>OY728141.1:1987462256-1993062256 GCA_963277665.1 Viscum album
TTCCTATACTAAGGGTGTTCATTTTATAAAACATAATATCCCAAATCAACTTATTATTGATCAATAAAATCATTTAACTAAAAATAATTAGTCACATTGACCAGGGACTTCACGTAGTCCAGTGGTAGGCAATAAATCCCAATCGCACTCTGGTTGTGGGTTCGATTCCCACATCTTTGTCTGACACGACAAGTTGTCACACGGTCTGTGTGTTGTCCTTTTTCAAAAACTATATTTTATAACATTACCAAAATGAGATAAATCCCTCAAATAACCATAACATAATTTAACCACAAATGTTATCTCATACCTTTCATTTTCATCCCAAAATATAATAACTTGTAATTTCCTCAAACCCAATGATCATATAAAACCAAATGGTTATTTATACCTACATCCACAAGAGAAAATATAAGTCTTTCTCAAATATCATTTTCACATGACAAACTACAGGGTTACAAATACAAGAGGAAATTATTCCAAAGTAATCCCATCAACAAGGAGCACTAATACTGTTAAACATTTATCCAACCATTTATTTCCACATAGATTCTTCTTTAACCAAGAAAATATCATATAGAATTTGGTATTCTCTCAGGTAATGGCCAGGTCCCCTAAATTTATGGAAAATGACTGTAAATGGATTATTGGGACCATTTTTATTTTATTCCATAGTACTCTTCATTTTTCCTTGGTAATTCTTCACTTTATGTCCTTTTTCCCACACGTAAAGCATTTATTTGTTC
The DNA here is from genome assembly GCA_963277665.1 of Viscum album. Taxonomy (NCBI): domain Eukaryota; kingdom Viridiplantae; phylum Streptophyta; class Magnoliopsida; order Santalales; family Viscaceae; genus Viscum; species Viscum album. Next base: position 1,987,463,003 of record OY728141.1, read on the forward strand.
CATTTATACACTTTCCTAGGTGAATCCTTCCACATTTCTTGCATTATGAAAATTGAGGATTCTTTTCTCCATGGTCTCCACTGCTGGACCTCTTATCATTCATCACTTTTCTCTGCTTTGTTGAGTCCGGGAGTTGGTTAATATATATATTGTTGATCATATTTTTGGAAAAATGATTCGGCATGAACACGATATCTTTTATGCCTATCAACATTCCATTTTGTGGCTCATTTCCACCACTTTTCCCACCTTGTACATCATTCTAAAAGTTACTATTACTTCCTTGGAATCCAGCCATTGACTAAAACCATAAAGCATTGTGTGACTAACAGTAGACATAAAATCATTTAGAGAATATCATGACACCATATTTTCAATTTGAAACACCTTACGATTAACCAAGATCATTTATTCTCATCCTGTATTAAAATACTTCAAATTGGTTTGTAAATAAAATGTATATTATCCTAAGCCTATCCCCCGGGAGTGTCGTAACCAAGAGTGCAGCAAGACCTATTTTCGTGCACCAGTTCCCATTTGAGTCTAGCTCAAAGCGGTGTTTTCGGGTTTTACCCATACGTACATCTGTGTCAGAGCCGCCTCTACCTACTCATATCCCGACAGGGATGTGTTGCTTGGAAAACTCACAAAATCACTAAAATAGAAAAATTTTAGGAAGTTCCTTTATACTAATCCTCAAAGTCTATCTTAGGGCTATGTTCTCTAATCAGAGTTTATTTAAATCTAGTTTCCAAGGTTTTTACTAAACTTCCTCTAATACCAAATGTAACGCCCCGACCCCATAAGCCTAGAGTCGATGCATTATTACGTATCATTGGAATGATTATAAAAGATCATGTCTTGAAAGACTGATTAGTTTAGTTGACTTGTAAGTACTAGAAACATTTATAAGGTTTACATTACATCATAAAATGGAAAACTACAACAACATTTTTTTCATAGACAACACTGAGATCCCATATACTATCCCTGCAGGTCAGTCATAATATACTTCTTTGCATCCTGGGAAAAATAAAACATAGAAACGGGTCAGCTCAGATGCTCAGTAAGGATAACATTATAGCGGAAACTTTTATAAATAAGCATAAACATTTAAGGTAGTGTATAAGACTAAAAAAAAATCCATTTAAACTTGAACTTCAGTATAATATGGAAAAGATAAAATCAAATAATTCCATTTAATTATTCACATGGATGTTATACTAGTTGAATAATCACATGAAATATCAATAGCCACTTTCATAATGATGCAGTGCATAATGCCAGACTTTTATAACCACATAGTCCAAACCTTGTGCCAAGACTAAAAATAATATTTTTCTAAGGCCTTGTTCCAGGACACTAGTTTGTCTCATGAGACCTACCGATACATCGAGGATCTATAGCAGGCTCCACCCGTGACTTACTAAGTCCAATGCATTCCTCATATGAAAATGTTGAAACATAATCTGAACATTCGTATTAAAACTAGCATACGAAATGTCAATATTTTAACCACAAACCATGAATTATATAATAATATCACATCCACAGTCAAACATAACTCATTAAATATAGTATAAAAGATTGTTTTTATAATAGATCAACCTTAATAGATAATATTGAATTATATTGACAGAGATGAAAATAATCATCAAAACTATTTGAGAGAAATATCACCCATTTTCTTGAATTTTTTTAGAAATCTCACTATTTATCAAGAAGCCATTTAAAATAGATTTTTGAATCAAAGTGTCCCATTAAACTTTGAAACTTTTAAAAGTAATTTTAATTTTAAAACTTTAATGTCCATATAAATAAATCATTAAAACAATTTTTAAAACATGGACATTAATGAGAAATATTTAGAATAATAAATCCTTAAAACATTTTAAAATGATATTTTAGTTAGAGTTACTAACCAAAAGAGAGACACTTTAATACTAATAATTAAGTTAATCAAAACTTTTTAATATCATGAGAATAAAGGGATTCATGATATACTATGTCAAAGTACATTATATACACTATAGAAAAGTTATTTGGTGTATAACAACAAAGATGTCTCAATGCAATGTAAATTGAGATGAAATCTCTTATAAAGACTGTATCCTTAGGTTAAGGATAAATCAACAACATAATTATGTGTGAAAAATATAAATACACTCAATATTATTTGATATTCAGTGTAAATAAATCAGAGTAAATTCACACATATTCTTGTAAAAACAACACCTATGAAATGGATATTTAACTAAACAAATGGAGATTGAGTTAAAATTACTCTTATCTAGTTCATATCGATGACTTGAGAATTTATCAATGGAGTGATTTTTTGTATCAAAAGTATATCCATAGAAAGGTGAGTGGAAATTATGACATAAGAAAATTAATAGTGATTCCACACATAATCTTGGTGTAAAGTAATCAATGAAGTATGTGTAAAGCCGAATGTGTGGAAATTGAAATTTCAAATTCCCTTATCGATTTGGTAACTTACAAAAAATACAACCATGAAAGAAGGATCATACAATGATGATGTAAATATCCATAAATTAAAGTATATTACACAATGAATACAATCATGGGAAGTACACACACCATATGCAATAAATAAGTGGTGAACAATGGAAATCTCACGGAATTAAAAGTGAGATAAGAAACCCCTTACTTTGTACCTTTTCCTTGTTCTAGGGTATTTTATCCTCCTATATAATGGTGAAATAATTTTTATTAAATTATAAAATAATAATATACATTAATATGATATCATATATGATCTTTTAACATTTCTTTGTTACTAATATCTTAGTATTATCGATGTTTCGGGTGTTAACGGATTCGTTTTCATTTATATTCTTTGTTACGTGAGTCATATTTTTTATGGATGGGATGTATCTTATTCATATCTAGAATGATATAAATTCTTTAAAAATTATTTTTAATCATAAAAGGAAAATTAGTCTTGAATGGATGCAATGGGGAATGAATCTCATCGCGTTCGTGGAGACGGTAATCCGTACGTATGCACGAGCGACAATATCATTCTTTTGATATTAAAATATTATATAATTGTATGGAATATCATATATAAAGAATAATTATCATCTTATATTTTTTATTTACATAAATTATACATCATTATTATACACATCCAAATAATAATGTATTGAATAACAACTACACCACAATATGGAGACGGTAAGCCGTACGTACGCACGTATGGTGACATGTCATTCAAAGGATGGATAAAATAATTAATTTGGTTGTGAAATTTTTATAATAACATCATAGTATATTGAAGATACTGAAGTTAATATTTTATAATGGAAACAACAAAGAAAAAGGAAGTGGAAGAAGAAAGTAACTTGAAAGAGGGTGGTGAAATTATTACCTCTTCTTCGGGTTCTTCATTTTGATTTGATCAAAAGGGCTCCTTAGGTTGGCTTTATGACTAAAGTAAGGCCTATATTATTAAGGGAGGATAGTTTAGAGGGTATTTGGGTAGAGTGTGGATGATAAAAAAGGCTTTGATTCTGTGAATTTGAGGCAAGGGTGAGTGCCCTTTTATAATAGGGGTGAGGGGCACCTTAGGAAAAACTAGAAATATTATTTTATAATAAAATAAATTTCGGTTTATAATGGCTCAAAAATGTATTATTTAAAGGATAAGGTGGGTATGGGTCGAAAACCATTCAACAAATAGGTTTTAGATAGGTTTGTGTCACTATATTAACTTTATCTTTTAGATTTAACTCTTAGTTAAATAGTTTGACATTTACCATGTCTCTTTATATTTTTATATTATATGGTTAATAAACATACTATATACTTAAAGCGAACCCCAAGTGGTTCATTAATGATACACATATCATTATATAAGTCATTTGGACGAACCTTAGATTTTTAGGAATAGAATATCAATTAATAATATAATATTTGTTTTAAAAACTCTTTTATGTCAATTTTGACACTATTTGGTATTTTTTTCTAAATTCATAAAAACATTATTACTTTGAAAAAAATTAATATAACTGACCCTAATATGTCATAATAACATATAAAATTAGTTTAATTCATAAAAGTCTCAAATTACATTTATTTTGATATTTATAGTATCACTTAGTTTAATATTTCATTAATTAGATAATTACTGCATCATCATTGTGTCATTAATAAATTAAATTATTTAATGTCTAAAAAATATAAATAAAAAACCATTATTTAGGAAATATTTTTATATTTCTAATTAATATTTATAGTCAAATTTATCTTATGTGTAACCCTGTATTAAAAATGTTTTAGTTATTAAACATTGATTTTAACTCTTTTAACTCTTCTTTGAATTAAATAATAATAAATGTATTAATCTAATTTATGTGGACCAAAAGGGTTAATATTTTACTCTTAAGGTTGTTTGTGGTGGAATTATTCTTATCCTATAGAATTAGGTCATGTGTTAGGGTAATAATAATATCATTTTTACCCTTAATTACCCTATTTACTTTTAACCGTGGTAAATAAAAGTAAAAAGTTACTATTCACAAAAAATTATTTTCATCTTATTGAACCAAATTTTACTTACTTATATCAACCATTTCTCTCATATTTTTGAAATTATATTCAAATAAGTAGTAAAATTAAGTTTTATGTGAATTTTCAAATTCTCCTAGGAGGTGGGTAAAAGACGGTGAAAAGTTCAATAAAATTTTTACATATCTAAAATTATTATAAACTGACTCTGATGAATTACATTGAACTTATATAGGTATTATATATCTATTATGACTTAAAATAAATTTAAAAAAAATTAATAATTATTTAAATAAAAATTCAGTTTTAAACTATAACTCAGTGTTTTTCACTAATAATCAAAAATTAAAAGTTTTCAAAAACATACCAAAAATTCACCCTAAGCTAATTTTGATATTCTGAATTCAAAAATGAAGTCTATTTTACCAAATTCAAAACATATAAATTAAATTTATTAGTTCAAAATTAATTCCCGTTGTCAAAACCAAAAATCATATTTTTATGAAATAATAACTACCAAAATATTGAAATTTGTTTATGTCCAATTTTAAAGTGTAATTACTTACAATGACCAACATTGGATTAAATGGTAAAAATATAATCTAATTATACATCCAAACCATTCATATGTGTAACACCCTGAACCCACTAGGCTGGAGCTGGTGCATTACTTGTGATATTGGCATGGTTATAAGGAATGAAAATCCCGAAGGAAAGATAAGTTTAGTAGTCTTGAAGAAAATAGATACATAGATTTAACATAAATTACATTGAATAAGGTTACAAGATACAATACATAATGAAAAACAAGAACTACATCCATAATCACTCAATAAATGACCTCCTCTTCATAACTTGTTGAAGGTAAACAATGAAAGGGGTGAGCTCAAATGCTCAGTGAGGGTTACAAATAGAGAAATCATGAGTACAATAATAATTGAATATTAATCAATCTGACATAATCAAAATGGCATAGTGAATAAATTAACAACTAATTCCATTAATAAACTGATAATGAAACTGCATCCATAGATTTTTTTCATAGTGAAAACCTCATGGATAATAATAATAATTGATAATGAATAAAGAAAATTCTTATTAATTAGATGTCATATATCTGGAACATGATCCTTAATACCATAAAAACAGTTTATTTCTATGGGTAGAAACCCGTATGATTTTTGGAAACAAACTCGAAGGGTTTGTCGCCAAAGTGTTTTGTCTCATGAGACCTACCGATGCATCGAGGGGCTGTAGTGGGACCCACCCACCTCTACATCCAAGAATTATTTATAAATAGATTCAATAAAAGAGAAATATGTATTTACATTATCCATATAGAATAGAGGATGCAAATTCATGAACATTTCCACAGTCAAAACAATATTCAAAATAAATACCGTATGTAAAATGGTATACGTCTTAGACAATAATAATATCCATGATATGAGAATATGGATATTTATATGGAATTTAATTTCAATTTAAAAGTGATCTCAAATGGGTAGTAGGTACACCACATAAGAAAGAGTAGGTGTACAATTGCTAAGCATGTCACGATGAAGTGAAAATCGAGACAAAGCTCGTTACCGTGTTGTATTCAATTGAGTCATATGAAAAAAGTTAATAACCACCAAAAGAGTCACAGAATAAAATGAATATAATGGGAACCATGATAACATATGTCAAATGGCAGTACACCTAAACCACATATAAGAAATAAGAGGCGAACAATGAAAATCCCACAGAATTGAAGGTGAGATGAGAAAACCTCTTACAAATATTCTAGCACGGTAACGAGTGTTATTTCAAGGTATTAATCAGAGGTAAAGGGGTATCCCATTATTTATATGTCAAAAGGGTAGTATGGGGGAGTTGAGAAAACATACCCCATCATTATAAATTACAAACAAAATCACACAAGATAGGGTGGATTCTTGAATAAAAGTGAGAGAGAGGATCCCTTACCTTATTCTTGAAGGTGTTCTTGACTTGTTATTAAAAACCTGAATAAACAAATTAGGATTATTAATTCATAATTCCAGAACCTCTTTTATACGTAAATGATTTATTATAATCCTTTTTAGTTCATTCTAGGCCTTTTTGGTTGGTTATAAGGTTCAATTTCATTGTTCGGGCTCGTTTGTTTAATTGGTTTTAGATGATTGGTTCACTTATATTCAAGTTCATATAAATATATAAGATGGATGTGGTTGTATAGAAATGAATTTATACACTATTAATGAACATCTAGGAGATTACATGGTTTTAAATTTAATTTGGGTTACTTAGATTGAAGTCGAATTTTTATATATATAACTTTAGTGATAACCGTTTTGGTTAATCGGTGGGTTTGATTACGATGGACATTTTTTTTGCTTTATAACTTAATAACATGTGTGAAAAAATTATTACAAAACTAAAAATAGGATATATTACATAATAATATGGTTCAACCACAACACAAATGGTTTCCTAACCAGAATTAAAGATTATAATAGAAATCGATAAACCATTGTCCTTGAATGTGCTAAATAAGCACATCTCAAACGGTGCTTTCATTTCTATCAAACAAAAGTGGGGAAAGGAGAGAAGATAATGGAATATATACCATTAGCATGAAAACATTCCAGTACATGTATGTTACTGGATTTTTCATACTATTTTGGTGAAGGGAGGTGAGAGAAGAAACAAAAATAAAAGAACATAAAAGAAAAGAAGGGATTTGAAAGAGGAATTTACCTCTCGAGACTTCCTCCTTGAGAACATCTTAAGGGGAGAGGTTTTGGTCTTTTTATGAGACCAAATCTTGATGGACGTGGGGGAGGAGGTTGGGAAGGTATTTGGATAGAATTTGGACAAGGCGCAAGGCTTGAGAGGAGTGAATGGAGGGGGTGAGAGGGGGTTTATAGTGGAGGAGAGAGGGGATTTCTTAATATAAAACTCATTAATTTATTATTTCTCCTCAAGACAAAGAATAGTGAGTATTACATGAACAAGAATAGTAATTTTATCATGTTATCCCGAAAAAAGTGGGCTTACATCAGTAGAACATCACACATGACTCTATAATTAGTGTATTTATCTTAATTTTGCAATTTATGGTTTAACTATTCATAAAAAATTCAAGTATTTTAGAAAAATCCAAAAAATTCACCCTAACCATTTTTCGACATGTAGAATCCAAAAATTAAGTCCATTTTTCAAAAATAATTTTCTAAATATGATTAATTAACTATTTTTAATTAAATCTTTATTTAATTGAAATATATAAACACTCTGAATATTCATCTTCATCTTTAGGGTGTTTAAATTCATTTATACACTCAAGGGTATGGATACCATTCATAAAAGTCATATTACTATTCATACGGGTAAGTTACTATTCCTAAGGGTAGGTTACTATTCATAAGGTTAGGTTACTATTCACTGAAAATTAAGTTAATTCTATCAGACTCTAAATATCATCTTAAACACAACCGTGTATATCATATTTTTAAAATTAAAATCACAGAGTTGGTAAATTTAAGTTTAGTGGCTAAGTTATGGCTATCTCCTATAAATAACCATGTTTTGTTCCATAGGGGCTCAGTGATTCAAAAAATATAGGCTACCTAATGAATTGAGTGTATTTAAGAGAAACATACGATAAAATGTTTGGGGTGCTACATTATTCCCTACTTCGAAAATTTCATCCTCGAAATTTTTATGTAAAAAGAACACAAAAAAGATGTGGGTGATTCTTTTTCATAACATCCTTAGGTTCCCATGTTGCTTCCTCCATATTCTAATTTCTCCAAAGAACCTTCACCAGGCGGGTTGTCCGATTTCTCAATACCTTTTCCCTTGTGTCAAGAATCCCAATAGGCTTTTCACAATATGAAAAATTAGGTTCCAGATCAATTTCTTCATATGTGAGAACATGTGTTGGGTCTGGCATGTATTTCTTTAACAATGACCCATGGAACACATCATGAACTCTAGAGAGATTTTGTGGCATCGCTAGACGGTAAGCTAAAGCTCTAATTCTTTACAGAATTTCAAATGGACCGATGTACCTGGGTCTCAGTTTCCCATTCTTACCAAACCTTAGGATCCCCTTCCATGGTGATACTTTCAGAAAGACATGATCTCCCACCTGTAATTCCAAATCCTTTCTCTGATTTTCAACATAACTCTTCTACCTACTTTGGGATTCCTTAATATGGGCTTGAATTTTCCTCACCTTTGTCGTGGTCTCTTCAATAAGTTATGGGCCTATAAGTTTCCTCTCACTAACTTCGTCCAAACAAGTTGGAGTTCGACACCTCTTTCCATATAATGCTTCATACGGAGCCATTTAAATACTAGAATGGAAACTATTATTATAGTAAATTCCACAAAAGGTAATTATTGATCCCACATACTTTGGAAGTCAAGAGAGCATGACATCAGCATGGCTTCTAGAGTTTGTATAGTCCTTTTAGACTGTCTATCGGTTTGGGGGTGATAAGGAGTACTCATACAAATCTCAGTATTCAAATATTTTTGGAGACTTTTCCATAAATTTGATGTAAACCAGGGATCTCAATCAAATACAATTGATAGAGTTGCACCATGAAGTCTTACAACTTCGTTAATATACAGTCTTTCCAGGCGCTCGAGTGGAAAATATTCTCGTATAGGAAGGAAATGTGTTGATTTTGTGAAATGATCAACAATTACCCATATTTTATTGTTCCTTCTAGGTGTCCTCGGTAGTCTGGTGATAAAATCCATTGTAATGTTATCCCACTTCCATATAGAAATAGGTAAAGGTTGCATCACTCCTTTGGGAGGTTGTCTCTCTGCTTTCACTTGTTGACAAACTAGACACCTTGACACGTAGTCATCAATTTCCCGCTTCATATTATCCAACCAGAAATATTCCTTCAGATCTCTGTACATATTGGTGATACCCGGGTGTATAGAGAAATTTGAGCTATGGTCATTGTCTAATAGTTCCATTTTTAGCTCAGGTACTAATGGAACACATAACCTCTTCCAGAATTTTAGAAATCCTTCTTCATACAAAAAGTCAGCCAGTCTTCCATCCTTGACAGCATTAATTTTCTTGTGCAGATTCTCATCATCAGATTGAGAGCTTTTTATTTTCTCTAATAAAGATGGTTTAGTAATCATTTGAAAGAGAAAAGATGTTCCCCTTCCTTAAAAATTCTCATATCCATCTTCAGTAGATCCATGAATATAGGATCTCTTTCAATCCTCATTTGAGTCAGAAGGCCATGATCTTTCCTGCTTAATGCATCTGCCACCTTATTCGCCTTTCCTGGGTGGTAGTGCATTGAAAAATCGTAATCTTTTAGTAACTCAAGCCATCTTCTTTTCTTCATGTTGAGTTCTTTTTGTGTGAAAATGTATTTCAAACTCTTGTGGTCTGTATAGATCTAACATCTCTCTCCGTAGAGATAATTCATCCATATTTTCAGAGCAAAGATTACGGCTGCTAACTCAAGATCATGAGTTGGATAATTTTTCTCATGATTCTTTAACTGTCTTGATGCATAAGAAATAACTTTATCATTTTGAATAAGGACGCAACCCAGCCCATTCTTTGATGCATCACTATATATCAAAAATCCATCACTTCCAGATGGAAGAGTGAAAATTGGAGCATTGAACAATCTTGTTTTCAATTCTTCAAAGCATTCTGTACACTCTTTTTTCCACCCAAACTTAACTCCTTTACGTGTGATCTTGGTTAGTGGGTTAGCTAGTCGGGAAAAATTCTGAACGAAACGCCGATAGTAACCCGCTAAGCCAATACAACTGTGTACCTCGGTTATGTTTGTTGGTGTGGGCCAATCTTGGATTGCCTTTGTCTTCACAAAATCAACTATGATTCCATCCTTAGAGAAAATATGGCCTAGAAATGAAATTGATTGAAGTCAGAATTTTCACTTGCTAAACTTCCCATATAATTCATTTCTTCTAAGAGTTTTTAGAATAATCCGTAAGTGATTCTCATGGTCTTCATAGATTTTTGAGTATACCAGGATATCATCGATGAACACCACAAAAAAGTTATCAAGATATTCCTTGAAAACTCTATCCATTAAATCCATGAAAACAGAGGGTGCATTAGTTAGTCCAAATGGCATCACCATAAACTCACAATTCCCATACCTAGTTCGAAATGTTGTCTTAGAAATATCATCCTTCCTCACATGCAGTTGATGATATCCGGACCTAAGGTCAATCTTCGAAAATTATTGGGCTCCATGATGTTGATCAAACAAATCATCAATCTGGGGAAGAGAATACTTATTCTTTATTGCAATAGCATTTATTTCCCTGTAATCAATGAAATGTCTCATGGATCTATCTTTCTTCTTGACAAAGAGGATAGGGGCTCCCCATGGAAAAACACTAGGTCGAATAAATCCTTTTTCACTCAAGTCATCTAGTTGTTTCTTTAGCTCTACCAATTCCACAGTGGCCATTCGATAGGGAGTCTTTGATATAGGTCTTGCATTAACAGTTAAATCAATAGAGAACTCAACTTCCCTCTCTAGAGGATGTCCAGGTAAATCTTCTGGAAATACATCAATGTACTCTTTCACTATGTGCACATCTTCAATTTGAAGATTTCTTTCCTCGCCCATAGATGTTGGTTTATCTTCTTCTCCAAGTATTACATTTAGTAGAGCTACTGGGGGTGGTTCCACATAAGAATCAGGTGGCGATGTTTCTTCCCTAAAGACAAGGGATTCTACACCATTTTCAAAAATTGTAACTTTCTTATTCTTATAATAAATATTCGCATCATAATTTGACAACCAATCCATACCGGGAATTATATCAAATTCAGTCATTGGTATGATGACAAGGTTAGCAACTAAAGCACGTTTTGGTGACTGGAGGAGGACTAGTCGACATGCCTTTGTTGCAATGATACATCCCATGGGAGTTTTGACTGACAACTCCTTTCTTAAATAAAATTTGACATATCTAATTTTCTTGGAAAACTGAGAGGATATAAATTAATGTGATGATCCAGAATCAAATAAAGTGTTGGCTAAGTTTGAGGAAACAATTAAAGTACCTGCCACCATGTCACTAGGAACTTCAACCTCCACAGTTGTAATCGCATAGGCTCTCCCTTTCTCTCTTGGCATTTTCTGAGGCATGTTTCCTTTACTCTTAGTACACTCATTTTCATAGTGTCACATGTCTCTGTAATTGTAGCATTGAATATCATTGAATTGTTTCTTCCTCTTGCAATCACCTAATCAATGACCCTTTTCTCCATAGTTATAGTAGACTCACATGACTTTCAAGCATTTCCTGGGATGATTCTTTCCACAGTTCACGAATAATGGGAAACTATTTGTTCCCTTTCTATTCTTTGGTGCTTCTCTCTTTCCTTTGTTATCATAGTACCGCTTTTTATCTTGGTTTCCTTTGAAGAGATTTGATCTAGAAAATTCCATCTTTGTTCTGATGGCACTTGATACAATTCCATGATATGATGAAACTGTTTGAGAAACCAGTGCCCTCCAAAGACTTGGCTTAAGACCTTCAAATAAATGAGCGATCTTGTCTACCGAGTCACATACATAATCTACGGCATACCTGGCCAGCCATGTAAAAGTAGCCTCATACTCTACAACACTGTCTTCTTCCCTTTGTTTTAAGATAAAGAGTTTCCTCTTCATTTCAGTTCGTTGCTCACGAGGGAAATATTTTTTGAAGAATATTCCCTTAAAAGTCCTCCATTCTATATCTTCTATTTCTTCTTCCTCCATGGCATTCTGAATCAGGGACTGCCATTGGTCAGCGTCACCCTTGAGAGAATATACTTCCAGCACCACCTTCTCATTCTCATTGCTTCTTAATGTCATGAAAATATTCTCAAGTGACTTGATCCACTGCTCAGCTACCACTGGATTAGTAGTCCCACTGAAAGATGGGGCCTTCTGCCACATGAAATGATCCAACACAGGTGTGGAATGGTTATTTGTTCCAACTTGAGTAATTTTTAACAATATAGTCATGATCTGACCAGCCCCAACATTGACTTTGTTAACTTGATCAGTAGGTAGATCCCTACCTTTCCCATGAGTATTGATTCCCCTTCTTCCATTAGATGCCATTTCTAAAAAATGGGATAAACTAGATTAGTTTATGAATCTTAAATAGAAAATCACTCAACATAGATTTAAATTCTATGCATAGATAATCGTATAAGCATGGTTTCTCTGAGGTAAAATTTACATTAAACTCTTTCATAATGGATTGTAAATAAAATATGAATTATCCTAAGCATATCCCCCAAGAGTGTTGTAACCAAGAGTACAGAAAGGCCCGTTTTTGTGTACCATTTCCTGTTCGAGTCTAGCTCAAAGAGGTGTTTTTGGGTTTTACCCCTAGATACATCTGTGTCAGATCCGCCACTACCTGGTCGAATCTAGACAGGGATGTATTGCTTGAAAGATCCACATAATCTATTCCTTTCCGAAAATACCAGGACATTATTGTATGTTTATCCTCAAATTCTACCTTAGGGATTTGTTCCCTACTATATATTTCCTACTCTAGTTTCCAAGTTTCCTACTAAACTTCCTCTGATACCAACTGTAACACCCCGACCCCACCAGGCTAGAGCCGGTGTATTACTTGTGATATTGGTATGGTTATAAGGAATAAAAATCCAAAAGGAAAGATCATTTTATTAGTCTTGAAGAAACTACATACATAGATTTAACATAAATTACATTGTATAAGGTTACAAGATACAATACATAATGAAAAACAAAAACTACATCCACAAGAACTCAATAAATGACCTCCTCTTCATAACTTGTTGAGGGTAAACAATGAAAGGGGTGAGCTCAAACGCTCAGTAAGGGCTAAAAATAGCAGAAGCATGAGTACAATAATAAGTGAATCTTAATCAATCATACATAATCAAAATGACATAGTGAATAAATGAACAACTAATGCCATTAATAAACTAAGAATGAAACCGAATCCATAGATTTTGTCATAGTGAAAACCTCATGGATAATAATAATAACTGATAATGAATAAAGATAATTCTTATTAATTGGATGTCATGTATCTGGAACATGAACCATAATACCATAAAAATGGTTTAGTTCTATGGGTAGAAACCTGTCTGATTTTTGGAAATAAACTCAAAGGGTTTGTCTCTAAATTGTTTTGTCTCATGAGACCTACCGAGGCATCGAGGGGTTTTAGTGGGACCCACCCACTTCTACATCCATGAATTATTTATAAATATATTCAATACAAGAGCAATTTGTATTTACATTATCCTTATAGAATAGAGGATACAGATTCATCAACATTTCCACAGTCAAAACAACATTCAAAATAAATATCGTATGTAAAATGGTATACGGCTTAGACAATAATAATATCCATGATATGAGAATATGGATATTTTAATGGAATATAATTTCAATTGAAAAGTTATCTCAAATGGGTAGTGGGTACACCACATAAGAAAGAGTAGGTGTACAATTACTAAGAAAGTCACGATGAAGTGAAAATTGAGACAAATCTCGTTACCGTGTTGTATTCAATTAAGTCATATAAAAAAACTTAATAACCACCAAAAGAGTCACATAATACAATGAATATAATGGGAACCATGATAACATGTGTAAAATGGTAGTACACATATACCACATATGACAACCCTGCTTTTTATTACAACTTAAACATGCTTTATTACATAAAACTTCACTTGATACAACAAAGAAGATCGAGAGGTTTAGTGTCTTTGGGGATTAGGATCATTACATAAAAACATAAAACTTTAAATACAACTTCTTTATTGAAAACTTCATTTACATGACCACTACATTCCTTTGTACATAGGATTGAATGGGATAACCTGAGGACATGCATAAGAAAAGGATGAGCTATAAAGCCCAGTAAGGGAGTACACAATGAATAAATGAGGAGTAAAATACATGTTAGGCAGTAGGAACATCAATAGAGCATAAGAGTAACATGAAAATAAAGGCATTATAAAGCATGATAATCATAACATGGAAATGTGGAAACAACACCTAACATTAAATTAGAATGAGCCAAGGCTCATTGCACATGGAGCATGAGTAAACCCTCATTGCACTTGAAGCACGATTAAACCCTCATTACACTTGAATTAGCATGAGTCAAAACTCATTGCACATGACGTATCATGATACTATACTTTACCCAATGCATTGGAGCGCTATAAGGGCGCACCCTTCTTAAACATTTCATTTCATGCATAAGTGTGCCACATGGATCATAAATCATGGATTCATAAAACATAATCATTTTTTCCAAGATAAAGGAATGTGGAATTCATACATGAAACTTTATAATCAATAAGTAAATGTTCATAAAGGTGAATACCCTTGATGGAGAAATGGGCATGGTATTCACTACACAATGACATTGGCTTAGAAAATCGGTGCGATTTTGGCAGTGTAACGGCGTGACATAAGAATTCATAAAAAATGGTTGATGAGAAAGAAAGGGGTTCCTCATCATATTTACATGTAATGTACAGTAAGAAGTTCATATAGATACATGTCCCAACAATTGAAATGGAATTTAGATTCATGATACAAAAGTATTGCTTGAATGTAAAAGAAGAGAGAGAAGTTCCTTTCGGAATTTCGGCATAGTAACGGGTGTGCATGAGAGGCATTTAATGAGAGAGAAAAGGGTCTCCAATCATTAAAACAATAAGAGGGCAGTATGGGGGAGGTGTGAAACAATACCCCAACATTCATAATTGAAATTAAAAGGGCAATACAACTTAAAGAAAATTGACAAAAATGAGAAAGGAAGAAAAAACCCTTACTTAGAAGTGTGCTTCCAAAGGCTAGAGAGAGGCTTGTGAGAGGCTTCTTGGGAGCTTGGGGCACCTTGAGAGGATTCTAGAGAGAGTAGGGCAGAGTTTGGACGAACTCAAAGGTCTTTGAGTGAGGAGGAAGTGGGAGCTTGGGTGGGTTTATATAGGAAATGTGATAGAATTCTTTATTATTTAGGTTTGGGACCCCTTATATTAAAATAATCCAAACCACAAACCATCCCATGGTATTTTCCCATGGTTTCTGGAAAAGGAAAGAGGAATAAAATATTTTACAAGTCCAAGGTCCGAACTTATTAAAAAATTAGGGTTTCTTATGTGGAGGTGAGTCACACTCCCATGGAAATTAATTTAAAAAGGCAAAGTGTTGAAGAAGTCTTGAGGGCTCCATTATTGCTTTGAAAAGTAAGTCAAACAAACCCAAAACCTCATTATTTTAATGATAAAACATATATTTGCCGAACATAAGGATTATGGTATTTTATTACATCACCATTGGGTCATAATGATGTCATAAAACACATTATATATTTAAATGGTATTTAATTTTTAACCAAAAATTTGACTGTCTCAGAAAATTATAAAAAATTCACCGTTGGATAATTTCGATGTCCTGATTCCAAAAATAATATTTATTTTATCGAAATAATTTTCTAAATATGTGAATTTTCACTTTTAAAATAAGAACCGACATTTATAAAAAATTCACAGGTTTTGACAGAAATGGCTTTCAAACCGTAATAAAAATTTTAATTGCATTCATAAAATTATAAGATCATTAATTTAATATTAATAATAATATTTTATTAAAATATTATTTAATTCAAAAATCCTTTAATTTAATAAAATATAATTCTTAATTAAATACTAACTAAAAACACCATTTGTACTTTAAAATATATTTACAAAGTATCAAAAATGACTAGAAATTATATTCATTATTATATACAAAAATAATGTACATGAACATAGTACTAATTATTTGTTACATAACCCCTTAAAATAGATGCATAAGACCTAAGGGTAAGGTGTGCGATGGTGACAGACTCTTGGGGCGGCTCAGATAACATCGCTTGAGTGGTAATCTCTATCAACTTCCACTTTTCCCGTAGACGGTCCCGTTCAAGCTTGACATAATGAAGCTCATCTTGGGCTTGGTCAAGGCCGAAGCCCAAAGACGCCACCTATTTTCTGAGCTCTGATAAATGGGCTTCGTATGTGGAAATTCTATTGGATGAGGCCATCGCTTACTTTGTCTGAGTAAAATTGGGTTCGTTAAAGCCATATATTTATACTACTCATGTGATCACTGTTCAACGGCTATAAAAGTAACGGTCACAAATCTTATCATAAAACCAAAGAAGTTGACATCTTATAAAAACATTTTTCATAAAGAGACATTTAACTGGATCAATAGGGATTTTCATTAATGAAACTTTGGGTCGTTACAATATTCCCCCCTTAAGAAATTTCTCCCTCGAAATTTTCCTTTTCTCACACTAAAACAAATGTGGGTAACTCAGCTTCGTCATATCCTCTGACTCCCAAGTTGCTTCTTCAAACTTGTGGTTTCTCCACAACACCTTGATGAGGGGAATTGTCTTATTTCGTAGAACTTTTTCTCTACGATCTAAGATCTTCACTGGTTTCTCCTCATTAGAAAGATCATCTTCCAATTGTACCACCTCGGAAGCGAGTACATGTGAAGGGTCCGATATGTACTTCCTTAAGAGGGATACATGAAAGACATCATGCACCTTGGCCATAGTAGGTGGAAGTGCCAGTCGATAGGCCACAGCCCCAACACGATCAAGAATCTCGAAGGGGCCGATGTGCCTTGGACTTAACTTCCCTTTCTTTCCAAACCTCATGACCTTCTTCCATGGAGATATGCGTAAAAACACCATGTCTCCGACTTTAAACTCAAGGTCTCGTCGACGATTATCTGCATAACTCTTATGTCGACTTTGGGCTGCCTTGATATGCTGCTGAATGGTTTTCACCTTCTCCACTATTTCTTCGACCATTTCTGGTCCAACCAGCTTACGTTCACCGACCTCATCCCAACATGCCGGTGTTCTGCACCTTTTCCCATACAGGGCTTCGTATGCTGCCATTTGGATGATTGAGTGGAAACTATTATTATAAGAGAACTCAACCAGAGGAAGATGTTGATCCCATCCTCCTTTAAAGTCCATTGAGCATGCTCTCAACATGTCCTCAAGTGTTTGGATAGTCTGCTCGGATTAGCCATCATTTTGAGGATGATATGCCGTACTGAAGTTCAGTTCAGTATTCAGAGCATGTTGAAGACTCTTCCAAAACATAGAGGTGAATCTTGGTTCTCGGTCAGAAACAATAGATAGTGGTACTCCATGCAACCGTACCACATCCCTGATATATATCTGTGCCAGTTGATCCAAAGATAAATCCTCTCGAATAGCAATGAAGTGTGCAGTCTTTGTAAGACAATCTACAACAACCCAGATTGCATTGTTGCCTTTGGATGTCCTTGGAAGTCCGGTGACAAAGTCCATGGTGATGTTCTCCCATTTCCATTCTGGTAGGGGCAATGGTTGCATCATCCCCTTAGACTTCTGCCTCTTTGCCTTCACTTGCTGGCATACCAGGCACTTTGATGTATATTCAGCGATCTCCTTCTTCATATTATCCCACCAAAAGTTTTCTCAGATATCTTGATACATCTTTGTGCTTTCTGGGTGAATAGAGAAATTTTAACTATGTGAATCATCCAAGAGTTCCTTTTTCAACTCCAGACTTGATGGAACACATAGTCTTTTCCCAAACCGCACAGTTCCTTCTTCATTAACATTAAACTCCGAGGATTTTCCCTTTTTGATAGCTTCCACTTTTTCTTGAATTTCCGCATCATCCTTTTGAGCATCCTTTAACCTTTCCAAAAGAGATGTTTGAGCAATAATTTGTGAAAGGATTGATGATGTTCCCTTCTTTATGATTCCCACATCCATTTTCATCAAGTTTAAGAAGATTGGATCCTTCTCAATTCTCATCATTGATAGAATAGGTGGATCCTTTCTACTTAGGGCATCTGCCACCTTGTTCGCTTTCCTAGGGTGGTAATGTATTGAACAGTCATAATCCTTGATGAGATCTATCCATATTCTATGGTGCATATTAAGCTCTTTCTGTGTGAATATATATTTAAGACTCTTGTGGTCAGTATATATCTCACATTTCTCTCCATAGAGATAATGCCGCCAGATTTTCAAGGCAAAGATCACCGCCACCATCTCCAGATCATGCGTTGGATAATTTCGCTCATGTATTTTCAAATGCCTTGAGGCATAGGATATCACTTTATCATTCTGCATCAGCACACATCCTAATATCTTCTTCGAAGCATCACTGAATACCACAAAGAGCTCCCCACTTGTGGGTAAAGTGAGCACGGGTGCAGTGATAAGCCTCCTTTTCAACTCCTTGAAGCTTTCTTCGCATTCATCACTCCAAGCAAACTTTACTCCCTTTCGAGTTATCTTGGTAAGAGGGTTGGACAATCGTGAGAAATTTCTCACAAATCGTCGATAATATCCAGCTAACCCCAAGAATCTATGGATATCAGTTACCGATGTTGGCCTCGGCCATCCCTCAATTGCATCTATTTTGGAGGGGTCCACAGATATCCCATTGCTTGTGATGATATGGCCCAAGAATGAGACTTCCTTCAACCAGAACTCACACTTTCTCTACTTTTCATAGAGATTCTCCTTGCGCAAAGTCTCTAGTACAGTTTTTAAATGCTCCTCATGGTCGTCCTTGGTTTTGGAGTATATTAGAATATCATCTATAAAGACTACCAAAAATTTGTCAAGGTAATCTCTAAAGACTCTATTCATCAAGTGAATGAATATTTCTGGAGCATTGGTGAGTTCAAAAGGCATTACTATGAATTCATAGTGCCCGTACCTTGTACGAAAAGCAGTCTTGGGGATATCTTCCTTCTTCACCCTTACTTGATAATATCCCGACCACAAGTCCACCTTGGAGAAGTATTGTGCTCCACGTAGCTGATCAAACAAGTCATCGATTCTTGGGAGAGGATACTTGTTCTTTATCGTGATTTTGTTAAGTTCACGATAATCGATGCAAAGCTGCATTGACCCATCCTTCTTCTTGAGGAAGAGGACTGGTGCACCCCAAGGTGAAGCACTAGGGCGTATAAACCCTTTATCCAGATTCTCCTATAGTTGTTTCTTTAACTCTTCAAGCTCAACAACATCCATTCTATATGGAGTCTTGGATATTGGTAGCACCCCAGGTATAAGTTCAATTGAGAACTCAACATCTCTTCTTGGAGGAAGACCAGGAAGTTCCTCGGGAAACACTTCAGTGAATTCCCTCACAATAGGAATTTCTTCAAGGGTGGTTTCTTCCTTGGACTCAATCATATGAGCCAGATATGCGTTCTCATAATTCAGTAATATCCATGCTTGAGATGATGGAGCTAAAGGAGATTCATCTTCCTCCTGACACTTGTAAAGAATCGGGGGTCGATCCTCCATATGAAGTGTGATTTCCCTCTCCCGACAATTTATGTGGGCTCTATATAAGGAAAGACAATCCATGCCAAGAATTGCATCAAATTCCACCATAGGGAGTATGATGAGGTTCTCCGGGAAATTCAATCCACAGATTATAACAGGGGAGGACTTATACTCATGGGATGTAATGATTGCCCCATTTTCCGTACTCACCGACATCTTTACTACCATGATTTGTGGTGGTGCTGGGATTATTCTAATAAAATTTTGAGATATAAAAGAATGTGTAGAACCTGAATCAAAAAGTACGTTCGCTATTCTTTAATGAATAACTAGCGTACATGTCACCACTTCATTGTTGGGGTTCACTTCGGCAGAAGTGATAGAAAAATATCTTCCTTGCTGTCTTAGAGGTTGTTGGTTGCCACCAAAAACCCTTGTATTAGGGAACTGATTTCCAAAATGACCCAGTTCTTTGAATTTGTAGCATTGAACAACGCATTAAGGTTCGAACGGAGTGTTCCTCTCCTCTATCGTAGCCGCGGGTCCTTCTTGCCGACAGTTAATAGCTAGGTGCCCTTCCCTTCCACACCTGAAGCATTTTCTCGTCCCCTTAAGGCAATTTCCAAGGTGCTTCTTTCCGCACTTTTGGCAAGTGGGGTGCTGGAACTTCTTAGCGCCGTTGGATTTATCCATCGGACCACCAGCATTGAAGTCCACCTTACGCTTCTTGTCCCCATGATACCCTTGTGATTCTCCGATCTCCATTTCAACCTTGAGGGCACATCGGACAATTTCCTCATAGCTGTCGAAGTCACGGATCGCTAATGCTTTCCGCAAACTAGGCTTCATCCCACTAAAGAAGTGATCAACCTTGCATTCGGGGGTAACGACAAAGACGGAAGCGTATCGTGCAAGCCTTGTGAAGTTTTCCTCGTACGCTCCCACAGATTCTTCATATTTCTGCTTGAGGGAAAGGAAGTCTCTTTCCATCTTAAGACGGAGGGTGCGCGGAAAATATTTATCGAAGAACATCTTCCGGAATTCCTTCCATTCCAAAGCCTCGATCTCCTCCTTAGGCTTTGTATTTTTGATCAACGTCCACCATTGATTAGCTTCACCCTCCATATGATAGGCTGCCAGGAGAACCTTCTCTTGTTCATAACATTG
The DNA here is from genome assembly GCA_963277665.1 of Viscum album. Classification (NCBI taxonomy): domain Eukaryota; kingdom Viridiplantae; phylum Streptophyta; class Magnoliopsida; order Santalales; family Viscaceae; genus Viscum; species Viscum album. The sequence goes on from OY728141.1 coordinate 1,987,484,108, forward strand.
AAGGATAGAGAAGATCTTTTCAATTGAGTTGATCCATTTCTCAGCAATCGTGGGATCATATGATCCACTAAATGTAGGAGGCCTTTGTCTCATGAAGCTCTCGATAGTGACTTGTTCTTTCTTAGGGGGGGTTGAACGTTCCTCTTGACCCGTGTTTCTATTCAAAACTTGAGTTAGCTGAGAGAGAAGCATGACAAAGTTCGCGATTCCCGCTCCCATTGGATTGGGCATCTCATTAGTACAATCATCACACTGATCTTCACAACGGTTGTTAGCCCGATTCCTCCTATTACCGGCCATTGGCTGGAATAAAAGGAAATTTAGGGGTAACACATAAAGGGTAATCCAAAGACAAAAGTTGATGACTTATAAATACAATTTAATCTCTTTAACTCATGAGTCTATAGGATTCAATCCAGGCTTTTCATGATCTACCTTCTAACATATATTATTAGGGGCATTTTTTCCTTAATAAGGGTTTATACTATGATTGTGAATTTATCAAAACATATCCCCCGGGAGTGTCGTAACAAAGAGTGCAGCAAGGCCCGTTGTCGTGCACCAGTTCCCGTTCGAGTCTAGCTCACAACAGTGTTTTCGGGTTTTACCCCTAGGATACATCTGTGCCAGAGCCGCCTCTACCTGCTCGTATCCATACAGGGATGTATTTGTTTGATAAACCACTTACTTAGTATTTACCAAAACTTAGGGATGTTTTTATTATACTTAGTCTTGTATATAAGGCTTTACTAGGGTTTCCTAATCCCAAAAATAACTAAACCTATCCTCTGATACCAACTATGACAACCCTTCTTTTTATTACAACTTAAACATGCTTTATTACATAAAACTTCACCTGATACAACAAATAAGATCGAGAGTTTTAGTGTCTTTGGGGATTAGGATCATTACATAAAAACTTTAAACTTGAAATGAAACATCTTTATTGAAAACTTCCTTTACATGACCACTACATTCCTTCGTACTTAGCATTGCATGGGATAACCTGAGGACATGCATAAGAAAAGGGTGAGCTATAAAGCCCAGTAAGGGAGTACACAATGAATAACATGAGGAGTAAAATACATGTTAGGAAATAGTAACATCAATATATCATAAGAGTAACATGAACATAAAGGCATGATAAAGCATGATAATCATAACATGGAAATGTGGCAACAACACTTAACATTGAATTAGCATGAGCCAAGGCTCATTGCACATGGAGCATGAGTAAACCCTCATTGCACTTGAAGCACGAGTAAAACCTCTTTGAACTTGAATTAGCATGAGTCAACACTCATTGCACATGAAGTATCATGATACTATACTTTACCCAATGCATTGGAGCGCTATAAGGGTACACCCTTCTTAAACATTTCATTTCATGCATAAGTGTGTCACATGGATTATAAAACATGGATTCATAAAACATAATAATTTTTTCCACGATAAAGGAATGTGGAATTCATACATGAAACTTTATAATCAATAAGTAAATGTGCATAAAGTTGAATACCCTTGATGGAGAAATGGGCATGGTATTCACTACACAATGACATTGGCTTAGAAAATCGGTGCGATTTCAGCAGTGTAACGGCGTGACATAAGAATTCATAAAAATGGTTGATTAGAGAGAAAGGGGTTCCTCGTCATATTTAAATGTAATGTACAGTAAGAAGTTCATATAGATACATGTCCCAACAATTGAAATGGAATTTAGATTAATGATACAAAAGTATTGCTTGAATGTAAAAGAAGAGAGAGAAGTTCCTTTCAGAATTTCGGCATAGTAATGGGTGTGCATGGGAGGCATTTAATGAGAGATAAAAGGGTCTCCCATCATTCAAAAAATAATAGGGCAGTATGAGGGAGGTGAGAAACCATACCCCAACATTCATAATTTAAATTAAAAGGGCAATACAACTTAAAGAAAATTGACAAAAATGAGAAAGGAAGAAAAACCCTTACTTTGAAGTGTGCTTCCAAAGGCTAGAGAGAGGCTTGTGAGAGGCTTCTTGGGATCTTGGGGCACCTTGAGAGGATTATAGAGAGAGTAGGGCAGAGTTTGGACGAACTCCAAGGGATTTGAGTGAGGAGGAAGTGGGATCTTGGGTGGGTTTATATAGGAAAGGTGATAGAATTCTTTATTATTTAGGTTTGGGACCCCTTATATTAAAATAATCCAAACCACAAACCATCCCATCGTATTTTACCATGGTTTCTGGAAAAGGAAAGAGGAAAACAATATTTTACAATGCCAAGGTCTGAACTTATTAAAAAATTAGGGTTGCTTATGTGGAGGTGAGTCACACTCCCATGGAAATTAATTTAAAAAGGCAAAGTGTTGAATAAGTCTTGAGGGCTCCATTAATGCTTTGAAAAGTAATTCAAACAAAACCAAAACCTCATTATTTTAATGATAAAACATATATTGGCCGAAAATAAGGATTATGGTATTTTATTACATCACCATTGGGTCATTATGATGTCATAAAACACATTATATATTTAAATGGTATTTAATTTTTACCCAAAAATTTGACTGTCTTAGAAAATTATGAAAAATTCACCGTTGGATAATTTCAACGTCCTGAGTCCAAAAATAATATTTATTTTATCTAAATAATTTTCTAAATATGTGAATTTTCACTTTTAAAATAAAAATCGACATTTATAAAAAATTCACGGGTTTTGACTGAAATGGCTTTCAAACCTTAATATAAATTTTAATTGCATTCATAAAATTATAAGATCATTAATTTAATATTAATAATAATATTTTATTAAAATATTATTTAATTAAAAAATACTTTAATTTAATAAAATATAATTTTTAATTAAATACTAACTAAAAACACCATTTGTACTTTAAAATCTATCTACAAAGTATCAAAAATGACTAGAAATTATATTCATTATTATATACAAAAATAATGTACATGAACATAGTACTACTTATTTGTTACATAACCCCTTAAAATAGCTGCATAAGACCTAAGGGTAAGGTGTGCGATGGTGACAGACTCTTGGGGCGGCTCGGATAACATCGCTCGAGTGGTAATCTCTATCAACTTCCACTTTTCCCGTAGACGGTCTAGTTCAAGCTTGACATAATGAAGCTCAGCTTGGGGTTGGTCAAGGGCGAAGCCCAAAGACGCCACCTCTTTTCCGAGCTCCGACAAATGGGCTTCGTATGGGGCAATTCTAATGGATGAGGCCATCGCTTCCTTTGTCTGAGTAAAATTGGGTTCGTTAAAGCCATATATTTATACTACTCATGTGATCACTGTTCAACGGATATAAAAGTAACGGTCACAAATATTATCATAAAACCAAAGAAGTTGACATATTATAAAAACATTCCTCATAAAGAGACATTTAACTGGATCAAGAGGGATTTTTATTAATGAAACTTTGGGTCGTTACACCACATATAAGAAATAAGAGGTGAACAATGAAAATCACAGAGAATTGAAGGTGAGATGAGAAAACCTCTTACAAATATTTTGGCACAGTAACGAGTGTTATTGTAAGGTATTAATGAGAGGTAAAGGGGTATAACATTATTTATATATAAAAAGGGAAGTATGGGGTAGTTGAGAAAACATACCCCATCATTATAAATTAAAAACAAAAGCACACAAGATAGGGTGGATTCTTGACTAAACGTGAGAAAGAGGAATCCCTACCTTATGCTCGAAGGTGTTCTTGACTTGTTATTAAAGATCTGAATAAACAAATTAGGATTATTAATTCATAATTCCAGAACCTATTTTATATTTAAATGATTTATTATAATCTTTTTTAGTTCATTCTAGGCCTTTTTGATTGGTTATAAGGTTCAATTTCATTGTTCGGGCTCGTTTGTTTACTTGGTTTTAAATGATTGGTTCACTTATATTCAAGTTCGGATAAATATATAAGATGGATGTTGTCTTCTATAAATGAAGTTATAAACTATTAATGAACATCCAGGAGATTACATGGTTTTATATTTAATTTGGGTTTCTTAGATTGAAGTCAAATATTTATATATATAACCTTAGTGATAACCATTTTGGTTAATCGGTGGGTTTGATTACGATGAATTTTTTTTTTGATTTATAACTTAATACCATGTGTACAAAATTATTACAAAACTAAAAATAGGATATATTACATAATAATCTCTTTCAACCACAACAAAAATGGTTTCCTAATCAAAATTAAAGATTATAATAGAAATCGATAAATTGTTGTCCTTGAATGTGCTAAATTAGCACATCTCAAATGGTGCTTTCATTTCTTTCAAATAAAAGTGGGGAAAGGAGATAAGATAATGGAATATATACCATTAGCACGAAAAAATTCCAGTACATGTATGTTACTAGATTTATCACACTATTTTGGTGAAGGGAGGTGAGAAAAGGAACAAAAATAAAAGAACTTAAAAGAAAAGAAGGGATTTGAAAGAGGAATTTACCTCTTGAGACTTCCTCCTTGAGAACCTCTTAAAGGGAGAGGTTTTGGTCTTTTTATGAGACCAATGCTTGCTGGATGTGGGGGAGGAGTTTGGGAAGGTATTTGGATAGAATTTAGAGAAGGCACAAGGCTTGAGAGGAGTGAATGGAAGGGGGGTGAGAGGGGGTTTTATAGGGGAGGAGAGAGGGGATTTCTTAATATAAAACTCATTAATTTATTATTTCTCCTCAAGACATGGAATAGTGAGTATTCCATGACCAAGAATAGTAATTTTATCATTTGATCCCGAACCAAGTGGGCTTACATTAGCAGAACATCTCACATGACTCTATAATTAGTGTATTTATCTTAATTTTGCAATTTAAGGTATGTCACTATTCATAAAAAATTCAAGTATTTTAGAAAAATCCAAAAAAATCACCCTAACCATTTTTTGATTCTTAGAATCCAAAAATGAAGTCCATTTTTTAAAAATAATTTTCTAAATATGATTAATTAAATACTTATTTAAATCATTATTTAATTGAAATATATAAACACTTAGAATATTCATCTTCATCTTTAGGGTGTCTAAATTCATTTATACACTCAAGGGTATGGATACCATTCATAAGAGTCATATTACTATTCATAAGGGTAAGTTGTTATTCCTAAGGGTAGGTTACTATTCATAAGGGTGGGTTACTATTCACTGAAAATTAAGTTAATTCTATCAGACTCTAAATATCATCTTAAAAACAACTGTGTATATCATATTTTTAAAATTCAAATCACAGAGATGGTAAATTTAAGTTTAGTGGCTAAGTTATGGCTATCTCCTACAAGTAACCATGTTTTGTTCCATAGGGGATCAGTGCTTCATTAAATATAGGCTACCTAATGAATAGAGTGTATTTAAGAGAAACATGCCATAAAATTTTTGGGTGCAACAATATGTGTAGTTGAACACTATAAATTATTTTGATTAAAAAAGTTGTTTTCAATTAAAATATATTATTTTTCACTATTCACCCAAATATGAAAGTTATCAGAAAAACACCAAAAATTAATTGAAACTAAATTCTTATGTCCCAATCCCAAATAAGAAGTTTATTTTGTCAAATTGAATATATAAAAGTTTCAAATATTGGATTTAATAAGGGTTCTCCATTAAAAGGTGGTAAAATTGCATTTTTTTAAAATACTTCTTTTATCTGAAAAAATGAATTTTTCCTTACATTATGTCTAAGAAAATCTTAATATTGATTCTAAAATTATAAGAGTTATATAAAGTTCAAAATTCTGTTAATACTATTCATAACCGCTTTTCAACGGCTAGTTTGGTAAGACTTGGTGTGCTTGAACTCGATGTTGCTTGTAGTGTGAGTTATTGAATTAATTTTAAGAACTAACGTACTATGAAATTGTGGGGTGTTACATTCTTCCCTCCTTTAATAAATTGCATCCTCGCAATTTTTAAAATTGGGATTAGGAATATAATCAAAAGTCCCACATCAGAAAAAGAGTAAAAAAACTATCACTTTAAGAGAAAGAAAGAGAAGTACAAAGGTCACCTAAGAGAACCCATACTAGGATTCCATGTAGGAAAACATGGATATGTAAGATAAACTAAGTGTCAAGTTCTAATAGAGAGGGATATAAAACATGATCAGGATAAACTTAACAACAAGAAAACCAAAAACTTGTGATGGGACAAGTGGTCATTAGTTTCCCAGTAGGAAAAGTAAACAGACAACATTTTTTTTGTTTTAAGTTACATTTCATAAAGATGAAAAATTTATTTATGAGATTTACTAAGAACATAAAGAGATATACTTACTTTTTAAGTAGAGTTTCATTCTTTAATAAATTTCTACCACTAAATCATTTTTTTAAATGATGTGTATTCAAGAAGAATTGGTCACAACAGAAGAGCTAGAATAAACTTCTAGATAATAACATGATCCACAAAGGATAAACTATATATTTACCTTGTCTTTATAGATTAATCAAAACCAAAATGATTATTACAATATCTGGTGATCCCACCAAAGGATATTCCTTTAGAGAAAGAAACACTAATCTTAATTTCAAAAATTAAACTAACAATACCCCAAAGTTAAATAAATACCATTCAATAAATAATTGTCCTTAAAATCCTTCAATATAATCCAAACTAATATTGAAGCCCAAAACTTAGAATAATTTGGTTATGTAGTCTTCCACGTTAAATTGTATCTCCAAATGACATCAACTACTCTTAAAGTCACATACTTAAAAGTAATTAACCTAATCACATATTATTTATTATAGGTTAGTCATTTTCATAAATAACCCAAATCACTATAAATCCATAATAAAAACATAGATAAAAATACACCATTACTCCTCAAATAAAATCCTATATTATTCTATTTTCCTTGGGAATATAGTGTTCCCAACAAAGCGAGCATCTACCAAAATAACATTCATCACTTAATCACCAAATCATTTTCTTATACTAAAGTTATTCATTTAATAAGACATAAGATACCAAATCAACTTATTATTGATCAATAAAATCATTTAACTAAAAATAATTTGTCACACTAACCAGGGACTTCACGTAGTCCAGTGGTAGGCGATGAATCCCAATCCACTCTGGTTATGGGTTTGATTCCCAGAGTTTTGTCCGACACGATGGGTTGTCACACGGTCTGGGTGTTGTCCTTTTTCAAAAACTATATTTTATAAAATTACCAAAATGAGATAAATCCCTCAAATAACTATAAGATAATTTAACCACAAATGTTATCTCATACCATGCATTTTCATACCAAAATATAATAACTTGTAATTTCCACAAACCCAATGATCATATAAAACCAAATGGTTATTTATATCTATATCCACAAGAGAAAATATATGTCTTCCTCAAATATCATTTTCACATGACAAACTCCAGGGTTACAAATAATAGAGAAAATTATTCCAAAGTAATTGCATCAACAAGGAGCACTAGTACTTTTAAACATTTCTCCAACCATTTATTTCCACATAGCTCATTCTTTGACTAAGAAAATATCCTATAGGATAGGTCATTTTCTCGGGTAATGTCCAGGTCCCCTACATTTGTGGAAAATGATTGTAAATGGATTCTTGGGATCATTTTTATTTTCTTCCATATTACTCTTCATTTTTCCTCAGCAATTATTCACTTTATGTCCTTTTTCCCACGCGTAAACCATTTCTTTGTTCCATTAAGACACTTTCCTAGATGTCTCCTTCCACATTTCCTGCATGATGGAAGTTGAGGATTCTTTTCTCCATGGTCTCCACTGCCGGAGCTCTTATCATTCATCACCTTTCTCTTCTTTGATGAGTCTAGAAGATGGTTAATATATATGTTGTTGATCATATTTTTGAAAAACTGATTTAGCACGAACACGATATCTTTTATGCCTAACAATATTCCATGTTTTTGCTCATTTACACCACCATTCCCACCTTGTACATCATTCTCAAAGTTACTATGACTTCCTTGGAATCCATCCATTGACTAAAACCATAAATCATTGTGTGAATAACAGTAGACATAAAATCATTTAGAGAATATCATGACCCCATATTTTCAATTTGAAACACCTTAAGATTAACCAAGGTCATTTATTCTCATCTTTTATTAAAATAATTTAAATCTTTTTGTAAATAAAATGTAAATTATCCTAAGCATATCCCACAGGAGTGTTGTAACCAAGAGTGCAGCAAGGCCCGTTGTTGTGCACCAGTTATCGTTCGAGTCTAGCTCAAAGTGGTGTTTTCGGGTTTTACCCCTAGGTACATCTGTTCTAGAGCCACCTCTACCTTATCGTATCCAGACTGGGATGTATTTCTTGGAAAACTCACAAAATCACTAAAATACCAAAATTTTAAGAAGTTACTCTATACTAATCCTCAAAGTCTATCTTAGGACTATGTGCTATAATCGGAGTTTATCTAAATCTAGTTTCCAAGGTTTGTAATAAACTTCCTCTGATACCAACAGTAACGCCCTGACCCCAGAAGCCCAGAGTCGGTGCATTATTACGTATCATTGGCATGATCATAAAAGATCAAGTCTCGAAAGACCAATTAGTTTAGTAGCCTTGGAAGTACTAGATACATTTATAAGGTTTACATTACATCATAAAATGAAAAACTAAAACAACATTGTCTCCATATAAAACACTAAGATCGCATAAACTATCTCTATTGGTCAGTCATAATATACTTCTTTGCATCCTGGGAAAAATAAAATATAGAAAGGGGTGAGCTCAGATGCTCAATAAGGATAACATTATAGTGGAAACTTTCATAAATAAGCATAAACATTTAAGGCGGTGTATAAGACTAAAACAAAATCCTTTTAAACTTGAACTTCAGTATAATATGGAAAAGATAAAATCAAATAATTCCTTTTACTTATTCACATGGATATTCTACTAGTCGAATAATCACATGCAATATCAATAGCCACTTTTATAATTATGGAGTACATAATTCCAGACTTTCATAACCACATAGTCAAGACCTTGTGCCAAGACTACAAATAATATTTTTCCAAGGACTTATGCCAAGACACTAGTTTGTCTCATGAGACCTACCGATGCATCGAGGAGATATAGCGGGCTCCACCCGTCACTTACTAAGTCTAATGCATTCCTTATATGAAAAGGTTGAAACATAATCTGAATATTCGTATTAAAACTAGCATACGAAATGTAAATATTTTAACCACATCCCATGAATGGTATAAGAATAGTACATCCACAGTCAAACATAACTCATTAAATACAGTATGAAATATTGTATTATAATAGGTCAACCTCAATAGAGAATAATGAATGATATTGACATAGATGAAAATAATCATCAAAACTATTTGAGAGAAATATTCCCCTTTTTCTTGAAAACATTTAAAAATATCACTATTTATCATGAAGCCATTTAAAATAGAATTTTGAATCAAAGTGTCCCATACAAATTTGAAACTTTTAAAAGGAATTTTAATTTTGAAACATTAATGTCAATATAAATAAATCCTTAAAACCATTTTTAAAACATGGACATTAATGATAAATATTTAGAATAATAAATCTTTAAAACATTTTAAAATGATATTTTAGTTAGAGTTCCTAACCAAAAGAGAGAGACTTAAATATAAATAATTGTGGAAATAATTTTTTTTAATATCATGAGAATAAATGGATTCATGATATACTATGTCAATGTACATTATATACACCATATAAAAGTTATTTGGGTTATAACAACAAAGAAGGCTCAATGGAATTTAAATTGAGATGAAATCTCTTATAAAGACTTTATCATTATTTTATGGATAAATCAAAAACATAATTATTTGTGAAAAATATAAATACATTCAATATTATTGGATATTCATTGTAAATCAATCAGGGGAAATTCACAAATATTCTTGTAGGAATAACATCAATGAAATGGATATTTAACTCAACAAATAGAGATTGATTAAAATCACTCTTATCAAGTTCATATCGATGACTAGAGAATTTATCAATGGAGTGATTATGTGTATCAAAAGTATATCAATGGAAAGGGGAGTGGAAATTATGAAATAATAAAATGAATAGTGATTCCACACATAATCTTGGAGTAAAATAATCTATGAAGTATGCGTAAAGCCGAATGAGTGGAAATTGAAAATTCAAACTCCCTTATCGATTTGGTAACTTACAAAACATAAAACCATGAAATAAGTATCATACAATGATGATGTAAATATCCATAAATTAAAGTATATTACACAATGAATACAATCATGGGTAGTACACACACGACATGCAATAAATAAGTGGTGAACAATGGAGATCTCGTGGAATTAAAAGTGAGATAAGAAATCCTCTTACTTTGTACTTTTTCCTTGGTCGAGGGTAGTTTATCCTCCTGTATAATGGAGAAATAATTTTTATTAAATTATAAAATAGTCATATACATTAATATGAAATCATATATGATCTTTTAACATTGCTTTGTTAATAATATCATAGTATTATCATCATTTCGGGTGTTAACATATTCTTTTTCGTTTATATTATTTGTTATGTGAGTAATATTTGTTATGGATGGGATGTATCATATTCATATCCAGAATTATATAGAGTCTTTAAACATTATTTTTAATCATCAAATGGAAATTAGTCTTGAATGGATACGATGGGGAATGAATCTCATCGCGTTCGTGGAGACGGTAATCCGTACGTATGCACAAGCGATAATATCATTCTTTTGATATTAAAATCATATATAAATTGATGTTATATCATATATAAATAATAATTATCATGTTATATTTTTTATTTACATCAATTATACATCAGTATTATACCCATCCAAATAATAATGTATTGAATAACAACTACACCACAACGTGGAGACGGTAAGTCCTACGTGCGCACATATGGTGACATGTCATTAAAAGGATGGATAAAATAATGAATTTGGTTGTAACATATTTATAAGAAAATCATATTATATTGAAGATACTGAATTTATAATTTTATAATGGAAAAAACAAAGAAAAAGGAAGTGGAAGAAAAAAATAACTTGAAAGAGGATGGTGAAATTATTACCTCTTCTTCGGGTTCTTCCTTTTGATTTGATCAAAAGGGCTCCATTGGTTGGCTTTCTGACTAAAGTAAGGCCTCTAAGATTAAGGGATGATAGTTGAGAGGTTATTTGGGCAGATTTTTTCTGAGCCAAATGGCGTTAAATGTGTGAATTTGAGTCAGGTAGAGTTCCCTTTTATAAGAGGGGTGAGGGGCACCTTAGAAAAAACTAGAAATATTATTTTATAATAAAATCAATTTTAGTTTATAATGGATCCAAAATGGATTATTTAAATTATAAGGTGGGTCTTCTCTAAAAACACTCAACCAATATGTTTTATACAGGTTTGGGTCACTATATTAACTTTATCTTTTAGATTTAAATCTTAGTTAAACAGTTTGACATTTACCACGTCTCTTTATATTTTTATATTATATGGTTAATAAAATTAATGTATACTTCAATTGAACCCCAAGTGGTTCATTAATGATACACCTATCATTATATATGTCCTTTGGCCAAACCTTATATTTTTTGGAATATAATATTAATTAATAATATAATATTTGTTTTAAAAACTCTTTTATGTCAATTTTGATACTATTTAGTATTTTGTTTTTTCTAAATTAATAACAGTATTATTACTTCAAAAAAATTCATCTAACAAACCCTAATATGTCATATTAACATATAAAATTAGTGGAGTTTATAAAAAGTCTCAAATTACATTTATTTGGATATTTATAGTATCAATTAGTTTAATATTTCATTAATTAGGTAATTACTGCATCATCATTATGTCATTAATAAATTAAATTATTTAATGTCTAAAAAATAAAACTAAAATACCATTATGTAGGAAATATTTTTATATTTATAATGAAGATTTATATTCTAATTTATCTTATATTTAACCCTATATTAAAAATTTTTTAGTTATTAAACATTGATTTTAACTCTTTTAACTCTTCTTTGAATTAAATAATAATAAATGTCCTAATCTAATCCAAGTGGACCAAAGAGGTTTATATTTTATTCCTAAGGTTATTTGTGGTCGAATTAAACTTATGAAATAGAATTAGGACATGTGTTAGGGTAATAATAATATCATTTTTATCCTTAATTACCCTATTTACTTTTAACCGTGGTAAATTAAAGTAGAGTTACTATTCACAAAAAATTATTTTCATCTTATTAAACTACATTTTACTTACTGATATCAACCGTGTTTCTCGGATTTTTGAAATTACATTCATATAAGAGGTAAAATTAAGTTTTATGTGAATATTCAAATTCTCCTAGGAGGTGGGTAAAAGACGGTGAAAAAATCAATAAAATTTTTATATATCTAAAATTATTATAAACTGACTCCAATGAATTACATTGAAATTATATAGGTATTATGTATCTATTTTGAACTAAAATAAATTTAAATATAATAAATAATTATTTAAATAAAAATTCGGTTTTAAACTATCACTTAGTTTTTTTCACTATTAATCAAAAATTAAAAGTTTTCAGAAACATACCAAAAATTCACTCGAAGCTAATTTTTATATTCTGAATTCAAAAATGAAGTCTAATTTACCAAATTCAAAACATATAAATTTCATTTATTAGTTTAAAATTAATTCCCATTTTCAAAACCAAAAAGTGTATTTTTATGAAATAATAACTACCAAAAGATTGACATTTGTTTATGTCCAATTTCAAATTGAAATTACTTCCAATGACTAACATTGGATTAAATGGTAAAATTTTGATCTAATTATACATCCAAACCATTCATATGTATATTTGAACACTATAAATTATTTTGATTAAAAAAGTTGTTTTCAATTAAAATATATTATTTTTCACTATTCACCCAAATATGAAAGTTATCAGAAAAATACCAAAAAATAATTGAAACTAAAATCTTATGTCTTGATCCCAAAGAAGAAGTTTATTTTTTCAAATTGTATATATAAAAGTTTCAAATATTAGATTTAATAAGGGTCCTCCATTAAAAGGCGGTAAAATTTCATTTTTCGAAAAATACTTCTTTTATATAAAAAATGAATTTGTCCTTACATTATGTCTAATAAACTCATAATATGGATTCTAAAATTATAAGGGTTATATAAAGTTCAAAATTCTGTTAATACTATTCATAACTTCTTTTGAACGGCTAGTTTGTTAAGTCGTGGTGCGCTTGAACTCGATGTTGCTTGTAGTGTAAGTCATTGAATTACTTTGAAGAACTAACGTACTATGAAATATTGGGGTGTTACATACTTCCCTCCTTCAATAAATTGCATCCTCACATTTTTTAAAATTGGGCTTGGGAATATAATGGAAAATCCCACGTTGCAAAAAGTGCCAATAAAACTATCACTTTAAAAGATAGAAAGAGAAGTACAAAGGTCACCGAAGATAACCCATACTAGGATTCCATGTAGGAAAACATGGATATGGAAGATAAACTAAGTGTCAAGTTCTGATAGAGAGGGATAGAAAACATGATCAGTAAAAATTTAACAATAAGAAAACCAAATACTAGTTATGGAACAAATGGTCATTTGTTTCCCAGTAGTAAAAGTAAATGGACAACATTTTTTTGTTTTAAGTTACATTTCATAAAGATAGGGAATTTATTTATGATATTGACTAAGAACATAAAGAGATATACATACTTTTTAAGTAGAGTTTCATTATTTAATAAATTTCTACCACTAACTCATTTTTTTAAACGATAATTATTCAAGAATACTTGGTCACACTGGAAGAGCTAGAATAAACTTTTAGAGAATCACATGATCCACAAAGGATAAACTATATATTTACCATGTCTTTAGAGATTAATTAAAACCAAAATGATTAGTACAAGATCTGATGATCCCCCAAAAGTATATTCCTTTAGAGAAAGAAACACTAATCTTAATTTCTAAAATTAAACCAACAATACCCCAAAGTTAAATAAATACCATTCAATAAACAATTGTCCTTAAAATCCTTCAATATAATCCAAACTAATATTGAAACCCAAAACTTAGAAGAATTTGGTTATGTAGTCTTCCACAATAAATTGTATCTCCAAATGACATCAACTACTCTTAAAGTCACATACTTAAAAGTAATTAAACTAATCACATATTATCTATTATAGGTTAATTATTTTCATAAATAACCCAAATAACTATAAATAAATAATAAAAACATAGATAAAAATCCACCATTACTTCTTAAATGAAATCCCAATGTATTCTATTTTCCTTGTGAATATAGTGTTCCCAACAAAGCGAACGTCTTCCAAAATAACATTTATCACTTAATCGCCAAATCATTTTCCTATACTAAGGGTATTCATTTGATAAAATATAATATCCCAAATCAACTTATTATTGATCAATAAAATAATTTAACTAAAAATAATTAGTCACACTAACCAGGGAATTCACGTAATCCAGTGGTAGGCGATAAATCCCAATCGCACTCTGGTTGTGGGTTCAATTCCCACATCTTTGTCCGACACGACGGGTTGTCACACGGTCTGTGTGTTGTCATTTTACAAAAACTATATTTTATAACAGTACCAAAATGAGATAAATCCCTCAAATAACCATAACATAATTTAACCACAAATTCTATCTCATACCTTTCATTTTCATCCCAAAATATAATAACTTGTAATTGCCTCAAACCCAATGATCATATAAAACCAAATGGTTATTTATAACTATATCCACAAGAGAAAATATAAGTCTTCCTCAAATATCATTTTCACATGAAGAACTGCAGGGTTACAAATACAAGAGAAAATTATTCCAAAGTAATCCCATCAACAAGGAGCACTAATACTTATAAACATTTCTCCAACCATTTATTTCCACATAGATTCTTCTTTGACAAAGAAAATATACTATAGAATAGGGCATTCTATCAGGTAATGTCCAGGTCCCCTACATTTATAGAAAATGACTGTAAATGGATTCTTGGGACCATTTTTATTTTCTTCCATAGTACTCTTCATTTTTCCTCAGTAATTCTTCACTTTATGTCATTTTTTCCCAAACTTAAAGCATTTATTTGTTCCATTGAGACACTTTCCTAAGTGTCTCCATCCACATTTCCTACATGATGGAAATTGAGGATTCTTTTCTCCATGGTCTCCACTGCCGGATCTCTTATAATTCATCACCTTTCTCTTCTTTGTTGAGTTCGGGAGTTGGTTAATATATATGTTGTTGATCATATTTTTGGAAAACTAATTTGGCATGAACATGATATATTTATACCAATCAACATTCCATTTTTTTGCTCATTTCCACCATCATTCCCACCTTGTACAACATTCTCAAAGTTAATATGACTTCCTTTGAATCCATCCATTGACTAAAACCAGAAAGCATTGTGTGACTAAAATTAGACATAAAATCATTTAGAGAATATCATGACACCATATTTTCACTTTGAAACACCTTAGGATTAACCATGGTCATTTATTCTCATCTTATATTAAAATACTTCAAATATTTTTGTAAATAAAAATGTAAATTATCCTAAGCATATCCCTCGGGAGTGTAGTAACCAAGAGTGCACTAAGGCCCGTTGTCGTGAACCAATTCTCATTCGATTCTAGATCAAAGAGGTGTTTTCGGGTTTTACCCCTAGGTACATTTCTTCCAGATCTACCTCTACCTGGTCGTATCCAGACAGGGTTGTATTGCTTAGAAACATCAAAAAATCACTAAAAAACCAAAATTTTAGGAAGTTCCTCTATACTAATTCTCAAAGTCTATCTTAGGGCTATGTGCTCTAATCAGATTTTATCAAAATTTAGTTTCCAAGGCTTGTACTAAAATTCCTCTGATACCAACTGTAACGCCCCAACCCTAGAAGCCCAGAGATGGTGCATTATTACGTATCATTGGCATGATCATAAAAGATCAAATCTCGAAACACCAATTAGTTTAGTATCCTTGGAGGTACTAGATACATTTATAAGGTTTACATTACATCATAAAATGGAAAACTACAACAACATTGTTTCCATAGACAACACTGAGATCCCATAGACTATTCCTAAAGGTTAGTCATAATATACTTCTTTGCATCCTGGGAAAGATAAAACATAGAAAGGGGTGATCTTAAATTCTCAGTAGGGATAACATTATAGCAGAAACTTTCATAAATAAGCATAAACATTTAAGGCAGTGTATAAGACTAAAACAAAAGCATTTTAAACTTGAAATTAAGTATAATATTGCAAAGATAAAATCAAATAATTTCATTTACTTATTCACATTTATATTCTAGTAGTCGAATAATCACATGCAATATCAATATCCACTTTCATAATGATGGAGTGCATAATGTCAGACTTTCATAACCACATAGTCAAGACCTTGTGCCAAGACTACAAATAATATTTTGCCAATGCCTTGTTCCAAGACACTGTTTTGTCTCATGAGACCTACCAATGCATCGAGGATCTATAGTGGGCTCCACTCTTCACTTACTAAGTCCAATGCATTCCTCATATTAAAAGGTTGAAACATAATCTGAACATTCGTATTAAAACTAGCATACGAAATGTCAATATTTTAACCACAAACCGTGAATGGTATAAGGATAGCACATCCACAATCAAACATAACTCATTAAATATAGTATGAATGATTTTATTATAATAGATCAACCTCAATAGAGAATAATGAATGATATTGACATAGATGAAAATAATCATCAAAACTATTTGAGAGAAATATCCCCCTTTGTCTTGAAAACATTTAAAAATCTCATTATTTATCAAGAAGCCGTTTAAAATAGATTTATGAATCAAAGTGTCTCATACAACTTTGAAACTTTTAAAAGGAATTTTAATTTTAAAACTTTAAT
Source organism: Viscum album (assembly GCA_963277665.1). Classification (NCBI taxonomy): domain Eukaryota; kingdom Viridiplantae; phylum Streptophyta; class Magnoliopsida; order Santalales; family Viscaceae; genus Viscum; species Viscum album. Next base: position 1,987,501,037 of record OY728141.1, read on the forward strand.
TCCCATATAAATTAATCCTTAAAACCATTTTTAAAACATTGACATTAATGAGAAATATTTAGAATAATAAATATTTAAAACATTTTAAAATGATATTTTTGTTAGAGTTCGTAACCAAAAGAGAGACACTTGAATACAAATAATTGAGGTAATAAAAACTTTGAAATATCATGAGAATAAAGGGATTCATGATATACTATGTCAAAGTACATTATATACACCATATAAAAGTGATTTGGTGTATAACAACAAAGAAGTCTCAATGGAATGTAAATTGAGATGAAATCTATTATAAAGACCGTATCCTTAGGTTAAGGGTAAATCAACAACATAATTATGTGTGAAAAATATAAATACACTCAATATTATTGGATATTCAGTGTAAATAAATATGGGCAAATCCACACATATTCTTGTAAAAACAACACCAATAAAATGGATATTTAACTCAAAAAATAGAGATTGAGTTAAAATTACTCTTATCATGTTCATATTGATGACTTGAGAATTTATAAATGGAGTGATTATGTGTATAAAAAGTATATCCACAGAAAGGGGAGTGTAAATTATGAAATAATCAAATGAATAGTGATTCCACGCACAATCTTGGAGTAAAATAATCAATTAAGTATGCGTAAAGCCGAATGAGTGGAAATTGAAAATTCAAATTCCCTTATCGATTTGGTAAATTATGAAACATAAAACCATGAAAGAAGGATCATACAATGATGATGTAAATATCCATAAATTATATTATATTACACAATGAATACAATCATGGGCAGTACACACACCACATGCAATAAATAAGTGGTAAACAATGTAAATCTCACGGAATTAAAAGTGAGATAAGAAACCCCTTAATTTGTACTTTTTCCTTGGTCGATGGTAGGTTAGACACCTATATAATGGTGATATAATTTCTATTAAATTATACAAGAATCATATACATTAATATCATATCATATATGATCTTTTAACATTGCTTTGTTAATAATATCTTAGTATTATCGTCATTTCGGGTGTTAACGGATTCATTTTCATTTATATTATTTGTTATCTGAGTCATATTTTTTATGGATGGGATGTATATTATTCATATCCAAAAGTATATCAAGTCTTTAAACATTATTTTTAACCATCAAATTAAAATTAGTCTTGAATGGATATGATGGGGAATGAATCTCGTCGTGTTCGTGGGGACGGTAATCCGTACGTATACACGAGCGAAAATATCATTGTTTTGATATTAAAATATTATATAATTGGATGGTACATCATATATACATAATCATTATCATGTTATATTTTTTATTTACATCAATTATACATCATTATTATACTCATCCAAATAATAATTTATTGAATAACAACTACACCACAATGTGGAGATGGTAAGTCGTGCGTACACACGTATGGTGACATTTTATTCAAAGGATGGATAAAATAATGAATTTGGTTGTACCATATTTATAATAACATCATAGTATATTGAAGATACTGGATTTATTATTTTATAATGGAAATAAAAAAGAAAAAGGAAGTGGATAAGAAAATAACTTGAAAGAGGGTGGTGAAATTATTACCTCTTCTTCGGGTTCTTCCTTTTGATTTGATCAAAAGGGATCCTTATGTTAGATTTTTGACTAAATAAGGCCTTTAGGATTAAGGGAGTGTAGTTGATATGGTATTTGGGCAGAGTTTGGTTGAGCCAAAATGATTTTAAGATGTGAATTTGAGGCAAGGGGGAGTGCCCTTTTATAAGAGGGGTGAGGGGCACCTTAGGAAAAATTAGAAATATTATTTTATAATAAAATCAATTTCGGTTTATAACGGCTCCAAAATGGATTATTTATAGTAAAAGGTGGTTATGGGTCTAAAACCACTCAACCAATTGGTTTTAGACAGGTTTGGGTCACTATATTAACTTTATCCTTTAGATTTAACTCTTAGTTAAATAGTTTGACATTTACCATGTCTCTTTATATTTTTATATTATATGGTTAATTAACTTACTATATACTTCAAGAAAACCCTAAGTGTTTACTTAATGATACACCTATCATTATATAAGTCCTTTTTCTGAACCTTATATTTTTAGGAATTGAATATCAATTAATAATATAATATTTATTTTAAAAACTCTTTTATGTCAATTTTGACACTATTTGGTATTTTGTTTTTTATAAATTCATAAAAGCGTTATTACTTCAAAAATAATTTATATAACTAACCCTAATATGTCATATTAACATATATAATTATTTGAATTCATAAAAAGTCTCAAATTACATTTATTTGGATATTTATAGTATCAATTAGTTTAATATTTCATTAATTAGGTAATTAATTATTCATCATTATGTCATTAATAAATTAAATTATTTAATGTTTAAAAATATAAATACAATACAATTATGTAGGAAATATTTTTAGCTTTCTAATGAATATTTATAGTTGAATTTATCTTATGTTTAATCCTATATTAAAAATGTTTTACTTATTAAACTTTGATTTTAACTCTTTTAACTCTTCTTTGAATTAAATAATAATAAATGTCCTAATCTAATCCAAGTGGACCAAAGAGGTTCATATTTTATTCCTAAGTTTGTTTTTAGTCGAATTATACTTATAAAATAGAATTAGGACAAGTTTTAGAGTAATAATAATATCATTTTTACCCTTAATAACCTATTTATTTTTAATCGTGGTAAATAAAAGTAAAAAGTTACAATTCATCATAAATTATTTTCATATTATTGAACCACATTTTACTTAATTATATCAACAGTGTCTCTCTGATTTTTTAAATTTCATTCACAGAAGCGGTAAAATTATGTTTTATGTGAATTTTCAAATTCTCCTAAGAGTTGGGTAAAAGACGGTGAAAAGTTCAATAAAATTTTTATATATCTAAAATTATTATAAACTGACTCCAATGACTTAAATTGAACATATATAGATATTATGTATCTATTTTGACCTAAAATAAATTTAAATAAAATATATAATTATTTAAATAAAAATTCAGTTTTAAACTATAACTCAGGGTTTTTCACTATTAATCAAAAATTAAAAGTTTTCAGAAACATACCAAAAATTCACCCTAAGATAATTTTAATATTATGAATTCAAAAATGAATTCTATTTTACCAAATTAAAAACATATAAATTTCATTTATTAGTTTAAAATTAATTCTTTTTGTCAAAACCAAAATGCGTATTTTTATGAAATAATAACTACCAAAAGATTGACATTTGTTTATGTCCAATTTCAAAGTGAAATTACTTCCAATGACCAACATTGGATTAAATGGTAAATATATAATATAATTATACATCCAAACCATTCATATTTATAGTTGAATACTATCAATTATTTTGATTAAAAAGGTTGTTTTCAATTAAAATATATTACTTTTCACTATTCACCCAAATATGAAAGTAATGAGAAAAACACCAAATATTAATTAAAACTAAATTATTATGTCCCAATCCCAAATAAGAAGTTTATTTTGTAAAATTGAATATATAAAAGTTTCAAATGTTGGATTTAATAATGGTTCTCCATTAAAAGGCCGAAAAATATCATTTTTTGAAAAATACTTCTTTTATCTGAAAAAAAATGAATTTGTCCTTACATTACGTCTAAGAAACTCGTAATATGGATTCTAAAATTATAAGGATTATATATAGTTCAAAATTCTGTTAATACAATTCATAACCACTTTTGAACGGCTAGTTTGGTAAGTCATGGTGCCCTTGAACTCGATGTTTCTTGTAGTGTAAGTTATTGAATTACTTTGAAGAACTAATGTACTATGAAATCTGGGGGTGTTACATTCTTCATTCCTTCACTAAATTGAATCCTCGCAATTTTTAAAATTGGGATTGGAAATATAATGGAAAGTCCCACATCGGAAAAAGAGTCAATAAAACTATCACTTTAAAATAAAGAATGACAGGTACAAAGGTCACCAAAGATAACCCATACTAGGATTCCTTGTAGGAAAACATGGATATGGAAGATAATCTAAGTGTCAAGTTCTGATAGAGAGGGATAGAAAACTTGATTAAGAGAAAGTTAACAACAAGAAAACCAAAAACATGTTATGGGACAAATTGTAACACACCGGGTTTAAAATTATGTTTTGTGTTTTGGCAATGTTTCCAAGATGTAATAAAATAAATTACCGAATGCAAATATATATTTAGCAAGCACTTTATTCATACAAATTCCATAACACACCATTGATACACAATAACTAACCCATTAAACCCACTGCTATTGATAATAAAACAATTGGAAGACTACCGAGAAACACAACGATGCCAATCGAGTAGTTATCATCTCTTGGATCTGATAGAAGAACAAACGTTATGGCAAGGATGATAGCAATAAAACTAAAAATAAAAGGAACATATAAAACCATCTCCAAAACAATGGCGTGAGCGTCGAGGTATTTTTTTCTGAGTGTTTGAACGACCCATAAAACATTGGTATTTATAGAGTTTTATCCGACCGTTACAAAAAAAAACTATCCGTTATAAGTTTTCAAAATTAAAATTTGAGAGATGGCTTATGATATAAAATGAATAAGGAATTAATACGCACAAAAAAAATGAATGAATATAGGTTTTTGTATACATATACATATGTGTTTATAACGAAATAATATATATATATATATATTAAGATGATTTATTTATTTAAATAAATAATACTGAATTGATAATTGATTAAAAAAATGGTGAATGAAATATTAATAAATTAAATAATAATAATAAAAAAAAAGGGATTTCAATCCCGGCATAGGCTTTTGGAAAGGTCCGTCGCGTAGGAACTGTGCACAGGGTCGAACCAGGAATCCGAGGCTCTGTGTGCAGTTCATGCTGGGTCGAGATTGTCCGAGAAAGATCGCAGGTATGACGTTCAAGCACGGATGAGTTTCAATTGGGAAGATCATGCTCGGACTGAAGAACGAGATCCATTTTTCGTTTAGGGTTTCAATTCGAGAATCGCGAGCAGAGGAGGCTGAGGTCGCGTTCGAGGTCGAAGACTTCCGTAAAGAGCCGACATCAACAGTAGGAGGTTCGACCACCGATAGGATTTTCGAAGGTCAGTTCTATTTCACGTTTTGGGGTTTTCACTTTTAGTTTTGAGGTGGAGTTTGGATCTGGGTTTAAGTTCGAGCGATGGTCTCGGTCGAGGCCAATGCATAGGGTTTACCTTCTTCTCCATGAACCAAGGACGAGACCGAGGGATGAATCGAAGACCCTAAGTTTGTCATCAGTTTTGGCTTCTTCGACCTTGGCTCGAAGTCCGAGCTCAATCCAAGGTTTGAACGAAGAGGTGCCGAGTGTCCTTCAGTCGGTCAAAATCGTTGAAGAATTTCGATTGTTGAAAGAAAATATTGACCGTGGATGAGGAATGATCGCGCGTCAATAATGGAGTATCGTTTTGTTCAGATCTGTTAGGTGTCTATTTCATCTGATTTCTAGATCCAATTCCAGTATAAAATTAATCCACTTGTGTTTTCTTCAAATCTGAACACATTGATATAACGATTTCCGTAACTACATTTGGTTTTTTCTAGTATATCTATCTTCAAATAATTTTTATTTGTTTATTGGATGGCTCAGATTATTTTGTCAGTTTTCTTAAGATTATTATAATATGTATTGACCAATTTAATTTCATGTCATTTGATGTTTGCAATAATTGAGTCCCTTGTCTAGATTCAGAATCATTTGTGTTCCTATTTTATATTTCTTTTATGACAATCGTACATTTAAATATACATATCTATATATCAACTTGCAGCAACTCAATCAGTGAATATAATTAATCTATAATAGTATATATATTATATGTATATCCAATGAATAAACTATCCTGACAAATTGAAATAATATAATCAATTTTATTATAATGCTTGGTGTATAAATAAAGGGGTGTGTAGTTGTTGTCTTGGAAGAAGTGGGAGTACGTGTTTCTTTTTCTCTTTTTGGGTTTTGAGACGTTGGGTGGAAAGCATCTGCGCACAAAAATGGTAAGGGATTTTCATAATGTTCTTTTAGCCACTTCTATTTCTCTTCTAAAGTTAGAACTGTGTGTATGCATAAGTTATTTTCAAATTCTATAACTCTTACCCTTTTAATTATTTTCTTCTTCTAAAAACGATAAGCGATTTGTTTGTTTAAAACCATTCAATGCTATGATTCTATACTCAAACTTAAGTTATATATTCAACTATGGTTTCCACATTTCAAAATATAAATAAGATGAATTTATCAAGGTTTAGGTTCTTTCATAAGGATTTATTTTTATTCTAGGAAACATGTTTTATTTAAGGTTGTGTATGGATTTTTTTTTTATAGGATTTATGGTTTATATTCATCTAAATTATATTTTATAAATATCATGTATATGTTATTTTATTTATGCATTTCAAAATTATTGATTTAATTTAATATTTTTGGGGTAAGGGACTAAATATTCTCGTATGCTATATTTACACTTTCAATTCCACCTTATTTTTAAAGACTAGATTCTTTCTTTATTTCAAAATTTTTAAGGATAACGATTATGTATCACATGAATTATGATATTTATTGTCTCATTGATTATTTATTAAATATATATATATATATAGCAATTGATTATTTATTGATTGATGAATTTACATGCTTGTCATACTCATGTCACGATTATGATACGTTTTCATACATGCATACCCATATACATATATAGATATATGCATATATTCTTAATAATGAAATAAACTTTAAAAATATATATATATATATTTTTGGCAATATGGGCAGAATTTTAAGTTCATGGATGTTGATTAATCTTCCATGGGATTATGCAACATCATCCGGAGATTTAATCATACCAAGCCAAATTTATAATTTTCATTAAAGATTAGTATTTATTCATTCCAAGCATGATTATAAATATATTTTCAAAGCTAAACACCAGTGAAAATTTATATGTATATAAGGCAAGCTAAGACGAAAATGTTTTATAAAAAAACAGGTACTCGAACATTGTAAATATGATAGGGAATTGGATTGTAAATTCATCCCTCAAGTGGGTAGGCCCAAGATAGCCTTCAATGTTTCGGGTGGCCTTAGTTGTTTTGTTTTAAAGGGCTTGCTTATTATTTTCAACTGAATCACTGGATTGGTTTTAAATGCATTTTTAAAGTATAATAAATTTTCAAATTAGTATAGTATTTTGTAAATGAAGTGTTTAAAATGTATTTCTAATTAAATTTTCCAAATGCATTTCCAAATAAATATTTTAAGGAGGTTTATCAAAGGTTTTCAAAAACCCCTTACTGGGCAACTTTTGAGCTCACCCTACGTTTTTGAAATGTTTTTCACAGGTTAGCTTGAATCCCAGAGTTGGTCATATTTGTTGTAGCGTGCAGTGGGAAAGTAGTGGACAGTGATTTTTATTGTTTCAGCTCTTATAAATGTAAGGTTATGTCTAAATCTTCCAGAACCTAAACCGGTAAAAGATCATCGTTTTTTTTAAAGTGTTGTGAAATTTTTAAGTTAAGTTTATAAAAAAAAATTATTATTATTACACAACATTTTGAAGCAACGAGTCCGGAAGAGTGGGCTCGGGACGTCACACTTGGTATCAGAGGAACGGTCTAGATAACTCTGGAAATTTAGAACCCTTTGATAAATTGGCTGTCCTTCTCAGTCAACATTCTTCTTTGTAATTTTCAGATGGAAGGAAGGAGAGCTCAAACAAGTCTCTTAAGCCTTCCGGATGAATTACTCACTATGATCATGGCAAAATCATGCAAAGAAGAATCTGATCCCTATAAAGCCATGCGGCTTTCTTGTAAACGTCTCTATAATATATCAGGCACACCAGATATACTTCATTTTCATCATGGTTCTGGTTTCTTTTTCGAAGATATCAGGCAGATCCAACGTCATTTCTATCGACGCCAAGGAGCATATTACGAAGGACTTTTTAGGTGTTTTACAATGTTTGAACAACCAGAATCAATCTCCAATTTTTATAGAGCAGCTGAAGAAGGAAATCTTCGCGCACCATTTATGTGTCAACTTTTCAGCTTTTGCTTCACAGGAAGAATTTATGATGAATTCGAAACGTTCGAAGACGAAGCAATGAGACTTTCTTATAGGAATCAAATTCAAGACGAACTTCTCGGATACTATATTGATTATCATTCCTTAAGGACTGTCTTCCGGTGCCTACATCCATACAACCCCTCTTGCACTAGTTGCATATGGGCGAAGGAAGTGGAAGATTTCGAAGCCACGTTGAACTTTAATTTCTTAGGGAGACATGGAAATCGTGGAAGACAACTATATAGACCTTGGGGACATCATGTGAGACTCAGAATAGATGGGAATTAAGAGAAATAAGTGTAAATGAATTTCGAGGGTGAAATTCTATTTAAGGGGGGTAGAATGTAACACCCCAGGTTTAAAATTATGTTTTATGTTTTGGCAATGTTTCCAAGATGTAATAAAATAAATTACCGAATGCAAATATATATTTAGCAAGCACTTTATTCATACAAATTCCATAACACACCATTGATACACAATAACTAACCCATTAAACCCACTGCTATTGATAATAAAACAATTGGAAGACTACCGAGAAACACAACGATGCCAATCGAGTAGTTATCATCTCTTGGATCTGATAGAAGAACAAACGTTATGGCAAGGATGATAGCAATAAAACTAAAAATAAAAGGAACATATAAAACCATCTCCAAAACAATGGCGTGAGCGTCGAGGTATTTTTTTCTGAGTGTTTGAACGACCCATAAAACATTGGTATTTATAGAGTTTTATCCGACCGTTACAAAAAAAAACTATCCGTTATAAGTTTTCAAAATTAAAATTTGAGAGATGGCTTATGATATAAAATGAATAAGGAATTAATACGCACAAAAAAATGAATGAATATAGGTTTTTGTATACATATACATATGTGTTTATAATGAAATAATATATATATATATATATTAAGATGATTTATTTATTTAAATAAATAATACTGAATTGATAATTGATTAAAAAAAATGGTGAATGAAATATTAATAAATTAAATAATAATAATAATAAAAACGGGATTTCAATCCCGGCATAGGCTTTTGGAAAGGTCCGTCGCGTAGGAACTGTGCACAGGGTCGAACCAGGAATCTGAGGCTCTGTGTGCAGTTCATGCTGGGTCGAGATTGTCTGAGCAAGATCGCAGGTATGACGTTCAAGCACGGATGAGTTTCAATTGGGAAGATCATGCTCGGACTGAAGAACGAGATCCATTTTTCGTTTAGGGTTTCAATTCGAGAATCGCGAGCAGAGGAGGCTGAGGTCGCGTTCGAGGTCGAAGACTTCCGTAAAGAGCCGACGTCAACAGTAGGAGGTTCGACCACCGATAGGATTTTCGAAGGTCAGTTCTATTTCACGTTTTGGGGTTTTCACTTTTAGTTTTGAGGTGGAGTTTGGATCTGGGTTTAAGTTCGAGCGATGGTCTCGGTCGAGGCCAATGCATAGGGTTTACCTTCTTCTCCACGAACCAAGGACGAGACCGAGGGATTAATCGAAGACCCTAAGTTTGTCATCAGTTTTGGCTTCTTCGACCTTGGCTCGAAGTCCGAGCTCAATCCAAGGTTCGAACGAAGAGGTGCCGAGTGTCCTTCAGTCGGTCAAAATCGTTGAAGAATTTCGATTGTTGAAAGAAAATATTGACCGTGGATGAGGAATGATCGCGCGTCAATAATGGAGTATCTTTTTGTTCGGATCTGTTAGGTGTCTATTTCATCTGATTTCCAGATCCAATTCCAGTATAAAATTAATCCACTTGTGTTTTCTTCAAATCTGAACACATTGATATAACGATTTCCGTAACTACATTTGGTTTTTTCTAGTATATCTATCTTCAAATAATTTTTATTTGTTTATTGGATGGCTCGGATTATTTTGTCAATTTTCTTAAGATTATTATAATCTGTATTGACCAATTTAATTTCATGTCATTTGATGTTTGCAATAATTGAGTCCCTTGTCTAGATTCAGAATCATTTGTGTTCCTATTTTATATTTCTTTTCTTACAATCGTACATTTAAATATACATATCTATATATCAACTTGCAGCAACTCAATCAGTGAATATAATTAATCTATAATAGTATATATATTATATGTATATCCAATGAATAAACTATCCTAACAAATTGAAATAATATAATCAATTGTATTATAATGCTTGGTGTATAAATAAAGGGGTGTGTAGTTGTTGTCTTGGAAGAAGTGGGAGTACGTGTTTCTTTTTCTCTTTTTGGGTTTTGAGACGTTGGGTGGAAAGCATCTGCGCACAAAAATGGTAAGGGATTTTCATAATGTTCTTTTAGCCACTTCTATTTCTCTCCTAAAGTTAGAACTGTGTGTATGCATAAGTTATTTTCAAATTCTATAACTCTTACCCTTTTAATTCTTTTCTTCTTCTAAAAACGATAAGCGATTTGTTTGTTTAAAACCATTCAATGCTATGATTCTATACTCAAACTTAAGTTATATATTCAACTATGGTTTCCACATTTCAAAATATAAATAAGATGAATTTATCAAGGTTTAGGTTCTTTCATAAGGATTTATTTTTATTCTAGGAAACATGTTTTATTTAAGGTTGTGTATGGATTTTTTTTATAGGATTTATGGTTTATATTCATCTAAATTATATTTTATAAATATCATGTATATGTTATTTTATTTATGCATTTCAAAATTATTGATTTAATTTAATATTTTTGGGGTAAGGGACTAAATATTCTCGTATGCTATATTTACACTTTCAATTCCACCTTATTTTTAAAGACTAGATTCTTTCTTTATTTCAAAATTTTTAAGGATAACGATTATGTATCACATGAATTATGATATTTATTGTCTCATTGATTATTTATTAAATATATATATATATATATATATAGCAATTGATTATTTATTGATTGATGAATTTACATGCTTGTCATACTCATGTCACGATTATGATACGTTTTCATACATGCATACCCATATACATATATAGATATATGCATATATTCTTAATAATGAAATAAACTTTACAAATATATATATATATATTTTTGGCAATATGGGCAGAATTTTAAGTTCATGGATGTTGATTAATCTTCCATGGGATTATGCAACATCATCCGTAGATTTAATCATACCAAGCCAAATTTATAATTTTCATTAAAGATTAGTATTTATTCATTCCAAGCATGATTATAATTATATTTTCAAAGCTAAACACCAGTGAAAATTTATATGTATATAAGGCAAGCTAAGACGAAAATGTTTTATAAAAAAACAGGTACTCGAACATTGTAAATATGATAGGGAATTGGATTGTAAATTCATCCCTCAAGTGGGTAGGCCCAAGATAGCCTTCAATGTTTCGGGTGGCCTTAGTTGTTTTGTTTTAAAGGGCTTGCTTATTATTTTCAACTGAATCACTGGATTGGTTTTAAATGCATTTTTAAAGTATAATAAATTTTCAAATTAGTATAGTATTTTGTAAAGGAAGTGTTTAAAATGTATTTCTAATTAAATTTTCCAAATGCATTTCCAAATAAATATTTTAAGGAGGTTTATCAAAGGTTTTCAAAAACCCCTTACTGGGCAACTTTTGAGCTCACCCTACGTTTTTGAAATGTTTTTCACAGGTTACCTTGAATCCCAGAGTTGGTCATCTTTGTTGTAGCGTGCAGTGGGAAAGTAGTGGACAGTGATTTTTATTGTTTCAGCTCTTATAAATGTAAGGTTATGTCTAAATCTTCCAGAACCTAAACCGGTAAAAGATCCTCATTTTGTTTAAAGTGTTGTGAAATTTTTAAGTTAAGTTTATAAAAAAAAATTATTATTATTACACAACATTTTGAAGCAACGAGTCCGGAAGAGTGGGCTCGGGACGTCACACAAATGGTCATTAGTTTCCCAGTAGGAAAAGTAAACGGACAACATTTTTTTGTTTTAAGTTACATTTCATAAAGATGAGGAATTAATTTATGATATTGACTAAGAACATAAAGAAATATACTTACTTTTTAAGTAGAGTTTCATTCTTTAATAAATTTCTACCACTAACTCATTTTTTTTAAACGATGACTATTCAAGAAGACTTGGTCACACCAGAAGAGATAGAATAAACTTCTAGAGAATAACATGATCCAAAAAAGATAAACTATATATTTACCTTGTCTTTGAAGATTAATCAAAACCAAAACAATTAGTACAAGATCTGATGATCCCCCAAAAGGATATTCCTTTAGATAAAGAAACACTAATCTTAATTTCTAAAATTAAACCAACAATACCCCAAAGTTAAATAAATACCATTCAATAAACAATTGTCCTTAAAATCCTTCAATATATTCCAAACTAATATTGAAACCCAAAACATAGAAGAATTTGGTTATGTAGTCTTCCACGTAAAATTGAATCTCCAAATGACATCAACTACTCTTAAAGTCACATACTTAAAATTAATTGACCTAATCACATATTCTCTCTTATAGGTTAATCATTTTCATAAATAACCCAAATCACTATAAATCCATAATAAAAACATAGATAAAAATCCACCATTACTCCTCAAATGAAATACCATAGTATTCTATTTCCCTTGGGAATATAGTGTTCCCAACAAAGTGAATGTCTTCCAAAATAACATTTATCACTTAATCACCAAATCATTTTCCTATACTAAGGGTATTCATTGGATAAGACATAATATCCCAAATAAACTTATTATTGATCAATAAAATCATTTAACTAAAAATAATTAGTCACACTAACTAGGGACTTCACGTAGTCCAGTGGTAGGCGATAAATCCCAATCACACTCTGGTTGTGGGTTCGATTCCCATAGCTTTGTCCGACGCAACGAGCTGTCACACGGTCTGGGTGTTGTCCTTTTTCAAAAACTATATTTTATAACATTACCAAAATAAGATAAATCCTTCAAATAACTATAATATAATTTAACCACAAATCTTATCTCATACCTTTCATTTTCATCCCAAAATATAATAACTTGTAATTTCATCAAACCCAATGACCATATAAAATCGAATGGTTATTTATAACTATATCCACAAGAGAAAAGATAAGTCTTCCTCAAAAATCATTTTCACATGAAAAACTGCAGGGTTACAAATATAATAGAAAATTATTCCAATGTAATCCCATCAAAAAATAGCAGTAATACTTTTAAACATTTCTCCAACCATTTATTTCTACATAGCTTCTTCTTTGAACAAGAAAATATCCTCTAGAATTGGGCATTCTCTCAGGCAATGGCCAGGTCCCCTACATTTACGGAAAATGACTGTAAATGGATTCTTGGGACGATTTTTATTTTCTTCCATAGTACTCTTCATTTTTTCTCGGAAATTCTTCACTTTATGTCTCTTTTCCCACACGTAAAGCATTTATTTGTTCCATTGAGACACTTTTTTATGTGTCTCCTTCCACATTTTGTGCATGATGGAAATTGAGTATTCTTTTCTCCATGGTCTCCACTGCCGGAGCTCTTATCATTCATCACCTTTCTCTTCTTTGTTGAGTCCAGGAGTTGGTTAATATATATGTTGTTGATCATATTTTTGGAAAACTGATTTGGCATGAACATTATATATTTTATGCCTATCAACATTCCATTTTTTTCCTCATTTCCACCATTTTTCTCACCTTGTACATCATTCTCAAAGTTACTATGACTTCTTTGGAATCTAGCCATTGACTAAAACCAGAAAGCATTGTATGACTAAGAGTAGACATAAATTCATTTAGAGAATATCATGACACCATATTTTCAATTTAAAACACCTTAAGATTAACCAAGGTCATTTATTCTCATCTTATATTAGAAGACTTCAAATCGTTTTGTAAAGAAAATGTAAATTATCCTAATCATATCCCCCAGGAGTGTCGTAACCAAGAGTGCAGCAAGGCCCGTTGTCTTGAACCAGTTCTTTTTCGAGTCTAGCTCAAGGCGGTGTTTTCGGGTTTTACCCCTAGGTACATCTGTGCCAGAACCACCTCTTCCTGACCGTATCCAGACAGGGATTTATTTCTTAGAAAACTCACAAAATCACTAAAATACCAAAATTTTAGGAAGTTCCTCTATACTAATCCTCAAAGCCTATCTTAGGGCTATGTGTTATAATTAGAGTTTATCTAAATCTAGTTTCCAAGGTTTTTACTAAACTTCCTCTGATACCAAACGTAATGCCCCAACCCCAGAAGCCCAGATTCGGTGCATTCTTATGTATAATTGGCATGATCATAAAATATCAAGTCTTGAAAGACCAATTAGTTTAGTAGCATTAGAAGTACTAGATACATTCTTAAGGTTTACATTAAATCATAAAATGGAAAACTACAACAACATTGTTTCTATAGACAACACTGAGATCCCATATACTATCCCTAAAGGTCAGTCACAATATACTTCTTTTCATCCTGGGAAAAATAAAACATAGAAAGGAGTGAGCTCAGATGCTCAGTAAGGATAACATTATAGGGGAAATTTTCATAAATAAGTATAAACATTTAAGGTAGTGTATAAGACTAAAACAGAATCCTTTTAAACTTGAAATTCAGTATAATATGGAAAATAGAAAATAAAATAATTCAATTTACTTATTCACATGGATATTCTACTAGTCAAATAATCACATGCAATATCAATAGCCACTTTCATAATGATGGAGTGCATAATTCCAGACTTTCATAACCACATAGTCAAGACCTTGTGCCAAGACTACAAATAATATTTTTCTAAGGCCTTGTTCCAAGTCACTAGTTTTTCTCATGAGACCTATCGAGGCATCAAGGAGCTATAGCGGGCTCCACTCGTCACTTACTAAGTCCAATTCATTCCTCATATGAAAATGTTGAAACATAATCTGAACATTTGTATTAAAACTAGCATACGAAATGTCAATATTTTAACCACAAACCATGAATGGTATAAGAATAGCACATCCACAGTCAAACATAACTCATTCAATACAGTATGAAAGATTTTATTATAATATATCAACCTCAAAAGAGAATAATGAATGACATTAACATAGATGAAAATAATCATCAAAACTATTTGAGCGAAATATCCCCTATTTTCTTGAAAACATTTAAAAATCTCACTATTTATCAAGAAGTCGTTTAAAATAGATTTTTGAATCAAAGTGTACCATACAAATTTAAAACTTTTAAAAGAAATTTCAATTTTAAAACTTTAATGTCCATATAAATAAATCCTGAAAACCATTTTTAAAACATGGACATTAATGAGAAATATTTAGAATAATAAATCTTTAAAACATTTTAAAATGATATTTTAGTTAGAGTTCCTAACAAAAAGAGAGACACTTGAATACAAATAATTGAGGTAATAAAAACTTTTTAGTATCCTTATAATAAAGGGATTCATGATATACTATGTCAAAGTACATTATATACTCCATATAAAAGTGATTTGGTGTATAACAACAAAAACGTTTCAATGGAATGTAAATTGAGATGAAATCTCTTATAAAGATCGTATCCTAAGGTTAAGGATAAATCAAAAAAATAATTATGTGTGAAAAATATAAATACACTCAATATTATTGGATATTCAGTGTAAATCAATCAGAGGAAATTCACACATATTCTTGCAAAAATAACACCAATGAAATGGATATTTAACTCAACAAATGGAGATTGAGTGAAAATTACTCTTATCAAGTTCATATAGATGACTTGAGAATTTATAAATGGATTGATTATGTGTATAAAAAGTATATCCATAGAACAGGGAGTGTAAATTATGACATAAGCAAATGAATAGTGATTCTACACATAATCTTGGAGTAAATTAATCAATGAAGTATGCGTAAAGCCGAATGAGTGGAAATTGAAATTTCAAATTCCCTTATCGATTTGGTAACTTATGAAACACACACCCATGAAAGAAGGATCATAAAATGATGATGTAAATATCCATAAATTAAAGTATATTACACAATGAATACAATCATGGGTAGTACACACACCACATGCAATAAATAAGTGGTGTACAATGGAAATCTCACGGTATTAAAAGTGAGATAAGAAACCCCTTACTTTGTAATTTTTCCTTGGTTGAGGGTAGGTTAGCCTCATATATAATGGGGAAATAATTTTTATTAAATTATAAAAGAATCTTATACATTAATATGATATCATATATTATCTTTTAACATTGTTTTGTTAATAATATCTTAGTATTATCGTCGTTTCGGGTGTTAACAGATTCGTTTTCCTTTATATTTTTTGTTATGTGAGTCATATTCGTTATAGATGGGATGTATCTTATTAATATACAGAATTATATCAATTCATTAACCATTATTTTTAATAATCAAATGAAAATTAGTCTTGAATAGAGTACGATGGGGAATGAATCTCATCGCATTCACGGAGACGGTAATCCGTACGCATACACAAGCGATAATATCATTATTTTGATATTAAAATCATATATAATTGGATGGTATATCATATATAAAGAATTATTATCATGTTATATTTTTTATTTACATCAATTATACATCATTATTATACCCATAAAAATAATAATGTATTGAATAACAAATACACCACAACGTGGAGACGGTAAGCCGTACGTACGCACGTATGGTGACATGTCATTCAAAGGATGGATAAAATAATGAATTTGGTTGTACCATATTTATTATAAAATCATAGTATTTTTAATATTCTGTAATTATTATTTTATGATGGAAACAACAAAGAAAATGGAGGTGGAAGAAGAAAATAACTTGAAAGAGGGTGGTGAAATTATTACCTCTTCTTCGGGTTCTTCTTTTTGATTTGATCAAAAGGGATCATTAGGTTGGCCTTATGACTAAATTAAGGCCTCTAGAATGAATGGAGGATAGTTGAGAGGGTATTTGGGTAGAGTTTGGCTGAGACAAAAGGCTTTGACGGTGTGAATTTGAGGCAAGGGGGAGTGCCCTTTTATAAGATGGGTGAGGGGCACCTTAGGAAACACTAGAAATATTATTTTATAATAAAGTCAATTTCGGTTTCTAATGGATACAAAATGGATTATTTAAAGTATAATGTAGGGATGTGTCTCAAACCACTCAACCAATAGGTTTTAGACAGGTTTGGGCCACTATATTAACTTTATCTTTTAGATTTAACTTTTAGTTAAATAGTTTGACATTTACCATGTCTCTTTATATTTTTATGTTATATGGTTAATAAAATTAATATATACTTCAATCAAACCCCAAGTGGTTAATTGATGATATACATATCTTTATATAAGTCCTTTGGCCAAACCTCAGTTTTTTAGGAATAGAATATCAATTAATAATATAATATTTGTTTTAAAAACTCTTTTATGTCAATTTTGACACTATTTGGTATTTTGTTTTTTAAATTTATAACAGAATTATTACTTCTAAAAAAATTCATCTAACCAACCATAATATGTCATTTTAACATATAAAATTATTTTAATTCATAAAAAGTCTCAAATTACATTTATTTGGATATTTATAGTTTCAATTAGTTTAATATTTCATTAATTAGGTAATTACTGCATCATCATTGTTTCATTAATAAATTAAATTATTTAATGTCTAAAAAATATAAATAAAATAAAATTATGTAGGAAATATTTTTATATTTCTAGTTAATATTTATAGTTGAACTTATATTATGTGTAACCCTCTATTAAAAATGTTTTAGTTATTAAACTTTGATTTTAACTCTTTTAACTCTTCTTTGAATTAAATAATAATAAATGTCCTAATCAAATACAAGTGGACCAAAGAGGTTCATATTTTATTCCTAAGGTTTTTTTTGTTCAAATTATACTTATCCCATAGAATTAGGACATGTTTTAGGGTAATAATAATATCATTTTTATCCTTAATTACCCTATTTACTTTTAACCATGGTAAATTAAAGTAAAAAGTTATTATTCACCAAAAATTATTTTCATCTTATTGAACCACATTTTACTTATTGATATCTACCGTGTCTCTAGGATTTTTTAAATTCCATTCCCATAAGTGGTAAAATTATGTTTTATGTGAATTTGAAAAATCTCCTAGGAGGTGGGTAAAAGACGGTGAAATGTTCAATAAAATTTTTATATATCTAAAAATTTTATAAATTGACTCCAATGCATTACATTGAACTTATATATGTATTATGTATCTATTTTTACCTTAAATAAATTTAAATAAAATAAATAATTATTTAAATAAAAAATCGAGTTTAAATTATAACTCAGTGGTTTTCACTATTCATCAAAAATTAAAAGTTTTCAAAAACATACCAAAAATTCACGCTAAGATAATTTTGATATTATGAATTCAAAAATGAATTATATTTTACCAAATTAAAAACATTGAGATTTAATTTATTATTTTAAAATTAATTCCAATTGTCAAAACCAAAAAACGTATTTTTATGAAATAATAACTACCAAAAGATTGACATTTTTTTATGTCCAATTTCAAAGTAAAATTACTTACAATGAACAACATTGGATTAAATGGTAAAAATATAATATAATTATACATCTAAACCATTCATATGTATATTTGAACACTATAAATTATTTTTATTAAAAAAGTTGTTTTCAGTAAAAATATATTATTTTTCACTATTCACCCAAATATGAAAGTTATCAGAAAAACACCAAAACTTTATTGAAACTGAATTATTATATCTTGATCCCAAAGAAGAAGTTTATTTTGTCAAATTTAATATATAAATGTTTCAAATATTGGATTTAAAAAGGGTTCTCCATTAAAAGGCAGCAAAATTGCATTTTTTGAAAAATACTTCTTTTATCTGGAAATAATGAATTTGTCCTTAAATTATGTCTAAGAAACTCATAATATGGATTATAAAATTATAAGGGTTATATAAAGTTCAAAATTCTATTAATACTATTCATAACCTCTTTTTAAAGGCTAGTTTGGTAAGTTAGGGTGCGCTTGAACTCGATGTTGCGTGTAGTGTAAGTTTTTGAATTACTTTGAAGAACTAATGTACTATAAAATCTTGGGGTGTTACACACTTACTTAAAATCTTATTCAAACATGATGAAACAATAACTCCAGTATCCTAAATATACTTAGATGTTATTTTTTTAATATCATCACCAAAATCCATATCCAATTTCATCAAATATAAAATTAATTATTCATTCGTTTTTACAATGGACTACCACCTCGTGAATTGATATAATTCATTTTCCATAATCATATATCAAGACTAGTTATAATGTTAAAATTAATTTTTATATGTGATATTAATGAAATATTTATTATTATTAAAAAACAATATATTATTTATGTTATTACCATTCCATTCACATAAAAATGATAACGCCATTCGTGCGTATGTGTGATCTATCACCTCCACAAAGAGATGTGATTCGTTTTTCATCAACACATCACATGGATGATATATATAATTATATTTAAATTATTAATATTATATTTATGATATTATGATAATTAATTAATGATAAAATAATAATTACCTTATTTCTATAAGTATCATTGAAAAATTAAAAAGTTGCTTATACATGTGTATGGTCTACCCTCTCCATGATTATAACATTGCTCGTTTTTGATAACCATACAAAGATTGTTTGATTTAAAAGTATAATTAATTTATAAATGTGATTAATATTTCATGAATACTATTTTAAAAATTATGGACTAATGGCCAATTTGACTATATAAATCATACCAAATTCATCTTGGACTCAAATATTGAATATCTTCAAAACATCTGACGTGAAAATAATTAATTAATTAATTGTTATATCATGTTAATAAGTGATTTAAAATAAATAATAAAAATTTAAAAGGTTATAAATCAAGTAAATAATTAACCTAAGTTTATTATTCATGAAGATAAAGAATGTACGTGACTAGTTATATGCAAGGTAAGGGTCTTTCTTGTAAAAACCTCTTTTAATGTTACTCTTTAAACTATTTTATTACAAAATCCAAAAGAAATGTTTTTTTAAATTATAAATCATGAGAGGTTTCTCCCAATTTTATGATTCCTTATTAATTTAATGTTTTCTTTATAATTTTTCATAGTTCTTTTCAAATAAAATTGTGTCATTATTATGTGTGCGGATTTTATATTTTAAAGGTGATTTTTACAAGAAAAGGGTATTTTGATTTCGAAAAATGATTTACTCATGAGTTTAAATGATTTTTCAAGTGTTTTATTCATTATATGTTCCTTGGAAAAAAATTATGGGTTAAACCCATTATATCTCCAGATATTATGGTTTGATCCCCATTATACATCAAGTTGTAACGGTTTGAGACCCATTATAGATCAAGATATGATGGGTGAGCCCCTTATAACTCTCCAATTCGTTGGGTACTCCAAATATGGCAGTCAGCAACATGGTTGTTCCATTTGTAAGTTATAATGTAAGATTGATATGTTAATGATTTATCAATTCACTATTGTGGTTTTTTAATGTTTTATAATGAGTCTTAAGAAAAAGTTTTTAATGGATTTTCATGTTTTCACTAGACTGACAATTTTTTTATTTGTGTCCTTTATTGAGATTTTGTTCTCATACCAAACTTTAAAATGTTTTTCATAGGGTTTAAAGAATATTTGGGAAAAGGATGAGATCAAGGGAAAAATTGTGAAGATATATCAGTATATGAAATTATGGTTTATTTTATAGATTTTTTTCTTTAGTTAAAAAAATGGATAGTGAGTATAAGTATCCACTTGTAATGTATGGGTTTACTTTATAATAGTTTATACTAACTCTCTAAAACTCTAAAACTAATAGATATTTGTAAAAGTAATGTGATTTTTTAAATTATCTTTAATATGTAATTTTTAAGGTCGGGTCCTTATAGTTAGGGTAGCACATCTGCAATGTAGGGGTAAAATTGTGACACATAAGGGTCTTACCCATTGCGTAAGGGTTTGGAAGTCCTCACATAAAGGTAATTAAATGCTCGAGTAAGGGTACTCACTCAATTATACTGGTTAAATAAAGGTTTTCACTCATATATAATGGAATCCAAATATAAAACACTTTTATATAAAGGTATGATCGATCTCACATAAGAGTATCTCTCATAGTACTGAATCTACATAAGGGTATACCAACCCATACAAAAAGGTAACCCTATAACTCAAAAACATATGTAAGGATATAAAACCTCTAGATTAAGGGTAAGATCTATAAAAAAGGGAACATAAGGGTAAACTCATACCTACATAAGGGTAACATATACCTCATGTAAAGGTAAAACAAAATTACATAAAGTTAACCAAAAAATTCCAAAACACTACAAAAATAATTATAATCTTAATAAAACATAAAAATAGTGAAAAAATGAAAAATATATTTTTAATGGAATCAAAAAATCCAAAAAAACATAAAATTTTAATTTATAACATTAATTCATTACAAATTAAAAAAATCTACACCTGGTAAAATAAAATTTAAACAACACAGGGATGATATTATTACTGGATTATACTAGCCTAACCTATTGGTTGGTTTAGATATTATTCCCTAAGAGGAAATCCTTGAGCTCAGACCTGATCAACCCAAACTAAACAACTACCTAGTATGTACCATAGTTTCACATGTATGTCCATACTAACTCATATACTACTAAGAACTTCTAAAACATTCCCAAAAAATCAAATGATATAAGAAACTGCATTAACTGGAACTATCATACCTCCAATTTCCTGAGTTCTCACATCATATACCTACAACCAGCTGAAAAAATTCCATCATAGGTCTTGGTCAGTTATCTTGTTCCTATAGGACTCCCAAAGAAACCAAAGTAGTTATAAATTCATCAAAAAATGTTAAAATAGAAATTTTATCTATAACAAGATCAAAAGTGAAATAATTCTATAATACAAGAAGAAAGAAAATAGTAGAACACAGAATTAAAGAGAACAAGTTGATAGGAGAAAACTATCCACTTAAGCCCAAACTGCTTAGAAAAATAGTCACACCCATACCCTCTCTTCTAATTGGGGGACCCTACAAATAACATGCAGATCCATTCCTAGAAATTCATTTTAAAGAAAACTTAGAGCTACATAGAAACTATACTAAGGACTACTAGACAAAATCATAGAATATCAGCACTATCGAAATTGGGGTAAACTACATTGTTCTGGGTTATACTATCCCTAGACTAATCCTTAGGGTAGTATCTCTTAATTTGGATGGATTTTCTACTTTGATAGAACCTAAACTTATTAAACGAACTAATGCTATTTTTATCATTGCTTTTACCTCAAGATCAACCCTTCACATTGAGAAACTCAACCCCAGACTTTATCCCACTTCCCTCTACCCTTAAACCATGATCTTGAATATCCCTATTAAGAAAGATGATTTTACTTCCTCTAAAATAATACAATCCCTAATGTACATCAGATAATCTATTACCAAATTAAAACATTCACCCAATGAATTCAACAATAAGAAATCATGGCCCATATTATCTATATCAGTATCCACATTAGCTAAATCAATTATCACATTATTAAAAATATAAAAATTATTTTGTATAGAGGTCCTAGGTACCATTATGAAATTATAAAGATTAATTTTATATATTTACCATTATATAAGCTATCTAGTCATGTAAAGTTGTTCTAGCTTCATCTAGATTACACTAAAAAACGTTTCATGTACCACTTCTCTAAAAAAATCATTTGGGGTTAGTAATAATAGAGAATGGTATTTCTCTATGATATTAGGGTCAATATCTTCAAAATAGGTCAAGGTTTGTCCTATAAGATAAAATGTGGTGATCTTTATCTTAGCTCATGCCAAAGAATCATCAAGTTCATTATAAACAAGAAGTACATGAATCTTCACTCTATAAATTGAAATCATTATCAACATTAAACTTATCTACCTTTAATCTATTTGAATAAATTTTTATAATCAATAATCAACCCTATTATACCAATTTTTAGGGGTGGGCATCATTGATGACACAGAAATATCCAAGGTGGGAGGCAATGATACACAACCCACCACACAACAAAAATACTAAATCAGGAACTGGAATAAATAATTATTTGAAAAAAAATAAAATAAATATATAAAAATTGAATAATATTTTAGGGAATGGTAGAATGAAATAATACCACAGAGATAATGAAAAAAAATACAGGAAAAAGAATAACAGATAGAATTTATGTGGTTCATATATTTTGATCCTAATATATGGAAAGAACAACACCCACACCCCTTATTATTATTAATAAAGTGGAGAAACTATTATAATATTGAACCATAGATGAAATAAAATAGAGAACCCAAGAAACCGAACCAAGCCATAGAACTATGAAATAATATTTCCCAATGGTTATCTCTATAAAACAAAGGGAACGTAAGGGTAAAAACATTCCTATGCAAGGGTAGTAGGTGCCTCAAGTAAAGGTAATTAAAATATACATAAAGGTAAACAAAACATGCCAAAACACTACCAAAATAATTCTAATATTAATAAAACATAAAACAAGGGTAAAATCATACAAAAAATATTTTTAATGGAATCAAAATATAAAAAAATATAAAATTTCTATTTGTAACAACAAATCATTCCAAAATTAACAAATAAGAACATAATCACATGGGTATTTTATAATATTTAATTTCAATGTGAATGTATACTCTTTTCCATGTTCAATTCCCATTAAGGAATAGATTACTTTTTCACTATTAAAATTTTTAGAATACAAATTCATCACAAACACACAAAAGGGTTGAAAATGTATCATCCACATCATATGATTTTTTTCAACCTACTCCTTAAATGTGACTTTGTATGATCTAAGACATAATTCTACCTCATGGTAGTATCAATTTTTATAAATCCTATTAGTCGCATGATTTGAATGATAGTTATGTTTATACTACAACCACCAGTATTTAAAAGATCATTTCAAAAATCTCCTTCAATCAAATCTTTATTCTATTTCACATTTCACATCATCACCATAATAAGATCTTATTATTCAAGGAGTAGGTATTTGACTACCAATATATGTTCTAAAACATCATCATGAATGTCATCTTTATTCTTTAACTTAACATTATAATTATTATCATATATAGATAGCTGAATATATAATTTTATTTTATTCCTTTATCTTATATGGTATCGGTATATCATATGAATCTTCTTATTTCTTCCTCAACACACCGGTCCTTCCTATAATTCATTGGATTCTTCTTCTTATTATTCTTCTTTGATACTTTTAATCTTTAATAGTAGTAGTTATATTGTTTTTTTATCTTTGATATATAAAATATGATCTTAGGAATTCAGTATCAGTTTCTCTCAATGACCTTTATTCATTTTTGTTTTTCACCTTTTATATCCATAGGAATATCATGAATTTAATTCCCATAATTTGAATATATAAATCCCCCATAATTCCCGATATTATTATCTTCTCATAATTCAAAATGGATTCAAATATCTAGATTTAATATTCATTTAATCTTAGTCAATATATTAAATTTAAATTCTTCATGAGACCTAGTAAATTCTTACATGAAACTTACATAAAATATATGGGTATTTTAATTATATTTATTTCTATAATGTTGTGTTATGGAATATTTCCTTATGGCATGTACATCCTATTCATCCTAACATAGCTTCAATGCTTGAACATCATGTCCATAGTATAAAGTTTGCTTCTTTAGTTCTCATCCTGAATCACAATTTATTTTCAAAATTGTGGTGCTTCATTTTATGAAGAAAATTACATGCATCATATAAATTATCTTCAATACTACCCTATATTTTCTATAAATCCATATCCTCATGTTTTTTAAATTGTTATCCATACAAAATGATTTTATCATAAAAATAAGTTAATATTATGACATTTTCAATGAATCTTACAATGTCAAGAATTTGAAAAATTCTTTCTTATCTTTGATTTAATAAGGCAAAATGAACCTTAAAAATTTGTAAACATACCATATAAACTCTGATATATCCTTAAAATGTTCTACAATGAACTTTCCAACTCCATAATTTAACATTATGAAGTTGGGTGATCAATCTTACAAACTTTATACAACCTTACAATGTTATATCTCAACCTTATGGAGTTTAAATTGAACCATATGAAGTTCATGATTCAACCATACGAAGCACAAGGTTAACCTTAATAAGTTACCTTTACTTATAGAATGAACCTTATGAACCTTCCTTTTTTATTTTTCTAATCTATATTTAACATTATAAAAATTGAGTGAACCTTATGAAGTCTTATAGAGCTCTGTAATTTTTTAAATTCACCAAAACCTATAAATAAATGAATTGATTCAAATGTACATATATTATTATCAAACACTTCTAATTAATTTAAAACATCATACAAAGAATATATTTTACCTGATACAATAGTTTTCATACTTAGTTATCAAAGGATAGTCATTCTAACTTTTAGTTACCTATTTCTTACATAATGTTAGTTCATCAATTTATCCTTCAGTAATTTTCTTCCAAACTCATTATAAAACATTGTAGATAGTTTCTCAACTTCCAGTGACACTTTTATTCCATTACATGAGTATGAGATCTAAAATCATCATATATAAGTTCTAATATATTGAATATATTTGTTAAAGACATAAAATCACTAATATAAACACTAAACTTCTTTACCAAAATGTAAATACATCCCTAATATTCCTTCCATGTATGAAAAATTCATCATCTCTACACATATATCACAACATATATTGACAACTACTCTAACGTAGAGAAACCATAATTTTTAATAATAAATAAAATCACCAAAATCTTTTGGGATATTAGATATCCACATTTTTATTTGTTGTCATGACACTAAATAATTATCTTTAAATATTTCCTAAATAAGAATTTTATTCTTCCCCTTATTGATAATAAATAAAAAGGTGATATTTTAAGGGAAGGTATTACTCAACTCATAATTGATTCTTCTATGATTTTATAATCCTTCACTTTAAGAGAAGGATAATATCACATTTTTCTTAGTAATAATCCATTCATTAATCAACTTCTAAGTTTTTCTATGAAAACCCACAAAGTATAAAATAATAATAAATAACATAGACATCAAAAATGTCCATTAATATGTTCAATATGTGATACCACCTAAAATTTCTCTTTTAATGAGTTGTATGGTAATATGTTTCAAGAAAGTTTTACCCTACACTTAACTTTATCAAACACATCAAAAATTTCATTTTTAAGGTAAATAAACCCCCCCCCCCCACCCCTTGACTTTATCCTTATCATCAACCAATAATTATACATAATAATAAAATTTTATATAATTAAAACAATTATAGAATATGTGATTTTCATACCTCACTCCATATCTCATTAATATTTTTCTAGATTACATATTCATACAAAAGAACTATATCTGAAATATTATTCATCTTTTTTTCTTTACCGTAAGGGAAACACTCCATTGATCTTTATCATAGTTTATTTTCTTTAGGAACAATATCTAAGAATTTTTCTAAAATCAATTGAGATGTTTAATGGAGAAATCAATTAAATCACTCCATAATGCTTAGTTAATCATGTTGTATAACTTTCACAACATCAAAAACTCATTTAATTTATCACCTTTAATTCCCTATACATGGAATAATAAATAAGAAATTATGGGAATAAGGTGGGTCTTCATATCATTTTAATAAGAAAAATAAGGATGGAAATTATTTCTCATCCCATAAACCCTTATCTTTTTTACTCTAGAATGAAAATAACTCTTCATGATTTTATTAAATTCATTTTTTCTAGAATTGAATTTCCTTAGGTAATGTGGACTTTCTTCTGATTTCATTTTTCCTATTATATAGAATAGGGTTTTTCAATATTAAAATTAATCCAAACTCACTCTTTATTCTTAATACAAATTTATAAACATTTTCAATTACTCTAGAAATATATTTATTCACTCCTTAAGTATATGTTTATCCTTTTTTTGGTAGACTCCTTCTTTGTAACATTAGTCTGGGTACATTTAATTACTAGTTCTTTCCCTTTATTTTTTAGTTACACTTTTTTTAAAAAAAATTATCATACATTTACTAGATATATGTCCATGATATTTAAACCTTCCACATAGATTCTTAAGAATCATTATATGAAAATTTATTGATAACTTCTTATAAAATTTGGATTCTTAATCATTGATGTTATCTACTAAACCAATCTTCTTATTTCTCTCTAGGATTAATTCCCATATTTGTTCCATCTTATTTCCTTTCAAACTAATCTCCATGGTCTATTTATAATAGTCCATCATGTGACCTTTTATACCATAAAAGAATAATATCCACTTTAATTTTAAATCCTTTTTAGTTTTCATCTTGGTTTTCTTGCTCAATATTTTTCTTTTATTTAACACATTTCTTTACTTGTTTATATTGCAAGGAAAATTCATAACCTTTTATTTGTTTCATTAATTATCATGATATATATCCTTAATTAACATATGAATTATTAACAAATGATAAAAAAACTATAATTCGTCAATAATATGACCACACATGTTGCAATTATCATACACATTATCAATACTTTTATATCTGTTCTTGATGGACATAATCACCTTCTTCTTTGAAATCATCTTTTAATTAGCAAGTATTTATCTAAACTCAGATTTTTCCCCTACATGTGGGATTTTTAAAAAATATATATATACTGAAACATTGTACCAACACTTAGATTCCCTATACCCAAACCTCCAAAAACACTAATAATAGACTTCAAATATTCTTCTCTTTCTAGTAGATATGGTCTAGGTAGATTTTTACCATTCCTATTTTTTAGAAAAAAACTATATTTCTTTTGAACTTACTTTAGAGGAATAAGATTAATTATATTCTTTTCTCCCATCACTATTTATGTGGTGTTTTTTTATCATTATTTACCCATTTATATCCATATTTTTACTTTGATCCTAAACTAACAGATAGAACTACATTAGTGAAATTAGAATTAACTAGGTTATAGGTTACCTTCTTCTAATATATTATTGTAGTCTGATGAAGATATGGATTTAATCTCTTCTTAACATAATTATGAGTCATTTTTAAGAAAAAATAATCTCATAAAATTCAGTGGTATAAATTATATTATTAGTAGGTCGGGAAATATCAACATTTTTCCCTCCAAAATTTTTAATTTTACTTATAGTTCAAGAAATTTCATGTTATAGGCAGTCTTCCCATTCCCAATTATATTGAAACTTTATTCCCAATCTCATTTCATCTTATAAATCCAATCATCATTCAATCTAATAAATTTATTTAGATAATTTTCAAGGCCCTTGATCCTTTTATATGTATCCTCCAATTAGGCTTCCTTGACATTAATGATGGATTTATGAGTTTCTTACATTGTATGAATCTTTTTTAAAATAAATATAGCAAACCAGTCTCAATATACATGGACATTAAATCATTTTAGATTAATATTCATCACATTACAAAATTAAATGCCTAAGGACCGTAATAGTTTATGACATTAGAAACTTGGAATAAAATCTTATAACTTTGAAAAATATCTTTAATTTTTCCTAAAAATATCTTCCCATTTATTACTCATACTTAAAACATTTATATTAACCTAGGGAAAGGAAACATAAGAAAGGGTGAGATTATATGCTCAGTAAGGGAAAATAAAGGAGATGTGTAAGCAGAATATAAGCATATGAGTATGAGAACATGATCATAACATTATAAAATTATACCCTTCATATCAAAGAACATAATAATAAATCATGGAATAAATATTAGTAGTTCATAAGAAATTAATCATAAGGTATTCAAGAGAATAAATCATGAAAGTATAACATATGAATAAAACATGGGATTGTGGCCGATACATAAGAATATAAAATTATTTCCATAGTATTCAAGGATAACTTCCAAGCCCATATTAGTGAAATGGGTTCACTACCCAAACCTTTTTAGTAGTCAAGGTTCACTCCCAATATCATCTTAGCAAAAAAAGTCCTTTACAGAACCAAGTTCTCTCCCCATTCTATCCATGTATATCTCATGAGATATAAATCTTTAACCAATTCATTCGAGGGAGATATAGGTCTCACCCACATTATAATGAAATCATGAATATGTGTTCCACAAGATTATAAAAATTAGTTATATCATAACCCAAGAAATGAAATGGGTATCATAAACATGTCATCATATCATAACGTATGGAAAAGAGATATTTTTCATAATCATTTCATCAATTAATAACCTTTGAAAATAGGTAGTTTTCATACGTATATAAACCATGAAAGAGAAACTAGTTTCATAATCATATAACCCATGAAAAAATAAATGGGTTTTATAAGAATATATACCATGAAATAGAAACATATTTCATAAATATATAACCTGTGAAAGATAAACAGGTTTCATAAACTTGTAACCTAGGAAATAGAAATGGGTTTCATAAACATATAACTCATGAAAGAGAAATGGGTGTCATACACATCATGCCATAAAAAAATAAACCATTTAGAGAAATAATATAAATATTACCCTTAGACCATATACTCATTAATCCATGAGTAACACCAACATATGTCATGTTAGGTGTAAAATAATTTTGAAAGATCTTTTAAAAACATTTCTTGACAAAAATATATTTTCTTTGAAAAACACTTTGAAAATACTTTTCTTTGGAAATACCCTTGAGAAATTATAAAGGAAACATTGAAAATCATTTTAAAAAATTTCTTGAGAAAAATATATTTTATTTGAAAAACGCATAGAAAATAATATTCTTTGAAAATACCTTTGAAAATTTATAAATTAAGCTTTCAAATCATTGAAAACACTTTTTTAAAATAAAATATTTTTGAAAAAAAATTCTTTGAAAACCAATATAAAAACAAAGAATCTTCATAATATCATAGAAAAAAATTTCAAAAAAGTAAATCATGAAAAATTTCAAAAAAATATTCAAATAAATTATGGTCGTGACAATGGATAAATTTGTACATGCCAAACATTCCTTTTGTGCAATAAGAGTTTAGAAAAGTGCCTCGATCAAAAAAAAAGATTCCTTTTAATAATATTTTTTTTTTCAAAAGGTGAAACATGGGTAAAAATTTATTTTAAATTTTATATGAGAATATTATAAACTTTTTGGAGACACTATTAGAAAATATGGTTTTGAAAGAAACAAGATTTCTGACTAAAGATAAAAATAAATTCATATTTTCATAAAACCAAATTCTTAATTATCATAAGTAAAAAAGATTGGAAAATGGTACCATTACTTGGATATAACATTAATGACCATAGTAGAATAAAATTCATGATATTTATTGAGATATGGATCATAATATTTAAACAATGGAGGCATAATTATAAAAAAAATCCTAATAAATGATGAGATTGTAGCAATAAACTTTTACCACTTTGGTAACATTGAATCAAAATACCTAAGAAAGAATAACATTACATGAACCTTAAAATATCTTTAAAATAAGGATATTCATTATATAACATGTTAAAGTTTGTTATATACCCCTTTTCAAATAATGTAGGCGGATAACATAACATGTGTCTCAATGAAGGAAAATTGAAACAGAATTACCTTATAGATTTTCTGACATTTGAACTATAAACCCCATGAAATATAGATCATAAAATGGATATTTAAATACCCATAAATTTAATTATAAAAATCATATAATACACTAATGTTCATTATATTCACCATAAAAAATAAATGAGTGGTGGTCACAGGTCTCCCAGAAATAAAAGTGAGACTTGAAATATCCTTTCCTCAAGTCTTGAATTTCTTCATACATGTTCAAAACTTATGTATAATAAAAATAATTTTATTATAAATATACCATGGAAATATATTATTATATAAAATACCATATATTATTTAATTATGACTTTATATTACCCATTTATTAATAATTTATTACTAAAGTTATATTCTGGGTAAAAATTGCTTTGTTTTTTGTATATGTTTTGACTTGTTGTTCTTGATCATATTACTTAGATCATGATTTATTTTTCTCCAAAATGTAAAAAAGATATAAATATAATATATATTAATTATATATGTATTTACAATAATCTATAAAAGATAAAAAAATTAAATTAAATGCACCATTCAGGGATACGGTAGGTCGTACTTACACAAGAGCGTTGTTTCCATTTTCTTATCGTATTTTTTAAAGAAAGAAAAGTAAATGATATATATATTATCTTTCAAATATAATTATTATTCCATATTTATCACATATTTTTATTAAACTCATCCTTAATTTATTCTATGTAAATCATGAATTAATCACATCACTTTGATGAGGCGTTAGTCCACACATCCATAAACAAAGTTATCATAATCCCAAAAAATGGAAAGCATGAAGGTATGTGTTATATAATAATTCCATAAGTATAAATACATCATAAATATCATATATATATCATATAAAAATTATAATTCAAACATTATTCTAAACCTTGAGAGGTTGTAATGGAAGAATGAACGATATCAGTTTGTGAGGTGGTAGTCCTCTGTTCACATGAATAATGATTGTGTATCCCGTTTGATGGAAGTGTGTGAAGGTGTAGGTCATACCCTTAACATAACAACATAAAAGTATAATAAGGGTAATTATTTATATAATCTTGATATAAGAAGAATTTAAGTGTTTGTATAATGAAACAAAATAAAAAATTGTGTTGATGAACGTTAGCTCTTCTTCAGGTAACTCTTTTTGGTTTGCACCAAAAGTGTAACGCCCTAAACCCAAAAGCCTGAAGCTAGTGAATTATTTTACTAAATTAGCATGATCACAAGAAATAAAATACCAAATGTTTGATCCGTTTAGTATCCTTCTAAAAAGTAGACACAAACATAAGTTTTACATTACATCTTGAAATAAAAAAACTATATAGTATCTCCTTTAAAAACACTCTTATCCCTAAGATTATCCCTATAAATCAGTCATAATATACCTTTTCTCATTCTGGGATAAAGGAAATATAAAAAAGGGGTGATCTCAAATACTCATTAAGGGTAAAAAAAACCCGCATAAGTTCTCATAATTAATCATAAACATTTAAGTCAAGGTATATAACTAAAACATAAGCTTTTTAAACATAATCTTGGAAAAAATTAATCATATAATTCCATATAAAAATTCACATGGATGTTCTACTAGTCTAATATTCACATGTAATATCAATAAATAATCTCATAATGAGTTAACACATAATGGCGGACAACATAACCATACCATCAAGGCCTCATGCCATGACCATTCATAAACATGTATGATGTTAGTCAAAACCCAAACTAGTGTGTCTCATGATAACTACCGATGCCTCAAGGGGATTTCATTAACCGGTCCCCAACCCATAGTTATTTAATTAAATGTTCCAAAACCCATCACGTACTAAGTCCAATACATTCCTTGTATGAAAAGGTCGAGACATAACCAATATTAATATTTGTATTAGAATTATCATATGAAATGTTAATACATTAACCATAAACCATAAATGGTATCAAAATAGCACATACATAGTCATAAATATCATAAACCCTTAAATAAAAAATGATAAATTGTATCATAATAAATCAAACTCTATTAAACATAAAATCCAAAAAAGGATGTTGACATAGATGAAAATAATTTAATGAAATCATTAAAAACTTCTTGAGAAAAATATCCCTTTTCTATTTAAATTATTTTAAAAAGGGGTCAATAATTTTAAAAGAAAGATTTTTAGTGAAAATAATCTTCTAAAATTTTAATGGATTCTTCACTCATGCCATATAAGTTAAAAAACATTCTTTCATTATTTTGTCTAAAAGGTCATAAAGTATATTGTTTGGAAAATGATAGAAATATTTCCTTCAAAAAAAATTATAAAAATTAAAACATGGGTAAAAATGAATTTAAAAAATTGTATAAAATTAATAATAATATTTTTAATCCATTTTTAAGAAACATGGACATGGATGATAAATAATCCTTAATAGATACTAACATATAAACAATCTCGGATAATAAGGAGATTGCGAAATTAACCCTTACCTTGTTATTTCATTTAGTTGAGGGTGTGTTAACCTCCTTTATAATGGTTAAATCATGTTATTATACCAGAACCATATACACATTTATGATACCATACATGATCCTCTTATATCGTTTTGTTAATATCATTTCATTATTACCATTGTTTTAGGTGTTAACCGCTTTGCCTTACTATGAATGTTTTGTTGTGTAAGTCATGTTTCTCATGAATAAAATATATTTTTTTTATTACAGAATTATATTAAGTTAATAAATATTATATTTAATCATATTATACATTTTTAAAATCATTATTTAATTTTCAACATGGAGAATGAATCTCGTCGCGTCGTGGAGATGGTTGGTCATATGTACGCACATGCAACGATATCATTCCCTTAATAGTTAAACAGAATGGAATTGGATGGTATATTAATTATAAAGAATCATTATAATGTCATATGAATTATTTATATCAATTATAATCATCATTATACCTATCCAAATAATGTAGTGATGAAAAAAAAATTACACCACGGCGTGGAGATAGAAAGTCGTACGAACACACGCATTGTGATATTGTTTTTCGTAAGATGGATAAATTAAAGAATATGGTTGTATCATAATAAAAAAATATCTGTATATATATGATATTGGATTTATTACTTTAGTATGTAAACAACACAGAAATAAGAAGTAGAATAAGAATATAAATTGAATTGAATTGGAAAAAAAATTACCTCTTCTTTAGTGGACTTCCTTTGGATATGCTCTTAGGGAGACTATGTATGGTATTTTTGTAAGACCATGACCTTATAAAGATAAATAATAATTTTTAGAGGATAATTAGTTAGGTTTTGGTTGAGATAGAAAGATCAATGTGGTGTTAGGAAGTGAGGAAGGCGGTTCCATTTTATAGGAGAGGGAAGGGGCACTCTTGGAATCCTTTAAAATAATAAATTTATATAAATTTATTTTCTTTTTAAAATAGAAAAAAAGTAATTTATTTAAAATATAAGATGTTTAGGAGTGTAAATACTATCAAAAAATGTTTTTTATAGAATTTTTTGTCACAAATTAACCTTATCTTTTGGATTTAACAATTTTTTAAACACTTTAACTCTTACCGTGAAAACATGGCTTTTTACTCATTAGGGTTAATATATTTACTAAAAAATTCCAAAAGAACCCCAAGTGGATAATTTATGACATATTTAACCTTATTATAATTATTTTTACAAACTATATATTTTTATGAATTTAATATCATTCAGTAAAATATTATTTATTTTAACGTATCATTTATGTCAATTTTGATACTATTTATTATTTATCTTTTTAAAAATATTTTAAAAACATGAAAACTTATAAATAACACTTATAATATATATCTAACATGTCTAAGTTATCTATAAAACTCTTTTATGTCATTAATTATTTCAAAATATATAATTTTTAATATTTTTAATATCATTTATTTGACATTTCCATTAATTAAACAATTACTCCATCATTATTATACAAGACATTAATTAACTTATTTTTTCTCCGAAAATTAAAAATAAAATATCATGGTTAAGTTAAATGTATTATATTTTAAATTAATATTTATTTTCTAATTTATATTATGTATAACTCTATGTTAAAATTTATTTAGTTAATAAAATTAGAAGTATGACATTTTTAACTTATCTTTAAATAAAATATAATAAAAGTATTATTCTTACCCAAGTGGCATAGAAATATCATAATTTATAAATAAGGTTTATTTTGGTCAAAAAAACTAATAAAATAAAATCAGGACAAGTTGTGGGGTAATTTTTAAATATTATAATATAATTTCTACCTTTAATTACCCGATTTACCCTTAACCGTGATAAATATATAAAAAATTACTAAAATTAATATTCACAAAAAAAATTAAGTTGATAATATTAGAATCTAAATATCATAATAATTACAACCATTTATGTATTTTTTTTTTCAAATCCTACTCACAGGAGTGGCTAAATTAAGTTTAACGCTAATGTGGTGAGAAGGCGAGTAAAAGAGATGTTTAAAAGTTCAACAAGTTTTTATATCTAATTTTAATATAAAATATTTTCAATGAACTATATTGGATTAATATATTTATTATTTATATATTATTACATTAAAAATATATTTAATATATAATAATTAAAAAGTCAGTTTTTAACTACAATGTAGTATTTTTCACTATTCATCAGAAAATGAAACTTTTCAGAAAATTAGAAAAAAATCACCCTAAGATAATTTTGATATTATGAATTCAAAAATGAAGTCTATTTTGAAAAATAAAATTTATAAATTACATAATTTGGTTAATACTATTCATAGTCACTTTTTAAATGGATAGTTTGATATATCATGGTGTGCTCGAACTCGGTGTTGTGTGCAGCGCAAGCTATTAAATTTATTTAAAAAGAAATATACCATGGAATATTGGGGGTTACATTATTTACTCCTTAAAAAATTTCAACCATGAAATTTCCATAATATCACCTCCTAAAAAGATTCAGGTGCTTCATTATCATAAATTCCTCAGGTTCTTACATTGCCTCTTCCATTTTATGGTTTCTCTAAAGAACCTTTACTAGTCGAGTTGTTTGATTCCTCAATACATTTTCTCTAGTATAAATAATCTTGTTAGGATCTTCACAATAAGACATATCATGTTTCATTTATATTTCACTATAGGTTGGTACATGTGTTGGTTCTTGAATGTATTTTCTTAACAATGATATGTGGAACACATCATGAACTTTAGAGAGACTTGGTGGCATTGCTAAATGGTAAACTACAGCTCCAATTAGTTCCAAAATTTCAAAAGGACTGATGTATGTGTTACTTAATTTACCTTTCTTAAAAAAATCTTATAACACCCTTCCATGGAGATACCTTCAACAAAAATATGATCTCCCATTTGAAATTAAAAATCCTTCCTTCAGTTTTTGACATAACTCTTTTTCCTACATTGATCTTCTTTGATATGGGTTTGAACAATATTTATCTTTTCCATTTTTTCCTCAACATGTTTTGGTCCTACGAGTTTTATTTCACCAACATCACCTTAAGAAGTTAGTGTATAACATCTCTTCCCATATAACACTTAATAATGTTCCATTTGGATACATGAATGAAAGTTATTTTCATAAGAAAATTTTACCAGAGTTAAATACTGATCCCATATACCTTTAAAATTAAGTGATAAAGATATCAACATGCCTTCTAAATTTTGAATAGTTCTTTCTGATTGATCATCAGTTTTAGAGTGGTAGATAGTTCCCAAATTAAGCTCATTATCTAGGGTCTTTTGAAGACCTTTCTAGAATTTTTATGTAAAACAAGGATCCTGATCAGATGTAGTTGATATAGGTACCCCATGAAGTCTTATAACCTCCTTAATATAAATTCTTACTAATAATTCAAGAGTTAAGTCTTATTTGATATCAATAAAATGTAACTATTTGGTAAGACAATCAATAATAACCTATATTGTGTCATTTCTTCTAGGATTCTTTGGTAGACCCATGAAAAAGTACATCATAATATCATTTCATTTCCACAAAGGTATATGAAGTGGTTGCATGACTCCTCTAGGATGTTTTCTTTCAGCCTTCACTTATGAAAAACCAAACATCTCAACACATAATCAGCAATCTCCCTCTTCATATTGTCTCAACAAAAATTTCCCTTAAAATCTTTATACATATTAGTGCTTTTATGGTGTATAGACAAATTTTAGCTATGAGAATAATCCAATAATTACCTTTTTAGATCAATTATAGAGGGAATACAAATCCACTTCCCATATTTCAAAATTTTATATTCAAATACCAAGTCAATAAATATTCCGTCAATCACAACTTTAATTTTCTTTTAAAATTATTCATTATCAAACTAAGAACTTTCTAACCTCTTTATTAAAGATGGTTTGGAAACCATTTGAAAAAGTATAGATATTTCACCTTTCCTGATAATTTCTATATCCATTTTTACTAGATCCATGAACAAAGGATCTCTTTAATTTCTCATTTTGTTCAGAACTCCATGGTCCTTCCTGCTCAAAACATTTTTTGCCTTATTTTCCTTCCTTGGGTGGTAGTGTATTGTTAAATCATAATCCTTGAGTATCTCGATCCATCTTCTTTACCTCATATTGAGTTCTTTACGTGAGAAAATATATTTCAAACTCTTTTGATATGTATATATCTCACATATTTTATCATAGAGATAGTGTATTCATATTTTCAAATCAAATATTACAACTACTAACTAAAGATCCTGAATTTGATAGTTTTTTTCATGAGTTTTTAATTTCCTAGATGCATATGAAATAACTCTCTCATTTTTTATGACACAACCAAGTCCTTTCATTAATTCATCACTATAAATTACAAATCCATCATTTCCTGATGGTAAATTAAAGATAGAAGTATTGACCAATATTCAATTCAATTATTCAAAACATTCTTCAAAATATTTTATCCAAATTAATTTAACCCCTTTATATTTGATATTGGTTAATGGGTTAGCCAATCAAGAAAATTTTTTGATGAAACAATAATAGTAACCTGGTAAACCAACAAAAATGCATACCTCGGTTATGCTCATTGGTGCAGGCCATTATTTTATTGCCTTTTTCTTTAAAGGATCAACATATATTCTATTCTTAGAGACAATATGGCCAAGAAAAGAAATTTCCTAAATCTTGAATTAACAATTGCTAAATTTACCATATGAATCTTCCCTTCCGGGATTCTTAAGAATGATCCATAATTGATTCTCATTATCTTCATAGATTTTATAATACACCATAATATCATCAATAAATACCACAAAAAATCATCCTGATATTACTTGAAAACTATGTTCATTAGATTCATAAAAACCAAGGGCACATTAGTCAATCCAAACAGAATTACTATAAATTTGTAATGTCCATACCTCGTTCGAAAAGTTGTCTTCAGAATATCTTACTTCTTCACTCATAATTGATGATATCCAGAATGAATGTCAATATTCAAAAATAATTTATCTCCCTAAACTTGATCAAATAAATCATTAATTCAAGGTAGATGATACTTTTTCATTATATTAATAGAATTTATTTCCCTATAATCAATACAGAGCCTCATAGATCCACCTTTATTCTTGATAAATAGAATAGGGGCTCCCCATAGGGAAACACTAGGGAGAATAAATACCTTTTTATCTAACTATTCAAGTTGTTTATTAAAATTCACTAAATACATTGTGTTAATTATATAGGGAGTCTTTGATATTGGTCTTATATCAGGGATTAAATCAATAGAAAACTCAACTTCACACTCTTGGGGGGTGTTCAGATAAATCTTTAGGAAAAACATCAATGAATTCCTTTACAATAGGTACATCTTTAGTTTAAGAATTAATTTCTTCATCCTTGTATATTTTTTAATCTTTCTACCCAAGAATTTCATTCAGTAAAGATACTAGGGGTGGATATAGTTAAGAATCAGATGATAATGTTTCTACTTTAAAGATAAGGTATTCTTATTCTTCCTCAAAAATCATAACTTCCTTCTTTTTGAAATAAATTTTCACATCATAGTTTGAAAGCCAGTTATGACTAAAAATTCCCTTATTAAATCAAATGGTAAATGTCTAATTTTCTTTGCAAACTAGGAAGATATAAAAGAATTTGATGATCTAGAATTAGATAACAAATTGGATAAGTTTCAAGAGATTATTAGTGCACCTTGTATCACATTATTAGGAACTTCAACTTTAGTAGTTGTGATTGCATAAAAAGGGTGAGCTAAAATAATCAATAAGGGTAAAAAAATTAGAGGAAGTTATCATAATTAAGCATAAACATTTAAAAAAAAGGTATATAACTGAAACTCAAGCCTTTTAAACTTAATCATGGAAAGAATAAATCATATAATTCCATATAAACAATCACATGGATATTATATTGGTTGATAATTTAAATGAAATATCAATAATTAATCACATAATGAGGGAATTAATAATGTTATACATCATAACCATACTATCAAGGCCTCATAGCAAGACCATAAACAAATGGGTAAGATGTTAGTCAAAACCCAAACAAATTTGTCTCAGGAGATCTATCGATTTCTGAGGGGATTTCATTAACCAATCCCCATCCCATAAGGATTTAATTAAATAGTTCCCAACCCTTCACTTACTAATTCCAATGTATTTATCATATGAAAAGGTTGATACATAACCAATATAAATATTTGTATTAAAATTAGCATATGAAATGTTTATAAATTAACTATAAACCATGACTGGTATCAAAATAGTACATCCACAATCAAACATATCATAAACCCTTCAATACAATAAGATAAATTATTTCATAAGAAATCAACCTCAATTAAACATAATATCCAATGAAGGATGTTGACATAGATGAAAATAATCTAATAAAATCATTAAAAACTTCTTAAGAGAAATATCCCTTTTTATTGAAATTATTTTAAGAATGGGTGCATAATTTTGAAAGAAAGCACTTTTAGTGAAAATAATCTTCTAAACTTTTAAAGGAATATTCTCTCATTCTGTATAAGTTAAAAACATTCTTTTCTTATTTTCTTGAAAAGGTCATAAAGTACCTTTTTTGGAAAACAATGGAAAGATTCCATTCAAAACATTTTATAAAAATTCAAACATGGGTAAAATGAATTAAAAAAATTCTAGAAAATTAATAAGGATATTTTGAATACATTTTAAAGAAATTTGGACATGGATGATAAATATTCCCCTATAGATACTAACATATAAACAATATGAAATAATAAGAAGATTGCAAAATTAACCCTTACATTGTACTTTCCTTTAGTTGAGGGTGTGTTAACCTTATTTATAATGTTTAAAGAATGTTATTAAATTATTAAAAAACCATATTCATATTTATTATATCATATATGATCCTATTATATCATTTTTTAATAACATTTCATTATTACTATTGTTTCGGGTGTTAACTGCTTCATTTTCTTATGCATGTTTTATTTTGTAGGTCATGTTTCTTATGCATGGGATACAATTTATTCATATATAAAATGATATTAATGTTCATAAATATTATAATTAATAATATTATATATTTTATAATCATAATTGAATGGTTAACAAGGATAATTAATCTCATTGCGTCGTGGAGACAGTAGGTCATACATACGCATGAGCGATAGTTCCATTACCTTAATGGTTAAACGGTATGGAATTGGACGGTATAATAATTATACATAATCACTATAATGTTATATAAATTATTTTTATCTATTATAATTATTATTTTAATCATCCAAATAAAGTATTTATGAAAAAAAATTACACCACGGCATGGAGAAAGTAAGTCGTACGTACGCACGCATAGTGATATTGTTTTTGTAAGATGGATAAAAAGAAGAATATGGTTATCCCATAATAATAATAATATATAAGTATATATATGATACTATATATATTATTTTATTATAGAAACAACATATAAATATAAAGTGTAAGAATAAATGAAATTGAATTTAATTGGTAAAACGATTACCTCTTCTTTGGGGGACTTCCTTTATATCAACTCTTAGGGACACTAGGGATGGTATTTTTGGAATACCAATAACTCCATAAGTTAAATAATAATTTTTATAGTATAATTTTTATGGGTTTGGTTAAGATATAAGGCTCAAGGTGGTGTGAGGAAGTGGGGAAGTGAGGAATGAGGTGCCTTTTATAGGAGAGGGGAGGGGCACTCTTGTAATCCTTTAAAATATTAAATTAATATAAATTTAGTTTCGATTTAAAATATCTCCAATGTAATTTATTTATATAATAAGAAGATTATGGGTCATAATCTTCTCAAAAAATGATTTTTATACAAGTTTAGATCACAAAATTAACCTTATCTTTTGGATTTAACCCTTAGTTAAACCCTTTAACTCTTACCCTAAGAACCTGGCTTTTTACTCTTTAGGGATAATATAGTTACTATAAAATGGAAAATGAACCCCAAGTGGATCATTTATGAAATATTTAACCTTATTATATTTTTTCAAACTATATATTTTTATGACTTTTATATCATTTAATAAAATATTATTTATTTTAAAGTATCATTTATGTCAATTTTGATACTATTTATTATTTGTCTTTTTAAAAATATCTTAACAACAAGATAACTTATAAATAACACTTATAATATATCTATAACATGTATTAGTTATCTAAAAAAAATTATGTCATTAATTATGTAAAGTTATATTTTTTGAATATATTTAATATCATTTATTTTATATTTCTATTAATTAAACAATTAATACATTATTATTATACAAGCCTTTAATTAAATTATTTATTCTCCAAAAATTTAAAATAAAATATCATGATGAATATAAATTTATTATATTTTAAATTAATATTTATAGTTGAATTTATATTATGTATGATCCTATATTAAAAATGATTTAGTTAATAAAATTACGAGTACAACATTTTTAACTTATCTTTAAATAAAATATAATAAAAGTATTATTCTTACCCAAGTGTCTTAAAAAGATCACAATTTAAGAATAAGGTTTATTTTTGTAGAAACCTGCCTATCTAATGAAATTATAACTAGTGTTAGGGTAATTTTTAAAAATTATAATATTATTTTTACCTTTAATTAAATGAATTACCCTTAACTATAGTAAATAAATAAAAAATTACTTAAGTATTTATTCAGAAAAAAAAATTAAATTAATCCTATTAGACTCTAAATATTATACTAATTAAAACTTTTTTTTTCCATTTTTCCAAATTCTATTTATAGGAGTGGGTAAATTAATTTTAGTGCTAATGTGGTGAGAAGGCGAGTAAAAGAGACGTTTTAAAGTTCAATATGTTTTTATATCTAATTTTAATATAAAATATTTCCAATGACCTAAATTTATATGTATTAATTATTTATTTTGATTTTAAAATTAAATTCAATGTATAATAATTAAAAAATTATTTTTTAACCATAATGCAATATTTTTCACAATTCATCAAAAACTGAACTTTTCAGAAAAATACCAAAAACTCACCCTAATATAATTATGATATCCCAAATTCCAAAATAATGTATATTTTGAAAAATTATATTTATAAATTTCATAATTAGGTTAGTAATATTCATAAATTCTTTTTAAATGTCTTGTTTGATAGGTTATGGAGTTCTCAAACTCGGTGTTGTGTGCAGCGCAAGCTATTGAATTTATTTAAAAATAAATGTACTGTGGAATATTAGGGTGTTACAAAAGGGATTCCTTGGTTTTATTTATTCCCAAATTGAGGCTTCTTGTATGTGAATAGGGATTTTTAGAGCTTATTTAGGAATGGGATTTATGGCACAAAGGTCTTTATAGGTGTGGAGATAGGGGGTGTGGTGGCCTTCAATAAGGGAGGTAGAAGACACACTTGTTATTTTTTAAAATAAGTTTAGTGCACCCATGTTTTTACTTAAAATAAAACTACCAAAATACACAAAACTCAATAATATAAGTTTTAGGGTAAAAATATTTCCATAAAATTGGTTTTGGACATGTTTTTAGATCATTTTGTCCCTTGTGTTTAAGGTTTATCCCCTATTACGCAAGTTTTTCACCTAATCACTGTAAATAATTTTAATTTCTTTCAAAAATATTTTTGGTAGAAAATTAAGTTTAAATTTTTAGGAATTATAAATTATTCTTATAAAAATCATGGAATCCATTTTTCCAAATTATAATCACAGAATTTTAAAAAAATTAATTTAAAATTAATCTCATAGACGGGGCAAAACAATGGGTTTTTAATGTAAATAGTTCAAAATTTTGGAATGTTTTTATATCCAATTTCAATGCATAATTGATTATAACGGCCTAAATTGGATTTATTTATGTATAATTAAACTAATTATACATTTAAACTGATTTAAAATATAATTTATCTATGTAAATAAATTAGAAAAAAGTACATTTTTCAATTAAAATTTAGTGTTTTTCATTATTCATCAAAAAATGAAATTTCTCTAAGAAAATACCAAGAATTTAACCAAAGTAAATATTCATATTACCATTTCAAAAATGAATTTAATTTTTTCAAATAAAA
Source organism: Viscum album (assembly GCA_963277665.1). Lineage (NCBI taxonomy): Eukaryota > Viridiplantae > Streptophyta > Magnoliopsida > Santalales > Viscaceae > Viscum > Viscum album. The sequence continues at coordinate 1,987,544,409 of OY728141.1, forward strand.
ATTATAAAAGTGTCAAAAATTATATTTAGAATAGGTGTACCATCAAAAGGGGGTAAAATTACCTTTTGGAAAAATACAACCTTTTATGCCTAAAATTGGATTTGTTCTTATTTTAAGCTTATAAAACTTATTATATTAATGTGAAAACATTTTATTGAATTTATAATATATAAATTTCATTAATATCTCTCACTAATAGTGATTAATTTAATTTATTAAGATAAGATTATATTGTGGGCATAAAAATAGTTTTTCATAAAAATACATCCCTTATATTCTATTGGTTTTCATTTTCATTTATAATTTATTAATAACCAAAGAATTAATTTTATAAGAACTCATAAATTGTAGTTTTTTTAATTTAATACTATTCATATCTTATATTACAATGGCAAGGAGATATCTATAATAATATTTTAAAAATAATATTAATAGTATATTGTAGTTTGGTAAATCTCGATCTTGCATGAAATGTGAGCTATCGAAAGAACTCAGCATTATGTGTAAAATAAGATAAACATAGTGTTTACAACAAGCTAATCTTGGTGTTACATATAGTGAAATTTAAGCTTGTTTTTGTGTGTAGTGAATGCTTAAATTGGTGTTGTGTTTAAAGACAGCTTAACTTGGTGTAGCGTGTAATGAACTCGCTCAAAGAAATTTAATTTATTCATAATAATAATAATTCATTAAAACTTGGGGTGTTATATTATACCCACCTTAAAATTAATTCCACCCTTTAAATTCATCTAGTTCATCAAATTATTGATACTTGAAAGTTCATTTCATAAGAACCCACATAAAAAAATGAATACTAAAACTTCCTTTAAAAAGGGAAAGTTGGAATCATAACGGTTACCCAAAGTAAATCATAACTAGGTTTCCACATAAGAGTACATAGGTGAATATTTGGACATGGAAGAAAAGTTTAATTAATTATAGAGAGTGAAAGATATCAATGATCATGAGAAAGTGGGTGATCGAAAGAAAGTTAACAATCGCAAAACCAAAAACCAAAGAGGCATAAAAATGGTCATTGAAATCATCAAAAATGATGATAATAGTAACACATTTTTTTATCAATATCCTTTTTCTAAAATTTAATAATTTTCATGAGAAATATACTTACTTGATTTTATTCTATTTCATATGCACAATATCACCCTTTGGTTATGCCTTGATCAATTTCTAGTTAAACACTTTCCTAGAAATGAAATTGAATTTGTCATTCCTGAATCATTAACAAATCATGAGATCCATAAATATAATGATTGGTGATTCCATATGTATTTATTTAATATCATAGAAAAATGGTTAACACAGGTTATCCAATATGCATAAATCCTCATATGGTGAGATAATAATTTAATCTCTAAAACCTCATCTGAAGTTTAACTGAAACCATTCCATAAATAGTTAACCTTTTAAACCTTCCAAAAGGTGAAAGTCTAAAACTTTATAAAAAGGTTCACTACCTTTTTCAAGAATAACTTAGCATTTATCACCTATATATCATAATGTAGTTCTTGGTTTTCACATATCAAACATGTGAATACCTTCATCATGTATTTTTTTAAACATTGTAATAACCCTTATTACCATAAACCATATTGAAAACATGCATGCTTCTTAATTAATTACATAAAACATAGATTAATGTATATATTCATTAAATCCAAAAATGTTGTAAACTCTATCTATGATAGTATAAACCAATTTGTCAATAAATCCTTAAACAGTTCCAAGGTAATTAGTATCATCCAATTTACTTATTCATATCCAATATATCATTATCCAAATATCATTATCTCAACATTAGGAACATATTAATGGTTATATTTCCCTTAATCATGTTTTTCCCGTGAATATCACCTTTCCATTAACAAAATTTTCTAGTTCATTGGAACCATTCAACATATTCTTGTAAATACATAAAAAGAACAATCCTTATATATTTAAAAATTCATATAACATAATTCTTGAATCCAAATACATAAACAATTTTATTATTCCACTTCATCCTTAATCCATTATAAAATCTACCTTATCCTATTACTTAATACCTCTTTCCTAACACATTTCACCTATAGTCTCATCATTATCAAGAATATAACCATTACTCATACCACCTTGTTGATTCTCTTCATGAGTTTTCCATTGAGGACATCGATTTTCATAATTCCCATTCATTCCACATTTAAATAATTTAACTTTTGATAATGTATTATAGAGTCTATTCTTCTCATTCATTTAATTAACCAAAATTTTCATTTTAACAATGCAATTACTTTATTTGTGTCCTTCTTTTCCATAATCAAAACATCTTCTCATTCCTTTAAGACATTCACATGGGTAATTGTTTCCACATTCTCAACATAAAGGAAACTGAATATTATTTACTCCATGGTATCCATTACCCAAACTCTCATCAAGATATTTCCTTCTCTTCCTTGGTGAGTTTAAGAGTTTCTTAAGGTACAAATTGTTAACCATGTTCTGTGAAAAATGATTAGGCATGATTACAACTTTATTCACTCTAATGATCATCCCATTTGAATTCTCATCAGAAATTTTTTGTCACATTCAATTTTAACCTAGTTCCTTTTAGTCCCTTCCATTGACTAAAACTATATATCATAGTGATAGAAACACTTATCATAGAGGAAAACCACATAATCATGACAAATTAATTATAGGATGTCTAAATTATGACACCTTATTTAATTTATGACACATTAGGTAATTCATATTCATCTTCTATTTAAATACTTCATTATGGTTCATAAAGTGTTAGTGAATTTCTAAATCATATCCCCTAGGAGTGTCAAATCAGGTGTGTAGCAAGTCCCTTTATCATGTACCAATTCCAGATTGAGTCTAGCTCAATATGGTGTTTTCGATGTTGTTACCCCTATGTACATCTATGCTAGATCCACATCCACTTTTAATATCTATAATGGAATGTATTTCTAGGAAACAACTTTCCATATCCTATACAAAAATTCTAGGACATTTTTCAATACTTTAAATCATCCTTAGAGTTATCATTACATAAATACCAAGACATGTACTTAGAAATATTCCTAGGGATATGGTTAAAGTTTTCTCATCCTAGTTTCCAAATATTGACTAAAAAATTCCTTTGATACCAACTCTAGTAACCCACGCTTACCATATATAGATATTACTTCATTTTATATGAATATTAAGCACATTAGAAAATTACATACCTAAGTATAGTAATAGCTTAGTTTATTTGGAAACTTGGAACACAATCTTCTAACATGGTGAAATATCTTCATTGATTTCTACAAAGATCTTCCCATTTAGTAATCCTCCTTAAAACCTTTCTCCATATTCTAAGGAAAGGAAACATAAGAAAAGGTGAGCTCGGATGCTCAGTATGGGTAAATAAAGGAGATATATAATCATAACATTAGCTTAAGTGTATGAGAACATGAGCATGAAATTGGAAAATCATAACCTACATATCAAAAAACATAATCATGAATCATGGCATAAAGATTGGTAGTTATTAAGACATGAATCATAAGGTAATCAATATCAAAAACCATGAATGTATAACATATGAATAAGACATGAAATTATGGCAAACACATAAGCATATAAAATGATTTCCACAGTAGTCAAGGGTTACTGCCAAGTCCATCTTAGTAGAATGTTTTCACTCACGAAACCATCTTAGTAGTCAAGATTCACTCCCAATACTATCTTAGTGGAAAAATTCCTTTACTAAATCAATTTCACTCCCCATTATATCCATGTCTATATCAAGGGATATAAATCTTTACCCAATGAATTTAAGGAAGATATAGGTCTCACCCATCACAATATGAAATAATAAATTTGTGTTCCATAAGATCATAAACATTCATCATATAATAAGACATGAAATGAAATGGGTATCATAAAAATTTTACCATATCACAACTTTTGGAAAAGGGATGGGTTTCATAATCATTTCATCAAAGCATAACCCATGAAATTAAACGGTTTTAATAAGCATATAACCCATAAAATAGAAATAGGTTTCATAAATATATAACCTATGAAAGAGAAATGGATTTCATAATCATAAAACCCTTGAAATAGAAAAAAGTTTCATAAACATATAAATCATGAAATAGAAATAGGTTTCATAAATATATAACCTGTTAAATAGAAATGTTTTTCATAAATATATAACTTGTGAAAGAGAAATAGGTTTCATAAACATCATGCCATCAAGATATAAACAATTCCTAGAAATAATATAAATTTTACCCTTGGATAATATCCCTAATAAATCATGATTAACACCAATGGATGTCATCTTAGATGGAAAATAATTTTTAAATATCTTTTAGAAATAGTTCTTTATAAAAAAATATTTTCTTTGAAAATCACTTTGAAAATCCTTTTCTTTGAGTGTAACCTTGAAAACTTATAAAGGGAGATTTGAAAATCATTTTAAAACAATTATTGAGAAAAATATATTTTCTTTGAAAAACACTTTGAATATACTTCTCATTTAAAAGACCCTTGAAAACATATAAAGGAATCTTTCAAATCATTGAAAATAATTTTTAAACATAAAAAAATTGAAAAAAAAATATTTCAAAAAAAATTAAAAACAAAGAATATATAGAATATGAGTAAAAAAATACTAAAAAAATAATCTTGTAAACTTGAAAATTAATCTTCAAATAAATTATGGTTTTGATGTCTAATAAATCTGTATAGCCCAAACATTCCTTTTATGTTATAAAAGTTTAAAAAATTCCCTCGATCAAAAAATGGCAAGAAGATTAATTTTTGATAAACATTTTTTTATAAGGTAAACACTGGTCAAATTTTATTTTAAAGATAATTGGAGAACATTATAACATTTTTGAATAAATTTTTAGAAAACATGGTTTTTAAAGAAAGTAAATTTCTGAATGAATAGAGAAATAAAGTCTAATTTTCATAAAAAAATCTTAATTATCTTAAGTACCAAAGAGTTGAAAAATGGTATCATTACTTAGATATAGCATGAATATCCAGAGGAGAATAAAATTCATGAGATTTCTTGAGATATGGATTATAATATTTCATCAATGGAAGCATAATAATAAACAATCCCATAAACGATGATATTATAACAATAAACTCTCACCACTTTGGTAACTTTGAATCAAAATCCACATGAAATAATAACATTACATAAAGCATAAAATATCATAAAAATATTTATATTCGTGACATAACATGTCAAATGGAAGTTTATACACCTTGTAAAATAATTTATGTTCATAACATAACATGTGTCTCAACGAATGAAAATTGAGAAAAAAATACCTTACCGATTTGGTAACTTTTGAACCGTAAACACCATGAGATAGAGATCATAAAATGGATATGTAAATACCCATAAATTTAAGGATAATAATAATAATATAATATTTTCATTGGATTTATATACACCACACAAAATAAATGAGTTGTGAATAAGGCATAAGTCTCAGAAAAATAAAAGTTAGACTAGAAATCCCCTTACCTTAAGTCTTGACTTTCTTCGTACATGTTCAAAACTCCTATATAAAAAATGTAATTATATTATAAACCTACCATATAAATATATTCTTATATATTATACCATATATTATTTAATTATGACTTTATATTACCCATTTATTAACAATTTAATGTTAAAATTATGTTTCAGGTAATAACAGCTTTGTTTTTCGTATATGTTTTGACTTGTTATTATTGATCCTCTTACTTAGATCATGATTTATTTTTTTAAAGAATGTAAAATTTTATATAAATATCATATATATTCATTATATAATTATTTATAATAATCTATAAAATATTGAAATATGAAATGAAATACACCGTTCATGGAGATAGTGGGTCATACGTACACATGAACATTGTTTCAATTTTTTTGTCATATTTTTTTAAGTAAGAAAAGTAATTGATATATATATTATCTTTACATTATAAATATTATGTATTATATATCACATTTTTTAATTATACCCATCCTTAATAAATTATATGTAAAGTGTTAATAAATAACATCACTTTGAGGATGCGGTAGTCCATGTGTCCACAAAAGAAGTTATCATACTCCCAAAAAATGGAAAGAATGAAGGTATGTGTTATATAATAATTAAAAAAATAAATCATAAATATTATATATATAATATAAAATAGTAATTACATTGTGTGTAACATAATCCAAACATAGTGTTGTGTGTACCACAAGCTAAGCTCAGTGTTTCATGTAACTCTATTTGGGCTCGATGTTACGTGTAGTGCATGATTAACATGGTGTTGTATTTAAATAAATATTAACTTGTTGTAGTGTGTAATGAAAGCCATCAAAGAAATTTAATTTATTCATAAAAAATAATTCATAAAAACTATGTGTGTTATAACAACTTTCTTAGTTACATGTTTTTCAAAAACATTTCTTTTTAGATATTCTTCAACCAAATACAATTGTTCTTTATAAAATGATATATATTTTTCCTTAGCCTTAACAAGTTTAGTTAGAGTGATGTATTTTTGAAAAAATTTATCCAATGAATTCTCTATCTCATTATATTCTCATTCCAATTGATTTATTTCATCATGTAGTGCCTCTATAAATGAAAATATATAAGTTAAATGTTTAATAGGAACTTTACTCTAATAATTCTTTACTTCATATTAGAGTTATTTAATATATTCAATTAACTCATACTCATAATGGGTAGATATTGATTCTTTTAGAGTATTATAATAAATATATTTAACAAATAATTCACCACTTGATTTTATCTTCCATTAGTGTTGGATCCTCCATTACTTTTGAAATATTTCTTAATTTATTTAATTCCATTTTCTTCCCACTCTTTAGAGTTTTAGTCAAGACCTCTATTTGATATTTGATAGGGATATAGACTGAGTTCTCCATCTAAAAAACATCTAAATTTTTAAAAAATATAAATTTGTTCTTTGTAAATTAAAGACAGCTGGGAATGATTATAGAACCAATCAAAGAGAGCTAGGTTAGCTCTGAGCCCACTTGTTTCTCTCAGTGGATCATACAAGGACACTAATTGGGGTAAATAAATATTCCATAATTTTACTGAGTTTTACTTTTAATTTTAATTATCTCTTATTGATACCAGAACCTATATTTGGGTTAATAGATAGAAATATATTAATGTGATTTAAACCCTAACCATAATATGAAAAATAGGAGTTGAACAAGAACAATAACATGAAATGTTTTTATGAGGTTCAATGTGAGATATTACTCCTTACCATGTTTTACTCCCATCAAGACATAGATTATTTTTTCACTATTAAATTATTGTGAATATTGGTGTTTGATAATAACAAATAAGGTTTGGAAAGGAATCATTCATTCCATAATGTGATGTAACACTCCAACTACAGTATCCTAGAGCCTATGGTTTTTTCACTACATTGTTCCACAATACAAGGGATTACATTCCTAATGATTTGATAGTTTAGTAATATTTGGATAAAAGATAAATAAATGATTCTCACATTATATATGATAAAATTAAATGTAATATAATAAATATTTTGATAAATTTATTATTACTATTAGTAAATCCCTGAATTCATTCATGGATCCCTTCTTTTTATTCTAGGGGAAAAGAAAAAAATAATAAAGGGTGATCTCGGACGCTCATTAAGGGAAAGTGTACAACAAAAGCTATCATAAATTAAATAATAATTGAAAAATATGGTCAGGATAAACAATAATCAAATATGAAAAATAAAAAATACCATAAAATGGAACTAAATACATGGATAACGTAACAAAATAAATCATAACATGGATAACAATAACTAGTTTCATAATTATAGAATGCATAATTTCTGACATCATAATCTTACCATTAAGGCCTTATGCCAAGAAAACATATGTAAATAGGTAAGTTGTACATCAAATAACCAAACTAGTTTGTATCATAAGACCTACTAATACATATAGGGTCTATAAATATCCCTTACCATCACTTAAAAAGTCCAATTCATTCATCATATAAAAGGGGTGAATAACAATTCAAAACATAATCAACATAAACATTTGTATTAAAAAAACATGAAAATGTTAATATTTTACCCAATAAATAAATATGACATGATCATAAGTCATATATATTAACATGTTGGATGGTATTAAAAAAAATATCCCCATAAAAGAATAATATTCACCATATAATGTTGATATAGATTAAATTAATTTAAAAATATTATAAGAATATTTCTTGAAAAAAATTCCCTTTTCATTTTTAAATCACTTATATTAAAATATAAAAACTTATAGAATATTGGGGAAAATTTAAATGAAAATAACCAAGGAAACTTATAAATTAATCTTAAAATTAATTATTAGTCATGATGATAGTAAAATCCACTCGTGCGGTGTATGTTAAAACAAGGATTTTATTCACACCTTCGGTAAAAAGTTACACATTTAGAAAATGATAATAATATTTATTTTAAACCATTTTATAGAAATTAAATCATGGATAAAAACTTATTTAAAAATAATTTTATAATACTAAAAAGAATCTTGAAAACATTTTAAAGATAATATGTTTGTTAAAGAAAAAGATTCCTGGCCAAAGAGAAAAAAAATGTCGGTTTTCCATAAAAATATTATTTTGGTTTTTTTGAGTGAAAAAGAAGGTAAAAATAGAAATAATATATAAGAAAATAATAAATAAACATATTATAATAAAATATATTTTATTTATGAAATAAATATCATATAATCCCTCCATCATAAAATTAAACATAAAAAATCGTGAATAGAATGAGATTGGGAAATAAACCCTTACCATTTTGGTAACTGTCAAACCAAAACTAATTGGATGAAATAATTTGAATTTTAACTTTAAAACCCATGAATTAAGAATTATCCATGATATAACATGTAAAATTATCTTTATATACACCTCAAAATCATAAATATTTTCATAACATCAAACATCTCTCAACAAAACAAAATTGTGATGAAGAACCCTTACCTCTTGTTTGACTTCATTTGGAATCTCTCTAACCTAGTTTATAATAAATTAAAATTTATCATAATTAAATAAAATAATAATATAAATACTTATACTATCATTTAATTTCCACTTATGAAATTTTAACACCCATTTGATAATAATTCCTTATTTAAATTATTGTTTTTGGGTGTTAACTGTTTTATTTTTCATGGATGTCTCAATTTAGTGATTTCAGTCTGTGTACATTGATTATGGTTTTATCATATCCATAATATTAATCATGATATAAATATCATATATATTCATTATATACATATTTATAATCATCTATAAAATGTATATATAGAAAATTAATTACATTGTTCATGGAGACGGTAGGTCATGCTTATGCAAGAACGTTGGTTTCACTTTTCGATGGATGGAATGAAATAAATGTATATAATAATTAAAATTTAAAAAATAATTATTATATAATAAATATTATATATAGAATCATTAAATATACCCTTATTACCACCCATGTAAAGAGTAGATGAAAAAATAAATCACATCGCTTCGTGGAGGTGGTAATCCACACATACGCGCGAGCGAATTTATCATTTTTAACAGATGGGAAGGTAAGAATGTAGATATTATATTATAATTATAGAAGAATAATTATGTCATAAATATAATATATAAATATTAAAACCATCATAATAACTATCAAATAGATATTTTGATGGAAAATTATTTGTATCGCTGCATGGAGGCGGTAGTCCACACAAACGCATGAGCGATACTTTAACTTCCCATTAAATGGAAAAGAGGGTGAATAATGGTGGTTTTGTAAACAAAATAAAATTTAATTGTATTTAGTATACTTAATTTATTATTTTATAATGAATATAACATATTTAGAGGATTTTTAATAATAATTTACTTGAAATAGGTCGGGTAAGATGATTACCTCTCCTTCGATTGGCCTCCTTTATATCATTTCTTAAGAACCATTGTAATGGTATTTTAAAATGGAAAAAATCTAATTAATGTATATGTAAGTTTATAAGACAATTTGGTTGGTTTTTTCACGAAATTTTTTCTCGAGAATTTCAAAATAAAAGATAGAATGGGTGTCCTTTTATAAGAGGGAGGAGGGGCACTTTTTGAAATTCATGAAATATTATAATATAATATCTGTCTAAATCTTGTAAAATAGTTAAAAAAATAACATTTATTAAAATATAAGGAGTATATTGTATTAATATAATCATAAAACAAAATTTATATAGGTTTAGATATCATTTTAAACCTTTTCTTTTTTATTAACCATTTTGTTAACCATTTTTAACCATAACTGTGGAAATGACTTTTTCAATCATAAAGGGTTATAATTTTACTTATAAGTTAAAAATTAGATAATAAATGGAAATAATGATGAAATTTTAGACAATTTATCTTCCTAATTTTTCTGTTTAAATTTTTTTATGATTTTCAATTTATTTAATAAAATATTATTTTTCATAGAATATCACGAATGTCATTTTTGAAACAATTTAATTAATTTGAATTTAAAGACATCAAGATAGTAATTTAATTATAATATAAAACTTAGAAACTTCATTATTATGTTATATTAATATAATAAATATATGTGGTATTATTAATCACCCCAAAAATATTACTTTTATAATTTTTACAATTATTTATATGATTTTTCTACTACTTACACAAGCATTGTGTCAGTGTTGTGTAAGAGTTTAAGGTAGTTATTTTATAACTAAAAACTAAAAATAAATTAATTTGATAAAATAAATAAATTAATATTTAAAATAAACATTTATAACCTAACTTATTCACTTTTTTCCTTAGGTAAAAGATTAAAAAAATTAAAGTCAAGAGAGTGACATTTTGGATTTTTATTTACATAAAATAATATTATTGTCATTATTAATAGAAAATAGAACCAAAATGTTATATATTATAATTTGATATGTATATAATTGAATTTATTACATAAAATGAAATTAATTTAAGTTTTTGATTGATTTTGAGACCTTATTTCTTGTTTTTAACCATGTTTTACCCATTTTACCCTTATCGAGTTGGAAAAATTTATCGCGATTACAATCCATAATGACAAGAATAAAAGGTGCCTATTTAAAAAAATTAAATTAAAGATTAAAAATAAAGTATCTATTTTTTAATTTTTAATTTTAAAATGTTTCATAAATTAAATTTAATATAAATGCATAAAACACTACAAAAAAACAGTTTTCAGAAAAATGATTTTTTAAGCATAAAAAATAACTTATATCAAGATCATGAAAATTGCTGATTAAAATGGAATTAATAAGATTATTACAAATTAAATTTCTCATATTAAAATTTAATATAAAATCCAAAATATTATTTTAATTTTATATTATTTTATTTAATTAATGTAAATGATAGTATTTGATATATTAGTATTTTTCACTATTCACTAAAATCAATTATTTGAGAAAAAACCCAAAATTTCACCATAAGTTAATTTTGATATTATTATTTCAATAATGATATCAATTTCATAAAATAAAATTTATAAAATTGGAGGAATTTAATTATAATTTCCATGCACAAAATACAATAAAAATTATTTTTGAAGAAAACTCATTTTTGAAGCATAAAATGAATTCACAAAAATTTTAGTGATTATTTTATTAATAATTATTCAATAAATTTTTATTTATTAGGAACATTATACAAATATTTAATTATTTTTTTACTCAAATTCATACCCACCAATTCAATGGTTGGGTTATAATGGTCACATTTAAATAATAATATTTTTATAATATATCTCAATTCACTTGAAACTTGGTGTTATGTGTTAAGAAATCTATCAATATTATTATTATTTTAAACTAAATTTTCAAGAAGTTATATTTTTCCCTTAAAAATTTTCACCCTCAAAATTTTACCTTAGTCATCAAAGGTTCAATATTTTAAAATACTTTTGTTGAATACCCACATCATACAAGGGGATAATAAAACTTCCTTTGAAAATGGGAAGTTGGAAACATAAAGGTTACTTTAAATAAAACATAATTGGGTTCCTGGATAAGGATGACATTGATAAGAGGTAAAATTATTGATATGGAGGATAAAAATAACATCCAAGGACGAATAGTGAGTGATACTGAACATGGTCATGAGAAAGATAATGACCACAAAACCATAAATCATTGAGGGCTGAAGAGACCATTGATTCGTTAGAAATGAAGGTAAAAATATAAAATTTTAATTTCTATATTTTTTCCTAAATTGAGATATTCCTTTACTATCATGATATATAACACAAAAAAAATATTTTGTATTAATTTATTTCTATTTAAAAAGCATAATTTCATTTTTTGGTTGTAATTTTATCGATTTACACTTTATATCTTACTCCATAAAATGAATATTCAAGATGAATTTTTCTTCTATAATGAACTAAGATTAACTTTTAATGGATTATAACATCTATGAAATAATTATAATTCATTTCTTATATCTATAAATATCTACCAAAACCAAAATGGTTAGCACAAGTTATCCAATATGGATAAATATAACACATTAATCTCTAAAACCTCAATAAAACTCAAAGTTCAACTTATTCCATTCCATAAATAGTTAAACTTAAGACTCCTTAAAATGTTTACCCAAATTCAAAAACCAGATATCTAAAATAATTGATCACATATTCTTATGAGATCAATTTAACATTTATCTCCAAAAAACATTAATCACTCATAAAGCCATATACCAAAAATGTATATACCCTATCATATAATCTCTAAAATATACTAATATTTTCGATAAATGACCCAAGTCACCATAAATCCATAATAAAACCATGTATTCTTCCAAAAGATAACTTTTCCTTTATTCTTCAAATAAAATCCTATCTTAGCCAAAAATATTTCTATGTACCATAATCATATAATTTTCCCAATTTAGTGTACTTATTCGGAAATAACATAATTAATTTTTTAATACCATGGTTATCTATACATAAAACATATATTCCCAAAATGTAATAAACCTTTTATCCTAATTAACCAAAGATTATATTAAACCTAAAATTTATCAATTAATTTCAACTTATATCCACAAAATATAAAATCATTTTTCCAAAAATAACCTTTTTCACAAAAATACATGCAAAACCAAAGGGTTTTATTCCCACAAATGTCTCCCAAAATATCTTTAATCATCTTAAACTCTCATTGAATAAAACCTCAAAAGTGTTATTTATAAATTTAAATGTATAATCAACCTTAGACTTATCAATGTAAGAAATTTTTTGTTTATCCCATATCACTATGGAATATTATAGGTTTCCATAGTTTATATTCTCTACTTCATCAAAAATATTCATAAAGAAAATGTGAATTAACCTAATAATATCGCTTAGGTAGTGTCAAAATAGGTGTGTGGTAAGGGTACACTCACCATAAAATAGGATTATGGATAAAATATACTCGGCCAACTATTTTAAGGGTTATTAACCCTAAATGAATCTGTGATAAAACCACATCCACTTATAGTATCCATATAGGTATGTATTTCTAGGAAAAACACATAATCTTTACCTTACCAAAAACATAATGATATTATTCTATAATTAGATATATCCTCATGTTCGGTTATAGGGTAGTGTTCCCTAATCTATATTTTTCAAATATCTAATTCTTAAGGTTTCTACTAAATTTCCTCATATACCAACTATAACACCCTAACTCCAACATCCCAGAGCTGGTGGTTATTTTAATACATTAGCATAAAATACAAAGGATCACATACCAAAGGATAAAATAGTATAGTAGTCTTGGTAGACTAGATACATATATGATTCTCACATTATATCTTAAAACATGAAATATAATATAATAATTCTTTTGATAATTTATTATTTCTTCTAGTAAATCTCTAAATTAATTCATAGATCCGTTCTTGGTATCCTTTGGAAATAAAAACATAATAAAGGGTGTTCAAAAATGCTCAATAATAAAAAATTACAACAAAATATATAATAAAACAAATAAAACATGGATAATATGGTTAAGATAAATAATAATCAAATATTACATATAACTAATAACATAAAATGGGGACAAAATCCATGGATAACATAACAACATAAATAATGACATGGATAATAATAACTATTTTTATAATTATAGAATACATAATATCAGACATTATAATCTTACCATTAAGGCCTTATTCCAAGAATGCATATGTAAACATGTAAGGCATAAGAAAAATACTCAAACTATTTTATCTTATGAGACCTACTGATTCATTGAGAGGATATAATGGGCCTCTCTTATCACTTACTAATTTAAATTCATTCATCATATAAAATGGGTGAATAATAATTCAATACATAATCAATATTAACATTTGTATTAAAAAAATAACATACAAAATGTTAATATTTTTCCCAATCAATAAATATAACATAATCATAATCCATCCAAATTAATATCGTGGATGGTATTAAAATATTTTATCCCCAGTAAATCATAATATTCACCAAATAATGTTGACATATATGAAATTACATTAAAAATATTTCTAAAATATTTTTTGAGGAAAATACCAGTTCAATTTTGAAATAAAATATATTAAATTTAAAAAAATTTAAAATATTATGAAAAAATATTCTTTGAAAATTAATTTTTACACCTATAAAGTAATATTTGAATCAATAATTAGTTATGATAGTGGTAAAATATGTTCATTTTTGGTATGTTAAAATAAATCTTTTTTTCACACCATCAGTAAAAAGTTCCTCATTAAGAAAATGAAAAGATGATTCATTTTAAACCATTTTATAGAAAGTGAAACATGGTAAAAATATTCATTAAATAACATTGGATAATATTAAACATATTCTTGAAAACAATTTAAATAGAATATGGACATGTAAAAAAGGATTCTTGAATGAAGATAAAAACAAAGTCGGATTTCCTTAAAAATATTATTTTGGTATTTTTGAGTTCCAAAGAAGGTAAAAATTAAATTAATATTTAAGAACCCAAAAATTTAAAAGAGTGTAATAAAATATATTGTGTTTAAGATAGAAATATCATATAATTCTTCCAGCAAAAACTTAAATATAAACAATCTTGAATAAGGATGAGATTGTAAAATAAACTCTTAACATTTTGGTAACTTTTGAATCAAAACCCATTGGATGAAATAATTTGAATTTTAACTTTAAAAAACATGAATTAATAGTTATTCATGATATAAAATATCAAAGTATTAGTATATACATATCATAAACATAAATAGGTTCATAACATCAAACATGTTTCAATGAAAAAAACTGTGATGAAGAACCCTTACCTCGTGTTTGAATTTCTTTCAAATCCATCTAACCTCCTATATGATAAATTTAAATTTATTATAATTATATAAAGTAATAATTCACATACTTATAGTATTATATATGTTCTAATTACAACATTTAACACTGATTTATTAATAATTAATTATTAAAAACATCATTTTTTAGTGTTAAAAGTTTCATTTTTCATGGACATTTCAGTTTTGAGGTTCTGGTCCTTGTACATTGATCATAGTTCCATCATCTCAATAATATTAATCACGATAAAAATATAAAATATATTCATTATATACATATTTATAATCATCTATAAATGGTATAGATTGAAATTTTATTTACACCATTCATGGATACGGTAGGTCATACTTAAGTATGAACGTTGTTTCCACTTTTTGAAGGAAGGAATGAAAGAGTGGTAAATGATAATTAAAATTTAAAGAATCATTATTATATTATATATATTATATATATTCATTAAATATACCCTCTATCCATATAAAGTGGAAATGAATAAAAAATCACATTGCTTTTTGGAGGTGGTAGTCCACATGCATGCACGAGCGACGTTATCATTTTCTGATGGATGGGAAGGTAAGAAGGTATATATGGTATTATAATTAAAAAATTAGAATTATATCATAAATTTTATATATAAACATTAAAATCATCATAATAACTACCCATTAAATATGGTCATGGAAAATTAATTGTATCGCTACGTGGAGGCGGTAGTCCACACGTATATGCAAGCGATTATTTCACTTGTCATTTTATAGAAAAGAAGGTGAATTATGGTTTTTCCATAATTATAATAAATTTTAAGTATATTTATGATACTAAAGTTATTATTTTATAATGAATACTATATATTTATAGGAGATATAAGAAGTAACTTGAAAGATGTCGGGTAGGATGATTACCTCTCCTTTAATTTGCCTCCTTTATATCATTTCTTAAGGACCCTTTGAATGATATTTTAAAAATAAAAACGCACATAATTCATGTATAGGAAATTATAAAAGATTATTGGGAAGTTTTTGGTAGAGTTAGGTGTAGTTTCTCACCCTAGAATCCACTTAGTGGTTCCAAAAGACAGTTAGCCACATGACCTCAAGCGTGCCTCCATGAATGTCAGAGGCTATCGACTAGCAGTGAAGGAGAAGGTTGTGTATGTGGGGAGACTATGCCCTTATATATCATAGTGGATCACAGTGGTATATAGAAAATAAGGAACAATATAATCTTAAACTATAACAACAAGACCAGTAACCCACCGTAGCGGAAGTAGTAATAAGAAACAGAAAGCGGCAGAATAATAATAATAAATCACCCAAGATAAATAAACAAGATGAAATAGAATAATTGATAGATACAAAATATGATGGTAATGATTTCAGGTAACTATAAAAATTGGGTACATAAGGAATAGGGGATACAGATATATACCACATGCTATACAAAAATATAAAAGTCAAAAATAGTAACTACTAGCATCATGAGCATAGGCTCAGTCCCTTTCTCATGAACTCCATCCTAGAAAGGTCAATCAAGCATCATAAGTAGGACACTTACCTTTATCTATTCCTTTAACCAAGAATTATACTTGGGTACCAAAGGCGGCCCAAGAAGGGTGTGATATATACTCAATTTTTCACCAACAACGATTCCAATATTAACCTAGTATGTGCATATAAAATTAGTAGTGTGCTGTAATAATAAATTCAATGTGAGAAATAAATAAATACATCAAACCGGGTTCTATTTTGGATACTCGTCCAACTCTACCTACTTCATCCTAAGTTGAATATGTTTAAACCAAGGTAACTTACACAATTGAAATATGGTGAGAGATGATATAAGTAAAGTTTCAAAGGATGCACCATCCCCAAGCATGTGATTTGGCTTGGAAGGAACGTCCTAGAAGTTTTAGTTCCACATTATTACTCCTTAATTTAATTTTCATCTTTTTAGATTATTAAGAGTCACCCTGAGCCCATCCAATTCAATCCCAAAGGAATACCAATTATCGCTCTAGGGGATATATATATATATATATATATATATATATAGCCCCACCGTTAGTGGTGGGGTGGTAAGGGCTAGGAGGGGTGAGGGGCATGTCGCGGGGTCAAGTCCTCGGGCTTGCGATTTCTATGTAATTTTCTTACTTTCATGTGTGTCGCTTTCGCAGTTGTACCCTATTTATATATATGTGTGTGTGTGTGTGTGTGTGTGTGTGTGTGTCCAAACTCCAGGGGAGTCCATCTAAGGTGACCCATGAATGAGATCCCAAGTTTCACTCCTATCATGGTGTGAAAAAAACTAGAACAAACCAATGATTCCGTACCAGGTATCTCACATAGGGGTCCGAGTCTCACTCATGGCATGGTATAGCCATCCCTCCCTTCATATTGTCCATAGGGTCTCCCCTAGGAAACTTTTATCACTCTTTTGGAGTTAAAAAAGAAAACACATAGTGAGATAATCCTAATCTTATATAGTATCTCCCCTAGCATATTTACAATTCATAGAAAAACTAACAATAAGGCACGATCAGCCTGTACAAGTATTCATTAAGTTGTGATCCTTGTATCACACTCGGCGCAAGGTAAGGGTATGATTTGATTATAAAAATCATATCATTTATAAAACTAATTAATTTATAACATTCTAAACAAATTATTCATTTCATTTAATTCAAACATTTCTGATCAAGGAATAATTCATGGAATAAGGGCATAAGGTTTAATTAATAAAGGCTTAAACACTTGTTCTACCATTTTCAATAGGTCGAAAACATTTATCATTAGGCCAAGGCACACCTCAAGGGTGATTTATCAAGCTAGGAAGAACATGAAACTAGGCCATCAATGTAAATCATTCCTAAAGGTAAGGCACACCTAAACGTGTAGAATAGATCAAAGCGATAAACCAAAGGTTGATTCGCCACTAGATAAGGTCATATTAGGTATAGAAACAACTCGATTTAATTTATTATACAATTTAGAGGCATCTTCAGAGAGTTCCAATGCGTGGCACAATGGTTCATGATGTAGGATGAAATAAAACATTGGTAAAGAATCTATACCACATTATTTAGGTTCGTAGCACTCCACTCATCTATTTTCATCCCTTGAATCGAGGTAGAACAAGAGCTATCTGAGAAAATGTCTAATTCCCAAAAAAATGGGTAAAATGAGGTCATGCAAAAATATTGAAATAGAGGATGATATAAATAAGAAATGGAATCAAGATTATTTTAGAGCTTACCTAGAGATTTCTAATGCATTTTATGGTGAAGGATTTTGATTTTTTATGAAGGATAAATCAAAACCCCTACGAAGGAGAGAAGAGGGACCTTTGGGAATCCACGACTAGAAAAAAATAATGGGGAAAGAATATTTTGGGTTTTTAAAATTTTTAAGGGAAATTTTTTTATTTTTTTCAACATTTATTGGGATACACAATTTGGCCACATAGTTGTCCAAACCATGTTCCAACCATTCACCCCTTACTGTTTAAGGGAGCACATCACACGAGCTAGGCACAAGGTTTGGATAACTCTACACTTTCCATGTGGAAGACACTATCATAAATGATAGAACCACCCACATGGGAATCTTCTTTAGCTCATATTGTTGTAGATAACTATGTTTCCCCCTTCTCCCTTTTATCACACTTATGTATGGGTAGGGAAACTATGTGGTCTGGTCTGTACAGTTTCTCCTAACCATGCAGCCTAGTCTATTTCTCCAAAATTTAGGGCTCTAGGATTTAAACAAGATCTAAACACCCATGTGACCTCTATGACTCCATTAGGTAACATTTTAAGGGACAAAATATGGAATTAAAGCTAAAAATGGTTTGTACCATTGAGAAAAGTCGATATGTTACAAACTTCCCTCTTTAAGACAAATCATCCCTGAGTTACCCTTATGAGGGTGATAAAACATCATTTATGAAATGTTTCAACCATTGTGCACACACATCATCTTCCTAATCCCAGGTATCATCCTATACATGTTTTTTCTTCTAGAGCACCCAAACCAGTGGAACTGCTCTGCCTCGGAGAGATATCATGCTCTTATCAATGATAAGTATCAGATGCTCCTCAAAAGATGCATCCACCTCTAACTCAATATCCTCAGGGTCAAATGAATGATATGGGTCAATATGATACTGAAAAAACTACGATACATGGAAGAAATCATTCATGGAATGATACCTCCGAGTTAACTACAACTGATAGGATACCGGTCCAACTCTCTCCACTATCTTGAAATGCCTGACATATCAGGGTGATAGCTATCCCTATCTCTGATTTATTCTTTGACCCAATCTAGGTTATACCTGTAGAAAGACCTATTATCCCACCTCAAACTCTAGAGGTTGATGGTGATGGTCTGTATAAGTATTCTTCCTAGACTGAGCTACAACCATACACTTCTAAATCAGCTAGACTTGCTCTAAAGTCTCCTAAATGAGATGAGGATCCATTACCACTGCCTCCCCTGCCTCTAACTGGCATAGATTTGAATGGCACGGACTATCTTAAAGGGCCTCATATGTATCCATCTGAGTTTTTTCTTAGTAACTATTATTGTTGGAAAACTTAACAAGAGGTACATGCTTCTCCCATAAACATACAAAATCAAGGAAATATACCCAAACCATATCCTCTAAAACCCTTATTGTCAGCTTGGACTATCCATCAATTTAAGTGTGACATGCCATACTCAAGATCACCTATAAACCTAGTGCTTTTTTCAACCCTTTTCAGAACCATGAGGTAAAACAATCATATTGGTCTGATAAAATGGAACATGAAACACCATGATGGCATGAAATCTCCCGAATGTATAGCCTCCCAATATCATAAATTGAGAAGGTATCCCAGATTATTAGGAAGTGTGTGACCTTGTTTAACCTATCTATGATCACTTATACTGCATCAATATCTTAAGGGGGTCTCAGAAATCTTTCCACAAAATTCCTGGTGGCATCATTCCATTTCCACTCAGGAATGGATAAAGGGTGTAGAAGTCCAGTAGGTCGTTGGTGCTCCACATTCACCTACGGATAAGTGGAAAACCTCATAATGAAACTTATTATTTTCATCTACATACCTATCCACCAATAATGTTGACGTATGTCAAAGTACATCTTCGTAATCCCATGATGAACTACCCAAATAGAGGCATGAGATTCCCATATCAACTCTTCCCGTATATCAAAAGGAACCCAAAAACACACACAGAAGAGAGTGATATTATTCACATCAAAAACCTAACTAGGAGGTGGATTCTAACTTGATACACTCTCTCTTACTACAATGACCTCTGTATATACTAGTTATCTCAATCATACATACTCCATAAGATAGGATTTCACAACCAGAGCTACTAAAACATGTTTCCCATGCCATTCCTGAACCTCGAGATGCATTTCAGAAAACAGATCCATTAACTTCCACTAACTGCTAGCCTTCTAAATAGACTATGTTTGATTATTTTAGATCAAGGAATCATCCATGACATTTCCCATTCTGGGTGTGTAAGAAAGCTCAAACTCAAATGATTGTAGGTATTCCACCCACTTGTACAACCTCATATTCATGTCCCGCAGTTTTTATAAATATTTGAGACTTTTTTGAACCATGTAAACAACAATTACCTCACCCAAAATATAATGCCTCCAATAGAATCAATAATAAACCATGGCTACTAGATTGAGGTTGTGTTTAGGGTAGTTCCCCTCATAAGTTCTCAGCTAGTGAGAACTATATGGAACATCCCAATCACCCTGCATCAAAACTACTCCCAACCTGATCCCTAAAGCATCATAATAAATAGTGTAGACTCTTCCTGGATTAGGAATAATTTGTATCAACACCGAATTCAGACTCCCTTTCAACTCCTAAAATGATGTATCACAAGCTTCAAACTATACTAACTTCAATATTTTCTTTTTCAGGATCATAAGATGAGCTGCTAGGCATGAGAAAACTTCGATGAATTCCCTATAATAGCCAGTCATCCTTAAGAAATTATTTATGTCAAACACATTCTTGGGTTGTTCTTAGTAAACCAATGTACTAACATTTTTTGGGTAAATAGATATTCCTTCCTCTAAAATGATATGACCCAATAAGAGAACCTTACTATTCCAAAAGTGGAATTTGCTAATATTCACATAAATTTTATGTTATCTTAGTGTACTCGGCATGATCTAAATATGGTTTGAATGGTCATTTCTAGTGCAAGAATACACTAAGTTTCCGTCAATGAATATTACCACAAATGAATCTTGGTGTAGGTAGAAAATCTGATTCATCGTAGCCATAATGACTATTAAAAAATTCATCAAGGTGAACTGCATGAACAGATACTCATACAAGTTGAACTTGCTCTGGAACATTGTATGTGGTATTTTAGATGACCTCTCACGAACATGATGGTATCCCGACCTCAAATCAATCTTAGAGAAAATTTCCACTCCTCAGAGATTTTTGAAAAAGGTTTCCTATATGAGCAATTGGATATTTATTCTTCACCATGATCTGGTTCATTTATTATTAATCCACAAAAAATCTAAGGGTACCATATTCATTCTTAGTGAAAAGGATAGGTGAACCCCGTGGTGATGTTTTGGGTTAGATAAATCCATTTTCATCTAGATATTCAAGATACTTCTTGAGTTCTTGGAGATCTTTAGGTGCCATCCTATAGGGAGGAATATACATTGTTATCATACTTCGAACTAGCACGATGGTGAACTCCACCACTATCTTAGGAGGTAATCTAGAGAAATCACTAGGTAAGAGATCATTGAAATGATCCACACAAAAAATCTATTCCTCAATCTAAATTCCTTGATCACTCATATATATACTCTCCATCTGGGTTGTCACCTTACCCCATCCAATATACTTGGGTCCAGATCGACTTTCCTAGATATCCCTTTTCCCCTTATGAATATATGTGTTGTCCTCTAGTTATTTTAATGACACCTGTCGATGATAGACATCCACATGGTCATGATAAGGCACTATCTAATCCATACTGAGAAGGACATCAAAGAAGGTCATCTTGAGTATAAAGAAGTTCCATAATAATTATATCCCACCTATCTCAAGGGGGGACTCCTTGCATTAGTGTATATTATTTTATATGACCCCCATCAGTGTATCAAGAGTCATTGCGCCACTAAGGTACTCTATCGTTAGGCCCAGACTTCCCATAATTGCAGTATATATAAAGGATTTTGATGCACATATATCAAAAAGGGTATAAAACAATGTAGAGGCTACCAAAATAGTACCTCATACATTATAAGGACCTAGAATCTACTCCTTAGGTATAAGTTGTACCACATAGATATGGCCTGAATCGTGGCCCTGAGATGCTACCTTACTAGCCTAAGTGGGTACACTCTACTGACACTAAAGCTCTAAGGCTTGACTACCTCAAAAATGGACACCACCTCAGCAGGATCGTTTAATATAATAAAAAAATCCTATCCTAACATGGAGTCATTTATCGTGCACCTAAAAATGGTGTGGTCATATATCCCTATTCACTAGGAACTAGAGTAAAAGATTAGAAGAAACATTGAAGGTGACCCATTCTTCCACATGCTTAGCACTCAATTGAGTTCCTTGTAAACTAGATATTTTTATTCCTTTCTCCACCACACTAGTGACACACTACATAGTTATCGGTTCATGCCACCTAGCTGGTACTTCCCCCGCTTGTACCCTCAAAATATCACTTCTTACCACTGGATAAACCAACACTCATCCTAGAAGCTGAACCGCTTTGGATCACATTACTATATTTCATTAGGTTCTACTTAGTGATGAGGGTCTAGTTCACTATCTTTAAAATATTATTCAGATGAAAAATTTTCACCTATGACCTGATGGTGTAAGAAATCCCAGCCTAAAATTTTCTCATAGTAGTCAGGTCAATACCAGTCAAGGGAAGTTCAAAATATTGTAGTTTAGTGGAACAAGATGAATACTACCTCAAAGACATTTCACCATGAAATTTAGGTTTCCCTAATACGTGGGATAGCTACTCTTATGCACAAGATCATTACCAAATCACATTTTAATGTAGTCTCCTGTCTAATACCCAAATAGTATGAAAAAATGAAAAGAGACTATGTTACCACTTTGGGGCATCCAACCCCTGAATCCACTTAGTAATTCCCTGAGATGGTCAGCCACATGACCTAAAGAATACCTCCCCAAACATCAGAGGCTTAAAACTAGCAATGAGGGCCTATGGTGCATCCATGGGGATACTTTTACCTCATATATTAGAGTGGAGCACAATGGTATATAGAAAATAAGAAATAGAAGAATCCTACACTATAACAATAGGACCCATAACCCACCATGGCAGAAGCAGTAATAAGAAACTGACAGTAGCAGAATAATAATAATATAAATAATAATAATAATAATAAATCAACCAACATAAATAAATAGGATGAATATGAGAAATAGATAGATACAAAAGACTATGATCATGATGTCAGGTAACTATACAAAATGGGTACATGGGGAACAGGGGATATGGAAATATACCACGTGCTATAAAAATATAAAGAATCCAAAAAAGTAACTACTAGAATTATAAGCATAGGATATGTACCTTTCTCCCTCACTCCATCATAGAAAGGTTAATCAAGCATCAGAATCAGGACACTCTCCTTTATCTATACTTGCAACCTTGAAGTCTACTTGGGTACCAAAATCAAACCAAGTAGGTTTTGAGATATACTCAGTAGGACACCACCAATGGTGTCTATATCAATATAATACATGCATATAAAATGATAAATTTTAAATAATAATAGATTCAATGTAGAAAATAAATAAATATATCGGCTCAGGTTCTATTTGGCGTACTCATCTGAATCTAATTGCTTCTACCTAAGACAGATATGTCTGAACCAAGGTAACCTACAAAAGTGAAATATGGTGAGGTATTCTATAAGTAAAGTGTCAAAGTATGGATCATCCCCAATCATGTGAATTATATTAGCAGGCACGTCCCCAGAGCTTCAGTTCCACATTCTTACTCTTTAATTTAATTAGCATCTCTTTAAATTATTAAGAGTTACCCTAATTCCGTAAAAGTTGATCCCAATGGAATCCTAAGTATCCCTCTAAGTTCTCTATATATATCAAAATTCCATGGGAGTCTATATAATGAAACCCATGAATTTGATCTCAAGTGTCACTCCTGGCATGGTGTAAAACCAACTAGAAAAAACCTCTGAGTACATACCTAGTATCTCGCGTAGGGGTCTAAGTCTCGCTCATGCCATGGTACAACCATCTCATCACTGAGCCTATCCACAATGTCTCTTATAGGGAATTGGTATCACTCATTTGGAATTAAAACATAAAATGCATGGTGAGATCATCCTGGACATAGCTAGTACCACCCCTAGTGTATTTGCAATTCTTAGACAAACTAACAATAAGGTATGATGAGCCCTTCCTATACGTCCTTAAGTAAGGACCCTTATATCAACCTCATTACAAGTTAAGGGTATGATTTGATTAGAAAATTTATACCATTTAGCAAAGTTATGAATTTATAACATTCTAAACAAAATATCCATTTCATTTAATTCAAACATTTCCAATAAAGGAATAAGAAATGCCATAAGGGTATAATGTTTAAGGAATAAAGGCCTAAACACAAGGTCTACCATTTTCAATAGGTCAAAAACATTTATTATTAGGCCAAGGCACACCGCAAGGGTGATTTATCAATATATGGAGAACATGAAACTTGGACCTCAAGGTAAGGCACACCCAAAGGGGTATAATAGGTCAAAATGACAAACCAAAGGTTGATTCACCGCTTTTTATGTTCATGTTGGGTATGGAAAAAATCAATTTAATTTATTAAACAATTTAAAGGCATCTTCAGAGAGGTCCACCATGTAGCACAAAGGCACCTGATATAGGATGTAATGAAACACGGGGAAAGAAGATAGACCATCTACCATAGGTTCATAGCATTGAAATCATATATTATCAGCCCTTTAATCAAGCTAGAATGAGGGATATTGGAAAAAAATAAAAAATTCCTAAAAATGCGGCAAATGAGGTTGTGCCAAAATAGTGAAATAGAGGAGAAGAGAAACTAAAAAAGGTAGGAAGAGTATCGTATAGCTTAACTTGAGATTTCCAATGCATTAAATAGTGATGGATTTGGATTTTGTATGAGGGAGGAATAAAAAACCCTAAAAAGGTGAGGAGATGGAGATTTTGGTGGCCACAACTAGAGAAAAACCAAGGGGAAAGGTGATTTAGGGGTTTTAAAATGTTTGAGAAATTTTTAATTTTCCACACATTTAGTAGGCCGAAAGGTTAGCCAAAACTTTCACCAACCATGAACCCCTTACTATTTAAGGGTGCACCTTGCATGGTCTAGGAACATGGTTTGGCAGACTATTCACTAGTCATGTAGAATTCACTACCAAAAATGACATTACCACTCGCACGAGCATGCACCTTGGATCACATTGTTGCAAAAAACTGTATATCCCCCTACTCCCTTCCTTTACACTTCTTCATGGTTAGTGAGACCATGTAGTCTAGGATTCATTGTTTTTTAACCAGGTGGACCAGTTTTTCTCTCTAAAATTTGGGTCTATAGGCTCCAAAAAAGCCTCAAACACCAATGTCAACTCCCTAACTTCATTGGGTAACATTAAAAGAGACAAAATAAGGAATTAAATCTAAAAAAAATGGTCCGTACCTTTTAGAAATGTTATGATTTTACACTAGGTTTCTTAAGAAGGTAAAAATAAAATAGAGATGAGGTTTCCTTTTATAAGTGAAAGGAGGGTCACTTTTGGAATTTCATGAAATATTATAATATAATATGTGTCTAACTCATGTAAAATGGTTCTAAAATGACTTTGATTATAGGGTAAGGATTTTATAGACTTAATATAATCATCCAATAAAATTTAAATAGGTTTATATATCATTTTCAACCTAATCTTCATGATTAACCCCTTTGTTAACCATTTTTAACCTAAAATGCGATAATGACTTATTCAATATTAAAAGATTAAAATTTTACTTATAAGCTAAATTTTGGATCATAAATGTATAAGGGATGAAAATTTCAACCATTTCTCATACCAATTATAATATTTTAATATTTTTATTGTTTTTAAATAATTTTATAAAATATTATTTTCATAAAATATTATTTTCATAAAATATTATTAATGTCAATTTTGAAACTATTCATTTAATTTTAATTTAAAGTCATCAAAATAGTAATATAATTAAAATAAAAACCTTTTACGGGTCCCTAATATGATATATTCATATATAAAATTATTGGTACACTATAAATCACCTAGACCATATTATTTTTAGAGTTCTTAAAATCATTTAGATGATTTTTCTACTACATGCACAAGAATGGTGTCAGTATTGGGTAAGCATTTAATCTAATTATTTCATCACAAAAAACTAAAAAAATATATATGACTAAAAAATTAATTAATATTTAAAATAATAATTTTAACCTAATATTTCATCTTTTTATCCTTCTCTATGAATTTTATAGATATTAAATTCAAGAGAGTGACATTTTAGAATTTTCTTTACATAAAATAATATAAATGTCATTATCAGGGTAAATGGAACTAAAATGCCATATATTAAAATTTTGGTTGGATAGAATCAAATTTGTCGTATATAATGAAATTAAGGAAAGTTTTGGGTTGATTTTGAAACCTTATTTAATATTTTAACCTTGTTTTATTCATTTTACCCTTATCAAGGTGGTAAATATTTATCAAGGTTATTGTTCATAATGATCAAAAATAAAAGGGATTGATTTTCCAAATTCAAAACTACTGATTACAAATATGGTATCCATTTTTTAATATTTAATTTTTAGATTCAATGAAATTAATTTTAATATAAATGTGTAAAACACAATGAAAAACATTTTTTTGGAAATATGTGTTTTTAAGCATAAAAATTAACTTATATCAAAATCATGAAATTTTTTTATTTAAATGGAATTAATTAAATTATTATAAATTAAATAGATAATATGTAACTTTAAGATTAAATTTATAATATATGTGACTTTTAAATTACTTAATTTCATGAAACTAAATGAAAATATTTGAAAAAACGATATTTTTCACTATTCACTAAAAAATTAATCATTTCAGAAAAATCCAAAAAATTCACCCTAAGTTAAATTTGATATCTAATTTTAAAAAAATAATTGATTTTATAAAATACAATTTCTAAAAGAGGAATAAATTAATTATAATTTTCATGCACAAAATGTAATAAATTTTTTTTAAAGAAAATGCATTTTTGAAATATAAAATGACTTCACTAAAATTTGAATGCTTATTTTCTAAAGAATTAATCAATAAATTTTTATTAAATATATAGTGACCCAAAAATTTCATACATAAATATTAAAACTTAATAGAAAAATATTTCTTAAATAATAAAATGATTCGCATAATAATCTTTTAGGTCTAGTGCCTTTGGAAACTCGAACACAAAAACAAATGTTTCATAAGTGAACTATATCATCTCCCAGTAATTTATTCATCACTATAACCCTTATTAGACATGTCATACATAATACCTTTATGAATAACCTATGTAAAGGAAATATAAGAAAGGGTGATATCATATGCTCAGTAAGGGTAAATAAGAGAGATATCAACATAACATGAGTATAAGGGTATGAGAACATGAGAATAACATTTGAAAACCATACCCTAAATATCATAGATCTTAAATAGGATTAATTCCATAAATCATGGAATTTCATAAAATTTGAATCATAAAGTAATCAAATAACATGATCCATGGTAACATAAAATTGGCATAAGACATAGATTTTCAGCATACACATAAGCATAAAAAATCATTTTCTTAGTATTAAAGACTCATTATTAAGACTATAATAGTTGATTAGGTTCACTCCCCAAACCATTGTAGTAGTCATGATTAACTCCCAAGACTATGATAGTGGATTGGGTTCACTCCCCAAACCATCATAGTAGTTATGCTTCACTCCCATGACTATCAAAGTGAATAAATTACCTTGATGAACTCGGTTCACTCCCTATTTCAGCCTCATTTATCTCATTAGATCCTAATATTTACCAAATGAATTTGTGGGAGATATAGGTCAAACCCATCCTTTTTTAAAACATGACCATCATACTTGATTATAACATAACCATCATCCTTGGTTATAATTTAACCACTGTCACATAATTAAAACCATACATATGTGTACTACAATATCATAAAACATTAATCATATCATAATCCATGAAAATAAATGGGTTTAATAAAGGATTAATCATATCATAACCCATGAAAATAAATCAATTTCATAAACATCTCATCATATCATAACCCACAAAAAAGAAATAGGTTTCATAAAAAATTCATCATTTCATTATAGAAAAACCCATCAAAACATAATAGGTTTCATAAAAATATTATCATTATAATCATAAACCAACCCTAAAAATAATAATTATGGTATTAATGGATCATATACCTAGTAAATATTATGTAACATCAAAGGATTTTATCTTATATGGAAAACGATTTTAAAAGATCACTTGGAACATTTCTAGATGAAAATAATAATTTCAATTTAAAAATAACATTTTTAAAACTAAAATTTTATAAAACATTGTTAAAATAATTTTACTTGAAATTAACCTATTAAACATATACATTAATATATAAAATATTTAGTTTCCATGATGGTATGAATTTTTTTTCATGTTGTACATGTTAAAATAAAGATTTCTTTCACATTTATGTTAAAAGATAAATATGCCTTCTTAAAAAAATAACATGAAGATTAGTTTTAAAAAAAAGTTTACAAATTAAAAAATATTTAAAATGACTTTGAAAAATAATATAATAACATTAAAACATTCATCAAAACATTTTTAGAAAACATTGATATGGAAGAAAAAGGGTTTTCAACTGAAGAGAGAAATAAAGTTAGTTTTCTTTAAAAATATTCTTTTGGAATATTGAGTACATAAATAGAGGAAAATGAATGGAAAAAATTAATCTTAAAGAAATAACTAGGGGAGAAAAAATAATTAATTTCCTGAGAAATAGATCATAATATTTCATCATATAAAGTATAATCATAAACATTCCTGCTAAACAATGAGATTGTAACATCAAACCCTTAACACTTTGGTAAATTTTGAATCGTAAGCCCCATAAAATATAGAACCTTATTTGGATATGTATATACCATAATTTTCATTAGAAAAATCATAAAAATTCATTCATGGGTGGTATATATATCATACAAAAGAAACAAGTGGTGAATATGGCATCTGGCTGTCATTGCTGCGCGGTTAGAAGCAAGGAGAGAATCAACCACATATTTTTTGAAGGGGAGTGGGCACAGCAGATGTGGGGATTCTTTGGGTCCTTTACTAGGTACTCTACTGCGGAGGCAGGTGCGATTCTGGGCCAGGTTTACATGGCAGGAACTGTTCCTTTCTTGGAGAACTGGTTTCAGGGGGCGGACGGGTCTACAAGGGAGGTTTATGCTCGCACCTATATCTTCAGCGCAGGGTGCTGGAGTCTGTGGTCTTCCCGGAACCTGGCCAGGTATGAGGGGAAACCTGCATCTGGTAGAAGCATCATCACCTGGGTGAGATGCAACCTGCTGGACCTATGCAGAATAGAGGGCTACTGGTCGGACTCCCCTTCCTTGCGCGGATTGTATGCACACCAGGGAGTAGCTCAACAAAGCATCGAGCAGCAGGGCTCATGGGTGCGATGGGACCCGCCTGGTGCCAGCCTCAAATTGAACATGGACGGGTCCTGTGTTTCGGGTGATATGCGTGGCGGCGGTGTGGTCCGGGATTTCAGGGGTAGTGTGTATGTGGCGTTCACAGCGCATTATTGTGAAGGTAATTCTTTACAGGAGGAGGCGAAGGCTGTTCTAACAGGTATTACCCTATTCAAGCAACGAGAGATTCAAATATCCCAAGTGGAGATGGACTCGAAGATAATCTACGAGGCTTTGTGCGGAAGAGGGACTATACCATGGTCTATTATGTATACAATCAGAAAATGCAGGGTTCTCCTTACCAGGGAAGCTCGGGTCACTCACACGTGGAGGGAGGGAAACAAGGTGGCAGACCACCTAGCTTCTATGGCGACCCCAGGTATCCCAGTCCAATTTATTTCTCATGTGTCTCTTTTTAAGCCTGAGGGGGTGAACTTGATCTGGGGGGATGCCCTTGGACTTCATTATTTCTGACCCCCCTAGACCTGTATGCTCTTTGTTATGTGTTGTTTTCCTTGAATAAAAATGGTAATGTTGATGATGAAAACATCCTATATAATAAATTTAGGTTTATTATAAATATATTATATAGAGATACTTATATGTATTATTCCATATATGATTTAATTATGACATTTTATTACCCATTTATTAACAATTCCTTATTAAAACTAGGTAATAGTTGCTTCGTCCTTTGTGTATGTTTTGATTTGGTATTTATGTTCCTTTTACTTTGATCATGGTTC
This sequence comes from Viscum album, assembly GCA_963277665.1. Taxonomy (NCBI): domain Eukaryota; kingdom Viridiplantae; phylum Streptophyta; class Magnoliopsida; order Santalales; family Viscaceae; genus Viscum; species Viscum album. Next base: position 1,987,575,424 of record OY728141.1, read on the forward strand.
TATAATATAAAAAAAAATAGAAATGATATAAATATCATAAATATTCAGTATATATGTATTTATATTAATCTATAAAAGTTAGATATAAAAATTAAATACATCATTCATGGAGATAGTAGGTCGTATGTACGCAAGAATATTATTTCCATTTTCTCGATGGAGGGAACGAAAGAAAGGTAAATAATATATCAAATTTAAATATTCATTATGATTTCATATATATCACATATGTTCATTAAATTTATCCTTATTACCTTCCTTGAAAATTTTATTACAAAATGAATCACATCGCTTTGCGAGGTGGTAGTCCGTCGTACACACGATTGGTGTTATCATATTCCCACATATTATAAAGTAAAAATTTATATGTGATATTATAATTATATAAATATCATAGTATCATAAATATCATAATAAACATTAAATCCATCATTATACCCAGTAGTGATATGTGGTTATGGAAAATGAATTACATTGGTTTGTGAGGCGGTAGTCCATCGTACACATGATCAACGGTTTTGTTTCCCATTTGATGGAAGAGTATATTTATATAGGTTATTAAATCAATATAATAACATATTAGTATATGTTATATAATTTTTTTATTATATTGGAATTATTAGGACATGAATGTTGGTGGTAAGGGTAGAAGTGAAAATAAAGATCTTAGTAAAGACAATTACCTTCTGTTAGAACAAACTCCTTTGGAACTCTTATTAAAGACCTTATAGTTAGTATTTTAGGATGAAAATAAGATATATAACATGTGTAAGGATTTTGTAGAGGGATTTATTGCATGTTTTTGTTGATAAAATGTGCTTAATAGGTGTTAATAAGTGAGGGGAGGAACATCTCTTTAATAATTGATGAGAAGTATCATTTTTTTAAATACCCAAAAATATTCAATAATGGGAATTCACTCTCATCCAAAGTGCCTAAAAAATTGATAAATAAAGTATTTTAGGGATTATACGGTCTATAAACACCTCTAATACAAAAAAAATGTTTTAAATAAGTTTTTTACTTATCCTTTAAGTTTAATTAATTTAACCAGTTTAGTTTTCACCACGGTAACTTGTATCTTTTTATTTGCTTAGGTAATTTATCCTTTAATAATAAAATTAAAATTTTAATTATCATATAATATGGACCCAATTATTATAAATGTTAAATCCAATTTATTTAATAAAAATATTATGTGTGTGGAAAATTGATTTTAACAAAGGGGCATGTAACACCCAAAACCCAATTTAACCTTAATCGCGGTAATTAATTTGTATTGTCTTTATTAATATTTGTCAAAAAAAATAAATTGAAACTATTATATAATAAAAATTAGTTTTATTCAAAATATATAATCCATTCTATAAATTTAAAATCACATAATTGGTATAATTTAATTTAATATTAATCCCAAGGATGCGATAAAAATGCAGTTTTCCAAAGAGATAATTTTCAAAAAGTAAAGAATGTTTTGATATAAAATTTATATATAAAATTGATTAAAATAACCTAAATTAGATTAATAAATATATAATTGTACTAATTTTACTTTTAAAACTATATTAAAATTTATTATATCTGGTAAATTCTTTAAAAAATGTATTTTTTAATAAGAATTAGTATTTATTTACTATTCATCGAAAAAATAATCTTTTCTGAAAATTATAAAAAAAATCACCCAAAAATAAATTTGAAATTTATATTTTAAAAATGAATTTTATTTTTTCAAATAAATTTTCTAAAATTGGAAAAAATTACTTTTATTATTAGTTCACAAAAAGTAATAAAATCATTTTTTGAGAAAATAGTATTTTCAAAACATAAAAATACTTTACAAAAAATTAACTAATTTTTTATCAGTATGTATTCTATATATAAAAACATTATACTTAATACTTAAAATGTGGTTATTCCTATTCATTCTGGTAATTTTAATGTCTAGGTTATAAACTTCATGTTTAAAAAATAATATTAATAGTGTATCATGGTTTGTTAAAACTCAATGATGCATGTAATGAAAGCTTTTGAAGAAATTATATTTATTCAGAAAAAAATATTTTATAAAAACTCGAGGTGTTACATTCTACCCCCATTAAAATTAATTTCACCCACAAAATTTTTCACTCCTATACAAACAAATAAGGATACTTCTTTCTCATCACATCATCAAGTTCCCACATAACTTCCTCAAGCTGGTGGTTTCACCAAAAAAAACCTTGATCAATTGAGTGGTCTTATTTCATATCACTTTATCTTTATGATTCAGAATCCCAAATAGTTGTTTCTTAGAAGAAAGTTCTTTCTCCAATAGTAAAACCTCTAAGTTTAGTACATGTGAAGAATCAATTATGTACTTCCTCGTGAGAGATACATGGAACACATCATGAATCTAAGAGAGGTTCGGTGGAGCTCCAATCAATAAGCTATCATCCTAAAGTGATCAATAATTTCAAAGTGATTAATATACCTAGGGCTTTTTTCCCTTATTTACAAATATCATAACCTTATTCCATGGATAATTTATATAAATATTGTCCCATAAACTTTTAATTCTAGATAGAATTGATGATTATCATCATTAATTTTTTATCAAATTTTTGTTTTAATTATTTACAGCTAAATGATTTTAATCTTGTCTACCATTTCTTTATATATATCTGATCACAATATAATTATTTCTAAAACTTCATCTCATCGCGTTGGATTGAGTAACAGACTGGTAAATTTTGTTTCCCCATACCAACATAAGAAATTTTTCTCTAATAATATTTAAGAATACAGTGAAATCGTGAAAAATTTTCCCTTACCTTTGTATTTTTTTCTTTGATTGTTTATTGCCCTAGCCCGAGGGGCTCATGGGGATTTCCCTAGGGTCATCCCTGGTTGGAGTTCTACAATTATTTTCATAGAGGGGTTCATAAAGAGACATATAAATTCTTGAGTGAAATATATTTTTGTATTAAAACTCAATCAGATAAAGGTGTTGATATCAGCCAACTTTTAAATCCATAGAAAAAAAATTTTAACATGTCATATAGTGTTTTAATTATTCACTCAGACTAACTATCTATTTGAGGATGATACACTTTATTAAAAGTAAACTTTTTATTAAATTATTACTAAATAATTTTCTAGAACTTTTAGGTAAACCACGGATCTTGATCAGATATAATGGAATGTGGTACCCTAAACAACCTTACCCATTCCTTAATATATATCTTGGTAAGGTGCTGCAGAGAGAAATTGCCTTTGATATAAATTAAGTGTGCTAACTTTTTAAGGTGGTCAACTACAACCCATTTATCATTATGACCTTTATATGTTTTGGGGACCCTAATAAAATCCATGGTGATGTTTTTACATTTTCATTCTAGTATGGGTAATGATTGTAGTATCCCCTTAGAATTTTTCCTTTAAACCTTAACTTGATGACATAACAAGCACAAACATACAGACTTTGTGATATCTCCCTTCATTTCATCCCACCATAATACTATTTCAAGTATCTATATATCTATTTTATTACAGTATAAATAGAAAATAAAGAACTATAATAATCTTTTAATACCACCTTTAAGTTAGTTATGGATGGAACCCATACACAATTCATAAACAATATCATTCCATCATAATAAAGGTTAAACTCAGGAACATTTCTTACCATCTTCTATATCTCCACATCTTCCTTATTCTCATATTTAATATTCACTTGTATAGATACTTGAACACTCATTTCAAAAAGATAATATTTCTCCCCTTACTTTAGGATTTACAAATCCATCCTTTTCAAATCCAAAAATATTGGATCTTTTGTGATTCTCATCAAGGATAAGCTAGCATGATCCTTTCGACTCAAAGCATCAACCACCTTGTTCGGTTTCCCAGGGTGGTAATTTATCAAAAAACTATAATCCTTAATCATCTCCAACCATCTTATTTAGTTCATGTTTAATTCCTTCTATGTGAATATATACTTTATACTTTTATGATCTATGTATATATCACACTTTTCTCCATAAGAAAAGTCCTCTTTATCTTTAAGGAAAAATTTACTGCAGCTAACTCCAAATCATGAGTTGGGTAATATTTCTCATGAACCTTCAATTATCTTGAGGAATAAGATATATCCATGTCATTATACAAGATAAAACATCCCAATATCTTCTTAGATTCATCACTATAGATTAAAAACCCTTCTCCATTATAGGGTAATGTAAGAAGAAGTGCACTGACTAACCTTCTCATTAGTTCCATAAAATTTTCCTCATATTCCTCTATCTATAGGTTCTTGGATCCCTTCCAAGTAAACTTGGTGAGTGGATTATGTAGTCATGATAAATTTTATACAAACCATTGATAATGTCCAATCAAACAAAGAAAATTAAGGTCTCAATAATAGTGGTTGGTCTAGGCCAACATTCAATAGCCTCCATCTTTGATGGATCCATTAATACACACTCTCATGTGATTATATAAACCAAAAATGCAACCTTTTATATCCAAAATTCACACTTAGTAAATTATTCACACAATTTAGGGTCTTTGGAAAAATTCTCAACTGATCTTCATGCTCTTCCTTACTCTTTGAATATATAAGAATATCATCTATTATAACTACTGTAAACTAATCAAGGTAATATTTAAAGACTATATTCATTAAATCCATGAAGATAGTAGGGAATTAGTATGACTAAATCACTATATACTCATAGTGTCCAAAACTTGTATGAAATGATATCTTGGATATATCCTCCTTTTTAACCCTTAATTGACAAAATCTAGAATAAAGGTCAATCTTGTAAAATTATTGAGCTCTATATAGTTGATCAAAAAAATCCATCAATATGGGTTGGAGGATACTTGTTCTTAATTATGATCTTATTCTTCTCCTACATCATTTCATTTTTATTCTTAACAAAAATAATAGTTTTTCCACAATGTGACACACTTGGTTGAATGAATCCCTTTTAAATATTCTCTTAGATTTTCTTCTTCATATCTTGCAACTCAATCTAGGTCATTCTATAGGAATTATTTGAAATAAGTGTGACACTAGGTATGATTTATATTGAAAACTAAACTTCATGATTCAATGGAATACTAGGAAACTATTCCTAAATGAAATCAAAAAAATTACACACAATAGGCATATCATCGACGTCCATTTTCTCCCCAACCATATAGGATAAATTCCCCTTTTTAAAAGGAATCAAGACCCATACAATGGATTTGATTTACATCATAAGTTCATATTTATCATCACACTAATATATGATCACAGGTTGGTTTGTAATATCAAACATGGATTCTGTTCCTTATAAATTAATGTGGAATTTATGTAGATAAATCCATTTCATGCCTAAAATAACATTACAATGAACTATGGTGAGAATAAAAAGATTTTCAGGGAGCATATTCCCACAAACTTTGAAAAATAATATTCAAAGAATTGAGATGTGATCATCAAATCATTAGGGGTTTTCACTATTAATTCAAAATATAACCATTGAGGTGGTATTTTTATACACTTAGAAAATTATTTGGATATAAATTAGTGGGTATATCTATTATAAAATAAGATGTTAGCAGTTCTATAGTGGATGGTAAGTGTACCTTTCACCACATCATTATCGGACCCCTCATCAGAAATAGTGATAGCATGATATTTCCCTTTGGTCCCTCATCTTAATATGTTTTTGATATCAATCGTAATCATTAACCTTCAAATTTGGGCACTTGTTAGAATAATTACCATACTCCTTGTATTTGAAACACTATAGTATGGGTGTTGAATTTAGTGGATCTTTCTACCTATTCACATAATTAGCTAATTTATTCCCATCACTTTAGTAATATATTTCATGATGTCCTTCCTTTCTACACTTAAAACATTTACCAGTCCCCTTCAGAAAATTTCCTCCATGTTTCCTTCCACACATAAATCATGAAGTAAATCTAATCTTATTCATTCCATGGTTTTTAGAGTTTCCATTGAATTCCATCTTTATTTTCTTATCAAAACCATGATATTGATGGGTAACTCCAATCTCCACTTCCACCTTGATAGAATATTGAAAATTTTATTCATATATAATGAAGTCCCTTATGGAAAACTCCCTTCAGAGACTTGGTTTTAAGCCACAGAAGAATTGTTCAATTTTACTTTCAGGTTGGATGATAATAGTTGAATCATACCTTGAAAGTCTTGAAAAATTCACCTCATGTATACCAAAAGATTAATTATCCTTCTTATTTAACTCAATGAATTCCTTCTCTATTTTCATGTAAAAAATACAGGGAAATTACATATTGAAAAATAAGTTCATAAACTCATCCCATTACATAGATTCAATTTCATCTTGTTGACTCATATTCTTTACAAGAGTCCACCATCGATTTGCTTCACCTTCAAAGTGATAAACATCCAAAATGACTTTTTTATTCTCTCAGCATTGGATAATGGAAAATATATTTTCAATGGTATAGATCTATTGTTCAGAAACAAGTGGAATAGTAGAACCAATAAAATAAGGTGGATGTTTCCTCGTGAAAGAAGCAATAGAATTTTGTTCCCTCTTTTTCTCATTTGTAAGTTTATCATGATTCACAGCTTGAGAGAGTTGTGTGAGCATAAAAATTATATTCTTAATTCAAACCCCCGTAATAATTTGGTTTCTCATAAGTAAAATAATTTCATTGTATTTTTCATTCAACATTTACATGGTTCCTTTAGGTTTTAGCCATTGACTAAAACCAAAAATCATAGTGTAAGAAAAAATAATCATAGTGGGGATCTGCATAATCATGAAAAATTACTTATAGGATGTCTAAATCATGATAACTTCTTTTCAATATATGAAACATTAGGCATAACCTATGTCATTGATGGTCATTATTTATTCAAATCCATCATGATGGTTCATATAGAAAATGTAAATTAACCAAAACATATCACCTAAGAGTGTAAAACAGGGTGTGTATTAAGGATCAATGTCTTGTACCAGGTAATGCTCAAGTTAATCCTAAAATGGTTTTTTTGGAGTTATTACCCATAGGTACATCTATAATAGAACCACATCCACTTTTAGTATAAATACAGGGATGCACTGTTAAGTGAACCACATAATCTACTCCTTAACTGTAACGTCCTGACCTTTATCAGGTATGAACCATTTTAATTTATTTTTGTCTAATTCTTTAAGCAACCCAGGGTGCGTGTCTGTGCACCTCGTTGTGGGTCCCAAGCATCTTTTTAATTGATTTAAATAACTCTATACATTTTATGAAAAATGATATGTCACACTTTAGCACATTGTTTGGGATTTAAATAATTAAATAATGTTTGAAAAATAATAATAAAATATTTAAATAATATTTAAAAGAAATTAAGAAGGGATAAAAATAAATGTTAAAATAAAATAGAAAGGGGGTTACGGAAAAAAATAAAAAAAAATTAAAATGAGAGATTTCTATTTTTATTTATTTTTATTCTTTTTCCATTCCATCCTTTTATTCTTTTTTATTTTTCTTTTTTTACCTTTTCTTTTTCTTTTATTTGTCTAATATTTTTTATTTTATTTTTCTTCCTTTTTTTTCTTTCTTTTTTTTCCTCTCTTCCTCTCCTCCTCTCCCTCACGTCGCACCTCCCTCACCCCCTAGGTGGTGCACCCCCTGATCTTCCAGAATACCATAGCTCCTCTGTCTATCATCTGATTTCTTCACCGTAAAGTGCACATTAAACCTTAGGGTAAGGCTAACCTTGAACAATTGGAATCGTACATTTTTTTGAGTATCCTGTGAGCAGTTTGTCGTGGAAGGATTTTACCCTATTTTGGGGTTTTTTCAAAAATCCTCTATTTTCTTCCATTTTAGGTCAAATAGAATCCTAATGCAGATCTTACAATCATATATGACTACAAGTTAGTTTGACTAATTGCTTTCCCTCTGTTTCATTGTGGTTTATAAAAGCGCATTGTTGTGTCATTAGTCGGTGCCTACCTGCTTTGTGCAATTTCACCCAATTTCATTAATTTAATTGATAACCTAATTTTTGAAGCCTTAATTATCTTAATTTAATTTTTTTGAATTGTTTCAACAAGGTTGGACACCCCTTTGAGTGTGCCGACATGTTTGGTGTATTTGTTTATTAGTAGGGTTTATAATTTAATTAACTGCAGGTGTTGCGCAACCCATTTTTATTGTAATTAAATAAAATAAATAGTTTTATTTGAACACAAACTTTGAATTATTGGATCATTGGTAATTGTTTTTTCTGAACTGTTTATTTATTTAAAAATTTCATTATTTTCTTATGTTGATATGGTATATTGCATTGTTAATTTGTTATGTTGTAATGTTTAATTTATACCTTGTGATGCATGGGTCTATCTGGTTAGTTTCAAGATGAGATTTTATATACTGATTATGTCATATCTACTGCTATGAAAAATTTAATTAAATTCAGGGCTGGGAAAGGAGGTGGGTCCTGTATTAAGGGCCACACTTAGACCCTTTGTTCATGACTGTTACCACTATGCGTCGGGGGTGGTGTCTTTGGCTTTTCCAGACCAAGACTTTTCTGGGCTTTCTAATACTTATGAGTGACAACAGTTCCAAAAGGGCCCATCGAGATGGATCCATTGTCTATGTGGCTAAGCTAGCCTCATATGACACTTGACCACTTTTTGTGAGAACGGAACAGACTCATGGTAAATCCATGCTGCAAGAAATACTTGGTCTTTCAAAATATTTCCTTCGATGGGATCGATGGTATTGGATAAATTGAAGGATGTCCCATAGCTATACCTTCAGGATGGTCTTGGTCTCCAACTCTCAACTTGAACCTTAATAATGATTCACCAAGGTTTTATATTTAATTATGCTATTAGTTCTTGAGATTGTGATATTTTTATGGTATGTTGGAGCACACCTAATGGACACATGACTTAGACCCCAAGTCAAAGTACAAGCTTGGGGGTTTGACCTTCCTTGTCTTACCTTAGTGTTTAAGGATTTATATATATGCATTTGTGTATTCTTCTTATAGGTATTCCTTTCAGACTTCCAACTTAGGCCAAAGAAGGTAATTAGGGACTAGTTCCATTGTAAACCCAAGTTGTGTTATTTATTTCAGTGTACTTAATTAATTATTTGAAATTTTTATATAAAGGATCACTTCATTTTATTGCTGTAAGAAATAGAAGGATTTAGACACTGTGGGTGCCGGCCTACTGAGACTTTATCTCACACCCTGTTCGAGTGTCATTGACACCCGAGTAGATTACATGCTCACAGGTATTGACAAGGAAAAATGTGCTACTTATGATGCTTGATTGTTCTTTACTGCTTAGGATGGAGACTAGGGAAGAGGACCGAGCCTTACTCGTAATGTAGCTACTTATTTGTGTCTTTTATTTTAGTTGAAAATGTGTTTGAGTTTCTGTTTTCCATACTTCCATTTTAGATAGACATCGTGGAATGACATCATTTTGTGAGCTTCCACACTTGATTATTATTATTCAGTTGGATTATTTATATTTCTTCTGATGTAGTTTATTCATTCACATGCTTCCACTATTTATTATTTTTTCTATTTACCTCAGCTATGATATTACCAGATACCTATGAGGGAATAGTCTCCCCCATGGACCCAAAAAGGGCCCTCGCTGCTAGTCGGCAGCGTCTGGCATTCGGGGAGATGAGCTTGATGTTATCTAACCCAATGGTCTGGCCACCATCTTAGAGGTGAGCGGGGTTGGGACGTTAAAAATTTGTATCAGAGGTGGTTTTTCCATTTTTCTTACTATTTGGGTTAGACAGGAGACTATGATATAGGGATTTGGGATGTACTTTGTACTTGGATGTAGCTAACTCATGTACAGGAGAAAACCCAAATTCTTAGGTTGGGATTGCAGTTATTTATTATGCTGGTTACTATTGATATGATTTCACCATTGGGTGACTCACTTGTATTGCATTGTTATTGTGTTAGTATAGTTGAAATAATGGGTTTACCATTGCAGCCCGATGATACGAGGTAAATACATTCCATGCATCATAATAGGCACTATAGGATTAAAATACCATGTCTACTTTCAGCATGCATTTTCTTATTGCATGTGAGTGATTTGTGCCTAGTGGAATTTTTTTGAAATGTTGGTTTGTTGAATATAAATTTGTGATAGTCTGTTAGATGTTAGCATGACTTAACCTAGGACTGGACTTTAGAACTTGTTTAAAAATCCTTTTTGAGTTGTCTCTTCCATATCGAAACCGATCTCTTGAAGTGGGCTGTCTATTGTTTAGTGCTCATAGGCAGGCTATGTACATAAGCTCTTTTTATGGCTTACTTGTTTTTCTCACCTTCTTTACTCCTTGTAAAACGGTGTGTGTTTGATTATTATAGACAAATGCCGCTATGACGTCTTCATGTAATTCCTCAGGAGAGTGGAAATGAGCACATTCTAGAGATGGTGGGTCCTAAACCACCAGTGGTACCTCTTGTAGAGCCTCTTGTGGCACTACCCCTTGTTGATCTTCTGAGGGACCCTGAAACTCAGTTTAGCGATAGTATCCTCAAGTTTATGCAATCAATTTAGAATATCCCAAGACCTGCCCTGTCTATGGCAGACCTCACGCGGGGCTTTTTGCAGCAACACCCTCCCACCTTCTCGGGGAGTGACGGCCCTCATGCTGCAGAGTCATGGATAGAAGCTATAAGGTTTATCTTCGACCACCTCGATATGATTCCGGAATTAAGGGTCAAATTGGCAGTCTATATGCTTCATGACTATGTCAAATACTGGTGGGAAGTTGTTTCTCAGGCTGAGCAGACTAGTGACATGTCTTAGGCTGACTTCAAAGTATCCTTCTACGATCACTTTTTTACGCAGACTCTGAGAGATGATCATGCACGGGAGTTCCTACATCTTCAATAGGGTTATATGACTGTGTTAGAGTATTCTACTTGTTTCATAGAACTTCATCATTTTTTCCATCTCTGAATGGAGACGCATAGACTACTATGAGGCATTTTGAGGATGGACTTGAGTATACTATCTGCTTGCAGGTGAACGTCTTCCTTTTGACCATAGTTTCAGAGATCGTAAATTAGGCTCTAATCTCATAACAAAATGTTAGGGAAGCTAAAATAATGAGCAGGGTGGTTCAGTTCTGAGATAGGGTGATAGCTCTTCTGGAAAGTAGGAAATGCCATTTTGAAGGTGCACGTGGGGGAAATCCTAGCCAAACAACACGTGTAGAGGGATCTATCACGTGTTATCAATGAAGAAGAGATGGTCACATGATTTTTCAGTGTACGAGAGATCCGAAGGAGTGCCGAGCTTGCGGTTGGATGGGTCACCTTCAGTGTTTTTTCCATTCCTTCTCTTCAGCATCCAATGGTAGAGGATCTGCACCTGTACCTCCATCGGGTATGGGATCTATGACTCCACAAAAGTCTGGAAGTTCTTCTTCCACCATCCAATTAGGGTGAGGTAATGGTGGATGTCGTGGTCAAGGAAATCAAGTTCTAGACTATTAATGTTAGTAGAGTGGGCCTACTTAGGCCAACCAGGCAGCACATCAGGGTCGTGGCTCAGGTCTTATGTACGTAGTGCAATCAGCACCATAGGAACAGAGTGCAGGACCATCTATAGTGATAGGTACTATTATAATAGCCTCTATATTAGTTTCTTCTCTTTTTAATACCGGTACATCACACTCCTTTATATATGATTCTATTGTTAAAAGTATTGGTTTTACAATTGAGTACCATTGTGGTGTTATGTCTCTCGACACTCCACTTGGGTTCAGGACAGAGGGCATATGATAGTTCCAAGAGTGCCCCCTCGAGATAGGTGGTTACCGTTTTGTTTGGAATTTCCATATCCTTGATATGTCTGGAATCGATGCCATTCTCAGTATGAATTATCTTGCTTCTTATCAGGCTCAAGGGGATTGATATCATCGTCGGGTGTCCTTCACATCCCCTGAGGTAGACACATATCTTCACAAAGTAGAATGGTATATGCGGGTAGACCGAGCTAAGCCTAAATATGAAGGGTTGGGTAGAGTGATAGCTTAGTTGGAAAGTCTCTTCATGAGTGATTAGGGAACACACCTAGTTTAATTCCCTCCAGTTTTGGATCTTTTTAGGGACATATTCCTTAATGATTTCTCTAGATTACCTCCTATGAGAGACATGGAGTTCACTATTGAACTCTTTACAGGTGTGGCACTAGTGTCTATTCCTCCTTATAGAAAGGCACCAATAGAGCTACAGGAACTCAAAAAGATGCTTGGAGACCTTAAGGCTAAGGGTTTCATTAGACCTAGCACATCGTCGTGGGGTTCACCTATCCTTTTTTCAAGAAGGCAGATGGTACCCTCAGGTTATGTGTGGATTATCATCGACTCAACCAACTCACAGAAAATAATCGATATCCATTGCCTCATATAGATTATTTCTTTGACCAGTTCCAGGGAGAAACTATTTTATCCAAGATTGATCTAAGGTTGGGATACCACCAGGTGCATGTGTGACCATCTGACATAATATGTATGACATTTCGAAGTAGGTAAGGCTTGTATGAGTATCTGGTTATTCCATTCGGGCTCACGAATACACCGGTAGTCTTCATTGATCTGATGAACCGGATTTTTCATTTGTATCTTGATTCCTTTGTGGTAGTCTTCATGGATGACATCTTAGTGTATTCGCATTCCTGACACGACCATGAAAACCATATTGAGATCGTGTCGAGTACACTGAGAGAGCACCAGCTATAAGATAAGCTTAGAAAATGCCACTTTTGGATTAATAAGGTACACTTCTTGGGTCATATTATATCTGAAGTAGGACTATTAGTTGACCTAGAAAAGGTGAGTGATGTAGTTTCATGGTAGTATCCCAAGAGTGTCTTCTACATCCGTAGTTTCTTGGGACTTGCTGGATATAATAATCATTTCATCCAAGATTTCCCCCACTTAGCAATGCCTCTTACAACCCTAACTAAGAAAGGTGAACAGTTCCTCTGGTCATAAGCTTGTGAAAAGTATTTTCAATAATTTAAATGAATACTAACCTCATCCCCTATCCTGATTCTAACTAAACCTAGTAAGATCTATACAGTTTATTGCGATGCTTTAGGAATCGTACTGGGTGCAGTTTTGATACATGGTGATCGAGTCATGGATTATGGATCCTGTCAGCTGAGACCTCACAAGCAGAACTATCCTACACATGACATTGAGTTGGTAGCAGTGGTTCATGATCTACACTATTAGAGACACTATTTGTTAGGTGAGAGATTTTTTGTTTACACAGATCATAAAATCTTAAAATATATCTCCACTCAATGAGACTTGAACTTAAGGCAGCGTAGGTGGGTCTAATACTTGCATTTGTTTGATTTTGAGCTTGTTTATACCCTTGGTAAGGGAAATTATATGGGATATGATTTGATCCAAAAGACATAGATGCAAGTCGTTCAGGTAGCCAGTAGTGAGTGGAAAATTATGGCCTTGTTTTTAGAGATGCATCTAGAGGTTCAGGAGTAGAGCGGACAACTAGTTCTAGAAGCTCTTACAGTGAAGACCTCTCTTCTAGATCAATTTTTTACATAACAGTTTACTAATACTAAGGGTCTCGTTTTTAGGGAAATCGTTACAAGAGAGAACCCACCTCCTTGTTGGGTTATTGATGGCAGTGAAACTCTCCTTTACAGTGACCGTGTATGGGTACCTTCAGGTATACGGGAAGAGCTTATGAAGGAAACTCACACCTCCATTTGGGAAGTCCATCCTAGTCTGACCAAGATGTACAGAGACATGTGTCGATAGTATTGGTGTCCTGGTATGAAAAGTCAGATGGCAAGTTTTATCACTCGGTGCTCCACCTACCAATAAGTGAAGGCAGAGAACTAGAGACCTACTAGACTTCTACATCCTCTATCCATTTCTGAATGGAAATAGAATGAAATCACCATGGATTTAGTTACAGGATTAAAAATATCTCCTCAAGGTAGCAATGCAGTATGGGTGGTTGTCAATTGGTTGACCAAGGTTGCACACTTCTTGCCTATCCGAGAGACCTTTATGATTGATGAGTTGGGAAGGTTGCATATCCGAGAGATTGTGCGACTTCATGGTGTACCTTGTTCTATTGTCTTGGACAGGGATTCCTCCTTTAATTCATGGTTCTAGAAAGGGTTGCAAAAGGCGATGGTTTCACAGGTACTTCTAAGTACTATATATCACCCTCAGACCGATGGATAGTCCGATCGAACTATACGAGTGTTAAAGGATATGTTATGGGCATGTATCCTTGATTTTGGAGGTTTTTAGGAGAAGAATATACCTCTTGTTGAGTTTACCTATAATAACAGCCTCTAGGAGACAATTAAAATGGCTCCGTATGAGGCTCTCTATGGTAGACCATGTCATTAACCTTTATGCTAGCTCAAAGAAGGTGAGGCAGCTCTATTGGATCCTCATCTCGTTCAAGAGACTTCTGAGCAATTTCAGCTGATTCAGAAGAATATGGATATAGCTCGGTCCAGACAGAAGTCCTATACCAATCATCATCGCAGACCTATAGAGTTTGAGGTGGGACATCAAGTATTTATGTGTGTTTCTCTGAAGTTGGGTCACAGGTGGATCAATAGATAGGGGAAGTTATCACCAAGATACGTTTGGTTGTTCGTAATAGTGGAAAGAGTTGGGGCGGTATCTTATCGGTTATGGATACCCCAGAGGTATCGTGCCATGCATGAAGTTTTACATGTATCTCAGCTCCTACAATATCATCCAGACCCATCTCATTATTTTGACCTTGACAACATCAAGCTTGAGGCAGATGCATCCTTTGAAGATCATATGATTTGTATCATCGACCGTATCATGAAAGTCCTCCAAGGAAAGTCAGCCCCTCTGATCTGGGTGTTATGGAAACATGGACACATTCAGGATGAGACTTGGGAGTGAGAGACGGATGTACGTACGTAGTGGCCAGAACTTTTCCCTTGCGACGTTCCCCTACCCTCAGAAGGGAAACTCGGGGATGAGTTATCTTAAGGAGGGGAGGTTGTAACGTCCCTACCTTTATTAGTTACATATAATTTTTAATTTATTGTTGTCTAATTATTTAAGCAACCTAGGGCGTACGTTTGTGCACCTCGTTGTGGGTCCTGGGTAGCTTTTTGATTAATTTAAATAACCGTAGAAGTTTTATTAAAAATGTTATGTCGCACTTTAGCAGAGTGATTGGGATTTAAATAATTAATTAAAAGTTGAAAAATAATAATAAGAGATTTAAAGAAGATTTAAAATAAAGTAATAAGGGATAAAAATAAATTTTGAAATAAAATAGAAAGGGGGTTATGGAAAAAAATAAAAAAATTAAAATAGGAGATTTCCATTTTTATTTATTCTTATTATTTTTTCCTTTCCATCCTTTTATTATATTTTATTTTTATTTAAATACCTTTTCTTTTTCATTTATTTTTCTCTTATTTTTTCTTTTATTTTCTTCCATTTCTTTCTTTCTTTTTTTCCTCTCTTCATCTCCTCCTCTCCCTCACGCCGCACCTCCCTCTCCCCCTAGGTGGCGCACCCCCATGATCCTCCTTCGGAAGACCGAAGATCCTTAGTCTATCTTCTGATTTCTTCACCATCAAATAATAATTAAACATTAGGAAAATAATTACTCTAATAAATTGTAATCGTACATTATCATTGAGTATCTGACGCACAATTCATCACAGAAGGATTTTACCCTGTTTTGGGGTTTTCTAAAATCCTCTGTTTTCTTTTGTTTTAGGTCAAATCAAATCCTAACAAGGATCTTAGAGTCATATATGACTAAAAGGTAGGGTTCCAAATCGCTTTCCCTCCGTTTCATTATGGTTTATAAAAATGTGCCATTGTACCGTTAGTCGGTGACTATCGGCTTTGTGTAATTTCACTCAATTTCATTAATTTAATTGATTGCCTAATTGTTGCTACCATAATTATATTAATTTAATTTTTTTAAATTTTTTCAACAAGGTATTACAACCCTTTGGGCATGATGACATGGTCAGTGTATTTTTCCGTTAGCCGGGTTTATAATTTAATTAATTTTAGGTTTTTCACAGTCCATTTTTATTGTAATTAAATTAAATAAATAGTTTGCTTTGAACACGAACTTTGAATTTTTGGATCATTGGTAATTTTTTTTGAAAAACTATTTATTTATTTAAAAACTGCATTATCTGCTTATGTTGATATAGTATATTTTCTTGTTAAGTTGTTATGTTGTAATGTTTAATTTATACCTTGTGATGCACGGGTGTATCTGGTTAATTTCAAGTTGTGATTTTATATGCTAATTATATCATATCTGTTGCTGTGAAAACATTAATTAAATTCAGGTCAGGGAAAGGAGGTGGGTCCCATATTAAGGGTCACACTTAGACCCTCCATTCCTGACTGTTACCACTATGCTTCGGGGGGTGGTGACTTTGTCTTTGCCGGACCGAGACTTTCCCAGGATTTCTAATACTTATGAGTGACACCAGTTCCAAAAGGTCCCATAGAGATGGATCTATTGGTAATGTGGCTAATCCATCCTTGGATGACACTCGGACCCTTTTTTGAGATCAGAACAGACTCATGGTAAAGCCATGACTCGAGCGATATTTGGTCTTTAGAAATATTTCCTTGGACGGGCTTGGTCAAATTAGATAAATTGAAGGATATTCCATAGTGATACCTTCAGGATAGTATCAGAATCTAAATATTAACTTGAACCTTAATAATGATGCACCAAGGTTTTATATTTAATGTCATTGTTAGTTCTTTAGATTGTGATATTTTCTAGTATGTTGGAGCACACCTGGTTGACACATGACTTAGACCTCAAGTCAAAGCATAATCCTGGGGGTATGGCATTCCTTGTTTTACCTTACTCTTTTAGGATTTATATATATGCATTTGTGTATTCTGCTTACAAGCATTCCTTTTAGACTTCCATGTTAGGCTGAAGTAGGTAATTAAGGATGGGTGCCATTGAAAACTCAGGCTGTGTTATTTATTTCAATGTACTTAATTAATTATCTACAATTGTTATATAAAGGCACACTGCATTTTATTGGTGCATGAAATAGAAAGTTTTAGACACCATGGGTGCCAGCCTACTGGGATTTTATCTCACACCCTACTCGAGCATCATTGACACCTGATTAAATTACTTTATCATGGGTATTGACAAGGGGAAGTGTGTTTCTTTCAATTCTTGATTGTTCTTTACTGCTTAGGATAGAGACTGGGGAAGAGGACCAAGCCTTGCTCATGATGCAGCTGCTGCTTTGTGTCTTTTCTTTTAGTTGACTGTGTGTTTGAGTTTCTATTTTTCGTACTTCCAGTTTAGACAGACATCATGGCATGACATCGTTTTGTGAGCTTCCACACTTGATTATTATTATTCAGTTTGATTATTTATATTGCTTTTACTACAGTTTATTCATTCACATACTTCTGTTACTTATTATTTGTTGTTGTTTACTTCCGTTATGATATTACCTATTACCTATAAGGGCATAGTCTCCCCCAAGGACACAAAAAAGGTCATCGCTACTAGTCGGTAGCCTATGGAATTCAGGGAGATGTGGTTGAGGTTATTTGACCCACTGGTTCGGCCATCATCTTAGAGGTGAGCCAGGTCCGGACAATACATTAACAAACCTTTAGGATCTTATCTTGCACTTAGACTTATCCTATAGGTTCTTCACTAAAGTTTTCTCATCCTAATTTCTTAAGGTTAACTAAACATTTATTTAACACCAACTATAATGGACCACACTTTTCATAAATAAATATTACATCTTAATAGATTAATATTAATTACCTAACATAATGATCCATGTCAGAATCATTTAGTTCCAGTGCCTTTGGGAACTTGAATATATAAACAACCGATTCATAAGTGAATTGTATCAACTCCCACTAAGTTCTTCATAACTATAACCATTCTTAGATATTTCATACATAATACCTTTATTCATAACCTAGGGAAATGAAACATAAGAAAGTGTGAGCTCATATGCTTGAAAGGGTAACTAAGGGATATATCAACATAACATGAGCATAAGGGTATAAGAACATGAGAATAACATTTGAAAACTATACCCTATATATCATATATCATAAATGTGAATAATGGGATAAATATTGGTAGTTCATATGACATAAATCATAATTTAATCAAATAACATGATCCATGAGAAC
Organism: Viscum album; assembly: GCA_963277665.1. Classification (NCBI taxonomy): domain Eukaryota; kingdom Viridiplantae; phylum Streptophyta; class Magnoliopsida; order Santalales; family Viscaceae; genus Viscum; species Viscum album. The sequence goes on from OY728141.1 coordinate 1,987,593,694, forward strand.
ATAACATTGGCATAAGACATATATTTTTGGCATATAGGTATCATATAAAATCATTTCTTTGGTAGTCAAGAATCATTTCCAAAATTATAATAGTGGATTGGAATCATTTCCCAACCCATAATAGTAGTCAAGGATCACTCATAAGACTATCATAGCGAATTGAGTTTACTCTCAAAACCATCATAGTAGTCATAGTTCACTCTCATGACTATCATAGTGGAAAAATTCCCTTACTAAACTAGGTTCACTCCCCATTCCAATCCTGTTTATCTCATGAGATCTCAATCTTTACCCAATTAATTTTAGGGAGATATATTTCCTACCCATCCTTGGATATAATGTGACCACCGTCATTGGTTATAACATAACAATTATCCTTAGTCATAACATAACCACCATCACATAATGAAAACTATACATATGTATGCCACAAGATCATAAAACATACATCATACCATAACCCATGAAAAGAAATGGGTTTCATGAAGCATTCATCATATCATAACCCACAAAAATAGATGGATTTTATAAACATTTCATCATAGCATAACCCATGAAAAAGAAACGGTTTTCATGAACATTTCATCGTAGAAGAACCCATAAAAATTAAATGGGTTTCATAAACATATTATCATCAAAATCATAAATCATCTAGATAAGGAATAAGTATGGTATTAATGGATCATATCCCTAGTAAATATTATGTAACATCAAAGTACTTCATTTTATATAGAAAATTATTTTGAAATATAACTGAGAGAATTTCTTGAGGAAAGTAACCATTTCACTTTAAAAATAAGATTTTTAAAAATAAAAGTTGAAAAAACGTTTTGAAAATCATTTTATTTTAAAATAACCTTCAAAAATTATAAAGTAATCTTTAAAACATTGACTGGTAATGATGGAAGTAAATTTCATTCATGTTGTACACGTTAAAACAATTATTCTTTTAACATTTTTTGAAAAATCCAAACGATCCTTATTTAGAAAATGACATGTAGATTCCTTTTAAAACATTCTTTAAAAATTCAAACAAGGGTAAAAATTAATTTAGAAAACATAGAGGAATATTAAAAAATTATTAAAAATGCTTATAGAAAATATGGATATGGAAGAAAAATGGTTTTTGACCAAAGAGATAAATAAGTCAGTTTTCTTTAAAAATATATTTTTTTGAATCTTGAGTATATAAAGATAGAAAAGTTTAGGGAAAAAATTTTCTCAATAAATTACCAAATTAGATAAAAATTCATGAATTTATTGAGAAATATATGATAATATTTCATCATCAAAAGCATAATCATAAACAATCCCAATAAACAATGAGATTATAACATCAAACCCTTACTAATTTGGTAACTTTTTAATATTAAGCCACATGAAAGATATAACCTTATATGAATATTTATATCACATAATTTTTAGGGTAAGAATTATAAAATACATTCATGGGTAGTATATACACTACAAAAAAGAAACAAGTGGTAAATTGGCATTTGTCTCTTAGAAATAAAAGAGAGACTAGAAATCCCTTATCTTAAGTTTTTAATTCTTTCATACACATTTGAACCTCCTATATAATAAATTTAAGTATATTATACATATATTATAAAACCATACTTATATATTTCATTCCATATATATATGATTTAATTATGACCTTGTATTACCTATTTATTTACAATTCCTTGTTAGAATCACGTTTCTTGTAATAACTACTTTTTTCATATATGTTTTGATTTATTATTTTCATAAATTTTACATTGATCATAGTTCCATAATCTAAAAAATTTTAACCATGATATAAAATAATATGTATTCATTTCATATGTATTTATATTAATCCATAAGAGTAATAGATATAAAATTACTATAACAAAATAAGCCTTTAACAGTGCTAAAAATGGCCTTTATCAGCGCTAGGGAAGTGTTGACTACTGGAGTGAGATTAAAAGCCTGAGTTTTTTATCAGTGATTATAGAATAACTGATAAAGGTTTCCTTTATCAATTATTTTAGAAGTTCTGATAAAGGACCATTTATCAGTCCATTTAAAAGCGCTAATAAAGGGGCATACTGCTGTGTGTTGTAACAGCACATTGCAGCACCCGTGCAGTGTGCTCTAACAACACACCACAACACCAAAAACACCGAAAATCATCAAAATAAAGTATTAAGGTAGAATTTAAATAAATATAAAACAATCTAGGAACGTTTTCTCAATTTTTGTGATGTGATGAACATTTTAAACAAAAATGATACTTATATATTGAAAAAAATCACTTGGAGTCATACCGGTCACACCGTGCATCGGATTGAAGTGTATCTGATACATACACATCTAAAATTATTTATAGATCATTTTCCTAAAGTTTCAAAACAATTTGAATGTGTTTTCTCTATTTTGAGTACATCAGTTGTCTTTTTTACCAAAATGCCATTTTAAACTGGAAACATGCACTTTGACTCATATCAGTCACAGAATGTATTATTTTCATATAATATTGAGTCATACACATTATAAATGACTTATTAATCATTTTCCAAAATTATAGATACAATCCAAGTGTGTTTTCATGGTTTTTAGTGAGTGACACTTTTTAAACAAAAATATTGATTTTAAATTCATAATAGACACATTGAGTCATATCAGACACATCGTGTATCAGATTGAGGTGAGGTTGATTTATACAAATCAAAAATGACATATAGATCATTTTCCTAAAGTATCAAAACAATCTGAATATGTTTTCTTAGTTTTGAGTAGGTGAGTTGTCCTTTTTACTAAAATTGATGTCAATTTTAAATAAAAATACGTACTTAGAGTCGTATTGGAAACACCGCACATCTTATTGAGGTAAAAATAATTATTTCACTTCCCAAATGACTTATTTATTGTTTTCATAAAGTATCAAAACATTCCTAATGAGTTTACTCAGTTTTGAGTAGGTCACTTGTCTTTTTTACTAAAATATCATTTTAAACCGGAAACATGCACATTGACTCATACTAATTAAATCGTGTATCAATTTGATGTGAGACCACTTTCTGAACATTAAAAAGGACTTATTAATCAATTTCCTAAATTTTTAATAAAATATGAGCATGTTTTCTTGGTTTTTAGTGATTGACATTTTTTGAACTAAAATGTCTATTTTAAACGGATAATGGACACATTGATTCATATCGAGCACATCATGTATCATATTGAGGTGTGGCTAATTCCTACACATCAAAAATTACTTATAGATCATTTCCCTAAAGTATAAAAATAATATAAATGTTTTTCCTTGGTTTTGAGTAGGTCAGTTGTTTTTTTAATTAAAATTAATGTCATTTTTAAATAAAAATATGCACTTTGAGTCATACCGATCACACCATTTGTCAGATTGAGATACGACTGATTCCTACACATAATAAATTACTTATAGATCATTTTCCTAAATTATCAAAATAATTTTAATGTGTTTTCTCTAATTTGAGTAGGTTAGTTGTCCTTTTTATTAAAATTGGTGTCATTTTTAAATAAAAAGACTTGCTTTGAGTCATAACGGTTACATCGTGCATCAGATTGAGGTATGTATGATTCCTAAACATCTCAAATGACTTGTGGATCATTTTCCTAAATTATCAAAACATTCCAAATTTGTTTTCTAATTTTGGATTACATCACTTGTTTTTTTAATAAAATGTCATTTTAAACTAGAAACACTCACTTTTAACTATACTAGTCACATCATGTATTGTTTTGATATGAGACCAATTATTATAAATCAAAAATGACATATGAATATATTTCCTAAATTATGAAGAAAATTCGAGTATGTTTTTTTTCTTTAGTGATTGACATTTTTTGAACTAAATTGTGAATTTTAAACTGATAACAAACAAATTAAGTCATAGCAGTCACATCATGCATCTAATTGAGGTGTGGATGATTCCTATACATCTTAAATGACTTATGTATTGTTTATCTAAAGTATCAAAACAATAATAATATATTTTCTTGGTTTTGAGTGTGTCGTTTGTACTTTTTACTAAAATTAATGTTGATTTTAAATATAATGAAGCACTTTAAGTCATATCAGTCACATCGTGTGTCAAATTGAGGTGTGGTTGATTCTTACACGTCCCAAAGTCTCAAAATAATCCTAGATATCAATGTTACTACATTTCCATTTTCGTTATATATTTAACTATGAACACTTTATATTGACTCCATATTCTTAGTTGAAAAACCTTTCTTGTTATTGAAAGTCAGAAGAGCATAGGATTTCAACAATGATAAAGGTTTGTCATATAATAATATCAAATCAGTATTCAGTGTTGGCAGTTCAACAAAGAAAGTAAATGAAAATAGAAAATGTTTTAACATTGGTAGGAATAATAATTTTAACTCTTTTGTGATTTTTGGAAGATAGTTGAAAGCAAAATATGTCTTCCTAAAAGATCTCTGAAAAAAACTAAATAAGTATTATATAAAAATGATAAAGAAATTAAATTACAAATAGTATATAAAATAATGACAAAATTAATTAAATAATTAGTAGGAATTATCCTTTTCATGATGGTTGTATTCATTCTTGATGCATTTCCTTATTTTCATTATCTTAGTTGTGGGCTCAAAGTCCAATCCCTCATGATCATGAGAAGATTTGAACAAACCACCCCAACTCAAAAAAAAAGAATCCTCTTGTACAAGAAAACAATTATTATATGAGTAATACTGAAAAGAAATAAATTAAACATAAATATGAAACAATATATTAGTTCTATGGATACTTTTTTTACTATGAAAAAATTGTTGACCAAAATTATTTGTCGACGGTAAAGAAAGAATGATGATAAAAATAAAAATAGACCTCACCAAACAATTAATAAACAAGTGATGGTGGTGAGGATAAAATAAGATACATTGAATTTAATAGTTTAATCATTTGAGAGAAAGTAAAGATATCATATTAGGTTCATAAAATATTCATTTTGTATAATAAATAAATAAATACACATAAGACATTCATTATAAAAGGTGAATGTCTATCATTTGTGAGAATTACATGGATGGTAACCATATATTCCGAAGGTTAGAACCAAAATCCAATGTTAAAGAATGATTTGTTTTTAGATAGATTAAAGTAAAACATACATATTTTTTATTAGATGTGTAATGAAATAAATGAAGTGATTTTTAAGAATTATTAATGAGTGGGTTATCATTTCAAATATGTTTATATTTTTATCAACTGTAAGAAATACAAGAAAGGTTAAAATCAATGAATAAAATTTCATTGGTGATCGAAAAGTTTCAGTGAAAACTTAAAGGATTAATCCTCTAAAAAACTATTTTTTTCCTAAGTAGAGCCTAAATCATTTGGAGAGGCTGACAAGGATGACAATTTGATTAAATCTATGTATGAGGAGCTTGATCCGAAAACGAACAATGTGAGATGAGGAGATTAATCTGAATAAGAACAATGAAGGATTTTTATAGATTAAGTTTTTGAATATATTGTTCCAAAAATGTCCATTAGTTTAAAAATACATGAGTTTTTTAGTTATTTTTTGTATCCTAATTCTATAAAACACTTAACATAAAAGTTTATGGTAATGTATAGTAATGAAACATTTTTTTATGTCATGTAATTGAGATGGTCACATTTGTGGGGAATTATATTACCACTAGAAGGATATATAAATGGATTTAAGTTTATGTTAGTAAACCATAAAATTCAATGGAATTAAGAATCCATAGTGAACATAGAATGTAATTAAATTATTAAATCTAAACTAATAAAGTTGACTTGAAGTGATATTCTAAAGGTGTGATGATTTTATCCATGAAAAATAATTTTTATTTCAATAAAATATATTCAATTAAAACTTATTTATTAAATTTACATCAATAAATCTTAATAATTTATTTAATAAAAATTAGTTAAATATATTGGTATAATATTTATTCTTGAATGATTTAAAATATTTTTTAAAATTTAAAAAATAGAAAACTTTTCTCATTACATAAGTTATTTTTCAAAGAAAATATCAAATTTATAAAAAATTGATCAATCCTAAAGGATTGAGAACAATAAATTCTATTGAAAATGTACTCTTCTTCGGCACTACAAAATTAAAAATTATTTTGTTTCTTAAAACACCATGATGTTGAGGTTTTTTATAAAAAAATAAATCATTCCAACAGTTTATTTTCTGACTATATTTCAACAACCAAAATCAAAATTTCAATTACATTTTATCTCAAAATTATTTTTTCCTGTATAATATAGTCCAAGAATTATAGAACCTTAAACATGTTTTATTTTTTTTATAATTTAATTGATATTATTTAAAATAAATTTTAAATATTTAAAAAATAAAAACTGAAAACATTATATTTTTTCAAGAAGTATTTAAATAAATAAGAAAAAAATCAAACATATATAATGTTTTTTCTCATCTTATTTTACAGATTCATCAAAATAATTTGATTGTTTCATTTTATAAGTGACCCCTAAATCTATCCCAATCCTCATAAAATAGTTCATAGAAATCCTTAATAAATCCATTAATTTTACACCATTTTTTAGTGCTCATTATCCAAGGAAAAAATTTCATGAAAAAATCATTATATAGTTTTTCTCATATGTTAGATATTTCATCATCCATTTTTTGGAAACAACTTCTAGAATTACCTTTCAAATAGAAGGGAATAACCCTATATTTTAGTTCCTCCTCACTCAACCCTCTTCTTTCCAATTGTTGCATGACATAATATAATACCCCAATGATGTCATATATTTCATCATCCAAGTGATTTGCAATGTAATATTCCCTACCAATGACAACACTGACCGCTATATGGATGAATTTTTTAAAAGGTGACGATTGAAAAGAGGTAGATTTCATGTAATATAGTTATTGGGAGCCTATTATACCTCACAACAACATGACCCAATATAGGGTTTGATATATTTCAAGTCACACAGTACCAATGTTGTCCCAAGGAGACCAATATGATATCGGGGAAGATAATACTTCAATATATCCAAAAAAATGAATTTAGGGTTTTTTTATTATAGGATAGTGAAACTACACTTTTTGGGATACACGGATGTGGTATGAGAAGGTTCAGTGGATAACATAGGAAAATTAAAGATATCGAAGAACCTGGATTTCGTTCGATTCGTGGTTCAACCCTTGAATTGCTCGAGACTTGGATTCAAGCCTTGGAATAGTTGGAGCGTTGATTCTAGCCTATATTTGATCTTGGATTCAACAACGATGATCATCGGAAGTGTGTCTCTTCTATGGAGAGCTTCTGATATTGTGAACTGGTTCATGATGGTTGGGGTTCTTCAAATAGATCATGACACTTATATCAGTGCTTCAAAAAAAACACTAATAAAGATACCTTTTATCAGTGATAAGTTAATAATAATTTTTAAATACTTATAAAACTTTTTTAAAAAATATTACCTTTTAAAAAAAATTATAATTAATATATATAATTATAATACTTATAATGATACTTTTTATAAAATAATAACTTTATAATTCTTTGAAAATATAATTATTTATTTATAATTATATAAATACTTTTTTAAAAAAATAATATTTATACCATTATATATATTTATATAATTATATATATATATATAAATATAATAAATATATTCATTATTTAAATAAATTTATAATTATTTTATAATTATTTTTTTTTAATTTTATAAATACTTTTTAAACAAATATTATTTATTTATTTATAATTATAAATGTATAAAAATAATAAATATACATTTATAAATATATTTATTTATAAATATTTTTTACAAATGTATTTTTAACATTATTAATGAATATTTAATCTTAAGTTCATGCATGTAAAAAATGAGTAAAATTGATTGATTAAAAATGAGTACAATATTAAAAATTTAGATAAGTTTGATTAATATAAATAATTAAAAAATGGATATATATTTAAATAAGGATGAATTCATATTGAGAATATTAAAACATGGTAAATAAATATATATAAAATAAATAATATACATTAATTAAATTCCAAAAAAATATTTCTATGTGTCTGTATGTATATAAAAATTCATTAATTATGTATATTTAAAATCAATATAATACGTTTGATCTATATCATAAATTGAAAAATCAAACGACATTCAATTTTATCCATTACTCGATGCAATTAGTCAGTATTTTTAATTCATGTTAATTTTTAATTATAAATCATTATTCACTAAATATATTACTATTTAATGTAAACTGTAAACAATATTTTTTATTATATAAATCATATTTATATACATTAATATATATCTATATATTTAATATATACTATTTATTAACATTATTAATAATCATATAATTAATAAAATGTTTAATATTTTTCTCAATTTACTTATTTTAAATTTTAATTTGTTTAATTTTCATTTTTCATATATCTATATATTTAATACATACTATTTATTAGTATTTTAATTTATATATAGTGTAATTAATTTATTCATTTTGGTCAATAATTATTTAATTAATAAAATTTGTAATATTTTTTTTAATAAACTCATTTTTTATTTTTTATTTATTCGTACATTTATCAGTACTAAAAATAACTAATAAAGGATTCTTTTATGAGCACTAAAAATATGGCACTGATAAAGGGTACCCTTTATCAGCACTAAAAATAAAGTGTTGACAAAGGGTACCCTTTATCAATGCTAAAAATAAAGCACAGATAAAGGGACCCTTTATCAGCGTTAACAATAAAGTGTTGATAAAGGGTTAACTTTATCAACACTTTCTTTATCACTAATAAAGATTCCATTTATCAATGCTTTTTTCTAACATTGATAAATACCAGCGTTGTTAAATGTCTATTTTGTAGTAGTGAATGAAATACACTATTCATAGAGACGGTAGGCCGTACATACGCATGAATGTTGTTTCCATTTTCTCTAAGGTTATAATTAAAGAAATTTAAATAATATATCAACTTTAAAAAATAATTATTATTTCATATATATATCACATATATTCATTAAATTTATCCTTATTACCTTATATGAAAATCATAAGTGAAAAATGAATCACATCACTTTGCAAGGTGGTAGTCCAATGTACACATGAGCGATGTTATCATATTCCCATGAAATGAAAAGTAAGAAGGTATATGTGATATTATAACTATATAAGTCTAATTATATCATAAATATATTGTATAAATATTAAATTCATCTTTATATCTCGTCGTGAGAGGTGGTGATGGAAAACGAATTACATTGGTTTGTGAGGTGGTAGTCTGTTATACACACGGTCAATGGTTTTGTTTCCCATTTTATGGAAGAGGATATATATATATATATAGGTTATTAAATCAATATAATAACATCTAAGTATATTTCATATACCATTGTTATTATATTTAAATTATTAGTACATGAATGGAGGTTGTAATAGAAGAAGTGAAAAGAAAGAGATTGATAAGATAGTTACCTTCGTTTAGAATAACCTATTTTTGAACTCTTATTAAGGTACCTAGGGCTGGTATTTTGGGATGAAAAGTAGATCTATAATGTGGATAAGGATTTTCTAAATGGATTTTTTTTAGTGTTTTTGTTGTTCCAAATGGCTTAATATGTGTGAAGAAGTCGGGTGGGGAAGTGCACTTTTATAATTGAGTAAGAGTGGAATTTTTTTAAATACCAAAAAATATTCAATAATGGAAATTCACTCTCACCCCAATGCCTTAAAAATTTTAAATAAAGTATTTCATGGATGATATGGTCAATAAAAACTTATACCATAAAAACACATGTTTTAAGCATGTTATTTCTTAGCCTTTAAGTTTACTAAATTTTTATTGTCTTCATTAATCTTTATGACCAAAAAAATAATTTGAAATTATTATATAATATAAATTAAGATGATTAAAAATATGGAATCAATTATATGAAATTAAAATAATATAATTATCATAATTTATTTTAATATTAATCCTGTAGATGTGATGAAAAAGCTGTTTTATAAATTATAAATTTTCAAAAGTAGATAAAGTTTTAATATCATTTTCAATATAAAATTTATTCAAATTTTCCAAATTGGGTTAATAAATATATAATTGAACTAATTTTTCTTTTAAAATCATCTTAAAATTAAATGGATCTTGTAAATTTTTTAAACTAAAAGGTATTTTTTAATCAAAATCAATATTTTTTCTATTCAATGAAAAATCAATCTTTTCAGAAAATTATCAAAAAATCACTCAAAGATAATTTTGAAATTTGGAAATAATAAATGAAGTTTTTTTTCAAATAAATTTTATAAAACCATAAAAATTAATTTTATTATTTGTTCACAAAAATAAATAAAAACATTTTTTTAGAAAATAGTATTTTCGAAACATATAAAGACTTTACTAAATATTAAGTACTTTTTATCAATATGTTTACTTTATATAAAAAATTTTACTAAATATTTATAATTTGATTATTCATATTCAAAATAATAACTTTAATATCTATTTTATAAATCTCATTTTTTTAAAATAATATTAACAGTATATAGTGATTCATTGAAACTTGGTGTTGTGTGTAACGCAAGCTATCAATGAAATTATATTTATTAAAAAAATCATAAAAACTTAGGGTGTTGTAGAGTAGGACCATTATACATATATTTCATAATTTGTTTACTCATATTCATACCCACCAATTCAATTACTAGGTTATATCATTCACATTTAAATAATAATATTTTGGTAATATATCTCAATTTTCATAAAGTTGTGTGTTAAGAAAGATATCGAGTTTATTATTATTTTAAACTAAATTTTCATGGAGTTACATATGAGATATTACTTATTTTTTCCTTGGTGGTTCTCCTTTAATTTTTTGTGTAAATATTTAGGTAATCCATGATTTGTCTCATTATTCTCCTCTTCCACTCTTGTAATCCCTTCTTTTTCCATTTTCTTTAAATATTTTTCTCTAGATAACCTTGGGGGGGCCTAGGATGTTGGTTATATGTTTAGTGAAATATTATGGGTTTTTAGGCTTCTTCAGAACCCTCATATTTGGTTTTTTTATTTTAGATGAATTCAATGAGTTTAAAGTAGATTTAAGGTTGGTGTCTCTACATGGATCATCTTTACTTTGGCACACCTAGAGTTATTATTTTTTCCTTTGGTTTTGTTTTACTAAATTTTCTTGAGTTTTTTTATTCAGGTATATTCTATGAGTGTTTGATAACATTCTTGTCATGTGTTGAATAAATTTTTCTCATATGGTTTTCATCAATAAATCAGTTTTATTCATTCACGGTGTTTGATAAAAAGTGTCAAAGAGGGTAGCTATTTTTAAATGAATTTTAAAAGATATTTTAAAAACGGAATTTTATTATGAAATATTATTCTTGATTGTGGGTCTTGATTTTATGTAATATAATGTGTGATTAAGTGATTGTGGACACTAGATTTATATTGATTATGGATTGAACATGGGATACCATGGGTGTGTGTTGGTAACCCGGATGAGATATTCCCAAGTATAGATTATGCACTGGCTAGTGAATGTGGCCTGAGTAGATTTATAGTGAAATGGAAAATGATATTATGAGAGGTATTATAATTTTCAGGTTTATATAAGTCGACTAGTGTACTAAGAGAGACTCCTAGTAACCTTTATACTTAGGTTATAGTCTCGGGTTTCATACATGGTACATGGGTGAGTTAGGGTTATTGATTATAGACCATATATTTATTTGGAAATTATTATGTAGATTATGGATGTTACCCTCAGTTATATATGATTTTTTCCTTATTAATGTTTTTTATGGAGATTTAATTATTTTATAAAAAACAAATTATTTGTAAAATGATTTTTAACCTTTTATTTTCCAAAAAAATAGGTATTTTAGAAGGCATTTTTTCAAAATAATACTAATGGTATTGAGAAATATGTTATATAGGTTCATAGTGGTATCCTACTAGGCTTTACCTCACACCCTTCATATACCCAATGGGTGTATAAAAACTCATTTATATGGGATACTAGTAAAGTAAAAGGTGTCATGTCACTTGGGGGGCTTCTTAATTCTCATTTATCTTCCTCGATATTGTGATGGTGGTGACCGATGGTCACAAGAGTTTGGATTTGGTGGAGTATTTTTAGAATCCTTTAGTGTTTTTATTTTTGGGCATTTGATGTATTGTCTATGTTGGACTTTTATTTATTTTGTATTATTATGTATATATGACAGTTGTGTATTATATTATTATTCAATTATGAGATGATGGTTTTTTATGTAATTTTATTTTACTTAACTATGTTTGGGTTGTTTCATGTTTATTAAAACTATTTATTTATGTACATGGACTTTTGATATATGGATGGGTCATGCTAGATTTTTTAGTGGAATCTATGTGATGGTTATTTGAATTATAAGGTTGAAATAATTCCCATGGTTATATTTTCATACCTCGGTTCTTGTCACAAGCCCATGGTCATCAAGAGTGTGTTTCAAGATTTGTGGTGAGCTGGATTAAGTGAAACCTCGAGTCAACTCAGGTTGGTTTTTGAAATAATATTAGTGATTAAATCAGATGATACTAAATTTATCCCTCAATGAATTTAAAATCAAAATGACTCAAAGATATATTTTGATTTATGAGGAGTGTTGAGAAGATGATATTTTTTTTTAAGAATAAGAACATGTAATGAAGCTTCTTAGGATGAAATACTAGTTGAAGTTGGTTTTTTGATTTGAGATGCAATCATGCTTCAAGGAGAATATTTTGATGTGGTATGTGATAAATAAAATGTTACAGGAGAGCATTTTTTTGCAGTGTTAATCCATTAAATATATCATTCATCACAATTTTTGGTGAATTAAGAAATCATTACATGAATTGAGATGACATGTTGAAACCATGTTGACCAGGATAAAAGTGAAATCTTACTCATATAGTGATGAGAAGATCGCAGCCCAATTATTCTAGGATTTTTATATGAAAATATTTGAAAATCATAAATGGATATAAAATATGGAGAAGTTCATAATAATTTTATCAATCAGTTATTATTACAATTTTTTTGGATAAAAATTCGGGTGCTGATATTAAAACTGACTCTAATGTCTCTGTTGCCTCTTGAAAGAATAAGTAGGGAAAACAATCCATCCCATAATCCTCTCATGGACCTAGAAGGTTAGTAAGGAATAAGGGCTCGGGTGGAACAAAAAAAGGGGGCTCTAGCTCCAAACGCAGGTTCAAATGAATTGTTTATTTTGGAATTTCCCGGGTTTAGATAACTTTGATACTTTTATTGTGCTTAAGAGATTTATTTTTACTCACAAACCAAAATTATTTTCCATTGCTGAGCCCAAAATTAATTTTTCTTTGAAATTCTTACACTTGTGCTCTTTTGGCTATAATTTCCTTGGTGCTTGCAAGGATGGTACTTCTACTAAAACTCTCTGGAATTTTTATCATTCATCCTTATAGTCTGTTAATGTTGTTAAAGATTCTGAACAAATGTTTACTTGTGCTTTATCCTTTGTTGGTGTCCATATGGTTTGCACTCTGATATATGCAAAAAATAGATATCAAGAATGAAGATCCCTCTGGACTAACCTTCTCTCCCTTTCTAGTTCTGTTCAGGACCCCTGGATGGTGATCGATGATTTTAACGCCATTCTTCTCCCAAGTGAAAAGATTGGACTGTCACATTCTCCCATATCAACTAGAGAATTTAAAGCCTCCATTGAGGATTGTGACCTTATTAAAATCAAACTTACTGGTGCTAAGTATACTTGGTATCGAAAGTTCCTCAATAGGATAGTGGCTAGCAAACTTGACAGAGCTTTCACTAATATTGATGCCCTTGATAAATGGGATTCCATATCTAGTATCACCTTACCCAAGATCGACTCTAATCATCATCCCATTCTTTTAAACTTTATCTATAAGGCTTCAAAATCTCCCCTCCCCTTTAAATTTAACAATGCTTGGGCTACGGTCCCAGAATGTTCTAACATGATAAAAGATTTCTGGGATGGTATGCGACACCAAAACGATTATTTTGCTTGCATTTCTAAATTAAAACTTCTGAAGAAACATATCAAAGGTTGGTTCTACTCTAAAACAAAACATCTCAATGTGGACATATCCTCTTTAGAGAATGAACTCACTCACATTCAAAGCTCCAATACCTACTCTGATTTTTTCTCTTCATCCCCATGCTGAAATTACCATTTCTTTGAAGCTTAACTCTCTTTTAAAGCTCAAAGATAACATGCGAAAGAAAATATTTAAAACCAAATGGATATCGGATGGTGATATAAATAATAAATTCTACAATTATCTTCAAAGAATCAGGAAAATTTGTAGACTCCTTGCCTTTCTTAGAATAGATGACACTCTTCTTGACACTGAGGATGCCATTGCTAATCATGTTGTTGGTTATTACAACAATTTGTTTAATGGTCCGATAGTTAATAAGGATATTCTTCCTGACATCATTCCCAACATGATCACTACTGAGGATAATGATCTTCTCTTAAGAATACCTATGGATCATGAAATCAGGGACACTGTTTTCAATCTCAACCCAGATAGTGCCCCGGGACCTGATGGGTTCAACAATGGTTTCTTCCAGCAATACTGGGATCTCATTCATGTGGATGTTTTCAAACTGGTTAAATCATTTTTCTCCAATGGTGTTCTTCCTCATGGGATAAATGCTCAATTTATTACTCTTATTCCTAAAGTGGACAATGCTGCTGAGATTCACCTTTTCCATCCCATTGATCTCATCAACACTCTCTATAAAATTATCACTAAACTTCTTGCTAACAGACTCACCTCCATCACCAATAAAATTGTTTCTTAGATCCAATTTGGTTTTATCAAAGGAGGAACTATTCAGGACTATATCTGCCTTGCCTCGGAATGTACTAATATGCTGAATAAAGTCACTAGAGGAGGAAATGTGTCCATAAAGATAGACATCAGGAAAGATTTTGACACCATGGATTGGAATTTTATTTTAAAGGTTATTAAAAACTTTGGGTTTAATGACTCCTTTACTACCATGATCTGTACCTTATTCAATTATGCTTCCATTTCTGTGATGGTCAATGGGTCTTCTAAAGGCTTCTTCAATTGCACTAAGGGGTTTAGGCAAGGTGACCCCCTATCCGCCATTATTTTTTCTATTGTTGATAATTATTTAGGTAGACTCCTTATGAGCCTTATGAATCAAAACAAAATTAACCCCATTCAGGCTTCTAAAAACTTGAATATTCCCACTCATCTTTTATATTTTGACGATATAATTTTATTCTTAAAGGGCGATAAAAGTAACATTCAAAACCTCAAAAGTGCCCTGACGCATTATGAAGATATTTAGGGGAAAGCGATTAGTTGGAACAAATCCTTTGTTTTCTTTGGGAAAAACTTTGGCCCCAATAGAAAAAGTCACATCATTGAGTTCTTAGGTATCAAAGAAGGCTCTTTCTCTTTTACTTATTTGGGTGTTCCTATATTTTGGGGGAGACCAAAATCCAGCTATTTTCACAGCATTGTTGATCAAATCATCAATCAACTATCATCTTAGAACGGTAAATCTCTTTCTATGGCTGGCAGAGTTTGTCTTGTTAAGTCTACTGTTGTTTCCAAGATGGTTTACTCGATGATGGTTTATAAGTGGCCTACCAGTCTTCTCAAAAAAATCAATGTTTGCATTAAAATTTTTATTTGGACTGGTAGTATGATTGAAATAAAACTTGTCACCATACCTTGGGCCACTTGTTGTAAACCCTTGGATAAGGGTGGTCTTGGTATTAAGAACCTTAAGATTTTTAATGAATCTCTTCAAGCCAGAATGACTTGGAATCTGATTCACAGCAACTCTGATTCTGTGGTCTTCCTTAAGAAAAGATTTATTACCAAGATTCAGAATAGTAACCTGGGTTACATCACTTCTTCCATCTGGCCATCCATTATACACTCTTTCTTTAAAATCATGAACAACTCTAGATGGATGGTTAGTGCTGATTCATCATTGAATTTCTGGTTGGACAACTGGACTGGTGTCCCTTTAATCTCTATGCTAACATCCACCTCTAGTCCTGAGAACACTAGCTCCACTATAATAGATGTTTTTAACTCTCATGACATCAACCTTCCAAACCACATCAATCACATCATTGACAATTATCCTTTCACTGACACTGATGATTTCCTTATCTGGGAACCTGCTTTTAATGAAGTCCTTGATTCTAAAAGTTTCTACAAAAACAATTTTTGTAACCCTATTTCTAACTTTTCTTGGTTGAAGCTTTTAGCAAACCTTGTATCAAGCCCTCACTCCTTACTCTCATTTGGCATGTTGCTCAGAATAGGGTCCCCACTGATGTGTGTCTTCAATACTTTGGGATTTCTCTTTTCTCTAGATGTCATATGTGCAACCAACACCGCGAGGATGCTAATCATTTGTTCTTGTCTTGTGCCATATCTGTAGCTATTTGGAATTACATTTTTGACATTTTTGATTGCATATGGTCAATTCTTGCTACTATTAGCTCTCAACTTCATCACTGTGTGATTTGGGATTCTTCCAAGAAAATCAGGAATCTTTTTCTAGCTATGGCGACAGAGCTCCTGCATGTGATCTGGTATGATAGAAATAATTTTATTCATAATAATTTCTCTTTCAACCTCAGTTCAGGTAAAACGCATATTCTCATTGCCATCAAGGATGATGCCTCTCTTCAGAAGGATCATTGTGACAACTCTGTTGGTGATTTTGAGATCCTCCACTGTCTTCGGATTGTGGGATCTTATAGGCAACCTCAACGAACCTTTGAGGTATTCTGGAAAGACCCGCTTCCATGATGGATCAAAGTGAATGTCGACGGCGCCTCTAGAGGCAACCCAAGTCTGACAGGTTGTGGTGCCATCTTCAGAGACTTTCTTGGTAGATGCCTTGGATGCTTCTTCAGTGGTTGTGGTATGGCCTCGGCTTTGGAAGCGGAAATGTTGGGAGTCATTCATGCGGTGGAATTTGCCAAGAAAAAGGGTTGGAACAAGCTTTGGATTGAATGTGACTCAACCACTGTTGTCTAAGCTATCTGGAAGGGGGTGGTACACCTTGCATGGCCGCTTACCTCTCGATGGATGAAATGTCTTTCTACACTCATGGATCTTAACTTCATTACCACACACGTGTTCCGCGAAGCGAACATGGTT
Source organism: Viscum album (assembly GCA_963277665.1). NCBI lineage: Eukaryota > Viridiplantae > Streptophyta > Magnoliopsida > Santalales > Viscaceae > Viscum > Viscum album. The sequence continues at coordinate 1,987,610,947 of OY728141.1, forward strand.
GCTGATAGTCTGTCCAACAAGGGGTTCAATCAGGTTCTTACCTGGTTGGATTATTTTCCTGATGATTCACTCCCTCTTTTCAATAAATATTGTAATAAGATTCCATCTTTCAGACTTTTGTAACTCCCATTCCTTTTAGTAATAAATTGTGCCTTGGTATTTGACTGAGGCACCACCTCTCTAAAAAATATCAATCAGTTATTATGAGTAGATATTTATTATTGGAATATTATTTAAAATCGGATTTTAAAATAAGGATAATACATCGAGATTATAGGTTGTATGCCTATGTGATTCTATTTAGATATTATGAGAAGATCACAGTGCTAATAATTAAAGAATTTTCTATATTCAAATTATATTGACATGATTTTGAGAAAGAAATAAGAATAAGTGTTTTTAAAAAAATTAAAGAAAGAAAAAAACTGTTATGATAATATTTTCTAGAGATTATGTGTATTGAATAAGAAAAAAAGAATAGATGGATAGAGAATCCAAGAATGTATTCATGAAGATCATTATCTGTATCAATGAGAGAGAATATATTGATATTATATATAGAATAATCTATGTGTATAAGAATAATAATAATAATAGGTGAAGAAGGAGAAGACTGCCCTTTGATATATATAAATTAAAGGTAAATAATATAAGAGGAAATATGAGAGAGTTGATAAGGTATTACTATTTCATTCCCTTTATCATTGAGGATAGTAATGAGGAAAGTAGAGGAATGAGGAAGGGATAAGAATAATTTATTTGAGAAAGGATAAAATTTCTACCACATGTTCTTGATTTGGGTGTTGAGATTCTTAAATATGAAGAAGACGATTGAGTTTGAGTTGAGATACAAATAATGATGTGCATGCTACATTGCAGATTGTCTTTTGGCTATATAATACTCAAATTTAGGAGTAATATCTCACTAGAAGATATGGTGACAAACATAATCATATTGGAGATCATTGTAGGAGTTTTTATGAAGGAAATTTTGTAAACTTATGGGATCCATTATAAAGAAACATTTGAGATACCATGAACCTATCAGGAGGCATAAGAGGATTTTCAGTAGATAGCCTATTTGTATTCACTTGAGTTATATAGTGGATATTTGGGTCTAGAACTAGACATGAACATAGCAAGTTAATAATCACCCACATTGAGGAACAAACTTATAAAAATATCATGTGAAGTTTATCTTGATTTATTTACTTATTTTTATATGGTATTTTTTTTTTTGAGAAATCATAAGTGGATCCATATATCACAATTGATATAGTGGTTCAAACACAAAAAAGTTAAAAATTTAAAAGTATAAATAATTCAATAAAATATGGTAACATTGATCCCCCCTCTCAAAGTTACTACATAATACTAATAAGGATACACAAACAATATCATATAAAATCCAAGTTTCCTCAAATTAGAATTAGTCTCTGAACTAGTTTTTTTCATTGATATATATATATGAAATGCATATTTAAATAAGATATATAAATTCTTTAGATAGAAATTCAACCCTGTCAGTACCAACATGGATGCTTCTAATAAAAACATAAAGAAAAAATGTAATAAAGAGGCAATGAAGTTGATAAAAATCAACATAGAAATAGGAGGGACCACTAATTGAAGGTAACAAAGTGGTAGATCATTTATTAATTTTTTCGAAAAAATCACTATTTAATATTCTAGTTTTGGATGTAAATATTATGAGGAAATTATATAACTTCATAATTTTTACTCTTAAGTTAAGGATAACTTGAAAATTTTCCCTATAGTGGTTATCAAATATATATAATTTCATTTATTAATGGTCTATTGGATGAAAAAGCACAATTAAGGAAAAAACCAACTGATTTGGAGAATGCTTCAGAAAAAAGATTCAAAAGTGAAAATCTTTTACCCAACATTTTAAATACAAAGAAAAAACTACAATAATTTTTAAGGAAAACCTTTTTTGGTCTGAAAAATCATTATATAAATAAAGTGATGAGAAATATGAGACAAAAAATATTATGAAGAATGGATCTATTCATTGTAAGAAACTTACAAAACTATTATTGATTTCATGGATGACTAATTTGTGGTCAAGTCCAAAATAATCAATTATATAGACAATTATCTTTAAAAATTAAGTAAGATGCATGAAGAACATGTTGAAAAGGTAAAAATATAATGGGAATAATGATTAAAATTAATTGAGTTGGAGAAAAACACCCTCAATATGAAGTTTTTTGAAATGGGAGTTGGCTTAAGAAACATATAAATAATAGAAGCTAACTCTTCCCAAGATAATGATAAAAAAATATTTACTTCCATGGTATCTTCTAATAAGAGTCTTAATTCTAAAAAGAATAACACAAATAAAAAAGGGGTTGATTTCATCCAATTATTTATCCATTGCAAGCTCAGGGAAAAAGGTAATACTCGATCTAGAAAAATATTTCTGTATGGATGCTATTTTAATGGATAATATAGGTTTCAAAAGAAATTATAGACAAACATGGGTGAACAAAATACTAATAAATTTATCATTACATCAAGGGTGTATATAAGCATGTGTGAGAAGAGAAGATCCCCAAATGGATCAAAAAATAAGAATTTTTTGTCTAAAAATAACAAGGAAAATCTAGATAGAAAGCTATAATAAGAAAAAGAACAAGGTTTATTGGTCATTTCTGGTGTTTTGGAAGATTTAGATATCATGACATTTAATGTTGGAATAATATGTTAATTTATAAAGATTACATAGGGTCTAAATTAAGGGGATAAAATATGAATAGAATAAAATTAATATAAGAATATGGGAATGAATCTACCTATCAAGAAAGGATTTGAGTTGAGTGTTTGTTAACATTTACTAATCATGAGTCATAGGCTTTTTTCTTGATAGAAGTTTTCACTGTGATAATGAGTGTTGGTTCACATTTACTAATCATTAATGGGAATCATTAATGAAGTGACATTTATGATGATGAGTGTTGGTTCAATAGGGGATCATTCTCATATAATATAAAATTAATTTATATGATAAATAATTATCTTATATTTCTCTATTGATGATTTAATTGACCACTCTTGGTGTACCATAATTGTGGATCAAAGTGTAGAATCCCTCAAGAAGTGATCCACACATTCTCCAAAACCTCATAACATCATTATAGAATTGATGGGTCCTATCATGGTTGATCCTAATAGATTTCATCATTCATTATTGATCACGGTAATAATAACTTCCAATAATGAAGGATTCTTCAGGTTCTCTTAATGGATTGAGAGGAATGAGGATCATTTATCTTAGTTCTTAAGAGTCTTTTTAAGATATTTCTCTATTGGGCTTCAGAGAGTTATCTCTAGAGAATATTGTGCACAGTAATCATCTTTCAACCTCTTAACCAAGAAATGATATAACCATGTTAATAAACTTAGGTTAGAGAATATGTTATTTTATAAAGTCCCTTAACATTACTATTAATCCTTAAAAAACCTCATGTTAATTATTATTATTATTAATATTATTATTATTATTATTATTATTATTATTATTATTATTTCTTTGATGTGGATATTACATATTGATAATATAAATATTTTTTCATAAACAAATAAATATTTTTTAAAATTATATTTAAAATATCATTTCCACCATACCCTTAACTCATTATTTTAATCCTCATTGGTATTTATCAAACATTTAATAATAACTATTTATTTAATAAAAAATATCACTACATTATTTGTTTAATAAATAATTTTTTTGATCTACTAAACTTGAATACGTTTAATTACTTAGATCCTGAGAATAATATTCTATTATAATATTAAATTTATATAGAATTTAACTGAGATTATGGATACACTTAGTGTGTGATCCTCTATGTCCATTTCTCAATGGCATTATAATAAACTTGTCTAAATTCCAAGATCATAATATAACAATATGTCAGTACACACATCGAGAAATACGTTAATGTCATAATGAGAGAAAAAAACTCTTACTGATGCTCACTGTATAATATAATCCCTTTGTCTTGATATCTATAATCCACAAAGTTTCATACTCATGTTTCCAACCTATGTGCTTAATATTCATTTCTCTGATTTTCTAAAAATAAACTCATTGATAAACCACCATGTAAAAGGAATTAATCATATTGTTCCATTTCCATAAAATATCCTAAAATATCTAATTTCTTTAAATTACAAGGGACAAATCCTTTCTTGACTTATTCATTAATGTTAAATCACTCATAATGCAGCCAATATACCCAACCTAATTGTGGGCATATGTTTTCATTGTTTTTTCAAATATATCAAAGTATGTGACTCATTATATGAATTAATAATAATATAAATTATAAATACTAATAAACATGTTATAAGATACTAATATCTAATAACACATATAACATATGAAAATATTATGGGTGGGTCTATTCTCATAACTCCCTCTCTTGTAGATTACCAAGGGAGAACTTCATGAAAATAAGTCTCAATGTATTATGAGCCACTTACCCTTGATATAATATATCATCTATCTCCCAATAGATGATATCATCTATACATGGAATATATATTTAATAATACAATCACATAATCTCAAGGTTCTCATCATATCAGGAAACTGCTATGACTTTTTAATACAGAAAATACTCTAAGAAAATTATCATATTAAATTTCACCTAGAAAAAAAAATCATCATGTGATGAGATATATTTTAATATTAAATACTTTGAATATATAGTTATTTATAAATTATAAAGTATTTAATTCTAGGGAACCAACTTCTATAGACTCTCACTTTAACTAGATCCAACTTCTAATTACTTTTAGTATGTTGTCTCATACATGATTTCTATTCTTCTACTAAGATAAGGATTTAGTCAATGGGTCTTCCACATTATACTCCATAGAAACTTATATTACTAAAACCTCACCCCTTTGACAAAAATACCTCAAGAGGTGATACTTCTAAATTATATGCTTCATTCATTGATACAATGTTAACTCCTTAGAAAGATCCACTACTGCATTATTATCACAATAAATTGTGATAGAGGCTTTAATTTTAGTATGAACATAAAGCTCCAAGATAGAGTTGTATATCCACATTTCTTCTTTAGCAATATTAAAAGTCATAATATACTGGGACTCTATTATAGAATCAGTGAAGATTGACTACTTTTAGCTCTCCTAGCTCATATCTCCTCCATTAAAACGTAATACATATCTCGATTGTGATTTCATAACATCTTAATCTATCTAGAAAATAGAACTTGTATATCCTCTGATGATTAGTTACTTGTATCCTCCAAAAACCAAGAACATATCCTTAATAAATATAATATACTTAAATTTCATCTTGAATTTCATCCAATGTCATTCTATTGGATCTTATAGATATCTTCCTACCATGCTCAATGAATAGAAAACATCAAGTTGGGTACATAACATCAAATACATGATAGATCCTTACATATAAGAGTATGGGAATATACTCATTATTTTTCTCTCCTCTTGAACCTAAGGACACATTTTCTTAGAGAGATATACAGCATGTTAAACTAGAACCAATCCTCTCTTAAATTGTTTCATACTAAGTCTCTATAGTATCTAGTCAATGTATGTACCTTGACTTAATCCAAGAAGCCTCTTAGATCTATCATGAATAATCTTGGTCTCTAGAATATAGGCTTCTTAATCAAATTTGTTTATAGAGAATAATTGATTCAACCACATCTTAATTGATTGTAATATTGGAATCTCATTTTCAAAAATTAATATCTCATTAATAAATACTACTAGGAAAATAATTACACTCCAACTAAACCGGTTATTGGAATAGGAATCACATTCATTATTAATGAAACCAAATTACCTTATGGATTCATCAAAATTAATGTTCCATGATCTTGATGCTTGTTTCAGTCCATAAATGGATATATGAAACATTCATACCATATTAGAATTCTTTAGAATCACAAACCCTTATGGTTGTGTCATATAGACAATATTCATTAGGTTCCCATTAGGGAAAGTTGTTTTGACATACATTTTCCAAATCTCATAAACATGTTAAGCTATTATGGAAAGAAAAATTCTAATTAATTTTATCATCGACACTAGTGAAAAGGTTTCATCATAGTCTATGCCTTAACATTGCTTAAATCAATTATCCATCAGTCATGACTTATAGTTACTCACTTTACCTTTCATGACTAGTTTCTTATTGAATACTAATATTAACCCAATAGGATTTACATCAAATATATGATTTACCATCACCTAAAATTCGTGTTGATACATGGAATCCATATCAAGATTTATGGATTTTTTCCATCTTTCAACTTCTGATTTTATACACCCTACTTATAGGAAAAAGGTTCATTATTATCAACTAATAATGAGTCACCATCCACAGTAACTAGAAAATCATATCTTTATGGTTCTCTAACCTATCAAATCCTCCAATTTAGTATGTGTGTATTTAGAAAAAACTATTTTATGGGGTCTTGTGGAATATTTTCTTGTACCAAATCTTATGCATCTTGAGTATCAACTTCATTGAAGTCAATCTTTCTCCAACTATTACTTTTGGAGATGTGTTATTTATTAATTAATATAGAATTTATTTCCACTATTACCTTATTATATGAGGGTTCATATAGATAATATATCATTATTTACTTGGGATATCCTATAAATATACACCTCATGACCCAGAGTTTTAGTTTTTTATCGAAGTGGCCTTAACAAAATCCTCGCAACCCCATACATGAGTATGTTACAAAATGTATTTTATTTCATATAATAATTTGTATGGTATCCTAATTTCATCTTTAAATAGAACTTGGTTTAGAATATGTTCCATAGTTTATAATGAATATCCCCAAAGGGATAATAGAAGATCTCCATGACCCATCATCGATCTCACTATGTACAACAAGGTGTGGTTCCACCTTTCACTAACACCATTCCATTATGGTTTATAAGTAGGAGTGAGTTAAGATAATATCCTAAACACCCATAGATTTTTTATTAACTCTTAGTTAAGATATTCTCTTCCTCGATATGATTGAAAAATTATTATCTTCTTACTAAGATGATTCTCTACATTAATCTTGAACTCCTAAAATTTCTAAAAGGATTTAGACTCTAACCTCATTAAGTATACTTATTTAAGTCTACTAATGACATCAATAAAATCAATTAAGTATGAGAATCCACCTATAGCTTAAAATAGAAATATTATACACACATCTAAGTGTGTTAATTAAAGAAGCTCTATAGCCCTTTTACCTTTCCCACTAAAAGGAATTTTATTTATTTTACCTTCTAAACAAGCATGAAATCTATCAATTGGTTTTAGTTCAAAATAATTTAAAGTCCCTTCTTCATATAAATTTATCATATGCTTCTTGTTTACTTGACCAAGTTAGTGATGCCATAACTAGGTGTGATATGATTCATGTTAACTAGATTATTTATCAATTACCAACAATTTAGTTTTATATTCTAGAATATTAATACCATTATTAAGGTGTATTATACCATAAAAAAGTTATCTTCACAAAATAAGAAGCTTTTTATCCATATACATGAATAATATTTCATTCATGTCTAAAATCAACAAAAATATTATGTTTTTAGTAACACTAGTCATGTAACAATAATTATTAATAACCTTAATCAATATTGTTGGTAATGTGAGGTAGTATTCTCTAATGGCTAGAGCAGCTAGACTCACACCATTGGTAGCCCCTAAATTCAATTATCTTCAATAAACCTTATTTAATCTACTCGATTTATATATTTTGATAAAAATGTGAGCACCAAAATTTACATCTAATACCTAATTGATTTATATAGAAAGTTTACACTCGATAGTAAACACACTTGAATCTTAACCATGATTTATCATAGAGGTGTGGTTCTTATTCCAGTGGACCTTCATGATAAATGAAAAATATTATGCATCTTGTTTCTTGGCCTACCAACAAAACTTCCTCTTCTTCAATGGGTGACACAAAGAATCGTTAGACTTATAAATAGTCATGGGGACCTTTTCCTTGATCTTCATCTTATTCCCCATTAGGAATCCATGTTTTCCATGCCTAATATCCTAATATTTTTAGTGAATGAGAGTGAGGAGTTCCAGAAGATATTTATCAATATTGTTCATATTAAAATTCACAATAAAGATAGAGATTATCTAAGGTAGTAAAGAAGGAATGGGATATATACACAACTCATCTGGTATTTTAAATCACAATATGTCAAAATGCTCAATATATCCAATAATCTTAACAACATGAGGTCCAATTGGTTCCCCCTATCCGAGATTTCATGAGAAAAGTGACTTAGAGATTTCATATCTCTCTTGTCTCTCCTTCTCCTAATAAATATCATAGAGATGATGCAACTTAGTGTATAAATCCATATCCCCACACACCTTATGGATCTCACTGGTTATAGAAGATTTTATGAGGTATTAGATTCTCAAATCATTATATAAGTGTCTCAGGTAAAGAGATATCTCTTACTCACTTTCCTTGTTCAAAGGCTCGCTTGGAATAGGGGACTATAGCACATAGAATTTCCTCTCTTAGCATAGTATGATCCGCAAGTTTCTATAATAATCTTTTAAATCCATGCTGGTAAGGAGGTTATATTTCTCAAGTATGAATCACAATGATAATTTTGAGGTAAATTTACTTTCCATTTCTATAAAAAAATATAAAAGTAAGTTTTAGTACTTTATCTTGATTACCAAAATATGATATAATAAATTTTTATTTATCAGTCTCTCAATATTTTATCAAATCTCAATATACCTTACTTTTAGATTAGGAATGTATTATCTCATAGACATTTTAGTGGAAAGGATCCATATTTCCCTTCTCATAACCAAAATGGGGAAATGTTAAGCTATTTGGAGGTATTTAGGTAGGTGGGTCTTTTTGAGTGAATTAACTCGTAGATCCTTGATCTGTTAAGTGAACTCCACATCCTAAAATAATGGACTCTTATTTCCCCAACACTTGCCTCCAAGTTACACCAATACTTGTGAATGAAATCAACCCTTGATGAAAACAAAGTTAAGTCAACCTAGGAATTGAGTTTAAAACTCACTGATAATTGAAATCACTCTAACAAATGCCATACAAGTCCTTTTAACTATTATTTAATCATAACTTAAGTAATGTAAGGGTTATGGAAAATTAATATTTTTTTGAGTGGTTTTTATATTTATGCCTAAATATTTATTTTTTTATCATTTACATGTTTGTTAATATTATTTCAATTTTAATTAAGTCATCAATTATGTCTAAAAAAATATTTATGAATAATCAGGTTATTTTATTCCATATTTCATTATTGTTAATTCATTTATTTTATATGAACACGTCCAAGTGAAGTGCCTAATAGGATTGATTTCTTCCACTAAGAATGGGGTTAAATCAGTGTGGGTAGTTTTTATAATTTCTTCTCTAAATAAATAATCCTCTGTAACTTATTAGAGTCTGATCAAATCAAAAAAAAATCTCAATCTCACATGATCATGAAGGGAAAAATAAAGAATAAAGAACATGTGATTTTTACAAGGTTCATATCAAATGTGGAATCCTAATTTTTTCATGTCTGGTTTCTCTCCCCAACCATGGATAAGTTTCACTATAAGAACAAGTGAGTTCCAATTATTATTATTCATGTGGAATCTCACCACACATGTTAGGAGTCACACTCAACATCACAACTTCACACTGTAGTACAAATATTATTAATGTAATATGAAGAAGATCACTAATTAAACCAGGTTTCTTTAGGAACAAAATATAGAGATATTCTTCCATGATCCCTCAGATAAAGATATAAAGAATTACCTATCATGAAAACATTAGTTTCTCTATACAAATAATATTAGGCTCAAATCATATCTTGTAAAATAATGAGTTTCTTATAATGTTGATTTCTAAATCTATAACCTATGTTTCAGACTTTCCCTCTTTAGATCACTTTCTCACCAAAAAAAATATCCTATGAATAATTATCATCATAAAAAGAGTAGTCTCGTTGGTCATTTAACCTAGAACCAAGGGTCTATATTTCATAAACTCATACTTCTATTTAATAGATATTTCCATGTCTCCCACCTATTTAAAAATACAATAAAAACCAAATAAATTCATCAAAAATCGGAACATATAACCTCTTACCAAAATTAGATCACACATGGTAGGATATCTAGAATAACCACTTTCACAACATGAATATAGTTTCATAGTGTTAATGGATTTCTCAAATTAAAAGAAATCACCATCATGAATCCATGTGAATATCTATTCATGACTTGAACTCCTCAATAATTTGAAATTACAGAGTGTTAATTTCGATTCACAGCATGAAATATCTTCAAATATAGACACTAATTTTCCTCAATTCATCCTAGCAATATCTCATAACATGACATAGTCTTTCACAGTGTGAAACTTTTATGCTACAACTAGATTACTTTCATCCAAATTTAGATACCACAATATAGCATCATGAAATTATCTTTCATGATATATATGACATAAAAACTAGTATAAGAATATTTTTAATAACATAACCTCAATATATAGTTGTCTACAAATACAAAAACCCAAACTCACCACCAAAACCATGGAATATTTAATCTTCCCAAATCAAAACCACAATTCCATGGGGTTCTTCAATCTCCCCATCTAGATTTGTTGCTAATAATATAATCATCTCTAAATTATCAAACCTCAACAACATCATAACATAAGAATCATCAAATTATATGAAATCTCAATGATATGTAGCATGACACCACACTATAGGATGATGTAGTGTTTTTGAGATATTTTCATCCATCAATGATAAGTATATTTAGGTTGAATGATTAAAATGACTTTACTTATCAATCTAAAAGCATATAATAATACCCTATCAATTACTTCTCTCCCCCATTAACATAGAATTATCTTCCCCTTTAGAAATATAATCTAAAGGAATTACTGGAGTCACTTAGTAATAAAAGCTCAAATGTGTGGGAAAGGATGAACATGAAATTTTATACTTAACTCTAAGAACCTATCACGTGGAATAGCTTTAGTAAACATATCTACATTATTATTTTTTATTCTAATAAAGAAAAGTTTTATTTCACCTATAGCCACATTTTCTTCGATAAAGTGATATCAAATGTCAATATTTTTAAACTGAGGGTGTTTGAATGGAATTTTAGGATATATCAAAATTACTTTTATTATCATAAATAATCTTTAATGGTTTCTAAACATTAACCCACAAATATTCTAGTTAAAACTATATCCAAAAAGAATGTATAATTATATGAGTAGCTACCACATACTCTGACTCTATTATACTCATGGCCAACAACCTTTAATTTTTATTGTACCAGCCAAAACAACCATCACCAATAAAGATAAAACCACATGGTGTAGATCTAAAGTCTATATATCCACATTCCCAATCTTCATTATTTTAACCAATAAAATATAGATCTATACTGAACTTATAGATAAAATCATAGTTCATTGTGTCTTTCACATGCCTCAGAATTATTTTAATTTCAAGCATATCTGAATCCTTTAGTTCACTTTGATACCTGGCACACATAGTCATGGAATAGGCAATGTCAGGTCTATATGTTGTTAGATACAAAAGGATGGAAATTTTACTTATGAACTTCTTCTGATAAACCTTGATACCATGTTCATCGTTTCTTAACTTTGTTCCAAGTGATATATATGTGGAAATATCTTCTAAATCTTTCATTCCAAACTTTATTAGTAATTATATGGTAAATTTTTCTTAAAAAATGATATATTTTGAATTTTACTCAATCTATATTCCCAAAAAATAGTTTATTTCACCTAGTATAGATATTTCAAACTACTTCTACATCTTAGTAATGAATTCCTCATATAATAAACTATTATTACTAAAAAACATTACTTTATACACATATACAATTACTATAATTGTTCTTGTGAAATCCTTATTCAAGTAAAAATTACTAGCAATGGTTCCTTTTTATGCCCCATTTTTTCTCAAATAGGAATCAAGTTTAGAATACCAGACTCTTAGAGCCTTATTTAAGTCATAAAAATCTTTATTCAATATGCATACCATGCTTCCATCATTGTCTAGGATTAAATATTTTGGTTTTTCAAGGAATAATTTTTCTTCAAGGTCGCTATTTAGAAAAATAATACTTCACATTTATTTTATATACCTTTTAATGCTTATGTGCTACCACTAGTATGAATATTTTCATTGTCTCAAGTAAAAAACAAAGTGAAATCCTGTTAAAAATATATTCCTTCCATTTTTTAATAGATTTTATAAACCATCCTAGGTTTATTTTGTGTTACATCACCTTTATCATTTATTTTTTTCCTAAAAACTCATTTTTTACCAATTATATTTTTAGTTTTCAATCTAGAAACAAGTTCCCATATAAAGTTATTCTCAATTTTTTTGAGTTATTCATTCATATCTTGTACCTATTCATTGTGTTTAATAGATTCATCCACAATTATAGTCTCAACCTATTATATAAGTGTTATTTGGTTCTCGTCTCTTAGACCCCTTATGGTCTAATTGGTAAATTTTGATTTCTAATGATATTATTTGTTTCTACATGTTTCTTTAATCTCTGACATTGATTTCTATCGCCACAAAAAAAACTTCTTCATAATCACTGGAACATTATAAGTTAGTATCAACTATTTATATTCTAATTTCAACTTCTTTTTCAATCATTTTTCTATAAATTTTATCATTGTTTTGTTTAGGAAACCCAAAATATTCTTGAATTAGATATATTTTTTCCCATATTTCTATCAATTTTCACAAAAAAAACACTCAATAATTTTATTAAACATCTTATTTCATCATTTTTATCCATTCCCATTTGATAAATATCTCATAAATATTCTATCATTATCCTTTTATTCAAATTTTCCCAACCTACTTTATTTGATCTTAATATAAAAAAGGAATTCCAAAAAACATGAAATGTTTCACTTTAGACTTATTTTACCACATAACATAAGGTGTAGCATATTTATATGTCCTAAAAAGAAATCTATGTTGAATATGTACAATTTTACACACTACCACCCACCAAAAATATTTTGAAACTTTATTTTCATCCTGCATTGTTTCTTCATCTTCAGAATGCTCCTATTCTTACTCTCTAAAACACCATTTTTTTGGTTTATATGGTGTGATATATTGATGATTGATTACATGTTTGTAAATATATGTTTCAAATTCATCTCTTTTATATTTATTCATATTATAAGATCTAATTTTTATAATACAAAAAACCAAGATCATTTTCAACCTACCTTCTATACATCTTAAACATCTTAATAGCCTCAGGCATGTGATTGATGAAAAGAACATTGTGTTTTAAAATTAGGTTCCCTATACCCAACTTGAATAGTAATTTTGATTACCAAATCATGTATACAGTGAATTGTGCATGTTGTATTCTTACCATAATAGTTTTTACATTTCTATTTCAATTATTTACATTGTAATGTCCATATATTATTTTTCATATCAACATATTATAGCATTTCTCATCTATAATGAGAACCTTGAGATACTATAATATTAATCTTAATCATATGTATTATGGTCTAGATACATGGACACATATGATGTATGACTATTATGTTCTAGGAGCTCATAAGAATTGAGACTTCTTCTTATGAAGTTCACACTTTGTAATCTCGATTGGAGGATATTATGAGGATATACCCACCAATATAAACACCACATTTTTTAGGTGTCATTGGTAGTTCCTATTTATGAGCACATATATTGGTCTCCAAAATTGATATCATTAACTACGTGTACCATCGTATCATTTACTTTGATTTAAGTTGAAAACCATAAAATTTATGTTGTGTGGAGCTAACTTTTGTGGGGTGTTTCATTAGTGGTATGACATTGGTTGAATGGTCAAGATATAATTTTTCACTTCTAAAAGGAAGAGATATCTCAAGCCCATTTGACAAGGATGGAAGTACCTTTATTAAATCTTTGAACATTGAAACTAAAGGTAAGTCTATCTAGTAATGTTACAAATAAATAAATCAATAAATAATGATGACATGAAGTGGGCATATTGATTTATGAGTTATCATGAGACAAGAAGATTATATTACATGATGTGTGTTTGTAGAAGGTTATAATAGTTATGATTAAGACTTATCCCCTTAATATCCTTGATGGGTTTCTAGAATCCATACATATTCTATGAGTATCACTCACTGCTACCAAGATAAGAACCAAGAAGGTCACACATAAAGTCAATTCAAAAGCTTGTATAATTCTAATGAATTGGAGTTTAGGATATGGTGGGCCCCATGATGGTGGATGACTAATTTCAAAGTTTATAAGATCAAAAATAAAACAAATAAATTCAATATTATTTGAGTTTATAATAATAACTATTTAATTTATTTACATATTATATTCATAAGTTATTCAGTGAATATAATGAAAAAATATTTTTCAAAAAACTATTAGATATTTAATATTTCGGGTTAATATAATATTTATGGGAGTGATACTTTGAGTTAGTGACTCATATTTTATAATGTAATACAGTTTATAAGTTACAAGTATGCAATAAAAAATCTATGACATTTGCAGAAAGTTTTCAATGTCGTTTATATCATTTTTATGTACATTTTAAGGGTTAACTTTAATAAAGACCAAAATACAATTTATATAATTCATTACTATAGTTTTTAAGAAATTTTAAGACCCAAAATGAGATAGGTAAGTGATTTATCAACATCTCTCTCTTATCTACCTCTCTCTCAAGTCCTAGAGAGAGAAAGAAAAGGTAAAACCAATAATTGTTTGATCCAAATTCTCTTGTCATTATCTTGATTTTCCATGATCAGGATGATGTAAAATATCTTCCAATTATCTATTATAGTACTCATATTTCATAATTTGAAAAGCAATCAATCATCTAGAATGTGTGTGGAATATCTAGAAGATTCTGGGTTTAGTTCCTTTGAGCGATGATCGGTAGCAACAAGCGAAACATGTTTCCAATCAATGAGTTACAATATTGATTTATTTTTTGTTTTAAATTATTCATGATTAATTAATTTTCACATGATCCATATATGAATCTTGGTTGGGGTTTTCCATATCTTATGTTTCAACATAAATATGGACCCAAAAATTTAAAAGCTTATTTTTCACACTTCTGTAAATCCTTAGGTTCCTTAAAATTGTATCAGAGAAAGTATTAATTTAATTAAGATGAATTAAAAATTAAATTTTGATTTATTTGAGAAGAGGGAGCCTCCAAAATCCTGATTCCGAAAATGATGCATCGATTAGAGATCGGATAACAAAGTTGTGGTCATCCAAAGATCGAAATTATAATTTTTTAGGCTTAAAACCAACAATGTGTATATATTTCATTGATATGGGATTATATCACTGATAACCTATGACTTTAGGTTAGATGATATGGCCAGAACCCTACCCATGTGGGATCTTTCTAGCTGAGCTATTGCACCAAGGAAGTCTGAGTTAATGAAAAATTATCTAAAAATACATTGTAATATATATATACACACACAAATACACACACACACACACACACATATATATATATATGAATATGTATATATAAATGAATAATATATATATATATATATATATATATATATATTATACATATAGGTGCATGAGGTAAAGAGAATAAATCCCATTCCATGATTCCCCTTACAAATTTTTGAAAGCCTAAAATGTAGGCTTGTGGAAGTAATTTTAAGAAATATAATAAATAAAAAATGGGAGGGAGAATTTGGGGGGGAATATCGACCCCATTCATGGAAAATAATATCTCCCCCTGTATGTGGGAATTAGAAACCGCTACTTAGTAAAAATGTTTTTTAATTAAAGGGTCGGCACAGCCATCACCCAAATCAAAAAGAACCCCCCTATGGCTAGAATAAATAAGACCCCCCCCCCCCATTGGGGGAGAAGTGTAAGTGCATAATTTGATTCAATTTTTAAAAAAAATTATATATGTGGTTCCCCATGAGGGGCTCCTTCCCCCCTGCCCATGTGCAAGGCACGTGGGTGGACTTGCGCCATCGACCCAAAACCCCTACTAGGTCGGGTTCTGCCCAACCCATCTGAACCTTCCGAGTATTTCCCCATTATCTAAAACCACTCTATAGGGGTTTTAAAATTTCCCAGGATCTTGAATAAATATAGAAAAATTTCAAAAATATTTTTAATCTAAATAAATAATTTATGGGAACGTGCGACAAGTATTTTATAGATTAAATTTTAATTTATTATATTTTAATTCATTTAAAATACCCCCAAGATGATTTCATTACAAGTTTAATTTATTTATAGGATTTTAATTCATATTAACTGATAATGAGCCATAAATCGACTAATTATTTTCCAATTTTATATATATTTATTTATTTATGAATGTATTTTAATATATTCATTTATAATAATTATTAAATAAATGGTTATTTTCACATCATTTCATTCGTCGTTATTTATATAAGGTTCTATACACCTAGATAAAACTTATTAATTTTTATTTTAAATTATCAAGATCCTCTCGCTTGCATGCAAGTATTGTTGTATAATGATAAGGATCAAATGTGATGTGGTTCACTTAAATATTTGGCAATGTACCAGAAATGACTTTGATGCATTAAATGGGTGAGAACTAAGACTCAATTCACATGTCTTGTGACTCAAGGAGTTATCCCTAGGGTCTAGTTTGATCCATTCTTCACTCAATGGATCAACCATTAGCATTTTATCCTGATTATACAAGTGTAGTTATTACTCTTGATCACATAAAATAATAATTAAGCATGTCTAGATAAAATGAACATGCATGGAGAATTTTTTTCTATTTATATAAATTTAAATATGTGAGTGCAGTCATGTTGAACAAGAAAGTGTAAATATAAAATGATTAATTTCATCGATAATAATAATAACCCTCAAAGAAATATTAATTCATGATGCCTTTAATCAGTTAAATTTGAACAAAATTGATTGTATGAGATACTCATCAGCCCTATTTGAGGGTGCCTCCTACTATTGTGGATTTAATATTAGAGTGATGGGTCAACTTAACTAAAGTTGGTGGGAAATAAATATCCTTATCTAGATTTTCATAACTTTATAGGCAAATTTTTTAGCAATTCAAGGCTATCCTTTGCAGGATATGGGACCCCACTCAATAGATCAATGAGTCACAAGTTAATTGAGTTTTCCAGTTGAAATACTATATTGAGAATCTCTAAGTAGTATCATGGTCGTAACTTAACAATAAGGAGATGTTCTAAGGATATTTTCTACTAGAATACTCAATAGATTGTGTATACCAAATCTAGTAGTTGAGGGCTAATAGAATTTTAAATAATAGTGGGAGAAATTTAAGACAATAAAATATATAATTTTTAATAACTGGTAATCAATATAAAATAAAAAATATTCTTAATTTTTCTTTTATAGAAGAATGGCTTGTAATACCACAAATTCACTATGATAAAAATTGAAAAAATAATTTTTATAACTGGCATAAACTTTCAAGTGTAGTATAGGTGCTTGGTAAAATTACTAAAATGTGAAAGGAAATTATTTGTACTAGATTCCCCACTACCTTTTGAGAAACATCAAGAAGAGAAGTTGAAAGAGAATCTTACAAGATACACAAGGATGATGCATTTTATGTTTGCATCATAATGTTATCATCAATGTCCAATGTGTTGTGAAAATAACATCGGGACATTGATTCTTACACATGTTGTCTCGACTCTAAGAAGTATATGAAGAGAAAGTGAAGTGAGTAATGAATGAGGTGATGATTACACTAAACATGTGTAAATTTAAATATATATCATGACCTTTAAATACATACATTTCTAATATATCCTTATCACCCAATTTCTCCTTTTTCATTTAAGATTATATATAAATGACTAATATGGATAAAAATTCTTCATTACCTTTTGGGTTAGGGTTCTCAAACATGATAATAACTTAGAGAAATATTAATCCTTAATTATTATGGTGAAAAATTGGAAATACAAGGTGAAAAGGCCAATGGAATGTGTGATGCCAAGAGCACCTTCAGAACATCCTTTAAAGAAAAGAGGAAAATCTTCATAAATGGTGTTATTTTCTTCACATGTCATGAGATCAGTCTACGGAAGATAAAATAAAATAAATTGAAGTAGAATTAACCATTCACTTCAACTTAGTGTATATTCATCATTGTATGTGTTGTTTCTATTTTACTTCTTGGTTATTAGGTAGTTAATGTGTTTCACACATTTTTATCCAAATATAGTAACCAAGTAAGTATGGAAATGTTACAATAATTAATGTGATTTCTCTAAGTAACTTAGAAAGGGTGATTCCTAAGTTAGAAGAGATAATTAAACAACTTCTAATTTATAAGTTTATTGATTATAATTAAATTTTTATTGATTATTACAAAAACATTTATCTCATGTGTCTTTTGGACATAATGAGAGATTATTCCATTTTTGGGATGAATGTAGTTTGTGGTGTCACATAATTAACTAATAGTTTATTAATTATTGAATCATTATAAATATCTGATGAATATAAAATGTAAGACTTAAATACCCTATTGTGGAAACATGATTCTTTGTCTAGTAAAACTGAAAGTAGTTTTCAAGGATATACCCAGTATTATCTTTAAACTCCATGGAGATAAAACCATAGGTATTATTAATATATTTACTTATACAGTTTTAGAAAAATAAACCTTTAGAAATAAAGCTAAGCTATAAAGATTTCAAAATTAGTTCAACTAGAGAGCAAGATCTAATCCAAGAAGAAGTTTAAGGTAAATTCATATACATCATGAGATTACTTTATGAGTTTTATGGAATGTGAAATTGAAGTAATGACTATGCATGTTTAGAAGATACGAGTTTCTTCAGGCCTATGAGCATAATAATATCTTGACCAAGCATTCATTTAACATGAAAATGTAGATTTGGTTTATTCTTAAATTCACATTTCCTTATACACATCAAATCCATGATATTAGTAAAAGGAGTATTGATGATGAGTCTTACATACATGAATTGATCATTAAAATATAGAATGGATCAATTTATAAATTAATATTTTCTTATAGACATCAAAGTCATGATGTTAGTAAAAGAACATCAATGATGAGATTTAATAAGTCATGTAAAATATTTCATTGTCTTTTCAAGACATGCTTCATAAATAGTAGAGTTAACCCATAAACATATGCCAATTATTTTTAAAAATGGATTTCATATGATTTATAATATGAAAGTGATCCATTATATTATACTACATGTGTTTATATGCAAATAGTTTGTTAATGATAAGTCAATAAACATATTTTTTATTACATCACATGATTTATCGAAAATTCCATCAAAAGTTCGGTGTCTTTGGGAATTAGGTAAACTTGAAATTATACACATGGAAAAATACTCATTTCTTTCACAAAGATTCTCCACACATGTAATTACCTTATATGTATCCCTTTTATTTCAACTCTTGGGGGAAATGGGAAACATAAGAAAAGGGTGATCTATTAATCCCAATATGGGATAAACAATGAAAATGGAGCATAATTAAACATCATGGGTAAAACATGAGGCATGATATAAGAACATAAACATGAGGAAAAGAGTCATAACATGATCATAAGAACATATACATAAGTAAAATAACTATAATATACAATAATCATGAGCCATGTGATATCAATCTTGATCCAAGGAACCATTAAAAGTCATAGAAAGAATAAATAAAACATATTTGTATCTTGGAACATCAAACATTGATAATGTAATTACCTATATAAGTAATTCCTATATCTCTTAGGAGTAACCTATAATTGGTAAACTCTATCATCATTTAGGAGTAACTTCCATCTAGTTAACTCTTTCTCATTATCCAGTGCTTTCGATAACTATCAGGGTGCACCCTTAATATTCATTAATTCATGTGTTCCATATAAGGAAAACATACATAAAATAATTATAGCATGATAAAACCATTCGAAATTAAATAAGTATCTAATGAAATTTTATAACTTTCTAGGAAAATATCCATCAATCAAGATAATGAATTGTAGGGTATTTACACCGTATAGACAAAAGGTCATACGGTTTAGTTAATAATTTTCCCAGTTAATCAATGTTTGGGTATCTAGGTGAATAACCTTCAATTAGAAGAATCTTGAAAGGGTATTCACAAGGAAAGGTATTGGAATAAAATATTCGATTACCCATTGTTGAAGATAAGTAAAGACAAAGACAACGACAGATTATTCTCTATAGAGATCATAATTCCACCATACAATGTATACATAAGAACATGGAAATATATAATAAATGTAAAATTTATGAGTAATATAGAGAGTTAAAGATAACACATTCATTGGTTACAAATTAGGTTGATGTTTTACATCCCTTTTCTATCGGTTTCCAACATAGTTTATTCATGGAACCGGAAACACCGATGGTTCTATTATTCATGATGTTTCATGAACCTTATTTCCAAAGATAGGTGGTCATTGGGAAATGATTACAAACACACTTAGGGAGTCACATTGTTTAATAGGATGGGAGTTCGGGATCATCGTGCCTTTTGTGGGAAATTATTGCCTACTCTAAGACTCTCTTATATATTTAGACATATTCGTAAATCCATTATTAAATCCCAAATATGGAATGGGTCACCCTTATATTGACAATAAATTTTTAAAATTTATTATATTTATAATCATCTATATGTATCGAAGGTTCTTCATTGATGGATATGTCTATATGTATATGAGTTTTTTCATTGATGGTACCATTTATATAGATTATGGATTCTTATGTCATTTATTATCTTGTTGCTGGTTTTAAGCCATGCAGTGGGGCACTCTATAATTTATCATCATTCAAGAATACAGGAGTCATTTTGATGTCAATATTGGACCCATGAAAAGGAATTCCAACATATACTTATAAAATAAATCATAACTCATGTAGTTCAGTGACACTTAATGGGATACATCATACCTTTTAAGTTCATGTGAAGAGGACCAGACTATGCAATTTAACATCATACGACTATGAAATCTAGGTGAAAGGTTCCTAGGCAAGGATGATGTAGTACTTATGCTAAAATGGATCAGGGGCCTGGAAGGGATATATCCTCCCATGTTGGATATAAACCAACTGGTAATATGGACCAATGAATATTAGGGTGAGTTTGGGGTGTTGGTTTTGAACCTCAAGGAAGCTTCCTGCATATCCCATTTGGACAGAAATTAAATCACACGTAGTTGAAAAGCTTAGGGCTTACACCTATGAAAGAGCCCCAATGGTTCATAGAGAATATGTCCTTTTGAGGTGGTTATAATATAGTTAGATATTATAAAAAATAGGATACCCAAGTGGATATTTTATCATGATAATTACATGATCACCACTAACCTCTAATCTCAATTGATTCGTGATCGGTGTGAGAAAAAAGAGGATATGGAAGGTCTATAAATCTATACAATATTATTCATCTAATAGTGCATATGGGGAAGGATATAGAAATTGGGATGAATGTACCACTGATAAGACTGAGGTATTAGTCTAGTATGGATTTCCTTATGAAGATCCCACTCCCTTCCACTTTCTCAAGATAGAAGAGAGAACGAGGGTATGGAAATGGGAAATAGATGTCGTAGCCTAGCCTAGTGATCCATCTTCCACCATTCCTAAGGTCAGGATCCTCATTACCATGATAATGTAAGTTTTAAAACATTTTGGGGATCCTTTACACTAGGTAGGTTAAATTATATGATTTTATTTCCATTAGAATACAAGACTGGATGGGGGGACATACTTGTGTGTCCTACCCCTAATCTAAATGAATCTGATGGTCATGGAGAAGGTCTTAATGAAAGTATTATCGGGTTCTAGTAGGAGAGATATAAAGACACTTGTATGGTTCATGAAGGGGCCAATATGGGGCTGAGCACTATGTGGAAGTATGGAAAAAAGGTTGGAAGGTAAAATGACTCAAAGGATACCCCATTCTGCATATTGTTCTGAAGGTACCAAGCACGTAGTGGAAGCCCCAAAAATGGGTTTTAAAATTTTTCCACCGAGGATAGACATGACTACATCATCTTTGGTGAATAACTTTCTAGTATAATCCCTAGGAACATATGTAAATAGTTTTTAAGCAAAAAATTAAAACCATAAAATCCTTGGTTAGAGGCGAAACCATGCTTGAAGTCTGCTCATTGTCAGTGATCATCACTCGAAGAATCCGAAGGTGAATTCCTCTAGATCATCCATGTGCACTTTAAGAAACTATGGGAGCACTGATCATCAAAATCTAGGTGTTTTCTTGGAGATCCAAAGACACCTTAGATGCTCCAATGATCACCACATCACCTTTCTTTCGATGCACAAGAGATAGCTCGATCCAATCACTTTGATCGAGAGATTCTCTCTCTATAATGTAGGTGAGAGAATAAGAGAGAGAGGCTCTCACCCTTGAGTAGTAAATAGTACATGTCATGTTCTCTATCTCTTCTATTTATAGTGAGTTCATAAATATCTAAAATAAACTCCCGATACCTAAATTTTTATTTCACACTAAATAAATGATATATTATGACTACTGTAATGAATCATAAATATCAATTATAATTTTATCACTTTATCGTAATATAATAAATATATTATATGATAAAACCCAATCCATTAACTCAACTCATCATTCCCTCAAAAATTAAATGAACCTTGAATATTTTAAACTGATATTATTTTAAATAATATTTTCATGTATTTACTTAAAACCTGTAAATATATTTAATAAATAAATTCAATTCTCATTATTATTAACTTGAATAATATGAATTTTTTATTATTTTAGTGATCGTATATCCATGAAAAAACTCATACCCCAATTTTGGGCCCTCCATGTCTTAATTACCTATTCAAATGAATAGGGAATATTCTTGAATATGCTATTGTGTGTGACCCTCTAGGCCATTATCTTGATAGTAGTGAATACCATTCACAGACCAAGATTAAGATCTAGAAAACCCATCATGGCTGATAAATATATAAGGATAGTCATAGAAATGACAACCAACCTATGAACACGTACTGTGTAATATAATATCACTATATTTAATATCTCATAAAGTAGGACACACACTCATGTCATCACCCTTTTCTTTCTTTATTATTTTTTGATCTAACTAGATAGAATTACCATTGGCTACCATAGTTATATTCCTATGAAGGTACTACCATACTGATCAACCAGGCCTGAGATATATTACTTCTTTAACTTGGAAGTGACAAATTCTTTATTAAAAATTCAACCAATGACATACCACCAATGACACATCCAACACAAGCTACCTCACCATGATTTCATTATCTTGGTTTTTACCTTACATCAAAGTATGTGATCAAATGGCACACAATGGTAATGATATCAAGTCATGAGACCAATACACATGCTCATAGATAGAAACATATAATGACACCCAAAACATGTGGTGTTCCTATTGGTGGTTTTTTTCACATGATCTTGCTACTAGAGATCACAAAGTGTGAAATTCATGAGAATAAGTCTCAATGCTTATGAACCCTCAACACTTGATAGTCAAACATTGACCGTGTCCAGATAGTATGATGTATCTAGACCATAGTACATATATTTAAGATTAATTTCATGGTATCTCAAGGTTATCATTATATCTTGTGATATTCTATAACCTTTTGATATGAAAATTAATATATGGACATTACCATTAAATAGTGGACACAAAAATATGTACAGTATAATGGTAAGAAAAAATCATGCATATCTAACTGTACACATGATATGGTAATAAAAATTACTATATAGTTGGATCTAATTCACTTACTATTAAAACACTTCCACTTTTACTAGATCCAACTTTCTAATCATACTTTTTATCTCTCACATGATTAAGATCATGTTTCTACTGAGTCATGTCTTTAGTTTTTGGGTATGCCACCACTACTACAAAAACGGTCTTTATCAGCACTCAAAAAGGGCTTTATCAGTGCTAAAAAAGTGTTGTAAAGATTAGCGCTGATAAAGGGGGGGTCCCCTTTATCAGTGCTTATTGAGCACTGATAAAGGGGTACTTTATCAGTGCTAAAAATCACTGATAAAGGAAACTTTTATCAGTGCTAAAAACACGCTGATATATGTGTGTTTTATCAGCGCTCGTTTAGCGCAGATAAATTTATCCTTTATCATCACTTTTTTAGCACTGATAAAGGTGTAGTTTATCATCACTTTTTTATCACTGATAAAGGGAGCCTTTATCAGCTCTAAAAAAGCCCTAATAAATTCCATGTCTGCGGCTACAAAAAAAATCTGCAACAGCACACCCAAACACCTGCAAAAAATTCAGCATCTCAATAAGCTAATTAGACCAAGTATACCCATACAAAATTAACACATAAATCATAAGCTAATTAGACCAAGTATACCCATACAAAAATTATACTCGTACACCATTAACACATAATTCATAAGTTAATTAAGTACATAAAGAAGTCAATTCAGAATTTAGGGGGTTGGGGTTGTTCAGGGGTTTGGGGTGGCTGTCCAAGGGGGGGTAGGGGGTGTCTGGGGGGATGGGGGTGTCCGGGGGGAAATGGGTGTCCAGGGGGTGGGGGGTCTAGGTGAGGAGGGGGGCTGTCCATGGGGGTGTCCAGGGGATTGGGCTGGTGTCCAGGGTGTCGGGGGGGCTTTCCAGGGGGTGGGGGTGTCTGGGGGGTTGAGGGCGGTCTGGGGGTTTGGTGGGGCTGTCCAAGGGGGGTGGGGTGGTGTCCAAGAGGGTGGGATGGGGGTGTTTGGGGGGATAGGGGTGTCTGGGGGGTGGGGTGTCTAGGGGGGTGGGGGTGGTCCTGGAGGTTGGGGGTTGTCCAAGGGGGGTGGGGTGGTGTCCAAGGAGGGGGGTGTCTAGGTGGGGGGGCTATCTATGGGGTGTCCAGGGGGGGTAGTCTGGTGTCTAGTGTGTCGGGGGGGATTTCTAGGGGGTGGTGAGGTTGTCCAAGGGGTGGATAGTGTCTGGGAGGGTGGGGGTGGCCATCAATGGGTGGGGGTGTCCAGGGGGTGGGGGTATCCAGGTGGCGGGGTGGTGTCTAAGTGGGGTGGGGGTTCCGTCCAGGGGGTGGTGGTTGTCCAGGGGGTGGGGGTGTCCAGGGGGGCTGTCTGAGGTGGAGGGGCAGTCCATGGGCATGTCTAGGGGAGGTTGGGTTTCCAGGGGGTTTAGGTGGCTTTCCATGGGTGGTGGTGTCCAGAGGGGTGGGGTGTCCAGGTCGTAGGTCACTTGTTGTTTTCACTTAGAATTGTGTCCATTTTAAACAAAAGAGAGACACTTTGAGTGATACCAGCCACACCGGGCCTCAGATTGATGTGGGGTTGACTCGTACATGTCTAAAAGGACCCATGGATCATTCTCCTAAAGAATCAACATAATCCAAATGCGTTTGGTTGGATTTCTATAGGTCAGTTGTTGTTTTCACTTAAAATTGTGTCCACTTTAAACAAAAGAGAGACACTTTGAGTGATACCATCCACATCGTGTCTCAGACTGATGAAGGGTTGACTCGTACACATCACAAAGGACCCATGTATCGTTCTCCTATAGGATCAAGACAATCTGAATGTGTTTGGTCAGATTTTCGTAGGTCAGTTGTGGTTTTCACATAAAATTGTGTCCATTTTAAACAAAAGAGAGACATGTTGAGTGATACCGGAAAAAACGTGCCTCATATTGAGGCAAGATTGACTCGTACATGTCTCAAAGAACCCATGGATTGTTATCTTATAGGATCAAGACAATCCGAAAGTGTTTGTTCATGTTTTATTAGGTCAGTTGTTGTTTTCACTTAAAATTGTGTCCATTTTAAACAAAAGAGAGACACTTTGAGCGATACCGGCTAAACCATGCCTCGGATTGAGGTGTGTTTGACTCGTACGTGTCAAAAATGACCCATGTATCATTCTCCTATAGTATCAGCACAATCCAAATTCGTTTGGTCAGATTTCCGTAGGTCATTTGTTGTTTTCACTTAAAATTGTGTCCATTTTAAACAAAAGAGAGACACTTTGAGTGATACCGACTAAATCGTGCCTCAGATTGATGCGGGGTTGACTCTTAAACGTCCCCAACGCACCCATTGATCATTATCCTAAAGGATCAACACAATACAAATGCATTTGGTCAGATTTCCTTACATCAGTTGTTGTTTTCACTTAAAATTGTGTCCATTTTAAACAAAAGAGAGACACTTTGAGTAATACTGACAACACCATGCCTCGGATTGAGATTAGGTTGACTCTTACATGTCTCAAATGACCCATGTATCGTTCTCCTAAAGGATCAATACAATCCGAAAGAATTTGGTCAGATTTCCGTATGTCAGTTGTTGTTTTCACTTAAAATTGTGTCCATTTTAAACAAAAGAGAGACACTTTGAGTGATACCGGCCACACCGGACCTCAGATTGACGCGGGGTTCACTCGTACACATCGAAAAGGACCCATGGATTGATCATTATCCTAAATTATCAACACAATATGATTGCGTTTGGTCATATTTCCGTAGGTCAGTTGTTGTTTTCACTTAAAATTTTATCCATTTTAAACAAAAGAGAGACACTTTGAGTGATACCGGCCACACCGTGTCTCGGATTGAGGTGGGGTTGACTCTTACATGTTAAAAAGGACCCATGGATCTTTCTACTATATAATCAAGACAATCTAAATGTGTTCGTTCAGATTTGTGTAGGTCAGTTGTTGTTTTCACTTAAAATTGTGTCCATTTTAAACAAAAGAGAGACACTTTGAGTGATACCGGCCAAATTGTGCCTCATATTGAGGCGGGGTTGACTCTTACACATCAAAAATTACCCATGGATAGTTCTCCTATATGATCAAGACAATACAAATGCGTTTGGTCAGATTTGTGTAGGTCAGTTGTTGTTTTCACTTAAAATTGTGTCCATTTTAAACAAAAGAGATACACTTTGAGTGATACCGGCCACACTGGGCCTTGGATTTATGCGAGGTTTACTCTTACACGTCGAAAAGGACCCATGGATCATTACCCTAAAGAATCAACATAATCTGAATGTTTTTGGTCGGATTTCTGTAGGTCACATGTTTTTTTCACTTAAAATTGTGTCCATTTTAAACAAAAGAGAGACACGTTGAGTGATACCGGCCACACCGTGCCTCAGATTGAGGCAGGGTTGACTCATACATGTTAAAAAGGGCCCATGGATAGTTATCCTATAGGATCAAGAAAATAAAAATGTTTTTGGTAAGATTTGCGTAGGTCAGTTGTTGTTTTCACTTAAAATTGTGTCCATTTTAAACAAAAGAGAGACACTTTGAGTGATATCGGCCAAAATGTGCCTCATATTGAGGCGGGGTTGACTCTTACACATCAAAAATGACCCATGGATAGTTCTCCTATATGATCAAGACAATACAAATGCGTTTGGTCAGATTTGTGTAGGTCAGTTGTTGTTTTCACTTAAAATTGTGTCCATTTTAAACAAAAGAGATACACTTTGAGTGATACCAGCCACACTGGGCCTTGGATTGATGCGAGGTTGACTCTTACACGTCGAAAAGGACCCATGGATCATTTCCCTAAATAATAAACATAATCTGAATGTTTTTGGTCGGATTTCTGTAGGTCACATGTTTTTTTCACTTAAAATTGTGTCCATTTTAAACAAAAGAGAGACACTTTGACTGATACCGGCCACACTATGTCTCGGATTGAGGTGGGGTTGACTCGTACACCTCAAAAAGGACCAATGGATCGTTTTCCTATAGGATCAAAACAATCCAAATGAATTTGGTCAGATTTTCATAGGTCAGTTGTTGTTTTCACTTAAAATTGTGTCCATTTTAAACAAAAGAGAGACACTTTAAGTGATACCGGCCAAAACATGCCTCGGATTGAGGTGGGGTTGACTTTTACACATCCCCAAAGCACCCATGGAGTTTTCTCCTAAATGATCAACACAATTAGAATGTGTTTGGTCGGATTTTCATACGTTAGTTGTCGTTTTCACTTAAAATTGTGTCCATTTTAAAAAAAATGAGAGACACTTTGAGTGATACCAGCCACAACGGGCCTCATATTGAGGTGAAGTTGACTCATACATGTCTCAAAGGACCCATGGATTGTTATCTTGTAGTATCAACACAATCCTAATGCATATGGTTGGATTTCTGTAGGTCAGTTGTTGTTTTCACTTAAAATTGTGTCCATTTTAAACAAAAGAGAGACCATTTGAGTGATACCGGTCACATCATGCCTTGGATTGAGGTAGGGTTGACTCGTACACGTCAAAAAGGACCCATTTATCATTCTCGTAAAGGATTAACATAATCCAAATTCATTTGGTCAGATTTCTATAGGTTAGTTGTTGTTTTTACTTAAAATTGTGACCATTTTAAACAAAAGAGAGACACTTTGAGTGATACCGGCCACACCGTGCCTCAGATTGAGGCAGGGTTGACTCATACATGTTACAAAGGACCCATGGATAGTTCTCCTATAGGATAAAGAAAATAAAAATGCGTTTGGTAAGATTTTCGTAGGTCAGTTGTTGTTTTCACTTAAAATTGTGTCCATTTTAAACAAAAGAGAGACACTTTGAGTGATACCAGCCAAACCGTGCCTCGGATTGAGGAGGGGTTCACTCGTACACGTCCCTAATGCACCCATGGAACATTCTTCTAAAGGATCAACACAATCCAAATGTGTTTAGTTGGATTTCCGTATGTTAGTTGTCATTTTCACTTAAAATTGTGTCCATTTTAAAAAAATGAGAGACACTTTGAGTGATATTGGCCACAGTGGGCCTTGGATTGAGGTGGGGTTGACTCATACACGTCAAAAGGGACCCATGGATCATTCTCCTATAGTATCAACACAATCCGAATGCTTTTTGTCAGATTTTCGTAGGTCAGTTGTTGTTTTCACTTAAAATTGTGTCCATTTTAAACAAACGAGATACCCTTTGAGTGATACCGGTCACACCGTGCCTCGGAATGAGGTCGAGTTGACTCGTAAACATCAAAAAGGACCCATGGATCATTCTATTAAAGGATCAAGACAATCCGAATGCGTTTGGTTGGATTTTTATAGGTCAGTTGTTGTTTTCACTTAAAATTGTGTCCATTTTAAACAAAAGATAGACACTTTGAGTGGTTCATCATTATTTCATGTTGCTGGTACATATCATCTGTTAAAATGGGAAAATGACTCATTTGATAAAGGATGTTTTATTTAATAACAATTACAATTTTCCTACGAACATTTACATACAACAATGTTTCATCTTTTGATGCCCTTAACCCCTCTCAAAAATGACTGCCAATTATACACGTCCCCAAGTCATATCTTCATGCTATTTGTGTACAATATACCATCAGGTATGTGGCCCACTCATTTCTAAACAAATATATATTGTCTTGTGAGTATGAAGCTTTTTTGAAGTCAGAGTAGTACTGGAAAATATAAA
Organism: Viscum album; assembly: GCA_963277665.1. Lineage (NCBI taxonomy): Eukaryota > Viridiplantae > Streptophyta > Magnoliopsida > Santalales > Viscaceae > Viscum > Viscum album. The sequence goes on from OY728141.1 coordinate 1,987,640,637, forward strand.
AATAAAGAATTAATAAATTAATTAAATGAACTAGTAGTTGTTTTTGAAAATACCTCTTTAGGGATGCTAGTTTGTTGATGAAACCCGATCTCTTTAATAAATTTACAAATATAATAACCACAATCATTATCGTTTGTTTATTTTGGACACTGCAAAAAAATTATTCATTAGGAGAATAAGTAACTTTTGTTGCGATGTGTTTGGATAGTGAAATTTTATTATATATACCCTGATATTTGTCTAGACGTAGTACTTGATCGCCTCATTATTCTTATCCTCTATCCTCATTCCTTTTTTTAGATGATAATGATACACCACCCTATCATAACAGAATCCTCAGTAAAAGATAATATAAATTATATTACTTGATGTTTAGACCTAAAAAGTAGGATGTAGTGTCTTACAGATTCACAAACTCCATCATGTGTGGTCGGTTTGATGGATATCCTTACTTTGAATCCATAAAATAAATATTTGGAGTATCCAAGTTCACAGCAATTAGCATCCAATGTTGCCTAAAAACAAAAAAAGGAATAAGTAATAAAAGAATTAAAAATATAATTGATATGATTTAATCGTAGAGTTTTACCCCTGCATGGTTGGTATTAGGAAGAGTCTATCATCTATAATCTTGCTTTCAAATGTTTTCAGTAAGTCGTTCACTATTTCATTATTTTTTTATGGCTCTAATTTCATTAGATGTGTTGATGTGGTATGAGGACTAACGAGTCCGAATTTTGGATCATTAAAAAATTCCTTAACTGTTTTTCATATATACGTCTATCAACAATATAAAATGAATTTAGTCATAATTTGCACATTAGATCAACTTTTAGAAAATCAATTCATGAAAACATACCTCATATATATATTTAAAATTATGATGCCTAGCCAACTGTTTTCAAGGATCTCATTTACATTTTCAACAGCAACGAAATATTGACTTTCCTCTACGTATATATTCTCTTCAAAAACCACTATATGACTACTACCACCTCTTAGATTTGTATCCACATGAGTCTCTAATGATAGTAAATGTGTATAGAGAATAGGTGGTGTTATTGTGCTTTCAGTAGCTCCTTGGGATCGGTTGGTCGATCCTTTAGATGGTTTTGAGCCAATGTTTGTCACCCCCTTCCCTTTCTCCGTCTATAATAACATTCATTGGTTTAGACTCTTTTTTCATTAATTGTTAAAGGTTTATCTTGAAAAAAAAAAGGAAATAAATACCTCTTTGTCTGCATGTACTCTTACAAGTTGTGACGACCATGAAATGAATGTCCCAATATCCTTTTCGACCGTATGAATATCATCGTCATCAAGTGGAATAGGTAGCTCTGCATTTGGCTCATGAGCTACAGTAATCATCACTTTCAGATGATCTTTTGGAAGTGGTCTATTATGTAGCGTGTCATCTGGGATGTTGAACACTATATCCCTCACTATAAGGTGATAGGTGGGTGTTGACATATATAAATCAAAATCATTGTCACCCTGTAGAAGATCAGTATAGGAAAAGTATCAGTGTTTGTCTGATTCACATTTCATGAGAACAATTATTAGAATATTGATTACCACAGCTAAGACAGCTCTTTCAGGGGAATGGCTCGCCTCAAAACTGGTGGGGTGGGTGGGGGGGATCTTCATGTGTTGGTTGCTCCTGAGTTGTGTCTTCTCCTTGCTTCCCACCCATAAAAGTTTCTAGAAACTCTCCCTGCCATTACAATCGTTCTTCAAGGGTTGCTAGTCTTTCGCTCATTTGTTTCAATTTTTCATCTCTATCATCTGTTTTTTTTCTTCTCAAAATATACTCGAGGTGTCACCCCAAACCCCACACCTCTGACATGACCGTATTGTTCTGGCTACTTCAAAGCCGTCAATAATAGGTCTGCACCCGCTACAGGAGTAGTTGATTCCTGTGACTGTTGGATATAGGAAAATAACTTATTATTTTTATGTAATAGCAATTTAAAAAAAATCTTTTTATCATCATGCCATACTTACACATATTTCCCACACTTTTTGTGTGTTCTCATTTACTATCTTCCCTTCCTTATTCACACGTGCCTCCTTCCATAGCACATGACATGGGATGGAAGTGTCTTTGGTTTTAGACTCATCAATCTACATATAAATGTAGAAAGATAATTATGATGTTGTTTTTTGGTACCTAACAATATTACTATAAATTTAAAATGCATACCATTTTCTTTTTAAGTGAAGTGTACCCCATCCTTGATTTACAATAGGGGTATGTTGGTTTTGATGCACGTTCCTTATTTTCAATACAGAGTTGTTGTTTCATAAATGAAATATTGTCAATCAAAGTGATGAATACATGTATCCTCAAACAATGTATTATCACCCACAATGTACCTGAAACTTATCATCCCCAAGGCAGCCAATAAATGCATCCCATGCTTCTTGGGATATCATGTGAGCGTAGACAATGGGTGGGTGCGGGTTTATTTTACCTTTGGAATCTTTTAGGTGACATCTTGTTAAAATAGTGCGAAAATATCGATGAATTCTTCATGTAAGACTTAGTACATAATCCTTGTGTGAATCGTCTACTCTAAATGTACTCTATAAGAGATTGAGAAGAGTAAGACATTGTTTCATTATTTTATTTGCTATTAAATTAAATAAATAAATTAATAATGTTATTGTAATTTCTTCCCAGATCACATCCTTCAGCCCGGACACAACATGGTGCCATGAATCTATGCCAATCGGTACGTGTTACAAAGTGACAACTAAAATGTAAATACTAAACATATCCTTGTTGGGATTCACATGTTGGCCTCGTTCATTCCATCCAACATCAAATTTGATGTCTTTGCTTTTCGCCTTAAGAACTTTGGCTAACACCATCAAACTACAATGCACCTGTGTTTTCTGTGACGTCGATCCTTCATGCCCGACCATTTCATCAATATCAACATCATCTATATGTTCATCTAAAATGGTATCAATGGCATGTGCTGATGGTTGTTGGACCTCAACACTAGGAGAAACAACAGGTTCAGAAACTTGTTGTTGCTCTGGACTGTAAGCAGCAGCAGCAGCAGCAGCCGTAGCAGCAGCAGCTTGAGAGACTTGTTCAGCCTCAAGGTTAGGAGCACCATAATGTGCAGAACTCATTATCTACAAAAGTGGTTGAACGGTTAATTTAGATTACATAAATTTAGTAATGATAAGATAATAACATGAGATAAAAAGATCTATATTACAAACAAAATATAACATGTTTATTGAACTATCTTTATTTTTTTCAAAGTCTGAAGGGATTTTACACCTCTATCGATTATCCAAATCCCTTCATTGTGGTCTCCTCTAATATACAAAACATCATCTATATTGGGACAGCTGCGAAATTATTGCGATGTACCACTGAAAGGATCATCCTCAACTGAATTTTCATCGGACCCTTCAGTAATTTTGGATGATAACAGAACAATCAACCACTTTAGGTTTGCGGGATCTGGAACATAAAAAACTTGTACTGCTTGTGCTTCCATTATAAACTATTCGCCTTTGTAACCTTCTTTACTAAAATAAACTTTCACAAATCCTCATTCATCTATTTTAACACCACTGTTTTTATCAACCCATTTGCATTGAAAAATCAGCAATTGGAATGTCATATAATTCAACTACCATATTAGTTTGATAATGTCAAAATATGACATATTTGCATAAATTAGATTCCTATCCTTACTACCAGAAACATGAATTGCTTCAGTCACTAGTGTAACTACACTATTTTGAATGGTACTATCTTTATCATGTTCATCTGTATAGAATGTATAACCATTAATTACATAACCACTGTAAGATAATATATACACCCTTGGTCCGGTGGCTAGCTATAGAAGTCATTCTGAAATTGAATTTGGATTTTCATCCAACTGCTTAAAAATATGGTCCTGAAACCATCTTATAAACTGGTGATTATGTGTACTTGATAACCATTTTTTATCCCTTGATGGATTCAACTGCCTAAGAATTTCTTTGTGAGTTTCAATATATGGAGCAACCTCCCAACTGTTATGCAAAAAATAAAGGTGGGCCTGCTCCTGATCTGTAATACCGATTGCCACAACATCTCTTCCAGAAATTCCCTCACTCTCAATGCGTCCAGTGTGACGATATTTTGGGATACCAATGCTTTCCACATCAGATAGGTATTCGGTACAAAATTCAATGGCTTCCTCAACAATATATCGCTCCACCATACAACCCTCTGGACGACTTCAATTTTTGACATACCCTTTCAAAATCTTCATATACCGTTCAATAGGATACATCCATCTATAGTGCATAGGACCACAAAGTCGAATCTCTCTCACTAAGTGAATCATCAAATGAACCATCATATCAAATAATGTTGGCGGGAAGAACATTTCTAATTCACATAATATGATGACAATTTATTTTTCCATAGATGGAAATTTCGCTGGGTCTAAAAATTTGCTACATATAGCTTTGAAAAAGAAACAAAGTTTGGTTAACGTATGAAGAAAATTCTTGGGAAACATGCACCGTAAAGATATAGGAATTAGATCTTGCATCAAAACATGGCAGTCATGTGATTTCAAATCTTTTAACTTCAAATCATTCATTGACACAATGTTCTTGATATTTGATGAATACTCCACTGGAACCTTTACATCATTTAAGAAGTTGAAAAACTGATATCTCTCCTCCCTAGAAAGAGTATAAGCAGCTGGAGGAAGAAACATTCGATTTTTACCCTTCATGGGAGCCAACTCTTATCGTATTCCCATGTCAACCATGTCCAACCTTTCCTTAATTCCATCCTTTATTTTTTTAGGGGCATCTAGAAATGTTCCAATAACACTGTCACATACGTTTTTTCCACATGCATCATATCAAGAGAATGTCTGACGTACAAACAATTCCAGTATGGTAATTAAAAAAAACAGATCTCTTTTTCCAACCGATTTTTGTAAGGTTTTTCAAAAATGGTTTACCAAAAACAATGTTCACATCTTTTACTTTCTCAAACAGCTAATCACCTGTTAGTGGAGATGGTGTTGCGCATTGTTCTAAACTTCCATTGAATGATGTCGTCCAAGATCAGTACTTATGCCGATGAGGTAGAAATATATGATGTCCAAAAAACACAGATTTTGATAAATGTTTCAACCTAATTGATTCTGTATCTTCTTTACACATGGGACACCCTTGAGTTCCTTTAATGCTATATCCTGAAAAATTTCCATAAGTAGGGAAATCATTTATTGTCCCATACAACATCGCACTCAATGTGAAGTATTCACTTTTATAAGCATCATACAACATAACACCTGAATCTCACAATAACTTCAAATCCTTGATCAAATGATCCAGATAAACATCAATATTGTTACCAGTTTTTTTTGGTCCTGATATAAGAATATATAACATGATGAATTTTTTATTCATGCATAACCAGGGCAGCAAGTTATAATTTACCAACATAACATGCCATGTACTATGAGTGCTGGTTTGAAAACCAAAAGGATTCACTCCATCTGTAGATAACGCAAGAATAAGGTTTCTCGGCTCTTTTCCAAATTCAGGATACTCATGATCAATTTTCTTCCATTAGGGAGAGTCAGTCGGATGACGTAATTTCCCATATTTATTTCTTTTATCTGCATGCCACGACAATTGTCTTGTAGTTTCTTCACTTCTATATAGACGCCTAAACCTTGGAATGATTGGAAAGTACCATACAACTTTCATAGGATTGGATTCATCTTTCTTGTATCGATAAGTACCACACTTTGGGCATTCTGTAAGTGATTTTTTCTCCTTGAGAAACAATATATAGTCTTTCAGGAAAGCATGTATTCTTTCAAAAATCATACCCATCGAGCGTAGCATTCATTTAGATTCATATGTCCGGATTGGGAGATCATTATCTTCCGAGAACATGTCATTCAAGAGAGCAAGTACTTCTGTAAAATTGACATCACTCCATCTGTTGCCTGCTTTCAATTTATACAACATCAGTACAACTGACAATGCTGTATATTTAATACAACCAGCATACAATGGTGTCTTTGCACAACTCTTTAACTTCTCAAACAATTTTGGGCAATCACGGAGTTCATCTTCAATTGCCTTTGTCATTTCCTCAATATGATCTTCATCATCATTGACATATGTAATCACATCCTCCATATGGTATTCTTCATTATCCATATTTGTATTCATATCTGATGATCCATAAAACACAGTTTTATCCCATCCATTAGCTACATTCTCTTTTTCTCCATGTTTATTCCAACATTTATAACTCTGATCTATTCCTTGACATATCAAATGTTCTTCCAACACCTATGGAGTAAGTAGTCTAGAATAACAACAACATAAACATGGAAAAAGGATTTGACAAGGATCCTTTGCGTGATCCTTTGCAAACTTGATGAACTCTTTCACTCTGTTCTCATACTCTATTGTCAAATGACTAGCATCCATCCAATATTTATTTATCTTCATCCTATTTGAATCTCAAATATTAGTATTTATGGTTCAAGTACACAAAACAATACTTCCAAATACAGTAGAAGAGAACCACTTCCTTATAAAAATATAGATTAATAGAGCCTAACCATTTCCAATAAAGATTTGGAAATCAACAGAACTAGGATAGACCCCCCATAAAAATCAACATAGTTTCCAAACACAAAGGGTTATGTGGGGATAATCACTTGTGTCATAGGTGGTAAAACTCACACGACATCATCCTCTATGGCTTATCCTCCTCTATCGGGTCAACCCTTCTATGGTCAACTAGTCCATCCTTTTATACCTCACCAACCTAAAATACATATTGATGAAAAACAGTAGCCAACTCTATAAGGAAAGGATTATCATAATCTCTACAATATGGAATTCATTAAATATAATTACTTTATATTCATTATAGTTTCCTCAAATCACCCCAGTCCAAACACAAGAATAATCAAGAATGATACATCTACCACTCCTAGGTCTCTTCCCTACATTCAATATCATCATGCCTAAATACCCATATATCCACACATACATGTCACAAACACATAAAAAACCATATCCACGTTATAACCAAAGTACCCATATAGATTTCAATCAGGTTACTCGACTAAAGTGGTGGTGTGTAAGAAATAATAAGAAAATATAATAAGTATATAGTCACACATAAATCTCAACCTCCCTCTCTAGGGGTAGACCAAAAAAGACTAAAGGAAACACTTTTGGAAATTCAATAGATACTAGGGGAAGTTCACTATAATAGGCTTCCTAATCCAGTTCAATAGCATAAAATAATATCATCCCACTCAACTTTGGAAGAAGAGGTCTAGATCGACTAGAACTCAGGTCTGATTCTCTATAAAAAACATGGAATTCCCCATCGGGGGCAGTGAAGGACACCCACTGATGATAATAGTAAATCCAAGATTTATTAGAAACTAGTTAGTCCGTTCTGAGAATAACATATATGGGAATCATTTTAAGAACCAAAAAATATCATATGATCTAAATCTCTGAAAAAGAGAAAGCATGAGAGGGGAATCAGAGACCTTAATCCCTCTTTATCCAGAGAGATGTTACATTCTATATCACATAAACCATGAGCTCTATTATAAGTTTAAGTATTTCTATATTGAGGTTTGATATAAAATAATTATGGGAACCAATATCAAATAAAACATACACTAAAGAAAAAGAAATGGAAATGGTGCCTCTCACTATCACATGACCCACATCAGTTCTTACTGGAGATTAATCGACTGCATGAAGTTGTTTCATTCCTAATACATGTTTCTAGGATCCCATTTTTATTGAATAATATTACTATGATTTGGTACCTCTCAATATTTATGATTCCATTCCACTACACAGGGTAGTAAAAACATGTAAACCCCTCTTCAAGTGGGTTTAATGTCTGTACGAGATGTAAATCTTCAATGCTTCCATGCAATAATGCTTTGGAATCCAACCATTTACATGCGAAAATCCCCTTTCAAATTCATACTCACATAAAATCCATTTTATAACATGTTTCAAATCACATTCACAATTCAAAGACACATATCAGGTTCAAAAAAATACAACATGCAACAAAAATTAATTTCTCTTATAAAATCCACATTCAACACATTCAAACCATTAATTCTCTTTGAAAACTCATTTCATTTTACACCTTTCACACAAGACATAAAATATATTTAAGAAACACCTCAAAAATGATAACATTAAACATAAAAACATTCCTTTAGAAAAAACATTTCTTCACATGTGGATATCAAAACCTTCCTAAAACATATTTCGCACCAAAAAAGTAATCCATAGAACACATTCACAAAACTAAGAAATCATATCAAAATCATCTAATAATGTAAAAGCATTGAATCACTTACCACACACTTGGAAACTTCTAGAGGTGGAGGTGCACGGGAGGAGGTGCACGGGAGAAGCCACCAACCGAAGAGAAATGGAGGAGTAGGGTTCGCGGGGAGTAGGGTCGAGTGAAGAGGAGTAGAAGTAGGGTTTGCAGGGAGGAGGATCCACTGAAGGGGTTCAAGGGGGAGGATTAGGAGAAGGGATAGCGGCGGAGGTCCGGCAATGCAAAGATTGGGGTAGCGGAGGTCCGACAACGTGAAGATCGGGGGCGGCGGAGGTCCGACAATGCAAAGATCGGGGGGTGGTGGAGGGGAGTCACAGGGTTACAGTACCATGAGAGCTTTAGGTCGTGATAAACCGAGGACACTATGTGACCGATTTTATAAAATATGGGACTATGGTTTTATCAGCGCTGATAAAGGATACCTTTATCAGTACTAAAATGTTAGCGCTGATAAAGGTAGCCTTTATTCGCGATTTTTTAGCGCTGATAAAGGGCCTCTTTATCATCACTAAAAAAGCACTGATAAATCCTTCTTGTATGAGCACTAACATTTTAGCGCTGATACAGGCCTTCTTTATCAGTGCTTTTCTAGCGCTGATAAAGGTTCTCTTTATCAGCCCTTTTTTAGCACTGATAAAGGTTACCATGTATCAGCACTAAAAGTTTATCACTGATACTGGGAAGATTTATCAGCGCTAGAAAAGTGCTGATAAAGAAGGCCTGTATCAGTGCTAAAATATTAGCGCTCATACAGGGTTTCTTTATCAGTGCTTTTCTAGCACTGATAAAGAAGCCCTTTATCAGTGCTAGAAAAGAGATGATAGAGATTCCCAGTATCAGCGCTAAAATTTTAGCACTGATACAGGGTTTCTTTATGAGCAGTTTTTGATTAGCGATGATATAAGGTGGCGCTTCCCTTGCCCATTTTTGTAGTAGTTCATGCTTCCACCACATGGCTATTCTTTTATATGCAACCTCATCTCCATAAGTAAAACTTCTCAAGATATGGTATCCTTGAGTATATCTCTTTTTTCCACTTTCATAACTTTATATATTTAATAGTAATAATATCATAATTTAAATTATGATAATGATTTACTTACTATGTGTGATTCCAAGAACTGGAAAAAATAATTGTATTTAACTACTTATTAGCTGCCTCAGAAGCTGCAACATACTCAGTATTTGTAGGTATGGATACCACTGGCTTATATGAGCTTGTATTGCTCATCACCTTAGCCTAACTACGATACAAGATCCCATGAATCTAAGGAATAGTGATTTTGTCCCCTAAAAACTATTATCCTTTATTCTCCACATCCAAAGTACATATCTTTTGTACTTTTCCAAGTACAATCAGATTGTTTTGGTTGTTGTTCTTATAGTTCTCCTAGATATAACTGATATTTTCCAGCTATAAAGTATATCTTGGTAATATTGATTTTCTATATATCATGAAAAACATGATTGATCCATTGCTTAAGTGCATGGAATTTAACACACCACTTTAATCTCCTCCTATGTCCTAGACATGTCAACCTAGAGAGATTATTCCCTGTGACATGGGTAACAATTCTAACTCAAATTGTTCAAAATTGTATTTTTCAATACCATGTCACTATATGTATGATTGAATAGGTCCAAAAAACCTTTAGATATACCTCAATAGATCTTTTTCCCTAGAACTTAGGTTTCTACTTTAAGTTAATCACTGGAGAATAGATTATTTCATTCTGGTCTTAACTAATTGTAAGACCAATATTTTTTTACATATGTTTTTGAACATATTGTAATTGGAAAACAATAGCACTCCCATTAGCCTCTTGTAGACCCATGGAAAACATTCATTCCTAATGAATATTATATTATCTAGTTGCTTACTTAAATCCTAAAATGTATTTCTATAACTTGCAACTTTTATTAGCATTCTATGATGTGACCATCCATGTATGGTTGTTTCTTATAGACACCTTCCACAATTGGTGGTCATGACATCCAATTCTCAATAAAATGATCATAGATATTAGATATTCCTAGTAAAATTCTAATGGATTTGAGAATAATGACTTGGTATAACCAATCGAGCCTTATTGGTACTACACTTGTACCACCCATGTATAATATTAATTGAATACCCACCACAGTATTCAAAATAATAATCCCCTTTGCACTTTGATACATGGAATCCAATATTGAATTTTAATTAATCTTTTCGATCTTAGCTACTTGTCATATATAGCTTACTCATAGGAATTATTATTCACAATGAATAATGTATCATGGTCATGGTGAATTCAAAACCATCATTATGGTTTTAACCTTCCTATACAGTATGTGTCTCTAGAACATTCTTATTCCATATGCACTTGTGGAACTAGTTCATATGCCAACTACATGTACATCTGTGGTATTGACTAAACCCAAGTCAACCTACCTCCCAATATCTCAAACAGAGGTGTTCACCCTTATATAGAAATGCATTCTATCACATGACTATAAATTTTCTATCTTAGGAGTTTATGTAATATCCTAAGAAACCATTAGAATAATTAATTTAAATTCACTTTGTGTTTTTCTTGATGAAAGTTTGTTTATATCCTAACAAACTCTTTGTATATAAATGCATTTTCTTATGACATAATGGATTTCCTTCATGCTATTGCTCATATGATATCCATTTTTTATTATAGTTGGCATATGGTTATGGGATATCGCCGTTATTTTCAAAGAACGTCATAAAATATAATGGAAGTTTCTACAAGTTGCAACATTTATACTACTTACATCATGACTCTAATGTATAAAATGTGTGTTTAGGGATTACTCCATGGTGCATTTTTTTGATCAATTTTAACGTGTAAGACTTCATCATTGATCCTCCTCATTACCATCAATACAGTGATGTAGATAAGGTAATGTGTGTTTAGGAATTACTCCATGCTACATTATATTGATCGATTATTGTTTTGTCGAGTTATTCTTATGCATATTGGCCCAAAGTAACTTCTAACTTCTAACCATTCATATATCATAATTCAATTTTTCATTCCTTAATTACTTAAAGTAATATAATGAAGTATATCTACCACTAGCTTATCCTTTTAATAGCTCACACTCACTTGTTAAACTAATTCCTAAAGCCTTATGGCTTACCTTTATTTATAAAGGTTCCTTTGTACAAAACTAATTATATGTGTTGATAATACCTAATTTGTTTATCTTGACTGAGTCTAAATACTATATTGGGTATATCCTAGACATGTATTTTTATTTTGGGTTGACAATTATTTATCTTTCCACAACTAGGTAAATAAGTCTTACATTTTATATTCATCACATATTTCCTATGATTCAAGTATCAATGAACTATTGGTAGAGTATAAGACACCATAAACAGCATCCATTATTAAACATAGAATAATGTCTCCAAGTGTCTAAATGAAACGTGGGATAAATGTTTTTGTTATACTCAACAATAGTTTGACTTGAATCATTAACTTGTCAATTAGAAGTTATTTGTTTCTCACCGTTGGGTTAGGAATCACTATTTCTAAACTACTTGGAGAATACACCTAAATTCTATTAATGTTTCTATACTTACTTGGTTACTGTATTTAAATACATATCTATAATAGTCATATTTCATTTTAATACCCAAGAAGTTTGATTGAATCATTACTTTTATATGATGAATATACCATAATAATAAGTTATAACTTTCTTGTCTAATTTTGTTTATTTCATTTACACTTCCATTATTTAATTTCATGATATGAAATTCAAATAACCTCCTCTTAATTAACCAACCACATTTCATTGAAGGAAGTTTTGAATGTGATTTTTTCATTACTTTTCATTTCCCTTATCTCCTTGTCTTTCAATTTGTTTACCATAAGAATTAGAATTAAAGATTAATCTATATTTTATATTCCTAATTCTTGGAGAACCATACCTTTATAGGTAATGAAGCGTTTACTCTATACTATTCATTTTGTAACCTAAAAAGAGACTAGAGTAAATGAGTGAAAATGATATGATAAATAGATTCATTGAAATATCATGATCCATCATTAGATTTACACATGTCTAGTGTAATCATCACCTATCCATATCTATGCTTCACTTTCTCCTCGTAGACTTCTCAAATATTATATTTCATATTATATCATCCATGTTCTAATGTAGTGACCAAAACTGACATTAGACTTTTATGATAGGATAATGACAGAATAATTATATGTTATGCACATAAGTCTCCTGTAAGCAATTTTTAACACCCTTGCTTCCTGAGGTGGCCTAACAGGTATTGGGGGCATCAACACCTTGAATTTTCTATATCATAGTATTGTGCGCAAGTGACTACACTATTCTTATAAACTCATACTAGTATGGACATTTTATTTGTTCAATATTTATCGCAATATTTCTTATGGTATTACATTCTATTTTTCTATAAAAATAAATTTAGCAAATTTTTACTTTTTATCTTGATTACCGATTTAGACATTATTGGTTAATTGATTAAATAATTAAATCTCTCCCACTGTTTTATCGAATTCTAGGAAACCTTTGTACTAGAATCAGAATACTCTATCTCTTGAGTATTCTAGTGGCAAGGATCCATGAACCTCCTCTCATAGTCTATAAGCTTTGGCTACACCAATACTCATAGGGTTCAAGGTAAGTGTTTGACTGGCTAACCGCATTAACTCATGGTTCCTTGATCTATTGAGTGAAGTCCCAACTTCTAAAATCATAACTTCATTTACTCAAAATTTTCATCTAAAATGATAGTAAGTTAGTTTGGGCTAATTCTTACTACCACTTTAGTTAATTCAATCCACCACTCTCATAATAACTCCCCAGTAGTTAGAGGCACCCTCAACTTTGACTCACGAGCAACCCAAGCACCCAGTTTTTTCCAAATTCAAATGATGGAAGGTGGGTACAATTTAATATTTCTTTGAGGGTTTTATTATTTTTAAGTTACGAAAGAAACAATTTTCTATTTCATAAGCATGTACTATGTGATTTCAGTCACAACTCACCATATAATAGAAAATATTCATTGCACCACATGTTCATTAAATCGGTGCATACTTGTTTACTATTCTATGTGATCTCATGTAAACTACACATTCACAAAATAATAAACCGTGAAAAAATAAAATGACGATGTGATCAAGAGAAGATGATAATGGTTGATCCATTGAGTGAATGATGGATCAACCTAGACCCTAGGGGTAATACCTTGAGCGGCATCACTTGCAACTTGAGTTGTAGTGTCTGCCCATCCAACGCGTCAAACTCCTTTCTAGTGCACTGCCATAACTCGGTGAATAGTATGCCTCTGCTAACCGTCATTGTTATACAACAATACTCTAATTCATGTGGGAAGGTCTTGGGAGTATAAAATACAACTCAGAAAATTGGGCACGAAACACTTATACATATAATGACACTTAGACGACACGTAGATCGTCTTTTATTAACTAATTACTACAAACTATGCATTTAAATAATTAAATAAATAAATTAAACATGCACCAGATGTACATTGGTTGGTCTATGGCTCATGATTAGTCAATACATATTAATCTCACAGATTTAGATTAAATGCAGAAATAAAAATTAAACTTACATTAAATTATTTTTCTAAGGTCATTTTGTTGAACTTAAATGTACCCTTATTTTAATTAAATAATTACGTCATTTGGCCCCAACAATTAGTTTAATTTTAACACCAAAAATTAAATTAATTAATTCATTTAATTTTTTACCTAGATTAAATTAATTTAATCCACAAAATTAAGATTAAGTTTTCAAATCAAAAATTAATATTTATTTAATTTAATTTAAAACCAAGATTAAATTAATGAATTTAATTGACTTTATATTAAATAAAATATATATATATATATATCTAGGTCCCGAAAATCCCTAGAAGGGCCTACACGGGTCGGGCTGAACCCGCGAAGGCCCATTTCCGGTGGTGAAAACCCCGGGCAGGAGTGTTTTGGGCCAGGCAGGCTCGCCTAGACTCATAATGGGTTGGGAAGGTCAGCTCGGGTCCAATTGGATGCATAAATAGACCAAAAAATCTGTAGAGTTTACCTCTCTATGAGGTCCCAAAAGAGCATGGTGGACAGTCGATCAGGTGGGAGGCCGCATTTGCAGCAGCAGTGACCAGATCTGAAGAAGCTTCGCCGGCATAGTGCGCGGAAGTTGGGGCCATGCAGTGGGCACTGAATTTGGTGATGGAGCTCTGACGGTCAGGATCTGAGGTCGAACAATGTTTGGCTGAGAGGAAGGGGAGGCCAGTGCGGAGGTGCACGACAGCGGGAGCTGGCTCGGCCGCGAGCATTGGCAGTGGGTGCCAACTCATCTAGATATGATGACAGGGAGGCATGCTGGTGCGGTCCTCCAGTTCGAGGGCACACCTGCGGGTTTTGTAGGCATCACGCAGGTGGCGCGACACCTTCCATGTGGCAGTCTGGTTGAGCCCTCTTCGATCGAGATGACCGGCCTGATCTGATGAAGGGGAAGGCAATGCCCTAAGGAAGATGCAGTTTGCGATGTTGGGACGGGAACAACCTCATCTATTATATTTTAATGAAATTTTAATTTTTTTTTTTCTTGGCTAAAAATATTCACACGTCTCTCATATACCAATTGCGGGTATCCGGAACGCGGTGGAAGCCCCAAAAATGGGATTTTAAAAAATTTCACTGATGATTGGCATGGCTTCATCATCGTTAGTGGAGCACTACCCGGTGTAAGTTTGAGGAACATGCGTGAAGATTTTTTAAGCACAAAATTAAAACTATAAAATATCTGTTTGGATATAAAGTTTCCCTCGATGTCTGCCCGTCATCGACAATCACTACTCCAAGAATCCAAAATCGAATTCCTCTAGATTATCCACACATGTTTCAAGAAACTATGGGAGCATTGATCATCGAAATTCGGGTGATATCATGGAGATTTGATGATGCCTTCAATGCTCCAATGATCACCACATCGCCTTGCTTGCGATGCACAAAAGAGGGCTCGATCTGATCACTTGGATCAAGAGATTCTATCTCTATAATATGGGTGAGAGAAGAAGAGAGAGAGAGTCTTGCCCTTGAGAATTGAATAGTACATGTCATGTGCTCTCTCTGCTCTATTTATAGTGAGTTGACAAATATACATAATAAACTCTCAATACCTGAATATTTATTTATCAATAGTAAATGATATATTATGACTACTGTACTGAATCATAAATATCATTTATATTTTTATCACTTTCTTGTGATGTAATAAATATATTACGTGATAAAACTTGATCCATTAACTCGATTCATTGTTCCTGTAAAAATTAAATGAACCTTGGATACTTTTAAACTAATATTAATTCAAATAATATTTTCTCTAAATTTACTTAAAACTTGTAAATACATTTAATAAATAAATTCAATGCTGATTATTCTTAACTTGAATAATATGAATTTATTTACTTCTTTGGTGATCTTATATCCTTAGACAAAACCCAAACCCCATTGGTGGGTCCCACCATATCTTAATTACCTACTCAACTGAATAGGGAAGATTCTTGAATACATTATTGCGTGTGTTACCCTTTATTCCATTATCTCGGTAGTAGTGAATATTATTCACATACCAAGAGCAGGATCTTGCAATCCATCATGCCCCCTAAAGAGATTAAGATATTTATAGCAACGATAACCAACCTGCGAACACGCATTTTGTAATATAATCTCTTTGTCTTTAATATCTCATAAAGTAGAATGCACACCCATGTCATCACCATTTTCATGCTTTATTATTTATTGATGTCATTGGATGGATTTACCCTCGACTACCATGTCTATGGTCTTATAAAGGTACTACCATCCTGATCAACCAGGCTTGAGATATATTACTTCTTTAACCTGGAAGTGAAAAATTATTTCTTGACCATTCAACCAATATTATACCAACAATGATGCACCCAACACAAGCTACCTTACCCTGATTTCATTATTAGGGTTTTTTCTTATGTCAAAGTATGCGATAAAATGGAACACAATAGTAATGGTCTCAATTTAGGAGACTAATACATATGTCCATAGATAAGAACATCTAATGACACACAAAACATGTGGTGTTCCTATTGGCGGGTATGTCCTCATGATCTCACTACTAGATATCACCAAGTGTGAACTTTATGAGAAGAAGTCTCAATTATTATGATCCCCCATCACTTGATAGTCAAACATCGACTGTGTCCAGTTAGTACGATGTATCTAGACCATAGGACATATATTTAAGATTAATTTCATGGTATCCCAAGGTTCTCATTATAGTCTGGGATCTTCTATAACCTTTTTATATGACAATTAATCTATGTTAATTACCATTAAATAGTGGATACATAAATATCTACACTGTAATTGTAAGAAAACATCATGCATATCTATCTGTACACATGATATGATAATCAAAAGTACTGTATAGTTGGGTTTATATCACCCACTATTACAACATGTTATTTGTTATACAGGGTGGGGAATCACAAAGGAGAATACTTTGAGGTGAGCCTCACTTGTGGGTGTAAGGGAAACCTTTGTGGGTGGCCATATAGGTCCTCTAACAAAGGATCCCTTTTGTGGGTATCCTTCATGGTATGCGGTAGGTGAATTGTATGTAGGATTCTTCTCCATTCTTCTTTTCTATCTTTATGTCCATCCTCTCTCTCCCACTTTTTTTTCTTCAAAGTCTAGGTATTCATAAGAATGGTAAATAGCTATTTTCCTGGGATGTCTGATTAGCTGCATAGAAAACTTATTACCATGTGATTGAGTGATAAAATCACTATCTATAAAGTATTTTGTGGTTTTTAGGGTGATGAAAAGGACACTCCACACCACAAATGAATTAAATTTTTTTATGGGGGGTTTTAAATCAACACCTTCCCTTGCAAACAAAAAGGTTGTTTACATGGGTGTTAAATCACTGACTCCCCCCACAAACAAAAAGGTCATTTATAGGGGATTTTATTCCACAACCTCGCCCATCAAATGATTTCTTTTCATTTTTAAGAGCTCCATGCCAAACGACGATCCCGTATAGCAAGTGCACTATATGGGAGGGATAGGATGCTTTGTGGTTCTAGTTACTTTACTAATTTTAAAATCTATAAATGAGTTATATATTTCATCTTTTTGGCTTCCAAAATTCATAACAGAATTATCAAATTATTTTTAGATTTTACGAGGCCCAAAAAAATCCCCTCATTAGAATGGGGTCCGATCGGCACAAAGATGAGTCCATTCTGGGGAATAATTTAGCCTGGTTGAATGCTTTGTGTGGTTCACGTGGACCTAGAGGAGGTCACATGCCTATAAAAGGTGTCAAGTTGACCAATTTCTCACCTATAAACCTACAGGTGCTTTGAAAATTTCCTTGATCTCATGACTTGGCATCCTTCTCAGCGTAGAAATTTTCTTTTGTGAATGGACTTTTTTGCATATTCTGCCTCACCATCTATGAACTAGTATTCTTATAAACTAATTACTTTGATTCATAAAATAATGGTCTCTATATAGTTATGGGTAATCTACATAGTGATTTTGGTTGTTACGTAGTTCATGAAACATGCTATGTGGCTCATACACCATGCTTTACGAGATTTTTCACTTTGATATATTTGATATATTTTTGTTGACCCTACTTTCCATAGAGATAAAATGGACCCTTCTCAAATTGTTTTCATTGGTGATGAGAGGAGATCATCCATGATCGAAATCATTGATGATGGTGTGAAACATGATGTCATCACATATCATCGGCTCTTAATGAATATCATGGGTACTAGCCCTAGAAGATATCCTATCTTAGATAGGATGCCCCTTTAAAGATTAAGACTATTGTCTGACATCCCTATCCTGGTGCCATGTCGCAAAACTCAACCCTTATCTTAGATAAATAGATACAGTAATGCACCCTGGGTGAAAATCTCATCAAAGGGGTTATAGATTTGTGAACCCTTTTCTGAGGGGTTTATTTTGGGCTATACCCTTTTATTACCAAAGGAATGGGTAATAATTTCAGAATTAGATACCCATTTCTATCACTCAATTAAGAGGAAATTGAAAACCAATGATAATCTAGGATGTTTTTCAAAATTTTATCTTCTCCCTAGAGGATAATTTGGACTCGAATGGGGATGTCCTTTTTTGGGTTCACCAAATCTGTAAATAATTCATGGTCGATTTAAAGGTTATAGGACTGCACAAGGTTGTCTGAGTGTCACAGACTTTTTCTCATTGAAACCGATCCATCATCCCTTGTTTTTTAGCTATTTAATTCTAGATACCAATATATTCAACCTAGTGCATGGTGAGGTTAGTATCAATCTTTGAGTTGTTTGGATGATCACAGGGGAACCCATCATAGGTGATTTTTATGATGATTTCCTTACTCATTCTTCAGTGTGGGATGACACCGAGAGAATCCATCCACTTAAAAGGAATTTTCTTAACATATCATAGAATATTTAGGAGTTTGTGCCCTACCCTAAGCAGGAAGTCCCCTTTTTCTAACTGGATTCAAGTTTTTTCTACACCGAACAGTCACAAGACCTATACATGGAGGTTGAGGATGTGTCCTACTCATAGAAATCAGTAACACACTGGCACTTATTTTTTGATGCATGTGGAAGGTCTCTTTGATCAATGGGGTTATAAAGTTTCCCCTGGTGTTGATCCATTATTTTTATTAGAAGCTTTCTTGGCAATGTTTTTAAGAAGATGGCTACTTCCAATGAGTCAATCAAGGACTGGCATCAAAGTTACAGCCTTTGTGATGGCAGACAAGTTGGTGATCAGGAGACACATCATCCTAGAAGTCACAGTATTAGCATAGATATGTCATCTATTGGGATGGATTTGTAGGGGAGGTAGTCTCCCTTAGGCCTTTATGCCCCTTCCAACTCTTTTGGAGATGGGTAACAGCTCACATGGGGGGCTATGAGTTTTTCAACAACCAATGAATCTTAGACACTCGATTCAATCCCTACTTATAGTGTATAATTTGGGTGAATCCATTGGTGTTGGGGTCAAGTGATGTAATGAATGGAATCAACCATCATGACTATTTTTTATACACCCCTTACTCTTCTCCTACTAGAACCCTAGTAAATGATGCATATGATGATAATATATGGTGAGGCTAACTCATTTCCTTAAGGGGGTGTTCTAGTTTCAAGAATCAATGAAAAATTGATATGTGAAGAGTATTCACCCTATAAATTTAGGCTTCAATTCCATTACATCCCATAGAGGTTTCCTACATCGATTAATAACATAGGTTAGGAAAAGAATATGATGGATGTCTGTAAGATTTGGTTTAAGTTCACATGGGAGTACACGGGCTCCTGAATTGAACTCCCTCCCATAAGTATCAATCTAGGTCTTGTGAGGTCCTGTGATAAATCTTTAACACAGTCATACCCAAATGTTCATCTAGAAAAATTAGTACCCATCACTAAGGTTTTGTCTGTAACTGAGTCTAGAGAGGGTGAAGAGCATGAAACAGAGGCAATTGGTCCTGGAAAGTGGATTTCACCGAGAAAACCCCTCATTTATAAGATTCATAAGAAATAGTTTAAGATTTGGGGTATATCCCCTCAAAAAACTAGTTTTCCCCCATGGCACAAGCTATTGAACCATCTCCCCTAGTGCATGTTCCCACAGATGCTTCATATCTCATGGGTTAGAGGGAGTGGGACACTTGGAGAATTTACATTTCTATTAACATAATATAGTGCTTCCTTTGGGGGAAAGAAACCATTTTTAATGGATATGGAGTCATATCTATGCCTAAAATCATTTCTTATTTGGATAACCCTGATTTGGTGGAAGCTTATATTCAGGATCTTGATGCCTTTATTCATTATCTTCAAGGTAATTTCATATTTTTAGGATGAGTACTTAAGATGTTGAGACCATATGAAAGATATATTGAAGATAGTGAGAGTGTTTCACAAGAAATTGATGAGGAATATTTTTCAGTTCCACATGAACTCAATGTTATACATTCTTTCTTGCAATTGGAGCCTTGGAAGCACCCTGCTCCAAGGGGAGTGGTACCCAAGATTCCAAATAATCAGGTTTGTGACTTGATACCACCTCTCTCACAAGGTTGGACTCGTCTACATTATCTATCCCTATCCTATCATCATTTCCCATGTCTTGGATAGAATGGGACACCTAGATAAATAATGTTTCTACTAAGGAAATCTTGAGCATACTTCAAGTAGAGGAAATTTATTTTCCTAGATATAGGAATATTACCACGCCTAAACATGTATCTTTCAAAAAAAATCCTAAGGATGATGGTATGTACCTTAAGGATATGGAAACCTCCATCCATTCCTTAAAATGTAGGATCAATTGGACTAATTGGGTGCAAGAAATGTTGGTGGTGAGGGGGGTAATGGTCGATTATAATGGATAGGTAACATGAGTTCTTATATAAACTCTATTTTGTATCTTAATGTAATCTTTAATCCTTATTATCTTCCCCATTTTTTAAGAGGAGAGGGGTGAGATGTAATGTGTTCCTTATCTAGAATATAACAAGGGAGGAACTGCAGTTGGGATGGATTCTCCTATGGATGGAAGGGTCATAAAATAAGGCTCTCCCATGGTATCCAAGTGGTCTCACCCAAATTTACCCAAGTTTTTAGGGTTAAGATGTCTCTTGTAGTTTAGCTTAGGTTGTCGAATCCTCGGAGACCTAAGAATTAAACTATAGACGCGTACATTCTATGGATTGTTTTTGGCTATGAAGTGTCCAAATTGGGTTTATTTTTTGATGGGTTTAAGTGAATTCTAAGAGACTTACGTGAATTCAATTTAAAATAATGAGTTGATCCTAGGTTATCACTTGGGGTGGATTATATGCATTCCTTTTTCAACAATTTTAATTTCTTATATTTGATATAGGTTCATTTAAGAAGATCAAACAACATCATCGCTTATTGTTTTAATACCTACACAATTTAATACTAATCACCTATACAGTTTAAGGATCAAAGTTTTGATCACTTCAAGGTAAAGGTTTGTATTAGCACTTGAAGTGTGTAGCCTTAAATTCAACAAGGATGAAGGAGTTTAAAGATCTTCAAAAAAAATTCTCAATTAAAATAAGTGATTAGAAATTAATGGAGTGAGAAATAACATTCAATCCATCCCCTTGAGACTACCTTGGATCAACCCATAAGTGGGTTATCCCTTCATTGATTCTATGGTTTCAATGGAAGCGGAAAGTAGACTCATGAGGGAGGAATTGGAGAAGTAAAAAAAGACAATGAAATAACTATCACTCCATCGTTGTGTGATAATTTCACAAGGTTTGGTGTAAATAAATTCACACCTTGAACCAAAAGTATCAATTTGATATGAAGAAGAACAAAATAAGAGTAGAATAAGATATTGTATTAAGAAACTAAGGTTAATTGAACAACTTACATGAGAAATAAAAACTTCAGGCAACAAATTCGCAACATAACATTACAATTAAACAAAGAACCAAATACCATAAAATTATACACCACCAATGCCTTAAATAGTAATTTCAATAGTCTTGGGTCGATCTCCCAATATTACAAAGGATCCCACTTGAGTATGGTAGGCCTATGGTGGTGGAAAGTAAGGGAGAGTGGACTTCTTTGTCCCTGACCCGAAGTTGCAGCCAGCTTTCATCCACAAAACAGAGGTGCCTAAATTTCCTTCTAGATGGTAGAATTTGAGTGGGTCGTAGAATAAAAACATTAATATTAGGATTTATCCTAGATCTCGGTAAAATTTCAGCCTAAAATAATTTTTGGTTGTAGAGATATGATTAAATTGGTGGGATGTTTTTCTGGGCTGCAGAATCTGGACCAGAATTTTATCTCCAACTTGGGCTACCTGAAACTCCATTAAAACATCATAATTAGCTTTGTAAACTGTTTAATTAAATGTTCCACAGGATTTACTATATCTTAAGTTCAATTTTAATAATTATCGGGCATGTATATTGGCTGCTACAGTAGTTTTATTGGGTTGTTGTCCAGTTCACTTCACCCAGAATGTTGTTTGTTCAAGGTCAACTTTGGTGGTCTTCCAATATGAATCTTAAAGTACTAAAAAAGTATGAATTATTACCAATGTAATGAGAAACCTGAAAATTAAATATGAAAATAAAATCAATATCATTGGGTACTTTAAATGATGTTATAAAATGTACCATGTAATAGTTCATTTTAAGAAGGAATTACAATTATAATATGAAATAATGTTCAAAGTGTAAATTGCACTAAAATGGTGTTTATGAATAATAAAGAAAATTAATATTATATATATTGAAAATTAATATTATCCTCATTCAGTGGCTAATCACACCCTCCCCAATTTGAGTTTTTCTAGTCCCGAGCAAAATATGTCTCAAAAATGTGAAATTTGAATTCCCTTTTCCAAAAACATTTTAATAAATAATGATCACCAAAAACCCTTATATCAAACAAATATGAAACTCATCAAAATATTTTAATAAAAGATAGTTTCATAAGAAAATATCAATCTCAAGTCCATTCCTTTGTTCAAATTTATCTCCATATTTCATCCAATATCAATTAAGTATGAGGATGTGTTGTGTATCACAATAGACATGGGGGTTCATCTTTATTCAATAGGGGAAATGGCTGAAGCACTATGTGGAATCACATTTCAATATTAAGATGAGTATTAATTTTTTTTCGAAATATTTCCATGGTAATTGAAATTTCACTCAAAAGAGTCAACCCATGTAGCGAGACTTTACCGATGACTCCCGGGCTCAAAGACCTTACGGCACCAAGTGAAGCCCACATACTCAGGCATCATATTGAGTTAACTCAGTCAAAAACAAAGTAAAATTACCCCAAATAGAGATAAAATTACTAAATCTTAGTCATAAAACTATGGATTCATAATCCCCAAGTGCTGAAAGCCACACATTAGGTCATTTCATTTCTCTACGTGCAAATTTTTTGTTTTTTTTTTGTTTTTTATTGAATACTCATATTAAAACTAAAATGATAACCAAACCTATGCTATTTATTTGGGGGACCCCATGAACTCAAACTAATGCCCCATTATCCAAAGGACATACGTTTTGATCTCTCTTTTTTATTTGGATGAAAATATAAATGATGAAATTTCACATTAGATATCCACACTTTCCAAAATCTATGCTCATGAAATTATACATGGATTAAAATTAGAATCAGGGAATGCTAAATTATTTGATATTTAGTTTCAAAGTGTTAAAATATATATTATCATTTTCAAGGTTAAATGAATTTTTCCTTCCACACATTTTTTTATACACACAAAATTAATTAAATTTTTTTCATTCTTTTCATCCCCCCCCCCAACTTAGAATAACACTATCCCTAGTGTTTAAAGAAAATAAAATTGAGAAGGGGGTAGAGGTAGATGAGAGGAGTTCTAGAAGGAATTTAAAATATGAGGATCATGTAATGAAGTCACTTGGTGGTTGATGTTGAAGTTCTTACTGCTCCAATTTAGTCTTTTGATATCCATGTCACTTGTAGAGTTCCCTAGTGGAAAAAGAAAAAAAACAAACAAAACAATATATATAGATATATATATATTTATTCATATAATAAAAAAGTAAAATATAATTATATATACAAAAATTATAGAATAAGGAATCACTATAAGTCGTAGGTCAGTGGTAATTCTGTGCCCATGTCTCCCTTCAATCCCAAGTTTGAGTATATGTGGCTTCGCTGGTTGTGACGGGGTTTTCCCTATGACCTACGACGTGTCCTCTTAATTTATTATTATTATTTTTTGTATTTTTATTTTAACCTACAAAAAAATAAAAATAAAATTAACTGATGATACATTGTATTCTTTTTAGATTTCTGGGTAAGATATAACTCAAGGATCACACCACGTGACACGGATGAATATGGTGCTCCCCTTTAATACTAATCCATACTCATAATAGAAGAACAGGTCAACAGTCTAATTTTTTTTAAATACCAAAATGATTCATTAATCCTATTTTAAAAATAAATATGATTAAAAAAGATTATAACATGAGAACCATGGGTTGCCTCTCATGCAGTGCTTTTGTTTAACATCATTAACCCGACATGGATCCTAAATCTATCAATTTTTTTCTAGTTCATAGGTTGGATCAGTTAACTCAACCTCTATTTCATGTTTATTTAATGATTCAATGAATGGTTTAAACCTATGAACATTTACCTTAAAAACATGACCACTTGTGGGATCCTGAGTCTCTACTGCCCCATGGGGGTACACATGATGCACTATGAAAGGACCTGACCATCTAGACCTTAACTTTTCTGGGTGTAAATGAAGTTTTAAACTATACAAGAGCACAAATTTTCCGGGTTAAAAATGTTTGACTTTCATATTACTAGATTGGTAGGCTTGAACTCTATCTTTATTTATCCTTGACATTTCATAAGCCTCTATCCTAAGTTCCCCAAGTCCATTAAGATCTAATTTCCCCTTTACTTCATCAAAAGAAATGTCAAAAATTCATTTTTTTTGATTGCCCAAAATGCCTTGTGCTCAATTTCAACAGGTAAATGGAATGCTTTTCCATGAACCAACCTATATGGTGACATGCCTAGGATTGTTTTGAATGTTGTACAATATGCCCAAAGAGCATCCAAGAGTTTCTCGGACGAATCTTTCTTAGATGGATTCATAGTTTTTTTTAAGAATTTGATTAATCTCCCTATTCAATAACTCAGCTTGACCATTGTTTTGAAGATGGTACATAGTGGAAACTTTATGATAAATACCATACTTATACATTATTAAAGAAAATGGATCGTTGTAGAAATGGGTTCCTCGATCACTGATTATAGCCCTAGGAATTCCAAATCGAGAAAATATGTGCTCTTTCAGAAATCGAATCACAACATGATGGTCATTAGACTTGGTGGGAATGGCTTCAACCCATTTTGAGACATAATCAATAGCTAAGAGGATGTATAGGTATCCCCTATAGTTTGGTAAGGGTCCCATGAAATCAATTCCCCAACAATCAAATATTTCAATGACCAGAATGGGAGTGAGGAGCATTTGATTCCTTTTGGTAATGGATCCTAATTGTTGACACCTATGATAGCTTTGAAAAAATGTATAGGAGTCCCTTGAGAGGGTGGTCCGGAAGAGACCACACTAAAGAACCTTTTCAGAAGTTTTATTAGAGGAAAAGTGACCTCCACATGCCTCACTATGACAGAATTTAAGAATGGAATCTTTCTCAGACTCAGGAACACATCTCCAAATGATTTGATCAGGATAGAACTTAAAGAGGTAAGGATCATAAAACACATAGTGTTTGACATCAGAAATAAATTTACTCTTATCTTGGGTCCCTAATAATTTTGGAATGTCACCCATCACCAAATGGTTTTCTATGTCAGCATACCATGGGCAATCACTCATAGAATATAGGTTCTCATTGAGAAATGAATCATACACAGAAAGGTGATGTGAGTTGTCTTTTAATTCCATCCTAGAGAGGTGATTAGCTACAACATTTTCAACACCTTTTTTATCCTTAATGGTTAAATCGAACTCTTTAAGAAGAAGGAACCACCTAATCAATCTATCCTTAGAATCATGTTTTTGGAAAAGTTATTTCAGGGATGAATGGTCAGTGAAGACAATGATGGGTGATCCTAAGAGATAAGACCTGAATTTCTCTAAGGAAAAGACAATATCAAGAAACTCTTTCTCATTGTTGGTATAGTTGATTTGTGCATCATTTAAAGATTTTATTACATAATCAATAACACGTGGAGTTTTCTCACACTGTTGTCCTAAGACTGCTCCTACAGTGAAGTCACTCGCATCTCACATGATCTCAAAAGGAAGTTTCCAATTTGAAGATTTCATGATAGGTGGAGAGATAAGTGATGACTTGAGTGTAGAGAATGATTCCTCATAGCTTTATGTTCATAAAAATGGAGCATCTTTCACTTATAGAGCACAAAGTGGTTGAGAAATTGAGCTAAAATTCTTAATGAACCTTCTATAGAATCCTGCATGTCCTAAGAAGGACCTAACTTCCTTAATGGTTTTAGGAGAGGGAAGGTAATGAATGATGTCGACCTTAGATTTATCAACATCAATCCATCTACCAGATACTAGATGTCCTAGAAAAAGTCCTTCCTTTACCATGAAATGACATTTTTTCTAATTTAGGATGATATTCTTATCCTTGCATCTTGACAAAATCCTTTCAACATCAGAAAGAATCCCTCAAAAGTATCCCCAAAGATGGATAATTCATTCATGAAGACCTCTAAACAATCCCCTACCATGTCTGAGAAGATTACCATCATGTACCACTGGAAGGTACCAGGAGCATTACATAACCCAAAGGGCATGCACTTGAAGGAAAAATTACTGAATAGACAAGTGAAGGTTGTTTTTCCTTGATCCTATAAGTAGACTTCAATTTGATTATACCCTGAGAATATATCTAGGAAGAAATATAGTTGATGACTCGCCACTCGCTTGAGGACTTGATCAATAAAGGGAAAGGGGAAATGGTATTCCTTGATACAAGAGTTGAGCTTCTTATAGTCAATACAGACTCTTCATCCACTACTGACCCTTGTGGGTATAATTTCACCATCCTCATTGGTGATCACAACGATTCCATCTTTCTTTGGGACAACTTGAATTGGGCTTACCCACTCACTCTCAGCAATGGGGTAGATGATACCTTCTTTCAACAACTTAATAAGTTATTTCCTTACCACATCCATAAGATTTGGATTGAGTCTCCGCTGAGGCTGAAGACATGGTTTGGATTCAGATTCAAGAACAATTCTATGAGTTCCAATGAGTGGGATAATCCCAGGGATATCAGAAAGGGTCCATCCAATTGCTTTCTTATGCTTTCCTAGGACATCCAGAAGCATCGTCTATTGATTGGATTTAAGAGAGGAGGAAATGACAACAGGAAAGGTTCAATTATCCCCTAAGAATTCATACTTTAGTGATGAAGGTAGGACCTTAAATTCTAGATCTGATTGGTTATCACTTTCCAAGGAAGGATGGGACTTTGTATTGAACTTAGTTTATTTTTTCATATTTCTTAACTAAATTGGTTCCTTGTGAATAGAATTTTTATCCACTAAATTATCCATTTTAGTGTCATGAATGGGTATGGACTCAATTTTATTGATTTCACCAATGGTATAATTGATTGGTTATTAGATAAAATCATCAATAGAGCTATCTGAAAGAGATTCAAGCCAAGGAGACAAATTTCCCTCATGTGAACAAAGAAAATTAATCTCTTCTTGACTTAAAAATCCTTTAGTAATTCCTTGATGGTCCTTAAGTTCACTATCAACACTACCAATCCAATTAACCCAATGGATCTCTACATCATCTCCAATTTTATAATTTTCATTATAGACGTTCAAGTCTGTACTCATGTTTCCAAAGGTGATGGTCATGTTCCCATTTCAGACTCAGATAATAGAGTTGATTATTGCAAGGAAGGGATGTACAAGGATGATTGGGGTTTGTTCCTTGTTTCCTAAGTTTGGATTGTTTTCAAGGACAATGAAGACAATAGGGTAGATGAATTTTTCTACTTTTACCAGAACATCCTTTAAAATTCCCTTTGGAACCCTAATGCTACGATTAGCAAGTTGAAGTGTTACATACGTGGGTTGGAGCTCTTCTAGTCCTAACTGGTAGTACACAGAATAGGTAATGAGATTGACACTGGAACCTAGGTCACACAAGGCTTTTACAACTTTGTTCTCTCCTAGTTCAACATTGATGTAAGGGAATCATGGGTCTTTCATCTTTAGTGGAAGGGTTCCTTGGATTGTTTTACTAACATTTTCTTCCAGAAGGACTTGGTTTTTATGTTAGAATTTCCTTTTAAATGTGCATAGGTCCTTAAGGTATTTTGAGTTTTCAAATATGTTTTGAATGGAATCGAGGAGTGGAATGTTCAACTTGACTTGTGAGAATATTTCCCTCAATGTTTCACTCAATTCAGGCTTGGTTTTCCCCCTCATGCATTGAGGAAATGATGCAGGTTGTGGGATTGTTTTTTGAAGAGTTGTTTCTTTCACATTGTTATCAGTTTTTTCAATTTGATCAGATGGTTCATTTTAATTTTCATTAGAGTTTTAATCTTTAGATGGTTTTTGAATTATTTTTTAGGTTTCTCAATTGATTTACCACTTCTTAAAACTGTCACAGCCTTTAGTTGTTCATGAGTTGTTTGAGTGAAACTTGAATCTCCCCTTAAAGTTGAGGATGGTACTGCCTGAGTAGGCATGGGTTCTTTCCTGGTTTTTATGGTTTGTAGTTCATGTTTAAGGAATGAGACTTCTGATTTCATTTTCTCCATTTGTTTACACAACTGTTCAAGTATTGGTATAGGGACAGACTGGGTAAGGGCTTGTGCTGGTTTGTTTATCCTAGGAGGATACTTTGGTTATTGGATGGGCTGTTGGTATTGGATAGAAGGATGTTGTTAATGGTTTTGTAAAAAAATTAGGTTAGGGTTTTGGTCCTTTTTGTTGGCTAGGTTATTGGTTATCTTTCCAGTAGAATCCTGGGTGGTCATTATACCTTGGGTTGAATGTATTTTGGTATTGGAGATTTTGAAAGTTAAGAGCATTGACCTCCACTGGTGGTCCTCCTAGAAGAACATATTTAATGGAAGGGATGGTTGGGAATTTTTCAGTCTTGTGGTCATGTTTTTCACAAATTGTGAAAACAAGTTCAACAATTTGAATTTCATGGACCTTCCTTAGATCGATCTCATCGACCTTCCTAGTGAATGCAGCAAGTTTATCCATAAGGCTTTCCTATTCTCTAAGTGTATTCATTACAGTAGTTCTTTGTGGCTATTCGGAATAAGGTTATGTTCCCCATGTTTGGTTTCATTCAGCAAGGCTTTCTACATACTCATAAGCATCATTTGGGGATTTGTTTTTAAAGGTCACATTACACATCTTGTCAATTAATTGTTTGTTCCCCAGTCCCAACCCTTCATAGAAAATTCTCAATTATTTAGGAATAGAAACATTATGGTGTGGAACCATGTTTAGGGTGTCTTTGAACCTCTCCCATGTTTCATATAATGACTCTCCCTTTTTTTCAAAAACATTTTGGATGCTCTTTTTTAGTGCAATTGTTTTGTGGTGGGGAAAGTATTTTTTGTAGAATTCTATTTGTAATTGGTCCCAAGAGTTGATGGATAATGGTCTCAAATTTTTTAGCTGATTTTTTTCTTGATATTTTAAAGAAAAATTAAATATCCTCATCTTAACTTATTCTAGTTGATGTGGGGGACACATGGTTTCTACAATGTCATTGAACTCCTTGACGTGAAGGTATGGCATCTCAAACTCCATTCCATGGAATGTGAGAAGGTGGTTTGGGACATGAGGTTTAAATATGTAGTTAGAATATCCTAGGTAATTATGTCTAATGAATGAGGGGACATTGGTCCAGGTAGGTGTGAGGTAGTCATTCATGGTTTTATTGACTGTATTCCCCAAGTTTGGGGCTGTCTCATTTGGATTTCCATTTTGGTTCCCACTCGGGTTTATGAGTTGGTTTATTTGAAGACCATACATTGAAATGGGATCAATTTTTTACTCTGAAGTATTAGGAATATTAGGATCTAATGGAAAGAGTTAACTTGGTGTACTTGACTCTCCAACCCTAGGAATATCCACCCTAACTAAATGGTTTGATTGGTCACGGGTGTAGGCGGACATGCGCCAAAAGGAAAAAATGAGAAAGGGAAAAGATAAGATAATTTGGATGAGAATAGAAGAAATGGGGGGGGGAAATAGAATGGGTGTTTATATTAATTACTTGAGTCCATGTAAACGGCGTAAAAATTTGTTCTTGACCAAATTTACCCATGTTTTTAGGGTTAAGAGGTCGCTTGTAGTTTAGCTTGGGTTGTCGAATCCTCAGAGACCTAAGAAGTAACCTAAAGACACATATATTATATGGATTGTTTTTGGATATGAATTGGATAAATTGGGTTGATTTTATATGGGTTTAAGTGAATGATAAGAGACTTACATGAATTCAATTTAAAATAATGAGTTGATCCTAGGTTATCACTTGGGGTGGATTAGATGCATTCCTTTTTCAACTATTTCAATTTCTTATATTTGAGATGGGTTCATTTAATAAGATCAAAAAACATCACCAATTACTGGTTTAATACCTACACACTTTAATACTAATCATATATACACTTTAAGTATCAAATTTTTTAGCACTTCAAGGTAAAGGTTTGTATTAGCACTTGAAGTGTGTGGCCTTAAATCAAACAAGGACGAAGGAGTTGGAAGATCTTAAAAAAAATATCAATTAAAAGAAATGATTAGAAATTAATGGAGTGAGAAATAACATCAAATCTAGACTCATTCTACTCACTTGGATCAACCTATAAGTGGGTTGGCCCTCCATTGATTCTATGGTTTCAATGGAAGGGGAAAGTAAACTCATGACGGAGGAATTGGAGTAGTAAAAAAAAGACAATGAAATAACGATCACTCCACCATTTAGTGATAATTTCAAAAAATTTGGTGTGAATAAATCCACACCTTGAACCAACAGTATCAAAGTGATATGAAGAAGAATAAAATAAAAAGTATAAGAAGATATTGTATTAAGAAACTAAGGTGAATTGAACAACTTACATGAGAAAGACAATCTTAAGGAAACAAATTCACTGCATAACATTACAATTAAACAAAGCACCAAAGATTATAAAATTCTACACCACCACTTCATTAAATAGGAATTTCAAGAGGATTGGGCCGAGATACCAACAGTACAAAGGATCCCACTTGAGTATGGTAGGCCTAGGGTGGTGGAAAGTAAGGGAGAGTGGACTTCTTTATCCTTGACCCGAAGTGGCAGCCAACTTTCATCCACTGAAAAGAGGCGCCTAAATGTCCTTATATATGGCTGACTTTTTGTGGTCAATAGAAGACAAAAATTAATATTAGGATGTCTCCTATATCTCTGTAAACTTTAAACCAAAAAATAATTTGTGTTTATAGAGATATGATTAAATTGGTGGGCTATTTTTCTGGGCTGTAGAATCTGGCCCAGAATTTTATCTCCAACATAGGCCACCTGTAACTCCATTCAAACATCATAATTAGCTTTGAAAACTATTTAATGAAATGTTCCCCATGATTTCCTATATTTTAAGTTCAATTTTCAGAATTATCGTTCTTGGATATTGTCTTCTACAGTAGTTTTATTGGGCTGTTTTCCAATTCACTTCACCCAGAATGTTGTTTGTTCAAGGCCAACTTTGGTGGTCTTCCAATATGAATATTAAATTACTCCAAAAGTATGAATTATTACCAATTTAATTATAAACCTGAAAATTAAATATTAAAATAAAATCAAGATCATTGGTTACTTTAATTATGTACAAAAATGTACCATGTAATAGTTCATTTTAAGAAGGAATTACAATTGTAATATGAAATAATGTTCAAAGTGTAAAATGCACTAAAATGGTGTTTATGAATAATAAATCACATGAATATTATATATATTGACAATGAATATTAGCCTCATTCATTGGATAATCACCGAGCATATACAGATACTAATTGTAGACCCAAAAAGAGTATTCCCACCCTCGACTCCAACTACTATGTTTCCAGTGAGGCTATCTTCATGGAAGATCACAAGGTGTAGGTAGGAGATAAAGTTGGAAATTCATATATGATCATGGAAAGAATTGATAATTGTAATCTTCTCGCCAAATTTTTATTTTGTATTTCCCATTGTTTTGATGATTTAACTAGAACAATAGTTTACATGGGTTCCAAAAGTCAAGAAATACCAATCATTTGAGGTCAGGTGTTTTCTAAGAGGTTTGGATCAGATAAGGATTTGATGTTAGTTGGTGACATTATAGAGATATCAAGCTATGATGTGTCAATTCCTCAATATCAAATTAATTTTACCCTGTTAGAAGAGGGTCTTGAGAGGATTTTTTCTTCTTCAATATGAACTGATATCATTCCTATGTAAGGAATAAATGCGGAGGAATCAATGAATTGGGCTCAAGGGGCATCAAGCCCAGCTATCACTCTAAGTTCATTGATTATCATTCTTGTGGGATCCATGTTTTTGAGTTTCCTTCTAGAGGTTACTAATCTAGATGAACATGAACATGAACATGTCATGTGTACCTCCCTAGAAGGATTATCTTCTATGGTTAACCCTCAAGCTAGTGGTGTGGCACTTTTCATGATTGTTAGTTAGGTGATAATGACCAAGAAGTTCAATGCACAATGGGTGAAGGTGAGTTTCTCAGCTTCTTGACCATATCATATTCTTCCTTAAGAGTTATTTATTGTTGAATACCAATTTTAGGATCATTGTTAAAAGTATTTTAGATCTCGTATTCTTCAAATTTCTAATCAATTAAGGTTACCATGACTTTTATGGCTATAACTCCTACTCATTTTGAAAATATCAATGATATAAATCCCCTCATTGACCTTGTTCAAGAATATTTCATTCCATCTAAAAGTGATTCTAAAGTTTTCCAAGAAACCCTTAACAATTTCTATGTCACCTGGAAAATTTTATGGAGGGATATGTGGAAATTGATTTATTATACCCCCCCATCAAATCTATTATCAAGATTTACCAAGTTGTGTCACATGTTCTCTATTCTTGATTATGGGGGGTTTGACTATTGTGATATACACACCAAGGTGAAAGAGGTTTTTTCCATCTGATAGAGGTTGAGTGTTCTTAAATCACATATCGACACTATGGATTCTATTTCCCATTTTTTAACTAGAAATATCCTTCTTAATGAGGCCTCTAAACAGGATAGAGTATCCACTTGACACCAGATACAGGTTTCATAATAAAGGATCTTGGTGGAACAGCTCTGCAAAGAGTTATATCAACTCAATCAATAATTGTATCAAATTGAATCAACATCTGATAGAGACAAATAACTAGTGTAAGTGGTAGAGAAAGCTGGGATATATTTCACTAAGAAGGAAAAAATCATTGTGGGTTGATGTATAAATATAGGTTGCATCATTGTATAAACTACGCTGAGCGGTAGAAGATTACGATCAGGTATTGATTCAGATCTATAAATTCATTAATAGGGCCTTGTAATAGAATATTTTATCTTTTGTGGGGAGGCTACTAAATTTTGAATGTTCCCCCTTTTTCAAATTTTTTCAATTAATGGAAACTTGATTATTCTTAATTCTATTTTTTTATCTCTATCATGTCACCTCATATCAACTTGTAGTGTTTCCAAAGAGTGAAATCAAGATACCCCGAATCATTTTACTATGAAGAAAAAAAATCAGTTATAATCATGAACATTTATGTTGATGTAATTTATTTATTTTTATTTTGGTTTCGATTGTGTAGGTATGATTACCATCATCATAAAATGAGAGTTGGCTTGTTTAAAATAATGAATGATCTTGTATCAAAAAAATTTAATATCAAAATTGAAATGTTTTGAATAGATATTTGTTGTGATATAATTTTTTTCTAGGTTGAGGGACCTAGAGAGCATAGTTTTACTATTTATGGGGCCACACGATGGGATCTAAAAATTTTATGTCTCTTTTGTTACTACCCTAACTTTTTCATAAGTCTGATGTGAAGCATACTCAGTGGGTGAGACATTACTTTTACTCAGGTGACCTTTTGTAAGTTTTCAACCTGAAGAGTTTTACATCTCCTTCCATTAGTAGTTTAAGGTATTTCAAGAAGGACCAGTATAGCTGATGTTTTAGTTAAAACATATTTGACCATGAATTACTAGGAAAAATATTCCAAATAAAGAATACTTCAAAATCTTTTGGATGTGTGGAGGGTAATCATGAACCATAATCTTGAGGCTCTTGAATATAGAAAGTATAACATAAGTAACATACACAAGTAATTTTAATGGAATGTGTTTGAAAGGAATACTTCATTATTATGTTGTTGAGGAATATGTAAATTAAATAATTCTCTCCTAAGAATGAATATTCCTCTGGTTTATAGGCCACATTTAGGTCACACATTATGCAGAGCCACATCTAGGCATATAATTCATATTCAAAACAAAGGTATCATTTGGAGTCACATAATCTCACAATTGATAACTAAGGAGTTTTCATGACAATTATTTTTTTCCAAAGATAATAGTGTGTGGTTTATGAAATAGAGGATGCATCAAATAATTTTGATGGGAAGCATCTTGGTTAGCATTGACCATGGGTGGAATCTTTCTAAACAAACTTGATTTGAAGGAAGGGAAGCATTTTTCTCTAATAATGAGTTTGAAAGTGAGGGGAACACATACTAGGATTCCTTGTATGGATTGGTACATACATTTTTTTAGGTTAGATAGGCCTAGAATAAGGAATTCGAGCATCACTACATATCTCATTGAGATAAGAATCAAGCCACATGTAGTTATAGAGTTAAGGTTTGATGAGAGGATACAACAACATGTAGTTTTACATCATATGATAGGGGCATGAACCATGAATTTTAACATCATGTGGTAAGGATGTTTCCCTATAGTTTAACTTCATGAAACAAGGAAATATAATGTGACTTTTAAGGTCTTTTATCAAGGACCATCCATTTTAGGGTGATCTAACAAAAATGATCCAAAATTATCTAGGAATGAAGGGGGTGGTTGTAACCCATGGCATAAGGATCCTCAGATCCAAGGGAGTGGGATGGGACAGGCATGTAAGGGGTAACCATAGACCATGTTTGAAAAGTGATTCCTATTATAATTTGGTCAGAGCGTATGGAGATAGGAGGATTTCCTCCAAATAATGAAGATGCCTCTGGTTGATGGGCCACATTTAAGATACACATTATTCAGATCCACATATAAGCATGACATGTATAGTAAAAACAAAGGTTTCTCTCATAGTTAAGCACTCATATTACCAATAGCCTAAGGAGATATTATGGAGATCCAAATTTCTTAAGTTATGGAGTATGTTCTTTGAAAGAAACATGCATAATTATGAAGGGAATATTCAGGCTAGAATTGACCAAGAATGGGTAGATTATTTCATAAATGGGTCTAACATGTATAGATCATAGGGAAAATTTGTGAATGAACCTGATATTTGATATTTAGGTGTAATTACATATCTTGAGGTGAAAAGAATAAATTCATGTGTAGTTCTAGTATAAAAAAATCAATGTGTGGTTGTGATCCATAAACAAGGAGGGGGAATTTTATACTATGGATGAACACAATATTTGAAATTTGAGAATCATTACATATCTTGTGGTAATAGTAATCAATCTATACATAGTTCTAAGATTGATTTCCCACACTAATCGAAATCTTGTGTAGGGAGGGGTCATTTTTATCATATTATGGTTGGGCCTAGATATAGGATCTTGGAATCACTATATATCCCATTAGGTTGATAATCAAGCCACATGGAGTTCTTTAATAGAGGTTTGGTGGGGGATCGACACTAATGATAGTGGCATTCATAGGTGAGGTCCATAGCAATATGCAATTTTATGTCATGCAAGAGATGTAAACCATGTAGTTTTAATTTCATGAGGTAAAGATGTTTGGTGTGCCTTTTAAGGTATTTCATCCAGGACCATGCTAACCCTGATGTGAATTGATGAATATTGATCATTCAGGTAAGCCATTACCATAATTCCTAAGTTCATGTGATCTATGATTAGTGTGAGAAATAAGGAATAGAAAACTTTTCTTTTACCACAAAAAAGTGATTAGAAGAAAGGATAGGGGAATTTTTATCATATTATGGATAGGCCAGGATATAGGATCTAGGAATAACTACATATCCCATTATGATGAGAATCAATCCACATGTAGTTCTTGAAGCATATTAACATTGAATTAAAAGGACGTCAACCATGTGGTTTAACATCATGCGATAAGGATAAAGGTTACCTGACCTGAAAAATAAAGCATGAAACCCCGTAAAAGTTATCTAGGAATTTGGGAAATCATCTTATGAGAGGCATACTATGTTTGTGACATGAATATTTTTTATCTAGTTACACAAGTAATTCTATGTTTGGTACACAGGGTAAGACTAAATGTTAGCATCATGCGCTAAAGATTTTGTCATGTATTTTGATGTCTTAGGATTAGGATGATATAGGTTTTTCACTTTAGGGTCATGAAACGTGTACCTATCTATACATTTTAGCATCATACAATAAGGAAAAATGGTGTTTTGTAGTTTTTTGGGTCATACAACTAGGACCATAGTGCCTCATAGTTTTTTGGGTCATACAACTAGGATCATGGTGTTGCTATTGTTTAAGGCCAAAACTATTTAACTGATATGAGGGTTTAAATACATCATCAATAGCCAACAAGAAACACTACTGATGTAAAGAGATACATCAGGGGACAAAGTTTGGTAGAAAAATCTTTCAAAGGGGTTGATTTGGGGATGGTCTAAAGACAGAGGACCTAGGTGTTGGTACATATCTCATTAAAGATATAATAAATCCATATGTAGTTCTAAGTATATATAGGTTGGTGGTTTGGTAGGAGATCAACACTAATATTGGGTACCTCTAAGGTGAGGACCAAAGCGTTACATAGTTTTACTTCATGCAATAGCACCATGAACCATGCAGTTTTATAACATGCAGTGAGGAAATTGTTGTACAGTTCAACATCTTATGACAAATATATTTGTCATGCCATTTAATTTCATGCGACTAGGACCATGGTCATGCCTTTTAAGATCATGTGATTAGGACTATTTAACCTTCTAGTTTAAGATCTTATGACTAAGACCATGGTGTCATGTAGTTAAGGACTTATGACTAAGACCATGGAGTTAATCACATGAAGTATTTCTTAAGAAACCTTGCATTAGTAAAGGGAATAGTGTGTTACCCATTCATCATGATTAATGAGTGGGATCCATTAAGATAGAAATTATGTATTATGTAAGGTATGTCCAAATTTGGTTCAATATTTGGAGGCTTCTTCCCTGGTATTATCAGGGTCCTAGGGACCAAAACCAATTCCCCATAAAGAAATGAGTAAAGGTGAGTCTTTTTGTTTAAATATCATGTTATTCAGTTTTGGTGAATCACTAAATAATGAAATTTACATATTATTTTCACATTCATCCATTAAAATTCATCCAAACACTTCTAGGACTGCTCGTCTATGGACAATGGATCATAGATGGTAGTACAGAGTGAAGGAAAATAGACTTCTATGGGTATAACTGCTTATGTACCATATACCAATTAATATAGGGTCTCTTGTGTAATAATAGAAATTGTGGTGTGATAGGCCCACAAGTCATGCAGACATTTTTTAGGATTGTATTTATGGTCCTTTTCCACCATTTTCTAGAGTATTTTTTATAGGGTTCTGTTAAAAGCCTCTATCTGTCCATTTTTCACTGCATGGTAGTAGGATGAATGGTTTGACTTAATGTTATATTCCTGGTATAGCCTCTTTAATTAATAAGAATATATTTTTGTTCCATTTTACATCATTATTATATGAGGGACGCCAAATTTTTTGATGATGTTCGACTTCATAAAATTGATGATACTATTGGTCCTGATTTCTTTAAGAGGTACCACCTCAGCACATTTAGAGAAGAAGTCAGTAGCAATAAGGATTTATTTGAACTATTTGTCTGTAATTGGAGGGTATGTCCCTAAAATATACAATCCCCATATAATGAATGTCTAAGAGTATTTAGCTATGTGTAGAAACTCTAGGGGTTTATGGATAAAGTCGCCATGCACTTGGAAAGAATTATGATTTTTGATACAATTCAAGGTCATAAAAGGCTAAAAATATCTAAGAATCCTAATTTGATGAAAAAATTTAG
This sequence comes from Viscum album, assembly GCA_963277665.1. Classification (NCBI taxonomy): domain Eukaryota; kingdom Viridiplantae; phylum Streptophyta; class Magnoliopsida; order Santalales; family Viscaceae; genus Viscum; species Viscum album. Next base: position 1,987,679,039 of record OY728141.1, read on the forward strand.
TTCATGGTTGGTGGGAAGCACAAGTTCCACTATAAACTTCTTTCATGGTGGTAGCCATCACATATTTGTTAATGCATCTGAGAAAAACTTTGTTGAAGCTTCACTTATAAATAACATTTTGATGGATTGGGCTTTTATAGAGAGAGAAATTGACTGCCCATCATTGAATCTATTCTTTTATATAGTTTTCTAATGGAAGGGTTATATTTTGGAGGTTTTCCAGGTTGGTATTATTCCAACAATTTATATAATTATCTGGTTCAAGGGTATAACTGACCTTGTTAATCTCTTTCATATTGCTCTGAATAAATGACGATACCATTCTATGATGTGAAATACTGATGACTATTTTGTATCTATTTGGATCTACCAAATATGTGGCTGTATTTTCCAATGCATCTGACTAATAATTTTGTGAATTTAATATGTGAGTTAGTGTTAGTTCAGAGTGGAATTATTCGATCAACCCTCGAACATAATTAAGCAGGGGGTCATCTCTTCTTTTCTGATAGCATAATCATCATTGATCTACTTAATCACCAACTCAGAGTCACCTTTGATTCTCAGGTGAGTTATTGGTATTTCCAAATCCAATTCCAAGCCTACAATGAAGTCTCATTATTTGGCCTCATTGTTAGTGCAACCTTTTGATAGCAGGAAGGAGTAGGGTAGAACTACCTTTTCTAGAGAAATGCAAATAAATTCCAACCTGAATTTTTTGAGCTTGGGGTATTCCATCCTATATCTTGTTTGACTTATGGATTCACCATCAAAGTACATTTCCAGCATTTGGGTAGAGTCTTGAATGGATAATATCACCTCATCTGGAAGTTTAATACTCACCATCACTTCTTTCATAGAGGGTTGTTCTACCAAGAAATTTTATAAGGTCTTCCCTTTTATCAAATTTTTTGATATAAACAGGATTTCAAACTATTATAGAATGACTTCACACCAATCCAAGTATCTATTCAACATGGGAAAACTAAGGATATATTTGAGCATGTCATTTTAATAGATCAAATGGATCTCAGGGTGCTATAGATAGTTCCTTAATTTATGAACTAAAAAAATCAATTACAAATTTTTATTCTCAGTATCTTAATACTGAGTCTTAGTGTATAGAATTGTACAACTAAGATAATAAAGTTTTTTCCATAGTGTCATTTTTCTATGAAAGTAAGGCCCCCAAAGGCCATTCCAGAGCTACCAAATATAATATGATCATATTTCCTTCAACTAGTGGAATCATAATTGGTGGAATTAGGAGATTTTTCTTAAGGATATTTAATTATTCTTAGTATTCATCAGTCCACTAAAATGAAATCTATTTCTCCAACAACCTAGTTAAGGTAAAACACTTGTATGTGAGGTTTGATATGAAGTATTGAATATAGGAAAGGTGTCTTGTAGTCCTATCAACTCTTTAAGGGATTTATGGGGTGAAATATCTAAGATTTAATTAGTCTTTTCAAGGTTGAATTTGATGCCATGATGGTGTACTAAAAAGCAAAGAAACATTCCTAAAGTAATGTAAAAATAACATTTCAAGGGGTTCGTTTTCAGATTGTGTTGTCACAGTTTTTTGAAAATGATTTCAAAATTGGAAAGGTGATCAGAATGTTTCCATTATTTTACCATCAAATCATAAACATGACACTCAAATTCCATGGAAGGGTTTAAATATGTGATTCATGGAATATTTATATATAGTTCCAACATTATTTAAACCAAATGGCATCACCTAGTAGTATAATATTCCTTATGGGGCTGAAGACAGTGGATTCTTCATCTTATAGGTCCATTCAAATTTGTTTGTATCCTGAATAGCCTTCCATGAAAGAGAGGTCTTGATACATAGACATTACATCAATTGGAAGTTCTATAATCAGAACCGAGAAGTCATATTTTAGAAAGTTTCAGTTGAGGTCTCTAAAATCTATGGAAATCATGATCTTCCCATTATTTTTCTTGATGGGGACAATATTGGAAATCGATTTTGGGTATTGGACTTCTCAAATGACGTTGGGTTTGAAAATATTGTCAATTTCGGCCTTAACCTTGGTGGAATGAGTCATATGTGTATTTATGGCCTCCTTATTATAGACATAATGGTTTTCTGGTAAACCCAGGTGATGGGTAACCATATTGGGATCATGACTGAGATTTTATTCATAATTTCAGGTAAACACATCTCGATGTTGCTTTAGAAAATATGTGTAAATTTCTTTCTCATCAAGGGGCATATCTGTATAGATCAAATTTGGTTTCAAATACTCATCTAAACCTAGATTTATCTATCAGAGTTCATAGATATTGGTGGATACTTCTTCCTCAAATACCGGTGGAGAATCTCTCAAGTCATCTTATTCCTCCTCTTCCTCTTTATCTTCCTCTTCCTCTTCCTATGTTTCCATGTTGATATTGTAAATACCCTGAACCTAGTTGCTCGGAGTTAGTACCTTACTTTATTACATTGGCATAAGATACAAGGAATCACATCCCAAAGAACCTAATAGTTTAGTAGTCTTGGTATACCAGATACATACTTGAAATTCATATTACAATTTAAAATATAAAATACACAAATAATTTCATAGAGTATACCATTATTACTCCTTTAAGTAACCCTATATATTAGTCATAATATACTTCTTAGAATCCTAGGGAAAATGAAACATATGAAAGCGGTGAACTGAAATGGTCATTAAGGGAAAGCATACAGCAAAAGTTATCACTAATAAGTAAGCATAAAAATTAAGGCAAGTTGAATAACTAAAACACATGCCATTTAAATAATCACATAATCTAGGAAACTTAACCATGGATATTCTACTAGTCTAATAATCAAATGAAATATAAATAACTGAATTCATCATAATTGAATTCAAAATGTCGGACATCTAAAACATACTATCGAGGCTTTGTACTATGAATAAAATATTGTCAAGGCTTCATGCTGAGAATATAATACTATCAAGGCTCCATGACAAGAATCTAATATTGTTAAGGCATCATGGAAATAATCAATAATTATCGAGGATTCGCACTAGGAATCTAATAAATGGGTAATCCCTTGGCCAAAACCCAATCTAGTTTGTCTTGTGAGACCTATTGATGAATCAAGGGGATATAGTAGTCCCATCCCATCACTTACTAATTTTAATGAATTCCTCATATGAAATGGGTGAAACATAAAAAAATGAACATTCATATTAAAACTATCATGAAAAATGTGAATACTTTAACTATAAACCATGAATGGTATCAAAATAGCACATTCACGGTCAAATTAATCATAAGAACCTAAATAAAATATAGAATATTATATCATAAGAGATTAATCTCAATTAATAATAAGATTCAAAAAAGTGTTTTGACATAGAATAAAATACTATAATAAAATAATTGAAATTTTATTGAGGAAAAACTCTTATTAAACCCATATGAAAAACAATTTCCTATAAAAATACCCCTTTCATTTAAAAATAACCATTTTCAATACCAAATATCCCAAAAATAATGGAAGAGGGTTTTTAATTTAAGAAAATATGTAATATTTCAAAGTAATATAGAAATTAAATAATAGTTAGGGTGGCATAAAGAGTCATTGTTTCTATGTATGTTAAGAATAAAACATTCCTTTTATCGTTTTTCAAAACATTCTGTATAAAACACATAAAAATATTCCTTTTAAAAACCTTTGAATTAAACTTAGACATAAAATTTCCTTTATAATACTTATATATATATATATAAACAAATGTGTAAAATATATCAAGGATATTAACATAGATAAAAAAGTTCATAATTAAATCTTTAAGTATTCAAGGTGTCTCATACCACTTTGAATATTTAAATCATAAGCCCCATGGAAGAATAAAATTTTAAAAAAAATTAAATAACATGATAATAAATAAATGAAATGATAATTCAAATGGAGTGTATATACACCTCATAAAATAAGGTGGGTGTATAATATCAAACTATGCCTCAATGAAAAAAGATTGAGATGAAGTCCCTTACCTTACACTCCCTTTAGTTGAATGTGATTTAAAATCCTGTATAATGTTTTTAGTCATGTTATTAAATTATATAAAAACCTTATTAATATTTATGATATCATATATTATCTTTTTATATTATTTTATCACCTATTTGTTGATAATATTTCATTATTACCCTTGTTTTGGGTGTTAATAGCTTCATTTTCATGTGCATGTTTTATCGTGTAAGACCGATAACTTATGTATAGAATATATTTATTTCATATCCAGAATGATATTAAGTTCATATATATCATATTTATTCATAATATACATTTTTATAATTATTATTGAATGTTTAACATGGAAAATTAATCACAACGCATCATGGAGATGATAGGTTTTACGTACGCATGAGCGATGATATCATTCCCTTAATGGTGAAAGGGTAAGGAAGTGGATGGTGTATAAATTTTAAAGAATAAATATATTTTCATAATTATCATATATATCCATTATTTCTACCATTATACCCATCCAAGTAAAGTGGTTATGATAAATAGATTACACCACAGCGTGGAGACGGTAAGTCATACGTACGCACACGCGGTGTTTTTGTTTTCATAGGATGGATAAAAGGTGGAATATGTTTGTACCATAATAATAATATCATATTAGAATATATATTATAATGTATTTATTAATTTATCATGGAAACAACACATGAAGAGTAAGTATAATAAGAAATTAACCTGGATGAGTTGGTAAAAATGATTACCTCTTCTTCGGCAAACTTCCTTTAGATCTCTTCTAAAGGGATCTAGGGTTAGTCTTTTGGAAGGAGAAAAAGAACTAAAACATAAAAAAATGATTTTGGTAATATAAATTCATGGTACTTGGTCGAGATAAAATTCTCAATGTGGTTTGAATAAGTGAGGAAGGAGGTTCTATTTTATAATTGAGGTGAGGGGTACTTTTGGAAACTCTCAAAGTATTAAATTAATATAAATTAATTTTCAATTAAAAATTTCTACAAAGTAATTTATTTAGAATATAATATTATTATGGGTAGAAATACTCTCATAAAATATTTTTTAGACAGTTTTAGGTAACATACTTACAGTTATCTTTTGGTTTTAACCTATATTTAAACCATTTAACTCTTACCGTGACAACATGTTTTTTTACTCTTTGAAGGTTAATATAGTTACTACAAAATATCAAACGAACCATAAATGAGTCATGGGTGAAATTTAGAATTATATAAATAATTTTAAGGTAATTTATATTTTTATAAATTTTATATCATTTAATAAAATATTATTTATTTTAAAATATCATTAGTGTCAATTTTGACATTATTCGTTACTTTGGATTTTTAAAAAATATCAATGCATGAGATAAATTAAAAAAAACATTAATATGACCCTAATATGTATAAGTATTCTAGAATTTTTTTATGACATTAATTATCTCAAAATATATTTATTTTAATATTTTTAATATAATTTATTTGATATTTTCATTAATTAAACAATTACTACATCATCATTGTATAATCCATTAAGGTAATTATTTATTTCCTAAAAATTAAAAATAAATTACCATGATTAATATAAAAATTTTATCTTTCAAATTAATATTTATAGTTGAAGATATGTCCTAAATAAACACATATTAAAAATGTAATACTTATTAAAAACATGAGTATGACATATTTTATTTTCCTTAAAATAAAATACTATAAAAGTATTAAAATCATACAAGTGTATCTAATAGGCCATAAAATATACCAAAGTATGATTTTGTTTGGTAATAACTCATACAATAAAATTGTGACAAGTTTTAGGGTAATTTAATAATATATATAATATTTTTATTACCCTCAATTACCATATTTACCCTAAATCATGATAAAAAAAATTACTAAAGTTACAATTTATATTATCCAAAAATAAAAGGTAACTATTTACTAAATTTTGAAATTAAAATTCCAAATATGAAATTCATTTTTGAAAATTAAAAACACATAAGTGTCTATAATTAATTTAAAATTAATCTCATAGATGGAACGAGAATTTGAGTTTTTAAAGTGAAAAGGTTTATGAGATTGAAATATTTTTATATCCAAATAAAATATGAAATTAATTCCAATGAAATAAATTGTATTAAATGATAAAAAAAATTATCTAATTATACTTTAAAACCAGTTAAAAATATAATTTAACATTATAAATTATTTATACGAAAAAACTGTTTTCAATTAAAATGCAATATTTTTTCACTATTCATCAAAACATGAAACTTATCAGAAAAATACCAAAAATTCAAGCAATATAAATTTTATATTATAATTTAAAATAAGTAGTTTATTATTTCAAATATAATTTATAAAAGTGTAAAAAAAATGTATTTAAAACAAGTTCTCTATTAAAAGGCGGTAAAGTTATCATTTTATAAAAATACATCTTTTATGCATCAAATTATATTTATTCATATATCATGTCGATAAAACCCAGAGGATGAATTTTAAATGTTATATTGAATATATTATATATATATTTCATTAATAAAATCCAAAAACTATGATTTTTTTATTTTTTTGGTATAAAACACACTTATGAGCATTTAAATATCTTTTTTAGAAAAATATTTCCTTTTATTTTAAAAAAAGTTTTATTTTAATTTATAAATAATTATTCACTAAATAATTTATTATATTTAAATTTTTAAACCATATTTTTATAATTCATTTAATTATGTTAGTTCATGCCATTCTAATGGCTAGGTTATAATGGTAACATTTAAATAATAATATTCAGTTGTTCATTTAAGCTCAATGTGGTGTATCATGTATGATATTGAACAAAGTGTTTCCTTTCAAAAAATAAAGATGTTACATTATCCCCCTTTTTAATAAATTATGTCCTCATAATTTGAACTTCAGATCGAAAACTAGGGGTTTGAATTTTCAAAATTCCTTTTTTGAAATCTCACATTAGGAAAAGGATTAATGAAACTTCCACTTTAAAAGAAAGAGAGGGATGTATGAAGGTCGCCTGAGATAACACATACTAGGGTTATATGTTGTAAAATATGGAAACGTAATAGAATAAAAACTATCAATTTATAATGGAGAGTTATAGATAACATAGTCATTATAAAGTTAACCATCACAAAACCGTAAATCTTTGATGAGTTAAATTGTCATTGATTTCTTAGTAAGAAAAGTAAACTGATAATATTTTTTCTCCAAAATCGTTTTCTTAGATTTGAGGGATTCCTTTACAATAATTATAATTAATTGAGAAAATAAAATTACTTGGTTTCTTCCCATTTTATAAGAATAATATCATCCTTTGTTTGTGTTTCAATCTATTTTCACTTCATCTTTTACACCAAGAAATGGATGTTCAAGAATAATTTTTTTTATGTCTGAAGTACTTTAATGAATAATAAGATCCACAAGTCATTACTTTTTTCTTTAAATGTTTACCGAAACCAACATTGAATGAACATTATATCAAATATAATAAAACAAAATTTAACCTAAAACAATAATATCAAATGTTTAACTTAATCCATTCCATATTTTTTTTACCTTAAGACTCATCCAAAATACTTCTATCTAAAAATTTAGAAGGAAGGTTACTAAATTTCCAAAAATAAACTTAACATTATATTCACCCCAAACAATATAATGTATCTCTTATTTTTACATACCAAATATATGAATACCTTGATCACATTTACACCTTAATGAAAAATAAATGCTTCTAAATCCTTAGAGAAGAAGTAATGCAGTACAATCCTTGTATATCTCATGATTATTTTAAATAGAGCACCACTAATGAAATAATTCTTGATTCCAAATATATAAGAACTTTAATCATTATACTTCATTCTTAATCCATTAACTACACTCCATCATCTTATTCATTAATACCTCCTTCCTTTCATTTTTCTTTTGTAGTCTCTTCATTATCAGTGGTATAACCATTACTTGCATTACCTTGTAGATTCTAACCATTGACCAAAACCCAAAGTGCAATGTTAGAAAAACTTATCATATAGATATATTCATGAAGAATAATTTATAGGATGTCTAAATCATGAAAATTTCTCAATATATGACCCCTAGGTTTAAACTAGGTTATCTGTTGTCATTACTAAATCAATGGGATGATATCATATACCTTGGATTATCCTCAAATTCATTAATAGGGTTATATTCCCTAATCTATGTTTTCCTAAATATAGTTCCCAATATTTCTACTAAACTTTCTCTAATACCAATTATAAAGACCCTGATCCTAGTTTCCTAAAGCCAATTCCTTACTTTATTACATTAGAATAAGATACAAGGAATTGTATCCCAAAGGACCGAATAGTTTATTAGTCTTGGTAAACTAGATACATACTTAAAATTTATATTACATTTTAAAACATATAATACACAAATAATTTCATTGATTCTACCATTATTACACATTTATGTAACCCTGTATATTATTTATAATATACTTCTTAGAATCCCATAGAAAAAAGAAACATATAAAAGGGGTAAGCTCAAATACTTAGTAAGGGTAAGAATACAGTGAAAGTTATCATAAATAAATAAGCTTAAACATTACGGTATGGTGAATAAATGAAACACATGACATTTAAATAATTACATGAGCTAGTAAACTTAACCATGGATATTCTACTAGTTAAATAATCATATAGAATATCAATAACTGAATTCATAATGATGAAATGCACAATCTCAAACATCTAAAACATAATGTTGAGGCTTTATACCAAGAATCTAATACTATTAAGACTTTGTGCTGAGAATCTAATACTCTCATGGATTTATGATAAGAATATAATACTATCAATGCTTCATGCCAAGAATCTAACATTATCAAGGATTTGTACCAAGAATCTAATAAATGGGTAATGCCTTGGCCAAAACCTAGACTAGTTTGTCTCATGAGACCTACCAATGCATCAAGGAGCTATAGAGGGACCCTCCCATCACTTAATAATTCCAATGAATTCCTCATGTGAAAGGGGTGAAACATAAAAAAATAAACATTAGTATTAAAAACTAGTATATGAGATGTGAATAATTTAACCATAAACCATGAATGGTATCAAAATAGAACATACACAGTCAAACTGATCATAAACTGTTAAATAAAATATAGAATATAATATCATAAGACATCAACCTCAATTAAGAATAATATTAAACAGAGAGTGTTGACATAAATGAAAATACTATAATAAAATCATTGAAATTTTACTGAGTAAAAACTCTTATTAAATCTATATGAAAAACACTTTCATATAAAAATAACATTTTCTTTTAAAAATAACAATTTTCAATACCAAGTATCCCAAAAATAATGGAATAGGGTTTTTCATTTAAGAAAATATATATGTTTTTAAAGGAAGCTAGAAATTAAATAATAGTCATGGTGGAGGGAAAGTAATTTTCATCATGTATGTTAAGAATAAAACATTCCTTTTGTTGTTTGTCAAAACATTTTGTATAAAACACGTAAAAAATTTCTTTTTAAAACCTTTCAATTAAAATTAGAAATAAAATTTCCTTCATATTACTTTTATATCTATACAAATAAATATGTAAAATAATATCAATAATCACTTCTACAAAATAAGGCTATATACATGGTTTGTAAATGTGGATATAGACCCTAAAACTGTGGCTATAGGTAATAGCCATGGTTTAACGAACTATAGCTCTTATTGGAGTGATTATAGAGTTATTTTCATGGTTTAAACCATGGATATAGTCCCATTCCTATGGTTTCGAACCATATATATAGGGATATTACCACAGTTCAAAACTATGGAAGTATCTTTAGCCACACAGGCCCTATAGCCATGGTTTTAAACTGTGGCAATAGTTTTTGGATTACATAAAAAAACACCTTATAGTCGCATAACCAGCAGATTTTTGTAGGGAATTCCTTATTTAAAGCTATACAAACCTGAATTCCAGAACCCCCACATGGACCAGGAAATATGACCCTAAACTCTAACACCCCCATATGGACCAAGATTCAACATCCTGCTATATCCTAGATAGTTACTTCATATCAGTCTCCACTTTAGGATTCACCTCAATCACTAGTATATGGATCATGTCTAGAAAATCCATTAACTATTTCACTCAGGTATTCTCTTGGGCCAACTCAACTTCAGTTGTTGATATTTTATCCCTTAATTGGTTAACCACCTCCTCCCTCACCAAAGTTAGTGCCTTCAAGTGGAACCCTACCTACTTCCATTGGATGATCTCCTATTGAATCTCCCTAAGATATTATATAGTGTGATCCACAGGTGAAACCCTAGAAGAGTAAAAATTACATGCCTCTTATTGGTCCTATATTGCTAGGAAGTTGTGGGCCATTGTGTGGTGGGAATGATAGTCAACCCCACCAGATCCCAAGTTCACTATCCAATAGTGGAGGGTTACTATCTAAATACCCATATAATATAATGGTGTGTGTGAGATGATTCTCTATATGTTCTTATATTTCCTTCACTGGATCACCAGATTCTATTTAGTTGCATCCGACCCTAAGTCTTATTTGTCTTCTAGAGTAGACTCGTCATTTGGGAACTACTCAAGAATTGAAATGGACATTTAACTTAAGAGTATACTAATCTATGATCTAGTGTTTAAGGTGGGATTAGGTTTCTAGATTCCTTATCCACGGGTGATGTATTAGCCTCTAGGATCATGATAATATCTTCAAGAATGTTCATTTCCATCAGGTCCTTCCCCACCACAGATGTGCTAACGGGTTTACTATCATGATCATTTTCACTCGAGGTGCCTACTTTTCCAAAGGATTCATTGGGTCAATGATGGGTTATACTAACCTATTAGTTCTCAAATATCCTACTCCCCAATTGGAATGAACACTTCCACAAAAAGTCAGATATTATTTTAGTATATGATATAAAAAACTAGTGGGAGTTATGGAATGATGGCATACCTAACATGAAGATGGTGGAAAGTTAATCTTCCCTCTCTGTTAGAAATATGGGATCCCCAGGTTCCTGTCTGATCTCATCTACTATGTTATCTAAAATCTTGAATCCCAGGACAAGAGTGATAAACTCTACTATTGGGGACCTCTCATCATTTGTGGGAAACTCAACAAACATAGCAGGAAACTTCTCGACATTGAGCGATAACTCTATAAAGAAAAAAATAAAGCATTCCAGTATAGATTCCATAAAAATATTTAAAATAAAAAAGGTTTAAAGTTTACCTTATGAGTAATACAATGGTAATATCTCCAATTCCACCAATCTTTACACCTATTTAGTGACTGGTGAATCTCCCAAGGTGTTGAGAGGCAATACTCCTCCAACCATTGGGAAGGATAGGGAATCATGAGATACTGATTTAACATCTAGACCACTTGGGACATACACACTGATTATCTTCTATGAATAACCCAATATCTTATCTAGAGTCTCTTCACCCACTGCCCCTGCACCCCCCACCCTTCACCCCTACTGCCCCCACCCACCCTACACCCCCCACCTACATACACCCCCACTACTCCCTACGCCCCCACCCACCCACCCTTCACCCCTACTTCTTTGACACCCCCCCCCACTCCCCCCCCCCCACCTACACTCCCCCCCCCACCTCACCCTTCACCCCTACTTCCCCCCTTCCCCCTTCTCCCCCCACCCTTCACCCCACTGCCTCGTGCACCCCCCCCCCCCCCACATTCACCACACCCCCACCTCCCACATTCACCCCCCTCCCACTACCCCCTGCACCCCCTTCAAAGAAAGGTTGGACATGAATCACTTGAATGTGAAACGGTTGAAGTAAGGGGATAGGAACTCAGGATTCTTAAACATATTACATAGTGAGAAGAGATCTCATGCAGGAAAAAATTTCATCGGCATTAATGGACAGTTGTACACCTTTAAGAATGAAATATACTAGTAATGAGTATTTTTAATATAAATAGTCTATCTAGTACATGTCATCATATCATGGCATAGATTAATAATAATAATAACATAACCTATAACTCGCTAATCAATATAGGATAACCCTTAGTAAAGTGAATGGATTAGTTATCCCACTTCATACATGAGAATCTATCACACATTGTTCCATAAGATATATTTAAATTCCATACCTGTTAAAATAGAATTGTTTCCTTTTCATCTAAAGAACATACCCTTTTTATTCTCAATAGAACTATTGATGTTCCACTATTAGGATAATTACTAACCCATTTACACTATGAAACTAAAGTATTCCCCTCACTAGTCATGCCTTAACGGCTATTATATCTTTCTCAATTGATATCTCATCTATCAGAAATATCATTACTTCAAGATGATATTATTTATTCTATAAGGATATTAAATTTCATGAAATTATAGGATATACAGTGAAGAAAATCCATAGTTTATTCTATTTATCACTCAATTATAAACCCTTTGAACCATATTCATCGATCACTTGAACACTGAACCTTAAATCGAGTATGGGGAAATCAAAGAGAACTGATGAAGGTGCTCCAAGAAATTCAAAGAAAACTAATTACTTAGGTACTAAGTGGTGAATTATTCCTGGTAAGGTATTCAATTTTATCTAGTTCAATTTCATAGTGATGTTACTGAATAAAGTGTTAGGTTTTGAAGTCCAGTTGTTTGTGTTTGAGGAAAAGAAAACAAATATTTTCTTTAAGTTTTAGATTTTTATGAGAATTCTCGGTTCATGTTTTCTCAAAATGAGGATATTTCCATCTCTAAAGTGAAGGAAATTTCATTTTATACTATTGAGTTGGCTGATATTTTCTACTATTCCACGTTTAAGGCTTAGTTAAATCATGTAAAATAGGTGAAATTTTCATTTAAAATAGACAAAACCAATTTTCATAGCATATACACATTATATAATAATGAAAAAAAGTTTTCAAAATACTCAAGAAATTATGGAATTAAAATTAAAGGGTTAGGTATAGGGAACCTACCTAGACCTCAAGGAGCACTGTTTTTGATGATGACAACTCAAATCTTCCTTTTTTCTACTTAAATGCATATGCACCTTCACATATATATAAGGACACCTATCCCCTGTGTACATATTCGCATGGCCAAATATGTACAAGGGGATCCTTAAATATATTTTTTTACTTTCATATACCCTTTTACACTTAAACATGTATGAATTTTTCATATCTATATATAAGAACACCTAGGACCAATATATATATTCATAATTCCATGAGTGAATATATATAAAGGGTGAACTTATATATATATATATATGCCTACCTACGTATACACATGTAAGTCACCTTTGAAAAACAGCTCAAATCCACTTCAACGATGTCCAAAACACGCTACAAAAATATAGGAAAACTAAAAATCAAAAAACCCCTAATTAAAATTAGGCCAAAGAATAAAAATAGAAGAAACCTTACCTAAATTTGATGTCAATTTCACTACCTTTTATGGTAGTGGATAGAACTGACCTCATTATAAGAAACCACATATAATGAAATAATGGTAAAAGAAGTGAGATATGATGACTTCTTATATAAATGTGATTGGTGTGTCAACTGTACAATATAAATGATACATGACTCCAATACAAACAATGAACAAAGAATATTCAGATTGATATGTACATCCCGATACTAAATAACATGATCATTAATAAAGGATTTTTGTTCAAATGATATCCAATGCCATTCAATACATGATTATGTGTTTCAAAACAATGCTTATGGACCTTAAATGCTTTATCCCATATAATAATATGGAATCCTTCTAGGATTTCACTTCCTTTTTTAATATTACAAGTTGAATTTTTATTAACACTAATAGGAAGGAAAAATCTGACTGTGGGGTTCTCTCTTCTATAAAGAGTAGGAATGTTACTCTACTATAAGAATATAATATCATACAGTAATAAAATATAAGATCATAGAGTAATAAAATTTGTTTCATTGTCTTGTAAAGAAATATAAAAAATCACTAACACAGCACTCCCAAAAATTATGTGTTTCAAAGAAAAGAATAAGAGATCAGATACTTTAATAGGAAGATAAAATCATTGAATATTGATATTGATAGAGAAGGGGTCCCAACACTAATAGATTCTCAAATAAGTATTTTTCGTTGCATCTAATGAGGAGGGTGATCAAATTCAATTTTCTGTTCACTAAAGAATAAGATGAGGGAATAAGTTAAGGCTTATAAAGTTCAATTTATGTTATAGATGTAAAAATTATTTTCGTTAAGTTATACAGCACTTAGAATTGATTCTGTGAAGTGTAATAAGGTTTTGTGTGTGTCACTATTTACATAAAAAGGATGAGGAAGAAATTTCATATTGTTGTGAAAGTAATAGAGGAAAAATAATAATAAAAAACATCACATAAACAAATTTTCAGAGTTATCAAGTGTAGAAATACTCTCGTATCGTTACCAAAGTGGTTATAATTGTAATGGTGTGGGATATATCTATGAACTAGATGCACCAAACCAAATTGAGTGGGATTCACACTCATAAACTATTAGGAGACTATAGTTTAAATCTCATAGGATAAATTGGAGTGGTTTATATTTTTAGAGCACCTTTGAGAAAATGGAAACCCTCTATGGGTGTTTTGGTAGACATATTAGAGTTCTAAAAGATTAAAATATATACTTATAAAGTGGATGAATAAATAGTAATGTGGTCATGAAGATGGTTGTTTTCTTGATGATTAACTGCTCAATGATATGGTATCAAAAAGAAGGGTATTTTATTGGTAATGAATTCTTGAGAAGCATTGGAAATGGTATGGTAATTGTGGTTATGTTTTATTCCATTGATTATTGCATAACTTATAGTGTCATATGAAAATTTTGTGAATAAGACTTTCCTAAAACTAATAAAATATCTAAAATATGACATTGTTTGACTATGTGATCAAAGAATATATGACAATGTAGTCTCATAGGTGGGATTAACACTACACCCACACCAACACAACCTTTATAGACTGGTTGGGATTGTTTTAAAAATGCATTATAGTATGAATCTCCAATTAACAATATAGGGTCCCTCTAACATAATAATTATTGTGATACTCTATTTTGAGGGAATTATGAATGTTACTATTATGTGGTCTTAAGATTTCCAATGATTTCCAAGGCACCAACACTGAAATACCCTTGAACAAACTCTTCTTAAGCAGGAAACACACACTAAATCCACTAGCTAATACTTTTATTCAGTTCCAATAGAGAAAACATTCTCAAATCAATGTTCTCTCATGAAGTTGACAAAAGATACATACTAAGTATAATTCTTACATTATAAAGATACCTCTTAAGGATTCATTGAAACATTAATAATGGATAAGGCTGAGAACCTATGGCTACTAATAAATATAAAGTCTATGTGCCACACATTCATTCCTGTAGGTACCAGAAAATATTTACTCATACCAATTTGATAAAAAATAAAAAAGCCTCTAATAAATAGGTCATGTGTTGGGTGATCTTGGGGAGTGTAATGAAGAGGTTCATGGGAACTAATTCCCACTTTCTGAAACCGGAAGATAAATGAGTCCTACTATCCATGTGAAAACATTCAAATGAATAATCCACATCCATGTGGTTGGGATCCCAACACTTAAACCTTGATTATTGTGGATATACATTATAAAATGTGGCTATGGATTAAGTGTTCCTACCTAAGGAATTGATCAAAAATTAGTATATGATTTTCCTATTTTCTATATTTTCATTATGTAATTTTACATTCTTCTCCCTTTATTCAAAATCTATTCTCATAAAGGGATAACTACGTCTGGTTAGTTTGAGGGAGAGGGAAAATATATTTTTTAGTATGAATATATATTTAAATCATTTTATCATCTATTTTCTTAATATAATATTTCATAGTGATGTGTGATGAGGGTTGGTGATAGTTTCCCACCATTGCATTTGATGATGATTTCTTCTCTACTATCTACACATTCAATATCTCCCTCCCTTAGTTTTCTAATATATGATTTGGGATCTAGGTTATTATTGATAGTTTAGTCCATTAAAGTGTCCATTTGAGCTAGGTTACACTAATTGAAATTTATTTCATGAGATTTCATGCCTTGAGATAGGATGTTCAAGTATCCAATCTTAAGGTACAACTAGATACTCCTTGAGTGTGTAGACTAGTCCACACATGATTATGGGATCAATGTACTAGATAAATAAATGTGTTCACATGCACCCTATAATAGTAGATATAGTAATATTAACAAACCTTTTTTGAGGATAACCTAATTTATAGAAATCAATATAGAACAATGATAAGATGGAAATGGTTGTATCATGAAGACTAGAAACAATCTGTATCTAACTACATCCATTTTTCATTGCATGTATTTTCACTTTTCCGTATTTCAAAAACTAGAAATCCCTTATTTTATTCCTTTCTAAATTAAAAAAAAACACTAAAAACATAATAAGTGATAATCAAGGACCAAATTTTTATTTTCATCCTCCTTGAGGGATGAACCTGAATTTATTCACTATGCTTTATTTTAAATTCTTAGAATTATTAAATTTTTCAGTGAATACTCATAATAGGATTCCACTATGAAATGTACTTTAATAAACCATATTAATATATTGTATCGATTTATAGAAAACCAATAACATTATTTTTTTACTCAATTCACATAAATATCCATCATGAAAAATAAAAATCCATTATCATTTAGAAACTTGTAACATAGAGCCATAATAAATAACCCATAAAACAGTTTATTAAATTTATCAGTCATTGTATGTGTACCTGATGCGCACAATTTTTATACCAATAAACTTAATATAACTCAATATAAATAAGGGGTGTGAAAATGAACCTCTAATATATTTTAATAAAAAATGAAGTAATTATATATTCATAAAAAAATTATGAACTACTCATACAATGAGTTGAAATATAATAGTAACTCCAAGTTAACACCAAGTTACATTAGATTAACTCAAATCACACACAATAGTAACCTTCAGTTAAATAAGGAATTTAATAGTAACTCAGATCATATTTAAGAATAATACTGTAATATATAAGATTAACTATGAAGATTCAAAATTTACAAAGTATTAAATTTAATGATACATAAAAGGAACCTAATGTTTTTAGTGGGCATGAGAGATCCTTCAAGTGGTCATGTAAGATTAAAATGTGTGTTTTTAAGTAAAACATAAGATTAAATTTATCGCATTGTGAGATGGAGATTTACACCCTAATTGTTATGTGTATGAGAACATGGCTAGATGGAAAAGAATATACATGGTTTTTGGAATCTATAAAAAGGGAAGATGCTAAAATTTATAGAGATACAAAGATAATATCTTGAATGATAATAAATAAATATATCATTAAACTATTTGAATGATAATTGAATATGGAAGGTCACATAGTTTTTTTAGGATCATTGCATGATAATTATAGAGTTTCAAATATTGAATATCATGCAAATATTTTCATAGAATTTCTAAATTTGAATTAGTAAATATTATTCCACATGATCTGGATGAGTTTATAAAGATAATTCAAGGTAAAGGGAGTGATAGTGTGAGGATAAATATTAATATACTGACCTACTAGTTTTTAATGTTTAAATCTTCAAATAAAAATAATTAGATGGAATTTATTGATGCTACTACTATTAAATATATCGGTTTTTGATGTCCTTGAAAATGAATAAGTGGGGTATCCATGAGATTTTTTTTCAAATGAGGAAGATTATCATATCTGTTTAGTCTAGTGGAGACTTATTATGAAGTTTATTGATTGATATTAAAGAATAAAATGTGATAATATAGAACAACTAAACCCTATCCAAGACAAATCTGACAATTAAAAATACAAGAAATTGAAACAAATAAATCTTACCCAATGTAAGGATCTGAAATCAGAGAAACCCTTCTCGGTGGCAGAAACAGAGGTCATGTGAGGAAATAAAACTATATTGGTTCATATATTTCCATTTTCAACATGATTATTCCACTATGTAATAGAGAAAATCAGAGTTAATCCAAACCCTATGATATAAATCAAACATAGATTTGAAGAAACAAAACAATTTTCATTCAAACAAACCCTAAGGCAGAACCGGTGAGATGTGGAGGAGTGTATAAAATATGGATAGACTATAGAGATATTATACTATGATTCTAGTAGGGGGTATCCCAAAGTCAGAAGTGGAGAAGGATTTGGATTCAGATACATGTCAGATCCATGTTAGTGGATGAGGAACAAGGTGAGGTGGGGTGGCCGCATAAGAGGTGTGCCGGAGGAGGAGGTGGGGAAGCCACCACGGAGCAGTGTCGGTAGAGAGGTGGGGTGACCACATCATAGAAGGAGGATCATTACAAGGTGTGTGTCAACATAATTGGAGTATAATGGAAGTAGTTTGGGTGGAAGTGCTGAGCGAGGAGGGTTGTGGGGAGTAGGGAAGAAAGGGAGGGAGGGGGATTGCAAGAAAGTAGGGCAGAAAGGGGGTGGGGATTGTGAGAGAATAGGGAGAAAGGGGGTAATTCCATGAGTATTTTATGTCCTATTTCCATATCTTAACCTATATCCATGATTTTTTAAACTGTTTCTATATAATTTTTTCTATATCCTTAATTTCTAGTAGTGAATATTGAAATGAAGAAAAAAATGTGATAATTAAATCTTTAAATATTCAAGGTGTCTCATACCACTTGGAACATTTAAATCATAATCCCTATGAAAGAATAACATTTAAAAAACATTAAATAACATGATAATAAATTAATGACATTATAATTCAAAGGGTTTTTATATACACCTCATAAAATAAGGTGGGTGTATAACATCAAACTACGCCTCAATGAAAGGAGATTGAGACGAAGTCCCTTACATTATACTTACTTTAGTCAAACATTATTTAACCTCTTTTATAATGTTTTTGATAATGTTATTAACTTATATAATAACCTTATTCATATTTATTATATCATATATTATCTTCTTATATTATTTCATCACCTATTTGTTGATAATATTTTGTTACTACCCTTGTTTCGGGTGTTAACTGCTTCATTTTCCTATGCATGTTTTGTCGTGTGAGTACTATTTATTATACATAGAATATATATATTTCATATACAGAATTATATTAAGTTCATAGATATCATATTTATTCATTATATACATTTTTATAATATTTATTCAATATTTAACATGGAAAATGAATCACATCGCGTCGTGGAGACAGTAGGTCTTATGTACGCATGAGCGGTGGTATTATTCCATTAATAGTGAAAGGGTAAGAAATTATATGGTATATTAATTTTCAATAATCAATATCATGTCATAATTATCATATATATCCATTATTTCCATCATTATACCCATCCAAGTAAATTGGTGATGAAAAACATATTATACCACAACATGGTGACGGTAAGTCGTACGTACACACGTGTTGTGTTTTCATTTTTAGTAGGATAGATAAAAGGTGGAATATAGTTGTACCATAATAAAAATAAAATATTATTATATATATGATACTATATTTATTACTTTATCATGTAAACAACACATTAATAGGAATTACAAGAATAAATGAACTTGGATGAGTTGGTAAAAATGATTACCTCTTCTTTGGTAGACTTCCTTTAGATCTCTTCTTAAGGGATCTAGGGTTAGTCTTTTGGAAGGAAAAAAACATCTAGAACTTAAAAAATTATTATTTTTAAATATAAATTGGTAGGACTTGGTCGATGTATAAGGCTCAATGTGGTGTTAAGAAGAGATAGAGTAGGTTCCCTTTTATAGTTGAGGTGAGGGTCACTTTTGGAAACTCTCAAAATATTAAATTAATATAAATTAATTTTCAATTCCAAATGGCTTCAAAGTTAGTTATTTAAAATCTAAGATTATTATGGTTTGAAATAATCTCATCCAATAATTTTTATACAATTTTAGGTCACATTATTACCTTTATCTTTTGGTTTTAACCCTTATTTAAACCCTTTAACTCTTATCGTGACAACATGTGTTTTTACTCTTTGAAGGTTAATAAAGTTACTATAAAATTAAAAACGAACCATAAATGTGTTATGGATAAAATTTTCAACCTTATCTATATCAATTGGCCAAAATTTATATTTTTATAAATTTATATTATTTAATAAAATATTATTTATTTTAAAATATCATTAATGTCAATTTTTACACTATTCATTACTTTGACTTTTTAAAAAATATCAACAAACAAGATAAATTTTAAAAAAAATTAATAGATCCCTAATATGTCTATGTAATCTAAAAAAAATTTGTATTACATTAATTATCTCAAATTATATTTATTTTAATATTTTTAGTATCTTTTATTTGATATTTCCATTTGTTAAACAATTATTGTATCATCATTGTGTAATACTTTAAGGTAATTATTTATTTAGTAAAAATTAAAAATAAATTACCATGATAAAGATAAAAAATATATTTAAAATTAATATATATACTTGAAGATATTTTCTAAATAACCACATATTAAAAATGTAATACTTATTTAAAATATGAGTATGACATATTTGACTTTCTTTAAAATAAATTACTATAAAAGTTTTAAAGTCATCCAAGTGGATACAAGTAGCCATAAAATCATCTCAAGGATTATTTTGTTGAAAATAACTCATTCAATAAAATTAGTACAAGTTTTAGGGTAATTTTATAATATTTATAATATTATTTTTATCCTTAATTTCCAAATTTACCCTTAATTGTGGTAAAAGAATTTCTAAAGTTACAATTTATATTGTCCAAAAATAAAAGAGACCAATTTACTAAATTTGAAAATTATTATTCTTTATATGGAATCCATTTTTAAACATTTATAACATATAAGTGGCTATGATTAATTTAAAATTAATCCCATAGACGGAATGAGAAAATGGGTATTTAAAGTGAAAACGTTCAAAAGATCGAAATTTTTTTATCCAAATTTAATGTGAAATTGATTCCAATGAACTAAATTTTATTAAATGATAAAACATTTATCTAATTATATTTTAAAAAAATTAAAAATATAATTTAACACAATAAATTATTTAGATAAAAAAGTTGTTTTCATTTAAAATACAATATTTTTTCACTATTCTTCAAAACATAAAACTTATCAGAAAAATAATAAAAATTAAACCAAAGTAATTTTTTATATTATTCTTTAAAGGAAGAAAAAAAATTATATAGAATTTATAAAATTTTCAAAAACTAGATTTAAAATAAGTGCACCATTAAAAGGCAGCAAAACTATTTATACATCTTTTATGCATAAAATTGTATTTGTTCTTATATCATATCTAGAAAACCCATAAGAAGAATGTTAATTATTATATTGAATATTATATATATATATATTTCATTAGTATAATCCAAAAAGTTTTATTTGTTTATTTTATTGGTATAAAACACACTTGTGTGAATTTAAATAGTTTTTATAGAAAAATAATTCCTTTTATTTTAAAAAATATATATATTCATTTATAAATAACTTATCACCAAATAATTCATTATATTTAAATGTGAAAACCATATTTTCATAATTCAGTTAACTGTGTTCATTCCTTCCATTCTAATGGATGGGTTATAATGGAAACATTTAAATAATAATATTTAGTTGTTCATTTAAACTTGATGTGGTGTTTCATGTATGCTATAGAACATAGTGTTTCTTTTTAAAAAATAGGGATTTTAAATGTATGAATGGGAGAAAAGGGTGGATTATTGAGGTTAGGTGGGAGGTTAGTGTTTCGAGATTCATCTTTTAATGATGATCTAATTAATTCCTTATATTTTTCTAATGAAGCAATAACCTACTGAAGTTATGGGGATGAATTAAGGAATTTTCATATAAGGTATTTCCACCAATAGAGAAATAAAATACTTATTTAGTTCCCTTTTATTCAACTGATGTGGCTGATATCATGAGTACCAATGATAAAATCTCTAAATCATAGCTTATGACTTTGACCTGACTGATGTGAAGTATATATTCATCACCATGTTCATTGAATGGGTTAGACGAGGTCATTTCCAGAACATTTGGGGTAGTAACCCAAGTGACACCATTAGCTATGGGTTGTTTCCCCTCTCTCTAGTAGAATACTACATCAATATATTAATATTCACATTATTCAAAAGGATATTTATCACCATGTAACATCCCAATCTACCCATTGCTACAGTATTTGAGGCATTGATGATATGAAAAAGGTATCACCGCATGTTGGTGAACTCAAGGTATTTATAGAAAGACATTGAAATCCATATTTTTCAAACAACCAAGAATTCAGAGTTGGGTACCAGATCTCCAAAATGATCTCTTAGATTAATTCATTTGAATGGTTTCTATTAACTTTTATCATACCCTTATAGAATTAGAGTGAAATGGTATATATCAACTTCAGCATATCCCAATCAATGGAGTGTTATGATTAGAATGAGTTTGAATATTGAGATATTTTTAATGAAAATTTCATGATATGTCCCTGTATAACAGTATATTTATCCTGTTCCGTAAAAGAGATAAATGCATGAAATTCTACAAGGATAATCTTGAATGATATACCTCGGTGGTAGTAAATTTATCTTTAAACTCTTGAGGGATTGGCAGATTATCTAGAAGTGCTTCTCATAGATCCTTTGACAAGTTGAGAGTATCCAGAATTGAAAGTTTCACTAGACCATGGACAACTACTTCAATATGTTTCGTTTTTTAGTCAAAGGCCTAAGTCTTCCTATATTGATCTTCTCCATAGTAGGGATTGTATGGATTTACGTTCTTGGGGTAGATGATTTGGGTGGTTACAAAAATATTGAAGGAATATTTTCTACTATATTGGATAGTTACATCCTGCCTACCTATCTGGGATGATGAGACTATTTCACCCCTTTTATTCAATCTTCTAGAATGATTGGGCCTGAAAGACTCTTTGTGAAGGTGGGATCATTTACTTCTCTTCTTATATTAGCTTAAGGGATCTTACAAAAGTCTCAACAGTGTAAATTTCCCTAGAAAGGGTGTGTTCAGAGTATTGGTTTTGACCATGATGGCATCTTCCCCTACCTCCCTAGATTCTATGACCTCTACCTAGGGTTTCCCCATGTGGCATGAGGAATTTGAGTTCATAATCCTATTTAACATTAGATAATGGATCCATTAAGTTAATAATGTTAGTGGATATGAGAATTAATTCCTCATATGATGAGGATTCTATATAGTGGGATGATTCTCATGGTACCGTTTTTTGGTACAATGCCCATTGTACCATTTGGTGAGGTGGTACCCCTTATCTTGGGGCTAAAGGAAGTAATTCTGAGATATTAAAGACTAAAATTGGAATTAGTGCGGGTTCATATTCCTACATTTATTTTATACTCTTCCAACAATTTTTTTTTCTTAGAAGACTGTCCTTTGGAGGTTTGTGGCGTTGATAAAGTCAACTATGTCATAGTAGAAGTGATTGGTAGAGTAATTGGTTATTTTAACTATGATCAAAGGATATAATGAGTTTATTTGATTACTCTTCTAGTCATACAATGACTAAAATTTTATGAATTCTTACTGGAAACTTTCTTCCATTCACCATATTCATATGGAGTGGTTTTGGAAGGATAATCTACCTATATTGGTGGTTTTCCTAGCATCATTTTCCTAGAATCATCCATATTTTACAGGAAACACTTAAAAACTAAATAGTTCTAGATGGTGTGCCCCAATATTAGATGAAATTGGAAATAATTTAATTGATCATCAAGACCAGATTTTCCAGGTATCTTACGTTCTGGAAGTTTTAATATATTGTTTTCCAAGGCCTCTAAGAAGTATCTAGAAACCTACTTGTCTTGGAAGGAGTAGACTTTGTTCTTCTAGTCTCCAAACTAGGAGCATTTTAGATCTTTCCTTTTATCCTGATGAGGTTTTTTTACTATTGTTTCTACCTAGGAGGGGGTTCCATATGAGGAGGTGTGGTATTTGGAGTTGGAGCTGGTATAGAGGCTAGTTTTAAAGTAAATATTGCAATTTCCACTCTACCCATCCCCTTCCCTTGAGAAACCAATATGATATAGGAGTTAGCCTTGGTTTGAAAAATAGAATCTTCTAACATTTTTTATACTATGAAAAGATCTAAAAATCCACCTAGATACTTTATTGGGATAAGCAGTGTTCATAGTTCATCACAAATATTCTCAATGAAAGACCCATCAAATATTTTTGAGGAAGTTGTAAGTTTAGGGAATAAGTCAAAATCTTATACTTTGAAATGAAATCATATATCCTTTAATTTTATTATTGAATAAATTTTGAGAGATAAAGGATTTTTCCTTTTGCAACATAGATTTCGATTGATAAAGGAATTATTGGTGAATATTTTACCATCCCTTGATTAATCTGACTATTAGACTAGTATATTAGGTGAAGTCTGGTCCTTTTAAATTATGTACAAAACATCTGAGTTTAGCTGCCACTTTTTGCTCAAGGGTTACCATCATAGGGTCGCACCAAGACACAAAGTGTGTTAGATTCTATTCCGGATCCCTTGAACCATTGAATGTTGGGAATATAGGATTCCCAAAGTTTGGTGGGAGAATAGTTTCATCCACCCATTCAGGATAAGGATTCCTCTCTAAGTTTTACTGGTTCACATCATCCTTTCATAACTTCCATCCAATCCATCAGTTTTTTAATGATGTCAATGAGCTTGGAAGGAATGGACAACTAAGAAGGAGCCTGAACATGGAGAATAAAATTTTGGGTTTGTTGTGGCAGCTCTACTTATACTCATAGTGGGTAACCTATAGGTGTTTTCCTATGAAGATGTATCTAACCTATCTCTATTAATGTACCCAATTGAGGAAATTCCTAATATCTTTTTGTCATGGGGTCTAGATATATTGTTTGTCAGTACCCCCACATTGAGAAAATTATATTACTCCATTTCAGTTTTTTATGAACCCTCTTTGTTGAGGTACATAGGTTGGGAGTGTGATTTGAGGCACTACTTTTAGAATATATCTAGATTGGATTTTACCTCAGAGTAGTTCCATATTTAGTTTTCTCAACTTCTTCATCTCTTCCTCATGTCGATAAAATATTTCATCAAGTGTGATAGGTTCAACCTCTTTAGGTGGTGGGTGAGATACAGATTCACCTTTACCCTTTTCCTTGGAATATTATCATCGAGGATTTGGTAGTAGAGTAGTTGATAGAATCCCAAAATTCATATAAATCCCTTGGTTTCAGGTATGCATGCCTTCTTCAATCATCTCGATGTAGACTGTATTATGAACATAAACCTCCTCTTCCTCTTCCTTTATATCAACCTCATGTTTTGTAGCACCTTCAGGGGTGGTGCTAATGATTTTCACTGATTCATAATGCATTATAGGTGTCTAAATAGTACCATAATGATAATAGGATTGTTTTTATTTGGTATTTATGCTAAAATAATTGTGATCACCAAGATTGGTCATACCCTTGATATATTTATTTTGTTTTTTCCTACCACAGGGCATCATCCTCTTCTTCCCTATTCCTTTTGGAATTGTTTAATTAAGGGTGATCTAAAGGGAATCCATAGAAAAAAAATTTGTGTGTGTTCCTAGTGAGGAATTCATGTCACAAGATTGGAAAAATTTGGAGGATTCACTTTGCATCATTACCCATAAATGGGAAAAGATGGACTTTTATTGAGGAGGAGGTTGATGTAAAAATTCCCCCATCATAGTAGGATGGGGATTCTTTTGTTCTATCTTTACAGCATTTCGATCTTGGTTTATTATCCTCAAAGGTTGTGTTAAAAATTACCCCAACCATGTGGGTTTTGGTTTCTCCTATGTTGCCACAGTTGCAGCTATTGTTCCCACTCTCTTTATTTTATAAATCTTTGTTCAAACATGGGTTGGGTACATTGTATGATTTTCAACTGAGACATATTCTTTCAAATATATTATCACTGTCTAATGATTGGATTCCCTTAAGTGGAAGGATTTATCAATATTTTCAAACTCTTGATGCAAGAGTATTTTTATGGACCACTCTCTTTTGTAATGATGTATTTGATAGTCGTTTAGGGATAGTTTTTTTGAGAATACCATCTATTGTGAGCAAAACCTATTTCTTGAGGCTGGTCTATGGAAATGATGTTACATAATGTCACTTTTGGTAGGATTTTCTGATCAGGGACCAAGTTGAAGTGAAATACCCCATGTTCGCCCAATCCCCTAATATGAATGTTGTATGGGGTATTGACAATCAACTGAAATAACTATTTTAATACATTTATGCAAGTTCATTGAAGGGATCCTTTTTTTTATTGATCTCAGTTTTCACACTACTATAAGGGACACCAAGTTGATTTGAAAATTTATCTCATATATTACCTTGATGTGACTTGTATATTCATCATAAGGTAATAATTTTTTTTGCAGGTGATGAAATCCATAAATTTAGGAGGATTTTGTGTACACATTCTTCCAATAACACCTCTATAATACTGTATTTGGGAGTTTCTAAAGTCTATAATAGGACCGGTATATTGTATTTATCCAACTCTCTCCACACGAGAAATATTCCTTCTTCATATTTTTCAAGAGGTCCCTTAACTTGATCTAATCAAAGTGGAGATTTCCTTGTTTCTTTATTATAAACAACATGGTTGGAAAGGATTTCCTCTGTCATATTGGAAGGCAGGTGATCTAAGGGTGGTTCGAAGAATGACTATTTCCTTGGGTTGTCTTCAAGTTGAGAAAGAATATCACTTGTTAATGACAAGGAATTAGGCATGACTGGCCTTATTTGACTAAGCACCTCACAATAGGATGGATTTCTCACAGTTTCTTTGAAAAGGGTGTACCTTCTTGACAAAATGAAGCATTTCTATGGAGAGGATTTTCATAGTGAATTCTATCATGGTGAGGACTACCATCATTGATTGATTCCCAACTATAATGGTAATTTATACAGCATGTACCCTAGGGAGGACCTTCAAGGTAGAGAATTGCTAGGGCGGGTCCTTCTGTTTTTCAATCTTCTATCCATTAGGAGGGTTATCATAGAACTCTTTAGGAGATAGGCTCTCGTGATTGATTATATTATAGACATGAAGTAATCCTTCATAGTAATATGTTTGGGGAGGACCTCCAGAAACAACGTTGTAGGGAGGACCCTCTCAATTGAAACTACTATATCTATAATTTAGTAACAGATGAGTAAGAAACTGATCCTCTATAGATAAATATTTGGGGTCTTCAATAACATCATCATTTATTAGATTGGGATCATAGATCAGCTCTTCATTTTTAAAGCGCCTTTGGTGAGTCTTCCTTTTGGATTCTCTCCTAAAGAATATTGGAGTCGCCTGCTGTGGATAAAATATTTCATATACAGGGGCCTGTTTGAGTAGTTCCCATGATTCTACTAGAGTTTTCTAAAAAATATCTAGACTTTTGGTAGGGATATATTCCTTTCATGGAGTGGCAACTCGGATGGATCAATGACCTCCAGTTGGAACAAGGATATGGGCTCGATCTGGTTGTCCATTTATCATAGTATTTCTCCAAAGACACTCTTAGATGGGAGCAGTGATATGTTTCCACTCCGGAGTGACCCTAACATTATTTTGATGTGTCACCCCAATTGTGGGGGTGGGGTTTTTTGTCTAACCTTTAACCACTACCACTACCATCATTATATCTTATTTGATCTATATGATGTTCTAAAATTTGTGTCTTCCCTTTCATCATTTTCAAGATATGTTGAGTGACTTAAGAAGTCGAAATAGGTATATATTCCCATTTCATGGTGGGATAATGGATATAGGGATACTTATATCCTCTATTTCATGTCAATATGTATCAACAAAAAAATATGGGGGAAGAGACATGAGTCTACCCCCAATTTATTTCTAGGATTTTCCAACTAGTTTTTCCAATTACTGCCAATCCAGGGTGGAAATCATGGTGGATGTGAGTAGGAGTTTGTACCTACTCATAGTTTACCACTGTATTTTACAATCAAGATTCTCTAGAGTTAACATAGGTATGGCCATGTTCCTTATTTATTGATCTCTACTTTTAGTGGGTTTTCTTGGGTGCCTGGGTCTAAGTGACCTAGGTTGGAATCCCAAGGGTGTCACCCTCATCGTGATGAGGGTTCAATGTTATGTGGTGTTGGTAGTGACAGTTGATAGTAGGATCCATTTTGTGGGATCCTATGTCATTGAAATGATTCTATTAGTGACCATTTTATTTTCCTCCCTGACATAAGGGAGGAACTTGTTGTTGCATTCATTGGCTATACTCATAAAATAGTTTTAGATGACAATGGGTTTTATCTTCTTCTTTGATACCAAATATTGTTTGGTGGATAGATGGTGGGGATTAATTTCTTGTAGGGGTTCTCATGTGACCTATGGGGTTGGTATTGAACCATTTAAATGGTACTCCAAAACTATATCATTTGATACCTGGCACTAAAGATACTGGTTTAGTGAAAGTATCCTCTGATTTGATGAGGATCCTAATTGTGTGGCAGTGAATGCATAATTCCTGGCTGGTTAGAAGGATTTTATTTGGATTTTATAGAGTTATGATGAGATTTCATGACTATACATGGCAAAAAAAACAACAAAAACATATTAAAGTAGCATCTCAATAAACTAATACATGCATAATCAATTGTTTTAAATCCATGTTTGGATCGCTTTGATTTTGTGAGAGCATGGAAGGGTCCGGAAATGGGGGTGAAATAGTCAATTTGGTTAAGGATTTATGTCAGGTACATAATTTTTTTTTGAATCCCTTTTTGGGTTGTTTACAATATGGTTTATTCATGGAATCAGAAACACCCGACAGTTCCCTTACTCATGATGTTTCACAATCCTAATTTCCAAAGGTAGGTGGTTATTGGTAAATGGTTCGAACAACAATTAAGTACCCATATTTTTCATGAGGATGGGTGGTTGGACTCATTTTACCTTTTTTGGGGAATTATTTCCTACTCTAGGAATCTCTTATAGATTTAAGACATATTTTTGAATCCTTTATTATATCCCAAATATGTAATGGGTCGCAATAATATTAACAATAAATTGTTAGAATTTATTGGATTTATAATAATTTGTATCTATATGTGGTTACTCATTAATGGAGGCATTTGTATGTATCCAAGGTTCTCCATTTATGGTACCATTTATATGAATTAGGGATTCTTATGTCATGTATTATCAGGATGTTGGTTTTAAACCACGTAGTGGGCCACTATAGAATTTATCATCATCTAAGAAGATGAGAGTTTTTTTATATAAATATATATCCCATGAGAAGATATTTCTACATATCCTTATGAAAGGAATTAGAGACCTTGTATTTTAGTGACACTTAATAGGATACATCATACCTTTTAAGTTCATGTGACATGGAACAGACTGTTTAGTTTAACGTTGTACAGCTAGGACATCTAGGTGAAAGGTGTCTAGCCAAGGATGGTGTAAGAATTGTGATGAAACATCCTAGGGGGATATAAGGGATACAACCTCCCAGTTTGTATATGAACCTACTATTAATATGGCTCAAATAAGAATAGGGTGAGTTTGGGGTGTTGGGTTTGAACCTTAGGGAGGCTTCCTACATATCCTGTTTTGATAGGAATCAAATCCCATGTAGTTTAGAAGGTTGATTCTTACACCTATGGAGGAGGACAAATGGGTTTCCTCATTGGGAATATATCCCTTTGAGGTTGTGATAACATGGTGGGGTCTTATACCAAATATAATACCCAAGTGATATTTGATCATGCTAATGACATAATCACTACTAACCTCTAAGCCCACGTGATTCATGCTTGATGTGAGAAACAAGAGTAAGTGAAAGATATATCAATACACAGAATCTTCTTCATACACTAGTGGAATAGGGTGAGGATATGGAAAGTAGGATGAATTTAACACTTTAAATTCTAGGGTCTTACTCAAGTAGGGATTCCCTTATGAAGATCCCCCTCCCCTCCCATTTTGACAGATGGAATAGAGGACAAGGGTGGGGCTATGAAAAACAAATGTCACATCCCTGCCTGATGATCCATCCACTTTTATTTCTAAGGTTTGGATCCTCATTAACATGGGAATTAAGGACTATGAACATTTTTAGGATCCCACCCACCAAGGAGGTTAAATATGGGGTTTTTATTACCACAAGAATGCAAGATCGGATGGGGGACATGCTATTATGTATTTTCCCTAGGCCTAATGAATTATGTGGTTGTGGATAAGGTCTTAATGAAATCATTCCCAAGTTATGGTAAGAGAGATGTGAAGACACTTGGACAGTTTGTGAAGGGTCTAATATGGGGCCAAGCACAACATGGGAGGAGGGAAGTAAGGTCGAAAAGGAAAAAAGACCCTATGTATACCCCATTCCACATACTGGTCTTTATTATATGGGGTGTGGAATTGTGAAGGGTTCCATTAAGGGGACTACTTCATAGTGAACCTCACTTTCAAGAATAAGGTAACCCTTTGTGGGTGTTCATATAGGTCCTCTCATTAAGGATCCCTTTTTTGGGTCTCCTTCATGGTATATGGTAGGTGAATTACTTACATGATTATTTTCTAGTCTTCTTTGTTGTCTGTATGTCCATCTTCCCCCCCCCCTATTAGAAGACCAGGTATTTATATGCATGATAAATAACCATTTTCCCAGGATGTCTAGTTGTCTTCATAGCATACTTGGTGCCATGTGGTTGAGTGATAAAACTATCTTTCACAAAATATTTTATGGTTTTTAGGGTGGTGAAAGGGACACCTTGTGTTTCAAACAAATTAAAATTATTTACAAGGGGAGTTAAATCATTGAATACCCCCACAAATAAAAAGGTCATTTATGGGGGGTGCATTAAATCACTACCTTCATCTACTAAAAAAGGTCATTTGCGGGGGGGGGGGTTATTTCACCGACTCAGCCAAAAAATAATTTCTTTTTGTTTCTAAGAGCTCCATGTAGAGTGGTGATCCCATATATCATGCACATTATGCATTAGGGATAGGCCACATTATTGTATTGGTTACTTTACTAATTTTAAACTTCATGAATGCCTTATACATTTCATTTTTTTCCTTCAAAAATTCATAAGATCTTTGTCAAATTATTTTCAAATTTTACTGATCCCAACATTGGTAAATAAACCCTTTTAATGGATTGATGTAGTTATCTTGGTGAATATCCAACAATCAACTTAAGAATGATATGATGTTCAAATTAAAAAAAGGAAGTACTCCAATTGAGGGAGTAATAATAAGAATTAGTTAAGGATACATTCATGGTATAGGGATTTCAATTAAATGTAAATATCAATCCATATATTTTGATCCTTTATTATGGTTTATAAAGTTCATGTAAATTATCCAAAGAAAATCCCCTAGGAGTATCAAACCAGTAAGGCCTATTATTATGCACCAGGTGATGATCGATTAAAATCCCAACGCACGTTTTCTAGGGAAATTACCTCTAGGTAAAAATATTCCATAGACACATCCACTTTTAGTATCCAAATAGGGATGTCATTACTAGTAAAACCACACATGCTTTTCTTTACCAAATTTAGGATGGTTTTATGGCTATCGGAAACCTTGAGAATTAAAATAGATTATGAAGTTAGTATAATGATAGATAATGGGGAACTCTCATTTATAACATATTAGGTAAATTATAACAATGATACATAATAACATTTTCCATTTAAATGAGAAATAATTAATAAGGCGCACAAAAGTAATAGGAAAGAAGGGGTGATGAACCCTTATTTCGGCATAGTAATGGCTCAGGAAAAGGATATAATGAGAGGGAGTAAATAAACTCTCATTTATAACATATAATATGAAAGATAACACCATGTATTAATAATCATTGTATTATAAAGAAAGGAATTTAAAACAACAATATAGAAAAAGTAATGAACTTAAAAAGAAGAGGATGATTAAGGAAACCCTTACCATCGAAGGATGCTTCTTAAAGCTAGAAAGAGACTATTTATAACCTTATAACCACCTTGGAGATACCATTTATAGGTTAATAGAGATATAAATCATTCTAAAAGTCTTTATTGTAGAAATTAAGGAGGAAATGAGGGTATTTATACTTGAGGAGGGGTAGTTTTAATCATTAAAATATAGGTTATTTTATTATATAATCCAAACACCTATGGGTTAAATAAATTATAACCAATTTTATAGATTATTAATGAGTGTAAGA
Source organism: Viscum album (assembly GCA_963277665.1). NCBI lineage: Eukaryota > Viridiplantae > Streptophyta > Magnoliopsida > Santalales > Viscaceae > Viscum > Viscum album. The sequence continues at coordinate 1,987,711,382 of OY728141.1, forward strand.
AATTTTTTGGATGTCCAAGGTAGGCCCAAACTAAAAAAAACTTCCCAACCAACCCATTTAATGCACAGAACCCAAAAATAATTTTTATGTTAAAAATCCAATTTTTTGTTCCAAAATGTATGGTATACATTTCTAAATAACAATTAATAATTTTAGATTAATTCTTATATTTATTAAATTTTATTTTAATTATTTAAAATGTTTTATAAATTTGTAATAATTCTTACATAATAATGATTCCATAAATTCATAGTGCTTTGTAAAGTGATAATTTTCACTTTTCACCAAAATATCAACTTTGCTAGAAAATTTCAAAAAAAGTCACCCTAAGATAATATTGATGTGATAAGTATAAAAATAAAATTTATTATATAAAAATAATTATCTAAATATTATAATTTTAACTTTAAAATAAAAATCCTTATTTATTGAAAATTAACAATCTTTATAGCATAATAAAAATTCTGGTTGTTATAAAAATTACTTAGGGATTTGCTAAAATATATTATCATTTAAAAAGTGTTTTATAAGTTTAACTCATGAAAATAAATTTTATTTAAAACTTATAGATTTATCATAAAATATATTCTTAATATAATATGTTTATAGTCTCCAAAAATAATACAATTTTGATTATATCATTTAAATAATCTCAATGATCACTTAGATGAGTTTATGTATCCAATAATAATAGTGAACAACTGTTTTATTAACTAGTGGTAATAATTTTTATCAACTATAATGTATGAAAATAATAAAGTAAAATTATCATATTTCCCTATAAATACACCATTATTCCTACTTTATCATGTACTACATCTCTTACGAAGGTTCTTACACATTCACTAAAATTGTTAATCAATTTCCTAATGATCCTCTTTATTTTCAAAATTATAATGGTAGTAGATATCTTATTAGGGGAATTAAATCCTATGGAATTTATTTTAGTGAATGTAATATTCTTCAATGTGTATATCCATTTTCTATTCCTAATTGTACTAGTCCATATTTACACATGATGTGTAAAATTATTATTATGAAATGTACAAGTATTTTTTATATTATTATATTATAAAATATAATAAAAAATTAATGAGGGGGAAGATTTATTTTATAAAATAATAATATTTTTTAGGTCATTACATCTCCCTACCCTTATAGAAATTTTTTCCTCGTAATTGTCTCTTATTTATCAATAAGTTATAATTTATACCTTAAATCCAAAGAATTAGGATCTTCCTCTCCTAAAAGTTGATGTTGAATTTATATAAGGATAGCCAAACCATTCCCAATATATAATCAAATTCCACTAAAGGAGGTATCATATTATTTCTATAATGTACATTCCTATAAAATTCAACATGTGATACAATAATACTAAAATTTTCCCTCGATGAAATCAATTCATTTTGGGTCGTGACTTGATAATTTTAGATAACATCCCAGATAAAATAGACTCATAAAAAGACAAGAAAAACTCTAAAGTGGTGGATCATAATCGTCATAGTGTAGTCCCTACCTAGTTACCTTGGTTTGGAGATTACATGTGCTTTTCATCCTTATTATCCATTGTATTTGGGAATTGACTTAGATAATTCCCAAATTCCCCACATCTACAACATCGAACTATTAGTGGTTCGTTATATTGAACCTTTTTCCCTTCCATCAAGTCAACTGAATTCTTCATTTTTTTCATAAATTAACTACTTTATACCCCACTTTTCCACAAATAAAGCATCTTAAAGTTCCTTTAAGACATTTTTTATGGTTCCTCTCCATACATTTTTGTCTTGTAAGAAATTGTATCTTCTTTACTTTATCATATTTATCTCTTGAACTACTATAAGATTCCATCCTTCTCTTCTTTTTTTATGTTTTGAAACTCAAATATGCTCTAATTGTTAATTGTAATATGAAATAACTAGTTTGAAATAAACATAGGATTTCTTAATTTGGAATGCATTAGATTAGGCATCTCATTATACCAGTCATCATATTGTCTACCGTATTGGTTATTTATATGGTTTATTTTATTTAACTTTATTAACTAAACAAGGAAAAGGGGGATGATAATACTTTAAAAACATATAAATGTGAAGAAATGAACTTATAAGGGATAAATTATAAATGAAAATTATATCATGACCTATGATTGTCTAGGTTCCAATCTAGGTTATTCATGGTAACTTTCCTATTAATTTTTCTAACCTAAAAATCCATTCAATTTCTTCATCATGGTTTGTAAAGAGTTTGTAAACCTACCAAATAATATCCCTCTTAAATAAATTTCATCCTCACAATTTTACTCATTTAAGAACACTTAATAAACCCAAATTTTCATGTAAATGTTATTTATAGAAAGGAATTGTTATAAATACCGAGAATATGTTAATCTTATAGACCATACTAGTTATACTTAACCTAGACCACTAGAAAAAATTGTTATCTATATAAGGATATATACCCCAATTTTCCAAATCCTAATTTCCAAAAATAACCAAACCCTTCCCTAATACCAAATGAGATGCCACATACCCGCACTTCAGCATCTTGTGCTAAACATATAGACTTTTTATTACATCATGGGATTTACAACAAATTCCTAGGATCAAAAGTTTGTTGTCTTTGGGAACTATGTACATTTATAATTAGACACATTGTCCAATAAACATTTCTTCTACAAATATTCTCCACACATGTATTTCAGTTATACATATCCCTTTCATTGAAACTTTTGGGTAAAAGGGGAAGCATAAGAAAAGGATGAGTTATTAAGCCTAGGAAGGGATAAATAATGAAAATGAAGCATGATTGAACATCATGGTTAAAACATGAGGAATTATATAAGAAACTAAACATGAGGAAAAGAGTTATGTAATGATCATAATAACATGTAAATAAGAAAAATATTTATAACATACAATAATAATGATCCATGTGATATCAATTCTGATTAAAGGAACCATTAAAAGTCATAGAAAGTATAAATAAAACGAGTTGGTATCTTAGAACATAAAACATTTATAATGAATTACCTATCCAGGTAATTTCCATATCTCTTAGGAGTAACCTGTAAGTAGAAAAATTTATTGTCTCTTATGAGTAACTTTCATCCAGTTATCTCCATCTCATTACCCAATTCATTAGAGCACTATCATGGAGCACCCTTCATATGTCTTTATTCATGTATTCCATATAAGGAAAACATGCATAAAATAATCATATCATGATAAACCCATTGGAAATTAAATAGGTATCCAATGAAATTTGATAACTTTATTGGTAAATACCCATCAATCAAGATAATGAATTATGGGGTATTTACACCATATAGTTAAAATGGTATATATTTTAGTTAATAATTTCCTAGTAAATTGATATTTGGGTATCTAGGTGAATATAATTCAATAATAAGAAGTATTCAAGGGTATTAATATGGAAAGGTATTGGAATAAAATATTTGATTATGCATTGCTAATGATAAGGAAAGATAAATACAGTAATGGATCATTCTCTATAGATATCATAATTACACCATAAAACTTATATTTAGAAATATATACAATTATAAAAAGGTAAAATCCACAAGGAATATGGAGTGTTAAATTGAACTCGTTCATTGGTTAAAAATCAGGTGGTAAAGAAACTCTTTCCATGGATTAATGTGGTTATCTTGGTGAATAACCAACAACTAACTTAGGAATAATAAGAGGTTCACATTGAAAAGTTAAGTACTCCGATTAAGGTAATAATAATAAGAAGGAGTTAAGGATACATTCATGGTTAGGGATATTAATTTAATTTAATATAAATACATATATTATGATCCTTTATTATAGCTCATAAAGTGGATGTGAATTATCCAAATAAAATCCCCCAGGAGTGTCAAATCATGTGTGCAGTAAGGCTCGTTGCCAAGAACTAGGTGATGATCGAGTAAAATCCTAATGCCCTATTTTCGGGGATTAACCCTAGGTACAACTATTCCAGATCCACATCCACTTGTAGTATCCAAATAAGGATGTAATTTCTAGGAAAACCACACATTCTTTCCTTTTCCAAATTTAGGATGGTTTTATGGCTACAGGAAACCATGAGAATTAAAATGGATTATAAAGGTATTATAATGAGATATAATAGTGATATATCATTGATAACATAGTAATGAAATTGTAACAATGATTCATAATAACATTTTCCATTGAAATGAGAAATAATTAATAAGACTCACAAAATTAATGGGAAAGGAGGGGTGTGGAACCCTTGTTTCGGCATGGTAATGAATTATTAAAAGGATATAATGAGAGATAATAAATAAACTCTCATTTAAAAAATATCATATGAAAGATAATACCATGGAATAATAAGTATGTCAGTATAAGAAAAGGTATTTAAAAATAAAATATTGCAAAAGTAATGAACTTGAAAAGGAAAGGGGAGGATTGGGGAAACCCTTACCTTGGTAGGATACTTCTTAAAGCTATATAGAGACTCTTTAGATCCTTTGTAACACCCTTAGTTTTTATGAATTATTATTTTTTGAATAAATTAAAATTCATTGATGGCTTGATTTGCACTCTACACCAAGTTAAGTTTGATTTATACACAACACCAAGTTAAGTTTGTGCTACATGCAACAATAAGTTTATATTTTGGTATATTCAACACTAAGTTTGGATTATGTTATACACAATAACAAGTTCCTTCAATATCTTTAATTATACACAAGATCGAGTATTATTGAACTATAATATACTACTAATATTATTATTTAATATGATAGTTATCACCTAGCAGTTAGAATGGTGGGAATGAATAGGATTAAATAACTTATAAAAATATATAGTTTTCATATTTTTATTAGTTATTTATTTATTATAAATAAAATAAAAATCATTTAAAATAAAAAGAATTTTTTTCTGAAAAATAGTACCTTTTCTAAAAGACAGTTTGATCATGCTTGGAACGCATAATTTAAAATTAAATTTTACTAATTTTAGAAAATTTATTTAACAAAATAAAATTTATTTCTGAAATTGTAATATCAAAATTATCTTAGGGTGAATTTTTTTGTGTTTTTTGATAAGTTTCATTTGTTGATGAATAGTGAAAAATACTGATTTTTAATTAAAAAATAACTTTTCATTTAAATAATTTATAAAATTAAACTATATTTTGAATTAGTTTTAAAGTCACAATAGTTAAATTATATATATATTCATCCAATTTTGGTGATTGGAATCATTTTCATATTGAATTTTGATATAAAAACATTGTAAACTTTTGAACATTTTCACTTTAAAAACCCACTTTCTCATCACGTTTGCGAGAATAATTATAAATTAAATTATGGAAAATTTGAAAATTGAATTAGAAAAAATGGATTCCATAATTGGAATTAAAATAATATATAATTTATAATAAGTCCATATTAATTTTTGACCAAAGTGATTAGTAAAAATAGTTAAAATTAATTATAGTGATTAAGGTAAAACGGGTTCACTTAGTGGTTAAACTTAGAATATAAGAAGTAAAATGACCTTCCAACTTGTAAAACACCCATTTTATGGATATATTTAGACCATTAACACCTTATTATCTATTTTTATGAGCTAATTTGATACTATTCTATGAAAGTGACTTATATAATAAGTAAAGTAAAGAAAAAGATAAAAAAGGAACATTCCTTATCTTTAATATTTATAAATATTTGTGATAAGGAAAAACATTATATGTTCGATTGTAAGTATTATATTGAAAGATAAATAATTTTTTTATAATGATAGTTTATTTTAATTTTTTATAGATAAAATAATAAATTTAAATGCTTAATAAATGCCAATGCATGAATTATTTGGTTAATAATTAACAAAAATAAATGAAGCTAAAAATATTAAAAGTTAGGTAAATTGAATTAATTATTGTCTTAAATTAATTTTTTAGATTAATATATCATTTTAAATAGGTTTTAAAATAATATATTCAAATTTCATCATTGTCTTAATATTTTTAAATTAAAATTAAATAAATAATGTCAAAATTCACATTAATGTTATTTTATAATAATTGATATTTTATTAAATGGTTTAAAATTTATAAAAAAACCTATATTTTTTCAAGTGATTTTTAAATTTTAATAAATATAAAAATAATCCATTCATGGACCAATTGATCTTTTATAATTAACTTATTGGCCCCTAAATAGTAAAAACTTTGTTAGCACGGTTAAGGTTAAAACGGTGTTTTTGTATGTTACTTGTGCTTATGTTAAAATTATTTTCCAAACCAAATAGGATTAATATTTTATAAACTAGATATAATATATATAATAAGTGGGTTCAAATTATCTAATAATTTTTAATTTATTTTATTCTTAAAGGATATATTACTTAGGTTAGAAAACTAGTTACCATAATAAAAAACAAAAATGGTAAAATAAGGAAACTTAAGAGTTAAGGAACCAAATGTTTAAAAAATGTCTATAAATGTGTGTTGGAGGAGTGTATTGAAAATATTATCCATAAAAAACCATTAATTATCAGTTTTGGAGCAACTTTAATTAAGCTTTACCTCTCAATAGTGAATACATTTCAATATTTATAAGAATGTCACTCCTCCTCAATAATAAAACGGAACTCACTCCCCCCACTTATTCACACCTCTAAAGAAACTTGGATCAAAAAAACCAAAAAAATAAATTATAAAACTCCCTAAAATCATACTATATGACTTAATTTGGGTAATAATCCATCCAAGGAAGGCCTTTGGTGCAAACCAAAAGGGGATACCTGAAGAAGAGGTAACGTTTATCAACAAATGATTTTGTTTTATTTCTTCCTCAAACCCCATAAATTATTTTTATATATTGATTATATAATAATATAAGTATATTAAATATACTAAGATGTTTTTATGTTAATTTTATGACCTATAACCACACACACTTCTATCAAATAGGTTATGAAATCATCATTCGTGTGTACGGCGGACTATCACCTCGCGAACCGATGTCGTTCATTTTTCCATTAACAAATTTCAAGGTTGAGAATAATGATGGAAATACTATTTATATATGATATATATTATATTTATGATTTCTTTATACTTATTTTATTACTATATAACACATATATTCATTCTTTCTATTTTTGAGAATATGATAGTGTCGTTTGTGTGTATGGAGAACTACCACCTCACGTAGTGATATGATTTGTTCACGCTTTACATGGAATGTATTAAGGATGGGTCAAATAGAAATATTTGATATATATGACATAAAAATTATATTTTAATGATAATATATATATATATATCATTTACTTTTTTTTCTTTCAATATGTTAAGAAAAACGTTCATGCGTACGTATGGCCTACCGTCTCCATGAACGACGTATTCCATTTCTTGTCACCATATTTTATGGATTACTATAAATACATATATAATGAATATATATGATATTTATATCATGTTTTACATTTTAAATATTATTAAACCATGATCAAAGTAAGAGGAACAAAAATGAAAAGTCAAAACATACATGAAAAACAAATCAGATATTACCTGAAATGTAACTTTAACAAGGAATTGTTAATAAATGGTTTATATAAAGTCATAAGAAAATAATATATGGTATTATATATATTAATATGGTTCTGTGATAGATTTATAATAGGATTATATTTATTATATATGAAGTTTTAACATGTATGGTGGAATTCAAGACTTAAGGTAAGGGGATTTCTAGTCTCAATTTTATTTCTGAGAGACTTATACCATATTCACCACTTATTTCATTTTTGAGGTGTATATATTTTCCTATTACATTAAATACCTTTAATATACCCATTTTAATGATAATTAATGTTTCCAATTATGTTATTAATGGTAATTACTCATATTTTTCTGAAATTATTTTTATAAATTAATTAGGAAAATTCTGAGACCAAGCACTGAGACGGTGTGAGATTCTGAGGCCTGGTATGCCTAGAATGACTCATCGAAAAAATTTAAGTTTTTAATAAAGTGCAAGAAAGGTTTCTTATTTAAATGGGAAAAACTTATAAATGGGTACCTGGATCAGAAATATGAGGGAATCGTTGCGTCCAGAATAGCGACTTTACCTTAGGCAGGGCCTAACCTCGATCGACACAGGTTGAGGGTGAAAGTTAGATTTTGGACATAGACGTCATTAAAATATCTAATAAAAATATTTAATTTAATATTACATGTTGGTGTAGTGGCGGTTTCCCTTTTCAATAATCCATGTTATAGGGATTCAGGTTTATCGTCATAACCCTGGAATTCCCCTGAGGTAAGGAGAAGGAAGCTCTCTCTTAATGACGAACATTGGTGGATCGAGGATCGATGATGAAACAGACCTCTATTATTCATCAATTACTGATCCAATCATTGAGGTAGAGTTTTGATCTCTTCATGATTTCTTTTCCCCTTCTTAGAATCAAAAAATGAACGCGGACCAACCCATGAATAGGTTGATCTGTGGTTTGATTATTCTTGTGGGAGGGATTATTTTTGTGGGATTAAAGGGAATAGATCTTTGGGATTATTATATTATTGGTTTCTTTAAGATTCTACTAACAAAAATGGATCAAGGTCTAGCCAAGATCCAATCTTTAAGTGTTCTATGAGATATTTCTATACTCGTTCTTTGCGTTCCTCATCATTGGACCCTTATGATCACGACACAATTTTATATGAGGATATAAATGCAATTGGAGCCCCAGAGTGCTAGAAATTCGGATCAAGGCCCATGAAAGTGAAGGTTGTGACCCGAGGATCATGGAAGTGGCTCCATTTTGAAAAACGGAGCAACGGGGCAGCGGCAGAAACCCATGGAACCAGGGTCACCAGCACCAATGGTGGCATAGGGTGGAGGCCATGTACGGGTGTGGCAAAGGATAGCAGTCACCCTAGCGGTGCAACTGAATAGCGTAGGGCCCGCGGTGGCGGAAGCCATGGGCGGAAATCGGAGGGTCATGGTAGGATGTCACAGCGGATCTGCGGGTCCATGCGGGGAAGGAAAGTCGGCCTCATGAAACACATTCCAGTATTTACCAGAAAGATGCAGCCAGGGTGGGCTATGTTCATCATGAGCACACTGTCCCACATACGGCGGGCCGAACCGAGGAAGCTGGGCCACTCCAGGGGCCTAACGGGCTGGGTCCAGCAGATTGTGCCCAGCAGGCCAAGACTAGCAAGCTACACCCAGCGGGTCAATCCCAGTAGGCTGCACATAGTGGGTCAAGCCCAGTGGGCCAATAAAATTTGGGTCAGGCCGAACTGGTTCAGACATGGTCGGGTTAGGTCTGGTCTGACAGGTCGGATTGGACCCAAGTCAGACTTTTTCAGAAAAATGGTCGTAACTTTCAAATTGTGTGCCCGTTTGACAAGTCATATGCGATGTTGGAACCCTTGAGATAAGGAGGTCCTTTTGGGATAATATAAGTGGGTTTTTGTATAATTTGGAATGTGACCTAGTGTCTTGAGGTGTATGTTCTCCTAGAATAAGCGCGCTATGAGCAGAATTATGTGGCTAGTTGTGACTATGTGATCTTGGTGACTATGTGACTTGGGGCCTACTTGACCCATCGATGATCCATGAACCATCGATGCTTGGTACACCATTGAGGATCAGTGCACCATCAATGCTCCATGCTCCATCAATGATCCATGCTCCATTGACGCTCTGTGTTCCATCGATGCTTTGTGCACCACCGATACTCTGTGCGCTATGGACGCCTTGGGCGCCATCGCCGCTCCGTGCTCCATTGAAGCTTAGTACACCATAAATGCTCCATGTTCAACCGATTCTATGAGCTCCATTGATGCTATTTTAACCATCTAAGATCCTTGTGTCATTGACACTTTTAGTGTTGTAGAGATTGGGAGATCTGTGGACTTCAATTGGAAATCCTTCTCTTCATGCTTTAGACTTATACCTATGTGAGATGAATATATTGATTGTACTTCATGTGTTTCCTTTATGGTGAACATAGTGTGTTTCCTTTATGGTGTACTTTTTTTATTTCTTAGTGGTGTTTCCTTTTTGGTTTTTTGGTCCCTAATGAGTATTGTTTTACTCACCCCTACATAGGTTATGCCTGCACGTGTCATGTCTTGTGCATATGATCGATATTTTGATGGAGTCCTTGGTGGACCGGGGCCATGTGGTGCTTAAATAGAGATCTGAAAGATGATGTGTGCTTCAATGAAATCAAATAGCTATTTCTATACCTAACCTTCGTGTAGGGTTTTCTTCAAACAAGTTTCAGCAACTCATACAGCCACTTTGTAAGACTTTACTTTTAGTGGGCTTATATTCTGGACCTGTTTACTTTCTAGTTTTCCTACTATCATACTCTGTTTTTTGGTATCTTAGTGGTATAAATACTTGTTTACTTAGTGTTTTTACATTTCTACATTTTGGTCTTGGATATTTGTGTGTGTGTGTGTAGGTACTCAGAAAAATGCCTCCCATTTGTGGGATATACCTACTCGGTGATAGTCTCCAGCCTCTGTCCTATCGAAGGTGAGATTAGGGTAGTCACGGAATAGGAACCTCTAGGATAGGTCATGATAGAGTGGTTTAAAAGGTGTTTGCTTCTACCTAACAAACCAAGAGTTTGTGAGATTGGTTTGGGGAAACAATGTTAAGTGTTTTGAGTTTGGATTTTAGGCCAGGGAATCCAGGGTTGGTGCAGTGGAAAATGTATCCATACAAAAAGACTCTAAATTATTCTTTCCAACTCGGTATATAAAAACACTGGTTATAGAGAAAATAATGGTACATGCATCATATTGGATTGGGTGTGTTCCCATGTCCTTCTTGAGTTAGTGTCAGCTCACTAGGTATACTCTATAAACTCTGGTACATCTTGATCTATTTTAGGATGCCTCTACATAGACATCCATCTGGGATTCCAATGTGTGATCATGAGGATGATCCACCTAGAGATGAGGAATTGGTACAGGTACTAGTACTGGAGATAGCACCCCCAGGTGGTGTACCAGTGATACCACCATCTGGAGAGTAGCAGTTACTACCAGCACTATCGATTGTGGATGCACGCAGGCTGAGTGCATTTTATGAACTCCAGAGGTAGTGACCTTCTAGGTTCAAGGGTGATCCAGACCCCCAGGTAGCTAAGGATTGTCTAGAGGTGGTTACATGTGTCTTCCACCTAGTGAGGATGCCTCCTGACCAGATGGCAGTCCTAGCCACGAGTCTTCTTCAAGGATCAGTGGGGAGCTGGTGGAGCTTAATGATCTAGACGCAAGAGGAGACAACCCTCACTTGGACATAATTTGAGCATCTCTTTAGGGATGAGTTATTTCCAGCAATGTTATGCTCTGTGAGTATACAGGAGCTACTGCATCTGCAGCAGGGAAGTCAAATAGTATCCAAGTACTCAGCAATATTTATATATCTTTCTCATTACTCCACATATAATGTGTAAGACCCATTCTTTAGTGCTCAGACCTTCGAGTGGGGACTATGTTAGGATATTAGTTAATCCTTGATATCTCTTATCATCCCTACATATGTTGGGGTACTGGAGAAAGCTCTTCTCATAAAGAGCTTTCTAACGAAGCATACACCAGTAGTGAGAGCTACCACCAGGAATCAGGTAAGTAAATATTTAGCAGTAGGTAGCTGAAAGTTGACATAGGGATCCAAGAAGATAAAACAGTTCAGGGGATGACCCCAAGACACTGGTTCAGCGGTGCGAGGCTCCCAGGGTAGAGTGAGTCATCCGAAGGACAGGTTGTGTTACTCATGTTGTGGTCGGGGACATCTAGCTAGAGATAGGCCGAACTATTGTATGATCGATCAGGAGATGGTTGAGGGATTTTTGTGGAATATGTGAAGGTAGAAACATGGTGGTCCACAAGGAAGAGGATGTGGTAGAGGATCTAGATAGGAATTGTAGGTGGGCGTAGTTTCGAGGTAATACCACCACCACCCTCAGGTGGTCCACCACGGGCTCAGGGAGCTAGTGGATAGGGATGAGGCCATCTTTAGGTGATGAAGTATTATGACCCTAGTGCTCCAAATATGATTATAGGTACAATATTTGTCTTTTACACTCTCGTTTCAATATTGATAGACACAGGTTCCAGTCACTCTTTTCTCTCCACGACCCTTGTTTGAGACTTGGAGATTCTAGTGGAACTGTTGACTCGATCCCTATGATTAGAGACTCCTAGGTAGATTCGATGATCAAACATTGGTTCCAATAGTGTTACCTTACTCTAGGGGTGAGAGTTTTGGTTGGGATCTCTTGGTGGCAGTGTTGAGGCCTTACGATGTCATTCTCGGTATGGACTGGTTATCCACAAATCATGCCCAGATTGACTATTTTAGGCACATAGTGCGATGTGTCCGTGAAGATGGAACCAGGTTTTCCTTTTTCAGAAAAAAGGAAACCCAAGTAGCACATGATGGAATCTAAAGTAGGAGGGTGTAGCCAATCACACACCAGTTGGATAGCATAACCCTTGGTGTAGTGGATGAGATGAATCCTCGGTTTCCTATAGTGGTGGATGAGTATAAGAATGTCTTTCTAGAAGATATTTTAGGATTACCTCCTCATAGGGAGGTAGAATTCGGCATTAATATATACCACAGGATGGAACTGATATCTACACATGCATATTATATATCTCTTGTAGATATTCTTGAGTTTAGGGTACAACTAGAGGACTTGTAGAGGAAGGGATTCGTAAGACCCATTGTTTCACCCTGGGCAGTCCTAGTTCTATTTTCCAAGAAGGCGGATGGGATCTTGAGGTTATGTGTAGACTTATGATTCCTGAATTAGGTGACTGTGAAGAATAAGTATCCACTATCGAGGATTGATGACCTCTTTGATCAGTTAAAGGGAGCGAGGTGGTTCTCAAAGATAAACCTCAAATCTGGATCTCACCAACTTTGTGTACGGGATGAGGACATCCCAAAGATATCCTTTAGATGTCGGTAAAAACACTATGAATACTTGGTGATGTTGTTTGGCATGAATAATTCCCTAGAAGTGTTCATGGGACTCCTGAATAGGATCTTCTAGTTGTACTTAGACTGGTTCATCATGGTCTTCATTGATGACATCCTGGTGTACTCAGCATCCAAGGAGGAGAACGAGATACACTTAAGGATGGTTCTGGACACACTCTGACAGCACCAACTTTATAGTAATCTCTCTAAGTTTCAGTTCTATATTCAAGGGGTCTATTTTTTGGGGCACATCATTTTAGAGGCTAGAGTTGCAGTAGATCTGACGAAGATTGAGGGGTGCTTTCTTGGGAGCCACCTAAGAGTGTTACCAAGGTGAAAATTTTCCTAGGTTTGGTTGGGTACTATCAAAGGTTTTTACCTAACTTTTATAGGGTAGCAGCATCCTTGATAGTTATGACATGAAAGGGATAACCTTTCTTGTGAATAGAGAAGTTCCAGGAGATTTTTCAGAAATAGAGGTAGATATTGAAGAGCACCCCCATCTTGAGATTACCAAAGGAGGGTGTTGAGTATATGGTTTTTTATGCATCAGGAACCGAGATTGGTTGTGCCCTGATGCAGGGGAAAGAAGTGATTGTCTATGGTTCATGATAGTGGAGGAAGGATGATCAGAACTATGAAAACCATGATCTTGAGCTAGCAGCAGTAGTCCTCGCATTGAAGATGTGGTGACACTACCTGATGGGAGAGCAGTGTACCGTCTACTCTGACCACAAGAGTCTCAAGTATATCTTCTCTTAGAAGGATATGAACTTGAGATATGGACTACATCTAGAGTTTCTCTAGGACTATGGATTTGAGATTTTATATACTCTTGGGAAGGGGAAAGTGGTGACAGATGTTTTCAACAGGAGATCCATCTTGCAGTTTCTAAGTGAGGCATCGGAGAAATTGGTCGTGTTATAGTTATACTTTGTAGATGAAGATAGAACATATTACCTCCAATAAATGGTTGTCACCCCTCCACTCATATAGTGATTTAGGGAGTCACATATCGAAGACACTAACTGTGAGAATTTACATGCTCAGATATCCATAGGTCATTCACCTAATGGATATTCAAAAGGTGGGGAGCATGTCATCCTCTTTAGAGGGAACATAGTAGTACCAGTGAAATTTCGGGAGGAGGTCTTGAGGTTGTTCCATAATTCTCCTTTATTGGTACATCCAAGAGTGTAAAATATGTATCAATACCTTCAATGTCAGTTCTAGTCTCTAGGGATGAATACAATAGTGGCAGAGCTCGTTTCTAGATGCCCCACTTTCCAGTAAGTGAAGGTTGAGCACCAGGTTCTAGCGGGTTTGACTCAACCCCTAGAGGTGCCAGAGTGAAAGTGGGATGGGGTATCAATGGACCTCATGATGGGTTTACCATGCACGTTCAGGGGACATGATACCATCTGGGTGATCATTGACCGACTCACCAAGTCGGCACACTTCCAACTGATCCATGAGCAGAGCTCATTATAGATCTTGGTACGCCTCTACATGTAGAAGATAGTTCGACTCCATGTAGTTTCATCGATGATAGTCTTGGATCATGATGCTCGCTTTACATCTCATTTGTGGAAGGGATTGTAGGAGGAATTTGGGACTCAACTATGCTTGAGAATAGTGTTTCATTCTCAAATGGATTGATAGATAAAGAGAACAATTTAGGTTATTGAGGACATGCTATAAGATTTTATCCTAGACTTTGTTCATAGTTGGGAGGATCACTGACCTCTGGTGGAGTTCGCATAAAACAATAGTTACCACTCCACCATCGATATGGAACCATTCGAGGCCTTGTACAGGCGACCTTTTAGGTCACCACTATGCTGGAAAGACCCAAGAGAGTCAGCAATCATGGGTCTAGAGTTGGTGCGAGCTACCATAGAAAAGGTGTAGGTCATCCAAGAGTGGATGAGGACTGCATAGATCCATCATAAATCCTATGTTGATAGGTGGTGGAGGCCTTTGGAGTTTCAAGAGGGAGGCCATGTGTTACTTCAGGTATCACCTTAACGAGGATTGCAGAGATTTGGCCGGGGTGGCAAGTTATCTTTGAGATACATTGGACCTTTTTAGATTATGAGTAGAGTTGGTGAGGTGGAGTACTTCCTAGATTTACCCTTGTAGTTTCATTGAGTGCATAATGACTTCCATGTGTCACAACTGAGGAGGTATGTGCATGATCCATCGCATGTCATTGACTGTGGAGAGATGGACATTGATTATGGGGAGACTTTTGTGGAGTACCTAGTAGAGATTGAGGATCGACAGGAGAAGATCCTTCATGGGTGGTCTATTACTCTAGTGTGCATTCAGTGGAAGCACATGAATCTCTAAAAGAGCACTTGGGAGTGGGAGGCTCATATTCGTGCTCAGTACCCTGATCTTTTTGTTGAGTATCCCTTTGTATTGACTTTCGAGGATGTAAATACCTAAGGTGGGGAGAATGTAATGAATTGGATTTTTCCGAATTTATTTTTATAAATTAATTAGGAAAATTCCAAGATCGGGCACTGAGACGGTGTGAGATTCTGAGGCCCATAACGAATTATCAAAAAATGTTAAATTTTTAATAAATCCCATGGGAAGTTTCTTCTTTAAAAAGAATAACTTCTAAATGGGTACTAAGATTAGAAATATAAGGGAACTATTGCATCCAGAACAATAACTTTACCTTAGGTGGGGCCTAACCTCAACTGGAGTAGGTCAAGGGTTATTGTTATATTTTTGATATAGAAAACATTAAAATATCTAATAAAAATGTTTCATTGAATGTTATGTGTTTAATAAATGGTGGTTTCCCTTTTTAATAATCCATGTTATAGGAATTCAGGGTTATCCCTATAACCTTAGAATTCCCCTGAGGTAAGGATAAGGAAGCTCTCTCCCAATTATGAATGCTAGCAGATTAAGGATCGACGGTGACACAGACCTCCGTTCTTTGTCAATGAATGATCCAATCATTGAAGTAAGGTGTTGATATCTTCATTATTTCTTTTCCCCTTATTAGAATCAAACAATGAACATGGACCAACCCATGAATAGGTTGATTCATGGTTCGATTATTCTTTTGGGTGGCATAATTATTACGGGATTAAAGGGAATATATCTTGGTGATTATTCTGTTGTTGGTTTCTTCATGATTATAATAACAAGAATGGATCAAGGCTGACATAAACAAGGCCAAGATCCATTCTTTGGGTGTTCTATGAGATCCTTCAATCCCCATTCTTGGTGTTCCTCACTATTGGACCCTCAAGGTCACAGTGTATATTTATGGGAGGCTTTGAATGTGATCAAACCCCCAAAGTTCTAGAAAGGTGGATCAAGTCGTAGGGTAGTGAAGGATACAACATGAGGATAACATAAGTTGCTCTGTTTTGAAAAATGGAGCATTGAAGTAGCGGCAATGACCCACGAAACCAGGGCCACTAGTGGTCGGTGCTAGCAGCGGCGCATGGCAGCACCAGGTGGCACAAGATGGTGGCCGCATGCAGGTGTGGAGGAGGACATCGATTTCCCTGGTGGAAACCATGGAAGTGGTGGAGGAAAAATTATGTAGGACTCGTGGCAGCGGAAGCTGTGGGCAGTGACCGGAGGGCCGCGGTGGAGCAGGGATGTGGATCAAAGCCACGTCGAATGAGGGACCCGCAGTGGAGCCACAGGTGCGTGCAAGGAAGGAAGTCTACATGAAACATTGTATGGAACCATATTGACCAGATAGATGTGCCTAGGATGGGATGTGTCCAATGTGCACACACTAACCCACACATAGCGGGCCAAATCGAGGAAGTTGGGCTGCTCCAGGGGCCCAATGAAATGAACCTCGTGGACCAATAGGCCGGATCCAGTCGGCCCAGAAAGCTGAGCTGGTTCAGGCTAGGCCGAACTAGGTTGGACCGGGTCGGGTTGGGTCGGGTTCGGTGGGGCGGATCAGATCCAAACCGGTCCCAAGTCAGAATTTTTCAGAAAAATGGTTGTAACTTTAAAACTGTGTGTTCATTGATGAGACGTATGCGGTGTTGGAACCCTTGTGATGAGGAGATCATTTTGGGATACTTTAAGTGAGTTTTTTTTTTGAATTTGGCATGCAATCTAGTGTCTCAAGGTGTAGGTTCTCCCAGAAAAATCGCTCTACAAGAGGAATCCTATGGATGATTGTGACTATGTGATCTTGGTGACTACATGACTTGGGGGAAGATTAACCCATCGATTCTCTATGCGCAATTAATGATACATGTACCATTGATGCTCTATGAATCATCAAAACTCCATACGCCATCGATGCCTCGGGCACCATCACCGCTCAGGGCACCATCGATGCTTTGTGCGCCATTGATTCTTCGTCTGCCATCGATACTCTATGTTCCACCAATGTTTCATGTGCCATTGATGCTTCCTGGATCATCAACTCTCCATGAACTATCAACATTTCTAGAGTTATAGAGATTGTGATATCTATAGACTATAACTGGAAATCCTTTTCTTTATGATTTAGACTTATACATGTGTGATATGACTGTATTGACTATACTTTATGTGTTTCCTTTGTGGTGTACTTCGTGTGTTTCCTTTTTTGTGCACT
This sequence comes from Viscum album, assembly GCA_963277665.1. Classification (NCBI taxonomy): domain Eukaryota; kingdom Viridiplantae; phylum Streptophyta; class Magnoliopsida; order Santalales; family Viscaceae; genus Viscum; species Viscum album. The sequence goes on from OY728141.1 coordinate 1,987,728,994, forward strand.
TCATGTATTTATTAGTGGTTTTACCTTTGTGGTTTCAGGGTCCTTGCTAAGAATTATTTTACTCACCCATGCATGATATATTCCCACATGTGTCGTGTCTTGTGTAGACGATCAACATTTTGATGGATTCTTTGGTGGACTAGGGCCGGGTGGTTCTTAGAGAGAGGTATGATATATGAGGTGTGCTTCAACGACTTCAAATAGTTGTTTCTATACCTACCCTTTAGGTAGGGTTTTCTACGAATGAGTTTCAAGAACTTGTGCATTCACTTTGGTAGAATTTACTTTTGGGAGGATTGTAAATTGGCCCTGTTTACTTTCCAGTTTTCCTACTATCATACTCTTTTGTTGGCATATTAGTGGTATGCATTCCTGTTCACTTAGTGTTTTTATATTTCATCATTTTGGGCTTGGAGATGTGTGTGTGTGTGTGTGTATAGGTAATTAGGAAAATGCCTCCCATTTGTGGGATATGCCTACTCGGTGCTAATCGCCATCCCCTAGCCTATCGGAGGTAGGCTTGGGTTAGTCATGGCACAAGACCCTCTGATATGGGTCATGAAATTATTTCATGAGGATTATGTTTCAAAAGTTACTCCAACAGTAATGTATTTCTGTATCGCTTTTATTTTTCTTTGAGCCATATGTCATGTCCACCACATGTTTTTTATATGTGGTGTATATACTACCCATGAATGTATCTTATGATTTATCTACTTAAAATTATTGGTATTTACAAATACATTTGAGGATATCTCTTTCAATGGGTTTACTTTTTAAAAGTTGACAAATCATAAGGGATTTTTGTCTCAATTTTCCTTCTTTGAGATGTATGTTATGTTATGAACCTATATTCTTTCACAAGATGTATATACAACCCCATTGAAATCTAATATCATAAATTTATTCATAATCATGATATTTTAATTTTTATTTGATGTTACTTACTTCATGGGTCTTATGGTTCAATTTTACCAAAGTGGTAATGATTTTATAAACAATCTATCGTTTACCGGGACTGTTTATGATTATGCTTACAATGATGAAATCTTATAATCTATCTATCAAGAATTATCATGAATTTTCTTATCATTTGGTTATTAATTATATCTTAATTTGATGGTACCATTTATTTAATCTTTGGTACTTAAGATAATTAAGAATATGTTTTTAATAAAATCCAACCTTATTTCTATCTTCGGTCAAAAATCTATGTTCTTTAAAAACAATGTATTCTAAAAATATTTTAAAAATATTTTAAATGATATTTTAATCTAATTTTTAATTAAAAAGTATTTTTAAAATGTATTATCTTTAATAATTGTTTAAAATTGTTTTCAAAGCTTCATTTTTAATTTGTCAAGGTTATTTTAAATGAAAAAGGTTTTCAAAATGTTTTATGTTTTAAAAAGTGTTTTTCAAAGAAAAAAGCATATTTTTATCAAGAAATGTTTTAAATTATTTTTAAAGATTATTTAAAAAGTTTTCAAAGTGTTTTTTAAAGAAAAGGATGTTTAAAATGTTTTATGTTTTCAAAATATATTTTGAAAGAAAGGTTATTTTCCTTAAAAAATGCTCCAAGTGATCTTTCAAAATCCTTCTCAATATATGATAACATCCTTTGATATAGTTTATGATTTTCTAGGGATATAATCCAAGTAAAGTTCTTATTATTTATTTTAATGGTTTATATTTAATATGAAAAGTTGTTTATGAAACATGTTTCTCTTCCATGGGCTATACCATGTTAAAATTATTATGAAACCCACTTATTTTAATAGGTTATGATGTGATTAAATGATTGTGAAACCTATCACTTTTCCATATGTTATGATATTATGAAATTTTTATAATACCCATTTCATTTAATGGGTTACAATATGATGAATTTTTATGATCTTTTGGTGCACATATGTATGATTTCATTATGTGATGATTGTGACCTATATATCCCTCCAATGCATTGGATAATGATGGATAAATCATGAGTATATATGTTATGCGTGAACTTGATTACATGTTCATAATTTTATGTTTGAACCTTATTACATGTTCATGATGTTATTAATGAAGTTTATTACATGTTTAAAATTTTATGTGTTTCCATGATTACATGTTCACAATATTATGGGTGAACCTGATTACATGATCACAATGTTATAAGATGATGTGTATGCCAAAAATCTATGTCTTATGCCAATTTTATGCTCTCATGGATCAGGTTATTCGATTACCTTATGACTCATGTCTTATGAAATGACAATATTTATACCATGACTCGTTTTTATGATCTTTTATATGAAGGGTATGGGTTTCATATATTATGTTCATGTTCTCATACCCTTATGTTCATGTTATAATTATGTATCTCACATGTTTTGTAAAGACCTAGAAATTCCATGGATTTTTCTTAAATACACGGTAATTTTACGAGTCCGTAGTTTCTGACAGCACTTGATTCCGAGGCCCGGTCTGCCCGGAATCAATTTCTGAAGTTTTGTTCTGGTATGTTTAGTAAACGTACGAATGTGATTTTATATCTTTTGAACCGGTGCTCGGAATTGAAATATGAGGACACCTTTGAACTCGCAGCACTGGTATTCGCTTAAAAAGACCTTTACCGTAGTTGTGTTTTATTGAGGTTGGAAGTTAATTTTTGTGGATTCTAAATAAAATTAAGTAAAAATATGTGTAACATATTTTTATTTGGTTGGTGGTTAAAACCACCAAGTGGAGGTTAGAGGTGGGGCCCACCACACCCTAACCTCCCTTGGGAGGATATAACTAGGTGGCTCCCACTAGCTTGAATCCCCCTTAACCCCCCCTTTAAACCCTTGAGCTCCCCATTAATGGGGGAAACTCTTGAACCTTCCACCTTCCCCCATAATGGTGCCAATTCACCCATTAATGAAGTGAGATAGCTTATTTTAATTAAACTCTTCACCTGCTCTAAATTTGAATTTGAACCACCCCTTAGCATTAATTAAATTAGTTACCTCATTTAATTAAATGCATCTTTATGTTGTTGTGGGAAAGAATTAAAAGAGGCCATCCTTTGTAATTTTTGGGGTTGGCATAATCCTTTGGAAAGCTTGAGAGAGAAGAGCTTCATCCTTCCAATGAAGAACCACCGAAGAACTCCATTCTTTCCACGAAGAACATAAAGAATGCTCCTCATATCCAAAGAACGTGAAGCATCATCTTCTTCCTCCTTCAATTAGGGCGAGGAAAGGGAAGATTCCACCCGCAAAGAACGTCGCCAACGACGATGTCATCTCCTCCCGACGTCAACGAATTGACGTCGCCTCTTCCGTGACTCATCAACGTACAATGACAAATACGAGGTAGGGGGATTGATTAATTTAATTTATGAATTATACCCTCGTTCCTCATCATTTATTTGGGTTCTATGATGGCCACTTGTTATCCCCTAATGCAGAGGGCGTGGGCCGAACAAACACAGCCCGACATCCCTCCGATTGGTTCTTAATTGGTTAACGACAAAGGTGGAGTTGGAAGGGCGCAGTGCCGATGCACCGTGCCGGAGAAGAACCTCATCCAGGAGGGCCATGGTGGATGGAAGAGGAACCGCGTCTGGGAGGGCCGCGACGGATGAAGAAGCACGGCGCTGTCGCACTGCGCGGTGGAGCCGAAGGCCGCAGCCATCTCGGGCCACGACGGTGGGGGCGCGGTGTCGTCGCGCCGCATGGAAGGCAAGAGGAACGTGGCACCGTTGCGCTGTGGAGGAGGAACGGTGGCGGCCGGTCGGGCCGGCCGCCATGGATCCGAACCAGCGGGACCAGCCGGGTCCCGCGGTTCCTGAACCGGCACAATGCGCTGGTTTTGTTCGATGAACCAGAGGGGGGCGCAACACCCCCCTCCCTCACGTGTCTGGCCGGGCCACCATGATCCGAGCCGAGCTTCCCCTCGGCCGGGCCGCCCGAGGCCGGGCCGCCCCTCGGCCGGGCCACCCCTCGGCCGGGCCGCCCTCGGGTCGAGTCGTCCCCTCGGATTGGGTCTCTTCCTCAGACCGGGTCGGACCCGTGGACCTGGTCAGACCCCAATTCAGACCGGGTCGGGCCGAGTCAGTCCGACTGGGTCGGATCGAACCCGAATCCGCTATGGCCATTTACACCTTTCAGCCACATCTAGATCTACGGGTGTTCGATTGACGTATCGCTTGCAGTGATGGAATTCTTGGAGCGAGAAGATTCTTTTGGCATACTCCACTTGAGGTTTGGATGCAGTTGGGGTACGGCCAGGTTGGTTTGAGCCTAAAAACCAACAAGGCCCCTGGAACAAAAATGTTAATAACTCTCAGATCGGGCGTCTGATTGGCGCGTCGTCTGTCACCTTGGGTTCCTTATGATGAGACGGAACTATGGAATACATCAACTCGGGACTTCGTGATAGATGATGTATCAACACTTGGCTTGATGAGCGGACCCTCTCGCAATCGAGGGTGCTGTGTGCGGAAACCCTAGGGCTGGCTGCAACAATACTGTACCAGGATCCTCCGTGGGTTCGACAGTGATGACTTATATACTAGAATCCTCTGTGGGTTCGACAACAATGAATACTGTACCGGAATCCTCTGTGGGTTCGACAGCGATGACTACTGTACTGGGATCCTCTGTGGGTCCGAAAGTTCTGACTTCTGTTTCTATATCCTATGTGGGTCTGACAGAATAGATAGTCTTGTATCCTATGTGGGTCTGACAGCTTAGCTGGTCCTGTATCTTGTGTGGTTCCGATAGCTTAGATGAATCAGTGACTACATCTGATCATCTCTATCAATCTGACAGAATAGTTGGTCATGTATCCTGTGTGGTTCTGACTGCTTAGCTGGTCCTGTATCATGTGTGGGTCCGACAGCTTAGATGAATCAGTGACTACATTTGATCATCTCTATCACTCTACAAAAGATGTATACATGTGTGAGATGAGTCTTGTATTTCAATCATTATCATTGAGTTGATTGACTTTACTTCCTCTATGGATTGGGTTGTTCTTGGGCTCGAGAGTTGGAGCCGGACTGTGACTAGTAACTTAGGTATATGTATGGGCATATACCTAAGTAGGGTTGGTTGATACTTTGTGATTGTATCTTACTACTGTGGTTTATCCTTAGTAGATTCTGGGAGACCTTCGGGGGTCTCGGGGTCCCCTACTGAGTATTGTTATACTCACCCCTTCACGAGCTTCACCCTCACCTTGTTGTGTTCTATACAGATGACAAAAAGTAGTGATCGAGGCAGAGGGTGATGGACGGGAGGCTGGTCAGAGTTGGAATAGACGGGATGTACCTCAGGAGAGAGTTTTTTGAGTTTTGTACCTACCCTTCAGGTAGGATTCCCCAGTGGACGATCCAGGAGTTGTTTCCCCTTTTTTACTTGTACTTGTTCTTGTTGTTCAGTTGGGTTTGTATACTGGCCCACTTACTTTCAGCACTAACTTTGTATTCAGTTTTACTTAGTGTTTTGCTTCAAATTTTGTACTCTGATTGTGTGCGATTTATTTTTATTAAGGAAATTCCTTCCCAGCTTAGGGATTTACGCCTTTGGTGCTAGTTTCCAGCCCCTGGCCTATGGAAGGCGGGCTTGGGGTAGTCACAACACGGGTCCCAAGGACGGGTCGTGACAAATTGGTATTAGAGGAGTCGGTTCTACAGCAGAACATAGGACTCTGATCTGTCTTACTATGAAGCAATAGTGTTAAGATTATTGAGTGTGGTTTTCAGTCCAGGGAGTCTAGTTTTGGTGCAAAGGCCGACGTATCCGTACACTAGGACCCTAACTTCTGATTTCCGACTTAGTGCACGAAAACACTGATTGCGGGTGTGTTTTCAAGAGTCTTCCTTGTGAACCCTTTGAGTCAGCTCACCAGGTATAACTTATTGACTATAGAACATATGTTCCTTATCAGGATTCTACTGCATAGACAACCATCTAGGGTTTCTGGGAGAGTACACGACAACAGCCCACTGAGCGATGAGGCTCCGGTTTAGGGCCCTCTTACTATGTTGGTACCTTCGGGTGGTGTACCAGCAGCACCACAACCCATTGGGCAGCAGATGCCACCAGCCGCATTGGAGGAAGGTGCACCCTGACTGAGTGCGTTTCACGGGTTCTAGCGGTAGAGGCCTCCAAGGTTTTGAGGTGAGACAGATTCCCAGGCAGTAGAGGACTGAATGGAGGCGATTGTTGGAGTTTTCCACCTAGTTGAGACACTAGTAGAGCCGATGTTGATCTTAGGTACTAATCTTTTTCAGTGATTGACCATGAGGATGGTCCGCATAGTGATGATGTTTCGGTACTTGGACTGTTTTCTGAGATGGTACCTTCGGACAGTGTGCCAACTATATCACTGCTTGTTGGTCAGCAGACACTACCTGTGGTACTGGTAGAAGAAACTTATAGGATTAGTGCCTTACATGTGTTTCAGCACCAGATATCCCTCAAGTTCCAAGGCGAGCCCGACCCACAGGTGGCTGAGGACTAGCTTGAGGAGGTGGATGAGAGTTTTCTAGAGCTTATACAGCTTCGACAGGATGACATGTCAGTAGATGAGTATTCATCAAGGCATACCGATCTTTCCTGGTACTCGATGAATATGATACGATCAGTTATTTAGAGATCATACCTCTAAAGGAGGTGTGTTTAAGGATATCTGAGCCAGTACTTTTCCCTCTATGCATTCCTACTTATGTTAGGGTTCTAGAGAGAACCTTTGTGGTTGAAAGTTCATTGGCTGAGCGGATACAGCCAGTGAATGTTCGCAGTTGGAAATCATGAAACCGGTGCCAGTCTCAGAGACTTAAGCGTGTAAAATGTTTTAGGAAGAGGAATTGTTAAGGACAGGTGAATCTATAGGGCAGAATATGTGGAATCAGAGCTAGGAGAAGAGCATGAGGTGGTGAACATTTTGACATGTTGCAAACACCCGCCTTTGTAGTCCCCGCTAGGCTCAGGGAGATGGAGGGATAGGGAAGAGAGTAGATGAATGTGGTTAAGAAGTGTGACCCAAGGGCTTTAAGAATGATTTGAGGTATGGTCTATGTCTACTACTAGCTGAAGTATCAATAGACATAGGTACCAATCATTCTTTCCTTCCACGAATCTTGTCCCAGACCTAGAGTTTTCGGTTAAACAGTTTACTTGACCCTCACGTCTGGAGATACCTTTGGGAGGATACTTGATAATCACACATACGCTGATGGTGTGATCTGGCCCTTAAGGTAAGAGTTTCGGTTGGAACCTCTTGGTGGTAGTGTCGAGGCCTTACGACATTAGTTTGGGTATGGACTGGGCAACCACAGTTCATACACAGATTGACTGTATTAGGCAAAAATGTTTTGGTTTATCTACAATGTTGGGATGGGGTTTTCCTTGGTCGGCGAAAAGGAAAACCCAGGTATCACAGGATGGAATCATGCATAAGAGGGTGCAGTCGATCACTCATGATTCGGCCAGACTTACCTTTGTGATAGACTTCTCTAGAGTTGCAGCACCACTTTCAGCATTGACGAAGAAGGGGAAACCCTTCGTGTGGTCAGAGAGATGCCAGTAGATCATTCAGGATATGAGGCATAGGTTGACTAGTACGCCCATCTTGAGGCTACCGGAGGAGGGAATTGGGTACATAGTTTACTGCAACGCATCAGGGACCGTACTCGAGTGTGTCCTGATGTAGGAGCGAGCAGTGATCGCGTATGGTTCTCGGTAGTTGAGATAGCATGAGCAGAACTACGTTACCCATGACCTGGAGTTAGAAGCAGTGGTCTTCACCTTGAAGATGTGGTGGCACTATCTTATGGGCGAACGCTTTACAGTCTACTCTGACCACCAGAGTCTCAGGTATATATTCTCACAGAAGGACCTGAACCTGAGACAGTGACGATGGCTCAAGTTCCTCCAGGACTATGACTTTGAGATAGTCTATACTCCTGTGAAGGGGAACATTGTAGCAGATGATATTAGTGGGAGATTAGGCATTCATCTGCTAAGAGAGGAAACGGAGCAGCTGGCCACATTGCAGATATCCTTTGTGGATAGAGATGGAGCAGCCTTTCTACATTCTCTCACAGTCACTCCTCTACTTCTTTAGAGAGTCAGAGAGGCTCAGCGTGGGGATGTTGACTGTGAGATGCGACGTGCTCAGATATCCACAGGGCAGGCACCTGATGGATTTTTTGAAGGTGGGGTGCACGTCATTCTCTTTAGAGGACGTACCATGGTACCAGTTTCACTTCAGGAGGAAGTGTTGAGGGAGTTCCACACATCTCCGTTTGCGGTACATCCAGGAGTGGCGAAGATATATTAGGACCTTTGACGGCAGCACTGGTGGCCAGGTATGAAGAAGGATATAGTAGAGTTTGTCTCATGATGCCTCACTTATCGGCAAGTGAAGGCAGAGAACCAGGTTCCAGCATGCTTGGTTCAGCCCTTAGAGGTTCCAAAGTGGAAGTGAGATGGGATATCCATGTATTTTATGATGAAACTTCCACGTACATCCAGAGGACAAAACTCTATCTAGGTGATCGTAGACCGAATCACCAAGTCGGCTCACTTCCTACTGATCAGAGAATAGGGATCAGTAGAGATCTTGGGACTCCTCTATATGTAGGAGATCGTATGGCTTCATGGTGTGCCATCAACGATCGTCTACGATCGAGACGAACGTTTCACTTACCGGCTATGGAAGGGGTTGTAGGAGGCTTTCAGGACACAGCTTCGCTTGAGCACTGCCTTCCATACTCAGAAGGATGGTCAGTCTAAGAGGACCATTCAGACACTCGAGGACATGTTATGTGCATGTGTCCTCAACTTCGGTCGCAGCTGGAAGGATCACTTACCCTTGGTGGAGTTTTCATATAACAACATTTACCACTCCACCATCCGGATGGCACCTTACGAGGCACTGTACGGCCGACCTTGCAGATCGCCTCTGTGCTGGACTGACCTAGGGGAGTCATCACTTGTAGGACCAGAGATGGTACAGGCTACGATGGAGAAGGTGCATATCATCCAAAAGAAGATGAAGACTGCACAGAGCAAGAAGAAGTCCTATGCTGATAGGAGATGGATACCAATGGAGTTTGAGGATGGAGACCACATCTTTCTACAGGTCTCACCTCTACTAGGTCTACGGAGATTTGTCAGAGGCGTAAAGTTATCTCCATGATTCATCGGACCATTTCAAGTCCTCATCAGAGTAGGTGAGGTGGCTTACCGCCTAGCTCTTCCACCTCAGTTGCAACGGGTGCACGACATCTTCCATGTATCTCAGCTGAGGAGATACGTTCACGACCCATCCCACATCATCGACCATGGGGAGCTAGACATCAATAATGGGCTGAATTTCACGGAGGTTCTAGTAGAGATTGAGGATCAAGAGGAGTGGGTCCTGCGTGGATGGTCGATTCCTCTAGTGCGTGTTCGCTGGCAGCACGGGAACCTCCAGGAGAGAAAATGGGAGCGGTAGGCTCGGATGCATGCTCAGTACCCCCATTTGTTTCTTTAGTGTGATTTGTATCTTACGGGGATAGAAATACCTGAGGTGGGGATAATTTAAAGACCTAGAAATTCTGTGGATTTTTTTTTAAATACACAGGAATTTTATGAGTTTTCAGTTTCTAACAGCACTTGATTCCGAGTCCTGGTGTGCCCGAAATCAATTTCTGAAGTTTTGTTCGGGTACATTCAGTAAACGTACGAACGGGAATTTAAATCTTTTTAACTGGTGCTCAGAATTGAAATCTGAGGACACTGTTGAACTTGCAGCGCCGGTATTCTCTTAAGGGGACCTTTACCATAGTTGCGTTTTATCGAGGTTGGAAGTTAATTTTTGGGGATTCTAAATAAAATTAAGTAAAAATATGTGTAACATATTTTTATTTGGTTGGTGGTTAAAACCACCAAGTGGAGGTTAAAGGTGGGTCCCACCACACCCTAACCTCCCTTGGGAGGATATAACTATGTGGGGCCCACTAGCTTGAACCCCCCTTAACCCCCCTTTAAACCCTTGAGATCCCCATTAATGGGGGAAACTTTTGAAACCTTCCACCTTCCCCCATAATGGTGCCAATTCACCCATTAATGAAGTGAGGTAGCTTATTTTAAATAAACTCTTCACCTCCTCTAAATTTGAATTTGAACCATCCCTTAGCATTAATTAAATGAGTTGCCTCATTTAATTAAACACATCTTTGTGTTGTTGTGGGAAAGAATTAAAAGAGTCCATCCTTTGTCATTTTTGGGGTTGGCATAATCCTTTGGAAAGCTTGAGAGAGAAGAGCTTCATCCTTCCAATGAAGAACCACTAAAGAACTCCATTCTTTCCACGAAGAACATAAAGAATGCTCCTCATATCCTAAGAATGTGAAGCATCATCTTCTTCCTCCTTCAACTGGGGCGAGGAAAGGGAAGATGTCACCTGCAAAAAAAGTCGCCAACGACGACGTAATCTCCTCCCTACATCCACGAATTGACGCCGCCTCTTCTGCGACTCGTCAACGTACAATGAAAAATACTAGGGAGGGGGTTGATTAATTTAATTTATGAATTATACCCCCATTCCTCATCATTTATTTGGGTTCTATGATGGACACTTGTTATCACCTAATGCGGAGGGCTCGGGCCGAAACAATACAGCCCGACATCCCTCTGATTGGTTCTTGATTGGTTGACGACGGAGGCAGAGTCGGAAGGTCGCGGTGCTGACACACCACGCCGGAGAAGAACCTTGTCTAGGAGGGCCACAGCGGATGGAAGAGGAACTGCGGTAGGGAGGGTCGCGGTGGATGAAGATGCACGGCAACATCGCATCGTGTAGTGGAGTCGTAGGCCGTAGCCAGCTCGGGCTGTGGCGGTGGTGGCGCAACACCATCGTGCCGCGCGGAAGGCAGTAGGACCGCGGCGCCATCACGTTACGGTGGAGGAACAGTGGCGGCCGGCTGGGCCGGCCGCTGTGGAGACGAACCAGCGGAACCAGCCGAGTCTTGCGGCTCCCGAACCAGCACAGTGTTCCAATTCTATTCAACGAACTGGAGGGGGGCGCGGCACCCCCCTCCCTCGTGTGGTCGGTCGGGCCGCCACGATCCAGGCCGCCCAAGGTCGGGTCGGGCCGCCCTTGACCAGGCCACCCCTCGGCCGGGCCGCCCCTCGGTCGGTCCGCCCCTAGTCCGGTGTAACACCCTAAGATTTTATGAAAAATATTCTTTTTAATTTTATTGATGTCTTGTGTTGTACGCTACAACAAAGGAGTCTTGCACAACATGCAACCCTAACTTGGCTGCATTACACGCAATCGCGACCTTTCTCGATAGTGTGTGTTGTACGCAATACCGAGTTTCACTAAACAACGATATGCTATTAAAATATTATTAAAACTAGCCGTTATGAATAGTAATAACAACTTTTTGAAAATTTCATCTTTCAAAATGGACTTCATTTTTGGATTCAGAATGTCCAAATTAGCCTAGGGTGAAATTTTGGTATTTTTCTGAAAACTTTCAATGAATAGTGAAAACACTGGGTTACTATTTAAAAACCGACTTTTTATTTAAATAATTATTTATTCTATTTAAATTTATTTTAGGTCAAAATTGACACATAATACCTATATAAGTTCAATGTAATTCATTAGAGTCATTTTATAATAATTTTAGATATATAAAAATTTTATTGAACTTTTGACCGTCTTTTACCCACCTCCTAGGAGAATTTCCAAATTCACATAAAACATAATTTTACCGCTTCTATGAGTGGAATTTCAAAAATTCGAGAGACACGGTTGATGTCAGTAATTAAAATCTGGTTCAATGAGATGAAAATAATTTTTGGTGAATAGTAACTTTTTACTTTTTTTTACCACGGTTAAAAGTAAATAGGGTAATTAAGGGTAAAAATGATATTATTATTCCCCTAACACATGTCCTAATTCTATTGGATAAGTGTTATTCGACCAAAAAAAACCTTAGGAATAAAATATGACCATTTATGCCCACTTGGATTAGATTAGGACATTTATTATTAATTTATTTAAAGAAGGGTTAAAATAGTTAAAATCAAAGTTTAATAAGTAAATCATTTTTAATATAGGGTTATACATAAGATAAATTCGACTATAAATATTCATTATAAAGATAAAAATATTTCCTACATAATTTTATTTTATTTGTAATTTTTAGACTTTAAATAATTTAATTTATTTATGACACAATGATGATGCAGTAATTATATTATTAATGAAATATTGACATAATTGATGTTATAAATACATCAATAAATGTAATTTGAGACTTTTTATGAATTCCAATAATTTTATATGTTAATATGACATGTAAGTATTGACGTAATTAACTTAGTTCGAACTAATCTTTCTGTTATGATTTTCAAAAAAATCAATTACCAAATAGTGTCAACATTGACATAAAATAGTTTTTAAAACAAATATTATATTATTAACTGTTATTTTATTCCTAAAAATATAAGGTTCGTCCAAATGACTTATATAAGGTTATATATATTAATAATAAACAACTTGGGGTTCGTTTGGCATGGTATAGTAAGTTTATTAACCTTATAGTGTAAGAAAACAAGAAGACACGGTAAAAGAAAAATTATTTAACTTAAAGTTAAATCTAAATGATAAGGTTAAATTAGAAACATAAACTTGTCTAAATTCTATTGTATGAGAGGATTTAGACCCATCCCTAACTTATCTTCGAAATAACTCAATTTGGAGCTATTAAAAACCGAATATGACTTTATAATAAAATAATATTTTTAGTTATTCCAAAGGTGCCCCTCTCCTCCCTTATAAAAAGGCACCTCCTCCCTCTATTCCACACACCACTTTGAGCCTTCAAGCTCGGCAGAACCCTGCCAAATTCTCTTCTCCACTTCCCTAGAAACATCCTAGAGGTCCTGGTCTTCTTCAAAAACCAATTTTGGTGCCCTAAGAGGACATCTCAAAGAGGCGCTTCAAAGAAGATGTAATATCCGTTACCGATTCTTTCAACTTTATTTCTTCTTCCACTTCTTCTTATTTAGTTGTTTCATTATGAAGTAATAAAATCAGTATCACTCATATACTTATATGTTATTATAATTATGAAACAACCATATTTCACCATCTATCCATTCTACGGAAAACGAAATCACCGCGCGTGCGTACGTACGGAATACCGTCTCCACACCGTGGTGTAATCGATTTTCCACCACCACCTTACTTGATGGGTATAATGGTGTAAATAATAACTATATATGATTATTTTAAAGTGATATTGATTCTGAAATTGTATACATACACTCCAATACAATTCCACGATCATGATAATGATATCATCGCTCGTGCGTACCTACGGACTACCGTCTCCACGACGCGATGAGATTCATTCTCCATGTTAACCATTCATGAATGATTATAAAGTATACATAATAAGTAATCATGAAATATATGACATAATAATGATACTGGATTTATGTGTATATATATGTATGTCATCTACTTAATTTCATTCAATTCAATAAGGAAACGAAAACAGTGTTCATGCGTACGTACGACCTACCGTCTCCATGAACGGTGTATTTCATTTCATTTAATTGATCTATCATATATGTATATACTGAAATATATATTATATGTAAATAATGTTTTACATTCTGGAATTAAGTAAATCAGGATATAAGTAATAATATCAAGAACAACAATTCCAAACACGTACGATAAATAAAACGATTTAACCCAAAACGTTGCTTTAACTTGGAACTTACAAAAGAACGGGTAATATAAAGTCATAAGTGAACCATATATTATATCATAACGATGAATATGATTTTGTAATAAGTCAATGACATTATTTAAATCATTATACAGGAGGTTCGGAAACGTACGAAGCATATTGGACCTAAGGTAAGGGATAATTTTGCAAATCTCATTTTTATCCGAGATTGCTTATTCGTAAGTCTTTACTGGGGTTATATTTTTCATCCATGTCCAAGTTTTATAAAAATGTTTTCATGTATGTTTAAAGTCCTTTTTACCCTTTTTTGACTTTTACCATGTGTTATGGAAGGAATATTTCTTTTTTTACCATACAAGGAACTTTTTGACTTTTCCGACAAAAGTACGAGGAGAATGTTATTTTTAACTTATACGGCGTGAACGGATTTTTACAGTTTCATAAAGCCTCATTTTCATGAAGATTCCTCTACAAGATTTCATGATTATTTTCAAAAAAACCCTTTTCTTTTAAAATTTCATGACATTTTGTGAAAAGAAAATGATTTTGAAGAAGAAAGGATATTTTCCTCAAGAATTCATTTCAAGTGTTTTTATCAAAACTATTTTCCATCTAAAATGACATTATTTAATATGTTTATGTTTCAAGTATAATGTCTCCATTATTTACATGGTTTGATTCTTATTATGATGAAAAGATATCCATTTTTTATATGGATTATGTTATGATGGCATGATGTTTAAGAATCTCATTCTATTACATGGGTTATGCTATGATGTAGATTTATGATTTTGGGGCACACGGAAGAATGATTTCATTATGAGATGGGTGGGACCAATATCTCCCTCCAATTCATTGGGTAAAGATTTATATCTCATGATATAGACATGGTTGGAATGGTAAGTTAATCTGGTTCAGTGTTACAGGACTGAAACGAGGAGTGAACTCGATTCAGAAAGAGACTGTGTCCACTAAGATGGTCTTGGCAGTAATGTCTTGACTACCATGGAAATCATAACATGTTCTGAATGGTTTCCACAATTACATGTTTTATTCCCATTATATTTTATCATGGTTGATGTTCTATTATGATATATGCCTTACGTACTTCCACGATTAATGTCTTTGCTCAAGATTTTGATGTTTAAATTTCATGTTCAATTTTTTGCTTACAAATGTTTATGGATTGTTTTATGTTATCTATGTTTTCCCTTACTGAGCATTTGATCTCACCCTTTTATGTTTTATTTTCCCCAAGAAATAAATAAAGGTTTTAAGTAAGTAAAAAAAAGGGGAAGATCGTTATGGGAGTTGTTGAAGATATTTCAACATGATTAGAAGTTTATATTCCGAGTTTCCAAAGACACTAAACTATTACGGTCCTTGTGTGTCTGTTTTTGTTATGTATTAATTATTCCGAAAAAGTAATGTAATGTCCATGTACATCAAGCTTCGGGCCTCTACAGTTGGTATCAGAGGCAAAGGAGGTAGGAATGTATTCGATCCTTGGGAACTCTCACATGTGAGCATTGGATGAAGCATGGCTCTCTGCCCAAGGGCTTCATGAGGAAATGGATGTCACTGGGGATGGTGGTGTGTCCTGCCCAGGGGGTGTAGCCACCCATGGAGTGCCTTGATAGGTATCAATTATAGTCCACTAGAAGTAATTCCAGACTATTATAGTTGGTATCAGAGGAAAGGTTTAGTCAACCTTTGGAAACTAGGATGCAAAAACGTTAGTGAGATCCCTAGAGATATTTCTAAGGTATGTCTAGGGATGTCCCTAAGGATAAGTATACATATAGTATATAGTCCTAGAAATACGGTAACGATCTTAGAATTTAACCTAAGATGTTATATATTGAAGGTACTCCCCCTTTATTATGTTGTTTTTTCTATCATGATTTTTGCCTCTCACACTATTCTTTTTGGGTTTTAGACGATGGATGGAACCCGAAGGAACCGTGTTGATCAATGTAATGGGCAATGCAATGATTGTCCTCCTGAACAAACAAATGTTATGGGAGATGGAGTGCAAAATATTATTTCTATACTTACACAAGCTATGAATCATTCCGAACTTCCAAATGAGCAGATAAGGGAACAATATTCTATTGAGTCCTTCATGAGGCAACGTCCACCTTCTTTCAGTGGGTCTTCTGATCCACTTGTTTCTGAACAATGGATCAGTACCACTGAAAATATATTTTCAGTTCTTCAATGTTCTAAACATGATAAAGTCATCTTAACAGTATATCATTTGGAAGGTGAAGCTAATCAATGGTGGAATCTTATCAAGAATACGAGGCCAAGAGATGAAATCGAGTCCATGGAATGGGATGAGTTCAAGAACTTATTTTTCAATAAGTACTTCCCTCTTATTATTCGAACAAAGATGGAGAAGGAGTTTCTTGAACTAAAGAAAAAGGATGATGAATCTGTTGGTATATACGAAGCGAATTTTACAAGGCTTACAAGGTATGCATCTGGCTTTATCATCCAACCTGAAAGTAAAGTTGATCGATTCTTCAGTGGCTTAAAACCAAATCTTAGAAGGTCATTAGCTATAAGAGACTTCAGTAGCTATGAAGAAATTGTGTATTGTGTTATCAAGGTAGAAATGGAAGTTTGTGTTACATATCCATCTCATGGTTTTGATAAGAAACAAAAGATGGAGTTCAAGGAGAAATCTCAGAATAATGGTGAAAAGAATATGAATGTTTCCTTATGCTCAAAGTGTGGAAAGAAGCATAGTAGAGATTGTCTTAAAGGGACTAGAAAATGTTTTAAGTGTGGAAAAGAATGTCATCGAGCAGCTGATTGTCGAAGTAATATAAAAAGGTTTTCTAATGGTGTGAATAAAGAAAAGACTGCAGAGAACACACCACCAACACTTCAATGCTTCAAGTGAAATGAAGTGGGGAATTATGCTAATCAATGCCCTAATCCAAGGGTTAATGATGATCAACATGAGCAAACACTTAAGGAAAAGGACAAAGGGAAGTCACATGTGATCACTATTGGCGATGTTGAATATGACAACGATGTGGTGGAATAATTAAGTGTTTATATAATGGGATTATAAAATAGTGTTGTATATAGTATCATGGAATATTGGAATATTTATGTATTGGTATATTGTGGTTTTCAATAATTTTATGGTACCGGTAACAATGGAAAGTGATTGAGATATTTTTGGAAAGAAGATGATATGTGCATAATGAAGGGATAAGAAGAAAATAAAATGTTTGACAGTATTCATGAACTCATGACTGATATAAGGAAATAGTTATATCATGGTTTGAGTATATAGAATTTTGGGTTTTTGGTATGTGGAAAGAGTTAACTTTTGACAGCACTCATGTTTTCACTAAGATTCAATGGGTATTCATTTTTCAAGAGAATACATGATTAAGGCCTTTGAATATTTGGAATGGGACCAAAAAGACATATCTTATGATATATGGGGATCAACGATGGTATTAACATGCTTGTTATATGAAATCTCTGGTAATCATTTTCACTATATTATGAGAGTTGACTGCAGTATTATGGATAAGCCTAAAGATTGGAATGGATTATGTTGGACATAAGTTAGTATTGTTTAAGGATAGAAGTTTTTTTGATATTATTGATGGGATATTATAGTAATATAGTTTTAGAAAAAAGGACAACCTGCAGGACTGGTGACAGCCCATCGCATCGGACAAGGCTGTGGGAATCGAACCCACAACCAAAATGCGACTGGCCTTTATCGCCTACCACTGGCCTACAGTAAGTCCCTGGTTAGTAGAAACTTGTTTTATTTTATTAAGCGGTATGATATATAAAGTATAAGTTCATTTTTAGAACTATATACGATTAATCTAACCATAAGATGGACTTATAACTTTTTCTAACCTTTTGTTTGAAACAGATGGAATGACCCATCATTCTATCACATGATCTGCTAACACATCACGAATAACAAATTCAACTTCATTTCTTTAAGGGATGAATTGGAAATTGTTCAATTCACAAACAACAGTGAAATTGTACCAAAATCATTTAAGAATTTATTTTAATTCATCAACTTTAGGGAAATGATCTTGAAAACCAAAAATGTTGTCCTAGTTCCCTTATATCTGATGAATCAGATGGTACCTTAGATCATCACAAATCTATGGCTTTGTGATTGTTGGATTTTTCATAGCCAAGTTCTCTACCACTCTCCATCAGAACATGATGGTTAGGTTTCTCTTCCATATCCATATTTTCACCTATGTTCTCCACTGTGGAAACCCAGTGATTAGTTAATTTGGGTAGCCGTTATGTTTCATACTTTAGTTTTTAAAGATTGGTTTTGGTATTCCTTTTTATGATGTGGTTTTCTATTAAAGAAACTTTAGAGTAGTAAACTATTTATAACCCTGACAAATTTCGAGGGCGAAATTCATTTTAAGGGGGGTAGAATGTAACACCCCGAGATTTTATGAAAAATATTATTTTTAATTTTATTGATGTCTTTTGTTGTACGATACAACAAAGGAGTCTTGCACAACACGCAACCCTAACTTGGTTTCATTACACGCAATCGCGACCTTCCTCGATAGCATGTGTTGTACGCAATACCGAGTTTCACTAAACAATGATATGCTATTAAAATATTATTAAAACTAGCCGTTATGAATAGTAATAACAACTTTTTGAAAATTTCATCTTTCAAAATGGACTTCATTTTTGGATTCGGAATATCGAAATTAGCCTAGGGTGAAATTTTGGTATTTTTCTGAAAACTTTCAATGAATAGTGAAAACACTGGGTTACTATTTAAAAACCGACTTTTTATCTAAATAATTATTTATTCTATTTAAATTTATTTTAGGTCAAAATTGACACATAATACCTATATAAGTTCAATATAATTCATTAGAGTCATTTTATAAAAATTTTAGATATATAAAAATTTTATTGAACTTTTGACCGTCTTTTACCCACCTCCTAGGAGAATTTCCAAATTCACATAAAACATAATTTTACCGCTTCTGTGAGTGTAATTTCAAAAATACGAGAGACACGATTGATCTCAGTAAGTAAAATTTGGTTCAATGAGATGAAAATAATTTTTGGTGAATAGTAACTTTTTACTTTTTTTTACCACGGTTAAAAGTAAATAGGGTAATTAAGGGTAAAAATGATATTATTATTACCCTAAAACATGTCCTAATTCTATTGGATAAGTTTCATTCGACCAAAAACAACCTTAGGAATAAAATATGTCCATTTAGGCCCACTTGGATTAGATTAGGACATTTATTATTAATTTATTTAAAGAAGGGTTAAAATAGTTAAAATCAAAGTTTAATAAGTAAATAATTTTTAATATAGGTTTATACATAAGATAAATTAGACTATAAATATTCATTAGAAAGATAAAAATATTTCCTACATAATGGTATTTTATTTGTAATTTTTAGACTTTAAATAATTTAATTTATTTATGACACATTGATGATGAAATAATTATATTATTAATGAAATATTGAAATAATTGATGTTATAAATACCTAAATAAATGTAATTTGAGACTTTTTATGAATTAAAATAATTTTCTATGTTAATATGACATGTTATTATTGATTTAATTAACTTTTTTTGAACTAATATTTCTTTTATTATTTTTACAAAAATCAATTACCAAATAGTGTCAAAATTGACATAAAATAGTTTTTAAAACAAATATTATATTATTAATTGTTATTTTACTCCTAAAAATCTAAGGTTCGGCCAAATGAATTATATAAGGTTATATATAATAATAATAAACAACTTGGGGTTCGTTTGGCATGGTATAGTAAGTTTATTAACCTTATAGTGTAAGAAAACAAGAAGACACGGTAAAAGAAAAATTATTTAACTTAAAGTTAAATCTAAATGATAAGGTTAAAATAGAAACCTAGACTTGTCTAAATTATATTGGATGAGATTATTTCTACCCATACCCACCTTAGCTTCGAAATAACTCAATTTGGAGCTATTAAAAACCGAATATGACTTTATAATAAAATAATATTTTTAGTTATTCCAAAGGTGCCCCTCTCCTCCCTTATAAAAGGGAACCTCCTCCCTCTCTTCCACACACTACTTTGAGCCTTCAAGCTCGGCCAAACCCTACAAAATTCTCTTCTAAACTTTCATATAAACATCATATAGGTCCTGGTATTCTTCAAAGACCAATTTTGGTTCCCTAAGAGGAGATATCAAAGAGGCGCTTCAAAGAAGAGGTAATATCTGTTACCGATTATTTCAATTTTATTTCTTCTTCCACTTATTCTTCTTTAGTTGTTTCATTATGAAGTAATAACATCAGTATCAATAATATAATGATATGTTATTATAAGTATGAAACAATTCTATTTCACCATCTATCCATCCTACGGAAAACGAAATCACCGCGCGTGCGTACGTACGGAATACCGTCTCCACACCGTGGTGTAATCTATTTTCCACCACCACATTACTTGATGGGTATAATGGTGTAAATAATAACTATATATGATTATTGTAAAGTGATATTGATTCTGAAATAGTATACATACACTCCAATACAATTCCATGATCATGAGAATGATATCATCGCTCGTGCGTACGTACGGACTACCGTCTCCACGATGAGATGAGATTCATTCTCCATGTTAACCATTCATGAATGATTATAAAGTATATATAATAATTAATCATGAAATATATGACATAATAATGATACTGTATTTATGTGTATATATATTTATGTCATTTACTTAATTTCATTCAATTTAATAAGGAAACGAAAACAGTGTTCATGCATACGTACGGCCTACCGTCTCCATGAACGGTGTATTTCATTTCATTTAATCGATATATCATATATGTATATACTGAAATATATATTATATTTAAATCATGTTTTACATTCTGGAATTAATTAAATCAGGATATAAGTAATAATATCAAGAACAACAAGTCCAAACACGTACGATAAATAAAACGATTTAACCCAAAACGTTGCTTTAACATGTAACTTACAAAAGAATAGGTAATATAAAGTCATAAGTGAATCATATATGATATCATAACGATGAATATGATTCTTTAATAAGTCAATGACATTATTTAAATCATTATACAGTATTTTTGGAAACGTACGAAGCATATCGGACCTAAGGTAAGGGATAATTTTGCAAATCTCATTTTTATCCGAGATTACTTATTCGTAAGTCTTTACTGGGGTTATATTTATCATCCATGTGCAAGTTTTATAAAAATGTTTTCATGTATGGTTAAAGTCCTTTTTACCTTTTTTTGACTTTTACCACATGTTATGGAAGTAATATTTCTTTTGTTTACCATACAAGGAACTTTTTGACTTTTCCGACAAAAGTACGAGGAGAATGTTATTTTTAACTTATACGGCGTGAACAGATTTTTATGATTTTATAAATCCTCATTTTCATGAAGCTTCCTCTACAAGATTGCATGATTATTTTCAAAAAAACCCTTTTCTTTTAAAATTGCATGACATTTTGTGAAAAGAAAATGGTTTTGAAGAAGAAAGGATATTTTCCTCAAGAATTTATTTCAAGTGTTTTTATCAAAACTATTTTCCATCTAAAATGAAATTATTTAATATGTTTATGTTTCAAGTATAATGTCTCCATTATTTACATGGTTTGATTCTTCTTATGATGAGAAGATATCCATTTTTTATATGGATTATGTTATGAGGGCATGATGTTTAAGAATCTCATTCTATTACATGGGTTATGCTATGATGTATGATTTATGATTTTGTGGCACACGAAAGAATGATTTCATTATGAGATGGGTGGGACTTATATCTCTCTCCAATGCATTGGGTAAATATTTATATCTCATGAGATAGACATGGCTGGAATTGTAAGTTAATCTGGTTCAGTGTTACAGGACTGAAACGAGGAGTGAACTCGATTCAGAAAGGGACTTTTTCCACTAAGATGGTCTTGGTAGTAATGCCTTGGCTACCATGGAAATCATAACATGTGCTGAATGGTTGCCACAATTACATGTTTTATTCCCATTATATTTTATCATGGTTGATGTTCTATTATGATATATTCCTTACGTACTTCCACGATTTATATCTTTGCTCAAGATTTTGGTGTTTAAATTTCATGTTCAAGTTTTTGATTCCAAATGTTTATGGATTGTTTTATGTTATCTATGTTTTCCCTTACTGAGAATTTGAGATCACCCTTTTTATGTTTTATTTTCCCCGGGAAATAAAGAAAGTTTTTAGGTAAGGAAACAAAAAGGGGAATATCATTATGGGAGTTGTTGAAGATATTTCAACATGATTAGAAGTTTATATTCTGATTTTCCAAAGACATTAAACTATTACGGTCCTTATGTGTCTGTTTTTTTTATGTATTAAGTATTCCACAAAAGTAATGTAATGTCCATGTACGTCAAGCTTTGGGCCTCTACATCCGGGCCGCCCTCGGGTCGGGCCGCCCGTCGGGTCGGGTCATTCCCTCGGATCGAGTCACTTCCTCAGACCGGGTCGAACCCATGGACTGGGTCAGACCCCGTTTTAGACTGGGTCGGGCCAGGTCAGTCTGACTTGGTCAGACCGGACCCAGATCCGCTATGGCCGTTTACACCTTTTAGCCGCATCTAGAGCTATGGGTGTCCGATTGACTTATTTCCTGCAGCGATGGAATTCTTGGAGCGAGACAATTATTTTGGCATACTCCACTTGAGGTTTGGACGCATTTGGTGTACGGTCGGGTTGGTTTGAGCCTAAAAACCAACAGGTCCCCTGGAATGGAAATGTCAATAACTCTCAGACCGGGCATCCGATTGATGCGATGTCTATCACGTTGGGTTCCTTATGATGAGGTAGAACTACGGGATACATAAAATCAGGAATTCATTCTAGTTGATGTATCAACACTTGGATTGAGGAGCGGACCCTCCTGGAATTAGCGTGCTGTGTGCGGAAACCCTAGGGCTAGCTGCGACGATACTGTACCAGGATCCTCCATGGGTTCGACAGTAATGACTTATGTACCGGAATCCTCCATGGGTTCGACAACGATGACTACTGTACCAGAATCCTCTGTGGGTTTGACAACGATGACTATGGTACCGGGATCCTCCGTGGGTCCGACGGTTCTGACTTCTGTTCCTGTATCCTGTGTGGGTCTGACAGAATAGCTGGTCCTATATCTTGTGTGGGTCCGACAGATTATCTAGTCCTGTATCTTGTGTGGTTCTAACAGCTTAGATGAATCAGTGACTACATCTGATCATCTCTATCAGTCCGACAGAATAGCTGGTCATGTATCCTGTGTGGGTCTGACAGTTTAGCTGGTCCTGTATCCTATGTGGGTCCGACAACTTAGACGAATCCATGACTATATCTGATCATCACTATCACTCTACAAAATATGTATACATGTGTGAGCAGAGTTTTGTCTTTAAATCATTATCATCTAGGTGATTGACTTTACTTCTTATGTGGATTGGGTTGTGCTTGGTCTCAAGAGTTGGAGTCGGACTGTGACTGGTAACTTAGGTATATGTACGGTCATATACCTAAGTAGGGTTAGTTGATACTTCATGATTGTATCTTACTACTGTGGTTTATCCTTAGTGGATTCTGGGAGACCTTAGGGGGTCTCGGGGTCCCCTACTGAGTATTGTTATACTCACCCCTGCAAGGGCTTCGCCCGCACCTTGTTGTGTTCTGTGCATACGACGGACAACAGTGATCGAGGATAAGGGTGGCGGATGGGAGGCGGCTCGGAGCTGGACTAGATGGGACGTACCTTAGGGGTGAGTTATTTGAGTTCTATACCTACCCTTCAGGTACGATTCCCCGGTAGACGATCCAGGAGCTGTTTTCCCTTTTTACTTGTACTTGTTCTTATTGTTCAGTTGGGTTTGTATACTGGCCCACTTACTTTCAGCACTACCTTTGTATTCAGTTTTACTTAGTGTTTTTCTTCCAGTTGTGCACTCTGATTGTGTGTGATTTCTTTTTATAAAGGAAATTCCTTCCCAGCTTATAGATTTATACCTTTGGTGCTAGTCGCCAGCCCCTGGCTTATGAAAGGTGGTCTTGGGGTAGTCACGGCACGGGTCCTGAGGACGGGTCGTGACATGTTTACCCTTACTGAGCATTTGAGCTCACCCTTTCTTATGTTACCTTTCCCTAGGTTATGAAAAAAGTTTTTATGTAGGGTATGTATATGAATAGTTCTAAATGAAAATATCTTTTTGGGAAATATTTAAGATCTTTCACCAAATTATAATATTGTGTTCCAAGTTTCCAAAGTCACCAAACTATTATGGTCCTTAGGCATGCACTTTTGTAATGTATTGAATATTCATATAAAAAGATATAATATCCATGTATGAGAAGCTTGGGTTTCTATAACCATATAACCAACTTGGATAAACTCTTTATAGGTAAATTGAGATAGAAATCACACTCAAAGGATTTGGTGTAGAAAGTGAGGAGGGAATGGGGATATTTATACTTGAGAAGGGGTGGTTTAAAGGGTTAAAATATAGATTATTTTATTATATAAGTGAGCCACTTGTGGGTGAAATCAATTAAAATCAATTTTATGGCTTATTAATGAGTAGGATAAATTTATTGAACATATAAAGTATGCCCAAACTAAAACACACCACCCATCCAACCAATTTAATATGTAGGATCCAAAAATAATTTTTATCTTAAAATTCTAATTTTTTGTTCCAAAATATAAGATATAAATTTATAAATTAATATTAATATTTTTAAATTAATCTTTATACTTATTAAATTATATTTTTATTAAATAATTTTTTTTATAAATTTTCATACTCACTTAATAATGAAGTCATAAATTCACAGTGCTTTGTAAATCGGTAATTTTCACTTTTTCACTAATAAATCAACTTTGTCAGAAAATTACCCAAAAAAACCTAATATAATTTTGATGTCTTAGATTTAAAAATAAATTTTATTTTATCAAAATAATTCTATAAATATGATAATTTTAAATTTTAAATAAAAAAATTATTTATTGAAAATTAGTAATCTTTATAGCATAATAAACATTTTGGACATTATAAAAATTACTGAGGGATTCATTAAAATATATTATCATTTAAAAAGTGTTTTATAAAATTATTTCATGAAAATAAATTTTAATTTAAAATTATAAATTTATCATAAAACATGTTTTTAATATAATATGTTTATAGTCTCTAATAAATAATACAATTTTGATTATATCATTAAATAATCCTGACATTCACTTAAATGTGTTTTTATAACTAACAATAATAATGACCAACTATTTTATTGAATAATGCTCATTATGTTGATCAACTATATTGGCCAAAAATCAAAAATTAAACTGATTATATTTCCTTATAAATATACCATCATTCTCACTTTATCACTTACTACTTCTCTTGTAAAGACCTGTAAATTTCAAGGAAATTTTTTTCTTAAATTCTTTGGGATTTTATGAGTACGTAGTTTCTGAGGGAACCTGATTCCAAGGCCCGATGTGCCCGGAATCAATTTTTGAAGTTTAGCTCGGGTACGTTCAATGAACGAATGAGTGAGTTTTTCTATCTTTTGAACTGGTGCTTGGAATTGAAATTTGAGGGCACTGATGGAACCGTAGCACCGGTAATTGCTTAAGAGGACCTTTACCGAAGATGCATCTGCTCGAGAGGAGTTTATAAAAAATGTGGATTAAATAAAAAGTAAAATAAAATTGTGTTACAATTTTATTTCTTTTTCTAAGTGGTTATATCCTAGGTGTGGGAGTTAGGGTGGGACCCACCAGTTACTAACTATCCATGAGAGGATTAAGGTGATGTGGGGCCCACACGATCCCAACCCTTCACTTTCCCTAACTCCCTAACTCCCCCCTTTATGTGAGTAACTCTTCTCTCTCACCCTCATTAAACTTGACAACATAACACCCAATTAATTAGACAACTCAAGTTTAATTAATTAAGTGAATTTGTTTTTGAATTTTGTAATTTGAAATTCATTCCATGCTTTAATAAAATAAGAGGATTCTAATTTTATTTGGGGGGTTGGCTCATTGTGTTGAGTATTGGAGGAGATATCTCAAGTTCATTTGGAAGAACTTCATCCTTCCGCAAATAATGTCACTCTTCGACGAAGAACGTCGTCACCATAAGGAGAGACGACATGCCATACCTTCTTCTCTCCACAGCTAGTGTAAGACGCCATCCCCTCCTTGGATGCACGCCAATGTCGTCTTCGAAACCTCACCCCGCGATACCATCTTCCACGTCGCCGACAAATGACATCGTTAAATTGAGGTAGGTGTTGTCTTCGTTAAATTTTAATTTTAACGTTCTTTGTTGATTAATTTGGCCGCTTGTTACCGATGTAATGGGAGGAGATCAGACCGCACAAACATGGCCAATTTCTCCTCCTCGTTTTCTTGTTGATCAAGTTGATGATCGAGACGAAGGAGGCGCGGTGCCATCGCACCACGTGGGAATGAAGGGAAACACAGCAGGAGCGGGCCGCAGCGGTGGTGCGCGGCACCGTCGCGCCGCGCCGGAGAACCCGAGGGAGGCCGCGGTCGGAGCGGCCGTGGCGGAGGGGTGTGGCGCCATCGCACTGCACCGGTCGAAGAAGGGTCGTGGCCTAAGGCCGTGGTGGTCCAGAAGGGGCATCCGGACAACCGGTCGCCGGCGCTCCGGGAGGCGGGACCCCCACGGGTCCCGTGGCGGCTCAACCGGTCGGCCATAATGGCCGGCCGTTTTCCAGAAAAATCGGGGGTTTGAAACCCCCGGCTAGCGCATAGGGCATACCCCTTAGGTTCCGCCATTTCGGAATCAAGGGGTCGGCGCCCCCCTTTGCACACCGCTCGGCCGTGAGCCGAGCCACGGCCGGCTTCCGAGCTGGGCTACAGGCCGCGTCCAGCCGCGGGTCGAGCCGCGCCCGGCCGGGCCGGGTCGTGCCAGTCGGGCCGCGCCCAAGTGGGCCGGACCCGAACCCGGGTCAGGTTGACCCAGTTCAGGCCGACCCAGGGGGTATCGGGCCGGGTCGGGTCGACCTGGTTCGGGCCGGCCCAGGGGGTATCGGGTCGGGTCAGACCGGGCCCAAACCCCCTAGTGTCGGACCAGGTTCATTCAAACGCCCATATCTTGGGCTACAGACCTCCGATCGATTCACTGTCAGTTGTGTTGGGATCCTAGGATCGAGACGGTCGTTTAGGTATATTACACTCAAGATTTAGGTAAAGTTTGGGTATATCCATATTGGTTCAAACCCAAAATCAATCGGGCCCTTGGAGCGAAAACGCTTATAACTTAACGACTGGACATCCAAATGACGTGTTGTCGATCACGTTGAATTCCTCTTAGTGAGACGGTTCTTTTGGATTACTATGATTGAGGTTTGGATGCAGCTGGAGTATGGTTGGGTTGGTTTTAACTTAAAAACCAACCGGGCCCCTGGGACGAAAAAGCCAATTACTCTCAAACCGGGCGTCCGATTGACGCGCCATCTGTCGCATTGATTTCCTATTGACGAGATGGAACTTTTTGATACATCAACTCTGGACTTCGTGACAGTTTATGTATCGACCCTCTTGACTCATGGAGTAGACCCTCCCGGAATTGAGCGTGCTGTGTACGGGAACCCTAGAGTTGGTTGCGATTGTAACGACGATGGTGACTGTACTTGGATCCTACGTGGGTTCGGCAGCGATGGTTACTGTACTTGGATCCTACATGGGTTCGGTAGCGACGACTTCTATACTTGGATCCTACGTGGGTTCGGAAGAGGAGATGATTCAGAGGCTACATATAATCATCTCCACCTCTCTTAGTGAGTAGTATACCTGTGTGAGTTGAGTCTTGACTTCAATCTATATCATCTATATGATTGACTTTCTTTCCTGTGTATACTGGGTTGTGCTTTCCTGTATGGACTGGGTTATGTTTTCCTATGTGGATGTATGGGTTGTACTTGGGCTCGTGAGTTGGAAACGAACTGGAATTTATGACTTAGGTATATGCATGGTAATATACCTAAGTATAGTTGGTTGATACTTCATGTTTGTATCCTTACTTTGTGTTTTATCCTTTGTGGATTCTGGGAGACCTTCGGGGGTCTCGGGGTCTCTACTGAGTATCGTATACTCACCCCTGCACGGGTCGTGCCCGCACTACGTTGTGTTGGTTGCAGACGACGGACAACGCTGATCATGGTTGAGTCTTGTAGAGCGGGACGGTACCCAGAGGTGGACTATCAGGCCGGATGTACACGGAGCAGACGGCCGGACCCGAGGAGTTTAGGAGACCATTTGTACCCACCCTTCAGGTGGGATAGCCAGAGGACGACTCGGTGGTTGCTGATTTACTTTACTACTGTTGTATTTCCTTTTCAGTTGTACTGTACTTTCAGTTGGGTTTGTATTCTGGCCCATTTACTTTTCAGCACTTACTTTTGTACTGAGTTTACTTAGTGTTTACTTCAGCTTGTTTACTCTGTTGTGTTTTTTACTTGTATAAAGGCAATGCCTTCCCTTTTATTCGGGATTTACACCTTTGGTGCTAGTCGCCAGCCCCTGGCCTATGGAAGGCGAGCTTCGGATAGTCACGGAACGGGCCCTGAGGACGGGTCGTGACATCTCTTATAAAGGTTCTTACACATCCATTGATAATTTCAATCATTTTCTTAACACTCCTCTTTATTTTCACAGTAATTATTTCAAGAATGAACTTATTAGAGGAATTCAAGCCAATGGAGTTTGTTTTAATGAATGTATATTCTTAAATGTGTATATCCCTTTACTATCCCTAGTTGTACTAGTCCATATTTATGCATGATGTATAAAGTTATTACGAAATGTAAAAGTATTTTTATGCGCTTTTATTGTAAAATGTAATAAAAATTTATTTAGGGGAAATAGTTCCTTTATCAAAAGAAGAATATTTTTTGGGTTGTTATAGTTATAACTTATGATCCAGCTAAAGAAGCATAAAATATATGATGATTTGTTCCAGTTCTTGGAATAATACTTTAGGTACTAACCAATACATTTCTTCATGATGTATTCTTACCATAATAGTGTTGATATTTCTACACACACTATTTACATGGTAATGTCCATAGATTATTTTTTGTATCAACAGGTTATAGAAATTCCTAGCTATAATGAGAACCTTGAGATATTGTGATTGTAATCATAATCATATGTCTTATGGTCTAGATACATCATATTGACTATAAAAATATGGTATCTTATTATTAGTTGTTGGGGTATCATAATCATTGAGACTTATTCTCATGAGGTTAGTGGAGGAGATTATGAGGACTAACCCAACAATAGGAACACCACATGTTTTAGGTGTCATTGGTTGTTTCTATTTTATGATAACATGTATTGGTCTCTAAAAATGAGATCATTATTAATGTGTACAATTTTACCATGTACTTTGATTCGTAATGAACACTATGACATTTATGTTTTGGTGAGGAATCTTGTATTGGGTGCATCATTAGTGGTATGATATTGATTCAATGGTCAAGATAAAAATTTATCACTTCCAAAAGGAAGAGATATTTTGGGATTAGTTGACTAGGATGTTATTAACTTTATTAAATCCACATCTATGGTTATTAAAGTTTAGTATATCTAGTAAGGTCAAAAATAAATAAAGCAAGAAAGGATGATGACATGAAGTGTGCATCCTGTTTTATGAGATCTCACGAAACAAAGAGATTATATTACATAGTGTGTGTTCATAGAAGGTTATTGTAGATATGACTAAACCATATCTCCTTAGGGTCCTTGACGAGTTTCTAAACTCTACTTATATTTTGTGATTATCACTCACTTCTATTAAGATAAGGTCATAGAGGGTCACACACAAATTATATTCATAATCTTGTTCAATTCTAGTGAATTTAAGTTTAAGACATGGTGGGACCCACGATGGTGGTTGAGTAAAGTCCAATTTTATACGATCATAAATAAAATAAATAAATTCAATGTTATTCTATTTTATAATAATATCCACTTAATTTATTTACTTATTATATCCATAATTTATTCAGTGGGAATAATGTAAAAATATTTTTTAAATCAATATTCAATATTGAATATTCAAGGTTCTTTTAATATTCATGATAGAGGTGCATATAGTTAATGAGACATATATTACCACATAATAAAATTTATCTATCACAAGTATGTGATAAAATATTTGATACATTTACAGGAAGTTTTAAATGCTATTTATGTCATTTTTGTGTATGTTTAAAGGGTTAAATTCCATAAGGACCTAAATAAAATTTATGGATGTTATAAACTAAGTATTTAATAAATTTTATGACCCCAAATTAGATATGTGAGTGTTTGATAGAATTATCTATCCTATCCACCTCTCTCTCAAGTCTAAGAGATAGAAAGTGAAGGGAAGATCAATAATTGTTCGATCCAAGTTCTAGGATCATTAGTTTGATTTCCTGAAATCATAGAGATGTTAAAGAGCCTTTGATTATCCATGCTAGCACCTAGATTCCATAGTTTGATGATAAATCAAGCTTCTAGAACATGTGTGGACAATCTAGAGGTTTTTGGGTTTGGTTCCTTTGAGAAAAGATCACCAACAATGAGTGAAATGTGTTTCCTATCGAAATCAGATAAGGTATTATTTCAATTTATTTTTTTATTTTTAATTATTCATGATTAATTTATTTTCACATGATACATATATGAATTTAATTTTTATTATATGAAAATTTGATATTTCGACATAAATCTGGACCTAAAATTTTTAAAATTCCATTTTCCATGCTTTTGCAAAGCCTCGAGTTCCTTCACATTGGTCATCTGAGTGAATTTGTCAATGAATGTAATGAAATAAAGATCAAACTAAGATTATTTCTATCCCATAAGCCCACAAATATCTATATGGATTAATTCTAATGGTCTTTTAGAATTAATATCCACCTTATTATGAATTTTATGAGTTATCTTTACCTTCTGAAATGTTCCAAAAATTTCATCTTAATTTATTTTTAGCTTTGGTAGATCTCTTACTACTTTATGTTTTACAATATTTATTATGATTCTTTTTCCCAGATGCCCAAGTCTTCTATACCATAGCATATTCTCATCTTTTATGCTCATGAAAAATTTATTGGAAGGATCACCAATCAATAATAAATTTAGGTTTGTTATTCTCCCTTGAGAAATGGTTCTTCCATATCTTATGATTTTAATGATGCATGTGTTTTTATTGAATGTTAACTCATTCCCATCATCACAAAGTTTAATAACACTCAATAAGTTTTGTTTCATCCCTTAAACATAAAGAACGCCATCTGATTTTAAATCTTCATTCTCTATTTGACTTGTGATAATACCTTTGATTTTAAAGTAAGATTCTTTACCAAATTTTACTACCCATCATTCATGTTTCTAAATATTTTTCATAATTTTAGAATCACCAATCATGCACCCACTATCAAGCATTCATGCCTTAGTCTTCTTGTTAGATTTAAGAGAAACTTCTACAAAGCATGACTTTTATTTATTGTACACTTAAACTTCTTTCCATTTATCTTTAAGTTGAAACTAACTGGGTAATATTATCATGAATTTATCTAATATATTCCCTTTTTAATCACAACTTTCACATATCTCTTTAAGATAATCAAAACAGTTTTTTGTTGTCCACTTGGAACCATTTTCCATCTCTGTATGCTTTCTTCCAGAATATGTTTCTTTCATATTGGATCTGCTCCCCCTAACATATTTCCTTCTTATGGGTAAATAAATGTATATTATTTATGTCCAAACATTCCAAATAACCATCAATATCCCTAAAATCTAAATCCTCTCAAAAAACAAGTATCATGTCCATAAATTTTTTATCCATAATTTGAAACTTTCTTAAGCTTTTTGGTCTGATTTTTTCTATAATTTGGAATTTAAGTGTCATTAAAGATTATCCTTTTATCAATAACTCTTTAAGTAAATTTATATCCATTTTTATTGTTCTAAATTTTAATATTATTAAGATTTAAACCTATATTGTTAATGCCAATAGTTTTGGAAATACATTTTTCAGATGAGGATTTTACCTAAATTTTATTAGTATCTTTAGAGGATTCTCTATTGACTTCTATAGATATTTTGAAGTCATTCTTGATATTTTTTATTTATTTATTATATTTAAGACATTTTTTGTGTCTTGTATAATTCTTTATACTTAAATGAGAGTTTTTCATCAAGGTCATTTATCATCTTATCATATTTAGCAGTTTTCAAGATGAAATGTTTATTTTCTTATGAAATGTTTGTCTTCCTTTTAACATAATTATTTTTTTATCCATAAGATTATTTTTATATTTTAACAACTTTTTTTTTCTTTAACATGGTATTTTTCTCAATACATTCCTCAAGTTCATCTTTTATCATGTATTCAAACTCTTTATGTTCTAAATTATCTTCACCACCAATTGATGAATCAATTGTTTTATAAACATGAGCCTTAAAATTTATATATTTTTTATGAATTTATTCATAAGAATAATTGAATGATGTAAGATAATTTTCCTCTTATTTAATCATTAATTTTTTTCTTTTGGTTCTTTGAAAACTATTCTTACATAATCCTTCCTTCTAAACTTCTTTAGAATTTTTTATCCACTTATTTCATTGAGTCTTTTCATCACTTTAATATTTGAAATTTGTAACTTTCTTCATTATAAAATTAACCACATATTTTCTAAGTTATTTATATTTATAAAATCTAAGAGATAATGTGCCTTTTTTATTACTTTTACCCTTCTAAAATATTTTTTAAATGAAATCAATGATTCTTTGATATTATTCATCTTCATTATCAGAATCATTTAAGTCTATAACATCTTCATCATTGTTAATTTTCATCTTCCTCATGGCTTCAAAATCCATTCCATATTTCAATTTCATTTTGAATACTGGAAGATTTATCTTATTATATGTAATGAGAATATTATGTAACTCATCAAGAAAAATATATTCTCTATCTTTAAGATATGAAATTTTAGGATCAAATCTATCTGGAACATTTCTCATCATATTTTTCGCAATTGTGGGGTCATCAAGTTTCTCACCAAAGCTTCAAATATTACTCATAGTTTTATTTACTTGAGTATAGAAATCATCAATGAATTCATCCTCTAACATTTTTATTTCTTCAAATTTTCTTCTCTTGATATGTAACTTTCCTTATTTGACTTTTTAATTTCCTTCATAACTACTCTCTATCTATCCTATATTTATTTTATAGTTTATAGTCCCATAATTTTTATGTATAATTTATTAGATAATGACATAAGAATAGAATTTTGAGCTTTTAAATCCACTTCTATATTACCTTTTTCAAAAAAATCATATGATCATCATTTTTGAAGAGTGAAAATCATACTATAGTCACATCACGGACTTCTAGTACAAGGTATAAAAGATATGGAAACACCTAATTCTTCCAGATGTGATAATTTCTTCCATATAATGTTTTTATACCCCTATTATTGATTGAATTAATACAATCTGTTCTCAAAAGTCAATAGCTTAGATCTTATAGATGGAACATGCTTTGATACCTGCTGAAGTGTCTGACAGGATTGGTTTTCTCAAATGAGAAGGGGGGGTTGAATTAGTGGAGGAAATTTTTTATAATTCATTTTCAAAATAAATAAACCTATGTAACGTATTAGAGTCTTATCCACTCAAAACAAAAAAAAAATCAGCCTTATATGATCATTTAGAGAATAATAAATAACAAGGAACACATAATTTGTACAAGGTTTAGATCCAATGTGGAATACTACTCCTTATAATGGTCGGTTTCTCTCCCCAAACATAAATTATTTTCACTATAAGAACAAGTGAGTTCCAATTACATGTATTAATGTGGAATCTCACTGCAAATTTTAGGAGTCACACCCAACAATAAAAATTCACTCTAAAATAAAAATATGATGAATACAAGATGAATAAAATCAACAATTAAACCAAGTTTCTTTAGAAAGAAAAAAGACAGAGATTCACTTACATGGTCCCTCAGAAAATTCCAAAAATATTTCCACACCATGAAAATTTGAGTTAATCTGCAAAAATAATCTCATACTAAAATTATATCTCCTGAAATAATGAGTTTATTCTAATGTTGATCACTAAATATATGACCTCAATTTCAAACACCCCCTCTTCTGATCACTTTCTCAACAAATATATCCTATGAAGAATCACCATCATCATATGAACAGTGGTCTCACGAATCATTTAAACTACAACCAAGGGTAAAGATTCCATAAACTCATAATTATCTTCATTGGATATTTCCATTTATTCTTCCTATTTAAAAATACATTAAAAATTTAAAAAAATACTTCACAAATCAACACATAACACCTATTCCAAATATTAGATCATGCATGGAAGGTTTTTTGAAATAACCACTTTCAGGGCATGAATATAGTTTCATAGAGTGAATTCCTTTCATATAAAAAATAAATCATTATCATGAATCCATGTGAATCTCTCTTCAAGGATTGAACTCCTCAGATAGGAAAAATTTCATGGCATGAATTTTGATTCATGGCATGAACGATCTTCAAACAGAATCACTAATTATACTCAATTCATCCCAATAAACTCTCATAGAATGACATAGTATTTCACAGTGTGAAACCTATATTATTCAACCAGATCACTTTTATCCAAATTCATAAACCACAAGCCTACATTATAAAATTATCTTCTATGGTATATATTTCATACAACCCATTACAATCATCATAAAAATAATAACACCTCAAGAGATGGTTTTCAACAAATAAAATAACCCAAACTCACTACTAAGACCATGGGATATTCAATATTCCTAAATCAAAGCCATAAATGCATGGGGTTATTCACAAACCATCAAATAAGTATAAATAATCAACCATTAAATTTAAAAAAATAAAATAAACATGTATAATGACCATGATATCTTCTAATGGTCAATTTATCAAGAGAATGAAAAATTATCCCTTAAAACTAGTGAAATAACTCCTTAAACTTTCACTAGTTTGAGTTACAGTATTCCACTTTCCTCCCATGTATCACTTTGGTTGGTTTCACCTCGACTCTATCTTGAACCACCTTCGCTCGCATGGTTTCTCCATTATTTACATGTTTTACTCATACACAG
This sequence comes from Viscum album, assembly GCA_963277665.1. Classification (NCBI taxonomy): domain Eukaryota; kingdom Viridiplantae; phylum Streptophyta; class Magnoliopsida; order Santalales; family Viscaceae; genus Viscum; species Viscum album. The sequence continues at coordinate 1,987,763,996 of OY728141.1, forward strand.
GTGAGGGGAACTAGTGGTATGTGGTTATATAAAAGAAACTATGGACATGCAATCTTGTTCATAATAATGAGGGGATGTGCACACATCATCGTTTTAATTTAATATTAATTATCTAAAAAATCATTCCATAATAATTAAATTAAAATAATATAAGAACATACATAGGTTAGTAAAAATCATGATCATCCATTCCATAAATGATTACACTTTTAAAAATAGCTATAAATAATTTCAATTCCTTATTTTATTAAGATGAATTGATTGAATTAAAAATTAATTATCTTATTAATTATTTATTTATTTTATCTTAATTTTTTCATATGAATAGTCTTGGAGACCCCCATCATGATAATTTTAAATAAATTTGATTTTATTCAAAATTAAATACATACATGGTGTGTACTGACATGGTAAATTGTGTTTACCCTTCTAGTTATTCCTACATGACATGTATTGGAGCTAACATGGCTTATGTCATACTAACTTATTTACACTAAGTGTACTATCATATGAAATGGTGTGTTATATAAATAAAATATACTACTGATCATGCATATTGTACTTTACTTTATATACAAGCATAGACGGTGTCTCACGTTATTATACAGTATGTGGTTTCATGGGCCAAAAGTGTGTATTTTGTATAGTGTGTTCTACCATATTGTATAACATTAATATACATAATGTGTACATTTATCACTACTCATTTAGTTCATGGTGTGTATGACAATTATACATGTTTTTTAATGTAATTTATATATAAAATAATTAATTTATCATTTAATACCACACAAAAGCAGTTGAAATACGCAGTGTGTAACAAATATAATTAAAACCTTATCACATGGTATGTACGCTAGTTACACACCATTTAGTTTGGTTTAATGATGAAATTAGTTTTCTTTTTTCATGTTCAACTCACATGACACATCTGGATTGACATGTAAATTGTGTGATCTATCCTGATTTATACATCATGTACACTCACTACATGGCATGTAATTCATTTCTGGTCAATCCTACATTACACAGCTAGGGACTTGGCCTATTATAAGTAGGGTATATAACACATTAAAAGATGTTTATGCCAACTATATACTATATAATTACATTTATCCCATGTTATGTGGTTGGAAATCATTACACGGTGTGTAATAATTACATGTCGCGTACCTTGACAATGCAGTTTCTACTAATTTCATTTAAAAAACCAAGTAGGTTTACATGGAATGTACACCAACTACATTTTGGGTACCCCATCAAATTGCGTGTCAGCTGGAATCTTTTATGAAACATGTAATTAATACACACTGTGTAATGGAACCCACAAGACATATTGTGATTTACATAACATGTCCTTGTGTGGTTGATTGGATTACATGGCATGTACTTTTCAGTTACATGTTGTGTATTTGTGTCATGATGAGAGGATCTCTATATCCTTTGAATGGGATATTTGAATGTTATTTATATATTCTTGGTTTTTACTTGGTCATATAAAATTGAATGAACATATAATATCAACTTTAAAATTAAAGAACAAATATAATAGAAATGAAAAATTAACATCCAAATTGTAAACATCAACAAATTAATAAATAATAATACATTAGTATGTGATAACTCTGATGCCACTTGAAGGTTATGGGGTGTGTACAAGAAGTGTTCGGTCATGTGCCCAACAAAAAATTCATCAGTTTATTTAGATTAATCCTTAGAACGTGATGATTTCAACCCTGGAAGATTCTAAGGAGGATCATTCACATATAATTAATAATTAATTTATATAATAACTAATTAACTTATCTTATCGTTCTTTATCTATTAATTATTTGGTCTACCACTCTTATTGTGTTATTTTTACATTGAAGGATTTCAGTATAGAATCCATCTAGAAGTGATCCACACGTGCTCTAAAACCTATAAAATTCATTGATTCATTAGGTGCTAGTGTGGCTAATACTAATCACTTACGAAATTATCTATTTATAACTGCAAGATTCCCTTTTGATCTTGAATTAATGTTTAATTTCTCTCAATGACTTGAGAGGGATGAAAAGGATCATTAATTTTAGTTATTAAGAGCATTCATGAGAGATTACCCTCTAGGTATTAAGAGGGTTATCTTTAGAGAATATTATTCACAACAATCATCTTTCAACCTATTAACCTATAAATGATATAAGTAGGTAAATATACTCATATCAGAGAATAATTTATTGAAAAAAGTCCCTCAACATTTCTCTTAATCCTTATAAAACCCCATGTTGAATAATAATTATTATTATCATAGTAACCCAAATTTTTCATACATAAATATTACGTATTTTTAAATGAATATTCAATATATTTTATAAACACATGACCAAGGATTGTAATAGTTTAATGTCTATTGAGACTATAAACACAATCTTTTTATTTCATAAAATATATTCAACGTCACTCACAAAGATATTATCACATAGTACTCTTCTTAGGTATACCCTACCTAAACATTTTTTCATATCCTCGAGAAGAAAACATAATAAAGGGTGAGCTCAGATACTCAATAAGGGTAAACATAAAAGATATCATTATATGATCATATAAAATAATAAGATAAGAATAAGAGTATGTGATCATGAAAATCACTTAAAAAGTTTATACCAAACCTTTCATAGATCATAAACATGAGTCATGGCATAAATCTTGGTTGTTCATAATACATGAATCTTAAGGAAATCAGATAACATGATTCATGAGAGCATAACATTGACATAAGTCATGGAATTATGGCATACAAAAAATAATAGAAAATCATTTACATGGTAGTCAATGATCATTTCCAAGACTATAATAGTAGAATGGTTTCACTCCATAAACTATCATAGTAGTCTAGGTTCACTCCCAATACTATCATAATGTACAAATTCCTTTACTGAACTAGGTTTACTTCCAATTCTAGACTTATTTATCTCATGAAATATCAATCTCTACCTAATAAATTGGAGGGAGACATAGGTCCCACCCATCATATAATTAAAATCATACATACATGTTCCAAAATATCATAAAACATTCATCATATCAGAACCCATGAAAATAAATGTTTTTCATAAACATTTCATTGTAGCATAACTTGTAGAAATAAAAAAGGTTTCATAATCATTTCATCATTTCATCAAATCATAACCCATGAAAAAAATAATATGGTTTCATAATCATTTTATCATGTTATAACCTATGGAAGACAAATGGGTTTAATAAAAATATTTTCATTATATATATAACCCATACAAATAAATAATTAGAATGGTATCCTTGGATAATATCCCAAATAAAGCATAAGTAACATCAAAGTATGTCATCTTAGATGAAAATTGATTTCTAAATATCAATAGGAACATTTCTTGAGGAAAATATCCTTTCCAATTCGAAAACAACTTTTTAAAACATAAAACATTTTCAAAATTATTTTATTTGAAAATAACTTTTTTAAACTAAAATTTCATAAAACACTATGAAAATACTTTTCTTTGAAAATGACCTTTGAAACTTATAAAGTAACCTTTAAAAATAATTTAAAACATTTCTTGAGGAAAATATCCTTTCCACTTTGAAAATAACTTTTTAAAACTAAAAATACATAAAATATTTTATAACTAATTGTCATTGAAGATAAAATTTTAAAATTACAAAGGAATATTTAAAATAATGAGTTGATTCTGATGGAAAAAAATTTCATTCATGTCTTTCTTGTTAAAATAAATATTCCTTTCACATTTTTAGTAAAATCCAAATAGGCCTAGTTTTGAAAAAAAATGAAGATTCTTTTGAAAAAAAATTATAAAAAGGAAAAAAAGAATAAAAATGTTTTTAATAAATCATTTGTATAATTTTAAAAAAAACATTTTTTGAAAAAAAAATTATAAAACATGATTTTGGAAGAAAAAGGATTTTATATCGTGGAGAGAAACAATGTCAATTTTCTTTAAAACATTCTTATGGAATCATGAGTACATAAAAAGAGAAAAATGAAGGTAAAACATGTTTTCTATTGGAATAACCGAAGGATAATAAAATTAATCAATTTATTTATATGTTTATTATAATATTTTATCATCATAAATAAAAACAAAAAACAATCCTAATAAATGATGAGATTATATCATAAAAACATTACCACTTAGGTAACATTGAATCATAATCCCCATGAAAGAATAAAATTAAATGAAAACTAAAATATCATGATAATAATTATTTCATGATATAAAATGTCAAATTTGATTCATATACACCTCATAAAATAATATAGGTGCATAACACAACATATGTCTCAAAGAAGGAAAATTGAGACAAAAATCAATTACCGTTTTGGTAATTTTTGAATCGTAAGACCCATTAAAGATTGATATCAAAAGAAAAATTAAATATCATTAATATAAGGAGATTAATTCTATAACATTTTAAATGGTCAGTATATTCATCACATTAAATAAATAGGTTGTGAATATGGCTTGTGTCTCGTAGAAAATAAAAGTGAGACAGAAATCCATTACCTTAAGTATTGAATTCCTTCATACATGTTTGAAACTCCTATATAATAAATATAAGTTTATTATAAATATATTAAATAACCAAAATCATATTTATCATACCATATATGATTTACTTATGAATTTTTATTACCCGTTTATTAGCAATTTCGTGTTAAAATTATCTTTCGAGTAATAACTTCTTCATTTTCCATGTATGTTTTGGTTTGGTATTTTCAATCCATTTTCATTGATCATGGTTATATAATTTCTATAATGATACCCATGATATTAATATAATATATATTCATTATATATGTATTTATATTAATCCATTAAAGTTATATATAGAAAATTAAATACACCATTCATGGAGACAGTTGGATGTACGTACGCATGAACGTTGTTTCCATTTTCTCGAATGATGAAATAAAAGAAAGTTAAATGATATAATTACATTAAAAATTATTTTTATATCATATATATTCATTAAATTTACCCTAATTAACTTCCATGAAAATCATTAGTAAAAAATAAATCACATTGCTTCGTGAGGCGGTAGTTCATTGTACACACGAACGATGTTATCATATCACCCACAGAATGGAAGGTAAGAATTTGAATATGATATATTTATAACATAGGTATAATTATGTTAAAAATATAATATATATTAATATAATATATTCTTATTACCATCCAAGTAAAATATAAATGAAAAACACATCACATCAGTTCGTGATGCGGTAGTCTACCGTACACACGAACGACATTATTATTTTCCAACGGGTTGGGAGGTGAGAAGGTAGATGTGATATTATAATTAAATATTTATAATAATATCATAAATATCATATATAAACATTAAAATCATCATTATATCCATCCATGATAAGTGGTGATGGAAAAAAATAACATCGGTTCGCGACGCGGTAGTCTATAGTACACACGAATGATGATTTCGTAACCCATTTGATATAAGTGGATATTATTTTAGGTAATACCATTAAAATAACAACATATCATTAAATTTAAGATTATTATGTTATTATATCATCATGTTTTAATAATAATTGAAGGAGTTGGAGGAATAAATAAAATAAAACACTTTGTTAGGGATGTTGCCTCTTCTTCGAACAACTTCTTTTGGTTTGCACCAAAAGGATTATTAGGTTGGATTTATGAAAAAATAATGATTCTAGGATGTTATTATGTAATTAATTAATTTACTTGGGTAGTTACTATATGAAATAATTGGTTTGGGGGTGTGAAGAGGATAGGAGAGGGGTGGGATTCTATAAGTGTGGTGAGTGCCACACCTGTAATCTTTGAAAAGAAAAAGGCATGCCCACATTTTTAAGATTCAAAAGGGATAAAACATATGACATTATAGAACCTTATATTTTATAATATATAAATATTTCCACATAATGGGGTTTTTGAAAGTTTATAGGTCATTTTTTCCCTTATCTTTTTTAGTTTAACTCTTGATAAACCCATTTTCACCTTAACTACAGTAATTCGTTTTTTACTTATTTTATTATTTATAATGGTAAAAAAAATTAAGTTGAACATATTCTAAAATATAAATTATTATTATTACAAATATGGAATTAATATTTCCAAATTCCATTCATAGAAGTGGAAAATTTTAATTTAAAATTAATCCCATATATGTGATGAAGAAATGGTTTTCCAAAGAGAGAAGTTTTAAAAATTTAAAAAGTTTTTATATAAACATTAAATATTAAATTGATTTGAATAACCTAAATTATAATATATATATATATATATATATAATTTAACTAATTTTAATTATAAAACCGTATTAAAATAAAATTTATCTTATAAATTATTTTAATAAAAAATAGTTTTTAAATAAAAACCAGTATTTTTCATTATTCACTAAAACATTTATCTATTTAGAAAATTTTCAAAAAAACACACCAAGATAATTTTTACATAATGATTTCATAAATAAATATAATTTTTTCATAAAAAATTATAAAACATTCAAAAATTAATTTTAAAATAAGTGTGAAAAATGAAACAAACTATTTTTTAGAAAAATAAAGTTGTTAAGCGTAAAACTGGATTTATTCTTATCTATTTTCTAGAAAAAAACATAATATGAATGTTAAAATTTTTATTGAATATATAATATATAAATTTCAATAAAATTATTCATAAAATTTTAGTTTTTTAATTTTTTAAGGATAAATGTGTTTGTGCACATAAAAATAATTTTTTTATAAAAAGATTCCTTTGTATTCAAATGGGTTTATTTATTTTCATTTATAAGTAATTGGTCACCAAAAAATTAATTATATATACATGTGTAAACTATATATTTTCCTAATTTATTTAATCCTATTCATACCCTCCATTCCAAAAAATATTTGATAACTATAAAATAATAATATTTTAATAGTATGTCACATTTAGTTTAAACTTGTGTGTAATAAAATCTACACTCAGAGTTGCATGTAATTTAAGCTAAACTCAATGTTCCATGTAATGCAACATAAACTTGGTTTTGAGTGTAATGAAAAATATGGAAAATGTTAAATTTATTTGAAAAAATATATTTCAAAAATTCTCATGGTGTTACATTATACTCCCTTAACTAAATTACATCACCAAAATTTAAACTTATGCTCGGTAAACAAGGGTTTAACAATTGAAAAAACCTTTGTGGGAAACCCACATTGTGAAAATGGTTAATAAAAATTCCTCTTGAAAAGAGAGAAAGGGGTGTGTGAAGGTCATCTTGAATAACACATATTAGGTTTCCAAATAGGATAAGATGGGAGGGAGGTGAATATTTAGATATATAAGAAAAACTTAATCTCAAAATATTTATGTAAAGTGATAGAGATCATTTATCACAAGAAATTGAATGGTCATGTGAAAATAAACAACCAAAAAACCATAAACCAAAGAGGTTTGAAAAAGTTCATTGATATCATCATAAATAATGGTAATAGGATAACATTTTATTTCAAAATCATTTTCCTAAAGTTGGGGAAATTTCATAAGGATATATACTTGATTTATTTCATTCCATTTCATAAGAAAGATCTCATCCTTTGGTTGTGCTTAGATTTATTTCCACATCATCTCATACTTTAAGAAATAATGATGGGTTTTTTATGCCTGAATCACTAGTGGATCATAAGATCCATAAAAAAATGATAAGTCATTCATTATTTCTATAGTTGTTATCAAAAATAGAATTGTTAGCATAGGTTATCCAATAAAATCCAAAGTTTAAATTAATCCATTAATGACCTTATGGATCCTTTATATCTAACCAAAATTGAAATCCAAAAATTTAGAAATAAGGTCACTAAATTTTCAAAATCAACTTATCATTAATCCCCCAAACAACCTGAAGTAGCTATTAATGTTAAATACCAAATATGTGAATACATTGATCATATATTTTCTTAAAACATGGTGATAACTATAATTATAATAAAACCTTAATGAAAACATATATACTTCCTCATTCCTTGAATAAAACCATAGATTATTGAATATATTCCATAAATCAAATAATGTTGTCAACTCCATCAATGATAACATAAACTACTTTGTCTAAAAATCATTAATCAATTCCAAGGTCATCAATACTATATAATTTACTTTATTCATATCCATAATCTCTTTATCCCCACATAATTATCTCAACATCTGTAACATATTAAGGTTTATCTTCCCTTAATCATTTATTTTCTATAAAATATCACCTTTCCATTAAATCTCTTTTCTATGGAATCATCACCATTCAATATATTATTAAAAATGTGTAATAAAAAAGTTATACTAGACAATACTTATATATTTTGTAATTATTTAATTCCAATACATAAACACTTTAATCGTTTTACTTCATTATTAAACCATTTACTAGGATTCATCAACTTATTCCTTAATACCTTTTTCACTTCATATGTCATTTGTATTTTCTTCATCATCAACAACAAAAACTTTACTTGTAACACCTTGTTGATCCAATTATTTAGATTTCCCCTTGGTCCATTAATTTATATAATGATTATACTTTACACATTTATAACATTCATCCATTATTGATGGATTTGGGAACCCATTATTCTCATCCATTACGTTAACTGAAATTTTCATTTTTCCTCAGAAATCGCTTACTTGGTGTCCTTATTTTCTACACATGAAACATCTTATAGTTCCTTAGAGACATTCCCTAGAGTTATTCTTCTCATATTCTCAACATATAGAAAATTGGATATTCTTTCCTCCATAGTCTTCACCACCCAAAATATCAATGAACTTTATCCTTATCTTCATTATTGAATTTGAGAGTTAGTTATGGTGAAATTTGTTAATAATATATTGTGATAACTAATTAGGAATAATCACAATATCCTTCGCTCCAATCATCATCCCATTTTGTTTCTCATCAATACATTATCTATCACATTCAACATTAGTCCAGTTCCTTCAGGTTCCCACCATTGATTAAAACCAAAAATCATAGTGTGTTCAATAATATTTATAGTACGAAACCACATAATCATAAAAAATCAGTTATAGGATGTATAAATCATGACACCTTATTTTCAATCTATAAAACCTTAGGATTAATATAGGTCATTCATGGTCATTATTGAAATACTTCATGATGTTTCATAAAGAGTTTCTAAAGTCTCATAGCATATCCCCTGGGAGTATCAAATCAGGTGTGAAATAAGGCCCACTTTCATGCACCATGTGAAGATCGAGTCTATCTCAATGCACATATTTCAGAGTTATTATCCCTAGGTATCTTTGTGTCATATGCAAATCCACTTTTAGTATCTAGTCATGGATATAATTTCTTATAATTCACTCTCTCTATCCTTTACCAATATTCCATGACATTTTCTTATACTTTGAATCATCCTTAAAGTTATACCTAGATATGTCCCTATAAATATACCTAGACATATCCTTATTAAAATCCCTAGGGATCTCACTAAACACACACCAAAGGACCATAATAGTTTAGTGTATTTTGATACTAGAAACACAATCTTTTTATTTCATGAAGGATCTTCAACATCTCCCACATTAATCTTCTCACATAGTACTCCTCTTAGGCATACCCTTCCAAAACCTTTCTTCATAACCTGTGGAAGTAAACATAAGAAAGGGTGATCATAGATTCTCAATAAGGGTAAACATTAGATATATCAATCTATGGTCATATGAAATAATAATATAAGAATAATGGTACTTTCTCATGAACATAACTTGAAAAGTTCATATACAAACTTTCATAGATCATAAACATGATTCATAGCATAAATATTGGAAGCTCATGAGACATAAATCATAAGGAAATCAAAGAACATGAGATATTAGAGTATAAAATTGACATAATATATGGAATTATGGCATACACATAATCATAAAAAATGATTTCTATAGTAATAAGGGATCATTACCAAGACTATCATAATGGAATGCGTTCATTACCCAAACCATCATAGTAGTCAAGGCTCACTCACAAGACTATCATAGTGGATAAATTACCTTACTAAACTTTGTTCACACCCCTTTTTAGTCATATTTATCTCATGATATATCAATATTTACCCAATGCATTTTAGGGAGATATAGGTCTCACCAATCACATAATGAAAAACATATAGATGTGTGTCGCATGATCATAGATAATTCATCATATCATAACCCACAAAGAGAAATGGGTTTCATAAATATTTCATCATAGAGTAACCTATGGAAAATAAAAAAGTTTCATAATCATTTCATCAAAGAATAACCCATAGAAAGAGAAGCAAGTTTCATAATCATATTATCATGGTATATCCCATAAAATAGAAATAGATTTCATAAAAATATTTTCATTATAAACATAGAATATCTAGATAAATAATAAGAATGGTTTCTTTGGATCATATAACAGTAAATTATAAGTAACATCAACGGATTTCATCATAGATGGAAAATTATTTCGATAGAAAACTTAGAAATTTTCTTGAGAAAAATAACATTTCCACTTCCAAAAACACTTTTTAAAACATAAACCATTTTCAAAATAATTTTCTTTAAAAATAATATTTTTAAAACTAAAATTTAACAAAAAACTGTGAAAATAATTTTCTTTTAAAATAACCTTTGAAACTTATAATGGAAGATTTAAAATCATTTAAAACATTTCTTAAGGAAAGTACCATTTCCATTTTGAAAATAACTTTTTAAATCTAAAAATTCATAAAATATTTTGGAAATACTTTTCTTTGAAGAAAAACCTTGAAAATTAAAAAGGAATCTTTAAAAAATGAGTTGGTCATAATGGTGGAAAATATTTTTCATGTGACACATGTTAAAACAAATATTCCATTCACATTTTTGATAAAATCCAAACTGGCCTTGTTTTGAAAACCACATGAAGATTAATTTGAAAAAAATAAAAAAATAAAATAAAGGTGAATTTTTTTTAATAAATCATTTGGAGAATATAATAAAACGTTTTTTTGAAATCATTTTTAGGAAACATTATTTTTGAAGAAAAATTATTTTCGACGGAGTAGATAAATAAAGTCAGTTCTCTTTAGAAATATTATTTTGGAATAATGAGTACATAAAGAGATGAAAATGAAGAGAAAACAAGTATTCTAAGGGAATAACCAAAGGAGATTAAATTTTATGAGTTTATTTAGATGTGGATTGTAATATTTCATCATCTAAATCATAAACATAAATAATCCCAATAAATAATGATATTGTATCATAAAACCATTACAACTTTCATAATATTGAATCATAAGAATCATGAAAGAATGAAATTATATGAAACTTAAAATTTCATGAGAATAAATAATTTCATGATATTACATATAAAATGGAATGTATATGCAGCTCATAAAAGAATATAGTTTCATAACACAACATATGTCTCAAATAAGGAAAATTGAGACAAAATTATCTTACAACTTTGGTAACTTTTGAATTATAAGCCCCATTAAATGATAACATAAAAAGAAACATTAAATATTATTAAATTAAGGGTATTTATGATATAATATGTCAAAGTTTTAGTATATTCACTACATAAATAAATAGGTGGTGAATATGGCATGGGTCTTATAGAAAATAAAAGTGAGACGGAAATCCCTTACCTTAAGTCTCAAATTCCTTCATACACATTAGAACCTCATATATAATAAATATAAGTTTATTATAAATATATTATAGAACCATAATCATATTTATCATACCATATATTATTTACTTATGACTTTTCACTTCCAATTTATTAACAATTCTTCTTAAAATTACATTTCAAGTAATAACTCCTTCGTTTCCACATATGTTTTGGTTTGGTATTTTAGATCTTTTTACACTGATCATGGATATATAATTTCCATAATTTTAAACATGATATAAATATCATATATATTCAATGTAAATTTATTTATAATAATCCATTAAAGTTCGATATAGAAAATAAAATACATTATTCATGGAGACGATAGGTCGTACGTACGCTTGAACGCTATTTTCATTTTCTGGATGAATGAAATAAAAGAAAGATAAATAATATATTACCATTATAGAATCATTATTTTCATATATATAAAATATATATATATTAAATTTTAGCAAATTACCTTCCATGAAAATCATTAGTGAAAAACGAATCGCATCGCTTCATGAAGAGGTAGTCCGTCGTACACGCGAATGACATTATCGTATCCCCCATGGAATGGAAAGTAAGAAGGTGTATATGATATATTTATTAAAAATTTATAATTATGTTACAAATAAAATATATATTAATTTAATATATCATTATTTCCATCCATGTAAAACATAAATGAAAATCACATCATATCAGTTCGTGAGGCAGTAGTCCTCTGCTCACACGAGCGATGTTATTATTTTCCAATGGGTTAGGAGGTAAGAAGGTACATGTGGTATTATAATTATATAGGTATAATAATATAATAAATATTATATATAAATATTAAATCCAAAATTACACCCATCTATGAGAGGTGGTGATGGAAAACAAATAACATCGGTTCACAAAGAGGTAGTTTTTTGTACACACGAATAATGATTTCATGTCCCATTTGATGGAAGTGGATATAGTTGTAGATAATTAACTTAACATAGAAAAATATAAGTATATTTAACATAATTTTTTTATTATATCATCATGGTTTAATAATAATTCAAAGATTTTATGGAATAAATAAAATAAAACACTCTGTTAAGGATGTTACCTCTTCTTTACACATCTTCTTTTGGGTTGCACCAAAAGGATTCTTAGATTAGATTTATGAACAATATAAGGATTATAGTAAGATATTAGAGAATTAATGAATTTATTAGGTCATTTTTTATCTAAATTAATGTATTTTTAGTTGTTAATAAGAGAGTAGAGGGGTGGGATTTTATAAGTGAGGTGAGTGGAATGCTTTTAATTTTTTAAAAGCCAAAGATGTACCCACGTTTTTCACATGTCACGGGGATCCAAAATGTTTTATTCTCAAACCTTATAGGTGATAATGTTTAAATATTTTTATAAAATGGGTTTTTTACAAGTTTTTATACCATTTTACCTCTTATATTTTTATTTTAACCCCCCCCCAGTAAACCTATGTTCACCTTAACCGCAGAAATTTATTTTTTACTAATTTTACTATTCATAACAGTCAAAATTTAAGTTGAAATTATTATAAAATATAAATTATTCTTATTCAAAATATTTAATCCATTTTTCCAAAGTTCATTCACATAATTTGAAATTTTTAGTTTAAAATTAATCCTGTAGACACGACGAAAAAGTGGGTTTTCAAAAAGAAAACTTTCAAAGGTTTAAAAAGTTTTTATATCAAAATTAAATATGGAATTGATTAAAATAACCTAAATATTATTAATATATATAAAATTTAACTAATTTTAATTATAAAACCATATTAAAATAAAATTTATGTTATAAATTATTTGAATAAAAATGCGGTTTTTTAATAAAAAACACTATTTTTCACTATTCACTAAAAAATTATCTTTTTAGAAAATTATCAAAAAAAATACAATGTAATTTTGAAATGATTATTTAAAAAATGAAGTTAATTTTTTCAAATAAATTTTTTAAAATTTTCAAAAAATAATTTTAAATTAAGTGCGTAAAATGCAACAAAACTGATTTTTAGAAAAATACAGTTTTTAAATGTAAAATTTGATTTATTCTTATCCCTTATATAAAAAACACATAAGATGAATTTTAAAGATTTAATTGAATATATAATATATACATTTCATTAAAATAATTAACCAAAATTTATTTTTTTAATTTGTTAAGGTAAAAAGTGTTTGTGTACATAAAAATGGTTTTTAAAAAAAGATTTCCATCGTATTAAAATGGTTTTTTTTTGTTTTTAATTAATTGGTAATAAAATAATTCATTATATATACATGTGAAAACCAAATATTTTCATAATTTATTTAATATTATTTATATCCAACATTTCAATGGCTAGTTGATAACAATTAAATAATAAAATTTTAATAGTACGTCACGTTTATATTAAACTTGATATCGTGTGTAACGTAAGATACATTCAGTCTTGCATGTAATGAAACATAAACTTAGTATTGTGTGTAATGAAATTTAAATTTATTGTTTCATGTAATGAAAAATATCAAAAAGATTCATTTTATTTAAAATATATATATATTACAAAATCTAAAGGTGTTACATTCTTCCCCCCTTAAATAAATTATATCCTCACAATTTGAACTTGTCCTCGGTAAAAAAGGGATTAACATTTGAAAATACCTTTGTGGGAAACCCACATCATAAAAAGGGTTAATAAAAATTCCTCTTGAAAAGAAATAAAGGGATGTGTGAAGGTCATTTGAAAGATCACTTGGAAAATTTCTTGAGTAAAATATCCTTTCCACTTTGAAAAACACTTTTTAAAAAATAAAATATTTTCAAAATCCTTTTCTTTCAAGATAACCATTTTAAAAATAAAATTTAAAAAAAATTTGAAAATAATTTTCTTTGAAAATATCCTTTGAAACTTATAATGGAATATTTAAAATCATTTAAAAGTTTTCTTGAGGAAAATATCCTTCCCACATTGAAAATTACATTTCAAAACTAAAAATACTTAAGATATTTTTTAAATCCTTTTATTTGAATATAAAATTTGAAACTTTAAAATGAAACTTTAAAAAAATGAGTTGGTCATGAAAGTGGAAAACATTGTTCATGTCATACACATTTAAACAAATATTCCTTTCATATTTTTTATAAAAGCTAAACGGGCCTTGTTTTGAAAACAACATAAAGAGTACTTTGAAAAAAAAACAAGAGTAAAATTTTATTCAATAAATAATTTGGATTAATTTAAGAAAAAAATTGAATTTTTTTTTAGAAAACATGATTTTGGAAGAAAAAGGAATTTCAATCAAAGATATAAATAAAGTCGATTTTCTTTAAAAACATTATTTTTGTAATCATGGGTATATAAAGAGAGGAAAATGAAGGGAAAACATGTATTCTCAAGGATTAAACATATGAGAATAAAATTTATGAGTTTATTTAGATGTGGATTATAATATTTTATTATCTGAATCATAATCATAACCAATCCTGATAAATGATGAAATTGTATCATAAAACCATTACCACTTTGGTAACATTGAAATATAATCCCCATGAAAGAATAAAATTAAATGGAACATAAAATTTCATGATAATAAATAATTTCATGATATTTCATGTAAAATTTTTTGTATATACACCTCATAAAATAATATTTGTGCATCACACAACATATGTCTCAAAGAAGAAAAATTGATACAAAAGTATTTTATCTCTTTGGTAACTTTTGAATCGTATGTCCCGTTAAATCATAAAATAAAAATAAACATTAAATATCATGAATATAATTATATTCATTATATAACATGTCTATGTAGTATTATATACATCACATAAAATAAATAGGTGGTGAATATGACATGTGTCTCACAAAAAATAAAAGTGAGGCAGGAATCTTTTACCTTAAGTCTCGAATTCCTTCATACATGTTCAAAACTCATATATAATAAATATAATTTATTATAAATATATTATAGAACCATAAAAATATGCATCATTTCATATATTACTTACTTATGACTTTTCATTGCCCTTTTATTAACAATTCCTTGTTAAAATTGTGTTTTTAGTAATAACTACTTCGTTCTTCATGTATGTTTTGGTTTGGTATTTTCAATCCTTTTACATTGATCATGGTTATATCATTTAAAGATTTTTAAACATGATATAAATATCTTTTATATTCATTATATATGTATTTATAGTAATCCATTAAATTTTGAGATAGAAAATGTAATCACCATTCATGGAGACGATAGGCTGTACGTATGCATGAATGTTGTTTCCACTTTTCTCAAAGGATGAAATGAAAAACAAGTTAAATAATATATTAACATTATATAATCATTTTAATTTCATATATATCTCATATATTAATTAAATTTTCCCTAATTACCTACTATGTAAAGTGTTAGTGAAAAACGAATCACATCACTTCGCAAGGCGGTAGTCCGTCGTACATACGAACGACGTTATCATATCCCCCATGGAATGGAAAGTAATAGGGTGTATGTTATATATTTATTCAATAGGTATAATTATGTTATAAATATAATATATATTAATTTAATATATACTTATTACAACCAAGTAAAATAGAAATTAAAAACACATCACATCGGTTCGTGAGCCAGTAGTCCTTCGTACACATGAGTGGTGTTATTGTTTTCCAATAGGTTGGGAGGTAAGAATTTATATGTGGTATTATAATTATAGTGGTATAAAAATATCATAAATATTATATATAAAAATTAAATCTATAATTATATCCATCCATTAGAGTTGGTGATGGAAAAAAATAACATCGGTTTGCATGGTGGTAGTCCGTCGTACACACGAATGATGATTTCGTATCCCATTTGATGGGAGTGTAGATAGTTGTAGGTAATGAACTTAAAATAAAAAATATATAAGTATATTAAAGATACTAATTTTATTATATCATCATTTTTTAATAATAATTCAATGAGGTGTAGGAATAAATAAAATAAAATGCTCAGTTAGGGACGTTACCTCTTCTTTAGAAAAATTATTTTAGTTTGCACTAAAAGGCTTCTTAGGTTGGATTTATGAACAAAATAAGGATTATGGTATGATAATAGGTAATTATATAATTTATTTGGCTATTTATTTTCTGAAAAAATGGATTTAGAATTGTTAATAGGATAGGAGAGGGGTGGACTTTTATAAGTGAGGTGAGTGGCACACTTGTAATTTTTGAAAAGAAAAAGGTGTGCCCATGTTTTTCACATGCCACAAGGCTCCAAAGTGGGCCATTGTCGAACCATGAAGGTTATAAGGTCAAAAATATGTCCAACCAATGGGTTTTAGAAAAGTTTCTAGGTCATTTTACCACTTATATTTTTAGTTTAAGCCCTTGGTAAACCCATTTTCACCTTAATCGTGGTAATTAATTTTTCTCTACTTTTACTATTCATAATGGTCAAAAATTAAGTTGAAATTATTATAAAATATAAATTATTTTTATTCCAAATACGGAATCCATTTTTAAAAATTCTATTCATCTAAGTGTAAAATTTTAAATTAAAATTAATCTTACGAATGTAATATAAAAGTAATTTTCTAAAGTGAAAAGTTTCAAAAGTTTAAAAAGTTTTTATATCAAGATTAAAGATGAAATTTGTTCCAATGAAATAAATTTGATTAATATATATATATATATATAATTTAATTAATATTACTTTTAAAACCACTTTAAAATAAAATTTATCTCATGAATGCATTGAATGAAAAGGCATTTTTTAATAAAAACTAGTATTTTTACTATTCACTGAAAATTTTAATTTTTTAGAAAATTATAAAAAAATAAACACAAGATAATTTTGACATTATGATTTAAAAAATGAAGTTAATTTTGAAAAATAAATTTTATGAAATTTTAAAAATTAATTTTAAAAAATTTCTCAAAATGTGACAAAACTACTTCTTAGAAAAATATAGTTTTTAAAAATAAAATTGGATTTATTCTTATAAACTGTCTATAAAACACATAATATTAATGTTAAAAATTTTATTTAATATATAATATATAAATTTCATTAAAATCATTCACCAAAAGTGATTTTTTAAATTTTTGAGGTAAAACATGTTTGTGCATATAAAAATAGTTTTTCAGAAAAAGATTTACTTTGTATTAAAATGGTTTTTTTTATTTTCATTTATAATTATTTATTCATCAGAAAATTAATTATATATACATGTTTAAATCGTATATTTTTATAATTTATTTAAGCCTACTCATACCCTTCATTCCAACGGCTAGGTGATAACTATTAAATAATAATATTTTAATAGTATATCGCGTTTAGTTTAAACTTAGTGTTGCGTGTAATGAAAACTACACTCATTATTGCATGTAATGAAAGATAAAATCAATATTTCATGTAACACAAACTAAATTAGGTATTTCATTTAATGAAAAATATCAAAAAGATTAAATTTATTTGAAAAAATATATTTCACAAAAATATCAAGGTGTTATAATAATAATAATAATATTATTATTATTATATTAACATGCACAACACATGCAGATAATATAAATATCATTTATTAAATGAATAAATAAATAATTATTTAAATGTTATTTAATATATCATTTCTACCTAACCCTTAACTCAGTCTGTTAGTCCTCCTAGGTATTTATCAAACCTTGAATAATAACTATTTATTTAATAAATAAAGATCAATGCATTATTCATTCAATAAATAATTTTTGCAATTAACTAAACTTGAATAAATATTATTCCTCAAAAATTGTAAATAATATTATATTATAATATTAAATTTATATAAAATTTAACTGAGGTTCCTGATGCACTTAATGTGGGCTTGTTCTCGTAACCTCCTCTCTTAATGATTACCAAAGACAAAATTTATGAGAAATCTAAATATCTTATGAGCCTCCTTCCACTAATATCCTGTATCATTTGTGTCTCATCAGATGATATCATTCAGCCAAAGAACATATATTTAAGAATATTATCAAAGCATCATAATTTTCTCATCATAGTTGGGAAATGTTATAACATTTTGATGTGAAAAATACTCTAAAAACATTATCATGTTAAATGTATCATATAAGAATAGTCATAATGTGATAATATATATGTTAATATTAAATAATTTGAATATACATTTAATTATAAAGTAAAAATTAGTTGTTTCTAGGGAAGATGCTCTTACATAAACAAAAGAAGAATGTTGAGAAAAGTACACATAAGAAGAACATTGTTAAATATGTCACACAAAGAGAAGAGATGTTTATATTGTGGAAGAAAAGGCAACATCATAGACCTTTAAAATCAAGACATAATTATCAAAGTTGAAGGAATTAAGTGTAAACAAAAGAAAAAATCGGGCTAAGAGATAAATGAAAGGATTGGTTTAGTAAATACATTCAAGAAGAAAAATTAAAGAATTTTATAAATAAGGGTGACTTGAAGATTGTTAAGGAACTATGTTGATGGTTCTAAAAAACTATACATGCCTATAATAATTGTATTACATGAATACTAGGTCAGAAGGGGGTGATTGGAAATAAGGGGAAAGCATTATTGAAGTCATTTGAAAAATACAATAAGGATAAAAATATTATAAAAGAATACATGAATGTTTGTTTAAGCCAATTAGAAATAACATATGATGGATAAATCATAAGAAAATGAAAGTTCCTTGCTTTATTATATGAAAAAGGATATTCCATATAAGGATAAATTTGAAAAGGATCAGAAGACCATGCTTCCTAAATATGATAAATTCTATAAATTCAAAATAGGAACATGAATGAAGGGTTCTCACCAATCTAGAGCTAAGAATAAAATGGTTTGCGTTGTGAAATAAATATAAACCATGTTTCTCTCATTAA
Organism: Viscum album; assembly: GCA_963277665.1. NCBI lineage: Eukaryota > Viridiplantae > Streptophyta > Magnoliopsida > Santalales > Viscaceae > Viscum > Viscum album. Next base: position 1,987,783,566 of record OY728141.1, read on the forward strand.
AGAATCAAAGAATGAAATTGTAACGTCCCGAGTCCGGAGCCCCTCCACTCGTACCCCGTACCCGGTTCGCCACATGACCTCAAGCGCATTTCCCCGAACACCAGAGGCTTCCGACTAGCAGCGAGGTCCTTGGTGAGTCGGTGGGGAAACTATGCCCTCATTTGGTAAGGTACACAAGGTAAGAAAACAACAATAAATAGCGGAAGCGGTAACAATATGCATAACAGTAGAAACCAAATAGCGGAAGAAATGTAGATATATAACTATGATGACAAAGATGCAGCAGGTACAAGTATCTAAGGAAAATAGAAAACACAACAACGTGCTGAAATACAACTAAAACCAAGTTCAAAAGAAAACAAATTAAGCTCCTCAGAATCGTGATCCATGGCTCAGTCCCATGCTCCCCAGCTCCCGGTGCAATCAAGATCCTGAAGTAGAAGGGTGCTTGCCCTTATCTATACCTGCAGCAACATAGTCTGATTGGGCCCAAAAGCATGGCCCAAACAGGGTGTGAGATACAATACCAGTAGGCAATCACCCAAAGATCTGTTCCTAACAGTCAATGAATACATGGCAGTACTAAAACAAGAAGCAGTAAACAGAAAAGCACAAACAGCTACAATCCACAGCTCTAACAAGTAAGCACACAAGTAAGCAGTCCACAACAAGAAGTAAACAGGTAACCCCCTGGGTAGATCTCATAATCTAGCCCCCATGGTTCAACCACTAAGTACAAGAAACCCTATAGGAGGCACACACAGTGTCACCCCTCTGGTTCAGCCACGTAATTAAGCAGACTCTCTGGGGAAGCACTCGCCGTCAATTCCCCCTATAGTCTCGTATCGTGCTAAAGGCTCTCTGGGGAAGCACTCAACATCAATTCCCCCTATAGCCCGTGTCGTAGTTAAAGACGCTCTGGAGAATACCTTCTGTCAATTCTCCACTTGGTCCCGCATCACGATTAAAAGACACTCTGGAGAAGCCCTTCTATCAATTCTCCCTTTGGTCTACTAATCTAGGTTCTCACAGTCTTGAGTATAACTAAACATGCTCAGTACGTGCATATCGTCCAAGTAAACCTCAAGAACTATAGCGACCCGGCCTTTTCTTACATTACTATTACATCATTTCAGAGATAAACAACATAATAGTATTACACATGGAGGATACATAGGTTTAGTGTCTTGGGAAAACTAGGACTACACATAACAAGTACAACATCAAGCATAAAAATTCATTTAATCTCTTCTTGTATAGCTTCTTAGTAGCACTTGTCCTCTCCTTACTACATGTAGCCACCTGAGGATATACATCAAAAGGGGTGAGCTAAAAGCCCAGTAAGAGGATAGATAAGAACAATATAGCATGGGGTGATCATAATCATGACATAGGAAGAAGATCTTGAACATGAGAGGAGCATAAACAATAAACTTGAAATGTGGCAAAGCATAAAAATGAAATATCATGTCTTAGTGGTTAACTACCACACATAATTGTGAACAAATATAGCATCATGTTCACGCATAATTTCACATTTACTCATGAGATTCATCACTTTACCCAATGCATTGGAGCGCTATATAATTTCGGGCGCACCCGTCACATTTAAACATTCATATTGCGCTATATAATTCTGGGTGCACCCGTCACATCATAACATTATCATTATCATGCTTGCCACATAGAACACATATCAAACATGTACATAAATAACCCATGGAAAGGAATGGGTTTCATCTCATAATAACACATTCATAAGCTTTGGGTTCCCAAAAGAAAGAGGGAACAACATACTTGATATAAGAACCATCAACCTTGAATGAGAGGCAAAATGTGAGATCTTGAAAGAAGAGTTCTTTTGGAAAACATTTTGATGGACATAAAAACCAGTGAAAAACATGTATATCCCAGAAAAGTAAAGGAAATGATTAAAAAAAGACCTTTGAGGAGTAACCATATCAAAAATGGAGTGAAAGAGGGAGAACCCAAAGGAAGAAAATTGGGTTCGAGATTTCCCCTTACCTTGTACTCGAATGCCTCCTTCTCTTTAATGTCCTGTATAATGACATTATATTCATTAATTAGAAATTCCAGAACCTTTTATACATTAATAGGGTTCATTATTGTTTCATTATTTCATATTATGTTCCTTTGGATGACTTATAGAGTTTAAAAACATTGTTCGGGGATGTTCGTTTTCATGGTTTTCTTGAGCGGTCCACTTGTATTCTTAATTTGATGTTTGGGTTGATCATGGGTAAACATACAGAACTGATATTACATGTAATTAATTATATTACAGAAGCTTGAATGATTTTATAATGAGTTATATTAGATCCATGTGGAGGAATCATTAGATAAAAAATTTAATGATGGTTATTTGGGTTAATTTGAGCGGTTTTTGGATCACAACGATCTTGTTTTAACATTTAACTTAGTAATAAGGCCATAGGTTATTTACAGAACTTAAAATAGAACATAATAGATTTAAAACATTCTGTTTCAACCATAAAAATGGTTTCATGACCAGATTTAAGGTATAAATGAAAGAAGAGAGCATGTTGTTTTTGAAGGTGATAAATTATCACCACATGAACAATGTTCTCTTTAATAAAATAAAAGGAAGGGGGAAAGGGTGTGGGGTGATATAATATACCATTATAATAATAATATTACATTATATATATAATACTGGATTTACAGAACAATTTGGATGAAGATATATAGAGAGAGATCAAGAAAGGAACTTGAACTTGAAAGGAAATTAAAGGAGAAGAGGGAGAGAAATTACCTTTAGAATCCTCCTCTTGAGTTCCTCTTTAAGGAAGCTAGGTTTGGTATTTTGATGAGACCAGTAGATTTTGGACGTGAAGGATGAGCTAGGGAAGGTGTTTGGGCAGAATTTAGAGAAGGCTTGGAGCTTGAGAGGTGTGAGGAAAAGAGGGAGTGAAGGGTGGCTTTTATAGTGGAGGGGAGAGGGGTTTCCTTAATATTAAATTGATTAGTTTATTAATTCCACCAAAGACAAGGAATAGTGAGTCTTGGATGACCAATAATAGTAATTGTATAATGTAATCCAGAACCAAGTGGGCTTACATCAGCAGAACATCAGCAATGACTCAATTAATGCATTATTTAGCTTTTATTGTGAATTATCGGATTCCACCATTCATCAAAAATTCAAGTATCGTAGAAAAATCCCAAAATTTTACCCCAACCATTTTTCGACGTGTAGAATCCAAAAATGAAGTCCATTTTTCAAAAATAATTTTCTAAGTATTATTAATTTAATATTTAAATAAAATCATAATTTACTTAAAATAAACAGTTTTTAAGATTAAAACTGATTTTATAGTTCTTTCAAAAATTACGTAGGGTCTTATAAAATTATCTAAAAACTATTAGACATTGATTCAATAATATATGAATATATTTCAGGAAAATAAATATTCTTTTAAATTAATTAATTAATTATAATTAATTATTTATGATTTATAAAATACCAAAAATGTTTACTAAGGTCAAATTATCACTTTCTATGATGAATAAATTTTATTTTATTATTCATAGGTAAGGTTACTCTTATTTACTATTCATAAGGTTCATATTACTATTCATAAGGGTAGTTTACTATTCATAAGGGTAGGTTACTATTCACCAAAAATTATTTTTGTTTCATTAGACTCCAAAAACTATCTTGAGCACAACTGTGTATGCCGTATTTTTAAAATTCCAAACATAGGGGTGACAAAATTATGTTTAAAGGTCACTTATCACTTAGTAGTTCATTATTTTGTGTTTTCATGACATAGATATAAGAATGGAATTTTCCATTGAAAAACTTTGGGTCGTTACAAGAACTACTTGGCTATCAACTAAGGCTCAACAGCTGTAGTAAAACAATAGTCCACAGTCCTATAACTAGGCATGGAAAAGAAAACTGAGCACAAACAAAATAATCTAATCACAAGCAATAACCTCTACTAAATCAATCAAGCAAAGCAGGCAAGCAACAAGGGAAAAACAGGAAACACACAATACCCCGTTCACAGGTATTGGTGGAATTTGCACAAAATACTCAAAGACTTTCTACAGAAAGGCACAAACCACCTACCTCGATCTGAGGAGATCGATATACGTGAACCTCGATGACAGATTCCCCTTAGAACGACGTAGATCTGAGAAAACGCACAAAACATTCATCCCACGATAACTTGGAAACGAGGAGGAATCAAGAAACAAGGCTAAAGCGGAAAGAAGAACTCGCCGCTACGCTTTCAACGCAACTAACCGTGCTCAAATCGGAGAACGGACGGTGAGGCAGTCATCCGTCGAAGATCCAGCCGTACGGGTCTCTTCGGACGGCCGAAAACTGGAGAAGAAGGTGAATATGAGGGTTAGACGTGACCCCGGTCCATTTCATGAAAAAAAAGTACACGGCGTGTACTTTTAGAGTACACGGCGTGTACTTATAATTTTTTTCGTACTCCGAAATAACTGGCCTCCACCTTAGCCTTACACACTGTGTGTGTGTCCCGGACACGGCCAGCACACGGCTTCGAGCTGGATTAGAGTACACGGCGTGTACTCAGAAAGTACACGGCGTGTACTTCTGAAATTTCCAGAAAATTAATTTTTTCTCAAAAACTCCAAAAAAAGGAAAACATACCTGAAAAGAGATCCGGGTTCTTACAAACTTCCCCCCTTAAAGAAATTTGTCCCCGAATTTCCCTAATAAGGAGGAGAAGGAGAAACCCCAAACATCTCTGGCCACTACGATCGAACATCAGCCTCCCTCTCCCAGGTCTCGTCCTATGCTTTTCCGTTCTGCCATAGCACTCGTACCAGAGGAACAGACTGCCCACGGATAACCTTCATACTATGATCGACAATCCGGATAGGATGCTCCTCGAATGACGCATCTGCTTCAAGCTCGACTTCCTCGGGCTGAAAGACGTGAGATGGGTCTGAAAAGTAGCGTCGGAGCTGAGAGACGTGGAAGACGTCGTGCATGGCCCGATACCTCTGAGGTAGCTGCAACTGATAGGCAACCGGACCCACTCTCTCCAAAACCTCAAACGGCCCAATGTACCGCGGTGAGAGCTTACCCTATCTCCAAATCCTTTTGTGTCCCAACCTCAGTGCGACACATAGGAAGACCTGATCACTAGACTTGAACTCCAGAGGTCGTCTCCGCTGATCAGCATAAGACTTCTGCCGAGACTGCGCTGTAGCCATCCTCTTCCGAATCAGCTCTATCTGCTCTGAAGTCTCCTGAACAAGACGAGGTCCCAGCAAAGCTGCCTCTCCTGCCTCCAGCCAGCATAAGGGTGATCGGCATGGCCTACCGTACAAATCCTTGTATGGCACCATCTGGATGGTCACCTGGAAACTGTTGTTGTAGGCAAACTCCACCAGAGGAATATGCTTCTACCAAGAACCTCCAAAGTCAAGGATGCAATCTTAGAGAATATCCTCAAGCACCTGGATCGTGCGCTCGGACTAGCCATCAGTCTGGGGATGGTATGCTATACTCAAAAGTACCTGTGAACCCAAGGCCTTCTAAAATCCTTTCCAGAACCGAGAGGTGAAGCGCACATCTCAATCTGAAACAATAGAGCGCAGAACTTCATGCAAACGCACAATCTCTCTGATGTAAAGTCATCCCAGATCATCGACATCGAAGGTCTCCTTGATCGGTAAGAATTGTGAAACCTTCGTAAGTCTGTCGAAGACAACCCAAATAGAATCGTTTCCCTGAGGTGACCTCGGCAACCCAGTCACGAAGTCCACCGCAACATCGTTCCACTTCCACTCCGGAATGGGTAACTACTGTAAAAGGCCTACTGGTCGTTGATGCTCTGCTTTCACCTGCTAACAAGTAGAACACCTCAAGACAAAACCAGCAACATCCTTCTTCATACCTGGCCACTAGTACTGGCGATGAAGATCCCGATACATCTTGGTGACGCCAGGATGAACTGCCCAAACTGAGGAATGGAAATCTCGCATCAGCTCCTCGCGTATGTCTGTCGGCACCCATACGCGTCCTTGGAAATGCAAGATCTCATCCTCGCCCACTATCCATTTAGGAAGAGGGTCCTCTCCTGACACACTCTCCCACAGGACTAAGCCTTCTGAGTCTGATAGATGCCTCATCCGTACCTGATAAAGTAACATAGAGGTAACAGCCACAGAAGATAGAAAAGTTTGTCCCCGTCTGTCGTGCACCTCCAGATACATCTCAGAGAAAAGATCTATCAGCCGCCACTCACTACTAGCCTCCTGAACTGCCTAAAATTGAGTTCTCCTGCTCAAATCATCATCCACGGCGTTGCCCTTTCCCGGTGTATAGGCAAGCTCGAAATCAAAAGACTGAAGATACTCGACCCACCTGTGCTGCCTCAGATTCAGATCACGCTGAGTGAAAATATACCTGAGACTCTTGTAGTCAGTGAAGACCACAAAGTGATCTCCCAGAAGATAGTGTCTCCAACAGTGCAAGGCATGAACAATAGCTGCCAACTCCAGATCGTGCGTAGGGTAGTTCCTCTCATGTGGCCTCAACTGCCGAGACCCGTACGCAACGACTCCATCTCCCTGCATAAGCACATCTCCCAGCCTGATACCCGAAGAATCACAGTGAATAGTGTAGATCTTGCCTAGCTCTGGTAAGACTAGTATTGATGCTGACGTCAACCTTCATTTCAGCTCCTGAAAGGCTGACTCACAAGAATCTGACCATAAGAACTTCGCCCCCTTCTTGGTCAGACCTGTCAAAGGTGCTGCTAGACGAGAAAAGTCCGGAATGAAGCGTCTGTAGTATCCAGCCAGCCTTAGGAAACTCCGTACCTCAAATACATTCTTCGGATTCTCCTAGGAAACTACATCTCTCACTTTCTCTAGGTCTACTGGTACTCCTGCCTCTGAGATTACGTGACCCAAGAAGTGAATCTGATCCATACAGAAGTGGCACTTCGAGAGTTTAGCATAAAGTCGATGCTCTCTCAGTGTAATCAGAACGATATCAAGATGTATGGAATGGTCATGTCGAGTGTGAGAGTACACCAAGATATCATCCACGAAGACCACGAAAAAGGAGTCCAAGTAAGGATGGAACACTCGTTTCATCAGTGCCATGAAAACTGCAGGCGTATCGTGAGGCCGAACGGCATGACTGTATACTCGTATAGACCATACTTGCTCCTGAAGGCTGTCAGAGGTATATCTGATGGTCTAACGCGCAACTGATGATAACCAGACCTCAAGTCAATCTTCGAGAACATCCGGGCTCCTCGAAGCTGATCGAAAAGGTCATCAATCCGCAGAAATGGATATCGGTTCTTGACTGTCAACTGGTTCAACTTCTGATAATCCACACAAAGCCGAAGGGTACCGTCTGCCTTCTTTGCAAACAGAACAGGAGAACCCCAAGGAGAAGTACTAGGTTGAATGAAACCCATAGCCTGTAGCTCCTCCAACTTCTTCTTGATCTCCTGCAACTCAGGTGTGGCCATCATATAGGGAGGAATGGACGCCGGTGCCTCTCCTGGAACGAGATCAATAGAAAATTCCACCTCACTCTTCGAAGGAAAACCCGAAAAGTCCTCTGGAAAGACAGCCCTGAAGCGATCCACCACTGGAGGAAAGTCTGACTGTGAAGTCCCCTGATCATCCAGATAAAGACTAGCAATCTGGATTGTCACCCCTCCTGGCCCAAGATGCTCAAGTCCCGCCCGACTCTCTCTAATGTCCCATTCGCCTCTATGAAGGAAAGATTCACCTTCTGGTGAAATGAAACTGACTCTGCGGTGATATCAGTCGACGACTGCCCGGAAGGGAATCAACCAGTCCATGCCAAGGATGAAATCATAGTCTGTCATCTCTAGGACATAGAGATCCCATAAGAAGCGATACCCTACAACCTCGAGAGGGCACTCTCTACAATGACGTACACTAGATGTCCTCATTCCCAAAGGTGTGTCTAGTTTCAACGAGTCGGAAGAAGAAAAGATGTAGAGTCCAAGGCTCTCCACAACGGCAACAGAGATAAAACTATGTGTAGCACCAGTATCGAAAAGGGATGAAGATAAAACTAAGGCTACTAAAATCGTACCTCGAATAGTATAAGGGTTGGGATCCTGCTCATGATAAGCCTACTCCACGGCGAAAGACTGGCCTACATCGTGGCCCTGTACCCCTGGATGACCACTCTGAGCTAAACCGCCCTGCTGGTGCTGAGGAACTGGTGGATGACCGCCACGGCCTCGACCTCCACCTCGGCCCGAACGGCCGGAAGAACTCCAGTTCCCTAACTGGTGAGAAACTGGTGGTGTTGCTCCTGAACGACGAGTCATGGAAGAACCCTGGTCACCTGCTGCTGGTGAGAAAACCTGGAAGAAACGCTGAAGGTGACCTATATTTCTGCAAGATCGTCACTCCACGGGGTCTCTCTGGCACTGCGGCCCCGTGTGCCCTATCTGGACACACTGGTAGCATGTCACTTGGCTGTCGGAAGATGCGTCTCGCTTCCTCTAATCACCACGCGTAGGCTCTCTACGGAACTTTTTTCTGTCATCTAAAGGAAAGCTAGCTCTGGAAGCAGAACTACCCTGGATTGTAGCTCCAGAGTCTCTCAGATTGCGCTCCGCAATCAGTGCCTGGTTGACAATGGAAGTAATGGAAGTCAGCTGGAAGATGTTCACCTGCGAGTGGATCTCCCTCCTGAGTCCATCCTCAAACTTCCTCACCAAGAACACCCCACTCCCATCCCGAAGGGGTGTAAAACACTGCAGATGAGTGAAACAAGAGGAATACTCCATGACAGATAGAGTACCCTACTCTAAGCTCATGAACTCCTGGGCTCGATCGGCCCTCAGGGTCTCTGGGTAGAAGTAGTCGTAGAACACGCGCTAGAACTCCTCCCAAGTCATAGCCTGCTGCTGACCCGCCTGTGAGACCACGTCCCACCATCTCTTGGCGGAGTCTCGGAGCATGTAGGTGGCGAGCTTGACCCACCTCTGTGGAGGCGTCTCCAGGTGCTCGAATATGGTCAGTATGGCTTCCAGCCATGACTCTGCAGCCTGAGGTCCTCCATCCCCCGAGAACGTGGGAGGATGTTGCTACTGGAAAACCCGTGTCAAGTCTGCCATAGACGAGGCAGGAGGCGGTGCTCCCTGGAAGGCCTGCATCATCCTCATGAAACCTTCCCTAAACTGCGCATCAGCGCCTGCAACTGGTACGACAACTGGTGCCAAATCTGGCTCGGCTGGGGGATCGACAGGAAGTCTTTGATCTGCTATATACAGCGTCTGATCACTGCCTGACGACAGACGTATGACCGGAGGACATCTCGGAGGCATAGATCTGAAAGATCAAAAGCACACCTTAGATTAGGAAACAAGGAAAGAGAACACAAGAGTACAAAATGGGAACAGGGGAAGAAAAACACACAAGATTGCAAAACACGACTACACGGCGTGTATAAAACTACACGGCGTGTCTTTTGAAACCACTGACATGGGCGTGTACCCCTGCCCTACAAGTCGTGTATACTACAAACTAAACGGTGTGTTGACCACCCACACACGGCGTGTACTTGAAAACTATTCCCCTGCTCGAGTCTCCTTACACAACTAACCCACACGGTCCGACTCAACCCGAGACTACACGGCGTGTTCGAAACAAACACGGCGTGCACTAGAAAAGGCTTCGGCGGTCCGTGTTGTTGAGTACACGGCCGTCTACATAGCTGGACCTTACATGGCATGCTCCAAAAAAGCACGGAATTCATAGGCAAAGGCGACACCGTCCCGTGTTGTTCGTGACACGGCCGGGTATCTGGGAAAGACTACACGGCGTGTTCCGAACAAACACGGTGTGTAGAAAGGAAGGTCACGTCGGCCAGTGTTGGTCATGACACGGCCGGGTACCTAGAAAGGACTACACGGCGTATTCCCTATGGACACGGCGTGTTCTACCTGAGCTTCCCTGGCCCGTGTTTTTAGTGACACGGCCGGGTACACGGCTCCAAAATCACATGGCGTGTACCATTGGTACACATCGTGTTCCCGAAGTTACTCCCACGACACTGTGTTCTGCTCACACGGTCAGTGACACGGCCTGAAAACTACACGGCGTGTATCTAAAAAGTACACGCTGTGTATTCTGGGTTTTTCTGGGCAGTAGCTTAGAAACTGCACAGAATTCCAGAAACACTAAAAATGAGGGAAAAGATGCCAAATTCTGATCCGTGAGGGACCATAACACCTCAATAACCAAAAATTGGCATTCATTTTAAGAAAGGAACAAGAAAAATAGTTTTCTAACATAACAGTAGAGAATATATCAAGCAACTATCACAACAGCATGCATAATCTACACAGAGCCTATCACAATAGCATGCAATCGCTAACGCACCCTAGATGGCATGGAAAGAATGCATGACATGTGATTTCTACAAGTGCCTATATGATGCATGAGATGGCATACCCTCATCTCATCAGGTTGAGACAGAAATAGAACTGAAATATCAAAACAATAACCGCACAAGTCATGTGAATCACTCTAGGTGAAAACATACCAACCATAAAATCTCAAAACCAGGAAAACTGCAATTAACGAGGTAGTATGGTTTTTCTCTGTACACGGGTTATATACTCCTGGGCACAGCTTAATACCAAATACCAAATCCGTCCTATCCCTGGCTAAAGTCTCCAAATAGTAAAGAAAGAGAAAATAATTTACCTCTGATACCACTTTGTAACGTCCCGAGTCTGGAGCCCCTCCACTGGTGCCCTATACCCGGTTCGCCACATGACCTCAAGTGTGTTTCCCCGAACACCAGAGGCTACCGACTAGTAGCGAGGGCCTTGGTGAGTCGGTGGGAAAACTATGACCTCATTCGGTAAGGTACACAAGGTAAGAAAACAACAATAAACAGTGGAAGCAGTAACAACATGCATAACAGCATAAACCAAATAGCGGAAGCAATGTAGATATAAAACTATGATGAAAAAGATGCAGCAAGTACAAGTATCTAAGGAAAACATCAAACACAACAACGTGCTGAAATAAAACTGAAACCAAGTTCAAAAGAAAACAAAGTAAGCTCCTCAGCATCGCGAGCCATGGCTTGGTCCCATGCTCCCCAGCTCCCGGTGCAATCAAGATCCTGAAGTAGAAGGGCGCTTGCCCTTATCTATACCTGCAGCAACATAGTCTGCTTGGGCCCAAAAGCATGGCCCAAACAGGGTGTGAGATACCATCCCAGTAAGCAATCACCCAAAGATCTGTGCCTAACAGTCAATGAATACATGGCAGTACTAAAACAAGAAGCAGTAAACAGAAAAGAACAAACAGCTACAATCCACAGCTCTAACAAGTAAGCACACAAGTAAGCAGTCAACAACAAGAAGTAAACAGGTAACCCCCTGGGTAGCTCTCACAGTCTAGCCCCCATGGTTCAACCTCTAAGTACAAGCAACCCTCTAGGAGGAACACATAGTCTCACCCCTCTGGTTCAGCTACGTAATTAAGAAGAATCTCTGGGGAAGCACTCACCGTCAATTCCCCCTATAGTCTCGTATCGTGCTAAAGGCTCTCTGGGGAAGCACTCAATGTCAATTCCCCCTGTGGCCCGCGTTGTAGTTAAAGACACTCTGGAGAAGACCTTCTGTCAATTCTCCACTTGGTCCCGCATCGCGATTAAAAGACACTCTGGATAATCCCTTCCGTCAATTCTCCCTTTGGTCTACTACTCTAGGTTCTCACAGTCCTAAGTATAACTAAGCATGCTCAGCGCATGCATATCGTCCAAGTAAACCTCAAGAACTACTTGGCTATCAACTAAGTCTCAACAGCAATAGTAAAACAACAGTCCACATTCCTACAACTAGGCATGGCAAAGCAAACTGAGCACAAACAAAATACTCTAATAACAATAAATAACCTCTACTAAAGCAATCAAGCAAATCAGGCAAGCAACAAGGGAAAAACAGGAAACACACAATACCCCGTTCACAGGTATTGGTGGAATTTTCACAAAATACTAAAAGACTTTCTACAGAAAGGCACAAACCACCTACCTCGATCCGAGTATATCGATATACGTGAACCTCGACGACAGATTCCCCTTAGAATGACGTAGATCTGAGAAAATGTAGAAAACGTTCATCCCATGATAACTTGGAAACAAGGAGGAATCAAGAAACAAGGCTAAAGAAAAAAAGAAGAACTCGCCGCTGCGCTTTCGATACAACTGAATGTGCTCGAATCGGAGAACGGATGGCGAGGCGGTCTTCCATCGAAGATCCGGCTGTACAGGTCGCTTCGGACGGCCGAAAACTAGAGAAGAAGGTGAATATGAGGGTTAGACGTGACCCCGGTCCGTTTTATGAAAAAAAAATTACACGACATGTACTTTTAGAGTACACGGTGTGTACTTTTAGAGTACACGGCGTGTACTTCTAATTTTTCCGTACTTCAAAATAATCAGCCTCCACCTTAGCCTTACACACCATGTGTGTGGCCCGGACACGGCCAGCACACGGCTTCAAGTCAGAACAGAGTACATGGCATGTACTCAGAAAGTACACGGCGTGTACTTCTGAAATTTCTAGAAAATTCATTTTTTCTCAAAAACTCCAGAAAAAGGAAAACATACCTGAAAAGAGATCTGGGTTCTTACAGAAATCATAATATTCTTATATTTTTTACTTGTTTCTATGTGTAGGGAATTAAAGGTGATTAATGATAAAAGAAAACTTCAATGTTGTAGAAATTTTACAACAAGGTAAGTTTTCCATCATTGATTACTTTAATTTTAACCTCCTTGAAACATTTCAAAGTGGTATCACAAAGGATGATTAGAGTACAATCTAAAGAAGACCAGTCATAATGAAGAATGATGGATTGTATCCCTTGAGGGGAGATGACAAAAATGGAAGCTACCTAATTATATTATTTCATGTGGATCTAGAAATATGTATATTACTTAAAAGAAACTGATGTTAAGTTATGGTAATAACACTTTCACATCCTTATTTTGAGTTAAATCGTATCTGATTACTAATAGGGGTTTATGTTAAATTTGAATTTATCTTGAAGGGGGAGATACAGTCTTACACTTTAATGTTTTTAATGTGTTTATTGTATATGAGTGTGAGAGTTTATTTTTAAAAATTATTGAATATACCCTAATAAGAGATGTCTAAGTTGGTATCACATAATAAATAGTTTATTCACATCCTTGATATTAGAGTTAATCACTCTTATTTTCTACACCAATCATTTCTCACATAGATTTATAGTTGCTTAATTTATGGATCATTTCTTAAGATAAATATGATGTCACCCTTCACTCAAGAGAATCAGGGTTTTCTTTCAAAAGGTGGATTATAATATATCTTAATTATGGGAGAATCATGAGTTGAGTAATACTTTTACTCAACCTTAGACCTTTGTATTTTAGTCAAAAAAAGATAAGAGAAAAGAATTTTTGAATACATAATAATAATAATTTGTGTAAGGTGGTTAAGGGTAATCAAAAAAAATATAAATGGAGGCACTGAAGTTCCCAATGGATTGTGATGATTGTATTTTTTGTTAATAAGTGAATTTATTTTTCAATATGTGTTGGTAGATTGAAGAAAATCCTAATTAATGATGTGATAAGTATTGAGATGTATCTTGGAGTTTTTGAAAGTGGGTTCCTTATACCCAACTTGTGTTGTAATTTTATTACCACTACATATATTCAGTTTGTTAAATATACATGTGTTTATCTTTCCATAGTATTATAGATATTTTTGCATCCACTTTTTTGTGGAAATTTCCTTAGATTACATGTCGTATCAAAAGGTTATAGTAGATCCCATGCTATCATGATAACCTTGAGATACTATGATACTAATTTTAAAGTAATTTTCTATGGTCCAGTTACATCATTCTAAAAGGACACAGATGATGTGTGACTATCAGTAGATGGGGTCTCATAATAATTGAGACTTCTTCTCATGAAGTTCGCACTTGATGATCTCTAGTAGTTGAGATTATGATGACTGACCCACGTAATAGAAACACCACATTTTTTAGGTGTCACTAGTTGTTCCTATCTATAGACATGTGTAATGGTCTCAAAAATTTAGATCATTATCAATTTATGTCATTTAATTGTGTATTTTTGATGCAAGGTGAAAACCAAGGCAATGAAGTCATGGAAAAGTAGTTTGTGTTGGGTACATCATTAGTGACATGACATTGATTGAATTATCAAGATAGGATTTTTTGCTTCTGAGTTAAGGAAGATATATCTTGGTCCTATTTGATTAGGATGGTAGAACCTTCATTAAATCCATGGCCATGGTAGTTGAAGGTAAGACCATCTAGATATATCAAAAAAATAAAATAAAACAAGATAAAGAATGATGACACTAGTGTGCATTCTGCTTTATTGAGATAACGACGAAGAAGATATTATATTACACAGACCATGTTTGTAGGAAGGTATTAATTGCTTTGACTTTACCTTATCTCTATAGGGGTCTCGATGGGTTTCTATACCCCGCTCTTGGTCGGTAAATATTATTCATTGCTATTGAGATAAGGGCCTAGAGGGTCACACACTATATCACATTGATAATCTACCCTATTCTGTGGAATAGGAATATAGAATTTGGTTGGCCCCACCATGGGGTCTCGGTATTATCCAAGTTATATGGATCACCAAGTAATAAATAAATTCTTTAATTATTTGAGTTTGGAATAATTTTTTGAATTTATTTATAACATGTATTTACAAGTGATTAAGTAAATACAAGGATAAAATATTATTCGAATGAATTTAAATATCCTGAGTTTGTTTAATATTTTTAGGTGACGTGAGTCAAGTTAAATACTCAAGTTTATCATGCAATATATATTTAATATATATATTTCAGTTAGTGATAAATTTATAAATATTATTTATGGTGTAATTTAATTTGTCATAAATAAATATTTATAATACTTATACTTTAAATATATATTACACGGGGGGTTGGGAACCTATACCAGGTATTTTATATATTCCCTATATAAATAAGAGAGAGGATATACCCATGTAACTACTCATGTGTTGGAATTGAAAGCCTCTCTCTCCTCCTGAATTCTAGAGAGAGATTCTCTCAAGCAATCAAGATCTTCAAGTTCCTTATTCTTGCATCAAAGATGTTTTCTTGCGGTGATCATCACTACGTCAAAGTGGTTATTGGTGTACTACGCTAGCACCTGGATTCCAACGAATTATGTGTGAGTAGATTTAGAGGTGTGTGTGGACGATCTGAAGGGCTTCGACATAGGAGTCTTCGAGCAACGGTCTCCAGTATCATGCGGTGGATTTTCACACGTTAGATCTGAATAAGGTACATGTTCAAATTTTATTTTTTGCTCTGTCAAATCCACGTGTGGTCCTCAGACTGTACCGAGATAAGATCACCTGAATCAACATTGTTAAGTTGCTCTGGTGACACAAAAATTTTAATTTCCTAGCCCATCGGCTTCCACTGCCTATCTTGATAACTAATAGTGGTATCAGAGGGACGTGTGGTTTTTCAAAGTCAAAGGAAAAAAATTAAATTTCATTGAATTTAAGTACGAGGTGTTAAAATGGTTCCATCGGATCCGACCACACATCGTACCATTTTTGAATGACCAAGTAACGGCCATTTGAAAATTTCAAATTAGATTAATGTCATTAGATTTAAGTTCTTTGAATTATTATTTTTAAGAATGCAGTTTTAATTCATTTATGTGTTCTTCAAAGTACCAGAATCTGACCATAGTTTGGATGGAATCTGGTCACTGGAATTTTTCCGGTTGACTTTTTTTTAGGAGTTAAATAAAATAATATTTTATTTTATTTTATTTTATTTTTCTCAATTCAAAAAATAGGTTAATTTTTTGTAAAATTTTTTCCATAAAATTTTGTATTTAAAAAAATAAGAAGATTCTATTAGACTTTTGGTCAACTATTCTTTTTTTATTAAAGTCTTTTAGACTTTAGAAATTTAAAAAAAAGGTGGGTAGATACCTTAAACCATATTGGGTCTTCTTGGAAAGAAAATTAAAAAAAGGGGTGGGGTTTGTTTTGTCAAAAGACAAAACTTTTAAAAAAGGGAGGAATAAAGACCCCGTCTGGTCTTCTTCCATGCGGAGGCCGCACACCCCCCCCCCCCCTCCCCCCAACCCTAACCTACATAGCTTCCCTCCTCCATCTTAGGAGTTTTTTTATACATTTTTTCAAAAAAAATTGAAAATACATCTAGGTTAAAAAAAATTATTTTTTACCCCCCAAAGGCGGCACAGCAGGTGCCGCCTTTTCATAAATATTTTTTTAAAAAAATTATTTTTATTTTTATTTTTTTTTTTGTTTTGTTTTATATATATACATATAAAACAAAACTTTTCAGCAGAATTTTTCTGCTATTTAATATCCAGCGGTTCTTCCATTACAGCAGTCTGGATTCTGACTGATACCCTTACCCAGGACTCCCTTTTATAATGGGGTTTGCCCTAAAAACAATACTGCATTTCCGATGTGGGATTCTGGTTCTCCTTTTCCTGTACAGTACATTCTGCGTTTCCAATGTGTGATTCTGTTTCAATTACGCGACTTTGAAAGACTATAAAACATAAACTATAAGACCAATATAAATTAAACTTTAAACACTGATTAAACATATAATAAATAGTTGAAAACAAAAATAATTTCATAAAAAATGTTGATATAGATTAATTTATAAGCTTTCAAAACCACCTACTTGAAACTTAATCATATTTCAAGTACGTGACTTTAAAATCTTATAAAAGATAAACTATAAGACTAATACAAATGAAACTTTAAACATTGATTAAACATATAAGAAATAGTTGAAAACCAAAATAATTTCATAAAAAATATTGACCAAAAACAATTTATAAGATTTCAAAACCATCAACATGAAACTTAAAAATGTTTCAAGTTCCCAACTTTGAAAGACTATAAAACATAAACTATAAGACCAATAGAAATGAAATATTAAAAATTGATTAAACCTATAAGAAATAGTTGAAAACAACAAAAACATCCTAAAAAATGTCCATAAAAATTAATTTATAATCTTTCAAAACTGTCTACTTGAAACTTAAAAATGTTTCAAGTACGCGAATTTGAAAGACTATAAAACATAAAATATAAGAACAACATAAATGAAACGTTAAACATTGATTAAACATATAAGGAATAGTTAATAATTAATTAGTTAATTAGTAATATAATTATTAATTATATAATAGTTAATTAGTAATATAATTATTATAAAATATTTTTCATCAATTATAATTATTAATTATTACTTATTAATTATTAATTTTTACTTATTAATTATTACTTATACAATAATTATTTAGTTAATTATTAATATAAGTATTAATTATATAATAATTAATTAGTTAATAAGTAATATAATTATTAATTATATCAAAGTTAATTAGTTAATTAGTAATATAATAATTAAATATAATTATTAATAACTAAATATGTGATAATTAATTAGTAATATAATTATTACATATATAATAATTATTTAGTTAATTAGTAATATAATTAATAATTATAAGTAATTAATTAGTAATTATTAATTATTAATTATTAATTAGTTAATTAGTAATATAATTAATAATTATAAGTAATTAATTAGTAATTATTAATTATTAATTATTAATTAGTTAATTAGTAATATAAATATTCATTATAATTATTCATTATAATTATTAATTAGTAATTAATAATTATTAATAAGTAATTATTAATTATAAATTAGTTAATTAGTAATATAAATATTAATTATAATTATTCATTAAATTATTAATTATTAATTGCTAATTATTAATTATTACTCAATAATTATTACTTATATAATAATTATTTAGTTAATTATTAATATAACTATTAATTATATAATAATTAATTAGTTAATTAATAATATAATTATAGTCTTTCAAAGTCACGTAGTGGAAACATTTTTAAGTTTCAAGTAGACGGTTTTGAAAGCTTATAAATTATTTTTTATCAACATTTTTTGTTAAATTATTTTTGTTTTCAACTATTTCTTATATATTTAATCAATTTATAAAGTTTCATTTATATTGGTCTTATAGTTTATGTTTTATAGTCTTTCAAATTTGCGTACTTGAAACATTTTTAAGTTTCAAGTAGACAGTTTTGAAAGATTATAAATTAATTTTTATGAAAATTTTTTAGTAAGTTTTTGTTGTTTTCAAGTATTTATTATATATTTAATCAATGTTTAATGTTTCATTTCTATTGGTATTATAGTTTATGTTTTATAGTCTTTCAAAGTCGGGAACTTGAAACATTTTTAAATTTCATGTTGATGGTTATGAAAGCTTATAAATTGTTTTTGGTCAACATTTTTTATGAAATTATTTTTGTTTTCAACTATTTATTTTATGTTTAATCAATGTTTAAAGTTTCATTTGTATTGGTCCTATAGTTTATCTTTTATAAACCTTCAAAGTCACGTACTTGAAATATGTTTAAGTTTCAAGTATGTGGTTTTGAAAGCTTATAAATTAATCTGTATCAACATTTTTTATGAAATTATTTTTGTTTTCAACTATTTCTTATATGTTTAATCAGTTTTTAAAGTTTCATTTATATTGGTCTTATAATTTATGTTTTATAGTCTTTCAAAGTCGCGTACTTGAAACAGAATCACACATCAGAAACGCAGAATGTACTGTGCAGGAAAAGGAGAACCAGAATCCCACATCGGAAATGCAGTATTGTTTTCAGGGCAAACCCCCTTATAAAAGGGAGTCTTGGGTGAGGGTATTAGTCAGAATTCAGACTGTTGTAATGGTAGAACCGCTGGATATTAAATAACAGAAAAATTATATTGAAAATTTTTGTTATATATATATATATATATAAAACAAAACAAAAAAAATAAAAATAAAAATTTTTTAAAAAAATATTTATGCAAAGGTGGCACTTGGTGTGCCGCATTTGCGGTTAATTTTTTTGCAAAGGCGGCACACCATGTGCCGCCTTGCACTGGGCGGAAAAACCCCCAAAGGCGGCACACCAGTTGCCGCCTTTGGGGGGTAAAAAAATAAAATTTTTTAATCGAGATGTATTTCCAAAAAAAAAAATTTGAAAAATGTATAAAAAAAACTCACATCTTAGTGTGTCACCTCTCTCTCTCTCGGACGCAAGGTGTCACCCCGGGGGATTTTTTTTTTACGTTTTTTTTTTAAAAAATTCCAGAAAACGCTTAGGGAAAAAATATTTTTAAAAATGTACCTCAAAGACGGCATCCCGGATGTCGCCTTTGCATTTCGGGGGCAAGGCGGCATCCGCGATGCCGCCTTTCTCCTAAAAAAATCTTTTTTTTTAATTTAAATTTTTATTTTTTTTGTTTTGTTATATATATATATATATATATATATATAAACAAAACAAAAAAATTCAGCAGAATTTTTCTGCTATTAAAGATCCAGCACTACAGTCATTACAGCAGTCTCGATTCTGACAGAAACTCTTACCCATGCCTCCCTTTTATAAGAGGTCTTGCCCTGAAAATCATTCTGCATTTTCGATATGGGATTCAGGTTCTACCTTTACTGTGCAGTACATTCTGCATTTCCGATGTGGGATTCTGTTTCAAGTACGTGACTTTGAAATACAATAAAATATAAACTATACAGCCAATATAAATGAAATTTTAAACATTTATTAAACATATAATAAATAGTTGAAAACAAAAAGAATTTCCTCAAAAATATTGATGAAAAATAATCTATAACCTTTCAAAACTGCCTACTTGAAACTTAAAAATGTTTCAAGTACGTGAATTTGAAAGACTGTAAAATATAAACTATAAAACGAATATAATTGAAACTTTAAACATTGATTAAACATATAATAAATAGTTGAAAACAAAAGAAATTTTCAAAAAAATGTTAATGAAAAGTAATTTATAAGCTTTCAAAACCGCCTACTTGAAACTTAAAATTTTTCAAGTGTGTAAATTGGAAAGACCATAAAACATAAATTAGAAGACCAATATAAATGACACGTTAAACATTGATTAAACATATAAGAAATAGTTGAAAAAAAAAAGCAATTTCCAAAAAAATATTAATGAAAAATAATTTATAAGCTTTCAAAACCGCCTACTTGAAACTTAAAAATGTTTCAAGTACGTGACTTTGAAAGATTATAATTATATTACTAATTAACTAATTAATTATTATATAATTAATATTTATATTAATAATCAACTAATTAATTATTATATAAGTAATAATTAATGAGTAATAATTAATAATTAATAATTTAATGAATAGTTATAATTAATATTTATATTACTAATTAACTGATTAATAATTACTAATTACTTATTAATAATTATTAATTATTAATTACTAATTACTAATTATAATGAATAATTATAATAAATATTTATATTACTAATTAACTAATTAATAATTAATAATTACTAATTACTAATTAATTAGTTATAATTATTAATTGTATTTCTAATTAACTAAATATTTATTATATATATAATAATTATATTACTAATTAATTATTATATAATTAATGATAATATTACTAATTAACTAATTAATTATGACATATTTAATTATTAATAATTACTAATTAAAAATTATAATAATTATATTTAATAATAATATTACTAATTAACTAATTAACTATTATATAATTAATAATTATATTACTAATTAACTAATTAACTATTATATAATTAATATTTATATTAATAATTAACTAAATAATTATTGTATAAGTAATAATTAATAATTAATAAGTAATATTTATAATTAATATTTATAATTAATATATATATATTACTAATTAATAATTAATAATTACTAATTACTAATTACTAATTAATAATTAAAAATTATAATGAATAAATGTAATTAAAAATTATATTACTAATTTACTAATTAATTGTTATATAATTAATAATTATATAACTAATGAACTAACTAACTATTATATAATTAATTATTAATAATTAATAATTAATAATTATAATGACTAATTATAATTAATATTTATATTACTAATTAACTAATTAATAATTAATAATTACTAATTAATAATTAATAATTATAATGAATAAATGTAACTAAAAATTATATTACTATTTTAGTAATTTATTATTATATAATTAATAATAATATTACAAATTAACTAACTAATTTTTATATAATTAATTATTATTAATTACTAATTAATAATTATAATTAATAATTATAATTAAAAATCATATTACAAATTTACTAATTAATTATTATAATGAATAATTATAATTAAAATTCATATTACAAATTTACTAATTAATTATTATATAATTAATAATAACATTACTAATTAACTAATTAATTTTTACATAATTATTTATTAATAATTACTAATTAATAATTATAATTACTTATTATAATTAATTATCATATTTATAATTAACTAATTAATTATTATATAATTAATAATGATATTACTAATTAAATAATTATTTATTATATAGTTAATAATTATATAATTAATCATTATATTACTAATTAAGTATTATATAAATAATAATTAATAATTAATAGTTATAATGAATAATTATAATGAATAATTATATTACTAATTAACTACTTATTTATTATATAATAATTTTTAATAATTACTAATGAATAATTATAATGAATAATTATATTACTAATTAACTATTATATAATTAATTATTAATAATATTAATTTAATAATCAAATAAATTATTATATGTTTAGTCCATGTTTTAACTTTAAATTATATCGGTCTTATAGTTTATATTTTAGTCTTTCAAAACCGCATACTTTAATCATTTTAAGTTTCAAGTAGGTGGTTTTGAAATCTTATAAATTATTTTTCATGAACATTTTTTACGAAATTCTTTTTATTTTCAACTATTTGTTATATTTTTAATCTGTGTTTTATGTTTCATTTATATCGGTCTTATAGTTTATATTTTATAGGCTTTCAAAGTCACGTGCTTGAAATATTTTTAAGTTTCATGTTGGTCGTTTTGAAAGCTTATAAATTATATTTCATCAATATTTTTTACGAAATTCTTTTTATTTTCAAATATTTGTTTTATTTTTAATTCATGTATTAAGTTTCATTTATATTGGTCATATAATTTATATTTTATAAGCTTTCAAAATCACGTACTTGAAACTTCTTATGTTTCAAGTAAGTGGTTTTGAAAGCTTATAAATTATTTTTTATCATCATTTTTTATGATTTTTTTTTGTTTTCAACTATTTTTTATATGTTTCATCCATGTTTTAAGTTTCATTTATATTGGCCTTATAGTTTATATTTATAGTCTTTCAAAGTCACGTACTTGAAACAGAATCCCACATCGGAAATGCAGAATGTTCTGTGCAGGAAATAGAGAACCAGAATCCCACATCGGAAATGCAGAACGATTTCCAGGGTAATCTCTCTTATAAAAAGGAGCCCTGGGTGAGAGCTTCTGTCAGAATTCAGATTGCTATAATGGCAGTACTGCTGGATTTTAAATAGCGGATAAATTCTGCTAAAAATTTTAGTTTTGTTTATATATATATATATAAACAAAACAAAACAAAAAAATAAAAAAAATCTAAAAAAAATATTTTTTTTCTGTTTTAGTTGAAAGGCGGAATCTAGGATGTCGCCTTTCACCCGAGCTCAAAGGCGGCATCGTAGATGCTGCCTTTGCAGCATATTTTCGAAAAAAAATTAACCTAGCCTGTTTTTAAAAAAAATTATTTAAAAAAAAATTATTTAAAAAAAACTCCACCCCATGCCTCCCTATCTTCATGCTTCACTGGAACCGCACACCCCCACCATCCTGGCTTCTGACCTTGCCGTCATTCTTTCCCAGAAGGTCATACGCCGCCACCCCATACTACTCCTCTCCCCCTACCAAAGGAGTTCGCTGCACTCCGGCCCAGTCTAAGCCACCCCAGGCTGCTTCAGGAGCCTGCACCACCCCATCCAAGCTGCCCTAGGCTGCCTCGATCTCGCCGGAGGCTACGCGCCGGCCCTGTCCAGGCTGCCCTATGCTGCTTCCCTCCTCTTACCGAAGGATCTCACCATCGCTTCCCTGTGTTGGCCACGCACCTCCCTCTAACCCGCTCATTGGTCCATCATGCTTCGCCAGAGCCACAGTACGATGTCGCTGCTTTCCGGTTGGTTTCGCCTTGCTGGTGTCATGTCAGACTTCCTTTTTCTCATGAGTAGTGTCGCAAGGTATCATTGGACTAGGTTCACAATTTTGCAGTCATGTTGTGGTCACACTGCAGTCACACCGCAGTGCGGCCCTGCTCCACTGAAACACCCTCGCGACAGTTCGTAGTCCTACTGGACTCCTTCCTCGGCCGGAGATAAACCCTTTAATTTGATTTAATTAATTTATTTTTTTAAATTAAATTAATTAGAATTAATTTGGGGGGTTTAAAATTAAATAGAATCTGAAACTTTAATTTTATTTAAGATTAAATTAAATTAATGTTTTAATTTAATTTTTGGAATTAAAAAATTAAATTAATGGTTTATTTTAATTTTTGGAATTAAAATTAAATTAAATAATTAGAACTAATAAATTAATTAATTTAATTTATTTAAATTCATTTAATTTATTAGAATGATCTCGTGCTATTTAAATTTATTGCAGTTTAATTTTAATTGTGTTTTATTTATACTGACTAGTCTTGAGCTAGTGACCAACCCGTGAATGTATGGTTTTATTTATTTAATTATTTATTCAATGTGTGTGATGATTATAATAATTAATTATATAAATAATAGTCTATGAATCATCTTTTAATTCAAATATTTATAAGGGTCAATGTGTCCAATACACTTGTTGTATTTTGTACCCCCATACCCCCCTCGCCTGCGTGCGAGTACGTTTGTTAAAAGATGATAGTATTCCAAGACGTGGACCCTACCAAATTGATGTGGAAATCCAGATGGGAGCCTAGAACTTTGCACTGAGGGAAATCTATGATACGAGTTAGGTTTCAACTCATGTATGAAATCCCCTAGGTCATGATTTATCTGTTATGGATCGATCATAGTTTAAAGCTCAAGACCAGTCAGATTGCATGATTTACCTTTATGCATTGTTTATTTTTTTATGCGAGTGCATGATTATTGCTTGATCACATAGAATATTAAACAAGATAAAAATACATAAAGATGTGGTGAATGTATTTCTATTGCATGTTCGGTTGTGATCGTGACTATCTATTTTGAACATATAAATAGAAAAAAGATTCCATTTTTCAATAGATATAAAAATCCCTCAAATATATAGTAAGTCTTAAATGCCTTCCATTACTCACATTTGAACAAAACTGGGTGTTTGGGATGCTTGTAATCCATATTTGAGAGTGACTCTTACTACTAGGGAATTTTAATGAGATAATTGGGTCAACTTAACTAAAGTGAGTGGTCAAGGATTATACATAGCTAATTTTCTATCACTTTAGAGGCAAGATATTGAGGGAATCGCGTTTGGATTCCAAAATCTGGGACTTTACTCAATAGTACAAGGAACCACAAGTTAAGTGATTGGCTAGCCTAGTGCCTACCTTGAAACCCTCTAAGTAGTGGAGTAGCCATATCTTGTAGACTATGAGGGAGGTTTCAAGGATCCTTTCTACTAGAATACTCAAGCGACGGAGTATTCTGAATCTAATAGTGAGGGATATTAAGGTTTTCTAAAATAGTGGGAGACATTAAAATTATATAATAATTAATTAATCATAAATTTCAAAGGGTAATCAATATAAAGTACTAACTGCTAATATTTATCTGATGTAGATTTAAAATGGCATTCACCAACATCACAAGTAGGCTTTGAATTTTGTTTTTGGTTTTTCTTTTTGTTTGGGTGCATTGTGGGATTATTAGGGATGGGGATATTTTATTAGGAAAAATAACCTAACGTTTGGGTATAAATGTGTAAATGTATTTAGAAGGTTCTCCTTAGGACTGGAGAACCTTTAGTTTTGGTTTGGAGGTTTTCTACAGAGAACTGGACTATTTATTATCTACTAGATATTTTCACATCATGAAAGTTTTACACATCATTAAAACATTTTTAGGAAAATATCATGAATTCGTTTAGGATGTGAAAGGTTTATACATCATGAATAGGGTTCACATCATGAAGTATTCGAAGTCGGGATTTTTAATCTGAGGCAACACATTTTTCAACATAAATCTTAAATCAGGAAATTCACATCATGAAATAGGTTTACATCATGAATTAATCGGGGAAGGTGGTTTTTATACACATAAAAAATTATTAATCTCTCATTCAACATGTGTCCCCTCTATTAAGACCTAGGAGCTCTCTCATGAAATTGTTTGCATCTCCACTCCATTCAGATCATTTTTTTGGTGGCTGATCATTGTGGTTATTGTAGTGTATCTATCTAGGTAAGAGATCTTTCTACTTATCCATTTCCTTTGGTCATGACTACAACATTGGTTGTGTTTTTTATTCAGGTTCATGATCAATTGTTTTTTGTTATCGATCCTTTGCAGTTTCTTATTGTTCCTTGTCTTATAAAGAAAAATCTGTGGGTTTTCAATCTCTTTTTTTAAAGGTGGATAGTTTTCCATCATTCTTGAGGTTGGTGTTTCTATACAATGGGTTAATTATATGAATTTATTATTGTTCTTGTAAAATTCCTTGGTGTTTTCATTGAATTGAATTGATTTGTGGTTTCAATTGATTTTTTTTGGAAAGATAAATGTTTTGAAAGGGGTTTTCTTTGAAAATGGGTTTTTTCACACCAAGTGTTTGATTAAATGCTTGAAAGGTGGTTTGGATTTAGAAATGGATTTTCAAAAATCGAAGAGTGTTTTATTGGATTTTAAAAAAATTGATAAATTGTGGACATGGTTTTGAAATAGATTTTAAAAACTTGGAATATTAGGAACCTTGGGTGCATTGAGAAATAGACATAAGTGGACCTAGTGTGTGTGGCACCACTAGGGGTTACTTTGTGATATCAGTAGACTGTTATAGGGCTCAATATCATTTACTACAAATGTAGGCCTAGTTTAGGATTTCTTTGATGTCTATTATGTTTTCTCCTAGGATAAGGCCCAATATGGAGTGCTTTTTCATTAACAGTCTTTTATCACATGATGGATTATGTTATGGATTATTCTCACATGTTTTTATATGAGGTTGTATTATGTGGCATCTCATGATGGATTATTTCATAGATATGTTTTTACTTAATTACCTTATGGTGTATGTATATGTATTCCTAATTTATGAATTATACTATTCATATTCTTATCTTTGTGAATATGAAAGGCTTTTATGAAAACCCAAAGGAAATGATTTACAAATGGGTTTGGATTTATGAAAATGCTTTGTAAAACTATTTTCATTTTAAAATTTATAACAATTGCATTCTTATTATTAAACCTTGTATAGAATCTATGGTGGTATCCTACTAGGATTTGTAATCACACTCTAATTTTTCCTTTGACTAGTTGTATATGTTGTATTATAAGATCCAGAAAAAAAAAGTAAGGGTGTCTTATAGCATATCAGCATCTCTTTTCGCCGTTTCCTTAGTAGAGGGGTGGTTTGGAGGTGATGGTTAGTCACATGGAGACTTGTTGGTCTAGACTTTTCATAATTTTTGGTTTGGATGGTTTAGATTGAATTGTATGGTTTTTGTTATAATATATTTTTCTTCCACTTTATACTCTCTCTGTATGTCTTGTTTAGGTTATATTCAGGAATTTTTTCTATTATCTTTGTTGTACCTCACCATGTGGTGAACCACCTTGGGTGACTTTTCTCGTTGACCCGATTCATTACAAATTGGTATCAGAGTAAAATTATCACCTTGAAGTGGGTCAACACTACTTGATGTGTCCTAGGTAGACAGGAATTAGAACCATTGGAATTCAAGTAGTAAGTACGGGTAGGGGCTTAGCCAGCTCACTTCCGTGTCTGAACTCAAGTTACCATGGGTGATTAGAAAGTTTTTACCAAGTTGAGACTTGGTGTTTGAGGTCATTTTAATGAACTATATAGGAATTTTATTTAAATGGACCTGTTATTTTCTTAATGTTTTATCCTTATTTGAAGAATTCATATTTCTTTAAATTCTTATTATTTTAAAAAACATTGATTTCAATACATGAAGGATCAAATGTTTGAGGTTGAGGGGTGATATTTGGTTGATATTGATTCTCATGTGCCTTATCACCTTTGAAGAGGTATTTAATAAGGCAGTTTTGGAAGAGGCTGGCATAGCTAGAAAAATAGGTCTGGGAGGAGCTTTAGTTGGTACTGTTGTTATCTTGGGTGTATCTTTTGGCCAAAAGAGGAAGTATAAAGGTAGCCAGTTTTCATCAAGACCAGTTTCAAAGGATTTATTTGTATAGAAGCGGGTTATTTTTTATCATTGTGGGTAGCCTAGTCATACCAAGCCTAATTATGTGGAGGATCCCAAGAATTTTCTTCATTGTGGACAATCTAGTCATCTGAAACATTTTTGTGACAGGATGTCCCAAGGCAGTAAGGATAGATCCACATTCACCAAGGCTCGTATGTTTATACTAATTCCTCCAAGGGTGGTGGGAATTATCCTCTGGATAAGGTGTATGTTCATATTACTAAGAAAGTTTAGGTAGGATTTTATACCATACATATTTATGTGGTGGAGTATGAACCAAAGGAATATGAAGTAAGGCTAGCCATAGTTAGAGGTATAGTGTTTATTTCATCTTTTATGGTACTAGCTTTGTTTGATACAGGTGTTACTCATTATTTCATATCTTCAAAGTTAGTTGATATTTTGTTCTTGAATTTTTAGCTTATGTTGTTCTTTTTGGATCTTTTCATGCCTTCGTGAAAGAGTTCTGAACAAGGTTTCAAGTGTAACACGTGTTGGGTGATGATAACTAACTATGAGGTGAAATGGGACTTCTTACTAATTGGTATTGACGTATTCAAATTGATTATCAACATGGACTATATGTTCATTTTTAAGGCTCGGATGGATTTTTATCATTATTGAGTTCAGTTATTATATTTTGATGGGTTCAATCATGTTTTTCAGGGGGAGTGGGACTATAGATCAGGAAGGGTGGGTCCTATTGTTCCTTATACAGGGGTAATCTCATGTCAATTGTAAGAGATGTTTTTTAAAGTTGTTGAAACTTATTTGGGAATTCATCTACCTATAGTGGTGTGTAAATAACTCTAGGTCTTCCCAAATGATGGTTATGGTTAACTTCCTTAGAGATAAGTTGAGTTTATAATAGACCTGTTACATGTAACGATGCCCATTTCTATGACATATTACCATATGGAACCTACTGATTTGGTATAACATAAGGTCCATCTTGAAGATATCAAGGATAAGGGATGTATTCATCCCAACATGTCACTGTTCTATTTTCTTGTCCACTTTGATAATAATGTGGAAGGGAAAATTAGACTTTGTAATAACTATTGGAAGTTAAAATAGGTTACCATCAAGAACAAATATCCCTTTCCTAGGATTGATAATCTATTTGATCAGTTTAGAGGGGATCATTGGTTTTCAAAGATTTACTTACAGTTAGGGTTCCACCAACTGAGATTCTAAGAAGATGATTTACCTAATATAGTGTTTAGAAGCCAATATGGGCATTTTGAGTTTCTGGTTATTCCATTTGGACTAACTAATTCTCTTATGGTGTTAATGGATTTCATGCACTATATATTTCATCAGTTCTTGGAATATTTTTTTTGTAGTGTTCGTGGATTATATTTTTGTTTAATCCAAGTAATAGGAGGATCATATGGACTTCCACACCCAAATATTCAATTCCATGCTTTGTTTCAAGTATTCTTTTTGTTCTTAGTTTTCTCTTGTTTTCTAGGTGTTATGGGTTTATATTTGGTGTCTCAGGTGTTCTTGATCTAAGGCATTAGTCTTGGAATTATTGGATGTTATTTGGACTTGTATTTTATTAAAGGGAAGGTATGAGGTTGATATGTCTTGGAATTGAATTGTGACACTCATATTATCACCTTTTTTGGGGTATGTTATTGGAGTGGTTTATACCCTTGAGTTTGATGAGTATTAGGGTGAAAAGGGGGTTTTATTTTGGGTATTATTTCCACATATCCTTGTCTTATATCTCCCCCTTGAATCCCCCCTAGTACCCCCTTAAAATTGAAGCAAAATTGAGAGTTTTTGGGTGTCTAAACTAGGCCGCATGGTTTGTGTGCACGGTTTACTAAACAGTGCAAGCAAACCGTGCAGCCATATCCATCTCATTAAAATTTTGTTGTAGTTACACTTTTTTCTTTACAAAAATAAACCTAATCCACCCCCTTCTTCCCCCATTATACCCTATCATCCATGTGAGGTCTCCAAGATTCCTCAATCTCCCTTGTAACTCGTTTTTGAAGTGGGTTTGATGGGGAAACTTCAAGATTTATTCAATTAAGTTATTCTCTCTTTGTTTTCTTCCTTTTCCG
The DNA here is from genome assembly GCA_963277665.1 of Viscum album. Lineage (NCBI taxonomy): Eukaryota > Viridiplantae > Streptophyta > Magnoliopsida > Santalales > Viscaceae > Viscum > Viscum album. Next base: position 1,987,813,178 of record OY728141.1, read on the forward strand.
TAGGGTTTAATCCCTCCTACTTGAAGTTATAAAATGTCCAGAATCTAGTTTTTTTACTTGGGGTTTTAATTTGAGTCTTTTTAGTGTAATTTTGTGGTTTTAGGTTTGTTTTCACTCCCTTGTGATGCGGTGGCGGTGTGATTGATGCTTCGCACAACGATTTGTAGTTTTTGACATAAAAGGTATGTGATTCCATGTGTTAGAATTATTTGATGAGTTGTCTTTTCTTGATTTATAATTTTATCATGTTCCTCTTCCATTGTGTTTTATGTGAAAACTATTTTTGGTAGCATTTATTAAGCGGTTGATTTTTAAGAATCATTCTTGTATGAAAATGGGTGTTTTACATGTGTGTTCCATGTTATATATTTTGGGGATATTTTAGGACTCATGGAATTGGTTAATTAAATGTTTTTAGGATTTCCAAATCTGGTTTTGTGTGTTAATTTTGGGAGTTTTTCCTTAAGAGAGTGTTTTTGAATGGGTTTTATGTGAAAAACCTTGTTAAGCTTCTTGTATGGGTTTTATGAAAATTTTACATGGTTTATTGAATTACACAAAGTGTGAAAAAGTTGTTTAGGTACTGTTTTGGTGAGTGCATGTTCTCAAAATGGTTTTTTGAAATAGAAAGTGATTATTTTGGATTTAAAACATTTTTAGAATGTTTTATAAATTTTTGTAACAATTTATTAAATTATGAAAAGGTGTGAGACATGTTTATCGGCTGTTTTGGTGGGAGTATGTTGTTGAAATAAATTTGAATGTGAAAAAGAGTATTTCGTGGCATGTGTGTGTGATGTTTGATATGTTTATTATTTTTAAATGGATTTTTTATGTTAAAATGGTACTTTATAAGATGTGAAACTTGTTTGAGCATGAGAGGGAAAACCCGGGTATATAGGTGGGTGGACGGATACTAGTATGCTAGTGATCCAAAGTGGTTTCGGCCCTGTTTCACGTAGCAATTTTGATGATTACAGCACTAACTAAACTATTATGATGATGTTGGGGACCACTAGTTTATGGGTATGTTCCCTACTAGTGTCTCATTCATGAGAATATATATTTTTTATGGTTACTTTTCATCGAGATACGAGGTACCTGGGGCCCACAGCTAGCTAGTGCCTAGGGGTGTTCTGGTAACTAGTGCTTAATAGATTTATTGTACTTACCATTGGCATACGGTGTTCTTTGATGGAAAATTCAGTATTATATTTGTTTTATTTAAAAGTGTTCTTTCTTTAAAGTAACCCTCTCGAAAATTGTTTTTCATTTTGAAGTTGCATCTCTTAATAAATTGTTCTATCATTCATGTTATAAAACTTGCAAGATTTTTGTATTAAAATGTTAATCACATGGAATCTCTTTTGGGTGGAATCCTACTAGGATTAGTATCACATCCTACTTACACCTTTTTTTGTAAGTATACCTTGGTAATGTTTGTTGTAGGTTTGGGTAAATCTCTTAGAACCGGTGGTCCGGGTTTCTCACGGTCCTTCATGATGCGATGTCCTGAAGATGTCTTGAGGGAATTACCCCTTGACATGAGGTGGTTCTTAGGCTATCCTTTTTGGATTTATTCCCTTTTATTAGTCTTTGGGAATTATATAAGCCTATGTATTTCAATTCTGAATTGTTGTTAGGACTTGTATGGTATAAATTTTCAGATTCAGTTTATTTATCATTATTGGTTGTTTAAGTTTCCAAACTTGGGTAAATCATTCCCAAACACTTGTTTATGATACCCAAGAACTTGTTCTAGACCATGTGGATTGGGAACTCCCTTTATTTCATTCCACTGACTGGGTTGGGTGCCAATTTTCAAGGCGACCAGATCCAGTTCGTGACAAAATGGTATCAGAGCAGGTTAGCTCTTTTCAGGTCATGTCCTTTTGGGAAAGAGTCTGGGTAGACTAGAGATAGGACTATCAGGAATTGACATTCCAATTATGATTAGTGTACCTATCTATCACACCACGTGACAGTATTCATGTTTCCAAGTGAATTTGGGTTTTATCTAAGTTATTTTGTTCTCATGGATCGTCAATGACTGGGGAAATGAAAAGAGAGTTGGGTCAATGGTCTTAGTGGGCTCGTAGGACCTGGTAAGTCATGTGGAGCTAGGGATATTATCCTAGAACACTCTCATTAATGGTGAAGTTATTTTCATATGGTGTCCAACCATATTTCTAAGCCACCTGTTGTCACTAATTTCCTCTCGCATTGTCTTGTGTCTTTTTGTTTTGAAATCATGGAGACTTTGTTTTAATGTAACAGTGACTTGATTTTAAGAAATGTGAACTTTTGTGAAATTATTTTCCAATAAATAAGAAATTTTTTTATTTATTAAACGGTTTAAATGAGTTTTTAAAACTATTTTTAAATGGTAAATGGTGTGTTTACACCACTTTTGAAAGTATGAGTTATGTTAAAGTGGGTTTTGAAAATCTGTTTCAAATAGAATTTTCTAAACTATGGAAAAGTGTTTTGAATTGAATAAATTGTTTTGGAATTTATTAGTGGGGTTTGAAGATAAATTTTTATTTATTAATTTATGGGATTTTTGAATGTTTCATGAATTTATGGTAACTTGTTTGAAATGAGAATAAATGGGTATTTTTTTAAAGAATGGGTGTTGATGAAATGGAGTTTTTCATAAAACTGTAAGTGTTTGAAATGGGATGAGATGTTTTGAAATTAATGTGTATGACTTGAAAGTGAGTATTTATTTGAATGATTATTTATTTTCTAAAAAAATTTGTAAGATTTAAATTGGGTTTTTACATTGTGGTTAGCGGTTTTGAGGAAAAGGAAGTGAGAATGTATCGGTTTTGAAAAGTGGAAAGAAATTTTGTTTTAACCTTTGGTATTTCTGTGAGTGACCACATGCATGGACTTATATGGAAATTTGGATGGTTAATGTAATGTCTAGATGAGTGTCGGTATGTATATGATGAGGGTACCAAGTGTGTCATGAAAACGTGCATGTGTGAGGCCCATGGGGCATCATTGGTGGATGTGCTAACTACCGACCCGTTTATTTTAAAAGAGATGGTTTTAAAAGAAAATTTTTATGAATTGAAAACCAGTGTTTGGGTTGTGTTTTTTATGTGATTTTTTTATTTATTTTTTTGTGGGATTATTTGAGTTTTAGAGCCCCTATTTTTTGAATGATGTTTTGGGTTTTCATTTCATTAGTAAGTCAGGTTGAAGTGTTAGTCATTGGTCTCTTTTGAGAAATGTTTTGGGAAGATTATGTTGTGGTTTCCCTTATGTGTTTGGTTTTGGTTTGTGGTATGTTTTTACCAAAGGACCATCTTGGTGAGGTCCTTGGGTTTTCTTGTTGGCTAGGTTATGCCCCAAAAAGAGTTAATGCATGGTGGAGGTGCGGCCACGAGTGATTCACCATTGGCAGGTTCTCCAGTTGATCAACATAAAGAATTTCTTCTTGATATTTAGAGATTGAGTTCCCCCCCCCCTATTTTTTGGTTAATTGGACCCTCATGAAGTAGTAGAGTGTTTTTGGAAGTTTGAAATAGACCTTAGTCTCTTAAAAGTTCTTGAGTCGTTAAAGGTGAAGTTTGACATCGTTGTGTTGGTAGGTTCTATTTGGAAGCAGCGAAGGGGAATTCCAGTAAGAAAAGGTAAAGTAGTCCAGAGTTGATGGTCTTGGATATAGTATTTAAGGTCCTTTTGTTATTCCATTGGTTTCTCATAAGAAAAGCATTCATGTTAGGCCACCAGTGTGGAAAACCTGGTTGTTCGAGGCTATTATGGTTGTGTGCGGCAATCTCATGCTACTTGGAACTCTGCTCAAGGTTCCACTCCTAGTAGTGTCCCTATCAATCGCAAGGTTCATTTTTAGTAATGATTTTCAATGTTGTGTTTACTTCTAAGGGAAAATTTAGATGTTACGGAACCTCTTGAGGGATTCTTCTTAAATTAAAGTTTGTTTTTATTTTGAGAATTTTGAATTTTTTATTCTAATTGAAGGTGTCTTACTTGTGTCCTTTATTTTATTGTTCCTTATTCGGGGTGGAGGAGGTGATTCATGTGCATATTCTAAGTCTCTATTTGGGTAAAGGTGTTTTGTTTGAGCTAGTGAATTTTTTGGGTTTTTGTGATCATTAGCTTCTGACTGTGGCACAACAAATGCTTCAAACATCAGGGCTCCATCCATAGGCCTCAGAGTGAAGCTTTTCACACAGTCAGGAATTTTCTAGGGGTGTAAGGGACCTCATTTAAACCTTTATCTTTGGGGTCTGATGTGGATATAGTTAAATTTTTGATGTGTTGGTTTCATTCCAAGTGGTATGTTGTGGTGAAAGGGGACGTACGATGTGGTTTTTTTCTCAAACCTAGTGCCTGAACCCTTGAGGGTGAAACTATCAATATGGTTATTCATGTAGGAATAACCTTATAGGATCCTTAAAATCTTAGTTTTGATTGGACTCTTATAAGGATAGTAATGTTTGTGGGAGTGTTGAACCACTTAGTGTCTCTATTGGTTTGGGGTTTTGTTGATTGACCCCACTTGCAATGGGGATTGGGTCCTATGGGATCTCTTTTGTGTCTGGTTCTAGTTGGGTAAGATGGTTGATTCTTATGGTGGGAAGTCTATTCGGGCCTCCCCCTATTGGTGTCCTGGTTATATCTCGGGAAATTAAATTGTCTCTTATGGTGGGAAGTCTGTTCGGGTCTCCCCGTATCAATGACTCGATTTTGTCCTTGGTGTTTTATTAGTGGTAGGTAGTCTCATTTGGAGCTATATAACCACCAATTTCTTCCTTGGGTAAACATTGGGGTTGGATTACGCCCAACGGTTTTGTTGAATTATGACTGTGGTAATGTTGTTCGAGTATGTTGTTCATTTAAGGTATATTGCTTGAGCTTTTTCTGGTGGTGGTTGAGGTTCTTTTTTTGGGGGATGTGGTTTGACTATGATTAATGTTTCAGGATAATGGTATAAATTATGGTTAGTGAGAGTATATGTTCCTTTGTTTGATCAAATGGAGGTGTTTTGGCTTTGGGGGTGGGTGACCTTATCAGGGAAGTCTGTCTTGGTCTATCGGTTGGGATTTGTTTTTGTCATCTAGAATTTTTGTGGATTTTCAAGGGTGGAAAGATTTATGGTGGGAAGAATTTTTACACTCGGATTTTCAATTCCATGTTTTGTTTCAAGTATTCTTTTGGTTCTTAGTTTTCTCTTGTTTTCTGGGTGTTCTGGGTTTAGATTTGGTGTCTTGGGTGTTATTGATCTAATTCATTAGTCTTGGAAGTCTTGGATGTTATTTGGACTTGTCTATTATTAAAGGGAAGGTATGAGGATGATGTGTCTTAGAATTGAATTTTGACACTCTTAGTGTCATCTTTTGTGGGGTATGTTGTTGGGGTGGTTTATACCCTTGAGTTAGATGAGTCTTGGGGTGAAAATGGGGTTTTATTTTGGGTATTATTTTCCCCTGTACTTAGCCTATATCTCCCCATTTAATCCCCCCTAGTCCCCCCTTTAAATTGGAGAAAATGGAGAGTTTTTGGGTGTCCATACTAGGCTACACGGTTTGTGTGCATGGTTTACTAAACCGTATAGCCCTATCCAGTTCATTAAACTTTTATTGTATTAACAATTTTTCTCTTCTGGAAATAAACATAATCTTCCCCCTTCTTCCCCCATTCGACCCTAGAATCCATGGGAGGTTTCCAAGCTTCCTCAAGCTCCCATGGAACTCATTTTTGAAGGGGGTTTGATGGGGAAACTTTAATATTTCTTCAAGTAACAGATTATCTATTTGTTTTATTCATTTTCCTTAGGGTTTCATCCCTCATCCTTAAAGTTATAAAATTTCTAGTATCTAGGGTTCGTACCTAGGGTTTTAATTTGAGTCTTTTTGGTTCAATATTGTGGTTTTAGGTTTTTTCACTCCCTTGTGGTACAATGGTGGTGCGGCTGATTTTTCACACAATGATTTGTGGTTTTTGACATAAAATGTAGGTAATTCCATGTGTATGAATTCTTTGATGAGTTATATTTACTTGATTTATAATTTTATCATGTTCCTCTTCCATTTTTTTTATGAGTAAATCTTTTTTGGTAGCATTTATTAAGTGTTTCATTTTTAAGATTTATTCTTGTATGAAAATGAGTGTTTTACATGTGTGTTCCATGTTATGTATTTTGGGGATATTTTATAACTCGTGAAATTTGTTTATTAAATGTTGTTAGGGATTCAAAATATGGTTTTTTGTAGTAATGTTGGTCATTTTTCCTTAAGATAGTGTTTTTGAATGGGTTTTATGTGCAAAACCTTGTTAATCTTCTTGTATGGGTATTATGAAAATTTTAAATGGTTTATTGAATTACACAAAGTGTTGAAAAGATGCTTAGGTACTGTTTTGTGAGTGCATGTTCTCAAAATGGGTTTTTGAAATAGAAAGTTATTATTTGTGATGTAAAACGTTTTTATAATGTTTTATAAATTGTTAGAATGATTTATTAAATTGTGAAAATAGTGTGAGACACATTTATTGGCTATTTTGGTGGGAGTATAATGTTGAAATGAATTTGAATGTAAAAAAGGGTATTTTGTGTCATGTGTGTGGGATTTTTGATATGTGTATGATTTGGAAATGGATTTTTCATGTTCAAATGGTACTTTATAAGATGTGAAACTTGTTTGAGCGCGAGAGGGAAAACCTAGGTATCTAGGTGGGAAAACGTGTACTCATATGCTAGTGATCCAGAGTGGTTTCATCCCTCTTTCACATAGAAAGTTTGACGATGACAAAACTAACTAAACTATTATGATGATTTTGGGGACCACTAGGTTATGGTTATGTTCCCTACTAGTGGGTCGTGCAAGAGAATGGATATTTTTTATGGTTACTTTTCACTGAGATACGAGGTACTTGGGTCCCACAGCTAGCTAGTGCCTAGGGGTGTTCTGGTAACTAGTTCTCAATAGATTTATTGTACTTACTATCAGTGTACAGTGATTTTTTTTTGAAAATTAAGTAGCATATGTATTTTATTTAAAATTTTTCTTTATTTGAAGTAACCCTCTTGAAAACTGTTTTTCATTTTGAAGTTGCATCTCTTTATAAATTGCTTCAAGCATTCATGTTATAAAACTTGCAAGATTTTTGTCTAAAAATGTTTATCACATGGAATATATTTTAGGTGGAATCCTATTGGTCTTAGGATCACACCCTGCTTATAAATTTGGGTGTAAGTATACCTTGGTAATTTTTGTTGCAAGTTTGGGTAAAGCTCTTAGAACCGATGGTCCAGGTTTCTCACGGTCCCTCATGATGTTGTGTCGTGGAGATGTCTTGAGGGAATTTACCATTTCCATGATTTGGTTCTTGGGCTATCCTTTTTGGATTTCTTCCCTTGCAGTAGTCTTTGGGACTTTTATAAGCCTATGTATTTCAATTCTGAATTTTTTTTAAGACTTGTTTTGTGTAAATTTTCAGATTCAGTTTATTCATCATTGTTGGTTGTTTTAAGTTTCCAAACTTGGGTAAATAATTCCCAAACACTTGTTTATGATACTTGGGAACTTTTTTCAACCCATGGGGATTGGTAATACCATTTGGGTCTTTCCATAGACTGGGTTAGGTTCCAGTTTTGAAGGCAACCATATCCAGTTCGTGACATGAACTATTTGGATATCATTCTTAGAAACTTTTAGTGAAAATCATCCGTATAGTGTGATTTTAAAATGTTAGTTTTGGATTAAATAATTAAATTTTCTTGAGAATTTTATATCTTAGAGATTAATCTTAGTATATCTTTAAAAGGTATGGGCATTTATTTCCTGGGAGTAGCCCAGAAATGCATTTGAAATCCAAAGCTTCTTGGGATTTATTGGTTATTGTAGGTGATGTGTTCAGGAATTATCCAAGATTGCATCTCTGATGATTGATTTAACCCATAAGGTTGTAAATTTTTAGTGTAATTAAAAGTGTTAGATAAATTTTTAGGAATTGAAAGTGATATTGACTTCATCACTGGTTTTTATTCTTTCAGAACCAGGTTCGGGTTATGATGTTTTTTATGATATTTCTAGTACGGGATTAGGTTGTTTCTTAATGTAGAGGAGATATGTGGTAGCCTGTGCCTCTCAATAGTTATTCCCTCGTGAGAAGAACTACCATACCTATGATATTGAGTTGGTAGCAGTTATGAATGCACTCAAAACATGGTGTCACTATCTCTTTGGTAAATGATTTACGGTATATTTTGATCATAAAAGCCTAAGGTATATTTTCACTCAGAGGGATCAGAACTTGCAATAGATATGTTGTGTGGAGTATCACTAAAATTTTTATTTTGATATTTTTTATACTTCTAGTAAAGGGAATGTGGTCGTCGATGTGTTGATCAGAAAATTACCGACACAAACCATGAAGAAGTCAGTTGAGGAATGGTCTCTGATGAGTTTGTTTGTCGAGATGTGATTATGAGTGGAAGAGGTTGGTGGAAAAGTGTTCTTGGATTAAATGAAAGCTAAATCACCTTTTTATGAGTGATTTAGGATTGAGAGGTTTATATACACTGAGTTCCAACTCTTTAGTAAAATCCTTTATGGTGGGATACCTCGAGTGAGTGGTCTTAATTTCCCGATGGAGCTTTATGCTTCCATAGAAGATTGGTTGTTATAATTTCTTTGAGGTAGGATTTGATGTAAAGTGGTAACTATTCAGTTGGTTCATACACATTGGGGCTACCAAGATGTATCATGATTTGAGACATCAATATTGGTGACCAGGGATGATATGGTCGATTATAAAAAATATATTTATGGTGTCTCTCTTGTTATACAATTAAGGTGGAACACTAGAGACCTGCTGGTTCTTTTCATCCCTTACCCATTCTGATATGAAGATGGGATAATATTTCCATGGATTTTATCATTTATTTTCCATGGAATACTAGTAGGAAGGATGATATTTGGTTTATCATTGATCAAATCATGAAATCAGTGCATTTCCTACATATTAAGGAGATGAAGAAGGTGTAATATCTTAGGGAATTGTATTTATGAGAGATTGTGATACTTCATGGGGTTCCCTCTATGGTTTTTTTTAACAGGGCCCTAAGGTCCACATCCAGGTTTTGGAAAGGTTTATAGGAGGTGATGGTTTCCCAATTGAAATTAGGCACAACATATCATCCATAAATGGATAGGTAGATAGAGAGAGTTATCTAGGTTTTTAAGTATATTATCTGGGCTTGTGTTCTTTATTTAAATGGTTATTGGGAAAATAGTTTTCCTCTGGTCAAATTTTTCTATAACAACAGTTATCAGGATTTAATAAAGATGGTTCACTTCAATACTTTTTTATGGATCGCCATGTAGATCTCTCTTATGTTGGGCGGAGTTAGGAGAGTGGTCCTTGATTGGGCTGATTCCTATTCAAGAGATGATAGAGAGGGTTCTGTTGATCCATAGGAGGTTGATCATGGTACAAAGTTTCCATAAATATTATACATATTGTTGGTGGTGTCCATTGGAGTTTGAAGTTGTTGATTGGTTCTTTCATAGAGTTTCACCTCACTGGGGACATCATCAATTAGGTAAGTAGGGTAAGTTATCACCGAAGTTTATGGGAATTTTTAAGATCATTGGATGACTAGGAAAGGTGACCTATTAGTTAGACTTATTGTCTCATTTGACTTCCATACCTGACATGTTTCATGTTTCCCAACTGAGGAGGTGTGGAATAAATCCTTACCATATGATTGGATGGGATGATGTTGATCTTGATCCCAACATCCTTGTGTTTGAGTAGGTAGTACATATTATGGATCACCAATAAAAGGTGTTGTGTGGTAAAATGATTCCTTTGATCCATATATTGTAGCAGTGTGGATGAGATATCCATGAGATTTGGGAGTGGGGATTGTTGATGAGGAATCAATGGCCTTCACTTTTTGCAGGTCTAAGATCTTATGGACTTTATGGAGATATAAATAATTTATGGTGGGGAGATTATAACACCCTATTGCCTTCTTTTAGGTATGCTTTGACTTTTGTTTTTGGTTTCCCTTTTTATTTGGGTGAATTATGGGATTCTTGGGGATAGAGATCCTTTGATGGGTAAAATGACCTAAAGTCCATGTATAAATGCTTAAATGGATTTATAATGTGCTCTTTGGTACCATAGAACCTTTGGTTTTGGTTTGGAGGTTTTCTGTAGAAAATTGGATCATTTTCTATTTGTTAGAAATTTTCACATCATGAAAGGTTTACATGGTGTAAAACCTTTACCCGTCGCCGCTTCCTCCCCTTCCGTCTCGAGTCGGCTAAGTCCTCCTCAGTGCTTGAACGGTGAGTTCATGGTGAAGTCCTCCTTCTGTGGCGGTGTTGTGCGACCTCATGGGATCGGCTGCCTCGATGCTTCTCTCCGGTGATGGCCTTATTCTCGCCTCACTCCAACTATGCTGGATAGGGTTCTAAAGGCATCGCGGTGATGGTATTTGGCCAAGATCCATCTTCTGTGTCTGAGGGTTGCTACCTCATCTCCCATGAGTGCGGTGGGTGGTCCGCTGCAGTCTCTGAGGTGTTCAGATGTGGCGGTGGGATTTGGGTGTGGGATTTTGGTAGGTTCCGGCAAGATTTGTGTTTGGATGGTCTTTGACTAGGTGATGGTCTCTAGCTCCTTGATTTATGCTCTCTCTCTATTTGGTTTGGAGGGATCTGCTATTCTCGTTTTGGTTTTGGTTGAATCGGCATTCGGGATATTGGTTCTGGATGATTTGTGGTGTTTGGGTCAGCTATTTTTGGTGTTGGTCTTTGGATTTTCTGTTTACTGGTTCGGGGAGATGTTTCATTCCCTTTTTCGAGTACATCGATCTATGGTTGGCCTGTTTCTGTGTATTGTGGCGTCTGATGATCCTTCTGTTGATCTGGTGATGGTTCGTGGCTTTGTTGATGTTGGTGCAGGGCTTGATGTGTTTCTTTTCTGTTACTTGGAATTTGAATTTCGTTTGTGGATTTTGGGATTTTTGTGTGGTTCTGTGATCTGCTTGACTCGACGATGGTGATGGATGGCATCAACGATAGTGGCGACGACACTAGTGGAAACCTGTGGGTGTTTTTTGAATTTTTAACTTTGAAGTTTGAATTTGGGTAATTTGGTTCTCGCCTGTTGTATAGGTTACCGCTCATCCAAAAATCGGCTTCTAAAAATCAAATAAAAAACCACTTTTAGTCAGTTGGTGAAAAGTTTACATGCCATGAATAGGTTTCACATCATGAAATATTCAAATTCATGATTTTTAATCTTTTGTGACACGTTTTTCAGTGTAACTCTTAAATCGTAAAATTCACATCTTGAAATAGGTTTACACCATGAATTGATTAGGGTAGGATGTTTTTAATATGTAGCATAAATTATTAATCTCTCATTTGACATTCATCCTCTCCCTCAAAACCTATGAGATATTATAGGTGATCTTGGGTATTATCACTCATCCCAGATCATTTTTTCGGCGATTGATCGCCATGGTTATTGTGGTGCGTCCCTTTGGGTAAGATATATTTCTGTTTTTGCATTTCCTTTGGTCATATTTTCAGAATTGGCTACATTTATGGTTCAAATTCATGATTGATTATTTTTTTTTTATCAATCCTTCATAGTTACATGTCATTCCTTATCTTATGAAGGCTGATCTATGATTTTTCAATATCCATTATCGAAGCCAGAAAGGTTTCCATCATTCTTAAGGTAGGTGTTTCTATACAATTGGTTAATTCTATGAATTTATTATCATTATTGTAAAATTTATTTGGTTTTTTCATTTAGTTTATTTGATTTTTTTGTTCAAGGTATTTCTTGGAAAGATAAATTTTCTAAAAGGGGTTTGCTTTGAAAATGTGTTTTTGCACACCAAGTGTTTAATAAAATTCTTGAATGGTGGTTTTGATTCAGACATGGGTTTTCAAACACTGAAGTGGATTTTCTTGTCTTTTAAATTTTTTTATAAATTAATAACATTGTTTTTGAAATGTATTTTGACAACATGGCACATTGAGAACCTTGGGTGCATCGGGAAATGGACACAAGTGGCCCTAGTGTGTGTGTCACCACTAGGGGTTACTTTGTGATAGATACGGACTATGGAAGGACTCTATATCAGTTAGTATGAACATAGTCTCAGTTTAGGATTTCTTTTATGTCTAGTACATATTCCCATAGGTTAGGTCCTAATACAGAGTGCTTTTTATTTATAGATTTTTATTGCATGATGGATTATGTCATGGATTGTTTCTCACATGTTTTTATATGAGGTTATATAACATGGATTTGTATGATGGATTATTTCATGGATGTGTGTTTACTTTCTTACCTTTTGGTGTATAGATATGCATTTATATTTTATCACTTATACTGGTCATATTTCTATCTTTGTGAATATAAAAGGATTTTATGAAAAAACAAAGTAAATTATTTATAAATGGGTTTAGATTTATGAAAATTATTTGTAAAAAAAATCATTTTAAAAGATATAACTATTTCATTCTTGTTATTATACCTTATATAGACTCTGTGGTGGTATCCTACTGGTATTTGTGATCATACCCTAATTTTTCCTCTAGAAAGTTTTAGATATTGTATTGAAGGATCTAGTAAAAAGGTAAGGGCGTATTGTAGCATTTTGGATTCTCTTTTCATTATTTCCTTCATATAGGTGTGGTTTGGAGGTGATAGTTGGTCACATGGAGACTTGTTAGTCTATACTTTTCATAATTTATGGTTTGGCCAGTTTTTCTTGGATTTTAAGGTTTTTGTTTTAATCTCTTTTTCTTCTACTTTGTACTATGGTTGTATATCTTGTTTTGGTTATATTAAATACTTGTTTTTGTTATATTTGTTGTACCTCACCATGTGGAGAACCACCTTGGGTGACTTGTCTCATTAACTTGGGTTGGTTCGTTACACTCTAAATCATCCGCATGTGCTCCAAAAGAATATTGGTGTGTCAATCATCGATTTTTGAGTGCTAGCATGGATAACCATTAAATCCTTTAATCTACTAATTATTTTTTCAAAATCACTCCTTTGATACAGGAAGAAGTTGGATCGGTGTGTTTGGAATAATTATTTCTCTCTCTATGAAGTAAGAGGGAGGAGGGAGTATCTCTCAAAATCACAGGATTAATAGTATTTTTGTTGCAACCAAGGGTTTATTGGTTAGATTTTTTTAAAATATATAAGTTATATCATGGAAGTTAATTATATGTGTTAATCACCTATTTTACCAATAAAGGATAGAATTAAATAAGGATGCATGGAATCATGTTGATACATGGAAGATTGTATGACTTGTTTGGAATTTCATGGTTATATGGACATTGTATGAAGAACTTGTATTCTTTATATGGAAGTTGATAGGATGATATGTTGCATTGAGGTGTCTTTCATGAAGATTTATTTTTACAATTGTGTGTTGCTATATAAGGGTAATTGAGAACTTACACTACACTTTAATATCTAGTTTTAGAATAGGAAAAAGAAGAATAAAATTATTCACATATATATAACATCTGATAGAATCAAGGAGTGAACATGTAAGGGTTGTATGTTATGACATAGTTTATTCCTACAGTAGAGGAGGAAGCTTTTAATGTGATCATATCTAGGTAGTGTTGAAGGAATGAGGCACAAGAAAAACATATTGCACTTTCTCAACCTGTGAGTGAAGGGGTAAGATAAGGAGTGTTTTGAGAGGATAATTCCATCCAAGTAATTACCACCATATGAGAATAAGATATTATTATAGTTCAGGGAATGACATAGACTCAATCCCCATTCATGTGGTGTTGAGATTATCTGGATATCATATCAAAGTGAATCCGTCTGGAGTTTCTGATGAAGTAAGTTTATGCATACCATGATGATCATGAAGAGACCCTCATGTCTATAAACTTATCAAGCCCTCACCAAGGAATTTCATGGATGAGAGGAAGAGGATATGATACTTGGATTAGTAGGGTGTCTTTCCTAAACCCTTATAATACAATAGTGAGTATTATCATCCTAGTATACCAATGTATTGTTGGTGTATGCTCCTTGGAGTACCCCATTTAGGTGAACCAAGTAATATATGGTGTCCTTGAATGATTACCTTTTTCATGTGTGCATGATGTGTGATATGGTTGTGTGTGAAAGTAAAAAAAGGTTGAATGGATGTTCCTACTGGCCTGAGAGCAATATCCTAAAGAAGAATATGAATAAAGATAAAAAGGTTAAAATGGTAAAGACCTCACTAATCCCCCACTAGGGTGTCTTTGGTCCCAATAACTATGAATTTGGTCATGCACCGACTTAAATAGGTAGGTTTACACTTACTGAAATTTCACTTTGGCCCTGAATAAATGTAATCTTCTAAATAATCCATAAACGACACCTATGATTTAATACTCGAGTCATAAATTTTATAAATAAATTTATATAATACTTTTAACATTAATGTTATGTGATAAAATATGAGTCATTAACTCAACTCGTTTTTCTCCCAGTAAAATATTTAACAAACCTTGAATAAATAAATTACTCATTCATAAAATATTTTTATTTACATTCACCAAATGACTTATAAATATATTAAGTAAATAAATTCAATATATATTATTTAAAACTTTAAAAAATTTTAATTTATTTATTTCCTTATTATTTTTTAAACTCAGACATTACCCATCCCTAGTCGCAGGGCCCACCATGTCCTAAACTGTAATTTGGTAGAATTGGCCAAGCTTATGAATTTGATTTTTGTGTGAACCTATATACCTTTATCTCAATAGAAATGAGTGATATTCACATACCAAGAGTGTATTCTAGAAACCCTTCAATACCCCTAAGGATATAAGGTTTAGTCATAACAACAAAAATCTCATATAAACATGCATTGTGTAATATAATCTATTTATCATATGATATCTCGTAAATTAGGATGTATACTTTATATCATCATATTTTATTAATTTATTTATTAATAACACTATAGGATAGAGTTACCTTATTCTACCATGACCATGTATTTAATAAATGTACTATCATCTTGGTCAACTAGGTTTGATATATCTCTCTCTTTCAGAAGAAAAAATAATAATTTTTAATCATTAAACTAATATCATACCACCAATGATGCACTTGATGAAAGATACATTTCCATGAAATAAATTTTATGGTTTTATACTTGAATCAAAGTAAGTGATCAAATGGTACACAATTATAATGATCTCAAGTATAGATACCAATACACATACTTGTGGATAGGAACATCTAATGACACCCAAATCACGTGGTGTTTCTATTAGCAGATCACTCCTCGTGATCTCCTTAACTCGACATCACTAAGTGTGAACTTCATGAGAATAAGTATCAATGCTTATGAGCCCTCAACACATGATAGTAAAACATCATTTATGTATCGTCAGTATGATGTATCTAGACCATAGGACATGAGTTTAAGATTACTATCATTGTGTCTTGAGGTTATCATTATAGTTGGGAACTATTATAACCTTTTGATATGAAAAATAATCTAAGGAAATTACTATATAAATAGTGGATGCAGAAGTTTCAATGCTATTATGGTAAGAATGAACCATGCATAACTCTCTATACACATGATATGGTGATCAAAAATTATTACTCAATGGGTTAATTCTATGAATTTCTTATCATTCTTGCAAAATTTCTTTGAGTTATTCATTGAATTGAATTTATTTTTGATTTAAATGGATTTCTTGGAAAGATAAATGTATTTAAATGGGTTTCTTTGAAAATGGGTTTTTTCACACCAAGTGTTTGATTAAATGCTTAAATGGATGTTTTCATTTGGAAATGGGTTTTCAAACACCAAAGAGGATTGGCTTGGATTTTAAAAATTTTTATAAATTATAAGCATGGTTTTGAAATGGATTTTGACAAATTGGAATATTGGGAACATTGGGTGCATTGGGAAATGGACATAAGTGACCCTAGTGTGTGTGGCACCACTAGGGGTTACTTTGTGGTATCAACAGACTATGGCAGGACTCAATATTAATTGGTACTAACATAGGCCTATTTTAGGATTTATTTTATGTCTAGTATATATTCCCCTAGGATGGGTCCCAATACGGAGTGATTTATCATTTACGGATTTTTATCGCATGATGTATTATGCCATGGATTGTTGTTCACATGTTTTTATATGAGGTTGTATCACATGGTTTCACATGATGGATTATTTCATGGATATTTGTTGACTTTTCTACCTTATGGTGTATAGATCTACATTCATGTTTATCACTTACACTAGTCATAATCTTGTATTTATTAATATTAAAGGCTTTTATGAAAAACCAAAGTAAATGATTTACAAATGGGTTTGGATTTGTGAAAATTATTTCTAAAACTTATTTTGTTTTAAAAATATATAACTATTGCATCCTTGTTGTTAGACCTTGTATAGACATTATGGTCGTTTCATACTAGGCTTTATGATCACACCCTAATTTTTTATGTGTGTGGTTATAGATGTTGTATTGTAGGATCTAGAAAAAATGGAAGGGTGTCTTGTTGCATTTTGCCTTCTCTTTTCATCATTTCCTTCATAGTGGAGTGGTTTGGAGGTGATGGTTGGTCACATGTAATCTTGTTAGTTTAGACTTTTCATGCTTTTTGGTTTGGACGGTTTGTCTTGGAGTGTATGTTTTTTTATAATCTCTTTTTATTCCACTTTATACTCTATTTTTATGTCTTGTTTTAGTTATATTCAGGACTTATTTACATTATCTTTTTTGTACCTCACCATGTGGCAAACCACCTTGGGTGACCTATCATATTGACCTAGGTTGGTTCATTACAAATTGGTATTAGAGGAAA
Organism: Viscum album; assembly: GCA_963277665.1. Lineage (NCBI taxonomy): Eukaryota > Viridiplantae > Streptophyta > Magnoliopsida > Santalales > Viscaceae > Viscum > Viscum album. The sequence continues at coordinate 1,987,830,059 of OY728141.1, forward strand.
ATTATCACCCATATTTTTGTTAACACTGCATAATTTTGGTTCTATGTCTTGGGTTGACATGAGTTAGAACCATCAGAATTATGGTAGTAAGTGTGGGGAGGGGACTGGCTAGCCCACTTTCATGTCTGAACTCAAGTTACCATGGGTGGTCGGAAAATTTTTACCATGTTTATATTTTGTGTTTGAGGGAATTTGAATGAAATGTATGGGAATTTTATTTTAAATGGACATATAATTTATTAATTTGTTGTCATTGTTTGAAGAATTTATATTTATTTAAATTATTATCATTTTAAATAATTGATATAGATACCTAAAGGCTTAGAAGTTTGAGTTGGGGTTGAGGGATGATATTCAGTTGATATTGATTCTCATGTTCCTTATAGCTTTTTTGGAGGTATTTAATAAGACAGATTTGGAATAGAATAACATATATGAAAAAATAGTTCTGGGAGGAGCTTCAGTTGGTGTTTATGTTATATAGGGTGTATCTTCTAGGTAGAAAAGGAAGTGAAAAACAGCCAGTTTTTTTCATGAACAATTTTAAGGGCTTTGTCTGGACAGCAGTGGGTTTTTTACTATCAGTGCGGGCATCCTAGTCATACCAAGCCTAATTATGTGGAGGATCCCAATACTTTTAATCATTGTATACAGTATATTCATCTAACACGTTTTTGTGACAGGATATCCTAAGGCAGTAAGGTTGTATCCACATTCACCAAGGGATCACGAATTCATACTGATGCTTCCAAGAGTGGTGGGTCTTATCTTCAAGATAATGGGTATGTTCATGTGGCTATGAAATATTAGGGAGGATATGAGATCATAAATCTCTATGCATTGGAGTATGCACTATAGGAATCTAAATCAAGTCCATCCATAGTTAGAGGTGTGGTGTTTATTTCATCTTTTATGTTGAAAGATTTGTTTGATATAGGTGATACTCATTATTTCATATCTTCAAAGTCATTTTACATGTTGGGATTGTTCTTAGATATTATGTTGTTCTTGTTGTATCTTTCTATACCTTTTGGGAAATATTTCTGAATAAGTTTTCAAGTGTCATGCATGTCGGGTGATGGTAGATGACTATGAGGTGAAATGGGACTTCTTAGTGATTGATCTTGACATATTCAACTTGATTATCATCATGCATTAAATGATCATTGTTAAGGCCTATATATACTATTATCACTATAGAGTTCTATTCTTATCTATTTATGGGGTCACTCATGTTTCTCAGGGTGAGTGGGACTCTAGATTGGGAAGGGCGAAGCATGTTGTTCCTTATATAGGGGTAATCTTGTGCCAGTTTTCAGAGATGTTTCTTGATACTATTGACCCTTTTTTGGGCTGTTATATGCATGTAGTAGTGTTTACATACCTTAAGGTATTTATGGATGATTTTTATGGTTTAATTCCATAGATAGAGGTTGATTTTACAATAGATCTTTTACCTGGTACAATGCCCATTTCTATTCCATCTTACTGTATAGTGCTTACTAAGTTGGTAGAACTTAAGTTCCATCTTGAAGATCTTAAGGATAAGACATTTATTTATCTTAGCATGTCACCATGTTATTTTACTATCCTCTTTTCTAATAAGGTATATGGGAGCCTCAAACTTTGTATTTACTATTGAAATTTAAATCAGGAAACTGTAAATAAAAAATATCCCTTGACCAGGATTGATGATCTCTTTTATTAGCTTAGAGGTATCATTAGTTTTCAAAGATTTACTTGTGGTAAAGGTACTACCAATTGAGAGTTTGATAAGAGGATATAACGAAGACATTGTTTAGGATCCGGTATGGGCATTTTGAGTTTCTGGTTATTCCATTTGGACTAACTAATGATCCTACAATGTTTAAGGCTTTAATAAACCAGATCTTTCATCAGTTCTTGGGATATTTTTTGGGGGTTTCCATGGATGATATTTTGGTTTAATCCAAGTAAAAGGAGGATCATATAGACTATTTGGATACCATTTTAGAACTCTGAGGGAACATCATCTGCATGGTATGCTTTCTAAATGTAATTTTTGGATTCAGGAAGTAAAGTTTATGGGACATGTTATATCTAAGAGAGGTGTATCAATAGATCTTGAAAAGGTATAAGTTGTAACGTCCTGGTTCTGTGTGCCACCCAGAGGTTACCCATACCTAGTTGGTCACAAGGACTCAAGTGCATTTCCCCAAATTCCAAAGGCTACCGTCTAGTAGTGACGGCCTTGGGTGTGATAGTGGGGAACCTATGCCCTCATTAGTAGAGTAATGTAGTGGAAAGAAATAGATAAAAATAGAAAAAGTAGTAATAACATACAATAAGTAAACAATGTAATATTTAAAGTAATAAACAACTGGAGAACATATATATAAATGATGCATGATACATATGTCTAGGAAAGCATCAAAATAAGTCACAATGTTGGAATACAGTACTAAACCAAATTATAAAGAAAACAATTAAATTCGATCAGCATCGCAAGCCTCAGATTGGTCCCATGCTCTCCATATCCACAGAAATCAAGTACCTGAAGTAGAAGGGTGTTTACCCTTATCTATACCTGCAACAATATAATCTGTTTGGGACCAAAATCATGACCCAAACAAGTTGTGAGATGAATCCCAGTAGGCAACCACCCAATGATCAGTTCCTAACATTCAGTGAATATATATGGCAGGAAATAAGAAAAATGGAGAAGTAAACAAGTAAATACTCAAAAGTAAACAATACTATAGTTTCAATTTAATTCATTTTCATATATTAAGTAAGCAGGTAATCAAATACAAGTAACTCTCTGGGAAGTACTCACAGCTGATCCCCTCTGGTTTAACCAATCAAACACAAGAAACCGTCTAGGAATTACTCACAGTCTAACCCCTCTGATTCAGCTTTAGTAAGTATATAACGACCTCTTGGGTAGATCACATGGTCTAACCCTTTGGTATCATGCAAACAAATACTCTCTGAGGAAGCAATCACCATCAATTCCCCATGTGGTCTCATATCGGTAACTATAGACACTCTGAGGAAGCACTCAACATCTAATTCCCCTTTTGGTCTCACAACATGGAACTACAGACACTCTGAGGGAGCACAAAGTCCATCCTCCCTATGGTCTCATAATGTAAAAGTTAACAGACACTCTGGAGAAGCCCTCGGCATCAATTCTTCCTATGGTATACTACACTAGGTTCCCACATCCCTGTGTAAGTCAATCGTGCACAATAATTTTCAACAGCCAAAGTAAACCTTAAGAACTATTTGGATAACAACTTTCAAGAACTAATTGGATAAAAAACTACAAGCATATAATATCATCATATAATATCACTCCATCCTAACAACAATAGTCATGGAAAACAAGCATCCTAACTATAAAATCTAGACCAAACGGTCAATATCAAAACAAACATGGGTAACACATCCATAGTATATAAAATAACCCTATTCATAATCAAACAACCTATACTTAGGCACATAAGGCATAGCAGGAATTCACAGGGCTAAAATCCCTAAACACGCAATACCCTGTTCTAGGGTATTAGGAAATTTTTAATATAAAATTCAAAGACTAACTATAAAAAGGAAAAAACCACCTACCTCGACATTGTACGATCAAAATACTTCGGTATCAGCCCTTGAATCGACCTATATCAGGGTATATCTACAAAAATGATGAAAATGTTTAACAAAAAATATCTCATTAGAGAGAAGAAATCAAGGAACAAGGCTCTAGAATAAGTAAGAAATCATTTTTTCGATTCCAACGCAATCAACGGTGGTCGAATCAGAGAATATATGGTGGTTCAGGGGCTTGGAGAAGAATCATCGGCTTCAGTCACTAATGGATGAGATGAGTCAAGAAGAAGGGGTTTCTATGAACGATACGCAACCCTGGTCTGATATAATAATTAAAAAGAAAAGTACACAGTGTGTTCTTTAAAGGTACACAATGTATACTTGCCTTAACTGGCCCCCACTTTAGGTGGTCTCCAGGTCACCCCACATGGCCATGTACTCAACCGTTACACAGCCAGTACACGGTCACCCATGGAAACCGGGTACACGGCGTGTACTCCAAAAGTACATGGTGTGTACTCCTTAAATTTCTATATTCTCTTATTTTTCTCAAAAATACCAAAAAAGAAAAACTCATAACTAAAAAGAAGGTCTGGTTTCTTATAAACTTCCCCCCTTAAAGAAATTCATCCTTGAATTTCCCTAAGAAGGTGGAGAAGAAGAAGAATCCTTAAACTTCTCCAGCCACTGTGATCGTACATCGGTCTCTCTCTCTCGAGTCTCATCCTGTACTCGTCTGTGCTTCTATAGCACCCGTACCGGAGGAACATACTGGCCACAGAGAACCTTCATTCTTCGATCAACAATCTGGATAGGATGCTCCTCGAACGATGCGTCCACCTCTAACTCAACCTCCTCGTGTTGAAGGACATGAGATAGGTCTGAGAAGTAACATCATAGCTGAGAAATGTGGAAGATGTCATGCATAGCCTAGTACTTTTGGGGTAACTGAAACCAATAGACAACCGTCCCAACTCTCTCCAAAACCTCAAACAGTCCAACATATCTCGGTGAAAGCTTGCCTTGTCTCCTAATCCTCCTATGTACCAACCTTGGTGTGACACATAGAAAAATATGATCTCTGACCTCGAACTCCAGAGGTCATCTCCATCGATCATCATAAGACTTTTGTCATGATTGTGCAGTAGTCATACTCTTCTAAATCAACTCTATCAGTTTTATGGTCTCCTGGACAAGACGAGGTCCTAGTATAGCTACCTCTCTTGCCACCAACCAACATAAGGGTGATCAGCATGGCCTACCGTACAAATCCTCATAAGGTATAATTTGAATAGTTACTTGAAAAGTATTATTTTAGAAAAACTCCACAATAGGTATGTGATTCTCCCATGAACCTCCAAAATCTAGGACGCATGCTCGAAGCATGTCCTCTAGCACCTGAATTGTATGCTCAGACTGTCCATCTGTCTGGGGGTGGTAAGTCATACTCAGAAGTACCTATGTACCCAAGGCTCTCTGTAGTCCCTACCAGACCCGAGAAGTAAAAGGTGCATCCCTGTCTGAAACAATGGAGTGTATAAACCCATGTAGACGTACAATCTCTCAGATGTACAGCCTTCCCAGCTCATCTACACTGAAGTTATCCTTGATTGGAAAAAAGTGAGAAACCTTCATGAGTCTGTCAATGACAACCCAACCGCGTCATTCTCTCAAGAAGACCTTGGTAAACCTGTCACAATGTCCATCGCGACATCATTTCACTTCCACTCGAGAATGGGTAACTGCTATAAAAGCCCTGCTGGTCGCTGATGCTCCACCTTCACCTACTGACAGGTGGAACATCTCATGACAAACCCAGCAACATCTCTATTTATACCTGGCCACCAATACTAATGGTGTAGATCACAATACATCTTGGTGACACCAAGATGAACTGCCCAAACTGAGGAATGAAAGTCCCACATCAGCTCCTCGGGTATGTCTGCTGACACCCATACGCACCCATGAAAACACAAGATCTCATCTTCTCCTACTATCCATCTAGGAATAGGGTCCTAACCTGACACACTCTCTCGTAGAACTAGACCTTTAGGATATGATGGTTGCCTCATCTGCACTCATTCAAGAAGATTATAGTTAATAGGTACAGAAGAAAGAAATGTATGCCCTTGTCTATCGTGCACCACCAAATGCATCTCAAATAACATATCCATAAGTTTTCACTCATTTTTGGCCTCCTGAACTGCTTGTATCTGAATCCTCCTGCTCAATGCATCACCCACTACGTTGCCTTTCCTAGGCCTATAGGAAATCTAAAAGTCAAAGGACTGAAGGTATTCAAACCACCTTCACTGTCTCTGATTCAGATCATGTTGAGTATAGATATACTTGAGACTTTTTTGGTTGGTGAAAACCAAAAAATGCTATCCCAACAGATAATGTCTCCAACAGTATAAGGCATGAACAACTGCAGCCAACTCGAGATCGTGCATCGAGTAATTCCTCTCATGTGGCCTCAATTGTCGAGACCCATATGCAACGACTCTTTCCCCTGTATAAGCATAACTCCCATCCCGATACCTGATTCATCATAGAAAATAGTATATCTCTTGACCGGATTTGGAAAAATTAGTATCGGTGTTGAATTCAACCTCACTTTCAGCTTCTGAAAGGTTGATTCACAAGGATCTGTCCATAGGTACTTTGCACCCTTCTTAGGCAGGCCCGTCAATGGTATTTCTAAGCATGAAAATTCCTTTATGAAATGTCTGTAGTAACCAGCCAGCCCTATAAAACTCTGTACCTCAAAGATGTTCTTTGGATTCTCCCAGGAAACTACTGCTCTCGCCTTCTCTGGGTCTACTGATACTTCTGTCTCTAAGATAACATGACCCAAGATGTGAATCTTGTCCATCCAAAAGTGGTATTTTGAGAGATTAGCATATAATTTATGCTCTCTTAGTGTACTCAAAATGATCTCAAGATGTGTGGCATGGTCGTGTTGAGTGTGATATTACCCCAATATGCCATACACAAAGACCACTATGAAAGAATCCAAGTATGGATGGAACACTCAATTCATCAGCGCCATAAAAACTACAAGCACCTTCGTGAGACCGAACATCATAACCACATACTCATATAGACCATACCTACTCCGTAAGGCTGTAAGAGGTATATCAGATGGTCTAACGTGCAACTGATGATAACTGGATCTCAAGTCAATCTTCGAGAATACCCAGGATCCTTGAATCTGATCAAAGAGATCATCAATCCTTAGTAAGGGGTATCAGTTCTTGACCTTCAACTGGTTAAACTTCCCATAATCCACACAAATTCAGAGGGTAACATCCGCCTTCTTCGTAAACAGGACAGGATAACCCCAAGGAGAAGTATTGGGTCAGATGAAACCCTTAGAATGTAACTCCTCTAACTACTTCTTGAGATCCCATAACTCTGATGTAGACATCCTATAAGGGTAATGGACATTGGTGTCGCTCCTGGCACAAGATCAATAGAAAATTCCACCTCTCACTCCAGAGCCAAACCTGAAAATTCCTCTATAAAGACATCCCTAAAACAATCAAAAATTGGAGGAAAGTCCAACTGTGAAGTCCCCTGGTCATCCAGATATAGACTAGAAATCTGGGTTGTAACTCCTCCCAACCCATGATGCTCGGGTCCTGCTCTGCTCGCCTGGATATCCCATTCACCCTTATGAAGAAACAATCCACCCTATGGTAACGTAAAAATTACCCTAAAACAATAGAAGTCCACAATGACTTGGAAGGGAACTTACCAGTCCATTATGAGAATGAAGTCATACCCTGTCATCTCTAAGACTTAAAGGTACCATAAGAAGTGATATCCACCAACCTCAAGAGGGAACTCCTTGCACTAACGTACACTAGTCGTTCTTGTCCCCAACGGAGTGTCCAGCATCAAGACATCAGAAAAAGTAAAGATACAGAGCCCAATTCTCTCCAAAACAGCAACAGATATGAAACTATTGGAAGTGCCTATATTGAAAAGTGTAGAATCTAGAAATAAGGAAACTAGAATTGTACCTCAAACTATAGAGGGTTCGGGATCCTTCTCCTATTGGGTATGCTCCAGTGCAAAAGTCTGGAATGTACCGCAGCCCTGTGACCCTACCTGATCACCCTAAGATGATCCACCCTATTGTTACTGAAATCTTATCAACTGGATACCATGTTCGTGACCTCCACCTCATCCTGAACGGTTAAAAGAACTCTAGTTCCCAAACTGATGAGAAACTAGTGGTCATGCTCCTAAACGAGGAGTCATAGAAGAACCTCTATCACCCACTACTGGTGAAAAAAACTGACAAAACCACTGAAGATGACCCATCTTGCCACAAGATCGGCATTCCACTTGGTATCTTGGGCAATGTGGCCTCGTATTCCCATTCTTCCCACGCTGGTAGCACACCACCTGGCTACCATAAGAAGTATCTCACTTCCTTGGATCTCTGCACGTAGACTCCCTGCAGCGCTTTCTACTTTCAGTCGGAGGGGTACCAAATCCTAATGTTGAGCCACCATGGCTCATAGTTCTAGAATCCCTTAGATTGTACTCTGTGATCAGCGCCCGGTTGACTATAGAGGTGATGGAAGTAAACCAAAAGATGTTCACCTGATATCGGATGTAATGCCTGAGACCATCCTCAAACTTCCTCACTAGGAATAACTCATCACCTCATGGAATGGGTGTGAAGTGTTATAGCTCTGTGAAGTGAGAAGAATAATCCATAACTAAAAGAGTAACCTACTCCAGACTCATGAAATCTTAGGCTTGATCGGACCTCAAATTATTTGGGTAGAAATAATTATAGAAGGCACTCTAGAACTCATCCCAAACCATAATCAGTTGGCGTCCTGCCTGTGAGATCACATCCCACCATCTCTTGGTGGAATCTCGAAACATGTGCGTAGATATATTCACCCTCCTCTCTGGAGGAATATCTAGATGCTCTAAGATAGAAATCATGGCCTATAACCATGATTCTTCAGCCTGAGGTCCTCTATCCGCTGTGAAGGTGGGAGGATGCTGCTACTGAAAGACCCACGTCAAATCTTCTATAGACGGGGTAGGAGGCGATACTCCTCAGAAGGTATGAATGAAGCTAATAAAGCCCTCTCAAAACTATACATTGACACCTATATCCGAGATAATGGCTGGTTCTAAGAAGGTAATGATGGGAGGATTTTCTGGAAGTTCTTGATCTACCATGTCTGATGTCTGGTCACTGCCCTGTAACTAGCGTACAACCGGAGGACGTCTTGGTGGAATGAATCTGCAAGGGAAAATTCACACCTTAGATCAAGATAATCAAGTATTTAAACATAGAAGTGAAATAAGGGAACAGGAGAAAGAAATCATTCAATATTTGTAAAAGGTGGATACACGGCATGTACAACTCCTAAATGGACTGTTCCCTTAAGCTTTCACATGGGTGTTTAATCCTACCAACCCTGGTCATGTAACACCTCATACACACGGAATGTTCTCCCAAGACATGGTGCGTACTTGAATCCTCTTCCCCTGCCCGAGTTCTTCTACATGACTTAACCCACACGGTTATCCTAGAGAAATACTACACGACGTGTTTGTTCCAGACACGGCGTGTACTAGAAATAACTTCATCGACCCATGTTATTAGTCACACGGTCGGTTACACGACTGACTATACATGGCGTATTGGTTCTAGACAAGGCATGTACTAACTACCCATAATCCACCCATGTCGTTAGTCACACGGCCAGACTCATGGCTCCTAATACATGGTGTGCACATAGCATACACAGCGTGTCCCACCAAAAAAAATTCACATCCCTGTGTCTCTGCCCACACAGCCATTGACACAGTTAGAAACTACATGGCATGTACATAAATTACATGGCGTGTACTTAAGAAAAATAGTTCCTTCCCGAACAGAAGGACATAGGGTGTGTATTCTGCAATACACACCATGTATTCTGGGGTTTTCCAGATAGTAAGTCTTAGAAACTACTCCAGAACCCATAAAAACACTGAAATGATCATTAAAGTGACAAATTCCAATCCGTGAGGGCCTATACTCCCCACGAATCAAATATTGGAATCTTATAAATGTCATATAAAAGAATAACAATGCAATGGTCCACCAAATTCTAGTCCATGAGGACCCATAACACCTCAAGAACCAAAGTTTGGCGTTCATACAAACGAAACCTTACATAATCCAATACCCTATAAAATAGCAGGTATTCTATCAAGGAATCTATCACTACAACATGCATATCTAGCACAACATCTATCAAAAAAACATGCAATTAGTAAAGAACCCTAAATGGCATGGAAATAATGCATGACATGTGATCTCTAGCAAGTACCTATATGATGCATGAGATGGTATACCCTCATCTCATCAGTTTGAAACAAAAATAGAACCTCAATCATATTAATGATAATATCACAAAACATGTGAATCACCCAATAGTGAAATCAAATCAATTATAATAATTGAAAAATCAAAAAAATCACAATGTATGAGGTAAATTGGATTTTTCCTATACACGGGTTAGCTACTCCCGGGCACAGCTTATTACCAAGTACCTATTCCTTCCTATACTTGGCTATAGGCTCCAAACAGTATGTCAAGAAGAAAATAATCCCTTTGATACTACTTTGTAACATCCCAGTTCCGAGTTCCACCTAGAGGTTCCTCATACCCGGTTGGTCACATGGCCTCAAGTGCATTTCCCTAAATGCCAGAGGCTTCCGACTAGTAGTGAGGGCCTTGGGTGTGATGGTGGGGAAACTATTCCCTCATTGGCATAGTAATGCAGTGTAAAGAAATAGATAAAAATAGTGGAAGAAGTAATAACATGAAATAAGTAAACAACGTAAGACTGGAAGTAATAAACAACTGGAGCGCATATATATAAATGATTCATGATGCATATGTCTAGGAAAGCAGTCAAACAAGTCACAATGTTGGAATATAGTACTAAACCAAATTACAAAGAAAACAATTAAACTCTAGCAGCATCACAAGTTTTATCTTGGTATCATGTTCTCCATCTCCACAGTAATCAAGTACCTAAAGTAGAAGGGCGCTTTCCCTTATCTATACCTGCAACAATATAATCTTTTTGGTCCCAAAAGCATGACCCAAACAGGGTGTGAGATGAATCCTAGTAGGCAACCACCCAAATATCTGTTCCTAATAGTTAGTGAATATATATGGAAGGAAATAAGGAAAATGAAGCATTAAACAAGGAAGTACTCAAAATTAAACAATCCTACAGTTTCAATTGCATTCATTTTCATATATCAAGTAAGCAGCTAATCAAATACAAGTAACCCTCTAGGAAGTACTCACAGTCTATCCCCTATGGTTCAACCAATCAAACAAAAGCAACCCTCTAGGAAGTACTCACAGTCTAACCCCTCTAGTTCAGCTTTATCAAGGATATAATGACCTCCTAGGTAGCTCACATGGTCTAAACCCTTTGGTCTCATGAAAACAAAGACTCTATAAGGAAGAAATCACTGTCAATTCCCCATGTGGTCTCGTATCGGTAACTATAGACACTCTGATGAAGCACTCAACATCCAATTCCCCCTGTGGTCTCACAACATGGAACTAATGACACTCTAAGGGAGCACAAAATCCATCCCCCCTATGTTCTTGCAACGTAAAAGTAAACAGACACTCTGGAGAAGCCCTCAGTGTCCATTCTCCCTGTGGTCTACTACACTAGGTTCCCACATCCCTGTGTAAGTCAATCATGCACAGTGATGTTCAATAGCCAAAGTAAACCTTAAGAACTAATTTTATAACAGCTTTCAAGAACTACTTGTCTAAATAGCTATAAGCATATAACAGCATTAGATAATATCACTCCATCCTAACAACACTAGGCATAGAAAACAAGCATCTTGATAGGCAAATCTAGACCAAATGGTAAAAATCAAAACAAAAATGGGAAACACATCCATAGTATAGAAAAAAATCATATTCACAATCAAACAACCTCTACTTAGGCACACAAGTCATAGAAGGAATTCACAGGGCTAAAATCCCTAAACACACAATACCCCGTTCTAGGGTATTGGACACTTTTGCACATAAAATTCAAAGAATAACTACAGAAAGGCACAAACCACCTACCTCGACATTTCACAATCGATATACTCTAGTTTCAGCCCTTGAATCGACCTATAACGTGATAGATATACAAAAATTCCAAAAACATTCAACCAAGGATATCTCGTGAGAGAGGAGAAAACAAGGAACGAGCCTCTAGAAGAAGAAAGAACTCACCATGGTGATTCCAACACAATTAACGGTGGTTGAATTAGAGAATAGATGGTGGGTCAGGGGCTTGAAGAAGAATCATCATATTTGGTTGCTCCTAGATGAGACAAGTCGAGAATAAGGGTTTTGTGTGAACGAGACGCGACCTCGGTCTGATATAATAATTAAACAGAAAAGTACACAATGTGTTCTTTAAAGGTACATGGCATGTACTTGCCTTAGCCATCCCCCACTTTAGGTGGTATCCAGGTCACCCCACATGGCCATGTACTCGACCATTACACGGCCAGTACACGGTCACTCGCAGAAATCAGGTACACGGCGTGTACTCCTTAAATTTCCATATTCTCCTCTTTTTCTCAAAAACACTAGAAAAGAAAAACTCATACCTGAAAAGAAGGTCTGGGTTCTTAAATATGCATTTATATCCTGAGAGGGTCCTAGAAATGTGTTTGAGATCCAAATATTTTTAGGGTTGGCTGGTTATTACAGGAGGTTTGTTCATATATTCTTCGAGCTTACATCTCTAATGACAAATTTAACCTATAAGGGTGTAAAGTTTGAGTGGGATGAAAAGTATTAGATATATTTTAAAGAAATTAAGGTGATATTTACCTCATCTCCAGTTTTTTTTCTTCCAAAACTAATTTCAGATTATAATGTTTTATGAAATTCTTATGGTATGTGGTTGGGGTGTATCTTGATGTAGGGGAGACATGTGGTAGTCTATGGCTCACAAAATGTATGCCATAATGAGAAGAACAACCCTACCCATGATCTTCATTTGTCAGTGGTTATTCATGAAATCAAAACAAGGAATCACTACCTCTTTGGGGAATGGTTTATGGTATATTATGATCATAAAATCTTAAGGTGTATTTTCAATCAGAAGGTTCTGAACTTGCGAAAGAAACACTAGTTGGAGTACCTCCTGACTTTTGATTCTAATATTTCTTATACTCTCAAGAAAGGGAATGAGGTCACTGATGCATTGAGAAGAAAATCACCGACACAAACTGTAAAGGAATCAGTTGAGGAATGGTCTATGATGAGTTTTCTTGTTGAGATGATCTTGGGAGTATAATAGGTTGGTGGACATGTGTTCTTGGATTTGATGAAAGATGACTCATATTTTTATTAGTGAGTTTAGCTCGAGTAGTTGATAGACACCGAGTGACAACTCTTTAGTTAAATCCTTTATGGTGGAGAGACCTCGAGTAAGTGATCTCAGTCTCCCAGTGGAGCTTTATAATTCCATAATAGGTTGGTTATTCTGATTTCTTTGAGGTATGAGTTTATAGACAATTGAAAGGCGTTGTCATGGGTTCCCTCAAATGATTAATGGTTTTTGGGGTACTTAGGTGTAGCATAGTGGCTGACCAAGGTCGTCTCTCAAAGAGGCAATAATTGAAACAACTTATTAATGGTATTATGAAAATAAAATAAAATAGAATAAAACACAGTACATAAAAAGTATGGGGGATTTTTTTACCAATTATAAATCTTGATGAAGTTTGCTGGAAGAAGATTGTATTTTTTTTGTTTCTATTCTGGAAATGAAGTTCGATTAAAATGACACAACAAGAAGATGTTTTTTTAGAAAATATTAAAAGGCGTAATCGATCTAACTCTACATCTTCATTTACTTATTAATCATTATAATTTAAATTAATATCCACTTAATTATGATCCTCTAATTTGTTAACCCTTGAACCCTATATGATTTAACTTAACCACAAAGATGAAATGAGTTAAACCCGAGGCTAGCTTCGGAACATGTAATCATAGCACCCTGCTTTGATTGATGTTATAAATATAGATTATGGTCAGTGGTAAATTAGGGAACATATCCATTATATAAAATTATGATAAATTGTGTTTAGGGATTATATTTGAACTCTACAAATTTATCCTGTGTGGTCTTGTATGACCGATTAAGATCACGCTCTCACAATTCACACAATACTCGACCTCACGTGTTTTTGTGTTAATTGTTCAATTGATTTCTTATTTTATTATAATTTAAAAACTCAATTAATGGATCATATTAAGTAAATTAAAGTGTCTCAATGATTTGAAATAATTAAATTAAGAGGATAGAAGATAGATCAATCACTAAGAAAACTACTCTTCCATGGGAGGTGTGGTCATCATGGAGACGTTTTGCATGAGCAAATGATTGAAAGAGTAGAACCCAATATCATCTCCACTCTTGAATTCCACCCCAAAGAGGAATATTAATAGGAATATAAATGAAAAAAATAGAGGAAAACAGAAGATATTAAATAAGAACTGAGGATTTTATTACACAAACAAAAGTATTACAACACGAAGAAGAATAAGAATAAGGCTTCGTCGAAGGGATCCTTGCTTCAAGAGCTACCCTTATTTAAATAGTTGGATAATTGGAGTAGATCCACTTATCATATTCCCTCAAATTCCCAATTCATGTACCAATCCCTCCAAATGAGAAAAACACTAATTTATAGAGTGGAGGGGAGGCTAGGTTTAAAGAGGTTTCAAGTGTGAATGGGGAATCTCAACCAAATATTTTAATCCAAATTGAACTGCCCATTTGACCTCCAAAATGCATGAACCATCTATTCTTCCAGAATAATGATTTGTGAAAATTGTGTTTTAGAGATCCTCTAAAAATTTGAGACCAATCTAAGCTTGGGTGAAGAAGTTATGGCCCAAATACAGAACCAATGTCCAATCTGGTGGGTCTAGCCCACATCTGACTTCATGGTCCATTTAGTCCAACCAAATGCATGTTTTAGCTCTAGTTTCCTGAAAAAAAGTTGTATCCCATTAATTCAGAAACATAGTTACAAAATTTAAAGTTCAAATAATAAATATTAAAATATTTATCATTGAAATACTACAGTGCACTATAAAGGGTAAAACTGTAGTTTCCATCAAATTTTCAAATGAATGATCTAATCCCAAATATTTTATAAATAAACATATTAACACAATGTGAGGAAATTTTATCATTTATTATCAATAAAATATTCAATAAAAATATGTTTTATCAACTCCCCCACACTTACCCTTTTTCACTCTTGGGAAAAACCTCATATCATGTATTCCAAAAAATTGTGACAAGTAAACATCAATATCAAATAAAAACAAATTTTAAAACACATATCCTTGATATCCAAAAATTCCATACCAATAAAAAAAATATATCATGACTCATAAAAAAACATTATTTCAAGTTCTTCATTTATATCATTCAATGTATTTTCACTTTATTTATCCTTCCATGCACAAAACACTTACCTCGCTTGAATTTTATCATATCACACAAATGTCAAATTTTCAGCAATGTCTTTCTCATCCAAACTCATACAAGGGTAACCATAGGATTGATAAATTCCTACATCTCCACCCGATGTGAGTCAAGGACATATGTATATCATGAGGACTTTTCAGTGTTTTTTTGTGGCTTTCGGTTGGTAGGATTTAGATGTGAAAACTTATAAGGCTGAATGAGGGGGGCTTGACTCTTTTTGAAGAAAAAATGCATTAATCTAATTTTCACTTAAATATGATATCCTCCTCAATCCCCATAGCATAGATTTATGTTCATCATCCTGAAAAATAAAGGAATATTCACACCATTCAACATTTCAACAGTAAAAATGTCAATCTTCTCAAACATGGTTTTCTTGAAAGCTCCAGATAGGCACAACTTTCTCTCTCTATTAGAATCTCCAGAAAGGCAGAACTTCACTTATCATAAAAGATCTAGAAAAGGCACAACTTTCAATATAATGATTTTATTTAGTAGAAAACACATCTATTTAGAATTTAATTTTCCACCAAAAGTATCACAGAATGTGGTATCACAACACAAGACATTTTCCCCTACACTTAAGTTCAACTTGATTATGAAATTTCACTTCAAGATTTGGTTGGATAAGGATAATTGGGTTTTAATGTGGCAAAACTAATAGGATATTCATGGATTCTAAGGGCTACAAGGATTAAATGTTCAAGGTATGCCATTATAAAAAAGGATTCTTTGAAATAGGGGCTTTAATACCAAACAAATGTCTCAATCATTTAAAACCTAAGTACCTCAAACCCTCAATTTTTTATAGGAATAAGTCAAATTATGGTTAAATCAAGCATGGTTTGGTTCTCTCAAGAAACGAGGTAAATGTAAATAATATGAAAATAATGGTTCAGAATCCTCACAGGAAAGTGATTTCAAATATAAAGACAGTGAGATGTGGCATGGGATTCAAAATTCAGAGTACTTTTCATTAAATTACTAAATATTTGAACTTGAAACAAAGTTATTTTCAACATTCATTTAAGCTAAGTTTCATGGGAAATTGTTTTTCACTTATTGATATGAATTTCAAAATGTTGATGAGAATCATTTCAGCTCAAAAGTTTCAAAAACACACAAAAAAATGAAAAATAAACACACAAAAATTGAAAAACACACAATTTTTTTTTGAAAATCATTGAAAAACAAGAAAATAATTGAAATCACTAAACTAAAAGGTTCCCTTCCCCACACTTAAAATATTTCATTGTCCTCAATGTGAACCCATGAGATGATATATGCACATGAAACTTATAATTTTAAATAGGACAAATAATAAAAAAGTGAAAGGGTTAGGAACAGCCTGATATGCTCAAGTGATAATGGGGTCATGCAGTGTGATGAAATCCACTACATCATAAGGAAGTCCCTCAATGTATCTCTTCAAACGTTGCACATTGATTGTAAATCTCTTTATTGTGTCCTCTTGTGTGATCTCTACTATACCATAAGGGAAAATATTAGTCACAACATAAGGACCTAACCATCTGGAATGCAACTTACCAGGCATTAGCTTCAGTCATGAACTGTATATAAGGAATTTCTCTCCAACATAAAACTATCTTTGTTGGATCATTTTATCATGAGCTTCCTTTTATATTTCCTTATAGAACCTTGAGTTCTCATATGAGGACAATAAAATCTCCTAAATCTCTTGAATTTGTAGCTTCATTTGAATTCCAGCTTGGGCCAAATCCATGTTGCATTTATTTATAGCCCAATAAGCCTAATGCTCAACTTCCATGGGGAGACGACATGCTTTCCCAAAAACAATCCAAAATGGGCACATACCGATAAGTGTCTTGTATGTTGTCCTATAAGACCACAATGAATCATCCAAGCACTTTCTCCAATCCTTCATATTGGGTTGCATGGTTTTCTCTAAAATTTGTTTCAACTCATGATTTGAAACCTCAGCTTGACCATTTGTTTGGGGGTGGTATGATATTGATGTTTTGTGTTTCACCCCATACTTCCGAAGAAGGGAAGAAAGATTCTGATTGTAGAAGTGTGTCCCTTGGTCACTGATGATGGCCTTTGGTCCTCCAAACCTGCAAAAAATATGTTCTTTGACAAAGTCCACAACAACATGAGAATCATCAGTCCTGGTGGACTTAGCCTCCAACTATTTTCTCACATAATCAATGGAAATCAAAATATATAGGAAACCAAATGAACTAGGAAAAGGACCCATAAAATAAATGCCCCATACATCAAAAATATCACAGAATAATATGGGTTGTTAGGGCATCTTGTATCTCCTAGAAATATTACCAGTGTGTTGGAAACGTGAGCACGACTTACAAAACACATGAGCATCATGGAATAAACTAGGCCAATACAATACAGGGTCCAAAACTTTCCTAGATGTTTGTTGGGGTCCAAAGTGTTCACCATAAGAAAGTGTATGATAGAATTGAAAAACAGACTCAAACTCATGATCAGGAACACACCTCCTAATAACTTGATCACTACACATGCGCCAGAGGTATAGATCAGCCTGAACATAATACCGAGACTCACTTTTTAATTTTTTGAATTTATGTTTCTTTAAATTTGCAGGTATTTTAGAGGTAACAAGGTATTTAACTAAATATACATACCAAGGATGCGTACTTGAGATGGAATAAAGATGTTCATCGGGGAAAGTGTCTCAAAGTGGTACCTGGTTCAAGGTGTTATCCTATAGTGTGTGAGTAATCATACTCATGTGGTCTTCCACCAAGTTTTCTGACCCATTATTATCCTTTATCTCAATATCAAATTCCTAAAGAAGGAGCATCCATTGGATAAGTCTGGGCTTTGCATCTGGCTTCTTCAAGAGGTACCTCAGAGCTGAATGGTCAGAAAAAAAACTACTTTAGATCCCAATAAATATGAACGGAATTTATCTAAAGAGAATATGACATCAAGAAACTCCTTTTTCGTGGTTGTGTAGTTTTATTGGGCTGAATCCAGTGTCCTCGATGCATATAAAATCACATGTGAACGTCCCTCCACCCTCTGAGATAAGACAACTCAAACTGCAAAGTTGGAGGCATCACACATAAGATCAAAAGGAAGATCCCACCGTGGGGGATGTATGATCAGTGGAGTGGTCAGACACTTCTTTATCTCATCAAAGGAAGTCTTGCAAGAATCATCAAACACAAAATCAGAATCCTTTTGAATTAATCATGACATAGGAAGATCAATCTTACTAAAATATTTGATGAAGCACCAATAAAATCATGCATGACCTAGTAAATATCTAACATCACGCACACATAAAGGAAGGGTAAGGATGAAATGATATCTACCTTATATCTATCAACCTCTATCCCATGTTTTGAAACTATATGCCCTAAGACAATTCCATGCTCTACCATGAAATGACACTTTTCAAAGTTCAAGACCAGATTCTTCTCAATACAATGATTCCACATCTTTCCTAAAATACTTAGACATTCATCAAATGAGGATCCATACACTGTAAAATCATCCATAAATACCTCCATGAAGGTCTTAATAAAATCAAAAAAAAATACTCAACATGCATCTCTATAAGGAACCCCGGACATTGCAAAGTCCAAATGGCATCCTCCGGTAGGCAAACGTACTGAATAGACAAGTAAATGTTGTCTTCTCTTGATAATATGGGGCAATAGGAACCTGAAAATATCCATAAAATTCATCCAAGAAACAATAGTGTGTTTTCCCAGCTAGTCTCTCAAGCATTTGATCAATAAATTGGAGGGACAAATGGTCCTTGCAAGTGGATTGATTTAGTTTCCTATAATCAATACACACATGCCAAATTTTTTTCACCCTAATTGGAACTAACTCATATTTCTCATTTTTAACAATTGTAACATTACTTTTATTAGGCATAACCTGAATAGGAATTACCCACTGATAATCTGAAATGGGAAAGATTATACCTACCTCGATAAATTTCTCAACTTCTTTTTTAACAACTTCCAGAAGGGTTGGATTGAGTCTCCTTTGTGGCTACCTCACTGGTTTATCCTCATCCTCCAAAAGAATCCTATGCATGCAAATGGAGGGTCTAATACCTGATATGTCATCCAAGGTCCACCCGATCACCCTGATGTTCTCCCTTAAAATATTCAAAAGTTTTTCTTCATGTTCAAAAGGAAGATTATTAGCAATTATAATAGTTAATATCTCTCCACTTAACAAGTATGATTATTTGAGATTAAGTGGAAATGGATTGAGTTTCAATGAAGGGGGTGATGTATGGATGGAGAAATTGAAGGAACTTAAATATGTGCACAACGAACATCAGTATCAGAATATACATCATCAAAATCAAATAATAAAGCATCAAATCCATTATCATACTCGACATCCATGTCATAATCAGAGTTTACATGATCAAAATTAGAATATGAATCCATTTCAAAATCAAATCTAAGGGAGTCTTGTTCATTAGAAACAAGTGTGTAATTACTCTTATAAATAAAACTATAATCAATTCTCATAATCTTTCTAAGCATAAGACAATCAAAATCCATGGGGTTTTTACTTAGTGGTTCAAAATGGGAGATAAAAAAAGCAGAATGGTCATATGAGGGGTACTTCATGGATTCCATGACATTAAATATCACAACTTCATCTCCAAATTCCATGGAAAGTGTACCCTCATTGACATTTATGATAGTTTTTGTAGTTTTGAGGAAGGATCTACCTAAGATAATGGGAGAATGAGAACTTACCTGACCGTCCTCCATGTTAAGAACATGGAAATCTACTAGGAAGATCATGTCTCTTACCTGGACAAGTACATCCTCAAGTACTCCTACTGGATATGTCGTTGCTTTATTCACCAACTGCACCACTACTCTCGTCAGCTTAAAATCACCAACCTATAAAGAAGAGAATACATAGTGAGGCATCACATTTATGGAAGCTCCAAAATCACAAAGAGAATCATAAAAGTGAAACTCCCCTATAGTTCATGGGATATTGAATGTCCCTAGATCCGTGCACTTTGTTGGCATTGCTAGAGTTGGTGTAATGAGTGCTGACACATTCCTTCCAAGATTGATCCTCTCATTTCCCTTGATCCCTCTTCAATTGTTACAAATTTATTTTAAGAATTTAGCATAACTTAGGATTTTATTGATGGCTTCAAGTAGAGGTATGTTGATATCCACATGCTTGAATGTGTCCAAAACTTCTTTTTGCATTGCCTCTTCAGCCACCTTCTTGGTTTGTACAACTCTGTTTTGAAATGGAATGGGTTTAGGAGAAACATCATCAATATTTTTCTTACCTTTATCTTTCTCCTTGGATTGCTCATTAGTTGGTGTGGAATAGGGCTTTTTTGGAGTTGAGGTGAATCCTGGTGGAATGGTAGGTATATATGTTTCATTCATTTTCTTCCCACTTCTCAATGTGATGGAACTGACATTACCCTTGGATTTGGAGTTGGTTGGGAAGGTAGATTTCCATAATTCTTACTTACCAATTCATGGAGGGCAGTGTCAATCTGGCTCATTTGAGTATTCAACTCCCTCAACTCTGAACCATGACTCTTCAGCTCATTCTATTGATTAAGAACAATTTTCTTTAAAAGACCATTAGTGTTAGAATCTACCTTTGGTTGAGAATTCCCTTGTTGTTGACTTGTTGATGCTTGATCTTCAAATCACCTTTGGGTTGTTGGAAACCCTATTGGTAAGGTGGAGGATACTGAAAGATTTTTTGAAAAGGGGGTCTTTGTTGTTGTCTAGATCCATACCTCATGTCTAATTGATCCTTCCACCCTTGGTTGTATGTTGGAGAAAATTAATCAAACTTCTTTTGGGGATATGGTTGTTGTTGCTGCTGCTGATATGGTCTCCCAGGAAACACTGCTGCACAATCTTTTGTTTCTTGTAGTTGGGGGAAACAGTCAGTTGGGTGGTCTATTTTAGTGCAAATGTCACATGGCCTTGAAAGAAGGGGTTGGGATGTCTTTTGACCCAATACAATCTGTCTCAACATAGTGGTAAATTCTTCTAAATTAGTATCAATAAAATTATTTTCAAGAGAAGGACTTACCTGATGTACTCCTCTAACATGCGGTGTACCTCGATCACCAAATTGTTGGGAATTTTGAGCCATTTTGTAAATCAATGCACGTAAAGCTACTGGTGTCTTTTCCACCAATGATCCTCTTGTCACAGCATCCACCATGCTCATCTCCATAGGTGTGAGTCCTTTATGGAATTATTGGATGAAGAGTTTCTCACTGATTTGGTGATGTGGGCAGCATACACACAACTTCTTGAATCACTCTCAGTACTCATACATTGACTCCCCTTCTGCTTGATTGATCCCAAAGATATCCTTATGAATGGAAGTGAACCTTTATACTGGAAAAAATCTCTGCAATAAAAGACGTTTCAAATCGTTCCAACAAGTTATATCTTCAGGTTATAAATAATACATCCAATCCATTGCAACTCTATCAAGTGAGAATGGGAATGCTATTAGTTTGATTTTATCTTCAGAAACATTTCTTGGTTTTAAGGTTGATCAGACCACATTAAATTATTTTAAATGTTTGTTTGGATCCTCACCAAATAATTCGTGAAATTTTGGAAGAAGGTGAATTAATCCAGATTTCAGTTCAAAGTCTGATTCGAGATTTGGGTATGCAATACAATTTGGTTGATAGTTAATATCAGGTGCATCCAATTATTGAATGGTTCTATTAAGTTCATTTCCATTATTTTCAGATATTTGTTCTTGTTTTATGGTTTAATTTGAATTACTTCCAATTTTAATGTTATGAGAGTGGAGGAATTCTCAAACTAGTTGAATGTTGAAACTTCTTATAGACTGAGAATGTCTGATTTGAGCCCGAAGGCTACATTCAATCTCAGGATCAAGATCTAATAGATATTCAGGATTATTTCATGTAATAAATAAAATAAAAATTAAAAGAAGAAAAGTTGACCATAATAAAATAAAATATGAGAAGTTTGAGTTGATGGTCCAAAAATAAGAATAAGAAAAACAAAAGAAGAAGAAAAATTCAGATTGGGTAAAGAAGGAAGAAAGAAGAGAATAAAAAAATAAAATATAAAATAAAATAAATACCTTTAAATGGTTGAAATAATTACTTGCCTCTATGTAAATGGCGCTAATTTGAAAGGTGTTTTCATGGGTTCCCTCAAATGATTAATGGTTTTTGGGGTATTTAGGTGCAGCAGAGTGGTTGACCAAGGTCGTATCTCAAAGAGGCGGTTATTGAAACAACTTATTAATGGTATTATGAAAATAAAATAAAATAGAAGAAAAAAAACTAAATAAAAAGTATGGGGGATTTTTTTACCAATTATAAACCTTGATTAAGTTTTCTGGAAGAAGATTATATTTTTTTGTTTTTTATTTTTGAAATGAAGTTCGATTAAAATGACACAATAAGAAGATATTTTTTTAGAAAATATTAAAAGGCGTAATAGATATAACTCTACCTATTCATTTGATTATTAATAATTATCATTTAAATTTATATCTACTTAATTATGATCCCCTAATTTGTTAACCCTCGAACCCTACGGGAGTTAACTTAACCACAAAGATGAAATGAGTTAAACCCGAGGCTAGCTTCGGAACATGCAATCATAGCACCCTGCTTTGATTGATGTTATAAATATAGATTATAGTTAGTGGTAAATTATGGAACATATCCATTCTATAAAATGAGGATGAATTGTTTTTAGAGATTATATTTTAACTCTACAAATTTATCTTGTGTGGTCTTGTATTACTGATTAAGATCGTGCTCTCACAATTCACACAATACTCAACCTCGCGTGTTTTTTTGTTAATTGTTCAATTGATTGATTTGTTTCTTATAATTTAAAAACTCAATTCATGGATCATATTAAGTTAAATACATTATTAAATGATTCAAAATAATTAAATGAAGAGGGTAGTAGATAGATCGATCACTAAGAAAACTACTCTTCCATGGGCAGTGTGGTCATCATGGAGACATTTTGCATGAGCAAATGATTGAAAGGGTAGAACCCAATATCATCTCCACTCTTGAATTACATCCCAAATAGGAATATTAAGAGTAATATAAATGAAAAAACATAGGAAACTGAAGAAATTAAATAATAACTAAGGAGTTTGTTACACAAACAAAAGTATTACAACACGAAGAAGAAGAAGAAGAAGGCTTCGTCGAAGGGATCCTTGCTTCAAGAGATACCCTTATTGAAATGGTTGAATAATTGGAGTGGATCCACTTATACTCTACCCTAAACTTACCAATTCATGTCCCAAACCCTCCAAATGATAAAAACACCAATTTATAAAGTGGAGGGGAGGCTAGGTTTAAAGAGGTTTCAAGTGTGAATGGGGAATCTCGGCCAAATATTTTAATCCAACTTGCACTGCCCATTTGACCTCTAAAACTCATGAACCATCTGTTCTTTCAGAATACTTATTTGTGAAAAAATGGTTTGGAGAGATCCTCTCAAAATTTGAGCCCAATATAAGCTTGGATAAATAAATTATGACCTAAATACAGAACCAATGTCCAATCTAGCGAGTCCAGCCCACATTTGACTTCATGGTCCATTTAGTCCAACCAAATGCACGTTTTAACTCTTGTTTCCTGAAAAATAAAAGTTGTATCCAATTAAGTTAGTAACATAATTACAAAATTTAAAGTTAAAATAATAAATATTAAAATAATTATCTTCGAAATACTACAGTGCACTATAAAGGGTAAAACTGGAATTTCCATCAAATTTTCAAATGAATGATCTAATCCCAAATATTTTATAAATAAAAAAATTTAACACAATGTGAGGAAATTTTATTATTTATTATCAATAAAATATTCAATAAAAATGTGTTTTATCAACAGTGGACACTATTCATGTTGGTCTGTAAAACTTGGGGCTACCAAGATATATCATGATTTGAGACATCAGTATTAGTGGTTGGGGATGAGAAGGTTGATAGTGTATTTTATTTCATATTGTATCACTTATCAAAAAATTGAGTTGGAACACCAAAGTGCTGCTAGTTTTTTA
This sequence comes from Viscum album, assembly GCA_963277665.1. Taxonomy (NCBI): domain Eukaryota; kingdom Viridiplantae; phylum Streptophyta; class Magnoliopsida; order Santalales; family Viscaceae; genus Viscum; species Viscum album. The sequence continues at coordinate 1,987,854,321 of OY728141.1, forward strand.
CATCCCTTACCCATTCCATTATAGAAATGGGATGGGATTTTCATGGATTTCATTGTTGGGTTTCCATGAAATCTTGGTAATAATGATTTGATTTGGGTGATCATTTATCAACTCTCTAAATTGGGGAATTTTCTACCTATCAAGGAGATTATGAGGGTGGAACAGCTTGGGGACTTATATGTACGATATATTGTGAGACTTCATGGGGTTACCTCTATGGTTGTTTAGAATAGGGACCTAAGTTTCACATCCGGGTTTTAAAAAGGTTTGTAGGAGGTAATGGGTTACTAATTTAAATTAATCATAGTATATTTTCCATGGACTAATGGAAATATAGAGAGAGTTATCCATGTTCTTAAGGATACACTTCAGTCTTGTGTACCTGATTTCAATGGTTCTTGGGAAAATCATTTACCACAAGTAAAATTTTCCTATAACAATAGTTATCAGGATTTGATAAAGATGGTTCCCTTTGAGGCTTTGTATGGGAAGCCATGTAGATCTCCCTTGTGATGGGAAGAGTTTGTAGAGCAGTCCTTAGTTGGGCCGAGTCTTGTTCAGGAGATGACAGAGAGGGTACAGTTGATCTAGAGGAGGCTGATCATGGTACAGATTCTTTAGAAGTATTATGAAGACCATCGACGATGGCTAATGGATTTTGAGGTTAGTAATAAGGTATTTTTAGAGTTTCACCTTACTTTGGACATCGTCAGTTGGGTAATCAAGATAAGTTATCATCAAAGTTTGTGGGACCCTTCAAGATCATTGGACAGCTAGGAAAGATGGCATGTTGGTTGGACTTATCATCTTGTTTGACTTCTATCCATGATGTGTTTCATGTTTCACAGCTAAGTAGGTATCGATCGGATACTTTCCCGTATTATTGGATGGGAGGATGTCGATCTTGATCCCAACATCACTATGGTTGAGAATCCAATTCAGATTATGGATCTCGAGAAAAGGTGTTGTGTGGTAAAATGATTCCTTTGGTCCATGTACCATGGAAGTGCAGATGGGATAGCCATGAGACTTGGGAGCGTGAATTGTTGATGAGGTAATAGTGGCCTTCACTTTTTGTGAGTCTAGGATCTTGAGGAATTTATGGGGATATAAAGAATTCATGGTGGGTAGATTGTAACACCCTGCTGCCTTCATTCAGGTATTATTTGACTTTGGTTTTTGGTTTGACTTTTTTTTTGGTGCATTTCCAGTTTCTTGGGGATGGAGATACTTTATTGGGGAAATGGCCTAAATTTTAGTTTTAAATGTGTGAATGGATTTATAATGTTCTCTTTGGTATATTAGAACCTTTGGTTTTTGGATCAAAGGTTTTCTATAGAAAACTGGACCATTTGCTACCTACTGAACATTTTCACGTTATAAAAGGTTTACACGGTGTGAAAACTTTTTTGGAAAGATGTCATGAATTGGTTCGGGGCATGAATGGTTTACACATATTGAATAGGGTTCGTGTTTTGAAATATTCAATGTTAGGATTTTTAATCTAAGGTGATGCATTTTTCAGCGTAACTCTTAAATATTGAAATTCATGTTGTGAAACAGGTTCATGCCATGAATTGATTGGGGCATGTGGCTTTTAATATGTATCATGAATGATCAATCTCTCATTCGACATAAAACCTCTCTCTCAAGGCTTAGGATCTCTCCCAGGTGATTTTGGGGATCTCTTCTCCTTCTAGATCATTTGTTCGGAGATTGATCATCGTGGTTATTGTGGTGCATCTCTCTGGGTAAGATATATTTCTGCTTCTTCACTGCCTTTGGTCACGGTTGTGGCATTGTTTGAGTTTTTGGTTCATATTCATAATCAATTTTTGTTTTCTATCAATCCTTTGTAGTTTCTTGCCATGTCTTGTCTTATGAAGGTTGATCCATGGTTTTTTAATCTTCGTTGTTGAAGGCAAATAGGTTTTCATTGTTCTTGAGGTGGGTGTTTCTATACAATGGGTTAAGTCTATGAATTGCTTATCGTTCATGTAAAATTTCTTTGGGTTGTTCATTGAATTGAAGTGATTTGAGGTTTTAAGGTATTTCTTTTAAAGATAAATGTTTTTAAATGGGTGTCTCGGGAAAACTTGGCACATTGGGAACCTTGGGTATCTTAGGAAATGGATATAAGTGGCCCTTGTGTGTGTGGAACCACTAGGGGTTACTTTGTGATATCAAAAGATTGTGGAAGGACTCAATATCGGTTGTTACCAACATAGGCCTAGTTTCGCCTTTCTGTTATTTCTAGTGCATATTCCCCTAAGCTAGGGCCCAATACAAAGTGCCTTTTCATTTATATATTTTTATCACATGATGAATTATGTCATGGATTTTTGCTCACATGTTTTTATATGGGGTTGTGTCATGTGGCTTCGCATGATGGATTATTTCATGGGTATGTGTTTACTTGATTACCTTATCAGTTGGTACCAACATAGGCCTGGTTTTTACTTTTTGTTATATCTTGTATATATTCCCCTAGGTTAGGGCCCAATATGGAGTGCCTTTTCATTTATAGATTTTTATCACATGATGAATTATGTCATGGATTGTTGCTCACATGTTTTTATATAGGGTTGTTTCATGTGGCTCCGCATGATGGATTATTTCATGGGTATGTGTTTACTTGATTACCTTATGGTGTATGGATATGCATTCATATTTTATCACTTATACTGGCCATATTCCTGGTTTTGTGAATATGAATTGATTTTATAAAAAACCAAATGAGATTATTTACAAATGTTTTGGATTTATGAAAATTATTTGTAAAACTATTTTTGTTTCAAAATCTAGAACTATTTAATTTTTGTTATTAAACCTTGTATAGACTCTATGGTGGTATCCTACCAGGCTTTGTGATCGCACCCTACTTTTTCCTCTAGATGGTTTTGGATGTTGTATTATAGGATCTAGGAAAAAGGAAGGGAATATTTTAACATGTTTTCTTATCTCTTTTTCATTACCTTTATAATGGAGTGGTTTAGAGGTGACAATTGGCCTCATGGAGACTTATTGGTCTAGACTTTTCATACTTTTTGGTTTGTCCAGTTTGGCCTTAGATTATATGTTTTTTATAGTCTCTTTTTCTTTCGCTTTATACTCTAGTTGTATGTCTTGTTTTGGTTATATTCAAGACTTTTTTCCATTATCTTTATTGTACCTCACCATGTGGAGGACCACCTTAGGCGACTTGTCTCATTGACCCGAGTTGGTTTGTTACACTCTAGATCATCTGCATGTGCTACAAAATCCTATTAGTATGTCAATCATCAATTTTCAAGTGCTAGCATGGATAATAGTTGAAGCCTTAGATGTACTAATGATCATCTCTTCATCACTCCTTCGATCTAGGAAGAACTTGGATCTGTGTACTCCAAATAACTATTTCTCTCTCTAGGAAGCAGGAGGGGAGAGGGAGGAGTTCTCAAATTAACATAATGAATAGTATTGTTGGTGAAACCAAGGGTTTATTGGTTGGATTTGTTGAAAATATATAAGGTATATCATGGAAATGTATTATATGTGTTAAGAACCTCTTTTCCCAATAAAGGATGGAATTAAAGAAGGATGCATGGAATCACAGTGATGCATGGAAGATTGTATGACTTTTTTGGAATTTCATGGTTATATAGACATTGTATGAAGAACTTATATTCTTTATATTGAATTTGATAGACTGACATGTTGCATTGAGGTGTATTAAATGAAGATTTATTTTTAAAATTGTGTATTTCTAAGTAAGGGTAATAGAGGACTTGCACTGCACTTTAATGTCTGGTTTTAGAACAGGAAAAATAAGAATAAAGTTGTTCACATGTATCTAATATCTGATAGAAGCAAGGAGTGAACATGGAAGGGATACATGTTATAACATAGTTCATTCCTACATTAGAGGAGGAGGCTTTTCATGTGATCATATCTAGGTAGTGTTGAAGGAAGGAGGCACGGGCAAAAGATATTGCACTTCCTCAACCTATGAGTGAAAGGGTAAGATAAGGAGTGCTTTGAGAGGATAATTCCATCCAAGGAATTACCACCATCCAAGAAGAAGTTATTGTTGCAGTTCAGGGAATGATATAGACTCAACCCTTGTTCATGTGGTGTTGAGATTATTTTGATTGTAGAAAGGGGGCAGCATATTAAAGATCAAAGTGCATCCATCTAGAGTTTCTGATGAAGTATGTTTATGCATACAATGATGATCATGAAGAGACCCTCATGACTATAAACTGACCAAGCCCTCACCAATGTAGTTTTCGGAGGAGAGGAAGAGGAAGTGATCCTTGGATCAACAGTGTGCCTTTCTTAAACGCTTGTAATACAACAGTGAGTATTATCATCCTGGAACATCAATGCATTCTTGGTGTGTGCTCCTTGGAGTAGCCCATTTGGGTGAACCAAGTAATATATGGTGTTCTTGAATTTTTACTTTCTTCATGTGTGCATGATATGTGATATGGTTGCGTGTGAAAGTAAAAAAAAGGTTGAATGGATGTTCCTACTGACTTGAGAGCAAGATCCTAAAGAAGGAGATAAATAAAGAGAAAAGGCTTAAATGGGCAACACACTGATTCACCCCCTACCCCACCCTCTCAGGGTGTCTTTGGTCCTGACAACTAAGAATTTGGGCATGCTCCGACTTAAATAGGTAGGTTTACACTTATTGAAATTTCACTTTGGCCTCGAATAAATGTACTCTTCCAAATAATCCATAAACGACACATGTGATTTAATACTCGAGTCATAAATGTTATAAATAAATTTATTGCATAACTGTAACATTAATGTTATGTGATAAAATATGAGTCATTAACTCAACTCATTTTTCTCATGGTAAAATATTTAACAAACCTTGAATAAAGAAATTACTCGTTCGTAAAATATTTTTCTTTATATTCACCAAATAACTTATAAATATATCAAGTAAATAAATTCAATAGATATTATTTCAATATCTAATAATAATTGAATTTATTTATTTCCTTACGATTGTTTAAACTTTGACATTACCCAACCCCCACCGCAGGGCCTACCAAATCTTAAACTACAATTCAGTAGAATTGGCCAAGCTTCTAAATACGCTTTGTGTGTGACCCTCAAGGCTTTTATTTCGATAGCAGTGAGTGATATTCACATACCAAGAGTGTGGTTTAGCAACCCATTAAGACACTTAAGGAGATAAAGTTTAGTCATAACAAGAACAATCTCCTACGAACACGCACTGTGTAATATAATATCTTTATTTTATGATATCTCATAAAGTAGGATGCATACTTTATATCATCATATTTTCTTGCTTTATTTATTAATAACCCTATAGGATGGACTTACCTTATTCTATAATGATTATGGATTTAATAGATGTACTATCATCTTGGTCAACTAGGCCTGAGATATCTCTCCCTTTCGGAAGCAACAAATCTTTTTCTTAATCATTCAACCAATATCATACTACCAATGATGCACTCAACGCAAGCTACATTGCCACGACATAAATGTAATGGTTTTCGACTTGTATCAAAGTAAGTGATCAAATGATACACAATGATAATGATCTCAAGTATAGTGACCAATACAAATGCTTGTAGATAGGAACATCCAATAACACCCAAAATATGTGATGTTTCTATTAGCAGGTCACTCCTCGTGATCTCCTTAACCCGAGATCAGTAAGTGTGAACTTCATGAAAATAAGTTTTAATGCTTATGAGTCATCGGCACCTGATAGTCAAACATCATCTATGTCCCGTCAGTATGATATATTTAGACCATAGGACATATATTTAAAATTGATGTCATTGTATCTTGAGGTTTTCATTATAGCTGAGAATTTTTATAACCTTTTGATACGACAAATAATTTAAGGACATTACTATATAAATAGTGGACGCAGAAGTTTCAACGCTACTATGGTAAGAATGCATTATGCATAACTCTTTGTACGCATGATATGGTGATCGAAAAGTATTACTCAAGTTTGGTCTAGAGCACCCTCTTTTACAACATATCTTGTTATCTTTGTTTCTTTACATATGGTAATTGTGTTTTGGGAAATCACAGGCATATCCATCTATCCTAACTGATACAGAGGTTTGAATGCAAAAAGGGGATCAAAGTTTAAAAGTATAAATAATTTAGTAAAATAGGGCAACACTTATGTGCCCCCCCCAAAGTGTTATTGTAGGATCCTACTGGACCACTATAGGATTGGTGAGTTTAAACACTAATTTCCAAAACCCTCACAAATAGAGCATGTTAATGATGCATTCTATGTGTCCTTGCATTGAGGGTATGTGGATGACCTCTTGCATGTGGTTAGCAAGAGTGATTTGGAGATTTAAGAGGACGAAACTTTCATGGAGCAACCTATTGTGATCCATGATCATTGTGATAAAATACATTGTGGGTGAGTGATGCCACCGATGAGGGTCCTTTGGTGGCATAGTAAAATTTCAAAGATCCCCACTATCTTTTTTTTTGTATGATGCATTTCTTTTCAAAGACAAAAATCGTAAAAGGTTGTGAGGATACGGTAATCTTAAAAAATATATAATAAATTACTCTCTATATTTGAGTGCAACATATGTTACAAATTTTTTTAAAGAAAAAAATTGATCAACAATTTGATTAGACAAATAAGTTTCATCTTACCATTGTGTAAAAACTGTGAAATCTTTCATTTTGAGGTTTTTAGGCTAAACTTTCATCTAATATCTGGCGGAGTTTGGATGAATGATCAGGTTGAGCATATGTTTTAGTTCAACTACCATCAACTAATGGTGATAATTTCCATTTTTGAGTTGGGGAATCCCTCAAAATCTTTATAAATAGGAATGGAAATAATAACTTTTTATATGAGTAATGTTTTGTTGAAGGGAAAGGAGATCCCTGGAGAGGATTTTTTTTCTTCTTCTTCTTTTTGAAGTGTGAATTCTGGAGTGGGACAAAGTGGGATAGGGTAGCGGCGGAAGTTTGCAGGGTCACAGGAAAGGAAGGGATGGGTTTTGTAATTCTAAATATTTTCATTGTCATTTCATTAACTGAATTCCCTTCATACCAAACATGCTTTTAGGCATGGCTTTTGGGCATGATTTCCATTCGGTTTCAGTTCCATTTCTAATTTTGTTTCAATCAAAAACTATTCCAACCCAGCATTGGCCTTCAGATATACAAGTCGCCCCCAAAATAAAAGTTTTTTTTACGTTTTTTTTAAAAAATATTTTCCAGAAAACGGTTAGGGCAAAAATATTTTTAAAAATGCACCTGAAAGGCGGCATCGCGGATGCCGCCTTTGCATGGATGTCGCCTTTCCACTATTTTTTTTTTTTTTTGAAAATTTTTATTTTTATTTTTTGTTTTGTTTTGTTTATATATATATATATATATATAAACAAAACAAAAAATTTCAGCAGAATTTCTCTGTTATTAAAGATCCAGCGCTACAGTCATTACAGCAGTCTGGATTCTGACAGAAACTCTTACCCAGGCCTCCCTTTTATAAGAGGGTTTGCCCTGAAAATCATTCTGCATTTTCGATGTGGGATTCAGGTTCTTTCTTTGCTGTGCAGTACATTCTGCATTTCCGATGTGGGATTCTATTTCAAGTACGTGACTTTTAAATACAATAAAATATAAACTAAAAGGCCAATATAAATGAAATTTTATACATTGATTAAACATATAATAAATAGTTGAAAACAAAAAAAAATCCTCAAAAATGTTGATGAAAAATAATCTATAACCTTTCAAAACTGCCTACTTGAAACTTAAAAATGTTTCAAGTACGTGAATTTGAAAGACTATAAAATATAAACTATAAAACGAATATAATTGAAACTTTAAACATTGATTAAACATATAATAAATAGTTGAAAACAAAAGAAATTTCCAAAAAAATGTTGATGAAAAGAAATTTATAAGCTTTCAAAACCGCCTACTTTTCAAGTACGTGAATTGGAAAGACCATAAAACATAAAATAGAAGACCAATATAAATAAAATGTTAAACATTGATTAAACATATAAGAAATAGTTGAAAACAAAAGTAATTTCCAAAAAAATGTTAATGAAAAATAATTTATAAGCTTTCAAAACCGCCTACTTGAAACTTAAAAATGTTTCAAGTACGTGACTTTGAAAGATTATAATTATATTACTAATTAACTAATTAATTATTATATAATTAATAGTTATATTAATAATTACCTAAATAATTATTATATAAGTAATAATTAATGAGTAATAATTAATAATTAATAATTAATAATTAATAATTTAATGAATAGTTATAATTAATATTTATATTACTAATTAACTAATTAATAATTACTAATTACTTATTAATAATTATTAATTACTAATTACTAATTATAATGAATAATTATAATTAATATTTATATTACTGATTAACTAATTAATAATTACTAATTACTAATTACTAATTAATTAGTTATAATTATTAATTATATTTCTAATTAACTAAATAATTATTATATATGTAATAATTATATTACTAATTAATTATTATATAATTAATGATAATATTACTAATTAACTAATTAATTATGACATATTTAATTATTAATAATTACTAATTAATAATTATAATTACTTATTATAATTAATTGTCATATTTATAATTAACTAATTAATTATTATATAATTAATAATGATATTACTAATTAAATAATTATTTATTATATAGTTAATAATTATATAATTAATCATTATATTACTAATTAAGTATTATATAATTAATAATTAATAATTAATAATTAATAATTAATAGTTATAATGAATAATTATAATGAATAATTATATTACTAATTAACTACTTAATTATTATATAATAATTTTTAATAACTACTAATTAATAATTATAATGAATAATTATATTACTAATTAACTAATTAATTATTGTATAATTAATAATTAAATTACCAATTAACTAATTAATTATTATATAATAATTTTTAATAAATACTAATTAATAATTATAATGAATAATTATAATTTATAATTATATTACTAATTAACTAATTATAAAAAGGGTCTCGACTCTATCTTTCTCAAAAAATTAACTAATTAACTATTAACTAATTAATAATTATATTACTAATTAACTAATTAGTTATTATATAATTAATGATTAATAAACAATAATTAACAAATTACAAATTATATAGTCAATAATTATATTACTAATCAACTAATTAATTATTATATAATTAATAATTATATTTCTAAGTAACTAATTAATTATTAAATAATTAATAATTATATTACTAATTTACTAATTATATTAGTAATTAACTAATAATTTATTATATAGTTTATTATTAATAATTACTAATTAACTAACTAATTATTATACAATTAATAGTTTTATAATTAATAATTATATTATTAATTAACAAATTAATATTTAATTATTAATAATTAATAATTAGTAATTAGTAATTATAATGAATAATTATAATTAGTAATTATAATGAATAATTATAATGAATAATTATAATGAATAATTTATAATTATAATTATATTACTAATTAACTATTATATAATTAATAATTATATCACCAATTAACTAATTAATTATTATATAATAATTTTTAATAATTACTAATTATTAATTATAATGGATAAATATAATTTATAATTATATTACTAATTAACTAATTAACTATTATATACTGAATAATTATATTATTAATTAATTGGTTAATTATTATATAATTAATTATTAATAATTTTTAATTAACTAATTAATTATTATATAATTAATTATTAATAATATTAATTTAATAATTAAATAAATTATTATATGTTTAATCCATGTTTTAACTTTAAATTATATCGGTCTTATAGTTTATATTTTATAATCTTTCAAAACCACATACTTTAACCATTTTTAAGTTTCAAGTATGTGGTTTTGAAAACTTATAAATTATTTTTCATGAACATTTTTTACGAAATTTTTTTTATTTTCGACTATTTGTTAGATGTTTAATCCGTGATTTATGTTTCATTTATATCGGTCTTATAGTTTGTATTTTATAGACTTTCAAAGTCACGTGCTTGAAACATTTTTAAGTTTCAAGTTTGTCGTTTGGAAAGCTTAGAAATTATTTTTCATCAATATTTTTTACGAAATTCTTTTTATTTTCAAATATTTGTTTTATATTTAATCCATTTATTAAGTTTCATTTATATTGGTCTTATAATTTATATTTTATAAGCTTTCAAAATCAAGTTCTTGAAACTTCTTAAGTTTCAAGTAAGTGGTTTTGAAAGTTTATAAATTATTTTTTATCATCATTTTTTATAAAATTATTTTTGTTTTCAACTATTTTTTATACTTTTAATCCATGTTTTAAGTTTCATTTATATTGGGCTTATAGTTTATATTTTATAGTCTTTCAAAGTCACATACTTGAAACAGAATCTCATATCAGAAATGCAGAATGTTCTGTGCAGAAAATAAACCAGAATTCCACATCGAAAATGCAGAATGATTTCCAAGGCAAATTCTCTTATAAAAAGGAGCTCTGGATGAGAGTTTATGTCAAAATCTAGATGGATGTAATGGCAGTACTACTGGATTTTAAATAGCAGATAAATTCTTGTGAATTTTTTTTTTCTTTTTTGTTTTGTTTATATATATATATATATATATATATATATACAAAACAAAACAAAAAAAATAAAAATAAAAATAAAAAATCTAAAAAAATATTTTTTTTCTGTTTTAGGGGAAAGGCGACATCTAGGATGCCACCTTTCACCCAGGCCCAAAGGCGGCATCGTGGATGCCGGCTTTGTGGCGTATTTTCGAAAAAAAAATTAACCTAGCCTGGTTATAAAAATTATTTTTTTTAAAAAAAATTATTTAAAAAAAATACTCCCAAAATAATTAAGCATAAATACAGAAACTTTGCATGCATTATTCAGTACAAAGGAATACAAAGGTAACTCCCTCAGGCCCCAGGCAATGGGAACTGAGTCACCATGATTTCAACTCTCCGACGTAAATCCAAAACCCGATCCATCAATGAGAAATCCGGAGCTGACACAAATTCTGTAAAGTCATGAAGCTTCGATCCCGACACCAAATGCTTCGCCTCAAGGGCGATCCGGATCCCCTCATGAATAAACTCCGCAGTCGTTACAAATTCATCCTCAGAGAATCCCCTGGTGGTCATGGCCGGTGTCCCAACACGAATGCCACCTGGCACCAAGGCGCTCCTATCACCTTCATGAAAGAAGTAATCTCAAGATGAGTAAGATTGAAGTAATTGAGTCAATTCGAATTCAGCTTGATGCATAACTTGAGTTCGATTCAACAAAACTTGAGCCAAGTTTGGATATTGTTTGAGTTCAAGCTTGAATAGTTTACTAATGTATCCAACAACAATAGGCACTCTCACCGGGCACTGAATTCTTATTGAGCGTGATCGAGGCCATGTCCAGGATTTTCTCGGAACGTGCCCCGTCGATGCCCTGTTGATGAAGAAAAGCATGAATGATTTAAGCAAGCAAAAGAACAGAAGGGGAAAAGCCGGTAGGGATTTCGGATCATTACTAATGGTCGGAGATCCACCAGGACGAGGTGATTGTCACTGCCTCCCGAAACCATTTTGTATCCTAACTCAATCAGTCGGCCCGAAAGGGCTTTACAATTGGAAACCACCTGCACAACATACCAGACTATCTTCAAAGGAAAAAAAAGAAAGAAAATGCAGCATCTTGGACCATACCCTTCTCTGATAAGCCTTGAACTCTGGAGACTGAGCATGGCTCAGGCAAACTGCAAGACCTCCTATGGTGTGATTGTGAGGACCACCCTGTTATTTTTTAAAAGATGAAAAAAATACCTAATTACAAATTTTATCAAACACAGCCTTACTGAAGGTGAAAAATGAAATTAAATGACCTGTAATCCAGGGAAAACAGCATTGTTGATGGCTGATTCTAGATCAATACCCAGAACAGGGTCCTTCTTAAAGAAGATCATTCCACCTCTGGGACCCCTCAAGGACTGAACAATACCACCAAAATGAATCAGATTTTTCACAGCCTGGTATAGTTACAGAATCTCAGGGAGCCTTGAGTACATAAAAACATTTTTTTTTCAAAAATGCATTAGGAAATATGTTTGATTGTATAAATGTGAAATAATTTTTACAAAATAAAAAATGAAAACATATTTTTGAAGAGGAAAAAAAACTCATGAAAACTCCTGGAATTGAAAATTGGTTTCCCGTGCTACCCCAACCATTTTATAACACGTTCTTTTAATAGGGTGGTAGTCTTAAGATACCGTAAACTCAAACCTGATTAAATTAATTATTATTAATTTATTAACTAAAAAAATTAAATAATGTTAAAATTATAATATTTATTTATTTATTTTGATTTCAGTTCATATTACATTTTTAAATGAATTCTAAATTCGAATCCAATTAAATTAATTATTATTAATGCATTAACTATATATTTTAAAATGATAATAAAATTATAAAATATATTTATTTAATTCGATAACCATTCATTTTTTATTTATAAAAAAAATTTGAATCTTTGAAATTATAAACAGGCATTTAAATGGGTTAGGCTAGTTAAAAAGTTATTTCAAAATATAATAAGATAGGGTAAGTTAATGAGTTTAAAAAATAAACAGGTTAGCGATCAAGTACCCCAAATTTCATGAACGCATGACCCATTGTCATCCCTAGTTCTAATACAATTTTAGAAAACGAAGATAAAAAATGCTTTCATATGTCGAAAGCACCCTCAATATTTGTCATGAAACTTGAACTAATATTGTATACAATCTAAACTAAATCACAAGTGGAAAATAAAGCACTCATCCCAACACATTCACATAATCCATATTGAACATTAAAAATGTAATCTTCATCAATGATATTGCATCAGAACACACTGCATAAGTAGCTTTTCAAACTCATCAATCCCATTTGGCTCAGGAAAAATTCAAACAATATAAGTGCTGCAGGGTTTCAAGGGCATATTACCTTATGGGTCGTCGTAGTTACAAAATCGCAGAAATCAAATGGGTTTGCAACAACAGAGGCGGCTACAAGCCCACTTATATGAGCCATATCCATCATCAGAAAAGCTCCCACATCATCAGCGATCTATTAATGCAAACCTGTTAGGTGGAAACTAGAAAAGGACCCATAAATAAGAAGATATCCATACCTTCCTCATGAGAGGATAGTCAAAATCCCGGGGATAAGCACTAGCACCAGCTATGATGAGTTTTGGCCGAAATAGATTAGCCGTTTTCGCAAGCATCTCATAGTCAACAAAGCCTTTATGAAACAATGAGAAAATGGAAATCATTCACCATAGCACAAAAAAGGGCCAGCCATTAGAAATCAAGCACTTGGGAAATACAGCACCGGTAGATTCATCGAGACGGTAAGGCATGGATTCAAAATAAATTGATGTGCCCGATACTCTTCTTTTGGCAGTCATAAACCCATGAGACAGGTGTCCCCCATGAGGCAAGTCCAGGCCCTACATTGGTTGCCAAAGAAAATAAAACAGTGAGACGAGTAGAGAGATAATCATAATGGAAAAACAGAAGACTAATTTTTGTTACCATAATTCGATCGTGAGGTTTAAGTACTGCAGTGTAGACCTCAAAATTTGCAGGAGAACCAGACAATGGTTGAACATTGACACCCCACTTATTTCCATCCAAGCCAAATGCCGCCAAAGCCCTCTCTTGACACAGGATTTCGAGCTCATCAATGAACTCATTGCCACCATAGTACCTAGATAACACCGGGATCAATCAGTTCAATGATAATAAAATCAAAAAACTAAATAAATTTCCTTGGGTAGCATTTGACAACACTTACTGAAAAGTGCTTACAGCACTCATCGCATATGAGTGTTTGTGTATCATTGTTTCGAGATTGATTATTTAATAAGTGTTTTTCCATCACTTATTTAAGTGGCTTTCTTAAAGAATATAACGGACCATTTGGTTCATAAAATCATTAAAAATCGAATGGAAATAAAAGGAATGGGGTTCATAAATTGTTAAAATGGAAACTCGTACCTCACTGCGAGGTACGGTGCTTAATTTATAAATGAGAAAGAGTACAATAGATTACTCACACCGATGTGGGATACGAATATTAAAAAATAATTAATATTCTTAACACTCTCCCTCAAGCAGGGACATATATATTTATCATACCCAGCTTGTTACACAAAAATAGAACACAAGGTCCAGACACCCCTTTTGTGAGAACATCTGCAAGTTGATCAGAGGCCTAAACATGACCGAATGTGATCTTTATCTCAAAGTTTTCTCGAACGAAATGGCAATCAACTTCAATATGTTTGATCCGCTCATGAAAGACTGAATTTGTGGCAATCTTGATAGCAGTTTGATTGACACACTAGATATGTGCCGATTTCTTGACAGTATACCCAATCTCCTATAGAATTTGTTGTGCCCAAATAATCTCTGCAGTCACATATGTCATTGCACGATACTCCGACTCTGCACTAGATCGGAAGATAACTGTTTGCTTCTTGCTTCGTCATGAGATCAAATTTCCTCCAACAAATACTGCAAAACCAGACGTAGATCTCCTAGAAAAGAGACATCCAGCATAATCTGCATAACAAAATGGCTCGATGTTTGTATGTTCATGATCAGAATATAAAAGACCTAAACTCAGTTCCCTTTTCACATATATGACAATGCGAAGAACAGCCTCCCACTGCGTTTTTGTTGGGGATTCCATAAACGGGTTCACTTTACTAACCACACAAGCAATATCAGATTGAGTCATCGTCAAGTAGTTAAGTTTCCCAACAAGTTGTCTATACCTGTCGGGTGAAGAAAACATCTCATTATCAGTATGAACGGACTTCTCTCCAGGTTCAAAGGGTGAGTCAACTAAGTCAGCCCGAGTCATTCCAGTTTCCTGCAAAAGATCAAGAACATGTTTTCTCTGAGATTGAAAAATTCTTTTAGTACATCAAAAGACCTCAATCCACAAGAAATATTGTAGTGGACCCAAATCCTTCATGTGAAAATTTTGATGAAGGATTTTAGTCGATCAATGTTGGCATCATCAAAGCTAGTAACGACAATGTCATCCGCATAGACTATCAAGAGAATGTTGTCTTTTGTAGATTGATGATAGAAAACGGAAAGATCTTTTATGTTTTGACACGTGCCAAAGCTAAGCAAAACGATGCAAAAGTGCCTAAACCAAGCACGAGATGATTGTTTGAGCCCATACAACGATCAACGAAGGCGACAAACCTTGGAAGACTCCCCCTAAGCAACAAATCCCGATGGTTGCTCCATATAAACTTCTTCATCAAAAAAACCATGAGCATTCTTAACATTTGGGTGATGGAGAGGCTAGTGATAGGAGGCGGCAAGAAAGATAAATAAGCGGACCGATGTCATCATGGCCACGGGAGAAAAGGTGTCAAAGTAATCAATATCATATGTCCGCACATAACCCTTGGTAACAAGTCAGGCTTTGAGACAATTAAGAGAACCATCGACAGTGACGCGCACAATATAGACCCACTTGCAACCAATAACCTGTTTATCCGAAGGGAGGTGAACAAGATCCCAAGTATGGTTGGTTTCCAAAGCCTGAAGTTCACCCCGCATTGCCTTTAACCAGCCGGGATGGGATTTTGCCTCAGCTACAGTGCGCGGTATCGCATGAGCAATCAGTGTCGCAATAGCGCGAGAGGTAGCCACGGATAAGCCCTGATAAGACTGACATGAGCGAGAACCTTTGTGAAGCGCAATAGGCAACTCCAGTGATAAAGGATCAGGAGCATATGAGTCGCCAGGTGTGATAGCGGCATCAGGCATCGGGATCAGTGTTGTCAAAGGCGCGCGGCGCAATAAGGCGCAAAAGCCGTTTGGGGATGCGGCGCGAGGCGCAACTAAGGCGCATGCGCACATGATTAATTATATTCAGTTTTCAATAATATTTTAAATTTAAAAAAACTTAAATTCAATAAAAAAATGCAAATTAAAATAGATACTGATAATTTTTAACCAAAATCATAATCAAATAATCAATCCTTGAGAACCTAAACATCAAAATTATCATCAATGGAAGTTCCGTCATTAATGAAAGCTTCCTAAACATCAAAATCATCATCAATGGAAGTTTCATCATTAATGAAAGCTTCATCGTCACTGTGGCACCCTTCATTTGACTCATATGCCTCTGAATCTTCCTCTTCAATATCATTCATCTCATCAACAACTCGTGCACACTTTGTACCACCATGGGATTTGGAAGAAGTGGAAGTTGCTAAGTTTGATTTCGATCTGAAAGTATATTCAGGCTCTTCAATCCCAGCGGCAGCAGCATACGCACCCCATGTTAAACCTTCAGCACCCTCATCATTAAATACAAAGTCGTTATCAGCATCATCATCCTCTTCGATCCTCCCAATAAGTCATTCATTGCTATCATCAATCTCTTTGAGTGTAATGGGATCAATGGTGTCACGGATTTGAAATCGACGTTTCAATGCACGATTATATTTGATGTAGACCAAATCATTTAGTTTTTGTTGAGACAGTCTATTCCTCTTTTTGCTATGAAGCTGCAATATAAATTATAATTCAATTGTTAATATTATAAAGTTTATAATAATAAAGAAAATGCATTTAGAAAAAAAAAACTTACATGCTCAAATATGCTCCAATTTCTCTCACATCCCGATGCGCTGCAAGTGAGATTAAGAACCTTCAAAGCAAATTTTTGCAAGTTTGGGGTTGAAGATCCAAACATAGACCACCATTCAGCAGGAGCCTTCTTGTTCTGAAGTCTAATTGCCAAAGAATTTGCAAATAGACCCTCTGCCTCCTTGTACAAAGTGATTTCATCCATGATTTTTTCTTGAATCTCAAGGCTTGAAACGAGTCTTTGAATAGATTTAATTAATCCATCTTGTACTTCAAAATCCAATTGGATATTCGGATTTGAATAACAAAATTCAGGATTCAAGAAATACCCCGTAGCATGCAAAGGCTGATGAAGTTGAATCTCCCACCTACGATCAATAATAGTAAAAATTTCTTTGTACTTCTCTTCCTTCATCGAAAAAGCCCTCATGATTGCCTCTTTAGCCCTATCCATGGCTTCATAAATGTATCACATTGGTGCCTTTTTCTCTCCATCAACCAATCTAAGCACTTTTACAAGTGGATTGGTCGCTTTAAGACAATACAAAATAGAAGTCCAAAATGATGGCATCAATATGATTTTAGAAACTTGTTTGCCTTGAACCTCTTTAGCCCACTTGCTTCTTGCCCACCCATCCGATGTGAACATTTTCCTCAAATTCTCCTTCTGCTTATGAATACTTGCCATTGTGAGGAAAGCGGTAGCAAATCTAGTTTTTGCGGGTCGAAGCAACTCTTTTTTCCTTGTGAATTCCCTCATCATATTCAACACCCCTGGACGAGTATATATGAAAGAGCTCAAAGAAGTTGCTCGTTTCAATGTCTGAATGCTTATGTAAGTTTCCCAATATCCTCCAATATCAAATCCAAACAATGGGCTGCGCAAGGAGTGCAGTAAAGATTTGGATACTTTACCTCAAGCATTTTCCCTAAACATAGGATTTAAAAAGAAAACAAAACAAACATAAGTAAAATTCTTAATATGCATAACATAATGTATATGTATAAACTTATATACTACTAATAAGGTGGATATAAATAATACCTGCTAAAACATTTGAAGAAGCGCTATCAGTGACAACTCTAACAACATTTTCTGAACCAATACGTTCCACAAATTTGCTTAGCAATTCAAATATATTGTCTCCATTTTTGCAAAATGATGAAGCATCGATTGAATCAACGAACATGGTCCTTTTGCGACAATTCACTAAGAAATTGATCAATGTTCTTTGCCTTTTATCTGTCCAACCATCAGACATAATTGTGCAACCATTTTTTGCCCAATCTTGTTCATGTTCTTCCATCATTGTCTTTGTGTGTGTCATTTCCTTATTTAACAATCGAACTCTCACCTCGTGATAGCTTGGTGGCTTCATTCCTGGACCAAATTGCCCAATTGCTTCAATCATGGGATGAAAGCTATCATATTTCACAGCATTAAAAGTTATTCCCACATCATACATCCATCTTGCAATTTGTGTACATGCTCTCTCTCACATTTCTTTCTTGTGCTCTTCGGTTTTGTATGCATCTATGACCGTCTTTTGTTTTCCTTTCCTACCATGAACAATTTCTTCCGGGTCACGTGTAAAATATGTATCCATTGGTCCGATATTACGCGGTGACTTAAATGATGACTTTCCCGCGGTAGTTCTTCCAGCTTTTGGATTGATCTTTTCAATGTCATCATCATCTTCATCTTCATAATGGAAATCATCAGTATCTGGAAGTATGTTTCGTTGTTTCTTTTCTGCTTCCTTTTTTTTCATATGTTGTCTTATCTCTTCCTTCCCGTGATCCGGACATTTCTTACAAGAAGTAGTATTTCTATATCCTCCAACCATGTGTTGTTTCATTCGACTAATACCTCCTCTTTTTGTTTCTAAACAGAAACTGCATGTTACTGAATCTCTGTCGCCGGGATTTCCTTGATAAGCATACTTTCAAGCCGGGTCTTTCCTTACACTACTTGGAGTTGCACTAGTTGGTGTTTCGGCACAATTATCACTCATAATTTCACTGCTTGGTGGGTGTTGCAGCTGATGTTGATGGAAATAGAAGACCCGGAGTTGGAGCGAAAGATGAAAACAAATGAGAATGAGACATAAATAGAGAAAAATTGAAAGAGAGGTTGAATAATAGGAGATAGGAATATAAATAACCTTTTGGCTGTAGAAGAATGTAGCGTGCTGCTATTTCAACGGGTGCAGCGAGGTCCAGTGAGGTGCAACAAGGTCCAGTGCAGCGAGGTGCAGGTGCAACGTGGTGGCGAGCATCCGGTGCAGCGAGGTGCCGGTGCAGCGAGGTGTGTGATGCAGTGCAGCAATGGCAGTGTAGAGAGTGGTACAGCGAGGGCAGCGTGGTGGAGAGTGGTGCAGCGAGGAGAGTGGTGCAGCAGCAAAAAATTGATATGCAGTGTTGTGCGGGGAGGTGATCTTCTGTGGGGCAAGGAGAAGTGGTGCACCATCAAAAAAATTGTTGTGCAATGCTGTGCGGGGAGGTGTGAGATATTTATATTGTTTTATGTTATGTTTATTTAATAATATATTAAATGTGTTTATTAAAATTTAATAGGTGAAGTGAAGGGAACAATTCCCGCGACTCGTCCCTTCCCCGATTTCCAGTGGCGACTGGCCTGGGTCCCTCCCCGATATTCTTCATCCACCGTGTCCACCGTCCCTTCCCCGATTTCCGCCAGTCACTGCGTCGTCCGGGTCCCTTCCCCGATTTCCGCCGGTCACTGCTCCCTTCCTTCCCTGATTTTGAGTTGCGTCCCTTCCCCGATCTCCTTCCCCGATCTCAGCCAGCCGATCGCGCCCTCACCCACCCACCCCCGATCTCGTCACCGCCGCCTGTACACCCACAATCTCGGCCGCCACCCACTATCACGTCGCTCGCCCCCCATCTCCGCTGCCGCCCTGTTGTGTCGCCCCCGGTCCCATCGGCCACGGTGCGCCTTACTGCGCCTGGCGCTTTTAGCGCCCCTCTGTTTGGCACGAGAGGCGCGCTCCTTTGGCGCGCCTCGGTGAGGCCGCACCGCCTCACCACTTTTGAGGCGTAAAAGGTGCGCTTCACCTCGCCTCGCGCCAAGGCGGGGTGAGGCGAGCGCCTTTAACAACACTGATCGGGATGGCAGGTGTGCTAGGTCGGCGAGTATATACCTGACCAAATCATGATCTAACAACATCACTAGGAAGAGATGGGGTTGGTGGGGTATCGAGAGAATATGATAAAATAACTTTGGAATCGAGAACGACGGATGGTGGTGGGAAATCAGGATAGAAAAAACCGAGGATTCTACATAAAAAAACGTCAGTCGAGACAACATAACAACGCAAATCTGGAGAGAAACAGCGATATCCGCACTTAGTTCGGGAGTAGCCAAGAAAAATGCATTTGAGAGCACGCGTATCAAACTTGGTAATCGAGAAGCAAATATCCCAAACATAGCACACACAGCCAAAAATGTAGAGGCGGGGAATGAGGTGATGTTGGAAATAAAGAATGGAATGGTGTCTTCCCCTGAAGAACAGACGATGAAAGTCTATTGATAAGATAGGTAGTTGTGAGAATGACATCTCCCAAAAAAAAACGATTGAAACTTTCTTCTGAAATAAAAGCGCACGAGCAAAATCTAACAAATGGCGGTTTTTTCGTTCTGCAACACCGCTTTGTTGAGGTGTATCGGGATTAGAAGTTTGGTGAATAATGTCATGATCATCAAGAAAAGACTGGAAAGGCCCAGATAAATATTCATGATCATTGTCAGAACGTAAACAATGAACTTTAGCAGAAAATTGGGTGGTGATTTCTTAATAATAGGGGTGGAGCATGGTAAAAATTTCAGAACGATTCTTCAACAAATAGACCCAAGTCATTCGTGAAAAATCATCAATGAAGGTAACAAAATATTGATAGCCCAGTTTAGATTAACAGAGACCGGCTCCCCAGATATCAGAATGGACCAAATGAAAATGAGTAGATGCACAGGGGGTGACCAAGGAACATAGATGACCCGATGATGTTTTCCGTAATGACAGAACTCACAGTTAAAATTAAGAGGACCCAACCCTGGAAAAAGTTTCTAAAGAATGGGAGCGGGTGGATGACCAAAGCGACAATGAAGTTGGAGGGCGTGGGCAGAAATGGCGGGAAAGGTGAGAGTTGAGGCTAAGTCAAGCACATACACACCACCTTGAATGCATCCACTACCAAGCACCTGAGTCGTCAAATGCTCTTGAAAGATAACCGAAGCAGGTGAGAAGATGGTCTGGTACTGTAAATCAATTGTAAATTTACTAATATATAGTAAATTAAAAGGACAGCTGAGAACAAAGGCAACGGCAGATAGCGTTAACCCAAACATAATCGTACAACTCCCATAACCAGCAATCTGCACTATTTGTCCATCGGTTGTAGTAATGTTACTCCAGTTGAAGTCTAGCAATAGGACTAAAGAACACCTGCATTCCCAGTGATATGCTCTGAGGCGCCAGAATCAAGAACCCATGAGGTGGATCATTGGGATAGACACGTTGCTGGAGGATCATCATGAGCAACAGCGCTGTTTGATGATGCCATAGGGTGATAGAAGACCAAAAGCAGAAGGCCGTTGAGTGTTGAAGATGCGCGTTGAGAAGGTGTCGAAGGTGCACATATGGTAGATAGAGGTGTTGAGTCGTTACCCACTACGATCAATCATGGTAGAGGAAGTCGGGACAGTAGGTGCTGAAAACGCACAGCTGGAACATCTGGGTATCAATTAGGTCATAGAATAAAGAGTATCATGGATGGTGGAGGGGTGCGGTTGTGCGGTTTGGGGCGTCGCATAGGGAGAGGCGATCGGCTGGAGGAGCCGTGCCAGGAGAGGTGACGGGCTGGGAGGTTGCTGTATAGGGAGGGGCGATGCGAAAGGATGTCGTCTGCACGGGGAGGGGTCATTGCGCAAGAGGGGTAGACATGCAAGGAGGTCGTCAGGCAGGAGGGGCAGACGCACAAAGAGGTCGTCGCACGGGAGGGGCGGTGCGCAGGAGGCTGTCACGCAAGAGGGGAGTAGTGCGCAAGGGGGCGTTAAGCAGGAAGGTGGAGAGTGGAGGAAAGCGGAAGAGAGCGGAAGAGAGCGTCGCGAGGGTGGGGCAATGTCGAAAGGGAGGGAGGGTTATGTAACCTCCTCTGATACCATGTTAAAATGGAAACTCATACCTCACAACGAGGTAGGGTGCTTAATTTACAGATGAGAAAAGGGGTACAACATATTACTTACATCGATGTGTGATATGAATATTAAAAAATATCTAATACTCTTAACATAAATAATATAAATATACAATAAAAAATAAATATAATATAATTTTTCTCCATAAAATTTATTTTCAAATGAAGGAATGAGCATTCCACCAAAATAGGAAGGAATCATGTTTTCCTTAAATAATGGAATTGACACTCTTTCTTGCACTCCTCTTTCCACTTACCAAACAACATTTTTGATTGTTCTCTCACGCATTCCTTTTCTCATGCTATTCTTTTTTCATACCAAACATAGCCTAAATGGAATGGGTAAAAAATAACAATCTGATTGATTGCTTTCCAAATGGTGTTATTTAATGTCTATCATTGTTTTAATATAAAATAAAAATTTAAAGATAAGGGACATGGTAGTCTTTCGTTGCATCCCTCCCATAAATTCCCGTTCCATCCAACCAAACAGTGGGGCGGCATACCATCACCACTTTCAACCCAACCAGTGGAACAATGCACCGTTTTTCATGAACAGTGCCTTCAGGAAACCAACCAAATGGCCCCAAGTGTAAGTGTGTCTTCAGAAACTGAACATATGCTGCTTATTTTTTTTTCAAATTATTCATCATAAGTGGTGTGAGCACTTCAGAATAAGTTCTATCAAACATTGCCATGATGTCAGATGTATACCTTTTACCAGGAAGTCCTTCAGAATACTTGTTTGTGAGGCAAGAACCAACTGCTTCCATCACTGCTCGAGACGTAAAATTTTCAGATGCAATAAGCTCCAAGCTTTTGAATTGACGCTGCTTCTCCTTTCCAATTATAGCAGAAACTTCAGGATCAGCTTCACTAAGAGCATTGTCCTCAAAACTGATTCTCCTACCTAACAGTGATAAATGAAGTAAGCCCATGTATAAGTTTCTAGCATGCCCCAGCCAGTCATTATGATGTCATGACACTCAAAGATATATTAATAAACATGATTTAACATTTATAAGTTCTGACACTGCACAAATATGCAACTCGTAATTTTGATGTGCAAAATTAAAGAAATTAGGCGCGGTGCTCTTTGGATTTCTAGCAATTGATCTTGTCACCTTGAGTCACAAATGTGCAATTCATGAGAAGCAAGTATCAAGCTTTGATGTGCAGACTGAAGGGAATTAGGTGTTAGGCAAGTATGTGAGTCCCCAAGTATGTGAGTCCCCAGGTGTATATTTCGGGGTTTCTACTGACTTTCTAAGCTATCTTTGACACTCCGGTGTGCCTGGTTTTTCCTCACCCACCAAATGAGTCACTGGTAAAAAAAATTGGGGGTGGGGGGCAAAAATAATAAGGATAATTTTGAAAAGCGTAGAAAAAAAATTGGGGGGATTCCATTCATCGTATAATATCTACCAAACAATGGTCATATAAAGTCATTCCATTAAATCATAAAAAACATGAAGAATGAAACATTCCATTTCACTTCAATCTATGAAGTTCCATTCAATGAAAATTTCCAAACATACCCTAGAACAAAAAGCAAATAAGTAATTGGAATGGGAGAACTGGCATAACAAACACAACACTCAATTTTATAAACTCATATAATTTCAAGCACAGACAGCTTACTATCAACAATTGACTCACAGCTGTGTAAAATCAATAACAAGACAAAAAACAATTATAAAATAGAGTCAGCAGAGGGATAATCCTCTGTTTATAGCTTAATTATGGTAACCGGGAATGCTGAAATTCAATAAGATAAAATAAAAAATCAGGCCTGCAAAGAACGCACCAGCAAAAGCAGTCATCAACTACCTTTTTTTTTACAGAGGCCACAATAGAATCAAACATAAACTGTATATCTTCTTCTATTCAGCAAGTCCAGGAAAAAACATTTTAAAAAGTTTGTCACCTCCAGCTTCAGGTGTGGGAATTGTCACAGAGGCCGATGGCCTACTGGAAACCATGCTACCTGAAATGTAACATGGCCTGGGTGGATTGAGTTTAACCTGACATAAGAATCCATTGATACCAGAACCTTTTAATGGGAAAACAGTTCCCTTGCTCCAAATGGGTTGCTGAGCAGAACCGACACCAGATGGTCCACCACAGGCCTGCATATTGGCTCTTGAATTTATCCCTCAGAAACTCTGCACCTTCCATGGAAAAAACAATCAATATGGAGCAAACGAGAATTGATGACAGCCGAAAATTAATGTAAAATTTATTAATCGCTCCAAGTAGATGCAGCACTCCATGAATGTCATGGAATTCACTAAAAATTTGAATGGATTTTCATCTAGCTTCTGATTCCGTACTTAAACTTTGTTAAGTTTAAACGGGAAAAAAAATCAGCATCATAACAGGGAATGATAAGATGATGATCAAGGGTTTCAGAGAGAGAGAGGGAGGGAGACTGCATAACAAGCACGGAGATAGTGACAAAGAGAGTGCAGCAAGAACTTATGCTATCACAAGTGGCGTGTGGCGAGAGGAATTTTTTCAGGCTGTCAAAGTTCAATTAAAGACTATTGGAAATGTGAATGAGATCGCAGTGTTCAGTATAAAATGAAAAATTCTATATTGATGATAAGTAACAATGCAATGTTTGATATACATTCGCTTTGAATTACATAATTTCAAATTGCAACAAATATCCGTAAATGCAAAAACTAAGTTGATATAAATTAATGGATTAAAAATACAACAGTGATATGAAAAGGGTGAGGAGGGGGGGTCGGAAGAGGGGATCGTGCATAGAGAAAGTACTCTGCCTATTTCTTCCTTTTATCACTTTAAATTTTTTATAAGTATTTTGAGTATTTTAAAATCACTTTGCACTGTAATCTCCCTATACATGAAAAAGTGCTTGCAATCAGATTGTAATTGCAACACCAAATAATGTGAACAGGTAGCGACTTGTTAAAATAAATTGTAATGTAATTAAAATTCACATACCAAACAACCCTGTAAATCTCCAAAAAATCAAGTACAATAAAAAAGATTAAAAAAAACTATAAAATATAGGCAAGGTCCTTTCAAGACTGTTTTTCTAAAATATGACGCGTCACATGGATTTAAGAATGGAAATAAATAGGCGAGCAGCTAATTTCCTAGGACCAGAATCCAAACCCAGATAAGACCTAGACAACTCAACCATGAAAAGATACCCAAATATATTTTTTTCCTTCATACCCAAATCCTATCCAAATAACATTAACACTGCCAGTATTCTTATTCAAGCCATTTAGTAACCCATTTAAAAAGTCAAATTCTTTTTTTTTTACATTCATTCATTAAGTACATGATATTGAACCCAAACCATAACCAAAATGATATTTTCCCTGGTTAATTAAAGCCGGCACCAAACAAAAACCCAAAAAAAAAATTTAAATGAAGCATAGTGAAGTCGTGATTTTTGCAACACAACAAACAACTTTTTAAGTTTAACAAAAACGTATCACTTAAAAAGAAAACCAAGAGCTTCGAGTCCAATAAAAAAATTTGAAAATGAAAATATGACAAAAAATATTTTAAATCAAAGCAAACCCAGAAAAAATAATCAATAGATGCGAAATATGTAAAAAATTACATTACAGGGTGTGGTGATCTGGTGAGGTCATGTCACTGGAACTCGCATGTTCATTGCATTGCACGGGTGTTAACACTACATTTTATGAGTTCTAATTTCCCAACAAGACAAACGAAAGCAAGAAAATGAGTACAAATTTTACCATCAAGCAATAAACTACAGCAAATGACAGCAAACAAACGGTCCTAAAACAGTAGTCGTTTACTTCAAAGCATCGGCCGAATTGTTTTAGCTCTACATCAAAACAAGAAGCTGATCTTCAAAAACAAGGGGCCCGAGCAATATGATTGCCCAAGACTAGTGTTCAAAAAATTGCCTCAAAAATCATAAATCCAGCTAATCAAATTAAGATCTTCAAAGACCAAGCACCCAATACACGGAAATTGTTCATAATAATTTCGATTGCAAATAATAATAATAGTAGTAGTGGTGGTAAAAAAGATAAATTCCAAGAACAAAATGGGTAAGGATAGAGTAGTGATCGAGCTACCAGACTGAAGTCGTACCAGAGGAGAGGGAGTGGACGTGCAGCTGTCCGTCGCCGATGGCAGCAACAGTAACCAGGAGACAGTGGGGGTCGAGGTGGAGAAGGCGTATATGGAGCGGCGGGGAAGGAGGTGGAGCTGCCCTTGCCCAAGCCTGGACGTGCTAAGAGGGTGTCGAGGAGGCGCGGGTGGAGATGTAGCAGGCAGAGGAGATGAAGAAACGGGCAACCCTAAACTGAGGTGGCTGAGCGGGGGAGGAAGGAGAGTAGGGCAGCGGCGTTGGTAGGGCGTCGGGGCGAGACCAGGAGCGCGCACGGCCGTCGTCGGGCCGAGACCAGCAGCTGCGTCAGGGCTAGAGCAGGAGCGCGCGGGGGCGTCGGGGCTAGACCAGCAGGGGCGTATGCTCAGTAGCAGATCGCCCATTCCATTCAATTTCTTAGTCATGACAAGCCACAAAGAAAGTGGGTACTTCCATCCCAAGTCCCTATTCAATAGATAATTAAATTTATATGTGCATAAAAATATTAACCAATTAAATTCAGGTTCATAATTTCAATTATAAATTAAGGTCAGTATAGATGAAAAATTAAATTCATTACCATATCTAACATACAAGACTATCCTAAAAGCAATTTATCAAATAAACTCTAACATACAATCAATCGTTTTAATATAAACAATTTATAGATATGAATAAACAATTATTAATTAGTAGTTATAATTAATTGGTAATTTTAAATTAGTTGTTATAATTAATTAGTAATTTTAAATTAGTAGTTATAATTAATTAGCACCTTTATTGGTAATTACAATCAATTAGTGACTATATTTTGTAATTATAATTAATTAGTGATTCATTATTAATTAGTTATTTATTAGTTATTCATTCATTATTAATAAAAATATTGATTATCTATTAATTAATTATTATTAACTATTTAGTAATCAAATTTTAATATTTTATTTAATAGTTAACTAATGATATCTTAAATTGTTAATTTATTCATATTAATTGCTAATGATGTTTATTATTTATTAATTAAATATTAATTGATTGCTAATTAATTTCAAGACGGCGTGAACCATGGGTTATAACTAATTAATTATTAATTATTCATGTTAATTATTATTCACATTGATAATCATATAGATTGATAATCATATTAATTTATCATTCATTCACTAATTAATCATATTAAGTTAATTACTAATTATAATTATCTGGTAATTCTAAACTATTATCAATTTATTTTCAATTAATTTTTAATTTTTTTTAATTTATTATTACTTAATTGGTAATTATAATTGATTAATGATTAATTAATTACTAATTATAATTAACTAATCAATACTTAGTAATTATAATTAATTGGTTATTTATTAGTCATTCATTAGTTATTAATTAATTATTATTAATTATGAAGTTATTAACTTTTAATTTATTATTTAATAATTAACTAGTCATATTTTTAATTGTTAATTATCATTCATATTAGCTGCTAATGATATTTATTAATTATTAACCAATTATTAATCAATTATTAATCAATTATTAATCAATTATTAATTAATTACTAATTAATTATTAATTATTCGTGTTAATTATTGTTCATATTGATAATCACATGAATTGTTAATCACATTATCTAATTATTAATATATTATTCATCCACTAATTAATCATATCTAGTTAATTGCTAATTATAATTAATAATTAAATAATCATATTTTTCATTATTAATTATTCGTGTTAATTTTATTATTCATATTGACAATCATATGAATATCTAATTGTATTATTTAATTATTCATCAACTTATTAATCATATTAAGTTAACTGGTACTTATAATTAATTATTATTGATTTATTATTAATTAATTAGTAATTAATTAACTATTACTTAATTAGTAATTACTAATTATAATTAATTAATCATTACTCAATGATTATAATTCATAAATTATTGAGCAACTGGTAATTATAATTAATTGGTAATTATACTACAAAATTATATAAATAATTAAAAACACAAATTAATATTATAATAAACTAACTACTAAACAATTAAATAAATTAATTAAAATATTAAAAAAATCAAATATAAATAGAAACACCTCAAAATTTAGTCGACCGCAAAAATTGAAAAAATTGTTAAAGACGTATGAGAATGGGAGTGGGGGGTTTAGAATGGATGGAGTGGGAGCGGGGGGCTTGCCCTTTTATAGGGCAGGCAAGGGTAGGGCACCTGTAACGTTCTGGTCTGGAAGCCATTAAATTGATGCCTTGAACTGGTTCGCCACGTGATCTCAGGCACGTCTCCTCGTACGTCATAGGTTGCCAACTAACAACGAAGGTCTAGGGTGGTACTGTGAGGAGACTATATCCCAACATTAGAGTGTGCAATAGCAATACAAATAACCAAATATCAGACAAAACAAAGTACGCAGAAAGAATAAATCAATATGCTATGGTAAAATAAAAATGTAGTAAAGACCCAAACAACCATGTCATACATACATCTGATTGCCCACTGGGCCGGTTATATAACATACCTGAATAAAATAAACTAATAAAAGGCTCCACAACATCTTTGAGCCGAACCTCACCCAATCTTCTGATACCATCTGAGCTATCTCACCTGATCATACAAAACTCAACACGGGCCTCAGCCCAAACCTGTGCCTACAATAAACATATGAGAGCTGCTCGGGTACTCATGTGCAGTGGCGACTCGAGCAGGGTGTTAATACAACTCAGTAGGTCACCAACAATGGTGTTTGAAGTAAATACCAGTCAGACCAACAATGCATGCAAGTAAACAGTGGTGTTTGAAGTAAATACCAGTCAGGGCAACAATGCATGCAAGTAAACAGTAAAGCAAATAAACAGTACAAAAATGAAACTACTTCTCAAAAGAAACAATAGTTTATCTAGTAACCCATTGGCCCCTGGGTTCTAAAGAGACGCTCAAACCAACCAAGCATGCATCGAACCAAGCCAATCGTTTGAACCATGTACCATAAGGGTTTAACTATCCATGTTACAAGGGAATTCTTTAATCAATTCACTTTAACCCAATGCACCTTAGAGCATTAGTCCAAGTACCCACAACACATCAGTGGAGCCTAGAGCATCAGTCTGACCCGACCCAAAGACCAGGAGCATCAGTCCAACACCTTAAACCATAGATACAGAGCGTCAGTCCACAACCCATTTCTATCTGGTATACCAGCGTGCCTAGAGCCTTAGACTGACATTTAAACCATAAATTATACTACCAGTGTCTAGAGCCTCAGTCTAACACCTGATCCACATAGTATACTACCTGTTCTTGGAGCATCATACTGACACCTAAACCATTCATCATTTCTCAAAATACTAAGGCTCAATCTCCTGAACTCACAAAACATTCAAAAAACCGCAATAAATCCCTTTTCAAACTATTTTCATTTACCAAGGTTCTTATGGATCTTTAACACCAAAACACGGCCAAAGAGTTCCTTTCCATCAAAACCATTAAAAGAGTCATCCAGGAATTTCACCAAAGGGGAAACCACACACCCATTTCAAATCAACATTTGAAATCCATTTATAAACCCCTTTTTAAATCACTTGGAGCTCAAAAACTCCCTTTAAAACAAAATTCTCTTCAAAACACAGTTTTCACTCATTTAAACACAATTCTGAGTCCAAACCCAACACACACAGTTAGAACCATTTTAAAGGCCTCATAGGTGTTTCACAAGGACTTAATACTTAAAACATTTCAATTTATCCTTTCAGCATATTAGAAAACATGTATCCCCAAGTCTTACCAAGTAACCCCCAACCATTGAATAATGTAAACCAACGAACTTAATCGGGTTAAGCTCGTAACCCACTCACCTTACCCTTTAGAACCCAATTTCCCATTTTCAAGAATGGAACACCCCATGGGTGGTTGTACGTTTGGTCTTAAAAGCATTTCAGGATCCGTGGTAGGTCTAAGTTATCAATTTAAGGCTCAAAACCATTAAATTAAACCAATAAAATAGACTCACCACTCATGGAATATAAGTCCACTACCACAAAACTGGGTTTCCGCAGCGCCACCCTTTAACAACACTAAAAAAACGCTGATAAAGGGGGGACCTTTATCAGCGCTAAAAAAAGCGCTGATAAAGGGGACCCCTTTATCAGCGTTTTTTTTTACTAGCACTGATAAAGTGGGGATTTATCAGTGCTTTTTCCTAGTGCTGATAAATTTTATATTTCAAAAAAAATAATGAAAAATAATATATTGTTATATAAGTATAATTATATTGATATAAATATAATATATATTTTTTAAATATGTTTTAGAAGACTTTAATTTTTTTTTAAAAATATTATTAATTAACAATTTACTAATTATCATCGATTAATAATCATTTAATAACAATTTGAAGACACAAAAAATCAAAAAAATTAATAAAAGATCTAAAATACGTTGAAAATGTAACTCAAACTTCAAACGGCCATAACTTTTGATCCGGGTGTCCGTTTGAGTTCTACAACATATCAAATCGAAGCTTGCGACGATCTCTACATGCTGGTAACTGAGGAAAAGCCTCTGTCACATTTTTCAAGGTCAAAAAAGGCCCAAAAGGCCTCCAAAACTGAGTTTTTAGTCGGCATACCCCGATTTGTTAACATTCAAATAGGTATAACTTCTGATCCGGATGTCCGTTAGCCTTGTACCACATATAATATCGAATATTGTTTCATTTTCTTCAATTTTACCGGTTGTAGAGTTGAAACGGGCTTCTGGATTATAAGTTATGGTCGTTTTAACATTCTATGACTTTTCAAATACACATATATATGTATTTATTCGTAAATATATATGTGTCTGTGTGTGTGTGTGTGTGTTGTATATATGTATGTATGTATTTATTTATTTATTTATAAACACACATAAAAAACTTTTATAAATGTATTTAAAACTAATCTTATAAATATATATTAATATACAAATAAATATACTGATAAAAAATTGTAACTACAAATATATATATAAATAGATATAAATATATATTAATATACGAATGAATATATATATACTAATATATGAATAAACATATATGTATTAATATAACTAAATATATTTATATTAATATGAATCTATATTAATATACGAATAAATATAACTATATATATATATATAAATAAATATAAATATATATTAATATACGAATAAATAAATAAATATATATATATATATTACTATATGAATAAATATATATTTATTAATATAACTAAATATATTTATATTAATATGAATCTATATTAATATACAAATAAATATAACTATATATATATATATATAAATAAATAGATGTATCATTAAATAGATAAAAAAACGAAATGGCTTAGTGGTAAAGGTGCAGGCGCACAAGGGGGAGGTCGCGGGTTCGAATCCGGGTGGAAGAAAGGAGGGCGCGCGGGCAAGTGCAGGCAAGGGGCAAGGGCAGCGCGCGAGAGTGGGAGGGGGCCGCTTAGCATTGATAGGGGGGGTGGCGGGTTCAAGCGCTGTTAAAAGCTCCCCCCCAATATATGTTTTTTTACTTTTATCAACACTTTTTAAAAGCGCTGATAAAAGAGACCCCCTTTATCTTCACCTTGATTAACAGTGTTTTTTTAGCGCTGTTAATGCGCTTTTCTAGCGCTGATAAAAGACATGTTTATGGTAGTGGTCACATACACATACACATGCAAAAAAAATTAACAAGACTATGGGTAAAGCTCTTAGACCACCTACCTCACCAATGAAGCTTTCCATAACATTTCCAAAGCACGATGACCTTACCAAGGCCCGTCAAAGTCCCATAGAAATTATTTGGCATCCAAATGAGCTCATCTCAACCATCCAAGCTCTAACATCATGCCAATAAACAATAACTAATCAAATATAAAAATTATAATCATTTAATTAATTAAACCTCAACTCAACATATTGCTGAAAAACTCACTGGGCACTCAACACTTATTGAAACACCATACAATCACCACGGGTGGTCCATGATGGACTCTTAACACCATTTCTAAGAAAGTCCATTAGAGGAAATACCATTTCAACAATTAATTTATTTATTTCATTAGGGAAAACATAAGAAAACTCATTATGATCTCATACCTCAATGAAACATCATGTAATGATGCGGAGAAGTCATCTTGCGATCTCCTCTACACAAGCCGGCCAAAATCCCCATGAGAAATGGATGATTCCACCATGCTCCAATGGAATCTTCAAAAAAACCTAAACTGAAGAAATTCAAAATTTGAGTGAAGTGGAAGAGGAAAGGAAGTCACCAAAGGTTGAATCTCACCTCAAAACACCGAAGAACCGCAATGAACACACCCTAAATTGAAGGGGGACGAAGGAGGAAGGGGCTTGGGAGCCCCCTGGTTCATGCACACCAAATGGGGGGGGGGAAGTAGTCTAAAAACCTGAGGGGGTATTTTGGTAAAATCACCATTTTAATGAAGTTATGGGAAGCTGCACAGTTTGACCGCATTGTTTTCCAAACCATGCATCCTCCACTATCCATCACAAATTCCATGCATGGTTAGGGTGCACAATTAGATAAACCATACACCGACCATGTGCCTCCCACTATCCAACACCAACACCCCTCACATGGTTTGGCCACATGGTCACCTAACCATGCACCAACCTCTAGGCCCCTTCTACAATATAGTGCATGGTTTTTCTGAAACTGTGCATAGGGTGTGCACCTGTCTTAGGCCCTCGTCATCCTTGCATGGTTTCCCCTTAAACACCGCACAATTTTCCCTTAACCACATGATAATCATACAATACAACTGTGCTTAGTTCAAAATGGCCTAAAAATATCTTGAGTGTTAAGGTGTCACACAGTTTCTCCTAAACCATGAACCCTACTCATACAACTCCAAAACTCCCAAAACTTAACTCGAAGCCTCCAAAGTTCATCTGAACACTTGAGCTAGCTCCTGATAATCATTACTTATCTCAAAACACCACTTTTAAGCATTCCAACTCTCTAAATTCCATTCTGATCCTTGATTAAAAATTCAGACCATCCAGTAAATGAAAATTCATATCCATTTTGAAAAATTTCAACCCATATGGACACGGTATCTTACAACCTCTCCACCATAATACTTCTCGTACCTGAGAAATCTTGGTGGCTATCCCTCCTCACCATTAGACCCATGTCGGAAACTAGTATAACTAATAACCTTATCCAGCTTTTGTAAGCCTGAAACACTACTAAGGTACAAGCACTAACTCAAGGAACTCAATTGACCAAAACACAAGTTGGCGCCTGTTATCAAAATCGAATGACCAAGATGGCTCTTACCCAAGCCCATTCGACCGAAACAACATTTTTTTCCATCATCCAAACAATCACTAGAGATATGGTGATCCCCACCATAATATTCATCTTATAACCACCAACTTATGATACTTATCACCTCCTCCATCAGAAAAGTTCATAATAACTTCGAACTTGTGCTCCTCAACATGCCCGACATGGTTCCCAACTTACTGAACCCCTAAAATCCACATGAATTTCAAATCAACATTGGTAGTCATCCTCATCATCGAAAACCAACTGGGGTGAATGCATACTTTTAGTCTAAGAGAGAACTAAGAACAAACCAACTTTTACTCAAAATCCCAATCCAAAATTAGAAATGCACTCATTTCACATATTATCCCAAGTTGGTCTATCCTTGAACGACTCATCTCAAAAAGAGATTGGATCTAACTATCAGCATGTTTCCACCTCACCTAACCATAATGCCTTCATGCCCAGAGGCATTCCATGATAACCTAAACACACCCATTACATTCCACACCTAACTACCAATGGGATTCCATATTCAGATCCTCCACTAACACAAAACTATAATCATTCCTCACCATAGTATTGACACACCTCCTCCACAAGCACCTCAGATAATTTTTCAAAACCACCTCAAGCCCAAATTCAATGATCGAATTGATCATCCACCATAACTGATTTATCACTAGCATTCATTGCAGAATTTAAAAATGCACCTCATCGGTTCCTTACCAGCATCGTAATGCCACCATGACTGATCCATGACTAGTTCTACAAACCTATAACCCTTCCAACATGAGGGTTACACCCCTATGACCAACACATCACTCCCCACCATAGGAGTGTTCTTATCACCACATTTCTCAAGAAACTCCAACCACCATGACCCACACTTCAAGCATTTATAACATAAGAATTGGATGTGGTTGTGTTTCTCTCACTAGAGCAACAAAAAAAACACCAACTATCACCTATTCTCGACTTCTGAGAATGGTACCCATGGCATTTGTCGACATCTATCCCATCACAAGAACCTTACTCACTAACAGTCGATGGTGCACTTTACACCATAAAACTCAACTTGCACCACTCCATGATAAAAATATCTCAGGAGGAACTTCATCAAACTAGAAAATAAATTTAAGTAGCTAAGCATATATTCAGTTCTCCCTCAGCATACTCAGGATGATGTCAAGATATTGAGCATGATTGTCTCTAAACTAGAAGTATATTAAGATGTTGTTAATGAATACCACCACAACTCACCCATTTCCAATGTCACCTCAAAATAAAGGGACATGTAAAAATAATTCAAAGACCCTAGGATTCCCTACTTCCCACAAGCATCTTATACACTCAAATCAGTTCTTAGCCTACTCGTGACTTCCTACTCAACTCAAGCACCTTGGGTGTATGCTCTTGTAATGTCTTATCCACAAGCCAAACAACACAACACGTCACCACATGATCATGGATATAACATCCCATTAACACTCAACTGTTACACACCCTTTCATAACCCAACCACAAAGATTGTCTCTGATTATAGTGAGTTTCATCTCACAAAAACTCATCACACAAGCCCCATCCATTGACTATGCCTCTCCTGCATGCCTGTTTCACCCAACACAGATCACCCTTGATGTTTTATAAAACCAAAGGAAACTCAAAAATAAAATTAACTTCCTTAACCCCTCAAAACCCAAGTGTTGTTCAAAATTTATACTAAGATCATCTACACTCTTACCGCGCTCTTGAACACGCATCCAGAGCTAATCGGGCCAAACACTTAACAAATACCACCCTTAGAAACCACATATGATATCAAATCATAGACACTAAAAGTGCATTACATATCAATAAAACCATACATATTTGTGTTTTTTATACTATGAAGATACCAGGTCTACCTCACCTTTATGGTCATCACCCAAAGAAAACCTTCACACCTAAAACCATATAACCTCGAGCACCTCTTGTATTCCCAATTCAACTTATAACCATCAGGCACACACCGCTTGTACAACCGTTACCCAGTATAGGCACCCAAATGAGAATTACCCTGTTGAAACCAACCACAAGCTAAAGCACTAACACACAAGTTATTCCTCTAAAACAAAAGGTATCCAATGCTTCTAAACCCCATACTAGGCTGCACCCTTCATGCACCATTGCCAAAAGTCCAAGAATCCACCTATTCCTCATGCACCCAAAGGCACCCATAACTTGGTATAACCCTATCACGAGTCACCCTCGAAGTCCAAACAAGACCAACTCTCTAAACTAGAGTCATAATGATGAGGACTCTAGGATTTCCCACCCAGTCCTAGTAGTCAAGTCTCAAGATAATTCACTAGGTCCAACCACCTAGGTCCAAATCAACTCATAGAAGGCCAAAACTCACAAGGTATCAAATACGCTCCCATACCTACATCTAATGACATCAAAATTTCAAAATAACCATATCTAGGGCCTCACAAATAGAAGTCATAACATGTCAAACTAACCGACCACAACTAGGAAACCTGTCCTCTTCGAGCATCTTCACATCAGACCGCTCCTCAGAGGACTAGGTCACATAACTAAACTAAAAAAAACCTATACAAAAGGTTCCCATTGGTTATATACCTATACCATAATAACCCACCATGGTCACTGCACCAATTGTGTACAAGGTCCACACTAGCTTCATCATCATTGAGCATCTCACCATAGATCCACATAACCTACCATTAGAAAGATAACTATATACAAGTCGACCCATTTAAATATAATGCCACCAAGTACTTATATGGGAAAAATATAATATGATTAGTTATTGACACTTTAAACAATTGAGCCTCTATTTTCAGCAAAGTCACACACTAACACGACTATAACATGTGGATCCTACATGCCTGCCAAATTGTGTGAGACGCCTCTTGCATCTATAGGCCAAGAGTCAAAACCAAATGTCAGGCCTATTTTCAATGGGACAAGAACCAAAAATCTATCATAAACCATCCAATTCAAACCACATGCACATCACCCGAAGAAAAAATCATATACAATCATAACATCGAATACCAAGAACAACAATCCCTGCCCCCAGTAGCTAGAAAATCCTACCAGAACAAGTGTTTATGACACACCAATATGATATCCATCATAGTATTTGAAACATTCCTATATCTACAGTATACCGAACCCAAAATAGTGAAATAATAGGAAAGTAACCACTCTGATACCACTTTGTAACATCCTAGCCTAGGATCCACTAAATTAGTGCCCTGAGATGGTTCACCACATGAACTTAGGAGCAGCTCCTCATATTCCAGAGGTTGTTGACTAGAAGTGGGGGTCTAGGGTGGTATTATGAGGATACTATACCCATATATTAGAGTGTGAAATAATAATACAAATAACTAAATATCAGTTATATCATAGTAAGAAGAAATAATAGATCAACTAAACATGCTATGATAAAATAAAATACAGTAAAGGCCCAAATATCTATTTCATATATATAAATGACCAACCATTGGGCTAGTTACACAAAAAACCTGAATAAAATACACCAATAAAAAGGCTCCCCAAAATCTCCAAGCCAAACCTCATACAATATCCTGATTCCATATGAGTTATCTTGCCCGATCATGCAAAACTCAACATGGTCCTCAGCCTAAACCTATACTAGCAATAAACAAGTGAGATATTTTTAGGTGCCCATATGTAGTGGTGGCCCGAGAAGGGTGTGATTAAAACTCATTAGGCCACTGCCAATAGTGTCTAAAGAAAACACTAGCCGAGTTAATAGTGCATGTAGGTAAATAGTAGAGTAAAAAAATAATTCGAAAAGAAAAATACATATAAAAAGAAAAAATAGTTTATCTAGTAACCCACTGGACCTTAAGTTCTAAAGAGACACCCAAGCCAACAAAACATTATTTTGTTCCTGAATACCATGTGGGGTTGGAATGGAAATTTGTGTTTTTGGTGGTACAACCTTCATTCCAAACATATACCCACATCCTTTTCAGGTGGTTTCCAACAGGTCTTGTTTGTGGAACCAGAAACACCCAACAGTTCCCTTATTCAGAATGTTTCATGAACCTACTTTCCAAAGGAATGTGGTCATTGGGAAATGGATCCAAGTGATGCTTAGGGACCCGCATTGGTTGAGATGATGGGATTTTGGGCTCATCACACCCTTTTTGGGAGAAATTATTACCTACTACGAGACTCTATTAAATATTTAAGACATGTTCACGAATCCTTTATTAAATCCCAAGCATAACACGGGTCACCTCTAGGTTAACAATCAATTATTAGCATGAGTGAATTTTAGAATCATCTATATGTATCTTAGGTTCTTAATTAATGGAGACATCTATATGTATATGAGGTTCTCCATTGATAGTGTCTTTTTGCATATAAATTAGGAATTATTTGGTCATTTATTATTATGATACTGGTTTTAAGCCATGCGGTGGGGAACTCTGGAATATATCATCATCCAGGGATATGAGAGTTATTTTGATGTTAGTATTAGTCCCTAAGATAGGCTTCCTACATATCCTTATGAAAGAAATTAAAACCCACATAGTTTGGTGCCACATAACAGGACACATCATACCTTTTAAGGTCATGTGATGAGGACTAAACTGTGTAGTTTAATGTCGTGTGAAAAGGATGTCCAGGCAAAAGGTTCTTGATTAAAGTTTGGTGTGGGAGTTATGCTAAAGATGCCTAAGGAACCCAGAGGGAATGTATCCTCATGAATTAGATTTTATCATATGGTCAATGTGGCCCTGAGAGAATTAGGGTTAACTCAGGGTGTTGGATTTGGACCTCAGGGAGGCTTCCTATGTATCCCATTTGGACAGGAATCAAAGCTCGTGTAGTTTAGTTTCTAAGAACCCATGCCTATAGAGTATCTTTAAAGGTTTTCTCTCATAGGCGATGTAACCCTTTGAGATGTATGCATGGTTTTGAGGACCCATGCCCATGGAGGCCCTCAAGAGTTTGTCTCACAGGGGATGTGACCCTTTGAGATGGTGCTAACATGGTTGGGGATTATATAGAATAGTAGGCTCTTTTGGATTGAGTATGGTTTGGGATATACCAGATAAGATGCCCTTTGGATTGGATACATGAATCGGAGGACCCACACCTATAGAGGCCCTCTTAAGGAAGGAGAGAGGAAGTTTCAAAAAAGTATTCTGTACCGGGACATGCATTTGATTGTGCATATGTCATGATTGTAACTAGCCTCTAAGCCCATGTGAGTCATGATTGGTGTGAGAAATAAGAGGAATTAAAAGATCTGGAAAACCACATAATCTCCTTCATTCACTGGTGGGTGATTTCATGGCTATGAGAGAGAGATAAAGGGTATTGAAGGGCCTGTCTCCTCTCTTGTTTTGGTAACTGGGGTAGACAAAAGAAAGGAGGGGTATGACCTACTGTAAGAAAGACCAGGGGCTTACTTTAGAAGGGATTCCCTTTCTCTCAATTCTAGATAATATAGAAGTATTAGTCACTAAAACTCATTAAATATAAAGGAAATCCCCCCTCATCATCTAAAATGGGATGTCCTTGGTCTTAGAGATGATAATGGTAAGAAAATGATATAGCCCTCAGGTCTAAGAGATGAAAAGGGGAGAAAAAATCCCTAGAACTCGTGTTTGTGATTGGGAGGTCCCTATAACTACCCCTAAGGTCGAGGTCCTAATTACTGAAGGGATTCATAATATCACACACCCTGAGGACCCTACCCATCAGGCATGACAAGTGTGAGATACCACTTATCGAAGGAATTCATAACCAAATGAGAGACATGCTAGCGTGTCTTTCACCAAGGTTGTGCATGTATGGGGATTCGATGGAGGCTTTGGATTGGTACCATCAGACGAGGGATACAAGGGAATAGATGCCCTGCCATTAGTGGAGTAAAAAGAGGTCTCAAAGGAGGATCATGTAGGTAAAGACTGGGTGGGAAGAAGTGGTCTCACGTGGGTAAGTACTGGTCGAGATAAAGATATATTGTGTAGGGTAAGGTCGGGAAGACTAAAGAGGTCTCATGTAGGGTGGACCTGGGTGAACTAGATCTTCTTTTTTAGGTTGGATCTATGTGATATAGAAGTGATTTTTGGATGATGGACATCCTGGGTAACAACACTTGGGTGAGGCCTTGCTCCAGGCTCCAAGGGTTTCCTCATGTGTCCCTAGAATGGCCTCACACAAGTCTCAGATTTAGGTTGGGACCTTCGTTCTAGTGCTTGTTGATTAGGGGGTATTGGTTCCTCATGTAGGTGTTTTTGTGTTTAAGACACTAAGGAAACTTTAATCCTACTACCCCTCTTATTTTTTTTCCTCTTTAAAGGCTTAAAAGTCTACCTGAAAGGTTTTGAGGGCCTAAGCAAAGGACTAGGGTTATCAGAGCTTCAAGGCTTCTTCAGGTTTTCTAGTTATCTAAAATAAGGAGCCCCAAGATCTTATTTATAGGAAATCTTGGGACCCTGGGTGATGTAGGTTGTTTGTGCAGGTCCATTGTGAAAGTGTCGTGTGAAGGTGTCACATGTAGGTGTGGTTGTTCCTTCTGGACTATGTAGGTAGGGTCTACGTGAGCCTCTTGGCATGTAGGCTGTGTGTACGTAAGTTGACATGGGTGAGATCCTTCATCCTCCTTAGTTCTCTTCACCTCTTTATTATTGGAGGTATTTTCCATTAAATATTTTCATCCCCATGTGACAAAAAGGAGTGTCAAAAAAATCCCCCCCTCAGGATTGGACCCGATCAGAAGAAGGGGTTTTGGTCTTGAGGTAAAGGGATAAAAAGATCCTGAAGGCCGCACAGGTCATCCATGCAAGTCATCCACACACACTCCACAAAGGTCTTCCATGGAGGTTGGTCACACAGGTCAACCACATCTATAAATAGGGTCGACCAACCAGTGGTTCTTTCCTCAACATTTTCCATTATTATGCTCCCATTACACAATTCATTCATGATGACTACTGAAGGATCCTATCACGCAAGAACTTGGTATAAATACTTGAGCAACCCACTTGCACGAGGTCACTTGGGTGAGTAACCTGCATGAGGTCACTTGGGAGAGTGACCTGTGCGGGGTCTTCCCTTCACCAAAATTTCATAATTTTACAAAACTAAGATTTAATGAAAATATTGATGTATCCTTGAAGGTTTCTAATGGATACTCAAATGGATTCCCATGAACAAGGTACTAACTAAGTTTTAGAGATGCTTAAAATCATGGGACCATATTACTATAACATGTGCGGCTCCACCCTTTTAGACTTAGAAAAGTAGTTGAAGAAGTGACAATGTGAGTACTCTCAGAGTGACTATCTGCCTTTTTATAATCATGAATTTCTAGATATGTGCTCATCCCAAAGGTCCAGAATTATTTTCCAAAGTCCTAGTTCATAGAATACACCAATTTCCCCACCTCCAATGTCTCCTCCAAGGGTGTATTTATCAAGGAATAAAAAGTTTCTACTACATGCATCATGCATCACAACTTGTGTGCCCCAGACCTAAAACCTCACACCCAAGAATAAAAAACTCAATGCTACCCATCAATCTTACATACATCTAAAATAAATCAATCATAGATCTAAAAGGAAGATTGAGACTTCTGTTATGGATGAGAATTTAAGCCTGAATGGATGTGGTCATATTGGGTGCGCCAAACCCATGAAGAATTTAAAATCGAGTTGCGAAAGGTTGACATTTATGAGGTGATTTGGGTGGCACAGACATATGTTTACAAGAATCCAAACATCATCCCTGAATGTTTGAGTCAATGAAGTACTTAGAAAAATACTTTCCATCTGGTGCATGGCAGAG
This sequence comes from Viscum album, assembly GCA_963277665.1. Lineage (NCBI taxonomy): Eukaryota > Viridiplantae > Streptophyta > Magnoliopsida > Santalales > Viscaceae > Viscum > Viscum album. Next base: position 1,987,895,566 of record OY728141.1, read on the forward strand.
TCGGCATTATCCTATGGTATTCCTATAAGATCTCTAGAGGTCCTATCCACAAGGATATGTATAATGAGTTCATTCCACCAAAGGTGATGTGGGATGATGTTGAAAGGATGTCGACTTCATCCCACAAACCATTTAATTTGGCTCAGAAGGTGCATAAGAAGGACCCCCCCGACCAAGAGGCAATATCCATTTAGAGGTTTGGATTAATCTATTCTTAAAGTTGTAAAGAGAAGTTACTACTTGTCAGAACCCAATGGTATAACCTTAATTAGAGAACCAGAGTATCCCTAGTGGATTTTGGACCACTTTGTAGCAAGTCTAGTATAACCAATGGAGCTATAAGGTCAAGTCTGGGGTTCCTATGAGGACCTTTCTGGTTGGATTCCTTAAAATATGGTTGAGCACCTACCTATTGTCGATTCGTAAATCTAATTATAGAATGAGGCCTAAGACATTTTTTATAGCGGAAAAATTAGAAAAAGGGGACCACAAAGGGCTGGCTTCCCTTATTCTGTCAAATATCTACTAGTGTTTACTACATGTGTACACCAGGAATGATCCATGTCATATTTTAAGGCCATTTCAAGTGTTGTGGGAGTGGGTCACAACACAATTCATCTCTTATGTCATGTTGAGTGGGTTTAAAGTTCTTGAAGGTTAGTTTCTCCCATTTGTTCAGGCTGTTTCTTCTATCCAGCCTTTATATTTGAAGTAAGATGAAGCCCTGAAGAATTTGAACATACTAGGAGAGTTTAATTTTTTCTTGTACGGTGATCCACCTATAGGAACATTTTTTGAAAATGGACAATCCAATGACGAACTTATATCATACATGATTTCATTTAGAGATAATGTACTAGCATCTTGTATTGACAAAAAGATCATATGTGAGGCCTGTGATCCATATTGATTCACCCTCCAATTCAAGTGTCTACAATAAACCCCCCACATGTTCAACTTGAGAAGCATCTGATGTTGGCCTGAAAATCTTGTATCATCATGGATTTGGAGGTATCCCAAGCGTTTATCAAACTTCCTCCATCGGGTGCACACTACCACAAAATGGGGCAAGGCCAGCGCCACCCTTTATCAGTGCTAATGAAAAAGCACTGATAAAGGGGGCACCTTTATCAGCGCTAAAAAAAGCGCTGATAAAAGTACCCCTTTATCAACACTTTTTTAGCGTTGATAAAGGTACCCCCTTTAACACTGCTTTTTTTAGCGCTGTTAAAGGGTACCCCTTTATCAGCGCTTTTTTTAGTAGCGCTGATAAATGGGGTCTTTATCAACACTTTTTTTAAAAGCGTTGATAAAGGGTCTACTTTCAAAAAAAATTCATTAAAAAAATATATTAATATTTAAATATATAGATATAGTTATATTAATATAAATATAATATATATATTTTTAAATATAATTTTAAATATATTTTAGATAAGTATAAATATACAGTTACACTTAATATATAAGATATTTAGTGAAAATGGCTTATAAAAAAATAAAAAAAAATATTTTTAATTAATAATTTTCTAATTATTATGGAGTAATAGTCATTTAATAACAATTTGAAGACTAAAAAAATAAATAAAAAAATAAAAAAAGATCCAAAATATGTTGAAAACGCAACTCGAACTTCAAACGACCATAACTTTTGATCCGATGTCCATTTGAGCTCTACCACATATCATGTCGAAGCCTACGACAAGCTCTATACCACTGTGATTGGGGGAACCATGGTCAATGTTTTTTCGAGGCCAATAAAGGCCCAGAAGGCCTCCAAAATTGAGTTTTTAGTTGGGATACCCCTATTTTTTAACATTTTGTGGATTTTCAGCCTCGTTTAAGGGAGGTATTATTGGCTTTTTTTGGTGGGGACTGAATTTATTACAAGGTATTACATTCATATTGATATTATGTCTTTGAAATTTTATCATTTTTTATAATGCACTACTATTTATAATCAAATATATAACAATATATACATATTTTTTATATATTCACACATAAAAATTTAATTATAAATATAAATAATAAAATATATTTACATATAAAATATATTAGATTTATCTAAATAATAACTAATATCCATTTTATTTAAAATAAAAATATATGAATATTTATATACCTATATATTAATCTAACTATATATATATATTAATATAACTACATATATATATTAATATAACTATAAATATATATATTAATATCACTATAAATATATATATATATTAATATAACTATATATTTATATTAATATAACTATATATATATATATTAATATAACTATATATATATTAATATAAATATATATTACTATACGAATAAATATAACTATATATATATATATATATAAATAGAGATATCATGAAATGGAAAACAAATCAAAATAGAGGAGTGGTAAGGGCTTAGGTGTGCAGGGGGGAGGTCTCGAGTTCAAAACCTAGTGGAGGCAGGGGCGCGCACGCATGTGGGAATATGATAGCTAGCGCTGATAAAGGGTGGAAGGGGTGCGTGGGGGCGCTGGAGGGGGGGAGAAAAGCACTGTAAAAGGGGGACCAAGCGCTATAAAATCTCCCCCGATTGGTAGGATTTTTTTTAATTTTTTTTAACTTTTATCAGCGTTAAAAAAAGTGCTGATAAAATGGGTCTTTTATCAGAGATAAAAAGAAATCACTGATAAAGAACCCTTTTATCAACACTTTGTTTTAGCGCTAATAAAATACCTCTTTTATTAGCACTTTTTTTAGCGCTGATAAAAGGGGTCTTTATCAGCACTTTTTGGAGCGCTGATAAAGGGCCCCCCCCTTTATCTTCACTAGCTTTAACAGTGCTTTTCTAGCACTAATAAAAGGGGTATTTGTAGTAGTGTCATCAATAAAGCTAGAATCTAGGTATGTTAGTGCTTAGATTTCTTCCTAACCCTAAGGGGAATTGACAACAAGAGTCCCTTGAGTCAAGGCCATGAAGACTGCTCAGCATGGAATGTGCGGTAGGAAGGTTTAGCCCAAGGGTGACAATGATGAAGCTTTTAAGACTTCAAAGTGATCTTGAGCATGAGCCATAGAATAGGCTGGGGGTGAAAAGACCACATCTTCTGGGTTGAGGCGGTCTAGACGTCACTACCAGGAGGAGACCTGAGCCTTAACAGGTCAGTCTCTTGTTAGAGAAAAGAGACCTAAAAGGGATTCAAAGTAAAAAAGATGTTGTGTATTCTTCTAATCCAGACATATTAGCATTTGAGTATGCGTGGCCTTCGAAAATCTAAGATTGGCGGGGCGTGACTTGGGAGATCATAGATCCATGGGCATTTCTCCAGGTTGGAATACGTATCCCGAAGCATGGGGGTATCCAAGCACCCTATGATCATCACTACGAAAACAATTTTACTGAGGTGGGGCAATACATTCAAGAGCTAGAGATGCTAATATATGCCACTGATGACCGAATCCTGACCAAAAAGTGGGTAACTGATATGATGGCCTGAGTTGCTGCTGAGGGAATATCTAGTCTTTAAGATAAATAATGGTATGAATTCATAAACACATTGTGAGGTATATATCTCTTTTCCCTTCTCTATTCCCCTAATATGTTATCATTAATTTTGAGGAAATTTATCATGTAGTTGGTATGAGAAGAAGGGGCACTAAGGGTGGTGCTTGAGTCACCAAAATATGGTCCGATAGACACCCCTATCAGAGTGGGGGTTGAGACTCCCAATTCCTTAGAGCTATCCCCGGGTCAGAGGATGATGGAGGAGGAGATGGATGGAGGATCTTCTCAACTACCACCTCAAGTACATGTAACTAAGAGGACTGATATGGTCCACTCACTTTCTTAGGGGAATAAATGAAATAGGGTGAAGAAGTTGGATCAGTGTATGCATCACAGTAAGTATTTTTGCTATAATTTTATCCTATGAATCACCCGACATACCTATTTGACCATAATTTCCTTTTACAGGATCTTCTTTACTCTCCTCCATTAAGGGGACTGACACTAATCCTTCAAGGATCAAGGGGACATTATAGATGAGGCATAAACTCATTCTAGTGAATCCATCCCTTTGATATAAGAAGTATTGAGAGATAAAGCTGTGTCTACTCCCATAAATGTAGATATGGAGTAGTGTCCTGGTAATGTTAGATGCATATCATAAGGTGTCGTGTTATGGTTACTGACTTTCTTCCCTGTGATATTTTAAATATTTCATATACACTGGAGAACCCTGTAACAACCAACAGTCACCCTATTTCTATTCCAAAATGGGTTGATAGGGATCTTAAATGGTTCGATAAAGGTGTCAGTGCTGATCCTAACTCCAAAAAGATCAAAGATGTTGTGCATGCTGAGAGGTCAGTGGAAAAAATTGACAACAAAGCCATTTGGGTCTTGAGCCACTCGTCTCAGATACCCCTACTAGTGAGGATGCTACAAGATGTGAGGCCTTATATAATTAATTAATGGAACTTGAGGATAGGTTGAAAAATATTAATATTCACACCTCTCTGGAGGAGTTCTAAGACTTTTATAGGGAATTGGATGGATGTGAGTTTTCTCTTTCTTGCGTTTTCAAACACAGTCGACCTCCTTACATTTGATATCTTACAATAGATGTTGAATTTTGTAGCTTTGTCCACAGAAAACATTTCCAGGGCAATTCATGACCAAGGAATTGAAGTTTTTCCTGATCTTGTTGTTGTGGGAATACCAACTGAGGGTCATGAAGTGGAATATTCTCGAGATCCCTACATCTTAGTTTCTGAGTGAACTCAGGAGGATGTTCCTTACCAGGATATACCTTCTCAAAACATTGATATTGGGGGTGTTAGAGAGGCATGAATTTCAATAGTTAATATGCCAATGGGTGAGAGTTATTAACTACTCTGGTTGTTTAATTGCCTTTTATATCTATTAACCCCTTGATACTAATGACGTGTGTCATTTGTTGTCTAGTGACATCAACTTCGGTGACCAAGCCTGAGAGGGGATCTTCCATGCCTAGTCATCCAATACTGGTAGGTGAAGCTAACACTACTTCAGAGGGAGTGGAGCAGGGTGCCTCATTGAGTGCGATAATTCTAGAATTTATCCATCCCTCTAAAAGTAGTCTCAATTCAGACTTGGATACATAAGACACTCTTCGTACCACATGCTGTATTGTATAGCGAGATATTTGGAAGATAATTTCAGATATGCCTCTCAAAGACCAACAATCATGACTTCACTAACTTCTAATCATGTTTTACATTTTTGGGTATAATGGGTTTGATTATAACATGATCCACCATTCTGTAAATTCAATCATTTGGAAATGGGAAAAGGAGAAAAGGTCACAACAAGTAGAGGTGAAACTAGCATAACAATTTGAAGATCTTAGGGCTATTGTATCCTAGGTAGTACCAAGTCATGCCAATGAGGTGGAGGAGTATCAGTGTCACCTTGATGAGAAATCTCTCCAAATTCCATGCCTTTAGGAATAACTAAATTTCATAAAGGAAGAGATAGTCTAGCTCCACCAATTCTTAAAGAGGGCCTCAGTGCAAAGCATAGATTCTATTACTGTGGAGAAGGATAAACTTATTCATGCTGAGGAGACTTTGGACACTAAAATTTCTAGGTTTTATCAAGATGTAGATAATTCTCAATCCACGATCCAACATATCAAGGCCTATGTTGAGGAGTATCTATAAAACTTGGCAAAGAGACTCTATCATGTGTAAGCTCCTTCACATTTTAACAAATGAATGAGAAGGGGTTATTTTATTACTGTTGTTCCTTGATCATTAGTTTCTATGTTTTTATCCTCATTGTAACTATGATATAACACTGAAAATTACCCATTTTATTTAATATAATCATGTCAATGTGTTATAATTATAATGATAAGAATGAGATCAATCTAATTTTTACCTAAGTATTTAGACCTAGCGAGCATAATTTGACTGTTTCTAGGGTCATATGACATAACACAAAAACTTTGTGTCTTTTTTTTCATCATCATATTTTTTTCCCAATTCAAAATTAATATTAATTGGTGGGTGATACTTGGATTTTTCTTAGGTCACCCTTTGCGGGTTTTCAGCCTGACAAGTTTTGTGCCTTTTTCTTTTCATTGCTCAATTATTGTATAAACCATAAGGAATTCATGTCTAGTGAGACGAGACTCGAATTTTAACTAGGGTCCCTTTTGTGGGTTTTCATCTTGGTGAGTATTATGTCTCTTTATGTGGGTAGTTTAGAGTCTTGAAAGCTAGACTAATGTGATTGGTGTTTTAGGTTGAAAAACTTTGACCATGAGTTATGGAATGATGACCCAAATAGTAATTAGTATCCAAGAATGTTACAAAATTCTTTAGATACACAAAAAGGGAATTTTGAGTTATGATTTTGTGATTTAAGGATCTAAAACATGATGTGAGACAAGTATACAAGGGATGAACACAAACTATATTCGAAAAGCGGTTCCCAACATGATGTTGTTGGGACTTACGAAGATAGTATAGGTCTATCCTAAGGATGAATTCACCTTTGGTTGATAGGCCCTTTCTATGGGTGACTTATGTAAATCCAACTAGGGAATATCAATGCATAGTCAAAAAATGACATCCTCTAGTTGATATACCCTTTTGGTGGGTGACTTATGAAAAACCAACTGGGGCATGTTACTACATAGTCAGACAAAGGTGTCCTCAGAAATCTGACATCCTATCACCGATGGCTAGGGAATTTGTAAATATCTGGATTTATCAAGACCAAAGAGGGTGGGTTTAGAAGGGAATGTGTCTGATAATGAATGGAGTATCTGTGTTTTCATTTTCCATGAATGAGAAGCCGCTCCCACACAAATTTGTTTTGTGTGTAAAGGAGGGGCAATTCTGTTGGGTGTCCAACATTAGGAGGAAAGGATCCTCCCTGAAAAGGGTTTAAGCATTGTGTAGTTTAATTTTGTGCAACCAGGACATGAACTGTGTAGATTTGTACATTGATGTGACCTTTTTCCTTTTGAAAGAGCCACCGCTGCAGTATTATCACAATACAATGTGATAGGATCTTTACTTCTAGGCACCATATTAAGCTCTTAGAAAAATTTCTGAATCCAGACGGCTTCCTTGGCTGCATCAAAATCCACTATATATTCAGACTCTACTATAGAATCGGTGACAACTAGTTTCTTTGAACTCTTCTAGCTCACAGCTCCTTCATTGAGACAAAAAACATATCCAGGTTGTGACTTCAGATCATTTTGATCTATCTGAAAACCAGCATCAATATACCATTTGATGACAATATCCTCATCTCCTCCATACACCAGGAACATATCCTTAGTTCTTCTCATATACTTAAGGATAGTCTTAATAGTAGTCCAATGCTATTCTCCTAGATCTGTTTGATATATGCCTACCATGCTCAGTGCATAGGCAACATCAAGCCTGGTATATAACATGACATACATGATGGATCCTATAACCAAAGTTTATGGGATCTTACTCATTCTATCTTTCTCCTATTGAGTCTGATGACACATTTTCTTAGAAAGAAGTAGGCCATGTGACACTAGAACCAATCCCCTCTTGGATTGTTCCATACTAAATCCCTTTAGTATCTGATCAATGTTTGCACCCTGAATTAGTCCAAGCATCCTCTTAGATCTATCACGAATGATCTTGATCCCTAGAATGTATGCTGCTTCACTTAATTCCTTCACAGAGAAACACTTATTCAACCAGTCCTTAACTGATTGTAAGACTGGTACATAATTTCCAATAAGCAATATGTCATCAACATATACTACTAGGATAATGACTGCATTCCCATTAAACTGCTTATAAATACACGGCTCACATTCATTCTTAATAAAACAAAATTCCTTTATGGATTTATCAAATCGAATTTTCTATGACCTGGATGCTTTCTTTAATCCATAAATGGATTTCTGCAACTTGCAAGCCCGTTTGGCTTCACCTGGTGTCACAAAACCATATGGTTGTGTCATATAGACATCTTCCTGAAGGCTCCCATTAAGGAATTCTATTTTGACATCCATTTTCCAAATCTCATAGTCATGGTAATATGTTATGGAAAGTATGATTCTTATGGATTTAAACATGGAAACTAGTAATAAGGTTTCATTATAGTTAATTCCTTGATGTTTTCTAAATTTTTTAGCCACTAGCCTTGCTTTATAGGTGCTAACTTGACCTTCCATGTCCAATTTTCTCTTGAATACCCATTTTCATCCAACAGGATTTACATCAACTAGCTCATCAACCAGAACCTAGAATTGGTTCTGATACATGGAATCCATCTCAGAATTCATAGCTTCTATCCATCTTGTAGCTTCTGATCTTTCTACTGCTTCCTTGTAGGAGAGGGGTTCATCATTTTCCAACAATAATTATTCACCATCCTCGGTGACTAGGAAACCAAATCTCTCTGGTTCCCTTACCACTCTCGAGCTTCTATGCAGTACTTGTATTTCTAGAACCTCTTCCACAGGGACCTATGGAATTTGTTCCTATACCAACTCTTGTATATCTTGAGCATCAACTTCATCGAAGTCAATCTTGCTCCAACTATCCTTTTTGAGGATGTGATCCCTCTTAAGAAATACAGCTTGTCCGACGACAATCACTTTCTTGTTTGAAGGGTTATATAGGTAATATACTTTAGTTTCCTTGGGATATCCTATAAAGATACACCTCATGCCCCTGGGTACTAGTTTGTTCCCTAAGAAGGCCTTAACAAATGCCTCACATCCCCATACACGTTTGTGCGACAAAATGGGTTTCTTTCCATTCCAAAAATCAGAGTTAATTCCATTTTCTACCTTAGTTGGTACTCGGTTTAATGTGTATGCTATAGTTTTTAATGTGTATCCTCAAAAGGATAATGGAAGATCTATATGACTCATCATCGACCACACCATTTCTAACAAGGTGAGGTTCCTCCTTTCACTAACACCATTCCACTGTGGTGTATAAGGACGAGTAAGACGAGATAGAATCTCAGACTCCTATAGAAGATCGATGAAATCTTGGTTCAGATATTCTCCACCTCGATCCGATCGAAGTTTCTTTATCTTCTTACCAAGATAATTCTGTACTTCATTCTTGAATTTCTTAAATTTCTATAAGGAATATGACTTATACCTCATTAAGTAGACATATCCATATATAATTAAATGATTAGTAAAAGTAACGAAGTAAGAATATCCACCTCTTTCTTCTACTAGAAATGGTCCACACACATCCGTGTTTACCAATCTTAGAAGTTATGTGGCACTTTCACCCTGTCCACCGAAAGGCGGCTTGGTCATTTTACCTTGTAAACAAGTGTGACATCTATCAAGTGGTTTTATCTCAGTAGAGTCTAAATAACCATCCTGGCAGAGCTTTTTCAAGCACTTCTCATTTACATGACCAAGACAGTGTTGCCACAACTGGTTGTTGTATGATTCATGTGAATTTCTTTCATTTTTGATTTCCAATACTTGTTTTTCATAATTTAACACATACAAACCATTATTTAAATGAGACATACCATAACATATGTTGTTCTTATAAAATAAGAAACCCTTTTTTCCAAACTTGAAAATAAATCCATCCATATCCAAACATGATACATAAATTATGTTTTTGGTAACACTAGGAACATAATAACAGTTATGTAAAAACAAAATCATCCCAGTTGGTAATGAGAGGTGGTAATCGCCAATGGCTAACGCAGCCAGCCTCGCACCATTGGCAGCTCGAAGATCCACCTCTCCTCTAGAAATCTTTCTAAATCTACTTGGTTCCTACATTTTAATACAAAAGTGATCCCCAAAATCTATATCTAATACCCAATGTGTAGAAATGGAAAGATTACACTTGATAACAAACACACCTTTAGCATCCCCATGCTTTTGGGTAAAATTCCTCTTCTAGTGGCTTGGCTTGACACATGCAAAACACACCACCTCCTATTTCTTTCCCTTCCTCTGGATCTTCCCCTTCTTGGAGGGATGATGGTCAGGGGCTTTAGACCATTTATAAGTCCTTGTCCCCTTTTCCCTGTCCTTCCTTTTCTTATTCACCATAAGGACTACAGGTTTGTCACACCCCATGTCCTTATCTACTTGGCAAATTAAGGTCAAATGTTCTGATAGAATCTTCTCATTATTTCTCATGTTATAGTTGATAATAAATCTAGAGAAGATCTTGGGAAGTGATGATAGGATGAGATCTATACGCAACTCATCTGGGAACTTAATACCTAAGATGTCCAGGTGTTCAATGTAGCCAATAAGATTGACTACATGAGGCCTAGCTGGCACATACTCTCTAAGCTTAGTTATAAACAATGCATTAGAGATCTCATATATCCCTTATCTTTCCTTCTCTTGATAGAGATCCTTAAGGTGAGACATCATTCTATATGTGTCCATGTTTTCATGTTGCTTCAAGAGCTCATTAGACATGACCGATAGCATGAAACATTGGACATATGTGGCATCATCTAAATGTTTCATGTAGAGAAATAGTTTCTCATCACTGGCCTCTTTTCCAGGCGCAACTAGAACATGCTCCTCCAGCACATACAATTTCCTCTCGTGGCGAAGGATGACACATAAATGCCTCTGCCTCTCTTGGAAATTGGTGCTGGTGAGAAGGGTTTACTTCTCGAGTATGGTTCACAATGATATGTTTGAATTCATTTTTCTTTCCATTTTTACAAATTAAGATTAGAAAAGGTTTAGTACTTTATCATGATAAAACCGAGACAAATAAATAATTTAATACTTATTAGTCTCCCACTATTTTATCAAAATCCAATAGCCCTCACCATTGACTTCATAATATTTTGTTGCCTGAATATTTTAGTGGTAAGGATCCATATTTCCCTTCTCATTACCCCAACTAGGGGTTTTCAAGCAACTTTAAGGGTTTTATATAGGCATTACAAATAGAAACTGCATTAAATCGCAACTCCTTGATCCGTTGAGTGGACTCCCCAATCCATAAATCATTTTATTTTGGATTTCCTAAACCTTTTCCTCTTGGTCACACCAAGTCACTAGTGCAGAAATCGTTTTTTACGTCACCATTTTTTACGTCGGTTATATATAACCGACGTAAAAATGCGGCGAGTAGATTTTTAATGTCGGTTATTTTAATAACCGACGTTACAAATCGCGCCTGTTGGGTTTTTACGTCGGTGATCTTATAACCGACGTAAAAAACCAATGCGCGGGGTTTTTTTTACGTCGGTTTCCAAATAACCGACGTAAAAAACCCCCCGCGCATTGGTTTTTTACGTCAGTTATCTTATAACCGACGTAAAAAACGAGATATATACGCATTTTTTACGTCGGTTATTTTATAACCAACATAAAAAACCAAAGTACGGGGGGGTTTTTTACGTTGTTTATAAAATAACCGACGTAAAAAACGCGTAGATATCTCGTTTTTTAGGTCGGTTATAAAATAACCGACGTAAAAAACCAAAGCGCGGGATCTTTTTTAAGTCAGTTTTGAAATAACCGATGTTATAAATTTAAAAAATAGTTTATAACGTTGGTTATATAATAACTGACGTTATAAAACTTTTAAAAAAATTAAAGCCCGTGGACTGTCATTTACGATTTTTCGATTGACAGTCCGCCGACTCGTCTCTCTCGCGCGGTAAACCCTAATCGGCTCTTCGATCGACCTGCGTTAAACTCAATTTGGCTTCATTGTTTATCTTCTTCACTCCTCTCGGATCTATCATCTCAACTCGCAACATTCAAGTAAGCCTTCCACGAATTTATTTCGTTCCTTTTTGTTTCGATTCTTGATGTGCTTTTCGTTCGTTTTTGAATCTCGTAGAATTTTTTGTTATTGAAAATGGTTATTTGCAAATGGTTATTTGTATTTTGTTATTGCAAATGGTTATTTGAATCTCGTGGAATTTTTTGTTGATATAACAGACTATTTTGTTGATATAACAGACTATGTTGAGGGAACATTAAACTAGATGAATAATGAGATAAAAAAGACGTGCATCGTTACTTTAAAGGAAAATAAATAATAATTACTTTTTATATCATATTTTGGATCGGTTTTTTTATAAATTAAAACAATAAATTTGATCCCCATTATATGATATTGGAGGAGTACCATGGTTTAACCACATAGTATGGAAAACCTAGAACCAACCCTAAAAAATGCATATGCATCATGCTGTGTGATTTCATGATAAATAAGTATGGTTTGTACAAAATATATTTCCTCCATTATATTTGTAAACAAATGTAAAATGTTTCCTAGGTAGAACCTCATGGTATTCACTAACCATGTTCTAACCATGAATAAGAATATAAAACTATAATATCCTAAAAAGTCAAAAAATAATAATACAAGGATGAATAAAAAAAAGTTAATCAAAATAATTTGATTTAATAACCTATAATAAATATAGAGGTGTTAAAATAACACAAACCATACTAAATTATACCCCTAGAAGAATATGTTGAGGATGTTGGACCTAGATTGAGATTAGGCCACTACTCCATTATCAATGGCTCTCACACCTATGTCTCATTGGAATCGAAAACATATTACCAATGATATTAAACTATATGAATTACCATATCATTTAGAACATTCACTTGAGAATATAAAACACATTATTATTGTTAATCATATACATATACATATTTAGTCTTGTAATTGCCAGGCTGTTCACTATTGTTGTTGATATTTGTTAATTCTTGGTGTTTAGAATTTCTGAATATGTTTCCTGTAATTGGAATTCAGTTTTTGTCCATGGTTGTTTTGTTTTCATTTTTGGATTTTGAAAACCTAAAATAAACAGAGTTTTTAGTCGAGTTTTATTTTGATTGATAACCATTAAAGCTGAAGGCTAAGTACAAAATCAAATCCCCACAAGATATGTTACATGGGATTAAAAAGTAGAAATAAAGGATTAAACCGAATTAGTGGGACTATTGTTATTCTGAGCAGACCAGTGTTGGACGCGCTGGGTGGCCCTCTCAGCCTGCCAATGCAATTAACGATCATCAGAAACAAGAATGAGTGAATTGCTGATAAAATAATAACATGCTGGTAGACCTCTTTTTTCCAGTCACACCGAAGGGTGATGAAGACCAATATCAAGGTCTGCACGCCATTTAAAATAGGTTGTTTATCTAATATATTAAAACATAAAAACCGCAATCAATATTAATCTATGTAGGCGTCATGGTTTTCTTTGATTCAATGAAATTTAAAACTGTTATATCTAACTATATTTTCTTTTAAAAATAATATTCATGTATATTTTTTTAAATACCTATAGATTTGTTTTATATTTTAAATTGTTTTACATTCAAATTATGATTTTTTTCATATAAACATGTATTTGTCTTATCTTAAAAATATATATTTTTTGTTGATATTTGTTATAGGTAATAATGAGTCGAAGTTAGATTACGGCACATCGAATGAGCAATGAATTTGAGGAAGGTGTTGATGCCTTTTTGGAATTTGCAAAACGAAATATTCCAAGTAGTGACATTTTTTTCTGTCCATGCCTGAAATGTTTGAATATGAAGAAGTTGAAAAGTAGAGAGATAAAAGATCATCTGATATGTCATGGTTTTAATCCGAGTTACAACCCTTGGATTTGGCATGGTGAAACTGGACGGAATGTCACTGATGATGATGATTCGCAAGATGGTAACTCCGATGGAATTGAAGAAATGATTCGCGATATTGTAGCAGAACAAATTGAGATAGAACCGACAGTTGCACGTCTATATGGTGATGCTGAAAAACCATTATATCCCGGTTGTACAGATTTTACGGTTTTGTCGATGGTGTTAAGATTGATTAACCTGAAGGCGAAGCATGGATGGAGTGAAAGAAGTTTTACAGAGCTGCTACAATTGATAAAAGACATTCTTCCAAAAGATAATGATCTTCCAGATTCACATTACAAATCCAAGAAAATATTATGCCCGATGGGATTGGGATACAAGAAAATACATGCCTATCCGAATGACTGCATTATATATAGGAAGGAATATGAATTTCTGTCAGAGTGTCCAAAATGTGGGACATCACGGTATAAGGTGAAAGAAAAATCACAGGGTGATGTAGAGATTACAAAGCTCCCTTCAAAGGTATTTTGGTATCTTCCTATAATTAATCGTTTCAAACGTTTATTTGCTAATTCACATGATGCAAAAAGGTTAAGATGGCATGCTGAAGAGCGGGTATGTGATGGAAAAATACGTCATCCAGCTGATTGTCCACAATGGAAGAAAATTGATGCGCAATATTCTACATTTGGAAATGAAATTAGAAATCTCAGACTAGGGTTGTGCACAGATGGAATTAATCCATACCGAACACTCAGTAGCACACATAGTTCATGGCCCGTTTTATTGGTAATTTACAACCTCTATCCTGAATTTTGTATGAAGCGCAAATATGTCATGTTGAGTACAATGATCTCTGGTCCAAAGCAACCCAGTAATGATATTGATGTTTACTTGTCACCGTTGATTGATGATTTGAAACTGTTATGGGCTGATGGTATTAGGGTGTATGATTCTTATAAAATGGAATATTTTCAACTGCATGCAGTGCTTCTGTTCACTATAAATGACTTCCCAGCGTATGGAAATTTGTCTGGATACAGTGTTAAAGGGCATAAATCATGTCCAATTTGCGAACAACAGACGTCCTATTGTCAATTGCATCATGGGAGGAAAACAGTGTACATGGGTCATCGAAAGTTTTTGCCTATGAAACACCCTTATAGAAGACTAAAAAAGGCATTCAATGGCTCACAAGAATTTGATACTGCTCCAAAACCTTTATCCCCTGATCTGTATTTTGAGAGGGTGAAAAACCTTGACGTGAAATTGGGAAAGACACAGAAATCTGGTAATGATAGACATATTTGGAAGAATAGGTCAATTTTTTTGAGCTACCATACTGGAGGTATCATGAAGTTAAACATAATATTGATGTCATGCACGTGGAGAAGAATATCTGTGATTATTTGATTGGAACATTGTTAGATATTAAAGGAAAGACTAAAGATGGGTTGAATGCAAGATTAGACTTACTATCAATGGGAATACGTTTGGAGTTAGCTCCCACTCCTAAAGGAAGAAGAACATTTCTTCCCTCGGCTTGTCATACATTATCGAAGAGGGGGAAAATTAGCTTCTGTCAGTGTCTTCATGATACCAAAGTGCCTCAAGGTTATTCTTCTAATGTAAAAAATTTTGTCTCATTGAAGGACTTGAAGTTGATAGGTATGAAATCACATGATTGTCACGTCATGATGCAACAAATTCTACCAGTTGCATTGCGTGTAATATTACCCATTCGTGTTAGAAAGACTATAATGAAGTTGTGTTATTTTTTCAATTCAATTTGTAACAAGGCGATTGAAGTGAATGCTTTGAACATTTTGGAAAAGGATACAATTTTTATACTTTGTCAATTGGAAATGTATTTTCCTCCAACTTTTTTTGATATAATGGTGCATTTAATGATTCATATGGTTCGAGAAATAAAGCTTTGTGGACCTGTATATCTTCGTTGGATGTATCCTTTTGAAAGGTATATGAAAATATTAAAGGGGTATGTTAAAAATCTATATCGACCTGAAGCCTCCATTATTGAAAAGTATATTTCTGAGGAGGTAGAAGAGTTTTGTACGAGCTACTTGGCTGCGGCGCAACACATAGGTTTGCCTCCATCTCGCCATGAACGAGTTAATAATGAGGGAAAGGGGATTCGCGGCTTGAAAGTCAAATCATTGTCAGCTGAACAGATGAAGAAGTTAGAATCATACATCTTGAATAACATAGCTGATGCTCAACCGTATATCACATTGCATATTAATGAGTTGAAACAATGTCATCCAAAGAAGAAAGAAATGTGGATTTTGAATGAGCACAACAAAACTTTTTTGTCATGGATTAAAAAGACTTTGCTTGGTAGATCAGATGTATCAGAGACATTAAAATGGATAGTGGGTGGTCCATGTTTAAATGTGATAACATGGTCTGGTTATGACATTAATGGTTATACATTTCATACAAAAGCTCAGGACAACAGAAGTGCAGTTCAGAATAGTGGTGTATTGGTGTTTGTAGAAGCAATGCATTTTTCGAGTGCTAAGGAAAAAAACCCAATTTCTGCATCAAATGCATATTATGGAGTGATTGAAGACATATGGGAGGTTGATTAATTTAAAATTAAAGTTCCTGTTTTTAACTGTAAATGGTTTAACGGTAACAACAGTGTTAGACATGATGAATTTGGAATGACACTTGTTAATCTGAATAGATTGGAAGACACAGCTGATTCTTTTATAATGGCAACACATGCAAAACAAATTTTTTATGTAGTAGATCAATCAGATATGCAGTGGGCTGTTGTTTTACAAGGGAAAAAACAATATGTTGGTGAGGATGAACTTGATGAATATGCTGATTTATGTGATATCCCTACTTCCATGGAAATATTAACAGAACATAATGACGATCATGTTGAAGACATAGTTTGTGCCATAAGGAACGATCACGACGAAGGAATTTGGGAAAAAAATCCATCTGTACATTCCTAAAATTACAGGTAACATATGTTTATTTCTTGTTTACATTTATTTTTTCCATAAATGTTAGATATTGTAAGTTTTTTATTTATTAAAACATGTTTTAAAATAAAATAAGTATATGTTTTTGTTTGTTTTAAGTTTTTTTAGTTTACTTTATCATGTTTATAACCATTACATGAATTTTAAAATGCTTATTTTTGTTCACTTACAATTACTTTACCATGTTTACAATGTTTACCAGGTTTACCATTTTTACCATTTTTACCATCTTGACTATCTTGACCATCTTTTCCATCTTTACCATTGTTTAGTATGCTTACCATATTACCAATGTTTACTATTATTTAACTTAGTACACTTTTCTATTTTCTGATTACAGTAGTATTAAAATATTTGAATTTGTATATTTGTTCACTGACAATTACTTTACCATGTTTACAATGTTTACCAGGTTTACCATTTTTTCCATTTTTACCATCTTGACCATCTTTACCATATTTACCATCTTTACCATTGTTTAACATGCTTACCATATTACCAATGTTTACTATTATGTAACTTAGTACACTTTTCTATTTTCTGATTACATTAGTATTAAAATATTTGAATTTGTATATTTGTGATCTGACATTTGTTTTTTTGATTTGAAGGATAATGACAGATCATTCAGATGATCAACCACATGATTCTGGAGAGGAGCATATTGCTGGTCATACCTCTGGGGATGAACATTCACATGCTCCTATTACGACAAAGAGTTCAAAGGTTGGTAAACGTGGGTGCACACATTTACCAAAATTATCACTTTCCCGTACGCAGGATCAGAGGATAGTAGTTGAGTTTGATGATGATGATATTCCTAGAGGTCCGAATGCCAAAGATTTTAAGAGTTTTGTTGCAACTCAGGCTAAGACCAAAGTAAGCATTCTGTATGATGATTGGAGAGGTGTGGATAAAGCAATTATCTCTTAGTTGTGGGAGACGATTTTGGTAAGATCTTTTTTCATTGTTTGACCATTCTTTTAATGTTTCTAGTATATATAATATGTTTAACCTCTTCTTTATCAGATGACATTTGATATTCCTGACACTGGAGGAGTCAGGAAGAAATGCTTATCGTTGGCTGCCAGGAGATGGAGGGATTTCAAATCAACCCTCTCTTCTGATTTCATTTATGGTCATAGGAGTCATGACAATCCATGTCGTATATATCCTTTTATAGATGAAGACACATGGAGACAATTTTTTGAAAGTAGAAAAAAAGAGTCATTTCTGGTAAGGGCAATGTAAACTTTTATAAAATTTCTTATATAAATGATTTTATTAATGTTTTGTTAATGATTTATTATTCTTAAATTACAGCAAACAAGGAAATCTCATCAGTAGATCCAATATAAAAATGTATACCCTCATAGTTTATCTTGGGGAGGGTATACATTATTGGAAGAAAAAATGATGGCGGAAAAATTTCAACAACTAAGAGCTGAGTCTTCAAGCTCTGGAGAGGTGGCCCCTCCATCCCCTCCATCTAGACATGAAAAATGGAAGAGAGCTCGGAAGGGAAATAAAGGGAAATATCTTTCGGAAGAATCGAGAATCGTAGCTGAGAGGATTGTAAGATATCTATTTAATTTATTTAAGTTGACTTTTTTCTTCATATAAGTTTCAATCATTATAGAAATGTTCAATTAATTAATACAGGACTCTCTTGAGGAGCAGAGTTCAGAGGGGACATTTACAGCTACTGGGAGGGAAGATATTTTATTTGCAGTATTGGGAAGGCCCAAACATCCTGGTCGTGTAAGAGGATATCCGGCAGGTGTATCGGTAAGAAAAGTGTTTCCACGTTCTTCAACTTCTAAAATTGAGGGGGTTTATAAAAAAAATAGAATCCTTGGAGGCTGAAGTTCAAAATATTAATGCGACGATGGAAGACAAGATTAGAGAGTCGGTGCAGTCTATGTTTGCAAAAATTCAAAGACAATTTCAGACTGCAGCTCCCACTCCTCCACCTCCCCCTGCAGACCCCATTATTTATCCTCCACCTCCGCCAGTAGCTCCCACTCCCCCACCTCAGCCTGCGGACCCCATTTTTTATCCTACGCCTCCGCCGCAACTTCCTACATATTGCGAGTTGTATGTTGATGATTCTCAACATCATATAGTAGCATACGGGTTGGTATATTGTATAGGAGATACAGTTCATCATCAACAATTAGAGGTAGAGAATCATAGGGTCACTGTACAGGATATTATAGATAGATCAGCTAGGGTACCAATACCTACAGATGAGGTGGCGACAGTTGGATAGAGTATCGACCATTTTTTAGTTTGGCCATCCAGACTTCTTCGACTCATTACCATAGAGGTATGAATGCTATATCTTTTATTTTATTTTTTTATTAAAGTTGTTTTATCATTTGAAAACTACTATATTTCTCAATTTTTTTTTCACAGGAATACTTCAAAGGTAAAGAAATACTATATAGACAACAACAAAGACAACAAGCTATGACATCAGATACAGATTCCAGTGGTCTTGACAGATTGTCAAGATATTCACATTTGTTGTTGGGTTTTTATGAGTTTCCAATGTAATCTCATGTTTGTGGATGTGAAATAAGTGTGGGGATTACAAAATCTGATATCATGGAGCTTGTTACTGGAGATAAGTTGGGCATCAACGTGGTGCAAATTTTTTCCATGTAAGTCTTAACACCTTTTCCCTGCGTTATATGTATTAAAAATGTATACTTATATATGTTTTGTATTAGGTATCTTTATAAAATTTGTGATAGGAATGAACTGAAAGAAGTATATAGATTCATGGACCCGCAATTGATTTCCCCTGAAGCATGTGCATTGACTGAGGAACAAAGAATGGTTTATATTGCTGAAATATTTGAAAAGAATATAATCAGACAATGTTGGATGATGCCTTTTTGTGAGAGGTATGAAACACATTTCTCTCAAAGAGTTAATTATCTTTTAACATAAAAAACCACTAACATTAAATTTCCTTTTATCAGTGATCATTGGATGTTAGGGATTTTTTTCCCAAGGGAGAAAGCTCTTTATTGGATATGCTCTGTTCATGGTGATGTGCGGGAAAGTTTTAAGAATATATTGGAAAAGTAAGTTTCAATTTCTCAATAGTTTTTTATATTATAATGAATTTTAAATTTACCCCATTCTTATTATTTTCTAACAGTGCATGGGTCTACTTTCGAAAAAACACAAATAAAAGAAATGCAAAGATCAAATATGTAAATGCGAAGGTAAATTTCCATTTATAATTTTTACTTTTTGATTTATTACATAAAAATAATATATTGAATTTACACTCATTCAAAACAGAATTGTCATGAACAACAAGGCCTCATCTAATGCGGATATTATATGTTAAGATTTATATATGAAATAATAACAACTGGGACAGTTGTGAATTTTGACCTGGTACGATTTCCTCTTAAAATTTGCCATAATATTTCAATTTTATTTATTCATTATACACATTAAATATCTTCTTTTTCATTTGTAGCTTTTTGATAACCCTCAACCCTATACTGTTGAAGACATCAAACACGTACAAGTGGAGTGGTCAAATTATTCTATAGGTTTGATTGAATTTTAGTTGTTTGTAATGTAAAATGTAATTTTGAATATTGTCATTTTAATTGTGTATTTGGTATTTGTTTAGGTTTGATTTAGTTTTTTTTGAAGTTGACAGTGTAAGTTTTGAATGTTATATAATTGAATGTTTAATTTTTCTCTACTTCTTGTTTTGGTCTACTTTTGATGGTTCTTCTGGTATGGATTTGGGTCTGTGGGGGAGGGGTTCCAAGGGTGTGGGGGTGTGTTCAGTGGGGTTGGGGGTGTCCAGCGGTCTGGGAGGGATGTCCGGTGGGGTGGGGGGACAGTCTTGGGGGGTGGCAGGGATGTCCAGGGTGTGGGAAGCCGGTCCAGGGGTGTGGGAGTGCTGTCCAGGGGTGGGGGGGTTGTCCAGGGGTGTTTGGGGCTGTCTAGGGGTGTGGTGGGGGCTGTCAAGTGGGGTGAGGGGGTGAGGAGGTGCTGTTCAGGCGGGTGGGGGGTTGTCGAGGGGTGTTTGTGGGTGTCCGGGGGTCGGGGGGGATTCCAGGAGTGTGGTGGGGGCTCCAATGGGGTGGGGGAGGGTTGTCCAAGGGGTATACATGAGGGTGGGAGCTCCAATGGGGTGGGGGAGGGCTGTCCAGGGGGTATACATGAGGGTGAGGGCTCCAACGGGGTGGGGGAGGGCTGTCCATGGGGTATAAATGAGGGTGGATGCTGTCTAGTGGGTAAGTTTTATATGTTATCTATGTACATGCTTAATTTTGATGTACTTATGTTTTTGTGGTACGATTTCTTGATTTGTTTTCTGGTTGATTCTAGTGGAGAGAATATCACTGCATTCTGTTAAAAAAAAATTGGGTTTATCACGTCGGTTATTTAATAACCGACGTGATAAAATGCCTGGAAAATAGTTTATCACATCGGTTATTTAATAACCGACGTGATAAAAGGTTTGCAAAATGGTTTATCACATCAGTTATTTAATAAACGACGTGATAAAAGGCATGGAGAATAGTTTATCACGTCGGTTATTTAATAACTGACGTGATAAAGGGCCTGGAGAATGGTTTATCACGTCGGTTATTGAATAACCGACATGCTAAACGGCCTGGAAAATGGTTTATCACGTCGGTTATTGAATAACCGATGTGATAAACCACCTCCCTCCGGTTTATCACGGTGGTTATATAATAACCGACGTGATAAACCACCTCCCTCCGGTTTATCACGGCGGTTATATAATAACCGATGTGATAAACCCACCTCCCTCGGTTTTTCACGTCGGTTTTATATAAACCGACGTGATAAACCACGCTCAGCCCGGTTTATCACGTTGGTTCTTATAGAACCGACGTGATAAACCGCCCTCACCCCAATTTATCACGTCGGTTCTATATGAACCAACGTGATAAACCCCCTCGCCCCTATTTATCACGTCGGTTGTTTAAGAACCGACGTGATAAACCATTGTCCAGGCCGTTTATCACGTCGGTTATTCAATAACCGACGTGATAAACCATTCTCCAGGCCCTTTATCACGTCGGTTCTAAAATAACCGACGTGATAAACCATTCTCCAGGCCCTTTATAATGTCGGTTCTAAAATAACCGACGTGATAAACATCACGATTTTATGTTTTTGACGTCGGTTTTTAAATAACCTATGTTAAAAACCTTATTTATAACGTCGCACGTATTAACGTCAGCTAGAAACCGATGTAAAAAATTAAAAATAACCGACGTAAAAAACGTTTTATGCACTAGTGAGTCCTATTGTGGCAGTAAACCCTTGATGTGAACCAATTCAAGTCAACCCAAAATCATTAATTAGAATTCCCCGATAATTTAAAGCACCCCAACTAGGGTTGGTCAAGCACTTTGAACCATGGTTTGATTCTAACCAAGATTATGGAAGGATATACCGACCTAATATTTTCTTTGAGGTATTTTATCCTTATACATAAATTTCCATTTTATTATCTTTGATTACATGATTTTTAATATTAAGTGGGATATTCTTAAGTGATTAACCATGTCTAAGATAATATTTACACATAATCCAGTCTTATTTTAGTTCCATCTTGCATGCTTGTTTAATTCATTAATTGTGTGATCGTGACAACACACCCACAATAAATAAACCACGAAACTAATAGAAATAAAATAAATTATATGATAATGAGATTGTTCTATTGGTTAGTTTATCTAGTGGTTGATAAACCAACCCAATACCTAGGGGGAAGACACCTCAAACCTTTTGGGTTCATTTTTATGGCCTTCCACCTATCCACCTTTGTATCTCCTTAGATTAGTTTCACCTTGGATCCTAACTTGAGCCGCATCCACAAGCTTGGAATCTCCATCCATTACATATGCTTTTATCTCACTCATAGGTGAGGGGTAAAATAGGGTTTTACATAAAACAAACATTGGGCACGAAGACCCTACATATTAATGAGGAGAAGGCTCACAGGCCAAAAAATTTAATTTAAATAAATAAATTAAAAAAACCATTAACATACAAAGGTCTTGGTCTAGCTCATGATCATCCATACATGCAATGATATTTATGTATAAATAAAACTAGCATTCAATTATTTAATCATTATTGTTTAAGATAAATCACACTCGAATCAATTAATTATCTTTAATTAATCAATACTTTTATCTTAAACCCTTTTTTTGAATTTCCTTGAGATTCTCATCTATCATAATTTTAAAAAAATAAATTTATTTAAAATTATCTTTGTATGTAACTTATACCTTAGAGGCAACCTAGTGAATTCTCGTTCATAACTACCCAATGAGTAGAAATGAAAATTACACATATGTTAAATTAAACACACATATATAAAACACTTATCATGTGTTGTGCCTCAAATTTACGCCCCTACTATGGTACACATCTCAAGGGTTTGTATAATATAATAATTTTTTTTAATAAATCTGCATAATTTGGATGAGTACACGGTGTGTAGTTCTGACTACATGGTGTGTACTTTTGTTCACTGTCCATCCGAAGTACACACTCAGGGACATGACGTGTAGATGTACTTTGGAAATCTTCGGAGTACATGACATGTTCAGTGGAACACACGCCGTGTAGTATCCTCATTACATGGTTTCCAGTTGGGCAAGTCGTGTACAAGGTACACGGTCCAACCCTAACCTGAAGGTACTAAACATCGTGTCCAGTGGACCACATTGTGTGTAATCTAGAAATCGTATTCCACCTATTCCTGGTCAACACACAGAGTCATTTAAGACTTAGAAAGACTCCAACACACGACCTGATTTGGCAGACCGGTCTGATGCATTGAATCTTGAATACACAACGTGTACTGCCGAATACACGCCACGTGTTCTGGTGTTGTACGACCAGGAATGTTTGGAACCTCTAGATTAGATCCTTTGTTTTATTTTAATCAAAATTAAAAGAAAAGGTCATTTCTATAAGGTGAATGAGAAACAAGAGAGGAGGAATAGATCTTGATATTCAGATTTGTAGAATGATTAACTTGAATTGAAACAAATAAATTATTAAATGCGTAAATCATCAATGAAAAAACTAAATAATTATAATCAATGATATGACCCCCTCTGATACCACTTGTAGGTTCCAGGTGCAGCAGAAGCATGTTGGTGGGTGCACCCATCTTTAATTTTTTCTATTAACAACGATCAATCTGAGATTCTTCATGATAATATAACACCAGATATTTGGAATAAAATAAAGAACTAAAGAAAGGGAGAGAGTCTTAGAACCATATAGAGTATAATCATATGTTGGTTATAATTAATTTAATTAAAATACAAAAATTACCTTGATGGAATTCTCTCTCCGTTGATGTTTCCAGCCACAATCCGATGTGATCCGTCGTTGCGTCATAGAATACAAGTGTAGGATTCCTCTAGCAGTGATCCACACATTCTATATGTATCTCTATATTTTTCCAAAGGGATATTTGGGTGCTATCATGGAAGATACTTTGCTTGTGATGTCCGCCTTTGATCGCCTTGAAATCTGTTTTCAAAGCGCTCTCCTTGATCCGGTGGAGGAGGATCTCTATCGTACCTTGAGAGCGTTCTTAAAAGAAAATAATTATCTCTTGGATTGATAGATTTATCTAGATCCATTGTGCACAACCCAAAAATGGCTAGGCTAATGATAATTATATAATTGGGATTTTAATTACATAGAATAATAAAATGAATTAATTACCCAAAAGCATTTATTCATTTCATTTAATTCTTAGTAAGACCCCATGTCTAATAATAACAGTTGACTATTATTATTACTTTACATGCACCCAACGAATTACACCTAATATTATTTAATTAAATAAATAATATTATTTCTCACAAATCCCTAGAAAAACTACATGGCGTGTACTTTTGTTTTTCCATTTTCTTTATTTCCTCCACCACATTTATTAGACCTTGAATAATGGCTATTTATTTCTCAAATAAATTTCACGACATTAATCACTAATAAATATATTATTTCACCCATAATATATTCTCTCAAATAACTAGTGTCAAAATAAATGCGATCAGGCATCCTTGAATAATTATTAAACAACAATCGGGAATAATTTTTATTCAACTTGTTAAATTAATATTTAACTGAGATACTTGGACACACTTAGTGTGTGACCCTCTAGGTCTATTTCTAAATGGAATTAGGAAGAGCCTACCTAAATTCCAAGGTTATCATCTAGAAACATGCCAAGGAACCCATAGAGAAAGAAGTTAACACCACAATGATGTGTCACCTCCTACGAACGCTTACCATGTAATGTAATCCTTTTTCTAGATATCTCTAATCAAGTGGGTTGCATGCTAGTTCCATCAACCCATGTACTCAATTATTCTTTCTTTGACTTTCTAGAATTGAACTCGCCCATTCTTTACCATAGACATGGATTTATTTAGTCTATATCAATTCCATAAAAGGGCCTGAGATATCTACTTCCATTATGGAATAGAAGGGACAAATCCTTTCTCGCATTATCTATTAATGTAATATTACTCATGAATCACCCAACATATCCTACCTTACTAAGAATAGTGTTTCATCACTATTTTCGTCAATATGTCTAAGTGCATGAATTGCAATACCCATTAATAATAATCTTAAAGTCAAAGGACTAATACCCACGTCTTTAGATAGGAACATCCAATGACACTATGAAATGTGGATTTTCTACCGGCGGATCTCGTTCTCATAATATCCTCATGGATATTACCAAGGGTGAACACCATGAGAAGGTGCCTCAAAGTTTTATGAGTCCTCACCCCTAATGACCTGTATTATTTGTTTCCATCAAATAACATCATCCGTTCATAGAACATATATTCAAGAACACTGTTATGACACTTCTGGGTTCTCATCATAGTAGGGATCTACTATGACCTTTTAGTGAAATAGCTATCCTTAGGACATTATCACATTCATTTTCATGAAGAAGAACAATCAAGATGTGATAAGGTATTTATTAATGAATAAAGTACAAAGTAGTTGGTTCTAGGCCAACAACTCTAACACATTGAACATGAGTACACAACATGTAATGTCGATTACACAGTGTGTACTCCTGTGTTATCTAGTCATAATCCTTGGAACCTCTGGATGAGTTCCTTAATTTTATTTTAATCAAAAAATTAATCATTTCTATTAGATCTGTGAGAAATGATGGAGGAAGAAATAGATCTTTCAATTCAAATTTAAAGAATGATTAACTTGAATTGAAATACTAAATTATGAATGTGTAAATTATCAAAGAAACTAAATAATCATAAAAAATGATGTGACCGCTCTAATACCACTTTTAGGTTCCAAGAACAATAAAAACATATGAGGGATGGTTCCCAACTTTCCTTATTACCATTATTTATAATCAATCCGAGGTCTATTCCGGCAAAGAATGTCGTGACCAATATAATTGAATCAAATAAAAATCAAGGGATAGAAAACCTAGAACCAAGAGAGAGAATACCAACACATGTTTTTTATAATTAATTTAATTAAATAAGAATTACCTATAAGGTTATTCTTTCTTTGTTGATGTGTCTGGCCACAAATCTGCAGTGTGCCACCGTTGTGTTATAGAATCCTAGTGTATGATTTTTCTAGCGGCGATCCACACATGTTCCACATATCTCCGGATGTCACCGAAGGAGTCTTTGGGTACTACAACACAATCCATTTTTCTTATAATTTTATTGAACATCCACTTTAATGGTTAGTGGGAACCTACAAAACCATTCCAGCATCCATCCAGACACAACTGAATAACACCCATTACAGAGACAAATTTCAAATTAAAAACACAACCATGCATTGTGTATGGACTGTCTGATGCAACCTTTTTCAAAATTCAAAAGATACCAACATGCAAAAAAACTCACATAGACTCAAAAATACTTCCAACGAAACAACCATTTCAAAATTTGAAAATCAAAACACAGTAAACCATCATCACGCCGAAGCAGTAACGCCTCGAGATGCACACACACCGACACTGAAGCCATCAGATCACTGTACCGCTGCAGACCCCCATCATCGCTGAGAAGACCGATGTTTTCACCATGGAGCACCACCAGAATCACCGTTGAAAGAAACCATCGTATACTAGCATATCCAAGGAGTAGTAATCATCTTCGCCACCGAGAATAAACCCATTGTCGATGTCGAAACCAAACCTGAACCAAAAATTGGAAAACCACTTTCAATGAAAGCATGACAGTCATCAAACCACACATCCTGAAACCCCTTTGTAACCCCACTCCAGATCTGACCAGGATAGGAGTAGTGGACCGTTGGATCAGATCAATGGTTCAAGCTACCGAGGGCTCTGAAAAAAGGCATCATCAACGAGGTGAAAAATAGGGGACCATCAAAGGAGAAATGAGGCAACCCAGGCAGAAGATGTCATCGATACAAAGAAGATCGAATAAGATGTCATCGATTTGAGGGAGACCAGAGAAGATCTCGTCGATTCAAGGAAGACCAAAGAAGGCTTCGTCGATTCAAGGAAGACCGAACCACCGTCACTGGAGAGAAAGCAGAAAACAGGACCAAAGAAGAAGAAACATGGAGAAGCTGAAGGTGATGGGAAGAGGAACCCTGGTCGCCGAGAGAGAGCAAATGACACCAGGAGGATAGAAGGGGAACAAGGAGAGGATATGAGGAGAAACATAGAGGGACCTTCACCACGAGGGGGGCGAGGGGGCGGCGACAACGGCGCTGGGATGAAACCCTATCATAGAGGAGAGAGGAGAACCAGAGAGTGGGGGGCCATCCCCCTCAAATGAATTAACAGAAACGAGTATTTGTCTACTAGAACTTAATATCCTTACACTTATGAGGTCCACCTTCGATTGCCTTGAGAATTGCTTCCAAATAATTCTCCTTGATCTAGTGGAGGAGGATCACTCTCATTCTTTAGATTGTTCTTGGAGAAGAAATAATTCTTCAGGCTTGAGAGATTTTCTGTAATTCATTGTGTACAACTGAATAAGAACTGATTGTCTTGCCCTTGGCTAATGTGAGAATAATATAACCAGACATTTATTTCACTAGGGTAATAATAAATAATTTGCACAAGTTTCGTTACTTATTTCATTAATCATAGTGAAACCCCCATGTCAAATAACAACAACAATATTATTATTTCCTGAGATGCACTTAACTTGTGAGTTATAATTAAATATTATTTAATCAAATAATATTCAATATTATTATTTCTAACTAGACCATTAAACTCGGTCTGTCAATAATCCTCAATATTTAATAATTATTCCACTCATAACATATTCTCTCAAATAACTAGTGACAAAATAAATGCAATCAGGCATACATGAATAATTATTAAACCATGACTAGAAATAATATTTATTCAACTTGTTAAATAATAAATCATTTAACTAAGATACTGGATACACTTAGTGTGTGACCCTCTAGGTCTCTTTCTTAGTGGAATTAGGAGAACCTACCTAAAGTTCAAGGTTAGTGTCTAATAACACGCCAAGGCACCCATAGAGAAAGAAGTTAATTCCACAATGACATGTCACCTCATACAAATTCTTATTGTGTAATATAATCCCTTTATCACAATATCTCTAATCAAGAAGGTTTCATGCTAGTGACATCAACCTATATGCTCAATATTTCTTTCTTTGAATTTATGGAAATAGAAATTTCCTATTGATCACCATGGCCATGGATTTATTTAGGATATATCATTTCCATCAAAGGGAATGAGATATTATCTTCTGTTAAAGAACATAAGGGATAAATACTTTCTTGCATTATTCATTAATGCAATATTACTCGTGATGCACCCAACATACCCTACCTCGCCATGAACATCTGTCATCATAGTTTTCATTAATACATCTAAGTGCGCAACTCATAATATCCATTAATAATAATCTTAAAGTCTAAGGACCAATAAACACATCCATAGATAGAAACATCCAATGACACTTATAAATGTGGATTTCCTACTGTCGGGTCTCGTTCTCATAATATCCTAATGGATATCACCAAGGGCATAAACCATGAGAAGGTGCCTCAAAGTACTATGAGTGTCATGAACCCCTCCTCACAAGATGTACCCCTCCTGGTCTGACAATGTGAGAAGGGAGATAGTGATCCTCAAGTCCCACCTTCATTAGGCCCCAGGTTGATGACTAGCATCGGGGGTATAATAAACACACAAATGAGAGGCATTACCCTTTAAGAGAACACATATGAAATAGAGAGATAAGATAGAAACCAACCAAATAGAACTCAAAATGAAATATAAAAGAAAACCCAAGTACACATATGTAATGTCATGCAAAAACTACTATAATTAAAAGGGAAAACTGTAAGTACCAAAAGAAAGTAAAAACAACAGCAACCACAAAGCCCATACAACTCTTGCAACCCCAAAATAGTAGTAACCAACCTAATATCCAACATGCTCCAAGTGACTAGAAAAAAAGTTTCTATATACGTAGGGTGAGTATAATAGTATACTCAGTATGATCCTCCCTGGAGCCTCTCGTGCAAAAGTAAAGAAAGCATGCTAAAGGATAGTGAACAACAAGTGAAACTAACTTGTTACCTAAACATGTATACTAAGTTCTCAGACTCACCATGTCTACTCTCACCAAGTATCGCATACAAGAGTATATAATATAATAAAGAATATCAAGGGTATCCCGCTACCACTTTCCCACTTGTTTTCTGCTTTGCCCCAACATTGCACGTCCAAAGAATATCTCTCTAAAAAGGCTTGCTTGCAAACACCTAGGCGTATCACCAAAACATGAAACTCATGAAAAAAAATCACCACGTCTATGTAACCAAATTAACTAGGTAGTTTCCAGGATCCACCATAGTTCGCATAACATGTATCATATGTCGGGTATTAAACCTCAAGCCATTATACCCCATACACTAAGTAAGGATCCTCAAGCCATAAAATCCTATACACGTTACACCTATAGTAGTCCATAAGAAACTATATCTATAATACATGTGTGTGAATAACCAAAAGCCATTACAGTCATCTAAACACATATATGGGAAAAACTAACTACTGTGCCTACCAGCACAAGTAACTGCCATGAGAAGAGAGCGAGGCCAAAGGGGGTAGTCAGCCATCCATCCTCCCATCGAAATGTTGGAGAAAACACCCCACAGGTCTTAGAATCCCTAGGGTGTTAGTTTCCCTAAATAACGGGGTGGAGTAGAATATATAAACACAAAAGGTACAAAAAATACACTATAGATCACAAACACACTATGGGAATAACCTAGTCTTAGACTCAATTGCAACTAACGTCTCTCAGACTCCCAACTGCCACTTCTAAGACTAGGTATCCTATAAGCACACAAACATTTAAAGGGATTTATTACATTACTTTATTCCATTTTTATCAGTTTCACTTTATTTTAATTAATTATTTAAACATTAATTAACCATTAACAATTTCATATTATATTTCATTAGCATCACACCCAAAGTCCATTGTTCCTTTAAATTGAAACCCCAACATTGTGTCCCAGTAAGCTCCATACCCATGGGTTAACATCATTTATTCAATCATTTATTAACAACATTATTACTTTCCCATATTCCCAGGAATTATAGATAAAAATTCTAAGCTACTAAACACAAGGGGGACCAACATGGTGGGTAGTTGAACTACCTGTCAAGTATTTGACACCTATAGTAAGAGCATAGACCCATCCTACCAAGAGAAGCTAAACACAGAAAGCACGTGGCATACCCTACACATATTCACCCCCTTTGGAAGGAGGGTAAGAAAAAATAGCTACCTTGAGCAGTGAAGAAAATAGTGTAGATAGACAACCAAAAAGATTCAGAAAACATACAATCATTCACATCCAACCCATTTCATCATATTTGGTGTCCTTACCAACACCCACATGCATAAACCAATGAATTTCTCCACACTAGGCATCAACTGATGCCACAACCAATGGGCCTAACTACCCCCACATATCATAACAGCCATCCAGGCTCACATCACAACACAAGAAACAGGAAAACAAACATCATATCAACTGGGCTCTTGGCCCTTAAATAAAGCATCCAACCTTCAAACACAATGAGCTCTCACAGCTCTAAGCATAAGGCACTTATCCTTTACAAGCAAGAGGGTAACCCAGAACCCTATGAGGAATTATATTTTATCAAACAACTAGTTCTTTAATCCATATTGAATTAAATGATTTATTATTTTTAGTTTCCAACTATGGAAACCTAAACAACAAGCTATCATAGTTATCACAAATTTATACATGCTTACTACACCAATTTGATTAACATCAATTTACAACAACTACAACCGAATTCATTTACATGCCTCTTTATCTTTGACAAATAATTATAATTAATCCCAATTTATGTTCATTACCAATTTACTTCAAGAATGAAATGATAAACAAGGAAAGAATAGATATCACACTATCTAGCAAAACAAGAGGCAATAACATACGATTGATACCAATTTATTTATCCGGTTCAAATATTTATTATGTCAATTCCATTGTGGTCTAGTGGATAAATTACGACAACTATATGAATAAACATAAAATAATAGAGAAGAAATGAATCCCCTACCTCAAAAGGTTCTTGACATTCTTTATATGAGAACGATCCACACAATGGATTACGATTTCCTCCCCTATGACAACTGCATCCACCCAAGGACGCTGCGACATGACAGCACTGACTGACACCCAAGAAAACTTCATTATAAGCATGAAGATCACACGCCATAACATGGAAAGTAGAAACAGAAGAAGAAGGATTTAATAAAACACAATAATGGAGGTAGATCATACCTTCTATCAATGATGGATCGACACTTGCTGCTTGCCCCAAAACAGGGGGTGCACATGCAGCAGGAAGAAAATTCAAGGGGAAAAAATCCAAGGATTAATGTTAGATCACACTGATCCTATGGAAATAAGGAAAGGTTCGAGCATATCTCATCATGGAACAAGAAGGTAGAACAAGGGAGGAAGATATCTTGTCCCT
This sequence comes from Viscum album, assembly GCA_963277665.1. NCBI lineage: Eukaryota > Viridiplantae > Streptophyta > Magnoliopsida > Santalales > Viscaceae > Viscum > Viscum album. The sequence continues at coordinate 1,987,927,325 of OY728141.1, forward strand.
TTAGAAGATTTATGGATCAATGGTTTAAGATACACTGGATTTTCTATTAAAATCGGACCACATTAAACCACATGTTTTGACCAAGTAAAGGAATCCTGAGCCTTCGGAAAATTAATATAGGAGTTATGGGCTTTTAATCGACCTTAAATCCCTTAAAATAAGGCCTTGAATGCATTTAACATCAAAGAAAACATTAAAGGGGCGAAACTGTAGGAAGCTGGAAATGACGCTGGAAACACTCACTACTGGAAATCATTTTTTTCCCAACGCTTGTATTCTAACGGTTCTTTGAACCGTTGGTATAGGTAATCTTTACCAACGGTTTCCAAAAACCGTTGGTAAAGATCTATAAAAATTGTGTTTTCCCAACGGTTTGATGAAACCGTTGGAAAAAATGGGTAAAAAAGAGTTTTCCCAACGGTTTAGTGAAACCGTTGGGAAAGATGAAGACCCCTATACCAACGGTTCTATCATAACCGTTGGTATATATGGAATTAAGAGGTTTTTCCCAACGATTTTTTGAAACCATTGGGATAACATAACTTTCCCAACGGTTTTAAAAAACCATTGGGAAAGAAAATCCCCAAATATCATCGATCTGCAACTCCAGACATCTCGAAAATTTTTCCCTAACCGAGACCTGGACGCACCCTCTCGAAAGTTTTTCCCTAAACCTCAATCGTCTGGAAGGTTTGACTCTAAATATCGACACAAACACTACTTCCCAACACAACAGGTCTGGTTTTCAATGATTTTTTCTTCCTGTTTAAATTGGTATGTGTGAGTTCATTGATTTTAGATTTGTTCTTACCATTTAAATCAATTCGTGTGTGTTAATTTATTTTAATTTTGTCATTATATTTTGGTGCAATCTAGTGTGTATTATGATCCCCTTACGAAAATAAGGCATATATAATTTTTGGTTACGGTTGGAACCCTACTTCACAACCTGCTCTAGAGGGTGCTAACTCTAATTTCCAACGAGACATCTATCTTTGATTCAAGAAATTTTTGTTCTTCCATTCTAAATCGGGAGGTGTGCCTTCATTTATTTTATAATTTTTCGTTCTATTTTTCTACAATGTATTGTGTATTATGATTCCCTTATGAACACAATCAATATATCATTTTAGGTTGTGGTTTTGTTGTGATTTATCTATATTGAATAATTTTGGTTGATATTGAAGAGGTCAATATGATCTTGAGTTATTTTATCCTTGATTTATTTTAAATTTAAGGTCTATTGACTTGATTTCATTTCTTAGCCATAAATATAGTTAGGGTTGTCCAGGTGGGGTGGGGGGGGGGGTTGGGTTTTCCAAGTGGGGTGGTGGAAGGGGGGGGGGTGGGTTGTCCAAGTGGGGTGGGGGTAGAGCTGTCCAAGTGGGGTGGGGGTAGAGCTGTCCAAGTGGGGTGGGGGTAGAGCTGTCCAAGTGGGGAGGATGTTGAGGGCTATCCAAGTGGGGTGGGGGAGGGGTTGTCTAGGTAGGGTGGGGAGGGGGATGGGTTGTCCAAATGGGGTGGGGGTAGGGCTGTTTGGGGTGGGGGAGGGGGCTGGGTTGTCCAAATGGGGTGGGGGTAGGGCTGTTTGGGGTGGGGGAGGGGCTGTCTAGGTAGGGTGGGGGAGGGGGCTGTCTAGGTAGGGTGGGGGAGGGGGTTGGGTTGTCCAAATGGGGTGGGGGTAGGGCTGTTTGGGGTGGGGGAGGGGCTGTCTAGGTAGGGTGGGGGAGGGGGCTGTCTAGGTAGGGTGGGGGAGGGGGTTGGGTTGTCCAAATGGGGTGGGGGTAGGGCTATTTGGGGTGGGGGAGGGGCTGTCTAGGTAGGGTGGGGGAGGGGACTGTCTAGGTAGGGTGGGGGAGGGGGCTGGGTTGTCCAAATGGGGTGGGGGTAGGGCTGTTTGGGGTGGGGGAGGGTGTGGAGGTTGGGTGGGGGAGGGTGTCCAGGCAGGGTTGTCCAAGTGGGGTGGGGAGGGTGTGCAGGTGGGGTGGGGGAGGGGCTGTCTAGGTAGGGTGGGGGGGATGGGTTGTCCAAGTGGGGTGATGGTAGGGCTGTCCAGGTGGGGTGCGGGGGGGGGGGGTGCCTGGGTTATCCAAGTGGGTTGTGGGGGGTAGGGGTGTCCAGGTATGGTGGGGGGGTGGGTTTTCCAAGTGGGGTGGGGGTAGGGCTGTCCACGTGGGGTGGGGGGTGCTGGGTTGTCCAAGTGGGGTGGGGGTAGGGCTGTCCAAGTGGGGTGGGTGGGGTGGGGGTAGGGCTGTCCAAGTGGGGTGGAAACCCTAAATTCAATGTTTTAATTGGAGATTTGGTTTGTTTTATTAGGGATTAGGTGTATGAAGAATTCTCATTCCTATTATGGGTGGTTTTAATCAAAAGTTATGATGTTGTAACCATTTATGATATTGTTGTCTCTATTTAATCTCATTTCCCCTAACTTAACATTAAATTCTATATCACATTTGGTTTCTGTTTTTTAATTTCCAGTTAAGTTATTTGTGGTTGATGATTGTCTCATGTTAATTGTTTTCAATGGTTTGGTGTGGAAATTGGGCATTTAATGTGACTTTTCCAAATGGGGGTGCCTTGAGAATACTCCAAATATTTGTTAAAAATGATCAAAGGGATTTTATTATTTAAAATGGATTTCGAAATATATTTTCTATTAAAGTTCAATCCTATTGAATTGTTTATGACAAAATGACTTATATAAATTCTTTTTACAGAATAGACAGAAGTTGGATGTATTAAACTGATCGGATCTCAAGAGATTTTCAAAAAATTTGGAGATCTTTATAGATTTTTCATTTCAAAATGCTTCAGATAGTGGTCGCATACACTTCCCATGTTCCAATTATGTTGGTAGACCTTGGTTGAGCCGTGAAGAAGTCAGCTACCACATAACCAAAAATTGTTTTCAAGCAAACTACTTTGTGTGGTATCACAATGGGGAGAAAATGAAATCTCAAATTGGTGATGATTGAAATGAAAGGACTGTAATGGAGAATTTGTTAGATAATCGGTTTCCATTTATTCGTCATCATGAAAAAGAAAGGATTTCGACTCAAGAAGACTTCGATATGAGGACAGCTGATGCATCTAGTGAAAATGATGATATTGATAGGGTGAAAAAATTGAATGATGCTGCCACGACTCCAGTATATCGACAATGCGATAAAATGAAAAAGCTAGAATTTTTAATCCGATTGTTTCATGGGAAAACTATGTATGGAATTTCTAATACAGCAATCGATTACATTCTTACCCTCTTAAAGGATTTACTTCTAGATGATGCAGATATTCCCTCAAACCACTATATGGCATGGAAGTTAGTTGAGGAACTTGGATTTTCAAGAAACAAAATTCATGCTTTCCCGAAAGATTGCAGTTTATTCTAGGAGGAAACCGCTGAACGAAATGATTGTATAAAATGTGGAACATCCCACTGGAAGTCAAAATCTGATGGAACACCATCCCGCGTTCCATAAAAAGTAATGTGGCACTTTCCATTGATCCCCAGACTTCAAAATCTTTTTATGTCTGATGACATATCAATAAAAATGAGATGGCATGATACCAAGATAAAGAAGACTAATGATGAGTTGGTTTATCCTACAGATGGATTTGCATGGCAGAGATTTGATGCTCGACATCCTGATTTTGCAGCTGACGTGCGTAATGTGAGGCTGGGTCTTTCATGCGACCGTTTTAATCCGTTTGGGCAGATGCTTACTTCTCACATCACATGGATAGTTTTTATACATATTTATAATCTTCCCCCATGGTTGTGTATGAAAAAACCTTTCACTTTCATGAGTATACTCATATCTTCTCCTTCTGATCCCGACATTGATATTGATGTATACATGCAACCTTTAATAAAAGAGTTGAAACTTCTTTGGGATGTGGGTGTGCGCACATACGATGCATGTTCGAAAGACATATTTCAGATGTGTGCTACGCTTATGTGGACGATCAATGATTTTCCGGATTATGCAATGATTTCTGGATGGAGCACGAAGGGAAAACTGTCATGTCCAGTTTGTATGAAGAATACACAATCCAGAAGACTGAAACATCACTGTAGTTTCAGTTTTATGGGACATCGACGATTCTTTCCAAAGGATAATCCATATATAATGAATCGTTGAAGATTTGATAATACCATGGGTCATATGTGACGTGTACGAGTCAACCCCGCCTCAATCCGAGGCGCGGTGTGACCGTCACCACTCAAAGTGTCTGCCTTTTGTTTCAAAAGGACGTCATTTTAATTGAAAAACATCAACTGGAATACGGAAAACCGACCAAATGCATTCGGATTGTCTCAATATATTAGCACAATGATCCATGGGTCATATGTGACGTGTAAGAGTCAACCCCGTCTCAATCCAAGGTGCGGTGTGGCTACCACCACTCAAAGTGTCTGTCTTTTGTTTCAAAAGGACGTCATTTGAAGTGAAAAACATCAACTGGCAAACATAAAACTGACCAAACGCATTAATATTGTGTTAATACTTTAGAACAACGATCCATGGGTCATATGTGATGTGTACGAGTCAACCCTGCCTTAATCTGAGGCACGGTGTGACCAGAATCACTCTAAGTGGCTCTCTTTTGCTTAAAATGGACAACAATTTAAGTACATATGGAAAACCGACCAAACGCATTCGGTTTCCATTGAAACTGTAGGAGAACGATCCATGGGTCATATGTGACGTGTATGAGTCAACTCCGCCTCAATCTGAGGTGCGGTGTGGCCGACACCACTCAAAGTGTCTGCCTTTTGTTTCAAAAGTACGTCATTTTAATTGAAAAACACCAACTGGCATACAGAAAACCGACCAAACGCATTCATATTGTGTCGATACATTAGAAAAATGATCCATGGGTCATATGTGACGTGTACGAGTCAACCCCGCCTCAATCCGAGGAACGGTGTGGCCGCCACCACTCAAAGTGTCTGTCTTTTATTTCAAAAGGACATCATTTAAAATGAAAAACATCAACTGACATTCGGAAAAGTGACCAAACGCATTCGGATTGTGTCGATGCTTTAGCACAACGATCCATGGGTCATATGTGATGTGTACGATTCAACTCCGCCTTAATCTGAGTCACGGTGTGGCCGGAATCACTCTAAGTGGATCTCTTTTGCTTAAAATGGACAACAATTTAAGTACATATGGAAAACTGACCAAACGCATTCAGTTTCCATTGAAACTTTAGGAGAACGATCCATGGGTCATATGTGACGTGTACGAGTCAACTTTGCCTCAATCCGAGATGCGGTGTGGCCAGCACCACTCAAAGTGTCTGCCTTTTGTTTCAAAAGTACGTCATTTTAATTGAAAAACATCAACTGTCATACAGAAAACCGACCAAACGCATTCGGATTGTGTCGATACATTAGCACAACGATCCATGGGTCATATGTGACATGTATGAGTCAACCCTGCCTCAATCTGAGGTGTGGTGTGGCCGCCACCACTCAAAGTGTCTGTCTTTTGTTTCAAAAGGACATCATTTGAAATGAAAAACATCAACTGGCATACGGAAAAGCGACCAAATGCATTCAGATTGTCTCGATACTTTAGCACAATGATACATGGGTTATATGTGACGTGTAAGATTCAAACCTGCCTTAATATGAGGCATGGTGTGGCCAAAATCACTATAAGTGGCTCTCTTTTGCTTAAAATGGACAACAATTTAAGTACATACGGAAAACTGACCAAACGCATTCAATTTCCATTGAAACTTTAGGAGAACGATCCATGGGTCATATGTGATGTGTACAAGTCAACTCCGCCTCAATCTGAGATGCGGTGTGGCCGGAACCACTCAAAGTTTCTGCCTTTTGTTTCAAAAGTACGTCATTTTAATTGAAAAACATCAACTGGCATACGGAAAACCGACCAAACGCATTCAGATTGTGTCGATACATTAGAACAATGATCCATGGGTAATATGTGACGTGTACGAGTCAACCCCACCTCAATCCAAGGTTCGGTGTGGCTGCCACCACTCAAAGTGTCTGTCTTTTGTTTCAAAAGGACATCATTTGAAGTGAAAAACATCAACTGGCATATGGAAAACCGACCAAACGCATTCGGATTATGTCGATACTTTATCACAACGATACATGGGTCATATGTAATGTGTATGAGTCAAACCCACCTTAATCTGAGGCACAGTGTGGCCGGAATCACTCTAAGTGGCTCTCTTTTGCTTAAAATGGACAAAAATTTAAGTACATACGGAAAACTGACCAAACGCATTTGGTTTCCATTGAAACTTTAAGAGAACGATCCATGGGTCATATGTGATGTGTACGAGTCAACACCGCCTCAATCCAAGGCGCGGTGTGGCCGACACCACTCAAAGTGTTTGTCTTTTGTTTCAAAAGTACGTCATTTTAATTGAAAAACATCAACTGGCATATGGAAAACCGACCAAACGCATTCAGATTGTGTCGATACATTAGAAACGATCCATGGGTCATATATGATGTGTACAAGTCAACCCCACCTCAATCCGAGGTGTGGTGTGGCCGCCACCACTCAAATTGTGTGTTTTTTGTTTCAAAAGGACATCATTTGAAGTGAAAAAGATCAACTGGCATACGGAAAACTGACCAAACACATTCGGATTGTGTCGATACTTTAGCACAATGATCCATGGTTCATATGTGACGTGTACGAATCAACCCCTACTTAATCTGAGGTACGGTGTGGCCGGAATCACTCTAAGTGGCTCTCTTTTGCTTAAAATGGACAACAATTTAAGTACATACGGAAAACCGACCAAACGCATTCAGTTTCCATTAAAACTTTAGGAGAACGATCCATGGGTCATATGTGAAGTGTACGAGTCAATGTTGCCTCAATACGAGGCGCGGTGTAGCCGACACCACTCAAAGTGTCTGCCTTTTGTTTCAAAAGTACGTCATTTTAATTGAAAAACATCAACTGGCATACGGAAAACCGACCAAACGGATTCGGATTGTGTCGATACATTAGCACAACGATCCATGGGTCATATGTGACATGTACGAGTCAACCCCACCTCAATCCGAGGCGCAGTGTGGCCAGTAGCACTCCAGGTGTATGTATTATGTTTAAAATGGACATTATTTCAGGTAAAAATATATGGTATACAAAAAACCGATCAAATTATGAATTGACTTCTGGATTCCACATATAATTGTCATATAAATTTTAAATTGAATTTTAAATAAATTATGTATGTTTATAATTGCGTTATGAATTCTAATTTAATTATGGATGTGTATAGTTCCACTATTATATGTTAAATGTGTATGAATTTTTTCTCTATATGTAAGTGTTAGTTGGTTATTACAGGTACAATAATTGTATATGTATGTGTTAGTTTATTGCAGGTACAATAATTAGATTGAACTGGTGGGAAAATTGGAGAGCTGGTTGCAAATTGGGGAGCTGCTGGGCAAATTGCAGAGCTGCTGTGCAATTTGCCCAGCAGAGGCTATGCCAACGGTTCAAAACCATTGTCATAGAATGTCTAGGTTTTGTTTTACCAACGGTTCATAAAACCGTTGGTAAAACACTTTTCCCAATGGTTCTAAACCATTGAGAAAGAGGAGATTTGGGGTTTTTCCCAACAGTTTTCAAAACCGTTGGGAAAAACATGGTAATTTTCATCACTTTATCCGAACGGTTGTAAACCGTTGGGATAAAGTTTTCCCAATGGTTTTCCAGAACCGTTGGGATATGGTAATTTTTCTCCACCCTATCCCAACGGTTCATTGTAAACCATTGGGAAAAGTTTTTCCCAATGGCTTACTTCCCTACGGTTTGCAGAACCGTTGGTATAACATATACCAACGGTTCTGTAGCCTTTCCCAATGGTTGTAAACCGTTGGGAAATCCTATATTTTCAGTAGTGACTGTACACCTACCAATGCTGAAAACATTGTACACCTACCGATGCTGGAAACACTGTACACCTACCAATCCTGGAAACACTATACACCTATCGATGTTGGAAACATTGTACATCCACCGATCCTGGAAACACTGTACACCTACCGATCCTGAAAACACTGTACACCTACCAATCCTGGAAACACTATACACATACTGATCCTAGAAACACTGTACACCTACCGATTCTAGAAAAACTATACACCTACGGATGATGGAAACACTATACACCTATCAGTCCTAGAAATAGTGTAAACCTACCGATACTGAAAAAAGTGTACACCTACCGATGCTAGAAACACTGCACACCTACCGATCCTAGAAACACTGTTCATAGAATGACTCACTGATACAGATGGCACTGTTCAAAAAATGACTCACTGATGCCACTATTCACATCAGTCTCATTGATGCCACTGTTCATATCGGTCTCACCGATGACAATGTTCACATCGGTCTCACCAATGACACTTTTCACATCAGTCTCACTGATGGAACTGTTCACATCAATCTCACCAATCCCACTATTCACATTGGTCTCACCGATGCCACTATTCACATCGGTCTCACCGATGCCACTTTTCACATTGGTCTCATCGATGCCACTGTTCACATCTGTCTCACCGATGCCACTTTTCACATCAGTCTCACAGATGCCACTATTCACATCAGTCTCACTGATGAAACTATTCACATCAGTCTCACCAATGATAGTGTTCACATAGGTCTCATTAATGACACTGTTCACATTGGTCTCACTGATGACACTATTCAAAAAACTGGACATTTGGAAAAGTGTTGGGGATAAGTCACCTTAACCTCCTAGAACACCTCAGAAACCATATTTCAGCAAAGGAATGGACCAGAGAGGTTTGGGCCATTACATCAGATACCTCTAAAAACATTCTCATCCTCGAGAATTCAAAACCAACCTAAAGGGAAATAGAAAAGAGTTCTGAACAAACACCCATAGAGATACCTATCAAAAGAGATCAAGCCACAAGAAGCAACATAAGAAGGCCATATCATAAACACAAAAGGTATACAACCACAAAGCGAACACTGTTACATGAAAAGAGTTAAACATCAAAAAACTCTAGGTACTTATCATGTATCTATGACTAACATTCCTAGGCACTCTCCTCCAGGACACCGTGTCGCCACAAGACACGTACCAAGGGGATAGAATTCCCACGAAACACCTTCTCTTTGTGGTCTTGGATCTCTACAAGATGCTACTCGAAGTTCACATCATCATTAACATTGATCTATCCCCAATAGATGATGTAAGAGTCATCGTGAAGATAATGACGAAGCTGTGACACATGAAAAACATTGTGTATTCAACTCATCTGTGGGGGAAGTGCTACTCGATACTCCACGAATCCAACATGATCCAAAACCTAGAAAGGCCCACCAAACTAGGAATACAACTTACTACCATGACTAAATATTCGCTTCATGTGATGGGGAGTCACCTTCAGAAACACATGATCCCCAACATCAAACTACAAAGGTCTCCTTCTTCGATCAACATATGATTTCTGATGATCCCGTGCTGTCTTCATCATCTCACGAATCACCTGAACTATCTCCGTTGTATTCTTCACTAGTTCTGGTATGAGAATTACTGACTCTATGACCCTAGTCCAACACAAAATAGAATGGAAAGGTTGGACATACAAGGATTCAAATAGTTCCATACCAATGTTGGAGTGAAAACAATTGTTTCAAGAGAACTTAACCAAGGGTAAGTGCCTCATCCATGAACCTCAAAAATCTAGGACACAAGAGCACAAAATGTCTTCAAGAGTCCGAATGGTCCTCTCTATTTGACCGTCCATCTATGGTTGAAAAGTAGTGGTAAGGAATAGCTGAGAACCAAAATCATATTGGAGACCTCTCCACACCCTAGAGGTAAAATGAGGATCTCGATTGGAAATGATTGTCCTCAGGACTCCGTAGAGTCTCACCACCACCTCCAGATAATACCTCAACAAAACTTCTACTGAGCTCGACTCCTTGATCACTATAAAGTGGGATGATTATTTTTAAACGATCCACTACCACTCAAATAGCATCATGTCCTCCCTGATCTCGAGGTAAACCAGTAACAAAGTCCATTGAGATGTCCTCCCACTTCCACTGAGGAATATACAATGGCTAGAGAAAACCACTAGGGACATGATGCTTGACCTTTACCTTTCGGTAGACCAAACATCGAGACACAAACTCTACAACTGCATGCTTCAGCCTAGGACACCAAAACTGACTCCTCAATCCTTAGTATATCTTTGTCATGCCAGGATGCACCAATAAAGGTGAACTATGGAACTCTATGAGAACTTTCTCATGCATCCCCAAAGGAAAAAAAATCCTTCCTTGATACAACACTTAGTGTTGTTCATCATCAACCCAACCATCAGGGGACTCACCACAAACAACTCAGTCTCTACAGACCTCCACCTCTAGATCCCCCAATTGGGACTCTTCCACCTTCTGCACTAGAGATGACTGCATGGTCATATGAAAAAGACAACATATGCCACCAACTTATCCCATATCGATATGTAATGCTTAAAGTTCTTCTATCACTCTCCAAGAATCACCAGATTCATGCACTGCATCACTATGTGACTTCCTGCTCAGCGCATCAGCCACAACATTCCCCTTTCCAGGGGTATATGACATTTTGATGTTGTATTCTTGTAAGAACTTCATCCATCAATACTACCACAAGTTCAAGTCACACTGGGAGAAAACATACCTCAGGCTCTTATGATTAGTGAAAACAACAAAGTGCTCACCAATGAGGTAATGTATCCACAACTTTAGAGAAAACACCATTGCCACCAACTCAAGATCATGGGTGGAATAGTTACATTTTTGGGGACACAACTGCAGAGACCCATAAGAAACAACTGATCTATACTGTATCAGAACACATCCTAACCCCATATGCAAAGCATCACAAAAAACATCAAACTGAACTCCCTTTGCTGGAAGATAAAGAACTGGACCACTTACCAACTTCTCCTTAGGATACTCAAAAGCTTCCTAACACTGATCAGTCCACACGAATGATTGATTCTTCCTAGTCAATGCTGTTAGAGGAGTCGCAACCTAAGATAAATTGGCTACAAACCTCCTATAGTAGTCTGTGAGAGCAAGGAAACTTCACACCTCTACCACCATCTTGGGGGCTGCCCAAGACACAACTGCTTCTATCTTCGATGGATCCACAACTATTCCCTACTGGGACACAACATTACCTAAGAAATGGACTTATTGAGCCCAAAACTCACACTTTAACAACTTCCCAAACAACTAATGTTGACAAAGAACTCCCAAAATGGTGTGTAGATTCTCTACATGCTCCTCCTCAGATGTGGATTACACAAGGATGTTGTCGATGAAAACCACCACGAACTTATCCAGTAACTCACGGAACACAACGTTCACCAATCCCATGAACACAACTAGATCATTCATTACACCAAACGACATTACAATGAACTCGTAATTACCATGACGACAAAGGAAAATAGTCTTTAGGGTATCCTCATCCTTCACACGCATCTGATGATATCTTGATCACAAGTTGATCTTTGAGAACCAACTTTCACCCTTTAGTTGATCAAATAAACCATCAATCCATAGAAGAGGATAGCGATTCTTCACTGTCACTTTGTTTAAGTGATGATAACCAATACACAACCATAAACTGTCGTCATCCTTCTTCACGAACAAAACTGGTGCACCCCATGGTGACACACTCAACCGAACAAATCCACACTATAACAGACCATCAAGATATATACATAGCTCTCATAACTCAAAAGGGGACATCCTATATGGACACATAGATATAGAAGATGCTCTTGGCTGTAGCTGGATCCCAAACTCAATCCATCATCGAGGGGGTAATGCTAAAAAATATTCTATAAATACATTAGGGTACTCTTCTACGACCCTAGGAAACACCAACTGCTAAACCTATGAAGAACTCATCATCATCTCAGCCATCAAGGATGATAAGGATGGAACATGCATTTGACTCGTTTGAGGGTCTCACTCACCAACAAACACCACTGGCTCTCCATCAGCATTGAAGAACACCACCTGCCTCTTGAAGTAATCCACGATAGCCTACACCAAATACAAAAAATCCATGCTGAGGATGACATCATATGGTTGTATCCATAAACATAAAAAATCTCCCCAAGAGTAGTGCTACCCCAACACTAGCTCACAATCTCTACATACTTCAAACAAGTTAGCTCAATCTCCAACTGACGTAGTCAACACCAAGGGAACTATAAGCCTCTCTACCTCAAGTCCCAAAGCACATAAAAGGGTAGGTGATATTAAGGAGTGAATCTCTCCTGAATCAAACAAGGCATACACCCAATTAGAAATCAAGAAAAGGGTACCCCGAATGATATCCGGCTCGCCTGGTGCTGGAAATGCTAAAGCATGAAGCTGACCATGACCTCCTACACAACCTCTATGACCCTGATGATGAATACCACCATTTCCTAACTATGATCTCTGAGGATGGGGAGTATCATGAGGCTATCCTATGCCTACCCCATCTGCTCTCTACTGATCCAAAGTTGTTGCAACCTGTTGCTACTTCCTCAGCTGGAACTGCCTCAACGGAGGAACCTGGAGCGGAACAACTGGTGCAAGATGAATGATTTAAAAGGTTTGGAACTCCCACTACTGATGACATCTTCCTCCATAAGAAAAACAAGCACTTGATCCCTTGACATAGGTCTGAGATCCACCGCCCCTAGAGAAATGAGATGGTGAGGTATGGGACCTACCCCTGGTCGAACAGAAACTCTTATGCCCTGAAAACCGGGAACCCCGAACCATAGCTCTACTTCATGAGGAATCATGATGACTCCCATCTCTTGATGATATAGTTATGACCAATGTCCTCTCGACGACCTATTCCCTCTCCAGCACCTTAAGATATGTCTTCAGCATAAATAGGGTGACCTGGTACTGGATCTTTGGATGCAAAGCCTCCTCTAAATGCCTCTCCCTAGCCTCCTCATCTTGAAATAGTTCTAAAGAATATCGTAAAAGTTTCCTAAAATGGATTCCAAAATCTCACACAATAGAGATCCCCTGTCGAATGGTAAGTAGCTTTTGGTGACTGGACGCCTTCACAGTTGAAGAAATAAACTCGACTATGAACTTGTCTGGGAACTCCTACCATGAGATCGCCAACTCTTTGTGATCCCTGAGGAACAAGAACTGCCACTTCTTCACTAATCTGCATAGTATCATCATAACCAAAGACACCCAGTGATCCTTCCGAGCACAAATCAAACTGAAGGCTATATCAACCTCCTCCAATCAGTCTTCCGTGACTGCATCTGAAATGGATCCCTCATACTTCTATAGACTATGGCACTGAAAATCATGGAGTGTCCTCCTCTAAGTGTCATCGTCGTCAACCTATACCCTACAGAGATCTGTTGGAACAAAATCTTGGACATATTTTATGCAAACCTGATGAGGACATCGACCCGGAGCTATATCTATAAAATAAAAAACAGTTAGAGCTCCTAAACCTGGAATATAGAAGACTCAACATTAATTAATTGATTTTTTTCTTTTATTCATTTTTGTTTAAACTATCCCAAGGTATACCCATTCAAATATAGGCACAAAGAAGAATGATGCATGATCCTTTCCTAGGTATCTACCCCGTAACTAGTATCACCTCGTTTAGTAGCCACTGAAAACTTAAAGTTTCGTGAATCAGATCACAGGGGGCCCTAAACACCTATGTCTTAGCCATTCTCTAGTGTTTCCATCACTTTATAAACTTAAATGACACTGTTTCCCTACCAACCCATGCAACCTCACCCGTGCCTAACACCAAACTCCATCCTATCCCTCAAACATACCTCTAATACCACTCTGTCATGACCCCTCCCCACAAGGTGTACCCCTCCTAGGCTGGAAATGTGAGAAGGGAGATAATGACCCCTGAATCCCACCTCCAGTAGGCCCCGGGTTGGTGACTAGCACCGAGTTTATAGTAAACACACAAATAAGAGGCATTACCCTCTAAGGGAACACATGCGAAAGAGATAGATAAGACAGACACCAACCAACTCCAACTCAGACTGCAATATAAAAGAAAACCCTAGTACACATATGTAATGTCATGAAAAAACTACTACAACTGAAATGGAAAACTACAAGTACCAAAAGAAAGTAAAAACAACAGCAACCATGAAGCCCGAACAAATCCTAAAACCCCAAGCTAGTATTAACCATCCTGATCTCCAACCTACTCCAAGTGACCTGAAAAATAGTTTATATATATGTAGGGTGAGTATAATATTATAATCAGTATGATCCTCCCTGAAGTCTCTCGTACAAAAGTAAAGAAAACATGCTAAAGCACAATGAAAAACAAGTGAAACTAACTCATCACCTAAATATGTATACTAAGTTCCCAGCCTCACTATGGATACTCTGACCAAGTATCGCATACAAGAGTATATAATATAATAAAAAATATCAAGGGTACCCCGCTACCACTTCCCCACTAGTTTTTCTCTTTGCCCCAACATCGCACGTCCTAAACATCTCTCTCCAAAAAGGCTTGCCTGCAAACACCTGGGAATAACACCACAACATGCACCTTGTGCAAAAAAACTACCACATCCATATAACCAAAGTAACCAGGTAGTTTCTGGGAGCCACCAAAGCTTTCATAATGTGTATCATACGTCAGGTATTAAACCTCAAGCCATTATAGCTCATACACTGAGTAAGGATCCTCAAGCCATCATAGTCTATACACATTACACCTATAGTTGTCCATAAGAAACTATATCCAGAATATATGTGCATGAATAACCACAAGCCATTACATCCCTCTACACACATATATGGGGAAAACTAACCACTGTTCCTACCAACACAAGTAACTACCAAGAGAAGAGAGCAGGGCCAAAGGGGGTAGTCATCCATCCATCCTCCCACCAGAATGTTGGGGAAAACACCCCCCAGGGATCAGAATCTCCAGGGTTTCAATTTCCTTAACTGACAAGGTGGAGTATCATATAGAAACACAAAAAGTAAAAAAAAAAAAAATACTACAGATCACAACAACACTATAGGCATAACCTAGTCTTAGACTCAACTGCACCTAACTTCTCTCAGTCTCCCGGTTGCCACTTCTAAGACTAGGTATCCTATAAGCACACAACCATTTAAAGAGCTTTATTACATTGATTTATTCCCTTTTTATTAGTTACACTTTACATTAATTAATTATTTAAACATTAATTAACCATTAACAATTTCACATTACATTTCATTAGAATCACACCAAATGTACATTGTTCCTTTAAATTGTAACCTCAACATTGCGTCCCAGCAAGCTCCAACCCCTTGGGTTAACATCATTTATTCAATCATTTATTAACAACATTATTACTTTCACATATTCCTAGGAATTATAGATAAACATTATAAGATATTAAACATAAGGGGTCTCAACATGGTGGGTAGTTGAACTACCCATCAAGTATTTTCCACCTATAACAAGAGCGTAGACCCAGCATCCCATGAGAAGATAAACATGGAAAGCACGTGGCATAATCCATGAATCTTCACCCCCTTTGGAAGGAGGGTAAGAAAAATAAGCTACCTTGATAAGTGGATAAAGTAATATAGATAGAAAACCAACAAGATTCAGAAAACATCTAATCATTCACATCCAACCCGTTTCATCATCTCTAGTGTCCTTCCCGACACCCACATGCATAAACCGATGCATTTGTCCACACTAGGCGTCAATTGATACCACAACCAATGGGCCTCTATGCCCCCAAATATCACAATAGCCATTCAGGCTCACATCAAAACACAAGAAGTAGGAAAATAAACATCATATCAACTAGTCTCTTGGCCCTTAAACAAATCATCCAACCTTCAAACACAATGAGCTCTCACAAATCCAAGAATAAGGCTCTTGGCCTTTACAAGCAAGAGGGTAACTCAGAACCCTAGGAGGAATTATATTTTATCAAACAACTACTTCTTTAATCCATATTGAATTAACTGATTTATTATTTTTAGGTTCCAACTATGGAAACCTAAACAACAAGATATCATAGTTATAACAAATATATACATGCTTACTACACCAATTTGATTAACATCAAATTATAACAACAACAACCAGATTCATTTACATGCCTCTTTATCTTTGAAAAATAATTACAATTAATCCCAATTTACGTTCATTACCAATTTCTATTAAGAACGACATGCTAAAAAATGCAAGTATAAATATCACACTATCTAGCAAAACAAGAGGCAATAACATATGATCGATACCAATTGATTTCTCTAGTTCAAATATTTATTATGTCAATTACATTGTGGTGTAGTGGATAAATCATGATAACTATATGAATTCATGTAAAATAATATAGAAAAAATAAATCCCCTACCTCAAAAGGTTCTTGATGTTCTTTATACGAGAATGATCCACACAACAGATTACGATCACCTCCCCCATGACAACTGCATCCACCTGAGGACGTCGCGACACGACAACACCAAACAACACCCAAGAAAACTCAATTAGAAGCATAGAGATCACATTCCATAACATATAAAGGAGATACAGGAGAAGAAAGACCAAATAAAATAAAATAATGGAGGTAGATCATACCCTCTATCGATAACGAATCGACACTTACTGCTTGCACCAAAACAGGGGGTGTGCATACAGGAGGAAGAAACTTCCAGGAGAAACGATCCAAGGATTAAGGTTCTATCACACTACTCCTATAGGAAGAAGGAAAGGTTCAAGCATCTCGCACCAGGGAACAAGAAGGTAGAACAAGGGAGGAAGATATCTCATCCCTTTAGAGGATTTATAGGGCAGAGGTTAAAGATACACTAGATTTTCCATTAAAAGCAGATCATATTAAACCACATAGTTTGACCAAGTAAAGGAATCCCAAGCCTTAGGAAAATTTATATAGGAGTTATGATCTTTTAATCGGCCTTAAATACCTTAAAAAGGCCTTGAATGTGTTTAATGTCAAAGAAAACGTTAAAGGGGTGAAACTATAGGAAGCTGTAAACAGCGTTGGAAACACTGTACACCTACCAATGTTGGAAACACTATACACCTACCGATACTGGAAACACTGTACACCTATCGATCCTGAAAACACTATACACCTACTGATGCTGGAAACACTATACACCTACCGATCTTGGAAACACTATACACCTACCGATCCTGGAAACACTGTACACCTACCAATGCTGGAAACACTATACACCTATCAATACTAGAAACACTATACACCTACCGATCCTAGAAACACTGTACACCTACTGATCTTGAAAACACTATACACCTACCGATCCTAGAAACACTGTACACCTACTGATCCTGGAAACACTGTACACCTACCGCTGCTAGAAACACTGTACACCTAACGATCCTAGAAACACTGTTCATAGAACGACTCACCAATACTGATGGTAATGTTTATAAAATGACTCTTCGATGGCATTTTTCACATCAGTCTCACCGATGTAACTATTCACATCAGTCTCACCGATGGAACTATTCACATCGGTCTCACCAATTCCACTATTCACATCAGCCTCACTGATGCCACTGTTCATATCGGTCTCACGAATGATAGTGTTCACATCGGTCTCACCGATGGAACTTTTCACATCGTTCTCACCAATGGAACTGTTCACATCGGTCTCACCGATGCCACTATTCACATTGGTCTCACTGATTCCACTGTTCACATTGGTCTCACCGATGCCACTGTTCACAAAACTGGAAGTTTGGAAAAGTGTTGGGGATAAGTCACCTTAACCTCCTAGAATACCTAAAACACCAAATTTTAGAAAAGGAATGGACTGGAGAGGTCTGGGCCATTATAATGAGTCTACATCCATGATATCCTATATCATTTTTTCCAATTATATGATATCATCCAGCTATAGAACATATATTTAAGATTAGCATCACAACACTTCTAGGTTCTCATAATAGTAGGGATCCTATATAACCTTTTAGTGTTATAATTACTCTTAGGAAATTATCACATACAATGTTATGCAGAAGAACAATCATGACGTGCTAAAGAATTTATTAATATTCAAAACCATGAATATTTGTTATCATATAGTAAAAAAGAAGCTGGTTATAGAGCACCAAATCCAACACTCTATGCTCTCCCCATTATCTAATATGAACACTATATGGGGCATCTATGATCATTTGATGCAATTTTTTTAATACATTGAGGTATGAGAGATAAAGATATCCTCACTATTTTTCCAATTTCAGGTGTCGTGCAGGTAGTAGTGCATCCTAGTTGATTTGATAGTGTATCTATTCTATTACCTTGATGTGGCTGGGATATTCTTCATATGGTAATAATTTTTCTTTTATGTGATGAATAGAATTCCATATATTCAGGTAGATTTCATGCACATAATCTTTCTACAATGCCTCTGGAATGATACATTGGGGAGTGGATAAAGGCAATAATATGACTGGTATGTCCTCTTTAGATGACTACCATCTCATGTTCAACACGTCTTCTCTATCTTTTTTCAGCGGATCCTTAACCTAGTCTGACCAAAATGGATATTTCCCTACTGCTCTATTGTAAACAACAATATTAGTGGGGACTTCCTCCATCATATTGGAATGCAGGTGATCCAAGGGTGGTTTGATGAAAGACATTTTCCTTGGGATGTTTTCCTGCTTAGAAAGGATGTCACTTTTCAATGATGAGACATCAGGCATGACTGGACTCATTTTCCCAAGCGCCTCATGATAGAAGGGCTTTCTCATCATTAAATCAGTAAGGGGAGGACCTCCTTGATGAAGTGAAATGTAGTTATGGAGAGGACTACCATCACATATTGACATTTGACTGTATGGAGAGTTCCTACAGTATATATCCTAGGGAGGACCATGAGGGAAGATGATATAAAGGAGAGTATCTCCTTTTTGTTTGATCTTTTGGCAATGTGGAGGGATATCATGTCGCTCATCAGGAGATGATCTCTCAAGATCGATCAGATTCTGGACATGAAGCAAGCCTTTATGGTAAGATGTCTAGGGAGGACCTCTAGAAATATTTCTACTATTATTGTAATTTGGAAATGGAAGAATAGGATCCTAAGATTCTATAGATACATTTCTCAGGGCTTCAAGAATTCTATAATTAAGCAGATCAAGATCATATATCGACCCTTCATTTTCTAGTCACCTTTGGTGAGGCTTCTTTTGGGACACCATCTTGCTAATGACTAGGGATACTTGTTGGGGATAATGATTTTCATATAAGGAAGCTTGTTTGATTATCTCCCATATCACTTATATAATTTTTTGATAGGTTTCTGGAATTTTGGGATGGGTTCTTGATTACCCTATAATTCCCACTAGGGTAGATCGATGACCTCCAATTAGAATGAGGGTATGGTACCAATCTGGTTTTATATATATCATGAGGTAATTTAGCCCACAACCCTCATAGATGGGAGAAGAGGTGTGTGTCTTCTCTATAGTGACCCTAATTTTATTTTAATGAGTCACCTTAATTATGGGGATGGAGTTGTGTGTCTTCCCCTATACTATTTTTGTTTTCATTATTATATCCTAGAAATTTTGCAGGATATGGGTAGGAATTTTCATCCACCCTTTCACAATATTCAGGATGTTCTGAGTAACTTCAGTTGTTGGAATGGTGATATATTCCCATTTTGTGGCTAGATTAGGTATGTGTGCTTTCTACTATCCTCCATTTCTAACCAGTATGTATTGAAAATACTTAGGTGTGGGGGAAAAGATATGGGTCTGCCCCTTATTTTTTGTCGGGATATGCTGGATGATTTCTCTAAATTCTTCTAGGTTAGGCTGACATGCTTAATAAATATAGATAGGTCTGTGCTCCTACTCATGGATTTCAGTCATATTTAATTATAGGGATTGGTTGATGTGGGAAGGTGTTGGTGAAAAATTGTGGTTTGCCGCTGAATTTGATTGGGGGGGATTCTTTGGATGTTGCTGAACTATGCCAATAGACTTGGATGGTGTAGGTAGGTGTTTGTGCTTGCTCACTGTTTACCTTCTAATTTGATTGGAATAATTATTTAGAGGGAATAGAGGTGTGTCTCTACTCCCTATTGTTTGGTCACTACCCTTGGTGGGTTATCTTGTGTGCTTGGGTCTGAGTGACCTGGGCTGGAATTATGAGGACAACACCCCCATCATGCTAAGGGTTTATCACCACGTGATGTTGGCGGTGGAGAGTACTTGTAGGAGCCCTTTGGAGGGACCCCTGTGCTATATGGATGAGGCCATAAGTGGACTCTTGATATGCCTCCTTATGATAAGGGAGGATCTGATTGTTAAATTCTGGGGATATGATCCCAAAATGGTTTGATATGATAATTGGTGTCATCTACTTTTGGACTACCAACCATCGTTGTTTAGACAAATAGTAGGGATTCATGAGCTGGAGGGCCTTTCAAGTAGCCTCCAAGGTTGGGATGGTACCATTTAGGTGGTACTCCCTAAATAGTTCATTTGATACCCTATATTAGAGATTCTATGTTGGTGATGGTGTCCTCTACTTAGATGAGGACCTAGCCTACACAGTGGCTAATGTGTATGTCTTCTAGAACTGTTATGTCACCATTTTTATTGAAGGGAGTCCCTATCAAAGTTTCCTAAAATATATACAACAAACAAAAACAATAAAACCTCATAAAATTAGCATCTTAATAAATTAACACATGCACAATTGATTTTCCCATATTCATATGTGGCCCACTTTTATTTTGGGTACGAAAGGGGCCTGACATGTGGGCAACACAATCATCTTGGTTAAGGATTCACATCATGTTCAACATTTTTATTTCATTACCAAATATCACATGGGATTATAATATAATTTATTGGTGAAGGTGGCATAACCTTCATTTCATACATATACCCATGTCCTTTCTAGGTGGTTCCCAATGGGTCTTTTTTGTGGAACCGGAAACACCCAATAGTTCCCTTCTTCAGAATATTTCATGAAATTGTTTTCCAAAGGTAATTTGTTATTGGTAAATGGATCCAAATTATTATTAGGTTCTCACATTGGTCAAGAGTATGGGAGTTCAGGATCATCACACCCTTTTGGAGGAAAATTATTACCTACTTCAGGACTCTCTTAAAGATTTAAGACATGTTCATGAATCCTTTATTAAATCCTAAGTATAAAACATGTCACCCTTGGGTTAACAATAAATTATTAACATGAATGAACTTTAGAATCATCTATATGTATCCAAATTTCTTCATTGAAAAAGAAATCTATATGTATCTAAGGCTCTCCATCAATGGTGTCCTTTTGTATATATATTAGAGATTCTTTGTTCTTTTATTATTACAATACCAGTTTTAATCCATGTAGTGGGGCACTCTGGAATATATCATCATCCGGGGAGATGAGAGTTTTTTTGATGTTGGGATCAGGCCCATGAGTTAGGCTTCCTATGTATCCTTATAAAAGGAATCAAAACCCATGTATTTCAGTTCCACTTAATAGTACACATCATACCTTTTAAGGTCATGTGAAGAGGACCAAACCGTTTAGTTTAATATCATGAGGTAAGTAATTCTAGGTGAAATATGCCTAGTCAAAGTTTGATGTGGGACTTATGTCGATGAGGCCTAAGAACCCAAAGGGAATATACCCTCTTGGATTAGATTTGAACTTATGAGGAATGTGGCCCCAAGATAATTAGGTTTAATTTGGGGTGTTGGATTTGGACCTCAGGGAGGCTTCCTATGTATCCCATTTGGATGGGAATCAAAGCCTATGTAGTTTGGTTTCAGAGGACCCACGTATATGGATTCCCTTTTAAGGATTAATCTCACAAGGTATGTATCCTTTTTTGATGGATTCATGGTTTTTAGGACCCACATCTATGGAGGCCCTCAAGAGTTTGTCTCATATGGGATATGACCCTTTTAGATGGTGATATCATGGTTAGGGCTTATACCAAATAGGAGACCCTTTTGGATTGAGTATGGTTGAGGATTATAGTGGATAATAGGATCTTTGGATTGATTATGGTTGGGTATTATACCAGATAGGTGGCCCTTTGGGTTGGATACATGGCTTTGAGGACCCATTCCTATGGAGGCCCTCTGAAGGAAGGTGAGAGGAAGATCTGGAAAATGATTCTCTGTCAGGACATGCATTGTAACATCCCAAGTAAGTAATGAATGATATATATTTTTATCTATGTCTATTAATGAATTAGATAGTGTTTTAGAGGCTTAAAATGAGAATAAATCCAATCTTAAGCATGGAATACACTAATATTTTTAAAAGATTGTTTTACTGCCTTTTGATGGAAAACCATTTTTAAATCAAAATTTTGACAATTTTATAAGCTCTATTTGTCAAAATAAACTTATTATTTATGATTGAGACATTGAAATTTACTTTGGGTAATTTTTTGGTATTTTTCCGATAAAGTTCATTTTTTAATGAATAGTGAAAAATGTTGTATTTTAATTCAAAACCTCTTTTTAATATAATTTATTTATATGATTATATTATCTTTTTAATTGGTTTTAAAGTTAAATTAGAATATATTTTTACCATTTAATCCAATAGTGGTCGTGGAATTAATTTCACTTTGAAATCGGACTTAAAATAGTGTCAATCTTTTGATACATTTTGTTTCATAAAAACACGCTATTTGTTTTGAAAGCGGGAATTAACTATTAAATTAATTAATGCAAATTATATGTTTTGAATTTGGTAAAATTGAAATCATTTTTGAATTCGGAATATCAAATATAGCTTAGGGTGAATTTTTGGTATTTTTCTGAAAAACTTCAATTTTTGATGAATAGTGAAACCACTAAGTGGTACTTAAAAAACTGATTTTTCGTTTAAATGAAATTTTACCACCTCTGTGTTTTGAATTTAAAAAATCCTACATACATGGTTTTCATTAAGAAGTAAAATGTGGTTCAATGGGATTAAAATAAATTTTTTCTGAATAGTAACTTTTAAGTTTTTAATCGCGATTAGAGGCAATTAGTGTAATTTAAGGTAAGAATAATGTTTTAATGATATTAAATGAACTTGACACATGTAATACCCTTATTTGATGTGTCATGGACAACCAAGAAAATCCATGTGTCAACTTGGGGAACCCATGGAGCCACTTTGAAAGGAAAATGACATTAATATCTTTTTATTTAATGTTAAAGTAAAAATGTCACAAACATGAGTTGTTTTACTAAAACAATTTTTAAATGGGGTTATACAAGTCATATTTTTGACTATAAATATTCATTAGAAATATAAAAAGATTTCCTATATCATTATATTTGTTTTATGAATTTTAGACATTAAATAAATAAAATTATTTATGACATCATGATGATGTAGCGATTACCTCATTATTTAACGATTTAAATAAAATGAAAAGATAATGTAAAATCTAAGACCTACACATGTCAAAAACCTATTGGATGAGTATATTTATAACTCCTATCACCTTATCCTACAAATATATAATTTTGGGACCTTTTAAATCCGAAAAGTATTTTATGATAAAGTAACCTTTTATAACTTTCCAAGAGTGCCCCTCCTCTCCTCTTATAAAAGGCCCCCACCTCTACCTCCTTACCCACACCTCTAAAGACTTTGGATCGGCCAAAACCTGATCATTTTGTCTCTACAAATCCCTATATTACTCCTATAATCCTCACTTTGGGCAGAAGTCTTCCCAAGGAAGCCTTTGATCTCAAATCAAAAAGAGTTACCCGATTTAAAGGTAGTGTCTTCTCTTGTGTTCTTATGTTTTATTTTGCTTCTCCAACCCCATAAAATCTTTTTATTCATTTATTTTGTAACAAATCCAGTATCTTAAATATACTAGGATGTTTTTATAAGAATAATTCTAGCTACAATTACACACACCTACATCTAATGGTTAAAGAACATACTGTTTCTATGGATGGTGAATTTCTACCTCACGAAATGATGATTGTTCAATATTCTTCTAACACCTTCAAAGGTGGCCATTAAGATGTCACTATATTTATATATGATATATAATATGTTTATTTTTTCCTTAAGCTTCTGTATTTTTCATTTATGGCATAACTTTATGGCTTCCATTATGGGTATACGCGATATCTTCATTTTAGGAAGTGCGGACTACCACCCCCTCAAAGTGATTTGATTCGTTAATACCATATGTGGTACGTATAAATGATAGATTTAATGATATTATATATTATACCATACTGGAATTATAATACTATTATGTATCATTATGTTTTAATTCCATTAAAGTATGAGATAGAAATGAAAGTAATGTTCATGCGTACGTACGACTTACCGTCTCCATGAACAGTGCATTTCATTTCTTATCCCCAAACGTAATGTACTATTATAAGTACATATATATAATGGATATATATGATTTATGTTACATATAAATGATGAATATAATTTTGGAATTAAAATATACATATCTTTCATTTAGTTTTAATTCCATTAATATGACATAGAAATGAAAGTAGCGTTCATGCGTACGTACGGCTTACCGTCTCCATGAACGGTGCATTTTATTTATTACCTCTAAATGATTATGTAATATTATAAATTCATTTATATAATGGTTATATATGATATATATGGAATCTACATCATGAATATCATTCTTGAGATAATGGATATTTGACTACGTGAACAACTTGTAAATATAAGAAGTTCATTTTTGACTCAAGTACCAATGATCATTAAAACGACCGTTATAAACTTAAATAATAACATAGTGTTAATGACATGGTAATAAATGATATAAAATGAATAATTAACTTGAAAAAGGTTCTTAAGCAAGTATAAATTAACTCAAGTTTATTATTCAGGAGATTAAAGAACGATCAAGTCAAGTCGGATACGAGGTAAGGGACTTCGTCTCAATCTCCATTCATCGAGGCATATTTTGTTTTATACACAACTTTATTTTATACGGTGTATAAAACCCTTTTAATTTTACGCTTATTCAAAAGGGATCTTTTTTTATATGAAGCGTTTACTAAATGACAAAAGGAATGTTTTTTTTCGTACGTATGCGGCGACAACGACTTCTCCGACGCCGTGACCATTATTTGAGTTTCGGCTTACTCTATAAGCCATAACCTTTTTTGAATGAAAAATAAATCCCATGTTTTACTTTTCTTTTATTTTGGTATTGAAAATGGTTTTCATAATGTTTTTATTATATCAATGTGTTGTATTGATATCTTGTGATTGAAATGTGGAAATGTTATGTTTCCTTTATGCATGTTTTATGTGATATGATTATGTTATGGTTCTTGGGAATTGTTATGAAGATGGGTGTTTACGTGATAAACTAAGGGAGGGTGAGCCCGATATAGCCCTCCAATGCATTGGGTAACGCGAAGGAGTTAAACGTTAAGGTTTCTCTGAAGAGATTTAGGGAATATACTGTGATGGGTATTCCAAACGTAACCAAGAGGGTTACTCCCTACGTAAGAATGTTATGAATGCATCAAGTTACCTTTATGTATTATGATTTCTATGATTTATTCATGATTTGATGAGGTATATTAAAGTGCTTATGTTTTATGAGTAAAGTATGATTTCATTGATTCTTATGTATACATGTACTCATGTTTCCTTTCCATATTTTTATATCCCTTACTGAGCTTTTTATGCTCATCCCAAGTTTTTGAAATGATTTTCACAGGTCAAGGGAATGGTACATGATGTGATGATAGTGTTAAGGAAGTGTCAATAAAGAATCCATGTTTTATTTTAAATATGTTTCCATTGATGGAAAAAATGAATACTATCTTTTATGTAACCACTTTGTTTAAATGTGGAATGTAATGCAAGTTTTTTGATCTAATTATCTAAAACTCTAAACCTGAAAAGATCCTTAATGTGTAATCTTGTAATAACTCAAGATTAAGTAAGGTTTAAGGCTGGGGCCTTATAGTTGGTATCAGAGGTCTGTTTAGACAACTTTAGGAGTTATAATTCTATTAAATGATTATCCAAAAATATTTTTTTATGGTCAAATTTAAATGATATAGCATTTGAAGATTACCATGTTGCTTCGCATAAGATATTTTTGTGATAAGAATGGTTTTCCATAGAGGAAATAGATCAGATTTTCTAGGAAGGCATACAGAGTATAATGACCTTTCAAATCAGAAACCAGAGATGGTCAGAATCATAATTGAGCAGTTTACTGCACTGATGGATCAGTTGAATCAGGTGATAAATAATGGTTGTGTTTATTGATGATATTTTTGTGTTTTCTAAAAGTAAAGAGGAGAATGAGAGTCATTTAAGGGTTATCTTGCAAACCTTAAAATAAAAGAAACTGTATGTAAAATTCATCAAGTGTGAGTTTTGGTTACAAAAAATTTCTTTCCTTGGTCACATTGTTTCAAAAAATGGCATAACTGTTGATCCTGCTAAAACAAAAGTTGTTGAAGAATGGCCAAGACCCACAAATGTAACCGAGATCCGTAGTTTTCTTGGTTTTGCAGGTTACTACTGAAGGTTTGTTGAATTTTTTTTCATAGTTATCTAGTCCAATGACTAAGCTAACTCGGAAGGGTGTTAAGTTTATCTGGACAAAATAATGTGATGATTGTTTTCAGGAGTTGAAAAGAAGATTGGTGAATGCTCCAGTTTTGGCACTACCTTCCAGGAATGGTGAGTTTGTTATCTACAGTGATGCTTCATTGAAGGGACTTGGTTGTGTCCTAATGCAGAATGATCAGGTAATTGCTTATGCTTCACGTCAGTTGAAAACTCATGAGGTAAATTATCCTACACATGATTTGGAATTAGCTGCTGTTGTTTTCAATTTAAAAATTTGGAGGCATCATTTGTATGGAGTAAAGTGTGAAATATATACCGATCACAAAAGTTTAAATTATATATTCACTCATAAAGAATTGAACATGAGACATAGGATATGGATAGAATTAATCAAGGATTATGATTGTACAATTCATTACCATTCGGGAAAATCAAATAAAGTGGCTGATGCTTTGAGTCGAAAGAGTAATGCTTCATTAACAATGTTGCATTTGGAACGTGATCCATTGGTTAAGGATTTGATGAACTTTGGCATAGAAGTTGTTGGTGCCGGATGTCCTTCTGTTTTGTTTCAGGTGTCAGTGAAATCTTCTCTATCAGACAGAATCAAGCAAGCACATAAGAAAGACAGTGAGTTGCAGAAAAAGGTAGAGCTGGTTCAGAAAGGTAAGTTGCCTGAATTCAACATTGATAATGATTGTGTTTTGAGATTTGGGAAGAGATTGTGTGTGTCTTGTGATTCACAGTTAAAGAGAGAGTTGTTATGTGAAGCTCATAGTTCTCCGTTTTCAGTTCATCCTGGCAGTACTAAGATGTATAGAGATCTGCGGGAGTATTACTGGTGGGATGGAATGAAAAGAGATATTGCTGATTTTACTGTGAAGTGTTTGACATGTCAACAAGTTAAAGCAGAGTGACAGTTACCGAAAGGGATGCTTCAGCCTTTACCAGTGCCAGAGTGGAAATGGGAGAATATATCCATGGACTTTGTTGTGGGATTACCGAATACATCTTGAGATAATAATGCAATATGGATTATTGTTGATTTCTTGACTAAATCTGCTCATTTCCTTGCTATATGAGATAATTTTTCCCTAGATCAACTTTCCCGTTTGTATCTTAAAGAGATAGTCAGGTTACATGGAGTTCCTCTCTCCATTGTATCTGACTGTGATCCCAGGTTCACTTCTAACTTTTGGAAAGGCCTTCAGAAGTCATTGGGTACTGAATTAAATTTTAGTACAACTTTTCATCCTCAATCAGATGGGAAATCAGAACAAACAATTTAGACTTTGGAAGATATGCTACATGCTTGTTCGATGGATTATCAGGGAATTTGGGACAAAAATCTTTCTTTGGTTGAGTTTTCATATAATAACAGTTTTCATTCCAGTATATAGATGGCACCATTTGAGGTGTTATATGGGAAGCGGTGTCGAACTCCAAATTTCTAGGATGAAGTGGGTGAAAGGAAATTTATGGGACCAGAATTGGTAGAAGAGTTGACAAAAAAAGTTCAGCTGATACAGAAACACATGAGAACAGCTTAGAGCAGGCAGAAGAGTTATGCGGACAACAGGAGGAAGGATCTCTCTTTTGAGTTAGGTGATCATGTTTTTCTCAAATTATCACCATAGAAAAGTGTGATGCGATTTGGTAAGAAAGGAAAGCTGGGTCCAAGGTTAATTGGACCATATGAAATTCTATAGAGAGTTGGATCAGTTGCATACCGAGTGGCTTTACCTCCAAGTTTATCTCAGGTACACAATGTTTTTCATGTTTCGATGTTGAGAAAGTATATGCCAGATCCATCTCATGTTTTGAGCCCAGAGGTAGTTCAGTTGGAAGAGAATCTCTCTTATGAAGAATAACCAGTCCAGATTCTTGACCGAAGGGAGCAAGTGTTGCGAAATAAGGTAATTCATCAGGTAAATGTTTTGTGGAAAAACCACATGATTGAAGATGCAACATGAGAATCTAAAAATGCAATGAGGGCTAAATACCCCCACTTATTCGATAATTAAATAAATTACGGGGAGACAATTTTCTAAAGGGGGAAGGATGTAACATCCCAAGTAAGTAATGAATGATAGATATTTTTATATATGTCTATTAATGAATTAGATAGTGTTTTAGAGGCTTAAAATGAGAATAAATCCAATCTTAAGCATGGAATACACTAATATTTTTAAAATATTGTTTTAATGACTTTTGATGGCAAACCATTTTTAAATCAAACTTTTGACAATTCTATAAGCTCTATTTGTCAAAATAAACTTATTATTTATGATTGGGACATTGAAATTTACTTTGGGTAAATTTTTGGTATTTTTCCGATAAAGTTCATTTTTTAATGAATAGTGAAAAATGTTGTATTTTAATTCAAAACCTCTTTTTAGTCTAATTTATTTATATGATTATATTATCTTTTGAATTGATTTTAAAGTGAAATTATAATATATTTTTACCATTTAATCCAATAGTGGTCGTGGAATTAATTTCACTTTGAAATCGGACTTAAACTAGTGTCAATATTTTGATACATTTTGTTTCATAAAAACACGCTATTTGTTTTGACAGCGAGAATTAACTATTAAATTAATTAATTAAACTTATATGTTTTTAATTTGGTAAAATTGACATCATTTTTGAATTCTGAGTATCAAATATAGCTTAGGGTAAATTTTTGGTATTTTTCTGAAAAACTTCAATTTTTGATGAATAGTGAAACCACTAAGTGGTACTTAAAAAACTGATTTTTCGTTTAAATGAAATTTTACCACCTCTGTGTTTTGAATTTCAAAAATCATACATACATGGTTGTCATTAAGAAGTAAAATTTTTTTCAATGGGATTAAAATAAATTTTTTCTGAATAGTAACTTTTAAGTTTTTAATCGCGATTAGAGGTAATTAGTGTAATTTAAGGTAAGAATAATGTTTTAATGATATAAAATGAACTTTACACATGTTATACCCTTATTGGATGTGTCATAGACGACCAAGACAATCCATGGGTCAAATTGGGGACCCCATGGAGCCACTTTGGAAGGAAAATGACATTAATATCTTTTTATTTAATCTTAAAGTAAAAATGTCACAAACATGAGTTGTTTTACTAAAATTTTTTTTAAATGGGGTTATACAAGTCATATTTTTTAATATAAATATTCATTAGAAAGATAAAAAGATTTCCTACATCATGATATTTTTTTTATAATTTTTAGACATTAAATAAATAAAATTATTTATGACATCATGATGATGTAGCGATTACCTCATTATTTAACGATTTAAATAAAATGAAAAGATTATGTAAAATCTAAGACCTAAACATGTAAAAAACCTATTGGATGAGTATATTTCGAACTCATATCACCTTATACTCGAAATATATAATTTTGGGACCTTTTAAATCCGAAAATCATTTTATGATAAAGTAACCTTTTATAACTTTCCAAGAGTGCCCCTCCTCTCCTCTTATAAAAGGCCCCCACCTCTACCTCCTTACCCACACCTCTCAAGCCTCTGGATCAGAAAAAACCTGCTCATTTTGTCTCTAAACATCCCTATATTACTCCTAGAATCCTCACATTGGGAATAAGTCTTCCCAAGGAAGCCTTTGATCTCAAATCAAAAAGAGTTACCCGATTTAAAGGTAGTGTCTTCTCTTGTGTTCTTATGTATTATTTTGCTTCTCCAACCCCCTAAAATCTTTTTATTCATTTATTTTGTAACAACTACAGTATATTAAATATACTAGGATGTTGTTATAAGAATAATTCTAGCTACACTTACACACACCTACATCTAATGGTTAAAGAACATACTGTTTCTGTGGATGACGAATTTCTGCCTCACGAAATGATGATTGTTCAATATTATTCTAACACCTTAAAAGGTGGAAATTAAGATGTAACTATATTTATATATGATATATAATATGTTTATTTTTTCCTTAATCTTCTGTATTTTTCATTTATGGCATACCTTTATGGCTTCCATTATGGGTATACGCGATATCTTCATTTTAGGAAGTGCGGACTACCGCCCCCTCAAAGTGATTTGATTCGTTAATACCATATGTGGTACGTATAAAGGATAGATTTAATGATATTATATATGATACCATACTGTAATTATAATACTATTATGTATCATTATGTTTTAATTCCATTAAATTATGATATATAAATGAAAGTAGCGTTCATGCGTACGTACGGCTTACCGTCTCCTTGAACGGTGAATTTCATTTCTTATCCACAAATGTAATGTACTATTATAATTACATATATATAATGGATATATATGATTTATGTTACATATAAATGATGAATATAATTCTGGAATTAAAATATACATATCTCTCATTTAGTTTTAATTCCATTAATATGACATAGAAATGAAAGTAGTATTCATGCGTACGTACGACTTACCGTCTCCATGAACGGTGCATTTCATTTCTTACCTCTAAATGATTATGTAATATTATAAATTCATGTATATACTGGATATATATGATATATATGTCATCTAAATCATGAATATCATTCTTGAGATAATGGATATTTGACTATGTGAACAACTTGTAAATATAAGAAGTTCATTTTTGACTCAAGTACCAATGATCGTTAAAACGACCGTTATAAACTTAAATAATAACATAGTGTTCATGAAATGGTAATAAATGATATAAAAGGAATAATTAACTTGAAAAAGGTTCTTAAGCAAGTATAAATTAACTCAAGTTTATTATTCAGGAGATTAAAGAACGATCAAGTCAAGTCGGATACGAGGTAAGGGACTTCGTCTCAATCTCCATTAATTGAGGCATATTTTGTTTTATACACAACTTTCTTTTATACGGTGTGTAAACCCCTTTTACTTTTACTATTATTCAAAAGGAATCTTGTTTTATACGAAGCATTTACTAAATGACAAAAGTAATGTTTTTTTGTCGTACGTATGCGGCGACAACGACTTCTCCGCCGCCGTGACCATTATTTGAGTTTTGGCTTCCTCTACAAGCCATAACCTTTTTTGAATGAAAAATAAATCCAATGTTTTAATTTTCTTTTATTTTGGTATTGAAAATGGTTTTCATAATGTTTTTATTATATTAATGTGTTGTATTGATATCTTGTGATTGAAATGTTGAAATGTTATATTTCCTTTATGCATGTTTTATGTGATATGATTATGTTATGGTTATTGGGCATTGTTATGAAGACGGGTGGTTCCGTGATAAACTAAGGGCAGGTGAGCCCAATATAGCCCTCCAATGCATTGGGTAACGCGAAGGAGTTAAACGTTAAGGTTTCTCCGAAGAGATTTAGGGAATATACTATGATGGGTATTCCAAACGTAACCAAGAGGGTTACTCCCTACATAAGAATGTTATGAATTCCTCAAGTTACCTTTATGTCTTATGATTTCTATGATTTATTCATGATTTGATGAGGTATGTTAAAGTTCTTATGTTTTATGAGTAAAGTATGATTTCATTGATACTTATGTATACATGTACTCATATTTCCTTTCCATATTTTTATATCCCTTACTGAGCTTTTTATGCTCATCCCAAGTTTTTGAAATGATTTTCAAAGGTCAAGGGAAAGGTACATGATGTGGTGATAGTGTCAAGGAACTGTCAAAAAAGAATCCATGTTTTATTTTAAATATGTTTCCATTGATGGGAAAAATGAATACTATATTTTATGTAACCACTTTGTTTAAATGTGGAATGTAATGCAAGTTTTATGATCTAATTCTCTAAAACTCTAAACCTAAAAAGATCCTCAATGTGTAATCTTGTAATAACTCAATATTAAGTAAGGTTTAAGGCTGGGGCCTTATATGCATCTAATTATGTGAATGTCAAGATCATAACTACCCTCTAATATTATGTGAGTCATGTATAGTGTGATAAAAAATAGGAATTTGAAGGTTTTGAAGACCAAAAAATCTCCTTCATCCACTAGTGGATGAGGTATTAGTTATAGAGGAGAGAAATGTCATTAAAGGGCCTATATCCTCTCTTATTTTGGTAACTAGTGTATACAAAAGATAGGTGGTGTATGAAATCCTACCAGAAATAATAGGGGCTTACTCTAGGAGGGATTTCCTTTCTCCTAGTTCTAGATAAGAGTAAAGTATTAGTCACTAACCCTCATCAAAGAGAAAGTCAAATTCCCCCCTCACCATCTAAAACGATAGGTCACTGGTCTTAGAGATGATAAGGGTAGGAGAAATCCCTAGCCCTCATGTCTGAGAGATGATTAGGGGAGAAAAAATCCATATACCTAGTGTATGAGACCAAGAGGTCTTTATAACTACCCCCAAGGTTGGGGTCCTTATTATCAAAGGGATGCATAATTGTACACACCCCAAGGACCCTACCCATTAGGCTATACAAGTGAGGGATACCTATTCCCAAAGGAATGCATAACCAAATGAGAGACATGATGGTGTGTCTTTATATAAGGTTGTGCATGTTTGGAGGCTTTAGTGGAGGCTTTGACTTGGTCCCACTTGGATGAGGGATCCAAGGGAAGTGATACCCCACCGTTGGTGGTGTAAAAAGAGGGCTCAAAGGAGTCTCATGTAGGTAATGCCAGGGTGAGAAAAAGTGGGATTGTGTAGGTAAGTCCTGGGTAATCTAAATAGGTCTTGTATAGGGTAAGGCCTAGGCAGACTAAAGAGGTCTCACATAGGGTGGATCTAGTCAAACCATAATTTCTTCATGAAGGGTGGACCTGTGTGATATATAAGTGACTTTTGGATGTTGAAAACATGGGAAACAACACTTGGGAAAGGTCTTTCCCTATGCTCCAAGGGTTTCCTTAGGTGTCCATTGAAGGGCCTCACACGAGTCTCAAGTTTAGGTGGGGACATTCACTCTAGTTCTTTTTGATCAGGGGGAGTGGTTCCTTACACACTTATTTTTGTTTTTAAGACACTAAGGGAAATTTAGTCCTACTATCCCTCTTAATTCCCTCATCTTTCAAGTATTGAAAGTCTCCCTAAAAGGTTTTGAGGGTCTAGGAAAAGGACTATGGTGAGCAGAGATTTGAGGCTTCTTTAAGTTTTCCAGTCATATCAAATGAGGATCCCCAAGGTCTTATTTATAATAAATATTAGGACTTTGGGTGAAGGAGGTTGTCTACTTAGACCCATCAGGAAAGTTCCATGTGTAGGTGTGGTTGCTTCTTTTGGGCCACGTAGGTAGGGCTTGTGTGAGCCTCTTGGTTCGTGCATCCAGGTCGAACTAGGAAAGATCCTTTATCAGAATTGGTGATATTCACCTATTTATTTCTTGAGTTCTTTTCCATTAAATATTTTCATCCCCATGTGATAAATAGGAGTATCAACAAACATCCATCAAACCAAGCCAGTTTCCCGAACCATGTACCATAAGGGTTTAACTCTCTATGACATAAGGGAATTATTTAATCAAACCACTTTGACCCAATATACCTTGTATCCTCAGTCCAGGTAACCATAAAACTTTAGTTGGTCCTAGATAATTAGTTTTGTCTGACCCAAAGATGAGGAGCATCATTATAACACATTAAACCATGGATTTAGAGCGTCATTCCAAAATCTATTTATATCTGGTATTCCCGTGTGACTAGAGCCTTAGTATGGAACTTAAACCATAAAGTATACTATCAGTGTCTAGAACCTTAGTCTGACACCTAATCCATATAGTATGTGACCTATTCCTAGAGCATCAATTTGACACCTAAACCATTCATCATTTCTCAAAACACCAAGGATCAAACTCTTGACCTCACAAAATATTAAAAAAACCACAAAAAATCCCTTTTGAAACCATTTTCATTTATCAAGGTCCCTATGAATCTTTGAAACCAAAATAAGGCCAAAGAATTTATTTCCATAAAAAGTAAACTTAGAATTTCACCAAAGGTAAAACCAAACACCCATTTCAAATCAATATTTCCAATACTTTTATAAACCCCTTTTTAAATCACTTGGAGGTAAATACCTCACTTTAAAACAAAATTCACTTCAAAACACATTTTTCACCCATTTAAACCCAAAATAGAGTCCAAAACCAACATGCATGGTCAAAACCATTTAAAGGCCTCATAAGTTTTTCACAAGGACTCAACACATAAAACATTTCAATTTATCCTTTCAACATATTCAAAAAAATTATACTTAAGTCATACCAAGTAACCCTCAACCATTGGATCAAGTCAACCAATGAGCTTAATTTGGTTATGCTCATAACCCATTCAACTTACCCTTTAAAACCCACTTTCCCATTTTCAATAATGGAACACCCCATGGGTTTTCATATGTCCGGTCATAAAAAAAATCAACAAATTCAATGGGATCAGTGGTAGGTCTAGGTTATCAATTTAAGGCTCAAAACCATTAAATTAAACCAAGAAAACAAACTCAACACTCATGGGATTTAAGGCACATACAGATACACATGAAGATAAATTAACAAGAATATAGGTGAAGCTCTTAAACCATCAACCTCATCAACAAAGCTTTCCATAACATTTCCATAGCATGAAGGCCATGCTAAGGCCCATCCAAGTCCTGTAAAAATTCATCGACATCTAAATGAGTTCATCTCAACCACACAAGCTCTAACTTCACACCAATAAAAAATAATTAATAAAATATAAAAATTATAACAATTTAATTAATTAAACATCAACTCAACATATTACTAGAAAACTCATAGGGTGATCACCGCTTATCCAAACACTATGAAACTGCCACAGGTGGTCCAAGATGGACTCCTATCACCATTTATGGGAAAATACATAAGATGATATACCATTTCAAAAATTAATATATTTATTTCATTAGGTAAAACCTATGAAAATTAACCACAATCACATACCTTAATGAAATGTCATGAAATGATGTGTGGAAGCTGTCTCAGGATCTCCTCTACGCAAGCTGACCAAAAGACCCATGAGAAACAGAATATTACACCATAATCCAGTGTAATTTCCCACAAAACCTAAATCAGAGAACCTCAAAATTAGAGTGAAGGAAATAGAAGAGGAAATGAATTCACCAGAGGTTGAATCTCACCTCAAAATTCTAAATAACTACCATGAACATACCCCAAATCGAAGGGGGGAAGGAGGAAGGGGGTTGGGAGCCCTTTGGTTTGTACAAACCAAATGGGGGTAGAGGAGAGGGATAAGTAGCCTAAAAAACTAAGGGTTATTTTGGTAAAACCATCTTTTTAAATAATTTTTGGGTATCCACATGGTTTTGCAAACCGTGAACCCTCCATTATCCATAATAAATTCCCTGCATGGTTAATCCACATAGTTAGACAAACTGTTCACCAACCATGCACCTACCATTATCCAAAAATGACACCCCTCATGAAGTTTGGACACATGGTTACCTAACCATGAAATAACTATGAAACACCCCCTAGAACCATTCTTCAACATGGAACATAGTTTTTATAAAACTATGTGCAGTGTATGCACCATGTCTCAGGCCCTCCCCATCCTCACATGAATTCTACATAAAACCCCGCACAATTTTACCTTAACTATGTAGTAACCATGAAACACAACTATGATAAGTTAAAAATGAATTGAAAACATTTTGATCATCAAGGTTTAATACCATTTCTCCTAAATTATGCACAAAAAACCATACACTATGGCTAGACAACTCAAAAACCAACAAAACTTAACCCGAAGCCTCTAAATCTCATCCAAACACCTGAGATACCTCATGAGCATCATTTATCATCTCAAAACACCAATTTGAAGTATTACAACCCTAAAAATTCCATTCCAAGTCTTGATTCAAAATTCAACCCATCCAGTAAATGAAAATTCAAATTCAATATGAAAATTTTCAACCCGTACAGATGTAGGATATTACAACCTCCACACCATAATTCTTCTCATCCATAAGAAGTCTTGGTGGGCATCCCTCCTCACCATCGAACCCACATCAATCACTAGTATAACCAATGACCTCTTTCAACCATCGTAATCCTAAAACACTTCCAAGGTACAACCTTTGAATCAAGGCACTCATTTGACCAAACACAATCTAGTTCCCATTATCAAAACTGAAACACCAAGATGGAACTTTCCCAATCCCATTTGACTGAAGCATTGATTTTTTTTCATTTCCCAAACACTCACTAGAGATATGGTGATCCCCACTATAATTTTCATCTTATAACCACCAACTTATGATACTTGGAACCTCCTCCATCAAATTTTTTTAAAATAACTTTAAACTCATGATCCTTAACACACCTAGAATGATTCCTAACTTACAAAATCCCCAAAACCCAAATGAATACCAAATTAACATTGAAAACCATCCTAATCATGAAAATCCAACTAGAGTAGATGCATGCCTACCATCCAAGTGATAATTAAGAATGAACCAAATTTTCCTCAAAATCCTAGTCCAAAATCTAAAACACACCCATTCCACATGTTAGGCCAAGTCGGTCTATCCCTGGATGATTCATGTTGAAAGCCTTTATCTCTAACTACATGCATGTTTCCACCTCATGTGATCACAATACCTTCACACCCAGAGGCATTCCATGATCACCCAAACACACCACTAAAGTACACACCTAAATCTCGATGGTATTTCCTAATCCAATCATCAATTGAACCAAAAATATCATCATGCCTCACCACACCACTAACGCACCTCACCACAAGCACCTCATATTACTTTTCAGAACCATATCAAGACCAAATCCAATTCTCATCTTGATCATACACCATAAATGATTTATAATTAGAATTCCTTGTAGAATTCAATAATACACCTCATCAATTCCTCAATATCATCATATTACCACCATGACCAATCCATGGTTAGTTCTAAAAACATGAAACCCTTGTTACATGAGGGTTGCAACCCTGTGACCAACACATAACTCCCCATCATAGTAATGTCATTGCCACCACCTTTCTTAAGAAACTCCAACCACCGTGGACCATGCTCCAACCACTTATAACCCGAGAATTGGACATGGCAATCTCTCTCTTTCCATAGAGACAAAACAAAACACCAACTATCAACTGTTCCTAGATTTTGAGAACAATATCCATGAAATTTCCCAACATACAATCCATAAAAATAACCTTATTCATAGATAGTAAATGGTGTAATTTCCACCATACAAATCCAATTGCATCGTTCCATGAGTGAAATTTCCAAGGAGGCCCTTCATCAAACCAAAAAAGTTATTTTGGTAACTAAGCATATATTAAGTGATCCCTCAGCATACTTAAAACGATGTTAAGATATTTGACATGATCATCTATAAACTGGGAGTACACTAATATTTCATTGATAAATACCACCACAACTCACCCATTTTCAATGTCACATTTAACTTCAGGGATATTTAAAAATCATTTAAATACCTTGGGATTTCCTACTACCCATAAGCATCTCATCACACTCACAATGGTTCTTTGCCTACTCATGTATGCCTACTCAACTCATGAACCTTGGGCATACATTCTCATAACATCTAACCCATAAGCCAAATGACTCAATGAATTACCACGTGATCATGCCTCCAACATCCCATTAACACTCAACCATTACACGCCCTTGCATAACCCAATCAAAAAACTCATCTTTGACTCTAGAGATTCATGTCTCATAAAAAATCAGCACATAAGGTCTATCAACTGGACATTCCTCTCCCGCATAACCATTTCACCCAGTATAGAGCACCCTTGTTGATTTACAAAACCAAAGGAAATTAACTAATCAAAACCACTTTCTTGAACCCTAAAAACCCAAGCATTGTTCAAAAGTTCCACTAAGATCATCTAGAATCTCTCCATATTCCTAAAGATGCATCCAGATCTAACAGGGCGAGACACTTAACCATCCCTTCCCTCAGAAACCACATGTGTTATCAAAGAATAAACACTCCAAGTGCCTCCAATATCAAGGAAACCATGAATCTCCATGTGTCTCACACTATGAACATACAAAATCTTCCTCACCTTTATAGTCACCACCCAAAGAAAACCTGCACACCTAAAATCACATACCCTCAAGCACCTCCTACACTCCCAGTCTACCTTATAACCATCAGGAACATCCTTCTTTAACAATTGTTACCTAGGATAGGCACCCAAATGAGATTTCCCCCTTTTAAACCAACTAAAAGGCCAAATCAATAACACACACAAGTGATTCCAATTAAACAAAAGGCATCTGAAATTCCTGAACCCAATACTAAGAAAAACCCTTCATGTAACTTTTCCAAAATTCCAAGCATCCACTCATGCCTCATGCACCCAA
Organism: Viscum album; assembly: GCA_963277665.1. Classification (NCBI taxonomy): domain Eukaryota; kingdom Viridiplantae; phylum Streptophyta; class Magnoliopsida; order Santalales; family Viscaceae; genus Viscum; species Viscum album. The sequence goes on from OY728141.1 coordinate 1,987,966,310, forward strand.
ATTCACCCACAACTTAGTATGAACCTCTTACAAGTCACCCTCAAAGGTCGAACAATGCCAACTCCCTATATTAGAGTTACAATGAGGAGGAATATAGGATTTTTCATCCAGTCCCAATAGTCAAGTCTCAAGACAAGTCACTAGGTACAACCACCTAGGTCCATGAAAACTCACAGAAGGATACAAATCACGGGGCATCAAACACAATATTGTCCCTATATTACACGAAATCAACTTGTTAACATACCCATCTATATGGCCTCACAAATGGAAGACATCACATGTCAAAATAACCACCCACAACTAGGGCACCCGTCCTCTCCAAGAATCTGCACATCAGAATGCTACCTAGAGGACTGGGTCATATGAGAAACCTTGAAAAAACCCACCCACAAGGGTTTTAATAGTTATATACCTATACCATACCAACTCAACATGGTCACTGCACTAGTTGTGCATGAGGGATAGACCAACATCCTCATAATTGAGCATCTCACCATAGATCCAAATAGCCTTCCATCAAAAAGAGATCTGTATACAAGTTGACCCAAATAAATAGAATTACACCAAGTACTTATATGGGAAAACTTCATATGATTAGTTTTTTACACTTGAAATAACTAAGCCTATATAGTTATCAAAGTCACACACTAGAAAGCCTATAACATGTGGATCCTACATTCCCACCATATTGCATGAGACGCCTCTTTCCTCTATAGGACATGTGTAAATAAAAAATCTTATCCCTCTTTCCATTGGGACAAGATCCAAAAATCCATCATAAAACATAAAATACAAACCAGCATCACCCAAATATAAAATCATATACAATCATAAAAGTTGAATACCAAGAACATCAATCCATACCCTTAATATCCTAAACTTCCGACTAGAATAAGTGTTCATGATGCACCGGTCCAATATCCATCACAGGCTCCAACACATTCCTATATCTTCAGTATACCAAGCTCCAAATAGGGAAATAATAGGAAATCAACTACTCTGATACCACTTTGTAATGTACCAGCCCGAGAGCCACTAAATGGATGCCCCATTCTGGTTCACCACATGACCTCAAGTGAACCTCTTCACACGTTAGAGGTTTTTGAATAGTAGTGAGAGTTTATGGTGGTACTGTGGGGAGACTATACCCCCATATAAGAGTTTGTAATAGTAATACAAAAAACCAAACATTAGTTACATCAGAGTATGTGGAAATAATAAATCAACTGAACATGCTATGATAAAATAAAATGTAGTAAAGTCCCAAATAGCCATGTCATATATACAACTGACCATTTACTAGGCCAGTTACACAACACACATGAATAAACCAATAAAAGGATTCAAAATGTTTCCAAGATGAACCACATCAAATCTCCTAATACCATATGAGCTATCCTGCCCGATCATGAAAAACTCAACACGAGCCTCAGCCCAAACCTACGCCTATAATAAATATGTGAGAGTTCTTGGGTACCCATGTGAAGTGGTGGCCTGAGTAAGATGTGAGTACAACTCCATAGGTCACCACAAATGGTGTATAAATAAAATACTAGTCTAGGTAATAGTTCATGTAGGTAAATAATATATTAAATAAAAAATACAAAAAGGAAAATAAATCTCAAAATAAATATAAATTTATCTAGTAACCAAATGGACCTCGGGTACTAAAGAGACACCTGGGACAACCAAACATGTATCAAACCAAGCTAGTATCCTTAACCATGTACCATAAGGTTTTAATTCTCTATGTCATAAGCTAATTCTTTAATAAATTCACTTTAACCCAATGTACCTTGGAGAATTAGTCTAGGTAGGAATAATACATCGATGGGGCCTAGTGAATCAGTCCAAATCGACCCAAATATGAGTAGTATTAGTCAAAAACCTTAAACCATGGATGTAGAGTGGAAGTCCATAATCCATTTCCATATTCTATACTAGCATGCCTAGTTTCTTAGTTTGGAACTTAAACCATAAAGTATACTATCAGTTTCCAGATCCTCAGTTTGACACTTGATCCATATAGTATACTACCTATTCCTGGAGTATCATTCTAACACCTAAAAAATTCATCATTTCTAAAAATACTAAGTATTAACCTCTTGACCTCAAAAAACATTCAAAAAACCACAAAAAAACCATTTCAACCATTTTTATTTACCAAGGTCCCTATGGACCTTTAACACCAAAATAAGACAAAATCCTTTCTTTCCATAAAAACCATTAAAAGAGTCATCTAGGGATTTCAACAAAGGGGTAAAAACACACCCATTTCAAATCAACATTTGAAATCCATTTATAAACCCCTTTTTAAATTATTTGGAGGTCAAAAAATCCCTTAAAAAATTCTACTTCAAAACATATTTTTCACCCATTTAAACCCAAAACCTAGTCCAAACCCAACACGCATGGTAAAAACCATTTTAAAGGCCTCATAGGTGCTTCACAAGGACTCAAAACATAAAACATTTCAATTTATCCTTTCAACATATTAGAAAAAATTTATCCCCAAGTCATACCAAGTAAACTTCAACCATTGAATCAAGTTAACCAATGATATTAATCAGGTTAAGATCATAACTCACTCACCATACCCTTTAGAACTCACTTTCCCATTTTCAATAATGGAATAATCCATTGGTATCCATATGTTTGATCTTAGAAATATCAATAGATCCACTAGGATCCATGGTAGGTCTAAGTTATAAATTCAAGGACCAAAACCATTTATTTAAACCAACAAAAAAAATCACCACTTGTAGGCTTTAAGTCATATACACATACACATGAAAATAAATTAACAAGGATTTGGGTAAATATCTTGGACCACCTACCTCATCAACAAAGATTTCCATAACATTTAAAAATCATGACAACCTTGAAAAGGACCGTCTAAATTACTTGGAATCCAAAAAATATCATCTAAACCACATAAACTCTAAACTCACACCAAGAAACAAAAATTAATCAAATATAAAAATTATAATAATTTAATTAATTAAACCTTAACTTGGTATATTACTAAAAAACTCAATGGTCACCTCTTATTGAAACACCATACAACCATTGTGAGTGGTCCACAATGGACTCATAACACCATTTTAGGGAAAATACCTAATATGTGATGCCATTTTAATAATAAATTTATATATTTCATTAGGGACAACATAATAAAATTCACCATGGTCTCATACCTTAAAAAAATGCCACACAATGATGTACATAAGTCATCTTGGGATCTCCTCTATGCAATATGAAAAAGCCCCATGAGAAACAGATGATTCCACCATGATTTTATGGAATTAAAAAAAAACATAAATTGAAGAACCTAAAAATTATTTTGAAGTAAGGAGAAGAGGAATGTAAGTCACTATAGGTTGAATCTCACCTCAAAACACCGAAGAACTGCCATGATCACACACTAAATTGAATAGGGGAAGAAAGAGGAAGGGGACTGAGAGCCCCCTAGTTCATGAACACCAAATGGATGGAGGGTGTAGAATAGGGGAAAGTATCCTAAACACCATGGGGGGGGGGTATTTTGGTAAAATCCCCATTTTAATGAATTTATGGGCAACCATATGGTTTTATAAACCATGTGGAAAATGCATGCCCTCCATTTTCCATAAAAAATTCCCCACATAGTTAGACCACATGATTAAAAAAACCATAAACCAACCATGTTCCTCCCACCACCCAACACCAACACCCCTTTTACAGTTTGGCCACATGGTTACCTAACTGTGTGCCAACTGTGTAACACCCCTCTAAACCCATTCTGCAACATAGAGCACAGTTTTTCTGAAACCATTATTAGGACGCAAACCATGTCTCAGGACCTCCTCATCCCCACACAGTTTCCCTTCAAACCCTACATGGATTTAACTTAACCATGTAGTAACTGTGCAACATAAATCTGATCAGTTCAAAATGAACTGCAAACATACTGAGCATCGAGGTGTCACATAGTTTGTTTGAAACCATACACGGGCCATGCACTATGTCTCATGACCTCCTCATACTCCCATGGTTTCCCATTAAACCCAAAATGGGTTTCCTTAAACCATGTGGTAACCATGAAACAAAACCATTATTAGTTCAAAATGAACTAAAAACATCCTGAGCATCAAGGCGTCGCATGATTTCTTCTAAATTGTGCACACCAAACTGTGCACCCTGGCCAAATAACTCCAAAACTTCTAAAACACAACCTTAAGCTTCCAAAGATCACATAAACACTCGAGATAACTCACGATAATCATTACTTGTCTTAAAACACCACTTTAAATCATTCCAACTCTCAAAATTCCATTTTGAGTCTTGATTCAAAATTCGACCCATCTAGTAAATGGAAATTCAAATTCCTTCTGAAAATTTTCTACCCATATGGATGCAGGATATTATAGCACCACTTGAAGTGGTTCCCTTAGGTATATTTTTTAAGTGGATATCATTGGATAAAGTGGCAGTATTCCCTTAAAATTACAACCAAGAATTCCACTTCATGTAGCTCTTTTAGCTTTCATCCGGCCAGCGCCAAATGAATTAGCGCTGGACCCTCCCATTTACCAAAAAAAAAGAAACCCTACTCATATATAATTAAAAAAAATATCCCATTAAATAAATTATTCCATTTAAGTACTTTGATAAACCCTTTAGTCATGCATAGTACAAACGCCACCATATACATTTCTAGAAAATGTTTTAAAAAATTATGATACAGAGGAAATATAATATGATTTAATTTTATTATATATAAATTATCTCTTACATATAACATCTATCATGGGTGTATGATTTCACAATAGGTAAGTTAGACCATAATCCTGCTCATGCCATGGATCCTCCAATACACATTTTTAGGTCAGGTTCCATCGAAACTTTGGTTGTTCTAGTGGCCAAAGTTATAGTGGAACCTAGCCTGAAAAAGGTGTATTGGATGGTACTTTGCTTGGAGAGGATAAAATTTAGGGGAATTGAGACAATCCCATCATAATCAATAGTAATACATAATAAATAAATAAAAATTAATTTTGATAATGAGAAATTTAAAATAAAAAAATATATGTATTTAGATTTAATCGAGTTTAGGATATCCAAAAACTATTATATAAAGCCTACCTAAATCTTAAACGATTAATATATATAATATCCTAATCTATTTAAAACCCAAATAAATATCACATTAATCCAATTTAATCGGGTCAGTTATGATCAGGTACTCATTTAATGGGTACCCATTATCATCCCTATCCGACACTCACCCTAATGATTTAACTTATTTTAATTATCATATTATATTTTTTAATTTATTTTTTCATAAATATTATATTAATTTATTTTTTGAATGATATATAATATATAACTTTGTAATGGGTACCCAATTTCTAGGCACCCGACACAATTAAATTGAGTTTGGATATATAACACCACGATATTTCAAAATATGTTTTCCTTTAAATAAACATTGTATCAATAACTTGTTTCACACACAATACTATAATAAAATGAGTTTCAATATATTATATGAATATTATTAAGAAAATATAAGAAATATAAAACCTATATTAAATAAAAATATTATAATCAATTATAAATTCATAAAAAATAAGATTAAGAGCACCTAAAATTTAAAAATAGCATTTTATAATAATTTTTTTTTCTGTATGTATTATATTTTCATATAAAAGTTAACTTTATAAATTTTAGAATTTTAAATTTATAAAATAGAATTTATTTTTCAATTTATAATATCAAAATTATTCTAAGATGGATTTTTGGAAATTTTCTAAAATAATTGATTTTTAAGTGAATAGTGAAAATTACAATTTATACCAAAATTGTCAATTTCATGACATTATCAATATATGAGAAAGACCAATAAGTTTATAAAACATTTTAATTGATTAAATATTTATTTAATGAGTACAAATATGTATTTAAAAATATCATTTTGAAGTTATAAAATCTATGTTCAACATTTTCGAATATAAGTAACATTTTATTCTAATTTAAAAACAGTTTTCAGCCTTTTAAAAAAACATTTGAATGGAAATATTCATTTTTGAATTGATTTTTAAGTGAAATAAACCTTATTATTTTTATAATAAACCAATTTATATCATGATTGTCAATGACATTGATAAATTTATACTACACATAATTTTTATTCCTAATTTTTTTTTTCTAAAAACAATTTTTATATTTTATGTGCGGTAATATAAAAATTAACTTTTAAAACCTTTAGAAGTTTTATTTGATAAAGTTATTTCCATTATTTTCTCTATTGCAGAAGAATATCTTAGTCTCCTGCTCACTCGTCTTGTGGATCAGACCAAACTCAAGCCCATTCATGTTTCTAGTAACATGAATGCTCCTACACACCTATTATATGCTAACAATATCATCTGTTTCTTACAAGGTGATAAAAGAAATATAAAAAACCTCAAAAATGATCTCTCTCATTATGAAGAGGTTTCTTATTAATCTATTAGTTGGAATAAATCCTATATCTTCTTTGGGAGAAAATTTCCTCCTAATAGAAAGTGTAACATCATTATTGAATTAGGCATAAAAGAAGTTTCTTTTCCTTTTACTTATCTTGGTGTTCCCATTTTTTGGGGAAGACCCAGGTCCTATTACTTTTCTACAATAGTTGATCAAGTTCTTAATCAACTATCTTCTTAGAAAGGTAAATCTATATCTATGGAAGATATAATATGCCTTATCAAATCTACTATTGTTTCTAAAATGGTTTACTCCATGATGGTCTATAAATGGCCCGCTGGTCTTATAAAAAAAATGAATATCTCAATCAAAAAATTTATTTGGACAGGGAGCACTCTGGAAAGAAAACTTATGACCAATACCTAGTCGACTTGTTTCAAACCTATTAATAAGGGTGGTCTTGTCATAAAAAATATTAAGTACTTTAATGAGGCCCTTCAGGTCAGACTCACTTGGAATCTTTTTTACAATAAATCTAATTCCATTGATTTTATCAAAAATATATTCCTTAACAAACTTAAGGAAAACAATTTGAATCACCTTAGTTCTTCTATTTTACCTTATATTAAGAAATATTTTTCCAGTATTATGAATAATTCTAGATGGATGGTCTCCAGGGATTCCTCCATGAATTTTTGGTTGGATAACTGGACTTGGATGCCCTCAATATCTATGATTTCTTCTAATCAAACTCCTAAGAGTACCAATTATTCAATTAGAGATATGATAAATTCTTAAAATTACCATATCCCAGAAACCATTATGCATGTCATTGAAAACTACCCTTTATCAAACACTGATGACTTTTTAATTTGGGAGCCTACTAATAATGGCATGCTTAACTCAATTTTTTTATAATCATTATTTTTTAATTCTAAAAGTGTTTTTAGTTGGATAAAACTTTTTTACAAGCCTTGGATTAAGCCTTCAAGATTCACTCTCACCTGACGCCTTTCTCATAACATAGTTCCCATAGACATGTGACTTCAATAATTTGGAATTAAAATCTACTTTAAATTTAGACTCTGCAATCAGTATAGAGAAGACACTAATCATATATTTCTTTCTAGTGCCACTACTTCTACTCTTTGGAACTATATTTTTGATATTTTTTACTATATATGGTTGACTCTTGACTCTGTCAACTCTCAACTAAAGAGATGTGAATAAATGGAAAGTTCTCAGAAAATTAAGAACCTTTTCCTTACTATTTTGGCTAAGCTCCATCATGTGATTTAGTATGATATAAATTTTACTATTCATAAAAATTACTCATAAAGTCATAATGCAGGTCAGATGAAGATCCTTATTGCCATATGTGAAGCTGCCTCGATACAAAAGGGCCATTGCAACAACAATTTCAATGAATTTGGTATTATATGACATCTTTAGATTGATGGAACATTTTCCCAACCTCACCTCAATTTTGAAGTGTTTTGGTAAGCTTCTTTCCCTAGTTGGATTAAAGTCAACGTGGATGGTGCCTCCAAAGGAAATCCGGGTCCTGCGGGTTGTGTTACTATCTTCAAGAATCACCTTGGTCAGATCCTCAGATGCTTCCTTGGTAATTGATGCATTTCATATTCTCTAGAGGCTAAAATGATGAGTATGATACATGCTATTTCTTTCGCAAAACATCATGGTTGGAACAATCTCTGGATTGAAAGTGATTGAACTACTATTGTGCAAGCGATTTGGAATGGTGTGACACATCTTGCATGGCTGATTACTACCCATTGGATAGATTTCACCCACTCACTTATCAACATAAAATTAATTATCACTCATATTTATCATGAAGAGAATATGGTTGCTGATGGCCTTACTAACAAGGGATTAAATCAAGACGTTACCTAGCTCGATGATCTCCCTGCTGATCTTCTCCCTCTTCATGATAAGGATTGTAATATGTTTCCACCTTTTAGACTCATGTAACCAATTTCTTTTATAATATCTGTGCTTTGGTCTTTTTTTCCAAGGCACCATATTCTAAAAAAATGTTTATATTACATAATAAGTTCAATTTCATTTTTGGACTTAAAATTAAGTTACCATGGTAAATATTAGTTATCACGGTAAAAAAATTATTTTTTCAAAGAGTGATTTTTTTTCTAAATATGTCACACCATTAGTGGTGGGGTGGTTTGAATTTGGGGGGTGGGTGTGTGAGGTTCAATTAAAGTGGTCAAGTTCTTGGGCCTACGTGTTTACTTCAGTTTTATTTTCTTGCATTGTGTTCCTCGGTGTCAGATATAATCGACATTATACTTTTCTAAATATTGAATGTTTTTAAATTAAATGAATTTATTTTAAATTAATATTATAATATAATTTTAAACTTATATACAAATAAATTAACACTCATTTAATTGGTAATAAATGTTAAATAATATTATGAACATTTAATTATTAAAACAACATTTTTTCTATAAAAATAGTGTTTCAACAAATTATATGTTTTAATTTAAAAGTTAGTTTTCTCATATTTATAAATTTAATTAGGTTAAATAAAGCCCAAATTTGGATTCATAATGTTTAAATTTGGTAATAATGGTCATATTATATTTTTAGTAATAAAATAATTACCATGATTAATTTTTAATCAAGATTAATAAGGGTAGAAATGGGTAAATAAAGTATCTAGAATTTTTAATAATTAAAAGGAAACTTAAAACTTATAGAAATAATTTTTAGGTATTTAATTCATAAACACATGTATCACATATAATTTATTTTCATAATTCACCTAAACTACTTAACACCCATGCAATTACATTCTTACCCCTCACCCAACTTTAGTTTTCATGAAAAACCCCTCTTTCTCACCGATAAAATGATCCAACTCCCATCTATTCTCTCATCAATCTCCACCCCAAATACATTTATGATTAATTTACCTTACATATATCTATTTAAATTTATCCTAATGAGTTACCAAGGTTATAAGGATTCCTCCCAATGTTTAAGAATCTACTTAGCAAGGATATTAGAGTATATTTGACTAAGCGGGGAAATGAGGTAAGTGATCATTTTCTTAATTTTCATCCATTGAGAAATATTTCTTATTATACACTATTATTTCATTATAATGGTTCATATACTTCATTTTAATAATTATTAATCATTATTATTTTATATTTCATGATATTCAAGGTTTTATTCAAAGTTCCTTCTCTCATTGGGTCTTGACTCAAAAATTTCAAAAGTTATAAGAGTTTTTTTTTAACTCAACTTCTTTCTTGAGTTATAATGACTATTTTTTTACTATGGTTTTGTGAGATAAATTTATTATATTATATTATGATATTATAATTCCTCTATCTAGGGAAAATGACTTTTTTTATTCAAATAAATGCCTTGATGAATTTCTTTCTCAAAAAGTATATCATTGTTAAGGATAATTATCACCTTCTTTAATAATATTTCCCCTCCTTGTTCATAATTTTCCTTCCCGCTGATGTCCTACTTTATAACAGGAAAACTAATTAAGTTTTATCTTATGTGACCTTTATATTTTCCTTCTCCTATTTTAAAAGGGATTTTTTGATTACTCTTTGAATGATGTGAATTTTCAACAAGGTTATTTCAATATGTTTAAAAGGATTTTCCATCCTTTAAAAATAAAAGGTTTTATCTTTCACTACAAATTATTTTTGGTTAACCTTTATGTATTTTCAAAGATATATTATTAAAGATTATTTTTAATAGTATTTTTTTAATGTGTTTTAACTTCACCTTTTTGAAACTACCGTGTCATTTTCAAGGCTCTATTATTGAAGATTATTTTTAAAAGTAAAAGTTTTCAAAGCATTTTTACTTCACCTTTTTGAAAACGTTATGTATTTTTAAATCCTATAATATTGTAATATCATGTTTAAAAATTAATTTTTTTCAAAAACTTTCACTTCAACTTAAAAAAATGACTTTTCAAAGTGATCATAAATTTTTTTATGCCAAAGATAAAAGTGTTTTCTAAAATATATTTTATGATTTTACTTTTATCCTATAAAGGATTTATTTCTTTGGAAATTATTTTTTATTAATCACCTTATATATGTTCTTATGAAATAATATTTTGGGTAATTGAATTTTGGGTATCAACCATTTACAAACTTGAGGTCAATTTTGGTGGTATAATCTTAAAGTGTCATGAAACCTATTTTCTTTCCCATAAGTTATTTATGATGTGATGAATGATTAATGTATTATAACACACATATGTATTTATGATGATGGATGGGGTCCTTTAACACACTTAAATTCATTGTTTAATATTTTATATCTCATGATATGATGATTTTTTTGGGTATAATTGTGGTTTATCCATGCTCAAAAGGTTGTGTGTGTGTATAATTATGGTTTATCTATGAACATAAGGCTATGTGTGGGTATAATTTTGGTCTATTTATGCTCACAAAGTTGTGTGTGGGTATAATTTCTATTAAGATATTCTCACAAGGTTGTGTGTGGGTATAATTTTTTTTAATATATGTTCACAAGGTTGTGTATGAGTATAATTTTGGTTAATCTATGCTCATAAGGTTATGTGTGGGTATAATTGTAGTTAAACTATACTCACAAGGTTGTACATGAGTATAATTGTGGTTAATATATTCTCACAAGTATTTGATTTCAATTATGGTTAAGTTATGTTAAAAATGATATATTTTCTTATGCATATTATTATGACTATGCTATGATATCATGTCTCATGTTTATTGAAAAGTGTTTCTATACTATTTTGATTCATTCCCCATGTTATGAAAAGCCTTATACCATGACTCATGATTTATCTTTTATTCTTTTATTAGTATGATTTTATTAGGTATCTTGATCATACTCATATTCTCATATTATGATCACTTATGAATTTTTATTGTTATCATTTATGTTTACCCTTACCGAGCATCTAAGTTCACCCCTTTATGTTTCCATCCCTTGAGTTATGAAGATGATTGTAAATTATGATAAGTCTGTAAGGAATCTAGTGTGGTTTGATTATGAAGAAATGTTCAAAAGTTGTGTAAAATAATTTTCATATATAACTAGTCCTCAAATACACTAAAAATTCATTTCTTGGAATTTTGTGATTTTTTTGTGAGATGTAATTTTTATATTGTGGAAATAATATAAAATAAGGATATGTCTAGCTTAGGTCATTATAGTTGGTATCAAATTTTGTTTTAGTTATTTTTGATGATTAGTTTAGTTATTTTAGGGGGATTAGGATTAGTTAACATTAGTGAAAACCATATGGAAAAGTCTAAGGGATAAGTATAAGTATAGGATAATATCCTTAAATTTTGGTAAAGTAGAGATTGTATAGTTTTATTATAAATAAAATTATTTTCAAGATACTATAAGTGGATTCAGGATCTAACACAGATATAACTAGGGGAAATAACCTTAAAAAGAGAGTGTTGGGTACTAAATAAATTACCACTAGGTGCATGAAAAAGAGGCCTAACTGCACACCTATTTTTACAATCCTGAGGGATATTATTTGGTTAATCACATTATCTTTATAATCCATCACAAAGGATTGGATAAGAAACATGGGATAACCCAACCTAAAGAAACTTTGATCAAAATGAGAGTGATTTAGGTTGAAATGAAATCTTACTTGATGGTTTTCAAGAGTGAGACATTTCATGGTCGAGTTTTCATGAGAATATTTTTAAAAATTATATTATAATGTAAATTATTCACCACTCATGTTAACCTATTTTGGTTTTATAAATGGTTTAATCTTGAAGGATAAATTGAGTTAAAAATGGATGTGATGTATAGTTTAATTATTATCCTAATTAAAAACCAAATGGGATGGAAAATGGCATTAAAAAATTTCTGAAAATGTTATCTCGGGTTATGATTAATAAAAAAAACCTTGTTGAGATCTAAAGCATACCAAGGAATGAGAAACTTGCTATCGAGTCTTTCATGAGACAATGCCAACCATCCTTTAGTGACTCCTCTAATACACTTATTATTGAGAAATGGATCTATGAGATGGAAAATATATTTTTATTTCTCTAATGATTAGATAATGATAAGGTCATTTTAGCTATTTATAATATATAAGGTGGGTCTAACTAATGATGGAATCTCATTAATAATATGAAAAAGAAGGAATAATTTGAATCTATTTAATGAGAAGAATTAAAAAAAGGTATTCTTTAGTAAATATTTTCCACAAACCCTTGAAATGAAAATAGAGAGAGAATTCATAGAGTTGAAATAGAAGGAGGATAAATCAGTGAGAACTTATGAAGAAATATTCAGAGTACTTTTATGGTACACCTCTAGTTATATTTTTGACCTTGAGTGTAAGATCGAATGATTCTTTAGGGTGTTACAACCAAGTCTTCAAAAGGAATTATCTATAAGAGACTTTGATAGCTATGAAGAGTTTTTTAGATGTTCACTTAAGGTGGAAATAGATGTTTGGGACTCTAGAGACAAGAAAAGGAAGATGGAGTTTCAAGGAAACTCAGATAAAAAAACTCATGGAGGAAGGAAAGTTAAACTACCTACATGTAAAAGATATGGAAGGAAGCATTGAATAAATTGATGAAAAGGGAAAAGAGAATTTTTTAAGTGTGGAAGGATTGTCCATAAAGATCATGATTATAGAAGATAGATTAAGAGAGAAAATGATTAAATGGATTAGAAGAATGTCCAATGCTTAAAATATGAAGAGTTTAGTCATTATGAAAATTGGTTCCCTAACCCAAGGAATAATGAGGATAATGAACATTAGTAGCCTCCTAAGCTAAGGGGGAAAGATAAATCCTTTACAATAATGACTACTGAAGTTAGACATGAAAATGAATAATGAAATATACACTCATCACTAACTCAAAACTCTAAGTGTATGATTTGGTTCAAGTATTACCTACTTGTTTATATCGATAATATTTTAATGATAAGATATCAAGTTATTAATAAAATCTCCTATTGGTATGAAAATTACATCCTAATTATATAATCCTTCTATAATATATTTTTATGGGAATGTATATCCTATAAATCCAATTATCCTTCCTTTATCAAAATTTAATGTGATTTTGAAAATAAATTAATTATATCTACATATACTCCATAACAATAAAATAGAGAGATCATATTTCATATCGCAAATTAACTTATAATCACTTATCACTGCAAGGTAGGAGATGAAATCTCTAGGAAAAATTAATTCCCATACATAGGCCTTAACCCCAATCATGAGGAGTATTTAGATTAAATGGTTAGGAAGAAACCCCATATTGTGATATGTCTATTATGAAGGAATAAATGAGTTTCCTAGACCTAACAAAGTAACTATATTTAGAACCTATTTAGAAATAAAATCCCGAGTCTTATATATCTTAGGGAAATCCTTAACTATTTAATTAGAAAGTGGTAATTACAATTTCAAGGATAGAATTTATTTAGGGGGGGATTCAACACCCTGAGATTTTAGAATATGTTTTCCTTTAAATAAACATTGTATTATTTTCTTGTTTCACACAAAACAACGAACTAAAATGATTTGTGACATATTATATGAATATTATTAAGAAAATTTAAGAATAATAAAACCTATAGAAAATAAAAATATCATAATCAATTATAAATTAATTCAAAATAATATTAAGAAGACCTAAAGTTTTAAAAGGGTATTTTTTAATAAAAGTAGTTTTTTATTATATATTGTATTTTCATCTAAAAGATAAATTTATAAACTTCATAATTTAAAAATTTTAAAATAGATTTAATTTTTTAATTTAAAATATCAAAATTATCATAAGATTATTATTTTTTGATTTTTCTAAAATAATATATTTTTAATTGATTAGTGAAAATTATAGTTTCTACCAAAATTGTCAATTTTATGACTTTATCGATATATGATAAAGACTTGTAAGTTTATAAAAAAATTTATTTGAATAAAAATTTATTTAAATAAAAAAAAATTATTTTAAAATAATATTTTAAACTTAGAAAACCCATGTTCAACATTTTATAACATAATTAACATTATATTTTAATTTAAAAATTGTTTTTAGTATTTTTTTAAATTATACATTTTAATGATAATATTAAGTTTTGGCTTGATTTGGAAGCTAAATAACTTTTATTTGTTTTATAATAAACCAATTTATATCATGAATTTTAATTAAATTGATAAATTTATACTACACATAATTTTTAATCTAAAAAACAAACATGTTCTAAAAATAATTTTTATGTGTCATGTGCTGTAATATTAAAATTAACTTGTTTAACTTTGAGAAATTTTATTTGAAAAAATGGTTCTAATATTTTATATCAACATTTTCATATTATATAATAAGTATAATTTATTTTTTGGGCACAAAATTAAGTTACCAAGGTAAATATTAGCCATCACGATAAAATGATTATTTTTCAATGAATGTACTTTTCTAAATATTGTCTATTTTTAAATTAAATGGATCCATTTTAAATTAATACTTAAATATAATGTTTAAAAATATATAAAAATAAATTAAAATCCATTTAGTTTTTAATAAATGTTAAATAAGATTAAGAACACTTAATGATTAAAATGACATTTTTCTATAAAAACAGCTTTCAAAAAATTATATGTTTTAATTTAAAAGTGAATTTTCTCATATTTAGAACTTTAATTTGGTTAAATATATCCCATATTCAAATTCATCATGTATAATTTTTTTAATAAGTTCTATCTTATATTTTTAATAATAAAATAATTATCATGGTTAATTTTTAATAAATATTAATAATTGTAAAAATGGGTAAATAAAGAATATCAATTTTTTAATAATCAAAAATCACTTACACATTCTCAAAAGTATTTTTAGGTATTTAAGTCACATCCAAATTTATCAGATACTATTTATTAACCTAATTAACCAATCTCACCTAACCCACTTAACACTCAGGTGATTCTATTCTTACCCCTTACCTAACTTTATTTTCCATGAAGAATCCCCTATTTTTCACCTATAAAAGGAGCTCACTCCCACCCATTATCTCATCCATACCCACACCAAAGAAATTTATAATGAATTTATCTTACATATACATCTCTAAATTCATCCCTAGGAGTCCTAATGGTTTTAAGGAGTCCTCCTAAGATTTAAGAAGCTACTTAACAAGGATCTTAGAGTGAATTTTACTAAATAGGGAAACAAAGTAAGAGTTTCTTATCTCAATTTTCATCTATTGAAACTTATTTGTTAATATACAACATGATTTATTTGGAATGGTGTATATACTTACCTTTATTATTTTTAAACCATTATTCTTTTATATTTCATGATATTCAATGTTCTATTTAAAATTCCTTCTCTCATGGGGTTTTGACTCAAAAAATTCAAAAGCTATAAGGTGTTTTCTTATCATAACTTATTTATTGAGTCATAATGATTAATTTTTTACTATGGTTTTAAAATATGGATTTATTATATATTATTTTGATATTATAACACTTATCTATGTGTAAAGTTACATTTATTATTAAAATCACTAACTTGATGAATTTCTTGCTGAAAAAGTATATCATTACTGAGGATAATTCCCACCATCTTTAATGAAGGTTTCCCATATTTGTACATAATTTTCCTTCACATTAATGTTATAATTTATAATTTCAAACCTAATTATGAGTTATTTAATGTGACCTTAATATTCCCCTTATCATATTTTAAAAAGGATGTTTTGGCTACTCTTTTTATGATGTAGGTTTTAATAAAAGGTTATTTCAATACGTTCAAAAGGTTTTTCCATCCTTTAAAAATAAAAGGTTTTATATTAAACTCCACATTTATTTTTGATAACAGTTATATATTTTCAAAACTCTATTATTGAATATTATTTTTAAAATTAAAAATTTTCAAAGTGTTTTTACATCACCTTTTTGAAACCTTTGTGTCATTTTCAAGTTTCAATTATTGATGATTATTTTCAAAAGTAAAAGTTTTCAAAGTGTTTCCGATTCACATTTTTGAAACATTATGTACTTTTAAAACATCCACTATTATAATTTCATTTTTAAAAATTACATATTTGTTTAAAAGTTTTCACTTTACCTTTTAAAAAATGACTTTTCAAAGTGATTGTAACTTTTTATTTTATGGAAAAATAGAAGCATTTTATAAAATATATTTTATGATTTTCCTATATATCTATAAAGTCTTAATTTATTTATAAATTATTTTTGATGAATTAGCTTCTAGATGTCCTTATGAAACAATCTTTTGTGTGATTTAATTTTCTTTATCATGTAACATCCCATATTTACAATGATCATTTTAATAAATTTTCTTTAAAAAATATATATTTAAATGGTAAATGAATTTATTTCCTTTAACACACTAATGATTTATAAAAATATTTATCACATATGTTATTTGTTTTCATATTTTTTAAAGTACAATTGTAATTTATTTATTAAATGGTTTTATAAAAAGGGAATCTCATGGGATGAACAATAACCTTTCACGTCCGATGAGTCCATGAGGCTTAAACCCATAGTCAAAGGGTGAAAAGGGAATAGTTACTACCAATAGCCTACACACTGTCCTATTTCCATACTATAAACTTTTATATAAATGCTTATATCTCTTTTATTATATTCAAAATTATTTTTGCATATGTACATTAATTTCATTAATAAGTTATATTTATATGAAAATTATGATATTATAAGCTAATGGTGTAAGATTATTTACACACTAAAAAATACATTATCATTAAATTATGTTTCATTTGATTTTGAAGTGTTTTTATCATATTATATGTACATATTTTATTAGTCAAAATTTAATTTTAATGTGTTATGTAATATATTTTATAACAAAATAATGTTATGAAATGTAATTAATCTTATTTATATCTTATAATAGTAAAAAATGTTTATAAAGTCATGATAATGTTTTTTATAAAATTAAAATGGTTATGGACATAAAATTATAAATCACAATATATAAAGGTTATTGTGCTAAACATGTTTTTCTCGGCTATGTATCTGGAAATTAAATTCTAATTAATTAAAAGAATAAAATCATAAAATGAATAAAATAATTTAAAAATAATGTAATCATTCAATAGTAACATGGATACACACCTATCTCATAATGAAATTAGATTTTCAAAAAGTAGAGTTTTCAGATTTTACACGCCAAATGATCGATTTTGAAATACAAAATTTCTTTTAAATTTCACATATATAGATAATTATTTTGATTAAAATGTATTTTTTTTTTAATTAACACAATAAAATAATCTCAGGGTGAATTATTTTCAGTTTTCTGACAATGTTTGTTTTGGTGAAAAAAGTGAAAATTACCGTTTTACAAGTACTATGATTTTAATGACATCATTATTATGTGTTCATGAAATAAAAATTTATGAAGTGTTTTATTAAATAAAAATTTAATTTAAAAATTATAATACTAAATTTAAACATTTTAATTTGAATTTATAAATTTATAATTGAAAATATGGAACCTTAATTAGATTCTGCTTTAATATTTTTCAGATTCTATGCATTAAATGAAGTGGTTGGAAGATCACCTTCAGTTTTGGACCATTTAAATGGTCAAATAATATTATTTTTCTCATTAATAATTCATAAAATTAGTTTTAATTCATTTCAACCACAAGTGGTTGATTTATTTAATAAAATAACCAATATTTTAACAATTAAAACCACCCCTCCACAAGTATAAATAACCACTATTTCTTAATTTTCTCCCCACTAAAAATAAATTGAGAATTAATTTAATCTCAATATAACTCTATTAATCATTACAAAGTATTTTCTAGTTTTATATGGTTTCCCTATCAAGCATAAAAAAGCTTTATCCCAATGTAAGGGTTTCTCCATTCACCCTCTTTCTTTTTCAAGTTCATTCCTTTGGTTATATTGTCCATTTAAATTCATTTTTCATATACCACCATGATTGTTTTTCCATATTATTATCTTCCATTAAATTTTTTTATACATTACATTTTCTTTATTCCCTCTCATTATATCCTTTTCCTAAACTATTACTATGCCAAAATAAGGGATCCACACCCCTCCTTTCCCTTTACTTTTTCAAGCCTGTTTAAATTACATTTTATTTCAATATGAAATGTTGTTATGGACTATTGTTATATTTTCTGTACTATTTTATCAATTATATATCACTATTATCAATCATTATAATACCTTTATAATCCATTAAAATGCTCAAACTTTCCTATAGCTATAAAACTATCATAAATTTGGTAAAGAAAAGTGTGTGTGGTTTTTATATAAATGAAATCCATGTATGGATACTACAAGTAGATATGGATATGAAATAGATGTACCAAGGGGTAATAACCTTGAAAATATATGATTAGGTATTATCTTTATTTTCACCTCATGTATGATAAACGTCCTTACTACACACCTGGTTTAACACTCCTAGGGTATTTTCTTTGGACAATTAACATGCACTTTATGAGCCATAATAAATGATTGAAATATATGGATTGATATTTAAATTAAATTGATATCCCTATTCCATGAATGTATTCTCTACCACTTCATGTTATAATTCCTTTAATTGGGGTACTACCTTTTTTATTTTGAAGATCCTATAGTTTCCAAATTTGATTGTTGGATATTCACCTAGATAATTGCATTAATCCATTAAAATGGTTTCCTTACCACCCAAGTTATAACTAATGTTCATTTTATCTATCAATCTACTTAATTATTATGTATTTTACCTTTCTCCTCTATTTTCATGTTCCTATGTATACATGAAAATACGACCTCTATGGAGAATGATCCATCACTACCTTTTTCTTTCATTATTGCCATCCATGTATAACTTTTTCCTCCCTAAAAACCATGTGCACTATGAATGGATTTTTTTGGTGGTGGTGGAGAAAATTTTACATTAGACACATATTTCCACATCTATTCCAGATTATTTCCAAAGGGTGGTATTCATGGAATAAGAAACACCCAATGATTAGCTTATTCAAGATGTTTCACAAACCTAATTTCCAAATTCATGTGGTCATTAGAAAATGGACCCAACAATGCTTTGGGAACCACATTGGTCAAGAGGATGGGAGGTTAGGATCATCACACCTTTTTTAGGGGAATTATTTCCAACTCTAGGACTCTCTTACAGATTTAATACATATTCAAAAATCCTTTATTAAATCCCAAATATAACACATGCCACCCTTAGGTTAAAAATCAATTATTATCATGTATTGTTTTTAGAATCATATGTATATATATATATGATGTTATTTATAGATATAAAAATCCATATGTATTTGATATTTTCCATCAATGGTACCATGTTTCATGAAAATTATATATTCTTAGGTCATTTATTATTACGATGCTGGTTTTAAGCCACACAATGGGGTGCTCTGGAATTTATCATCATCTAGGAAGATGAGATTTGTTTTGATGTTGGGATTGGGCCCATGGATAAGGGTTTTCTATGCATCCTCATGAATAGAATAAAAAACCATGTAGTTTAGTACCACTTAATTGGATACATCATACCTTTTAAGGTCATGTGATGAGGACCAAACCATGTAGTTTAACATCATGCAACAAGAATATCTAGGTGAAAGGTTCCTAGTCAAGTCTTGGTGTGGGACTTATGAAGAAGTCTCTCGAAGGACCTATAATGGATGTAGCCTCCTAGGTTGGATATGAACCTACCAGGAATGTGTCCTAAAAGAAATTAGGGTGTGTTTGGGGTGTTGGGTTTAGAACTCATTGAGGCTTCCAACGTATCCCATTTGAATGTGAATCAAATACCACATAGTTCAAATTTATTGAGGCTTTTACGTATGGATTCTATTTGAAGGGTTTTCTCATAGGGGATATATCCCTTTGAGATGGATACATGACTTTAAGGGCCCACACCTATGGAGGCCCTTTGATGGTTGGAAAAAATAAAATATAGAAAAGGATCCTCTGTCGAGACATTTATTTGATTATGAATATGTCATGATCGTCACTAACCACTAAGACCATGTGAGTCATTCTCTGTGTGAGAAATAAGAGGAAGTGTAATATCTATCAAACCACCTAATCTTTTTCATTCGCTGGTGGAAGATGTTAGGGATATGGGAGAGAGAAAGGGTATTGATGGGCCTATCTCCTCTGTTATTTTTGTAACTAGGGTTAGGACTTACGCACCCATACAGATATAAACTGTAAGAAACACCAGAGGCTTAATCTATAAGGGATGAACTATCCTCTATTTTATAGAATATTAGAGGAGTATCCAACACTAGAAATTATGGATGGGAAAGGCAAAAGGATCCCCTCACTATCTGAAATGGGGAAGTCTCTATTTTCGAGACGATGAGGGAAGGAAAAGTCACTATCCCTCATGTTTGAAATGCGTAGGTCCCTGAAACTTCCCCAAAGGTTAGTATCCTTGTTAATGAGTGTATTCAAAACTATAAACATCCCTATTACCCTACCCATCAGGTAGGAAAAGTTCGGGACAACTCTTATTGAGGGAATGCACAACTGAATGGGAGACATTCTAGCATGTCTTTTTCTATGATCATACAAGTTTGGAGACATCAAAAAAGGTTTTTATTTAGTCTCCATAACATGGGAGTCCCAAGGGAATAGATTTACTGCCATTGGAAGCATGAAAAAGGGTCCCAAAAGATAGATTGTGCAGGTGAGTGTTGGATGATCAAAAGGTGGCTCATGCATGTGAAGGATGGATGAGATGAAGAGGTCTCATGTAGGGTAGTCATGGGTGGATTGGAAGTGCTTCACATAGGGTGGAATTATGCGAGCTATATGCGACTTTTGAAAAAAAACCTGGGCAAAAAAACTTGGTGAAGGCCTTTCTTTATGATCTAATGGTTTCCTCTGGTGTCTCTATAAGGGACTCGTGTAGGTCCCGAGTTTGGGAGGAGACCTTCATGCTAGTACTTTTCAACTATGGGGGAGTGGATCCTCATGAAGGTGTCTTGTGTTTCACACACCAAAGGAACCTTAATTCCACTACCCCCCTTAATTCCCTTTTCTATCAGGTTTTTGAGAGCTACTTGGGTAGTTTTGAGGGCCTGAGAGAAGGAATAAGGAAATAAGAGATTTAGGGGTTCTTATGATCTTCTAGTTTTTGAAAATGAGGAGCTCCAAGATCCTATTTATAACCAATTTTAGGACCCTAGGTGAAGGAGGCGACTCTTAAAGGAATTCCATGCTGGTTTGAGCATAGGTTTAACCTGAGTGAGTCCCCTGGGTGTGCCTATCTGGGGCCCATATGATTTCACTGGAACACAAGTTGGACCTATGGGGTGATGCTGGTGTGTAGGATGGTCCTTTATGGTAACGCTGGTTTAGGCCTTATATAGTATGACCTAGGCAAACATATTTGATCCTTGAAATCTTTCACTTATCTTTCCCATGAGTTATTTACCTTTGAAAATTATCATTCTCATGTGAAAAAAGGGGTGTCAATAAAAGTCACCCCTCAGGATTGATAGATACTTCATTCACTGTTATTCACATGTTCACATACCTTTATGATTAGGCTTTACAAGCACTATTACTTGAGTTCTGTGTAAGGGAAAAGTGAATGGGTAAGCCATGTAGGTGGATCACACTACTAGATTGCATAGGTGGGTTTCACAGGTCGACCACATGGTTTCTTTGTGCATGTAGACCACTCAAGGGTACCCGTGTCTATAAATAGCATTGATGGTCTCAATAGCTCTTCCTTTCACCTTCAAACTATTTCTGTTACCACACTAGTGATCTCTTTATACCATTTTTTCCACTGAATCTCCATTCATGCAGACCCGGTATGCCCTTATCTGCACGATGTATGTGCCTAGGTGAGTGACTTGCATTATGTCACTTGGGTGAGTAATTTACGTGAGGTAACTTGGGTGAGTGACCTATGTGTGATCACTCCTTTTCCAAATTTCTGAATTTTTGAATTCAAAACCAAGACTTTATCTAATGTAATTATTAGTACTTCCTTGAATATTCCCAATGGATTATCAGAAATTCAAATACTCTAATGATTTGGTCAGTAATCGTATCAAGGAGATTCTAGATGTCATCAAGATGTATTACTATATTGCATGTGAAACCACTCTCCTATATTTTAAAAATCATATAAATAAGTATCATCATGAATACCCTGAGAGTAGTTATCTACCATTCTATATCCACAGGCTTCTAAATGATGTCCTAATTATGAAGTTGAAGAATTACCTTCCACTCTACTGGATCCAAGAATATATGAACTTCACCACATCCAAGATCTTGACCAAAGGTGTGTACATCAATGAGGAAACATCATCCATGACCTGTGTCATGCATCATTACACCTATTACCCATATTTTAAGCCTTATAATCCTGATTTAAATTTGCACTATTACTCATCCATCTTTCATGCTTCCAATATAGACCAATCGAAGGGATGAAAGGAAGACTGGGATGTTTTTCCTAGAGGGGGTGTTTGACCTAGGTGGATGTGGGCACACTGGTTGCTAAAAAACTGTGCTTATTTTACAACCAAGATGAAAGTGGTTGGAATTTACAATTCCATCTAGGTGGACCATAAAAACGTATGCAATAAATTAGACATTATTCTTGAGTTTTTAAGTCGATAGATCCCATAGAACAACACATTACATATGATGCATGATGATGTTGGCATCAGATTATGGGATGTCTACAAGATCTCTAGATCTTCTATACTCAGAGATATTTATGATGATTTTATCCCACCAAAAGCCACAAGGGATGATGCTTAAAGGACTCCCATTTTGGATTATGAGATATTAAAGATAGCTCGAGATATTAGGTAAGAAGAACCTAACCTAATAGGGGATGTACATTATGAGGATTATATTAACACTTTCCTGGATCCACAGGGGGAGGTCCCCATATGTAAATTTCCCACAGGATTCCCCACAATGGAAAACGATGCATTCTTGATAAATTATGGCCTACTTTGGAACAAAGAGAGTAAAACCGATGGGGGTATGTAGTCAATTAATACATAACTATCAATTCATTTCATGTAGGTTTCTTATTTATGTGGTTAATAATCTATATTATACCAATTTTCAAATCCAATGGTGGTGTAAGTCTAGGAATATTCATCATAGTATCCAAGCTAGCATTGTGGAGGCATATAAGGTTAGAAGCTCCCATCTTAGTGAAAATCTATTGGTTATTGTTGTAAGAACACATAGGGAAGGCACTATTTCATAATTTTAGGTCTATTCCAAGTACTGTGGGGATGGGTTGTGGCACATTTTTCCTCTTATGTCATGATGAGTGGAATTAAAGTTCCTGGGCGTCGGTTTTGACCATTTGTTCAGCCTGTTTCTAGCACCCAACCCCTATCTTTTAAGTATGGTGAATCCTTAAATAAAATGACTCTATTTAAAGAATTAAACTTCTTTCCATATGTATATATACCCACTGGGTCATTCATTGATGACAAAAAATCTAGTGATGAAATGAGAACATATATGATCACCTTCAGGGATAGTGTGTTAGTAGTCTGAATTGATGGTGAGTTCATTTATGAAGCTCATTTTTCTTATATATTTTCATGTCAATTCAAGTTCCTACAAAACCACCCCTCCGATGAAAATTCAATTAGAGATGAACCCAATGGTCATCCAACAAATTTTGGGTTCTCATGGCTATGATGGCGATTCAAGCGGTAATTAAACTGCCTCCAATGAGTGCATCTACAAGGTTGAACTCCTGGTATACTAAAGCTTGTATTTCATCATAGGGGTATTAACAATGATCATTCCCCAAGTCTGAGATGTAACGACTAATGTATGGGAGAATCACGGTAGAAATGATCCAACCATTCCATAGAGTGATAGTGGTGAGGCCCTAATCTTTCCCAAGAGACCCCATGCACATTTCAATCATCCAATCATGATCAAAATGGATACACCAGTTTAGATTGAGACTATACTATCCATCCATCATCACCAAGAGGATACTCAAGATCCATTTTCTTGTATTTCGACTATGACAGAGAGAGTTAGGTATCCCGTGAAATCGAGGAGTGTCATTTCTGCTTCATAACCAGCTAGAATAGCCTCATACTTTGTGTGACCAGAGGTGGTCTAATCGTGGTGGGGTAGGCCTTCTGATGCCAAGGACTTATGGTCACTCCTCCACACTAGGTTACATATTCTATAGATTATGTATGTTCGAGCCCCACTCAACTTTTACTTTGATACTAACCCTATTGAGGTAGGAATACATATATGGGAGCTAGAAATGTTCATTTACACCATCGATGATCAAATCCATGCTATTAGGCTGGTGGAGGATATGATGAATTAGGGGGCTACTAAAGGGGTTGATGAAACATACACTGATGAATGGGATGACTTCATCGATCCTCAAGATATAAGTTTTCCCTTCTCCTATTTCCTCCTTTGTTATTATTTTCTTCATTTCGAACAAAATGTTGTTATTGAGAAAGGGATGATGAATAGGGGGGATACTGAAGGGGTTGACAAACCATCCACTGATTAATGGTATGACTTCATCAATCATCAAGATGTAAGTTTTCTCTTCTCCTATTTCTTCCTTTGTTATTCTTTTCTTCATTTTGAAAAAAATGTTGTTATTGAGAAAGGGGTGACCCTGATTTTTAGTGGGTGGAAGGATAATCGACTGAGATCCCTCACTGAAATATTCCCTGACAGGAACCCATAGGGGGATGAGGGGTCAAATCCTAAATTGGGGGAGTTATCCTCAGGACAAAGGATGATATAAGAGGATATGATGGGAGTATATTCTCAACTGATGCCTCTGATACATGTGTTTGAGGAGGAAAGTTCCATCTTACCTCCATCAAAAGGGAAGGAATGATGGAGAGTGAAACACTTTTCCAATAACATCATTCTTAGGGTGAGTTTTCATGAAATAATTTATTATTTATTTTTCCTAAATAAATTCTTAGTCATGCCTATGGGTTATAGAATCCAATACCCTCTCCTCTCTTAAGGGGTTTATATATGATCCTTTGAGAACTGATGAGGACATTCTAGATGAGATGTAGATTCCCGCTGGTGATTATGTCCCTTAGATAGTGTGAGCATCAAGGTATGATTCCACATCTATCCCTATCACTATATAGAGGGAGGATAATCCTGATAATTTCAAATGCACACTATAAGGTATCATGCACCAATTTCTGACTTCTTTTCTTTATGATATTTCATATCTGTCGCATACACTGGAGGACCCTACAACCACCGCCACCAGTCCTATCACTACTACAGAAGGGGGTGACATGGACCTCAGACCATCCAATGAAGGTTTTGGTGATGATATTGATTTGGTGGGGATTTAAAGGGTTGTGCCATCTAAAAGGATGGCGGATAATGTTGATGGTGGATCCAATTTTGGTTCTAAGCCTAGCATTTTAATCACCCTTACTGGCGAGGATGCTATGAGATTTGACTCAATATATAATAAAATAATTGAATAACTTTGTCCATATATTGACATTCCTAGATCCATGGAAGAGTTTAGGGACTTTAATAAGTACTTGGAAGAATGTGAGTTTCCCTTTTTGTGTTTTATCTCATGAACGACCTTCTTACATCCAATGAATTAAATCAATGATCTTTATTGTTTCAACTTTGTCTATACAAAATGTATCTAAGGCAATCCAAGACCAGTGTGTTGAGGTCTATCCCACTCCTGTTTATGAGGGAATGACAATCAAGAACTTAGAAGTGGTATATTCTTGGGATCCTTCCATCCTAGGCTCTAAGAAAACTCAAGGGAATGTTCCTTAGTATGAAATACCTATTAAAATCTTTGATACTGAGGATTCTAGGGAGGAATTTTATCAAGTAGATGATCCATCAATGGGTGAGTTCCATCAACTTCTTTGATGTTTTTCTCTCTCTTTATATATTATAATGTTTATGACTAATTTTTACCGTCTTTTAGTTTCATAATCCTTAGTGTTCGATCCCATAGGGGAAGCATCCACCCCAACTCAACTGACTGTGTGAGGATAGGGAAACATCACTCCAGGAAGGAAAATTCAAGTTGATTCCCTAAGAAAAATAATTCCAGAGTACACATCTCCACCTGTGACTAGCTCTATGGTGATTTAGAAACCTCAATATACTTTCTAGGAACTTCTCTAGTTTGTATAGTAGGACATATGGGAGTTAGTATCAAGGACACCCATGATAGATTTACCTTCAAGACTCCCACAATTTCAGAACATGTTTACAATGCTGGGATATGGTGGATTTGACTACCATGTAGTTCACAATGTTGTGAAGTAAATCATTTGTTTATGCGATCAGGAGCACGAGTCATAATAGTTCCTTATCAAGGAAATAATTCTCATAAAAACTGATGACCTTTGAGATTCCTTATCCTAGGAGGAACTCAACCATGCCAAAAAACATTTGGAGTAAAAATAGCAGGTTGATGAGAAATATTTTCAAATATTATGCCTCCAATAGGATATGGACATTGCCAAAGGGGAGATTGTATAACTTCATAATTTACTGGAAGGGGTTCAAATCTAAGGGGGTGACTACCATTACGATTGTGGTGGAGGAACTTTTCCTGGATGAGAAGGCTAAGGCTATTTAGCTAGATTATCTTCACCAGGACATTGATGGGGCTTGGGATACCCTCCAACAACTGAGGAGTTATGTTTATGGTGTTTTATATAATATGAAAGAGAGACTATAATTTGTGAATGCTCTTTTTTCCATGGTATTTGGACCTAATGAGAATATTTATACTGTTACCAAATTCATATGAAATACCCTATAAACTTTTTGTATTTTATTTCATCACTCTAATTTTTTCCTAAGTCAAATATGAAGAAGAATTAGTGAGCGAGACTTGGATTTTTATTACGTTTCCCTTTGTAGGGTTTCAACCTAACAATATTTATACCTATTTATTTTCATTTTTCATTTTTTGTCTAGACCACGTGTAGTGCACATCTAGTGAGCTGGGACTCAACTTTTATCTAGGGGTCCCATTGTATTTTTTCATCCTGGTGAGTATTACATCTATTTTCATGGTAATTTTAGAGTATTTCATTCTAGACTAATGAAACTGGTGTTTTAGGTTGAATAACTTTGACCACGAGTCATAGGATGATGAACCAACATGAATTTATGGTTATGAATGTTTCTAAATTATTCAAATACACAAAAGGGTAATTTTGAGTCATGATTTTGTGATTTAAATATCTAAAACATGACATGAGACAAGAATGAAATTGATGACCATGGAATATATTCAAAAAGAGGTTTCTATCATGATGTTGTTGGGGATTATGAAGATAGAATAGGTCTCTCCCGAGGATGAACATGCCTCTGGTTTATAGCCCATTTTGATGAGTGATTTATGAAAATATAAATGTGGTGTATCAATGCATATTCAAACAAATTCATCCTTTGGTTGACATGCCATTTTGTGGTAAACTTATGCAAATCCAAACTGGGGCATATCAATGTACAATTAAACAAAGGTGACCTCAGAAATATGAAATTCTATTACTGATGGATGGGGATTTTATGATGGTCTATATTTTGTAAGACCATAGAGTGTGGTTTTTGAAGGGATTGTGTTTGATAATGAAGGGAGCGTCTGGGTTGGCATTGGCTATAACATCTCGACCCAGAGTCCACTTAACTGGGGCCCTGAGATGGTGGGTCACATGGTCTCAAGCACACCTCCCTATATAACAGAGGCTTCTGGCTAGTAGTTAGGGTCTAAGGTGGTATGGGGGAGACTATACCCTCATATCATAGTGGCACAACAGATAAGATAAATAAAAAGAAAATAATAGAAGCATAGTATAACAGATGGAACAACAAGAAAAAATATAATAAACAACCATGAAATCATAAATAACCAACAACAATAATAATAAAAATCCCAAGAGGCTGAGTCATATACACCGATTTAATGTTATGCTAATATACAAAAAGGGAAATAGGGGACAAGAATATACATCGTGCTATACAAAAATAAAAAATCCAAAATAATACTCCACTAGAATCATGATCATATGCTCGATTATCTACTCCCATGATCCATCCTATAAGTAAAATGAATAAATCATCTGTATTAGGGCATTTTCACTTATCCATACCTGCAGACATGAGGTATACATAGGTACCAAAGGTGGTCCAGGTAGGGTGTGAGATAAAACCATTAGGACACCACCAAAAATGTATATAAATAATCTATCTAGTGTACATAACATAGAAATGTGCAAATAAATGAATAATAAATAATGATGAATAATAAATACTAGCCAGCTTAGGTTCCTATAGGACACCTGAATGTCTCTACCTACTTCATTATAAGATGGTGTATGTCAGATTAGTAACCATATATATAAGTAATAATATATATATGTAGTTATATACCATATACACATATATACACTAAGTACATGAGGTCATAAATAGGCATATACATGGATATTAGGTGCTAGCTAGACCCGGGACATAACTCAGGCGTCCATAACTAGTCTAACAAACTATAGTCTCAAGAAAGGGTACAATACCTAAATCTAATGATAAATGAAATAAATATTTCCCATCATTTGAGATGGTGGGGTGAGTCATCAAGCCCAACACCCAAAGTAGTGGAACGTGGAACATCATGCCCATCACCCAGATAAAAGTATAACAGTGTGAGACATCATTCTCTACACCCAATTTAAGGGAGCATGAAACATCATGCTCAACAAGTCCCTTATCCATTGTCCAATTACCAATATCCATGATCTAATAATAATAATAATAATAATAATAATAATAATAATAATAATAATAATAATAATGAGCGTTTACATCTCATGAATTGTATTCATGAAGCCCAATACAACCAAGGGTGTCATAATTCTTACAATTCACATATATAAATATATAACATGTTGCATGACCTTTCCACTAATTCCCTTTCATTTAAAGTTATCCATTTAATTCATTAAGGTACGAGAAAACCATTTCCAAGTCAATACAAATGCTTAAATAATTTTTTTCATTTAAAAAGTTATATAAAAGAGGTAAATTCTTTTGGAACACCCAAATGGGTGGAAATTAATGAGGTTGACAACCTCTAATCACTTATAAAGTGTCTATGAGAGTATAACATCATTCTTGATTTTTTTAGGAGGAAAGAACACATTTAAGGGAAATGCGCAACAATGGATGGCATGCAGAACAACATCGAAGCTATAAAAAAACTAAAACTTTTGGAAAAGATTTATAGACCACCTACCTTAGGGTCATAGATGACTCATCCAATATTAGATTTATATTTGAATTATAATGAAATAAGTCATAGAAATAGATCAATTCCCTAAAAATAGGGTGAATGAGATCACACAAAAATAATATAAGAGATGGGAAGAAAAACTTAGATAGGAACCAATATTATTTGAGAGCTTATGGATGTGGATCCAATGATTTCAAAGACAATCTATTTGGAGTTCGGATGAGGGAGAAATCAAAATCCCTAAATTAAGAGGAGGAATAACCCATAGGATAAGGGAGGAGGCTCTTTCCAATTAAAATGGGAGAATGAAAATAAGGGGTAAGGTTTTAAGTTCATTAAGGGAAAACTGTAAAATAAACCTCTATAATTGGGTCTTATGGTTTGGCCACACGGTTGGACAAACCATGTGCCAACTGTGCACCTGTCTCTACCCAAGGAGGGACCCAACACAGGCCAGACACACAATTTTCTTAATTGTGTGCAATCCATGTAAAAAACCACTATCTCAAACCCTTTAAATTTTACATAGGAATGTGCCTTGGCTCACAAAGTTTCAAACAAACTTTGTATCCCCCCTACTCCCCTCTAAAATGTCTTTCATAGTTGGAAGAAACCATGTGGGCTGGGTGGCATGGTTTCTAATAACTATGCGACCTAGTCTGTTTCTCCAAATTCTGGGCCTTTAGGCTCTGAACATGCCTCAGACACTCTAAAAACCTTCCTTTGACCATAGGTCATGTTTTCCAAGATAAAAAATAGGATTTAAACTAAAAAAATGATTCGTAGATTTTAGAAAATCTGGGTCATTACAACCTCCCCTCCTTAAACTAACTCTTCCTCGAGTAGGACTTATGAGGGTAAAGAGGGATCATCAGAGAAAAGATCTATACATTGGGATCGTATATTAGATTCACACTCCTAGGTCTCATCATGTACTCATCTATACTGCCATAACACTCATACCAATGAAACTAACTTTACTATGAGTGTATTTAGGCTCTGATCCACAATACACACCAAATACTCCTTAAAGGAATCATCCATCTCTAAATCAACCTCATCAGGTTGGAAAACATGAGATAGGTATGGATAATAATTGCTAAGTAGAGATACGTGAAATGCATCATGCATAGACTAGTATCTCTGAGCAAGTGTTATCCAATAATCTACTGGTTTGATTTGTTTCAAAACCTAAAAGGGTCCAATGAACCTAGGTGAAAGATTACCCTACTTCTGAATTCATCGATGGACCAAAATGGTCAAAACATGCAATAAAACCTAATATATGACCTCAAACTCAGTAGGTCATGGGCATCGATTGGCATATGAATTCTATCTAGACCTATCTATCAAAATGAAATTTCTGATCAACTGGAATTTCTCTGAAGTCTACTAGAAGAGACACGGTCCAAGTAAAGTTATCTCCCCTACCTATAACCATCACATAGGTGATTGGCATGAACTACCATATAAGGCTTCATACGGATCCATATGAATGGTATCTTGAAATATGTTACTATAAGTGAACTCAAAAAGGGTTATGTGCCTCTCCTAAGAACTCCTAAATTCAAGGACACATGCATAATGTATTTCCTCTAAAACCTAAATCATGCACTCTGCCAGTTCATCAATCTGAGGGTGATAGGACATTCTAAGAATCACTTGTGTCCTTGGCCTTCTGTAACCCCTACTAGAATTGAGATGTGAAGCAATTGTCCCTATTCGATACAATAGATCATGGAGCTCCATGAAGATGTATGACCTCCCTGACATATAGATTCCATATCTCATTTACCAAGAAGGTCTATAGAACAAGTAAAAAGTGCGTGACATTATTCAAACAATGAATGAAAACCTAAAATATGTCATTTCTATAAGGAAATATTGGTAAACCTATCATTAATTCCATAGTTACATCATCCTATTTCCACTTGAGAATGGATAATGGATATAAAATTCTTTCTAAAGACTGATATTTCGCCTTCACCTACTGATAGGTTGAACACTGAGTGATAAATACAACTATCTTCTATTTCATAATAGGCCACCAATAATGGAAAAGTAAGTCTATATACATCTTGGAGACACCAAGATTCACTACCCAAACTGAGGAATGAAATTCCAACATCATCTCCTCTCTAATGTCTCCTGGAACCCAAACATGCCCATCAAAGCATAAAGTATCATTCTCATCCACCATCCAACCAAAAGATGAATCATCATTTGAGAGAATTTAACTTATAACTAATACTTTTATATCTGAAAGTTTTATCATTTTCACCCATTCCAGAAGGTTATAGGTCACTGATAAGGTCGAGAGGATAGTCTGACCATGATCCTCTTGAACCTCAACATGAATCTCTGAAAGCAATTCCATATGCTTCCACTCACCACTGACCTCTTGAAATGCCTGTGTCCGTGTCTATTGGCTTAGAGAATTGGATATTTCATTAACTTTCCTAGGTGTTTAGGTAAGATTGAAATTGAATGATTGTAGGTATTCAACCCATCTTCACTGACTCAAATTCAAATCATGTTGAGTAAAGATATACTTGAATATTGTGTGATATGTGAATAACAAAAAACCCACTCTAAGTAAATAACTCCAACAACATAGATCATAAAGAATAGTTGCTATCTCAAGGTCATGCATTGGGTAATTATTCTCATGATACATCAAATAATGAGATATGTACACTACAACTCACTTATCCTATATCAGTATAACTCCCATACTAATTCCCAATGCATCATAATAAATAGTATAAATCTTGCTTGACTCTAGAATAATCAAGATCAATGCTAAAGTCAATATGTTATTTAACTCTTAAAAGTATTCTTCATATTATTCTAACCATATTAATTTCATAACCTTCTTATTTAGGCTCATAAGAGTCATTTTTAGGCATGATAAATTTTAGATGAAGCCTCTGTAATACCTGGATATCCCTAAGAAACTCTGTAAGTCAAATAAATTCTTGGACTTCTCTTAAGAAACTATAGCTCTCACTTTCTATGGGTTTATTTCTACTCTTTAATCTGTGATGATATGAGCTAGGAAGTGGACTTTATTGATCCAAAAATGAAATTTGATGATTATATCATATAGATGATGCTTTCTCAGTGTATTCATCACGATCTCAAGATGTTTTAGATGGTTGTGTCATGATTGATAATACACTAATATGTCATCCAAAAAGACTACCATGAATGAATCCAAGTATGGGTGGAAAACCAGATTCATCAAATCCATAAAATAACTGGCGCATTCATGAGATTGAATTAAATTACTATGTACTCATAAAGACTATACCTACTCCAAAAATTTTTATAAGGTATGTATGAATATTTGACACATACATAATGATAGCCTGACCTCAAATCAGTCTTTGAAAACACCCTCTCTCCTTATATCTGATAATATAGGTCATCTATTCAAGTTAGTGGATACCGATTCTTTACTATAAACTATTTCAACCATCAGTAATCCATATAAAGCCTGAGGGTATCATCCACCTTCTTGGAAAAAAAGGCTGGTGAACCCCAAGGAGAATTGATGATCCATATAAATCCTTTAGTCTCTTGGTCTTTTAAATATTTCTTGAGATCCAAAATATCTATAGGTTTCATCCTATAAGGAGGAATGGAAACTAGTTTCATACCTGAAACTATATCAATGGTGAATTCTACCTCTCTTATTGGAGGCAACCTAGAAAATTCATCACAGAAGAAATCCCTAAAACAATCACCTATAGGTGGAAAAATAGTGGTTCGTAGCTCTTGATCATTCAAGAAAAGACTAAAAATCTAGTCTTTCAATTTACATAATCTCTGATTCTCAGGTCCATCTTGAGATGCATGGACATCCCATTCTCCCTTATGGATATGTCTATCTCTCTCTGATGTTGTTAACATCACCCTCTGGTGATAAAAATTGATATGGGATTGATAGGGAACTGATCAGTCCATATTTAAGATTATATCAAACCCTATCATATTGAGGATGAAAATATTCCACATGAAGAGATACCTGAATATATCAAGGGAAAAATCCTTACATTAGTGAACTCTCTATGATCGAATACCCAACGAGGTATCGAGAGTTAGAACACCATAGAAAAAATCTATCTCAAGGCCCAAAATCTCCATAATTTCCTCCAATATAAAATATTGAGACACTAATATTTCAAATAAATAAAAAACTAAAGAAGAGGCTACTAGAATAGTACCTCTAATAGTAGAAGGTATGGTGCTCTGCTCCTCCGGTATAGGTTGCACTGCATGTGACTAACATGTACTGTGACCCTGAGTCACAACCTGACTACCCTGAGTAGGCTTTCTCTGCAGGCATTGCAAGTCTTAAGTCTGATCACCTCTTCTTAGACCACCAACTCAGCCTGAAAAGTTGGTGGTATTCTAGCTACCTGTCTAGTGAGATACTAATTTCCTCGCTCTGGAACACAAGGTAAGTGTAGATCCCTATTGGATAGGAATTTATTTAAAGTCCCTACATAAGTTCAAGATATAACCCATATTTACACAACCTCTATATTCCACTAGATCTCCCATACATTGAGTTTTGTATGTCATGGTTTCCCACATCAGTGAAATATAAGGAAACTATCAGTACAAGTTTCCTGACTGCTACTACCCCCATGAGAAACCTCAAAATGTCTCTTTATCCTTCTAGAAGAAACACTGTTAGGTCTGGGTGCTGGACCACCTTGGTTCCAACCATCAGATTCCCTCAAATTCTGCTCAGTGATGAGGTAATGATTGATTATCTCAGAAATAGTAGTCAATTAGAAGACATTGACCTACGATTAGATAGCAGATTCCATCCCATCATTGAATCACCTCACATTCATAAGGTTATCAACTAATAAATTCAGTGCAAAATGATAAAGCTTAGTGAAATGAGAAGAATACGCCATGAAAAAGATGGATCCCAACCGAATTTTTATAAAATCTTTATCCCAGTCAACCCTTAGAGTATGTGGAAAAAAGTAATCATAAAAGATCATTTTGAAGTCTGCCCAAATTATATATCGATGTAATTTTTCCTGGGTAATTACATCACACCATCGCTTGGCAGAACCATGTAGAATATAAGTAGTGAGTTTTATACTCCTCTCTGGATACATCTCCAAATATTTGAAAATAGAAATCATGGCCTTGAGACATGACTCTGTAGCATGGGATATCCCATCCCCCAAAAATGTGGGAGGATGTTGTTGTTGAAACCCCTGAGTAAACTATATCCTAGTTGGGGAAGGTCGAGAAACACCTTGCATAGAATACATCATATGAAAAAATACCTCTCTAAAATGGGCATCAACAGCCATATCAAGAATAAAAGGTGGTTCCATATGTGGAACCACAAGAGTAATAACTAGCGGCTCAAGGCCCACCACCTATGGTGCATGGTCGTTACCACCTTCTTAGTGTATGAATCGAGGTTGTCATGGTGGAATGATTATACAATGCCAAAAACATGCCTCAGAAGAGGATTTAAAATTTTAAAGACTAAAAAAATATAACTAGGACATGTACACAATGTTCTTATGAAAATATTACACCTCCCTTCTTACTCCTAATGCTAGGTCTAGGTGGTAAGAAAGACCATAACAGGCTGTAAAAATGTAAGAGACACCCCCAACTACCCACTAATAAGAATGGGTTTGGGTCTAGGTCTTGTATTAGGTAATAGGGGTTCTGATATATGGAGTTTCAATTTCAAGTTATAGAGGAAAACACCCATTAATTTACAATTGAAATCCCATTTATCGGTAACAATTTTAATTTAAAAGTTTAAATTCATATGAGTTTATAGTATTTTATATAAATATATATCCATCTCTATCTAGATCCAGTAGGTCTAGAACCAACAACATGCTATAATTAGATAATTAAGGTTTCATCACCAATATATGTAGGAAAACACCATTTATATTGATGTAGTCACTTTAATTAGTCCAATTATATTTTCTATGGATGAAATGTCAGCACATTTCAATATATAATAATTAGGCACTAACTATATGCAACGGGAAAATGCACATAGAATTTAGACGTGGTATGGAAAAATTCCTGGCATATTTGTCCAAATGTGCCTATAATGATGCATGAGATGCTAATTATTTTCCTTAATAGGACAAGTACCAAGTCTAAAATCAATAACATCAACAATAATAATATCAAAAAGCATGTGAGTTACCCAATGGTGAAATCGTATCAACTGACTGAAAATTCTTTTTTTTATTTTCTAGATGCTGCTTTAAGAAAAAGCGGTAACCACATACAACACACAGCAATCCAAAGTCATAGTCTCCTGTCTAATACCCAAATAATAAGACAAAATGAAAAGTTTCTCTAATACCACTTTGTGTAACAACCAGACCCAGAGTCCAATTAACTGGAGCCCCAATATGGTGAGTCACATAGCCTCAAGCGTACCTCCCCATATTCCAAATACTTCTGACTAGCAACAAGGGTTTATGGTGCTATGGTGGGGAGACTATACCCCTATATCATAGTGGCACAACAGATAAGATAAATAAATAGACAATAGTGGAAGTGTAATATAATAGATGGAATACCAGGAACAAATATAATAAACAACCATGAAAGCATAATAACCAACACAAATAATAATCAAAATCCCAAGAGGATGAGTCATATACAATGATGTCATGTCACGCTAATATACAAAAAGAGAAACAAGGGACATACATATGCATCATGCTATAGAAAAATACAAAATGGACAAAATATTTCTCCACTAGAATCACAAGCATATGATCGGTCCTCTGATTCCATTATTCATGCTATGAGTAAAATGAATCAAGCATATATAATAGGGAACTTTACCATATCCACACCTAAAAACATGAGGTCTACTCGGGTACCAAAGGTGTCCTGAGTAGAGTGTGAGATAAACTCAGTAGGCCACCACCAACGATGTCTATAAATAATCCATCTACTGTACATAGAATAGTGGTGTACAAAAAAAATGAATAATAAAAAATTCTAAATAGAAAATACTAATCGGCTCAAGTTCCTATTAGACACTTGTCTAGCTCTGCCTGCTTCGACATAAGCCGATGTATGTCTGATCAATAACCATATATATAATTAATAACATATATATATATAGTTATGTACTATATACATGTATATACAGTAAGTACGTGAAGAAATGAGTAGGCATATACATGGATACTAGGTGCCATCTAGACTTGGGGCATAACTCAAGCATCCATGACTAGTATAATAAGCTATAGGATCAATCAAGGGTACAATCCCCGAATATCATGATAAATGTGATACATCTTTCCCATCATTCGAGATGGTGGGGTGAGTTTTCATGCCTAACACCTGAAGCGGTGGAACTTGGAACATAATTCCCATCACCCAGATAAAAGTATAATGGTGTGATATGTCATGCTCTACACCTAATGTAAGGGAGTGTAAAACATCATGCTCAACAAGTCCCTTATCCATCTTATAACAACCAATCTCTATGGTCTAATAAAAATAATAATAACAATTGGTTACATCTCAGGCATTTTAATCATTAATACCAATATAACCAAGGATGTCACAATTCATACAATTAAAATATATAAATATATAAAATGTGGTGTTTCCTTTCCTCCCATTCCCTTTCATTTAAATTTATCCATTTGATTCATTAAGGTATAGAAAAACCATTTCCAAGTCAAGTCAAACACTTAGACGATCTTTTTTCATTTAAGTAGTTATATAAAAGATATAAATTCATTTTTCACACCCAAAGGGGTGTAAATAATGAGTTCTATAACCCATAATTACATAACAAGGGTCCACAAAAGTATAAAAACATGATTTAATTTATTTAGAAGGAAAGAAAAAATTTAAGGGAAATGCATGATAATGAATGATGTGAAGAACAATAAAGAAGCTATGAAAACACTACATTTTTTGGGAAATATTTCTATACCCCCTACCTTAGGGCTTTAGATGACTCCTCATCCAATATTGGATTCTGATTTGAAGTAGAATGGAAGAAATCAGAGAAACATACCAACACCCTGAAAATAAGAAGAATGAGCTCATAACAAAATAGTGAAATACATGAGAAGATAAACTTAGATAGGAATTAAGATGATTTTAGAGCTTATTGATGCAGATAAAATGCTTCCAATGATGATCATTTTTGATTCTAGATGATGGAGAAATAAAAATCCCTAACTTGGGAGGAGGAAGAACCCATGGGAGATGGGAGGAGGCTCCAGCTGCTAGAAATGGGAGAAGGGAAAAAGGGGAAAGGTTTTAAGTTTATTAAGGGAAAAATTTTAAAATTACCCCCCATCACTGCATTTCATGGTTTGGCCACACGATTGGCCAAACCGTGTGCCAACCATGCGCCAGGCTCTACCTAAGGAGGGACCCCACACAAGTTAGGTGTATTGTTTTCAAACTATGCACAAGCCATGCCAAAACCTACTATATCAAACCTCTAAAATTTGTCACAGGCATGAAAATATTCTCACATAGTTTTAGAAAAACCATTCACTCCCCTGCTCCCCACTGAAACACCCCCACATGGTTAGGAGAAACCATGCGAGCTAGGTGGCATATTTTCTACTAACCATACATCCTAGTCTATTTCTCTACATTCCAGGGATTTGAGCTTTGAACAATACCTAGACACTCCCAAAACCTTACTTAGTCCATAGTTCATGTTTACCATGATGAAAAATGGATTTAAACTAAAAAATAAATAATCCGTACCTTTGAGAAAAGCTAGGTCATTACACTGTCCATGAATGAGGAATGACTCCTACACAAATTGAGTTTGTATATAAAAAAGGGGGAATTCTATTTCGACCAAAAACTTATAGAGGAGGGGTCTTAAGAGAAATAAATAAATTAATACCTGGATCATGGTTGTTTCCATGAATGTAGGAAAATATATGTTTTTGATGTTGTGGTAATTGGGCCTAAAATGGAGGATCTAGGCATCACTATGTGCCTCGATGGAATGAGAATCAAGTTGTATGTAGGTCTTTGCAGTGATATGGTGGATGAACAAAATCATAAGGGAAAGATCCTCCCTAACAAGGGTTAGATCATCATGTAGTTTAATGTCATGTGACTAGGACATGTACCATGTAGTTTAACATCTTAAAACAAAGACATTGAGGGATATATTTTAAGTCTGTTTAGCTTTGTCCAAAAGATTAGCGATTTTCCATTTCATAATGACCTGAATAGGAATGTTCTATAATTTTTCTAGCATGAATGGGGAAGGTTGTAAGCTGTAATCTAGTCGATTCCAGATCTAAGAAGTGATACAGGACAAGTATGTAAGGAATGACCATAAACCATATTCAAAAAGTGGTTTATAGAAAAATGTTGTTGGGGATTATGAAGATAAAAGAGGTTTCTTTTGAGGATGAATGTGCCTCTGGTTGATAGTCCCATTTGGTGGGTGACTTATGAAAATCTAAAATGGGGTGGATTAATGCATATTCAAACTACAAAATCTTTTGGTTTATAGGCCCTTTTGTGGGAAACTTATGAAAATCTAAATTGGTGTATCAATGCATTATCAAAACATAGGTGTCCTCAAGTATCATAAATTCTATTACCAATGTACGAATAAATTTTATGAAGATTTAGATTTCCCTAGACATAGATTTTGGATTTTTTAAGGAGGGTGCATGTGTTTGAAAGGAACATTTCATGTAGAAAATTACCCATGAATGGGGAGAAATGTTTCCCACTCAGGTTTGAACCATATGATGGGAAGGGAGAGAGATTTTTTTTATATTGCATATGGGCCTAAGACATATGATCTGGGCATCACTATGCATCTCCTCAAAGTGAGAATGAAGCCACATGTAGTTATAGGAAATATTTTCCCACATTGATCGAGTTATTGTGTGGAGAGGAGGCATTCTTTTTTTTGAACATGAGCTCAAGAACATGGTGAGAACTTGTAATAGACCCTCTTATATAGATCTAGCTCATACATAAGAGAGTGGGTAACTTCTTCCATATTGTGGCTGGACTAGGATATAGGATCAGGGAGTCACTACATATATCATCCAATCTATAATCAATCCACACACACTTCTTGAATTTACATCATATAAGAAAAGTTAAACATGTATTTTAATGTCATGCAGTATAGAAAATTAGTGTTCATTTTAAGGTCTTGCATCCAGGACCATGATAACCTTGACATGAACTAATAAACCTCGATCATGCAGGGAAGCCTCACTAAAACTCCTAAGACAACATGAGCTATAATTAGTGTGAGAAACAAGGAGTGGAAAAAGTTTATTTAACCACATAGAGGCAATTAAAAGGAAGGATAGGGGCATTTTGATTTTTTGATGGTTGGACCAGGATGTAGGATTTGATCATTTCTATATATCTCATTGTAATGAGAATCAATCCATACATATTTTTGGGAAAACATGAATTTTAACATTATACAGTAAGGATGAAGGTTATAAAAATAGTGAGTGGTGTAAGGTCTACCAGGCCACGCATGTTCCAACATACAACAAATGTGAAGAAGGAAATTATAAACCATGATCTTGTGGGTTTTCATATTAGGATAAGTGATATGGGACAAAAAATGAAAGGAATAACCATAAAAAATATTCAAAAATCAATTTCCAGCATAATGTTGTTGGGGATTACAAATATATAAGAGGTATCTATTAAGGATGAATGTGACTTTAGTTGAAAGGACCTTTTGGTGGGTGACTTATGCAAAGAAAAATGTGGTATATCAATGCATAGTCAAATAATGACATCCTCTGGATGACATGCCCTTTTGTGGGCGACTTATACAATGTCAAACTAAGGGGTATCAATACATACTAAAAAAATGCGTGTTCTAGAATTTGATATTCTATTACCGATAGCCAAGGAAATCTTATGGATATATGAAATTTCCTAGGACAAGGAGTATGATGTGTGGAAGAAATATGTATGATCATAAAGGGAATATTTGGATCATCATTGTTCAAGGAGTGTGAAGTTCCCTGAATAGATATTTGTTTATATACAGGAGTGGGAGAAATTTATTTACTTCATGGATCAGACCGGGGAATAAATTCTAGGAATCACTACATATCCCATTAAGATAGGAATCAAGTCACATGTAGTTATAGGATAGAGGTATGGTGGGAGACTAGAACCAAATATTATGATCTACTCTAGAATAGAAAAAGATTTTATGCAGTTTTACATCATACAACAAGGACGTGAACCATGTAGTTTTATGTAATGAAGCAAGGAAATAGTCATAAAGTTTAATTTCTTGTGACTAGGATGTTATTATACGTGGTTTAAAGTCTTATAGTTCAGACTATATTATCTTTTATTTTTATATCATACTGTTAGGACCATACATTGTGAAGTTTATCATCGTGTGACAATGAATATATGGTTTCTTTTAAGTTCATGCATCCAGAACTAATGATGTTATGTAGTTTTATATCACGCATAAAATACAAAGGTAAACCATGCATTTTAACATCATATGACCAAGATAAATGTGTCATTATGACATGAAGTATTTCTTGAGAAATATTGAATTTTTAGGGGCTATAACAATCTCTACATATATCTAAACTAAGGAATAAGATCCATTATAGTGGAACTCTTGTATGGAATAAGGTCCCTCCCACTTCATCTCAAGCTTTGGAGGTTTATTTTCTGGTATCATTAGTGTCTTGAGGACCAATACTAGCTCTCCTTAGAGGAATAAGTGGAGGATGAATTTCTTGTTTAAAGACCACGCTATCCAATTTTTTGTGTACCTTAAAGTGATGAAAAGTATATAGTATTTTCTAATCAAGTCATTAAAATTCATCCAACCATTTTTAGGATTGCTCATATGCAAATAGTTGGATGCATATGACAACAAAAAGTGAGGGAAATTGGGCATTAATGGGCAGGATTGCTTATGTCCCGTATACCAGTGAATATGGAGTCACCCGTGTGGCGGTATGAGTTATAGTCTGATAGGCCCACAAGAAATAAAAGTGCTTATCAAGCCAAGATTTTGTATTTATCCACCATATTATATATTATGTTTGATAAGGTCATGTTGAAGGTTGCTATCTGTATATTAGCCACTACATGATAGTGATATGAATGGTTGGGCTTGATATTATACTCTTGATATAGTTTCTTCAACTCAACTGTAAGAACCCAGATCTTCGTTTCAGGTATTCTTTCCTTTTTCTGGAGTTTTTGAGAAAAAATAAAGTTTCTAGAAATTTTTGAAGTACACGTCGTGTACTTTCTAAGTACACGCCCTGTACTCTTTTCCCACTCAAATCCGTGTACTAGCCGTGTCCGGGCCACACACACAGTGTGTAGGGGTGACATGGAGGCCGATTTTGGCGGAGTACGGAAAGACCTAGTACATTCCACGTACTCTAAAAGTACACGTTGTGTACTTTTTTTTTTCATTAAACGGACCGGGGTCGTGCCTAATCGACGAAAAGGTATTCTTCTCTAGTTTCTTCATCCGAGAGCACCGGGAATCCACGGATCTTCGAAGAGCCACCATTCCTCCGTCCATTCTCTGATTTGAGCATGGTCAATTGTGTTGGAATCGAAGCGGTGAGTTCTTCCTTCTACTTGATCCTTGTTTTCCAATTCCTCCTCCTTCTCAAGATATCATGGTTTGAGAATTTTGGACGTTTTCTCAGATCTACAATGTTCAAGGGAGAATCAGTCGTCGTGGTTCAAGTATATCGATCTCCTAGGATCGAGGTAGGTGTTTTGTGCCTTACCGTTCAAAGTCCTTGAGTTTTATGTGCAAATTCTACCAATACCCGTGAACGGGGTATTGGGTGTTTACCTTTTTTCCCTTGTTGTTTTCCTGCCTTGATTTTATGCTTGTATAGAGGTAAATTAATCATGTTAGAGGATATTTTTTTGTGCTTGGATGTTTTCCCATGATTTGTTCTATTTACGACC
Organism: Viscum album; assembly: GCA_963277665.1. Taxonomy (NCBI): domain Eukaryota; kingdom Viridiplantae; phylum Streptophyta; class Magnoliopsida; order Santalales; family Viscaceae; genus Viscum; species Viscum album. Next base: position 1,988,009,131 of record OY728141.1, read on the forward strand.
TTCGGGTTTCGTTTTCCTTTGGTTGTTACACCGGTTTCCATGCCTTGTGTCTATAGGATGGAGTGTTTTTTAATGACATGCTTATTGCCTGCAGACTATTATCTATATAGTTCTATAGGAGTACTTTGGTTAGCCAAGTAGATCTATATGTGTACTCTGGCCTTATATCATTATTATGCACTGACCGACACGAGACTGAGAGAACCTGGTGCTATAGACTATAAGGGATAGACCAAGTGAGCTTCCCAATGAGTCTTAGACATTATATACTACAGGAGGGTAGACCAAGAGAGCTTCCTCAGAGAGTCTTGTGCATTAGACTACAGGGGATGGACCGAGTGAGCTCCCAGAGAGTCTTGGATTATTATAGACTACAGGAGGGTAGACCGAGTGTACTTCCTCAGAGAGTCTTACCTTGTTTGTTTTCTCTCTGAAAACCTTCCTAGGCTAGAGGAGGAATTGACCGAGTGAGCTTCCTCAGAGAGTCTGTGGTATACCTGAGGCTATAGGAGGAATTGACCGAGATATCTTCCTCAGAGAGTCTCTAGAACTTGGGGATAAGAGGGTTAGACCGCATGAACTTCCTCAGAGAGTCCCTGACTACCCTTGAATATAAGGGGAATTGACTGAGTGAGCTTCCCCAGAGAGTCTCATAATTTCGTATGACCAAACCAGAGGGGTTAGGTTGAGTGTACTGCCCAGAGGGTTGTGGTACTTCTTGGATAGGACTAGAGGGGATGACTGCGAGTACTTCCCAGAGGTTTTTCTTTCTTTTTAGTTGTTTTCTTCACTGTTGTTGTTGGTTTTGGATTTTATTACTACTGTGTATCATCCTTCTTTGCTACTTACTGTTACTTCCTACTGCTGTGCTGTTTCTATTTACTGCTTTTTTGTACTTTTACCTACCATATACTAACTGACTGTTAGGCACAGATCTTCGGGTGGTTTCCTATTGGGATTTTATATAACACCCTATTTGGGACATGCTTTTGGGCCCAAGAAGACTATGTTGTTGCAGGTATAGACAAGGGTAAGCGCCCTTTGACTTCTAGTACTTGATTGCTTGGAGCAGGAGAGCAAGGGACCAAGCTTTGGCTTGCAATGCTGAGGATCTGTTTACTTTTCTTTGTACTTGTTTTAGTACTATGGTGTTTTACAACATTGTGACTGGTTTGGATGATTTCCTAGAAATGTATTTTGCATCATTCCATATATATACATATGTTCTCTAGTTTGATGATCTAGTCTTCCACTATTTATTATTGTTGGTTATTTACTGCTTCTGCTATTGCATGTTTATTACTTCCACTGTGTACTCTGCCAATGAGGGCATAGTTTCCCCACTATCACACCCAAGGCCCTCGCTACTAGTCGGTAGCCTCTGGAGTTTGGGGAAATGCGCTTGAGGCCATGTGACCAACCAGGTACGGGGCGCCTTTAGGTGGCTTCCAGAACTGGGACATTACAAATTGGTATCAAAGGATTTACTTTCTTTTGACTTACTATTTGGAGCCTTAGCTAGGGATAGGATGGATTCGATACTTGATGTTAAGCTGTGCTCAGGAGTAGCTAACCCATGTATAGGGAAAATCCAATCTACCTTGTTTATTTCAGTCTTCTGGTTTTTCAATGTTACAATTGATATGATTTCACCTAGAGTGATTCACATGACTTGTGTGTTATTGTTTTGACTATTGCGGTTCTATTTCTGTCGCAACCCGATGAGATGAGGGTATTCCATCTAATGCATCATATAGGCACTTGTATAGATCACATGCCATTTATTCTTTCCATGCTATCTAGGGTGCATTAGCGATTACATGCTGTTGTGATAGACATTGTGTAGATTATGCATGCTGTTGTGATAGATGCTTGATAGAATCTCTGCTGCTTTGTTAGAGGATTGTTTGTATTGTACTTTGCTTAAAGGAACACCACATTTTGATTATTGAGGTGTTATGGGCCCTCTTGAATCGGAAATTGGTGGATCATGATCCTATTTTCTCTTGTCTATGACTGTAGGAGATGCCAAGCTTAGGTTCACAAGGAGTATGGGCCCTCAGGAATCGGAATTTGGCACCTCTTTGCCTTATTTCTGTGTTTTCTGGGCTTCTGTGCAGTTTCTGAGCTACTGCCCAGAAAAACCCAGAATACACGGTGTGTACTTTTTGACTGCATGTTGTGTAGTTTTTAGACCGTGTCACTGACCGTGTGAGCAGTGACACACTGTTGCGGAAATACCTTCAGGAACACGCCGTGTAGTTTCTAGCTGTGTACCCGGCTGTGTCACTAACAACATGAGATGGGGAAGCCCGAGTAGAAAACGCCGTGTTGGTGAAGAGCATGCCGTGTAGTTTTGTTCAGGTACCCGACCGTGTCATGAACAACATGGGTCGGTGTCACCTTCTTCCATACACGCCGTGTTGGTAAAGAGCACACCGTGTAGTTTTGTTCAGGTACCCGGCCATGTCATGAACAACATGGGTCGGTCTCACCTTCTTCCATACACTCCGTGTGGGTAAAGAACACGCCATTTAGTCTTGTCCCAGGTACCAGTCCATGTCACAGACAACACGGGCCGGTGTTAACTTCTCTTATACACGCCGTGTTTGTTTAGAACATGCCGTGTAAGGGTTAGCCGTGTAGACGACCATGTAACTAACAACACGGACCGCCGAGACCGTGTCTAGTACACGTCGTGTCCCTAGGGAACACGCCTTGTAGTCTGGGGTTAGTTTGGACCGTGTGGGTTAGCCGTGTAAGGAGACTTGGGAAGGTGTTTAGATTACAAGTACATGCTGTGTGTGTGGACAACACGCCGTGTATTTTGGGGTGTTACACGACCTATCAGGCAGGGGTACATGCCCATGTTAATGGCTTTAACGGACATGCCGTGTAGTTTTTATACACATCGTGTAGTCAAGTTTCGTAAAACTTTAATGTTTCTCCCCCCTGTTCCCATTTTGTAATCCTGTGTTTTCAGTCCTTGTTGATTATGATCTAAGGCGTGCTTTTGATCTTTCAGAGCTATGCCTCTGAGACGTCCTCCAGTTGTACGTCAGTTTCCAGAAAGTGATCAGACACCGGATATGGCCGATCAGGGACCTCCTGTTGATCCTCCTGCAGATCCTCCTGCTGTACCAGCCTTGGAACTAGCAGTTATACCTGTCGCAGGCACCAATACACATTTCAGGGAGGAATTCTTGAGGATGTTGCAGACTTTTCAGGGCGCGCCGCCTCCTGCCCCGTCGATGGCTGATTTGATGAAGGTTTTTCAGCAGTAGTATCCTCCTATTTTCCCAGGGGATGGAGGACCCCAGGCTGTAGAGTCGTGGTTCGAGGCCACCCTGACTATCTTCGAGCACCTAGAGATACCTCCGAATAAAAGGGTAAAGATGGCTACTTATATGCTCCGGGACACCGCTAAGAGGTGGTGGGAGGTGATATCACAGTCAGGGCGCCAACAGGGTATGTCATGGGATGAGTTTCGACGTACTTTCTATGACTACTTCTATCCGGAGACCTTGAGGGCCAATCAATCCAGGGAGTTTATGAGTTTTCAGCAGGGTACTCTTTCTGTCATGGAGTACTCGTCTCGTTTTACTGAGCTGCAGCGTTTCACACCAATCCCAGCAGGTGATGAGTTGTTACATGCTAGGAAGTTTGAGGACGGTCTCAGGCAGGAGATCTGTTCCCAGGTGAATATCTTCCAGTTGACTTCGATATCCTCCATCGTCAACTAAGTGCTAATTACAGAGTGCAATCTGAGGGATTTTGGAGCAGTGAGCCAGGGCGGTTCGTCATCCAGAGCTGGTGTTCCTCCTACGGATAGTAGGAAGAGTCACAAAGAGTCTTCTCGAGGAGATTGGGGTTCGCAAGGTGCGTCTTCTGGTAGCCAGGTTATATGATACCAGTGTGGTAGGAGTGGGAATACTAGGCCTTAGTGCCAGAGAGATCCGATGGAGTGCCGATCTTGCGGAAAGATGGGCCATCTTCAGCATTTTTGTCAGGTCTTCTCACCTTCAGCTGGTGGTAGGGGTTCCTCTATGACCTCGTGTTACGGAGATGCTTCGCCAGTTTCCCACCAGTCTGGGAACTGGAGTTCTTTCGGCCGTTCAGGCTGAGGTGGAGGTCGCGGACATGGTGGTCAGTCACCAGGTCATCAGTGACAGCAGAGTGGATCAGCTCAGAGTAGTCAGCCAGGGGCGCAGGGCCGTGGTGCAGGCCAGTCTTTCGCTGTGGAGTAGACCTATCAAGAGCATGATCCTGACCCTTCTATAGTTTGAGGTACGATCTTAGTAGCCTCAGTTTTATCTTCATCTCTTTTTGATACTGGTGCTTCCCATAGCTTTATCTCTGTTGTGGTTGTGGAGAGCCTTAGGCTCTGTATCTTTTCATCTGCTGACTTGTTGACTCTTGACACGCCGTTGGGAACAAGGACATCTAGAATACATCAATGTAGAGAGTTCCCTCTTGAGGTTGCGGGGTTTCACTTCTTATGGGACCTCTATGTCCTAGATATGTTGGGTTATGACGTCATTCTCAGGATGGACTGGTTGGTTCCTTTCCAGGCAGTCATCGATTTCTATCGCCACAGGGTGAGTTTCGTATCTCCAGAGGGCAGATATTTTCTTCATAGAGGTGAGTGGGATGTCTAGGTGGGTAGAGCTGGACCAGAGCATCATGGGCTAGGGACAGATACAACCTAGATTTCCAGTCTTTATCTGGATGACCAGGGGACTTCACAGTTAGACTTTCCCCCAGTGGTGGATCGTTTCAGGGATGTCTTTCCAGAGGAATTTTCAGGTTTGCCTCCGGAGCGTGAGGTAGAATTCTTGATTGAGCTCATGCCAGGAGTGGCACCGATGTCCATTCCTCCTTATAGGATGGATACACCTGAATTGCAAGAGCTCAAGAAGCAGTTGGAGGAGTTGCAGGCAAAGGGTTTTATCCGACCCAGTACTTCTCCTTGGGGTTTGCCAGTCCTGTTTGTGGAAAAGGTAGATAGCACCCTTCGGCTTTGTGTGGATTATCATAAGCTGAACCAGTTGACGGTCAAAAACCGATATCCCTTGCTAAGGATTGATGACCTCTTTGATCATCTTCAAGGAGCTCGGGTGTTCTCGAAGATCTACTTGAGGTCCGACTATCATCAATTGCGCGTTAGACCATCAGATATACCTCTGATAGCCTTCAAGAGCAGGTATGGTCTATACGAGTATAAAATCATGCCGTTCGGTCTCATGAACGTGCCAGCAGTTTTCATGGCACTGATGAACCGAGTGTTCCATCTTTATTTGGACTCCTTCGTCGTGGTCTTCATGGATGATATCTTGGTGTACTCTTGTACTCGACACGACCATGCTACCCATCTTGAGATCGTTCTGAGTACATTGATAGATCATCATATTTATGTTAAACTCTCGAAGTGACACTTTTGGATTGATCAGATTCACTTCTTGGGTCACGTCATCTCAGAGTCTGGAGTATCTTGGACCCAGAGAAAGTTAGAGCTGTAGTTTCTTGGGAGCAGCCAAAGAACGTCTTTGAGGTACATAGTTTCCTAGGGCTGGATGGATACTACAGATGCTTCATTCAGGACTTTTCACGCCTAACAACACTGTTGATAGGTCTGACCAAGAAAGGGGAGAAGTTTTTATGGTCAGATTCTTGTGAGTCAGCCTTTCAGGAGCTAAAGGGGAGGTTGACGTCAGCATCGATACTAGTCTTGCCGGAGCCAGGAAAGGGCTATAATGTTTACTGTGATGCTTCAGGTATTGGGATAGGAGCTATGTTTATGCAGGGAGATGAAGTCGTGGCGTATGTGTCTCAGCAGTTGAGGCCACACGACAGAAATTACCCTACACACAATCTGGAGTTGGCAGCTATTGTTCATGCCTTACGCTGTTGGAGACACTACCTTCTGGGAGAGCACTTTGTGGTTTTCACCAACCACAATAGTCTCAAGTATATCTTCACTCAGTGTGATCTGAATCTGAGGTAGCATAGGTGAGTTGAGTATCTTCAATCATTTGACTTCGAGCTCACCTATATTCCAGGAAAGGGAAATGTAGTGGCAGATGCGTTGATCAGAAGAACTCAGATTCAGGCAGTTCAGAAGGCCAGTAGTGAGTGGAAGCTTATGGATCTATTCTCTGAGATGCACTTGGAAGTGTACGATAGGCAGGGACATACTGTCCTATCTTATGTAGCTGTTACCTCAACACTTCTTGATCAGGTAAGGATGAGGCATCTATCAGATTCAGAGGCCTTAGTCCTGCGGGAGAGTGTGTCTGGAGGGGACCCTATTCCTGGATGGACAATGGGCGAGGATGAAATATTGCATTTCCAAGGATGCGTATGGGTTCCAGCAGGCATACGTGAGGATCTGATGCGATATTTTCATTCCCCAATTTGGGTAGTTCATCCTGGCATCACCAAGATGTATCGCGATCTACACCGCCGGTACTAGTGGCCAGGTATGAAGAAAGATGTTGCTAGTTTTGTCAAGAGATGTTCTACTTGTTAGCAGTTGAAAGCAGAGCATCAGTGACCAACAGGGATTTTATAGTAGTTACCCATTCCTGAGTGGAAGTGGAACGATGTCGCGATGGACTTCATGACCGGGTTACCGAGGTCACCTTAGGGGAGTGATGCTGTTTGGGTTGTCGTTGATAGGATTATAAAGGTTGCTCACTTCCAGCTGATCAAGGATACCTTCAATGTTGATGATTTGGGACGGTTGTACATCTGAAAGATTGTACGTCTACATGGAGTTCCACACTCCATTGTTTTAGATAGGGATGTGCGCTTTACTTCTCGGTTCTGGAAGGGAATTCCAAAGGCCTTGGGTACACGGGTACTTTTGAGTACAACATACCATCCCCAAACAGATGGCCAGTCCGAGCGCACGATCCAGGTGCTTGAGGATATGCTCCGAGCTTGCATACTAGACTTAGGTGGTTCCTGGGAGAAGCATATACCTCTTGTGGAGTTTTCCTACAACAATAGATCTCAAGAAACCATTCAGATGGCACCATATAAGGCTATGTACAGCAGGCCATGCTGATCACCCTTATGCTGGTTGGAGGAGGAGAGGCAGCTTTACTGGGACCTCGTCTTGTTCAGGAGACCTCTAAGCAAATAGAGCTGATTTGGAAGAGGATGGCTATAGAACAGTCTTGACAGAAGTCTTATGCTGATCAGCGGAGACGACCTTTGGTGTTCGAGGTCGGGGATCAGGTTTTCCTGCGTGTCGCACTAAGGTTGGGACACAAGAGGATTCAGAGACAAGGTAAGCTTTCACCACGGTACATCGGGCTGTTTGAGGTTTTGGAGAGAGTTGGGCCGGTTGCCTATCGGTTGCAGCTACCTCAGAGGTACTGGGCTATGCACGACGTCTTCCACATCTCTAAGCTCTGACGTGACTTTTCAGACCCGTCTCATGTCTTCCAACCTGAGGAGGTTGAGCTGGAAGCGGATGTATCGTTTGAGGAGTATCCTATCAGGATTGTCGATCGTAGTATGAAGGTTCTCCATGGGCGGTCTGTTCCTTTAGTACGGGTACTTTGGCAGCATGGGTGAGTACAAGATGAGACCTAGGAGAGGGAGGCTGATGTATGATCGCAGTGGCCAGAGCTGTTCGGGATTTCTTCTTCTACGCCTCGTTAGGGAAATTCGGGGATGAATTTCTTTAAAGAGGGAAGTTGGTAAGAACCCAGATCTTCGTTTTAGGTATGTTTTCCTTTTTCTGGAGTTTTTGATAAAAAATAAAGTTTCTGGAAATTTTTGAATTACATGCCGTGTACTTTCTGAGTACACGCCATGTACTCTTTTCCCACTCGAAGCCTTGTACTGGCCATGTCTGGGCCACACACACGGTGTGTAGGGGTGACGTGGAGGGCAATTTTGGCAGAGTATGGAAAGACCTAGTACACACCATGTACTCTAAAAGTACACTCCGTTTACTTATTTTTTTCATTAAACGGACAGGGGTCGCGCCTAATCAATGAAAATGTCTTCTTCTCCAGCTTCTTTGTCTGAGAGCACCAGGAATCCATGGATCTTCGACGATCCACCATTCCTCCGTCCGTTCTCCGATTCGATCACGATCGATTGCATTGGAATCGCAGCGGTGAGTTCTTCCTTATGCTTGAGCCTTTTTTTCCAATTTTTCCTCCTAAAGATATTGTGGTTTGAGAATTTTGGACGTTTTCTCAGATCTACGATGTTCAAGGGAGAATCAGTCATCGTGGTTCAAGTATATCAATCTCCTAGGATCGAGGTAGGTGGTTTGTGCCTTAACGTTCAAAGTCATTGAGTTTTATGTGCAAATTCCACCAATACCCGTGAACGGGGTATTGGGTGTTTACCTTTTTTCCCTTGTTGTTTTCCTGCCTTGCTTGTATGCTTTTTTAGGGGTAAATTAATCATGTTAGAGGATATTTTGTTGTGCTCGAATGTTTTTTCCATGCTTTTTTCTATTTATGACCTTTGGGTTTCGTTTTCCTTTAGCTGTTACACCGGTTTCCATGCCTTGTGTCTATAGGATGGAGTGTTTTTGTATGACATGCTTGTTGCCTATAGAATGTTAGCCAAGTATTTCTATAGGTGTACTTTGGTTATCCAAGTAGATCTATAGGTGTAATATGGCCTTATAGCATTATTATGCACTGACCGGCATGGGACTGAGAGAACCTGGTGCTATAGACTGTAAGGGATAGACCGAGTGAGCTTCCCAATGAGTCTTAGACATTATAGACTACAGGAGGGTAGACCGAGAGAGCTTCCTCAGAGAGTCTTGGACATTAGACTACAGGGGATAGTCTGAGTGAGCTCCTAAAGAGTCTTGGATTATTATAGACTATAGGAGGGTAGACCGAGTGAGCTTCTTCAGAGAGTCTTACCTTGTTTGTTTTCTCTCCAAAAACCTTCCTAGGCTAGAGGAGAAATTGACCGAGTGAGCTTCCTCAGAGAGTCTGTGGTATACCTGAGGCTATATGAGGAATTGACTGAGATAGCTTCCTTAGAGAGTCTCTATACCTTGGGGCTAAGAGGGTTAGACCGCATGATCTTCCTCAGAGAGTCCCTGACTACCCTAGACTATAAGGGGAATTGACCAAGTGAGATTCCCAAGAGAGTCTCATAATTTAGTATGACCAAACCAGAGGGGTTAGGCTGAGTGAACTGCCCAGAGGGTTGTGTTACTTCTTGTATAGGACTATAGGGGATGACTGCGAGTACTTCCTAGAGGTTTTTCTTTCTTGTTAGCTATTTTCTTCACTGCTGTTGGTGGTTGTGTATTTTATTACTGCTGTGTATCATCCTAATTTTCTGCTTACTGTTACTTCCTACTACTGTTCTATTATTGTTTTCTGCTTTTTTGTACTTTTACCTGCCATATACTCACTGACTGTTAGGAACAGATCTTCGGGTGGTTGCCTACTGGGATTTTATCTCACACCCTGTTTGGACCATGCTTTTGGGCCCAAGAAGACTATATTGTTGTAGGTATAGACAAGGGAAAGCGCCCTTCGACTTCTGGTACTTGATTGCTTGGAGCAAGAGATCAAGGGACCAAGCTTTGGCTTGCGATGCTGAGGAGCTGTTTACTTTTCATTGTACTTGTTTTGGTACTGTGGTGTTTTACAGCATTGTGACTAGTTTGTCTTCTTTCCTAGAAATGTATTTTGCATCATTCCATATATATACATATGTGCTTCAGTTTGATGATTTAGTCTTCCGCTGTTTATTATTGTTGGTTATTTACTGCTTCCTCTATTGCATGTTTATTACTTCCACTGTGTACTCTGCCAATGAGGGAATAATTTCCCCACTATCAAACCCAAGTCCCTTGCTGCTAGTCTGCAGCCTCTGGCATTTGTGGAAATGCGCTTGAGGCCATGTGACCAATCGGGTACGGGGCGCCTCTGGGTGGCTTTCAGAACTAGGACATTACATCAACAGAATATAAATTCATGCCATTTTTCTTCAATATTGTATGAGAAAAACCAAATCTAGTAATGATGTTAGATTTCACTAAGATGACAATGATTTTGGTCCCAATTTATTTAAGGGGGATTGCTTTATCCCATTTAGAGAAGAATTCGGTAGTAATGAGAATGTATTTGAAATTCTTGGCTGTAGTTGGAGGATATTACCCTACATAATCAATTCCCCATATGTAAAATGGCTAGTAATATTTGGATATTTTTAGAAACTCTGGGGGTTGATGGATGAAGCTGGTGTGCACTTGGTAGGAATGAAGATTCTTGGTGAATTTTGTGCAATCCTGCATCATTGAAGGTCAGAAGTATTCAAGCCTCCATATTTGATTATAAATCCTAAACTCTTAATATTGGGAATTTTGGGCTATTGTATGTACTTATTTTATGATAGAAGTAGTATCTTCTCCATCAATGAACCTAAAAAGGGATCCATTAAAGCCCCATTTATAAAGGACTTTCTGGTGATTTGGGCTACCACAAAGAGTAAAGTTGGTCACTCATCATAATATTTTCTCTATTATGGATATATCTTATGAGATAACTCCATTTTTAACATAGTATATAATGGAAATAATCCAACCAGTTGTAGGACTATCTGGTTCAAGGATGTAATTAACCTCATTGATTTCTTCCATGTTGAAATGAGCACAAGGTGATACCATTTTGCGATGCATAATGCTGATGACCATTTCATCTTAATCTAGACCTTCCAAATCCATGGATGCATTCTTCAATGCATATTCTTAGGAATTATATGACTGTGGGATGTGATTCAATGTTATATTTGAGGGGAATTAACCCATTATTCCCTGTACATGGTCAAGCATGGGGGATTAAATCATCCTTTCTAATAACATAATCCCCATTTATTTACTTGATTACCAACTATGAATTTCCTTTTACCTTCAAGTGGTCCACTAATATCTAAAGTTATAGTTCTATCCTCGAGATGATGCCCTGATACTCTACCTCATTTTTTGTAACCTTCTGAAAACAAAAATAAGTAAGGCAAGACTACCTCTATTGGGTAAATGAGCATGACTCCCAACTTGAATTTGTTGAGCTTGGGGTCTTCCATTATCTTCCTTGTTGTGATTATAGATTCTATATCAAAATACATCTCCTTAATCTTTGGGGAGTCTTAAATAGATAAGATATCTTCATAAGTCAATTCAATATTTAATGAAGTTGTTTTTATAAATGAATTTTCTGTAAGGAAGTCCAACAAAGCTTGGCCTTTTACTGCTTTCTAAGGCATGAACTGAATGTCAAACTATTTTAGGATCACCACCCACTGTGACAAAAATCCATTAAACATAGGAAAAATGAGGATATATTTAAGTGGGTTGTTGTGAGAGACCAAGTAGAACTCATGGTGCTATAGGTAGTGCCTTAGTTTCTGAATCATGAATATTAATTCCAGGTAACTCTTCTCGATATCAAAATAACAAGTCTCAGTGTCAAACATAGTTTGAATGAGATAATAAAGGCTATTTTTATTTCTAGCATCATTGTTTTGTGCGAGGAAATCACCCAGTGATTTTTCTTGGACTGTCACATAAAAAATGAGTGGATTCCCTTCGATAGGTGGAATTAATAATGGTGGGAACAAGAGATATTTATTAAGGATATCAAATAGTTCCTGAAAATAATTATTCCACTGATATAAAACCCCTTTTTTCATCAACCTGATGAAGGTAAAACAATTACCTATGAGGTTTTCTATAAATCTCCAAATGTAGGAAATGTTTCCCTATAGCCCTCTAAAATCTTTGAGATTTTTAGGAGGTGACATATTAAGGATATGATTTGTATTTTTGAAATCAACTTTGATTCCATGATGGATTATGATGAAGCTGAGAAATTTTCATGAGGTAATGCCAAAAGAACATTTCAGGGGGTTCATCTTTAGGTTATGCTATCAAAGTTTATTGAATATAGTCTCAATACCATTTAGGTGTTCATAAAACTATTGAGACTTCACCATCAGATCATCTACATATAATTCGAAAAAATTCCCTAGGAAAGGTTTGAACATGCGATGCATGACACATTGATATTTAGCACCAACATTATTTAGGCCAAAGGGCATTACCCAACATCAAAATACTCCCTGGGGGGCCTAAAGGTGGTGAATTATTCATACTATGTGTCCATTCATATTTTATTATACCTTGAGTATCTATCCATGAAAGAAAGGGTCTGATATCCAGTTGTAGCATCAATCAACAACTCTGTGATTGGAATTGGAAAGTCATCTTTCAAATAGTGCTAGTTGAGATCTCAGAGGTAAATGAAGACCCTAATTTTCCCATTCATTTTCTTTTCCAGGTTGATGTTGGATATCCATTTTGGATACTAGAATTCCCAAATAAAATTGGAATTGATAAGCTTGTCAACTTCAGCCTCTATTTTAGAGGCATGAGTCAGGTGCATCCTTATGGCTATCAGTTTATATCTCCAGTGGTTTTATGGAAAGCCCAAGTGGTGGGTGGACACCTCGAGATTGAGGCCCGACATTTATTTATAATTCTAGGTGAACAAGTCATAGAGTTTATTCAAAAAGGAGGTATATACCTCTTGTTCTTTAGATTACATGGATGCACTAATCAAAGTGGGTAGTGGTCCTCTTTTGTACCTAGATTCATTTACCTAAGTTCATCAATGGTGGTAGAGGCACCTTCCTTGAATGATAGAGGGGAATCCCTGAGTTCCTCCTCCTATTTTTCTTCCTATCCCCTATCTTTTTCCTTTTATTATTCTACCTCATTATTAAGGTAAGTAAGCGATGAAGGAAATTTCTTAGAGTTAGGAGAGGAGTTAATATTTTGATATCCAAAAGATGAAGCAACTTCCTACAACCCAAATGATGATATGGGGTTTCTTTGAAGCTTCTTAAGGGAGATAAGAGATAGAGAATTAACTTCACTCTCTCCTAGTGACATGATTTTTTTTGATTTAGTTGGTGGATAAGGGATCTATTGAATCTCAGATAATTGAATGAGGACTTGTTCACCTGATATTTTTACACTATTTAGAGAATCAATGAAGAATTCAGCACCACCGAGCTCATTCATCATGACTTATATCATGAATATTATTGAATATGTGCCCAAATTTTTGCCCATTATTTCAATTTGATTAATGGATAACATGTATTCTTCACTGAGCTGATTAAAGGGTTTAGACAGGGTCATTTCTAGACCATTTGAGGAAGTGGGTTGAGCGACACTATCGGTCATGGATTTTTTCCCTTCCCTATATTAGAATACCGCATAAATATACTATGATTCTCAAGATTCAAATGGGTATTTATCACCATACAACATCCTATTTTTACCATTAATACAGTATTTGAGGAATTGGTTGTGTGATAAGGGGACCGTCATGTGCTAATTCAACCAGGTCCTTCCTAGTAAAACATTAAAGTACATGTATTTCCAGACTATACCATCCCACCCCTCCTCTTTGGATTAAGTTGTGGCAGAATTTACACTTGGCCTTAAGTGACATCCCTAAGATTCTAAAGGCTGGAAATAAATTCCAAGGGCTACATTAACAGATGGGGGATGGTTTTCCCTTTGAAAATAAAACAACACAACCAACATTACATAACCAAAAAACACTACATGATGCATGATAATAATGTAAAACAACTCAATTAAATTCCATTGATATCAAAACTAAACTACATGACACAATATAAGATAACTAAACAAAAAGTATACAATGGAAGAAAAAACCAACAAACCCAAAGACTCTAAGGACATAACTCTATAACTCCAAACATGTTTTATGCTCCAACTCCACAAAACAACCAAAGTATCATGATGAACCAATAAATAAGTGTGATACTTTACCTTTGATTGTGTCTTGATGAATGATATTTTCAAAACACCAAAGTTCCAGAGTAGGGGCGAGTAATGAAACTTAGTAGGATTTCCCCAAATGACTTCCCTAATCACGCCACTAGGATAGGTCATGTTAGAAAATTTATATAAACAATTTATATAAAACCATTGAAAACATTTTATATCAAATCCAAGAAGTTAAACACAAAAATAATTTCTATACTAAAACAGTTTCCAAGGAAAAGAAAACAAACAATACTTTAAACCATTTCACATTCCTTTTTAGAATAATCATTCCATGATTCACTACACACCCACACATTCATGATTCTCTGATAGTTCCATACTCATGAGAGGTTTCTCATCCATACACTAAGTCATCACAAAGTGTCCAATCTCCTTGTTCCCCAATGACACATGCCCCTTATTTAGGGTCACATCCCTTTGTACCCCAATGGTAGATACCCCTTATCCAGGGTCACGTCAAAAGTACGAACTCACACAAACCATGTATGAGAAAACCATTTCAAACTAACCAATTCAAACCATTTTAATAAAACCATTATTTTATTAAAAAACATTCAAACAAACCATTTCAATACATTGTAATAAAATCATCCTTTTATTGAAAAAGTATCAATTAAAAAATTTACCAAAAATCCATCAAATCTATATTTTAAAATAAACATTTTAAAATCAATTAAACAAGGTACATTACAAAACCAATTTCCAAAATTCCACAAAATATCCATAAAAGGTCACTAAAGAGGGTCTCTACCATGATTTTCACCACAATTTCATAATCAATTTCACAAAAAACAATCAATTTTAAATCAATTATTCTAGGTCTATCAAGGGGTGGAACGACATGAAATTTTGAATAAATTTTGTTTCCTAACATTGTGTGTCATTTTATTTTATACTCAACAAAACTATTTTATTTAATAAAATGAGTATAATTAAAATAAGACTGTTGGGTTTCGACTGTTATATGACCATTGGTCAATATGACTGTTGGAAACTAAATGTTACGATTATTGTCTATAAATACAAGTGATCATGATTAATTAATATAGAAAGAATATTCGATGGCCCTATCCAATTGTCTCGGGCCGATTGAAGCCCATCTGACGGAACTCAGGAAGGAGGTAGCACCTTTGGGCTTTACTCTGGACTAAACCCAAGCCGAACTTCATCGTGTAAAGCTGGAAAGGAATCTCCTTCATGAGAAGTTCAAGCTGATAGAAATCACTACTTGGGCAATGTTGGTCGAGCCGCCCTAAGATTCTATCACCCTAGCACACCATACTCTTAGGTCCTATGCTGGTGTTATAAGGGGTTATATAATGAGACCATAACTTCCTTGTGTAATCCTTTGATTTAAATAAAAATTGTGATGTCTTATTATGGTGAAGTTTGTGAATTTTCAAATTTCCGGATAAATATAGTATGCATATTATTGATGAATTATAGAAAAAGGATATTTTAAAATATTTATGTAAACCTTAAATAATTAATAATGTGTAATGATTTTCAAAAAATAGTCTTCTACAGTTGTGTTCAGTATGAAATTTAGAGTCTAATAAGATAAACTTAATTTTTGGTGAATAGTAAATTATGAATAGTGATTTTATACTTATGATTAATAGTGTGACCAAATGGATTAAGTAACTTTACTTAAGAAACTATTAATATAATTTAGCCACCTTGATTAAGTAATGTGATTCAATAAAATTGGTAAATAACTGTTTCAAAAGTTATTGGTTAAGTATTAGTTTTTTCAGATGAATAGTGTTTTTTATTTCAAAATTAGATTAAAAATATTTAGAAAATTATTTTCATAAAATGGAGTTCATTTTTGAAATCAGAGCATCGATATTTGGTTAAGGTGAATTTTTGGGATTTTTCTAAAACAGTTGAATTTTCAGTGAATAGTGTTTTTATTTAAAAATAAAATTAAAAATATTTAGAAAATTGTTTTCATAAAATGGAGTTCATTTTTGAAATCATAGCATCGATATTTGATTAAGGTGAAATTTTGGGATTTTTCGGAGAAAGTTGAATTTTCGGTGAAAAGTGAAAATACAGTTTTTGAGTTTCGGGTGTTTAATGACCTCATTAAGGATGTAATAATTATGAAATAGTTCTGGTAGACTTATGAATAGTATGATAAGCTATGAGGTGTCCCAAGTGTCTAATAACATGGGAAAATACCATGGTAAAGCTCATGGTTTTTCCAATACCACCGATGAGGTGTCCCTTGACAATTAATGCTTTGTCCCCTCACTTCTCCTATAAATACCAAGCCTTTACCTCATTAATTTCATTTCCAAATACTACCCAACGAAGTTATGGTCTATTTACCTCCCAAGGAGTCCTCCCAAGGTTCCCTCAAGCCTCCCAAGGTCCCGACCTTCAAGCTTTCGAAGTTACTCTTCAAAGTAAGGGATTATTTCACCCACCACTTTTAAGTCACGACTTCCTTTATGTTGTGTCTTATAATTTCCATATATTTATGTTGAGGGTATGTTCTTATATGTTCTCATTTTTTTCCATTTCATGTATAATTTTTTATAGACCCTTTTCTCTCTCATCAATTTATTTTCTGAATTTTTAAGTGACGCCGTTAGGCTACCGAATTTTTCATAAAAGAAATCGCATCTTCTCTTTTCTTTCATGTTTCATTTTCATGTGGTATGTCATTAAAATATCCATACCATGATCTTATTCAGTACACATACTGTATTATGAGTTATTCATGTGTGGGTGACCCTTGTACCCTCTCTTTTCAATGTTTTCTAAAACCATGTTCTATAGCCATTATGCTGCAGAAATTTCGTCTCAAAATTTCTATCTCTTTCTCTCAAGAAATTCTATTGTTTATTTATGTGAATACCCATACTTATTTCGTTTACATGGGTGTTCATAAATATATAAAGATGATATATTTGATTCTGGAATTGACATACATATAACCCTCACTCCCTTTCCATGGGTTATAAATGATATAATGATCTTATTTTTAAGAGCTTTTAAAACGTCACGATTTTGAAATGAAACCCATTACTTTTATTCTCTATGGGTTATTTATGAAATGTTTGATTATGATCTATGTGGATAAAATTTAAGCAAATAAATATTAATGGTGCGCCCTGATAGCGCTCCAATGCATTGGGTAAAGAATTAATCTCTAGAGATGACACGTTTTATGATACCTTGGTAATTTTTATGACACCTTGGGGATGGACCTTAGTGATATGTTCACGAATGTCTAAATGAAATGTTGTAGCCACATATTCAAGTTATGATTCAAGTATTTTCATTAGGATATTCCTATTCTTTCATTTCTCATGTCTTTATGTTTTTATTCAAGTTCTTATTGATATCACAAGTACATTGATCCCCTTGTTTACCCTTACCGGGCCTTCTGCTCACCCTTTCCTTTGATTTCTATCTCCAGGATATGAGATGCAGTATATGTGCATAGTATTAACCTTTTATGAAGACTTAAAAGTGGTTTAGAATAATTTTTTATGTTGTTTTGATGTAATATGTTCCTGATTTCCAAGACACTAGACTTTAAAGATCATCTGTTTGTAAAATGTAATGAAAATTTATGTATTAAAAAGGAGGGATGCTATATTTGGTCTCAAAGGATAGTTTAGTTATTTATGGAAATTAGGATATGAAAGATTTAGGAAGAACCCTATAGAAACTTTTAAATATAGGAAATCTTCCTGGTATTTTGGTGAGTATTGAGTAAGTGGTTTATCAAGCAAATAAATCCTTGTCTGGATACGAGCAGGTAGAGGTGGCTCTCGCACAGATGTACATAGGGGTAAAACTCGAAAACACCACTTTGAGCTAGACTCGAACGAAAAATGGTACACGACAATGGGCCTTACTTCACTCTTGGTTACGACACTCTCAGGGGATATGTTTGGTTAAACTCAAGCTTTTTATGAATCATTATGAAGGAATTATAGAAAAATGTAATTGTGTAAGCATGAAGTTTTAAGACATAAAACCTTTTTTAGTTAAAAGAGTCATAAATGAAATAAGTTTCTCATGAAGGATTTATTCTTTTAGAAAATGTCCCCATCGTCTAGGAATATGTTGACGTATTTACTGAGGAGTTACTCAGACCTCCCCTAGAAATAGAGGTAGAGTTCTCCATTGAACTCCTACCTGGATCTAATCCGATGCCAAAGACCCCCTATCGGATGGAAAATGTGGAGCTAGAGGAATTAAAGAAACAACTCCAAGATCTTTTAGATAATGGGTTTATCCGACCAAGTGTGTCTCCTTGGGGAGAACCAATTCTCTTTGTGAAGAATAAGGATGGATCGATGCAACTATGCATTGATTATAGAGAACTGAATGGGATCACACTGAAGAACAAATACTCTCTTCCAAGAATTGATGACTTATTTGGACAACTTTGTGGGACTCAATTCTTCTATAAGATTGATCTTAGTTCTAGTTATCATCAATTGAGGGTGAAGAATGATGATATTCCAAAAAATACCTTTCAATAAAGATATGGGCATTATGAGTTTGTTGTTATGAACTTCGTACTGACTAATGCACCTTCTATTTTTATGGATCAAGAATAAGTTGATTTTGGAAACTTATGTTTTATCAAATGGATATCCTTTGTATAGGAAAATGATTTGGTGATTAAATTATAAAGGTTATTTTGGACGATGTTTTCTATTTTGGAGTACTATATACTTAGGGGAAATTAAATAATACATGATTTAAATTGAGGAGGAATGGTTTATTTTTTTTGTAAGAATTTATGTATTTATTGTGGATATATGGTGATTTGGGTTATTTCTGGAAAATGATGAACCTATCATAGAGAATATGTGAATAGGTTAATTACACTTTATTATGAGACTTTAATAGTAGTCAATGTTATTTGGAGATAAATGTTAAGATTTATTGGGGAAGACTATGTTATTAAATCCTTATGAGTTTTGGGTTCCAATCTTAGTTTGGATTATTTTGAAGAATTTTAAGGATGATTGTGTATTTAATGGTGTTTCTATAACTTTGGGTACTTTTGTTGAATTTTTGGAGATTAATAGTAAAATTTATTTTTATAAAGGATTGTCCTTTTTAGGGATTATATGATCTCATACTAACCATTTTAGTTTTAGTTGATGACTAAAGACAGGGGGAAAATATAGTTATTCTTTTGTGGATTATGTGATTCTCTAGAAGACGATTCATGTGATTTTGATGAGAATAACTCTTTTAAAATGCTCATTGTTTGGAGAAAATATTAGTCTTGGTGGAAAATTATTAAGGGATGAAACTCTACTTGAAGGTAAGTATATTTCCTTAAGTTTTTATTCTATTTAGTAAATGAATTCCTCAAAATTATGAAAAGGAATGTAAAACAAAAATGTTGTTGGTTTACATTTCCTACTGGGTAATCGAAGACCGTTTAACACATTTTAAGTTTGTGATCTTCTTGTGGTTATTTTTCTCCTAATCATGTTTTCTATCAATCTCCATCAGAACTTGACCCTTTTTTTCTCTTCCATATCCATATTTTCCTACATGGAATCCTAGTATGGGTTAACTCGAGTGACCTTTGTACTTCCCTTTCTTTCTTTTAAAGTAATAGTTTTATTGACTCTTTTTTCCGATGTGGGACTTTCAATGAAATTTCCAAGCCCAATTTTAGAATTACGAGGACGCAATTTCTTCAGGGGGGAAGATTGTAACGACCCGAAATTTTGAATAAATTTTTTTTCCTAACATTGTGTGTTATTTTATTTTATACTCAAAAAAACTATTTCATTTAATAAAATGAGTATAATTAAAATAATACCGTTGGGTTTCGACTATTATATGACCATTGGTCAATATGACCGTTGGAAACTAAATATTGCAATTATTTTCTATAAATACAAGTGATCTTGATTAATTAATATAGAAAGAAGATTTGATGGCCCCATACAGTAGTCTCAGGCCGATCGAAACTCATCTGACAGAACTCAGGAAGGAGGTAGCACCTTTGGGCTTTGCTCTGGACCAAAACCAAGATGAACTTCATCATGTGAAGCTAGAAAGGAATCTCCTTCACGAGAAATTTGAGCTGATAGAAATAACAACTCGCGCAATGTTGGTCGAGCCTCCCCAAGATTCTATCACCCCAAAAAACCTTACTCTTAGGTCCTATGCTGGTGTTATAAGGGGTTATGTAACGAGACCATAACTACCTTGTGTAATCCTTTGATTTAAATAAAAATTGTGACGTCTTCTTATGGTGAATTTTGTGAATTTTCAAATGTCCAGATAAATATAGTATGCATATTATTGATGAATTCTAGAAAAATGATATTTTAAAATATTTATGTAAATAATAAATAATTAATAACGTGTAATGATTTTAAAAAAATTGTCTTCTACAAATGTGTTCAATATGAAATTTAGAGTCTAATAAGATCAACTTAATTTTTGGTGAATAATAAATTATGAATAGTGATTTTATGCTTATGATTAGTAATGTGACCAAATGGATTAAGTAACTTCACTTAAGAAAGTATTAATATAATTTAGGCACCTTGATTAAGTAATGTGATTCAATAAAATAGGTAAATAACTGTTTCAGAAATTATTGGTTAAGTATTAGATTTTTCAGGTGAATAGTGTTTTTTATTTAAAAATTAAATTAAAAATATTTAGAAAATTATTTTTATAAAATAGAGTTCATTTTTGAAATCAGATCATCGATATTTGGTTAAGGTGAATTTTTGGGATTTTTCTAAAATAGTTGAATTTTCAGTGAATAGTTTTTTTATTTAAAAATAAAAATAAAAATATTTATATAATTATTTTCATAAAATGGAGTTCATTTTTGAAATCAAAGCATCTATATTTTGTTAAGGTGAAATTTTGGGATTTTTCTGAGAAAGTTGAATTTTCGGTGAAAAGTGAAAATATACTTTTTGAGTTTCAGGTGTTTAATGACCTCATTAAGGATGTAATAATTATGCAATAATTCTGGTTGACTTATGAATAGTAAGATAAGGTATGAGGTGTACCAAGTGTCCAATACCATGGGAAAATACCATGGGAAAGCTCATGGTTTTTCCAATACCACTAATGAGGTGTCCCTTGAAAATTAATGCTTTGTCCCCTCACTTCTCCTATAAATACCAAGACTTTCCCTCATTAATTTCATTTTCAAATCCTCCCCAATGAATTTCTGGTCTCTTTACATTTCAAGGAGTCCTCCCAAGTTTCCCTCAAGCCTCCAAGGTCCCAACCTTCAATCTTTCAAAGTTACTCTTCAAGGTAAGGGATTCTTTCACCCTCCTCTTTTAAGTCACAACTTCCTTTATGTTGTGTCTTATAATTTCCATATATTTATGTTGAGGGTAAGTTATTATATGTTCTCATTTCTTTCCATTTCATGTCTAATTTTTGATAGACCCTTTTCGCTCTCATCCATTTATTTTCTGAATTTTTAAGTGACGTCGTTAGGCTGCCGAATTTTTCGTAAAAGAAATCACATCTTCTCTTTTCTTTCATGTTTCCTTTTCATTTGGTATGTCATTAAAATATCCATACCATGATATTATTCAGTACCCATACTGTATTATGAGTTATTCATGTGTAGGTGACCCTTGTACCCTCTCTTTTCAATTTTTTCTAAAACCATGTTATATAGCCGTTATGCTGCAGAAATTTCTTCTCAAAATTTCTATCTCTTTCTCTCAAGAGATTATATTGTTTATTTATGTGAATACCCAGACTTATTTCATTTCCATGGGTGTTCATAAATATATAAATATGATATATTTGATTATGTAATTGACATACATATAACCCTCACTCTCTTTCCTTGGGTTATAAATGATATAATGATCTTATTTTTAAGAGCTTTTAAAACGTCACAATTTTGAAATGAAACCCATTACTTTTATTCTCTATGGGTTATTTATGAAATTTTTGATTATGATCTATGTGGATCACATGTAAGTAAAGAAATATTAGTGGTTCACCTTTAGAGTGCTCCAATGTATTGGGTAAAGAATTAATCTCTAGAGATGACAAGTTTTACGATACCTTGGTGAATAACCTTGGTAATTTTTATGACACCTTGAGGATGGACCTTGGTGATATGTTCATGAATGTATAAATGAAATGTTGTAACCACATATTCAATTTATTATTCAATTATTTTTATTATGATATTCCTATTCTTTCATTGCTCATGTCTTTATGTTTTTATTCAAGTTATTATTGATATCACAAGTACATTGATTCCCTTGTTTACCCTTACTTGGCCTTCTGCTCACCCTTTCCTTTGATGTCTATCTCCAAGATATGAGATGTAGTAGATGTACATAGGATTAAACTTTTATTAAGCCTTAAAAGTGTTCTAGAAGAATGTTTATATTATTTTCATGTAATATGTTCCTGATTTCCAAGCCACTAGACTTTAAAGATCCTCTGTTTGTAAAATGTAATGAAAAGTTATGTATTAAAAAGGCGGGATGCTATAGTTGGTATAAAAGGATTGTTTAGTTATTTATAGAAATTAGGATATGAAAAATTTAGGAATAACCCTATATAAAAGTTTAAATATAGGAAATCTTCCCGTTATTTTGGTGAGTATTAAGTAAGTGGTTTATCCAAAAAATACATCCCTGTCTGGATACGAGCAGGTAGAGGTGGCTCTGGCACAGATGTACATAGGGTAAAACCTGATAACACCTCTTTGAGCTAGACTTGAATGAGAACTGGTACATGACAATGGGCATTACTTCACTCTTGGTTACGACACTTCTGGGGGATATATTTGGTTAAACTCACGTTTTTTATGAATCATTATGAGGGAATTATAGAAAAATTTAATTGTCTAAGCATGAAGTTTTAAGAAATAAAATCCTTTTTAGTTAAAATAGTTGTAAATGAAATAATTTTCTCACAAAGGATTCCTTCTTTTAGAAAATGTAACCATCGTCTAGGAATACGTTGACGTATTTCCTAAGGATTTACCCAGACCTCCCCCAGAAAGATAGGTAGAGTTCTCCATTAAACTCGTACCTGGATCTCATCTGATGTCAAAGACCCCCTATAAGATGAAAAATGTAGAGCTAGAGGAATTAAAGAAATAACTATGATATATTTTGGAGAATGGGTTTATCCGGCCAAGTGTGTCTCCTTGGGGAGCACCAGTTCTCTTTGTGAATAAGAAGGATGGATCGATGCAGCTATGCATTGATTATAGAGAACTGAATGGGATCACAGTGAAGAAAAAAAAACTCTATTCCAAGAATTGATGACTTATTTGGCCAACTTGGTGGGACTCAATTCTTCTCTAAGATTGATCTTCATTCTGGTTATTATCAATTGAGGGTGAAGAATGATGATATTCCAAAAACTACCTTCTAATAAAGATATAGGCATTATGAGTTTGTTGTTATGCCCTTCATACTGACTAATACACCTACTATTTTTATGGATCAAGAATAAGTTGATTTTGGAAACTTATGTTTTATCAAATGGATATCCTTTGTATAGGAAAATGATTTGGTGATTAAATGATAAAGGTTATTTTAGAGTATGTTTTCTCTTTTGGAGTACTATATTCCTAGGGGAAATAAAATACTACAAGATATAAATTGAGTAGGAATGGTTGAATTTTTTTTGTAAGAATTTATATATTTATTGTGGACATATGGTGATTTGGGTTATTTCTGGAAAATGATGAACCTAGCATAGAGAATATGTGAATAGGTTAATTACACTTTAGTATGAGACTTTAATAGTAGTAGATGTTATTTGGAGATAAATGTTAAGATTTATTGGGGAAGACTATGTGATTAAATCCTTCTGAG
This sequence comes from Viscum album, assembly GCA_963277665.1. Lineage (NCBI taxonomy): Eukaryota > Viridiplantae > Streptophyta > Magnoliopsida > Santalales > Viscaceae > Viscum > Viscum album. The sequence goes on from OY728141.1 coordinate 1,988,032,855, forward strand.
TTTTGGGTTCCAATCTTAGTTTGGATTATTCTGAAGAATTTTAAGGATGATTGTGTATTGAATGGTCTTTCTAGAACTTTGGGTACTTTTGTTAAATTTTGGAGATTAATAGTAAAATTTCTTTTTATAAGGGATTATCCTTTTCGGGGATTATATGATCTCGTACTAACCATTTTAGTTTTAGTTGATGACTAAAGACAAGGGAAAAATATAGTTATTCTTTTTTGGATTATGTTATTCTCTATAAGATGATTCATGTGCTTTTGATGAGACTAAGTCTTTTAAAATGCTCATTGTTTGGAGAAAATATTAGTCTTGGTGGAAAATTATTAAGGGATTAAACTCTACTTGAAGGTAAGTATATTTCCTTAAGTTTTTATTCTATTTAGTAAATGAGTTCCTCAAAATTATGAAAAGGAATGTAAAACAAAAATGTTACTGGTTTACGTTTCCTACTGGGTAATCAAAGACTGTTTAACACATCTTAATTGTGTGATCTTCTTGTGGTTATTTTTCTCCTAATCATATTTTCTATCAATCTCCATCAGAACTTGAACCTTTGTTTACTCTTCCGTATCCATGTTTTCCTACATGGAATCCTAGTATGGGTTAACTCGAGTGACCTTTGTACTTCCCTTTCTTTCTTTTAAAGTAATAGTTTTGCTGACTCTTTTTTTCGATGTGGGACTTTCAATGAAATTTACAAGCCCAATTTTAAAATTACGAGGATTCAATTTCTTAAGGGGGGAAGATTGTAACGACCCGAAATTTTGAATAAATTTTGTTTCCTAACATTGTGTGTTATTTTATTTTATACTCAACAAAACTATTTCATTTAATAAAATGAGTATAATTAAAATAATACCATTGAGTTTTGACTGATATATGACCGTTGGAAACTAAATGTTGTGATTATTGTCTATAAATACAAGTGATCTAGATTAATTAATATAGAAAGAAGATTCGATGGCCCCATCCAGTAGTCTCGGGCCGATCGAAGCCCATCTGACAGAACTCGGGAAGGAGGTAGCACCTTTGGGCTTTGCTCTGGACCAAACCCAAGCTGAACTTCATCGTGTGAAGCTGGAAAGGAATATCCTTCACGAGAAATTCAAGCTGATAGAAATCACAACTCGGGCAATGTTGGTCGAGTCGCCCCAAGATTCTATCACCCTTGCACACCTTACTCTTAGGTCCTATGCTGGTGTTATAAGGGGTTATGTAACATGACTGTAACTGCCTTGTGTAATATTTTGATTTAAATAAAAATTGTGATGTCTTCTTATGGTGAAGTTTGTGAATTTTCAAATGTCCAGATAAATATAGTATGCATATTATTGATGAATTCTAGAAAAAGGATATTTTAAAATATTTATGTAAACCTTAAATAATTAATAATGTGTAATGATTTTCAAAAAATAGTCTTCTACAGCTGTGTTCAGTATAAAATTTAGAGTCTAATAATATCAACTTAATTTTTGGTGAATAGTAAAGTATGAATAGTGATTTTATGTTTATGATTAGTAATGTGACCAAATGGATTGAGTAACTTTACTTAAGAAAGTATTAATAAAATTTAGGCACCTTGATTAAGTAATGTGATTCAATAAAATAGGTAAATAATTGTTTTAGAAATTATTGGTTAAGTATTAGTTTTTTAGGTGAATAGTGTATTTTATTTAAAAATTAAATTAAAAATATTTAGAAAATTATTTTTATAAAATGGAGTTCATTTTTGAAATCAGATCATCAATATTTGGTTAAGGTGATTTTTTTGGATTTTTCTAAAACAGTTGAATTTTCAGTGAATAGTGTTTTTATTTAAAAATAAAATTAGAAATATTTAGAAAATTATTTTCATAAAATGGAGTTCATTTTTGAAATCATAGTATCGATATTTGGTTAAGGTGAAATTTTTGGATTTTTCTGAGAAAGTTGAATTTTCGGTGAAAAGTGAAAATACAGTTTTTGAGTTTCGGGTGTTTAATGACCTCATTAAGGATGTAATAATTATGAAATATTTTCGGTCGACTTATGAATAGTAAGATAAGGTATTAGGTTTCCCAAGTGGCCAATACCATGGGAAAATACCATGGGCAAGCTCATGGTTTTTCCAATACCACCAATGAGGTGTCCCTTGGCAATTAATGCTTTGTCCCTTCATTTCTCCTATAAATACCAAGAATTTATACCATTCATTTCATTTAAAAATCCTCCCCAAAGAAGTTCTGATCTCTTTACCTCCCAAGAAGTCCTCCCAAGGTTCCCTCAAGCCTCCCAAGATCCCAAACTTCAAGCTTTTGAAGTTACTCTTCAAGGTATGGGATTCTTTCACCCTCCTCTTTTAAGTCACGACTTCTTTTATGTTGTGTCTTATAATTTCCATATATTTATGTTTAGGGTATGTTCTTATATGTTCTCATTTATTTCCATTTCATGTCTAATTTTTGATATACCCTTTCCGCTCTCATCAATTTATTTTCTGAATTTTTAAGTGACGCCGTTAGGCTGCCGAATTTTTCATAAAAGAAATCACATCTTCTCTTTTCTTTCATGTTTCCTTTTCATGTGGTATGTCATTCAAATATCCATACCATGATCTTATTCAGTACCCATACTTTATTATGAGTTATTCATGTGTGGGTGACCCTTTTCCCCTCTATTTTCAATGTTTTCTAAAACCATGTTATATAGCCGTTATGCTGCAGAAATTTCATCTCAAAATTTCTATCTCTTTCTCTCAAGAAATTCTATTGTTTATTTATGTGAATACCCAAACTTATTTCGTTTCCATGGGTGTTCATAAATATATAAATATGATATATTTGATTCTGGAATTGACATACATATAACCCTCACTCCCTTTCCATGGGTTATAAATGATATAATGATCTTATTTTTAAGAGCTTTTAAATCGTCATGATTTTGAAATGAAACCCATTTTTTTATTCTCTATGGGTTATTTATGAAATGTTTGATTATGATCAATGTGTATCACATGTAATTAAATACATATTAAGGGTGCTCCCTGATAGCGCTCTAATTCATTGGGTAAAGAATTAATCTCTAGAGATGAAAAGTATTACGATACCTTGGTGAATAACCTTGTTAATTTTTATGACACCTTGGGGATGGAACTTGGTGATATGTTCATGAATGTCTAAATGAAATATTGTATCCACTTATTCAAGTTATTATTCAAGTCTTTTCATTAGGATATTCCTATTCTTTCATTACTCATGTATTTATGTTTTTATTCAATTTCTTATTGATATCACAAGTACATTGATTCCCTTGTTTACCCTTACTTGGCCTTCTTCTCACCCTTTCCTTTGATGTCTATCTCCAAGATATGAGATGAAGTAGATATACATAGGATGAACCTTTGATGAATCCTTACAAGTGGTTTAGAAGAATTTTTATGTTGTTTTCATGTAATATGTTCCTGATTTCTAAGACACTAGACTTTAAAGATCCTCTGTTTGTAAAATGTAATGAAAAATTATGTATTAAAAAGGCAGGATGCTATAAGGGGAGTTGAGAGTGAATACACATACCTTATTAATTATGGAATAAATGAATAACAACACTAAAGCACCCGCAAAACTGTTTTGAATCTCCAAAAACCCACCTTAGATCTCTTCCCCTATCATCAAAAAGACAAAATCTATCCATTAATGGCATAAAAAACCTTAGATATATCCATGATGGACTAGATCTAATAATATTTGAGAGGGAAGAAATTAGATCTTATAAAAACCAAGAAAACACCATAAATTTTGACTTACTATGGGAATTGGCCTTTAATGCACCAAGAAACACCTCAAGATCGATTTCAATTCAATGGGGAAGGGTTCCACAGCCTTCAGGAGTAAGAAATATTATGTTAGGGTTGATTTGGAGAAAAAAATAGGGGTTAAAACATAATCTTGATCCATATATACCTTTTTAGGATCTTATTTTCAAACCATTCATGGTTAGTCACACAATTAGGTAAAACTGTGCGCTAATCGGGCACTGGACACTACCTCAAGGAGGACCTCACATGGTTGGCCCACATGGTTAGAAAAATCATGTGCCAACCCCATAAAATCCCACTATCGTACTTTTCATGGGTTCTTCTAAGTAGCCACATGGTTTGGACAAACTATGCACTTTCCCATGCGCTTACCCCTTAGCCACTATCTCACTGTGCATGGTTTCCTCTAAGAGTTGCATAGTTTCCAAAAACCTTGCTCAAATCATGAACTTGTAGAAAACCCCCAAAAACATTCCAAGAGGTTTCCAAACCATCCCAAACTTCACCCAAAAACTTTATATACTTAAAAATCATAAATTAATGGTTACTTACTTGAAACTTAGGGTGATTCATTCTCCCCACCATTAGCCTTTACATCCCTGGAAAGTAGAAAAAAACTATTTTCCTAAAAGAGTTCAGACCATTTCTTGATCATTTCTTTCTCTTGTTCCCAAGTCTCTTCCTGAATCTGACCATGTTACCATAAAACTAGCACTAGACTGATGAGTTTACCACATATGAATTTATTTTACTTTTCCACAATCCGTACTAGCACATGCATCAATGAAGCATCCATCTTTTGGTCAATGTAATCCCATAAAATCACATGGTCATGATTAGGATGATACTTTTTCAATTGAGATACATGAAACACATTATGCATAGCACTGAAACATGGTGGAAAATAAACCCAATATTCCACCTCACCAAAACATTATAGTATCTCAAAAGGGCCTATGTATCTAGAAGATAACTTTCCCTAATTTCCAAAAAATATGATGCCCAAGACTCGAAGAGATCCTCAAAAACACATGACCACTAACCAAAAATGACAAAGACCATCGAAAATGATCTACATACAATTTATGACAACTCTGATCCATCTACATTCATTTTTTGATCAACTAAATCTTGTTCGTTGTTTCTTGGACAAGGCTTGGTCCTAACAGTGAAGTCTCACCTGTTTCCACCCAAAAAAGTAGAGAACAACAATGAAACATATACAATACTTCAAAAGGAGCTATATTTATCAAGGCCTGACAATTGTTGTTATATGAGAACTCCACTAATGGTATGTGCTCTTCTTATGAGCCACAAAAATACATTACACAAACCCGCAACATGTCTTCCAAAGTTTTTATCATCCTTTTGGAATACCCATCCTTCTGAGGATGATATGCCTTACTCATGGTCAACTGAGTCCCAAGGAATTCCTATAAGGATTTATAGAAATGAGACATAAACCTCAAATCTCAATCTGATGCTATCGAAACTGGTACTCCTTGCCTCTTTACCACTTCTCAGATATAGATTTTTGACAAGTCCTCCACCGTATGAGATTCAAAAATAGGGATGAAATGAGCCAACTTTGTGAACCATTCCAATATCACCCATATGGAATCTTTTTTTCAAACCATTATTGGGAGACCTATTACAAAATCCATAGCTATCTATTCCCATTTCCACACTAGAATAGGTAAATACTAAAACATACCTACCAGTCGCTAATGCTATACCTTAATCTATTGACAAGATAAGAATCTTGAAACGAACTCAGCCACCTTTCTTTTCTTGCAGAACCACCAAAACCATGATTTCAATGCCTTATACATCTTTTGTATTCTAGGATGAACAACCCATATCGAATGGTGGTAAGAATGAATAATTTGTTATTGATAAGCCATAGATATGACCATTTGATTTCAAAACCACAATAATTAATTCTCATCCAACTTCCATACCTCAATGGTCTCCTCACCATTAAGTTTTTTTCCTTATAGCAACACATTCAAAATCAAATGTCTGTACCTCTTTAACCATATACACTGTAACATACCTTCTCTTCTCATTGTATTTAGAAGTCAGAGGAACATTACTTAGCCTTAATCGACATCCCTAATATTCCAAAGGCTAGCAATAAATTCTAAGGGCTTCATTAATAGTTGGGGGATGATTTTACATTTGAAAATAAACAACCATCCAAACATTCCATAAACAAATAACCCACTACATGGTGATGATATCAATGAAATACAACTCAGAGAATACCATTTTTATCAAAATCAAACTACACAAGAGTACCACAATGGAATACTAAAAAAATAACCAAGTACACAAAAGAATACTACAAATCCAACAAAACTCAAAAAGAACCAAAACTACAAAGCTTAAACCTTATCCATGCTTCACTCCACAAAACAACCCAAGTATTACTAAGAACCACTAGACAAGTGTGATACTTTACCTTTTCTTATGTACCTATAAACAACATCTACAAAAGCACCAAAGTTCCAAAGTATGGGTGAGTAGTGAAACTCAGTAGGTTTTCCCCAAATGACTTCCTTACTCAAGCCACTAGGATAGAACATGTTAGAAAATTTATATAAAATAGTTTATATAAAAAAATTTCTAAAATAGTTTATACGATAATATAAACAAGTTCCATAACCAATTTTTTTTTACAAAATAATACCAAATTTCAAGGAGAGAAACCAAACAATACTTAAACCATTTCACAAGTTCCATTTTGGCATAATCCATTCCTTTCCACATATCCACGCATCCCACCATGCATGAAACCTAGACCTCCCTATACTCGTGAGTGCTGAGTAATCCTTTCACTAATCCATAACTTAATGAACCATTTGACAGGGGAGAACCCTGACCCTTATACATCCCACAAATGATGGGGGAGACTCCTTACCCTTATCTGTCCTAAATTCACATGAACACACACAACCATTATGCCAAAAAAACCATTTAAACCATTCCAACAAAACTATTATTTTATTGAAAACATTTCAAACACACCATTTCAATAAAACAAAATTTTTATTGAAAACCCTTTTCATGCATCAAAACCAAACAATCATTTTAAAATCAAGTTACCAATTTAACTTTCCACAAAAATTCCCAATTTACACAATTCTAAAAACCATCACTAAAGAGGTTTCCAACGAAAAATTCACATAAATTTCACAATCAAATTCAACTAAAGAGATCAATTTGAAACTAAGTCTTTATATTCTAAATATTGGAATCAAGAGTGATTCCACCTACCTCGGGTTTTATGATGAAAACAAAGAACAACACTTAAATTCCAATGAAACCAGGTCGAAACTCTAAAAACTTTCCTTAGAACTCTTACCCTATAATTTAAAAATCCAAATATAATCATATCAAGCATAAACTATTTTATATTTATCCATAGTTGATGTATATCTAAGAAACCAAGAGAGATAAATAAGTAAATCTATGAAAAATCACCAAGAACTACCAAGAGAAAATACTTACCATGAGAATATGGCTTTAAGGAACTAATAGAATCCTTCGAATCACTTCCATATCATTGGGAGAAGCTTCCTTAGCCTTTTGAAAGAGAGAATATCTAGTTAGGGACACATAAGTGAAAAAATGAGGGCCTTAGAGGTCAAAACATGTGAGATCCACAATTATAGCATCTAATATTTAAACCATGCATGGTTAGTCACATGGTTTGGTAAACTGTGCACTAACCATGTACCAAACACTGCCTCAAGGTTGAACCTCACATGGTTGTCTCAGATGGTTAGAAAACCATGTGCCAACCATGACAAATCTCATTGTCTCAAGTTTCACGATTTCTTATGGGTGGGTACATAGTTTGTCCAAACCATGCTCCTTAACCCTACGCCTACCCAAATCCATCTATCTCATTGTGCGCGATTTTCTGTAGGTGTTGCATGGTTTTGAAAAACTGTGCACCCTTAGAAAATCCCCCCCAAAACTCCAAAAGTTCTCAAACTCTCCAAAAATTCACCCATATACTTTAAAACTATAAAAACATAAATAAATGGTTAATTAATAGAAATGGGGAGTGATATATTCTCCCCAACATTGGACTTTCCGTCCTCATAAAGTAGAAAACCATCACTGCCCCAAAAGAGTTTGTGCCATTTCTCTTTCATATCCTTCTCTCATTCTTAAGTCTCTTAATGAATTTAACAACGTTTCCAAAAAACCATAAATAGAAAGATACTTTTTACATGCAAGAATTTATCTTACCTATCTATAATATGCACTAGAATTTTCACCAATGAAGCATCTGGCTCTAGGTCAACATGATTCCATCGAATCACTTGGTCAGGATCAGGCTGGCACTTCTTCAACTGAGATACATGGAACACATTATGCACAATGCTAAAATGAGACTTAAACCTCATATATCTATCCGAAACTATCAAAAATGGTATTCCATGCCTCTTTATCAGTTCTCAAATATATATTTCTGAAAATTTCTTCACTACACGAGATTCATGGATATGAATTAAATGAGATGAATTTGTGAGTCGATCCACTATCACCGATATTGAATCATGTTTCCAAACTATTCTTGGGATACCAGTTACAAAGTAAATTTCTATTTTATCTCATTTCCACACTATAATAGGTATATACTGCAATATAATTTCTAATTGCTGATGCTTTACCTTATCTTACTGACAAGTTAAGTATTTTGAAACAAACTCAGCCACCATCCTTTTCATCCCAATCCACCAAAACTGTGATTTCAATGCCTTATACATATTTTATATTCTAGGATGAAGAACCCATATTGAATGGTGGTAAGAATGAAAAATTTGTTCCTGCCAAGACATAGGTTTGACCATTTTATTTATGAATGACAAACCTGAACTCTCATCCAACCCCCATCCCTCAATGGTCTCCCCACTCTAGAGTTTTGACCTCATAGCCACACATTATGAATTGAATGTCTGTGCCTGTTTAAATATCTTCATCAAATTAGGAACTAACAAAATTAGAAATAAAAACACAACTTCACCTCGGTCATCACATTCCAAGTTCATATCGGCTAAGACCGACATCAACTTCCACTCATTTGAAGCTTCTTTTCCAACTAAGCATATGAATTTTTTCTTAATGCATCTTCCACCAAATTGACTTTTCTTAGTGTATACATCAAGTCAAAGTCAAAAATTTTGAGATAATAAATCCATCTTCTCTGTCTCAGGTTCGAATCCCTTTGTGATAAAATATTCTTTAAGTTCTTATGATTGATAAACACAGTAAATTTATCATCAAAGAGGTAATGATGCCAAGTCTTCAAAGCACGATCTATGGAAGCTAATTCAAAATCATGTTTTGGTTATTTATTTTCATGAACCCATAAATTCCTTGATCCATAATCAATATCACGATCTCCCTGCATGATAATATTTCCCAACCCGGACCCTAAATCATCACAATACACCATGTACCATTGTCCTCATTCCGAAAAAAATCAAGATTGATACTGATGAAAGGTGAAACTTTATCTCTTTAAAATACTTCTAGAATTACTCATCCCATTGGAATGGAACATTATTATTTTTCAAATCTATCATATGAAATGATAGTAATGAGAAGTCACGAACAAAGCATCAGTAATAACCAGCTAGATCAAGGAAACTCTTTTTCTCTAATTCATTCTTCAGTGATTTCTAAGAGATAACGACTTATATATTTTCTAGATCCATAGAAACACCTATTTCAGAAATTCCATGGAAAAGGAAACTTACCTCTTGTATCCAAAAATCACACTTTGATAATTTGGCATATAGACAATGAGCCCTCAATATTCCCAACACTGTTACCAAGTGCTTCTCATGATCATCCATTGTCCTTGAATACACCAATATGCCATCCAAAAACACCACTAAACAAAAATCCAGATACCTATGAAATATCTAAGTCATCAACACCATAAATATTACTGGTGCATTTGTAAGACAGAAAGACATAACCATGTACTCATAATGGCCATGTCTTCTTTTGAAATGTGTCTTTGGAATACCCTCCTTCTGAAACCACAATTGGTGATATCCTGATTGCAACTCAATCTTAGAGAACCATTGATCTCCCCTCAATTAATCGAACACATCATCAATGCATGGAAGTGGATACCTATTATTTATCATAAATTGGTAAATATTATGATAATACACACACAACCAAAGTGTTACATCCACCTTTCTGAAAAAAATACCGAAGATTCCCATAGAGATGTGCTCGGCCAAATGAACCCTTTTTCTTTCCAGTTCTTCCAAATTTAATTTCAACTCCCTTAATTACATTGGTGCTATCCGATAATATGGATGGTAAATAGGAATTATCCCTAGAAGGAGATCAATTGTAAACTCCACTTCTCTCATATGTGGAAACCATAAGAAATTATTAGGAAAACATATAGAAACTGATCAAATACTACTAGAAAACTATTACTCTCAATATCATACATTAATACCAAGGTCAAAGATACCAAATAGTATGATATAATTTCAACCATTGGTTCCAAAAATCTCATTTCACCCACATTTACACTCCGTTCTCTCTGAAGGAGATGCTCGATACCATCTTTAGTTAGGGAACTGACCTTTTTGGTATAAAATTCGATGTGAGCCTTGAATGTTGTCAACCAATCCATACCTAGGATTATATCAAATACATCCATCTCAAGCATAGAGAAATATTATTTCATCTCAGCTCCATCAATAGTTATAGAACCTTCTCTAGACACAAAGGATCTACATTCTTTTTGACCAAGAGAACTTTGAATTTTTATCATAGAAGGAATCAAATCAACTTTTAAACTCATTAAATCAAAATCATGAGAAGAAATAAAGGAATGGGATGCACCTATATCAAACAATGTTTTCATAAGGGTAGAATTAAAAAGACTCATACTTCACACTGTAGATGGTGAAAACTGATCTTCCACAATAAGCTGCTCAACTTCATATAATTCTTTGATTGCCACACTTTGTTTTCAATTGCCTTATTGAGATTTCCCCCATTGAGAAGTCATAGTATTCTTGGAATCACCATGTCTAGATCTCTTCTACTGATGAGACTGGTTCTGCTGACCTCATCCTGTCAAAGCATATAATGACTACGACACTTTCAAAGTGTCCTAAACACCCAACATTAGAGCACTGTGAAAATAGCATGAAAGATTACCCATCTGATTGAAATTATGGAATAATCTAAGTGGTTCCATACAATATCAATTCAAGTGGTTGAACGAACCACATTAAAAACATCCAAGCTAGATCTTTGGTTTTGAAGGAAGATTCACTGATCCATCCATTTGATTCTGAGCCATGATCCTACCTTGTAAATAGGTGTCCCTCTTATTCTTTCTCACAGAATCAGAGTTCCCACCATTTCCCATAGTTATCAACATACTTCATTCTCTTGTAGCTCTTGATATGTATTTTTCTTCCAACATCACTCGATTAACTATTTCTGTATAATACATAATATAGGGCACAACTATATTTGAGCGAATCTCATGCCTTATCCCTGATTCAATGATGCGTTCCTTCAAGGATTAAATAGAAGAAACTTTAGGTGAAAAGTGAACTAAATTTATAAATTTAGCCACATACTCAGTGACAAAAAATATTTTCCTACTTCAATCTAAATACCATCATTCTTTTAATCTTGAACATACGATGATAGAATTGTTTGTTAAAAAATTCCTCAAAATCATCTAATAAAAGTCCATGGTCTAATTTACACTGAATAGCTAAATCCCACCATTAGCGTGCAATATATTCCATCATATGTGTCACTAACTTAACTTTTAACTCTGTTGGTGTTCCAATGAAATTAAAGGTTTGATTCATCTTTTTGAGCTACACCTCTATATTTTTTGGTTCAGAATCACCTAGAAAGATGGGTGGATTATGCTTCTGATATTATAAGGAATGATATACTTACCTTGGATCATCCCTCCCATTCTCACTTTCCATATCCTGAAATGCTTAGACAATACTCTGAACCAGTTTTTGGTTCACCTGTGGCTCAGGTGAAACCACATTCTTAGCAGGTTCCTCTGGTTGGTTTTTATGACACCTACTGGGTGCCATTTTCTAGAAAAAAACAAAAACCATAGGTATAACTCTATATTAACTAGAGACTTATCATTTCAAATTATGCCACATCATACTATCACAACGTTGCTTTCCAAAATCAACCATTTCCATATTTAACCATTTTTGAAAAAAAAATCTATTTGATTTTGAAAATAAAACCATTTTCAAAATACCAAAATGATGATCTTTTTCAAAATATTTCATTTGAAAACAACTTTAACATTTTTCAAAAATATTTTTTTTTTCATCAAATCATTACTCAAAATGAGATATGCACTCTTAGTGGGAATTCATTTCTATAATGCATGTCATGATCGTCTCTTTGGATAAACCCATGAAAATGAGATTCTAAAAACTATAAGTGTCTCTAAAAAACTTATGTACTCAACTCCATAGTAACTTTATGTTCATAATAAAAAGTTTATCTATGTATTTCTATGATATACATTTCAAGTCCCAATAATCCTAATCATTTATATGATCCCAACTCAAGAATAAACCAGAAGGAATTTTAACTCTAAAACCAATATAACTGATGACCACTTGTTCCACAAAGATTTTTGGAAGGACCAAGACTGATACCACTTATAACATATATCCTCTTCTCATTGGTTTGAGGAGGCATAGGAACATTACTTGGCCTTAAGAGACATCCCCAAGAAACTAAAGGCTGGAAATAAATTCCAAGGGCTTCATTAGCAGTTGGGGGATTATTTTCCATTTGAAAATAAACAACCATCCAAACATTCCATAACCAAATAACCAACTACATGATGCATGATATCAATAAAAGACAACTCAAATCATACCATTTTTATCAAAATCAAACCACACAAGAGTACTATAGTGAAATACTACAAAACAACTAAGCACGTAGTGGGAGACTACAAAGCTAACAAAACTCAAAGACAACCACAACTCCAAATCTCCAACCTGCTTCATGCTCTACTCCACAAAAAAACCCAAGTATCACTAAGCACCACAAGAGGGTTTTATACTTTACCTTTTCCCATGTACTAATAAATAACATATGAAAAAGAACCAAAGTTCCAAATTAGGGACGAATAATGAAACTTAGTAGATTTTCCCCAGATGACTTCCCTACTAACTCCACTAGGATAGAACATGTTAGAAAATTTATATAAAATAGTTTATATAAAAACATTTCTAAAACAATTTATACCAGAATATAAATAAGTGAAATATACAAGATGTTTTCACAAAATAATACCAAATTCCAAGGAGATAAACAAAATAATAGTTTAAAACCATTTTACAAGTTCCATTTTGGCATAATCCATTCCATTCCACATATCCACACATCCAACCATAAATGAAACATGGTACTCCTTATACTCATGAGTGGGGAGTCATCTTTTCACTAATCCATAACTTAATAAACCATTTTATGGGGGGGGGGAGACTTGACCATTATCCACCCCACTAATTATGGGGGAGACTTCTTACATTTATCTACCCAAATGCACATGAACACACACAACCATTATGCCAAAAACCAATGCCAAAAAAACCATTTCAATAAAACTGTGGCTTTATTGAAAAAATTTCAAACAAAAAATTTCAATAAAACCAAACTTTTATTGAAAACCATTTTTCATGCATAAGAACCGAATAACCATTTTAAAATCAAGTTACCAATTTCCAAAATTCTAAAAACCATCACTAAAGAGGTTTCCAATGAGAAATTCACATCAAGTTCACAAAATAATTCAATAAAAACAATCAATTTGAAACTAATCCTTCATATTATAAATATAGGAGTTGAGAGTGAAGCCACCTACCTCGGGTTTTATTACGAAAACGAAGAATGACACTCAAATGTCAATGAAATCGGGTCGAAACTCCAAAAACCCACCTTATATTTCTTCCCCTATCATTAAAAAAGTCAAATATAATTATATTTGGAATCAAATATCTTAGATATATCCAAAAAAAATTTATATCTAAGAAACTAAGATATATAGAGAAGTAGATATAAGAAAAATCACTAAGAACTACCAAGAATGAAGACTTACCATGAGAATATGGCTTCAAAGCACCACGAGAAGCCTTCATATCACTTCTAGATCAATGTAAGAATATTCCTTATCCTTTGTGAAGATAAAATATTGAGTTAGGGATGAATAGAAGAAAAAACAAGGTCCTTAGAGGTCAAAATATGTGATATCCACATTTTTATGATCTAATATTTAAACCATGAAAGGTTAGTCATACAGTTAGGTAAACCATGCACTAATTGTGTGAAATGCACTATCTCAAGGATGAACCTCATACGGCTAGCTTGCATAGTTATAAAACTATGCACCAATTATTCCAAATATCACAATCTCAAGTTTCATGATTTATACTGGGTGGTCGCATGGTTTGGCCAAACCATTCTCTTTAACCATGCACCTACCCAGATCCCTCGGTCTCATTGTGCACGGTTTCTTATAAGCATTTCACAATTTCCAAAAATAGTGAACCCTTAGAAAATACCTAAAGGCACTAAAATAGTTCTCCAAACTCTCCAAAACTTCACCCATATACTTTAAAAACTTAAAAAGCATAAAAAATGGTTACTTACTAGAAACTGATGGTGCTACATACACCAAATCAGAAACAAAAATAACTAGAAATAAAATCACAACATCACCTTGGTGTTCACATTTCAAGTGCATGTCAATTATGAACAACATAAAATGCCACTGGTCTGAAGCTTATTTTTCTAACTGAGTATATTAATTTCTTCTTAATTCATCTACCACCACATTTCATTTACCTGGTGTATACATAAATACCAAGTCAAACATTTGAAGATACTCCATCCATCTTCTTTATCTCAGATTCAAATCTCTTTATGGGAAAATATTTCTCAAGATATTATGATCTATAAACACAATTAATTTCTCACCAAAGAGGTAATGATGCCAAGTATTCAAATCTTGGAATATAGTATCTAACTCCAAATCTTGTGTTGGGTAGTTATTATCATGAAACCATAACTATCTCAATCCATAAGCAACAACATGATCTTCCTGCATTAGAAAACATCTAAAACCTGATCCTGAAGCATCACAATGCACCACATACCCTTGTACTGATTCCAAAAAAATCAATACTGGTGATGATGTAAAGAAAATTTTAGTCTCCTAGAAAGACTTATGACATTAATCATTCAATTGGAATGGAAAATTATCCCTTGTCAAAGCTATTATTGGCGAATCTAGTCATGAAAAATCATGAACAAAACATCGATAATAACCAGCTAGACCAAGGAAACTGCGTATCTCAAAGACATTATTTGGTAGTTTTCAAGAGATAAAAACTTCTATATTATATAGATCCACAAAAACACATTACCAAGGAAATATACCTCTTGTATCTAAAAATCACACTTTAATAATTTTGAATACAAATGATGATCTCAAAAAATTACTAACATTGTCACCAAGTGTTTCTCATGATCATCCCTTTCTTTGAATACACCAATATGTCATCAAAAAACAACATCATAAAAGAATCTAGATACCTCTAAAATATCCAATTCATTAATTCCATAAAGATCTCTGGTGCATTCGTAAGACCGAATAGAATTACCACATAATCATAATGACCATATCTACTCATGAAATTTTTCTTTGAAATATCCTCATTCTGAATCGACAATTGGTGATATCCTGATCGTAAGCTAATTTTATAGAAACACGAAGATCATATAAATTGATCAAACATATCATCAATGCAAGGAACTAGATACCTATTCTTTATCATAACTTGGTTAAGATTACGATAATCCACAAAAACCAAAGAGTTCTATCATCCTTTTTGAAAAACATGATTGGTGATTCCCACATAGATGTACTCATATAAATGAACCCTTTATTTATAGATATTACAACTGCAGTTTTATTTCCCTTAATTCTATTAGTTCCATCTAGTAAGACAAAATTGAAATAGGACTGGTCCCCAAAAAGAGATCAATTGTAAACTACACTTATCTCATGGGTGAAAACCCTAAGAAATATTTAGGAAAAACATCCTGAAACTAATAAAAAACTAATGGAAAACTATTATCCTCGATCTCTTCCATCGACACCAAAGTCAATAATACTAACGGGTATGAGACCATTACAAATACTGGTGCCAACAATCCCATTGCACCTACCTTTACATTCTAGTCTCCTTTAAAGAGATGATCTACACCATCATTAGTCATAAAACTAACTTTTCTAGTATAATAGTTGATGTGAGCATTGAACATTATTAACCAATACATACCTAGGATTATATCATAGAAATACATATCAAGAATTAATAAATCCCATATTATCTCGGTTCTATCAACATTTATAAAACATTCTCTACACATAAAGGATCAATATTATCTTTATCCCAAAGAAGCTTGAAGTTTTAACATATAAGGTATCATATAAAATTTTAAACTCATAAAATTAATAACACAAGAAGAAATAAAGTAATGGGATGCACCTGGATAAAACAAGCCTGTATAAGGGTAGAATTTAAAATAATCATACCTATCACTATCGATGGTCTAAATTGATCATCCACAACAACCCTCTTATCTCCATATAATTGATTAATCATTTCACTTTGTTCCTTTTTTCCTTGTTGAGATTTCACCTTATGAGGAGTCTTTCTATTCCTAGAATCACCATGGCTAGCTCTGTTCCACTTATGAGGATTGTTTTTCTACCCTCATCCCATCAAATCATATGACATCTACGATACATTAGAAGTGTCCTAAGCACTTGAACTTAGAGCACTGTGACAATAGTGCGAAACATTCCCCATTTGATTGAAATTGTGGCATGCTTTAGGTGGTTATGTACACTCTCACTTCATGTGGTCAAACATACCAAATTGGAAACATCCATATTTTCTCTTGGGTCTTGGAGGAAAATTTACCAATCTAGATTTTTGATTCTAAGTCATCCCTATACCTTGGAAATAGGTGTCTCTCTTCTGATTTCTCCCAACATTAGATTTCCCACCATTTCCTGTAGGTATCAACATGATCCCTCCACCCGTAGCTCTTGATATGTCCCTTTATACCACCGTCTCTCTATTAACCATATTTGTATAATCCACTATACAGATCATGACAATATTCAATAAAATATCATACCTTATCCTTGATTCAAAGATGCATGCCTTCAAGGATACACTAGGGAAACTTTAGGTGAAAAAAGGACTAAATTCATAAATTTATCCGCATACTCTATTACTATGAGGATCTCTTATTTCAAACTAAAAAAATCCATCGTTCTTATGATCCAAAATGTATGAGGATAAAATTTTTTGTTGAATAATTATTCAAAATACTCCCATGACAAGACTTGTTCTAATTTAGCCTGAACCGCTAAATTCCACCATTGGTGTGTAAGATCCTGCATCATATATGTCACCAGCTTGACTTTCAACTCTGATGGTGTGCTGAGGAAATCATAGATTTGATTCATCTTGTTCAGACACACCTCTACTTTATCTAGTTCTGAATCACCCTGAAAGGTGGGTGGATTCTGATTTTGGAATTGGATGAAATGATCAACTGGCCTTGGTCAATCCCTCCTGTCCCTTCTACCCATAGCCTAAAAATCTTGGACTATACTCTAAACTAGTTGTTGGTTCACCTATGGATTAGGTGAAACCATGTTCTCAGCAGCTTCCTTTGGTTGGTTTCTATGATGCCTAATAGGTTTCATTTTATACAAGTACAACAAATGCCATAAGCCTCACTCTCTAACAATTGAAGGATTAAAGATTTAAAATTTTATCACATCATACTATCACAAAAATACATTCTAAAATTCAAAATTTTCCATGTTCAATCATTTTTGAAAATTTCACCATGCTTCTACAAATCATACCATTTTTAAAATAACCATTTCACGCCTTTTCAAAATTTATCATTTGAAAAAAACTTTAACAATTTTAAAAAATCAAAAAAAATCACCAAATCACAAATCATTAATCAAAATGAAATATGCACTCCAAGTGAGAAGTCATTTCTATGATGTATGTCATGCTCATATAATTAGCTAAACCCATGACAAATAGATTCTAATTCCTATAAGTTTCTCTCAAACACTTATGTACCCAACACCCTAAAAACTTGAATTTCAGAATAAAAAGGTTAGATACATCTTTTTATGCTCTACATTTCATGTCATAACAATCCTACTCCTTTTTTACCAATCCAACATAAGTAATAGACCAGAATGAATTTCAACTCCAAGACCAATAGAACTTATGACCACTTATTAGTTAAGGAATGAACAAGATGATATCAATTGTAACATACCAACCCTCCTCATTGGCTTGAGTCAAGGAAGAATTTCCACTTTTCATTAAGTGATATTCCCAAGATGCTGAAGGATGAAATAAATGCCAAGGGATTCATTATCAGATGGGGGACAATTTTAACTTTGAAAATAAAATAACCCAACCAACATGGCATAACAAAAAACTACTAGATGATGCATGATAACAATATAAAACAACTCAAAGAAATACAATTGATATTAAAAACCAAACTACACAATTACCACATTAGAAGATAACTAAACAACTAATATATAGTAGAGGACAAAACCAACAAACCCAAAGACACCAAGGACATAGCTCCATAACTCCAAACATTCTATATGCTCCAACTTCACAAAATAGCTCGAGTATCAAGATGAACCACTAAAGAAGTGTGATACTTTACCTTTTTCTATGACCTAATAAATGATATATGCAGAGTACCAAAGTTATAGAGCAAGGGTGAGTAATGAAACTTATTAGGATACCCAAATGATTTCCCTACTCACACCCCTAGGATAGTGTAGGATCGAAATAATGATGTAGATGCTCAATATACAAAGGGGGGGGGGGTGAATTGTATACTTTAAAAATTCCTTTGGAACCTTTAAAGTTAGTTATGAATAACTGTGTTTTCCTTAGGCAAAGGAAGGGGCTAAGTTTAACAAAGTTAAACTTAAGAAAATTTACAACACCTATAATACCAAATGAAAACTTGGAATAAGGAATGAAGTTATAAACTTCAAATCCTATGAACTTTCTTAAAACTGAAAAGAGATTCCGAAAGTAGGTTCCAGAAATATGGTTCCATAAATTGAAACTTAATAAAATATTACAATATGAGATTCTACCTTAAAGCGTATATAATCTAAATGAAATAGAGTACAAGTAAGGAAGTATAAGAAAGTTATAATTTCCTTACAATACAATATGCAGTGGAAAATAAACAAGTAGTAAAACTACAAGTAATAAGATATAAGTCTTTTAACCCAAAGAGAAGGGTATCTAATAACCTTGGATAAAGGTCCCTTGATTTATACTTTCAAGAAATTCTGTCTTACCCACACTAGGGTAAGCCCTCAATACGAAGATCGGAGTCTCTGTCTTGCTATCCCCGCAAGTCCTCAACTTCAAGGTAGTTGGAAACCTCTGTCTTCCCTAGAAAGGAAGCCCTCGAACTTCAAGGTAGTCGGTAACCTCTGTCTTCCTATCCCCATAAGTCCTCGAATGTAATCACCAACATTCGGAGTCGCACGAAGCTTTGAGAGTTAATAAGACCCTCTCTCTAGAAATCACTTCAAGCATGTAATCACATGAGTCGAAGATCAGTCAGCCTTTTAGCAGCCTTTTTTTTCAGCCTTTCAGCACTGAGCTCTTTCAAATGAGCTTCTATTTATAGGAAAATTTCCAAAGGTCAACTCCCTCTTCCAACGGTCATATTGTCCATGAAATTCGGAGGGACCTGTACACGTGTAACTTAGCCAACAGTTAGTTTATAACAGAATAGACGACATCGTTTTTTTAACAAAACAACTGTAATAGAATGTACGACACCATTTAAAATCTAACTCAAAAGTTCGGAATGAAAAATTCGGAGTGAAGGTTCAGAGTGTAAGGAAAATAATAAAGAGTAGACAAAATATAAAGGCATAAACAAAATGAAAGTTCAGAGTCTAACCAAAAATAATTTTCGGAGTCTGAATAAATTCAGAGTGTATAAAACAAAGATGATCAGATTCTTTTTAATAGGTGAATTCGGAATGAGAATTCGGAATGGGAACTCGTCATTAGAATTCTTAATGAGAATTCATCATCAGGATTCGTAATGAGAATTCATCATCAGAATTCGTAATGAGAATTCTTCATCAGAATTCATAATGAGAATTCAGAATGAGAATTCTTCATCAGAATTCGTAATGAGAATTCATCATCAGAATTTGTAATGAGAATTCCTCATTAGAATTCTTAAGGAGAATTCGTTGTTGAACTTCATAAGGATTCGTATCCTGAATCTGGAGTAAAACTGTATCCGGAATTCAGAATGAAAATTTATCACAGTTCTCATTCTGGATTTCAGAGTGAAACTTTATCACAGTTCTTATCCAGAATTCAGATCCTAAAACAGAATACTTCATATCAAAGTTTCAAGCAATTCCGAGAAAATAGAAATGAATCCGATTCTTATACTTAAGAAAAATATGGATGAAAATATGATAAGGATAATTTTTCTTAAAAAAGAGATTTTCCTTATAAAAGCAATTTTCCTTATAAAAGCAATTTTCCTTATAAAAGCAATTTTCCTTAAAGATAAGGTGTTTTTGATTTTCAAAACAAGAAGGAATGGAAAAGTCATAAGGAAAACCTTATTGACTCAACAATCTCCCCCTTTTTGGAAAGCACAAACATCCTTACGAAAAAGAAATTCTAAGAAGAAAGAAAAACATTAAGGCTTATCTCCCTTTGCTTTAAGGATATTGAAGAATACGACTAACTCCCCCTTAGGCTTTGAAACTCTAAAGATCGTATTCTAGATTTCCAAAGTGAAATTTCATTACGAATAAGAAAGTATTCTTTAATGAGAAACTACCCCTTAAATAAACTCTTATTAGAGTTCCTTTTTTTTCTTAAGGATCTTTTCCTTCTCCCCCTTAGATAAACTCTTATTAGATTTCTTTTTCCTTAAGGATCTTTTCCTTCTCCCACTTTGTGATTTTCAAAAAGAATTTGAGGGAATGGAAAATATAACAGAGTACCTGAAAAATTAGTAGCAACTACAAAAGAAACGACAAGCACAAATTTCATTAAGTTTTAAATCTCGGCAACAAAAAAAATACAACAAAAGATCGGATCTATCTATTTTGGATCTTTTTCCTTTGCCATGAGACCCTTAAGAATAGTCTTTATTTTCTTCAAGTATTTATGGTCTTCTTCAACTTGCTTCACTAAGACCACTATTCTTTCACTTTGAGCTTCAATATTTTCTTCCTGGGCTTGAAGCTTTTCTTCCTGAGCTTTGATCTTTTCTTCCTAAGCCTTCAATTTCTCTTTAAACTCAATCTGATGATCCCTTTCAAACTTCCAGTTTTGAGAAATGGAATTCAGCTTCCCATTCCGATCTCTGACTTCTTGAATCCGAAAGTTCTTTTCATCTGTCAGCTTCTCTTCAAAGGAATAAGTCAACTCATTTATCTTCCTATCCTCTGTCTCAAAGGCATCCTTGACATTGTCTTGAAATTCATCAAATAGCCTCATGTCTTCTACAGTTTTTCTCGACCAGCTCGTCATCCTCTTGCAAGATCTTTTGTGGGCTTCATAGCCAACAAGAAAAGATTTGAAATCATCTTCTATCTCGACACACTTATCCATAACCATGGACACGGAATCTGATTTCTGATTCAGAGCATGTTGGAGCATTTGGCATCTTGAATCTATAGTCGAGATGGTCAGAATGGAACCCACTAACTTCCTCAAAGATTGAACAACAAATTCATGTCCCAACAAGGATGACTCCGAATCCGAAACTTTTCTTGGAGAATTTTCTTCTTCAACTAGGTCAAGCTTTCTCTTTGAAGAGCTACCAACTTCCTTTCTCTTCACCACTACAGAGCTCGGAGTATCAGCAAGAATTTTCTTTCCCTTGTCTCTTTTCGGAATAGAGTCCTGTTATGGAGTTCTCTTCTCACTATCAGAAACTTGGACAACATTGTCTTCCTCATCAGCAACTTCCTGAGCACCATCCTTTACATTCTCCATTTGAGAAATATCTTGAAGAAGTTGTTCTTCCTCTGCATGATAAGCTACTTCTTCTTCTCCTTTCTCTTATTCCATTGCCGGAGTGACTAGCTTAAAAGACTTAGCTTCTGAGGTTCGGAGCGACAAATGTTTGGAAGGAGTCCCCTTATAATCATCTACTTGTTTCAATACATCTCCGGTTTCACCACTTCCTTTAGCGACATCTTCTTCTTATTCCACTTGCTCAACTTGCTCACCTTGCTCAACAGACTTATCTACTGCCTCTTCCAGAGCAACAAAGTCTCTTCCTGGAGTCTCAGGTAGAGATTCCAAAGAAAAAGATCTCAGAACAGGGATATTTACTGAAACCATCTCATTAAACTTTAACAAAGCCTGGGCTACCTCAGCCTCAGACGTCTTCTTCTTGAGCTTCTTTTCTTTAGCTTGTTTTTCTAGCTCATCTGTAGTTCTTTCCTTCAAGGCCTTAGCCTCCGCAGGGTCCAAGCCAAACTGAGGCTCCCCTTGAACTCTCTTTTCTTTCATTTCCCTCCATTTAGCAACAACCTCATCTGGGTAAGCTTTCTTCTTCTTTGGTTTTGGAGGTGCGGAACGAACTTCCTTAGACTTGGGATTCTCTGCTTCTACTTGCACTTCTTTCAACTTTCTCTTCCTTACCGGCTTAGAGGATTCCGGATCAGCAACTTTCGGAACTGATTCTTCTTGAGCAGGTGAATCAACAAACTGACCAGACTTCTTGTCAAAATCAACATCCATTCTTTTAAGTGTACCATCACTCACCAGCATAATCTTGCAAACTCTGGGCTTAGATTTGCATGCCTCCTTGAAAGACTCAAGGCACTGAACTATCATCTTGGAGAGGATTGCTGGATACATTATAATCTGAGCTCTCAGATTCCCTTTCTTAACATTCTCAAGAGTGATAAGAATATGCTTCATAAAATTAAACTTCCTTAGATTTATCAGAAAATCTAGGATGTAGATCTCACTCTTCTTTAATCTATCTTTGTCACCCTTCCTCGGTACGATAAGACCCTGTACCCATAACTCTAGAATCTGGAAATTTGTAGATAGAGAAGAAATCTTCAGAGCCTTGTCATCTTCTAGTCCGAGAGTTTCTAAAGCTTTTTCCTTGTCGAAGCTACCTTTTGAATCCGCCAACACATGAGATATAAATTTAGCTTCACCTTCATTATTCTGCCCTACTAAGCTGGCTGCCTTGGCCTATGAAAGCTTATAAGTCTTACCATAAGACTTAAAAGACAACTTCTCCCTTTCATCTTCCTTAATAAAAGAAACTATTTCATATAACTCTATAAGAAAATCTGAATACACTTCATCTTGGTTCCCGGGTTTTGACACTGCAACATCTTCCCAACCATTAAGCTTAATATTTTTGGAAATAAGAGAGTCATACTTGTTGAAGAAATCCGGATGAACCAGCCTCTCTCTATATACTAACCACTTCAAAATCGGCTTGGAGGAAGACATGTCTTGAGAAGCTACTTCCACAGACATTCGGATCTGAAGACCTCTGAGAAGTTCGAAACAGAAAAAGCTGAGGTTCAGAACGGTCTTAAAATAGAGAGGCAGAGCTTCGCTACGCTGGATCTTGAAAACCGATGTGGGACAACCGTTTGGGGTCCCCTTTATATAGGCAACAAAAAAATAGTTCAACTTCCACGGTTGATCGAACGATTGAGACAAGCTGAGATCAGATCTGATGGTCGAAAACCAATTCTCAAGAAAACTTGAATTCGATCTTTTGAGTTTTTTATTAAAACAAATAATTAAGAAAATTATAATCCGAAAACAAAATATAAGAAAATTACAGCAAGAAAAGTATGAATACAAAAACTTATGTAAGGAAATCATACCTTTCGGATTGGATTAGGAAGATTATTCGTAATTGGTAACATTATTAAGAAAACCAACAAAAACTTTACTATGAAAAACAAAATTCGGAAAACTCACTATGAAAAACAGACTCAGTATGGAAAACTCAGTAGGAAAATTTCATTACTGAATTTGAAAACGAAAAACTTATTATGAAAGATTCAGTACGAAAACCCTGTTATGAAAATACCAGTATGAAATTTTCCATTCCGTAAGTTTTTTAATATGAACATTTCCATTCCAGAAGTATTCTGTACGAAAATATCCATTCTGGAAAATTTTAGTTTCGGAAATTCCATTCCGAAATTTTAGTTCTGAAAAGTTTGAAAACAAATTTTGAAAAATTTTGTTTTTCTAACAATCAGATGTACTCCTCCTATGAAAAGGAGTTTATTGCTGTAAGGAGACTTTTTCACCAGAAAGTTAATTAAGGAGGATTACCTTACGGTTATCATCCCTAACTTCTATTTAATGTATTCAAATCTATCAGAAGGCAAAGATTTTGTGAAAATATCAGCAAGTTGATATTGTGTTCCGAAAAATTGAAGAATGATATCTCCTTTAAGTGTGTGATCCCTAAGAAAGTGATGCCTAATATCTATGTGTTTTGCACGGGAGTGATGTGTAGGGTTCTTACTAAGGGAAATGGAACTTGTGTTAACACACAAAATTTGAGTTTTAGTAAAACTCAATCCATAGTCTGTGAGTGTGTGTTGCATTCACAACACTTGAGCACAACAACTTCTAGCTGCTACATATTCACCTTCAGCAGTGGAGAGTGCTACAGAATTTTGCTTCTTGCAGGACCAAGAAACTAATGAATCTCCTAAGAAATGACAAGTTCCAGATGTACTTTTTCTATCCATTCTACATCCACCAAAGTCAGCATCAGAAAATCTTTTTAGAACAAAATCATTTCCAGAAGTATAAAATAATCCTAGATCCATGGTTCCCTTAAGGTAGCGAAAAATTATTTTTACTGCCTTTAAGTGAGATTCCTTAGGATTGGATTGATATCTTTCACATAATCATAATGAGAACATTAAGTCTGGTCGACTAGCTGTTAAGTAAAGTAAACTTCCTATCATACCTCTAAAAGATGTTTGATCTACTGGTTTCCCAGCTTCATTAAGATCTAAAGAGTTTGAGGTACCAATGGGAGTACTTATACTCTTAGTGTTGTCATAACCATACTTTTTAAGAAGATATTTAATATACTTATGTTAAGATATGTAAGTTCCTTCTGGTTTTTGAGAAATTTGAAAACCAAGGAAAAAAGTTAACTCACCCATCATACTCATTTCAAACTCATATTTCATTAGACTTGCAAAAGAGTCGGTCAAAGATTGTTGAGTTGAACCAAATATGATGTCATCAACATAAATTTGAACAATCAAAACATTTTTCTTATCTTTCTTTATAAAAAGGGTTGGATCTGCATTTCCCTTAACATAGTTATTTTGAAGAAAAAATCCAGTGAGTCTATCATACCATGCTCGTGGGGCTTGTTTAAGACCATACAAAGCTTTGGTAAGTCTAAAAACATGATCAGGATGTTTTGTATCTTCAAATCCAGGAGGTTGTTCAACAAAAACTTCCTCTTGAACATAACCATTAAGAAAAGCACATTTCACATCCATTTGAAAAAGTTTGAAATTAAATAATGCTGCGAAGGCAAGTAGAATACGGATAGATTCAAGTCTAGCTACTAGAGCATAGGTTTCTTCATAGTCTATTCCCTCTTGCTGATTATAACCTTTAGCAACAAGTATAGATTTATTTCTTACTATGACTCCATTTTCATCACATTTATTTCTGAAAACCCATTTTACTCCAATAACAGAAGTTTCCTTAGGTCATTCAACCAAGGTCCAGACTTTATTCCTTTCGAATTCATTTAGTTTATCTTGCATGGCTTTGATCCAATCATCATCATCTAAAGCTTCATCAGTGCTTTTAGGTTCTAATTGGGAAAGAAATGCTAGATGTTCTACTTCATTTCTTAAGGAACTTATAGTCCTTACAGGTTGGTTTACATCACCAATGATACTATCACTGGGATGATTCTTAAGAAACACCTGATTTGGATTTTGTAAAACCTGTTCATCAACATAGGGTAGAAAGTCTTCTGGGGTAAATGTTTCATAAGTATCTTCTTGAACAATTTCCTTATCAGAAGGTTCTTCTATCCAAGGTTGACAATCAGTTTTTGAAAACACATCCGAGGATGTAGGTTGAGGTGGTTTAAAAACAAAAGGATCTGATTCATCAAATTTTACATGTACTGTTTCTTCAATAGTACAAGTATTTTTATTAAAAACTCTATAAGCCTTAGAAGTTGTGGAATAACCTAAGAAAATTCCTTCATCAGATTTTGGTGCGAATTTATGTAAGTTATCTTTAGTATTTAGAATAAATACTTTGCAACAAAAAACCTTGAAGTAGGATAGTCTTGGTTTCCTACCATTCCATAACTCATAAGGAGTTTTATTAAGAAAAGGTCTAATCAAAACTCGATTTATAGTATAAAAAGCAGTACTTACAGCTTCAGCCCAGAAATGTATAGCTATAGAATATTCAGTCAACATGGTTCTAGTTATCTCTTGAAGAATTCTATTTCTTCTTTCAACTACACCATTTTGTTGAGGAGTTCTAGGTGCTGAAAAATTGTGAGTAATACCTTTTTTACTACAAAAAGTTTCAAAATCTGAATTTTGAAATTCTCCTCCATGATCACTATGAATAGTTTTCAATGGAAGGTTTTTCTGATTTTTAACTTGAGCTCTAAAACTTTTGAAATAGGAAAAATCTTCAGACTTCTTTGCTAGAAAATAACCCAAGTAAATCTAGTGTTATCGTCAACTAAAACAAACACATAGTATTTTCCTCCAATACTTCCAGTTTGTGTTGGACCGAAAAGATCCATGTGCACTAACTGTAATTCATCGGTTGTTGAGACTTCACTGATTGACTTAAAACTAGATTTATGTTGCTTTCCATATTGACAAGGATCACAAACTTTAGAAGAATCAAATCTAAGCTCCGGTAGATCCTTAACTAGTTTCTTCTTAGAGAGTTTACATAAGTTCCTAAGATTACAGTGACCTAGTCTTCTATGCCATAACCAGGAATGATCTTCCATTGCACTAAGGCAAGGTAAATCTTGGCTTCTAAGGTCTTCTAAGTTTAAAGTGTAAACATTCTCTTGCCTATTGGCTGAGAGAATAAATTTTTCATTGGAATTGTGAACTAAGCACTTATCATTCCTAAAATTCACAAGGTAACCTTCATCACATAACTGACTTATGCTAATGAGGTTGTGCTTAAGACCCTTAACAAAAAGGACATTTGAAATCAAGGTTTTACCAAGAAGAACAATATTACCAATACCAACAATCTCTCCCTTAGCATTATCTCTGAAATTTACCTTTCCTCCTTTTGTTTTGATAATATTTTTAAAAAAGCTTTTGTTACCAGTCATGTGCCGGGAACATCCACTATCCATGTACCATGTATTGTTGCTGGTACTCTCTTTATTTTACTGAAATCAAGAAGAGAATTAGACTTTCGGAATCCAAACTTGTTTGGATCTGAGATTTCCAGATAATAAAATTTTAGGAACCCACATCTTCTTAGAAAAGTAAGATTTGTGAAATCCTAAATATTGGGTTTTGTTTAAGGAAAAATTCTTTGCCTAGTGACCACCACATTGACACTTGGTACAAAATGGGGCACTTTGAGGAACAAAATAATTGTTACTAAAAATTGGTTTTGCATGGGTATAACCAAATCCGGATTTATTTCTTAAAGGTTGTATTTGGGAATACATTTTATCAAAATTTTCCTTACCATGGGTAAAGTTTGATAAAAACTTCTTTAAGGAAAAAATTTCAGACTTGAGTTTTATAACCAAGTTTTTATCTTCAAAATCATTAGTTTTAGAACTAGATCTAGTCTCGAAAACATTTTTCTTAGAAATTACTTTTTCTAATTATTTAGAAAGTTTGTTCTTCTCAGAACTTACTTCCTCAAGATTTTTTGAAATACTTTCAAAATCAGCATTTTTCCTATCAAGATCTTTAGAAAGATCTGATATCTCTTTCGTAAGAATAGAATTCCTAGAATTTGTTTTATTAAGTTTCTTATTGAGTTTGGAATTCTCAATATCAAGAAGATCAGAAAACCTAGAGACTTCTTCATAAGTAGGTAAAGTATTTTTTTTATCAGAAGATGATTCTTCATCAGAAGAGTTATAATATTTACTATCATTAGAATTTATAGAAACATTGGTCAATGATTCAGAATTTCGTACCTTAGCCATAAAACAATGATTATCAATAGGTAATCTGGCTATAAGACCAAGATTATTCTGTAATGAAGATTCATAATCAGAAGATTCATCTAAAGAGTCACCACCACTGGCACTCCAGGTGTCATTAGCTTTTAGAACTTTCTTAGCTTTGGCTTTATAATATTTCTTTCTGTTCCTGTCTGAATGCCTTTCTTTTCTTTCCTTCTTTTTAAGCAAAGGGCAATCTGGTCTAATATGTCCAGCTCTCTTGCATTCATAACAAGTAACTTCTCCATCTTTCTTATCTTTCCATTCCTTTTTCTTATACTTGGATTGGAAATATCTCTGTCCATCTATCTTGTTCATCCTTCGAGCAAGATTTTCTAATTCTTTTTTAGAGACTTCACTCTCACTAGATTCAGATTGGAAAATAACTTTCTTAGACTTGGATCTGGTTACTCTCTCAGGAGTCTTAGCTTTCATCTGATTTGATGTTGTTGTAAAAGCAATATTACCATTTCCATTCTTCTTCTTGATGTTGTCGGCATCTCTCTTCATTCTGGTTTCATGTTGTAGAAGAGTTCCAAATAACTCATCAAGAGAAATTTGAGTGACCTTCCTGTTCTCATCTATAGCTGTTCTTTTGGATTCCCACTCATTGGGCATAATATCAATTATCTTATCCACAAGTGCTTCATCATCTAAACCTTTCTCTCCCATAGATTGTAGACTATTGACGATAGTCATAAATCTCTATTGAACTTTACATATTGGTTCACCATAAGGAAAGTTAAAGCCATGATATTCAGCTCAGAGCATAGCTCTCCTAGTCTCAATCACTTTAGAAGTTCTAAAGTGTGTAACCTCTAACTTCTTCCAGATACAATTAGCTGCTTCACAAGAAGAAATTTGGCTATATATATTTCTTGTCATTGAACACAGTAAAGTATTGCGTACCTTATAATTGAGTTGATATTCTTGCTTTTCCTGGTTAGTGAAAGTTCTAACTTCCTTGTCAGGAATTTTATAATCACCAGTAAGCATAACAAAGTTGTCCACTCTAGTATTGATAACAAAAGTCTTCATTCGATCTCTCTAGTACTCATAATTATTACCATCAAAGATAGGTGGTCTTGTAGGATTTAGATTATCAATTGAACCAACATTGACTCCTGTCATACATAAAATAACTTTGCACACAAACTTGTTAGTAGCAAAAGTTTTGAATCACAAAGTTCAGAATGAAAGAGTTCGGAATGGAAAAGTTCGAAATGGGAAAGTGAGCAAGAAAAACTTGTATGTGAGTACAAGTATTTCAGAAACCTACTCTGATACCAATTGTAGGATCTAAATAATGATGTAGATGCTCAATATACAAGAGAGGGGGGGGGGTGAATTGTATACTTTAAAAATTCCTTTGGAACCTTTAAAGTTAGTTATGAATAACTGTGTTTTCCTTAGGAAAAGGAAAGAGATAAGTTTAACAAAGTTAAAATTAAGAAAATTCACAACACCTCTAATACCAAATAAAAACTTGGAATAAGGAATGAAGTTATAAACTTCAAATCCTATGAACTTTCTTAAAACTGAAAAGAGATTCCGAAAGTAGGTTCCGAAAATATGGTTCCGGAAATTGAAACTTTACAAAAGATTATAATATGAGATTCTACCTTAAAGCGTATAGAATCTAAATGAAACAAAGTACAAGTAAGGAAGTATAAGAAAGTTATACTTTCCTTACAATACAATATGCAGCGGAAAATAAACAAGTAGTAAAACTACAAGTAACAAGATATAAGTCTTTTAACCCAAAGAGAAGGGTATCCAACAACCTTGGATAAAGGTCCCTTGATTTATACTTTCAAGAAAGTCTATCTTACCCACACCAGGGTAAGCCCTCGATACGAAGATCGGAGTCTCTATCTTGCTATCCCTGCAAGCCCTCAACTTCAAGGTAGTTTGAAACCTCTTTCTTCCTCAGCAAGGAAGCCCTCGAACTTCAAGGTAGTCGGCAACCTCTGTCTTCCTATACCCGGAAGTCCTCGAATGTAATCACCAACATTCGTAGTCGCACGAAGCTTTGAGAGTTAATAAGAGCCTCTCTCTAGAAATCACTTCAATCATGTAATCACATGAGTCGAAGATCAGTCAGCCTTTTAGCAGCCTTTTTTTTAGCCTTTCAGCACTGAGCTCTTTCAAATGAGCTCCTATTTATAGGAAAATTTCCAACGGTCAACTCCCTCTTCCAACAATCATATTTTCCATGAAATTCGGAGGGACCTGTACACGTGTAACTTATCCAACGGTTAGTTTATAACAGAATAGACGACATCGTTTTTGTAACAAAACAAGTGTAACAGAATGTATGACACCGTTTAAAATCTAACTCAAAAGTTCGGAATGAAAAATTCAGAGCGAAGGTTCGGAGTGTAAGGAAAATAATAAAGAGTAGACAAAATATAAAGGCATAAACAAAATGAAAGTTCAGAGTCTAACCAAAAATAATTTTCGGAGTCTGAATAAATTCAGAGTGTATAAAACAAAGACGATCAGATTCTGTTTAATAGGTGAATTCAGAATGAGAATTCAGAATGGGAACTCGTCATCAGAATTCGTAATGAGAATTCATCATCAGGATTCATAATGAGAATTCGTCATCAGAATTCGTAATGAGAATTCTTCATTAGAATTCATAATGAGAATTCGGAATGAGAATTCTTCATCAGAATTCGTAATGAGAATTCGTCATCAAAATTCGTAATGAGAATTCCTCATTAGAATTCTTAAGAAGAATTCGTTGTCGAACTTCATAAGGATTCGTATCCTGAATCTGGAGTAAAACTGTATCCGGAATTTGGAATGAAGCTTTATCACAG
Organism: Viscum album; assembly: GCA_963277665.1. Taxonomy (NCBI): domain Eukaryota; kingdom Viridiplantae; phylum Streptophyta; class Magnoliopsida; order Santalales; family Viscaceae; genus Viscum; species Viscum album. The sequence continues at coordinate 1,988,063,929 of OY728141.1, forward strand.
TTCTCATTCTGGATTTTGGAGTGAAACTTTATCACAGTTCTTATCCAGAATTCGGATCCTAAAACAGAATACTTCATATCAAAGTTTCAAGAAATTCCGAGAAAATAAAAATGAATCCGAATCTTATACTTAAGAAAAATATGGATGAAAATATGATAAGGATAATTTTTCTTACAAAAGAGATTTTCCTTATAAAATCAATTTTCTTTATAAAAGCAATTTTTCTTATAAAAGCAATTTTCCTTATAAAAGCAAATTTCCTTATAAAAGCAATTTTCCTTATAAAATCAATTTTCCTTATAAAAGCAATTTTCCTTAAAGATAAGGTGATTGTGATTTTCAAAACAAGAAGGAATGGAAAAGTCATAAGGAAAACCTTATTGACTCAACAGATAGAACATTTTAACACATTTATATAAAAAATTTATATAAAATAATTGAAAACATTTTATATCAAATCCAAGTAGTTTAACACCAAATTTTTTTTCATACTAAAATAGTTTCCATGAAAAAAAACAAACAATACTTTAAACCATTTCACATTTCCTTTTTTCATGATCATTCCACAATTAATCACACACCCATACATGCATTCTTCTCTAACAGTTCCATACTCATGAGTGGTTTCTTGTCCATCCACTAAGTCATCACAAAGTGGCCAATCTCCTTATTCCCTAATGACACATTCCCCTTATTTAGGGTCATGACCCTTTGTACCCCAATGGTAAACACCCCTTTTTTAGGTTCATGTCAAAATCATGAACTCACACAAACCATGTATTCCAAAACCATTTCAAACCAACCAATTCAAACCATTTCAATAAAACCATTCTTTTATTGAAAACCTTTCAAACAAAAAATTTAAATAAATTTCAATAAAATAATCCTTTTATTGAAAAAATCTCAATTAAAAAATTTACCAAAAATCTAGAAAATATATATTTTAAAATCAACATTTTAAAATAAATAAACCAAGGCACATTGCACAACCACTTTACACAATTCCACAAAAAATACATAAACCGTCATTAAAGAGGGTCTCTATCATGATTTTCACAACAATTTCACAATAAATTTCACACAAAACAATAAATTTGAAATTAATCATCCTAGTTAGAGTAATAGGTGTCAATATTGAAGCCACATACCTTAGGAATTATAGTGAAAATGATAAATGACACTAAAATTCCCACAAAACCGGGTTGAATCTCCAAAACCTACCTTAGATATCTTACCCTATCTTTAAAATGGATAAATATAACCATGATAAAACACCTTATATATATCCATAATAAACAAGATATAAGAAACTGAGAGAGGGAATAAAGTTGATCTAAGAAAAACCAAGAAAAACTACCATAAACGATGACTTACCATGAGAATCAGACTTCAACGCACCAAGAAACACCTCCAAATCACTTCTAATTTGATGGGGAAGGGTTATAAAAAATTTGTGAGGAAGAAATAACGAGTTAGGGATTATTTGAAGAAAAAAAGGGTTTAAAACTTAATCCTGGACCAGATCCTCTTTTTTAGGATCTTGTTTTCAAAACGTGTATGATTAGTTGCACAGTTAGGAAAAACCATACACTAACCATGAACCAGCCACTACCTTAAGGAGGACCTTACATGGTTGGCCAACACAGTTAGAAAAACTATACACCAACCATGTAAAATCCCACTATCCCACTTTTCATGGTTTCTTCTGGGAGGCTGCACAGTTTGGAAAAACTGTGCACCTGCTTGTGCACCTTCCCCTTAGCCCCTATCTCACTATGAAAAGTTTTCTATAGGAGTTTCATAGTTTGCACAAAATCATACTAAAATCATGCACCTATATAAGAGAACAAAAAACATTCCAAAAGGTTTACAAACCCTGCCAAACCTCACTCAAACACTTTATATACTTAAAAATCATAAATCAAGGGTTACTTACTTGAAATCGAGGATGCTATATAGACAACCAGAAATTCCAAGTTGGATATGAGGTACCCAAACTAAGCCCTTAGATTGGTTCTACTAAGAGGATTTTTCTCACTCTTGTCATAACCCTAAAACGTTAGAGCAGAAGGGGATAAGTGGGATTCACTATAACCTAGTCAACTATGTGTTCAGATTGGAATGTGGTTGACTCCTAAGATGTTATTAATGAAAGCTCATTAGATATCAACATCATTTATCCTACCATACACATATAGGGGTTTGATGTGTCCCTGTATAATGACATCTTTTTATTACTCTGTGAAAGATATGATCATGTGCCATTCTACAGGATCAATTTCTACATGATATATTTCAGTAATGAAAACCTCATCTTCAATCTCTCGAGGGTTTAGTAAAGCCTCTATGAGTTCTTCCTAGAGGTCTTTTTATAGACTTAGAGTATCCAAGATTGGAAACTTAACTGACATCAGGGCCAATTTATTTATAATTTCATATATATGGCCTAAAATTATGTGCTTCCTAGTGTAAGGATAATCTCTCATGGGTGCTTTAGGAACTAAAGCATTTGAAATAGATAGATCAGATCTTGGAATATGAGTTTAAGGTGCTCATTTCCATGGTGGGTTAGGCTGAATATGTATTCCTGCTTACTGAGGTTGAGTGGATAATTTCATCCCCTCTAGTGGATCTTCTAGAATGATCAGACTAGGGTGACCCATAACATATATGGGAGAACTTTCTTACTCATTCTAGGCCTACTGGAGGGCTCTCCCATGAGTTTCGGTAGCATAGACGGTCCAAGCGGGGATGTGGCTGGAGTATTGATTTCTACCATGGCTATGTATTCCCCTATATCCTCATTACCTGTGGCCTCTTCCCATGGTTACCCAATCATATGTAGGGAAATAAGGTTCATGAATACATTCATCACTAGAGAAGAGACCCATAAAGTGAATTACATTAATGGAATCAAAGATTAATTCCTCATATGATGAGGATTTCATCTGGTGGGTTAACTCTTGTGGTACCATTTGGTGGGACGGTGTCCATGCTTTTGGGACTAAGAAAATGAAGTCCAAGAGAGTCAAAGATAAATTTTTTACTTGGTAAAAGTTAATCTAATTATGTTTATTTCCTACCCTTCTAGCCATGACATTTTTTAGAATACCGACCTTTATAGGAATACAACACCGAATGAGTTGGTTGAGGAATAAAAGAAGATAATGGGGCACAAATGAATATTTAAACTATGATTAGAGGATAGTGTGAGTTTTTTTGATTCTTTTATGGTCATCCAATCACTGAAATTCTTCATACATTTGATAATAAATTCCTTCCATTCACTATCTTCCTTTGGGTTGATAGAAGAAACACATGCTACCTTCACAGGTTGTTTTCCCAGCTTCACTTTCCTAGATTCCACCATTTTTTTAGGATGTATTTGAAAAAATAATAATTTATGGATGGTATGATACAATGATTAGTGAAAGTGGTAATAGTTTGGGAGATATTTGAGACTATCCAGATCGGGCTTCTCGGGCTTTGAAAACTTGAGAAATTTATTCTCTAAAGATTTGATAAAGTAGCCAGGGACTTGATCATCTCAGAATGAAGAAACTTTGTTCTTTAGTTCCTATAAATAGTTTTTACTCTGCTCCATTATATCATTCTAATGATGAGGTCATTGTTGCTAATGCTTAGGAGGGGGTGCCGCATAATATGGTGTAAGCTTTGGAGCTGGAGCTGGTGTAATGGCTGGCTTAAGAATTGCTATGGCAGCCTATTCTTTACCTATTATCTTCCCTTGAGTTAATGTAATTACTTGGGACTTGGCCTTGGTTTGTAATATGGAATATTTTAATATTTGAGAAACTTCAGAAAGATCCCTAAACCCTAATGTATATTTCATAGTGACGAACAATGCGAAAAAATTTTCACAAAGATTCTCTATACAGATAGACAAAAAAATATTATTAGGGAATCTATATGTTTATGGATTTGGTAAACCCCTTCCATTAAGAAATGAAATTCAAGACCCTCTCATTCTCCCAATTTTTGCAGTTTGAGAGTTTGAGAACTGTTGTCTTCTACAACGTTGAGTTGACTTGAAATAGAAACTTCTAATGGAGATCTTTCTATCCCCTGATTGACTGATCTGACAAACTAGTATACCATACAAAGGATGACCCTTTCAGTGTTTGTATGAATAAATTGAGTTTCACTTTTTGTTATTATGTTGGGGTCCCCATCATGGGATTAAAATAGGACATGAAATGCATCAAATGATGTTCTGGGTCCCTCGATCCACTAAAGATTAGAAATGTAGGGTTTCCAAAGTTTGGTGGGGGGAGGGGTTGTGTAAGATAACAATACTGAGATAAGGTACATCCTGAAATGAAGTTTTGTTTTTTGGAATGTTTCCAAGAAGTAGGAGAGGTATCAGGGGTTTTCTGGGGGTTTGTGACATGAAAAAGAAGGAAAAGAGGTCAATCTATAATGAGATAATGGTTGGAGCATGATTAGTAGTAATCATGAATCATAACCATGCGACCTATAAAAGAGGGTTTTCATGGTTATAGAAACTATTTAGGGTTTCCCAGGAGACCATTTGGCTCGAGCTCCCCTCAGATAGTGGTGAATGCACGAATTCCACATGGTTTGAAAAACCATGTGGGTGCCTATAGGAGACCATGTAGACTAGTTTCCCTGGATAGTGGTGAGCGTACGACCACTGCATGGCTTTTCAAATCATGAAGATGGAAATTTGAACCGTGTGGCTCTGTTTCCTCATAGATAGAGGGAACCACATGCATGGGACACTACTTGTAAAACTATGTGACAAAACCATGTTCCCCATTAAAAGTGGTGTTTTAATTTTTTCCCTCCCAAACTTAAAATTTTCCTCCCTATATTTATCCCATATTTGACCCCTATATATAGGGTGAAGATCCAAGAGCCTCCTCCCCCACTATGGGTGTTTCTCCGTCAATTATTAGGCATTTGGAGCGCCATTTAGTGAAAATCAAAGCTCTGTGTAGGTCTCTAAATCCGTTTTGTTCAATTTTTTTAATAGGATTGGTTGAGTGTTTTAACTCCTTCAAAATCCCTAAAACATTATTTTTCTATAAGATTATAATAATGGATGTTAAATGTTTTTTAGGTTAGAATCAAGGACCATATTTGGATGAGTGGTTTTCTATGAGCATGGGGTTGGTGGATAATCTTTTTCCCATAGTCTCTTTGTTTTATAAGAGTATGTGGTTGTGCTAATGTATTTCCATGAGTCATTTTTTTGTCCTTGAATAATGAAGTATTTTTTGCCTCAAATTAAGGTGTGATACCCCTAATAGACCCCATTGGGTCTGTTGGTGATCGGAAACTAGACCGAGGGATACCCATGGGGTATACCAACCCTTAGAAATGGTGAGATGAATTGGGATAAATTTAGATAGAGTAATTATGAAAATGAATGGGTTTTAGTTTTTAATTGGAACATGGGTATGATTGAAGGGTGAAATTAAAATGTAGATATGTTAGATTTTGTGAAATTATATAGAGGATCTTGTAATGGTTTAAATGATAGATTCTTGGTTTTTATCCATCCATGGTTTTCAATGAAGGAAAATAATGTTTTGAAAGTGGATAATGTTTTAAAAGGAACTATTAACCTCATAGTGATTTGAAAATGGGTTTCCTTAATAGATTTTAAATGATTATTTGAAATGAGGGAATGGTACTCATTTTTTGTGAAAATTCCTTAGGGAATCATTCAAATGTTTTTTTTGGAAATAAAGGCCTAAGTATTTGTTTGGATTTCAAAGGAAGTCCAATGTTTTAAAGGGTGTTTTAGAGATTTTTTAGGAAGGGTAGTTGGTCTATGTTCTTTATAAAGTGATTTTTTTAAAAAGTAAAACGAGGAATGAAATAAAGGGATGTTTGTCTTAACTTAAATAGTTAATTTAGTTATGGAATTTCATGTGGGTAATTGTGAAAAACGATTAATACCACCACCAATTTTTTTTTTAATTTTCAAATAAAATCACTTTGCGGCTAAGTGAGAACCTAACAGGAAGAACAACAATAAAAAATGTGTGCCCAAGAGAATCCACCATTGAAGACACCAGTGAGAGAACCAAAACAAGAAGAGAAGCAGGACCACAAACCCAAGGGGATCAACCATTGCAAGAACCAGTTAGAAAAAATGAAAACACCCAAAAATAGGTCGTAGAATGAACAACCAGATCGGCTGTGGGCCAATGGAAATCGGGCTCAACCTGTACTGCTGCTACCCTACACAATCATGTGACACCCTCACCGCACCATGGGACTGTGAATCCAGTCAACATCTCATCATATATTAAGCCACCGTGACTCGAGCACCACCATGATAGAGGGAAATGAACCAGAACAAATAGATCTGCACCAAAAAAAGCAGAGAAAACATAGAAAAAAACATCACCAGATCCACAACCGATGGGGAGTTTATTGGCGCTGCGAACCCAAAATAGAAAGAGACACCGTCAGCACCGAACTTTCCTGAGGACAACACCTGTGACCTCGTAATGTCCCAGGAGGATACTATGACACCCAAACCAGAAGAAGGGGGGGGGGGTGGCATGAGAGAAGCGAGTGAGATCATTGTGGGTATGGAAGTAGAGACCTGCAAATATGAATTGTCAGAGAAGGTTGAATGACGATCTTAGTCGACATAGCTTCAGGTCCATGAAACAGAAGAGAGTCAATACACCATGCCATGAAAAACCCAACCCCCAACCACACCGAGCCCAGAAGGAAGGAGAGGAGGAAAAGTGAGGAAGGAGAAGAGCAGTGGTAGAAAACCTTAGCCCGCTGAGGGAAGCTCCTGTTCGTTTATGTCCCTTAAGGGCCCATCTGAATCTTGTGAAAATGATTAAAGAAGCATGTATATGTGGTAAATGGTATGAGTGGGGTATTATACTGAGGCTCTAATCCCATGAGTCAAGCTATACTAATGATCCAGGATCCACTTATGTATGGTATGATTGGGATATTGGACTGAGGTTCCTCATCTTTGGGTTGGGATATACCGATTATCTATCCCCCACCGATGTATTGCATGGTTTAGGATGTCATACTGAGGCTCTATGCTCCCAAAGTATGGACATAGTATGGTTTCCTAGAATGATTCTATAAGGTACTTAGATAAATTGAATTGTTCAATGAGTGACCTTTGTGACTAAAAGTATGTAACCCCTTTATGATTTGTCTTAGGATACCAATATGGCTAGATCATGTTAGGTTAGTTAGTTTTCATGATAGAGATTAAAGGATAAAATGGTTAATTAATAACTTTTTAAATATGAAACATTCTTATTTTGTTTCCTTGTTTATTTATTTCATATTTATCTATCTGTACACATTGTTGTATAGACTAGATATTTCTTTAAACATTGTTGTTAGTGGCCTACTAAGTTTTAATCAAACCCTTTTTGGACTACCATGGCACTTGGGTACCTGACCAGATGATACTTGTTTTCTATTATAGGTTTAGGCCCAAAGATTGGTGTTTGTATTATGCATGGTCTTATGTTCTAGAGCATGGGGTGTCAGAATTGGGTTGGGACTCAAGATCATGTTCTAAATCCTTTTTATAGTTTTGGTTTTGGAGGTTTTATTTGTATGAATGCCAAACATATATTGTATTCATCATGTTATTATAGCATGTGTTACTTGGTTACATGTTGCTTATTTATGTATGTTGTCCATTTATTATTTATTTTGGTTATTAAATTTTTTATGTTACTTCTGTTGTGGATTTACTCTGATAAGAGGTTATAGTCTCCCCATGTTTATCTTTAAACCCACCCTGATAGTCGATAGCCTTTGGCATATTAGGAGGTTCTTCTGAGGTTATGTAGTGACCCTACTTAGGGAACCAGTTATAGTGGATACCAGGTCAGGGATTTTATAGAGTGGTATAAGAACTGGTGTCAATTTTATTACTATTTGGGGTATGGTATACATGAACTAGGATATTTTTGGGGCTTGGTAATGAGCTCATGCCTATGTTCTTTCATACCCACATACGATGGAAACCTGAAGTCTCTATGGGTGGGAATTGATGTTCTATTTTGTGATTTTATAGTTTATTGATATTTCCACCTCGATTGGTGCACTTGGATGTGATGTTATTGATTTATGAGATTTTTTCTCTTAGACCAGTATGAAAAGAGAGTGTGTGTGTATTCATGGATCATTTTAGGAAAATAGGATAGATAGGTCATTCGTATTTTTTCTATGATTGATAGTTCCCTAGAATTCATATTCTAGAAGTGTACTTTTCTATTTATGGTTGATTCCTATTGATATCCCTTTGAATGATTATTAATGAAAATGTTTTGAAACATGAATATGAAAAAAGATGGTATCTTTGAAATATTGTGTAAATGGAACTTTTTGAAATTTTAAATCTTGGGTTTTTTAAAATGGTAAGGTTAATTAAAGAGGAATGGGTAATGATGAAACCTTTAGGGACATTGGTGCAGGTATACCTAGTGTTGTGATTGAAATTGGTGCAGGTATCCCTAGCATTGTGATTGGACCCAGTGTATGGGTGGTTTGGGTAGTGAGGGTTCCCTAGTTTGAGACCATGGTTATGGGTCATAAGTCTTTTTTGGGTTTAATATGTGGTTAAATGGATGTTCTTGTTGTGAATTCAGTAGGGATATGATATTGGGGTTGCAAGATATTTTCTAGTAATGTGGATGTGATGAACCTCATGGGGTGTGATCATGTGGGTTATGTGTTGGACCATGAAATGGGTGACTTGGTTGTGGTTCCATTAGTAGTGGTTTAATTGCTACAAGTGTGTAACCTAGAGTAAATGTTTTCTGGGGTGCATTGTATGTAGTGTGTTTTTGGAATGGGGGTAGGAGTGCCGCCCAAGAGCAGTGACTTGTTAGAGGTTCAATGTGTACGAATAAGAGTAATAACCAGTGCCCATTTTTAGACATGACTCTAGTTTAGGGAGTTAATATCGTTTGACCTTCAAGGGTGACCTGTGAGAGGGGCCAGTTAGGTCGTTGGTGCTTTTGGGTGCCTAAGGCACATGTGGTAGTTTTAGACTTTGACAGTGGAACACAGAGAGTGCTGTTTAGTATGGGTTTGTTTTAGCGGTCTAAGTGGGAAAGTAAAAGGTTTTGGAGATGTGACTTGAGTTGTGGTTAAGCATTGGTGTTTTTCCAAAATTGAGGGTACCTTTGAGGGTGATTAGTCTAGTGTTTTAGGTTCCTTGAAATGTGAAGCACATGTGGGTTATTCAGAGGTGTAATCTATGCATAGTAGGATCCATTGAGTTTTAGTGAAAAGTACATGGTTGTACCTTAGTTTCTCTCCAAAGAAAGCACTTGAGTGATCGTGGTTAGTTTTAAGGTTGGGTTTTAAGGGAATAATCATTCAAGTATCTCACTCAAATATTTTGGAAATGATCAATAAGGTGATTAATGTTAACTCTAGATGGATGATTTTAATATGAATGTGACACTTTGGGTAAGGGGTGGTCACGTGGTTGAGATTGGTTGTGTGAAAGGTTGGGTTGTTAGATGGAAACATCATGAATTCATTAAGTCTAATGAGGTTGAATGATCAGGAGGCATGATTAATTGTGTAACACCCTGACCCCAGTTACACAGAGTCGATGCATTATTACATAACATTGGCACGATCACATGGGATCAAATCCTGAAAGACTGATCAGTTTAGTAGCCTTGGAAGTACTAGATACATACATAAGTTTTAAATTACATTATTAAATGAAAAAAACATTTTGTCTCCTTTTAACGCATTCATATTCCTTATAATATCTCTACAAGTCAGCGATAATATACTTCTTCACATCTTGGAAAAAATAAAACATATAAAGGGGTGAGCTCAGATGCTCAGTAAGGATAACAATATAGAAGAAACTATCATAAATAAGCATAAATATTTAAGGCAATGTATAAGACTAAAACATAATCCTTTTAAACTTAAAATTTAGCATAATATGAAAAATATAAATCAAATAATTCCATTTACTTATTTACATGGATATTCTACTAGTCAAATAATCACATGTAATATTAATAGCTAATTTCATAATGATGGAATGCATAATGCTGGAGATCATAACCACATAGTTAAGGCCTCATGAAAAGAATATAAATAATATTTTTTCAAGGACTTTTTCCAAGACACTAGTTTATCTCATGATACCTACTGATGCATTGAGGAGCTATAGTGGGCTCTACCCGTCACTTACTAAGTCCAATGCATTCCTCATATAAAAAGGTTGAAACATAACATAAACATTCATATTAAAACTAGCATACAAAATGTTAATACTTTAACCATAAACCATTAATGGTATAAAAATAACACATCCATAGTCAAACATATAAAAAAACCATCAATAAAATATGTAAGATTGTATCATAATAAATCAACTTCAAACAAGTGTAAAATCCATCAAAGGATGTTGACATAGATGAAATAAAAAATATTTGAAAGAAATATATATTTATATTTTGAAATCATTTAAAAGTAAAATAATTATAAAATAAAATATTTATTTTGAATATATTCTTATAATCTTGTAAGGGAAGCTTCGAAGGTGTTATAACGGTGGAAAATAGCCTCACCCATCGTATAAGTTAAAAAACATTCTTACCTTAATTTGTCGAAAAGGTCATAAAGTACCTTTTTTAGAAAACTACAGAAAGATTCCTTTAAAAACATTTTATAAAAAGTCAAACAAGGGTATAAATGAATTTAAACCATATTCTAGTAAATTTTAATTTTTTTAAATACATTCTTTAGAAATATGGATGTGGATGATAAAGAGGTCCCAGTAGGTACTCACATATAAACGACCTCGGATAATAAAGAGATTGTAAAATTAACCCTTAACTTGTACTTTTCCTTGGTCGAGAGTATGTTAAAATCCTGTATAATAGTTAAATAATTGTTATTAAATTATACAAGAACCACATAGACAAATATGATATCATATATGATCTTCTAATATTGCTTTATTAATAATATTTCAGTAGTATCATTGTTTCGGGTGATAACTGATTCATTTTTTTATATGTTTTGTTATGTAAGCCATGTTTTTTATGGATAGGATGTATTTGATTCATATACAGAATGATATTAAGTTCTTAAACATTATTTCTAATCATAAAATAAAAATTATTCTTGAAGGGTTACGACGGGGAAATGAATCTTATCGCGTTCATGGAGATGGTAATCCGTACGTACGCACGAGCGAAAGTATCATTCTATTGATGGTAAAAACATATGTAATTGGATTATATATTATATATAAGGAATAATTAACATTTTATATTTATTATTAACATCAATTATACTCATTATTATACCCATCCAAATAATGAAGTGTTGAATAACAGACTACACCACGACGTGGAGATGGTAAGCCGTACTTACGCACGTATGGTGACTTTGTCATTCATGGGATGGATAGATTAATGAATATGGTTGTACCATATTTATAATAACATCATAGTATATAGAATTTACTGGAGTTATTATTTTTTTATGGAAACAAAAAATAAAGAAGAAGTGGAGGAAAAAAAGAACTTTGAAAGAGGTGATGAAATTATTACCTCTTCTTCGGGTGCTTCTTTTTGATTCGATCAAAAAGGCTCCTTAGGTTGGATTTATGATCAAATTAAGGCCTCTAGGTTTAATTGAGGGTAGTTGGGAGGATATTTTAGTAGGTTTTGATCAAGAAAAATTGATTTGGAGGTGTGATTTTGAGAGAATGGGAAGCACCCTTTTATAAGAGAGGTGAGGGTCACTTTAGGAAAAGCTTGAAATATTATTTTATTATAAAATAATATTCGGTTTATAATGGCTCCAAATGGATTTATTTCAAGGATAAGGTGGGTATGGATCTCAATCCTCTCAACCAATAGGGTTTAGACAAGTTTATGTCACAATATTAACCTTACCTTTTAGATTTAACTATTAGTTAAATAGTTTAACTTTTACAACGTCTTCTTGTATTTTTATATTACATGGTTAATAAACTTACGATAAAATTCCAAGAGAACCCAAAGTGTTTCATTAATAAAATATATATAATTATATAAATCCTTTTTCTGAGCCTTATATTTTTTGAAATATTATATCATTTAATAAAATAGTATTTGTTTTAAAAACTCATTTATGTCAATTTAGACACTATTTGGTATTTTGTTTTTGTGAAAGTCATAAAAACATTATCACTTCTAAAAAAAATTATTTAATCAACCCTCACATGTCATATTAACCTATAAAATTAGCGTATTTCCCAAAAAGTCTCAATTTACATTTATTTTAATATTTATAATATCATTTATTTTAATCTTTCATTAATAAGGTAGTTACTGCATCATCATCGTGTCATAAATAAATTTAATTATTTAATGTATAAAAATTATAAATAAAATTAAATTATATAGTAAATATTTTTATATTTTTAATGAATATTTATTGTCAAATTTATCTTATGTATAACCCTGTATTAAGGGTGTTTTAGTTATGAAAATTTGAATTTAGCACTTTTAACTCTTTTTTAAATAAAATAATAATAAATGTCCTAATCTAATCCAAGTGGATCAAATAGGGTAATATTTTATTCATAAGGTTGATTTTTTTCAAAATACACTTATCCAATAGAATTAGGACATGTGTTAGGGTAATTATATTATCATTTTTATCTTTAATTACCCTATTTACATTTAACCGTGGTAAATAAAATTCAAACATTACTATTCAAAAAAAATTATTTTCATCTTATTGAACCATATTTTACTTATTTATTTCAACCATGTCTCTTTTATTTTTGAAATTCAATCCACAGAAGCGGTAAAATTACATTTTATGCAAATTTGTAAATGTGCCTAGAAGGTGGGTAAAAGACGTTAAAAAATTCAATAAAATTTTATATATCTAATCTTATTATAAAACGAATGCAATTAATTAAATTTTACTAATATAGGTATTATGTATCTATTTTTAATTTAAAATAAATTTAAATAAAAATAATAATTATTTAAATAAAATGTCGGTTTTTATGTACTATGCAGTATTTTTTACTATTCATCAAAAATTGAAAGTTTTTAGAAAAATACCAAAACTTCACCCTAAGATAATTTGTATATTATGAATTCAAAAATGAAGTCAATTTCACCAAATTAAATTTTTATGAGTGTCTAATATTAATTTTATTATTGTTCGTAAAAGGATATAAAAAGTAGTTCTTTTAAGAAAATAGTTTTTCTAAATATATAAATATTTTAACAAAACATATACATTTCATTATAAATATGTTTTATTTATCTGAAAACATTATAAATAACAATAAAAATTTATTTTATACTATTCATATGAAAATATTTAATTGATAAATAATTATATCATTTAAATAATTATAATACTAATGCGTTGTTTTGCAGAAACTCAATCTTGCATATAACACAAACCAAGTTGGATTTGCATGTAGTATAAGCTATTTAATTACTTTAAAGATATAACTTACTATGAGATATTGGGGTGTTACATTCTCCCCTCCTTCAATAAATTTCTTCCTCACAATTTGAAATTGTTCTTTTAAAATAAAAGGGTAAAAATAGAAAATACCATTGTAGAAAACCCACATCAGAAATAGGGTTAATAATATTTAGTGTTAATAAGAGGGAAAGGGAAATGAAAAAGTAACCACCAAATTAGAATTTCAAATAGAAGAACATTGGTGAAAATTTGAGAAACATAATTGGAGAAAAAACATAAATATTGATAGGGAGTGATTGAGGTCATCAATCACAAACAAGTGAACAATAAATTGAAAATTGAGGGCCTCAAAGCCATAAATCTATGATGACTTAAAATATCATTGGTTCATCAAAACATAAGGTATTAGGATAGATTTTTTTTGGTTTTAATATCCTTTCCCTAAATTTTTAGAATTAATTTATTCATAGAATAAGAAAAAAAACTTGACATGTAGAGTTCCATCCTTTAACTAATTTCTACCACAAACTCATCTTTCACTCCAAAAGATAATAGAAATCAAAAATATTCTATTTAGCCCAATATTATAGGGTTTAAAAAAATGAATTTATAATTCATCTATCAGATCATTTAAAAAAAATACATTATAAAAACCATGACATCACGTAGGACAGTGGTAAGTGATGCACCCTTGTCGCCCTTCGGTTACCATTTCAAGTCTCACGGCCCTTCTGGACGTGACAGGTTGTCACCCAACCTTCTGGTTATCCTTTTTATAAAAAATAAAAAAAAATCTTAAGAAATGTTTTAACCTTAAACCACAATGTCCAATGTCCAACTTAATCCATTCCAATATTTAGACTTATCCAAAATACTTGTCTCCAAACTCATAGTTCAAAAATTTATAAGGAAGGTCAATATAACATAATGAAGATATCTTTTTTCCACATAATAACATGTAATTACCTTCATCATGTATTCTATTAAAACATGGTAACAACCTGAATTATCATAAAACCTTATTGATTACATTCATTCTCCCTTATTCCTTATAGAATACTAGATATATTCCTTATATACAAAAAATTTGAATACTCCAACAATGATAGAATAAACAAACCATTAACCAGTTCCAAGGCAATCAAGAATATCTAATATAATTTATCCAAATCAACCATCTCTTATTCCAAAATCAATACCTCAGTATCATAAACTTATTATGGTTTATCATTCCTTCAACCATGTATTTTATAAAAATTTTAACTTGCTATTGAGTCACTTTTCTTAGTACCATATAATGTCAAATCCTTAATGAAATAGTACTACAATACAATCCTTATTTATTTCCATATTTAATATAACCAGTACATCATTGATACAACACTCAAATAACATAATTAATTAATAAAAAATATAATAAAACTAATTATTCCTCTTTATCTATGTTAGTATCATACCTTGATTATTATCTAATAGCATAATTTGTGGAATAATCTGATGATTGGGACATTGATTCACGTAGTGTCCCAACTCCTTGCAGATGAATCATTGTACATTTAAAACCTTTTTCTTAGCCTTTAAATCACATACTTGGTGTCCTTTTTCTCCAAACTTATAACAAACTCCCATTCCCTTCAAGAATTTAACAAGGTGATTCTTTCCACAATTATCACATATGGGAAAATCCTTCTTTCACTTCTTCCCTTTATCCATCTTTCTCTCTTCCATCCTTTTATTCTCTCACTTCCCTTCAAATACATAGGACTCATAGAATTATTTACTTATCCTATTAACACATGATACTATTTATTCATATGATGAGAATATTTAGGATATTATTTCCATTCTAAATGATGTCTTAAGACCATGAAAGATATGATCCTTGTTACTCTTTGGATCATGCATATTGCTGGAGTTCTCATTCCTTCTACTGGTCACCATTTCTAAACAATAGCATACACTAGTTTAGTTTATAAATCATAATATATAATTCAAAACTGGTAAAATACCTAATATAAATTGAATAGTTTATGAATATAATCCATAATCATAAAAAATGTTTTCCTTGATGAATTATTTACTCAAAAATCCTTTATAATGGTTTGTAAAGAAAATGTGAATTATCCTAAGTATATCCCCTGGGAGTGTTGTAACCAAGAGTGCAGCAAGGCCCGTTTTCATGTACCGGGGTCAAGACCGAAACTCCTTATCGAAGTTTTCACTCCTGGGTATATCTTTTCCAGAGCCGCCTCTACCTGCTCGTTTCTAGACAGGTATGTATTGCTTGGAAAACTCACAAAATCTCCACATTACCAAAATTTAGGAAGTTCTTATATACTAATCCTCAAATTTTATCTTAGGGTAATGTTCTTTAATTATAGTTTTTCTAAATCTAGTTTCCAAGGTTTTTACTAAACTTTCTATGATACCAACAGTAACACCATGACCCTAGTTACCCCGAGTCAGTGCATTTTTACATAACATTGGCATGATCACAAGGGATCAAATCCTGAACGACCAATCAGTTTAGTAGCCTTGGAAGTAATAGATACATACATAAGTTTTACATTGCATTATGAAATAAAAAACAACAACATTTTGTCTCATTTTAACACATTCATATTCCTTAGACTATCCCTGCAGGTCAGTCATAATATACTTCTTCGCATCTTGGAAAAAATAAAACATAGAAAGGGGTGAGCTCAGATGCTCAATAAGGATAACAATATAGCAGAAACTATCATAAATAATAATAAAAATTTAAGGTAATGTATAATACTAAAACATAATACTTTTAAAATTAAGCTTTAGCATAATATGAAAAATATAAATCAAATAATTCCATTTACTTATTTACATGGATATTATACTAGTCAAATAATTACATGTAATATCAATAGCTAATTTCATAATGATGGAATGCATAATGTCGGAGATTATAACCACATAGTCAAGACCTCATGCCAAGGCTACAAATAAGATTTTTTCAAGTCATTGTGCCAATACACTAGTTTGTCTCATGATACTTACCAATGCATCGGGGAGATATAGCGGACTCCACCCATCACTTACTAAGTCTAATGCATTCCTCATATGAAAAGGTTGAAACATAACATTAAAATTCGTTTTAAAACTTGCATAAAAAATGTTAATACTTTAACCATAAACCATGAATGATATAAAATAACACATCCACATTAAAACATATAACAAGACCTTCAATAAAATATGGAATATTGTATCATAATAAATCAACTTCAAACAAGTGTAAAATCCATAAAAGGATGTTGACATAGATTAAATAAAAACTATTTGGAAGAAATATATATTTATATTTTGAAATAATTTAAAAATAACATATTTATAAAATAAAACATTTATTTTGAAAATATTCTTATAATCCTATAAGAGAAGCTTCGAAGGTGTTATAATGGCATAAAATAGCTGCACAATCCATATAAGTTAAAAAACATTCTTACCTTAATTTGTCAAAAAGGTCATAAAGCACCTTATTTGAAAAATGATGGAAAGGTTCCTTTAATTTTTTTTATAAAAGTAAAACAAGGGTATAAATGAATTTAACCCATATTATACTAAATAGAAAAAAATGTTTTGAAATAAATTCTTTAAAAACACAGATGTGGATGATAAAGAGGTCCCAGTAGGTACTCACGTATACACAACCTTGTATAATAAAAAGATTGTAAAATTAACCCTTACCTTGTACTTTTCCTTGGTCGAGGGTAAGTTAACCTCATGAATAATAGTTAAATCATCATTATTAAATTATACAAGAACCACATAGATAAATATGATATCATATATGATCTTCTAATATTGCTTTATTAATAATATTTCAGTAGTATCATTGCTTCAGGTGTTAACTGATTCGTTTTAATTTATATGTTTTGTTATGTAAGTAATGTTTGTTATGGAAAGGATGTATTTGATTCATATACAGAATTATATTAAGTTCTTAAACATTATTTTTAATCATAAAATAAAAATTATTCTTGAATGGTTACGATGGGGAAATGAATCTTATCGCGTTCCTGGAGACAGTAATCTGTACGTATACATGAGCGAAAATATCATTCTATTGATGGTAAAATCATATGTAATTGGATGGTATATAATATATAAATAATAATTACAATGTTATATTTATTATTAACATCAATTATACTCATTATTATACCCATCCAAATAATGAAGTGTTGAATAACAAACTACACCACGACGTGGAGACGGTAAGCTGTACGTACACATGTATGGTGACTTTGTCATTCATAGGAAGGATAGAATAATGAATATGGTTGTACCATATTTATAATAACATCATAGTATGTATAAGATATTGGAGTTATTATTTTTTTATGTAAATAACAAAGAAAGAGGAAGTGGAAGAAGAAAAGAACTTTGAAAGAGGTGATGAAATTATTACCTCTTCTTTGGGTGATTATTTTTGATTCGATCAAAAGGGATCCTTAGGTTGGCTTTCTGATCAAATTAAGGCCTCTAGGTTGAATTGAGGGTAGTTGGAAGGATATTTGATCAGTTTTTGGCCGAGAAAAATGGATTTGGAGGTGTGATTTTGAGAGAAGGGGAAGTACCCTTTTATAAGAGAGGTGAGAGTCACTTTAGGAAAAGCTTGAAATATTATTTTTTTATAAAATCATATTTGGTTTATAATGTATCCAAATGGATTTATTTCAAGTATAAGGTGGGTATGGGTCTAAATACTCTCAACAAATAGGGTTTGGATAAGTTTATGTGCCAATATTAACCTTATCTTTTAGATTTATCTCTTAGTTAAATAGTTTAACTTTTACAATGTATTGTTGTATTTTTATATTACATGGTTAATAAACTTACTATAAAATGACAAGAGAACCCCAAGTGGTTAATTAATGACATATATATCATTATTTAAGTCATTTGTCCGAACCCTATATTTTTAGAAATATTATATCATTTAATAAAATAGTATTGTTTTAAAAACTCATTTATGTCAATTTTGACACCATTTGGTATTTTTGTTTTTTTGAAAGTCATAAAAACTTTATCAGTTCGAAAAAAATTTATTTAATCAACCCTAACATGACATATTGACCTATAAAATTAATGAAATTCATAAAAATTCTCAATTTACATTTATTTTAATATTTATAATATCGATTATTTTAATCTTTCATTAATAAGGTAATTAATGCATCATCATTGTGTCATAAATCAATTTAATTATTTTATGTATAAAAATTATAAATAAAATTATATTATGTATTAAATATTTTTATGTTTATAATGATTATTTATTTTCAAATTTATCAATGTATCACCCTATATTAAAGATGTTTTAGTTATGAAAATTTGAATTTAACACTTTTAACTCTTCTTTAAATAAAATAATAATAAATGTTCTAATCTAATCCAAGTGGATCAAAAAGGGTCATATTTTATTAATAAGGTTGTTTTTTTGTCAAAATACACTTATCCAATAGAATTAGGACATGTTTTAGGGTGACTATAATATCACTTTTATCTTTAATTACCCTATTTACATTTAACCGTGGTAAATAAAATTCAAAAGTTACTATTCAAAAAAATTATTTTCATCTTATTGAACCATATTTTACTTATTTATGTCAATCGGGTCTCTTGTATTTTTTAAATTCAATCCATAGAAGTGGTAAAATTACTTTTTATACAAATTTTTAAATGTGCCTAGAAGGTGGGTAAAAGACGTTAAAAAATTTAACAAAATTTTATATATCTAATCTTATTATAAAATGACTCCAATGAATTACATTGGAATAATATAGGTATTATGTATCTATTTTGACTTTAAAATAAATTTATATTAAAATAATAATAATTTAAATAAAATGTCTATTTTTATGTACTATGTAGTATTTTTCACTATTTATCAAAAATTTAAAGTTTTCAGAAAAATACCAAAAATTTACAATAAGATAATTTTTATATTCTAAATACAAAAATGAAGTATATTTTACCAAATTAAATTTTTAAGAGTGTATAATATTAATTTTATTATAGTTTTCAAAAGGATATAAAAAGTAGTTCTTTTAAGAAAATAGTTTTTTCTAAATATATAACTATTTTAACAAAACATATACATTTCATTATAAATATGGTTTATTTATGTGAAAACATTATAAATAATAACAAAAATTTATTTTATACTATTCATATCACAATATTTATTTGATAGATAATTATATTATTTGAATAATTATAATACTAATGTGTTGTTTCGCAGAAACTCAATCTTGCGTATAACGCAAGCCAAATTGGTGTTGCATGAAGTATAAGATATTGAATTAATTTAAAGATATAACTTACTATGAGATATTGGGGTGTTAAATTCTCCCCTACTTTAATAAATTGCATCTTCGCAGTTTGAAATTATTCTTTGAAGATAAAATGTTAAAAATAGAAAATACCTTTGTGGAAAACCCACACAAGAAATAGGGTTAATAAAATTTAGTGTTAATAAGAGGGAAAGGGAAATGAAAAAGTAACCATCAAATTATGATTTTGAATAGGATAACATTGGTGGAAATTTGAGACACATAATTGGAGGAAAAACGTAAATATTTATAGGGAGTGATTGAGGTCATTAATCCCACACAAGTGAACAATAAATAGAAAATTGAGGGACTCAAAGCCATAAGTATATTATGACATAAAATATCATTGGTTCATAAAAACATAAGGTGTTAGGATAGAAAATTTTTGGTTTTAAGATCCTTTCCCTAAAGTTTAAGAATTGATTTCTTCATAGAATAATTTTTTTGACAAGTAGAGTTCCATCATTTAAGTAATTTCTACCACAAACTCATCTTTCACTCCAAAAGATAATAGAACTCAAAAATATTCTATTTATCCCAATATTATAGGGTTTAAAAAAATGAATTTAGAATTCATCTATCAGATCATTTAAAATAACTACATTATACAAACCAGGAAATCACGTAGGCTAGTGGTAAGTGATGCACCCTTGTCGCCCTTCGGTTGTGAGTTCAAGTCTCGCGGCCATGCCGGACGTGACAGGTTGTCGCCCGACCTTCTGGTTGTCCTTTTTATAAAAAATCTAAAAATAATCTTAAGAAATGTTTTAACCTTAAACCATAGTATCCAAGGTTTAACTTAATCCATTCTAATCTTTAGACTTATCCAAAATACTTGTGTCCAAAATCATAGTCCAAAAATTTATAAGGAAGGTCAACATAACATAATGAAAATATCTTTTTTCCACATAATAACATGTGATTACCTTCATCTTGTATTCTCTTAAAACATTGTAACAACCTGAATTACCCTAAAACCTTATTTATTACATTCATACTCCATTATTCCTTATATAATACTAGATATATTTCTGATATACACAAATTTTGAATACTCCAATAATGATAGAATAAACAAACCATTAATCAGTTCCAAGGTAGTGAATAATATCCAATATAATTTATCCAAATCAACCATATCTTATTACAAAATCAAAAACTCAGTATCAGGACCATATTAAGGTTTATCATTCCTTCAACCATTTATTTTCCAAAAAAGTTTAACTTGATATTGAGTCACTTTTATTAGTACCATATAATGTCAAATCCTCCATGAAATAGTACTGCAGTACAATCCTTATTTATTTCCATATTTAATATAACCAGTACATTGTTGATACAACACTAAAATAACATAATTCATTAATAAAAAATATAATAGCACTAATTATTCCTCTTCATATACATTAGTATCATAACTTGATTATTATCCAATAGCATAATTTGTGGCATAATATGATGATTGTGACATTGATTCGCATAGTGTCCCAACTCCTTGTAGATGAAGCATTGTACATTTGAAACCTTTTTCTTACCCTTTCAATCACGTAC
The DNA here is from genome assembly GCA_963277665.1 of Viscum album. NCBI lineage: Eukaryota > Viridiplantae > Streptophyta > Magnoliopsida > Santalales > Viscaceae > Viscum > Viscum album. Next base: position 1,988,085,333 of record OY728141.1, read on the forward strand.
TTGGTGTAATTTTTCTCCAAACTTATAAAAAACTCCCATTCCCTTCAAGAATTTAATAAGGTGATTCTTTCCACAATTATCACATATGGGAAAATCCTCCTTTCCCTTCTTCCCTTTACCCATCTTTCTCTCTACCATCCATTTCTTATCTAGCTTCCCTTCAAATACATATGACTCAGAGAATTATTTAATTATCTTATTAACACATGATACTATTTCTTTATATTATGAGAATATATTGGAGACTATTTCCCTTATAAATGATGGATCAATAACATGAAATATATGATCCTTCTTACTCTTTGGATCATGCGTATTGCTGGAGTTATCATTCCTTCTAGTGGGCACCATTTCTAAACAATGGAATACACTAGGTTAGTTTATGAATCACAATACATAATTTCAAACTAGTAAAATACATAACATAAATTAAAGACTTTATGCATATAATCCATAATAAAAAAAATATTTTCTTTGATGAAGTATTTACTCACAAATCCTTCATAATGGTTTGTAAAGAAAATGTGAATTATCCTAAGTATATCCCTTGAGAGTGTCATAACCAAGAGTGAAACAAGGACCATTTTCGTGTACCAGGATACCCTGGGTCAAGCCTGAAACAATTTATCGAAGTTTTTACTCATGGGTACATCTGTTCCAGAGCCGCCTCTACCTGCTCATATCCAGACAGGGATGTATTGCTTGGATAACTCACAAAATCTCTACATTTGAAAAATTTAGGAAGTTATTCGATACTAATCCTCAAATTTTATCTTATGGTAATGTTCTTTAATCACAGTTTTTCTAAATATAGTTTCTAAGGTTTGAACTAAACTTCCTCTGATACCAACTGTAATGCCCCGAACCTAGTTACCCATAGTCGGTACATTATTACATAATATTGTCTTGATCACAAGGGATCAAATCCCAAAAGACTGATCAGTTTAGTAGCCTTGGAAGTACTAGATACACACATAAGTTTTACGTTACATTATGAAATTAAAAACAACAACATTGTGTCTCCTTTTAACACATCAATATTCCTTAGACTATCCCTGCAGATCATTCATAATATACTTATTCGCATTGTGGGAAAAATAAAACATAGAATGGGATGAGCTAAGATACCCAGTAAGGATAACAATATAGCATAAACTATCATAAATAAGTATAAAAATTTAAGGCAATATATAAGACTAAAACATAATCCTTTTAAACTTAAACTTCAGCATAATATAAAAAATTTAAATCAAATAATTCCATTTACTTATTTACATGGATATTTTACTAGTTTAATAATCACATGTAATATCAATAGCTAATTTCATAATGATGGAATGAAAAATTCCAGAGATCATAACCACTTAGTTAAGGCCTTGTGACAAGACTACAAATAATATTTTTTCAAGGCCTTGTGCCAATACACTAGTTTGTCTCATGATACCTACCGATGCATCGAGGAGCTATAGCAGGCTCCACCAATCACTTACTAAGTCCAATGCATTACTCATATGAAAGGGTTGAAACATAACATAAAAATTCATATTAAAACTAATATACGAAATATTAATACTTTAACTATAAAATATGAATGGTATAAAAATAACACATCAACAATCAAACATATAAAAAAACCTTCAATACAATATGAAAGATTATATCATAATAAATCAACTTCAAACAAGTGTAAAATCCATCCAAGGATGTTGACATAGATGAAATAAAAACTATTTGAAAGAAATATATATTTATATTTTGAAATCATTTAAAAGCAACATAATTATAAAAGAAAACATTTATTTTGAAAATATTATTATAATATTTTAAGGGAAGATTCGAAGGTTTTATAACAGCAGAAAATAGCCGCACCCACCGTATAAGTTAAAAAACATTCATACCTTAATTTGTCGAAAAGGTCATAAAGTACCATGTTTGGAAAATGACAGAAAGATTCCTTTCAAAACATTTTATAAAAAGTCAAACAAGGGTATAAATGAATTCAACCCATAGTCTAGTAAATAGTAAACAATGTTTTTAAATACATTCTTTAGAAACATGGATGTGGATGATATAGAGGTCACAGTAGGTACTCATGTATAAACAACCTCGGATAATAAAAAGATTGTAAAATTAACCCTTACCTTGTACTTTTCCTTGTTTGAGGGTACGTTAACCTCCTGTATAATAGTTAAATCATTTTTATTCAATTATAAAAGAAGCACATACATAAATAAAATGTCATATATGATCTTCTATTATTTCTTTATTAATAATATTTTAGTAGTATCATTGTTTCGGGTGTTAGCTGATTAGTTTTCCTTTATATGTTTTGTTATGTAAATCATGTTTGTTATGGATAGTATGTATTTGATTCATATACAGAATGATATTAAGTTCATAAACATTATTTTTAATCATAAAATAAAAATTATTCTTGAATGGTTACGATGGGGAAATGAATTTTATCGCATTCGTGGAGACGGTAATCCATACGTACACATGAGAGACAATATCATTCTATTGATGGTAAAATCATATTTAATTGGATGGTATATCACATATAAATAATAATTAACATGTTATATTTATTATCAACATCAATTATACTCATTATTATACCCATCCAAATAATTAAGTGTTGAATAACAAACTACACCACGACGTGGAGACGGTAAGCCGTACGTACGCACATATGGTGAATTTGTCATTCATAGGATGGATAGAATAATGAATATGGTTGTACCATATTTATAATAAAATCATAGTATGTATAAGGTACTGGAGTTATTATTTTGGTATGAAAACAACAAAGAAAGAGGAAGTGGAAGAAGAAAAGAACTTTGAAAGAGGTGATGAAATTATTACATCTTCTTTGGGTGCTTCCTTTTGATTTAATCAAAAGGGATCCTTAGGTTAGATTTATGATCAAATTAAGACATCTAGATTGAATTGAGGGTAGTTGGTAGGATATTTTAGCAGTGTTTGTCATATAAAAATGTATTTGGAGGTGTGATTTTGAGAGAAGTGGAAGTACCCTTTTATAAGAGAGGTGAGGGTCACTTTTATGAAAAGATTGAAATATTATTATATTATAAAATCATATTCAGTTGATAATGGATCTAAATGAATTTATTTCTAGTATAAGGTGGGTATGTGATGAAATAATCTCAACCAATAGGGTTTAGACAAGTTTATGTCACAATATTAACCTTATTTTTTAGATTTAACTCTTAGTTAAATAGTTTAACTTTTATAATGTCTTATTGTATTTTTATATTACATGATTAATAAAATTACTATAAAATGCCAAGATAACCCCAAGGGGTTAATTAATGATATATATATATATATATCTTTATATGAGTCCTTTTTCTGAACCTTATATTTTTGGGAATATTATATCATTTAATAAAATAGTATATGTTTTAAAAACTCATTTATGTCAATTTTGACACTATTTGGTATTTTGTTTTTGTGGAAGTCATAGAAACTTTATCATTTCGAAAAAAATTTATTTAATCAACCCTAAAATGTCATATTAACCTATAAAATTCATGTAATGCATCAAATGTCTCAATTTACATTTATTTTAATATTTATAATATCAATTATTTTAATATTTCATTAATAAGGTAATTACCGCATCATCATTGTGTCATAAATAAATTTAATTATTTAATGTCTAAAAATTATAAATAAAATAAAATTATATTGAAAATAGTTTTATATTTATAATGAATATTTATTGTTGAATTTATCTTATGTATAACCCTATATTAAAGATGTTTTAGTTATGAAAATTTGAATTTAACACTTTTAACTCTTCTTTAAATAAAATAATAATAAATGTCCTAATCTAATCTAAGTGAATAAAATAGGGTCATATTTTATTCCTAAGGTTGATTTTGGTCGAAATACACTTATCCAATAGAATTAAGACATGTTTTAGGGTAATTATAATATCATTTTTACCTTTAATTACCCTATTTACATTTAATCGTGGTAAATAAAATTCAAAAGTTACTATAGAACCACATTTTACATACTGATGTCAAACATTTCCTTAGGATTTTTGAAATTCAATTCACAGAAGTGGTAAAATTACATTTTATTCCAATTTTTAAATGTGTCTAGAAGGTGGGTAAAAGACTTTAAAAAATTCAATAAAATTTTATATATATAATATTATTATAAAATGAATCAAATGAATTACATTGTACTAATATAGGTATTATGTATCTATTTCAAATTTAAAATAAATTTAAATAAAAATAAAAATTATTTAAATAAAAAGTCGGTTTTTATGTAATATGCGGTATTTTCACTATTCATCAAAATTGAAAGTTTTCAGAAAAATACCAGAAATGAAGTCTATTTTACCAAATTCAATTTTTAGGAGTTTCTAATATTAATTTTATTATTGTTCTCAAAAGGACATAAAATTAGTTCTTTTATGAAAATAGTTTTTCTAAATATATAACTATTTTAACAAAACATATACATTTCATTATAAATATGTTTTATTTATGTGAAAACATTATAAATAATAATAAAAATCTACTTTTTACTATTTATATCACAATATTTAGTTGATAAATAATTATATCATTTAAATAATTATAATACTAATGTGTTGTTTCAGAGAAACTCAATCTTGTGTATGATGCAAGCCAAGTCGGTGTTGCATGGAGTATAAGCTATTAACTTACTTTAATGATATAACTTACTATGAAATATTGGGGTGTTACATTCTACACTCCTTTAATAAATTGCATCCTCATAATTTGAAATTGTTCTTTTAAAATAAAAGGTTAAAAATAGAAAATACCTTTGTGGAAAACCCATATCAGAAATAGGGTTAAAAAAATTTAGTCTTAATCAGACGGAAAGGGAAATGAAAAAGTCACCACCAAATTAGGATTTAGAATAGGAGAACATTGGTGGAAATTTGAGACACATAATTAGAGGAAAAACGTAAATATTTATAGGGAGTGATTGAGGTCATTAATCACAAACAAGTGAAAAATAAATAGAAAATTGAGGGCCTCAAATCCATAAATCTATGATGACTTAAAATATCATTGGTTCATCAGAACACAAGGTATTATGATAACACATTTTTGGTTTTAAGATCCTTTCCCTAAAGTTTAAGAATTAATTTCTTCATAGAATAATAAAAAAAATACTTGACAAGTAGAGTTCCATCCTTTAACTAATTTCGACCACAAACTCATCTTTCACTCCAAAAGATAATAGAACTAAAAAATATTATATTTATCCTAATTGTATAGGGTTTCAAAAAATAATAATTTATAATTCATATATAAGATCATCTAAAAAAACTACATTATATAAATCAGGACATCACATAGGCCAGTGGTAGGTGATGCGCCCTTATCGCCCTTCGGTTGCAAGTTCAAGTCTCGTGGCCTTGTCGAACGTGACAGGTTGTCGCCCGACCGTCGGGTTTTCATTTTTATAAAAAATCCAAAAATAATCTTAAGAAATGTTTTAACCTTAAACTATAGTATCCAATGTCTAACTTAATCCATTCATGTAAAGACCCGTAAAATTCAAGGAAATTTTTTTCTTAATTTTCTTTAGAATTTTACAAGAGCGCGGTTTCAGACGGCACCTGATTCCGAGGCCCGGAGTGCCCGGAATTAATTTCTGAAGTTTGGCTCGGGTACGTTCAGTGAACGAACGAGCGGTTTTTCCTAACTTTTGATTTGGTGCTCGGAATTGAAATCCGAGGGCACCGATGAACTCGCAGCACCGATTTTCGCTTAAAAAGACCTTTTCGGAAGTTGCGTTTGTTGCGGGTTGAAAGTTAGTTTTGGGGTTTTTAGTTTGAGTTAAATAAAATTTTTGAAGAACAAATTTTATTATAACTTGATAAAACCTACCAAAGGGGGTTGGAAGTGGGACCCACACCCACTTAACCTCCCTTGGGAGGATTAAGTGTGGTGGGGCCCACATGAACCCCTAAACCTTTCATCTTCTCCCAACTTACTTAACCCCTCATTAAATGACATGAGTTATTTAATTTGGAGTTAATCATTTTGAATTTAAAACTTTGGAAATTCTTTTGTGTTGATGTGTTAATAAAATAAGATAGTGTCTTATTTTATTTTGGTTAATAGCTTTGGCCACCTTGAGAGCTTTTGGGAGATTTTCTTCTTCTTCTTCATCTTGACGAAGAACGCTCATCTTGACGAAGAACACTCAAGCTCCGACGAAGAACGCCGCTCCGCGCTTCTTCGTCTTCCGTGTCAACGAGAGGGAACGCTGCATCCTCCTCGGATTCCCTTCGTCGACATAAGAGGTTTCTCCAACGACGTATCACATCGGACACATCTCTTCGTCAACGGAATTGACGAACGACTACCGCGACGCCCGATCTCCGCGACGTCGACTTCCGCGGACATAGACAAATCCTCGAACGTATACCCAAGGTAGGGGTTGTTGTTTATTGTTTAATTATTTTTATTCTTGATCGTGGATTTAGCAAGTCTAACGTGTGGCTTTTGAATATTTAAAGTTGCGTTATTATTTTAACGTGAGGGGGGCCGGACCGCATGAACACGGCCGAACCCCCTCCATCGTTCTTGTTGTTTTATCTTGCGGGAGGAAGCAAGGTGGCGTGGTGCCGTCGCACCACGCGAATAATTGTATGTTTATCTTGCGCGACGTCGTCACGCGCGCGCCGAGGAAGAATCATCAAGAACGCGACGCCGTCGCGCCGCGTTGAAAGAAATCAAGGCACGGCGGAGGGGCGCGGTGTCGTCGCACCGTGCCAGACGACGAACACCGCGGCCGGTTCCGGGCCGCGGCGGAAAGAGAAGACCGGCGGTCGAGCCGCCGGCGTTGGAAGCCGAAGAGGGGACCGGATTTTTCCGGTCCCGTTAGAGAAAACCGGCCGGCCAGCTGGCCGGCCGGAAGGCGTTAAACCGGGGAAAATTAATTCCCTGGCCAACGCTCAAAACCGCCTCATTATGAGGGGGGCGGTTTCCATGAAGGGAGGGGGGCAGCAGCCCCCCCCGGTTTTAATCCAAGCCGGCCCCCACGTGGGGGGCCGTTTTCTTGCAAAGGGCGCGACACAAAGGCCGCGCCGCTTTCCCAATCAGCGGGGGCTTTTCCCCCCGCGTTCGGCCACCATGCGGCGCCAGGCCGCCGCGGCCCCCGTGGCCCCCGCGCCACCGCGCCGCCGTGCCGCCGGCCTTCCGGCCGGCCGGGCCGCCCCAGGGGGGGGGGGTCGGGCCGGGTCGGCCCGGACCCGGACCCCCCCGTTTCGAATCATTTACGGTCTTTTGGCCATAACTTGAGCCTCAGACCTCCGATTGACGAACTGTCTGCGGCAACGCGATCCTTGGATCGATACGGTCGTTTCGGTATATCGCACTCAAGGTTTCGGATTACTTTGAGTTCGGCCGGGTTGGTTCGTTCACGAAACCAACCGGGCCTTCGGAGTGGAAACGCTCATATCTTGAGCTACGGACGTCCGATTGACGTGCCGTCAGCCGTGTTGTGTTCCTCTTAGTGAGACGGATCTTTTGGAATACTCCGCCCGAGGTTTGGACGCAGGTGGAGTACGGTCGGGTTGGTTTTGCCTTAAAAACCAACCGGGCCCCGGAGACGAAAATGTCAATAACTCTCAGACCGGGCGTCCGATCGACGCGCCGTCTGTTGCGTTGAGTTCCTGTTGATGATACAGAACTTTTGGATACATCAACTCTGGTCTTCGTGACAGTTGATGTATCAGCCTCTCGGCTCGTGGAGCGGACTCTCCGAACGAGCTTGCTGTGTGCAGGAACCCTAGTGCTGGCTGCGACTGTTACTGTGACTGCTATTGCTACTACTGCTACTGTGACTGCGACGACGACAGTACAGAGATCCTGTGTGGATTCGACGACGACGACTACAGCACTCAGCGATCCTACGTGGATCAGTGCTACAGGTCCTGTGTGGGCCCGATCCTGTGTGGGTCCGATCCTGTGTGGGTCCTTGCGATCAGCGGTCCTGTGTGAACCAGCGCCTACAGGTCCTGTGTCGGCCCGATCCTGTGTGGGTCTTTGCGGGGGTTAGTTACCTATCGATCCTTCGTGGGTCCGACGACTTAGATGGATCAGTGATCATCTTTATAGTCCTTTGAAGAAGTATACCTGTGTGAGCTGAATCCTGTTGCTTTCCTGTGTGGATTGAGTTGTGCAATCCTGTGTGGATTACGTTTTGCTTTCCTGTGTGGAATACGTTTACTTTCCTGTGTGGACTGAGTTGTACTTGGGCTCGGAGGTTGGAACGTATTTGAATTGATGACTTAGGTATATGTATGGGCATATACCTAAGCAGTGTCGGTTGTTACTTCGTGATTATACCTTTCTTCGTGGTTTATCCTTTGTGGATTTGAGAGACCTTCAGGGGTCTCGGGGTCCCTACTGAGTAGCTTATACTCACCCCTGCACGGGCTTTGCCCGCACTACGTTGTGTTGGTTGCAGACGACGGACAGCTTTGACCTTAGCTGAGGCTTGCAGAGCGGGACGGTACCCGGAGGTGGACTACTGGGCGGGACGTGCACGGAGCAGACGGTGGGACCTGTGCAGCAGAGGAGCTATCTGTACCCACCCTTCAGGTGGGATTTCCAGTGGACAGCTCGGTGTAGCGGCATTTACTTTTCAGTTGCTGTTTTCCCTTTTGAGTTGTACTTTACTTTCAGTTTTGTGTTTGTATTCTGGCCCATTTACTTTTCCGCACTTTCAGTTGTACTCTGCTTTAGTTTAGTGTTTACTTTCCGCTTGCTTACTCTATGGTGTTTGTTTACCTTACAAAGGCAATGCCTTCCCTTTTTATCCGGATTTATGCCTTGGTGCTAGTCGCCAGCCCCTGGCCTATGGAAGGCGGGCTTGGGGTAGTCACGGCACGGACCCCGAGGGCGGGTCGTGACAAATTGGTATCAGAGGAGTTCGGTTCTACCGCAAACTCTGATCTTTTCTATGTGAAGCAATAATGTTTAGCGTATTGAGTGTGGTTATCAGTCCAGGGAGTCCAGTGTTGGTGCGGCGGCCGACGTATCCGTACACCAGGACCCTGACTTCTGATTTCCGACTTAATGCACGAAAACATTGATTGCGTGTGTGTTTCAAAGTTTTCGTTGTGATTACTTATATCAGCTCACCAGGTATACTGTTCTGACCGTGGTACACCTGTTTCCTTTTCAGGATGGCCCCACGACGGCAGCCAGCTAGGGTTCCGAGAGTCGAGCGAGACGACAGCCCACCGAGCGACGAGGCCTCGGTGCATGGCCCTTTGCCAGTAGTGGCACCGATGGTAGCTTTACCCGCTGAGCCCCCGATGCTTCCAGCAGCATCCGCTGACGATGCACGTCGCCTCAGCGCACTGCATGAGTTTCAGCGCCAGCGACCGCCCAGGTTTCGCGGGGAGACGGATCCCCAGGCAGCAGAGGACTGGCTGGAGGCAGTAGTACGAGTGTTTAGGCTAGTGAGGACACCAGCAGACCTCATGGTGATCCTCGCTGCGAGCCTACTACACGCAGCAGCAGAACGATGGTGGAGCCTGATGCTCCAGGTGCACGATGAGGCATCTATTCTTTGGACGGACTTTGAGAGCCTCTTCCGCTCGGAGTTCGTCCCAGCCACCCTTCGTGCGGTGCGTATCCAGGAGCTTCTACAGCTGCGGCAGGGCAGCATGACGGTCGCACAGTACTCGGCGAGATTTACTGATCTCTCGCGCTACTCGACCGACATGGTACGGGACCCATTCTTCCGGGCCCGGACCTTCGAGCAGGGTTTGAGACATGAGATCAGGGCATCGCTGATCTCCCTCAGCATACCGACTCAGACCGGAGTACTGGAGCGGGCCCTTCTGATCGAGAGCTTCCTTGCTGAGTCTACACCAGCACAGAGACCCACCGCAGGGCGGCACGTGGCAGAGTCATCTGCAGCAGGCAGTCGACGGATGACTCAGGGGTCCAGACAGACCAGACCTTCGAGCAGACGATCTCAGGGCACTGGCTCAGCAGTGCGGGGCACACAGCGCGGAGCCAGTCTTACGAGAGGCAGACAGTGCTACTTCTGCGGCGGGCAGGGCCACATGGCTCGTGACTGCCCGACCCGCTGTGCCGAGGAGCAGCAGACGGTTGAGGGACCACCGAGGCAGAGGGTCGACCATGGCGTTCCGCAGGGAGGAGGCGGACGAGGCAGAGGAGCTGGACGAGCAGCCGGTGGTGGGCGACGCTTTGAGGCTCTGCCACCACCACCACCAGGAGGTCCACCCCGACCACAGGGAGCTGGCGGGCAGAGACAGGCACAGCTCCAGGCAGCAGAGGCCTACGACCACGGCGCACCCGAGATGATTCGAGGTACTATCTGTGTCTATTCCACCCTTGCTGCAGTTCTTATAGACACAGGAGCGAGTCACTCTTTCATAGCCGCTGCCCTTGTTCGGAGCTCGGAGATTCCGACAGAGCCGTTGGCTCGATCCTTACGGCTAGAGACTCCTACGGGAGCAGACTCGACGATTACGCACTGGTGCCGGCAGTGTGAGCTTACTCTAGGAGGCGAGAGCTTCGGCTGGGATCTTCTTTTAGCAGCGTCGAGGCCTTACGACGTCATCTTGGGCATGGATTGGCTATCTACGGTCCATGCACGGATTGACTGTTTTAGGCGCAAGGTGCGATGTGTACGCACCGACGGGAGCAGGTTCACCTTCACCGGCGAGAAGGGAGCCTTAGCAGCACAGGATGGACTTCCGCAGAGGAGAGGACAGCCCATCACTCATCAGTTGGCTAGCCTTATCCTTGGAGTAGTTGACATGCGGAGTCCTGGTTTTCCTGCAGTGGTGGATCAGTTTTCGGACGTTTTTCCCGACGATGTTCCAGGGCTACCTCCTCGCAGAGAGGTAGACTTTTATATTGACTTGTACCCCGGGACAGCCCCGATATCCACTCCAGCATATCGGATGGCCCCCGCCGAGCTTCGAGAGCTACGGGTACAGTTGGAGGACTTGCAGGGCAAGGGGTTCATCCGACCCAGTGTTTCACCCTGGGCTTCCCCGATATTGTTCGCCAAGAAGGAGGACGGGAGCTTGCGACTTTGTGTTGACTATCGTCGCCTGAACCAGGTGACAGTGAGGAATAAGTATCCGCTACCGAGGATTTATGACCTCTTTGATCAGCTCAAGGGAGCACGGTGGTTCTCGAAGATAGACCTCAGGTCAGGCTATCATCAGCTCAGAGTCAGAGACGAGGATGTGCAGAAGACAACCTTCAGATGTCGGTATGGCCACTATGAGTTATTGGTTATGCCTTTTGGTGTAACCAATGCTCCAGCAGTATTCATGGCTCTCATGAACAGGATCTTTCAGCCATACCTCGATCGGTTTGTCGTGGTCTTCATCGACGACATTCTGATTTACTCTACGACAGAGGAGGAGTACGCCTATCACTTGCGAGTTGTACTAGACACACTCCGAGAGCACCAGCTTTATGGTAAGCTCTCGAAGTGCCAGTTCTGGATACGTGAGGTCCACTTCTTGGGACACGTTATCTCTGAGGCGGGAGTTGTAGTGGATCCCGCGAAGATTGAGGCTGTGTTAGCATGGGAGCCACCCAGGAGCGTGAATGAGGTTCGGAGTTTCTTGGGACTAGCTGGATACTATCGGAGATTTGTGCCGAACTTCTCCAGAGTTGCGGCCCCACTCTCAGTGTTGACGAAGAAGGGGAAACCCTTCGTGTGGTCAGACAGATGTCAGCAGAGCTTCCAGGAGCTGAGACAGAGATTGACTAGCGCACCTATCTTGAGGTTGCCTGAGGAGGGAGTAGGGTACGTTGTCTACTGCGATGCATCAGGGACCGGACTCGGATGTGTTCTGATGCAGGAGAGGGCAGTGATCGCCTATGGATCACGACAGTTGAGGCCGCATGAGCAGAACTACGCTACCCATAACCTGGAGTTAGCAGCAGTGGTCTTCGCTCTGAAGACATGGCGACACTACCTGATGGGCGAGCGCTTTACAGTATTTTCTGACCATCAGAGTCTCAGGTATATTTTCTCGCAGAAGGACCTGAACCTGAGACAGCGGCGATGGCTCGAGTTCCTCCAGGACTATGACTTTGAGATAGTCTATACTCCTGGGAAGGGGAACGTAGTAGCCGATGCCCTCAGCAGGAGGACGGGCATCCAGTTACTTGAGGAGGCGACAGAGCAGCTAGCCTCTTTGCAGATATCCTTCGTGGATAGAGATGGAGCAGCCTTCCTTCAGTCTCTCACAGTCACTCCTCCACTACTGCAACGGGTCAGGGAGGCACAGCGTGAGGACGCTGACTGTGAGACACGGCGTGCACAGATATCCTCGGGACAGGCACCTGATGGTTTCTCCCTTGGAGAAGAGCACGACATCCTTTTTAGAGGACGTACCTTGGTACCAGTCACTTTGCGAGAGGAGGTGCTGAGAGAGTTTCACACTTCTCCTTTGGCGGTACATCCTGGAGTGGCGAAGATGTACCAGGACCTCAGACGACAGCACTGGTGGCCGGGCATGAAGAAGGCTGTAGCAGAGTTCGTTTCTCGATGCCTTACCTGCCAGCAGGTGAAGGCAGAGCATCAGGTACCAGCAGGCTTGGTACAGCCCTTGGAGGTTCCGGAGTGGAAGTGGGACGGCCTATCTATGGACTTCGTGACTGGACTTCCACGCACTCCCAGAGGTCATGACTCCATCTGGGTGATTGTTGACCGACTCACCAAGTCGGCACACTTCTTACCCATCAGAGAGCAGGGCTCAGTAGAGAGCTTGGGACGTCTCTACGTTCAGGAGATTGTGCGGCTCCACGGTGTACCATCATCTATCGTCTCCGATCGAGATGCCCGCTTTACTTCCCGGCTTTGGAAGGGGTTACAGGAGGCATTCGGGACGCAGCTACGTCTGAGCACAGCCTTTCACCCTCAGACGGATGGTCAGACGGAGAGGACCATTCTGACTCTCGAGGACATGCTCCGCGCATGTGTCCTCGACTTTGGTCGTAGCTGGGAGGACCACCTACCCTTGGTGGAGTTTGCGTACAACAACAGCTACCACTCCACCATCGGGATGGCACCGTACGAGGCATTGTACGGCCGACCTTGTAGATCTCCTTTGTGCTGGACAGACCCTGGAGAGTCAGCACTCGTGGGATCAGAGAAGGTCCAGGTCATCCAGGAGCGGATGAGGACAGCTCAGAGCCGGCAGAAGTCATATGCTGACAGGAGGCGGAGGCCACTAGAGTTCGAGGATGTCGACCACGTCTTCTTGCGGGTCTCACCTTGACGTGGTATTCGGAGATTTGGCCGAGGCGGCAAGTTATCTCCGCGCTTCATCGGACCCTTCCAGGTCCTCAGCAGGATTGGCGAGGTGGCTTATCGCCTGGCTCTACCACCTCAGTTGCACCGGGTGCACGACGTCTTCCACGTATCCCAGCTGAGGAGATACGTGCACGACCCGACGCACATCATTGACCATGGGGAGCTTGACGTTGACGATGGGGCGACTTTTACGGAGGTCCCGGTGGAGATAGAGGATCGACAGGAGCGGGTCCTGCGTGGGCGATCGATTCCTCTTGTGCGCATCAGATGGCAGCACGGGAATCTCCAGGAGAGCACATGGGAGCGGGAGGCTCAGATGCGTGCTCAGTACCCTCATTTGTTTCCCTAGTTTTTGATGTATGTTTACGGGGACGTAAAGCCCTGAGGTGGGAGTAATGTAAAGACTCGTAAAATTCAAGGAAAAGTTTTTCTTAATTTTCTTTAGAATTTTACAAGAGCGCGGTTTCAGACGGCACCTGATTCCGAGGCCCGGAGTGCCCGGAATTAATTTCTGAAGTTTGGCTCGGGTACGTTCAGTGAACGAACGAGCGGGTTTTCCTAACTTTTGATTCGGTGCTCGGAATTGAAATCCGAGGGCACCGATGAACTCGCAACACCTATTTTCTCTTAAAAAGACCTTTTCGGAAGTTGCGTTTGTTGCGGGTTGAAAGTTAGTTTTGGGGTTTTTAGTTTGAGTTAAATAAAATTTGTGAAGAACAAATTTTATTATAACTTGATAAAACCTACCAAAGGGGGTTGGAAGTGGGACCCACACCCACTTAACCTCCCTTGGGAAGATTAAGTGTGGTGGGGCCCACACGAACCCCTAAACCTTTCATCTTCTCCCAACATACTTAACCCCTCATTAAATGACATGAGTTATTTAATTTGGAGTTAATCCTTTTGAATTTCAAACTTTGGAAATTCTTTTGTGTTGATGTGTTAATAAAATAAGATAGTGTCTTATTTTATTTTGGTTAATAGCTTTGGCCACCTTGAGAGCTTTTGGGAGATTTTCTTCTTCTTCTTCATCTTGACGAAGAACGCTCATCTTGACGAAGAACGCTCAAGCTCCGATGAAGAACGCCGCTCCGCGCTTCTTCGCCTTCCGTGTCAACGAGAGGGAACGCTGCATCCTCCTCGGATTCCCTTCGTCGACATAAGAGGTTTCGCCAACGACGTATCACATCGGACACATCTCTTCGTCAACGGAATTGATGAACGACTACCGCGACGCCCGATCTCCGCGACGTCGACTTCCGCAGACATAGACAAATCCTCGAACGTATACCCAAGGTAGGGGTTGTTGTTTATTGTTTAATTATTTTTATTCTTGATCGTGGATTTAGCAAGTCTAACGTGTGGCTTTTGAATATTTAAAGTTGCGTTATTATTTTAACGTGAGGGGGGCCGGACCGCATGAACACGACCGAACCCCCTCCATCGTTCTTGTTGTTTTATCTTGCGGGAGGAAGCAAGGTGGCGTGGTGCCGTCGCACCACGCGAATAATTGTATGTTTATCTTGCGCGACGTCGTCACGCGCGCGCCGAGGAAGAATCATCAAGAACGCGACGCCGTCGCGCCGCGTTGAAATAAATCAAGGCACGGCGTAGGGGCGCGGTGCCGTCGCACCGTGCCGGACGACGAACACCGCGGCCAGTTCCGGGCCGCGGCGGAAAGAGAAGACCGGCGGCCGAGCCGCCGGCGTTGGAAGCCGAAGAGGGGACCAGATTTTTCCGGTCCCGTTGGAGAAAACCGACCGGCCAGCTGGCCGACCGGAAGGCGTTAAATCGGGGAAAATTAATTCCCCGGCCAACGCTCAAAACCCCCTCATTATGAGGGGGGCGGTTTCCATGAAGGGAGGGGGGAAGCAGCCCCCCCGGTTTTAATCCAAGCCGGCCCCCACGTGGGGGACCGTTTTCTTGCAAAGGGCGCGGCACAAAGGCCGCGCCGCCTTCCCAATCAGCGGGGGCTTTTCCCCCCGCGTTCGGCCACCATGTGGCGCCAGGCCGCCGCGGCCAACGCGGCCCCCGCGCCGCCGCGCTGCCGCGCCGCCGCGCCGCCCCAAGGGGGGGTCGGGCCGGGTCGGCCCGGACCCGGACCCCCCCGTTTCGAATCATTTACGGTATTTTGGCCATAACTTGAGCCTCAGACCTCCGATTGACGAACCGTCTGCGGCAACACGATCCTTGGATCGAGACGGTCGTTTCGGTATATCGCACTCAAGGTTTCGGTTTACTTTGAGTTCGGCCGGGTTGGTTCGTTCACGAAACCAACCGGGCCTTCGGAGCGGAAACACTCATATCTTGAGCTACGGACGTCCGATTGACGTGCCGTCAGCCGTGTTGTGTTCCTCTTAGTGAGACAGATCTTTTGGCATACTCCGCCCGAGGTTTGGACGCAGGTGGAGTACGGTCGGGTTGGTTTTTCCTTAAAAACCAACCGGGCCCCGGAGACGAAAATGTCAATAACTCTCAGACCGGGCGTCCGATCGACGCGCCGTCTGTTGCGTTGAGTTCCTGTTGACGATACGGAACTTTTGGATACATCAACTCTGGTCTTCGTGACAGTTGATGTATCAGCCTCTCGGCTCGTGGAGCGGACTCTCCGAACGAGCTTGCTATGTGCAGGAACCCTAGTGCTGGCTGCGACTGTTACTGTGACTGCTACTGCTACTACTGCTACTGTGACTGCGACGACGACAGTACAGAGATCCTGTGTGGATTCGACGACGACGACTACAGCACTCAACGATCCTACATGGATCAGTGCTACAGGTCCTGTGTGGGCCCGATCCTGTGTGGGTCCGATCCTGTGTGGGTCCTTGCGCTCAGCGGTCCTGTGTGAACCAGCGCCTACAGGTCCTGTGTGGGCCCGATCCTGTGTGGGTCTTTGCGGGGGTTAGTTACCTATCGATCCTTCGTGGGTCCGACGACTTAGATGGATCAGTGATCATCTTTATCGTCCTTTGAAGAAGTATACCTGTGTGAGCTGAATCCTGTTGCTTTCCTGTGTGGATTGAGTTGTGCAATCCTGTGTGGATTACGTTTTGCTTTCCTGTGTGGAATACGTTTACTTTCCTGTGTGGACTGAGTTGTACTTGGGCTCGGAGGTTGGAGCGTATTTGAATTGATGACTTAGGTATATGTATGGGCATATACCTAAGCAGTGTCGGTTGTTACTTCATGATTATACCTTTCTTCGTGGTTTATCCTTTGTGGATTTGAGAGACCTTCAGGGGTATCGGGGTCCCTACTGAGTAGCTTATACTCACCCCTGCACGGGCTTTGCCCGCACTACGTTGTGTTGGTTGCAGACGACGGACAGCTTTGACCTTAGCTGAGGCTTGCAGAGCGGGACGGTACCCGGAGGTGGACTACTGGGCGGGACGTGCACGGAGCAGACGGTGGGACCTGTGGAGCAGAGGAGCTATCTGTACCCACCCTTCAGGTGGGATTTCCAGTGGACAGCTCGGTGTAGCGGCATTTACTTTTCAGTTGCTGTTTTCCCTTTCGAGTTGTACTTTACTTTCAGTTTTGGGTTTGTATTCTGGCCCATTTACTTTTCCGCACTTTCAGTTGTACTCTGCTTTAGTTTAGTGTTTACTTTCCGCTTTCTTACTCTGTGGTGTTTGTTTACCTTACAAAGGCAATGCCTTCCCTTTTTATCGGGATTTACGCCTTGGTGCTAGTCGCCAGCCCCTGGCCTATGGAAGGCGGGCTTGGGGTAGTCACGGCACGGACCCCGAGGGCGGGTTGTGACAATTCCAATCTTTATACTTATCCAAAATACTTGTGTCCAAACTCATAGTCCAAAAACTTATAAGGAAGGTCAACATAACATAATGAAGATCTATTTTTTCCACATAATAACATGTGATTACCTTCATCATGTATTCTATTCAAACATGGTAACAACATGAATTACCATAAAACCTTATTGATTACATTTATGCTCACTTATTCCATATAGAATACTAGATATATTCCTTATATCCAAAAATTTTGAATACTCCAACAATGATGGAATAAACAAACAATTAATCAGTTCCAAAGTAATCAATAATATCCAATATAATTTATCCAAATCAACCATATCTTATTCCAAAATCGCTTCCTCAGTATCATGACCATATTAAGGTTTATCATTCCTTCAACCATGTATTTTCCAAAAAGTTTAACTTCCTGTTGAGTCACTTTTCTTAGTACCATATAATCTCAAATCCTTAATGAAATAGTACCGCGATACAATCCTTATTTATTTCCCTAATTAATATAACCAGTAAATCATTGATACAATGCTCAAATTACATAATTCATTAATAAAAAATATAATAACACTAATTATTCCTCTTCATTTTTGGTAGTATCATAAATTTATTATTATCCAATAGCATAATTTGTGGTATAATCTGATGTTTGGGACATTGATTCGCGTAGTGTCCCAAATTATTGAAGATGAAGCATTGTACATTTGGAACCTTTTTCTTACCCTTAAAATCATGTAATTGACGTCCTTTTTATCCAACCTTATAACAAAATCCCATTCCCTTCAAGAATTTACCAAGGTGATTCATTCCACAGTTATCACATATAGGAAAATCCTTCTTTCCCTTCTTTCCTTTATCCATATTTCTCTCTACCATCATTTTCTTCTCTGGATTCCCTTCAAATCCATAGGACTTAGATAATTATTTAATTATCTTATTAACACATGATACTATTTATTCATCTGATGAGAATACGTGGGAGACTATTTCTCTTCTAAATGATGGCTTAAGACCATGAAAGATATGATCCTTCTTACTCTTTGGATCATGCGTATTGCTGGAGTTCTCATTCCTTTTACTGGGCACCATTTCTAAACAATGACATACACTAGGTTAGTTTATGAATCACAATTCATAATTCCAAACTAGTAAAATACCTAACATAAATTTAACAGTTTATACATATAATACATAATCATAAAAAAATGTTTTCATTAATGAAGTATTTACTCAGAAATCCTTCATAATGGTTTGTAAAGAAAAATTGAATTATACTATGCATATATCTTAGGAGTGTCATAGCCAAGAGTGTTGCAAGGCCCATTTTCGTGTACCAGGATACCCCAGATCAAGCTCAAAACTCCTTATCAGAGTTTTCAATCTGAGGTACATCTGTGCCAAAGCTGCCTCTACCTGCTCGTATCTAGACAGGGATGTATTTCTTGGAAAACTCACAAAATATCTACATTACCAAAAATATTGGTAGTTCTTCTATACTAATCCTCAAATTTTATCTTAGGGTAATGTTCTATAATCAGAGTTTTTATAAATCTAGTTTCCAAGGTTTGTACTAAACTTCCTCTGATACTAACTGTAATACCTCAAACCTAGTTACCCAGAGTCGGTGCATTATTACATAACATTTAGCATGATCACAAGGGATCAAATCCCAAAAGACTGATCAGTTTAGTAACATTGGAAGTACTAGATACATACATAAGTTTTACATTAAATTATGAAATGAAAAAAAGTAACATTGAGTCTTCTTTTAACACATTCATATCCCTTAGACTATCCCTACAAATCAGTTATAATATACTTCTTCCCATCCTAGAAAAAATAAAACATAGAAAGGGGTGAGATCAGATGCCCAGTAAGGATAACAATATAGCAGAAACTATCATAAAAAAGCATAAACATTTAAGGTAATGTACAAGAATAAAACATAATCATTTTAAACTTAAAATTATGAATAATATAGAAAATATAAATCAAATAATTCCATTTACTTATTTACATGGATATTCTACTAGTCGAATAATCACATGTAATATCAATAACTAATTTCATAATGATGGAATGTATAATTCCGGACATCATAACCACATAGTCAAGGCCTCGTGTCAAGACTAAAAATAATATTTTGTCAAGGACTTGTGCCAAGACACTAGTTTGTCTCATGATACCTACCGATACATCGAGGAGCTATAGTGGTCTCGACCCGTCACTTACTAAGTCTAATGCATTCCTAATAAGAAATGGTTGAAACATAACATAAACATTCATATTAAAACTAGCATACAAAATGTTAATAATTTAACCATAAACCATGAATGGTATAAAAATATCACATCCATATCCAAATATATAACAAAACCTTCCCTACAATATGGAATATTGTATCATAATAAATAAACTTTTTACAAGTGAAAAATCCATCAAAGGATATTGACATAGATGAAATCAAAACTATTTGAAAGAAATATATATTTCTATTTTGAAATAATTTAAAAGTCACATGATTATAAAAGAAAACATTTATTTTGAAAATATTTTTATAAGCTTGTAATAGAAGCTTCGAAGGTGTTATAATGGTGAAAGATAGCTGCACCCACCGTATAAGTTAAAAAACATTCTTACCTTAATTTTTCAAAAAGGTCATAATTTCCTTGTTTGGAAAACGACGAAAATATTCCTTTAATTTTTTTTTATAAAAAGCCAAACAAGGGTATAAATGAATTTAACCCATATTATAGTAAATAGTAAAAAATGTTTTGAAATACAATCTTAAGAAACACGGATGTGGATGATAAAGAGGTCCCAATAGATACTCACGTATTAACAACCCCGAATAATAAAGAGATTGTAAAATTAACCCTTACCTTTTACTTTTCCTTGGTCGAGGGTACGCTAACATCCTATATAATAGTTAAATCATTGTTATTAAATTATACAAGAACCACATACATAAATATGATATCATATATGATATTTTAATGTTGCTTTATTAATAATATTTCAGTAGTATCATTGTTTCAGGTGTTAACTGATTCGTTTACCTTTATATGCTTTGTTACATAAGTCATGTTTTTATGGATAATATGTATTTGATTCATATACATAATTATAGTATGTTCTTAAACATTTTTTTAATAATAAAATAAAAATTATTCTTGAATGGTTATGATGGGGAAATGAATCTTATCGCGTTCATGGAGACGGTAATCCGTATGTACGCACGAGCGACTATATAATTATATTGATGGTAAAATAATTTATAATTGTATGATATATCATATATACATAATAATTAACATTTTATATTTTTTATTAACATCAATTATACTCATTATTATACCCATCCAAATAATGAAGTGTTGAATAACAAACTACACCACGACGTGGAGACGATAAGCCGTACGCACGCACGTATGGTGACTTTGTAATTCATAGGATGGATAGAAAAATGAATATGGTTATACCATATTTATAATAACATCTAAACATTTAGAAGTTACTGGAGTTATTATTTTGGTATGGAAACAACAAAGAAAGAGGAAGTGGAAGAAGAAAAGAACTTTGAAAGAGGTGATGAAATTATTACCTCTTCTTCGGGTGCTTCCTTTTTGATTTGATCAAAAGGGATCTTTAGGTTGGATTTATGATAAGATTAAGGCCTATAGGTTGAAGTGAAGTTAGTTGGTAGGATATTTGAGTAAGGTTTGGCCACACCAAATGGATTTGGAGGTGTGATTTTTAGAGAAGTGAAAGTACCCTTTTATAAGAGAGGTGAGGGTCACTTTAGGAAAAGCTTGAAATATTATTTTATTATAAAATCATATTAATTTTATAATGGCTAAAAATGGATTTATTTCGAGGCTAAGGCGGTTATGGGTCTAAATAATCTCAACCAATAGGTTTTAGATAGGTTTAGGTCACCATATTAACCTTATCTTTTAGATTTAACTCTTAGTTAAATAGTTTAACTTTTACAATGTATTCTTGTATTTTTATATTACATGGTTATCAAAATTACTATAAAATTCCAAGAGAACCCCAAGTGGTTCATTAATGACATAAATATCATTATATGATTCCCTTGGCCTAATTTTAGATTTTTAGGAATATTATATCATTTAATAAAATAATATTTTTTGTTTAAAAAAACCCATTTATGTCAATTTTGACACTATTTGGAATTTTGTTTTTTTGAAAGTCATAACAATTTTATCTGTAACACATCAAGATTCCACTATACGTTTCCATTTGAATAATGAAATAGCTTATATAATACGCAACTTCGAAATCCTAACACACCGCAACCAATCAAACTAGCCTTTATGAATAGTAATACACACTTTTTGAAATTTTATAAATTTTATATTTAAAAATGGACTTCATTTTTGGATTCATAATATCGAAATTATCTTAGGGTTATTTTTTGGTATTTTTCTGAAAACATTCAATTTTTGAGGAATAGTGAAAAACAATAGGTTATTGGTTAAAACTGACTTTTTTATTTAAATAATTATTTATTTTATTTAAATTTATTTTAAGTCAAAATAGATACATAATACCAATATTATTTTAATTTAATTCATTGTAGTCATTTTTATAATAAAATTAGATATATAAAATTTTATTGAACTTTTTACCGTCTTTTACCCACCTTCTAGGAGCTTTTGAAAATTTGCATAAAACTTAATTTTACTGCTTCTGTGAGTTGAATTTCAAAAATCCGAGAGACACGGTTAACCTCATTAAGTAAAATGTGGTTCGATAAGATGAAAATAATTTTTGGTGAATAGTAACTTTTGACTTTTATTTACCACGATTATAAGTAAATAGGGTAATTAAAGGTAAAAATGATATTATTATTACCCTAACACATGTCCTAATTCTATTCGATAAGTGTAATTAGACAAAAAACAACCTTAGGAATAAAATATGACCATTTAGGTCCACTTGGATTAGATTAGGACATTTATTATTATTTAATTTAAAGAAGAGTTAAAAGTGTTAAATTCAAGTTTTCATAACTAAAACATTTTAATATAGGGTTATAAATAAGATAAATTCGACTATAAATATTCATTAGAAAGATAAAAATATTTAATAAATAATTTAATTTTACTTATAATTTTTATAAATTAAGTAATTTAATTTATTTATGACACAATGATGATGCAGTAATTACCTTATTAATGAAAGATTAAAATAATTAATACTATAAATATCCAAATAAATGTAATTTGAGACTTTTGATGAATTAAACTAATTTTATTGGTTAATATGACATGTTAGGGTGGATTAGATAATTTTTTTTCGAAGTGATAAGGTTGTTATGACTTTCAAAAAAACAAAATACCAAATAGTGTCAAAATTGACATAAATTAATTTTTAAGACAAATACTATATTATTTGTTGATATAATATTTAAAAAAATCTTAGGTTCGGACAAAGGGATTAAATAATATTATATATTTAATTAATGAACCAATTTAGGTTCTCATGGATGTTTATAGTAAGTTTATTAACCATATAGTGTAACAATAAAAGAAGACACGATAAAAGTTAAATTATTTAACTTAGAGTTAAATATAAAAATAAGGTTAAAATGGTAACTTAAAATTGTCTAAAACCTATTGGTTGAGATTATTTCGACCCATAACCACTTTATCTTAGAAATAAATCAATTTTGAGCCATTAAAAACTGAATATTATTTTATTATAAAATAATATTTCAATCTTTTCCTAAGGTTCCCCACACCCCTCTTATAAAAGGGAACTTCCCCTTCTCTCAAATTCACACCATAAAAACCATTTGGATCGACCAAAACCTACCAAAATATCCTCTAAACTATACTCCCTTCATCCTAGAGGCCTTACTTTTGTCATAAAGCCAACATAAGGATCCCTTTTGATCAAGTCAAGAGAAAGAACCCAAAGAAGAGGTAAATATTTCATCACCTCTTTCAAGTTCTTTTCTTCTTCCATTTCCTCTTTCTTTGTTGTTTCCATTATAAAATAATAACTCCAATATCTTATATATACTATGATGTTATTATAAATATGGTACAACCATATTCATTATTTTATCCATCCTATGAATGAAATGTCACCATACGCGCATACGTACGACTTACCGTCTCCACGTCGTGGTGTAGTTATTATTCAATACATTATTATTTGGATGGGTAAAATAATGATGTATAATTGATGTAAGTAATAAATATAGCACGTTAATGATTCTGTATATGTTATATAACATCTATTTACATATGATTTTAAATAAAAATAATGATATTGTCTCTCATGCGTACATACAGATTACCGTCTCCACAACGCGATGAGATTCATTTCCATGTTCACCATTCAACGATGATTATAAAAATATATATTATTAATAAGTATGTAATATATGAAATAATTATGATACTTTAGATATATGTATATATATATATATGTATGTATGTATGTATGTACTTACATATATCTTATTCACTTACTTCCGTTCAATACGATATGAAAACGGAAACAACATTTATGCGTACGTATGACCTACCATCTCCATAAACAGTGTATTACATTTCATATATACATCTATTATAAATATTTATATTATAAATATATATTATATATAAATCAATTTTTATATTCTGGAATCATTTATATCATGATCTAAATGATACGATCAAGAATAACAAGTTAAAACACATACGATAAAGAAAGCGATTATTACCCAAAATGTTAATTTAACATGAAAATAATTATTCAATGGGTAGTATAAAGTCATAAATGAATCATGTATGAGAAAATAAATATAAATATGGTTCTTTTATAATTTAATAACATACTATGGTCATTATACAAGATGTTAAACGCACCCTCGAACAAAGGAAAGTGCAAGGTAAGGGTTAATTCCTCAATCTCATTATTATCCGAGATTGGTTATGTGTAAGTTTTTACAAGGAAATATTTATTATACATGCCTATGTTTCATAAAAGATTTTTCAAAAGGATTATTTTTAATGGAATCCTAACTAAAAAATCATTTTAAATGTTTTAAAGGTTTATTCTTCTAAACCTTTCTCATTAATGTCCATGTTTTCAAAATGATTTTAAGGATTTATTTATATGGATGTGAATGTTTTTAAAATGTTAATTCCTTTCAAAAATTTCAAAGTGGTATGGGAAAATTTTATTCAAAAATGTATTTAAATGTATTATTTTCTAAATTGTGTGCCTTTTAAAGGTTTTCATGAAAAAGGGATATTTCTCTCAAAGAGTTTTACAAATCATTTTCATTTATGTCAACATCCTTTGATAAATTTTACACTTGTTTGAAGTTGATTTATTATGATAAAAATCTTCCATATTGTATTTAAGGTTTTGTGATATGTTTGACTGTGGATGAGTTATTTTTATGCCATTCATGTTTTATGGTTAATATATTGACATTTCGTATGCTAGTTTTAATACGAAAGTTTATGTTACATTTCAACCTTTTCTTAAGATGAATGTATTTGAATAGTATGTTATGGGTTGGGGATCAGTAAAAGTAAGCCCTCCGGGTTGGGGTCCGGTTACAGCAGACCCTCCGAGATGGAGTTCGGCTATAGAGGCTCTTCGGGTTGGAGCCCGGTTACAGAAGATCTTCGGGATGGAGTCCAGTTACAAAGGCTCTCTGAGATGGAGTCCGGTTATAGAGGCTCTACAGGTTGGAGTCTGATTATAAAGGCCCTCTGGGATGGAGTCTGGTTACAAAGGCTCTCCGGGTTGGGGTCCGATTACAGTTAGCCCCTAGGTCTTGGCACGAGGCCTTGACACAGAAATTAAGGTCTCGTACTATACATCTTTTTATTATGAAATTAGTTATTACATGTGATTATTCGACTAGTAGAATATCCATGTGCATATTTATATGGTAATGTTTCATTTATTTTTCCATATTATGTTCAAGGTTATGTTAAAAATGCTATTGTTTTTATTACACATCTTGCCTTAAAAGTTTATACCTTCCGCTAAATTATTTACCCTTACTGAGCATCTGAGCTCACCCCTTTCTTATGTTTTATTTTCCCAGGATCCCAAGAAGTGTTTTATGTGTGATATGTAGGGTTAATCTAAGGGAACAATGGAATTCTCAAAGGATTAGTTTTTTTGTTGTATGTTAGAAAGTGTAATGTAACGTTCATGTATGTAATCTATTTTCCAAGACTGCTAAACTGATCGGTCTTTCAGGACTTGATTCCTTGTAATCATGCCAATGTATTAAAATAATGCACTGACTCCGGGTAACTGGGGTCAAGGTGTTATTGTTGGTATTATAGGAAGTTTAGTACAAACCTTGGAATCTAGATTTAGATAAACTTTGTTTAGAGCATATTACCCTAAGATAGAATCTGAGGATTAATATAGAATAAATTCCTAGAATTTTGATATTGTAGAGAGTTTGTGAGTTTTCTAAGCAATACATCCCTGTCTAGATATGAGTAGGTAGAGGCGAATCTAGCATAGATGTACCTAAGGGTAAAATACGAAAACACCTCTTTGAGCAAGACTCTAATGGGAACTGATGCACGACAACGGGCCTTGCTGGACTCTTGGTTACGACACTCCCGGGGGATATAATTAGGAAATTATCATTTTATTTACAAATCATTATGAAGGGTTTATGAGTATATACTTTCTCAAAGAATTTTTTTTATGATTATATATTATATCCATAAACTGTTCAGTTTACGTTAAGTGTTTTACAAGTTTTGAATTATGTATTTTGATTCATAAACTAATCTAGTTTATTCCATTGTTTAGAAATGGCGCCTAGTGGAAGGAATGTAAATTTTATCAAAACATGTAATCCATGTAGGGATTTACCTCCTACTCAAGATAATTATAGTAGAGCTGGTGAAGCAACTAGTGCTGATCATCTTATCACTATACTGAGACAACTCACTTAGGTTATGAATAATAACCTCACCCGTATGGAGCACCCTGATCCATAGCATGGAGGATCAATGTTATATTTCTTCATGAGGAAAAAACCACCGACATCCAATGGGAGTAAAATCCATTAGTAGCTGAGAAATGGATAAATTCCTTAGAGAAAATATTGCACTCCTTGGGGAGTAGTGAAGGGGAAAATGTTGTCATGGCGGTTTACCGCCTCACTGGAGATGCTGATCAATGGTGGTCATTGATTCAAAACACAAAGGAAGATGATGAAGTATCAAATATGGAATGGAGGGAGTTTAAGGAGCTTTTATTAGAAAAATACTTCCCTCATGACCATCGAGCAGATATTGAAATACAATTTCTGAGTTTGAGGAAAAAAGAGGATGAGAATGTCGCAAAGTATAAAGATAACTTTACAAGGTTAATGAGGCATGTATCAGATTATATACGTAACCCAAGAAGTAATATTGATCATTTATTTGATGGGTTAAAACTGTTTCTCTGTCGAGCATTAGTCTCACAATCCTTCTCGTCATACGAAGACATTGTATCATGTGCTATCAAGACAAAAAATGAATTCTCTGAGTCCTATGGATTTGAAGGGAAGCAAGAGAAGAAAAGAATGGTAGAGAGTAAGATGGATAAAGAGAAGAGGGGAAAGAAGGATTTTTCCATATGTGATAAATGTGGAAAGAATCACCTTGGTAAATGCTTGAAGGGAATGGGAGTTTGTTATAAGTGTGGAGAAAAAGGATACCAAGTACGTGATTTCAAGGGAAAGAAAAAGGTTTTAAATTTAAAATGATTCATCTACAAGGCATTAGGACACTACGCGAATCAATGTCCCAATCATCAGAGTATACCGCAAATAATACTATTGGATAATAATCAATTTATGATACTACCTCAGATGAAGAGGAATGGCTAGTGTTCTTATGTTGTTATTAAAGAATTATTTCATTTGAGTGTTGTATCAACAATATACTGGTTATATGAATTATAGATATAAATAAGTATTGTACTGTAGTACTATTTTATTGAGGATTTGAGATTATATGGTTCTAAGAAAAGTGACTTAATAGTAAGATACACTTTTTGGAAAATAAATGGTTGAAGGAAAGGTAATCCTTAATATGATCCTGATAATGAGGCAGTGATTTTGGAATAAGAGATAGTTGATTTGGATAAATTATATTGGATATTCTTGACTTCCTTGGAACTGATTAATAGTTTGTTTATTTCCTCATTGTTGGAATATTCAAAATTTTTGGATATAAGGAATATATCCAGTATTCTATAAAGAATAAGGAAGCATGAATGTAATCAATAAGGTTTTATGGTAATTCAGGGTGTTACCATGTTTAAAAAAAATATACGATGAATGTGTTCACATGTTATTACATGGAAAAAAGAATCTTCATTGTGCTAACTTCCTTATAAATTTTGGATAGAATAATTTTGGATAATTCTAAAGGTTGGAATGAATTAATTTTGATATTGGATACAATTGTTAAGGTTATTTTTGGATGGTCATAAAAAGGACAACCCATAGGTCGGGCGACAACTAGTCACGTCCGACAAGGCCGCGAGACTTGAACCCGCAACTGAAGTGCGATAAGGGTGCATCACCTACCACTAGACTATGTGATGTCTTGGATTGTATAATGTACTTTCTTTTTTAAAAGGTATGATAGGTTAATTATAAATTCATTATTTTTGGAACCCTATACGATTAGGATAAATAGAATATTTTTTTGAAATCTTTTGGAGTGAAAGATGAGTTTGTTGTAGTAATTAGTTAAAGGATGTAACTATACTTGTCAAGTATATATATATATATATTCCATTTTATTCTATGACTAAATTAATTCTTAAACTTTAGTTAAGGGACTTCGTCTCAATCTCCTTTCATTGAGTCATCCTTTGATTTCTAAATGACTTTCTTTTATACGGTGTATAAAACCCTTTGACTTTTCATTTCAAGGGGAATCTTTTTCTACGAAGCGTTTTACTAAACAAAAAAAAGGAATGTTTTTTTAACATAAGCAGTGACAACGAACTTTCCACCGCCACGATTTTTATTTGATCTTTGGCTTCCTTAACAAGCCAAAATGTTTTTTTAAAAAGAAAATAAATACCATATACTCTTTTTACGTATTTTGGTATTGAAAATGGTTTTGATAATGGATTTTTTATTTCAATATATTTAAATGATATATTATGATTGATGACCTCAATCACTCCTAATAAATATTTACATTTTTTATTTAATTACTTGTCAATAATTTCCACCAATTTTCTCCTATTGGAAACCCTAATTTGGCGGTGACTTCCTCATTTCCCTTTCCCTCTTATTAAAAATAAATTTTATTAACCCTATTTCTGATGTGGGTTTTCCACAAAGGAATTTTCTATTTTCAACCTTTTATTTTCAAAGAACAATTTCAAATTGCGAGGATGAAATTTATTGAAGGAGGGGAGAATGTAACACCCCAAGCTTCCATGGTACGTTTCCCTTTGAATAATGTAATAGCTTTCATTGTACACAACTTCGAGATTCTAACACACCGCGACCAATCAAACTAGCCATTATGAATAGTAATACCCAATTTTTGAAATTTTATAAATTTTATATTTCAAAATGGACTTAGTTTTTGGATTCAGAACATCAAAATTATCTTAGGGTGAATTTTTGGTATTTTTTTGAAAACTTTCAATTGTTGATGAATAGTGAAAAACACTGCGTTATTAGTTAAAATCGAATTTTTATTTAAATAATTATTTATTTTATTTAAATTTATTTTAAGTCAAAATAGATACATAATACCAATATTAGTTTAAGGTAATTCATTGAAGTCATTTTTATAATAAAATTAGATATATAAAATTTTATTGAACTTTTTACTATCTTTTACCCATCTCCTAGGAGCTTTTGAAAATTTACATAAAACTTAATTTTACTGCTTCTGTGAGTTTAATTTCAAAAATAAGAGAGATATGGTTAAACTCAGTAATTAAAATGTGGTTCAAGGAGATGAAAATAATTTTTGATTAATAGTAACTTTTGACTTTTATTTACCATGATTAAAAGTAAATAGTGTAATTAAAGGTAAAAATGATATTATTATTACCCTAACACATGTCATAATTCTATTGGATAAATTTGATTCGACCATAAACAACCTTAGGGATAAAATATGACCCTTTAGGTTCACTTGGATTAGATTAGGACATTTATTATTATTTAATTTAAAGAAGAGTTAAAAGTGTTAAATTCAAGTTTTCATAACTAAAACATTTTAATATAGGGTTATACATAAGATAAATTCTACTATAAATATTCATTATAAATATAAAAATATTTCCTACGTAATGGTATTTTACTTATAATTTTTAGACATTAAATAATTTAATTTATTTATGACACAATGATGATGTAGTAATTACCTTATTAATGAAAGACTAAAATAATTAATATTATAAATATCCAAATAAATGTATTTTGAGACTTTTTATGAGTTAAAATAAATTTATAGGTTAATATGACATGTTAGGGTGTATTGGATAATTTTTTTTCGAAGTGATAAGGTTTTTCTGACTTTCACAAAAACAAAATACCAAATAGTGTCAAAATTGACATAAATTAATTTTTAAAACAAATACTATATTATTGGTTTATATAATATTCCTAAAAATATAAGGTTCAGACAAAGGGATTAAATAATATTATATATGTCATTAATGAACCACTTTAGGTTCTCTTGGATGTTTATAGTAAGTTTATTAACCATATAGTGTAACAATACAAGAAGACACGGTAAAAGTTAAATTATTTAACTTAGAGTTAAATCTAAAAGATAAGGTTAAAATGGTAACCTAAAATTGTCTAAAACCTATTGGTTGAGAGGATTTAGACCCATACCAAATTTATCTTCTAAATAAATCAATTTTGATCCATTATAAACTGAATATTATTTTATTATAAAATAATATTTCAATCTTTTCCTAAGGTGCCCCTCACCCCTCTTATAAAAGGGCACTCCCTCTTCTCTCAAATTCACACATTCAAAGCCATTTGGATCAGAAAAAACCTGCCCAAATATCCTTTAAACTATCCTATCTTCATCCTAGAGGCCTTACTTTGTTCATAAATCCAACCTAAGGAGCCCTTTTAATCAAGTCAAAAGGAAAAACCCAAAGAAGAGGTAAATATTTCATAACCTCTTTCAAGTTCTTTTCTTCTTCCTCTTCATCTTTCTTTGTTGTTTCCATTCAAAAAAAAAAAAAATAACTCTAGTATCTTATATATACTTTTATGTTATTATAAATATGGTACAACAATATTCATTATTTTATCCATCATATGAATGACATGTCACCATACGTGCGTATATACGGCTTACCGTCTCCACGTTATGGTGTAGTTGTTATTCAATACATTATTATTTGGATGGGTATAATAATGATGTATAATTGATGTAAATAATAAATATAACATGTTAATTATTATTTATATAGGATATAACATATATTTAAATATTATTTTAAATAAAAAGAATGATATTGTCTCTCATGCGTACGTACGGATTGCCGTCTCCACGACGCGATGAGATTCATTTCAATGTTCACCATTCAACGATTATTATAAAAATATATATTATTAATAAGTATGTAATATATGAAATAATGATGCGACTAGATATATATATATATACATATGTATGTATGTATGTACTTACATATATCTTATTCACTTAAATCTGTTCAATACGATATGAAAACAGAAACAACGTTTATGCGTACATACGGCCTACCGTCTCCATAAACGGTGTCTTACATTTCATATATACATCTATTATAAATATTTATATTCTAAATATATATGATATATAAATCAAGGTTTATATTCTGGAATCATTTATATCATGATATAAATGATACGATCAAGAATAACAAGTTAAAACACATACGATAAAGAAAGAGATTATTACCCAAAA
The DNA here is from genome assembly GCA_963277665.1 of Viscum album. Taxonomy (NCBI): domain Eukaryota; kingdom Viridiplantae; phylum Streptophyta; class Magnoliopsida; order Santalales; family Viscaceae; genus Viscum; species Viscum album. The sequence goes on from OY728141.1 coordinate 1,988,116,411, forward strand.
TGTTAATTTAACATGAAAATCATTATTAAATGGGTAATATAAAGTCATAAATTAATAATGCATGATATAATAAATATGAATATGGTTCTAGAATAATTTAATAACATACTATGGTCATTATACATGATGTTAAACATACCCTCAACCAAAGGAAAGTGCAAGGTAAGGGTTAATTCCTCAATCTCATTATTATCCGAGATTGGTTATGTGTAAGTTTTTACTGGGAAATATTTATTATCCATGCCCATGTTTCATAAAAGAGTTTTCAAAAGGATTATTTTTAAGGGGATATTTAACTAAAAAATCATTTTAAATGTTTTAAAGGTTTATTCTTCTAAACCTTTCTCATTAATGTCCATGTTTTCAAAATGATTTTATGGATTTATTTATATGGACACAAATGTTTTTAAAATATTAATTCCTTTCAAAAGTTTCAAAGTGGTATGGGACACTTTGATTCAAAAATGTCTTTAAATGTCTTCTTTTCTAAATTGTGTTACTTTTAAACGTTTTCATGAAATATGGATATTTCTCTCAAAGAATTTTACAAATCATTTTCATCTATGTCAACATCCTTTGATAAATTTTACACTTGTTTGAAGTTGATTTATTATGATACAAATATTCCATATTGTATTTAAGGTTTTGTGATATGTTTGAAAATGGATGATTAATTTTTATTTCATTCATGGTTTATGGATAATGTATGTACATTTAGTATGCTAGTTTTAATACGAATGTTTATGTTATATTTCAACCTTTTATTAAGATGAATGTATTTGACTAGTATATTCTGGGTTGGGGACCAGTAAAAGAAAGTCCTCTCAGTTGGGGTTCAGTTACAGCAGACCCTCTGGGATGGATTCCGGTTACAAAGTCTCTCTGTGTTGGAGTCCAGTTACAGAGGCTCTCCGGGATGGAGTCCGGTTATAGAGGCTCTCCGGGATGGAGTCTGGTTTTAGAGGCTCTCCGGGTTGGAGTCCGGTTATAGAGGCTATCTGGGATGGAGTTCGGTTACAGAGGATCTCCAGGTTGGGTTTTGGTTACAGTTATCCCCTAGGTCCTGGCATGAGGCCTTGACACATAAATTAAAGTCTGGTACTATACATTCCCTCATTATGAAATTAGTTATTACATGTGATTATTCAACTAGTAGAATATCCATGTGCATCTTTATATGGTAATGTTTTATTTATTTTTACATATTATGTTCAAGTTTATGTTCAAAATGCTATTTTTTTATTACACATCTTTCCTTAAAATTTTATAGCTTCCTCTAAATTAATTACCCTTACTGAGCATTTGAGCTCACCTATTTCTTATGTTTTATTTTCCATGGATCCCAAGAAGTGTTTTATGTTTGAGATGCAGGGTTAAGCCAAGGGAACAATTTCATTCTCAAAGGATTTTTTTGTTGTATTTTATAAAGTGTAATGTAATGTTCATGTATGTAATCTATTTTCCAAGATTGCTAAACTGATCGGTCTTTCGGGACTTGATTCCTTGTAATCATGCCAATGTATTAAAATAATGAGCTGACTCTGGGTAACTGGGGTCGGGGCGTTACATTATCACTTCGAAAAAAATTTATTCAATCAACCCTATCATATCATATTAACCTTTAAAATTCGTGGAATTCATCAAAAATCTCAATTTACATTTATTTTAATATTTATAATAACAATTATTTTAATCTTTCATTAATAAGGTAATTACTACATCATCATTGTGTCATAAATAAATTTAATATTTTAATGTATAAAAATTATAAATAAAATACCATTATGTAGTAAGTATTTTTATATTTTTTAATTAACATTTATTGTTGAATTTATATAACGTATAACCCTATATTAAAAATGTTTTAGTTATGAAAATTTTAATTTAACACTTTTAACTATTCTTGAAATAAAATAATAATAAATGTCCTAATCTAATCAAAGTGGATAAAAGAGGTTCATATTTTATTCCTAAGGTTGATTTTGTTCTAAATACACTTATCCAATATAATTAGTAGATGTGTTAGGGTAATTATAATATCATTTTTACCTTTAATTACCCTATTTACATTTAACTATGGTAAACAAAATTCAAAAGTTAATATCCACCAAAAATTATTTTCATCTTATTGAACCACATTTTACTTACTGATGTCAACCGTGTCTCTAAATTTTTTGAAATTCAATTCAGAGAAGCGGTAAAATTACGTTTTATGCAAATTTGTAAATGTGCCTAGAAGGTGGACGAAAGACGTTAAAAAATTCAATAAAATTTTATATATCTAATCTTATTATAAAATGACTCCAATGAATTAAATTTGAATAATATAGGTATTGTGTATCTATTTTGACTTTAAAATAAATTTAAATAAAAATAATAATTATTCAAATAAAAAGTAAGTTTTTATGTACTATGTAGTGTTTTTCACTATTCATCAAAAATTTAAAGTTTTCAGAAAAATACCAAAAATTAACCCTAAGATAATTTTGATATTCTAAATCCAGAAATGAATTATATTTTACCATATTAAATTTTTAGGAGCGTCTAATATTATTTTTATTATTTTTCACAAAATGACATAAAAAGTAGTTATTTTAAGAAAATATTTTTTTCTAAATATATTTTAACAAAACATATACATTTCATTATAAATATATTTTATTTATATTAAAACATTATAAATAATAATAAAAATTTAGTTTTTTACTATTCATATTACAATATTTAATTGATAAATAATTATATTGTTTAAATAATTATAATATTAATGTGTTGTTGTGTAGAAACTCAATCTTGTGTATAACACAAGCCAAGTCGGTGTTGCGTGCAGTATAAGATATTGACTTACTTTAAAGATATAACTTACTATGAAATATTGGGGTGTTAAAAATTGTGTGAGTGGGTGTTTGGGCCTAGTTCTGGTGATATATATATCATGGGATCTTGAGATTATTTTAGTGAATGAACTTTTGGGTTTTTATAAGGACTGGGTTTTAGGAATGTTCTAGAGATAAACGATGCCATTTGGGATATATAAATAGGTGGATAGGGAGTAAATGCCTATTTTTTTTTCATGAAACCAAAGTGGAAAGTTATGGTTTTGTGAGTGACCATTTATTTTTGGGTTGGCATGATGAATCGTCATGTTTCCATTTAGAGTCACCCGGGTTGTATGGGAAGGACTCTTGTGGTGTGGCGACAGTAGTGATAAAGGGAAAATTGAGTCATGACTTCTTGGAAGAGGGTCATGAATCAATAGTGAGTTTTAGTCAGCAATCCCACTTGAGCATTGGTGGTCGGGTGCTAATGGGATGCTGTTGGGAAACAAATACTAAGAGTTTCGAAAGGTTAAGGTGTCCCCATAGTGGGAGGTGACATCGATGATGAAACATCTATGGGGGTTTCATCAACGACATCTTGGTGTACTTCTAGACTTGATATGATCATAAAAAATATCTTGACATCATCATAGGTACCCCGAGAGAGCATTGGCTATATGATAAGAGACATATGGTTTTCTTCTAGTGGGATGAATGGACTTCTTGAATGTTACGCCCTTATAGCAAGTTAAAAGTGAAGCTATGTGGTGGGTGGTGCACCACTATCCATCTTTGTATGAGATTCGTGTGATGGTTTTCACATCGGTAGATGCCGAAGGTTCCATTCATGAAATTAAAGAATATGAAATGATTAGTAATTTTTTCATTACTCAAATGCAGTCAAGATGGTCACATTCACTTCTTTGGTTCTTCATTGATGGACAGTGGTTGAAATCTCTTGAGGAAATTGGTGACAATAACACTCATAAGGTGGAGAGCGATGTCTCAATCATGGATGTGTGAAGCGGACTGTGGATTGGAGGAGGTGGAATCAGGATGCCAATGAGGACCCTGAGATAAACATTTTTAGTCTCCTAAGGTAAGGATAGGTTGCAACACCCTTAAATTCTAAAGTAAGAACATTATATTCAATAGCGTGTATGACACGCAACACCAAACACATAAGGGAATATAATATCCTGATACTTTACAATATATTCATTATTTTAAATAAAATAAATCTATGATATAGATTTCAATTCATGTTATTATGAGTTATCATGTGTCACACACAATAACAAGTTTCTTTAATGTCTTGTGTTATACGGAAGACCGAGTTTTACTGAACAACAATTTACTATTAAAATATTATTATTTAATATAATAAGACTTAACTCAGTCATTAAATTAGTGGTTTTGGAAAGTATTAACTAACTTATTATAATATATATATATATATATAATCCAATAAAATGTTTTTACATTAATCCAATATATTTTACAGTCATAAGACAAGAGAAAACCAAATATTATGCATAAAAACTTATATTTTTCTAAAGGTAATTTTACCGCATTTTAATGGAGAAACTATTTTAAATATAAATTTTGAAACTTTTATAATTTAATATGAAAAAATAAACTTTATTTTTGAAATATAAATGTCAATATTAGGTTAGGGTTAATTTTTGGTATTGTTTTGTGAAGTTTCATTTTTTGATGAATAGTGAAAAATATTGAATTTTAATTCAGAATTGTTTTTTTGTCTAATTTTTTTATCAGGTTAAATTAAAATTTTTGTTGGTTTTAAATATTAATTAGATTAATTTTACATTTATTAATCTAATTTATTTCATTTAAATCAAATTTACATTGAAATTGGATATAAAAAATTAGCAATCTTTTGAACATTTTTACTTTAAAAACCCGCATTATCGTCCCATCTGTGGAATTAATTTTAAATTAATTTATTCCAATTATATAATTAAAATTTATAAAAATAGATTAAATATTTTGAATTAGAATAAATTATAATTTCTAATAAGTTCAAATTATTTTTTTACTAAAAATATTAGTAAAAGCGATTAAAATTAATTACATGATTAAGGTAAAAATTAGCTTAACAAGGGACTAAACTATAAACTTAAGGGACAAAGCGACCTATAAAATTATCTAAAAGATATTTTATGGACATATTTAGGCCCTATATTACCTTTTATCACATTTTTACCATTATTTTTTCCACTTTACATGGGAAAAACATGTGTGGAATTCCCTTGTCAAAAATTTACAAGAATGCCACTTCTCCCCCACTATATAAAGGCACTCACCCCTCCCACTTATTAACACATATCAAGCCATTTGGATCGACTAAAATATGCTAAAATAAGCTACCAAAATCTCTCTCCTCAACCTATAATCCTTATTTTGGGAAAAATGAAGTCCAAGGAAGTCTTTTGGTTTAAACCAAAAGGAGTTACCCAAATAAGAGGCAATGTTCTTCAACGATCACTTATATTTTATTTACCTATACTCCCATTAAATTATTTTTATATAATAAAATAAGTATCCTAAATATACTTATATGTTTTTAGGTTAATATTTATACCTAAACCTTCACACACTCCCACCAAATGGGTAATGAACTTATCATTCATGTATGACGAACTACCACCTCGCGAAACAATGTCATTCATTTTTTACTTCACCACCACTCATGGTTGGGAATTATGATGGAAAATATGTTTTTATATGATATATATTATATTAATTTTGTCTTAATACTTCTTTAATTTTTATATAACACATATTTTCATGCTTTCCATTTTGTGTAAATACGATAATATCATTTGTGGAAGTGTGGACTACCGCTTCCTCAAATCGATGTGACTTGTTCACACTATACATGGAACATATAAAGGATGGTTTTAATATACCTATGTTTCATATATTACATAAAAATGATACTGTAATCATAAAATACATATATATTATTTACTTTTCATTCTTTTAAATATGAAAAATTAATTGAAGTAGTGTCTATGCGTACATACGACATACCGTCTCCGTGAACAGTGTATTTCATTTCCTATCTCCAAATATTATGGATTAGTATAAATACATATATAATTAATATATATGATATTTAAATCATGGTTTATATTCTGTATATTATGAAATAATTATCTATGTAATAGAAACAAAAATAACAAGTTAAAACATACTCAACACACTATGCAATTAACACACGTAATAGTGAAAGTAATGAAAGATTGTTAACAAACAGGTAATGAGATGTTATAATAAGATCATATGTTATATTATAAATATGATTATAGTTCTGGTATAATTTAGTTACATGTTTAAAACAATTATATAGTTTATTAAAGTATGTTCACTTGAAAAGAAATGTAAGGTAAGGGATTTTCATCTCACTTTTTTACATCTGTGAGATAAATGTCATATTCACCAATTACTTATTTCATGTGGTGTATATACTTACTATTTTGATATATTATATCATGAATTATTTTATTTTAATGGTATTTTGAGTTTCAATTTTAATCATTTATTCTAAGGGGATTTGAATTAAAAATTACCAAGTTGTAAAGAATTTCAAAACCCGATTCCATTTCATTTGGTTATATTACACCACTAGAAAAATGATCTATAGCCACAGATCTATAAACACAATTTTATAGACCTATGGATATAGTTTAATTTATAGACACACTTAAATTATAATTGTGGCTATATGGTTATTTGAATCCATAGTTCGGTGGCACCAGCTTCATTCTGTCACAGGACTCTTCTTTCTCCCTGACCCCCTCCCCATTACCCTCGTGACCTCTCTTCGCTGCGACCATCCTCAACCCCCATGAACTATCCTATCTCAGTGCTCCTCCCATTACCCTTGAGATATCTCCTCTCCATGGACCTCCTCCACCCTCACAAACTTTCTTCTCAGTGGCCCTCCTACCCCGATGCTGCCTCCCAATGCGGCCAACCCTTCGCAAGCTCTCCTATCCCCGACCCTCCCCCGACGCTACCATCCAACCCAACCACTCCACCTTCCCATTGACACTGCTCCTAGTTGGTCTCCCCATCTCCTCCTGTAACACCCCATGTTTTTCTAAAAATAAATAGAAATGCATGGAACTTTGTTTTAAATAGATATTTTTAATTATCCTTTAAAACATAACTTTTCTACTTCTATGTTCTAAATTTCAAGAAACTGTCATCTACATTTTTGTTCAGTATGTTATTTGGATTCTATTGGAACCACCTTGTTTTTTAGTGAATAGTAACATACCCTTATGAATAGTAATATGAATAGTTATATGACCCTAATGAATATTAAATTTTATTATTATTTTATTTAATTAAGGTTTTAAGATAATAGCACACTGGTTAAGTTTTCATTGTGATATAGAAGTAGTTACATAATTAGAATTGTTAATTTTTGAATTAAGTATGCTTTTATTTAAAAATAAAATTAATAATATTTAGAAATTTATTTTCAAAAAATGGACTTCATTTTTAAATTCTACACGTCAAAAAATGGTTTGGGTAAATTTTTGGGATTTTTCTAAAATTCTTTAATTTTCGATGAATAGTGAAATACGATAAAATACCGTATAATCAATTATCAGTAAAATTCACTATTTATGACATCATAAGTGATTCAAGGACACTTGGTTCTAACTCACATGACATTATTACTATTTAGGGTCACATTCATTGAGATTATTCATAGTCTTGATAAAAATATTATAATAATGATTAAAATAATCTAAAATACCTCCCCTCCTCCACTATAAATACCACTCTAACTCCCCTCTTCCTCCCACACCTCTCAAGCCTTGAGCCATGCCTAAGTTCTGCCCAATAATCCTCCCAAGTTTCTTCCCCACTTCCAAGAGATTATGGTCTCACCAAAAGACCAAAACCTAATCCCTTAAGAAGGATCTCAAGGAGAAGAGATCAAGAGGTAAACAACCTCTTTTATTTTATTTCTTTTCTTTCATTTTATGTTATTCTCTTCATTTCCATTTGGCATGAATTGGGATATTTCATTAAATATCCCCCCTTAATGTACATATTATGTATTAATGATGATATATTCCATTCCTCACATCGAACTATTTTTATGAAATTTTAAGAGACGCCGTTAGGCTGCCGAATTTTTGTGAGAAATTTATCAAGTTTTCTTTTATTTTAAGATTCCTTTATTTTCATCTTATTTCATCACCTCCTCTTAACCAAAAGGGATAAAAACTCCAGAATCTTGTATATTCTGGATGTTCTCATGTTTATGGAAAATTACTCATCAATATTATTCTCCTCTCCCACTTATTTAAGGAATTGCCCGTGATGTGTCAAATTACCGACATCGTGGACGATGTAATTTCAATTTCCATTAATTATTTCAAGTCTGGTAATGAAACCATTTATATGGTTGAACGAGGTTATAATATATGTTTTATGACTCACCCATGGTTCTGTAATTCTTTTGTACTCATGGTTCAAATTTATAAGACAAAACAAGGTTGTTATTATCAAAGAACCACTAAAAGGATCTAAATGAACATCATTAATATTCTAACTTATGAATCATTATCATGTAAGAATTAAAAATGATAAATGGAATAATTTATGTTACTATTTATATGAAAATACTACTCCATTATAATTCTGGATTTTCACTTCCAATCGACAAGAATGTCCACAATGAACCAATCATATAAATCATGTAAAGAATTCAACCAAAAAACAGTGCAAGGGGAAAAATACTAAAAATTAAGGGTGAAAAGATGTTATAAAATGATCATATAAGATGTTATAAACATGAAAATATTTCTATAAAATATTAATAACACTCTTTTATCCATTATACATAAGGTTTAAACAAGTTTTAAGTAAGAAAAATCCGAGGTAAGGGAAATTTTAACCCGATTTGCATTCTTTGGGTTAACCTTCTACTTCATTATTTATGTGCTATTTAAATTGTTTGTGTGATGGGTTATGTTTATATTATGTATTATTCTTTGTATTTACAGAATATATACATAATCCATCCACTATATTAATTCTCTCTTCAATTGTATGCTATTTATAAGGGGATTTTCTTTAAAAATCCTCTTTTAAAATTAGGTTTTATGAAATTCCAAAGTAAAGTTTTTATGGAATTATTCATGTTGTATGATTATGTTTTGGTTCTTGGGAATTATTTATGATGAAGCGTGGGACCCATATCTCCCTCCAATGCATTGGGTATGATTAAGTTAGAGGTCGGCCGTATTGTTACTCCAAGTGTAACTGCGATGGTTACACAATGTAAGGTAGCCGTGAGGGTTACAAATTATAAGGTAGCCAAGAATGGTTATAAGATTATGTAAGTAATTCCCCAAGATACCTTTATTATTATATTTATGTTCTCATGTTTTGTGTGTATTTTGTGTAAATCTCATGTTACACAAAGTAAGTATATATGGGTGACAAGCATGTCTTTTGAAAATGTTTTCATACGTTACGAGTATTCATAGACTAATGTGATCTTTCCTTATTTTTCATCCCTTACTGAGCTTTTTTGATCATCCCAAGTTTTTAAATGATTTTCACAAGTTAATAGATGTTTAATACATGGAAGGAAGACACATTAAATGTTTAATAATTGTCAATGAGTCTTGTTTTAAGTTTTAATGTTTTATAATTTGAAAAAAATAGAAACTGTTTTATGGTATCCACTATGTAACAATGTGTAATGTTATGAATGTTTTGTCCTAATTATATAAAGCTCTAAACTTGAAAAGATCCTGAATGTAAAAGGATTTTTTTTCTTTAATAAATTGAATATTATGTATGTAATAAGGTTGGGTCCTTATAGTTGGTATCAGAGGATGGTTTAGATAACTTTAGGGGTTAGGGTGATGTTAATAGAATACCATAAATGATTTTCACTCTATGTTTAATTTTTTATAGAATTTAAAGAGTACCATGTTGCTTCATCTAATAAATGTTTGTTCAGAATGGTTTTCTGTAGAAGGAATAGGGAAGCTTAAGAGGAGAGGCACCAATAGAATGACATCCTTCCAGAACTACAGCCCGAAATGGTAGGGATCAGAACCGAGCAGTTTGTGATAGTAATGGATCAGCTAACACAAACAATAAATGGTGGTGTAATCCATGCAAGAGAACCAATAGAGGTACCTCAATAGAACATTACAGTAGTTGAATATTTTAGGAGACAACATCCTCCTGCATTCAATTGATCTTCTGACCCAGTAGCAACTGAAGGATGGATCAAAGCCCTTGAAAAGATATTCAATGTTATGGGATTTTCATACAATCAAAAGGTAAGTCTTTCCATTTATCATTTTGAAGGTGAAGCTGATCAGTGGTGGTCAATGGTAAGGAATATCAGGGGTAGAGAGGATTTTTATGTCTTAGAGTGGGATGAATTTAAAAGTATTTTCCCTGAAAAATATTTTCCTAAGGTGGTGTGACTTAGAATGGAGAAGAAATTCCTTGAATTGAAATAGATTGAGGAAGATTCAGTGGCTGTGTATGAAGTGAACTTCACCTGACTGGCGAGGTATGCACCAAATCTTATTCTGGATCTTGATAGAAAAATCAACCGCTTTTACTTAGAACTGAATCCAAGGTATCGAAGGGCGTTGGCCTCCCATGAATTCAAAAGTTATGATAAACTTGTACGATGTGCTGAGAGGGTAGAGATGGAGTTTGCTGATGATTAGGTGCATTTTGGAAACAAAGAGAAGAAGAGGTCTAGTTGGCAAGCAATGGGTAAGAATCAACCAAAGAAATCTGATGGTAAGAAAATCCAATTTTCAGTTTTTGAAAAGTGTGGCAAGAAACACCCAGGGGAATGTATTATCAAAAAAAGGAAGTGTTTTACATGTGGTCAGTTTGGACATATGGCCCAAGATTGCAATTAAAATGATCCTAATAATAATCCTGATAAGCAAACTGTAATGTGTTTTAAATGTGGTGAAATGGGTCATTATGAAAATTTCTTCCCAAAGAGAGATCTGAATGATGCAAAGAATCCAGACTACAAGAAGAAAGGTGTAGTGAGATCCTTTGTGACTATATCAGCAGACGTCGGGCCATCCAATGAAGTTGTATTAGGTACTTTTTTTGTTCACTCAGATTTTTCTAAAGTTTTGTTTGATACGAGGTCTACACATTCCTTCATCTCTGAGAAATTTTTTGGTAAATTGTAAATATCACCTCAACAATTGAGACCCAAACTTGTTGTTTAAACACCAGAGGTAAATGTTATAGCAAAGAGGAATTAGAAAAATTTTTCTATTGTGGTATGTGGAAAGACTTTACCTGAAAACCTTGTTGTTTTACCCTTATTTGAGTTTGATGTTATTCTGGGGATGGACTAGATTTCTGATTATCATACTAAGATTGACTGTAGAACTAAAGAAGTTGTTTTTCAGAAAGAGTTTCAGTTTGTATACAATAATGAACCCATACAATTAATAACATATTAGGAAGCCGGGAAACTATTGATATATGGAAATGAAAGTTATCTTTCTCATATTGTTGAAAACAAGGGAACTATTCAAATTAATGATGTGCCAGTGGTAAATGAATACCTTGATGTTTTTCCTGATGAGTTACCTGGTGTCATACCTGATCGAGAATTCGAATTCACAATTGACTTAGTTCCTGATGCTAAGCCAATTTCAAAACCCCCTTATTGTATGGCTCTAATAGAACTTATTGAATTGAAAAATTAGTTATAGGAATTTCTTGACAAAGGCTTCATTAATCCTAGCACTTCACCATGGGGAGCCCCTATTTTGTTTGTTAAAAAGAAATATGGTTCCATGAGACTTTTCATTGATTATAGAGCTTTGAATAACATCACTGTTAAAAACAAGTATCCTTTGCCTCATATTGATGACTTGTTTGATCAGCTCCAGGGAGTTCAGTACTTTTCCAAGATTGACTTAAGATCTAGATACCATCAGCTGAAGGTGAAGGAAGATGACATCCCGAAAACAGCCTTTCGTACTAGATATGGACATTATGAATTTGTTGTTATGACGTTTAGATTAACTAATTCACCTACTGTATTCATGAATCTTATGAATAGTGTATTTCATGAGTTCTTGGATAAGTTTGTGGTTGTATTTATTGATGACATTTTGGTATTTTCTAAAAATAAAGAGGAGCATGAAAAACATCTAAGGGTTGTTTTACAAACATTGAAAGAAAAGAAACTATATGGAAAATTCAGCAAGTGTGATTTTTGGTTGAAACCGATTTCTTTTCTTGGGCACATTGTAAATAAGGATGGAATAACAGTTGATCCTACCAAAACAAAAGTATTTGATGAATGTCGAAGACCCACAAATGTTACAAATATTCGTAGTTTTCTGGGCTTAGAAAGTTATTACCGACGGTTTGTTAAGAACTTTGCACAGTTATCTTGACTGATAACTAAGTTAACACAGAAAGGGGTTAAATTTGTTTGGACAGAGGAATGTGATGTTTGTTTTCAATAATTGAAGAAGAGATTGGTGAATGCTCTATTTTTGGCCTTACATTCTCAGAATGGTGAGTTTGAAATCTACAGTGATGATTCTTTGAAGGGACTTGGTTGTGTTTTGATTCAAAATGAGCAGGTAATTGCCTATGCTTTGAGACAACTTAACCCTCATGAGATAAATTATCCCACACATGATTTGGAATTGGAAGCTGTGGTTTTTTTCTTTGAAAATTTGGAGGCATCATCTATACAGAACCAAATGCCAAATATATAATAACCATAAAAGTCTAAAGTATATATTCACTCAAAAAGAATTAAACATGAGGTAGAGAATATGGCTAGAACTGATAAAGGATTATGACTGCATGATCAATTACCATCCTGGAAAAGCAAACAAAGTAGCGGATGCCTTAAGTCGGAAACATCATGCATCATTAACCATGTTACATTTGGAACATGATCCCTTGATTAATGATTTGATGAATTTTGGATTAGAAGTTGTTGGTGTAGGGAATACCTCTGTTATGTTTCAGGTTTCAGTGCTTTCTTCCTTGACAGACAGAATTAAGCAAGCGCAAATGGAAGATCTTGAGCTACAGAAAAAGGTAGAATTGGTTAAAATGGGCAAGTTTCCAGAATTTAATCTTGATAAAGATTGTGTTTTAAGATTTGGAAAAAGGTTTGTGTGCCTTGTGATTCCCATTTGAAGAAAGAATTGTTGTGTGAAGCTCATAGTTCTCCATTTTCTGTTCATCCTGGCAGTACTAAGATATACAGAGACCTTCGAGAGTATTATTGGTGGGATGAAATGAAAAGATATATTGGTGATTTTACCATGAAATGTTTGACATGTCAATAGGTTAAAGCAGAGTGGAGGTTACTAAAGGGGATGCTTCAGCCTTTTCCAGTGCCAGAGTGGAAATGGGAGAATGTATCCATGGACTTTGTGGTGAGACTACCAAGGACTTCTCGAGGTAAAAATGCGATTTGGGTTATTGTTGATCGGCTAACAAAGTCTGTACATTTTCTTTTAATTTGAGATACAATGAATTTGGATCAGATTTATCGATTGTACCTCAAAGAGATTGTCAGGTTACATGGAGTTCCTCTTTCCATTGTGTCTGATAGAGATCCCAGGTTCACTTCTAAATTTTGGAAGGGACTTCGGAAGTTGTTGGGAAAAAAGTTAAATTTCAGTACAACTTTTCATCCTTAATCAGATGGGCAGTCAGAACGAACGATTCAAACCTTGGAGGATATGATTAGAGCTTGTTCAATGGACTATCAGGGAAGTTGGGATCAATATCTTTCATTATTTGAGTTTTCTTATAATAACAGTTTTCATTCCAGTATTCAGATGGCACCTTTTAAGGACTTGTATGGAAAGCGGTGTCGGAATCCTACGTTTTGGGATGAAGTCGGTGAAAGAAAGTTGATGGGGCCAGAATTAGTTGAAGAAGTGGATGAGAAAGTGAGGATGATCCAACAGCACATGAGGACAGCTCAGAATAGGTAGAAAAGTTATGCAGATATCATAAGGGAAGACTTCTCTTTCGATGCAGGTGACCATGTTTTCCTTAAAGTCTCTTCTTGGAAAAGTGTGATGCGTTTCGGTAAGAAAGGAAAGCTAAGTCCTCAGTTCATCGATCCTTTAGAAATCTTGGATAAAGTTGGAATAGTTTCATACTGCATAGCTTTTCCTCCGAGTTTGTTTCAGGTACACAATGGTTTTCATGTTTCGATGTTGAGAAAGTATGTGCCAGATTCATCACATGTCTTGAGCCCAGAAGTAGTTCTGCTGGAAGAGAACCTTTCTTATGAAGAGAAACCAGTTCAGATTATTGATCAAAAGGAAAAGGTATTGCTGAATAAGGTAATATACCAGGTAAATGTTTTTTGGAGAAACCACATGGTTTAAGAAGCAACATGGGAGTTTGAAAATTCTATGAGGGAAAGGTACCCACAGTTGTTTAATAAGTAAATAAAATTGCGAGGACGCAATTTCTAGAAGGTGGGGATATTGTAACACCCCATGTTTTTCTAAAAATAAATAGAAATGCATGGAACTTTGTTTTAAATAGATATTTTTAATTATCCTTTAAAACATAACTTTTCTACTTCTATGTTCTGAATTTCAAGAAACTATCATCTACATTTGTGTTCAATATGTTATTTGGAGTCTATTGGAACCAACTTGTTTTTTAGTGAACAATAATATACCCTTATGAATAGTAATATGAATAGTGATATGACCTCAATGAATAGTAAATTTTATTATTATTTTATTTTATTAAGGCTTTAAGATAATATCATACAGTTTAAGTTTTCATTGTGATATAGAAGTAGTTACAAAATTAGAATTGTTAATTTTTGAATTAAGTATGATTTTATTTAAAAATTAAATTAATAATATTTTGAAATTTATTTTCAAAAAAATGGACTTCATTTTTTAATTCTACACGTCGAAAAATGGTTTGGGTAAATTTTTGGGATTTTTCTAAAATTCTTTAATTTTCGATGAATAGTGAAATACGATAAAATACCGTATAATCAATTATCAGTAAAATTCACTATTTATGACATCATAAGTGATGAAAGGCCACTTGGTTCGAAATCACATGACATTATTACTATTTATGGTCACTTTAATTGAGATTTTTCGTAGTCTTGATAAAAATATTATAATAATGATTAAAATAATCTAAAATACCTCCCCTCCTGCGCTATAAATACCACCCTCACTCCCCTCTTCCTCCCACACTTCTCAAGACTTGATCCATGCCTAACTTCTATCCAGTACTCCTCCCAAGGTTCTTCCCCACGTCCTAGAGCTATTGGTCTCACCAAAAGACCAAAACCTAAGCCCTTAAGAAGGATCTCAAGGAGAAAAGATTAAGAGGTAAACAACCTCTTTTATTTTCTTTCTTTTCTTTCATTTTATGTTATTCTCTTCTTTTCCCTTTGGAATGCATTGGGATATTTCATTAAATATCCCACCTTACTATCCATATTATTTATGAATGATGAGATATTCCATTCCTCTCATTGAACTATTTTTATGAAATTTTAAGAGACGCCGTTAGGCTGCCGAGTTTTCGTGAGAAATTTATCAAGTTTTCTTTTATTTTAGGATTCCTTTATTTTCATATTCTTTAATCACCTAATATTAACCAAAAGGAATTAAATCTCCATAATCTTGTATATTCTGGATGTTCTCATGTTTATGGAAAATTCTTCATCAATATTCTTCTCCTCTCCCACTTATTTAAGGAATTGTCCGTGATGTGTCGAATTACCGACATCGTGGATGATGTAATTTCAATTTCCATTAATTCTTTAAAGTCTGGTCATAAAACCATTTATATGGTTGAAAAAGGTTATAATATATGTTTTATAACTCACCCATGGTTCTGGAATTCTTTTGTACTCGTGGTTCAAATTTATAAGACAAAACGAGGTTGTTATTATCAAAGAACCACTAAAAGGATCAAAACAAACATCATTAATGTTCTAACTTATGAATCATTCTAATGTAATAATTAAAAATTATAAAAGGAATAATTTATGTTACTGGTTATATGAAAATAATAATCCATTAAAATTCTTGAGTTTCACTTCCAATCGACAAGAATGTCCACCATGAACCAATCATATAAATCATGTAAAGAATTCAACCAAAAAACAGTGCAAGGGGAAGAATACTAACAATTAAGGGTAAAAAGATGTTATGAAATGATAATATAAGATGTTATAAACATGAAAATGTTTCTATAAAATATAAATAACACTCTTTTAACCATTATACATGAGGTTTAAACAATTTGGAAGTAAGAAAAACCTGAGGTAAGGGAATTTTTAACCCGATTTACATTCTTTGGGTTAACCTTCTAATTCATTATTTATGTGCTATTTAAATTGTTTATGTGATAGGTTATGTTTATAATATGTATTATTATGTTTATTTACAGAATATATACATACTCCATCCACTCTATTAAGTCTCTCTTCAATTGTATGCTATTTATAAGGGGTTTTTTCTTTAAAAATCCTCTTTTAAAATTCGGTTTTACAAAATTCCAAAGTAATGTTTTTATGGAATTATTCATGTTGTATGATTATGTTTTGGTTATTGGGAATTATTTATGATTAAGGGTGGGACCTATATCTCCCTCCAATTCATTGGGTATGATTAATTTGTAGGTCGGCCGCATGGTTACTCCAAGTGTAACTGTGATGGTTACACAAAGTAAGGTAGCCGTGAGGGTTACAAATTATAAGGTAGCCAAGAATGGTTACAATATTATGTAAGTAATGACCCAAGATACCTTTCTGATTAAATTTATGTTCTAATGTTTTTTGTGGATTTTGGGTAAATCTCATTTTTCACAAAGTAAGTATATATGGGTGACAATCATGTCTTTTGAAAATGTTTTCATACGTTACGAGTATTCATGGACTAATGTGCTCTTTCCTTATTTTTCATCCCTTACTAAGATTTTGTTCTCATCCCATGTTTTTAAATGATTTTTCACAGGTTAATGTAAGTTTAATACAAGTAAGGAAGACATTTTAAATGTTGAATAATTGTAAAAGAGCATTGTTTTAAGTTTTAATGTTTTATAATTTGAAAAAAATGGAAACTGTTTTTATGATATCCACTCTGTAACAATTTGTAATGTTATGAATGTTTTTTCCTAATTATCTAAAGCTCAAAACTTGAAAAGATACTCAATGTGAAAGGAAGTTTTTTATTGACTAAATTAAAGATTATTTATTTAATAAGGTCAAGTCTTTATACCTCCTTTAGCACGCCGACCAATCCTACATCACGAAACCCTAACACAATTCTAACCAACTTCTGTTCATCGCAAATTTCTATTCCATCCCATCGAACTGACCTCACGCATAGTAGCATCCACATCATGATGTGTTTCCATATATATCTCCTTGATTGGGACATATATGTATGGGAAATTGGTCTCGCCCAAACTTACCCAAGATTCTAGGTTTAAGCGGTTTCTTGTAGTTTAGTTTGGGTTGTTGAATCCTCAGAGACCTAAGAAGAAAACTATAAAAATGTACATTCTATGGAAAGTTCTTGGCTATTAATTGGCCATATTTGGGTTTATTTTAGATAGGTTTAAGTGAACACTAATATTATTAAGTTAATTCAATTTAAAATAATGATTTGATCCTAGGTTTTCACATGGGGTGGATTGGATGCATTCCTTTTTCAACTATTTCAATTTCTTATATTTGAGATGAGTTCATTTAATAAGATCAAAAAAAATCATCACTTAATAGTTTAATACCTCCAAAACTTAATAATAATCTCCTATACACTTTAAGGATCAAATTTTTGAGCACTCCAAGGTGAAGGTTCGTATTAGCACTAGAAGTGTGCGACCTTAAATTCAACAAGGATGAAGGAGTTCAAAGATCTTCAAACAAAATTTTCAATTAAAATAAGTGATTAGACATTAATAGAGTGAGAAATAAAATCCAATACAACACCTTTATACTCCTTTTGATCAAACCATAAGTGGGATAGCCTTCCATTGATTCTATGGTTTCAATGGAAGTGGAAAGTAGACTCATGAGGGAATAATTGGAGAGGTAAAAAAAAGACAATGAAATAACGATCACTCCACTGTTGTGTGATAATTTCAAAAGGTTTGGTGTGAATAAATTCACACCTTGAACCAAAGGTATCAACGTGATATGAAGAAGAAAAAAATAACAGGAGAAGAAGAAATTTTATTAAGAACTAAGGTGATTTGATTAACTTACATGAGAAAGAAGAACGTTACAAAGACAAATCGGAATAATAACATTACAATGAAAACAAAGCTCCAAGATCCATAAATCCTCCAAAAACACTACCTTAAATAGGAATTTTGAGAGCCTTGGGTCGATCCCCCATCTGTACAAGTCTCCTCAATTAATGGTGGTAGGCCTAGGGTGGTGGAAAGTAAGAGAGAGGAGACTTTTCCACCCTTGACCCGAAGTTGAAGCCATCTTTCCTTCACTAAATAGAGGTGCCCAGATTGACTTCTATATGGATTAATTGGAGTGGTCCATAGAAAAAATGGATATCTTAATGTCCCCTAACTTTTTGTAAAGTTTTAAAACAAAATATTTTATGGATTACGAGATATGTGTAAAATGGTGAGATGTTTTTCTGGGTCACAGAAAATAGACCAGAAATTTATCTTCAACTTGGGATGCCTGTAAATCCATTCCAACATCCGAATTATTTTATTCCACTTTTGAATTAAATGTTCCCCATTATTTCCTACATCTTTAGTTAAATTTTGAGAATTATTAGGCTTGGATCCTGGCCGCTACAGTCGCTTTACTGGGCTACTTTCCAGTTTACTTTTCCCAGAATGTGTTTCCATGAAATCCCATGTTGGTGGTCTTCCAATGTGAATATTTAGATACCTAAAAAGTTTTAATTTTTCCTTGTAGCATGAGATAACTGAAAATAAAACATGAAAATAAAATCAAGGCCATTTTGGGTACTTTAAATGATGTTAAAAATGTACCATGTAATAGTGCATTTTAAGAAAGAATTACAATTATAATATGAAATAATGTTCAAAGTGTAAAATACACTAAAATGGTGTTTATGAATAATAAATAACATGAATATTATATATATATTAAAAATGAATATTAGCCTAATTCAGTGTCTAATCACACCCCCCAACTTGAGTTTTTCTAGTCCCAAGAAAAATGTATCTCAAAAATATAAAATTCAAATTCACTTTTCCAAAAACATTTTAATACACAATGATCACCAAAAAAACTTATACCAAAAAACTATGAATCCCATAAAAATCTTTTAATACAAGATAGTTTCATAAATATATCCCAATATCAAGACCATTCCTTTATTCAAATTCATCTCCATAATTTATCCAATATCAATTAAGTATGAGGATGTGTTGTGTATCACAATAGACATGGAGGTTCATCTTTATTAAAGGGGGAAATAATGGAAGATCTAGGTGGAATCACATTTCAATATTAAGATGAGTATTCATTTTTTTTCAATATTTCCATGGTAATTGAAATTACACTCAAAAGAGTGAACCCATGCAGTGAGACTTTCCCAATGACTCCCAGGCTCAAAGACCTTAGGGCACCAAGTGAATCCCATGTAATCAGGCATCATATCGAGTTAACTCAGTCAAAATGAAAGTCATATTACCAAAAAAAGAGATAAAATTACTAAATATGGGCTGGAAAACTATAGAGTCACGATCCCCAAGTGTCGAAAGCCACACATTAGGTCATTTCATTGCTCTACGCGCAAATTTATTGTTTTTTTTTGATTTTTTGAGTACTCATATTAAAACTAAAATGATCAAAAAACCTATGATATTTATTTGGGGGACCCCATGAACTCAAACTAATACCCCACTATCCAAATTACATGCATTGTGATATCTTTTTTTCTATTTGGATGGAAATATAAATGATGAAATTTCACATTAGATAGCCACACTTTCCAAAATCTATGCTCATGAAATTATACATGGATTAAAATTAGAATCAGGGAATGATAAATTATTTGATATTCAATTTCAAAGTGTTCAATCTGTATTATCATGTTCAGAGTAAAAATAAATTTTCCTTCCATTTACACACATTTTTTCAAATAATTATTTTTTCACACAAAAGCAATTTGTTTACAGAAAATAAAAATTTTCATTTCATATCCCCCCAACATAAAATAAATCTATCCCCATTTTTTGAAGAAAAGAAAATTTAGAAGGGGGTGTAGGTAGATAAGGGGAGTTTAAAAAATGAGTATCATGGAATGAAGTCACCCGTTGATTGAAGTTGAAGTTCATGCTACTCCAATTTAGTCCTTTGATATCCATGTTACTAGCAGAGTTCCCTAGTGGAAAAAAGAAAAAAAACAAAACAATATATATATTTATTCATATAATAAAAAAATAAAATATAAGTATATATACAAAAATTATAGAATTATTAAGCACTATAAGCCGTAGGTTAGTGGTAAGTGCGTGCCCTTGTATCCCTTCGGTCTTGGGTTCGAGTCCCCACAACTTCACCGGTTGTGATAGGGTTTTCCCCATGACCTACGATGTGTACTTTTAATGTTATTTTTATTATTTGTTTATTTTTATTTTAACCTACAAACACATAAAAATAAAATGAACTGATAATACATTATCATCTTTTTAAATTTCTGGGTAAGGTATTACTCAAGTATCAGACCATGTGACATAGATGAATATGGCACTCCCCTTTCATACCCATCCATACTTATAATAGAAGAATAGGTCAACAATATATTTTTATTTTTATTTTTTTAAAATATCAAAATGATTCGGTAATCCTATTTGAAAAATAAAGATGATTCAAAAAGATTGGAAACATGAAAACCACAGGTTTTCTTCCCATGAAACACTTTTGTTTAATGTATTTAGCTCGACTTGAACCCCCCTAACTTACCCAATACCAACTTTAAACATTTTAAAGACATCATATTTCTCCATTAATTTAAGGAGATTGATTCTTTTTTTAGAATTTGTGTGATGTACAAACCTATGTTCTACCATGAGTGGGAAAATACAAGTAATATCAGAAATGGTTGATCCAGTTTCTTCTGTAGTATTTCCTAAGACATCAATGATCATTACAAACATTTTAATTTTAATAGAAGAATGAATTGAAACTAAAAGTTCATGGTTATACCCTATTAAGGGATACTTGAGTGGGGAAGTAAGGATATTAATTTTGAGCTCGGATTGGGTAGGACATTCAGACACAGGTGGAGATTTTGAATCCAAATCAGTTTCATTTTCCCAATTTCTCAACAAAATTGGTTCATTTTGAATAGAAGATTCAACCACAAAATTGGAAATATTAGTGTCAGGAATGGGTATGGACTCAAATTTTTTGATTTCTCCCATTGGTTTAGTGATGTTTGGTTCTAAAAAATCATCAATATATAAATATTCAGGACACTCAATCCATGATGTCAAATTTTCCTCTTTTGAATACAAAAAATCGTTTTCTTATTGATTTAAACACCCATAAAAAATTCCTTCATGTTTTTATAGTATCTTGGATTCAAAGGAAAATTCATTAACATTTTAATGAGAGGTTTGTGTGTAACAAGATTCTTTTATCAATGTTAAGGAATAGAAAACATGAGTGGGAATGGGTTCCAAAACTATTTCAATGCCTTGAAGTTCTAATCTTAATGACATAACCTAAAAATTCATTTTCTCCATTTGTTGATTAAGTTTTTCAAGTAATGGATGTGGATCAGGATGGATAAAGGGTTGATCCAAATGGTCTATTCTAGGTGGATAATTAAGTTGTTGGAATTGCACAAGAGGGTGTTCAGATTGGATTTGTGGGGAATGAAACTCACTATATGTTGGAATGTTTTTTGTATTTTAGAAGTTCAAACATTGTGGTTCATTAGGTTTTTGATGACCCCACCAATATAAATTAGGATGGTAATTGTACATTACACATGGAGTTGGGTGATCAAAGTAGGGATAGGTTCCCCATGTTTAGATGTGTTCAACATTTCCTTCTATAGGAGTGAGGGAGTGAGAACTGAGAAGTGGGATGAAAAAAAAGGATGCTAGTGTCTAAGAAAACTTACTTAGGTCCTTGGAAATGGTGCTAAAATTTGGTCTCAGCCTAATTTACCCAATATTTTAGGTTTAAGCGGTTACTTGTAGTTTAGCTTGGGTTGTCAAATCCTCAAAGACCTAAGAAGAAACCTATAAACATGTAAATTATATGGAAAGTTATTGGATATTAAGTGGCCATATTTGGGTTGATTTTAGATAGTTTTAAGTGAACACAAAGAGTCTTAAGTTAATTAAATTTAAAATAATGAGTTGATCCTAGGTTTTCACATGGGGTGGATTGGACACATTCCGTTTTTAACTATTTCAATTTCTTATATTTGGGATGGGATCATTTAATAAGATCAAGAAAAATAATCACTTACTAGTTTAATACCTCCATAAATTAATACAAATTACCTATACACTTTAAGGATAAAAGTTTTGAGCACTCCAAGGTAAAGGTTTTTATTATCACTTGAAGTGTGCGACCTTAAATTCAACAAGGATGAAGGAGTTTAAAGACCTTCAAACAAAATTCTCAATTAAAAGAAGTGATTAGACATCAATAGAGTTATAAATAACATCTAATAAATCCCATTTATACTAAATTTTATCAACCCATAAGTGGCATATCCCTCCATTGATTCTATGGTTTCAATGGAAGCAGAAATTATACTCATGAGGGAAGAATTGGAGAAGTAAAAAAAGACAATAAAATAACGATCACTCCACTGTTGTGTGATAATTTCAAAAGGTTTGGTGTTAATACATTCACTCCTTGAACCAAAGGTATCAAAGTGATATTAATAAGAAAAAAATAAGAGGATATGAAGAAATATTATTAAGAACTAAGGTGATTTGAACAACTTACACGAGAAAGAAGAAAATTACAAAGACAAATCAGCATAATAACATTACAATGAAAACAAAGATCCAAGATCCATCAATAATCTAAAAACACTACCTTAAATATTAATTTTTAGAGCCTTGGGTCGAGCCCCCATCTGTACAAGTCTCCTAAATTAATGGGGGCAGGCCTAGGGTGGTAAAAATTAAGGGAGAGGAGACTTTTCCACCCTTGACCCGAAGTTACAGCCAGCTTTCATTCACTGAACAGAGGCACCTATATGTCCTTATAGAAGTCCTAATTGGAGTGGGTAATAGACAACAAAAAATGGATATTAGGATGTATCCTAACTAACTTTAAGGTTTCAGTCCAAAATATTTTATGGATTACGAGATATGTGTAAACTGGTGGGATTTGTTTCTGGGCCACAGAATCTGGCCCATAAATTTATCTTCTACTTGGGCCATCCCGAACTCCATTCAAACATCCTAATTAGATATTTACAATGTTGAATTAAATGTTCCCCATTATTTCCTATATCTTTATTTTAAATTTTTAGAATCATTGGGCTTGGATCCTAGATGCTACAGTCTCTTTATCGGGATGCTGTCCAATTTACTTTGCCCAGAATGTGTTTCCATGAAATCCCATTTTGGTGGTCTTCCAATGTGAATCTTCTGATACTTAAAATTTTTGAATTGTTCCTTGTATCATGAGAGACATGAAAATAAAACATGAAAATAAAATCAAGGCCATTTTGGGTACTTTAAATGATGATAAAAAATGCACCATGTAATAGTGCATTTTAAGAAGAATTATAATTATAATATGAAATAATGTTAAAAGTGTAAAATGAACTAAAATGGTGTTTATGAATAATAAATAAAAGGAATATTGTATATATTAACAATGAATATTATCCTCATTCAATGGATAATCACCCACCCAACTTGAGTTTTTCTAGTCCTGAGCAAAATGTATCTCAAAAATAAGAAATTCAAATTCCCTTTTCCAAAAACATTTTAATACACAATGATCACCAAACACACTTATACCAAAAAACTATGAAACCCATCAAAATATATTAATACAAGATAGTTTCATATGAATATCCCATTACCAAGCCCATTCCTTTATTCAAATTCATCTCCATATTTCATCCAATATCAATTAAGTATGAGGATGTGTTGTGTATCACAATTGACATGGAGGTTCATCTTTATTCAAGGGGGAAATGATGGAAGGGCTAGGTGGAATCACATTTCAATATTAATATGAGTATTCATTTCTTTTCAATATTTCCATGGTAATTGAAATTGCACTCAAAAGATTCAACCCATGTAGCAAGACTTTGCCGATGACTCCTAGGCTCAAAGACCTTAGGGCACCAAGTGAAGCCCACATACTCAGTAATCATCTCGAGTTAACTCAGTCAAAAACAAAGTCAAATCTCCACAAATAGAGATAAATTTACTAAATCTGGGCCATACAACTATGGAGTCACAATCCCCAAGTGCCGAAATCCATGCATTAGGTCATTTTATTTCTCTACGCGCAAATTTATTTATTTTTTATTTTTTTTAAATAATCATATTAAAATTAAAATGATCACCAAACCTATGATATTTATTTGGGGGACCCCATGAACTAAAAATAATATCCCACAATCCAAAGTACGTGTGTTGTGATCTCTTTTTTTTCTATATGGATGAAAATATAAACAATTAAATTTCACATGAGACAACCACACTTTCCAAAATCTATGATCATGAAATTATACATGGATTAAAATTAAAATCAGGGCATGCTAAATTATTTGATATTCAGTTTCAAATTGTGCAAGGTTTATTATCATGTTCAATGTTAAAATAATTTTTCCTTCCATTTACACACATTTTTTAAAATCATTTTTTTTTCACACAAAAGCAATTTTTTTACACAAAATCAATTTTTTTATTTCATCTCCCCCATCTTAAAATAACACTGTCCCTAGTGTTTGAAGAAAATAAAATTTAGAAGGGGGTACAAGCAGATAAGGGGAGTTTAAAAAATAAGGATCATGGAATGAAGTCACATGGTGGTTGAAGTTGAAGTTTGTGCCACTCCAATTTATTCCTTTGATATACAAGTTACTCGTAGAGTTCCCTAGTCGAAAAAAGAAAAAAAAACCATATATATATATATATATTAATATAATAAAAAAAATAAAATATAAGTATATATAAAAAAATTATAGAATAAGGAAGCACTATAAGCCATAGGTCAGTGGTAAGTGCGTGTCCCTGTCTCCCTTCAGTCCCGGGTTCGAGTCCCCACGGCTTTGCCGATTGTGACGGGGTTTTCCCCACGACCTACGTCGTGTCCTTTTTTTTATTGTTATTATTATTTTTATTTTAACCTAAAAACACATAAAAATAAAATAAACTGATGATACGTTGTCTTCTTTTTAAATTTCTGGGTAAGGTATTAGTCAAGGATAACACCACATTACACGGATGAATATGGCGCTCTCCTTTCATACCCATCCATAATTATAATTTAAGAATAGGTAAAAAGTATATATTTTTTTTATTTTTTTTAAATATAAAAATGATTCTGTAATACTATTTGAAAAATAAATATTATTCACAAAGATTGGAAACATGAAAACCACAGGTTGCCTCTTGTGAAACACTTTTATTTAATGTCGCTAGCTCGACTTGAACCCCCATAACTTACCCAATACCAACATTAAACATTTTAAAGACCCCATATTTCTCCACTTATACTTTATTGAGATTGATTCTTGGTTTATAATTTGTGTCATGTACAAACCTATGTTCTACCATGAGTGGGAAAATACAATTAATATCAGAAATGGTTGATCTAGTTTCTTATGAAGTCTTGCCTAAGACATCAATGATCATTACAACTTATTTTATTTCAATAGAAAAATGAATTCCAACTGAAATTTCATGGTTATACCATATGAAGGGATACTTGAGTGGGGAAGGAAGGATAATAATTTTGAGATTAGGTTGGATAGGACATTCAGACATTGGTATAGATTTTGAATCCAACTCAGTTTCATTTTCCAAATTTCTCAACAAAATTGGTTCCTTTTGAATAGAAGATTCAACCAAAAAATTGGAAAGATCAGTGTCAATAATGGGTATGTACTCAAACTTTTTGATTTCTCCCAATGGTTTAGTGATATTTGGTTCTGAAAAACCATCAATAGATAAATATTTAGGACACTCAATACCTGATGTCAAATTTTGCTCTTTTGAAAACAAAAAATCAGCTTCATCTTGATTTAAACACCCATAAACAATTCCTTCATGTTTTTTTAGTATCCTGTATTCAAAGGACAATTCATTAGCATTTTCATGAGAGGTTTGTGTGTAACATGATTCTTCTATCAATGTTAAGGAAGGGAAAACCTGAGTAAGAATGGTTTCCAAAACTATTTCAATTCCTTGAAGTTCTAATATTAATGAATTAACCTTAAAATTCATTATCTCCATTCGTTGACTAAGTTTTTCAAGTAATGAATGTGTATAATTATGGATAAGGGGTTGAGCCAAATGGTGTATCCAAGGTGGACAATTAAATTGTTGGAATTGCACGGGAGGGTGTTCATATTGGATTTCTGGGGAATGGAACTCATTATATGTTGGAAAATTTTGTGGATTATAGAAGTTAAAACAATGTGGTTCATTAGGTTTTTGATGATCCCACCAGTAAAAATTAGGACGATCATTTTACATTACACATGGATTTGGGTGATCCAAGTAGGGATTGGTTCCCCATGTTTGGATGTGTTCAAGATTTCCTTCCATAGGAGTAAGGGAGTGAGAACATAGAAGTGGGATGAAAAAAAAGGATGCTGGTGTCTAAGATAATGTACTTAGGTCCCTAGAAACGACACCAAAATTTGGTCTCACACAAATTTACCCATGATTTTAGGTTTAAGCGGTCTCTTGTTGGTTATCTTGGGTTGTCGAATCCTCAGATACCTAAGAAGAGACCTATAAACACGTACATTCTATAGAAAATTCTTGGCTATGAAGTGGCCATCTTTGGGTTGATTTTAGATAGGTTGAAGTGAACACTAAGAGTCTTAAGTTAATTCAATTTTAAATAATGATTTGATCCTAGGTTTTCACATGGGGTGGATTGGATGCATTCCTTTTTCAACTATTTCAATTTCTTATATTTGATATGGGTTCATTTAATAAGATAAATAAAAATCACCACTTACTGGTTTAATACCTCCACACCTTAATACTAATCACCTATACACTTGAAGGATCAATGTTTTGAGCACTCCAAGGTAAAGGTTTGTATTAGCACTTGAAGTGTTCGACCTTAAATTCAACAAGGACGAAGGAGTTCAAAGATATTGAAACAAAATTCTCAATTAAAAGAAGTGATTAGACATTAATAGAGTGATAAATAACATCCAATACCTCCCCTTGATACTCCCTTAGATCAACCCATAAATGGGTATCCCTCCATTGATTCTATTGTTTCAATGGAAGTGGAAAGTAGACTCATGAGGGAAGAATTGAAGAAGTAAAAAAAAGGAAATGAAATAACGATCACTCCACCGTTGTGTGATAATTTCACAAGGTTTGGTGAGAATAAATTCACACCATGAACCAAGAGTATCAACGTGATATGAATAAGAACAAAATAATATGAGAAGAAGAAATTTTATTAAGAACTAAGGTGATTCGAACAACTTACATGAGAAAGAATAATGTTACAAAGAAAAATGGGCACAATAAAATTACAATGAAAACAAAGCTCCAAGATCCATCAATCCTCCAAATCCACTACCTTAAATAGGAATTTTTGGAGCCTTGGGTTTATCCCACATCTTTACAAGTCTCCTCAATTAATGGTGATAGGCCTAGGGTGGTGGAAAGTAAGGAAGAGAAGAATTTTCCACCCTTGACCCGAAGTTGTAGCCAACTTTCATCCACTAAACAGAGGTGCCTATATGGCCTTATAGATGGTAGAATTGGAGTGGTACATAGAAGAAAAAAATGGATATAATGATGTCCCATAACTATTTTTAACGATTTAGAAAAAAATATGTTAGGTATTAATAGATATGTGTAAAATGGTGGGATGTTTTTCTGGACCGCAGAATCTAGCCCAGAAATTTATATTTAAATTGGGCCACCTGGAACTCCATTCAAACATCCGAATTATTTTTGGAAAATATTTAATGAAATGTTCCCCATGATTTCCTCTATATTGAGTTAAATTTTTAGAATTATTGGGCTTATATCCTAGCCGTTATAGTCTCTTTACTGGGATACTATCCAGTTTACTTTTCCCAGAATGTGTTGCCATGAAAGCCCATTTTGGTGGTTTTACAATGTGAATCTTCAGATACTTAAAAAGTATGAATTGTTACTATTATCATGAGAGACCAGAAAATAAAACATTATAATAAAATCAAGTCCATTTTGGGTACTTTAAATGATGTTAAAAAAAATGTACCATGTAATAGTGCATTTTAAGAAGGAATTAAAATTATAATATGAAATAATGTTCAAAGTGTAAAATTCACTAAAATGGTGTTTATGAATAATAAAGCACATGAATATTATATATATTATCAATGAATATTAGCCTCATTAAGTGGATAATCACACCCCCAACTTGTGTTTTTCTAGTCCCGAGCAAAATGTATCTCAAAAATATGAAATTCAAATTCCCTTTTCCAAAAACATTTTAATACACAATGATCACAAAAAACACTTATACCAAACAACTATGAAACCCATCAAAATATTTTAATACAATATAGTTTCATAAGCAGATCCCAATCCCAAGATCATTCTTTTGTTCAAATTCCTCGCCATATTTCATCCAATATCAATTAAGTATGAGGATGTGTTGTGTATCACAATAGACATGGAGGTTAATCTTTATTAAAGGGGAAAATAACAAAAGTGGTAGGTGGAATCACTTTTCAATATTAAGATGAGTATTCATTTTTTTTCAATATTTCCATTGTAATTGAAATTTCATTCAAAAGAGTCAACCTATGTAGCGAGACTTTTCCGATGACTCCCAAGCTCAAAGACCTTAGGGAACCAAGTGAAGCCCACATACTCGGGAATAATATCAAGTTAACTCAGTCAAAAAGAAAGTCAAATTACCACAAATAGAGATAAAATTACTAACTTTGGGCCAGACAACTAAGGAGTCATGATCCTCAAGTGCCGAAAGCCACACATTAGGACATTTCATTGCTCTACATGCAAATTTATTGTTTTTTTTATTTTTTGAATAATCATATTAGAATTAAAATGATCACCAAACCTATGATATTTATTTGGGGGACTCCATGAACTCAAACTAATACCACACTATCCAAATTATTTGCGTTCTGATCTCTTTTTTTCTATTTGGAAGAAAATATAAATGATGAAATTTCACATTAGACAACCACACTTTCCAAAATCTATGCTCATGAAATTATACATGGATTAAAATTAGAATCAGGGCATGATAAATTATTTGATATTCAGTTTCAAGGTGTGCAATGTGTATTATCATGTTCAAAGTTAAAAGAATTTTTCCTTCCATTTATACACATTTTTTCAAATCATTTTTTTTCACACAAAAGAATTTTTTTTACACAACATCAAATTTTTTATTTCATATCCCCCACAACATAAAATAACACTGTCCCCAGTGTTTGAAGAAAAGAAAATTTAGAAGGGGGTGGAGGCAGATAAGCAGAGTTCAAAAAATGAGGATCATGGAATGAAGTCAAAAAATGAGGATCATGGAATGAAGTCACCTGGTGATTTATGGTGAAGTTTGTGCTACTCCAATTTATTCCTTTGATATCCATGTTAATCTTATAGTTCCCTAGTGGAAAAAAGAAAAAAAACAATATATATATATATATATATTAATATAATAAAAAAAATAAAATATAAGTATATATACAAAAATTATAGAATAAGGAAGCACTATAATCCGTAGGTTAGTGGTAAGTGCGTGCCCCAGTCTCCCTTCGGTCCCAGGTTCGAGTCCCCACAGCTTCACCGATTGTGACGGGGTTTTCCCCATGACCTACGATGTGTCCTTTTAATTTTATTATTATTATTATTATTATTATTATTTTCGTATTTTTATTTTAACCTAAAAACACATAAAAATAAAATGAACTGATGATATATTTTCTTCTTTTTAAATTTGTGGGTAAGGTATTACTCAAGGATCACACCACGTGACACAGATGAATATGGAACTCCCCTTCCATACCCATCCATACTTATTATAGAAGAACAGATCAGCAGTCTATTTTTTTTATTTTTTTTAAATATCAAAATAATTCAGTATTCTTACTTGAAAAATAAAGTTGATTCACAAATATTGGTAACATGAAAACTACGGGTTTCCTCCCATGCAACACTTTTGTTTAATGTCATTAGCTCGACTTAAACCCCCATAACTTACCCAATACCAACTTTCAGCATTTTAAAGACCCCATATTTATCCACTTCTAATTTATTGAGATTGATTATTTATTTAGAATTTGTGTCATGTACAAACCTATGTTCTACCATGTGTGGGAAAATACAAGTAATATCAGAAATGGTTGATCGAGTTTCTTCTGAAGTCTTGCCTAAGACATCAATGATCATTCCAAACTTTTTTTTTCAATAGAAGAATGAATTCCAACTGAAATGTCATGGGTATACCCTATTATGGGATACTTGAGTGGGTAAGGAAGGATAATAATTTTGAGCTCGGGTTGGATAGGACATTCAGACACAGGTGGAGATTTTGAATCCAACTCAGTTTTATTTTCCAAATTTCTCAACAAAATTGGTTCCTTTTGAATAGAAGATTCAACCAAAAAATTAGAAATATTAGTTCCAGGAATGGGTATAGACTCAAATTTTTTGATTTCTCCCAATGGTTTAGTGATGTTTGGTTCTGAAAAATCATCAATAGATAAATATTCAGGACACTCAATACATGATATCAAATTTTCCTATTCTAAATACAAAAAATCAGTTTCCTCTTGATTTAAACACCCATAAACAATTCCTTCATGTTTTTCTGGTATCTTGGATTCAAAGGACAATTCATTAGCATTTTCATGAGAGGTTTATGTGTAACGAGATTCTTATATCAATGTTAAGGAAGGGAAAACATGAGTGGGAATGCGTTCCAAAACTATTTCAATGCCTTGAAGTTATAATCTTAATGAAGTAACCTCAAAATTCATTATCTCCATTTTTTGAATAAGTTCTTCAAGTAATGGATGTGGATCGAGATGGATAAGGGGTTTATCCAAATGGTCTATTCTAGGTGGATAATTAAGTTGTTGGAATTACACGGGAGGGTGTTTAGATTGTCTTTGTGGGGAATTAAACTCATTATATATTGGAATGTTTTGTGGATTATAGAATATAGAAGTTAAAACACTATGGTTCATTATTTTTTTGATGATCCAACAATTATAAATTAGTATGTTCATTTTACATTACACATGGAGTTGGGTAATCAAACTAGGGATAGGTTCCCCATGTTTGGATGTGTTCAAGATTGCCTTCCATAGGAGTGAGGGAGTGAGAACAGAGTAGTGGGATGAATAAAAGGATGATAGTGACTAAAATAACTTACTTAGGTCCCCAAAAACGGCTCCAAAATTTGGTCTCACCAAAATTTAACCAAGATTTTAGGTTTAAGAGATCTCTTGTAGTTTAGCTTGGGTTTTCTAATCTTCAGAGACCTAAGAAGAAACCTATAAACACGTATATTATATTGACAGTTTTTGGATATGATGTGGCCATCTTTGGGTTGATTTTAGATAGGTTTAAGCGAACACTAAGAGTCTTAAGTTAATTCAATTTAAAATAATGAGTTGATCCTAGGTTTTCACATGGGGAGGATTGGATGCATTCATTTTTCAACTATTTCAATTTCATATATTTGAGATGGGTTCATTTAATAAGATCAAGAAAAATCATCACTTACTGGTTTAATACCTTCAAACCTGAATACTAATCACCTATACACTTGAAGGATCAAATTTTTGAGCATTCTAAGGTAAAGGTTCATATTAGCAATTGAAGTGTGCAGCCTTAAATTCAACAAGGATAAAGGAGTTTAAATATTTTCAAACAAAATTCTCAATTAAAAGAAGTGATTAGAAATTAATAGAGTGAGAAATAACATCCAATATAGCCCCTTTATAATCCCTTGGATCAACCCATAATTTTACTATCCCTCCATTGATTCTATGGTTTCAATGGAAGCAGAAAGTAGACTCATGAGGGAAGAATTGGAGAAGTAAAAAAAAGACAATGAAATAACGATCACTCCACTGTTGTGTGATAATTTCACAAGGTTTGGTGTGAATAAATTCACACCTTGAACAAAAAGTATCAAAATTATATGAAGAATAAAAAAATAAGAGGATAATAAGAAATTTTATTAATAACTAAGGTGATTCAAACAACTTACATGAGGAAGAAGAACGTTACAAAGACAAATCAGTATAATTACATTACAATGAAAACAAAGCTCTAAGATACCTAAATTATCCAAAAACACTGCCTTAAATAGGAATTTTGAGATACTTTGGTATATCCCCCATCTGTACAAGTCTCGTCAATTAATGGTGGTAGGCATATGGTGGTGGAAGGTAAGGGAGAGGATACTTTTCCACCCTTGACCCGAAGTTGCATCGATAACTACTAGTGTAACCACTGTATACCTAGTGCCTTATAATAGGAACCTAGTATGACATAGATGAGTTTTTTTTAAATAGGGGTTAAAATAGTAATTTCAAATTAGATAATTAACCCCTAAAATACCCTTTATTGGGATTTCATTGTGATTCTCATTTTGTAACACCCTTGAGAGGCTATCCTTCATCTCTCTCCATATCCCATTGAACCTACCTTTGATTCCTTTCTAAATTCATCATTGAGTTTCTGAAAATCCCATAACATAATAGATCTAAAGTTGGGAATCCATTTTTATATTTATTTTACTACTCTTCATGTGAACTGAGAGTGAGTCCCTAAATTCCTCAATTGTCAAGGTTTTGAATTCTTGTTTTCCTTTCATCATTATTACACTGAATGGTAGGATGGGGTGTTAATTAATGATCTTAAGGTAAGGAAATACTCTAAATTTATATTTTTATTTCTTCCATATATAATGGGTTAAATCCTAGATTACATTTCTCCTAGGTTTGCTAAATATTATCAGGAGTTTCATATCCTCATCATGACGATGCTTGAGTTGTTCTATCATGTTCGAAACATCATAATGCTTAGTTAAGCCTTGGTACACGATTTTTTTGAGTAAAATAAAATGAAAGGGGGATGAGAAGATCATGAGAAATAACTTCTTGATAAATTAAAGAACCTAATGAGTTTTCCCAGAATAATGTAGATGAATTTGGGTCGATTCTTGAGTTATTAAGACTAAATTATTGAGATTGGAGCTATTTTTTTGAGTCATTGATCTTAATGACTGATATAAAGAGAACATGTGGTGGAAGGATAGTAATTTAGTCAAGTTTGAAATGAGAGATATTATATGTCTCTTAAATATGGAAGTGAAGAATTAATAGGATGCATATTCTAAACTCCAATGATCAATACATCACAAAAGAACTAGTGATTAATTATTGAGAAGAAGGATGTAGAGATGATCTAGAAGTGATGCAGGATTTGAATAAAAATAATTATTGTTTTGAAATTACAATTGAATCAAAGAAAAAATGAGGTGATCCTCTCTACTTACCAATATTTCATTTTAAAATAGCCAAGAAGATTAATACGAAGTTGTTGTATAGTGAGTATTTTGAGATGAAGAAATAATTGATCACACTGGGAGACATAATTGGCCAAGAAGAGAATAAAGATAAAAAGAAAAGTGTTTTTGTGGAAACCTAGTATATATAACCATTAAAGAATTAAAAAAACAAATCAAATGGGTTAAAATAGTTTCATGAAAAGATATAGTTTGTGTTCCAAGTTATACATGATTTGTTTCGAATTATAGTATAGTAGGAATGGGTTTAAAAATATATTTGGCTTCTTGAGGTAACCAAGATCTTGATAGTATAAAAAACTAATAAACAAAAAATTGTGTTATGTGTTGGGTGTGCCAAGTGAGTAGTGAGAGGATCCAATAGTTTTGTAGAAGAGTTGGTTGACTAAGTTGAGGATTTTGAATAATAAGAATCATGATCCACTACATAATATATAAAGTAATAAGAAGAGTGTGTTGAGACAATGATGATGAGTTTCAACCTACCTAGTTTCTATGAAGAATATAAATAGAAGAATAATTATAAAAGGAAGATTTAATTTGAGTTTGAGAATCCAATGAATAATTTTTAAAGAATTGGTAAGTGAGAATAAAAATAGAGACCAAGTTTGAAGTGTTTCTTTATGATTAGTTGAAGACTTTGTTTAAGGAAGAAGATTATTTTTGTGATATAGTGACATCTTGGATAATATTTATGATCTAATACAAATATGGAAGGAATATGAGATTATGAGCTAGTGTGATGCTATTTTGAATAATGTGGGATGTAGTATAATGGTCCGTTCACTTGTGTTATGGAACATCTTAGGTTTTTTTTTTCAGGTATGGAAAATCCTTTTGTTTATGTTTTTTATCATCTTGTTGATCATTTGAAGCTTTTGGGAATTTTGGATCTTTGAAAGAGATATAGAACTACTACTATAGAAGCTCATTATGTGAATGAGGGGTTCATTCCCTGACTGCTCATGGATTCTCAAGACAAAGAGCCCTGAGTTAGGTTACCTCAGTCTCAAGGATTCTTTAAACTTCCTCATTCATGTCAATGATTAAAGTAAACATCTCCCACTTAATGGTAGGATTTTATTTTCTCACATAAGTTTGAGATAATATGAATCCATACCATTTCAATGAATCTTTTTGGAGAACCATTTAGAATTCTGATTTACATGATTTTAATAGGTTATTGTAGCTTCTAAAGGTTTTCTACACCTTTCTCCCCCACAAGGAGAAACTATAAATTATCTTCATCAATTTGGATCTCTTCTATAGATATATTTTAGGATATAACATATTTAGAATTCATTAAAATGGATTACTTGAAGTAAAATTCTAGATTTTATATCTTGTACAATTTCTTGAGTTCTCTTTTAGATCCAGTTTCACCTTCAATTCCATTCATGTTTATAACATAAATACAATATGAAATAGAATAAGGTGTTACTTTTTATTCCTTAGTGTGAACAACAAGGTTGGGAATGTTTTCTCAACTATGTTTTCCCATTCTTAATGCTTGCGCATTTTTATTAGAGATTTGTTTTTTTATTTTTGGATCATGGAGTTCTTCAATTTCAACTTATTTATGTGAGATGTTCTTATTTTCATAAACCTTCAAGGCACATGCATCACATAATGTAATATTTATATTTTTTAGGGATTTTCTTATACTAGTAACCTGATTAAGAAATTGTTGGTACTATGTCCATCCATATTACTTGTTCTGAAAAGTTTTAAAC
Source organism: Viscum album (assembly GCA_963277665.1). NCBI lineage: Eukaryota > Viridiplantae > Streptophyta > Magnoliopsida > Santalales > Viscaceae > Viscum > Viscum album. The sequence continues at coordinate 1,988,151,780 of OY728141.1, forward strand.
AACCTTTGGGGTTTTTATTTATTGAACACCTCTCAATAAATTTGACTTCTTCTTAATGAATTTCATCATTTCCTTTGGAAACATATTTTATAAGTGCTTCCTTTATAATTATTTCTTTTTTTCCAAATAGGTGGGACATACTACCATGAACTCTTTAGGTACACATTGGAATTTCAACATGGCTTCTTATGATTTATTTTCACCAAACCAGTTCATTTGTATTATCCTTGGACAAATTTTCCATTATGCTATTTCTTGCCTCTATTTTCACATATAAGCAAGGCTTGTTTGCATGAATCTATGTTTTTATTATTCTTCCATGATAGAAGAAACTGATCCTTTTATATTTAGAACTTTTCTTAAAATTCTTAGGTTTATTACCCAAGGATGTATGATTCTACTTCTTTGAAAACTTCTTAGGAATAGTGTTTCCAACTTCATTTTTTTAAAATTTTCCAAAAGAAATTTTCTTCCATTTTTCATCATCAATGGTCTTCATTATCCATTTGTTTTTAACACATTCTTAGATGAGCATGACCCATTCTAGTGACCACACACAATTAAAATACATTAGAGATCTTAAAGATGTTTAAATATGTTACAGGTAGATAAATACTTTCAGTTTACTTTCTAAATTCTGAAATGATCTTGATTTTATCTCCCTTGACTTGGGTACTTTCAAATTTTTAGGAATTGATAGATTATACCAACAATATAATGATGTATTACCAAACATGTAAAGGGGAATGGGGGGGAATTGTGTAGTGGGGGTATAGGTGGGGGGTGCAGGTGGGGGGGGGGGGGGTTGGGGTGCATTTGGGGGGGGGGCAGTGGGGGGGGGGGTGAAGGTTGGGGGTGGTGGGGGGGGGGGTGAAGGTTGGGGGGGTAGTGGGGGTTCAAATGAGTTGGGGTGAAGGGTGTGGGGGGGGGGGGGGTGAGGGTGAATTTGGGGGGGGGTGAGTGGGGGTGCATTTGGGGGGGGGGGGGTGTAGGTGTTGGGGGGATGTCCGGGGGGGGGTGGTATAGCCACTGTTTCACAACCTTTATCAGCACGAGAAATATGCACCTGTTTTATTACTTGTTTTATTGGTTGTATTATTTTATGTTAATCTCTTATTTCACCCATACGTTCACATGACACTGTGATGAATTGAACAAGATATTATTTTCTCAATGTCTTAATCTTGATAATGATTTTGTTGAAGTCTCCTAGGACCTGTCTGTGTGTGTTGCAGCAACCAGAGTCAAAGGTGACTCACTGTGTATGCATAGGTAAGAATATATATAATAATTTCTCCTGTTATATGTATATCTTCCCATGGCAGCGTGATTACATATAAGGGTCTAGGTGTGATTATGTATATATATGGAAAATGCATACGTGTGTGGGTGATAACGGGCTTATGCATGTGAGAATATATATAAGGATCCTCTTGTGCGTGTTCAAGGCCATGAGGACACGTACATAGGGGTTAGGGCATCCTTATGTATATGAAAAGGTGCATATGCCCAGAGGATGGATAAAGAAGCTTAGAGTTTTCACTGATAAAAGTTTCAAGTATCAAGTGTGGATTAGATCCATTGAGGTAGGGTTACTCTCCTAGCCTCTTTAATTCAAGAATGTTTTAAATTACATTTATATACCCTCTTAATTCTGCTTATATTAAATCACAATTTTTGAACAAGTGTTAGTTAAGATAATTATTTTGTTTGATAAACAAGTCATGGTTTTTTAATAAAATCCCTCCAACGGAGGTGCGCTGTCTGCAAAAACTCATAGTGGTATACCTTTTTTGGAATTATTTCATTGATGTTTTCCTTATACTTAATGTCATTGTTAGTTATAAATCACACATCGTACTTGAACCTTTTTATATCCCTATAGGGGGTTTCCCTCTTTTTAGATGAAGAGCAGTTCATGGTGATCCAACTCCCCTTATTTTTAGAGAAAAGTCATTGAAAAATGTTACCACTCCTTTATTTTCAATTTTCTTCAAAATTATTGTGTCGCTGGTCACGTGGGAAGAACCACTATCAAGAATCCATGACTTGGTTCTCTTGAAATAATCCATGACTTGGTTCTCTTGCAAGCCTTTAATGAAAACATTAGTAAATCAAGAATTCTCCTCCTTATCCTTATGAATTATCTTTACTTTCTCACCATAGGAAATATGTCCAGGTAGGCTAGTCATGTACTTCTCAACACAATGACCCTATTGATCACATATTCCATAGAATTGTTCTAAGAAATAAAATTGGTTATGTGTTTAAAGAAGAGATGATTTCCTGGTCACAATTTGCTTCCTTTGAGAGTCTCTATCCATTTTCTTAGAATAACCCCCCCTTGATTCACACTTGTTCTTTAGGAGTAAAAAGTTGAACCAACATGAGTAGGCTTTGTATCCAAAATCTCTAAAATTCCAGTAATAGTCTCTGAACCTTGATCTTCCATAATTTTAATAATTTTTTTATGGAATACTGTTGTTGATGTCATGCCACAAACCATGCCTATCTTCACTTATACAAAAGTGATCTTCTCGAGATATCATTCACTTATTTTGATGCAAAAAGGGTTTCCCATTAGTCTTTCTGGTCCAAACTGGTCTAGATTTGGTATTAGTACTTGCATTATTAGAGGAAACATGTTTATTTGGGATTTATTTGGAGATGAATTAAGATGCCTCTTTGGACCCTTCTTTTCACCAGAAACCTCAACTGCCTTGTTTATCTTATCTTATTCAAATCATTCTAAACTTCAAGATACTTTTATTGTGTCTTGACTAGTACTTATTCTCTCCAATAAAGTTTATCCTCAAGGTTACTCACCATATTATCCACATCAACCACATCCAATTTGAATTTTTTTATTTCATTAATGTAAGTAGCTTCAAAATTCATATACTCCTTTCCTTCAATCATCTTTTCAAATAATTTCATTATCAGCCACTTCTCTTTCATGAGTTTTGTGTTCTTCTCAATACATGCTTCTAATTCAGCCTTCAACAAGTGTTCTAGATCTATTGGTTCACTTTCATCTTCCACTTTGATTGAGGTTTCAACACCAATTTTAACATGAACCATAAAATTAGTTATCTTTTTAACTGATTAATCTTCTTCCTTTTCATCAAATTCACTTGACTATATCTTCATATTCTCTAAAATTAAATTTTCTAATAGCCTCAAAATCCATTTTAATATTTGATATTCTTTTTAGAAGCTATAATTTATATTATTTCATAAGAAATAAGAATATTATTTAATTCATCATGGGTAAGATCATCGTTTCCTTCTAAATATTAAAATTTTAGGATCAAAATTGTCGAGAAATTTTCTCATCATCCTTTTGAAAATTGTTGAATCATCAAACTTTCTCCATACCCTCAAATATTGTTGACAATTTCATTAAGTCTTGTGAATGACTCATCAATTTTTTCTTCATCATCCATCTTTATGATAGGTTTGAGAGAAAATAAGGAATTCTAATGATATTAATATCAAAACGAACTGAAATTTCAATATAACAATGTGGAAGAAAAAGAAAAAATGAAGAAGAAATGGGAAGAAGTATAATCTCCCGAAGACATTGCAACAAGAGGCTTTGGTCACAAACTCTAGTATATACAATAAATATAGCTTCAAAACATCTAAAATCCCCCTGCCCTATATCATTACTCTATTAAATACCCTATCCAAACCCAAATAACCTACTCTAAACAAGATTCACCTAACTATCACTGGTAGTTATTACACACTCAAACTTCTCCCAAGACCACAACCACCCCTGACCCTTGTAGGGTATTCAACAACCATGTAACATTAAAACACAACCCATATATAGAAGCCAAAAGATCCTTATGCATTTGCTCCCCCATAACCCTTACGCAGGGCTACAACAAGACCCTCATGCAACCCCACACAAACAGCACCCTAACCTACCTTTCTATTTACAGAATAATACCTGTGATGAACTGTTTTTTTTTGAAAATTTTAGGGGGTCTGGTGTAGGCTAGGGGGTTGGGGGGTGGTGTTGGGGGGGTGGGGGGGGTTAGGGTATGGTTGTGGGGTAGGGGACTAGTTTGGGGGGGGTAGGTTTGGGGGGGAGGCTAGTACATGGGACGAGGCGGGGTGGTGCAGGGGGGGGGGTTGCTGGGATGGTGTAGGCTAGAGGGGTTGGGGGGCTGGTGCAGGCTGGGGGTGGGGGGTGGTGTAGGGGGGGACTTGTTTTTGGGGGGAGGTAACTGGTTTGGGGGAGAGGCTAGGTGGGAGGTGTCTAGCAGGGGTGGTGCAAGGTGGGTCCGGGGGGGTGAGGGGTGTGCAGTAGGGGTGAAAGGGGACCAGGGGGTGTAAGGGATGTGTAGGGGGTTACTGTGCGGGGGGGGGGGGGGGGGCAAGGGGACTAGGGGATGTAAGGGATGTGTGTGTGGGAGGGTAGGGGGTTCAAGGGATGTGTTGGGGGGGATGCTATCTCGGGGGGTGTAGGGGGGGTGTTCAGTAGGGGTGGTGTAAGGGGGTCCAGCAGGGGGGGAAAGGGGTGTGCAGGGGTGTGTGTGAAAGGGAACCGAGGGGTGCAAGGGATGTGTGTGTGTGTGTGGGGGGGGGGGGTCAAGGGGGGTGTCTATATTGGGGGTGGGGGCTATTGTCCAGGGGGTGAAAGATGGGGGGTGTCCAGTAGGGGGGGGGAGGGGTGTACAATGGGGGGGGGGTGAAAGTGGGTGAAAAGGATGTGTGTGTGTGTGGGGGGGGGGGGCTACTATTCAAGGGGGTGCAGGGGGGGGGGTGTCCAGCAGGGGTGGTGGTGAAAGGTGGTCCAGTAGGGGGAAAGGGGTGTGCAATGGTGGTGTGTGCAAGGGATGTGTGTGTGTTGGGGGGGGGGGGGTGTAGGGGGTGGGGGTGGGGGCTAATGTCCATGTGTGGTGTCTGTCCAGGGGGGATGTTGTCCATGTGTGTGTGTGGGGGGGGGGGTGCTGTCCATGTGTGTGTGTGTGTGTGGGGGGGGGGGGGTGTTTGTCTGGGGGGGGGGGGGGGTCTGTCCAGGGGGGAGGGGGGGTCTTCCCAGGAGGGGGGGGGGGTGTTTAGGAGGGGGTGTCCAGAAGGGGTGTGTAGGTATGCAAGGGGACATGGGGGTGCAAGGGGTGTGTAAGGTGGGTGCAAGGGGGTTCTGTAGGGGTGAAAGGGGGTCTATCCAGGGTGAAAGGGGGTTTGTCTAGGGGTGCAGGGGGGGGGGGGGTCTGTCATAGGTACAGGGGGGAAAGGGGTCTGTCCAGGGGTGCAAGGGGGGTTTGTCAAGGGGTGAAAGGGGGTTCTATAGGGGTGTAAGGGGGGTCTATCCAGGGTGCAAGGGGGGTCTATCCAGGGGTTCATGGGGGGGGGGGGGTTGTCCAGGGGGTGTGCAAGGGGTTCTATAGGGGTGCAAGGGTGTCTGTCCAGGGTGCAAAGGGGGTCTATCTAGGGGTGTATGGGAGGGTCTGTCTAGGGGTGCAGGGGGGTCTATCTCGGGGGGGGGGGGGGTGGTGGTGGGTTTTTTATGAAATGGGAAGGGATATAACCATTGTTTCAAACTGTGGCTATAGTGTTCACCCTATAGCCACACCAATACCAGCCAAAGTTCAATGAACCGTGGCTATAACCTATAGCCATGGTTTTTGGGCTTATAGCCATGGTTCCAAACCGTGGCTATTAACTAAATGTCTAGTAGTGTTACTTCCTCATTGTCGTTAATATTATAAGATTATGAGTGTAATAAATTTTTACTATATATTTCTATATTTACACTTATTTTATGTGGATTTACATTTGAAACGCATAATCTATTCATTGATTGATTCTCACATCAACATTATGGTATTTTCAATGGTTTACTTCACAATATCATTTTGTTCAGGATTGTTTACACCTGAATTTACATTAGAGGAAATTATTGTATAATTATTTAATAAATCATTTAATTTTATTATCCTCTAGTGATTCATGTAATTTTTCAATTAATAGTACCATTTCTCACTCTTTGGTAACCAAATTTTTTTAGAAAATGTTTTTAAGAAAACCTGACTTCATTTATCTCTTTATTCGAAGAACTTGTTTTCTTCTAAAAAACCTATTTAATAAAAATGTTTTCAAAAAAGTTTTTAACATTTCCAAAATTATTTATTAAATATATTTTACCCCTTTTTTATTTTAAAAATGTTTTCAATGGAATATTCTTATTGTTTTCAGAATAAGAAACTTTTCTAACATTTTTACCTTACAAAAGGAATGTTCTTTTTACCTTGTATTACATGTATAAAATTAACCAATGTCATTTATTTTAGGATTCATTTGTAATTTTAAAATATTAATTTTAATTTTTTTAAAAGTGATTTTCAAATATAAGGATTCTCAAAAATATTTTTCAAAATAAAAATAATATTTTCCTGAATAATTATTTAAAAGGATCTTTTTATAATATTTCCAATCATCAACAACAAAAACCCTTTATTTTTTACTCCACTTAGGATATGTTGTATTGATACCATCCATATTATTCCTCTGGATTGTTTTTGATTGATTTGTCCAAGGATATTATTGACATTCACTTCTTTGATTACTTTTAGTCCCCTTGAAATATTCAATTTCCTATAATAATTGAACATTGAATTTCACTTAATTATCCATATCATTCATCATGGATGTGTTCATTTCCTAAAATTTATAACATGTTTACATATGGTGAAATTTATTTTATTTAATGGAGAAATATTGATAAATCCATATCCTTTACTCAATATGGATATTTGATAAGGCACATTATTTTTAAATTAAATTGATTATTTCATATATGAGGAATGATTTGGACATGCAAGATATGGGTTTGGGACCATTTAAAGTAAGATCCTCGATGCATTAGTAGTCCCATGAGACAAAATTAGTTGGTAAAAATCCTTTGAGTTTGTTTCCAATCAGAATAGATGGGTTTATACCCACAAACTTAAACTGTCTTAAGGATAGATCTTGATAGTATAGTGGTTCATGTTCCAGATACATGACATCCAATAATTAATCATTTCCTTCATTTTAATTCAATATTTTTTATCCATGATATTTTTTCTTTGACATATCTATAGATGTATTTCATTCTAAGTTTATTGATTAAATGTCATGATTTTCAGTTTCTTACCTTTCCATATTTTTTATTCCTTATCTAGTTGTTTAAATAGAACATATTTTCAGTTATTTACCTTTCCATATTATTTACTCAATTACATATCAGTTATTAATTAAATGAAACATGCATTCAGTTATTACCTTTCCATATTGAATGTTTTTATTGACTCGTTATTGCTTCCACAATAATTTACCCTTACTTAGAAATTAAGATCACACTTATTTTGTTTCTTTTCCCCAGGATTCCTTGAAGTTTAATATAAAAGATATGAAATGATATTCTAGATGAAATAAATTTATTATCCTTGAATGAAAAAATCATGTTGTAATTTATGTATTCATCTGTAATACAAGACTCATATATGTATCTAGTTTATCAGGACTACTAAAATATTAAGTCCTTTGGGACACAATTTACTTATATCTTATGCCAATATAATGTCATCATGATACCAAATCTGGGATTTTTGGGGTCAGGGTGCTACATAGCTAGGCCTTGGATGTGGTTGTTGATCTATCCAAGCATTGGATTTGGGCTCAGGGTGGTTCTAAAAGAAATTTGTGGTGTCAGTGTTAAAACTATTGATTAATGTGATAAGGAATGAAGATTCTATGTGGGTAATGGATGTATGGTGCTAGTATATTACTAATAGATGTGTATGGACTCCGGTAGGTGCATTTGGATAATGGTGGTGTGCCTTAAGTGATAAGGTTCCATGGCCATGTGAAGTGGTAATGTGCCAAAAGTGGGAGTTGGGTTCTTTGAGATGAGTCAGCTGGGGATGGTCCAACATGTATTGGATAAAGGAATGAAAGTAATGAATTGTAAACCAACTTCAGTTGATGTTTTAAATAAAATGTTTGTTTTGGAAATGGAAATGGGTTTTCAGGAAGAACCAAATAGTCGTAGGTTTATGTATGGATGATGGAGGTGCATCAATTCTAGGTAGTTTCAATGGTAAGGATGGAGGCCATTTTCTATTTGTGATCTTATGGATGTTTGGGAATGGTGAGTTAGGAAACTCATTTAGTGTTTTAAGGAATCTTGATTGTGAGGTTTTAGTGTTCCTTTTCTAGTGTTGGAGGCTCCAAACCCTAAAATATGGTGGTTGTGAGATAAAGCGTAGGGTGGAGATCACCATAATAAGCGAGTGGTTGGTTGATGACCTAATCAGTGTAATGGGTTGGATGAGCTTGGGTAAAATCCATCTTGGTGTTTGAATTTTTACAATAGGATCTGGCCTAGGTTTTGACTAGTTGAGTTCCTTGAGATGAATGTTGTGCTTTAGTTTTTTTTCTTCATATGTTTTGATGTGGAACAAGGTTGTTGTGCCTTGATTTGTGGAACGATGTAGGATGAGGAATATGGTTAAAAAATCATAGGTTCATTCAGTTGATAATAGGTTTGTAAGGATTTTTGAGAGTTGTGGGGAGAATTAGACCAAGGTTGTATTGATTGGATCTTCTAAGATGGTTTAATTCTCACTTAATGTTTTATTATGCCGTAGTTTTAGTGTTTTTGCTCTGGTTCACTACTGGAAAAGGGACCTTTCCCAACAGTTGTGTACCAACGGTTCAATGAACCGTTGGCATATCTTGTTTTTCCCAACGGTTTATAGAAACCGTTGGGAAAAACCCCTCAATGCATAGTTTTCCCAACGGTTTCATACAACCGTTGGGAAAGATAGGTTTTTCCCAACGGTTCCTAAGAACCGTTGGGAAAAGTGGTGAAAAATCTTGTTTTCCCAACGGTTCTATGGAACCGTTGTGAAATGTTGGTCATTCCCAACGGTTTTTAATAACCGTTGGGAAAAAAAAGCCCCAAATACCAAATCGAGCCAGCGGCCTCCCCACATTCCAGAAGCATTCAGTTCATGTCCTCCTGGAGCGATTCCTTGCAGAAGGACCTCCCAATCCCCACATCTTCCATCAGATCAGCACCTACCAGGTTAGACTCCTATATTTTATCAACGATATAGTTCCAACTCTTATAAATCATATACTTCTATTCTTGATTTCGTTATTCCCAATTATTAGGGTTTTTGTAAAAATTTATGATTGTTTCATGGTGGTCATGTGCACCACTATAGGTACATTGATTCACTAATTTATTTTGGTATTTCCATAAAATTCGAATACAATTTATTAATGAATCAATGTTGAGTGTTAACATGACATTCATGTTCTTTATTTAAAGTGTAAACAAATACTTATATAGAATTTCCTTGTAAAACCTGATGGTTTAACTCTAGTTAAATGGAATCATAATTTTGTATGTTATTAATATTTAGTAATTGGTGAGGTGAATCATATATGTATATGAAAAATGGATCAAGATCATTTAGTATTGGATAGAATTATTCCCTAGTAATGTGAGACCCTTATGTTGTGGGGTGAGTATGGAGTAGTGAGATATATTGCTTGTTACTTACCTTTTTTCAATTCTATGAGGTAATGATGGCATGCACTCATTTTTTGAGATCTGTCAATGTTTTTATGGTTTTGATAGTGATCCATGATGTGTATGTAAGATCCTCACTACTGGAAACTGGAGTTTTCCCAACACTTACATACCAACGGTTTGGTATAACCGTTGGTATTTGAGAGGTTTTGCCAACGGTTCTTGGAGCCGTTGGGGATCAAGTGGGCAAGTCTGGTCAAGCTCTAACGGCTAGTTTGACTTTGCTTACCGGCTGACCGGTGCTTGCCCACCGGCTGGCCGGTGCCTTGGAAGGTGGAGAGAGCTTCTGCCCAGGAGCCACCGGCTGGCCGGTGGGAAGGCCACCGGCTGGCCGGTGGTGAGACAGTAGGTCTCACTATTCCAAAGAGTTCCACCGGCTGGCCGGTGAGGAGGCCACCGGCTGGCCGGTGGTCTGGACAGAAGACATCCCATTCTGTCTGGGCCCACCGGTTGGCCGGTGGCCAGACACCGGCTGACCGGTGGCACCTGGCAGAGGGCAAGCCCTTCTGCCTTGTCCACCGGCTGGCCGATGGGCTGGATCCGGCTGGCCGGTGCCCTTACCGGCTGGCCGGTGGTCCTACACCGGCTGGCCGGTGGACTTGAAAAAAGTCCACTTTTCCTTTTTTTTGCCACTTCTTGCTCCTGAAATCATGCCTATTAACAAGAACACTTGAAACAACATTAGATCACTATGAGAGTGATTGTGATCATTAAAATCCAAGAGAGTGGGGTACAACATTCCCTACTCTTCCTTCAAAAGTGATTGACCATGTGTTTTTAGGCAAGATGCGATGTGATTGTCCATGTGTCTTCAGGTGAGATGTACTATGATTTCCCTAGTGTTTTTCGATGAGGTGTGATGTGATAAGGCTATAATAAGATGTGGCATGTGGTTGGGGTCATGTAGGGTAGGAGGATGGCACAAGGTTGATGTTATTCATGTTCATGATACCCTACTAATATGGTTATGGGATGAGTCATGCTGTTATGTGATATAACACATTAAGTTCTTGTTGGTTTTACATTTTTTCAATAACACATTTGTATGTTTTTTTGACATGTGTAGTTGATACCTTGATTATTTTCTTCCTTTATCGTTTACTTAAATGTATATTCTATTATAGTTAATGCCTATTGAATTGTTTATGACAAAATGACTTATATAAATTCTTTTTACAGAATGGACAGAAGTTGGATGTATGAAACCGATCGGATCTCAGATGATTTTCAAAACAATTTGGAGAGCTTTATAGATTTTGCATTTGACAATGCTTCAGATAGTGGTCGCATACACTGCCCATGTTCCAATTGTGTTGGTAGACCTTGGTTGAGCCGTGAAGAAGTCAGCTACCACATAACCAAAAATGGGTTTCAAGCAAACTACTTTCTGTGGTATCACAATGGGGAGAAAACGAAATCTCAAATTGGTGATGATCGAAATGAAAAGACTGGAATGGAGAATTTGTTAGATGATCGGTTTCCGTTTATTCGTCATCATGAAAAAGAAAGGATTTCGACTCAAGAAGACTTCGATATGAGGACAGCTGATGCATCTAGTGAAAATGATGATATTGGTAGGGTGAAAAAATTGAATGATGCTGCCACGACTCCAGTATATCGGCAATGCGATAAAATGAAAAAGCTGGAATTTTTAATCCGATTATTTCATGGGAAAACTATGTATGGGATTTCTAATACAGCAATCGATTACATTCTTACCCTCTTGAAGGATTTACTTCCAGATGATGCAGATATTCCCTCAAACCACTATATGGCATGGAAGTTAGTTGAGGAACTTGGATTTTCAAGAAACAAAATTCATGCTTGCCCGAAAGATTGCAGTTTATTCTGGGAGGAAACCGCTGAACGAAATGATTGTATAAAATGTGGCACATCCCGCTGGAAGTCAAAATCTGATGGAACACCATCCCGCGTTCCACAGAAAGTAATGTGGCACTTTCCATTGATTCCCAGACTCCAGAATCTTTTTATGTCTGATGACATATCAATAAAAATGAGATGGCATGATACCGAGAGAAAGAAGACTGATGATGAGTTGGTTCATCCTGCAGATGGATTTGCATGGAAGAGATTTGATGCTCGACATCCTGATTTTGCAGCTGACGTGCGTAATGTGAGGCTGGGTCTTTCATGCGACAGTTTTAATCCGTTTGGGCAGATGCTTACTTCGCACAGCACATGGCCAGTTTTTATACACATTTATAATCTTCCCCCATGGTTGTGTATGAAAAAACCTTTCACTTTCATGAGTATACTCATATCTGGTCCTTCTGATCCTGGCGTTGATATTGATGTATACATGCAACCTTTAATAAAAGAGTTGAAGCTTCTTTGGGATGTGGGTGTGCGCACATACGATGCATGTTCGAAAGACATATTTCAGATGCGCGCTGCGCTTATGTGGACAATCAATGATTTTCCGGCTTATGCAATGATGTCTGGATGGAGCACGAAGGGGAAACTGTCATGTCCAGTTTATATGAAGAATACACGATCCAGAAGACTGAAACATCGTTGTAGTTTCAGTTTTATGGGACATCGACGATTTTTGCCAAAGGATCATCCATATAGAATGAATCGTCGAAGATTTGATAATACTATAGAGACCGATGATCCACCTCAGCGTATGTCTGGAACTGATGTGCTTAATGAATTGAAAGATTTCAGTTTTTCGTTCGGGAAGGGTCAAATGAAATCTGGAAAGAGAAAGAATGTTTCCACAGAAACCTGTTACAATTGGAGGAAGAGGAGTATCTTTTTTGATTTGCCTTATTGGTCAACCAATTTGCTACGTCATTGCTTAGACGTAATGCATATTGAAAAGAATATATGTGAAATGTTGCTTTCAGTTCTTCTAAATGTCAAGGGGAAGACAAAAGATGATTTACGATCTCGACGTGACTTGGTGGATTGGGGCATCAGACCAGAATTGCATCCTGTGCGTATCAGTGAAAATAAATGGCAACTTCCATGTGCTTCTTATGTGATGACACCTACTGAAAAAAAAACAATTTTTGGAAGTATTAGAGACTATTAGAGTTCCTGATGGCTATTCAAGCAACATATCTAAACGGGTCAACAGAAGAGAGTTGAAGCTAAAATCTTTGAAGACTCATGATTATCACGTTCTACTGCATGAGTTGCTTCCAATAGCAATCCGTCATCTTTTGTCCAATAATGTAAGGGTGGGTGTTATTCGGTTGTGCCATTTGTTTAGAGATCTTTGTGCTAAGAAGTTGTCGAAGTATTTCTTGCAAAAAATGTTGACAGATGCCCCATTAATTTTGTGTGAGTTGGAGAAAATATTTCCCCCATCATTTTTCACATGCATGCTGCATCTGACTGTCCATATTCCAACTGAAATACTTCTCGGAGGACCTGTTTCTTTTCGTTGGATGTATCCAACTGAAAGAAATATGTTCACATTAAAGTCTTATGTTCGAAATAAGAATCATCCCGAAGGTTCTATCGTGAACGGTTACTTAGCTCAAGAATGTATGGATTTCTGTTCAATGTATTTGTCTGATCTTACTACAAGAATGAGCAGACCAATGAGAAATGAAGAAGAACAATATGAGCAAATTGAACCCAGTTTTCCATCACTTCCTCAAACAGGAGGAATTCTTGGATCATATACATTGAAGACATTAAGCAATGAAGAGCGGGAGATGGCACATCGCACAGTTTTGTTCAACTGTGATTTGTTCGATGACTATATCAGGTAACAAAATTGAATATGTATATCTTACATATATATCTGTTAAACTATTCATATTTTTTTATCTACAGGGAACATAAAACAATGATAAATAGGAAGCATCGTTCTTTATCTTTGAGAAGGAGAGAGACTTTGCATAGCAAAGAGTTTTCTGCTTGGTTAAAATTGAAGGTAAAAATATTACTGTTTAAATTAATTATTTCAATATTTACTTAAGTTTAGCTGTCATTTATATTGCAGGTATTGAGTTTGTCTGCTGACTCTGTCTCTGAGGAAATAAGAGCTTTGGCTTTTGGTCCTAATACCGTGGTTCGTGACTGTAAATCAATTGTTATCAATGGGTACAGATTTATTGTCACTGAACGAGCCAAAAACATGAGAACACAACATGATGGTATTATGGTTACTGCCACAACAGATTGTTATGCCAGCGCATCAGATAGTAGACCGCGACTTGAAAATGTGGGTTATTATGGAGTCGTTGAGAAAATAATAATATTGGATTATTACTCTCATGGACGAGTCACAATGATGAAATGCCATTGGTTTGATTCGATGACGAGACATGGCACATTTATTGATGATTGTGGATTTCGAGTAATTAATATGACCCGTACTCTTGCAACCGAAGAACCATATGTGTTGGCATCAATGGCTAAACAAGTTTTTTATGTCAAAGATCAACTTCAACCTGAATTTGGTGTCGTAGTTGAAGTAATTCCAAGACATATTTTTGATGATGCTGATGATGGAATTGACACTGTCCCTATTGCCATTGGAACCAATCCATTTATTTCTTTTGATGACTCCAATAGCTCAATTGTCAGAGTTGATTGTGAACCTGAAGTTGTGGTTGGAAATATATAGAATCATTCATCCATGTTCTCAATTCTTTTGGTTTACCTCGAGTTGGGTTGTTAAGGTTGGTAATATTCATATTTATTTAGTATTGATCACAAATATGTTTTAGCTGACTTGACCGTTATGTGAATTTTCAATGTTTATTGGTTGCTGTTTTATTTGAATTGCATTTTCTAATTTGGAATTGAACTGTATTCAAACCAAATCAAACAATATTTCAAACTTGGTGAACATTACAACTTGTATGTTTTATTAAATTCATTCAAGCTCTTCTAAAACAATTGATAGCTAAATTACCAATGAATCCCCTCATTCCCTCATATATTTAGTTTTTTGGTTTACACATTAATTTTCTTTTTCTAATTAATTACATATTTGTTTTCCAATGCAGGAAATGAAGCCAATTGAAGAGAGACGAAGAAAAAAAATGGCGGAGAACAATCGTCGGATGGAGGAGCTGGGCATTCCACCATTACGTCGATAGTTATTTGACGAGGAGCCTAGTACTGGTCCGAGTACTCAGGCCGGTGGTACGAGGAGGGTTCGTACCAGAGGTGGACATAGAGCTGCGCGTGCCCGACTAGACCCTGCCCCTCCCACTGACATTTCAGCCTTCCCACATTCTGATCCCGGTGTGTCGTTAGGGACACACGGGATATTTAGACCTCCCATGTTTTCGCTACCTTCTGCATCTTCTGCCCCATCATTTTCACATCCCATGATGATTCCCACTCCCCAGTCAGCATCAGGTCATACAGTTGTTCCATCTTCTTTTCCTTCTACTTCTGTCTCTCCGAGCTTTTATATTCCATCGTCTTCGACTCCCGTTCCACCAGAGGGTGTTCCATCAGGTTCTGTGGATCCGGCGCCACTCATTGATCAGACTAGCACAGGTATATTTATAAAACCCTATCAAATTTTTATAGTAATATTTATTTTCATTATAACATGTTTTGATAAAATATTTGTTTTTCTTTCATGACAGATACATCTACTGAAAGGAGGCGGGGGCGGGGCCGTACACGCATGCGTTCGGTGTGGAACCGTCGCACACAGGTTATGGTGGAATATAATGAAGACAATCAGATGGTTGAGAAAACAGGGCAGCAATGTCGGAGTTTTATGGCGACGCTTGCCAAATACTCCGACATCATTCCCGTCAGCCCGCTGTCGTGGAGACATTTGCCACATGAGGTCAAAGATAGAGCTTGGGCAGAGATATGGGTAAAAAAATCTGTTGTATTTAATGCCATGAATTTTTTTTGTATTTATATAAATTAATATTTTCATTTCAGCTTCGATTTAATTTTCCTGATGGTGAGGGTGCACGAATGGAACGTCTAAAGGATTTAGGCGAGCTTTGGAGAGCCTACAAGCATGAGCTGTATATTGGCTGGCGTGCTAGAGTTGGCACTGAGTTAGAGGCGGTACCAGTCGTGGATGATTGTCCTATAGAGCAGTATCGTCAGATGATTACTCATTGGACGAGTACCCAGTTTAAGGTATGAATTACATTTTAAGTCCACCGGCCAGCCGGTGTGAGACCACCGGCCAGCCGGTAAGGTCACCGGCCAGCCGGATCCAGCCCATCGGCCAGCCGGTGGACAAGGCAGAAGGCCTTGCCCTCTGTCAGGTGCCACCGGTCAGCCGGTGTCTGGCCACCGGCCAACCGGTGGGCCCAGACAGAATGGAATACCTTCTGTCCAGACCACCGGCCAGCCGGTGCCTGGCCACCGGCCAGCCGGTGGAACCCAGACAGAATAGCATGCTTCTGTCCAGACCACCGGCCAGCCGGTGGCTCAGCACCGGTCAGCCGGTGGAGCCAGAGAAATCCCTTGCTTCTGTCTGGTGCACCGGCCAAACGCATTCCGAATCTTTTGATCATTTATCACAACAATCCATGGGTCATATGTGAGCTGTACGAGGCAACCCGGGTTCAATCCGAGTCGCGGTGTGGCCGAGATCAGTCTAAGTGGCTCTCTTTTGTTTAAAATGGACACCATTTTAAGTACATACGGAAAACCGACCAAACGCATTCGGTTTCCATTGAAACTTTAGGAGAACGATCCATGAGTCATATGTGACGTGTACGAATCATCCCCGCCTCAATCCGAGCCGCGGTGTGGCCGACACCGCTCTAACTGTGTCTGTTTTGTTTAAAATGGACAGGATTATAAGTGAAAAGAACAACTAGCATACGCAAAACCGACCAAACGCATTCAGAATCTTTTGATAATTTATCACAACGATCCATGGGTCATATGTGACGTGTACGAGCCAACCCGGGTCAATCCGAGTCGCGGTGTGACCGGGATCAGTCTAAATGGCTCTCTTTTGTTTAAAATGTACACCATTTTAAGTACATACGGAAAACCGACCAAACGCATTCGGTTTCCATTGTAACTTTAGGAGAACGATCCATGGGTCCTATGTGACGTGTACGAATCATCCCGCCTCAATCCGACATGCGGTGCGGCTGACACCACTCAAAGTGTCCGTCTTTTGTTTCAAAAGGACGTCATTTTAAGTGAAAAACATCAACTGACATACGGAAGACCGACCAAACGCATTCGGATTCTATCGATACTTTAGCACAACGATCCATGGGTCATATGTGACGTGTACAAGTCAACCCCGTCTTAATCTGAGATGTGGTGTGGCCGACACCGCTCTAACTATGTCTCTTTTGTTTAAAATGGACATGATTATAAATGAAAAGAACAACTGGCATACGCAAAACCGACCAAACGCATTCGGAATCTTTTTATAATTTATCACAATGATCCATGGGTCATATGTGACATGTACGAGCCAACCCGGGATGAATCTGAGTCGCGGTGTGGTCGGGATGAGTCTAAGTGTCACTCTTTTGTTTAAAATGGACAACATTTTAGGTACATACGGAAAACCGACCAAACGCATTCGGTTTCCATTTAAACTTTAGGATAACGATCCATGAGTCATATGTGCCGTGTACGAATCAACCCCGCCTCAATTGGAGACACGGTGTGGTCGGCACCACTCATAGTGTCCGTCTTTTGTTTCAAAAGGACGCCATTTTAAGTGAAAAACATCAACTGGCATACGGAAAATCGACCAAACGCATTAGGATTCTGTCGATACTTTAGCACAACGATCCATGAGTCAAATGTGACGTGTACGAGTTAACCCCGCCTCAATATGAGGTGCGGTGTGGCCGGTATCACTTCAGGTGTATGTATTTTGTTTAAAATGGACATCATTTGAGGTAAAAATATATGGTATAGAAAAAACCGATCATATTATGAATTGAATTTCAGATTCCACGTATAATTGTCATCTAAATTTTAAATTGAATTCTATATGAATTATGTATGTTTATGAATTTTAATTTAATTATGGATTTGTATAGTTTCAGGATCCATTATATGTTAAATGTGTATGAATTTGTTCGTAATTGAATATGTATGTTTTATTTTATTACTGGTACAATAGTTGGATCGAAAATGAGGTGAAAATGAGGTGAAAATGAGGTGAAAATGAGGCCTGATGACTGGTGGTGATAGACAGGGGACAGGGGCTGTGCAAATTGCAGGGTGCTGCAATTTGCAGCATAGGGTATGCCAACGGTTTTAAACCGTTGGCATATAAGTTTTAGCATGTCTTTTCCCAACGGTTCTAAACCGTTGGGAAAGACTTCACCAATTCCCAACGGTTTAAAACTGTTGGGAAAAAATGTGTGGCATTTGGTTTTCCCAACGGTTTTGGGAGAACCGTTGGGAAAAACTATCCCAACGGTTCACCCAAACCGTTGGGATAGGGTAACTTCTATGGGCCTATTGCAACGGTTGCAAGTAAACCGTTGGGAAAACCTTTCCCAACGGCTTACTTCCCAACGGTTATGAGAACCGTTGGGAAAACCTTTCCCAACGGTTTCAGGGGCTTTCCCAACGGTTCTGAACCGTTGGGAAATAGTTTATTTCCAGTAGTGGTTCTCTCACATGGTTCATATGGTTTGTTCTGGGTGATGTTGAGTTTGATGCATCTTTTGAGGAGTATCAGGTTTGTGTTGTGGATCAAAATGGGAAATTATTCATGGTAGGACTATTTCTTTGGTCAGAATTTTGTGACAGCATGGCCATGTTTAGGTGAAAACTGGGAGGATATAAGTTGATGATAAATCCTTGTGTCCAACTCGTTTGTCTTGGAGGCTTGGCGATGTTGGGGAATGCATCTCAAGGATGAGATGTTATAAGGTGGGGAGGTTTCATGATCCCGAACCTAAGTTAAGGTATATACCATGATGAATTTTTGGTTTTTGGAAATTTTCTAGGGAGTTGGACAGGTCTTGAGGGGGTTTTGGGGGTTTGAGACATGGGAAAGAAGGAAAGGAGGATAATATGTGCTGAGAGTATAGTTGGTGAATGGTTAGTATTAACCATACCCTATAACTATGAAACCTATGAAGGGGGTGTGCGTAACACCAAAATGTTTTTAAAATAATTTGAAATGAATGAAAGTTTCTTTTAAGTAGATATTTATAAATTTCCTTTAAAAATAATTTTTCCACTTCTATATTTTGAATTTAAAAAAATGGTCTTCTACAATTATGTTCAGTAAGTTATTTAGAGCCTAATAGAACCAACTTGTTTTCTTTGGTGAATAGTAACATACCATAATGAATAGTAATATGAAAAGTAATATGACCCTAATGAATAGTAAATTTTACTATTATTTTATTTTCATAATGCTTTAAGATAATGGCATCTTAGTTAATTTTTCAATGTGATATAAAAACAGTTATAGTTTTTAAACTATTAATTTTTGAATTAAGTATGATTTTATTTAAAAATTAAATTAATAATATTTAGAAAATTATTTTCAAAAAATTGATTTCATTTTTTAATTTTACACGTCAAAAAATGGTAAGGGTGAATTTTTGGGATTTTTATAAAATTCTTGAATTTTTGATGAATAGTGAAATACGGTAAAATACCATATATTCAAATTATCGGTAAAATACACTATTTATGACATCATAAGTGATGTAAGTCCAATTGGTTTGAACTCAAATTCCATTATTACTATTTTGTGTCACATGAATTAATATTATTCATAGTCTTGAGAAAAAATATTATAATAATGATTAAAATAATGAAAAATACCCCCTCTCGTCCACTATAAATACCACCCTCATTCTCCTCTTCCTCCCACACCTCTCAAGACTTGAGACATACCTAAGTTATTCCCAAAACTCCTACCAAGGCTCTCCCCACATCCTAGAGCTTCTGGTCTCACCAAAAGGTCAAAACCAAAGGCCTTAAGAAGGATCTCAAGGAGAAGAGATCAAGAGGTAAACATCCTCTTTTATATTCTTTATTTTCTTTAATTTTATGTTATTATTTTTCATTAACTTTGTATTATGTTGGGATATTTCATTCCATATCTCCCCTACTTCCCATATTATGTAATAATTATGAGATACCCCTTTTCTCTCATCAAATTATTTTATGAAATTTTAAGTGACGCCGTTAGGCTGCAGAATTTTCATAAGGGATTTCTCAATTTTTTTTTATTTTGAGTTACTTTATTTTCTTCTTCTTTCCTAACCTATTCTTATCCAATAGGAATGAATGATATAGAATCTATTATATTCTATATTTTCTCATGTTCATGGAAAATTCATCATCAATCTTCTTCTCCTCCCCCACTTTTTCAAGGAATTCAAAAACATTTTATGTGATGTGTTGAATTACCGACATCGTGGATGTTGTGATTTCAATATGATTTAATTCCTTAAAGTCTGGTCATGAAACCATTTTTATGGTTTAAATAGGTTATAATATATTTATTATGTCTCATCCATGGTTCTGTAATTCTTTTTTACACATGGTTTTAATTTATAAAACAAAATGAGGTCGTTATTATCAAAGAACCACTAAAATGATATAAACAAACGTCATTAATGTTTTAACTTATGAATCATCCTCATGTAGGAATTAAAAATTATAAATGGTATAATTTATGTTTCTAGAAATATTTAAATACTACTCCATTCCAATTCTTTAGTTTCATTTCCAATCGACAAGAACAATCCATAATGAACTGATCATGAAAATCATGTAAAGAACTCACCCAAAACAGTGCGAGGAACAAAATACTAATAATTAAAGGATGAAATGATGTAATGAAATGATAATATAAGGTATTATAAAGATGTATGTGTTTCTATAAGATATTATTAACACTCTTTTAACCATTATACAAGAGGTTTAAATGATTTGTAAGTAAGACAAACCTGAGGTAAGAGAATTCTTAACCTGATTTCCATTCTTTGGGTTAACCTTCTACTTCATTATTTATGTGGTATTAAAATTGTTTGTGTGATGGTTTTTGTTTATATTATGTTTAATTGTGTGTATTTACAGTTTATATACATATTACATCCACTCTATTAAGTCTCACTTGAATTATATGATATTTCTAAGGGGCTTTTCCTTTAAAATCATGTTTTAAAATTTTGTTTTACGAAATTCAAAAGAAATGTTTTTATTCAATTATTCATGTTGTATTATTATGTTATATTTATTGGAATTGTTTATGATTAAGGGTGAGGCCTATATTTTCCTCCAATGCATTAGGTATGTGTAAGTTGGAGGTCATCCGTATGGTTACTCCAAGTGTAACTGCGATGATTACACAAATTGTAAGGTAGCCATGAGGGTTACAAATTATAAGGCAGTCGAGAGGGTTAAAATATTATGTAAGTAATTCCCCAAGATACATTTATTATTATATTTATGTTATTATGTTTTTTTTGTGGATCTTGTTTAAATCTCATGTTCACAAAGTAATTATATATGGGTGATAAGTATGTCTTTTGAAAATGATTTCATTTGTTACAAGTGTTCAGGGACTAATGTGTTCTTTCCTTTTTTTATACCCCTTACTGATATTTTGTGCTCATACCAAGTTTTTAAATGATTTTCACAGGTTATAAGAATGTTTAAGACAAATAAGGAAGAAAAGTTAAATTTTTTAAGATTAGTCAAAGAAATGATGTTTTATGTGAAAAGTTTTATATTTTTGAATGAAATGAATAATGTTTTTATGGTATCCACTCTATAATAATGTGTAATTTTATGAATGTATTATGTACCAATTCTCTAATTCTCTAATCTTGAAAAGATCCTCAATGTGAAAGGAAGTTATTTCTTAACTAAATTCAAGATTATGTAATTTAATAAGGCTGGGTCCTTATAGTTGGTATTAGAGGATGGTTTAGATAATTTTAGGGGTTGGGATGATGTTAAAAGAATACCATAAATGTTTTTTTACTCTATGATTAATTTGAATTGTTATATAATTTAAAGATTAACATATTTCTTCAACTAATATATTTTTATTCAGAATGGTTGTCTGTAGAAGAAACAGGGATGCTAAAGAGGAGAGGCACCAACAGAATGACATCCTTCCGAATGTATAGCCTGTAATGGTAGGGATTGGAACTAAGTAGTTTGTGACATTAAGGGATCTGCTGATGCAAGAAATAAATGGTGGTGGAATCCATGCAAGAGAACAACCAGAGGTACCACAACAGAACATGACAATAGTGGAACATTTTATGAGACAACACCCTCCTACTTTCAATGGATCTTCTGACCCAGTAGCGGCTGAAGTATGGATTAAAGCCCTTGAAAATATATTCAATGTTATGGGATGTTTAGAAAATAAAAAGGTAAGTCTTGAAATTTATCATTTTGAAGGTGAAGTTGATCAATGGTGGTTAATGGTAAGGAATATCAGGGATACATAGGATTTTTATGCCTTCAAATGGTATGAATTTAAAATTATTTTCATTAAAAGATATTTTCCTAAGGTGGTGTGACTTAGGATGGAGAAGAAATTCCTGGAATTGAAGAAAAAGGAGGAATATTCAATGGCTGTGTATGAAGTGAACTTCACCTGACTAGTGAGGAATGCTCCAAATCTTATTCTGGATCTTGATAGCAAAATCAACCTATTTTAATCAGGACTACAGACAAGGTATCGAATGAAGTTGGCCTCCTGTGAATTCAAAAGTTATGAGAAACTTGTCCGATGTGCTGAGAGGGTAGAGATGGATTTTTTGATGATCATGTTCACTTTGGAAACAAGGATAAGAAGAGGCCCAGATGGAAAGTGATTGGTAAGAATCAACCAAAGAAATCTGATGGTAAGAAAATCCAGTTTCCAGTTTGTGAAAAGTGTGGTAAGAAGCACCCTAGGGAATGTATTAGACAAACTGGGAAGTGTTTTAAATGTGGTAAGATTGGAAATATGACCTGATATTGTAATGAAAATTATCCTAAGAATAATCCTAAAAATAAAACAGTTAAGTTTTTTAAGTGTGGTGAGATGGGTCACTATGAAAATGCTTTCCCAAAGAGAGATCAAAATGATGAAAAGAAGCCAAACTATAATCAGAAAGGTGTAGTGAGTTTATTTGAGACTACGTCTGCAGATGCCGAGCCATCCAATGAAGTTGTATCAGGTACTTTGCTTGTTTACTCAGATTTTTCTAAAGTTTTGTTTGATATGGGGTCTACACATTCCTTTATCTCTGAGAAATTTTCTGGTAAATTGGAAATATCACTTCAAAAAATGAGATGAGAACTTGTTGTTAAAACACAAGGGGGAAATATTATAGAAAAGAGGAATTTTGATATTTTTTCTATTGTGGTATGTGGAAAGTATTTACCTGTAAAACTTGTTGTTTTACCCTTAGTCGAGTTTGATGTTATTTTGGGAATAGATTAGATTTCTGTTTATCATGCTAAGATTGAATGTAGAGATAAATAATTTTTTTTTCATAAATATTTTCAGTTTTTATACAATAATGAACCCATACAATTGATAACATATCAAGAAGTTGAAAAAATATTGAAAGATGGGAATGAAAGTTATATTTCTCATATTGTTGAAAAAAAGGGAATTGTTCAAATTGATGATGTTAGAGTAGTAAATGAATACCTTGATGTTTTTCCTGATGAGTTACTCGATGTCATACATGATCAAGAAGTCAAGTTCACAATTGACTTAGTTCCTGATGCTAATATAATTTCAAAACCCACATATCTTATGGATCAAATAGAACTTATTGAATTGAAAAATCAGTTGCTGGATTTTCTTGATAAAGGCTTCATTCATCCTTGCACTTCACCATGGGGATATATTATTTTGTTTGTTAAAAAGAAAGATGGTTCCATGAGACTTCGAATTGATTATAGACCTTTGAATAACATCACTGTTAAAAACAAGTATCATTTTCCTCTCATCGATGACTTATTTGATCAGCTCTAGGGAGATTAGTTCTTTTCCAAGATTGACTTGAGATCCAGATACCATCAGCAGAAGGTGAAGGAGGATGACATCCAAAAAATAGCCTTTCTTACTAGATATGGGAATTATGAATATGTTGTTATGTTGTTTGGGTTAACTAATGAAACTGCTATATTCATCAATCATATGAATAGATTATTTCCGGAATTCTCGGATAACTTTGTGGTTGGGTTTATTGATGACATTATGGTATTTTATAAAAATAAATAGGATCATATAAAACATCTAATGGTTGTTTTAAAAACCTTAAAATAAAAGAAACTATATGAAAAATTCATAAAGTGTGATTTTTGGTCGCAACATATTTCTTTTCTTGGGCACATTGTAAATAAGGATAGATTAACAGTTTATCCTGCCAAAACAAAAGTGGTTGGTGAATTTACAAGACCTACAAATGTTACAGATATTCATAGTTTTCTTGGATTAGTAGGTTATTACTGATGTTTTCTTAAGAACTTTTCATGGTTATCTAGCCCCATAACTAAGTTATCACTAAAAGGTATTAAATTTATTTGGACATAATAATGTGATGTTTGTTTTCAGGAACTAAAGAAGAGATTGGTTAATGCTCTAGTTTTGGCCTTGCCTTCCCAAAATGGTGAGTTTTTCATCTACAATGATGCTTCATTGAAGGGACTTGGTTGTGTTTTGATGCAGAATGATTAGGTAATTTTTTATGCTACAAGAAAACTAAAACCTCACAAGTTAAATTATCCCACACATGATTTGGAATTGGCATCTATGGTTTTTTGATTTGAAAATTTGGAGGTATCATTTATATTGAGCCAAATGTCAAATATATATGGACCATAAAAGTATGAAGTATACATTCACTCAGAAGGAATTAAACACGAGGTAGAGAATATGGCTTGAACTGATAAAGGATTATGATTTCATGATCAATTACCATCTAAAAAATGAAAACAAAGTGGTGGATTCCTTGAGTCGAAAACATCATGCATCATTAACCATGTTACGTTTGGAATATGATCCCTTGATTAATGATTTGATGAATTTTGTATTAGAAGTTGTTGGTGCAGGAAATACCTCTGTTTTGTCTTAGGTTTTAGTGCTGTCATCTTTATCAGACAAAATTAAGCAAGTGCATAAGGAAGACCATGAGCTAGAGAAAAAAGTAGAATTGTTTAAAATGGTTAAGTTTCCATAATTTAACCTTGATAAAGATTGAGTTTTAAGATTTGGTAAAAGGTTGTGTGTTTATAGACCCAAAGCTTGACGTACCTAGACATTACATTACTTTTGAGGAATACTTAATACATGAAAAAACAGAAGCCCAAAGACCATATTAGTTTAGAGTCTTTAGAAACTCGGAACATAATCTTCTAATCATGATGAAAGATCTTCAACATCTACCATAAAGATATTCCCCTTTTTTTCTTACCTAAAACCTTTCTTTATATCCTGGGGAAAATAAAACATAAAATGGGTGAGATCAAATGCTCAGTAAGGGTAAAAATGGAGAACATAAAACAATCCATAAACATTTGATCGTAAAAACATGAACATAAAACATCAAAATCATGAGTAATGACATAAATATTGGAAGTGTATAAAGCATAGATCATAAAGAAATATTAACCATGATAAAATAGAATGGGAATAAAACATTTAATTATGGAACACCATTAATCACATGTTATTATTTCCATAGTATCCAAGACATTGTTGCCAAGACCATCATAGTGGAAAAAGTCCATTACTGAACCGGGTTTACTTGTCATTCAGGCCCTGTATTACTGAACCGGATTAACTTTCCGTTCTATCCATGTATATCTCATGAGATATAAATCTTTACCCAATGCATTGGAGGGAGATATAGGCCCCACCCATCTCATAATGAAATCATTCTTTCGTGTTCCACAAAATAAACATAAATCATTCATCATGACCCAAAGAATAATATGGGTTTCATAAACACCATCCCATCATAAAATAATCCATATAAAATAAATGGATATCATTTCATCATAAGAAAAATGAAACCATATAAATAATAGAGAAATTATACTTGAAATATACACATATTAAATAATGTCATCTTATATGGAAAATGGTTTTGATAAAAAACTTGAAATGAATTATTGAGGAAAATATCCTTTCTTCTCCAAAATCATTTTTTTCACAAAATGCCATGCAATTTTAAAAGAAAATTATTTTGATGAAAATAATCATTAAATATTATAGTGTAAGATTCATGAAAATAAGGCGTTATTAAATCTTAAAAATCCATTCATGCCGTATAAGTTAAAAAAACATTCTCCTTGTACTTTTTCCAGAAAAGTCAAAAAGTACCTCATATGGTAAAAAAAATAAAGATTCCTTAAATACCATGCGGTAAAAGTAAAAAATGGGTAAAAAATACTTTAAACATACATGTAATAATATTAAACATTTTATGAAAATATTTGGAGAAAACATGGACAAGGATGACAAACATAACCACTGTAAATAGTCACGAATAAACAATCTCGGATAAAAACGAGATTGGAATAATTATCCCTTACCTTATGTCCAATTTCTTCCATATGTTTCCTAGAATTCTGTATAGTGGGTTTAAATATATTATTATCTTTTAACAGAACCATAATAATATATATGATATCATATATGATTCACTTACGAGTTTATATTACCCGTTCATTTTCAATTCCATGTTAAGCAGCGTTTTGGGTAAAATCGTTTCGTTTATCATCCGTGTTTTGACTTGTAATTATTTATATTATTACTTAGATCATGATTACTTACTTCCAGAATGTAAAACATGATTTATATATAATATATATTAATAATATACATATATATAATAGATCGATAAATGGAAAGAAATACACCGTTCATGGAGATGGTAGGCCGTACGTACGCATGAACGCTGTTTTCGTTTCCTTATTAAATTGAATGAAAGTAAGTAAATAACATATACATAAATATAGTATCATTAATATGTCATATATTTCATGATTATTTATTATATATACTTTATAATCACTCTTGAATGGTTAACATGGAGAATGAATCTCATCACGTCGTGGAGACAGTAATCCGTACGTACGCACGAGCGATGATATCGTTCCCATAATTATTGAATGGAATTATAGTGGATGATATAATATATCAGAATTATTATCATGTTATAATAACCATATATAGTTATTCTTTACACCATTATACCCATCCAAGTAAGGTGGTGGTGGAAAAACAGATTAGACCACGACATGGAGACGATATTCCGTACGTACGCACGCGCGGTGATTTCGTTTTCCGTAGGATGGATAAATGGTGAAATATGGTTGGTTAATATTTATAAAAAAATATCAGTATTTGAGTGATAATTATTTTATTACTTTATTATTAATCAACAAAAGAAGAGGATGTAGAATAATAAATTAATTTGAAAGAATCGGTAAAGGATATTACCTCTTCTTCGACGCGCCTCTTATAAACCTCCTCTTAGGGCACTAAAGTTGGTCTTTGAAGAAGATCAGGACCTCTAGTATTTTTCTAGGGAAGTGGAGAAGATAAATTGGAATGTTTTGGTCGATATTGAAGGCTCAAAATGGTGTGAGGAGGAGAGGTAGGAGGTGTCCTTTTATAAGGGAGGAGAGGGGCACCTTTGGAAACCTAAAAATATTAATTTATAATAAATTCAAACCCCACTTAAAAACCACCAAAAATGACTCAATTCGAATATGAGATGATATAGGGTTGTAATATCATCAACCAATAACATTTAGACATGTTTTAAGTTTAATTTAAACCTTATCATTTTGATTTATCCTTATTTAATCTATTTAATTTTATTTGTGGTAATAATATTCTAGAATTTAAATTTTTATAAATACATACTTATATGTTGAAAATTTCCCATAATTGGATAATTTATTACCTTATAGACCATATAACTTTCAATTTATAATTTTTAAATATTTTTGTGATTTTTAAACAATTTAATAATATGTTATTTTTATAAAATAATAATAGTGTTAATTTTGACACTATTCATTTATTTGAATTTAAATAAAATCCACACAGAATATATATTCTAATTTTTTTTATTAGATTACTAACATGTCATATTTATCTAGAATTTTTTTTAGAACATTAATTAGTTTATATAATATTTATTTTAATATTAATAACACCATTTATTTGATATTTCTATTAATAAAACAATTACTACATAATTTTTGTATAATTATTTAATATACTTATTAGTTGCATAAAAATTAAAAATAAAATACTATGATGATGATAAATCTATTATCTCTCAAAATAATACTTTTAATCGAATTTATCATCTTAAAATTACA
Organism: Viscum album; assembly: GCA_963277665.1. Classification (NCBI taxonomy): domain Eukaryota; kingdom Viridiplantae; phylum Streptophyta; class Magnoliopsida; order Santalales; family Viscaceae; genus Viscum; species Viscum album. Next base: position 1,988,179,669 of record OY728141.1, read on the forward strand.
ACATGTAAATTTTATATTTATTAAATTATGAAGGTGACAACTTTGACATCATTTAAAATAAAATAATATAAGTGTCATAATCGATTTTATAAAGCTCTAAATGGTCAAAAATTCTACCATTGGATGTTTATGGTTTATATATATATGAAAAATATTTTTTGGTCAGGTTTTTGGGCCTTTTAATGGGTATCAGTATTTTAATAAAAACTATATTATTGATTTTTCACTAAATAAATAATTTCTGCATCATTAATGTAAAAGCTATTAAGGTAATTAAATATCTCTTAAAAATTAAAAATAAATTACCATAATAAATAATTTTTTTTAGCTTTAATATGAGTATTTATAATCGAATTTATATTCTGTATAACCTTATATGAAAAATACTTAAATTATTAAATATTGAGTGAGACATATTTCACTTTCTTTTAAATAAAATAAACTAAAGGTCTTAATCACATCCAAGTGGGTTCCAATATATTCCATTTTGACCCAATTATGTTTTAGGATGAAATATAATCATAAAATTATATTAATACAAGTGTTAGGGTAATTTTATAATATTATTGTTACCCTTAATTACCTAATTTACCTTTAACTCTGGTAAATAAAATTTACCATAGTAACTATTCATAATGAAAAAAAATAAAAAGTAGCCTATTAACATAATTTGGACCTGCTAATTAAAAATATAGAATCCATTTTTCCAAATTCAAAACACAAAAGTTGCAGTAATTAATTTAAAATTAATCCAGTTATCGAAAAAAACGGGTTTTTGTTTATAACATTGCAAAAGATTGAAATGATTTTACCTACGAATTCAATGTAAAATTAATGCTAATGACATAAATTATATTAAATGGCAAAAATATATTATATTTATACTTTAAAACCACTTACTATTATAATTTAACCATATAAATTATCTCGATGAAAAAAGTTGTTTTTAATTAAAATTTAGCGTGTTTTTACTATTTATTAAAATATGAAAGTTATCAAAAAATTATCAAAACTTTATCCAATGTAATTTTTTTTATCCTAATTAAAAAGAAAAATTTTATTTTGTAAAATTGAACTTATAAAATTGTAAAAAATTAGGTTTAAAATGGGTGCGCCATCGAAAGGCGGCAAAACTGCATTTTTTTTTGAAAAATAATTCCTTTATATGAAAATTGATTTTGTTCTCATACCTTGTTCTAGAAAATGTGTAAGATGAAATATAATGTTGTAAAATTAAAAAATGTGGTTAAGACTATTCATAACGGCTAGTTCATAATATTATTATTATAATATATCACTGGATAATGAAACTCGGCATTGCGTACTAAGTAAGCTATCGAGGAGGGTTGCTCTTGCATGTAATACAAGCCATGACAGTGTTGCTTGTAGTGGAAGCTTCCATTGTTGTTGCGTATAACAGAATCCAACCATATTACATTTATACATTGAATATAAATATAAATATATATATATATATAATCAATGTTGCGTAGAATAACTTCTATCAAATGAACTTGAAATTGTGTGTAACACGATCCAAGAATAGTGTTGCGTATACTGCAAGCTAATATGGTGTTGTGTATAGTGCAAGTTAATCTTGGTGTAGCTTAAGAAATAAGACATCAAAGAAATTAAAAAGAAAATTTCTCATAAAATCTTGGGGTGTTACATTATACCGCCCCTTAAAATGAATTTTGCCCTCGAAATTAGTTGGGGTTATAAATGGTTTACTACTTTAAAGTTTTTTTCATAGAAACCCACATCGTAAAAAGGAATACTAAATCATCATTTTAAAAAGGAACATTAGAAACATAACGGATACCCAAAGTAAGTCATCAATAGGTTTCCACATAAGAGAATATAGGTGAAAATATGGATATGGAAGAGAAATCTAACCATCATGTTTGGATGAAGGGTGGTAGAGAACATGGCTATGAAAAAGCCAAAAATCACAAAGCCAAAAATTTGTGATGATATAAGGTACCATATTATTCATCAGATATGAGGGCACTAGGACAACATTTTTGGTTTTCAAGATCATTTCCCTAATGTTGAATAATTTTTGAATTAAAAGAAATACTTACTTGATTTTGGTACAATATCACTGTTGGTTGTTCCTTGAACAATTTCAACTTCATATCTTAAAAAAATGAAGTTGAATTTGTCTTCTATTAAGTGTTAGCAGATCATGCGATAGAATTATAGGTCATTCCATCTGTCTCAAACATAAGGTTAGCAAAAGTTATATACATAAGTCCATCTTATGGTGAGATTAATCGTATATGGTTCCAAAAATGGACTTATACTTCATCTATCATACTATTTAATAAAATAAAACTAGTTTCTACTAACCAGGGACTTCTTGTAGGCTAGTAGTAGGCGATAAAGGCATGTCGCACTTCAGTTGTGGGTTCGATTCTCGCAACCCTGTTCGACGCGACGGGTTGTCATCCTTCCTACAGGTTGTCCTTTTTCTAAAACTTCACCATTATAAAATTCTTGAAATAATATCGAAAAACATTTATATTCTTAAACAATACTACATGATGTCCAACTTAATCCATTCCATTATTTAGGCTTATCCAAAATAATTCTATCCAATCTCATAGTATAAAGTAAACGATTTCTAGAAATTTCATCTACCAAGCATGTGAATACCATCATTTATCCCACATATATCATACGATATATCTTGTTGATCACATTCAAACATGTGAATACCTTAATCATGTATTCTCTTGAAACATGAGTTACCGTAGAACCTTAGTGAAAACATGAATGCTGTCAAAAGTTAACTCTTTCCACATACCAAAATCCCAAAATTTCTATATACTCAAACCATGATATCACTTTGTCCTTATATCAGTCATGAACTCATTAATACTATTTAACATTTCATTATCTATTTATCCCTTCATTATGCACATATCATCTTATTTCCAAAAATATCTGAATAACCTTTCATGGTTACCGGTACCATTCAACATATACTTTCAAATACTTTAGGAAAAACAATAGTGTAACAATCCTTAGATGTTTCTTCATTCCATAGTACCATTAAATTACCTATACAACATAACTCTTGACAAACATAAAATCATTCCACTACCTTCTTACACCATTGACTGAGCTTCATAATTTTATTTCTCAACACTTATTTCATCTCATATATCATTTTTAGTCTCTTCATCATCATCAACATAAATACTACCCATACCACCATGCTGATTATCTTCATAAAATTTTCCCTTAGAGCATTGGTTTTCATAATGCCTGTACATTCCACATTTAAAAGATTTAACCATTGTTGATGTCTTAGCAATACCATTATCCTTGTCCATGGTGTTAACTGAACCTTTTCCTTTGTAATTACTAGATTTGTGTCCTTTTCCACTCCCAAAGCATCTTCCAGTTCTTTTGAAACATTCTCCCTGATGCCTCTTACCACAAGATTTACATGATAAAAATTGAACTTTCTTTCCTCTATGATCATCATGAAACTCCATCTTTCTATTATTATATGAGTCAGTAAACTTATAAAAGTTGAGATTATTGATCATATTATGATATTTATGATTAGGCATAATAACGATGTTTAGACTTCCAAATCCCGTTTCATTTGGTTGCTCATGAAGAATATCATTCCATTCTCCATCGTGAATTTTCCTATTTCCAGCCATTTTCTAAAACCCAAAAAGAATAGTGTGAGAGGAAAAAACCATACTAGGAAAACAACATAATAAAGGGATATTAACTTCAATATAAAACATATTAGGTTTAATTCTAATATCGTTACCATAATTATAAGACTATAACCTATACTTATTCTTAACCTTAGAGACATCCCTAGACATAACTTAGAAACATCTCTAGGGATTTCACCAAAGTTTTCGCATCCTAGTTTCCAAAGGTTAAATAAACCTTCTCTCTGATACCAACTGTAGAGACCCAAAGCTTGATGTACATAGACATTACATTACTTTTGTGGAATACTTAATACATGACAAAAACATACGCCCAAAGACCGTATTAGTTTAGTTTCTTTAGAAACTCGAAACATAATCTTCTAATCATGGTGAAAGATCTTCAACATCTCCCATAAAGATCTTCCCCTTTTTTTTCTTACCTAAAACCTTTATTTATATCCCGGGGAAAAGAAAATATAAAAAGGGTGAGCTCAAATGCTCAGTAAGGGTAAACATGAAGAACATAAAACAATCCATAAACAATTGATCATAAAAACATGAACATAAAACTTTAAAATCATGAGTAATGACATAAATATTGGCATTGTATAAAGCATAGATCATAAAGGAACATTAACCATTTTAAAATAGCATGGGAATAAAACATGTAATTGTGGAAAACCATTAAGCACATGTTATGATTTCCATAGTAGCCAATGCATTGTTTCCAAGACCATTATAGTAGACAAAGTCCATTACTGAACCGGGTTTACTTGTCATTCCAGCCATGTATTACTAAACTAGATTCAGTTTCCGTTCCAGCCATGTCTATCTCATGAGATATAAATCTTTACCCAATTCATTGGAGGGAGATATAGGTCCCACCCATCTCATAATGAAATCATTCTTTCATGTTCCATAAAATAAACACAAATCATTCATCATAACCCAAAGAATAATATGGGTTTCATAAACACCATACCATCATAACATAATACATATAAAATAAATGGATATAATTTCATCATAAGAAAAATGAAACCATGTAAATAATAGAGACATTATACTTGAAATATAAACATATTAAATAATTTCATCTTAGATGGAAAATGGTTTTGATAAAACACTTGAAATGAATTCTTGAGGACAATATCCTTTCTTCTTCAAAATCATTTTCTTTTCACAAAATTCCATGAAATTTTAAAAGAAAAAGATTTTGTTTAAAATAATCATGAAATATTGTAGAGTAATCTTCATGAAAATAAGACATTATGAAATCGTAAAAATCCATTCATGCCGTATAAGTTTAAAAAAAATTCTTCTTGTACTTTTTCCGGAAAAGTCAAAAAGTACCTCATATGGTAAACAAAAGAAAGATTCCATACATACCATGCAGTAAAAGTCAAAAATGGGTAAAAAGGACTTTAAACATACATGGAATAATATTAAACATTTTATGAAAACATTTGGAGAAAACATGGATATGGATGATGAACATAACCCCATTAAATACTTACGAATAAATAATCTCAGATAAAAATGAGATTGGAATAATTATCCCTTACCTTATGTCCAATTTCTTCCTTATGTTTACAAGACTCCTGTATAGTGGGTTTAAACATATTATTATATTTTAATAGAACCATAATAATATTTATGATATCATATATTATTCACTTACGACTTTATATTACCTGTTCATTTTCAATTCCATGTTAAACAGCGTTTTGGGTAAAATCATTTCATTTATCATCCGTGTTTTGACTTGTAATTATTCATATGATTACTTAGATCATGATTAATTACTTCCAAAATGTAAAACAATATTTATATATAATATATATTTATAATATACATATATATACAATAGATCGATAAATTTAAAGAAATACACCATTCATGGAGACGGTAGGCCGTACGCACGCATGAACGGTGTTTTCGATTCCTTATTAAATTGAATGAAAGTAAATAAATAACATATACATAAATAAAGTATCATTAATATGTCATATATTTCATGATTATTTATTATATATACTTTATAATCATTCTTTAATGGTTAACTTGGAGAATGAATCTCATCGTGTCGTGGAGACGGTAATCCGTACGTACGCACGAGCGATGATATCGTTCCCATAATTATTGAATGGAATTATAGTGGATGATATAATATATCAGAATTATTATCATGTTATAATAACCATATATAGTTATTCTTTACACCATTATACCCATCCAAGTAAGGTGGTGGTGAAAAAACAGATTACACCACGGTGTGGAGACGGTATTCCGTACGTACGCACGCGCGGTGATTTCGTTTTCCATAGGATGGATAAAAGGTGAAATATGGTTGGTTCAAATTTATAATAACATATAAGTATATGAGTGGTACTGATGTTATTACTTTATTATTAAACAACAAAATAAGAGGAAGTATAAGAATAAATGAATTTGAAAGAATCAGTAAAGAATATTACCTCTTCTTCGACGCGCCTCTTCTAAACCTCCTCTTAGGGCACTAAAGTTGGTCTTTGAAGAATATTAGGACCTCTAGTATGTTTATAGGGAAGTTGAGAAGATAAATTGTCAGGTTTTGGTCTATATTTAAGGCTAAAAATGGTGTGAGGAGGAGAGGGAGGAGGTGCCCTTTTATAAGGGAGGAGAGGGGCACCTTTGGAAACCTAAAAATATTAATTTATAATAAATTCAAACCCCACTTAAAAGCCACAAAAAATGACTCAATTCAAATATGAGATGAGATAGGGTAGTAATATCATAAAAAAATAACATTTAGAAATGTTTTAAGTTTATTTTAAACCTTATCATTTTGATTTACCTTTATTTAATCTATTTAATTTTATTTGTGGTAATAATATTCTAAAATTTAAATTTCTATAAATACATACTTATATGTTGTCACTTTTCCATAATTGGATACTTTATTACCTTATAGAGCATATAATTTTAAATTTATAATTTTTAAATATTTTTGTGATTTTTAAACAATTTAATAATATGTTATTTTTATAAAATAACAATAGTGTTAATTTTGACACTATTCATTTATTTGAATTTAAATAAAATCCACAAGGAGGATATATTCGAAAAAATGTTTAATAGATTAATAAAATTTCATATTTATCTATAAAATTTGTGGAGAAAATTAATTAGTTCATATAATATTTATTTTAATATTAATAAAACCATTTCTTTGATATTTCTCTTAATAAAACAATTACTACATCATTTTTGTATAATTATTTAATATACTTATTATTTGAATAAATATTAAAACAAAAATACTATAATAATTATAAATCTATTATATCTCAAAAATAATACTTGCACTCAAATTTATAATCTTAAAATCACAACATGTAAATTTTATATTTATTAAATTTTGAAGGTGATAACTTTGACATCATTTAAAATAAAATAATATAAGTATCATAATCACTTTTTTAAAGATCCAAATGGTAAAAAATTAGACAATTTTATGGTTATGGTTTAGATATATACGACCAATAAGTTTTGGTCAGGTTTTTGGGCCTTTTAATGGGTATTACTATTTTAATAAAAACTATATTATTGTTTTTTCACTAAATAAATAATTTCTGCATCATTAATGTATAAGCAATTCATGTAATTAAATATCTCTTAAAAATTACAAATAAATTACCATGATAAATAAATAAATTTTAGCTTTAATATGAGAATTTATAATCGAATTTATATTCTGTATAACCTTATATTAAAAATACTTTAATTATTAAAGATTAAGGGAGACATATTTCACTTTCTTTTAAATAAAATAAACTAAAGGTCTTAATCACATCCAAGTGGGTTCCAATATATTTAATTTTGAACCAAGTATGTTTTTTAACGAAATATAATCATCTAATTATATTAATACAAGTGTTAGGGTAATTTTATAATATTATTGTTACCCTTAATTACCTAATTTACCTTTAACTCTAGTAAATACAATTTACCGTAGTTACTATTCATAATGAAAAAAATAAAAAGTATCCTATTAACATAATTTGGACCTACTGATTCCAAATATGGAATCTATTTTTCCAAATTCAAAACACAAAAGTTACAGTAATTAATTTAAAATTAATCCCATTGTCGAAAAAAACGGGTTTTTGTTTAAAACATTGCAAAAGATTGAAATGATTTTACCTACGAATTCAATGTAAAATTAATGATAATGACATAAATTATATTAAATGGTAAAAATATATTCTATTTATACTTTAAAACCACATACTATTATAATTTAACCATATAAATTATCTCGATGAAAAAAGTCGTTTTTAATTAAAAGTTAGCGTGTTTTTACTATTCATTAAAATATGAAAGTTATCAGAAAAATATCAAAACATTATCCAATGTAAATTTTTATATCATAATTCAAAAGAATAAGTTTATTTTGTAAAATTGAACTTATAAACTTGTCAAAAATTAGATTTAAAATGGGTGCGCCATCAAAAGGCGGCAAAACTGCATTTTTTTGAAAAATAATTCCTTTATACGAAAAAATGATTTTGTTCTCATACCTTGTTCTAAAAAATGTGTAAGATGAAATATAATGTCATAAAATTAAAAAATGTGGTTAATACTATTCATAAAATCTAGTTCATAATAATATTATTATAATATATCATTGGATAGTGAAACTCGGTATTGCGTACCAAGTAAGCTATCGAGGAGGGTCACTCTTGCATGTAATGGAATCCATGACAGTGTTTCTTATAGTGGAAGATTCCTTTGTTGTTGTGTATAATATAATCCAACCATATTTCATTTATAAATTGAATATATATATATATATATACTCAATGTTTTGTAGAATAACTTCTATCAAATGAACTTGAAATGCGTGTAACACGATCCAAGAATAGTGTTGTGTATTCTGAAAGCTAATATAGTGTTGTGTATAGCACAAGCTAATCTTGGTGTAGCGTACAACACAAGACATCAAAGAAATTAAAAAGAAAATTTCTTATAAAATCTTGGGGTGTTATAGTGTGTGCCTTGTGATTACCAATTTATGAAAGAATTATTGTGTGAAGATCATAGTTCTCTATTTTCCGTTTATCATGGGAGTACTAAGATATAGAGAGTCCTTGGAGAGTATTATTGGTGGGATAGAATGAAACGAGATATTACTGATTTTACTGTGAAATGCTTGACATGTCAACATGTTAAAGCAGAGTGATAGTTACCGAAGGGGATGCTTCGGCCTTTGTTAGTGCCATAGTGGAAATGAGAGAATGTATTCGTGGACTTTGTGGTGGGACTACCAAAGATTTATCGAGGTAATAATGAAATTTGGGTTATTGTTGATCAACTAACAAAATCTACACATTTTATTTATATTTGAGATACAATGTCTTTGGATCATCTTTCTTGACTATACCTCAAGGATATTTTTAGGTTACATGGAGTTCCTCTTTCCATTGTATCTTAACAGGATCCCAGGTTCAATTCTAAATTTTGGAAGGGACTTCAGAAGTTATTGTGCACATAATTAAATTTCAATACAACTTTTCATCCTCAATCAGATGGGAAGTCAGAACGAACAATTCAGACTTTGGAGGATATGCTTCGAGTTTGTTCAATGGACTACCAGGGAAGTTGGGATGAACACATTTCTTTAGTTTAGTTTTCTTATAATAATAGTTTTCATTCCAGAATACTGATGGAACCTTTCGAGGCTTTGTATGGGAAGTGGTGTCGGACTCCAACGTTTTGGGATTAAGTTAGTGAAAGAAAGTTGATGGGGCCAAAATTAGTGGAGGAAGTGGCTAAGAAAGTTAAGATGATCCAAAAACACATGAGGACAACTCAGAGTAGGGATAAAAGTTATGCAAATAATAGAAGGAAAGACTTATCTTTGAAGGTAGGTTACCATGTTTTCCTTAAAATCTCTCCTTAGAAAAGTGTGTTGTGTTTTGGTAAGAAAGGGAAGCTAAGCCCGCGGTTCATTGGTCCTTTTAAAATCCTTGAGAAAGTTGGACCAGTTTCATACCAAGTAGCTTTGCCTCCAAGTTTGTCTTAGGTACAAAATGTTTTTCATGTTTTGATGTTGAGGAAGTATGTGCCAGATTCATCACATGTATTGATCCCAGAAGAAGTTCTGCTGGAAGAGAACCTTTCTTATGAAGATAAACATGTTCAGATTCTTGATTGAAGGGAACATGTATTACGGAATAAGGTAATCTACCAAGTAAATGTTTTGTGGAGAAACCACATGGTAGAAGAAGCAACACGAGAGTCTAAAAATGATATGAGAGAAAAATACCCTCACTTATTTAATAAGTAAATAAAATTACAAGGACGCAATTTCCATAAGGTGGGGATAATGTAACACCCCAAGGTTTTTAAAATAATTTTAAATGCATGAAAGTTTTTTAAGTAGATATTTATAACTAGCCTTTAAAAATAATTTTTCCACTTCTATGTTTTGAATTTCAAAAAACAGTCATCTAAAATTGTGTTCAGTAAGTTATTTAGAGCCTAATGGAAATAAATAGTTTTTCTGGTGAATAGAAACATACCCTAATAAATAGTAATATGACCCCAATGAATAGTAAATTTTAATATTATTTTATTTTCTTAAGGCTTTAAGATAATTACATCTTGGTTAATTTTTCAATGTGATATAAAAGCAGTTATAGTTTCAAAATTTTTAATTTTTGAATTAAGTATGATTTTATTTAAAAATTAAATTAATAATATTTAGAAAATTATTTTTCAAAACTGGACTTCATTTTTGAATTCTACATGTCGAAAAATGGTAAGGGTGAATTTTTGGGATTTTTATGAAATTCTTGAATTTTTGATGAATAGTGAAATATGGTAAAATACTGTATATTCAAATTATCAGTAAAATAAACTATTTATGAAATCATAAGTGATTTAAGGACGATTTTTTTGAACTCACAGGACATTATTACTATTTGGGGTCACATTAATTAAGATTATTCATAGTCTTGAGCAAAAATATTATAATAATGATTAAAATAATGAAAAATACCCCCTCTCCTCCACTATAAATACCACCCTCATTACCCTCTTCATCCCACACCTCTCAAGCCATGAATCTTACATAATTTCGGCCCAAAACTCCTCCCAAGGCTCTTCCCCACGTCTTAGAGCTACTGGTATCACAAAAAAACCTAAACCAAAGGCCTTAAGAAGGATCTCAAGGAGAAGAGATCAAGAGGCAAACATCCTCTTTTATTTAATTTTTTTCTTCCATTTTATGTTATTATTTTTCATTCCATTTGTCTTATGTTGGTATGTTTCATTCCATATCCACCTTACAACCCATATTATGTAATAATTATGACAGAAAAATTTTCTCTCATCAAATTAATTTATGAAATTTTAAGCGACACCGTTAGGCTGCAGAATTTCCATGAGGGATTTCTCAATTTTTTTTATTTTGAGTTCCTTTTTTTCTTCTTATTTCCTCACATCCTCTTATCAAATAGGAATGAAATATATAGAATCTTTTATATTCTGGATGTTCTCATGTTCATGGAAAATTCATCATCAATATTCTCCTCCTCCCCCACTTTTTCAAGGAATTAAAAACATTGTCTGTGATGTGTCGAATTACCGACATCGTGGACGATGTGATTTCAATCTGTTTTAATTTCTTCAAGGCTGGTAATGAAACCATTTTTATGGTTGAACCAGGTAATAATATATTTATAATGTCTCATACATGGTTCTTTAATTCTTTTGTACACATGGTTTAAATTTATAAAACAAAATGATTTCGTTATTATCAAAGAACCACTAAAATGATCTAAACGAACATCATTAATATTTTAACTTATGAATCATCCTCATGTAAGAAGTCAAAATGATAAATGGTATAATTTATGGTTCTGAAATTTTTTAAATACTACTCCATTACAATTCTTTAGTTTCACTTTCAATCGACAAGAACAATCAATCGTGAACCAATCATGAAAATCATGTAAATAACTCACCCAAAACAGTGCAAGGAACAAAATACTAACAATTAAAGGCTGAAATGATATAATGAAATGATCATATAAGGTATTATAAAGATGTATATGTTTCTGTAAGATATTAATAACACTCTTTTAACCATTATACATTAGGTTTAAATGATTTGTAAGTAAGATAAACCCGAGGTAAGAGAATTCTTAACCTAATTTCCACTCTTTGGGTTAACATTATACTTCGTTATTTATGTGGTATTAAAATTGTTTTTGTGATGGGTTTTGTTTATATTATGTTTAATTATGGGTATTTACAGATTATATACATATCCATCTACTCTATTAAGTCTCACTTGAATTATATGATATTTCCAATGGAATTTTCCTTTAAAACCCTCTTTTAAAATTTTGTTTTACGAAATTCAAAAGCAATGTTTTTATGAAATTATTCATGTTGTATGATTATGTTATGGTTCTTGGGAATTGTTTATGATGAATTGTGAGACCTATATTTACCTACAATTCATTGGTTATGTGCAATTTGGAGGTCGGCTGTATGGTTACTCAAAGTGTAACTGCAATGGTTACACAAATTGTAAGGTAGCTGTGAGGGTTACAAATTATAAGGTAGCCGAGAGGGTTACAAGATTATGTAACTAATTCCCCAAGATACCTTTACGATTCTATTTATGTTATTATTTTTTGTTTGTATCTTTTTTAAATCTCATGTTTCACAAAGTAAGTATATATGGGTGACAAGTATGTCTTCTGAAAATGATTTCATTCTTTACTAGTGTTCATGGACTAACATGTTCTTTCCTTATTTTTATATCCCTTACTGAGGTTTTGTGCTCATATTAATTTTTTAAATGATTTTCAAAAGTTGTAAGGATGTTTAAGACAAAGAAGGAAGCTCAGTTAAATGTTTGAAGATTAGTAAAAGAAATCATGTTTTATGTGAAAAGTTTTATATTTTTCAAGAAATGAATACTATTTTTATGGTATCCACTTTGTAATAATGTGTAATTATATGAATGTATTATGTCACAATTCTCTAAAGCTCTAAAATTGAAAAGATACTCAATGTGAAAGGAAGTTATTTCTTTATTAAATTCAAGATTATGTAATGTAATAAGGCTAGGTTCTATATTTGGTATCAGAGGATGGTTTAGATAAATTTAGGGGTTATGATGATGTTAAAAGAATACCATAAATGATTTTTACTCTATTATTAATTTGAAATGTTATAGAATTTAAAGATTACCATGTTGTTTCAACTAAGATATGTTTGTTCAGAATTGTTGTCCACAGAAGAAATAGGGAAGCTAAAGAGGAGAGGCACCGACGGAGTGACATCATTTTGAATCTGCAGCCCAGAATGGTAGGGATTGGAACCGAGCAGTTTGTGATAGTAATGGCTCAGCTGACACAGGAAATAAATGGGGGTGGAATCCATGCAAGATAACAACCAGAGGTACCATAGTAGAACATGAAAATAGTGGAACATTTTATGAGACAACACCATCCTACTTTCAATGGATCTTCTGACCTAATAGTGGATGAAAGATGGATTAAATCCCTTGAAAAGATATTCGATGTTATGGGATGTTCAGACAATCAAAAGGTAAGTCTTTCCACTTATCATTTTAAAGGTGAATCTGATTAGTGATGGTCAATGGTAAGGAATATAAGGGATAAAGAGGATTTTTTCCCTTAGAATGGGATGAATTTAAAATTATTTTCTTTGAAATATATTTTCCTAAGGTGGTGAGACATAGGATAGAGAATCAATTACTTGAATTGAAGAAAAATGAGGAATATTCAGTGGATGTGTATGAAGCAAGCTTCATCCGACTAGCGAGGTATGCTCCAAATATTATTCTGGATCTTGATAGAAAAATCAACTGATTTTACTCAGGATTGAATCCATGTTATCGAATGACATTGGCCTCCTATAAATTCAAAAGTTATGAGAAACTTATCCTATGTGCTGAGAGGGTAGAGATGGAGTTTGCTGATGATCACGTTCACTTTGGAAATAAGGATAAGAAGAGGTCTAAATGGCAAGTGATGGGTAAGAATCAACTAAAGAAATCTGATGGTAAGAAAATCTAGTTTCCAGTTTGTGAAAAGTGTGGCAAGAAGCACCCTGGGGAATGTATTAGAAAAACAGGGAAGTGTTTTAAACGTGGAAAGATTGGACATATGGCCTGAGATCATAATGAAAATGATCTTAAGACTAATCCTGATAAGAAAAATGTTAAGTGTTTTAAATGTGGTGAGATGGGTCACTATGAAAATGCTTTCCCAAAGAGAGATCTGAATGATGCAAAGAATCCAGACTATAAGCAGAAATGTTTTGTGAGATCTTTTGCAATTAAGTCAGCAGATGCCAATCCATCCAATGAAGTTGTATTAGGTACTTTTCTTGTTTACTCCAATTTTTCTAAAGTTTTGTTTGATACGAGTTCTACACATTCCTTCACCTCTGAGAAATTTTCTGGTAAATTATAAATATCACCTCAATAAATGAGACCAGAACTTGTTGTTAAAACACCCAGGGGAAATATTATATCAAATAGGAATTATGAGAATCTTTCTATTGTAGTCTGTGGAAAGTATTTACCTGGAAACATTATTGTTTTACCCTTAGTTGAGTTTGACGTTATTTAGGGAATGAATTGACTTTCTATTTATCATTCTAAGATAGACTGTAGAGATAAAGAAGTTTTTTTAGAATGAGTTTCAGTTTGTATACAAGAACTAACCCATACAATTGTTAACATATCATGAAGTAGAAAAACTATTGAAATATGGAAATGAAAGTTATCTTTCTCAAATTGTTGAAAACTAGGGAACTATTCAGATTGATGATGTGCGAGTGGTAAATGAATACCTTGATGTTTTCCCTGATGAGTTACCCGATTTCATACATGATCGAGAAGTAAAGTTCACAATTGACTTAGTTCCTGATACTAATCTAATTCCAAAACCCCCATATCATATGGCTCAAATATAACTTCTTGAATTGAAAAATAAGTTGCAGGATTTTCTTGATAAAGGTTTCATTTGTCCAAGCACTTCACCATGGGGAGCTCCTGTTTAGTTTGTTAAAAAGAATTATGGTTCCATGAGACTTTGAATTGATTATAGAGCTTTGAATAACATCACTGTTAAAAACAAGTATCCTTTGCCTCACATCGATGACTTGTTTGATCAGCTTCAGGGAGATCAGTTCTTTTCCAAGATTGACTTGAGATCCGGATACCATCAGCTGAAGGTAAAGGAGAATGACATCCTGAAAACAACCTTTCATACTAGATATGGGAATTATGAATTTGTTGTTATACCATTTGGGTTAACTAATACACTTTCTTTATTCATGAATCTTATGAATAGAATATCTCATGAGTTCTTAGATAAGTTTGTGGTTGTGTTTATTGATTACATTCTGGTATTTTCTAAAAATAAATAGAAGTATGAAAAACATCTAATGGTTTTTTACAAACCTTAAAAGAAAAGAAACTATATTAAAAATTCATAAAGTGTGATTTTTGGTTGTAATAGATTTATTTTCTTGGGAACATTGTAAATAAGGATGGAATAGTAGTTGATTCTTCAAAAACAAAAGTGTTTTATGAATGACCAAGAACTAAAAATGTTACAGATATTCGTAGTCTTCTTGGATTAGTAGGTTATTACCGATGTTTTGGTAATAACTTTGTACATTTATCTATCCCGATAACTAATTTAACACAAAAAGGGATTAAATTTATTTTGACAGAAGAATGTGATGTTTGTTTTCAGGAACTGAAGAAGAGATTGGTGAATGCTCCAGTTTTGGCCTTGCCTTCTCGAAATGGTGAGTATTTCATCTAAAATGATGATTCTTTAAAGGGACTTGGTTGTGTTTTTATGTAGAATAATTTGGTAATTGCTTATGCTTCAAGACATCTAAAACCTCATGAGTTAAATTATCCCACACATGATTTAGAATTGGCAGCTATGGTTTTTTCTTTGAAAATTTGGTGGCATCATTTATACGGAGCCAAATGTAAAATATATACAGACCATAAAAGTCTGAAGTATATATTCACTTAGAAGGAATTAAACATGAGGCAGAGAATATGGCTTGAACTGATAATGGATTATGATTGCATGGTCAATTAACATCCCGGAAAATCAAACAAAGTGGTGGATGCCTTGAGTCAAAAACACCATGAATCATTAACCACGTTACGTTTGGAACATGATCCCTTGATTAATGATTTGATGAATTTTGTCTTAGAAGTTTTTGGTGTAAAAATACCTCTGTTTTGTCTTAGATTTCAGTGCACTCATTGTTATAAGATGGAATTAAGAAAGCATAGAAGGAAAACCACACGCTAAAGAAAAAGGTAGAATTTTTTAAAATGGGTAAGTTTCCAGAATTTAACCTTGATAACTATTGTGTTTTAAGATCTGGTAAAAGTTTTTGTGTGCCTTGTGATTCCTAGTTGAAGAAATAATTGTTGTGTGAAGCTCATAGTTCTCCATTTTGAGTTCATCCTGGCAGTACTAAGATGTGCAGGGACCTTCAGAAATATTATTGGTGGGATGGAATGAAAAGAGATATTGCTGATTTTAGTGTGAAATGTTTGACATGTCAACAGGTTAAAGCAGAGTGGTAGTTATCAAAGGGGTTGCTTCAACCTTTTCTAGTTTCATAGTGGAAATGGGAGAATGTATCCATGGACTTTGTGGTGAGACTACTAAAGACTTCTCGAGGTAACAACGCAATTTGGTTTATTGTTGATCAGATGAAAAAATCTGTATATTTTCTTTCTATTCAAGATACAATGTATTTGGTTTAGCTTTCTCGACTGTACCTCAAGGATATTGTCAGGTTACATGGAATTCCTTTTTTCCATTGTATCTGAATAGGATCCCAAGTTCACTTATAACTTTTGGAAGGGACTTCAGAAGTCGTTAGGAATAGAATTAAATTTCAGTACAACTTTTCATCCTCAATCAGATGGGTAGTCATAATGAATGATTCAGACTTTGGAGGATATGCTTTGAGCTTGTTCAATGGACTAACAGGGAATTTGGGATCAACAGATTTCTTTAGTTGAGTTTTCTTATACTAATAGTTTTCATTCCAGCATACAAATGGAACCTTTCAAGGCTTTGTATGAGAAGCAATGTCAGGATCCAACATTTTGGGATGAAGTAGGTGAATGAAAGTTGATGGGTCCAGAATTAGTGGAGGAAGTTTCTGAGAAAGGTGAGATGATCTAGCAACAAATCAGGACAGCTCAGAGTAGGCAGAAAAGTTATGCAGATAATAGAAGGAAAGACTTTTCTTTCGAGTTAGGTGACCATGTTTTCCTTAAAATCTCTCCTTGGAAAATTGTGATGTGTTTTGGTAAGAAAGGGAAGCTAAGCCTATGGTTCATCAGTCCTTTTGAAACCTTGGATAAAGTTGGACCAGTTTCATACCAAGTAGCTTTGCCTCCGAGTTTGTCTCAGGTACATAATGTTTTTCATGTTTTGATGTTGAGGAAATATGTGCCAAATTCATCACATGTCTTGAACCTAGAAGCTATTCACCTGGAAGAGAACCTTTCTTATGAAGAGAAACCAGTTCAGATTCTTGATCGAAGGAAACAAGTTTTGCAGAATAAGGTAATCCACTAGGTTAAGGTTTTGTGGAGAAACCACATGGTTGAAGAAGCAACATGGGAGTCTGAAAATTCTATGAGGGAAAAATACCCTCACTTGTTTAATAAGTAAACAAAATTGCAAGGATGCAATTTATAGAAGGTGGGGATAATGTAACACCCCAAGATTTTTAAAATAATTTGAAATGCATGAAAGTTTGATTTAAGTAGATATTTATAACTAGCCTTTAAAAATAAATTTTCCACATCTATGTTTTGAATTTCAAAAAACGGTCATCTAAAATTGTGTTTAGTAAGTAATTTAGAGCCTAATGGAACTAACTTGTTTTTTGGTGAATAGTAACATACCCCAATGAATAGTAATATGAATAGTAATATGACCCTAATGAATAGTAAATTTTACTATTATTTTATTTTCTTAAGGATTTAAGATAATGAAATCTTGGTTAATTATTCAATGTGATATAAAAGCAGTTATAGTTTTTAAATTATTAATTTTTGAATTAAATATGATTTTATTTAAAAATTAAATTAATAATATTTTGAAAATTATTTTCAAAAAATGGAATTCATTTTTGAATTCTACACTTCAAAAAATGGAAAGGGTGAATTTTTGGTATTTTTCTAAAATTATTGAATTTTTGATGAATAGTGAAATACGGTAAAATACCGTATATTCAAATTATCAATAAAATACACTATTTATGACAACATAAGTGATGTAAGGACACTTTGTTCAAACTGAAATTCCATTATTACTATTTGGGGTCACATGAATTAAGATTATTCACTGTCTTGAGCAAAAGTATTATAATAATGATTAAAATAATGAAAAATACCCCCTCTCCTCCACTATAAATACCACCCTCATTCCCATCTTCCTCCCACTCCTCTAAGGCCTTGAGCCTTACCTATGTTCTATCCAAAACTACTCCCAATGATCTTTCTTACTTTCTAGAGTTTTTGGTCTCACCAAAAGGCCAAAACCAAAGGCCTTAAGAAGGATCTCAAGGAGAAGAGATCAAGAGGTAACATCCTCTTTTATTTCCTTTATTTTCTTTCATTTTAGGTTATTCATTTTCATTCCATTTGGATTATGTTGGGATGTTTCATTCCATATCCCCCTTAATTCTAATATTATTTAATAATTATGATAGACCCATTTTATCTCATCAAATTATTTTATGAAATTTTATGCAACACCGTTAGGCTGCCGATTTTTCGTAAGGGATTTCTCAAATTTTATTTTATTTTTAGTTCCTTTATTTTCTTCTTATTTCATAACGTCCTATTATCCAAGAGTCATTAAAGCTCTAGAATATTTTATATTCTGTATGTTATCTTGTTCATGGCAAATTCATTATCAATCTTCTTCTCCTCCCCCACTTTTTTCAAGGAATTAAAAACATTGTCCGCGGTGTGTCAAATTACCTACATTGTGGACGATGTGATTTAAATATGCTTTAATTACTTAAAGTATGGTCATGAAACCATTTTTATGGTTTAAACAGGTTATAATATATGTATTATGTCTCCTCCATGTTTCTGTAATTCGTTTGTACACATGGTTTTAATTGATAAAACAAAATGAGGTCGTTGTTATCAAAGAACCACTAAAATGATCTAAATGAACATCATTAATGTTTTAACTTATGAATCATCCTCATGTAAGAATTCAAAATCATAAATGGTATAATTTATGGTTATGGAAATATGTAAATACTACTCTATTCCAATTCTGAATTTTCACTTCTAATCGACAAGAACAATCCATCATGAACCGATCATGAAAATCATGTAAAGAACTCACCCAAAACAGTGCAAGGAAAAAAATACTAACAATTAAAGGATGAAATTATGTAATTAAATGATTATATAAGGTATTATAAAGATGAATATGTTTCTTTAAGATATTAATAACACTATTTTAACCATTATACATGAGTTTTAAATGATTTTTAAGTAATAAAAACTCAAGGTAAGGGAATTCTTAACCCGATTTCCATTCTTTGGATTAACCTTATACTTCGTTATTTATGTGGTATTAAAATTTTTTGTGTGATAGGTTTTGTTTATATTATGTTTAATTGTTTTTATTTACAGTTTATATACATATTAAATCCACTCTATTAAGACTCAGTTGAATTATATGATATTTCTAAAGGGCTTTTCCTTTAAAATCCTCTTTTAAAATTTTATTTTACAAAATTCAAAAGCAATGTTTTTATAAAATTATTCATGTTGTATGATTATGATATGGTTCTTGGGAATTGTTTATGATGAAGGATGGAACCTATATTTACCTCCAATTCATTGGGTATGTGTAATTTGGAGGTCAGCCGTATTGTTACTCTAAGTGTAACTGTGCTGGTTACACAAATTGTGATGTAGTCGTGAGGGTTAAAAATTATAAGGTAGCCAAGAGGGTTACAAGATTATGTAAGTAATGCCACATGGTACCTTTATGATTATATTTATGTTATTATTTTTTGTGTGGATCTTGTTTAAATATCATGTTTCACAAATTAAGTATATATGGGTGACAAGTATGTCTTTTGAAAATTATTTCATTTGTTACAATTGTTCATGGACTAATGTGTTCTTTCCTTCTTTTTATATCCCTTACTGAGATTTTGTACTCATCAAAAGTTTTTAATTACTTTAATATGTTATAAGTATGTTCAAGATAAAGAATGAATCCAAGTTAAATATGTGAATATTAGTCAAAGAAATCATGTTTTATGTGAAAAGTTTTATATTTTTCAAGAAATGAATACTATTTTTATGGTATTCACTCTATAATAATGTGTAATTTTATAAATGTATTATGTACCTATTCTCTAAAGATCTAAACTTGAAAATATCCTCAATGTTAAAGGAATTTATTTCTCGACTAAATTCAAGATTATTTATTTTAATAAGGATGGGTCCTTATAGTGTGAATGGTTAGGGAAACCATGAATGGTGGCCCAAGATACCATACAACTTGATCTCCCCTCAGATAGTGGTGAATGTACAGCTTCTACACGATTTTTCAAAACATACAGGTGACTTTAAGAGATTGTGTGACGTAATCCCCTTTTATAGTGGAGAGAACACAAAAACTTCACATTTTTTCAAATAGTGCGGATGGAAAGGTGAACTATATGGCTTGGTTTCCTCTTGGATAGAGGGAACCACATGGTTGACACACAGTTTGGAAAACCATGCGGCCAAGCCATACACCCCATTAAAATTAGTATTTTACTATTCGCTCTACCGACCTTAAATATTTATTCCTCTGATTTTCTCCCCCATTAAACCCCATATAGTTAGGAAAACGAACCACCAGCCTCCTACACCTCCATGGTTATTTATATCCTGATTCTTAGGTGTTTGGAGTGCCATTTAGTGAGAGTCAAAGATTCAGGTAAGTCTTTGACTCTGTTTCCTTTTAATTTTATAGAAGATGCTTGGTTGAATGTTTTATCTCCTCATGAATACCTAAAACACTATTTTAACTTATATTATAAGATTGGATGTTAAAGGTTTTTTGAGCTATAATCAATGACCAATGTTGGACAAGTGTTTGCCTATGAGCATGAGGTAGGTGGTCTATAAGATTTTTCCCATAGTCTATTTATTTTATAAGTGTATGTGGTTGTTCCAATGAACTAATTTGATGTGTTTTTATGTACTTGACTAAAAAAAGTATTTTTGGCCTTAAATTGATGTGTGAGACCACTCAATAACCCCATTA
Organism: Viscum album; assembly: GCA_963277665.1. Classification (NCBI taxonomy): domain Eukaryota; kingdom Viridiplantae; phylum Streptophyta; class Magnoliopsida; order Santalales; family Viscaceae; genus Viscum; species Viscum album. The sequence continues at coordinate 1,988,200,745 of OY728141.1, forward strand.
GGTCCATTGATGATTTTGAAAACAGAACGAGGGATACCCATGGGGTATGCCAACCCTTAAAAATTATGAAATGAATTGGGAAACATTAATATACGGTAATTATGATAGTGAATGGGTTATAATTGTTAATTTTAATGTGTGTATGATTAAAGGATAAAATTAAAATATTTATATGTTAGCTTTTTGTGAAATTATTAATAGGATTTCATAATGGTTTAAATGATGTATTTTGGATTTTGATCTAGCAATGGTTTTTAATTAAGGAAAATGATGTTTTGAAACTTAATAATGTTTTAAAAGGAGGTTTTGACCTCAAAGTAAGTTGAAAATGGGTTTCCTTAATAGATTTAAAATAATGATTTGAAATTAGTTCATGGTCCTCTTTGGTGAAAATTCCCCAAGGATAGGTCCTTGTTTGGATTCCAAAGGAAGACCCATGTTTTAAAGTGTGTTTTCAAGAATTTTTAAAAAGGGTAGTTGGACTATGTGTTTCATGAAGTGATGTTTTAGAAAGTGAAATAAGAAATGACATAAAGGAATGTTTGTATTAACTTGAATATTTAATTGAGTTTTGGAATGTAATGTGGGTAATTGTGATAAATGATTAAATAAGCATGTATATATGGTAGATGGTATGAGTGGGCTATTAGAATGAGGATTTAATGCCATAGGTTGGGCTATATTGATGCTATAGGCCCAATCTATGTATGATATGATTGGGATTGTTGATTGAGGCACCTCATCTTTAGGTCGGGCTAGACTAATTCTCTAGGCCCTACTGATGTATTGGATGGGTTGGGATGTTGGGATCAGGCTCTATGCTCCCACGGTATGGACATGTATGGTTACTTGGCCTAAAGCTATAAGGTACTTAGATAAATTGAATTGGTTAGTGAGTGCCCTTTGTGACTAAAAATATGCAACCCATTTATGATTTGGATTAATCTCTTGACATGGAAGAATCAAGTTAGGTTGGTTGTACTACATGATAGAGGTTAAAGGATAAAATATTTAATTAATAAATATTTAAATGTGAAACATGCTTATTTTATTGCCTTGTTTATTTATTTCACATTTTTCTATCTGTATACACTATTGTATATACTTGATATTGATTTATATAACAATGGTGGTGGCCTATTGAGTTATACTCATAGCCTACTCCAACTACCATGGAACATGGGTACTTGAGTAGATGATACTTGTATTCTAGTATAGGTTCAGGTTAGGGGCCCAATATTTAGCTTTTTCATGGGATTATGGGTTGGAGCATGGGGTGTTAAAACTAGGCTGGGACTCAGGATCGTGTTCAGGTTCCTTTTTATAGTTTTGGTTTTTGAGGTTTTATTTGTATGACTGTATGACATATAGTGTATTCATCATGTTGTTATAGAATTTTTTACTTGGTTACTTATTAGATACTACCATATGCTATCCATTTATTATTCCTTTTTTGTTATTACATTTGTTGATGTTAATTTTTTATGGATTTACTCTGATAAGATGGTATAGTCTCCCCATGTTTGTATTTAGACCCGTGCTGCTAGTCAGAAGCCTCTAGAATACAAGGAGGCGCACTTGAGGTCATGTGGAAACCTAGATCAGGGCACCAATTATAGTGGCTCTCGAGCTGAGGATGTTACAAGTTAGATCCACCTATTCACTATAAGGATTCATTTTTGGCTATATTGGTGCATTACATTCTTCCATAGATTCAAATTGAGCTATTAACAACTCAATAGTATTGATGATCCCTTGTGGGATATCTGGTTGAACTGGAGCTTGAATAGGGGAAGAAACATGTAGAGCCATCTACATAAGCTCTATGTGTACCTATGGTGGATAGATTATAGGGACTAGTCCATAAGAATGTGTTTTAACTAGCCATGGTTGTGTTTCTAAAGAAGGGAACTCCTGGTATATTTTGTCTATGGGGTCTAAATATACTGTTCATCAGTTCCCTACATTAAGTAAATGTTCTGGATTCACTTTAGTTTCTCAGGGTGAACCCTCCTGGTTGAGGTATTCTAGTTGGGAGTGTGAGTTGAGTCTCTAATTTTAGAAAATATCTGGTAGGGATGTTTCCTTAGAGTAGTTCTACATTGAGTTTTCTCAACTCCTTCATCACTTCCTCCTACTAAGAAAATCTTTCCTCAATCATGAGGATTTCAATCTATCTAGAAGGTGGGTGGTGTATGAACTTACCTTTAAATTTTTATTTGGAATATTCCCACTGAGGAGGTAGTAATGGAGTATATGAGTGAATTTACAAGTTCCCAGTAAGCTGTTGGTTTCAGGTACACACACCTCCTTCAATCATTTTAGTGTAGACCATATTATGAAAACAAACATCCTACTCCTATTCCTTTTTATCAGACTCATGATTGATAGCATCTAGTGGGGAGGTTCTAATGATGTTCACCAATGTTTAATACATTTTAGGAATTTAATTATCCTTTTGAGAGTTTTCTTTTGTTTGTTCCCACTACAAGGCCTCATCCTCTCCTTCACTGGTCCTTATGGAATAGTTTGATGAATGGTGATCTAAAGGGAATACCCAGACAATTTTTTCATCCATGTTTTTAGTGAGGCCATCAGGTCATGGGATAGGATAAACTAGGAAGATTTGTTCTTCGATGTCCCCCCTAAATTAAAAAGAATGATTTTTGTTGAGGGGGAGGTTTTTGAGGTAAAAAAATACCTCAGCCCTATGGGATGGGGCTTCTTTTTCTCCATCTCCAAAATCTTCCAAGCCTAATCTACTGACCTCAAAGGTTGTGTTAAAAAATCCCCTAGCACTATAGGATGAGGTTTCTTCTAGATTACCATGGATGCTATTATCATGACCGCTCTCTTGATTTTATGTGGCTTTGTTCAAATATGGACTAGGGGCATTATATGATTTTCACTTGAACTATCCGCTTCCAAAGATATTGGAAATTCTTGATGATTGGCCTCCCTTAGGTAGGAGGTTTGTTGAATATTTTTTTAATGCTTGATGTAGGAGTATTTTTATGGATCTCTCTCTTCTGGACCGATGTCTTTGAGAGTTTTACATGGCTATTTTTTGATGAGAATTCCATTTTTTGTAAATATATTTCTTTTTTTGAAGATGGATTGAGGCTATGACATTACATGATGTCACCTTTATTGGGATTTTCTAATTGGTGAGAGATGTGAAATGAAATACTCTTTGTTTACCCCATCCTTTAATATGAATTCCAGATGTGGCATCAATGATAATATTATGCAACTTCTTTAATGCATTGATACATGAACTAATGAAAAAAATCTATACCAATAGTTTGGAATGGTTTTAAAAACCATTGGTATAGGTAGTACAAAATAAAAAATCTTGGATTTATTTGATCCCAAAATCTCTACCTTATATCTCAACAACCTAACCACTAAGATATAATAAATTTTTTGAACATAATATGATATGTGTATATATATGCGTATATCAAAAAGTAATTTAAATTTTATTGTATTAAATGTTTTTTGATAAAATAATATGTAAAAAATATGATTACATATACCAATGGTTTTCCAAACCGTTGGTATAGGTATTTGAAGTTTTGGGACCTATACTAACTATTTTTTCAAAACTGTTGGTATAAGGGATTATTATAGAAGCTATACCTATAGTTTTAGATGAAATGTTGGTATAGTTATGACCTATACCAATGGTTTGTCCAAAAATATTGGTATAAGGTCTTATTATAGAAGCTATACCAATGATTTTTGAGAAACCGTTGGAATAGATATGACCTATCACAATGGTTTTTCCAAAACCATTGGTATAAGTTATTTTTAAGGAAGCTATACCAATAGTTTTGGACAAAACATTGGTGTATCTATGACCTATCCCAACGGTTTTTCCAAAACCATTGGTATAGGGTCTATCTATGATACCTATACCAACATTTTTTTAAAACCATTGGTATAGGTTCATTAGTATAGGTCATATTTATAGTAGTGATGCATGCTGAAGGGATCCTTGATATTTTTCTAATTTCTTGTTTTGTGCCTCTAGGAGGTTCGCCAAGTCGATTTTATGATGTATCCCTTCTATTACCTTGACATGTATTGGATGTTCATCGTAAGGTAATACATTTTCTTTTATGTGACAAAAAGTGGTCCACATATTTAGAAAGATATTGTGCCCACAATATTCCAAAAATGCCTCTACAATGATAAATTGGGGAGTATATAAAAGACATAAAATTACTGATATATTATCCTTAGCCAAATGTCTCCTCATGAGAAATATGTCTTCTTCGTCTTTCACCAGAGGCTCCTCAACCTGGTCTGACTAAAGTGGACACTTACCCACTACTTTATTATAAATAGTGTAATTGGTAGGGATTTTATCTATCATATTGGAAGGTAGGAAATCTAAGGGTGGTTTGGAGAATAACCATTCCTTGGGCTATCTTTTGATCAAGAAAGGATGTCACTTGTAAATGATGAGGCATCAAGCATGAATAAACTCATTTTACCAAATTCCTCATGGTAGTTGGTCTTTATCATAATTAAATAATAATGGAGAGGACCTCCTTGATGAAGTAAAAATTCAATACGGGTAGGACCATCACAACAAATTCCATCATGGGGAGGACTACCATCATGAATTGACTTTAAATTTCAAGGAGAATTCCTATAGCGTATACCCTGGGGATGACCTTTAGGGTGGACAATATTAAGGGGAGGAACTCCTTACTACTTGATCTTTTGACTATGTGGAGGGATACTGTGGTTCTCATTAGGAGATAAAATCTCATGATCAATCTGATTTTGGACATTAATTAAGCCTTCATGGTAAGATATCTAGGGAGGAACTCTAGAATTTCTTACAGTAAGATTACGGGGATGACCTTCAAAATTACAACTACTATTTCTGTAATTTGGTAATGGATGAGTAGGATCCAGATCCACCATAGATAAATGTTTCAAGACTTCAAGAACTCCAATATTAAGTAGACCAAGATTGTAAATCAGCTCTTCATTTTACAATCACCTTTGGTGATGCTTCTTTTTAGATGCTTTCTTGCAGGCGACTGGGGTTGCTTGATATGAATATTATCTTTTATATATGGAAGATTTTTTAATTATCTCTTATGTTTCTATTGAAGTTTCCAACTAGTTTCTAGAATTTTGGAAGGGATATGTACCTACCCTAGAGTGGACACTAGGGTAGACTGATGAAATCCGATTGGATCAGGGGTATGGACCTAATTTAGTTGTTCGTATATCATATGATTTGGCCTGATACCCTCCCATAAGGGAGTAAATATGTGTGTTTTCTCTGGAGTGACCCTCGTATTGTGGTTATGAGTCACCCTAATTATGGGTAGGAGTTATGTGTCTACCCATCAACCAATATCACTATTGTTATTATATCCTGGTAGGTTTGTAGGATGTGGGAAATAATTTTCATATTCCCTTTCACTATTACTAGGAAATGCCGTCAGACTTCACCAGCTAGAATAAGGATACATTCCCATTCCATGGATGGAGAAAGGGTTTGTGCCTACTTTTATCCTCCATTTACTTTCAGTATATACCAACAGTAATCAAGTATGATGGCACAGATATGGGTCCACCCCTATTTGTTACTGGGATTTTCTAGATGATTTCTCTGAATGCAACCATGTTGACTAGTAGTATTGGTAGTTGCGAGCATGTGTGTGAGCCTGCTCATGGTTTGTCACCATTATTAATTGGTGGGATTCTATAGATTCTTCCAAATTGTGATGGAAGGCTTGGTTGATGCAGGCAGGTGTTTATGCGAGCTCACGAGTTTCTGTTGTAATTGAATGGTGGACTTATTTGGAGAGAATAGAGGTGCGACCTTGTTCACTGTTATTTGGTCACAAACCTTGGTGGGTTTTCCTAAGTTATTGGGTTTGGGTAACCAATTCTAGACTATCGAGGGAAACACCCTCATCATGCTTAAGGTTTGATGCCACATGACATTGTTGGCTGCAACTGCTGGAAGGAGCCCATTGGTAGAACCTCTATGTTGTTTGGATGAGGCCATTAGTGACCTATTGATTTTAATCCCTAAGATAAGGGAGGAACTTTTTTTTCATGTTATGGGGATATAATCCCAAAATGGGTTGAGATGAGAACTAGGGTTGTCTTCTTCTGGGCCACCAACCGTTGTTGAGTGGATGGTTGGTGGGGATTTATAATATGGAGGTCCTGTCGAGTAGCCTGCAAGGTTGGTACAATACCATTTAGGTGTTAATACCTAACTATTTCATTTGAGACCTAGTTTTGGAGATGTTGGGGTGGTGATTGTGTTCTATGATTAGAATAGGACCTAGCTTATGCAGTAGATTATGTGTACATTTTCTATAGTTGGAAGTATTACATTGAATTTAAGGAATTTCTTGTTGAAATAACTTGGATATATATGAAAAAATAAAACAAGAAAACTCCATAAAAGTAGCATCTCAACAAATAAACACATGTGTGATCGATTTTTTTGGATCCATGTTTGGCCCTCTTTCATTTTGTGAGAGTGATAAAGGGGACTAACATGTGGGTGAAACAATCATTTTGGTTTAGGATTCAATTCAGGTTTACCATTTTTGTTTCCTCAGAAAAACCATGTGAGTTGTGAATGGTTTTTTGTGGTGGTGGTGGAAAAACCTTTAAGTTAGAAACATATTTCCACATCATTTCTGTACAATTTTTAGTGGGTTATATTCATGGAACCATAAACACACTATGGTTCCCTTATTCAATATGTTTTGTGAACTTTATTTCAAAAGGTAGGTGCTTATTGGGAAATAGTTCCAATGATGCTTAGGGACTCACATTAGTCGAGAGAATGGGAGGTCGGGCTTATCACACATTTTTAGGGGAATTATTTCATACTCTGGGGCCCTCTTATTAATTTAAGAAATATTCATGAATCCTTTATTATATACCAAATATAACACAGTTCACCCTTAGGTTAACAATAAACTATTAGCATGTATTGAATTTAGAATAATCTATATGTATATGTGGTTTTTCATCGATGAAGAAATTTTTATTTATTTGAGGTTATCCATTGATGGTACCCTTTTTCATATAGATTAGAGATTCCTTGATCATTTATTATTATGATTCTAGTTTTAATCCACATAGTGGGGTTCTATGGAATTTATCATCATCCAAGAATAAGGGAGTTATTTTGATGTTGGGACTGAGCCCATGGAGAATGGATTCCTATATATCTTGATGAAAGGAATTAGAACCCATGTAGTTTGGTTCTACCTATCATGACTCATCATAAATTTTAAGTTTATGTGATGAGGACCAAACCATGAAATTTAACATCATGCAGTATAGACTGCTAGGAAGAAGGTTCCTAGTTAAGGTTTGGAGTGATACTTATGCCTAAGCTTCCTGAAGAACCTAGAAGGGATGTATACTCCCAGGATGGATATAAACCTATTAGAAATGTGGCCCAACAGAAATCATGGTGAGTTTGAGGTGTTGGGTTTAGACCCCATGGAGGCTTCCTATATATCCCATTTGGACGGGAATCAAAGCTCATGTAGTTCAAATTTGTTGGGGCCTACACCTATAGGGCCCCTTTTAAGGTTTTTCACACATGGGATATGGACATTTGAGATGGATATATGGATTTAAGGACCCACACCTATGGAGTCCCTCTGAAGGTTTGTGAAAGAGAAATTAGGAAAAGGATCCTCTACTGAGACATGTATTTGATTGTGTAGATGTCATGGTCATTACTAACCTATAATACCATATGATTCATTCTTAGTGTGAGAAACAATAGGATGTGGAATATCCGATAAACCACCTGATCTCCTTCATATACTGGTGGATGAGGATGGGGCTATGAGAGAGAGAAAGGGAAATGATGTGCCCCTCTCTTCTCTTATTTTCATAACCAAGGATGGGACTTACACACCCAAATGGATATGGCCTATAATAAACACTAGGTCTTAATCTAAGAGGGATTCCCCATTCCCAAATTTATAGAATATGAGAGGAGGATATAGCATTATCCCTCATCAAAGCAAAAGGAAAGTGTCTCCTCTCACTATCTAAAATGGGGAGGTCCCTGTTTTAAAGACGATGAGGGAAGAAAAATTTACTATGCCTCATTTATGAAATTATAAGGTCCCTGGAACTTCCCCAACGATTTTTCCCTCATTACTGATGGGATGAAAAACTATAAACACCATGAGGACCCTACCCATAAGGTAGTACAAGTGTGAAAGAACTCTTATTGAGGGAATGAAAAACCAAATGGGGGACATTCTGGTGTGTCTTTATCCATGATTATGAAAGTTTAGATGCATTATAGGAGGTTTTGATTTGGTCTCTATCAAATGGGAGTCCCAAGGGATAAGGTACCCTGCCATTGGTGGCATGAAAAAGGGGTACAAAGGATGTATCATGTAGGTGAAAGCTGGGAAAGAAGAAGGTGGATCACATAGGTGAGGGTTTGGAAAGCTGAAGAGGTCTCATGTAGTTCAAGCCTGAGTGCTCTGAAAGTTCTTCATGAAGGGTGGACCTTCATGATCTAGAGGTGAATTTGGGATGACGAACAACCTAGGAAACAAAACTTGGGAAGGTCCTTGCTCTAGTCTTGAAATATTTACTCAAGTGTTTCTATAAGGGTCTCTCACAGGTCCCAAGTTTGGGAGGATACCTTCATGCTAGTACTTGTCTACTAGGAGGGAGTTCCTCATCATGCTGGTGTCTTATGTTTCACACATTGGAGGAACCTTAATCCCATTACCCCCCTTAATTCCCTATTCCATTGGGTTTTGAAGATCTACCTAGCTAGTTTTGAGGCATGGGTGAAGGAATAGGGAGAGAAGAGCTTTAGGTCTTCTTATAATCTTCCAGTCATTAAAATTAAGGATCCCTAGGGCCCTATTTATAGAAATTTTGGGACCCTAAGAATAAGTGTAATCTCACATAGGTGTAATATCTAGGGGTTTTAAATGTGGTATGGATATTTTAAATTACAGTTTGAATCCTCTGTTTTATCGTTATAAATGTGTCCAATCACATATGGAAGGAATCATGTGAGTTAGATCTCTGACTTATGGAGGAAAGGGGTAGTCACACAATTTTACCAAACCATGCATTAGAGGCCACATGGTTTCTACAAACCATGTGGGATTCTACATGGCTCCATAGAGGGGAGCACATGGGATGATCACGGTTAGAAAAACCATGCTCCCCAACTATGTGGGTCCATAATCCATGGATAGTGGCAGGTGCATGGTTTGTCCAACCATGTGGCCAAACCATGTGCCTCTTATGTTTTGGGTGAATTTACCTTTTTCCCTCCTATGTTTTAAAATGGGATAAACCATTTTCTTTTACTCTTCTCTAACAACCGCCTCCCATTCCAGGGAGCTCTCATATCCTTTCTCCTAGGCTTTGAATCATCTTCTTCATATGGACACCATTTCTGATGACATCTATCACATTATATCACCACCGGTAAGAGGTTCATTCCTCTTCCTTCCTTCCTCTAATTTATTCACCATATGAGATACTGTTCTCATACAGGATCTTATGTCCAATTTTTATGGATTTGGTCTATTCTTCTATTTTCTTCTGATCATGATCAAATCAGAGTCTGAGACTAGATGATTACTCCTTGATGTGCATAAGATAGGTGTTATATACCTTTTACATCAAAGTTTGGTCATTTATACCCTTTTTCCATCATGCCACACACAAAAACTTCTTGGATTTGATTCCTAAATTAATAAAACCCTGAATCAAATGTTGAAATCTTATTTAAAACATTCCAGGAAACCCTTATACAAGGTTGGTGGTTTGTGACCTCAACTTGAAAAACCCATGGGGTGGGTTCTTTCCCTTGTCCATGAATATTCCACCCTTGGGGTGGGTTGCACTTGCTTTACTTTACTAGGAGTCGAATATGAGAATTGAGTAGATTTTTAAAGGCTGTAAGAACCTTAAAACACCTTTTCATTTTTATATTAAAGGAATGAAATGGAGAATCACATGGATTGTGTATGATTATGAAAAGGTTAATAAAATATTTGTGATGAGTTAAATGATAAAGGGAATAAAAATTGATATGGACCCTTGTTTATTTATATAAATCATGTTGATGATGGATGACATGGTATGAAACCAATGTGGGACACACGGTATGGAACCGATGTGGGGACTCATGGTATGACATTGATGAGGGGGGTTCGTAGTATGGAACTGAAAACCCACTTGGATTCCTTGGTTTTCACACATTGGATCCAGCTTGCTTGGATCACCTTGGACATACTCTTTGGGCTCCATCCACGTATTTATTGAGTTTTCTATGGATGTGACCCATGGAATCAAAGAGGACACCCTATTCATTGACCTTAGGTCCTAGCCCATGTATTTATGATACTTTATTACTTATCATAGGCCATTGTTGATACTTTAACTTTCTTTATAGTTATCCCTTATTTATGATTTCCTAATAATAATGAGTTTTGGTGGACTAGATAGTATCAATTCTACTTTTATCACTTTTATTACTGATATACATGCACAATTCTTAGACTTATATGCATATACTAGAATTGTTATAGACATCATTGGTGGTGGACTATTGAGTGTTATCTCACACATTGTTTGGGCTATCGTTTGGTACATAGAAATACTTAATGGATGCAAGTAGGTACAGGGGAAACGCCTTCTTGATGATGCTTGATTGATCATTTCTTAAGAGCAGGGGATCATAGGATCGATCTATGAATAATGATGCTATTTAGAGATATTAATTTTGGTATTTTTTTACTTTTGATACATGTATTGTATTGGATTACTATTTACATGTATCTCCTATCTTTTTGTATAGATTTATGACACACTCATAATTTTTTTCATGACATTACCATTGGATTTGATTATATTTACTATGATATGGATGTTTTACTTATACTGTTAGTTGATATTATGATTCAACCATTTATTCATCTATTGAAACACTGTGATACTATAATTATGAGGGTATAGTCTCCCCAATATACTACCTTAGACCCCTTGCATCTAGCTAGTACCCTTTTGTGTATGAGGAGGTGCACTTGAGGTCATATGAACCACTGACTTGGGGTTCCGTTTAGTAGGTCATGGGCCGAGACTTTATAATGTGGTATCATAAGATTTTTATTTTCTTTTCCTTATTCTTTAGGATGGAATACATGAGAATATGATGTTTTATATTTGGTAATGAGCTGTTATTAGGAGTAGTTATCCCATGTATAGGGAAAACCAAATTACCAGGGATTGGAATTCCTGTTTTTGGATTATGAATATTAAAGTTGATTAAATTCCACCATGGGGTGATGCACATTATATGTGATGTTTTTATTATTATTATTGAGGATTAAATTGTATCTTTGTCCTAGTATGAAAATGAAGCATTAATAATTCATTATTTTATGAATGTATGGAATTAATATGCCACGTATTATTCTATTCCACGTAGGTTTCATTGATTGACTGCATGATATATATTTTATGTTCCTTGAGTGATATATCTATTATGCGACTAAAATTTCTTACAGGGGAATGAGAAACAAAATTTTTTATTTAAAGTTCTTGCATTAACCTAATAGTTTTATTCCTACATAGATTGATGCAGAAACCTTGAGTAGTCAATTATGGTACATTTATTCATGGACCATTAGACGCATGAGATGGAACATTTTTATAGTTGTTATTAAATAGATTCCACAGTTCAATCTATAAAGTGTATGGGAATTTATAAATTGGAAATGGTAATATATATAATTAAACCATTTAAGAATTTTTAATATACAAATAAGTATGAACTTAAAAGAATTTATATTTTGGAATCAAATGGTCATCATTAGATAGGGATACCAATTGAAAATTAAAGGGAGTTTTCCCCAATAACTTGAAATTGAAACTCTTTATACTGGGACCCTTGAATTATAGTAGAGAACTTGAACCTGAACATACCATAGTTGGGAGAATTAGGTAGAATCTATTGGGTTTTTATGATCTGTATATTCCCCAGACCTGGCTATTAGAAGTAGGAAGAGGGGTGTGATTTGTTTGTAGGAAGTATTGTACCTATCACATTATTATATTTATGATCTCATCATTACAAAATATTGTATGAGGCATGTGTTTGAAATTTCTAGAGACCTTCTACCATGATGACCTCCAGTCATGCGCCATAAGGGTGGTGAAAACCATGCTCTAGAGGTGGTGGACCTTGGTCCACCAGTAGAACCTCCAGTGATGAAACTTTTGAAACCACCCATTATACCTAATATGGGTGATGATTCCAAATTTAGAGAGGGTTTCCTCTGAACTATGTAGACTATTCAAGGATCCACTCGAGATACCTCAACCATGGAAGAATTTATACATGAGTTCCAGCAGTAGTATCCACCCACTTTCTCAGGGGATGGTGTCTCCTAGGCTGCTGAGTTAGGGATTGAGATGGTTTTTTCTATTTCCGAGAATATGGAGAAACTACCTAAAAGGAGAGTGAGGTTTGTGATTTATATTATTTTGGGTGCCACTAATCATTGATGGGATGTCCTGAACTAGGAATATTGGCATCAGGATATGGTTTGGAGGGATTTCCATTCCATTTTTACAACTAATTTTTTTTTCTAAGACCTTGAGGGATGAACAAGCTAGAGAGTTTATATATATAGAGTAGGGTTATATGCCCATTATGGAATATTAAGTTCAATTTAAAGATCTTTAGTTCCTTGCTTGTATCTATATTGTTGATGATCTGTCTAGGGAGAGATGCTTTGAGGAAGGTCTCAAGCATGCTGTTTGATCATTGGTGAATGTTTTTCAGTTGGATACCATATATGAAATAGTGAATCAGGTGATTATTACTGAACATAACCTGAGGGAAGATGGGGGAGAAGAGATGCTTTGAGACCTCCTGTGAGGGATATACTAGCTAGAGTGTGTGGGCTGGTAGTTCTATTTTCGGTCACCAATGTGGGAAATAGGGACACATGAGGAGCCAGTGTGATAGAAACTCAATTTAATGTCGATCCTGGGGAAGAATGGGCCATCTAAAATTGTTTTTTCAAGACCTTTCATCTAGTAGTTAGTGAAATAGGTTCGATACTGACTCTAGGATCAAGAGTAGGATTCAAAACTCCATGCCAGCCCGAAAGCTGGAATACTACCAGTTGTTTATGTTAAGGAGGTGGTTGTGGCTAAGGGATCCAAACACTAGTGTCACTATGATAGTAGGGTGGGCCTTCTTAGGGTATTTAGGTTATTTATTAGGGCTGTTGTTCAAGATAGATGTATTCATCCCAACCTATATATATGAAGAAAAGCGCTGGGCCATCTACAGTGTGAGGTACAATCTTAATAGCTTCCACTCTATTATATTCTCTTTTTGATATGGGTGACTCAAATTATTTTATTTATATGGTTACCATGGGAATCCTTGTGATTTAGATTTATTTCTTCAGTGTTATGATATATTTGGATACTCTTTTGGGAGTAAGATCTAAAATTGTACACTAATGCAATAAATGTCACCTCAAAATTGGTGGCCATTATTTCCTATGGGATATCCTTATCCTCAAGATGATGGCCTTTAATGTAATACTTGAAATTGACTAATTGGTTCCTTACCAGGTCTATGTCGATTGTTATCTTCAGAGGATATCCTTCATATCATCAAAGGGTGGTCGGTATATCTACAAGGGCGAGTGGGATGTTAAGGTGGGTTTAGTTCAACCAAAGCATCATATAATAGGTGGGGTGATGGCCTAGATTGAAAACCTTTATGTGGATGATCCGGGAATGTTTCAAACCGATTACCCTCCTGTGATTGATCATTTCAGGGATGTTTTCCTTGATGAATTTTTAGGGATACCTATAAATAGACAGGTATAGTTTAATATAGGGATAATTCTAGGAGTTTAACTGGTGTATATTCCTCTTTAAAGGACGTCTACTACTGATTTGAAGGAGCTCAAGAGAAATCTAGAGGACTTGGAATAAAAAGGGTTTATATGAACTAGTACTTCTCTCCGAGGTTTTCCAAACCTTTTTTCTAAGAATATAGATAGAACCTTTCATTAATGTGTAGATTACCCTAAATTTAATTAGTTGATAGTTAATAACCTATATCCTTTGCCTCATATAGATGAACTTTTCATCCAACTCTAAAAAGATCGGGTTTTCTTGAAAATTTATTTGAGGTTGGGTTATCACCAGGTGTGTGTCAATATGATAGATATTACTCATACAATGTTCTATATATGGTATAATCTATATGATTACTTGATTATTCCATTTAGTCTCAGGAACATGTCGGCCATTTTCATGGCCTTGATGAATCATGTTTTCCACCCATATCTAGATTCTTTCACGGTAGTTTTTGAAGATGAAATCTTAGTGTATTATCATACTTTAAAGGACCATTCCAAACAACTTTAAATCATTTTAAATACATAGAGGGATCATAGGTTATATTACAAGCTCGCAAAATTTCAGTTCAAGGTTAATAAAGTTTACTTCTTAGGACACATCATATCGTAGGAAGGAGTGTATGTGGACCTAGATAAGGTGATTTATGTGGTTTCTTGGGAGAAGACAAATAATATTTCTAAAATTCATAGTTTCTTGGAGTTTTTCGATTATTACAGGATCTTCATCCATGATTTTTTATTTATAGATACAACTCTCACGGGATTTAACAAAAAGGGTGTGAAATTTTTATGGCCTAAAGTGTATGAAAATTCATTTCCAAATAAAAAGGGAAAGTTGACTTCAGCACTGGTCTTGATTCTTCTAGAGTCCATAAGAAGCTACATTGTTTACTTTGATTCATCTAGCATTGGGCTGAGAGCTATCCTGATGTAGGTGGATAAAGTTGTAGTATATGAGTATCTCCAACTGAGGCCTCAGTAGAAAAATTACCCAACACGCAATCTTAAGCTAGAATCTTCGATTCATGATTTTTTTAGAGGAATTAGATTTTGGGAGATCATTTTGTGGTGTTTACAGACCACAAAAGCCTCAGGTATATTTTCACACAATGCAACTTGAACATTAGGTAGAGAGGGTGGGTTGAATACTTGAAGTACTTAGATCTTGAGATAGCCTATATGTTTGGTAAAACAATGTTTTAGAGGATTATATGAATTATAAAAATCAGAAATAGATTGTTTAGGAGGACATTAGTGAATGAAAATTGATGGCCTTGTTCTTTGAGATGCACTTGGAGGTGCAAGATAGTCATAAGAAATTTTTTCTCTCATCCTCAACAGTGATTTACACACTTTTGGATATGGTAAATATGATACAATTATTATACCTTAAGGTATTAGTCCTAAGGGAAATCATTTCAAGTGAGGACCGTCCAACTAGATGGATTATTAGAGAGTATGAGATTCTATATAATCTTGGTCACGTTTGGGTTACAGTGGACATACGAGAGGGTATGATGTGAGAGTTTGATTCCTATACTTTTGAAGTTCATATTAGTCTTACAAATATGTATTGAGATGTACATAACTATTATTGGTGTCCTAGTATGAAGCAGGAGATAGATTGTTTTGTTACTTGATGTTCCAAATATCAGTAGGTGAAGGAAGAATACTGGAAACTAGTGGGGATTTTATTGAGGTTTCCCATTCTTGAGTGGAAATGGGATGATGTCACCATGGATTTTATGACCAAGTAATCTAGGACACCCTAAAAAAGTGATTCCATATGGGTCATTGTGGATATGATGATTAAGGTCTCCCACTTCATACCTATAAGGGAGACCTTCTTAGTAGATGATCTTGGGAGACTTTACATTTTTTATATTATGTGTCTTCATGGAGTTCCTCATATCATTGTGTCAAATAGGGATACCTGGTTCACATATCAGTTTTATTAAGGTTTAAATAGGGCATTGGGTTCAAAGTGATTTTGATAATGACATACCGCCCTTAAACTAATGGGTAGTCAGAGTGCATAATAATGGTCTTAAAGGATATTCTTAGAGCATGTGTCCTCAATTTTGGGGGATATTGGGAGAGGCATACACCTCTAGTTGAATTATCCTATAATAACAGCTATCATGTGACTATATAGATAACACCCTATGAGGTTATATACTTTAGACCATGCCGATCAACTCTATCCTGGTTAGAGGCAGGGGAAGTAGTGCTACTCAAACCTCATCTCATTTAGGATACTTCAGAATATATGAAATGGATCAGGAAATGGATGGATATAGATCAATATAGAAAAAAATGATATGAAAATTTACATTGATAACATATGGTGTTCAAAGTTGGGGATATATTATTTTTGTGCATCTCACCTAGGATGGGGAAAATACAGATTCAAGTACATGGTAATATTTCACCTTGTTATGTCAAGACCTTCGAGATTTTGGAAAGATTCAGGCCAATAGCCTATCTGTTATAGTTACCTATGAGGTACCTATCCATGCATTATGTCTTACATATATCTCAACTATGATTTTATCACTCATAACCATCTCAAACTGTTCTGCTAGATAAGGTTGATTTGGAGGTAGATGTTCCCTTTGAGGAGCACCATATACATATCATTGAACAAAGCATGAAGTATCTTTGAGGCATGTTAGTTCCTTTGATATGTTTTCTATGGAATAAAATCCACATAAAGGATGAGACTTTGGATTGAGAGTCCAATGTATATGATCAATGGATAGAGTTATTCTCAGATGACGATTCACTACCCTAGAAGGGAAAATCAGGGATGAGTTTCTGTGGGGGGGGGGATTGTAAAATATCAGGTTTTTCTATGAGGTATGAATCTTTTAAATTTTAGTTTAAATCCTATTTTTTATCCTTATAAACATGTATAATCACTTAACGAATTAATTAGGTGTTTATGGGTCTTGATTGGATCCCAGATCTCTGAATTGTGAAGGAAAGAGGTAGGTGCACGATTTGAGAAAACCATGCACTGGAGGCCGCACTGTTTAGAAAAATCATGTGTGTTTATACAGGGCTCTATATAAGGGAGCACATGGGATGATAATAGTTTGATAAAATATTCTTTCCAACTATGTGGGTCCACTATCCATGAGCAGTGGTGGGTGCATGATTGGCGCACTATTTGGCCAACCGTGAATGCAAACCATGCGCCTCTTAATTTTTGGGTGAATTTAACTATTTTTACTCCAATGATTTAAAAGGGGATAAACACATTTATTTTACTATTCCTCAGTAGATATCTCCAACACCAGTGATCTTTCCTCTCCTTTCTCATAGGATTTAAAGTCTCTTCTTTATCAGGATCCGTTTTCATTGCCACATGTCATGTTGGATCACCACCCGTAAGAGGTTCATTCCTTACTCCAATTTTGTTTCCAAATGGGATGCTATTCTAATGCTTTATTTTATGCCATATTTTCATGGATTTTATCTATTATTATATTTTATTCTTATTTGAATCAAATTAGAGGCTGATACTAGACAACTTTTCCTTGACAGACATAAGGTAGGTGGTCTATACCTTTTCCCTCAAAGTATGATTGTTTATACCTTGTTTCTATCGTGACACATACAATACCTTATGGTCATTGCTTCATAAATTAATAAAACCCTAAATCAAATGATTAATTTTTGTTTAAAACATTCCATGAAACCCTTATACAAGGTTGGTGTTTGGTGAGCTCAACCTAAATCACCAATGGGGTTGGTTCTTTCTGTTTTCCATGAATATTCCACCCTTGGGGTGGGTTTCACTTGCTTTACTTTACTAGGAGTTGAATATGAGAAAATATTATATTATTAAAGGTTGTAATAACCTTAAAATACCTTTAAATTTTTATATTAAGGGAATTAAATGGATAATAACTTGGCTTGTGTATGATTTGGAAATGGTTAATGAAATGTTTGTGTTGAGTTAAATGATAAAGGGAATATACATTGATATAGTCCCTTGTTTCTTTATATAAATCATGTTTATGATGGATGATGTGGTATGTCATCAATGTGGGACACATGATATGGAACTGATGTGGGGACTCACAGTATGGAACTGATGAGGGAGGTTTGCGGTATGGCACTAATGAACCACTTGGATGCCTAGGTTTTCATACCTTGGATTTGGATTTATTGTACCAACTTGGAAATGATCCTTAGGATCCACCAAAGTCTTTAATGAGTTTTTTATGGATGTAATTTTTGGACTCAAAGGATGCCCTAGTCATTGGACTTGGGTCTTGTACTATGTAGGTACGATACTTGATTACTCATTATATGACGATGTTGATGATTTACCTTTCTTTACAACTATCCTTTATTTATAGTTTCTTGATCACAATGAGTTTTTGTGGACTGAAAAAAATCAATTATATTTTTATCACTTTTACTCCTAATATACATGTACACTACTTCATCTTATATTCACATACTAGAATTTTCATAGACACTGTTAGTGGTGGCCTACTGAGTGTTATCTCACACCCTGTTTGGGATTCTGTTTCGTACTTGGAAGGACTTCATGGATGCAGGTATGGACCTGGGAAAACACCCACTTGATGATGATTGATTGATAATTGCTTCAGAGTGTGGGAGGATATGGACGATCTATGGATAATGATGCTATATTGAGATAGTATTTTTGGTTTTTTTGTACTTTTGATACATATATTATACTATATGCTTGTTTCCATGCATCACCTATGTTTTTTATAGCTTCATGAAATACTCATCATTTTGTACATGACACTTTCATTGAATTTGATTATATTTACTATGATCTAGATGTTTTACTTCTGATGTTAGTTGATATTACGCTCCCACCATTTATTCATATATTACACCAATTTGATACTCTTATTATGAGGGTATAGTATCCCCAATGTACCACCTTATACCCTCCATACTAGTCGACAACCTCTTGTGTATGAGGATGCGTGATTTAGGCCATGTGACCCATAAACTTGGGGAACTATTTAGTGAATCTTGGGTCACAATTTTAAAATAGGTATGCCACATTTTTTTTCGTAGGTTTGACTTGAGAAAATACCCTAGGTGCACCTATATGAGGTCTGCACAGTGAAACTAGCACACGGGATGCACCTACATGATGATGCTAGTGCATAGGCTGGACCTATGTAGCGATTCTAGGCCTTTTATAATATGACCTAGGAGGGCACATGCGATCCTTGATATCATTCACTTCTCTTTACCTTGAGGTATTTCCCTTTGAAAATTTTCATTCTTGCATGAAAAAAAGTGGTTTCAACAATAAATTTTCCTCCAAAGCCTCTCCCTTGTGTATAACCTTTCATGATTCTTATGATTAGAGGGTGTTCACCTAGATACCCATCTATTGATTTATTGGGGAAATTATTAACTAAAAAATATACCATTTATTATATATGTTATAAATTCCCAATAATTTATAATCTTTATTGAAAGGTATTAACATAGAGAGATACTTACATTCATTAGATTACCATTTTTTCCATGGGTTTATCTTATGATTATTTATAGATTTATGTATATTTTCCTTATGTGGAATACATGAATTTAGTTATATGAAGGGTGTGTCCTGGTTTTTTTCAAATTAATTGGGTAGATATGACATGTTTGTGATACCTTGACAACATGCATTGGTAATTTTTTATGATACCTTGGTCAAAATCCTTGGTAATATGTTTTATGACACCTTACTGATGAGCTATGGTGATATGTTTATGAATGTATCATGATTATGTTATAGCCACATTTCCATGTTATGCCTCATGTACATATGATCTTGTTATGCCTTATGTTATTATGATTATGTTATGACACTTGTCCTTATGTTTATTTTCATATATTATGCCACATGTTTTACCCACGATGTTCATTTATGCTCTATTTTCTTTACTTATCCCTTACTAGGATTTATATCTCACCTTTTCTTATGTTTCCCCTTTTCCCCATGATTTTTAATCAATGGCATGAGTATAAGAGAGTTACATGCATATAGATGTTTTTTATAAATGAATTTACTATATATTGAGATTTAAATCATTAAATTAACCTAGTTCCCAAATACACCAATCTTTTTATCTTGGGAGTCTATTATAATTCATGTGATGTATAAAAATAATGCATGTTTAGCACAAAATCCAGAAGTGTGGGTGTGGGTAATCTCAGTTGGTATCAAAGTAGATTTTGGTTGTTTTTGGGAATTAGGATTTAGAATAATTGTGTATAGAGACTTAGATAGATAACCTTTTTATCTATAGGACTATGTTAAAATTGTATCCCCCTATAGGATTAAAACATTCTAGGTATTTATAATGTTTCATCTATATAGAAAAATTTTAAGTAAAGATTTGGGTTTTGTAAGTGTTTATCAATGAGTAAAATTATGTAATTTTTGTAAGGGGGTAGAATATAACATCTAAGATTTCCAATGAACATTTTTATAAATTTTATTTCAAAAATATATATGAAAATGTTAAATAAATTTCTTTTTTTAATAAACCAAAGTTTTGTACAAATATTTATCACATATGCTATTTGTTTACATATTTTTCAAGTATAATTGTAATTTATTTATTAAAATGGTTTGAGAAAAAAGGAATTTAGTGGGATGAGAGACAACCTATCATGTATGAAGAGGACACAAGAATTAAACCCATGACTGAAGGGTGATAAGGGAATATTTCCTACCACCAGCCTACTTTGTCCTATTTCCATCCTATAAAATTTTATATAAATTCTTATATCTATTTAACTTCATTCAAGATTATTTTTACATATATACATTAATTTTTTAACAATTACTATTTATATGGTAATTAAGATATTATAAGATAATGGTTGAATATTATTTATATACTATAATAATGCATTATCATTAAATTATGATTCATTTTATTTTTAATGTTTTTATCATATTCTTTTCACATATATTATTTGTAAAAATTTATTTTTATTGTATTATTTCATATATTTTATAACAAAATAATGTTATGAAATATAATTAATATTATTTATAGTTTTTTTATAATCATTTTTTTGTAAACTCTTGATAATTTGGTTTTATAAAATTAAAATGGTTGATATAACATTATAAATAACGATATATAAAGGTTTCTACGCTAAAACCTTTTTTTTCTCAATTACACATTTGGAAACTAAATTTCAATTAATTTTAATGATAAAAAAAAATCATAAAATAATTTTAAAATAATGTAATCATTTAATATTAATATGGATACACACCTATATAATAATGAAATTAAATTTTCTAAAAGTAAAGTTTTTAGATTTTATGCACCAAATGCCCGATTTTAAAATACACAAGTTTTTTTAAATTTCACATAGATAAAGAATAATTTTTAAGAAAAATAATTTATTTTTGGACCCATCACATCAAAATTATATTAGG
The DNA here is from genome assembly GCA_963277665.1 of Viscum album. Classification (NCBI taxonomy): domain Eukaryota; kingdom Viridiplantae; phylum Streptophyta; class Magnoliopsida; order Santalales; family Viscaceae; genus Viscum; species Viscum album. The sequence continues at coordinate 1,988,222,162 of OY728141.1, forward strand.
TTGAATTTTTTATAATTTTATTAAAAAGTTGATTATTTGGTGAAAAAGTGAAAATTACCGCTTTATAAATACCACGACTTTAATGACATAATTATTATGTGTGTATGAAATAAAATTATTTTAAAGTATTTTATTAAATACAAATTTCATTTAAATATTATAATAATGAATTTAAAAATGTTAATTTGAATTTATAAATTTGTACTTGAAATTTTGGAACCCTAACTACATTTTTCCTTGATAATTTTTTTTGGATTATATACATTAAATGAGGTGGTTGAAAGATAAATTTCGGGTTTTTATTATTTAAATGGTATAATAATAAAATTTGTTCTGATTAATAATTCATTAAATTATTTTTAATTTATTACACCTACTAGTGGTTGGTTTATATAATAAAATAACCAATATTTTAACCGTTAAAACCACCCCTACACAAGTATAAATAGCTACCATTTATCCCTTCCCTCTCCACTAAAACCCATTGATAATTGTTTTACTCTAAATATCACTATTTAAAGATATATCAATGATTTCATAGGATTATAAGGCATCCCAATCAATCTTTAAGAAGCTTCATCTCAATGTAAGGGTTTCTCAAATCCCCCTCTTTCCTTTTCATATTCATTACTTTTGTTATATTTTCAATTTAAATTCTACTTCCTTATACTATAATTATTGTTATTACACATAATTATCTTACATTTAATGTTTTATAAATGATATTTTATTTATTACCTAACATTATAACCTGTTCTTAACTCGTTACTATACCGAAATAAGGGTTCCTCATCCCTCCTTTCCCATTACCTTTGCAAACCTTTTTACTATTTTTTTAATTTCTAAATTAAATGTTATTTAAAATCATTGTTATAATTTAACTAAAATTTTATCAAATATATATCACTATTTACTCTCATTATACTACCTTCATAATCCATTATAATGTTCAAAATCTCCTATATCCATAAAATTATACCAAATTTAGTAAAGAAAAAGGTGTATAGTTTTCCTAACAATGACATCTCTATAAGGATACTACAAGTGGATGTGGATATATCAAATATTTACCTATGGGAAATAACCCCAAAAGGTAATATTTGATAATAACTTGATCTTTACTTGGTGCATGACAAAGAGTCCTTACTGCACACATGGGTTGACACTCTTGGGGGGTTTTCTTCAGATAATTCACATACACTTTTTGATCCATAATAAAGGATCAAAATATACGGATTAAGATTTAAATTAAATTGATATCCCTATTCCATAAATTTATCATCAACCACTCTATTTTATCATTCCTTAAATTTTGTCACTACCCATTTCATTTTGAATATCCCATAGTTTCTAAAGTTGATTGTTGAATATTCACCCAGATAGTCGCATTAATCAATTGAAAGGGTTTCCGTACCACCAAATTTGTAACTAATGTTTATGTTATATATCATTCTATGTGGAACCCTCAAGGTCATCATGTATGAACCTGGATCTTCTTCTTAGGTATGTTTACCTTTTCTAGTCGTTTTTGAGAAAAAGAGTAATTTTATGGAAATATTTGAAGTACATGTCATGTACTCAGTTGTTGTATAAAGTAGTGTTCTAGCCATTTAATTGCCGCACACCCGGCTATGTGGGGGTGACCTAGAGACCGCCTAAGGTGGAGTATGGAAATGGAAAGTACATTCCATGTACTTCCAAAGTACATGCTGTGTATTTATTTTTTTCATTAAATGTACCGGGGTCATCTATAATCACCAGAAAGGCCTTCTTTTCGACCTAGTTCGCCTGAGAGAACTCGTACGACTATGATCTTCCTCCAAACCCCTGACCAAGCATCTGATCTCCGATTTGACTGTCGTTGATTGCATTGGGATTGCCTTGTTAATCTCTTCGTTCTTCTAGGGCTTCTTTTCATGATTCCTCCTCCTTCTCAAGTTATCCTTGGTTGAAATTTTGGGGTGTTTTTGTAGATATAATGTGTTCTTGGGTGGTTCAGGGCTTGAGGTTCACGTATAGCGATCTCGCAACACCGAGGTAGGTGGTTTATGCCATTTTTTTGAAAGTATTTGAGTTATATGTGAAAATTTCTTCAATACCCTTGAACGAGGTATTGTGTGTTTACTATTTTAGCCCTCTAAATTTCCTTCCATGCTTGTGTGCTTGTGTAGAGGCTATTTGAATGTGAAAAGGGTTGATTTTTATGCTTTGGAAGTGGTTTCCCATGCATGTTCTGTTTATGACCGTTTGGTCCTATTTATCCTATTAGGCTTCCTTGAAGTTTTCCCATACCTAGTACTATAGGATGGAGTGATTATTTTATCTTACATGCTTGATATGCTGTAGACTATTTATCCAAGTAGTTCTTGAGGGTTACTTTGGTCGTATTGTATTGCCATGCTCATTTGACATACACAGGGTCGTGAGAACCAGGTGTAGTATACTATAAGGGGAATTGACCATGTGAGCTTCCTCAGAGAGTCTTTAACCACTTTTTATTATAAAGAGAATTGACCATGTGAGATTCCTCAGAGCGTTTTTAGACACTTTTGAATATAAGGGTAATTTACCGTGTGAGTTTCCTCAGAGAGTCTTTAACCACTTTTGAATATAAGGGGAATTGACCGTGTGAGCTTCCTCAGAGAGTCTTTAACCAGTTTTGACTATAAGGGAGAATTGACCGTGTGAGCTTCCTCAGAAAGTCTTTAACTACTCTTGACTATAAGGGGAATTGACCATGTGAGCTTCCTCATAGAATCTTTAACCACTTTTGACTATAAGGGGAATAGACCATGTGAGCTTCCTCAGAGAGTCTTTATCACTTTTGACTATAAGGGAAATTGACAGAGAATTCTTTCTCAGAGAGTCTTTGTAGTATCCTTATAACTGAACCAGAGGGGATAGACTGTGTATACTTCCCAGAGGGTTACCTGCTTTGATTAGCTACTTAGGTGATATGTGGAATTGAATGCTTTGAAATTGTGGAATTGTTTACTACTGAGTACTTCCTTGTTTACTGCCCTTTTACTTATTTCCTTCCATATATATTCACTAACTGTGAGGCTCATATCTTTTGGTGGATTCCTACTGGGATTATTCTTACACCCTGTTTGGGTCATGCTTTTGGGCCTAAGAAAATTATATTGATGGAGGTATAGATAAGGTCAAACGCCCTTATACTTCAGGATTTTGACTACATTGGAGTTTGTGAGCATGGGACTAAGCAGAGGCTTGCAATGCAAAGGAGTTTTTATTTATTTACCTTTTACTTGGTATAGTATTGTTTGTATTCCATAATTGTGGTTGTTTGGCTACTTTATTAGACATATTTATCATGAATCATTTATATATGTGCTCCAGTTACTTATTACTTTCGGTCTTCCGCTGTTTACTGTTGTATGGTGTGTTTACTGCTTCCTCTATTGTATATATGTTTATTATTTCCACTGTGTGCTCTTCCAATGATGGCATAGTTTCCCCACTATCACACCCAAGGCCCTCAATGCTAGTCGGCAGCCTCTAGCATTTGGGGAAATGATCTTGAGGCCATGTGACCAACCATGTATGAGGTGTCTCTGGGCGGATTCCGGAACCGTGACGTTACAAAGTGGTATCAGAGGAATTATTTTCTCTTGACTTACTGTTGGGGCCTATAGTCAGGGATATGATGGAATAGGTACTTGGTAATAAGCTATGCCCGGGAGTAGCTAACCCGTGTACAGGGAAAATCCAATTTACCTCATTACTGTAATGTTTCTGGTATTGAAAATTTACAGTTGATTTTATTTCACTCTTGGGCGATTCACATGTTTTGTGCTGTTATTGTTGATGATATTGAGGTTCTATTTCTATTTCAATCCGATGAGATGAGGGAATGTCATATCATGCATTATATAGGCACTTGCTATAAATCACATGTCATGCACTCTTGACATTCCATTTAGGGTTCATTAGCAATTGCATGTTGTTGTGATAGATATTGTGCTAGATATTCATGCTATTGTGATATATTACTTGATAGAATACCTGATTTTGATAGGGTATTTAATTGTGTATGGTTTTTTTTGAATGAATGCCAAAATTTGGTTCTTGAGGTGTTATGGGCCCTCACGGATTGGAATTTTTCACTTTAATGTTCGTTTCAGTGTTTTTATGGGTTCCAGAGTATTTTCTGAGGCTTACTGTCCGGAAAAACCCAGAATACACGCCGTGTAATGATGAATACATTCCATGTGTTCTTATGTTTAGGAAGAAACTGTTTTTACTAAGTACACATCGTGTACTGTATGTACACTCTGTGTAGTCTCTAACCATGTCACTGGCTGTGTGGGCAGAGACACGGGGTTGGGAAATCCTTTGGTACACGCCGTGTCTATCTAGAACATGCCATGTAGTGTGATTCATGTATCAAGCCATGTCACTAACAACGTGGGTCAGTGAATTTCATCTAGTACACACTGTGTCTTGTATGAACATGCCATGCAGTCTTGTTCTTGGATAACCGTGTGTCTTAGCCATGTAAGTGAACTCGGGCAGGGGAAGAGGATTCAAGTACACGCCATGTGTTAGGATAACACACCGTGTATGGGGTGTTACATGACCAGTTTTGGAAGAAGTACATGCCCATGTAAAAGTCTTAAGGGAACACACCATGTGGGAATTATACACGCCATGTATCCATGTTTTGAAAAACTTGAATTCTTTATTTCTCCTATTCACTTCTTACACTTCTAGGTTTTAGTTCCTATTAATCTTAATCTATGGTGTGCACTTGACCTTGTAGAGTCATTCCACTAAGACGTCCTTCGGTTGTATGTCAGTTACAGGGCAGTGATCAAACATTGGACATGAATGATCAGGGACTACCTGTAGTTCCTTCAGTTGTGTCAGTCTTGGAACCATCTGTCATTCCAGACACAGGGGATGATACATAGTTTAGAGAGGTATTTATGAGGTTCATGCAGACCTTCCAGGGAGTGTCGCACCCTGCCCCATTTATGGTAGAGTTGTCGCGAGTTTTTCAGCAGCAGCATCCTTCCACCTTCACGGGCTAAGGAGGACCTTAGGCTACAGAGTCATGGCTGTAATCCATGCTAATGATCTTTGAGCATCTGGAGATACCTCCAGAGAGGAGGGTAAAACTCACTAGGTACATGCTTCAAGACTTTCCCAAGAGGTGGTGTGATGTGATCTCATAGGTGGGGTGCCAGCAAGTCATGGATTAGGATGAGTTTCAGTGCATCTTCTATGACTACTTCTACCTAGAGATGTTGAGGGATGATCAACCCTGGGAGTTTATGAGTTTGGGGTAGGGTAATCTTTCTGTTCTAGAGTATTCGTCTCGCTTCATCGAGTTTCTGCACTTTACACCCTTTCCAGGGGGATATGATTTGTTCCTTACATGGAAGTTTGAGGATGGTCTCCGGCAGGATATCAAATCTCAGGTGAACATCTTCAGGTTGAATTTGATATCTTCTATAGTCAACCAGGTGTTGATCGCTGAGCAAAATCTAAGGGATTCTAGAGCTGTGATCCAGGTTGGTTCGACATCTAGAGTTAGTACTCCACCAGATGATAGCAGGAAGCACCATATGGAGAATTCACAGGGATATCTGAGTCGGTGGGATGCATCTTCTGTTAGCCAGGTGGTGTGCTACCAGGGCGAGAAGAGCGTGCATACGAGGCCACATTGCCTAAGTGACCCAATGGAGTGCCGATCTTGCAAAAAGATGGGTCATCTTCAGCGTTTCTATCAGTTCTTCTCACCAACTACTGGTGACAGGGTTTCTCCTATAACTCATCATGCAAGAGTAGCACCATCAGTTTCTCACTAGTCTGGGGACTCGAGTTCTTCCATCCGTTCAAGCTGAGTTGGAGGTCGTGGTCGTGGTATTCCATCACCAAGCTTTCAGCGACAACATGGTGGATCATCTTAGGGTGGATAGGCAGGGTCATAGGGCCGCGGTGTAGGCCAGAGTTTTTCAGTGGAGAAGACCTAACAAGGGCAGGATCCCGAACCCTCTACAGTTTGAGGTACGATCCTAGTTGCCTCAGTTTTATCTTCTACTCTTTTCGATATAGGGTCTTCCCATAGCTTTATATCTGTTTCTGTTGTGGAGAGACTTGGGATTTGCATCTTTTATTTTGCTGATATCTGGATGATATACACTCCGTTGGGGACTAGAATGGTTAGTGTGCGTTAGTGTAAGGAGTTCCCTCTAGAGGTTGGTGGGTTTCACTTCTTATGCGACCTCTATGTTTTAGAGATTATGGGATTTGATGTCATTATCAGAATGGACTGGTTAGTTCCATTCCATGCAGTTTTCAACTGTTATCACCATAGGGTGAGTTTCACATCACCAGAGGGAGGATTTTTTCTTCATAAGGGTGAATGGGATGTCAAGGCGAGCAGAGAGGGACCCAAGAATCATGGGTTGGGAGGATTTACAACCCAGATTGATAGTCTATATCTGAATGACCAAGGGACTTCACAGATGGACTTTCCTCTAGTGGTGGATCATTTTAGGGACGTCTTTCTAGATGAATTTTTAGGTTTACCTCTAGAGTGTGAGGTATATTTCTCTTTTGAGCTCATGCCAGGAGAGGCATCAGTTTCCATTCCTCCTTATGGGATGGCTACACCAGAGTTATAGGAGCTCAAGAAGTAGTTGGAGGAGTTGCAGGAAAAGGGTTTCATCCGACCCAGTACTTCTCCATGGGGTTCACTTGTTCTTTTTGTGAATAAGGAAGATGGTACCCTCAGGCTTTGTGTGGATTATTGAAAGTTGAACCAGTTGATGGTCAAGAACCAATATCCCTTATCGAGGATTGATGATCTCTTTGATCAAATTTGAGGAGCCCAGGTATTCTTGAAGATTTAATTGAGATCCGGTTATCATTAGTTGCAATTTAGACTATCTGATATACCTATTAAATCTTTCTAGAGCAGGTATGGTCTATATGAGTATGTGGTTATGTCGTTTGGTCTCACGAATGCGCCTGAAGTCTTCATGGAACTGATGAACCGAGTGTTCCATCCATACTTGGATTCTTTTGTGGTGGTCTTTGTGAATGATATCTTTGTGTACTCTCACACTCGACATGACCATGCTATCCATCCTGATATCATTCTGAGTACACTGAGAGAGCATCAGTTATATGGTAATCTCTAAAAATTCCACTTTTGGATGGATGAGATTCACTTCTTAGGTCATGTTATCTCAGAGTAAGGAGTATCAGTCGACCTAGAGAAAGTGAGAGAAGTAGTTTCCTAGGATCATCCAAAGAATTTCTTTGATGTAAAGAGTTTTCTAGGTCTGGCTGGTTACTATAAACATTTCATACTATACATTTCACGCTTAGCAGCACCACTGGAGGGTTTGACTAAGAAGGGTGCAATGGTTATCGTGGTCAGATTTTTGTGAGTCAGCCTTTCAGAATCTAAAAGGGAGATTGACTTCATCACCAATACTAGTATTTCTAGAGCCGGGAAAGAGATATACCATTTACTGTGATGCTTCAGATATCAGGCTGGGATCTATGCTTATGTAAGGGGAAGGAGTCATCACGTACGAGTATCAGTAGTTGAGGCCACATGATCTCGAGTTGGCAGAAGTTGTTCATGCCTTATGCTGTTGGAGACATTATCTTTTGGGATAGAATTTTTTGGTTTTCAATGACCACAAGAGTCTCAATTATATCTTCACTCAGCATGATCTGAATTTGAGACAGTAGAGGTGGGTTGAGTACCTTCAGTATTTTGACTTCAAGCTTGCCTACAAGCCTCGGAATGGAAACGCTGTGGCTGATGCACTGAGTAGGAGGACTCAGATACATGCATTTCAGGAGGCCAACAATGAGTAGAAGCTTATGGATCTGTTCTCTGAGATGCATTTGGAGGTGAATGATAGACAGGGGTAGACTTTTCTTTCTTCTATAGTTGTTACCTCTACTCTGCTTGATTGAGTGAAAATGAGGCAGCTATCAGATTCTGAAGTCCTAGTCCTATGGGAAAGTGTGTTAGGAGAGGACCCTATTCCTATATGGACCAAAGGTGAGGATGAGATCTTGAATTTCTAGGGGCACTTATGGGTGCCAGCAGACATACACGAGGAGATGATGCGGTACATTCATTCTTCAGTTTGGGAAGTTCATCCTGGTTTTCCCAAGATGTGTCGTGATCTAAACCGTCAGTATTGGTTGCCTGGTATGAAAAGAGAGGTTTTTGGTTTCGTCATGAAGTGTTCCACCTATCAGCAGGTGAAGGTGGAGCATCAATGACTAGCAGAGATTTTGCAGTAGTTACCCATTTCCGAGTAGAAGTGGAATGATGTGGCGATGGATTTTGTGACAGGGTTATCGAGGTCACCTCGAGGGAATAGTGCAACATGGGTTTTCATTGATAGACTCATGAAGGTTGCTCAATTCTTACCGATCAAGGAGACCTTAAGTGTTGATGATATGGGATGGATGTACATCCAGAAGATTGTGTGCTTACATGGAGTTCCACACTCTATTGTTTCAGACATAGATGCATGTTTTACTTCTCGGGTCTAGCAGGGGCTTTAGAAGGCTTTGGGTATACAGGTATGTTTGAGTACAAATTACCATCCCCAGATAGATGGCCAGTCCAAGCGTATGATTTAGGTTCTTGAGGACATGCTACGAGCATGAATTCTATATTTTGGAGGTTCTTGGGAGAATCACATACCTCTTGTGGAGTTTTCCTACAATAATAGTTTTCAAGAAACTATTCAGATGACATCTTATGAGGCTTTGTACGTAGGCCATGCCGATCACCCTTATGTTGGATAGAGGCAGGAGAGGCAGCTATGTTGGGACATCGTCTTGTTCAGGAGACCACATAACAGATAGAGTTGATTCAGATGAGGATGGCTACCACACAGTCTCAACAGAAATCTTATGCTGATTAGTAGAGGTGACCTCTGGAGTTTGAGGTCGGGGATCAGGTTTTCCTACGTGTCACACTGAGGTTGGATAGAAGGATTAGGAGACAAGGTAAGCTTTCTATGAGGTACGTCGGGATATTTGAGGTGTTAGAGAGAGTTGAGCTGGTTGCCTATTGGTTGTAGTTACCTTAGAGGTACTGTGCTATGCACGACATCTTCCACGTTTCTCAGCTTCGACATTACTTCTCAGACCCGTATAATGTCTTCCAACCCGAGGAGGTTGAGTTGGAAGTGGATGCATCTTTTGAGGATCATCCTATCCGGATTGTTGATCGAAGTGCAAAGGTTATCCATGGCTAGTATATTCCTCTGGTACGAGTGCTATGGAAGCACGGGTGAGTACAAGATGAGACCTAGGAGAGGGAGGCCAATGTACGATCACAGTGGCTGGAGCAGTTTGGGGTTTCTTCTTCTACGCTGCCTTTCTTGGGAAATTCGGGGACAAATTTCTTTAAGGGGGAAAGTTTTTAAGAACCCAGATCTTATTCTCAGGTATGTTTTCCTTTTCTGGTTGTTTTTGAGAAAAAGTGGAATTTTTTGGGAATTTCTGAAGTACACACCATGTACTTTATGAGTACACGCCATGTACTTGGTTACCGTATGAAGCCGTGTGCTGGTCGTGTAATTGCCACACACCCAACCTTGTGGGGTTGACCTGGAGACCAACTAAAGTGGGGTATGGAAACAGAAAGTACAAACTATGTACTTCCAAAGTACACATCTTGTATTTATTTATTTTTCATTAAACATATCGGGGTCACATTTAATCCCCAGAAAGGCCTTCTTCTCGACCTAGTTTGCCCGAGAGAACCCGTACAACCGTGACCTTCCTACGAGCCCCTAACCGAGCATACGATCATCGACTCGACTACCGTAGATTGTGTTGGGATCACGTAGGTAAGTTCTTCATTATTCTAGGGCTTAGTTTCATGATTCCTCCTCCTTCTAAAGTTATCCTCAATTGAACATTTTGAGCATTTTTATAGATCTACTATGTTCTTGGGAAATTCAAGGCTTGAGGTTCACGTATAACGATCTCGCAACACTGAGGTAGGTGGTTTGTGCCTTTCTGTTGAAAGACTTTGAGTTATATGTGCAAATTTGTTCACTACCCTTGAACGGGGTATTGCGTGTTTATTGTTTTAGCCCTCTTAATTTCCTGCCATGCTTGTGTGCTTATGTAGAGTCTATTTGAATGTGAATAGGGTTGATTGTTATGCTTTGGAAGTGGTTTCCCATGCATGTTCTGTATATGACCGTTTGGTCCTGTTTAGCCTGTTAGACTTTCTGGATGTTTTCCCATGCCTAGTACTATAGGATGGAGTGACTATTTTATTTGACATGCTTGATATACTGTAGGCGGTTTAGCTAAGTAGTTCTTGAAGGTTACTTTGGCCGTATTTCATTGTTGTGCTCGTTTTACGTACACAGGGCTGTGAGAACCTGGTGTAGTAGGCTATAAGGGGAATTGACCATGTGAGAATCCTTAGAGTGTCTTTAACCACTTTTTACTATAAGAGGAATTGACCATGTGAGCTTCCTCAGAGAGTCTTTAACCACTTTTGACTATAAGGGGAACTGACCGCGTGATCTTCCTTAGAGAGTCTTTAACCACTTTTGACTATAAGGGGAATTGACCATGTGATCTTCCTCAGAGAGTATTTAACCACTTTTTACTATAAGGAGAATTGACCATGTGAGATTCCTTAGAGAGTCTTTAACTTTTTTTGAATATAAGGTGAATTGACCGTGTGAGCTTCCTCAGAGTGTCTTTAACCACTTTTAATAATAAGGGGAATAGACCATGTGAGATTCCTCAGAGAGTCTTTATCACTTTTGACTATAAGGGGAATTGACTGAGAGTGCTTCCTTAGAGAGTCTTTGTAGTATACTTATAACTAAACCAGAGGGGATAGGCTATGTGTACTTCCCATAGGGTTACTTGCTTTGATTAGCTACTTATGTGTTATGTGCAATTGAATGCTTTGAAACTGTGGAATTTTTTACTGCTGAGTACTTCCTTGTTTACTGCCCTTTTAATTATTGCCTTCCATATATATATTCACTGACTTTTAGGCACATATCTTTTGGTGGATGCCTACTGGGATTAGTCTCACACCCTATTTGGGTCATGCTTTTGGGCCCAAACAGATTATATTGATGCAATTATAGATAAGGGCAAGCACCCTACTACTTCAAGATTTTGACTTCTTTGGAGTTGGTGAGCATGGGACCGAGCAGAGTCTTACTATGCTGAGGAGTTATTATTTTTTTCCCTTGTACTTGGTTTAGCACTATTTTTATTCCAGCATTGTGGTTGTTTGGATTCTTTCTTAGACATATGTATCATGAATCATTTATATATGTGATCCAGTTATTTCTTATTTTTAGTCTTCTGCTATTTACTAATTCTACTATTGTATATCTGATTATTATTTCCACTGTGTGATTTACCAATGAGGGCATAGTTTCCCCACTATCACACCCAAGGCCCTCGCTGCTAGTCGGCAACCTCTGGTGTTCATGGAAATGTGCTTGAGGCCATGTGACCAACCGGGTATGAGGCGTCTCTGGATGGATTCTGAAACCGGGACGTTACACATCATTACATCCAATTTTTTAGGTTTATTTAATTTTTAATCCATTCTTGGAGTTCCTAGTTGTTAGGGGTCAAAAATGGGAGTTTTTGGGAAGATAGACCAAGACACATGGTTTTTCTAACTATGTGGAAAACTGTGTGAGGGTGTTGTAGGTTGGGATAGAGGGGTTTCTCACAATTTGAGCATGGTTTTTTAATTCATTCATATCCTAGGTAAAACAGTGTGGATTGATTTTTGGGTATATAGTATCCCCATGCGGCTGATACATTATTTTTCTAACTGTGCAACCAAACTGTGCAACCTATCTCGATCACTTAAAAATTGGTATTTTACCATTATTCCCCTATCAACTTTTAAGGGTTTTATTACTAAGTTTCCTTCCCCATATTTTTCATCCCATTATCCTTAGTGGTGGATATTTTCCTCTCTTATAGTGGTGTATTCCTCTTGTATTCTTGGTGATTTAGCTTGAGGTAAGTCTAAATTTTCTTGGTTTCTTCCTCTTTCCCCCTTATTCATGATTGTTCTTCCTTTTACATGGATGTATGGAATCCTAGATGGTGGTTTTAGAAAAAACATAGGTTTTATGGGTGATTTGGTTATTTTTATTATGTATTAGGTGTGTGAGGCATTGTTATTCCTATCCAGGGTGGTTATCATCGAAGGCGATGAGGTTGAATGAAAATCCAAGGTAGGTGTCTCTATTTAAGTGTGTTTCCATGGATTAACATTAAATTGTGAATTAAATTTGGTTTTTATTAATCAAATTTACATTTAATTGATTTATGGTTTATGTTTCTCCCATTTTTATTGTTCTTTATATCTTGGATGTGATTTTTTTGTGTTTAAAAAAGGTTTCCCAATTGAGAGTGGCTTGTATGAACTCAAAGTATTTGATAAAATGAATCCATGAGTTTTTTTGGTTTTAAATGGATTTTTAAAGAGGTTTTAGAAATGTTTTTACCATGATAAATGTTTTTTTTGATAAAATGGACATTTTTTTATGAAATTTTCAAGTGAAATGAATTTTTTTGATTGAATTTTTTTTTGTGATTATGTTGGCATGGTGGAGTTCATGAGTTAATCACGGTGTGAGTGAGAGGTTGTCTAAGGTAATGTGAGAGACTTTAGGGAGGAATTCCATGAGAGCTTTAATTTTTGTTTCTAAGGGATGATGATATCATTTGGGTAGAAATATTAAAGTTTCTATTTGTTTGTCAGAGACCGTAATATCTCTTGGAGTTGGGTCTGGGGAATACCATGGGAGCATCAATTTTTTCTTAGATAGATAAGATACCTTGTTTAGACTCACTCACATTTTAACCTTGAGGTTATATCCCTAGGTAAACATTACTCATTCCAAATTTGTTTATATACTTTACAAATTTTATTAGTGCCATTTTTTATGTGATGAGATATGTTATGCCCATTTCCATTTATATGGTCATTTGATGATGATGATATGATTGCCCTTGAATTATTGGGTATATTGAGCATGTTTTTCCTTGCTTTATTGTTTTATCCATGATAAGAAATGGCTTGGAAAAGATGCTTTATTTGAAATGGAAAAAGGTATTTCAAAGGTCTAATTGAAAATGTATGATTTTAATGCGGTTTAGTTTGAAAAATGGTTTCAAACTATTTTATTTATTTCCATGGGTAAAATCCTTAAATAGATTCATTGTGGTATCCTATTGGGATTTTTTCATCACACCCTACATATTTATTTTGACAGATGTATATTTCATTTTTTAGGACATAGGTAAAGGAAAGGGAACCATGTACTTGGGTAAATCTTCTTGATCACTGTCATCTGGTGTTTGTATAGGAGATGTGGTCTCATGGAGTTGGTTCATATAGAGTTGTTTTTTTATTTCATACCCATTGGGATGTATTTATAGGCCTTGTTTGTTATTTTAGCCATTATCTTGAGTTTAAGGTTTTTGACTTGAGATACGATGTATATGGACTTTTGACATTTTTTGTATATTATGTTTAGTTTTTTTTTGGTATATTATTTTCATATATTATGCTATTCTTTATATTTTTTTATTGTTGAATATGATCATGTTGGAATACCCATACCATTTTATAGATGGATCATTCCATTTTACCATGGGTGAAACTATTCCTAAGAGATATTTTGTTATGCTCAGTGCTTGTTGTCAAATCATGGAGATTGGGAACGCACCTTGGTTTATGTGGTGAGCCAACTCAGGTGACAAGTTGGTTTGACCTGGGTTGGTTCATTACAAAATCGCATCAAAACAAGTTGGTTATTTGGGAGTAAGTGGTAGAATAGATCTAAGACTATCAGGGATTGAGAGGTAGGAATGGGGGAGTGCCTGGCCAGCTCTTTTTTTTTTTTGTGTCGAAACACAAGTTTCCACGAATGTTCTAGGATTGTGGTCATGATCTGAGACCTATTATTGATTATTCTATTGATATTTTTAAGTATTTCCCAGTTTTTGTTGAGTCTTAGGGTTAGCTCGAGGGACATTTTGAGTTTTTTGGTTAAAACATGGTGGTCTAGAGGAGGCACATAATTAGTGCAAAAGGTTAGTAGTAACCATTCAAAGACCATGCGACCTTTCCTATCAGTTATAGTTACACCTGCATAGTTGGTTCGATGTTTTCCTAACCATGCGACCAAACCATTAATAGTGGGAAATACTTGTAATTATTTTTGAACCTTTCTCATTTTGAGTTTATTTTGATGCTAGTGTTGCTTGTTTTTACTCACGATGAGGGTTTATTTTGGTATATTTGATATGGTTTGATATTTAATTATGTTTGATGAAGTTTTTTTTGTGTCTTATAAAAAATTCATCCAAGAAGAACCTCATACAAGTGTATATACGGTGATATGGATAAAAAATGTAGGAAAACCTACCTCTTGATTTGAATTTGGTGAAGTTAAAGATTTTTGTAATTAAATCCTTGGGAAAAGTGGGTGGTTGTGAGTTGACATAGATCATGGACCATGATCTAGAGTTTACAAGTAAAAACCCACCAGTGTTCCATGGAGACAAGGGTCCCAATGATCCTAAGTAGTGGTTGGATCATATCAAGTGAATCTTTGAGTTCTTGAAGAACCTTGAGACCTCTAAATTGGTATTATCTATGTATGTGTTGGAAGGAATAATTATAAAGTGGTGGTAGTAATGGTTCTTTCAAGGAGGCATGAGGATCTTACATGGACCACTATAAAGGTAGATTTCAATTGGAATTTCTACTCAGATACCTCAAGAGTAGTGAAGTCCCGTGGTTCCTTAAAGTTAAAGAAAATGGATCATTCAGTTATGGTGTATGTCTCCCATTTTACTGAGTTGGTTCATGTTTCTCTGGAACTCCTCATGAATGAATACCTCATGGATTGGCATTTTGAGATGTACTTGAGGCTAAAGATATGATCAATGATTATTCTCTTTTATCTATTAAATTATCCAGAGTTGGTTGATAAGGAAACTATAGAAGAGTTATATTAGACTAGTAAGATAGGTCTTAGTGTAATTTTTTCTATGGGTGGAATCCAGAGTTCTTAATTAGGATAGAAGCATAAGAAAGATGGGTATCAATGGGGTAGGGTCAAGAGTGCCCAATAACTGTTAGGTTAAGTTCCTATGGATTCATTTTGGTGTATGTATATTATCTATTATCAATACAGGAAGGATGAACACAATAGACATATGATACTCCAAGGGAATTCTACTAGTGTGGATTTCTGGGTTATCTCCAGTTATTCTATTAGTTGGATTTGTGGGGGGGCATTGTGGGATCTACTTTTTTAAGGGATATTAGGTATTGTCAGGGGATTATAAAGGTGGAGGATCTCATCCTCACAGTAAGGGATATTCTCACCAAGGAAATAATACTTAGGAAAGATATTATCCGATGCATATACACACAATAGAGGTTATTCCCAAGAACTCATATTCGTGTCCAAATACCATGAGAAGTATGGTGGTTATTTATTATTCTATGGCATTGGTTTTATTTTACATTACCGCATCCCATCACTTCATTTCAATTAAACTAATTGATACTTTGGGTATGTGTGATGAGTTTATGCCTTATGTTATGGATTTTATAATCCCTTTGGGTATGAAGAAGGATAAAAGTTTCTATTTCACCAAGTTCCATGTTTTGATAGCTAATGTGGAATTCATTTAGGTCTACCTTGTTTTGGAATTGGATGTTTTTGACATCATTACAAAATTAATTGGTTGACCATCTTAATGGTGAGAATTGACTATTATCATTGAAAATTCTAGATCATTACTCTCAATGGTATCACTCACATATTCTAAGGATAGTGGGATCCATGATTAGATAGGTCATTCATAGTTTCTTTATAGTTGGGGTTGATCTCATACTAGTTTTCCATGTTGTTTCTTGATGCTGTTGGGAAGATTTCAGAGGGTGAAATTCCAATGGTCATGGAAAGGTACCCAAAGGTGTTTCTGGAGGATTTTCTTGGGGTTACCTCCCTAGTGAGAGTTTGAGTTTACTATTTATTTGCACCCAAAAATGAGCCCAATTTCCTTTCCATCTTAGAAGATGGATCTCAATGAGCTGAAGGAGTTGAAATTTCAGTTAGGGGATCTCTAGGGTAAGGTATTTATCCACACTAGCATTTCACTATGGGCCTTGATAATACTATTTGAAAATAAATAAGATGGGAGTTTCTAACATTTCATATAATACTATAAGTTTAATCTAGTTATTGTGAAAAACAAATACCCATTTTCCAAAATTGATAACCTTTTTGACCTGCTTAGGGGATTCCATTGTTTTTTAAAGATCGATCTAGGATCATGGTACCACCAGTTGAAGTTTTGGGAATAGGATGTTCCAAACATCACATTTCAAATATAGTATAGACATTTTCATTATTTGGTTATTCTTTTTTGGCTTACTAATGCTCATATAGTCTTTATATAATTGATGAACATGATCTTCCATTGCCTTTTGAACTCCTTCGTGGTCTTGTTTGTAGAAAACATATTGGTGTATTCTAAGATGAAGGAGGATCATGCTGACCATATGGAGGTTTTTTTGGGTGGTTTTAGGGATCTTTTTATATATTACAGGATGTCTAAGTGCCTTTTTTAGATTCAAGAAGTGAAGTTTTTAGGCCATTTGATTTCTAAGGTAGGATTTTTAGTGGATCCAGAAAAATTTAGTGTAGTCATGTCTTGGGGGAATCCCAAGAATGTGTTTGAGATTCATATATTTCTTGGATTTGATGGGTATTATAAAGTATTAATTTGGGAATTATCCAAGATAGATTATCCCTTTATATCCTTTATGATGAAAGGGGTGAAGTTTCAATGGGATGAGATGTCACCACCCAACCCAATGGGGATTGAGTTGCAACAACGCCAATTCTGCCTCTATAGGCTAGGGGATGGAGAAAAGTGCCTAAAGGCATAACTAATATGGGAGTCCATTTCCTAATTATATGTACACACACACACAACCATCTCCATGAAAAAGTGAAGAGGAATATAAGAAAATTCCATGACATCTTGGGTAAAAATAAAGTATGTTACAACCTAGAGGGGATATAAGAGTATGAAAGAGTAATATAGGAAAGAAAAAATGCCATATATATTCCCAACAAAACTGATGTCCCAACCTAAAAAACATTATAAAATTAAATGCTGATAGAGACCAAATCAAAATCTCTAATCCCCAACCACCGTACGTGGTCAAATGCACCAGGGTATCTCTATGCTCCTTGATAATCATCGCCGACCTTCTCTCATATGCATAAGACATGGAATATGAGTTAAAATCCCATTTATGGGTGAGTATATACATAACCAATAGTACTCCATTGAAGTTGATGGGGGAGAAATATGAGACATGATAAAAGTAGACAACTCTACCCATAACATGAGAGAAACAAAAATCAATCAACATGGATGTATATATATATATATATATATATATATATATATATATTATCATAAAAGAAACCTTGTAGAAGAGAGAAATTGGATCTCTATCTTATAGCCCAACCTAGGAAAAGATTATACCAATAGTTTTAAATGGTTTTATCAAAGATTCCCAGTATCTTGTTTGTCTACCAAAAAAACATATATATCAAGCCACACTTCACCATTATGACGTATAGTCAAGGTGACATAATATCAAGGTAAAGGATCCATTCCCTAGTACAATAGGATGGTTCCACTCTGATGGTAGAGGACCCATGCCCTAAATATTCAGGAGGGTTCCACTTTGATGGTAGAGGACCCATGCCCTAACTTCACAAGAAGGTTCCATTCTGATGGTCAATGACCCATGGCCTAAATCTGTAGGAGGGTGCCACTCTGGTGGTTGAGGACCCATTTAATGACTCTGTATGAGGGTGAAACACAGTAGATAGAGGACCACAAGGCTCTCGACTTTGGTTGAGAGCTCACATGCTCTCCTAGGGTTACACCCTTCCTCAATATCCCTTAGGCTTCAAACCTCGAAACGATGGTGAATCAAAGATAATGGAGGCATGGTTCAAGCGATGGGGGATCTATCGAAATATGGATGGGTTATAGTTGATGTGTTAGCTTCGGTAGAATTGGAGGTACTGCTGGACTTTGGTGTACAATGGCGGTTCAACACAGTATGTATTGTCTTGGCAATGTTGCGCTGACTTCGGTGGTGGTGGTTCTTCAGGAGATGAAGATTTATGATGAATAATTTCAGTTTATTTGTTTCAATCATAATTTATGGAAACAATGTTTTATATTCATGCAACTATTGCAGTAAAGGTTTCTATTTTGGGTTTCAAGATGATCTTGATTTTACTTGCATTGGCGATGTGTTGTTCTGGTTGTTTCAGCTTCGTATGGTGTTGTAGATGTGGCTTGGGTTCTTTCGGAATTGGCTATAGGGTAGTCGGGTTGAGCCAGTTTTGAAGTTCTTTGATTTTTTGGTTTACATTTTTCCTACATCATTTTTGATTCTGTTGAATATATAAAAAAGTTTGTGTCTTATGGGTTGCTTTGGTTTGCTTTTACCTTAATTCGATGGTGGATTTTTGGCTTCAGTGGCTACAGTGGGGGTCCAAACCTAGTGGTTGAGGTTTTTGGCCCTATGATGCGCTCTTATGCTTCTCCAGAGGCCTTTGTGATGTGCATCTACGGTTTCTCCAGTTGCCTCTATGATGTGATTTTTAGCTGCTTCAGTTGCCTCTATGAAATGTGTTTCATCTGCTCCAGTGGCATCTACGATGTGCTTCAGGCTGCTCTGGTGTTGTTTTTTTCTCCCTCTTGGTGAATGTTTGAGATGTTTTTGTTTACTTTCTTGTTTTTGAAGGATTTTTGTTTTTGATATGGTGTTGTTTGAAGTGGTTCATGGTTTCCAGATGTAGTTTGTGGGTCTGGTCCCCATGGTTGTGGTTCTCAGCCTCGTGATGCACTCTTACACTGCTCTAGAGGCCTCTATGATGCGCATCTCTGGTTTCTCTAGTTGCCTATGTGATGTGATTTTCAACTAATCCAGTTCCCTCTATGACGTGCTTTGGGATACTCTGATGGTTTTGTCCTACAATGGTTTTGATTATGTTTACCCAAGAAGATGATGCTCGAGTTGATGTGATGATAACGAAGGTTACACAATGGTGCCAAGACGTGGTAGCGCCAGTGATTCATCCTTCCTCTAATTTCTTGGTTCTCTGCTTTGGTTCTGAGATTCCTCTATTCTCTCTAAGGTAGAGTAGCATGGTGGTCTTCTTATTCCTTTAGGACGTGAGTTTGAGTGGCCAGTTCTGTGAGATTGATGATGATTATCGGTTTGATGGATTTTTGGTGACTTTCTAGATTTGGAATTTTGAAAATTATCAGTGGAGTTTTTTGGGAATTTTAAATGGGTAGGATTTGAGGTAGTTTTTAGAATTTTGTTTTATTCTAATTTTTGATTATAAAAGAAACCAACACTCTATAAGGATCATTTCCAGATGAGGATCCCAAGTAGGAATATTTCATCTGTGCATGTCCATTTAGATTTGGATGAACGAGAGGGTATGGATATGCCATTAGTACGAGGCCTGTGAAACCCTGTGTGGGATAGCTTATCTAGTGGTCATGTGAGGTGGAGGCTTGACATAATTATGTTGTTGCTGGGGAGGGGTAGTTTCTAATATTCTTGTTCTGGGTTACTTCATGTATGATTTTATTTCGAGTTTCCCACTTTTTTCTTAAATTTTCTTTTGAAATAGAAATTTAATTTGCAGTTAGTAGATTGAGGGACTATGTCCTAACTCCATAGGACGGTTCCACTTTGATGGTCGAGGACCCACGATCTAACTCCATAGGAGGGTTCCAATCAGTAGATAGAGGACCAATTTCTTGAAATTGTAGGAGGGTGCCACTCTGATGGTCGATAGAGGACCCATACCCTATCCCAGTAGGAGGGTTCCACACTAATGGTAGAGGAACCATGCCCTAACACCATAGGAGGGTTACACTCTAATGGTTGATAGAGGACCCATTCCCTATCCAAGTAGGTGGGTGCCACTCTAATGGTCAATATAGGACCCATGACCTGTCCCAGCAAGAGGGTTCCACTTTGATCTCTCTAATGATCTTGCCTGATCACTACCATCATTGAGTATAACGCAAAGAATATTCATGCCTAGAAAATATCTCATAATATCTCAATAGACACTATGAACACCACCATTTCATTATATGTGAAAAATTACTAAAGATAGGATACTCAAGGTCTAAAATATGATTCCAAACAAATGATATATGAGAGGTAGAAGTTTACCCAAAAGAGATACATGGTGTGTAGGGGACCCACAAGGCATGTGGTTCCAGTCTATTTCCTGGACGTTCCCTTTATAGTATATGAATAATTTCCCATGTAAACTTATTTGATATATGAGGGGACTACATAGTGTGTCTCAGCTACTTGGGGCTGAGCCGTGTTCTCCTAGCCGTGTCTGTGTCCTTCGGCCCATGTCTGTGTGCAATGGTCGTGCCCATATATGTGTACCACCAATGTACATTCTATGTTTCCAGTATTTATTCACATAGTGTGTAGGGCCCCACAAGGTGTGTGATACTTATGATCTCTCAAAAACCCTACAAAATTCCAAATAACATGCTGTGTGTTTTTTTAAACTACACGACATGTAGTTGTGATTTAAAAAAAACTTATATCTACCACACATTATTCTAGATCTTCCTTATCTACCTTGAATCACACCTTTATACCACCCAAAATTAGTATTAATCACCTACATCTATTTTTTCTAGCCATCTGTTGGTTTAAAAATAGAATATGGATCTCCTGTTCAAACCCACCTTTCATTGTCATCACTCACAGCACCTCTCGTTACCTCACCAGATTCTTGATCCATGGTATAATAACCTAAATCCAAAAAACCTTCCTGAAATATCCTATTATCATTGATATATTTTTCTCACATTAATATTTCATGAATCTGGGGGCATGATCATGCTCGATTCTGACTGACAATGTCGAACTGTGACCTCATAGGCCAACAATTAAGATCACAAAGAACATTGGGGGAAAAGAACATAAAAAATAGAAACAACTATTTTAAAAGTTTTATTGGACAATAAATATATATTGGGTATATACATGGTTATAAACATGGCATAAAAGAGATAAATTTGATAAATAATTGAAAACTAGCACACAAGTGCATGGAAAGGCTCAGATTAAACGTAGATCAAAGAAAAGGAATTAACCAAGCTCAATATTTTAATCACAAGAAATAAGAATACACAAATTAATATTCCTACCACAATATTGGATCATTTGATGATGAATAATGTAGATTAAAACAATGTTATGGAGATCTGTTGTGTTTGTTGCACCTCGATTCACCTGGATTTAGAATCTCTTCATCGTCAAATCTCAATTTTCTAATGATGGGTGGTGTAATTGTCATCTCAATGGTCCCAGGGTTATGTGGATAACCCTATAAATCCACCATAATGATGTATTTATATAGGGAATTCTGTTTTAGTTCATTTAATGAATGAATGAATGAATTAATTAATTAAATAATTAATCCACTAAACAGACCTACCCCAAACGCTTTATCCAAACACCCCACACTAACCAAATTTATGTCATGCCTAGGGTAAACCCTACCATCTAGATTTAGATGTGGTATAATATTTCAATTTTAAGACTTTTTAATGGTTTTTCCATTATTTATGAAAAATCATGCACAAATGATATATAATATATATAATATTTTTATAAAATTAATTATGGGAACACAGAGCCTCGAAATCACGCGTTGTCTCAGTGCTTCACTCTGAAAATATTCCTTGATATGTTTAAAAGTATTACAAGTAAAAAATAGGGTCTATACATTATTTCATACTTTATATTTTCATCCTAAAATGTAAAAACTAAACCACAATTTGGGGATATCTAGCCCACATCTGGCTCTTCTGCTCCCTGGAGCTCTCCTGCATGCTCCCATGTTGCGACAACACTTAAACCAAGTGAATGGTCGACCCATGCAGGATCCCCTCATACCAGTCCTTTATTTCCATTGAGTGCTCCATGAAAGTGTCTCCATCCTCGATGTATAGATCTCCTTAGTCAATAACAAGCTTGGTATCATGCACATATCTCTTCAGATATAACACATAGAAGATGTCTTGAACCCACTCTAACTGTGGGGGTAAAGCTATGCAGTAGGAAACATTGCCAAAACTCTATAAGATCTTGAACAACCCGATGAACCTCAGGGATAACTTACCTCCTCAGTTGAACCTCTCAAATCCTCATTGCAGGGAGACTCTCAAGAAAACATGGTCTCCCTACTCGAACTCTAAGGGACCATGATTCTAGTATGCATAAGATTTCTACCTACTATGAGCTATATTCATCCACTCATAGATAACCTAGACCTTCTCCATCATTGCCTGCACCATCTTTGGACCAACAAGAGATGCCTCATTGATCTCAATCATACATAAGTGTGACCTTTAACTTTTATCATATAGAGCCTCAAAAGAAACCTACCAATAGAAAAGTGGTAGCTATTATTGTAAGAAAACTATATCAAAGGAAAATGATCCACCTAGATCTGGAAAAAGTCTAACAATAAAGTCCTCAACATATACTCAAGTACCTAAATAGTGTGCTTAGTCCTCCCATCAATTTGAGGGTGAAAGGCTATAATCATCCTCATGTAGGACCAAAATTCCTCCTACATTCCTCTCCACAACCATGATGTAAACAACACATCACAATTAGAGAAAATAGTAAATATAACCCCATGAAGGTGGATGATCTCCCATATGTAAAACTGCCCCAAACCCTCCATCGAACTCTACTCCCTAATAGTAAGGAAGTGCACTGACTTCATAAGTCGATCAACTATCACCCAAATGGTTTAATAGCCTCTCACTATCTATATAAGACATATCACAAAATATATGGATATTCCATCCCATTCCCACTTTTGGATCTCAAGAGACAATAAAAAACCTGTCAGAACCAGGTGCTCAGCCTTCACCTACTGATAGGTGAGGCACTGAGAGATGAACTCATCCAAACTTCACCTCATGCTAGATTATCAAAACTACCACTAAAGGTATATGTACATATTACCTACACCTAGATGTACATCCAATGTATACGTGTGAAGATTTATCATCACCTACTCCTGCATCATGACTGGGACCACTATCCATCCCTGGAAAAGAATTATGTGATTATATCCTTTAGAAAATCCATCTGATGAATCTTCTGAGGATACCTGGTAATGTAGGACCTCACAATTAATGTATCCCAACTGAGCCTTCCTCACACAATAGAGAAGATGAGGGTTAAACAAAATCAATTAAAGAAAAACTACACCCTCTTATTAAACTAGGGATAGCTTCAATGAAGCTAACTACCCAGACACCTCCACCACCAAATGAGCCTATGACTTCCTAGTAAGGGAATTTGCCACTAAGTTTCCCTTCCTAGGAGTATATAATATATCAATGTCATAGTCTCATAGTAACTCCAATTAGTTCCTATGTCGTAGTTTCTAGTATCTTTGTGTAAAGACATACCTAAGACTCTGATGGTCTGAATAAAAAAATATCTCTCCTAAAAAATACTACCTCTACATCCTTAGAGTAAAGACTACCACTTCAAACTCTAAGCCACAAGTTGTGTAGTTCTAATCATGTATTCTCAACTTCCCCAATGCATATGAGATAACTACCTATCTCTACATCAACACATAGATGAGACCAGCTCCAGAGGCATCAAAATATACTATGTAGTCCACACCCTCCTCTGGTAATCTAAAAATAAGATAAATCATCAGCCTTAGCCTCAACATCTGAAAGGATCTCTCACTCTACTTAGTCAGGGTAAAAGGAATCCCTTTCTGCGTTAGGGTGGTCAATAGGTCTATAATTCTAAAACATTCTACCAAAAAACTTCTGTAGAACCTCACAAAGAAAAGAAAACTTCACACCTTTGACACAATATTGGGTGGATCCCAAGAAAGAACTAAATTGACCTTCATTGGGTCCAAAACTAATCCATTTTGAGAAATGAAATTTCCTAGAAATTGAACCTCATATATCTAGAACTATAACTTTGAGAGATTAACATAAATCTAGTGCTCCTGAATAAAATCTAGGACCATCCTCAAGTTCTCTTCATGGTCCACATCTAATCCATAGTATATGAGTACGTATTCAGTGAAGAAAACAAAAAATCAGTTCAAGTATGACAATAAGATCTAGTTCATCAAATACATAAACATAGTAGGAGCATTCATCACACTAAAAGGCATCACCAGGAACTCATAATTTTCAAAGAAACGTCATAATGGTAGATTCAGAATATAACCCTATAAAACTCTCAATGAGTGGTATCCATAACTAATATTGATCTTTGAGAACTATCTCATGCCTCAAAACTAATCAAAGAGGTCATAAATCCTTGGAAATAGGTACTTATTCTTTATCATGGTCTGGTTTAGGTGACGATAATCTACAAAAATCTACAAAAATCTACAAGGTCACATCCATGTTTTTTACAAACAATATCATAGATAACTAGGGGGACATACTAGGTCTGATAAAAACCTTCTCTTTTAGGTCCTCCAACTACTACCACAACACCCAGAGCTTAGTAGGGTCCATATGATATGCTGTAGAATATATCAAAGTGGTCTTAGGGTGAAAGGTGATGAAAAACTCCATCTACCACCTTATAGGTAGTCCCAGAACATCCTCGAGGAAAGAATCCATACAATCCTTCATTATTGAAGGAATATATAATCCTATTAACCTCCTACACCAAAGGATACACTCGCCAACTAATGGGTGATGGGTTATAGCCACCTCCTCAGAAAACCCACTCGTCCTGCCATAAGATCTCTATTTCCCACAAAGGAGAATGTTGTCCCATATAGTTTTGTAATACGAGAAACCATTATATACCCAAGATGATGCATAATTTCTCATTGTGAATACCAAAAGGTTAACTTAGAAACTATACTCATCAAGAGATAGTTCACATTGTCAGTAGATAAATGATATCAAAGAAGCTTTCACCATAGAAACCTCAAGGAAAAGATGTCGAGCTAAAGCCGCAACTAGGATCCTCAACTATCACACTATAAATAAAGAGATGAAGGAATGACTCACACCTGTGTCTACTAATACTGAAGCAAGAGTATAATAAACATAGATCATACCTCTAATCATATCGTGAGCTACTGGGTCATAAGCGTCCATATCCCAAAGCCTCCCATGACCCCGACCACTTGCTCCCTGAGCCTGACATGGCCCACATGGTGGTGGTGGTAGGAGTAACTCATAACATCATCCACCATCCACAAATCCTACCCTAGATCCCCACATACTTCTATTCCAGCTCCGCCTCTCTGGGGCCACCCTTCCCTCGCCTGGGAGATCCATGATCATGGAAATGCCTCTGCCATGGAAGTCCATCCTCTATCTGTCTATCCTACTCAGAACATCAGGACAGTAAATCACAAACCATGTGACCTTTACCATAACATACATATCACCACCCCTCTCTAGGATGCCATGGTACTGTGCACAATTCCTTTTCTGCATGACCATGTGCCCGAGTTTGATCCTGGGATGATTTCCTACACCAAAATACTTCTAAATGGTACCTACTAGATGCTAAAGAGGAATTAGCCCTATAACACCCATTTCCAGCTCTAACTAACTGATATCCCTATCAAAAGAATCTATCCATCACTAGAACCCTCTCCCACACTCTGATATAAGTGGGAATGCACTGGGGTACTACACTGCCATAAATGTCTCTACGGAGACCCTTCTCAAACTTTCACACTCAAAAGTATCCATCTAAAATCATGTTGACGGAGTACCATATAAGGTCATTAAAGCTTAGATCATAATCATAAACTCTCATCCCTACTTAATGCATCTCTAGAAGATCCTGAATCTAAATTGAGTGCAAGTATGAGGGGTAGTACTCCTCACAAAATGTGTACTGGAATTCGGACTATGAGAGTGTTGGCTCCTCATGTATTTGAAAAAATAGGCTCAACCAATGCCCAAATACTCCATGGAAAATACTGGCTTCCTGTGTAACCACCTGATCATCTAGTGTCTGGATAATTTTGAAAACGCAGATCACCAAATCTATCCAATCCTCCGCTACTTGGGGATTTGACTCACTATTGAACTTTAGTAGCCTCTGGTGCTAGAACTTGTAGAGTATACTAAGACTGCACACATCCTTAGCCTTCTATATTGGTATAATATACTGATCAATATGTGGGGGTTCTTCTACCTATCAACCTAGAGGAAGAATCACAAGAGATTACCCCTGAATTGAGGCCTCATCACTCATTGGATCATCATCCAAAAAATTTAATCAAGACATACCAATGTTAGATGATAATATATATATGGAGATCTAACTCAAGAAGGACATTCAAAGACACAATCCTATATGATTCATGTACCAAAATTACTGGTAACCAATGTCTCGGTTAACCATGTCTAGAAGAAATTAGTCATAGTCCTGGTGTATAAATATATCATCCATCGCACCAACACCGGGTTCCCTAGCTTGAAATCTACACTTGATACACTTTTACACCTTTTACATAAGTCCCAACAAAATCATTCTAAGGGGAAAACTCTAAACACCATCCCAAGTAATGAACCACCTTTGATACTAATATTTCATATCCCAAACCAATGGATCTTGAGCTACAAGTAACCCAATCCCACCTCTAAAGGATAGGAGATGGAAACAAGTGCTGAAAGACATAAATAATATGGGTGGCCTTTTCTTAAGTACCTAGACACACAAATAAATATCTTCATGCATAAGTGTAGAGGAATAGAATAAAAGATAGTAACATCTAGGGAAATAATCATGCATGTAACAACCTCTATGGAATAGAATAATATGATAGTGTAATCTGGAAAAGAAAAAGGGCCAAATACATGACCAACCATAATGATTTCCCAAACTAAAAAAAACTAGAAAAGTATATACTGAGAGATCCTGACTTCAGATCTCTAATCCCAGACAACTGTACGTGGTCAAATGCACCAGGGTATCCCTATGCTCCTATATAATTGCTGATGACCTATCTATCATCTGCATAAGACATGAAATGTTTAGGAAAAGTCTATAAAGGGGTGATTATATACATACCCAGTAGGATGCCCTGAAATCCGAAGGGAGAGTAATAGGATACATGATAGAAGTAGACAACTACACCCATAGCAAGAGAGAAACAAAAACTAATCAATAGTGATATATATATATATATAATCATAAAAGAAACCAAGTAGGAGAGAGAAATGGGATCTTATCACAACCTAGCCTTGGAAAAGAGTCTACCAATATTTCAAAAGGGGTATATCAATGATGCCCAACACTTCATGTGTCTTTTGAAGAAATATCCATGTAAAGACAAACCTTTCTACTATGCAACATAGCAGAGGGGACATAATATCTAGGCAGAGGACCTAGTACAATAGGAAGGTGACACTCTAATGGTAGAGGACCCATGCCCTAACTCCAAAGGAGGGTTCCACTTTGATGGTTGAGGACCCATGCCCTAACTCCATAGGGGGGGGGGTCCAATCTGATGTCCAAGAACCCATTTCCCAACACCGTAGGAGGGTAACTCTATAATGGTCAAGGATCCATGCCCCCACTCCATAGTGTAGGTTCTAAGAACAATGAACGCGTGCGATGGGTTATGCCCAAATATTATTTTTTTCATGATCGATGATCAATCAACGATTTAAATGAATATAAAAACCGTATTAAATGGGATTGAAACAAAGAAAACAAATAAGTGATAGAACGCTAAAAAAATCATATGATCATCACACATTATATATAATTAATTTAAACAATTAAAATAATCACCTTGTGAGAATTATTTCTTCATTGATGGATTTGAAAATAGATCTACATTGTACCATCATTTCATTGTAGGAATCGAGATCATATTTCCTCTAGTGGTGATCCACACATGTTCCAAAAATCTCTAAACATCACCATAGGAATCTCTGGGTGCTAGCATGACATATCCTAACACTTGCATTATTTTCTTTTGATCTCCATGAGAATCACTTCCTAACATTTATCTTGAATCTCTATAGACTCTAGAGTAGAAGGAGGAGGAAGATCAATCTCCTTTCTTATGAGCATTATTAAAGATAAATCTCTCTAGGGATTGAGAGGATTCTCTATGACTGTTGTTGTATACAATAAAAATGAATTGGATCTCTTGTAAAATTAATATAATTGAGTTTAAATACCACTAGTGTTTAGAAATAAATATTTGAAACATTTCCTTTAATATTTATTTAATCCCTTATAGAACCCCATGTCTAAAATAATTTTAATATTATTATTTTCTCAACATGCACTAAACTCGAGAATTAAATTAAACATTATTTAATCAAATAATATTCAATATATATTATTTCTTACCAGACCTAAAAAATCTGTTCGCCATTCCTCCATAATATTTATCGGGACTTGAATAATCATTATTTATTTAATAAATAAATATCACTACAATTTTCCTCAATAAATAAATAAATATTATATTCAATCAATAGAAAATAAATATTTTTTAAATATAATGCTCATATTATATTCTCTCAAATAACTGATGAGGAAATATATGCGATAAAAAAATCTTGAATGATTATTAAATCACATGAGATAATAATATTTTTTTAACCTGTTAAATAATAAATAATAATATATTATTTAACTAAGATTCTAGATACACTTAGTGTGTGACCCTCTAGGACACTTTCTTTTTGACATTAGACAAAGCAGCCTAAAGTCTAAGGTTAACATCTAAAAACAAGGTAAGAAACCCATAGATAAAGAAGTTAATATTTTAATGAAATAATACATCATATAGACACTTACTATGTAATATAATCCCTTTATAATGATATCTATAATCAAGCAGGTTGCGTGTTGGTTCCATCAACCTATGTGCTCGATATCTCTTTCTTTGACTTTATAGAAATTGAACTTGCCTATAGATTAGCATTAACATGGATTTATTTAGGTGATATCATTTCCCTCAAAGGGATTAAGATATCAAATAATTCTAAATAAAAAAAGTGATAAATCATTTCTTGCATCATTCATTAATGCAATATTACTCGTGATGTACCCAACATATCCTACCTCACTACAAACATATATCATCACAGTTTTCATCAATAAATCAAAGTAAATGACTCATAATTCTCATTAATAATAATATTAATGTCTAAGGATCAATACAAACATTCTACTATAGGAGCATCCAATGTCACATATACATGTGGATTTCCTATTGGTGGGTCATGTTCTTATAATATCCTACATTGGATATTACCAAGGGCGTACAACATGAGAAGGTGACTCAAAGTCTGATGAGTCTCCACCCTTGATAGCATGTGTCATTTGTGTCCCTCAAATGATATCATCTAGATAAATAACATATATTTAATAAGTGTTTCATAACACATTTGGGTTATCATCATAGTAGGGAACTACTATGAACTTTTAGTGCGACATATACTCTTAGGATATTATCCCATGCTATGTTATGTAGAAGAATAATATTATTTTGATAAGAAGTTTTTTAATATTCAAAAATATGAATACAAATTATCATAAAGTAAACAAAATTTGGTTCTAGAGAACCAAATCCAATAGAATCCCACTTGCACTAGATCTAACGTCTAACAACCTTTAGTCCACTAGCTCTCACATGATACTCATGATTATTCTGAGATAAGACTTTAGTCAAGGAACCTACCATGTTCTCTTCTATGGGTACTATACTTATTTCAACTTCACCCCTTTGATTAAAATCTCTCAATAAATGATACTTCTAGAGTATATTCTTTGTCTGTTGGTGTGACCTTGGCTACCACTATATTATTATCACATTTCAATGTGATAGGGTCTGTACTGTTAGGTACCACATAGAGCTCCTAGAAAAATTTTCATATCCAAATGGATTCCGTAGATACATTAGAATCCACTATATACTTAGAATCCACTATATAATCAGTGAAAAATAGCTACTTTGAACTCTTCCAACTCACAACTCCTCTGTTGAGACCAAAAAAATATCATGATTACAGCTTTAAATCATTCTGATATATTTGAAATTTAGAATTTGCATAACCCTTGATGACAATCTCTTTGTCTCCTCTAAACACTAGGAACATATCCTTAGTTCTTCTCAGATACTTGAGGATAACCTTAACAATAAATGAATGTTGTTATCCTAGATATGCTTGATATCTACCAACCATGATCACTACATAGACAACATCAAGTCTTGTACACAACATGACATACATGATTGATCCTCTCACTGAAGTGTATGGGATTTTACTCATTCTATCTTTATCTTGTTGTGTATGAGGACACATTTCCTTATAAATATATAAACCATGTGACACTAGAACCAATCCCCTTTTGGATTGTTCTATGCTAAATATCTTTAGTATCTAGTCAATGTTTATAATTTGAATTAGTAAAATCGTCATCTTGGATCTATCATAAATGATCTTGATCCCTAGAATATAGTTTGCTTCACCTTAGTACTTCATGGGTAAACACTTTTTTAACCAGTCGTTAACACACTGTAATGCTGGTATATCATTTCCAATAAGTAATATGTCATAAAAATATTCTACTAGGATAATGACTGCATTCTCACTGAAGCTCTTGCAAACACATAGATCACATTCATTCTTAATGAAACAAAATTATTTTATAGTATGATCGAATGGAATGTTCCATGAACTAGATTATGGATTCTATCCAAAAATGGATCTATGAAACTTGAAAATACGTTTTGGCATCAACTAGATTCACAAACCCATATGGTTGTGTCATATAGACATCTTTTTAAGGGTTCTAATTAAGTAATGCAGTTTTTACATCCATCTAAAAAATTTCATAGTCATGGTAAGATTCTATAATAAGTATTATTCTGATAGATTTAAACATCAAAACCAATTAAAAGGTTTTATCATAGTTAATTCCTTGATGTTTTTAAAACCCTCTAGCAACTACCCTTGATTTATAGGTCTTTAATTTACCTTCTATGTCTGGTTTTTTCTTGAATACCTATTTCCACCCTATGAGATTTACATCAAATTGAGCCTCAACCAGAACCCAAATTCGGTTATAATACATGGAATCCATTTCACAATTCATGTATTCTTTCCATATTTAAGATTTTGATCTCTCTACTGACTCTTTTTACAAGAGGGTTTCATCATTGTCAACCAATAACGAGTCACCAACCATGGTGACTAGAAAATCATATCTCTCTGGTTCTCTTACATCTCTTGTGATACTATGAAATACTACTGTTTCAAGAACTACTTATTTTATGGTGACCTATGGAATCTATTCATGTACCAAGTCTTGTGTATCTTGAGTATCAACTTCATCGAAATCAATCTTTCTCCCACTATACTTTTTGAGGACGTGTTCTATCTCATGAAATATAACTTATCTGGAGATAATCACTTTTTTGTTTTAGAGGTTGTATAAGTAGTATCACTTTTATTCCATAGGATAACTTATAAAGATACACTTTGTGCCCCAGGGTTCTTGTTTTTTTCCCTAAAAATGCCTCAATTCCTCACAACCCCATACACATGTATGAGAGAAAATGAGTTTCTTTCCACTCCATAACTCGAAAGGAATTTCATTTTCTAATTTATTTGGTACTCGGATTAGTGTGTATTCTACAGTTTGTAATTCATATACCCAAAATGATAATGGAAGATCTACATGACTCATCATTGACCTTACAATGTCTAATAAGGTATGATTCCTCCTTTCATTAACACCATTCCATTGTGATGTATAAGGTGGAGTGAGTTAAGATATAATCCCAAACTCCCAAAGAATGTTGATAAACTCTTTGTTAAGATATTCACCACCTCAATCCGATTGAAGGTTCTTTATATTATTTCCAAGTTGATTCTCAAATTCATTCTTAAATTCCTTGAATTTATCAAATGACTCATACTTATACCTCATCATCTAGACATAACCATATCTATTCAATTCATTAGTAAAAGTTATGAAGTAAGAATACCCACCTCTAGCTTCTACTATAAATTGTCTACACACATCATTTTGTACCAATCCTAGAATATCTATGGCCCTTTCATCATGCCCAATGAATGGAATTTTATAAATTTTTTCCTTTTAAACAAGAATGATATATTTCAAGTTGTTTTATCTTAAAAGAGTCTA
Source organism: Viscum album (assembly GCA_963277665.1). Classification (NCBI taxonomy): domain Eukaryota; kingdom Viridiplantae; phylum Streptophyta; class Magnoliopsida; order Santalales; family Viscaceae; genus Viscum; species Viscum album. Next base: position 1,988,254,533 of record OY728141.1, read on the forward strand.
AATAACCATCTTGATAGAGCTTTATCAAATGATTATAATTTACATGATAAAGACGACGATTCCATATCTAGGTGTTATATGAGCTATGTGAACATGATTCGTTATCAATTTCCAATTCGTGGTTTATATAATTTAATACATAAATATTATTATTTAAATGTTTCATACCATAAAATATAGTCTTTATAAAAGAAACAAATTTTATTTCCAAACTTGAAAATAGAAAAATCCTTATCCATGAATGATATAGAAATTATGTTCTTGGTAACCATTGGTACATAATAACAATCCTTTAAAACCAAAACCATTCCCATTGGAAATGAAAGATGTTAGTCATTAATGGCTATATAAGCTTGCCTCACACCCTTGGAAGCTCATAGATATACCTCTCCTCTAGAAATATTTCAAAATCTACTTGGTTCTTGTATTTGGATATAGATGTGAGCACCACAAGCTATATCTAATACCCAATGTGTATATATTGAAATATTAAACTAGATAAAGAATGAAAATTTAGTTTCCCCTTACTTTTGGGTGCAGTTATACTTCCTGTGGTCTTTATTTCTATAAAAAAAAACATACCACCTCCTTTTCCATTCCCTGCCTTTGGAACTTTTTCTTCTTATAAGGATGGTGCTTGGGAGCATTAATCTTGTTATGAGTCTTGGGCCCCTTCTCTTTTTTTTACTTTTCTTATTCACTATAATGACCCTAGGTTTTTCACACCCCATGTTCTTATCCACTCGGAGAATCAAATTAAGAAGCTTTGAATGGATCTTCTCATTTTTTCTCACACAATAATTAATAATAAAACTAGATAAGGTATTGGGAAGTGATGAAAGTATGAGATCTATGAAAAAAACACCTAGTAATTTAATCCCTAAGATGTATAATCATTTAATTTAGATAATAAGCTATACTACATGATTAATGTTTAGTGTAGACTCTCCAAGCTTATTTTCAAACAAATAATTGAAGGTCTCATATCTCTGTTGTCTTGCCTTTTCTTGATAAAGACCCTGAAGGTGAGATATCATACTGTATGCATCCATATCCTCATGTTGCTTCAAAATCTCATTCGTAATGGATAATAGCATGAAAAATTGAACATATAAGGAATAATTAAAATGTTTATCAAAGAGTTTTAACTCTTCATCACTAGCCTTATTACCAAGCACATCATGAATATGTTCTTACGACACATACAATTTACTTTCATGGTGAAGGATAATGTTTAAGCGCCTTTTACACTCTTGGAAATTTGTACCTGTAAGAAGGTTTTCCTTATCAAGTATGAATCACAATTATATGATTTAATTAATTTTATAACTATTTATAAAAATAATATGTGCACAATTTTAGTAATTTATCTGATAAAATTTATAAAAATAAATGAATATTATATTTATTAATGTCCCAATATTTTATTGAAAACCAATATCCCTCACCATTGACTTCAGAATATCCTGTTTCTTGGAAATTTTGGTGGCAATGATCCATATTACCCTTCTCATTACCCCAAATTTGGTTGGTCAAGAAACATTAATGGTTGTAGGCAGATATTCCAAATTCTAACTACATTAACTTATAGTTCTTTGATTTTTGAGTGGACTCTCAAATCCTAAAATCCTAAAATTAGATTTCCTCAACCCTTACCTCTTTGTTACACAAAGTAATACATTAACAGTCAACCATTGATGAGAACTTAGTTAAGTCAACCAAAAACTTCATATTAGAATTCCTCGATAATTGAAATCACCCCAACTTTAGACGATCAAGTACTTTGACTATGTTTCGATTTTAATTTAAGTAATAGAAGGCTATAAAAACTTAATATATAACTGAAGAATTTTATTATTTATGTTTGAACTTCTAATTATTATCTCTATCACATGCTTGTTAATATTAATTGTATTTACATAATTTATTAACCATGTCTTAGATAATATTTAAACATAATCTAATTTATTTTAGTTTTATCTTTCATGATTTTTAATTCATTAATTCATGAAATCAGGAAAAAACATCCATAATGAAACAACCATGAAACATGAAAAAAATAAATTAATAAAGTGGTATGATCATGGTATTTTACTAATGGTTTTTTTATCTAGTGATTGATAAAAAAATAATTTACCTAGGGGAAAAACACCTTGAACCAATTAAGGTTTCTATTATAACTTTCCACATTTTGACCTATGTATCTACCTTGAATTAGTTTTTCCTTGACTCAAAACTTGAACTACCTCCACTATCTTGGGAGATCCATCCATTAAAAATTATTTTACTCATATTCTAGTGAGGGAAAACATGGGGTTTACATTGTAACACCCTGAACCCAGTTACCAAGAGCTGGTGCATTATTTTAATACATTGACATGATTACAAGGAATCATGTCCTGAAAGACCAATTAGTTTAACAGTCTTGGAAAATAGATTACATACATGAACGTTACATTTCATATTATAAAAATAAAGCACAACATAAATGATCCTTTGAGAATTACATTAATTTCCTAGCTTAACCCTTCTTATCAATCATAATACAATACATGGAATCCTAGGAAAATAAAATATAAGAAAGGGGTGAGCTCAAATGCTCAGTAAGGGTAAGCAATACAACGGAAGAAAACATAAACATTAGGCATGATGAATAATTTAAAACACATGCCTTTACAAATAATAAACATGAAAAATTTATGGAAGGAATATAATATGAGTAGATAATTCCATAATAAAACATAGCCATGGGTATTATACTAGTTGAATAACCACATGAACCATCAATAATATTTTCATAATGAGGGAATGTATAATGACAGACATTCTGAAACATTTTGTCAAGGTCTCGGCCAAGACGTCTAAAAATAATTAAGGCCTCTGCCAAAACCATATATCAAATTTGGGAAAGGCCTTGGCCAATTACACATATAATTGTCTCATGAGACCTACTGATGCACCGAGGAGCTATAGAGGGCTCCACCCGACACTTACTAAGCCCAATACATTCCTCATATGAAAAGGTTGAAATATAACATAAATATTCGTATTAAAACTAGTGTATGAAATGTCAATACTTTAACCATAAACCATGAATGGTATAAAAATAACACATCCATAGTCAAATATATCACAAAACATTCAATACAATATGGAAGATTTGTATCATAATAAATAAAATTAAAACAAGTTTAAAATCCATCAAAGGATGTTGACATACATGAAAATGATTTGTAAAAATCTTTGAGAGAAATATGCCTTTTTCATGAAAACATTTAAAAGTCACACATTTATAAAGGAATTAATTTCAAATATATTTTTGAATAAAAGTGTCCCACAACACTTTTAAACTTTTGAAAATAATTATCATTTCAAAACATTCATGTCCTTATAAATAAATCCTTAAAATCATTTTGAAAACATGGACATTAATTAAAAGGATTTTGAAAGATAAATATTTAAAACATTTTAAATGATGATCTTGTTAAATATACCCTCCCATAAAAACTTAAAATATTCATTTTGAAAACATTTTAATGAAATATGGGTATCGATGATAAATATGTACCAGTAAATACTTACACATAAACAATCTCAGATAATAATGAGATTGAGTAAATAACCCTTACCTTGCACTTTATTTTGGCCGAGGGTATATTTAACCTCCTGTATAATGACCATAGTATGTTATTAAATTATAAAATAACCATATTCATATTTATTATATCATAAATGATTCATTTATGACTTTATACTACCCATTTAATAATGATTTCCATGTTAAATTAACATTTCAGGTAATAATCGCTTTCGTTATCGTACGTGTTTTAACTTGTTATTCTTGATTGTATCCTTTAGATCATGATTTAAATACTTCCAGAATATAAAACTTGATTTATATATCATATATATTTAGAATATAAATATTTATAATAGATATATATATGAAATGGAAGACACTGTTTTTGGAGGCAGTAGGCCGTACACACGTATAAACGTTGTTTACGTTTTCATAACGTATCGAACAAAAGTAAGTGAATAAGATATATGAAAGTACATAAATACATATACATACATACATAAATACATAAATATATATATATATATATCTCTATTAGAATTATTATTTCATATATTACATACTTATTAATAATATATATTTTTAAAATCATTGTTGAATGGTGAACATGGGAATGAATCTCGTCGCGTCGTGGAGATGGTAATCCGTACGTACGCATGAGAGAAAATATCATTATATTGATGGTGAAATAGTATGTAATTAGATTATATATCATATATAAAGAATAATTAACATTTTATACTTATTATTAACATTATTTATAATAATTATTATACCCATCTAAATAATGATGTGTTTGAATAACAAACTACACCACAACGTGGAGACGGTAAGCCGTACGTACGCACGTATGGTGACTTTGTCATTTTGAGGATGGATATAATAAATAATATGGTTCTAATATATTTATAATAGCATCATAGTATGTAGTAGGTAATGGAGTTATTATTTTGGTGTTGAAACAACAAAGAAAGAGGAAGTGGAAGATGAAAAGAACTTGAAAGAGTGTGGTGAAATTATTACCTTTTCTTCGGGTGTTTTCTTTTGAGTTGATCAAAAGGGCTCCTTAGGCTGTATTTATGATCAAAGTAAGGAATCTAAGTTGATTTTAAGAAAGTTGGGAGGATATTTGGGCAGGTTTTGGCCGAGCCAAATGGCTTTGGAGGTGTGATTTTGAGAGAAGGGGAAGTACCCTTTTATAAGAGAGGCGAGGGTCACTTTAGAAAAAGCTTGAAATATTATTTTATAATAAAATAATTTTCAGTTTATAATGGCTCCAAAATGATTTATTTCTAGGATAAGGTGGGTATGGGTAGAAAAACACTCAACCAATATGTTTTAGACAGGTTAAGGCTACCATATTAACCTTATCCTTTAGATTTAACTCTTTGTTAAATATTTTAACTTTTACCCTGTCTTCTTATATTCTTACAATATATTGTTAATAAACTTACACTAAACTACCAAGAGAACCTCAATTGGTTTATTATTGACATATATAATATTATTTAATCTCTTTTTTTGAAACTTATATTTTTATATATATTATATCAACCAATAATATAGTATTTGTTTTAAAAATTAATTTATGTCAATTTTGACATTATTTGGTATTTGGTTTTTGTGAAAGTCATCAAAAATTGATTAATTAAAACAAGATAAATTGAATCAACCCTAAAATGTAATATTAACCTAGAAAATTCGTGGATGTCATAGAAACTTTAAAATTATATTTAGTTTAATATTTACAATACAATTTATTTGATTCTTTCATTAATAAGGTAATTACTGCATCAACATTGTGTCATAAATAAATTAAATTATTTAATGTCTAAAAATTATAAATAAAATACCATTATTTATAAAATATTTTTATATTTCTAATGAATATTTATATTCTAATTTATATTGTGTGTAACCCTGTATTAAAAATGGTTTAGTTATTAAAATTTGAATTTAACACTTTTAACTCTTCTTTTAATAAAATAATAATAAATGTCCTAATATAATACAAGTGGACCTAAAGTATCATATTTTATTCCTAAGGTCGTTTTTGTTATAAATGAACTTATCCAATAGAATTAGGACATGTGTTAGGGTAATTATAATATCATTTTCAACATTAATTACCCTATTTACTTTTAACCGTGGTAAATACAAGTCAAAAGTTACTATTCACCCAAAGAAATTAATCCTATTGAACCAAATTTTACTTACTGATATCAACCGTGTCTCTCAGAGTTTTGAAATTAAACTCACAGAAGCGGTAAAATTAAGTTTTATGCAAATTTTCAAATGCTCTTAGAAGGTGGGTAAGAGGTTAAAAAGTTCAATAAAATTTTATACATCTACTTTTATTATAAAATGAATCCAATGAATTATACTGAACTTATATAGGTATTATATATCTATTTTGAATTAAAATAAATTTTAAAAAAATAAATTATTATTTAAATAAAAAGTTGGTTTTAAATAATAATGTAGTGTTTTTTACTATTTATCAAAAATTGAAAGTTTTCAGAAATATACCAAAAATTCACCCAAAGAAAATTTTGATTTTCCAAATTCAAAAATTATGTCTATTTTACCAAATTAAAAAACATAGAAGTTTCATTTATTAATTTAAAATTAATTCCCATTTCCAAAACCAAGAAGCGGGTTTTTTAGAAAGTAAAAACTATCAAAATATTGACATGTGTTTATGTTAAATTTAAATGTGAAATTACTTATAATGACCTAAATTGTATTAAATGATAAAAATATAATCTAATTATACTTCAAAACCTTTTAATTTAATAATTTAACACTATAAATTATTTCGATTAAAAAAGTTGTTTACAATTAAAATATAGTATTTTTCACTATTCATCAAAATATGAAAGTTACCAGAAAAGTACCAAAAATTTATCCAAACTAAATTTTTATGTCCTTCTTATAAGGAAGAATTTAGTTTCATTAAATTGAATATATAAAAGTGTCAAATATTGGTTTTTAAAAAGGGTTAGTCATTTAAAGGCGGTAAAAATACATTTTTTGAAAAATACTTCTTTTATCTGAAAAAATAAATTTGTTCTTATATTATGTCTTAGAAACACATAATATGGAAGTTAAAATTATATAGAGTATATAAGATTCAAAATGCAGTTAATACTATTCATAACTGCTTTTTGAACGACTAGTTTGGTAAGTTGTGGTGAGCTTGAACTTGATATTGCGTGTAGTGAAAGCTTTTGAATTACTTTAATGAGATAAAGTACTATGAAATCTTGGGGTTTTACATTCTACCCTCCTTCAATAAATTGAATCCTCGTAATTTTAAATTGTTATTCAAAAATAAAAGTTTAAAAATTGAAAAATACCTTTGTGAAAAACCCAAATCAGAAATTGGGTAAATAGAATTTAGTCTTAATAAGAGGGAAAGGGAATGAAAAAGTTACCACCAAATTATGATCTTGATTAGGATAACATTGGTGGAAATTAGAGACACATAATTGGATAAAAAATGTAAATATTTATAGGGAGTGATTGAGGTAATCAATCGCAAACAAGTGTGAAATTGAGGGCCTCAAAGCCATCAATCTATGGTGATTTAAAATATAGTTAGTTCAACAAAACATAAGGTATTAGAATAACACAATTTTGGTTTTAAGATCCCTTCCCTAAAGTTTAAGAATTAATTTATTCATAGAATAATAGGGAAAAAATATAATTAACTGGTAGAGTTTCATCCTTTAACTAATTCCGACCACAAACTCATCTTTCACTCCAAAAGATAATAGAATTGAAAAATATTGTATTTATCCTAATCATATAGGGTTGAGAAAATATTGATTTTATAATTCATTTGTCAGACTATTTTAAAAAAAACTACATTATACAAACCAGGACACCACGTATGCCAGTGGTAGGTGATCCACCATTGTCGCCCTTCGGTTGTAGGTTCAAGTCTCGCGGCCTTGCCAGATGCGACATGTTGTCACCTGACCTCCGGGTTGTCCTTTTTATGACAATCAAAAAATAATCTCAAGAAATAATTTAACCTTAAATATAGAATCCAATGTCAAACATAATGGATTCCAACCTTTAGACTTATCCAAAATACTTCTGTCCAAACTCACAATCCAAAATTTATAAGGAAGGTAAACAGAATGAATATCCTTTTTGCCATGTAATAACATGTGAATACCTTCATCATGTATTCTTTTAAAACACTATAACAACCTGAATTACCATAAAACCTTATTGATTACATTCATTCTCCCTTATTATGTATAGAATATTGGATATAATCCTTCTATCCAAAAATGTTTTAAACTCCAACAATGATGGAATATACAAATCATTAATCAGTTTCAAGGTAGTTAATAATATCCAATATAATTTATCCAAATAAATCATATATTATTCTAAAATCACTAAATCAGTATCAGAAACATATTATGGTTTATCATTCTTTCACCCATATATTTTCCAAAAAAATTAACCTGCTATTGATTCACTTTTCTTGGTTCCACACAATCTCAAGTCCTTAATGAAATAGTACTGCAGTACAATCCTTATATACTTTATAATTCTTATAACATGCACATCATTAATACAATACTAAAATGACACAATAATTTAATAACAACATAATAACTCTAATCATTCATCATTATCTTAGGTAGTATCATAACTTGATTATTATCCAATAACAACATTTGAGGTATACTCTGATAATTTGGACATTGATTCGCATAGTGTACCAACTCCTTGAAGGTGAATCATTGTACATTTAAAACCCCTTTATTACCCTTTCAATTAAGTACTTGGTGTGCTTTTTCTCCACAATTATAACAAACTCCCATTCCCTTCAAGCATTTACCAAGGTCATTCTTTCCACAGTTACAACATATGGAAAAATCCTTTTTTTCCTTCTTCAATTTATACATCTTTCTCTCTTCCATCCTTTTCTTCTCTTGCTTCCCTTCAATTCCATAGGACTCATATAATTCTTTACCTATATTATTAACACATGATAATATTTCTTCATATGATGAGAATACGTTGGAGACTATTTCCATTTTAAATCTTGGATTAATACCATGAAAGATATGATCCTTCTTAGTCATTCAATCATGTGTATTACTGGAATTATCATTCCTTCTACTAGGATCCATTTCTAAACAGTGGCATACACTAGGTTAATTTATGAATCGCAATTCATAATTCCAAACTTGTAAAATACCTAACATAAATTGGAAGGATTATCTATATAATCTATAATCATAAAATGTTTTCTTTGAGGAAGTGTTTACTCATAAATCCTTCATATTGTATTGTAATGAAAATGTGAATTATCCTTAGCATATCCCCTGGGAGTGTTGTAACCAAGAGTGAAAAAATCCCCATTGTCATGTACCAAGATATCTCAGGTCAAGATCGAAACTCCTTGTCAGACTTTTCTCTCCTAGGTACATTTGTGCCAGAGTCGCCTCTACCTGCTCGTATCCAGACATAGATGTATTGCTTGGAAAATACAAAAAATCTCCACATTACCAAAATTTTAGGAAGTTCTTCTATACTAATACTCAAATTCTATCTTAGGGTAATGTTATCTAATCAGAGTTTATCTAAATCTATTTCCAAGGTTGTTGCTAAAATTCCTCTAATACCAACTGCAATGCCTCAACCCCAGTTGCCCAGAGTCGGTGCATTATTTTAATACATTGACATGATTACAAGGAATTAAGTCCCGAAGGACCGATCAATTTACCAGTCTTGAAAAATATATTACATACATGAACGTTATATTACACATTAGAAAAATAAAACACAAAATAAACGATCCTTTGAGGAAACCATTAATCCCCTAGCTTAACCTTGGTTATCAGTCATAATAAGATTCTTGGAATCCTAGGAAAATAAAACATAAGAAAGGGGTGATCTCAAACTCTTAGTAAGGGTAAGAAATAAAACAGAAGATAACATAAACATTAGGCATGGTTAATAATTTAAAACACATGCCTTTACAAATAATAAACATGAAAACTTTATGGAAGGAATATGATATGAGTAAATAATGCCATAATAAAACATAGACATGGGTATTCTACTAGTCGAATAACCACATGAACCATCAATAATATTTTCCTAATGAGGGAATGTATAATTCCAGACATTCTGAAACATTTTTTCAAGGCTTCATCTAAGATGTCTAAAAATGATTAAGGCCTCAACCAAAACCACATATCAAATTTGGGAAAGGCCTCGTCCAATTCCACATTTAATTGTCTCATGAGACCTACATATGTATCAAAGAGATATATAGGGCTCCACCCATCACTTACTAAGTCCAATACATTCCCCATATGAAAAGGTTGAAACATAACATAAACATTCATATTAAAACTAGCAAACGAAATGTCAATAATTTAACCACAAACCATGAATGGTATAAAAATAACAAATCCACAATAAAATATATAACAAAACATTCAATACAATATGGAAGATTTATATCATAATAAATCAACTTCAAACAAGTTTAAAATCCATCAAAGGATGTTGACATAGATGAAAATGATTTGTAAAACTCTTTGAAAGAAATATCCATTTTTCATGAAATCATTTAAAAGTTACACATTTATAAAGGAAGAAATTTAAAAAAATATTTTTGAATCAAAGTGTTATATATAACTTTTAAAATTTTGAAAAGAATTATAATTTCAAAACATTCATGTCCATATAAATATATCCTTAAAATCATTTTGAAAACATGGAAATTAATTAAAAGGATTTAGAAAGATAAATATTTAAAACATTTAAAATGATGATCTAGTTAAATAGAACCTCCCATAAAACATTAAAATATTCGTTTTGAAAACATTTTAATGAAAAATGGGTATCTATGATAAATATTTCCCGGTAAATACTTACACATAAACAATCTCGGATGATAATGAGATTGAGGAAATAACCCTTACCTTGCACTTTACTTTGGTCAAGGGTATGTTTAACCTCCTGTATAATGACCATAGTATGTTATTAACTTATACCAGAACCATATTAATATTTATTATATCATACATTATTGATTTATGACTTTATACTACCCATTTAATAATGATTTCCATGTTAAATTAACATTTTGGGTAATAATCACTTTCTTTATCATACGTGTTTTAACTTGTTATTCTTGATCGTATCATTTAGATCATGATTTAAATAATTAAAGAATAGAAAAATTGATTTATATATCATTTATATTTAAAATATAAATATTTATAATAGATAGATATATTAATTGGAAGGCACCATTTATGGAGACGGTAGGCCGTACGTACGCATAAACATTGTTTCCGTTTTCATATCGTATTGAATAGAAGTAAGTAAATAAGATATATGTAAGCACACAAACAAATAGACAGATATATATATATATATATGTTAGAATTATTATTTCATATATAACAGACTAATTAATAATATATATTTTTATAATCATCTTTGAATGGTGAACGTGGGAATGTATCTCATCGCATTGTGGAGACGGTAATCCGTACATACGTACGAGCGACGATATCATTATATTGATGGTAAAACCATATGTAATTGGATAGTATATCATATATACAGAATCATTAACATTTTATATTTATTATCTACATCAGTTATACTCATTATTATACCCATCCAAATAATGAAGTGTTTGAATAACAAACTACACCATGACGTGGAGACGGTAAGCCATACGTACGCACGTATGGTGACTTTTTCATTTAGAGGATGGATAGAATAATGAATATTGTTGTACCATATTTATAATAATATCACAGTATGTAGGAGGTACTTGAGTTATTATTTTGTCGTGGAAACAACAAAGAAAAAGGAAGTGGAAGATGAAAAGAACTTGAAAGAGGGTGGTGAAATTATTACCTCTTCTTCGGGTGTTTCCTTTTGAGTTGATCAAAAGGGCTCCTTAGGTTGTCTTTCTGGTCAAATTAAGGACTCTAGGTTGATTTTAAGGAAGTTATGAGGATATTTGGGCATGGTTTGGCCGATCAAAATGGATTTGGAGGTGTGATTTTGAGAGACGGGGAAGTGCCCTTTTATAAGAGAGGTGAGGGTCACTTTAAGAAAAGTTTGAAATTTTATTTTATAATAAAATAATTTTAGGTTTCTAATGGTTAAAAAATAATTTATTTCTAGGCTAATGTGGGTATGGGTCGAAAACCACTTAACCAATAGGTTTTAGACAGGTTTAGACTACTATATTAACATTATCTTTTAGATTTAACTCTTAGTTAAATATTTTAACTTTTACTGGTCTTCTTGTATTCTTAAAATATATGGTTAATAAACTTACTATAAACTTCCAAGAGAACCTCAAGTGGTTAATTAATGACATATATAATATTATTTAAGCCCTTTGTACTAACCTTATAATTTTTGGAATATTATATCAACCAATAATATAGTATTTTTAAAAAAATTTAATTTATGTCCATTTTGACATTATTTGGTATTTGGTTTTTGTGAAATTCATAAAAACTTGATTACTTTGAAAAAGATACATTGAACCAACCCTAACATGTAATTTTCACCTTGAAAACTCGTGGATGTTATAAAAACTTTGAAATTATATTTATTTTAATATTTATAATACCATCTATTTGATTCTTTCATTAATAAGGTAATTACTACATCATCATTGTGTCATAGATAAATTAAATTATTTAATGTCTAAAAATTATAAATAAAATAAAATTACGTATTAAATCTTTTTATATTTGTAATTAATATTTATAGTGAGATTTATATTGTGTTTAGCGCTATATTAAAAATGGTTTAGTTATTAAACTTTGAATTTAACACTTTTAACTCTTCTTTTAATAAAATAATAATAAATGTCCTAATCTAATCCTAGTGGACCTAAAGGATCATATTTTATTACTAAGGTTGTTTCTGGTCGAAATAAACTTATCCAATAGAATTAGGACATGTGTTAGGATAATTATAATATCATTTTTACCTTTAATTACCCTATTTACTTTTAACCGTGGTAAATAAAAGTCAAAATTTACTATTCACCAAAAATTATTTTCATCTTATTGAACCAAATTTTACTTACTGATATTAATCATGTCTCTTGAAATTTTAAAATTTAAGTCACAGAAGTGGTAAAATTATGTTTTATGCAAATTTTCAAATGCTCATAGAAGGTGGGTAAAAGAGGTTAAAAAGTTCAATAAAATTTTATAAATCTACTTTTATTATAAAACGACTCCAAAGAATTAAATTGAAATTATATAAGTATTATATATCTATTTTTACTTAAAATAAATTTAAATAAAATAAATAATTACTTAAATAAAAAGTCAGTTTTAAATAATAACACAGTGTTTTTCACTATTCATCAAAAATTGAATGTTTTCAGAAAAATACAAAAAATTCACCCAAAGATAATTTTGATATTAAAAATTAAAAAATTAATTCAATTTTAGAAAATTAAAAACATATAAGTTTCATTTATTAATTTAAAATTAATTCCCGTTATCAAAACCAAAAAGCGGGTTTTTTAAGAAGTAAAAACAATCAAAAGATTGACATGTGTTTATGTTAAATTTAGATGTGAAATTACTTATAATGACCTAAATTGTATTAAATGATAAAAATATAATCTAATTATACTTAAAAACCTTCCAAATTCATAATTTAACACTATAAATTATTTCGATTAAAAAATTTGTTTTCAATTAAAACATAGTATTTTTCACTATTCATCAAAATATGAAAGTTATCAGAAAAGTACCAAAAATTTATCCAAACTAAATTTTTATGTCCTTATTCTAAATAAGAATTTAATTTCATTAAATTGAATATATAAAAGTGTCAAATATTGGTTTTAAAAAGGGTTCGCCATTTAAAGGCGGTAAAACTGCATTTTTTGAAAAATACTTCTTTTATTTGAAAAAATGAATTTGTTCTTATATTATGTCTAAGTAACAAATAATATGGATTTTAAAATTATATAGAGTATATAAGATTCAATATGCAGTTAATACTATTAATAATCTCTTTTTGAAAGGCTAGTTTGGTAAGTTGTGGTGCACTCGAACTCGGTATTGCTTGTAGCGCAAACTATTGAATTAATTTAATGAGATAAAGTACTATGAAATATTGGATTGTTACATTCTACCTCCTTCAATAAATTGTGTCCTCGCAATTTTAAATTTTTATTCAAAAATAAATGGTTAAAAATAGAAAAATACCATTGTGGGAAACCCAAATCGGAAATTGGGTAAATAAAATTTAGTCTTAATAAGAGGGAAAGGGAATGAAAAAGTCGCCACAAAATTATGATATCTATTAGGAGAACATTGGTGGAAATTAGAGACACATAATTGGAGAAAAAATGTAAATATTTATTGGGAGTGATTGAGGTCATCATTCACAAACAAGTGTGAAATAGAGGGCCTCAAAGCCATCAATCTACGATGATTTAAAATATCATTAGTTCAAAAAAACATAAGGTATTAGGATAACACATTTTTGGTTTTAAGATACCTTACATAAAGTTTAAGAATTAATTTATTCATATAATAAGAGGAAAAAATATACTTGACAAGTATAGTTTCATCCTTCAACTAATTCCTACCACAAACTCATCTTTCACTCCAAAAGATAATAGAATTCAAAAATATTATATTTATCCCAATCGTATAGGGTTCTAAAAATAATTAATTTATAATTCATTTGTCAGTATATTTTAAAAAAACTAAATTATACAAACCAGGACATCACGTATGCCAGTGGTAGGTGATCCACCTTTGTCGCCCTTCGGTTGCGGGTTCGAGTCTCGCGGCCTTGCCAGACATGGCGGGTTGTCACCCGACCTCTGGGTTGTCCTTTTTATGACAATAAAAAAATAATCTCAAGAAATCAATTAAACTTAACAATAGTATCCAATGTCAAACTTAACTGATTCCAACCTTTAGACTTTTCCAAAATACTTATGTCCAAACTCACAGTCCAAAATTTATAAGGAAGGTAAACACAATGAAGATCCTTTTTTCCATGTAATAACATGTGAATACCTTCATCATGTATTCTTTTAAAACACTATAACACCATGAATTACCATAAAACCTTATTGATTACATTTATGATCCCTTATTCCTTATAGAATACTGGATATACTCCTTCTATCCAAAAATGTTATAAACTCCAACAATGATGGAATATACAAATCATTAATCAGTTTCGAGGTAATCAAGAATATCTAATATAATTTATCCAAATCAATCATATATTATTCCAAAATCACTACATCAGTATCAAAACCATATTATGGTTTGTCTTTCTCTCAACCATATATTTTCCCAAAAATTTAACCTACTATTGAGTCACTTTTCTTGGTTCCACACAATATCAAGTCCTTAATGAAATAGTACTACAATACAATCCTTATATACTTTATAATTCTTATAACATGTACATCATTAATAAAATACTTAAATGACACAATACTTTAATAAAAACATAAGAAATATAATCATTCCTCTTCATCTTCGGCAGTATCATAACTTGATTATTGTCTAATAACAGCATTTGGGGTATGCTCTGATGATTTGGACATTGATTCGTGTAGTGTCCCAACTCCTTGTAGATGAAGCATTGTACTATTGAAACCATTTTCTTAACCTTGCAATCACATACTTTGTGTCCTTTTTCTCCACACTTATAACAAACTCCTATTAATTTCAAGAATTTACCAAGGTGATGCTTTCCACAGTTATCACATATTGGAAAATCCTTCTTTCCCTTCTTCTCTTTATCTATCTTTCTCTCTTCCATTCTCTTGCTTACCTTAAAATCCATAGGACTCAGATAATTATTTACTTATCTTATTAACACATGATACTATTTCTTCATATGATGAGAATACGTGGGAAACTCTTTCCCTTTTAAATGTTTTATTAATACCATGAAATATATGATCGTTCTTAATCTTTAGATCATGCGTATTGTTGGAATTCTCATTCCTTCTACTAGGTGCCATTTCTAAACAATGGCATACACTAGGTTACTTTATGAATAAAAATGCATAATTATAAACTTGTAAAATACCTAACATAAATTGAAAATATTATGCATATAATCTATAATCATAAAATGTTTTCTTTGAGGAAGTTTTTACTCCTAAATCCTTCATAATGGCTTGTATTGAAAATGTGAATTATCCTAAGACTATCCCCTAAGAGTGTCATAACCAAGAGTGCAGCAAGGCCCATTGTCATGTACCGGGATACCTCAAGTCAAGCCTGAAACTCCTTGTCTATGTTTTTACTCCTAGGTATATCTGAACAACTCCATAAGAATTTATGATTTCTAGCATGGAAAATACCCATGATTGTGTCATTCTCTTTTGATCACCACTAAAATAATTTCCAAAGCATTCTACATGATCTTAATATACTTGAGAGTTGATTGTGGAGGAAGACCACTCTTCTTGGGAGCATTCTTGGGGAGGGATCTCTCTAGTGTTTGAGAGGATTCTCTTTGGCCATCATTATGCACAACAAAAATGAACTGGATCTCTTGGAAAAGTAATATAATTAGGTTCAAATACCACTAGAGTTTAGAAATAAATATTTTCAAAATTTACCTTTATTATTTATTTAATCCCTTTTGGAACCCCATGTCTAAAATAATAATAATAATATTATTTTCTTGACATGTGATTAACTTGTGAATTAAATTAAATATTACTTAATCAAATAATATTCAAAATATATTATTTCACAACAGACCTAAAAATTCAGTTCTCCATTCCTCTATAATATTTATCATGACTTGAATAATGACTATTTATTTAATAAATAAATATCACTACATTATTCACCAATAAATAAATGAATATTATATTCATTAATTGAAAATAAATATTTATTAAATATTCTGATCATATTATATTATCTCAAATAACTGGTGACAAAATATATGCAATCAAGAAAACATGAATAATTATTAAGCCATGTTTAGAAATATTATTTATTCTACCTGTTAAATAATAAATAATAATTTTTTTTGAGATTCTAGATGTAGTTAGTGTGTGACCCTCTTGGACTCTTTCATAGTGGTATTAGGCGAAGCAGCCTAAAGTCCAAGGTTAGTGTCTAGAAACACACCAAGAAACCCATATATAAAGGATTTAATTCCAAAATGACATAATACCTCATATGTATGCTTACTTTGTAATATAATACCTTTATTATTATATATCTAATAAAAAATATTTCATGCTAGTGACATCAACCTATATGCTTGATGTCTCTTTCTATGAATTTATAGAAATAAAAATTGCCTCTATAATACCATAGCCATGGATTTATTTAGGATATATCATTTCCATCAAAGGTCCCAATATATCAACTTTCATTAGTGAACTGAAGGGATAAATCATTTCTTGTATTTTTCATTAATGCAATATTACTCATGATGAACCCAACGTATCCTACCTCACCATGAAGATATGTTGTCATGATATTCATAAAAACATCAAAGTACATGACTCATAATACTCATCAATAATAATTTTAAATTCTAAGGATCAATACACACATCTATTGATAAGGAAATAAAATGAAACATAAAAATGTGGATTTACTACTAGCGGGTATTATTCTCATAATATCCTACACTGTATATTACTAAGGGTGTACACCATGAGAAGGTGCCTCAAAGTTCTATGAGTCTCCACCCTTGATAGAATTTATCATTTGTGTCCCTCAAATGATATCATCTAGATATAGAACATATATATAATAATTGTGTCATGGCACTTCCGGGTTCTCATCATAGAGGAGAACTCCTATGACCTTTTAGTGAGATAGCTACTCTTAATAAATTATTACATGCTATGTTACAAAAAATAAAAATTATAATGAGATAATAAGTTTTTTAATATTCAAAACTATGAATACATGTTATCATAAAGTACAAAAAATGATTCTAGGGCACCAACTCTAACACATAAGAGGGTACCACTTAATAGATAGAGTACCCATGCCCTGACTCCATAGGAGGGTAAAACTTTGATGGTTTAGGACCCATACCCTTGATTTGTAGGAGGGTTAAACTCAATATATAGAGGACCCATGCCTTGACACTATAGTAGGGTGACACTATGATGGTCGATAGAAGACCCATGCCCTATCCATTAGAAGGGGGCCAATCTAATGGTAGAGGACCCTTGCCCTGACACCATAGAATGGTTACACTCTAATGGTTAATAGAGGATCCATACCATGTCATAGTAGGAGGGTTCCACTCTAATGGTTGATAGAGGACCCATACCCTATCCCAGTAGAAGGTTTACACTTTTATCTCTCTAATGATCCTGCCCGATCACTACAATCTTCAATCATAACCTAAATGATAATCATTCCTAAAACATCTTGAATAATATCTCAATATCCACTAATAAGTCCAAAATCGTGTTATATGTGAAAAAAAACTCAGGATAGGCTACTCATAGTCCAAAATCCGAGTCCAAATTAAGAAGATATGAGAGGTAGAAGTCTCATTAAAAAGAGATACACGATGTGTATGGGATCCACATGGTGTGTGGTCCCACTCTGCTGCTTGGATGTGTCCTCTCCCATATATAGATCTCTACCCATGTAGTCCTACATGACATTTAAGGGGACTTTAGAGTGTGTATCATCCACTTGAGGTTGAGCCATGTTCTCCTGGCCGTGCCCATGTCCTTCAGACCATGTTCATGTACACTGATCATGTTCCTATCCTTTCCCATATCTGTGAACTACAAGAGTATACGTTGAGTTTCTATAACTGAGTCACATAGTGTGTGGGGGTACCACATGGCGTGTGATAATTATGATCTCATGGAAACCATAGCGCTATGGATTTTTGAAGAACACGCCATGTGTTATTCTAAACTACACGACATGTAGTCGTGATTTTAAAAAAACTAAGATCTATCATGATTTATTCTATATCATCATTAAACAAATTAAATCATGCCTATAGGCCACCCAAAATTGGTAGTAATCACCTCCATCCATCATTTATAGCTATCCATTGGCTAGAAAATAGAATTCGTCATGCCCGTATGAACTCGCCTTATGTCGTCATCACTTGTGGAACCTCCCATTGCCTCACTAAATTCTTAATACATGGTGGAATCATCTGAATCCCACAAAACAACCCGATCCATCCTCTCATCATTTATCTATTCATCACACATGAAATTTCCATGAATCCAAGGGCTCGATCATGCTCGATCCCTCCTGGAAATGTCGAATCATGACCCTGTAGGCCAACGATGAAGATCACAAAGAATGATGGGGCAAATAGTACCTAAAAACATTATTTTTTCCAAGTTTTATTCTCAAAAAAATATATATTGGGGATATCTAGGGTGAAAAACATGGCACAACATGGATTATTTAGATAAAAAATTAAAAACCGGTACATGGGTGCTTGCAAAGGATTAGATTAAACACATATCAAAGAAAAAGAATTGATCATGCTCAATATTTTAATAATAAGGGGGAGAAATATACAAATGATGAGTCATAAATTGATATCATATTGTTTAACATTGAAGAACGCAACTTCCAATGAAGGAGGAATAAGTGTTGCATTAGTTATGCCTTGATTTGACTGGATCAGGAAGCTCGTCATCATTCAATATCAATTCACCAATTATGGGTGGGGGAATTATCCTCTAAATAGTCCTAGGGTTATGTGGATAACCCTATATATCCTCCATAATGATAAATTTATAGATAGAACTAGGTTTTATGTCATTTAATGAATGAATGAACGAATTAATTAATTAATCATCTAAATGCACCCACCAATGGACACTTTATCTAAATGGCTAGAATCTTCCAATATTAGGAAATTACTAAGATAAACCCCATAATATGGATTCAACCCTAGTTTTAAATTTCTATTTTGAGTATTTTTTCAAGGTATATTCCATTATTTATGAAAAATACTAATTATGTGATATAAAATATATTTAATATCTTTATGAAATTAATTTCTGGTACACTAGGACTCAAAATCATGTTCCATATTAGTGATTGGAGTTAAAAATATTCCTTGATAAATTTCAATGTATCGAAAAGAAAAAATAGGGTCCCTATATGAGAATCAAGAGAACGATTTTTTATAGTTTTAGGTCTATTTAAAATACACACTGGTCATGGTTCTTCTTGAGCCTAGGAGAGCTTATGATGTGTATTATGATACTTTTGGTGTGGGGTTTGGGTGTGTTATGGTGTTGGATGACCATGTGGTGGCCTATAGTTCATGAAAAATATACCCACATGAGAAAAATTATCCCTCTCATGGCTTAGAATTGGTTTTTGTGATGCATGTGCTGAAAACACGGAGACATTACCTCTTCAGGGATCATTTTACAGTGTATTCCTATAATAAGTGTTTTAAGTATATTTTAACCTAGAGGGAACTAAACCTCAGATAGAGATATTGGATGGAGTATCTCTAGAATTTAAATTTTTAGATTACTTACATGTATGGGAAGGGGAATGTGGTTTACGATGAGCTGAATAGAAAGTTTCCAGTGTAGACTATTCACGAGTCAAAAAAATTAGTGGGGGTTTGATGATACTATTTTTTGATCTAAGACTGGAGGTGAAAGAGGATATATGGAAGGTGATCTTGGCCAATGTGTAGATTACACCTTCTCTCACTGATCAGATGATGAGATAATAGGTATCCAACCCTGAGTGTTAGAAGATTAGAAATGGATTAAATGGTGGTAAGACCTTAGATGATTGGTTTCAGTCTCCTAATAGTTCTCTTCTCTTCAAGAAGTCAATTATTTCCCTTTAATCTTGATCAAGGAGGTAATGCATGAGGTGCATCATTCTATTTGGGCCCTGAACCCTAAGGTGACCAAGATGTTTTATACTTCAAGAGGTCAATTTTGGTGGACTAATGTGTAGTGGTGAAATTTGTTTCAATATGCCTGACCTACCAGAAGATCAAATATGAGCATCAGAGACTAGATAATTTATTTCAACCATTTCCCATTTTAGTGTGGAAGTGATATGATATCTCAATGGATTTTGTGATCAGGCTACCTCATACTTTGAGTGGAAGAAATTTGATATGGGTGATTTTAGATTGTCTAATGAAATTATCCCATTTTGTTTCCATCAGGGAGTCTAAGAAGTTAGAGGACATCATAATCCTACATGTTTGATATTTCATTCATCTTTATAGAGTTTCCTTAGTAAGAGTGTCTAACCATGATCTCTATTTTACATCTTGATTCTGTAAGGGACTCCAGGAGGATTTGGGGACCTATTTGAGGTTGATCACTATATGTCACCCACATATGAATGGCCAGTCTAAGCAAACCATCCAGACTCTTGAGGATATGTTGCAAGAATGTGTGATTGAATTTGAGGGTTCTTGGGAAATAAAATTGCTGCTAGATAAGTCTTCAAATAAAAATAGTTATCAGGCCTCAATCAAGATATACCCATTTGAGGAATTGTATGGAAAACTCTTCCAATCCCTATTGTGTTGGGAAGAGGTGGGTGAGCATTCCTTGTTAGGACTGAGTCTCATATAGGAGATGATTGAGATGGAAAAACTGATTTAGAAATGGTTATCGATAGTTCAAAGTTTCCATAAGTGGTATTCCAACCATCATCATTTCTTGTTGGAGTTTTAGGTTAGTGATAAATTATTTCTTCAGGTATCCATTCAATTGAGAAATCATCACTTGTGAAAGTATGGGAAACCAACACCATGCTATCTTGATCTATTTTATGTGTTAGAGAATATTGGAAAGGTATCATATCCATAAGAGTTTTTACTATGGATTACCATGATCCATGACATATTTTATGTCTCCCAGTCGAAGAGATACCATCTGGACCCATATCATGTGTTGGATTGGGAACATTTTGAGATTGAACTTGATACTAACATTACGGAGTAACTAGTTCATATCTTGGATTATTAAAACATGGTTCTTCATGGAAATTTGATCTCGTTGGATAGTGTTCCCTAGACTTGTATTATATATAGCCTCAGTAAATGGGAGTGGTAAGATTTTTTTGCAAGAGAACTGACCTCAACTATTTTCCTTTAAGGACATCTGAGGAATTTCTAGATGTAGAAAGTGGAATGCTGATGAGTTTTTGACACCCATTAAGAAACTAGTACATCTAATTTTTAGTTTTATTTAAATTTTGATCTATTATTAGAGTTCCTTGGTGTTAGGGATAAAAAATATGAGTTTTTGGGAAGATAGACCAAAGTGAACAGTTAGTGCACAATTTGCCTAATAGTTTGGCTAACTGTGCGAGGGTGCTGTAGGTTGGGACAATGGTATTTTTCATGGTTTGGTAATATTTTTTCAAACCATGCAAAACCTAGGGGAAACCATGTGGCCTAATTTTTAGGGAGACATCATCCCCACATGTTTGGGACATGTTTTGTAAAACAGTGTATCCAAACTCCACATCCTATCCGGGTTACTTAAAAATTGGTATTTTACTATTTTCCCCTATCAAATTTTAAGGGTTTTGTCTCTCATTTTCCTTCACCATCATGAGAAGTTCCTTCTCCTTGATTGTGGATATTTCCTTCTCCTTTAGTGGGGGATTCATAATGTATTTTTGGTGATTTTACATGAAGTCATAATCTTATTTGGTTCTTCTTCCTTCCCCCTCCTTCATGCTTGTTCATTCTTTTTCATGGAAGTATGGAACCCTAGATGGTGGTTTTTTTAAAAAACCTAGGTTTTTATGGGTGATTTTGTTGTTTTTATTTTGTCTTAGGTGTGTGAGGCCTTGATATTCCTATTCCATGTGGTTATAATTGAAGGGGACGAGTTTGGAAGAGAATCTGATGTAGGTGTCTCCATTTAAGGGTGCCTTCCTTAGATTACCTTTAAATTGTGAATCTAATTTGGTTTGTATTTATCAAATTACTGTTAAATTGATTCATGGTTGATGTTTATCCCATGTTTATTGTTATTTATATCTTGGTTGGAAGTTTTTGGGTGTTTAAATAAGTTTTTCCAAATGGGAGTGCCTTGTATTCACTCTCAGTGTTTGATAAAATGCCTTAAAGAAGGTTTTGTGGTTTTAAATGGTTTTCTCTATAGGTTTTAGAAATAGTTTTATATTTATAAATATGTTTTGATAAAATGATAATGTTTTTATTATCAAATTATCTTATGAAATGGATTTTAACTATTGAAACTTATTTGTAATTATGTTGGTATGGAGGAGAACATGAGTTAAACAGGGTGTGAGTGCGAGGTTGTCTGAGGGACTAGGAGAGACTTAGGGGAGGAGGGCCCTGAGAGCTTCCATTTTGGTTTCTAAGGGATTGTGAGATCCTTTAGACCATGTTATTTTCCATTTTATGATGAGAGACCATGAGAGATCTTGGATTTGGGCCTAAGGAAGACTGGGAAAGTTTCATTTTTATCTTAGTTGGATAACATAATTTTTTGACTCACTCATATTAAAACCTTGAGGTTAGATCCCTAGGTGCACATTACTCACACTATATTGGTTTATATGATTTATAAATTTTATTAGGTCCATGTTTTATGTGATGAGATAATTTATAACCATTTCAGTTTATATAGTAATTTGATGACAATGTTATGCTTACCCTTTATTTATTGGGATATTGATCATATTGTTACTTACTTGATTATTTAATACATGTTGAGAAATGGTTTGGAAAACTTGTTTTAATTGAAATGGGAAAATAAAGTTATTTCAAAGGTCTAATTGAGAATGGTATTATTTCAAAGTGGTTTAGTTTTGAAAATGGTTTCAAACTAGTTTATTGGTTTGCATGTGTAAAATCCTTAAACTGATTCATAGTGGTATACTACTGGTATTTTTGCCTCAAATATTACATATTTATTTGGTTGTATGTAGTTTTCATTTTTCAAGACACTAGTAAAGGCAAAGGAACTTTGTACTTGGGTATCTCTTCTTGATTATCATAGTATTGTTTTTGTGGAGGAGACACAATCTCATGGAGTTAGCTCATATGGATTCATTTTGATATTTCATACCTGTTAGGATGAATCTATAGGAATTGTTTGGTTTTGTACCCATTCTATCAAGTTCTAGGTTTTTGACTTGATATACCATATATATTTCCTTTTGACCTATTTCTCATATGATGTTTTGTTTTGTTTTTTGTATCTAGTTTTTTATGCTGCACTGCTCTGGATGTTTGTTTATGAATGTTCAATTTGATCATGTTGGTGTTCCCATACCGTTGTATATATGGGTATTCCACTATGACATGTGATGAACCATTCCTAAGAGATTCTTGGTTATGCTTGGTGCTTTTCGCCAGCCCGTGGCGATCAAAAATGTGCTTCGGGCTGTGTGGTTGGTCGAATTTGGTGATGGGTTCGGTCAACCTGGGTTAGTTTTTTACACTCTCCATCATTATAATGGGATTTAACAATATCATCTAAGTCCATGATATTATGTACATGTGAAAATATTATCTCTACGAAGAATGATCTATCAACACCTTTGTCTTTCCTTATCACTAACTATGCATAACTTTTCTTCCAATTTATTTCCCTTATGGATACACTCGTATGCCGCTTTATATTTTAGGGTGTTCACCTAGGTACCCATCCATCGATTTATGAGGAAAATTATTAATCAAATAATATACCATTTATTATATACTTTGTAAGTACCGTATAATTCATTATCTTGACTAAATGGTATTTGTGCAGAGAGATACTTACATTTATAAGATACACATTTATTTTCCTTGGTTTTATGTTGTGATTATTGATGGATTTATTTATGTTTTCCTAATGTAGAAGACATGAATTTTAAAAATATAAAGGGTAATACCTTATAGATCTCTAATTCATTAAGTGAAAAATTAATCTCTAGAGATGGTATGTTCATGATAGATTGGTAGCATGCCTTGGTAATGTTTTATGATACATTGTTCAAAAGTATTGGTAATATGTTTTATTAAAAATTAGTGTTGAGATATGGTGATATGTTAATAAATGTATTATGTTTATATTTTATCCACATTTACATATTATTCCTCACGTTCTTATGATCATGTTATGACCCTTTTCATTATGTTTCTGTTATTATATTTTTCCTCATATTTTACCCATGATGTTCATTTATACTCCATTTTATTTTCTTATCACTTAATGAGATTTATATATCACCCTTTATTATATTTCCCCTTTTCCCTAGTATTTTTAATTAATGATATATTTATTAGAGAGCTACATCTGTGTATATTTCTTTAATAGGTGAAATTTACTTTGTATTGATAGTTATAGTTATAAATGTACCTAATTCCCAAAGACATTGAACTTTTTATCTTGGGAGTTTTTCTAATTCATGTGATTTACAAAAATTATTTATGTTTAGAACCAGATTTGGAGTTATGATTCTGGGTTGTCTCATATCAACCATTTATACGATTGATGTCAATTTCGGTGATGCCATCTTGAAGTGTTGTGAAACCCATTTTCTTTTCCATGGGTTCTTTATGATGTGATGAACGATTAGTTTATTATAACACACTTATATATGGATGATGATTGGTGGGGTCCTATATAACCCTAAATTAATTGGTTAAGGTTTTATATCTCATAATATAATGATTTTACACATGGGTATAATTGAAGTTTAACTATGCTCACAAAGTTGTTCATAAGTATAATTATAGTTTTACATTGGTAAAATTTTGGTTTATCTATGATCACAAGGTTGTTCATGGGTATAAATACTTTTAAGATATACTCACAAGATTGTAAGTGGGTATAATTATGGATAATCTATGATTAAAAGGTTTTTCATGAGTATAATTATGGTTAAGATGTGCTCACAAGGTTGTGAATAGGTATAATTGTGGTCAAGATATTATCATAAGATTTTTGAAGAGTATAATTGTGAGTATTCTATACTCAGAAGTCCATGCATTGAAATAATTGTTGTCAAGATATGTTTGAAATGATATATTTTCTTATTCATATGTTTATGACACACTCTTATATATATTCTTTTTCCGATTTTATTGTCTGTTGGATCATGTTTATTAACTAATGTTTCTACACTCTATTTATTAATTCTGTATGTTATTCTAATAATTATTCAAAAATCATTATTTATGTTCTATTATTTTTTGGGTATGATTTTCATAGGTATCTTGATTATACTTATATGCTCATTTTATGATTACATATGAACTTTGATTACTATAACTTATGTTTACCCTTATTGATCATCTAAGCTCACCCCTTTATTATGTTTCAGTGAAATAGTTTATGAAGATGAGTGTAACTTATAATAAGTATATAAGGGATCTAGTGTGGTT
Organism: Viscum album; assembly: GCA_963277665.1. Taxonomy (NCBI): domain Eukaryota; kingdom Viridiplantae; phylum Streptophyta; class Magnoliopsida; order Santalales; family Viscaceae; genus Viscum; species Viscum album. The sequence goes on from OY728141.1 coordinate 1,988,280,520, forward strand.
CAATTATAGAGAAATATTCAAATGTTTTGTAAAATAATTTTCTTATATAACTGCTCATAAAAGACACTAAACCTTACATTATTGGTATTGTGTGATTTTTTTGTGATATGTAATGTTTAGATTTTTGAAATGTTGGTAAATAAATATATGATTATCTTGGTTCATTATAGGATACCCCTAAATATGTTCGAGTATGGTTGGGGTTTAATATGTACTACCTGATTAATAATTGGATAGGGTTCAAATTTTGACCATATTATACCCAAAAAACCAAACTCGTTCCTTAATTTTATATATATTATATCTTAAAATGAAATATTAATATTTATTAAAACCACCCACAATATGTACAAGGTTAGTGCAACAACGTAAGGGGTGAACTAAGAGGGTATCATTTATTTTATTAAATTTTTAATAATTAAATTATTAAATATAAATATACATATGATGATCATTGAATGTAGTTCAAATCTATTGCGGGTGTTTATTTGATATCCTAACATGGTGATAAGCATAGGCCAAACCTGATAATAAAATAACTAAAATATAGTTTGTGTGGCTTGAGGATTTTAAATATATACCTCACTTGGGTGTAATGATTTTAAAAAATATTATATATTGAAAATAAATGTCACCACGAGGTATATTATATATTCAAAATCCCAAACCCTATATTAAAAATAATTATTTGAAAAAAATTATTTAAACAAAATAATTTAGACAAAATAATATTTTAATATTCATCTATTTTATGAAAATTATTCAATGATTTAAAGAAAAAAATAACACAAAAATAAAAAAGTAAGAAAATCATATGGGTCCAAGTTCTTATGAAGAATTCAATTTTTAATTCAAGTTCAAGAATTTATATTTAATTTTAATGTTATTAGGGTTCAAGTTCATATTTAGTTTTAAAATCCTTAATTGGGTTTGGAGTCGGGTAACTCGGCTTTCATGGGTACCCAACCCATTGTCATCCCTACTTCTAGTTGAATAATTTTTTTTATATTTTATAATATTTTTAGTCGTAGTGCATCTTGTAAGGACACTGGGAGGGGGTGGGGGTGAATAAGTGTTCTGTATAAAATCGACCATGATATTATAAATTCCTCAAGAACTAGATTGAAAATATCACCCTATAACGAGGTTGAATGAGGGTGCTATAGGAAATAATTTCTAAATTTTTACCCCTTCCATCATGTTTCCCCATATGTAGTGGTTTGTGAGGCTTACCCTGAGGTCATATCTAGTTACCCAATTTTACCGAGTTTTACTTTCACTTTAGATTATCCCGTATTGATACATAAACCTATATCATTGTTAAGAGATTTAAATTTTTCAATGTTGGTTCTAGGTGAAGCAGAAGCGTGTAATAGTGGGTGATATATTGAAATTTCATTTAATTATCATTTCTTGAAACAATGAGTGAGGATATTTCACATAAAATTTATAATTAATTTATTTAATATATAAAGAAATTAATACCTAGGATTATGAAATTTATTATTTGATTATTGTTTATCATATAAAAAGAACCTTTTTGATTTAATTTTATGTCATATGAGGATCCAAGGATATAATCCCTCTAGCGGTGATCCATACATTCTCCTATGATCTCTGAGAGATGCCACTCGATCTATGAGTGATAGCGTGGTCTTGAAGAAATATATATTGCATTTATTTTTCTTGAGAGGGAGAGATAAGGATGTGTTAAGAGATAGTTCATTGTGAACAAAAATTCTCTATTATCAATCATAGATGCAATACATAATAGACATAATAGTCCACTTATAGAGAAATGGTTTAGGTTAAAATATTATTTAATTTCATACCATATATTAAATAACATTTAAAACCTTTAATAAACCCCATTCCACATTATAATAATAATAATATTATTATTTTTTAGTGCACTAACTAACAAAAATTGGTAAATAATATTTACTGGCTTGTAAATAATTATTCTATCATCGAACACAATCTTGGTCCTTTAAAACTCCTCAGTATTTATTGAATACCCAAATAATTATTTTATTCATAAATAAATATATCATTCACATACCAGTGAATAAATATTTATTAAATATTAAATAAAATAAACAAATATAGTTTTATTAACATGATGAAGAATAAATATTTATTTAATTTATGTGATCAATACAACTTAAATAAAATTATTCCTCAATATTGAGAATAATATTTCTCCCATTAATTAAATTCAAATAGAATTTAATTGAGATCAATGAAAATACTAAGCATGTGAACCTATAGGATTCTTTCTCATTGGCATTAGGTGGGATTTCCTAAAGTCTAAGATTACTTTCTAGTAATTGGTCAAGTCACCCAAGATAAAGAACTTAATTTCATAATGACAACAACTACATGCAAACACTCACTATGTAATATAATCCCTTTATCACAATATCTTATCAAGTAGGTTTTACATCTGTGTCACCAACCTATATGATTGATATAACTTTCTTGGACTATCTAAATTATACACATCGCTACACCATAGACATGGAATTTAGGTGTTAGTTATATTCCAATCAAAGGGATGAGATATCAACTTCTATAAAGATGGAAGGGACACATACTTCATCAAATTATCCATTAATGACATGTCAATCGTAACACACCCAACATCACCTACTTACCACAAACATATGGAATGATTATTTTAATTAGTAAATAAAATTACACAAGTCATGACATGAATTTATGATAATCTTAAAGTCTAAGGACCATTACACACACTCACAGATAGGAATATCCAATGATACCAAAACATGTAGAATTCCTGTTTGTAGGTATGTTCTCATAATATACCGCCTTGAAGATAACCAAGTGAAAACTTCATGAGAAGAAGACTCATACTATTTTGAGTACTTAAAACTAATGGTGTATATACTATGTGTCCCATCATTGTACATTATCCAACCACAGAACTATATTTATGAATATTGTCATAACACTTAAATTTTCTCATCATAGCTTGGAACTACTATGACCTTATCAATGAGAAAAATACTATTAAAAACTATTACATTAAAGTCATGAAGAAAAATTTATAATATTTAATAATATTTTTAATTAATATTTAATATATAGAATATAAATTTAATCAAATTACAATTAGTTGGTCCTAGGAAACAAACTCCAAAAAACTCCCACTTGGACAAGATCCAACTACCTATGAGTTTGATTCCTACATACCTCACATGATAATCATGTTTATACTAAGTCAAGGCTATAGTAAATGGGTACCCCATATTGAATTATATGGAAATACTTTTCACTGTAACCTCACCGATATAAGAAAAATCTATCAATAGACGATACTTTCAAAGTATGTGCTTTATCCACTGATGCAACCTTGGATCTTTTGAGTGATATACCACTAAAGTATTATAAAAAATATAGTGTGATAAGATCTTTACTTATAGGTAACATATCAAGATATTGGATGAATTTTCACATTCACACTTCTTCCTTAGTTTCCTCAAAAGTCTCAATAAACTCAGAATCTACTATAAAATATGTGACCACAACCTGATTTTAGCTCTTTCATTTCACAAAACCTATATTCAAAGTGAATATGTATCCCATTTGATATTTCTTGAAATCTTGATCAGTTTGTAAACTAACATTTTTTGTATCCTTTGATGACTAGTTCTTCATATCCTCCATAAACTAGGAATATATCCTTATTATGCCTTAGATACTTAAGGATAGTCTTGGATTCCATCCAATGGTTGTCACCTAGATCATCTTAATATATTACCACCACACTTAATTCAAAAGTGATATATATACTAGTACATAGAGTAACAAACATGAATAACAAAATTATTGATGCCTAAGTAATCTTTACAATTATATTTCTTTCCACATCTGTCAGAGGACACATTTTCTTGGAAAGATGAATTTTATGTGATGCTGGAAACAATACCCTCTTTGATTATTCTATACCAAATATATTTAGTATATTTTCAATGTATGTACTTTGACATAGGTCGAGAAACCACTTAGATCTATCATGATGGATCTTGATCCCAATAATATATTCCACCTTTACCAAGTCCTTAACAAAGAATCATTTATTCAACCACGTATTAATAGACTATAATAATGGCATTTCATTTCCTATGAGTAATATTCTATCCACGTATACTATTAAGAAAATGACTGCACTCCCACTAAATATTTTATAAACCTAAGGATTTCATTCATTCATTATGAAACCAAATTCCGTTATGGCTTCATCAAAATAAATATTTTAGGAATGAGATGTTTTAATTAATCCATAAATGGTTTTTTGAAATTTTCATTTCTTATTGTCATCCTTTGAAGTAAAAAACCCTTCAGGTTGTATCATAGAGACATATTACTAATGGTTTCTATTAAGGAAGGTTGTTTTGATACCCATTTTCCAAATCCTATAGTCATGGTATGTTACAATGGAAAGTATAATTTTTATTGATTTCATAATTTCAACTGGTGAAAATGTTTCATCATAGTAAATGCATTGACACTGTTTAAACCCTTTTGAAACCAATCATGCCTTATAGGTTCGGAATTATCCTTCCATGGATAGTTTCTTCTTGTATACCCATTTAAAAACAACAAGACTTACATCTACTATAGGGTCTACTAAAATATATACTTGGTTTTGGTACATGGAATCCATTTCAAAATTCATGGCTTCTTTCCACTTGAAAAATTATATTCCATATACTGATTCCTTATAGGTTAGAGGATAATTATTATAAACTAATAATGAGTCACCATCCTTGGTGACTAGAAAAACATAACGTTTTGGTTCTCTAACCTCTATTATACTTCTATGAAGTACTTGTGTCTCTTGAATAATTTCTTTTTCCACGGGGCGTTGTATAATCTATCACTATACCAACTCTTGTGTGCCTTGAGACTCAAACTCATAGAAGTATACCTCTCTCATACTATATCTTTTATATATGTGACCCCTCTCAAGGAATATGGGATGTCTTGACACTATAACATTTTTTACATGGGATCATATAGGTAATATCTCCGTGTTTTGTTGGGGTATCCTATAAAGGTACACTTTGTTCCTTAGGGTACAAGTTTGTTACCTAAAGAGGCCTTAATAATTTCTTTAATTCCCCACACATGTAAATATGATAACATGTTTTTTCTTCCACTCCAAAATTCACATAGAATTCCATTTATCAATTTAGTTATCACTTGGTTTAGTATATGTGATACTATTTGTAATGTGTATCTCCAAAAGGATAATGGAAGACTCATATGACTCATCATTGATATCACCATGTCCAACAAGGTGTGGTTCCTCCTTTCGCTTACTCCATTCCACTGATGTGTGTAAGGAGGAGTGAGTTGGGATAGGACCCCAAACTCCAATAATTAATCAATGAAGTATTGATTAAGATATCCTCTACCACGTTCTAAGAGAAGATTCTTAATGTTATTACCAATCTAGTTCTCATATTCATTTTTTTATTCCATTAATTAATTAAAAGAATATGACTTATAATTCATTAATTAGACATATCCATGTCTACAAAAATCATCAGTGGAAGTTATTAGGTATGAGTACCCAACCCTTTATTCAATAGGAAATGGTCCACACACATTTCTATGAAAAAATTCAAGAATATATTAAGCCCCTTCACCTTTCCTAATAAATGAGGATTTGGTCATTTTTCCTTGTAAACATGCGTGACATACACCAAGTGGTTTTCTTTAAAAATAATATAAATATCCATATTGATGTAATTTATTCAATTGCTTTTCATTTACATGACCTATCCAGTTATTCCAAATTTAGGTGTGGTATAAGTCATGTGAAGTAACATCATTATTGATTACAATTACTTGGTTCTTGTAATCCAACACATAAAGACCATTAGTTAAATGTTCTGTACCATAAAAATGATATATTTATAAGAGAATAAAAAATTATTACTAAATTTGAAAATAAATCCAATTGTATTAGGTCTGGATACAAAAAATAATGTTTTTAGTAATAGATGCAACATAATAAAAACCTTTCAAAACCAAGATCATTCTATTTTGAAATTTGAGGTGGTAGTCCTTGATTACTACAATAAAAAGTTTAGCTCTGTTGGATGCTCATAGATCTAACTCCCCTTAATCAATCTTTCTGAATATACTTGTTTCCTATATTTGAATATATATATATGAGCACTATAAGCTATATATAATACCCAATTTGTAGAAAAAGATAAATTTCACTCAATAATAAACACACCTGAAGCTTCTCCTTGTTTCTTTGGATGGGTGAAATTTTTATTCCAGTGGACCTTCTTTCCACATATGAAATAGACAAAATCTTTCTCCCTTTCTTTCCCCTCAATCTTCCACTTCTTTGAAGGGCGTAGAGAAGCTTCGAGCTTAAATATATTTGATTTATCTTTCCATTTATTCACCAGAAGGATGAAAGGATTTTCATTATTTGTATTATTGTCTACTTGGAGAAGAAGAGTGAGAAGATATGGAAGACACTTATCAATGTTGTTCATATGAAAATTCACAACAAAGCTGTAGAAGCTCTGAGGGAGTGATTCCAGAATGAGATTGGTGCCTAGTTCTTTGGGGAGTTTAAACCCTAGAACCTCTAGGTGCTCAATGTAGTTAATGAGATTGACTACATAATTCCTATCTGAGGAACACTCTCCAAGATTGTTATGAAAGAGTACCTTGTAAATATCAAACCGTTACTATATAGCTCTCTCTTGGTAAAGACTATGGAGGTGCTCAACATAGGTTTTGGGCATAGCGGAAGCGTGGTTGGAACAAAAACCAACTTTGATTTTTATCTTGATCAATGATTATTTCGGGATCAATACGATGATGAATGCCAGTCTCCACATAATAGAATCAAATATTTATATAATGAAGGAAGATGGATGAAACCTTTATAGAGGATCTTTCACATCATGTTAATAATTAATTTAATTAATTTCATAAAGAAAATAATACCTGTATATTCAGTATTTTCTTCATTGATGATGTTGATTGTTTGGAATGACCCTTTCAGATTATCTAATTGCACTTATGAGGATCCAAACTAGATTCCCTCTAGTGGTGATCCACATATTCTATGATGGCCTCTGATCGACACCACTCATTCTTTGGGTGCTAGAATGAAGAAGTGAGTGTCTTGTGTCGGTCATTCTTGATCGCTTGTTCTTCGGCTCTGAAGAACATATCTCATTCTTGAGAGGGGCGGGAAGAGGATTTGATAGAGAAATTATTTAGCTCAACAATTCTCAATTCACCAAGAGTTCGGTTTGTTATGTTTCATCTAGAATAATAGGCGTACTTGTCTGTTTATATGCATGGAAGTTCAGTTACAATATTTAATTACATAATAGCAATTAAATACATTTATGAACTTAGATAAAATCAATGCTCATAATAATAATACTGCATCATTATTTATGGTGATCCAACTTGTGAAAAACGGAATTATAAATAAAATTCCACGTCACATAATAATAGCATCGTCATTATTAGTTTAACTTGTTCCAATAAGATAAATAATTATTTACCATCTTGCAAATAATTATTTTACCACCAGACCAGCCTTGGTCCACTCGAATTCCACTTCCATTTATTAAACACCCGAATAAATAAAAAAAATTTTATTCTCTTAAATAAATATTTTATTTACAAACTAGTAAATAAATATTTTTAAATGTTTAATATAATAAATAAATATATTTTATTTAATTTATGCGATCATTTTAACTTGAATAAAATTATTCCATGGTCTTGAGAATAATATTTATTTCATTAAATAAATTGAAATAGAATTTAACCGAGACCACAAAAAACACTTAGTGTGTGACCCTCTAGGATTCTTTTCTCGTTGGAATTAGGGGGGATTTCTTAAAGTCCAAGAGTAATGTCTAGAAACGGGCCAAGGAACCCGATAGAAATAACATAATGTCGCAACAGTGACATCCACATACGAACGTTCACTGTGTAATATAATCCCTTTGTCACAATTTCTCAGCAAGCAGGTTTCATGATAGTGTCATCAACTTTTATGCTCGATAGGTCATTCTTTGACTTCCTGAAATAAACTCATCGTTACACCATGGCCATGGAATTTCACATGATGGTTCTATTTCAATCAAATGGATGAGATATCAAATTCCATAAATGGAAGGGACAAATCCTTTCTCGTATTATCCATTAATAACATTCCACTTGTGATGCACCCAACATACCCTACTTCCCGCCAACTGTCTGCGTGATGATTTTCGTATGTAAATCAAAGTGCACGAGTCATGACACATATTAATGATAATCTTAAAGTCTAAGGATCATTACACATACTTGTATATAGAAATCTCCTATGACACCAAAACATTCAGAATTCCTACTGACGGGTCTGTTCTCATAATGTACAGTCTTGGAGATTACTAAGTGTGAACTTCCTGAGAGGAAGTCTCATCTGGTTACGAGTACTCACACCTGATGGTCTGTATGATATGTGTCCCATCATAGTTTTTCATCCAATCATACAACTATATTTAAGAATATTGTTATATCATTTCAAGGTTCTCATAATAGAGGGGAACTTCCATGATCTTATCAATGAAACAAATACTCTAGGACATCATTACATCATAGTCATGCAGAACAATGAAAAATATATAATAATATGTTTAATATTTAAATACATTAAACTTCCATGTAATAAAATTAAAACCAGTTGGTTCTAGGAAACCAACTCTTATAAACTCCCACTTAGACAAGAGCCAACTGCCAACAACTTTCAGTCCACTAGACCTCACATGGTGATCATGTTTTGACTGAGTCAAGGCTTTAGTCGAGGGGTCCACCACATTGTATTCTGTGGAAATACTACTTACTAAAACTTCAAATCTTTGAGAAAAATACCTCAAGAGATGATACTTCTGAAGTATGTGATTCGTCCACTGATGTGACCTTGGATCTTTTGCGAGAGCCACCGCTACAGTATTATCACAATATAATGTGATGGTATATTTACTGATAGGTATCACATCCAACTCTTGGATAAATCTTCAAATCTAAACTGCTTCTTTAGATGCCTCAGAAGCTGCGATATACTTGGACTTTGCTATAGAATTTATGACCACACTCTGCTTTGAGCTCTTCAAGCTCACTGCAACTCCATTTAAAGTGACGATGTATCCTATTTGTGACTTCATGTAATCTTGATCAGTATGAAAACTATCATCTGCATATCCTTTGATTATTAGTTCCTCATGTCCTCCATAAACTAGGAACATATCCTTAGTATGCCTAAGATACTTTTGGATAGTCTTGACTGCCATCCAATTGCAGTCACCTGGGTCAGCTTGATATCTGCCTACCACACTCAATGCGTAGGTGACATCCATCCTAGTACATAGCATGTCATACATTACTGACCCAATCATAGATGCGTATGAATTCCTTGCCATTATATTTCTTTCATTATGTGTTTGGGGATGCATTTTCTTGGAAAGATGAATGCCATGTGATGCTGGCAACAATCCCCTCTTGGATTTTTCCATACTGAATCTCTTAAATATATTATCAATGTTTGTACTTTGACTTAGGCCAAAAAATCTCTTGGATCTATCACAATGGATCTTTATCCCAAGAATATATGTTTCCTTGACCAATTCTTTCATGGAGAAGCATTGATTCAACCATGCCTTAACAGACTGTAAGACTGGTATCTCATTTCTAATAAGTAATATGTCCTCAAAATATACTATTTGGAAAATGGCTGCACTCCCAATAAACCATTTTTAGACACATGTCTCACATTCGTTCTTGATAAAACCAAAATTTTTTATGGATCCATCAAAATGAATGTTCCATGACCTGGATGTTTTCTTTAATACATAAATGGATTTCTGTAACTTGCAGACCTTATTGGCATCCTTTGAAGTTGTAAGCCCTTCAAGTTTTGTCATGTAGACATCTTCCTGGAGGATCCCGTTAAGGAAGGATGTTTTGACATCCATTTTCCAAATCTCATAGTCATGGTAAGCGGCAATGGCCAATATAATTTTGATAGATTCCAGCATTGAAAATAGTGAAAAGGTTTCATTATAGTCAATGCCTTGATAATGTTTGAACCCTTTTTCAACCAGTCATGCCTTATTGGTGCTGACTTATCCTTCCATGTCTATTTTCTTCTTGAATACCCATTTTCAACCAACATGATTTACATGAATTGGAGGATCTACCAAAATCTAGACTTTTTTTGGGTACATGGAATCCATTTCAGAATTCATGGCTTCTTGCCACTTGGAAACATCTATGCCACTTACTGCTTCCTTGTAGTTTAGAGGATCATTATTATCAACTAATAATGAGTCACCATCCTCAATAAGTTGAAAACCGTACCATTCCGGTTCTCTAACATCTCTTTTACTCCTACACAGATCCTGGGTCTCTGGAATAGTTCTTTCTTCCATGGGACTTTGTGGAATCTATTCATCTACCAACACTTTTGTACCTTGAGACACGACTTCATCTAAGTCTATCTCACTCCCACTATCTCTTTTGGATATGTGATCCCTATCAAGGAATATGGTGTGTCTTACCACTATAAATTTTTTGTCTGATGGGTTGTATAGGTAATATCCCCTTGTTTCCATGGGGTATCCTATAAAGGTACACTTTGTGCCTTAGGGTGCAAGTTTGTTACCTGAAGAGGCCTTAACAAATTCATCGCTTCCCAACACATGTAAATTCGATAATATGGATTTCATTACACTCTATAACTCATATGGAATACCATTTATCGATTTAGTTGGTACTTGGTTTAGTATGTGTGCTGCTATTTGTGAAACATATCCCCAAAAGGATATTGGAAGACTCACATGACTCATCATTGATCTCATCATGATCAACATGGAGCAGTTCCTCCTTTCGCTCACACCATTCCACTGGGGCGTGTATGAAGAAGTGAGTTGAGATAGGTTCCCAAAATCACATAAGTAATCAATGAAGTATTGATTAAGATATTCTCTACCTCAGTCTGAGTGGAGTTTCTTAATCTTCTTACCAAGATGATTCTCAACTTCATTCTTGTATTCTTTGAACTTATAAAAAGAATTTGACTTATACCTCATTAAGTTTATATATCCATATATACTAAAATCATCAGTAAAAGTTGTGAAGTATGAGTACCCTCCCTTTGTTTCAACTGGAAATGGTCCACACACATCGGTATGAACCAATTAAATAAGTTCTTTAGCCCTTTCACCATTCCCACTAAGTGGGGATTTGGTCATTTTTCCTTGTAAACATTCATGACATGAACCAAGTGGATTTAGTTTGAAAGAATCTAAATATCCATCTTGATGTAACTTTGTCAATCGTTTCTCGATTACATGACCTAGAAGATGATGCCAAAGTTATGTGTTGTATGATTCATGTGAAGTATCTTTGTTATCGATTTCCATTACTTGGTTTGTGTAATCCAACATGTAAATACCATTGTATATATGTGCCCTACCAAAACAAATTCTATCTCTGTAAAAGAAGGAACATTAATTTCCAAACTTGAAATAAAATCCATCTTTATCTAATATAGATACATAAATAATGTTTTTAGTAAAAGAAAACACATAATAACAACCATTTAACACCAAGATCATTCTAGTTGGAAACGTGAGGTGGTAGTCCCTGATAGCTATAGTAGAAAGTCTGGATCCATTGGCTGATTGTAGATCTACCTCCCCTTAGTCAATCATCTTGAATATACTTGGTTCCTGTATTTTTATACATATGTGAGAACCAAAAGCTATATCTAATAACCAATTTGTAGAAACAGATAGATTTAATTCTATAACAAATACACCTGAAGCTTTCCCTTACTTCTTGGGTTGGGTGCAGTTCTTCTTCCAGTGGCCCTTTTTACCACATGTGAAACAAAGAGCCTCCCATTCCCTTGCCTCCCCTTCGATCTTCCTTTTCTTGGAAGGTCATGAAGAAGCTTTGGGCTTAAAGCACTTCTCATTCTATTTCCTCTTATTAACCATAAGGACAAAAGGATTTTCATGCTTCATATCTTTTCGCACTTGAAAAATGAGGATAAGAAGACTAGATAGATATTTCTCAATGTTTTTCATATTGAAATTGAAAACAAAGTTAGATAAGCTATGAGGAAGTGATGCAAGAATGAGATCGGTGCCCAGTTCTTCAAAGAGTTTAGACCCTAGAACTTCTAGGTGCTCAATGTAGCCAATGAGAATGACTAAATGAGTCCTAGGTAGGCAACCTTCTCCATGATTACTCTGAAATAATGCCTTAGATTTCTCAAACCTTTCCCAATTTTGATCTCTCCTAGTAAAGACCACATATGTAACATCCCTGTTCTGGAAACCACCCAGAGGCGCCCCGTACCCAGTTGGTCACATGGACTCAAGTGCATTTCCCCGAATGCCAGAGGTTGCTGACTAGCATCGAGGGCCTTGGGTGTGATAGTGGGGAAACTATTCCCTCATTGGAAGAGTATACAACGGAAGTAAACAACACACATACAATAGCAGAAGCAATAAACATCCATACAAAAGTAAATAGAGGAAGACTGAGATAAAGAAACAACTGAAGCATGCATATATATAAATGATGCACGATGCATATGTCTAGGAAAGCATCCAAACAAGTTAAAATGCTGGAAATAAAATCAGTACTAAAAAAATTACAAAATAAAGATAATCATCTCCTCAGCATCGCAAGCCTAATCTTCATCCCATGCTCCCCAGCTCCACAAAAAGTCAAGTACCTGAAGTCGAAGGGCGCTTGCACTTATCTATACCTACAACAACATAATCTGTTTGGGCCCAAAATCCTGACCCAAATAGGATGTGAGACGAAGTCCCATTAGTCAACCACCCAGATATCTGTTCCTAACAGTCAGTGAGAATATGGAAGGTAATAGTACATTAAGCAGTAAATAATAAACTGTAAAAAGGATGATACACAACGGTAAAAAATCCACATATCAACAAGTAGCAGTGAAGTAAACAGCTAACCACAAACATGAATCCCTCTAGGAAGTACTCACATCCATCCCCTCTAGCCTCATCCAAGAAGTACCAATAACCCTCTAGGTGATACACTCAGCCTAACCCCTCTAGTTTGGTCATAATAAATTACAAGACTCCCTGAGGAAGCATGCTCAGTCAATTCCCCTTATAGTCTAAGGTAGTCAGGGACTCTATGAGGAAGATCATGTGGTCTAATCCCCTTCTATCCCCATGTTCTTGAGACTCTCTGAGGAATCTCACTCGGTCAATCCCTCTTATAGCCTCAGTTCGATCTCAGACTCTCTGAGGAAGCTCACTCAGTCAATTCCTCCTATAGCCTGGAATGGTTTAAGGAAACTCACACAAACAAAGACTCTCTGAGGAAGCTCACTTGGTCTATCCTCCTGTAGTCTATAAAGATCAATAATTCCTGAGGATGCTCACTCGATCTATCCTCCTGTTCAACATCAAAGTTACATTTTTATTATGAAGAAAACAAACCGAACAAACAAACATACATACAATCATGAGAAACAAGCATCCTAAGGAGGTATGAAGTAAAGAAGACCAAGGGAATACCCTATGATCAAATTGACCCCTTCGAGCTTCAAGGTGGAAAGATTGTGCAAAAAAATCAGGTCAGGAACAAGGACCTCCATAGAAGCAAGGTGATCCGCCACTTGGTTACCTTCACGCCAGGAGTGACTGATATTGGTTCCATTATCGAGCATGACTTTGCACTTTATGATAATGTAGATAATGGACCAAGGAGGCGATCTATCATCCTGTTGTCTATAATATCCAAGACTCTCTAGGAAGCTCACTCAGTCTATCCCCTATAGTCTATAATGTCCATGACTCTCCGAGGAAACCCACTCGGTCTATCCCCTTATAGTCTATAGAACCAGGTTCTCACAGTCACATTCCAGTCAGTGCATAATAATGCTATAAGGGCAAAGTAAACCTACAGAGCTACTTGGCTAACTAGTCTACAACATAACAAGCATGTAAGGAAACAACACTATATCCTACGGTCACAAGGAATGAAAAACAGGTATAACGGCCAAAGGTTGAACAAGACCAAAAGGTCGTAAACAGAACAAGGAATGGAAAAAACATCCAATCATATAAATTATCCTCATAAAAAACCTAATTACCTCTACACAAGAATACAAGCAAGGAAGGAAAACAATAGGGGAAAAACAATAAACACGCAATACCCCGTTAAAAGGTATTGGTGGAAATTGCACATAAAACTCAAAGACATTGAATGGAAAGGCAGAAACCACCTACCTTGATGATCAGAGATCAATATACTTGAACCTCGAAGCTTTATTCTCCTTGAAACATCAAAGATCTAAGAAAAATTCCAAAACTCTCCACCAATGATAACTTGATAAAGGGGAGGAATTGGAAAACAAAGCTATAGGAGAAGGAAGAGATTACCGATGTGGTTCCAATGCAATCGACGACGGTCGATTTGGAGAATGTATGGAGGCATGGGGGCTCTGAGGAGATTTTCAGCCGTACAGGATGCTCTCGGTCGAAGAAGCTGGGGAAGAAGCGTGTTCTGGCGATTAGGCTCGACCCCGGTGCATTTAATGAAAAAAAGAAAGTACACGACATGTAATTTTGGATTAAACGACGTGTAATAGGATTTTCCGTACTCCTCTTTTAGCGGCCTCCACATCAACCCACACGACCATGTGTGTGGATCGGACACAACAAACACACGGACTCATGTGGCATCGAAGTACACGCGCGTGTACTTCAAAAATTTCCAGAAACTCCTCTTTACTCAAAATCCCCAGAAAAAGGAAAAACATACCTGAACTGAAGGTCCAAGTTCTTAAAAACTTCCCCCCTTAAAGAAATTCGTCCATGAATTTCCCTAGTGAGGCGTGGGAGAAGAAACCCCAAATAGATCTGGCCACTATGATCATACATCAGCCTCCCTCTCCCAATTCTCATCCCGTACTCGCCCATGCTGCCATAACACTCGTACCAAAGGAATAGACCGGCCATGGAGAACCTTTATATTGTGATCGAAAATCTGGATAGGATGCCTCTCAAATGATGCATCCACTTCGAGCTCAACCTCCTCAGGTTGAAAGACATGAGACAGGTCTGAAAAGTAATGTCGAGGCTGAGAAACGTGGAAGACATCGTGCATAGCCTGGTACCTCTGAGGTAACAGCAACCAATAGGCAACTATCACAACTCTCTCCAACACCTCAAACATACCGACGTACCATGGGGAAAGCTTACCCTATCTACAAATCCTCTCGTGTCCCATCCTTGGTGTGACACACTGGAAAACCTGATCCCCAACCTCAAACTCCATAGGTCGTCTCCGCTGATCAGCATAAGACTTCTGTCGAGACTATGTCGTATCCATCCTCTTCCGAATCAACTCTATTTGCTATGAGGTCTCCTGAACAAGACGAGGTCCCATCAAAGCTGCCTATCCTACCTCCAGCCAAAATAAGGGTGATCGTCATGGCCTACCATACAAAGCCTCGTAAGGTGCCATCTGAATAGTCACCTAAAAACTGTTGTTGTAGGAAAACTCTACAAGAGGTATATGCTTCTCCCAAGAACCTTTAAAGTCTATAATGCAAGATCGAAGAATATCCTCAAGCACCTAAATCGTACACTTGGACTGGCCATATGTCTGGGGATGGTATGCTGTACTCAAAAGTACCTATGTACCCAAAGCCTTCTGAAGCCCCTTCCAGACCCGAGAAGTAAAATGCACATCCCTGTCTGAAAAAATGGAGTGTGGAACTCCATGTAGGAGTTTAATTTCTTAAATGTACAACCATCTCAGCTCATCAAAGGTGAAGGTCTCTTTGATTGGAAAGAAGTGAGAAAACTTTGTAAGCCTGTCGATGACAACCCAAACAACATCATTCCCTCAAGGTGACCTCGGCAGCCCGGTCACGAAGTCCATCGCGAAATCGTTCCACTTCCACTCTGGAATGGGTAACTGCTGAAAAATACCTGCTGGTCGCTGATGCTCCGCTTTGACCTGCGGACAAGTGGAACACCTCATAAAAAAACCAGCAACATCTTTCTTCATACCTGGCCACCATTATGGGTGGTGTAGATCACGATACATCTTGGTGACGCCAGGATGAACTGCCCAAACTGAGGAATGAAAATCCCACATCATCTCCTCACGTATGTCTACTGGCACCCATATGCATCCCTGGAAATGAAAGATCTCATCCTCTCCCACTGTCCATCCAGGAAGTGGGTCCTCTCCTGACACACTCTCCCATAGGACTAGGCCTTTTGAGTCTGGTAGTTGCCTCATCCGTACCCGATCAAGAAGTGTAGAGGTAAAAACTATAGAAGATAGAAAGGTCTACCCCTGTCTGTTATGCACCTCAAAATGCATCTTAGAGAACAGAGACATAAGCTGCCACTCACTGCTGGCTTCCTAAACTGCATGTATCTGAGTTCTCCTGCTCAACGCATTAGCTACTGTGTTTCCTTTCCCAGGTGTGTAGGCAAGCTCAAAGTCAAAGGACTAAAGATACTTGACCCACCTGCACTGTATCAGATTCAGATCACGCTGAGTGAAGATGTACTTGAGACTCTTATTGTCAGTAAACACCACAAATTTCTCTCCCAGAAGATAATGTCTTCAACAATGAAAGGCATGAACAACAGCTTCCAAATCCAGATCGTGCGTTGGGTAGTCCCTCTCGTGTAGCCTCAACTACCGAAAGCCATATGCAATGACTCCATCTATATGCAAAAGCACAGCTCGCAGCCCAATACTTGAAGCATCACTGTAGATCGTATAGCTCTTGCTCAGCTCTCGCAAGACTAGTATCAGTGCTGAAGTAAAACTCCCTTTCAGCTCCTAAAAGGCTGACTCACAGGAATCTGACCATAAGAACTTTTCCCCTTTCTTGGGCAGACCTGTCAGTGGTGCTGCTAGGAATGAAAAGTTCTGTATGAAATGCCTATAGTATCTAGCTAGCCCTTGAAAACTCCTCAAATCAAAGACATTCTTTGGATGCTCCCAGGAAACTACAGCTCTCACTTTCTATGGGTCTACTGATACTCCTGTCTATGAGATAACATGACCCATGAAGTGAATCTAATCCATCCAAAAGTGGAATTTTGAGAGCATAGCATATAACTGATGCTATCTCAGTGTACTCAGAACAATCTCAAGATGGGTAGCATGGTTGTGTCGAGTGTGAGATTACACCAAGATTTTGTCCACGAAAACCACCACGAAGGAATCCAAGTATGGATGGAACACTCAGTTCATCAGTGCTATGAAAACTGTAGGCACATTCGTGAGACTGAACGGCATAACCATATACTCATATAGACTATACCTGTTCTAGAAAGCTATAAAAGATATATCAGATGGTCTAATGTGAAAATAAAGATAACCAGATCTCAAGTCAATATTTGAGAACACTCGGGCTCCTCGAAGCTAATCAAGGAGATCATCAATCCTTGGAAAGGGATATCGGTTCTTGACTGTCAACTAGTTTAGCTTCTGATAATCAACACAAATCCTGAGGGTGTTGTCTTCCTTATTCACAAATAGGACAGGTGAAACCCAAGGAGAAGTACTGGGTTGGATGAAACCCTTTGCCTGCAACTACACCAACAACTTCTTGAGCTCTTGCAACTCAGGTGTAGCCATCCTATAAGGAGGAAAAGACATCGGTGCCGCTCTTGGTACGCACTCAATAGAAAAGTCTACCTCACGCTTCATAGGAAAACCTGAAGAGTCCTCTGGAAAGACATCTCTGAAACAATCAACCACTGGGGGAAAGTCTAATTGTGAAGTCCCCTGGTCATCCAGATATAGACCAGAAATCTAGGCTATAACTCCTCCTAGCCCGTGATGCTCAGGTCCTGCTCGACTCGCCTAGACATCCCACCCACCTTTATGAAGAAAGGATCCACCCTCTGGTGATGTGAAACTCACCCTACGGTGACAGAAATCGACGACTGTCTGGAAGGGGAATAAATAGTCCATTCCGAGAATGACATCATAGCTCATCATATCTAGGACATAAAGGTCCCATAAGAAGTGACACTATGCAACCTCAAGAGGGAACTCTCTTCACTGATGTACGCTAACCGCTCTAGTCCCCAACGTTGTGTCTAGAGTCAAAGTATCGGTAGAGAAAAAGATACAGAGCCCATGGCTCTCCACAATAGCAATAGAGATAAAGCTATGCATAGCACCATTTTCTAAAAGAGATGAAGATAAAACTAAGGCTACTAAGATCGTACCTCGAACTGTGGAAGTTCCGGGATCCTGCTCCTGATGGATCTGCTCCACAACAAAATTCTGGACTATACCACGACCCTGCGACCCTGGCTGATCACTCTGAGATGATCCAATCTGCTGTCGTTGGTAACCTAGTGACTGATCACCATGACCATGACCTCCACCTCGGCCCGCACAGCTGGAAGAACTCCAGTTCCCAGACTGGTGAGAAACTGGAAATGCATATACTGAACACGAGGTCATAGAAGAACCCTTACCACCAGATGTAGGTGAGAATATCTGACAAAAAACATTGAATATGGCCCATCTTTCCGCAATATCGGCACTCCATCGGGTCTCTCTGGTTCTAAGGCCTAATATGCCCGCTCCTACCGCACTGGAAACATACTACCTGACTACCCGAAGATACATTCCGCCGACTCTGATCTCCTCGAGAATACTCCCTACAGCGCTTCCTGCTATTAGTAGGAGGAACACTGAATCTAGATGTCGAACCGCCCTGGCTCATTACTCCAAAATCCCTCAGATTGTGCTCTGTGATCAGCTCCTGGATGACAATAGATGATATCAAAGTCAACCTGAAGATGTTCACCTGTGATCGGATGTCGTGTCTCAGACCATCCTTGAACTTTCGTGCAAGGAACAACTCATCGCCTCCTAGGATAGGCGTGAAATGCTGAAGCTCAGTAAAGAGAGATGAGTACTCCATAACTGAAAGAGTACCCTGCTCCAGACTCATAAACTCCCAGGCTCGATCAGCCCTCAAGGTCTTCGGGGTGAAGTAATCGTAGAAGAAGCGCTGAAACTCATCCCAAGTCATACTCTGCTGGCATCCTGACTGCGAGATCACCTATCACCACTTCTTGGAGGAGTCTCGGATAATATAGGTAGCAAGATTCACCCACTTCTCTAGAGGTATCTCCAAACGCTCGAAAACTATCAGTGTGGCCTCTAGCCACGACTCTGAAGCCAGAGGTCCTCCATACCCTGAGAAAGTAGAAGGATGCTACTACTGGAAAACCCACGTTAACTCTGCCATCGTCGGGGTAGGATGAGATGCTCCTTGGAAGGTCTGCATCATCCTCAGAAGGTCTTCCCTAAACTGCACATCGGTGCCTGCAACTGGAATAACTACTGGAGCCAAGGCTGGCATAGCAGAAGGATCTGCAAGAGGTCCCCGATTGGCCATATCCAGTGTTTGATCACCATCAGGTAGCTGACGTACAACCAGAGGAAATCTCGGTGGCATATCTCTGAAAGGTCAAAAGCACACCTTAGATCAAGATTATCAAAGACTGAAAACACAAGAGTACAAGACGGTAAACAGGAGAAATAAACATTCAAGTTTTACAAAGCATGACTACACGACGTATATAAAAACTACATGGCGTGTTGTTTTAAGCCATTCACATGGGCGTGTACTTCTGCCACAACTGGTCGTGTAATGCCCCAACCACATGGCGTGTTGTTCCCCACACACGACATTTACTTGAACTCTACTCCCCTGCCCGAGTATCCTTACACGGCTAACCCACACCATCCTATTAATCCTAGACTACACGAATTTTTCAGGATGGACACGACGTGTACTAGACAAGGTTTCAATGACCCGTGTTGTTATTTACACGGCCTGCTACACGGTTCACTATACACGGCGTGCTCCCTGAGAACACAACATGTACTTGAAGGTTTTCCCTGACCTGTGTTGTTCGTGACATGACTGGGTACTTAGGTTACATGGCACGATGTGTGATAATAGGACATGGCATGTAATGTCAAAGATTCATCCATCCGTGTCATTAGCCACATGGGTAGACACACAGTCACTACAACACGACGTGTACCTACCGTACACAGCGTGTTTCTGAAGATTTTTTACAACCCCATGGTTCTGCCCACACAGTCAATGACATGGTTTAAAAACTACACAGTGTGTATTAATAAAGTACATGCCTTGTATTCTGGGTTTTTCCAGGCAGTATCTCAGAAACTGCTCTGAATCCCAGAAAACACAAAAAACAAGAGTTAAGGTGCCAAATTCTGATCCGTGAGGACCCATACTCCCCGCGAATCAAAGCTTGGCATCTGATACAAGTTATAACAAGGAAACCAGGCAATGATCCACGAGATTCCGGTCCATGAGGGCCCATAACACCTCAAGAACCAAAGTTTGGCATCCATGTAAGCAAAGTACTATACAGAAAAATTCTCTATCAAACAACAGTGATTTTTGCAAAGCATCTATCACAACAGCATGCATAATCTACACAACATCTATCACAACAACATGAAATCGCTAATGTATCCTAGATGACATGGTAAGAATGCATGGCATGTGATTTCTAAAAAGTCCCTATATGATGCATGAGATGGCATACCCTCATCTCATCGAGTTGCGACAGAAATAGAACCGCAATAACAGCAACAGTAACAGCACAAAGCATGTGAATCAACCAACGGTGAAATCAAATCAACTGTAAAAGTGAAAACTAGTAAAAATGTAATAAATGAGGTAGTATGGCATTTCCCTGTACAAAGTTAGCTACTCCCAGACATAGCTTATTACCAAGTACCTATTCCATCTTATCCCTGACTATAGGCTCTAAATAGTAATTCAAGAGAAAAGAGTCCCTCTGATACCACTTTGTAACATCCCGATTCTGGAAGCCACCCAGAGGCACCCCATACCCGGTTGGTCACATGGCCTCAAGCGCATTTCCCCAAATGCTAGAGGCTGCCGACTAGTAGCGAGGGCCTTGGGTGTGATAGTGGGGAAACTATACCCTCATTGTCAGAGTACACAATGGAAGTAAACAACACACATACAATAGCGAAAGCAGTAAACATCTATACAAGAGTAAACAATAGAAGACTGAGATAAAGAAACAACTGAATCATGCATATATATAAATGGTGTATGATGCATATATCTAGGAAAGCATCCAAACAATTCATAATTATTGAAATAAAAACAGTACTAAAATAAGTAAAAAATAAATATAATCAGCTCCTCAACATCGCAAGCCTAATCTTGGTCCCATGCTCCCCACATCCACAGCAAGTCAAGTACCAGAAGTTGAAGGGCGCTTACCCTTATCTATACCTGCAACAACATAATATTTTTGGACATAAAATCATGACCCAAATAGGGTGTCAGAAAAAGTCCTAGTAGGAAACCACCCGATGATCTGTGCCTAACAGTCAGTGAGCATAGAGCAGGTAATAGTACAGTAAGTAGTAAACAATACACAGTAAACAGGATGATACACAATGGTAAACAATCCACATATCAACAAGCAGCAGTAAAGCAAATAGCTAACCACAAACAAAAATCCCTTTGGGAAGTACTCACATTCATCCCCTCTAGTCCTATCCAAGAAATACCAACAACCCTCTAGGCAGTACACTCAGCTTAACCCCTCTGGTTTGGTTATATGAAATTACAAGACTCTCTGAGGAAGCACGCTCAGTCAATTCCACTTATAGTCTAATGTAGTCAGGGACTCTCTAGGGAAGATCACACGGTCTAATACCCTTATATCCCCAAGGTATAGAGACTCTCTAAGGAAGCTCACTCAGTAAATCCCTCTTATAGCCTCAGGTCGATCTCAGACTCTCTGAGGAAGCTCACTCGGTCAATTCCTCATATATCCTGGAATGGTTTAAGGAAATTCACACAAATAAAGACTCTCTGAGGAAGCTCAATCGGTCTATCCTCCTGTAGTATATAAATCTCAAGACTCTATGAGGAAGATCACTCGGTATATCCTCCTATAGTCTATAATATCCAAGAATCTTCGGGAAGCTCACTTGGTCTGTCCCCTATAGTCTATAATGTCCAATACTCTCTCAGGAACCTCACTCGGTCTATCCCCTTATAGTCTATAGCACCAGGATCTCACGGTCCCATGCCAGTCAGTGCATAATAATGCTATAAGGGAAAATTAAACCTACAGAGCTACTTGGATAACCATTCTACAATATAATAAGCATGTTAGGAAACAACACTCCATCCTATGGTCACAGGGCATGGAAAATAGGAATAACAGCCAAAGGATGAACATGACCAAAAGGTCCTAAACATAACATGGCATGGGAAAAACATCCAAGCATAACAATTATCCTCATACATAACCCAATTACCTCTACAAAATAATTCAAGCAAGTCAGGAAAACAACAGGGGCAAAATAGTAAACACGCAATACACCGTTCACGGGTATTGGTGGAAATTGCACATAAAACTCAAAGACTTTGAACGGAAAGGCACAAACCACCTACCTTGATGCTAGAAGATCTATATACTTGAACCTTGAAGATTGATTTTCCTTGGAATGTCACAGATCTAATAAAACGTCCAAAATGCTCAACCCACGATAACTTGAGATAGAGGAGGAATTGGAAAACAAAGATCTAGGAGAAGGAAGAGCTTACCGTTGTGGTTCCGATGCAATCGACGATGGTAGATTCAGAGAACGGATGGAGGTACGAGGGATCGGAGGAGATTCATGACCATACGTGACGCTCTCGGTTGAAGAAACTGGAGAAGAAGCGTGTTTTGGAGATTAGGCGCGACCCCAGTGTGTTTAATGAAAAAAATAAAGTACACGACGTGTACTAGGCTTTTTTGTACTCCGATTTAAGCATCCTCCACATCACCCCACATGACCGTGTGTGTGGCCCAGACATGGCCAGCACATGGCCTCGTGGGAAATCGATGTACACGACATGTACTTATAAAGTACACGACGTGTACTTCAAAAATTTCCAAAAACTCATCTTTTCTAAAAAACTCCAGAAAAAGGAAAAACATATCTGAAACGAAGGTCCGGGTTCTTACAACAGAGGTTCTTGAGCATGTTATAAGCATCCATGTTTTCATGAGACTTCATGAGATCATTAGGTGTTGATGAAAGAATCAAACATTGAACTTCCTCCGCCTCATTCATATACAAGGAAATCCGCATCACAAGCCTCTTTGGAAGGAGGATTAGGTAATGCTTACTCCATCACGTAAGACATCCGTTCATGGAATAGGATAACCCAAAGGCGTCTAAACCATTCCGGAAAGTTACTTCCATTGTGGATCTTGTCTTTATCCAGAATTGATCGTAGGGATAGTGTGGTTGACGAGTTTGTCAATTTTATTCTACAATTAAAATAGTAGTTCATTAGTACTTTATTGATTACATTTTATAAGACATAATAATTTTTATTAAGTCTCCCACTATTTTATCAATTCCCAATAGACCTCACTATTGAACTCAAAATGTCCAGTTTCCATGACATTCTAGTGGAAAGGATCCATATTCCCTTTCGCATAACCCCAACAAGGGTTGGTCAAGCTATTAAAAGGTATTTAGGTAGGCATGTCTTTTCCAACTATGGGGTTTCATCTCCTTCATCTGTTGAGTGGACTCCCAAATCCTGAAATCATGACTTTGGATTTCATCAACTCTTGCCTCCAATATTACACCAAGTCTAGAAAGGGAAAATCCTCTTGATATAATATGGTTAAGTCAACCCAAAACCTTTCATAAGGTCTTACTATATAAAAGTATGTGTCCCAACAAGGGTTGGTCAAACACACAGTTTTATTGAGTTTTTCCCTTAATCAAGTAATGGAAGGCTTGGTCTGAATTAATATTTTATATGAGGGATTTTTATACTTTATGCATGAATTTATTATTATCATTATCACATGCTTGTTAATATTAAGTGGAACTCACTTAAATGATTAACCATGTCTTAATAATATTTATGCATAAGTCTAGTTTATTTTAGTTTTATCTTGCATGCTTGTTTAATTCATTAATTATGTGATCGTGACAACACATCCATGATGATAAACCATGAAACTGACAGAAATAAAATAAAGAGAATGATCATGAGCTTTTCTAATGGTTGTTTTATCTAGCGGTTGATAAACTAACCCTGACCTAGGGGAGAAGCATCTTGAACCTTTTGGGTTCATGTTTACAGCTTTCCACCTGTCCACCTCTGTATCTCTTGGGATTGGTTTCGTTTCGACTATAGTTTGAACCACCTCCACTAGATTGGGAGTTCCATCCATTACATATGCCTTTTTTTAACTCACATGTAGGTGAGGGGTAAAAAGGGGTTTTACACAAAAGAAACATTGGGTACACATGACCTATATATTAATAAGGAGAGATGGCTTACAAGCCAACAAATTTAATATAAATAAAAAAATTAAAAGAAACTATCTATATACAAAGGTCTTGGTCTAGCTCATGATCATCCATACATGCAAAGATGTTTACGCATAAATAAAACAAGAATTCAATTCTTTAATCATTATTGTTTAAGATAAATCACACTCAAATCAATTAATTATCATCTTTAATTAATCAATCCTTTTATCTTAAACCCCTTTTCTGGATTTCCTTGAGATTCTCATCCATCATAATTTTAAACAAATAAATTCATTTAAAATTATCTTTGTACGTAACTTGTACCTTGGAGGCAACCAGGTGAATTCCCTTTCATAACTACCCAATGAGTAGAAATGAACATTACACAGATGTTAAATTAAACACACATATATAAAACACCTATCACATGTTGTGCCTTAGCTTTACACACGCACTATGGTACACGTCTCAAGGGTTTGTATAATATAATAATAATGTTTAATAAATCTACGTAATTTGGATGAGTACATGGCGTGTAGTTCCGACTACACAGTGTGTACCATCGTTCACCGTACATCCGATGCACATGCCCAGGGAGATGGCATGTAGATGTACTTTGGAAATCTTCAGAGTACACGACATGTTCAGTGGGAAACACACCGTGTAGTATCCGCGTTATATGGTTTCCAGCCCAGAAAGCTGTGTATGGGGTACACAGTCTAACCCTAACATGAAGGGACTACATGCCGTGTCCAGTGGACTACACGTTGTGTAATATAGAAACCGCATGCCATTTTTTCCTAGTCAACACACGGAGTCATTTAAGAATAAAAAATACTCTAACACATGGCTTGGTTTGGTGAACCAATACAATGAATTGAATCTTGACTACACGATGTGTACAACCAAATACACGCCGTGTGTTCTGGTGTTGTATGACTAGGAAGATTTGGAACCTTTGGATGAAATATTCTATTTTATTCTAATCAAAATTAAAAGAAAATATCCTTTCTATAATGTGAACAAGAAATGAAATAGGAGGAAAAAATCTCGAGATTCAGATTTGCAGAATGATTAAATTGGATTGAAACAAATAAATTTTTAAACGCGTAAATCATCAATGAAATATTTAAATAATTTTAAACTATGATGTAACTGCTCTGATACAACTTGTAGGTTTCGGGTGCAATAGAAGTGTGGTTGGGATGGAACCCAACTTTGATTTTTATCATGAACAATGATTATTCCGGGATCAATATGATAATGAATTCTAGTATAAACAAAATAGAATCAAAGATTTAGATAAAGAAGGAAGAGGACCAAAACCTTTTAACAGGATCTTGCACATGATGTTTATAATTAATTAAATTAATTTCATAAAGAAAATAATACATGGATATTAGGTATTTTCTTCATTGATGATGTTGATCATTCAGAATGACCCTTCCATATTATCTTGTTACCCTTATGAGGATCCAAACTAGAATCCCTCTAATAGTGATCCACACGTTCTCTGATGGTCTCTGATCGACACCACTCATTCTCCAGGTGCTAGTGTGGTGAATAAAGTGTCTTGTGTCAGTCGTTCTTGATCTCCTGTTATTCACCCTTGAAGAACATATCTCATTCTTGAGAGGCGAGAGAAGAGGATTTGAGGTAGAAATTGTTTAGCTCAACAATTCTTAATTCCACAAGCGTGTGGTTTTCTCTGTTGTGTCTAGCACAATAGGCATACTTGTCTATTTATATGCATGGAACTTAAGTTACAATATTTAATTGCATAAAAATAGTTAAATACATTCATGAACTTAGAGAAAACCCATGATCATAATATTAATACTGCGTCATTATTTAATATGTTCCAACTTGCGTAAAATAGAATTATAAATGAAATTCCACATCACAAAATAATAGCAGCATAATTATTATTTTAACATGTGCCAACAAGTTAAATAATTATTTTCCATCTTGCAAATAATTATTTTACCACTAAACTAGCCTTGGTCTGCTCAAACTCCAATTCCATTTATTGAACACCCGAATAAATAAATAAATAATTTATTCTCTTAAATATATATTTTATTTACAAACTAGTAAATAAATATTTTATTTACAAACTAGTAAATAAATATTAATTAAATGTTCAATAAAATAAATAATATAAATTTTATTTAATTTTTGCGGTCATTTTAAATCGAATAAAATTATTCCGCAGTCTTGAGAATAATATTTATTTCATTAATTAAATTCAAATAGAATTTAACCGAGACCACAAAAAACACTTAGTGTGTGACCCTCTAGGATTCTTTCTCATTGGCATTAGGCAGGCTTTCCTAAATTCCAAGAGTACTATGTAACAGTGGGTCAATGCACCCAAGAGAGAGAATGTAATTTTGCAACAACGACATCCATATACGAACAATCTCTGTGTAATATAATCCCTTTGTTGCAATATCTCATCAAGCAGGTTTCCTGATAGTGTCATGAAATTGTATGCTTGATATGTCTTTCTTTGACTACCTAAAATAAACTCGTTGTTACACCATGGACATGGAATTTCACGCAACGGTTCTATTTCAATCAAAGGTCTGAGATATCAACTTCTATAAATGGAAGGGAAAACTCCTTCCTCAACTTATCGATTAATAACATTCCACTCGTGATGCACCCAACATACCCAACTTCCTTCCAACTTTCTGCATGATAGTTTTTGTCTATAAATCAAAGTGCGTGATTTGTGACACATATTAATGATAATATTAAAGTCTAAGGATCATTAAACATGCTCACAGATAGAAATATTCAATGACACCAAAACATGCAGAATTCCAACAGGCGGGTCTGTTCTCATAATCTCCAGTCTTGGAGATTTATAAGTGAAAACTTCATGAGAGGAAGTCTCATCTACTTACAAGTACTCACACCTAACTGTCTGCATGCTATATTTTCCATCATAGTATGTCATCCAACCATAAAACTATATTTAAGAATATTGTTATAGCATTTCAAGGTTCTCATCATAGTGAGGAACTTCCACAACCACATCAATGCAACAAATACTCTAGGCCATTATTACATCCTAGTCATGTAGAACAATGAAAAATATGTAATAAGATGTTTAATATTTAAATACATTAAATGTACATGTAATAAAAGTACAACCAATTGGTTCTAGGACACCAACTCTTACACTCAATAATTCTATATAAATCTATGTTTTCATGAGACTTCACGAGTTCACTAGAAATTTATGGAAGCATCAAACATTGAACATCAACCACATCACTCAAATGTTTTTCATAGATAAGGAACTCTTCATCACTCACCTCCTTAGTAGGCAGATTAGGTATTGAGGATTCTAGCACATAATATTTTTTTTCATGGCGTAGAACAACCTAAATGTACCTAAACCACACCTTGAAGTTACTACAAGTTAGGAGGTTGTCTTTCCCCAATATTTGTCATATGGATAATGTGGACGCCGATATTTCAATTTTATTTTATAATTAAAATATCATATTATTAATAATTTTTATTGATTACAAACTATGTGAGAAATAATAAATTAATTAATTTTATTAAATATCCCACTATCTTATGATGTTTCAATATCCCTCACCATTGAACTTGGAATGTCTAGTTTCTTTAACATTATAGTGATAGGGATCCATATGCACCTTTGAATAACCTTAACAAGGGTTATTCAAGATACTTGAAGGTATTTATGTAGGACAATCTTTTCCATCTATGGGCATGGAGATCATTGATCCATTGAGTGGATTCCCCAATACTGAAATCCTGACTTGGATTTCCTTAACACTTGACTTAAAATTACACCAAGTCTAGAAAGGGATAATCCTCTTGATGTAAAATGGTTAAGTCAACCAAAAACCTTCATAAGAACTCCACTTATAAAAGTAAGCTTCCTAACAAGAGTTGGTAAAACACTTAGTTCTATTGAGTTTTGTTCCTAATAAAGTAATAGAAGGTTTAGTATAACTTAATATTAGTATGAGGGATTTTAATTAATTATGAATAATTTTTATATTGTTTTATCCTTTACATGTATTTTTAATATTAAGTGGATGTTACTTAATTAATTAACCATGTTGGATAAAAAAATTATACACAATTCATTTATTTAATTTATTATGCTTAAATTTTATTCAATTTTATCCTTTACATGTCTTGTTAATATTAATTGGATTCTACTTAATTAATTAACCATGCTGGATAAGACATTGACGCATAATAGATTTATTTAAATTCCATATTTTCACATTAATTCATTTATTTATATGACTACGGCCTTGCATATATAAAATAAATAATTCCATAGATAGAAATAATTAATTAATTAAATAATCCATTCATGAGATTTATCTAATGGTTGATTTAATGAGAGGATATTAAATCAACCTATAACCAAGGTAAAATAACTCATTTTTCCAATCTTGGCATGATTTACAACATTCCACCTTTACAGATGTGTGTCACCCAAGTTGGAATCATTATTGTTCCATCTTGAACCGCCTCCATATTCCTTGGGATACTCCATTAATTACATATATTTATGACTCACATGTATGTGAGGGGAGACAAAGTATTGGTTAAAAGGGGATGACATAAATATCCATGGACATATAGGTCCTACATAATAATTGAGGGAGGGATGAATCACATGCCAACATATTTAATTTAATAATAAATCATTTAAAACCCATGAAATAACTAAAATAAAACATCCAATTAATACATAGGTCTTGGTCAAGCTCATGAATGATCATACATGCAATGAATACACAAAAGTAGCAGACTCGAATTCATTTCATTATTCATTATTTATTATTAAGATAAACACACTTGCATTAATTAATTAATTAATTAATTCCCTTTCATCTTAATGATCATATGAACTTAATTGAAGATACCCATAATTTATGAAATTCATGGAAAATAAATGGTATAACCAATAATGAAATATTTATTACAATAAATTAATTGATAATTTAAAAATATTTAAAACCATTATTAAATTTTCAAATACACAATAGGTATCAATCAATAAATTAAGGTTTTAATTCTGCAATTTTCAATTTAATGTGATTTAATTCTTTTATTAATTGGGAGACTACATTATGTGTACAATCTGGATACATGTAGTGTACCTTGGTTTCCCTGAATCCGAGTCAGATGTCTGGGGATTCAGTGTGTTAACTTGGTCAGATTACATGACATGTAAATTTTAGCTACATGCCATATATCCACTTTCTGTGTGGGATATTGTCCTAGTCAACAAATGGTGTGTAATAAATAAACTGTTCATAATTAACTGCTTGGAGAATCCATGTACAATGTGAATGGTTGCAAGAAATGTGCTCCAACTACAAGATGTGTAACCATGTTTTACCAACCAAATATTTGGCACTTCCCGATGGAATATCTATTGTTCTTCATTTGTTCCTACAACATTGAGAAAATGAAAGACTCAACTAACATGGTTAATATGTCAATAACATGTTAATTAAAATCAGATGAAATAATGAACAACATGAACTGCAAATATAACCACAATTGTAAATAAATCAACAATCAAATAAAAGAATTATAAATTTAAACATAACTGCTCTGATACCACTTGTTGGTCCCATATGTAATGAAAGTATGTGGTGGTGGGAAATATATTAAATATTCTTTTAATTATCATCTCCTAAAACCATTAGAGAGGATATTGAAAGTAAAATTTATAATTAATTTATTTAATATCTAAAGAGATTAATACCTGGGATTAGGAACATTCTTCATTGATTAATGTTGATCATCTAAATATACCATTTTGAATTTCCTTTGTCGTGTTGATATGATCCATGTATTGAATCCCTCTAATGGAGATCCACACATACTCCAATGATCTTTGAGAAATTCCAATCAATATCTGGATGCTAGCGCAGTGAATCAAATGAATTGCATTGTCCATTCTTGATTTCTCATTCTTCAGTCTTGAAGAAATATCTCTTGTATTTCTTGTTATTGAGAGAGATAGATAAGGAGGTTTCAAGAGAGAATTAATTATGCTCAATAGTTCCCTATTCTAAATCATAGATAAATTACACAATAGACATAGCTGTATATTTATTGGGAAATGGTTTAGGTTAAAATGTTATTTAATTGCATGCCTACTATTAAATAGAAATTAAAACTTTTGATAAACCCCATGCTACATAATAATAATAATAATATTATTTGTTAGTGCACTAACATGAAAAAATTGAAAAATAATATTTACCGGATTGTAAATAATTATTCTATCATTAGATGTGGTCTTGGTCCGTTTGAACTCCATGGTATTTATTAAATACCCAAATAATTATTTTATTCATAAATAAATATTTCATTCACATACTGGAGAATAAATATTTATTAAATATTCAATAAAATAAACAACTATATTTTTATTCATATGCTGGTGAATAAATATGTATTTAATTTATGTGATTAATATAACTTGAATATAATTATTCCTTGGTCTTGAGAATAATATTTATTCAATTAATTAAATTCAAATAGATTTTAATCGAGACCAATGGAAATAGTAAGTGTGTAAGACTTTAGGATTATTTCTCATTGGCATTTGGTGGGATTACCTAAAGTCTAAGAATACTATCTAGCAATGGGTCAAGGCACCCAAGAGAAATAAATGAATGTCAAAATGATTAAAACCATATATAAAAGCACACTATGTAATAAAATCCCTTTATCACTATATCTCTTCAAGTAAGTTGCACATATGTGTCACCAACCTATATGCTTGATATATCTTTATTTGAATATATAAAATTAACACATAGTTACACTATGGTCATGAAATTTAGGTGATGATTATTTTCCAATAAAATGGAAAAGATATAAACTCCCATAAATATATAAGTGAGAAATCCTTCCTCAACATATCCATTAAGGAAATTTAAATCATAATACACCCAACATACCCTAATTTCTTCCAACATATGGTATAATGATTTTCATTAGTAAATCTAAGTGTGTGAGTCATGAAATGCATTAATAATAATCTTAAAGTACAAGAATCATTACAAATTATCGTAGATATGAATATCCTATGACACCAAAACATGTAAAATTCTTAATAGTGGTCCTATTCTCATAATCTGCAATCTTGGAGATTACCAAGTGAGAAATTCATGAGATGAAACCTAATTCACTTACGATTAATAATACCAAACAATCTCTATACTATGTGTCCCATCATAGAACATTATCCAACTATATAACTATATTTAATAATATTGTCATAGAACTTCAAAGTTATCATCATAGAAGGGAACTTCTTTGAACTTATCAATGTGACAAATACTCTAGGAGATTATTACACTAAATTAATACAGAACAATATACAATATGTAACAATATATTTATTTAATATTCCATAAATAAAATATTAATGTAATAAAATTAAAGTCACTTGGTCCTAGGACACCAACTTCAATAGTTAATTTACTTTAAAACCTCAACATAACATTAAATGTAATAATTAAACCAGAAAATAATCACACATGGTTTTTATAAGGTTCAATATTAATGTGAGAGTCCACTCCTTCTTGCGTTCAATTCCTTTCAAGACAAATATTATTAATTTCCCTATTAATTTTTTGAGAATAAAAATGCTTTAAAATGATGAACATGGGTTGGATATGTATCTTCCACAACCTAGAGTGTCTTCTACATAAACCTCAAAGGTTGATTTATATAATCCATGAATCAATGCTACCATGCAGTGTACAAATTTCTCAAAATCCCATATGTCTCTTTATTTGAATGATAAAATTGATTATTCTGAAACCAATAGTCTTCAAACATCATTTTAAAAAACTACTTGTATTATATATTCATTATATTATGGATGTCACATAATAATAATAATAAGAACTTTTTTACTTAGGGAATTGTTCTTCAACTTCCAATATATGTTCCAAAACATCCATATTCACATCATCCTTATTCTTCAACTCAACATTAGAATGACCAATACAAATTTATATATGAATATATTATGCTATATTCTTCCTTGATCTTTTATGACATGGGTATATCAGACAAATCCTCTTCTTTCTTTCTGACTCAAAGATCCTTCCAAGATTTCATTGACTTATTATTCTTCTTCTTATTCTACTTTGATACTCTTAATATTCAAAAATAATAGTGATATTTATTTCTTTCTCTTGGACACACAAAAGATGGTATCAGTAATGCAGTATCAAGTTATCTCCATCACATTTTTTCATTTTCCTTCTCTACCTTTTATATCCTCATAAATATCATGAATACTGATAAAGTAATTTAACTATAGAAATACACCATAATTATCAATTGATTTTAATATTTTAAAATTGGTCAATAAAATCTCAAGATTCAATATTCATTTAATCTTAGTAAATATCTTTATTTAAATCCTCCATGAGACCCAACAAATTATTCCTTGAAGCTTGCACGAAATTCATGGGTGTTTAAATTCTCTTCCATGTCTGTATTGTTTTGATGTGGAATATATTATTATAAAAAAACATCCCATTTATCCTGATATAAATTTATTACTTTATCATCATGTCCATGGTATAGAGGTTTCTTATTCATTTCTCATCTTGAATCTAAATCCATTTGTACAATTGTGATGTTTTATATCCTGAAGAAAAATTTATGGATTTTATGATATATCATCTAGAGTACCCTATATCTTCCATAAATTCATCTCCTAAAGTTTTATAAATTGTTAACCATAGGGTGATTTTCTCATAAGAATAAGTAAATATTATGAGGTTGGAAATTAATATTATAAAGTCATGTTTTTTTCAACTTCTTTATCAATATTTATTTTATATGGTCAAATAAAAGTTAAAATCTTATAAATAAACCTTATGAACTCTAATAAAACATTAAAAAGTTTCATAGTTAACTTTAGAAACTCTAAGTAAACCTTTTAAACTCAATAATTTAACCTTAAAAAGTCTACTTATCAATCTTTAAAACTTTTTATAATCTTAAAAATTTATATCTTAACCTTATGAAGTTCAAATTAAACCTTATGAAGTTTAGGATTCAACCATATGAAGAAAAGGTTTAACCTTATGATATTCTATTTTCCTTTAGAATAAACCTTATGAACCTTCCTTTTTTTATTTTTTTCATATGGATTTAACCATACAAAAATTGGGTGAACCATATGAAGTCAAGTAGAGTTGAAGAATTTTTCAAACTCACTAAAACCTATAAATTCTATAATTGAACCAAATTATCTCAAATCAACTTGGAAAATTCTTAAACACTTTAAATAAACTCTAAAAATCATCTAAATAACATCTTTCACCCAATAAAATAGTTTTTATACTTAGTTCTCAATGGATGGTCTCTCCAACTTCTAGTTATCTAGTTATTCCTTAATTTCATATCATTAATTTATCATTTAGAAAGATTCTTCCAAACTCATTATAAACTATTATAAATAGTTTCTCTTCATCTAGAAACACTTTTATTTAATTCCATAAGGGTCAAATATACAGTTATCAGATATAGGGTCTACTTTATTGAATCTCTCTGTCAGAGACATATGAGTAGCAACATCATCAACTCCAAAATCAAATATTGACATGTGAATACACCCCCAAGAGTCATTCCATGGTTTAAAACTTCATCATCTATATTCATATCTCCCAACACATACTGAAAACTATCTTACATAGTGAATAATTACTTATCTATAACAAATACAATCACTAAACTATTTTAGGATCCTTAATATCCCCCTTTGGATTAGTTTTCATACCACTAAATACTTCTATGTGAATATTTCATATAAATTCCTTTTATTATCTACATTATTAACATTAAACGAAAAGGTGATATTTTAAGGGAATGTATTTCTCAACACATTATTATTCTTCTTCCATGATTTCAAGACAACTTATTCTCTCTATTCTATTCAAGATTATAGTCTACTCCATCATGTTGAGAGAAGGATGAAATCATATTTATCATATCAATCAGCCATCAATTAATCAAATTTTAAGTTTACATGGGAAAACCTAAAGTATAAAACAATTGTGATTAACCTAGACATCAAAACTCTCCATTAATCCATTAAGTATGTTAAAAAACCTCAAATTTCTCATTTGAGGAGCTGTATGAGTAGATTTTAAATAACTTTATACCATGCACTCATATTTAAAAAACACTTCAAAAAAAGTTCATGTTCATGGAAGATAAATACCCCTAAATTTATCTTTATAATCAGCTAAAAATTTCCCATATTAATCAGATTTGATATAATAAAAATAATGATTTTTTTTGATTTTCATACACTACATTGAATCTCTTTAGTTGTTTTCCAGATTAAAAATTCATAAAAAATAACTATATATGACAATTTATTCACCATGTTTTCTTCCCCTTATGGGATGAACTCCATTGATCTTAATCATGGTTTATTTAATTAATGAAAAATCTCCAAGATTTTTTCTAAAATAACTAGATATGTATCAATGATACATCAATTAAAGTTCTCTATAATGTCTTGTTAATCATCCTATACAAATATCACAATATCCAATTTTAATTTAATTCATGACATTAAATTTCATTTACATGGGAATATAAATAAAAAATTATAGGAATAATGAGTCTCTCTATATCCTTTTAATAAGATAAACAAGGGTGATAATAATTTATTAGCCCAAAAACCATTATCCTTTTAACTTCAATGCAACAATAACTCTTCATGATTACTTATAATTTAATTTTAGAGAATTTAATTTCCTTAGGAAACATATAATTACTTTTGATTTCTATATCCCACTTAGATGGAATGGGTTTTTCAACTTTTCATGAAATTGATACTCACCCTCTTGTGCTTTCTCTAACTTACTAGCCATTTAAAAATGTTTAAGAACTCCTTAGGCATATGATTAGCCTTTTTTGTGGCATCATTATTTGTAACATTAGTTTTGGTACTTGGAATCACTATTAATTTCCAATTTTTTCAATGGATCTTTTTTTCCTAGTAAAACTATAATAAATTTATTAGCTATATGTACAACCTATTTTCACCTTGCACATAGATTATAAAGAATAATTATATCATTATTTCTTGACAACCTGTCATGAAATTTGAATTCTTTATCTTGGTTTTCTTTTACCAAACCAATCATCATATTTCATTTTAGGATTGATTCACCACTTTATTTTACCTTTCTTACTTTAACACTATTTTCCATGGTATTTTTATAATGGTATATGGTGTGACATTTTCTATCCCCTAAATAATAATATCAACTTTGTTTTGAAAAAAATTTTAGTTTTTATCTTGGGTTTAGTTTTCTCAACATTTTTTTATTTAACACCTTTATTCAATTTTTTACATCCCAAGGCATATTCATCTCATTTTGTTTGTTTCAAAAACTACTATGGTATCTATATTTCATTAACATATGAATTTTACATAAATTATATTAACTATAACTCACCAATAGTGTAACTACACACATTGAAATTATTATATACATCATCAAGGATTCTAAACATTTTCATGATGGATAGAATCACCTTGTTTTTTGAAATATTTATTTACATAGCTATCCTTACTCAAAACATAGATATGTTCCTCTCACATGTTAGATTTTTTAAAATATTTATGTACCAACGTATTTTACCAACACTTAGTTTCCATGTGCCCAAATCTATAACATCACCAGAAATGGCATGAAAATATCCTTCTCTTTCTTATATATACTATCTTGATAGATTTTTACCCATGATATTTTTTCAAAAAAGAAGAATTACTTTTGAAATTACTTTAGGGGAACAAGATTCATTCTCTTATTTACACTAAAAACTATTGATATGGTGGGTTTATTAGCATTTTTATGCATTTATTTCTATATTTTTACTTTTAAAATTAACTAGTAGATATAACTACATTAGTAACAAAAATTAATTGGGTTATGGGTTACCTTCGTCCAATATCTTTCAAAAAGTTCACCAAGATCTGACTTTAATGTCTTATTACCTCAAGTATGTGTCCCTTTTGAAGTAAAACCCATCTTATAAACTTAAGTGGTAGAAATTATATTTTTTAAAGTTTGGGAAGTCTCAATATGTGTACCCTAAAAATTTCTTAATTTGACTTCTAGTTCAAGATATTTCATGTTTAGGGAAGTCTTCTAATTCTCAATAGTTTCTAAAATTTCTTCTCAATCCAATTTCATCTTCTAAATCCAATATTCATGAAAAATAATAATTTCAATTAAATAATTTTCAAGGATCTTGATCCTTTTATCTATAGACACCAATTACACTTAGTTGACATTAATGATGTATTTATGAGTTTCTTCAAGTCTATAAATATTTTCCTCTATAATATTCTTAGTTAAATATTTCTCACAAATATTTCTTTTTAAATATTATTCAAATATAGGTAAGTTTTCTTTATAAAATGATACAAATTCTTTCTTATACTCAATTAGTTTATTTAGAGTGTTATATTTATGAAACTTTTTAACAAATTCATTCCCTATCTCATTAGCTTCTCATTCTAGATGAGTTTTTTCATTATGTAGTTCCTTGATAAATGAAAATATATGAGTAAAATCTTCAACATGAACTTTCCTCAAATAATCCATTACTTCATAATAGAGTTATTCAATTGATTAAATTGAATAATACCCATCACAACTAGTTCTTGATTCTACTATAGGATCATAATCATTATATTTAACAAATAAATCACCACTTGAGTTATCTTCTACTATTGTCGAATCCTCATTTCCTTTGGAAATATTTCTTAACTTTTTTTCCTCATTTTTCTTCCAATTCTTTTAGGTTTTGGATAAGAACTGTATTTTATATTTGATATGGATATATACCAAGTTCTCCATCTGAGGAACTTATAAATTTTCTTCAAATATGAACTCATTATATGTTAATTAAAAACAATTAGTAAAGAGTATAGACCCAATCAGTGGGAACCAAATCATCTCCAACACCTATTATTAGTCCTATTGAATTGTGTAGGGAGAATTGATGGGGGGGGTATCAATGATACTAATTTTATTGAGTTGTATTTTGTTATTATATTATCTCCTTTTAATACCTGAACCACTATCTCGAGTAAGAGATAAATATATATTAATTAAATTTTAACCATCAACATAATATACAATTTGGGAATTGAAAAAGAACAATAGTTTGTAGGATTTTTATATGAATTAACTTCAATGTGAAATCTTACTCTTTATTGTGGTTTAATCTTGTTGAGACATAAGTTTTTTCACTATTAAATTATTATGAATATAGGTGTGTGACAATCACACACAAGGTTTGGGTAGTTATCATTCATTACCTAAAGTGTTTTCTCCTAGAACCTCAAAGGTAAAATTGTATAATCCAACACCCAATTATATCTCATGGTATTAGAAATATCTTGAAATCCCTTCAGCCTCCAAACTAGAATGCTGGTAATATTTATACTAGAACGAAATGTCTTTAAAATCTACTTATAATGAGATCTATGAATTAGATATTCCTTTTGTTATGGATTTCACAACATCACCACAACAAGATATTTGTAGAGACCCGAAGCTTGACGTACATGTACATTATATTACTTTTGTGGAATACTTAGTACATAACAAAAACACACAGACAAGGATCATAATATATTAGTGTCTTTGGAAACTCAGAATATAATCTTCTAATCGTGGTGAAAGATCTTCAACATCTCCCATAAAGATCTTCCTTTTATTTTACCTAAAAACTTTCTTTATATCCTGGGGAAAAGAAAACATAAAAGGGTGATCTCAAATTCCCAGTAAGGGTAAACAAAAGAAATATCAATCACATCATTTTCATAAGAACATAACATTTTGGAAATCTTAACCTGCAAAAGAGAGCATACTTTCATAACATGGGATAAATCATAGTTGTGAAATGAAATCCCAATAATCATAACTTAAAACATGAAACTTTGTGGCATAAACACATAATCATAGATAATCATATCTTATTATTCAAGACTCATTGCCAAGACTATCTTAGTGGACAAAGTCCATCTCTGAACCGAGTCACCCTCGTTTTAGTCCTGTTTCACTGAACCGGTATAACCTACCGTTCCAGCCATGTCTATCTCATGAGATATAAAATATTTACCCAACGCATTGGAGGGATATATAGGTCCCACCAATCTCATAATGATACCATTTTTATGTGTGCCACAAAATCAGAAAACCATACATCATAGCATAACCCATGTAATAAAAATGGGAATCTTAAACATCGTGACATCATAAAACAATTCATATAATATAAAGTAATTCATAAAAATATAATTCCATCACAACATAATCAAATCAATGTAATAATAGGGATAAAAACAGAACCCTTTATTATCTTAGATGGAAAATAATTTTGATAAAACACTTGAACTCCATTCTTGAGGAAAATATCCTTTCTGCTTCAAAAACACTTTTCCTTTCTTAACATGCTGTAAAATTCTAAACTAAAAGACTTTGATTAAAAATAAACTTGAAAAATTGTAAAGGAATATTCTTGGAAATAATTTTTTAAAAATCCATTCATTCCGTATAAGTTAAAAAAAACATTCTTCGTACTTTTGTCGGAAAAGTCAAAAAGTACCTCGTACGAAAAACGACAAAAGATTCCTTTCATATCTTTTACTAAAAACTCACCGAAGGGTAAAATTGGATATAAAATATTTTATAAGGATATAAATATTACATGCTGAGGAAACATGGATGTGGATGATAAAATACACCCCAGTAAATACCAAAGTACAAACAATCTCGGATAAAAATGAGATTGTGATATTTCCCTTACCTTTGGTCCGATATGCTTTGTACGTGTCCGAACCTCCTGTATAATGATTTAAATAATGTTATTGACTTATTACAGAATAATAATTATTTTTATGATATCATATATGTTCATATTCTTAGCTTATTATTAGTAATATTTCATTACTACTTGTTATTCGGGTGTTTATTACTTCTTGTTCTTATGCGTGTTTTGTCGAATAAATTCTTATTATTCTCTTTAGGTTATAGATAACTCATTTCCAGAATGGTATTAGTGTAATATATATCATATTAATTCATTCAATTCATTTATATAATCATTATGAAATGAAAATCATGTAGAACTAGTCGCATCACATCGTGGAGACGGTATTCCGTACGTACGCACGAGTGATGATATCGTTCCTATGATCGTGGAATTGTATTGGAGTGTATGTATACTATTTCAGAATCAATATCACTTTATAATAGTCATATATAGTCATTATTTACACCATTATACCCATCCAAGTAAGGTGGTGGTGGAAAATAGATTACACCACGGCGTGGAGACGGTATTCCGTACGTACGCACGCGCGCTGATTTCTTTTTCCGTAGGATGGAGAGATGGTGAATTAGGGTTGTTTCATAATTATAATAACATATCAGTATATGAGTGATACTGATGTTATTATTTCATAATGAAACAACTAAATAAGAAGAAGTGGAAGAAGAAATAAAGATGAAAGAATCGGTAACGGACATTACCCTTTCTTTGAAGTGCTTCTTTGAGACCTCCTTTTAGGGCACTAAAATAGGTCTTTGAAGAAGACCAGAACCTCTAGGATGTTTGTAGGGAAGTTGAGAGAATAAATTTCTAGGGGTTGGCCGAGCTTGAATGCTCAATGTGGTGTGAGGAAGAGGGGTAGGAGGTGCCCTTTTATAAGGGAGGAGAGGGGCACCTTTGGAATAACTAAAAATATTATTTTATTATAAAGTCAAGTTAGGTTTTAAATAGCTCCAAATTGAGTTATTTAGAATATAAGGTGGGTATGGGTCTAAATACTTTTATCCAATAGAATTTAGACAAGTTTAGGTCATTATATTAACCTTATCTTTTAGTTTTAACTCTTAGTTAATTAGATTGACATTTACAATGTCACTTTGTATTTTTATATTATATAGTTAATAAACTTACCATATACATCCAAGAGACCCCAAAGTTGTGTTTTATTAATATATATAACCGTATCTAAGTCATTTGGCCAAACCTTATATTTTTAGGAATAAAATAACAATTAATAATATAATATTTTTTTAAAAACTATTTTATGTAAATTTTGACACTATTCAATAGTTGATTTTTTTGAAACTTATAACAGAATTATTACTTCGACCAAAGTTAATTAAATCAATCCTAACATGTCATATTAACCTAGAAAATTAGTTTAGTTCATAAAAAGTCTCAAATTATATTTATTTTGGTATTTATAACATCAATTATGTCAATATTTCATTAATAAGATAATTACTGCATCATCGTTGTGTCATAAATAAATTAAATTATTTAATGTCTAAAAATTACAAATAAAATACCATTATGTAGGAAATCTATTTAGATTTCTAATTAATATTTATAGTCGAATTTATCTTATGTATAACCCCATATTAAAAATTATTTACTTATTAAACTTTGATT
The DNA here is from genome assembly GCA_963277665.1 of Viscum album. Lineage (NCBI taxonomy): Eukaryota > Viridiplantae > Streptophyta > Magnoliopsida > Santalales > Viscaceae > Viscum > Viscum album. The sequence goes on from OY728141.1 coordinate 1,988,321,560, forward strand.
TTAACTATTTTAACCCTTCTTTAAATAAATTAATAATAATTGTCCAAATTTGATCCAAGTGGGCCTAAATGGTCATATTTTATTCCTAAGGTTGTTTTTGATCGAATTACACTTGTCCAATAGAATTAGGACATGTGTTAGGGTAATAATAATATCATTTTTACCCTTAATTACCCTATTTATTTTTAACCGTGGTAAAAAAAGTAAAAAGTTACTATTCACCAAAAAATTATTTTCATCTCATTGAACCACATTTTACTTACTGACATCAACCGTGTCTCTCGGATTTTCAAAATTCCACTCACAAAAGCGGTAAAATTAAGTTTTATGAAAAATTCAGTTTTTTAACTACCACTTAGTGGTTTCACTATTCATCAAAAAATGAAAGTTTCTAGAAAAATACCAAAAAATAGATCTAAGCTATATTTGATATTATGAATTCAAAAATGATGTCTATTTTATCAAATTCAAAACATATCAGTTTCATTAATTAATTTAAAAATTAATTCCCGTCGTCAAAACAAATAGCGTGTTCTTAAGAGATAATAACTATCAAAAGATTGACACTTGTTTATGACTGGTTTAAAAGTGAAATTACATCCAATGACCAACATTGTATTAAATTGTAAAAATATATTCTAAATATAATTTAAAACCACTCAAATTAATAATTTATCACTATTAATTATTTCTATTAAAAAAGTTGTTTTTAATTATAATTTAGTAATTTTAACTATTCATCAGAATATGAAAGTTATCCGAAAAGTACCAAAATTTCACCTTAGGCTAAATTCGATACTCCGAATCCAAAAATGAAGTCCATTTTGAGAGCTAAAATTTCTAAAATTTTAAAAGGTGGTTATTACTATTCATAACGGCTAGTTTTAATAATATTTTAATAGCATATCGTTGTTTAGTAAAACTCGGTATTGCGTACTACACATGCTATCGAGGAAGGTCGCGATTGCGTGTAATGCAAGGCAAGTCAAGGATGCATGTTGAGAAAGCTCTTTTTGGTGTAGCGTACAACACAAGACATTAATGAAATTAAAAAGAATATTTTTTTTATAAAATATCGGGCTGTTACATTCTACCCCCCTTAAAATGAATTTCGCCCTCGAAATTCGTCAGGGTTATAAATGGTTTACTACTCTAAAGTTTCTTTAATAGAAACCCACATCGTAAAAAGGAATACCAAAACTTGGCTTTAAAAACTAAAGTATGAAATTTAATGATTACCCAAATAAACTAATCACTGGGTTTCCACATAGGTGAAAATATGGATATGGAAGAGAAATATAACCATCATGTTCTGATGGAGAGTTGTAGAGAACATGGCTATGGAAAATCCAGAAATCACAAAGCCATAAATTTGTGACGATCTAAGGTACCATATGATTCATCAGATATAAGAGCACTATGACAATATTTTTGGTTTTCAAGCTCATTTCCCTAAAGTTGATGAAATTAGAAGAAATACTTTCGTGATTTTGGTATAGTCTCACCGTTTTTAGTTCTTTGGACAATTTCCACTTCATCTCTTAAAGAAATGAAGTTGAATTTTTCATTCGTGATGTGTTAGCAGATCATGTGATAGAATGATGGGTCATTCCATCTGTCTCAAACAAAAGGTTATAAAAGTTATCAAAAAATACATAAGTCCATCTATAGTGAGATTAATCATATATAGTTCCTAAAATGGACTTATACTTCATATATCATACTGCTTAATATAATAAAACTAGTTTCTACTAAGCAGGGACTTCCTGTAGTCCAGTGGTAGGAGATAAAGGCCAGTCGCACTTCGGTTGTGGGTTCGATTCCCACAGCCTTTTCTGACGCGATGGGCTGTCGCCCGTCCTGCAGGTTGTCCTTTTTCTAAAACTACATTACTATAAAATCACATAAATAATATCAAAAAAAGTTCTATCCTTAAACAATACTAACTTATGGTTAACATAATCCATTCCAATCTTTAGGCTTATCTAAAATACTTCGGTCCAAGCTCATAGTATAAAGAAAACGATAACTTGAAATGTCATCAACCAAGCATGTGAATACCATCATTTATCCCCCATATATCTTGTTGGTCACATTCCAATCATTTGAATACCTTAATGATGTATTCTCTTGAAAAATGAATACCCATTAAACCATAGTGAAAACATGAATGCTGTCAAAAGTTAACTCTTTCCACATACCAAAATCCAAAAATTCTATATACTCAAACCATGATATAACCTTCTCCTTATATCAGTCATGAGCTCATGAATACTATCAAACATTTAATTTTCTCCTTATCCCTTCATTATGCACATATCATCTATATTCCAAAAATATCTGAATAACCTTTCATGGATACTGGTAACATTAATCATACACTTTCAAAACTCAAGGAAAGACAACAGTGTAACAATCCTTAGATGTCACTTTATTCTATAGTACCATGAGATTACTTATACAACATTACACATGATAAACATGTAATCATTCCACTAAATTCTTAAACCATTGATTGAGCTTCAACAATTCTTTCATCTCACATATCATTTGTAGTCTCTTCATCATCATCCACATAAATACTACCCATACGACCATACTGATTCTCTTCATGAGACTTTCCCTTAGGTCATTGGTTTGCATAATGCCCGTACATTCCACATTTAAAACATTTAACCATTGTTAATGTCATAGCAATACCATTATCCTCATCCCTGGGTAGTTAACTGAACCTTTTCCTTTGCAGTTACTGGCTTTGTGTCCTTCTTTTCCACACCCAAAGCATCTTCTAGTTCCTTTGAAACATTCTCCTTGATGCCTCTTCCCACATGATTTACATAGGGGAAATTGAACTTTATTTCCTCTATGGTCATCATGAAACTCCATCTTTCTCTTATTAGCCGAGTCAGGAAACTTACCAAATTTTACTTTATTGATCATATTATGAGATTTCTGATTCGGCATAATAATGATGTTTGGACTTCCAAATCCCATTTCATTTGGTTTCTCATGAAGAATATAATTCCATTGTCCATCATATCCTCCATTATCGTGAATCATCTTGTTTCCAGCCATTTTCTAAAACCCAAAAAGAATAGTGTGAGAGGAAACAATCATAACAAAGGGGGAGTAACTTCAATATCTAACATCTTTGGTTTAATCTAATATCGTTACCATAGTTCTAGGATTATATCCTATACATATACTTATCCTTAGGGACATCCCTAGACATACCTTAGAAATATCTCTAGGGATCTCACTAACGTTTTCTCATCCTAGTTTCCAAAGGTTGACTAAACTTTTCCTCTGATACCAACTGTAGAGACCCGAAGCTTGACGTACATGGACATTACATTACTTTTTCGGAATACTTAGTATATAACAAAAACACACACACAAGGATCGTAATAGTTTAGTGTCTTTGGAAACTCAGAATATAATCTTCTAATTGTGGTGAAATATCTTCAACATCTCCCATAAAGATCTTCTTTTTTTTATCTAAAACCTTTCTTTATATCATGGGGAAAAGAAAACATAAAAGGGTGAGCTCAAATGCTCAGTAAGGGTAAACAAAAGAAATATCAATCACAACAATTATAAACTAAAAGACTTTGATTAAAAATAAACTTGAAAACTTGTAAAGGAAGCTTCTTGGAAATAATGTTTTAAAAATCCATTCATGCCGTATAAGTTAAAAAAACATTCTTCGTACTTTTGTCGAAAAAGTCAAAAAGTACCTCGTACGAAAAACGACAAAAGATTCCTTTCATATCTTTTATTAAAAACTCACCGAAGGGTAAAATTGGATATAAACTATTTTATAAGGATATAAATATTACATATTGAGGAAACATGGATGTGGATGATAAAATAAACCCCAGTAAATACCAAAGTACAAACAATCTCGGATAAAAATGAGATTGTGATATTTCCCTTACCTTTGGTCTGATATGTTTTGTACATGTCCGAACCTCCTGTATAATGATTTAAATAATGTTATTGACTTATTACAGAATCATACTTATTTTTATGATATCATATACGGTCATATTCTTAGCTTATTATTAGTAATATTTCATTACTACTTGTTATTCAGGTGTTTATTACTTTTTGTTCTTATGCATGTTTTGTTGAATAAATTCTTATTATTCTATTTAGGTTATAGATACCTCATTTACAGAATGGTATTAGTGTAATATATATCATATTAATTAAGTAAATTCATTTATATAATCATTATGAAATGAAGATCATGTAGAACGAGTCACATCACATCGTGGAGACGGTATTCCGTACGTACGCACGAGTGATGATATCATTCCTATGATCGTGGAATTGTATTGGAGTGTATGTATACTATTTCAGAATCAATATCACTTTATAATATTCATATATAGTCATTATTTACACCATTATACCCATCCAAGTAAGGTGGTGGTGGAAAATAGATTACACCACGGCGTGGAGACGGTATTCTGTACGTACGCACGCACGGTGATTTCTTTTTCCGTACGATGGATAGAGGGTGAAATAGGGTTGTTTCATAATTATAATAACATATAAGTATATGAGTGATACTGATGTTATTACTTCATAATGAAACAACTAAATAATAAGAAGTGGAAGAAGAAATAAAGATGAAAGAATCGGTAACTGACATTACCTCTTCTTTGAAGTGCTTCTTTGAGACCTCCTTTTAGGGCACTAAAATAGGTCTTTGAAGAAGACCAGAACCTCTAGGATGTTTCTAGGGAAGTGGAGAGAAGAAATTGTCAGGGGTTGGCCGAGCCGGAAGGATCAAAGTGGTGTGATGAAGAGGGGGAGGAGGTGCCCTTTTATAAGGGAGGAGAGGGGCACCTTTGGAATAACTAAAAATATTATTTTATTATAAAGTCAAGTTAGGTTTTAAATAGATCCAAATTGAGTTATTTCGAAGATAAGGTGAGGATGGGTCGATATACTCTCATCCAATAGAATTTAGACAAGTTTAGGTCATTATATTAATGTTATCTGTTAGTTTTAACTCTTAGTTAATTAGATTGACATTTACCATGTCACTTTGTATTTTTATATTATATAGTTAATAAACTTACCATATACATCCAAGATACCCCCAAGTTGTGTTTTGTTAATATATATAACCTTATCTAAGTCATTTGGCCGAACCTTAGATTTTTAGGAATAAAATAACAATTAATAATATAATATTTGTTTTAAAAACTATTTTATGTCAATTTTGACACTATTCAATAGTTGATTTTTTTGAAACTCATAACAGAATGATTACTTCGACCAAAGATAATTAAATCAATTCTAACATGCCATATTAACCTATAAAATTATTTTAGTTCATAAAAAGTCTCAAATTATATTTATTTGGGTATTTATATCATCAATTATGTCAATATTTCATTAATAAGATAATTATTGCATCATCGTTGTGTCATAAATAAATTAAATTATTTAATGTCTAAAAATTACAAATAAAATATCATTATGTAGGAAATATTTTTAGATTTCTAATGAATATTTATAGTCGAATTTATCTTATGTATAACCCCATATTAAAAATGATTTACTTATTAAACTTTGATTTTAACTATTTTAACCCTTCTTTAAATAAATTAATAATAAATGTCCTAATCTAATCCAAGTGGGCCTAAATGGTCATATTTTATTCCTAAGGTTGTTTTTGGTCAAATTAAACTTGTCCAATAGAATTAGGACATGTTTTAGGGTAATAATAATATCATTTTTACCCTTAATTACCCTATTTACTTTTAACCGTGGTAAAAAAAAGTAAAAAGTTACTATTCACCAAAAAATTATTTTCATCTCATTGAACCACATTTTACTTACTGACATCAACCGTGTCTCTCGGATTTTTGAAATTTCACTCACAGAAGCGGTAAAATTAATTTTTATGAAAAATTCATTTTTTTAACTACCACTTAGTGGTTTCACTATTCATCAAAAAATGAAAGTTTCCAGAAAAATACCAAAAATTAGATCTAAGATATATTTGATATTATGAATTCAAAAATGATGTCTATTTTATCAAATTCAAAACATATCATTTGCATTAATTAATTTAAAAATTAATTTTCGTCCTCAAAACAAATAGCGTGTTCTTAAGAGATAATAACTATCAAAAGATTGACACTTGTTTATGACTGGTTTAAATGTAAAATTAAATCCAATGACAAACATTGTATTAAATTGTAAAAATATATTCTAAATATACTTTAAAACCACTCAAATTAATAATTTATCACTATTAATTATTTCGATTAAAAAAGTTGTTTTAACTATAATTTAGTAATTTTCACTATTCATCAGAATATGAAAGTTATCCGAAAAGTACCAAAATTTCACCTTAGGATAAATTCGATACTCTGAATCCAAAAATGAATTCCATTTTGAGAGCTAAAATTTATAAAATTTTAAAAGGTGGTTATTACTATTCATAACGGCTAGTTTTAATAATATTTTAATAGCATATCATTGTTTAGTGAAACTCGGTATTGCGTACTACACACGCTATCGAGGAAGGTCACGATTGCGTGTAATGAAGGGCAGGTCAAGGATGCGTGTTGAGCAAGCTCCTTTTGGTGTATCGTACAACACAAGACATTAATGAAATTAAAAAGAATATTTTTTTATAAAATCTCGGGCTGTTACAATATTCTTCCCTAAGGAACAAGTCTTTTACTTCCAATATATATTTAAAAATAGTAGCATACACATTGAACTCATTCTTTAACTCAACATCATAATGATTAACATAGATGAATAAATGTATATATCACATTTTATTATTCCCTGATCTTCTATAATATGGGTATATCAAATGACTCTTTTTATTTCTTCCTCAATAAACATGTCCTTTTTCTTGGATTTCATGGGTTTTCTATTATTCTTCTTTGATACTATTGATCTTAAATTGTAATAGTATTATCAGTTTCTCTATATTTGATACATATAAGATGACCTCTACAATATAGTATCAGGTTCTCTCCATCACTTTATTCATTTTATTCTTTTACCTTATATATTCATAGGAATATCATGAATATTATTCCCATAAGTTGAATATGTACATCCCCCATAATTCTAACCATCATGATCTAAACATATTTCAAAACCAATTAACCAAATACCAAACTTTAACATTTATTTAATCTTGGTGAATATATTAATTTAAACCTTCTGTGAGACTCAACATATTATTCCTTGAAACTTCTATAAAATCCATAATAATTTTAATTCTATTCCACATCTGTAGTGTTGTGACATGGAATTTATCCTTATGACATATAAATATTACTTCTTCAGTTCTCATCTTTTATCATAATCCACTTTCATAATTTTGATGTTCAATTTCACAAAGAACATTTCAAGCATCTATTGAAATATCTTTCGGAGTACCCTGTATCTTTTAAAAATTAATTTCCTCAAGTTTTAAAAAGTGTTGAATATAGGGTGATTTTCTCATAGGAATATGTTAATAATATGAGGATGTAAATGAATCTTACGAAGTCATGAAATTTATAAATTCTTTCTTAAATTTGATTTTGTATGGTAAAATGATCCTTAAATGAACCTTATGAACTCCAAGTAAACATAAAAAAGTTCTACATAGAACTTTATGAACTCTAATTAAACCTTATTAAATCTATAATTTAAACTTATATATTCTAGAAATGAACCTTATGAACTTCAAACAACCTTATGAAGTTTTATATCAACTATATGAAGTTCAAATTGAACATTATAAAATTTATAATTCCACCATATGAAGTGTAGGGTTAACCTTAAAAAGTTCCCTTTGCCTATATAATTTTCAATGTCTCATAATTTATGTATAATTTTTTTTAATTATATGGAATTATTTTGAGACAGTGAAATCTGAAGGCATGCGATTCTGAGGCCCAGAGAGCTCAGAATGATCTGTCAAAGTTTAATTAAACTTTAAATAGCACGCGTGAGTTGTTTTTCTGAAAATAAGAATAAATCTTAAACGGGTTCCTAGATCAGAAATCTGAGGGTATAGTTGCGTTCAGGATGATGGGTTTACCATAGGCACGAATTAAGTTTTGACGGTGCAGGCCTCCTATGAGAAAGCCCAAAAATTTCATAACCGTAAATAAAATAATTAAATAAAGTTATATTATTTTTAAAATGCTTATAACTCATGAATGGTGACTCAGATTAAAAATATGAGACCACCACCGAGCTCATGAGGGATGGTTTTTAGGCATATACTAACATTTGTTGGTGCGGGCCAATTGTGGAAGTTATTTTTTGGCCGTGAATACAACAATTAAGTGACAATTATTTTATTGTTAAAATCCATAACATCTAAATGGAAACTCAGATAAAAAATCTGATAGAACTGTTGAGTTCATTGGGGCTTTTTTTCCTTAGTCAGAGCCTAACCTCGACCGACATGAGTTGAGGGTGACTATTAATAATTTTTTGAACTTTATTTCAGGTACGTTCAGTAAATGCGTGAGTTGCATTTTCTAACTTTTGAACCGGTGCACAGATTAAAAATATGAGGGTGCCATTGAATCCATAGCTCTAGGATTCAATTAATAGAGGCTTTACTTTGACCACACTAGGTCTGAAGAAAAAGTTAAGTTTTGTGACTTTTTTAAAAGAAATGAAATAAAATAATTTTATTATTTTATTTTCTTCCTTTTCCTCTAATGGACAAGTGGAGTGTGGGCCCAACAATGTGTCAAGCCAATAAATGGATTGACCTGTCAATCTAAAGTAACGAAATCATTGGAATATTAAGAAGGTTATTAATTAATGATCCCCTATTAATTCCCCACGTGATTACTTACCATCCCCATCTCTTATATATATGGAGTTTGGGGAGGGGTATCAGCACATGTTCACTACGAAATGAAGTACTGAAGGAGTTTCGAGACACTGAACCCTTATAGGATGGAGCCGATCCCAGTGGGAGGTGACAGGTGACACCGAACGACGAACTAAAGTTCGACATACGAGTGGTGTCGTTGGAAGCTAGTTGTGGAGGACAGTGAATAGAGACCGAATTCCAAAAACTTGTGCTCACCATCATTTTAGAGGTAAGGGGTTTATTCGTTTAAGCATTTTAAATATTTTCCTCTTCCTTGTTATTGAATAATATGAAGAATGCGGACCAACTGACTAACGGGTTGATCCGTGATTCATTAGTTTATGCGGGAGGTTATTGTAGGGTATCTTTTTAGGGGTTTTTATTCTCATTTATTTCAATTGATTATTAAACCCTTAATCCCCCTCTTGTTTATGAGCTAACGCAGATGGAGTGGGCATAAAGAACCTGTCCCAAACCCTATGCTATCTTGGTATCCTTGCGCTTCCATGGAAGATGACTAACATGGTGACACCGACTGGCTACGGTGGGGATAGTGCGTCGATACACGCCGCAAGAGGAGGCCACAACACAAAGCCATGACGGTCATCGGAGTGACTGTAACCTACCGGACGCGGAGGAGGTGCGACACACCATCATGCGCCGCACCATCGCATGCCACTGGTGAGAAAAGGGAGCCACAGCTCATCAGCCACGTTGAATGGAGGAATGTGGCCAGCACACCTACCAGACATGGGTGGCAGAGCAGTGTGCCGTCACGCGCCGCTGTAGAAGTCGGCCGACCATGACAGAATCGGCAGGACCCATTCTAGAGGGTCCCACATACCACCTGGTAGTGCCACATGGCGTCGCTGCTGCGAAGAAGACTGAATGGCGTTTGGTCTTCCAGAAAAACCAGGGGTTGCTCCCCCGATGGCGGCTAGGGCAGACACCCTTGCAGGTTGCACCGCACGTGGGCAGGCCGCCTGCCCAGCGGGTCGCCGCCCAGCGGGCCACCCCCTTCTAGGACACACCCTATGCAGGCCGGGCCACCCTTTTGTGGGCTCCCTTTGCATTCCACCTTTGTGGGCCGCCCCTTGCGAGACGGGCCGAGTCGGTCCGACTAGGTTGGACCGGACCCGGGCCAACCGAGCCCATAAACGTTTAAAGGGCCATATCTTGAGAATCGGACATCGGTTTGATAAACCATCTATGGAGTTGGGTTCCTTGGATCGAGACGACCGTTTTTGGTATAATTATCTCAAGTTTTGAGGACAGTTGGAGTATGTCCAGGTTGGATCGAACCCGAATCTAACCAGGCCCCTAGAACTAAAAATCTTATAACTCACAGACCAGATGTTTGATTGATGCTTTGTCTATCACGTTAGAGCCCTTACAACATGAAGGTTCTTTGGGTTACTTATTTTTGGAGCTTAGTGGTGGTCGAGGCATGAAGAATATCTCGAGGGCATATTCTACGGAACTCGAGTGCACCGAATGGGAGGAATCCTATGGCTTACAATGAGGCAGAGGTTGGAGACAGATCATACGGAGGTCAGCACTCAGCGATCTTGTGTGGGTCAGCGCATACCGATCATGTGTGGGTCAGATCCTATGTGGGTTAGTGCTCAACGATACTATGTGGGTCAGCGCATACCGATCCTATGTGGGTCAGATCCTGTGTGGTTCATTGCTGGGGTTAGTACCTATTGACTCTAGGCGGGTCGGATCCTGTGTGGATCATTACGGGGGTTAGTACCTATTGATCCTATGTGGGCCAAACTCTGTATGGTCAGAGGTAGTGTCTCTTGATATAATAAGATGATCTAGATTTGTGAATAATCATCTGAACTTCTATACTTCACTAAAAACTTGGTTTGAGTTGAGACTATGTTTGAACTAAGTCTTTTACCCGTGTGGTACTTTTATCTTCATGGTGATATTTTCATGTTGATACATGTGTGGTAATTTTACCTTCACGGTAATATCTTCGTAGTGATACCTATGTGGTACTGTTACCTTCATGGTGATATATTTGTGGTGTTACCTATGTGGTACTTTTACCTTCATGGTGTTATATATGTTGTGTTACCTGTGTGGTACTTTTACTTTCGTGGTGTTACCTTCGTGGTGTTACCTTTTTCATATTATTCCCTCATTTATGAGATGATTATATCTTGATAACTTAGGTATTTGTATGGGAATATACCTAATTAGAGTTTTTGACTGCTTCGTTCTTTGTGATCGAGCCTTGCTTTGTGATTTTTCCTTCATGTAACCTTAGGAGAGCTACGGGGTCTTGAGGTCCCTACTGAGTATCATTATACTCACCCCTGCATGGGATTCTCCCACACCTTGTTGTGTATTGTGCAGACGACGTACAATATTGATCGAGGTTTGAGGGAGCCGGGACCGGGCGATACGTGGAGGATACGGGTATACTTAGTGTGATGTGGAGTCAATCTGTACCTACCCTTGAGGTAGGATCCTTGGAGGATGACCCATGAGCTATTTTCCCTTTTTTTGTTGTACTGTACCTTTCATTTGTACTTGTACTTTTACAGTTGGTCTTGTATTCCAACCCATTTACTTTCACCACTCTTTTTACTACAACATTTTACTTCGTGGTTGCATCTTATTGCATTCTACTATGTGTGTTTGTATAGGTTTAAAGGTAATGACTTCCCGTTATATGGATGTGAATTTCCGGTGCTAGTCACCAGCCCTTGGACTTTGGAAGGCAGGCTTGGGGTAGTCATGACATGGGCCCCAGGGGACGGGTCGTGGCAAAGTGGTATCAGAGGGGTCAGTTCTACCAAGGAACTAGTACTATAATCTATTCTACGTGGAAATAGTGTTATGTGTGATGAGTGTGGTCTTCAGTTTGTGGAATCTAGTGTTGGTGCGACAGCCGATGTATCCATACACCAGGACCCTGAATTCTGATTTCTGACTCGGTGCATGAAAACACTGATTGAGTGTGTTTTGGAAATGTTTTTCCTTGGTTTCTTTGGAGTCATCTCACCAGGTATAACTTAATGACAGCGGTGCACCTGTTCTGTATCAGGATGTCATCACATAGACAACCATCTAGGATTCACAAGAGAGTACACGATGATGGCCCACTGAGAAATGAGGATTCGGTTTAGGGCCCTCTTATAGTTTTGGCACCTTCGGGTGGTGTACTAGCTGCACCACCAGCCGTTGGGATACAGATGCTACCAGGGGACCTTGTACACTGAATGAGAACAATGCACGAGTTCTAGTAGTAGAGGCCTCTGAGGTTTCACGGAAAGACATATTTCCAGGTAACTGAGGACTGGATGGAGGCTGTGGCTAGAGTTCCCCCCCTAGTTGGGACACTAGTAGTGCAGATAGTGATCCTAGCTGCTAGTCTTTTCCAGTGCATGACCATGAGGATGGTTTATAGGGTAATGAGGCTTTGGTATATGGACTATTTCCCAAGATAGTACCTTCGGGTGGTGTACCAGCAATACCACTACCTGTTGGTTAATAGTTACTACTGGTGCCACCGGTAGAGGACATATGTAGGCTTAGTTCCTTACAAGAGTTTCAACAATAGATACACCTCAGGTTCCGAGGTGAGCCTGACTCATAGGAGGCTAAGGATTGGCTTGAGGAGGTGGCCGAGTTTCCATCTAGCCAGTGCACCATTCAATCAGATGGTGGTCTTGGTAGAGAGACTTATACATGGATTAGCAGGATGATGACAGTGTTTAGATTACCCTGATCTTACAAAGAGGTGACTTTTCAGTGGACAACCTTGAGAATCCTCCTCAGAGTAGGGGGTCTCTTTCCATAAAGAGATAAGGGGTGACTGCTCCCTAGAGCTTCTACAGCTTTGGAAGGATGACATGTCGATAGCTGAGTATTCATCGAGACATACCGACCATCCCAGGTACACTATGAATATTGTATGACTAGTGCTTCAGGGCTCGGACCTCTGAGAAAGGTGCTTTTAGAGACATATGAGCCAACACTTTTCGTCTATGCATTCCTACTGATGTTAGGGTTCTAGAGAGAACCTTTTTGGTTGAATATTCTTTGGCTGAGCGGATGCAGCCAATGCATGTTAATAGTGGGAAAGTAGGAAACTAATGTCAGTCTCAGAGACTTGGGTGTGTAAAATGTTTCAGGAAGAGGAAGTGATAGGGACAGATGAATCTGCGGGGCAGTAGAAATGGAATTGGATCTAGGAGAGCAGCATGGGGTGGTATACTTTTTGACATGTTACAAACACCACCTTAATGTGGTCCCCACCAGGCTCAAGGATCTGGAGGACAAGGGAAGGGAGTAGCTGCATAAAATCAAGAAGTGTGACCCAAGGGCTCCAGGAATTATTCAGGGTATAGTCTATGTCTAATACTAGCTATCATACTAATAGACATAGGTACTAATCATTCCTTCTTGCCACGAATCTTGTTCAAAACCTAAAGTTTCAGGTTAAACCATTTACTTGATCCTTACGTCTAGAGATACCTATGGGAGGAGACTCTATAATCACACTTATACCAATGGTGTAATCTAACCTTGAGGTGAGAGTTTTAGTTGGAACATCTTGGTGGAAGTGTCAAGGCCTTACGACATTAGTTTAGGTATAGACTAGTTCCATAGTTCCTACTCAAATTGACTGTTTTAGGAAAAAAGGTTGTGGTTTATCTACAACGTTGGAATGGAGTTTTCATTGGTCAGTGAAAAAGGAAACCCAGGTATAACAGGATAAACTCATGAATAGGAGGGTGAAACCAATCAATTTTGAGTCGGCCAACCCTACCCTTGTGGCAGTCAGAGTTTTGAGTTCCCAATAGGAGTGGTAGAGTGTGGGTACATCTTTTCAAAATATGTTTCCAGGATTTCCTCCCCATAGGGAGAGGGACTTTTGCTTTGGATGGGTAATACCATATATTTTTACGTGACTTTTCCAGGGTAGAGACACCCTTGTCAGCATTGATGAAGTAGGGAGATACTTTCCTATGGATGGAGAAGTGTCCGAAGAGCTTTCAGAAGCTGAGACAAAGACTAACGAGTGACCCCATTGTGAGGCTACCAGAAGAGGGAATTGGGTATGTAGTCTACTACGACACATCAGGGACTAGAATAGGTTGTTCCCTGATGCAAGAGCAGGAAGTGATTGCCTAAATCTCATGACATTTGTGATAGAACAAGTATAACTACGCTACCCATGACCTGGAGTTAGTAGGAGTGGTATTTGCGATGAAGATGTGGCTACACTACATGATGGGTGAAAAATTTACTGTTTACTATAATCACAAGAGTCTTAGGTGTATCTTCTCACAGAAGGACCTGAACCTAAGATAGCAATGATGGATAGAGTTCATCCAGGACTAGGACCTTGAGATAGTCTATACTCCTGGGAAGGGGAACATGGTAGCATCCACACTCAGCAAGAGGTATGGTTTACAACTGTTGAGTGAGGCATCAAAGCAGCTAGTTGCATAGTAGATATCATTCGTGGATAAAGATGGAGAAACTTAACTCCAGTCTATGACTGTCACTCCCCCAATTCTTCAGCAAATTTGGGGGGAACAGCTTGGGACGTTGATTGTGAGGCCCGATGTGCTCAGATATCCTCAAGACGATCTCCTAATGGATTTTCTGAAGGTGGGAAGCATGTCATCCTCTTCAGATGATGCACCATGAATTCCGTGATTCTTCAGGAGGAGGTGTTGAGGGAGATCCATACATCCACCCTTTAGTAGTACATCATGAAGTGGTGAAGGTGTACCAGGACTTCCAGTGTCAGTACTAGTGACTGGGGATAAAGAAAGTAGTGACAAAAGTCTTATGCTGACAGGAGATGAAGACCTTTGGAGTTCCAGGAGGGGGACCACGTATTCTTGCAAGTATCTCATCATCAGGGACTATGAAGATTTGGACGAGGCAAAAAGTTATCACTAAGGTTTATCAGACCATTTTTGATACTTCAGAGGATAGGTGAGGTGGCATACCGCTTGGTAGTTCCACCGCATTTGGAGAGGGTTCACGACATCTTCCACGTATCCCAGATGAGGAGACACGTGCACAACCCATCACACGTTATTGAATTGGGAGAGTTGATCTTTGAAGATGGGGGTGAATTTTACAGAGTTACTGTTGGAGATAGAGGATCGAAAGAAGTGAGTCCTTCATGGATGGTCGATCCCTTTGGTGCATGTTCACTGGCAGCATGAGAACCTCCAAGAGAGCACATGGGAGCTGGAGGCTCAGATTCCTGCTCAGTACCCCCATTTGTTTCTTTAGTCTATATTGTGGATTTCAGGGACAAAAATCCAAAAGTGGGGACAATGTAATGTCCCTAAATTTCCATATATATTTTTAATTATATAGATTTATTTAGAGACCACGAAATCTGGAGGCACGCAATTCCGAGGCCCGGAGTACCCAAAATGATCCATCAAAGTTTCATTAAACTTTAAATAGTATGAGTGAGTGGGTTTTCTAAAAAAGTAGAATAAATATTAAACGGTTTCTCAAATATGAAATTCGAGGGCACCATTTTTTTCAGGATGACAAGTTTACCCTAGGAGAGACTTAATTTTAGTCGGCTCACGCCTCCTATGAGAAAACCCGAAAATGGTGTAACCATAAATAAAATAATTAAATAAAGTTATTTTATTTTTTAAAATGATTATAACTCATGAACAATGACTCAGATTAAAAATCTGAGACCACCACTGAGCTCGTGAGGGTATGATTTCTTTAGGCAGATACTAACATTGGTCAGCACAAACTACTACAAAAACGAGCAAGGGAAGCGCTACCTCTTTATCAGCGCTTCTTTTAGTAGCGCTGATAAAGGGGGGATTTATCAGCATAGAAAAAATTTATATTTCAAAAAAAATTCATGAAAAATAAATTATTTTTATATAAGTATATTTATTCATATATAAATATAATATATATTTTTTAAATTTGTTTTAGATACGTATAAATAGACTATTACATGTAATATATAATAAATTTAGTGAAAATGGATTTAAAATAGTTTTAAAAAATATTATTAATTAATAATTTTCTAATTATTATCGATTAAAAATTATTTAATAATAATATGAAGACACAAAAAATCAAAACAATTAATAAAAGATCTAAAATAAGTTGAAAATGTTACCCATATTTCAAACGGCCATAACTTGTGATCCGGGTGTCCGTTTGAGCTCTAAAACATATCAAATCGAAGCCTGCGATGAGCTCTACACGCTGGTTCCTGAAGATGAGCTTCTGTCACATTTTTCAAGGCCAAAAAAGGCCCAAAATGCCTCAAAAACTGAGTTTTTAGTCAGGATATACTGATTTGTTAACATTCAAACAGGTATAACTTCTGATCCGGATGTCAGTTAGCCCTATACCACATATCATATCAAATATTGTTTCATTTTATTCAATTTTACTGGTTGTGGAGTCGAAACAGGCTTCTGGATTATAAGATATTGTCGTTTTAACATTCTATGGCTTTTCAAATACACATATATATGTATTTATTCGTAAATATATATATATATATATGTGTGTGTGTGTGTCTGTGTGTGTGTGTTGTATATATGTATGTATGTATTTATTTATTTAATTATAAACACACATAAAAAACATATTTCATAAATATATTTAAAACTAATCTTATGAGTATATATTAATATACAAATAAATATACGGATAAAAAATTATAACTAAATATATATATATATATATAAATATAAATATATATGAATATAGGAATGAATATACATATACTAATATATGAATAAATATATTTATATTAATATGAATCTATATCAATATAAGAATAAATATAACTATATATATATATATATAGATATATCATTAAATAGAGAAAAAATGAAATAGATTAGTGGTAAAGGTGCAGCTGTGAAAGGGGGAGGTTGCGGGTTCGAGTTTGGGTAAAAGCTAAGGGGCTATGTGCATGTGAGGATTCGTGGGAAGGGCAGTGTGCGGGAGACCTTCTAGCACTGATACGGGGGGGGGGGGGGGGGGGGTCAAGCGCTGATAAAATCTCTCCCTGTATTATTTAATTCTTTTTTATTTTTTTTGACTTTTAGAAGCGCTTTTTAAAAGTGCTGATAAAGGTCCCTTTTATCAGCGCTAAAAAAAAGCACTGATAAAATGGACCCCCTATATTTGCACTGATATTTACAGCACTTTTTTAGCACTATTAAAGCCCATTTTGAGCGCTGATATAAGCTGTTTTTGTAGTAGTGGCGAGCCAAAAGTGGAAGTTAGTTCTTGGCCATGAATAAAATAATTAAGAGAGAATTATTTTATTGTTAAAATCCATAACATCTAAATGGTAACTCATATTGGAATGATGAGAGAACCGTTGAGTTAATTGGGTTGTGTTTCCTTTTTGAAGAGCCTAACCTCGATCAGCATGATTCGAGGGTGACTGTTAATAATTTTTTGAACTCTTTTTTCAGGTACGTTTAGTAAATGCGTGAGCGGAGTTTTCTAACTTTTGAACTGGTGCACGAATTAAAAATTTGATGGCACTATTGAATTTGCAGCACCGAGATTCGCTTAAGGGAGGCTTTAATTTGACCGCAGTAGGTCTAGGGAAAAATTTAAGTTTTGTGACTTTTTTAAAAGAAAAGAAATGAAATAATTTTATTATTTTATTTTATTCCTTTTCCACCAACGAACAAGCGGAGTGTGGGGCCAACGATGTGTCAAGACAATAAATGGCTTGACCTATCAATCTTAAGTAACAACATCGTTGGGGAATTATAAAGGTTCCTAATTAATGAGCCCCCATTAATTCCCCACGTCATTACTTACTCTCCCCCTATCTTATATATATGAAGTTTGGGGTGGGGTATCAGCACAGCTTCACCAAGCAACGAAGTGCTGAAGGAGTGTCGAGATTCCAAACCCTTAGAGGACAGAGCCGATCCCAGCAGGAGGTGATAGGTGACACCGAACCATGAACCAGAGATCGACGTATGAGCGACACCGTTGGAAGCTAGTTGTGGAGGACAATGAACACTGAATGGCTTCCACAAACATGCTTTCACCATCGTTCTAGAGGTAGGGGGTTTATTCGTTTACACATTTTAAATGTTTTCCTATTCCCTGTTCTTGAATAATACGAAGAACACGAACCAACCATATAACGGGTTGAACCATGATTCATTCGTTTTTGCGGGAGGTTGTTGTGGGGTATTATTGTAGGGGTTTTGATTCTCATCCATTTCAATTGATTATTATACCCTTAATCTCCCTCATCTTTATGAGCTAACACGGAGGGTGCGGGCCTAACAAACCCGGCATGAACCCTCCGCTATCTTGCTATCCTTGCACCTTCATGGAAGACCGTCAGTGAAGTGACATCGACTGGCTACATTGGGGATAGCACATTGACGCACGCCGTAAGAGGAGTCCACGACATAATGCCGCAACAGTCATCGAAGTGGTCGACACCTGCCAGTCGTGGAGGAGGTGCGACGTCCCATCGCGTGCCGCTATTGAGCAAAGGGGGCTGCGACTTGTTAGCCGTAGTGATCGGAGGTAGGCGGATGGCACAATGGTCGACTGTGGGTGGAAGAGCGGTGTACCATCACGTGCCATTGGCGAAGTCGGCCGACCGCGATGGAATCGGCAGGACCCACTCTAGCGGGTCCCGTGTTCTACCTGGCAGCACCATGTGGCACCACCACTGTGAAGAAGACCGAATGTACTTCATCCATTTGGGAAAACCAAGGGTCTCTCCCTCAGTGGAGGTTAGGGAGGACCCCCTTGTGGGTCACACCGCACGCGAGCGGGCTGCCTGCCTAGTGGGCCGCCGCCTAGCTGGATTCCCCCTTACGGGCCACGCCATACACGAGCCGGGCGATCCCCTTGCGGGCCACCCTTTGTAGGCCACCCCTTGTGGGATGTCCTTGTGGGACTCCTTTTCAGGATTCCCCCTTGTGGGCCGGGTTGGGTCGGTCTGACCGGGTCGGGCCGAACCCAGGCCAACCGGGCCCATAAACACTTAAAGGACCATATCATGAGAACATGACGTCCGTTTGACTAACCATTTGCAGCGTTAGGATCCTTGGATTGAGATAGTCCATTTTGTTATACTCCTCTCGAGTTTTAGAGATAGTTGAAGTATGACCAGGTTGGATCGAACCCGAATCCAACCGGATCCCCGAAACTAAAACGCTTATAACTCGAAGACCGGGCGCCCTATTGATGCACTGTCTGTCACGTTGGAACCCTTACAATATGACAACTTTTTGGGTTACTCCTTTGCATAGATTAGTGGTGGTAGAGTTAAGACTAATATCTCGAGGGCAGATTCTTCCGAACACGAGCGTACTGGGTGTGAGGAATCTAGTGGTTGGTAGTGAGGCGGAGGTTGGAGATAGATCATACGGAGGTCAGTGCTCAGTGATCCTGTGCGGGTCAGCACATACCGATCCTGTGTGGGTCAGATCCTATGTGGGTCAGTTCTCAGTTATCCTGTGTGGGTTAGTGCATACCAATCCTATGTGGGTAAGATCCTGTGTGGGTCATTGCAGGGGTTAGTACCTATCGACTCTGGGTGAGTTAGATCTTGTGTGGATCATTGCGGGGGTTAGTACCTATTGATCCTATGTGGGTCAGACTCCATATGGTCAGAAGTAGTGCCTCTTGATAGAATAAGATGATATAGCTTCACGATTAATCATCTGTACTTCTATACTTCACTGAAAACCTAGTTTGAGCTAAGACTCTGTTTGAACTAAGTCTTTTACCTATGTGGTACATTTATCTTTGTGGTGATATCTTCATGGAGATACATGTGTGTTACTTTTAACCTTCATGGTGATATCTTCATAGTGATACCTCTATGTTACTGTTACCTTCGTGGTGATATCTTCGTGGTGTTACTTGTGTGGTACTTTTACCTTCATGGTTTTATCTTCACAGTGTTACCTATGTGGTACTTTTACTTTCATGGTGTTACCTTCATGGTGTTACCTTTATGATATTCTTCCGTCATGTATGAGATGAGTATATCTTGATAACTTAGGTATATGTAAGGTCATATACCTAAGTAGAGTTTTTGACTACTTCGTGCTTTGTGATTGAGCCTTGCTTTGTTGGTTTTCTTTCGTAGAACTTTAGGAGACCTACAGAGTCTCGGGGTCCCTACTGAGTATCATTATACTCACCCATGCACGGGCTTCTTCCTCACCTTGTTTTGTCTTGTGAAGACGAAATACAACATTGACCGAGGTTTGAGGGATCCGTGACCAGGTGATACGTAGAGAAGACGGGCGTACATAGAGTGCCGTGGAGGCAATCTGTACCTACCCTTTAGGTAGGATCCTCAGAGGGCGACCCATGAGCTATTTTCCCTTTTTTTAGTTTTACTGTACCTTTCAGTTGTACTTGTACTTTTATAGTTGGTCTTGTATTCCAAACCCTTTACTTTCAACACTCTTTTTACTATATCCGTTTACTTCGTGGTTGCATCTTATTGTGTTCTATTATATGTGTTTGTACAGGTTTAATGGAAATGCCTTCCCATTATAGGGATATGCCTCTCTAGTTCTAGTCACCAGCCCCTGGCCTTTAGAAGGCGGGATTGGGGTAGTCATGACACGGGCCCTGGGGGATGGGTCATGAAATAATTAACCTTATGAACCTTATTTTTTCTTTATTACATCTACATTTAACCTTAAAAAAACTAAGTGAGCCTTACGAAGTCTATTAGAGCTCAAGAATTTTCTAAATTCATCAAAACCTATAATTTTCAGAATTGGATCAAATCAACTAAAATCTTTTCAAATACATATAAAATAATTCAAATCAATATATAAAATCATCTAAATAGTTTATTTCACCTCATACAATAGTTTGTATACTTAGGTCTTAATGGATGGTCTCTCCAACTTTCAATTAGCTCATTCTTCCTTAATACTAGTCATTTAATTTCGCATTTAGCCAACTTCTTCTAAACCCATTATTAACTATTGTTGATCATGTATCCTCAACCAATAAAACGTATATTTCATTCCATAAGGATAAACTCTATAATAATTAGATATAAGGGTTATTGTTGTGAATCTATTTTTCTAAGACATATGAATGAAAACATCATCTCTAAACTCCTTTGACAATGTGAAAATGCATCCCGAATAGTCTTTTTATGGAAGACAACTTCAAAATATCTACACATACCTCCCAAAACGTATTGAAAACTAATATTATATAGAGGAAAATTGTTTATTAAAAAAAATAGAATCACCAATATCCTTTGGTATCTTCAAATATAAATTATAGTTGTGTATAATTATTGTGTTTTTTAATATTTTATTTTTTTAAGATTATTTTTTTTGCATTTTTTTGTAAATAATTTAAATATTTAGATGATATTTATAATTAACTCTCATTTTTTTAAATAAATTTCTAAATAATCATTTTTAATTAAGTTATAATTAATTTACATTAGTATTGAATTGTTTATTTAATATTTTTATATTTTCCCACTCATGGTTTTATATATTATTTTAATTGATTAATTTTTTCATTGTATTTTAATCACAATTGGTAGATTAAATTATTTTATTTTTAATCTATAATATATGTTATATATATATATGTACGTGTGTGATAATGAAATCTATATTTTTTTAAATTTTGTGATATGATTTCTATACTTTTGAAATGGTTTTATAATTGAATATGAATTTTTTTAATTATAATTTTCTTATAATTTTTATAAATTAATTATAATTATTTATATTATAATGGAAAATAGAACATCAATACATGGAAAAACTAATTCTTCTATACTAATCGGGGATCCTGATACTATTATATCAGTTTGACCATTATACTGGTTGTGACAAAACATTGATATAATTTATATTTATAGTGTTACATTTAATGAAAATGTAAAAACATGCATGGTAATATTTAGTGGATCTTATCCTAATGATGAAATCCTCTTAAAGAATCTCTACCAAGGGATGTTGAACACACATTGTTGAAATAATACAATTTTATTCCTATTAATGAAGTGATATAATAAACACGGTTGGATTTAATGACATCAATAATATTTTAATTAAAACATAAAAATCATTAATGAGGATCACTTTATAGAAAGGAAAGTACAATATAATGAATAAAATAAAAAATAAATGGATTCTATCTAGCATCATTATTTAATATGACTAATGATGATCACCCATCAATAACCAACTAGTTCCTACCTTCATATGGGATCCATCAATAATGGAATCTCAAGATAACTTTATAAGGAACTTTTTTTATTATATATATATATATATTAGAATATAGTCTCATTAAATGAAGAAAGAAGGTATGAGGGAACTTAACAATTTGGGAATAGTGAAAGCCAGTCGAGCCCATTCCCAATTGTGTTTTTCATCTTTTCAAAAGGATAATTATGAATAAATTAATGAATAAAATCCCTAGAATCTCTAAAATAGGTTCTTTTGAAATTATATTTATAGTTAAATTAAATCCAATAATTACCTCATATTTCAATTCTTTATTCATTGAAGATGTTGATCAATCCGAGCACCATTCAAGTCATACCATCATTACTAAAAATAATCCAAACTTAAATTCATCTAGCGGTATCCACACATGATCCATGAATCTCAAAACACAATTATTGGTATTTTAGGTTAAATCATAAAGGAACCAATCATCTTGAATCATTCTCCATTTATCATAACCAAAATTCTCTCTGGATTGATAGAATTTATTCCTTGTTCTCTTGGTCCTGAGAGAGAGGATGATTTATTCTCTCATTCTTAATATAGTTCTAGAGAGGTTCTATTGGTCTTGATATAATTATATTGAGAGAAAATATTATGAAAAAAAATTTATAACCCTAGGAAATGGTAGAAAATGTAATATATAGTTAGGGTTAAGTATTAGATAATTTCACTAAGGGACTTCATCAAATATTCTATATAATATATTCTCCATTCCAAATAATAATAATAATAATAATATTATTATATTGCATGTCATGAACTAACTCTAAAATATTTAAATATTATTTATTAAATAAATAAATCAATATTTATTCAAATGATATTAAATAAAGTTATATCATTTACATCAAGCCTTAACTGAGACAATAAAACCTCCTCGATATTTATCAATCTTTAAATAATAAATAATAATCTAAATAAATATTATTCATTTAATACATAAATAAATATTATATTTACTAATACCCAGATAAATATTTATTTTAACATTCAACTCCAATATTCTAAACTTGAATATATCTAGTGATTGAATTCATGCAATCAAGTTAACACGAGTAATTATTATTCCATGAGCTTGTGAATAATATTTATTACTAATATTAAATTCAAATAGAATTTAATCTTAGATTTTGGATACACTTATTGTGTGTCCATTTAGGACTACTTATCAGTGGTATTAGTAGATCTTTCATAAAGTTTAAGATTGATGTCAAGTAACACATCAAGAAACCCATAGATAAAGGAGTTAATGCGACAACAATAATAATATCAAATGAATTCTTTCTAGGTAATATAATCCCTCTATCTCGATATATCATCGAACAGGTCTTATACTTATGTCATCAACCAACATTCTTAATTCATATTTCTTTAACCACTTAAATTTAACTTGTAGATGAACTATCATGACCATGGATTTAATCTGACTATTCCATTATAATCAAACAACCTGAGATTTCAAATTCATTTAATTCATAAGGGAAAAATAATTTCATTACTTATTCATTAATGTCACATCACTTATGATGCACTTAATACATCCTACCTCATCATGATAATATATTATTATAGTTTTTATAAATACATCCAAATACATGATTCATGATACACATTAATAATAATATAAAGTCTAAGGACCATAGCACACATCCATAGATATGAATATCCAACAACACATAAACATGTGGAATTCCTATTAGTGGGTTTGTCCTCACAACCTCCTCTCTTAGAGATTACAAAGTAAAAAAAGTTAATGAGATCAATCCTCATTATATTATGATAATACAATGATTTATTATCAAAAAATAATCTATGTTCCATTAGAAAGATATCATATAGATCGTAAGATATATGTTAAAGAATATCATCACAACACTTGAAGGTTCTTATTATAAAAAGGAACTAGTTTTACCTTTCGATGTGATAAATATGCCCAGTACACTATCACATTAATTTAATACATAAGAACAATCATTATTTGATAAGATATTAATACTATTGTCTTATAATATTATTGAAACTGACATTATAAAATAAGTTGGTTCTAGGGAGCCAACTCTAATAGACTCTCACTTTCGCTAGAGCCAAATGTTAACAAGTTTTAGTTTGCTAGGTATCAACTAATATTTATTATTATACTAAGATATGAATTTAGTAAATGGGTTTGCCTCATTTTATTTTTTACTAAATATACTTACTCTGATTATGCCCCTTTTAAGAAAAATCTCTCAAAATGTGATACTTCTGAAGTATATTCTTCATTCATTAATATTTCCTTGGATCTTTTGAAAGAACCACTACTGCAGTGTTATGAAAATAAAATGTATCATTATATTTACTTCTAGGTAAACCATGAGACCCAGAATTAAGTTTCATATCCAAACAACTTATTTAGCTCCATCAGAAGCTATAATATACTCTGAATCTACTATAGAATCAATGACTATAGGAAACTTTGAACTCTGCAAGCTCAAAACACCAATATTAAGGAAAAAAAATATATTGACTATGATTTAAAATCATTCTAATATATCTAGAAACTATCATTTTTATATCCATTGATGAATAGTTTCTCATATCCTCCAAAGGATATGATCATATCCTTTATACGTATCAGTTACTTTAGGATGTTCTTAACAACCATCCAATGGTGGTATCGTGGGTCAAATTTATATATGTTTTTCATTATTAAGGTATATAAAACATCAAGACTAGTATATATCATGCTATCAATGATAGATATTATAGCTGGAGTGTATCATATTTCACTCATTCTATCTCTATCCTCTTGCGTTTGAGGATACATTTTATTGGAGAGATGTATGCCATGTGACATTGGAAGAAATTCCCACTTAGATTGTTCCATATTAAATATTTCAAATAGCTTTCCAATATAAATAACTTCAATTATTCCAAGAATATTTTAGATCCATCACAATGGGTCTTGATCCATAGAATATAGTATGGTTCCCCAAAACCTTTTATAAAGAATCACTTATTTAACCACACATTAATTCCCTCTAATACTAGTATCTTTTTTCTTATCAATGATATATCATCAACATATGCTACTAGAAAAATAATCATACTCCCATAAACCACTTTTAGGTATAGGGATCATAATCATTATTTATGAAACCAAATTCCACTATGGTTTTATCAAAATGATTGTTCCTTGATGTTGATGTTTTATTTAACACATAAAAGTATCTCTAAAATTTTCATACCTTACTGAAATCCTTTTTATTCATAAACCCTTCCATTTGCATCATATAAATATCTTCAAAAATATTTCCATTAAGGAAAGAGGTTTTGATATCCATTTTCTAAATCTCATAACCATAGTAAGTTTCCATGAAAAGTAAAATTCTAATAGATTTAAACATTATGAATAGGGAAAATGTTTCATCTAGTCTATGCCTTGATGTTTCTTAAAACCTTTTGCAATAAATAGTTATTTTTATGCATTGAATTTTCTATTAATAACTGATTTCTTATTGAATATAGATTTTCACCCAAAAATCTTTACATAAATTGAAGGATCCAAAAAAACACAAAATTGGGTTTGATACATGGAATCCATTTCATAATTCATTATTTATTTTCACTTTTAATCCTTTGAGACACTTACTACTTCCTTGTATGTTAATGGTTCATAATTATCGATTAATAACACATCACCTTCCTCAATGACTGGAAAATAACATCTATATGGTTCTATAACTTCATTAATGCTCCTACATAATACTTGTGTCTCTAGAAAAAAAACTTCAATGAGGATTTGGTTAATTTCTTCTTATTACATATCCTGTATATCTTGAGACTTAACTTCATCAAAGTCTATCTTTCTACCATTATCTACACTAGAGATATTCTCCCACTCAAGGAACATGATATGTATTTCCCCTATTACATTTTTTATAAGGGTTCATATATATAATATCTTCTAATTTTCTTGGGATATCCTATAAAGATAAATTTAGTGCCTTAGGATTCAAGTTTATTGCTTGAATTAGATTTAAAAAATGATTCACATCTCCACACATTTAATTTCAGTAAAAATATATTTCCTACCACACCATAACTAATATAGGATTTTAATTACCACTTTAGTTGTCACTTGAGTTAGTATATGTGTTACAGTATTTAATGAATATCCCTAAAAGAATAATTAAAGACTTTCATGATTCATCATTGATCTCACCATGTTAAACAAGTAGTGTTTACTCTTTTCATGGAAACCATTCCACTATGGCATATATGGAGGAATTAGTTGATATGGTATCCAAAACTCTCTTAGATAATTGTTAAAATCCTATTTAGAATACTCCAGACCATGTTCTGAGTATAATTTTTTGTTATCTTCTTACCAAGATGATTCTCTACTTCATTCTTTTATTCCTTAAATTTATCACATGAATCATACTAATGTATTATTAAGTATACATATCAGTATCTATTAAATTTATTTGTAAAAGTTATTAAATATGAGTATATGCTCCTATATTCCACTGGAAAAGGTCCACACATGTCTGTATAAACTAATTATGGAATCACTATGGACCTTTTAACCATTCCATTAGATGGATCATTGATCATTTTTTCTTTAAAACAAGAATTATATATATTCATGGATTTTAGATCAAAATAATATAAATACCATTGGTATATAAAAGGGGTTTTTGAATCATTTTTTTTATTTTTAATGTTATGTTACATCTTTGTAAGAAACATTGTAATTAAGTTTTTTACACTGATTATCTTAATTGATATAAAAAACAAAGTCCACGTAGGTTATTATTATAACCAAAAATGAAAAACCTTATAAAATTAAAAATTAGAGACATTTTCGTATATTTTATTATTATAATTGACATTGAAAAACCTCATAAAAATAAAAATCAAGGAACTTTATACATAATTTATTTTCCAATCTATGTGTATTTTTTTATGTTCATTATAAAAATAACCAATAAAAAAAATATTTTTTTAAAAAATATTCAAACATACAATACCCAAAACTTTAATAGAATAAAAATAATAACAATAATAGTAAAATAATAATAAATATTTGTAAAATATAGTAAAATTATATAATAACCTTTTACATCACAAATTTTTTACAATTAATTTTTTTACAATTCTAAAATCAAAATTACAAATATTAAGATAGAAAACAAAACTAAACAAAACACATAAAATAATATTCCCATACTCTCTATAGATGATTTAGATCATTTAAATTATAAGTGAGAGGATCATAAAAAATAAATAGATTAAAAAGAAACTATTTAACATATATTCCTAATATAATGATAATATAAATAAAAGGAAAGGTCATAATAAAATCTAAACTTGAAAAATATGTTACTATTTGTAATTATTTCATACATAAATCACAAAAACTAATATCCACATTTGACTAATCCTTGTTAGTGATGATAATTATATTTCAAAATGAGTTATTAATTGAAATTTATATTTTTAATATCTATTATATTGTATTAATTATAAAATAAGACATATTTTTACACACATAATTGATATTTTTTTCATATTTACAATTAGTCGATTATAGTTCTTCCATGACCTGCTTAAATATAATAAGCATGAAATAAAATAAAAATTTATTATAGAATATAATAATTAAAATATGAAACCTAATTATCTAATACTTCTTTAATGTTTTCTCACATGCCACCATGTTTGGAGCATAACCAATAAGCAGTTTTTTCTTGTTGAAAAAACACACAACATCTATTGACTATTAATTTTGAAAACTATTATTTCAGTGGCTATTTAATTAATATAAATAAAACTATATAAAATATATGTTTCATACCCTTCAAGATAAGGAATAATCCAAAAATTAGTTTCTTTATATTGAAATCCTTGAGAAACATATTCAATTCTTTCATCATCCTGTATTGTCCTAATTGTTGGAGAAATAAATTATGGGCCTATGAATCCATAAAATGATGTCATATCATACTAAATAAAAATTATATAAAGATACCTAATAAAAAAAAACATAATTCGTAATTTAAATAAAATTGATATAATTAAATTAAATATGATAATCAAATTACGTAGGAGATATTTGCATCATTACGAGGCCCGATATATTCATAGCTATAAACTCTATGAAATAATTCGTACAAATCATTAGTAAATAATCATACCCACAAATGTTATCACTCATTATCATCTCATAAACATTAAATAACATAAATGCATACAATGATAATTTAGTAAGTCCTTTAGAAAATAAAGTATGTGAAGTTAAAGGGGCCTCAATATGTTTCTATATAAAATGTATTTAACTTTAATGTATTATAAGAATCTGTATATATATATATATATATTAAAATATTAAAGAAAATTTAACTCTAATATTAAATAAAGGATATAATCTATATGTTCCTTAGTAGAAAGTTTTCAGAAAAGTCTTGATAGACAATGTTAAAAATGTTTTATAGTTTTTATAGCTTTAGAAACCTCATTAATAAAGAGAAATATTCAATCCATTTCATCTATACTATCCTTTACTATTAAAGTAAGTGGATATATATCCATTTTCTAATTTTGTAAGGTACCCCTGATATTATTTATGATTATATATACTTCAATATGATATTGGGGATCCTCAAAATATAAATCATAGTAGATGAGAAACTATGATAGTAGAGATGGAGAAATGATCTATATAGGAAGAGGTAGAAGAGAGGGATATGCAAATGGAGAAAAATGAGTGGGGTATGTATAGTAGAACTATCTATGAATGCCTAAAAATATTTATTGTGTTGATGATATAATCATTTCCTCTATTTTCTAACCCATACCCTAAACTTTATCTTCTAATGATTTCATTTTTTCTTTATATACATCATCCCTTGAAAAATTTCAAGAATGACCAAACAGTTTTTAAAAGATCCACCAAAATCATATCCTCTTACATGAACTGAGTTTCCTTCATTTTTTAACATTATAGACAAAATATATTTTCTATCCTTGAGTATAAAGGCCCCATATGTTATTTTATCCTCATGATCTTGTTGTAATGGATATTTAAAAAATTTATTAGTGAATTTAAAAATATAAAGAGTTTAAAAATAACATAAATAACTTCTTAAAATCTTATAAGTTATATAAATTTAATATTATATAAGTTTTTTTTCCTTTTTTTTATATGGGACATTTTATAATTTTCTAATCTAGTTAGTGGGGAGGGGGGAATGGGTACATCTCTGCAAATCCTGAAGACCCATCTCTCAGTTTTTCCAAAATTTCAGTCATTATTTTTTCTTTGAGTAATGAATAGACTTTAAAAGATAATTTATGTAGGTATATGTTCTTCTATTATATCTATAGATTATATATCCTTAGTTTCTATTAATTAAGGGAAAACCCATTAATAGAATGATTTTTCGTGATTATAAAATAAACCCATCAAACAGTTGACATTGCACTTATAAAAAATGTTTCATACTATTTACTTTAAATAGACTTAATCAATGTGTCTTTATTTTTAAAACTATATATATTACATGGATTTTAATTTTTCATTCAACTAAAAATTAAATATTATGTTAGTGTTGATTTAAAATCCCTTAATTTCCTTATAACAAAGGATAAGAATATCCTCTTGAATCATTTAGAATTATGTAACTCATATGCCACCTGATGAGAAGGAAAGAATAACTAATGTTACTAAAAAAAATTCATGATAAATAAAATAATTATAAATTCACTTATAAAAATGGTCTTTCATGGTTGATATTATCTTGTTTTGTCAATACTTCTCCAATTATAATTGAAAATTATTACTTTTTGAATAGATTTTATAGCCATAAAACATCTAAATTTCCATGAATTGGACCCATAGGACTACTGTTACCTCCAAACTCAATATATGTCCTTTCTTTCTTTCTATGAGAAAGTGATAATTTATGTAAACATGTGCTACCATGTTTACTAGACCATAAGACCTTCTTTTTCCCTATAGCTGTAGGTCAATCACGTGTAGAGGAATGAGGAAGATCCTTCGAATTGATATGTGGAGGGTCCTACCTAAAAGATAAAGATGACTCAACTGTTTGATCTGACATAATACTAAAAATCAAATTAAAAAACATTTAGTAAAATATTATACAAATCTAACTATTATATATAAAATTCGACAACAATAAGAAAATAATCCAAAAAAAACTAAACTAAACACATTTTTTATTATATTCATTTGGGTATTTAAATAAAAACTAAGAGTATTAAAACATTTATGAGACATGAAATAATATAAACATAAGAAAAAAAACATAAGTAAAAGATTATACAAATCCAACTATTTCATATAAAATTGAATAATAATTAAAAATGATACCAATTAAACGAAACTAAACAAAACACAATTTTTATCATATTCATCTGATTAGATAACTAAAATGTTAAACTAAATATTATGAAGACATTTATATGGCACAAAATGATATTTAAAAAAGTAAAAAAACTTAATTTAAATATTATAAAAATTTAAATATTAAATATAAAATTATATAACAATAAAAAAAATTAAGAAGAAAAATAGAGAAAAAAACCAAGGAAAAAACAAACTTTTTATCATATTTGTTAGATTAGTTAATTAAAATTCTAAAAAACATACTGATAACATTTATGAGACATGAAATGATATAGATGGAATAAAAAAACTGAATTAATATTCAATGTAATAAAAGTATCTTAAATAATTTATATTTATATATAATGTATTTCGAGTACTAAATAAAAATTTTAACATATTTTTTAAAAATTATGACATAATTAAATAATATAATTAGAAATAATACATATCACATTTTATAAAATTTGAAAAGTTTAACAAGAAATAAATATATTTTATGTATAATATCAAGAGATCACTAAAGGATTTCTTTCCTATATTTCATCTTTACGATCATTATGTATGGGACAAACCTTGTTTACACCATAGTAATCAATATCCTATAATAATATTTCAATGAAAGTAGGAATATTACATAATTTATTATCATCATAAACTTTATCAACACCAAATTATTATTTTTTCCTTGTAAAATTATAGACCACTACACATTCAATGCATTAAGAACATAACAATTTTATTTTCATGTGATTTCATGATAAAAGGGTCACCTGTGTATTACAATATATTCAAATCTACTAGTGTCATACTGAATTCATCATATTTAACACTTTTTTTACTGACGATCCATTTATAGTTGAACATAGAAACTCATAATTTAATGTAATCAATCTACCATATATCTTCAATAACTCTATAATATGAACTTGATGTGGAGATTGAATTTTTGTCTTCTACGCTCAAAAAATGAATTTCTTCGATGAACACTAATACATTTCTATTTAGAACTTCACTTATATTGTCTTGGTTTTTTGTATAAAATATATATCCATTAATTTTATATTCAAATGAAGTTATAAAATTTTAACTTGAGACACCTATTAACCATCTCAATGTTTCTGAAATATCAGATCTATTACACATGATCTCTTCAAACCATGGAAATTTCTTTTCTTATACTCATTCCATACCCATATAAATTTATCATTGGATAATGTTGTTTTAACAAATTAATATGTGATTATATATATGATTAAGTTCCATCTGTGCTATTCAAGATATATAAATATACCCTCATTATTTGTTCACTTGTCTGATTTTTTTTCATACCATGGATTCACTTTCTTCAAAAACCGAATCATTCATGGTGAGTGATAAGCAAACCGATATGATTCACTATAGAAAAATATTCTATATTAAACTATACCACCTCATTAGAAATATACTTATCAATAATGGAAAATTATGGTTGATATAGATTCTTAAACTACCCCATCAATATCTTCATATACCTTTTAAAAGGATACATCTAATATAAATATAATATACCATAATGATTTATTTTTTTCATAAAATGAACCATAAAATATACCATGATATCAAAAAAAGTTGGTGGAAAACACATTTATAGCTAAAAAAGTATATCAAATACAACATTATATAAATTGTTTAAAAAATTCATATATACCACTTTATTAAAAATGAAATAGAAAAAATAACACACCTTGATAGTATTAAATCAAAAAAAATGGGTATTACACTATATAATTCAACATGTAGTATTTACTGCATCATAACCTAACCTTCATGATATTTCATGCCTATTATCTTCAAATATTTTAGTGGCATAAAATTTTTTATATTTGAAGAATAAACCTAAGGCACTTTGATGTCATGGAGTCACTGATAAAAACTAATTCTCTCCCTCTTGGATTATGTATGATAAATCAAAGTAAAGTATGTTCATTTTCTTTTAGAAGTGGGAGATAACTCTAAACATATTCCAAATATCAATAAGTCTAATATTGAATTCAATCCATCTTTATTCTTGATTTTAATATCTAAAAACACTTCAATAAAAATATCATATATATTATTCTCAACATGAATCACATCAATTTTTTGTTTGATCTCATGATATTTCTAATATGAAAACTCAAAAATATATTGATCATTTCTACCATATATTTCTATCATACCATAAATTTATGTCTTTAAAAATTTGTTGTAAATGATTTCCACCCTCTCAAAACACTAATTTATTGAAAAAGGATTTGTAATAATATTAAATTTCTATAATCCCCTGATTTTCTATTTTTTAATTTTTATAAGACTGATCCATAAACAAAGACCTTTGATAAAAAATTATCACTATTTTCCCCTAGTTGTAGTTGATAACATGAAGTCCCTTTTTCACAAATTGGACAAAAAATATGCCCCTTAACATTGTATCTAGATACATTTCCATATATTGGTATGTCATTTATAATGAACATAATCATTCAAGTAATTGAAAATATTAATTTTTATAATAATCACACATTTTGATTCCTTCCTTCTATAAGTGTTTCAAATCACCAATTAATAGTGATAAGTAAACATCAATATATTTTCCAAGATATTTAGGTCTAGAAATAATTAAACTCAATAGGATATATTTTCATTCCATACAAAATTTAAGATATAATCTTTAAATTACCAAAAAAGGTCACAAAATATGTTTTCTACAAAAGATCTGATATAGATTCATTCCATCTATACACATTCCAAGTATGAAATTTCTAGCTTTATTTTTCAAATATAGGAAATTGTTTATCTATTTTCTTCCATTACATGCCATTAATTGGATGATGTAGTTTCTATCAGACATTTAATAATTTTTATGTAATATTAATATTTTTTCATCATTTTAATTTGAAAATAAATTTCAGAATTAGTACTTGGGATAATATATAAATCAATCTATTATTTTTTTCAACTTATGATGTGATGTTATATATTTAGGAAACTATAATAGACCTTAATATTCTTCCCTATATAATAAAACTTCATCGGGGGTAGGCACATACCTTCTTTTACCCCAATCTCATTGAATGTAATATTTTTTTTTTATTATAATATGAATATAGTATATCTTTTTCCTTAGGAAGTATGCCTTTCCAAAACTATAGAAATATTATAAAACTATTATCACCCCATCCATTTCTGATTATCAAGTTAACTAATCTTAACACTATTGAAAAAAAAATTCACAAAACCTAGATATAATGGGTTTTTAACATCACCGTATAAGTGCTCAATCATTTGTGTTTTCTCAATTGATTCTAATCATATCTTAAATTTGATTAGAATTATCATAGTGAAAATATCAATCAAATTTAGATCTTGAATACTTCACAATTTCACAATGTCAAATCCAAGGACTATAAATCCAATTAAGACCATTGAAAATTAAATGACCTTTAGTTTCTCCGCTTTTCAACTATAAAAACCCAACCCAAATATTCATGGAGACATGGCCTGATACCATTACATTGGAAGAAGATATAAGGAAATACATCCTGAAGGACCGATCAGTTTAGTATTATTGGTAAACTAGATACATACATGAGTCTTGAATTACAATTGAATACAAAAATTACAACATAAATATTTTCTTTTCTTTATCAATAATAACTTTATTCCATCTAGAATTAACCTACATATCCTTCATAGTAAATTTTATAAAATCCTAGGGAAGGGAAAAATAATAATTGTGAGCTCAAATGATCAGTAAGGGTTAAGTGAAACAGAATCAATAATGAATCAATGAGCATAATCAACATTTTATGGTAAATAACTGAGCACACATGGTATTAAATAACTATATAGAACATAATGAATATGGGAAGAATAAAATATGATCTAATAACACCATGTAAATTACCACATGATCTTTAAACTTTAACATGGATATTATAACTAATCAAATAATCACATGGAATAAAATTAATGATGGAATGTATAATGTTGTATTTATGAACTATCAAGATCATTCCTTAATATAATTACTATCATGATCTATCATTAAGACAATTTTAGTATGTGGGTAGAAATCCTTATAAATTATCAAGATCTATCCTCAAGATAGTTACTGCCAATATCTATCCCCCAGATAGATTTAAAATGCTTGGAAACAAATGTAAAAGGTTTATCAACAACTAAATTCATTCCATGAGACTATAGATGCATCTAGGGGATTTCATTAATCGGTCCCCAACCTCTTTACTACTCGAACAAAATATTCTTCATATATCGAATAATCTATATAATTCATAAACAATGTGCCTTATCAAATATCCATACTGATTAAAGGATATATATTCATCAATATTTCCATAATAAATCATATAAATTTAAAATTAAACACCATATTGAAAAGTGTTATATGTTTTAGTAAGTAAGAATATCCCTGATAAATAATATGGATATTAAGGGGAAATTTATTGCCTGTTGATCACTAGAATGTGAATATTTCAATGGGAAGTTAATGAATACAAAAAATGAATCAAGGAAGTGAATGTCAATACTTTCCTTGTTCAAAATAATAATAATACATCCAGATGAAGAATAAGGATAGTATCAATACAACACATACCCATTTGAGTAAGAACACGAGTTGTTGTTATTAATGAAATAAAAACATTCTTAAAAAAAACCTATTCAGGAAAATATTCTTTTTATTTTGAAAAACATTTTTAAAATCATTTTAGTTTGAAATAATTTTTTTAAGAAATTATTTAAAAATATCTTCATAAAATTCCAAATGAAATTTCAAAGAAATGATGGCGGGTAATTCTGTACAATGTTCTAAGAACCAGTGTTTTTACAGACTGCGGTTTTGAGTAGAAATTTGATTTTTTGCTGTTGGATGCTCGTGAGGGGTAAAATAGTATTTTTTCATTACTAGTTGACCTCAAATAATTTTTCTAACAACTCCATTTTTCTCGAAATAGGGTTTTAACCCAGGGAAAGAGTTTTTTTAAAATATGAGATGTTTGAATTTTAGAGAAATATTTAATATTTAATATTATTAAATTAAATAATAATTTAATTATGCAGGTTCGTTTGGAAATAAATTTAAAAAGGAGTCTCAGATCAAGATTTTATCTATTCCTTTGATTCCAAAATGAGTATTTTAGTTTAGGCGAGGCTTAAACTCAAGTTGGGCGTTGGGGATGATCTGAACCCCTTTCTTCTCTTCTTTCCTTTTCTTCTTTTCTTTTCCTTCTTATTCTTTCCTCTTCCCCCTTGAGAATGTCTCTTGTCTGATCCTTCACAGACATTTACTGTGGTGGAAAAGGGATATCTAGAAATAGAGGGATATGGAAGGAAAGAGGGGTATCGATTCGAAGCTCTCAACTCACTGAGTCGGCATGCAACATCTGTGGATGATGAAATCAACTGAAGATTTGGCGGTTTCTGCCCAAAGGTAGGTACATTTATGTTTTTTTTCATATATCCTCTTTAAATAGATTGTTTTATGTTTTAAATCCTTTTTATGCTTTTTTTGCCTCTTAAGTATGGATCTGTTGTTTTGGGGGCGAAAACGGGTGTTTCGGGTGTTTTGAGGGTTTTCCCGTCGGAAAACCGAGGTTACACAGCGTGGGTTCCAGGGGAACATGCTGTTTATTTTTCCCATTTAGTGGATAAGAAGTTTTCTTAAGTACACATAGTGTACTCTGAGTACATTCCATGTAGTGGATGGACGTGTGTCCGACCGTCAGAGAAGAAAAACGAAATAGTGGTTTTTAAGGAGTACACACCATGTACTAGGAGTACACGCCGTGTACTAGGAGTACACGCCGTGTACTAGGAGTACACACCGTGTACAAGGAGTACACGTCATGTAGTGGCACATGGGCATGTGTCTAGGTGAAAACACACAAGGGATTATGTTTTTTGAACTGTACACGCCTTGTATAGTATCATACACACCATGTACTACAACATGGATAGACCCCATGCACTCCAGAGTACATGCCATGTACTTTGTCCAGCCTGTTTTCATCCGGGGGTTCTTTAAACCCCTGTAACTTGCAATCCAAGGGTCTGTTTCATGTGCCATCTATGGACACACGACCCTTAATTTTAGGTGGAACTTTTGACTATATTTGGAGAACTTTTTTTGTTGTTCTCTATGATCGGTGGTATGAAATGTCCAAAATAATAATAATATTTTAATTATTATTATTTTGTGATTATAGAATCAGACGTATCTTTTACGTCCGATGTACATTTGATGCACCATCAGCAGCGTTTTGACCATGATTTAAATAAGGACTTTTATAGGATAATTTAAGGTGCTAAAAACTAAAATTATATGTGGTTCCCACTCGAGATCGTTACGGTGAATAGTACCTCTTTCACTGGTTAACCGTTTTGGGCGTTCGAGTAGTCCATTTTGAGCGTTTTTCTATGTAGATATCAATGGTGGAATCATATTAAAATTGATAGGTCATATAAATGGGTTTTTGGGGGTTTCTAACTAAATATAGAGGTTCTTTCTCTAGTTAACAATTTTATTTGTCACCTAAGAGTGAGACTTATCATGGATGATAGGTTGGGTGTTCAGGCCAACCTAGTTGAGACTTTCGAGTTGAGACGAGCAATGCGATATCTCTCTGACCTATTAATTTGAGGATATCCCCAATTTGAGATATTCCCTTCTAGCCTATGAGGCCGTGAGACTAGATGCTTCCAAGGATCCCCTAAGGGATGCCTTTCCTTATGTGCTAACCTAGGGAGTCCCTTGTAGGATCTCTCTCCTGTTTTCCTTCGAGAGGATCCCTATTATAAGATGCATCTTTTGTTTTTCATTCAAGGATCCCATTTAGTATTACTCCATTACTCTTCACTAAGGATTCCATGTAGGATTCTTTCACTCGTGTTTACCTAGAGGATGTCGAGTTGGATTCCTCCTTAGTGTCTAACTTGGGGGACCCAGAAGGTGCCTGTTGTTTGACTGACCTTGATTTGTTACACTAGGTTTGGGTAGAGATGGTGTTTAGGTATCACCTAGATCCCGTGACAAACAGTTAAGCCCATGGGGCTGTGGATTAAGTGTTGGGTTGGGTGTTCGGGCCACCCTCACTCATTTCATTATATCTGACTTGGTTTTACAGATGCAATAGTGGTTACCAGAGGTGCTTCTTAGTTGGTGGCTGTTGATCCTGAAGTGGGGAATATTTCTTGTTTGGTGGGATTCCTGGACGTGCTCTCTTGGAATCCATCTTTTGAGCTATGTTATTTTTGATATTTACTATACTCGGAGGTATTACCTAGGAATTACCTGTTGAGCCTTACTTGATGCATTTGGTTAAGTAAATGTTTTTCCCACATGATTTGATTATGATAAACCATTTAATAGTTTAATTCACATGTTTTGTTTTTGGAATAGAATGTTAAATGATTTAAAAGAGGTAATTAGAAATGGGTGATCCACAATCTCAGTTAAAATACAAGGTCAGGATCATGTGACTAATTACATATTTTTTAACTTGGGTGAGCCATTGTCTTGGTTAAAAGGCAATGAACAAACTCAAGAGGTTAATTACTTAAATACCATGAGTGAGACATAATTTTGGTGGTCAATCTCACTATGTATCCTTTATAAATATTGGGAGAACCGCGGATCCATTGAGGGATACCTAGGATGGGCTCAAGAGATTAATTACATAAAGTCTGTGAGCGAGCCATAATTTTGGTTGTTTGGCTCATAGAGTCTTATTTATAAATGCTGATAAAAACTTGGATCCATTGAGGGATACCTAGTATAGGCTCAAGAGGTTAATTATGTAAATTCCATGAGTGAGCCATGATAGGGTGTTTAGAATCATTAAGGATTATTTTGAAAATGCTGATCAAACCTCAGATCCATTGAGGGATTCCTAGGACAGGCTCTATTGTAAAATGTTATAAATGATGCATGATGAAATGATTATACACCAGGCTTGGCCCTGATACATGATAAAATGTGGATACACTGGGATTTTCTCTGATACATGTTGAAATGATAATATACTGGGCTCAACCCTGATTGAATGATATGCCTGTAGGCGAGGTTTTCTGAGTCTCGATTGGATTCATGGGATTATGTTCTATTTTTTCTAACCAGTGACCTTTTATAGGATTGACTATCATTATACAGTATCATATTTTTGTGACTGGAGGTGAGTATGGGTCAACCTAGGTGTAGGATGTGTATCCCTCTATGGTGATGTAGCTTTGTTAGAGATATAATTTGGGCATTGGCCAAAGAAGGTATTTATCGATGGAATTATAGACCCAGAGATCAACTTAATGATACAAAGATTGAGTGGCATGAAATCTAGCTCAATTCCCTAGCACATGATTTCCAGGTGATTGGGCTTGTAGACCCAAGGATTGACTGCTAATGTGGTTTCTTGCTATTTTATTCACATACTCATGAATATTAATATTTATGTATGTGTGTACTGGTATAGGACAATACATGTGTACGTATATAAATATGGACATCCATGGAGGAACTTTCCTAGTTGATAGGGATTACAGACCTTGGGTTCGACTTCGGTTGGACTTTTGGTTTACCTATTTTGTTGTGTTCAAGCTAGGCTGAGCACATTGCTGTTGCATACACTTTTAGCAGCACATTTATAGGTTGTTTTTTGGGGGTGCCCTACTATGATTATTTCTCACACTTTCATGTGCACCTCGGTGTACATGTAGACTTTATTTATGCTTTTAAGGTTGAGAACGAGTTGTATGGTGGATAGGCCTGATGCCCAGTGTTTCATGATCGAGCGGAGCTGCTCGAGTGGTTCTACTGACCGCACTGCTGTAGTTCGAAAATGTTTGGAGATCAGATATGTGGGTTGGCTTGGATTCCATTTTATATCCCTACACATTTAATTTCATTTTATTTTGTACTTGTATCTTAATGGTTTGCTGAGTGGGTGACCATTGTTGTATTTTATTTCATAGCTGTTTCGGCTTTTACAACATTTTACTATTACATATTTTTCTATTTCAATTGTTTATTACTTCCACAATCCTTTTACTTTATGATGTGTATGATAGTAAGTTATTTTCATTCTTTTATTACTTTTGTATGATGGAATAATCTTACCAATATCACACCCTAGGCCCTCACGGCTAGTCGGAAACCTCTGGCATACGGGGAGGCGTGCTTGAGGCCTTGTGGTGAACCGGCTCAGAGCACTGGTTTAGTGGCTTCCAGGTCAGGATGTTACAAAGTTGTATCATAGGAGTTTATTTTCCTAGTATTTAATATTTTGGACATGGTATATAGGAGTATTAGGAATGTGTTGGAACCTATGATGGATATCAGACTGGTGCGTCCAGAACACTTGTTTCGGTAAGAAGTCCTGGTTTCCAGGGTTTGGGATTGGTGTTCTAATTTTTCGATGTTACAGTTGTATATTTTTTTCACATTGAGTGACACACATGTCGTGTGGATGTTTTGAATTACTATGGATATGTAGATCATGGCCATTGGTAAGATTTTAGGGATGGTTTTTGAATCTTGGCCAGAAAAGGCAAGAGGTGTCTCATGTATCATACTTGGCACATAGGATTCACAACCTATAGGCCTAATAGTATGTTGTTTTTCTGATGATTGAGACCTTTGGGTCTGATTGAACATAATTTTACTTTGATGGAAAGTTATGTGGATCTACTTTGAGGAATTTTTATTGCGAGGCTGAAGACTCAGTCCTCATGCACCTCCTATATAAGACCATAGGAGGATCTATGCAGGGGGTTGTTTCTCGGGTCTATGGTTATCTAGTCGGATCACTGAGTATGCTGCTAATAGATACTGACGATTTTCATGTGAACTAGACCTCTTTGTGGTATTTCCATATATAGATACCAAATGAGTGTTAGTTCATCTTGTCTCTTCTTTTTTTCTTGTGACCTCCAAGGAACAGTTTCTTCTGAGGCACTCGAAAAGGATCAGGGCCCTTGTAGGCTATGTGTTTCAGTTTTTACCCTCGTTAGTCATTGTGATCTTACCTTATTTTCCTAGGTTTGGATATTTTAGGATAACTGGTTAGATATTTTGACCTATTTGTGAGGTGTTTTCTGTAGGGATAGGTGGGATACCTAGAGACCCTTGGTTTGGACTTGATCCTTTGTAGGTCGATGTCTATTTAGTCCTAGGGAAAACTGCATGAGTGGTTGGCCCATGCTGGAATCCTAGTCAGGTTTTGGAAGGATGTTATCATGGATCGGAGGGAGCTAGAA
This sequence comes from Viscum album, assembly GCA_963277665.1. NCBI lineage: Eukaryota > Viridiplantae > Streptophyta > Magnoliopsida > Santalales > Viscaceae > Viscum > Viscum album. The sequence goes on from OY728141.1 coordinate 1,988,362,394, forward strand.
ACGCCTTCAGTGAAATCCTAGTGTACTCCTATGAGAGATGATCATACACTATCTTTATTCATCTTCTGTATGTTGAGAGAGATTCATCCTTACTCTAAGCTCCTTTTTCTTTCTTCATGCTCTTCCCAGTTGAGGAGGGAACCTGTTTCGGTTGTGCTCTAGGAGTGGTGTAAGGTAAGACATATGGTGGGGAGTGCACCATTGGCTGTTTGAGGGTGGTTTTCCTAATTTTCAGTTAATCTTCTGTGTTTTATGTGAGATTTCGAGCTCAGAGTTTTCTTTTAAGATGACGATAATGGTATTCCTATGGTGGGGATTACCAGATCGGTCATAGTTAAATATCTTCTATATAGAAGGTGGTTGTTAATGCTATAAGGATAGTAATTGGATAGTCCAGATAGCTTAGTTGTAAATATGGTTGGGTTGGGATCATGGTTGATAGTCCTTTCATCTAGGTTCTCAGGGACGAGAAGGTTTAGGGTGGGGAGTTTTTAAGAACCCCTGTTTTTTCAGATTTCAGTTTTGAACAGAAATTTGAATTTTTGCTCTTCGATGCTCATGAGGGGTAAAATGACATTTTCCCCTACTATTGGACCTCATATATATTTTTTGACAACTCCGTTGGTCCCAAAATTGGGTGTTTACACTAGGACAAGAGTTTGGTGAATATCTGAGATGTTCAAATTTTAGACGAATATTTAATATTTAATATTATTAAATTAAATATTAATTTATTTTTGCAGGTTTGTTGGGAAATAACATTAAAACAGTTTGTCATATTTATATTTTTTATGAACTGTTGAGTCCGAAATGGGGAGTTTAGCCTAGGTGAGGCATAAACTCGAGTCGGGAACTGGGGCCAGCCCGAGCTCTTTTTTTCTCTTCTTTCTTTTTCTTCTTTTCTTTTCCTTATTCTTATTTCCTCCTCCTCCTTTAGAACATCTCTTATGTGCTCCTACATGGTCATGTACTATGGGGGAAAAGGGAAATTGATTAAGAGATGGATATGGAAGGAACGAGGGGTACCGATTTGAAGCTCGCGGCGCGCTGAATCGGTATGCAACATCTGTGTTTGGTGAAATCAAACAAAGATTCAGCGGTTTCCACATGAAGGTAGAGAAATTTATGTTTTTCCCATAGATCCCATTTAAATATGTAGTTTTATTTTTTTAAATCCTTTTTATGCTTTCTTGTTTCTTATTAAGGTCAGATCTGTTGTTTCGGGGGGAGAAAACAGGTGTTTTGGGTGTTTCGAGGGGTTTCCCATCGGAAAACCCAAGTTACACGGCGTGTGTTCTAGGGGAACACACCCTGTGTTCTATGGAAACACACCATGTGTTCTTCCCATTTGGGGGAGAAGAAGTTTTCTTATGTACACACCATTTACTCTGAGTACACTCCGTGTAGTGGTTGGACATGTGTCCGATCGTGTGAGAAGAAACATAGAATAGTGGTTTTTAAGGAGTACACGCCATGTACTAGGAGTACACGCCCTGTAGTGGAACATGGGAATGTGTCTGGGTGAAAACACACATGCAATTATGTTTTGTGAACCGTACATTCTATGTACAGTAACATACATTCCATGTACTACTACATGGGCAGACCCCATGTACTCCAAAGTACATGCCACATACTTTGTCCAGCCTATTTTCATCCAGGGGTTCTTTAAACCCCTGTAACATGAAATCCAGGGGTCTGTTTCACGTGTCTTCTATAGCCACACGACCCTTTCTTTAAGACATACCTTTTGAGGCTATTTGAAGAACTTTTTTGTGTTGGTCACTATGCTCGGTGGTACGAAATGTCCAAAATAATAATGATATTTTAATGATTATTATATGGAGATTACTAAATCGGCCGTATCTTTTACGTATGATGTCTCTTTGATGCACCTTCAGTGGTGTTGTGACCCTGATTTAAAGGCATAATTTTAGGGAAATATTTCAGGTGCTAAAAACTGAAATCATGTGTAGGCCCCACTTGGGATCGTTATAGTGAATAGTATCTTTTTCACTGGTTAACCATTTTGGGCGTGTGAGTAGTCCATTATGAGAGTTTTCCACATAGATCAAAACAGTGGAATCCTATTGAAATTTAGAGGTTATATAAATGGTTTTTTGGGGGTTTATAACTAAAAGTATAGGTTCTTCCTCTAGTTAACAAGTTCAGTTGTCACTTGAGAGTGATACTTGGCATGGATGATAGGTTGGATGTTTAGACCAACCTAGTTGAGACTTTTGAGATGAGATGAGATATGAGATATCTCCTATGACATATGCTTTTTAGGACATCTCCATTTCGAGAAGTTCCCTTCTGGCCTATGTGGCCGTGAGCCTGAAAGCTTCCACGGATCACCTGAGGGATTCCTTTCCTTATGTGCTGACCTAGGGTGTCCCTTGTAGGATCTATCTCATGTTTTCCGTTGAGAGGATCCCTGTTATAGGATGCATCTGTTGTTCTTCATTCAATAATCCCATTTAGGATTCCTACCTAACTGTTTGCTGAGGATCCCATGTAGGATGCCTTCTCTCTTGTTTACCTAGAGGATCATAAGTAGGATTCCTCCTCTGTGTTTGACTTGGGGGACCCAATGAGTGCCTGTTGTTTGACCAACCCTGAGTTGTTACATCGAGTTTGGGTAGAGATGGTTTTCGAGTGTCACCTTGAACCCATACCAAACATGTAATCCCATGGGGAAATATATGTAGTGTTGGGTTGGGCATTCAGGCCACTCTCACTTGTTTGTTTATATTTGACTTGGTTTTGCTGATGCAATAGTGGTTACCATAGGTTCTTCCTAGTTGGTGGCTGTTGAGCCTAATGTGAGGCATCTTTGTTTTTTTGTTGGGATACTTAGACGTGCTCTCCTAGGATCTGACCTCTAATCCTTGTTATTTCTTATATTTACTATACCCAGAGGTATTAATTGGGAATTAGTTGTTGATCCTTACTTGATGTATTTGATTAAGTAAATGTTTTCCCATGTGATTTGATTATGATAAACCATGTTATAGATGAATTCACATGTTTTTTTTGAAATGGAATGTGAAATGATTTAATAGAGCTAATTAGCAATGGGCGAGCCATAGTCTCGGTTAAAAGACAAGGTCAAGCTCATGTGACTAATTACATATTGTTTACCTAGTGTGGACCACTATCTCTGTTAAAAGGCAATGGACTGACTCAAGAGGTTAATTACCTAAAGGCTGTGAGTGAGCCGCAATTTTGGTGGTCCTGCTCACTGAGTCTTCTTTATAAATGTTGAGCGAAACATGGATCCATTGGGGGATACCTAGGACAGGCTCAAGAGGTTAATTACTTAAAGGTTGTGAGTGAGCCACAGTTTTGGGGTTGGGCTCACTGAGTCTTATTTATAAATACCGAGTGAACCTTGGATCCATTTAGGGATAACTAAAACAAGATAAAGAGGTTAATTATGTAAAGGCCATGAGCGAACCATGATAGGGTGGTTGGGCTCAATGAGGCTTATTTTGAAAATTCTGAGTGAACCTTGGATCCATTGAGGGATTCCCAGGACATGATCTATTAGAAAATGTTATAAATTATACATGCTGAAATACTTATACACCAAGATTATCCCTAATACATCCTGAAATGATGATACACTAGGCTTGGCCCTGATACATGCTAAAATGATGATATACCAGGCTTGACCCTGATTGAATGATATGCCTGTAGGAAGGTTTTCTGAGTCTCGGTTGGATTCATTGGCTTATGCTATATGTTTTTTGACCAGTGGCCTTTTACAAGATTGACTGTCTGTATATGATGGTGAGTACGGGTGAACCTAGGTGTAGGACTAGTATCCCCCTGTGGTGGCGTAGCTTATTCAGAGATATAATTCCAGTGTTGGACAAAGAAAGTACATTTCGATGGGATTATAGACCTAGAGATTGACTTAATGATACACGACTTGAGTGGAATGATGTCTTGCTCAATTCCCTTGCACATGATGTCTAGGATATTGGGCTTATTGACCCAAGGATCGGCTACTGATGTAGTTTCTTGTTATTTTATTCACATACTCACAAATATTCAGATTTATGTATGTATGTATAAGTATAGGACTATATATTTGTATATATATAGATATGGATATCCATGGTGGCATTTTCCCTATTGATAGGGATTACAGACCCTGGGTTCGACTGCGTTTGAAAATTTGGTTTACCTCTTTTGTTGTGTTCCAGCTAGGCTGAGCATGTTGCTGTTGCATACACTTTTAGCAGCACAGTTATATGTTGATTATTGGGGTTCCCTTCTGAGATTATTTCTCACCCATACATGTGTCCATCAGTGTATGTGTAGACCTTATTTATAATTTTCAGGTTGAGAACAAGTTGCATGGTGGATAGGGATAAGGCATAGTGTTGCATGATTTAGCGGAGTTGCTCGAGTGGTTCTACTGGTTGGGCTGCTGCAGTTAGAGAATGTTTGGATATTGGGTATGTGGTTTGTCTTGGAGTGAGTAGTAGATCCATGTACATTTACTTTTAGTTTATTTTGTACTTGTATCTATATAGTCGACCCAGTGGGTGACCACTATTTTATTGTATTGCATAGTTTTTTGGGATTTTACAGCATTTTACTATTACATATTTTTCTATTCCAGTTTTTTATATCTTCTACACTCTTTTTACTTTCTATTGTGTATGATACTTAGTTATTTCAGTTATTTTATTACTCTGGTATGAGGGAATAATCTCCCCACTATCACACCTTAGGCCCTCACTACTAGTCAGCAACCTCTAGTATATGGGGAGGGGTGCTTGAGGCCTTGTGGAAAACCAGATTAGAACACTGGTTTAGTGTCTTCCAGGTCAAGACCTTACGAATGTAAAAAGAACAATCCTTTTGCATTGTAAAAGGTTATAAAAGTTCCTTTTTTTAGAAAGAGATAAGAAGATTAATTTTAAAAAATTTATAAAAGACCAAAGGGGTAAAAATGTATTTAATAAATTATTTTTAAAAGGTTATTTTTTTAGAACATTTTTCTAAATCATGGTTTTTATAGGAAAAAAATTTCTGACTAAAGAGAGAAATGAAGTTGGGTTTTCTTAAAAAAAATTCTAAAAAATTTTATTTACCAAAGAGTGAAAAAATTGTATTATTATATGAAAAATATTAGGAATAAACATATGAGAATAAAATTAAATGGTTTATTAAATAATGATCAAATAATTTCTTTTAATGTCAATTCAAGAATAATCAATATTGATTAATATGATATTGTGGTATAAACCCTTAAAATGAGCATTACATTGAATTGGAATTAATCACAGAATAAATTATATGTATCAAATATAAAACCACATAAAATTATTTTAAATACATAAATAAATATTCAAATTTATTATGAAAATAATCATTAAATATTAATGACAATGAGGAAGTAATATAACACAATGAAAATGAATTGAGTTATGAAATTTATTTATCACTTTGTAACATTAAGTTGAAATCCCCGTATATGAAATAATCAAAATTAAAACTCAAAATACTAGAAAAAATGAAGTATTCATGATATTAGATTTCAAATGTTTAGTATAGACACCATATAAAAGAAACCACATTCATAACATTACAATATGCCTCAATGAAATAAAATTGAGATGAAATCCATTACCTTGCGCTACTTTTGGTCGAACACTCTTTAACCACATGTATAATAGTTTTAGAAATGTTATTGACTTATAATAAAGAATATTAATATTTATGAAATAATTTATTATCCATTATAACATATTATTACCCATTTTTTAATAATATCTTATTATTTTCATTGTTTTAGGTAATAACTTATTTGTTATTCGATTATATTTTGACCTCTTATTTTATATTACTATTACATAGATAATGATTTGATAATATCTAGGATGTAAAAAATGTTATAAATATCATATATATATTTATTATATATGTTCTTATAGTAGTCCATAATATTTAGTGACAGGAAATGGAATACACCATTCATGGAGACGGTAGGCCGTACATGCGTATAAACACTGATTCCATTTTATTATCATATTTGAAAGAAATAAAAGTAAATGATATATATTTATATTAAAATTAAATTATCTTTTTTATTTAATTTATTACACACATTATTATTAAAATGATCCTTAATAAATTCCATTTAAATCATGAATGAATCACATCAGTTTAAGGAGGTAGTAGTCCACACATCCCCAAACGATGTTATCGTATTCCCAAAAAATGGAAATGATAAATATATGAGTAATAAAATAATTAAAGAAGCATAAATACATTATATATATCATATATATAATATATAAAATACAAATCCATTATTATTCCCAACCATGAAAGGTGGTAATGAAAGAATTAACGATATCAGTTCGTGAGGCGGTAGTCCTCTATACACAAAAATGATGACTACATATCTCATTTGATGGAAGTGTGTAAATTTTTAGGTCATAACCTTGATTTAAATTGTTTTTATTATATTTAATATAATTAGGTTATTATATGATCAATATATAAGAAAAATTGAATGAGTTTATAATTAAATTAAACAAAAGCGCTTGTTGAAGAATGTTATTTCTTCTTCAGGTAAATCCTTATGGTTTTCACCAAAGGAATTACTTGGTTTTCTTTCTGAAAAAAAGTGGGGATTCTAGGAAAAGGGAAGGTATTTTGAGATTTTATTTTTATAGAGGTTTTTTGAGGTAAAATTTTTGAGAGGTGAGATGAAGTTCCTGGAGTGAGGGCCTTTTTATAGTGGGGGAGGAGTGACATTCTTGTAAATTTCAAAAGCTAAATGCTATTGGGAGGTATACCTTACCTAATATGCCTCGAATAATGATAAAAGTTTTATCATATAGGGTATATGGTCGAAATATGGATATAAAATGTGTTTTTTACATGTTTATAGGTCATTTTGAACCTTATGTTTAATGCTTACTCCCTTGGTAAGATCAATTTTACTTTAATTTCTCTAATTAATTTTAATTTCTTTCACTAATAATTTTGGTCAAAAAATAAGTTTAAATTAATAAAAAATTCATGATACTATGATTAAAAATATTTAATAAATTTTTACAAATTCAAATCATATAATTGGAATAAATTAATTTAAAATTAATCCCACAAACAGAATGAGAAAGAAATTTTTAAAGTTAAAATGTTCAAAATTTAACTAAGTTTATATATCAAAATTCATTATGAAAATAATTATAATGACCTATATTGTATTAATATATGTATAATTTTACTTTTTTTACTTTAAAAAATTAAAAATATAATTGAAAATAAAAAATTATTTAGATGAAAAAGTAACTTTCCAAAAAAATTCAGCATTGTTCACTATTCATTAAAAATTGACACTTCTTAGAAAAATATCAGAAATTAACCCTAAGATAAATTTGACATTAATATTTAAAAAATTAAGTTTATTTTTAAATTTGTTTTATAAAATTGTAAAAATTTATTTAAAAATATATTAACCATTAAAAGGCGGGAAAACCTCTTTTAGAAAAATATATATTGTTATGGGTAAAATTGGGTTTGTTGTTATATTATTGCTATAAAATATATTATATTAATTTAAAAATATTTTATTGATAATATAATATATAAATTTCAATAATATAATTCAATAATATTAATTAATTTAATTTATTATGATTAAAATAACTTTGGTGCACAATAAAAGTTTTTATAAAAATAGGTCCTTTATATTTAATTGGGTTTTATATTAATTTCTAATTAATTGGTAACCAATGAATTTAACTGTATATTTTTACAAGTTATTTAATAGTTTTAATAACATACAATTTAATAGTTAGGAGGTAATTTTAATTTTAAATAAAAATATTAATAGTATTAGATAAAACTTGGTCTTTTGTGTAACACAAGCCATTGGAGAAATTCATTATTGTGTGTAACATAGTCTAACCTTAGTGTTCTATGTAGATCATGCTAAAATTTATGTTACGTGCATTGATATATATATAATATATTGAATTTATTCAAAATATTAATTATATTATAAAGTCTTAGGATGTTATATGCCCTTCTACACTTGTTGTTGCATGTCATACACGTTATCTAATAAAAAGTAACTCTTTTAGAATTTTTGAGGTGTTAAATTCTCCCCACATTAAATAAATTGCATACTCACAATTTTAACATAATATTGATAATAAATTTTTTTATATTTGAAAATTCTTTATTGAAATCTCACATCATGAAAGGGGTTGATAAAATATCTTCTTGATAAGAGAGAAATTTAAGTAAGAAGGTCACATGACTAGGTTTATAAGTAAGAGACAATTTGTGGAAAGTGAAGATATAGACATGGAAGAAAATAGAAAATATTTATAGAGACTAATTAAGGTCATTTATCACAAGAATGTGAATGATAAATGAAAATTTCAGGGGCTTAAAACCATCAATCTGGGATGATTTAAAAGGCCACTAGTTCAAAAAAATGAAGGTAGGATAAATTTTTTTATTTCAAGACCCTTTTTCTTATAGGGTAGGAATTATATTACTATATAATAATATAAAGAAATATAATTAATTTTTATTTTTTCATTTAATAATAAATAATTCATCATTTTTTATGCTTCAATCAATCAAAAATTCATCTCTCATTATAAGAAATAAACATAAAAAATGGACTTTTTATACTTAAATCACTAAAATTCACTTTTAACGAATCATAAGATCCACAAAACAAGTCTTTATATCTGTCTCTAACTATTTTACAAAACTAATATAGTTAATAATTTAATCTCTAAACCTCAAAAGTATCACAATTGGTTCATTATTAATACTTATCCCTCAAATTGTTTAATTAAAAACAATGACTTATTAACCAAGAAATCATATAGGCCAGTGGTAGGTGCGCAACCCTTATCATCCTTCACTAAGGGGTCCAAAACCCACTGCCTCATAGGATTTTATGGGTTTTCACCCTACACATGGGCTTCCTTTTTCTAAACTACAATAATATAATTCCAATAAAGTTTTCCAAAAATATGATGGACATCCTTCAAATGAAATTAATCATTTAATAACATTTTTACTAGTGTTTTCAAAACAAAATATTTTTACAAAGTATAACAATCTTATTTTTATATCAAATCTAAAGTTTATCAATAAATTTAAACTTATTTCTATAAAATTTAAAGGAATTATTCCCCAAAAAACATTTCCACTAAAATATATACTTTGCCAAAATTTCTCCAAAATGTCCATAATATTGGTAGAATCCCATTACATGAAACCTAAAAATAGGTGTTTAAGTATTTGAAATTATCTTCAACATTAAAATTATAAACCCATTATAATATCTAGATAAGGATGTATTTCTATTAAATACCATATAATCTCTACCTTACCAAAACATTAAGATGTTCTTCTATACTTATCCTCAAAGACAATCATAGTGTTGTGTTTTTTAATCTATGTTTTCCAAAATATAGTTCCTAAGGTTGCTATTAAAAATATTTTGATTCATTATTTATTATATTTTAATTAAAACTTATTGATCATTTGAGCCCACCCTTATGAAATGATGACTGGTAATTCCACACAAGGTAAAAAGAATATTTTTTTTCATTGTAAAAGGTTATAAAAGTGACTTGTTTAGAAATTGGAAATAATATTCATTTGAAAAAATTTATAAAAGTCCAAAGGGATAAAAGTATACTTAATAAATCATGTTAAAAACAATTTTTGAGGACATTTTTATAAAAGATGATTTTGAGAGAAAACAAATTTCTGACCAAAGAGAGAAATAAAGTCGGGGTTACTTAAAAACATTTTATAAAACATTTTAAGTACCGAAGAGCAGAAAAATGTACTATTATCTGAAAAATATCATGAATAAAAATAATATAATAAAATTAAAGGGTTTATTAAACAATTATCAAAAAATTTCATTTAATGTAAATTCAAGAATAAACAATCTCGATCAAAATGAGATTGTTGTATAAACCCTTAAAATGACGATAACATTGAACTGAGAATTAATAAATGAATTGATTATGTGTATCAAATTTAAATAAATATAAAAGAAGTTTAAATAAACAAATAGATTTTAAAATTCATTATACAGATAATTATATAATATTAATGATAATGAGGATATGATATAACCCAATAAAAAGGGATTTAGTTATGAAATTTATTTACCACTCAGTAACTTTAAGTTAAAATACCATTAGATTAAATAATTTTAATTGAAATTAAAAAAATGAAAAATTAATTATTAATGATATTAAATGTCAAAGGTGTAGTATACAAACAATATAAAAGAAACTGGGTGTATAACATTACAGTATTCCTCAATGAAATGAAATTGAGACGAGATCCCTTACCTTAAGATCCTTTTAGATGAATGCTATTTAACATAATGTATAATGGTTTTAATCTTGTTATTAACTTATAAATTACCCATATTAATATTTATTATATCATATATAATCATTTTATAACATATTATTTCATGTTCGTTAATAATCACTCAATATTTTCACTATTTTGGTCAATAACTGCTTTGCTTTTTGAGTGCGTTTGACTTGTTATTTTTTATTCATGTTACTTAGATCATGATTTAAAAATATAAATAATTTAAAACATGACATAAATATAATATATATTCAGTATATATTTATTTATATTAATAAAAAATATTTAGTGATAGGAAATGGAATACACCATTCAAGGAGATGGTAGGTCGTACATACGTACGAACACTATTTCCATTTTCTTATTGTATTTGAAAGAAATAAAATAAAATTATATATATATATATATATATATTCTATTTATAGTATCATTTTTATTTCATATATGTCAAATATGTTTTTTAAAACCATCCTTAATGAATTCCATTTAAATTGTGAATGAATCACATCGCTTTGAGGAGGTGGTAGTCCACGCGTCCACAAACGATGTTATCGTATTCCCACAAAATGGAAAACATAAAGTTATATGTTATATAACAATTAAATAAGTATAAATACATTATATATATCTGATATATCATATTTAAATTATAAATACATCATTATTCCCAACCTTGGATGGTGGTAATGGAAGAATGAATGACATTGCAAGACAACAGTTCGCCATACACAAGAACGATGATTGCATATCCCATTTGATGGATGTGCGTGAATATTTTGGTTGTAAACTTGAAATAAAAAAATACTAGTATATTTACAATAATTGTTTTATATAATTATGAAAAAATTATAATTTAATGGGTGGAGAATGAAATAAAATAAAAGTGGTCGTTGAACAATACTACTTCTTCGAGTAACTCATTTTTGGTTTTCAGCAAAAGAATTCTTTGGTTTGTTTATTCCAAAAGTGAGGATTATAGTATGTGGGGAGGGATTTTGGGAGTTTATTGGGTAGATTTTGGACAATAAAAAGGATTTATAGGTGTGATTAAGTGAGGGGAGTGAGTGCCTTTTTATAGTGAATGAGGAGTGACATTCTTGTAAATACCAAAAGGTAAACACTATTGGGAGGCCCCAATACATAATGTTCATAAAATAATTATTTTTTAATAAAATATGGTATATTCTCTAAATATTTCCATAAAATGTTTTTTTCACACGTTTCTAGGTCATTTTCACCTTATGATTAATGTTTAGTCCCTTAGTAAGCTAGATTTTACCTTAATCGCTCCAATTAATTTTAATTACTATCACTATTATTTTTGTAAAAAAATAAGTCTACCTTACTAAAAATTATAAATTATTTTTATTTTAAATATAAAATACATTTTATAAAATTAAAATCACAAAAGTGGAATAAATTAATTGAAAATTATTCTTGTATACGGAACGAGAAAATAGTTTTTTAAGGTGAACATGTTGAAAAGTTAACTAAGTTTTTATATCAAAATTCATTATGAAAATGATTATAATTACCTAAATTGGATTAATAGATTTAAAATTTAACTATTTTAATTTAAAAAAATTCAAAATATAATTTAACATTATAAATTATTTAGATGATAAAATAATTTTCAATTAAAATTTAGTATTTTTCATTATTCATTAAAAAACAAAACTTTTTAGAAAAATACCGAAAATTCACCTTATGATAATTTTTACATTCCTATTTCTAAAATTACATTTTTAACATTAAAATTATAAAATTATAAATTTTTTTTAGAACATGTTCTTTATTAAGAGGTGGAAAACCCGCCTAAAAAAATACGGGTTTTTATGTGTAAAATTGGATTTGTTCTTATATTATTTGTATAAAATATATTGGCTGAATGAATTTTTTTATTGAATATATAATATTTCAATTTAATTAATATATTTCACTAATAGTAATTAATTTATTTTATTAGGATTAAAATTCCTTTGTTGCATAATAATAGTTTTTTATAAGAACATTTCCTTTATATTCAATTGATTTTTATATTCATTTCTAATTAATTGGTAACCAGTGAATTTAAACATATTTTTGATAAGTTATTTAATCTATTCATAAAATATAATTTAACATATAGGGGGTAATTTTAATTTTAAAAAATAAAATTAAAACTCAGTCTTATGAGTAACTTAATCCATTGAAGAAAGTCATTGTTTCATGTAACATAGTCTAACCTCTGTGTTTTATATCGAGAAAGCTAAAATTTATGATGTATTCATTGAAAGATATATCATAGATTGGATGTATTCATAATATTAATTACATTATAAAGTCTCGAGATGTTATATTAACTTCCATGCTTGTTGTTGCGTGTTATATACACTATCAAATAAAAAGTTACTCTTTTTGAATTTTTAGGGTGTTACAATAACTATCACATATTTAAACATTTCAAGCATCAATATAAAAAAAACTTGTTTTTTAAAACATTTAATTTTATAAATTATAAGAAAACATCAACACCTTCAATATAATCGTCAGTTGTCCACTATGAAATAATCTTACTATGATTCTTTATCACTTATAAAAATATTATGTGTTGAATATAAGTTTTTGTATTTTTAAATTTAAATTCAAATTTAAATTTATAAATAAAAATAATAAATAAAAAATAATTTTTAAAATAAATAAAAAAGATGATAAAATAATTAAAAAATATAATATAAATAATAAAAATATTATCTTTTTTAAAAATAGAATAACATTTATATGTTATTAGTTTCTTTATAAATTATCATTAATGAATGAAAAAGTATTTCAAAAATATAATAATGATAAATAAATGGTAACATAATAACAAAAAATTTAAAAAAAGTGACAAAAAAATATAAAAAAATATTTCAAAAACAAAAGAATGGAAAAATATTTGACAAAAAATAAAACAAAATAAGAAAAAAATATTTCATAAATAAAAACATATTAATATTAAGATAAAAATAAAAACAAAGAAACAAAATTCCCAGCACAATACATATAATTAAAAATACAAAACTTACTATTAAAATCCTTAAAAAAATAATAACAAAACCCTAACATTATGAAAATGGACATTAAAATTCATCATCATTAACTTGAATAAAAATCATTCAAGTGAAAAAAATAATAGAAAATAAATCTAAGAGAGTAGATAATAGAAAATAGTAATGGAAGAAGGAGATGAGTGGCTGATTGAAATGGTTTATAACAACTAAGTGTGGATGAAGGAGATTTAAATTTAGGAGGATCAATAATAAAGGGGTTCGGGTTTGATTCGAGAGAGAAAGAAAACTATTATTTAGTGAATGAAATAAAACAAAATTCCAGGGCTGACATTTCATTTTTTTTAAATATTTTCAAAATTGGTTAAAACTATAACCTATATAGAAAACATTAGCCCATTGTTTTTTACATCATTTATAAAATAAATATTTTAAAAACCAATTTTCCATGATGATTATTACATAATTAACATGTAAAACATAATACAATGGGTTTTTTCATCTATTATAAAATAAACAAAGTAAAAAATCGTTTATAACAACATTTATTTATAATTAACATTATAAAGGAGTCATTTTATTTTTTATTTCTAATAACCTTTCTTGATATACTTTTTTTCAAATATTTCTTTTTTACATTACTAAGACAATGATGTAATGACCAGGTGTGATATGAGTCATGTGAACTTGATTAATTATCGATTGATAAAACTTTGATTTCATATTCTAATACATAAATAACTTTATTTAAATGTTCCATCACATAACCTATGATATATTTATAAAATTAGAGGCTTCTATTTCAAAAATTGAAGAGAAAACAATCTATATCTAAAATTGAAACAAATATTATATTTTTGGTTACACTAGGAATATAATAATAATTATTTAAAAATGAAATAAATATCATTGGTAACATGAGATGGTTCTCTAATAGCCAATGTAACCAGTCCTGCTCCATTACTAACTCAAATATCCACCTCACCAATAGAAATATTTCAAAATATACTTTTTTGGGTATTTTGATACTAATGTGAGTACCAAAACTCGAATCTAATATTAATTTTTTAGAAATAGATATATTATAATTAATAAAAAATGTACCTAAAAATTCCCCTTGATTCTTCACCATGGCATGTTTATTTTTCGGATGTCCCTTTGTAACACATGAAAAACATATGAAATATTTCTCCCTTGCCCACTACTTTATCTTTGTCCCCATAGTTGGATAGTTAAAATATTATTTTGAATCACTACTAGTATTTGTTATTTTCTCCTTATATTTCCTATTATTTACTATAAGAACATAAGGATTTTCATGCTTTATATCTTTATCTATATATCAACTTGATATTTTAGAATCTTATTTCTTTAAATATATTCTTTTTGTAATATTTTCTTTAACATGAAAAACCAAAATAAAATGAACCATTAATTATTATATGAATATTATCAAGAAAATTATAATAATAATAAAACATCTAGTGAATAAAAATATATTAATTAGTTGAAAATAAATTTAGAGGATGGATAATTAATATTATTATTGTTTCTCCAGAATCTATTTTTATTAATATTTTTTGTATATTATACCAATAAATTAAATTAACCAATTTTTTAAAGATAATTATAAAAATATATAAGATATCAATATTGAATAACCCTTGTTATTTATTAAGATAATACTAAATTCGAATTTGCTGTTAATAATTCATGAAGATGAAAAGTTAATGTGTTTTAAATATAACGATTGTTGATCTATTCTTAATCCCTATGACATGTATAAGAGATGTTTGTATTCTGCACATTGTTACATCATTTGAATAAAATTATTAGTAGTAATTAAATGTAAATGTTTTGATTTTAAATAATTGAAATTTATAGGATTCAAATTCAAAATATAAGAAAGAGGAATTAGAATTTTATATTGATAATTTGAGTTGCTTGGAATGGAATAATTTTGAAAACAATTTATTGGAATTTTTTAATAAATGGGCAACGACAGTAGACATACAAAGGGATTAAAAACCACTAATTATGTGGGAAGTTCAATCTCTATCTATCCTATATGGTGGCAATGAATTTATGTGGAAAGCATAGATCCCGTTGGACTGCACACTGGTAAGAACGTGCATGCAGATAGTCTGGTTAGGCAAGTGGGCTAGAGTAGGCGAGGTAGGACTTTTGAAGCCTATGGATGTAGTATGTGTATGGGATTAGACCCCGTGATACTCTTAAATCTACTAAGGGAATATAAAGATATATATGGAATCATGAAACTGATCGAAATATCGATGTGGGACAAGCACCAAGTAGAATACTGTTCATCCATTACAAAAATATGTATAGACATGAGGCTATATGATCTGTTCTTTCTACAGAATTTGATTAATATAAAATTCATCTTATTCCCTTATCCATGGTTTCTATATATGCATCAAGATTTATTCACGTCGTGATGTTTAATGTTCAAGCATAATGCATGGTAGTGCTTTGTGACATTAGTCAAAGACATTGTGTTCCTAAAACTATTGTTTGAGCTATGATAAAGGTTGAAATTCATGATCAATCAAATCAATCATGTTATCTCATTATCCCCAAGTTATCAGGCTATAATGTATCATGATAATTGAGGAGGTTCACCCATGCAATGGGGTACTTTGGTTCACCAGACGATTATCTATGAATTTTGAAGAATTTAGTTGGTAGAGATCTTTATAAATACCTATAGGATCTCATTTTTGATACATTACTAATTCCTATGTGAGATGTATTTTTAGAGTTAATTTTTTTTGAAGAACTCTGTATTCATGTAGAGATTCCATGCACTTGTACTATTCTTTATAAAGTATTCATGCTCGCATGATTATGATTTGAGTTCCATAAACTAGTGTATACATCCACATTAGGTTACGCGAAGGAGAAAGTTGGACATCACCATATATACAATTACATGAATGATCTTGAGAATCATGTATGAAATTATATCCAAGCATGAATGAGTTTTTCATGAATTATTTGAGGAAGATATCATATATACCTTTGTTACATGAAGATACAGTGGCATCATGGGAATCAATTTCCTAAAGGATGTTGAAATATTGATACACACACACACACACACACACACACACACACACACACACACGCACACACACACAGATATATATATATATATTGCATGATACATGAAATATGCATACATGAAGTCTTTGCGATGATTCTATGAATATATATAGAATCAATGAGCTAGGGGTTCACAGTGAGAATATTGAGGTAGTGTAATGTGCTTATATTATTTAATATTTTCATGCATAAGAAATAAGAATTGCATAAAAATGGAGTGAATATTGTGAATTTTTTATTGTATCACAAAGTAAAATGAAGCAAATTATATAATTCCATGATTTTTTCATACATGAATGAATATTAAGAAACCCAAATGCAATATACATTACATGAATAATGTGAAATGATTTAATACTGAGGCCATAAATTATTTAAGAAGACATATACCTTAGTAGTTAGTGTATTGAGAAGATCCATATCATTTATTGATCATTGTATAGTGAGAAATATTAGGATTTGTTATCAGTTTATGAAGTTCATGAAGCTTTATATGAGCAGATCAGGTGATCTGGTTAGTTTTTGGAGAATGAATACATCTTAGGTTGTGTAGAGGAATTTATAATCCTAAAGAGGTCTTTTTATCAGAGGACCATATCTTATGTTACTTAGGATTATGGAAGTCTTAAGTGGGACTTTGAAGAAAAATAATTCTCCAATGGGACTTTAGAGTAGCCTGGTAGGATGATGGTAACACTGTGGGATGTAGTATAAAGATCCTACAGTGGGACTCATGAGTTTCTAGTGTAGGAGGGAACTTGTAATCTCTAGTGAGAATCTATATAGGGAACACTATGGGACTCAATATTTATAGTAATGAGACTTTCCATGAATATAAACACCTATTTATAATGTATAATCTATAACCGAGGGGTATAACTAGTTGAGATAAGAGTGGTTTTTTGTATCGAACCTTAAAACAATTATGTTTTTTTGTTTAATTTACTTTTTTCATTCCATACATGATCCACTAATACTAACAGGTGATAGAGGTTTGAATTAAAAAATAGGGTAAAATAAAAAGAAAAGAATTCAATAAAACATGTCACACCCGATTCACCCCATCTCACTGTGACTAAACGATCCACTAAGAACTTCAATTGGCATCAAATGAAATATTCCAATGATAGTTGGATCTACTTTACTTGCTGAGTTGTTTATATCATAAGTATATGAAGTCCATATTTTTTTTTGAAGAAAATTCCAAAGTGCTTCATACGGAAAATCCCATCCATACTCTTAATGTTATAAATGTTTAATTTTCAGTCAAAACTCAAAACATCTGGAAGAAAATAATGGAAAATAAATTGAATAAGAACTCAAAGATGAATTTATATCAAATACTAACTAAAGGTACTCAAAGTGATAATTTTTCATTGAAATGAATTGATTATAATTCTTATGAATCAAACTCAAGCTGTGATGGATATGTGATTAACTAAGAAATAAAATAAAATTTGTAAAAAGTTCCCTAATAAGTTATTACATGAATAATTTTAGTTTTCAAGGAACTTTAGGATGAAAAATTAAAGCTGTAATAATAGTTTAATGCTATAGAATAGGCATTAGCTAAAAAGGTTGGAATATGAAACAATCTCACAAAGAATTTCTGGGAAATGGATAAAACATTATATATTTGTAAAGAAAGATATGATGAAGCTATTTAAGAATTGAAAAATAGTTTTTTTTGAGAAATATTTAAAATAAATGTTTTTTATATAAGTTATACATGCATTGGAAAAGCTATATAATACACTAATGAATATCGAAGAGGCTTAGTTAGAGGTTAAATAAAAAAGAATTATAAAGCTTGAAAATTTGTTACTGTGGGAAAATCATGTGCATGAATTTGAGATTAGGGAAATAATGATTCAGTGGGAAAAAAAATCCATAAATCAGATTAATATGATAATATTTCTCTCAAATTTAAATTTCTTGAATTAGAATTAAAATTGGGAAATATGAAAGAGACAGAAGCTAAAACTTCTCAATCTACTGAGATGATAAATACTTCCAAGAATTAGTTAGATAAGAATATGATTTATTAAAAGACAAAACCTAGTGGAAATTAGAGATTGAGATTATCTAATGATAAATATACTATATTCTCATTGAAGAAGGTGACCCTATGTCTTGATAAATCTATGATTACTAATGATGTTTTTATGACTAGTGCAAATACAACTTTAAAATATGGACGAACATGGGTGAAGAAAAATTATCTAGAATCTACTACATCTTTAAAGATGGATATGAGTAAGTGTATGAATTCTTGTTCCCTGAAGAAATTATAGAATAATAAATATATTGTAAAAAATCCACAATGTGTCAAAGTTAGTCAGAATGTGACATATAAGAAGAAATCAAGTTTGTTTTTCTATTGTTTGTTCTACAGGATGTTTGGGCATTGAGAAATAAATTATTGGCACAATATGTCATTATATTAAAATTAAATAATTCTTTCAATTATGTGGAGAAAATCTAAAGGTATTAAGAAAACATAACAACAAAAACATAATTCATATGATAGGAATCAGTCTATTAATATTACATATGAATATCTTAAAGATTTCTATCAAAATTTCATTAATAGAGGTTGTTGTTATGATTAGTGATGGTATGTATCAATCATGAAAAAACACCAATTAAGGTAAAAAGAAGACCACACAAAAAGGGAATGAGGTAAGAAAATATGTTTATATGTCAGGCTTGGGATATAAACAAGAATAAGATTTAAGAAAACAACTCTGAGAAACTCTGTGAAGAATGGTGTGAAGAGTATCACAACAAAGAAAATATACTTTTATTATGGTAAGAAAGTTCACATCATGGACTATTGTGAATTTTCCATGAACATAAATACTAAAGGAAGTAATATGGAATAAAATAAAGGATCAATATAGAATATAAACAATAGAATTTTTTTTAATTAAATATCTAATGAATAATATGAAAAGTTACCTAAAAATGGTAACTTGGTCAATGTTAAAGATGGGCGTGAAAGGTGTAATAAGTCTAGGAATTCAGCTTATAAATTCTTTACGTGGTTTCCTAGAAAAGCATAATTCTTGAATAAAAAAGGGAAATCACTTGTGACTTTTAGTATTGAGAAGAAGGAGTCTATAAAAAAATTAAAGTCTAAGAATGCTCCTAAGATATGCGTGATCATATGGAATGAATAGTTGGAAGAGGCAAGAAAGATAGAGTAGGCACAAAAAACTGAAACAACATTTCCAGAAAATGTGAAGAAGATTTTTTCATCTAAGAAGAAATCTAGGTTGAGAATAAACCATCAACTCAATTTCCCTAACTAAAATCATTAAATAACCACCTTATTCCCAAATATACATTGTCTTTGTTTTTTATACAGGGAATTGAAGGTGATACATGTATTCAAGGGGAGACCTGAATTTACTGAAATATGTGAACATATTACAGTTAGAAAGTTATCCATCATGGAAGAATATTGGTATCATGTTTCTTCTTTGAAATGATTCAAATAATCTCAGATGATTCGTAGAGTTTATTATTGAACAAATCCAATCTTTATGAAGAAGTATAAAGTGTATCTCTTTAGTGGGAGCACAAAAGAATAATCAACAGATATCAATATCTCAATGGTTATCTAATGATTATATGAAATTATAGTGAGGTATATATCTGTAAAATATTATCATCATTTAGGTATGTTGATTGAATTTTATTATCTCTGATGATAAATAAAATCTAAAAGGGAGATACATTTTACTTGATGAGAAAAGGGGAAATAATTTTGAAAGGGAGAAATAAATTCTTTCACTTGAATGTTTTTAATCTGTTCTCCTCAGATATAAATAGTATATTAGTTAAAAATAGTTTTAATAATACTTAAAAATAAGGTTTTAGTGTTAGTATCACATGTTTAAAATTCATTGACAACAATGATGTTAAATTCGATCAACCATATTTTATACGTAGAAAATGAATCATGTAGACTTAGAGTTGGTTAATTTTATCTCTTTTTTAAGATAGTGGTGATTATATATTTCTTTTATGTAAATCCTAATGTGTGTAAGAAGATAAGAATATGTTCTTAAAATATAAATTTTGGAAGATGATAATTTCATCCCATACTTACATATTTGGTTTTATTTTAAATAAGGGGTAGAAGATATAATTGAATTTAGAATTGAAATGGGTATCGAAAAAAATTAAAAGGGGGATATTGAAGAACCTAAGTAATTTATTAAGGTAATTTTGATGTTTAATTTATTTTCAATAATCCATGAAGATGAAAAGGCAATGTGTTTTGAAGGTGATGATTAATGAACTATTATTACCGAATTACACATGAACAAGATATGTTTGGAGAATGAATGTTGTTAGATCATTTAAATAAAATGATTAAACGTAATGAAGTGGTGATGGTTTTATTTTGAATATTTGGAATATAAAAGATTAAAATTCAAAAAATAAGAAATAGGAATTGGAATTTTATATTGAGAATTTGAGTGTATTGGAATAGAATATTTTGGAAAACACTTTGTTGGCCTTAATTAAAAAAATAGCTAACCAAACTAGCCATGAAAATGTACCCGTAGACACTTATTATGTGGGATGGTTAACCTCTAGGTAACCTACATGGTGGTAGGGGAGTTAGGTGGGTATCATAGAGTCTGTTGGGCCGTGCATAGGTGATAACGTGCAGGCAGATGGTCCAGTTGGATAGGTGGGCCAGTGAATGTGAGGAGCAGCCCATCAATCCCATGGGTGTAGTATGTCTACAGAAGCGTACCCCATTATACTCATTGAAACTCTAAAAGAACATAAATATATATATGGTATCACACAAATAATTGAAATGTCAATGTGGGTAAAATGGTGATAATAATATTGTTCATCCTCTAGAAATCATAAATATAGATCTGTGGTCATGTAATATGATCTTTCTACACTCTCTGATCAAGTGAAACATGATCTTATTCCTTTTTCTGAGGGTTCCCTTCATGAATTTGGATTTTTTAATGTTATTATTTCTGATGTTCAAGAAGAAAACATGGAAGTGATTTGTATCATCAGTTGCACGCCTAAAACTATTATCTATGCTGTGATAAAAGTTGAACCGAATGATCAAGCAACGTGACCATGTGATCTCATGATCAACGAATTTTCAATTCATTACATATCATAAGAATTTATGTGGTTCACACATGTGGTGAAGTAAGTTAGTTAAATGGAAAGTTCCAATGAATTTTAGAGTATTTATTCAGTGGATTTCTCTATAAATACCCACAATGTGATCATTTTTCTGATATGTGCCTAATTCATATCCGAGATATATTTTTAGAGTAAAATAGAGTAAAAGAATCACACTATATTAATAGAGAGATTCCATGAGCCCATTTTGAAGTTTCTAAAGTTTTCACATTCTCATGATGATTATTTGAGATCCATGAATTCATGTATACATCCACACTATGTTACATGAAGGAGAAAGTTTTTTAGTCCTATGTATACTGTTATGCGAAGGATCTTGATAATAATTCATTAAAGTATATCCATGAATGAAGTTCGTTTTTTATATGATTTTATGAAGAGATTGCGTATACCTTTGTTACACAAAGACATAATGGCATCACATGAGGAAGTATCATGAAGAAATCTAAAATATTGATATGTGTTGCATGATACTTGCAATATGCATATGTGAATTATTTGTAATGGTTCTATGAATATGAATAAAATAAATGAGATAGGGTTTCATAGTGAGAATATTGAGGCATTTTAATGTGCTTTTATTATTCAAAATTATCATGAACAAGAAATAACACTAGTATAAAAGGGGAGTAAAGCTTGTGCATTTGTATTGTTGTGAAAAATTAAACTAAGAATATTTGACAAGACCAGGCATTGTTTTATATATACATGGGGATTTAGAAACACACATGAAATATGAATTTCATGAATAGTGTGTAGTGATTTGAGACCAAAGATTGGAATTATTTCAAAATAAATATACTAGAGTAGTTAGTGTATTGATAATCTCCTGATCATTTGTTGATCATTATATAATAAACAATATCATGCAATTTTTTATCATCTAAAAAAGTTATTGATGTTTTACATAGGAATATAGGGTGATCCTATTAGTTTTTAGAGAAATAATACATCTTTAGGTAGTACCAAAGTAGTCAAAAGTTGACAAAGATCTTTTTATTAGAGGACCATATCTTGTGTGAATTAAAATTGTGGAAGTCTTTAGAGGGACTCTGAAGCAGAAGTAATCTCTAGTGGGACTCTAGAGTAGGCCAGTGGGATGATGGTAACATTTTTGGATGTATTATAAACATACTTATATTGGACTCAAGAGTTACTAGTTTAGGTAGGAACTTATAATATATTGTGTGACTTTAGAGAGGGAACACTATGGGACTCAATGCTGATGGGAATAAGACTTTCCCCGGATGTAACCACCAACATATGGTGAAGAATCTATAACTGGATGGAGGAGGGAAATAATTTTTTTTATAAATGAGTATTGATTAGTACCAAACCCTATAAAAATATTTTGTGTTGTGTTTCATTTACTTTATGAATTTCATACAAGATCCACTCATCCTAATAGGTGACACAGTTTTGAATTTAAAAAGGGGTAAAAGACAAAAAATTCAATAAAACAAGCCTAAATTGATTCACCCCCTCTAAATGTGACTACATGATCCATTATACACTTTACATATAATAACTAATATATTAAAATCATTTAAATTCATAATTGGTATGAAACAATACTAAGAACACATATAGTTTAAAAAATCCAGTTTTTAATAGAAACTATTTTTCTTTATATTTTGTATCATCATCTAAAAAATAAATATACAGATCGTAGAAATTTAATTGAATAAAATAATATACATTTTTAATTAAAAATTTAAAAATTATATTAGGAGTAATTTTTGATATTTTTCCAAAATAACGAGTCTTAAGTGAATAGTGAAAAATTCCGTTTTTTCAAATCCCACCAAAATTTTGACATTATCATAATGAAAGGATGGTAATATTCCAATATTTTAAGATATATATATATATATATATCCTTCTTTATACACAATATTGAGTTTAACTTGTGTTGCGTGAAATAATGAGTTTCTTTGATATCATGTTAGACACGCAACACTGAGTTTCAACGAATCATGAAATAATATTATTTTTAATATGACCATTATAACCTAGCCATTAAATAGATAGATATGAAAATCATTAAATAATTTATGAAATATATATATAAATTTATTACTCAAAAAAATTATTTATAAATTTTTATTTAACAATCAATCAATTTTTAGTAAAATAATTATATTTATCAAAATCATGTTTTATTCAAAAATAATTTTTATTGCTTTTTATAAGAAAATATTATAATTATTTTATAGATATTTTAAAAAATTTATTTGATCAAATTAATTTCGTTTTTTAAATCATAATATCAAAATTAACTTATGGTGAAATTTTTGGATTTTTTGGAAATTGTTTTTTCTATGAATAACGAAAAATACCAATTTTTATAAAACTATAATTTATTTTCAATAATTTTAGTAATTTAAATTAAAAATTATGTTTAAATTTAACATAATTATAATTTATTTATATTTAAATAACTTAATTACTTTTTTATTAAATTTATATTCGATTTTAGTATAAGTTTATTTTTGGGTTTAAAAAACAAGTTTTTCTGAAAACAATTTTAAAATGCATAATAATTATTTATTTTAATTAACTAAAAAATACGTAATGAGTAATTTTTTAAATGAAATTTATATATTTTATATCAATAAATTTTAATTTATACTCATATAATTATTAGTATGATACATAGAGTTAATATAAAATCATATTTTTATTAAAAAATAAACTTCTCAAAAAGCTGCTTTTTCATCACATATGTGGGATTTGTTTTAAATTTAATTTTACCATTGATGTGAAATATATTTTTCAAAATACATTAATTATTTGGAATAATAACAATTTATATTATCTAATAATTTAAACCTAATTTTTGACCATAATGAATAGTGAAAATAATAAAAAATATTTATAACGGTTAAGGTAAAAAGGGTTCACCTAGGGGTTAAACTAAATTGATAAGGGTTAAAAATGACACAAAATATGTCCAAAACCCATTTTATGGAAATATTTAGACCTTTTATCTTATATTTTCTATAATTACTTATTTTTTATCCTTGTGTAATGAGGAAAATGTGGGTACACCTTTTTCTTTTCCAAAATTACAAGTGTGCCCCTCATCTCACTTATAAAAGGCCACCCCATATCCTCTCCTCTTTAAACCTTAAAATCCATTTGTATCATCCAATAAATACCAAAATAACTTCATTAATTACTTCCTATAATATTATAATCCTTATTTTTGTAAAAAATCCAATCTAATAATCATTTTGATGCAAACCAACATAAGTTTTCCAAATAAGAGGCATCGTCCCTAGCCAAGCGTTTTATTTTATTTTATTTCTTCCTATACATATTTAAATGATTATTAAAACACAATGATATAATCAAACCAGTATATAACATATAATTAGTTGTTATTTTGTTAATTTAATGACCTAAACCCATATTATAATCCCTCAAATTGGAAATAAAACTGTCGATCATATGTATGGAAGACTATCGCCTTGTAAACTGATGTAATTCATTTTCCATCACCATTTCTCATGAATTTATATAATGATGGAATTAAAGTATAGATATATATATTTATCTTATTTTTTAAACATAATTATACTTATATAATTATGATATATCATATACCTTTTTACATTCCAATACGTGAGGGATATAATAACGTCGCTCATCTATATGATGGACTACTGCCTCACTAATCGATGTGATTCATTCTTCACTTATGATTTACGTGGAAGTAAATAAGGTTATATTCAATAAAAATATGTTATATTTATTACCTAAAAATTGTTATTTAAATTTAATATCAAATATAACTTATTACCTTCTAACCCATCAGAAAATAATATCACTACTCGTGTACGACAGACTACCACCTCACAAACTGATGTGATTCGTTCTTCATTTCTGTTTTACATGGATGCTAATAAGAATAGAATAAATGAATATAAATGAATATAAATGAATATATATGGTATATTTATGATATATTTATTATATATATATATATATATTAAATAATGATGATTTCATAAGGGATATATATAATTTACATTTCTTATGTTCTATCCATTGGGGAAATAGAAATAACGTTCATGCGTACATATGACCTACCATCTCCATAAATGATGTAGTTAATTTCTATCTCTAAATATACTGAATTAATATAAATACATATATAATTAATTTATATAATATTTATATATTTTTTAAAATTATTTAAATTATATAACCATGATTAAGGTAAAAGGATCGAAAACACCAAACTAACACATACATGAAAAACGTAGCAGTTATTACCTGAAACATAACTTTAACAAGTGACTATTAATAAAATTATAATAAAATAGTATAAATATATAATTTATGGTATTATATATTTGAATATGTTTCATTAATATATTTATAATAAATTTATATCTATTATATAGGATGTTTGAATGTGTTTTAAGGATGTTGAGACTTAGGATAATAGATTTCCTTCTCACTTTTATTTTTTAGTGAGACACATGTTATATTCACCACATGTTTATTTTATGTAGTGTATATAATACCCATGAATTTATTTTATGATTCTCAGCCTTATAATTTTTGTGATTTAAATATCCATTTTAGGATCTCTCTTTTATGGGGTTTATGATTAAAAAGTTACCAAAGCTGAAAGAGATTTTTGTCATAATTTTCCTTCATTGAGACATATGTTATGTTATGAACCTATATTATTCTATGAGGTGTATATAAAGAAAATTTGAAATGTAATATCATGAATTTTATTATTCTCATGATATTTTATATTTCATTTTATTTCATTCCTTTATGGGGTTTATAATTTAATGTTACCAAAGTGGTAAAGATTTTATATTACAATCTCATTGTTTATCAGGATTGTTTATGACTATGTTTTTTATGATAAAATATTATGATATATATCTCAATAATGTCATAAATTTTATAGTAATATGGTTATTTCATGAGAGTAAATGTTTTTCATTTATTTTCTTCTCTTAATGTACTCAAGAGTTCAAAAGAATGTTTTTAAGAAAAATCATCTTTATTTCTCTCTTCAGCCGAAAAACCATTTTTCTTTCAAAATAATATTTTATAAAATTATTTTCAAAAATGTTTTTAACATTATAAAAATTATTTATTAGTTTTTTATCCGTTTCTTACTTTTTTTACAATTTTTAATTAAATCTTGATGTATTTTCCAAACAATTCCTATTAGGATTTTATCAAAAATGTAAAATGAATATTCATTTTAACATATAAAATATGAAAAAATTATATGATTTTATGACCAATAATTACATTAAAGATTCTTTTATAATATTCCATTTTCATTTTCAAATAAAATTATTTTTAAAATATTTTATGTTTTAAAAAGCGTTTTTCTAATTGGAGAGAATATTTTCCACAAGAAATGTCTTAAATGATCTTTAAAAATCATTATACATATAAGATGACATCCATTGACATTACTTATGAATTAATGGGGATATGATACAAATACACCATTCTTATTCCTTCTATTAATGGTTTAAATTTATGATGAAAATATTTTTATGAAACTCATTTCTCTTTCACGAGTTATACCATGATAAAATATTTCTGAAACCCACTTCTTTTTCCACAATTTGTTCTTTGATTAAATAATGAAATGATTATGAAAACTATTTCTTTCCCATAGGTTATATTATATTGAAATTTTTATGAAACCCATTTCATTTCATGGGATATTATATTATGAATTCTTTATAATATTGTGGAAGACATAAGCATAGTTTTCATTCTGTGATGGGTGATACCTATATATCTATCCAATGCATTGGGTAAAGATTTATATCAAATGAGTTATACATGATTCAAATGGGGAGTGAACACAGATCATTAAGGGACTTTGTCAACTATGACAGTATTGGCAGTAAACTTTGACTACTATGATCATTTTGGGAGTGAACCCATTCCAGTATGATTGCCTTGACAGTGAGCCCTGAATACCATGGAAATGATTTTATATTCTTATGTGTATTCCCAAATTCCAATCCTTATTATTAGATTATTCTATAATTGTCTATCTTCTTTGATTCCTTTATGATTCTTGTATTATAAACTATCAATAATTATTCCATTTTTCAATATTATGATATTTTATACACAGGGTATGATTTTCAATTTTTAATCTTATGTTATCATACCCTCATTATCATTCCATGCTTATTTGGTCACTGATATCTCACATTCTTACCCTTACAGAGCATCTAAGATCACACTTTCTTATGTTTCCTTTCCCTAGGCTATAAAGAAATTTTTTATGTAGGGTATGTTTATGAATATTACTAAAGGCAAATATCTTTAGGAGATATGTTAAGGATATTTCAAAAAATAATAATATTGCGTTTCTAGTCTTCAATGACACTAAATTTTATAGTCCTTAGGTGTTTAAATTTTCAATTTATTTAATATTCATCTAAAAAGATGAAATATTTATATATGAAAAACTTGGGTCATTATATTTGGTATTAGAGGATAGGTTTATTTAAACTTTGGAAACTAGTATGATAAAATTTAGTGATAACCCTTAGGATAATCCTAAGTATAAGAGAACATCCTTATTTATGGTAAAGTGAGGAGTTTGGTTTTCCTAGAAATACATCCTTTTCTGGATACTAAAAGTGGACATGGTTTTGGAACCAAGGTACCGAGGGGTAATAACTCTGAAAAAGAACATGAATATTGACTCAAGTGTTACTTAATACATGACAACATTCCTTACTATCCACCTAGTTTGACACTCTTGGGGGATGTGCTTTGGTTAATCACATTTTCCTTATGAGATATCATAAAGGATTTAAATAGATGATAATTATGGATGACCTAGGTTAAAACTAAGGTGTCATAGATTTAAAAAAAATATTTCTTTATTTATACATTTTATAAATTATTTTTCAAACAATATGGTTTTTCACAATGAATATTGTAACTAACACTATGTTTTTTGGTCTTAGTCAATGGCGGGAACCAAAAGTAACTGGGTAAACATTGAATGTGACATATAATTTTTTAATTATTATCCAAATGGGATTATGAATGGATTGAAAGATATTGAGATTATTTCTAATAAGTTATCATAGAACATGATTAACGATTTTCACTTTATCCAACTATCAGACTCACCAAAGACGAGAAGGATAAAGTTCAATCAGAGAGTGGGTAGTGTAGATCCGGGAGGAAAGAGGATTTAGTTCCATGTATATTGAAAATAATGGAATAATCACTCAAGGGAATGTTTCATGGGGACACGAAGATGTTTTGGGAATGGAAAAGAACACAAATCAAGTATCTGCAAAGGAAAAATGAAAATTTCAGTTAAAAAAATAGATGGGAATAATGGTCTATCTAAGGTATCATAAACTGTTGAATATTTTAAATATATAATGCATAGAAATTGTGAAAATATATGTCCTATGATTAAATATTATGAATATAACCGAAAAGTTCATATGAGTAATGGTTTTTCAGCTGACGATGAAGAGACTACAAATTGTATATGAAAGGAAGGATCTAATGAGGAATAATATGACTAAACCTAATTAATAGCTTAAGGATGAGGTGGAATAATTGAAGTTTTTGTGTATTGTAAATCCATAATTATGTTATATAAATAATATTATATATAAGGGTTATTTGAAGAAGTTTTTAATTAAGGATTTTTAAGAATACATCGAATGGTGTTGATGATCTTAGAAATTAATTTAACAACAATGTGATATTTTACAAAAAACACATGATTAAGTGAAGCTAACCCTTAATATGATATTGATGGTGAAAAAGTTCTGTTTAGTTTTTATGAAGAGATTATTTATATAGATAAATTAAATTGGATAGTATTTATGTCTTTAAAACTGATTAGTGATTTGATAAAAAATCTGTGAAGTTTATGACATTTTTGATTCATGGTATATATTCAATAATATGTGGTTTTATTTAAGGAATAAAGAGACAGTTAATTTTTGAAAGCATGCATGTTTTCATTATGGTTTTATGGTAATTCATGTCATTATCATATTTATCAAGAATATATGAATAAGTTATTCACATAGGTGGTATATGATAAGTAATAGCTTCTTTATAATATTGCAACGATTGATGTTAAGTTTATTTTATACACTAAGTGAAGTTTATCATTTTTTTTTAATTTTGGAAGGATTATAAGGTTAAAAATTTATGTAATGGTTTATGTTGAACTCTAGATAATGTTTTAGAGATCAATGTGTTGTTTAATTATATGATGATTTATCCATATTGGATAAATTTTGTAGGCCATTTTGGTTTTGAGGATAAATAGTGATAGAAGGAATGAGTTTTGATTTTATAGGATATTATGATCCATTTTTACTTAAACAATTAAAAATTTATATTTCTTTCTTATATTAAGAGATAAAGTGGAAATTTATTCATGAATAAATAAATGATAAGATTGTGCTTATTAAATGGGAAGAAATCAAGTATGTATATTTTCTTGTGTTCTCTAACTTGACAGATAAAATTCCAACAACATTATAAAAAGAATATTGAGAAAAAATAGTTTCCCTATTACCTTCATTTTTTATGGATCAATGTCATTTTAAATCATCATAGATTTATATCTTTTTGATGGTTACCTTTCTCACGAACATGTACTTTATCATTCTCTCCTAGTCCTTGGGAGTTAGTTTTCTTTTTCCATATATATATTTTAACTTCACTCAAATTTTATTCCTATATGGAAACAAAGATATGCATTACTTTAGGTAAGATTTATATTTCCATCTTTCCCTTTGTAAGGGATGTTTTATTATTCATTTTTTATGATGTGGGTTTCTATAAAGGAATTATCAAATGTTAAAATTTTGATGACCGAGATGATTTTTGAGGTCAAGATTCATTTTAAAGGGGGTGGAATGTAACATCCCAAGATTTTATGAAATATTTTTTTAATAGATTGAGTTATAGGAAACACCGAGTTTATCTTGTGTTACATTCAACAGTGAGTTCCTTTGATATCATGTATGACACAACACCAAGCTTCAGCGAACCATGAAATGATATTATTTTAAATATGATTATTATAAAATTGCCATTAAATAGTCAAAATTAAAAAATAATAAATAATTTATGATATATATATATATATATATAAGTTTCTTACTCAATATAAATTTATTTATAAATTCTTGGAAAATGATCAATCAATTTTTAGTAAAGTAATTATATTCATGAAAGTATGTTTTCCTCAAAAATAATTTTTATTCCTTTTTATGAGAAAATATTATAATTAATTTATCAATATTTTATAAAATTTATTTTATAAAATGAACATTATTTTTTAAATCATCCTGTCTAAATAAAATAGTGGTGTAATTTTGGGAATTTTCAGAAAATATTGATTTTTTAGTGAATAGTGGAAAATACATATTTTTTGTAAGAATATCATTTATTTTCCATAAATTAATTAATTTAAATGAATAATTATTTTATAAAGTAAAAAAATATTTATTTAGTTATATTTAATCCACTTAATTACTTTTTTATTAAGTTTATATTGGATTTTAGAATAAGTTTTTTTGGGTTTAAAAAAATGTTTTTTCAGAAAACTGATTTAAAATGCATAATGTTTTCCATTTTAATTAATTAAAATAATATATATTGAGGAATTTTTTAAATGAAATGTATAAATTATATATAAATAAGTTTTAATTTAGATTCATACAATTATTATAACGAGACATAGATTTAATATAAAATCATCTTGTTCTTGAAAAATACATTTCTTGAAAACTTGTTTTTTTCGTTGTGTCTGTGAGTTTTGTTTTAAATTTAGTTTTTCCACTTATGAAAATTGAATTTTGGGAAATTTTTTCCATATTAGGAATCATAATAATTTATATTATATAATAATTTCAAATTAATTATAGATCATAATTAATACTGAAAACAATAAAAATTATTTAACGCGGTTAAGGTAAAAATGGGTTTACCCAGGGATTAAACTAAAATGATAATGGTTTAAAATGGCATAAAACATGTAAAAATTTTATTTTAAATATTTTAAACTTATATCTTCTAGGTTTTATAATATACTATATTTGGGCCTTTTTTCATGTGAAAAACATGGGTACACCTTTTTATTTTCAAAAATTTCAAGTGCGCCACTCTCCTAACTTTTAAAAGACCACCCACTCTCCTATAGTATGTACACCTTAAAATCCATTTGTATCAGAAAATAATAGCCCAAATAACTTCATTAATTCCCTAATATAATATTATAAAATTTCTTTGATAATAAATACATCCTAATAATCCTTTTTGTGTAAACCAAAAGAAGTTATCTGAAGAAGAGGTAATGTCCCTAACCAAGAATTTTATTTTATTTCTTACTCTCCCTCAATAAATTATTATTAAACAGTGATGATATAATAAAAAAATTATATAACATATAAAAACATTCTTTTATTTTAATTTAATGACCTAAATCCATCCCATCTTCCCTCAAATGCGAAAGGAAACCATCGATCGTGTGTACGACCGACTGCCAGCTCGCTAACCGACATAGTTCATTTTCCATCACCATCTCTCACAAATTGTTCTGATGATGGATTTAAAGTATATATATGATATTTTAACATAATTATACTACTAAAATTATTATATCTAATTTTTTTCTCTTTACAATCCATGGGGGATATGATAACGTCACTTGTGTGCACGACAGACTACCGCCTCACAAAGCGATGTGATTCTTTATTCATTTACAATTTACATAGAAGGAAATAAGGATAAATTTAATGAATATATGTGATATTTATGACTTATTAATAATTATATAAATTTAATATAACATTTTAATTCTTACATTCTAACACATCAGAAAATAATAACATCGCTCGTGTGTACGGCGAACTACCGCCTCATGAACTAATGTGATGTGTCTTTCATTTACATTTTAATTGGATGGTAATAAGGATAGATTAAATGAATATATATTATATATATTATATATATATATATTATATATATGACATAATAATTATCATTTAACGGTGATATATTATTTATCTTTTTTATGTTCTGTCCGTCGAGGAAATGGAAACAACGTTCATGCGTACGTACGACCTACCGTCTCCATGAACTATGTAATTATTTTCTATATATAACTATAATGGATTACTATAAATAAATATATAATGAATATATATTATATTTATATCATTATTAAAATTATTTAGATGATAAAACCATGATAAAAGTAAAAGGAATGAAAACACCAAAGCAAAACATACGTGAAAGGTGAAGTTGTTATTACCCAAAACATAACTTTAATAAGGAACTATTAATAAATGAGTAATAAAAGGGTATAAATATATCATTTATAGTATGATATATATTGATATTTTTTATCAATATATATATAATAAAATTATATATATTATACAAGAGTTTTGAACATGTATAAAGAAAGTCGAGACATAAGGTAAGGGATTTCTGTCTCGCTTTTATTTTTCTGTGAGACTTGTGCCATATTCACCATGTATTTATTTTATGTGGTGTATATAATTATCATAAATTTATTTTATTAATATTGTCATTAAATTTTTTGTGATTTACATATTCATTTTAGGATCTCTATTTCATGGGGTTTAAGGTTCAAAAGTTATCAAGTTGGTAAGATATTTTTTTCTCAATTTTTCTTTCTTGAGATATATGTTATGCTATGCACCTATATTATTTTATGAGGTGTATATAAATATCCGTTGAAATTTAATTTTATAAATTAATTTATTCTCATGAAATTTTATGTTTCATTTAATGTTTTTCATTTACAGGGAATACAATTCAAAGTTACCAATGTAGTACTTATTTTATGATATAGTCTCATTGTTTATCAGGATTGTTTATGATTATGTTTTTGATAATAAAATCTTATGATCCATCTATGAAGAAAATAATAAATTTTATTCCATTTTTATGTAATCAGAATACATTTTTCCCTTCATGTTACTCTCTTTATCTACTCAATAGTTCAAAATAATGTTTTTAGGAAAAATCATCTTTATTTCTCTCTTCGGTCGAAAACCAATTTTTTATACAAAACTATATTTTCTAAAAGTTTTTTCAAAAATGTTTTTAAAATTATAAAAATGATTTATTAAATAAATGTTTACCCATGTTTTAATTTTTTTACAAAATATTTTGAAAGGAATCTTCAAGTCATTTTTTCGAACGATGTCCATTTTCAGTTTATCAAAAAACATGAAAATAATCTTCATTTTAACATGTACGACTTTAATGGAATTATCCACCATCATAAACAATAATTTATTTAGATATTAATTTATAATATTCCATGTTTATTATCAAATAATAGTATTTTTAAAAATATTTATGTTTTAAACAGTGTTTTTTAAATTGGAAAGGATATTTTCCTCAAGTAATTTTTTAAATGACTTTAAAAATAATTTTCCATATAAGAAGATAACCATTGAAATTACCTACTACTTACTAAGGATATTATCCAAGGATAACATTCTTATTATTTCTCTTAATGTTTTATTTTTATATTGACAATATGTTTGTTAAACCCATTTCTCATCTATAAGGCCCCAAACTTAAATTACATAATCTTGAGTTTTAAGTCAATAATTAATTCTCTTACATTAGAGGATCCTTTTAGGTTTCAAGTTTTAGAGAATTAGGGTATAAATAATATATAAAAAACCATAAAATACATAGTGGTAACTTTTAGTTAGTATCCATTTTCCCATAATATTAGACTATTAAAATAAAGCATGATATCTTTTCATGAAAAGTATTCATGACTTTCAACTTGACCAGTTATTTTTTCCTTTCCAATTATTAAACCCTACAAAAGAATTTTATAAAAACATGGGATGAACAAAAAATCTCATTGAGGGATACAAAAAGAAATGAAACTGTTAGTTCATTAAAAACATGAAAACCCGTGAAAAGCACATTTATTGAAAACATAACATTTTACTTATAATGTGAAATATCATTACTTTTTAAAAAGATAATTTATTTTACCTTTTGAAAACAAATGATTTCTATGAAAACTCATTTGCAAGAATAGAAAATTCATGTAGGTACCTTGGGACATAATCATATAAAACCCTTTCAAAACCCTTAAAAAAACACGTACATAACCCATAAAAATTGGAATAACTATACTACCAACTAAAAATATAATTATCCAGAGAATATAACTATTACCCAATTAATTGGAGTGATATCTAGGTGAAACCATCCTTTAAGCTATAATGGGATCACTCAGTGCTATATAGATGCACCCATCATATATAATGTTCAAGAATAAAACATTTAAACATTTGAAAAAAAAACATTCAAACCCATATGTAAATCTATTTATGATATCAAAATACTAGTTTCTTTCACAAATTCCATTTTCAATAACATTTTCTTATAAAGAACCATTTCAATTACAAAATTAAAAAAAAAAGAAATTAGGGGTTTTCATTTAAGAAAAAACAAAATCTTTAAAAGTAATCTATAAATTAAATAAAAGTCATGAAGACATGAAATTTCATTGTCACCATAAATTAAAAATACGACATTTTATTTTTCATTTGTCCAAATGTTCAATTTAAAACCTGTAAAATGATTAATTTTGAAAACCATTGAAATAAAGTAAAAGAGAAATAAAATAAAATTTTAAAATATTATATTTCCATATAAAAAATCTCAAAATTCCTTTTAAAATATGGACACAAAAGATAAAGAGAGTTTGAAGGAAATCATTAAAAGATGATTTATGTATAAGAAAAGTCTTTTATCACTTTCTAAATATTCAAATCATAAGCCCCATTAAATAATAACATTGAAAAAAATTAATTATCATTAGAATAAATAAATTCAATATATAACATGTCAAATAGGATTTATATACACTTTATAAAAGAATAAAAGGGTATATCATCAAGAAATGCATCAATGAAATGAAATTAAGACAGAGTCCCTTGCCTCAAGTCCAATTGGTCACATATGTCTTTTTCTTCCTAAATAAAAAACTCATGATAATTATTTAATTTCTTGAGAAGATTTGTAATGTTTATCACTAATTTTATTTCACTTATTAAAAAATTATAATCAATTAAATTTTTGTCCGGTGTTTTGACCATATTTAGTTTATGTGTCAAAAACAAATTTGGTAGGTTAACTATGGTCAAAGTGGTCATTACTTGAACATATACAAGATAATAATCATGAAATAATTAATATATTTATATATAAATTATAATCTTAAAATAAATCATGAAATATGTATATGAAAAATGAACCAACGTTATAATTACGGAGACGGTAGTTTGTACACACACATGGGTAACATTCCCATTTTTCAATGACCATTATAGAAAGATGGTAAGTAAAATTTATCTTCCTATAATTATAATTATATCATAAATACCATATTATTGAATTATATGTACTTATATATATTTTATTATAAAGTTGTTATGATAAAAGAAGAATCAAATTGCTTTGAGTAGGCGGTATTCCACACATCCACGAATAACGTTATCACTTTTTCTATGTGTGAAATGGTAAGAATATAATGATATATTACATTTCTAGAAATATAATTATGCCATTAATATAATAATTATGTAATTTATATAATATATATTAATTATAGTTTCCATTATTACCTTTCATGCAACATTTTACTAAAAAACTCTTCATATAACTTCGTGAGGTGGTAGTTGGATGTACACACGAGCAACGTAATCATATACCCCATGGTATGAAATATAAAATTGGTGTAAATGATATAATTAATATAGTGGTATAATTATGTTATAAATATAATAAATATCATAATATTCACTTCATTATTACCAATCAAGAGATGTGGTAATGGAAAAATGAACGACATTGTTTTGCGAGGTGGTAGTCCACTGTACACACAAATGATGATTTTTGTAACCAATTTGATGGATTTTTTTTCTGGTAATAAGTCATAAAATCACCATGAAAAAATATAATTATATTTAATATACATAATTTATTATATAATCATGGTATTGGAATAATTTAATGGGTTGGATAAGGAAATAAATCTAAAATAAACATTGATGAATGTTACCAATTCCTTGGGTAACACCTTTTTTTGCACAAAAGGCCTTCCTTAGATTTATTTATGACCAAATTAAAGATTATAGGAGTAGGGTATGGAATTGAATAAGTTATTTTGATAGTTATTATATGATCCAAAGGTATTGAGAGGTGTTAAAAGAGGAGGAGACAAGGATGCCTTTTATAAGTGGGGTGAGCGGCAAACTTGTAAATTTTTGAAAAAGGGAATTCCACCGATGTTTTTTCCATGTAAATTGGATAAAATAGTGAAAAAACTATATATTATAAAGTTATATTGTCTAAATATGTCCATAAAATGGGTTCCTGACGATTTTCTTGGTCATTTTCTCCCTTAAGTTTAAATTTTAGTCACATGGTAATCTAATTTTTACCAAAATCGCTATAATTAATTTTAATATTTTTTCTATAATATCTTTGGTAAAAAATTAATTTTACCTTATTAAAAATTAAAAATTATTATGATTCAAAATATTGAATTAATTTTTTCAAATTCAAAACACATAAATTAAAAAATTGAATTTAATGTTAACCTCACAGTCACAGTGACACAATAGTTTTTTATGAAGAGTAACTTTTTAGAAAAAGTTGATTCTATATTAAATATATGGATAATAATAATCATTGGATAAAAATCAATTAATACTTACTGAAATATATTATATACATTTAATTTAAAAAATTCCCTATTATGGATTATATTAATTGATTATAAAGGAGAAACATTATGCATTTTAAAATAGGTTTTACAAAAACCCTTCTTTAAACAAAAAAACTTATATTAAAAACCAAGATAGAGTTGATTAAAAAGTAATTAAGTAGATTAAATATAACTAAATAATAAATAGGTTAATTTAAAACACATTCAAAACATATGGTACTCTTAATTTACATAATGTTTTAAAAATAAGTGACGTTTTTACAAAAATGGCTATTTTCACTATTCACTGATAAAATCAATATTTTCCCAAAAATACCAAAATTTCACCCAAATTAAAATTTGATACTATGAATTAAAAAATCATATAAATTTTATCCAATTCAAATTATAAAATTTAGAAATTAATCTTTTAATTAAAACCTTATAAGAAATGTGTTTAATTAAAAACAATTCCTTTTTCATTAAAAATTAATTTATATTTTTTATAACTAATATAACTATCAAATTAGTATTAAAAAAATATGAAAATGATTTATTCTATCATTGAATCAATTGTTACATATTTCCACTTTTTATAAATTTCATCCACTCAAATTTATTCACTTATTAAATGAGATGTGATATCTTTACCTCATAGCATTTTTAGACTCCCTTATTGCCTCTTCTAACATATGGTTTTTCCCTAAAAAAATAACCTGGTGAATCAACTTATTCTACAACACTTTATCTCTATGATAAAGAAACTGAAATAGATTTTCTTTATAATAAATATTCTCTTCAAACTGAACTACTTCATGGATTAAAACATGAGATCAATCCACCACATATTTCCTTAACATTGAAACATGAAATAAGTTGTGTAAATGAGATAAAATCAAAGGTAAGGAAACTCAGTAGGCAATTGATATATCTTTATTTAGGATGTAAAATGGTCCAATTAAATGTGGAATGAACTTCCCATTCTGACTAAAATTAATCACACATTTCCTGGTAGAAACATTGATAAATACTTTATCACCTACCTCAAAAGAAATATCTTTCTTCCTGTTATCTGCATAACTTTTCTTCCAACTCTAAGCTGTCATCATGTTTCATTGAATCAAATAAAATTTACCCACCATTTACTCTACCAACTCTATTCAAATTAAATTTCTTTCCCCTACATCATCCAAAAAATTAGATGACTGAAACCACTTTCCATATAATGCATAAAATGGTGCCATATGTATACATGAATGAAAAATTTTATTATAAGAAAACAGAACCAAAGAAATCTGTTGATCCCAACTTCTTTGGTAATCAATTGAAAAATAACAAAGAATATATTCCATGGTTAGAATCATCTTCTTAAATTATCCATCAGATTGAGGATGAAAAGATGTACTAAAATTTAATTTAGTACCCAACAACTTTTTACATCCTTTTAAAAAATTATATATGAACCTAGGATCATGTTATAATACAAAGGGGAGAGGCACTCCATGTAACCTGAATATCTTCTTTATATGTAGTCAATAAATATTATATAAAAACATTTTATCTTTAATGGGAAGGAAATGTGAATATTTAATTAATTTATCAACAATTACCCTAATCGTATTATTATCTTGAAAAGAATTTGGAAATCCTACCATGAAATCCCTTGATATATTATCCCATTTGTACTTTGACACTAAAAAGGTTGAAGAATCACCTTTGGTAAATGTTGTTTTACATTAACATGTTGATAATTTAAACACTTCATGGTAAATTATTCAATATATAATTTCATTCCATCCGACCAGTAATACTCTTGAAGGTCTATGTACATCATAGTGCTTCCCAAATGAATGGAGAATGGAGAAGGATGAGATTCATTCAAAAAATATTTCCTCACACTACTAGAAAATTGACAAATACCCATGGTTTTGGGAACCGTGGGAAACCGAGGCGTCAATCTAGATCTAATCTATACCCAAAATTTGAAAATTTTATACCCATAGTTTCTAAACCATGGGTATATGTATTTTACATCGTGTCATAACCCTATACCCATAGTTTTAAAACTGTGGGAATAGGTTTTAAAAAATAGGTGGTCATTGGTTTCGATCCTACAACTCGTTCATCACAAAATCCATGCCTAACCATTACCCAATAATCTATTATATATATATATATATATATATATATATTTACTTGAATATATTTATATAAACTGTGGATATAGAGAGAAAAACGGTGAAAATAGGTTTTCCCTCCAAAAAAAATTTCATTCCAGTGGAAATTGTTTTTCTTGTGCTCATGTTGGAAAGCTATACCCACAGTTTTTCGGAACTGTGGGTATTGGTTTTTATCCGAAAACTATCCCCACATTTTTAGGAAAAAAATGTGGATAGGTTTGACCTATACCCATGGTTATTTTTAGAACCATGTGTATAGGTCGTGAACCAAAACCTATACCCACAATTTTGGTAAACTATGTGTATAGGTTCTGAAGAAATCCCTATATCCATAGTTTTGGGAAAATAATGAATATAGGGGGACCTATACCCACAGTTTTTCCCAAAATCATGGGTATTGGGCCATTTCCAAATAGTATCAACTTGAAATTATAAGGAACACATAATCATTTTCCAAATTTTAAAACACATTTTCATCAATATTAAATTCATGAAACTTTAAAAAATTCTACATTTTCCAACAAAGATTGATCTACCTTATAATATCTCTTATTTATTTTTGATAGAATAAACTATACTAAAACCTGAACAAAATAGAGGATGTCCCTATATCCACAAATTCTTGGAGAAAATTCATTAAAGTATTAACCAATGGGTCATGTTCCAAACATAACATGGTTAATTTAGAATTTATTTTTCAAATTGAAACTTCAAAAACTTTTTTTCATTTCCAAGATGATAATGAATAATTCAATCATAATACTTGATTATTTCTATCCATATTATCTATCTCATGTTCAATTATTTCCGATTTAATGTATAATTCAACCTTTTGGGACCAATATATATTTCACACTTTACCCCATTCAAATGACACCTCCAATTTTTTAAATAAAAAACCACAATAAATAATTCCATATCATGTGTAGGGTAATTTAACTCATGATTTTTAAAATATTGTAAAGTATAAGAAATTAACATATCATTATATATTAGGACACAACCAATTACTTTCAAAAAAACATCATTGTCGATAATAAATTATCCATTTCTCAAAGGCAAGGAAAAACTATAGAGTTAACCAATATTTGTTTTAGTTCCTAAAAAAATCATCACATTATTTTTTCTAGATGAACTTAACTCCTTTTTGAGATAACTTAATCAGTGGGAAAGAAAACTAATAAATTTTTTCCACAAACCGAAATTAGTGACCCACTAATATAAAAAAAATATGAATATCAATGATATTTGCGGGTCATGTCCATTCTTAAACATTTTTTAGTAGTGTCAATAATTATTCCATCATTAGAAACAGTATTCCCAAGGAAAGAAATTTTTTTCAACCAAAATTTACACTAGCTAAATTTTCCACACAATTTATTTTCTTTGAAAGTTT
Organism: Viscum album; assembly: GCA_963277665.1. Classification (NCBI taxonomy): domain Eukaryota; kingdom Viridiplantae; phylum Streptophyta; class Magnoliopsida; order Santalales; family Viscaceae; genus Viscum; species Viscum album. The sequence continues at coordinate 1,988,403,512 of OY728141.1, forward strand.
TCAAAAGAACCCTTAGGTGTCTTTAATGTTCATCTTAACTTTTTGAATATAACAAAATTTCATCAATAAACATAACCACAATGTTTTCCAAGAACTCATGAAAAATTCTATCCATAAGGTTCATAAATACAATAGGTGAACTAGATAAACTAAATGGAATAAATACAAATTCATATTGCCTATATCTAGTCCAAAATAAAGTATTCAGAATGTCTTCTCGATTCACTTTCAACTGATAGTACCCCAACCTCAAGTCAAGATTCAAAAAATAATGAGATCACTATATATAATCAAACAAATAATTGATATTAGGTAAAGGATAATTGTTCTTAACAATGATGTTTTCAGGGATTTATAATCAATGCAATGTCTCATTGAACTATCTATGTTTTTAACAAACAAAATAGGATCACCGCATGGAAAAGCTATTGGCCAAATAAAACCTTTATTTAATAAATATTGAAATTTATTTTTTTAATTATAAAAGTTCCATTTGATCCATTTAATAAGGGGGTTCAAAAATAGTTTTTTCATTAGGTACTAAGTTAATAGTTAAATAAACCTCTCTATCTGAAATAACACCAAAAAATTAATCCAAAACAATACCCATGTAATAAATTACTACTAGAACATAACTAATTTGAACAAATTAATTATTTTCATTAATATGAGCTAGGTAAATTTCACTACCATCTCAAATAAGTTTATTAACTTCTTGGTAAGTTATCAATGGCATGAAATCATTTAACACAACTCTATTCTCACTGTAATCCAATTTTTCATGATAAACTGAAAGCCAATACATAACAAGAATGATATGAAACTCTTCTATGGTCATGTCAACAAAATTTTTAGGAAAGATCATCTCATTGATAGTAATAGGAAGTTTTTTTTATAAATTTAGGTTTCTTTATTACTTCCAACTAGAGTCTTCATGAAAAGTTATATCCTTATTTCATGAGGTGATATTCCCAATTTACATGAAATTTTTTTGAAAATAAAATAATGTGAAGATCTAAAGTCAAATAGGGTATTGAAATATTTCAAATAGAAAGGTAACATACCTTTGAACACTTCATTTGATATCCCAACATCAACTTTAGTAATAGAAAATAATCTTACTGCACTCTTTTATTTATGATCATGATGATTTCCATCCTATGTAACTAACTTCAGACATGAATTAACATAATGACCCAACTCATTACAACTAAAACATATCACCTTTTTTATGGCTACCAGTTACCCCATTCCTTGATTCACCAGTATTATTTTCCTTGCATTCATGGGCCATGTGACCAAACTTTCCACATCGGTTACACTTCCCAACCTTCATAAGGAATTTTCTAGGGTGATTTTTACCATACTTACCACAAGATGAGAAATTCAATTTATTACCTCCATATTTCTTTGATGTATGTTTCCCCATAACCTACCATCCCAAATTCTTCTTACTTTCATCATCTCAAGGCACATAAGAGTCAGAAAACCCCATTTCAACCTTTTTAGTACAATGAAAAACTTTCTCATAGATTTTAAATTCTTATGCATCAAAATATATTTATAGTCTTGGTTTTAATCTTAAGTAAAACCAAATATTTTTTCTATTAGTGTGACAAATAAAAATTTTCACATGCTTGTCCAATATTGTAATGTTTTCTTCATATAAAACTATTGAATCTTCATCATTCTGACTAAATTCTAAGATTTTTTTTTACATTTTCAATCTAACAAACTTAGGGAAATATTTCTCAAAGAAAATATCCTTGAATGTTTCCCATTCTATGAAATCAAGATTATATTTCTCTCTAATATTATTAAGCAAAGATCACCATTGATCAACTTTATATTCAAATAAATAAATGGAAAGGGTTACATTATGATGTTCCAAACTTCCCATGACATCAAATATCTTCTCCAGAGTATTGATCCATCCTTCAGCTACCATTGGATTAGATTATCCATTTAATGATAAGGGATGTTTCTTTATGAATTTATCCACAAAATTCATGTTCATTGGTGGTATATCGGGTTCCTATCTAGCATAGATACCACCCCCATTTTCTTCTTGTGTCAACTGATCTATCACTGTAAAAAACTATTCCATTCCAATTCCAACCATCTCAAGATGAAAATTTGGAAGGATATCTTCCTCTCAGTGACTTATCACCACATATTCATTATTTCTTCCATGTAAAAAAATTCTAGACAAATTTTTTTATAGATGAACCGACATGAAAATCTTCAAATTATATAACATTTTATCATGAACATAGGTAAACTATTTTAATGGAATGATATTATCATTATCCTAACCTTTAAAGATATCTAAAAATTTCATTTGACAAATAATATAAGGTAAAAACCTTAAACATTACATAATCTTTAGTTTTAAGTTAATAATTTATTCCGTTAGATTTAAGGATCTTTTCAAGTTTATAGTTCTACAGAATTAAGCCATAACTCATACATAATAAAACCATAAAATACAAAGTGGACACTTATTATTAGAATCAATTTTACCATAATATAAAAAATTTAATATAAAGGATGATATAATTTCCTAAAATCTCTTCAAAACCTTTAATATGACCTATTTCTTTCCATTACCCATTCTTAAACCTTTTAATATTTTTAAAAAAAATTGGGATGCACATATAAGATCAGTAAAAGATATAAAAAATGGTAAACTATTAGTTCAAAAAAAACCTAAAAACCATGGAAAATACTTTTCTTGAAAACCTAATATTTTTATAGTTATTTTAAATATCATACCTTAAAAAACATCGTTTATTTTACATTTCAAAAAAAAAATTACATGAAAAATAATTAGTAAGCATAGAAAATTAATTTAGGTACCTTGGAGAATAATATTATAAAACCCTTTTAGGATTTACATAACCCTTACAAAATTGAATAACTATAGGACTAACTTACAAAACTATTCTATAGATAATATAATCATTACCTAATGAATTTGAGTGTTATCTAGGCACACTGATCCTTTAAGCAATAACGGGCTCACTTGGCACAATTTGGGCACACCCATTGTATATAATGTCTAAGAACAAAAACCTAAATAAAACAATTTTATATTTGAAAAAATATTTCAAATGTGTATGTAAATCACTTTTAGATATAAAAATACCATTTTACTTTAAAAATACCATTTTCAACACACTTTTCTTTTAAGAAACCATTTCAATACCAAAATATCGAAAAAGGGACTTAGGGTTTTTTATTTAAGAAAACATGGAAGAATTTAAATTAATCTATAAATCAAATAAAAACCATTATAACATGAAATTTAATTGTCCCTATAATTAAAAAATACGACATTTCATTTATTTTTTTCAAAATGTTCTGTTTAAAACATGTAAAAAGAGTAATTTTAAAATTAGTTGAAATAAAGTAAAATAGACATAAAATGAACTTTATAAATCTTTTTTTTTCATATAAAACATTTCAAAATTAATTTTAAAACATGGACTTGACATAGAAATAGAGTTTGAAGAAAAACATTAAAAAATGATTTATTTAGAAGAAAAGTCCCATATCGATTTGTAAAAATTTAAATCATAGTCCCCATGAAGGAATAAAATAAAATGAAATATAAATTGTTATAAAAATAGATAAATTAATGATGTAACATTTAAAAGGGGTGTATATATACACCTTATAAAAGAATAAAGCTGTATATCATCAAGAAGTTATTCAATGAAAGGAAATTTTGACAATGTTCCTTACATTGAGTCTGATTCATCATGTTTGTCCTTATCTTCCTGAATAATAAAATTATGTTAATTATTTACTTTATTAATAACCTTATTATTAATTTTATTTCATTTATTAACAATTTATATAAAATTACTTAATAAACTAAGTTTATGTCGGGTGTTTTTATAATATTCAGTTTATATGTTAGAAACAAATTTGGTAGGTCTACTATGGTCAAAGAGGTCATTAATTAAAAATATAAATAATAATAATCAGGAAATAATAATCATATTTATTCATAAATTATAATATTAAAAAAAATCCTAAAATATTTTTATGAAAAATGAACCAATTTTACAATCATGAAGACGGTAGGCCATACGTACACATGAGTAACGTTCCCATTTTTCAATAATCATTATGGAAATAAGGTAAGTAACATTTATATTTAAAAAATTATAATTATATAATAAATAAAATATTATTTAATTATATATACTTATATATATATATATATATATATCATATTGTGATGTTTTTATGAAAAAAGAAGAATCACATCACTTCCAAGAGGCGGTAGTCCATATGTTCACAAACGACATTATCACTTTTTTCATGTGTGAAATTATAAGAAGAAAATGATATGTTATATTTAAAGAAAGATAATTATGACATTAATATAATAATTATTTCATCTATATCATATATATTCATTTTATTTACTCGTATTACCTTCCATGTAACAAGTTAGTAAAAAACACTTTATATTGCTTTGTGAGGTGGTAGTTCATCATACACTCAAGCGACATTTTCGTATCCCCTATGGTATGAAATGTAAAAATGGTGTGAATGATATAATCAATCAAGAGTTATAATTATTTTATAAATATCATAAATAACATATTTAAATAGTATGCCCATCATTATTCCGAACCATGATAGGTTGTAATGGAAAAATCGTTGACATCGTTTCATGAAGAGGTAGCCCACAGTACATATGAATGATGATTTCGTAACCCATTTATGGAAGTGTGTTTGGTTTTTGGTAATAAACTTAACATAAAATAATCTAATTATATTAGGGATAATTATTTTATTAAATAATAATGGAATACTAATAATTTAATGGGGTGTATAAGGGAATAAAAGAAAAATGTATGTTGATGAACATTACCTCTTCCCCGGGTAACTCCTTTTGGTTTGCACCAAAGACATTCCTCAGATGGATTTATTCCAAAATTAATGATTCTAAGATGAGACTATTAAATTATAGAAGTTATTTGGGTAGGTATAGTATGATTCAAATGTATTGATAGGTGTGAAGAGAATAGGAGAGGGGGAGGACTTTTTAAGTAAGGTGAGTGGAAAACTTGTAAATTTTTGAAAGAGGGAATTCAAACCACTTTTGTTGCATGTAAATCAGATAAAAAAATGAAAAAAATAGATAATAGAAGGTATATGGTCTAAATATTCCTATAAATGGGTTCTTGACAAGTTTATAGTCCATTTCCCCCCTTACGTTTAAAGTTTAGTCACTTGGTGATGTCATTTTTACCTTATTTGTTGTGATTAATTTTAATTATTTTCATTGATAAATCTGATAAAAAATTATATTTAAATTTTTAGACATTATAAAGTATGATTATAAAAGATATAGAATCCATTTTTCAAAATTAAAAACAAATAAGTGGAAAATTTTAATTTAATAGTAATCTCAGAGCCACGACGATACATCAAGTTTATAAGAATAATATTCTTTTAGAAAAAGATGATTTTAATTTAACTCTATGATTACTAATAATAATTATATGAAAATAAATTAACATTTAATGATATATATTCTACACATTTTATTTATAACATTCCCATTAGGTATTATCTTAAATAATTAAAAAGGACAAACATTATGTATTTTATAAAATGTTTCAGAAAAACCTGTATTTGAACCCAAAAACAGAATTATATTAAAAAAAATATAAGGTCGATTAAAAACTATTTAATTGGATTAAATATAAATAATTTTTTTTTATGTTACTTTAAAAAATATTCAAAAAATATTGTGACTCTTAAATTACATAATTTATTAAAAATAAATGAATTTTTTACAAAAATATATATTTTTCACTTTTCACTAAAAAATCAATATTATCCAAAAAATCCCAAAACATCACGTAAAGTAAATTTTGATATTATCAACTAAAAAATGATATTAATTTTATAAAATTAAAATTAATTTTTTTTTGAAATTAGTCTTTCAAATAAAACCTTATACGAAATCTGTTTAATTAAAAAATTTCCTTTTTGATTAAAAATGACTTAATATTTGTTATAACTAATATAAATATCTAATTCATATTATTAAATATTAAATTTATTTATTCTATCATTAAATGGGTTGTTACATCTTCCATATTTTATACCATAATAAAATTCTTATGAACCGACTTCTTTTTTCAATGGTTTATGCTTTGATGAAATGATGAAATAAATATGAAACTTGTTTATTTTCCTTAGGTTATGTTAGGATGAAATGTTTTTAAAACCCATTTAATTTCGTGGGTTATGATATGATAAATTCTTTATGATCTATTGTAACACATACATATTATATTGATTATGTTATGGGTGGGACCTATATCTCCATCCAACGCATTTAGTAAAGTTTTATATGTCACGAGATAGAAAAGATTGGAATGGGGAGTGAATATGATTCAGTAAGGGACTTTGTGTGATATGATGGTATTGGAAGTGAAACATGAATTCTATGATGGTTTGGGGAGTGAATCATTTCCACTATGGTATCCTTGACAGTGATCCTTGACTACTATGGAAATGATTTTATATGCTTATTTGTGTGCCATAATTTTATATCTTATGCCTATGTTATGCTCTTATAGATTATGTTATTTTATTACTTTATGATTCATGTCGTATGAATTTCCATGCTTTATGACATGCCTCAAAATCTTGATATTTGATATGAAAGTTAAGGTTTTCAAATGTTAATATCATGTTCTTATACCCTTAATCTATTATAATGCTTATTTGATCATTGATATCTCAACTACTTACCCTTACTGAGTATCTGAGATCACCGTTTCTTATGTTTCCTTTCCCTAGGATATGAGGAATAGTTTTAATTAGGGTATGTTTATGAAGAGTACTAAAGTGTAAGATCTTTATGGGTATATTGAATATTGTTCACTAAATGACATGTTTATGTTTCTAGTATCTAAATACACTAAACTATTACGATCCTGAGGCCTTTACTTTTGTAATGTATTCACTATTAAAAATTTCACCGATCACAATGGTTTAAAACCATTGGGATATCCCCTAAAATCATTTTGATAAGCTATCTAATCGTTCCAGGACCCGTTGGCATGTTGGCCATCGCAGTAGACCTATATGAATGGTTTCTATAAAACCAATTGTATAGGTTGTCTCAATTTACTCTATTCCAATAGTTTCAATGAAACTATTGGGATATATGTATACCAATGGTTCAAGAACCATTGGGATATAGGTTTTCTTAAGTCACTCTATTCCAACGGTTTCAATAAAACTTTTGGGATATATGTATACCAACAGTTCAAGAACCGTGGTATACATACTATTCAAAATACCTATATAACAACAGTATACAAAACATTTAGTATACAATCTTATCCCTAGAACATAATTCCTAACTATATACTAATAGTTTTGTAAACCGTTGGTATATCCTCTTCTCCCCATAAAAAAACACAGATCCATCATGCACCTATTAGAGTCTTCCATAACCTGTAAACATCAAAGCACCTCTAAAAATGAAATCTTTGAATCTGAGTGCCTATCAAAATTGGATTCAGTTTTTATAAACCATATATGGAATGATATTAAATGGAAAAAATGTTTTTGGGAATAAAAAAACAAGTTTAAAAGAAAAAGACTATACATTATAGGGATGTTAATGAATGATGGTTATTTATCCATCCTTGTTTGGAATTCTGTAATGAAGATGTATTCTTGCATTTAAAAAGTTTTTTAGTGTATTTTATGTGTGGTGAGTTAGAAACCATGTTAGGAATGTCATTAGAACATGTGAGAAATATTTCAACATGAATATTCAAAGGAGAAGGCACTAAATAATATGAATTAGTGGTGGTAAGATAAATATTATGGTGGGGAGAACTATAAGCCTAATAGGTGTTGAAAAATGACACCATCAGAGTTTTTAGATATATGGGATCAGGTAAAAAACATCATGGTGTTTCATTTATGAAAACCAACATTGGATTTGGTTTTCCAGTTTTCCAGTCATAAAACCTTAAATTAATGGTTATTCCTTGGATGTGTTTTGAGAAGTTGGGTCTAGAATGAGGTTTTCAACCTTAAATTATAGACTATTATAAGTCATTATATGTGGATGGGTCATTCCATGAGACTTATTAGGGATGATAATAATTATAGTGGGGATATTTTGAAACCATGTCTTCATACAGGCATTCATAATTTGAGGAAAAGTTAGAATTTTCAACTACTGGAGTGGTTGGTTTTTCAATAGTTGTTCCGATAAAGAAGGAATTTTGGACATTAAAATGGGGATTGAGATGTAGCTCAAGATCTCATGGGAGCATCAAGGTGGGATGAAGGTGGATGATGAAAAACTTAAACAAACAACTTAATGACTGGTGGTATTTTTTAGGGGAAAAGTTACAACATTTACCCCTTAGGTTTTTGAAGTTGGAGGTCTATTTTTCTCATCCATTTGTTAAAACCATGGGAATATATCCCTCCATCCTCCCCATCAGGACCCTTTGAACTAGGGTGGGTTTTGTGACTTTTTTTTTGAAATTAGAGGTTAGTTACTCCCTTTGATATCATTTTTCAATATAATGACCACACTTTTGTCAACATTATTTTAATTTATATGTATTTTTGATGTGATATCTATATTTGGTAATCGAGTTTATATAATATTATATTATAGAATTTGTTTAATAACTATACCAATTAGAATATAGTAATCAGACCTCCCACTCCCGCACTCTTTAGGGTATAATTTTACCACTGGTTCTTACCCCACATAGTTTTATTCGTTTCACAAATCTATGTTATTTACCATTATTCCCCCCATCATCAGGGTAGCTAATGTTATTTAACCTTTTCAAGGGTCCTCCCAATCTTTTTCTTACCGATTCCGAGTTATCAGATGCATCATCCTTCAGTCTCTTCTCTATGTTATATTGGTTTGGCTGCCACTACCCCTCAATCAAGACTTCTTATAAGGACTTAAATAGATTTATGGGGATTCAGATTTCACACAATGGTGTCACTAATTGACTCTTACACAAATATCATCAATTTTCTCAAATATGAAAACATGATTACTTATATGTCTTAGACCGATATTTTTTCAATTCTATGCATTTATACTATCACAGATGGTATTTTGAGTATCTTTTGATGTATGATTATTCCTCTTAATAGTTTGGGTAATTATTCTTATCCCAACCCTCCTTTTTAAAAATGTTTCCATTCATTGGTTTATTGGAAACATGATTGGGAATTATCTAGGTTTATACCATAGAACTTAATATTTCTATCCCCATATCACCATGTGTATTTTTATGGAGGTTGACATATTGAACCCCCTGTTGAATTCTACCTCAGATGAAATTGAAGGAAATTAAACAAATAAACAAGAGATTCACTTCTAGTCTTCATCATACGTTTTCCAAATTTGCAACTTACAAGGGAATTTGGATAACATTTTCTACTAGAACTAGAATATCCTTCCAGTTGGAGTCATTGGGGAAAATTAAATGATCTTATGGTATACTAGATTGATCTCTCTAACTAGAATGTGTAATAATCTAGTCTATCATATTTCAGGATTGACTGAATCAAGATCAATTTTTCTTCTAAAACCCCATCCCATAATATTTCGTCTCAAGGTTTTTTTAGAGAGTGAATCTCAAAGAGATTGAGTGTCGAACAATATGGAATCACTTATTCCCATTTATCCCATTGATAAAGAAACTATGTAAATCCTTTAATAGGAGTTCAATTATGATGTAGTTGGGATACATATATCTCTAAATTTTTACAAGATTTATTTTCCGGATTCTAAGGGTACTAAATAAAAGTTAGAGAAGGTTTTTATTCATCTACATAATTTTTTCAAGCAGTTGTAAGCTTCATAAATGGGTAATTGTGATATAAATGAATGGTAGAATGTACTTACTAAATGGGAAAGTAATCTAAGAAGATGTATTCATATAAATATTTTTTGTTTAGAGGTCTTATCCAAAGGACTAGAAGGTCCTACTAAGTAATGATTAAATGGATAAGGATCCTTAGTGCCAAGACATGGACATCATCCTTTTTTTGTCTACAAAATTGTATTGGCCCATTATAGAAGTAAAATTTTCTTCATTTTTACTATAATTATTTGGATACGATCATAAAATCTATTTTCATAATCTTAGAATACTGAATTTATATTTATTAAAATCAGGATATGAAATACATTTCGTAGAAATTCTATTCAGTTCAAAGTATAATTTTTGATGATGTAGAATGATTTTTTTCTTAGTTTTCTGCTTTTCGGGATCATGTTGCATGTATATTCATCTTCCCAGTTGTTATTTGTATTTTCAACGGTTCTTACTAGACAAATAAAATTTATTGACCCTGATTAATAAAAAATTTATTTTAGTAGAAACATTATTGATCTTATTTCTGTATGCATATGCTACATTAAATGGTTGATAATTCATTTATATTATATTATATTATGTTTAATGATAATACGTTAAAGGTTATGTATATATTCAATGTATCCCATAATTTTAGTGGACACCTCAACACTTATTATTATCCCTAGGAATATTAACGAAGAACTTAGTGAGTCTTCTTGCGTTAAATTTAGGATGTCACAATTTTCTATCAATTTTTTAGGATAGTGTTTGGATGTAGTAACATTTGATTATTTTTTAAGATAGTTAAAATCATATTTATTATACATGTATTATATATAAATTCCAAATTAAAAATCGTTAAAATATTGGTTGGGGAAAAAGAATTCTTGAGATAATTTGTAGTTTATACCTCATAACTGGGAATACATAACATATGAATCATTAGATATAAAATAGAAGAAGCTGCATTAATTAGATTTAGTCCATGATTATGTGATATGAGTATTGCGTCTTTTGTTTGAGTTTTTAGAGGGCATATGTGAACCAGACTAATGGAGGTGTTGAATTGTAAAGATATTCCCAATCCCTTCCCAGTTATTCCAGGTTCCATTGAACCTTCCATGGTTCAGACATAGTAAGGACCTAGTTATACTCTAATATATGAATGACTAGGATGGATTAAGATGGATGGTCTATGTCCATGATATGAAACAAGTGTTCGAGAATCAAGGAATCACCACTTGGGAACAATTCCACCCACAAAAAATTAATTAAAACAGAAGTAGAAAATAAATAAAATTTCAGCATAACCCCTTAGTACATCGAACATCCATTTTGAAGGAAAATAAAATAAATATAAGGAATATGATATAAAGGAAGAAAAACAACACACTAATTAATCCTTAAACTACCCTAATCTCCATCTCCTATAAAGAAAACAACATAGTCACCTCTAGTGCCCTTCAATCCCCTTCAAATAATATAACTACCCTCCATCCATATAAATCTGTTTAAGGATTAAGTGGGTGATGTGATAATGAAAATAAAATTAAAACTAAACTACAACATACCTATCCACTATGGATATACAAGTCACTGCCCAATATATAATAACCACAATTCACCATGGGTCATCAAATCGTGTTTCTACAAGAAAAGGGGAAAAAATACAAGTTTCAAAATAATACTATCAAATATTAAATTCTTATTAATTAAAAATTACTCTTCCTATTAATGTTATATAATCATTTTTGATTGAGTTTCATCTTAGTTTGTTTTTTTATCGATACAAGTTTGTTTGAGAAATTTTCATTAGATTTAGTTTTTCTTGGTTTTGTTTATATTAGATTGGAAAATTTTATTCATTTAGCTTATAATAAATTCAGTTTGATTACATTTGATTCATATTAGTTTTGTTTAGTTCAGTTTAGTTCATATCAGTTGTGGTAATATAGGTTTGAATTCATTATATTTTGTCCAATTTCATTCATCATTTTTAATTTTAGATTAGTTCAAGTTAGATTAGTTTGGCTTTGCCCAATTTAGTTTCACTGATTTTTGCTTTCTATTTTAATTCTATTTTCTTGATTTTGGTCAATATAGATCTATTTTTGTTGATTTTATTATCATTTATACCAATAAGGTTCGGTTGTTTTGTGAATTTTTTTTAAAATTTTTCATTTTATTTTTTTGTTTTGTTTTATTGTATCCAATGTGGGTTTGTATGGTGTAACTTTATTTAGTTCAACTTGTTTTGGGTTTACTCTTCATAATCTTATTTGGTTTGGTTTATTATGGTTAATATTAGTTTGTTATGTTTGATGAAATCCTAATTTTGGAAGGTCAAGGGGGGTCTAATTGGACTATATTAATTATGTGTGATTCTCTTTGGTACATCATGTTACGATTTGTTTTAGATCTGGTTAGTTTTAATTTTTTTGGTTGGTATAGGATAATTTAATTTATTGTAGATTCATTTAGGAATATTTATTTTTATTCTTTATATGTAAATATAGTTTATATTATTTTGGTTTTTCCTACTTATATTGTGTCATATTTCATTCAATTCAGTTTGATTGATTTCATATTGATTTCTTTTAATTTGGTTTGTTTTTATTTGAATTGGGTTAGGTTGAGTTGATTTGATTTGATTTGTTTCGATTATGTAAACATTTCATTCCATATAAAAAAATTATTATAAGAAATATATATCATTATTTTTTACAAAAACATGATGTGAAATACAAGAAATAAATGATTCTTTAAATTTAAAGGCCAATTATAAAGGGAACCTACCTCAAACTCAAGGCGCTCTATTTATAAAGACAAAAACTGGAATCTTTCATTTACCACTTTCATGCATATGCACTTTCTCATATATATAAGGACACCTATCCCCATATGAACATATTTTCATGGGAAAATACGTACAAGGGGATCCTTATATATATGACTATACATGCATATACCACTTTACCTTACAAACGTATGCATTTTTAATATATATACATAAACACACATAGCCCCAATATATATATTCATACTGCCATGAGTATATATATATATAGGGTAACTTATATATGTATATTCCAACCTATACATACATGTGAAAGTCCTCTTTGACAATGGAAACCCAAAAACCACCGCAGTGAGGTCCAAAATACTGTAGAAAAATAGTGAAAAATCAAAACCCCCAAAACCCCTAAATAAAAAAAAAAGAATTGAAATGGAAAAAAACAAACAGGGAACCCACGATGAATTTTTAGTTTTTCTAAAAAAATGAATTCTAGGATAAGTCTATAATTTTTTTTAGAAATTTGTGAGTCTGTATAAAATTAAAAAGGAATGTATTTTCATTAAAATCAACAAAAAATCTAACAAAGTCTGATTAGGGAAAATAAAATAGAATGGTTTAGGACAAGAGGATGATTGTACCTATTTAATAGATGTGGAATCGAATAATTCAAGAATTGGTGAGTATATAATTTTAATTTTAGTGATCTAAAATGTAATTAGTTGGGGAGAGGAAACCCAAAATATGACATAAGTTGTTTCAGATCACTACTAACTCGAAACTACTACCAGATCATCATAGAACATCACCTTACAAATAGTTTCATCCTCAAGACCATGTTAAAGATATTTAATTTCTTATTGAGAATCTAGAATGGGTCACCCATACATTGGAAATCCATGAAACATAAATAAAAAATGTAAAAAAGATAAATAACCCAAATGAGATTAATATAATTAACATAAATTAAAACTTAAAGAATGAGTCATAAAAATAAGATTCAATGAAAGTAGATCAAACATACACTATGTCGAGATGAAAAATATAATATCACATAACAAAATAGAATAAAAAATAAATTATAACCATATATACATTGTATAATATCTTGTTTCTCACTATATCCCCACTCACCCATTGATAAAAAAACATGAGATGATTATAAAAAAGGAATAATCTTTAACATATACACATAATATGAGCTACATACACACACAAATAGATATGAAACAGGTCTAGTAGGATGTCACCAAGGAATCCATGAAATTTCATTCATGTGGAAATTCATGAATACTAAATTGAAATAAAATTATAAAATAGTATTATTTAAAATACACAAATAAGAAATCCAACAACAATTCTATAACCATTTAAAAAAAACATTCCTTTTTCATTAAATGACAAAATCTCTTTGAATAAAATTCCATGGACATAGAAATTTTTAGTTAAAAAAACCATTTTAGAACCAAATATGAAAACAAAAAATGATTTCCTTTAATTTAAAATTGTTTCCCAAAACATCTCTAAAAAATATTTAAATTTAATCAATCCACACACAAGTGAAATTAATACCACTAGGAAGGAACCACCCATCATGAGGTAAATAATGAATTTAAATGAGATAAGTCTAATAAAAAAAATATAATTAAGTGGAAAATACAATTAAACATGAGATCATAATCCCTTATTCAATCCACAAGTCAAGGATCATGTGTCATGGGATCTATCCTAGACCCATATTTTAGATGATCTAGAATTTACCAAACCAATGTAAGACTAATTATTGGCCAATGTATTGTCTACCCAATACAATCCATTCACATATCCCACACCAACATCTTTGAGATAACCCCCACAATGTCCAATATCATGATATAGGTTACACTAGAGGCCTCAATACCAACTAGTGTAGCATAAATATAGAAATCCCACATAGTTATCTATGTTCCGATAACAAAAAAAGTAATGGTGATTGAACAAGCAAGGGAATATTGAGTAACAAATCACATAAAATAACCCACCCTCTCATCTAACACCCTCTCATAGAAAAAACCCCTTTCCAACATCAAATATCAATCACATATAAATAATATATCCTCCACCATGATAAAAAATAATTGGAAATCAGTGAGGTCCTCCATGAGATCAACCATCTAACCCATGAAGTGCCAAAAATTCCTTTATGATTAGACACACTATATACATTTTAAGACACACTTTTTAAAACATGTAATTCCATATTTAAATAACAAAAAAGGTTAAAATAAATAAATTTATATTGAAGTTACCTTCTAAATTCTTATATTAATTTTTACAATGATTTAAGAATGGATAAATATTTATTTCAAAGAGACATTTGATATTCATAAATGAACTCCTCTATGCCAGGACTTAAATTTCAATGATCAATTTAGAAACAACACATACTATTACATAGATGAATAATTTCTTGAATAATGAATTTATGAAATTCATCCACTATTTGAATACCAAAATGAAGCAATTTCAATGAAAAATGGACTTCAAAATAGTTAATATAGAAACGATAAATCAAAAAAATTTATCCTTTAGTAGTGAGAAACTAAAGGTGGAATATGGTTCTATCAATGGTCTCTAAACATCGAAATCCCCAATATTTAGACCACTATAAACCCTATAATATCCAAAATACAGATAAATTTCATAAGATAAGTTTGAACCAAGATAAAACAGTGAAAGATAAAGAGCATAATATATTAAAGGAGTATACCTTTTAGAACTAAGATAGAAAAAGAAGAGCTTAACTTTGATAATTAAGGGGGAGGATGGAAGTTGAAGTTTGAACAGAGGAATCAGAAGGAAGTGGAGCATCAAGGTAGGGTTTTTTATTTTACTGGGATGAGCACGTTGAATGAAAAAGTAATATGGGGATAATAGGCTTAACGGGGGAGAGGATACGGTTCATGTCAGGGATGAGCACGATGGATAATTATTAGAGAATGCTTGCTGGGGAGACAAGGTTTTACGGTAGAGAGGAGAATTTTATAGGGAGAGGATAGTTTGTGGTGAAGGTGATTATGGGGGATCATCCTGATGGATATGAAAATTAAGGCATATTATATGTATAGTTTTCTTTAAATCATAGAGAAATATTTTCCTAAAGCATCCATCCCAACAGTTTATTAAACTGTTGGTATAGGTGCGTGGGTGTATACCCATTTTCTAGTAGTGATTGATTGTTCATCTAAAAAGATGAAATATTTATATATGAAAATCTTGGGTCATTATAGTTGGTATCATTGGATAAATTTAGTTAAAGGAAAAAATAGAGAGTCAATTTTTGAAAACATGCATGTTTTCATTATGGTTTTATGGTAATTCATGTTATTATCATATTTTCCAAGACTTTATGACCAATTTATTCATATATTTTTATGTGAAAATTAATATATTCTTTATGATATTGGGGGGATTTATGTAAAGTTGATTTTGAAAACTTAGTGGTCTTCATCAATTTTTTTTTTTAATTTTAGAAGGGTCTTAAGGTTAACAATTTATATAATGCTTTAAGTTGAACCCTAGATAAGGTTTTAGAGATTAATGTGTTATTTTATTATATGAATATTTATCCATATTGGAAAATGTATGCTAAGAATTTTACTTTTTATGATAACTAGAGATAGAATGAATGAATTATTATTCTTGTATAGATATTATGATCCATTGGTGCTTCAAGAATTAAAAATCCATCTTCATTTCTTAAAGTAATAGATTAATTGGAAATTTATCTAGGAACAAAGGATGAAATTTTTCTAATGAAATATAAATAAGTCAAGAAAGTATATTTTCTCATGTTTTTAAACTTGATAGTAAAAATTCCATAAAATTTAGGAAAATGATCTTGAGACGAAAATTTTGTCCTATTACCTTAATTTATGATAGATCAGTGGCCTCTTAACTAATTTCTGATTTATGTCTTTGTGGTGGTTAAATTTCTCATGAAAAAGTTTTATATCACTATTTATTAGTCCTTAGTAGTTAGTTTTCTCTTATATATCCATATTCCAACTTCCCTACAATATTATCCCTATGTGTAAACCTAGTTATTCTTCACTTCAGAAACCTTTATGTTTCTTAAATTCCCTTTTTAATAAAAATTTTATTATTCACTTTTACGATGTGGGATTCTATGAAATAATTTTCAAATGTTAAACCTTTGATGACCGAGAGAGGTTTTTAGGGAGAAATTAATTTTAAAGGGTGTAGAATATAACATACCATGATATTATGAAATATATTTTTTAGTATCTTTAATTATATGAAACACCAAGTTTATCTTTCATTATAAGAAATAATGAGTTTCTTCAATATTGTACATGACTCACAACACCGAGCTTCAACAAACAATGAAATAATATTATTTTAAATATGCTTGTTACATATTAGTCATTAAATAAGTGGGTATGAATAATATAAACCACTTAATTAAATATATATATATATATATATATAAATTACATACTCAATATCAATTTATCTATAAATTCTTAGTACGTAATCAATAAAATTTTAGTAAATTAATTATATCATCAAAACCATGTTTTCTTCAAAAATAATTTTTATTGATTTTTATGAGAAAATATTATAATTAATTTATAGAGAATTTAGAAAATTTAATTGATAAAATGAACTGAATTTTTTAGATCATAATTTCAAAATTAAATTATAAGGAATTTTTAGTATTTTTCGAAAAATATTGATTTTTCAGTAAATAGTGAAAAATACGAATTTTTAAAAAAATATCATTTATTTTCAATAAATTAACTAATTTAAATGTAAAATTATTTATTAAATAAAAATAAGTATTATTATTTTTTATTTATCCCACTTAACTACTTTTGGATCAACTTTATATTGTATTTTAGTATAATTTAATTTTGGGGTTTAAAAAACTGTTTTTTCTAAAAATCGTTTTAAAATAAATAATGTTTCTCCATTTTAATTAATTAAGATAATAAATAAAGAATAATGTTTTAAATTAAATTTATATATTTTATATAAATAAATTTTAATATAAATTAATTTAATGATTATTATAAGGTGTATAGTTATTATAAACTCATCTTGTTCTTAAAAAATACACTTCATGAAAACCTGCTTTTTAAATGCATCTATGGGTTGTTTTTTAATTTTAATTTTTCTAATTCTATGAATTGAATTTGTTAAAATAGATTAAAATTTTTAATTCATAAAACTTTTATTATATAATAAGGCCAATTTTTTTTTGACCATAATGAATGGTGAAAATATTAAAAATTATTTATCACTAATAAGGTAAAAATGGGTTTTCCTGGGGGTTAAACTAAACTGATAAGTGTCAAAAAAGATAGAAAACATGTTAAAAACAAAATTTATGGAAATATTTATAACTTTAATATTATATTATTTATAATTTCCCATTTTTTATACTTATGTCATGTTTAAAACACGGGCAACCTTTTTTCTTTTCCAAAATTACAAGTGTGCCATTCACCTCACTTGTAAAAGGAACCACCCTATAATATTATCTTCACACCTTCAATGATATTCGTATTCTAAAATAACTAAAAAAATAAATTTATTAATTACATACTCTCATAATATAATCCTAAATATGTTCATAAAGTCAACGTAAGAGGTCTTTTGGTGAAAACTAAAAGAAACTTTCTTTAGAAGAGGTAACATGCCTAATATAGCATTTTATTTTATTTCTTAATCCACCTGCTTGAATTATTGTTAAAAATGATAATATAATAATTAAATTATATCCCATATAATAATATTTTATTATGTTAATGGAATTAACTACATCCATCTCATATTCACCCAAATGTGAAATGAAATCGTCGATCATGTGTACAACGGACTACCGCCTCATGAACCGACATAGTTCGTTTTCCATCACCATTTATCATGATTTTTTATGATGATATATTTAATGTATATATATATATGATATTTTAAGAATAATTATAATTCCATAATTAGTATATCTAATTTACCTTTTTTTACTTTCCATTCCTTTAGGGATATGATAATGTTGCTTGTGTGTACGGTGGACTACCGCTTCACGATACGATGTGATTCGTTCTTAACTTATGATTTACATTGAAGGAAATAAGTATAATGTTAATGAATATTTGTGATATTTTTACCAAAACATAATTATATAAATTTATTATAACATCTAAATTCTTAGCTTCTAACATGTTAGAAAACAATAACATTGCTTGTGTGTGCGATAGACTACCACCTTGCAGACCGATGCGATGCGTTTTTCATTTTTGTTTTACATGGATGATAATAAGGATATATTAAATTAATATTTAGGATATATATATTATATATTTATGATATATATGATATAATAATGATTATTTATGGGTGATATATTATTTACTCTTCTTATATTCCATCCATCAAGGAAATAGATACAACGTTCATGCGTATGTACGACCTACCGTCTCTAGGAACATTGTAATAATTTTTTTTATCTAAATCTAACGAGTTAATATAAATAAATAAATAGTGAATATATATTATATTTATATAATTTTTAATATTCTATAAATGATAAATCCATGATCAATGTAAAAGGACAAAAAATACCAAACAAATACATACGTGAAAAATGAAGTAGTTATTACCTATAACATAACTTTAATAAGGAAATGTTAATATGTGGGTAATAAAAGGGTATACAAATATCATATATGATATTATATATATAAATATATTTCTATAATATATGTATAATAAACTTATATTTATTATACAAGAGGGTTTAACATGTATTAAAGAAGTCGAGACATAAGGTAAGGGATTTCCGTCTCACTTTTATTTTTCTATGAGTCGCATGACATATTAACCATGTGTTTATTTTATATGGTGTATATAATGTAAAATCAATTTATTTAATTATTATTATAAATAATTTTTTTTTGGATTTACATATTCATTTTTGATCTCTGTTTTATAGGGTTTACGATTCATGAGTAACCAAATGGTAAGGTATTTTTGTCTCAATTTTACTTCTTTGAAACATATGTTATGTTATACACCTATATTATTTTATGAAGGGTATATATGAAAAATTTTAAATTTAATTTAATGAATTTATTTATTCTAATTATGTTTTATGTTTCATTTAATGTTATTTTTTCATGGGGATTACAATTCAAAGTTATAAAAGTAGTAAATATTTTATATTACCAACTCATCGTTTATCGGTATTGTTTATGATTTTGTTTAGAATAAAAAAACTATTATGATATATATCTCAAGAAACTTATTTATTTTATTATAATATGGTTATTTCATTATAATACATGTTTTATATTCACTTTTCGCTATTTATGTACTCAATATTTCAAAATAATGTTTTTAAAAAAAATCATCTTTATTTATCTCTTCAGTTGAAAACCCATTTTTCACCTAAAACCATATTCTATAATAGTTTAAAAAAAATATATTTATCATTATAAAAATAATTTTTTGAATAAATGTTTACCCATTTTTTATTTTTTTAAATATTTTGAAAGGAATCCTTATGTTTTTCTTCAAACAATTACCATTTGGATTTTACAGAAAATGTGAAAGGAATTTTAGTTTTAATATATACAAAATAAAAGAAACTATTTTACATAATGAACAAACATTATTTTGAATATCCCTTTATTATATTCCATGGTTATTTTCAAATAAAATAATTTTTAAAAAAATTTAGGTTTTAGAATTTGTTTTTCAAAGTAGAAAATACATTTTTCTCAAGAAATGTTTTAAACGATCTTTCAAAATCATTTTCCTTATACCATGAAATCCATTGATGTTACCCTTTTCTTACTGGGGATATGATCTAACTATAATATTATTTTTATTCCTCTAAATCATTCATGTTTATTATGAAAATATGTTTATGAAACCCATTTCACTTCTAAGGATTATACCATGATAAAATTTTTATGAAACCCACTTCTTTTTCCCACTAGTTATGATTTTATAAAATGATGAAATGATTATGAAACCTGTTTCTTTTCCAAAGGTTATGTTATGATGAAATGTTTATGAAACCCATTTAATTTATTGGGTTATGATATGATGAATGTTTTAAGATCTTGTGGAACACATACATATGATTTTCATGATGTGATGTGTGGAGACTATATCTCTCTACCAAGCATTGGGTAAAGATTTATATCTCATGAGATAGAGAATACTAGAATGGGTAGTGAAATTGGTTCAAAAAGGGACTTTTTTCACTATGATGCTCTTGGGAGTGAACCTTGACTACTATTATGGTTTTGGGGTAAACCCATTCCACTGTGATATCCTTAGTAGAGAGACATTACTACTATAGAAATGATTTTCTATGATTATGTGTATTCCAAAATTCTATGTCTTATGCCTATGTTATACTGTCATGGCCGATGTTCTTTGATTCCTTTATAATTCATTCCTTATTAACTACAAATATTTTTACCACAACTCAATATTATGATCTTTGATATGCAGGGTATGGTTTAAAAATGTAAATCTCATCTTATCATACCCTTATGATCTTGTAATTCTTATTTGATCATTGATATCTCACCTGCTTAACCTTACTGAGAATCTGAAATCACCCTTTCTTATGTTTCCTTTCACTAGGTTATGAAGAAAGGTTTTCAGTAGGGATTATTTATAAAGAATGATAAATGGGAAGATATTTATGGGGGATATTTAAGATCTTTCACCAAATAAGAATATTGTATTTCTAGTCTCCAAAGACACTAAAATATTACAGTCCTTGGGCGTGTACTTTTGTAATGTATAAAATATTCACCTAAAAAGATGAAATATTTATTTATAAAAATATTGGGTTATTATAAGAATGGATTTTAAATATTATAAATCCTTAATTCCATAAAAAATATATATTAAATATGTAATATAAAAAAATTTAAAAACACTATTTTTAATTTACAAAACACATGTTTAACATTTTGGAATCTCTAGTAATATCTCATACTAGAAACCGTTTTTAGGCTCTTATATTAAAAAGTATATTTTATTAATTTTAAAAATTAAATCTAAAAACTAGATTTCATATTAATGATCAAAATTTATATCTTATTTTATAAGTTCAATTTCAGTTTTAGGAATAAAAATAAGATTAGTAGGATAAATGTTTTTTTGAGAGAAGACATACATCATTAATGACGAAGATCATCAGACGTACATATGCAAAGCCACGAAGGGAAATTGTCCAACCAGAGATGGTTGGCATCAAAGGGGCCTGATGCTGTCAACTGATGGGTCGAATTTTTTCCTTCCCTTTTAGTAAATGAAAAGGTACATAATGAAAAGCATTATAGGAGCGAGAGGATTCTCCGAATGATGAGGCCAAAAGACTGGAGTCCACCGTCATTGTGGTTAATGGCATCGATCACGGTGAAGCAGTCAGACTCTATGTTGATATCAATCCATCCATGTTCCCTAGCTAGCATCATACCAGCCAGGATAGCGTTAGCCTCAGCTACGGTAGGTTCCCAAAAGACATGATGTGATTCATATTTTGCAGCAATGATTTTCCCAAGATGATTTCAGTCCAGGAGGCCAAGGGAGACAAATCCATCATTGGGGAGAGACGCATCCACATTGATCTTAAGAGTTCCAACTATTGGGGGTACCAACAAGGAGGACAGGAGGGAGGAATATCTGGCCTGTGATGTCCTTTGTGGTGTTTCCAGCCCTCAATGCATGAAGTGGCCCATTCAGTCTAGAATTCAGGAGGTTCATGAATGTGATGGAAAATAACATCATTACGCCAGACCCAGATGATCCAGGCCAGGGTACAGAGTGAGCCTGCATTATCGGATGAGAGAGAGGATCACCAACACATCAGGAGAGCGGGAAGGTTAGAAACCATGGCCAGATATGCATCTGGAGCTGGTCCCCATTTGTTCCAAATTTCCTTAGCTCCCGGGCATTGAATGATAGCGTGAAAAGGGGTCTCTGGGATATTCGGGCAGAAAGGGCAGGCAAAGGCACTAGACATATATCGATAGACAAGAAGTCTCATGGAAGGGAGGGTGTCCATGCACACCTGCCACCAGAAGTGGCGTATTTTTGGGGGGACATTGAGCTTCCATAGTGATTTCCATGGTCCCTAATTCCGGTCGACTGGGTGGTTTCCAAGAGCAAGTCTGTAACCGGATCCCACCGTGTAATCGCCCGATAGATCATTGCTCCAGAAGAGATGGTCGGGTCCTGCATCTGGGATCTAGGGGATACTTAGGATAAGTCTTTGGTCTCTTTCGTTAAACCATTCATGAATCTTATCCAAACACCACCCCGTCCCTTGGTAAGAAAGGAGTCACCTAGCAGTGGCATTTTCGAAGCCTGGTTGGGCATGAGAGGTAGCCTGCATACCTTTCGAATCAATCAGCCTGGGATCGGTCCAGATGTTCATAGATGAGCCATCCCCAATCCCCCATCCCATCCCTTTTTATAGGAGCTTTCAGGCCCCCCAAATGCTTCTCCAATGGAAGCTAGGATGAGGGCCAAGAGATGAAGCATGTAAATCTCTGTGGGGAAAGTACTTAGCTCGTAGAACCAACACATAGAGATATGATGGACGGTTAATAAGGCTCCATCCTTGCTTGGCCAACAATGCTCCATTGAAGAGAAGAAGATTTCAGAATCCCATCCCTCCCTCTGACTTGGGTATTCAAAGTTTCTCCTAGGCCATCTAGTGGGGTCTATTCCTTCCATCATTTTTCCCCCACCAGAAGTTGGAAACAAATATAATCGATCAACATAACAAAATCCATATGGGAGAAAAGGGTCTATAACAACCTATTAAAAATATCAAGAAAATAAAACATTTAGGCACAACTATTGGATCAAAAACTAAATCATGTCCTTACAACTCCCAAAGGTACCATATATCAGTTACACCCTTCATCTATGAGTGGGTCCTTCCCTTTACTTGGACCCGACATATGAAAATCTACTAACACACAAAGGCCAATGTAGGTTATGATCCACAAGCCCAATAATATTTCAATAATCATATAATAATAATCACATATTAGAAAATATACTTAATATTGATTTAAATGAAATATTTCATGGGAAAATTTTCACATTTAATATCAAAACATTCTTAAAAGAACATCTTCAAAGACTATTAGAAAATAGATACAACAAATTTTCCACTAAAGAATACACAATAAAGTATCATTGTAAAATAGGAATTAATAAAAAATTTATCAAAAGTGGGAATGAATAAGAAATTCTATCAAAACTAAAATGAGTATAACATTTATATAGCAAGGCATGAAAAGTCATTTTTAGTCATAACATCATGGTTAAGAGAGACAGGGGTAGGATATCCAAGTATTCTCACACATATTTAATGAAGTACAAATTCTATTGTCTATAGGAAACAACCCTAAGGATGAAAAGGATAATATACTTAGGGAATAATATCCCCACCTGTAAGTTGTATATAATACATTTCCATTGTTAATATATTTCTAGTTAGAGATAATACATTCCTAGCCTACTCAACTAACTAGTCTCCAATGTGCTTCAGGGGAAAATAATCAATTTAAAAGGGGATATCATTGGTTCAAAAAACATTTCAAACAAAATTTTATTCATCCACAATTTCAAAAAAATCCTTTAATTTCAAAAACCAACATTTAATGTTTTTTATCACAAAATCATTCCATTCTTTCAAAAACCAGCATCAAATGGATTTTTATCAAAATTCAATCAATTATATTAAAAAACTAACATTAAATGGGATTTTATCAAAATTCATGCATTTTTTTCTAAAAAAATAAAATTATTAAATGGTTTTTAATTTAATCCATCAAATAATCACATTTTAAACCACAATTATCACATGCCTTTGATTTTAGATATAATCCTTTATAGAGTCATAATTTCAATTGTAGAACATTTCATCAAACAACATTATATTTTAAAGTCCATTAATCAAAAACCCAAATAAAGATTTCTAAATTGATTTTAAAAATAATTTAAAATATAAAATATTAAATGGTTTTAAATAATAGGAATTGATTTAGAAACCACCTACCTTGATAATAATACTTCAAGACTATGATGAAGGATTATCAATGAGGAACAAATAATCCTCTAGAAATTTGGGAGGCTCTATGGTGAAAGAAAAGATCTGTGGTGCAGAAGCAACCACCATGACATAGTGTGGAACACCTCAACACTAAAATGCACTATAAGAGAACAACACAACACAATAATTATAGTTTTAGATTTCAAAGGACCTCCATAGTGGAATATAAAATTGATATGATATAGGTAGCAACATAACACAAAACCTATGATGTATAGAGGGAGACTATGGTGTGGAAACTTATGGAACACAGAACTCTATGGAGTATCATAGACACTACAACACAGATTCAACTCTATAGTAGTCCTTAAGTTATTTGGAATGTACCCCAAGTGAAGGGAATTCTTGAGTATTTATATACATTTTATGCCCATTGGAAATCCCTTATAAAGACCTCCAAAAACAAAAACAAAGGATCCTCCAATCAAATTTAAAACAACCTAATAAAATTCATAACTCCCAAAGACTAAATATCCATAAATTCACAAAACATGCAAAATATGACTCTACTACGTCGTCTAAGACCCCATAGTGAAACCCTTCCCAAATAGCCATCAATAAAAAAGGTTAAAGTGAAAGATCCATGACCATGGTCACTATTGCATATCCATTTTCCCTATGACATGGTTTCAACCTCTATAGTACGACTGTAGTGTAGCCACTACCTCCATAGTAAATCCAAATCCTCTACAGTGTGGTCTTGAGTACTATGGTGTGGTAACAACTAATTTGGCATGAAGTTTACAAAAAATATATTTTAATACTCCAAAATATTCTCTAAGCCCATAATCCCTTAAAAGAACATGAATCAACTTAGAAATGATGAGAAAAAAGTGGAAAAACATCGAAAATAAAAGAACGTAATGGACGTAAAATTATTATTTTCCCCACTATAAAATATTTATACCCCCAAAAAGTATATTATGAAGAGTCAATATAAAATAGATAAGGGTATTATTATCTCATCAATGCCTCTCACTCCCAAGTCTCATTTGAATCAGAACCATACTTCTACAATGACCGAATCAAGGGTATGAATTTTTAATGAAGAACTTTTATATGATAATCATAAATCTAAACTACTTTCTTGGTAATGGATAAATCAGGCTCCACATGAAGATTCTCCTAGATTATAACATGATATGGATAAGAGAGATAATTCCTATGTTGTGATATATGGAACATGTTATAGATAGATGTCAGCTGTATTGGAAAATCCAAATGGTTTTCCACCATACCAACCTTTTCAAAAACCTCAAATGGTACCATGTTTGTTGGTGCCCACATTCCCTATTTCCAAAGCGATTAGTGACATAACCGTGGTGAAAATTAAAAAAACTAGATCACTGACACCAAAAGCCAAAGGGTGTCATATATGATCATCATTGGATTATGAAAACTTTGCACCATTACTATCCTCTAATGGATCAACTAAATCTTAACCATTATTTCCTAAACAAAACTAGGTCCTACTAGGGAAATGTCACCAACCAAAAACGAAATAAGAAGATATTTTCATGGTAATTCATAAAAACCATCAAAAGATTCTTTCATTGTCTGAGATGAGAGTTTCTAACTTAAGGCATCAGCATTGACATTCCCCTTACCCAGAGTATAGGCAATGTCTAATTAAAAATATTATCAATACTCCACCCACCATCTCTTCCATAGGTTCAAATATTTTTGAGAGAAGATATATCTCTAGATTTTATGATTGGGGTAGACATTAAAACTTTCACCAAGAGGGTAATTGCAAGAACCCGTGTTCTTAGACCGGATAAAATACGAGATTTTTTTTAAAACTTTCATTTATCAGTGGGTCAGTTTTAAAATTGCGCTTTGGAACGAGGTTCCGAGTGCACAAACCGGTTCAAGTGGTGACATTGGGCTATGCATGGGAGGTTAGACCATGCGGGTCAAGTCACGTAGTTGACCGATTATCAAAACGTGTTATCTAATTAATTTGATTTAATGGATGTTTTAATTATAATAATAGTGAGAGATTATTATTATTAAATGTTGTGAAAACATGTTTAATAAAATGATGTTCAAATGAGACTAAATGTGGATGTTTTAATAATAATAAATTTGGAAGATTATTATTATTAAATATTATGAAGACATGTTTATTTAAGTGGCGGTAAAAAAGTATTGAATATGATGTTTTAGTTGACTAAGAGAGTTAAATAAAAATCACCGGTAAGAGGATTTTAATTTATGATGTGGTTTAATGAAGAAGCGTTATTTTAATAACGCGTTATTGCGACAAGTTTTCAATGAAGGATTTAATTAAGTAAAGAGAGTATAATTAAATGAGATATTTAAATATAATTATTTGTGGTGATTATTATTAATTTGAATAATAATAATGATTGATTAATTGGGTTATATTTAAATGAAGAATTGAAATTTATTAATGACACGTTATTTTGATGACACATTTTAATTAATAGTTTTTGATTTTAATTAGGGTTGAATAATAATAATGAGATTATTATTATTCTTATGCGTTAACTTTTTTATAACTAATGGGGGTTTTAATAAATTAAGTTGACTATATATATATATATTTATAAAGTTGTATATATATATATGTATATATGTTTGATAAAGGGAAAGGGGAATCCCTTTTTGGAAATGGGCAGGGCGTGACCCCCACGATTTCACCCCTTCTTTTTATTTATTTTTTTCTTTTTTTTCTTTCTTCTCCTTTAATTCATGCATGGACTATTTTGGGTAACCCTAGGCGTGCAGCGGCCAGACCTCCCTTTGGGTTCCCCCACTGTAGTGCCTTCTTCCTCTGCTTTCTCCGCATGAGGCGTGGCCTCCCCCAAGTGAACAGATCCTCCAGACTTCTGCGCGGCTACCCCCTCTCTGCGCTCTACCTACAGTGCATCAACACCCGTGGCCTCCCTTGCGTGATTCCTGTTGCAGCGTGAAACCCCTCTCTCGGACCTCCGTGTGAGGCACAACCTTCCTCATGTGAGCAGCGCGCGGCCTCCTCCGAGCAGTCATGTAGCGCGACACGCCCGGTCTACTCTCCTTGGTAGAACACGACTAGGCTTGACAGGAACAACCCATGCAACAGCTGTGCAACGCAACCCGGAGAACCATACACATGGGTATGGTGCGACCAGCAACCAGGCGTGTGAGGCAGCGGTTGTCCTCCTCCGTGCTTCTCTACTAGCACAACACCCCCTACTCATCCTCCTGGTGCAGCGCATAACCCTCTAGGATAGTGTCTATGCGGCATGACCCCAATCTTGTGGGTCCTTATTTCACATCATTTTCTCCAAAGTCGTTCTTAGTTTGGGTCCAATCCGAGGAGGTATGACCTTCTGTCATAGACTTCATCATCGCTGTCTTGATTCAAAGCAGATTCGATGTCGTTTTGGAATTGACTGAAACCCTCGATTAGGGTTTGTTAAATTATTACGTTCTCCTGATTTCATGGTTGTGTAACATCATTGCAAGACATGATGGACCACACTCTGACACCACGGGTGAGCGCAATTATGTTTTATCACCATTTGGGTATGAAAGTGTGTTTACACCATTATAGTTCTTTTTATCTGGTCCTGCGTTGGTTTCAATGTTTTAGCAATATATTTCTGTTTATGTTGCAGGTTATATATACGCATCACTTTTATGTGTATAGGTATATATATATACATATATATATACACATACATCAAAGTCGCGCACGTGTGACTGCGTGACCGATAAGGCAAGGCGTGTTAACCTGGGTCCACTCCGAGGGATAATTGAATGCCAAAATCTGAGTATATCTTCCTTATCACCTCGAGGTAGGTGGTTTGTGCCTTTATGTAGGAATTCATCGAATATTATGTTCAATTTCCACCAATACCCTTGAACGGGGTATTGCATGTTTCCTATTTTGCCCTGTTGTTTTTCCTATTTTTCTTGATTGCTTGAGTAGAGGTAATTGCTTGTGAATAGGGTAGTTTTTTCTGTACTCTGGATGTTTCCATTCTTGTTTTCTTGTTTGGTGTTTTTCCAGTTGCTATGCCTAGTTGTAGGATAGTGGAACTATTGTACTGTTATGTTGATGAGCCTTAGAATGATAGCCAAGTAGTTCTTGAGGTTTACTTGGATGATACATGTGCCCTATGAATATTTATTTTACATGGGGCTGAGAGAACCTAATGTAGTGGGTCAAAGGGAGAATGGACGTAAGGGATTCTCCAAAGTGTCTTTAATTTACGATGCGAGACCACAGGGGGAATTGAAGTTGAGTACTTCTTCAGAGAGTCTATAGTACCTCGACGTGGGCCACAAGGGGAATTGACATTGAGTGCTTCCCCAGAGAGCCTTTAGTAGGATACGAGACTACAGGGGGAATTAACAGTGAGTGCTTCCTCAGAGAGTCTATTCTTTAGCTGAACCATATGGGTGAGACTGTGTGTGCCTCCCATAGGGTTTCTAGTACTTGTAGGTTGAACATTAGGGGTTAGACTGTGAGAAGTACCCATAGGTTACCTTTTATTCTATTTATTGATTTGGCTGTTACTTGTGTGTTTTGCATGATAGACACTAGATTGTAGCTTTTGTGTGCTTTCCTGTTTACTGCTTTCTGTATTTTACTGTCATGTATTCACTAACTGTTAGGCACAAATATTTTGGGTGGTTGCCTACTGGGACCTTGTCTCACACCCTGTTTGGGCCATGCTTTTGGGTCCAAACATATTTTATTGTTGCAGGTATAGATAAGGGAAAGCACCCTTTTTCTTCAGGTACTTGACTTGCTAAGGTGGTGGGGAGCATGGGACCAAGCTATGTCTTGCAATGCTGAGGAGACTTTTGGATGATTTGTTTTTCTTTTTCATTGTTACTGTATTGCTTCTATCCTATTGTTTGGTTTGTCTCTTTTATTAGAATTATAACATGCAATGCATCATATCTTCAGTTCCAGTTATTTATTATTTTATAAAGTCTTCTGCTGTCAAATTCTGATGAGAATGTTGTTTTCTTCTTCTGCTGTTATATATTGTTTCCTTACTTTTATTTTCATAATCTATGAGGGCATAGTTCCCACAACTACCTTACCCAAGGCCCTCGCTGCTAGTCGGCAGCCTCTGGCGTTCGGGGGAATGCGCTTGAGGTCATGTGGCAAACCAGGTACGAGGCACCATGAGTGAATCTGGATTCTGGTCGTTACAAAGTTGTATCAGAGCAGGTTGTTCTTTCTTTTCCTTTTGTATTACTATTTCAGGGTTGGTAGACAGGAGACTAGGAATGTGTCGACGCTTGGGTTAATAGCCGTTCTTAGGACTGATCACCCCATGTACGGGAAATGAACAAGTGACTTGGGTTGGGATTGATATTCATACTGGTTTCTGTTACAGTTGATATGATTTCACCTTGGGTGAATGTTGTACTTTCTGCTACTTATTGACTATGAAAAGTTTTAAGAAAATTTTCCTTGGCCTGTTATGGAATGAAAAAATTGCATTACATGCATCATATTAGAAACTTAGAGATTCATATGCATACATATGTTCCATGCCATGTAGTTGCATAAGTAAATTTCCTGCTAATATTGATTGTGTGCCTTGAATATGTGATATGTCTTGCATTTATTTAGTATGTCTTGATTAGATAGCATGTTTCGGTGATACAATTAACGTGCTTGTGTGATAAAATTCCATGCTGCCTATCTTGTTATATTCCATGCTTTTATGTTATAACATGTTTTGGTTATTTAAACATGTTATGTTGTGATAGTTATTTTTAGTGACATTGTAGCTTGCTGATAAATGATAGGTTGTTAGGGATAAATGTTATTGGTTGCGAATACGATGGAACCCATTTTTTTAGTTGTAAGGTATATGGGCGCCTTATAACTAGGAAAAATGGTAACTCATGTATTCGAACTTATGAAAAAGGTTTCTAAAGTTAATCATAAAGTAAATTGATCTTTAATGGGAGCCAAATGTTAGCGGTAAGGTGTATGAGTGCCTTATTGATTGTTATGTGGCCACCCATGTGACTAAGAATTTTATATCTATGTGTGTTTGAAAATGGTTATAAGTATAAAACTGTTGATTTTTAATTGAAATGAACTATATTAGGGTTTTCTTGAAGATCCCGAATTAAATGAATGGGACCCTTGGAGGCCGCCTTTTCAGTAAAATGAATTTAGATGTTAAATTTACTGCTAATGTTTGAATAACATTGAATGATTAAATGTCAAGAGGATGCTTGTTCTAACTTTCTTGTTTTTCCATGGGTGTTGATTGAAAACCAAGTGAACTTGTTGTGAACAATACTTGTGTGTTTTTAGAATTCTTTCAAAAGTTTAAGGGTTGAAATGAATTAAATTTATATGGTTAAAATGAAAATGAATCTTGACCCTAGTATTTGAATTTCATTGCATGAACAAGAGATAAAGTTAATGCGTGGTCTTCATAAGGGGCTAGAACATGGTAGATAGCACCCTTAGAACCTGATATGCCTTGTTTCGGTTGTAAACTTTTAAGTTTGGTGCCTTTCGTGATGTTGTTCATAGTAGGACTTTTTTAGATTAGAAATACGTCCTCGTTCAGATGGGTGGTCGTTGACCCCTTTGCTTCTTTTTAAAGGGATGACTTTTTATGACGTCATCCAGGATAATTGTCATGTGACGTGACACGACCCTGATGTAAACCTTCTTGTGCTGTTGAGTACGATTTCAGGTTTCCTTCGTGGTAGAGTGGCCTATGTGTTAAAGAATAAGTTGCATCCCACTGCTCAGGAGAACTTTTGACTTGGGTATTTTGACACGCCGACTTGTTTAATTATCATCTTCCATGTAAGATGTTCACATAGTGATCAAGGTTCTTGAAACATCACACATGGGATAAGATATTCTCATATAGCACGCTGGTTAGCGGCTGATCTCTTTTTTGTGACGACATGGAAGATCTTAAGGTGGGTAGTGTCGCTTTTGTTTCCATAAACGTGTAAATGATTACTTGGTAGCACAACTAATTTTCTTGATGATCTTGGTTTCCTCTTGGTGCACTCTCTCGAATGTGACGAGCATGTCCCTCATCTTGAAATCATTCTAGAGGCACTAGGATAGCGTCGGTTATACGCCATGCTAAAGTTTTAAAGATGTAGTGTCTTGCAATTCCCTTCATAGTTGTTCATGAGATGTGTGGTTTTCTTAATATTTGACCTTATTCATGCTAAGGAACGATTGTTTTCAATAACCTTGTAATGGTTTGACTTCGTAACGTCAAAGATGATTGGGTCAGGACTTCGGTGTACGCACAGTTGGTAACCTAATAGTTTTAAAGACACGTCCTCAGTTAAAGGACGAGTGTGGGTTTTGGGTCAGCGATGTCTTCCAAGGAAGCATGTGTAACCACTTTATGTTGGTTGATTGAGATTGACCATTTTCATTGATGAGGTATCTTTAATGGCCTCAGATGTGAAGCTTTGTTTTGGTGTTTGAGTTTTAAAGTGAGTGTTGGATCGGGTTTCAAAAGCTCAAGTGTGGTTTTCTTAGGAAATTCTTAAAGATGCATTTGGAATTGGGAACACAATGCAATCTTGTTGAATGGAACTTCACAACCCTTGAAGGTCGGGTGATGTTTTCATTGGTTCTCGAAGGCTTCTCGAGGATGAGAAGTTTTTAAGATGGGTAGTTTGTAAGAACCCGCATTCTTAGACCGGATAAAATATGAGATTTTTTTTAAAATTTTTGTTTATCGGTGGGTCAGTTTTAGAACCGCGCTTTGTAACGAGGTTCCGAGTGCGTGAATTGGTTCAAGCGGTGACATTGGGCTGCGCATGGGCGGTTAGACCATGCGGGTCATGTCACGCAGTTGACCAAATGTCAAAAACGTGTTATCTAATTAATTTGATTTAATAGATGTTTTAATAATAATAATAGTGAGAGATTATTATTATTAAATGATGTGAAAATGAATGTAATAAAATGATGGTCAAATGAGATTAAATGTGGATGTTTTAATAATTATTATTTTGGAAGATTATTATTATTAAATATTACGCAGACGTGTTTATTTAAGTGGCGGTCAAAAACCATTTAATGTGACCTTGTAGTTAACCAAGAATGTTAAATTAAAATCGGTGGTAAGAGGATATTAATTTACGATGTGGTTTAATGAAGAAGCGTTATTTTAATAATGCATTATTGCGGCAAGTTCGCAATGAAGGATTTAATTAAATATAGAGAGTATAATTAAATGAGAAATGTAAATATAATTATTGGTGGTGATCATTATTAATTTGAATAACAATAATGATGGATTAATTGGGTTAGATTTAAATGAAGAATTGCAATTTATTAATGACACGTTATTTTGATGACACATTTTAATTAACGGTTTTGGATTTAAATCAGGGTTGAATAATAATAATGAGATTATTATTTTTCTTATGGGTTAAATTTTTTTTAAAACTAATGAGGGTTTTAATAAATTAAGTTGACTATATATTTATATATATATATTTATAAAGTTATATATATATATATGTTTGATAAAGGGAAAGGGGAATCCCTTTTTGGCAAAGGGTAGGGTGTGACCCCCCACGATTCCCCCATTATTTTTATTTATTTTTTTCTTTTTTTTCTTTCTTCTCCTTCAATTCATGCTTGGACTCTTTTGGGTAACCCTAGGCCTGAAGTGGCCGGACGCCCATTTGGATTCCCCCCTGCAGTGCCTTCTTCCTCTGCCTTATCCGCATGAGGCGTGGCCTACCCCAAGCGAACAGCTGCTCCAGACTTCTGTGCGGCTACCCCCCTCCGCGCTCTACCTGAATTGCATCAATACCCGCGGCCACCTTTGTGTGATTCCTGTTGCAGTGTGCAACCCCTATCCTAGACCTTCGTGTGAGGTGCAACCTTCCTCAGGTGAGCAGCGCATGGCCTCCTCTGAGCAGTCATGCAGCACCACACCCCCGGTCTGCTCTCCTTACTAGCGCACGACCAGGCTTGACCGGAACAGCCCATACAACGGCCGTGCAGTGCGACCTGGAGAACCACGCACATGGGTACGGTGTGGCAAGAAATGAGGAGTGTGATGCAGCGGCTGTCCTCCTCCGTTCTTCTCCCCTTGCATGACACCCCCAACTCATCCTCCTGGTGTAGTGCACAACCCTCTCAGATAGTGGCTGTGTGGAACGACCCCAATCCTGCGGGTCCTTCTTGTGCAGTGTTTTCTCAGACATTGTTCTTCATTTGGGACCAATACAAGGAGGTATGACCTTCCTTCATAGTCTTCATCATCGATGTCATGATTCAAAGTGGATTTGATGCCGTTTTGGAATTGACCAAAACCCTCGATTAGGGTTTGATAAATTATGGCGTTCTCCTCATTTCACGTTTGTGCAACAACATCGTTGGACATGCTGGACCACGCTCCGACACTGCAGGTGAGTGAAATTACATTTTATTGTCGTTTGGGTATGAAATTGTGTTTACACCATTATAGTTCTTTTTATCTGGTCCTCCATTGGTTTCGATGTTTTAGCAATATATTGTTGTTTACGTTGTAGGTTGTATATACACATCACTTTTATGTGTATAGGTAAATATATATATATATACAGATATATATATATATATATATATATATATATTCTCACATCAAAGTTCTGCACGTGCGACTACGTGACCGATAAAGCAAGGCGTGTTAACCTGGGTCCACTCTGAGGGAAAACCAACAGCCAACGTCCGAGTATATCGTCCTTCTCAACTCAAGGTAGGTGGTTTTTGCCTTTATGTAGGAAGTTTTTGAATATTATTTGCAATTTCCACCAATACCCTTGAATGGGGTATTGCGTGTTTTTTGTTTTTCCATTTTGTTTTGCCTATTTTTCTTGATTGCTTGAGTAGAGGTAATTGCTTGTGAATAGGGTAGTTTTTACTGTACTCTGGAGTTTTCCATGCTTGTTTGCTTGTTTGGTGTTTTTCCAGTTGCTATGCCTAGTTTTAGGATAGTGAAACTATTGTACTGTTATTCTGATGAGCCTTATAATGATAGACAAGTAGTTCTTGAGGTTTACTTGGATGATACACACGTGCTATTCATGTTTATTTTACACGGGGCTGAGAGAACCTAGTGTAGTGGACCAAAGGGAGAATGGACGTAAGGGATTCTCCAAAGTGCCTTTAATTTACGATGCGATACCATAGGGGGAATTGATGTTGAGTGCTTCCTCAGAGAGTCTATAGTTCCTCGACGCGGGCCACATGGGGAATTTACACTGAGTGATTCCCTAGAGATCCTTTAGTACGATACGAGACTATAGGGGGAATTGACAGTGAGTGCTTCCTCAGAGAGTCTATTCTTTAGCTGAACCAGAGGGGTGAGACTATGTGTGCCTCCCAGAGAGTTTCTAGTACTTTTAGAATGAACCTTAGGGGGGTAGAATGTGAGAATTACCCATAGGTTACCTTTTGTTATATTTGTTGATTTGGATGTTACTTGTGTGTTTTTCATGCTAGACACTGGATTGTAGCTTATTTGTGCTTTCCTGTTTACTGCTTCCTGTATTTTACTGTCATGTATTCACTAACTATTAGGCATAGATCTTTTGGGTGGTTGCCTACTGGGACCTTATCACACATCCTTTTTGGGCCATGCTTTTGGGCCAAAACAGATTTTATTGTTGCAGGTATATATAAGGGTAAGCCCTCTTTTTCTTCAGCTACCTGACTTGCTGACGTGCGGGGGAGCATGGGACGAAGCTATGGCTTGCGATGCTAAGGAGGATTTTGGCTGCTTTGTTTTTACTTTTCATTGTTACTGTATTTCTTCAAGCCTGTTGTTTGGTTTGGATGTTTTATTATACTTATAACATGCCATGCATCATATCTTCAGTTCCAATTATTTATTATTTTTTAAATTCTTTCGCTGTTAAATTCTGATGAGAATGTTGTTTTCTGCTTCTACTGTTATATATTGTTTCCTTCCTTTTATTTTCATAACCTATGAATGCATAGTTCCCCCAACTACCTTACCCAAGGCCCTCGCTGCTAGTCAGCAGCCTCTGGCATTCGGGGGATTGCGCTTGAGGTCATGTGGCAAAATGGGTACGGGGCACCATGAGTGGCTCCGAATTCGGGTCGTTACCGTAATTAAAAACAATATTTATATAATTCATCACAACTAAAAGTTTAATTTCATGTATGGGATAATTATTTTCATATGTCCAAAGGTGAAGAGAACCATATGACACCACATGATCACCCGATATAATAATGCATCCCAAAACAAAACCTGATGTATCACAAAAAACTGCATAGCTCTGAATGGATTATATAATAGTAAAAATGGGAGATAAAGTCAACTAAAACATTAACTCATCAAAGTAAAACTGAAATTTAAAATCCAAAAAAAACATTACTCCTTTCTATGTAAGAGAGGTAATCAGATAATCTAACTTTGAGAAAACATTCATAAAATGAAAATAATATAATAACAAGCCTAAAAATATTCAAATCTAAAAGAAATTATGTGGTTCTTCCCCATTCATAACAACTTTCACCATCTCAATATCAATTGAGACACCATTTTTGGAAGCCATGTGTCCCAATAATTTTAATTCTCGCATATATAAGTTTCATTTATAAATCTTGAAACAAAATTTTTGGTTTCTCAAGATATCTAGTACTTCTCTTAGATGATGTACATGAACCTACTTGTGTTATATTAAACCAAGATATAATACACAAAACCCACAATAAAGGGATTGAGGCACTAATGGAAAAAACTATTCATCAATGCCATAAAAACTAGAGGGGCATTGGTTAGACTGAAATGAATATAAGGTACTTATAATGGACATAGATTTTTTGGAGGGTAGTTTTTGGAATGTCAGAATCCTTAATCCTAAGCTCACGATAACTAGACCAAAGATCAATCATTGAGAAACAATTCACCTCTTTTAATTAGTCAAAAAAAGAATCAATATAAGGCAAGATATACTTATTTTTTTCTATGAACCGATTGAGATTTCAATATTCAACATAATGGAAAAGGGTACCATTTCCTTTCCTAGAAAAAAGCACAAGTTCCACCCAAGGTGAAACACTGGTTCATATAAAGAATTTGGAAAATATATAATCCAAATGAGTTTTCAACTCCATTAGTTCTATCAATGCTATATAATAGGAGGGAAAATAGATTGGATGGGTACCTGGTACCTAGTTGATGGAAAAGTATACCTCTCTCACTGATGGAAAATTGAAAAAGTTAGATGAAGAAACATCATAAAACTCAATGAATACTGATGTATTTTCAATAGTTGAAGGTTCTCAATCTTGTTAAAAGGCAAACATAGTTGTCATCCTTCCCAACTCTAGAAGTGGAGGTTCAGATCAAATTGTCCCGGGGTCCCATTCTTTCAAAAATACATGACTTATCCTATTGGTTCTAGTAAAGGAAACTCATTGATGATAAAATAATATGTGATTTATGAGTGATCAACCAATCTAATAGCCCATAGGGAGTTGTTAAATTTGTATGGGGCTACAAAAATATAATGATTTATAAAACATAGACAAACTAGTAAAAATATAGCACTTGGAAAGTCTGAGTGAAAACCTAAAAGGATGAACCATATGTTCTAAATTAAATAAATAAATTTAAATTGTAAATTGATTGATTGGTTTGAATGAAAGAGAAATAGTAGTAAGGATTGATTTTGACATTAAGAGAGAAGTATACTAGGTTCAATGATTTTTAGGATTGTTTGATAGGAATTTAATTGAAGATGAATTTATTTAGGTTTGGTGTCAGAATTAGTTTAACAAGGATCCATGTTCTATGTGCCCTGCACTAATCCTAGGATTGAACCATTAGAATGGTTATCTACCATGTTCAATCACAGAGATAGGAAACCAAAAACCTTATTTAAACATAACTAACCATGATTTCATAATGGTCATACAAAAAATGTTCCAATTAATTGATGCAATGAAATAAACATCCTTGAATCACTAGAAATGGCCATGTTGTTACAAAAAGATGAAGATTGGAATTGATAAATGGTGTTTCATCAATCAAAAATAATAATAAAAAAAGAAAATAATATATAAGGGAAATTCCCCTTAAAATCACATCACCCAACATAAAGAAGACTACTCGATCATGATGGGCATGATGAGAATGAGAAGTATGGATAGCTGATAAGGAATGGAATCAAATAAAGGTAGTCAAGTGGGGCCCCACAATGTCACTTGGATCTTTACAGTCAACCATTGGGGCCCCTCTCTATCTTGGTTACTTCTTCCTATGTGGATGTGGTTTGTATATAAGTGGTTTTTCATCAAACCCTCATCCACCAATGTCATTGTTTTTCCATTTCTCTAAATTGTCATGACATGTAAATTTACATGACTTATAATGTTCTAATCATCTCTGTGGGAAAATCTATCACAAATTTATGCATATCTCTTCCAAATTACTTCTCCCTAATGTCGTGTAATGTATTTACACAATTTTTAAATTCTCTACTCTAGTTCTATAACTCCACTGCATCCTAAAAAATCTAGTGTCATGTTGTGAGCTTTGCTCACAGCTCAAAGTGTCTTTTAGATCATAAATTCTACACATTTTATTTTTTTCCAAGGATTTATTATTTACTTCCATAAATCATAAAAAAAGTCCAAAATTAAAAATATTATAGAAATTAATCAATTAAATAAAAAATGTTAAAATATTATAATACCATAAAATACATACAGGGAATATACTCTTTATAATCCATCATAAGAATGAAAACCTGAAGCTTCATATCCAGGACAAAAAAGCCTGATGAAATCAAAATTTTTGATAGGGTGAAAGAAAAAGAAGGGAATCAAATACCCTATTATTTATTCATCCTTATATATATAATAATATCCATAAAATAAGGAATGAGCACCATATAAATATTTAATAATTACTTGATACAGATAGTTATGAAGGTATGAGAGTCATGAATATCTAATAAAGAAGTTAATATAGACTATGCAAGGGTAATGGTGAATATCAATTTCATGGGACCCACATCAGCTTCCACTAGAAATTCATAAACTATGTGAAGTAAATTCATTCTTGATGCCTTTGGCTGGAACCCCTTTATTTTTGAAGCATCTGACTGTGTAGCAAATCCTCTAGGTATAAATGAGATTATACAACAAAAATAGGTGGCAAAAACCTAAAAAAACCTTTTAAATTGTCTTGATAATCCAAAATAGCTATAATTATTTGGTTCCTCTGAGAAAAAACACTTCACGTTTCCCACCTTAAAACACTGATTGTAGGTAAGATGGACTTCACTAAAAACTACAGATGATTTAGCATAGCTCTTCTACTAAGATCCACCACCACAGTTTCTACCATGAGAGCAATTGCACTTTCTCTTCCCTTTAAAGGAACCACTGAAACAACCACATGGACTATTAGAAACTCACACCATCTGTCACGAACCAGGCCGGGTCAGATGACGACTCGGTTCCCGACCAGGTCTGAGGCATGGCCCGAAGGGCGTTCCCGATCCCCACGGGCTGGAAACTAGTGCCGGGCATCAAAACAAACCATTTGGGAACGGTTTGGCCCATGACAAAGATAAATAAACATAAACTGAACAAGCATATAAGTAAAGGAGAAAAAATTGAACAACGTGGCAGCAGAAAAAGGAATAAACAAAGAAACATGACATACATCAGGTGACCCCGTGGTTCACCATGGTACGACAACCACACTCGCTCCCAAGAGCGATCTAAGACAGAAACCTGCAACTGAAAAGTAAAGTAGGCGTGAGCACCGAGATGCTCAGTAGGAAAGCCAAAAATGTAACCACGTCCTATGCCCCTGCCTTTAGTAGGAAATCCAGTCATGCCAGTTTGAAAAATAAGATATAGTTTGCATTTTTAGGTAAATCCTTTTACTCCCACTACATTTTCAAAATAGGTTTCAAGCATGCATTAACATTTCAAAATGAAAAGAAACCAGTTTGGGTTAAAATATGGTTTTCACAAACAAGACATCAAGTATGAAATAGCTGAAAAGAAAGTTACATCATTAGCAGCATGACAAAAATGAGCACCATGGGTAATCCCTATAGGTAGCTAGGACAAGTGGGAACCTAAAGACCTCGTACCTCAGTGAAACGTGGCTTAGAAGACCACGAACCTCAGAAAACGTGGCTTAGAAGGCCACGACCCTCAGAAAATGTGGCTTAGAAGGCCACGAACCTCCGAAATTCATATGTTTAGTTAGTGTTGTTGCGGTAATCCTTCTAGAAAAACCGGGACGAACCCTTGCCGTGTCATCTAGCGTACTAGTCCTGGTCACCCACCTAGATAACCAGGTTTTCCCATTGTGCTTTATTTCAAATGGTGGTGAGTTTTCTTTATCAAACAATCAAACAAGTAAATTACACATTCTTTATCTAAAATTCATTCAACCTTTCACCACCACACTCCCTACTTAAGTGCATTCCCCCTCTTTACATCACACAATCACACACAAGCTTTTACACTAGGCACATATATCACAAACCACTCATAAACACTTGCATCACATTTTATTTTCAAATTTAGGGGAATGACTCAAAAGGGGTTTTCTATTTCCGCAACTCAAATCTCAAAGTGGCAAATGAGCCTCAATAGAGGTTTTTGCTATTTCATAAAACATTATTAAGATTCCAAACATGCTTAACTACAAAAAAGGAACACCCTTTTACAATCAACCGGAAAAAAGGCCAAACACCTTTGGAAATACCTCTTACCAA
The DNA here is from genome assembly GCA_963277665.1 of Viscum album. Lineage (NCBI taxonomy): Eukaryota > Viridiplantae > Streptophyta > Magnoliopsida > Santalales > Viscaceae > Viscum > Viscum album. The sequence continues at coordinate 1,988,444,124 of OY728141.1, forward strand.
TTCAAAACCACTTAAGAAATCCATTTCTCAAGAAAAGTCACTTAAGACCAACGGCTTTGAAATACATTTTCAATTTTCTAATACAAGGCGTAATAGTTTCTAGCAACTGAAATCAGGTTCCATAGAATGTGTATATAGCATAGTGTAAAACATGTTTTTAAAACAATCAAGCAATTATGAATTTCAAATTAAAAGCTTAGGCATAGGGGACCTACCTCAAACATGTCGCTATTTGCCGATGGCCACTCGAACCGAAACTTGGCGCACACACGCACATGCATTTATACATATATATATACACACCCCTAGCTGCATTTCATATATTCCCTGCGCCATGAGGGAATATGTACAAAGAGGGCATATATATATATATATATGTCTTACCCTATGCATGTACGTGTAGGGTACTTTGACACCCACGTCCCAAAACCATCGCAGCAAAGTCCAACACACTACACATATAATTTAATAAAACAAATCAAACACTAAAATATTATATAAAACATTTCAAAATAACACATCAGAGGCCCGCACCAATTATACAATCAACTTCATGTTGGGAAACCACTTTGAAACCAGATTTACAACAAATAGAAATTAAAAATACCTTATATAATTTAAAATAATTTACAATACATATTGAGGAATTCACAACAAAACCCACGAAAACCCCAATTCCATTTTGAAAAATGACGCACAATAAAAACATTTGAAAACATCATCTGTATCACCCACACAATTAAAGAAACCACCAGAAAAACTTGCCAACCCATTTGAAAATACGCCGCAAAACTAAAATAATGAAAAACCACTCAAATGCTCATTTATGACAGAACACATACCGACACTACCCCAAAACACCAATTGCGCCACTTGAACACCCTAATAAAGTAACTGCACAACTTACAATACACTAGTGAATAGTCCGACATGGGTTTCCACAACAACAACATACTCATACCACTTAAACACACTAATAAACAAATAAAGACATACTAAAACCCAAAAAAAAATTTAATCACATCATAGAAACTAATTAATGAACTAACCTCACAATTAAAAGAAAATGTTAACACAACAAGAGATGATTTCAGCATCAAGTACACATATTATGGCAACACGCTACTAAAAAATTTTGATGCAAAATAAACCTCAATGAAAATAAGCTTCTCACCACACACATTAATTAAATAACACTCTAAACATATTAACCTTTCAAATTAATTAATCAGATAATAAATGGACGTGGAACCACTTACCAACATGTCGCAAAATTCGCACAATTGGTGCGCAAAAACCACCACACACAATGCACCTCAAATAAAATCAAATTCACCCTAAAACAAGCACAACATAAATGCATCAAAATGAATCAAACAAAACTATTCGCAACAACACCAAATCAGGAGAAAAAAAACTGAAGTGTTTTGCACCTACGACACTGGGTTCGAAAGGGTGGGCAGATGAAATTGGGGGTGCCGGAAGGCTGTACGATGGAGGAAGGAGGTGTTCAACATTGGCTGGGAAATCCGGAGGGCAACAGGGGGTGGCCAGGCGAGCAGGAGGAGCAGATTCGGCTGGGAAAGTGGGGGAGTAGGAGGCAGGGGGATGCGGCCTGGGTTAGCTTGGTCGAGGAGGATCCGGCTGGTCCGGCAAGGAGGCTGAGTGGTGGGACATCGGCTGGACAAGAAGGAGGATAGCAGGGGGGATGCGGAAGTGGTCATCCAGGTCGATAGGGCACGAGGTGGCAGGTCGGCGCGCAGGATGGAGGCGCGAGCCCACTCCGCTGGAGGAGATCAGGGGGTCCGACGAGGGGAGGGCGTCGGACGAGGAGCGCTAGGGTTAGAAGGGGGGGGGGGTTGGGTTTCTGCGCGGAACAGAAGGGGAAAAAAAGAGGGTCCACGTAGGGAGAGGGGGAAAGAAAGAGAGGAGGGAAAAAAAGAAGAAAAGAAAAAAAAAGAGGAAAGAAAGAAAAAAAAATAAAAAAAAGAAAAAAAAAATAAAATAAAATAAGGACTAAAGGGAGGGAAAAAAATAAAATAAAATAAAAGATCAAACAAAAGAGGATAAAAAGAAAAAACAATAAAAGAAAATAATAATGAAAAAATGAATACAATAATCTAATTAATAATAATTTATTTTATTACTAATGCTAAAACTAATAATAACAAAACCAAAATAATAGAAACGACCAAATTAAAACATTCGATGAAATAATAATAATAATAATAATAATAATAATAATATAATAAAACAAACCAAAATAATGTCACTATTAACTGCGCCTTGACACCGCGTATGGCCACTTGAGCGGTCGTGTGCGCGGTCGCATGCACGGGTGCGTTCGCGCGCTTAGTCGCGATTGCGGTCGAGCACCCGTAAAATATCTCAAAATCCTTTTAAAATAGAACCGGTTCAAACTGCAACTCAAAAGAAAGACTTAAAATAATTAAATTAAAATAATTCTTTGGTCGGGGTGTGACAATTCTCTCTACCATAAAAACTTTCTGCCCCTAGAAAGTAACCCATCCAAACGAGGAAACAAACATGAGTTTGAAACAGAATGAGGAAAACAAAATCACAACTCGGCGTGACTTTTCACTCCATCAGTCACACCAGACCAACTTTGAGGGAAACTGAAAAGAGAAGAACCAGTAGGAAACGACGAGGGTTCTCCCCACCACAAGAACCTGACTAGCACAACTGACATTGAGACTCATAACATGGGCTAACTCTGGAACTACTAACTTGATCCAAGAGGGAACCGCCGCACAGACCAAACCTCAAAGAAGGCATGACAAGATTCACGGTGAGTCTCCCCACCATTTAAGAACTGACTAGCTTAAACCAACTAGTATAAACCAACATGAGAACTCCCAACCCAAACCAGAAGCCACTGCGACATGAGAAAACCCACAGAAGAATTCTACCAAATAACGAACTTAACCATGACTCATCATTTCCACAAGAGATGAGCATCTCTAAAAAGATCATGTACTAAAACAAAACGGGTCACATTTGAGGAGTCGCAACTACCGTAATTACAAAAAAGACGAGATTACCACGCCTTCTTACCACCATAGTGGGATATCCAAAGAACAAAGACTGCAACAAGGCAACGAAGCCTCTACGCCACTTACAGTATGACAGAACCTTCAAAGACGGGAGAGCTACAACAAGGAAATTCATACCATCTCCATTTCAGCATTGGAGACAAAAATTAAACCAAGATTCCCCACACCCAATGATTCCTGACTGCGTGAAAGGTTTCGCTCCGAGACCTGTGGTTGGAGCTCTGATGTCTTGAAGCATCTACTACCCTATAGTCAGGAGCTGACATTCTCCTGTCGAGACTCCTCCTGATGAAGCCGCTAGCAGAACCTCTCTAAGATTCCCAAACAGCCACACCGACAGCAAGTCTTCAATGAATGGTGATGACAAGGTGGCTTAAAGTACCCAAACTGAGCACACTAGAAGAAAATAAGGGGGTGGTCCAACTAATAGAAGATGGAATTGACAAGAAAAACTGTCTGAGATGGGTTCCTCCATCTCGCTCTCACAGAATGGGGAACCATCCCAAACACCAAAGGGAACCGGTCCTTGAACAGTAGATGAAGACCCCACACAAGAGAAACTTTAACTGATTCCACAACATTATCTTTAGAGAAAAAGAAACCAACATCTTGAGATGCCCAACATAGGCCTTCACTATTCGTTGGCCTTGCTGGACACTCACGAGCCTTGTCGCTTCCCTTACCTTCACTTCCACAAATATAAACCATCAAACGAGAGTGGTCCTAAACACATTCCAAGTCATACCATCATGCAACGACACTAGGGTTATCTCCTCCACCAATCCCAAGTTCACCTTCAAATGGACCTAAACCTTCACAGACTCTCTTAGATTTGGGAGTTTCCAATAACCTAAAAACGCCAACGATTTCACCATGCCAGTCTGTTAACTTCAATAGATCACAATCACTATAAAAGACAGAAAACAACCGAAGAGAATTCAATTCCACCACTCTACTAAGAGTCTGGGTAGAACCAATAACTAGAAGAGGCTCACTAGGAACTTCTAGGACGTTTCTGGGCAGCATACTCAAAAACAAGGGGCACAAATCCGAATCAAATCTCATCATAAATCAAAATTCCACACCTCAGTAAAAAACGTAAGCTCAAACTCCAATCACTATTCCAACAACAATTCAATACGTCAAAACCAAGAACCCACAAAAAAAAGAATACCCAACACGAAAAGAGAACGCTAAACCATTTCTCACTCACTTTTCTAAACATCTGAAAAACCCTTTTTGAAAACCATTTTTCAGCAAAAAAAACAATTTAAATATCCACCATTGGTATGCCATGAAGTCTCGCACATACATATCCAGCGTGAGATCAAGCACCCATCCACTCACATCACCAATTTCCCTACTTGCCACATGCACACCTCAATGTTTGTGATCACTCATAGGAATACCAAGGGTCAATTCAATACACTTCTCATTTCCAAAACATACCATTAAGCACACAACACAAATTCCCAACCAATTGAAAAAGTCACTTATCGTTAAAGAAACACATTTCAAAATTCCAAAACATTTTCCATTTCAAAAACGATTTTTCACTCCAACAACCATATTACCTTTTGAAAACACCTTCACAAAAATCCTTTTTCCTTTTTTTTGAGATGTACTCACACCAACCAAAACAAAGGTCAATCATAACTCACATCAAAATTTCCAAAAATAATGGAGTAGTGGCGATGCCAACCCGGTAACATGGCTTAGCAGACCATGGTCCGAGCGGGTATCCACCGCAGGAAGTATCTCGAACCGTGCACTCGGGCTGTACATGGGTCGCTACTCCATGCAAGTCTGTCGCGTAACACTGGCTCACTTCCTTGGTCATCCCTCATCCACACATACCAATCCAAAGAAGAAAATTCAAATCTGGGACTACCCCTGGAAACTCGAGTCTCGGGACGGGCAAGGGTTCATGAAGTCCTTCCCACACCTACCTATCGAGTCCCGACACACCTAATCACCAAACTACTTGACACCCCAAATAATAAGGGAAGCTCTGATACCATTTTTTCATGAACCAGGCCGGGTCAGATGACGAACCGACGCCCGACCAGGTCCGTGACATGGCCTGAAGAGCGTTCCCGATCCCCACGGGCTGACAACTAGTGCCGGGCATCAAAACAAACCAATTGGGAACGGTTTGGCCCATGAAAAAGATAAATAAACATAAACTGAACAAGAATATAAGTAAAGGAGAAAAAATTGGACAACGTGGTAGCGGAAAAAGGAATAAACAATGAAACGTGACATACCTCAGGTGACCCCGTGGATCACCATGGTACGACAACCACACTCGCTCCCAAGAGCGATCCAAGACTGAAACCTGCAACTAAAAAGCAAAGTATGCGTGAGCACCGAGATGCTCAGTAGGAAAGCCAAAAATGTAACCACGTCTTATGCCCCTGCCTTTAGTAGGAAATCCAGTCATGCCAGTTTGAAAAATAAGATATAATAAAATAGTGTTTTCCTTCTTTTCAAATTCAAGTAACGAGTTTGCATTTTCAGGTAAAACCTTTTACTCCCACTACATTTTCAAAATAGGTTTCAAGCATGCATTAACATTTCAAAATGAAAAGAAACCATTTTGGGTTAAAATATGGTTTTCACAAACAAGACATAAAGTATGAAACAACTGAAAAGAAAGTTACATCATTAGCAGCATGACAAAAATGAGCACCATGGGTAATCCCTATAGGCAGCTAGAACAAGTGGGAACCTAAAGACCTCGTACCTCAGTGAAACGTGGCTTAAAAGACCACGACCCTCAGAAAATGTGGCTTAGAAGGCCACGACCCTCAGAAAACGTGGCTTAGAAGGACACGAACCTCAGAAATTCATATGTTTAGCTAGTGTTGTTGCGTCAATCCTGCTAGAAAAACCGGGACAAACCCCTACCGTGTCATCTAGCGTACTTGTCCTGGTCACCTACCTAGATACCCGGGTTTTCCCATTGTGCTCTATTTCAAATGGTGGTGAGTTTTCTTTATCAAACAATCAAAAAAGTACATTACACTTTCTTTATCTAAAATTCATTCAACCTTTCACCACCACACTCCCTACTTAAGTGTATTCCCCCTCTTTACATCACAGAATCACGCACAAGCCTTTACCCTAGGCACATATATCACAAACTTCTCATAAACACTTGCATCAGATTTTATTTTCAAATTTTGGGAATGACTCAAAAGGGGTTTTCTATTTCCGCAACTCAAATCTCAAAGTGCCAAACGGGCCTCAATAGAGGTTTTTCTATTTCATAAAACATTATGAATATGCCAAACATGCTTAACTACAAAAAAAGGAACACCCTTTTACAATCAACCGGCCAAAAGCCCAAACACCTTTGGAAATACCTCTTACCAATTCAAAACCACTTAAGAAATCCATTTCTCAAGAAAAGTCACTTAAGACCAACGGCTTTGAAATACATTTTCAATTTTCCAATACAAGGCGTAATAGTTTCTAGAAACCGAAATCAGGTTCCATAGCATGTGTATATAGCATAGTGTAAAACATGTTTTTAAAACAATCAAGAAATTATGAATTTCAAATTAAAAGCTTAGGAATAGGGGACCTACCTCAAACATGTCGCTATTTTCCGATGGCCACTCGAACCGACACTTGGCGCACACACACACATGCATTTATACATATATATATACACACCCCTAGCTGCATTGCACATATTCCCCGCGCCATGAGGGAATATGTACAAAGAGGGAATATATATATATATATGTCTTACCCTATGCATGTACGTGTGGGGTACTTCAACACCTGCAGCCCAAAACCATCGCAACAAAGTCCAACACACTACACATATAATTTAATAAAACAAATCAAAAACTAAAATAATCTATAAAACATTTCAAAATAACTCATTAAAGGCCCGCACCAATTACACACTCAACTTCATATTGGGAAGCCACTTTGGAACCATATTTACAACAAATAGGCATTAAAACATACCTTACATAATTTAAAAGAATTTACAATACATATTGAGGAATTCAAAACAAAACACACGCAAACCCCAATTCCATTTTGAAAAATGACGCACAATAAAAACATTTGAAAACTTCATCTGCATCACCCACACAATTAAAGAAACCACCAGAAAAACTTGCCAACCCATTTGAAAATACGTCGCACGACTAAAACAATGAAAAACCACTCAAATGCTCATTTATGACAGAACGCATACCAACACTACCCCAAAACACCAATTTCGCCCCTTGAAAACCCTAATAAAGTAACTGAACAACTTACAATACACTAGTGAATAGTCCGACATGGGTTTCCACAACAACAACATACTCATACCACTTAAATGCACTAATAAACAAATCAAGACATACAAAAACTCAAATAAAAATTTAATCACATCAAAGAAACTAATTAATGAACTAACCTCACAATTTAAAAAAATGTTAACATAACAAGAGATGATTTCAGCATCAAGTACACATATTATGGCAACACGATACTAAACAATTTCAATGCAAAATAAACCTCAATGAAAATAAACTTCTCACCACACACATTAATTAAATAACACTCTAAACAAATTAACCTTGAAAATTAATTAATCAAATAATAAATGGACGTGGACCCACTTACCAACGTGTCGCAAACTTCGCACAATTAGTGCGCAAAAACCACCATAATGCACCTCAAATAAAATCAAATGCACCCTAAAACAAGAACAGAATAAACGCATCAAAATGAATCAAACAAATCTATTCGCAACAACACCAAATCAGGAGAAAAACAACTGAAGTGTTCCGCACCTACGGAAATGGGTTCGAAAGGCTGGGCAGATGAAATTGGGGGTGCCGGATGGCTGTCCGATGGAGGAAGGAGGTGTGCGATGTCGGCTGGGAAATCCGAAGGGCAACATGGGGTGGCCAGGCGAGCAGGAGGAGCAGATTCGGCAGGGCAAGTGGGGGAGTAGCAGGCAGAGGGATGCGGCCTGGGTTAGCTTGGTCGAGGAGGATCCGGCTGGTCCGGCAAGGAGGCTGGGTGGTGGGACTTTGGCTGGACAAGAAGGAGGATAGCAGGGGGGATGGAGAAGTGGTCGGCAAGGTCGAGAGGGTGCGAGGTGGCAGGTCGGCGCGCAGGATGGCGGCGCGAGCCCAGTCCGCCGGAGGAGATCAGGGGGTCCGACAAGGGGAGGGCGTCGGACGTGGAGCACTAGGGTTAGTAGGGGGGGTTGGGTTTCTGCGCGGAGCAGAAGGGGAAAAAAGAGGGTTCGCGCGGGGAGAGGGGGAAAGAAAGAGAGGAGGGAAAAAAAGAAGAAAAGAAAAAAAAACAAGAGGAAATAAAGAAAAAAAAAATAATAAAAATAAAATAAAATAAGGACTAAAGGGAGGAAAAAATAAAAAATAAAATAAAAGATCAAACAAAAGAGCATAAAAAGAAAATAAAAGAAAATAATAATGAAAAAATGAATACAATAATCAAATTAATAATAAAAAAATTTATTACTAATGCTAAAACTAATAATAACAAAACCAAAATAATAGAAATGACCAAATTAAAACATTAACTGAAATAATAATAATAATAATAATATAATAAAACAAACCAAAATAATGTCACTATTAACTACACCTGGACACCACGCATGGCCACTTGAGCAGTCGTGTGCGCGGTCGCATGCACGGGTGCGTTCACGCGCTTAGTCGCGATTACGGTCGAGCACCCGTAAAAGATCTCAAAATACTTTTAAAACAGAACTGGTTCAAACAGAAACTCAAAAGAAAGACTTGAAATAATTAAATTAAAATAATGCGTTGGTCGGGGTGTGACACCATCCATAACTTCCATGTCAAATAAAGTTAAATAATTAAATATCTATCAAAAACATTATCATATGAGGTGAGTTTTTGAAAAAAAGAGTTTTCATATTTGGTTGAAGGCCCTTCTCAAATATCCAGGATTTCAACTTTTTATTTGATACCACCTCTAGTGATAAGTGAAGTGGATTGATAAAGAAATTGGCATACTAAGTCACATTTTGGTTACCTTGATTATATTTAAGTAAATACAATAACTTTTTAAACACCATTAACTTAAAATAAAAATTCTCCAAGAAAATATCCCTGATATCCTTCCATTCGAAGTCTAAATTCTTCCCTATATCAAAAATTGAGTCCCACCACCTTATGTTAGGCCCTTTATGCTTCAAAAAATAACACTTAACCTTAATTGAATTAGGAATATACATGAACTCAAAGATCTACTCAGCTTTATTCAACCAATACTATACCTCTTTATGATCATTGGTACCATATAAAGATATAGATTTGAGATGAAGAAAATACCAGGAACAATATATACTATTCCCCCTATGGGGTACCAACTATGTATACCAATTAGGAATAGGTGATGCTATTTAACCCATATATTTCACAATAAACACAATAACCTCTAAAATATTCTGATCAATAATATGGTTTGCTTGTTTTGGTTAATCAAAAGATCCATATAGAGATATTCAAGCATCTTCTTGGGGTATGGTACCACAAAAAAACAAGAAAAACATCAGTCTGGTGACATGATATCATCAAATTTATCAATACATAATCAATAGGGTTATGTAAAACTTAAATCAATGTCGAGGAAAAATCTATAATAAAAAACAAAAATATTACTCAAAGATAGTTACCCCTAACTTCCCCTAGTAACTTAAGGCTCAATAGGATGATAGATATCTTAAAATTCACTCAAAACATACCCCTTTAGTCCCAAAAATCATATCCCTAACTTTCATACTAATATCAAAGAGGAGGCTCAACCACCTCCGATATATTTTTTTCCCAAACAGACCCAGATAACCAACATAAATGGTATTTAAGATAAACCTGACATAACCCAAAGGGAATTATTTATCCCCACATTCTGAAAATAATAACCATGTAATAAATTAAATAAAATAGTAAATGATTTATCCAAAATAGGTAAAAAATAATGTCAAACAGCAGATACAAAAATCTGGCATGAAAATCTCTCCATAGGTGAAAAGGGTCCACAATACCCTGAAATAACTATCAAGATAGTAAAACAACCAAACACAACTAGTGTATTACAAACTATATCACGTGATTCCCGAAGGCCCTATATGTCTAGTACACCATCCATATCTGAGTGTTTCCTTTCCTTTACCTAGACCTAGTGTAAATAAATCTACAAATTTTTGAAGGAAAAGGTTGTGTGTGAGATACAATCCCAATAGGATTTCATTAATTATTTCATAATAATTCCATATTAGATAAACCATTTAAGGTTTATGTAAATATAACATGGAATATAAAGATTCTCAAATTTCATATCAAAAATTTCATTAAAGACCATTTTTAAAAACTATTTGAAAAATAGGTAAAAATTTTTTTCCACCAAAGAAGACATAATAAAGCATATTTTTCAAATAGGCATGAATAGAATGATAATAAAAAGAGGGAATGAATAATCATTTATATCAAAACTAATATTATTCAAATATTTATATCATAAGGCATGAAATGTAATTTTCAATCACAACACCATGGTTAAGATACCATGGGGTTGGATATTAAAGGATTCTCACACAAATTTGGTGATGTAAAACTTCCAATGTGCACAAGGAACATCTCTTAGGATGAAAAGGAGAATATACCTAAGGTATAATAACCCTAAACTCAAGTATTTTAGAGTTCATTTTCATTGTTAATATATTTTCAGGAATAGATAATACATTCCTAGAATGTGTTCTTCTTTCTCAACTACGTAATATCCCATGTGATTTAAGGTAAACCAAACAATTTAAAAGGGTCTCTAATTTATTCCAAAAACATTTAAAAAATTATTTAATTTGGACCCATTCTCAAAACATTCCTTTTATTTCAAAATCCAACCTCAAATGTTTTTTATCAACAACTCATTTCATTTTTTAAAAATCTAAAATCCAATGATTTTTTTATCATAATTCATGTAATTATTTTCAAAAACCAACATAAAATTGATTTTTATCCAAATTCATGGATTTTGTTTCAAAAACCATTAACAAATGGTTTTTATAAAAATCCATTGAATCATCACATTTGAAACCATAAATATCCCATGCCTTTGATTTTCAACAAAATCCTTTTTACAATGATTATTTAAATTTAAGATCTTTTCACTACAAACCATTCTATGTCAATGTCCATTTATGAAAAGTCAAAATCAAGATTTAGAAATTAATTTTAAAACTAATTTAAAATATAAAATCATCATCGTTTTTAAATAATAAGAATAAGTTTGGAAACCACCTACCATGATAAGAATACTACAAGCCTATGATGAATGATTCTTAAGGAGGAAAAAAATATTCTTCTAAAAATCTAGGAGGCTCTATGGTGTAACCAAGACACTACAATGAGATGAAACCACTATTTAATAGGTTGTAACACCATGGTGTAGTGATGCATTTCAAGAGAACACCACGAAGAAGAACTTATGGATGTGGTGTGGGAAGCACCTACATGGTGGAAGATAACACTGCTAAGATATAGGGGAAAATAAAACATTAACCCTATCGTGCAGAGAGGGATATTGTGGAATGGAAATGCATGTAACTTTGATCATTGTGGTGTATCATGGGAACTATGGAATATGGTTGGTTATGAAACAATCATTCAGAGCTTTGGAATGAACCCAAAGAAAAAGGGGTCATTAGGTATTTTTATGGGTTTGATTCCCATTAGAAACCACTCCTAAAATTCCTAAAAAAACTAAAATAAATTCTACATGAATAAATGTTTAAATATAATAATAAAAGGCATAAATAATTAAGTACAAAAAACTTTAACCACCTGAAACATAAAGAACATGACTTTGTGGCGTGGTATAAGACACCATAGTGCAACCCTTATAAAATTTCCATCCACAAAAAAATATATGACTAATGATCCATGGTCAAGGTCACTATTACAAATACATATTACATTTGTAATGTAATCAAACCCTATATTACCACTATTGTGTAGCCACTACCTCCACGAAACTAATAACTCCTCTACAGTGTGGTCTTGAGTGTTGCAGCTTGGAGCCACCTAATTTGGGATGAAGTTGCTAAAAAATACACATTTAAGATTCCAAAATATGTTTTAATCCCATAACCCCTTAAAAACATAGATAAACTAAAAAATTATGATTATAATAAAGTTAAACATCAATAATTAAATAACATACCTGGAAGTTCAAGTCATGATGTTACAAAAAACAAAAATGGTAAAATGTAAAAGTCTAATTGTAAATGACTCTAAATGTATTTAAAAAAGATTTATAAATACTGTTTTAGGATTTATTGATCTAATATCAAAATAAAATCCATTCACTCCCACTTTTGGAGCCATTTACTCTTAAATATTGATTTTTCCTTTCAAAATACTACAAAATTTTCATTCACTCCACTTATAAATGGATCCTACTCCATTACACTTATACTTATATAAAAACCATTTGGATTGACCCAAAATCTTACCAAATACTATCCCAAAGATCCCATACACTTTCTATGATTTTTTATTCTTAAAATACCTTCCATTAATATCTTAATCCAAGTTCTATAGAAGTTTTTCCATAGAGCAAGGTGAGAGTTCATAATCACTAATTTTCAACTTCAATAATTTTTTCTCTTCTTTCACCTCATTAAGATCTATTTTAGCAATTATATTATAATTAAATAGTTATTATTAATATAATAAAATTTTATTATAATTATAGAATAATTATTAACTATCCTTTTTAATTTACTTATAAAAAATTGGCGCCATGTGAACATGTGGACTACCACCTCCACAAATGACATGTTTTATTTTTCATAATTGTATTAAATGGATGGTTTAAAAGGGTTATTTAATGTATTAATATGATATATATAACATAAATAATATTTTTATTTATAAACCATTCCCTACCTTCCTCTTATTCTATGAAAAATGAAAGCGTCGCACGTGTGTATGTTTGGACTATCTCCTCCACAGAAGTGGCGTATTTCTTTTTTCATCCGTATATTTTTTATTTAACCAAAAAAATTTACATATTATTGAAAACATTAAAAAATATAAATAATATTACTATTCATCTTTAATATTTATATTATTCCAAAAAATCACTTTCTTAACTATACCCACCCAATGATTATAGCTCGTTCTTGTTTAGGTTGGTTTAACCACCTACAAGAAACAAACACTAAAAATTCTGATCGTGAATAAATCTGGAAACATAATTAATATTTATTTTTTAAGATAATAAATAAATAAATATTTTATTTTTATTCTAGATTTATAATACTAATATTTTACCCATTTTTAATATTCCACCTTTCGTTCGTAAAAACTTACCAAGAAAGGATTGTTGTCGATTTCATTATCACATATCATAAGTAAAATACTTATGAAATAAAATTAGATCCAAATAAATAAACATAAAAAAAATATTATCATATCTATAATGACCTTGGAATTAAAAACATTCAATATATAAATTAAAATCAAAACTTCCATTACAAACCTAGTATAAAACAAACAATCAAAACCAATAACATATGATTATGAAAATAAAATTTGAATAACTAATATAGTTTTAATGAATTATTATAAATTAATATTAAAAATATAACAAATATTAATAAGTTTATAAAATATATGGATTAGATATTTATTTTTTTATACATGGAGTTAGATCATGTTTTACTAAGCGGGGAAAGAAGGTTAGCATTTTTGCGTCTCAAATTATTTTCATTGTGATATGTTTTGTTTTATGAACCAAATTTTATTTACATGGTTTATATAATAACTATTTGATTTATTTTACCCAGAACCATATTTTATTTATGGAATTTTATTTTTATATTAAAGACATTTCTTTTATAATATTTTTATTATAATGTTTCTTAATATATAAGGTCATTATTTACAATATCATATTCAATTAAAAGTTTATTTTGATTGATAATAAATTGAATTAATTGTATGATATTTCTCTCTAAAACCAATATTATTATATTATCCATTGGATTTTTTAGGTATTACATGTCCCTTCATAATTTATTTATTGCTTGGATCATAAATTCCCCACTACGATTCTTATCAATGAAACTGACCTCACATATTCTTTTTGGTTGGTAATATTTGTCACCCATGTTCATTAGATTCCTTATGGATGTAATTATATAAATATAAATATTTAATTAAGATTTTTTTAATTTCTTTACAAAGGGTTAAATAAATCTTTTAAAACTTTTTATATGGTTTTTTTTATAAATGTATGAAATGAATCTCTTTAAAAAAATTTCAATGTGAATTCCTTTTTCCACATGTAATAACATTGTTCTTAATAAAAACAATTTTATAATTTTAACGGTTTTAACTAAATGTGCCTTATTCATAATTTTTTAAAAGTTATTTATAATGAAAAATGTTATTTATTTAGTTTTATTTTTCCAATGCTTTTATAAAAGGATTACTTTAAAATAACAATTTATAATTTCATTTTATGCATGTATTTTTTCATCAACTCCACATTGTTTTTGAAGACCAAATATGTATTACCTCTTATAATATTCAAATACCTCCTTACCCCATTTAAAATATTTTTTTAAATTTTATTTTTTATGATGTGGGTTTCAATAAATTTATTTCAAAATGTTTAAAAGGGTTTACCTTTCATGGTCATATATTTTATTATCCACTCTATGTGTTACTTATGAAAACTTTGTTTATATTTTTCAAGGATCCATTATTGAGATTTATTTCCCAATATTGTTTTATTTTTTTTCATTTCAACTGGTCAAAATAAATTTTTGAGAGTGACCTATAACTTATTATATTTTATTATAAAGATTAAAAAATGATTTGGGAAAATCTATAAAAGAGAAATGACCTATCAATACCCTACTCTTTCCTAATATTACACGATGTAAAATCAAAACCCTTTCTTCTAATTTCTTTATTCTATGAATAACATAAATTTTATTGCTTTGATTTAAGGGTGTTTACTTATATATCATTATATTTATTGATTGGGAAATTTTTGACAAAACCACATTCGCATTATCTATAAAGTGTAAATAACAAGTGTTATCTTGATTGAATGATATTTACCTATAGAGTTACTTTATATAATTTAATTACAATTTAATCCCCATTGGTTGATCATGCTATGATTATTGATGAATTAATTGATGTCTTCATTATGTGATACCATTTGAAATGTTATGAGACCCATTTTCTATACAAGGGTTATTTATCATATAATGAATGATTATTTTAAAGTGGAACACATATGTATGGATTATTATAGGTTGAGTCCTATATTTTCCTCTAATTAATTGATTAAAGTTGATATTTGATGAGATATCCAGGCATGGAAATAATAATTTTATTTATAAAGGCATAAACATAATGATTTTTCTCAGATTTTTAGGTATGAACATAATGAGATTGTTCACATAATCCTGAGAATAATGAGTTCACTCAAAAAAATTTCCTATGATTATTGTTGTGATACATTTTAAAAGATTCTTTTCATCTTATACCACATTTCTATAACATTTCTCATTTCAGGTTATGCTCTATTTCCATGTTATGCCACACTTATTACTTCATATATTGATTATTGGCTCATATTACCATACTCTTTTGATTCATGCCTTGTATTATACCATGAATCTTAACTTTTTATGTATTCCTTTTCAAGGAATTATTTTATTATTTAAATTGATTATACCAATTTTCTCATATTATGATAACCTATGATCACAGATTTTTATTGAGTATGCTTACCCTTACAAAGTGTTTAATCTCACCCCATCTTAAGTTTATATTTTCAGGATTTATTAAGACAATAATAACATATTATATTCATATAAGTTTATCTTTTTTTGATAAAGTTGTTAGAGATATTAAATACTTGTTATGGATTAATTAGTTTATTATATAGTAGGTAAAATGTCATTTTAATGCGAAAGACTTGGGAATTATTAGTTAATTATTTGTCCCAACTCCCTAAAACTATAAAAATAAAAGTTCCTTGGTATTTAATTTTTACATTATGTGGAAACTAACTTGTAACTATTAATGTTTATCAAATCTAGTGTATAATATATGAGTTTTTAGCACTTGATTTGGGAGTGTGGGTCTGGGGATGTCTTAGTTGGTATCAAATAAAGGTTTAGATAACATTATAGGATAGAATGTTATCATTTGATTATAATTTAAGGGTTGTAAATTTCATAAATGGTTTATAATTTTAGGTTGATCATAAAATTTTAAGGCATATATAGCCTTTTTCATTGGTATATGACCTAATATTTAGCATAGGTAAAGGAGGATATCTTGAATTTTGGTAAAGTAATTATTCTGTAATTTTACAAGCAATGACATCCCTATCTGGATAATACAAGTGGATATAGGATCTAACATAGATTATCTTAGGGTTGGTAACTATAAAAGGGTAACATTGGGTATTAACTCAATTTTCACTTGATAGAATAAAAATAGGCATAACCCCACATCAAGTTTAACACTCTTTATGGATATTATTTGGATAGTTCACATTCTCATTATAAAAAATCATGATGGATTTGAACATAT
This sequence comes from Viscum album, assembly GCA_963277665.1. Lineage (NCBI taxonomy): Eukaryota > Viridiplantae > Streptophyta > Magnoliopsida > Santalales > Viscaceae > Viscum > Viscum album. The sequence continues at coordinate 1,988,460,832 of OY728141.1, forward strand.
TTTTATTGAATTTAACAATTTCTTAGATTATAGAACCTAATAGAAAGATAACCAAGGCTATCCTAGATTAAATAATATAAATTCATAAGTTAGGAACATAATTAATGAGTTACTCCTCATAAGTTCGAGTTTTCCATTATACATTTATAGATTAAATTATTCTTATCTCTAAACATACCTTGATTCATGAAATGGTCGAAGCTTAGAGGAACCAAGATGACAATGGGTGAAATGAACATTGTGGTGATTGTCCCATCGAGTAACCAAATAGGATGAGAGACAGAGCAAAAAAGTATCATGATTATTTCAAATAATCTATCATGACATATTATTAACAACATAAACCATAAAAAATTCCCAAACTCACAAAAGAATAGAGATATGGAGTTCCCTAGAAGTTCAAGTTATGAAACCCAAAAAGGGAAAAGGATTCAATTTCTTGTGTTTCAAAAGTCTAAAAGAATATTTTAGGGGAATGCCTCAAAGGAACTAGATTTTTTTTATTTTTGGTAAAGGAGTCCATTGAGGGTCCAAATTCTGTGGAAAAATAAATAATTTGACTAACATCAAAGAGGGAATTAAATCTCATCTTAAAGCCCCACAAAGCATTAAATGTCATAATTATGGAGAACCTAAGAACTATACAAGTCACTACCCTAATCCAAGATTTTAGGAGGATAATAAGAACCAACAACTCCCTTATACAAGTGAGTATGGAAAAACTTATGTAATGATTACTGCTAAAGAGGATAGTGATAAATAAGTTACACATACCCTTGAATCTAGAATAATATTATTGTATTATAAAATATAGACACTCTAGAATATGTAGGAAGTTTTCTAAAAAACATTAAATTACCACCCTGAATGACTTTGTATTTTGACTAAAATTTTTACTTTTATAGTTATTATATTAAATGTTAATGTTTATGGGAATACACTTTTTGAAAATCATATTATCCCTCATTTAGAAAAATTTTATTTGATTTTGTAAATGGATTAATTATCACTATATAGACTCCATATTAACTACTAAAATAGGAAAATCACATTTCAAATCAACTTATAATCAACCTATCTTTACTAGGTTATATATGACCCCATTAGGAAAACCTAACTCCAATACATGGGTCTTGATTCAAAGTAATAAGAAGTATTTCCATAAAATGGAGGAAAATATGTATATCCTAGTCATATATAAGATATTAAGGGATACACCTCAATTAAAATTATAAATATATTGATGTATATATTTTAGATACCCTAATATAATGATACTATTATGTTTCAATTAAAATTGTTATTATTCTATTTATTTAGGGAGGAGAGTATAACACCCCAAGATTTTGGAATTCTTATTTCATTAAATAAACACTTTTTTGACAAATTTTTAACATAAAAATTGAACTAAAATGATCCAAAAAATATTAAATGAATATTATTAAGAAATATTTATGAATAATAAAACATATAGTTCTTAAAAAATATTAATAAATTATAAATACATTTAGAGGATAAAAAATTAATACGATTGCTTTTTATTAAATAATTATTTTTATTATGGCGTGATGTATTTTATAACAATAAATTAAATCAACAATTTTGTAAAGATCATTATGTTAATATATAATATTTTTATACTTGAACTATTATATTAATAATCTTTAAATTATAAATTATTATTAAATAATACTAAGAACACGTAATTTTTAAGACGAAAACATTTTAATAAAACTAATTTTTCTTTATATTTTTTATTTTCATTTAAAAAATAAATTTATATATTTTATAAATTTAATTGAAAAAAATAAACAAAATTTAAGAAATAAAAATTAAAAAATTAAATTTGAATTAATTTTTTGAGTTTTTTATGAAATAATTGATTTTTAGATGACTAATGAAAAATTCCGATTTTTCAAATATTTATACTTTTTTGACATTATCATAATATAAGAATGACATAATAGTTCATGAAACCTTTATTATATAAAAAATATTTATTTAATAAGTAATATAATTCATATAAAAACATTATTTTTAATTTATAAAACATATTTTTAACATCTTTAAGACTCAAGTAGTATTTTGCACTAAACACTATTTTTTTACGCTTATATTTAAAAAATTATATTTTTTCACTTTTATAAATTAAATCCAAAGAAAATAGATTTAATATTTGTTATAAATATATATATATATACTAGTTAATAAGGTCAATTTCATTTTTAGGTATAAAAATAATATTACTAATATTAATGTTAAATACCATGATAATGGTGAAAAGGATATTTTCAAATAAGTGTTTTATTAACATTGGGTAATTTTTATCAAATAAATTAAATTAATATATTTTAAATAATTAATATTATATAATGTATAAACATATATATAAATAAATGATCACTCATTTGATTGTCAATTAATATCAAATAGGATTAAGAACACTTAAGGGTCAAAAAAATATTTTTCTACAAAAATAGTTATATATATATTAAATATTTTAATTTAGAAGTTAATATTAAAATATTTATAAATTAAATTGGATTAAATGGTAGGTAAATTTAGATTTATAACATTCAATTTTGGTAATAGGATTTATTTTAAATTTTTAGTAAATATTAAACTATTATTTTAAAACTAGTTTCCTAGGTAAAAACTAAGATGGTAAAATGTAAAAAAAATAAAAAATGACATAAAAAATGCATAAAACATGTTTAAAATTATTTATTGAGAATTTATCAGACTAATATCACCCAAAAATCCATTATTGACCACTTTTGGAGCCATTGACGCTTGTATAGTGTTTTCTTACTTTTGAAATATTATAAAAGTGTCATTATCTCCTCTTATAAATAGAGTCTTCACTAGTCCACTTATACTAAAAAAAAATCCATTTTTATAAACTAAAAATATACCCAAATAACATAAAAACAATCATATAAACTTTCTAGATGTTTTTTTCTTCTCAAAATACCAATATTTAAAGGCTTAATCTGAGTTCCATAGATGTTTTTTCAAGGAGAAAGGTGGGAATTCTAAATTACTCATTTTCAATTTCAATTTTTTCACTTTTCTTCATCAAACTTAAGATATATATTGTCCATTATATTATAATAAAATAAGTATTATTAACATAATAAAATTCATTAACTACCATTTTCAATTTAAATAGAAAATATGAAAATGTTATCATGTGTATATGGATACCACCACCCCCATGAATGAAATGTTTGATTTTTCATCATCATATTAAATGTATAGTTAAAAAGAGATATATAATGGATTAATATTATATTTATAACATCATTAATATTATGTAGTTATAAAAAATTCACCACCTTCCACCCATTCTATGGAAAACGAATGTGGCACCCATGCGTATGTGTGGACTACCACCTCCATGAAAGTATCCTATTTTTTTCATATAATATTTTATTCGTTCTATAAAACTTTTGAAATATGATTTATAATTTTAATTAAATATAAATATTATCCCCATTATTTTTTTTCATAATTATATTATTCCAAAAGAATCAGTTTCTTAACCATACTCACTCGAAGAGTATAACTCATTCTTATTTAGGTAGGTTTAACCACCCACATGAGAAACACTATAAATTTTCATTATAGATAAATTAAGATACTAAATTAGTCATGATACTAGAAAATAATAAGTAAATACTTATTTTATTTTTTTCTATTTGGGAAATATTAATATTTAACACATTTTAATATTTCACCTTTCATTTGTAAAAAAATTACCAAAACAAGCTCACTGTTGATTTCATTATCACATTTCACAAATAAAATACTTATGAATTAATATTAGAACCTAATTCATCGATATAGAAAATAAATTATGGTATTTATAATGATATAATAATTATGAAATTTTAATTTAAAAATAATAAATGAAACTACCATTACAAAGCTAGAACAAAACGAACAATAAAAACAAATAACATTGGATACTAAAAATAGAATTTAAATAACTAATAGATTTATAATAAATTATGTTAAATAAATATTAAAAATATATATAAATAAGAATAATTTTATTAAATAGTTTATTAAGAGATTTATTTTTGTTATACAAGCACTAGATCTTGTTTGTCTAAGTAAAGAAACATGGTAAATGTTTTTTCACCTCAAATTCATTTCTTTGAGACATGTTTTATTTTCAGAACCAAATTTTCTTTACATGCTGTATATACTAACTATTTGATATATTTTACTAATAAATATCTTTTATTAATGGTATTTAGTGTTAAAATTCAATATCTTTATTTCATGCGGTTTTTATTAAAACGTTTCATAATCTATAATTTCTTTATTTTTGATATCATTTTCAAGTTGAGGTTTCTTTTGATTGACAGTCCATTGGGGGATTTTATATTATCTTTAATCATAAAAACTATTTTACTCTCCTCCATTTTTTTGGTTTTACATGTCCCTTCATTAATTATTTTCCCCTTGGATCGTAAATTACCACTTATGATTCCTATTTGTGAAACTGATATCCCATCTTCTTTTTGGTCTAAAGTCTTTCTATCCCATGTTTATTAAATGCATTTATATATTTTCTTATCTAAGTAATAATAATTTATTAAAATAAGTTTGAATTTATATAAAATGTTTTAAATAAATGTTTTAATTTTTTCATATTGGTCATTTTTTACAATAGTGTTAAAATAATCTTTTTAACATTTTCTAAGTGAACACCTTATTTCTATTATAATTCCATTCTTCTTCACAAATATTATTTTCCAATTTTTATGGTTTTACAAAAATATTCTTTATTATTAATGTTTTAATAGTTATTAACAATGAGAAATGGGATTTATTTAAATTAATTTATTTAATTCTTTTATAAATTTAATATTTTAAAATACTAAAAAAGAATTTCATTTAATGTTCATATTTTATATTTTTAAATCCAATTTTTTTGAAGTCTAAATATTTATTATGTCTTGTAATTTTAAAATATGTGCTTACCCAATTTCAAATGGAAGTGTTACTGTATTTTCTATGATATGGGGTTTAATAAAGGTATTTTAAAATGTGAAAAAGTTTTACATTTTATGGTTATATATTTTATCTTTCACTTAATGTTTTCTTTAGATAAATAGTGTGTATTTTTCAAGGATCCGTTATTGATATTTATTTCAAGATATTTTTTGAAATTTTCTTTCATGTAAACTCTTGAATATCAACTTCTTAAAATTATCCATAACATAATTCTTAAATAATATTTTGTGGAAATATTGATAAGAGAAATGATCCAACATTGCCTTTGTCTTGATTAGTCATGTAACACCCTATGAATTTAAATTATATATTTTCCTTTAAATAATAATGTGTCCAATAGCTTTCTATACAAGACACACCAAACCAAAAAAACCATTGAATTGTTAAGATATAACCATAGAATTAGTAGGTAAAAATATAACTAAATAAATTATGGAATATATAAATAAATAAAAATAAAACTTCATTTTTAATAATAAGTAAATGATAAAAATTTAATTTTTATAGCGAAATAAATACGAATACTAATTTATGATCTAAAATTTAACACTTCTAAAATTGTCTTTTATTCACTTTATTTTAGGATACTAAATATATATTAATAATATGAGTAATATGTTTACACTAAATTTTAATCATAATTGATAGAAAATAATAATAATAATTAATATATTAAATAAGTTATTTTCATACGAAAACAATTTTCATTATATACTTATTTTTATTTTAAAAGTTAAATTCTCAAGTTTTATAATTTCAATTTAACCAAATTGAATCATATTTTATTTATAATAACATTATTATGTTAGTATAGAATTTTGTAACATTTTCTTAAATAGTTTATTTTTAGTTGAATAATGATAAAATATTGTTTTTTACTATAATTATAAATTTTATGACTTTATCATTATATAAAAAAGGCATATAAGTTTATAAGAAATTTATTTGATAAAATATCTATTTAAGGAGTAAAAATATACATTTTTAACCATTTTTAATTTATAAAACCTATGTTTTACATTTTATGAACTTAGGTAATAATTTAAATTAAAAGGAACTTTTTTGGTATTTTCTTTTGATTAAATACTATTTTGGTAAAATTTGGTTTCGTATTACTTTAAATTACACATATATTTTATTTATTTTATAATAAACCAATTTTCATCATTAAAACCAAATAAATTGATAATTTTACCCCATATATAAATCTTATGCTTAAAAATACACTTTTTCTAAAAATGGGTTTTTACGCATTATTTGCTGTAATGTTAAAAATTGATTTTATTACAAATAGAAATTTTATCTGAGAAAATTTATTTAATATTTTTAATTATTAGGTATAAATTATATAATAATTTACATTTTATTTTTAGATATTAAAATTAAATTAGTTAGGTAAAACTAATTAACACAACAAAACCAAAATAGTAGAAGTGATAACTACAAGTGTAAAGTAATTATAAACATGTTTAAACATGTGTTGAAATTAATAGTGGAATTATTATTGAAATTAAATATTCAACCCTCCATAAATGTCTATTTTTAGTCTTCTTGTCATGTGAAAAATGTTCTCCCTTTATATTAAGTTACAAAATTAAAAAAATGTCATTATCACTACTATCCTCTCACCACCCCATTAAGAGCACCCTCAAAATTTGGTTTCCTCTTAGAAATATAAAATTTATCCATCCCCTATAAGTAAATTACCTTTTCTTGAGACTCTATTCATAATAAATTAGTGTAATGCCTCAATTTATGAGGAATTCTCCTAAGAAAACACAAAGTTGTCAATGTGAGTACTCATTTTTTCCTAACTACTTTCCATTCTGTCACACTTTTTCAATTATATTTTTTTAATGATTAAATAATTAATTTAGTATTGTTTGTATACTAAATGTTATTATTCTAAGTAAATAACTATTAATCCCCTTTCCCCTATTTTATTATGAAGAATGAAATTGTATTTCATGCATTGTGCGGAATAATAACTCCACGAAATGAAAAATTCATATTTTTACTAATGCCCCTCTATAATGGTTATACAATAAAAATTTAATAATAAATGGGAAACATGTAAAAAAATTATTATTATGGATATAAAAATTATAATCCAACTTATTTCTCTCTCATTATTCAAGAAATGAAAATGTTAACAGTGTGTTGTGGAAATTACTACCTCCAAAAAGTATTGTATCTAATTTTTTATCTAATTTATTTATTATTTATTGAAAATTCTAAAAATATGAGTAAAAACATTAAAACTATTTAAATAATATTTTTATGATTTTATAATAATTTTTTTATTCCAAAATAAACAACTTTTATAATCTTAATCATTTATTTCTTATGGAATGTTTGGGTTTGGGTTGGTGAAACCACCTACTTGAAAAATGATATAAAATAATATAAATTATGAATATTATAACTGAATTTATGATAATATATGATGTCTAATTGTATCATTAATTTTTAACTTACTAATTAATATACCAATGGTTGTTTATTAAAAATCACCGAAACATGATCATTGCCAGTTTTATCTTTACAGATTTCAACCAAAACTCTCATATAATGAAATTATAACACTATAAATGATTATAAAATACCAATCACATGACCTTGTATGATTTTAGAATTATTAAATTTTAGAGAATAATGATGAACAACACCGCTATTATGAAACTAATTCAAAACGAGCAAGATTACTCCCACCTAATATTGAAAGTAGAGAATAATTATCTAATATAAACATGGATAAAAACTATAAATGAAGTTTAAAAAATGTAATATATAGGAAAAATATTCATAAATAGGTTGTTAAGAAATTATTATTTTTACACAGAATATTCAAGTGCTCTTGTGAATGTTAAGAATTAAGGTAAAGATTTCTTGTCTCAAATTTTCACCCATTGAGATATATTCCTTATTATACACAATGTTTCATTAGAATGATGTATCTACAACCCATTTAATAGTTTATATCTTGATCTTATCATTATTTATGGTATTTAATTTTTCATTTAAAATAATATCCTTCAAAGGGTTTCCACTTAAAAGTTTCTAAGGTTTTAAGGGTTTCTTGTCTAAAATTTTCACCCCTTGATACATATTCCTTATTATAGACCTTATTTATTTAGAACAGTGTATTTTAAACCCATTTAATATTTAATATCATGATCCTATAATTATTAATGTTATTTAATTTTTCATTTGAAAACACATCTTTCTAGGGGTTTCGATATGAATGTTTCTAAAGTTGTAAGGGTTTATTTTCTCAAATTTTTACCCTTTGAGACCTATTTCCAATTACACCCATGTTTTATTTGTAATGGTGTATCCAATTCCTATTTTTTTTTAAAATAATTCATTTAATTTATGGGATTTTATGATCAATATCATTTTATTTTTTTAAATGTCCTGCAATGTTAACAATAACAAATGTGTGGTGGTTTTTGTTAACTCAATTCCCTTTGTAGGGTTATAATGCTTCTTTTTGAACTTCTTTTGTAACATCATGTTACCTACCTTCAAGTAATATACTTTATCATTAATTTTATTCCTATTTAATTTGGTTTGTCTTGGGACACCCAAGTATGTATATCATTTTTGGGGGAAAATATCCTAAAGTATAGGGATGTAAATTAATTTGAATTAATGGAGTCTTAGTATAATTTTTAATGGATTAGTAATGTTCTACCTTAGTTTGGAGAAAAATAAATGTGTTTTGTGTTTTCATGTAAGAATGTTGAATTTGTGTGGTCTATAGGAGAAATAAATTCTATGTAATAAGTGTACATGACAAGTAAATTTCTTTAGGATATTGAACCTGGTACACAGAGTGATTATAGTACATGCCGTGTACAAATTACATACCATGTAATGTTCAAAATCAGGTTTTTAATAAAAAGGTGATGGATTTTTAAGAAAATATAGACATACTGGATTAAATTATTTGTAAATGGGTTACAAATCATGTGAATGTAATAGAAATTTATTTTAGGGAACTATACAAGTGATATGTTTTCTCATTCATCCGCAAGACTCCTCGCTCTCGACCTAAAGCTCTACTATAGGGATTTTGGGGAATCTTGGTCCATCCAAATCAGTTTTTTAGCGATCTATCATCATTGTGGTTTATTTTCATCTCTATCGGTGAGTAATTATTTCTTCTTATTCATTTTATTTAAATTAAATAGAAACATTTCATTGCATTATCAGATTCATTGACCCATGGTGATGATTCTATTGATTCCTTTCTTGATCTGTTGTACAGTTTTGTTTTGGAGGACGATTCCTTGTTGGTTTTGATGTAGTAGGTGTGTGTTCTTGAGGAATGTGTTGTTTTATATTATCCATATAACATTTTTCAAAATTGAATAAATTTTGATTTTTTTGTATTGGTTCCAGAGCCTCTGTTGTCATTGTATGTTCTTCCTTGTTAGTGGATCCCATTGCGATCATGTGCAACCTATTTTCTGAGGTATGTGGTTTCTTTTCTAGAATGTTTCGGTGAAATTAATTACTCTAGTTATTTTATAAATGGGTTTATAAATGAAATTGAATGATTTAATAATTTTATTCATGTGTGTGGAGATGGTTTTTTTGATAACACATGGTTTCCCCCCCAGTTTTGGTAAATGATAATGTGTTTTCATAGTATTGTTAAATGGTTTTCAAATAATGGTTTGATGAATTTATTTTGAAAATATTTTACATGGGAATACATGGGTACTAGGTGGAAAGTGTCGTAATAGGCCTCATATCCTTTCAGGGGGGTTTTATCATTGGTTTTCATCTACTTCCTATACCTGTTGTTCTAGAGACTTGTTAGACCTATTGAGGGTTCAAATTATGGGCTGCTCCCATGCTCTCTAGACTTGATGAATATATATGGTGGTTTATTCACATGTGATTATCTTTGTTAGGTATGAGTGTCCTAGCTATTATAACATAGTGTGATCCATGGAGTGATGTAACCTATGTTTTTTGGAAGATTTGGGATGTTTTGGCTTGTATTATTTTAGCTTGTACTACCATGGATTTGATATAATATGTGATACATTATTTGATTTGATTTTTTATATATGTTTTAAAATATGTATATGAAATTATTTGAAACTAATTTATCTACTTTATTTGGAAATGAGAAAATTGGGAAAATACATTTTTTCCATGATTTTGATATAAAAACTATAAAACTGTGTATCATACCTTATTTTTTAATGTTTAGCATGCTTGGATCATTACACATAGACTTTTTATGGAACAATTGGGTGATAACATACTATTATGGTTAGCTCACACCCTACACACAATTTTGGCGATGCATAGACATTGTTATGTGTTTTGATGTAGGTAAAGGAAATGCATTGCAGTGACACAACGAGGTTTTCTATCAGATGGTTTTGGGTAGCAAGATGTTGATATAGTGAGAGTTTCCAACACTACCATATGTATACTATTAGATTAGATATTTAGATTTGTTTTCCTCGGTCCGTGGACTTGTATCTTGGAGATTGTTTTTCAACATTTTCTATTGTATTGCTTCCATTTTTATCTTTTTTTAATGGAATATATTTATATATTCCACTATTTCTCTATGATATGTGTATTTTTCCATGATGTTTCTTTTGGTTTGGTTAAATAATTCCGTATAGTTGTTGTTTGATACCTGAGTTCCATTTTCCATCCCATGGGGATTTTGAACACCCTTTGGGTATGTAGTGGACTGGATAAGGTACCATTTTTAAATGCTATCCAGGTCAATTCATTAAAAAATGTTATCAAATGAGATTCTTTACTTAAGATCACTTATCTTAAGATGTTTTATAGACTGGAAAAAATATTTTAAATACTTGAGAGGTAGGTTACAATGATTGTCTGTCCAACTCTTTTTATGATGAGACTCAAGTTACCATGGGATGTTGGGATGTGTGTCCCCAATTTTGAGTTTTTGATCTTGATATCAGTTTTTTAGTATTGTTTTTCAAGTTAAAACTAATATTTGTTTTGTTACTAATCATTTATTCTGTTTTAGTGTGCTACAGTATTCCTTCAATACATGTTCTGTGAGTTCCATAGGAGGGTGTAATTGATGATCCTCAAGGGAGTCCTCCTATGGATCAAAATTTTATCAATGTTATCATGTGGGTAGTTTAGGCTATAGAAAATAATATATTTCCTATTCATAACATAGTTGTGTAGTTACAGTTAGGAGCTGTAGGAGATAGAGATCGATAATGGGATTTCTTTTGTGAGAAGCAATCATCCTTTAAGTGTAAGTATTAACTTCTAGGGTAGGAGGGTTGGATTGAAAAGATCAAATAGATTTTCAACTTTCATGATACACCTAAGAGTATCAAGGTTAAGTGTTCAGATTCAATCTTGAGGGTCCCAGTAAGTGATAGTGGGATTCTATGGTACAGGCAGATAGAGAAATGGTCTTAGACTAGAAGGGTTTCAGGACTCCCTTTTTTCTAGTAGTTTTGTATAGAGTTTCTAATCATTGATAAGTCTCCATAGTTCCTCTATTTTCAATTGGTAGAGATTTTGGCATTTTCACACCCCAATTAGTTTGATAATATGGTTTGTTTTACCCATAGGTTATAAAGAATAACCAGCTGAAAGATTAGAAGTACTTGCATGGTTTTTGACTAGATTTCATAACTAAAGTATTTTTGCTAAATCTATTGACCTACGTGGAGATAGGGGACAAGGATAAAAAGGAATAAATGAATATGTAATGAATGTTTTAATTTTAAACCTCTTCTCTTCCACTTAGTTATAACTTCATTGGTGCACCAGGTAAAAATAGAAAGTGAAAAGATCATCATAGAAGTAGTGGAGGTGGTTCTTGGAAATATGTCTCTTCAGCACCTCCAATTTTAACTAGTGTTGTGCCTATGATATATTATCTATGTGGAAAATTTAAACACACAAAGAGTTTTTCCCCTACATTTGAAAAATTTATGTAACAATTTTTAAATGTTATGGCCATCTACATTGTTTTTGTTAAGTTGTGTCTATTCCTTGATATGGTTAGGGATCATTGGATACAAAGGCTACTATGGTGTAATCATATGATTCAATTACTTTAGGGATCTAGACATAGGCCTCAGGAGTGAAGAACCCTCAAATAGTAGATGAGTTTTCGATGCAGGTAGATGTGGGTCATAAGATTGTGAGAAGTAACATCTTTATTGCATCCTTAGTATCAATTTCTATAATTGATACCTGTGCTTCCAAATAATTTATATTTGGAATTTTTTTTGATATGATTTAGCATCCAATGGATATCATTTCCTTTTTTATGGAGTTGGAGACACCTCTATAGAATAGGAAAGAGTAGGTGTTTTAGTGTCCTTGTGTGCTATTAACAGATGATGTCGAGTTAGTATGTGATTTCCTCATTCTTGATCAAGACCAATTTGAAATCATCATTGGTATGGATTGTATTGTTTCTCATCACGATGATACTGATTGTTATCATTAGTGTGTCTCATTTCTTATAGACTATGGGAGACCTTTGTGGTTTCAGTGAGATGGGGATCCAAGGAGTCATCATACAAGAACTTCCCACCTAGAGCTCTATAGGTTTTTATTATTTATAGAAGTTTTTCTGTATTAAATTTCCTTAGTTGTTGATCTTACCAATATTTTTTGAGAGTTTACCAATGTTTTCCTAGATGATTTATATGATATTACTCTAGAGAAGGAGGTAGAGTTTACAATTGACATGGCAGGTATATAGAAAATTTTTACACCTTGTTATTGAATAGAACTGATGGCGGTGAAAGATATTAAGATTTAGTTCAATGATATGGTGGTGAAGGGTTTTGTTCACCCTAGTGTTCCACCTTGGGTGTCCTTAATTCTATTTAATAATAATGAATATGGTTCAATCCAATTTTGCATGGACTATCGAATGTTGAACTAAGTAATGACTAAGAAAAATTTCTCCTTACCTCATGTGGATGACTTGTTGGGTCAGTTAATGTGGTAAAAGTTTTTTTGATGATTCATCTTCTGTATGGTTATCATTAGCTCAAAGTTAGAGAGTGTGATATATCAAAGATGGATTTAAAGAGTATTTATGACCATTATTAATGTCCTGTGATGCCATTTAGTCTGACTAATGCTCTTACAATTTTATGGATTTGATGAATCAGATATTCTATCAATATCTCAACACCTTTTTTGGTAGTGTTTTTGGATGATATTTTGGTTTATTCAAGACCCAATTAAAAGAATGAGAACCATTTGAATATTATTTTGGAAATACTAATAAGTCTTCATTTTAATATAAAAATTTTGAAATTATATTTCTGGATCCAAGAAGTGAATTTCTTGGGGAATTTGATTTTTGAACATGACTTATCAGTTGATCTTTGAAGGTAAAGGCTGTTTTTTTATGGGAAGAACTAAGGAATATCTTTGTGATTTAGAGTCTCCTTGATATTTCTTGATACTATTGATGTTTCTTTATGTATTTATCAATGTTTTAATTACATTTTAATTATATTACCATGAAATTGGTGAAACTCACAAGGGATACAATTTTTTAGTCTTATTTCGGTGAGTTGAAATTTATTCAGATGTCAGATACTTTTTTGTTATTACCTGAGACTGATAAGAGGTATATGGTTTTCTGTGAATCTTATTGTGTTGGTTTGGTATGTGTTCTCTTGAAGGATGATATTGTTTTATCTTATGACTCTCATCACTTAGAACACATGAGAATAATTACCCCACTCAGAATTTAAAGCTTACTGTAGTTATGCATGAAATTAAATTTTGGTGAAATTATATTTTGGGGGAGAGGTTTACAGTCTTTTTTGAACATAAGAGTTTGAGACATATATTTTATCATTAATACTTGAATCTTAGTCAGATATGAGGGTCGGATTACCTTTAAACATTTGACTTTGATATCGCTTACACCCTTGGGAAGGGGAATGTCATTACAAAAGCTCTTATAAGGAAAGTTCCATCTCAAGATGTTTGGGAATCGAAGGAAGAGTGGAAACTCATGGGGATTTTTTCTCAGTTTTATTTAGATTCTCATGAAGATGTTTTAGCTGTGCTTATAACTATAATTTTGTTATCATCATCTCTAATTGAGTCTACTCTATAGAGTGAGAAGAAGGATTCCAAGTTTAATAGAATTAGAGAAACCATATATGATGGGGAGACCGTTTCTGTTTAGTCTCTCTCTTCATATGGTATTATTAGTTTTGGTTATTGGGTTTTCATACTAACATTAACGATGAGCTCAATTTTGTTTGATTGTCATAGTTCTTCATGGGCCATTCATGTAAGTACTATGAAGATGTATTATGACATGAGACGATGATTCTGGTGGTCATGTATAAAGCATGACATTGCTGATTATGTGTCCAACTGTTACACCTACCAATAGAGAAATGTAGAGAATCTAAAACCTTTTATTTTTATCTAGAATCTTTGCGAAATTATTTCAAAATGTGATAAGGTATCCATGGATTTTTTTGTTGGTTTACCATGGAATCATCTAGGGATGAATTCTATATGTGTGGTGATTGATCGGCTGATAAAGTAATATCATTTAATTCGGACCAGGTAAACCACTAAATTTAAATATATGTATAAGCTATATGTGTAGAAAATTATTAGGTTACACGTGGTTCCTTCTTCCATTGTTTCAGATAGGGATCCTAGGTTTACATAATGGTTTTGGAGAATTCTACAAGAGGTGATGGGGAATCATCTTAGCTTGAGTATAGATTATCAACCATAGATAGAAGGTTAGTTGGAGTCTGCTATTCATATCCTAGAGAATATGCTCCAGGCCTATGTGTTGGATTTTAGGGGATTATGGGATATCCATCTAGAACGATCTGAGTTTTTATAGAATAATAGTTATCAGTATTTTGTTAAAATGAATCATTTTGAGGCTTCGTATGATCACCAGTTCATATCACCTATTTGTTGGAAAGTGGTGGTAGAAGATTCTTTAGTAAGACCAAGTATGTTTTAGGAGATGTCTATGAGGATTCCAGATATATGTTAGCATCTGGTAACATATCAGAGTTGATATAAGTCTTATGTGGATCATTTACACCATCCTATGGATTTATCCATAGGTGAATGGGGTTTCATGAAGGTTTCTCTAAAGTTGGGTCATTGATGGATCAAAAATTAAGGAAATATGGGTTAGAGATATATTGAACCATTTAAAGTCATTGAGAATCTTGGTAAGGTTTCTTATTGGTTAGAATATTCGTTTTACTTTATGGAAATTTATAATGTTTTCCATATATTTTATCTCAAGAAATACCATCATGATCCCAATCACATTTTGAGTTGGGAAGAGATCAAGTTAGAGACAAATGTTTCTCCTTTTTAGTTATTAGTTGTGATTGTTGAATCTAAAGTGAAAGTATTTCCTGAGAATTTGATTCCATTGGTTGGATTGTTATGGAGGCTTAGATCAAATTCTCAAAAGTCTGGGGAACACGGGTCATTGATAAGGGAATAGTGTCCTCACATCTTTATCAAACTTCATTATTCAAAATTACTTCATAGGGACATAAATTCTTATGGTGATGACTTGGTAACATCCCATTACTGATTTTAGGTAATTCCCTATTCTTTACTTATATTCCTTTTAAATTGGGTTTGTATTAGGAGTCCCAAGGATAGAGAGATTTTTTATAAGGAAAATGGCCTAAATTTCAAGGATGTATGTTTATTTGAATTAATAGGTTCCAAATATTAATTTGTAATGGATTAGATGGATTCCCCCTATGTTCAGATAATTCATTAGGTGGTTTAATATTTCATATAAGAATATTGAATTTTTTTAGTCTTTAGGAGAAATATATATCAATTAATGGGAGTACACGATGTGTAAATTTTTTCCATAGAGGATTCTATGAACCTAAAACACAACGTGAAGGGAGTACACTCCATGTACAGACTACATGCTGTGTAATGTTAAATATTAGGTTTTTAATAAAAAGACGATGATATTTTTAGAGTATCTAGACATTATGGATCACATGATGTGTAAATGGGCTACACACCATGAAAATTTTATGGATAGGGATTTTAGAGCGTTTTACAAGTGATATTTTTTCTCATTAGTCCACAAGACTCATTTATCTTGACCTAGAGCTCCCATATAGTGACATTATGAAATAATAATAGGGAAACCTATGATGGTTGATTCTTATATTACTATCAGAGAAAGAAATGATGATCCAGCTAATGATAAGGGGAAGTAGAGAAGTGGTGGTGATGGGATGCCATCTTTACAACCCGTCATTCCCATTATAGTAAAATGGAAGATAGTTGTTTTTTTATAGTTTGGTATGTTTAGGAACATTTTATCTTCTTATCTATTATATCCAAAGACTCATAATCTATTTGGTTATCCTAGTCACATTCAAAGGTTTTGTGAGATGGTCAAGCCTCAAAATAAAAAGCCTCAGAACTAGCTTGAACCCAGTCAGTGTTTTGTGTTGTCACTTCCATTAGAGAGTGGGAATCTGAGATTTGTGTTGGGAATATCTTCTTTAATAATTTTAATTTTGGGTTTTGGAATTTTTCAATCTTTAATGTACCCATTTCTCTTGTATATAATAGTTGAAATAGATTTTTACCCTATTTTAAAATGTTTTGAGTCGTTCATGGCTAGTTAATTTTTGACACTTGTTGCCTTAAACAAATGGAATGGACCATGTGATAAAGTTTCTATAATGGATAGTATGGGGATGTATTGGGTGAGAGCTATGGTAAAAAGGATAAGTTATTAGTTTCTGGGTAGACCGTGGAGCTACCATTTTGAGGTTTTCTTCCAAATCCCCATGGGTTGGTATTTTATGAGTTTATGCCTATTTAAATTATATATAGTTCCATGAACCATGTTTGGAACCATTCTATCCCATGTTAAGGCATGTTCTTGTTGGATGTACCTCTTATTTCATAGAGTGCCTTTCACTAGTGTATGGGTCAAGTGTCTTCTTGGTTGTTCTTGAGGATGCACTATTGTGTAGTTTTGGGATTCTTGTCATTGTTTACATTATAACATATCTTTGGTATCAATTTTTAGGACCAATAGGGGCCTATATACCCTAAGAGGGGGGGTGAATCAGGGTACGGATATTCTTTTTCAAAGTTCTTCCTGCCCCACTGGATCATGACCTCTTTATTACAAGGGTCACTTCGTTTGCACTTGTGTGGTTATTATGATCACTTATTTTCTTCTTTATCTGATGATGATGCTTTGAATGCAACGCAAGGAAGTAAGCAGGTAGACACATAGATTTTTACTTGGTTCACCCTCACTGGGATACGTCTAAGGAGCATACGCCGACAAGTTTCCAGTCGCACCTAATTCCACTATTCATCACTAGATGTGGATACAATGGTTCGGGCTAGATCACTTCTATACCCAGGATCACTAACCTTAAAATGTTTAGGGTCAGCTCACTACTTTCCCAAGGGTCACTCCATGTTTCTCTCTCTCTGGCTCACTGCCGGTGGAGAGGATCACCATTTTCCTCTTCCTATGCTCACTGCACTTGGAAGGGATCCACTCACAGTTTATAGACCTATAGGTCTCTTCATTTGCATGAAATAATGCATCTTCAACAGTTGATAGATGCTCTGTTGAAGTCCAACTTTCATCCACTGATGAATACCACTTTGCCTCTGAACCACTGGGAAATTCCATTGGAAACACCTTTGCAAAGCACCCTACTTCGCAAGGCTCCCAATTTCGTGAAGCTCAAACAAGCCTTCGCGAATCTCCTGCCTTTTCGCGAAGCACTCTCGCAAAGCACTGCCACGAAGCACTACCGCGAAGCTCAATCCATCGCAAAGCAACGTCCCTCACAAAGCTTACTAAGCCAACGCGGAGCTCGCAGGTTTTGTGGAGCTACAATAGCCGCCGCGAAGTTCCTCTTTTGCGAAGTACAATGGCTCCGTGAACCACCTTCGCAAAATGAGAGAAAATGATCTTCTCTGAAAATTCTCTCTTCTTCTCTCGAGGGGGTTGGCCTCTATTTATAGGAGATTCCACCGACCCTCGACCCTTCCGCGCGAAGTCAATGACACATCATCACCAATCGCAAAGCTCCAATGTTTCCACCGGAATTCTGTCCAAATCGCGAAGCACCACTGCAATTTTCCATTCGCGGACCTTGTCGTAATCGCGAAGCATCACCGTCAACCTTCCTTCACACCTTCGCCGTGAAGCTCCCTCGCAATTCCCTTCACCTCCGCGATGCACTTCAATTCTGCCGTTCACGAAGCTTTGACGTAATTGCGAAGCATCACCGCCTCCATTTCTCTAGCCTTTGCGAAATCCAATCCATACATCCCATATTCGCGAAACTCATGCCTTTGCCATATAAAAATATGATCTTCATGGAAATCCACTTTTCGCGATGCTCACCAAATTCCAAATTTTGGACCCCAAAAATTTGGCAAACACTGGGAAACGGCGTCACCTTGTACTACTATTTTGTACCGCCTCCATATCATCCTTTCCTTTGTCATCGTTCTTTGTCAACAAGGATTGTCAACAACTTCTTGGGAACTCAACAAATATCAATGAATACCTACTTTTTCAACAAACACAATCAACCGAAAAATACTACAATGTTACCTTGAGGGATTTTTTCCCAACAATATCCCCCTTTGGGTTTGTTGACAACTCTTCACAACTCTGATCAGAAATATTTTCTACACTTTGATACCTCACTGAGTCTTCTTCTAGCCGCTACCACCATTCGCCTCATGCGATTATGATATCGTTCAAGGAATCACATAACACGTATTCTAAGCCCACATGAGCAATACTCGGCGTGAGAAACAAGAGTAGTATGACAA
This sequence comes from Viscum album, assembly GCA_963277665.1. Taxonomy (NCBI): domain Eukaryota; kingdom Viridiplantae; phylum Streptophyta; class Magnoliopsida; order Santalales; family Viscaceae; genus Viscum; species Viscum album. Next base: position 1,988,479,735 of record OY728141.1, read on the forward strand.
GTTCATCAATGAATCACTTCATGTCAGACACCAATTGTCAATTCCAACCTAATACCAATTTATAAATTGATACCAATTGTTGAACCACACTGATCCCAATTCGTGATAGCTGGAAATCTTCACTCCCCATTCCAACATCACTCTTCTGCTTTTATCACGATCCTCAGCTGTCATGATATCTATGCTTTGATCGATCAATTCTAGCATCGTCAGATTTAATACTCTCCCCCTTTCTCATTGCACTCCCTATCTGGCTGCTCCACTGGTCAGCTTCTCCCCATATCATTCATGATTTATCAAATCTCCACACTGTCTCCTCCTTGAACAAACACTATTTTCTCCCCCTTTGTCAATGAACCCAAAGGTCACTCCTTTGCAGTCTGTAACAGAGTAGAGAACACATCAGTACATTAGGGAAAAACACATCATACCTCGGGAAGAGGGGGGGGGGGGTCCCACATCCACACTATTTTAAGTGCGGGGAATCGACTGAACTCCCAGAGCCAGTCGATGTCTTTCAAATGCTTCATTGGGTAAGGCCTTTGTCAGGATGTCTGCAACCTGTAGTTCTGTAGGCACATAATCTAACTTCACGATTCCCTACTCAATCTTCTCCTTGATAAAATGATACTTTATCTCAATGTGATTTGTCCTTGAGTGATGGATGTGATTTTTGCTGAGATTTATAGCACTTGAGTTATCACACTGTATTTTGATCGAAGACTTCACCTCAACTCCCATATCTTCAAGCTGTTGCTTCATCCATAATAACTGTGGGCACGCTTGAGTGGCCGCAATATAATCAGCTTCCGCGGTACTCGAAAAAATGCAATCTTTCTTCTTGCTTAGCCAAGAAATATACAATCCACCAAGATAGAATGCACCACCTGACATTGATTTTCTATCATTCGCTGAACTGGCCCAGTCTGCATCAGTATATCCCAATAACTCTGTCTGAGATTTATCAGTATATGTCAAGACGAAATCCACTGTGCCCTGGATATACCAAATTATTCTTTTCACTCCAAGCATGTGGATTTCCTTAAGAATACTCCGATATCTCGCTGCTTGGCATGTGGGGAAAACAATATCAGGCCTTGTTGCAGTTAAGTACAACCGACTTCCAATAATTTGCCGGTATTTTGTGATATTAACTGCCTTGCCATCCTCATCTTTCGATAATTTCATCTGGGTAGCAACCGGAGTCTTAATCCCCTTGTAATTCTCCATTCCAAACCTTATCAGAACCTCCTTGGAATATTTAGATTGATAAATGAATGTTCCATTCCTTCCTTGTGTCACCTGTAGACCAAGGAAAAACGTTATCTCTCTAATCATTGACATTTCAAACTCATTTTTCATGAATTCGGAAAACTGTCTGCACTGAGCTTCATCTTATCCGCAAAAAATTATGTCATCGACATACACTAGCACCATCATCCTTTGATTACTATCATTGCTAAAATAGTGGTTGTAATCAACTCCTCCACGCTGGAAACCATGCTTTTTCAAGTACTAATCAAGCCTTGAGTACCATGCCCTTGGTGCTTGTTTCCGCCCATACAATGCATTCTTCAGCCTACAAACTTTATTCTCATCCTCATGAATGAGAAAACCAACTGGATGCTCAATATACACTTCCTCTTCCAGAACTCCATTTAAGAATGAAGATTTGACATCCATCTGGAACACTTTGAAATTTCTTTGCACTGCAATGGCCAAAAATAGTCTGATCGTTTCCAGCCTTGCAACTGGTGCAAATGTCTCATCAACATCTATTCACTCTATCTGGGAGTATCCCTTGCACACTAGTCGTGCTTTGTTCCGAATCACTGTGCCATATTCATTTATCTTGTTGCGATAAACCCATTTAGTCCCGATAACGTTTTTATCTTCTGGCCTCGAAACAATCTCCAAAGTCTGATTCTTCTCAATTCTGATCTAGCTCTTCATTCATGGCCTAAACGCAGTTTTCGTCTTTAGCTACATTAGCAATGCATTTCAGCTCAACCTGAGATAGAAAAGACGCCTGCTTTAGTGATTTCATTTTCCTTGTTTGAACAGGAGCTCCCTGATCACCAATGATATTCTGTCTATCAATTTCAGCTCAGCTCTTTGGCTTCGTTATAGGCACAGACTAGAAACTTTATTGTTCATCATCGGTGTCTTCTTCTAAATCAGCATAAGCCACTTCTCCTTCCCATGTGTTTCTTTCTTCCTCAACACATTCTTCCAGAAATTTTTCACTGAATCATTCTTCAGTGGCTTCATTTATTTCAGATACTTTTCTCTGGGTCATTGTTCAATGATGTCATTTCTTTGAACATCTTCTCTCATATTTTTGTTGACACACCTTTGATTCTCTCTCATAGCTTCTTGGTATCCTGAAAGCAGTCAGTTGATACCACATTGTTAGAACAAAATATATAATCATGAAAACCCATGTGTTACTGCTTTTCCATTAATCATTCTTCATGAGCATAAACATTCATCCTTCATATCATATTGAGATCATGCATCTCACTAGGATATAGAATGCTCCCCATGTGTTATGAAACTCTTCCAGTTGTTAGGCCCAACAGTTTAGACCCATAACAAGTCTTTTCCTCCTGCATCATTTGTTCTCATCTTCCACTCAGATTTGAGCCATTAACAAAATCTCTAAGCCTACTGAGTGGAAACTTGGTGTAGGAAACAAGAGATAAAGTTAATAACACAATCACTTACTATTGTGCTATGTTCCTCCCTTTCTTCTTCAACTCTAGTACCTGATTTGAATCAATTGAAACTCTAGATCATATCACCTCTCCACTTCGCATCCTTAGATGCCACTTCCCCTTGGATCGTATCTCCCTAAAACCCGAAACACATAAATCATCAGTTAATAGAATTTATATTAATAGGGAGAGGGGTACTTCTCGAATCCTCAAGACGAGGGTATTGGTTGATCATGATGGGTCAACCCTTTGATTATTTCTTGGAGGGAATCACACTCCTTTCTTGCTTCCTCCATCTGCCTAGCCATCTTCAACTGTTCTGGCCATATGACTAGGCATTCATTGCCTACATTATGAGACTTTTTCTGATATATAGATTTGGTAGGCTCGGCCTTTCTCACCGCTTGGGGTATAAACCCGCTAGTACACATTTCCTTCTTTGAGGTTCTACCAAAATTCCATTTTCCATGATTATTTCTCTGAGTAGAATCCTCTCTGTTTGGAATCTTCCCTTTCTTCTTCTCCCATCTTAGGGGTCTTCCTCTTTCCTTCACTTCTTGCTGAGAAACACGACATGCGGATTTTTCGATGCATTCATTGTTCATCTTTCTTTAATCAGATGTCTGAGTCACCACACTCTTTTTCGCTGGTGGTGAGTCCTCCATTGAATGTTTATTCTTCTTTATCATAGCTAGAGTAGATCTCCCCTTAATCTTCCAGGTTTGTTCACATTCTCTCCTTGAGAGCGGTTGTGAGTACGATAGAGGAGGTGACTGATACACCTTTCGTTCAACTCCATGTGACTCCCCTGAGGCTCTAAGACTATTTTTTACCTTAACACTTTGTCTCCCAGTGTATAATTTCTCATTATGTACCACTGGAGTTGGTAATCTCTTTCTTGGGTCTTTTTCCTTCCCCGCTTTCTTCTTGCTTCACTGTCTGGCCAAATGCCCATGATCAGAACATATGAAACATTTTACATCAAAGACATACCTGATTTCATCATTCTTATATCGAGATGTTGATGAAGGTTGAGTTTTTACTCTAACATGGAGCTCCTGAGATTCATGGCACATACTCATTGTGTGTCCCATTATTCCACAATAATAGCATCTGATGAATTTTATCCTCTGAGAGACTCTTCTCTCAAATTTCTCATGACATTTCTTCTTATTATCAGATCTATAAAGGTTTCTATTTTCACATCCTGAAATATATTCTAGAGCCTCTAAACATATGCTTGATGTGATGCCATGAATCCCGCAGAAATGGAACATTTCGTCACTTTTTTTGTAATTGTCGTTTTATCCCTATCTCCAGCACCTAAAGGATCTTTTACATTTCTAGAACTGTTCACGGCTCTCTTTTTGTCATGCACGAGAGGGGATTCATCGAATCCAATACTAGTTTTTCTCGAACTATATGGTCTTTGGGCTGAGAAAATTTGTTTTTTCCTCTTTTCATAAATAGAAAATTTTCTTTTCACTTCATCATCATCTGCCAATGGATAATCAAATAGTAAATGCAAGGCATCCTTCATTTTAGGCTTTCCTCTATCATTGGAATTCTCTAATTCCTTCTTTACTGATTATAGATCTTCTTCCAACTTTTTAATCTCCGTCTCCCTTGATTCAAGTTGGACATCAAGTTCTCTCTTGAGATGCTTCCCACTACTCATCTCATCTTCCAATTCACGTGTCAGCTTTTCCACCATTTCACTTTTCTTCACTACATTCAGTTTTTCCTCAGAAATATATTTAGAGACAGATTCATTCTCTTGTTGTAGGCTTCGATTCTTATGACTTCTTCAGACAGCTGTGCTGCTAGATCATTATTTCTATCCTTCATATTATGAACTTCATCTGACTTTTGATTCTCTTCATAATCATCAGCCTTTTGTTTTACTTTCATTTTAGTAATCTTCTGTAGTTCTTCGGCATGTGAATCATTCTTCTCTGTTAGGTCAGTAACTATATCAATAATCCTTTGATTTAAGCCTGTTAGCTTGTTGACCTCAATTTACAATACTTTGATCCAGATATATTTAGATTTGAGTTCTTCATCCAACTTCCGGTCCACTTCCTTTGTCATGTTGACAACATCTGCTGGTGGCCTCCTTCTTGAAACTTCATCACCATTAGTTGTTCCAGCATCACTTTTATGTTCATGTACTTCACTCATTCCAACATCTTGATTGACTAAATAAATCTTTTCCCTATCAGATTCATCTAGGAATTCCTTTAGTAATCTATTTTATTCTATTAGTTGAATCACACTTTTCCCATAAACACTTCCACACTGAGGGATACCACCTGACTTCTGATTCTTCTTTGATGTTTCTCCCTTTTCCATGGAACACTGAGATAAGAGCAGACCGATTCATAAACCACATAGGTCGACTGTAGCAAGTCGGAGAAAACAAATCTGATAAGAGTAACCTTCCTCTGATACCAATTGTTAGGACCAATAGGGGCCTATATACCCTGAGAGGGGGGTGAATCAGGGTATGGATATTCTTTTTCAATGTTCTTCCTGCCCCACTGGATCTTGACCTCTTTATTACAAGGGTCACTTTGTTTGAACTTGTGTGGTTATTATGATCACTTATTTTCTTCTTTATCTGATGATGATGCTTTTAATGAAACACAGGGAAGTAAGCAAGCACACACACAGATTTTTACTTGGTTCACCCTCACTGGGCTACGTCCAAGGAGCTTACGCCGACAAGTTGCCGGTCCTACCTAATTCCACTATTCATCACTAGATGTGGATACAATGGTTCAGGCTAGATCACTTCTATGCCCAGGCTCACTGCCTTTGCAAAGTTTAGGGTTAGCTCACTGCTTTCCCAAGGGTCACTCCCTGTTTCTCTCTCTCTGGCTCACTGTCGGTGGAGAGGATCACCTTTTTCCTCTTCCTATGCTCACTGCACTTGGAAGGGATCCACTCACAGTTTATAGACCTGTAGGTCTCTTCATTTGCATGAAATAATGCATCTTCAACTATTGATAGATGCTCTATTGAAGTCCAACTTTCATCCATTGATGAATACCCCTTTGCCTCTGAACCACTGGGCAATTCTGTTGGAAACACCTTCACAAAGAACCCTACTTCGCAAGGCTCCCAATTTCGTGAAGCTCAAACAAGCCTTCGCGAAGCTCCTGCCTTTTCGTGAAGCACTCTCATGAAGCACTACTGCGAAGCACTACCACGAAGCTCAAGCCGTCGCAAAGAAACGCCCCTCGTGAAGCTTACTAAGACAACGTGGAGCTCACAGGTTTCCCGGAGCTACAATAGCCGCCGCGAAGCTCCTCTTTCGCGAAGCACAATGGCTCCACGATCCACCTTTTCAAAACCAGAGCAAATGATCTTCTCTGAAAATTATCTCTTCTTCTCTCGAGGGGGTCGGCCTCTATTTATAGGCGATTCCACCGACCCTCGACCTTTCCGCGCGAAGTCAACGCCACGTCATCACCAATCGCGAGCTCCGAATTTTCCGCCAGAATTCTGTCCATATCGCGAAGCACCATGGAAATTTTCTGTTTGCGGAGCTTGTCGTAATCTCGAAGCATCACCGTCAACATTCCTTTGCACCTTCGCCGCAAAGCTCCCTCGCAAATCCTTTCACCACCGCGATGCACTTCAATTCTGCCATTTGTGAGGCTTTGACGTAATAGTGAAGCATCACTGTCTCCATTTTTCTGGCCTTCACTAAATCCAATCCATATATCTCATATTCACGAAACTCATGCCTTTTCCATATAAAAATATGATCTTCATGGAAATCCACTTTTCGCGATGCTCACCAAATTCCAAAATTTGGACCCCAAAAATTTGGAGAACACAGGGAAACAGTGCCACCTTGTACTGCTCTTTTGTACCACCTCCAGATCTTACTTTCCTATGTCATCTTTATTTGTCAACAAGGATTGTCAAAAACTTCTTGGGAACTCGACAAATATCCAGGAAAACCTGCTTTTTCAACAAACACAATCAACCCAAAAATACTGCAATGTTACATTGAGGGATTTTTTCCCAACATCAATCATTATTTTGGGAATACCTAGATAATGTTTCAACGTTGTATAGAAATTCTAAATGGAGTGGAGACCTATTTAACGTCTCTATGTGTTTTTCTATTCTCTTGGAGCGATCCTTTGGGATGCCTTTGTCTAGGATATGATGTTGTTTTGTTCTAGTGAAGTCATATGTTTCTAATGTACTATTTTTATTTTATCCTATGAAATGGATTTGGGATTTAAGAGTCTCTTATGAGTAGTTTTGGATATCCTGAAATTCCCAATTTGGAATAGGATCATAGGAGTGGCTATCCCAACATCATCTTTTATTGTCTCTTTATTCTCATTCAGTGAGGGATGGATTCCTAAGACTGATAGTGCATCTTTAGTTGGTGAATTTTAAATCATTCATTTATGGTTATCCTAAGAAATGGGTTATCCATGCATCATGTCCTTGGTTTCAAGGTTTGGAAATATGGTTAGTAATCAAGTCCTTATTAGAGGGGAGGTTATATTGGTATTACTACTTATACTCGCTTTCCCAAGAATTCAGTAGGGTATAATGTATTATTATGGGGAGATTGTAACCCCTAAAGGTGTCACTTTCTTGGTATTAATATTTTTTTCATTTCTCACTTGGGTTTTGGGTGCTTGGGGTTGTTAATTATTTATTTTTGGGATTTTTCCATGTCTTCATGGTTAAGAATCATGATTTGGAAATCGTGCATTATATTCTGTTTTTCCCTTGTAGTGATGGGAAGAGGGGAGAACACAGTTTTTGAACTATTAAGGAAATCATTCTAGATAACCATTCAACACATGGGGTTTTGGATAGTGGTAGACACATGGTCTGCACATGGTTTGGAAAATCATGTCAGAAAATAGTGCAACCTTCCTAGTTTGGGGCATTTTTGTCTTTTCACCTTATTTTTAATTGGGTCTTACACCCCAATCCTCCCTCATTCAAAAATCATGACCCAAATGCCTCTCAATGGGTTCTACATCCATCTCTAATCTCCTACAAGTGTACTTAAGGTGCTTTCTTGGTGATTGTTCACCCAATTCATGAGTCATGAGTCCCTATTCTCTTTCCTCTTTGGTTTTATTCACTTTCCTCTTCTCCTATAAAACTTGTGGCCATGTTTGGTGATTTTCTTCGTTAGGGTTGTTTGGAATTGAGGATTTTAGAATGTATTTGTGGTGATTCATCCCTTGAGATACAATCTAGTGTATTTAATTGAAGGTGATATTATTTGATGACATGAGGTAGGTGTTTCCATTTCATTTCCTTTTATTTGTGAGTTCCATGAGTGATTGGTTTTAAAAATCCATTTCTAAACTATACTATTATGATTTAGGTTTTCTTGGTTTGATTTATGAATTTTTTTCCATAACATAACATCATTTTCATTTTTCATAATGATGGTAATTTTTTTTGGTAAAATGGTTATTTGATTAAAATATGTGTTTTATGAATTATACATGTATGATAAAATTACAAGGATGGTATTCTAAAATAAAACCACTTGTTTATTTTGTTTCAAGTCAAATTTTATTTTCAAAGTGGGTTCCCTTCTTAGTTTAAGGGGTTTTCATGTCTTTTAAATGGGTGGTGTTTTTTTTTATAAAATGAAATGGAGTTTCACTTGGGTTTTTATTATGATTGTTGATAATCATGATTTCAATTGGAATTTTTTTGGATTATGATTTAAAAAAAATTATATTTACATTTGTTTGTTATACATGTGTTAAGTGAAGGCCTAGTTGGAATTTTGTGATGTGATGTTGATTGTTCAATATTGACACTCATTGTATTTTTATGATGTTTTTCTTATCCATGTGATGGATGTTTTTATGTGATTCATGTGGTTTTTATAGATTGGATATCTATTTAAGTTTAGTTTGGGTGGTGGAAAGGATAGGTTTGTGGTGTTAGACCGTATGGATTTTTTATTTTCATGAGACACCATTTGTTGTTCATGGTACACATACTTTAATTATTCCATGTGGAGACCAAGGATACTAATTGGGAAGTATTGGGACTATGTTAGGGTAATTGAGCTTTAGAACTGACTAACCCCCTAGTTGTACATAACACATAGCTAGTAGAATTATCACTGAGGATATTGTCTAGAGTGATTCTATTGATGGATGTGTGACCATTAGCCTTTCTAAATTAGGTCTATAAGATCTTGTATTTTGATCTGGTTAAGAAATTCTAAAGGAATTTGTTTTTTCTGGTTAATGGACCATATATTAAACCAAGTATCTAAATGTGATTATAAGAGTTAGGATAGTTGAAAATATTTTTTTAGATGTTTTTTAAATCTCATTTGGTAGATCAAAGGCTTTAGGAGAGCCTTAGGGTTTTAGAACCTGACATAGGAGTTTTGGGTAGAGCTACATCAAAGGGAGTATGGTCTATGCATGGAAAAATTTACTCTATAAATTTGGTATTTATGGTGCATAATTTTCTTTTTTATAGTTTAATACATTTTGGGAAGACTACATAAGTGGGTAATTTAAGGATTAAATATCTTTTTCACACATTAAAAACCATGGGATGAATAAAAAATGTGAGAATTACCCTTTTTACCTTAACTCCAGACAACCCTTCTTTATTTCATGCTTACCTCACACAGATACAGAGGATAATAGAGGAGCTCTCACTCTTCTCATTATACCTAGGTATTGTGAGATATACCTCATCTGAACTCAGAATTGAATGTCTTCAGTCATGTTTGATAACCCTTGGTAAGTCTACGAGTCCCCTTGATTCTTATCTCAATTAATCTCACTGTATTGGATGCAATTTCCATGTGAGTCAATATTCCCTATTTTCAGGACATTTTTTCTTATGATTTTTCTTATTCTATCCTAAATGAGGGGATGATATTGGATTAGTGAATCTTCATTGATAAGAGGAAGGTGGTCAATGGATTTTCCCTAAAAGTATATCTTGTTTATATTATGACAGAATTGTTCCACACATCAGACTTACCATGCATTGATTCTAAAATATAAAATTCTTTAGATTGATCACCTAAAACATGTTCAAACATGCTATGAAACCTTTATACTCTATTTGAGGTTAACAACTTCAACCAATGCCACCCTTGGATGGGTTCGATTAAATGAATTTGATTATTTACTATCCTTATGACCAAAATACCTAATAGGTGTGTTTGGATGGTCAGATAATTGCAGTGAACATTTTTAGTTGATTAATTATTTAAATAGGGTATAGATGACATGTATAAAATAATTTGACCTTTTTAACGCTTGATTCTGAGATTTTTAAAATAAAATTAGTAAAGTGATAGAATTTATCTTTGTGATGTCTAGTGAAATTTAATATGGTCAAATTAAATATAATGTTAGTGGTAGCATCTATCTCTTAACCCTTGTTAAATGATTTGGAGACAAGTAAACTACACTTGGACCTTTGATTTAATTATTCTATATATAAAACGATTGAATAAAATTTATTGTGTAATTTGAATTAAATAAAGTTTTAATTTTATGACCATGTTACTTGGCCTTTTGGGAACTTTTAAAAGAATCAATAAATCAATGATTGATTTTTAAATTTGACAAATATATTTTTTCTCAAGGAATATGTTTTATTATTAGATTCAAAGTACCTAGTTATGATGTTATGACATAGGAAACCCACAGATTTCGATGTGGAATGCCTTGGATGGGCTAATAAGGAAAATGAATGATATTACACCTTGAGAGACACTTAGGTTCCTTAGGCGGATTGCCTTGGATGAGATCATAGGTTAAATTAATGATATTATACCTTGATATACACCTATTTTCTTTATATGGAATGCATTATATGGTCTCATAGGTCAAATGAATGATATTACACCTTGAGAAACACATGGGTTCTTTATGTGGAATTCCTCGGATAAGCTCGTAGGTTACATGGATAATACTATACCCAAAGATATACCCAGATTACTAATAAAAAATCCTTTTATGGGATCATATGTAAAATGAATTATATTAATCCTTGGGTGATACATGGATTCCTGACATAGAATTACATGGACATGCTCATAGGATAAGTGAAATTATATTATGATTGATTATTATTTTATGTACCTTAAATTACTGAATCATAATGTAATAAAACATGTAGAACCTTATATGATCATCATTATATTTGAATAAGTTGATTTATATTTAGGTCCCAAATGAAAAGTGTTATACATGGAAATGTGGGATTATAGTCATGATTAATTTTTCCAATTATTGTTATTATGATGAGAGACACATATCTTAGGATGAAGTAGTAAAATCTATTGGGTGTCAGATGGTGAACCAGAGATAATTTGTTTACTATCTATTACATTTATGCCTTACATTTGATATAACAACACATTGAAATTTTTATATTCATAAACTATATTTTCATTAGGCACTGTTAGTAGTGGACTTCTGAGTTTTACTCAAACCCTGTTCGGGTTGCCATTTGGAACACAGGAAAATATTCTGATTGAAATTTAGGACTTTTCTTGTACTTATTACTATTGTATATTATAGTATAGGACATGTAATGTGAGTAGTGGATGAGAATATAATCATGATTCCTTCCAAAGTTGGAGTCTTTTATTTATTTATTTATTATTATCATTCTAGAACTATTGCATGTATCTGCTGTATGTTTGACTAACTTGTATTTTTGGTAATAACATGTTCATGCATGTTTGGATATTATTATAAATTTCTAGGGTACCTATTTATTATTATTACCTATCATTTATTGATTATAGCCCACTAAATTTCATTTATTTATTCTTAATCTATGTTTATTACTGATTGAAATGGTATAGTCTCCCCATTGTACAACCGTTAGACCCTCACTGCTAGTCGACTACCTCTGTAATATGGGGAGGTGTTATTGATGCATTGTTTCCAACTATTCCAATTATTTTTTATAGAGTTGACCAAGATGGAATGTGAAAAAGTGGTATCAAAGCTTTATTTTCCTTGTCTTTCTATTTTAGGATAGTAGACCTGAGACTATGAATGTGTCAATACTTGGTAGATATCTTGTGTCTGGGTCTATCCAACCCTCACATTAGGGAAAGATATAGTCTCTAGGGATGAGATTGTTTTTCCTAATGTATGATATTACATATTATTATTATTTAACATTGGGTGATTGATGTAATCTCATATACTTACTGATTTATGATATTTACCTCTTAGATCAATATAGAAATATGTGATATACCTATTTTCCTGATATGGAAAGACATGTGGTGTGTTCATGTATCATTTTTGGCACATATGATTCACATGCGATGAATATTCCATGCCATATAGATTGCATTTCTTGAATACCTGATTTTTTTGGATGTTCCTTGAGTGATGATGTTCCATGTTTATCTATACACCATGCTTATGGGATTATTCAAAATGCATTCATGTATACCATGATTGTGTGATTTCCTACCTTGTGTATTAGCACTCTTTGCTTGTGTAGTAGCTTATCATGATTATTGTATTTATTTATTTGTGGTAGAATTAATTTTAATAGTTATGATATATGATTGGTTATTAAAATGTATACATAAAAACTAGATGGAATTTTCCCATATAGATTTATGGTGGCACCTTAATTAATAAATTATTACATGTTTGATCCAGGAACCATAGGTTTCATGAGCAGAAACATGGTGGTTGCAATTAAATGGGTGCCAATTTAAAATTTTAAATTTTATTAGAACTAATAAATTAGAAAAGGTGACCCATATAATCAAACAACTATATATGGAATTGTTTTTATATTCTAAAACTGAAGGTGGAAACCTGGTTGCAGTTACATGAATTCCAATTGTAACTTATAAAGTCAAGTACCATTTTAACATGGTAATGGTAATTAATCTAAATAGGCCATTGTTAAAATAAAAGAGTTTTTTTGATTCATAAATGAAAATGTGATATTACTAGGAAATTGTATTATTTTAAATAAATTCATGTTATTATTTTTGAAAGTGAGTTAAATAGAGTGAGAATTTCAATTTATAAAGGATTGTGCCCCTATAACATGGGATTAAAGACCCATATAATTGAATCCTTATATGATTCACTTGGACCTTGTAGGAAATATTTAGCAATATATGACTATGAGATAACCCTTTTTAGGGTTTTTAAAAATTATAATGAATTGACTATTAATGGGTTTCACTTGAATCAGATGCTAATTATAATTTATATAACATTGAATACAAAAAATGGGAATGGCTTCCTATATAACTGAACCCATTATGGCTTGAAGGGAACCAAATAGTTTTCTGTATTCTTTATATTTCATGGTACTTAACCCAATAGGGGTGTGTATATGATAATGGTATAGTTATTTAAAGTTTCCTCAAATGCTTATATAGTGTCATCTTACTTAACTAGTCCCCTAAATCAATAAAAGTCGCATTTTTTCTTTTGATATGTATTATTATGTGGAATTAGTTAAATAAAAATAAAATTACACCCTATATAGTGGTTTATTATATTGGTTACAATTTAAAATTTTCTTAATTGAGTCTAGTTGTGAAAAATTATGGATGAATGATGGTTAAAAGGGAATTATGTGATGATTTGACTAAAATATTGCATGTTGTTAGCTAAACAAAGTTCTAAGTAAAATTGTATAATGCATTCCATTATCATTGTTACTTGGAATTGTATTTGTCCACTTAAAATGTAATAATAAATGTGAAGTGATGAAATTGGATGAATTAAAACCTTTGGTTATGTTCATATTGATAGATCCTCATGTAAGGGATAACTTTATTTTTTTCTTGAGAGATGTGTTAAATGGGAATGTGAGCCGTTCAAAAAGGTCTCAGTTAACTTACTTTTTTCTATTTATTGAACCTATAATTGATGCGGTAGATCCTAGTGACCTTAGAGGCATAGACCTAGTTTTAGAGTCAACACAATAGGCTTTAGTGAGGAGTTATCCTGTTATTGTAGCACCCTTAGAGATAGGAATTCTTTAGACTTTTGAGGAAAGTTCCTGAAAATTTTAAGCATCATCCCTTAACTGTTATAGTCAGATAGGACTCTTAGTTGATGAAATGACACCCCAGGTAGGCAGGTGGTTGTTTGGTAAGTTGAACCTTGAGGAGCTATTATCATGAGTGAATACTTGATGGGTGTTAGCTCCTTAAAATTTGTGTTGATGTTTTGACCATAGAGGTATTACTTTATTATGAGGATGAATTAATAGGATTAGATCCTAGTAGGCTAATGTTTAGTAGGAGATTCCATTTTACCTATGTTGACTGGTTTTGACCCTTGTAGAATGATGATTCTTTACCTATTTTAGTCTTAAATATTTCAAAGATAGTAGATAGGTGAGTTATATGTGTATAATATAGGTCCTTAAGAGGGATATGGTTATCATATAAAATACCTTAGGGGTAGGTTGATAGACCAGGTTTCCTATTTTTGAGATTAACTATTAGGGATAGGTCGAAGACTTGGAGAGCCTCAGTTAGAGCTCAAAATATAGCGAGTTAGTAAAATTTCATTTGATCGAGGAAACTCACGAGAGAGGTTGGAAACGATTTTACATTTTCCTTTAGAGGAAGTGATCTATGTTATACACTCATTTTGAGGCTAACACATGGAAGGTTCTTAGGTTTTTCGATATAGGCATCATAATGCTTGAAGTTTTCAAGGAATCACCTTTGGTGTTTGTGTATCAAGACCGTCTTTGATGGGATAAACTCTTTGGATTCATGAACCTATTGACTAGTGGTTATGTGGTTAATGAATTAATTTATAAGAAAAAACATATGATGGATGGTCATGAGATAAATCATGGCATAGGTAGATGCTTGATTTTGAAGAGGAGTTCCATTGGGACTCATGGCATGTTATGATTGATTTTCCTCATAAAAAAATTATCTTGGATTTTATAATGTATGAATCATAAGATCATTAGTCAAGTACTGAAAAAGGTAATAAGATATTTTATGCCCACAGAGTACAATGAGTTTACTTCACACTATTTGTGCATGAGAACTATTTAACATGGAATGCTGGTGAGTGATTTTGTATAGAACAAGGATCGATGGTGTCTAATATGTCACCTATAAACATGATGACCTGAAGCATTGTGTAAATATAAGAAGTCCCATGATAATAGATATTTTAAAAATAATCCCAGTTTCATGAGATAGTTAACCCATGGATGAACCTTGACATGATTTTTTTAGGGACATGGTGTCAGGTGTTGGAAAAAGAAAGTAAAGCCTATTTGGATGTGAGCATAGCTCATAAAGAGTGATACACACCTATTTATTTAATCATACTGTACTCCTAGTAAATAATGATCATTGAAAATACCTTGATATCTTCTTGAGTAAACTAAGGGAGATTTGAATATACACCAAGATACCTAGCTATCTTACTTTGTTTGATGAAGGGGCTCTTTAATAGTTGCAGTCAAGGAGTAATTTTAAAATGATCCAGATGCTACATAGTACATCATTGGACATTTAAGATTGGTGACCCTTGTTATGTTTTATAACTCAATGAATTACTTGGGAACTATTCTTGGTATGAATTAATGGGTGATTGGTGATTTTTATATTATTTCATAAGGATGAGCATATTTCTTATCCATGTTAATCATTATGTCTGAGGATGGATAGGGCATGGGCTATGATAATTGGAAATTTGTTTTATTAGAATGATGGATACTCCTAAGGATGAGACTAAGACATTAATCCTCAGTAAACATCCCTCATGTGATAAGGGTCATGAGACCTTTATACTGGTTTTATGATAGATGTTTTGTCTCTTTAATGACGTTGGATAAATGGTACATGTAAGACTAGATTTCATGATAAATTCTAGGTGCATGTTTGACTATGGACTTGGGTGGAGTATGAGTGTGAGTGTTAGGCCTGATATACCTTTTAATGATCCAAATGTTTTGGATCAGGTATGTTCTGTTACTTGTGCTATGGTACAATGATATTTTTTAATAGGGGATGGTACGATCAAGATACATCACTATAATTCAGGTATGAGATTCGGTGATCATGCTTGAAAAAATCTCGATATTCCTTGGGATAAGGATTTTAGAATTTGTTTTTGAAGTTTCAGCTTCTAAATCCAAGAATTTTTTGAAATTATTCACCCAAAGGTGGATCAACTTGAGTTTCCTCGGATAGTTGTATGTGCTTGGTGAGGAAGCACATCATGCACATCATGGGTTGAGATGAGTACAGTCTAAGGGTTGACCAAGGATTTTCAAGGAAGTGACTAAATAGATAGGCTAATGATGTTTATTATAATTAAACTACTCAATCAAGTTAAGAATAACTTTGGGAGTGTATTTATGACTCTAAGGGCATTCTTTAGTAGGAAATTCAAATGCTGGGAGTTCCATGACCCATAATTAGCCATTGGAGATAAAACCTATAATGGAGAGAATCATAGGTCGGTCGATTAAGAGGCGATGACATGTTAGTTTCTTGGGTTTACATGGGCTCATGTAAGTCCCATGTTGAGTGTCTTATTGATGGTTTCAAGCATTGGATCTAGTTCTGCGATTAAGCACTATAATCTTAAAGTGATGCTTGGAGGTGCCTTGGGAATTTGAAAATGAAACACAACTGTTTGAGCAGAATATCACTACCCATGTAGGCTGGGAAATGTTTTAGTTTTCCACTAGGGCATCTCAGGGACTAGAAGTTATATGACGGGGAGTTTTTAAGATCCCATGTTTTGATCTAGTTAAGAAATTATAAAGGAATTTAAAATTTTCATTTAGTGGATGGGCTATATCAGAAAACAAACGTAAGAATGAAATTCCAAGATTTGGAGCACTTTAAAGTGTTTTTAGATGTGTTTTGAAGATAGGTTAGTGCCTCATAGGCTTTGAGGTCATCATAGGGGTTTAAGACATCAAATAGGAGTTTTGGCTAGATATGTATTAAATCGAGGAGGGTTTGTGTGTAGATGAATTTAAACCATAAATTAGGTATTTATAGAGTAAATTTTCTTTTTATACAATAATCTATCTTGGTAAGAAACTGTAAGAGGAGAATTTATTTCATAAACCCTCTATTAATGTTCTAAAAACTACAAGCTAAATAAAAAAGGGAAAAATTTCCCTTTTAACCTTAAATACTTATAAAATTTTTTTCTTTCTCCATTCCCTCATACTAAAGCAGTGGAAAGTAGAGGAGAACTCCCTTTTATCATTTTCCCCAAGTATTATGAGATCTCCCTCATGAAGAATCAAAATTGAACATTGTTAGTCACATTTGATCACTCTCGGTAAGTATAAGATTCCTCCTAATTCTTTTTTCAGTTTATCTTTCCATATTGGATGCTATTTCCATGTGATCTAATATACCATATTTTCAAGGTGTTTGTATATTCTCTCAATTTCTCTTATTCCAACATGAATCAGGGTTGATATTGTATGAGTAAAACTACCTTGGATGAGGTAGGTGGTAAATGCCTTTTCACTAAAAGTCTATCACGTTTATAATCTGTCACCACTATGTTGCATGCTAGAATTATGGTGTATTTATCCTAAAAAAATAAATTCTTTAGATTTATCACCTAGAGATTTTTTATAAATTCCATGACACCTTTATATATGGTTGGAGGTTAATGAACTTAACCCGAGTCACCCTTGTATGTATTTGATTAAATGCCTTGGATTATTTACTCTCCTTATGACCAAAAAACCACTAAGGTTTGTTTGGACTGTCTGCTAATTGCAATAAACACTTTTAGTTGATTAATTTTTAAAATGGTTATGTTTGACATGTATAAAATACTTATACTTAACAATTGAGTTTGAGATGCTTAAAATGAAATTTTTTAATGTGACAATGTCTAGCTTGGTAGTGACCAGAGAAATATTATATGATCGAATTAAATCAATGGTGAATGCTAAGACAATGTCTCTTGATCCTTGTCAAAAGATAAAATGTAAAGTATAATATAATTTTCCATTTGATTAACTTATTAGATATATGAAATTAATTAATTAATTGAATTGTTTCATTTTAATTAAATAATGTGTGAATGTTATGAACATGTCACTTAGACTATTGGGAAATTCTAAATAAATGATTAATGGTATGATTAAATTGTAAAATTGGTATGAATATATTTCCTCATGAGCTATGTTTGATTATTAAATACAATGTTCCAGCTGATTATATTATTACATGGGTGACACTTAGATTCTAATGTGAAATTTATTGGATGGGATCCTAGGAAAAATTAATGATATTACACCTTAAACAACACATGAGTTCCGTACAAAAAATTCCTTGGACAAGATGAAGGTTTAAATGGATTATATTACACTACAAGTAACACTTAGGTTACTTATGAAGAATGACTTCTATAGTCCCATAGGTTAAATTAATAATGCTACACCTTGAGAGACACCTGGGTTCCATAGGTGGAAGTATGTGGATGGGATCATAAGTTACATGGATGATATTATGCCTAGAGCAATACTTGGATTCCTTATATGGAATTTCTTGTATGAGATTATAGTTTAAATTAATTATATTAATAATTAGGTGATACTTGGATTCCTGATATGTATATCCTTGAATGGGCTCAAAGGATAAGTGAAATTATATTAAGCTTGATTACTATTTTCATTACCTTAAATTGTTGAATCATAATGCCCTGAAACCTATAGAACTTTATATGATCATCAATATATATGGAGGCCTCGATTTATCTTTGGGTCCCACATGATTAGTGTTACAAATGGATGGATGGCCTTATGGTCATGGGTCCTATTTCTACTTACTCTTATTGTGAGAAGAGACATTTGACTTTGGTTAAAGTTGGCAGAATTTACTAAGTGTCTGACTAGGAACCTGAGCTGATTTGTTTACTCTCTATTACACTATTACATTATATTTTATATAACAAGACACTATATATTTTATATTGATACTATATTTTCATTATACACCATTTGTGGTGACCTATTAAGTTTTACTCAACCCCTGTTTAAGTCGGTGAATGGTTCCTAAAGAGATATCTTGATTGTAGGTTAGGAATTGGCTTGTGATTATTTTTATTCTACCTGTCAATCTTGGACTTTTCATGGGATTATTAAAGATCATTTACTCAGGATACCTTCCCAAGTTTGAGTCTTATATTTATTTATTATTTTCAGTCTGGCCTTGTTGCATGTATTTGTTATATGTTTTACTACCTTATATTCTTGAGAATAGAACGTTTATTCAACATTGAATTTGATTAGAACTTTCCAAGTAACCTTTTATTATTATTATTACCTTTCAGGTGTTACTTTTATTCTACTTCCTTTCATTTATTTATGCTTCCACTATGTTTATTACCGTTCTAGAGGGTATAGTCTCTACATTGTATAACCTTTATACCATCACTACTAGTCGACAACATCTGGTGTATGGGGAGGTAGGTCTGAGGTCTTGTTTCCAAATAGCTTGATTACTATTTATAGAGTGATCCAGGTTAGGATGTGACAAGGTCCACCAATAGGTGTCTTGTTCTCTCTCATTAGTACCTATTGTGCTGCCTCATGCTATTTATCCTATGCTATGACTTTTGTTGTATATGTATTATCATGTGTGTTTCTTATTTATTGGATGAACAATCTTGATGTTTTGATCCTCTTTTAGTTTAGTCTTGATGTAGATTAATATTTTTCGATCTATTTATTAGTATTTTTATGACCTCCTATGATTGTGTTTCTTTGTTGTTTCTATAACAACCCTTCTTTTTCCTACATCACTATTACATCATTTTAATGATAAACAAAATAAAATAATTACATGACCATGATCCAATGGTTTAGTATCTTTAGAAAATTAGTACCATACATAACTTTTACTAAATAAAACATAATTTTTTTTTAATTCATTTTCCTCTAGCTTTTTATAGGCCCTTGAATTACCCTTAGTAAAAGAAATCAACTGAGGATATACATAAAAAATGGGTGAGATGAAATCCCAGTAAGTGGATAGATAAGAACATGAAAAAAATATATCATGGGGTGAGAATAATCATTATCATCATAAGATATGCATAGAATCATAATCATTATAGGAATCATTAAGAAAAGTCTTGGAATGTGGAAATGCATAAAAATGAAACATCATGTCTTAGTGGTCAACTAACACACATAGTTGTGAACAAAGCTAGCATCATGTTCACGAATATTTCACTTTTATCATGAGATACATGACATTACACAATGAATTGGAGTTATATATAATTTTTGGCACACCCATCATATCATAACATTTACATTGAACTATATAATTTTGGGTGCACCCATCATATCATAACATTTACATTGTCCTGCAAGCCACCTAGACCATACATAAATTTGGGATAGAAAATAACCCATAGAAAAGAATAAGTTTCAATTCATAAATCATAAATTAATAAAATTTGGGTTACCAAATTGAATAGATAATAACATACTTGACATTAGAATCATTAATCATTAGTGAAGAAGAAACAATCTCGATAAGTAAAAAAGTTTGTTTTTTTGAAAGAATATTAATTTTGGAAAACATTGTGTTTGTCATAAACCCAAGTAGAAAACATTTATACCCCAAAAATATAAGATAATAATGAATAAATGATACTTAATGAATATCCATATTGAAAATGGGATGAAAGAGGGAAAACTTAAAGAAAGGGAGTTGGGTTAGAGAGTTCCCCTTACCTTGAGTTCGAATGATTTATTCATTTTAATATTTTGTATAATCATATTATATTAATTAATTTATAAATAAAGAAACTTTTATACATTAAATTTATTCATTATTTTTTTACTAGGATCATTCATGGTCATTCTGATGAGTTATAGAGTTTAATTTCATTGTTTTAGAGCATTCATTTTCATGGTTTTCATGATCAGATCACATGTATACATGAATGAGAGTTCCTTTAAAATGAGGATAAATATACATAATTGTTATTAAATTTTATGTAATGATATTACATAGGTTTAAATGATCTTATAAAGAAAATTTTTATGTGGTATGAGGATAAATCATTAGATAGAAGATAATGATGATCATTTTAGGTTAATTTTGGCAGTTTTTCGATCACAATGAAGTCATTCTGTTTTATCATTTAGTATTATGTGTATAAGTTAGTTAAAAAATAAAATGTTTGTAACATAAAATTTATAATATTTTTACACAATAATTGTAACGCCCCGACCCTAATTACCTAGAGTCGGTGCATTATTACATAACATTGGCATGATCATGAGAAAGATCAAGTCTCGAAAGACCGATTAGTTTAGTAGCCTTGGAATAACTAGATACATTCATAAATTTTTACATTACATCATAAAAAAAAAACATCTTGTCTTCATATCCCCTCATACTATCCCTGCAGGTCATTCATAAATTACTTCTTCATAATCCTGGTAAAAATAAAACATTGAAAGGGGTGAGCTCGGATGCTCAGTAAGGATAACATTATAGCAGAAGCTTTCATAAATAAGCATAAACACTTAAGGCAATTTATAACTAAAACAAAAGCCTTTTAAATTTAAACTTCAGCATAAAATAGCGAAGGTAAAATGAAATAATGCCATTTACTTACTCACATGGATATTCTACTAGTCGAATGATCACATGCAATATCAATAACCACTTTCATAATGATGGAATGCATAATGCCAGACTATCATAACCACATAGCCAAGGCCTCGTGCCAAGACTACAAATAAGATTTTGCCAAGGCCTTGTGCCAAGACACTAGTTTGTCTCATGAGACCTACCGATGCATCGAGGAGCTATAGCGGGCTCCACCCGTCACTTATTAAGTCCAATGCATTCCCATATGAAAAGGTTTAAACATAACGTAAACATTCGTATTAAACTAGCATACGAAATGTCAATACTTTCACCACAAACCATGAATGGTATAAAAATAGCACATCCACAGTCAAACATAATTCATTCGATACAATATGGAAGATTGTATTGTATCACATTAACCTCAATCAATAATAATGAAGGATGTTGACATAGATGAAAATAATCATCAAAACTATTTGAGAGAAATATCCCCCTTTTCTTGAAAACATTTAAAAGTCACACTATTTGTCAAGAAGCCATTTAAAAGTATATTTTTGAATCAAAGTGTCCCATACCACTTTGAAACTTTTAAAAGGAGTTTTAATTTTAAAACTTTAATGTCCATATAAATAAATCCTTAAATCCATTTTTAAAATATGGACATTAATGAGCATGATTTAGAAGAATAATTCTTTAAAACATTTTAAAATGGTATTTTGGTTAGAGTTTCTAACCAAAAGAGAGACACTTGAATACAAATAATTGAGGTAATCAAAACATTGTAATATCATGATAATAAAGGAATTCATGATATACTATGTCAAAGTACATTATATACACCACATAGAAGTGATTTGGTGTATATCATCAAAGAAGTCTCAATGGAATGTAAATTGAGATGAAATTTCTCAAAAAGGTTGTATCCTTAGGTTAAGGATAAATCAATGACATAATTATGTGTGACAAATATAAATACACTAAATATGATTGGATATTCAGTGTAAAACAATCAAAGGACATTCACACATATTCTTGTAAAAAAAACAATACCAACGAATTGGATGTTTAACTCAACAAATGGAGAATGAGTTAAAATTACTCTTATCAAATTCATATCAATGACTTGAGAATTACCAATGGAGTGATTATGTGTATCAAACTTCTATCCACAGGAAGGGGAGTGGAAATTATGACATAATCAAATGAATAGTGATTCCACACATAATCTTGGGGTAATATAATCAATGAAATATGTGTAAAGCCAAATGAGTGGAAATTGAAATATCAAATTCCCTTATCGATTAGGTAACTTACGAAACATACACCCATGAAAGAAGTATCATACCATGATGATGTAAATACCCATAAATTAAAGTATATTACACAATGAATACGATCATGGGAAGTACACATACACCACATGCAATAATTAAGTGGTGATCAATGGAATTCTCACGGAATTAAAAGTGAGATAAGAAAACCCTTACCACGTTAATCAACTGAGTCGTATGGCCAAAAGTTAATAACCACCAAATGATTTACAGAATAAAATGAATATAAATATAATCATGAATATATATCAAATGGTAGTACACAATACACCACTTTCAATAATTTAGTGGCGAACAATGGAAATCTCACGGAATTGAAAGTGAGATAAGAGAATCCCTTACTTTGTACTTTTTCCTTGGTCGATGGTAGGTTTACCTCCTGTATAATGGTGAAATAATTGTTATTGAATAATACAAGAATCATTTACTTTAATATGATATCATATATGATCTTTTAACATTGATTTGTTAATAATATCTTAGTATTAACGCCGTTTCGGGTGTTAACTTACTCATTTTCTTTTATATGTTTTGTTACATAAGTCATGTTTGTTGTATCTTATTCATATCCAGAATGATATCAAGTCCTTAAACATCATTTTTAAATCATTAAATGATAATTCTACTTGAATGGATACGATGGATAATGAATCTTATCGCGTTCATGGAGACGTTAGTCCGTACGTACGCACGAACGCTACTTCCATTTAATTTTTTATTTTAAAAGAATCGAATCCAAATGATACATAGGTATATTACTATTCCAGTATAATATAATATTTTATATATGTTACTTAAGTTCATTAACACCATCCTTTATACGTTCCATGTGTGGTATGAACGAGTCATATCATTTTAAGGGGGCGGTAGTCCGCACTTCCTCGAATGAAATTATCGTATGTATATACGACATGAAACGAATAATGGTATGAAATAAAATGGAATTACAGAAGCTTATATATAAAATATATATCATTAATATCATATTTAATTACAGTGCCATCATAATGGCCACCATGAGAGGCGGTAAGATGTTTTTGAACAATCATCGTTTCGTGAGGCGTTAGTTTGCCATCCACAGAAACATTATGTTCATCATCCATTAGATGGAGTTGTGTGTATGTGTAGTTTGAATACTTCTTATAACAACATCCTAGTATATTGAGGATACTGGTGTTGTTACAAAAGAAGGGAAATAAAAAGAGTTTGGGGGTTGAAGAAGCAAAATAAATGAAAATAATTTAAGAGAAATCGTTACCTTTAATTTAGGTAACTCACTTTGGTTGGAACCAAAGGACTTGTTGAAATGCTTTCTGCCTAAGTGGAAGCTTCAAGGAGTAGGAGAGGGATGTGGGGAGCTTAGTTGGGCAGAGTTTGGACGAGCCAAGTGGCTTGAGAGGTGTGAGGAAATGAGAAGGAGGAGTGCCCTTTTATAAGAGGGGTGAGGGGCACCTTTGGAAAAGCTAGAAATATTAATTTATAATAAATTCATATTCGGTTTCCAATGGCTCCAAAGTTGACTATTCAAAGGTTGAGGTGGGGATAGGTCGAAAACAAATCATCCAATAGAATTTAGACAGGTTTGGGTACTTATATTAACCTTATCTTTAAGTATTAACTCTAAGTTAATTAGTTTCACTTTTACAATGTCTCTTTGTATTTTTATATAATATGGTTAATAAACTTACTATATACATACAAAAGACCCCCAAGTGGTCCATTAATGATTAACATATCATAATATAAGTCTCTTGGCCGAACCTTATATTTTTAGGAATTTAATATCAATTAATAATATAATATTTGTTTTAAGAACTCTTTTATGTCAATTTTGACACTATTCACTAGTTGATTTTTGTGGAACTCATAACAGATTGATTACTTCGAAAAAAGTCATATAAATCAATCCTAATATATCATATTATCCTAGAAAATTTGTTTAATTCATTAAAAGTTTCATATTATAATTATTTGGGTATTTATAATATCAATTATGTTAATTTGTTACTATATTAGTAATTACTGCATCATCATTGTGTCATAAATAAAATAAATTATTTAATGTCAAAAAATTATAAATAAAATATAATTATGTAGGAAATCTTTTTATCTTTCTAATGAATATTTATAATCTAAAATCCAACATATATAACCCTATGTAACAATTGTTTTTCTAAAAGATATATGCTTGTGTCATTTTTGTATTCATTTTAACTTAATTAATATAAAGTGTCATTATCACTTACAAGTGGATCCATGGGGTCCCAAAATTGACCCAAAGATGCCCATGGTCGACCATGTATCAACCAATAGGGTTAAGACACATTTTAGGGTAATTTATTATTATTATAATATTATTTTGTTTAACCCTTATTTACCGGATTTACCCTTAACCATGGTAAATAAAATATTTACCGCAGTAATTATTCAAAATGTCTAAAAATAAAAGTTACCTATTTACACAATTTGGACATCCTGATTACAAATATGGAATCCATTTTTCTAAATTCATAACACAGAAGTGGCAGAAATTAATTTAAAATTAATTCCCGCTGTCAAAACAAAAAGCGTGTTTTTAAGAGATAATAACTATCAAAAGATTGACACTTGTTTATGTTCGGTTTAATTGTAAAATTATGTCCAATGACCAACATTATATTAAATGGTAAAAATATATTCTAAATATACTTTAAAACCACTCAATTTCACAATTTATCACTATTAATTATTTTGATTAAAAAAGTTGTTTTTAATTAAAATTTAGTAATTTTCACTATTCATCAAAATATGAAAGTTATCCGAAAAGTACCAAAATTTCACCTTAGGCTAAATTCGATATTCCGAATCCAAAAATGAAGTCCATTTTGAAATATAAAATATATATAATTTCAAAAAGTAGGTATTACTATTCATAACGGCTAGTTCGATTGGTTGTGGTGTGTTAAAATCTCGAAGTTGCGTACAATGCACGTCATTGCATTATTCGAAAGGAAACATACCGAGGAAGCTTGGGGTGTTACATTCTCCCCTCCTTCAATAAATTGCGTCCTCGCAATTTTTAAAATTTTGCTTGGGAATATAATGGAAAGTCCCGCATCGGAAAAAGAGTCAATAAAACTATCACTTTAAAAGAAAGAAAGAGAGGTATAAGGGTCATCCAAGATAACCCATACTAGGATTCCATGTAAGAAAACATGGATATGGATGATAAACTAAGTGTCAAGTTCTGATGGAGAGGGATAGAAATCATGATCAGGAGAAAGTTAACAATGAGAAAACCACAAACTTGTGTTGGGACAAACGACCATTAGTCTCCTAGTAGGAAAGTAAACGGACAACATTTTTTTTAAGTTACATTACATAAGGAAGAGTAATTCATTTATGATATTGACTAAGAACATTATGAGATATACTTACATTTTAAGTAGATTTTCATTCTTTAATAAATTTCCACCACTAACTCATTTTTTTTAAACGATGAGTATTCAAGAAGACTTGGTCACACTGGAAGAGATAGAATAAACTTCTATAGAATCATATGATCCATGAAGGATAAACCATATATTTACATTGTCTTTGAAGATTAATCAAAACCAAAATGGTCAATGAATGATCTAATGATCCCCCAAAAGGATATTCATTGAGATAAATATGCACTAATCTTAATTTCTAAAATTAAACCAACAATACCCCAAAGTTAAATAGATACCATTCAATAACCAATTGTCCTTAAAATCCTTTAATATAATCCAAACTAATATTGAAACCCAAAACATAGAAGAATTTGATTATGTAGTCTCCCATGTTAAATTGTATCTCCAAATGACATCAGATACTCTTAAAGTCACATACTCAAAATTAATTAACCTAATCACATATTCTCTATTATAGGTTAATCATTTCCATAAATAACCCAAATCACTATAAATCCACAATAAAAACGTAGATAAAAATCTATCATTACTCCACAAATGAAACCCCATAGTATTCTATTTTCCTTGGGCATATAGTGTTCCCAACAAAACGAACATCTTCCAAAATAACATTTATCACTTAATCACCAAATCATTTTCCTATACCAAGGGTATTCTTTTGATATGAAATAAGAACCCAAATCAACTTATTATTGATCAATAAAATCATTTAACTAAAAAAAAAGTCACACTAACCAGGGACTTCACGTAGTCCAGTGGTAGGCGATAAATCCCAATCGCACTTTGGTTGTGGGTTCGATTCCCATAGCTTTGTCCGACGCGACGGGTTGTCACACGGTCTACGTGTTGTCCTTTTTCAAAAACTATATTTTATAATATTGACAAAATGAGATAAATTCCTCAAAATACTATATCATAAATTTAACCACAAATGTTATATCATACCTTGAATCTTCATCCCAAATTAGAATAACTTATAATTCTCTCAAACCCCAATGATCATATAAATCCAAATGGTTATTTATACCCATATCCACAAGAGAAGAGACAATTCTTCCTTAAATATCATTCTCACATGGCAAACTGCGGGGTTACAAATACAAGAGAAAATTATTCCATAGTAAACCCATCAACAAGGAGTGCTAATACTTTTTAAACATTTCTCCAACCATTTATTCCCACATAGCTTCTTCTTTGACCAAGAAAATATCCTATAGAATAGGACATTCACTCGGGTAATGTCCAGGTCCCCTACATTTACGGCAAATGACTGTAAATGGACTCTTGGGACCATTTTTATCTTCTTCCATAGTACTCTTCATTTTTCTTCGGCAATTCTTTACTTTATGTCCTTCCTTCCCGCACGTAAAACATTTCGTTGTCCCATTGAGACACTTTCCTGGGTGTCTCTTTCCACATTTCCTGCATGATGAAAATTGAGGGTTCTTTTCTCCATGGTCTCCATTGCTGGAGCTCTTATCATTTATCACCTTTCTCTTCCTTGTTGAGTCTGGGAGTTGGTTAATATATATGTTGTTGATCATATTTTTGGAAAACTGATTTGGCATAAAGACGATATCTTTTACGCCTATCAACATTCCATTTTGTTGCTCATTGCCACCACCGTTCCCATCTTGTACATCATTCTCAAATTCACTATGACTTCCTTGGAATCCAGCCATTGACTAAAACCATAAAGCATTGTGTGAGTAATAGTAGTCATAAAATCATTTAGAGATTAAAATGTCACCATATTCTCAATTTGAAACATATTAGGATTAACCAAGGTCATTTACTCT
This sequence comes from Viscum album, assembly GCA_963277665.1. NCBI lineage: Eukaryota > Viridiplantae > Streptophyta > Magnoliopsida > Santalales > Viscaceae > Viscum > Viscum album. Next base: position 1,988,507,647 of record OY728141.1, read on the forward strand.
CATCTTATATATATATTACATAAATTGGTTTGTAAAGAAAATGTAAATTATCCTAAGCATATCCCCCGGGAGTGTCGTAACCAAGAGTGCAGCAAGGCCCGTTGTCGTGCACCAGTTCCCGTTCGAGTCTAGCTCAAAGCGGTGTTTTCGGGTTTTACCCCTAGGTACATCTGTGCCAGAGCCGCCTCTACCTGCTCGTATCCAGACAGGGATGTATTGCTCGGAAAACTCACAAAATCTCTACAATACCAAAATTCTAGGAAGTTCTTTTATACTAATCCTCAAAGTTCATCTTAGGTCTACGTGCTCTAATCAGAGTTTATCTAAATCTAGCTACCAAGGTTTGTACTAAACTTCCTCTGATACCAACTGTAACGCCCCGACCCTAATTACCTAGAGTCGGTGCATTATTACATAACATTGGCATGATCATGAGAAAGATCAAGTCTCGAAAGACCGATTAGTTTAGTAGCCTTGGAATAACTAGATACATTCATAAATTTTTACATTACATCATAAAAAAAAACATCTTGTCTTCATATCCCCTCATACTATCCCTGCAGGTCATTCATAAATTACTTCTTCATAATCCTGGGAAAAATAAAACATTGAAAGGGGTGAGCTCGGATGCTCAGTAAGGATAACATTATAGCAGAAGCTTTCATAAATAAGCATAAACACTTAAGGCAATTTATAACTAAAACAAAAGCCTTTTAAATTTAAACTTCAGCATAAAATGGCGAAGGTAAAATGAAATAATGCCATTTACTTACTCACATGGATATTCTACTAGTCGAATGATCACATGCAATATCAATAACCACTTTCATAATGATGGAATGCATAATGCCAGACTATCATAACCACATAGCCAAGGCCTCGTGCCAAGACTACAAATAAGATTTTGCCAAGGCCTTGTGCCAAGACACTAGTTTGTCTCATGATACCTACCGATGCATCGAGGAGCTATAGCGGGCTCCACCCGTCACTTATTAAGTCCAATGCATTCCCATATGAAAAGGTTTAAACATAACGTAAACATTCGTATTAAACTAGCATACGAAATGTCAATACTTTCACCACAAACCATGAATGGTATAAAAATAGCACATCCACAGTCAAACATAATTCATTCGATACAATATGGAAGATTGTATTGTATCACATTAACCTCAATCAATAATAATGAAGGATGTTGACATAGATGAAAATAATCATCAAAACTATTTGAGAGAAATATCCCCCTTTTCTTGAAAACATTTAAAAGTCACACTATTTGTCAAGAAGCCATTTAAAAGTATATTTTTGAATCAAAGTGTCCCATACCACTTTGAAACTTTTAAAAGGAGTTTTAATTTTAAAACTTTAATGTCCATATAAATAAATCCTTAAAACCATTTTTAAAATATGGACATTAATGAGCATGATTTAGAAGAATAATTCTTTAAAACATTTTAAAATGGTATTTTGGTTAGAGTTTCTAACCAAAAGAGAGACACTTGAATACAAATAATTGAGGTAATCAAAACATTGTAATATCATGAGAATAAAGGAATTCATGATATACTATGTCAAAGTACATTATATACACCACATAGAAGTGATTTGGTGTATATCATCAAAGAAGTCTCAATGGAATGTAAATTGAGATGAAATTTCTCAAAAAGGTTGTATCCTTAGGTTAAGGATAAATCAATGACATAATTATGTGTGACAAATATAAATACACTAAATATGATTGGATATTCAGTGTAAAACAATAAAAGGACATTCACACATATTCTTGTAAAAAAAACAATACCAACGAATTGGATGTTTAACTCAACAAATGGAGAATGAGTTAAAATTACTCTTATCAAATTCATATCAATGACTTGAGAATTACCAATGGAGTGATTATGTGTATCAAACTTCTATCCACAGGAAGGGGAGTGGAAATTATGACATAATCAAATGAATAGTGATTCCACACATAATCTTGGGGTAATATAATCAATGAAATATGTGTAAAGCCAAATGAGTGGAAATTGAAATCTCAAATTCCCTTATCGATTAGGTAACTTACGAAACATACACCCATGAAAGAAGTATCATACCATGATGATGTAAATACCCATAAATTAAAGTATATTACACAATGAATACGATCATGGGCAGTACACATACACCACATGCAATAATTAAGTGGTGATCAATGGAATTCTCACGGAATTAAAAGTGAGATAAGAAAACCCTTACCACGTTAATCAACTGAGTCGTATGGCCAAAAGTTAATAACCACCAAATGATTTACAGAATAAAATGAATATAAATATAATCATGAATATATATCAAATGGTAGTACACAATACACCACTTTCAATAATTTAGTGGCGAACAATGGAAATCTCACGGAATTGAAAGTGAGATAAGAGAATCCCTTACTTTGTACTTTTTCCTTGGTCGATGGTAGGTTTACCTCCTGTATAATGGTGAAATAATTGTTATTGAATAATACAAGAATCATTTACTTTAATATGATATCATATATGATCTTTTAACATTGATTTGTTAATAATATCTTAGTATTAACGCCGTTTCGGGTGTTAACTTACTCATTTTCTTTTATATGTTTTGTTACATAAGTCATGTTTGTTGTATCTTATTCATATCCAGAATGATATCAAGTCCTTAAACATCATTTTTAAATCATTAAATGATAATTCTACTTGAATGGATACGATGGATAATGAATCTTATCGCGTTCATGGAGACGGTAGTCCGTACGTACGCACGAACGCTACTTCCATTTAATTTTTTATTTTAAAAGAATTGAATCCAAATGATACATAGGTATATTACTATTCCAGTATAATATAATATTTTATATATGTTACTTAAGTTCATTAACACCATCCTTTATACGTTCCATGTGTGGTATGAACGAGTCATATCATTTTAAGGGGGCGGTAGTCCGCACTTCCTCAAATGAAATTATCGTATGTATATACGACATGAAACGAATAATGGTATGAAATAAAATGGAATTACAGAAGCTTATATATAAAATATATATAATTAATATCATATTTAATTACAGTGCCATCATAATGGCCACCATGAGAGGCGGTAAGATGTTTTTGAACAATCATCGTTTCGTGAGGCGTTAGTTTGCCATCCACAGAAACATTATGTTCATCATCCATTAGATGGAGTTGTGTGTATGTGTAGTTTTAATACTTCTTATAACAACATCCTAGTATATTGAGGATACTGGTGTTGTTACAAAAGAAGGGAAATAAAAAGAGTTTGGGGGTTGAAGAAGCAAAATAAATGAAAATAATTTAAGAGAAATCGTTACCTTTAATTTAGGTAACTCACTTTGGTTGGAACCAAAGGACTTGTTGAAATGCTTTCTGCCTAAGGGGAAGCTTCAAGGAGGAGGAGAGGGATGTGGGGAGCTTAGTTGGGCAGAGTTTGGACGAGCCAAGTGGCTTGAGAGGTGTGAGGAAATGAGAAGGAGGAGTGCCCTTTTATAAGAGGGGTGAGGGGCACCTTTGGAAAAGCTAGAAATATTAATTTATAATAAATTCATATTCGGTTTCCAATGGCTCCAAAGTTGACTATTCAAAGGTTGAGGTGGGGATAGGTCGAAAACAAATCATCCAATAGAATTTAGACAGGTTTGGGTACTTATATTAACCTTATCTTTAAGTATTAACTCTAAGTTAATTAGTTTCACTTTTACAATGTCTCTTTGTATTTTTATATAATATGGTTAATAAACATACTATATACATCCAAAAGACCCCCAAGTGGTCCATTAATGATTAACCTATCATAATATAAGTCTCTTGGCCGAACCTTAGATTTTTAGGAATTTAATATCAATTAATAATATAATATTTGTTTTAAGAACTCTTTTATGTCAATTTTGACACTATTCACTAGTTGATTTTTGTGAAACTCATAACAGATTGATTACTTCGAACAAAGTCATATAAATCAATCCTAATATATCATATTATCCTAGAAAATTTGTTTAATTCATTAAAAGTTTCATATTATAATTATTTGGGTATTTATAATATCAATTATGTTAATTTGTTACTATATTAGTAATTACTGCATCATCATTGTGTCATAAATAAAATAAATTATTTAATGTCAAAAAATTATAAATAAAATATAATTATGTAGGAAATCTTTTTATCTTTCTAATGAATATTTATAATCTAAAATCCAACATATATAACCCTATGTAACAATTGTTGTTCTAAAAGATATATGCTTGTGTCATTTTTGTATTCATTTTAACTTAATTAATATAAAGTGTCATTATCACTTACAAGTGGATCCATGGGGTCCCAAAATTGACCCAAAGATTCCCATGGTCGACCATGTATCAACCAATAGGGTTAAGACACATTTTAGGGTAATTTATTATTATTATAATATTATTTTGTTTAACCCTTATTTACCGGATTTACCCTTAACCATGGTAAATAAAATATTTACCGCAGTAATTATTCAAAATGTCTAAAAATAAAAGTTACCTATTTACACAATTTGGACATCCTGATTACAAATATGGAATCCATTTTTCTAAATTCATAACACAGAAGTGGCAGAAATTAATTTAAAATTAATTCCCGCTGTCAAAACAAAAAGCGTGTTTTTAAGAGATAATAACTATCAAAAGATTGACACTTGTTTATGTTCGGTTTAATTGTAAAATTATGTCCAATGACCAACATTATATTAAATGGTAAAAATATATTCTAAATATACTTTAAAACCACTCAATTTCACAATTTATCACTATTAATTATTTTGATTAAAAAAGTTGTTTTTAATTAAAATTTAGTAATTTTCACTATTCATCAAAATATGAAAGTTATCCGAAAAGTACCAAAATTTCACCTTAGGCTAAATTCGATATTCCGAATCCAAAAATGAAGTCCATTTTGAAATATAAAATATATATAATTTCAAAAAGTAGGTATTACTATTCATAACGGCTAGTTCGATTGGTTGTGGTGTGTTAAAATCTCGAAGTTGCGTACAATGCACGTCATTGCATTATTCGAAAGGAAACATACCGAGGAAGCTTGGGGTGTTACATTCTCCCCTCCTTCAATAAATTGCGTCCTCGCAATTTTTAAAATTTTGCTTGGGAATATAATGGAAAGTCCCGCATCGGAAAAAGAGTCAATAAAACTATCACTTTAAAAGAAAGAAAGAGAGGTATAAGGGTCATCCAAGATAACCCATACTAGGATTCCATGTAAGAAAACATGGATATGGATGATAAACTAAGTGTCAATTTCTGATGGAGAGGGATAGAAATCATGATCAGGAGAAAGTTAACAATGAGAAAACCACAAACTTGTGTTGGGACAAACGACCATTAGTCTCCTAGTAGGAAAGTAAACGGACAACATTTTTTTTAAGTTACATTACATAAGGAAGAGTAATTCATTTATGATATTGACTAAGAACATTATGAGATATACTTACATTTTAAGTAGATTTTCATTCTTTAATAAATTTCCACCACTAACTCATTTTTTTTAAACGATGAGTATTCAAGAAGACTTGGTCACACTGGAAGAGATAGAATAAACTTCTATAGAATCATATGATCCATGAAGGATAAACCATATATTTACATTGTCTTTGAAGATTAATCAAAACCAAAATGGTCAATGAATGATCTAATGATCCCCCAAAAGGATATTCATTGAGATAAATATGCACTAATCTTAATTTCTAAAATTAAACCAACAATACCCCAAAGTTAAATAGATACCATTCAATAACCAATTGTCCTTAAAATCCTTTAATATAATCCAAACTAATATTGAAACCCAAAACATAGAAGAATTTGATTATGTAGTCTCCCATGTTAAATTGTATCTCCAAATGACATCAGATACTCTTAAAGTCACATACTCAAAAGTAATTAACCTAATCACATATTCTCTATTATAGGTTAATCATTTCCATAAATAACCCAAATCACTATAAATCCACAATAAAAACGTAGATAAAAATCTATCATTACTCCACAAATGAAACCCCATAGTATTCTATTTTCCTTGGGCATATAGTGTTCCCAACAAAACGAACATCTTCCAAAATAACATTTATCACTTAATCACCAAATCATTTTCCTATACCAAGGGTATTCTTTTGATATGAAATAAGAACCCAAATCAACTTATTATTGATCAATAAAATCATTTAACTAAAAAAAAAGTCACACTAACCAGGGACTTCACGTAGTCCAGTGGTAGGCGATAAATCCCAATCGCACTTTGGTTGTGGGTTCGATTCCCATAGCTTTGTCCGACGCGACGGGTTGTCACACGGTCTACGTGTTGTCCTTTTTCAAAAACTATATTTTATAATATTGCCAAAATGAGATAAATTCCTCAAAATACTATATCATAAATTTAACCACAAATGTTATATCATACCTTGAATCTTCATCCCAAATTAGAATAACTTATAATTCTCTCAAACCCCAATGATCATATAAATCCAAATGGTTATTTATACCCATATCCACAAGAGAAGAGACAATTCTTCCTTAAATATCATTCTCACATGGCAAACTGCGGGGTTACAAATACAAGAGAAAATTATTCCATAGTAAACCCATCAACAAGGAGTACTAATACTTTTTAAACATTTCTCCAACCATTTATTCCCACATAGCTTCTTCTTTGACCAAGAAAATATCCTATAGAATAGGACATTCACTCGGGTAATGTCCAGGTCCCCTACATTTACGACAAATGACTGTAAATGGACTCTTGGGACCATTTTTATCTTCTTCCATAGTACTCTTCATTTTTCTTCGGCAATTCTTTACTTTATGTCCTTCCTTCCCGCACGTAAAACATTTCGTTGTCCCATTGAGACACTTTCCTGGGTGTCTCTTTCCACATTTCCTGCATGATGAAAATTGAGGGTTCTTTTCTCCATGGTCTCCATTGCTGGAGCTCTTATCATTTATCACCTTTCTCTTCCTTGTTGAGTCTGGGAGTTGGTTAATATATATGTTGTTGATCATATTTTTGGAAAACTGATTTGGCATAAAGACGATATCTTTTACGCCTATCAACATTCCATTTTGTTGCTCATTGCCACCACCGTTCCCATCTTGTACATCATTCTCAAAGTCACTATGACTTCCTTGGAATCCAGCCATTGACTAAAACCATAAAGCATTGTGTGAGTAATAGTAGTCATAAAATCATTTAGAGATTAAAATGTCACCATATTCTCAATTTGAAACATATTAGGATTAACCAAGGTCATTTACTCTCATCTTATATATATATTACTTAAATTGGTTTGTAAAGAAAATGTAAATTATCCTAAGCATATCCCCCGTGAGTGTCGTAACCAAGAGTGCAGCAAGGCCCGTTGTCGTGCACCAGTTCCCGTTCGAGTCTAGCTCAAAGCGGTGTTTTCGGGTTTTACCCCTAGGTACATCTGTGCCAGAGCCGCCTCTACCTGCTCGTATCCAGACAGGGATGTATTGCTCGGAAAACTCACAAAATCTCTACAATACCAAAATTCTAGGAAGTTCTTTTATACTAATCCTCAAAGTTCATCTTAGGTCTACGTGCTCTAATCAGAGTTTATCTAAATCTAGCTACCAAGGTTTGTACTAAACTTCCTCTGATACCAACTGTAACGCCCCGACCCTAATTACCTAGAGTCGGTGCATTATTACATAACATTGGCATGATCATGAGAAAGATCAAGTCTCGAAAGACCGATTAGTTTAGTAGCCTTGGAATAACTAGATACATTCATAAATTTTTACATTACATCATAAAAAAAAACATCTTGTCTTCATATCCCCTCATACTATCCCTGCAGGTCATTCATAAATTACTTCTTCATAATCCTGGGAAAAATAAAACATTGAAAGGGGTGAGCTCGGATGCTCAGTAAGGATAACATTATAGCAGAAGCTTTCATAAATAAGCATAAACACTTAAGGCAATTTATAACTAAAACAAAAGCCTTTTAAATTTAAACTTCAGCATAAAATGGAGAAGGTAAAATGAAATAATGCCATTTACTTACTCACATGGATATTCTACTAGTCGAATGATCACATGCAATATCAATAACCACTTTCATAATGATGGAATGCATAATGCCAGACTATCATAACCACATAGCCAAGGCCTCGTGCCAAGACTACAAATAAGATTTTGCCAAGGCCTTGTGCCAAGACACTAGTTTGTCTCATGAGACCTACCGATGCATCGAGGAGCTATAGCGGGCTCCACCCGTCACTTATTAAGTCCAATGCATTCCCATATGAAAAGGTTTAAACATAACGTAAACATTCGTATTAAACTAGCATACGAAATGTCAATACTTTCACCACAAACCATGAATGGTATAAAAATAGCACATCCACAGTCAAACATAATTCATTCGATACAATATGGAAGATTGTATTGTATCACATTAACCTCAATCAATAATAATGAAGGATGTTGACATAGATGAAAATAATCATCAAAACTATTTGAGAGAAATATCCCCCTTTTCTTGAAAACATTTAAAAGTCACACTATTTGTCAAGAAGCCATTTAAAAGTATATTTTTGAATCAAAGTGTCCCATACCACTTTGAAACTTTTAAAAGGAGTTTTAATTTTAAAACTTTAATGTCCATATAAATAAATCCTTAAAACCATTTTTAAAATATGGACATTAATGAGCATGATTTAGAAGAATAATTCTTTAAAACATTTTAAAATGGTATTTTGGTTAGAGTTTCTAACCAAAAGAGAGACACATGAATACAAATAATTGAGGTAATCAAAACATTGTAATATCATGAGAATAAAGGAATTCATGATATACTATGTCAAAGTACATTATATACACCACATAGAAGTGATTTGGTGTATATCATCAAAGAAGTCTCAATGGAATGTAAATTGAGATGAAATTTCTCAAAAAGGTTGTATCCTTAGGTTAAGGATAAATCAATGACATAATTATGTGTGACAAATATAAATACACTAAATATGATTGGATATTCAGTGTAAAACAATCAAAGGACATTCACACATATTCTTGTAAAAAAAACAATACCAACGAATTGGATGTTTAACTCAACAAATGGAGAATGAGTTAAAATTACTCTTATCAAATTCATATCAATGACTTGAGAATTACCAATGGAGTGATTATGTGTATCAAACTTCTATCCACAGGAAGGGGAGTGGAAATTATGACATAATCAAATGAATAGTGATTCCACACATAATCTTGGGGTAATATAATCAATGAAATATGTGTAAAGCCAAATGAGTGGAAATTGAAATCTCAAATTCCCTTATCGATTAGGTAACTTACGAAACATACACCCATGAAAGAAGTATCATACCATGATGATGTAAATACCCATAAATTAAAGTATATTACACAATGAATACGATCATGGGCAGTACACATACACCACATGCAATAATTAAGTGGTGATCAATGGAATTCTCACGGAATTAAAAGTGAGATAAGAAAACCCTTACCACGTTAATCAACTGAGTCGTATGGCCAAAAGTTAATAACCACCAAATGATTTACAGAATAAAATGAATATAAATATAATCATGAATATATATCAAATGGTAGTACACAATACACCACTTTCAATAATTTAGTGGCGAACAATGGAAATCTCACGGAATTGAAAGTGAGATAAGAGAATCCCTTACTTTGTACTTTTTCCTTGGTCGATGGTAGGTTTACCTCCTGTATAATGGTGAAATAATTGTTATTGAATAATACAAGAATCATTTACTTTAATATGATATCATATATGATCTTTTAACATTGATTTGTTAATAATATCTTAGTATTAACGCCGTTTCGGGTGTTAACTTACTCATTTTCTTTTATATGTTTTGTTACATAAGTCATGTTTGTTGTATCTTATTCATATCCAGAATGATATCAAGTCCTTAAAAATCATTTTTAAATCATTAAATGATAATTCTACTTGAATGGATACGATGGATAATGAATCTTATCGCGTTCATGGAGACGGTAGTCCGTACGTACGCACGAACGCTACTTCCATTTAATTTTTTATTTTAAAAGAATCGAATCCAAATGATACATAGGTATATTACTATTCCAGTATAATATAATATTTTATATATGTTACTTAAGTTCATTAACACCATCCTTTATACGTTCCATGTGTGGTATGAACGAGTCATATCATTTTAAGGGGGCGGTAGTCCGCACTTCCTCAAATGAAATTATCGTATGTATATACGACATGAAACGAATAATGGTATGAAATAAAATGGAATTACAGAAGCTTATATATAAAATATATATCATTAATATCATATTTAATTACAGTTCCATCATAATGGCCACCATGAGAGGCGGTAAGATGTTTTTGAACAATCATCGTTTCGTGAGGCGTTAGTTTGCCATCCACAGAAACATTATGTTCATCATCCATTAGATGGAGTTGTGTGTATGTGTAGTTTGAATACTTATTATAACAACATCCTAGTATATTGAGGATACTGGTGTTGTTACAAAAGAAGGGAAATAAAAAGAGTTTGGGGGTTGAAGAAGCAAAATAAATGAAAATAATTTAAGAGAAATCGTTACCTTTAATTTAGGTAACTCACTTTGGTTGGAACCAAAGGACTTGTTGAAATGCTTTCTGCCTAAGGGGAAGCTTCAAGGAGGAGGAGAGGGATGTGGGGAGCTTAGTTGGGCAGAGTTTGGACGAGCCAAGTGGCTTGAGAGGTGTGAGGAAATGAGAAGGAGGAGTGCCCTTTTATAAGAGGGGTGAGAGGCACCTTTGGAAAAGCTAGAAATATTAATTTATAATAAATTCATATTCGGTTTCCAATGGCTCCAAAGTTGACTATTCAAAGGTTGAGGTGGGGATAGGTCGAAAACAAATCATCCAATAGAATTTAGACAGGTTTGGGTACTTATATTAACCTTATCTTTAAGTATTAACTCTAAGTTAATTAGTTTCACTTTTACAATGTCTCTTTGTATTTTTATATAATATGGTTAATAAACTTACTATATACATCCAAAAGACCCCCAAGTGGTCCATTAATGATTAACCTATCATAATATAAGTCTCTTGGCCGAACCATAGATTTTTAGGAATTTAATATCAATTAATAATATAATATTTGTTTTAAGAACTCTTTTATGTCAATTTTGACACTATTCACTAGTTGATTTTTGTGAAACTCATAACAGATTGATTACTTCGAACAAAGTCATATAAATCAATCCTAATATATCATATTATCCTAGAAAATTTGTTTAATTCATTAAAAGTTTCATATTATAATTATTTGGGTATTTATAATATCAATTATGTTAATTTGTTACTATATTAGTAATTACTGCATCATCATTGTGTCATAAATAAAATAAATTATTTAATGTAAAAAAATTATAAATAAAATATAATTATGTAGGAAATATTTTTATCTTTCTAATTAATATTTATAATCAAAAATCCAACATATATAACCCTATGTAACAATTGTTTTTCTAAAAGATATATGCTTGTGTCATTTTTGTATTCATTTTAACTTAATTAATATAAAGTGTCATTATCACTTACAAGTGGATCCATGGGGTCCCAAAATTGACCCAAAGATGCCCATGGTCGACCATGTATCAACCAATAGGGTTAAGACACATTTTAGGGTAATTTATTATTATTATAATAATATTTTATTTAACCCTTATTTACCGGATTTACCCTTAACCATGGTAAATAAAATATTTACCGCAGTAATTATTCAAAATGTCTAAAAATAAAAGTTACCTATTTACACAATTTGGACATCCTGATTACAAATATGGAATACATTTTTCTAAATTCATAACACAGAAGTGGCAGAAATTAATTTAAAATTAATTCCCGCTGTCAAAACAAAAAGCGTGTTTTTAAGAGATAATAACTATCAAAAGATTGACACTTGTTTATGTTCGGTTTAATTGTAAAATTATGTCCAATGACCAACATTATATTAAATGGTAAAAATATATTCTAAATATACTTTAAAACCACTCAATTTCACAATTTATCACTATTAATTATTTTGATTAAAAAAGTTGTTTTTAATTAAAATTTAGTAATTTTCACTATTCATCAAAATATGAAAGTTATCCGAAAAGTACCAAAATTTCACCTTAGGCTAAATTCGATATTCCGAATCCAAAAATGAAGTCCATTTTGAAATATAAAATATATATAATTTCAAAAAGTAGGTATTACTATTCATAACGGCTAGTTCGATTGGTTGTGGTGTGTTAAAATCTCGAAGTTGCGTACAATGCACGTCATTGCATTATTCGAAAGGAAACATACCGAGGAAGCTTGGGGTGTTACAATAATAATGGTTTTATTAACACCCTTTAAGGCATTAAATAAAAATGAAAGGGCATCACCCACAACGTCGGTAAATTGACACATCACAGTGGAGGATTTGATTTTTAGAATATGAGAGAGAGAGGGAGGAGTTTAATAATTAATCTTCAATTAACATGATAAAATATCAGTATATCAAAATATAATAGAGTTTTCATGTCATTTTTATAAGAGTTGGTGAGGAGAAGAGAAGAATATAAATGAAATTGAAATGAAATTAAAAGAAAAAGAAAGAGGATTTTATCTCTTGGATGTATCCTCCTTGAGAACCTTCTTAGGGAAAGGTTTTAGTATTTTGGTGATACCAAGAGTTCTTGGACTTGGGATAAGGTCATTGGGAGATTTTGGTGTAGAATTTTGATAGGGTTCACATCTTGATAGGTGTGTGAAGTAGAAGGTATGAGGGGTGGTATTTATAGTGGAGGAGAGGGGTGTATTCTCATTATAATATACATTAATTTATTATATTGGAACAATACTATGAATATTTTGAGAAATATCTATAAATATATTAAAATAATTAAGTGTGTTTTGAGATTAAGGTGCTTACATCAGCCTTTCATCAATATTTACTAAAAAATTCAGGTATTTATCATTTATAGAAAGTTATCGTATTTTATTATTGATAAAAAATTCAAGTATTTCATTAAAATAAAAAAATTAACCCTAATTTTTTAATTTATGGAATTAGAAAATGAACTCCATTTTATGAAAATAATTTTCTAAATACGATTAATTTAATTTTTAATTACAATCATCATTTACTTGGAAAATACAGATTTTAAAATTATAACTAATTTTGTAACACTTTGAAAAAGTACTTAAGATCTCATAATATTATATTAAAATCATAAGACATAAAAATATTAATTTATGGATACATTTTTTGAAAATATATATTTTTTTAAATTAATAAATTAATTATAAAATTATAATTAAATATTTACGAGTTACAAAAATTCCTACAGTTAATAATTTTTGAGGAATTTAATTAATTAGTCTATGATATAATTATACCATAATTTCATTTATAATATTCTTAAAATTTAGTTATGCTTTCATGGGTGGTTTTAATATACATTTGTTTGGTTTTCTATTCATAAGGGTAATATTACTATTCTTAAGGCCAAGTTACAATTTCATTGGTATAGGTTCCTTAACTTCTAGAAATACTTCTTATTTCACTAATTATTCATTTATAATGTTTTTATTATGAAATATAAGTGGTTTTATGTGATTTATACAATATAAAATTACTATAATATTGGATAGATTGTATTCATAAAATTTTTGGTTGTTATAGTTTCCCTTGTTTCCTTTATTACCTTTGAGTTGGGTGTGACAAATATTTTATAGGGAAAAGGGGAAAATGGTTTCAAAAATGAAATTGTAGGGTCCATAAATGCTTTTGAAATGTTTAATCCACATGTGGGTTTATTTTTAATAGTGTGGTATTTTGAAGAGAATTGATTGGAACATTAAACTCGAATAGTTTTTGGATAAATCTTCATTTTGGATTATTTTATAAAGGTGGTACTTTGGAAAAGTGAATGTTCCAGGATTTGTTGATTCCTATATCATTTAAAAAAGAAATGATTTTTTTTATACATCACTTTAAAACTATAAATTTTGGGTTCTTTTATAAAAGTAATGAAATGTAATTATGGTTGTATCATACTATCTTCAGGTCAAACCTTCCACACTAATGATAGTGGGTACGTAGTATTCATTTTTTATGTAGTTCTCTATAGGATATGGATTTTAGGTTGGATATAGTTTCATAATCTGTGGGAAGTGGTTGGTTTTTGGGATCATAGTGGTGACTTGAGAGTCACATAGATATGGTGATTAATCCTTCAGTTTCATGGAATCAGTAGTCTTAGTTTTTAGGTTTGGCCTCTTTTGTATTTAATTTACATTACTTTAGCTTATCTTATAGATTTGTAAATATTTATTAAATTATTATTTATTTTAAGTTTTTTTAGAATTTATCCTAATCACATTATTAGCCTACCATGTTTTTCATTTATATTTGGTTACTTATGTTTAAAACCACCCTAATAGTTATGTTGGATACCCTTGATTTGTTTTAGTATCAGGGGATTGGGGATGCTCCTTAGGCATTTGGCAGGCTGATTTGGGTGCTGGTTCAGATGAAAGATCAGGTTGGTTTATTACATTTCTATTTACCCATGTTATAAATAAAATTACTACACATGATATGTCTAGAATAGTAGCATGTATGGATAATTTTCTAAGAGATATTGGAGATTTATTATAGACTAATTCGTTTCTTATAGAGTGCCAAAAATATCCATATGATGATATTGACATTGGATTTGATAGTTAAATATTTTTCTAACTCTATAAAACTCTAAACCTAAAATATCCTTTCAATTTCAGTGAATAAATATTTTTAGTGATATTTTAATTATTAATGGTTAAAATTGGATCTCTCTTGTTCATTTCAAAATCAGTATATAAATAAGGTATTTATTCACACCAGATTATGAGTGTGTGGGTATAGGGAATCACAGTTGGTATCAAAGAAGGGTTTAACATAACTTTATCGGTCATGATATTTATTGTGGAAAATTTAAGGTAAAATATGTTTAGTCCAATCATAATTTTAATGATATAGATAACTCTTTATGTTAATTGACATAATTTTTAATATTTTAGTTGTTAGGATAAATTAAAATTAGTAAAAAACCCAAGGGACAAATGTAAGGGATAAAACCATTTATAAGATAACATCCCGAAGTTTTTTGAGAGTAGTCATTGTTCAGTTATCCTAGAAATTACATCCCTATATAGATACTAAAAAGTGGATGTTGATATATCACAAATGCACCTAGGGGTAATCACCCTACAAAAGGATGGTTGACTATCAACTCAATCTTCACTCTGATGCATAATGAGTGGGTATAAGAAATCACACTTTGAAAAACCCTCTCAAGGTATATTATTTTGTTGATCATATTATATTTACAATACATTACAAAGGATTTATTATGGTAAGGAATTAGGTTGTGGAATATAGATAACCCAACCTAAGGAAACCTAGATTTAACCGAGAGTGATTTCGGTTGGATTGAAAGCTAATTTAATAATTTAGAAAAATAATACACTTGAGGATGAATTTTTCATGTTATTATATTACAATTATCCTCTAATGGTTTTAATTTTATAATACTCATTATTAAATCCTTTTGGTTTTTTTGTAATGGTTGAGGCCCAAACGTACCATGTTAACAATGGATTCTATATACAATACATATAACTTTATAATGACAAACCTAAATATATAAGATCCATAGTGAGAAATATTGTGATTATTCTAAACCATATATAAATAATTATGATTAAAAAAATGAAATTAGTTTATTTTTAAGCCTACCAAAGAAGATAAGGATGAATTCTCATGGATGTCCAGGTCCTGAAGATGAAGAAGGAAATAAGATTCAATTTCATTTGAGTAAAAAAAGTGGTAAGAATCACTGATGGGAATTCCTCAATGTAACTGAAAGATGATTCGTATATGGAAAAGGAGGGCATAGTAAAAAAAGTCTCAAAGGTAAGATGATGTAATCCGTTAGCAAGGTGGAGGGAAAATATTCATATCATAGTCATACCTAAGCTATTATGATAAACACCACATCTGAAATTATATCTTGAGTTGTGTATATCATTTAGATACCCTTAACTAATTTAATTAGCATGTGATAATCAAAATTACGATGAAAAAGTTTATTTAAGGGGGATAATGTGATACCTTGAGAATTTAAATTATATATTTTTCTTTAAAACCTTGTGTGTTTAATAGCTTGATTTACTCACAACACCGAACCAAAATGAACCACAGAACATTATATAACCATTAAGATGTATCCATATAATTGGAGGGGAGAAATAGAGTTAAACAAACTATGAAATATAAGTAGAATTAAAAATTTATGTCATTTAAAATACAAAGGCATTGATAAAAATTCAATTAATATAACTAAATAGCCAATAATAATTATTTATTTTTAAAAAAATTAAACCCTTCTAAAATTTTATTTTATGAAATTTATTTAGTGTACTAAATATATTACTAATATTAATAATATGTTTACACCAAATTTCATTATTAATTTATAGGAAATAAGAGTATGAAAAGTCAATATATTAATTTTTTTCATATGATAGTATTTTTCATTATATATTTATGATTTTATTTAAAATTTAAATTATAAAATGGTAGAATATAAATTTGACCGAATTAAATTCATTTTTTATTTATAATAAAAAATAATTTAGTATGATTTTTTGGATTTTTTCTAAAATAGTTGATATTTAGGTGAATACTGAAAAATATAGTTTTTTACCAAAACTATATGTTTTATGACTTTATCATGAAGTAAAAATACCAATAAGTTTATAAAACATTTTAATTGGTCAAATATTTTATTATGCTTAAAAAATACATTTTTTTATCATTATTAAATTTTAAAACATATGTTTCAGATTTTATAATCTTAAGTAATATTTCAAAACGATTAAAACCATTTTTAGTATTTTATTTTAATAGAGTTTTATTTTTATAAAATTAGGTCTTTTATTTCTTTAAAAGATGAAAAACATTTATCTGTTTTTTTAATAAACCAATTTTTATCATGAAAACCAAATACATTTATAATTTTACCCAATACATAAATTTTGTGCTTAAGAATACAATTTCTAAAAATGGGTAATTACACGTTACATGATTTAATGTTAGAAATTTATTTTCTTACACAAACTTTTATCTAATAAAATATATTTAATATTATTAATTTGTTGGAATAAATTATATAATAAGTTCAATTTTGTTTTTAGGCTTTAAAAGTGAATTAGTTATGTAAAAACTAGTCACCAAGGTAATACCAAAAATGGTAAACATGACTATTCAAAGAGTAACGAACATAGAAATATTTTTAAAAATTAACGTTTGTTGTATTATAGACCTTATATAATCCCCAAATCCATTATTTTCCATTTTAGAGTCTTCTTGAGAAGTGAAAAATGTGTTCTACTTATATTAAGTTGAGATAATTCCCAAAATTCCATTCTCACCACTTATAAAAGGAGCCTCTCACCACCCCTCCAAGACCACCGCTAAAATTAGTTTTCCTCTTTTAAATATGACAAATTTTTTAATTTAAATATAATTATATTATTATTTTTCTTCAGAATCTAGTCATAATAAATTATCTTAAGACCTCAATTTGTGAGGAATCGTACAAGGAGAACACACAGATTTCAATGTGAGTACTCATTTTCCCCTAACTTCTTCCCTTTATATATTACATTTTCAATTATTATTTCATAAGTCTCATGTGTTGTAATTATTTTTTTATAATTAATTTTATTATTCTAATTTAATTAATATTAATCACCTTTCCCCATTTATATTAATAAAAATGAAACCAATTTTCTTGTGTTGTGTGGATTGCCACCTCCACGAAGCCATGAAATCAATTCTTCACCAAAACCTATATTAACATGTTCTAGGGGTGAAATTAAAGAATAAAGGGTAAATATATAATATAGTTATTATTATGAAGTGATAAATTATAATCCAAATCTTTTCCCATTAATTATTAAAGAAATGGAATTGTTAATCATGCTTTGTGCGGACTACCACCTCCATGAAGTAATGTATCTTATTTTTCATCTAGTTTTTTTATTATTTATTAAAAAATATTAAAATATAACTCAACACCTTAAACATATCTAAATAACGTGATTATTATTCTTTAATAGTTATATTATACCAAAATAAACCATTTTCATAATCATAATCTTCTTTTAATTATGGTATCTTCATGTTTAGGTAGGTTTAACCACCTACTTAATAAATGATATAAAATAGTTTCATATATGACAATGATAAATTAATTAATAAAAATATATGACATAAATAAGAAAATTAATATTTTTTTTGTGTAATTATAAAATTAGTTTTAAACTTCTTAATTAAGATACCAATGTCTATTATTGCAAAACCACCGAAGCTTGCTCATCACCGATTTCAAATTTAAGGATCGAAACAAAAAATACCATATAATAAAATTATAACGTTATAAATAATTAAAAAACATTAAATATTTTACTTTTTATGATATGGGGATGATGAAGTTTATGGGAATAATGAATAACAACACCTCTATTACGAAACTTGTTAAAAATAATAAAGATTACTCACAACTGATATAGAAAGTCGATAATAACTAACTAATATAACTATAGAGAAGAATTATAAATGTATTATTTAAAATTTTATACATATAAAAAAGGTTATTAAGAAGTTTATTATGATTTTTTTATATAGTAGATTCAAGAACGTTAATGAATGTCAGGAATTTAGGTAAGGGTTTCATGTCTCAAATTTTCATCCCTTGAGAAATATTCCTTATTATAGAACATGTTTCTTTGGAATAGTTCATCTATTTAAACTTTAATATTTGATATAATGATCCTATAATTATTCATGGAATTGAATTTTTAATTTAAAATCATATCCTTCAAGAGGTTTCAACTCAAAATTTTCTATGGTTGTAAGGGTTTCTTGTTTCAAAATTTCACCCCTTACGACATATTCCTTATAATAAACCATGTTTATTTAGAAAGGTGTTTATATTTACAATTTAATATTTTATATCAGGGTCCAATAATTATTCTTGTTATTTAATTTTTCCTTAGAAATTATATCCTTTAAGGGGGTTTGACACAGAAGTTTCTAAGGCTGTAAGGGTTTATTCTATCAAATTTTCACCCCTTGATACACATTTCATGTTACACACCTTATTTTATTTGGAATGGTGTATCTACCAAATAATGAATATATTTTACCAAATCCATTTAATTGACGAATTTTTTCTATCCATATCATGTTCTTTATTTAAATGGCCTTTGATTTAAAAGATACCAAAGTAGTAAATATTTTTATTAATTCAACTCCCATTATTGAGTTATAATGTTTCTTATTGAACTTATTTATTACAAGATTAGTTTATTTAAAAATAATATTTTATTTCTTGATACTTTCTCTTTATCTTTGGTGAAAATGAAACTTTTTATTCAAATTTTACTCTTTTATGAATTTCATTCCCATAAAAATTATATCATTGTTGAAAATAATTCCCATCCTATTTAATGATGATATTATCACCTTATAAACATTTTCCATTCATGAAAATGTTTTCCTTTATATTTGGAAACCTCAATTATGTGTTATATCATTTTACCTTCATATTTTCTATTAACAATTTTCAATGGTATGATCTACTACCTATTCTTACAATGAATGTTTTCAATAAAGGTATTTGAAAATATTAAATATGTTTTCTATATTTTCAAAATAAAATGTTTTATCTTCCACACCAAATTTATTTTAATAAAATTAATATATTTTGAAGGATTTTTTTACTGGATACTATTTTTCAAAATTAAATGTTTTCAATGTTTTCACTTCAACTCTTTAAAAATAACTTTTTAAATTGACCAGTAACTTCTTTTTTTAAAATGTTAAAAATGTTTTATAAAATATAATTTTATGTCTTTCGTCTATGTGTAAACATATTTGTTTTCATATTTTTATTTTCTATGAAAATTCATCTATACCCCTTCATGTTTTATCAAATAAATTCTTACTCTTATTTCTTTATAAAAAAATGTTTTCAAAAGATCTAGAATATTTATTATTTCTGAAGTAATTTTTATAAAACTACTAAAAAGTGTTTCAATATAAATTATTTCCCTTTTACATATCTTATACTTTATATAGGAAATTATTTTAGTGATATCATCAACCTTATTAGTCTAGATGGATTATATAATAGTCGTTTCTATCAAAGAAAGGATCCATCATTTTCTTTTCCTTTACAAATCATCCTTTGTTATTATTGAACCCAATCATTTAATTTATTTTCAATAATGTGTAAATATGTGTTTAGTAAGTTGATATGAATTAGTGATTAATGGATATTTTTTTATATATTCATTTAATGTCATTTGATTGCATTCATAAAAATTTCTACTTGTAAATATGATAATTATTGCGGTGATCTATAAAGAAATACAGGAAAAGTGTTGATGGATGAATGAACATTTTCTTATTCATATTATTCAAGTCGAAAATCCTCAAGATTTATTTTTATATTTCCCTAAATAATTTGGAGGTTTATTATTCACCTATATAAAGGCAAAATGGTATTTACACTACCTATATAAAGGTAAGTCACATTTTTTATAGGCTGTGTAATGGTAACTCAACATCTCTCATTAGACCAAGTTCTTAGTTTAGTGGCGATTTTTAGCGGTGGTTTACTAAACCACCGCTAAAATAATCATTAGAATTTATTGGTGGTTTTCTAAAAATCGATGCTAAATTTAAGAAATTTATTAAAAAATACACACTTTCTCCCCAACCCCACTTATCCCCTAACCCCATTCACCCCCAAGAACCCCCATGATCCCTCGCCAACGCACTTCCCCCCTCAACGGTCGCTCTGTTCCTTCCCCCTCATCGGCGCTATACATCACCGGTGCTCCATTTCCCCCTAACCCCTTCCCATGTCTGAGATATTGTTTGTGGTTCGGCCTCTATCAACCCTCTAGCATCCTCTTTTCACTAGTCATTGATTTTAGGTGTGTTTTATTTGTGTTCTCTTTGTGATTTCAGGTAAGTATCACCCTTTTCACACATACATTAATGTTTTTATTGGCTATTTATTTTTTTTATTTGGGTTTTTCTTTTAATATTATAGAGGCGCATGGTGGAATCACCAAATTCTCTTTGGGATTCTATTCAGCCATGGTAGAGGACACCATGGTGTAGTGTTTATTAGTGATATCTTCTCATTTCATTAAGGTTTGATGTACATCTGAGTTTACTAATGGTTTTCCTTATTTTAGTTTTAATTTAGTTATGGTGTTCGTGTGGTTTTAGTGGTGTATTTGTAACTATTTTTGTTCATACATTTTTTATATATTTATAACTCATACTTGCACTGTACATGAAAAAAAAATTAATACAATTTTATTTTTTTTGATGTTTGTAGTTATATTTTCTATTGGGGATACTAAATATTTATAATTATATGATCTCAAGATACTTGTTCCACTAGATAATGAACTTTTTCATTTAAAACCTTCTTAAAATTAGGTGAGGTTTCAACTATCATTTAAACTTGTTTTGAATTGTTAACGTGAATAGTTTTTATTTTTTAAAATTTGACCTTATGCACTAGAAATTTTTTATTGAGGGTATTTATCTTTATACTATATTCATGTTCAATTATGATTTCTTTATTATTATTCTCAAAAACATCATGAATCTTGAATTTCTATTGTAATTATTTTTCATAATTTTTTATGAAAATTAATTTTATATCAAGTTGAGTTTTTTTAATATCAAACGAATTATTCTAGTTTTTATCAAGTGTATAAAAATCCTCGTTAATCCTTTAATTGGGCTAAAATTTCATATTAATTTATCTAAGAAAATACTTTTCAATAATGGAGAATATTTATTCAAGATATATATATATATATTATTTCTATTTTATTGTTTCATGACACAAATTCTTGTCATTACATTTTGTGA
Organism: Viscum album; assembly: GCA_963277665.1. Lineage (NCBI taxonomy): Eukaryota > Viridiplantae > Streptophyta > Magnoliopsida > Santalales > Viscaceae > Viscum > Viscum album. The sequence continues at coordinate 1,988,529,734 of OY728141.1, forward strand.
TTGTATATTTTCCATCCTAAAAAATTCTTCTTCCTAATGGGTGATCTCATTCTTTAGGCATATAAAATAACAAAAAATAAAAGTTAATATATCATTTTTATAGTTTTTAATAATATAATTATAATCAATTATTGAGGAATCATGTGAATCATTAAACTTGTGATATCCCAAACTTGTTATTTTTTCTTATGTAGTAAATTTTTTGAAAGAAATATCAGTTACTAATTTGCTTCAAAATATTTCTTAGATCATATCAATGTCAAAAAATTTACTTATCCTTAGTATTTACTGTAACTACAATATGATTATCTAATTACATTATAAATATGTATCCAATAGAACTATAACATGGAAAAACATAATATTCAGTTTCTTTCCTGAACAGAGATATATTCCCCATATTTCTTATTTACTTTATATTTTGGTCATCAGTGTCTATGATGATATTGAACTCTAATAAGCAATTAATACAACTTTTCTTAAACTTCAATTCATTATGAATTCATAAAGAAAACCAAAAACCAAAAAATATTAAACAATGAGATTATTAAGATTCCAATTAGAGGCTTATCTTGATAATATAATAAAAATTGTTAGGATCGCTTTGGGAATTTTAATAAACTGATAGGGGTGAATCAGTATAAGATGAATTATAAAATATAATAAATTATCCCTTATTTTAGAACCATAATTGATTATATAAATTATTTTAGATTCCATGATAATTATGTCAGGATTTAAATTCAGTTTTTTTATTTATCTATGTTTGGATTCCAGTAATAGTAATATTATTTGATTCCACACTTTATATGTTCCACGTTTTATCACATATATTATTTTTGAATCAAATTATTTGTGATGATGATATATTGATTTGAAAATTTATGTGTTTATACATGGATGTACTTTTGTGACATAATAGTATTATAAATATTATATTGATCCTTTGATATTTAGAATTAGAAATATTCATGGGAATCCTTGGTTATCTAAGAGAGTATTCTTGTTATAAGTGTTATAATAGTTTTATTTCATTATACTCATACCTGTAGTTATTATTTCACTCTATCTATTAGCATTAATTTATCAACCACTTTTTTATTTGTGTAGTCATTAATTATTATAGCTATGTATATTTTGTTTGTTAGTACTATATATCTGTTATCATTTGAATTTTGTTGTATGAATTTTTAGAAATGTATGTTATGAAGTTAATTTATTTTCATTTAATGAATGTAATACCAAGAAAGAAGTATTTTACTGATCCCAATCAACTTTTAATAGATGTTCTATTGAGCACACCGATAGATGATGATCCATTATCCTCCTTCCCTATAACACTTGATACGCCCTAGATCTTCCCCTTACACCATCTCTCACACCCTCCATTCTTTCATCATATGATGCACCCTTTGTCAGCATCCCATCATCATCTCAGGAAGTGCCTCAGCATTCAATAGGTTCAATAGTGAGGGAGTAGGCCATCAATACTATTTCTCCGCAAGGATATTATAGGGTGAAAATTATAAGTACAAATTTTAATATGAATAAAGTTATTACTCATTTTTAGGCTACTAGAAGTTTTTTCTTAAAAGATGAAAGTAATGTTACTATAGAGTGAAATATGAACAATTCATATGTCTATAATGTGAACGGATTGAAAATAGTTGTCTCATTTGACTGTAATGGGTTCACTACATATGATTCTTTAGGATTATTTGGCCAAATTCTATGCCTATGGGTGGAATATCTGGTTACCCTTCCAATTAACTATGCTGATTACAGGCATGTTCCTCAATCGTGGGAAAATAAAATATTTGATTCAAAGATAAAACTAATTTTAATACATTATGGTGTAATTGGAATTAATTATTTTATTAAATTCTAATATTTTATAAATGAATATCTTTTTATAGATGTTATTCTACTTTTCCATTGCTGATCTTATAGCACGAAAGTGGATGTTGAAAAAGTCAGGTAGGAAATGGAAGGATTTTAAATGGATATTATGGATGTAATTCAATGATACTTTATTGAGAACTCAGTAGCTGTATGATAAGGTACTTGAATAGGGTATCTTGGAAGAAATGAATGGTTTTTTTGATATCCATCATCAATAGAATCACATGGTATTTAAACATATGTTATTATATTAATCCAATTTTACAAATATACATGAAAATGAAAAAGAGATAACATTGCATCCATTACTATTAAATTAAATGATATTTATTTTTGGATATTTCAATGAGAAATACATCAAGTTGATAAAAAAAATCACCCATCACACTACTTGTTCAAAGAGTTTTCCCCAAAAAATAGATCAAATTTGGTAATATTTTCATTAGTTTAAATATTTCTAAGATAAAATTATCAATTTCATGTATTAAATTTTTGATTTATCTTTGTATAATGTAGTAAAATAATTAATGGGCACCAAGTCCCATAAATAGAATTGTGTTTGGATGTTCATACAAGATCTAATGGGAGTTATGTTAACGAGCTGACAAAAAAAGTTAGGGTACTGATTCCATTATATTGTAATAAATTATTTTTTGTTCTCACTATGTCAATATGTATTGCTTAACATATGACTAATATTTTATTTATAGGTAAAAATAAAATAACTATGGGATACCAATCATGTACAATCCTTCTCAGTGTCTTAGGATATTCTAGATGGTCAAGTCCTCAGGAAAGAGCATCCTAGTTTAGTGCATGGTATATGTTTGAAACCATTACCATATGAGGTATTTGGAAGGCCACTAGGGATTATAACAACATTTACTCCTAGTTTTATTTATTCTAAACCTCTATATTCTTAGAGGGATTTTTTTAAATGAAAATTACAATTCAGGAATAAGGGGGATCATATAAAGATGCAAGATGCAAAGGTCATCACTCTATAGAAAGAATTGATTTAATTATATCATAATATGATTAGATATATCCCTAGTGATATTTAATCGATAGATGGTAGTGAGATGTTAAATCACAAAACTTCAAAATCATTTAGTACAAAAACTTTTATTGGTTTTAAGATTAAATTTAAATATACAACGCTGTTTAATTTTCAACATAATTTTCATGTTGGTGCTGGTAGAAGTAAGTACATATGGAGATACAGAGGGTGTTAGTCAAAGTTAATCAGGTAGTAATTAGGGATCACTTTGGATTCATATATTATTTGTAATAAGTTACCTTTCCCAAACATGTTCCTATAGAATAATTTATATTATGACCAAGTGGTTTTGAACATTACGACTAGTATTCCTTATATTAATACTATTTTTGGTTGTGTAAACCTTATGGAATTTTTATTAATGAGTCCACTACATCCCTCATTGATTCCTTCCAAGGATTTCTTAGGAATTGAATATCCACTTGAATTATTTTACTTTCTTACATGTTCTAATGTATTCTAGGACTAGTCTATTAATTTTTACATGCTCGTAAATGATGTTGGTTACCTTCCTACTTATATTATCTCATTGTTGGGTGTGGTGAAATGGATATGAATTTAATAATATTTTTTATTTACTATATTAGGCATGTTGTTAATTTCTTATAATGATCATGTTAGTTGATATAGTTCTAAACATTTATTTAAACATGTCTACAGTTTGTTTAATAGCATGGTTATTGATTTGAAAGTTAGTATGTGTATTGTCCAGGTACTATATTTTGTTATTATAAACATCATGAGTTAGACCATTGGTCATTATCATATAGATTTAAGGTTTGGGATAGGTTTGAAACACCCTGAATCTATATTCATCAGATAGGACATAAGATTTACCTGACACATTATACCCATTCCCATATTCCCTAAGATGGGTTATAAGAATTCCATTATTGACTAAGACTAATTTTTATACCTAAAATGGGCCACTAGGACCCAGAATTATTTTTACAGATATATTCAAATGAGTGTATGAATATGTGTATATGTGTGGGTTATTTAAATGTATTCATATTTCCTCCTATAGTGTTTGTCCCAAAATTATCATTTTTGACTCTGAGTTAAGGCTCAATATAGGTAATTCATGTATGGATCATCCTAATATAGAGGGTTATCACCTATATCTAGAATTGATAATTGAATTTCCCTGTTATTGGCCCACTGTTATATCTTTTATTATAATTTCCAAAATTTTCTATTTTATATGTGTCCAATTTTTTTTGGTTGTTCTGGGGATGTAGATTTCATAGATTTTTTTAAAATAAATATATAGAAGAAGTTTAAACCACAACTATATGTGCCAAATTATTATTTAGTGGGGGTTTCACCTAGAAAAAAATATAGAGGATATACTTGCAGTTTAAACCATCACTATATACATGATATTTTTTGGAAGTGGAAACCACCACCAAAACTAAATAACCTCTACTTGAAAAACATTATGTAATGGTTCTTATAAACCTACAATAAATGGAAGGAACCGACGTGATTTTAAAACTGATGCCAAATTTGGTGGTAGTTTTTGAAATAATCCTAGAACCATATTGAGACGGTTTAAACCACCACCAAATTAAAAAAAACCACTGTTATGAAGAGATTTTTTTGTAGTGTATGTAAGGGTAACCGATTTTATACCATGATACATAAAGGTTTGGTAAATTGAGGTTATTCTAGGTAAAGGTAAATTAGGGATATATAAGGGTATCAGGTACTATTTAAGAGTTCTGATCCCCATGCATAAAAATAACTAGGTAAATAGGATACTCACATAAGGGTATATTAATACTTGCATAAGGGTAACAAAGTCTATGTAAGGGTGTTGGGTATGATACATAAAGGTAAAATATTTGTTACATAAAGGTAATGTGTAATTTATACTTCCTACATAAGGGTAACTAGGCTTTGTGTAAAGGTAATCTTATTTCTTTCATAAAGGTACTGGGTGCTAGGTAATGGTACCAAGTGATTTACACTTCTTGTGTATGGGTATATGTGAGGTTTCATAAGGATACATTCATGACGTGTAATAGTGTATGAAGGATGCGTAAGGGTAACTCATGTGTTCCATTACATGAATGTAACATCTTGGATAAAAATTTATTCTATTTTTATGTTTATCATCATGTTTTTTACTTTTAGAGGATTTGGGAATCGTTTTTGGAATTTCTACAGAGCAAGGGCTAGGTGATACCTACAGGGCACATTTACGTCATAAATGCATTATTTAAAACATAAATGTGTCACTGAGAACAATACAAAAAACTAGTTTAAGGAATTAAATTCATTTAGTCAATAAAACTCATTTAACATTATAAATATATTGGTCAGGACAAGTTAACATGAAGTGACTCATTTTTCAGTGGACATACAATATATGAAATTTATTCCTTAAATCATTGATTTATGACATGATGCCTTTATGTCTAGTGGGTGTTATTATTCTACAAATGTGAAGTTTATCTCATTCAATTTTTTTCATCCCTACCTCAAAGCCTTGTCATATCTAGGAATGTTTGGGGGATTTACTCTTTTCCAAGTTTTTTCATTTAGTGCTCAATCTTTGGATTTTCTTCATTACTTTTCCCCTGGTAGGAATTCCATTTTCTCTTAGCTTATTCATTTCTCTAGATTGTGGAAATTATGTGAGGTTATTTTTATGGGATCTATTGATTATATAATGATTCTGGTTTGATCCCTTCTAGTTATGCTATTTTATTGTCTTCTATAGACAAGTTTTCATGTTAGCTTGTCTAAGTTCCTTTATTGGGAAAAAATCCCACGAGTTGTTCTCTCGGTAATTTTTGGGTGTGGTTGTGTTTTTTTGACAAAGTTAGATGATCGAAAATGAGTATGATTGGTGTTTAATGAAGACATGTTTTTAAGGCGGTGTAGTTTCCCAGTGTTTTCAAAATTTTTAGGCCTAAAAATCAGGAGTTTGATGTTGGAAAAGGAAGGATTATTTTTATAGGAGGGAATGGTATAAATAACATTGAATAAAATTGGAAAAGGATGAGAACTGTGTACCACAATTCATGGACCACGTACCCTATTCCTGGAACGGTATGCAAAGTGTTGGGAACGGTACGTAGGAGTGGTTTGTGGAATCAAAAATGGCTCGCGATAGAAGGTGGTGCAATACGCGGATGGCGTAACGTCAGTGAAGGAGATCGACCATGAAGAAACAAATGCAGTACACATACTGGATATGAAAAATTGTTTGCCGAAAGGATTTTGGTTCATGGTGGTAATAAGATCGGAATGCAGTGGATCAATGATTTGGTAAACCTTGGATTAGCGGATATTGTAGATATCTTTTCCTATATAAGAATTGTTAATCCCAACCATTAGAAATTGATCCAATATCATTAGAGAAAATATTTTTTATCTGGGAATTTAGTGAAGAACAATGGAATTTCTCAAGGGATAATTCCACGAAAGCTGAAGTGGTTCAGAAAAAATAAATTCCACTTAATATTTTTTTTGGGAGATTGTATCCCACAAAGGACATAGTATGCGGAGAAAGAATACATGAAACACATGCAGATTGTGAAGGCAGTCCATGAAAAAAGAACAGTTTGTAGATAGAAGGTGATTCAAAAAGGAAGTTTACAAACAAAGAATAGTTCATAGACAGAAGGGGTTTCATAGAGGAGGTTCGTAGGATCATTACGCAAAGGAAACAAGAGATAGAGAAGAATGAGGTTGTCTGCGGATGAAGGGAGGTTCACATCAGTGGAAGTAGTACACAGAAGTGGTGATACACATACCAAATCAGATACTCATTACGTGGGAGGATCAAGAGGTTTTCAATTTCCACAAGAAAGCTTGTGAAGTCTTCAAATTAGATTGTGAATGTTTTTTTTCCTATACATATAAGTACTTGGAAGGTTGAATTCATCTATGGGTGAAAAATTAACTTCAAAAGGCCATATACCTATAGTATAGGATGTAGGAATTCATGAAAATGAAGAGACCTATATATCAATAAATTTTGTTTGACCTACAAGAAGATAAACTGTGTGTGGATTTATTTCCAAGAGAAGTGAGCGAAGTAAGATAACGATGGTGACCATTTACACTGGTAGTGAGCTATAAAAAGAGTCATAGAGAGTGATCCTTGGGAATGCAGTGATCATAACCTAAAACTAGTAAAGGCAGTGAGCCTGGGAATAAAAGATCTAGCCAGAACATTGTACTCTTTATTGGTAGTGAGCCTTAGTGAACATGGTACATCGACACATCATCATTGTATACTCCTTAGATGTAGCCTAGTGAGGGTGAACCAAGTAATAATTGTTGTGTACTATGAATTATTTCATATCTGTTTATATATTTCTATGGGAGGAAGAGATAATTGAGTTTTTCTAAACAACAAAACAAGGTCCAAAGGGTCAGAAGTTTTAATCTATTATACCCTGATTCACCCCCCCCTCTTAGGGCATTCGACCTAGTGGATATAAAAATTGGTATCAGTGGGAAAACATGAAAATCTATGGTTCTCTCTCAAGAAAATTAAATCGCAGTGATAAATCATGAAGTAATTTTGATCTTTGATAGAAATAATTTTTAACTATGGAAGAATCGGATGCATCACTACTTTCAATCAGTAGGGATGGATGTCTTCACTACACCTATGCATGGAATATTAGCTGACATTAATAGTGGTGCTCTATTAGAATCTGAAATAATATAATTTTATGATGATGCTAAAGGGATCAATACTTTATGGATAGCCTTATCAAATTCAATCTATACGATGGTGATGTCCTGTAAAACATCACATGCATTGAGGGAAAAATTCTTGAACATTTATGAGGGAGACAAAAAATTTGGAGAAGTAAAGTTTCAGGTTCTATGGAACACGTATTAAGATATTATAATGAATCCAAATGAGACAATTGACACATTCTTTGATAGGATACATATTATTGTGTAAGATATGCAAGTTCTTGGAGAAGTCATTGAAGATATGAATATTGTGAAATGTATCTTGAGGAAACTTCAACCGTGGTTCAATCTTAATGTTTTAGTATTGGAATACAATGACTTGAATGATTTGACACTAGATAACCTACATAGTACCCTTGTAGCATATGAAATGAGAAACAAGGATAACGATGCAGTGGAAAAGGGGAAGTCTAAGGAAGTGGAATTCAAGGCCATGAATAATATCATTATTGAAGATAATACTGAGGAGGAAAATATGGATGATGTCATGTCATTTTTCTCCTCTAATCAGTAAATGGGAAAATGGAATTTAAAAGGTAAACTTCTATTTTCATGATTTTGATGTAGAAAGAGTGGGAAGTTTTCAGAAAAGTGTCCTAAGAATTTTGATGATGAAAATGAAGAAAATGATGAAATTCCCCAAAGAAAGTATTCATCAAATGAGAAATGGAGGAGAAGTATTAGGATAATGTTCTTAAAAAAGAAGAATATGCTTTCAAAAGATGATGAATGTTTAGAAGAATCCGAGGCAGAAGAGTTGGAGGACTGCAAGGATCATAAAAAATATTCTTTGGTGGTAGTTGTTATAAATTCATTAATGAGAGAGGGAAGTGAAAATAAAGAAGGATAAATTGAAGGAAGAGTTGACATTTAGGCTGAATTAGAATCATCCCTTGAATATGTAGATATTTTGAGCTCCAAAACAATGAAATATAACAAATATATTCATGAATCCAAACTCTTTATGCAACATCAGGTAGAAGAGAATTCTGATTTGAATGCAAAAATTGAAAATCTGAGGTCTTCAATGCCGGAAAACATAGAATAGGTGGTTGAGTACAATATCAAAATTGAATAATAGAAACTAAAAATTGATTGTTTGACTAAAAGTAGATAATATCAAATCAAACATATTGAAAAACTTGGATAGGAAGTCATAAGTCTGTGATAAACAATTGATGATCAGGAGAATCTTCTAAATCTTGGTTCGACATCAGGAAATAAGAACATACAGGAAATAAATAAGAAGATATTTGAGCACATTGGTCCATCAAAATAGAAGAAAAAATAAATTATGAATTATAAGACTGGTATGGGGCTTGATCTAAAATAGAAAGTAGTTATGGTTCATGTAAGGCCACAAGCACTCACTCCAAGCTTGAAGATGGACTTGGGTACGAAGAAGAATCAGAAGATTCATAGAACCCAAGGCACACCTCATGGTGTATCATTTCCACCTAATAATGTACCTCACATAATATGATATTGTTGTGGGAAGATGATACATTCTCAAAATGTATCTTCCATAGAAAAGAGATTCCAAGGGAAAAAATACCAACATAGGCGGTTGTACATAGTTCAAAATTCCAAGTCATTATTTGATGGTCACTGTTTTAGGTTTAAAGGACTCAGACATATGGAAAGATATTGCACATCAACAATGTTGAGGAATGTGCTAAGGTAGACTAAGTTTGCTCATAAGAAGCAGCCAAATGTATCTTCAGGAGAGATAAAAATTGAAAATCGATTTGAAATTATATAGGTTGAAGATGATCCATCACATATTGAAGATGATCAAGACTAAAATTCTATGTTATATATGAATCCAAATACATGTGTCAAAAAGAAAATAAAATAACATGAGGTGTTTACAGAAATTGCGTTCAAGGCGTCAGATCGCACTGGGATATGGATCATTGATAGTGGATGCACTTCCCACATGATAGGAAATAAGGATATAGTGATCGGAATCAGGTAAAATGAATAAGGTGTTATAAGAGTAGGTAATGACGAGGGATTGAAAATTATTGGTTCAGGAAAAGCCATGTTTGGAGGAAAATACATGTGATGAGAAGATGTATTGGTTGTTGAGGGGATTAGTCCCAAATTTCTCAGTGTCAGTCAATTGTGTAATTTAGGGCATGCCATAAGTTTTTCCAAGAAAATATGTATTATCAATGAAAAGGATTGTGTTGTTATTTATGAATGAAGGCGTACAAAATGAAATCTCTACCTCCTGAGTAGAGAAGACGATATGTGATTTCTATCCATAGATGAAGAAAACAAGTTATAGAATAAGCTTTCTGGTCACATAAATAAAGTATCCTTGGAATATCTGGTGATATGTGATGCATCATGAAATCTCCCTAGATTATCATGTGATCGTACACACACGTACGATTCCTATAAATAAGAGAAGATCATTCGAAAGAAATATAAGACAAAGGAGAAAAGGTCAACAAGATTACTTGAGTTGGTGCATATTGATGTGTGAAAGGCCAATTTCACCATGGTCTATTGATGGAAAGAGATACTATGTTATCTTCATTGATGAATATAGAATAATGGAATGTGTATCAATAATCACTCACAAATATGAAGTTTTCAGTTTTATTACAAGATATCGATGGGAATTTGAATTGCTTTTCAGTGAGAAAATCTAGACAATTTGAATAGATAATGGAATAGAGTTCACAAATATCTAAGTGGAGGATTAACTCGAGAAACATGGGATAATGAGTCAAGTTTCAACAGTAAGAACTCCACAGTAGAATGTAGTACTTGAGAGAAGAAATCTAATTGTGAACAACGTGTCTAGAACAATGCTCATTAAGAAAGATCTTCCAGAGAAGTTTCGGAAAGAGGTATTGGTGACAACAATCTACACATAAAATAGAGACTTATTATGATTAAAATAAGAGAAGACTCTATATGAGCTATGGTATGAAATGAATCCATCATTGATATACTTTTGAGTTTTCAGAAGTAAGTGTTTCATTCTAAATAAGGATAAACATAGTAAGTTTCATTCCCATGGAGATGAAGGAATATTCCTTGGATACTCAAAGAAGAGTAAATCATATAAATGATCCAATAAAAAGATATGAAATATAGTTGAAAGTCATGATTTAAATATAGTAGAGAATTAATAGAATCCTCAATAAATACATGATCAGACCCAGGATTACAGTGATGAATAGATGAGAAGGCTAGGAGATGCTCTAGCTCCATAGGTTGATTTAAAAGAAGAATTAGATGATGAGATTAAATCAATGTCGTAACAGAGACTAGCGAGAAGAGCTGAAATTGATAGAAGGATCTTAATTAGTGATCAGACAACACCAGTGTAGACAAAGAGGATGATTTATCTATATAAATAATCATACTTATCACAAGTTGATCCTAAATTCTTTGATGAAGTTGTTGTAGATGAGAATTGGGTTCAGGGAATGAATGAAGATATTGAAAAAATTGAGAATAATCAGACATGGGAAATTGTTTCGAGAATATAAAACAAGAATGTCATTGGAACAAAATGCATCTTTATCAACAAAATTAATGAATATGGTGTTGTTATTCAAAAAAAATTATGACTGGTGTGAAAAGGGTACTCCCAGATAGAGGGTATTAATGTGGATGATACATTTTCACCCATTTCAAGGCGGGAGACAATCAGATTATTTTTAGCCATAACAGTGTAAAGAAAGTTTAAGGTTTTCTAGATGGATGTCAAGTCAGAATTTCTGAGGAGAGTCTTGGAAGAAGAAGTCTGCATTGAGAAACCATATGGTTTTATCATTCATGAAGATGAAAACAAAATGTTTCAGCTAAAGAAGACATTATGTGGCTTGAATTAAGCACTAATAGCATGGTATTCAAGGCATAATCAATTTCTAAAAAAGCTTAGTTTCTATCATGGTGGATTTGAATACAATCTATATTTCAACAATAGAAACATTAAAATGATTATGGTGATGGTTTATGTCTATGAAATAATCATTAGTGGATCAGATGAATCACAATGGAGATAGTTTTTTGTATTCCGGATAAGCAAGTTTGAAATGTCGATGATTGGTGACCTGACATTTTTCCTTGTCTTATAGGTGATGCAAGGAAGGAATGCCAATTTTATTTCTCAATCTAAATATTACAAGGAGGGTTTGATAAGGTTTGTAATGGATAATTCCAAAGATATTATGACTCTAGTTTCTACTCGATTGAAACTTTCACGAGATGATGAAGGCAAGGTAGTTAATACCACAGAATATAGGCAAATCATTTGAAGTCTGTTGTACCTGACTGCGACAGGGCCAAATATTATATTTTCCACATGACAGACAACAAGGAATCAAATTAATCCCAAGGAGAGCCACATTATTGTAGTAAAAATAATTCTTTGGAATATCAAGGGTATAATGGATTTTGGCCTAATGTATAATGAAAAATCTCAACTAGAGTCATTGGGATATATAGATGCAGATTTCTTGGGTTCAACATATGATAAGAAATCAACATTATGAGGTGCCTTTTATCTAGAGGGTTTTGTATTTTTTGGTTGAGCAAGAAACAAGATTTCATTTCATTAAGAACTGCAGAAAAATAATGTATTGAGGATACTCAATCTTTCACACAACTGTTGTGGATGAAGTAGTAGCTTGAAGATATAGGAATTGAAGTGAAACCTTTGATTGAAATCCATTGTGATAATTTAAGTGCTATAAATCTTATCAAAAATCTATTCCGTCACTCAAGGACAAAGAAAATTGAAATCGAATATCATTTTATCAAGGAGAAGGTGGAGCAAGGGCTTTTGAAGTTGGATTATGTGCATACATAACAAAAAGTTGTAGATATTCTCACAAAGGCCTTACCCAATGAAGTGTTTGATAGTAATTGACTGGATCTGAGAGTCTAGTCAAATACCCACACTTGAAAAAGTGTGGATGTGGGTCCTCCGCTACCTATGTTATGATGTGTCTTTCCCTAATGTGTTGATATGTGTTCTTTACCCTGTTGTAGACAGTCTTGAAGTGTCCTTTGGGTTCTTTGAGAATGGGGGAGAAAGTGTGACTATTTCAGGGGGAGAAAAGATACAGGGAGAAGATGTAAAGTAAAGTAGTGAGATAGGGGGAGTTGAAGATGAGATGAAGCTAATGGAGAAGCTGTAACTTAGGTGTAGAATTAAATTTGATGATGCAAGAAGTGATTGATTAAAGATTAGATATCATGAAATCTGGTGTTTGTGATCAAAGTAGATCATTGGTGTCAGTATGGTATCAAAAATTGGTGATTAGAAATGAAGTGATTAATTGGTGAACTTTGAATTGTACTCATTTTTCTCACACTAAGCATGGATCAAGTGGGATTAGAGTGTGTGTTGAGTAAATCCTTGATCTCTATCTTATTCATATGAAGAAAATTGTAGTTGAAGTTGGAAGAAGTATTAAGGAGGTATCAAAATATGCAACATTATTATGAAAAGAGTTTTCAACGAACCCAAAGGGGGAGAAAGTTGGGAAAAAATCCCTCAAGGTGTTCTCTTTGTGTATTTTAGTTGTGGTTATGTTTGTTGAAAAATCTATATGACCGAAAATGAGTATTGTTGGTGTTTTCCGAAGATAGGTTTTTAAGGTGACACAATTTACTAGTGTTTGCCAAATTTTTGGGCCTAACAATTGGGAGTTTGATGTTTGAAATGGAAGGATTTTTTCATAGGAGTGAATGGTATGAAGAACATTGAAGAAAATTGGAAAAGGATGAGAACCGTGTACCACAATTCATGGACCACGTACCATGTTCCAGGAATGGTACGCAGAGTGGCGGTAATGGTACACATGAGAAGTTTGAGGAATAAAAAATGGTTCGCAGCAGAAGGTGGTGCAGTACACATATGGCTTGACGTTAGCGAAGGACATCTGCCATATAGTAGAAAATGTAGTACGCAGAATGCGTATGAAAAAATGGTTCACCGAAAGGATTTCTGTTTGAGGTGACCGGAGGATTGGTATGCAGTGGATCAAGGATTTGGTAAATCTTGGATTACTGGATATTGTAGGCAACTTTTCCTATATACGAATTTATAATCCCACCAATTAAAAAGTAATATAATATCATTAGAGGACATATTTTTGATATGGGAATTTGGAGAAGTCTGAAGGAAGTTTGTGAGGGATAATTCCATGAAGGCTAAAGTGGTTCACGCTGAAGAAATTTCATCGAAGTTTTTTTGCAGGAGACTGTATCCCAAAAAGGATGTTGTATATGGAGGAAGAAGATGTGGTATGGAGGTGGTTTTCAAAGGTAGTTCATAGAAAAAGAATAGTTTGTGGATATATGGTGATTTACAGAGGCAGTCCGCGAACAAATAGCAGTTCGTGGATAGGAGGGGTTTCACAGAGGAAGTTCACATGATAAGTACACAGAGGTAGTACGCGATAACGAAGTCTAAGGTTGTTCGCAGATGATGCGTGGTTCATAGCATTGGTAGCGGTATGCAGAGGAGGTGATCCATGTCTTAAACCTGGTACTCATTAAGCGGGAGGAGCAGGTGGTTCATTATTTGCACAAGGATGCTTGTGAAAGATTCAAATCAGTTTTCAAAAGTATTTTTTGGTACCTATAAGTACTTAGGAAGGTGGAATTCATCTAGGGTGAAAAAGGAACTTCAAAAGAGAATCTACCTATAGTTGAGGATGCATGAATTCTTGAAAATGAAGAGACCAACATGTTCATAAATTATTTCTGACCTACAATTGGATAAACTATGTGTGGATTCCTTTTTAAGAGCAGTGATCAAAGGAAGAGGAATACGATGACCCTTCCCACCGGTAGTGATCCAGAGAAAGAGGTATAGGAAGTGACCCTTTGGAATGCAGTGATGAGACCCTAAACCTTATAAAGGCAGTAAACCTAGGTATAAAAGATCTAGAAAGAACATTGTACTCATTATTGGTAGTGGGATTTAGTGATTTTCGAACATCAACACATCACCATTGTATGCTCCTTGGACAAAGCCTAGTGAGGGTGAACCAAGTAAAAATTATTGTTTCGTGTGCATGATTTAATATCTATTTATATATTGCTATGGGGGGAAGAGAGAATTGTGTTTTTTTACAATGAAACATGATCCAAAGGGGCATAAGTTTTAATCTTCCATGACATGATTAACCCCCCTCTCAAGGTATTTGACCTAGTGGGATTAACATTCTTATAGTGTCTGGAATCTGCTACGGGTGGTGTGTGACCAAGGTATAAGGTAGGTGGTTCCATCTCTAGACTATATTTGATGAGATATAATTTATATTGGTTTTATAAATTGTTTTATAAATAAATTTTCATGATTTGGTGTTGGTTGATTTGTTTGTGTAAATATTCTTTGAGAAAATTTGGGGTTCTCCTAATTTTGGTAAAAGAAATGTGATTTTCAATGTATTGTGAAATAGACTATGAATTGGGTTTTCAAATTAAGTATTTGATGAAAAATGTTTGTTTGAAATTATATTGTGATATGTGATTTTTATTATGATAAACCCTTTTTGAAATGATTTGAAATGCAACATATGAGAGCCTTGGGTACTTAGGTAGAAGGTATAGTAATAAGGATTGCCTTTTGATACTGTAAGGGTGTTCAATTTATGTGTTGTTCTTCTATTCCAGGATTTATATAAATTTGTCTCTAGGACTTTATTGAAATGGTAAGAGGGTTCACCTTCTAGGGAATTCTTCTACTCCTATACCTTGATGCATTATTTTCAGGGACTTGTAGTGATCACTAGTCACATTGATGTAGGTTTGACCTAGCAATTATGACCGTGAGTTTTCCTTGGGGTGTTTTACAATTTTTATTTATCTTTGAACTGTTATGTCTTTTATATACAGAATTTATAAATGTTTCTAAAAATTATGATACAAAAATATTTTACCTACATCATTTTAGAATCATGTAAATAAGGGAATTGTATACTATGCATTTGATAAAAACTATTTAACTACTTATCATGCCCTATTTTCTTAAAATTTAGAATATTGGTATTGTTGTATGGAGACTTGATATACCAAGGTGGGATCCAACTGAGCATGTTTATCTAACACCATGCACACCCCTTTGGTGGTGTGTAGACCTTTTATTGTCTTTTGATGTAGGAAAAGGCAAGTCAGCATAGTGAGATAGCGAGTTTTATGTCAGATGGGTATGGGTAGCTGGTAGAGAGATGGTGGGAAGTTTCCCACATATCACATGGAGTAGGGGTTTCTGGTTTTATTTTCCTTATTAGTTTTTAGACATGCACTTTGGATATTTTATCTACTTTTGAGTTGTTTTTCTACCATTGGTTTTCCTTGTTTATGGCACAAATATTTATAGTTGTTTCATCCACTATTATTTCCATTTTTTATATGTATGTATTCAATGTACCTTATTTTAGTTTGGGTGAAATCATTCCCTCTTTGTTGTGGTTGATACTTGGCTGAAATTTTCTATCCCATGAGGATCAAGAAACCACTTCATGTATTTGGAGGATAGGGTTCAGTACCAATGTTAGATGGTAACTCGAGTTGGTTTGTTAAAAATTGGTATCAAAGGTGGTTAGTCCTCAAGTGTCCTTATATTGGGAAATATGGTATACTTGATATAGGATTTTTAGGACATGATCGGTTGATAATGATGAGTTCTTAACCACATCTTTCCACGATGAGCCTTATGTTACCATAAGTTGTTGGGATGTGTGTATCCTATGTTTAGTTTTGTTATTGATCATACTTTTTGATTATGTTTTTCTGGTTTAAAATGAGATTATCTTAATGTATGATCATTTCCTTTTATTTTTGGTGTGTATTAATATGTCTTTGAAATGACTTCTATAGGTTACAAAAGAGGGTGCAATAAGAAATTCTCATATGGATCAGAATATTATTGAGGATATAATTTGGGTAGTTCATTCTGTGGAGAATAATACACCACGAGTTCAAAACTATCCAATTTATCTATAGCTAGGATCCTAGGGAGATAGAGATTGAGATAAAGAGTTAAAATATAGGAATCCCCAACCCTTTAGATGTACAAATGAACCTCAAGTGGTGGAGGATGGTATGGAGAATATCGAGTAGGTCTTCATCTTTTTGGAGACACCTCAGGTTATCATGGTAAAGTGTACAATGTTCACGCTTGGGTGTTAAAGTAAGAGGTGGTGGGATTCCATGGGATTGGATTGGATGGGTTTCAAGGCCCTATTCTTTTAGAAGTTCTATCTAGAGTCTCTAATAATTGAAAATTATTCAAATCTCCTCTCCTTATATTAAGAAGAGAATTCAATGTGGAAATTAACCAACTATTTTATAGAGTTGGTTCATTTTTACTTGGTGGCGGTGATGAACGATAAACTGAATGTATAGAAATAATCATTATATTTTCATCTATACATTAGATCATAGGTATATATGATGAATCATACAACTAATACATACATCTTAGATAGGGATATGATGTAATAAATGTATATGGTGGTTAATATTAGGTATTGTTCCCCTTATATTCTACCCATTGGTGGTTTTAATGGTTCACAAGGCAGGAAGAGGAAGTGGAATGATAATCATAAGGGTTTTGGAGTTAGTTCTTAGAAATATACTTCCTTTACACTATTAGAAGTATCCAATAGTGTTCCCCTAACTTGTTAACAATGTGGAAAGGTCAGGAAAACCAAACATACTTTTCCCAAACCTAAAAAAATATGAAATGAATGTGGTCATTGAGGCCATCTTCACTGGATCTTCCAAGTTATGTATATTCCACATTATGGTTTGGGATATTTGGCTCCAAAGGACCCTGTATTATAGTTATATTATTTAAATTCTATAAGGATGAAACCACATGCCTTAGGAGTGAATAACCTTTACATGATGTTTGACTATCTATAAGAAGTTGATGTGGGACCAACAACAGTAACATGTACCTTCTTTTTTTAATATTCTATAGAAACATCTCTATTTGATATAAGTATATCCCACTCATTTATATATTCCCATTTTTTAATGAAATAAAATTTACAAAAGTGTTCATGTTATTTTTTATGGAGATGGAAACTCCTCTTGGAATAATGAAGGAGAAATGGTTTCATATTAACATAGATTATCTATTAATAGATGATGTTGAGTTGGTTTGAAATAAATTTGGTATTGATTTGGATCTATTCAACATTATCATCAGGATGGATTAGATTTTTTCTCACTGCATTGTGATTGATTGTTATCATCAACATGTTTTATTCCTTGATGTTGATGGGAGTTCTTGGATGTTTCTGGGGGAGTGGTATCTGAGGTTTGGTCTTGGAGGATCTGCCTACCCAGAGCTTAGGAGTTTGTTTTCTACCATTACAATTGATCCCAATGACGTTTCCTCTTTTGGAGATCATTATATAGTTGTCTGAGACTTACATTAAGTCTTCCAAGATGACTTATCCTCAATTTTTATAGAAAGGTAGGTATATTTTATGATTTATATGGTTTTGGGTATGCATTAGATCTCGATACCCCTTTATCATATAGAAATTGTTGAGCATAAGGAGTATAATGTTTAGTTGAATGATCTTATTGATAAGGGATTTATTCATACTAGTGTTTTCCATGGGAATCCCCCTTGATTTTTTTCCAAGATGGCTAATGGTTCACTTTGTTTGTGGGAGGAAAATCATAAGTTAAATCGAGTAATGGTTAAGAAAAAGTATCCCTCTCCTCCAATTGATGATTTATTTTATTAGTTAAATGTGGATAAGTGGTTTTCTAAAATAGATCTTCAGTCGGGGTATCATCAGCTCAAGGTTAGGGAGTTTTATATCTAAAAGGACACCTTTAAGAGTATGAATAAACATTATGAATATATTGTTATTCCTTTTTGTATGACTAAGACTATTGATTTTTTTTGGCTATGATGAACTGGATATTCCATCAGTATATCAATAGTTTTTTCATTGTGTTTGTGGATGATATCTTGGTTTATTCGAGATATGAGCATGGGCATGAGAACCATTTGAATTAGGTTTTGGAGATTCAATGGAGTCAACTGATTTATATAAATCCTACAAAATAATATTTATAGATCCAATAAGTGAAGTTCTCAGGGAACATGATTTCACAACATGGACATTCATTAGATTCTGAGGTGGTGAAGGCTGCCTTTTAATGGGAGGAACCACAAAATGAATTCAATATTCTACGATTTTTATGCCTTGATGGGTATTATCATTGGTTCATCTAGGATTTCATAAAGTTAGTGTCACCCTTGACCATTCTTACTAAGAAATGGGTTATGTTAACCTGGGATTAAAAATGCCAAAGTTATTTTGATGAGTTGAAATGGATTCTAATATCACATATTTTTATGATCTTTCCTGAGCCAGGTAATGGTTATATGGTGTACAATGATTCTTTTGGTGCTGGTATGGATTTTGTTCTTATATAATATGATCAAGTTGTGGATTATAGATCTCATTATTTTTAGACTCATGAAAAAATTACCCCACCCCTGATTTAGATATTTACACAGTTATTCATGAGCTTAAGTGTCGATGAAACTTTATTATTGGGGAGACGTTCACATTCTTTTTTTGACAATAATATTATGAGATATATATATATATATTAGAAATTATTGAATCATAGGCATATGTAGTGGATAAAATACCTTCAAAAATTAAAATTTTACATCACATTAACCCCGAGGAAGGGTAATTTTATCACTGATGATCTCAGTAAACTTCCACTATAAGCTGTATTGAAACTGAAGGAAGAGTGGAACATCATGGGAATATTTTCTCAGTTGCATCTGGATGATCAAGATGATGATTTAGGTATAATTATGACCAGTTTTAAGTACTCATTATCTCTCATAGAGTCTATTCTGTAGGGTCAGTTGTAGAAGGATGAGTATAGAGGAATTAGTGAAACCTTAAATAGTATGGAGAATTTTTCTGGTTAGTCTCTCCCTTTTTATAGTGTTATATACTTCAAGGATTAGATTATCATCCCCAAATATAAAATAAATTCAGTCTTTCATGAATATCATATATATTAATGGTATATTCACTCTAGAACTAAAAATATGTATTATTACATGAGATGAAATTTCTTATGGTCGGGTAAGAATCACAACATTTTAGATTATGTGTAACATTTTAGCAGCTTCTATAAGATAAATAAAAAGAACCTAAATCCCTCTAGTATGATCATTACATATTTAGTACTGGTTTTGAAGTGAGATGAGGTTTCCATATAATTTTTCATTTGATTTCAATTTACTCCCTAAGGGAATAATTCTATCGGGGTGGTTAATAATCAGTTGAAAAAATATTCACATTTCATTCTATTCAAGTACACCAATAAGGTTGAATATATGGGAAAGCTATACATGGAGAAGATCATGAGGTTACATGGGGTTCCTTCTACCATTATATTGAATAGAGATATTATATTTACTTTCATATTCTAAAAGAGTCTCTAAGAGGTGATGGGGACTCAGATCAGGTTGAGTACAACTTACCATCCACCGAAATATGGTTAGACATATCATGATATTCATATTTTTCAGTATATGTTTTGTGTCTACATATTGAATTTTGGTTGATCATGGGATATCCATCTCTTATTGGTAATGTTTTCTTATAATAAAATTTATCAATCATCGATCAAAATAACTCATTTCATGGATTTTTATGGACTCATATACAGGTCACCTCTTTATTTGGAAGAGGTAGGTGATGCCTCTTTTTTGGGCTTGAGTCTCATTCAAGGGACATCAATTATGATTATAAACTTATGTCAAAGCTTATTCATAGCTGAAAGTCAACCGAAATCATATATGTATCATTGATTTCTTCCTTTGGTGTTTTTTATTAGTGAAAATGTTTTCTTGAAAGTTTCTCCTTGGTTGGGTCACCATTGTCTTATGAAATAGGTAAAAATATCTCCAAGATAAGTTGGAATATTTGAGGTCACTAAGAATATTGGGAACATTATTTATTGGTTGTAATTTTCAAATTAGTTGATAGGTATCCATTATTTTATCCACATATCATTGATTAGAAAGTACCATATCGATACTTATTGTTTACTTAGATGGTAAGAGATTGAGTTGGAACCAGATGTTTCCATTATGGAGAAACTAGAGGAGATCATTTATTCCCTGGTAAAAGTATTTCATGGGAAGTATATTCCACTACTCAGAGTGTTTGGATATATGGATTGGATTCTCATGAGACTTGGGAGCATGAATCATTATTGAGGGAGTAGTGGAATCACCTCTTTCTAGAGAACCCTTCTCCAACATGAATTTCAGGGGACAAAAACTCATATGGTTGGAAGATTTTAACAAAAAAGATAAAAAGTAATACTCTTTTTTTAAGAGATTTTTTCTCAATTTTAGAGGGTGTTTGAGTCATTTTGAACTGTCTAGAAACTTGGTATGGTTGATTCCAGTAAGGAAAATTTACAACATAATTGTATTATTTATAAAATACACATGTAACTAGGAATAAGATATAAAAACAGTTCAAGTAATGGAATTTCGTAAGACCATAAAACCCATTTTACATCATAACTATTTTTATTGAGTTAAAATAACCTAAAGAAACATGTTTTTAGGGGACATGAATTATAAATAATTTATTTCATAAATCACTAATTTATAGTGTGAATCCCTCCTAGGTAGTGGGGTTTTTACACACTATGAATAAAGTTTCTCTCACATTTTTTCTTCCACAACTCAAACACTAGGATTTTATGAGCACATTTGGGAAATTTATTCCCTTTAGAGTTCCTCTATTAAGTTCCCTTTCTCTAGTTTGGTTGTTTTTATTTATCCTCTAGTAATTTTTTAGATCTCATTTCTTTTTCTTCTTCATTTCTCTCAGCTATTCCAATGGTGTTCACCGACATTTATAGGATCTATTGATTATGTAATTATTATTTTTTATACCTTCTAGATTCTTTGTGTTATTTTATTTTATAGGTTTTTATGTGTTGGTTGTTATATTTTCCTTTTGGTGTGTGGATACCATTGCAGGTGGTGTGAGATTTGAGTCCTATGTAGTTGGTTTTGTCTCTAGATCTTGTTGGATCAACCATAAATTCTATGGGTTTTATAATTTTTTTATAAATAACTTGTCATGATTTTGTGGTGGCTGATTTGTGTTCAAAAATGATTTTTTGAGAAAAAATGATTCTTCTCTTATTTTGGTAAAATAAATGTGATTTTAAAATCATTGTGAAATTGAATGTGAAATGGGGATTCAAAGTATGAATTTTGATGAAAAAGTGATGTTTGGAATTGTATTATGAAATGTGATGTGAAATTTGATAAACCCTTTTTGAAATGATTTGAAATGCAGCACATGTGATCCTTGGGTACTTAGGTGTAAGTAGTGGTAGTTGGGATCATCTCTTGATATTATAAGGGAGATCAGTTTCTAAGGTGTTATTCAATCCCTTTATTGAGATGAATTTGGATCTAGGACATGATTGTCCTGGTAGGAGGGTTTACATTCTATGATGTTCCTTTATTCACTAGACCTTGATTCCTGGGTTCCAAGGACTTGTAGTGCACACTAGTCATATTGATGTATGAGTGACATAGCTAGCCTAATTACAATTTATCCTTGACGTTTTTTTACCATCATTCTTTGGTTTTGTACTATTCTAGATTTTATATACAATATGTATATATTTTTATGTAAATTATTATTTGAATCTATTTTTCCTACTTCACTTTAGAATAGTAGGAAATGAAAAAATATTTATCGTTCATTTTATAAAAACTAATTTACTGATTATAATTCCTTGTTTTCTAAAAATTGATTATATTGGGATTGTGATTGTTCTACTAAAACATGATATGGAATACCCTTGTGGGATCCTACTAATCCTATTTAGCTCACACCCATCACACCCTTTCATTGGTGTATAGTCATTATATTGTCTTTGGCTGCAGGAAAGGAAAGGAACCACAATGATATGACAGTGGTCATGTCAGCTAGGTATGGGAGTTGGTGGTGTGATGTTGGGATACTTCCCACATATCACATGGATTAGTGGTTTATGGTTTTGATATTCCTTTTTAGTTGATAGAAATGTAATTTTGAGTTTTGTTTAGCTACTTTTTTGTTGTTTTAATGTTGATGTTTATTATTGTTTATGGAATATATATTTATGGTTGTTTTTCCCACTATTACATAAATTTTATGTATTTATCTATGACATGTACAATGTTTTAGTTTGGGTTAAATTATTCCATCTTGTTTATGGTTGATACCTAGGTGTTAGTCACTAATCTGTGGGGATCCAGAACACTCTTCAGGTATATGGAAGATCAGGTTGGGTACTAGTGTTAGGATATAACTCTGGTCAGTTTGTTAAATTAGGTAAGGGAAGACCATGATTCTTTCATAAAGGGTATAGATTTACTTTTATTACCCATGTATGGGTAAAATGTTCCCTGAATAAAGGTAATCTAATACCTACATAAAGTTATCATGGAGATGATAAGATTTATCTCATTCTATAGAGACAAGGACTACACTTTGGATGATGATTGAAATGAGTTTATGGTGATGGATTCACCAAAAATAAACATCCATGTCATATGAATATGTTGATATCATTTGTGGTCCTGTAAAATATGAGAATACCACACCGTGGAAGATAGGATATTCCATATAGGTCAGTAAAGATCATTTTTGGCATTCCTCTATTTGAGAGGTGTCCTCACTATAGATTAAAATCTATACTGAAGAATTACTTCGGTTCTATAAACATGGGGGAAACTACCCCATAGATGTATTAGCTATAGTGTAGTATCCATGCATGAATACATGAGTGATATTTTATGAGTTATTAATATCACATGTATTTTAATATTTCATGAAATAAGGGCTGAAGCAAGAGCCTTCATGGGGTTTAAATGAAGATTAAAATAGGTATTTAAATAAGGATAAGAGGAATGTTGTTTGATAATATATTAATAGTATATGAGGTGAATTATTTAGTTATATTTTTTAAGAATGAAGAGAGGATTATTCCTTCTAGTATTTAAATGAGAATGAAACTACCAGAATATATGTAGAATACTTATAGAATTATTGGGTATTTAATATGAGAAGATTTTCTTCCTAATTGTCATGGGGTGTTCCAAATTAAAATATGTAGATATTGAGTGTGATATTTTGAGAATAATATTTCATAATTATTTTGTGAATTTAACTATTCACTTAAAGGTGATGAGAATGTTTTGGAAAAAATAACAAAGTTTGAAACTGTGATCCTTTGAAGAAGAAAAGGCTGATGTGCAAGAGTATTCAAAAATTAAAAAACCAAATCACTCAATATTTGGTGAGTTTTTTAATACTAAAATATATATTGAAGATATTAAAGAATGTTTACTTGTCCACACATGTCAATTCATCTTTTCATGGAGAAGGATTATCATAACGAGGTAAAAAGACCCCCAGAAGCTTACTTGAAGTATTTATTTTTTGAGATCCTCATTTTGGAAGTAAATAATTATTCCAGAAGACTTTGCAAGTAAATAGGAAATAGTTTATTTTGTGTTATAGATAATAGGGAATAGTGTATTCTATGTTGTATCTAATATGAAATAATGGATTCTGTGCTATATAAGTTGTGTTGTAGATAGTGGATAATCTATGTTGGGGGTATAACCAACATACAAAAGAGTAGTCCTTTCATCCAAACTTTGTAAATATGTTCTATCCTTATATTTGACTGTATATGATGTGTGACCATGATAAATATTCTTGAGTGTATTGATAACTTTATACAATTCAAGAGGATGAATTTAAAATGATAAAAATTCATAAAAGTAGTGTACCACTGATTCACCCTTCCTCTCAGTGGAACCTAATTATTCCTTGTAATCTTAAACTAGTATTATAGGGTGTTCTCCCTAAACATCCACCAAATTAATTGACAATTGAGAATTTAAATTCTATTAAAAACTAAGGGTTACCTATATTTGATGTAACAAATTACTATGTATGGAGGAATAAGATGCATCCTTACCTCATTTCACTTTTCCTTGAAGATAGAGATGCTACTATAGTGGGTTTTCAACCCACTTTTGAAGATGTACCTATGAATCATGGTGATTAGAAGTATTTAGATATGGATGGAGTGGAATAAAATTCTATTTTGATGTCTTTATTAGAAAAAGATTTCATGAAGGTTATGGGTGTTAAAATATCTAAATAAATCTAGTCGAAATTAAGGATAAGTTATGAAGGAAACATCAAAGTCAAGGAATCCAAGATACTAGTATAGGGAATTATTCTAGAAAACATAAAAAGGATGATGATAAAAACATTGTTGATTATTTCACTAGCATTAATGATATTGTGAGAATATCAGGGGTTTGGTGGGAAATTTGATGATTACATTCTTGTTAAAAACGATTGAGGAATTTTGTAGTTTGGTTTGATATAAAAATATCATCCTATGAAGATGGATAAAATTTTATGGTTGATGAAGTGTATAATATAATTATTACATATGAAATGATAAAAGATCATACATTAAAAAATAAATCCAATGATGATATTTCCTTTGAAACATTGAAAAAAATAAAAAGTTAAAAAAATAAGTGGTTGTATAATTTAGTGACTTAGACACTGAGGAAGATGAATATGAATTCAAAAAGATTATGGATATTCTCTTAAAAAATTCAAGATGGGAAAATAAAATATAAAAGGTAAAAAATTAGTAATATATTATAACTTTAGTAATATATGTCATATTTAAAATCCTTTCACAAATAATCATGTTAAAGAATTTAACTTAGATGAAGAGAGACCATAGAGGAAGAAAGGGGATGATAATAAGCAGTATTCCACCTTCAATATAAGAAGTTTTATTAGAAAGAAGGAGAGGGATGATTCATCCATTGATTTAGATAATTAATATACTCTCTTTTCTCATGTTGAGAAAGGATTTGATTAAACAATTAGTGATGATGAAATAAAAGAAAGGATAGATCTTAAATGGTAACTTAAAGGTAATTTAGAATCTTCTCTTAAGAATATTACATAACTAATGAAAAAAATATCTAATAAAATGAAATAAAATAAAATAAAATAACTACTAATAAAATGATATGGGAAACAATACTTATTGATAAAGAGAAGGAGGATATAATAAAAAAGTAAATGTCTACTAATGAGAAAAAGAATCAGAAATTAAAAACTATTAAACTTGAAAAATATGGTAAGTGATGTTGAGATCAAGGGAGAATATTCTTATGATATCAAAAAGAAAGGTAAAACTAAAAATAATAATTTTATATTGGTTATTACAAATAGTGAAGAAAAAAAAGGCAGTTCAGATTGTTAGAAAACATTCTATATCAAAGGAAGAGAGTAATTTACGAAGGAAGATACAAACCCCAAGAAAAGTGAGGCTCAGTTTGTAATAGAACAAAAAAGAAGAAAAATCTAGATTTCTATGGAACCAATATTAAAGAATTAAATATTAATGATTTTACTAGTGTTGTGGTAAGAATGAAAAAAAGGATTATTATTTCTAGTTTAACATGTTTTTACAAGGAAATAGAATAAAGGGATAGTTACAGTCATCATATGAGGACACAATATTAAAGGAAAAAACAGGTGACTAGATCTACACGACAATTATCTATACACAAAAACTACATATTCTAGAATAATTTTCTGGAATATGTAGTTTGGAAGGTCATAAGGATGATGTATAAATAACTAGAATGTAAGGATAAGTTCAGTATGATGTGAAATAGAAAAGGATTCAAAATAAAACCAGTGGAAATTCAGGTGATTATTTTGAAAAGACTGAGAATACTAGGAACGGGTGATTTTCTATTTGGATAAAAAAATTAAATTTGTTAAGTAGTTAAAGGACACTGAAAATATTTATAAGTATAAATGATAGAAATTAATTTTTGAAATGATGTGAAATTTGATGAAAATTTATTTAAAATTGGAAACTTGAAAATTTAAAAGACTAAGATGGAAAAAGGTATTCCACAAAAAAACGAATTTGAAGGGAAGAAATAAGATAATAAACTAAATGAGTCTCATGATAAATCGATAATTCTAAAGAAATATCCCCATGATGATATTGGTAGAGATGACTATCCAAAATTGAGAGGAAATCCTTTGTCAAAATTTTATTTATGAGAAATGACGAGGTACCTTTTTATCCCCTATTATTTTATGTGTTTTTTTATCTATCCTAAATATACTTAAAAGAAAAGTTTAAGACTTTAAAAACTAAATATCATGAAGATACTCTCCTTCATGGAATCTTCTAACTACTATGAAATTAAATATGAAAATTAAATTTTTTAATGGGTATAAACCATGATAATAATCCATAATTACACAAAATTATAGTGAATTAAGAAATTCTAGATAGATTTCGAACATGAAGATCCATGTATGAGATCCACACTTACAATCCTTTTCTATGATTATATTTAATTCTATTATTATGGGGGGGGTGTTTGTTGATGAAATTACGAGGCAAAGGGGGTGTTATTATTGTGCACCCAAACTTTCTAACGTGTTTTTTAATGTTTGTGCATGATTTTACATTTCATTGATAAATCAAATTATTTGAAACCCCTAAATGATAATTTAGAATTTACGAGCATGATATCACATGCATGGTAATTTATGAACAATATATACAAACTTGATTTTAATATTTTGTTTTCTATAATGGATTAGCCTACATATACATAAATCATACTAACTAAAGGCTCATTACTAAGAGAACTGTGTGGAATCATCACTCTCTCTGAGAGAGTTTAAGAGAATCCTAAAATTCCTTGAAAGGAATAAGAATATGTGATATTACTCACATTTATCCATTTTATTTTATTTACAATAAGTGGGGGGGTATATTTGATCACACATATTGACTTTTATAATGTGAAGAGACAATGACAACAAAATATAAAGGGGGATATTGTTAAACCCAAGTGTTGAATTTATTTTCAATAATATGTCAATATGTGTTTTTTGAGTTGAGATGAAGTGGTGATTCTTATATAATTATTGTGGATTCATTTAATCACATTGTATTCCAGTCTTGATTAAATATCCTTGTAAATACAATGATTGTTGTTGTGATCTTCAAAGGAATACATGAAACGTTTCTGTGGAAGAAGAAACCTTGTCTTCTTCATGTGATTCAAGTTAGAAGTCCTTGGGATTGATTTTGAGATGGCCCTAAATTTTTTAGTTTTATTAGTTACTTACATAACAGTAAAATGGTATTTACAATACCTGTATAAAGGAAAATCATACTTTATACAATCTTCATGATGGTAACTCATCACCTACATAAGGGTAACTAATATCATATTTTTCTACGTAAAGGTAAGATAAATTGAGGATTTATTTTGTAAAGGTACATTTATTCTATTAAAGGGGACAATGAACTACGTAAGGGTTCCATACACCATGTGTAGAGGTAACTAAGTAAATAGGTGACTCATGCAAAGGTATAATAACAAATTCAAAATGGTAGTCGAGGTTGCGTAAGGGTAACATATGAAATGTGTAAGGGTGAAACATGCATTATGTAAAGGCAATGTGTAGTTTACAATGCCTACATAAGGGTAACTAGGAAATGTGTAAATGTAAGCTTATGGACTGTGTAAAGGTACCAACTGATTTACACTCTATGAGTAAGGGTATATGGGAGGCTGTATATGTGTACATTGATACTGTATAAAGGTACATCGAGGATGTATAAAGGTAACATGTGAGTTCTAAAACTCCAAAAAAGGTAGACAAGGCCTCTTGTGTAAGGGTATAGTCATTTTTCCATTACCCACATAATGGTAAATTGTTACTTGTGTAAAGGTAATCTAATACCTCCATATAGGTATCACTGAAATTATGATAATAATCTCATTCCACATAGAAAAGTGTTGAACAATGGAAGATTATTTAAATGAGGTTATATTAATGGATTCAATATATAAAATATCCATTCTATAAGAATATGTGGGATTTTATGTTATTATGTAAAATAGGAGAGTGTTTTTTTGTGGAAGATGGGATATGCTGTAATGGTCAGTAAATCTCATTTTCAGTATTCTTTAATTTGAGAGGAATCCATTCAATATAGTAAAATCTATTCCAAAATATCATTTTAGTAATGTGTAATTTGAGGATACTACACCATGGATTTATTACCTTCTCTGTAATAGACATGCATGAATATAGGAGTGATATTTTAAAAGTTTTATATATCATGAATATTTGAATATTATGAGAAATAAGGGATGAAACTTAGTCTTCATTAGATTTAAATGAATATTTAAGTGAGTATTTAATTGAGGAATGAAGTCAGGTTGTTTGATACTACATTAAAAAAAGATTATTTATGATATTTATTTATCTGTGTGAATACATAAGATATCATGATTCCTTTGACTATTTAAATGAGAATAAGGCTAAATAAAGATACATAAAACACCTAAAAAATTATCGTGTATTTAATATTATAATGTCCCACTATTGGATATGTTAGAGATTCCATAATTTCAATATGTAGATACTGAGTGTTATATTTTGAGAATAATATTTCATGATGTTTTTTTGAATTTAAATGTACCCATGCAGGTGATGATAAAGGTGTTTAAAAAATAACATAGTTTTCAAGTATGGATCCTTTAAAGAAGAAAAAACATGTGTTATTGGGTATTCAAATATTAAATAACTAAATCATTCAAGATTATATGAGAGATTAAGTACAATTTTTTTTAACTTAAGATCTTTAAGAAGGTGAACAAATGTAGACCTATTGATCCATCTACTTATGGAGAAGGATTACCATCAATGGGTGAAAATACCACCCAGATTTTACTTAAAATATTTTTATTTAATCCTCAATATGAAAGTGCATAATTATTCTAATGGACTCTAGAATCAGAGAGGGAATAATGAATTTTATGTTGTAGTTGATTGGGGAAAGTGGATTCTGTGTGGTAATAGAGATGTAATAATGGATTCTTTGTTGTATAAGTTGTGTTGAAAATAGTGTAGAATCAATGTTGATGGGTATAACCAACATGTAAAGGAGTATTAATTTCAGCCAAACCATGTAAATCTTGTGTAATGTATTTATATTCAGGTGTATACGAGGTGAGTATGTGACCAATATTATTAAGTGGATCAATAACTTTAACCAGTACAATATGTTGAATTTAAGAGGAGTAAAATTCGTAAAATCAGTGTACCACTAAATCACACCCTCTTAGTGGTACCTTACCGATCCTTGGACTATATATTTCTTGGCATGATTTTTCTTCCATTGGATTTTATATACAAACACTCTATATTTCCTACCTTTGACTGAATGGTGTTTACCAAGATTCTATACATTAATTGATTGGTGAAATCATTGACTTAACTATATAGACAATGATCTATGTTGTGTTAGTTTTAAGGGATGATTACATAGAAAGCTACTTTATTTATTGAATGATAAACAGTAGAAAATATTTATATTTATATTTCATTATGGATATTTATTAATTACAATGAAAAGATGATTAAGAATTTTATTAATATTTATATGATTCATATGGTGAATGCATCAGATTTTATGAAGTGATAGGTAAGTCCTGGTATTATATAAATCATTGATTCATTAGTTGGTCTCATGAGATAAAAGGTTTGGATATTTGGTGTATGCCTATTCAATGCAATCATGATGTATTGCTTTCAACCTTTATGATAAGAATGATTTATTTTATATGAACATGATGGAAAGAATGATAAATTAGACAAGTCCTTGACTATAAAAGATGTTAGAAATTATGCATTCCATCCCCATGAATTTAGTTATTATTTTCCATTTTTTACTTATATTGTTTACAATGTAAACTTTTCAAGATCATGTGATCAATTATATAGAATTATTTTATAATCATATTTTTCCTTCTATATTATTCATTCCAAGTTCATTACTTGATAGATTTTGATATATGTTTTCAATTTTTGAGTGTATGAGATCACCATTTTTATGTTTCTATTTCCCTAGGTTATAAAAAAATTATTATACATGACATGTCTAGAAGAGTATCATGTGTGGATAATTTTAAAGTAGATGTTAAAGGCTTATTATGGATTATGTAGTATCTTATATAGTGGTCAATATGTCCATATGATGAAAAAGACATTGGATTTATTAGATAAATGATTTTCTAAACTCTTTAAAACACCAAACAAAAAAGATCCTTATAAATTAAGTTAATCAATCATTATTAGTGATATTATTTATGGTTAAAATTGAGTTACTCTAATTCATTTCAAAGCTGATATGTAAAGAAGGTGTTTATTTTTACTAGATTCTGGGAGTGTGGTTCTGGGGTGTCAAAAATACACTAATTTTTATAATCACGTATTTTTCTTATAATTCTGTTCTTATGTGATTACCATATATATGATTACTTTACATGAGGGGTTTTCACTTAGATATCCATACATTGGTTGATTGGGAAAACTTTTGACTAAGATGTATACAATTAATATATATGTTGTAAATACCAAGTGTTATCTCTATTTAAGGGTATTTACCTTGAGATTTAATTGATATCATTGGATACCTATTTAACTTCCATGGGTTTATCATGTTATGATCTTTGATGTATTAATGAATGTCTTCCTTATGGGATATCATCTGAAACATTAAGAGAACCATTTTATTTCCATATATTCTTTATGATATGATGGGAAATTGTTCTCAAGTAGAACTAATATGTATGTATGATGATGGGTGAAGTCATATATATCCCTCTAATGCATTGGTTAAAGATGATAACCCATGAGATAGTCTGGTGTAGAAATAATGTGTTTTTCCAAGGGTGTGAGCATAATGATAAGGATTAAAATTTTAGGCCTATACATAATAGTTTTTTCATATAGGCATGGGAATAATAAGTTTGTTCACAAGGATATCCTTTTCTTATTATTGTAACACATTTTCCAAGATTCTTTTCATGTTATTCCACATTTC
This sequence comes from Viscum album, assembly GCA_963277665.1. Taxonomy (NCBI): domain Eukaryota; kingdom Viridiplantae; phylum Streptophyta; class Magnoliopsida; order Santalales; family Viscaceae; genus Viscum; species Viscum album. Next base: position 1,988,561,484 of record OY728141.1, read on the forward strand.
TATAATTCTTATTATTTAATGATATACTATATTCCTTTTTTATGCCACACTCTTATGCTTATTCTTATGGATTATTGTTATTGGATCATGTTAAAAAATATTTTTATTCCTTTATTGTATTAATCCATGAATCTTGAATTTTGATATATTATTTTTTGTGTATGGTTTTCTTATAAACTTTGATAATACCTATTTTATCATCTTATCATCACTTATGATCATTGAATATTATTGCTTATGATTATCCTTACTAATCATTTAAATTCACCCATTTTTATGTTTCAAATTACCTAGGTTATAAATAAAAAAATAAAATATGATATGCCTAAAATAGTATCTTGTGTAGATATTTTTGTGTGAGATATTGAGGATTTATTAGGTATTAAATAGTTTTTTATGTAGAGGGAAAAAAATATCGATGCGAAGGAAATGGGAGCTATTAGTTAATGATTTGTCCTCACCCTCTAAAACTATACATTTGAAAAGGTCCTTGGTATTTAATTTCTACATTATGTGGAAAATTTCTTGAAACAATGGATATATATAAAAAAATATTGTGTAAAATATGTATTTTTAGCACCATAATCAAGAGCATGAGTTAGGGGGTGTCCCAATCATCCTATATAATTAGAGTTAGTAGATCTGGGAGAGATTTATCAATATCGTTCATATTAAAATTCATAACAATACTTGTGAATATCCAGTGGATTTAGGGTAACTCATGTTCCATGTACAATTCCTTGGGTTTCTTGGAACATAAAATATCCAAAATCTCAATATAGATAACCATCTTGACTATATGTGGTCTGGATGGTACACCTCCACCAAGATCTCATGTGAAATGTTACTTAGAGATCACATGTATTTTTTGTCTTACCTTTTATTGATAAAGATCATAGAGATGGGAAAACATGGTGTATGGATCAATTTTTTCATACAAAATCTAATGCTTAATAATCATGGATGATAACATGAGGTATTATACATCCAATGAATTTTCCACTTGTTTCCAGATGAAAATATGCTCAACCTCACTTTCTTCTTTAAGAGGATAAGTAGGAATAAGGGAATTTATCATGTAAAAATTCTGTTCTTTATGTAGTACAATACACCAGTTCATATTCCACTCTTTGAAGTTTTAATTGGTATGGACATTGAATTTATACAATATTGATCATAGGGATAATTTCTCGGTCATATTTCTTTCCATTTTCTATAACAAATAAATGTAGTTTTTAATACATTATATTTATTAAAAAGTGTGGTGAAATAAATTTCTTTTATTAGGCTCCCACTATTTTATCAAATCTCAATATCCTTCACTATTGGATTTAAACTATCCTTTTGTGTGGAAATTCTAGTGTAAAGGATCCATATTTCACCTCTAATTACCTAGATAAATGTATTTTTAATTAATTAAAAGTATTAAGAAATGTGGTCTTAGAAATTATATTAACTTGTAGTTATTTGATCTATTGATTGGAATCCACAATCCTGAAATCCTAACTTATATTTCCTCAACACTTTCCACTATATAATACAAAGTCTATAAAGGGATAATACTCTTGATTCTAACCCAGTTAAATCGATCAAAAACATTCATTTGAACTCCCCAATAAAAAATAGTATCCTAACAAGGGCTAGACAAATACTCTGTTCTATGGTTTCATTCTTTATTATATAATGGAAAGAGATATTTAAATGAATATTTTCTTTTAGTGATTTTGTTTACTTATGCATAATTTTTTCTTTATTTTATCCTTCTTTTAGATGTTACGATTATGGGGATTTTACATAATTAATGAACCTTGTCTTGGTAAACTAATTTAATTATAATTGATTTATTTTATTTCATCTTAGCATGCTTATTATCTTATTTAGTTTTTTCACCCATTTTAACCCATAAAATAAATGTGCATCGTATAAAAAATAAATAAACTCCCACTGGAAAAATTAAAATAAATAATGTTACTTGATCATTACCATATATAGCTGTTGGTTTATCATACAGAAGATAAGACAGTCTATAACCCTGGGTAAATATCTCCTTGAGTCCAAGCCTTGCCTCAAGTTGCATCATTCCACCATTTTCCTTATGTCTCCTTGGTTATATTCACCACATCTCGGGTTTTGAACCACCTCATCCTTCTTTGATCTAGATGATTTAAAAATGTTTACTCACACATAAGTGAGTGGAAATGGGGTATAGGATTATATAAAGTAATTCTTAGACACACAAGAACATATATAATAAACGTAGGAGGGGTGATTCAAAGATCATTATATTTAATTTAAGTATAATTTTTTCACATAATACATCTAATTTAATAAATATTTAATTAAATATAAACCAACACATACATAGGTCAATCAGCCTCATGATCAAACACAAACGTGCAATGACTAAACATTTAATACTTGTTAATATTCATTTCAAATCACTTTTATTAAGATAAATTTTAAATAAATTAATAATTAATAGACTTTTAAATTAATTTATTATTTATATTAAAGTATATTTGAAACAATATTTAAGATACAAAAGATTCCCATCCAATCCTAATTATAAATAAATTAATATTATTTAAAAAAATTAGCGCATGATGTGTACTGACTGAGATCACAACATGTACCCTCCTAGTTTAGTTAAATAATATACATGAATTTAATATTTCCATGAAATATACTAGAGGCGACATGAAATATTCTACTCTTCTTTTGGTTCATCCCATTTATAATTATTAATAATTACACTACTTGTACTATCACACAACATAGTGTGTGACATACACTGTGTATAGTCCTTGACATTCACTATGTACTTACATGGAAAGTGTTCCTATACAACATTTCATGATATGAAAGGTGAATTTTTCTGTGGGTTAATATATCTTTCATGCATAGTGTGTGTTACCACATGGTATACCATGAATATACACGACATGTGCTCCTTATGAATACTATTAAGTACATGGTGTGTACAAAAAGTATACCTAGTGTTTATTTTCAGAATAACATGGAAATATTAATTATGTATTTAATTTCCACCCAATATAATAAGAAATAATCAACGTATCCCTGGGGTAAATTAACGCCTATCACATGATGTGTAACATTAATTACACAACTTTTAGTTTGTGTTTATGCTTAATTATCCAATGTTGACTCGCACCACATGATTATCTTAGCATGTACCAAATGGGATCTGACATAAATTACATGACACGTGCATCTAGCTACATATTGTGTAATTAATTTTGGCCACCTATACTATAAACCTAGAGTCTCATCATGCAATTGACATGGGATATTAAGTGTCACATGACATGTACTACCAACTACACACTATTTAATCACACATGGCCTACGTTTCTTGGTTGGTAGTTATTTCATCCCAAGAAATTATTTCACATACTTTGACTATAGGACTTGTCATGATTTATATAGGGTAAAATTCTATGGGGTTACATGATTTCTACAACAACAAAATTCCATGTACTAACCATCAAGACATATTTTGGCTGGTGGTCAATACATGGAATGTAATGATGTCGTGCAGTGAACCCCAACATGGCATGCCATGATGATTGTTACTCATTGTAGAGACCCGTAGCTTGACGTACATGGAAAATACATTACTTTTGCGGAATACTTAATACATAACAAAAATAGACACACAAGGACTGTAATAGTTTAGTGTCTTTTAAAACTCGGAATATAATCTTCTAATCGTGCTGAAAGATCTTCAACATCTCCCATAAAGATCTTCCTTTTTTACCTAAAACCTTTCTTTTGATCCTGAGGGAAAATAAAACATAAAAAGGGTGAGCACAAATGCTCAGTAAGGGTAAGCATGGATAAAATAAAACATACCATATACATTTGAACTTAAAAACATGAACATAATGTTTAAACATCAAAATCTTGAGCAACGACATAAAACATGGAAGTACATAAGGCATAGATCATAATAGAACATAAATCATGATAAAATAGCATTGGAATAAAACATGTAATTATGGAATCCATTAAGCACATGTAATGATTGCCATAGTATCCAAGGCATTGCTGCCATGACCATCTTAGTGGACAAAGTCCCTTTCTGAATCGAGTTCACTCCTCGTTTCAGTCCTATTTTACAAAACCAGATTAACCTGCCGTTCCAGCCAGGTCTATCTCATGAGATATAAATCTTTACCCAATTCATTGGAGGGAGATATAGGTCCCACCCATCTCATTATGAAATCATTCTTACTTGTGCCACAAAATAAACATACATCATTCATAATAACCCAAAAAATAAAATGGGTTTCATAAACATCATCCCATCATCACATAATCCATATAAAAGAAATGGATATCATTTCATAATAAGAAAATTGAAACCATGTAAATCATAGATACATTATACTTGAAACATAAACATATGAGATAATTTCATCTTAGATGAAAAATGGTTTTGATAAAACACTTGAAATGAATTGTTGAGGAAAATAACCTTTCAAAATCATTTTCTTTTCACAAAATGTGATGAAATTTTAAAAGAAAAGGATTTTTTTTGAAAATAGTCATGAAATATTTTGGAGGAAGCTTCATGAAAATAAGGCTTTATAAAACAGTAAAAATCCGTTCGTGCCGTATAAGTTAAAAAAACATTCTTCTCGTACTTTTGCCGGAAAAGTCAAAAAAGTACCTCGTAACATAAACAAAAAAAAATATTCCTTACATACCATATAGTAAAAGTCAAAACTGGGTAAAAAGGACTTTAAAAATACATGAAAACACTTTTATAAAACATGGATATGGATGATAGCAATAACCCCAGTAAATACTTACGAATAAACAATCTCAGATAAGAACGAGATTGGAATAATTATCCCTTACCTTAGGTCCGATATGCTTCGTACATATCCGAACCTCCTGTATAATGATTTAAATAATGTCATTTACTTATTACAGAATCATATTCATTGTTATGATATCATATATGTTTCAATTATGACTTTATATTACCCATTCTTTTGTAAATTCCATGTTAAAGCAGCGTTTTGGGTAAAATCATTTTATTTATCAGATGTGTTTCGACTTGTCGTTATTGATATTATTACTTATATCCTGATTTACATAATTCCAGAATGTAAAACATGATTTATATATAATATATATTCATTATATACATATATATTATAGATCGATAAAAGGAATGAAATACACCGTTCATGGAGATGGTAGGCCGTACGTACGCATGAACGCTGTTTTCATTTCTCTTTTGAATTGAATGGAATTAAGAAAATGAAATACATACATATATATATATATACATAAATTCAGTATCATTATTATGTAATATATTTCATTATTATTCATTATATATACTTTATAATCATTCATGAATGGTTAACATGGAGAGTGAATCTCATCGCGTCGTGGAGACGGTAGTCCGTACGTACGCACGAGCGATGATATCATTCTCATGATCATGGAATTGTATTGGAGTGTATGTATACTATTTAAGAATCAATATCACTTTAAAATAATCATATATAGTTATTATTTACACCATTATACCCATCCAAGTAAGGTGGTGGTGGAAAATAGATTACACCACGGCGTGGAGACTGTATTCCGTACGTACGCACTTGCGGTGATTTTGTTTTCTGTAGGATGGATAGATGGTGAAATAGGGTTTTTTCATAATTATAATAACATATCAGTATATGAGGGATACTAATGTTATTACTTCATAATGAAACAACCTAAGAAGAATAAGTGGAAGAAGAAATAAAGTTGAAAGAATCGGTAAAGGACATTACCTCTTCTTTGAAGCACCTCTTTGAGTCGTCCTCTTAGAGAACTAAAATTGGTCTTTGAAGAAGAACATGACCTCAAGGATGTTTCTAGGGAACTATAGAAGAGAATTTGTCAGGGGTTGGCTGAGCTTTAAGGCTCAATGTGGTGTGAGGAAGAGAGGGAGGAGGTGCCCTTTTATAAGGGAGGAGAGGGGCACCTTTGGAAAACTAAATATATTATTTTATTATAAAGTCATATTCGGTTTTAAATAGCTCCAAATTGATTTATTTCGAAGCTAAGGTGGGTATGGGTAAAAATACTCTCATAAAATAGAATTTAGACAAGTTTAGGTTCCAATTTTAACCTTATAATATATATTTAACTTTAAGTTAGATAATTTTACTTTTACCGTGTCTTTTTGTGTTCTTACACTATAAGGTTAATAAACTTACTATAACAAGCAAAACGAACCCCAAGTTGTTTATTATTAATATATATAACCTTATCTAAGTCATTTGGACGAACCTTATATTTTTAGGAATAAAATAACAATTAATAATATAATACTTGTTTTAAAAACTATTTTATGTCAATTTTGAAACTATTTGGTAATTGATTTTTGTGAAAATCATAACAGAATTATTAGTTTAAGAAAAATTAATTAAATCAATAATAACATGTCATATTAACATATAAAAGTATTTTAATTCATAAAAAGTCTCAAATTACATTTATTTGGGTATTTATAACATCAATCATGTCAATATTTTATTAATAGGATAATTACTGCATCATTATTATATCATAAATAAATTAAATTATTTTAAGTCTAAAAATTACAAATAAAATACCATTATGTTTTAAATATTTTTATATTTCTAATTAATATTTATAGTCGAATTTATCTTCTGTATAACCCTATATTAAAAATGATTTAGTTATTAAACATTGAATTTAACAATTTTAACCATTCTTTAAATAAAGTGATAATAAATGTCCTAATCTAATCCATGTGGGCCTAAATGGTAATATTTTATTCATAAGGTTGTTTTTGGTCGAATTATACTTATCCAATAGAATTAGGACATGTGTTAGGGTAATAATAATAACACTTTTACCCTTAATTACCCTATTTAATTTTAACCGTGGTAAAAAAAAGTAAAAAGTTACTATTCACCAAAAATTATTTTAATCTAATTGAACCACATTTTGGTTCTTGATATTAACTATGTCTCTTAGATTTTCGAAATTTCACTCACAGAAGCGGTAAAATTATGTTTTATGAAAAAATCAGTTTTTTTAACTACCACTTAGTGGTTTCACTATTCATCAAAAAATGAAAGTTTCCAGAAAAATACCAAAAATTAGGACTAAGCTATATTTGATATTATGAATTCAAAAATGACGTCTATTTTATCAAATTCAAAACATATCAGTTACATTAAATAATTTAAAAATTAATTCTCGTCGTCAAAACAAATAACGTGTTTTTAAGAGATAATAACTATCAAAAGATTGACACTTGTTTATATATGGTTTAAATGTGAAATTATATACAATTACCAACATTGTATTAAAATTTAAAAATATATTTTAAATATACTTTAAAACAACTCAAATTAATAATTTATCACTATTAATTATTTCGATTAAAAAAAGTTGTTTTTAATTAAAATTTTGTAATTTTCACTATTCATTAGAATATGAAAGTTATCCGAAAAGTACCAAAATTTCACCCTAAGCTAATTTCGATATTCCGAATCCAAAAATGAAGTCCGTTTTGAAAGATAAATTTTATAAAATTTCAAAAAGTTTGTATTACTATTCATAATGGCTAGTTCATAATAATATTATAATAATATCTTATTTAGTGAAACTCGGTATTGCGTACTACACTCGCTATCGTGGAAAGTCGCAATTGCATGTAATGCAAGCCAAGTCAGGGATGTGTGTAGTGCAAGCTCCTTTTGGTGTAGTGTAAAACACAATACATCAATAAAATTAAAAAGAATATTTTTCATAAAATCTCGGGGTGTTACATTCTACCCCCCTTAAAATGAATTTCTCCCTCGAAATTTGTCGGGGTTATAAATGGTTTACTACTCGAAAGTTTCTTTAATAGAAACCCACATTGTAAAAAGGAATACTAAAACTTGGTTTCAAAAACTAATGTATGAAACGTAACGGTTACCCAAATTAACTAATCACTGGGTTTTATACATAGGAGAACATAGGTGAAAATATGGATATGGAAGAGAAATCTAACCGTCATGTTCTGATGGAGAGTGGTAGAGAACATGGCTATGAAAAAGACAACAATTACAAAGCCATAAGTTTGTGATGATCTAGGGTACCATCTGATTCATTGGATATAAGGGCACTAGGACAACATTTTTGGTTTTCAAGATCATTTCCCTAAAGTTGAAGAATTTGAATTAGAATAAATACTTACTCTATTTTGGTACAATCTCACTGTTGTTCATGCTTTGAACAATTTCCACTTCATCTCTTAAAAAAATGAATTTGAATTTGTTATTTGTGAAGTGTTAGCAGATCATGTGATATAATGACATGACATTCCATCTGTCTCAAACAAAAGGTTATCAAAAGTTGTTAAATATACATAAGTCGATCTATAGTGAGATTAATCATATATGGTTCCTAAAATGGTCTTATACTTCATATATCATACTTCTTAATATAATAAAACTAGTTTCTACTAAACAAGGACTTCCAGTAGGCCAGTGGCAGGCGATAAAGGCCAGTCGCACTTCGGTTGTGGGTTCGATTCCCATAGCCTTGTCTGACGCGATGGGTTGTCACCCATCCTGCAGGTTGTCCTTTTTCTAAAACTACACTACCATAACATCCCATAAATAATATCGAAAAAACTTCTATCCTTAAACAATACTAACTTATGTCCATCATAATCCATTCCAATCTTTAGGCTTATCCAAAATACTGTTGTCCAATCTCATATTATATTGAAAATGATTACCAAAGAGTTCATACAATTAGCATGTTAATACCATCGTTGATCCCCATATATCATGAGATATGTCTTGTTGGTCACATTACAAACATTCGAAGGCCTTAATCATGTATTCTCTTAAAAAAAGAATACCCATTGAATCTTAGTGAAAACATGAGTGCTGTCAAAAGTTAACTCTTTTCACATACCAAAACCTCGAACCATGATATAACTATTTTCTTATATCAGTCATGAGCTCATGAATACTGTCAAACATTTCATTTTCTCATTTTCCCTTCATTATGCGCATATCATCTTTTTTTCCAAAAATCTCAATCACTTTCCATGGTTACCGGTACCATAAAATTATTAAAAACCACAATAGACCAATACATAAATATTCCAATATTCCACGATACTATATACAACATTATTTTGTAATACCATTACATAAACACTTAATCATTCCACCACATCGTTGTCATATTCAACATCGCCAATAGTGATCGCATGTGACTTCCCTTTGTCTTTGCCTTAAGTGGTTGCTCATGTCGATCACACTAACCCTTGGATTATGACATTTATTAGCATAATGCCCCATTTCCTTTCACTTGAAGCATTGAAGTGTTCATGGTGCGTTCTCTGCAGTCCTTTCTTTATTCACATCAATAGAAACCCGTTTCTTATTACTTCGACACTCAGCTGCTCGATGACCTTCTTTTCCACACTTAAAACATTTTCTAGTCCCTTTAAGACAATCTCCACCATGCTTCTTTCCACACTTTGAGCATAAGGAAACATTCATCTTCTTTTCACAATTATTCTGAGATTTCTCGTTGAACTTCATCTTTCGTTTCTTGTCAAAACCAAATTCTATTTATACCTTGATAGCACAACGCACAATTTCTTCATAGCTACTAAAGTCTCTTATAGTTAATGCCCATTGAAGATTTGGTTTTAAGCCACTGAAGAATCAATCAACTTTACTTTCAGGTTGGATGATAAAGCCAGATGCATACCTTGCAAGCCTTTTAAAATTCACTTCGTATACACCAACAGATTCATCATCCTTTTGCTTTAGTTCAAGAAACTCCTTCTCCATCTTTGATCGAAGAATACGAGCGAAGTAATTATTGAAAAATAAGTTCTTGAACTTGTCCCATTCCATGGACTAAATTTCATCTCTTGGCCTCGTATTCTTGATAAGATTCCACCATTGATCAGCTTCACCTTCCAAACGATATACTGCTAAGACGAATTTATCATGTTCAGAACATTGAAGAACTGAAAATATATTTTCAGTGGTACTGATCCATTGTTTAGCAACAAGTGGATCAAGAGACCCACTCAAAGAAGGTGGACGTTGCCTCATGAAGGACTCAATAGAATATTGTTCCCTTATCTTCTCATTTGGAAGAATAGAATGATTCATAGCTTGTGTAAGTACAGAAATAAGATTTTTCACTCCATATTCCATAACATTTTTTTGTTCAGGATGACAATAATTGAATTGTCCATTGCATTGATCAACACGGTTCCTTCGGGTTCTAGCCATCGTCTAAAACCCAAAAAGAATAGTATGAGAGGTAAAAATCATTCTAGGGAAAACAACATAGTAAAGGGGGAGTACCCTCAATATCTAACATCTTAGTTTAAATTCTAAGATCGTTAGTGAAATTCGAGGACTATAACCTCTACGTATACTTAACCTTAGGGACATCCCTAGACATACATTAGAAATATCTCTAGGGATCTCACTAAAGTTCTCGCATCCTAGTTTCCAAAGGTTGACTAAACCTTTCCTTTGATACCAACTGTAGAGACCCGTATCTTGACGTACATGGACATTACATTACTTTTGCGGAATACTTAATACATAACAAAAACAGACACACAAGGACCGTAATAGTTTAGTGTCTTTGGAAACTCGGAATATAATCTTCTAATCGTGGTGAAAGATCTTCAACATCTCCCATAAAGATCTTCCTTTTTTTACCTAAAACCATTCTTTTGATCCTGGGGGAAAATAAAACATAAAAAGGGTGAGCTCAAATGCTCAGTAAGGGTAGGCACGGATAAAATAAAACATACCATATACATTTGAACTTAAAAACATGAACATAATGTTTAAACATCAAAATCATGAGCAACGACATAAAACATGGAAGTACATAAGGCATAGATCATAATGGAACATAAACCATGATAAAATATCATGGGAATAAAACATGAAATTGTGGCATCCATTAAGCACATGTAATGATTTCTATAGTAGCCAAGGCATTGCTGCCAAGACCATCTTAGTGGACAAAGTCCCTTTCTGAATCGAGTTCACTCCTCGTTTCAGTCCTGTTTTACTGAACCGGATTAACCTGCTATTCCAGCCATTTCTATATCATGAGATATAAATCTTTACCCAATGCATTGGAGGGAGATATAGGTCCTACCCATCTCATAATGAAATCATTCTTACTTGTGCCACAAAATAAACATACATCATTAATAATAACCCAACAAATAAAATGGGTTTCATAAACATCATCCCATCACCACATTAATCCATATAAAAGAAATGGATATCATTTCATAATAAGAAAATTGAAACCATGTAAATCATAGAGACATTATACTTGAAACATACACATATGAGATAATGTCATCTTAGATGAAAAATGGTTTTGATAAAACACTTGAAATGATTTTTTGAGGAAAATATCCTTTCAAAATCATTTTCTTTTCACAAAATGGGATGCAATTTTAAAAGAAAAGGATTTTGTTGAAAATAGTCATGAAATCTTTTGGGGGAATATTCATGAAAATAAGTATTTATAAAACCGTAAAAATCCGTTCGTGCCATATAAGTTAAAAAAACATTCTTCTCGTACTTTTGCCGGAAAAGTCAAAAAAGAACCTCGTAACGTAAACAAAAAAAAGATTCCTTACATACCATATAGTAAAAGTCAAAAATGGGTAAAAAGGACTTTAAAAATACATGAAAACACTTTTATAAAACATGGACATAGATGATAGCAATAACCCCAGTAAATACTTACGAATAAACAATCTCGGATAAGAACGAGATTGGAATAATTATCCCTTACCTTAGGTCCGATATGATTCTTAGGTATCCGAACCTCCTCTATAATGATTTAAATAATGTCATTGACTTATTACAGAATCATATTCATTTTTATGATATCATATATGTTTCACTTATGACTTTATATTACCCGTTCTTTTTTAAATTCCATGTTAAAGCATCGTTTTGGGTAAAATCATTTTATTTATCGTATGTGTTTCGACTTGTCGTTCTTGATATTATTAATTATATCCTGATTTACATAATTCCAGAATGTAAAACATGATTTATATATAATATATATTCATTATATACATATATATTATAGATCGATAAATGGAATCAAATACACCGTTCATGGAGACGGTAGGCCGTACGTATGCATGAACGCTGTTTTCATTTCCATTTTAAATTGAATGGAATTAAGTAAATGACATACATACGTATATATAAACATAAATTCAGTATCATTATTATGTCATATATTTCATTATTATTCATTATATATACTTTTAATCATTCATGAATGGTTAACATGGGGAGTGAATCTAATCGCGTCGTAGAGACGATAGACCGTACGAACACACGAGGGATGATATCGTTCTCATGATCATGGAATTGTATTGGAGTGTATGTATACTATTTCAGAATCAATATCACTTTACACTAATCATATATATTTATTATGTACACCATTATAGCCATCCAAGTAAGGTGGTGGTGGAAAATAGATTACACCACGGCGTGGAGACGGTATTCCGTACATACGCACGCGCGGTGATTTCGTTTTCCGTAGGATGTATAGATGGTGAAATAGGGTTGTTTCATACATATAATACCATATCAGTATATGAGTGATACTTATGTTATTACTTCATAATTAAAAAACCTAAGAAGAATAATTGGAAGAAGAAATAAAGTTGAAAGAATCGGTAACAGACATTACCTCTTCTTTGAAGCACCTCTTTGAGTCGTCCTCTTAGGGACTAAAATTGGACTTTGAAGAATACCAGGACCTCTAGGATGTTTCTAGGGAGATGGAGAAGATAATTTGGCAGGGTTTGGCTGATCTCGAAGGCTCAATGTGGTGTGAGGAAGAGAGGGAGGAGGTGCCCTTTTATAAGGAAGGAGAGGGGCACCTTTGGAAAACTAAAAATATTATTTTATTTTAAATTCATATTCGGTTTTAAATAGCTCCAAATTGATTTATTTCGAAGCTAAGGTGGGGATGGGTAAAAATTCTCTCATCCAATAGAATTTAGGCAAGTTTAAGTTCCTATCTTAACCTTATCATTTATATTTAACTTTAAGTTAGATAATTTTACTTTTACCGTGTCTTTTTGTGTTCTTACACTATAAGGTTAATAAACTTACTATAACAAGACAAACGAACCCCAAGTTGTTTATTATTAATATATATAACCTTATCTAAGTCACTTTGCCGAAACATAGATTTTTAGTAATAAAATAACAATTAATAATATAATACTTGTTTTAAAAACTATTTTATGTCAATTTTGACACTATTTGGTAATTGTTTTTTGTGAAAATCATAACAGAATTATTAATTCTAAAAAAATAATTAAATCAATAATAACATGTCATATTAACATATAAAATTATTTTAATTCATAAAAAGTCTCAAATTACATTTATTTGGGTATTTATAACATCAATTATGTCAATATTTCATTAATAGGATAATTACTGCATCATTATTGTATCATAAATAAATTAAAATATATTAAGTCTAAAAATTACAAATAAAATACCATTATGTTGGAAATCTTTTTATATTTCTAATGAATATTTATAGTCAAATTTATCTTATGTATAACCCTATATTAAAAATTATTTAGTTATTAAACTTTGATTTTAACTATTTTAACCCCTCTTTAAATAAATTGATAATAAATGTCCTAATCTAAACCAAGTGGGCCTAAATGGTCATATTTTATTCCTAAGGTTGTTTTCGGTCGAATTAAACTTATCCAATATATTTAGGACATGTGTTAGGGTAATAATAATAACACTTTTACCCTTAATTACCCTATTTACTTTTAACCGTGGTAAAAAAAGTAAAAAGTTACTATTCACCAAAAATTATTTTCATCTCATTGAACCACATTTTAGTCCTTGATATTAACTGTGTCTCTCAGATTTTCGAAATTCCACTCTCAGAAGCGGTAAAATTAAGTTTTATAAAAAATTCAGTTTTTTTAACTACCACTTAGCAGTTTCACTATTCATCAAAAAATGAAAGTTTCCAGAAAAATATCAAAAATTATGCCTAAGATATATTTGATATTATGAATTTAAAAATGATTTCTATTTTATCAAATTCAAAACATATCAGTTACATTAACTAATTTAAAAATTAATTCCCGTCGTCAAAACAAATAGCGTGTCTTTAAGAGATAATAATTATCAAAAGATTGACACTTGTTTATATCTGGTTTAAATGTGAAATTAAATCCAATGAACAACATTGTATTAAAATTTAAAAATATATTTTAAATATACTTTAAAACCACTCAAATTAATAATTTATCACTATTAATTATTTCGATTAAAAAAAGTTGTTTTTAATTAAAATTTAGTAATTTTCACTATTCATCAGAATATTAAAGTTATCCGAAAAGTACCAAAATTTCACCCTAAGCTAATTTCAATATTCCGAATCCAAAAATGAAGTTCGTTTTGAAAGATAAAATTTATTGAATTTCAAAAAGTGGGTATTACTATTCATAATGGCTAGTTCATAATAATATTATAATATTATCTCATTTAGTGAAACTCGGTATTGCGTACTACACTCGCTATCGTGGAAAGGCGCAATTTCGTGTAATGCAAGCCAAGTCAAGGATGTGTGTAGTGCAAGATCCTTTTGGTGTAGCGTACAACACAAGACATCAATAAAATTAAAAAGAATATTTTTCATAAAATCTTGGGGTGTTACACTCATCCTTGTATGGTGACCTAAATCACATGACATGTAATTTTGGCTACACATAATGTAATCATACAATATAGATAGAACTTCCATCACCTCCAAATGTAATACCTGAGTTTTATTTACCCGTTATTTTCTTTTTCTTGGTTATGTGATTGTCAATGAATAAATTATATTAATTTTTGGATTATGACTAAAAAAAAATCTATTTTTTCAGTATTCAAAAACTGAGAAGGTTGGGGGTGAACTGACCAACTTGGAATTAAATAAAATTTAAATAATTTTTATAATATAATGAATGTGTGAGTTCTAATACACATGCAACAAAATTAAAAACAATGAACAATAAAAATTTTATAGTAGTTCAGATCAATGTGATCCTTAATATAATATTGAGTTCCCTATAATCCTTGAGGGATATGATATCCAATATAACTTAACTTTTAAAAGGGAGTGATAATATAATTAAATTACTACCCTTATATGGACCAAGTAATAACCCAATAATCTTTCATTTTACACACCTAGAGGCACATACCAACAATCATGTACCTTTTTTAGTATAGGTATAACCAACATAGAAATGTACCTTTTAACTTAGAGGTACAACCAATTTAGAACCATACATTTAAAGTGGAGGTATAGACGATACAGAAATAAACATTTATAGTAGAGGTTTAAAAAAGAAAAAGATATTATTTAGTATGGGAAAATAATAAAATAGTTATAGTTAAAATATAATGAAAATATAAAACTTGATAAAAAATACAGAACCACAGTAATTGTATCTTGATCACTTTGTGTAATTAGTTTCAGTATAATGAATCCCTTTATAGTGATCACAATATACAGAAAATTAAAATATCTATATCCAATGATTCATTAATTTGTAAAAAAATTATATCAAAACTATCATTATTCATCATGTTATTTCGATCATTATTTATAGTTAAATCCTCTAATGTTGAGTCTATAATTTTTAGTAATTTATATTTAATAGTTTGATAATTCATGGTTACAAAAATATGATTAATACATTGACACTTTAAAATAGTTTCCATATTCCTAAATACATGTATTCATTTAAATATTTGATAAAGAAAAGAAAAATACATAAAGAAAAAATTAAAATAAAATAAAATACATTACATGAAAAAAATATCTCTTAGAATATTTAGTTATTATAACTTTAGATAAACACTTCCCTAAAATAAAAAACATTAATTTTCATAAAGTTCATTTTAGACTCCTTGTACAATGAATTCGTGACAAATCTAGATAATCTAACTTCATAAGGTTGACTTATCACCTCATAAGGTATATTAAAATATTCAAAAGATATATTTTAAACATCATAAAGTATATTTTCTATCTTTTTAAGGTAGAATTTAAACGTCATAAGGTTGTTTTTCAATATTTTTAAGGTAGATTAAAATCATCATAAGGTAGATTGACATTTTCATATGGTGTATTTAAATTTTTATAAGGTAAATTATTGTTTGTAAGGTAGATTAAAGATCTTACGGTATATTAAATTTTGTAAGGTTGATGTCCTTTTTCAAATATGAGCTTCATAAGGTAGATTTAAATATTCAAATGGTTGATTGAAATATTCATAAGGTAGACTGGAATCTTCCTACAATTGATGGAAATATTTTTAAGATAATTATATTGTGAATATATCAAAAAAGAAGATGATGTAATTATAAAAATTCAATACATAAGATATATAATATATTTAAACTCTTCTTCTTATATGTAGAATAATATAGATTGAGAAAAATTCAAAACACTTAATCTAGAAGATTTTTAAATCCATAAAAATAATACAGAAGATGATAAAAAGTAATAAGAAAGATGATGTAATTAATAAAAATTTTCAACATAAAATATAAAAACTAGAATAAAGTAAATAATATACATAAGATTATTATATCTAGAAACTTCATTAGAATCAACATCATTTTAAGGAAATAATAAACTATGAATAAAACTAAAATAGAGATTTTTTAATTATAAAAAAAAGGGATGATGGAAAAGATCCACTCTAAACATATAATCCTTTTTTTAATTACAAAAATGATCCTAAAAAAATAACAAAATCACCTAACATTATAATTAAACACAAAGATGATTTTTTTTAAATAAGAATTTTTTTTTGAAAAATATTTATCCATCTTTAAAACATAATAAAATATTAAACAATCATTAATCATAAAGACATTAATAATAATAAAATCATTTCTTTCTTAAATAGAATAACTCAGTAAGATAAATCAATATAATAAATCAATATGATAACTCTCTGCTAAAAATTGAACAAAATAGTAAAAATCTCCCAAAATTAATAATTTAACTATTAGACCAAAAATAACTAGAAAACATAGAATATATAAATATTAAAATTTGGCCAACTTCCATGAAGTTTTATCTTTCATATTTTCGAAAATAGATACTGTAGTTAACAATAAATCTTATATATTATTCCTATATAAACTCAATGAAACAATAAAAGTGATACCCAAATATTGTTAAAAATACTAAACAAATGTAAATACCAAATAATACTATATTATAAATTAAAATTTCATCATTACAAATTGAAATTTAATATTCAAAAATATAAATACATCTAAATGATGAGAAATTTCTTTAGATAATTCCTTATTTATATAAATTAATTCCAAACTAATATCCCCTTTATGAAAATGACCTCAAATAAAATTATATATTACAACAATATACTTAGTCCAAGAATGTTATAACAGATCGTTAGAGATATAAATATTATAATAATTATCAGCAAACATAGGGATTCTTCTAAAATAAACAACAAAACCATATAATTTTTTTTGAATCTATAAAGATTGACAATAATAATTAAAAATAGCTATATACATAGCTTCAATTATAGATAAGTCCACTGAATTCTATTTTAAAAATCTATAAGAAAATTAAATCATTATTATGAGGTGACACATACTAGAAGTATTTTTTTTATCAATTCTATATCCTCTAAAATTTGAATCAAAATAAATAATCAAACCAGAATAGGTCTATTTAGGATAATATAAAAACAAATTAATTGTTCCTTTAATATATATTTTATTTATTTTAATATATTTCAAACAAATTTCCTTTAGTTTATTTTAAAATATAGCACACATTTCGATACTAAACAAAATATTATATTTACTAGTTTTTAAATAAAGAAAACATCATATAATACTTAATAAAACATTTTTATCTACTAAATTTGCAGTAACATTAATATCCAATTTACAAACATGACACATAGGTGTTCAAAAATTTTACTATAATCAAGTCTAAATTTATTAAATAATTCCTTAGCATACTTACACTGATTATGAAGAATTACATCATTTATTTGAAATATTAGAACTTCTAAAAAAAAGTTTAATTATACCCTACGACTCATATCAAATTCACTGGTCATCAAATTTGAAACTTAATTATAAATAAATTCACTAGATAAACCAAAAAAAATATCAAAAACATAAATTTTAATAATTATAATATCATTATAATATTTCATAATAAACAAAGTATGATTTACTATATCTTTCACAAAACAATTATCAATACTATTTGAGATAATCTTTCATACCATGCACATGGGGATTTCTTATGTCCATAAAAATATATAAAAAGTTTTAAAACATGAAAATGATAATTCTAATGCTAAAAACTAGGTTTTTAATAAACATGAAAATCTTGAGAAATATATTAATTCAAAAATTAACTTTTCACATCTATATGATAAAGTTTAAAAACATGAAATATTACATAGGCTAATAAAATCATAATTGATTCAACTCTAGAAGTATGGAAAAATATTCAACATAATTATTTTATTTGTTATTACAAAAACCTTAAGCTACTAATTTATCTTTATTCCTTATAGTATCCCCTAACTTATCTAGTTTATTCCTAAAAATACACTTAGTTCCTATATTGATAGATTCTTTTGGTGGTTCAAATAAAAAAACAAACATTATTTATAGATAAATTATTAATTTATTCTCACATTTATAAAATAAAATTAAAATATCTTAAATATTTAAAAAAAATTTAGAAAAAACATAAATAAAAGAAGAAATAACACAAAAACTCACAAGTGATCTTATAGTCTAAAATCTAGAATCTACATCTCTAATAAAATTATCTATATGGAAATCTATATGATTTTTCAAAACTCTATTATCATATTGATAAGGGTAATTTTACCACTTAAAAAGCGAATTAAATTCATGATATTCAACCTCTCTAAAATAAGATTTTTTAAAATCTTCTTCAAATTGTTCAGATTTTGAATTTTTCACTTTTAAATCATTCTAATTAAACTTAACATAAAAATAATATTAAAAAACTGTAGTTATTTTATTATACACTCTATAAGATTTACTAACATTAAAATATCTAAAAAATATCCATTAATTATATTTATCATGAAATTTATGTAAATAATATATAGTATTAAAAATATTCATTTTACAATCAAAATCTTTGAAATATATAACATTAAATTCCATTACTTTCAATAATACATATAGTATTTTCTTTAGGATATGTTTAATGAGTATCCTACCATGTATTTAATAAGTTATATTCAAAAAATAATCCAAAAAATACTTATATATACCAAATTTATTTCATATTGTCATAGACATTTCTTGAACATTTCTATTCTTTATTCCTACTATGGTGATCTCAGTGTTGAAAAATAACCAAAATAACCATTTGGTTTAGATTTTTTTTCTCAAATTATATATTAAGAAATTCTCTACCCCTATAACATATAATATAAATAATTAAATAACATTTCTCATTTGGATATAGTTTGAAAATATCCTAAAACATTGACAATGTTTCACTTTAATGATATATAAAATAAATCCATGTAAATCTACTAAAATCATTAATATTAACAAATTTTTTCCCATATAATCTAAATGATTTAATAGTTTTAAATAAATATAAATTCAAAATTATAATAAGTCTTACAATTTATCATCATTAATTGTTCTAAAATATTATTTTAACTGTTTCTCTTTTATATAGGAAGAACATACATGATATTTGTTTATATTCAGTTCAAGCACTTTTAGAACATGCTAATACTTAGAAAAATTGTGAAGTAGTAAACAAATTTCATGTCAAATCATCCCATTCCATAAAATATCATATTTATATAGAAAAATAAGAACCTTTACATTTTTATTCGTTAGATTAACAAAAATCAATAGAATAAATATTATGTTTTTTATTTTCATAAAACAATAAATAAACATTTTAAAAATAAGGAATTTATTATTTTAAAATTTTAAAAACATTACATTATTATATAATTATGAAATAATTTTTAGATTATGTTTTAATCCTTCAATATATAAAATTTTAGACATAATTATATAGTTATAAATACCAACTTCACAAAAACCATTAACTTTTCCATTAGAGTCGTCTTAAAAATTCACATTCCCTCAATCACAACTCATTTATGACAAGAAATTTTATGTATATCTATTCATGTAATTATAGAAGACACTTTTCATATACCATATATCCTTCTTGATACTTATAATATAGTTTTCCTAAAAAATAAACGAGTAAAAAATTTCAGAACCCATGATTCTTTGGATACAATTGGATCAGTAAAAAGATTTTATTTTTGTACCCAAATAGATTTTAAACATCTATTATGGGGTAATATTAATTATATAGTCCAAGGTAAAAATTGTTTTATGTTTTTTAAAAACTTTTGAAATCTTAAAGAACATTAACTTACACAATGGCCTTGATTTATTTATCTAAAATGTATAATAATAAAAATAATTCCTTTATAATTGTTAACAAAAAATGTTTTATACATATTATTTAATTATTAATATTTTCCAAATGTAGTCATATTTTGTTTAATAGACATCATTTTATCATTATTTTCATTAACTTTTATAAATGAATAAATATTTTCCTTTAGATTAAATTTTTTAAATTGTTATTTTCATTTTATTTTTGAGTGATTTACAAATCCCCACAAACATGTTCATTAGTACTTGAGGTTGTATTTTTAAATTTTTTCTTTTTTAAGAAATAATTTTATTTTCCTCAACTATAATCTTATTAATTCCTTTTAATTCCTTATAAAACTCAGTAATTATTAAGTTATCTATTTTTAGTTTTTATTCTCTTAATTTATCTCTTTTAAGATACGTTTTTCAAAATTATAATCAGAATTTGAAATAAAAATAGAATCAATACTAACCACATTTGTAAAATTTAGTAATATGTTAATAGAATCATTTTTAAATCTATAATCATCAGTTGAATATGATTCCTCTATATAACTCCATTTAGCTACTAAACCACATTCACTTTTTCCTTATACTTTTTATCATTCCTTTAATCATTCAAGCATTGGTAGTTTGAATTAATATATCCTTTATTTCTATATTCATGAAAAATTAGCTCTGAAACATCATTATTAAGATTAATTTTAACTTTATTTTGTTCCTTTCTTTCATTCGTATGATAATAATTCTTGAATAACTTTTTGAATAATTTCTTTCATTTCATAATTTTGTTTACAAATTTTACAAGATGAGATAATTCATCCTTTTTTACTTCCCTATATCTTGAAATCAAAATATTTAGATGAAAAATTTATATAAATTTTAAAATAAACACCTTTATATTTTATAGTCTCCTCATTAGTTTTGTTCTTCAACTTCAATTCATATTACAGTAATGAACCAATGAGTTATTCTAAGATTTTATCATTAAATTGTTTTCTTTCATCAATGAAAACCATATTATCATTTCATTTATTTGGTAGTGTTCTAATTACCCATTCCACCAATAAATTTTTTTACAAGTTATCATCAAGCACACACATTCAATTTATAGTACTCATAAATATATCAAACATTCTGATTAAAATAATCTTCTTATTCCATATTTAGACCGTGATATTCTGTTTATATTATTCCATGTTTTGTTCTCTTGGGATTATCATTTCCATAGTACATGACTTACAGAGTTAACCACATGTATCAAGTATTTTTTCAAGATGATACATGACTAAACATATTTGTATTAAAGGAAAAATATTAAATATTCACAAATTTTAAATTTAATACATTATTATCCACTTCATTAACAGTTAGAGTATCTATATTTGAATTAATTATTCTATATGGTTTTACCATGATCATTCAATGATCAATTCAAAGTGTTCAAGGTTATTTTCTATTCCTACTTTATAGTATTTATAATCATTACCATAAAAATAATTTCATCTCTCAAGAATCCATCCATCATTTTAATTTAATACAAACATAAAAAAATTGTTATTTCCAAGACCTTATAAAATCTAAAGAAAATATTAGATAAAATATAATAAAAGAAAATATATAGAGCTCCAAATTTAAAGTTCAATACCGTTTTTTGTCCCAGATTGATATGACAAGAAGGTTAGTAGGGGTGGCGGTGAAGTGACCAATTTTAAATTAAAAAAAATTAAAATAAGAGATAAAGTAACATGAAAGTGTGCATGTGGAAGTGTATATATAGTGAAAATAAAAAAAAATGAACACTATACTTTTTATAGTAGATAAGATTAAAATTAAACTATAATTTCTCTACAAATATCTCTACCCCTTTAGAGAGATTATCTCTACTAAAACATAAATATTGAAAAAGAGTGGAAACCCAAGTTACATGTTATAGAAACCCATGATTTTTATACACAAATACTATATAACTTTAGATGAATATTCAATATGTAATATTTCAATTCATGCTAAAATAGTAATGTTTTAGTGTATTTGAAGACTAGATACATTATAATATTATTTAGGAACATTATTAAACATATATCATCAAGTTATTATCATTTTGTACCCCTATTGACATACCCTATTGAAAAATTCCTTCATAACCTGGGAAAATGAAACACAAGAAAGAGTGAGATCAGATGCTCATAAAGGGTAAACATGGGAGATATAAATCTATGATCATATGAAATAATAAGATAAGCATAAGGGTATGATATCATGACCATAATTTACAAAGTTCATAACCAATATTTCATTAATCATAAATATGATTTTTGGTATAAAACATTATCCTTAAAAAATACATGAATCATAAGTGTGATAAACCATCATAAATCAATAATTAACCATAAGTTCATGTCTTAAAATCATAACATCATCTTAGTTATAGAAACCATTTCATAAGTCAAGGTTAACTTTTGAGACCATCAAATCACTATGGATTAGGCATCACCACTCAATTCCTATATCGTAATGGATCAAGAATCACAGAACATGCATCACTACATTTTACCATAGAAGATCAAGCACATCGACTTGTCTGCAATATTGGATCAATCACATTGACTTGTTTTCCATAATTATCTTATAAGATACAAAAATTTACCCAATAAATTTTAGGGATATATAGTTCTAATACCACAAATCACATAATTAAAACCATAAATATGTGTATAAAAATACCATAAAACATTCATCATATCATCATATCATAACCAATGCAAAGAAGAAAAGTTTCTTAAACATTTCATAAATTTATCATAGCATAACCCATTAAAAATAAACAGGTTTCATAAAAATCTCCTAATCATAACCATAAAACATATAAATATATAATAAAGATTATATTGTTGGATTATATCCCAAGTAAAACATTATTAACATCCAATGATGTTATTATAGATAAAAATTAATTTAAAAGAATAATAAGAACATTTCTTAAGGAAAAAAACTTTTTATTTAGAAATAACCATAAAAAATTGTAAAGTTATATTCAAATTATTAAGTGGACATGAATATAGGAAATTAAATTCATGCCGAGTATGTTAAAACAAGTACTCCTTGTACATTTTCAATAAAAAGTCAAAATCACCTTATTAAAAAAATGAAAAGAATATTACTTTGAAACATTTAAAAAAAGTAAAAGATAGGTAAAAATTATTTTAAACAGTAATTGGTTATTATTAAAAATATTCTTCAATATTTTTTAAAGAAAACATGGATATAGAATATATAGATTCCTGACCAAATAATAAAACATAGTCGGGTGTCATTAACGATTTTATTTTCGGTGTCTTGATTACTTAAAGTGATGAAAAATAAATAAAAAAATCTATTATATAGATATAAATAGAGGATAATTAAAATAAATGGATTTACCAGATAATGATCATATAATTTACTTAATGAAAATTTAAGCCTAAATAATCTTGAATAAAATGGGATTAAGACATAAATCCCTTACCTTAAGTATTGTATTTATTAATACATGTTTGAAACTCCTATATAATATATATATATATATATATATGTTATAAATCTATTTTAAAACCATAATAATATATATAATATCATATATCATTTATTTATAACATATTTTCACCTGTTTATTAATAATTTGTCATTAAAATAACTGTTCAGGGTGATAACTGCATCATTTTTAATGCAAGTTCTAGCTCAACAATTATGGTCCTCATACTTTTATCATGGTTATATCATATAAATAATATATTAATTATTTAAATATCATATATATTCATTATATATATTTATATTCAACCATAACATATAGAGATAGAAGAATGAATTACATCGTTCATGGAGATTGTAGACCATAAATACACCTGAATATTGTTTTCACTTTTTGAAAAAGGGAAAAAAATAAAAGTAAATAATAATTAAACATTAAATAATAGTTCTTATATAATATATATAATATATATTTATTAAATCTATATTTTTTACCATCCATGTAAAATGGAAGTGAAAAGTGAACCACCTCGCTTTGTGAGGGTGGTGGTCTACACGTATGTACGAGCGACATTATCATTTTACAATGGATGGGAAGAAGGTAGATAATGGTTTTAAAAACATAATAACAATATTTAGACATATTAAATATTATTAATTAATTATTTTTTAATGGATACCATATATTTATATGAGGTATAATATGAAATAAAATTGTTAATGCTCGGTTAATAGTTATACATGTTTGTTGAGAAACCATATTTGAATTACACCTTAACCCTTTAAAGGATGGAATTTTGGAAGGAAAAAAAGATCTTGGATGTGATTAATGAATCTAGGATGATATTAGAGTAGGTATTTTATGATATATAAGGCTTAAAAATTGTGAATAATGATGGAGAAGAGGCGCCCTTTAATAAGTGTGGGGAGGGGCACACTTAAAATTATTTAAAGTATTAAATTAATATAAATTATTTTTAATAGAAAACTGAATCAAAATTGATATAATTATAATATAATATGATTAATACTCTAAACAATCTCAAAAAATAATTTTTTTAAAAGTTTTTAGTATTTTACCATAATCTATTAGTTTTAACCCCCCTTAACGCTTTTTAAAATTACTAATATATCAATGCTTTTTTATCTTTCAGGGTTAATGAAGTTACCGTAAAAAATTGATGACCCATAAATATACCATGGTTGATACTTTAAACCATATACCATTCAATTTTATTAATATTTTTTATTAATTTTAAATCATTTAATAAAATATTGTTAATTATAAAATATCGATAATATCATTTATATAATCATATGAAATATTATTGCATAATATGTGTAAAACTCTTGTAAAATTGTTTAAAAATGAAATATATTACAATATATGGAATATCTGGACATAAAATAATTCTTAAATCAAATATTTATGGATTTAGATATCATTTTAAATGTTATCTTTCAGATTAACTCCTTGGTTTCAGAATTTTAACCTTAATAGTGGTAAGATATTTTTCAATATTAATTGGGTATAATTTTACTTATAAGGTAAAAATTGGATCATAAATGTAAAATGAGTGATATTTTAGACCAATTATAATTATATTTATACCATTTATTTATTTTTATAATTTTTATATAATTTAATAAAGTATTATTAAATATAAAATATCATTAATGTAATTTTCAGAACAATTCACATATTTTGACTTTGAAAATAATATGAAAAGATTATAATTAAAATATAAAACTTTAAAAAATATATATTATATTATATATATCTTTAAAATTAGTGTGAAAATTTAACCCACTTTCTTTTATTATTTTTTAAAATAATTTACTTGATTTTTCTATTTGGTTGCACAAGCATTGTGTTAGCATTGCATAAGAATTCAATGTCATTATTTCATCACTAAATATTGAAAATAAATTTCAATTATAGAAAAATTAATAAAAAATTATTATATCCCATTAAATATAAACATAATTTGTTTTTATCAATGTCATAAAATATTATAGATATTAAAAGAAAGAAAGTGATATTTTTTACTTTATCATTTACTTAATTATTATAAAGGTGAAAATCAAATTTAAATGGAAAAAAGTTCCTATTTTTGATGTTTCGATTATTATGGAAAAAAATACTAATAAAATTAAATAAATTCATATTTTTAAAGAATTTAATGTCATTTTAGATTAGTTTTAACCATAGTTAACCCATTTTACCTTCATGATGGTTACAAAATTTTATAATAGTTACTATTTATATTGAAAAAAAAGGGACCTATTTACAAAAAATTGGAAATCAAAATTAAAAATATGGAATTAATTCGGAAATATTCAGTTTATATAAGTGTCAAAAATTAATTAAATATAAATACACAAAATGAAACAAAAAATAGTTATTCAAAAAAATTCCTTTTTTAGTATACTTTTTTATGCCAAATTTGACCATAAAATTGATTCTAATGAACTTAATTTGATTATTAATAATATAGTAGAAATAAATTTACTTTGAAATTTTTTTTTAAAAAATTTATGTTATTAAAATTTTGAAACAAAAATAAATTTTTCAATAAAAATCAGTATTTTTCACTGTTCAATAAAAAATTAATTTTTTAGAAAAATCCCAAATATTCACCCTATGAAAATTTTCATATTATAATTTAAAAAATAATATGATTTTTTATATAATAAAATTTATAAAATTTTCAAAAATTAATTATAATATTCACTAATAAAAAAATAAAAAATATTTTTTAGAAAATGTATTTTTGAAGCATAAAATTATTTTACTGAAAAATGAGTAAATATTTTCTAATAAATAATAAATAAATCGTTATTTAGTAGGAAATTATTGTATATTTAATAATTTAGTTAATAATATTGATACCCACTAATTTAAGAACTATTTTATCAGGATCATAATAATATTTGACTGTTAATTTATGTTCGGTGTTACATGTTATATATACTATCAAACATATTGTTCTTCTAAAAATATCAGGGTGTTAAACATATAAATTTAAGAGTAGAGTTATAAACTATATATAAATTCCTCTTTTAGATCATAGATATAACCAACATATAAATGTACTTTTACAGTAGAGGTATTACTATGAATATAATATGCTTTGAAAATGGAAAAACATAAACTAGTTATAGTTACAATGTAAAGAAAATGATACGACTTGATAAAAAAAATAATAATGGTAGTAATTGTTTCTTGATAACTTAATATAATGTATTTTATTATGATAAATATCTACATAATTATTTCAAAAATTGAACAATCATAATCATAATTTTGAATAATTCATTCCTAAAAAAATAACTCTGAAATATATCATCCAATTACTTCTATCATTATTTATAGAAAATACTCCAATATTTAGTCCATGATGTTTCATATTTTATGTTCAATTGTTTCATGGGTTTTTATTACAAATAGGAATATTCCATCAGTTCATCAAAATAGTTTCCATATTTCTCAGTTTTTATATTCATTTAAATCTATGAGAAACATAGAAAAAGAAAATGGTTTGATAAAATTTTAAAAAATAAAATAAAATACTTCTTAGAATGAAATAAATATATTTCAGAAATATTAGTTATGGTTTATTTCAATAAACTTCATTGAAACAATAAAGGTTCAATTTTCATACGGTTCATTTTAGACTCCCCGTGTAATCATTTTATTAAAAATATAGACTATTGAACTTTATAAGGAATAATAAAATCTTAATATGGTAGATTTTAAACATCATAATGTTGATTTAAAATCTTTTTAAGGTTCATTTTATACATTACAAGGTTGATTTTCAATATTCATAAGTTATATTGAAATATTTATTTAATATATTGAAATATTAATAAGGTTTATTAAAGAATTAATAAGATATATTAAGGTATTTATGGTATATTAAAGTTCATAAGGTTGATTAAAGAACATTTGGTTAATGTACTTCATTAAATTTTTTTAAGGTAGATTTAAATCTTTATAATATTGATTGAAATCTTTATAAATTATATTGAAATATTTATAAGGATTATTGAAATTTTCATAACATATTTACATTGATATAATATAAATAATAATGATGATATATAATTAAAATTTTAATGCACAACATATGTAATATATTATAATCTTCTCATTATATATATATGAAGTTATAAATAAAAAATTCAAAAAACATCATACATATGGTGGTTAAAATTAGAAAGGTAATACAAAATATGTTTAAAAGTAATATAGATGATTATATAAATAATAAAAATTTTCAACAAATAATATAAAAACTAAATTAAATAGAATAAAATAAAAAAGAAAATTTTATATAGAAAAATAATTAAAATTAATATATTTTTTAAAAAATAATAGAATATGAATAAACATAGAATAAAGTGAGTTTTGTAATTATCAAAAAAAATATGTATGAGGGAAAGATGCACACCAGAAAAAAATTTATTTTGATCGAAAAATATTAAATAAATGTAATTTTAAATGTGGATTCTATTATACCATTTGAAAGTTTCGGTGAAATGAAAACTAATTAATCCCATCCCCAATACTATTTTTCATCAAGTTTAATGGATAATTTTGAAGATCGTAATGAATTGAAGTCCTAAAATATTCAAGAGAGGATGTTTTAACCTTTAATTTATAATTAAATTAAAACCAAGAATTACCACATCTTGTAATTCATTATTCATTGAAGATGATGATGAATATGAATTTTATTTGAGTCATTATATTATTATAAGTAAGAATAAAAAATAAAATTCTTCTAGTGGTGTCTACAAGTGCTCTATGAATCTTGAAACATTATTGTTAGTATTTCGAGTGTTTGTATTGATGAATGAAATGACTTTCATCATTAATCATTGATCAAAACAAATTATATCATGTTTGAGGGAAGTTTCAGGGACATTTTAGAGAAGTTATTTTAGACTTGTAAAAATTTACTTGAGTGGAAATATTGTGAAAAAAAATTAAAAACCCTTGGATATGATATAAACTAGAATATATAGTTAGGGTTATACATTTGATAATTTTATGGATGACCTTCATCAAATATTCCCTCCCATATATTATCCATTCCAAGTTATAGTAATAATTATATGAACATCCATTAAATGCACTAACTCACAAATATCTTAATATAATTTATTAAATAAATCAATAAATATTTATTCAAATGATATTAAATAACTTCATATCATTTCATTTAACTAATAACATAGCCTATAAATCATCATTAGTATTTATAAAAACTTTATTATAAATAATAATCCAATTAAATATTATAATTTTAATTAATAAATAAATTGTATATTTACAAACTCAAAAATAAATATTTTTTTAACATTAAACTATCACATTCTAAACTCAAATATATCTGGTGACTAAATTCATGCAATAAACATAACCTGAATAATTTTTATTCCATGATATTTTTAATAATATTTATTCTTATTAATAAATTATAATATAATTTAATCTGAAATTATAGATACACTTAGTGTGCAACCCTCTAGGCCTTTTTGTTAGTGAAATTAGGAAATCTAACCTAAAGTTCAGTATTGGTGTCTAGTAACACATCAAGGTACCCATAGAGAAATAATTTAAATCCATGATAATAGTAAAACTATATATATGCTTACTATATAATGTAATCCATTTGTCTTGATATCTCATCATGAAGGTTGCATTATTTTTTCAATAAACTATATTCTTGATATATCATTCTTTAAATACCTAAAATAAACCCTCTGATGAAATACCCAGGCCGAGGATTTAATCTGATAGTTCTATTTTAATCACATGACCTAACATATTAACATCCATTAATTTTGAAGAGAAAAATCATTTCCTAACATATTCATTATTTTCATATCACTTATGACTCACCTAAGGTATCCAACCTCAGAGGAAGAATATTTCATCATTGTTTTTTTCAATAAGTCAAATTTGAGATTCGTGATACACAATAAAAATAATGTAATGTTTGGAGACTAATACAAATGAATACAAATAGTAATATCCAATGACATATAAACATGTGGAATTATTTTTAGTGGGAATATCTTCATAATATCATCTCTTAGGGATTAAAAAGTGTGAAATTTATGAGAATAAGCCTCTTCCATTTATGAGTATCTGACACCCTATATTTAAAACATCATCTATGTCCCATCAGATAGATTTATCTAGTCTATAATACATAAGTGAAATTATATTATCATAGAACCTTAAGGTTCTCATTATAACAAGGAACTACCATAACCTTTTTGGGTGAAAAAATACCCTAAAACATTATCACATTAATTTAATATAATAGAAAAAAAAAATTTATGTCATGATATTAAAATTTTGATATTAGTATATTCTTGTAATTGAAAGTAAAAAATAAGTTGGTTCTAGGTAACTGACTCTAACAAGTAATTTAACCAAAATTTATCACATACCAGTCATAGTCACATTATAAATAAATCTCTAGACTAATTTTAAAATCCCACTCAATAAAAAAGAGCATTTTTGAGTTTAAATGTTTTAAAAAAACTTTTAAAACTATTGTTTTATTTAACCTATATCTTTTAATTTGTTTTCATTTATCACAAGTGATCATTGAACTCCTTAATGATTATATTTTAGTAAATGGATCATTATGTGATGTATAATATAATGATATTGATAGATAATGTGAAAGAAAGTATATTTAGTACCCATGATATTTGATATTTCACATGTACTACCTCCTGTGATTTCTCATATCACATATAGCTATATAATGAATATCAAAAGCAATGATATAAAGTGTATTTTAATAAATGGGTCATCATGTGATTTATAAATAGAAGAGATTGATAGTAAATATAGATTAAATTATATGCAGTACCCATGATATCTGATATTTCAGATGTACTTTATCCTATGATATCTCATATCATAGATAGTGATATGGAACATATCACAAGTATTTATATAACCAACATTACTCTAAAGTATGTGAGGATTTATGTGGATAACACTCTAAATCTTCCACATGTACAAAAACCTCTTAAACATTATGCTTGTTTTACAACAACTTACGAAATTATATTTATACTGCCATGACCCACCCCTACTAGGAACGCCTATTGGGATAGCAGTGAAGATGAGTGTAATGCATCAGGACCCACCTCTAGTAGGCCTCATATTTTTAACTATAACCGAGGGTGTAATCACACAATATGAGATAATTTATCTTCAATAATCCTAGTAATATAAAAATAAATACAAACAATAAATCTTCATGTTAAAAAAATAATCCAAATTCCATACAAAATACCAAAATTTAGGAAAAAGAAAATATATAATGATCCTATAAAGAAATACCAAAAGAAACTAAAAGTTGATATCTTTATTAATGTAACGACCCGGAAATTTCATGGAAAATATTTTCATAAATATATGGGATTTTTATGAGTCCGTGAAAATTTATGGCTCTTGATTCTGAGGCCTGGTGTGCTTGGAATCAATTTCTGATGTTTTGTTCAGATACATTCAGTAAACGTGTGAGTGGGATTTTATAACTTTTGAACCGTTGCTTAGAATTTAAATCTGAGGGCATCGTTGAACTCTCAATACTGATATTCGCTTAAGAATACTTTCACCTCGACGACAGTTGGTCGAGAATGGAAGTTAGATTTTGGGGTTTTAATAAAATTAAATAAAAATAAAGTGTTAGTTTATTTTTATTTATTTGGTGGTGAAAACCTCCAAGAGGAGGTTAGAGGTGGGGACCACCACACCATAACCTCCCATGAGAGGTTATGGTGGTGGGGCCCACCCGAGGTGTAAACACCTCTTATCAATTAAAGAGGTGGGGACCACACGGGATTTAAACCCCCTTAAACTATCCATAAGTGGGGGGGGGGACCCTTGAACATCCCTCATAAATGTGCCAATCCACTCAAATTAATTAATGGAACATTAATTAATTATTTTTAAATCTTTTGAATATTTTGGCCAACAATTAAATAATGGGTTAGCTTAACCCATTATTTTTTATTGGCATATTCATTTGGTGGAGCATTGGGAGAGGGGTTAGAAGAGCTTGGAGGAACTAATTCTCCCAAGAAAGAATTCCTCTTCCGCCAATGAAGAACGATCTTCAACCAGGGAAAGAAAGGGAAGCGCCATCCTTGAAGAATGCCGACGACATCGTCCTCAACTTCATCGTTTTCTTTTCAATGTCAATGGAACAATATCCACCTTTTCGCAACATCGTCAACGAACAACGATACGAGGTAGGGGGATTTGAGATTGAATTTTGTTTCCATTCTATGTCATTCAATCTTGGGTATTGTTTTTCCGATTGATAACACCCTAATGTGGAGGGATCCGGTGGCACAAACACGACCAGACCCTCCCACTTCGTTTTACCTCGCATGTTGACGAAGGAGGCGGTGCAACGACAGCATCAGAAGAGTGGACCATGGTGGAGCAGCGACGGCCGGCGACGGGCCGGCTGCGATGAAACTGGAGACGTAAGGCCACTGTGTCTCCGGAAGGGAACGAAACCATTGTTCCAAGAGGAAGAGAAGGCCACGGCCAGGCTGGGCCGTGGGGGAAGGGTGCGGTGCCGTCACGCCTCATGGAGGAGAAGAGAGCCGCTTGGCCAGCTGGACAAGGTTGGACCCTCTCGGGTCCCGTGGTTTACCGAACCGTCACCTAGCACCAGTTCCCTTTGGGTGACAGGGTGGCACGACACCCCCCACCCACATGCGGCAAGGACAGGGCCCACAGGGCGCTGCCAGCCGCTGGCCAGCTATGCCATGCGGGCCGCCAGCCAGGCCACGCGGGCCGCCAGCCTGGCCACGCGGGCCATCGGGCCATACCCAGTGTAGGCCGGGCCGCCCCCTCTGTCCGGGCCGCACCACCCTCGGGCTGAGCTACCCTGTTGGGCCAGATCAGACTCACGGGCCGGGTCGGACCCGCGGACTTGGTCTGACCCGAGTCCGAACCCGTTTGTCCCAAATACACATTTTCACCCATAAATTGGGCTACGGGTGTCCGATCGACGAATCGTCTACGGAGACATAAAGCTTAGAGCGAGACAGTTCTTTTGGAATAACCCACTTGAGGTTTGGACATAGATAGTGTATGGACCATATGGTCGGGTTGGTTTGAATCTAAAATCCAACTAGGCCCCTGGGACAGAAATTCCAATAACTCACAAACAGGGCATCCAATTGACGCACTGTCTGTTGCATTGAGACCCCTATGACGAAACATACCTTTAAGATTCTTCTAAATGGGACTTCGTGATAGTTGGAGTATCGAACAGTAGCTCGTGGAGTGGATCTTTTCAGAGGCGAGCGGACAGAGTACAAAGACCTAGTAACTAGATGAGACCTGACGACTTCTTGACCGATTCAACTCGGAGTGACTCGATTGTCCCAGTGGGGAGTGCCTCTGTGTGACGTAGAAGCCCCACGGTGGGGAGAGCCTCTATGTGAGTGCGGAAGACCCACGGTACTCAACAAGAGTACCTCAGTAGGCTATGATAGGGATCACCTCTGTGTAGGCGCGATAGACCCATGGTGGGGCACGCCTCTATGTGGCGCAGCACACCCACGGTACTCGACATGAGGAGTACCTTAGTAGTCCAAGGATAGTGGGAAGCGCCTCTGGGTGACGCGGAAGACCCACTGTACTCGATAGAGGAGGAGTATACCATCGGATGAGGTTCCGATAGTGTGAGTGGGGTTGTTACTTGATACTACCCCCTAGAATAAAATTTTGGTTTGAGCTGAGTCAATGACTTTTGTGTTTTCCTACTGATTGAGATGGGTTACTAGATAACATAGGTATATGTATGGGCATATACCTAATTAGTGGTTATACATTGAATCCATAATTTTTGGTTTATCCTTGTTGGATTTTGTGAGACATTGAGGGTATCGGGGTCCCTACTGAGTATCATTATACTCACCCCTGCACGAGCTATGCCCGCACCTCATTGTGTTGGTTGCAGACAATGGACATCACTGATTGAGGTAGAGAGTAGTAGGACTAGATGGTACTCGGAGGTGGAACACATGGTGTGACAGTACACAGAGCGGAACGACGGACGTGGAGTGCTGAGGAGGCCATCTGTACCTACCCTTTAGGTTGGAACCCCGGAGGACAACCCAGTAGGTGCTTACTTTTCTTCAGTTGTACTTTCTTCTCAGTTATACTCGTTCTTTCCTATTCTTCTTGTATTCCCATCCCCTTTTTACTTTACGCCACTTCTCTTTTATTCAGTTTTACTTCGTGTTTTGCTTCTTGTTGCGTACTCTGTTGTGTGTGTTTCGGTTTATAAATTCAATGCCTTACTAGTTTAGGGATTTATGCCTTTGTTGCTAGTCGCCTGACCCTGGCCTATGGAAGGAAAACTTGGGGTAGTCATGATAAGATCCTTGGGGTATGGGTCATGATAATTAACATTCCTCTACTCTAAGATAGTACGGTCCAATATGGTATCTAAATCCCTCTTAGTGAGTTGAATGTTTTACACACACACACAAACATATTATATATATATATATATGTATATATATATATAAGAGTTAGAATAATTGGTACACTCAGTAGGATCCTTCTTAAGAACTCTTATGAAATGCGGGATAATCATAAAAATTCCCTATTAAGAAAATGGGATAACCAATATGCACCTAACAGGTCAACCATCGATCCCTAGCCTCACCCAGGATCACTCACAAAATATCAGATCTAATTATAATATAATTGAATTTCAAATATATCAGCAAGGAATCTTGTAACCACTTCCCCACTAATTTTCCTCTCTCACACCCCATTAACATACATCCTCTGACACAACCCCCTCAATATCACATGTCTACATATTACAGCATACCACATTCACATCATTATACACAAAACTACATACTATACCACATCATCACATTATGAGAATATAATATCAAGGTATCATAAACATAAAGGTTATCAACCTTGTTCCCTCCTCCTACCATGAAAAACCCCCACCACATATCGATTATCCATTCATCACCATATCACATGGTACACCACATTGATTTATAAACTTTTCATAATTGTACCTCCACATCATAAGGAACACCACATTCCACTCTCACACCTTGCATGATTTTACCTTCTTCAAACCATAACAACCTATAATATTTTTGAAGGACGGAAAGGAATATGGGGTACTAATCCATCCAACCCCTTTACAACTTAAATATAGTGGGAAACACCTTAAAATAAAACATTTGGTATCTATATGAAGTACTTGACTTAGTTAGGGTGTATAAGAATTCATAAGAATATACACAAGTATAAGTATTCACACACAACACCCATCCTACAGATGTACACCAAAGACCTACCATAGCTTAAACCCATATCTTAAATATTATCACCAACCATCAACACACTAAGACACATCTAGAACATAAACTAACTACAACCACACAAGAAATAAATCAAACTAACCATCATTACAACATTAATTTATTCATTATACAATATCATATTACTAATTATTTTTTACAAAATGCCAATTCATCATCACATAAATCAATTATCATCCATTTAGGATTACCATCCGCTATTTAAGTTCACATTTATTATTTCATTCAGTTACTTCCCAGTTTAATATTAAAAATATGTTATTTAATTCCAACCATTAAGCATTATTACATGAACCAAATTGACTTATCCTTCTCCACACAACAACAAAAAAAACAACTACCACAATCACATATCACAACCCTTGAATCATTCCAATAATATACCCAAAACAAACATTTCCACTACAACCAACCACACCCCCACCACCATAACATCTAACCCCAACCGTACCAAAATTCATAACCCAAAACCACACAAAAACAACCATGATTACATTTATATCCCACATACAATAACAAGGAAAAAAGAATCTAAAAAATATAGGTTATTCCAAACATCTATTTAATTACTAACTTTTATTATCATTCAATTATGAAAGATTAATCTGATAAACAAACAAGGAATTCTATATTATCAAATCAATACCATTTCCCTTTACCCAAGAAACCTCAATTATAATCATAAAATAAACCAATTAGTTAATTATTTTCATTAAGTAATTAAATATTTCATGTATGGTTAAGTATCTAATTTAACAAAATAATAGCACAATAACAAGGTAGATACATGAATTTTAGAAATAGTTGTAAAAAAGTGATTACAATATAAGTGAAATCATGGAATATTTTAATAATATACTAATCACCCAATCCCATTATAATTTAATTGAGATTGATTCATTATCTTTATTAATTAAACCTTATAATTTACTAAATTGGATAAAATTATGTGAATATCACATTAAACAAAATCCAAAAAAGAGGGTTCTTAATCCCCCATCTGTAACAAAGATTCACAACCACAACCAAGATCAATAATGAAGAAGAAATATCCATGATAAAATAATCACACCATGTCATAGACCATAAAAACCTAAATCACAATGATAATCATCAATATCTTGCTAAAACCCCACATGATATAACCATATCCCACAACTATGAGTTCCTTTGGATGAATAATGGAGAGACAATTAAGAGAAGGGAATGAAAAACTCCCCTAAAATCACAAATACACAACCAATTAAATATAATAATCCAAAATAGATATTAAATGATTGAATTACTATTAACTTTACCTTGGCTTCCCCAATTTTTTATAGTAATGAGAGGTGGATAATGAAAAGTAGACATGATAGGGAATTTATAGACATCCTAAAAAGGAAATGATTCTCTATGTGAAATGGTAATATATGCTGTGAAATATTCAATAGATCCAAAATTCAAGCCATGAATGAAAAATTCATACTATAGACCTCTTAGGGGAATAATACAAAAAAATTTAGGGAGCCTTATACAAAAAACGATTTACAACATGAATTAATATTCACAACATTTATGAACTCATCGTAGAAATATGACTATTTCCCCCCAATTCATTCACATTGTAAACACAATTTTATGCCCCTAACATTCCCACAATGTTAAATTTTATCTCCAAACCCCACCAAACCTTCCTCAATCCCATTTACACAGTTGAAACTGATAATGTAATGGGCTTATAATAACCATTAAATTATATTATATACCTATCAAGTGATTATTTTATAGAGACCTATGGATTATAATACATTAATATTAAATCTTTATAGATGAATATTAATTACATAGTATAAACACATGACTGAGTAGTGTAAAAGTAGAGTGCCTTAAGAAACATGGAAACAACATCTTATAAGTTGGTGAAATATTTTAAACATATCCTTTAAATATCCCCCTTTAGTACTCCTACTAAAAATTTTCTTCATAAATAGTGGAAATGAAATATAAGGTAGGGTGAGATTAGTTTCCCAGTAAGGGTAAAAAAAAGAGATATCTATATATGATCATATAGAAGAATAAGATAATAATAAGGGTATGTGATAATGAACGTAACATATGAGGTTCATACCCAACCTATCATATGTGATAAAATGAGGTATGGTATAAATATCGGTAGTTCAAAGACATGAATCGTAAGATAATCAAGAACATAATACATATGAGTATAATGTAGGTTTAATGCATATAATTTTAGAATAAACATCATATTATAATATTTTGAACATGTATAAATAGAATTAGGGTCACTCATTAAGTTAAGAACATTAAATCAGGCCCCTATATAGACTTATGGACATGCAACCAGGTCCATGCATAACATTGTGAATGTGTAATCAGGTTCATGAAAAACATTATATTAGTTATTGTTCACTCTCAAGACTATAAACATAGTGGATAAAGATACACTGATTTTCCATTGTGGATTGGGACACACATATTTCCCATTATGGATCAGGACACACCTATTTCCCATTATGGATTAGGATACACCTATTTTCCATTGTTATTAATGAAATACCTATTTCCCATTTTGGATCAGGACACACCTTTTACCATTATATATCAAGACCATTAACTTTCCTCCCAGAATTATCTCATGAGAGGTTTTTATCTCATGAGATGTAAAACATTCATCATATGATAACCTATGGAAAAGATACAAGCTTTATAATCATTTTATCATATTATAACATTTGAAAATAAGTGAGTTTCATAAGAATTTTATCATGGTATAACTATTAGAAGATAAAAACATCTCATAAAAAACTTTTCATAATAAACACAAACCATTAAAAGAAAGAAAAATAACGGTTTATTTGAATCATATACCTTGTGAAGAATAAACAATATCAATGGATGATATCTTATATGGAGAATTATTTTGAAGGATCACTTGGAAAATTTTTAAAGGAAAATTTCATTTCTTTTAAAATAAATTTCTAAAACATAAATAATTTTATAAATCATTTTATTTTAAAACCAATTTTAAAACATGTAAATAATTCTTTTAAAATACCTTTAAAATATCTTTTTGAGGAAAATATTCTTTCAACATTGAAAATTTCTTTTTAAAACACATAATTTTGGAAAACCATTTTCTTTGAAAAATTATAAAATAAGCTTTGAAGATACATTAAAAATAACTTTAAACATAAAATATTTTTGAAATAATTTTGTTTGAAAATGATCTTAAAATGTATTTAAAAAAATAATTTTTTTAGAAAATAATCTTTTGAAGGAAACAAGGTTTTCGACAGAAAAGAAATTTTTTATAAAAACATTATTTTTGACTATTAAATTCATAAATGAAGGGAAAAATGGAAAATGTATTCTCATGAAATAACCAGTGTATACGAAAATTCAGTAGAATTTTTGAGATTTGGGTCACAAGATTTGGTCGTCTAAAACACAGTCCCAAACAATCTTTATGACGTTGAGATTGTAACATAAAATCTCTACCACTTTGGTAACCTTGAATCTAATAATCATGAAGGAATAATAATAAAAATGAAATAATATATCATTTGGATAAATTAAATTATTATATTACATTTCAAAGGGGTTGTATGTATACCTTGTGAAAGAATATAGGTGTATGACACAATGTACGTCTGAAAGAAGGGAAAAAAATCCCTTATTACTTGAGTAACTTTTGAATAATAATACTTGTGAAGTAATAACCCCAATAGAAACTATAATTATAAATAAATGAGTTATATTAACTATATATCATGTCATATGGAATTATATACACCACATAAAAAAATAGGTGGTGAATATGGCACATGTTTCATCAAAGTAAAAAGGGTGACAAAAATCCCTTACATATTTTTTTAATTTTGAATCATAAATGCCATGAAAGAGAGATCATAAAATGGATATTTAAATACCCATAAATTTAATTATAATAATCCTAAAATTTATTCATGAGTAGTATATACACCACACAACAAAAATAAGTGGTGAATATGGCATACATATCACGGGAAAAAAGTTAGATGAGGAAACCCATACCTTATGTATTGATTTCCAACGTATGCATTCAAACCTATAGTATAATAAATATTAGTTTTTATAAATCAATAACAGAAAAATATTCATACATATATTTTACCATATATGATTTTATTATGATTTTATATTACCCATTTATTAAAAATCCTATGCCAATGTTACGTTTCGTGATGTAAAAACTTTGTTTTTTGTACATGTCTTGACTTTTTCTTCTTGGTAACATTACATATACCATAATTTAATAATAACCATAATATATAAAATAATATAAATATCATATATATTATTTATATATGTATTTATATCAATCCATACAATTTAATTATAGGAAATGAAACACACCTTCATGTAGATGGTATGTCGTACGTACGCATGAACCCTGCTTCCATTTTCTAGTAATATTGAATGAAATAAAAGAAAATGAAATATATATATATATACATATTATCATTATATCAGCATAATTATGTCATATATATCACCTATTTTTAATAACCCCGTACTTAATACATTCTTTGTAAAGCGTTGTCCATAAACGATGTTATCGTATTCCCACAAAATAGAATATTAGAAGGTACATATTATTTAATAATTATAGAAGAATAAATACATATTAAATATTATATATATATAATACAAACATTATTTAAATAAAAATCACCATTAATAATAGGTGTTAAAGTAAAAATGAATGACATCATTTCACGGGGTGGTAGTCCGCCGTACACACAAACAATGATCTCGTTACCCATTTGATGGAAGTGTGTGTTCGTGTAGTTAAATGAATTAACATAAAACATATAAGTATATTGATTATACGTATTTTATTATATAATAATATTATAATAAAAATTTAATAGGTTTTATAAATAATGAAAACAAAAGTGATCGTTGATGAACATTACCACTTCTTCAGGTAACTTCTTTAGGTTTACACCAAATGACATCCTTGGATTGTTTTATGAAATAATTAATGCTTATAGGATGATAGGAAAAATGTTGTGGAGTGAATTGGGTATATATTTTCCAATCCTAATTGATTTTAAATGTGTGAATAAGGGGGAGATGTGGTGGATTTTTATAAGTGAGGGAGAGGACTCACTTGGTATTTTTGAAAAGAAGTTATGTGAACCAAAGTTTTTACCTACCAAGAGGATTTAAAACACATGAAATTAGATAAATGAAGGTATAAGATTTATATATGGATATAATTTAGGTTTTGGATAAGTTTATGGTCATTTTACACCTTATATTCTCATTTTACCTATTAATTAAACTCATTTTTACCTTAATCATTGTGATTAATTTTAATTTCATTCACTAATATTTTCTGTAAAAATGTAATTTTAACTTAATATAAATTATATATTATTATAATTAAAAATATTTAATCCTTTTTTATAAATTACAATAACATAAGTGGCACAAATTAATTTAAAATCAGTACCACAGATGGGATGAAACAACGAGTTTTTAAAGTGAAAATGATCAAAAGATTATAATGTTTTTATATCTAATTTCAATGTGAAAATGATTAAAATGGACTAAATTTAATTTATTTATTTATAATAGATATAATATAACTTTTAATCTAATTTAAAATATTTTTTAACTATATAAATAAATTAATCGAAAATTCATTTTTTAATTAAAAATCATTGTGTTTTTACTATTCATAAAAAAAAAACTTCTCTGGAAGATATTAAAAATTACCCTAAGATAATTTTGATATCCCAATTTAAAAATTGAAGTTTATATTATAAATTTATATTTATAAAATTTTCAAAAATTAGTTTTAAAAAGATTCCTATATCAAAAGGCAATAAAATAACTTTTTTGAAAAATTACAGTTTTAAGCATAATATAGGATTTATTATTATCACATGTATATAAAAAATGGGATGAATGTTAAATAAATTAATAAGTATATATAATATATTAATGTCATTAAATACATTCATAAAAAGTTTTTTCATTAATTTATTGAGGGAAAACGTGTTTGATATCATAAAAATAGTTTTTGAGAAAATGTTTTCCTACATTTTCAAAAGGGTTTAATTTTCATTAATATTAATTGGTAACCAAATAATTCATCTTATAAAAAAAATAAAACACATTTAAATAATTTCTCTAAACCTATTCATAAAATTCACTCCAAATTCTTGGGGAAAATATTCATATTATTTAATAATATAATATTCCATGTTTCATTTAAACTCAGTGTTGTGTATAACTCAATAAAAAATTAATGTTACATATAGGGAATGTTTGAAAAGTGTTTAATGTAAAACTAGACTAAATTAGTTCTTTTTTGTAACACAATATATATTTAGTGTTTCGTGAAATGGAAAATATTTTAAAGATCAGATGAAATCAAAACAAATATTTCATAAAATATCACGGTGTTACATTTTTTGCTCCTTAAAATGAATTTACCCCTTGAAATTAATTTGTTTCACAAAAACATTTATAGATGAAATTTCCTTTTATAGAAACACACATCATAAAAATTAATACAAATAATTCCATTAAATAGGGAAATTTGGACACATAATGGTTACCCAATGAAATTAATAGGTAGGTTTCCACACAGGAGATCATAGGTGTAAACATGAACATGGAAGATAAATATAACTATCGAGTTCTAATAGAGAGTGATAGGGAAAATGGATCCTAAAAAAGTGGATGATCCATAATAGTTTAAAAACCAAAGAAAACCATAAA
This sequence comes from Viscum album, assembly GCA_963277665.1. Taxonomy (NCBI): domain Eukaryota; kingdom Viridiplantae; phylum Streptophyta; class Magnoliopsida; order Santalales; family Viscaceae; genus Viscum; species Viscum album. Next base: position 1,988,603,810 of record OY728141.1, read on the forward strand.
CCTAAGAGGCATGAAAAAGGTCCTTGATTCCATGAAAATGATGATACAAGTACAAAATTTTTATTCACGATCCTTTTCCTAATGTTGATGTTTTTTCTAGAATATGATATAGTTTCTTTATTTAATTCCAATTTTTAAGAAAAATATCACTCTATAGTTGTTCCTTGATCAATTTCTACTTAATCTCTTACTCCAAGAAATGAAGGTGATTTTTTATACCGGAATCACTAATATATCACAAGAACCCTAAGTAGAATGATAAGTTATTTAATCAATATTTCATTATCATAGAAGAAAAATGTTTAGCATAGGTTATATAATATTCATAAATCATACTATGGTGAAATAATAAGTTAATATGTAAAACCTCATCCATATTTCAACTCAAAACATTCCATAAATAGTTAAAATTATATCCTTTCCAAAATAAAATTCACCATTTTTCATAAATTAGATCGTAAAATATACAAAAAAATCATTGAAATCTTGGGTTCATTCTTATGATGATAGAATATTGAATGTGATTTTATTATTCCAGAATCTATGTAGAGGTATATAATCATATGAAAATTCACTAAAGGATGAACATTAATATTTTCATAGAGATTATTCATACAAAATCAAATAGGAAATTCCCTTTTAATGAGGGGATGATAAGTTTTACCTAATTATCATGATTCACTTCATCCATTATGAATACAAAAGTTTTAACATTTTCATTTTTCCATATTGGGTTTTTTGCCTTATTATCCATATTATCCCTTGGATTGGGGAATTTATTTTAATAATTCCGAAACTCTTTGAACATGAAACATTAGAGTTTGGGTGGTGTATAAGTTGGTATTCTCTTCTAATCCATTGCATTAACCCTATAATTAATCATAATAAACAGTCACATATTTTATGAATTGTATTTCCACATTCAAATCACCTCCCAGTTCCATTCACGAAATTACCTTGATGCTTTTCCCCACATTCTTGGAACATATATATCTTGAATTGATTTCCACTATTTGAGTATTTATGAGACTCTAACATCATTTTCTTATCAAAAATAGAGGAATGGTGGGAAAATTCAATTTAAAATTATACTTTTAGTTCACATCGAATGACTTACTCAGAGATACTAAAGTATCTTATATACAAGCCCTTTCAAAGAATTGGTTTTTGGCCACCAAAGAATTGATTGATTTTTCTTTAAGCCCTGATGATATAAATAGAATTATACATTGAATTTCATGTCAAATGAGATTCATACGCACTAATAGATTCATCATCCTTTTTATCAAGCTCAATGAATTCCTTTTCCATCTTTTTTCATAGAATACGAGGGAATTACTTACTAAAAAAATATCCCCTTAAACTCTTCCCATTCCATATATTCAATTTCTTCTTGTTACCTTATATTCTAAATAAGAGTCCACCACTGATTCCTTTAACCTTAAAGATAATAAACGTCCAAAATGAATTTTTCATATTCTAACCAATTAATAATGTAAAATATATTTTCACTCATACTGATCCATTTCTCAAAAACTGGTGGATTAGTGGAACCACTAAAAGAAGCTAGATGTTGCCTCATAAAGGACTCACCATAATTTTGTTGCCTCATTATATAATTTTCAAAATAAACATGATTTATAGATTGAGAAAGTTATTTTAGGATATCAAAAAGACATTATTTTGTAGATCCCATATCGTTTGGTTGCTCAGGAGGGTAATTGTCGCATTTTCAGTTTTATTCATCATGAACATGGTTACTTTGGTTTCCATTCATTGAATAAAACCCACAATAATAATGTGATAAACACTAATTATTGTGGAAAACCATATAGTCATTAAAAATTACATATTAGATGTCTAAATCATGACATGTTCTTCTTTAATATATGACTCCTTTTATTTATCCTAGGTCATTTATATTTATAGTCTATTTAAAAGCATAATGATGGTTCATAAATAGTTTTTGAATTCTAAAATCATATCCTATATGAGAGACAAACTAGGTGTGCAAGAAAGCCCGTTGTCATGCACCAGGTCCCGATCGAGTCTAGCTCAATACCATTTTTTCAAGGTTATTACCCCTATGGACACTTATTCTAGAGACACATCCACTTATAGCATCCATAAAAAGATTCAATTACTTTGAAAACACTCTCTAATTTATTTAACAAAATTCTAGGACATTTTCCTCAACATCAAATCATACTTAGACTTATACTTAGAGACATCCATATACATATCCTTTTAAATATCCCTAGGGGTCTCACAAAAGTTTTCTCATTCTAGTTTTAAAAGGTTGACTAAACCTTTCATTTTATACCAACTATAGTGACCCGGGGATTATCATACATTGATATTAAATATTTATAGATCTATATTCATTACATTGTATAAACACATTCTTGAGGACCATAATAGTTTAGTGCCTTCATAAAATTGGAAACAAAATCTTCTAACTTGGTGAAATATCTTCATCATCTTCTTTAAATATCTTCCCAGTTAGTACTCCTACTTAAAAACATTCTTCATAACCTAGGGAAATGAAGTATAAGATATGCTGATCTAGGATTCTTAGTAAGGGTAAAAAAGGGAAATCAATATATAATCATATGTAAGTATAAGATAATCATAATGGTATGCGATCATGAAAACAAACTATGTGGTTTATACCCAATTTGTCACAGATGATAAACAAGAGGCATGACATAAATATTGGAATTTAATAAGACCTGAATGAAAATATAATCAAGAAAATAATCAATGTGAACATAACATAAACATAGAACATCTAATTATGTCATACACATCAGCTTATAACATTGTGAAATGTATAAATAGAATCAGGTTCACTCATTTAGTTAAGGACATGAAATTAGAACCACACCTATACTTATTAACTTGAAACTAGTTCCATGAATAACATTGTGAACATGTAATCAGGTTCATTCATAACATCATAGTAGTAAAGGTTTACTCCCAAGACTATAAACATAGTTCATATAGATACACTTATTTCCCATTGTGGATTAGGACATACCTATTTCCCATTGTGGTTTGGGACACTCTTGTCTCCCACTGTGAACTAGGTCACACCTTTGTCCCATTATGGGTCAGGATACACCTATTTACCATTGTGGATCAGGACACACCTATTTCACATTTTTGATCTGGGCACACATATTTCATATTGTGTATCAAGACACACTAGTTTCCCATTGTGGATCAAGCCTGTTTACTTGCTTACCATCATTATCTCATGAGATATAAATAATTAACCAATGCATTTAAGGGAGATATAGGTACCAACCATATCATAACAAAAATGAAATTTATGTGTGCCACAAGATCATTAACATTGATCATATCAAAACCCATGAAATGAAAATGGGTGTCATATAAATTTTATTATATCATAACATATGGAAAAGAGATAGGTTCCATAATCATTTCATTATAGAATAACTCCTGAGAAGAAGTTAGTTTCATAAGCATTTTATCATTGTATAACCAACGACATAAAAAAATTTATAATAAAAATCATTTAATAATTAACATAAAAAATTAAATGAAATAATAAAAATTATTTCCTTAAATCATATACCTAGTAAAGCATTAAATATATCAAATGAGGTTATAATATATGGATACTTATTTTAAAAGATCACTTTCAACATTTCTTAAGGGAAATAGCCTTTCTTTGAAAATCACTATCAAAAACATAAAGCATTTTCAAAATACTTTTCTTTTAAAACCACTTTGGAAACTTATACATAAATCTTTTAAAAATCCTTTAAAATATTTCATGAGGAAAATATCCTTTCAAATTTGAAAACCACTTTTTAAAACATAAATGTTTTGAAAAAATTTTCTCTTTGAAAAATTATAATAGAATATTTGAAAATAATTTTCAAAAATGTTACAGATAATTTTTTGGAAGTAAATTTATCCTAAATGTATCTTAAAATCTCATTAAAAAATAATTTTCAAAATATTTTTAGAAAACATGCTTTTTGAAGGAAAATCATTAACTGAAAATATGGGTTTTCATAAAAAAAAATTAATTTTATACTCCTAAATACATAAATGGAGTAAAATGAAGGAAGAAAAAGTATTGTAATGAAGGATAATAAAATTAATTATAATTATTTAGAGATGGTTCATAAGATTTGATCATTGAAAAAATAGTCATAAACAATCCTGATGATGATGAGATTGCAACATAAAGTCATTACCACTTTGGTAACCATGAATGATAATCTACAGGAATTAATAATCATAAAAATTAACTTAAAATATCATGAGGATAAATAAATAAATTATATTAAATGTAAAATAGTTTTTATGTAAATCTCATGAAGGAATATAGGTGCATAATACGACATACGTCTCAAGGAAGGGAATTTGAGACAAAAAATTCCTTATCGTTTGAGTAACTTTTAAATCATAGGACCCGTGAAAGAATAACCAAAATATAAATTCTAATTATAAATAAATTATGTGTATTCATGATATATAATGTCATAGGGTAGTATATACTCCACATAAAATAAATACGTGGTGAATGTGGCATGAGCCTCATGAAAGTAAAAAGTGAGACGTAAACCCCTTACCATTTTGTTTACTTTTGAAACATAAAACTCATGAAAGAGTGATCATAAAATGGATGTTTAAACACCCATAAATTTAAGTATAATAACTATAAAATTAATTCATGGTCAGTATATACAACACAAAACAAAAATAAGTGGTGAATATGACATACATCTCACAGAAATAAAAGTGAGATAAGGAAACCCTAACCTTATGTCTTGATTTCCATTGTATGAATTCACCTCCGGAATAATAAATATAAATTTATTATAAATATATAATAGAACCATATTCATATAACATACTATATATTATGACATTATAACATTATATTACATATTTATTAATAATCATATGTTAAATTTATGTTTCACGTAATAACAACATTGTTTTTCATACATGATTTGACTTTTTCTTCTTGGTGATCTTAATTAGATAATTATTAAATAATCTCAATAATTTATATAATGATATAAATATCATATATTTTCATTATAGATTAATTTATACATAATAATAGTAAATGAATTGCATCATTCATAGAGACAGTAGACCGTGCATACGTATGAACAATCCTTCCATTTTCATGTCTTATTGAATAAAATAACAGTAAATGAAGTATCTATATATAATAATTATATTAGATTAATTATGTGATATATATGACATATTTTTAATAAAACCATACTTTACCTACCATGTAAATAATAGTCCACACGTCCACAAACGATGCAACCAAATTCAAAAAAAATAGAAAGCATGAATATATGTGTTATTTAATAATTATAGAAGAATAATTATATCATAAATATCATAAATATCATATAAAAATAGTATTTAAATTATAACTCTCATCCATAAAATGTGGGAAAAAAATTACATCATTTCGTAATGTGGTTTCCCACTATAGACATGAATGATGATCTCATTACCAATTTGATTGAAGTGTGTGTTAGTGTAGGTAAAAACATTAACATAAAACAATATCATTATATTTAGGATAATAATTTTATTATATAATCATGTAATAAGAATAATTTAGGTGTTTCTAGAAATAATTAAATCAAAAGAGATGGTTGATGAACTTTATATCTTTTTCGGGTAACTCCTTTTGGTTTATACCAAAAGTCTTAATTGGTTTTATTTATACCAAAAGTGAGGATTATAGGATGAGAGTATTGATGTTGGTGAGTGAATTTGGTAGGTATTTCTAAATAATAAGTGGCTTCATATGTTGTAATAATGGGGATAGGTGGGGGCTTTTTATAAGTGAAGGATATGACTCACAAGGAATTTTTTGAAAGAAGTTAGGTGAACCCATGTTGTTACATACCAATAGGCTTAACTAACACAAAATATTAGATACAATAAGTTTTTATGTATAAATATGAACATAAAATGGGTGCTGTAAATTTTTAGGGTCATTTATAAACATTATATTCTATTTTTAACTATTAATTAAACTCATTTTTACCTTAATCGATGTGATTAATTTTAACTGCATTCACTAATATTTTTAGTTAAGAACTAAGTTTAAACTGATAGAAATTATAAATTATGATGATTAAAAATATTGAATCCAATTTTTAAAATTAAAATTACATAATTTGAAAAAATTAATTTAAATATTATCACTTAGATGAGATGAAACAATGAGTTTTGAAAGGGAAAATGTTCAAAAGCGTGCATTGTTTTTATATTCAATTTCAATATGAAATTGATTCCAATGACCTAAATTGGATTTATTTATGTTAAATTAATCTAATTTAACTTTTAATCCAATTTAAAATATATTTTAACTATATATATATATTTTAAAAATGTATTTTCAAATAAAATTCAGTATTTTTTACTATTCATCAAAAAATAAAAAATCTCAAAAAAACCAAAAATTCACCCTAATATAATTTTTATATTATTATTTAAAAAATGAAGTTTTATTTTACCAAATTAAATTTCTAAATTCTTGAAAAATAATTTTCAAAATGAGTCTTCCATTAAAATTCGACCCAATCTCTTTTTAGAAATACTACAGTTTTAAGTGTAATGATGAATTTATTCTTATCAATTTTTTTTGGAAAACACATTGAATGAATGATAAATAATTTATTGAATATATATAATATTTTAATTTCATTTAATAATTCCTTAAAATTAGTTTAATTCATTTATTTATCTAAACCACATTTGATTGCATAAAAATAGTTTTCCAGAAAATGATTTCCTATATTTTCAAAAGGGTTTTATTTTAATTTCATGTAATTGGTCACCGAAGAATTAATCTTATAAAAATGTGTAAAAAATATTTTTGTAATTTATCTAATCCTATTCATAAAGTCAATCCCAATGTCTAGGTGACACTAATCATGATATATTATATTGTAATAATCCATGTTTCATTTAAAATTAGTGTCACATATAACTCAAGTAAGATATATTGTCGTTTGTAGGGAAAGATTAACATGGTGTTGTGTGTAACACAAGATGAAATTAGGGATTTTGTGTAACAAAATATATATTCTATTTTCTATGAAATAAAAAATATTAGAAATTTAAATTTAAATAGAAAAAAATATTTTACAAAAACTCTCAGTGTTACCCATTTATAGTAAGAATCAAAACTAAAACCATACAAATAAAAAAACCCCTAAACAATCAACACGTCCTCTAGAGATACAACTCGAACGAGATGACACCATAAACCAACCATAAATGATGATAAAAAAATAAATCCTCATAAATAAATTCCAATATTGTCATTACATAACTGATGAAAAATATTATTAAAAATATCTTTGGATACTGAGTGTACATATGTGACTCATTTTCCCAAGTACTCTCCTTTATACCACTTGGCCTCTATAGAATAAGAACCAACTGAATTAATCGCCCATAAAGAACCATCTCTTAATGATCCTGAATCTTGATTGGATGAAACATGAAAATAAAATTACCATCAATATCCAATAATCCATACTTTATAATGTGGGATTCCTTGTAAAGATACCAATGAAGATATATCACATGGAAGATATCATAAAATCTCTCCAACTGTGAGGGAAGTGCTGATTAATATTCCACATCACTAACTCTCCCATGAAACAGGAAAAGGCCAATATACTTGGGAGATAGCTTTCTCTCAAAGCTAAACCTTTCTTTCCCATGATGAGGTTAAACCTTAAAAAATCATGATCACAAACCATAGACTATAATGGTATCCTCCTCCAAACAATGTAGGCCTTCTGACATTCCATCACCACTTTAATCCTCCCATGAACCACCTCTGTCTTCTTTGTCATATCATACACTATATTGAAACAAAAACTATTGATTACACAACATCTTTCCATTAAAACATAGAATATAATTTCTAACCATATGCCTAAAATAGATCCATTCTAATGGAAGAATGGAATCTATTATCATTGGAAAACTTGACCAATAGAAAATTAATTATTTATGATCTGCCAAAATCACAGATGCATAACCATATCATACCCTCCACAATATCTCCATCTAAGAGGATCACGCATCATAATTATCTAAACTCTATTTCATGACCCTCCTTCTTCAAGATGAGGGAAGGGCAGGAAAATTGTCCTGACCTTCCTTCTTCAATATGAAAAAGAGATAATGAACCCCAAGTCTCACCTCCAGTAGGCCCCAGGGTGGTGAGGAGAACCAACGGTATACAAATATCACAAAATAGGAGGCATTATGTAACACCCCAAGATTTCATAGTGTGTTATTTCTTCAAATTAATTCAATAACTTGCACTACACGCAACACCGAGTTCAAGCGCACCATGACTTACCAAACAAGCCGTTAAAAAGAGGTTATGAATAGTATTAACAAAATTTTAAACTTTATATAATCCTTATAATTTTAGAGTCTATATTATGAGTTCCTTAGACATAATGTAAGAACAAATTCATTTTCAGTATTGCACTTCTACCAACTTTTAATAGTGAACCCTTTTTAAATCCAATATTTTAAACTTTTATATATTAAATTTGACTAAATAAATTTACTTTTTAGAATGGGGACATAAAAAAATTACAATGAAACATCCCAAGATTCCACGATACGCTTTCCTTTGAATAATACAGTAGCGTGTGTTGTACGCAACTTCAAGTTCTAACACACACCACAACCAATCAAACTAGCCGTTATGAATAGTAATACCTAATTTTTGAAATTTTATATATTTTATCTCTCAAAATGGAATTCATTTTTGTATTCGGAGTATCGAATTTAGTCTGATTGGAAATTTTGGAATTTTTCGGATAACATTTATATTTTGATGAATAGTGAAAATTACTAAATTTTAATTAAAAACAACTTTTTCAATCGAAATAATTTATATTGATAAATTATGAATTTGAGTGGTTTTAATTTATATTTAGAATATATTTTTACCATTTAATACAATGTTGGTCATTGTACATAATTTCACAATTAAACCGGACATAAACAAGTGTCAATATTTTTATATTTATTATCTCTTAAAAACACGCTATTTGTTTTGACGACGTGAATTCATTTTTAAATAAATTAATTCAATTTATATGTTTTTAATTTGGTAAAATAGACATCATTTTCGAATTTATAATATCAAATATATCTTAGGCCTAATTTTTGGTATTTTTCTTGAAACTTTCATTTTTTTGATGAATAGTGAAACCACTAAGTGGTAGTTAAAAAAATGAATTTTTCATAAAATTTAATTTTACCGCTTCTGTGAGTGGAATTTAGAAAATCTGAGAGACATGGTTAATATCAAGGGGTAAAATGTGATGAAAATAATTTTTGGTGAATAGTAACTTTTTTACTTTTATTTACCACGGTTAATAGTAAATAGGGTAATTATGGGTAAAAATGATATTAATATTACCCTAACACATGTCATAATTCTATTGGACAAGTGTATCTCGACCAAAAAAAATCTCAAGAGTAAAATATTATCATTTAGGTCCACTTGTATTAGATTAGGACATTTATTATTATTTAATTCAAAGAAGAGTTAAAAGAGTTATAATCAAAGTGTATTTACTAAAACATTTTTAATATTGGGTTATACATAAGATAAATTAGATTGTAAATATTCATTAGAAAGATACAACGATTTCCTACATAATGATATTTTATTTATTATTTTTAGACATTAAATAATTTAATTTAGTTATGAAACAATGTTGATGCAGTAATTACCTAATTAATGATAAAATAGAATAATTGATATTATAAATAACCAAATAAATGTAATTTGAGACTTTTTATAAATACCAATAATTTTCTAGGTTAATATGACATGTTAGGATTGACTTAATTAACTTATTTAGAAGTAATAATTCTTTTTTGATTTTTACAAAAATCAATTATTGAATAGTGTCAAAATTGATATAAAAGAGTTTTTAAAACAAATATTATATTATTAATTGATATTAAATTCCTAAAAATATAAAGTTCGGCCAAGAGACTTATATCATGATATTTTTATCATTAATGGACCACTTGGCAGTTGCTTGGATGTATATAGTAATTTTATTAACCATATAATATAAAAATACAAAGAGACATTCTAAAAGTGAAACTAATTAACTATGAGTAAATACTTAAAGATAAGGTTAATATAATGCACCAAACCTGTCTAAATTCTATTGGTTGAGTGGTTTTCGACCCATCCCCACCTTAAAATTTAAATAATTCAATTTGAAGCCATTAGAAACCGAATATGAATTTATTATAAAATAATATTTTTAGCTTTTCCAAAGGTGCCCCTCACCCCTCTTATAAAAGGGCACTCCCCCTTCTCACTAATTCACACATTAAAAGCCATTTTCCTCGGCCTAAATCTACCCAAATAATATTTAAACTTTCCTCACTTAATCCTAGATGCCTTACTTTAGTCAGAAATCCATCCTATGGAGCCCTTTTGATCAAATCAAGAGGAAGAACCTGAAGAAGAGGTAATGATTTCACCACCCCTTTTCATGTTCCTTTATTCTTCCACTTCTTCTATATTTGTTATTACCATTCTAAAATAATGAATCCAGTATATCCTATATACTGTAATATTATTATAAATATGGTACAACCATATTCAGTATTCTATCCATCCTTTGAATGACATGTCACCATACGTGCGTACGTACGTCTTACCGTCTCCACGTCGTGGTGTAATTGTTATTCAATATATTATTATTTGGATGGGTATAATAATGATTTATAATTCATGTAAATAACAAATAAAACATGATAATGAATATTTATATATGATACACCATCCAATTATATATTATTTTAATATCAAAAGAATGATATTGTTGCTCGTGCGTACATACGGACTACCGTCTCCACGAACGCGATGAGATTCATTCTCCATCGTATCCATTCAAGTCTAATGATCATTTTATGATTAATAATAATATCTAAGGACTTTATATAATTTTGTATATTATTAAGACACAACCCATCCATGACAAACATGGATTACGTAACAAAACATATAAAAGAAAACGAGTAAGTTAACACCCGAAACAACGATAATACTAAGATATTATTAACAAATCAATGTTAAAAGATCATATATGATATCATATTAATGTATATGATTCTTGTATAATTTAATAAAAATTATTTCACCATTACACAGGAGGATAAACTACCCTCAACCAAGGAAAAGTACTAGGTAAGGGTTTATTTCGCAATCTCTTCATTATCCGAGGTTGTTTATACGTAATAATCTACTAGGATCTACACTACTGGAAATCTGGGCTATAGACACGGACCTATAGCCACGGTTTTATAGAACCGTGGCTATAGGTTTTATACAGCCACGGTTTTTTTCCTACTCATGGCTATATCCCCTCGCCCAGTTTTTTTCTCCCCCATTCCGTCGGGCTCCATCCTCGCCCTCGCCCCCAAGCGTCGGGCTCCGTCTCCTCGCCCTCGCCATTTCTCCTCCCCGCGGCCTCATCCTCACCGCGGCCTCCTCCTCCATGACGCATCAACTCCGCGCCATCCTCCTCGCCGACGCCCTCCTCGCCGACGCCCTCCTCGCCGACGCCCTCCTCGCCGCGCTCTCCTCACCGACGTTCTCCTCGCCGACGCCCTCCTCGCCGCGACCCTCCTCGCCGCATCATCCTCCCCGCGTCATCCTCCCCGCACCCTCCTCGCCGGCGCCCTCCTCGCCGGCGCCCTCCTCGCCGGCGCCCTCCTCGCTGCGCCCTCCTCGTCGACGCCCTCGAGGGCGACACCCCCATCGCCCTCTATTTTTTTCTCTCCCGAGTGCTGGTTATCTGCATTTTTTTATGCCTCATTTGCACCTTCGATTTCTTACACTTTCTGTTTGTCTAATTGTCAGTTTCCGTTTGCAGCAATTACAGCACATGGACTTATGTCTCTTGGGTTTTTTACTGTCAATGCCATGTGAATCATTCCATCCACATTATAGATGGGCATCATGTTGCTTTACCTGATCCATATCTCATCGTTTTGTAGTCCCAATATTCACATGTTCTTGAATAAAAAATTCATTGTAAACTGCCTTACTTGAATGCAGGTTCTTGTTTTATCCTTCATTTTCCAGACCATTCATGCAATCCTTTTCCTGATTTCTTAAGATCCATGTTTCTATTTTACATAGTTGACTCCACTTGGGTTAAGGTTTTTTTTAATGTTTTTTTAATGTTTTTTTTTGTTGTCATTGTTAAAATGCAGAAATCAATCGATTGACTTTCTAGAGCTAAACACATCTCACTGTTTGTTTTTTCATGTTCAGAGTGTCACGGATCATCAAGGAGGAGGCCTTTTTCATGCCAGAAATCGAGTTGAAGCGTTTGTACCAGCTTGTCGAGTCAAAGGATGGAAGCCCTATTTGGATAAAGATGATGGATAGATCAACCCCCAAAATGGATTACCAGGCATGGCAGAGAGATCCTGAGGTGGCTATTCCCTATCTTTCAGTTTTTTGAATTATTGTTTTAGAGTGATCAAGTGTTCTTGCTGCCAACTGAATTAAGTTGGCTGTGAGCTTGATCAGCAGTGGCATCCTTCTCAACAAGTTGTTGCTGAGAAATAATCACACTTGATTGATATCGAGTGATGAGTTCACTTGATTTGACTGTTTCCCTGTTATACAAGTCGTCTCTGATTTGATCAGTTATCAAACCTTCTAGTAATAGTTCCGGTTGGCTGAGCACACTGTTTTCTAAAATATCTGAACATGAAATCTCCTTAATCACTTTCTTTGTCTCTTGTGTTTTTGATTGTGCTTTACCTTTTATGAGTTTAGATGGGTCCTCCTCAATACCAAACTAGAACTATCTTTGAGGATGCTACACCTGAGTTGGTGAGGGATTTTTTTTGGGAAGACGAATTTCGTTCCAAATGGGATGACACTCTCGTCCATTCTGCAATTATAGAAGAATGCCCCTCCACAGGATCCATGGTTGTGCAATGGGTAAGGAAGGTGAGGAGACTCTTCCTTTAGACACTAGGATTTATTTAGAATACTGAATCCCCTGGCCTATCTTATGAGGTACTGTGTGATGATGCAGTTTTCAGGTTTTTGGAGTGACAGAGAATACATTATTGGTCATCAAATATGGGAATCAGAGAAATCATATTACTGTGTGACAAAGGTAAGGGTGAAAAAAACTTTCTAATGACTTGACGATATTGTGGCAGCCACAACTTGGCTTATGACGTGAAATATTTATGAACATGACCGAATAAATTTGAACTTTAATGGATCTGTGCTTAATCTAATGATTTGCTTGTTATGATCTTTTAAAGTGTTTACAAAATTAAACATGGTTTCGAAGTCATGGCATTTCAGTGTATGAAATGGATTTGCATTTCCATTTGGAAGGCTCTTTAGTGGATCAAAGGAAATGCAAGATGGTCATAATCTTGTGTGAATTGAGAACTAACCTAAGCTAAGTATTTATAGTTTTGATAATGTTTTGTATTTTAACAATCAGTTGCACTTGAATTCATAGGGAAAACCAACTATAGAATTGACATGGTAACTTGAGTACTTGTACAAGCGCTAGAAGCACTTTTCGCCAAGTATCGTCATACACAGTCTTAGGCTTTGCTTATAATGCAGCAAGTTAGAGGTGGCAGTTGGGTTCATGTGTCAGGTCCGTATCGGGGTTGGCAATCCCATGAACCCATTAAACTCAACAGTAACCTGATCCATTTAATTAAACGGGTTGACCCAACTCAATCCATTTATAAAGGGGTCAAGCCTAACCTGACCTGCCAACTTTTTTAGCTTTTAATATATAAAATAAATTGGATCATGACTAATCGATCTTCTTAAACCATTTAAAATAAATAATTTTTTATATAAATATGTTGAATTATTTCAAATTAAGTTGATTATAAGAATAAAATATATTATAAAATTAATTATTATTTTATTTTTAATATTTTATATTATTATTATATTTTTAATCTGGTTAGACGGTTCATGATTGGTCAACCAGAACCCAATCTGAATACCATTTGGGTCAGATTACTCAACCCGATTACAACCTGAACCCATTTATGTTTGACCTAAACATGTTTAGCTTGTGTTATGTTGTGTCATGTTCAAAATTATCACTTCTAGTTTAAACTGATGCGTGCAATGTCACTGATGATAGCATCAAAAGGTTTGTTATGTTTGATTACACTATTTTTATGGGGTTTAAAATGCTTCCTAAATTCTCTCTTCTCCATTTAATGTTTCAGGGGGTGCCTTACCCTTCCATCAAAAGATGCAGCAAGCCAAAACGTGTCGATATGTACTATTCCAGCTGGTGCATCAGGGCAGGTAAATCACATTGTTGTTGACATCAGCTCTGCTACCACTAAAAGGTTTAAACATTCAAACCCTGTTTGGTTTTTGGAATATGGGTTGATGGAATGGAGATTACAATATTCTACTGACCAAACGGGGCATATGCACACCATTGAAGTTTTCCATCTCTGTATCCTGATGTGTGAATCAGTAGAATCGAGGAAAGGTGATAGACGGCCCACAGCGTCTGAGGTACTGCTCTTCCACCATGAGACGTTCTATGATTGATCGTACCCACTAGAGTTCTGTACATTGAATGATGCTGATCATTTTTTATTCTACCACAGAGGTTTCTTTTCGCTGTTTATACATACATTGTTAGGTTTTGTTTGATTGGGTGTGATTTTTGATTGTTGCAGTTGAATTAATTAAAACAGAACAAGCTTTCTATTTTTAGTTTGTCTTTTCAATTGACAATATCATTGTATTTTTTAACAATAGTTCCATTTTTCTATATTAATGATGTCCAGCAGGGGTAAATATGTAGGGGGAGTCCAGTGTCCAGGGGGGAGTCTAGTGTCCAGTAGGGGTAAATATGATTTGGGCATCCCAAGAACTAGTTTCCAGGGGGAGTCCAGTGTCCAGCAGGGGTACAAGGGGGCTGGTAGGGGGTGGGGGGGAGAGTATGGGTCCAGTGTCCAGCAGGGGTCCAGTGTCCATCAGGGGTAAATATTCAGGGGGAGTCCAGTGTCCAGGGGGGAGGGAGGGGGGGCTGTCCAGCCTCGACACATTATTATCACTATCTATTAAAATCCAGTTTTAAGTAATCTTCGATTTTGATGATAATTTGTAGTGAGTTAGAGGAGGCCAAGTAATTAGTTCACTTTTGAGATCCATCATTATGAAAGAACAAATCGTATTTAAATTTAGCATCTCTGAAGCAATTGCTCTCTCTCTGATGGTCTCATTCATGCAAAGTGATTGAGGATGTTATCATTGATTGGAGAGCTCCTTTGTAAGCACATGTTCGGTCTCCCCTCTTACATGTGTATGCATAGGTAGGCATATACATATATAAGTTCCCCCTTTATATACTCCTGCTCAAACTATTGCACTGAATCCTTATTTTAAGCATTCCTTATTGGCATTTTGGCCCAATTAGATGCTATTTTTCGTCAGAGATATGTGTGTGTGGCTACATGTAATAATTTTGAAGTAAAAGTAAATAATGATTTGTGTGTTCAGTGTTGGGTGGGTCTGGTCTGGGGAAGGTGTGCGGGCTCGTGTAGGGATATAGGGGGAGGCTAGTGTGCAGGGGTGTAGTGCAGTGCAAAGAGAGAGGGAGGCCGGATCTGGTGTGAAGGGGGGAGAGGGACCAGTGTAGGGGTGCAGGGGGAGGCTGGCGTGCAGGGGTGCTGGTGTCAGGGGTGCGGGGGGGGGGGGGGGGCTGGCAGGGGGACAAGCAGGGGGCAGGGGGGGGGGCTGGCAGGGGGGGCTGGGTGTAGCAGGGGGTGGGGGGTCTGTCCTGGGGGGTCTGGGTTTGGGGGGAGGGGTCTGTCCATGGGGGGTCTAGGGGGTCCAGTGGGCGGGGGGCTGGTGCTGGTGGGCTGGGGAGGGGGGACAGGTGCAGGTGGGCAGGGGGGACTAGCAGGGGGCAGGGGGGCTGGCAGGGGGAAAAGCAGGGGGGTGGCAGGAAGCAGGGGGCAGGGGGGCTGGCAGGGGGACAAGCAGGGGGCAGGGGGGGGGGGGCTGGCCGGGGGCAGGGGGGGGGGGGGGCAGGGGGCAGGGGGGGCAGGGGGTTGGGGGGGGACAAGCAGGGGGCAGGGGGGGGGGCTGGCAGGGGGACAAGCAGGGGGCAGGGGGGGGTGGGGGTAGTAGGGGGTGGGGGGGGTCTGTCTTGGGGGGTCTGGGTTTGGGGGGAGGGGTCTGTCCATGGGGGGTCCAGTGGGGGGGGGGGCTGGTGCTGGTGGGCTGGGGAGGGGGGACAGGTGCAGGTGGGCAGGGGGGACTAGCAGGGGGCAGGGGGGGCTGGCAGGGGGAAAAGCAGGGGGTGGCAGGGGGCAGGGGGGGTGGGGCTGGCAGGGGGCTGGCAGCCATGTCACAACACATGTATAAGCCATCAGTCTACCCTTTCCACTGATAAATGAATGTACAGAATTTTATCCTTTTTGTACTTTTTACATCATGTTTTTCCATTTTCATTCATTTTCATTTATAATTTATGATACATGATCTGATTTTTTAACATATTTTTATCTACTTTTCATTATTATCTATCACAAAAGCTGTAATTTTAACATATTTTAACTAAAATTTGCATGGATGTGACTGATGTCAATATGCAAATTCAAGACAATCACTTCTCTGTTTCACTATTTTTGTGGCAATAAAATGATACTCATGTACAGTTTTTTTTACATTTGTCATTTGTTCATTGCAATTCAACAACTTCTGGACTGATTTGTGGACTATAGTTTTAGCTTTGTAGGAGGAAAAACAGGGAAAGCACCTCTCTCCAGAAATATGTGCTATAGAAAAAATCAAGATCCTCTTGGAACAAGTAGAGGAACTTCTAGAAGTAGGAACAGTGGATGTAGCATAGCCACAACTAGGAAATGTGTAGAGGAATTTCCAGCACAAAATTGTTAATCAGTTCTCTATAATTTGCATTTCTATTGATTCAGGTAAATACTTCATCCTCTATAATTTCTATATTTATTAACCCTGTCAAGATTTTTGTATCATCACTCTTAGTGTCTTTGGTGAAATACTCAGTTCTCTATAATTTGAATCTCTATTGTTTCAGGTAAATACTTATTCCTCTGTAATTTCATAAACTTATTAACTCTGTCAAGAATTCTATATCATTTATCTCTATTGCGGTTTGTTGTGTTTTTTTGTATCTATATTTTTCTTTCAAGTCATATTGAGTTATCTATGATCAATCTATTCATCTTTGAGTTGTATTTATCTTTGGAATAGGGTGAGCGTGTCAAGATAATAGGATACAATGTTTTCGGTATTAAAAAACTATATATTTTTCAATTAATTCCACTGCCTTATGACGCTTCACTTTTTTTTGTTATTCTTCTCTTTTCTGGCCTGCATCAAATTCCAATTAATCCTTGAACACTAATACTTTGATTGTAGCAAAAAAAAAATATATTTCAGCATGTATTTTATTTCTTGTCTTCATGGTTGAGAATTATGTTTTAGTGATCTGGAACTTATATCTTTAGGGGGCTTGGAGAGTATAAACTCACAGGCTGCACCTATGGATGAGGACTAGCAGGGGGCAGGGGGGGGGGGTGGAAGGGGGGACTAGCAGGGGGAAGGGGGGGGACTAGCAGGGTTAGTTTGGTTAGGGACCCATTAGTTACTTTATATCGATTCTAGAGATAGTGTCCTATTTATCTAGAGCCAGAACATTCGTAAAGGCTCTGTCCAATTTGGAAGCAACCACTTTATTGTGATGTCTTCTATACCAGGTGTATTTCACACCAGTGAGATTAATTTCAATAAGATTGTTTCCCTTGATCGAGGCTTTAAATTCTCTCGTGGAGATAGAGGCGTGAGATGGGCCAATTTTTTCACTAGAATTAAGAATAACATAAAGTCTCCCATAAGAAACCAGGGGGCATTCGTGTTAGTTCCTAGAAACCAGGGGGCATTCGTGTTAGTTCCTAAATAAGAGAAGTCATTCCAAAGAATTATTCATTCTTGGTATTTATTCTTAGCATAAACAAAGGAGTAGTAAATACGAGTACCATCAATAGTAAAGGTGCAAGTGAGAATCTGACCAGACAGGGGGGGTGTCCAGACAGGGGGGGGGGGGGGTCCAGACATGGGGGAGGGGACTGGTAGTCTACACATACCCATATCATCCTATTTGAAACTAAGTAGAAGATGTTGCCCCGCGGATGTCGCTGGACCGGGCCAACACGTTGTGGTCACGCTGCAGTCATGCCGCGGTCAAGCCGCGGTCACGCCGCGGTCAAGCCGCGGTCACGCCGCGGTCACGCTGCGGTCACGCCGTGATTTGGCCCTGCTCCAGGACGACACCCTGCGGCGGTTACTCCTCCTTAGAGAAACATTGAATGGTTAGCTCTAATTTTTCGTATTTCCTCATTCCTAAACTATATCTCCTCTCAGCGCTGCCTCATCCATCTTTCCACAAAACATGCATAGCAGGTTGTACAAAGGCTCAATTCAACTGAAAACATTGGTTTGGAATTGTTTGACATATTTTATTGTACATGTATCACATAATATTTGTTCGGTAATTCTTATTTTTCCTCATCCTCTTCACATGTTTTCCGAACCAGATCATCCTCATCCTCTGCACATGTCGTCTGAACCGGATCAGCCTGTTGTGATGAAAATTCAATGTCTGCTTTTGACTGAATTTCACACCAAACCAAGAGATAATAAATGAGTCTAACAATCAGACAAATGGTTTAGGTTCTTTTTCCTCTGCTCACTATACCTATGACTCTAAAACTCTGGATGCCACTGGCACTGCTATAAAAACCAGAAAACTCTCCACTAATCTAAACGTCATTCATACCACTGGTTGTCCTATAAAAAGTAGGAATCCTCATATTAGTCTAAAGTCTCTTTAGGCTAAGGCACAAACAAAACACACTAACATTGATAAACACGGTACCTTGACACTGGAACCTATAAAACATACAAAAGGAAGCACAACCTCTGTACAAGACCCCATGCTAATGCAGGCACATTTTGAACCTATCGGGCAGAAGCCCCTTTCATTAGATCTGGACGCTATCAAGATGCAGAATATAGATGATTCAAAGGACCCAGGTACACCTACTCTTCATTCTATTAATTTAACTTTTGTTAGTGCTAAATCTGTAGATAATATGAACTATTATGAACAGCCTGTATCCCTGTTATCTAACCAAAATACCATTTCGTTGATGCTATATAACATGAAAATTACAAACTCAATTAAGAATGCTTCAAGAAATGAACCAATAAAGAAGAACTCTGTCATACCTAACAATGAAGAGGAACAGAACACTAATAATAACAATGGTCATGACATTAGAAGGTATTTTAGAAATAAAGGCTCTAAAGAAAAGGAAAAATGCAGGGGGGCTGGCAGGGGGCAGGGGGGGCTGGCAGGGGGGCAAGCAGGGGGCAGGGGGGGTGGCTGGCAGGGGGGGTGCTGGTAGGGGGCAGGGGGAGGGGGCTGGCAGGGGGACAAGCAGGGGGCAGGGGGGGTGGCAGGGGGACAAGCAGGGGGCAGGGGGGGGGGCTGGCAGGGGGACAAGCAGGGGGGGACTAGCAGGGGGAGGGGGGGACTAGCAAGGGGGAGGGGTGTCCAGGCAGGGGGGACTGGTAGGGGCAGGGGGGGGGCTGGCGGGGGGACTAGCAGGGGGGGCTGGCAGGGGGACAAGCAGGGGGCAGGGGGGGCTGGCAGAGGCAGGGGGGGCTGGCAGGGGTGGCAGGGGGGGGGGGGGCTGGCAGGGGGGCCAGGGGGGGGGGGCTGGCAGGGGGCAGGGGGGGGGGGGGGCTGGCAGGGGAACAAGCCGGTGGGTGGGGTGCTGGCAGGGGGACAAGCAGGGGGCAGGGGGGACTGGCAGGGGGGTCACATCTAAATATTTCTTACCAACTATCATGCTGGATCATTTGATTTATTTGTGAAAATCAATAATTAATCACTATGAGATTAATGGTTGTGCTGTTTGAATCCAGGTGAAGCTCTCAATATGTGGCAGGGACTTCAAGTTAACCCTTATTGCTAGGCGGTCACTTCATTTTACTGGCACCAGGTTGGATAGATACATGTTAGTTGTTTTATGTTTTTTATGTGTGCATTCCTACATGGGTTTGGGTTCTGAATACGACTTTATATAAGATCAAACACTGTGATTCTTTTGAAGATCAATTTTTTGTTATAACCCATCTTCTAGAATGTGTAATTTTTGCTGGAAGATGTTCCCAATTATTCAGTGTTTGACATATTTTTCCTTTCTCTTGTCTGTTCTGTTTGATTTTTACACTAATCTTTCTATACATTTATTTATGTTCATCTAGATAATTAAAATGAGGTGTCAATGAAATGGTTCAAGCAGTTAATTATGTTGTGACAAAACAATTTGCTCCGGAGTATATATCTGAAGGCTGCCATTTATAAATATGTTCTGTTGTCCAGAATCGGTGTTCAATTCAACTTTTCTAATCTCAGGAGTCATCATGAAGGAATATTGAACCAGATATTATTTTTTTGGCATTTTCCCATGAATATGCTGCTTTTTAATTTTCTGATCTGTTGCCATTTCTTATTGAAGTTTTGTTTTTTGTTTCCCAGTATTATGGAAAGACCTTCGTTATAAATCAACAAGGCTGCATTTTGAAAATCTAGACTAGAGATATGGAAATCCTATAATCATACTAAATTTTATTAAGGTATGCCACCACATGGTCCTCTAATTTATCTGGTTCCATACTTTAATAAGCTTGTTTTTCAATTATGATATTTGTTGTTAACATTCCCAGGAAAAGAGACCCATAGAATCTATTCTCCTTGTGGAGTTTGCAAATGCTATTGACATTATCAATAATTATTTATCCTCAGAGGATTGATTTATGTTCCTTCAATGGGATCTCAATTGAAAGTAGTGTTACTAGATTACAAAATTGAAAGTGGTGTTACTAGATTATAGAATTTTGAGTTAGGTTTCATTGTCAATTGAAAGTAGTGTCATTCTCAATAGTTTGTGGCCACTGTTTAGATAATCTTATTTTTAATTTTTATAATGTGATGTTATTTTTTGTTCTGGTTGTCATGGGTTGTTTTCTGTTGTTGTGGTCACTGTTTATCTTCCTGACAAGGTCATTGGTTATTTTCTTATTGTGGTTATTGTGGTCGCTGGATCGGGCCAACACGCTGCGGTCACGCCGCAGTCACGCCGCGGTCACGCCGCGGTCACGCCGCGGTCACGCCGCGGTCACGCCGCGGTCACGCCGCGGTCACGCCGCGGTCACGCCGTGATGTGGCCCTGCTCCAGCCACATCCAGCAGGGGGGAGGGGTGTCCAGCAGGGGGGGAGGGGTGTCCGCGGTCACGCCGCAGTCACGCCGAAATATATCTATACGTTTGTAATCAATCTAAACAAAGAATAAGAATGGTGTACCTTACACCATTCGATCCAGTCTTTCGAATCTTTTCACAAGTGTTTGATTGTGATCACTTAGAAGTCACTGAAAGACTCCTTCAGAGGTATCCACAAATCATGGGAATCACCCGACAATTAGTAGGACCTCTCTCAATACCAGTCCTTCCTGGTTGTCGAAGTTTTCACAAGCGTTTGATCAAGATCTCCGAGAAGTCACCGAAAGACTCCTTCTGAGGTATCCAAGGTTCATGGGAATCACCCGATGCTTAGGTAGGGTCTCTCTCAACACCACAGTCTGTTAGAACCTTGTTTAATGGTGGGAGAGAAACAAGAGCTAGAGAGAATCGGCTTTGAGGGGTTCTAACGATCACATGATCTCATCCATCAAGTGCAACCACTTGCATAGGAATTGAACCAATTCATATAGGCCTTCGAGAACCTCAAAATGTTCAGCCTATTCATGGTACGTTACACAAATGTCCCAAACGTTTCAGCTCATTTGAAGCGTACGGCTCAATCCCATTAGTAATCGTTTAAAATTTAAATTAAACGATTATGTGAGATGTTCAAACTCCCCAAATCCATCGAAACAGAAAGAAGCTTCGAGCCGAAAGGCGCTAAAGACATTTTATTAAAAACAAAAGATGACATAAGAGAGGAGATGGGGCTAGACATTGATAAAACTGCCTTCATAATAAAGCATTTCATTTTCATAACCCCCCTCCCCGACATCATCATCCCATTCCAAGTTGTAGGTAGATGAGCTATGAGACCTAGTCACCATCGTTGTTCTCCATTGAGAGCGGTCTTTCTTCTTCCTTGATTTCCTTGAATAGACAATTTGAAATCCCTCTTTATCAACTGAAGGAAACTTTCCCTTGCTTAAAATATATTTACATGGATCACTTCTATGGGCATAATCATCATTTTCTATTCCGGCCCAACTTCCCCCTATATTATTAAGCTCCATTTGCCGATTGATCTCTTCCTGGATCTGAGAAGGTTGAACCATTGGTTCATGCTGCTCAGACCCATACTGAGGCTGCCCCAGTGAAGCACCCGGCTTCTGACCCAGGTTACTGGCTCCTAGGCCCAGGGCCTGGATCTCCTGTTCCTTCTCCTGCAGGTCCTTGCGACTGGAAGTCAACAGGCCGCTGATTTTCATCCACAAACTGGACACAATCAGCCCGTGCTACTGAGAGTTTCTTCTGCCCTTGAATAGATTTAACCTCTCCAGACCCAATTCCAGGTTGCTCCAAGCCTGGATCATCAACATTTACCTGCACCTGTACACCTGATGGGATCAGACCTTGACCCCGCTGCTGAGAGGCAGCATCAAACTCTGACCTTGACTTATCTGCTCCTGGCCTCTGATTTTCATCCTCAATCCGGCCACTAACATCCCCTGCTACTGTTAGTTTTCCCTGCCCCTGAACCTCACCAGCCCCAGTCCAGGTTGTAAATCTGGATCATCAAAATTCACCTCCTCTTGAAAACCTTCACCTAAAATATCAGAAGCATTCCCCTTCATATTGCTGACTCCAGTCCCTGGTTGATCACAACCTGTTCCTGTAAGACCCTGCCCAAGTTCCACACTTCCATTTCCTGAAACAGCCTGACTAGAGCCATTCCCAGCTCCAGGACCATTCTTTCTCTTCTTACGGAAAGTCTGAAAATCATGTCCCTTCTGCGAGAAAAAAAAGCAGACAAGTTTCATTCTGCATCTCTCTTTAGATTACCCTATAGACAGACACTTGGAACAAAATGCAGGTAGTTGTTCATACTCAATTTTCAAAAACAAGTCATCTTCATTTGTGGATAACACAACCCAATCAATGAGGGTGGAATTAAGGTCCACTTCTAGAAGAACTCTAGCAAAATAATTATTCTAGAAAAATACCCATAATGTGCCTCCTCAGTTGCTCTATCCATTTTGATGGGAATGCCAATTGTAGATGTAATGTCAAATAATATCCTGGGGGGGGGGGGCTCGGTGTAGGTGGTACTGGGGGTGCAGGGGGGTGTCAAGGGTGGGGAGTGGGTTTGGGTTTGGGGGGGGGGGGTCTGTCTATGGGGTGTCTAGGGTGTCCAGTGAGGGGGGGGAGTTTGTCATGGGGTGTCCAGGGTCTGGGGGGGGGGGGGTCTGTCCTGGGGGGTCTGGGTTTGGGGGGGGGGGGGGTCTGTCCTGGGGTGTCCACTTTTAGCATGAATTGATACCATTGCTGCATGCAAATTCCAGCTCTAAACCAGATCTGTTTTCAGCTCTAAAATATATGCTTTGTGAGCACACTTACCCCATGGATTGTGTCTCCACTTCTTTAGGTTTGTTCTCTTCTTCACAACCCAAAACACAACCTGTTTTTCCTTGGACAGCTTTACCACCAAGGATTTTTCTTTTCACTATAGGTTGATTTTTCTTTCTCCAAATCACCTTGCTGCTTGGACTGTCCCTGCAAGCATTTTCAGTACATACCTTGCCTTGGGGCACCCCTTTCACATGAATCCTTCTAGTTTTAGGATCATGTGAGTTCTTCTCATGCTTCCAAGCCCTTTTTGTGTCTTTCCAGGAGGTTTGTGCTTTAGAACTAGTCTTGGATTTTTTTACATTACTCTCAGCATAAGAGTTTTCTACATGTAGCCCCTGAAATCTGTTCCTCAAAGGAACATATTTGTCGTTGTATTCATGTTGATTTCTTCCATTAATCCCTACTGAATGCTTGTAGCCTGCAACTGTCACGGATGAGGATTTTGTTGGATTGGTGTTGTCCGACAGGGGGGGTGTCCAGCAGGGGGGAGGGGTGCTAAACATGGTCTGTAAATATGATGTAGTTCAGTCTGTTCCTGTCTTATCTCATGCTGCTAAACATGTCAGAATTGGTGAATTGGTACCTGTTAAACCTGAATCTGGCAGTGCTGAAGATGTTGTGGTTATCAGATCAGATAAACTTGGTTATCAGATTAGGGGGCAGGGGGACTAGCAGGGGACTGACAGGGGGCCTAGCAGGGGACTGAGAGGGGGCCTAGTAGGGGGCAGGGGGGGCTGGTAGGGGGACAAGCAGGGGGCAGGGGGGGGGCAGGGTGGGGGGGGGGGGGGGCTGGCAGGGGGGGCTGGGGGGGGGGGGGACATGCAGGGGGCAGGGGGGGGGCTGGCAGGGGGCAGGGGGGGGGGGGGGCTGGGGGGGGGGGGCAGGGGGGGGGGCTGGCAGGGGGCAGGGGGGGCTGGCAGGGGGGGGCTGGGGGGGGGGACAAGCAGGGGGCAGGGGGGGCTAGCAGGGGGGCAAGCAGGGGGCAGGGGGGGCTGGCAGGTGCAGGGGGGGGGGGCTGGCAGGGGCAGGGGGGGGGGGGGGGTTGGCAGGGGGGCAAGCAGGGGGAAGGGGGGGGGGGGGGCTGGCAGGGGCAGGGGGGGCTGGCAGGGGCAGGGGGGGCTGGCAGGGGGACAAGCAGGGGGGGATGGCAGGGGGACAAGCAGGGGGGAGGGGGGGCTGGCAGGGACAGGGCGGGGGCTGGCAGGGGCAGGGGGGGGCTGGCAGGGGGACAGCAGGGGGGGGGGGGCTGGCAGGGGGACAAGCAGGGGGGGCTGGCAGGGGGACAAGCAGGGGGAAGGGGGGGGGGGCTGGCAGGGGCAGGGGCAGGGGGGGGGCTGGCAGGGGGACAAGCAGGGGGGGCTGGCAGGGGGGACAAGCAGGGGGAGGGGGGGGGCTGGCAGGGGCAGGGGGGGCTGGCAGGGGCAGGGGGGGCTGGCAGGGGGACAAGCAGGGGGGGGGGGCTGGCAGGGGGACAAGCAGGGGGGTGGCTGGCAGGGGGACAAGCAGGGGGAGGGGGGGGGGGGGGCTGGCAGGGGGACAAGCAGGGGGACGGGGGGGGGGGGGGGACTGGCAGGGGGCAAGCAGGGGGCAGGGGGGGGGCTGGCAGGGGCAGGGGGGGGGGCTGGCAGGGGGACAACAGGGGGGTGGCAGGGGGGGGGGGCGGCAGGGGGACAAGCAGGGGGAAGGGGGGGGGGCAAGCAGGGGGCAGGGGGTGGCAGGGGCAGGGGGGCTGGCAGGGGGACAAGCAGGGGGGTGGCAGGGGGGGACTAGCAGGGGGGTGTCAGGGGGCAGGGGGGACTGGCAGGGGGGTGGCAAGGGGGACTAGCAGGGGGGAGGGGTGTCCAGGGAGGGGGGAGGGGTGTCCAGGCAGGGGGGACTGGCAGGGGGCAGGGGGGGGGGGGGGTTGGCGGGGGGGACTAGCAGGGGGCAGGGGGGGGCTGGCAGGGGGACAAGCAGGGGGCAGGGGGGGGGGGGGGCTGGCAGGGGGACAAGAAGGGGGGGCTGGCAGGGGGACAAGCAGTGGGCAGGGGGGGGGGCTGGCAGGGGGGGGGACTAGCAGGAGGGTGGCAGAGGGGACTGGCCGGGGGTGGCAGGGGGGTATTTTTTTTATGGATTTGTACACCCTATAGCCACGGTTTAAAACCGTGGCTATTGATTTATTTCCACGGTTTTAAACCGTGGCTATAGACATAATGCCACGGTTTAAAACCGTGGCTATAGATTTTGTCCGGCCTTTAGTATAGCCATGGTTGAAACCGTGGCATTAGGTATACAGCCACGGTTTAAACCGTGGCTATAGGTCTAGGCCTATAGCCACGCCAAACTTAGCCACGGTTCGCCAAACCGTGTCTATTACCTATAGCCACGGTTTGAGGGCCTATAGCCACGGTTTAGAACCGTGGCTATAGCCCGAATTTCCAGTAGTGTCTATTTATCATCCACATCCATGTTTCGTAAAAATGTATATCAAAACATTTTTACTATTTATAGGAATATGGGTTAAAGTCATTTATACCCTTGTTTCACTTTTTATAAGAGGTTTATAATGGAATATTTTTGTCTTTTCCAAACAAGGTGCTTTTTAACCTTTTCGACAGAATTAAGGTAAGAATGTTTTTTAACTTATACGGCAGGTACGGCTATTTTCTGCCATTATAAAATTGTTGAAGCTTACCTTACAAGCTTATAAGAATATTTTAAAAGAAAATGTTTTATTTTATAAATATATGACTCTAAAATTATTTCAAAATAGAAAGAGATATTTCTCTAAAAAGTGTTTTGATTTCATCTATGTCAACATCCTTTGATGGATTTTACGCTTATTTGAAGTTGATTTATTATGATACAAAACTTCCATATTGTATTGATTGTTTTGTGATATGTTTGACTGTGGATGTGTTATTTTTATACCATTAATGGTTTATGAAGAAAGTATTGACATTTCGTATGCTAGTTTTAATACGAATGTTTATGTTATGTTTAAACCTGTTCATATGAGGAATGCATTGGACTTAATATGTGACGGGTGGAGCCCTCTATAGCTCCTCCATGCATCGGTAGGTCTCATGAGACAAACTAGTGTCTTGGAACAAGGCCTTGACAAAATCTTATTTGTAGTCTTGGAACGAGGCCTTGGATATGTGGTTATGATAGTCTGGCATTATGCATTCCAACATTATGAAAGTGGTTATTGATAATGCATGTGATTATTCGATTAGTAGAATATCCATGTGAATAAGTAAATGAAATTATTTCATTTTATTTTTTCCATACTATGTTGAAGTTCAAGTCTAAAAGTATTTTGTTTTAGTTATACATTGCCTTAAATGTTTATTCTTATTTATGAAAGTTTCCGCTATATTGTTATCCTTACTGGGAATTTGAGCTCACCCCTTTTCTATGTTTTATTTTTCCTAGGATCTGAAGAAGTAATTTATGAATGACCTGCAAGGATAGTATGAGAGGATAAGAGTGTGGACTATGGAGACTATGTTGTTGTAGTTTTTTATTTTTATGATTTAATGTTAAACTTTATTAATGTATCTAGTTATTCCATGGCTACTAAACTAATCGGTCTTTCGAGACTTGATCTTTCTGGTGATCATGCCAATGTTATGTAATAATGCACCGACTCTGGGTAACTGGGGTCGGGGCATTATAGTTGGTATTAAAGGAAGTTTAGTACAAACCTTGGAATCTAGATTTAGTTAAACTCTAATTAGAGCACGTAGACCTAAGATAAACTTTGAGGATTAGTATAGAATAACTTCCATGTATTTTGGTATTGTAGAGATTTTGTGAGTTTTTCGAGCAATGCATCCCTATCTGGATACGAGCAGGTACAGGCGGCTCTGGCACCGATGTACTTAGGGGTAAAACCCGAAAACACCGCTTTGAGCTAGACTCGAATGGGAACTGGTGCACGACAATAGGCCTTGCTGCACTCTTGGTTACGACACTCCTGGAGGATATGCTTAGGATAATTCTCATTTTCTTTACAAACCATTATGAAGGGTTTATGAGTATATACTTCCTCAAAGGATACATTTTTATGATTATAGATTATATCCATAAACTATTTAATTTATGTTATGTGTTTTACAAGTTTGGGATTAGTTATTGTTATTCATAAACTAATCTAGTGTATGCCATTGTTTAGAAATGGCGCCCAGTAGAAGCAATGAGAACTCCACCAATGCACATGATCCAAAGAGAAAGAAGGATAATATCTTTCATGGTCTTAAGCTGGAATTTATAAGAGAGATAGTCTCCCATGTTTTATCATAATATGATGAAATAATATCATGTGTTCATAAGATAAGTAAAGAGTTTAATGAGTCCTATGGCTTTGAAGGGAAACAAGAGAAGAAACGGATGGAAGAGAGAAAGATGGATAAAGGGAAGAGGGAAAAGAAGAATTTTCCCATATGTGATAACTGTGGGATGAAACACCCTGGAAATTGCCTGAAATGAATGGGAGTTTGTTATAAGTGTGGAGGAAAAGGGCACAAAGTATGTGAATGAAAGGGTAAGAAAATGGTTTCAAATGCACAATGCTTCATTTTCAAGGAGTTTGGACACTACGCAATCCTATGTTCCCATCATCAGGCTATGCCGCAAATGATGCTATTAGATAATAAACAAGTTATGATACTACCACATATGAAGAGGAATGATTAGAGTTCTGATGTTGATTATGTCATTTGAGTGTTGTATAAATAATGTACTTGTTATAACAATTATGGAGTATATAAGGATTGTACTTCAGTACTATTTCATTAAGGACTTTAGATTGTGTGGAACCAAGAAAAGTGACTCTATAGCAGGTTAAATTTTTGGAAAATATAGAGTTGAGAGAAAGATAAACCATAATATAGTTCTCATACCTAGGTAGTGATTTTAGAATAATACATGATTGATTTGGATAAATTATATTGGATATTCTTGACTACCTTGAAACTGATTAATGATTTGTATATTCGATCATTGTTGGGGTTTACAAAATTTTTGGATTTATGGAGTATATTTATTATTATTTAAGGAATAAGGGATCATGAATGTAATCAATAAGGTTTTATGGTAATTCAGGATGTTGCAGTGTTTTAAAAGAATACATGATGAAGGTGTTCACATGTTATTACGCGGAAAAAAGGATATTCATTATGTTTACCTTCCTTATAAATTTTGGACTGAAGTATTTTGGATAGTTCTATTATGGATTATTTTGGATTTCCATAAAAGGACAACCCGGAGGTCGGGCGACAACCCATCGCGTCTGGCAAGGTCGCGAGACTTAAACCCAAAACCAAAGGGCAACAAGGGTGTATCACCTACCACTGACCCACATGATGTCCTGGATTGAATAATGTAATTTTTTAATGGTTCTACTAGATGAATTATAAATTCATTTTTTTTAACCCTATACTAATAGGATAAATATAATATTATTTTTATGTTCTATTATCTTTTAGAGTGAAATATGAGTTTGTGGTAGAACTTAGTTAAAGGATGATACTCTACTTTTCAATTATATATTTTTATTCTTCTCTTATTCAATGAAAATTTAATTATTATGCTTTAGTGAAGGGATCTTAAAACAAAAAAAAGTGTTATCCTAATACCATATGTTTTGCTGAACCAATGGTATTTTAAATCATCATAGATTGATGAATTTAAGGCCCTTAATTTTACACTTTTTTGTGATTGATGACCTCAATCACTACCTATAAATATTTACATTTTTCCTCCAATTATATGTCTATAATTTCCACCAATGTTCTCCGAATAGAGATCATAATTTGGTGGTGACCCTTTCATTTCCCTTTTCGTCTTATTAAGACAAAATTTTATTAACACAATTTCTGATGTGGGTTTTCCACAAAGATATTTTCTATATTCAACTTTTAATTTCGAAGAAAAATTTCAAATTTAAAGGACGCAATTTATTGGAGGGAAGTATGTAACACCCCAATATTTCATAGTTTGTTATTTCTTCAAATTAATTCAATAACTTGCACTACATGCAACACTGAGTTCAAGCGCACCATTACTTACCAAACAAGCTGTTCAAAAGAGGTTATGAATAGTATTAACTAAATTTTAAACTTTATATAATCCTTATAATTTTAGAATCCATATTATGAGTTTCTTAGACATAATTTAAGAACAAATTCATTTTCAGTATTGCACTTTTACCAACTTTTAATAGTGAACCCTTTTAAATCCAATATTTTAAACTTTTATATATTCAATTTGACTAAATAAATTTACTTTTTAGAATGGAGACATAAATAAAATTACAATGAAATATCCCAAGCTTCCACGATATGCTTTCCTTTGAATAATACAGTAGTGTGTGTTGTACGCAACTTCAAGTTCTAACACACACCACAACCAATCAAACTAGCCGTTATGAATATTAATACCTACTTATTGAAATTTCATATATTTTATCTCTCAAAATGGACTTCATTTTTGTATTCAAAGTATCGAATTTAGTCTAAGGTGAAATTTTGGAACTTTTTGAATAACAGTTATATTTTGATGAATAGTGAAAATTACTATATTTTAATTAAAAACTACTTTTTTAATCGAAATAATTTATATTGATAAATTATGAATTTGAGTGGTTTTAAAGTATATTTAGAATATATGTTTACCATTTAATACAATGTTTGTCATTGTACATAATTTCACAATTAAACCGGACATAAACAAGTGCCAATCTTTTTATAGTTATTATCTCTTAAAAACACGCTATTTGTTTTGACTACGAGAATTAATTTTTAAATAAATTAATGCAACTGATATGTTTTGAATTTGGTAAAATAGAAATCATTTTTGAATTCATAATATCAAATATAGGTTAGGCCTAATTTTTGGTATTTTTATGGAAACTTTCATTTTCTGATGAATAGTGAAACCACTAAGTGGTAGTTAAAAAACTGAATTTTACATAAAACTTAATTTTACCGCTTCTGTGAGTGGAATTTCAAAAATCCTAGGGACACGGTTAATATAAATGAGTAAAATGTGGTTCAATTAGAACAAAATAATTTTTGGTGAATAGTAACTTCTTACTTTTATTTACCATAGTTAAAAGTAAATAGGGCAATTAAGGGTAAAAATGATATTAATATTATAAGGCCCCAGCCTTAAACCTTAATTAATATTGAATTAAATGAGTAATTCACATTGAGGATCTTTTCAGGTTTAGAGTTTTAGAGAATTAGGACATAACTATTACATCTCAAAAGATTACAAAGTAGTCGCTTCTACTAAATTTCCATAAAATAAAAACTCCATAAAAGAAACATGTATAGTTCTATGTTTTAGGTAGCATGAATTTCCCTGGATCCCATCCTTGACCCTATTCCACGCTAAGTCCAAAGAAAAATATTTCAAAAACTTGGGATGAGCATAAGAAGCTCAGTAAGGGATACACAAATAATGAAAACTGTTAGTTTTTCAAAACAACAAGTAAACCATGAATACTTTATCAATGTAATACTTTTCACCTATATGAAGTAGTAAAAACTCTTCACTGAATAATGTATCATTAATTACCTTTTTGTAACCAAAGGATTACCATAAAAATCCATAAAAAGAACACATAACATATATAAAGGTAACTTGGGACAGAAACATACTTAAGTGGAATAACCATACGGTCGACTCCCACACATATCACTTAATGGAATAGCCATACGACCAATTTCCATACATACTTAATGGAATATCCATACGGCCGACTTCCATACCCAATGCATTGGAGGTTATAACGTAACCACCCGTTAAAATGTCCAAGTACCAATATAAAATCATAAAACATAAACCCAATATAAAGGAATGATAACATTTCCACATTTCAATCACAATATATCATAAATATATTGACATAATAGAATCCTTTTTCAAAACCATTTTCAATACCAAAATACATAAAAGAGTATATGGTATTTATTTTATTCTAAAAACATTACGGCTTGTTGAGAAAGCCAAAGACCAAATAATACTCGCGGTGGCGGAAAAGGTCGTTGTCGCCGCATACGTTTAAAGAAACATTCCTTTTTGTCGTTTTGTAAAACGCTTCGTAGAAAAATATTCATTTTGTATAAAAGTAAAATTCAAAGGGGTTTATACACCGTATAAAATAAAGTTGTCTATAAAACGAAATATGCCTCAATGAAAAGAGATTGAGACGAAGTCCCTTACCTCGGGTCCGACTTGACTCGATCGTTCTTTAACGTCCTGAATAATAAACTTGAGTTAATTTCTACTTGATTAAGAACCTTTTTAGAGTTAATAATTCCTTTTATAGCACTTATTTCCATGTTATAAGCATTATGTAACTATTTAAGTTAATAATGTTTGTTTTGTCGATATTTGGTTCTTAAGTCGAAAGTGGACTTGTTACAATTACATGTTGTTCGTGTAGTCAAAGGTTATTTATATCTATAATGACATTCCTGATTTGGATATCATATATATCATATATATCCAGAATATACATGTATTTATAATATTACATAATCATTTAGAGGTAAGAAATGAAATGCACCGTTCATGGAGACGGTAAGCCGTACGTACGCATGAACGCTACTTTCATTTCTTTGTCATATTAATGGAATTAAAACTAAATGAGAGGTATGTATATTTTAATTCCAGAATTATATTCATCATTTAGATATATCATTAATTATATATATCCATTATATACATGTACTTTTAATAGTACATTACATTTGGGGATAAGAAATGAAATGCACCGTTCATGGAGACGGTAAGCCGTACGTACGCATACACGCTACTTTCATTTCTATCTCATACTTTAATGGAATGAAATAATAATTATATAGAGGTATATTATAATTCCAGTATAAAATCATATATAATAACTTCAAATCCATCCTTTACACGTCCCACATATGGCATTAACGAATCACATCACTTTGAGGGGGCGGTAGTCGGCACTTCCTAAAATGAAGATATCGCGTATACCCATAATGGAAGCCATAAAGGTAAGACAAAAATGAAAAATACAGAAGTATAAGTAAAACATAAACATATTATATATCATATATAAAAATAGTGTCATCATAATGGCCACCTTTGAAGGTGTTAAATGAGTATTGAACAATCATCGTTTCAGGAGGCACAATTTCGCCATCCACAGAAACCGTATGTTCTTTAACCATTTTATGTAGTTGTGTGAGAGTATAGCTCGAATAAATCATATAACAACATCCTAGTATATTGAATATACTGGTGTTGTTACAAAAGAAATAAATAAAAAGAGTTTAGGGGGTTGGAGAAGCAAAATAAAACAAATGAACATGAGAGAATGAATTACCTTTAAAAGTGTAACTCCTTTTGATTTGAGCCTAAAGGCTTCCTTTGAAAGGATTATGCCCAAAGGGAATCCTCTGGGATGAGGAGAGTGATGTGGTGAGAGTAAATGGTTAGGGGTTGGCCGATCCAAAGGCTTTAGGAGTGTGTGAAATGAGGTAGAGGTGGGGGCCTTTTATAAGAGGAGAGGAGGGGCACTTTTGGAAAGTAAAGAAATATTACTTTATTTGAAAATGTGTTTCGGTTTTAAAAGGTCCCAAATTGATATAATTCGTGGATAAGGTGATAAGGGTTCGAAATACACCCCTACAATAAGTTTTGGACATGTGTAGTTCATAGATTTTACATTATCTTTCCATTTTATTTAAATCGTCAAATAATGATGTCATCGTTGTATCATTATTATGTCATAAATAATTTAATTTATTTAATGTCTAAAAATTATAAAAAAACTACTATGATGTAGGAAATCGTTTTATCTTTCCAATGACTATTTATAATCAAAAATATGATTTTTATAACCCCATGTAAAAATTGTTTTCGTAAAACATATTATGTTTGTGTCATTTTTACTTTTACATTAAATAAAAAGTTATTTATGTCATTTCCCAACCAAAGTGTCTCCATGGGGTCCCCAAGTTTACCCATGGCTTGTATTGGTCTGCCATGACACAACCAATGAGTGTAGGACATGTGTTAGGCTCATCTTATTTTATTAAAGCATTATTTTTACCTTAAACTACACTAATTACCACTAACCGCGATTAAGAACTTAATAAGTTACTATTCACCAAAAAATTATTATTACCTCATTGAACCACATTTTACTTCTTAATGACAACCATGTATGTTGGATTTTTTAAATTCAAAACACAATGATGGAAAAAGTTCATTTAAACGGAAAATTAGTCTTTATAAGTACCACTTAGTGGTTTCACTATTCATTAAAAATTGAAGTTTTTCAGAAAATTACCAAAAATTCACCCTAAGCTATATTTGATATTACAAATTCAAAAATGAAGTCTATTTCAAAAAATTCAATACATATAAGTCAGATTAATTAATTTAATAATTAATTCCTGCTGTCAAAGTAAATAGCGTGTTTTTATGAAACAATAAGTATCAAAAGATTGACACTAGTTTAAGTCTGATTTCAAAGTGAAATTAATTTCAAAGACCACTATTGGATTTAATGTTAAAAGTATATTCTAATTTAACTTTAAAACCAATTCAAAAGATAGTCTAATCATATAAATAAATTAGATTAAAAAGGGGGTTTGAATTAAAATACAACATTTTACACTATTCATTGAAAAAAATGAACTTTGTCGGAAAGATACCAAAAATTTACACAAAGTAAATTTTGATGTTCCAATTCTAAAGAAGAGTTTTATTTGGTCCAAAATAATGTATAAGTGTGATAAAAACTATATTTAATGACAATTCTCCATCAAAAGGTGATAAGTGAACCTTTAGTGAAAATTAGGGTATAAAAGCCGAAAATTGAATTCTTTCCGTATTTTAAGCCATTATCTTTTATTGGATAAATGTAAAAACATTTAAAAACATATATAATCATATTTTATTTATTTCTATCCATTCCCGCCAATACAACGGCTACATGTTAACTACCATTTAAAATAATATTATTTTATTATTAGAGTGCAACGTAAGATTCCCAAGAAACTCGTTGTTGCGTGTTGGGTACGCCATCGAGCATAGCGTCCCCATTAAAGTCATTTCAATATTTTATTTACAAATATGGATAAATATGAAATGTCATATTCTTTATTTACCTGGGGTGTTACATCCTTCCCCCCTTTTGGGAATTGCGTCCTTGCAATTTTTAAAATTGAGCTTGGAAACATCCTTGAACGTCCTACATCGGAACAAGAGTCGGTAAAACAATCACTTTAAAATAAAGGAAGATAAGTATAGAGGTCACCCGAGTTAACCCATACTAGGATTCCATGTAGGAAAACATGGACATGGAGGAGAAAACATAGGGTCTTGTTCTGATGGAGAGTGATAGAAAACATGTTTAGGAGAAAGTTAACAATAAGAAAATCACAAACTTGTGATGGGTTAAACGGTGCTGGGTTCCCCAGTAGCAAAAGTTAATAGACAACATTTTTGTTTTAAGTTACTTTTTATTGAGGAATTTATTCATAAGGAAACATAATCACTTATCATGTGGACTTTCAACTTTTACTAGATTCTTTAATCAAACTCATATTTTTTCCAAAAGATGAGTATTTAGGGAGACTTGTTCGCATTAAGAGTACTATAATAAACTTCTAGAGAATCACCTAACCCAAAAAAAAAGAACTACATACTTCCCATGTATTTTGACTTTATTCAAAACCAAAACCCAAAATATTAGTACAAGATCAGATAACCCAGAAAAGGATAACCCAATAGATAGAAAATCTATTCATAATCTCCAAAATTTGTCCAACAAAACCCAAAGTTCAACGAGGACCATTCGATCAACAATTTGTCCTTAAAATTCCTCAAAGTAAAACAATCTAAGATTGAAACCCAAACATTTGGAGGATTTAGTCACATAGTCTTCCAAGTTAAATTGTAACATTTATCTCCAAACAACATATGTTTCTCCTAAAGTCTCGTATTGAAAAGTAATTAACCTAATCACATATCCTCCATGATAGGTTAATCATTTTCATAAATAACCCAAAATCAACTTACTCTTAATTGATAAAATCATATAACTAGAAAGAATCAGTCAAACTAACCAGGGACTTAATGTAGTCCAGTGGTAGGCGATAAATGCCAGTCGCACTTTGGTTGTGGGTTCGATTCCCGCAACTTTGTCCGACGCGATGGGTTGTCACACGTTCTGCGTGTTGTCCTTTTTCCAAAACTATATAATTCTTAAATCATTCCCCAAAAAGAGATAAAATCATCAAAAATGGTCATAACATATTTTAACCTCAAGTTTATCTCATGCCTTTCATTTTCCAGCATATCATATAATAACCCATAATTACCTCAAAAGTAAGGATCATATAAACCCAAATGGCTCTTTATAACTATGTCCACAAAAGAAAAGATAACTATTCCATGAATAAAATTTGCCTATATTAAACATCAGGGTTACACATAATATAAAAAGTCTTCTAATGTAACCCCATCATCAAAAGAGACTTAATACTCTTAAGAATTTCACCATAACTCTTGAAGCCCTTATATGTTGACATCTTACTCATTCAACATTCTTCATGATCCATTGACCATTACTTTACAACTTATTCTGAAATACCTCTTTCCTACAAACAAAATAATGAATCATATCCTAAGATTCCAAAATAGGAAAACAATAGTCATGGAATAATACATACCTTTGATTGGTCATTGTCAGTTTCTTCATCCTCAATCGGAATGGCATTAGGTATTGGTAAACGAGTATTTGTATGATCTTGGTGATCCCATTCACGAAACTTCTTAATGGGACATGTGTTTGCATAATGACCATGCACACCACATTTAAAACATTCAATTGATTCCTCAGAAAGAACTTCTTTACCTTTCCTCGAGTCAACTGGATGCTTCCTTTTTCCATGGCAGGTTCTTGCTTTATGACCTTCATTTCCACATCTATAGCATATTTTTGTCCCTTTGAAACATTTTCCTAGGTGTTTCTTTCCACATCTTTGACACATAGGTTTTTGAACACACTTACATTTATGATTATTACCTGTACTTCCGTAGGGATTTTTTTCTTGCAAACATGATTCCTTAGAGAAATCTCCAAGGTTTAGGTGGTCAATCATGACTCCAGATAGTTGGTTGAGGATAAACACAAGAGTTTTCATTACAGCCCCCATATCATTCAGTTGCTCGCTCAGAAAACTGTCACAGTTTCCTTCACATCCACCGTTACCTTGGTGCCTGCTAGATCCAGCCATTTACTAAAACCAAAAAGGGTCAGTGTGAGTATAACAACAAAACCATCACGTACTAATGAGGAAGATAAACACTAAGATATTCTTACTCATTCACTTTATCTAAAACTAGGACTCTGTCTGAAATCCTAACCATTATGGTAATGTCACTTATGCTTAAAGAATACCCTAACCTCTAAAGTTATCTAAACCGAACTTTGATACCAACTATAAGGCCCCAGCCTTAAACCTTACTCAATATTGAATTAAATGAGTAATTCACATTGAGGATCTTTTCAGGTTTAGAGTTTTATAGAATTAGGACATAACTATTACATCTCAAAATATTACAAAGTAGTCTCTTCTACTAAATTTCCATAAAATAAAAACTCTTTAAAAGAAACATGTATAGTTCCATGTTTTAGTTAGCATGACTTTCCCTTGATCCCATCCTTGACCCTATTCCACGCTAAGTCCTGTAAAAAATATTTCAAAAACTAGGGATGAGCATAAGAAGCTCAGAAAGGGATACACAAATAATGAAAACTGTTAGTTTTTCAAAACAACAAGTAAACCATGAATACTTTATCAATGTAATACTTTTCACCTACATGAAGTAGTAAAAACTCTTCACTGAATAAAGTATCATTACTTACCTTTTTGTAACCAAAGGATTACCATAAAAATCCATAAAAAGAACACATAACATATATAAAGGTAACTTGGGACATAAACATACTTAAGTGGAATAACCATACGGTCGACTCCCACACATATCACTTAATGGAATAGCCATACGGCCAATTTCCATACATACTTAATGGAATAGCCATACGGCCGACTTCCATACCCAATGCATTGGAGGTTATAATGTAACCACCCGTTAAAATGTCCAAGTACCAATATAAAATCATAAAACATAAAACAAATATAAAGGAATGATAACATTTCCACATTTCAATCACAATATATCATAAATATATTGACATAATAGAATCCTTTTTCAAAACCATTTTCAATACCAAAATACATAAAAGAGTATATGGTATTTATTTTATTCTAAAAACATTACGGCTTGTAGAGAAAGCCAAAG
Organism: Viscum album; assembly: GCA_963277665.1. NCBI lineage: Eukaryota > Viridiplantae > Streptophyta > Magnoliopsida > Santalales > Viscaceae > Viscum > Viscum album. Next base: position 1,988,641,992 of record OY728141.1, read on the forward strand.
ACCAAATAATACTCGCGGTGGCGGAAAAGGTCGTTGTCGCTGCGTACGTTTAAAGAAACATTCCTTTTTGTCGTTTTGTAAAACGCTTCATAGAAAAAGATTCCTTTTGTATAAAAGTAAAATTCAAAGGGTTTTATACACCGTATAAAATAAAGTTGTGTATAAAACGAAATATGCCTCAATGAAAGGAGATTGAGACGAAGTCCCTTACCTCGGGTCCGACTTGACTCGATCGTTCTTTAACGTCCTGAATAATAAACTTGAGTTAATTTCTACTTGATTAAGAACCTTTTTAGAGTTAATTATTCCTTTTATATCACTTATTTCCATGTTATAAACATTATGTAACTATTTAAGTTAATAATGTTTGTTTTGTCGATATTTGGTTCTTATATCGAAAGTGGACTTGTTACAATTACATGTTGTTCGTGTAGTCAAAGGTTCTTTATATCTAGAATGACATTCCTGACATGGATATCATATATATCATATATATCCATCATATACATGTATTTATAATATTACATAATCATTTAGAGGTAAGAAATGAAATGCACTGTTCATGGAGACGGTAAGCCGTACGTACGCATGAACGCTACTTTCATTTCTTTGTCATATTAATGGAATTAAAACTAAATGAGAGGTATGTATGTTTTAATTCCAGAATTATATTCATCATTTAGATATATCATTAATTATATATATCCATTATATACATGTACTTTTAATAGTACATTACATTTGGGGATAAGAAATGAAATGCACCGTTCATGGAGACGATAAGCCGTACGTACGCATGAACGCTACTTTCATTTCTATCTCATACTTTAATGGAATGAAATAATAATTATATAGAGGTATATTATAATTCCAGTATAACATCATATATAATAACTTTAAATCCATCCTTTACACGTCCCACATATGGCATTAACGAATCACATCACTTTGAGGGGGCGGTAGTCCGCACTTCCTAAAATGAAGATATCGCGTATACCCATAATGGAAGCCATAAAGGTAAGACACAAATTAAAAATACAGAATCATAAGTAAAACATAAACATATTATATATCATATATAAAAATAGTGACATTATAATGGCCACCTTTGAAGGTTTTAAATGAGTATTGAACAATCATCGTTTCAGGAGGCACAATTTCGCCATCCACGGAAACCGTATGTTCTTTAACCATTTGATGTAGTTGTGTGAGAGTGTAGCTAGAATAAATCATATATCAACATCCTAGTATATTTAAGATACTGGTGTTGTTACAAAAGAAATAAATAAAAAGATTTTAGGGGGTTGGAGAAGCAAAATAAAACAAATGAACATGAGAGAATGAATTACCTTTACAAGTGTAACTCCTTTTGATTTGATCCTAAAGGCTTCCTTTGAAAGGATTCTGACCAAAGGGAATCCTCTAGGATGAGGAGAGGGATGTGTAGAGAGTAAATGGGCAGGGTTTGGCCGAGCCAAAGGCTTGAGGAGTGTGTGAAATGAGGTAGAGGTGGGGGCCTTTTATAAGAGGAGAGGAGGGGCACTTTTGGAAAGTAAAGAAATATTACTTAAATTGAAACTGTGTTTCTGTTTTAAAAGGTCCCACATTGATATAATTCGTGGATAAGGTGATAAGGGTTATAAATCCACCAATCCAATAAGTTTTGGACATGTGTAGTTCATAGAGTTTACATTATCTTTCCATTTTATTTAAATCGTCAAATAATGATGTCATCGCTGCATCATTATTATGTCATAAATAATTTAATTTATTTAATGTCTAAAAATTATAAAAAAACTACTATGATGTAGGAAATCTTTTTAGCTTTCCAATTAATATTTATAATCAAAAATATTATCTTTATAACCCCATGTAAAAATTGTTTTCGTAAAACATATTATGTTTGTGTCATTTTTACTTTTACATTAAATAAAAAGTTATTTATGTCATTTCCCAACCAAAGTGTCTCCATGGGGTCCCCAAGTTGACCCATGGCTTTTCTTGGTCGGCCATGACACAACCAATGAGTGTAGGACATGTGTCAAGCTCATCTTATATTATTAAATCATTATTTTTACCTTAAACTACACTAATTACCACTAATCGCGATTAAGAACTTAATAAGTTACTATTCACCAAAAAATTATTATAACCTCATTGAACCACATTTTACTTCTTAATGAAAACCATGTATGTCCAATTTTTGAAATTCAAAACACAATGATGGCAAAATTTCATTTAAACGGAAAATCAGTCTTTATAAGTACCACTTAGTGGTTTCACTATTCATTAAAAATTGAAGTTTTTCAGAAAATTTCCAAAAATTCAGCCTAAGCTATATTTCATATTATGAATTCAAAAATGAAGTCTATTTTACAAAATTAAATAAATATAAGTCAGATTAATTAATTTAATAATTAATTCCCGCTGTCAAAGCAAATAGCGTGTTTTTATGAAACAATAAGTATCACAAGATTGACACTAGTTTAAGTCTGATTTCAAAGTGAAATTAATTCCAAAGACCACTATCGAATTTAATGGTAAAAATATATTCTAATTTAACTTTAAAACCAATTCAAAAGATAATCTAATCATATAAATAAATTATATTAAAAAGGGGTTTTGAATTAAAATACAACATTTTACACTATTCATTGAAAAAAACGAACTTTATCGGAAAGATACCAAAAATTTACACAAAGTAAATTTTGATGTTACAATTCTAAAGAAGAGTTTTATTTGGTCCGAAATAATGTATAAGAGTGATCAAAACTATATTTAATGACAATTCGCCATCAAAAGGTGATAAGTGAACCTTTAGTGAAAATTAGGTTATAAAAGCCGAAAATTGAATTCTTTCCGTATTTTAAGCCATTATCTTTTATTGGATAAATGTAAAAACATTTAAAAACATATATAATCATATTTTATTTATTTCTATCCATTCCCGCCAATACAACGGCTACATGTTAACTACCATTTAAAATAATATTATTTTATTATTAGAGTGCAACGTAAGATTCCCAAGAAACTCGTTGTTGCGTGTTGGGTACGCCATCGAGCATAGCGTCCCCTTTAAAGTCATTTCAATATTTTATTTACAAATATGGATAAATATGAAATTTCATATTCTTTATTTACCCGGGGTGTTACAAATATTACCCTAAAAAATGTCCTAATTCTATCGGACAAGTGTATATCGACCAAAAACAATATTAGGAGTAAAATATTATCATTTAGGTCCACTTGTATTGGATTACGAGATTTATTATTATTTAATTCAAAGAAGATTTAAAAGAGTTATAATCAATGTTTATTTACTAAAACATTTTTAATATAGAGTTATACATATGATAAATTCGATTGTAAATATTAATTAGAAATCTAAAAATATTTATTACATAATGGTATTTTATTTATAATTTTTAGACATTAAATAATTTAATTTATTTATGACACAATGGCGATGGAGTAATTACCTAATTAATGAAAAATTAGAATAATTGATATTATAAATACCCAATTAAATGTAATTTGAGACATTTTATAAAAAACAATAATTTTCTAGGTTAATATGACATGTTAGGATTGATGTAATTAACTTATTTAGAAGTAATAATTCTGTTATGATTTTTAAAAAAAAATCAATTATTGAATAGTGGAAAACTGACATAAAAGAGTTTTTAAAACAAATATTATATTATTAATTGATATTAAATTCCTAAAAATCTACGGTTCGGAAAAAAGACTTATATCATGATAGGTGTATCATTAATGGACCACTTGGGGGTATCTTGGATGTATATAGTTTGTTTATTAACCATATAATATAAAAATACAAAGAGACATTATAAAAGTGAAACTAATTAACCAAGAGTTAATACTTAAAGATAAGGTTAATATAATGACCCAAACCTGTCTAAATTCTTTTAGTTGAGTGGTTTTATACCTATCCCCACCTTAAACTTTAAATAATTCTCTTTTGAGCCATTATAAACCGAATATCAATTTATTATAAAATAATATTTTTAGCTTTTCCAAAGGTTCCCCTCCCCCCTCTTATAAAAGGGAACTCGCCCTTCTCACTAATTCACACATTCAAAGCCATTTTGATCGGCCAAACTCTACCCAAATACTCTCTAAAATTACCTCACTTAATCTTAGAGGCCTTACTTTAGTCAGAAAACCATCCTATGGAGCCCTTTTGATCAAATCAAAAGGAAGAACCCGAAGAAGAGGTAATGATTTCACCACCCCTTTTCAAGTTCCTTTCTTCTTCCACTTCTTATATCTTTGTTATTACCATTCTAAAATAATGAATCCAGTGTATCCTACATATTGTAATATTATTATAAATATGTTACAACCATATTCAGTATTCTATCCATCCTTTGAATGACATGTCACCATATGTGTGTACGTACGACTTACCGTCTCCACGTCGTGGTGTAATTGTTATTCAATATATTATTATTTGGATGGGTATAATAATGATTTTTAATTCATGTAAATAATAAATATAACATGATAATAAATCTGTATATATGATATACCATCCAATTATATATTATTTTAATATCAAAAAAATGATATTGTCGCTCGTGCGTACGTACAGACTACCGTCTCCACAAACGCGATGAGATTCATTCTCCATCGTATCCATTCAAGTCTAATTCTCATTTGATGATTAATAATAGTATCTAAGGACTTTATATAATTCTGGATATGATTAAGATACAACCTATCCATTCCAAACATGGCTTACATATCAAAACTTATAAAAGAAAACGAGTAAGTTAACACCCGAAGCAACGATAATACTAAGATATTATTAACAAATCAATGTTAAAATATCATATATGATATAATATTAATGTATATGATTCTTTTATTATTTAATAACAACTATTTCACCATTATACAAGAATTTTACCTACCCTCAACCAAGGAAAAGTACAAAGTAAGGGTTTATTTCGCAATCTCTTCATTATCTAAGGTTGTTTATACGTAATAATCTACTGGGATCTCTTTATAATCCACATCCATGTTTCTTAAAAATGTATTTCAAAACATTTTTACTATTTACAAGAATATGGGTTAAAGTCATTTATATCCTTTTTTGACTTTTTATAAGAGTTTTATAAAGGAATCATTCCGTCGTTTTCCAAACAAGGTGCTTTTTAACCTTTTTGATAGAATTATGGTAAGAATGTTTTTTTTAACTTATACGGCGGGTGAGACTATTTTCCACCGTTATAAAATCTTCAAAGCTTACCATACAATCTTATAAGAATATTTTCAAAGAAAACGTTTTATTTTATAAATATATGACTCTTAAATAATTTCAAAATAGAAAGAGACATTTCTCTAAAAAGTGTTTTGGTTTCATCTCTGTCAACATCCTTTGATGGATTTTACGCTTATTTGAAGTTGATTTATTATGATAAAAAACATCCATACAATATTGATGGTTTTGTGATATGTTTGACTATGGATGTGTTATTTTTATACCATTCATGATTTATGAAGAAAGTATTCACATTTCGTATGCTAGTTTTAATACGAATGTTTATGTTATGTTTAAACCTGTTCATATGAGGAATGAATTGGACTAAATATGTGACGGGTGGAGCCCGCTATAGCTCCTCGATGCATCGATAGGTCTCATGAGACAAACTAGGGTCTTGGCAAAAGGCCTTGTCAAAATCTTATTTGTAGTCTTGGCACGAGGCCTTGGATATGTGGTTATGATAGTCTGGCATTATGAATTCCATCATTATGAAAGTGGTTATTGATATTGCATGTGATTATTAGATTAGTAGAATATCAACGCGAATAAGTAAATGGAATTATTTCATTTTATTTTTCCCATACTATGTTTATGTTAATGTTTAAATGGATTTTTTTAGTTATACATTGCCTTAAATGTTTATTCTTATTTATGAAAGTTTCTGCTATATTGTTATCCTTACTAGGCATTTGAGCTCACCCCTTTTCTATGTTTTATTTTTCCCACGATGTGAAGAAGTAATTTAGGAATGACCTGCAGGGATAGTATGAGGGGATAAGAGTGTGGAATATGGAGACTATGTTGTTGTAGTTTTCATTTTTATGATGTAATGTTAAACTTTATTATGTATCTAGTTATTCCAAGGCTACTAAACTAATCGGTCTTTCAAGAATTGATCTTTCTTGTGATCATGACAATGTTATGTAATAATGCACCGACTCTGGGTAACTGGGGTCGGGGTGTTACACATTACCCTTTTTATAGTAACCAAGATCAGGTGATAAGATGTATTAATCTCAAAACAACTCCATGAAATATATTAAAAAGAAAACAAAATTCACCTCACATGCATGTTTAAAGTAAAAATGCTAGAAATACAATGAAAAACTAAAAAGTAAATAACAAAAGAAAAAAAATAAGCAACGACACAACAAATATCCCAATTCCCAAGATAGTAAGGTCCAGCATGGTCCATATAATCTCCCTGGAGTGATGAAAATAATTTTATATACATAGGGTGAACAGAAAATTATAATCAGTAGGAAAGGCCAAAGTCACTCATGCAGATGTGAGAGAAGCATACTAATTCCCATGTGAGAAAATAGTAGAAAATAAAAAGAACCTAACAAAGAATATTATCCACCCCAACCTCATGAAGGAAAGCTCACCAAATACTTCAAGTCATGTAAAGAAAATAAGTCAGCACATCGATGATAGGGTACCCCATGCCACTTCCAACTTGTTAACTACTCATCCCCAATGAAGAACGTCCTGACACTACCACACTCTTCGACAAGCCCCACTACCACAAACTGCCCTCACTCACCTAGGCCACATACCACATCCCACCCATAGAGACCTTTTCCACCAACCACATCACATACTTCCCATAGACACTAGGGCCTCAAACGACAACCTCATCCCGAAGACACAAGGGAAAGTACAACACATCTCATCCCGAATACACATGAGAAAACACACATCACCTGTAGGTACCTGGACCTCAATACCACACCAAAACCACCTTGAGGCATCTTGGGCTACCAATTTCTAGAAGAGGTAGCATAAAAGATCCAATGACCATCCATCCATACTCCCATTAAGATGTTGGGAGAGTACACCCTCCCCCATAATAATGGGGGTGTTCAGAATGTAGTACTCAACAAAGGTGGGGTTACAATAGAAAATAAAAGCAACTACATGTATATATATAGGTACCAAAAACTAAGACCAAATTATAGGTTCTAAAAAAACAACCAACCCACAAAAAACCACTTTACTACACCTCTAACGCATAACCACACAGCCAACCAAAAGCTTAATTCCTAACCCCAGCCCATTCATTTAAATAATTATCATTATTTATTAAATAACGTCATAATATTTTTATTAAATCGCTACCAGAGAAAATACCATCCACTAAATATGATATAAGGGTGTAGTAACCTTACCAACCACTACCCAAGACAAATAGAGAAACAAGGATCAGGGTAAAAGAATCCACTTTAACACCCATTCCTAATATACCGGTCTCTGGAAACTCTAGGAGAAAGGACCAAAAAAGGTAACAACATCCTTTTTTAAAATAACCCCTCTTAAACCATCATCGGTAGCCCCACTACATGAAAAAAACCACATCCTACAACAATAAAAAACTCAACCATTTTATAGTCCCACTTCATAAACAGACCATTCCCAATAACCATAACACAACCCATACGCAGACCCACTATTCAACAAGTTCACCCATTACGTAATCAATCAATCTATCAAATTGAGATTCCATTTCACCCTCAAACCACCCGCACAAACCCCCATTCCCTAAAAAAAACACCACACCACCCATAAATTGTTCAATATAGAAAAGATACACACACAGTATACAAAAAAACCAAACAAGGAAAGGGTATTTAGATTTAACAATTTTTTCTCTAATTCCACTTTGATAAAATATGGGTTATCACATAATAAGTTTGATATTGGGGTATCCATTTATTTATTCAAGTATATGTGGTTAATCAATTTCACAATTCTAGAGTTCAACAGGGGATACATAACAAGTGTAAAACATCACACTTGCAGAAAAAAAGACCACCAATGGACATGTTTTTCAAAAGGCATAAAACTCACAATATGGATCAAAGAGAAAATATAAACCAACACAAACATCATCATCATCTTCCCAGCACCTCATTTATTACTAAGGTAGCCAGACCAATTATCGTAACATGGTCTTTTATATTCAAAACATCCTTAAGTAAGATTTGGATTCAACTATATTGTCAAAGAGATAGAAGTTTACCCACCATAAATGAAGCACAATTAAAAGAGAGACGAAGGAATCCATACCTTACATAATAGATGATCAATAAATCCTCCTTACACAAAAATAGTTGGTCGTGAAAATAGCAGGATACTCCATGGAAGGTTGAATTTGATGGCCAAAACACAACACATGGATCCATGCAGAATAATGGCTCTAGGCATACCAAGAGAAGAATAAAACCTACTGGGAAGAGAAGATCATGACTTATAAGCTCTAGATCCTATATCATTGTTAGGGAAACGATTTTATGGGACATCAAAGTCAGATCATGGTCATGACCACACATTTTGACTATTTCCACGCCCTAGGAGTGTTAAGATATTAAATATATAATTAATATCCTTTGAAATGCCTTTAGAAATGCTCAAACTAGGTTTTAAACTCCATTTACATCAAATAAAATATTATAAGGTTAAAACTAGAAAAACTAGAAAAATATGGAAATGACTCACTGATGGGTGAGAAACTAAAATAAGTCACCAATAGTGAGCCACCAAAACTTGACTCAACGACATGACCCACCGACAACGAGTCACTAAAGCGAATCACCGATGCCACCAACCCACACCCGACCTATTGATAACTTGATTCCAATGCCCTAACCTACTAACACCCTGACCTAACGATTCCCTCACCTATCGATACTCTGACCCAGCGACGCCCTGACCTACAGATGGAAAAATAGAAATTTTTTAAAATTATTGAAATGAGATACCATCGCCTCCCAAAAAACTAGATTTTAAAAATTTAATGGTCTGGGAGGTCCGATTCATTACATCAGATACCTCTCAAACTATTCTTGACCCCGAGAATTCAAAACCAAACCCATAAAAAAGAGGTTCTTGAACAACCACACTATAAGATATCTCTCAAGGATAAACCACCTTGGGTTGTTCAAAATATGGAGTGAAACCTAAAAATCCAAGAACACCTAATCCCACATCTTCTAACCCAAGTATCCAAAAGATACCCCACACAAGCACCAACTGTTTGGACACATGAATTAGGTAATTTCTTCCTTCATGTCAAAATACTATCCGCTATGGGCGGCACTAACTCACCCTAATGAGTTTAATCGCATCTCAATTAATGGAATCTTGATTAGGAATTGAGTGTCCCCCTTTTCACATGATAGTAATTTATCATAATTTAAATAAAATGTAAAAAAATAATCTTATAAACAAGGTTTGAGTATAACATCATAAAGAAAAATACACAAGAAAAACTCAAAACAACTCTGGGTACTGGGAACACATCTGTGATTCTCACTCCAAAGTACTCTCCTCTATGATACCATGACTCCACAACAAGAGAAAAAATATAATGGTCTATCCATGTATCATATTTTCCTGATGATCCTATATCTCTACTGGGTGCTCCAAGAATGTTGTGTTGTCCTAGATATCCAACTGTCCCCTGTCAATGATGTGTGAGTCACCATGTTTATACTGATGATTCTGGAAAATATGAAAGACTTCGTGGATTCTCTCCAATAGTGGCAGGAATTCCAAATTTTATTCCTCCTCACCAACTTTCCCCTACACCTCGAAAGACCCGATTAACCGGGGAGAATGTTTTACCCCTATTCTAAACCTACACTACCCATGTCGAGCCGAAACCTTTAACAACATGTGGTCCCCAACCTCAAACTCTAAGGGCCTTCTCCTGTGATCAGCATACAACTTTTTCTGGTCTTTTCCTACCTTCATCATCTCATGGAATAGTTGAACCTTCTCGGTCATATTCTATGCCACATCTAGACCAAGAACAACCACCACCCAAACTTCTATCCAGTATAAAGGTGAATGACACGATCTCCCATACATGGCTTCAAATGAAGACATACCAGTAGAACAATGATATATATTATTGTAAGAAAACTGTACAAATGTAAATTTTCACACCCAAGACCCACAAAATTCCAAGACACGTGATCGCAGCATGTCCTCCAACATTTGGATTGTCTGTTCTGTCTTCCCATCTATTTGAGGGTGGAAAGTAGTGATGAGGTGTAACTAAGTTCCTAAAGCATGATAAAATTACTTACATACTCACATGGTAAAATGTGTATCCTAATCCGAAATAATAGATCTCAGAACCCCATGTAGCTGCACCACCTCATCCACATACCTTCTCACCAAGGAATCCACTATGTTCGACTCCTTAATCGCAATGAAGTGAGAATATTTCTTCGAGTGATCCAATACTACCCATATTTCATCACATACTCCCTAATACCTGGGTAATATTATTAAAAAATACATTAATATGTTGTCCCAATTATACTAGGGGACATATAAGGGCTACAAAAATCCATTGGGAACATAGTGCTTAGCCTTCACTTGCTGGAACACCAAGAACATAACCACAAACTCTCCAACATCCCGCTTAATCCCGAGCAACCAGAACTTCTCCATCAAGCCACGATACATCTTGGAAACACCTGGGTGCACCACTAAGTGTTATCTATGAAACTCATGGATAAATCCATTTCCACTAGGATAAACATCTTTCCATGGAACAAAATCTGATTCTTTCTATCCTCTGACCACCCCTCCAGAGCATCACCCAGGTCAACATGATCACACATAACATATGCCTTTGAGTCTCCCCACTAAGACTCATACACCTATTACCTCATTTACTACTACACCGTCATTTGAAATAGATTGCCTATGACACCATACATTTCTACATCTATGTACATGGAATCCAACTCCTCCATCACCCTCCAAGCATCCACAGATTCTCAAACTACATCCTTCTATGACTTCCAGCTCATGTCATCAGCCACAAAATTTCCCTTTACTGAGGTATAAGAGATATCAAAATCATTTTCATGATGAAAATCCATCCGCCCCTATTTCTCCAAGTTCAAATATTGCAAGGAAAAGATATTCCTCAAAATCTTGTGATCTGTGAACACCACAAAGCGCTCCCCAATCAGGTAATGTCACCACAACTTTAGAACAAACATGACAACTTCTAGATCCATATCATGGGTGAAAAAGTTATATTCAAGGGGATATTACTTCATAGACCTATAATATATCACTCCCCATTACTACATCATCACACACCCCAAAACCTCGATGGGAAGCATCACAAAAAAATTCAAACATCACCCATTTCTATCGAAACTGGAGCACTAGAGTACTGAACAACTTCCCCTTAAAGTAAATGAATGATACATGGAAATACTCACTCCACACAAATAATAGGACCTTTTAGGTCAAAGTCATTAATAGAGATTCTACTCGAGAGAAATTATGTTCAAATATCTAGTAATAGACTGCTAGATGAAGAAAACTGTGAACCTCTGCCACATTTTTAGCTGCTGCCTAAGAAAAAATGACCTCAACCTTCGATGTATCCACTTTTTGACACTACTGAGACACCACATGTATTATTAAGTGGAGAACATGTGTCCAAAACATTCACTTGGACAACTTTTCATAGTTTTGGTGATGTTGAAGGACTTCCAAGACAGTCCTAAGATGCTCAGTATGCTCCTCCTCTATCTTTGAGTATATAAAAATGTCATAGATGAACATGATGATGAAATAGTAAAAGAAATAATGAAATAAATATTTAATAAGTCCCATTAAAATGTCCTATGTGTTCGTAACACTGAACCACATAACCACGAACTTGATGTGCCTATACCTGCACCTGAAACCAGTCTTAAGGATGTCACCATCCTTCACCCTCTACAACTGATGCCCATACTGTATACCGATCATGGAGAACCAAATTTCTCCTCTTATCTGGTAAAAAAGATTTTTTATCCTAAGGGTGGGGTAACAGTTCCTGACCATCACCTAATGCAACCTCTAGTAGTCTATGCATAGCCTCATACCCCTATCTTCCTTCTTTGCAAAAAAGATTGGAGAACCCCCCGATGACAAACTAGGTGGGATAAATCTCTTCTCCACCAGATTATCAATCTAAAACATTAGATCATACAACTTATATGGTTCCATTAGACAAGGATCCATCAAAATTAGAGAAGCACCGGGCTTCCAGTACATCACAAACTCAATGTCATGTCAAAGAGATAAAGTCACAAAATCCTTAAAAAAACATCCATGACCTCCCCAAAAACTTCTGGATCCCCCACCATCTCATCATCCACAAATTACACTGATAGCTCGTCCAATAAGGAAATAAGGGGCTCCACATTCCGACTACCCACCTAAAAACTCTCCTCACCAACAAAAGCTACACAACGGACATCCATGTTCAGAAACATGAATCTCCTCCGAAAACAGTAGATGACAACATGCATGGAAAACAAATAGTCGATGATAAGGATAATGTCGTATGGCTGTATCTATAGAAGAAAGAGATCCCCATTAGACTGATGTTGGACCAACATTACACTACATCCCCAAAATACATTAAACAATTTGGTATAACCTCCAACCCATGTACTCAAAACTATGGGAACAGAAATTCTCTCTATGTCTAGTCCCAAAACGTGGGCTAGAGAGGGTTCAAAAAAAAGTGAGAAGGTCCTAAGACAAAAAAAGAACATGAAAGAGTAATAAATACACTGATCATACCTCAAACTATATCTGGCCCCATTGGAACTACAACCTCCATGGTGTAAAACTGACCACACCCATCTCTGCTTCCCCACTACTATCGACCACCTCCTTGACCATGTCTAGGTTGAGGTCCCTGAATAACACCCTAAGGTCGGTCTCCACCTACTTCATCTACCCTCGGTGGAGCCGGTGCCTACTTTCCCTGTGGCTAAAATGTCCTGGTCGAAAAATGTTGTTGAGGTGGTCGCTAAACCTGCCCACCTCTACCATAATAAGATCAAACTGGGCAATGAATCTGAAGGTTCTCATGGACTCCAAAATCAAAAAACCTTAGTCCCAATCCTATGGTAAAATAACTAGGACCATAAGGTTGAAACTAAAACTACTGAGGTCGACTCTTGGCTGGCAGAAAACTTGAATGCGGAGGAATTGGAGACACGATGTTGGAATCTGTACCCTTCGTAGAGCCCTTTTTCCTCCCTCTCAAGGTAGAAATCCTCGTGAGTACATCCTCTAAACCACTACCTCCTTATTTTGGACCTCTAGGTATGTCAACATGGTGAAGGGTGTAACTACGTATTGGAGGGAAGGATGTAGTGCCTCCTCTAAGAGTCTCAAAAGAGACTCCTCATCTTGAAATACATTTTGAGTAAAGAAAAGGATATCCTTGAACATGATCCCTAGATCCTACACCGACATAATACCCTACTGGATGGAGAGGATCTCATTCCTCTTCTTGGAATTCATGGTCACGAAAAGTAATTTCTCCCAGAACTCCTCAAAATCATCCAACAGAACATCGGTCTTCTTCCTCCCCCAAGGTAGAGCATCCACCACTAAAGAGAATCACCCAAAATCTGGCTCACTGCCAGAGGAACCCAGTACTCCTTTAGAGCCCGGATCTAGCTAAAAGTAATCTCCAGTTCATAAAACCAACTCTCTATCTCTGTATCTTATACACTTACTTCACACTTTACTAGAGTCTACCACTACAAAAAAAGAAGCATCTTCTGCCATTTGTTCACATACATCTCTACATCAACCATCCACTGATCAGATGGATCGTCCTATTGATCCTCCAATACTTGTACCTCAAAAGGACGATAACCAGCTTCCATAGGTAAAAAATGTAAATAGGGAACTCTTAATCCTAAGAAGTATGTGATTTATTTAGAATAAATTTTAACTAATTATTTATTCTAATTTCCCCAAAACTCCCAAAATTAAAGAGGAAAACTATTCATTATGATGCATGAACCTTTCATAGGGTCTCTACCCTACAAACGGTGTAGCCTCACTTGTTCATCTGGTAAGGTTAGACTCCTTGAATCAGATCATGAGGGGCCCTAAAATCCTATGTCCTAGCCCGTATTCTCTGGCCTATTTCATCCACCATGATCACCTAACACTATTTACCTACCATACCATGAAATCCTCACTGTTCCCAAATCCATACTTCATCCTATCTCTCAACCATCACCTCTGATACCATTCTGTCATGACCCTCCTTCATCAAGATGAGGGAATGGATGGAAAAGTTCCATGACCTTCTGTCTTCAAAATGAAAAAGAGATAATGATCCATGATTCCCACCACTTGTAATCCCCATGGTAGTGACGATTACCAAGGGTATACAAAGATCAAAAAATGGGAGGGAGTTCCTTTTTTATAGTAACCACGATTGGGAGATAATATGTATAAACCTAAAAAAAACTATAAAAAATATTTATAAAAGAATCCAAAATACATCCTACATGAATGTTTAAAGTAAAACAACTAGAAATACAATGAAAAACTCCAATGTAAAATCCAAAAGAATAAATCCAAGTAGCGACACAATAACTATCCCGACACCTGAGCTAGTAAGGGCCAATAGAGTCTGTATAATATCCCTGGAAGTCTGAAAATATTTCTATATACGTAGGGTGATCATATAACTATGCTTAGTAGGAAAATCCAAAGTCACTTGTGCCCATGTGGGAGAAGTATACCAATGCCCTTATGAGAAAACAACAGAAACTCAAAATTAATTAACGAGGTATACTATCCACCCCAACCTCACCAAAGAACACTCACAAAATAATGCAAGTCAAGTAATGTAAATTAGTGAGCACATAGATGATAGGGTACCCCACACCACTTCCTACTGGTTATCTCCTCATCCCTAACAGCGAACATCTAGATGCTACCATACTCTCCACAAGCCCCACTGCCAGAACCTTCCCTAACACACATGTGCCACATACCAAATCCCACCCGCATACAACTGAGTCAGAAACCACATCGCATACCTCCCTAAGACACATTATCCTCAAACTAAAAACTCATCTTGAAGACCACTAGGAAAGTACAACACATCACATCCTGAAGATACATAGGAAAACATACCTTGCCCAAAGACACATGGGCCTCAAAACCCCACCAAAACCTACCTAAGGAGTTTTTGGCTACCGATGACTATAAGAGGGAGTAGAGTAGAGACAATATCCATCCATCCATCCTCCCACCATGATTTTGGGAAAGGACATCCTCCCCAATAATAATGGGGGTGTTCGACATATAGTTCTCAACACAGATGGGGTGCATATAGAAAACACAAGGAACTACATGTATATATATAGGTACCAAACACTCAGACCAACATATGGGTTTTAAAAACAAACAAATAGCTCATACAAAACCACCCTTTCTTCCACCTTTAATGCATAACCACACATCCATCCATAGAATTAATTCCTAACCCTATCCAATTAATATAAAAATTACTATTCTTTATTAAATCAATCCCAAAATTATTGATTTCATCCCTATGTGGGAAACTACCAACCACTACACATGTCATAAAGGGATAGTAAACATACCCACCACTACCATGTATGAATAGAGAAAGAAGGACCAGGGTAAAATAATATACTATAGAACCCATTGCAAATATAACGATCTCTAGAAACTCAAGGTGAAAACCCCATGCAAGGTAACTCCATCATTCTTCAAAATCATCCCTCTAAAACCATCCTCAGTAGCCCCATTGGATGAAAAGAACCACACCCCCCAATAATGAAACTCAACTTTGTTACACTCCCACTACAAAAACAGACCATTCCCAATAACCATAAAACAACCTAGATGTTGGACCACTATTTAAAAAGTTTATCCATTCCACAATCAATAAATATCTTAACCTGAGATACTATTTCACCCTCAAACCACCCACACACACCCCATTCTCTCAAAAGAATCACCACACAACCCATACGAAGTTCAAGACAGAAATGATCCACACACATCACAAAACTAGACCAAACAAGGCAATGATATTCAGATTTAACACATTCATTCTTTAATTCAACTTTGATAAAATAGGGTTTATCATAGAATGTAACACCCTGAGATTTTATGAAAAAATATTTTTTTTAATTTCATTAATTCTTGTGTTGTACACTACACCAAAAGGAGCTTGCACAACACGCATCATTGACTTGCCTTGCATTAAACGCAATCACGACCTTTCTCGATATCGTGTGTAGTACGCAATACCGAGTTTCACTAAACAACGATATGCTTAAAATTAGCCATTATGAATAGTAATAACCACTTTTTGAAATTTTGTAAATTTTATTTTTCAAAATGGAATTAATTTTTGGATTTGTAATATCGAAATTAGCTTAGGGTGAAATTTTGGTACTTTTCGGATAACTTTCATTTTCTGATGAATAGTGAAAATTACTAAATTTTAATTAAAAACAACCTTTTTAATCAAAATAATTAATAGTGATAAATTATTAATTTGAGTGGGTTTAAATTATATTTAGAATATATTTTTACAATTTAATACAATTTTGTTCATTGGATGTAATTTTACATTTAAACCAGACATAAACAAGTGTCAATCTTTTGATAGTTATTATCTCTTAAGAACACGCTATTTGTTTTGACGACGGGAATTAATTTTTAAATTAATTAATGCAACTGATATGTTTTGAATTTGGTAAAATAGACATCATTTTTGAGTTCATAATATCAAATATATCTTAGGCCTAATTTTTGATATTTTTCTGGAAACTTTCATTTTTTGATGAATAGTGAAACCACTAAGTGATAGTTAAGAAAAATGATTTTTTCATAAAACATAATTTTACCGCTTCTGTGAGTGGAATTTAAAAACTCCGAGAGACACGGTTGATGTCAGTATGTAAAATGTGGTTCAATGAGATGAAAATAATTTTTGGTGAATAGTAACTTTTTACTTTTTTTTACCATGGTTAAAAGTAAATAGGGTAATTGAGGGTAGAAATGATATTATTATTACCCTAACACATGTCCTAATTCTATTGGACAAGTTTAATTCGACCAAAAACAACCTTAGGAATACAATATGACCATTTAGGACCACTTGGATTAGATTAGGACATTTATTATTAATTTATTTAAAGAAGGGTTAAAATAGTTAAAATCAATGTTTAATAAGTAAATAATTTTTAATATGGGGTTATACATAAGATAAATTCGACTATAAATTTTCAATAGAAATATAAAAATATTTCCTACATAATGGTATTTTATTTGTAATTTTTATACATTAAATAATTTAATTTATTTATGACACAAAGATGATGCAGTAATTATCTTATTAAAGAAATATTGACATAATTGATGTTATAAACACAAAAATAAATGTAATTTGAGACTTTTTATGAATTAAACTAATTTTCTAGATTAATATGACATGTTATTATTGATTTAATTAACCTTTTTCGAACTAATCATTCTGTTATTAGTTTTACAAAAATTAATTACTAAATAGTGTCAAAATTGACATAAAACAGTTTTTAAAAGAAATATTTTATTATTAATTGTTATTTTATTTCTAAAAATCTAAGGCTCAGACAAATGACTTATATAAGGTTATATATATTAATAATAGACAAATTGGGGTTCTTTTGGCTTCTTATAGCAAGTTTATTAACCTTATAGTATAAGAACACAAGAAGACACGGTAAAAGTAAAATTATTTTACTTAATGTTAAATCTAAATGATAAGGTTAAAATAGGAACCTAAAATTGTCTAAATTCTATTCTATTAGAGGATTTAGACCCATCCCCACCTTATCTTCGAAATAAATCAATTTGTAGCTATTTCAAACCGAATGTGACTTTCTAATAAAATAATAGTTTTAGTTATTCCAAAGGTGCCCCTCTCCTCCCTTATAAAAGAGAACCTCCTCCCTCTCTTCCTCACACCACATTGAGCCTTCAAGATCGGACAAACCCTGAAAAATTCACTTCTACACTTCCCTAGAAACATCCTAGAGGTTGTGGTCTTCCTCAAATACCAATTTTAGTGCCCTAAAAGGAGATCTCAAAGAGGCGCTTCAAAGAAGAGGTAATGTCTGTTACCGATTCTTTCATCTCTATTTCGTCTTCCACTTCTTCTTATTAGGTTATTTCAATATGAAGTAATAACATCAGTATCACTTATATACTGATATGTTATTATAATTATGAAACAACCTTCTTTCACCATCTATCCATCCTACGGAAAATGAAATCACCACGCGTGCGTACGTACGGAATACCATCTCCACGCCGTGGTGTAATCTATTTTCCACCACCACCTTACTTGGATGGGTATAATGGTGTACATAATAACTATATATGATTATTTTAAAGTGATATTGATTCTGAAATAGTATACATACACTCCAATACAGTCCCACGATCATGAGAATGATATCATCGCTCATACATACGTACGGACTACCGTATCCATGATGTGATGAGATTCATTCTCCACTTTAACCATTCATGAATGATTATAAAGTATATATAATAATTAATACTGAAATATATGACATAATAATGATTCTGTATTTATGTTTATATATATGTATGTCATCTACTTAATTCCATTCAACTCAATAAGGAAACGAAAACAGCGTTCATGCGTACGTACGGTCTACCGTCTCCATGAACGGTGTATTTCTTTCCATTTACTGATCTATTATATATATATATTCTGAATATATATTATATATAAATCATTTTTTATATTCTGGAATTAAGTAATGTAATCATATGAATAATTACAAGTCAAAACACGGACAAAAAATGAAACGATTTTACCCAAAACGCTCTTTAACATGGAATTTACAAAAGAACGGGTAATATAAAGCCATAAGTGAACCATATATGATATCATAACAATGAGTATGATTCTGGAATAAGTCAATGACATTATTTAAATCATTATACAGGAGGTTTGGACACATGCGAAGCAAATCAGACCTAAGGTAAGGGAAAATATCACAATCTCATTTTTATCTGAGATTGTTTATACTTTGGTATTTACTGGGGTGTATTTTATCATCCACATCCATGTTTACTCAATATGTAATTTTATTTACATACACCTTCAATTTTTTAAATCCAATTTTACCCTTCGGTGAGTTTTTAGTAAAAGATATGAAAGGAATCTTTTGTCGTTTTTCGTACGAAGTAATTTTTGACTTTTTCGAAAAAAGTACGAGAAGAATGTTTTTTAACTTATACGGCATGAATGGATTTTTAAAACATTATTTCCAAGAAGCTTACTTTAAATGTTTTCAAGTTTATTTTTAATCATCTTCTTTTAAAATTGTATGACATGTTAAGAAAGGAAAAGTGTTTTTGAAGTAGAAAGGATACTTTCCTCAAGAATGGAGTTCAAGTGTTTATCAAAATTATTTTCCATCTAAGATAATAAAATGGTTTTGTTTTTATCCCTATTATTACATTGATTTGATTATGTTTTGATGGAATTATTTTTATGAATTCCTTTATCTTATATGAATTGTTTTGTGATGTCACGATGTTTAAGAATCCCATTTTTATTACATGGGTTATTCTATGATGTATGGTTTATGATTTTGTGGCACACATAATAATGGTATCATTATGAGATGGGTGGGACCTATATCTCCCTCCAATGCATTGGGTAAAGATTTTATATCTCATGAGATAGACATGGCTGGAATGGTAGGTTATACCGGTTCAGTGAAACAGGACTGAAACGAGGAGTGAACTCGGTTCAGAAAGGGACTTTGTCCACTAAGATAGTCTTGGCAATGAGCCTTGACTAATAATAAATGATTCTCTATGATTATGTGTGTATGCCACAAAGTATAATGTTTTAAGTTATGATTATTGGGATTACATTTCACTACTATGATTTATCCCATGTTATGAAATTATGATCTCTTTTGTAGGTTAAGATTTCCAAAAGATACGTTCTTATGAATATGACGTGATTGATATTTCTTTTGTTTACCCTTACTGAGCATTTGAGCTCACCCTTTTATGCTTTCTTTTCCCCAGGACATAAAGAAAGGATTTAGGTTTTTAAAAAAGAAGATCTTTATGGGATATGTTGAAGATCTTTCACCACGATTAGATTATTATATTCCAAGTTTACAAAGACACTAAACTATTACGGTCCTTGTGTGTCTGTTTTTGTTATGTACTAAGTATTCCGCAAAATTAATGTAATGTCAATGTACGTCAAGCTTCGGGTCTCTACAGTTGGTATCAGAGGAAAGGTTTAGTCATCCTTTGGAAACTAGGATGCGAAAATGTTAGTGAGATCCCTAGAGATATTTCTAAGGTATGTCTAGGAATGTCCCTAAGGATAAGTATACGTATAGGATACAGTCCTAGAAATACGGTAACAATAATAGAATTTAACCTAAGATTTTAGATATTGAGGATACTCCCCCTTTATTATGTTGTATTCCCTATCATGATTTTTGCTTCTCACACTATTCTTTTTGGGTTTTAGATGATGGCTGGAACCCGAGTGAACCGTGTTGATCAATGCAATGGACAATGCAATGATTGTCCTCTTAAACAAACAAATGTTATGGGATATGGAGTGCAAAATCTTATTGCTATACTTACACAAGCTATGAATCATTCTGGACTTCCAAATGAGCAGAGAAGGGAACAATATTCTATTGAGTCCTTTATGAGGCAACGTCCACCTTCTTTCAGTGGGTCTTCTGATCCACTTATTGCTGAACAATGGATCAGTACTACTGAAAAGATATTTTCAGTTCTTCAATGTTATGAACATGATAAAGTCATCTTAGCATTATATCGTTTGGAAGGTGAAACTGATGAATTGTGGAATCATATCAAGAATACGAGGCAAAGAGATGAAATTGAGTCCATGGAATGGGACGAGTTCAAGAACTTATTTTTCAATAAGTACTTCCATCATATTCTTTGAACAAAGATGGAGAAGGAGTTTCTTGAACTAAAGAAAAAGGAAGATGAATCTATTGGTATGTACGAAGAAAATTTTACAAGGCTTGCAAGGTATGCATCTGGATTTATCATCCAACCTGAAAGTAAAGTTGATTGATTCTTCAGTGGCTTAAAACCAAATCTTCGAAGGGAATTAGCTATAAGAGATTTCAGTAGCTATGAAGAAATTTTGAATTGTGCTATCAAGGTATAAATGGAAGTTGGTGTTTCTTATCCATCTCATAGTTTTGACAAGAAATGAAATATGGATTTCCAGGAGAAATCTCAGAATAATGGTGAAAGGAAGATGAATGTTTCCTTATGCTCAAAGTGTTTAAATAAGCATGGTGGAGATTGTCTTAAAGGGACTAGAAAATGTTTTATGTGTGGAAAAGAAGGTCATCGAGAAGTTGAGTGTCGAGGTAATGGAAAAAGGGTTTCTAATGATGTGAATAAAGAAAAGACTGCATAGAACGCACCAACAACACTTCAATGATTCAAGTGCAAGGAAATGGGGAATTATGCTAATAAATGCCCTAATCCAAGGGTTAGTGATGATCGACGTGAGCAACCACATAAGGCAATGGACAAAGGGAAGTCACATGCAATCACCATTGGCGATGTTGAATATGACAATGATGTGGTGGAATGATTAAGTGTTTATGTAATGGGATTCAAAAATAATGTTGTATATAGTATCGTGGAATATTGGAATATTTATGTTTTGGTCTATTGTGGTTTTCAATAATTATATGGCATCGGTAACCATGAAAAGTGATTGAAATATTTTTGGAAAGCAGATGATATGCACATAATGAAGGGATAAAGAGAATCTAATATGTTTGATAGTATTCATGAGCTCATGATTGATATAAGGACTAAGTGATATCATGGTTTGAGTATATAGAATGTTGAGGATTTTGGTATGTGGAAAGTGTTAAATTTTAACTGCATTCATGTTTTCACTAAGGTTCAATGGATAATACATGATTAAGGCCTTTTAATGTTTGGAATGTGACCAACAAGACATATCTTATGATATATAGGGATCAACGATGGTATTAAATCTCTGGTAATCATTTTCACTATATTATGAGAGTGGAATGCAGTATTATGGATAAGACTAAGGATTGCAATGGATTATGTTGGACATAAGTTAGTATTGCTTAAGGATAGAAGTTTTTTGATATTATTGATGGGATGTTATAGTAATATAGCTTTTGAAAAAGGACAACCTGCAGGACGGGTGACAACCCATCACGTCGGACAAGGCTGTGGGAATCGAACCCACAACCAAAGTGCGACTGGACTTTATCGCCTACCACTTGCCTACATGAAGTCCCTGTTTAGTAGAAACTAGTTTTATTATATTAAGAAGTATAATATATGAAGTATAAGTCCATTTTAGGAACCATATATGATTAATCTCACTATAGATGGACTTATGTATTTTTTGATAACTTTTCTAACCTTTTGTTTGAGACAGATGGAATGACGCATCATTCTATCACATGATCTGCTAACACATCACGAATGACAAATTCAACTTTATTTATTTAAGAGATGAAGTGGAAATTGTCCAAAGAACAACAAACAGTGAGACTATACCAAAATCACGAAAGTATTTCTTCTAATTCCAATTTAATCAACTTTAGGGAAATGATTTTGAAAACCAAAAATGTTGTCCTAGTGGTCTTATATCTGATGAATCAGATGGAACCTTAGATCGTCACAAATTTATGGCTTTGTGATTGCTGGATTTTCCATAGCCATGTTCTCTACCACTCTCAATCAGATCATGATGGTTAGATTTCTCTTCCATATCCATATTTTCACCTATGTGGAAACCCATTGATTAGTTTATTTCTATAACCGTTATGTTTCATACTTTTGTTTTTAAAGATTGGTTTTGGTATTCCTTTTTACGATGTGTGTTTCTATCAAAGAAACTTTCGAATAATAAACCATTTATAACCCCAACGAATTTCGAGGGCGAAATTCATTTTAAGGAGGGTAGAATGTAACACCCCGAGATTTTATGAAAAATATTCTTTTTAATTTCATTAATGTCTTGTGTTATACACTACACCAAAAGGAGCTTGCACAACACGCATCCTTGACTTGCCTTGCATTAAACTCAATCACGACCTTTCTCGATAGCGTGTGTAGTACGCAATACCGAGTTTCACTAAACAACGACATGCTTAAAATTAGCCGTTATGAATAGTAATAACCACTTTTTGAAATTGTATAAATTTTATTTTTCAAAATGGAATTCATTTTTGGATTCTTAATATAGAAATTATCTTAGGGAGAAATTTTGGTACTTTTCGGATAACTTTCATTTTCTGATGAATAGTGAAAATTACTAAATATTAATTAAAAACAACCTTTTTAATCGAAATAATTAATAGTGATAAATTATTAATTTGAGTGGTTTTAAAGTATATTTAGAATATATTTTTACAATTTAATACAATTTTGTTCATTGGATGTAATTTCACATTTAAACCAGACATAAACAAGTGTCAATCTTTTGATAGTTATTATCTCTTAAGAACACGCTATTTGTTTTGACGATGAGAATTAATTTTTAAATTAATTAATGAAACTGATATGTATTGAATTTGGTAAAATAGAAATCATTTTTGAGTTCATAATATCAAATATAGCTTAGGCCTAATTTTTGTTATTTTTCTAGAAACTTTCATTTTTTGATGAATAGTGAAACCACTAAGTGGTAGTTAAGAAAAATGATTTTTTCATAAAACTTAATTTTACCGCTTCTGTGAGTGGAATTTCAAAAATCCGAGAGACATGGTTGATGTCAGTAAGTAAAATGTGGTTCAATGAGATGAAAATAATTTTTGGTGAATAGTAACTTTTTACATTTTTTTTACCACGGTTAAAAGTAAATAGAGTAATTATGGGTAAAAATGATATTATTATTACCCTAAAACATGTCCTAATTCTATTGGACAAGTTTAATTCGACCAAAAACAACCTTAGGAATAAAATATGACCATTTAGGCCCACTTGGATTAGATTAGGACATTTATTATTAATTTATTTAAAGAAGGGTTAAAATAGTTAAAATCATTGTTGAATAAGTAAATAATTTTTAATATGGGGTTATTCATAAGATAAATTTGTCTATAAATATTCATTAGAAATATAAAATGATTTCCTACATAATGATATTTTATTTTTAATTTTTAGACATTAAATAATTTAATTTATTCATGACACAAAGATGATGCAGTAATTATCTTATTAATGGAATATTTACATAATTGATGTTATAAACACCAATATAAATGTAATTTGAGACATTTTATGAATTAAACTAATTTTATAGATTAATATGACATGTTATTATTGATTTAATTAACTTTTTTTGAACTAATCATTCTGTTATGACTTTCACAAAAATTAATTACTAAATAGTGTCAAAATTGACATAAAATAGTTTTTACAATAAATATTATATTATTAATTGTTAATTTATTCCTAAAAATATAAGGTTCGGCCAAATGACTTAGATAAGGTTATATATATTAATAATAAACAACTTGGGGTTCGTTTGGCTTTTTATAGTAAGATTATTAACCTTATAGTATAAGAACACGAGAAGACACGGTAAAAGTAAAATTATTTTACTTAATGTTAAATCTAAATGATAAGGTTAAAATAGGAAACTAAACTTGTCTAAATTCTATTGGATGAGAGGCTTTAGACCCATCCCCACCTTAGATTTGAAATAAATCAATTTGGAGCTATTTAAAACCGAATTTGACTTTCTAATAAAATAATAGTTTTAGTTATTCCAAAGTGCCCCTCTCCTCCCTTATAAAAGAGAACCTCCTCCCTCTCTTCCTCACACCACATTGAGCCTTCAAGATCGGCCAAACCTTGAACAATTCCTTTATCCACTTCCATAGAAACATCCTAGAGGTTCTGGTCTTCCTCAAAGACCAATTTTAGTTCCCTAAAAGGAGATCTCAAATAGGTGCTTCAAAGAAGAGGTAATGTCCGTTACCGATTCTTTCATCTCTATTTCTTCTTCCACTTATTCTTCTTAGGTTGTTTCATTATGAAGTAATAACATCAGTATCACTTATATACTGATATTTTATTATAATTATGAAACAACCTTATTTCACCATCTATCCATCCTACGAAAAACGAAATCACCGCACGTGCGTACGTATGAAATACCGTCTCCACGCCGTGGTGTAATCTATTTTCCACCACCACCTTACTTGGATGGGTATAATGGTGTACATAATAACTATATATGATTATTGTAAAGTGATATTGATTCTGAAATAGTATACATACACTCCAATACAGTCCCACAATCATGAGAACGATATCATCGCTCGTGCGTACGTACGGACTACCGTCTCCACGACGCGATGAGATTCATTCTCCACTTTAACCATTCATGAATGATTATAAAGTATATATAATAATTAATAATGAAATATATGACATAATAATTATTCTGGATTTATGTTTATATATATGTATGTCATCTACTTAATTCCATTCAACTCAATAAGGAAAAGGAAACAACGTTCATGCGTACGTACAGTCTACCGTCTCCACGAACGGTGTATTTCTTTCCATTTACTGATCTATTATATATATATATATATATATATATATATATATTCTGAATATATATTATATATAAATCATGTTTTATATTCTGGAATTAAGTAATCATGATCTAAGTAATCATATGAATAATTACAAGTCAAAACACGGACGACAAATGAAACGATTTTACCCAAAACACTCTTTAACATGGAATTTACAAAAGAACGGGTAATATAAATCCATAAGTGAACCATATATGATATCATAACAATGATTATGATTCTGGAATAAGTCAATGACATTATTTAAATCATTATACAGGAGGTTCGGACACATACGAAGCAAATCGGACCAAAGGTAAGGGAAAATATCACAATCTCATTTTTATCCGAGATTGTTTATACTTTGGTATTTACTGGGGTGTATTTTATCATCCACATCCATGTTTGCCCAATATGTAATTTTATTTCCATACACCTTCAATTGTTTAAATCCAATTTTACCCTTCGGTGAGTTTTTAGTAAAAGATATGAAAGGAATCTTTTGTCGTTTTTCGTACGAAGTACTTTTTGACTTTTCCGACAAAAGTACGAGAAGAATGTTTTTTTAACTTATACGGCATGAATGAATTTTTAAAACATTATTTCCAAGAATATTCCTTTAAAAATTTTCAAGATTATTTTTAATCATCTTCTTGTAAAATTGTATGACATGTTAAGAAAGGAAAAGTGTTTTTGAAGTAGAAAGGATATTTCCCTCAAGAATGGGGTTCAAGTGTTTTATCAAAATTATTTTCCATCTAAGATAATAAAAGGTTTCTGTTTTTATCCCTATTATTACATTTATTTGATTATGTTGTGATGGAATTATATTTATGAATTCCTTTATCTTATATGAATTGTTTTTTGATGTCACGATGTTTAAGAATCCCATTTTTATTACATGGGTTATTCTATGATGTATGGTTTATGATTTTGTGGCACACATAATAATGGGATTATTTTGAGATGGGTGTGACCTATATCTCCCTCCAATACGTTGGGTAATGATTTTATATCTCATGAGATAGACATGGCTAGAATGGTAGGTTATACCGGTTCAGTGAAACAGGACTGAAACGAGGAGTGAACTCGGTTCAGAAAGGGACTTTGTCCACTAAGATAGTCATGGAAATGAGCCTTGACTAATAAGAAATTAATCTCTATGATTATGTGTGTATTCCACAAAGTTTAATGTTTTATGTTATGATTATTGGGATTACATTTCACTATTATGATTTATCCCATGTTATGAAATTATGATCTCTTTTGTAGGTTAATATTTCCAAAAGATATGTTCTTATGAATATGACGTGATTGATATTTCTTTTGTTTACCCTTACTGAGCATTTGAGCTCACCCTTTTATGTTTTATTTTCCCCAAGACATAAACAAAGGATTTAGGTTTAAAAAAAAGATCTTTATGGGAGATTTTGAAGATCTTTCACCACGATTAGAAGATTTTATTCCGAGTTTCCAAAGACACTGAACTATTACGGTCCTTGTGTGTGTGTTTTTGTTATGTACTAAGTATTCCTCAAAAGTAATGTAATGTCAATGTACTTCAAGCTTCGGGTCTCTACATAGAACAAGTCCGATCCTAGGGAATCCATTTATTTAACTGGGTATACATGGTTAATCAGTTTTATATTTCTAGAGTTCAGTCAGGGATAAAAAACATGTGTAAAAAATCACCCATGCGCAAACAAAGACCACCAATGACCATAATTTTTAAAAGTCATACAACTCACAATATGGATAAAAGATAACAGATAAAACAACACAAGCATCTTCATCCTCCTCCTATCCCCTCATTTATTAGTAAGGTAGCCAAAATTGTTATTGTAACTGGTTTTTTCATCTTTATAACATACTTAATTAATATTTGGATTCGATTGTATTATCAAAGAGACATGAGTTGACCCAACCCGCATGATACATAAATACAAGAGAGACGAAAAAATCCCTACCTCGTAGAATAGATGATCAAAAACTCCTCCTTACGCCAAAATAGGTGGTCACACAAATAGTTGAAGAATCTAAGGAAGGATGAATCTGAATGCCACAAAACCACACATGACTCAAAGGGAAAGAATGTCTCTGGACTCACCAAGATAAGAATAAAACACATTGGTAAGAGAATATCTCCTCTTAGAAGTTCCAGATCCAATATCAATTGAATGGAAATGGTTTTAAGGGCCATAAAAGTCAGGCCTTGGTCAAGACCACACAATTTGACTATTTAAAATACCTAGGAGCATTAGGATTTTAATGATATAAATAATATTCTTTGAAACACCTTTATAAAATCTGAAAATATTATTTTAACCTGATTTATGTCAAATAAAACACAAGAGGGGTGAAACTGGAAGAACTAGAAAAAGAAGGAAATTAGTCACCAATGAGTTATTGATCATCAAAAGTCACCAATAACGAGTCACCAATAGCTGAATCACTAATGTGATTCAATTATGTGACCCACTGAAAGTGAGTCACTGAAACCACTCCCCGATGCCACTCATCGACACTCGACCTATCGACACCCTGGTCAATGACGCCCTGACCTACAGATGCTTGGACCTACCGACACCCTGACATACCAAATCCCTAAACTATCGATGCCATGACCTACCAATGCCCTAACCTAAAGATTCCATGTCCTACCAATGCCTTATCCTACTAACTCCATGACCTACCGACACCCTAACCTACAGATGAAAAAACTGGAATTCTGAAAAACACTTGAAATGAGCTACCATCACCTCCTAGAACACACCAAACACTGGATTTTGATAAAGTAATGGAATGGGTAGGTCCAAGCCATTACCCTCTGACAATAATAATTACACAATATACACTACCACTACTTATCCTCCTATGTTGGGCTGACCCTTCGATGGTTGACCAAAGCATCCTATTGAACATACCGAAATTGAACCACACACGGATGAACATCTAGCATATCTACATTAGAAATAATAATTCATAATCTTGATTGTATGATATTTATTTAAATTAATTATATTAATCATATTTTATTACAATTAACCTTCCCAAAAGATCACCCCCAAATCAACCTAAAATCAATGAACACCAATGATTATGTTGCATGTAACTCTCCTAGTTCTCTGCCACATAAGTATTTTCACATTTCTTAGTAAATTCAAAAATCTTAAGGACCTCACTTCAGATCATAGGGGGCCTTAAAATAATATTTCCTAGTTTGTATCCATTTATTACATCACATAATTATATTTGTCGGTAACGTTTCCCTACCAAACCCATGTTGTTCTCACAAGTGCCTAGCTCAATTCTCCATCCCACACCTTAACCAAAAGATCTGATGCCACTTTGTTATAAACATCCCCCAATAAGAACCCATCCCAAGTTATAAATTAGGACTAGTGTGACCCCAGAGCCCTACCTCTAGTAGGACCTATGTTGGAAACTATCATCGAGGGTATAATCACACAATATAGGAGGCATTACCCTTGATAAACCCCAGAATAGAAGAATAAATACCACCAATCAATTTAAATGGTATAAAAATAATCCAAACCACATAAAACATCCTAAAATACATGATAAATAAAATACCTAAAGAAACTCTAAATAAATAATGAAAGAAAATCCAAGTTGGAATATCTAATGAAAATCCTCCACTCCAATATAGTATGATCCAAATTGGTCACCAAATCCATCTTGTTCATCTAAAACTTATATATATATATATATACATATATAAGGGAAATCATAACAATTATACCCTATAGGATCATTCTCAGGACCTCTGTTGAAATTTGATATGACTATGATATTTATATTTAAAGAAAATAGTAGAACCAAAATTCATCTAATGGGTTAACCACCCATCCCTGACCTCAAAATGTCCCCTCTCTAAACATCTCATCCAATTATAATAAAATGGATTAACAAATATATCCACAAGTCGCCCATAAACTAGTTCCTAACTATTTTTTCACTATAAAACCCTAATGAAATACATCTTGTTCCTTAGACACTTTCATATCACATATCCATATACCACATCATACCACATCCATATCATCATCTGCACAACCACATACCATACAAAATAACCACATCATGTGTATAAATTTAATAACCTGATATTTTTAGTTAAAAAAATATTATTTTTTCATTTTATTATTTATTTTAACTACCCATTATTGTTTATAGCATTTCTTTAGTTTACTAAGAGGGGTTGGGGGTGTGTTGTGGGGAGTTGGTGGAGTGTAGACTTGAAACTATAGCTAACAAACCTATAGGTAGACCAACGACCAGTAGGCGGGACATCATTAGTAGGTCATTAACCCATAAGGTATTGACTAACTTTCTATATTGGCCACCCTCAAGCGAATGGGATTCCACCAGATCAACAATGGAACCAATTTGGACCAAGATAGTAGGGGAATAACCATATTTTTATATTATCAAAACCCCCATTTTATTTATTAATTCTCCTCCCTCAATCTGAACTCAATACATTCAAACCTGAGGACTCTCATTATATTTCTTTGGATCCCCAACATGAATCCATGGAATATTGAAAAATCGATCGAACCTGTGATCCTCTCTTGGTTTGTCTAACTCTGTTTTGATCGTAGATCCCATTATTCTTCATATTCCTCTCACCCAAAGGCTAGGAAAACCGAATCTATTGGATCTAGTTTCCTAATTTTTTTCCTTTTAGATCCATCACATAATTGAGCGTTCTTGTTCAGATATCTAATACTCTGGGTACTTTGTTCATGAATTGTGATGGTATGTGTTTTCCTTTGTTTCCTTTATTCAAGGTATGGATAATTTAGATATTATTGATTAGAACTTAAATTTTTAGGGACCTTATTCAATTAATAGGATCCTCCGTCCATTTTTTCTTATTATTACTATATGAGTGTTGAAATTATCATGTTTTAGAGTTGGTGGTGTCATGAATTGGATTTTTTCATCAAACCATGTATTCTCACTCATTGAATTTGGTTTCTAAAATTGTTTAAAAATATAATTTATGGATTTATCATAAAAATGGATTTCAAAATTGTTTTAAAGTCATGATTTTTGAAATATGGTGGTTTTGGTCACATTTTTGAAAATTAATTTCTTTCTTGGTGTTGTTTATATAAATTTTTTAAATAATATTTTATATGGTTTCAAATATGGGACACCCATGAATGATTCTAATACAGTATGAACATTGATGATAAATGATGTGATAGGGAGATATCCTAGGGGATTAACTCTTACCCCATAGAACTATTAATCTAAGGTAATGTGTGCATGCGTTGGCCTTATATTTGGCAGGGATCCACTCTTAGGAGTGAACTCTTACCCCTTAGACCTATTATTTCTAGGGTAATGTGAAAACTAGGTGGATTACTGATGATGATAATGAAATTATTATACTCACTGAACTGGAATTAATGTGACCCAAGGGATCTTCTAACTTGGTGATAATGGTTGAAAAAGTATTTTGAAATGTTGAGGGAAATGATTTGAAAATCAAAATATTGGTGTGTTTTATATACTGTGAAAATTTATGGATTTCCATGATTTATATTAAACTATAAAAAACTGTATATCATTCCTCAATTTTATTTACTCAAGAATAATTGGTTTCTTTTATAAATTCTTCTTATTAAAACCTTTTTGGGATGCTACTGGGTTTGGTTTGATCACTCCCTAAATACACCTTTGGGTTTATGTAGATATTGTTATATTTGACACATGTAAGGGAATGGAACAATGGGTCAATGATGTGTTTTTTCATGAGTAGGGAATGGGAGTATGGTGGTGATTATTCATCACATAGATATGTGTTTTTTATATATTTGTGGTTCAATTTGGTTTTGTAGTTTTTGGACCCCTTTTTGTCTTACATTTGTATCTGTTCTGCTGTTGAATTATATTAGAATACTCACATTCCATTTATTTTTATAATAATTTTTATTTTCATTCCTAGAAAATCACTTCCAAAGTATGTTCTTGGTGCTCAAGTTCTTTTCTCCAGCCCATGGGGATTATAAACACCCTTCAGGCCATATTTCGGACTAGCTCAGGTTCTAGATTGTTGAGAAATCTGGGTTGGTTCATGAAGAATTTGTATCAAAGGGGGTTTAAATTTGTTCCCTATTGGTATTAATTTTGTTATGTCTTTTATGATATGAGATAGGAATGTTGGGACTTAAGGTTTAGGTTGTGAATGAGTTATTGACTATCTATAATCATGAAAAACCTTAGGTTACATAATGTATTTTGATCCCTATCTTTATTTTTTTCACGCCTAATTATAAATTTTTTTAAATTTTTTTATTTTAAGTTAGAATTGATTCTTTGATCTCATGTTCTTATGTATATTTTTTTAATGATATTGTTGGGTAAGAATGACTATGATGAAGACACAAAATGGGGAAGGGGTGAATTATATTTCTCTATAAACTTGATAGAAACAAAACTCTCCTCTAGTTTTTAAATAGATCCTTTCCTAATCCCATAAATATGAGTAATAACAAAATAAGGGAAAGAACAACTCATAATGATATATAATGGTTTTGGGCACTGAAATTCTCTAGTCCACTCTGCCAATTATCTTTCCACGATCTCGGTGATTTTTACTAGAATGTCCTTATCTAGAGACCTATACAATTGAGTGAAGGTAGTTGACACCATTACAATAAGGATTTTATAGGACCTTTTAGTTATTTTATAGAGAACTTAGATATCTATATCTTATTATGAGGAGTTGAAACTCCACTATGACTGAGTACAAGTGGTAGACATGAAAACCTAAAACAAATAAAGATGAATTTTTTTTAATAAGAGCTTCAACATATAGTTGTAGTTGAAAATGAAAAAATAAATGGACTTCCTAAAAAACAATAGAAAAAAAATATTATTTAAAAAATAGCATTCTTTTAATGAACGATAGAGAAAAAATTTAGAATATGATCAAACATGTATGTCTCCAATGTGTAGTTCTGATAGGTTTTTTGTTAGGTTATAACAAAAATTAACAAAGAAGTCCAACAAAAACAACACAACAATCAAACAAAAGGGTCAAAAAATATATGTCTGTAAAGTGTATCTATTTAAAGAACTAGAGATGATGCACCAATATTATTTTTCAACCTGCATCTATCTCACTATTTATCAGAAGAAACTATCAATATTGAAAAATAAATTTTAATTGCTTTAATTGAAATAGATCCATAAATACGACTTGATAAATTGAGACAATAAAACCATACATCAAGATTTAAATTTGAAATTGAACACTCAGCGAAAACCATAAATTCCTTGAGTAATATGAATATTTTAGTGTATTGAACATGATTCTTTAAATCGTTAATTAAACAAAATTAAAAAGATATTTAATTATTGTGAAGCAATTTTGAAAATAATTCATATTTCAAAAAGCATAGTTTGACTAAGTCAAATGTAGGGTTCTCTTTATAGAGATCAAATTACAAAGTATGGTTGAAAATGTATGGTTGATTCAAAAAGTAAGGATGATGAACCATACATTTTTTTCCAGATGAAAGGTTACTTCCAAAATTATGGTTTCTAATCCATATGTTCACTCCATACATAAAGTATGAATGAATTATTACTTATTGAAAGTATGGTTTACAAACCATACGTTTCTCTTAAATAAAAGGGTATAAATACTGTTTCAATAATCATTCGAAATGATAATAAATATTAATAAATTATTTAAACTCTCACGGGATTAAAGTCTAAAAAAGATTCCAAAATAAAATAATTATTCTAGAAATAATTATACTAAAATTTATGTAATATAACACCATTAGTGAACAAAATGTGTGTATTTTTTAGATTCAAAATCAAAATAGAAATTTATGAAATTGTTAGATCAAAACATTAACACTAATCTCCAAATTCGTTATGATCACAAAACACATAAAACCAATATAATCATAAAAAAACATAGGTCTAAATTAAATGATAGTTTTATATAAATTTTAAAAATAAGTAATAAAATTTTATAGACACAAGATTGAATAAATTTCATGAGAATTTATACCAAATTATATAAAATAGAATCATTTTTATATAGTATAAATACATGATATAAATTTTTTGATTATCCGACATATTTCTCCCATGAATTTGCTTACAAATATATTTTTCCCCCATGAAGAAAAACTTCATACAAAGATATTTTGACCATATATTTTCTTTTATATTTATAATATTTATTTCTAACTAATTTCTCCCATTTTTTAAATATTCCTCAAAAAACATTTATCCCCTTTTTTGAGATAAAAATGAAATTATGAAATAGATTAATTCATATTTGATATAGTAAGATAAAAAAAGAATGATATTAAATAGAGAAAAATAGTAAAGATAAAGATAAAACAAAATAACATATTATTATTTTATGAAATTAAGTATCTAACTAGATATTTTGGATTTGATTTTAGAAAGGATATGGTGGTGGAAACGAATCAAGTCTTTTAGGAAGGTTAAACAGTTAATATTCGTGCACCAAACACTGAACTATTTTAATCATAGTGGATAAAACTCTTGAAAGTAGTAATATTCATCTTTGAATATCTACAAATCATAGATATATCAAAGAATATGGGAAAAAATATCCGACTTAAAAGTATATCATATCATTGAGATCTAATTTAGAAATATATTCATGTTTTATTTTCAACATTTGAATTACAATTTACAATTTAAACACAAGGAACTATTCCCTATAAATTATGGTTTTCTAAAAACATTGACACTTCCTTTGAAGAGAAACAAAATATGATTTTCAAATAGAATAGTTTTCAATATCTTTATAATATTTGATAGTCATTTTAAGATCTCCTTGAAGCTTCACTAGTTATACTTTAAAAATACTGAACTTAAAAATAAAATATGTAGGGGGAATTCCAACTTTATCTATTTGAAAGGATTGAACTTATGGTTATTCAAAAATAAGGATTTATATTCCCTTTGTAGAAGAATTTTCTATAGAATCATCAAAAAAATAACATGTATTTTCTCCAAACAGATCAACTATAACAAATGGAAAATAATTATATTTCTTATATAATTATTTTAAAGCTAAATAAATTATATATTCCATTAAAAAAATTGTATCAAATGATCAAAACATTAAACACTTATCATTTTAGAATAAATATTTCTTATCTTGAGGGTATATGTATGTTTGTGCCACTAAGTATAAATTCATAAAATTTCCTTGAGTTTAGAATTTCAAATAAGGAATACAATAAGTTTTAGAGGGTAAGATAAAGAGTCAGGGTTTGAAAGAGGAAGAGGAAAGGTTTTATTTTGATAGTTTTGTAGTAAAGTATTATATTCTTCATAAAAAAGAAACAATGTAATCATTTCATATTTTAAATAATAAAATGAAATTTTTTGTTAGGAAAGATAACATAATAATACGTTTAAATAACAATTTTTTAGAAAAATAAAATTTGAAGAATAATGAGGTTAATATACAAAAACAAAAAATAAGAAAATAAAAAAAATTGCGATGAAATTTAATAAAACTAACATTATTTATATAATTAATACATAAAATTACACAAACTCCCCCTTAATTATGAATTTTCCATAAAATAGTCCTTAGAATATATATAAATCATTTATCTAATAAAATAACAATTAATTTTACAAGAATTAAAAATAAAAAAAAATTTAATTCATTCTATAATAATAAAAAATTTAACCACTTGATAATTATTTAAATAACCCCTATATGAAATAGTTAATTAATTAAAAATAAATACTTCCTAGATTTTAAATTCCGTATTTAAGGATATTTCCTTTTGTATAACAAACTACTTCAAATTTGATCAAAATTATATGAAATATTATTTTTTCAAATAGCTAATCAGAAATATAACAATGGAATTCAGTGGAATATATCTGAAAAATTTCAAAAAAGTTTCCTTTTGGTACCCATATTCTTTTGGTTCCAATAGTTTTAGTAAATAAATATTTTGGTAACCAATTTTTTTTTGTTTTGTGAAGAAAATTCATAATTAAAGCTAGGAAAAGCTTTTGAATAATGAACATTCTTGACCTCAAAAAATTGAGGTTCTCTAAAATAACAGTAATTAGTATACTATCCACTTATATCATAATGAAAACATTTAATAGTTGATGAACTCTCACTTTTTGAACTGGGATCAAAATAATTTGTATATAATTTTCGGTTTTCTCTATTACTGTCAGCACAAAGCTTCCCTATATCGTTTTTTTATTTTTACCATGGATTTTATTCAAATAGATTAATAATTTGACATTAATTCAAGAGGCTTTATTAAAATTATTAACTTCATATAATTGTTATTTAATTTTATTTTCATGAAAAATAATTTTTTTGGAAAAATTAGATTCTAAATCTACAATCTATTTTGAAAAACTATATTTATCTTTAGAAATAACCTCA
Organism: Viscum album; assembly: GCA_963277665.1. NCBI lineage: Eukaryota > Viridiplantae > Streptophyta > Magnoliopsida > Santalales > Viscaceae > Viscum > Viscum album. The sequence goes on from OY728141.1 coordinate 1,988,678,266, forward strand.
TATGATTTTATATGTTTTCTATTTCCCTTATTTAATGTTAAATTTTTTTATTATATTATAAAATATATTTATTTAGTTTATCATAAGAATGATTTTATAATAAAAATTTCAGAGTAAGAAGATTGTACATCATTAGTATGATTTATATGAAATAGATTTACAATTTTTTTCATGATCTACTTTAGAGTTTATAGGGGATTATCACTTGAATCATCTGTAGCACTCTAGATATCTCTTAATACTTTATTATATTTTATTTTATAATTATATCTCCTTTGATAGTAAATCATAGGATTGTCAAATCTCATGAAAAATTTTATATTGTATTTATAGAATCTATATTATTTATTTATTTTTAATTTATTATTTATCTTATTAAATAGTTTTCTATTTTTGGAAAATTATAATTTCTCTTTACCTAAATCTAAATCACTTGAATCATAAAATTAATCCATATTAATTTTTATACAACATATTAATTTTTTATAGATATATGATTTTTAGTGTTTTCTATCATCTTAAATTCATACAACATAAAAGTGAAAATCAGTTCTTTCATCTTCAACTCGAATTGGTCTAGATTTGTGAATAGTATAAGATATTCCATTCCACTTAGATGGTTAAAATCTAAGTTCCTTTAATGTTTGATCTGATTTTGTAATATGTTCTCCCAATGTAGGTTCATCATTAGCAACTACTTTCATCCTTCCATTCATCAGAGAAATTCTTTCATATTCATGCATCCTAAATGTATCAAATTTCAATTTTGTAGTGTTAGAAGTTATTTTTATGACATTATCAGTTTCTTCATGGGAAGAAATGGTCTTTCACCTATCATATTATATAGATCACTTGGAAACCCAATTAAATTCATCAAATCCAAATTCATAGAAAATTTTATTCATATATCTTTAAAAAAGATCATAATATTTCTCTTGACCCTAATTAGACTTCTCCAAATTTTGTTTATGAATTTCGTAGGACTTGACTACTTTCAGTTAAATTCTTATTCCAATATTTTTCAAATAAATAATCATTCTTACTTTCTATCATCCATAATTCTCACCATTAAAATAAGGTGCACAAATCCTTGAAATAACTTTTCTATTATTATCCATTTGAGATTTATCTTTATACAGATATTTGAATTTGTATTTTTAGTTTCAAAAAAATTACAAACACATGAATATGACATTTACATACCAATTGATGGAATCATGAAGAAATGATAAAATCTTCAAGGATTTTCAGAATGAGGAATATAGTTACAGAAAACTCCATCTGATACTTATTTTTGTGTCATAATTATTAAGAAAAAGTCATAGGGGGAGGGTGAATTGTGTTCCTTTAAAAAATGATAGAAAAAATTACCCAGTCGTTTTAAAAGTGATATGTTATTTCTCTCTCCACAAGCTTGGTGATATTCACTTGTTGTTACTATTAACTAAAAACCTCTACAACTGAGTGAAGACAATTGACACCTTTACAAAAAGGATTTTATAGGTCCTTAGGGTTGTTTTATATGGAACTGATATATAAATATCCTAGCATGATAAGCTAAAAATACACTATTATTGAATATAATAAGATGAAAATACAACAAAAAATATATTAAGATGATGATTTTTTGGATAAAAATTTCAGCTTACAGTTAAACAAGTTGCTGAAAATTGAAATGATCTTAAATAAAACACAATAGTAGAAAAATGATCTAAAAAAATAGTCTTATTTTAACCAACAATAGAGAAAACACTTAGTATATAATCAAATATTTTTTTCTCTAAATTTTAGCACTGATTGATGTTTTGTCAGTTTGTAAAAAAATATTAATAACAAAATATAATAGTAGTAGAACGACAATCAAACAGAAAAGGATAAAAAATGTATGTCTAAAAAGTGTAGATCATTTGATAAGTAGAGATTTAATCATAATATTATTTTCAAATGCACAGTTCTCTCATTTCTGAGTAGAAGAAACCCTTGGTATTTAACAATATTTTCAAAATTTATTAGTCAATCATCCCCAAAAATATAATGTGACAAATCATGATAATAAAACTACACATCATGATTTGTATTTGAACTTCAATGATCAAAGAAAATCATGAAACTCCATAGAAATATGAATGATTTAATCTATTGAACATGGGACCTTGAAATTATGTTTAAACATATTTTACATGATATTTAATTTTGGCGATATGATTGCAAAAATAATCCATAATTTAAAAAAGATATTTTGACCGTGGAAAACATTGGGTTTATCTACTAGTGATCAAATTTAAAAGTATGGTTGAAAACATATGGTTTATTCTAAAATTAGAAATGGTGAACCATATGTTTGTTCCTCAAATTTAGGGTTTCTTCCAAAAGTAGGATTCTTGATGCATACGTTCTGTCCAAACATAGGATACAAAAGTTTGGTTCCTTTGTAAAAATAATTTTTACAAACTATACATTCTGCTTAAATCATAGTGTATAAAAATGCGTTGAGAATCCTTTGAAAGGGATAGAACTCATAAGAAATGAAATTAACTACCAAATGATTAATGTATGAAAAATCTTCCAAAATAAAATGATTATTCTAGTAATTTGTATCATGAAATCACCTTAATGTAAATTCATTTGTAACAAAAATATGGGTGTTTGTGATCATTTAAATAAATATTAATTAATGAAATTGTTGGATAAAAAAATTCCCATTAGATGTATAATTCCATGCCCCCTAGATGACATTCAGTTTTTATGAGGGTGTTGTCGATCCTTGGTAGGGAAACACTCATGTTTCCCAAAATATCATTAAATAAATTATGTACATGCTCCAAACTATGGATTAAGGTGTAACAACTATCACTGTTCAATATAAAGAGGTGCAACCTTAAGGGCACGAGGATTAGAATAAATCTTAGGATTTTCTTGGTATGAAAACACTATCTTTCTGAGGGAAAAATGATCCTTATGAGGTGTAGGATTGGTTAGGAATTATTGAAAGGATCTTTGAAATCCTATATACCCTTCATTCCATCATGGTGAGGTTTTTTATATTTATGTTAAAAGGCCCGAGTAGAATATGGTGGGACTCCATATTTTTATAAAATAATAATGAGGTCTTGGAGCAAGAAGACTCCAAGGATATTTTCACATAGAAATTCAACCTAGATCCTATGACCTTATATAAATACATGTATCTTCTCAACATATAGCAGTAGAATCAAAATCTGATAGGTTACATTAATTTCTTTTCCAATCTCACCTTGTTTTGATCTAATTTTTTGTATAATAGGAATATGAAGGCTAAGAGGTTTCAATTATGACTTGTTCTTTATATCTAATCACATGTCTTAATTATAAAGCTTCATACCTCATACAAGGTGGTGGATAGGGTGTTTATGGTAAATATTGACCTTGCAGGTAAGCTAGGGATGAGTATAGTTCCTCTTACCTTTAGTGGTACATTTAATGGTTCTTATAAGGTGAAAAATAAGTAGAGTTAGTTTCACATGGGAAAGAATGGTGGTTCTCCTCAAAATCATTTTCCCACACCATCATATAGGGTTAATGTCTTTACTTGTAAAAAATTTATCCATACAGTACACACAAAGTGATTTCACTCCTTGCTTCCAAATGTATGTAACTCGTGTGAATGCAATAAATACCTTTAGACATTATGTCATTATTTTTTATCTTGGTGATTTGAAAGTAGATCATCAGTACCTATATGAACTTTTATGCATTCAGATTCTTCATGGACTATAAGGTTCTAGCCACATGCCTTCTAAAAGAATCAATTATACTCAATGGAGGTGTTTCTAATGGATGTTGAGGTAGTTTCTACAACCATGAGATGTACAATTTCTATTTCTTCAATATCAGTGACTAGCTTATTTGATACAGGTTCCCTTCATTCCTTTTTATCGAATCATATTATGGATATTATAAAAATTCCAATGAATCTCATTCCATTTATTATGGAATTGGCGGTACCTATAGAAAAAAAGTTGTAGGGTTTATGATTCCCCTTGTTCTATTTCATTATGTTCCATATTGATATAGTTTAATATTTTATGGTTCTCCATTCATACCACATCGATATTATTATCATGATGGATTAGTTAATTACATAGAATGTTTGGATCAATTATTATTATTGGTGTGTGTATTTCACTTCCCCTAATGGGAACACCTATATTATTTCTGGTGTGTGAGACCTGAGGTATAGTCAGGTGGGATTGAGTCTTTATGATATTGGTAGGTTGATGTCTTTTTCTATGGAAAAAATGGGTTAGGAATATTTTAGTAGTGTACTTCCTCCGATAGTCAAGGGATTTCCTAAGGTTTTTATAGATGAATTTTTGAGTTTTCCCTCGGAGAATGAGTAGAGTTCTTGGTTAACCTAGTACCAATAACTCACATGATTTTGATTCCATCATACAGTATGGGCCTAATTGAGTTGAATGAGATACAAATTTAGTTGGGTGATTTGACAGCTAAGTGATTTTTTGACTCGGTGTGTCACCTTGGAAAGCTCTTATACACTTTTCTTAGATGGTGAGTAGGAATCTCAACTTATTGATTGATTATCAAAATATGAATTGAGTAGTGGTCAAGAATAAAGATACATTTCCCGAAATGATGATTTTTTTGAAAAGTTGATTGGGGAAATATGGTTCTCAAATATTGATCTTCTATATGGTTAGCACAAAATCAAAATTAAAGAGTTATATATTATAAATAATTCTTAAACAGGTAGGTATGATTATTTCATGTACCTCATGATGCCTTTTTTTCTAAATAACAATCCTGCTATTTTCATGGAACCAATGAATTGGATTTTCCACCAATACAAGGACACTTTTTTCAGGATGTTCATGGATTAGATCACAATACACTAAAAAAACAAGGAATATCATGTACATCACTTGAGACATGTTTTTGGGATCTATAGGGATCACCTATTACATGTAAAAATATCAAAATTAAAATTTTGAACATGATAAGTAAAGTTTTTAAGACAGATGAACTCAGAACATGGTATTCAGTTGATCCTAAGAATGTGATGACTTTCATGTCATTCATAGAAATGAATAATTTCTTTGATATTTTAATGTTCACATGTTTCGTAGTATTTACTTATGGTTCATAAATTATTTCTTGAGCCTTGATTCACCTATGACTACTCTCATCTATAAAGGGGTGAAGTTATTATGGGATTCGAAGGGTATGCTATCCTTCGATAAAAAATGTAGTTGTTGACCTCAGCATCAATCCAAACTCTACCACACACCATACATGGCTATATGGTTTAACTTGATACCTTATATTTAGGTTTGGGATATGTCCCCATGCAATGAGATTATAGAGTTTCTTGTGGACCATGTCAGATTCAACCTCACAATAGAAATTATACTACTCATGAATGTGAACTTGAATCTGTTGTGCATTCCCTTAAAATTAAGTGAAACTATATTTTTGAGGAAAAGTTTATCATTTAATCTGATCATAATAGTTTGGGGTAAACTATTTCTAAAAAATATTTAAAATCCCAATAGATACAATGGGTCGAATAACTATAGTCATTCAAATTTCTAATTTCATATACCTAGGGAAATATTAATATGGTTTCTGACACTCTTTGTAGAAGTTTTTCATCTCGGGAAATGAAGGAAGTAAATGATGAGCTGAACTTGATAGGAATATTCACTTTGATATGATTGTGAGTTAGGGAAGAGGATCTTGATAATGTTCTGGCTTGTGTTCATTTAATATCCTCTCTCCTTGAGATAATTATATAGAAGTAGGATCATGATAAAGAGTTTTGGAATATAACATATTATTTATATAGTAGGGAGACTATTTGTTAATGGTATCTCTCCTTTGATGGAATTATTTTTTTACATAACTTATTTTTTGTTCCATTAACTGTAAGGAAGGTTTTTTTATGAGATAGTCATCATTACTTGTAGTCTATACATAATGGATCTATAAAGATGTTTTATGATATTTATTATTATTATTATGGAATGGTATAAAACAAGACCTATCTATCTTCATATCTCAATGATACAATTTCAAAAAAGTTAAGACTGAGTATAAATTCCCATCTGGTTTGATTCATTGTCTCTATATGAAAATTTTGAAATTAAATGAGGTTTCATTGAATTTAATTATTGGGTTACCTTAAAATCACTGTGGTAAGGATGCCTTTTGGTTGGTGATCGATCGGTTGACCAAGTCAGTACATATCTTACTGATTCATGACACCACTAATATGGAAGACATGAGGAAGTTATATATGTAATAGATTGTAAGGTTTTGGGAGACTGTAATTGATATTGTATTATACTTGGACCCTCTCCGAACCTTAAAATATTTGAAGGACCTCCTAGAGGTAATGGTAATTGAGGTCAGGTTGAGCATGACATATCATCACTAGACCGATGGACAGATAGAGAGGGATAATCAAATTCGAGAGGACATGATCCATGCCTATGTCTTATACATCAGAGAATATTGGGATAGCCACTTGTGAAAAGTTTATTTTTAATATAATAATAGTTATCAATAATCAGTGAATATAGAACCTCTTGAAGCATTATATTCTTGATGCTTCAACTCACATATCTGTTGGTCTGAGGTTGATGAATCTTCCTTGATAGGGATGAGACTGGTTTATGAAAAAACAATAAATATCCAGTTGATTCTTTTTTTAGTGATGTATCAAAGCTATTATAGGTATTGTACTAGCCAAGATCATTGAATTTGGGTGTTTTTAGTTTTTGAATTGGTGTTTTTAAAGGTCTCACCTCATTTGGTTTATTGAAAAATATGAAAGAAATTAAGGATAGCTCCTAGATATGTGTGGTCATTAGAGATCAGAAAATGGAGTATAAAGGTGGAATACCACTTGGAGTTACTACCTCATTTTTTATTGGTCAATAATTTTTTCCATGGTTATCAACTCAAGAAGTATCAGCCTGACCCATATTATGTTTGGAATTTTGAAAACCCTAACATATAACCTAATATGAATTTGACTGAGAAACTGCTTTGAGTTATTGAGTCTCAAGTAAAGGATCTATGTGACAATTCAGTTTTTTTTTCTAATTTCAATGGAAACATTTTTATGATAATCATGATATTTGGGAGTGGAAATAATTGATGAAGGAGTAGTGGCCTCATCTCTTCATGGACCAACATTATTCAATTTAGTTTTCTTAGGGATAAAATAAATATAGTGGGGATAATTATAACATCTAGGTATTTTTATCAGGTACTACCCTATAATATTTTCAATTTATTCTTTATTTTACTAATCACTTATTGTTTTTAGTGTTTTTTTTCAATTTTCTAGGATGGGTTGAGGGTGTTTCATGATGATTCGGTGGTTTGTGGAGTCGAATTTGTAGCTAATAAATCTACAGGTGGTCCAATAACTAGCCAGAAAGTGTTACTATCTAGATAGTAGGAATATAAGTTGATCCAAAATTCTTTTTTATCACCATACCAATGGGTGGGCCACCAAAAACTAATCTACGGACTGAAAACTATATATTTCATTTCTATAATGGCCACTGGATAGCCAATGGGCTTCCACTAGATTGATAGTGATCTCGATATGGATTAGGTTATTAAGGTAATTATCAAATTTTTATTCCATTGAAACCTCCATTTTATTTCTTAATACTTCTCCCTTGATCTATACTCGATCCATTTGAACTTGGGGAATATATTTGAATTTATTTGGCTCTCCCAAAAAGAATCATTGGTGGATCAAAGTTCCAATTTAAGCTACGATCAACTCTAGTTATTTCAAACACCATTTTGATCCTGGATCCCATTATTATTCATATTACTCTCACCCAAAGGCTATGATAACCATGGGAATATGTTGGATCTTGGTTCTTATTTTTCTTCCATGTAGTTTTATTATAGTATTGAGGGTTATTTTTTAGATCTCCAATCCTCTTGGTGAATTGTTTTAGAATTATGTAGTGTGTGATTTATTATGTTTTCTTTATTCATGGAATTGGAACTTTAGAGATTCTTGATTCATAATTAATTTCATAGGGTACTTCTTTGATTACTAGGACACTAGTTCTTATATTCTTTTGATTACCAGGTGAGTGTTGGAATTATCATGTTTTAATATAGTTGGTTTCATGAATTGGATTTGTTATTCAAAGCTTGTTTTCACACTCTTTAAATTTGGTTTCTAAAATGGTTGGAAAACATGGAACATTTATTCATCATGAAAATGTTTTTTAAATATTTTAAAGGTATACTTTTAAAAATAAGGTGGCTTTATAAAAGTTTGTGAAAATTGATTTCTCCATTGGTGTTGTTAAAAAAAATAGTATTAAATCATGTTTTGTACGGTTTAAAAGATGATAAATCCTTGAATGATTTTAATATGGTATGGAAATTAGAAAGTAAAGATTAGGTAGGTATCCATCCATGGGTATGAACTCTTACCCCCATACCTGTTCTACTAGGGTAATGTGTGCACTAGGTGGCATAATTTTTGGTAGGGAGTCATCCTCATGACTAAACTCTCACCCCAAGAACTACCTTTATAGGGAAATGTGAACAATATGTGGTTTATTGACTGTGATAATGGAATGAGGATCATCACTAACCTATAATTAATGTAACTTAAGGGATAGTTTTCCTTTATAAAAATCATTGAAAAGTATATCTGAAATTTTTATAGATAAGTATTAAAACCCAAGTTATTAGTGTGTTTTATAAGAATTAAAAATGGATGAATTTCAATGATTTATATTAATCCATGAAAATTGCGTCTCACACATTGATTTTATTTACTTGATAATAATTGGTTTATTTTATAAATTATACTTATGAAACACTTGAAGGGATCCTATAATGCTTTTTTATATAACTTCTTGTATAAACATGTGGGTGTATGTAGTTATTCTTTTATCCAACACAGGTAAGGGAGAGGCATCATAAGGTGGGGTTGAGTCTGTTTGTTAATAGAGTATGGAATTTTGGTAGTGACTATTAGTCACATGGAGATATTTGTTTTCTATACTTGTGCGTTAGTTTGGTTTTATGGGTTTTGGAAAAAAATTTGTCTTTCATTTTAACTATTCTGTTGTGGAATTGTATTAGAACAAAAACATTACCATTATTCATGTCATCCTTTTTTTTGTTATTTCATGAAAAAATCATTCCCAAACCTATTTCTTAGTTCCCTGGCACTTGTCTCTAGTCCATAGTGATTTGGAATTCCCTTTATTCTATGTTTTGGAATAACATGGGTGAAATAAAGTTGGGAAATTTGGGTTGATTCATGATAATAGAGTTACATGGATTTATGAACATGTAGAATATCAAGCCCTTTCCCTTATCCTAATATTCATGAAACCAACCACATATCCATTATCCAATCATCTCCACATCAAATGGTATGATAAATTCCACTCTTACAGCTTTCACGACCATACCTTCAAAGCATATGGTTCACCACATTCAACTCTCACACCTTTCATGATTATACCTACATTAATCCATCATAACCCATACTACCTCTGAGGGGGGATGGAGGTGGAGAGAAGAGGTGGTATTAATCCACCCATTCCCTTTCCAACCTAGATATTGGGGAAAATATCTAGAACCAAAAAATATGGCATTAGTAAAAAGTAATCATTTTAGGTGGGGTGTATAAGATATTAAAAGAGTGTATAAGGAGTAAGTAGTCACACACAACAACCATAACATAGTTGGACACTAAATTCTTTCCAAGCTTAAACCCAACTCTTCAACATTATCACTACCCATCGACACCCCAATCTGCCTCTAGAATATAAACTCACCACATCCACACAAAAAAATCAAGAAAACAAACCACAATTACTAATTTAATTTATTCATTATCTGATACCAAATTATCAATTAATTCTCATAGTAGACCCATTTCATTGTCATACAAATTAATTTCAATATATTTTATATTACATCCTTTTATCAAAGTTCACATTTATTATTTCATTCATCCACTTCCTAGTTTTATATTCAAAATATTCCATTAAATACCAACCATAAAGCACCACTACATGAACCCATTAAACTAATCCATAACCACATGATATCCCATGGAATAACCGCCACAATTTCATCATGATAAATTTTTTCTCAAAATCATAAATTTTCACTACAACCAATAAAATCAAAAACACTACAACATATTACCATAACTATACCACATGTGATAACCTATAACCACATAATGATAACCAAATCACATTTCTAGATCCAAAAAAAAACAAGGTAACAAAATAATCTAAAAAATATAGGTTATTTTTGAAAGCCATTTGATTTCTAAATCCAATTACCATTATATTATATAAATTGAATGTGGTAAAAAAAATAATGTATTCTATACCACTAATTGAACACAACTTACCTTTACCCAAGAAACCTCAATTAGATTCATAACATAAACCAATTATTTCATTACAATCTTTAAGTAATTATTTACTTCATGTATGATGAAGTATCCAATTTACCATTGAAATAAAAAACAAATCTAAGACATAATTACCATAAATACAAGTAAATAAGAAATGATAACATGATATAAATCATGGAATCTCATAACAACATATTAATCACCCCGTCCCATTCTAAATTAGTTGAATCTGATCCATTATCTGTAATAATTCAACATAACCATTTAACCAATAATAGAAAAGTATATCAATATGAAAATAAAAAAATTAAAATAAGTGGATTATAAATCAACTACCTGGAATGGAGCTTCACAACCACTTCCAAGATCAATAACAACTAAAAAATGTCCCTGAGACCTAAATCACACTAAGATAAAGAACCTAGAAACATAAAGTAAAACTATCATCGTAAATCTCTCATCACAACCCAGCAAGATCTAAATGAATCCAATAACCATAGATTCTTTTGGATGAATAATGAATGTAAAAACATGAATGAGGAAGGAAAAAATTACATGGAATAAAAAATACCCAATATTCTAAATTCAAGGATCCAAAACAAATATGGATTGTTGGTATACTTCTCAATTTAACCTAGGGTTCAAAAAAGGGTCAAGATGAATTTTAAGAAAATGAGGAAAAATATATGAGGTATATAATTTATATATAGTTTGGAGAACTATCCATTCATGGCATGAAAGGGTAATTCATATAATAAAATATTTGAGTGATTACCAACTCCGTCCACAGATGGGTAATTAACAAAAAACTCCTAATTTAATGATCCACTAAATATAAAGGCACAGGAACCTATAAATATTCATTATACAAATGAAGATTCAAAAAGTGAACAACATCCTCCCAGAATTTTATGTATTCTTTTCATAAGTATTCACGATGCGGATATAGGTTCACATTGTGAACTACCACATGTAATATAATTTTAGCCTTAAACTCCACCAAACCTTCCTCAAGCCTATTAAAACACTTGAAACACACAAAGTAATGGGTCTATAAGGCCTGTAAAATTACAAAAAATCATTTGGATAAACTATCATAATATACCTCCCTTTAAGAAAACACTATGTACCAAAATCAGTATTAATTATTCAAACCAATATATGACCAGGTGGTATTTTAAATCATTAACAATGATTATTAATATTCAATTCAAAAAAAAGTAAAGGGAAGAATATTACAAAGTGTTGATGCAACTCAAGGAATAAATGGAGTTTACAAGATCAATGTCAAATATACATATCTATATGTGATTATATCTATTGGATGTATCTCCATACAGAATATGTATACTTATATAATATTTTTATGATATCGAGTAAAACCATAAGATATAGACACATGTACATCTTACATGGGGTATATTATTAATTCTAAATGTTAGGTTTCTTTGGATCAAACAATACCTTTTTATTATAGGGAATCACATTATGAAACCCTAAAATAAATATCACAATATATAAAAGTGAAACAATGTAAAATGTATAAATAAATAATATTGAAAATTTACCTTTCACTAATATTTTAAAAAACAATGTTCTTTAATAGTGCTTGATGAATATCCCTTAGGAGGACCCAATGAGTTATTCCCACCATGGTGTACTAATGAACTAATCTAACTCACTAAAAAAAATTCAGTACCCTTTTTTATTCAATTGTATGCTAGTATCTCAAGTGGAAAAGGAAAGAGGAGTGAGAGAGCTCAAAGATAATCAGGAAGAACTAGAGAAACATATATAATCCATCGTAATTTCTATATATAGTCCCTTATGACACTCCCCAAGCCTATGTGTAATTTACTTGTACATTATGTAATTTACGAGTGATGCATCAATTACAAAATTTATCATAACCCTTAAGCTATGAACACTAGTGCATATATTATTTTTACATCAGGTTTATGTCTTTTTCCATCATTTATTAAGCGAAATTATTAGAGGGGACATAGTTAGTAAATTTTTCATGTCAATTAACTAAAAACAACTTTTTAAATTATTACCATTATCAGTTTTCAAAGTCAGTTATTAGATAAATGATGTGTAAAAAAAATTACTCATTGTTTTTCATGTAATTTATCCAATAACGGATGTGAAATCTCTTTTATCATTTTGGTTATTGGATAACCAATGGGAAAAACACCAGGGTATTTTTTTCACATGGGTTATTGAATAACCGATGTGAAAAAAAAATCTTAAAAAAATTGGTCATTGATTCATCCTCTACCACAACAATAACAAAAATCAAGAGAACAACATAAAATGTAGTAGAAAACTAGAAAACAACACTTACAATTGAACTTTTAGATTTACAATGTATATTAAAAGTAAACAAAAAATCAATCAAAAATATAAAATGATTATCCCATTTATTTTATAAATGTTTATAATCCTTTGAACTATATGGTACTGGGTTATCAAAAATATAAAAAATAATATAGAAAGAATTGGTATTTAATTTTCAATAAAACATATGAAATATCAAGGAATCCTTACTAAATAAATCTAAACTGATAAAACATCATAACTATCCCAGTTTAAATTATTTCATACATGAATCTTAAAACTTAGTATCCATATTAATTTCCAACTTCTTTTTATGGAAATTTTTGAAATAGATTTTAATTCAAAATAACATTTATAATAAATATAACCAATATTTAGTAATTTTTAATGAAAATTCACCTTAGTTTTAAAATTTTGAAATTAGAGCTCTTCTTTATTATCGCCTATCTAAATAAATTCCATGAACTATTTTAAAATAATATGAATAAAAATATATTTTAGACATTTTAATATAATAAAGTATTAAATTAATCAAACTCACATGTTCAATACATTCTGAAAATTTTATCTCACTTCACCATGGATAGAGCATAGCTAGTACAATGTATTCTCTATTGGAAAAAAACACCAAACATCTAATGACGAATGATATAATAGAAAATTTAATATGATTTTTTAATATTTTAAGTTATATATAACACTTTGTGAGAAAAAATATTTCCTACTCTTCATGATATGAAAATATCCATCACTGAATGATGACATTATTATGAACTATTTCAGCAATATATACTATTCTAATATCATTGGTCATTATAAATGATTTAGGAGGAATAAATTGTGGATCCATAAATCCTGTTATATCATTCTTGTCACGTTATATACAAATTTTATATAAAATCCTAATACGAAGAATACAAAATTTTAAATTTATAATAAATTAAGGGAACAATTTTTTTAATCGGCTTACATAAGAAAAAAAATTATTTTGTTGGTGTAGAATTTATATCCATATATAATCTCTATGATATCATTTTTTAAAAATCCCACAGTCATTACCCACCCAAAAACAACAAAATAAATGAATTCAATATCACTAAATTGATTAACCTGTAATGACTCAACCCATAATAAACTCCACACTATAGGTATTATCATCAATAAGAATCATCTATGATTATCCCATTACTCTTGATAATCCATTAGAAATTCTTTTTACTACTAATTAAAAAATTCAAACTCGCAACTAGTTTTTAACAAAAACTCTCATTATATTCTATAATACACACATTCTATCTCTTAAAAAAACATCCATTATAAAAACCAATACAAAACCCATATCATGATGTAAAATTTCATGAAAAATAAATTTTCAACTCTCCCATGCGCCAATTTTATCCAAACTAAAATGAACACAATGTGATATCAATACCTAATAAATTTAAAACAAAACTCTTTAACATGTATGAAAATGTAGAAACACACAAGATCCACATATCTTTTCTTCTGAATAATAATCCTTATCTTGAAATATTATATAAAATAATTTTAAATTAATCCAAATATGAAAAAATATATTTAATGAGAACAACTAATTCATACTAGAAATAAAATTTGGAATAACTAATTAACACATTATAAAAGATATTGAACCCTTCTGGCGAGCTAGTTGGAGATGAGAAGATCTGGAATCAAATGAACAATTATGAGGCTAAAAAAACCTGAGTGTATGGAGTTAATAATGTGATAATGAAGTCCACCTGATCAAACAATCATTAGTTAGAGATTCCATTCCAAATAACATATGAAAAGCGATAAATTAATTTTTTTGAGGCTTACTTAAGATCTATATTTGATGTGTAATATGAGGCTGATGAAACGTAAGGCTTGATTAAGATCATTATGTGATATTGGACCACCATATTGAAGAAACAAAATAGTTAGGGCTTGGGTGAGTGAGAAACAAGACCTGGATCACGATAATTGAAGACCCTGAAATGAAACCTCTCTCGATTCATAAATTTTTAAAATATTTTTTACATCAGTTATAATATAACGAATGTGAAAATTGTATTTTCACATCATTAATAATATAAACTATGTAAAAAATTTCTCTTTCACGTTAGTTCTATCATTTAACTGATGTGAATAATTTGAGATTATCCATTTTTCACATTAGTTATATGAAAACTATTGTAAAAAATTCCTTTTCTACTTTGGTTAATGGAGAACCAACATAAAAACATAATATTACAAGATTCTCACATAATTTCTAAATAATTTATTTGAGAAATACAACATTACAAAAAAACTTCTACTCATGGAAGTTAAAATTTAAGTTCACTTGGTTGTTTATATGATTCATTTATTAATGGATGATTAATTGGATGAAGATACAAACATTAACACATAACATCCCACTACCTAATGAATCATAGAATACCAATTGAATTATACTATATGATCAAACAATTCATAATACTTTGATATGGACATGTCATATTGCTACATTGGACATTATGATAGGATTGGTAGTAGTATGATTTCTCTAAATCATTCCATATGATTGAAATCTATATTTCATGCATTGAATTTTATAAATTTAAATTCACTAATTTTATTAATTCATATTGTATTTTGGCCTTATTATTAGTAATTTTATTAATTTACTGGATTATTTATTTAAGATGTAATTTTGGGAGACAATATATGTTTATTTTGTAGGAAAATATTTACAAAGAAAAAACAATTATTTCATTGGTGAAAAGTGGCCTTTATATTGGACTGGAAAGGAGTGCACTGGTAATCATCAAGAATCATAGGGGATCTTATCATAATTCAACACCTATTATTGGAGTAAAGTAACCATATGAGAACTTGACATGTGCAGGAACCTGGTAAGCAGAAAGCAGGGGGAGCTGGGGCTACTCATATGAGTCCCTAATACCACTCCTATGTATAGTAAGAAGCACCCAACAATCAAATTTTTTGATATGGGACTTTGAAAATTTGCAAACTATTTATTTTTAATATAAAGGTTCCTATATAATTTACAACCAATGTAACCTTAGTTGGACATAAACTATTGTTATCCACACCACATATTTTCCAGCCATACCATGTCCGACCACCATAAAACTACTATTTCCACCATTGAGGAAGATTGAAACCACCTTAGAGTGTTATGGAACAAGAATTGAAATAGTACTTGAGTTTGGAATTACCCTTTAGAATGTGTGAACTTTGTGCATGGAAATGATGAATATGATGTATTGATTCCATATAACTTTGTCCCACGTACTATCAGTTCGCAGCAGGTAAGAACCTTATAAGTTCTTGATAAAAATGAAAATTGATCTTTTTAATGATGATTCATACCACATACCATAATTTGTGTAATATATATGTCTTATAATAGAATCAATAATGATGAGGATAAGGGTAATTCCACATGATTTTGGTTTTTGATTGCAATAATGAGGACAATATGGAAGTCCATCCTATTGGAAATGTTTACACCATTAAGGGACCGGTTCATTCCATGGATGGAGGAATAAGAAGTGATACAAAACTCTTGAATATATATTTAGTTGTTATGTTCCATGTATAGACCTTACACCGCATGTTTGGTTCTCAAATGTTTGGAAAATGAATATTAGGATTGGGTTCACGACTTGAGTAACTTTACATTTCATGATGTTTTTTCATGTTCATGAAAGAAATGATTAAGATATAATACATGATAGGAAATTTTTTCACACACCACAAATTATAGATACATGAAAATATAGATTTATAAATTTATCTTTCATGGATAATTCAATGATATATATTCTGGGGATATGGGTAGTTTCCTATATATGGTTTCTATGCATATTCAAGGATTTTGAGTGCAAGTATAATGATGTTAGATAAGATGAGAAGATAATTGAGATATAAGTGGAGATAAAAATTGATATCTTTTTTTAACATTATATATAAATAAGGATGAAAATGATTATATGAAAATGGAATTGATTAGAATCATTTTCTAGGGGATTAGAGGCTAGTGTTGTAGTCTTATTTTATTGGAGATTACCGCTCAAGGTTTAACATTGTTATTTATACACTCTCTTATGTATAAATTGAGAGATTTATTCTTTTTAGTGACGAACATGTAGTTTAGGGGGATTTTTTAGTGAATTTATTATTTTAATATTATTTTAAGTTGGGTTTTTTTTGTTCTATGACTTATTTCATTATCTCGCATCTATCCCTTATACATTACCATTGTATGAGGGTGGGGGAGTGTGTTTAATAAATTGACTAGTTAATCTATGTCATGTATAAACATTGTGTGATTTAGAGTAGTTGTGTTTAAATATGGTTTTGGGTCACATATTCTTTTATAAATCCTTTGAAACTGACCATAAGAAAGGAAAATGTTTTAACATATAGAGTGATGACTAAGACCAAGGCAGTTCTTATACCCAATTCTAAAAATAACTTGAAAATTTTATTTCTTTTCATTTTACTAAATAATAAAGTTGTATTTAATATGTTTTGTAATCCTTTATCGTAATTTTACTTTATACTTTTACGTTACCTTCTTATACCCATTTCTTCTAAATCATTCATGAACTTTTATTTATAGGTTTTGACTTTGGATCCCATAAGTTATGATACACAATTACTTGTTAGTGGGTAGGTCACACACATAAAAATTATAAATTGGTTTTATCATAGGGGCAATTAAAATAATTTAGTGAGCATGATTTTAGCATAGTTTCTGGGGAATGGTTTCTTAAGAATTTAAATAATTATGTTTTATTTTTCTATTTTTAGTTTTTATTTAACTATTACACTTGTCCCATTAATGTTATGATTTTTATGTTAAAAATTTTATACATGAATACCCTACATGGGGAAAATGAATAGAAGTTCTTTATTTTTATTACAATATGGGGAGGGTTTTAAGGAAGTTAGAGAAGAAACAAGTGATGGATGGAATGGAGATAATTCATGGAGATGAATGAGGAGTACACAGGAGAGATTTAAGGATACATACATTAATTGAGTATTTTCTACCCTCATGTGTGGAGGTATGACCAATAAACCTTATGTTATTAGTCACTTCCAATCACTTCAAGGTAAAAAAGGTGATCATACAAATGATATCTAATTTGATCCAATTTTCCAAATAGACATCCATAATCCCAATATTCATCTTAAAAGATTTATTTAGTTTTATGAAAAATTCCTATTCAAAAATATCTCCAGTGATGCAGTAAGTCATTAATTATTTTGATTATCTTTAAAATACAAATCCCATACGTGGATTCAGGTTTAATACCCTTATTATATTATAACATGGGATAAACTAGTTAAAAATTGTATGACTTGATTATTTTCTCCCTAAAACACTATGTATATTCATGTTAATATTCTATATTTACATCAATTAAATGAATAATCACATTATAATTATTGGAATATGTTTAACGACCTATTAAGAAAATTTACCCATCACGGTATGAAGATGTGGATACCTGTCCATACATTTTATAAGGGTATATATTAGGGAAATAGATTAATTATAGATGAATTAATTGGAGGATAAATTTTAAATAAGTAATTATATGAAATCTATGTCCTCTTGGATGAAATGAAAATAAATTGGGTTAAAAAAATTAGAAGAAGGATAAAAACAAGGACCCCATATGGTAGATAATAATATATGGATGGTTTCTCCAATAGAATCCTTGAAAAAATATAAAGGACATGATAATTTCCATGCATCAAACCAAAGATATGTATGTTAAAATTAAAACAATATTAAATCTAACTAGAATAATAATTTTCAATGGTGGAGTCCACAACATATGGTACAAGGGTACTAACCAAGAGCAATGACATTCTAAGGAACTTCTCCACAAAATTCAAATCAACACATTAGAAGAGACATTTTTTCAATTTCATGAAAAGAACTATAGATTCCATTAAGGAGTTAAAGGTTGATTCAAAATAGTAGAGGGATTCTATAAGGAATCTGGAATTATATGTGAAATCTGGAATTCCATGTTGGTCAAATAGATAAATAGCTCAAGGAAAATCCAAAAGGGACACTATATGGATATATAGAGGTCCATCAAAGTGTAAAAAATATATCTTTTAATTGGATATTAGAAAAAATATGAGGTATATTGTTAAAAAAGTTAGAAAATTTTCGGATAATCAAGATAAAATAGGAAAAGAAAGAGGAGGAAACATTAATGAAATAATGAAAATCACTGAAAATTTTAGAAAGTACCAGGACAAGGAAGATACCAAAGAAAATAAATAGGATGGAAAATAAAGTAAAAAGATAAAGAATTTGGAAAATAATTTTTTGAGGATTTCCCACCACCCTATAAACCCATACTACCCTTCTTGAAGAGTTTAATAAAAGTGTAGTTAGAGGAAAAGCAAGGTAATTTTTTAGAAACCATTTAAAAGTTTCATATTAATATTACATTTTCTTCAAAAATAAATTTTTTTTCCCATAAATGATTTTTTTAAATAATTAGTATCTATTTATTTTAAAGTTGAGGACATGGGTACTATATAACTCATAGTAGAGTGCTCAGTTGTGGTGTTGGGGATTCTACCAAAGAAGCAACAAGATATAGTAATATTTACAATTCTAGTTAATATTGGATCTTATGAGTTTGGTAGAGCTGTGAACAATCTAAGAGTGAGTGGTAAAATTATTTCGTATTCAAATTATATAACCCATTACTAGTGGCGATGAATCCCACAAGAGTCTCTCTTTAATTAGTTTATACTGTACCGAGATATACATGATGTTTGATTAAGGATATTCAAGTTAAAGAGGATAAATTTTATTTCCAAATTTAATTCCTCATAATTGATATGAATGAAGAGAATACCCCATTATGTTTGGAAATACATTATTATATATGGAAATAAACTTAATTTATAGCCAAAGTGGGGAGTTATCTTAAAGGGTTAATAGTGAGAATGTAAAATCAAACATCCAACAGGTAATGAAATTGTTTTATGAATATGAGGTTGATTTAGATTAGGATAGAATGGTAAAAGTTTACGATGTTTGTGTAATTGAAAAAATAAAATATATAACCGCTTTTGAGATTAAATAAGATAATGGAGAATAAGATAATATGAATGGAAAATTGTATGAAAGGATAGAGGATTCCATAGGTACTTATCAATATGGATAGTTTCAGGAAGGAAAACATTTTTTATTGTTCAATGATCTCACTTTTGACTTTTTAGGTCAAAAAAACATTATTTAATTGGTCATAATGATATAAAACAAGTCCTATATTATAAAATAGTGTAGTTAATCTTATAAAAATGAACAATTACAATATACATGTTGGAATAAAAATTCTGATCCTTCATTGATCCTAACTGGGTAGCGTCCTACCAATACTCTTTTACCTAATAAAATTAGTAAGTTCATGTGAATAAATATCAACCAAAGAAACATGTGGTTAGTATAAAGAGAAAGATGGATGAAGGAGATATAAAGATAATGAGGGATAAAGGAGAAGTGATTCACGAGGAAAGTTGATTACTCATCATAATTATTTATCTATTTTACTCTATATTTATTTTTATAATTTTTTATCTTTAAAAGATAAATTTCATACCCCACTATAAATTATTACTCTGTTATAATTAATAACACAAAATTTACATAAGAATCCCATTATTCTATATTTTACATATCACTTTTTTATGGAATTGAATGAGTAATGTGGATGATTAAATGATTAAAAATAAATATAGTATCATGAATTTTATGAATCATGAATTGAGGGGATAGTTTATTCATGTTCATGAATTTTCCCTTATATGTTTCATGATTTTAATTTCTAACATTCATATTGATTAGTTTATTTTTTATTTTTTATGACATGAGTGGTTGACACATATCATATATTTCCTATTCTCAAGAGGATTTAGACATAATTTTTTCCATTCTTTCTTAAAAATTTCTTGAGATATACTTGGTAAATTTAAACCTACACAATATTATTTTGATATATTTCTAAAACTATTATTGAATAATTTATAAATTAAAATGATTAAGGAATTTTTATTATTAAAATCTTTATCCTTGAAAACCACTTTGGTATTTGTATCGTTCACTTAGCATGTAGAGTCCATTAATGATCATGTTAGGATAGATAGACATTAACAGCATATTATATCCCTCCATATCTATACAATTAGTATTTTGTTCATGAGAATTAAGGGTTAAAGTGTGTGGGAGAGGTTTTCCCTGGAGAAAAGGTATGATTTATATTAGAGAGATGGTATATGAAGCTGTTTTCACTAGATTTCTGTGAACCTTCATGATGTATCTATCATTATACTTAATAGTTTTCACTTTTAAAAAGAATAATAATTGTTAAAAAAATAATAGGAAAATATGATTGTTGATAAATATTCAAAAGAAAATTAATTTGAGAAACCCATTTAAAATAGGATATACCATTCATTATGCTTACAAGAACTATTTATGACCCTAATCTTGATTTTTTGAATTTGGGTGATCATATTCTAATCATTACATGCATTTTTATTGAGATCTTCCATTTTTTATCCTGAATTTCTCTTTAATATTAACAAAAAAACCATTCTATGCCTTTTTTTCACATAAAAACCTATATAACCTAGATCCTCAGTTTCATATGATCATAATGTATAGTCTACATGAATAATTGTAATATTTGTTTATAAGGAAATTATTTGAGATTTAATTAAATATTAGGATCATGTACTTGAGTTAAGAGAAAAAATATAGTAAAATTTTTAACATATATGATGAGAGAAAATAACTCAAAGATAGTTAAATCCAAATATAGAATTATTGATAATAATAAATTGAAATATTTTAATAGGATTAATTAGAATATTTATTAATATTGAATTATAAAAAGTTAAATACTTATTTTATTGAGTTCTATGAAAATTAGAGTGTTGAAAATATTTTTTAAGTGATGGTTGATAATTTATTTTCTCATTGAAAATTGTTTATTTTTGATGACCGTGAGATATAACTATTACTGGAATAGATTTCATTTATGATTTTGTTGAGAATAAATGATTAAGGACAAGTGTAGTGTAATTGTGGTGATACATTATTTCTATATTACATGAATTTTCTTTTCAAATTTAAAATCATCAGTTTTATTAATTAATATTTTAATTTACACTATTATTCATTATTTTATTTATTTATGAGAAATATGATTTAAAATGAAATTTTGGGAAAAATAAAAATATATACGTATTTTCTAGGATGTATTTTACTAAGGAAAAATAATTGTTTTATAGGTGAAAAGGTGGACATACATTTTCCGAGGAAGGAGTACAAGAAAAATCATAAAGGAGAATAGGTGATTCTAGAGTGGTTCTGTGCCTAGAATAGGTTTCAAGTAACTAGAGGTGAGATAGATGTGTGTAGGTACTGGGTAGGAGGAAACCAGGGTAGGGAAGCCATGGGGCTCCTCATTTGAACCATTACTGCCATCCCTGCATATATTAAGAAGTTATTTATCAATGCAATTTATTACATGGGACTATAAAACATTGAGAACTGTTATTTTTTAAGATAAATGTTTTTTTTATTCATGGATAGTGGTACCCACCCTAGATATAATTTTCCACCATTCAAACCACTTACTGTTCATCAAATCTGTATTTATCCACCTCAAAACCACAATTTCTACCACTGATGGCGATTCAAACCACCTTTAAGAAGTCTAAAACCTCTATATAAAGATTACTTTATCTTGGTACATCACTTACCAACATGATACCTCCTTGAATTGAAATAATGTTGAGGATGTAATGATTCTATATAAGTATACACCATGTAGTATTAGTTCTCACCATTCACAAACCCTCAAAGGATTTTCATAAACATGAAACAAGATCTATGTAAGGATGAGTCATTTCTTGTACCACCATTCACAACATGTATATGTTTACCAATAAAATTGTGTAATATAAGGATAATATTTGCGTTGTTTGAGTTCATTTCTGGATGAGATCTTGAATATAATGTTGAGGTCAATCCTATAAGAATTTTTTTCATCATGAAGACACCAGTTCATGCTATATATGATAGAATAATTAGGGATGAAAAAAATAATAGATATTTTGGTGTTACAAATTGTATTTATACCATCCACATTATGTTTTGTAATTGAATTCATGGGAAATGAGGAATGATATTGTGTTTATAACATAAAATAAGTTACAAATCAAGAAGGGTTTTCATGTTAATAAAAAAAAAAGATGATGAGGCTATAATACATGATGCAGATAACTATTACACACTTTGCATTATAGATACATGTAGATAACGATTTAATAATTTATATATCTCTTGGAAAATTCAATAATATATATTATGAAAGATATTGGGAGTCCATGCATGTGGTTCCCACGCATATATGATGAGATATAGTGTCACAAATCAAGTCGGGTCTCCATCCAACCTGGCGCCCGACCCAGTCTATGGCATAACCTGAATGGAATTCCTGATCCTCATGAGATGACACAAGTTATTAGGTATCAGTATTAAAAATAGGGAACAATTTACCTGATACTCTAATAATAAGCCACTAATAATATAACTAAACCAAAACTAAAGATAGACAACCAAACATGGCACAACCAACTTTTCAAATTTAAAGCTTGCAATTTTTGAATAAAAATTCAAAAACGGACTAAAGAAAAGAAAAATAAAAACTCTTATCCAAACCATTATTCCATATGGGGAACCATATACTCAACCCGGTACCAAAAAACCCACAGGATAAGACCACTAAAAACCCTCACCATGATCCTAGAACATCTTGGATTTTCCTTGAATAAGCATACAAGAACATCTACATACACCCAAGGGTGTATCTAGGTGTGAGAAAAATTCTAGTAGGATCCCAATCAAACAAGAATCCATTATATAAACATTAAATGACAAAAAACATGAATGTTTTATATCAAAATAATTTCTAGAGAATATTTTGAGGAGAACACCTTTTAAGAAGAATGACTTTGAATGAAGGAAACTTTTAAAAGATTTTTTAAAGGAAAGAAACATTAAATGAAAAACATAATTACATTTTAAACTACCAATCCAACATACCATATGAAAATGGTAAGTGTGATATATCCAATTAGAACTAGTCACTAGAAAATCTCCTAGGCACTAGCTAATAATGGCACACTAGGAATCTCATATCTCAGTGAAAATGTTATATAGAAACTAGGACCAACTGCATTCTCGTGAACGAGACACTAGTAGGGAAGAAACCCATAACCTAGTGGTCTCCAATAATCATTAATGTTTAGTTAGGGTTTTAATTTTCAATCCCACTATGTGAAACTGGGTTGCATCCACTGCCGAATCACTATCATACTTGTCTCAGTCTGCCCACCTAGATAATTGAGCATCCCTTTTTGCTCAAAAAAGTTTCACATGATAAATAACACACCAAATCCACATTTCATCCACCAAACAAGGAATTTTACAACAATATCCACCACTTCCACACCCAGCATCCTCTTTAAAAATCAAACACACACCAAAACCATTTCAAAATATGTTTAGCATCTCATACACAATTTAATATACCTCATGCACAATTTATAAAATGCTATCAACTGAATCAACTAGGGTTTGCACATAAATCACACCCATTGACTCTTAAAAATAATAAAATCCATTTTAAAACAAAATTAATGACAAATAATTTCATAATACTTTTTCACACCACAAATATAATTTAATAATCAATTATAAAATTTATAAAACACTTCAAATTTGCAAAATAGAAGTTTACACCAAAAATATCCCCAATTATATATTAAAATGCCACTTTAAAACCAATGCATGACATAACCATACCAATACATGGATTTAAATGACTCATATAATATAATAAATCAATTAAACACCTAATAGAACATTTCCAAGATGCACAATAAGTATTTACTTCAAAAATAAACTCAAATTCTTTTCTTTAAAATCCAACGCACACTAAAAAATTTTACAAACATAATTCAAATTTTTGAAACAATATAAAAAATCACCTAAAAAATTTAATAAATCATTTTCACAATTCCAAAAACCTTTCCAAGATTCCCAATAGGGGTTTACACCAAGAACATACCAAATCTCACATATAAAAATCTATTGTCACCTGAAATGCATGTGAAATCTCTTCAAATAACACATATGCACCCAACATATAATTCAAAAAACGTTCCAAATTAAACAAACATGCATTAGAATTCATTAATTAATTGTTCAGAATGGAATCACTAAATTCGGGTGGTTAAAACCCTTAAATTCGGTGTGAATATCTAACCACTATAACATAAATTTTATATATTTATCTATGACATGTACAATGTTTTAGTTTGGGTTAAATTATTCCCTCTTGTTTATGGTTGATACCTAGGTATTAGTCACTAATCCGTGGGGATCTAGAACACCCTTCATGTATATGGAGGATCAGGTTGGGTACCAGTGTTAGGATATAACTCAGGTCAGTTCATTAAATCATGTAAGGGTAGACCATGATTCTTTCATAAAGGGTATAGATTTACTTTTATTACCCATGTATGGGTAAAATGTTCCCTGAATAAAGTTAATCTAATACCAATATAAAGTTATCATGGAGATGCTAAGATTTATCTCATTCTACAGAGACAAGGACTACACTGTGGATGATGATTGAAATGAGTTTATGGTGATGGATTCACCATAAATAAACATCCATGTCATATGAATATGTTGATGTTTTTTGTGGTCCTATAGAATATGAGAATGCCACACCGTGGAAGATAGGGTATTCCATAGAGGTCGGTAAAGATCATTTTTGGTATTCCTTTATTTGAGAGGTGTCCTCACTATAGATAAAAATCTATACTGAATAATTAATTCAATTCTATAAACATGGGGGAAACTACCCCATGGATGTATTAGCTACAGTTTAGTAGCCATGCATGAATACATGAGTGATATTTTATGAGTTATTAATATCACATGTATTTTAATATTTCATGAAATAAGGGATGACGCAAGAGCCTTTATGGGATTTAAATGAAGATTAAAATATTTATTTAAATAAGGATAAGAGGAATGTTGTTTGATACTATATTAATAGGAAACGAGGTGAATTATTTTTTTATCTTTTTTAAGAATGAAGATAGGATTATTCCTTCTAGTATTTAAATGAGAATGAGACTACAATAATATATATAGAATACTCATAGAATTATTGGGTATTTAATATGAGAATATTTTATTCCTAATTGTCATGTGGTGTTCAAAATTAGAATATGTAGATATTGAGTGTGATATTTTGAGAATAATATTTCATAATTTTTTTTGTGAATTTAACTATGCACATAAAGATGATGAGAATGTTTTGGAAAAAATAAAAAAGTTTGAAACTGTGATCCTTTGAAGAAGAAAAAACTGATGTGCAAGAGTATAAAAAAATTAAAAAACCAAATCACTCATAATTTGGTGAGATTTTTAATTCTGAAATATATATTGAAGATATTAAAGAATGTTTACTTGTCTACACATGTCAATTCATCTTCTGACGGAGAAGGATTAACATAAAGAGGTAAAAAGACCCCTAGAAGCTTACTTGATGTATTTATTTTTTGAGATCCTCATTTTGGAAGTAAATAATTCTTCTGGCAGACTTTGGAAGTAGATAGTAAATAGTTTATTTTGTGTTATAGATCATAGGTAATAGTGTATTCTATGATGTATCTAATATGGAATAATGGATTCTATGCTATATAAGTTGTGTTGTAGATAGTTGATAATCCATGTTGGGGGTAAAACCAACATGAAAACGAGTAGGCCTTTCATCCAATCTTTGTAAATATGTTCTATCCTTATATTTGACTGTATATGATGTGTGACCACGATAAATATTCTTGAGTGGATTGATAACTTTAAACAATTCAAGAGGATTAATTTAAAATGATAAAAATTCATAAAAGTAGTATACCACTAATTCTCCCTTCCTCTCAATGGCACCCAACTATTCCTTGTACTCTTAAACTAGTATTAGAGGGTGTTCTCCCTAAACATCCACAAAATTAATTGACCATTGAGAATTTAAATTCTATTAAAAACGAAGGGTTACCTATCTTTGATGTAACAAATTACTATGGATGGAGGAATAAGATGCATCCTTACCTCATTTAACTTTTCCTTGAATATAGAGATGCTACTATAGTGGGTTTTGAACCCACTGTTGAATATGTACCTATGAATCATGGTGATTAGAAGTATTTAGATATGGATGGAATGTAATAAAAATCTATTTTGATGTCTTTATTAGAAGAAGTTTTCCACAAGGTTATGGTTTTTAAAATATCTAAATAAATCTACTTGAAATTGAGGTTAAGTTATGAAGGAAACATCAAAGTCAAGGAATCCAAGATACTAGTATAGGGAATTATTCTAGAAAACATAAAAAGGATGATGATAAAAACATTCTTGATTATTTCACAAGCTTTAATGAGATTGTGAGCATATTAGGGGTTTGGTGGGAAATTTGAAGATTACATTATTATTAAAAACTATTGTGGAAGTTTTTAGTTTGGTTTGATATAAAAATATCATCCTATGAATATGGATAAAATTTTATGGTTGATGAAGAATGTAATATAATTATTACATATGAAATGATAAAATCTCATACATTAAAAAATAAACCCAATGATGATGTTTCCTTTGAAACATTGAGAAAAATAAAAAGTTAAAAAAATAATTGGTTGTATAATTTAGTAACTTAGACACTGAGGAAGATGAATATGAATTCAAAAAGATTATGGATGTTCTCTTAAAAATATTCTAGATGGGAAAATAATATATAAAAGTTAAAAAAATTAGTAAGATATTATAATTTTGGTAATATATGTCATATTGAAAATCATTTCCCAATTAATCATGTTAAAGAATCAAACTTAGATGAAGAGAGACCATAGAGGAAGAAAGGGGATGATAATAAGAAGTATTCCACCTTCAATATAAGACATTTTATTAGCAAGAAAGAAATGGATGATTCTTCCATTGATTCAGATAATTAATATACACTCATTTCTCATGTTGAGAAAGGATTTGATTCAACAATTAGTGATAATGAAAGATAAGAAATGATAGATCTTAAATGGTAACATAAATTTAAGTTAGAATCTTGTCTTGATAATATTACATAACTAATGAAAAACATATCTAATAAAATAAAATAAAATAAAATAACTACTAAAAAAATGATAAGGGAAATAATACTTATTGATAAAGAGAAGGAGGATATAATAAAAATGGAAATGTCTGTTAATGAGAACAAGAATCGCAAATTAAAAACTATTAAACTTGAAAAATATGGTAAGTGATGTTGAGATCAAGGGAGAATATTCTTAAGATATTAAAAAGAAAGGTAAAACTAAAAATAATAATTTTAGATTTGTTATTACTAACAGTGAAGAAAAACAAAGGCGGTTCAGATTGTTAGACAACCTTCTATATCAAAGGAAGAGAGTAATTTACGAAGGAGGATACAAACCCTATGAAAAGTGAGGCCCAGTTTGTAATAGAAAAAAAGAAAAATCTAGATTTATCTGGAACCAATATTAAAGAATTAAATATTAATGATTTTACTAGTGTTGTGGTAAGCCTGAAAAAAGGATTATTATTTCTAGTTTAACATGTTTTTGCAAGGAAATAGAACAAAGGTATAGTTACAGTCATCATGTGAGGACACAATATTAAAGGAAAAAACAAGTGACTAGATCTACACGACAATTTTCTATACAAAAAACTACATATTCTAGAATAATTTTCTTAAAGATATAGTTTTTAAGGTCATAAGGATGATGTATGAATAACTAGAATGTAAGTAGAAGTTCACTATGATGTGAAATGGAAAAGGATTCAAAATGAAACTAGTTGAAATTCATGTGAATATTTTGAAAAGACTAAGAATATTAGGAATGGGTTCTTTTTATTTGGATAAAAAAAATTTAAATTTGATAAGTAGTTAAAGGACACTGAAAATAATTATGAGGCTAAATGATAGAAATTAGTTTTAGAAATGATGTGAAATTTTATGAAAATTTATTTAAAATTGGAAACTCAAAAATTTAGAAGACTAAGATGGAAAGAGGTATTCCACACAAAAAAGAATTTGAAGGGAAGAAATAAGATAATGAACTATATGAGTCTCATGATAAATGGAAGATTCTAAAGAAATATCCCCACGATGATATTGGTAGAGATGACTTTCCCAAATTGAGATGAAATTCTCAGTCAGAATGTTATTTATGAGAAATGAAGAGGCACCTCCTTATCCCCTATTATTTTATGTGTTTTTTAGCTGACCTAAATATACTTAAATGAAATGTTTAAGACTGTCAAAACTAAATATTATGAAGATATTTTCCTTCATGGACTCTAATAACTACCACGAAATTAAATATGAAAATTAAATTCTTTAATGGGGATAAATCATGATAATAATCAATAATTACACAAAATTATAGTGAATTAAGAAATTGTAGATAGATTTCAAACATGATGATCAATGTATGAGAATCACACTTACAATCCTTTTCTATGATTATATTTAATTTTCTTATTGGGGGGGGGGGGGGTGTTTGTTGATGAGATTACGAGACAAAGGGGAGTTATTATTGTGCACCCAAACTTTCTAACGTGTTTTTTAATGTTGGTGCATGATTTTACATTTCATTGATAAATCAAATTATTTGAAACCCCTAAATGATAATTGAGAATTTCCAAGCATGATATCACATACATGGTAATTTATGAACAATATATACATCCTTGATTTTAATCTTTTGTTTTCTATAATATATTAGCCTACATATACATAAATTTGACTAACTAAAGGCTCATTACTAAGAGAACTGTGTGGTATCATCCCTCTCTCTGAGAGCATTGAAGAGAATCCTTAAATTCATTGAATGTAATAAGAATATGTGATATAACTCCCATTTATCCATTTTATTATATTTTCAATAAGTTGGGGGGATATTTGATCACACATATTGACTTTTATAATGTGAAGAGACAATGACAACAAAATATAAAGAGGGAGATTGTTAAACCCAAGTGTTGAATTTGTTTTCAATAATATGTCAATATGTGTTTTTTTGAGTTTAGATGAAGTGGGGATTCTTATATAATTATTATGGATTCATTTAATCGCATTGTATTTCAGTCTTGAGTAAATATCCTTATAAATATGATCATTGTTGTGGTGATCTTCAAAGGAATACATGAAACATTTCTGTGGAAGAAGAAACCTTTTCTTCTTCTTTTGATTCAAGTTATAAGTCCTTTGGATTGATTTTGAGATGTACCTAAATTATATTTAGTTTTATTAGTTACTTACATAACGGTAAAATGGTATTTACAATTCCTTCATAAAGGTAAATCACACTTTATACAATCTTTATGAAGGTAACTCATCACCTACGTAAGGGTAACTAATATCATATTGTGCTACGTAAAGGTAAGATACATTGAGGATTTATTTTGTAAAGGTAAATTTGTTATATTAAAGGGTACAATGAAATAAATAAGGGTTCCATACCCCATGTGTAAAGGTAACTAAGTAAATAGGTGACTCATGTAAAGGTACAATAATAATTTCAAAATGGTAGTCGAAGTTGTGTAAGGGTGAAACATGCATTATGTAAAGGTAATCTGTAGTTTACATTGCCTACATAAGGGTAACTAGGAAATGTGTAAATTTAATCTTATGGACTGTGTAATGGTACCAAACAATTTACACTCCATGAGTAAGGGTATCTGGGAGGCTGTATATGTGTACATTGAAACTGTATAATGGTATATCGAGGATGTATAAAGGTAACATGTGAGTTCTAAAACTCCCAAAAAGGTATACGAGGCCTCTTGTGTAAGGGCATAGTCATTTTTCTATTACCCACATAATGGTAAATTGTAACTTGTGTAAAGGTAATCTAATACTAAAATATGGGTATAACTAAAATGATGATAATAATATCATGCCACATAGATAAGTGCTGAACAATAGAAGATTATTTAAATGAGGTTATATTGATGGATTTAATATAAAAAATATCCATTCTATAAGAATATGTTGGATTTTATGTGATTATGTAAAATAGGAGAGTGTGTTTTTGTGGAAGATGGGATATGCTGTAATGGTCAGTAAATCTCATTTTCAGTATTCTTTAATTTGAGAGGAATCCATTTAATATAGTAAAATCTATTCCAAAATATCATTTCAGTAATGTGTAATTTGAGGATACTACACCATGGATGTAATAACTTCTCTATAATATCCATTCATGAATATAGGAGTGATATTTTAGCAGTTTTATATATCATGAATATTTGAATATTATGAGAAATAAGGGATGAAACTGAGTCTACATTAGATTTAAATGAATATTTAAGTGAGTATTTAATTGAGGAATGAAGTCAGTTTTTTTGATATGACATTAACAGAAGAGGATTTATGATATTTATTTATCCGTGTGAAGAAATAATATATCATGATTCTTTTAACAATTTAAATGAGAATAAGGGTAAATAAAGATACATAAAACAGATAAAAAATTATAGTGTATTTAATATTATAAGGTCCCACTATTGGATATGTTACGGATTCCATAATTTCAACATGTATATACTGAGTGTTATATTTTCGAGAAAAATATTTCATGATGTTTTTGTGAATTTAAATGTACACATGCAGGTAATGAGAAAGGTGTTTAAAAAATAACATATTTTTCAAGTAGGGAGCCATTAAAGAAGAAAAAACTTGTGTTATTGAGTAATCAAATATTAAATAACTGAATCATTCAAGATTCTATGAGAGTTTAAATACAATTTTTTTTTAACTTAAGATCCTGAATAAGGTGAACACATGTAGACCTATTGATCTATCTACTTATAGAGAAGGATTATCATCAATGGGTGAAAATACCTCCCAGATTTTACTTAAAATATTTTTATTTAATCCTCAATATGAAAGTGAATAATTATTCTAATGGACTTTAGAATCAGATAGGGCATAGTTAATTTTGTGTTGTAGTTGATAGGGGAAAGTGTATTTTGTGTGGTAATAGAGATGCAATAATGGATTCTATGTTGTATAAGTTGTGTTGAAAATAGTGTAGAATCAATGTTGAGGGGTATAACCAACATGGAATGGAGTATTCATTTCATCCAAACCATGTAAAACTTGTGTAATGTATTTATATTCAGGTATATATGAGGTGAGTATGTGAACAACATTATTAAGTGAATCAATAACTTTTACCGGATCAATATGTTGAATTTAAGAGAAGTAAAATTTATAAAACTAGTGTACCACTAAATCACACCCTCTCAGTGGTACCTTACCAATCCTTGGACTCTATATTTCTTGGTATAATTTTTATTCCATTTTATTTTATATACGAACACTCTATTTTTCCAAACTTTGACTGGATAGTGTTTACCAATATTCTATACATTAATTGATTGGGGAAATTATTGACTTAACTATATAGACAATGATCTATGTTTTGTTAGTCTGAGGGATGCTTACATAGAAAGCTAATTTATTTATTTAATGATGAACAATAGAAATTATTTATATTTATATTTCATTATGGATATATATTAATTCCAAGGAAAATATGATTAGGAATTTTATTAATATTTATATGATTCATATGGTGAATGCATATGATTTTAGGAAGTGATAGGTAAGTCCTGGTATATATATAAATCATTGATTCATTAGATGGTCTCATGAGTTAAAAGGTTTGGAAATTTTGTGTATGACTATTCAATGTAATCATGATGTATTGATTTCATCCTTTATGATAATAATGATGTATTTTATATGACCATGATGGAAATAATGACAAATTAGACATGGTCTTGACTATAAAAGATGTCAGAAATTATGCATTCTATCCCCACGAATTTAGTTATTATTTTCCATTTTTTTACTTATATTTTTTTACAATGTAAACTTTTCAAGATCATGTGATCATTTATATAGAATTATTTTATAATCATATGTTTCCTTCTATATTATTCATTCCATTTTCATTACATGATAGATTTTGATATATGTTTTCAATTATTTATTGTATGAGATCACCATTTTTATGTTTCTATTTCCCTAGGTTATAATAAAATTATTATACATGATATGTCTTGAAGAGTATCATGTGTGGATAATTTTATATTAGATGTTAAATACTTATTATTGATTATGTATAATCTTATATAGTGGTCAATATGTCCATATGATGAAAAAAACATTGGATTTATTAGATAAATGATTTTCTAAACACTTTAAAGCACTAAACAAAAAATATACTTATAAATTAAGTTAATAAATCATCATTAGTGATATTATTTATGGTTAAAATTTAGTTACTCTAATTAATTTCAAAGATCATATATAAAGAAGGTGTTTATTTTTACTAGATTCTGGGAGTGTGGTTCTGGGGTTTAAAAAATACTCTAATTTTTATGATCACACATTTTTCTTATAATTCCATTCTTATGTGATTACCCTATATATTATTTCTTTACATTAGGGGTGTTCACTTAGATATCCATACATTGGTTAATTAGGAAAACTTTTCACTAAGATGTATACAATTTATATATATCCTGTAAATACCAAGTGTTATCTTCATTGAAGGGTATCTACCTTGCGATTTAATTGATATTATTGGATACCTATTTAATTTCCATGGGTTTATCATGTTATGATCTTTGATGGATTAATTAATGTCTTCCTTATGTGATATCATCTGAAACATTAAGAGAACCATTTTATTTCCATATATTATTTATTATATGATGGGAAATTGTTTTCAAGTAGAACAAATATGAATGGATGATGATGGTTGATGTCATATATATCCCTCTAATGCATTGGTTAAAGTTGGTAATCCATGAGATAGTCTGGTGTAGAAATAATGTTTTTTTCCATGGGTGTGAGCATAATGATAAGGATTAAATTTTTAGGCTTGGGAATAATATTTTTTTCATATAGGCATTGGAATAATTAGTTTGTTCACAAGTATATCCTTTTATTATGGTTGTACCACATTTTCTATATTCTTTTCATGTTATTCCACATTTCTATGATGCTTATTATTTAAGGATATACTATATTTATTTGTTATGCCACACTCTTATGCTTATTCTTATGGATTTTTTTATTGGATCTTGTTAAAATATATTTTGATTCATGTATTGTATTAATCCCTGAATCTTGAATTTTGATATATGATTTTTTGTCTATGATTTTCTTATAAACTTTGATAATACATTTTTTATCATATTATCATCACTTATGATCATTGAATATTATTTCTTAAGATTACCCTTAATAATCATTTAAATTCACCCATTTTTATGTTTCAAATTACTTAGGTTATAAAAATAAAAATAAAATATGATATGCCTAAAATAGTATCTTGTGTAGAGATTTTTTGTGAGATATTAAAGATTTATTAGGGATTAAATAGTTTTTTATATAGAGGGAAAAAAATTCGATGTGAAGGAAATGGTTGCTATTAGTAGATCTGGGAGAGACTTATCGATATCGTTAATATTAAAATTCATAACAATACTTATGAATATCCAATGGATTTAGGGTAACTCATGTTCCATGTACAATTCCTTGGGTATCTTGGAACATAAAATATCCAATATCTCAATATAGATAATCATCTTGACTATATGAGGTCTGGATGCTACACCTCCTACAAGATCTCATGTGAAATGTTACTTAGAGATCACATGTATTTTTTGTCTTACCTTCTATTGATAAATATCATAGAGATGGAAAAACATGGTGTATGGATCAATTGTTTCATAAAAAATTTAGATCTCAATCATCATGGATGATAACATGAGGTATTATAAATCCAATGCATTGTCCACATGTTTTAAGATGAAAATATGATCAACCTCACTTTCTTCCTTAAGAGGATCAGTATGAACAAGGGAATTTATCATGTAATAATTCTGTTCTTTATGTAGTACAATACAGCAGTTCATATACCACTATTTGAAGTTTTAATTAGTATGAACATTGAATTTATATAATATTGATCATATGGATAATTTCCAAGTCATATTACTTTCCATTTTCTATAACAAATAAATGCAGTTTTTAATACATTATCTTTGTGAAAAAGTGTGATGAAATAAATTTATTTTATTAGGCTCCCACTATTTTATCAAATCTCAATATCCCTCATTATTGGATTTAAAATATCCTTTTTTGTGGACATTCTAGTGGAAATGATCCATATTTAACTTCTAATAACCTATATAAATGTATTTTTAATTATGTAAAAGTATTAAGGTATGTGGTCTTGGAAATTATAATAAATTGTAGTTATTTGATCTATTGATTGTAATCCCCAATCCTGAAATCCTTACTTATATTTCCTCAACACTTTTCCCTATATAATACTAAGTATTGAAAGGTATAATACTCTTGATTCTAACCTAGTTAAATCGATCAAAAACATTCATTAGAACTCCCCAATAAAAAAATGGAATCCTAATAAGGGCAAGACCAATATTCTGTTCTATAGTTTCATTCTTTATAATATAATGGAAGGAGATATCTGAATGAATATTTTCTTTTAGTGATTATGTATACTTAATCATAATTTTTTTTTATTTTATCTTTCACTTAGATGTTAAGATTATGGGGATTATACATAATTAATGAAGCATGTATTGGTAAAATAATTTAATTATAATTCATTTATTTTATTTCATAGTAGCATACTTATTATAATATTTACTTTTTGCACCTATTTTTATCCAAAAAATAAATGTGCATCATATAAAAAATAAATAAACTCTCCCTGGAAAAATTAAAATAAATAATGATACTTGATCATAACCATATATAGCTGTTAGTTTATCATATAGAAGATAATACAGTCTATAACCCTGGGGAAATATCTCCTTGAGTCCAAGCCTTGCCTCAAGTTGCAACATTCCACCATTTTCATTATGTCTCCTTGGTTATATTCACCTCATCTCGGGTCTTGAACCACCTCCTCCTTCTTTGAGCTAGATTATTTACATATGTTTACTCACACATAAGTGAGTGGAAGTGGGGTATAGGATTATATAAAGTAATCCTTAGACACACAAGAACATATATAATAAAAGTATGAGGGGTGATTCAAAGATCATTATATTTAATTAAAGTATAATTTTTTCACATAATACATCTAATGTTATAAATATTTAATTAAATATAAACCAACACATACACTGGTCAATCAACCTCATGATCAAACACAAACATGAAATGACTAAACATTTAATACTTGCTAATATTCATTTCAAATCATTTTTATTAAGAGAATTTTTTCATAAATTAATAATTAATAGACTTATAAATTAATTTATTATTTATATTAAAGTATATTTCAAACAATATTGGAGATACAAAAGATTCCCATCCAATCTTAATTTTAAATAAATTAATATTAATTAAAAAAAATTAGTGCATGATGTGTACTGACTGAGATCACAACATGTACCATCCTAGTTTAGTTAAATCAAATACATGAATTTAATATTTCCATGACATATACTTGAGGCAACATGAAATGTTCTACTCTTCTTTTGGTTCATCCCATTTATAATTATTAATAATTACACTGCATGTACTATCACACAACATTGTGTGTGACATACACTATGTATAGTCCTTGACATTCACTATGTACTTACATGGCATGTGTTCCTATACAACATTTCATGATATGAAAGGTGAATTTTTCTGTGGGTTAATCTATGTTTCATGTATAGCGTGTGTTACCACATGGTATACCATGAATATACATGACATGTACTCCTTATGATTACTATTAAGTACATGGTGTGTACAAAAACTATACCTAGTGTTTATTTTCAGAATAACATGGAAATATTAATTAAGTATTTAATTTCCACCCAATATAATATAAAATACTCAACGTATCCCTGGGGTGAATTAACACCTATCACATGATGTGTAACACCAATTACACACCTTTTAGTTTGTGTTTATGCTTAATTATGCAATGTTGACTCACACCACATGATTATCTTAGCATGTACCAAATGGGATCTGACAAAAATTACCTGAAATGTGCAACCAGCTACATATTGTGTAATTCATTTTGTCCACCTATACTATAAACATAGAGTCTTAGCATGCAATTCACATGGTATATTAAGTGTCACATGACATGTACTACCATCTACACACTATCTAATCACATATGGACTACGTTTCGTGGTTGGTAGTTTTTTCATGGAAAGAAATGATTTCACGTACTTTGACTATATGACTTGTCATGATTTATATAAGGTAAAATTCTGTGGGGTTACATGATTTGTACAATAACAAAATTCCATGTACTAACTATCAAGACATATTTTGGCTGGTGGTCAATACATGGCATGTAATGTTGTCATGTACTGAACCCCAACATGGCATGCCATGATGATTGTGACTCATCCTTGAATGGTGACCTAAATCACATGACATGTAATTTTGGCTACACATAATGTAATAATACAATATAGATAACACTTTCATCACCTCCAAATTTAATATCTGAGTTTTCGATACTCGTTATTTTCCTTTTCTGGGTTATGTGATTGTCAATGAATAAATTATATTAATTTTTGTATTATGAATAAAAAATAAAATCTTTTTTTTAGTATTCAGAAACTACGATGGTTGGGGTGAATTGACCAATTTGGAATTAAATAAAATTTAAATAATTTTTATACTAGAATGAAAGTGTGAGTTCTAATACACGTGCAAAAAAATTAAAAACAATGAACAATAAAATTTTTATTGTAGTTTAGATGAAAGTGATCCTTAATATAATATTGACTTCCCTATACTCCTTGAGAGATATGATATACAATATAACTTAACTTTTAAAAGGGATTGATAATATAATTAAATTACTACCCTTATATAGACCAAGTAATAACCCAATACTCTTTACTTTTACACACCTGGAGGCACATATCAGCAATCATGTACCTTTTTTAGTATAGGTATAACCAACATAGAAATTTACCTTTTAACTTAGAGGTACAACCAACATACAACTATACATTTAAAGTGGAGGTATAGACTATACAGAAATAAACATTTATAGTAACGGTTTTAAAAAGAAAAATATATTATTCAGTATGGGAAAAACATAAAATAGTTATAGTTAAAATTTAATGAAAATATAAAACTTGATAAAAAATATAGAACCACATTCATTGTATCTAGATCACTTTGTGTAATTAGTTTCAGTATATTGAAGCTCTTCATGGTGATAACAATATGCAGACAATTAAAATATCTATATCCAACAATTCAATAATTTGTAAAAAACATTATCTCAAAACAATCATTATTCATCATGTTATTTCGATCATTATTTATAGTTAAACCCTACAATGTCTAGTCTATAATTTTTAGTAATTTATATTTTATAGTTTGAAAAGTCATGGTTCCCAAAATATGATTAATACATTGACACTTTAAAATAGTTTCCATATTCCTCAATACATGTATTCATTTAAATATTTGATAATGAAAAGAAAAATGGATAAAGAAAAAATAAAATAAAATAAAATAATTTACATGAAAAAAATATCTCTTAGAATATTTAGTTATTATATCTTTAGATAAACACTTACCTAAAATACAAAACATTAATTTTCATAAGGTTTGTTTTAGACTCCATGTGCAATGAATTCGTGAAAAATATAGATAATGTAACTTCATAAGGTTGACTTATCACCTCATAAGTTATATTCAAATCTTCAAAAGATATATTTTAAACATCATAAAGTCTATTCTCCATCTTTTTAAGGTAGACTTTAAACTTCCTAAGGTTGATTTTCAATATTTTTAAGGTAGATTAAAATCATCATAAGGTAGATTGAAATTTTCTTAAGGTTTATTTAAATTGTTATAAGGTATATTATTGTTTGTAAGGTAGATTAAAGATCTTACGGTATATTAAATTTCGTAAGGTTGATGTCCTTTTTCAAATATGAGCTTCATAAGGTAGATTTAAATCTTCAGAAGGTTAGTTGAAATAATCATAAGGTAGACTGGAATCTTCCTATGATTGATGGAAATATTTTAAAGATAATTATATTGTGAATATATCGATAAAGAAGATGATATAATTATAAAATTTCAATACATAACATATATAATATATTTAAACTATTCTTCTTATATATAGAATAATATAGATTGAGAAAAATTCAAAACACTTCATCCAGAAGATTTTTAAATCCATAAAAATAATACAAAACTGATCATAAAAAAAGAGATGATGGAATAGACCCACTCTAAACATATAATCCTTTTTTTTAATTACAAAACTGATCATAAAAAAATAACAAAATCACCTCATTTTATAATTAACCACAAAGATAATTTTTTTAAATAAGCCTCTTTTTTTGAAAAATATTTATCCTTCTTTAAAACATAATCAAATAGTAAAAAATCATTAATCATAAAGACATTAATAATAATAAAATCATTTCTTTCTTAAATAGAATAACTCAGTAAGATAACTTAACATGATAACTCAATATGATAACTCTGTGCTAAAAATTGAACAAAATAGTTAAAATCTCCCAAAATTAATAATTTAACTATTTGACCAAAAATAACTATAAATCCTAGAATATATAAATATTAAAAAATTTCCCACTTCCTTGAAATTTTACCTTCCATATTTTTAAAAATAGATATTGTAGTTAATAATAAATCTTATAAATTATTCCTATATAAACTCAATGAAATAATAAAAGTGATAACCAATTTTTTTTAAAAATACTAAACAAATGTAAATACTAAATAATACTATATTATAAATTAAAATTTAATCATTATAAATAGAAATTTAATATTAACAAATATCACTACATCTAAATGATGAGAAATTGTTTTAGCTAATTGCTTATTTATAGAAATTAATTCCAAACTAATATCAATTTTATGAAAATGGCCTCAAATAAAATGATATATTACATCAATATACTTAGTCCAAGAATGTTATAATGGATCCTTAGAGATATAAATATTAGAAAAATTATCACCAAACATAATAATTATTCTAAAATGAGCATCAAAATCATATAATTTTTTTTGAATCTATAATGATTGACAATAATAATTAAAAATAGCTATATACATAGCTTCATCTATAGATAAGTCCACTGAATTCTATTTTAATAATCTATAAGAAAAATAAATCATCATTAAGATGTGACACATACTAGAAGTAATTTTTTTATCAATTATATATCCTCTAAAATAATCAAACCAGAATAGGTCTATTTAGGATAATATAAACACAAATTAATTGTTCCTTTAATATATATTTTATTTATTTTAATACATTTCAAGAAACATTCCTTTAGTTTAGTTTAAAAAATACCACACATGTCGATACTAAACATAATATCATATTTAATAGTTTTTAAATAAAGAAAACAACATATAATACTTAATAAAACATTATTATCTACTAACTCTACAGTAACATTAATATCCAATTTACAAACATGACTCACAGGAGTTATATAATTTTACTATTATCATGTCTAAATTTATTAAATAATTCCTTAGCATACATACACTAATTATGAAAAATTACATCATTTATTTGAAATATTAGAACTTCAAAAAACAATTTTAATTATACCCTAAGACTCATATCAAATTCACTGGTCATCAAATTTTAAACTTCATTATAAATAAATTCACTAGATAAACCAAAAATAATAAAATAAACATAAATTTTAATAATTATAATATCATTAGAATAATTCTAAATAAACAAATTATGATTTACTATATCTTTCACAAAATAATTATTCAATACAATTTGATATAATCTTTCATACCATGAACATAGGGATTTCATATGTCCATAAAAATATATAAAAAGTTTTAAAACATGAAAATGATAATTCGAATGCTAAAAACTAGGTTTTTAATAAACATAAAATTGTGAGAAATATATTAATTCAAAAATTAACTTTTCACATCTATATGATAAAGTTTAAAAACATGAAATGTTTCATAGGCTAATAAAATCATAATTGATTCAATTCTAGAAGTATGGAAAAAATATTCATCATAATTAATTATTTGTTATTAAAAAACATTTAGCTACTAATTTATCTTTATTCCTTATAGTATCCCCTAACTTATCTAGTTTATTCCTAAAAATACACTTAGTTCCTAAATTAATATATTCTTTTGGTGGTTCAATTAAAAAACAAACATTATTTCTAGTTAAATTATTAATTTCTTCTCACATTTCTAAAATAAAATTAAAATATCTTAAATATTTTAAAAAATAATTTTATAAAAAAACATAAATAAAAGAAAAAATAACAAAAAAATTCACAAGTGATCTTATAGTCTGAATTCTAGAATCTACATCTCCAATAAAATTATCTATATGGTAATCTATATGATTTTTCGAAACTCTATTATCATATTGATAAGGGTAATTTTACCACTTAAAAAGGGAATTAAATTCATGATATTCAACCTCTCTAAAA
Source organism: Viscum album (assembly GCA_963277665.1). Taxonomy (NCBI): domain Eukaryota; kingdom Viridiplantae; phylum Streptophyta; class Magnoliopsida; order Santalales; family Viscaceae; genus Viscum; species Viscum album. The sequence goes on from OY728141.1 coordinate 1,988,719,755, forward strand.
TAAAATTGTTTAAAATCTTATTCAAATTGTTCAAATTTTGAATTTTCAACTTTTATATCTTTATCATTAAACATAACATGAAAATACTATTAAAAAACTATAGTTATTTTATTATATACTCTATAAGATTTACTAACATTAAAATATATAAAAAATATCCATTAATTATATTTATCATGAAATTTATATAAATAATCTATAGTATTAAAAATATTCATTTGACAACCAAAATCATTGAAATATATAACTTTAAATTCCATTCCTTTCAATAATTCATATAGTATTTTCTTCATGATAGGTCTAATATGTATCCTACAATGTATTTAATAAGTTATATTCAAAACATAATCCAAAAAAAATACTTATCTAAAACAAATTTATTTCATATAGTCATATACATTTCTTGAACATTTCTATTCTTTATTCCTACTATGGTGATCTCGGTGTTGAAAAATAACCAAAATAACCATTTGGTTTAAATGTTTTTCTCAAATTATAGATTAATAAATTCTCTACTCCTATAACTTCTAATAGAAATAATTAAATAACATTTCTCATTTTGAGACAGTTTGAAAATATCCTAAAATATTAACAATGTTTCAATTTAATGAGATATAGAATAAATCCATGTAAATATACTAAAATCATTAATATTAAAAAAAAAATTCCCACCCAATCTAGATGATTTAATAGTTTTAAATAAATCTAAATTTAAAATTATAATAAGTCTTACAGTTTCTCATCATTAATTGTTATAAAATATTCTTTTAACCATTTTCCTTTTATATTGGAAGAACATACATGATATTTGTTCACATTCAGTTCAATCACTTTTCGAACATGATAATACATATAATAATTGTCAAGTAGTAAAAAAAATTCATGTCAAATCATCCCATTCCCTAAAATATCATATTTCTATAGAAAAATAAGAACCTTTACATTTTTATATGTTATATTAACAAAAATCAATAGAATAAATATTATGATTTTTATTTTCATAAAAAAATAAATAAAAATTTTAAAAATAAGGAATTTATTATTTTAAAATTTTAAAAACATTAAATTATTATATAATTATGAAATACTTGTCAGATTATGTTTTAATCCTTCAATATATAAAATTTTAGACATAATTATATAGTTAGAAATACCAACTTCTCAAAAACCATTAACTTTTCCATTAGACTTGTCTAAAAAATTCACATTCCCTCAATCACAACTATTTTATGACAAGAAATTTTATGGATATCTATTTATGTGATTATACAAGACACTTTACATATACCATATATCATTCTTGATACTTATAATATATTTTTCATAAAAAAATAAAGGAGTAAAAATTTCAGTACCCATGATTCTTTGGATACAATTGGATTAGTAAACAGATTTTTTTGTACCCAAATAGATTTTAAACATCTATTATGGGGTAATATTAATGATATAGTCGAAGGAAAAAATTGTTTTATGTTTTTTAAAAACTTTTGAAATCTTAAATAACATTAACTTACACAATGGCCTTGAATTATTTATCTAAAAAATATAATAATAAAAATAATTCCTTTAGAATTGTTAAGAAAAAATGTTCTATACATATTTTGTAATTATTAATATTATCCAAATGTAGTCATATTTTATTTAATAGACATAATTTTATCATTATTTTCATTAACTTTTATAAAATAATAAATATTTTTCTTTAGTTTAAATTTTTTAAATTGTCATTTTCATTTTCTTTTTGAGTGATTTACAAATCCCCACAAACTTTTTCAGTATTACTTAAGGATGTATATTTTATTTTTTCTTTATTTGAGAAATAATTTTATTTTCCTTAACAAGAATCTTATTAATTCCATATAAAACTCAGTAATTATTAAGTTATATTTTTTTAGTTTTTATTCTCTTCATTTATCTCTTTTACGATACATTTTTCAAAATTATAATCAGAATTTGAAATAAAAATAGAATCAATACTAACCACATTTTTAAACTTTAGTAATATGTTAATAGAAACATTTTTAAATCTATAATCATCACTTGAATATGATTCCTCTCTATCACTCCATTTATATACTAAACCACATCCACCTTTTCATTATACTTTTTCTCATTCCTTTAATCTTTCATGCATTGGTAGTTTGACTTAATATATCCTTTATTTCTATATTCATGAAAAATTAGCTCTGAAACATCATTATTAGGATTAATTTTACCTTTTTTTTTCATTCGTATGATAATAATTATTGAATAACTTTTTGAATAATTTCTTTCAATTCATCATTTTGTATACAAATTTTACAAGATGTGATAATTCATACTTTTTTACTTCCCTATATCTTAGAATCCAAATATTTAGATGAAAAATTTATATAAATTTTAAAATAAACACCTTTATTTTTTATAGTGTCCTCATTAGTGTTGTTCTTCAACTTAAATTCATATTAGAGTAATTAACCAATGAATTATTCTAAGATTTTATCATTAAATTGTTTTCTTTCATCAATGAAAACCATCTTATCATTTCATTTATTTGGTCGTGTTCTAATTACCCACTCCACGAATAAAATGTTTTACAAGTAATCATCTAGAACACACATTAAATTTATAGTAGTCATAAATATATCAAACATCTGATTAAAATATTCTTCTTATTCATATTTAGACCTTGATATTCTGTTTATATTATTCCATGTTTTGTTCTCTTGGGCTTATCAGTTCCATAGTACATGTCTTACAGAGTTAACCACATGTATCAAGTATTTTTTCAAGAGGATACATGACTAAACATATTTCTATTAAATGAAAAATATTAAATATTCAGAAATTTTAAATTTAAAACATTCTTATCCACTTCATTTACAGTTAGTGTATCTATATTTCAATTAATTATTCTATATGGTTTTACCATGATCATCCAATGATCAATGCTAAGTGTTCAAGGTAATATTCCATTCCTAGTTTAGAGTATTTATAATCATTACCATCATAATAATTTCATCTCTCAAGAATCCATGCATCATTTTAATTTAATAAAAACATCAAAAAAATGATATTTCCAAGACCTTATATAATCTAAAAAAATATTAGATAAAATATAATAAAATAAAATATATAGAGCTCCAAATTTAATGTTCGATACGATTTTTTGTCCAATATTGATATGATAAGAAGGTTAATAGGGGTGGCAGTGAAGTTACCAATATTATTTAAAAAAAATTTAAATTAGATGTAAAGTAACATGAAAGTGTGTGTGTGGAAGTGTATATATAGTGAAAATAAAAAAAAATGGACACTATAATTTTTATAGTAGTTCAGATTAAAATTATACTATAATTACTCTAAAAATATCTCTACTTCTTTAGAGAAATTATCTCCACTAAAACATCAATATTGAAAAAGAGTGGAAACCCAAAAGATAGGTTATAGAAACCCATGATTTTTATACACAAATACTACATCACTTTAGATGAATATTCAATATGTAATAGTACGATTCATAAATTTATCATAGAATAAACCATTAAAAATAAACAGGTTTCATAAAAATCTTCTAATCATAACCATAAATCAGATAAATAAATAATAAGGATTATATTGTTGTATTATATCCCAAGAAAAACATTATTAACATCCAATGATGTTATTATAGATAAAAATTAATTTAAAAGAATAATAAGAATATTTCTTAAGGAAAATAAACTTTTTATTTAGAAATAACCATAAAAAATTGTAATTTTATATTAAAATTATTGACTGGACATGAATATAGGAAATTCAATTCATGTTGAGTATGTTGAAACAAGTACTCCTTGCACATTTTCAATAAAAAGTAAAAAGAACCGTATTCAAAAAAATGAAAAGAATATTACTTTGAAACATTTTTTTAAAAATTTAAATATAGGTAAAAATTATTTTAAACAATAATAGGGTATTATTAAAAATATTCTTCAATTTTTTTTAAAGAAAACATGGATATAGAATAAATAGATTCCTGACCAAATAATAAAACATAGTCAGGTGTCATTAACGAAAATTCATTCGGTGTCTTGATTACTTAAAGAGATGAAAATTAAATAAATAAATGTATTATATAGATATAAATATATAATAATAAAAATAAATGGATTTACCGGATAATGATTATATAATTTACTTAATTGAAATTTAAGCATAAATAATCCTAAGGAAAATGGGATTAAGACATAAATCCCTTACCTTAAGTATTGTATTTCTTAATACATGTTTGAAACTCCAATATAATAAATATATATATGTTATAAATCTATTTTAAAACCATAATAATATATATAATATCATATATCATTTACTTATAACATATTTTCACCTGTTTATTAATAATTTTTCATTAAAATAACTGTTCAGGGTGATAACAGCTTTATTTTTAATGCAAGTTCTGGCTCAACAATCTCGGTCATCGTACTTGTATCATGGTTATATGATATAAATAATTATATTAATTATTTAAATATCATATATATTCATCATATATGTTTATATTCAACCTTAAAATATAGAGATAGAAGAATGTATTACATCGTTCATGGAGATTGTAGGCCATACAAACACCTGAATGTTGTTTTCACTTTTCGACAAAGGGAACGAAATGAAAGTAAATAATAGTTAAACATTAAATAATAGTTATTATATAATATATATCATATATATTAATTAAATCTATATTTTTTTACCATCCATGTAAAATGGAAGTAAAAAATGAACCACCACGCTTTGTGAGGGTGGTGGTCTACACGTATGTATAAACGACATTATCATTTTACAATGGTTGGGAAGAATGTAGATAATGGTTGTTAAAACATAATAATAATATTTAAACATATAAAATATTATTAATTAATTATTTTTTAATGGATTCCATATATTTATAGGAGGTATAATAAGAAATAAAATCGATAATGCTCGGTTAAGAGTTATACATGTTTGTTGAGAAACCTTCTTTGGATTACACCTTAACCCTTTAAAAGATGTTATTTTGGAAGGGAAAAAAGATCATGGATGTGACTAATGAATCTAAGATGATATTAGTGTAGGTATTTTATGATATATAAGGCTTAAAAATTGTGAATAATGACGGAGAGGAGGCTCCCTTTAATAAGTGTGGGGAGGGGCACACTTGAAATTATTAAAATTATTAAATTAATATAAATTATTTTTAATAGAAAACTGAATCAAAATTGATATAATTATAATATAATATGATTAATAATCTAAATTATCTCAAAGAATAAATTTTTTAAAAGTTTTTAGTACTATACCATAATCTATTAGTTTTAACAACCCTTAACTCTTTTGAAAATTACTATTATATCAATGCTTTTTTATCTTCAGGGTTAATGAAGTTACCGTAAAAAATAGAAGACCCATAAATGTACCATGGTTGATATTTTAAACCATATAACATTAAATTTTCTTAATATTTTATATTAACTTTAAATCATTTAATAAAATATTGTTAATTATAAAATATCAATAATATCATTTATATAATTATATGAAATATTATAGCATAATATGTGTAAAACTCATGTAAAATTGTTTAAAAATTAAATATATTATAATATCTTGAATATCTGGCCATAAAATAATTCTTAAATCAAATATTTATGGATTTAGATATCATTTAAAATGATATCTTTTGGATTAACTCCTTGGTTAACCAATTTAAAACTTAATAGTGGTAAGATGTTTTTCAATATTAATTGAGTATAATTTTACTTATAAGGTAAAAATTGGATCACAAATGGAAAATGAGTGATATTTTAGACCAATTATAATTATATTTTTACTATTTATTTATTTTTATGATTTTTAAATAATTTAATAAAATATTATTAAAAATAAAATATCATTAATGTAATTTTAAGAAAAATTCACATATTTTGACTTTGAAAACCATATGAAAAAATTATAATTAAAATATACAACTTTAAAAAATATATAATATATTATATATATCTTTAAAATTAGTGTGAAAATTTAACTCACTTTTTTTTAATATTTTTTAAAATAATTTACTTGATTTTTCTATTTGGTTGCACAAGCATTGCGTTAGCATTGCATAAGAATTTAATGTAATTATTTCATCACTAAATATTGAAAATAAATTTCCAATATAGAAATATTAATTAAAAATTATTATATCCCATTAAATATAAATATAATTTGTTTTTATCAATGTCATAAAATATTATAGATATTAAAAGAAAAAATGTGATATTTTTGACTTTATCATTTACGTAATTATTATAAAGGTCAAAATCAAATTTAAATGGAAAAAAGTTCCTATTTTTGATGTTTTGATTATTATGGATAAAAAATACTCATAAAATTAAATAAATTCAATTTTTAATGAATTTTATGTCTTTTTAGATTAGTTTTAACCCTAATTGTCCCAATTTACCTTCACGATGGTTACAAAATTTTACAATAGTTACTATTCATATTGAAAAAAAAAAACAAAATGGACCTATTTACAAAAAATTGGAAATCAAAATTAAAAATATGGAATTAATTTGGCAATATTCAGTTTATATAAGTGTCAAAAATTAATTAAATATAAATTCACAAAATGAAACAAAAAATAGTTTTTTAGAAAAATTCCCTTTTAGTATACTTCTTATGCCAAATTTGACCATAAAATTGATTCTAATGAACTTAATTGGATTATTAATAATATAGTATAAATAAATGTACTTTGAAATTTTTTCAAAACAAAATTTATGATTTTAAACTTTTGAAACAAAAATACAGTTTTCAATAAAAAGCAGTACTTTTCACCATTCAATAAAAAATTAATCTTTTTAGAAAAATCCCAAATATTCACCCAATGAAAATTTTTATATTATCATTTAAAAAATAATATTATTTCTTATAAAGTTTAATTTATAAACTTTTCATAAATTAATTATAATATTCACTCATAAAAATAAATAAATAATATTTTTTAAGAAAATGTATTTTTGACGCATAAAATAATTTTACTGAAAAATGAGTAATTATTTTATAATAAATAATAAATAAATTTTAATTTAGTAGGAAATCATTGTATATTTAATAATTTAGTTAATGAAATTGATACCCACTAATTTAAGAACTATTTTATCGAGATCATAATAATATTTCACGGTTCATTTAAGCTCAATGTTGCATGCTATATATACTATCAAACATATTGTTCTTTTAAAAATATCAGTGTGTTAAAGATATAAATTTAAGAGTAGAGTTAAAAACTACATATAAATTCCCCTTTTAGATCGTAGATATAACCAACATATAAATGTAGTTTTACAGTAGAGGTATTACTATAAATATAATATGCTTTTGAAATAGAAAAACATAAACAAGTAATAGTTACAATGTAAAGAAAAAAATACGACTTGATAAAAAAAATAATAATGGTAGTAATTGTTTCTTGGTAACTTAACATTAAGTGTTTTATTATGATAAATATCTACATCATTATTTCAAAAATTGAACAATCATAATCATAATTTTGAATAATTCATTCATAAAAAAATAACTCTCAAATATATCATCCAATTAATTCTATCATTATTTATAGATAAATCCTCCAATATTTAGTCCCTGAGGTTTCATAATTTATGTTCAATTGTTTCATGGGTTTTTTATTACAAATAGGAATAGTCCATTAGTTCATCAAAATAGTTTCTATATTTCTCAGTTTTTATATTCATTTAAATCTATGAGAAACATAGAAAAAGAAAATGGTGTTATAAAATTTTAAAAAATAAAATTAAATACTTCTTAGAATGAAATAAATATCTTTCAGAAACATTAGTTATGGTTTATTTCAATTAAATTCATTGAAATAACAAAGGTTCAATTTTCATACGGTTCATTTTAGACTCCTCGTGTAATCATTTTATGAAAAATATAGACTATTGAACTTTATAAGTCATAATAAAATCTTAATATGGTAGATTTTAAATATAATAAGGTTGATTTAAAATCCTTTTAAGGTTCATTTTAAACATTACAATGTTGATTTTCAATATTCATAAGTTATATTGAAATATTTATTTGATATATTGAAATCTTAATATGGTTTATTAATGTATTAATAAGATATATTAAGGTATTTATGGTATATTAAAGTTAATAAGGTTTATTAAAGTTCATTTGGTTGATTTCCTTTATTAAATTTTTTAAGGTAGATTTAAATCTTTATAAAATTGATTGAAATCTTTATAAGGTATATTGGAATATTTATAAGGTATATTGTAATTGTCACAACATATTTACACTGATATAATATAAATATGAATGATGATATATAATTAAAATTTCAATTCACAACATATGAAATATATTAAATTTTTTTCATTATATATAAATGAAGTTATAATTCAAAAAATTCAAAAAAAATCATACATATGGTGGTTAAAATTAGAAAGGTAATTCAAAATATAATTAAAAGTAATCTAAAAGATTATATACATAACAAAAAATTTCAACACATAATATAAAAACTAAAATAAATAGAATAAAATAAACAAGAAAAAATTATATAGAAAAATAATTAAAATCAATATATTTTGAAAAAAATAATAGAATATGAATAAACATAGAATAATGTGAGTTTTGTAATTATCAAAAAAATAGGTATGAGGGAAAAATCCACTCCATCAAAAAATTTATTATGAATGAAAAATATTAAATAATTGTAAATTTAAATGTGGCTTATATTATACCATTTGAAGGTTTTGGTGCAATTAAAACTAAATAATCCCATCCCCAATACTATTTTTCATCATGTTTAATGGATAATGTTTAAGAACATAATGAATTGAAGTCCTAAAATATTCAAGAGAGAATGTTTTAACCTTGAATTTATAATTAAATTAAAACTAAGAATTACCACATCTTTTAATTCATTATTCATTTAAGATGTAGATCAATATGAATTTTATTTGAGTCATTCTATTATTATAATTAAAAATACAAAATAAAATTATTCTAGTGGCATCTGCAAGTGCTCTATGAATCTTGAAACATCATTGTTAGTATTTCGAGTGTTAGTATGGATGAATGAAATGACTTTCATCATTAATCATTGATCAAAACAAATTCTATCATGTTTTAGGGAAGTTTGAGGGACATTTTAGATAAGTTATTTTAGTCTTGTGAAAATTTACTTGAGAGGAAATATTGTGAAAAAAATTAAAAACCCTTGTATATGATATAAACTAGAATATATAGTTAGGGTTATACATTTGATAATTTCATCAATGACATTCATCAAATATTCCCTCCCATATATTATCCATTCTAATTTTTAGTAATAATTATATGAACTTCCATTGAATGCACTAACTCAAAAATATCTTAATATAATTTATTAAATAAATCAATAAATATTTAATCAAATGATTTTAAATAATATCATATCATTTCATTTAACTAATAAAATCGCCCATAAATTCTCATTAGTATTTATAAAACCTTTATAAATATATATTAATCCATGTAAATATTATTATTTTAATAAATAAATAAATAGTATATTTACAAACTCAAAAATAAATATTTTTTTAACATTAAACTATCATATTCTAAACTCAAATATATCTGGTGACTAAATTCATGTGATCAACTTAACCTGAATAATTTTTATTTCATTTTATTTTGAATAATATTCATAATTATTATTAAATTATAATATAATTTAATTAGAGATTATAGATACACTTAGTGTGAAATCCTCTAGGCCTTTTTCTTAGTGAAATTAGGAAATCTTACCTAAAGTCCAGTATTGGTGTCTAGTAACACATCAAGGTACCCGTAGAGAAATAATTTTATTCCATGATGATAGTAAACCTATAAATATTCTTACTATATAATGTAATGCATTTGTCTAGATATCTCATCATGAAAGTTGCATTGTTTTTTCAATTAGCTGTATTCTTGATTTATCATTCTTTGAATACTTAAAATGAACTCTGTGATGAAATACCCTGGCCAAGAATTAAATCTTATAGTTTTATTTTAATCACATGACCTAAGATATTAATATCCATTAATTTTGAAGAGAAAAATCCTTTCTTAAGTTAATCATTATTTTCATATCACTTATGACTCACCTAAGGTATACAGCCTCATGGGAAGAATATTTCATCATTGTTTTTTTTTAAATAAGTCAATTTTTGAGATTCGTGATACACAATAAAAATAATGTCAAGTTTGGAGACTAATAAAAACGACTACAGATTGTAATATCCAATGACATATAAACATGTGGTATTATGTTTAGTGGGTATATCCTCATAATATCATCTCTTAGGGATTAAAATGTGTGAAATTTATGAGAATAAGCCTCTTCCATCTATGAGTATCTGACACCCTGTAGTTAAAACTTCATCTATGTCATATAAGATAGATTTTATCTAGTATATAATACATAAGTGAAATTATATTATCATATAACCTTAAGGTTCTCAGTATAAAAAGGAACTAATATAACCTTTTTGGGGGAAAAATACCCTAAAACATAATTACATTAATTTAATATAAGAGAAAAAACATTTATGTCATGATATTAATATTTTGATATTATTATATTCTTTTTATTGAATGTAAAAAATAATTTGGTTCTAGAGAACCGACTCTAACAAGAAATTTAACCAAAATTTATCACATACCAATCATAGTTGCATCATAAATAAATCCCTAGACTAATTTTAAAATCCCATTGAATAAAAAAAATCCTTTTTGAGTTTAGATGTTTTAAAAACATTTTTAAAACTATTGTTTTATTTAACCTATATGTTTTAATTTGTTTTCATTTATCACAAGTGATCATTGAACTCCTTGATGATTATATTTCAGTAAATGTATCATTATGGGATTTATAATAGAAATATATTGATAGTTAATGTGAAAGAAAGTATAATTAGTACCCCTGATATTTGATATTTCACATGTACTACCTCATGTGATATCTCATATCACATATATCAATATAATGAATATAAAAAAAATGATATAAAGTGTATTTTAATTAATGGGTCCTCATGTTATTTATAAATAGAAGAGATTGATAGTAAATGTAGAAGAAATTTTAAGTAGTACCCATGATATCTGATATTTCAGATGTACTTTCTCCTATGATATCTCATATCATAGATAGTGATATGGACCATATCATAAGTACTGATATAACCAACATTACTCTAAAGGATGTGATTATTTATGTGGATAACACTCTAAATCTTCCACAAATACAAAAACATCGTAAACTTTATGCTTGTTTCACAACAACTTACGAAATCATATCTAAACTCCCATGACCCACCCATAATAGGAACTCCTATTGGGATAGCAGTAACGATGAGTGTAATCCATCAAGACCCACCTCTAGTAGGCCTCATATTTTCAAATAGAACCGAGGGTATAATCAAACAATATGAGATATTTATCTTCAATAATCCTAGGAATATAAAAAGAAATATCAACAATAAAATTTCATGCTAAAAAAATAATCCAAATTAATTATAAAGTACCAAAATTTAGGAAAAAGAAAATATATAATGATCCTATAAATAAATACCAAAAAACTCCAAGTTGATATCTTCATTACTGTAAATACCCGAAAATTCAGTGGAAATTTTTTTCTTAAATACATGGGATTTTTACGAGCCTGTGAAAATTTACGGCACTTGATTTCGAGGCTTGGTGTGCCTGGAATCAATTTCTGATGTTTTGTTTAGATACGTTCAGTTTACGTGTGAGAAAGATTTTATAACTTTTGAACCGTTGCTCAGAATTGAAATCTGAGGGCACTGTTGAACTCGCAACGTTGATATTCGCTTAAGAAGACTTTCACCTCAATGACAGTTGGTCGAGAATGGAAGTTAGATTTTGGGTTTTTAATAAAATTAATTAAAAATAAAGTGTTAGTTTTTTTTTATTTATTTGGTGGTGAAAACCTCCAAGTAGAGGTTAGAGGTGGGGGCCACAACACTATAACCTCCCATGAGAGGTTATGGTTGTGGGGCCCACCCGAGGTCTAAACACCTCTTATCAATTAAAGAGGTGGGGACCACACGGGCTTTAAACCCCTCTAAACTCTCCATAAGTGGGTGGAACCTTGAACTTTCCTCATAAATGTTCCAATTCAATCAAATTAATTAATGGAACATTAATTAATTAATTTGAAATCTTTTGAATATCTTGTCCAACAATTAAATAATGGGTTAACTTAACCCATTATTTTTGGTTGGCATACTCATTAGTTGGAGCATTGGGAGAGGGGTTGGAAGAGCTTGGAGGAACTAATTCTCCCAATGAAGAACGCCTCTTCCGCCATTGAAGAACGATCTTCAACCGGGGAAAGAAAGGGAAGTTCTGTCTTTGAATAACGCCGACGACGTCGTCCTCGACTTCTTTATCTTCTTTTCAACGTCAACGGAACAATGTCCACCATTCCACGACATCGTCAACGAACAAAGATACGAGGTAGGGGGATTTGAGATTGAATTTTGTTCCCATTATATTTCATTCAATATTGGGTAATGTTTTTCTGATTGATAACACCATAATGTGGAGGGATCGTGTGGCACGAACATGGCCCGATCCTCCCCCTTCGTTTTACCTCACTTTTTGACAAAGGCGGCGGCGCAACGATGCCATCAGAAGAGTGGACCATGGTGGAGAAACGACGGTCGGCGATGGGCCGGCTGTGAAGAAACCAGCGACGCAAGGCCACCAGGTCATCGGAAGGGAACAAAACCATTGTTCCGTGCGGAAGAGAGGGCCATGGCTAGGCCGGGCCATGGGGGAAGGGCGCGGCGTCGTCGCGCCTCACGGAGGTGAAGAGAGCCACGACCAGGCTGGGCTGCGGTGGAAGGGTGCGATGTCATCACACAACTCGGAGGAGGAGAGCCGCAGCCAGGGTGGGCCGCAGTGGTGGAGCAACTGCAGCTGGCTGGGCATGCTGTCGGCCGAGCAAACCGGCTTACTGCTTGGCTAGCTGGACAAGGTAGGAACCTCTCGAATCCCGTGGGTTACCGAACCAGCGCCTATCACAAGTTACCTTTGAATGAAAGGGTGGCGCGGCACCCCCCCCCCACACGCGGCAAGAGAGGGGCCCGCAGGGTGCCGCTAGCTGATGGCCAGCCACTGGGCAGCCAGGCCACATGGGCCACCAGACAGGCCACATGGGCCATCGGGCCGGACCCAGCGCGGGCCGGACCCCGAGCGGGCTGGGTCGCCCCCTCGGGACGGGCTGCCCTCAGGCCGGGCCGCCCCCTCAGGCTGGGCCGCCCCCTTGGGCTGGGCCGCACCTTCGGGCCGTTCCGCCCTCTGGCCGACCCACCACCTTGGGGCAGGTCGAACTCGTGGTCGGGTCGGACTCGCGGACCGGGTCAGACCTGAGTCTGAACCCGTTTGACCCGAATAAACATTGTTTAGCCATAACATGGGCTATGGGTGTCTGATTGATAAAAAATCTATTGCGACATAAATCTTAGAGCGAGGCGGTTCTTTTGGCATAACCCACTTGAGGTTTGGACACATTTGGGGTACAGACCGTATTGTCGGGTTGGTTTGAACCTAAAATCCAACCGGGCCCATGGAACAGAAATGCCAATAATTCATAGACAAGGCGTCCAATTGATGCGCCATCTGTTGCGTTGAGACCCCTATGACGAGGCAGACCATTAAGATACTTTTACATGGGACTTTGTGACAGTTGGAGTATCGAACAATAGCTCATGGAGCGGATCTTTCCAGAGGCGAGGAGACATAGTACAGATACCTAGTAGCTGGCAGAGACCTAATGATTGCTTGATCAATTCGACTCAGAGTGACTCGATTGTCCCAGTGGGGAGCGCCTCTGTGTGACGTGGAAGAACCATGGTGGGGAGTGCCTCTGTGTGAGTACGACAGACCCACGGTACTCGAAAAGAGGAGTAATTTAGTATACTGTTAGAGGGATCACCTCTGTGTGAGTGCGGTAGACCCGTGGTGGGGAGCGCCTCTATCTGACGCAAGAGACCCATGGTACTCGACAGAAGGAGTACCTCAGCAGTCCAAGGATAGTGGGAAGTGCCTATGGGGGACGCAACAGACCCACTATACTCGATAGAGGAGGATTACACCATCAGCTAAGGTTCCGATAGTGTGTCTGTGGTTGTTATTTGATACTACACCCTAGAATAAAATCTTGGTTTGAGCTGAGTCAATGACTTTTATGTTTTCTTCCTGATTTAGATGGGTTACTAGATAACTTAGGTATATGTATGGGAATATTCCTAAGTAATGGTTATCTGTTGAATCCATACTTTGGGGTTTATCCTTGTTGGATTTTGTGTGGACATTAGGGTATTATGGTCCCTACTGAGTATCATAATACTCACCCCTGCACGGGCTATGCCCGCACCTCATTGTGTTAGTTGTAGACAACGGACAGTGCTGATTGAGGCAGAGAGTAGCAGGACTGGATGACACCCGGAGGTGGACCACTCAGCGTGACGGTACATAGAGCGGACGGACGGATGTGGAGTGCTGGGGAGACCATCTATAACTACCCTTCAGGTAGGAACCCCGGAGGAAGACCCGGTAGCTGCTTACTTTATTTTAGTTGTACTTTCTTTTTTGTTGTACTCATAATTTTCTATTTGGATTGTATTTCCAACCCCTTTTACTTTCTGGCACTTTTCTTGTATTCAGTTTTACTTCGTGTTTTTCTTCCAGTTGCGTACTCTGTTGTGTGAGTTTTAGTTTATGAAGGCAATGCCTTCCTAGATTAGGGATTTACGCCTTTGTTGCTAGTCTCCAGCCCCTGGCCTATGGAAGACAGACTTGCGGTAGTCACGATACGAGCCTCGGGGGACGGGTCATGACAATTAACATTCCTCTACTCTAAGATAGTACGGTCTAACATGGTCTCTAAATCCCTCTCAGTGAGTTGAATGTTTTACACACACACACACAAACATATATTATATATATATATATATATATATAAATAAGGGTTAGAATAAATGGTACACTCAGTAGGATCCTTCTTAAGAACTCTTATGAAATGTGGGATAATCATACAAATGCCCTATTAAGAAAATGGGATAACCAATACGCACCTAATAGGTCAACCATCGATCCCTAGACTCACCAAGGATCACTCACAAAATATCAGATCCAATTATAATATAAATGAAATTCAAATATATCAGTAAGGCATCCTGTATCTACTTCTCCACTAATATTCCTCTCTCACACCCATTAAGATACATCCTCTAACACAACCCCCTCAATATCACATGTCTACATATTACAGCATACCACATTCACATCATCATATGAAAAACTACATACTATACCACATCATCACATTATGAGAATTTAATAGCAAGGTATCATAAACATGAAGGATATTAACCTTGTTCCCTCCTCCTGCCATGAAAAACCCCCCACCACATATTGATCATCCATTCCTCACCATATCACATGGTACACCACATTGATTTATAAACTTTTCATAATTGTACCTCCACATCATATGGAACACCACATTCCACTCTCACAACTTTCATGATTTTACCTTCCTCAAACCATAAAAAACTATAATATTTTTGAGTGGAAGAAGGGAAGATGGGGTACAAATCCATCCAACCCCTTTACAACTTATATATTGTGGGAAACACCTTGAACTAAAACATTTGGCATCTATATGAAGTACTTGACTCAGTTAGGGTGTATAAGAATGCAAAAGAATATACACAAGAATAAGAATTCACACACAATACCCATCCTACGGGTGTACACTAAGGTCCTACCATAGCTTAAACCCATATCATAAATATTATCACCAACCATCAACACACTAAGACACATCTAGAACATAAACTACCTACAAACACACAAGAAATAAACCAAACTATCCACAATTACAAAATTAATTTATTCAGTATCCAATATCATATTACCATTTATTTTTCACAAAATACCAATTCGTCATCACATAAATCAATGTTCATCCATTTAGGATTACCATCCATTATCTAAGTTCACATTTATTATTTCATTCAGTTACTTCCCAGTTTCATATTCAAAATATTTTATTTAATTCCAACCATTATGCATTACTACATGAACCCAATTGACCTATCCTTCTCCACACAACAACAAAAAAACAACTACCACAATCACATATCACAACCCTTGAATCATTCCAATATTATACCCAATACAAACATTTCCACTACAACCAACCACACCCCCACCACCAAAACATCTAACCCTAACCGTACCAAAATTCATAACCCAAAACCACACAAAAACAACCATGATTACATTTATATCCCACATACAATAACAAGGAAAAAATAATCTAAAAAATATAGGTTACTCAAAACATCTATTTAATTACCAACTTTGATTATCATTCAATTTTGAAAGATGAATCTGATAAATAAACAAGGAATTCTATATTACCAACTCAATACCATTTCCCTTAAACCAAGAAACCTCAATTATAATCATAAAATAAAAAAATTTGTTAATTATTTTCATTTTGTAAATAACTATTTCATGAATAGTTATGTCTCTAATTTAACAAAATAATAGCACAATAACAAGGTAGATACATGATTTTTAGAAATAGTTGTAAAAAAGTAATTACGATATAAGTGAAATCATGGAATATTTTAATAACATACTAATCACCCAATCCCATTATAATTTAATTGAGTTTTATTCATTATCTTTATTAATTAAACCTTATAATTTACTAAATTGGATAAAATTATGTGAATCTCACTTTAAACAAAATCAAAAGAAGAGGGTTCCAAATCCCCTATTTGTATCAAAGATTCACAACCACCACCAAGATAAGACATGTCATAGACCATAGAAACCTAATAACAATGATAATCATCAATATATTGCTAAAATCCCAAATGATATAACCATATCCCTCAACTATGAATTCCTTTGGATGAATAATGAAGAGAAAATTAAGAGAAGGGAAGGAAAAACTCCCCTAGAATAACAAATACACAACCTATTGAATATAATAATCAAAAATAGATATCAAATGTTTGAATTCCACTTAACTTTACCTTGGGTTCCCCAATTATTTAGAGTAATGAGAGGTGGATAAAGAAAAGTAGACATGGTAGGAAATTTATAGACATCCTAAAAAGGAAATTATTCTCTATGTGAAAGGGTAATATATGCTATGAAATCTTCAATAGATCCCAAATTCTATCCATGAATGAGAAATTATTACTATAAACCTCTTAGGGGAACAATACACAAAATTTTAGGGAGAATTATCCAAAAAACCATTTACAACATGAATTAATATTCACAATATGTATGAACTCATCCTAGAACTCTGACTATTTCCTCCCCATTCATTCAAATTGTAAA
This sequence comes from Viscum album, assembly GCA_963277665.1. Lineage (NCBI taxonomy): Eukaryota > Viridiplantae > Streptophyta > Magnoliopsida > Santalales > Viscaceae > Viscum > Viscum album. The sequence continues at coordinate 1,988,737,188 of OY728141.1, forward strand.
TACAGTTTTATGCCCCGAACATTCCCACGAAGGTAAATTTTATATCCAAACCCCACCAAACATTCGTCATTCCCATTTACACACATGAAACCAATAATTTAATGGGATTATAAGATCCATTAAATTATATTACATACATATCAAGTGATTATTTTATAAAGGCCTAGGGATTAAAATACATGAATATTACATCTTTATAGATGAATATTAATTACATTGTATAAACACATGTCTGAGGAGTGTAATAGTAGAGTGCCTTAAGAAACATGGAAACAACATATTATATGTTGGTGAAATATTTTAAACATATCCTTTAAATATCCCCCTTTATTACTCCTACTAAAACTTTTCTTCATAAGTAGTGGAAATGAAACATAAGGTAGGGTGAGATCAGATGCCCAGTAAGGGTAAAAAAAGAGATATCGATATATGATCATATGAAAGAATAAGATAATAATAAGGGTATGTGATAATGAACATAACATATGAGGTTCATACCCAACCTATCATATGTGATAAAATGAGGCATGGTATAAATATCGGTAGTTCATAAGACATGAATCGTAAGATAATCAAGAACATAATCCATGTGAGTATAATGTAGGTTTAATGCATAGAATTTTAGAATACACCTCATCTTATAACATTTTGAACATGTATAAATAGAAATTGGGTCACTAATTAAGTTAAGAATATTAAATCAGTCCCCGACATAGACTTATGGACATGCAACCAGGTCCATGAATAACATTGTGAATGTGTAATCAGGTTCATGAAAAACATTATATTAGTTATTTTTCACTCTCAAGACTATAAACATAGTGGATAAATATACACTGATTTTCCATTGTGGATTGGGACACACATATTTCCCATTATGGATCAGGACACACCTATTTACCATTATGGATTAGGATACACCTATTTTCCATTATTAGTTATGAAATACCTATTTCCAATTTTGGATCAGGACACACCTTTTACCATTATATATCAAGACCATTAAATTTTCTTCCCAACATTATCTCATGAGATATAAATATTTACCCAATGTTTTGGAGGGAGGTATAGGTCTCAGTAATCTCATAAGGAAAACCATATTTATGTTTACTATAATATCAAAAAAATTATTCATATGATAAACCATAAAATGAAAGTGGGTATCATAGAAATTTCATCTTATCATAACCTATGGAAAAGATACAAGATTCATAATCATTTTATCATATAATAACCTTTGAAAATAAGTGTGTTTCATAAGAATTTTATCATGGTATTTCTATTAGAAGATAAAAATATCTCATAAAAAACATGTCATAATAAACACAAACCATTAAAAGAAAGAAAAATAATGGTTTCTTTGAATCATATACCTTGTGAAGAATAAACAATATCAATGGATGATATCTTAGATGGAGAATGATTTTGAAGGATCACGTGGAAAATTTCTAAAGGAAAATTTCCTTTCATTTAAAGTAAATTTCTAAAACATAAAAAAATTTATAAAAAAATTATTTTGAAACAAATTTTAAAACACGTAAATAATTCTTTTAAAAAACCTTTAAAATATCTTTTTGAGGAAAATATTGTTTCCACCTTGAAAATTTTGTTTTAAAACATACACGTTTGGAAAACCATTTTCTTTGAAAAATTATAAAATAAGCTTTGAATATACATTAAAAATAACGTTAAACATAAAATATTTTTTAAATAATTTATTTTGAAAATGATCTTAAATGATAATTAAATAAAATAATTTTTTTAGAAAATAATCTTCTCATGGAAACAAGGTTTTTGACTGAAAAGAAATTTTTTATAAAAACATTATTTTTGACTATTAAATACTTAAATGAAGGGAAAAATGGAAAATGTATTCTCATAAAATAAACAGTGTATAAGAAAAGTCAGGAGAATTTTTGAGATATGGGTAACAAGATTTGGTCATCTGAAACACAGTCCCAAACAATCTTCATGATGTTGATATTGTAACATAAAATCTCTACCACTTTGGTAACCTTGAATCTAATCCTCATGAAGGAATAATAATAAAAATGAAATAATATATCATTAGAAGAAATTAATTTATTATATTACATTTCAAAGGGGCTGTATGTACACCTTGTGAAAGAATATAGGTGTATAACACAATGTACGTCAGAAAGAAGGAAAATTGAGACAAAAAAGCCCTTATTACTTGAGTAACTTTTGAATCATAAAAATTGTGAAATAATAAACCCAATAGAAACTATAATTATCAATAAATGATTTATATTATCTATATATCATGTCATATGGAAGTATATACACCACATAAAATAAATAGGTGGTGAATATGGCACGTGTCTCATCAAAGTAAAACGGTTGACAAAAATTCTTTACATATTTGTTTAATTTTGAATCATAAATGTCATAAAAGAGAGAACATAAAATGGATATTTAAATACCCATAAATTTAATTATAATAATCTAAAAATTTATTCATGAGTAGTATATACACCACACAACAAAAACTAATGGGTGAATATGGCATACATATCACGAAAAAAAAGTTAGATGAGGAAACCCATACCTTATGTATTGATTTCCAACGTATGCATTAAAACCTATAGTATAATATATATATGTTTTTATAAATCCATAAAATAAAAATATTCATACTTATATTTTACAATATATTATTTTATTATGATTTTATATTACCCATTTATTAAAAATCCGATGTCAATGCACAGTTTCGTGAAGTAAGGACTTTGTTTTTTGTACATGTCTTGACTTTTTCTTCTTGGTACCATTACATATATCATAATTTCATAATCACCATAATATATAAAATAATATAAATATCATATATATTATTATATATGTATTTATATCAATCTATACAATTTAATTATAGGAAATAAAATGCACCTTTATGTAGACGGTAGGCCGTACGTACGCATGAACCCTCCTTCCATTTTCTAGTCATATTGAATGAAATAAAAGAAAACGAATTATATATATATATATCTATATATTATGATTATATCAGCATAATTATGTCATATATATCACCTATTTTTAATAACACCATACTTAATACATTCCATGTAAAGCGTTGTCCATAAATTAATGATGTTATCGTATTCCCACAAAATAGAATACAAGAAGGTAAATATTATTTAATAATTAGAAAAGAATAAATACATATTAAATATAATATATATAAAATAGAAACATAATTTAAATAAAAATTACCATGAATAATAAGTGGTAATGTAAAAAATTAATGACATCATTTCACGGGGTGGTAGTCCGCCATACACACGAACAATGATCTCGTTACCCATTTGATGGAAGTTTGTGTATGTTTAGTTAAACAATTAACATAAAACATAAAATTATATTTAGTAAACTTATTTTATTATATAATAATTTAATAATAATAATTTAATGTGTTTTATAAATAATGAAAACAAAAGTGATCATTGATGAACAATACCACTTCTTCAGGTAACTTCTTTTGGTTTATACCAAATGACTTCCTTGGTTTTTTTTATGAAATAATTAATGATTATAGGATGATGGATAAAATTCTAGGGAGTGAATTTTGTATATATTTTCAAATCGTAATTTATTTTAAATGTTTGATGAAGGGGGATAGGTGGTGGATTTTTTTTAAGTGAGGGAGAGGACTCACTTGGTATTTTTTAAAAGAAGTTATGTGAACCAATGTTTTTACCTACAAAGAGGATTAAAAACACACAATATTAGATAAATGAAGGTATAGGATTTATATATGGATATAAAATGGGTTTTGGATATGTTTAGGGTCATTTTATACCTTATATTCTCATTTTAACCATTAATTAAACTCATTTTTACCTTAATCACTCTGATTAATTTTAATTTCATTCACTAATATTTTCTGTAAAAATGTAATTTGAACTTACTAGAAATTATATATTATTATAATTAAAAATATTGAATCCTTTTTTATAAATTAATATAACATATTTGGCATAAATTAATTTAAAATTAATACCACAGATGAGATGAAACAATGAGTTTTTAAAGTGAAAATGATCAAAAGATTATAATGTTTTTATATCCAATTTCAGTGTGAAAATGATTAAAATGAAATAAATTTAATTTATTTACTTCTAATAGATATAATATAACTTTTAATCTAATTTAAATTATATTTTTACTATATTAATAAATTAATCGAGAATGCATTTTTTAATTAAAAATCATTATTTTTATACTATTCATCAAAAAAAGAAACTTCTCTTAAAGATATAAAAAATAACCCTAAGATAATTTTGATGTCCCAATTTAAAAAATTAAGTTTATATTATAAATTTATATTTATAAAAGTCTCAAAAATCGGTTTTAAAAAGAGTCCTCAATCAAAAGGCAATAAAATCACTTTTTAGAAAAAATACAGTTTTAAGCGTAATGTGGGATTTATTATTATCACATGTATATAAAAAATGGGATGAATGTTAAATAAATTAATGAATATATATAATCTATTAATATCATTAAATACATTCATCAAATTTTTTTAATTAATTTATTGAGGAAAATGTGTTTGATAGCATAAAAATTGTTTTTGAGAAAATGTTTTCCTACATATTCCAAAGGGTATAATTTTAATTTATAGTAATTGGTAACCAAATAATTCATCTTATAAAAACATATAAAATAAATTTTAATAATTTCTCTAATACTATTTATAAAATTCACTCCAAATTCTTGGTGATAACAATCATATTTTATAATAATATAATATGCCATGCTTCATTTAAACTCAGTGTTGTGTATAACTCAATAAAAACGTAATGTTGAATTTTGGGAATGTTTGAAAAGTGTTGAATATAAAAAAAGAAAAAATTAGTTCTTTTTGTAACAAAATATATATTTATTGTTTCGTGAAATGAAAAATATTTGAAAGATCAGATGAAATCAAAATAAATATTTCATAAAATATCACGGTGTTACATTTTATGCCCCTTAAAATGAATTTCACCCTTGAAATTAATTTGGTTCATTAAAGGTTTAATAGATGAAATTTTCTTTTATAGAAACCCACATAATAAAAATTAATACAAATAATTCCATTAAATAGGGAAATTTGGACACATAATGGTTACCCAATGAAATTAATAACTAGGTTTCCATACAGGAGAACATAGGTGAAAACATGAACATGAAAGATAAATATAAATATCGAGTTCTAATAGAGAGTGATAGGTAAAATGGATCCTAACAAAGTGGATGATCCATAAAAATTTAAAAACCAAAGAAAACCATAAACTTGAGAGGCATGAAAAAGGTCATTGATACCATGAAAATATTGATACAAGTACATACTCATTATTCATGATCCTTTTCCTAATGTTGATTTTTTTTCTAGAAGATGATATAGTTACATTATTTAATTCCATTTTATAAGAAAAATATCACTCTATAGTTGTGCCTTGATCAATTTCTACTTCATCTCTTACTCCAAGAAATGAAGGTTAATTTTTTATACCTGAGTCACTAATATATCACAAGAACCCTAAGTAGGATGATAAGTTATTTAATAAATCATTCATTATCATAGAATTAAAATGTTTATAATAGGTTATATAATATTCATAAATCATACTATGGTGAATTAATAAGTTAATATATAAAACATCATCCAAATTTCAACTCAAAACATTCCATAAATAGTTAAAATTATATCCTTTCCAAAATAAAATTCACTCTTTTTTCGTAAATAAGATCTTATCATATACAAAAAAAATTCATTAGAAGCTTGGCTTCATCCTTATGATGATAGAATATTGAATGTGATTTTATTATTCCCAAATCTATATAGAGGTAGATAATCACCTGAAAATTCACTAAAGGATTTACATTAATATTTTCATAGGGATTATTCATACAAAATCAAACAGGAAATCCCCTTTTAAGGAGGGGATGATAAGTGTGTCCTAATTATCATGATTCACTTTATCCATTATGAATACAAAATTTTTCACCTTTTCATTTTCCATATTGGTTTTTGAGCCTTATTATCCATATGATCCCTTGGATTGGGGAATTGATTTTCATAATTCCCAAACTCTTTGAACATGAAACATTGGAGTTTGGGTGGTGTATTAGTTGGTATTATATTCTAATACATTGCATTAACCATACAATTAATCATATTAAACATTCACATATTTTATGAATTGTATTTCCACATTCAAATTACCTCCCAGTTCCATTCATGAAATTACCATGATGCTTTTTCCCACATTCTTGGAACATATATATATTGAATTGACTTCCACTATTTGAGTTTCCATGAGACCCTAACATCATTTTCATATCAAAAATAGAGGAACGGTCGGAAAATACAATTTAAATTTATACTTTCAGTGCACATCGAATGACATATTAATAGATACTAAAGTATATTATATACAATCCCTTTCAAAGACTTGGTTTTTGGCCACCAAAGAATTGATTGATTTTTATTTAAGCCCTGATGATATAAACAGAATCATACATTGAAAGTCATGTAAAATGAGATTCATACGCACCCATAGATTCATCATCCATTTTCTTAAGATTAATGAATTCCTTTTCCATCTTTTTTCATAGAATATGAAGGAGTTACTTACTAAAAAATATCCCCTTAAACTCTTACCATTCCATAGATTCAATTTCTTCTTGTTCCCTTATATTCTAAATAAGAGTCCACCACTGATACCCTTCACCTTGAAGATAATAAACATCCAAAATGAAGTTTTCATATTTTAACGAATGAATAATGTAAAATATATTATCACTCCTACTGATCCATTTCTCCAAAAATGGTGGATTAGTGGAACCACTAAAAGAAGCTGGATATTTCCTCATAAAGTACACACCATAATTTTGTTTCCTTATTATATCATTTTCAATATAAACATTATTTCTAGATTAATAAATCTGTTTCAGGATATCAACAAGACATTATTTTATAGATCCCATATCTTTTGGTTGATCAGGAGGGTAATTGACGCATTTTTAGTTGCATTCATCCTAAACATGGTTACTTTTGTTTCCATCCATTGAATAAAACCCAAAATAATAATGTGATAAACACTAATTATTGTAGAGAACTATATAGTAATAAAAAATAACATATTGGATGTCAAAATCATGACATGTTCTTCTTTAATATATAACTCCTATTGTTTATCATAGGTCATTCATATTTATAGTCTATTTAAAAGCATAGTGATGGTTCAGAAATATTTTTTAAATTCTCAAAGCATATCCTCTAGGAGAGACAAACTTGGTGTGTAAGAAGGCCCATTGTCATGCACTAGGTCCCGATCGAGTCTAGCTCAATACCATTTTTTCAAGGTTGTTACCCCTATAAACATCTATGCTTGAGACACATCCACTAATAGTATCCAAAAAAGATTCAATTACTTGGAAAAAACTCTCTCAATTATTTACCAAAATTCTAGGACATTTTCCTAAACATCAAATAATCCTTATACTTATACATAGAGACATCCATAGACATATCCTTTGAAATATCCCTAGGGGTTTCACAAAGGTTTTCTCATTCTAGTTTCAAATGGTTGACTAAACCATTCATTTTATACCAATTATAGTGACCCAAGGCTTATCATACATTGATATTACAACTTTATAGATCTATATTCATTAAATTGTATAAAAACATGCTTGAGGACCATAATAGTCTAGTTCCTTCATAAAATTGGAAACAAAATCTTCAAACTTGGTGAAATATCTTCATCATCTACTTTAAATATCATCCCCATTAGTACTCCTACTTAAAACCATTCTTCATAACCTAGGGAAATGAAACATAAGAGAGGTTGATCTAGGATGCTTAGTAAGGGTAAAAAAAGAGAAATCAATATATTATCATATTTAAATATAAGATAATCATAATGGTATGTGATCATGAAAACAAATAATGTGGTTTATACCCAATTTGTCATAGATGATAAAAAAGAGGCATGACATAAATAATGGTATTTTATAAGACATGAATGATAATATAATCAAGAAAATAATCAATGTGAACATAACATAAACACATGACATTTAATTGTGTCATACACATCAGCTTATAACATTGTGACATGTATAAATTGAATCAGGTTCACTCATTTAGTTAAGGACATGAAATTAGAACCACACCTATATTTATGAACATGAAGCCAGTTCTAGGAATAACATTGTGAACATGTAATCAGGTTCATTCATAACATCATAATAGTAAAGGTTTACTCCCAAGACTATAAACATAGTTGACCTGGATAAACCTATTTCCCATTGTGGATTAGGACACAACTATTTACCATTGTGGTTTGGGACACTCTTGTCTCCCACTGTGAACCATGTCACACCTTTGTCCCATTGTGGATCAGGATACACCTATTTACCATTGTGGATCAGGACACACCTATTTCACATTGTTGATCTGGGCACACCTATTTCACATTGTGGATCAGGACACACTAGTTTCCCATTGTGGATCAAGCCTGTTTACTTTCTTACCATCATAATCTCTTGAGATATAAATAATTACCCAATGCATTTGAGGGAGATATTGGTACCAACCATATCATAATGAAAACCAAATTTATGTTTGCCACAAGATCATTAACATTCATCATATCAGAACCCATGAAATGAAACTGGGTGTCATATAAATTTTATTATATCATAACATATGGAAAAGAGATAGGTTCCATAATCATTTCATTATAGAATAACCCATGAGAAGAAGCAAGTTTCATAAGCATTTTATCATTGTATAACCAACGACATAAAAACATTTATCATAAAAAACATTTAATAATAAACATAAACCATTCAAATAAATAATAGTAATTATTTCCTTAAATCATATACCTAGTAAAGCATAAAATATATCAAATGAGGTTATAATATATGGAGACTTATTTTGAAAGATCACTTTGAACATTTCTTAAGGGAAATAACCTTTCTTTGAAAATCACTATAAAAAACATAAAACATTTTCAAAATAATGTTCTTTTAAAACCACTTTGGAAACATATATATACATCTTATAAAAATCCATTAAAAATATTTTATGAGGAAAATATCCTTTCAAATTTGAAAACCACTTTTTAAAACATAAATGTTTTGAAAAACAGTTTTCTTTGAAAAATTATAATATAATATTTGAAAATAATTTAAAAAATGTTAAAGATAATTTTTTTAAATTACTTTATCCTAAAATTATCTTCAAATATCATTGAAAAATATTTTTTAAAATATTTTTAGAAAACATGCTTTTTGAAGGAAAATCATTAACTGAAAATATGGGTTTTCATAAAAAAATTAATTTTATAGTCCTGAATACATAAAGGGAGTAAAATGAAGGAAGAAAACGTATTGTAATGAAGGATAATAAAATTAATTATAATTATTTAGAGATGGATCATAAGATTTGATCATTGAAAAAATAGTCATAAACAATCCCGATGATGATGAGATTGCAACATAAAATTGTTACCAGTTAGGTAACCTTGAATGATAATCTCCAGGAATTAATAATCATAAAAATTAACTTAAAATATCATGAGGATAAATAAATTAATTATATTAAATGTAAAATATTTTTTATGTAAACCTCATGAAGGAATATAGGTGCATAATATGACATACATCTCAAGGAAGGGAATTTGAGACAAAAAATTCCTTATCATTTGAGTAACTTTTGAATCATAGGAACCGTGAAAGAATAACCACAATATAAATTCTAATTATAAATAAATTATGTTTATTCATGATATATAATGTCATAGGTTAGTATATACACAACATAAAATAAATACGTGGTGAATGTGGCATGTGCCTCATGAAAGTAAAAAGTGAGACGTAAACCCCTTACCATTTTGTTTACTTTTGAACCATAAAACTCATGAAAGAGTGATCATAAAATGAATATTTAAACACTCATAAATTTAAGTAGAATAATTATAAAATTCATTCATGGTCAGTATATACAGAACAAAAAAAATAAGTGGTGAATATGGCATACATCTCACAGAAATAAAAGTGAGACAAGGAAACACTAACCTTATGTCTTGATTTACATTGTATGAAGTCACCTACGGAATAATAAATATAAATTTATTATAAATATATAACAAAACCATATTAATAGAACATAATATATATTATGACATTATGACATTATATTACATATTTATTCAGAATCATATGTTAAAGTTATGTTTCACGTAATAACAATACTATTTTTCATACATGTTTTGACTTGTTCTTCTTGGTGCTCTTAATTAGATAATTATTAAGTAATCTCAAGAATGTATATAATGATATAAATATCATATATTTTCATTATATATGAATTTATATTAATCCATTAAACATAATAATAGTAAATGAAATGCATCGTTCATAGAGACGGTAGACCGTACGTACGTGAACAATCGTTCCATTTTCATGTCGTATTGAATTATATAAAATTAAATGAAGTATATATATATATATTAACTATATTAGAATAATTATGTGATATATATGACATATTTTTAATAAAAGCATCCTTTACCTTCCATGTAAAGAATAGTCCACACGTCTAAAAACGATGTAATCATATTCTAAAAAAATGGAAAGCATGAATATATGTGTTATTAAATAATTATAGAAGAATAATTATGTCATAAATATCATAAATATCATATAAAAATAGTATTTACATTATAAATCTCAACCATAATAGGTGGAAAAAAATTACATCATTTCGCAAGGCGGTTTCCCACTATAGACAAGAATGATGATCTCATTACCAATTTGATAGAAGTGTTTGTTAGTGCTGGTAAAAACACTAACATAAAAAAATAATTATATTTAGGATACTAATTTTATTATATAATCATGTAATAAGAATAATTTAGATGATTCTAGAAAGGATTAAATCAAAATCCATCATTGATGAACGTTATATCTTCTTCGGGTAACTCCTTTTGGTTTACACCAAAAGTCTTAATTGGTTTTCTTTATAACAAAAGTTAGGATTATAGGATGATATTATTGATGTTGGTGAGTGAATTTGGTAGAGTTTTTTAAAGCATAAGTGGATTCATATGTTGGAATAATAGGGATAGGGGGTGGTTTTTTATAACTGAAGGATATGACTCAGAAGGAATTTTTGGAAAGAAGTTAGGTGAACCCATGTTATTACCTTCCAATAGGATTAACTAAAAAAAATATTAGATACAGTAAGTTTTGATGTATAAATATGAACATAAAATGGGTTCTGAAAATTTTAGGGTCATTTAAAAACCTTACATTCTAATTTTAACTATTAATTAAACTCATTTTTACCTTAATCAATGTGATTAATTTTAACTGCATTCACTAATATTTTTAGTTAAGAACTAAGTTTAAAATAATAGAAATTATAAATTATGATGATTAAAAATGTTGAATCCATTTTTAAAAATTAAAATTACATAATTTGAAAAAAATAATTTAAATTTTATCACTTAGATGAGATGAAACAACAAGTTTTTAAGAGAAAATGGTCAAAATCATGCATTGTTTTTATATTCAATTTCAATATGAAATTGATTCCAATGAACTAAATTGGATTTATTTATGTTAAATAAATCTAATTTAACTTTTAATCCAATTTAAAATATATTTTAACTATATATATAAATTTTAAAAATGAAGTTTCAATTAAAATTCAGTATTTTTTTACTATTCATCAAAAAATAAAACATCTAAAAAAACCAAAAATTCACCCTAATATAATTTTTATATTATTATTTAAAAAATGAAATTTTATTTTACCAAATTAAATTTATAAATTCTTGACAATTAATTTTTCAAATGAGTCTTCCATCAAAATTTGACCCAATCTCTTTTTAGAAAAACTACAGTTTTTAAGCGTAATGATGAATTTATTCATACCAATTTTTTGGAAAACAAATAGAATGAATGATAAATAATTTATTAAATATATATAATATTTTAATTTCATTAAATGATTCCTTAAAAGTAGTTTAATTCATTTGTTGAGGTAAACCATATTTGATTGCATAAAAATAGTCTTCTAGAAAATGATTTCCTATATTGTCAAAAGGGTTTTATTTTAATTTCTTGTAATTAGTCACTGAAGAATTCATCTTATAAAAATGTGTAAAAAATATTTTCGTAATTTATCTAATCCTATTGATAAACTCAATTCTAATGGCTAGGTGACACTAATCATGATATATTATTATATAATAATCCATGTTTCATTTAAACTTAGTGTCACATATAACTCAAGATAAATATATTTTTGTTTTTTGGGAAAGTTTAACACGGTTTTGTGTGTAACACAAGATGAAATTAGGGATTTTGTGTAAGAAATTATATATTCTATATTCTATATAATGAAAAATATCAGAAATTTGAATTTAAATAGAAAAAAATATTCCAAAAAAACTCTCAGTGTTACCCATTTCCAGTAAGAATCAAAACCAAAACCATATTAAGAAAAAACCCCCTAAACAATCAACAAGTCCTCTGGAGATACCGCTCAAACGAGATGACACCATATACCAACCATAAATGATGATAAGGGAAAAAAATATTCCAAAAAAACTCTCAGTGTTACCCATTTCCAGTAAGAATCAAAACCAAAACCATATTAAGAAAAAACCCCCTAAACAATCAACAAGTCCTCTGGAGATACCGCTCAAACGAGATGACACCATATACCAACCATAAATGATGATAAGGGAAAAAAATTCTCTTAAATAAATTCCAATCTTGTCATTACATAACAGAGGAAAAATAATAATAATAATACCTTGGCATACTGAGTGTACATATGTGAATCATTTTCCCAAGTACTCTCCACTATACCACTTGGCCTTTATAAAATATGAACCAACTGAATTGATTTCCCATAAAGAACCATCTCCCAATGATCCTAAATCTTGATTGGATGAAACATGAAAATAAAATCAGCGTAAATATCCAACAATCCATACTTTATAATGTGTGATTCCTTGTAAAGATACCAATGAAGATATATCACATGGAAGATATCATAAAACCTCTCCAACAGCGAGGGGAGTGCTGATGAATATTCCACCTCACTAACTCTACCATGAAACATGAAAAGGAAAATATACTTGGGAGATATATTTCTCTAAAAGATAAACCTTTGTTTCCCATGATGAGGTAAATCCTTAAAAAACTCATGATCAGAAACCTTAGACTATAATTGTATCCTCCTCCAACCAATGTAGGCCTTCTGACATTCCATCACCACTTTAATCCTCCCATGAACCACCTAGATCTTCTTTGTCGTATCATACACTATATTGAAACAAAAAATATTTATTATACAACATCTTTCCATTACAACATAGATTAGAATTTCTAACCATATGCCTCAAATAGATCCATTATAATGGAATAATGGATTCTATTATCATAGGAAAACTTGACCAATAGAAAATTAATTATTTATGATCTGCCAAAATCACAGATACATAACCATATCATATCCTCTATCATTTGTATGGTCCAAAATATCTCTATCTCGGAGGATCACCCCTCATAGTTATCTAAACTATGTGTCATGACCCTCTTTCTTCAAGATTAGGGAAGGGATGGAAATGTGTCATGACCTTCCTTCTTCAATATGAAAAAGAGGTAATGAACCCTGAGTCCCGCCTCCAGTAGGCCCTGGGGTGGTGAGGAGAACCAAGTTTATACAAATCTCACAAATTAGGAGGCATTATCCTTTTTATAGTAACCAAGATAAAAAGATAAGATGTATTAATCTCAAAACAAATCCAAGAAATATATTTAAAAGAAGACAAAATCCACCCCACATGCATGTTTAAAGTAAAAATGCTAGAAATAGAATGAAAAACTATAAAGTAAATAACAAAAGAAAAAACTAAGCAACGACACAACAACTATCCCAATTCCCAAGAGTGTAAGGTCCAAAATGGTCCATATAATCTCCTTGGAAAGCTGAAATTTTTTTTGTATACATAGGGTGAACATAAAATTATAATCAATAGGAAAATCCAAAGTCACTCGTGCACATGTGAGAGAAGCATACTAATTCCCATGTGAGAAAATATTAGAAACTCAAAAGAACCTAACAAAGAATATTATCCACCCAAACCTCACGAAGGAAAGATCACCAAATATTTCAAGTCAAGTAAAGAAAAGAAGTCATCACATTAATGATAGGGCACCCCACTCCACATCCAACTTGTAAACTACTCATCCCTAATGAAGAACATCATGACACTACCACACTCTTCCACAAGCCCCACTTCCACAAACTGCCTTCACTCACCTGGGCCACAAACCACATCCCACCCATAGAAACATTTTCCACAAACCACATCACATACATCCCATAGACACTAGGGCCTCAAAGGAAAACCTCCTCCTGAAGACACCTGGGAAAGTACAACACATCTCATCCCAAATACACCTGAAAAAACACACCTCACCTGTAGGTACCTGGGCCTCAATACCACACCACAACCATCCTGTGGCGTCTTGGGCTACCAATTCCTAGAAGAGGGATCATATAATATCCAATGACCATCCATCCATACTCCCACTAAGATGTTGGGAAAGTACACCCTCCCCCATAATAATGGGGGTGTTCAGAACGTAGTACTCAAAAAATGTGTTCTTCCAATAGAAAACAAATGCAACTACATGTATATATATAGGTACCAAATACTCAGCCCAAATTATAGGTTAAAAAAAACAACCAGCCCACAAAAAACCTCCATTTCTTCACCTCTAACGCATAACCACATAGCCAACCATAAACTTAATTCCTAACCCCAGCCCATTCATTTAAATAATTATCATTCATTATTAAATAAAGTCCTAATATTTTGATTAAATCCCTACCAGAGAAACTACCATCCACTAAATATGTTATAAGGGTGTATTAACCATACCAACCACTACCCATGACAAATAGAGAAACAAGGACCAGGGTAAAAGAATCCTCTTTAACACCCATTCCTAATATACTGGTCTCTGGAAACATTGGGAGAAATGACCACACAAGGTAACACCATCCTTTTTTAAAATAATCCCTCTTAAACCATCATCGGTAGCCCCACTACATGAATAAAACCACATCCCACAACAATAAAAAACTCAACCATTTTATAGTCCCACTATATAAACAGACCATGCCCAATAACCATAACACAACCCATATGCAGACCCACTATTAAACAAGTTCACCCATTCCATAATCAATATATCTATCAACCTAATATACCATTTCACCCTCAAACCACCAGCACCAACCCCCATTCTCTAAAAAAACACCACAACACCCATAAATTGTTCAATATAGAAAAGATCCACACACAGTATGCAACCACACCAAAAAAGGCAAGGGTATTCAGATTTAACAATTTTTTTCTTTAATTACACTTTGATAAAATATGGGTTATCACAGAATAAGTTTGATATTGGGGTATCCATTTATTTATATGAGTATATGTGGTTAATAAATTTCATAATTATAGAGTTCAATGGGGGATACATAATAAGTGTAAAACATCACCCTTGCGCAAAAAAATACCACCAATGGCCATGTTTTTCAAAAGGCATAAAACTCACAATATGGATCAAAGATAATAGATAAACCAACACAAACATCATCATTAACTTCACAGCACCTCATTTATTACTAAGGCAGCCAAACCAATTATCATAACATGGTCTTTTATATTCAAAATATCCTTAATTAAGATTTGGATTCGACTATATTCTCAAAGAGATTGGAGTTTACCCACCCTGCATGATGCACAATTAAAAGAGAGACGACGTAATCCATACCATACAGAACAGATGATCAATAACTCCTCCTTACATAAAAATAGTTGGTCGTGAAAATAGTAGGATACTCCATGGAAGGCTAAATCTGATCGACAAAACACAACACATGAATCAATGTGGAAGAATGGCTCTAGGCATATCAAGAGAAGAAGAAAACCCACGGGGAAGAGAAGATCATGACTTAGAATCTCTAGATCCAATATCATTGTGAGGGAAACGGTTTTAAGGGACATAAAAGTCATATCATGGTCATGACCACACATTTTGACTATTTCCAAGCCCTAGGAGTGGTAGGATATTAAATATATAATTAATATTCTTTAAAATGCCTTTAGAAATTCTCAAACTAGGTTTTAAACTCCATTTACATGAAATAAAATATTATAGGGGTAAAACTAGAAAAACTAGAAAAAGATTGAAATGACTCACTGATGGGTGAGAAACTAAAACAAGTCACCGACAGTGAGCGACCAAAACATGACTCAACGACATGAGCCACCGACAATGAGTCATTGAAGCGAATAACCTATGCCACCCACCCACACCCGACCTATTGATAGCTTAATTCACAGACACCCTAACCTACTGATGCCCTTACCTACTAACGCCCTGACCTAACGATGCCCTCACCTATCGATACTCTGACCCATCGACAACCTGACATACTGATGGAAAAAATAGGAATTTTGTAAAACTATTGCAACGAGATAACATCACCTCCCCAAAAACTATATTTTAACAGTGTAATGGTCTGGGAGGTCCAAGTCATTACATCAGATACCTCTCAAACTATTATTTCCCCCGAGAATTCAAAACCAATCCCATAAAAAAGAGGTTCCTGAAAAACCACCCTATAAGATATCTCTCAAGGATAAACCACCTTGTGTTGTTCAAAATATGGAGTGAAACCTAAAAATCCAATAACAACTACTCCCACATATTCTAACCCAAACATTCAAAAGATACCCCACACAAGCACAAACTGTTTGGACACATGAGTTAAGTAATTTCTTCCTTCATGTCAAGATACTATCTGCTATGAGAGGAACTGACTCTCCCTCGTGAGTTTAATCACATCTCAATTAATGAATCTTGATTTGTAATTGAGAATCCCCTTTTTCACATGATAGAACATTATTAATTTAAAGAACAATTAAAAAAAATAATCATATAAACAAGGTTTGAGTATTACATCATAAATAAAAATACACAAGAAAAACTCAAAACAACTTCGGGTACTGGGAACAAATCTTTGCTTCTCACTCCCAAGTACTCACCTCTAAGACACCATGACTCCACAAAAAGAGAACCAATAGAATGATCTATCCATGTATCATCTTTTCTTGATGATCCTATATCTCTACTCGGTGCCCCACAAATGCTGTGTTGTCCTCGATATCCAACTATCCCCATTCAATGATGTGGGAGTCACCTTGTATATACTGATGATGCTGGAAAATGTGAAAGTCTTTGTGTATTCTCTCCAACAGTGGTGGGAATTCCAACTTTTATTCCTCCTCACCAGCTTTCCCTTACACCTCGAAAGGACCGATTAACCAGGGAGAATGTTTTACCCCTCTACGAAACCTCTACTACCCATTTCGAGCCGAAACCTTCAACAACACATGGTCCCCAACCTCAAATTCTAAGGGCCTTATCCTTTGATCTGCTTAAAACTTTTACCGGTCTTTTCCTGCCTTCATCATATCATGAAAAAGTTGAACCTTCTCGGACATACTCTATGCCACATCCAAACCAAGATCAACCACCTCCCAAACTTCAATCCAGTATAAAGGTGAATGACACGATCTACTAAACAGGGATCCAAATGAATCCATACCAATAGAAAAGTGATATATATTATTGTAATAAAATTGTACCAATGGAAATTTTTGCACCCAAGACCCACCAAATTCCAAGACTCGTGATCGCATCATGTCCTCCAACGTTTGGATTGTTTGTTCTATCTTCCCATCTATTTGAGGGTGTAAAGTAGTGATGAGGCATAACTATGTTCCAAAAGAATGATACAATTACATACATACTCATGTGGTAAAATGGGTATCCTAATCCGAAATAATAGATCTCATAACCCCATGTAGCTGCACCACCTCATTCGCATACCTTCTCACCAAGGAATCCACTTTGTTCGACTCCTTAATCGCAATGAAGTGAGAATATTTCTTCGAGTGATCCACTACTACCCATATTTCATCACATACTCCCTAATACCATGATAATATTGTGAAAAAATCCATTAATATGTCATCCCAGTTATACTAGGGGACAAATAAGGGCTACAAGAATCCCTTGGGAACATGGTGCTTAGCCTTTACTTGCTGGAACACCAAGAACATAACCACAAACTCTTCCACATCCTGCTTCATCCCGAGCAACCATAACTTCTCTCTCAAGCCACGATACATCTAGGAAACACCGGGTTGTACCACTAAAGGTGACCTATGAAACTCAAGGATAAATCCCTTGTGCATTTCCACTAGGATAAACATCTTTCCATGGAACAACATTTGATTCTTTCCATCCTCTGACCACCCCTCCAGAGCATCACCCTGGTCAACATGATCACACATAACATATACCTTTGAGTATCCCCACTGAGACTCATACAACTATTACCTCATATATTACTACATCTTCATTTGAAATAGATTTTTTATGACACCATACATTTCTACATCTATGTACATGGCATCCAACACCTCCATCACCATCCAAGCATCCACATATTCTCAAACTACATCCTTCTATGACTTCCAGCTCATGCCATCAGCCACAAAATTCCCCTTTACTGAGGTATAAGAGATATCAAAATAATTTTTCTGAAGAAAATCCATCCACCCCTATTGCTACAAGTTCAGATCTTGCTAGGAAAAAATATTCCTCAAGATCTTGTGATCTGTGAACACCACAAAGCGCCTCCCAATGAGGTAATGTCACCAAAACTTTAGCACAAACACGACCGCTTCTAGCTCCAGATCATGGGTGGAATAGTTATATTCAAGGGTACATAACTTCATAGACCCATAATAGATCACTCCCCATTACTGAAACATCACACACCCCAAAACCTATATGGGAAGCATCACAAAAAAATTCAAACATCACCCATTTCCATCAAAACTGTAGCGCTGGAGAGCTGAACAACTTACCCTTAAACTAGATGAATGATACATTGAAATACTCACTCCACACAAATTCTTGGACCTTTTTGGTCAAATTCATTAATAGAGCTTCTACTCGAGAGAAATCAGGTTCAAATCTTTAGTAATAGAATGCCAGATCAAGAAAACTGCAAACCTCTGACACATTCTTAGTTTTTTCCTAAGAAAAAACGACCTCAACCTTCGATGGATGAACTGATTGACCCTACTAAGACACCACATGTATTATTAATTGTCCCACATGTGTCCCAAACATTCTCTTGGACAACATTTCTTAGTTTTGGTGGTGTCAAAGGACTTACAAGATAGTCCTAAGATTCTCAGTATGCTCCTCCTCTATCTTTGAGTAGATCAAAATGTCATAGATGAACATGATGATGAACTAGTCCAAGAAGTCATGAAAGAAAAATTTAATAAGTCCCATTAAAATTTCCTATATTTTTGGAACACTAAACCACATAACCACGAACTCGATGTGCCCATACCTTCACCTGAATCCAGTCTTCAGGATATCACCATCCTTCACACTCTACTACTGATACCCATACTGTAGATCAAACATAGAGAACCAAATTTCTCCCCTTATCTAGTCAAAAATATTGTCTATCCTATGGAGGGGATAACAGTTCTTGACCATCACCTAATTCAACCTCTAGTAGTCTATGCATAGCCTCATACAACCATCTTCTTTCTTTGCAAAAAAGACTAGAGCACCCCCCAATGACACACTGGGTTGGATAAATCTCTCCTCCATCAGATCATCAATCTAAAACTTTATCTCAAACAACTTATAAGGTTCCATTCGATAAGGATCCATCAAAATTATAGAATCACCGGGATTCAAGTACATCACAAACTCAATGTCATGTCAAAGAGATAAAGTCAAAAAATCCTTAGAAAAAACATCCATGATCTCCACAAAAACACTTGGATCCCCCACCATATCATCATCCACCAATTCCAATGACAACTTGACCAATAAGGAAATAAGGGGCGCCACATGATGACTTCCCACCTGGAAACTCTCCTCACCAACAAAAGCTACACAATGGACATCCATTTTTGGAAACACGAATCTCCTCCAAAAATAGTCGATGACAACATGCATGGAAAACAAATAGTCAATGCTAAGGATGATGTCGTATGGCTATATCTGTAGAATAAATAGATCCCCACTAGACTTATATTGGCCCAACATTACACTACATCCCCAAAAAACAGCAAACAATTTGGTATGACCTCCAACCCGTGTACTCAAAACCAGGGGAACAGAAAGTCTCTCTATGTCTAGTCCCAAAACATGGGCTAGAGAGGGTTCAAAAAAGGAGTGAGAAGGTCCTAAGACAAAAAATAACATGAAAGAGTACTGAATACGCTGATCATACCTCAAACGATCTCTGGCCCCATTGGAACTACAACCTCCATGGTGTAAAACTGACCACACCCATCTTCGCTTCCCCTCTACTTTCAACCACCTCCTTGACCATGTATAGGTTGAGGTCCCTAAATAACACCCTAAGTTCGGTCTCCACCTACTTCATCTACCCTCAGTGGAGCAGGAGCCTACATTCCCTGTGGCTAAAATGGCATGGTTGACAAATGTTATTGAGCTGGTTGCTAAACCTGCCCACCTCTACCATAATAAGCTCAAACTAGGCACTGAATCTGAAGGTTCTCATGGAATCCAAAATCAAAACACCTTTGTACCAAGCCAATGGGAAAAGAACGAGGACCATAAGGTTGAAACTAAAACTATTGAGGTCGATTCCTGACTGACCGAAAACTTGAAGGTGGAGGAATTGGAGACACGATGTTGGAATTCGTACCCTTTTTAGAACCCTTTTGGCTCCCTCTCATGGTAGAACTCCTCGTGAGTACATCATCTAAACCACTACCTCCTTCTTTTGGACCTCTAGGTATGCCAACAAGGTGAAGGGAGTAACTTCGTACTGAAGGGAAGGATGGAGTGCCTCCACTAAGAGTCTCACAAGAGACTACTCATCTTGAAATACATTCTGAGTAAAGAAAAGGATATCCTTGAACATGATCCCTATATCTTATACCAACATAATACCCTACTGAAAGGATATGATATATTTCCTCTTCTTGGACTTCATGGTCATGAAAATTAATTTTTCCCAGAACTCCTCAAAATCATCCAACAGAACATCAGTCTCCTTCCTCCCCCAAGGTAGAGCATCCACCACTGATGAGAAGCACCCAAAATTTGGCTCACCGCTAGATGAAACCAGTACTCCTTTAGAGCCTAGATCCAGCTAAAAGTGATCTCCAGTTCCTCAAACCAACTCTCTATCTATGTATCTGATACAATTACATCATACTTTACTAGAGTCCACCTCTACAAAGAAAGAATCATCTTTTGCCATTTTTTGTCGTACATCTCTACATCAACCATCCACTTATCAGCTGAATCCTCCTGTTGATCCTCCAATACTTGTACCACACGTGGACGATAACCAGGTTCCATAGGTAAAAAAATTAAATAGAGAACTCTTAATCTCACGATGTATGGGATTTATTTAGGATAAATTTTAACTCATTATTTATTCTAATTTCCCCAAAAATCCCAAAATTAAAGAGGAACACAATTCATTATGATGCATGAACCTTTCGTAGGGTCTCTACCCTGCAAATAGTGTAGCCTCACTTGTTCATCTAGTAAGGTTAGAGTCCTTGCATCAGATCATGAGGGGCCCTAAAATCCTATGTCCTATCCAGTATTCTATGGCCTATGTCATGCACCATGATATCCTAACAATATTTACCTACCATCCCATGAAATCCTCATTGTTCCTAACTCCATACTTCATCCTATCTCTCAACCATCACCTCCGATAGCATTCTGTCATGAACCTCCTTCATCAAATGAGGGAATGGATAGAAAAGTTCCATGACCTTCCTTCTTCAAAATGAAAAAGAGATAATGATCCACGATTCCTGCCTCATGTCGGCCCCAAGGTGGTGACGAGTACTAAGGTTATATAAATCTCATAAAATGGGTTGGAGATAATTTTTTATAGTAACCACAATTGGGAGATAATATGTATAAACCTCAAAACAACTATAAGAAATATTTATAAAAGAAACCAAAATACATACTACATGGATGTTTAAAGTAAAACAGCTAGAAATACAATGAAAAACTACAATGTAAAATCCAAAAGAGTAAATCCAAGTAGCGACACAACAACTATCCCGATGCCTGAGCTAGTAAGGGCCAATAGAGTCTGTATAATATCCCTGGAAATCTGAAAATAGTTCTATATAGGTAGGGTGATCATATAAGTATACTCAATAGGAAAATCCAAAGTCACTTGTGCCCATGTGGGATAAGTATACCAATGAACCTGTGAGAAAACAACATAAACTCAAAATCAATTAACAAGGTATACTATCCACCGTAACCTCACCAAGGCACACTCAAAAAATAATGCAAGTCAAGTAATGTAAATTAGTGAGCACATAGATGATAGAGTACCCCACACCACTTCCCACAGGATAACTCCTCATCCCTAACAGCGAACTTCTAGATGCTACCATACTCTTCTACAAGCCCCATTGCCAGAACCTGCCCTAACACACATGTGCCACATACCACAACCCACCCGCATACACCTGGGTCAGAAATCACATTACATATCTCCCTAATACACATGATCCTCAAACTAAAAACTCATCTTAAAGACCACTGGTAAAGTACAACAGATCACATCCTGAAGATACATAGGAAAAAATACCTCTCCCAAAGACATTTGGGCCTGAACACCCCACCACAACCTACCTAAGGAGTGTTTGGATACCGATGACTAGAAGAGGGAGTAGATAAGAGACAATATCCATCCATCCATCCTCCCACCACGATTTTGGTAAAGGACACCCTCTCCCATAATAATGGGGGTGTTCTACATATAGTTCTCAACATAGGTGGGGTGTATATAGAAAACACAAGGAACTACATGTATATATATAGGTACTAAACACTCAGCCCAACCAATGGGTTTTCAAAACAAGAAAATAGCTCATACAAAACCACCCTTTCTTCCACCTATAATGCATAACCACACATCTAGACAAAGACTTAATTCCTAACCCTAGCCAATTAATATAAAAAATTACTATTTTTTATTAAATCAAGACCAAAATTATTGAGTTCATCCCTACTTGGGAAACTACCAACCGCTACACATGTCATAAAGGGATAGTAAACATACCCACCACTACCATGGACAAATAGTGAAAGAAGGACCAGGGTAAAATAATACACAATAGCACCCATTACAAATATAACACTCTCTAGAAACTAGATGTGAAAAGCCAATGCAAGGTAGCTCCATCATTCTTCAAAATCATCCCTCTCAAACCATCCTTAGCAGCCCCATTGGATGAAAATAACCACACCCCTGAATAATGAAACTCAGCATGGTTACACTCCCACTACACAAATAGACCATTCCCAATAACCATAACACAACATAGATGTTGTACCACTATTTAAAAAGTTCATCCATTCCACAATCAATAAATATCATTACCTGAGATACTATTTAACCCTCAAACCACTGACACACACCCCATGCTCTCAAAATAAGCACCACACAACCCATATGAAGCTCAAGATATAGATGATCCACACACATCACAAAACTAGACCAAACAAGGAAATGGTATTCAGATTTAACACATTAATTATTTAATTCTACTTTGATATAATAGGGTTTATCATAGAACAAGTTTTATCATAGGTAATCCATTTATTTAACTGGGTATACATGGTTAATCAATTTTATAATTCTAGAGTTTAAAAATGGATACAAAATATGTGTAAAACATCACCCATGCGCAAACAAAGACAACCAATGACCATTATTTTCAAAATTCATACAACTCACAATATGGATCAAATATAATAGATAAAACAACACAAGAATCATCCTCCTCCTCCTATCCCCTCATTTATTAGTAAGGTAGCCAAAATCGTTATCGTAACAGGTTCGTTCATCTTTATAACATACTTAATTAAGATTTGTATTCAATTGTATTATCAAAGAGACATGAGTTTACCCACCCCGCATGACACATAAATACAGGAGAGACGAAGGAATCCCTACCTCATAGAATAGATAATAAAAAACTCCTCCTTATGCCAAAATAGGGGGTCACACAAATAGTAGAAGAATATAAGGAAGGATGAATCTGAATGCCACAACACCACACATGACTCAAAGGGGAAGAATGGCTCTGGAATCACCAAGATAAGAATAAAACACAATGGTAAGAGAATATCTACTCTTAGAAGTTCCATATCCAATATCAATTGAATGGAAATGGTTTTAAGGGCCATCAAATTCAGAACATGGTCAAGACCTCACAATTTGACTATTTAAAAGTCATAGGAGCATTAGGATTTTAAATATATAAATAATATCTCTTGAAAAACCTTTATATAATCTCAAAATATTATTTTAACCTAATTTATGTGAAATAAAACACAAGAGGGGTGAAACTGGAAGAACTGGAAAAATAAGGAAATGCGTCACCGATGAGTGATTGATCAACACAAGTCACCAATAATGAGTCACCAACACCTGAATCACTAATGTGAGTGACCGATGTGACCCACTAAAAGTGATTCATTGAAACGACTCCCCGATGCCACTCATCGACACTCGACCTATCGACACCCTGACCAACGACACCCTAACCTACTGATACTTGGACCTACCGACACCTTGACCAACCAAAGCCCCAAAAAATCGATGCCTTGACCTACCGACACCCTAACATACTGATGCCCTATCCTACCGATGCCTTAACCTACTAACTCCATGACCTACCAATAGCCTAACCTACTGATGAAAAAACTGGAATTCTGGAAAACTCTTGAAATGTGCTACCATCACCTCCTAGAACACCCCAAACACTGGATTTTGATAAAGTAATGGAATGGGTAGGTCTAAGACATTACCCTCTAACACTAAAAAGTAAACAATGTACACTACCACTACTTAGCCTCCTATGTTGGGCTGACCCTTCGATGGTTGACCAAAGCATCCTATTGAACATACCCAAATTGAACCACACATGAATGAACAACTAGCATATCTATATTAGAAATAATAATTCCTAATCCTGATTGTATGATATTTATTTAAATTAATTAAATTAATCATATTTTATTACAATTAACCTTCCCAAAAGATCACCCCCAAATCACCCTAAAATCAATGAACACTAATGAGTATGTTTTATGTAACTCTCCTTGTTATCTTCTAAATATGTATTTTCATATTTCTTAGTAAATTAAAAAATCTTAAAGACCTCACTTCAGATCATAGGGGGCCTTAAAATACCATTTCATCGTTTTTATCCATTTCTTACATCACATAATTAGATTTTTCTGTAATGTTTCCCTACCAAACCCATGTTGTCCTCACAAGTGCCTAGCTAAAG
This sequence comes from Viscum album, assembly GCA_963277665.1. Taxonomy (NCBI): domain Eukaryota; kingdom Viridiplantae; phylum Streptophyta; class Magnoliopsida; order Santalales; family Viscaceae; genus Viscum; species Viscum album. The sequence goes on from OY728141.1 coordinate 1,988,762,729, forward strand.
TCTCCATCCTACACCTTAACCAAAAGATCTGATACCACTTTGTTATAACCTTCCCCCAATAAGAACCCATACCAAGTTATAAATGAGGATTAGTGTGACCCCAGAGCCCTACCTCTAGTAGGACCTATGTTGGAAACTATCATCGAGGGTATAATCACACAATATAGGAGGCATTATCCTTGATAATCCCCAGAATAGAAGAATAAATACAACCAATCAATTTAAATGGTATGAAAATAATCCAAACCACATAAAAGATCCTAAAATAAATGATAAATAAAATACATAAAGAAGCTCTAAATAAATAATGAACGAAAATACATGTTAGGAGATCTAATGAAAATCCTCCACTCCAATATAGTATGATCCAAATTGGTCACCAAATCCATCTTGTTCATCTAAAACTTATATATACATATATGTATATATATATATATAAGGGAAATCATAACAATTATACCCAATAGGATCATCCTCAAGACCTCTATTGAAATTTGATATGACCATAATATTTCTCCTTACATGAAATAGTAGAACCAATATGCATCTAATAGGTTAACCACCCATCCCTGACCTCAAAATAACCCCTCTCTAAATATCTCATCCAATTATAATAAAATAGACTAATAAATATATCCATAAGTCACCCATAAACTAGTTCCTAACTATTTTTTCACTATAAAACCCTAATGAAATACATCTTGTTCCTTAGACCCTTTCTTATCACATATCCATATACCACATCATACCACATCCATATCATCATCTGCACAACCACATACCATACCAAATGACCACATCATGTGTATAAATTTAATAACATGAAATTTTTTAGTTAAAAAATTATTATTTTGTCATTTTATTCTTTATTTTAACTACCCATTATTGTTTATAGCATTTCATTAGTTTACAAAGAGGGGTTGGGGGTCTGTTTTAGGGAGTTGGTGGGGTGTACACTTGAAACTGTGGATAAAAAATCTATAGGTAGACCAATGACTAGTAAGTGGTACTCCATTAGTAGGTCAGTAAACCAGAAGGTATTAACTAAATTTCTATATTGGCCACCATCAAGCCAGTGGGATTCCACCAGATCTAAAAATGGCACCGATTTGGCCCAAGATAGTAGGGGAATAACCATATTTTTATACTATCAAAACCCCAATTTTATTTATTAATTCTCCTCCCTCAATCTGAACTCAATCCATTCAAACTTGAGTACTCTCATTAGAATTATTTGGATCCCCAACATGAATCCATGGAATATTGAAAAATCGATCAAACCTTTGATCCTCTCTTGGTTTGTCTAACTCTGTTTTGATCATAGATCCCATTATCCTTCATATTCCTCTCACCCAAAGGCTAGGAAAACCGAATCTATTGTATCTAGGATCCTCATTTTTTTCCTTTTAGATCCATCACATAATTGAGCGTTCTTGTTCAGATATCTAATACTCTTGGTCCTTTGTTCAAGAATTGTAATGGTATGTGTTTCCCTTTGTTTCATTTATTCTAGGTATGGATAATTTAGATATTATTGATTAGAACTTAAATTTTTAGGGTCCTTATTCAATTAATAGGATCCTTAGTCCATTTTATCTTATTATTACTATATCAGTGTTGAAATTATCATGTTTCACAGTTGGTGGTGTCATGAATTGGCTTTGTTCTTCAAACCATGTTTTCTCACTCCTTGAATTTGGCTTCTAATTTTTTTTAAAAAATATAGTTTATGGATTTATCTTAGAAATGGATTTAAAGTTCGTTTAAAGTCGTGATTTATGAAATACGGTGGTTTTGGTCACATTTTTGAAAATTAATTTCTTTCATGGTGTTGTTTATATAATTTTTTTGAAATAATATTTTATATGGTTCCAAATATGGGACACCCATGAATGATTTTAATATGTTATGTACATTGATGATAAATGATGTGATAGGGAGATATCCTAGGGGATTAACTCTTACCCAATAGACATATTAATCTAGGGTAATGTGTGCATGAGGTGGCCTTATATTTGGTAGGGATCTACTCTTGGGAGTGAACTCTTACCCCTTATACCTATTCTGCTAGGGTAATGTGAAAACTTGGTAGATTACTGGTGATGATAATGAAATGATTATACTCATTGAACTGGAATTAATGTGACCCAAGGGATCATCTTACTTGGTGATAATGGTTGAAAAATTATGTTTGAAATGTTAAGGGAAATTATTTGACAATCAAAATATTGGTGTGTTTTATATACTGGGAAAATTTATGGACTTCCATGATTTATATTAAACTATGAAAAACTATATACCATTCCTCAATTTTCTTTACTAGAGAATAATTGGTTTATTTTATAAATTCATCTTATTAAAACCTTTTTGGGATGCTACTGGGTTTGTTTTGATCACTCCAAAAACACACCTTTGGGTTTATGTATATATTGTTATATTTGACACATGTAAGGGAATGTTACAATGGGTCTATGATGTGTTTTTCGTGAGTAGGTAATGGTAGTATGTTACTGATTATTCATCATATAGAGATTTTTTTTTCATATATTTGTGATTCAATTTGGTTTTTTAGTTTTTGGACCCCTTTTTCTCTTACATTTGTATCTGTTCTATTGTTAAATTATATTAGCATACTCACATTCCCTTTATTTTTATAATACATTTTATTTTCATTCATATAAAATCACTTCCAAAGTATGTTCTTGGTGCTCGGGTTATTCTATCCAGCCCATGGGGATTATAAACACCCTTCAGGCCATATTTTGGACTAGCTCGGGTTCTAGATTGTTGGGAAATCTGGGTTGGTTTATAAAGAATTGGTTTCAAAGGGGGTTGAATTTTTTTCCGAATTGGTATTCATTTTGTTATGTCTTGGAAGATATGATATAGGAATGTTGGAACTTAAGGTTTAGGTTCGGAATGAGTTATTGACTATCTGTCATCATGAAAAGCCTTAGGTTACATAATGTATTTTGATCCCAATCTTTATTTTTTCCACGCCTCTATAAATTTTTCAGTTTTTTTTATTTTAAGTTAGAATTTATTCTCCGATTTCATGTTCTTATGTATATTTTTTTAATGATATTGTTGGGTCAGAATGACTATGATGAAGACACAAGAGGGGGGGGGAGGGATGAATTGTATTTCTCTGAAAACATGATAGAAACAAAACTCTCCTCTGGTTTTAAAAAAAATCCGTTCCTTATCCAATAAATATGAGTAATAAAAAAAATAAAGGAAAGAACAAATCATAATGATATATAGTGGTTTTGAGCACTGTAATTCTCTAGTCGACTCCACCAATGATATCTCCATGACCTTGATGATTTTTACTAGCATGTCCTTATCTAGAGACCTATACAATTGAGTGAAGGTAGCTGCCACCATTACAATAAGGATTTTATATGACCTTTTAGTTATTTTATAGAGAACTTAGATATCTATAGATTATTATGAGGAGTTGAAACTCCACGATGACTGAGTACAAGTAGTAGACACGAAAACCTAAAACAAATCAAGATGATGTTTATTAATAGGAGTTTCAACTAATAGTTGTATTTGCAAATGGTAAAATAAATGGACTTCCCAAAACACAATAGAAAAAAAATATTATTTAAAAAATAGTATTCTTTTAATGAATGATAGGGAAAAAAATTAGAATATGATCAAACATGTATGTCTCCAAAGTGTAGTTTTGATAGGTTTTTTGTTAGGTTATAACAAAAATTAAGAAATAAATACAACAAAAACAACACAACGATAAAAAAAGGGTCAAAACATATATGTCTGTAAAGTGTATCTCTTTAAAGAACTAGAGATGATGCGACAATATTTTTTTTCAACCTACATCTATCTCAATATTGGTCATAAGAAACTATTAGTATTTAACAAGAAATTTTAATTGCTTCAATTAAAATAGATCCATAAATACCACATGATAAATTGAGACAATAAAACAACACATCAAGATTTGAATTTGAAATTGAACACTCAGCGAGAACCATAACTTCCTTGAGTAATATGAACATTTTAGTCTATTAAACATGATTCCTAAAATAATTAATTAAACAACATAAAAAAGATATTTAATTCTTGGGAATCAATTTTGAAAATAATTCATATTTCAAAAACCATAGTTTGACCAAGTCAAATGTAGGGTTTCTCTTTATAGAGATCAAATTACAAAGTATAGTTGAAAATGTATGGTTTATTCTAAAAGTAAGGATGATGAACCATACTTTTTTTTCCAGATAAAGGGATACTTCCAAAATTATGGTTTCTAATCCATAGGTTCACTCCATACATTGAGTATGAAAGTATTATTGCTTATCGAAAGAAAGTGTTACAAACCATACGTTTCTCTTAAATAAAAGTGTATAAATAGTGATTCAATAATCATTAAAAATGATAATAAATATTAATAAATTATTTAAACTCTCACGAGATTAAAGTATAAAAATGCTTCCAAAATAAAATAATTATTCTAGAAATCATTATCCTAAAATTCACTTAATATAACATCATTAGTAACCAAAATATGGGTATTTTTTAGATTCAAAATCAAAATCAAAATTAATGAAATTGTAAGATCAAAACATTTCCAAAAATCTCCACATTATTTATGATCACAAAACACATAAAACCAATATAATAATAAAAAAATATAGGTCTAAATTAAATGATAGTTTTATATAAATTTTAAAAATAAGTAAAAAATTTTATAAACACAAGATTGAATAAACTTTATGAGAATTTATACCAAGTTATATAAAATAGAATCATTTTTATGTAGTATAAAAACATGATATAAATTTTTTGATTATCCAACATATTTCTCCCATGAATTTGTTTACAAATATATATCTCCCCCATAAAGAAAAACAACATAGAAAGATATTTTGACCATATATTTTCTTTTATATTGCTAATATTTATTTCTAAAAAATTTCCCCCATTTTTTAAATATTCCTCCCCAAACATTTATCCCCTTTTTTGAGATAAAAATGAAATTATGAAACAGTTTAATTCATATTTGATATAGTAAGATATAAAAACAATGATATTAAATAGATAAAAATAGTAAAGATAAAGATAAAACAATATAACATATTATTATTTTAATGAAATTAAGTATTTAAATAGATATTTTGGATTTGATTTTAGATAGGATGTGGTGGTGGAAATGAATAAATTCTTTTGGGAAGGTTAAAAAATTAATATTCGTACACCAAACACTGAACTATTTTAATCATAGTGGATAAAACTCATTATAGTAGTAATATTCATCTTTTAATGTCTACAAATCATAGATATATCAAACAATATGGGAGAAAATATCTGAATTAAAAGTATTTCATATCATTGAGATCTAATTTAGAAATAGATTCATGTCTGATTTTCTCCATTTGAATTACAATTTACAGTTCAGACATAAGAAAATATTCCCTATAAATTATGGTTTCTTAAAAAATTGATACACCCTTTGAAGAGAAACAAAATACGATTTTCAAATAGAATATTTTTCAATGTCTTCATAAGATTTGATAGTCATTTTAAGAACGCCTTGAATCTTCACTAGTTATCCTTTAAAAATACCAAACATAGAAACAAAATTGGTAGGTGTAATTCCAACATTATCTATTTGAAAGGATTGAACTTATGGTTATTCACAAATAAGGATTTATATTCCATTTGTAGAAGAATTTTCTACAAAATAATAAAAAAACGTATTTTCTCCAGAAAGATCAACCATAACAAAAGGAAAATAATTATCTTTCTTATAGAATTATTTTAACTCTACATTATTAATATATTCTATTAAAAAAATTGTATCAAATGATCCAAACATTGAACACTTATAATTTTTGAATAAATATTTATTATCTTGAGGGTCTAGGTATCTTTGTGCCACTAAGTATACATTCAAAAAAATTCTTTGAGTTTGGAATTTCAAATAAGGAAGACAATAAGTTTGAGAGGGTAAGATAAAGAGTCAGGGTTTGAAAGAGGAAGAATAAAGGTTTTATTTTGACAGTTTTGTAGTAAAGTTTTTGATTCTTCATAAAAAAGAAACAATGTACTCATTTCGTATTTTAAATAATAAAATGAAATATTTTGTTAGTAAATATAACATAATAATAAGTTTAAAAAACCATTTTTTAGAAAAATAAAATTTGAAAAAGAATGAGGTTAATGTACAAAAATAAAAAACAAGAAAAAAAATTGAGATGAAATTTAATAAAACTAACATTATTTATATAATTAATACATAAAATTACACAAACTCCCCCTTAATTATGACTTTTCCATAAACTAGTCCTTATAATATATATAAACCATTAATCTAATAAAATAAAAATGAATTTTACAAGAATTAAAAATAAAAATAATTTAATTCATTCTATAATAATAAAAAATTTAACTACTTGCTAATTATTTAAATGACCCCTATATGAAATAGATAATTCATTAAAAATAAATACATCCTAGATTTTAAATTCCATATTTGAGGATATTTCCTTTTGTATAAAAAACTAATTCAAAGTTGATCAAAATTAGATGAAATATTAATTTTTCAAATAGCTAATCAGAAATATAACAATGGAATTTAGTGGAATATATCTAAAAAATTTCAAAAAAAATTGTTTTTTGTACCCATATGCTTTTGGTTCCAATAGTTTTAGTAAATAAATATTTTGGTAACCAAATATTTTTGGTTTGTGAAGAAAATTTATAATTAAAGCTAGGAAATGCTTTTGAATAATGAACATTCTTGACCTCAAAAAATTGAGGTTCTCTAAAATAAGCATTATTAGTATAATATCCACGTATAACATAATGAAAACATTTAACAGTTGATACACTCTCACTTATTGAAAAAGGAACATAATAATTTCTATATAATTTTAGGTTTTCTCTATTACTATCACCACAAAGCTTCCCTATATCATTATTTTTATTTTTACCATTAATTTTATTCAAATATTTTAATAATTTGACATTCATTCAAGAGTATTTCTTAAAATTATTAACTTTATATAATTGTTATTTAATTTTATTTTCATGAAAAATATTTTTTTTTGGAAAAATTAGATTCTAAATCTACAATCTATTTTGAAAAACTATATTTATCTTTAGAAATAACCTCATATGATTTTATATGATTTCTGTTTTCCTTATTTAAAGTTAAATTTTTTTATTATATTATAAAAAAAATTTATTTAGTTTATGATAATAATGATTTTCATAATTAGAAATTTCAGAGTAAGAAGATTGTACATCATTAGTATGATATATAAGAAATAGATTTACAATTTTTTTCATGATCTACTTTAGAGTTTATAGTGGATTCTCACTTGAATCATCGGTAGCACTCAAGATACCATTTATGACTTCATTATCATTCCTTTTATAATTAGATATCCTTTGATAGTTAATCATAGGATTGTCAAATTTCATGCATCCTTTTTCATTTCATTCATAGAATTCGTCTTCTTTATTAATTTTTTATTTATTATTTATCCTATTAAATAGTTTTCCATTTTTTGAAACATATAATCTCTCTTTACCTAAATATGAATCACTTGAATCATAAAATTTATCCATATTAATTTTTATACAACATATTCATTTTTTATAGATATATGATTTTCAGTGTTTCTATTATCTTAGATTCATACAACATCAAAGTGTAAATCAGTTCTTTCATCTTCAACTCAAATTGGTCTGGATTGGTTAATAGTAAAAGATATTCCATTCCACTTAGAAGGTAATACTCTAAGATCCTTTAATATTTGATCTGATTTTGTAATAGGTTCTCCCAATGTAGGTTCATCATTGGAAACTTCTTTCATCCTTCCATTCATCAGATCAATTATTTCATATTCATGCATCCTAAATGTATCAAATTTCAATTTTTTAGTGTTGTAAGTTATTTTTATGACATTATCAGTTTATTCTTAGGAAACAAATTGATCTTTCACATGTCATATTATATAGAAAAGTTGGAAACTCAATTAAATTCATCAAATCCTAATCCATAGAAAATTTTATTCATATATCTCTAATAAAGATCATAATATTTCTCTTGACTATAATTAAAATTCTCCAAATTTTGTTTAGGAATTTTGTAGGACTTTAATACTTTCATTAAACTCTTATTTGAGTATTTTCTAAACAAATAATCATTCCTACTTTCTAGCATCCATAATTCTCACCATTAAAATAAGGTGCACAATTCATTGAAATAACTTTTCTATGATTATCCATTTGAGATTTATCATTATATAGATATTTAAATTTGCCTTTTTAGTTTCAAAATAAATAAAAATACTTGAATATGAAATTTAGATACCAATTGATGGAATGAGGTAGAAATGATAAAATATTCATGGATTTTCAGAAAGTGGAATATAGTAATAGAAAACTCCATCTGATTCTTATTTTTGGGTCATAATGATTAAGAAAAAGAAATAGGGGGAACGGTGAACTGTGTTCCTTTTAAAAAATGAAAAAAAACTACCCAATCGTTTTAAAAGTGATATGTTCTTTCTCTCTCCACAAGCTTGGGGATATTCACTTGTAGTTACTATTAACTAAAAACCTCTAAAACTGAGTGCAGACAGTTGACACCTTTACAACAAGGCTTTTATAGGTCCTTCTGGTTACTTTATATGGAACTGATATATAAAAATACTAGCATGATAAGCTAAAAATCCACCATTATTGAATATAATAAGATGAAAATACAACAAAAAATATATTAAGATGATTATTTTTTGGATAAAAAGTCCAGCTTACGGTTAAACAAGTTGCCGAAAAATGAATTGATCTTAAATAAAACACAATATTAGAAAAATGATCTAAAAAATTGGCTTATTTTAACCAACAGTAGAGAAAACACTTAGTAGATAATCAAACATTTATGTCTCTAAATTTTAGCACTGATAGATGTTTTGTCAGTTTGTAACAAAATATTAATAACAAAATATAACAATAGTAGAATGAAAATCAAACAGAAAAGGATAAAAAAATGTATGTCTAAAAAGTGTAGCTCATTTGATAAGTAGAGATTGTGTCATAATATTTTTTAAAAATACACAGTTGTCTCATTGTTGAGAAGAAGAAACCATTGGTATTTAGCAATATTTACAAATTTTATTCAAGTTAATCATCCCCAAAAATATCACGTGACAAATGATGACAATAAAACTACACATCATGATTTTAATTTTAACTTCAATGATCAGAGAAAATCATTATACTCCATATAAATATGAATGATTTAATCTATTTAACATGGGACTTTGAATTTATGTTTAAACATATTTTACAAGATATTTAATTTTGAAGATATGATTGAAAAAATAATCCATAATTTAAAAATGATATTTTGACCGTGGAAAACATTGGGTTTATCTACTAGCGATCAAATTTAAAAGTATGGTTCAAAACATATTTTTGATTATAAAATTAGAAATAAGGAACCATATGTTTGTTCCTCAAATGTAGGGTTGCTACCAAATGTGGGATTCCTTATGCATACATTCATTCCAAACACAGGTTACAAAAGTTTGGTTCCTTTGTAAAAATAATGTTTACAAACTATACATTCCTCTTAATTGATTGTGTATAAAAATGCTTTGAGGATCATTTGAAAGGGATAGAACTCTTATGAAAATAAATTAACTCACAAATGATTAATGTATGAAAAATCTTCAAGAATAAAATAATTATTCTAGTAATTTGTATCATGAAATCATCTTAATGTAAATTCATATGTACCAAAAATATGGGTGTTTGTGATCATTAAAATAAAAATTAATTAATGAAATTGTTGGATAAAAAAATTCCCATTAGATGTATAGTACCATTCCCCCTAGATTACATTCAGTTTTATAAGGGTGTTGTCGAACCTTGGTAGGGAAACACTCATGTTTTTCAAAATCTCATTAAATAAATTATGTGCATGCTCCAAACTATGGATTAAGGTGTAACAACTATCACGTTTCAGGATAAAGAGGTGAAAACTTAAGGGCATGTGGATTAGAATAAAGCATAGGAGTTTCTTGGTAATAAGACGCTATCTTTCTGAGGGAACAATGATCCTTATGAGGTGTATGATTGGTTTGGGATTATTTAAGGGATCTTTGAAATCCTATATACCCTTTATTCCATAAAGGTGGGGTGTTTTATATTTAAGTTAAAAGGCCCAAGTAGAATATGGTGGGACTCCATCTTTTTATAAAATATTAATGAGTTATTGGAGAGAGAAGACTCCAAGGATATTTTCACTTAGAAATTCTACCTAGATCCTATGACCTTATATAAATCCAAATATTTTCTCAACATATAGCAGTAGAATAAAAATGTGATAGGGTACATTAATTTCTTTTCCAATCTCACCTTTTTTTCATCTAAGGTTTTGTATAATGGGAAGATGAAGTCTAAGAGGTTTTAATTATGACTACTTCCTTATATCTGATCACATCTCTTAATTTTAAAGATTTACACCTCTTACAAGGTGGTGGATAAGGTGTTTATGGTAGATATTGATTTTGTATGTAAGATAGGGATGAGTAGAGTTCCTCTTACCTTTAGTGGTATATTTAATGGTTCTTATAAGGTGAATAACAAGTATAGTTAGTTTCACAAGGGAAATAATGGTGGTTATCCTCAAAATCATTTTCCTACACGATCATATAGGGTTAATGTCTTTACTTGTTAACAATTTATCCATACAGTACACAAAAAGTGATTACGTTCCTTACTTCCAAAGGTATTTAACTCGTGTGGATGCCATAAATACCTTTAGACATTATGTCATTATTTTTTATCTTGGTGATTTGGAACTAGATCATCAGTACCTATATGAACTTCCATGCATTCTGATTCTTCATGGACCATAAGGTTCTAGCCACATGCCTTCTAAAATGATCAATTATACGCAATGGAGGTGTTTCCAAGGGATGTTGAGGTAGTCCCTACAACCATGAGATGTACCATTTCTATTTCTTCAATATCATTGACTAGCTTATTTGATGCAGGTTCCCCTCATTCCTTTTTAGTGAAACATATTATGGATATTTTAAAAATTCCAATGAAAATAATGCCATTTATTATGGAATTGGCGATACCTATAGAAAAAAAAGAAGGTCCAGGGTTTATGATTCCACTTTTTCTCTTTTATTATGTTCCATATTGATATAGTTTAATATTTTATGGTCTCAATTCACACCACATCGATATTATTATCATGATGGATTAGTTAATTACATATAATGTTTTGATCAATTATTATTAGTGGTGGGTGTATTTCACTTCCCCCAATGGGAACGCCCATATTATTTCAGGTGAGTGAGACCTGCGGTATAGTCGGGTGGGATCGAGTCTTTATGATATTGGTAGGATGATGTCTTTTTCTATGGAAAAAATGGGTTAGGAATATTTTAGTAGTGTACTTCCTCCAATAGTTTAGGGATTTCCTAAGGTTTTATAGATTAATTTTTTAGTTTTCCCCTGGAGAATGAGTAGAGTTGTTGGCTGACCTAGTACCAAGAACTCACATGATTTTTATTCCATCATAAATTATGGGCCTAATTGAGTTGAATGAGATACAAATTCAGTTGGATAATTTGAGAGCAAAGTGATTTTTTTGACTAGTTGTGTCACCTTTGGAAGATCTTATACACTTTTCTTAGATGGTGAATAGGAATCTCAACTTATTCATTGATTATAAAAATATGAATTATGTAGTGATCAAGAATAAATATCCATTTCCTGAATTGATTATTTTTTTGAAAAGTTGATTGGGTAAATATGGTTCTCAAATATTGATCTTTGATATGGTTAGAAGAAAATCAAAATTAAAGAGTTATATTTTATAAATAATTGTTACATGAGTAGGTATGATTATTTCAAGTACCTCATGATGCCTTTTTTCTTAACTAACACTCCTGTTATTTTCATTGTACCAATGAATTGGATTTTCCACCAATACAAGGACACTTTTTTCAGGATGTTCATAGATTAGATCACAGTGCACTCAACAACCAAGGATGATTATGTACATCACTTGAGAGATGTTTTTGGGATCTATAGGGATCACTTATTATGTGGAAAATATCAAAATTATAATTTTGAATATGATAAGTTATGTTTCTAAGACAGATGAACTCAGAACATGGTATTCAGTTGATCCTAAGAACGCGATGACTTTCATGTCATTCATTGAAATAAGGAATTTCTTTGATATTTGAATGTTCCTATGTTTGGTAGGATTTATTTATGGTTCATAAATTATTTCTTGAATCTTGCTTCACCTATGACTACTCTCACCTATAAAGGGGTGATGTTCTTGTGGGATTCGAAGGGTATTCTATCCTTTGATAAAAAATATAGTTGTTGACCTCAGCATCAATCCTATCTATACCATAGGCCAGACAAGGCTATATGGTTTAACTTGATACCTTATATTTAGTTTTGGGATATGTCCCCATGCAATGATATTATGTAGTGTCTTGTGGATCATGTCAGATTCAACCTGACAAGAGAAATTATACCACTCATGACCGTGAACATGAACCTATTGTGAATTCCATTAAAATTAAGTGAAACTATATTTTTTAGGAAAAGTTTATCATTTAATCTGATCATAAGAGTTTGGGGAATATTTTTTCTCAAGAATATTTAAAATTACAATGGAGACAATGGGTGGAATACATATAGTCATTAAAATTTCTAATTTCATATACCTAGGGAAATATTAATAGGTTTACTGACACTATTTGTAGAAGTTTTACTTATTGGGCAATGAAGGAAGTAAAGGATGAGCTGAACTTGATAGGAATATTCACTTTGATATGATTGTGAGTTGCGGAAGAGGATCTTGATAATGTTCTAGATTGTTTTCACTTAATATCCTCTCTCCTTGAGATAATTATATATAAGCAGCATCGTGATAAAGTGTTTTGGAATATAACATATTATTTATATAGCAGGGAGACTATTTGTGAGTGGTATCTCTCCTTTGATGGTATTATTTTCTTACATAACTTATTTTTTGATCCATTAACTGTGAGGAAGGTTGTGTTGTGAGATAGTCATCATTCCTTGTAGTCTATACATACTGGCTCTATAAATATGTTTTATGATATATTTTTATTATTATTACTGCATGGTATAAAACAGGACCTATCTATCTTCATATCTCAATTCTATAATTTCCAAAAAGTTAAGACTTAGTATAAATTCCCATCTGGTTTGATTCAACATCTCTAGATGAAAAACGTGAAATTAAATGAGGTTTCATTGAATTTAATTATTGGGTTACCGTAAAATCACTGTGGTAAGGATGCATTTTGGTTGGTGATCGATCAGTTGACCAAGTTAGTACATATCTTGGTGAATAACCTTGGTAATTTTAAAATTACACCTTGGGGATGGACCTTGGTGATATGTTCATGATTTTCTATGTTAAATGATGTATCCACATCTTCAAGTTAAGAAAAAGTTTTATTTTTATTATGATATGCCTCATGATTTCATTTTCATGCCTTAAAGTTCTTATCATGACTTTATTGATGTATCTCAAGTTCATATGTAAAATGTTTCACTTGTTTCCCTTGCTGGGCCTTCTGCTCACCCTTCCTTTTTATGTATGTCCCCAGGTTATGGGATGCAGTAATGAGCCTAGGTTGAACATGAGGAGAAGCCTTTCAAGTGTTTAAGAAGAATGTTTATTTTTGTTTCATGTTTTATGTTCCTTGTTTCCAAGACACTAAACCTTAAAGATCCTCAGTTCCGTGTCATGGAATGAAAAGTTATGTTATAAAAAGACGGGATGCTATAGTTGGTATCAAAGGATGGTTTAGTTATTTGTTGAAATCAGGATATGAAAACTCTAGGAGGAACCCTATAGAAAAGTTTAATATAGGAAATATTCCTGGTATTTTGGTGAGTATTGAGTAAGGGGTTGCCAAGGAAATACATCCCTGTCTAGATACGAGCAGGTAGAGGTGGCTCTGGCACAGATGTACATAGGGGTAAAACCCGAAAACACCGCTTTGAGCTAGACTCGAACGAGAACTGGTACACGACAATGGGCCTTGCTGCACTCTTGGTTACGACACTCCCGGGGGATATGCTTTGGTTAATTCATAAGCTTGGTATGAACCATTGTTAAAGGAACAAAGATAAAATAAAATAAAGGTTCACATAAGAATATATGATCATTCATAACCTAGATGGGAACCTAGGAGATCACAAGTTAGGGTATACCTTTCATATACAAGTTATCCTTATATGCTTTCAGTTCCTTTTCATGATTATTAGCTAAGTACTTAAACCCCTAATTATGATTTCTCTTCTTAGTTAATGGTGGGAAATGGAAGAACATGTCCCGAAAACCAATGTGATAGGAAATGCGACGATTTTAGAATTAATATGATAGGGATGATTAGGGGATTAAAGTATGATTATTATTTTGGAATACGTTCATTATTTTGGGAACCATATTTGATCGAGGTAAATAGATTACTACGGTATTTTCATTGAGGAGTAAGGTTGACTTATATTTTGAAGAATCGATGAATTTAAGGTGAACTTATAGTAATTTAGGTTACTTATGGGAATGACTAACCTATCTTGGGTAAAATATGTTTAGGTTAGCTACTTTTTTTATAAGATGTTAGGAGTGGTTGATGTTGTCTGGAGATGAACAATGAAGTTGTTTTGGAAGACTATGTTATCAAATCCTTATTGTATTTGGGTTTCAATCTTAGTTTGGTTTGTTTTGAGGAATTTTAAGGACCGTTATTTAGGGAATGGTCTATGATGAAATTTGGGTAGTACCATGGAACTTTGATGATTTAAAATTAGTTTCCATTCCTATGGGATTCTTTCTTTTTGAAGAGTTGTTTTACCTTAACCTTTCAGTTTTTGGGATAATGTTTAAAGATAGAATAAATAGATAGTTAATCTTTTGTAGATTATGTGATTCTATAGAAGATGATTCTTGTGCTTTTATGAGACCAAGTGTTTTTGAATTCTCATCATTTGGAGAAAAGATTAGTGTTGGTAGGGACTTGTTAAAGGATGAAACTCTACTTGAAGGTAGGTATATTTTCTTATGTTTTTGTTCTATGTAGTAAATGAAATCCTCAAAATTATGAAAAGAAACGTAAAACAAAAATGTTGTTGGTTTACGTTTCCTACTAGGTAATCAAAGACCGTTTACACACATCATAAGTTTGGGATTTTCTCATGGTTAAATTTCTCCTAATCATGTTCTCTATCACTCTCCCTCAGAACTTGACCCTTTGTTTTTTCCTCCATGTCCATGTTTTTCTACATGGAACCCTAGTGTGGGTTAACTCGGGTGACCTTTTTACTTACATTTCTTTATTTTAAAGTAATAGTTTTACTGACTCCTTTTCCGATGTGGGACTTTCAATGAAATTTCAAAACCCAATTTTAAAATTGCGAGGACGCAATTTCTTAATGGGGGAAGATTGTAACGACCCGAAATTTTTTAAATAAATTTTGTGTCCCAATTTTATGTGTTATTGTTATACTCAACAAAAACGTTTTATTTGATAAACATGATTATAATTAAAATGAGATCAGTGGGTTTTGACTATTATATAACCATCGGTCAATATGACTGCTGTGAACAAAATGTTTTGATATAAGTAATCTTGGTTAATTATTATAGAAAAGAGATTCGATGGCCTCACCTAGTAGTCTTGGACCGATCAAAGCCCATCTAACAGAGCTTGGGAAGGAGGTAGCACCACTGGGCTTTGCTCTGGATCAAATCCAAGCCGAACTTCATCATGTGAACCTGGAACGGAATCGCCTTCGTGAGAAGTTCAAACTGATAGAAATTACTACTCGGGCAATGTTGATTGAGCCGCCCCAAGCTTCTATCACCCTAGCACACCTTACTCTTAGGTCCTATACTGGTATTATAAGGGGTTATGTAACGAGACCGTAACTACCTTGTGTAATCCTTGTTTTAAATAAAAATTGGGATTTCTTCTTATGATGAAGTTTATGAATTTTGAAATGACCGGATAAATATAGTATGCATATTTTTGATGAATTTTAGAAAAAGGATATTTTAAATATGTTTATGTAAACCCTAAATAATTAAAAATGTGTAATGATTTTCAAAAAATGGTCTTCTGCAATTATGTTCAGTACTAAATTTAGAGTCTAATAAGACCAACTTGATTTTTGATTAATAGTAAATTATGAATAGTGATTTTATGATTAGGATTAGTAATATGACCAAATGGATTAGTAATCTCACTTAAAGAATGTTTTAAAATAATCTAGGCACCTTGATTAAGTAATGTGATTCAATAAAATAGTTAAATAACGGTTTCATTAATTATTATTCAAGTATTAGTTTTTTTCGGGTGAATAGTGTTTTTTAATTAAAAATTTAATTAAAAATAATTAGAAAATTATTTTTATAAAAATGACTTTATTTTTGAACTCAAAGCATCGATATTATGTTATGGTAATTTTTGGGGTTTTTTCTGAAAAAATGAATTTTCGATGAATAGTGTTTTTATATAAAAATTAAATTAAAAATATTTATAAAAATATTTTTATAAAATGGATTTCATTTTTGAAATCAGAGCATTGATATTTGGTTAATGTGAAATTTTGGGATTTTTCTGAGAAAGTTGAATTTTCAGTGAATAGTAAAAATACAGTTTTAGGGTTTCGGTATGTTTAATGACATCATAACGGTGTCATGATGATTTCATGAGATCTTTTGAGGTTTGGCCGGCCAAAGGTGATGAATTATTGTTTTGGGGGCCCCATGTGGCCTAACTCCATGATAAATGACAAGGGAGAGCACATGGGTTTGAGAAAAGCACATGTGAGGTGTCCCTTGGCCATTAATGCCTTGTCCCCTCACTTTCCCTATAAATACCAAGCCCTCCTCTCATCCATTCGACTCACCACTCATTCCCAACGAATTTCTGGTCTCATTACCTCCCAAGGAGTCCTCCCAAGGTTCCCCCAAGCCCTCAAGGTCCCAACCTTTGAGGTTTAAGAGTTACATTTTAAGGTAAGGGATCCGACCTCTCCTTTTCTTTTCAAGTAATCTCTTTTATGTATTTTCTTTTATAATCCATATTCTTATGTTGGAGGATGTTCTTTTATATTCATCCTACTGCCTATTTCATGTTCATATTATGAGAGACCCCCCTTGCTCTCATAAATTCGTTTTAAGAATGTTTAAGTGGCGCCGTTAGGCTGCCGAATTTTTAAGGGATTCTTTCACCTTCCTCGTTTTCATGTTCTATTTTTATTCAAGTCTTTCATGTTCCTTTTTATTATGTTGGGGAATTATCTCTAAATTATCATACTGATATTTTATGATAATATGATGAGAGACCCCATTTGATCACTTCAATTCAGTATTTTGAAGTTTTAAGTGGCGCCGTTAGGCTGCTGAATTTTTAAGTGGTTCTTCACCCTTCTCGTTTTGAAGTTCTACTTTCATGTCAATTATTTCAAGTTCCTTTTTGTTATATTGGGGTATGATCTCTATATATATCATACTGGACTCTTATGTTCATATGATGAGAGACCCCATTTGATCTCTTCAATTCAGTATTTTGATGTTTTAAGTGGCGTCGTTAGGCTACCGAATTTTTAAGTGGTTCTTCACCATTCTCGTTTTGAAGTTCTACTTTCATGTCAATTATTTCAAGTTCCTTTTTGTTATATTGGGGTATTATCTCTATATATATCATACTGGACTCTTATTTTCATATTATGAGATAACCCATTTGATCTCTTCAATTCAGTATTTTGATGTTTTAAGTGGCGCCGTTAGGCTGCCGAATTTTTAAGTGGTTCTTCACCCTTCTCGTTTTGAAGTTCTACTTTCATGTCAATTATTTCAAGTTCCTTTTTGTTATGTTGGGTAATTATCTCTATATCTATCATACTGATCTCTTATGATCATATGATGAGAGACCCTATTTGATCTTGTCAAATCATTTTCTTTTTAAGTTAAGTGGCGCCGTAAGGCTGCCGAATTTTCATAAGAGAAATCTAATTTTTTTTTCCTTCCATGTTTTTCATTTAAAATGGTATGTCCCTAAAATTTCATTACCATGTCCATATGTCCCTCTTATTATTTCACCCTAATGTTTTATGGATCATTTATGATAGGGTGACCCATGTCCCCTCTCATTTCAATGTTTTCTAAAACCCCGAAACTTAACCGTTATACTGCAGAATTTTCCCCTCAAAATGCCTCTCTCTTTTCTCAAAAATTATTTTATGTTATAAAGTGAATACTCAAAGCTCTTATTTCTACAAGGGTATTCACATATATATCAAAATGTTACATTTTAAATTCTGGGATTTATATACATGAGACCCGCTTTCCCTTTCCGTGGGTTTAAAGTGACGTAAAGATCATGTCTTTAAAGAAGTTTTTAAAACGTTATGATTATGAAATGAAACCCATTTATTTTATGCTATGTGGGTTATTTATGAAATTTTTGATGATGATATATGTGGCTCACATGATAATAAAGGCAAATTTAAGGGTGCGCCCTGATAGCGCTCCAATGCATTGGGTAATGATGTAACCACTAGAGATTACAATTTTCACGATACCTTGGTGAATAACCTTGGTAATTTTAAAATGACACCATGGGGATGGACCTTTGTGATATGTTCATGATTGTCTATGTTAAATGATGTAGCCACATCTTCAAGTTATGAAAAAGTTTTATTTTTATTATGATATGCCTCATGATTTCATTTTCATGCCTTAAAGTTCTTTTCATGACTTTATTGATGTATCTCAAGTTCATATGTAAAATGTTTCACTTGTTTCCCTTGTTGGGCCATCTGCTCACCCTTCCTTTTGATGTATGTCCCCAGGTTATGGGATGCAGTAATGAGCCTAGGTTGAACATGAGGAGAAGCCTTTCAAGTGTTTAAGAAGAATGTTTTTTTTGTTTCATGTTTTATGTTCCTTGTTTCCAAGACACTAAACCTTAAAGATCCTCAGTTCCGTGTCATGGAATGAAAAGTTATGTTATAAAAAGACGGGATGCTATAATACCCCCTTTTTCTATCATCAATACATTTTGAGAATGTTTAAGTGGCGCCGTTAGGCTGCCGAATTTTTAAGGGATTCGTTCACCATTCTCGTTTTTCAAAGTTCTACTTTCATATAAAGTCTTTCAAGTTCATTTTTTTATGTTGGTGTATGATCTCTATATATATCATACTGATATTTTATTTTCATATGACAAGAGACCCTATTTTATATCTTTAATTCATTTTATGTTGAAGTTTAAGTGGCGCTGTTAGGCTGCCGAATTTTTAAGGGATTCATTCACCTTTCTTATTTTTCAAAGTTCTACTTTCATGTCAAGTCATTAAAGAACCATTTTATTATGTTGGGGTATGATATCTATATCTATCATACTAATATTTTATGTTAATATAATTATAGACCCTATTTGATCTCATCAATTCATTGTTTGTTGAATTTTAGGTGATGCCGTTAGGCTGCCGAATTTTTAAGGGATTCGTTCACCATTCTCATTTTTCAAAGTTCTACTTTCATGTAAAGTCTTTCAAGTTTCTTTTTATTATTTTGGGGTATGATCTCTATATCTATCATACTGATCTTTTATATTCATATTATGAGAGACCCTATTTGATCTCGTCAATTCCTTTTTTTGAAGTTTAAGTGACGCCATTAGCTACCGAATTTTCATAAGAGAAATCTTATTTTTGTGTTCCTTTCATGTTCATCATTTCATATAGTATATCTTTCAAATTTCATTACCATGTTCTTAAATCTTTTATATTCTTCCCCCTACCATTTTATGGATCATTTATGAGTGGGTGACCCATGTCCCCTCTCTTTTTAATGTTTTCTAAAACCTCGTAACATAACTGTTATGCTGCAGAATTTTCGTCTCAAAATGTCTCTCTCTTATTCTCAAATTCATTTATTTTATTAATTGAATACTCAAAGAACTTTATTCTAAAAAGGTATTCACATATATACCAAAATTTTCTATTTTAAATTCTGGGATTTACAAACATGATACCCGCTTTCCCTTTCCGTGGGTTTAAAGTGACATAAAGATCATGTCTTTAAAGTAGTTTTTAAAACGTTATGATTATGAAATGAAACCCATTTATTTTATGATATATGGGTTGTCTATGAAATTATTGATGATGATATATGTGTCTCACATGATAATAAAGGCAAATTTAAGGGTGCTCCCTGATAGCGCTCAATAAATTGGGTAAGGACTTAATCTCTAGAGATGACTATTTTTAACAACGCCTTGGTGAATAACCTTGGTAATTTTTAATGACACCTTGGGGATGGACCTTGGTGAAATAGAAATGATTGTCAATATTTAATGTTGTAGCTACATCTTCAAGTTATGAAATACGTTATTTTTATTATGATATGCCTCATGATTTCTTTCTCATGCCTTAATGTTTTTTTCATGACATTGTTGATGTATCTCAAGTTCACATGTTAAACATTTCCCCTTGTTTCCCTTATTGGGCATTCTGCTCACCCTTTCTTTTGATGTATGTCCCCAGGTTATGAGATGCAGTAAAGAATTTAGGATTAAAATAAATAGAATCCTATCAAGTGTTTAAGAAGAATGTTTTTTGTTTTCATGTTTTATGTTCCTGGTTTCGAAAACACTAAACCTTAAAGATCCTCGGTTTTGTAAAAAGTAATGAAAAGTTATGTTTTAAAAATGTGGGATGCCATAGTTGGTATCAAAGGATGGTTTAGTTATTTATGGAAATTAGGATATAAAAACTCTAGGAAGAACCCTATAAAAATTTTAAATATAGGAAATCTTCCTTGTATTTTGGTGAGTATTGAGTAAGGGATTGCCAAGAAAATACATCCCTGTCTGGATATGAATAGGTAGAGGTGGCTCTAGAACAGATGTACATATGGGTGAAACCTAAAAACACCGTTTTAAGTGAGACTCGAATGGGAACATTTACATGACAACGGGCCTTGCTGCACTCTTGGTTATGACACTCCCAGGGGATATGGTTTGGTAAATTCATAAGATTATTATGAACCATTATTAAAGGAACAAAGATAAAATAAAATGAAGATTCACATAAGAATATATGATCATGGATAACCAATTTTAGAACCTAGGGGATCACAAGTTAGGGTATACTTTCCTTATACAAGTTTATCCTTCTATGCTTAAAGTTTCCTTTTAATGATTATTTGCTAAGTATTTAAGACCCCTAATTATACGTTCCTTTATTAGTTAATGGAGGGAAATGGAAGATCATGTCCCAACAACCAATGTGTAGCACCACTGGGATTTGCTCTAGACCAAACCCAAGCCTAACTTTATTGTTTGAAGCTAGAACGGAATTTCCTTCACGAGAAGTCAAAACTGATAAAAATTAATACTCGTGCAATGTTGGCTGATCCGCCCTCAGATTCTCTCACCTTAGAACACCCTACACTTAGGTCCTATGCTGGGGTTATAAGGGGCTATGTAAGGAGACCATAACTTCCTTGTGTAATCCTTTGTTTTAAATAATTTTTTTTGATTTCTTCTTATGATGAAGTTCATGAATTTTAAAATGACCTGATAAATATAGTATGCATATTTTTGATGAATTTTAGGGAAAGTATATTTTAAAAATGTTTATGTAAACCTTAAATAACTAAAAATGCGTAATGATTTTCGAACAATGGTCTTCAACAAATATGTTCAGCACGAAATTTAGAGTCTAATAAGATCAACTTAATTTTTGATGAATAATAAATTATGAATAGTGATATTATGCTTAGGATTAGTAATGTGACCAAATGGATTAGTAATCTCACTTGATGAAATTATTAATATAATCTAGGCACCTTGATTAAGTAATGTGATTCAATAAAATGGTTAAATAACGGTTTCATAAATTATATGTCAAGTATTAGTTTTTTCAGGTGAATATTGTTTTTAATTAAAAATTAAATTAAAAATATTTAGAAAATTATTTTTATAAAATGGAATTTATTTTTGAATTCAGAACATCGATATAATGCTAAGGTAATTTTTGGGGATTTTTCTAAAAAAATGAATTTTTGGTGAATAGTGTATTTATTTAAAAATTAAATTAAAAATATTTAAAAAATTATTTTTATAAAATTTAGTTCATTTTTGGAATCAGAGCATCGATATTTGGTTTAGGTGAAATTTTGGGATTTTTCTGAGAAAGCTGAATTTTCAATGAATAGTGAAAATACAGTTGGTAAGTTACAGGTGTTTAATGACATCATTAAATGATGTATTAAGTATGTAATAAATATGGCAGACTTATGAATAGTTATATAAGGTATGAGGTGTCCCAAGTGGCCAATACCATGAGAAAATACCCTGGGAAAGCCCATGGTTTTGGCAAAACCACCAATAAGGTGTCCCTTGGCCATTAATGCCTTGTCCCGTCACTTTCCCTATAAATACCCACCATTCCCTCCTTTAGTTTTCACTCCCAACTCTCCCCCAACTATGATCTGGTGTCATAACCTCCCAATTAGTCCTCCCAAAGTTCCCCCAAGCCCTCAAGGTCACAACCTTCGAGTTTCAAGAGTTACGTTTAAGGTAAGGGATCCTACCTCTCTCTTTCTTTTCAAGTAATCTCTTTTATGTCATTTATTTTATGATCCATGCACTTATGTTGGAGGATGTTATTTTACATTCCTCTTAATTACTTTTTCATGTTAATATGATGAGATACCCCCTATTTCTCTCATCAATTCATTTTAAGAAAGTTTAAGTGGCACGATTAGGTTGCTGAATTTTTAAGGGATTCATTCACCTTTCTCATTTTTAAAAGTTCTATTTTCATTTAAAGTCTTTGAAGTTCCTTTTTATTATGTTGGGGTATGATCTCTATATCTATAATACTTATCTTTTATGTTCATATTATGAGAGACCCTATTTTATCTCGTCAATTCATTTTTTGTTGACGTTTAAGTGGCGCCGTTAGGCTGCGGAATTTTTAAGGGATTCATTCACCTTTTTCATTTTTCAAAGTTCTACTTTCATGTCAAGTCTTTCAAGTTCCTTTTTATTATGTTGGGGTATGATATATATATCTATCATACTGATATTTTATGTTCATATAATTATAGACCCTATTTTATTCGTCAATTCATTTTTTGTTGAAGTTTAGGTGACAACGTTAGGCTGATGAATTTTTAAGGGATTCATTCACCTTTCTCATTTTTCCATGTTCTACTTTCATGTCATGTCTTTCAAGATCCTTTTTATTATGTTGGGGTATTATATCTATATCTATCATAATGATATTTTATTTTCATATGATTAGGGACCCTATTTGATCTCGTCAATTCATTTTTTTGAAGTTTAAGTGAAGCCGTTAGGCTGCTGAATTTTCATAAGAGAAATATCATTTTTGTCTTTCTTTAATGTTATTCATTTCATATGGTATATCTTTCAAATTTAGTTACCTTGTTCTTAAATCCTTTATATTCTTCCCCCTATTGTTTTATGGATCATTTATGAGTGGTTTTCCCATGTCCTCTCTCTTTTCAATGTTTTCTAAAACGTCGTAACGTAGCCGTTATGCTACAGAATTTCCATCACAAAATGTCTCTCTCTTATTCCCAAATTCATTTATTTTATTAAGTTAATACCCAAAGATCTTTATTAAAAAATGGTATTCACATATATACTAAAATTTTATATTTTAAATTCTGGGATTTACATACATGAGACCCGCTTTCCATTTCTGTGGGTTTAAAGTGACATAAAGATGATGTCTTTAAAGCATTTTTTTAAAACATTATGATTATGAAATGAAACCCATTTCTTTTATGCTATATGAGTTTTTTATGAAATTATTGATGTTGATATATGTTACTCACATGATAATTAATGAAAAATTAAGGTTGTGCCCTGATAGCGCTCCAATGCATTGGGTAAAGACTTAATCTCTAGAGATGACCATTTTTAACGACGCCTTGGTGAATAACCTTGGTAATTTTTAATGACACCTTGGGGATGGAACGTGGTGAAACGGAAATGATTGTCAATATTAAATGTTGTAGCCACATATTAATGTTATGAAATAAATTATTTTTATTATGATATGCCTCAGGATTTCTTTCTCATTCCTTAATGTTCTTTTCATGACATTGTTGATGTATCTCAAGTTCATATGTTAAATGTTTCCCCTTGTTTTCCTTACTGGGCCTTATGATCACCCTTTCTTTTGATGTATTTCCCCAGGTTAAGAGATGCATTAATGAACCTAGGATGGACATAAGGAGAAGCCTTTCTAGTTTTTAAGAAGAAAGTTTTATGTTTTCATGTTTTAAGTTCCTGGTTTCCAAGACACTAAACCTTAAAGATCCTCAGTTTCGTAAAAAGTAATGAAAAGTTATGTTATAAAAAGGCGGGATGCCATAGTTGGTATCAAATGATGGTTTAGTTATTTGTGGAAATTAGGATATGAAAACTCTAGGAATAACCCCATAGAAAATTTTAAATATAGAAAATATTCATGGTATTTTGGTGAGTATTGAGTAAGGGATTTATAAGCAAATAAATCTCTATCTGGATACAAGCAGGTAGAGGTGGCTCTGGCACAGATGTACATAGGGGTGAAACCAGAAAATAATGCTTTGAGTGAGACTCGAACGGAAACTGGTACACGACAACGGGCCTTGATGCACTCTTGGTTATGACACTCCCGGGGGATATGCTTTGGTAAATTCAAAAGCTTAGTATGAACCATTATTAAAGGAATAAAGATAAAATAAAATAATTATTCACATAGGAATATATGATCATGGATAACCTATATTGGAACCTAGGGGATCACAAGTTTGGGTATACTTTCCTTCTAAAAGTTTATCCTTCTATTCTTAAAGTTTCCTTTTAATGATTATTGGCTAAGTATTTAAGCCCCCTAATTATACGTTCTTATCTTAGTTAATGGCGGGAAATGGAAGAGCATGTCCCAACAACCAATGTGATAGGAAATGTGACGATTGCCTTATTAATGTGACAGAGATGAAGAAAGATCAAGTTGAACATATTATGATTATGCCAAACCAACTATCAAAAATCCCAATTAATAATTGGTACCCAGTTTAATGGACAAATTCATCAAGGAAGAAGAAGACAAAGTCTCAAGGATGTTCATCTGATAAAGTTGATAAAGGAAAGAAGACCCAATTTCTTTTTTGCAAAAAGTGTGGGAAGAGGCACCAAGGAGAATGTCAGAAAGGAACCGGGATATGTTTTATGTGTGGGAAGATAGGGCATAAAGTATCCAATTGCTTTAAAAAATGGATAATGTGATGATTGGAGATATCGTTCAATTTAATGTACCTTATACATTTCGATGTCGTAAATTTGGAGAAGTTAGACATTATCCAAGGCAATGCTCTCTTGGAATGGGTGAGAAGAATGATGAGCATCAACAATCTTCGAGGACAAGGGAACAATGAAAGTCATATGCTGAGAGGGATCATGATGACTGAAGTACATGTAAATTCTTCACAATAATTGTCTATGTCATGTTGTATATTAGTTCATGCTCTATGAGCATATATTTTGTGTTTTCTAAGATCATCGAGTCACTACCTAAGATGATTTTATATCATTAAGGAAAACATCTATTTTTATGTACCACATATTGATGTAGTGAAGCTGTTCTTCATAAAAGAAAGGAGATTAGGGGATTAAAATATGATTATTATTTTGGAAGACGTTCATATTTTGGGAACCCTATTTGATCGAGGTAAATAGATTAATACGGTATTTTCTTTGAGGAGTAAAGGTTGACATATATTTTGAAGAATCGATGAATTTAAGGCGAAATTATTGTTATTTAGGTCACATATGGAAATGATTAACCTATCTTGGGGAAAATGTGATTAGGTTAGTTACTTTTGATATAAGATGATAAGAGTGGTTGATATTCTTTGGAGATGAATGATAAAGTCTATCTTTGAAGAATATGTTATGAGATCGTTATTATAAATGGTGTTCAATATTAGTTTTGTTTATTTTGAGGAAGTTTAAGGATAGTTATTTATGGAATGGTCTATGATGAACTTTGGGTAGTACCAAGAACTTTGAATATTTAAAAGTAGTTTCCATTTCTATGGGATTCATTCTTTTTTAAGAGTTGTTTTATCTTACCCTTTCTGTTTTTGAGATAATGTTTAAAGATATAAGAAATTTATAGTTAATATTTTGTGGATTACATGACTCTCAAGAAGATGATTCTTGTGTTTTGATGAGACCAAGTGTTTTTGAATGCTCATCGTTTGGAGAAAATATTAGTTTTAGTAGAAACTTATTAAAGGATGAAACTCTACTTGATGGTAGGTATATTTCCTTATATTTTGTTCTATGAAGTAAATTATTTACTCAAAATTATGAAAAGGAACATAAAACAAAAATGTTGATGGTTTACGTTTCATAATAGGTGATCAAATAACGTTTACACACATCAGAAGTTTGAGATTTTCTTGTGGTTAACTTTCTCCTAATCATGTTTTCTATCACTCTCCCTCATTACTTGACCCTTTTTTTCCTCCTCCATGTCCATGTTTTCCTAGATAGAATCATAGTGTGGGTTAACTCGGGTGACCTTTGTACTTCCCTTTATATCTCTTAAAGTAATAGTTTTTCTTAATCCTTTTCTGATGTGGGTCTTTCAATGAAATTTCAAAACCCAATGTTAAAAATTGCGAGGATGAAATTTCTTAATGGGGTAAGATTGTAACGAACTTAAATTTTGAATAAATCTTGTTTCCTAATTTTTTGTGTTATTTTACTTTTATACTCAACAAAATTGTTTCATTTGATAACATGATTATAATTAAAATGAGACCATTAGGTTTTGACTGTTATATAACCATTAGTCAATATGACCACTGGAAACTAAACGTTTCGATTATTGTCTCTAAATAAAAGTGATCTTGGTTAATTAATATAGAAAGAAGATTTTATGGCCTCATCCAGTAGTCTCGGGCCAATCGAAACACATCTAATGGAACATGGGAAGGAGGAAGCGCCACTGGGCTTTGCTTTAGACCAAACCCAAGCTGAACTTCATCGTGTGAATCTAGAACGGAATCACCTTCGCAAGAAGTTCAAACTGATAGAAATTACTACTCGTGTAATGTTTGGTGAGCCGCCCTTAGATTCTATCACCTTAGCGCTCCTTACACTTAGGTCCTATACTGGGGTTATAAGGGGCTATGTAAGGAGACCGTAACTGCCTTGTGTAATCCTTTGTTTGAAATAAAAATTTTGAATTTTTCTTATGATGATGTTCATGAATTTTCAAATGTTCAGATAAATATAGTATGCATATTTATGATGAATTTTAGAGAAAGGATATTTTAAAAAAATTTATGTAAACCTTAAATAACTAATAATGTGTAATGATTTTCCAAAATGGTATTCTATAATTATTTTCAGTACAAAATTTAGATTCTAATAAGATCAACTTAATTTTTGATGAATAGTAAATTATGAATAGTGATTTTATGCTTAGGATTAGTAATGTGACCAAATGTATTAGTAACTCATTTAATGAAATTTTTAATATAATCTAGGCACCTTGATTAAGTAATGTGATTCAATAAAATGGTTAAATAACAGTTTCAGAAATTATTAGTCAAGTATTAGTTTTTTCAGGTGAATAGTATTTTTTAATTATAAATTAAATTAAAAATATTTAGAAAATTATTTTTATAAAATGGAATTTTTTTGAATCCAGATCATTGATATTATGCTAAGGTAAATTTTGAGGATTTTTCTAAAAAAAAATGAATTTTCGGTGAATAGTGTATTTATTTAAAAATTAAATTAAAAATATTTAGAAAATTATTTTTATAAAATGGATGTAATTTTTGAAATCAGAGCATTGAAATTTGGTTAAAGTCAAATTTTGGGATTTTTCTGAGAAAGTTGAATTTTCAATGAATAGTGAAAATACAGTTTTTAAGTTACAGGTGTTTAATGACATCATTAAATGATGTATCAAGTATGTAATCAATATGGTCGACTTATGAATAGTAAGATAAGGTATGAGGTGTCCCATGTTTTCAATACCATGGGAAAATACCATGTGAAAGCTCATGGTTTTTCCAAAACCACCAATAAGGTGTCCTTTGGCTATTAATGCCTCGTCCCCTCACTGTCCCTATAAATATCCACCCTTCCCTCTAGTTTTCACTCCCAGATCTCCCCACACAAAGCTCTAGTATCATTACCTCCCAAGGAGGCACCAATCCCTCAAGGTCCCAACTTTCGAGTTTTAAGTGTTACGTTTAAGGTAAGGGATCCTACCTCTCTCTTTCTTGTCAAGTAATCTCTTTTATGTCATTTTTTTATGCTTCATTATCTTATGTTGGAGGATTTTCTTATATATTCCTCTTATGGCCCTTTTCATGTTCATATGATTAGATACCCCCATTTTCTCTCATCAATTCATTTTAAGAAAGTTTAAGTGGCGCTGTTAGGTTGCCGAATTTTTAATGGATGCGTTCACCTTTTTCATTTTTCAAAGTTCTACTTTCAGGTCAAGTCTTTAAAGTTCCTTTTTATTATGTTGTCATATGACCTCTATATCTATCATACTGATCTTTTATGTTAATATTATGAGAGACCCTATTTTATCTCACCAATTCATTTTTTGTTGATGTTTTAGTGGTACCGTTAGGCTGTCGAATTTTTAAGGGATTCGTTCACCTTTCTCATTTTCCAAAGATCTACTTTCATTTCAAGTATTTAAATTTCCTTTTTATTATGATGGAGTATTATATTTATATCTATCATACTTATCTTGTCTTCTCATATAATTATATACCCCTTTTTATCTCATCAATTCATTTTTTTTGAAGTTTAGATGACATCATTAGGCTGCCGAATTTTTAAGGGATTCATTCACCTTTCTCATATTTCAAAGTTCTACTTTAATGTCAAGTCTTTCAAGTTACTTTTTCTTATGTTGGGGTATTATCTATATATCTATCATACTAATATTTTATGTTTATATGATGAAAGACCCTATTTTATCTCATCAGTTCATTTTTTTGAAGTTTAAGTGACGCTGTTAGGCTGCAGAATTTTGATAAGAGAAATCTTATTTTTGTCTTCCTTTCATGTTCTTAATTTCATAGGGTATATCATTAAAATTTAATTACCATGTTCTTAAATCCTTTATATTCTGCCCCCTACTATTTTATGGATCATTTATGAGTGGGTGACCCATGTCCCCTCTCTTTTCAATGTTTTCTAAAACCTCGTAACATAGCCGTTAGGCTGCAGAATTTCCATCTCAAAATGATTCTCTTTTATTCTGAAATTCAATTATTTTATTAAGTGAATACTCAAAGCTCTTTCTTCTAAAGGGGTATTCAAATAAATACCAAAATTTTCTTTTTTAAATTCTGGGATTTACATACATGAGACCCACTTTCCCTTTCTGTGGGTTTAATGTGACATAAAGATCATGTCTTTAAAGCAATTTTTAAAACGTTATGATTATGAAATGAAACCCATTTCTTTTATTCTATATGGTTTATTTATGACATTATTGATGATGATATATGTGTCTCACATGATAATAAAGTCAAATTTAAGGGTTCACCCTGATATCACTTCAATGCATTGGGTAAAGTCTTAATCTCTAGAGATGACCATTTTTAACGATGCCTTGGTGAATAACCTTGGTAATTTTTAATGACACCTTGAGGATGGACCTTGGTGAAACAGAAATGATTGTCAATATTAAATGTTGTAGCCACATCTTCAAGTTATGAAATACGTTATTTTTATTATGATATGCCTCATGATTTCTTTCTCATGCCTTAATGTTCTTTTCATGACATTGTTGATGTATCTCAAGTTCACATGTTAAATGTTTCCCCTTGTTTCCCTTACTAGGCCTTCTGCTCACCCATTCTTTTGATGTATGTCCCCAGGTTATGAGATGAAGTAATGAACCTGGGATGAATATAAGGAGAATCCTGTTAAGTGTTTAAGAATAATGTTTTATGTTTTAAGTTCCTGGTTTCCAAGACACTAAACCTTAATGATCCTCAGTTTTGTAAAAAGTAATGAAATGTTATGTTATAAAAAGGTGGGATGCCATAGTTGGTATCAAAATATGGTTTAATTATTTGTGGAAATTAGGAAATGAAAACTCTAGGAAGAACCCTATAGAAAATTTTAAATGTAGGAAGTCTTCATTGTATTTTGGTGAGTATTGAGTACGAGATTTCCATGAAAATACATCCCTGTCTAGATACGAGCAGGTAGAGGTGGCTCTGGCACAAATGTACATAGGGGTGAAACCCGAAAACTCCGATTTGAGTGAGA
Source organism: Viscum album (assembly GCA_963277665.1). Lineage (NCBI taxonomy): Eukaryota > Viridiplantae > Streptophyta > Magnoliopsida > Santalales > Viscaceae > Viscum > Viscum album. Next base: position 1,988,793,163 of record OY728141.1, read on the forward strand.
CTCGAACAGGAATTGGTACACGGCAATGGGCCTTGCTGCAGTCTTGGTTACAACACTCCCAGGGGATATGCTTTGGTAAATTCATAAGCTTAGTATGAAATATTATTAAAGGAACAAATATAATATCAAATAAAGATTCACATAAGAATATATGATCATGGAAAACCTAGATTGGAACCTAGGGGATAAGAAGTTAGGGTATACTTTCCTTCTAAAAGTTTATCCTTCTATGCTTAAAGTTTCCTTTTAATTATTATTTGTTAAGAATTTAAGCCCCCTAATTATACGTTCTTTTCTAAGTTAATGGTGGGAAATGGAAGAGCATGTCCCAACAACCAATGTGATAGGAAATATGATGCATGCCCTATTAATGTGACATAGATGATGAAAGATCAATTTGAACATATTATGATTATGCTAAAATAGCTATCAAATATCACAATTAATAATTGGTACCTTGTTGAATGCCCAAATTCATCAAGGAAGAAGAAGACAAAGTATCAAGGATTTTCATATGATAAAGTGGATAAAGGAAAGAAGACCCAATTTTGTTTTTTTGCAAAAAGTGTGGGAAGAGGAACCATGGAGAATGTCACAACGGAACCAGGAGATGTTTTAAGTGTAGGAAGATAGGGCATAAATTATCCAATTGCTATAAAAAAATGGATAATGTGATAAATGGAGATAAGGTTCGATCTAATGTACCTTATACATTTCGATGTCGTAAATGTGGAGAAGTTAGACATTATCCAAAGAAATACTATCTTGGAATGGGTGAGAAGCATGATGAGAATCAATAATATTCGAGGATAGGGGAACAATGAATGTCCTATGCGGAGATGGATCATGATGACTCAAGTACATGTAACTTCTTCGCAATAATTGTCTATGTCATGTTGTATTTTAGTTCGTGCTCTATGAGAAAATCTTTTATGATTTCTATGATCATCGAGTCACTACCTAAGATGATTTTATATCATTAAGGAAAACATCCATTTTTATGTACCACATATTGATGTAGTGAAGCTATTCTTCTTTAAAAAAGGTGATTAGGGGATTAAAAGATGATAATTATTTTGGAAGACGTTCACTATTTTGGGAGCCCAATTTGATCGAGGTAAATAGATTTCTACGGTATTTTCTTTGAGGAGTAAAGGTTGACTTATATTTTTAAGAATCGATGAATTTAAGGTGAACTTATAGTAATTTAGGCTACATATGGAAATTATTAACCTATCTTGGGGAAAATGTGATTTGGTTAGTTACTTTTGTTATAAGATGATAAGAGTGGTTGAGGTAGTTTAGAGATGAATGATAAAGTCTATCTTGGAAGACTATGTTATGAGATCATTATTATAATTGGGTTTCAATCTTAGTTTTGTTTATTTTGAGGAATTTTAAGGGCAGTTATTTGTGGAATGGTCTCTGATGAACTTTGGGTAGTACCATAGTACTTTGAATATTTAAAAGTAGTTTCCCCTCCTATGGGATTCTTTCTTTTTGAAGAGTTGTTTTATCTTATGCTTTATATTTTTGGGATAATGTTTAATGATATAAGAAATTGATTATTAATATATTGTGTATTATGTGACTCTCAAGAAGATGATTCATGTGTTTTGATGTGACCAAGTTTTTTTGAATGCTCATCGTTTGGAGAAAAGATTATTTTTGGTAGAAACTTATTAAAGGATGAAACTCTACTTGAAGGTAGGTATATTTCCTTATGTTTTTGTACTATGAATTAAATGAATTCCTCAAAATTATGAAAAGGAACGTAAAACAAAAATGTTGTTGGTTTACGTTTCCTACTAGGTAATCAATGGCCATTTACACACATCATAAGTTTGTGATTTTCTTGTGGTTAACTTTCTCCTAATCATGTTTTCTATCACTCTCCCTCAGAACTTGACCCTTTGTTTTCTCCTCCATGTCCTTGTCTTCCTACATGGAATCCTAGTGTGGGTTAACTCAGGTGTCCTTTGTACTTCCCTTTCTTTCTTTTAAAGTAATAGTTTTACTGACTCCTTTTCGGATGTGGGACTTTTAATGAAATTTCAGGACCCAATGTTAAAAATTGCGAGGACACAATTTCTTAAGGGGTGAAGATTGTAACGACCCAAATTTTTTAATAAATCTTGTTTCCTAATTTTGTGTGTTATTTTATTTTTATACTCAAAAAACTATTTCATTTGATAACATGAGTATAATTAAAATGTGACCGTTGGGTTTTGACTGTTATATGACCATTGGTCAATATGACCGCTGGAAACTAAACGTTTCGATTATTGTCTCTAAATACAAGTGATCTTGGTTCATTAATATAGAAATAAGATTAGATGGCCTCATCCAGTAGTCTCCATCCAATTGAAGCCTATCTAGCTGAACTTGGGAAGGAGGTATCACCACTGGGCTTTTCTCTAGACCAAACCCAAGCTGAACTTCATCGTGTGAAGCTAGAACCAAATCACCTTCGCGAGAAGTTCAAACTGATAGAAATTACTACTCGTGCAATGTTGGCTGAGCCACCCTCAGATTCTCTCACCTTAGCGCACCTTACACTTAGGTCTTATGTTGGGGTTATAAGGGGATATGTAAGGAGACCGTAATTGCCTTGTGTAATCCTTCAATTTAAATAAAAATTTTGATTTCTTCTTATTATGATGTTTATGAATTTTCAAATGCTCGGATAAATATTGTATGCATATTTTTGATGAATTTTAGAGAAAGGATATTTTAAAAATGTTTAAATAAACCTTAAATAACTAAAAATGTGTGATTATTTTCAAAAAATGGTCTTCTACAATTATGTTCAGTACAAAATTTAGAGTCTAATAAGATCAAGTTAATTTTTGATGAATAGTAGATTATGAATAGTTATTTTATGCTTAGGATTAGTAATGTGACCAAATGGATTATTAATCTAACTTAAATAAATTATTAATATAATATAGTCACCTTGATTAAGTAATGTGATTCAATAAAATGGTTAAATAACTGTTTCATAAATTAGTAGTCAAGTATTAGTTTTTTCATGTGAATAGTGTTTTTTAATTAAAAATTAAATTAATAATATTTAGAAAATTCTTTTTATAAAATGGACTTCATTTTTCAATTCAGAACATCGATATTATGCTAAGGTAATTTTTGGGGATTTTTCTAAAAAAATGAATTTTTAGTGAACAGTGTATTTATTTAAAAATTAAATTAAAAATATTTAGAAAATTATTTTTATAAAATTGAGTTCATTTTTGAAATAAAAGCATCTATATTTGGTTAAGGTGAAATTTTGGGAATTTTCTGAGAAAGTTGAATTTTCAATGAATAGTGAAAATATAGTTTTTAAGTTATAGGTGTTTAATGACCTCATTAAATGATGTATTAAGTATGTAATAAATATGGTCGACTTATTAATAGTAAGATAAGGTATCAGGTGTCCCAAGTGGCCAATACCATGGGAAAATACCATGGGCAAGCCCATGGTTTTTCCAAAACCACCAATAAGGTGTCCCTTGGCCATTAATGCCTTGTCCCCTCACGTTCCCTATAAATACACACCATTCCCTCATTTCTTTTTCACTCCCAACTCTCCCCAACTAATCTCTAGTCTCATTACCTTCCAAGGACTCGTCCCAAGGGGACCCCAAGCCCTCAAGGTCCCAACCTTCATGTTTTAAGTGTTACGTTTAAGGTAAGGGATCCTACCTCTCTCTTTCTTTTCAAGTAATTTCTTTTATGAAATTTCTTTTATGCTCCATGCTATTATGTTGGATGATGTTCTTTTATATTCCTCTTACTTCCCCCTTAATGTTCATATGATGATAGAACCCCTCTTTCTCTCATAAATTCATTTTATGAAATTATAGATGGCATCTTTACGCTGCCGAATTTTTAAGGGATTCATCCACCTTTCTCATTTTTCAAAGTTCTACTTTCATGTCAAGTATTTCAAGTTCCTTTTTGTTATTTTGGGGTATGATCTCTATATATATCATACTTATATTTTATTTTAATATGATTAGAGGCCCTATTTGATCTCATCAATTCATTTTTTTTGAAGTTTAAGTGGCGCCGTTAGGCTGCCAAATTTTTAAGGGATTCATTCACCTTTCTCATTTTTCAAAGTTCTACTTTCATGTCAAGTCTTTCAAGTTTCTTTTTTATTATGTTGGGGTATGATATCTATATCTATCATACTGGACTTTTATGTTCATATAATTAGAGACCCTATTTGATCATGTCAATTTATTTTTTGTCGAAGTTTAGGTGACGCCGTTAGGCTGCCGAATTTTTAAGGGATTCGTTCACCTTTCTCATTTTTCAAAGTTCTACTTTCATGTCAAGTCTGTCAAGTTTCTTTTAATTATGTTGGGGTATTATCCATATATCTATCATACTGATATTTTATTTTGATATTATTAGATACCCTATTTGATCTCGTCAATTCATTTTTTTTGAAGTTTAAGTGACACCGTTAGCGCGCCGAATTTGCATAAGAGAAATCTTATTTTTCTCTTCCTTTAATTTTCTTCATTTCATATGGTATATCATTAAAATTTAATTACCATGTTCATAAAGTCTTTATATTATGCCCCTACTGTTTTGTGGATCATTTATGAATGGGTTACCCATGTTCCATCTCTTTTCAATGTTTTCTAAAACCTTGTAACATGGCCGTTATGCTGCAGAATTTCCGTCTCAAAATGTCTCTATATTATTCTAAAATTCATTTATTTTATTAAGTTAATACTCAAATATCTTTCTTATAATGGGGTATTCACATATATACCAAAATTTTCTATTTTAAATTCTGGTATTTACATACAGGAGACCCGCTTTCCCTTTCTGTGGGATTAAAGTGACATAAAGATCATGTCTTTAAAGCAGTTTTTAAAACGTTATGATTATGAAATGAAACCCATTTCTTTTATACTATATGGGTTGTTTATGAAATGAGTAATAATGATATATGTCACTCACGTGATAATAAAGTCATATTTAAGGGTGTGCCCTGATAGCACTCCAATGCACTGGGTAAAGACTTAATCTCTAGAGATGACCATTTCTAACGACGCCTTGGTGAATAACCTTGGTAATTTTTAAGGAAACCTTGGGGATGGACCATGGTGAAACATAAATTATTGTCAACATTAAATTTTTGTTTCCACATATTCAAGTTATGAAATAAATTATTTTTATTATGATATGCCTCATGATTTCTTTATCATGCCTTAATGTTCTTTTCATGACATTGTTGATGTATCTCAAGTTCACATGTTAAATGTTTCCCCTTGTTTCCCTTACTGGGCCTTCTGCTCACCCTTTCTTTTGATGTATGTCCCCAGTTTATGAGATGTAGTAATTAACCTAGGATGAACATAAAGATAATCCTTTCAAGTGTTTAAGAAGAATTTTTTATGTTTTCATGTTTTAAGTTCCTAGTTTCCCAGACACTAAACCTTAAATATCCTCAGTTTTGTAAAAAGTAATGAAAAGTTATGTTTTAAAAAGGCGGGATGCCATAATTCCTGAAACCAACCACATATCATTATCCCATAATCTCCACATCAAATGGTATACCAAATTATACTCTTACAGCTTTCATGACCATACCTTCAAATCATATGGTTCACCACATTCCACTCTCACACCTTTCATGATTATACCTACCTTAATCCATAATAACCCATACTACCTCTAAGGGGGGATGGAGGTGGAGAGAAGAGGTGGTATTAATCCACCCATTCCCTTTCCAACCTAGATATTGGGTAAAATATCTAGAACCAAAAAATATTACATTCATAAAATGTAATCATCTCAGGTGGAGTTTATAAGATATCAAAAGAGCATATAAGAAATAAATAGTCACACACAATAACCATACTATAGTTGGAAACTAAAGTCTTTTGATATCTTAAACCCTACTCTTGAACATTCTCACTACCCATCGACACCCCAATCTGCCTCTAGAATATAAACTGACCACATCCACACACAAAAATCAAGAAAAAGAACCACAATTCCTAATTTAATTTATTCATTATCTGATACCAAATTACAAATTAATTCTCATAGAATACCCATTTCATTGTCATACAAATTAATTTCAATATATTTTATATTACATTCTTTTGTCAAAGTTCACATTTATAATTTCATTCATCCACTTCCTAGTTTCATATTCAAAATATTCCATTTCATACCAAACATAAAGCACCACAACATGAACCCACTAAACTAATCCATAACCACATGATATCCCATGGAATAACCACCACAATTTAATCATGATAAAAATGTGCTCAAAATCATAAATTTTCACTACAACCAATAAAATCAAAAACACTGCAACATATAACCATAACTGTATCACATGTGATAACCTAGAAGCACATAATGATAACCACAATTACATTTCTAGAACAAAAAAAAAACAAGGTAACAAAATAATCTAAATAATATAGGTTATTTGTGAAAACCATTTGATTTCTATATCCAATTACCATTATATTATATAAATTGAATGTGGTAAAAAGAAATAATGTATTATATGCCACTAATTGAACTCAACTTACCTTTACCCAAGAAACCTCAATTAGATTCTTAACATAAACCAATTATTTCATTACAACCTCTAAGTAATTATTTATTTCATGTATGATGAAGTCTCAAATTTATAGTTGAAATAAAAAAACAAGTCTAAGACATAATTACCATAAATACAAGCAAATAAGAAATGATAACATGATAGAAATCATGGAATCTCATAACAACATATTAATAACCCCGTCCCTTTCTAAATTAGTTGAATCTGATCCATTATCTGTATTAATTCAACCTAACCATTTAACCTATAATAGAAAAGTATATCAATATGAAAATAAAAAAATTAAAATAAGTGGGTTCTAAATCAACTACCTAGAATGGAGCTTCACAACCACTTCTAAGATTAATAAAAAATAAAAAATGTCCATGAGACCTAAATCACACTAAGATAAAGAACCTGAAAACTTAAAGTAAAACTATCATCGTAAATCTCTCATCACAACCCAACAAGATCTATATGAATCCCATAACCATAGATTCCATTGGATGAATAATTAAGATAAAACATGAATGAGGATGGAAAAAATTACTTGGAATAAAAAATACCCAACATTATAAATTCAAGGATCCAAAACAAATATGGATTGTTGGTATACTTCTCAATTTAACCTAGGGTTCACAAAAGGTTTAAGATGAATTTTAAGAAAATGAGGAAAAATATTTGAAGTATATAATTTATACATATTTTGGAAAACTACCCATTCGTGGCATGAAAGGGTAATTCATATAATAAAATATTTGAGTGATTACCAACTCTGTCCACAAATGGGAAATTAACACCACAAAACTCCTAATTCAATGATACACTAATTATAAAGGCACAAAAACCTATAAATATCCATTATACAAATGAATATTCAAACAGTGAACAATATCCTACCAGAATTTTACCTATTCTTCCCATAAGTATTCATGATGCGGATATAGGTTCACATTGTAAACTACCACCTGTAATATAATTTTAGCCCTAAACTCCACCAAACCTTCCCCAAGCCTATTAAAACACTTGAAACACACAAAGTAATGGATCTATAAGGCATGTAAAGTTACAAAAAATCCTTTGGATAAACTATCATAATATACCACTCTTTAAGAAAACACTACACACCAAAATTAGTCTTAATTCTCCAAACCAATATATGACTAGGTGGTATTTTAAATCATTAACAATGATTATTAATTTTCAATTCATAAAAAAAAGTAAAGGGAAAACTCTTAAAAAGTGTTGATGCAACTCAAGGAATAAATGTAGTTAACAGGATCTATGTCAAAAATACATATCTATATGTGATTATATATTATTGTATGTATCTCCATACACAATATATATACTTATATAACATTTTTTAAGATATCGAGGAAAACCCTAAGACATAGACACATGTACATCTTAAATGGGGTATATTATTAATTATAAATGTTAGGTTTATTTGGATCAAACAATACCTTTTATTATAGGGAAACACAATATGAAACCCTAAAATAAATATCACAATATATAAAAGTGAAACCATGTAAAATGTGTAAATAAATAATATTGGAAATTTACCTTGCAGTGATATTTTCAAAAATAATGTTCTTAAATAGTGCTTGATGAATATCCCTTATGAGAAACCAATGAGTTATTACCCCCATGGCGCACTAATGAACTAATCTAAATCACTAAAAAAATCCAGTACCCTTTTTTATTCAATTGTATGCTAGTATCTCAAGTGGAAAAGGAAAGAGGAGTGGGAGAGGTCAAAGATAATTAGGAAGAACTAGAGAAACATATATAATCCATCTTAATTTCTATATATAGTCCCTTATGACACTCCCCAAGCCTATGTGGAATTTACTTGTACATTATGTAATGTATGAGTGATGCTTAAATTAAAAAATTTATCATAAAACATAAGATATGAACATTAGTGTATATATTATTTTTACATCAGGTTTTATGTCTTTTTTCCATCATTTATTAAGCAACGTTATTAGAGGGGACATAGTTAATAAATTTTTCATGTCGGTTAACTAAAACCAACATTAAGAATTAATACCATTATTATTTTTCCATGTCAGTTATTAGATAAATGATGTGTAAAAAATTACTCATTTTTTTTCATGTAAGTTATCCAATAACCGATGTGAAAACTCTTTTATCATGTCGGTTATTGGATAAATGATGGAAAAAACACAGGGGTAATTTTTTTCACATGGGTTATTGAATAACCGATGTGAAAAAAAAATCTTTAAAAAATTGGACTTTGATTCATCCTCTACCACAATAATAACCAAAATCAAGAGAACAACATAAAATGTAGTAGAAAACAAGAAAACAACACTTACAATTGAACATTCATAATTACAATATATATTACAAGTAAAAAACAATAAAAAATATAAAATGATATCCCATTTAGTTTGTAAATGTTTATAATCCTTTGAACTATATGTTAATGAGTTATTAAAAATATACAAAATAATTCAGAAAGAATTGGAATTGAATTTTCAATAAAACATATGAAATATCGAGGAATGCTTAATAAATAAATCTAACCTGATAAAACATCATAACTATCCCAGTTTAAATTATTTCAAACATGAATATTAAAACTTAGTATCCATATTCATTTCCACCTTCTTGTTTATGGAAATTTTTGAAAGAGATTTTAATTCAAAAGAACATTTATAATAATTATATCCAAAATTTAGTAATTTTTAATGAAAATTCACCTTAGTTTTAAAATTTCAATATTAGATCTCTTCTTTATTATCACCTATATAAATAAATTCCATGCCCTATTTGAAAATAATATGAATAAAATAAATTTTATAAATTTTAATATAATCAATTATTAAAATAATCAAACTCACATGTTCAATACATTTTGAAAATTTCATCTCACTTCACCATGGATAGAGCATAGCTAGTACAATGTATTCTCCCTTGGAAAAAACACCAATCAACTAATGATTCTTGATATCATAGAAAATTTAATATTATTTTTTAATATGTTAAGTTCTATATAACACTTTGTGAGAATAAATATTTCCTACTCTTCAAGATATGAAAATATCCAACACCGAATGATGACATTATTATGAAATATTTCAGCAATATAAACTATTCTGTTAGCATTGGTCATTATAAAAGATATAGGAGGAATAAATTGTGGATCCATAAATCCTTTTATATCATTTTTTTCATGATATATAAAAATTTTATATAAAAAACTAATATGAAGAATACATAATTTTAAATTTTTAATAAATTAAAGGAACAATTTTTTTAATCGGCTTACATAGGAAAAAAATCATTGTGTTGGTGTACAATTTATATCCATATATAATCTCCATGATATAATTTTTTAAAAGTCCCACAGTCATTAGACACCCACAAAAAACAAAATAAATGAATTCAATATCACTAAATTGATTAACCTATAATGACTCAACCCATAATAAACTCCACACTATAGGTATTAACATCAATAAGAATCATTTATGATGATCCCATTACTCTTCATCATCCATTAAAAACACTTTTAACTACTAATTAAAAATTTCAAACTCCCAAATAGTTTTTAACAAAAACTATCATTCTATTCTATAATATACACAATCTATCTCTTAAACAAAACATCCATTATAAAACCCAATAAAAAACCCATATCATGATGTGAAATTTCATGACAATTAAATTTTTAACTCTCCCATGCGCCAATTTTATCCAAACTGAAATGAACACAATGTGATATCAACACCTAATAAATTTAAAACAAAACTCTTTAACATGCATGACAATGTAGAAACACACAAGATCTGCCAATCTTTTCTTCTGAAAATTAATCCTTATCCTGACATATTATATAAAATAATTTTAAATTAATCCAAATATGAAAAAATATATTTAATGAGAACAACTAATTCATACTAGAAATAAAATTTGGAATAACTAATTAACACATTATAAAATATATTGAACCCTTATGGTGAGGTAGTTGAAGATGAGATGATCTGGAATCAAATGAACAATAATGAAGCTAAAAAACCCGAGTGTATGGAGATGATAATGTGATAATGAAGTCCACCTGATCGAACAATCATCAGTTAGAGATTCCATGCCAAATAACCTATGAAAAGCGATAAGTTAATTTTCTTTAGGATTACTTCAGATCTATATTTGATGTGTAATATGAGGCTGATGAAACATGAAGCTTGATTAAGATCATTATGTGAGATTGAACCACAATATTGAAGAAACAAAATAGTTAGGGCTTGGGTGAGTGAGAAACAAGACCTGGATTGTGATAATTGAAGACCCTGAAATGAAACCTCCCTCGATTCATAAATTTTTAAAATATTTTATACATCAGTTATTATATAACAAATGTGAAAACTGTATTTTCACATCATTAATAATATAAACTATGTAAAAAATTTCTCTTTCACATCGGTTCTATAATTTAACTGATGTGAAAGAGTGGAGAATATCCATTTTTCAAATTAGTTATTTGAAAACTGATGTAAAAATTCTTTTTCTACTCTGGTTAATGGAGAACCAACATAAAAACATAATATTACAAGATTTTCACATCATTTATAAATAATTAATGTGATAAATACAACATTACAAACAATTTTTCTACTGATGGAACTTAAAATTTAAGTTCACTGGGTTGTTTATATGATTCATTTATTAATAGATGATTAATTGAATGAAGATACAAACATTAAAACATAACATACCACTTCCCCATGAATCATAGACTACCAAGTGAATTATACTATATTATTGAACAATTCATAATAATTTGATATGGACATGACTTATATTTCTACATTGGACATTATGATAGGATTGGTAGTAGTATGATTTCTCTAAATCATGCCATATGATTGAAATCTATATTTCATGCTTTCAATGTTTTAAATTTAAATTCACTAATTTTATTAATTAATATTTTATTTTGTCCTAATTATTAATAATTTTATTAATTTACTAGAATATTTACTTAAGCTCTAATTTTGGGACACAATATATGTGTTTTGTAGGAAAATATTTACAAAGAAAAAACAATTATTTTATTGGTGAAAAGTGGCCTTGATATTGGACAGGTAAGGAGTGCGCTGGTAATCATCAAGAAGAATAGGGGATCTTATCATAAGTCAACCCCTATTATAAGAGTAAAGTAACCATTGGAGAGCTTGAAATGTGCAGAAACCTGGTAAGAGGAAACTAGGGGGAGCCGGGGCTACTCATACGAGACCCTAATACGACTCCTACATATAGTAAGAAGCACCCAACTCTCAAATTTTCTGATATGGGACGTTGAAAATGTGTGAACTATTTATTTTTAATATAATGTTTCCCATATAATTTACAACCAATGTAACCTTAGTTGGACATAAACTATTGTCATTCATGCCATATATTAGCCATCCATACCGTGTCCGACCACCATAAAAATACTATTTCCACCATTGGGGAAGATTGAAACTACCTTAGAGAATTTTGGAACAAGAATTGAAATAGTACTTGAGTTTGGAATAAACCTTGTGAATGTGTGAACTCCATGCATGTAAAATATGAAGATGAAGTATTGATTCCCTAGAATTTTGGGCCATGTACTATCAGTTCACATTAGGTAAGAACCCTATAAGTTCTTGATAAAAATGAAAATTTATCTTTTTAATGATGATTCATACCACATACCGTCAATTGTGTAATATATATGTCTTATAATAGAATCAATAATGACGAGGATAAGGGTAATTCCACATGATTGTGGTTTGTGATTGTGATAATGAGGACAATATGGAAGGCCATCCTATTGGAAATGTTTACGTCATTAAGGGACCGGTTCATGCCATGGATGGAGGAATAAGAAGTGATACAAAACTTGGGAATATATATTTAGTTGTTATGTTCCATGTATAGACCTTACACCTCATGTTTGGTTATCAAATGCTTGGAAAATGAATATTAGGATTGGGTTCATGAATTGATTAACTTTATATTTAATGATGTTTTTTCATGTTCATGAAAGAAATGATTAGGATATAATACATGATAGGAAATATCGTCACACACCACAAATTATAGATACATGAAAATATAGATCTATAAATTTATCATTCATGGATAATTCAATGATATATATTATGGGGATATGGGTAGTTTACTATATATGGTTTCTGTGCATATTCAAGGATTTTGAGTTCAATTAGAATGGTGTTAGATAAGATGCGAAAATAATTGAGATACAATTGGAGATAAAATTTTTTATCTTTTTTTAACATTATATATAAATAAGGATGAAAATGATGATATGAAAATGTAATTAGTTAGAATCACTTTCTAGAGGATTAGAGGCTAGTGTTTTAGTCTTATTTTATTGGAGATTACCACTCAAGGTTTATCATTATTATTTATACACTCTCTTATTCTTAACATGAGAGATTTATTCTTTTTAGTGACCAACATGTAGTGTAAGGGTTTTTTTAGTGAATTTACTATTTTAATATTATTTTATGTTGGGATTTTTTGTTCTATGAATTATTTCATTATCTCGTATCTATCCCTTATACATTACCATTGTATGAGGGTGGGGGAGTGTTTTTAATAAATTGACTATTTACTCTATGTCATGTATAAACATTGTGTGAGTTAGAGTAATTGTGTTTAAATATGGTTTTGGGTCACATATTATAGTATAAATCCTTATCAATTGACCATAATAAAGGAGGATGTTTTAGTATATAGAGTTATGACTAAGACCAAGGAATTTCTTATACGCAATTCTAAAAATAACTTGAAAATTTTATTTCTTTTCATTTTATGAAATAATAAAGTTGTATATAATATGTTTGGTAATCCTTTATCATAATTTGACATAATACTTTTACATTACCTTCTTATACCAATTTCATCTAAATCATTCATGACCTTTTCTTTATAGGTTTTGACTTGGGATTCAATAAGTTATGATACACCATTACTAGTTAGTGGGTAGGCCACACACATAAAAATTATAAATTGGTTTTATCATAGGACCAATTTAAATAATTTAGTGAGAATGATTTTGGCATAGTTTATAAGGAATGGTTTCTTAAGAATTTAAATAATTATGTTTTATTTTTCTATTTTATGTTTTTATTAAACTATTACACTTGTCCCATTAATGATATGAATTTGATGTTAAAAATTTGATACATGAATACCCTACATGGGGAAAATAAAAAGAAGTTCTTTATTTTGATTACAAGTTGGGGAGGGTTTTAAGAAAGGTCGAGAAGAAACAAGTGATGGATGGAGTGGAGAGAATTCGTGGAGATGGATGAGGAGTAAAATGGAGAGATCTAAGGATACATACTTTAATGGAGTATTTTCTACCCTCATGTGTGGAGGTATGACCAAAAAACCTTATGTTATTTGTCACTTCTAATCACATTAAGGCAAAATAGGTGATCACACAAATGATCTCTAATTTGATCCAATTTTCCAAATAGACATACAAAATCCCAATATTCATCTTAAAAGATATATTATGTTTTATGAAAAATTCCTATTCAAAATTATCTCTAGTGATGCAGTAAGTCATTAATTATTTTGATTATATTTAAAATACAAATCCCATACGTGGATTCATGTTTAATACCCTTATTATATTATAACATGGGATGAACTAGTTAGGAATTGTATGACTTTATTCTTTCCTACCTAAAACTCTACGTATATTCATGTTAATATTTTAAATTTACATCAATTAAACGAATAATCACATTATAATTATTGGAATAGGTTTAATGACCTATTAAGAAAATTTACCAATAATGGTATGAAGATGTGGATACATGTCCATACATTATATAAGGGTCTATATTAGGGAAATAGAGTAATATTAGATGAATTAATTGGAGGATAAATTTTAAATAAGTAATTATATGAAATATATTTCATCTTGGATGAAATGAAAATAAATAGTGTTAAACAAAATTTAGAAGAAGCATAAAAACAAGGACCCCATATGGTAAATAATAATATATGGATGGTTTCTCTAATAGAATCCTTGAAAAAGATAATGGACATGATAATTTCCATGAATCGAACCAAAGATATGTATGTTATAATTAAAAAAACATTAAATATAACTAGAAAAATAATTTTCAAGGGTGGAGGCCACAATATATGGTACAAGGGTACTAACCAAGAGCAACGAGGTTTTAAGGAACTTCTCCTCAAAATTCAAATCAACAGATTAGAAGGGAACTTTTTTCACTTTCATGAAATGAACTATAGATTCCATTAAGGAGTTAAAGGTTGATTCAAAATAATAGAGGGATTCTATATGGAATCTGGAATTCTATGTGACATCTAGAATTCCATGTTGGTCAAATAGATAAATAGATCAAGGAAAATCCAAAAGGAACACTATATAGATATATAGAGGTCTATCAAAGTGTAAAAATTATATCTATTAAAGGTAGATTAGAAAAAATATTTGGTATAGTGTTAAAAATGTTAGAAAATTTTGGGAAAATCAAGATAAAATAGGAAAAGAAAGAGGAGGAAAACATAAAGGAAACAATGAAAATCACTGAATTTTTTTGAATGTACCAGGATAAGTAAGATGCCAAAGAAAATAAATAGGATGGAAAATAATGTAAAAAGATAAAGAAGTTGGAAAATAATCTTTTTAGGATTTCCCACCCACCTATAAACCCATATTGCCCTTCTTGGATATGTTAATAAAAGTGTAGTTAGAGTAAAATCAAAGTAATTTTTTAGAAACCATTTAAACGTTTCATATTAATATTATATTTTCTTCATAAATAAAAAAATTCCCGTAAATGATTTTTTTAAAGATTTAGTCTCTATTTATTTGAAATTTGAGGATATGGGTACTATATAACTCATAGTATAGTGCTCAGTTATGGTGTTGAGGATTCTACCAATGAAGAAACAAGATATAGTAATCTTTACAATTCTAGTTAATATTGGATCTTACGAGTTTGGTAAAGCTGTTTAATATCTAATAGTGAGTTGTAAAATTATTTAGTATTAAAAAGTATATAACCCATTACTATTATAGATGAATCCCACAAGAGTTTCTCTTTAATTAGTTTATATTGTACCGAGACACACATGAGGTATGATTAAGGATATTCAATTTAAAGAGGATAAATTTTATATCCAGATTCAATTCCTCATAATTGATGTGAATGAAGAGAATACCCCATTATGTATGGAAATACATTATTAGATATGGAAATAAACTTAATTTATTGCCAAAGTGTGGAGTTATATCTAATGGTTAATGATGAGAAAGTAACATCTAACATCCAACGGGTAATGAAATTGTTTTATGAAAATGAGGTTGATTTGTATTAGGATAGAAAGCTAAAAGTTTAGGATGTTTGTTTCATTGAAAAACTAAAATATATAACCACTTTTGAGATGAAATAAGAAAATACAAAATAAGATAATATGAAAGGAAAACAGTATGAAAGGATAGAGGAATCCAGAGGGACTTCTCAATATGGATAGTTTCAAGAAGGAAAACATTTTATTTTGTTCAATGATCTCACATTTGACTATTTATGACAAACAAAACATTATTTAATTGGTTCTAAGGATATAAAACAAGTCCTATATTAGAAAATAGTGAATTTAATCTTAGAAAAATGAAAAAATACCATATAAATGTTAGAAGAAAAACGTTGATCCTTCATTGATCATGATTGGGTAGCGTCCTACCAATCCTCTTTTACATAATAAAATTAGTAAGTTCATGTGAATCAATATCAACAAAATAAACATGTGGTTATTATAAAGAGAAAGAGGGATTAAGTAGATATAAAGATTAGGAGGGATAAAGGAGACGAGATTCATGAGGAAAGTTGATTACTCATCCTAATTATTTATCTATTTTACTCTACATTTTTTTCATATTTTTTTTATCTTTTAAAGATAAATTGCATACCCCACTATAAATTATTACTATGTTATAATTAATAACACAAAATTTACATAATAATCCCATGATTCTATATTTTACATATCACTTTTTTTAAGAAATTGAATGAGTAATGTGGATGATTAAATGATTACAAATAAGTATAATATCATGAATTTTATGAATCATGAATTGAGGGGATAGTTTATTCATGTTCATGAATTTCCTCTTACAAGTTTCATGATTTTAATTTCTAAAATTCGTATTGATTAGTTTATTTTTTATTTTTTATGACATGATTGGTTGACACATATCGTATGTTTCGTATTCTCAAGAGGATTTAAACCTAATTTTTACCATTCTTTCTTAAAAATTTCTTCAGATATACTTTATAAATTTAAACCTACACAACATTATATTGATATCTTTCTAAAACTATGATTGAAAAATTTCTAAATTAAAATGATTAAGGAATTTTTATTATTAAAATATTTATCCTTGAAAACCACTTTGGTATTGGTATCTTTCACTAAGCCTATAGAGTCCATTAATGATCATGTTAGGATAAATAGACATTACCAACATATTATATCCCTCCATATATATACAATTAGTATTGTTTCAAGATCTTTAATGGTTAAAGTGTGGGGGAGAGGTTTTCCCTGGAAGAAAGGTATGATTTATATTAGAGAGCTGGTATATGGAGGTGTTTTCACTAGATTTCTGGGAACCATCATGATGTATCTATCATTATACTTAATAGTTTTCCCTTTATAAAGGGAATAATAATTGTTAAAAAAATAATAGGAAAAGATGATTGTCGATAAATATTTAAAAGAACATTAATTTGAAAAATGCATTTAAAATAGGATATACCATTCATTATACTTACACGAACTATTTATGACCCTAATCTTGATTTTTGGAATTTGGGTGATCTTGTTGTCATCATTACAGGAATTTTTATTGAGATATTCCATTTTTTATCCTAAATTTCTCTTTAATATTAAAAAACCATTCTATGTCTTTTTTTACATAAAAACCTATATATCCTAGAGCCTCAAATTCATATGATCATAATATATAGTCTTCATGAATAATTGTGATATTTATTTATAAGGAAATGATTTGAGATATAATTAGATATTAGGATCATTTACTTGTGTTAAGAGAAACAATATAGTGAGAATTTTAACATATACGATGAGAGAAAAGAATTAAAAGAGAGTTAAATACAAATATAGAATCATTTATAATAATAAATTGAAATAATTTAATAGGGGTAATGAGAAGATTTATTAATATTGAATTAGAAAAAGAGAAATACCTATTTTATTGAGTTCTATGAAAAATGAAGAGTTGAAAATATTTTTTTAGTGATGGTTGATAATATATTTTCTCATTGATAATTGTTCATTTTTGTTGACCGTGAGATTTAACTATTGCTAGAATGGATTTCATTTATGATTTTGCTGAGATTAAATGATTAAGGACAAGTATGGTGTAATTGTGGTGATATTTGATATCTATATTACATGAATTTTATTTTAAAATTTAAAATCATCAATTTTATTAAATAATCTTTTAATTTACACTATTATATATTATTTTATTTATTTATGGGAAAGATGAGTAAAAATGTAATTTTGGGAAAAATAATAATATATAATTATTTTCTAGGATGTATATTACTAAGGAAAAATAATTGTTTTATAGGTGAAAAGGTGGACTTACATTTTTTGAGGATGGAGTACAAGAACAATCATCAAAGAGAATATGTGATTCTGGAGTTGTTCAATGTCTAGTATAGGTTTCAAGTAACTAGAGGTGAGTTAGATCTGTGTAGGTACTAGGTAAGAGGAAACTAGGGAAGGGCAGCCATGGGGCTCCTCATTTGATCCATTACTACCATCCCTGCATATATTAAGAAGTTGTTTATCAATGCAATTTATTACGTGGGACTATAAAACTTTGAGAACTGTTATTTTTTTAGTATAAATGAATTTTTATTCATGGATAGTGTTACCAACCCTAGATATAATTTTCCACCATTAAAACCACTTATTGTTGATCAAATATGTATTTATCCACCTCAAAACCAAAATTTCTACCACTGATGGCGATTCAAACCACTGTTAAGAAGTCTAAAACCACTATATAAAGATTACTTTATCTTGGTACATCCCATACCATCATGATTACTCCATGAATTGAAATGATGTTGATGATGTAATGATTCTATAGAAGTATAAACCATGTAGTATTAGTTATCACCATTCACAAACCCTCAAAGGATTTTCATAAACATGAAACAAGATCTATGTAAGGATGAGTCATGTCCTGTACCACCATTCACACCATGTATATGTTTACCAATAAAATTATGTAATATAAGTTGAATTTTTGTATTGTTTGAGATTTTTTCTAGATGAGATCATGAATATAATGTTGAGGTCAATCCTATAAGATATTTTTTTCATCACGAAGACACCAGTTCATGCTATATATAATGGAATAATTAGGGATGAAAAAAAATAATAGATATTTTGGTGTTACAAATTGTGTTTAGACCATCCAAATTATGTTTTGTTATTGAATTCATGGGAAATGAGGAATGATACCGGGTTCATAACATAAAATAAGCTACAAATCATGAAGGGTTTTCATGTTAATAAAAAACAAAGATGATGCGGCTATAATACATGATGCAGATAATTGTTACACACTGTGCATTATAAAAACATGTAGATATTGATTTGATAATTTATATATCTCTTGGAAAATTAAATAATATTTCTGATGAGAGATATGGGGAGATCATGCATGTGGTTCCCATGCATATGTGATGAGATAGAGTGTCACAAATCAAGCCGGGTCTCCATCCAACATGGCGCCCGACCCAGTCTGTGGAATAACCTGAAGGGAATTCCTAATCCCCATGGGATGACACAAGTTATCAGTTATCAGTATAAAAAATAGGGAAAAATTTACCTGATGCTATAATAATAAGCCACTAATAAGAACAATAAACCAAAACAAAAGATAGACAACCAAACATGGCACAACCACCATTTCAGATTTAAAGCTTCCAATTTTTGAGTAAAAATTCAAAAAAGGACTAGAGCAAAGAAAAATAAAAACTATAATCCAAACCTTCATTCAATATGAGGAATCATATACTCAACCCGATACCAAAAAACCCACAGGATAAGACCACTAAAAACCCTCACCACGATCCCAGAACATCTTGGATTTTCCTTGAATAAGCATACAAGAACATCTATATACACCCAAGGGTGTATCTAGGGTGTGAGAAATATTCTAGTAGGACCCCAAGCAAACAAGAATCCATTCTATAAACATTAAATGACAAAAAACATGAATGTTTTATAACAAAATAATTTCTAGTGAAAATCTGGAGGAGAAAACCTTTTAAGAAGAATGAATTTGAATAAAGGAAACTTTTAAAAGATTTTTTAAGGAAAGAAACATTAAATGAAAAACATAATTACTTTTTAAACTACCAACCCAACATAGCATATGACAATGGTAAGTGTGATATAGCCAATTAGAACTAGTCACTAGAAAATCTCCTAGGAACTAGCTAATAATGGCACACTAGGAATCTCATATCTCGGTGAAATTGTTATATAGAAACTAGGACCAACTACATTCTCGTGAATGAGACACTAGTAGGGAAGACACCCATAACCTAGTAGTCTCCAATAATCATAAATGTTTAGTTAGTGTTATAATTTTCATTCCCACTAAGTGAAATTGGGTCACATCCACTGCCGAATCACTATCATACTAGTCTTAGTGTGCCCACCTGGATAATTGAGCATCCCTTTTTGCTCAAACAAGTTTCACATGATAAATAACACACCAAATCCACATTTTATCCACCAAAAAAGGAATTTTACAACAAAATCCACCACTTCCACAGCCAAAATCCTCATTAAAAATCAAACACACACCAAAACCATTTCAAAAAATGTTTAGAATCTCATATATAATTTAATATAACTCATGCACAGTTTATAAAATGATATCGACTGAATCAACTAGGGTTTTCACATAAATCACACCCAATGTCTCTTAAAAATAAGAAAATAATTTTTAAAACCAAATTAATGACAAATACTATCATAATACTTTTTCACACCACAAATATATTTTAATAATCAATTATAAAATTTACAAAACACTCCAAATTAGAAAAACAGAAGTTTACTCTAAAAATATGCCCGATTTTATATGAAAATGCCACATTAAAACCAATGCACAACATAACCATGCCAGGACATGAATTTCAATGACTCATATAATTTAATAAATCAATTAAACACCTAATAGAACATTTCCAAGATGCACAAAAAGGATTTACTTCAAAAATACACTCAAATTATTCTCTTTAAAATCCAACGCACACTAAAAAAATTTCCAAACATCATTCAAATTGTTTAAAAAATCTAAACAATCACCTAAAAAATATAATAAATCATTTTCAAAATTCAAAAAAAAATTCCAAGATGCCCAATAGGGGTTTACACCAAGAACATACCAAATTTCACATGTTAAAATCTATTTTCAACTGAAATGCATGTGAAATCTCTTCAAATACCACTTATTCACCCAAAATATAATTCTTAAAATGTTCCAAATTAAACAAACATGCATTAAAATTCATCAATTAATGGTTCATAATGGAATCACCAACTTCGGGTGGATAGAACCCTTAAATTCGGTGCGAATCTCCAACCACACCTTGGCCACACCTCAAGTAACCAACAATTAACCCTAATCAACAAGATCGAACCCCATGAATCTAGATCTCACCCTAAAAATATAGCCCTACCTGGATGAGACACCAAAATCCAAAAATAAGATAGAAAACCCCTAAAATAAAGAGGGAGACTTACCTCAGGGGGGGGGGTGCAGATGCCAGGGGGAGGTGGCGCATCGATAGCAGGTCATCGGAAGGAGGTGAGCACACATGGGTGTTGTGCGAGGGGGATCGGGGCACCGGTCGGGGTCACTGTCACTAGTGGTGGGGGTGGTAGGGTCACGGTTGACGGAGGAGGGAGGCCGATGGGGTTGTAGTTTCCGAAGGTGAGGGTGCTCACGGTGGCTCTCCGAAAGGGAGCCGACCAAGGGGGTCGGTGTACCATACATAGAGGAAGAGAATTGAGGGGGGGGGGGGGGTTGTGTGGGGGAAGAGAGTAGATGGGGGAGGGAGATAATACCATTTAAAAAATTAATAAGAATACTAATAATTATAATAATAGGCTGATTAATAATGATAATAATAACAATAACTACAATATTAATATTGTTCTTAATAATAATAATAACCATAATAATAATAATAACACCTATTGTAATAACATAATACAAATATTAATAACAACAACAACAACAACAATAATAATCTTAATAATAATATTATCATTATTATAATTATGAAAACAATTAATCACATTTCTTATTTATTTTTCTTATTTTATTCTTCAATAGATTTTTCATATTTATTTTGAACATCGGGAAATCCGCACAGTGACCTTGGTAATGCCACGCGGTTTCCAAATTGTGCTCTGCCAGTGCACCCGATGCCGCCAGTCCCAAAACATGAATTTTTCAATAAAAACTAAGAAATTTAAACTGAGCTTCAACTCAAACCCCATTAAGGATACCTGATACAAAGAAAATTAATAAAATAATATAATTTAAAAAGGTTGGATGTAGAAATTCTCCCCACCATAATTTTTTCCACCCCTTGAAATCCATAATAAGGCCTAACCCCTAACATAGAAACCGACACTCATTCACATCCCAAGGGAATTTCCAATGAACAATAAATGAGAAAATGCCAAAACACTATCAAAAAAGAAAATGCTTACAAATCAAACATATGATGCTAAAAATTGACTCTTCATTATGTGCCACCTAACCCCAAATGTGAAAACACCTCCAATGGATCGATCAAAGGAAAATAAATTCCCACAACACACAATCTAACCTCTTATGTCAAAAACCCCCATACATCACTAAATGAGACTTATGATGGTAGCCTGAAATGATAAACAAAAATCAAACACAAATTGATAAATACTCCCATGATTTTAATTCAATGAAACTGTTTGGTGCACTATGATCCAAAGTCAACACCTATCACTAAGTCAACATGAAGAACATAATAGGATTTATAACACGAGGAGGCATAAATAGAATACCCACCATAAGAACAAACCAACACCCAAGAAAGAGACAAATGACCAATGCATGGTAGCCTAACCTGACTCCCCATCCTAATGAAGAGGAAAAAACTGATTTAATTATGGGAAATTTCAGAGAGACCCATGGTGGGTCTCCCCATGATAAATACCAACTAGTTTAATTGGTTGGTAAAGAATTAAAAAAGAACCCATCATGGGATAACTCGAAAACTTCCTACACAACCTAATACCACACCACAAGGGACTTGATTAATGAAACTCCAAACCAAATAGAAGACACTACATGGTTCCATATTTCCATGGACATCACCATCCTTGGATGAGTCCATCCAGAATCATAATCAAAACGAACTTACAAGTCTGTTCACACTTGTAAAAACACATGAATATTCACACCCACAAAGGTATAATAACCAAGGTTCATGAAAAAAAACAACCCGACCTTTTCATAGACACGGAGGGACTCTTCCACCCATGAATGTCATAACATGGAAGCCAGGTCCATACATCTCATTCCACCAAACGGGACCATTAGAACAAACAAACATATAGGTATTAAACTATCTTTATTTATCATGTAGAAGAAAGATATTAGACTAAGATCCCTTACCCCCTGGGGTTCCTGAATTAGTGATAACTTCACTTGTGGTCCAATAGATGGAGACTTGATGTCTGATGCATCTCCTTTCTCATAGTCAAGCACTGAAGACTCCCAAATGGAACTTATCCTTCTAGTACCACATGAAACCACACCGTAATCATACACCACCAATAGAATACACCTAGCCCAAGACTCACATGGTTTCAACAAGATACTTCACCACGATGAGATTTTAAAAGACCACTCTATTTGCCCTGAATAAGAAACAAAGAAATAACGGTCACATGAAAGGAACATTCATTTGGAATGCGAAATTTTAGGTATTACTAAAAGGGGGAAAAAGTTATGTTAAAAAATTATCTCTATAAAGGTTTCACAACATTCACTTTTTCATCAAAAAGGAAACATAACTTTGAAAAATTCCACCAAACATATCACATGAAACTGATAGAATCATTACAAGGAGAGGGAACTTAAACTAAGTCCCAAGTAGCACATGATTCTTTCATATGACCATAAAAAATTATTATGACCAAAATTTCAACACTGTTTTCCTAACATGAACTATTTCTTAAACAAAACCAAAGAAAAGTGTAAAGGCCCTTTAAGACAACGACCCACATGAAAAATCGAGACTGATTTCAACTTTCCTCGCCAGAATTCCCTTCACTGCTTTTAAGAAGGACCTTTAGGATTAAATATTCCCAACAACACCATTAGAGATTAATTAATCTTAATAAATTATGACTTCTATTTACTAATTTCAAATCCACTCTTCCACTGTGGGGGGATTTACTTAATCTGAAAAAAGAATTGGGAAAACATCTACCCTAAAACCTAAGAAGATAGTCCGTACTATGATCAACTGGAGGAATAAACAATCATAAATCACTTGTGGCCATATTATGAATATGAAACAATTCCTTATGGGGGAATTAACTAGCCAAAAATGGAAAACCAATGACCCAATCAAACTATCCCTTGGCTAACCATACCATAAATAGACACGAAACACACAAAGGGATCCTACTCAAAGGTATAAAAACATATTTCTATAAAAACTCATTAACCATTATATCCAACCGACTCACCGACAAAAAAAAACTTCAAACATCTCCAAAAAAAAGATTATTCAATCATGAAATACCTTACAAGTAACAATCCCAAAAAATAATGAAACACACCAAAAAATAACCAGTTAGAAAACAAAAAATTTTCCTTAAAAATATTTTTGAAAATAAACAAGGTTGGTGGGTTGCACATTCACCAATGGTATCCCATGGGCCTCAGACATGCATGTTCCCATGTCACACCGAACAAAAAAATCATGTACATCTAGGTACCCATCCACTCGTGCTATTGACCATCCACCATTTCATGTATACCCAGGCATGTGATCACCCATGAGAACACCAAGGACCAAAACCAAACCCTTCCACATTTCAAAACAATAACATTCAACCCCCACTTTAACTTTCTCAAAACCACCCACCACAAAAATCAAAACCTAATTTAAATCTCATATACCTTTTTATGAAAATCACCAACCATTCGAATAAAAACTCACCTTAAAATCTTACACTTCAATTTAAAAACAATTCATTCCATTCAAAACTTTTTTCAATAGTTTATAAAATCCCATTTGAAATAGATTTTCACAAACCCACATTAACATAATTCATGTTTTTCTAAAAAACTAATTCTAAAAAACTACAAGTCCTGATTAATAAAACCCAATTCTGATAAACTCACCCTCATTAACTCAAAACCCTTTCATAAGAATTAACCATTTTAAAGATTCAATCAAAGTAAATCTAAAAAAACCATTTCCACCCTTTTTTAAAATCAATCCATTTCCATTTTAAATACTGGATTCCTTAAATTTTCAATAAAAGGATTCCAGATTAATTTTCAGAACCCAAGGAGATACATTATAATGAAAAAGTAAATTAGTGCTAATGGGTGGCTTGGAAATATGGTTGGTGGCCATACGCCAATCACTCCACCTTCATAGTGAATGTTACAAGACAATATTCCCATCCCCATATAGATTTTCTGTCCATGCAACCTCACTTAGACCATTGGACTAACTCCCATTTCATTTCCCAAGAAAAAAACAACTACAAGGACCAAATAACATGTATGAAACCCGATTTTCCCAAGTGAGATGAGTTTCGTGACAAGGTGTGATGGAAACGCACCACACTCATAACAAAAACATCAAGTCTCGAAATTTATAGCTCTAGTATACCCAGACTCATCCTGGAGGAACATGACCTAAAAGATCATAACCTCCTATGATACCATTTTTTCATAAACCAAATAGGTTCACCATCTGACCCTGTTCCTGACCCAGTCTGTGGAATAAAACAAATGGTGTTCCATATCCTCACAGGCTGGAAAAAGTGCCAGGATATTATTATTACAACCTAGGAATGATTTACCAAATGTTATAATAATAACAACTAATAAGATAAATATACCAAATATGAATATAGATAAACAAACATGGAACAACCAACTTTTTGGATTTAAATATTTTTATTTTGAACAAAAATCCCAAAAAGGGATATAATAAGGAAAACATAAAACTCTAAACCAAACCTTCACTCAACATGAGGTACCATATCCCCAATCCACCGCCACCATACCAACAAGAGAATAACACTGACAACCCACACCATGATCACCGAACCTCTGGGCTTTAATAGGAATAAACATTCAATAAGATCAACATACGCCCAAGGGTGTATGTATGGTGTCATCCAAAGACTAGTATGATGCTACCCAAATAGGATTCCATGCTATAAACATTAAATGACAAATACCATGTATTTTTTATATCAAAATCAATGATAAGGACAATTTAGCGGAGCATTTTTTTTAAGAAAAATGACTTTGAATGAAGGAATCTTTTAAATGAAAAACAATTTTTAAGGAAAGAAACTTTAAATGAAGAACAAAATTAATTATGAAACTACCAAACCAATATACCATGTTGTAATGGTAAGTTATATATATCCAATGAGAACTTGTCCCGGGAAAATCCACTAGGTACTAACTAACAATGGGGCCCTGGGAACCTCATATCTTTGTGAAAATATGGTATAGAAACCATGACCAACTACATTATCAAAAATGAGCCATTAATAGGGAAGACCACAATAACCTAGTGGTCTCTAATAATCACCCATGTTTAGTTAGTGTCTTCTTCATCATTCCTTCTAAGTGAAATCAAATTGCGGCCACTACTGAATCATTAGTATACTGTTCCTAATCCACCCACCTAGATACCTAGGCTTCCCTTTTGGATCAAACAAATTTCACATGTTACATAACACACCACATCTACATTTTATCAACCAAAAAATTCATTTCACAACACAATACACCACTTTCAATCCCAAATTCCACTTTAAAAATAAAACTCACACCAAAACCGTTTCAAATTTTTTTTTCTCATATCATACAAAATTTATGAAACCTCTTGTACAATTTATAAAATGATATCAAGTGACTCAACCGGGGTTTCCACATAAATCGCACCCAATTCCCCATATAAGAAAGAAAATCCATTTTAAAACCAAATTCATGAAAAATCCATTCATAATACACTTTCTCACCATAAAAATAATTTAATAAATCAATTTAAAAATTTATAAAACACATCAAATTAGAACAATAAAAGTTTACACAAAAAATACACCCAGTTTCATATGAAAATGCCACTTTATAACCAATGTGAAACATAACGATAACAAAACATGAATTCTCACCACCCATATAATTTAATAAGTCAGTTATACAGTTAATAGAGCATTTCCATGATGCGCAATAATGAATTAACCACAAAAATACACTAAAATTCATATCTTTAAAATCCAACACACACTAAAACATTTTCAAAACATCATTTGAATCATTTATATAATCTAAAAAATCACCCAAAAAAATTAATAAATAATTTTCACAAATCAAGAAACCTTTTCAAGAAGCATAATTGTGGTTTACAACAAGAACATACATAAATTCACATGTAAAATTCTTTTTCAACTTAAATTCTTGTCAAACCTCTTCAAATACCAGTTACACATTCCACATAAAATTCATAAAACATTCCAAATTAAACAAGATATCATAAAAATTCATAAATTAATGGTTAAACAAAAAATAACCTACCTTAGGTGGAGAAAACGTTTAAATTTGGTTGAAATCTCGAACCACACCCTAGCCTCACCTCAAAAAACCAACAACAAACCCTAATCAACAAGATAGAACTCAAAGGATCAAGATCTCATACCTAAAATGAAACCCTACCCACTAGAGAAACCAATAACCCAAATAAAGGTATAAAAACACTAAAATAAAGGGGGAGACTTGCTTTGGGGGAAAGGGGGTGCGCGGCCACTGAATGAAGGTGGCGTGCCAGAAAATGGTCTCTGGAAGGATCCAAACACACATGGGAGTTGTGTGAGGGGGAGAGTGGTGTCGGATGAGGTCTTGGTCACTAGAGGATGGGGTGATGTGGTCATAGTCAATGGAGGAGGGAGGTCGACGGTGTCACGACCCGTCCGCCAGGGCCCAAGTTGTGACTACCCCAAGCCCGCCTTCCATAGGCCAGGGGCTGGAAACTAGCACTGGAAATTCATATCCCTACAACCGAGAAGGCATTTCTTTTAAACCTATAAACTCACAAAAATAAAGGAAACAACATGATACAAGCACAAAAAAACTATAAAGTAAACCGGGTGTGTACAGTATGTAAGGGGGACAGAATACAAGCTCAACTGGAATGTACAAATAAAACTAAAAACAGCTCATATGAACACCCTCCAAGGACCCTACTAGAAGAGTAGGTACAGCTCTCGAATGGTCGGCTCTGCAGTACGCCTCATCTAAGGTCCACCCCCCAAGAAAACTCCATCCCTGGTACCCTTGTCCTCGATCAATGCTGTCCGTCTTCGGCGCAAGACACAATAGGGTGCAGGTGTAGCCCATGCAGAGGTGTGTATAAAAATACTTAGTAGGGACCTCGAGACCCCTGATGGTCTCCTGGAATCCACAATGGATGAAACAAAAAGCAAGACCTCAATCTCAAATCACGAAGCAATAGTCATCAACACTACTTAGGTATATGCCCATACATATACCTAAGTTATCCATATATACTCATTTCACATGTGAAGAAAGAATACCACAACGGTAACATCACGAATGTAGAAGTACCACAGGTAACACCATGAATATAAGAGTACCACAGAGGTAACTCCATGAAGATAAGAGTACCACAGAGGTAAAATCACAAAAGTAAGTACCACAAAGG
This sequence comes from Viscum album, assembly GCA_963277665.1. NCBI lineage: Eukaryota > Viridiplantae > Streptophyta > Magnoliopsida > Santalales > Viscaceae > Viscum > Viscum album. The sequence goes on from OY728141.1 coordinate 1,988,821,867, forward strand.
TAACTTCACATAGAAGAATACCATGAAGGTATCACCACACAGAAGTGTACCACAAAGGTAAATACACATCTCACACTAGTTATAACTTAAGTACGATAGTATGCATGATTAGTTGTATTGCAAGATCATCTCACTTCATCGAGAAGCTCTTCTGTTGACCCACATAGGATCAAAGATGACCCACACATCATCTAAAGACGACCCACACATGATCTAGAGGTGACCCACACAGGATCTGAAGATGACCCACATAGGATCTGGAGATGCTGACCCATACAGGATCTGAAGAAGACCCACACATGATCTGAAGTCTCCTCATGTAAAGCTAGCCACAATGTTTCTACACTAGGCACACTTTATCCTAGGAGGTTCTGCCACTCAAGCCATCGGTCGATACTTCAACTACCGTGAAGTCCCATGAAGAAGAATCATGAAGGTTTGTCATGTCATAAGGGACCCAACACAATAGTTGGAATGTCAATCGGACTCTCAGTATATATGTTATTATCCTTTTAGTTGCGAGGGCCAAGTTAGATCCGGGTTCGATCCAACCTAACCATACTTTAACTTTATCTAAAACTCAAGTGAAGTACACCAAAAGGACCATCTCAATCCAATGATTCTGGCATGGTATATGGTTCGTCAAAGGGATGCCTAGTTCAAAATATATGGCCAAAAGGATTATCTGGTTCTAGATGGGCCCAGGTTCAGTCTGACCCGACTCGACCTGACCTAGTCCGGGTCTGGCCTAGCCCGTGAAGGGGTGGGCCGGCCTAGCCCACTAGGTGCGGCCTGCGGTGCATCCTGTGGCCGGGGTGGCCCTTTGTGGTGGGTTCTGCCCTAGCCACCACTCGGGAGGGGAGGCGCCCCCCGCAATAAACCCAAACCTCCATTGGCCATTCAATTTTGGCCAACCAGGTGGCACCACGTGGCAGCACCTGCTGGGACATGGGACCCGCCAGAGGGGTCCCGCTCGGAATGATGCGTTCAGCCAAAACGATCAAACCTCCTTCTAGTGGTGCGTTCGTGTACTGCTGCTCCATCGTGGCCGGACGGATTTCGACCTCCCTCCGACCTCTATCGCAGCCAAGCGGCTGTGGTCTCCCACTCCGGCAGCACAGATGCACGTTGCCACATCACCACATGACTGGCTGGTGAGTTGGCCGCCACCCTGATCTGTCATGGCCGACATGCCATATCCTCCTGATCAACTGGTGGCGCAGACGCACTCGGTCCGACCTCCATTCGGCCGGACGGTGTGTCGGCCGCTGACTTCCCACCGCCACAGCCAATGGTCTGTGGCCTCCTTTTCTACCTATGGAATGGACGTGCTGCCTGGGTTCCACGTAGTCAGCTGGCACTTTTCTCTGTCATGGACAACGAGCTGCGGTCTCATTCGGTGGCGTGGCTGTGCCACCACCATCATTGTGGCCTACAAAAAACATTTCAACATAAAAGATGTGAATGGATCGGGCCATGTTTGTTTGGTCCGCACCCTTCACGTTAGACCGATAGCATGTGGCTTTGAGGAGGAAGTTTCGACATAAAACCACGAAGAACAACATTGACACACCCCTACCTCTATCATTTACTTTTTGGAGGTGGCGTGAGGAAGGAGATGAAGATGATGAAGAGCTGCCATCTGTCTCTCATACAACTTGCTCCAAAGTTGGTTCCTCATTCTTGATCCGGAGGATATTCTTCATTAGATGATGATCTTCCAAGGCTCTCCCCAAGTTCTCCCTTTTCTAACGATTCCCCCACAAAGGGACGAGGTTCCAATATTAATAAAGTTAAGTTAAATAATCCAATTAATTTTGGAACCTTAGATGGGGGAATTCCAAGTGTTTCCCACATTAAAGGGGAGTTCGGGTTGTCCCCACCACAAAATATTCAAATTGGAGGATTCAAATAAAAATAAAATTTATTGTTATATTTTTATTATTTTTCTTTTAACTCTCCCATGAAAATTTGAAAGAATAACTTTCACCCTCGAACAACTGCGGTCGAGGTGAAGGTATCCTTAAGAGAATATCGGCATTGTGAGTTCAACGACGTCTTCATATTTCAATTTCGAGCAACGGTTCAAAAGTTAGAAAGTTCTGCTCACACGTTTACTGAATGTACCCAAAAAAGTTCAGAAATTCATTCCGAGCACACTAGGCCTCAGAATCATGTGCCGTTAATTTTCAATGACTCTTAATATTTCCATATATTTAAAAAAAATTACATGTAAAATCCCGGGTCTTTATAAGTGGGGTCACGGGAGGTGAGGGTTCCAAAGATGGCTCACCATAAGGGAGCTGGCCAAGGGGGTTGGTGCACTTCTTAGTTAGGGAGACAAGTGGGGGGAGGGGGATTCATAGGAAAATTTAGGAGTGGGTAGAGGTGGGGGGGGGAAGGGAAAACCCTAGGAAAAAAATAATTTGAATAATAATAATTTTAATAATAATCTTATTAATAATTATAATAATAATAATAACTGTAATATTAATAATGTTCTTAACAATAATAATCTTAATAATAATAAATATAATAATAATAATAACTATAAGAATCACTCAATACTAATATTAACAACAACAATAACAACAACAATAATAATAATAATAATAATATCATCATTATTATTAAAGTATTTCACAACATTTTATTTTATTTTTCATTTTTTATTAACCATTATATTTTTTTACTTTTTTTGAATATTGGGTTGGTTGCATGGTGCCCCAGGCAAAGCCACATGGTTTCCAAACCATGCTATTCCCATTCGCCTGATGATGCCATGCCCAAAACATGCATTTTCGAATAATAACTAAAAATTCAAACTGGGATTCAACCCAAACCTCGACAAGGATACCTGATGCCAAATAAATTAATAAAATAAAATAATGTAAAATGGTTGGGTGTGACATGGAGTGAATGTTTATTGGTGATAGATAAAATAAGAAGATAAAGTAGATACAATTGGAGTTGAAATGAAATATCTTTAGAGATAATTGTCTACATAAGGAAGAAAAGGATGTCGTAAAAACAGAACTTATTAGAATCCCTTTCTTGAAGATCAAATTTGTGTGTGGGATACATCTTTGATTATATATTTATTCTCTAGGTTAATTGTTTTTATTTTCACACTCATTCATGTATATCATGAGTGGGCATGTCTTTTTAGTGCCAAACATGTAATGTAGGGGGGGTGTTTTTAGTAAATTTATTCTTTTAGGATTATTTTAAGATTGGATTTTGTATTATAAGAAGTATTTAATTATCTATTATTTATATATTATTCATTACCATTGTGTGAGGGTAAGATAGTGTTTTTAATACAATGGATAACTACTTTATTTCACGCATGAACATTGCGTGAGTTAGAGTAGTTGTATTTAAATATGGTTTTGGTTCACCTATACCAATGCAAAACATGAGAAATTGACCATATGAAAGGAGGAGTTTTTAGATTATATATTGATGATCAATAGCAAGGAATTTCTTAAAACCAATAATAATAAAGATTTTTATTTTCACGTCACTAAAAAAATGAACATGGATTTACTATGGTTTTTCTGCCTTCTTCTCATGGGACTTAATGACACCTTGTGGGTGAAAAATGATATACCAAAAAAAGGAATATGATATTCCTTATATATTGAATGTTATACCATTAATATTATCATACCATCATTTATGATATGAAAAATATACATTATATGTATATATAGAATTAGGGAATATCTCTATTAATATTCTTATTGCAATAAAGTCTCACAGACTTTGATACATTTCAATTTATACTATATTATGTAAAATAACATGTAAAATTATAAAAAAATGACTCTTTTGGATATTTTTGAAAACAATTTTGGAAATTAATTACTAAATTCACCAAATATTTGAACTACATATTGAATATATATATATCCAAAATATTCTTTAGATAATCTATAAACCATTTTTATAGTAGCTCACTGATTTTGGTAAGACTCAATAATTATTAAGTAAACCAAAATGTTTTATACCACACCAATTTTAAGTGATAAAAAATATAAATGTATTTAAAGATAATCCACTAGAAAAAAATCATTACTAATTAAGATAAAATGGGATTAGGTGTGATATCCATCAAACATATGTATCATTATACATAATTCCACCAGTTGTATCATATATAACTATACATTTTCATATTATCACTTAGTAAAAGACATTGAGTAAACATGGGACACTAGGTATTTCAATCCCATATAGTCTACACATATATTCTATATTCTCAAAGTATATATCAGTTTGGACGATGAAAACACCAAAAGTCATTCATCCGTATGGACGAGCATATCACACACCAATCACCCAAATATAAGAACATAACATATATTATATTTTTATGATTGTATACTTGTTTAGTATATATCAATTAACGGTTAAATTTTCATACTAATTATATGAGAAAAAATAACATCTTAGCTAATCCTCAACTGATGAAATGATCAAAAAAATACCAAACCATCCCCTGATCAGCTAATACATAGGGATTGATCAATAAAGGTATCCGAGTTTGAAGGTTATCATGTTAAATATCCTTCTAACCCTAGGAATTGGTAAATACCAATATGAAACATGAAACCCTAGAATATAATTTATAATACTCCATATATTATACTGAGGGAGGTCATCCAGTGAAAAAAACACCTTTTATGTCTCATGAGACTATATTTATATAAAAAGTATACTCCACAAACCATAACATTTCATCAAAACATATAATAATCCATGATGATTGTAAATTAGGGATAACTCAATGTTTTACATTAAGATGTCAATTATCATTTATGTCCATGTTATACATGTAACTAATGTGAGAGAATGAAAATGTGGATTCTGACTATTGTATAACATAATACATTTAATGTTCTTAAAATAATTTTGGAATATTAACAAAACCATAAAGAGGATCCCTTATAATCACATCCTATATGATTACACACCAGATGACCATTATGTTTGTTATACTTTTATGGTTTTTATAAACTCATTGCATCTCTATATAATTATTTCCACATTTCCAAGTGACCAAATGATAAAATCCTCCCACTAAACTTATTTTTGTGATTAATATCTATAAATAAAGAAGGTTTAAATACTGGGGATATTTAAGAATCATATTATTATTTCTAAACCATTTTAAATATTATTGAAACTCATTTAGTTCACAACATCTAAAGTTTTAATGTAATTAACTTATATTTTCTACGTATAACTATTTATAATTTCTTCAACACCATCATTGTTGAAACATTTATTTCAAAATTATATTTTAGATACTTTTGGTAACAACATATAAATCTATTCAAATTTTTATATAACATAATATATTAAACTCCTTTATGATATAAACTTATATACACTTTGTTACAATAAAAAATGAAACTCTTTACATTTCTATTTATAGATATACCCAAAAATCTATAGGATAAAGTTAAATTTACTTTTAATTTTCACTACAATAATATTTTAATCATTAATATTTTAACATCTATAGGTCTAAAAAATACTCAAACTAGTCTTTTAGAAACTATATAATAATCAAAATATCAGGCTAAGATACTGAAACTTATTTTGTGTTAAGAAATAAAACTTATTCTATTTTAGTAAGAATATTTAATAAACAACTATTTACAAACATATGATATATGGTATTTTATGTGTTTGGAACATTATCATGAAATGAATAATTTATTCATTATAATATTCCATTGATGGGCGGTGAAATCTAAATTACTCAGATTTAAAAAAATATCTTGATAAAATATTTATCGTGGATAAAACTCCTTTCATACTTACCTTCATTTCCAAAATATTATAGAATATATCGAATCATAAACCACGTGTATTAAATATGTCATCTCATATTGTTCATAAAAAACTATTTTTTAATAAAATATTCTCCTATCATGTAAGATAAATTAAATAAAAATACACATCATTTATATAGATCCCTTTGAGCTTGATATTTTCTTTTAAATTCAACTCCCAGATTTAAAAATCCTTTTCTTTATTAGAAAAATTCATGGTAAAATATCAATAAATTATTTACTTGATTTTAAAATCTTATATATTTAAAATAATTTAAAATTATACATTTGTAATAAAATACCTTTCATTTTTTAGGAATTTTTTTTATAGCATCAAAACCGAACATATAGTTTCCAAGGAGTTTCCCAAACCCCTTCAGGTATTGCAAACAATTCCATCCTATGAAAATAATTTATTTCCTCCATAATACTATTGGAGTTGGTACCTTATAAGAATGATTTTTTACTTTAAATTAACACAATATTAAAAAATATATTATCATATAATGAATTTTCTTCTTCATAACATTAATTTAATAATGTCCTTAGATTATTTTTTCCAATGAAAAGTTATATTAGTTCCTAAATATAATGATAACCAATATATCATATAAAAATATTCTTAAATATAGGTCCCATAGTCTAGTTAACATTTTTCGATGGGACACATGTGATGCTTGAATATCTAGTTGTATGTGCTCATAATACATTGCGACTTCTTCTCTTGAAGTTTACACTTAGTGTTCTCCAAGATAAGGAGGTCATGAGGATAGACCCACCAATAAGAATTCCACATGTATATGTGTCATTGGATATCCCTATCTATGGGAATACATATTATTTTTTGGATATGATATTATTATTAATATATATCATGAATCAATGAATTTTATGTATGGATGAAAATTGTGATCAAATATGCCCACGGGGAGATAGTATATGTTCTGTGCATCATAAGTGATATGAAATTAATTTAATACATTAATAAAATATTTCTACCATCTATATATTAACAGAAGAAGATAATTCTAACATATTTATTGATATGGTATAGTCTGATTAAACTCACGGCCCTTGTAGTTCATCAACACCTTCATTTCGAAAATTCAAATAAAGATAAATCAAGCATATAGGGTGGGGAAACAATATTGCATTATTCTTGATGATATATTTCTAGACAAAATATTATATTTGAAATTATCATTTTTTGGAAATTTATTATTGTTTTGACATTAAATTAATTCTATATGGAGTTTTTGACATTTTTAGACACTGATTATGGAATTTAGTTATGTTATCCTAATTCCATTGAAAAATAGGTCTAAAGGTCCACACACTAAGTGAATCTTGGATCTCATTAAATTCTATTTAATTCAAGTAATGTTGATTAAACTAGTTCAATCATGAGATATATGAGTTTAGAACATGTTATTTGAATTCTTTCTCATTTTTAATATTCATAAGGTAATAAATAAATATTTATTCATTCACAAATATAGTGAATAAATTAATATATGCAAATTTCATTAGTTACATGAATACAAAAATAAATATTTATTCATATTTTTAGTGAATATTATATTTACTAATTGAATAATAATTATTCGAATAAATATTTTATTATTCATGGTTTGATAAATTCCATGGTAGGATTAATGGGTCGAGTTAATATCCTGAAGGGAATGATATATTTTATTTAATATCTTTTTAATATATATTTAGAAATTTATTTAATGAATTATATTTAAACAAGTGCATATTATGAGATATAATATTATATTCATTATCATTTAATATAGGGTATTATTTAGATTAAATATCTTGATAAAGGACTATGTATAATTATCAATTGTTTAAATCCAAAGTATAAAATCCTCATTATATCATTTTAGAGATAGGTGACACTTGTGCAAAATGAAATTTCTCCTGAATTATCTGAAATCCTAGAGATAAAATATTCCCATCCTCTCTCTGAAGAACACAGAGAGAAAAAGATAGCTCCATGTTGCAATCAAGAGGTAACATCATAAATTAGTCGGTTCATCTTTATTGGTACATAGAATATCAAGAAATATTTTTAGTGATTCATAGATCACATGTGGATACTCTTATAGAAGTCCTCATTGGGATTTTTAATGGAAGTAACAATGTCACAATATCATCAATAGGAATTGATTGAGGGGATTATCATGTTTTAGTTAATTCTTGTATTAAATTAATTATATATTAATAGTGAAATATCCTTTGTCATATATTTTAGGGTTGAGTTTGCCATTTTTTTCATATATGATCTATTGAAACTGAGGGAAAAAATTAGGCACCTTCTCACCACTTCTGTTTTTACCCAAATCCTTTAAGTTGTATCAAGGTGGTTTCATGCTCAATTATAATTATTCAGAATTAAATTGATGAATGTATTATGTTTATTTGTTATTTTTCATTTCATTAATCTTATTATTTATCCAAAGATGAGATGACACATTCATTTGAAATTGCATGGCCAAGATAATGAGAGAATAATAGAAGATCCCATATGGAAGTGTCAATGTTGATGGATGCATGACATGGATTACATGATGTGTAATGGAAAATTGAATTCCATTTACCAGTGGTCAACTCACACAATCAATAGGATATATAAATCTCATTTTTTCTTGTGAGTAAGCATAGAATGTCATTACAAACTATGTGTTGAATGTAAGTTCAACATGCAGTTTTATATAGATTATAAAATATGTTTCAGGTGTACAATATATGTAAACCCACATGATTTTGACCATTATAAACCAAAATAGTCCATGTGGTCAAATATGTGGTATTATTACATGTCAAATATTGATTTCCATCCAATCAATGCTTCCCAAAATGAATGACATGATGTTTTTCTAGAATAAACACACAATATAACAAGTTTCAACCCATGAAAAGGATTTTTATAAGGGTATAAACATGTCATATGGGTAAAAATACTACGCAATTAAACAAAACCAATGAATTTAAAGAATTTATCTATATGTACATACAATGTGTCATTAGTTGTCCACACTATGTATTTGTTGAGTGAATTTCTGCATGTCCTGCATCACTAAATTCTTAAAAAAATTACAAGATGTGTAAAATATACTATTATAGACACCAAAAATGCTCAAGGGATAAACGAGGTTTTGGAACGACAAAGAGAAGGCATATTTAGACACAACAATCCATTCTGGGGGGCCTGGAAGGGCCGTGTGAAAAAATCTTAGGGATGCACAAAAAAATCTCTCTCGCACGAAAAAACATGGTCTCTGAAGAAGTTTTATGCACCTAAGTGAAAAATTATGAAGCTACAAGAAAACTTCCGTGCTGCGCAGAAACATCCAAGCCGGCGGGGAAACATCCGCGTCACTGACCACAGGTGTGGAATGTTGCACATGCTGCCCCCACATGGATGATCTTTTGTGCTACCAACACTAGCACACAAAATTTCGTGCTGACCTGTTTCCGTGTGGATCAGGTGACCCCGAGGACCTATAAATAGAAGGAAACCCTTTCAACTTCTGACGGCTGAAGAATCTGAACTATCTTCTCTGCACTAAATCCTGCTCTCCAGTATGAAAAGGATGGCTTTATGGTACGCGGTTTTTTGCGACAGGTCACCCTGGGGTCCACCTTCGTGCGATACCACTCGGGATTAACCCTTTCCCAAATACCTTTTGTGTCCCCTCACCTACGTGCAATCACTATTAATTGCATGCAATCCTTTCCAATTGCTCGCAATCTCTTCAAATTGTGCACAACCCGTACACCTTGGGCGCAATCTCCTCCCTTTGTGCACAAAACCGCGACTACCCTTTATGAGCCCAGACTCTCCAATTGCGTGCTGAACTGAGATTTTGTGTGCAACAGACTCAATTCCATGCCTACCCATCATTTTCCACTCAACCAGCTCAATTCTGCACCGACCCAGTCTTTTCCATGCAATTACCTCAATTGTGCATCGGCTTATAGTTTTCTAACAACTGTTACCTTTGCGCGCAAGCCTCCCTCCTCATGTGCACGTGTTCAATGTATCTCTTTTGGAAATCATTTCCAGGTGCCTCCCACATCCAAAACATCTACGACCCACATTGTTTTCCCATACAATCTTCTAGGCTCATACGAAGTAAATTTAAATTCCCTTGGGCGTTGTTTCACATTTTGTTACTTTACCTCATGCTTCTTTGAATAGGCATGCTAATGGCTATTCCTTCATCGCGTAGCCACACTAATGTGGACCTCCAGTGGTATCACCTCACGACACCCCCTGACCACAACATTACCTATCCCTTCTCTTCACCAACGTGTAGAAGGTTCCGATTATGTAAGTCCTAAGGGTGCTGAGAGCACCCATTTCATCCATGTTGCAGGATGTTAAAATGCCAGGCGCCATAGTCCTCTACACATGGCGTTAATTTGTGACCTCACCTTGTGCCTCGCATGTGGGGTGCCCCGTCTCAGACATTCTCTATGCCCACTAGTCTCCACAGGAGTGAAATAATTCCTCACATGGAATGACACCCTCTATATCAGAGCGGAGTCTATCCATGGGGAAAGGGAAACCACCCTAGTGTAAGCCCCTAGAGTTCCTTACAAGAGGCGGCACCCCTGCTCCTACTCTCTTCCTTTTTGCCAAATCCCTCTCCCATTGGTCTTTGTCACCACTCGGACCTCCCTCTTGATGTATGTCCCAATCTCCATTGCTTGTGCTAATAACCACACGTAATCCCATGTTTCCTCTTTGGTCCACCAACTATGTGTGGCCTCAATCTACTTCCCATGGATGCACCTTTCACGATGTGATCGTTGGGTCTTTGATATCTCTTGTTTCTCACATCGAGCATGACTCATGTAGTCTTAGAGAAAGCAACGACCATGAAATCCTATCTAGGAATCCTAGAGTGTAATCCTCACAACCCATTCCTGAACTACCTGGTCTTTGAACCTTTCCAAGTCAGGTTATGTAGGAAGCCTCCCTGAGGCTCAAGCCCAACCCCCGGTCGTTCCAATAACCTCCACATCAGTTCACCAAACCCATCAAAAACTACGTGAACTTTTATCCTTCCCCAGGAAAGGTATGTAGTAAGCCTCCCTGAGGTTCAATCCCAACACCCATTAGTCGCATCCCCCTTCATGTCGGTTCACCAACAACTTGGGTTGACTTAGAGCATAAGCCCCTAAATTCCCCCATTCTGGAACTACATGGTCTTTGATCCTTGCCAAGGTAGGGTATGTAGGAAGCCTCCCTGAGGTTCAATCCCAATACTCGGTCGCTCTAACCTCCTTCAGGTTGGTTCACTAAACCCATCCTAAACTATGTATACTTTGATCCTTAACAAGGAATGGTATATAGAAATCCTCCTTGAGGTTCAAACCCAACATCCATTGGTCCCGACCATCCTCACGTCGGTTCACTAACACATCTTGAACTATGTGGTAATTTATCCTTCCCATGGAAAGGTACCTAGGAAGCCTCCTTGAAGTTCAAGCCCAAAAACCACTGGGCCCTATGTCCTCATTCACGTCGGTTTTCCCACTCCACCTGAACTATGAGGTCTTTGATCCCTGCGAAGGAATGGTACATAGGAAGCCTCCATGAGGTTCAAGCCCACCATCCATCTGGACCCTAGGTCCTCATTCACGTTAGTCCACTGACCCCCATACCATATGAACTACAAGGGTTTGATCTCTGTCTTATAGGTAGGGTACGTAGGGATCTTCCATGAAGATAAACCCCATAAAGTGGTAAACCGTTGTGACCTTAATCAGTGGTAGGCTGTTGTGACGCCATCTAGAGGTAAGGCGTTGTGACCCTATCAAGCGGTATGTTGTTGTGACCTCAATCAGTGGTAAGCCATTGCGTCCCCTATTCAGCAACAAGCCATTGTAATCCCCTTTGCTGGGACCCTCATCTTTGGTCCGTCCAAGTGGCATCAGACCAACATGGGCTTCTAACCATGCATGATCCCCATACACATCATTGGGTTGTCGTCTTATGTGTATGCCCAAACTCATATCCATTTCCCGGTCTTCCCTTCAAGCCTGTGTGTTCCAGGAAGGTCATGGACCAACCAAGAGGTTCCACTTTCTTTTGGTCCAACACATGCATCCATTCTCATGGGCCACCTCCTTAGGCATCCCTTTTCCCTACCGAACATTTCAGACATTGATTCACTACCACAGGGATACCTAGGAAGTCTCCTCAAGACTCAAGACCAACACTAACATCACTTTAACGATGGTTCCATCCCATTCACCACCCACTCCATTCAAACACTCCATCATCCATCTTGATTCTTACCTGGGCCGCCACATCCTGGTGAGGTCATGAAAACTCACCCCCCATATATCAGTGTTCCCTCCAGGGGTTACACCCATATGATCCATTCTAATTAGTGTTCTGATCAGTCCAATCTGTCTCCGCCAGATGTTAAACATGCGGTATACCCTATGTTAAACATGGGAATCTGAGGAAAACCTTACAGAAAAGCCTAAGTAATATGATTCCTCGCATTTGACGTGGGATTCCTCGGGATTCCGCACCCTCGAGAAGCCCAATAATAAGGGGAAGAAACCCCGACACGCCATTGTCCCAGCGTCCAGACATTCATGTGATGTCCAACGTGACGACTCCCCTGACCGAAGGTTGCTACCTTGACTGGACCCTTTGGAATGTCTTGATAGAAGTACTGTAATTAACTAGTGTTCATGAAGATATGGCACTAGGAAGAGTTTCAGGAACAACATCTTAAATCTATAAAGGAGACCCGGACTAGGTGATGAGTTCCGAAGAGGAATCCATGAAAGGAAGAAATGACATCACATAATCCCATTTCAATCAAGGATAAAACATCCTTGAACAAGTAATGGATGTCTCCCCCCATTGTAAAGCTGGAATGTGGGGCAACAAAACAGTGCCACCGTCCCCCAAAAAGATGGACGTGCGTGCCATGATGAGAGGGTCAGAAACAGAAATGGTGAACCCGATGTGAATTTATTCTCCTCAACATGGAGATTAGTAGAGTTCAAGACATCATTGGATTAGAGTGTCACCGGATCCAGCTAACCGGCACCGGGTCCCCCGAATAAAATAGCGGTCCTGGCATGAAACTCACTAGATGTTGGTGTAGTATAACGTTGGACGTACCGGTCTGTGAAGTTGTAAGTGTGGACCCCTCTTACTGGTCATGGAAGACAGGATAGTGTTTGGGAACTAGTCATTGATTCCTTTTTCTTTCAGCACTGATTAGTTAATCTCCATGTTTTCAGAAACCAAGCTGCAGCACCCAGAACTCAATAACCACCCACCCATCGACGCAGGGGCAGGGGTAGTACCAGTGTGACAGTCCTATGTGGTTCTGCCTCTTATGTGATGGTCTCAATGGTCATGACCATGGGGCGCCCACACCCCATCTCCCTGTCTGAGTTTTTTAGCGAAGGGTGATTAATTACCTCCTACACCAGTACGAGGAGGAGGGTATTATCCCAACTATGGATATTGTCTACCTGGATTTAGATGCATCTTCACCTTGTCGTCAATGATGCCCTCAAGGGCCGTACAGTGAGCCACTACTCCCCACTCCAACTTATAACTGTTTCAGGAGCCTATCCTCAGAACACTTCGATGACTCCATGACCTACGCCAATGAGGTAGGGGATATATAGGTTAGACCAGCCAGGATCCCATTCCAGGGGATCCAGCAAGGGCTCCCACCTGGCCGCATTAGTGTTACCACTCAGTCTTACTGGATGAGGAGCAGGTAAGATACATACCTACACCACCGGATCTGGTCCGTCTAACCTGATGCCAGTGTCAGGTGCAAGCCGAAGATTATGTCTACTAAGGGGCGTCAACGTCAACGACTACTGTGTCCCGAGCCACCGCTGACGCATATCGCCAACTCCATGTGTACACTGAGCAGGAACATTCAAATTCTTGACCTGAATTGAGGCCCCAACCACCCCACGGGTAGGCTCGGTTGACTCTCTTGGTCACTAACACAGGAAATGGCTGCCACAGACTAACCCGTGGCAACGACGCCTAGTACGTAGGTCCTCCCCGTACCACTAACATAGCGAAAAAAGATCTTCCCAACATCCAAGATCGGCATTGAGGTCCGCCCCATAGCACCTTCAATCCAAATGAGGGTCCTCCCCGTGGTGGTGACACTCATAACAGAAGTCTCTCCCGTGCCCATTACACCAGATATGGAGTCATTCCACCTACTAGAGACCATTGGTAAGGGGACGTTGCACATTCGGTAACTCTTCAATGTGGGGACCTTCCCCTTGTCCTCATAGAAGCTAGCGAAGGTACTCCTCGCCCCAACTATCCGAGGAGTGAGGGTCAGCTTCGCCTCACCAATGCCCAGCACGAGGGTCCTACCCATGTTCAAATCGACCAGTCTGAGGGCCCTCCTCAAACTAAGGTCACTAGGGGAAACAATCAAGGAGGTCCCCCCATGCTCCTATTGGTTCCAACAGAGGACTTACCCACTCCATCACTTCGCACGGAGATACTCCCCATGTTCCCTTTCATATCTATCATGGTGCTCCTCGGACCTTGGATTACTCATGTGGAAACCCTATCCACCCGAGAACCAGTACGGCTGAAGGACCTCCCCGTGTCCAGAATCTACCCTTTCTCGAAGAGCCATCTTGGGGAAAGAAGGCCGGTGGTTTCTACCATAAGAAGAATTCTGGGAAGGTGACGGACCAAATTTACGTTCATACTTTTTATTAAATAATGAGTATTTTTTACTATTTTTTTAATGATAAACCCCATGTATTTACGTGTTTTATTTTTGTTTTCTATTGTAATTTAAATTTTAGTTTTAATCCATGCATTTGTGTTCTTAATCCAATTTTGTTATTGTATTTCTTTCTCTCTCTCATATTCCACCCACTCCACCATGTAATCTCTTACTCTAATAAATGAGAGGTTGACCTTGAGTCTTGGCATAAGGGTAGGTGAAGGTGATCATGAATTTTCTTTAATGTTTAATTTTACTTTTGTTAATAGAATTGAGTAGTATGCACAGGTAAGGAGAATGTCCCCATTATTGTGACTGCCTCTGATGACATACAATTCAACCTATCTCTATTCTTTTATTTAATCATTTTTCCCTCTCTCCATTGGTTAGTTCTTCACATGTTGGAGTTTAGCTAATCAATGTATGAAACAAATTCGATTGATCCAGGTCATAGAAGATGACACATTCTAGACAAAGGTGAGTCATCAACTTTGATTAATGGAGGAGGTGGAATTGAGAGTGCTCAACCATTCAAATACATTCCACAATTTATAAATAAAGAATAGTAGATCAAACATGAGATTTCATATTTGGATTATCAAACTGAAAGAAAACATATAAAGGAGAATAATTATTGAACATTAAACGAACCCCCAAAACCATGTTTTTTCTTATTAACTCATTCTATTTAGATTTTCTTGATAGTTTAAATTATCATTTTTTCATGTCATTATTTTAATTATTGAAAACCCAAAAATATTTTCATCAATTTCATATATAAATAAAATCCAAAAAAAAGAGATATTTTAGGTGATATTAAATAATGTAAGTGAACTACATTGAATGACTCTTCAGGAAAGATGACCTAGGTCATCCATTGTGCTTCACTAAGAAAAATTATTATTGCTTTTGTCAATGCCCCACGACAGGCATGTGTCAAAACTGGCGCCGTTGTTGGGGTTCCAATAATTAGTTCATTTATTTTTTCTATTTTCACATCTTTGGTAGATTTCAATTTTATTTTAAAAAAACAAAAAAAAAACAAAAAAAAATCCTTCCATGATGAATTCAATTGATTATTATTCTATATGGAATGAAAACTACTCATAGGTGAATGAAAAATAAATAGAATACACTGAAGAGGCCCTCCAATGAAGAGCTGATGTGCTTGTGATAATAGTAATGTACAAAGAAAGAGGCATAACAACAAGGATCTCACCAGAAGATTTGATGTCCATGGTCAATGAACTCCATGCCGACTTAAAAGGATTCGAGACCAAGAAGGAAGAGCCACTGGTATTCCCAGATTTCAGTAAAGACATCCATGAAGTTCATGACAAAATCAAAATGGAGGAGTCTGACTACCTACCTCCATCCTGTGATGATCAAATCCAAGAGGAAATTTCCATCAAATAACTTATTCATGATGAACCAACCCAGGGAGAGGATAAATTCTTGAACTCAAATTCTTTTAATTTTGGTGAAATGATAATGAGTATAACTCCCAATTATTTTGAATTTTCAGAATCAGATGATTCTTAATATTCCCTAGAGGATGAAGAGACAAAAAAAGATGCACCTATTGAGGAACACCTTGAGTGCCCTAAAGACAATGAAGGTTCAATGAGGGCGTACAAGAAGAGATGGAGAATGTTGCACAGTGGGAAACGATGGTGGTGGAGGTTCCATACTTCATCCTACCCCCACCTTGTAAGATATACCACATTGAGAAGGTATAGGATCTGGCGTAATCTATCCACAGAGTCCTTCTCACAAAGAATGAATAAGTAGATGCTGAGAAAAAACCCATTTGGTGGTTCATGTCAAGGAAGCCCTAACCACCATCAGACTTCGGATAACAGTAGGTACTACCCTCTAGAGGCAGAAAAAGAATCCAGGGCCAACTTGGGGGATCATACCAAGATTTATCTTTACTTTATTTTTCGGAATTTAGATTTTAATTTCATTTCTTAAGAAATAATTTAGCATGCGCCCCCTCCCTCTATATTGTTTGAGCTTAAATGACATTATCCTTATGCTTAATTGAGTTTTTTTTCTTTTATAGGTTCATAATGGTGGAAGGAAGATGCATACAGTGGAGGGGAAGGACCATGTTTCATAGAAAAAGAGAGTTAAATATTAGTGTTTTATCTTTTAAACTCTCCACATTTTGGTCCAAACAGGTTATGAGCATTAAAGATAAAATTGCATTCCAACACTTGAATTAATGTTTTACTCAACTTATCTAGGAGACATGAGATTCTTAAGAACCCATTTATTCCATGTTTTAGATTTCAATGTTTATATGATTAAATGATTGAAATGGAAAACTTATTTTTTAAATATGAAGCATAGATATTGAAATGATGACTCATAATTGGAAGGAATTAATTAATTCATGTAAATGAAATTTCCCTACCATATTTCATGCTTTTAATTTCTGAAATTTATGTAAATTGATTTGTTATTATTAGTCATGCCATGACTGACTGTCCAATGTTATATTTCTCTTTCCTGGGAGTATTTCTAGACCATGTACTTCCTATTTATTCTTGATCATATTTCAGGAGTGATCTTGGGACATGTAACCAACCAGAACTTGTATTGAAACTTGTCAAAGCCATGAATATGCAAAAACACATTTAAAATGATTGAGGCATCCTTTTAAAATCCACTTATCCTCAAAATAACACCTTTAAATCAATACTTATTTTATCCCATAGAGACTATGAATGGATTTTATAGGGATGAGCCATGTTTCAAGTCATTTTTATCCATTCCTACCCTACTCCTGGTATTTGCATGATATTTTAAAGTTGAAGTGTGGGGGTAAAGGGAATCATGTTAGATGGGATGATACACATTGTATGGAAGATGTTTTGGGGTGTTATTGTGGGGAATTTTAAAAGGTTGTGAAATCATTCACTATACTCTATTTTTTCCCCTCTTGAATTGAAAAAAAAGAAAAAAATGAAATAAAAAAGATAGAAAAATGGGTTGTGATTTGGGAGAACCAAAAATCACCACTTTCCAGACTGATGATCTTATGATCGTATGTGTTTAGGTGATGAATGTGAGGTTTGATCTTATTGTAACTTTTGAAAAAGGAAAAAAATAAGAAAATAAAAAAAATCAAGAGGGTGAAAAAATCATTCATTATTCTTACTCAATCATAACCATTTCTTTGAGTTTTGGAAGTGGGTGTTTCTACTTTTAAGGAGAGAATTTTATTACACTTTTACTTTTAATATCATGCATTGTACTCCAGAGATTATCCTCCTCTTTGAGCCATAAGTTTTAAAGAATCAAATCCTATCAACCATAAGCCTCAGAGTCATTTGAAACTTTATTTCATGTCCTCAATATTTTATGAGTCTTTTTTCCTTACAAAGTAGAGAAATTAGTTCATTTACAAGACTATGGATAAAGATCTTATTATCATGATATCAGCATAACTCTACATAAATTGTATCATGAGTGATGAGGGAAAATAATCAAAAGTGAGGTAAATCATGATGTGGCATTCTTAATAATAATGAATCAAAGAGCTTGAATGAATTAAAGGAGAAGCAACATCAATTTTTAAAGGGGAAAAGTAAAATATATGAATTATTTGTTTCTTTGAAACATGGGAAATTAAATTGATAAGTTATACAGATTTTTGAATTTTTTATTTCACATTGAAAATTGTTTGATTTTATTGCATTGAAATTTGAATATTTGTAACATTGGTGTCCTCTGATTTCCATGTTGAGATTTTATGCTTGAGGACAATCATTGTTTAAGTGTGGGGGTATTTGAAAGAAAACATTTATGTGCATATTTTTGATCAAATAATGTGTATTTTTTACTGTTTTTCAATGATAAACCCCTTATATTTACATGTTTTATTAATATAATGGGTAATTTGAATTTTATAATGAAAATGAGCATAATTGAAAAAAGTTCATAATTCTGGATTTTGGACATATTTTGACCACAAGGGTATTTTTTCATTTATCATAAAATATATGTCCAAACTTTGAGATTAAATTTTTTAGAGTCCTGATTTTATTTCCTCCAATTTTTTCTTCTGCACCAGGAGCTGATTCAGCCATCTAAAAGGCCTAAAATTTCATTGAAGTTAGAAATTTTTTCGGGCGGATAGCGTGGACCCCACCACCATAATAGAACCCAAACTCAGAAAAAACACATCCAAAGGATGTGTTTACACCTAGGATATCACAAGAACAGATATTTCCAGCTCTACAATAAATTTGGGGGAGTCTTAAAGTTATTAAGGCATCCATTGAATGACATAATTTTGGAAGAACCTTCTTGGAAGCTTCATCCAGAAAAATAAACCTCCAATGAACAATTTACAACTCCTTCATCCAGGGTTCAACTTTGCTGAAATGTGGTGGGTGAACGACCCACAAATTTATGATCAATATTGAATAATAGGTCCACTCTTCAGCTAATGGTCCAGTTCCCATCTCAGTTGGAAGTTACTCATGTCCCTCGATCTCAGAATGGTCAAGCTGATTCCCTGGATGGCCTGGCTACATCACTTGCAGAGCCTGAGTAGGAGGACCTGATTATCCACATGGCACATTAGAGAGTCAATGCTCATGTCTCCCCAGGTGACAACGGTGACCTGCAGGTGATCCATCTTACCACCGGAGCCTCCACGTCAGGACCCCCAGGTCTCTCGGCTATGATGATTGAATTATCTCCCAATTGGAGGATACCTTTGGTTGAGTACCTCTAACATGGTAATCTCTCAGAAGATCAGGCCAAGCATGAGAAAATATGATGCTGCGCACTACATTTTACCCTCCATAGTAGTCTCAGTCTTGAGCAGATCTTCTACAAGCATGTGTTCGATGGTGTTCTCCTCCGTTGCATTCATGGAGTCGAGATTTCTCAGGTCATGCAGGAAGTCCATGCCGGTTCCTGATGCGCCCACCAAAATTGGCCGAAGCTATCTCAAAAGATCTAGATATTGGGGTACTTTTTTATCCCTCCATGATCCAAGATTTTGTCACGTTCTCCAAGAGATTCCATGCATTCCAAATTAATTCTAACTTTAGGCCTCGACCTCTAGATCCTCTCCACCCCAACAAGTGATCTTGGACATTTGCAATCTGGGTACTGGATGTCATGGGACCATATCCACCAGCGAAAACACACCAATGCCAGTTCATCCCGACCACTACAGATTTCTTTCCCAAGTGGGCAGAGGTAGTTCCGCTCAAGGAGGTCATGGCCTGTTTTACTGTGGACTTCAAGAGATCCAATATCATCTACCAGTTTGGAGTCCCTAATGTCGTATTCACTGATAACGACACTAACATCTGAGAAACGGAGTTGAAGAAGTTGTCTTCCTAGTACAACATACACTCTAACCATATCTACTAGTATCATTCGCAAGAAAATGGACAGATCGAGGAATTCAACAAAACCCTCTCTAACATTTTACAAAAAATGGTTGTTCAGAATAAGAAGAGTGGGCTAGACAATCTCCCCAATTCCTTCTGGGATTATTGGACAATGACTCATAATTCTACCTAGGTGACCCCATATTCCTTGGTGTACGGAACTGAGGCTATCCTGCCCATCGAGATTCAGTTTCCTTCATTACGCATAGTGGTCTATGAACAGTAGGTGTCGGATAAGGTAGCTGAAGATCGTATGGCTTAATTTTAAGCACATGATGATAATAGGCTTCATGCCCTACAAAACCTGGAAAGACACCAGAACAAGATTTCCATAGCCTTAAACATGAAGGTCTGACTCCGCTCTTCCTGGAAATGTGATCTAGTATTGGCCCTCCAAACACCAATGATACCTGGCAGGAAACCACCCAAGCTGGATCCCAAATGGGAAGTACCTTTTTTTGTTCACAAGGTTTACCCCAATGGTGCGTACTCACTGTTGACCATGGATGGTGAGTGTATAACTCCTCCCACCAATGCCAAATTCCTCAAGAAATACATTACCTGAGCCAGTTAGTCTGGCATGACCAAAAACCATCTGGTCTAATATGACCCTAAACTGTCTGGTCCCACATGACCCTAAACTGTTTGGTCCCATATGAACCTAAACTTCCCGGTCCTACATGACTTTAAACAATAAAGTGTACCACATGATGTTAAACTGTATGTCATCTAGAAAGACGTTAAAATGCACCCTTAGAACTATCTACGGCTTGATTCCCATCAACGTGGGATACGAAGAATTCTCAAATGCTCGATCTTGAGTCCAGCACTCAGACTCTTCTCTTTGGCTACCCCGCCGAGTATAGTTCTCTCAGAGGGTCCTTGCATGGTATAGTGCATGATTCTTTAGCCCCACTCATGTCAATATTAGGATGGTGGCACTATGGACCCCTCCCCGTTCTTCTATCCTTCCATGTCCTCACTACACGATGTTAAACCTCATGGCCTTTAAGAACTACGTACGATATGATTCCCATCCTCATGGGATACATAGAAATGCCCAAACATTTTGTCTCTTGGCCCATGCCAAACTTCTAAATCACCCCTCAAGTCATGAAATATGGTATGATACAAGATTTTTCACCAATTCACGTCAAACTCATCTTGATCCCGCCATACATCCCAGTCTATGGAGATCTACATCACATTCACTGCCCTGCTTAACGTTAAAATGCATGGGCCAACTATGCTTCACCCACTCCTTTGATTGGGACTCCATCATCTTTAACATCTAGAAGGGCCTCAGAATGGAATGGATGCCCGAACTAAGGGTTGTCCTACCCCTATGGGCCAACTCCATCGAAGATGTTGAGAAAAAAATTGATACAAGACCCACGTTGCGAATATGGTCAGTGGTTGATGTATATTTTTTGTTCCCATTCCAGGTCACACTATAAGGACACATTATTTATAGCATAGTCAGTGGATATCATTTTTCATTGTCACCACCCTCGTATATCCCAAAAATTGAGTGTGGTGGTTCATCCTGCCCACTGTATCTTCATGTTGTGCATACCTTCAGGTGATGCCAGCTATCAGAACCTTATATGATAGGGAAATCCAAATCTGACTCCTTGTCTCCCACACCGACCACTGCTCACATGGGATTAGGAGCTGTGATGAGGCAGTAATCAAACAAGAGGTCATATGTCTATAGTTAGCTGGGACGCCCTGCCTTAGGTCGTTCGACCCCTTCGGGCCCCTGGCGCATGTTCTCATTTAGGATTGTGTGGTGCGGTACAGAATCATGTCCCCATTCACATCGGGTTATTTCCCCACACTGCACGTATCCCCTTGAGATACCCCTTCCTTCATTTATCATATGTTCCTCGAGCACAGGCCCTTCCGTGCTTGAAAAGGCCTGTCATTTGGGTTTCTGTCACCCTCTATATCCAGAAGGTCACTCGAATGGCATGGATGCTCGGGCTAAGGGCTCTCCTACCATTACGAGCTAACACCCTTGAGATTTGAAAGTGTAAGATTGATACAATTCCTGTGTCATGAATACGGTCAGTGGTTGATGCTCAATTGTTTTCTCCGACCTCTAGTCACACAAGGGTGGATACTGTGTTGTGAACCTGGTCAATAGTTGTCCATGATCATCATTTCCACTTTGTGGTCTTCCATAAGCGCAATGATTCTCCCTCCCTGTCCCACGCATATGAAATTAATCTAGTCATATATGGTCCAAGATCTATGACCCTAAACTAAGATCACCTTCATCCTCACTACAAGATGTTAAACTACAAACTGACTGAGACTATTTGTTTGAGGCCCAGATTCAGGCCCTTTGGCCTTTTGGGCCCCTGTCCCATGTTCTCAATTAGGGTTGTATGATGTGGTGTGGGATTATGTCCTCATTCACGTAGGGTTACTAGACGTTTCGTATGCATCTCTGGACGAGATACCTTACCCCTACCATCATACTCACTGCAAGACATTAAACTAGAAACTAGTTGGGACATTATGTCTGAGGCCCAGCCTCAGTCCCCTTGTACTTTCCAGGCCCCGACCCAAGTCTTCACTCAGGATTGTATGGTGTGGTATGGGATTATTTCCTCATTCACATCGGGTTACTCGACGCGTCGTACACCTCCCTTGTTTGGGGATATCGTACCCATTTGTGTCCTTACTGCATGACAGTAAATGACATATTACCCTCTTCTAGAACTATGTGTGGCTTGATTCCCATCCTCATGTGATACATACGACTGCCCAAATGTCTAGACTTTGGGTCCAACCCCATCTCTTAGAAATCTCCCTTTCACCATGGCCCCTTGTCCGACACTTTCCCAGGGAGAGGGGTGTATGGTGTGGTATGGCATTTTGTCCTCATTCTATTTGGGTTTGTAACAACCAAATCATGTACCTATTTCTCTTGAGAGTTCCTTATCCTCTTCTTCTATACTCATCTTTTAAAATAATCCACTCTCAAGTTCAGCCCCTAGACTCTCTTCTGTGATTCACCAAAGTTCCCAAGAGTACTCTGGTTCAGCGTCTGGAGTGTCGGATTTTAGTTGGACTTGTTCCCACTCACCTTCTAGGATTCATGTTCCCCTTCATTTGGAATTCCATAATCTTTCACACCCAGAGGGACCCCCAAATGGCATGGATGCTGGGCCTAAGGGATATCCTACCGTTATGGGATAACGTCCTCTAGGGTTTCAAACAAAAAACTGATACAAGTCCCATGTTGCAAATATGGTCAGCGGTTGACACTCATTTGTTTGTCCCCATTTCAGGCTAATGCGATATGGATGTTGTGTTTCGAACATTTTCAACAGTTATCCTCTACCGTCACACCATCCCCTTTAATCCTTGATCGTTTGTTACACGATTAACATTATTTTCCACCCCATCATGTCCAAATGGAATTTTGAAAATCCTGCCACTATCCCACAGTGCGCATTCGCACGTTAGGAGGACAGAAGCCACGATAAAGGAATCATTCAGGGATTCACACCGACATCCATTTGGCATGCATTCCAGGTATTGAAAAAAACCTCTTCTGCCCTTGTTTCCTACACCAAGTTTGACTCATGTGGGATTAGGGATTGGGTTGAGGTATGCACTTACATAGAAGGATTTCTCTCTTCTATGGTCCGATCTTTATAAACATAAACTAAGATCTCTTTCAGAACTACGTAAGGCTTGACTCCCAATCCTATGGGATACGTATGAACGCCTAGACATATCGTCTTTGGGTCTATCTTGAGTTCCACTAATTTATCCCTTCTATTCTACCAACGGGTCTTTAACTCTTACGGGACTGCATGGCATGGTATGGTATAATGTCCTCATTCACATCAGGTTTTCATTAGCCGCACCATGTACAACCAATTCTAGTAGTTAGTCACCCTACTTCCTATCCCACATGAGCGTAAACTGTAGGTTTTCCCACATGAAATAAAAAGGCACATTCAATAACTACATGTGGCTTGATTCCCATTCTCACGGGATATATAGGAACACCCAGACATCTCATATTCGGGTCCTGCTCAATTGGGGCCTAGTTTCTCCTTCCCCTTATCCTCTAATCTTTCCTGGCCCCTCAGCCCGAGGTTTCCGCTTTGGAATTGCGCACGACATGGTGTGGACCTTGTCCTCTTTCATGTCGAGTATGCTTTTTCACATAGTGCGCATCCCCTCTAGAACCTCATCTCTCCAGTATATGTCTGAGCCTGATGACTTTAAACTATGATGCATAGTCCCACATGACTTCAAACTATTGCATCTATCATGCACGATGTTAAAAATGAATGGTCAGTCCCATCAAATGAACCTAAACTGTGACATTATCATCCTAGTCATACGACAAAAAACGGCACTTCATTGTGATGTCCTCACCTAAGGGTACGTCATGTTGGGTATCAGTTACAGACCATACCATTTTTCAACACCTATATATGGATTGATTCTTATGAAGATACCTAGACCTTCCATCCTAGGCCCATTTCTTCACAAAAAACACATCCATTAATCATGAAGGACAAACAAGTTATATCAAATTCCACTACTCTTGGTGTAAGGGCCAGACCCGCACGACCTTATCTCTGGCATCAGTATCTTACCATGCCACCATCAGAACTATATGTGGATTGATTCCTATTTTCATGGGATACGTAGGAACACCTAGGCACCTCATCTCTGGGTCCAACCCCAGGAATCGGAAATCATGTTTCCTACTCTTTTTCAGCCCCTTGGCCAGAACTCTTTCAGGGAACCCTATAAACGCATTTCTACCCTGAAAAAGTTCTATATTCCCTATGATAACATTGGGAGGTGACAACTTCCTCGCCAGAGAGGTCCTATTTAGAAGAAGGAATGATCTATAATCGGGTCGGTGGACCCACCTAATGTGTACCCACCAAGGTGGCGTAATGCCAAGAGTGTTGGATTCTATTTGAGAAAACCACAAATCCACCTTCCACACTTTGCGTTCCCTTTATTTGTACCCCCCTATTTAATGTCTAAAAGAACCCCCTAAAAGTATGGATGATCGGCCTATGCCTCGCCTACTTTCCTAGGCCAATGTTCCGGAAGACTAATTGATGACATTCTGAGTCAGGCCCCATGTTTCGAACATGGTCAGCAGACGAGCCTCATTTTTCATTCTCATTTCAGGATAATACAATATGGATACTTTATTTCAAACACGGTCAAAAATTATCCTCTATTGCCATGCCACCCCCACAGTGTTCCGAATCAGGGGTATTGTGATTTACACTTTCCACTCCCTTATGTTCGTGTTGATTTCAAATGCCCCTAGCATTAACCCACTCATGCACTAGATCACATTGGGAAGGTGACACATCGATTGTTCTGAGGTCCTCGTCCCCCAATCAGGCCTATCCCTTCTCTTCTCAGAAATACGAATTGGTTGTTCGAAGCCCAAGTGCACGAAGCTTGGTTGGAACTCCTACATTCAAAGGAAGTAATATGTATGAGCATCCCTTGTTTCTCACACCGGTTATGACCCACGTGAGACTAGGAATGAATTGCTATTTATTTCAGGATTGTAGTTGAATATATTAAAACCAACGAACAAGTAAAAATATATATCCATACATATATCCATACATGTAGTTCATAACAATAGACAGAAAGGGGAAATGAGTTTATGAGTTCGACCAAAATAGGGCCCTTAAGGATTAGCATCATGGATAGAACATTCCAGTACCACTACCTTTTAGCTTGTGGCCTCCAAGATTGATTCCTGCCCCTTGAGATCTCTCTCTTCATCAGCAACCATAGAGTGCAGTGGATATTCCCTAGCCTGTGCTTTTTCCTGTTCAGTTTGAAGTTCATTCATTTGGTGACCCGCTTCCACTAGCTGCACTTGGGCATCTTCCAGCTAGGCCCTCAATTTCTCCACAATCTCGGAATAGTTGGAAATGAATACCATCTTTTCTTTCATTTGTCCTTCAAGGAATTGGACCTCTTGTTCCACTTTCTAGAATTCTCCGGTACTCCCCAAATATTTCTAACACCGAGCAACATCGGAGCAACATCTTCTCTCACGCAACTTCTCATCCATGTAGTCATGGACTGTAAAATGAAGATGGTGAGAATTCACCCCTCCAGCATAGAGAAAGCTCAACCAGGTGTGGAGTGATCCCATCATTTTTATCTATTCTATATAAGGATGATCGAGAAAGCACCTGATACACTTCCACCCCTTGAGCCGTGTAATACGGCTCTCATCGGCTGCCTCCAAGTCAGAATCATCTATCTCTCCAGGATTTGCATGTCGATAGTCACAGAAAGCAGACAAGAGATCTATGACAAAGTCTTTTTTAGGTATTCCTCCCAAGGGGTTGGGCTCTTCAACATATGGGTGACCTTCCACTATCACCTCAGTCTCGGCAATTCCTTCACTGACTTTAAGCAGCGCCCCATCATTAATACCACTGATATACAGAACTCTTTGTTCACTAAGTGTCCGGGCCTGCTCAGTTTGGGAAATGTACACAAAATGGGCCGACACATTTTCCATTGAATCACTCACGGATGGTCTGGATTTGGTAGCCTGCCGAGCCTCCAATGTAATGATTACTACACAAACAGTGAACACATTGATCAGATGGGTTATCTAATATCCCATTCAATTTGATAAGTGAAATTTTTTTTACAAGAACTCAGTGCATCGGCCTCTGTAATTCTTGTCGCTGTAGGAGATATCATGGTGAGGGATCCCTCAACATGTGTTTACTCAATAATGGGCATACGCTCCCCACCTTGTTCTATTAGCGCATCCTCCCCCCTTCTGATGGTGCCTCTTGGTTGTAACCAATATTCACGTGAGAAGAATAAAGAGATCTGATTGAGGGTTTCATAGAAAAAAATGAAGGGGGAAGGATAGATAAGGGTTGAGACATACTGCGAGTAGCACCGTTATGTCTACATCAAAGCCAATGATCTCACTACTCTCCCGAAGGCCCCCATTGTGGGAAATCCCTTGAGACCCTCCACCACTGATCTCCTCTTATCTTTTACCACCTTCTTCCTGTTATCCTTTACCTTCTCCTTCCACCTCCTCCTCTTCTGTCCCACTTCCCTCCAGCTCCTCATTGCTATCATTAACCTCAGGTGGAATCTTGTATGGATCATGCTTCTGGTGGAGCATTGCCTTCACCAGGAAGGGTTGTTCCTTACGCTGACCTTGCTGGCATGCATACACATCCATGGCCATTAATTACGCGTGATGACGATGGAGCTTTACCCTGTCATCTACCTAGATGAGCTCGAACTCTGGCAGCTAGATTCTATATCATATTATAATTTTTCAGAGGGCTTCGACGTCCATCGACTACCACAGGGTCAAGCAGGATCCCCATAGAGCTGGGAAGATTTCATTGTCTGAAGGTTGGAGAAGATATCTTATTTTCTTCCTAGGAATTTCCCTGATTTCTCTATGAGCCCCTCTCCCCCTAGGCGACGGAGGTGCGGCCATGCCTTGCGACGTTCCCACTACTGTAGTCTCGGCATGTGCAGGCCCGATTGCCCGACTTGCTTCCGACCTTTCCTCCCAAAAAATGCCCTGTCTTCTCTCTCACTGACCAGGTTCTACACTGGATACCTTGAACTTCTAGGCTCACTTCCACAAAATCCCCTTAGGGTATGATACAACCCAATGATCAACATATTCTGTTGGGAGACCAGCATTGAATCCAGTGGGGGGAATGATAATGATGTCACCAGAGCCATGGGATATGAACATCATCCACATTTGGAGAAGAACGCAAGGATGCCTCTCCTCACAGATATATATATACACCTTCTTCAGAATTCACTGGAGGAATCCAAATAACATGGAGAATCATGAAGACACATAAGGATTAGAAAGGATCTTCCCGTTAAATCATGCAAGAAGCACCCCATCTTTGATGCCCTGTAAGTATTCCCTTTGCTCTAGTGACCCTTGCCCATTTTCAGTCATCTGGTCTGTCAGGGTGGGGAATGGGCTAAAAGTGAAGTTGGAATGATTTTTGATTCTGATCCTTTCCCTCCTCCACGTTGAGCGTCAACGGCATGACCCCGACAATGTTCATCATGGAAGGTCACAGGCCGTTACCCATAGGACGAATGGCTTTCAGAATGGTATACCCACCGCAATGAGCCGCGACCCATCCATGAAAGATCTGGAAGGGACCAAGGATCCTCCTCAGTGACCCCCTCTCAAAATGTTCCCCAGTATGGTGTACAAGAGGGCCAACATAGGGACTCCCAGATTGAACCTCTTATTAGCGGCCACGATGCCAGCCATAACCAAGGTCGCTGCATGAAATCCCATCCTTGTGACCCTCATTGGTTGGAGCCACACACTCAGAAAGGTTTTAAGAAATTTATCATACCAGACATTCGCGTCTCGACTCTCATTTATATTGAAGCTTCATGGTTGATATTGCCCCGCCTCCAAGATCCTCCAGTACGATCCGTTTTTTATCCTCTATGCCGCGGTCAGACACCACCTTCCCCGCCCTGACATCTTGACTTCCGAATCCCTTTGAAGAAACAAGATAAACCATTTTTTAGGCTATTTACTTCAAAAAGTCCTTGAACCCTAGCCTCCCCTTAGCCATCACTAATAGATGCCATGTTTGGATGGGAGTTCATGATCTCTCTCCCCAGATGTTCTTCGTCGGAAGGAATTCATCGTACTAATGCACATCCAAAGGGATATACCCGATGAAATTAATGTAAAAAAGGCAAATACCAACTTCCCCATGGTGAAGATGGAAGGCATTGGTATCGAGGGACCATTTGGTAAACATTTTAGGCCCATGTTCATGATGATGGTTGAAATGGAACTGCGACGTCCACACCGCCTCAAACAACCCAATGTGCCGCAGTTCATCTACAAAATGGTCACACTTCTAGCATACCCAATTCGACCAGGCCCATTAACTGGTGAAATTTACTCCAGATTGCAGATCCCAATCCTACATCAAGCCTTTAGTTTTGTCAGTGACACTCTGTCGGAAGGTAATTGCATAATGGACTGGAGAATCCTCTACGACTGGGTCACTTCCTGAAATAGTCTTGGACCTAGGATTCAGGAAGTAAACATCCATATGCCTAGTTTCTATGGCAGTATGGCCATTTTTAGAGAAATTATATCGAGGTAGGTCATCCTAGGGGGTCACCCATGACTGTGGTGAGTCGACTTCAAATCGGGGTACAAGTACCTCCTCCAAATTACCGAAGTCCCATATCGGCAAATTGTCGGATAATACATACTCCTTATAGACTAGGGTAAACATGTTGAAGAGGGTATGGTTACTGGATATGATCTATCGGGTGCCATAAACCTCAGGGTTTCCAACCAACATAGCCCTTCGAGCGACAAATACAACTTCTCCCTTAGTGTCAACCCGATTAGTAGTCATCTTCTTCCGTCGAGGTCTCAAGGAGATGGTGTGAAAAATAAGGATTTAACATGAACAACTAAGAGGTGGAATGAAAAATCAGGAGTTGGCGTGAAAACCCTAGGTTTTCACATAAAACAATGGCCGAACTCGGGGAATTACGTGCAACCGAAGAGGTTTTCTGCACAAGATTGGGGAAGTTTTTCGCGTGCGAGATCTCAGGACTTATCCTGTGAGAAAAATCTGTACATACTGAGGGACCCGTGAGGGTTTTTATATGCGTGGAGTATAACTTTCGTGTGTGAAAAATAATTTACGTGCCACTATCTGGATTTTCACGTATGTGTAGGGTTTGTGCGCATCTATAGGGGTTTTTGTGCGTTCGAAAAGGATTTGTGCGCCACTTCTCAGTTTTCCATGCATCTGCAGGTTTTTCCCGCATGGACTCTATGAAGTTATGCATCTCGATGTTTCCCTCGGAATCCTACCTTTGCTTCCTCTGCCAATCTGATTCCGAGGGGGGGAATTTGCAGACACTGAAAAACACTGAATGGATGAAGGAGGTTTTGGATCAATAAATCAAAGACATATTTTGACCCGGTGATCCATTCAGGGGGGGGGGGGGGGGCAGAAGGGCCGTGTGAAAAAATCTCATGGCTGCGTGAAAAAAATATCTCCCATGGGGAAAACCGCAGGATATGAGGAACTTTTCTATGCCTTCGCACAAACTTCCTCACCTGTGCGCAGACTTCCATGCTTGCGTGCAAAAATCCACGCATGCACACAAACTTCTGCACCATGTAAAAACTTCTGCGTCAGCGGTGGAGCATCCACGCTGCCGATTGTGGGCGTGGAAAGTGACACACGCCACCCCCGTGCAAATGATCTTTAGCACAACTGACACGGGCACACCAAATTTTGCGTGGACTTGTTTCCATGCGAGTCGAGCAACCATGAGCACCTATAAATAGAAATAAGCCCATTAAACTTCTGATGGCTAAAGAATCTGAACCATCTTCTCTGCGAGAAATCCTCCTCTCCTATGTGCAAAAGATGGCTTTTAGGTACAGAATGTTCTGAGACAGGTCGCCCCATGGTCCGCCTTCACATGAGACCACTCTGACTTAACCCTCACCCAAATCCTTTTTGAGTCTCTTTCCCTGCGCACAATCACTTCTAATTTCATGGAATCCTTTCCAATTGCGTGCAATTTCTTTAAATTGCACGCAACCCTTACACCTTTCATGAAATCTACTCTATTTGCATGAAAAACTGTGACTCCCCTTTATGTGCCCAGACTCTATAATTGTATTCTGACTCAGTATTTTTCACGCAGGTGGATCAATAGCACGTTGACCTATCCTTTTCCATGCAAGAAGCTCAATTCTTCACTAACTCGGTCTTTTCCATGGAAGTAACTCAATTGCACTCCGGCTCAGCATTTTCTGTGAAACTATTCCTTTTGTATGAAATCCTCCCTCCATGTGCACATGTGATCGATGTCACTCTTCCAAACATCATTTCCGAGCACCTCCCACATCTAAAGCATCTACGGCACACACTGTTTTCCCATACGACCTTCTAGGATCGTACAAAGTAACTTTAATGTCCCTTGGGTTGTGTTTCACATTGCGTTGCTTCGCCTAATGCTTCTTCTCATAGGCATGCTAGCGGATATTGATTCTTCGCATAGCCATGATAACATGGACACCAGTGGGATCACCACACGATACCCCCTAACCAAGGTGTTTCCTATCCCTTCTCTTCACCAAGGTGTAGAATGTTCCAGTTATGTTTGTCCTAGGGGTGCGGAGAGCACCCATTTCATCCGAGATGTCGGACGTTAAACTTCCAGGGGATATCATCCTCAGAAAATGACATAAAACTGTGTCCTCGCCATATTCCTTGCACACGGGGTACCCCATCTCAGACATTCTCTATGCCCACTGGTCTCCATGGGAGTGAAATCATTTCTCACGTGGAATGAAACCCTCTTTATCGGAGCGACTTCTGTCCTCGAGGAAAGGGAAACCACCCTGGTGTAAGCCCCTAGCTCTCCTTTCAAAAGGTGGCACCCCAGATCCTCCTCTATTCTTGGGTTCCAAATCCCTCTCCCATTGGGCATTGTCACCACCAAGGCCTCCCTCCTAGATTAAGTCCCAATCTATATCTCTTGGGATGCTAACCACGCGTAATCCCCTATTTCCTCTTTCGGCCACCAACTACACGTGGCCCCAGTATACTTCCCATGGATTCACCTTTCACAACATGATCATCGGGTCTTTGTTATCTCATGTTTATCACACCGATTATGACTTACATGGTCTTAGAGAAAGCATCCACCATGGCATCCTATCCAGACAGCCTAGAGTGTAATCCCCACAACCCATTCCTAAACTACGTGGTCTCTGATCCTTGCTAAGGTAGGGTACGTTGGAAGCCTCCCTAAGGATCAATCCCAACACTTGGTCATTCTGAACCCCTTAACGTCAGTTCACCAAACCCCTCTCAAACTACGTGGAATTTGATCCTTGTTAAGGAAAGGTATGCAGGAATCCTCCCTGAGGTTCACGCCCAACACCCATTGGTCTTAGTTCCCTTCACGTCACTTCAACAAAAAATTGGGCTGCCTCATAGTGTAAGCCCCTAAATTCCCCCATTCCTCAACTATGTGGTCTTTGATCCTTTCCAAGGCAGGGTATGTAGGAAGCCTCCCTGAGGCTGAAGCCCAATACTCGGTTGTTCAGACCTCTTTCACGTCAGTTCCCCAAACCCATACTGAACTATGTAGACTTTGATCTGTTCCAAGTCAAGGTATGTAGGAAGCCTCCCTAAGGTTGAATCCCAACATCCATTGGTCCCAACCATCCTCATGTCGGTTCACCAACCCATTCTGAACTCCGTGGTCTTTGATCCTTTCCAAGGCAAGGTACATAGGAAACCTCTCTGAGGTTCACGCTCAACAACCACAGGGCCCCAGGTCCTCTTTCATGTTGGTTCTCCCACTCCACCTGAACTACGAGGTATTTGATCCCTGCCAAGGCATGGTACGTAGGAAGTCTCCATGAGGTTCAAGCCCACCATCCATCTAGACCCCATGTCCTCATTCACATCGGTCCACCGACCCCTATCCTATATGAACTACGTGGGGTTGATCTCTGTCTCTTTGGCAGGGTACGTAGGGATATTCCATGAGGATCATCCCCATCCAGTGGTAAACCGTTGTGACCTCAATTAGCGGTAAGTCATTTTGACCCCATCCAGTGGTAAGCCGTTGTGACCCGATCCAACGGTAAGTTGGTGTGACCTCAATCAGCGGTAAGCCATTGCGTCCCCTATTCAGCAGCAAGCCGTTGCAATCCCATTTGTTGGGACTCTCATCTTTGGTCCATCCTAGTGGCGTCATACCAACTTGGGATTCTAACCATGCGTGTGCCCCATACACATCATCGTGTTTTCATCCTATGTGTATGCCCCAATTCAAGTCCATTGCCTGGTATTTCCTTTGAGCTAATGTGTTTCGGGAAGGTCATACCCCAACCAAGAGGTTCAACTTTCTCTGGGTCCAATACATGCATCCATTCTCATGTGCCACAACTTTAGGCATCCCTTCAACCTACCGAGCTACGCAGACATTGATTCCCTACCACGGGGATACGTAGGATGTCTTCTTGAGAATCAAGAACAACACTACCATCACCTTCATGGTGATTACATCTCATTCACCATCCACTTCATTCAGAAACTCCATCATCCGTCTTGATTCTTACACGGGAATCCATATCCCTGTGAGGCCATGACAACTCACCCCCCCCCCTATATCAGTGTTACATCCAGGGGTTTCACCCATCTAATCCACTCTAATTAGTGTTCTTATCTTTCTAATCCATCTCTGTTTGATGTTAAACTTGCGGCATACCCTGTGTTAAACATGGGAAGCTGAGGAAAACCTCAGAGACTTTCATAGGGCATACGATTCCTCAAATTAGACATGGGATGCCTCAGGCTTCCATTCCCTCGAGAAGCCATATAATAAGGGGTAGAAACCCAGACGCACCAGTGTCCCAGCATCCAGGCATGCTAGTGATGTCCAACATGACTAATTTTCTCACTGAAGGTTTCTGCCTCGACTGGACCCTTTGAAATTTCCCGACAGAAGAAGTGTAATTAACAGGTGTCCAAGAAGATATGGAACAAGGAAGATTTTCACAAACAACGTCTTAAATCTATAAGGGAGACCCGGACTAGGTGATGAGTTCCGAGGAGGAATCCCCAGAAGGATTAATTGACATCCCATCATCCTATTTAGATAAAGGAACAAACACCCCTGAATAAGGAATATAAGTCGCCTTCTTTTGGAAAGAGGGAATGTGGGGAAACCAAATAGCGTCACCGTCCCCTTACAAGACGGACACGTGCACCCCGATGAGAGCGTCAGAAAAAACTATTAAAAGACCAATAATGTTTATCATACATTCCATTTACTTCACATTTATTTCCAAGGGAACACATCTCATATATTATCACGTGTCGTGTAGTTATTCACACATTGAAAACTACATGGATTGAACTATGGAACTAGACCCCGTGTATATTAGGACATACTGTGTTGTAGTACATGACATGTATGTACATAGTTCACATCAAGTAATATATATATTGTGATTCAAATGAATTTTTAAATAATTGAACATGCCTTATAAGTGTTAAATACGAGAAATAAATTTAATATGATGCAAAGGATACAAGTCCTGTAACCTTCAGAGTAAACATTATGTACTTATTTATTTTAAAATTTAAAATTAAATTTATTAAACATTTTTAAAACAATAATGGATAGGAATATTATTATATATTGAAGAATATTTTGAGATAATATTAATATAAATAAATAAATTATTTATTTTTTGATTAATTCATCAATTATAGTAAATTTATATTAATTAGAAGGAATTTTAATGACACTAGAAAGTTAAAATGTATAGAAATTTCATCTTGTGATTGACCTCAAGATTTAAAGCCCTATGTATGGGTTAGATTCATTTACTTAATTTAAGTAATTATTATATTATTTTTGTTATAATTTATTATTAAATGAAATATACTGATTAAAAAACATATCACTATCTCCTTAATTATATATAGACCTATGTGTCCAAGTTTTAATTGATGTAACACTAAATTCACATACCCTTCGCCCGTGAGAAAGTAAAAATTTATAAATGTTTAATATCTCAATTAGAGAAGACAATTGAAGACCCAAATTTAGGTGAATCCAACTATATATATATATATGAGAACATGGATATTCTGTAACATGATTCATGCAAGGGGTAAAATATTTCTTTCCACTATGGAAAAATTTAGTTTATCACCACTCAATAAAACAATTGGTAGGTAAAATTACATGACCATATCAAATATTTTTTTTTTGTTTTTTTGTAGTGTATATTTAATTTACAATTTATTTGAGGCATGGTTTATTTAGATATTTAAACATGACAACATAATGTTAATAAATTAATGAGCATGTTAATATGAAATTAAATTAAATTATAATGCATTGATAATTTTATTAATAATGGTTAATTAATTATTTACAATCTAAATAATAATAATAATAATTTTAAGAGTAAAATAATGTATAATTATGCATAATTTAAAAAAAAATCATCAATAATAGTATTAATATAGGATAAATCTTCTATCACTTGATAAATAATGTAAACACATATCAAAGTATTAATCTTTCCCTCATCATGGTGCTTTAAATTATTGAGGATTTAACATGAAATTACTAAGCCAACTTAATATAGACTGAATCATGGGTTGATCTCCTTAAGAAGGATTAGTGTGACATGGAAGAAAGTGTTCAGGAAATTTGATTTTAGGATTTAATGATTGGGGAGTACAATCTATTGATCAATTATTTTCAAGTTAATATTGTTGAAAATTAAGTCCTACCTAAATAAAATTGATTAATTTTAGTGGACCCAGTCTATGTTATGAGAATATAAATATGGATCCTACCCACTAGAATATCTGAGTGACTAAATGTTATGAATCCAACGGTGAGGGATATTAGTATTTGATAAAATAATGAGCGACAAATTAATTCCTTAATTATTTGTATCATAATAAATAATTAAGACAGATTATTGGTAACTATTTTTCAATTATTATAAACAACTGTAAATTTAATTATAGATTCAATGTGATAAGTACTAGAAAAAGGAAATGTCCTCATGAGTATAAACATATAATATTGGTATAGGAACTTTCACATTGAACTACTACATGAAAATTTATTTTATGTACAACAATACCTTATTCCCATTTAGATACCTTAGAGAGGGAGTGAGGGAAAGTAAGATTCATATAATAGACACATTTAGGATTTTTTCTATGTTCATCACATCATTTCATTAGCTTCGAATTTTATAGTTGAGGAAGAAATATTAGGACATGGATGGATACACCATGATAACTCATCTCTAAGAAAATAAAAACTAGATAAAAGTATGATGGTAAATGATATTTTCACTACACTATGGATGTGTAAACTAAAATATGGATACCTAGATAGTGATCACATGCTCATGATGTTGAAGTATATCAATCAGTTAACAAATTTCCCCTTCTATATGGATAATAAATTATCAATAAATCTCACATTATCATACATATAACCTTAATTATACATATTCATTAATAATTTTAAAATGAATATTGTAGATAATTCACTCAGGAATATTTTAACTATACATCACTATGATGATAAGGATTTGTGGGAATAGGGTTCCACAACCCCTATAGTGAGAAAATTGTGGTATAAGGTTGAAAATTATATGAAAAGTTCAGAGTGAATGGTGATCTTGTAATGTCTATAGAAGATTAAAAATATTAAGATAGAGAGAAATGATAAAGAGGATATCTACTTCACAAATGGAAAGAAAAGTCACCAAAAGAGGATTTATATTGAATTAAATAAGAAGAAAGTAGATGTATCTACTTCATGTTTATTTGTCATTGTATATAATATTTCTAATTATATTCTTATGAATTAAATACTATATGTGATTTAGAAATTTTTATCCATATATAGAAAATAATAAATATTAGAAACATTATAAGATTTAAGGAGAATCTTCAAGTATTTGATAGGGTTTTACTCATTCCTCAAAAAAATAAGTTAATAACACCCAGATTTCCATGTGAATTTATTCATCTAAAATATTATTTTCTATTGAATGTTAGTAATACATTTATCTCATTTCCTAGATTTCGAAATAATGTGATGTTGTTTCATATTTGAAGTGAAGGTTAATATGGAATATCATAATTAATTAATAATTTAATAATAACTTAATCATTATTGTCCAAATATCAATAATTAAAAATGAATAAAAAATATAAGAATCAAATAATATCCAATTATGTAAAAATAATTCATTGTTAAGTAAAAAATAAAAGTAATATTCAATAATATACCAATAAGGGTGTTTCAATTTATTGGATATAAAACTCTTATGTATTTGAAATAATTTTTTATTATGTTTAATTACATAGAAACAATTAAATATTAATGTGGTTATTTAAAAAATATTTTAGATTTAGTTTAATAAGATTAATTTGAGATATTATAAGAATAAGATAGATTTAAATTCATATAATTTATGTGATTCTATTGGGAGATTTAGGAATGTAAATTAGACTAGTGAATATAGTTAGTAAAATATATAATATTCTATGGGTGGGTTATTAAGAGAATATCTTAAACAAGAAATCATCAATAATTACAATTTAGAGTGGATCTATTCATAAACCCACTTTAAAATATACACATCCTAGTGATGATGGTAGTAAAAAGAGGATTGCGGGTGAGTCATTTGAGTATTTCACATCTTCTATTTTTCATTTCAAGACCTATTTAAAAAATAGAGGCATAAAAAAATTAACTATATGCTAATTATATTGATATATGGGTACCATATAATTAATAATATGAAATAAATCAGTCAAATTTCAAATTTATTTTTATAGTTGAAAACTATTTTATGAATTATTTCGGAAATAAGCATAAATCAAGTAAACACTAAGTACATCCTAGTTAATTATTCTAAAATAAACATATTATAAAACTATTCATATGATAGAAATGTTTTATTCAAGTGGATTATTATATTTCCTAAATAAAAATCGATTCTTTTTGGGGATAGTGGGAGAAAGTAAGAATTCAATGAAGTCACAGCTCCTGATGTTCATGAGTTGGAATAAGAACACTAACTCCATAAGTCTAAGTGGGATGAATTTTTCAAGTGACATAGAATATAACAGAAAGAATATACTAAGAGGTGGTTTTATACTCACCATGTTAGGTAATATATTACTCTATAAGAATGATGAATAGTTATCTATAAAATAATAAGTAAGTAGTGACTAGATAAAATTTTCAATTTGATATGAACATTTAAATGAATTTTAGGTAGAAAAATTTAGTTTAATATTTTTATGATTTCTCAAATTGATATTAAGTCATAAGTGGGTATCCAAGAATAAAATGGAAATGGATAGTACATTAGGTTCCTATAAGGTCTGATTAGCTACGAATGGTTTTAAGTGATGTCATGGCATAGTCTATGATAATACCTTTTCCACCAGTTATCATTCTAAACCCTATTATAATTATACGGTCCATAAAAACATTATAAGATCCTGATATTGAAAAGTTTCATATTAGTACTACATTCCTTAATAATAAAAATTTAAAAAATGTCAATATGATGCAACCAAAAGGGTTGGTGACACCAAATAACGATGATAAGGTATTAAAGATATAGAGATCCATTTATGAGTATAAGAAAGTATCAAATTCATGTAATATTCATTTTCATGAGTGAATAAGATAGTTTATCTTTTTTAGGAATGAATATCAACCATGTTTCCATAAGACGTTAGTTGGATCACTCGAGTTTGCCATGTCAAAAATGTTAATAACATATAGAAAAAATATGTTAATTGTTATAGTCAGATAATACTAAGATAAAGAATATTTCATCAAGATGACATAATGTAGTAACCCATGTTATAAGGAACAATATTTACTAAGATATAAATATGTAGTTTATTAGATATAATCATAGTACATTCATTGGAAATGTATTAAAAAATACAATACAGAAAAATTATAAAACAAATTTGTGATGTCCTGAACCTGATTGCCACACACAGGTTCCCTGAGCCAATTAGGTCACATAGATTGAAGCACATATCCCAGAATTCCAGAGGATACTAAATACCAGTTAGGTCCCAGGGTGTGTTTTTGGGGAGTATATTCC
Organism: Viscum album; assembly: GCA_963277665.1. Classification (NCBI taxonomy): domain Eukaryota; kingdom Viridiplantae; phylum Streptophyta; class Magnoliopsida; order Santalales; family Viscaceae; genus Viscum; species Viscum album. The sequence continues at coordinate 1,988,860,670 of OY728141.1, forward strand.
TTTAATACCATAGTTCATCATATTATATAAATTAGTTATTAGGTAAGTATAGGAAGCAGTAAGATAAAAAAATAACACAACCGAAGAAAACTCTATAAACAGTATATTAATAACTCATCATAGAAGAAGTAGAAATAAATAATAAATAACTTAAACAACTAATAATAAAACAAAAAATATGATGATAATGTATGTCATGTGTGTAAAAAAATTGAAAACATGTATACATGTAAGTAGAAAATATATTCTATAGAAAAAAAGAAAAAAGAGGAAAAAAATATCCAAGAATCGTGATCTCTAGCTCAGTCATCTTCTACCAAGATCCATACTAGTGAAAGAAAGAAATATCTTGTGTCAAAAGTAGGATTTATCCCCTTATCAAAACCTAAATACATGTAATCTACCCGGTTACCAATGGTGTCACATATAGTGTTTGAGATAAATCTTAGTAGGCCACCACCAACGACGTTTGTAATATCATGTCTTCATGATATTAACTGAAAAAATATATAGGGATTAATATATAAAGTGATGTAGTATAGTAATGTAAATAACCAGTAACTTCTTCAATAGAAGATGGTTTCTGAACATGTAATCACTTCATTAATTAATTATGTTCCAGTTTATATAATAAGTCATGTGAGTTATAACCATAACTGACATAATTTAATGATAATAATAATAAAGTATCCATGATATAATAAGGAATACTATAGTGATGGTAAAATTTAAGAGGATCCAAGGTAATGACCAAGGTATACTTGACCACATAGTTCAAGCCAACTCAGTAATAATATATATCCTAGCTAAAGAGGTCTGCATGTAATCCAAGGAGAAACTCCCAAGGCATTCCAGTTTAATATGTGTATAAGTAAGTACAAGGATCAAATCCAAGATAAAAATGGATGAGAAATGACTAGTTATAATGGGTGTATCCATGTTTCTAGAAGTCCTAATATGTCATTCTAGATCCAATGAGTTTATCTAATTCATCCTTATATCTGAATGATAATGTAGGGATCCTATAGTTCCATACGAGGAATCCACTAGGAGATAAGAATCAAGCTCTAAGATGGGTTTCTCCATTGAAAATTGGCATACCTGAATCTGAATGGAATCCATGAGTGCTAAAGGCATTCCGTCAAAAATCAATGTCTATAATGATTCTGACAAATTATATAAAGATATCAAGGTTGATATATAATAGGATCATTTTAGTTTATTCATTGTATAAATTAGGTCATGTAATAGTAATTCCTTTTAAAAATCCATTTGGTTCACGATATTTTCTTTTATTAGTTTGACATGCCATAATTAGGCATGAAACCATTTTGTAATAAATTTATTTAATAATTAATTATATTTACTTTTGTTCCTTTCATAAGAATGGAATGGTGTTCCATTGACGTGTAACCGATTCAGTTGTTTAAATTTAAATAGGCTAAGTGATATATATAGATATACTTCCCAATCAAAATTTATATGCATAAATAAATTGAAGTAATTACCTTAGAAGGGTCAAGTGACATTACAATATTTAAGGGATTACCATTAAAAATAATAATTTATTTTATTAGAGAAGGGATTACAGTTAATATGGTTAATCCAATGGAAACTCGAACGGTGGTGTAGACCAACATAAAAATCACCAAAGGAATTATTATAGAAATAACCCTACTTGGGGTTGTCAATATTGATGATTTGACCTCCATTTTTGGATAAAATATATAAAAAGGGTCTTATAATTTGATTCCAATGACTATAAGTAATGAAGATAAATCTAATAGGAAATGCCTGATGAAATCAGTGCACTCACAATAATGACAATTTATGAAATGGTTAAACTTGAGGGATTAATAATATACCCCATACCTTAATATCGTATGACTCTCCCTGTTCAATATCATCATTTACATTGGTCTGGATTATAAGAAATATAAATACCAGATCTACCCCTTAAAAATATTGTATATGAACTTGCATCTAAAAAACATCTTTGAGTGAAATAAGAATGTTGAATGACCCAAAAGGAATCAAGTAAATACCTATGCTCATCCAATATGATGAATGAGGTTGAATTGGAATTAAGATAGGGAATCTAGATAAAAAACCCATGAATAGGGGAGGAAGAGCTCATTTTGGAGAGAAATGGGGGTAACTGTCCATGCGAAAGAGAAACTAAAAGTGGGGTTTATCATAAAAAAACATTAAGTTTATTTATGTAATTTTTAACACTAAACATGGATCTCATGATTTGGCCACATGGTTGGCCAAACCCTATTCTAACCATGAAAGGTGTAATGCCACAATTGGGGACCCACATGGTTATTCCTTGCGTTCCGTGAAACCATGCGACAACTAATAAAATATCCTCTATTGAAACTATAGAGTTTTCGCATGGTCGTGCAGAGCCTAGTGCATAGTTAGGGAAATCCATATTCCAGGTCAAATCCCACTGTCTTGCCTTGCGCAGTTCGGATAGACCGTGCGGGATGGGACGTACAGTTTATACTAACTATACAGCTCAATGTTCTTCTCCACTTGTCAGGTTTCCATGTTCTGACCAAGCCATGGACACCCTCAAAACCTTTCTAACATCATATATAATCCATATAATTTTGATAATAATGAAATATACAAAATTTAATAGGATGCATACCTAACATAATAACTGACTTCTTAAACTTTCCCCCTTAAATTAACTTATCCTCGAGCTCACATTCTAAGGGCGGAGAATCACCAACTAAGAAATAATCTGGATAATGGGCACATGCGTCGGCATCCCTCTCCCAAGTATCATCCTGTACATGGATGAGAAACCATAGAACACAGACTAAATGGATAGACTAACCTATGATATCTTTCGAGATCCTATCAAAAATTAGTATAGGATACTCCTTAACTGAAGCATCAAAATTTAACTCAACCTCCTTGGGATAAAAAGAATGAGATAGTAATGGAGATGATGTGAAATGTGGAAGAAATTGTGCATGGAATGGTACCTATGAGGTTGTAACAACTGATAGGATACTAGCCTAACTCTTTCCAAAATGTCAAATGAACCTACATAACATGGAGATAGATTTCCTTGCCTCTATATTCATCTATGATAAATCCTAGGTGATACCCACAAGAAAAAACAATTCAAAAACTCAAAATCCAGAGGTTGTCGATGATGATTAGCATATGATTTCTATCTAGACATAGAATTGTACAAATACTTCTTGATCAGCTGAAACTACTCCAAAGTATCTTGCATGAGACAAGGATCCAATTGGGTTATCTCTATTACCTATAGCTAACATATGGGTTAACAAAAAACCTACAATACAAAGCCTCAAAATGATCCATCAAAATTGTCTTTTGAATGATATTATTATATAAGAAATCAAATAGGGATATGAATCTCCCAATAACTTCTAAAATCAAGGAATAATTCTTTGAGTATGTCCTCTAGAACCTGTGTCATCCATTCTAGCTATCCATCGGTCTGAGGGTGAAAGGAAAGGCTCAATAGAACCAATGCACCAACAACAATATGTAACCCCTACTAGAACTTTGTCATGAGGAAAGAGTCCCTACATTAAATTAGTGTATTGGGGTCCCCATGAATCCGTATGATCTCATAGACATAAAATCTTCCCAGACCATCGACAAAGAAATTCTCTTGGATTTGAAAAATGTTTCCTACTTTCATTAATCAGTTAATGACAACCCGAATTGCATAGATTCCTCAAGGTGAACATGGTAAGTCAATTAAAAATTCTCTAGAGACATCTCCCAATTTTCATTCGATGACTAGAAGTGACTGTAATAATAAAGTAGGTCATTGGTGCTCTACCTTCACCATATGATAGGAGGAACAACTAGTGATAAAACCTACCATCTGATGTTTCATCCCAGGCCGCCAATACTGGCATCATATATATCGATACATATTATAGATTCTAGGATGAACATCCCACAAACAAGCATTGGGGTTGTGCATTAGTTCATATATCATATCTTTTGGAACCCAAACAATCCAATGAACATATAGAATATCATCCCCATTAATAGAAAAATATTTTGGTAGGTCCACATTAGTAATGCTCTCTGAGATATCTATGAAATTGAGGATAGGAAAATTTCATAATCTTCACCTTATTAAAGAGGGAATAGGTAACTGTCAAGGATGAGATATAAGACTTCTCGGGACTATCATGAAACTCCATATTCAGCTAGGAGAAGAGGGACATTAATTTCTATTCATCACTAGTTTCTAGTATGACATGTGCATGATTTTTCCAACACAGTGAATCCGAAACTACATTTCCCGTTGTAGGTGTATAGGAAAGAAAAAAATAAAATGAATAAATATATTCAACCCATCTTCTCATTATAAGGTAAATTCAAGCTATGTGAGGATATATTTGATGTTCTTGTGGACTGTATATAGTAAAAATATATCACCCATAATACAGTATCTTCAGTAACATAAGTCAAGGATAACTAATTCTATCTCATGGTTGTTCATAATGAGTCTATACTCCTAAATCAGTAATAAACCTAGGCCAATATTGAATTCATCACAGAACACTATATAGCCTCTCCCAGGTTCTGGAAGAATCAGAATTGCTGAAAAAACAATCCTTCCTTTCAACTACAAAAAGGATATATCACACTCTTTTTAACAAAAGAACATAACACCCTTCTTTTTATAACTAGTAAGAGGTGAAGAATGGTGTGGGAAGTCCTATATGATATTCATTTAATATTGAGCCCACCCCTGGAATATCTATATGTTAACCATTTTCTTGGAATTTTCCTAGGAAACCATGGCTATCACCTTCTACAGGTTAATAGATACTCATGATTTTAGGATAATATGACCCAAGAAGTGATTTTTGTTAAACCATAAGTAGAACATAGAAATATTGGCATAAAGATAATTCTCTATCACTATATTCAAAATGATTGGATGGTACTTATCATGGTTACTATGAGTGGTAGAATAAACAAAGAGGTTATCCACAAAGACCATGACAAAAGAAGCTAGATATGGTTGAAAAAACTATTCATCAGCTCCATGAAAAAGGAGGGCATGTTCATGATACTTAATGACATAAAAAGATACTCAAACATATCGTACGTACTATGGAAAGCAGTATGAATTATTTTAGATGGCCTGCATCGCACCCGATGATAGCCTGATACCAGGTCAATCTTTCATAATACAATAGTTCCTTGGATCTGGTCAAATAAATTATTGATTTGAGGTAGTGGATACCGATTCTTGATAGTAATATGGTTCAATTGTATATAATAGATGCATAAATGAAGGGTCACATATGGATTCTTGGAAAAAAGCATGGGTGAACCCCCTGAGGAAGTGCTAGAATTTATAAAATATTAGAATCTAAATCCTCAAACTACAACCTGAGCTTATAGAGCTCATTAGGCACCATCATGTAGGGAGGAATATACACTGATGTTTCCATAGAATAATCTCAATTATAAACTATACCAATAACTCGTGATGTAAGAAAAAAAATAGTCAAGAATGGAATCCCTAAAAAAATATACTATGATAGGAAAATATTTAATGTCTACTCTTTGATCCTCTACGAAGAGACTAGAAATTTGGGTGGTAACTCCACTAGGCCCATGATGCTATGGTGTAGCTCTAATATCTTGGACATACCACTCACCCTTGTGGAGATATATGATAACCTATGGTGATGTAAACAATACCCTACATTGATAATATCCTATAAAGGACTGACATGGGACTGACCAATCCATATAGAGCATGTAATCAAAGTGTGTCATCTTGATAACAAAGAGGTCTCATAAAAAGGGGTAACTGCCTACCTTAAGGTTATAGTTTCTAAATTAGCACATTACCTTTACCATACACCCAATAGGGAATCTAGGGTCATTACACCATAGTAATATTGAATTAAAGCAGAAGACATTCTAGAATAGATGAAGAGATCAAGGTGTTTTAAAAAAGTATATTAATGAATGAAGATACAGTAGTGGAGGCTACTAGAATAGTACATTATACATTAGAGATTCATACACTCTGATCCTTATGTAATGACAGTATTTCATGAAATTGACATGATCCATGACCATGTAATATAACTAGACTACCCTGAGTATGACCACTCAATTGGCGTTTCTGATAAGAAGTCTAGCTACCATGACAACGACCTCCTCCTTGTACAGTACAACCACTGCTACTGCAAATCCCTGCTTAGCATGGAATAAATGGTCCTACCCCTAAAGTTAATGTTGGTGTGGATCATCTTCCACCGAAATAATATTTAAAGGTCTGATATAATCTTTGAAGACATCCCATATAGATGCAAGAAAAGAACTCCATTATGTCTCTATCACACCCAGGCTTCAGATGCCCTTACCATCCACACTGATGGAATATGATGGAGTTCCCAGTGTGAATATTGTGACCAACACTACTCTAACAAGAAAACTCTCAGGAATGCTTCTTTATACTAGAAGAACTACTTGACTACCTCATAATTGATCTTCTATTCCGAGTACTATCACCTTCCCTTAGGCTGTGCATAGTGATAAGAGCATTACTGATGATCTCATAGAAAGTAGGTAGGTGAAAAATGTTGACCTGAGTATTGATGACATACTAGAGGCCATCCTCAAAAAATCTATTGTGCCAATGATTATCACTAACATTAATTGGAGAAAATAACTACAACTCAATAAATAATTCTGAATAATTCAAGACTGACATAAAAACCTACTCAACATGTATGAACTCTCTATCTTAGCCATCCCTCATTTCTTGGGGAAAGAAGTGATCATATAAGGAATTATTAATATTATCCCAGATCATTATATGATGATGACCAGCCTGAGTAATCACATCCCACCAGTTCTTAGATAAATCACACAACATTTAGGCATAAAACATAACCCTATGCTCTCATGATGTATCTTGATTCTAAAATATTGATTGGGTGGCCTCCAACCAAAACTTAATAGCCTGTGGAACTCCACCCCATATGAAGGTGGGAGGATACTACTTCTCGAACTCTTGTATTAGATTAGACATTGTTGGTTCATGTCATTCAGCACCATATATGGAATGCATCAGATGTGCGAAACTATGATGAAGTTGACCGTTAATGACCAGATAAGGTATAGTAAGTGGTTCCTAAAGTGGAACTCCTGGGATTAAGATTTGAGGATCTGGGACCACCACATCTAGAGAATGATCTTCACCACCCTCATAGTTCCTAACATGAGGACGGAGTGGCAGCATTGGTCTAAAAATTTCTATAACACACCTCAGAGAAATATTTGGAGCAGATATATAAACTAACAGAATATTATTTTCCTAAAACCCAATTCACAATTAGGAATTCCAAAATTTCTGGATAATATAGGATAATAGCTTATGGTATTGTAAAATAACTATATCATTAGTTAAAAAATTCTAATGGATATAATATTTTGTGTTTATAATTTAATTATTTGTACGAACAACTTTATATTAAAACACCTCTCGATGTATGGAATTATATAAGGTCAAAGGGGGCATCCAACATGGAGGGGAGTTGAAGATGGGAAATATTCCACCACCTTGGGATATAAATGCATTAATTTCTTCTCATTATATGATTTTATAATTTCATCACTAAAGTAGGATCCATTTGCATAAAAAATCTTTTATAAATCATAATTATGAATTTTTGATATCTTATTTTTACAAGATAACCCACTACTACATGTTTTATTTCTTGTTCTTCTTTATTAAATTTTAATTCTAACTATGTAATTTTGTGGTAATTATATTTCAATTTTAATGAAAACTTATTTTTCTTGACATATAATATTTCTCTTTCTATAGTGTATTATATTTTCCATCAATATTGTTTAAATTAAGTTGTAATCCATCCCATCTCAACCCTTTTAATTTCAGTGCACCACATGTGTTATTTTCTTACCACTTGTGTGTTCTAGATTAGTTTACATCACACTTTTCTTATCATATTATTCTTATTATTATTTTACTACATAATTATAAACTACCCCAAAAAATTATTAGCCACCCAAATGGATGGGTAATTCTACTATTTAGTAGAGTCATAACTTGATGATGTTATATGATTGGAATATTTTTCTCATTTAATTTTCTTTAAATTAACATTTTACATGATAACTTGATGTGTCATGGATCAATGAAATGTCTAGTTTTACATGTAGATTCCATGGATTATTATAACAAAAATTAAATTAGGTTCCATAAATAATAACTAATTAAGATTATTACCCTAGTGGAGGCTGGGATTAGAGCCTTAACATTTGGTAATTTTGATTAAAATTATCTTGTGAGATGGATGTAATACTATAAATAAAATATTTATTAATAGTGAATGAATGAATAATAATGAACAAGGAGAAAAAACAGATGGATGGATCATGGGGGCCTAAAAAAGTTAATTCCAAGAGCATCCAAAATAATAGTATCAACACCGCCCAGAGGGAGTGACACAGTAGAACAAAATTATAGAAGAGGTAAATCATGAGAAGACTTTGATGCTAGGAATTCATCCTTGTGGTTTCCCTCATGCCACTTGTGAAGAATCATGATACCATTATCCATGAATTATTTTAATTTCTAGAAAGTATAAATGATAGAACAAGGAATGGATGAAATACCATTGAGAGAACACCAAAGATATTTGAATCAGTCTCAACCATTACCGACCGAATGTTCTCGGAGTGATATAATTGAAGCCCATGAAGAATTGTATTTACTTCTTACCCAAGTGAGTCACCAGCCCCCAAAAAAATCACTGAAGGTGAAGATAAAAAATCCATGGGTGTCTCAAATAATACCTCCCCCATGAATGATATGGATGTTAATTTACCAAAATATTTTAAAAATATAAATAATATTATAATATTATATTATCAATATTGAACTCACCCCAATCATTATAAAGTAGTTTTATCAATAATAAAACATAATCCAATTCAACATATCTCTTCAAAAAAACTAATCTTCCATTAAAAACAATGAAAAAATATTATTTCCAAAATTATAGTAAAATAATTGAGGATTCAACTCCATTACAGATATAAGAATTATAACATAATATCAAGACATTGATGGTTGATGGTAGATGATATTCTCTACCTGAAATGGAAATATTACCATGGATGGTGCTATATTAAGTTCGTTGTTCATGATTTTTATCTAAAAAGACAAAAAAGAAAATTTTTAAACCCAATAAAAATTAAAGGTGAGAAAAATCAAAGAAAAACCATTATTCTATATCCATTTAGATATTGCGTGAATGACCCATTTCCTACCCAACAATCTTACTCATTTTGTTGACTTAAAATTGAACATAACATGCGTTAGATTAGAATGACCACTAGGGTTAATCAAACCAAACATGAGCCTTTACCGAACCCTTGACCAAATATTGAAATGACTAATCCTAGGGAATAAACCTTAATAGAACACATTACTCCAGATATGAATTAACAACCTCTTAGTATTCTATATCACAACATTTAGGTATATTTAGAACTAAAATATTGTTTTATTATTCTTCTACCTCATTTCCATAGTTTATCTAGTGGGGATCATCATCTATACCACAATATTTCCAAGTGTAATGATCTACCAATAATCCTAAAGGGGTTATTAATGATTAAATAAAACTCAAATCATTAATTTTCTCCTAAGTTAACTCTATGAAATCTTGTATTTTCCACCACCTTACATGTTTAATAAATTATTAAAATTTCATGAAGTGAATCTTCCTATAAAAATTATTTCTTTCTTAATGAATCAAACATATTTAGAAGGGAAATTAGTGGAATTCAAAAAATCCCAAATGAATCACTCAATGAATACTAGGAGAGGTTCAAGAAACCATTATCCACTTGTCCCCACCCAAAATCCCTAATAGATCATTATCCAATACTTCTGAGAAGGGTTATTGGTGATTAATAGAACACCCATTGATGGTGTAAGAGGTGGTTCTCAAGTAGAAAAAACACTATTAGTTGTGAAATATCTCATAAGAAATATGTTTTAAAACACACAACAATTCCATATAATGCAATTACTCAAGTAAAAAAACCCAAGAGAGTCAAAATATAGAGATAGAGAAGATAAAACAATGTATGAGTGAGTTCATTGGTCATGTAACAAAACATTTGGTGTATAATAAAGAATAAAAATCTTATTATCTTATGTCCAAATTCCTTGGACCTTTAAAAATTATTGTATTTTCATCTCACCAACATATCAAACTAACAAATATCCACAATTATGGGATGATCCATTAGATTCTTCTGATCCAATGGAGATTAATACATAATTTACTCAACATATAACCAACTCTTAGTATCATGGTTAGTTTTTAATCAATTCTAAAAATACCTACTATGATCCATTCTCTCCTACCTACAATCCATGTTAGAAGAATTATATATTATTTGGGTATGGTAATCCTATATCTCAAATCCCTCTTAAAAATCAAAACATTTGGAGTAACATCCAATAAACTTATCCAACTGTTCCTTAACATTAAATAATAAATAATCCTCCTCCATGTTCATACCATCCTTATGATCCTTCCTAATTAAAAAATTGATACAGTCAATTTCCTAAGAAACATAATAATCGTTATACCAATATGGGACATGCCACATTTTCTTTTAAACCATTGGAAAATGTTGTTATTAATCTTGAATAATTCACCCATTCCAACCTAATGAACATTAAAAATAAAATTATCTGACTTACACCCCACCTAAGATAAAAATAACTATCTAGTTCTTTCCAACTCTTAACTCAACCATTTACCAACCCAAAGTAAAAGACAAGTGATGTTTAACTAAAATTAGTAAATTTAATTTCTATAAATTATGATGAATCCTATAAATACCCTTCAAATTATGAGATATAAAAGGAAAAAATAGAATTCTTGAAAGAGAACATGAATCTACTCAGTCACCTCCTTACATACCTCTAAATAACCCAATTCCATTTCCTCAATCGATCTCTAAGAATTATAAGTCTTGAAAACTGGATTCAAAAATTATAGAAATGTTTATAAATGTTGAAAGAAACATTTATGTCTAGGATTCAATCAAAAAATTCAATGTATACAATTTTTCTTAAGGAAATTTGAAACATAAGAGATAACCAAGTATGATTGAAAATGTTTTGGCTCAACAGTCTGTTCCCTTGAAGAGAAAAGATCAAAGGATCTAAATGGTCCATCCTAAATAGTGACTTCTAACATTAATGATTGAATCATAGAACCAGGATCCTTATTTAATGTCATTAAAGTGTCAATACTTTCAAACCTTGTTCTAGGTCCCTTTCACCCAACAAGTGTAGCTTTAAAGTTATCCAATGAAAGCACTTCCAGTCCCACGGTAATAAGAGAGGATGTTATTTTTCAACTAAATGATACTATCTCCCCCATATGATTTTTATATTCTTGAAATGGATGGTAAAAAATCATATTACTATTCTCCTATGATTCAATATTGACATATTATCATGAAATCTAAAAAAATTGATATATATACTAGTATCATATCCATGGAATTTGTTGATCAACAAGTTTAATTCTATGTTTTCAACCCTTGCGATACCCATCTGAGAATAATTTTACATTCCCTATAAAATCTCCTAAATGAATCCTTGAGATTGATTTGAACCTTAATACATCATGTTCTTAATTTTTTAATGAGAGGAGTTTGGGAAACTTTCATCCTCATTAACCATATATTAAATGGAGAAGGTGATGTTGAACATTTCTTTCAAAATATCTTCAATATAAATGTTAATTTAATTTATCTATTATTCCCTATAACCTTGGATCTTTTCTACTCCATATTAGATATTATTGATAATAATAAATTGAAAACGTTATGAAACCAATCTTATGATAATGACTTGATTAACACACATTTCAATCAAAAACTTTAATTGAAACAACTTCTTACAAACGTAATGTAATAATTTATTTATATAATCAGTCATACATCATTATAATATTAGTATTAATTACAAATATTGGTGATTAAAAACTCATTAAGGTGTTAAAGGAAAATATAAAGGCCTTAGGTTGTATCCTAGATGGCATACCAGGCATCAAACCCAACATTTTTTTGCATCATATCCATTTATAGGAATCATTCAAACAAATTAAGAAGCTTATAAAATAAATAATCAAATCATAATTGAGTTATTAGGGGAAGATATTACCATGATTTTTTAATATGGTATTATCTACACTGTTTTGAAAGTGAATGGGTTAGTCTAATTCAAGTGATTCCTAAAAAGGGTGGAATAACTGTTTTCACCAATGAACATAATGAAATGGTACCAAATTGAGTAAAAAAAGGATGTATGTGTTTATTGATTATCAAAAATTAAATAGAAATATATATATATTTACCTATAATTTATTAGTTATATTTATTTTATGAATAAATATTTGTTATATTATATAGTATTATACACATATAACCCATAGAGAAACCGGTAACACTTTGTTTTATTAATAGTGACCATTATATTAGTCAACAACTAAACCCATAAAAAATAAAAAAATAAAAATTGGACACAAAATTAAAAATCAAAAATGTCTAATGGAAATTTTTTTATCTTTCTAATGTGCAAGAATCATCACCCAAATGAACAACACTAAGTAAAAGAAACAAAATATTAGAACACCAATCGACATCTTAGAGAAGGAAAATATAGAACCTTGGGAGGAATTATAGTAAATTAAGAATAATGGAATGTAGTGATATTTATAGGGTGTAATATGACCATTGAAATAGTAATGTAACTATTTGAATAGTAGGATGAACATTGGTAATAGTAACCCAACTTTTGAGAATAGTAACCTGACCATTGATAATAGTAACATGATCGTTAGAATTGTAATTTGTCCTCAAAATAAGAATATTTAATATAAATAAAATTAATTCGATTATTTTAATAGAACATAATCATTATAATTCCTTAAAATAAATATCAATATATAAAACTCAAAGAAATAATAAGCGTATTTTTAATAATCTCCATTTTAATGTATTTTAAAAAATTATAATTTTTTATATTATAATTTTAAATTAGAAGTGTTTGAAAATTATTTTTATAAAATGAATTTTATTTTTTGAATAATATATCAAAAATTTTATATGTGTCATTTACTTTTAATTTCATGAAATACCGCTTGTTTTAGGTGAATAGTAAAAATAATGTTTTTTCATAACCTATGTAATTTAAATTTCATTATTAATGATTTAATAATTACCTAATAAACTATATAAATTTTGAATTGAATAAACACATATTGAATTAGATAAATGATTCATTTATTTATAAAAAACTTTCTTTCCAAACCTAATAATTTTTTCCCTAAGTCAAAAGTCTAATGTATTCCATTAAAATTAAAATATTTCATTTTTCCCCAATTCATTTTGATAAAATAATAAATTCTGTTTAGGAAATCCTTAAAGTTCATAAACTAATATAATTTTATTAAAATATGATTTAAAATTTTAATAATATCACTATTCAAATGTTTACCTGGGAAATTATATTTTATCCAATATTTTATCCTTAAAATACCTCTCTCCTCAAGTATAAATAACCTCTCACCCCTCCCTTGAAAAAAAAATCCTCCCTCACATATCAAAGACAAGGATCTTCTTAAATACCTTATATAAAGCCCCTTATTAGCCTTATCTATGTTCTATAGTAAAAATTTTCATTTATTCAAGGAGTTTAGTGCTGTAGGAAAGTTTCCACATTGAGAAGTGGGGTAATTCTTCATCAACATTTATTCTCATTTTCCTCTTCTCTTCCTCTTTATATCAATTAATTTCATGCCCAAATTTTCTAATATTAATTGAGAAATATGTTAAAATTATATTAATTATTGTTACCTACTATAATGGTTATATTTATGACATATTAATATTTAATACTTTCTTTCCTTATATATTGAAAATGTCCCATCAACGGTTAGTTAACTGCCCATGACTTAGTTTCTAACTCTATAATTATAAAATTCCTTTTGTTTGATCATAATAAATTATTTATAATTTATAAATATAAAAATATAATTATTTATAATATTATAGAGTTAATCTTAATAATTTATAAATAATAATTAATAAAAATCATTAAATTTAATAAAGATGAAATATTTTAGGGAAAATAGTATATCCAAACATTTCACCTTTAAAAATTGAATTATGAAATATTATCTAATGATTAAAATTTATCAATACTGAAAAAAATAATATAATTTATTACCTATTCCATGTTTTAATAAATCTAATTTTATCATTCATGAGGTGTAAAATCGATGAACAAAGTGGGATTTAAGTTAAGTGGACCCTGAAACATAATTCCCTCTCTTTTGAGTTATGATTCCTTCCAAAATATTTTAGTATGGATATTACTATAGTATCCTTAAAATTTAATTTCTATATTATTTCTATTATCATTCATGGAATATACATGTTTTTACCTTGCCAAAATGATTTCTAAGACAAATGAAAATATTTTTAAAAAATACTTCATTTTTCAAAAACACATCTTTGACTCCTCTTAAGTTGTTTCTCATTCATAAGAATAATGAAATTTTAAGAGAAAGTATGATATAAATTATTAATTTTTTGATCCCTAATGGTCTTTCCATGAAGTAGGTTTTTTAAATCCTTTTTGAAATCCACTCCTTTCCTGGTATTTATTTCAGGACTATGATTGTTATATGTTATCTTTCCATGTTACATGCATTATTATGAGCATTTTATGACGTGATAGGTGGGACTAAAGTTATATAGACCTCTAATTAATTGGGTAATATGATATGTAATATGAGATTATTTTTAATGTGAGTGAACATAATGATATATTTTGTTCACAACTATGATGTTATGATTTATGTAATATGTTATGTGTGAACATGATGGTAACTTTGGTCAAAACTATGTGTGGAATTTTTCCACAATGTTATGATGATTAATTATTATAAATATTCCATGTTACATGACTTTTTTAATTTTTTACCTCATGATTATGTTGATAATACTATGATTATGATATTATGATTTTGATTATTCCCACCCATGTACAATTGATTTGTGTTCTACATTCCTCCCATGGTAATCCTAACTTTACTAGTCTTTTAGATCACCCCTTTATTTGATATATATCCCAAAATGATTACATATAAAAATGATAATGTTAGATATTTTAGGAGGATAAATAAAATTATTTAAATTCATTTTTTGTTTTTTATGTACAAGTGATGCATGAGCCAAATTTTTCCATGATACTAAACATGTCGATCCTAAATTATATTCTCTTATGTTTTTATCTTAAATATGATGTAATAGTCATGTAAGAAAAATAAGGGTTTATATAAAACCACTTTCCACACAATTTATTGGAAAAAATACTAGACAAAATTTCTATGAAGTCACTCTATAACATTATTTATGAATACACTGTATATTCTCAAATATTAATTGCTCAATGGGACTAAGAAAAAACAAGTCACATACCCCTTTAGAACATTTTCAAATAGTAAATTTCATTTAATAATTTTTAATTTTATTTCGATATTTAAAAGGTGTATGTTGTTTATTTTTTTAATTCATTCAGAATTGATATAATTGCCCATGATTTTACTAAATACATATCTTCCCTTTAAATAAATATAATGTTTTCATTATCTTTCTATATATTCATAATTGAACAAAATTGAACAATGAAACCTTTTTTAAAATTAATATAACTATTTTGAATTATCCATAGGATTGGTGGATGTAGAAAAGGGTAAATATATTAGGGAATTCATATATAAATAAAAATAATGGGAACACATTAATAAAATTTAATAGGTATAACTAAATAGATAATAAGTCATTTTATGTATAAAATAAGTTTATCCAAAAAAAATTAAATCTTTATATGATAATAATTTAATTATATTATGTTTAAATAATTATTTTATTGAATTTTTTAATAATATATATAATAAAATAAGTTAATATATTTCTATTTTTTTACTAGGTAAGTAATAAATTTATTTTATGCTTATATGACATGTTTTCTTAAAATTGTTTTATGCATGCATATATTATTTTTTAAAAATTGTATATTTTTTATTAAAATATAATAAAATAAAATATATAAAAATATTACTCTAATATTATGTTTAAAATTTAATTCAAATAAATTTATATTAATTTATTTTGAAATTAAAGTTAATAAATATAAGAAAAATTAACAATTAAAACATATTTTTTATATAAAAACAGTACTTCTAGACCTTATATGTATCAATTTAAAAGTTTATTTTATATTTTTCAGAAATTTAATTAGACTAAATGGATCCCATGTTTAGATTCATCACGTTTAAATTTTGTAAGTGGGGTCATATTTTTTTAGTGCTAAAATAATTACTACAATTAATATTTAATAAAGATTAATAGGTGTTAAAATGGTAATCTAATATGACTCGATTTTTACAAAATATAATTGACATTTGGACCTTATGTAATACCTTCTTATGGTTGGTAAGTAAATACTAATTGTCTCTCAAAACTTTCATCACCTAACTCACTTAACCCACCTAAGCCCCACATGGTTCTATTGTTACCCCCTACCTAACTTCATATTCTAGGAAAATCCCCCATTTTCACCTATAAAGGGATCTCACTCCAAACCATTACATCATACCTATCCACATTAATGAAATGATTATGAATTTTTATTCCACTTTCCTATATAAATCCCTTCCAAGGAGTTACTAAGGTTCTAAGGAGTGCATACAAGCTCTAAGATGATACTTAGGAAGGTAAGGGCTCTCTCACTCATCCATATGATTGAAGTACTTATTTTGTGATAATCTATTTTAGGTTCAATTTATTATTAATTATTATTTTCATAATCAATTCTTTACTATCTAAATTATATAATAATAATTATATATAACTCTTCACTCTCATTAAACCCACTATATTAACTTTTTTGTATAGCAGTCATGCTGCTAAAATAACTCCTTCATTTTTCCATTCCATACTTTCAGGTTATGAATAACAAACCCTTTTTTCATTCAAGGGTATTCAAATAGAAAAAAATATAAATCATTTATTATGGTATTAAATGTATGAAACCCATATTACTTAATTTTTCTATTGAAATGATGAAATACTGTAACGCCCCAACCCCATCTACCCAGAGTCGGTGCATTACTTCGTAACATTGGCATGATCACAAAAGATCAAGTCTCGAAAGACTGATTAGTTTAGTAGCCTAGAAACACTAGATACATTCATAAGTCTTACATTACATCATAAAGTCAAAAACTAATAACAAAGTCTTCATAGTCCACACTCATATCCTCTTCTGACTATCCCTGCAGGTCATTCATAAAATACTTCTTCACATCCTGGAAAATATTAAAACATTGAAAGGGTTGAGCTCAGATGCTCAGTAAGGATAACAATATAGCGGAAGCTTTCATCAATAAACATAAACATTTAAGGAAATTTATAACTAAAACAAAAGCCTTTTAAACTTGAACTTCAACATAATATGGAAAAAGTAAAATGAGATAATGCCATTCACATCTTCACATGGATATTCTACTGGTCGAATAATCACATGCAATATCAATAACCACTTTCATAATGATGGAATTCATAATGCCAGACTATCATAACCACGTAGCCTAGGCCTTGTGCCAAGACCACAAATAAGATTTTTTCAAGGCCTCGTGCCAAGACACTAGTTTGTCTCATGAGACCTGCCGATGCATCGAGGAGCTATAGCGGGCTCCACCCGTCACTTATTAAGTCCAATGCATTCCTCATATGAATAGGTTTAAACATATCATAAACCATAACATAATCATATCACATAAAACATGCATAAAGGAAACATAACATTTCCACATTTCAATCACAAGATATCAATACAACACATTGAAATAATAAAAACACTTTCAAAACCATTTTCAATACCAAAATAAAAGAAAGTTAAAACTTTGTATTTATTTTTCATTAAAAAAATGATGGCTTGTAGAGGAAGCCAAAACTCAAATAATGGTCACGGCAGCGGAGAAGTCATTGTCTCCGCGTAAGTATGGAAAGAAAAACATTACCTTTTTGTCGTTTAGTAAAACGCTTCGTATAAAAAATATTCCTTTTGAATAAACGTAAAAGTCAAAGGGGTTTAGACATCGTATAAAAGAAAGTTGTGTATAAAACCAAATATGCCTCAATGAAAGGGGATTGAGACGAAGTCCTTAAAAAGATCATTTTTTTTAAATAAAGTACATCTATAATGTGTATTTACTATAAGTACACATAAATAAAGTACAAATACAAGATAGGACATAATAATATCATGACATAATTTGAAAGTAGGAGATTAACCCAAATAATAGAAATTGGGTTAAAAAGTTCCCTTACCTTGCGTCCTGTCCTGACTCGACCGTTCTTTAACCTCATGAATAATAAACTAGAGTTAATTCCTATTTACTTAAGAACCTTTTTCATGTTCATTATTCCTTTTATATCCCTTATTAGCATGTTATCAACATTATGTAATTATTTAAATCAATAACAGTCGTTTTGTCGATCTTTGGTACTTGAGTCAAAAATAGATTTCTTATAATTACAAGTTGTTCATGTGGTGAAATATCCGTTATATCCAGAATTATATTCATGATATAGATATCATATATCTCATATATATCCAGTATATACATTCATTCATAATATTACATGACATTTAGAGGTAAGAAATGAAATTCACCGTTCATGGAGACGGTAAGCCATACGTACGCATGAATGCTACTTTCATTTCTATTTCGTATTTAATGGAATGAAATCATAATGATATAAATGTATAATATAATTCCAGTATAATATAGCATATAATACCATTTACACCATCCTTTATAAATCCCACATATGGTATTAACGATTCAAATCACTTTGAGGGGGCGGTAGTCCGCACTTCCTAAAATGAAAATTTCGTGTTTACCCAAAATGGAAACCATAAAGGCATGACATAAATGAAAAATAAAAAATCATAAGGAAAACGAAAACATAATATATATCATATATAAAAATAGTTTCATCATAATGGAAACCATTAAAGGTGTTATATGAGTGTTGAACAATCATCGTTTCGTGAGGCAAAAATTCGCCATCCACAGAAACAGTATGTTCTTTAACCATTAGATGTAGGTGTGTGTAAGTGTAGCTCGAATACTTCTTATAAAAACATCCTAGTATATTGTGTATACTGGTGTTGTTACAAAAGAAATGAATAAAAAGTGTTTAGGGGGTTGTAGAAGAAAAATAAAACAAAACAACATTAGAGAAGACATTACCTTAAAATCGGGTAACTCTTTTTGATTTGAGACAAAGGCTTCTTTGGGAAGAGTTCTGCCCAAAGTGAGGCTTCTAGGAGTAAGAGGGGGAAGTTGGGAGAGTATTTGGTCAGAGGTTGGCCGAGCCAAATGGATTGAAAGTGTGAATGAGGTGGTAGAGGTGGGGGCCTTTTATAAGTGGAGAGGAGGGGCACTCTTGGAAAGTAAAGAAAAGTCACTTTATTATAAAATGAGTTTCGGATTTTATAGGTCCCACACTTATATAATTAGAGGCTAAGGTGATAAGGGTTCTAAATATACTAATCCAATAGGTTTTTGACAAGTGTAAGCCTTGGATTTTACATTATCTTTTTATTTTATTTAAATCATTAAATAATGAGGTCATCGCTGCATCATCATAATGTCATAAATAATTTAATTTATTTAATGTCTAAAAATTATAAAAAAATACTATGATGTAGGAAATATTTTTATCTTTCCAATTATTATTTATAGTCAAAAATATGACTTGTATATCCCCATGTAAAAATTGTTTTAGTAAAACATTTCATGTTTGTGTCATTTTTTACTTTAACATTAAATAAAAGGTATTTATGTCATTTTTCAACTAAAGTGGCTCCATGGGGTCCCCAAGTTGACCCATGGATTGTCTTGGTCGGCCATGGCACATACAATGATTGTAGGACAT
This sequence comes from Viscum album, assembly GCA_963277665.1. Taxonomy (NCBI): domain Eukaryota; kingdom Viridiplantae; phylum Streptophyta; class Magnoliopsida; order Santalales; family Viscaceae; genus Viscum; species Viscum album. The sequence goes on from OY728141.1 coordinate 1,988,880,797, forward strand.
GTGTCAATCTCATCTCATATTATTAAAACATTATCTTTACCTTAAACTACACTAATTACCTCTAATCGCTATTAAGAACTTAAAAGTTACTATTCACCAAAAAATTATTTTAATGGAATTGAACCACAATTTACTTCTTAATGAAAACCATGTATGTCGGATTTTTGAAATTCAAAACACAGAAGTTTTAATGTTTCGTTTTAACGAAAAATCAGTTTTTTAACAACCACTTAGTGGTTTCACTATTCATCAAAAATTGAAGTTTTTCAGAATACTGCCAAAATTTCACCCTAAGCTATATTTGATATTCAGATTTCAAAAATGATGTCTATTTTAAAAAATTCCAAACCTATAAGTTGCATTAATTAATTTTATAATTAATTCCCACTGTCACAACAAATAGCCTATTTTTAAGAAACAATTTATATCAAAAGATTGACAATTGTTCATGCCCAATTTCAATGTTAAATTAATTATAATGACCACCATTGGATAAAATGGTAAAAATATATTCTAATTATACTTTAAAACCACTAAATAGTATAATTTATCACAATAAATTATTTTTATTAAAATAGTTGTTTTAAGTATTTTTCACTATTCATAAAAAATTGGAAGTTCTCAGAAAGTTACAAAAAATTCAACTTAGGATAATTTCGATATTACGAATACAAAAATAAAGTCCATTTTGAAATATAAAATTTCTGTAATTTTAAAAAGTGGTTATTACTATTCATAACGGCTACTTTGATTAGTCGCGGTGTGTTAGAACTCGAACTTGCGTACAATGCAAGCTATTGCAATGTTGAAAGAGAGGCATATCATGGATGCTCGGGGTGTTAAATTCTCCCCTCTATCAATAAATTGTGTCCTCACAATTTGAAATTTTTCTTTAAAAATAAAAGGTTGAAAATTGAAAATACCTTTTGTGGAAAACCCACATCAGAAATAAGGTTAATAAAATTTAGACTTAATAAGGGGGAAGAAGAATTGAAAAAGTCACCACCAAATTATGATCTCAATTAAGAGAACATTGGTGGAAATTAGAGACATATAATTGGATGAAAAACATAAATATTTGTCGGTATTGATTGAGGTCATCAATCACAAAAAAGAGTAAAATTGAGGGCCACAAATCCATCAATATATGATGAAAATATCATCAGTTCAACAAAACATAAGGTATTAGGATAACACATTTTTGTTTTGATATCCCTTCCCTAAAGTTTAAGAATTAATTTCTTCATATGAATAAGATGTATATATATATATATACATGACAAGTAGAATTTCAAACTTCAACTAATTTCTACCCTATACTTGTCGTTCACCCAAAAAGATAATAGAGCTAAAAAATATTCTATTTATCCTATTTGTATGAGGTTCCACATACCATTTATATTAGTAAAACTATTTTGTAATAACCAGGGAATTCCTATAGGCTAGTGGTAGGTAATAAAGGCTTGTCGCACTATGGTTGTGGGTTCGATTCCTGCAGCTTTTTCCGACGCGACGGTTTATGCCCCACCCTGAAGGTTGTCCTTTTCCTAAAACTATAGTATTATAATATTCCAAAAATAATCTTCATAAATGCTTTAACCTTAAACAATACTATCCAAAGATCAACTTAATCCATTCCAACCTTTATAGTTATCCAAAATACTTCTGTCCAACTCACAGTCCAAATTTTATAAGGAAGGTAAACATAATGAAGATCCTTTTTTCCACATAACAACATGTGAACACCTTCATCATGTATTCTTTTTAAACATACTGAATTACCATGATCCCTTATTCCTTATAGAATACTAGATATACTCCTTCAATCCAAAAATGTATACAAAACATCAATCAGTTTCAAGGAAGTTAAGAATATCCAATATAATTTATCCAAATCAATCATGTCTTATTCCAAAATCACAATCTCAGTATCAGAACCATATTATGGTTTATCTTTCTCTCAACCATATATTTTCCAAAAATTTAACCTACTGTGGAGTCACTTTTCTTGGTTCCACACAATCTCAAGTCCTTGATGAAATAGTACTGCAATACAATCCTTATATACTCCATAATTATTATAACCATTACATCATTGATACAACACTCAAATTACAAAATTCATTAATAACAACATAAGAACTCTAATCATTACTCCTCATCTGTGGTAGTATCATAACTTGATTATTATCAAATAACATCATTTGGGGCATACTCTGATGATTTGGACATTGGTTTGCGTAGTGTCCCCAATCCTTGTAGAAGAAGCATTGTACATTTGAAACCATTTTCTTACCCTTGCAGTCACGCACTTTGTGTCCTTTTTCTCTACACTTATAACAAACTCCCATTCCCTTTAGGCAAGTTCCATGATGTTTATTCCCACAATTACCACATATTGGAAAATTCTTCTTTCTCCTCATCCCTTTATCCATCATTCTCTCTTCCATCCCTTTCGTCTCTTGCTTCGCTTCAAAGCCATAGGACTCAGAGAATTATTTACTTATCTTATTAACACATGATACTATTTCTTCATATGTTGAGAACACATGGGAGACTATTTCCCTTCGAAATGTTGGCTTAATACCGTGAAAGATATGATCCAAATTACTATTTGGATCGTACGTATTGCTCGAGTTCAAATTCCTTCTACTGGGCACCATTTCTATACAATGGCATAAACTAGGTTAGTTTATGAATTACAATGAATAATTCCAAACTTTTAAAATACTTAATGTAAATTGATTAGTTTATAGATATAATCCATAATCATAAGAATGTTTTCTTTGAGGAAGTATATACTCATAAACCCTACATAATGGTTTGTAAAGAAAAAGAGAATTATCCTAAGCAAATCCCTCGGGAGTGTCGTAAACAAGAGTGCAGCAAGGCCCGTTGTCATGCACCAGTTCCCGTTTGAGTCTAGCTCAAAGAAGTGTTTTCGGGTTTTACCCCTAGGTACATCTGTGCCAGAGCTGCCTCTACCTGCTCGTATCCAGACGGGGATGTATTTCTCGGAAAACTCACAACATCTCTATAATACCAAAATTCTAGGAAGCTCTTATATACTAATCCTCAAAGTCTATCATTGGTCTATGTGATCTAATTAGAGTTTATCTAAATCTACCTTCCAAGGTTAGTACTAAACTGCTTCTGATACCAACTGTAATTCCCCAACCCCAGCTACCCAGAGTCGGTGTATTACTTCGTAACATTGGCATGATCACAAAAGATCAAGTCTCGAAAAACAGATTAGTTTAGTAGCCTTGGAAACACTAGATACATTCATAAGTCTTACATTACATCATAAAGTGAAAAACAAATAACAAAGTATTCATAGTCCACACTCATATCCTCTTCTGACTATCCCTGCAGGTCATTCATAAAATACTTCTTCACATCCTGGAAAATATTAAAACATTGAAAGGGGTGAGCTCAGATTCTCAGTAAGGATAACAATATAGCGGAAGCTTTCATCAATAAACATAAACATTTAAGGCAATGTATAACTAAAAAAAAGCCTTTTAAACTTGAAATTCAACATAATATGGCAAAAGTAAAATGAGATAATGCCATTCACTTCTTCACATGGATATTCTACTGGTCGAATAATCACATGCAATATCAATAACCACTTTCATAATGATGGAATTCATAATGCCAGACTATCATAACCACGTAGCCAAGGCCTTGTGCCCAGACCACAAATAAGATTTTGTCAAGGCCTCGTACCAAGACACTTGTTTGTCTCATGAGACCTGCCGATGCATCGAAGAGCTATAGCGGGCTCCACCTGTCACTTATTAAGTCCAATGCATTCCTCATATGAATAGGTTTAAACATATCATAAACCATAACATAATCGTATCACATAAAACATGCATAAAGGAAGCATAACATTTCCACATTTCAATCACAAGATATCAATACAACACATTGATATAATAAAAACGCTTTCAAAACCATTTTAAATACCAAAATAAAAGAAAGTTAAAACTTTGTATTTATTTTTCATTAAAAAAATGATGGCTTGTAGAGGAAGCCGAAACTCAAATAATGGTCACGGCGGCGAAGAAGTCATTGTCGCCGCATAAGTATGGAACGAAAAACATTCCCTTTTTGTCGTTTAGTAAAACGCTTCGTATAAAAAAGATTCCTTTTGAATAAACGTAAAATTCAAAGGGGTTTATACACCATATAAAAGAAAGTTGTGTATAAAACCAAATATGCCTCAATGAAAGGGGATTGAGACGAAGTCCTTAAAAAAATCATTTTTTATAAATAATGTACATCTATAATGTGTATTCACTATAAGTACACATAAATAAAGTACAAATACAAGATAGTACATAATAATATCTCATGACATAATTTGAAAGTAGGAGATTAACCCAATGAATAGAAATTGGGTTAAGAAGTTCCCTTACCTTGCATCCTGTCCTGACTGGACCGTTCTTTAACCTCCTGAATAATAAACTAGAGTTAATTCCTATTTACATAAGAAACTTTTTCATGTTCATTATTCCTTTTATATCCCTTATTAACATGGTATGAACATTATGTAATTATTTAAGTTAATAATGGTTGTTTTGTCGATCTTTGGTACTTGAGTCAAAAATAGACTTCTTATAATTACAAGTTGTTCATGTGGTGAAATATCCGTTATATCCAGAGTTATATTCATGATATAGATATCATATATCTCATATATATCCAGTATATACATTCATTCATAATATTACATGACATTTAGAGGTAAGAAATGAAATGCACCATTCATGGAGACGGTAAGCCGTACGTACGCATGAACGCTACTTTCATTTATATTTTGTATTTAATGGAATGAAATCATAATGATATAAATGTATAATATAATTCCAGTATAATATATCATATAATACCATTTACTCCATCCTTTATACATCCCACATATGGTATTAACGATTCAAATCACTTTGAGGGGGCGGTAGTCCGCACTTCCTAAAATGAAAATAACGTGTTTACCCATAATGGAAACCATAAAGGCATGCCATAAATGAAAAATAAAAAATCATAAGGAAAACAAAAACATAATATATAACATATATAAAAATATTGTCATCATAATGTCCACCATTAGAGGTGTTATATGAGTGTTGAACAATCATTGTTTCATGAGGCAAAAATTCGTCATCCACAGAAACAGTATGTTCTTTAACCATTTGATGTAGGTGTGTGTAAGTGTAGCTATAATCCTTCTTATAACAACATCCTAGTATATTGAGGATACTTGTTTTGTTACAAAATAAATGAATAAAAAGTGTTTAGGGGGTTGGAGAAGAAAAATAAAACAAAACAACATTAGAGAAGACATTACCTTAAAATTGGGTAACTCTTTTTGATTTGACCCAAAGGCTTCCTTGGGAAAAGTTCTACCCAAAGTGAGGCTTCTAGGAGTAATACGGGGAAGTTGGGAGAGTATTTGGACAGATGTTGGCCGAGCCAAATGGCTTGAAAGTGTGAATGAGGTGGTAGAGGTGGGGGCCTTTTATAAGTGGGGAGGAGGGGCACTCTTGGAAAGTAAAGAAAAGTCATTTTATTATAAAATCAGTTTCGGATTTTAGAGGTCCCACACTTATATAATTCGAGGATAAGGTGATAAGGGTTCTAAATATACTCATCCAATAGGTTTTTGACAAGTGTAATCCTTGGATTTTACATTATCTTTTTATTTTATTTAAATCGTTAAATAATGAGGTCATCGCTACATCATCATGATGTCATAAATAATTTAATTTATTTAATGTCTAAAAATTATAAAACAAATACTATGATGTAGGAAATCTTTTTAGCTTTCCAATTATTATTTATAGTCAAAAATATGACTTGTATAACCCCATGTAAAAATTGTTTTAGTAAAAAATTTCATGTTTGTGTCATTTTTTACTTTAACATTAAATAAAAGGTATTTATGTCATTTTTCAACTAAAGTGGCTCCATGGGGTCCCCAAGTTGACCCATGGATTGTCTTGGTCGGACATGGCACATCAAATGATGGTAGGACATGTGTCAATCTCATCTCATATTATTAAAACATTATTTTTACCTTAAACTCACTAATTACCTCTAATCGCGATTAAGAACTTAAAAGTTACTATTCACCAAAAAATTATTTTAATCTCATTGAACCACATTTTAATTATTAATGACAACCATGTATGTTGAATTTTTGAGATTCAAAACACAAAAGTGGTAATGTTTCATTTTAACGAAAAATCAGTTTTTTAACAACCACTTAGTGGTTTCACTATTCATCAAAAATTGATGTTTTTTCAGAATAATGCCAAAATTTCACCCAAAGCTATATGTGATATTCCGATTTCAAAAATGATGTCTATTTTACAAAATTCCAAACATATAATTTTCATAAATTAATTTTATAATTAATTCCCGCTGTCACAACAAATAGCGTGTTTTTAAGAAACAATTTATATCAAAAGATTGACAATTGTTCATGCCCAATTTCAATGTTAAATTAATTCTAATGACCACCATTGGATAAAATGGTAAAAATATATTCTAATTATACTTTAAAACCACTAAATAGTATAATTTATCATAATAAATTATTTTTATTAAAAAATTTGTTTTAAGTATTTTTCACTATCCATAAAAAATTGGAAGTTCACAGAAAGTTAAAAAAATTCAACTTAGGATAATTTTGATATTACGAATACAAAAATGAAGTCCATTTTGAAATATAATATTTCTATAATTTTTAAAAGTGGTTTTTACTATTCATAACGGCTACTTTGATTAGTTGCGGTGTGTTAGAACTCGAACTTGCGTACAATGCAATCTATTGCAATATTGAAAGAGAGGCATATCATGGAAGCTCGGGGTGTTACAAATATATTCAAATGTTATATGATAAATGTGGGGGTACATAATGATTTACATATGAAGGGTCCAACTTGATGGAAAAAAATTATCTTGGGTAAAGAATTAATCTCTAGAGATGACATGTTAATGATACCTTGGTATAATTATATGTTAATGATTTATAATACTTGGGTAAATAACCTTGTTAATATGATCTTATGACACCTTAGTGATGTACTTTGGTGATATTATTATCAATTTCTTGGGTTTATGCTAGAGACACATTTTCATGTTATCCCTAATGTATGTATAATAATTTTATTCCTATTTTCCTTATGTTCGGGAAATTATATTATGCTTTATGTTTTTTCAATGACATTTATTTATTGTTTATTTATTTATTTATCCCTTACTGATTATTTTTCTTATATATTTAATTTTGATAAATGTCCCTAAGGAATATTATGCAGTGAAGTGAAATTGGATGGGAAAATATTGAAGTATTTCAAGAGATTTATTTTCTATGATTTATTATAGAATCCTTTCATTATATATATTATGATTCATGTTTTTGAAACAATAAATTGTAACAGGTCCTAATGAAATTATCAGAGTAATAATTTTGTTATGTAATTTTGTTTAAAACCATATAAGAAATTATGGGTTGTTATAGTTTTTATTAGAGAATGGTTTGGATATTTGTGGAAATTAAATGTAAAAAACACATTTAAAAACATATACATAAGTCCAAGTATAAGAATAATTCCTTAAATTTTGGTTAAGTGTGTATTATGTTGTTTAATAGAAAATAAATCCATGTCTAGATACTGGTATGTGGATGCAGATGTGGCACATACACACCTAAGGTAATCACAGTAAAAAAATATGGTCAAGAATTAACTTAATATTAACAATAGTGCATGATAAGTGGGAATAAGACTATGTAATTTTATAGACACCCTTAGGGGATATTTTTTTGTAATCATAGTTTGTTATGAACCATTATGAATGATGTATAACAAAAGTATTTTTTTCTCTATGAAGTGAAAAAATATTAAAGTACATATTCCTAGATCCTCAATAATTGAAAATTATTTAAGATTAAAATTAAAAGTATAATTTATTATCCTAATGATTCAATGTAAAACCCATTTTTTGATTTATGTTTTCTTGTTTTAGAAAAATGGTGGGAAATAAAAGGAACCATAATTGATGAAATAGGTAATGCAATAACAACTTTGCTAATAATATGCAATTTAGAGTTTAAAACATAATGATTATGTTAAATTAGATATATAAATTTATGAATAATAATAATCATTTTGAGAATCCTATTTCACCAAAGAGTAACTACTAGCCAATAAATTATTCATACACCAATGAACACCTATTTTTAGTGGACCCTATGACCCATTGATTATAGAATAATGGATCAATGCTATAGAAATGATATATTTTGTAATCCATTATTATTCAATTGATAAGGTTTATATAGTCATGTAATTCCTAGAGGTAGAATTTGACCAATGGTGGAAATTTATCAAGAACCAAATTCCAATATATGAAGTTTAAGATATGGAGTATGAACAATTTAAGAAGATAATTTTCCAAAATTATTTTCTGAAGACCATCTGAAAAAATTGAATGGGGTCCCTATAAATTAATAAAAATGAGAATGAATCACTAGGAAGTTATGGGTTGGATTTTATAAGGATTGTTCTGTATTCTTCAAGATTTGTCTATGATTTTCATGGGAATATTGATCAATTCTTTGGTGGAATGATACCCCATCAATGGAAATCATCAGAAATCCATGATTTTGGGAGTTATGTATAAATAGTGTGGCTTGATATAAAATATAAAATTTAATTTCGATATATAAAATGATATCATTGATAGAATGATAAAAAGGGAAGGATGGAGAAAATGTTTGGGAGGAAATTTGATCATGAAATGGAAGGGAAGAATCTACAAAATTTTATTTAAAAAATGTGTGAGAAAAAGAACATAGGGAATTGTATTGAAGGATGTAGGAAGTGTTATAAGTGTAGAAAGGTTATTCGCACTTCTCAAAACTATCACGAAGATGAAATTAATCAAAAAAATAATAAAAATAACAAAGGAAATATTATAGAAGCATATCACATAGTTTAATGTGTCATGTTTTGAAATCATGGAACATTGTTAATTATAGTATAAATGTAAGAATGATATAGGGAAAACAAAATAATTCCTTGAAAAGTCCAAGGAATCAAGGATATGAATTTTCTATAATTATGACTAAATTCAAGGATCCAAATTATATGGTAGCATTTACACTTGTTGTTCACCGAAATACTACTATTACGTTATTTGATTTCTATTCTAAATGTTCCTTTATTCTATTCAAGTTTGAAAATAACATCAAATAATCCATTATAGTTTATAATTAGATCAATGAATTAAATATTACATGTGTATATTAAACCATAAAAGATAAATAGAGATTCCCCTATTAACTTTAGATAGTACAATTTCATTGCTAAACTAGTAATTATTACAGTATTCGAATCTTACATTTTAGTAGGGATGAATTGTCTCTCAAATTACAAAACAAAGATCAATTATATAGTTAACTAAATTTATATGGTCTTGGAGTAAAAATATGAAGTTATTTTCTAAGGATAGATACCTCATCCCGAGTTTTGTTAAGAAATATCTCTTATAGACTTATTTATGTAAATGATTGGTGAATAAGGGTAAGGATGTGAATGTAAAAATATATAATTTATACCCATTATTTAGAAATACATTGGTATATTTTTTGATGAATTGTATAGACCTCTCCCAAATATAGAAGTATAATACTCAATTGAACTCATACTAGGATCTAAGAATATATCAAAGACCTTTTATAAAATGGATTTCATGGAGTTATTGGAATTAAGGAAGAAACCACAAGATATTTTGGAAACATTAATCATCTGTACAAGTGTGTCTCCTTGGGGAGAACCTATTCTCCTTGCAAAGAATAAGGATAAATCAATATATAAATGTGTTGATTATAGAGAAATAAATGGGATCATAGTAAAGAAAAAAATATCATCTTCCAAGAATTGATGATTTATTATACCAAATTCATAGAGCATAGTTATCTTCTATGATTTATCTCTGATCATGGTATCACCAGATCAGAGTGAATAAAATGGATATTCCAAAGATATTTTTTTAATCATAGTATGAACATTATGAGTTTTTTGTTATTGCTATTGTTTTCAATAATAATTTTTTTATATTTATGGATTAGATGAATATGGTTTACTGGGAATACCTTGATAAATTTGTGTAAATCATTATTGGTGATATGATATTATATTCTAAAAAATAATGAGGAAAATGAGGAAAAAACAAGTGTGATACTAAAAACAATAAGGAAATAAATGTTTTATTTTCCAAATTAAGTAAATGTGAGTTCTAGTTGAAAAATTGGAATTATTAGGACACACAATATCATGAAATGGAATATATATAAACCCTAAAAAAATAATATATTATAGTAATAGAATAATCAAAGTATAGTAAAAAATATTACTAGATTCTTTAGACAATTTATATACTATAAAAGTTTTTTTAAAAAATTAATGGATTTACAATACACTAATTATGTTAAATTGAATGCTATTAAAGTTTAAAAAGATGAATAAATGTGAAGAAATATTTTAGGAACTGAATAATAGACTATTTAGAGAACCTATACTTACAATACCCTCAAATTAAGGAGGTTTTGTTATTCAGAGTGAAAATTTAATGAAAGGACCAAGATGTGTTCTCATAAAAAATGAAAAAAAAATTTACTTATGTGTCTAAAAAATTTAAGAATCTTGAAAAGAATTATTTTACCCAATATTTGGAGTCAGTTGTTGTTGTTTTTTTGGTTTAAATATATAGGTACACTATCCTAATAGGGAGAAGATTGATATATAAACATACCACCAAAATCTGAAGTACATATTCACATAGAAGTAAATGATCATGAGAAAATGGATATGGTTGGATCTTATAAAGGAAATGATTTTATAATTCATTATAACTTTTAAAAAGTAAATAAGTTCATTGTTGTACCAAGTAGAAACAACCCAAAATTTCATGAAATAAAAACAATTGAAGTATATATTCTAGTCAATGAATTGGTATATATATACATAGAAATTTTATGAGAAGGGACATCCTCAATCCTAATCCAAATGATTACCAACCACAATTACCTGATAGGATCACGAAATCAAAAAAGATATAATCCTGTGAAATGAAAGAAATAAGTGATGAAAAATGGGATTTTTTCTAATTTATATCTTGAATAAGAGGGGACCCTAATGTTAAAAAAAAGGTTTTGTATCCCATATATTAAAATATTAAATAATGAACTATTGGATGATGATAAAAACTCTATATTATTTATACATCCATGAATCACCAAAATGTATAGAGACATCCATGATCATTATTAGGGGGATAACATGAAAAATCAAATTTAAGATTATAGGGGTAGATGTTTTTTATGAAAACAAGTAAAGTTAGATTGTAAAATTTCTAAAAGAGTGTTGTAATAATTACCTATACCATTATGAAAGTGACATAGTGTCACTGTGGACTTTGTTGCTAGACTTCCTATGATGTGAAAGGGTAATAATATCAACAAAATTCCCCCCTCTCCCTCTTCTTCACACCTCTAAAACTTCTCAGAATCAAAAAATATCTACCAAATAGACTTCTAAAAATCCCCCCTTACACCTATAATACTTCCATTGTGTAGAATGAAATCCATGGAATCCTTTTGGAACAAACTAAAAAGAGTTACCCGATTAATAGGTAACCTCTTCTCTCAAGCTCTTTTATTTTATATTCCTTCTCCGACCCTCCACTCTGTTAATTAAATTATTTTATTACAAAACTATTATCCTCAATTTAATAAGATTTTTTTAGTCTAAGGGATCAATCTAAAATTACAAACATATAAATCTAATGGGTAACAAATATACTATTTATGTGTATGATGAACTACCACCTCACTAAATGATGATTACTTATTTTTCCTTTGCCACCTATCATGGTGGAAATTATGAAGGAAAATATGCTAATATATCTAATATATTATAATTATTATGTATTTAGTTTTATTTATTCCTTTTACAACAAATATATTTTTACTTTCTATTTGGTATAAATATGATAATTTCTCTTGAGGAAGTGTGGACGACCACCCTCACAAAGTGATGTGATTCATTCACAGAATACATGGAATGTATTAAGAATGGTTTTAGTGAACTAATATGATATATATGATATATATTATATAATAATGATAATTTAATAATTATATAAATTCATATATATATATACATATATACATATATTTCATGTACTTTGTTTCTTTCAATATGACAAAAAAAACAAAAACAACGTTCAAGCATACGTACGACTTACCATATCAATGAACATTGTATTCCATTTCAAACTTATATATTATATATATTATTATGATAAAAATTTAATTAATATAAATGATATTTATATCATGGTTTAAATTATATAAATCATGATATAAGAATAAGGACCACTGACATAACAAATTAAGACACATTGAAAAAACAAAGAGAATATTACCCGAAGTGTAACCTTAACATGAAATTGCAAACAAGTGCATAATATGAAGTCATAATAAATCTATATATGTTATTATATATAATAATAAATTTATTTAAATTATGTATAATAAATTTATATTTATTACACATGAGTTTTGAATGAGTACAATGAGAGTAAATACATAAGGTAAGGGAATTTCATCTCACTTTTTATTTTGGCGAGATACATTCTTTATTCATAACCTATTACATTTTTGTGGGGTGTATGCTACCAATGGATGTATTCTATGATTATTATAATTATATTTATGGGTATTTAAACATCGATTTTATTATATTTATTTCAAGTGGATTATGTTTCAAATGTTTCCAAATCGAAAAAATGATGTTGTCTTAATTTTCCTTATTTGAGAAAAATTAGATGTTATGCATCTAAATTTTTCCATGAAGTGTATATTAATCCTCTTTAAAGTTATATCATGAATAAAATTATTTTTATGATATTTTAATATTTATTTAATTATTTTTTCTTATATGGGGATTTTGTTTCAAAGTTACCATTTGGTAAGAGTTTATTGAAACAATCTCATCGCTTATCGAGACTGTTTATATTGATGCTTCCTTTGATGAAATATTGTGATCCATATATCAAGAACATTTATGAATTTTATTTCCCTATATATATTCATGATAAATTCATATATTGGTATCAATATTACACTCTTTGGTAGATAAGATAATTAATAAAGTGTTTTTAAGAATATCTGCATTTACCTCTCCGTTAGGTCAAAAATATGTGTTAATGTTTTCTAAAAAGGGTTTACAAGAATATTTTACTATTATCCTATAATATTTAAATTGAATTTTTACCCTTCTTTTCTTTTACTAGTGTTTTAAATGGAATATTATTTTCTCTTTCATAATAAATACTTTTTCTACCCTTTTTACTGTGAAAAATGAATTATATTTTTTACCCCATATGAGATGTATGGATTTACACGCTGTCATTTATTTAAATATTCCTTCACACGATTAAAAGGTTAATTTTTAAGGAATTATTTATAAAATTATTTTAAAATAAATTTTTTTGGAATTTTGTCCAATATTAATTTATATATTTTCGAGGAAAATGGTTTTCCAATTGTTGTCAATCCTTATTTATTATTTTTCAAAGTATTTTAAGAGAAATGGATTTATAAAAAATTTCAAGATTAATTCATTTTTTTCAAGTAAAAAGGTTTTCAAAACATTTTTTATCATTATTTTTATGCTTTAAATTTTTTTAATAACAAATGTTTTTAAATTTTTTTGAATCTTTTTTCCCATGTTTACAAGGAAAAAGGTTTTCAAAATTTTTTCAAGATTATTTTACATGTTTTCAAGGGAAAGGGTATTCCAAATGATTTCAAGCCTTTTTTAAATATATTCAAATTCTTTTAAAATAAAATGGATTTGAAAAGGTTTTATGTTTTAAAAAGACTTATTCAAATAAGAAAGGATATTTTGATGAAGAAATGTTTTCAAAATATCTTTCCTAGTTATTTTCCATCTAAGATGGCATCTGTTGATGTTAATAAAGACTTTATAGGAAATGATATAATTGTTAAATTCATATTATTTCATGAATTTTTTATGTTTTGATGGAATAATTATTATGACACCAATTTTAATTCCATGGGTTATATGATTTTGAATCCCAATTCTCTTCATGGGTTATGCTTGGTTGAAATGATTGTGAAACCTATCTCTTTTTCATAGGTTACGATGTCATGAAATGTTAGTGACACCCGTTTTATTTTATGGGTTATGATTTAATGTTTATAAAAGATATCTCTTTTCATGGTCCAAGATTTGATTAATATTTTTTTTCATAAGCATGTATGATTTCACTATGTTATGAATGAGACCTATATCTACCTCTAATTCATTTGGTAATGATAAATATTTTCTGAAATCAAAGGATACATGAGAGGGAATCCCATTCCCAAAACAAGATGGTATACCAGAGGACATCTCATAACCGAAACAAGAGGGTATACAAAAGGACATCCCAAGAAAAAAAAATGAAGACATAAATGAGTACATCCCATTCCGGAAATAAGTGTGTAAATGGGAGGACATACCAAGCCTGAATCAAGAGGGTACATAGGAGGAAATCCTAATCCTGAAACAATAGGGATTATGGGAGGAAATCTAAATCCCTATGTAGGTACATATGTGATTAACCCAAGCCTAACATGTTACAAAGGACTTGGTAGGCCTCCCTGACATAGGGTTTTTATATTATTATGTGTTTTCCACAATTCCATGTTCTATTACCATGTTATGATTTCATGGATTATGTTCATTATTTCCTTATGATTTATGTCTTAGGAAATTCCAATCATTATTATGATCTTTTATATGAAGGGTATGATCTTCAAATTTTAATCTCAAGTTCCATACCCTTTCATTCATGTTATGTTTATACATTTCCATTATTTATACTTATTGAGAATCTGAACTCACTCTTTTCTTAGGTTTCATCTACCTAGGTCATAAAGAAATGTTTTAGGAAGAATTAATAAATGTGGAGATGTTTATGGTATATGTTGAATATATTTCACCAGGATATAAGATTTTTTTTCAATGTTTCCAAATACACTAAACTATTAAGGTCCTCATGCATGTATTTTTTAATGTTATGAATAGTCATATAAAATGATTCAATAAACCTGTATGTTAAGCATGGGTTTCTATAGTTAGTATCAATTGAATGATTTAGTGAACCTTTGGAAACTTGGATGTTAAAAATTTATTGAGAACCCTAGGTATATTTCTACGAATAAGTCTAACAATGTCTCCCTGGATAAGTATAAGGATGAGTTAAAATTTAGGAAAATATCTTGTAATCATGGAAAAGGATTGTCTGAGTGGTTTTATAGAAATACATCTCAATTTTGATACTACAAGTGGATTTGGCTCTATAAAATATGTAACTTTCGGTAACAACTATGAAAATATGCTCCATGCCTGACTCGGGGTAATCTGGTACATGAAAATGGACCTTGCTACACACCTAGTTTGACACTTCCAGGGGATATGCTTTGGGAATTCACAAAACACTTCACAAACCATCTTTAAGGATTTAAATATATGTTGGATATGAAGCCACTAGGATGATCCTAGGGTTAGATATATTAATGAAGGTGTTATGATCTGTATATCATATAAGTAAATATTTTCCTCTCTATATGGTTTCATTTTAGGATAAGTAATGCTCAAACTATACTTATGGTTTTAGTCAATGGTAGGAACTAGAAGGAACTAGATTAACATTGAATGTTATGGAATATTTGTTGATGTGAAGTCAATTGGGATGATCACTAGAGTAAAAGATGATGTGATCAAGCCTAATCAGTTTTTAAATAACATTATTAACAATATACACCTTAATTACCTCTAGGAATATTCAAGGAAGATAAATAAGGAGTTCACTAATAGTTTTGGTAAGGGATATGATGGAGGAAATAAGATTTTGTTTCCTTTGTGGAGAAAATGTGTAAAGAAACAACTAAGTGGATGTATTCGAGGAACAAGAAGATGTTTTGACTGTGTAAAAGAATGAAACAAAGCATGAGACTGCAAGGAAAATATGATGAGTTCATTTAACAAAAGTGATGAGAATATTTTCCTCCCAAATACATAATATAAGGTTATGTTTTTTAAGTGTGGAATAAATGGTCATTATTCAACTCAATGTCCCTAGATAAATGATCCGGAAGTGAATCAACAAGGAGGTGTGAGTAATGGTTACATTGCTAATGATGAAGAGACTACATATGAAATGTTAAAGGAAAGAGGTATTATGTAATATTATAAGGTAGCCATGTTAATGGATTAAGGTTTAAGTAATCAATTTTTTTATGTATTTGGATTCTATAATTATGAAAGGTTAAATATATAAGGATTGTCCAGTTTATGTTATTTTTTCTAATCATTTTACAGAATGTGTAGAATGTATTTGTTGGGATAGAAATTTCATTTAATGGAAAGATGATATCCATGAAAAACACCTGATCAAGGGAAATATAACCCTTAATATGTTTATAATGTTAAGCTAATGTTTTTTGGATTACGATATGTTTGATATAAGTAAATTGGATGGTGTTTATTACCTTGTAACTAATTAAAGACAATTGACATGTACATTATGCTATCCTAGAAGAATTTTACAAATTCTTTGATTTATGGAATATAATTGGTAATCTAAGGAATAAGGAATCATTAATGTTTTCCAGAAGTATTCATGGTAATTTAGGTTATTACCATGTTTCAATAGAAAATAAAATGAGGGTATTCAAAGGTTTGGAATGTGATAACCAAGTGTTACTTTGTGATATATAAGAGATTAATGTTTAGATAATTTCTTGACTTTATTTCTAAATTTTAGGATTTTTATCATTAAAAAGGGTTATAAGGATAACCATTCATGAAATGTATATGTTAAATTTTGAAATAAGTGGTTATGTACTAAGTTTTTATTGAAAACATTGGATAGAAGATTATTTTATGATTAACCATATTTCAAGGATGTATATAATATTTTGATGATTATATTAGTGCAGTTTTATATTAGGACATCATTTATATTGAGTAAAAATGAATAAAGTTCGACAAGGCCGTGAGTATTGAACTCATGACCAAATGACGATATGGGAACCACACCTACCACTAGCCTACATGATTTCCTGTTTATGTATAATTATTCTTTATGAATAATTATTTATGATGAAATAGTAGTGTTTCTTTTTATGTATTCATATTAATGTATTAGCCATATTGATTTTTAAGAATAGTTAGACACAAATGGTTATAGTTTTCATTATTTTATAGGCCATAAGATCTATTAAATAGCTATTTTAGATCTTTTGGCATCAAAGTTAATTTCTCAACATCGATTTATTGATGTAATGGAATAATTAGAAATAGATAAAATTACAACTAAATAATGAAATTTTATTTATAGAAATATATCAAGTATGTATATTTCCTAATATTCTTCTTCAGTAAAATAATTACACAATGTTATGATAATGATAAAAAAATTATATTGTCTTGATAGCTAATTTTTTTTGAACGGATGGCCTTTTAATTCATCTTAGGTTTATTAATTTGAGGCTCTCAACTTTTCATAATAACTCACTTTTTTGGTATTGATGACCTAAATCAGTCCATATAAATATTTACACTTTTCCTCCATATCCAATCTTTACTCCCAAACTATGTTATCCTATGTGGAAGCATAATTATATGTTACTCTGGGTAACCATTATGGTTTAAAAATTCCGTTTTAAAAGAAGTTTTAGTATTCATTTTTACAATGTGGGTTTCTAAGAAATGAACTTTCAAGTATTAATCCTTTGATAAATCAAGTAAAATTTCAAGGGTGGAATTCCTTGGGGGAGGGGGTTATAATGTAACACCTTGAGATTTTGTGAAATATTATTTTATAATTATTTTCTATTTTTTATTCCACATGACAATGAAAAGAGTTATATATATTAATACCCTAAGTCAAAAATTCCTTTCACACAACACCATCTTGGATTTTACTAGACATAACATTGAATTGGATTGTTCTATACCGAACACAGACTAGACCTGTGATGCATGAAACACTAATTTGGAATACGTTACACATAATACCAAGTTTATACGAAACAACATTTTATTGTTATAATTATTTAAATGAGTATGTTATAACCTATACATTAAAACATTGTAATATTAATAGTAATAACTAATTTTAAAATTTTTTTATAGTGGTTTTATATAAATAAAATATATTTATAATTAAAACTATAATTATTTTGTAATGTTTTTACATGTTTAAGAAAACTATTTTATCAAATTAACTCCACTTCATGTCCTTTTGTGAAGAAAAAAATTATTTTTAGAAACATATAGAAATTTTATTTTATAAAATAAACTTCATTTTTTGAATTTATAATGTCTAAATTATCCTTTGGTGATTTTTTTTATTTTTCTAAGAAACTTCATTTTTTGATGAATAATGAAAAAATATTTCATTTAGTTAATAACAACCTTTTAATTGAAATAATTATTAACATTAAATTATACATAAATTTTATTCAAAGGACACATCATATCAATTATATATATATTAATACCATCTAGGTAATTATATAAAATTTCACTATTAAATTTAAAATAAAAACTAAACAAGCCTTTTAACATTTTCTACATTAAAACTCGTTATTTTGTCCCATCTACGGAATTATCATTAATCTTATTTTTGAAAATTATATGAATTTAATTTATAAAATTTCATACCCCATTTTAATCATCATAATATTTATATTATAATTATACCATGGGAATAATTAAACCAAAATATTAGTCCAAATTATTAAAATTAATCACAATGATTAATGTCAAATTGATCTTAATTATGGACTAAGACTTAATATTAGGGTTCGAAATTCACTATCCATTTGTCCAAAAATTATTTTGTGGACATAGTTCGTCCATAAACCTTAAATTATAATTTTGCATTTGGTTTGGTGTGTATTTTTTTATGTAAGAACATGTGTGAACCTAACTTTTTTTCAAAAATTCCAAGCGAGTCCTTTTCTTTCCCTATAAAAGGCAACCACCTCTCCCTCTTCATGAAACCTATAAAACCTATTATGTTTAGAAAAAAATATCTCAAATACAATTCTAAAAATCTCTAAATTAATATTATAAGCCTTTACATCATAATAATAAATCCAATGAATCCTTTCGGTACAAACCAAAAGGAGTTACCCAATTAAGAGGTAACCTCTTCTTTCAAGCTCCATTATTTTATTTTACATCTCAAACTGCTCAACTCTCCTTATTACCTTATTGTTTAAAAAACTAGTATATTAAATCTAATAGGATGATTTTATTTGAAGGGTTTAACCTACACATACACACACAACCATATAATGGGTATTGAACATACTATTTATGTGTGTGGTGAACTACCACCACACTAAAAAATGAATGTTCATTTTTCATTTACTGCCTCTCATGGTGGAAATTATGATGGAAAATATGATTATATAAGTCATATATTATATTTATGTTTTATGTTTTCTTATGTATTCATTTTAAAACACATATAATTTTTTCTTTCCATTTGGTGTCAATACAATAATTTCGTTTGAGGAAGTGTTGACTACATCCCCTCAAAGCGATGTGATTCATTGAAACACTACATGGAATTATTTATGGATGGATTTAAGGAAATTATATGATATATATGATATAATATCTTTTCTATAATAATTATATACATAAATATATGTCATGTTCTTTTTTTCAATACAACAATAAAAAAATGAAAAACATCATTCATGCGTACGTACGACTAAACGTCTCCATGAATGGTGTGTTCCATTTCACAATTCTATATTATATAGATAACTATAATATAAATATAATTAATATAAATTATATTTATATCATGTATGACATTCTAGAAATAATTATATAAGTATAATGACTAATGATATAACATATTAAAACACAAGCGAAAAAGAAATAAAATATTACCTACAGAGTAACCTCAACATGAAATTGCTAACAAGTGGGTAATATAAAGTCACAATAAATCCATATATGATAATAGAAATAAGAATATGGTTTATTAAAATATGTATAATAAATATATATTTATTATACATGAGTTTTGAATGAGTACGATGAGAGTAAAGATAAAAGGTAAGGGAATTTCATCTCACTTTTAATTTTCCTAAGATACATGCTCTATTCACCACACATTCCTTTTAGGTGGTGTGAATAATACCCATGGAAAAATTCTGTTATAATTATAATTAAATTTAATGGTATTTTAATACCCATCTTATTATATTTATCTGATGGGGGCTATGTTTCAAAAGTTACTAAATCAGTAAAAAATGATTTAGTCTCAATTTTCCTTTTTTGAGACACATGTCATGTTATGAACCTATATTTTTCCATGAGGTGTATATACTAACATTTAACTTTTATATCATAAATTTATTTATTTTAATGATATAAAAATATTCTTTTAATTTCAATTTATTATGGGGGATTATGGTAAAATTTTACCAAATCGTAACAGTTTATTGATCCAATCTCATCACTTATCGAGACTGTTTATGTTAATGCTTCATTTGATGAAATATTATTATCCATATCTCATTAAAATTCATGAATTCTATCCTCCTATATATTCATGATATATTCATGTATTGGTACTGTTATTTCACTCTTTGGAATAATAATATAGTTAAGGAACTGTCTTTAAGAATGCCAAAATTAATCTCTCTCTTAGGTCTAAAATCAGTATTAATGTTACCTAAAAAGGGTTTCCAAGAATATTCTACTATAATCCTATAGTATTTAGAATAAATTTTTACCCTTTTTTTCTTTACCAGTTTTTTCAAAGGAGTGTTCTTTTTAATTTCCTAACAAGTCATTTTTCTTCCCTTTTTATCGTGAAAAATGAATGTTCTTTTTACCTTATATGACATGTATAGATTTACCCACTGTTATTTCTATGATTCTTCCTTCACATGTTTAAAAGCTTAATTTTTTAGGAAGCATTTTTAAAATTATTTTAAAATAATATTTTTAAAAAATGTTTTCTATGATTCTTTTATATGTTTTCAAGGAAAATTGTTTTCAAAATGTTTTCTAACCTTATTTATAAGTTTTAAAAGTATTTTCAATGAAATGGATTTCAAAATATTTTTAAGCTTCTTTCATGAGTTTCAAACTGTTTACAATGAAAATGGTTTTTAAAATGATTTGAATATTATTTTATAATTTTTGAAGGAAAAATGTTTTCAAAATATTTTCAAGATTATTTTATATGTTTTAAAGGGAAAATTTATTCAAAATGACTTTAATCCTTCTTTCTAATTATTCAATGTATTTACAAAAAATATAATTCAAACGATTTTGTGCTGTAAAAACAATTTTTCAAAGAAGAAAGGATATTTTATTCAATAAGTATTTTTAAATTATATTTCCAAGTTATTTTCTATCTAATATGAAATCCATTGATGTTAATCAGTCACTTTTAAGAAATGATCCAAAGGATATATTCATATTGTTTATTGAATGGTTTATGTTTTGATGGAATAATTCTTATGATATTCATTTTACTTTAATGTGTTATATGCTTTTGAAATATGCTTCTCTTCACAGGTGATGCTTTGATCGAATGATTACTAAACCTATCTATTTTACATATGTGATGATGTGATGAAATGTTAATAATACCCATTTCATTTTGTGGGTTATTATTTTATGTTTATAAAACCCATATATTTTCATGGGTCAGGATATGATGATTTTTTTGGAACAATCATGTATGATTTCATTATGTGATGGGTGGGACCTATATCTCCCTACAATGCATTGGGTAATGATAAATGTTTTATAAGCTCAAAGGGTACATGAGATGGAATTGAAATCCCGTAATAAGAGGGTATATGGGAGGATATCCCAAGCCCGAAATATGAGGGTATACAGGAGGACATCCGAAGCCCCAAACAAGAGGGTATACCAAAGTACATCCCATGATAAAAAAAAGAGGGTAAAAGAGAGTACATCCCAAGCTCAAAACAATTGAGTACATGGGAGGAAATCCCAAGCCCAAAATAAGAGGGTATATGGGAGGGAATCCCCAGACTGAAGTATTTACACTAGTGATTATCCCAAGCCTAAAATTTTACAAATTCTTTGGTAGGCCACCTTGATATAGAGTTTTTATTTAATTATGTTTTTTCCAAAATTCAATGTTTTATTCCTATGTTATGCATTCATGTATTATGTTAATTATCACTTTATAATTCATGTATTATTAACTGCTAATATTTACTATGATATCTAATATGTAGGGTATGATCTTCAAATGTTATGCTCAAGTTCCATAGACTTGAGTTCATGTTATGCTTACATATTTCCTTCATTTACCGATAATGAGTATCTTAGATCACCCCTTTCTTATGTTTCCTTTCATGAGGTTAGGAAGATTGGTTTTAGGTATAAGTACTAAAGGTGGAGATCATTATGGGAGATGTCTAAGATCTTTCACCAGGATAAAATATTTTGTTTCCATGTTTCCAAAGACTCTAAACTATTATAGTCCTCGGGCAATTATTTTTGTATTATACTGAATATTCATCTAAAATGATCTGATATCCATGTATGTTAATATTGGGTTGCTATAATTTTCTCGTTTAATGTACTTAAAATTAATATTTCACATGTTAACTAGAGATATAATAGATTAAGTGTTCATCCATATATTCAAGTAATGATTAAATGGGAACATAACAAATATTTCGATCTATAAGGCTGATAAATAGAATTATAAAGGGATGTTTCAACCACTAACCATTATAGGATAGAAATGGGAAAATGCCACTATGGACTTTTTCATAAGACATTAAACAAATTATAAGGGAAATATTTCAATTTAGGTTATATTTTATCACCTTATGAAGCTATCACACTTCATTACCAATATATAACACTCATATATTAACAATATTTCTATAATATAAATTATATAAGTTCTAAGGTTTAATAGAGTACCATATTCTATTGTATATGATCAAGATTTGAGGTTTACTTTAATGTTCTGGTAAAGTCTTTAGAAGGGTATAGATTTAGAGTTGAGTATCAGTATGGTTTATCATCCTCATAAATAATGTTTTCTTGAGAGAATAATTAAAATGATAGAGGATATTTTTATAACTTTTTTAATGGATTTTATAGGTGGTTGGGATCAACTGATTCCTCTGTCTGAGACTTCGTACAAAAATTGTTTTCACTCAATCATTTATATGGATTCTTATAAAAAATCTATAGAAATAATTGTAAAACATCAACATAATGGGATGAAGTTAGAAAAATAAATCTATTGGGCATTGAGATAGTTGTGGACATGGTAGAGAAAGTTAGAGACATTGAATAATATATCATGTATTCTCAAAGGCGATAAAAAAGTCACAGTGAATATCTTCATTGTGATATATAATTTAAAGTTCATGAGAATGGTTTTCTATTAATTTATGCATGGAAATAGGTTTTTATACTTCAATATAAATGGAAGCTAAGTCCATGGTATATTTCCCATTTTTATATTCTTGATTGAGTATGGATGGTATCTTATCACTTGTTTCTTCCACCGAACCTCTCTGAAGTTCATGATATATTATATTTATCTCTCATATGAAATTATATACCTAATCAATCACACATACTATACTGAAAGTTTTTACCATAATAACATGTTATTTCTTACGAATAACATCTAGTAATAATCTTTTATATTAGGGATAAAGTGATATGGAACAACACTACTCACCTAATGTAATTTAACATGAAAGAATTTTTTTTTAAAGAAGCTATATGGGAACCAGATGATGTAATGAAAAAAGTATATCTGGATTTCTTTGTATCAGAATGATGAATTTAAAGAGTTAAATTAATTTTATGGTGGATATAATGTAACAAAATAATATTTTATGAAATATTTTTTCCAAATTCATGGTTACATATGTATAAAATTAATTTATTCATTTTCAACTAATTAGATATGAAAATAAAAAATCATTTGGAAACAAAAAAGATGTTTTTTCTAAAAATAATGTGTTTATGAATCCAATGTATTTTTTATTGATAAATTAAATTAATAAATATTGGTGAATAATTTTAATCATATTTATATATTATATAATCTATCAAATGTTTAAATATTCATCTAATACTTCTACTATTCATGGTATAAAAATATATCCATTTTTATTCTTTAACGCTTTATTTTTCGAAAAGTGTTTTTTCATCACATTTTACAAATTTATTTGAAAATTAATTTCTACAAATTATAGTAATTTAATTTTAATATATGAATTAAATATTTTCTATTATGAGTTAATAATTTGGTAAATATTACCCTTTTTTTGTTAATATAAATTTTAAGCATTGTATAATTTATAACCATGGTAAAGGGTCAATAGTGTTAATGAAGGAGAAAACTATTTGCTAAGGCCATAATATTTAATCTAAATTTCTGTTGGATGATTAAATTTCGACCCTTATCACTTTATTATTTAAATAAAAATTAATGGAAATTTTTCTATAAAAATTAAATATATACTATTTAAAGAAGATAATGTTTCCAAATATCACCTTATAGGTTTTAAATATCTATTATGTGTCCATATAATGATAGAATAATGTTTTAAATAAATATAAATGTCTATTTTGAGTTTAATTTATTTATTTTTATTATTCAAAATTATTTATAGTTTTTTATTATATAATTACCTTAAATTCTTATACAATTCTAATGCAGTATTTATTTAACTATAATAAAAATAAAATAAATGATTTTAAAAATATTAAAAGTAATATAATTTGAGTTATTTATAGTATTATAAGATTTTTTATATATTATTTTTACATTTTAATTTTGTTTTAAATCACTATATTTGAATTTCAACTTTTTTGTGTCTTAATTTAAATTAAACGAATTGTGTCAAGATTGACATTAATGACATTTTATCAAATTAATATATTATTAAATTATATAAAAAATATAAAAAATATGTAGAGTACAAATTTATGATAAAATATGGTTCAAAATATCATCATTTTACATTTATTATTCAATACATACCACTTTTCTAAAATTGATACCCTTTAAGTGTAAAAACGTTTTTCTTGTGGTTAATGTTAAAATGGGTTAACTAAGGGGTTAAACCAGAAGTTAATTATTAAAACCCCAATTAAAATTTTATAAATTTTAATTTTAATTTAATATAAGCAAAATAATATTTTTTTTTGAAATATATATAATTTTGGAGTCATTTGGGCTAGATAATTAGGTTGTTATGTTTTAAACTTTTAAGAAATTCCTAGGGTGTCCCTCCTATCACTTTAAAAAAGTAACCTCTCCTTTATCTTATTTACACACCATTTTTCCATTTATCAAGGAAAAAAACCTTTAAAATTATATTGGTTTTGGTACTCTCAAAAGACAATCTCTAGGGCCCTTAAGAGGAGATGTAAAGGATGTTGTTTCAAAGGAGTGGTAATCACCTTAAGTGACCAGTTTTTAAATTGTTAATTTACCTCATCTAAATATATTATGTTATTCATTAAATAATAAATATAGTATCAAAAATATAATAAAATGTTTTTATGGTTATTAATCCACATTTATTCACCTTCTTCACATCAAATGGGAAGTGAAAGTATCACTTGTACGCATGTTTGTCTTACCGTCACCTCAAAGAGATACAATTCATTTTACACCACCACATTACATAGATGGTTATTATGATGGGTTTAATTTTTATATATTAAATTATGAAATAATTATAATTCCTGAATTATAATATCACATAAACCTTCTTATATTCCAATCTATTGGAAAATGATAACAGTGCTCGAGCGTACGTTTGGACTACCACCTCCACGAAGCGATGTGATTCGTTTTTTGTTTCCATTTTACTTGGATGGTAATAAGGAAAAATTTAATTAATTTTTAATATATATATATATATGACATAATAATGAATCTATAAAGGTTATTTATTATTTATATCTTATTTTTCCCATATTTTTTAAAGTGAAAACAACATTAATGCGTACATACGACCAACCATCTCCATGAATGCTATATTTCATTTTTCTAGATCTAATTTTACAGATAAAAATAACTTTGTATATAATGAATATATATAATATTTATATCATGATTAAATTTTTTAAAATTATTGAACCATGATCAAAGTACATTGACCAAAACTACCAAAAAACATACACAAAAAATGAAGCAGATATCATGAGGAATAATGATTTTAGTGATGAATTGTTAATAAATAGGTTATAAAAGGATATAAGTAAATAATAAAGGGTTAAATATATATGGTTATATTTAAATAATATATATATATATAATATACCTATATTTATTAAAATTGAGGTCTATAATCATTTTAAAGAATCCATACTTGAGGTAAGGGATTTTCATCTCACTTTTATTTTCACGGGACACATGCCATATCCACCACTTGTTTCTTTTGCACAGTGTACATATTTTCAATGATTTAATTTTATGATGGTTAAAATGGGATTTATAGGGATTTTAATATCCATATATGGTTATTTATTTCATGGGGATTTATATTGAAATGATACCAAAGTATTAAAGGCTTTTATGTTACAATCTTATTGTTTATCGAGATTGTTTATGATTAAGACTCCAATGATGAAATAACTTAATAGACCTATAAAAAACTCATGGGTTGTAATATAATTTGGTTATTTTTTAAAAAACATGTTTTAATTTCATTTCCCCTCACATTATGTACACAGGATACCAAAATTATTTTTTTAAATAATGCTAACTTTATTTCTCTCTTTGATAAAAAAAATAATTTTCATCCATATACATCCTTTTAAAATGTTTTAAAGAAGTTTTTTAATATTCTAAAATGAATTTTAGTGAATTTTTATACCAATGAATGAATTTTTTATAAAGTAATTTTCTTATCATTATTATAAAGTGGTACTTTTTTTATTTTTTAATAAAATTTTGAAATGAATGTTTTTCTTTTAGTTTATACATCATGGCCAGAATTTCCCACCATCATGACCACTAAATTTATTGAAGATTACATTATAATATTCCAAGAATATTTTCAAATATAATAATTTTCAAAATATTTTTTAAATTTTAGTGAAATTATTTCAAAAGGATAATTTTATTTTTCTTAAAAAATATTATAGTGAAATTTTAAAGTAATTATTTATCCATTTTAACACCCTTTGATGTTACTTATGTTTCACTGGGTATATGATCCAATTATTCCATCCTTATTATTTCTCTAGATGGTTTATGATGGTATCATGTTTATGAAACTCATTCCTTTTCCATGGTTTATGCTATGATTGTAACAATTGAACCTTCTTGGACCATTGTTTTTTCATTTTTGGGTTTTGGAGGTATTTACAAGGAGGTCAGAAGAGTTTTTTTGGGAGTTTGAGATATATTAGACCTGAAATAAGAAATTAAAATCATTAAAGGGGTACACAATATGAATTTATAGTTCACGGTTTTTGTAGTATTCTAGTTTCATAGCTTGTATCTGGATGAGGGGGGAACCCTTAAAATAGATTCACGTCATAAATGAAATTCATGAAATGTAATTAAATAAAGGAAAAGGTGATGTGAATTTTTGATGAAGTTATAATTTTTGTGAACCATATGGATTTTTATATCATTAATGGGTTACATGATATAAAAATTTTTAGTTCTAGGTTTTAAATAGTTATTTTGACTGAAACACTCTTCATTAGACTATGGATTGTCTAAGTTGTTTTTGGAGAACCCTAGCTGGCTCTTAGAGGATCTTCACCCCCATTCATCTTGCTTTGATCCATAGGATCTCGTGTAGCCCCAATGGTAATAAATTGTGATTTATCCCCTTTCCCATGACTTTCCCTTATTTTTCTCTCAGGGATCCTCTTTTGTGGTGTAGTTTTAGTTCGGGTTGTGAGTTGGGCTATGTTTTTGATAACCCTTGATGTGGTGTTGGTTGATCCATGGGGTTTTCATGTCGTTGTTTTTTATGGTCATTTCTTCTTAACTATGCATTGTGATATGAGATTGTAAAACTCTTTTGAGGTAGGGAAGCCATCATTTATCACTTTTTCATATCATGAAAGAGGGTTTTAATTTTCTTTATCAATGAGAGATGGTTTTTACTGGCCCCAAAAAGATAAGTTAACCAGATAATTTAAATTAAATGGGAAAGGGTAAAGATTCACATGATTTTTAAGTTTTAATATTGTTGTTATAGTGTGTCTGTATGGGATAAATGACCCAGTAAAAATCATGTCATTTGGTAGATTTTTCTTTTGTTGTAGTTGTTATGTGTTGGAGCTATTGTTGTGTGATTTTTGTGATATCACCCATAAATGGAAATATGATAACCAATTATATTTGTTTAATAAAATATATTCCCCTAGATTTATGGATTTTGTGATAACACCCCTAAAATAAAGTGAAATTTCATAAAATCTCCATTCTTAAATATATAATATGACATTTTTTGTGTTGTGAGGCATGTCTATGATGTGGGGAAGTGATATGTTGTTGTAGTGAGGGGTGGGGTGACATATGGTTTGTTTGATAAGGATTTTGGGGGTGGCGAGATGATGATTTTTTTGGTCATTCCTTTTGGGGGATGTGGTGATGGTTTTTAAATGATTTTGGGGAGGATAGGTGATGGCTATTTGGTTGTGATTTTTGGGTGGAAAGGTGATCGATTATTTGGTCATACATTTGGGGAAGTGGGCCGATTTTTTGTTTGAGTCAAATTTTGGTACAATAAGGTAATTGAATGATGGGGATGATGGGATGCTTATGATCTATGGTTACAATATTCTTGATGCTAGGGTAGTTATAGAATAAATAATTAGTAATGACTGGGGTTTGGTTTCATTAATGGGACATAAATTATTAATGAAAAAATAAATGATAGACTGGGTGGTAAAATGTGGTTGATGATTAATAATGAACTAAATGGGATTGATAATGGGACGTATTACAAATGAGAAATGTGGCTTATGGTATTTGTGGTGTTATTAATTTAGATGTATTAGCGAAAGTGGGGATGTTGTGATTTTGATAGTGTTCTATTGTGAACCCATAGTTTGGTATTGTGTGTGGATATATGAATATATTTTTATATTTATTGTTATTTCTATGTACACCCAACCCCCATTGAGAACTATTTGTCAACACCCATATTTACACATGGGGTGTTTTCCCCAACATCCCAGTGAAATGCATGGATGGATGGATACCCTACCTTTCCTTTTTTATCTTCCAGGTGAGTAAATATACATAGGTTATGACGGTTAAAGTTCATTTAGTACATTTGGTGATTTCCCAGGTGTTTGCGATTGAGATGGGATGTGACTGTGCTGTGTGAAAGTGGATAAGGTTTTTTTTGGGTGTGTTTTGATATGGATGTGCTATTGGGAGATTGACCAAGTGTTTTCAGGTGAGATGTGATATTATTGTGTTGTGGGGTGCCTTATTAAGGGGTAATGCATTGTAGGAGTATGGAATGAGGTTTATGTCAAACATGTAAATGATACAATGATTCTATGGTTATGGTAGTGGTTTTGATGTAGAGTACTGGGTGTCTTTAGGTGATATGAGATGTGACAATATAGTGGGGTTGTGGCCTAGGAGTTTAGAGGTGTGATGTCACTACCCGTCCTCGGGGCCCATGTCGTGACTACCCCAAGCCCGCCTTCTATAGGCCAGGGCCTGGTGACTAGTACCAAAGGCGTAAATCTCAACAAAGTGGGAGGAATTTCCTTTATAAAATAAACAAACACCACAGAGTAAGCCAGTAGAAGTAATCACTAAGTAAAACTAGGTACAAAAGTAAGTGCGGAAAGTAAATGGGCCAGAATACAAACCCAAACTGAAAGTAAATTACAACTGAAAGAAAGTACATCAACTGAAAGTAAAGTAGCAACGTCGAGCCGTCCACTGGATGTCCCACCTGAAGGCTGGGTATAGATAGCCTCTTCAGCTCCTCAGGCTTAGTCGTCTGCTCCGTGTACGTCCCGCCCAGTGATCCGCCACCAGGTACCGACTTGTTCCACAAGCCTCAACCACGATCAGTGCTGTTCATCATCTGCATCCAACACAACGTAGTGCAGGAATAGCCCGTGCATGGGTGAGTATATGCTACTCAGTAGGGACCCCCAGACCCCCGAAGGTCTCCCAGAATCCACAAAGGATAATCCACAAAGGAAAGATACAATCAAGAAGTAACATCCAACACTACTTAGGTATATTCCCATACATATACCTAAGTCATCAATTCTAGTTTGACTCCAACACTCGAGCCCATGTTCGATCACGTCCACACAGGATAGTACAACCCAATCCACATAGGGAAGCACAACACAATCCACATAGGAAATCAAGACAATCATATCAAAGATAATGATTCATAGTCAAGACTCAGCTCACATAGGTATACTTCTTCGTAAGGTAATAGAGATGATCAGATGTATCCACTGATTCATCTAAGCTGGGACCCACATAGGATACAACCCAGCTAAGTTGTCGGACCCACATAGGATACAAACCATTTACTCTTCCAGACCCACATAGGATACAAGAACAGAGTCAAACACTACCGGACCCACGTAGGATACAAGAACAGCAGTACTGCCGGACCCATGTAGGATACCAGAACATTAGTCATCGCCGTCGAACCCATGGATGATTTCAGTACGGTCTTCATTGCTACCGAACCCACGGAGGATTTCAGTGCAGTCATCGTCGCTGCTGATCCCACAAAGGATTTCAGTGCAGTCGCAGCCTGCTCTAGGATTCCCGCACACATCATGCTCGTTTCTGGGAGGGTTCGCTCCATGAGCCAAGGGGGTTGATACATCAACTAACACATAGTCCAGAGTTTATGTATCCTAACGTTTTGTCTCGACAAAGGGAACTAAACGTGACAGACGGCGTGTCAATTGGACGCCCGGTCAGAGAGTTATTGGCCTTTTCGTCCCTGGGCCCCGGTTGGTTATTAAGTCAAAACCAACCTGACTACACTCCATCTATGTCCAATCCTCGAGCGGAGTAAGCCAAAAGGTCCTTCTCATTGAGAGTAATACAAAAAGTTGACGGCACGTCAATCAGACGTCCAGAACTCAAGTTATAAGCGTTTCCGCTCCGAGGGCCCGGTTGGTTTCGTGTTCGAACCAACCCGGCCGTACCCCATGTTCTCCAAAACCTTGAGTTTAATATACCGAAACGACTATATCAATCCAAGGATTTCATAGAAACTGACGGTGCATCGATCAAATGTCTGTATCCCATGTTACGGGCGTTTAAGCGAACTGTCCGGTTTTAGGGGGTTTTGGGCCCAGACCGACCCGGCCCAAGACCCCCTGGGTCGACCGGAACCGGGTCGACCCGACCCGGGTCTGGGTCGACCCAACTCGAGTCCGGGTCCAGCTTAATAGGGCGTGGCCCGGCCAGATGGGTGCGGCCCGTCCGGGGCGGCCGGTTGACATGGCGTGGGCGCGACCCGCGTGGCAAGACAGTTCGACTCGGCCGATCTGTCGCGGAAAGGGGGGGGGCGTTGTCCCCATGATTGAGTAACTCCCCCCCCCCCCTTCAGGGGGGGCCCGCCCTTTGCCAGACGGGGGTTATGAACCCTAGGTTTCTCAGAAACCGGCCGGTCGGTTTGGCCGGCTGGTGTGTCAATGCGGGACCACTTGTGGGTCCTGCCTTCCCTGCACCAGCGGCCAGCGGTTCCAGCCGCCGCTCCCCACACCACCGCGGCCATAGGACGCTGCCTTTTTCGACTGGATCCGTGCAACGGCGCCGTGCTTCTTCGCCGTATGTTCTCGCACGGTGTCGTGGAACTGCGCTGCCTTTGTTCGTGCGGAAACAAGAACAACAACAAAGAGGGAGGAGGGTAGGCCGTGTTCATGCGGTCCGACCTCCTCCCATTATAACAATAACAGGTGGCTCAGAAAGAATAAATATACTCTTCAATCATGAAAAAATTTAATCTATAAAAAATTTGAACTCAAACTCCTAACTCAAGGAGTTTTCGAACAAAGGACTCCGCGGGGAAAGGACATCGGAGAAGACGGCGCCGCGGAACGAGGCTCCGTACATGCCATCGGTGAACACCCGAAGAAGAGTGGCGTCTTCCTTCCAAAGACATGAGAAGAAGAATGAAGGATGGCACGTCATCGTTCTTTGGGAATCTGTGTGACGGCGTCCTTCGTCGAGGTAGAAAAGTTCTTCACTAGAAAGATGAAGTTCTTCCAATGTGAAGAACACTCCCCACTCTCAACGCAACGATTCAACACGTAATAAAATAAGGCTTGCTTTATTATATTACTCATTCCAAACCCTTTCGAAAATTAAAAATATTAAAATCAATTAATTGACTTCAAATGATGAGGGTTTAATAATCAAAATAAAATTCGAGGGTTGACATGCCATTTAATTAGGGCGTGGGTGAGTTACATAATAATTGCGCGAGAGGGAGGTTAAAGGGATTTGAAGGGGTGGGTCGTGTGTGGTCCCCACTTCACTAATATCGTACATAGAGAAGTTAGGATGTAGTGGGTCCCACTTAAACATCCATGCGTGGGTTTAAACTACTTTGAATTGAAATAAAAATTGTAGCACAATATTTTATTTCATTCTTTAGTTAACCCATTTATTTAATAACCTCACCTGAGAAAACGCAACTCCAGAAAAGGTGTTCCCAAGGAATTAACGGCGCTGTGGTTTCATTGGTGCCCTTGGATTTCGATTCCGAGCACCGGTTCAAAAGTTAGTAAAACCCGCTCGCTCGTTCACTGAATGTACCTGAGCTAAACTTCAGAAATTGATTTCGGGCACACCTGGCCTCGGAATCTGGTGCCGTTAGAAACTGCATACTCTTAAAATCCCAAATAAATTAAGAAATAAATTTTCTTGAATTTTACGGGTCTATACATGTGATGTGATGTGACCATGCTATGGGGTAGTGGTAAAAGTTATTCGTATGAGATGGGAGAACCAAGATGTACGACATTGGGGTGTGAGAGTGGAAAATTAGTGGAAAATGTAGTGTAGGGTACCCTTTATTTATATGATTCTTATAATGTAATTATACATGGAATGCAATGATTTTAAGCATGAATTTTTGTGGCTGGGATGGATAGTTGACCATTTTAGGTGCTGTTAGTTTTTATATTTGATCACAGTTGAATTAGTTTTCTTCTTTCACATGTGCATGGATGAATTTGATTTTGCAATTGAGTATACTTGAATTCTCACCCTATCATTATAAAATTGATTTATAGTTTCTTGTAATATTACATGGGTTATATTGGATATTTCTAGATCTAAATTTATTATATTGTTGTTGTGTTTATTCTTTAGATGTTGTTTTGGGTATTTAGGTTTGGATACTTTTATCTATATCAGTTTTATTAATACATATATGTTGGATGATTTTGGATTATTTTAATATTAGTTCATGGAGTTTCCTGTGTATTGCTTACCTTTTCTCCCAATCAAATATTATTATAAATGTAAATGCGTCCCATTTCATGAGATTTTTATACCATCAATTCTACTTTCTATCATGGGGCCTACAGGAGGAGGGACTTAGGGGTCATTGTCTCTGCCCCCTCATTGTTGTATCATTGAAAGGAGGGGTCAAGATAGAGTGGTATCAAATGTGGTGATTGAGATATTGGATAGAATGTATAGTTGGGAACTTTGAGGATTACATGGGTTGGTATGGAAATAGTGTCAGTTGAACATGGTGTGTGACATGTATAGGGAGAATAGATAGGAAACAAGATTTTAAGGCCCCCTAGGATCTAGTGAAAAAACGTTGACCTTATTAAATGACCAGGTGAGGTGGAAATATTTTTTGGGTAGATAAATAGAATAGGAACATGAACCGTGATAAATTTTATTCTTGTTTGAGTTGGGTTGTTCTGGAAAGGTTAAAATGAATAATGTGAATAAAAATGAATCTAAATAAAATTACATACTACATTTCCTTAAGGAATCCTTGTTTCCCCTTTAAGATTTTCCTCGTAAACATCATATGTGTGTGGTTATGGAGGAAACAATTTAGGTGGATGATTAGATTGATTTCCTTATAGTTGATTTGGAAGATAAGGATGAGGCTTGGCAGATGGAATTGTGCACTTTTTAATGATAAAGATTGACAAATTATAAGGGCGGTGTTTCAGATGTTGAGACAGAGAGATTGATTAAGGTTCTCAAGATTTCATTCAATTTGATCCAGTAAATTTTGGGATACTATTTCCTTTTGAATTTACTCAGATGTGGGGATATTCACATTAGTGGTGGATGTTATATCTAGGATAGTGGAAGAAGGCATATGTTTGATTGGTCGACATTCAAAAAGAGTTTTCGGGAGGAGTTACGATTATTTACCATAAAGGTAGTTAATGGGTAGGAGATTATTTCTATTTATTAGGGGAATATTCATGGGTGGGATATGGTAATCAAGTTCAAATACCTTTTACGTTTTCCCCAAAATCATTTTCCACATGAAGAGTCTCGTGTGAGATGTATTGAGCACGTGATGCGTCCTTCTATCTATTATGAAATTACTCATTTTATGATTCCAACATATCAGGAGGTTCTGAAGAAGGTGGATGTGATTGAGTAGATACAGTCATAAAGAGATTTACCACAAGAGTATAAATATTAGGGTTACTTTAGGAGTAGAGTTGTTAGGTGAAGTTCTTAGGCACTAGAACCTTTAAGGTTTTGACTATAGGGAGTCTACCTTAATAGCTTCCCTTCTAATCTTCTAGGGATAGTGGTTTCTATGATTTTCCTAGAGATATATGGTCAGTGTTTTTTGTCTATGGGTTTAATTTCCATCATCATAATAAGTTCCCATTGGTCCTTCGTGCTCAGTTTTGTAGAGGCTGATAGGTTCAACAACATCCTCCATAGTTGTTACTTATGGGACTATTTCAATAGTAGGCGTAGTAGGATTATGCTACACCAAGGGGTGATGAAGTGGGTAAAGGATAAACTAAGTATGTTCATTATGTTTAAGGAACTCAATCCAAGTGTGGAAAATGTGGTGGTCACCATGAAATAGGTAGAAGGGATGGGGCTGGTCAGTTACATACAATATTGACAACCAAATTAAAGGGGCCATAGATCATTCATGGTATGATAATTATTTTTCTAACCATTTTTGTTCCTTTCCTGATTTAAGAGATTCATTCCCTTTTATTACACCTCCTCTATTCCATACTATAGTAATATACCTATAGAGGAATCATATTCCCCTAGAGTTGACTACACCAATCAGGTTCCAAACTAGCTTGTTTGATGTGTTCCAGGGTTGTAGACTGATGATGGTTACACATCAATACCATAGGGATATCATATTGATACATATATATCCATAATATGTAATACTAGTCTTGAATGTTTTTATTATTTATGTGATTTTATCTACTTATTTTTTAGGATAGTTGTGTTCTTGTATTTGGATGGATAGAGTGTGTTTTTTTGTTGGCGAGTGGAGTTGTATGGTGGTTAGTCAGCATGTGGAACCCCTTATTTATGGTGGATATATTAGTAGAATATTAGGTTGGGTGTTTCCTTAGGGTTTTGGTGAAGTTCATAAATGTTTTACCATATGAGGTTTTGAAACTACCTCCTCGACATGATGTTTATTTTGGGATAGATTTTCAATTGGGTACATCTCAGATTTCGAGGGATCACTATCGAATGGAACCATACAATTACATGAGTTTAGGCTACATGTGGTATTATTTTATGTATAGGGGTTTCAAATGACCCAATGTGTAACCCTGAGGTGCTCCAGTTTTGTTCACCAAGAATGAGGATGGTAGTTTAAGGTTGTGGATAGACTATCAAAGGTTGAATTCGGTGATAGTCTTGAACCATTGCCTCCTTTCAATGATATTTCATATTTTAGATCAGATGATAGGTGTGATTTGGTTTTCTAAGATTGATCAATAATCTGGATATCACAATTTTAGGGTATATGAGAGTGATATCCTGAAGACTACCTATATATGTAGCTATGGGAACTTCAAGTTTGTAGTCATGTTGTTTGGTATTTTGGACACAGTAGTTGTGTTCCTGGAGCTTATGAAATAAATGTTTCATAAGTTTCAATACCATTTAGTCATTGTATTCATTGATGGAATCATAATATACTCGAAGTTATAGGTGGAGCATACTGATGATTTCAGAGTTGTTTTATCGGTCCTTTAACCCCACCATATTTATGAAAGATTATCCAAGTGTGAGTTTGGGATGCGAGAGGTTAATTTCCGTGGGAATTTAGTGTCTTAAAAGGGTGTGGAAGTGGACCATTCAAAGGTCTAATTTATTGTTTCTTGGAAAAAACCCAAGATCATGGAATATGTTCACAATTTATTTGTCTTTCAGCATATTTTCAAAAGTTTTTCTTCAATTTATGTAAAGTTGTAGTCCCACTAATAGCATTAACTTGGAAGGGCCGGTATCTTTTTGTGAACTGATCAATACATGGTAGCATTTAGTTACCTAAAATGGATTTTGGTCAGTAATCTAGTTCTATAATTTCGTGGGGATGGCCGGATGTTTGATCTGTTTTGTGATGCTTCCCATAAGGTCTTGAGATGAGTGTTGATGTAGTAGAGGGTAATGATCTATTATGGGTCTAGGATTTTAGTTCCACATTAGGGTAACTATAATACCCATGATCTGGATCTAGAAGTGATTTTGTTTGTGTTGAATTTTTGGTTGTATTAACTCATCTAGGGGAACTTGTGGTCTTCATAAATCACAAGAGTTTGAGGTATCTATTTTCTCAGTATGATATGAATTTATGGATATGAGTTTGGATAAAATTTCATTAGGATTATGATTTTTAGATCTTCAAAACCTCAGGAAAATGAAATGTTTTGGATGATACATTGAGAAGTAAGTCATGGAAGGATGTTTTTAAGAGTTGGAGGATGTTTGGAAAGTAATGGAGGAGTTGGTTCTTCATACCATTAGATGAAATGGTTGTTAATGATAGAGTATATTTTAATTTTAAATTGAATTCTAGTATGATTCCAAAAGAGGAGGAGTATCAGTGGAGAGACTCATAGATAGAGATTATCTAAGATAGTGTTGACCATGGTGATAATCAAGAGGGATGGTCATAGGATTGTTGGAACTGGAATGTATTTCATGGGATGTTTATTGTTAGGGTAGTCAAGCATGAGGGATTCCATAATTATTTTCATACATCACCTTTGG
This sequence comes from Viscum album, assembly GCA_963277665.1. Lineage (NCBI taxonomy): Eukaryota > Viridiplantae > Streptophyta > Magnoliopsida > Santalales > Viscaceae > Viscum > Viscum album. The sequence goes on from OY728141.1 coordinate 1,988,918,204, forward strand.
TGGTACATACAAGAGTATGAAATATATATTGTGGCTTGTGGATACAGTTTATCTGGACCAGGATGAAATGGGTGGTGGTGTAATTCATGGAGATGTGTTTGTCTTGTCATTAGGTAAAAGATTAACATCATATTCTTGGTGGGTTGTTGTATACTTTGGATGTTCATGAGTTAAAATAGGATGGCATATCAATGGATTTCATCACAAGGTTACCTTGATATTAGGGTGGTTATGATGATAGATGTGTGGCCATTGATTGATTGATGAAATCTACACACTACATATTGATTAAGGAGTTACGACCAGTGGATTATTGGATAATAGATATGAGTTCAAACTGGTTCAATTATATGGAGTTTCGAGGCCCATTGTCTTAGATCATGTCACAAACCAGTTAGGTTACCCTAGTTACCCAATAACATAGTTGACCCTGACATAGAACGAAGGGCATTCCCGATCCCCATGGGTCGGCGAATATCACCTGACATCATACAACATTGTAGTGGGAACATATAATCCACAAAACACAATATCAGAAAGAAAAGAAAGTCAATATTCATAAAACAGTAACTCTTCTAGGAGTAATGTACCAGAAGTCAACAAGGCATTAAATCCCAATGTACTAAAACCCAAGTACCAAAATAGGGTATAAAAAAACCAAGTCCTTAAGGACACAACATACCTCATCCAAGGTTCAATAGATGGATCCACCTCTACAATATCCTTTCCTCTACTCGAACCTAGAAGGTGATAATCTAAAACCCCTGAAGGCACAAGCATGGTGTTAGAAAAAAATCTCAGTAGGGTCTCGCCAAAGATTACATATCATATTACAACAATATATTAACCAATGGAATTATTTCAACATTATAATGGACATGTTTTTTATTTTGGAGAATATTTAAACAAATCAGGCTATACAATTTAAATGATGGAAAATACATTAATAGACATCTTTTAATGTAATGGAATATTTCAAAAAAATGGATTGAATAAAACTTTTATTTAAAATAGTTTATATAAATTAAAAAGGCATGTAATGTAGTTCCACAAAATTGGAATATATTTATATCTCAAATATAGAACAAGTGTGTAGCATGATCATCAGCAAAATAGGTACAAATTTTCAAGAATATAGGATTCCACACTCTTTAAGTGATCATGAAAATATGTGTATACACATGTACCTCTGACACTAGCAAATAACAAATCTTCACCATCAATTCGGGGATGTGACTTGTTTAATTTATGTTTTATAATGTCGTATAAGCATAGAGTGTGTCTAAATAACTCTCAAACTACCCAAGGATTTCATGTTATATTACATAATCAATAATGATAAATTTATTTTAAGAAATATTAAAATAAAATTAAATCCCATCCCCCAATTTCAAATTCCATCTTTCCATTTAAACCCAAAATATTTTTTAATAAAAAAAATGCCTCTTCCACAAGATTAAACAACAAGGTTTCTATCAAAACATTTTAATCCATTTTCATAAGTATGAAATCAATTAAAAATTAATTCCATAAGTTTCAAAATCAATTTCTATAATTAAATTAAAAAATTTAATTTAAATAGATTCCATCAAATATACAATTCAAATTAAACAATTTAAATAAAAAATTTACACAAATTCACCACAATTTCATGAAATTGTGGGTTTTCCCAGTTTTTATGCCAAAAAGATTTAAAATAGCATAATTGAATAGAATTTAGTTTTATCAAATCAATTGAAATCATGTATTACAAATTGAATATAAATCAATAATTGAAATAAATCATGAAAATCAAAGTTAATCAATTTGGCCCAACATAACGGAATCACCTAACTTTTTCTCGAAAACCAACACTTTCAACGGAACTCGTCAACAGGAATGAAGGTGTAAAAGTCCTTGAAACTCAAACTAGAAACAAGATCGAAAAGTATTGATCATAGATCAATCAATTTCATAATTATCCATTGAAATCATAAAGTAATAGAAAGAAATAAAGAGGAATAACAAAGAATAAAACTTACCCAAGAATCACACCACCAATGAAACAATGATCAAACACCAAATGGAGGGATCCAAAAGGGTTAGAGAGTTCCAAATTTTCATGAGGAAGGGTTTGGGTCAAGATAAATGAAACAAAATAGGAGAGAAAAAAGGATCTTTTCCATGATTCCTACTTCAAAACATAATTCTGGGTACTACATGATGTGTAATCCCATTGCACATTGTGAAATAGTAAAATTTCATAACCACTGAAAAAACCTCTTTAAATGTAAAACTGTTCATTAAATGACTCACTACATGTTAAGATTCATCACATTATGAAACCATTCATGGTGTAAATCTTCTCATGAACTGAACCTTCTCACAGTATGAACATGACCACTATTACACGACATATTAACTAGTTACATGATGTGTAACTCTTATGAAGCCTATAGAAGAGGCCAGTTAATGATGTGAGTCCATAAAATATCTAACTTCATTATTATAGGTATCCTCCCAATTCATTATCAACCCTAACCAGTCAACAAAGAAGGAAAAACCATGAAAAGGTTAAATATAGACCTGTCAGATCGGTAATTGGATGTTACTACCTGACCAACATAAAAATGTTCGATCCCCTGAAATCCTAGTAAGAAACATCCATACCAAAATTATGAGACCACTACCCACTCATTAGTGCCTCACATTCCCATATCTCGCGATTATCATAATTATGATTCCATAGAACCAGAATCAAAGGTGTATTCCTCCCAAGAAGTACCTTGGTCTCAGAATCAACTATCATGAATGGCCGCTCAGTCAAATATAAATCAGGTTCAATATCAAGATCACTATATATCAAAACACAACATGGAGAAGATAAATAATTTCTCAGATGTGATAGATAAAAGAAAATATTTATCGACATTAGCTGTGGTGGAAGTGCTAAATGGTATGAAACTTTCCCCACTATTCAACTACCTCAAAATGTCCCTCAAAAGGAGGATAAAGTTTCTCCTGCTTCCCAAGCAGGTGATGAACCAACTGAGGAGAAACATTCAGGAACACCTGGTCACCAAATCATAATTCCAATGGTCTATGATGATGGTAAAAATAAGACTTATATTGGCTCAATTCTGTCAAAATTATCTGAAGAATTAACTGAATATTCATTGATGTCTCAGGGACCAAACTTGGTCCCACAAAGAAACATTCAACAATTTCCAACCAAAATTACATAGATTTACATGGAAAACTATACAAGGCCTAAAAAAGATCCATTATGATCACAAATTGGTAACTATTGTTATAATAAAACTAAACCATCCAAAAGTGATCACCCCAAGCCACACTGAAGTCAAGAACACAAGTTGGAAGCATATACTCTAAAATATGTATTGAATTCTCTATCTATCCATCCGACTATAGATGAAAGGCCACGATCAAACAAACCTAAGATCCTAGTTCCTCCTAAAGTACTCTCCAAAAGCTATAAATGAAATGATGATCCATATTAGAGACTATGGAAGATAGAACCCCAAGTAAACAAATAATCTATTTCACATAGATATTTCCCACTCCTAAAAATTGGATGTATCATGAATGGGTATGTTGTGAGTCGACTAGGTCATCTTATAGATCAAAACCCATTTCAAATTCTTATATTTCCTTGTACATGAAAACATAACCACAAGGTATACTGAGATTTCGTCCCACTTCCAAGTAGAGAATTGTAGTGGCTGATGTAAACCTGATGACTTTTGATGCTCAGCCTTAACCTTAAATCATGTATATCAACGATAATCAAACTCAACAATGACTCATCTTATACATGGACACAAGAATTGTCATCTCATATCATAAAACATTTTATTGGTTCATGGGTACCCAACCCACTAGGAATTATGACATCCCCCATCATATCTATTCCTATTGAAAATGACACAACAAACTGATCCCTGTATAATAGAACACCCTCATTCGAGAAGGAAAACTAGGAAAATATATCCCCACTATAAAGAGATCTGTAATTCTATGAAATTCATCACCACGCTCCTGATATTGAAGAATCATTTTGATAAGAGAAAAAGCTAAATGAATGTTGGATAAAGAAACTTAAGAACCTTTCTCCTGAACTCCAATGTGGAACTGTGCAAAGAGATCCATCAAATTCCACTCTCCTGAAGATTTATTCACTACATGGGCTGGAAGTTTCTTGATTAGTGCATCTAGAATGACATTACCTTTACTCGTGGTTTATGTGATATCATAGTCGAATCATTTAAGTTACTCTACCCAACTCCTCTAGAATAGATTCAAATATTTTTGAGAATGGATATTACTCAATATAGGTGATATGAATTCAAACTAAACCATTCTATGAAAATATAGTGTCTAAAACTCTTAAGTGCATGAATCATGTAAAAAGTTCAAGGTCATGGGTAGGATAATTCTTATCATGTGGCCTAAGTTTATGATATCCATAGGAAAATACATGATCTCCCTATATAAGAATGTATCCCAATCCTGAACATTATGCATCATATAAGACCACATATCCTTACTCGACCTTTAGAAGATTCAACACCAGTGTATTTGTTAAAATAAGTTTCATCTCAACAAAAGAACTCTTACATTTATCATCCAAAGAAAACATCGCCCCTTCTAAGTTGGCACAGTCATCAAAGAAAAAAACATCTAGAAGTCCTTCATGTACCAATGATAATATCCAGATAAGAATGGGAACCTCTGAATCTCGATGATATTTCAAGGTTTATCACAAGTCATAAAAACCATATCCTTCTTTGGGTCAAATGATATTCCTTGTTCTAAAACCACATGTCCAAATAATTTCACTTATCAAATCCAAAAATTACAATTTCAAATATTGGCATAAATTTCATGATTTCTCAGAAAACACAAAACTAATCTCCAATGATACATATGATCCTCTTTAGAAATAGAGTAAATGAGTATGTATTCCACAAATACTACCACAAAGGTATCCAAATAATAATTGAAAATCATGTTCCTAAAATCCATGACTACTAGAGGAGAATTTGTTAGACCAAAGGGAATAAAAAGGTTCTCATAATGGTCATACCTACTCCAAAAGGATGTTTTCTAAATATCATATTCTTTTATCCTCAACTGATGCTAACAACATTGAAGGTCGATATTTGAAAACCACTTTGTCCCTTTAAAATAATCAAACAGATCATCAATCCATTGAAATGGATACTAGTTCTTCCTATAACTCAATAGAGATTTTATAAATCCACATATAAGAGACGAGAACCATTAGATTTCATAGCGAAGATAACCAACACCACCAAAGGTGACACACTCGGGTGTATAGGGACTTTCTCAAGAAGATCATAAAATCAGGAGTTCAACTATTTGGTTTCATTTGGATCCATGTGGTATGAGGGAATATAAGCACTTTGAGTACCAAAAATTAATTCAATGGAAAAATTGATCTCCCTTACTGGTGGAAACTTAGATAGATCAGAAGGAAAAATTAAGGAAAAATCAATGAAAACTAGAGGGAGATCACCACAAAAAGGATTCCTACTCTAGATCAAAAGAAAACAATTATATTACTTTCGATGGATCTTGATAATAAGGTCCATATCTACTATACCTTGGGTACCATTATACATGAAATAAAAGACACACACCACTGGGTGTACTTAGGTAGAAATGCAAAATATTACAATCAATCCAGGATTTTTTTGAAATGTTCCAATCATTTCTGAAAATGATGTCAAGAGGTTTTATGTCGAGGACCAGAAAACTCTAATCCAACTCAGAATATGACATAGAGAAGACATTAGAAGGACTACGAAGAACCCTCTCTCTCTTTGTTTTAAGGGTTTTAGTAATATTTATTGCACAAGATAAATACTCCATATAAATATTTATCAGATTAACAATATGAATTGAAAATAAATGAATGATATTCACTATTATAAAATAGATTAGTTACTAACAATGAAGATATAGTAATAGAACCCCTCGTAGTTGTTGGACCCATGTATGCTTACTCTGGAGACTCTTCCATCGTGCGAAGTAGCATCATTCCCGATGCCTATGAATAGAACCCTTTTATACATGAAGCATCTGATTGAACCACAATTTTAGGAGGAGTTGATGATCCTGTTACACTATGTGGAGTAGAAAAGATAAGCAAGAACCTCAATAAGTTTCCTAAACATCTATAGGAGCTACAATTCTTGGGTTCATTTGTTTAAAACCTCTTAGAATTTATTGGATTTCCACACTAATAGAAAATAATAATACTTCCCCCTAGTGCTATATGTGGTTTGGAATGACCCTTCCATCGAGAACTGCCAAGATAATAACCATGCTTCCTCTTTCCAATGAGGGAACTGATGCTGTCACCGGGAGAAAAAGGAACTCCCACAAACCCTGACATTCCAACAAGGTCCATCTCAACCATCATCAACCTATCCATCAATCAGAATAAGCGGTAATATTTAGAAAGAAAACATGAGAATGGGTATCTGATGGAAGTCCCAAATCAAACATTCGAGCCCTTATCCTTTAGTTAGATACAGTATTAGGAATAAACTATATAAGATCAAAAAAGTGAATTGAATACTCAGTCATGGTTCTGTCAGCCTGCTCAAGCTTGAAAACTCCACAACAAAGGCCAACACCATTGAATCTAGATTGAACTAGGTGGTTAATAAAACCTTGAAGTATTTCCATACTAATCCCTCATGTTGTAGTATACGCAACACTATTCTTCGATCGTGTTACACATAATTTCAAGTTCATTTTGTGGAAATTATTTTACTCAACATTAAGTATAGATTTTGTTTAATGTATAAATTAAATAAGTTTTGATTATGATATACGCAACATTGAGTGTATATATATATATATATATTCAATGTATAAATGAAATATGGTTGGATTCTGTTATACGCAACAACAAAGAAGTCTTTCACTACACGCAACCCTAACTTGGCTTACATTACATGCAATCGCAACCTTCCTCGATAGCATGTGTAGTACGCAATACCGAGTTTCACTAAACGTGATATTATTATAATATTATTATGAACTAGCGGTTATGAATAGTAATACCCAATTTTTTGAAATTTTATAAATTTTATCTTTCAAAATTGAATTCATTTTTGGATTCGGAATATCGAAATTAGCCTAGGGTGAATTATTGATATTTTTATGAAAACTTTCAATTTTTTTATGAATAGTGAAAACACTAGGTTACTATTTAAAAACCTACTTTTTATTTAAATAAATATTTAGTTTATTTAAATTTATTTTAGGTAAAAATTGATACAAAATACCTATATATGTTCAATGTAATTCTTTTGAGTCATTTTATAATAATTTTAGACATATAAAAAGTTTATTGAACTTTTCACCGTCTTTTACCCACCTCCTAGGAGAATTTGAAAATTTATATAAAACTTAATTTTACCGCTTCTCTGAGTGGAATTTCGAAAATATGAGAGACACGGTTAATATCAAGGACTAAAATGTTTTTCAATGAAATGAAAATAATTTTTGGTGAATATTAACTTTTTACTTTTATTTACCACGGTTAAAAGTAAATAGTGTAATTAAGGGTAAAAATGATATTATTATCACCCTAACACATGTCCTAATTATATTCGATAAGTTTACATTGACCAAAAACAACTTTTGTAATAAAATATGACCATTTAGGTCCACTTGGATTAGATTAGGACATTTATTATTAATTTATTTAAAGAGGGTTTAAAATAGTTAAAATGAAAGTTTAATAACTAGTTCATTTTTAATATAGGGTTATACGTAAGATAAATTTGACTATAAATATTAATTAGAAATATAAAAAGATTTCATACCTAATGGTGTTTTATTTAAAATTTTAGACATTAAATAATTTATGTTATTTATGACACAATGGTGACACAGTAATTACCTAAATAATGAAATATTAAAATAATTGATATTATAAATACCCAAATAAATGTAATTTGAGACTTTTTATGAATTAAACTAATTTTCTATGTTAATATGACATGTTAGTATTTATTTAATTAACATTATTTGAACTAATCATGCGGTTATGATTTTCAAAAAAATCAATTACCAAATAGTGTCAAAATTGACATAAAATAGTTTTAAAACAAATATTATATTATTAATTGTTATTTTATTCCTAAAAATCTAAGGTTCTACAAAATTACTTACATAAGGATATATATATTAATAATGAACCAATTATGGTTCTTTTGTCTTGTTATTGTATGTTTATTAACTATATAGTGTAAGAAAACAAGAAGACATGGTAAAAGTTAAATTATTTAACTTAGAGTTAAATCTAAATGATAAGGTTAAAATTGTAACCTAAAATTGTCTAAAATCTATTGGTTGAAATTATTTCGACCCATACCCACTTTATCTTCAAAATAAATCAATTTTTAGCTTTTATAAACCGAATATGACTTTATTATAAAATACTATTTTAAGTTTTTCCAAAGGTGCCACTCTCCTCCCTTATAAAAAGGGAACCCCTTCCCTCTTATCTTTACACCCTTTTGAGCCTTGAAGCTCGGCCAAATCCTCCCCATTTCTCTTCACCACTTTCCTATAAATATTCTGGAGGTTATGTTCTTCTTAAAAGACAAACTCTACTTCCTTAAGAGGAAGCTTAAAGGTGGTGCGTCGAAGAAGAGGTAATCTCTTCTTCCGATTTTCTCAAGATTCATTCTTCTTATATGTCTTCTTCTTTAGTTGTATCATTATAAAGTAATAACATAAGTATTAATTATATACTGATTTGTTATTATAAATATTAAACAACCCAATTTCACCTTCTATCCATCCAACGGAAAATGAAATCACCACGCGTGCGTACGTACGGAATACCGTCTCCACGCCGTGGTGTAATATATTTTCGACCACCACCTTACTTGGATGGGTATAATGGTGTAAATAAATAACTATATATGATTATTGTAAAGTGATATTGATTATGATATATTATACATACACTTCAATACAATTCCATGATCATGGGAATGATATCATCGCTCGTGCGTACGTACGGACTACCGTCTCCACGACGCGATGAGATTCATTCCCCATGTTAACCATTCATGAATGATTATAAAGTATATATAATGAATAATAATGAGATATATGAAATTATAATTATACTGGATTTATGTATATATATATATATATGTATGTCATCGACCTAATTCCATTCAATTCAATAAGGAAACGAAAACACCGTTCATTTGTACGTACGACCTACTGTCTCCATAAACGGTGTATTTCATTCCATTTATCAATATATCATATATATATATATTTATATTCTATATATATATATATATAAAATATTTTACATTCTGGAATTATGTAAATCAGGATATGAGTAATAATATCAATAACAACAAGTCAAAACACGTACAATAAATGAAACGATTTTACCCAAATCGATACTTTTAAATTGAATTTACGAAAGAACAAGTAATATAAAGTAATAAGTAAACAATATATGTTATCATAACAATTAATACGATTCTGTAATAAGTCAATGACATTATTTAAATCATTATACAGGAGGTTCAGATACATAGAAAGCATATCGGACATAAGGTAAGGGATAAATTTTCAATCTCATTTTTATCCGAGATTTCTTATACATAAGTATTTACTAGGGTTACATTTATCATCCATGACCATGTTTTCTAAAAATGTTTTCATAAAATGATTACTATTCTTCCATGTATGTTTAAATTCATTTTTACCCTTTATTCATCTTTTACCACATTGTATGGATGGAATCTTTCCTTTGGTTACCATATAAGGTAATTTTTGACTTTTCCGACAAAAGTATGAGGAGAATGTTATTTTTAACATATACGGCGTGAACGGATTTTTATGGTTTCATAATAACTCATTTTCATGAAGCTTCCTCTACAAGATTGCATGATTATTTTCAACAAAACCCTTTTCTTTTAAAATTTCATGACATTTTGTAAAAATAAAATTATTTTCATGAAGAAAGGATATTTTCCTCAAGAATTCATGAAATGATATCCATTTGTTTTATATTTATTATGTTATTATGGAATGATGTTTATGAAACCCAATTTATTCTTTGGGTAATGATTAATGATTTATGAATGTTTTATGGCACACATAATAATGATTTCAATATGAGATGAGTGGGACCTATATCTCCCTCCAATGCATTGGGTAAAGATTTTTATCTCATGAGATAGACATGGCTGGAACAGTAAGTTAATCTAGTTCAGTGATACAGGACTGGAACGAGGAGTGAACTCGATTCAGAAAGGGACTTTGCCCACTAAGATGGTCTTATCAGCAATTCCTTGGCTACTATGTAAATAATAACAAGTGCTAAATGGTTTCCACAATTACATGACTTATTTCCTTGCTATTTTATAATGATTAATGTTCCTTTATGACATATGTCTCACATACTTCCAAGATTTATGTCTTTGCTCAAGATTTTGATGTTTAGATTTTATGTTCAAGCTTTTGCATTCAAATGTTTATGGATTTTTTTATGTTCTCTATGTTTACCCTTACTGAACATTTAAGCTCACACTTTTTATGTTTTCTTTTCCCCAGGATATAAAGAAAGGTTTTAGGTAAGAAAACCAAAAGTGGAAGATCTTTATGGGAGATATTGAAGATCTTTCACCATGATTAGATTATTGCATTCCAAGTTTCCAAAGACACTAACATATTACGGTCCTTTGGTGTCTGTTTTTGTTATATATTATGTATTCCACAAAAGTAATGTAATGTCTATGTACGTTAAGCTTTGGGTCTCTACGGTTGGTATCAGAGGAAAGGTTTAGTCAACCTTTGGAAACTAGGATGCGAAAACATTAGTGAGATCCCTAGAGATATTTCTAAGGTATGTCTAGGGATGTCCCTAAGGATAAGTATAAGTATAGGTTATAGTCCTATAATTATGGTAACGATCTTAGAATTTAACCTAAGATGTTAGATATTTAAGGTAATTCACCTTGATTATGATTTTGGCCTCTCAAAATATTTTTTTGGGTTTTAGAAAATGGCTGGGAACGGGAAGATTCACGATAATGGAGGATATGATGGACAATGGAATGCTATTCTTCCTGAGAAACCGAATGAAACTGGACTGGGAGGTCCACATATCGTTGTTATGACTAATAAAAAATCTCATAATATGATCAATAATCTCATTTTTTTTAGTTTCCAGACTCATCTAATAAGAGAAAGATAGAGTTTCATGATGATCATAGAGGAAGGAAAGTTCAATTTCTATCATGTAAATCATGTGGGAAGAGGCATCAAGGAGAATGTGTCAAAGGAACTGGAAGATGCTTTGGGTTCAGAAAAGAAGGACACAAATCTATTAAGTGAAATGGAAAAGGTTCCGTTAACACCATGGATAAGGATAATGGTATTGCTACGACATCAACAAGTATTAGTTCTTTTAAATGTGGAATTTATGGGCATTATGAAAACCAATGACCTAAGGGAAAATATCATGAAGAGAATGAGCATGGTAATATGGGTAGTATTTATGTAAATGATGATGTGGAGACTAAAAATGATATAAGAGATGAAAGAATTGTTGAAGCTTGGTCAATAGTTTAAGAATGTAGTGGAATGATTGTATGTTTATCAAGAGTTATGTTGTATAAAAAATTTAATGGTACTATGGAATTAAGAAACATCTAAGGATTGTTACACTATTTTTTCCTAAAGTATTTGAAAGTATATGTTGAATGGTACTGGTATCCATGAAAGGTTATTCAGATACTTTTGGAAAGAATATGATATGCACATAATGAATAGATAAGGATGAAATAATATGTTTGATAGTATTCATGAGCTCATGATTTTTATAAGGACTAAGTGATATCCTGGTTTCAGTATAAAGAATTTTGGGATTTTGGTATGTGTAAAGAGTTAACTTTTGACAACACTAATGTTTTCACTAAGGTTCAATGGTATTCATTTTTCAAGAAAATACATGATTAAGGCCTTCGAATGTTTGGAATGTGACCAACAAGACATATCTTATGATATATGGGGATTAACGATTGTATTAACATGCTTGTTATATGAACTCTCTGGTAATCATTTTCACTATAATATGAGATTGGACATCAGTATTTTGGATAAGCCTAAAGATTGGAATGGATTATGTTGAACATAGGTTAGTATTTTTTAAGGCTAGAGTTTTTTTGATATTATTAATGGAATGTTATAATAATTTATTTTTAGAAAAAGGGAAAACCTGCAGGACGGGTGACAACCCGTCACGTCGGACAAGGATGTGGGAATCAAACCCACGACCAAAGTGCGACGGGCCTTTATTTCCTACCACTGGCCTACATGAAGTCCCTGGTTAGTAGAAACTAGTTTTATTTTATTATGCAGGATGATATATGAATTATAAGTCCATTTTGGAACCATATCTGATTAATCTCACCATAGATGGACTTATGTATATAACTTTTTCTAACTTATGTTTGAGACAGATGGAATGACCTATCATTCTATCGCATGATCTGCTAAATCTTCGCGAAAGACAAATTCAACATCATTTCATAAAGAGATGAAGTGGAAATTGTTTAAGGCATTAACAAAGGTGAGATTTTTCAAAAATAAAGTATGTATTTCTTCTAATTCAAATTCTTCCACTTTAGGGAAATGATCTTGAAAACCAAAAATGTTGTCCTAGTGCCCTTATATCCGATGAATCAGATGGTACCCTAGATCATCACAAATTTGTGGCTTTCTGATTATTGGATTTTTCATAGCCATGTTTTCTACCACACTCCATCAGAACATGACTGTTAGATTTCTATTCCATATCCATATTTTCACCCATGTTATCCTATGTGGAAACCCAGTGATTAGTTAATTTGGGTAACCGTTACATTTCAGACTTTATTTTTTAAAGATATGTTTTGGTATTCCTTTTTACGATGTGAGTTTCTATTAAAGAAATATTCAAGTAGAAAACCATTTATAACCCCGACGAATTTCTTGGGTGAAATTCATTTTAAGGGGGTTATAATGTAACAACCCAATATTTTATGAGAATTATTCTTTTTAATTTCTTTGATTTCTTTTGTTATACGCTACACCAAGATTATCTTGCGCTATACGCAACATCGCATTAGCATGCTGTATACACAACACTATTTTTGGATCATGTTACACACAATTTCAAGTTTGGTTTTTGGAAATTATTTTACGCTACATTAGGTATAGATTTTGTTTAATGTATAAATGAAATATGTTTTGATTATGTTCTACGCAACACTGAGTGTGTATGTATATATATATATTCAATGTATAAATGAAATATGGTTGAATTATGTTATCCTAAACATCAATGGAGTCTTGCACTACACGCAACCCTAACTTGGCTTACATTACACGCAATCGCGACCTTCCTTGATAGCGTGTGTAGTACGCAATACCGATTTTCACTAAACGAGATATTATTATAAAATTTTCATGAACTAGCCGCTATGAATAGTAATACCCACTTTTTTGAAATTTTATAAATTTTATCTTTCAAAATGGACTTCATTTTTGGATTTGGAATACCAAAATTATCCTATGGTGAATTTTTGGTATTTTTCTGAAAACTTTCAATTTTTGATGAATATTGAAAACACTAGGTTTCTATTTAAAAAACAAATTTTTATTCAAATAAATATTTAGTTTATTTAAATTTATTTTAGGTCAAAATTGATAGAAAATACCTATATAAGTTCAATTTAATTCATTGGAGTCATTTTATAAAAATTTTAGACATATGAAAATTTTATTGAACTTTTCACCGTCTTTTACCCACCTCCTAGGAGAGTTTGAAAATTTACATAAAACATAATTTTACCACTTATGTGAGTGGAATTTAGAAAATCCAAGAGACATGGTTAATATAAAGGACTAAAATGTGGTTTAATGAGATGAAAATAATTTTTGGTGAATATAAACCTTTTACTTTTATTTAGCACGGTTAAAAAAAATAAGGTAATTAAGGGTAAAAATGTTATTATTTTTACCCTAAAACATGTCCTAATTATATTGGATAAGTTTAATACAACAAAAAACAACCATAGAAATAAAATATGACCATTTAGGTCCACTTGGATTATATTAGGACATTTACTATTAATTTATTTAAAGAAGGTTTAAAATAGTGAAAATCAAAGTTTAATAACTAATTAATTATTAATATAGGGTAATACATAAGATAAATTCGACTATAAATATTCATTAGAAAGATATAAATATTTCCTACCTAATGGTATTTTATTTATAATTTTTATACATTAAATATTTTATGTTATTTATGAAACAATGGTGATGCAGTAATTACCTAAATAATGAAATATTAAAATAATTGATATTATAAATACACAAATAGATGTAATTTGAGACTTTTTATGAATTAAACTAATTTTATAGGTTAATATTACATGTTAGTATTTATTTAATTAACTTTTTTCGAACAAATCATGCTGTTAGGATTTTTACAAAAATCAATTACCAAATAGTGTCAAAATTGACATAAAATAGTTTTTAAAACAAATATTATATTATTAATTGTTATTTTTTCCTAAAAATATATGGTTGGCCAAATGACATAGATAAGGATATATATAAATAAAGAACCACTTGGGGTTCGTTTGTCTTGTTATTTTATGTTTATTAACCATATAGTGTAAGAAAACAAGAAGACACGGTAAAAGTTAAATTATTTAACTTAGAGTTAAATCTACATTATAAGGTTAAAATTGTAACCTAAACATGTATAAAATATATTTTTTGGGAGTATTTAGACCCATACACAATTTATATTCGAAATAAATCAATTTAGAGCTATTATAAAACAAATATGACTTTATTATAAAATAATATTTTAAGTTTTTCCAAAGGTTCCCCTCTTCTCCCTTATAAAAAGGGAACCCCTTCCCTCTTATCTTCACACCCTTTTGAGCCTTGAAGCTTGGAAAACCCCTACCCCTTTATCTTATCCACTTTCCTAGAAACATTATATAGTTTCTGGTCTTCTCAAAAGACCAACTCTACTTCCTTAAGAGGAATCTTAAAGGAGGTGCGTCAAAGAAGAGGTAAGCTCTTCTTCCGATTTTCACAAGTTTCATTCTTATTCTACTTATTCTTATTTAGTTTTATCATTATAAATTAATAACATAAGTATTAATTATATACTGATATGTTATTATAAATATTAAACAACACTATTTCACCTTCTATCCATCCTACGGAAAACAAAATCACCGCGCTTGTGTACGTATGGAATACCATCTCCACGCCGTGGTGTAATCAGTTTTCGACCACCACCTTACTTGGATGGGTATAATGGTGTAAATAAATAACAATATATGATTATTATAAAGTGATATTGATTATTAAATTTTATACATACACTTCAATACAATTCCACAATCATGAGAATGATATCATCGCTCGTGCATACGTACGGACTACCGTCTCCACGACACGATGAGATTCATTCTCCATGTTAACCATTAACAAATGATTATAAAGTATATATAATGAATAATAATGAGATATATTACATAATAATTATACTGGATTTTTCTATATATATATATTTATGTCATCTACTTAATTCCATTCAATTCAATAAGGAAACGAAAACAGCATTCATGCGTATATACGGCCTACCGTCTCCATGATCGGTGTATTTCATTCCATTTATTGATATATCATATATATATGTATATTCTGAATATATATAAATCATTTTTTACATTATGGAATTAAGTAAATTAGGATATAAGTAATAATATCAAGAACAACAAGTCAAAACACGTACAATAAATGAAACGATTTAACCCAAATCGCTGCTTATACATCGAATTTACAAAAGAACGGGTAATATAAAGTAATAAGTAAACAATATATGATATCATAACAATGAATATGATTCTTTAATAGTCAATGACATTATTTAAATCATTATACAGGAGGTTCGGATACATACAAAGCATATTGGACATAAGGTAAGGGATACATTTTCAATCTCATTTTTATCCGAGATTGCTTATATGTATGTATTTACTTAGGTTACGATTATCATCCATGACCATGTTTTCTAAAAAAAATTCATAAAATGTTTACTATTCTTCCATGTATGTTTAAAGTCATTTTTACCCTTTATTGAATTTTTACCACATTGTATGGATGAAATCTTTCCTTTGGTTACCAAATAAGGTAGTTTTTGACTTTTCCGACAAAAGTACAAGGAGAATGTTATTTTTAACTTATACGGCGTGAATGGATTTTTACGGTTTCATAACGCCTTATTTTCTTGAAGCTTCCTCTGCAATATTGCATGATTATTTTCAACAAAACCCTTTTCTTTTAAAATTTCATGAAATTTTGTAAAAATAAAATTATTTTCGAGATGAAAGGATATTTTCCTCAAGATTTCATGAAATGATATCCATTTGTTTTATATGGATTATGTTATGATGAAATGATTTTTATGAAATCCAATTTATTCTTTGGGTTATGATGAATGATTTATGATTGTTTTGTGGCACACGTAAAAATGATTTCAATATGAGATGGGTGGGACCTATATCTCCCTCCAATGCATTGGGTAAAGATTTATATCTCATGAGATAGACATGGATGGAACGGTAAGTTAATTCGGTTCAGTGATATAGGACTGGAACGAGGAGTGAACTCGATTCAGAAAGGGACTTTGTCCACTAATATGGTCTTGGCGGCAATGCCTTGGCTACTATGGAAATCATAACAAGTGCTGAATGGTTTCCACAATTACATGATTTATTTCCATGCTATTTTATCAAGATTGATGTTCCTTTAGGACATATGCTTTGCGTACTTCGAAGATTTATGTTTTTCTCAAAATGTTGATGTTTAGATTTTATGTTCAATCTTTTGCATTCAAATGTTTATGGATTTTTTTATGTTCTCTATGATTACCCTTACTGAGCATTTTCAATCACCCTTTTTATGTTTTCTTTTCCCCAGGATATAAAGAAAGGTTTTAGGTAAGAAAACCAAAAGTGGAAGATCTTTATGGGAGATGTTGAAGATCTTTCACCATGATTAGAAGATTACGTTCTGAGTTTCTAAAGACACTAAACTATTACGGCCCTTTGGTGTCTGTTTTTGTTATGTATTAAGTATTACGCAAAAGTAATGTAATGTCAATGTACGTCAAGTTTTGTGTCTCTATAACCATTATGTACCACCATCTCCTTCTCTGTCCTTCCAGCATGAAGGTGACACATTTAACCTTGATTTCATCTTGTATCTCCAAGAACTAAAACATACGTTCTATCCTGCCCAACCATTTCCCAGCATGTTGAAGATCAGTGGATCCTTTGAAAAATGGTGGGTTATGGAAAAGGAAATCATGATAATGATTCCAAAGAACGTCACCCTGAGGATCCATAGTTAGATCCTGAATGGGGACTAGAGGTGGTTCTTGTCCTTGAGCTTGGATAGCGCACACAATTTGGGTCCAATTGAGGATTCTCTCACTACAGTCCAGTATAATCTTCCTCCTAGATCCATTTTGCAAATATTCTCAGATACACGATGCTATGAAACATCAGAAAATAATAATTAATACATCAAAATAACACTCAAACTGAGAAATATGGGATATTAATCCTAACATATAGAAGAAACAAGATTTATATTTCACTCTATCCGAATCAAAATAGTTAAAATACTAGAAATAATTCATAATACATATTTCCCTAACCACCCCTAGCAATATAAGGTTCATTGCGGTGAGTGTTGTCTAGGAACTCAATCGCAAATACAATTTAAGTCCCAAAAAGATTTTGAAAATGCATACAAACTTCATGAAGAAAGTTTAACAACCTCTTTTGATACCAATTTGTCACATATAAGTCAATATGCTTAAAAAAGAAAATCCATTGGGAGTAGTGTACCAGAAGTTAAAAAGGAATTAAATCCCAAAGTACTAAAATCCAGTTACCAAAACATGGAAAAACAACCCCAAGTCCCCAGTCTCACAACTCAACATGTCCAATATTCAACAGTTGGATCCACCTCTAAAAGATCATTTCCACCCTTCATGGACCTTGAAGGAGATAATCTATAAACACATGAAGTCTCAAGTAGGGTGTGAGATTAAAATCTCATTAGGGTCTCACTAAGGATTCCATATCACATGAAAACAATTTATTAACCAATAGAATGATTTCAATTTTAGAATAAATAGGTTTTTAATTTTAAATAATATTTAAACAAATCAAGCTATAAAATTCAAATGATGGAAAATAATTTATGAAAGGACATTATAGTGATGTAATTTTTATAAAACAATGGAATAAAATTTTTATATAAAAAAGACTATATAAATTTAGAAGGTATGTAAATTAGTTCAGCAACATTGGAATATATTTATATATCAAATATAAAACAAGTGAGAAACATTGTCTTCTTCAAAATATGAATGAATTTTCTAGGCTATATAACTTTTCACTCTCTAAGTGATCATGGAAATATGTGTATAAACACGTCCCTAAAAACTATACAAAGGTGACTCATCACCATCCCATCAGGGATGTGACCTACTTCTTTTATGTTTTAGAACATTGTATAAGCATAGAGTGTGCCCAAATAACACAAAAACTACCTAGAGATTTCTTGTGATCTTACAAAATCAATGATGGGAAATTTATTTTATGTATTATTAAAATACAATTAAATCCCATTTTCCCATTTCAAATTCCAATCCTCCTTTTAAAACCATATAATGTTTCAATAAAAACATGCCTCTTTAACAAGATAAAACCATTGGGTTTATATTAAAACTTTTTAATCCATTATCACAAGATTTAAATAAATTAAAAACCAAATACATCAATTTCACAATCAATTTAAACAATTAAATTCAATAATTCAATTGAAATAACTTCCATCAAATATACAAATTAAAGTAAACAATTTAAATCACCCAATTTCCACCAAAGCTCCCCAATTCAATGGAATTGTGGTTTTTCCCAATTTTAATGCCAAATCCATTTCAAATCACCAAATTATTAAGAACTAGTTTTTATAAGATCAATTGAAATCCATTTTTTGCAATTCAATTTAAATAAATAATTGAAATAAATCTGTCAATTCAGGGTTAATCAATTTTTTCCAATAGAAAGAAATCACCTACCTTTTTCCCAAGAACCAACACTCACATTATAATTAGTCAATGAGAACGAAGTTGTAGAAGAGATTGAAACTCAATATAGAAACAAGATCCAATAGTATGGATAATATACCCAAAAATTCCAGGATGATCCATAATCCCAAAGGAGGATAAAGAGAGAAATACAATGAATGAATAAGAAAGCTTACACAAGAATTAAACAACCAACACAACGATGATCAAACACCGAATGAAGGGATCTAAAAGGGTTGGGGAGTTCAAAGATTTCTCGAGGAAGGATTTTTTTTGAGTGAAATGAAATTTGATAGGAGGGAAAAATGATCTTAGGCATACTTCCCATTTAAAAACTAAATTCAGTGTATGACATGTCGTGTAATCCCATTACATGTCATGTAATAGTTTAATTTCACATTACCCAAAAAACATGTTGCTTTAAATTTAAAACTATTCATTAAATGAATTATTATGTTTAAATTTCTTTCATGTCAGGTAACATTTCACGGTGTGAATGTTCCCACAAAATGAAACATCTCATGGAATTCACCTATAGACTATTACACGACGTGTAAACTAGTTACACAATGTATAACTCTACTTAAGCCTACAAAAAATCTTGGTTAAAGATTAGAATCCAAAAAATCTTTAGCTTCACCATTATAGGTATCCTCTAAATTCATTATCAACCCTACCCAATAAAAAAATGAAAAAACACAGCATGGATAAATAAATTCCTGTTAAATTGGTAACATGATGTTACATATTGGGATGATCCTTTTACTTTTTGAGTATGGAGGGGATTACAAACTTATTTTGGAACTTAGTTATGCCTCAACACTTTTTTCCACCATCTTATGAATGGGTAGATTGAGTGGACAATCTTGGTCCTTAAGAACAAGTTGCGGGATAGTGTCTTATAATGTGATGGATCGTGTGTAAAACACTTGCCTTTGGTTGAGTTTGATTATAATAACATCTAATAATAAACCATTGGTATAACCCCGTTTTAGTCTTTTTATATGTGACAATTTCATTCTCTATTGTACTGGTTGGAGGTTGGGGAGGTAATAATTTTTTTTTCAAGATGTGGTGTATAGAAAAACAGAGAAGGTTCATCTTGTTTGTGAGAGGATGAAATAAGTGAAGGGCCAACAAAATTCATATGATGATTATAAGAGGAGGCCTTGGAGTTTGAGTTTGGAACCATGTTTTTATGATGGTTTCCCCTCAATTTGGGATGTATATGTTTGGAAGGGGGATTAAGATTTCTCCCCAGTTTTTTGAGCCCTTTGAGGTTTTGGGGTGATCTAGTAAGGGGGGATATCAATTTTCATTGCCACTATGGATAAGAGTATCCATGATGTATTTCATTTCTCTCAACTTCATTTCCATATTTACTATGACTCCCATTTCATTGATTGGGTAGAGATTCGTATCAAGTATTAGAAAGGGTTTGTGGATAGGCCAGTAGAGATCCATGATCATCATGTGAAGGTACTGCATAGATGAATAATTCCTTTGGTTCATATTTTATGGAGGCATAGTTTCCTAAAGGAAAGTAAATAGGAGTGAGAGAATAATATTCATACCCCATTCCTATATCCTTTTTGAGTTTTTATTACACTATTTTTATTGTGATGTGATGTTTTCATATTACTATGTTATGAGTTTTTTTATTTCCTTGATGTATCGGGAGTGATAAATTTTTGACATATGGAAAAGGGATGACCTAATTCATTAAAGATAAACATTAAATGTGATTAAATTAAACATGTGAGGGTGATTAATTGCCACATATAGAAGATAATATCTTGACATGGGGGTTTTAATTCCCATATTCTTATGTTTGGGGAGGTGCGCTTCATTAGTAGTAGCGATTGTTGGTTTTGGCTATGTAAAGGTTGAGATAGTTGTGTGGAAGTGTGGCTGTGTGAAAGGATGTTGTTTTTGGTAGTGTAATGTGTTTACTGGGTGTTTCAGTTGATTTTTTAGTTGTTGGTAGCATTGAGGAGTAAATATATCCTTGAGAGGTATCTCATGGGGTGGTTTTTGGACCCCATTACTTCTGTGATTGGTTTTGGATTCACATGGGTGAGAATCATTTGTAAGGTATCTGATGTAATGTATTGTTACTTTCCAACCCATTAATTTTCTAGTTTTTGGTGTTATAGGTATTTCATAGGAGTATTAATGAGGTTTTATGGAGATTGGAGGTGCATTAGAGTTTCTACAAGAAATTAAAATCATGAAAGGTGTACACAACATGAATTGGTGGTTCATGAATTATGTAGTCGGGCAGCTTCACAGCTTGAATGAGGAAGTGGGGGGAACCCCTGAAACCGTTTCACCCTGTGAAATCAATTCCTGATGTACAATTAAAAAAATTTATAGACAACATGAATTTTAGTGGAATTTGGAATCATTGGAAAACCCAAGGATTTCACATCATGAATGGTTTTAACAATGTGAAATTTCATGGTTCCATGTTTTAATTTGGTCTTTGAGTTGAATCCATTTTAATTTGAACATGTATTTTCTCTCTTATTTTGAACAAAACCTAGGAAACTCTTGAATTATCTTGAAAAACCTTCCTCTTTTTGTGATTCATTGGTTCTGGTGGATTCTAGTTGGCAATCCATGGTGATTTATCCTTTCTTGACCTTGAGATTATCTTGTTATTCTATAAAAAATACACTTTGGTGGTGAAAATTTGGTTTAGGTTTTGAGTTGGGATTAGTTTTTCATAACTCTGGAAGTAGTTTAGGTTTAACCATGGGTTTTTAATGTAGTTCTGGTATGCAGGTGTTTCTTCTTCATCCTATAGTGTATAGTGAGATCTGAATTCTCTTTTGACGTATATAATCCCTCATTTCTCACTTTTTTTGTATCATGCAGAAGATGTTAACTCTTATTTATTTATGGTGGATGGATTGCGATATAATAATTAAGATAAGTTAATTTTATAATTGAAATATAATGGGGAAATTGTAATTATTTTCATTCTTTTTTAGCATTGATAATATTTAATGTTGTGTTTATACCAGCTGAAATCCTCACTAAAAATCATTGTAGTTGGGAGCCTTTTCATGCACTATATTAATTGTGTTTTGGACCCCTTATTGTACATTTTTTTAATATCACACTAAAATAAAAATTTTATAATCAATTATAATTGGTTAATAAAATTAATTCCCCTGGATTTATGGATTTTGTGATAACACCCCTAAAATAAAGTGAAATTTGATAAAATACACTTTGTTAAATCATTAAAATGAACATTGATGTTTTGTGATGCATGGACATACTATGGGGTGGTGATGTATGGTTTTTATGTGATGAGGGGTTATTTATGGTTTTTTTCCATTCTTTTGGGGTGGTGATATGATGGTTTGTTTGGCCGTGCTTTTGGGGCCATGAGGTAAAGGTTATTTAGACATTTTTTGGGGAAGTGTGGGGATGGTTGTTTTTATGTATTTTTGGGGTAGTGAAGTGATGGGTTTATTGGACATGATTTTTGGGTCGTTAGGTGATGGTTTTTTTCTTATGCATTTAGAGATATGAGGTAATGATACGATGGGGATGATGAGAAACTTGTGTGGTGTGTTTGTGTTGTTCTAGAATCCTTGGCAGTTATGGAATAATTAATTAATTATGATTAAAATAAATGGCGTTTGGTTTGTTTAATGGGATTGAAATTATTAATAAAAATTTAAATTATGGGTTCTGTAGTTAAATGTGGTTGATTCTTAATAATTAAATGAATGGGTAAGATAATGGTAATGGTTGGAAATGTGAGATGTTGCTTGTGGCTTGTGCGGAGTTATGCATTTTGAGTCGACAGTGAAAGTAGGGATGTTGTGAGTTGGTTGGTAATTTTTTTATGAACCCATAAGATGGGATTTTGTGTGGATATATGTACATACTTTTATATTCCTTTGTATTTCTATACGCACCCCACCTGCATCGATCAAAATGTTTCGAAACTTGTATTTTCACATAGGGGTGTTTTTTCCAACACCCTAATGATGAGGATGGATGGACAGATGCCAACTCTTTGCTTTTCTTACTTCTAGGAAAGTATATATATATATGATGTGATGGATAAAGGCCTTTTATTTTATTAGGTGTTAACATAGGTTTTTTAGGTGAGATGTGATATGGTTGTTCTATAGGGCAGTGGCTCGGGTGTTTTTGGGGGGGATGTGATATGACCGTGCTGTGGGGTGGTGTCCCAGGTGTTTTTAAGAAAATATTTGATATGTTTGTGGTATTTAGTGGATTATGATGGTGGAAATTCATGGTATTATATGGAATTAGGTTTGTGTTATTCATGTTCATGATACCGTTTTACTATGGTTATAGAAGTGGTTGCGATATGAAAGGCTATGTGTCTCCAGGTGAGATGAGATGTGACTGTGATGTGGGATGGTGGACCAAGTGTTTTCATGTGTGATCTAATGTATCCATGCTATGGGGTGATGATATATGTTCTTTGAAAGATATTGGGGTTCTAGGATGTATGGAATTAGTTTTTTATAGTATAAAATTAATGGGAAAGTATTGTGTGACCACTTTATCATTATATTTGTTGTTATGTTTTTATGGTCCTGAAAATTCCACTGAGGGAAGAAAATACCCCCAAAATCACATTGTAGAAGGAATAAATTACTTTTACAAGTATATAAAAGGTGAATAGACTCAAATTTTGTTGCAATCTTTTGAAGAAACTTTAAGGAATTCATGATTCCAAGGAATTTAATGTGGCCTGTCTACCATCATCGGGGAAGGTATGTAGACTAGATGGATTGAAAACCACCAGGTATGTGGAATTATCCACAAACTCTTGGCCCATGGAATGATGGCTAGTGAAAAAGGTAAAATGCATATCGTGCCTCAAACTAATCAATTCATGGATGAAGCGAACCAACAGGGTCCTACAAACCATCATCGTGAACTGAAGCCTCCACAAACCCCAATTTACTGAGTTTTTCGTTGGTTGGGATATTGCTTCCATGGGGCTCCAAAAATGGTGTCGCATGCCCAATATATAATATTGCTCTGATGATCTATTAAAGGAGCGTAGTAGATGTACAAAAGAGACACACTGAGAGAGGGAGACAGTCAGAGGAGGGAGAGATCTGAGATGGGTGAAATGTTGATGAAGAACATAGAGTGTGCGGAAAAAATCTATCCCACACCAAAAGAAGTTTTCGGGACTCCAACTCAAATCTGAAATAGTTCGCGGAATACACCCCACACACCATATGCAAAAAGTAGTTCACATAAGTCCTCCTAGTGAACCATATTTGGAAGACCTTCCATATCCAACTAGAAAACATATAAAATATATATTAATAAATGGTTTGTGGATTCCAATATGGGGAAGATAGTACATATATGCCTATAAGAGAAATAAAATAAATTCCCCCCCAATGTGGAAGACAATTCTTGGGAAGATCCACCGCAAAACATCATACTCGGCCAGCTCCTCTGCATACCATCATACACAGCCACCACCTCTGCATACCATCTTAGGCGGCCAGCTCCTATGTAGCCAGCTCTTACGCGAACACCCATATGCGGAAGATAGTACACATGACCCTTATATGGGAGACATTTCATGGTAAGATCCTCCGCATACCATCATAAACGACCAACTCTTTTGTGTTCTATCATAAGAGTGTAGCTCCTACTCTACCAGGTCTATGCACAAAATAGTTTGCGCCTATCTGTCCATACCATGGGGGATGCGCCCCTGCACCCCCACTTAGGATCAGTTCCAGGCTATAGTCCCACCCCTATGGGCTGGTCCTTTCACTACCATCAATGTCTCCCATGGAAATTTGAGAGTCACACCACTAACTTTTCATGCTAGGATGAAAACATTTTCCATTGCACCCTTATTCAACCCAAACATTTATCCCTTAAATACAATGAGAAGAGAAATTCCTCATGCACCTCCCGAGAACCATATCACCTGCCTTGTATGCTAGGTTCATCCATAACTTCATGGACATTCATAGTCTAAATGTTCCTTACATTCCTAGACACATCCTTTCCATCCATCAAACTCTATATCTCTGGTGATTCCATATCCTCATAAACCTCCATGGCCATCAAAAGTGGAAGGCCAGTGTCCTGTAGACACCTTTGTTTGACTATACACATCATTCCTCGGTGGCTCTGCATATGTTTCCTACAAGACGACAGTCAACCAAAGGAAAATTCATCCTTAGGAGAGTCATTTCCTACCTTTTTACACCTCAATGGGTTCCATGCCCTATATCTTTTCTCTTGATACGAGTATCCCAAGAGTCACGGTTTACACATTCCTTACCTATGATGTTTGAGGCATGTCAAAACATATTATCCCAATTATCCTAAATCTAATAATGGTTTCTATAACAACTGGTCCTATTTACATGACCCTAAACTACAAGACCCCAAATAGTCCTATCCACATGACATTAAACAATGATGCCATCATCTTAGCTATATGACTTTAAATTGTAGTATATGGGTTGATTGGGGATCTTCATAAACATCCTCGACCATCATAAAAAGAAGGCCAGTGTCCAGAGGAAACCTTTGTTAGACTATTCACATCATGCCCCAGTGGATTTTCATATGTTACCTACAAGACAACCCTCAACCAATGGAAAATTCATCCACATGAGAGTCCTTTCCAACCTTTGTACGCCTCAATAGCTTCAATGCCTCATATAATTTTTCTTGATCCAAGATCATCTAAAATCATGGTTTTCACATTCTTTCCCTCTTATTCTAAATGCATGACAAAACATCCCAACATGACTATCCATCAGTTGATCATCATCCAAGTTGTATGACTTTAAACCGTAGTATTCCTCACATGATATTTTGGGGCCCTCCCACTGAGGTAAGTCCCAAATTTTTCGAGGTCGGGTCACATGACCATTATTGTCATATCACATTTAAGGGGTCATTGCTATGCGCCCACTCCCATGGTAGCCCTGGTCTCTTCTGCTATGGGTTCTCCCTCCCACACCAATAGGGGAGGAGGGATGTGCATTGTTGAACCTTTCATATCTTCTAGTTTTTCACACCAATCATGACTCACGTGGGATTAGAGGTTTGTGAGGATTACAACATCCACATAATCTGAACAAGGAGAACTATTATTCCTGACCAAATCTGGATATGTAGGACGCCTACCTGAAGGCCCGATCTCAAAAGGGCTCCCATCCAAAAGGGTCCACCCAATCATGTCCCTCAATTGGACAACCCCCATGCGTAAGTCCCAAACCATATGGACTACAAGAACACTAATTTATGACAGAACTAGGATACGTAGGCTGCCTGATAGAAGGGAAAAGCTCATAAGGGTTCCCATCCAAAATGGTCCACCCAATCATGTCTCTTCAAATGGGTAGCTTCCATGTGTAAGCCCCACACAAACTGAACTACGTGGGTTCTGATTCCTCTCCCGAGGATACGTAGGAAGCCCTTATTATGGACCCGATCCCAAAATCAAGTCACCTTACATCCCCCCTAGACGACGAAATACTCTAGAGTGTGTTATTATATGGATCAAGTCAACATTACCTCCGTAGCATAAAATATAGGCATGTCTACGACGATCCTACAAACCAAGGGTAGCCTGTGGACACACTCTTCGGGAATGAACCAAGGATTCAAGAACATATTAACATGACCTAAATCTATAAGAGAGTCCTAGAACAGGAAACACTCCGCCCTCAGAAGGGTGCGGTGAGCCTAGCCTCCCATCATCTCGACCAATGGAGTCCTTAAGTGTCACTTTCCAAATCACCAGCCAATGAGTGCCTGCCTTTGGAAAGTATGTCCATGAATCATAGATACAAGGGATGTTGGGCATTATTTGTTCCAAGAATTATCCCATTAAATACCATTAGAAGAAGTTATATTCGAAAAGGACTGATTGAACTAGTGCTTGATCCCCACGGAATTTCCTGCTTAGAACAACAGTTCCTGTAGTGTTAATTCTACCTTCATTAAAGGGTAATGATGCTGAACGAGTCAAGAAAGGAATGGTGAATTTGGCTAGAGCCCATATCTATAAAAAAATGGAAGGGTGAGGATCCTCATCAGACTGTTTCCACACCACCTGGGAAACACGCCACCTCATAGGTGGAATAAAAATGGTGAACCCGACGGGAATCCATAACCAAGGTGGCGGGCTTACCCCACTGATAAAAGACATAAGTACATTGCACGTCAGACCATTTTTTTCACTAGTATGTGAAAAACATTCCACCTCAGAGGTGGTACCAAAATGGTGAACCTGACATGAATCCTCAACCAAAGTGGCGGTTCTACCCCAATAATAAGAGACACGAAAAGATATTGCATGTCGAAACATTTTGTTTTCCCATGTACGCACGGAGAACGCCACCTCAGAGGTGGAACAAAACTGGTGAACCCGATGTGAATCCTTAACCAAGGTGGCAGTTCTACCCCAATGATAAAAGAAAAAAGGATACTCCATGTCAAACCATTTTTTCACCCTGGTACACTAGAAACACACCACCTCAGAGGTGGAACAAAAATGGTGAACCCAACGTGAATCATTAACCAATGTGATAGTTTTACTCCGCTAAATCCCCTTCAAACCGTGACAAAAGAAAAGGGGAAGAGAGAAAGATAAATTTACAAATATTCATATGTCAAAAGAAATGATAAATTGATGATGTTTTGTGATTTTTATGTCACATAAGTATATTTTAGATTCCCACATAACAACCTTCGATCCAAATGAAATCCCAATGACCCATGCAGACACGCACATCATCGATACCTCAGGCGGACGGGGCCCCAAAAAAGAGAAGGACCCCCTCACCTACACAGTGCCTTCAATGTTGGGTATCCAACACCCTAATCAAAGAGTACTACAATAATGGTACTCTCCCCAAACTAGAGGTCGTGAGATAATACTTCAAGTCTACGAAGACTAACCAGCCGCTTCCTCAACCGCTGCCGACACCCCAGCACAAGGCGACCTCGATGGTTGTCTCACACTGTTTTAAGAGACTATCCCCAAAACCTGAAAACCATTACATCATTTATCATAATGAGGCTAATGAATTCAATACTGATGAATTCATCTCAACTGCACATGGGTCCTACTCACACCCCCCCCCACCAGAGAGCATCGCCACTAACACCAGATGACCAGGTCTCCTCCCACCGAAGTGGACCGTATGCTGAGGGAACCTTCCAAAGTCTAAGAGTTCCGGGCCCCTCTGGCTTACCGCATAGGGTGGAGAATATAAAACTAAGAACATGATATCACGCTGGTTCCTGTGGAACAATTCTACTGTACTAACACAATGGTATCCAATGGGCAGACATACGATCATGCCCCCACCATAGAAATAGTGTGGCACAATATGACCACATGAATGCCCCTTCTAATTCTCACTGGTCCTATTGTGAAGAAATAGTAGAAAACTACAAGAAGATGAAAATATTTACCGATGAACAACAAGATTTTCAACCAAATATGACTGTACTCAGCTACATGTAGACACAAACACCTACTGATGCATTTCAAGCCTACCATCTAAATGGGATAGGGACAGGCAATACGCAGGCACAAATACCTATTGATGCATATCAATCCCGCCATCTAAATAGGATAGAAACCAAATACACACATAGTAAAATTATTGCGGATGCATAAAAGTATTGTGAGGAAAATAAAGAAGAAAGTGAGCAGATGAAAATCCCCACTTGTGAATATGAAGAACACTACACAAATACGGTGGAGACAAGAGAAGAAAATAGGCGACATACTCGTTCATCTGTCCCCGCACAGTAGAACTACCAGTATCCACTAGAAACTCACAGAGGACTGGAGCAGGCACCAACTCCTACACTGATATAGGAATGGTCCTTCACACCCATTCCAGCAAAAAATGTATCCCAACACATCCTTGAAATGATGGAATATTAGATATTAATTCAATACCATATCCTCCAAACATACCAAGATATCATTACATCGTTGACAAATGAGAGAAATTGGTCCCACAACTTGGTTTCCTTGAATGTAATGACTCACTCACAAAATGAGTTAGTCATTCTGGAGAAGTTATGAATCCCTAATCTAGTTCAGGAGGGTTGACAGAAATATTCCGTGACATACAGACAACCAGATCGGGAAAAATTACCCGTTCCAACTGGGGGACATTGGTCCAACATGGTGGCCGCTCCCGGGCAGTCATATATCACTGCCAAAACTCAAGATGTTCGTTGGCATATCCTAATGACATCACAGTACCCAAAACGACTGGGACTCATATATGAAGGCCATTACCAATAGCATATGACCCTGATTACCCACAAGAGAGTGGCCAAAGACGAAAGGCACCAAAGGGAACCAGAAAATGATGAGCACGTACATGATACTGCTTTTCTAGAAGCTGGGATTATTAATGCCCTCAGACATATATTAAAAAAGTATCAAGTCCCTTTCATTCCATTAACAAATAATGTAAGTGGATGTAGCAGTTGTGAAGGTCCTCCCCTCATTGTTTTTACGAGTAGCTCTAAAGGTCCTCCACAGTGCACCCATGGTGGATTACTTCGAGGGTAAATAATAATTGATCACGAAAGCCTATATCATGATGTGCATCTGGGTAGCCCTCCCCTCGATCTAAATATCATATAGAAAAAAGGTCCCCCCTTACTGTCATCCACCCTGATGGTCCTTCCCAGGGTATATGATATAGATATCCTTCTCTCTATAGTCGGACATCAAGTCAAGATGGCAGTCCTCACCACGATGACAGTCATTGTGAAGTTCCTCCCCACAATGACGATTTCAATGAAGGTCCACCCCATAGTAATTCTATATAATGAGAAGGTCCTCCCCTCATTATAGTTTATCCTAAAGGCCCTCCCATCAAGTCATGTGGTAGTCCTCTCCATGATGACAGTCATTGCGAAGCCCCTCGGCAATGATGATTTCTATGAAGGTCCTCCCCATAGTAATGCTAAGAAATAAGTAGCATCTCCCATAATTTTAGTATCTCTTGAAGGACCTCCCCATAATGTACACTGTAGAAATTCTCCCTATATCCAGATATCAAGTCATGATAGTACTCCTCACCATGTTTACGATAATTGTGAAGGACCTCCCCAAAATGATGGTTGCTGTGATGGTCCTCCCCTCAGTGAAATCATGCAACAAGAAGGTCATGCCCTTGCTACATCCCACCCTGAAGGTCCTCCTCAGGGTATACGCCATAAAGAAAATTCTTGTGGTTGGGCATCAAGTTGCTATAGTAGCCACCGCCATTGTAGCACCAACTATGGAGGTCCTCCCCACAATAAAAATTCCAGCTAGAAAGAAGGTTCTATCTTTGTCGGAACAAATATAAGAAATACCTACTTTGATGAGGTGCTCGGAAAAGATCCAGACACATTATGCACTCTGAATATAACAAGGGATATTTTTTATCAACTAGAGGATGGCCCAGGGCCACACTCATTTTCTAGGACACCCCCACACCGTCTGCAAATAAATAAGGATCCCACCAGCCCGATTTCCTAGAAATAAATCGTTAAGAATCAATAGAGTTGGCCATATCAAGTAGAGGAGCCTCCAAAAGAACCACAACATGATATGTTTCTTTTGAGAAGACTACTAGCAAGAGATAATATACTAGTGATGTATTGGCCCACAACCACTTCTCACTTCGACGTATAGGGAGAGTTGTCTAGGGATTTCATTCATGAAATTAGCCTCAATATATGGACGACTCTTTGAAAGCTGAAAGAAAAATTCATACCCTACAAAGGGTAAACGAACCATGTCAGCATGATAGGGGAGCATAGCCGTCTAATTGACCTGAAATCCCTCCCGTCCATAAGGAAGCCTCAATCAGAAGGGAGAAGGAAAAACCATGAATTGGCCTGCCTCCATGAACTGCATAAGTTGCATCGCCTCATTAATAACACCCTGAATAGAGTTCCCATTCGGGGTTGCGGAGAACATGGAGCTCTACACTTCACCCCACGTCCCATCCAATAGGCCCCATTGGAAATGAAATCTTGTAATTTCATCACACAGAGGAGAAAATAAAGTTAAACCCCTACTCATGAATGATGGAATACATGGAAAAAACCATCCCAAAGTAAGTCTCAAAAGTATCAGGATCGAAAAGATCAAGCCATAAAAAAGCTTATGAGCCAGTAAACTAGGAACATCTAGCAGGATTCTCACCTCAGGGAAGCCAATAAGCAAGAAGTGTCCATGTCTTCAAAAGGCCATAGACTTCGTGTAGGCCCAATTCCATACAAAGATCACAACCGCAAGGGAGTACGTGAAATCGAGAGGGTGGAATGAGTAGTGGATACCACCACAACATGGGAACATCCCCAGCCCACAGAGCTGGGGGAATTTGAAAATCAAAATTATCCGATAAGACCAACAAATCCATGTCATAGTGCATCAATAGGAGAAAGAGAGCAACCCCAGCCTATAGGGTTGGGGGAATTTTTACCTCAAATTCCCACACAACAAACATATTTCTTCCACCGACTTGCAAGAATAATTGATAGAGGAGTTACCCATTCACCCCTTCTCATGGTTCACACCCGAAAAGACAAAGGAACATTATGACGTAAGACCATGGATCCCATGAGCTCAATAATTTCCAAGAAACCTGAATAATACCGCATAATGGAAGGATAAATTCAAATATAGGGATCATGAAGCCTTCCTACCATTTGGCACTAGGTACACCACCCCCAATGCGGTATTCTAAAATGAATGAGGTAAACCTTAACCTCGCGGATCTCATAGGAAATGACATAAAGGGAGAGGACACAAAGGAAGGTGGTTCCCTACCAGAGGCATCCCTCACCGAGCCTGAGGGATTGCATACCCAGAACCAGAGAGTGATCCGAAATTTTGGCACCCCTTCAACTAACACGTCGTTACCTCCCTATCAAAACCCCAATATGGAGAAGAATAAATCCAAGGTCATTTATGACCCACCTCCTCCTCCCCCTTAAGAATGAATCCCTTGACCTCAAGGAATGGTTCACTAAGAAGGGGGATGATATGAAAGATCTTAGGAGAATTAATGTTGTTCTACATCGAGGGAGCTACCTTGGTTAATGTGTTACCTCTATGGAATAATCAGTAGGTGCTCCAAGAAGAGGTTCCCATAGAATAATAACTCATCCCAATGAATAAAGGCAAGCTTGGAGGACCGTCCAACCTAGCCTCATAAGGACATAAAGACACCCCCCCCCCCACCATTGGGAATACAACTAGAATTTATTTATGTAATCCCACAAATGATACCTCCAGCTGGGTATCAATCCCAAATTCCAGTAGCACCGACACACCCAGTCTTGGACACTGCAACAACAACTCATGCTCAAGTGTGACAGGACATACATCAAAGGTCTCTGAAATACCGTTGACCCGTGAATGGATCAACTAGAAGACATGGAGGGGCGGTGCGCTCTAATTCAATTAGAGCGCATACCCTACCCTGAGTGGGTGAGCAATGTCCCACCACCACGAAACTATGGGAAACCAGTTTTCCCAGTATTCAATGGCTTGGGGGACCCGAAATAGCATTTGATGAACTATGCCTCTTACTGTGACCCCATTATGGGAAATCTAGAGTTGTAAGAATCTGAAAAACTCATGTTCTTTATATGAACCCAATAGGGGTTAGACTTCTTCTGGTATACTAGCATGCCAGGAAATTCAATTACAGGATGAGAGGACCTCAGGTGATAGTTTCTCTTCCACTTTGGTTCAACGCTGCCTAAGTAAATGGTGAGTGACATCATGAACTACATGCAATGAGATAATGAGAGTGTCTTAGACCTCATTACCAAATAGAAGGGCCGAACAAATTCCCTGAACTGGCCACTCCCCCAGGATGAGATGCTCTGCATGTGCATCAATAACCTCCAGGATTAATTGTGAACACTATTGATCCTAGTAAAGTACCCAAGTGGGTCCAGAGACTTATCTTCCATCACCCAAAGGATAAAAAACTCCCTGAAACGGACTAACCTTATGTCCCAAATGGCTGCATCATCCCTAGGGGAAAAACTGGAAAAGATGCCGCAGCTTTTGTCAGGCTTAAGCTGCCCCCTGCACCAGCTCTAGTTGAGAGGCCCCCGCTGAACCATACGGGACCCCCTATACATCAACAACCAACCCCACTGTAATGACCCAAAGTTTTTCAATGGAAATTCCCTTCATATAATTATGTCACAAAATAACATGAAAACACAACATAATGAACTAATAAGTTAAAAGTGACCTTTAAACATAAGGTTTTCACTTCTGGGTTTGGAATTTTGAAAATCTGACATACATGGTTGTGTTTAAGATGATTTTTGGAGTCAAATAAAACAAAAATATTTTTTGGTGAACAGTAAACTACCCTTATGAATATTAACATTCCCTTATGAATAGTGATATATGCTAATTAATAGTAACCTTACCTATGATATTATAAAAATAATATTCAATTGAATGTATGATGTACCTATATTTTATAATAAGTAAATGAATGTTTTAAAACTGGTTTTTAGTAATAAACCATGATTTTAATTAAATATTAAATTTATCATATTTATAATTTTATTTATAAAAAATGGATTTCATTTTTGGATTATACACATCAATAAATGGTTGTGGTAATTTTTTGGGATTTTTCTAAAATACTTGAATTTTTGATGAATAGTGAAATACATTAATTTACAAAAAAAAGCAAAATAAGCTAATTATAGAGTCATGTGTGATGTTCTGCTGATGTAATCCCACTTGGTTTAGGATCACATGATAAAACTACTATTTTTGGACATTCAAGACTCACTATTCCTTGTTTTAGGGGAAATTAATAAACTAATGAATTTTATATTAAGGAAACCCCTCTCTCCTCCACTATAAAAACCACCCATCACACCCTCAGTTCCTCAAACATCTCACAGTTCAAGACTTCTCTAAACTCTACCCAAACACCTTTCCTATCCCCTCTTCCATGTTCAAGAGCTTTTGGTCTCAACAAAAGAACAATCCTAGCTTCCTTAAGGAGAATCTAAAGATGAGGATTTAGAAGGTAATTTCTCTCCCTCCATCCAAATATAAATTTTTATTAAAAAGACACTTTAAGGAAAAGTGGGAAACCATTTTTTCACAAAAAACAGATCACTATGTGCTGAAGGAGCTCAAAAATTATTAAACACGAGACTAAGATGATTCAAGTCAGACACTCTATATAATTCCCAGTGCAGGGTACTAACCTGAGTGTCTGGATCCTCCCTGATAAGGACTTCGAGGTGAGAAATCATTCTTTCCATTGTATGAATGAATTCT
Organism: Viscum album; assembly: GCA_963277665.1. Classification (NCBI taxonomy): domain Eukaryota; kingdom Viridiplantae; phylum Streptophyta; class Magnoliopsida; order Santalales; family Viscaceae; genus Viscum; species Viscum album. The sequence goes on from OY728141.1 coordinate 1,988,952,823, forward strand.
TCCATGGTTATTTTACCTTGGTTGAAGCCCCGGGCAATGATTCGATCTTGCATGTCAATCCCCTATCCTTGCTCATCACTGACCTCAACCTTCACACCTATTTAATAAATTCTTAAAATATCTTCATTAGAGGAATTGGGTCTAAGGTCTTTCCCATGCATTTCTTCCTTGGAGTGAATAATGAGTTTCATACACTCTCTAACATCTTCCTCCATCACACCTGTGAGTCGACTTGAGATGCCACTTGCCCTGTCCATTGAGCCTTTTTTTCACCTTACTTCCCTCTTTCTTGGATGACCTTGTTTCCATCGGTTTTGGTAGATGAGAATAGTCTTTGCGTCCTATGGGCCTTTTCCCCTAGAAAACAATGCATTTCCCTGCATCACTTTTACCTTTCTTCCCTTTTTTCTTTCTTGGGCTATGGGGGTCATTCTCATAAGCACCGTCCAAACTATCCCAGGAGGGATGGTTCTGACCGTCATCCCCTGAGTCATCACCCACATGATCCTCTTCTTACATTTCCAGACTATCAAAAGGATTTTTCCTGAGACAACGGAGGTTCGTGAACTTCCAAGCCCTTAAAACGGTTCCCCATCCTTAACGGTGTGCTAACATTAAGTGCCCCATGCTTACCTGGGAACTCCTTCTTACTTTCCTTTTTCTCCAAACCAGATTTTCCCCCTCCAGATCCAGCCTGGATACCACTGAGGCTATTTGGATCTAAGGGACCCAAAATAGTCTCTCCATCCAACATCCCCTATATGCATTGAGAAGATACAGCCGCCAAGAAAGACTTCCCTGTACCATATCAGGTCCAGTGGATTCCTCATATCCACGGCCCATAAACTGCATTTGCATGTTAATGTCCCTCAGGCTCACCACCCATTCCTCAATAGGAAAGGATGTAGCTAAAGGCTGCACCATAGACACTGCCAGGGGACTCTTCATTTCAACCCCATTGATCCCCAAATCTTGTTTCAGTTGAGCGAAAATTTCTGTAACCCGTGGTTCATCCTTCTTAGGCTCCACAAACATCGCAGATCCTGTGGAATTCAACTCAGATCCTGATGAACACAACTAAGCCCCATGTTTTTGAGCCTCCTAGGAACTGGTCTCAGCACTTGAAGCAATCTGGAACCTGACCAGGTCCATTACCTTAAGGTCCTCCCCACGCTTCTCTTGAGGCTCACCCTAGACTCCACAAACCCTCGACTAGAAGAGCACCACCGGATCCACCTGCACCGTGTTTGACCTATCTCAAAACCCACGACGACATTCCGAAGCTGAATGGCCTAGTCCGCTGCATCATGAGTAAAACGCAGGCCACCGGTCGAACACCACCCTCTTCTTACAGCTTATCTCTTCCCCAACCGATATCCACAACCACTCCATTGGAGGTTTTGAGATATCAACCTCAACACAAACGCGAGGAAAAATTGGATGGAAAACCGCGGATGTGTGATAATCAGAGCACAGAAACCTTCCAACCATGTTCCCCAGCATACATATAATTGAAGGGTTTTGAAAAGGTAAAAGAAATTATAGAAAAATAACCCACACCGCAGCAGACGGAGGATCACGACGCATGCTGAGATCGAAGGACCATCTCAGGAGGAGAAAACTGCATCCATCGAGCATTCGAGGAGCACTGGACCAGGCGACGACCAGATCCTCCTCCGATGAGAAGAGAATCATCATCTAGCATCAATCAAGAAGACCCACCATGGCACGATTTTGGAGACCCCAGGATTCAAAGACAAACCATTCAAAAGCGTCAACCGAAGGACATCGACTCTTGAATCGAGCCACAAGTGTAGATCTGTGAAGATCCAAAGCCGCAAAGAACTCCTTTGAAGAAAGCGTAAGCTGAGGAGAACGTTCGTGAAGGTCGGGGACATTAGGGAAAATAGGGATCGAAGGGAAAAGCGGGAGAATAGCCGGGTCTGTAAAGGGGGCAATATGGCAACGCGACGAGGATGAAGGAAGGGTCCCCCCTCTCCCCGTCGGAGATGAGGGGTCGGAACCTCGGTCATCCATGGGCTAGGCCATCACCGCCGAGCGAAGGCAAGATCCGCGAGTGAGATGAGATGCTAATGGGATATTATATCATTGAACCCCCTTTCACTCATCCTTTTATTTTATTAAACAGAACGTTGTTTTTGAGGTGTTAATTTGACACCTTCTAGAACGACATGCTTTCTTCTTCCATTTATACCTTAAGATATGTTCATGAAACCATTTTGTGGTTGAACCAGAATTTTTTGAATTTATTATTTCATATTTAAAGTTATGTAATTAACTTATGTCCATATTAATAAGTTACAAATTTAAAAAAGTTCGTTGTGATCGAAAAACGCCCAAATTAACACCAATAATCATCATTTAATTCTTATCTAATGATTCATCCACATGGATATAATATGATTCATTATAAGATAACTAAATATCCATTAATATCATTAATAGAATGTAATATAAGTTTTGTATGTTTTCCCATGTTCTACCCAAACATCAATTTAAGAATACAAGTGAACCACTCAAGAAAACCATAAAAACAAACATTCCCGATTAATGTTTTTAAACTCTAAAACACATACAAAGGAACAAGAAATGACATAATGAAACCATAATGAACCATATTAATCTAAACAGGGTTATTGATTTCTAATTAAAGAATATAATATCATTATACCAGACATTAATGAGAAAGAGGCATTCAGATACAAGGTAATGGGAAATTCTTGAACAAAATTTTCTTTCTTCGGGTTCTCCCTCTTTCACTCCATTTTTTATATGGTCACTCCATAAAAATAATTTGATCATAATTGTATTTCCTTTTATAGTATATTAATGTTAACCACTATTTTTATGTCAATCAAAATGTTTTCCAAAATAACTCTTCTTCTAAGAACTCACCTTTTATTTCTCATTCAAGGTTGATAGTTCCTGTATCAAGTATGTTATTCCCTCTTTGTTTTGAGAACCCAATGTTTATGGATGCGTTATTATGATATGAAAACCATTCCTTTCCATTGGTTAGTTATGTTAATCATTGATTTATCTTCTATTTGGCATGCATGAAAATGATAATATTATGATGTGACGGGTGCGACTGGAATTATATGGCACAATATGAATGTTTGAATGTGATGGGTGCGCCCAGAATTATACAGAACTCCAATGCATTGGGTAAAGTGATGAATCTCATTAGTAAATGTAAAATGATGTTTGAAAAAGATTATATCTTGGTTCACAAGTATGTGTGGTAGTTAACCACTATGACATAATGTTTCATTTTTATGTATTACCACATTTGAAGTCTTGTATTTATGCTTCCTCCCTTGATCATGATCTGTTTCCCATGTTATTATTATGCTCACCCCATGATATATTGTTCTTATTTATCCTTTTACTGGGATTCTATCTCACCCATTTTTATTTATATCCTTAGGTGGCTACATGTTCTAAGGATAGGAAAATTTCCAATAAGAATCTAGAGAATAAGAAATTAAATAAATGTTTATGCTTGATGTTGTAATTTTTATGTGTGGTCCTAGTTTTCCCAAGAAACTAAACCTTTGGATCCTATATGTGTAATACCATTATGTTTTTTATTTTTAAAATGATGTAATATTAATATAAGAAATGTTTGGGTCTCTATAGGTGGTATTAGAGGAAAGGTTTAGTTAATTTGGGAATTAGGATTAGTAAACCCTAGAGAAAACCTATAGTATGAGACTAAGTACAAATATGCACACAAGAATATTTACATAAGGATCCCATATGTTATGATATTAGTATAAATTGATCAAATGAATAAGTTATGTATTCATGACTTGTTTACTTATGTTTTGTTCTAACCGTTTCTATTTTAGAAAATGGTGGTAACCAGGAGAAATCAGGCCAACAACTCATGCGAGGGAAAATGCAATGATTTCCACAATGACATCCCCAATGGTTTGGGAGGTGCAGTTCAGAACATCATGGTGATGCTTACCCAATTATCTCAGGTTTTTAACAATAACCATAATAATGGAGAACACCCCCCTTCACCAAAGAGGGAGAAACTGGCTATCGAATGTTTTATGCAGCAACAACCACTAACGTTTAGTGGATCCTTTGACCCACTAGTTGCAGAACAGTGGGTCAACTCCAGAGAACAGATCTTTTCTATGCTTCACTATTCTGAGACAAAGAAGGTGGACTTATTTGTTTATCATCTAGATTGAGAATCCTTTCAATGGTGGCATTTGATTAAGAACACCAATCCATGGGAGGAAATTGAAGAGATCAAATGGGAAGACTTTATGATAATGTTTCATAACAAGTACTTCCCAAGAACTCTTCGGATGAATATGGAGAGAGAATTCAAAGAGATCAAGCAAAAAGTAGGAGAATCTGTCACAACCTATGAAGTGAATTTCACAAGGCTTTCAAGGTACTCTTCGGTTTTTGTTATCAACAATGATAGAAAAATTGATAGATTCTTTAGTGGATTAAAACCACACCTTAGAATGGATCTTGGAATTCATGACTTTGGGAGTTATGAAGATGTTGTTCGATGTGCCCTAAAAGTGGAGATGGAGTTTGGAGAATGGTCCCATGGCTATGGGGATAAGAAAAAAAAGATGGAGTTTCAAGATGGAGGATCTGATAACAAAAGTGGGAAGAAAACTCAATGAACAACAAGCCAAAAATGTGGGAAGTTACACCATGGGAACTGCCTCAAAGGGACGGGGAGATGATTCATGTCTGGGAAAGAATAACACCATGCTCAAGAGTATCGAAAAGACATGAAAATGAAAGAAAATGTAGCTGATAAAAGGAGAGAATCACTCATGGTTTAATGTTACAACTTTAGGGAGCTAGGGAACTATGCAAACTAGTGCACTAAAACTCAAGTTCTAGAGGGTAATCAGTGTCAGCAGCCACCAAATCCAAAGGAACAAGGGAATTTTTATGCCATAACTACTGCGGAGGTGGAGCATGATAATGAAGTCATACAAGGTACACTTCCTATTCACTCAAGAATGAAAAAAGTATTATTTGACTCTGGTTCTACGCATTACATTATATCTTGAATATTTGGTAGAACTATAGAATCAAATCCCTGAAACCTTGAAGTAGAGATATCTATAAAAACACAAAGTGGTGCAATCAATGCAACCCAATTGTTTACTCCCCTCTTGTTGGAGTATGTGGGATGCTTCTTCCAACAAATTTTTTAATACTTCCTTTGGTCGAATTTGATGCTATAATGGGAATGGATTGTCTCTTGTTATATAGAGAACATATCAACTGTCAGGAAAAGGAAATATCTTTTCATATTCCTAACCATCCCATGCTCCACTAAAAATGCAAGGAAGATCATGAATCTCCTTTGAAAAATCCTTCAATGGTGTGGGTGTTGATTCCCTATGAATATGAATTCCTCTCCCAAATGGTTGAGTTGAAGGAAAGTACCAACCTTGATGAAATTCCTATCATGAGAGAATACATTGATGTATTTCCCAAAGAGTTACCTGGAATTCCCCCATATCATGAGGTTGAGTTCCCAATTGAACTCATACCCGGAGCTACTCTTATCTCAAAGTGTCCCTATAGAATGGATCCTAACGAACTGGAGGTGTTAAAGAAGTAGCTGCAAGAGCATCTCGACAAAGGGTTCATATGCCCTAGTGCATCACCTTGGGGTGAATCATTGATCTTTGTGAAGAAGAAGGATGGAACAATGCGGTTGTGTACTGATTATTGGGATCTCAACAAGATCACCCTAAAGAACTTGTGTCCTCTCCCAAGGATTGATGACTTGTTCGACTAGTCAAGAGAATCTCAATAATTCTAAAAGGTGGATCTTAGTTCCGAATATCATTAGGTAATGGTGAAGATGGAATATATTCAGAAGACTGCCTTCCGAACAAGGTATGGGCACTATGAGTTTTTGGTGATTCCCTTTGGACTTACTAATTCCCCTAAAATCTTCATGGATTTGATGAATAGAGTCTTTAGACATTACCTAGACAAATATTTTGTAGTGTTTATCGATGATATTCTCATCTACTCTCAGAGAAAGGAGGAACATAAAGAACATCTAATACTTGTGTTGGCGACATTGAGAAAGGTAAAGTTGTACGCCAAGTTCAGAAAGTGTAACTTTTAGATGAATCAAGTCATGTTCTTGGGACATGTGATCATAAGTGAAGGAATTTCTGTTGATCCTTAAAAAAATGTTATTGAGGAATGGCCCAGGCCCTCTAGTGTCACATAAATCCATAGTTTTTTTGGATTAGCTGGGTACTACGGACGTTTTGTGAGAAACTTCTCACGATTGTCAAGCCCGCTAACTAAGTTAACAAGGAAAGGGGTAAAGTATGTCTGGATGGAGAAATTTGAGGGATGCTTCAAGGAGATAAATAGAAGGCTAATCACTACACCTATACTCACACTACTGAAAAGTGGAGAAAGTTTTGTGATATACAGTGATGCTTCCAAGAAAGTATTGGGTTTCGTACTCATGAAAAATGATAATGTGATAGCCTACGCCTCACGACAGTTGAAGATCCATGAGCAGAACTACCCGACACATGATCTAGTGCTGGAAGACGTGATTTTTTCCTTGAAAATTTGGTGACACTACCTTTATGGTGAGAAGTGTGACATATACACCGACCAAAACAGCCTAAAGTATATATTCACACAAAAGGATCTCAACATACATCAAAGGAGATGGTTAGAGCTAATAAAGGATTACGATTGCTCTATTCACTATCATCCTAGAAAGGAGAAGAGGGTAGCTAATGCTCTATGTAGAAAATAACCTACTACTCTATCCATGTTGTGGATTAATAAAGACCTTATCTTCATGGATATTCAAAGAGTGGATTTGGAAATCATATGGGTAGGGGAAACATCCTACCTTACCCAAATGACTGCACAACCATCCATCCATGAGAGGATTAAGGAAGAATAAAGGGATGATGTGGAGATACAAAAAAAGGTGAATGTAGTAAAGTAAGGGAAGTTTCCAGAGTTCCATATCAACGATAATGGTGTGATTCGGTTTGGAATGTGGATTTGTGTGCCTTCATCACATGGGATAAAGAAGGAGCTATTGGATAATGCACATAGCTCCATACTCTCTATCCATCTTGGGAGTAGCAAAATGTACCGTGATATCCGAGAACACTTCTTGTGGGTTAACATGAAGAAGGAGATTGCAGAATATATATCAAGGTGCTTGGTATGTCTTCAAGTTAAAGCTGAGCGACAAAAGTCCAAAAGTATGATGTTGTCATTGCCTATACACATGTGGAAATGGGAAAATGTTAATATGGACTTTGTCACGGGTCTCCTGATGACGTTGAAGGGAAATAATGTGATATGGGTTGTGGTTGAACTACTCACCAAGACTTCCCATTTTATCGCTATTCAAGAAGATATCTCACTTGAAAACTTACAAAGATATATGTGAAGGAAGTGGTGAGACTGCATAGTGCTGCACTCTCAATTGTCACTGACCGTGATCCAAGGTTTGCATCTAAATTCTGGAGGAGCCTTCTACATTCTTTGAGTACTGAATTAAATTTCATCACGGCCTATCACCCCCAAACTGATGGCCAGCCTGAAAGAACTATTCAGACGGTTGAAGATATTCTAAGAGCCTACTCTCTAAAATTAAAAGGTGGATGATATCAGCATCTACAATTGGTTGAGATCTCATACAACAATACCTTCCACTCGAGTATTCAGATGTATCCATATGAAGCTCCGTATGGAAAGTGATTTAGAACTCCAACCTGTTGGGATGAATTTGGAGAAGGAAAGCTACTTGGACCCAATCTTGTTCAAGAGATGGTAGGGAAGGTTCAAGTTATACAAAAACACATCAAAGACACTCAAAGTCGGAAAAAGATCAATTCTGACAACTGTTGAAGGGACTATGAGTTTGAAGTTGGAGATAAATTATTCGTTCAAATATCTCCATGTATGAGATTCATGTTATTCAGGAAGAAAGGGAAGCTACGCCCAAGGTATATTGGCCCCTTTGAGATCCTTGACCACATAGGAGTCGTGGCCTAGAGTCTTTCAATTCAACCGAATATGGCCCAAGTTCATGATGTGTTTCATGTATCCCTACTGAGGAAGTATATACCAGACCCCTCACATTCACTAAACTCAGAGGTGGTGCATCTGGAAGATGATCTCTCCTATGAGGAGCAGCTAGTAAAGATTCTGGATCGGAGAGATAAGGTTCTAAACAATAGGACAACCCATATTTTCAAAGTGTTGTGGAGGAACCATAAGTTTTAGGAAGCAACTTGGGAACCATAATAGGTAATAAAGGAGAAACACCCTCACCTATTTGGGTAAAGTGGAATTTCGGGGGAATATTTCTTAAGGGGGGGAGAATGTAACGACCCAAATTTTTTGAATGGAAATTTCCTTCTTATAATTATGTCATATAATAACATGAAAGCACAACATAATTAACTACTAAGTGATAAGTGACCTTTAAAAATAAGTATGTCACTTCTGTGTTTGCAATTTTGAAAATCTAACCTACACAGTTGTGTTCAAGATGATTTTTGGAGTCTAATAAAACAAAAATAATTTTTGGTGAATAGTAACCTACCCTTATGAATGGTAACATACCATTATGAATAGTGATATACACTAATTAATAGTAAACTTACCTATGATAGTATAAAAATAATATTGAATTGAATGTATGATGTACCTATATTTTAGAATAAGTAAATGAATGTTTTAAAACTGTTTTTAGTAATAAACCATGATTTCAATTAAATATTAAATTATTAATATTTAGAAAATTATTTTTGAAAAATGAAATTCATTTTTGGATTCTACATGTCAAAAAATGGTGGGGGTAAATTTTTGGTATTTTTCTGAAATACATGAATTTTTGATGAATAGTGAAATACCGTAATTTACAAAAATAAGCAAAATAATATAATTATAGAGTCATGTGTGATGTTCTGTTGATGTAATCCCACTTGGTTCGGGATAAAATGATAAATTTCTATTCTTGGTCATTAAATAATTACTATTCCTTGTCTTAGGGGAAATTAATAAACTAAGGAATTTTATATTAAGGAAACCCCTCTCCCCTCCACTATAAAAACCACCCTTCACACCCTCATTTCCTCACACCTCTCAAGCTTCAAGACTTCTCTAAACTCTTCTCAAACACCTTCCCTATCCCCTCTCACATGTTCAAGAATATATGGTCTCATTAAAAGTCTAATCCTAGATTCCTTAAAGAGAATCTCAAGAGGATGATTTAAGAGGTAATTTCTCTCCCTCTTCTCATTTCATTTACTTTCATGTTCAAGTTCATTTCTTGATCTCTCCCAAACTATCTTCAACCAAATGGTATTTTAAATCCATTAATATAAATTTAATATAATTTTAGGATGATAATGGGATATTATATCATCAAAACCCCTTTCCCTCTTCCTTTGATTTTATTAAAGAGAACGTTGTTCTTGAGGAGTTAATTTATCACCTTCAAGAACGACATGCTTTATTTTGCCAGTTCTACCATCAGATCTGGTAATGAAACCATTTTTGTGGTTGAACCAGAATTTTTAATATGTATTATTTCCTCTGTAATGTTCCATAAATAACTTATGTCCATATTACTAACTGATAAATTAAAACAAGTTTGTTGTGATCGAAAAACTGCCCAATTTAACCCAAATAATAATCATTTAATTTTTATCTAATGATTCATTCACATGGATATAATATGATTCATTATAATATCACTAATTATCCAGTAATATCATTAATAACATGTAACATCAGTTCTGGATGTTTATCCATATTCTACCCAAAACTCAATTTAAGAATACAAGTGAACCACACAAGAAACCCATAAAAACAAACATTCTCGGTTAATGTTTTTAAACTCTATAACTCATCCAAATGAACATAAAATCACTTAATGAAACCATAATGAACAAAATTAATGTACACAAGATTCTTTATTTATAATTAATGAATATAATTTCATTATACAAGACATTAATGAGAAGTAAGCATTCAGATACAAGGTAAGGGGAAATTCTCGAACCCAATTTTCTTTTTTTGGGTTCTCGCTCTTTCACTCAATTATTTATATGGTTACTCCTTATAAATAATTTGTTCATAATTGTATTTACTTTTTTAGGATATACATGTTCACCAATATTTTTTATGACAAACAAAATGTTTTCCAAAATAACACTTCTTCTAATAACTCACCTTTTACTTCTCATTCAAGGTTGATGGTTCCTGTATCAAGTATGTTATTCCCTCTTTGTTTTGACAACCCAAAGTTTATGAATGTGTTATTATGAGATAAAACCCATTAATTTCCATGGGTTAGTTATGTTCATCATTTATTTATGTTCTATGTGTCATGCATGATAATGATAATATTATGATGTGATGGGTGCACCCGAAATTATATAGCGCAATATGAATGTTTGAATGTGATGGTTGCACCCGGAATCATACAACGCTTCAATGCACTGGGAAAAGTGATGAATCTCATTAGTAAATGTGAAATGATGGGTGAAATGGATTCTATCTTGGTTCACAAATATTTGTGGTAGTTAACCACTAAGACATGATATTTCATTTTTATGCATTGCCCCATTTCAAGTATTATATTTATGTTTCCTCTCTTGTTCATGATCTTTTTACGATGTTATTATTATGCTCACCCCTACTATATTTTTATTATCTATCCTCTTAATGGGATTCTATATCACCCCTTTTGATGTATATCCTTAGGTGGATACATTTACTAAGTAGAGGACAAGTTCCAATAAGAATCTAGAGAAGAAATTAAATAAATGTTTATGCTTGATGTTGTAATTGTTATGTATGGTCCAAGTTCTCCCAAGACACTAAACCTTGGGATAATCTATGTGTAATACTATTATGTTGTATATCTTTAAAATGATGAAATAAAAATTTAAGAAAATGTTGTGTCGCTATGCCCACCTTAATTAGAAAATCAACGGGGTTCCAAAAGAAATCATTTTGAAGAACAACGAAATTAAGTTAACTCGTTTTGAGATGATCAGGTCCGTGGCTATTTCATACCCGCCATGAATTGCAATCTACTCCGACTAAAAGATCCAAAGAAAGATAATGAAGTGGGTCTCTAGGACCATCCAAATTATCGTTTTTATCACCAGATACTAGAAAACACCATCCAAAAATTCATTGTTTTCAAGGATCTCCTATAAAAGATGGTGAATTATGGGAAAGTTAAGTTGGGACCACCGCCAACACAAGTAGAATCTGTCTCCACCTCCAACCATGATATGTAGAGGAATGGCATAAAATCACCTGTAATAAGTAGAAAAAAGTTTTAAAATTTGATGACTCAAAATTCTATCAACCGAGTACTTTCCATCTTCCATCCATAGTTGAAACAACCAACTGTGACCCCAAAAGCTCCCAATACAACACATCCATCTCCTTATCCCCGCGATCCTCTAAAGTCTATAAGGGAATAAAGAAATAGAAATAAGATGAGCTAACGCCAAAGAATAATTCAGTATTGACACTTTTTGGAATTCATGCCAACAGACTTGGTTCAACAGGCACCACCCTTCCAAATAACTCAATAGGAGCCACCCCTCCATTTGGTTCAATTGGCACCGCCCCTCCAAATGGAACCATCAGAAGGAGATAGTCAAATAGAAATAGTGTAATATCATGAACTGATATTCGACTATATTAATTTAATTCACTTGAGGGACCCCTTCTCTAATGAAGATTATGGCCACGAACCCAAATTTCATATGCCCAACTGAAGAGACAGAAGAAGAGGGAACAGAAGCTGGAGGTTTACTAGAAGCCATGATCATGGCAGGAGTCAAATCCCCAACCAAACCACATGTCAAACTGTTAACATCGTGGAAACTCATGGAAGGAACCTCCGACAGACATAACAAGAACCATAATTCTCCTCCACCCCCGTTGGAAGAAATCCAAGCCCATTTATCTTTGAACATCCATTGGGGGAAGAGAAAATAATAGATTTCCCAAGGTGTACAGGCATACCATTTTAGCCAGACATAGAAAAGGCCACCATGAAAATGACCCCAGTCACAGAGGCCGAACCATTTATCCCCAAATCTCAAACCACTAAAGTGTATGTGAAAGAGAAACCCCGAAATGGGAAACGTCGACATATAGATAAGAAGTGTGATATTATAAAGCAGCTAGCTTCAGTACCAAAAAAATGTCAATACTGGATGCATTAAATCTGTCCATAGATCTTAGTGAGTCACTCATCGAAGCCTTTCAAAGCACCTAGGAGTTCGAGGTGGAAGTAGCAACAGGCAATTTATATCGGACGGAGACCAGTCTTAATGAATGCCACACTGTTATCTCCTTCATAGACAGAGAGGAAGACTCTATCAAGGAAGGGAACATAAAACCATTATATGCGTCTTGAAAGATAAAAGTAATTGATGTACAGAAAAATATTCATTGAGAACGGTTATGGGGTCAATCTCCTCCCACTGTGAAAATTTTTTCGTCTGGGATATGATGAAGAAAACAAGACACCCTACACTACAACTCTGCTGGGATATGAAAAAAGTGAGAAGAACCTGTTGGGATAAATCAATCATAAAACAGGGCTCGAAGACCACATATCATATTCAGATTTCATGGGGGTGCAGAAAAGTACGACCTTCAACATTTTGTTAGGGAGGCTTTGGCAGCATCAACATGCTACAATTCCATCATCACACCATCAATGCTTCAAATATTTTACCAATGGAGAAAACAGGACACTGAACACCGATAAATCCTTGTTTGAGTCTTGTGAGTCACATTATATCGATATAGGTTTCTATGAATCAGAATAAAAATATCTTTTGACTGACGACATTGATTGTATCAATGTCCCGAATAGAATGGATATAGCTCCTGCTGACCCCCTCTAGCTACTTGGGGAAGAGTATGTACTACCCATTAACTAGGATGAATGTGTAAGTACAAGTTTGGATCCCTACTCAGTTGTCTTCATGGTCTCTATTATGACCACTGAGCCCAAGGACATGAAAGAGCGGGATGAATCCCATGATGACAGGAAATCCCTATCAATGATGTTTCTGACCCTTCCTAAGGACAAAAACATACCTTTCCACACACACTAAGGAAAAAGATGATTTATCTACCAATATTTGAGTGTTTATATCAAAAATCCTTTCTCCATCAGAAGAAGGAGAAGATTAAGATGATGAAGAAGAAGAAGATGAAGAAGGTGAAGAAGACCTCAATGATACCCCTCCTGTATTCGAAGAAGGTGTCTCCACCATTATCTATGAACATGAAGAGATAAATATAGGCACTAAAAATGTCCCACAACCCACTATGATCTGTGTGACTATTCATATCAAGGAGTAGGCGGCATATACCTACTTTCTAAAGAATAATAGAAATGTGTTTTCGTGGAATTACAGAGAAATGCCAGGCCTCAATCCTGATGTCACCACCCATCATCTGAGCTTACCAGAAGATCAATGGGGATATAAAAATTAAGCCATAAGGACACACCTAATGTATGCTTCCAAAATTAAGGCCGAATATGAAAAGATTATCAAAGCCAACTTTATACGGGAGTTCCAATAATCGACCAGGATGGAAAATGTAATTCCGATTAAAAAGAAGAATGGGTAGATTAGAATATTCATTGACTTTAGGAAACTTAATTGGAATTTACCAAAAGATGACTTCCCATTCTCGATCACAAAATTGTTGATCACTGCAACAGCCAAATACTAAGCCCTCTCTTTCATAGACGACTATTCTGGATACAATCAGATATGAATGTCCTGAGGAGATGAAGAAGATACCACTTTTAGGGGCCCTTATGGGGTGTTCCATTATAAAGTGATTCCCTTTGGTCAAAATAATGTTATTTCTACATATCGGTGTTCCGTGCATCGCATCTTCTAGCCCTTCTTGGGAAAATTCGTTGAGAGTTATGTCGACGATTTGGTGGTTAAATCACGACAGAGCTCAAAACACCTGGCTAATTTTGAAACATTCTTCAACAAATTGTGAAAAAATAGTTTAAATTTGAATACCCTGAAACGCTCCTTTGGCATTACCTTGAGAAAATTACTCGGATTCATCATACGTCATCGTGGAATTGAAGTCGATCCTAAGAAGACCAAATCCATTCTTGGTCGGTCCCCACCTCGGAACCCCCCTGAGTTGAGATGTCTCCAGGGGCACCTCACCTATATTCGGTTCTTTATAGACAACCCAGAAGGTAAATTTTTACCTTTCAATAGGCTCATTAAAAAAGGAGTTACGTATGAGGGGATAATGATTTCTAGGAATAATTCAACAATATCAAATGATATATCCTTAGCTCACCAGTGCCAATGCTGCCAGTTGAGGGGAGACTTCTCATTTTATATGTAACTACCCTAGAACAGTTATTATGTGCCTTCATCATGTAGAAGAATGATGCTGGAAGTGGGAACATCCTCTACTACCTTAGCTGGACAATGATAGATGTTGAACCCCGGTATTCAAAAAATTAAAAGAGATTCCTAGCCCAAATATTCATAGTTTAGAAGTTTAGGAATTACCTGCAACACCATGAAGTCCACCAAGTCTCCCACTGAACCCCGCTCAAAATATCCTCAACCATCCCATGTTAAATGGGTGCCTCTAATGATGGGTGGTCATCCTAAAACTGTTTGATATTTAGAATTTACCCCAGAAGGCCATCAAAGGCCAGGCTTTGGTAGACTTCCTGGTTGAGCATCCCTCAGAAGAAACAACACTGTTAGATGCCAAACTTCTAGATGAAGAAGTTTTTTATATATAGGAGGACCCCCAGACGTGGGAAATATACATCGATGGTGTTCCCAAAATCCCAAAAGAAAAATGATGGAGGATCCCAAACACAACAATGTGAGGTTGGGAGTCATACTCGTATCTATCGAAAAGGTCATTCTTCCTTAGACTTTCCTGCTTTTAGAAGGGTGAACAATCAATGGAGTGATGTTTCCATCCGTAATTACAAGCCTAGAATTGGAACTCCAGCAATAATCCAAACACCTAAAAATTAAGGTTTATCTGGATCTAGTCATCAAATAGTTCAATAGGGACTATGCTATCAAGAAATAAGTATTGGTTTCCTTTATGAACCATGTACGAGCACTGATGGTGGAATTAACATCATAATCAACATTGAATTATGTCCCTCGATCACAGAATACTCAAGCCGACACTTTGGAAAATGCAGCCACATCCTTGGCTGATCCTAAATGGTATGAAATGGTCATTATCATTGCTCACTACCATATGGTCTTTCCATTCATCTAGAGAAATATGAAATAAATTGATCAATTTATCCACCATTTCTAAACCTTGTGGTCATACCACAGGTAAGATGTTTCCTATTAAAAATTACCTTCTTAATGAGAAACTCTCACCAGATAGGGTTGAAAGGGAGCACGCCCGAGACAGATATTCAATATTGTCCTATAAAATGGTTAAACCATGAAAAGGTCATCTGAAAATGACATCTTGATGGAGTCCTTCTTAGGTGCATTGATAGAGAACAAATTTTTGTTGTCATGAAGTAAGTGGATGCCAAATCTTGTAGAGCACACCAATCAACAACCATGCTCCCTCACCAAATCTGAAGGCTCAGGTATTACTAGACCACTATGAAACAAGATTGTGTTTTATTCACCATGAAGTGTCATTTCTTCTATGTTCATGCTAATTTCATACACCACCCCTGACGTTACATCATATAGATAAGTACTCTTGGACATTCATTGCCTAGGGGATGGACGTTGTGGGAATATATCCTCCCACTACAACAAGACAATTCATGTTCATACTCACGGAATCCAAAATCATTTCCAAATGGGATGAAGCCATACCCCTTAAAGATGTCCGGGTTAAAAAAATCATCAAATTTGTGAAGACCAACATCATTACCAGATTTGGTGTCCCTCATAATATACGGATGGACAACGACACCATATTCTGCTCTGTTGAGATGTACAAGGTATACCAGGAGTATGGAATTAAAGGGAATCATTCATCCTGTTAACACGGGACAATCAATGGTCAGATAGATGCTTTTAAGAATAATTTTTCCAACATAGTTCAAAATATAGTCGATGAGGGTATGAATTCGGGGCCAGAAAAGATACTTCATGCATTTTGGACTTACCAGACCACAACCCGTACTATCACCCAGGAAACCCCGTACTCACTAGTATATGGGGAAGAGGCGGTGTTACATATCAAAATACAAGTGCTATCACTCGATGAGAAAAGGATTCACACTCTACACCATTTGAAAATCTACCAAAATCGTATTGCACGAGCCTTATACAAAAATGTTCACCTTCGATCATTCCTTGAAGGAGAAATGGTGTTGGTCCTCAGAACCCTGATGATACATAAGAGGAAGCCCCAAAAGTTTCAAATAATTTTGGAAGGACCATATTTCATACATAGGGTTTATTCTAATATAGAATATTCCCTAATATAAATTGGTGGGTAACTCATCATAGAACCCAAAAATGCAATGTTCTTGAAGAAGTATTTTGCGTAGTAATACGCCAATGTTATGGTCCGAGATCTTGGACCCTGAACTATGAGTTATAGTTCCCCCAATTCCATGGTCCAAACTATAAGAGCTTAAACTATGAGTCATCGTTCTCTCCAAATGATATTAAACTATAAGGTAGTCGTCCTTGAAACATGATAATGTATTTTGGCTCATGTCCTTTCCACAAGACATTAAACCACATGACACAAAACTTCATAATCATATAACGATAAATTGCGTGATATCATAAAGAACTACATACGGCTCGATTCCTGCCCTCGTAGGATACGTAGTGATGCCTCATTATTCGATCCTGAACCAGCCCCCAGTATTAAAAAAATTTTCTATAACGCCCCCTATCTACCTATATTCGTAAGGTAAACCCTTATCACTCATTGTTTCTCACATTGAGTATAACTCTTGTGAGTTTAGGATTAGTGGTGGAGATTATCTTACAAATGCTAACTATGGGGTAACATGATAGACTTGGCCATTGGGATAGATAGAATGTAAATGTACCTACCCCTAGACTGAGACAAATTGGTACAGTGTACATATATAACTACGTTTGACTTGATTCCTGCCCTTGTAGGATACATAAAGAAACTTCAATCTTCGATCATGGCCTACCCCCACCACGAAAGAAAAAGAAAATTCCCCCATCATATCCTCTACCTCAAAACACCTGTTAAGGAAACCCTGTGTACAATCCTTGTTTCTCACACCGTGTATAACTCACGTGATCTTAGGATTAGTGGCGAGGATTATATTACACAAATAAATTGTAGGGGAATATGGTAGGCCTGGCACTCATATCAAGTGATCCAAGATTTCCTCACATGTCCTCACACATGGACCGATCCAAATCAATATTGCGAACTTTCAGAACTATGTGCGGCTTGATTATTTCCCTTGTAGGATACATAGTGATTCTCAGATTCAGCATCCCAGCCTATCCATCATCCTCACAAGAAATTCACTAAAATTTACTTAAACATCGAGCAAACAATTTTTGGGAGCATAGAGAACTACATATGGATTCATTCATGCCCACGAAGGATATGCAGCGATGCCCAAATTTGGCATCCCGACCCATCCAACAGTAAAAAAAATTCATTTCCCCCATATGTAGGTCAGACTAGTATGGGGAGTCCATGAAAGGTCCAATCAAATGACAATAAAGTATGAAATTATTCAAGAGTGATGTGTGGCCCGATCCTTGGTATTATGAGAATCCATACATGCCTCTCAGTCATGAGAAGTCAAAAGATCTTACTTCCCCCTATAAATATGAGTCAGACCATTGTGGAAGTTCCATGTAGTTCACAGTTAATCATGGTATGAGTATTCTCATGTTCCAAGGCACATATTTCTTATTTGTCAAACTCCATACTCCAGAAAAACTTTTATCCCATTAATCATTCAAGGCCATCTGATATAGAAGGCCAGTGTCCAACGGAAACCTTTGTTTGACTATTCATATCATTACCTGGTGGATCTGAATATGTTTCCCACAAAAACTACTATCAATCAAAGGAAAATTCATCACCAAGAGAGTCCCTCCATATCTCAATACACCGAACTGCTTCCAAACCCCATGTCATCCCTCCTGATTCATGTTGCCCCTGGGATTATGTTTTACGCCTTCTTTCTTCACTCACATCTATGGAATGTCGTAACATCCTGATTACAATTAACCTAAAAGTATTAAAGATCTTTATGATGGTATAATTGTCCTCACTGCATGACTCTAAACTTCATAGCATCCCGTCCTCACCACACGATGTTAAACTGCATGGCCAAAATCATTCTTGTCATACGACGTAAAACTGTATAATAATGGTTTAAGCCTAAAAATAACCTCCATGGATGATTTTTCTATTATGAAGCAATGAAATAGAATCCTTGTAATCTCTTATTTATCACACTGATAATGGCTCAAATGAGCTTAGGGATTTCAGTGAGAGATCGACCATGTAATTATGCAAAAACAATCCAAAAATTTGGTCCCAGCAGCACGACCCTAAAAGGCATGTCACGATACCCTCCCCCAAGAGGAACCCCATGTCTAGGCCATGTGATGTCAGATAGACACTTATCCCAAAGATAGATCAAATGCCTCACCCTACGTACAAGTCAGATCAATATAAGGGACACTCGATTCCATGAGTGAATCATAGCACAAATGTCCCATATATGTCCAGATACACACCTATCATATTTCAAACTCTGTGCTCTGAGTGATATTGAATCTACATATCACTCCGAAGCCATTGAGGATAGAAGGCTAGTGTACTGCAGACACCTTTTCATGACTATGCATATCATGCCCTAGTGGATCTGCATATGTTTCCCACAAAAATGAACATCAATCAAAAGAAAGTTCTTCCCCAGGAGAGTCCTATCCAATCTCTGTATGCCCAATGGCTTCCAAGCCTCATTCCATTCATCTTGATTTATGGGACCTCAAAGTCATGGTTTACATTTTCCTCCTTACACACATCTTGGATATATTGAAACATACCGGCCTAATTCATATCTAGTCTCTTTTGAGGTTTCAAAATATATCCCATCTGTATGTGTGATGTTGATCAACATGAAAAAAGAAATTGTCCTCACTTTTTTTTCGGTTTTACCTAGAGAATCTCAGTTAAAATGCCCCTTTTCATGTTCAGGTTCACCCCTTGTCAAAGGTCACATACTGTATTCAGAAATTTCTCATTCTCCATAATCCTCGATGGCCATCAGATATAGAAGGTCAGTGTTCTGCAAACACCATTGATTGACTATGCACATCATGCCCAGGTGGCTCTTCATATGTTTCCAACAAAAATGGTCGTCAATTGAAGGAAAATTCATCTTTTGGGGAGTTCTTTCTATATTTTGTATGCTTTAATTAAAATAATGTTCTATCACACCCCCCCAGATATGGAAAACTAATGGATAACGACTTGAATACCCTTTTCTTTCCAAATTCCCCTCACATAGATTGGACTCCTAACTAAACTGACCATTCACCAGATCTCCCTCATGTAAGTAATAACTGTGATAGAAGAGTGTATTACTCAAAGATTACATGAGTGTCCTTAATGTTTTCATAAAACACTTCTTATGCCAAGCACCCACTATGGATCTCGACATCAAAATAAATTCCATGTGTTGCAAATCCCACCAGGACCATCAGAGACAGAAGTTCAGTGTTCTGCAGACACCTTTGATTGACTATAAACATAATTCCTCAGTGTCTCTTCATATGTTGCCTATAAAAATGGCTATAAATTGAAGGCAGAAGCTTCCCCAGGATATTCCTTTCCTACCTATGTATGCCTAAAATAGATTACGATCCTTATTCATGCCTGAATTCACAAATTTAGGGTCAAGAAAAATCCCTAATCTATATATTAAGGATACTAGAACATTATCCTATAATGATCCCCAGTCAGGGCCCTTACCCCATTATGTTTGGTAAAAGCTATTTGACATAATACATTAGTAATAATTTTGATTGTCAGGACTGTGAACTACCAGAAAAAAAGACACCATACTTTCTAGAGGAAAAATCATCAGAAGGTACCTTTGGGTAAAAGTCTAGTATCAATTCCTTAAAAAAATTGAGTCATCAAAAAGGCTTAAATCTTGTTAGGTCGAAAACCCACAAAGGGAAGCCTAAAAAAAGTCAAGTTATGCTGACTAATCTCGTGCCAAGAAGGCTTATGAAAACATTATGGTAATGATGAAAAAGTCAAAAAATATTGTGAGGTGTTCCATAAACCCCCATCAATAGTCAAACTATGCTTTCTAAGTCCATTGGCTCAAGAAACAATCAGAGCATTAGCTTACCATTCATGTTGGGACGACTTATACAACGAAATAGCCTTCTCTTCCTTCCAAACGGACCTCATTCCAATTGGAGGAATTTGTAGGGTCCCAAAAATTCAGCAAAGGGAAGGAAAATACTCCCAAATGTTTGGTAAAGGAGATGGATGCATGTCCCATTAAAAAATTTAGGAGAAATGTGAAGAATTCATATTTTAAAAATGGATTTGGCGTGACCATGTATCAAGTATCGGGAAACATTCACGGAAGGAATAATAAGCAAACCACTGATACACAAATGGAATGTGACACATTTCCCTGTGAGGTGTTGGCCAGAGAATGATTCTTTTCACAGTGAATTTCCTTATGTGAACTGAAGTTGCCACAAACTATTTTCGCTGGCAAGGATCTGAGATAGGTATGCCGTGCAGACCATACCCGCAAATGATGTAGTTTGTGGATGACGACATGCTGATGGCGTAATGCTACTCTAAAAACCCTGGTTGATCATGTCTTACTAGGATAGAGATATCTCTCCATGGGCTTCGGCAATTGGTGTCGTAAGCCCATAGATATGATTTTCCCAAGGACTCTATAAAAAGAATACCAGGTGAAGAAATAGGGAGTGGGAGAGAGCTCTAGAAAGAGAAAAAAGTGGGCAACAAACATAGTGGGTGAAGGGGAAATTTCTCCCACACCCAAAGTAGTTCACAGATTCCATATCACAAACAATATGTAGTTCATGAAATCCATCCAGCAAACGATATGCAGAATGCAATTTGCGAAGTTCCTCCCCGCGAACGGTATTCAAGAAGACCCTCTGCAGCCAACTAGAAAATCAATAAAAAATAAAATAAAAACGGTTCACAGATACCCATATGTGGAAGATCATTTGCGGATTCCCATATGTGGAAAACGGTTCTCGGATGCCCATATTCATAAGATAGTATATGGGCCCCCTATGTGGAATACAGTTCACGAAAATCTCTTCTGCATACCATCATACATGGCCTACTACTCGCCATACTATCCTAACCATCCATCTTTTATGCGGACAGCTCTTACGCAGATGCCCTATGCAAGAAAACCATTTTTTCCCACCAGTCCATACCACGGGGGCTACGACCCCGCACCCACACTCGGGTTCAGTACTGGGCTGGTCCCTTCTCTACCATCAATCAACACCATGAAAAATGGAGATTCACAACGTGTGCTTTTCATGTTGGTTCGACGACATTTTTTCATTTCCCCCTTATGATTCCCAAACATCCGTCCCTTAAATAACATGAGAAAGAGACATTCCTCATGGACCTCCCGAAAATCCCCATTACTTGCATCCTATGCCTGGTTGACCCCTAACTCCATGGAAAATCACAAACTGAATGTTTCTTAAATTCTTGAACACATCCTTTACATCCATAAAACTCTCTGTCTCTGGTGATTTTGGATCCTCATAAACCTCCATGGCCATCAGATGAGGGAGAAAATGTCCCAGTGATACCTTTTCTTGAATACTAACATCATTACCTGATGGCTCTGCATATGTTGCCAAAAAAATGACTTGTCACCAAGGGGGAAATTTATCCTCTAGAGATTCCTTTCCGGACTCTGTATGTCTCAATGAATTTCATTCCCCATATCATTTCTCTTAATATGAGACTCCCCTGATTCACTGTTTATTCTTTCCTTCCCGATTATGTTCGAGGCATGTCAGAACACCCCATCCTGATTATCCATCAGTTAATAATGGCTCTTACAACAAATGGTCCAAACTCTATGACCTTAAACTATGAGTTATTATCATAACCACAAGACATTAAACTGTATAGTACTAGTCCAGACAACCAAACATTAAATAGTGATTTCATAGTCCAAGCTATATAACTTTAAATTTTAGTATACTTGGTGATTTCAAATCTTCATAAAAATTCCAGACCATCAAAAAAGGAAGGACAGTGTTATAAGGACACCTCTTCTTGACTATGCACATCATGCCCCAGTGGCTCTGCATATGTTTTAAAAAAATGGACTATCAACAAGAGACAAATTCAACCCCAAGAGAGTTCTTTCCTACCTCTTTACACATCAATGACTTCCATGCCTCATATAATTTCTCTTGATCTGAGATCCTCCAGAATCATGGTTTCCATGTTCCTTCCCTCTCATGCTCAAGGCATGTCATAACATACCAACATGATTATCCACCAGATAATCATCATCCAAGCTATATGGCTTTAATTTTTAGTATATCTCACATGATGTTCCGGGGCCCTCCCACTGAGTTAAGTCCCCAATCGTCTGAGGTAGGGCCATGTGACCTTCTATGTCATTATACATTGAAGAGTTCATTGCACCGCGCCCTCACCCACAATCGCCCCAGCCTCTTCCATCGCCGACTCTCCCTCCCCCACCAATAGGGGAGGAGGAAACTGAATTGTCGAATCTTTCACATCCTTCTATTTCTCACACCGAGAATGACTCGCGTAATGTTAGAGGGTTGTGAGGATTAGAACATACACACTATTTGAACTAGGATAACTTTGATTACTAGCCAAATCAGGATACGTAGGATGCCTTCTAATGGACTGATCTCAATGGGGTGCCAACCCAAAAGGGGCCACACCATCATGTCTCATAAAATGGGAAGATTACACTCGTAATCCCCACAAAAACCAAACTATGTGGGTTCTAATTACGCTATTGAGTATACGTAGGAATACCTTATTATGGGCCTAATCCCAACAACAAATAACCTTACATCTCTTAGATGATGATAAACTCGAGAACACCTTATTATATTGCTCAAGTTAGTGTTACCTATGTACCATAAAATATATACATGCCTATGAAGATCTTGCAAATCAATGGTAGCTCGTGGACACAATATTCGAGAATGAACCAAGGATTAATGGACATATGAACATGACATAAATCTATAAGAGTGTATCAGAACACACAACAGTCCTCACCCAGAAGGGTGCGGTGAGCCTAACCTCTCATCCTCTCGACCAATGGATTTTTTAAGTGTCACTAACCAAATAGTCAACCAATGAGTGTCTGCCTTTGGAAAGTAGATACATGAATCATGGATACCAATGAGGATTGGTATTATTGGCTCCACGAATTAATCCATTGGATTCTATATGAGGATGTTATATCCGAGAAGGACTAATTTCACAGGTACATGACCCCCACACAATCTCCCACTGGGACCAATAGTTCACATAGGGTTAATTCATCCTTCTTTAAAAAATAATGACATAGAACGGTTGAAAACAAAGTAATGGTGACTTTGACTAGAGAAAATCAATATAGAAAAAGGTACGGGTGAGGATACTCATCAATCCATTTTCACACCGCCCGAGAAACATGCCACCTTAGAGGCAGAATAATGTTATTATAGTTGACTTTTGTTATTTTGTGATCCCACTTTGGAAAGTATGGGATGTATAGTTGACCTATTTATGTATATATGATTATAATGTTTTCTCATTGGTGTATTAGTATACTTCTTTCACATGTTCATCAAATATTGGGTTTTCCTACTGGGTATTCTTGTATTCTCACCCTATGTATATAAACTGATTTTTAGGTTACCATAAGGATTATATAGATCATGTTGGATAGTTGTATCTCAAACCTTTTTATATAGTTGTAGTGTTGTTTATTTATATTTTAATTTGTATATTTACTTTTAGAGACTTTTATCTATGTCATTCTCAATTATATATGCATGTGGGATTATTTTAGAGTCTTTTTATATTATGTCATGGATTTTCTTGTGTATGATTCATCTTATCTTCTGATCCATTATTATTACAGTGGGAGATTCTTCCAATTTAATGATATTTTATACCCTCAGTGCTAGTTTTCATCTTGGGGCCTATTAGAGATGAGACCCAGGGGTAATTTTCTTTCTCCCCTCATTGTGGTATCTTTGGATGGAGGGGGTCATGACAATGATGAAATGTTTACTAAAACCATTTCATTCCATGGTTTCTCATACGATGAAGGTTTTATGATCTTGAGGTTCACATATGTATGATTTTAATTTCCGAATATATGGTACCCAAATTTTATATCCATTTAATTCATTGGGAAAATATTGGTATCTAAAAAGATAAAAAAATACAAGAATAGAAGGTAAACACAATTAATTAAGGGAATTTTTCTAGTAAGATAGTCTTGGGAGTGATTCTTGACTACTAAAATAGATTACAGAGTGAACCCAATCCACTATGATAGTAATTTATGTGAACCTTGACAACTCAACGAATTATTTTATATTCTTATTTTCAATCCAAAAATATAATTATAATTCCTATGTTTTTCTCTTATTTCTCGTGTTATTTGATTCCTTTATTATTAATGTATTATAAAAATACAATCTTTATTGCATAACTCAAAATTACGATTTATGATATGTAGGGTATGATTTTGAAATTTTAAACTCATGTTCTCATACCCTTATGCTAATGTTATACTTATATCATTATTAATATCTACCTTGTTTAACCTTACTGAGAATCTGATCACACTATTTCTTATGTTTCCACTCCCTATGTTATAAAGAACAATTACAAGTATGATATGTTTATGAAGGGTTATATATATATAAGTGGGAGATGGTGTAGTTCATTTATGAGCAAATTGTTTACGATTCTTGGTTTCAAAATATACTAGACCAATTTAATTTTATCATGGATTATTATGTTATTTAATAAATATTCACCAAATAATATAAAATATCTATGTATGAAATTTATGGGTCTCTATAAATCCACTTTCCATTTCCATAAACTGTGCACCCCTTCCCCTCTAGTGTGGTGTATCATTGAATATTAGCACTCCCCA
Organism: Viscum album; assembly: GCA_963277665.1. NCBI lineage: Eukaryota > Viridiplantae > Streptophyta > Magnoliopsida > Santalales > Viscaceae > Viscum > Viscum album. The sequence continues at coordinate 1,988,978,120 of OY728141.1, forward strand.
TTATCAATACTTAGATACATAGAGTTTTTGTGCCTCGAATATATTTCATTATGTTCTTTATTATAGGTTAGTGCCTCCACGTCCATTTTTTTAATTGTTTGATTTATTTTTTATGTATTTTATAATATTTCAGAATGTTCTATTCTAAAAACATACAGTATAAAGGCATGAAAAAAACACATGATGGATTGTTTTTTATATAGTAAAATAAGGATCTATCACCAAATTGGAATTACACACGATGTGTAAACTCTTTATGAATCATGTTTTATATGTATACTCATGGTTATAGATATTTCATGTCAGGAGAATAAAATATCGTGTTTCACACATGAATATAAATGGTATATATACATTACACAATCCGTCTATCCTTAATGTCCATCACTTTCCATGTAGACCTCACACACATCTGGATGTCAAATTGAAACAACTCAACATGCATATTAAACAGACACAGTGTATCCCATCAATGCACAACCCAAAGAGGCCATGTAATGTTGAAATAATACATGAGAAGGTTCCAGGTTATACTTACACACTATGTCCTCTAAAACTACATGATGTGTACATTATAAATACTGATTTTCCTATATTCCACTTTAATTACATTTTTGATGTTTTTTATTTTTATTAGGATCATAGAGGATAACGATAATAAAAAATCTTAGTTTTATAACCTAACCACCCCTATCATATTACCAGAATCATCTACAAAGATTCCTCTAAGACCCATCAAAGGAGAAACTACCTATAAACATTCCTATCTCACAACTACTTTCACTAGTAGTTGTTTGTCCTATAGTTTCATCCTTCCTTATTCAATCTACACCATACATGGGAGATTAAATTCGTAAAAACACATCAAAAACTACTACACCTATCGATATAACATCACAACCATCAACAATTGTTTCTAGGGCACAAACGAGAAAAAATATTGTAGCACATGCACCTCATCCTTTGAAATGTTCAATTCATGATGAGTACAGCCTATACAGTGATCCTATATGATGATTCTAATAAGGAACTATCCAAATTAATAATTATATATTAGACACAACCATTACATAGAGTCATATACTCCTTGATGAGATAAAGAATATTTTATCCCACACCCATTTGATCAACATTCTCCCAGTCATCACTCCTATTTTTATAGATTTATTTTTAGAGTTTATAACCAATTTTGATTTGAATAGGACATCATACCATGTAAAGGAAAAGTGGTATAGGGAATCCTATTTTGTCTCTTTTAGTAGGATGGCCATTTTATCTTATAATTATTGACTTTGGTTGAGGGAATGATTTTTATCCTCACCACAACACCGCACTTGTTATCCCCACCATGACTAGCTGTGATCGCTTAGATATAATCAATTTGTGGTAGAAAATTGTTAGACCTGATTTCTAGTATTCTCCCTCCTCACAGAAGAGAACCTTGATCATTTCACCTACCTTTTACTTTTATATCATATTTCTAGAATGATTCTCTTTCCTCGCTGTGAGGATGCAAGAGTCATGTCCATATGTAATATGGCTCTCCTTACATGCATTTTTTGCATGAATAACCTAACCAACCTTTATTTACTTCATTAAAATTTACACCATATTTATTGGCTTCCAGGGTAACTTGAACAACAGATTTTATGCCACTATATTATCATATCACATAGGGGGTTTTGAGGACTCTTCTCCACATGTTTTATTAGGGCCACCTCATTTGATGGATTCTCTCATGACTTTGTAATCTAGAGGTTGGGAACATTTATATTCTAACGCTAGAGAACCCAAAACATGCTACGGCTACTAGGGACCTCAAGGCCCCAAAGGGTGATACTGATCATTTACCCAAATATACTGATTTATTTCACCCACCACCACCCCCACCAAAAACATCTTATACTACCCCTTAATTATTCACCAACCCACCATCCAAATATTGGCATTTTATGTTTCATCCATCCAAAACCCCACCACCACATATACTGTTGGTCAAGTCCTTGGTCCTCTCCAAGATTGATACTATTGATCGTCCTGTAGATTATATTTAGGGATAGATATCCAAGATAGATGGTCGGATAGAAACAATTTAGGACAGCCTTAGCCTATTCCTTGACCATTCATGCATTATCATTTTTCCTACTCTAGTTCCACAGAAATCATCTTCCACCTATAAAAATCCCCTAGAGGTGGGATTTAATTTTACTTTTTAGGAGTTGGGAAATGAAATAACCAACACTATTTTTAGAATCTCTACTTATATAAAATAAAAAATTACATACTCACTAAATGTAGATTCATCTAATACAATTCCTCTCAACCATGAGCCTCCATCTCCCATTATACAGTGGTTGTTTTATGATTTCTATTATTATTATATATATCTTTTTAGTCTCAATCTGATGGTTTGATTACTCAAAAAATTATTTTCCAATACAATTAGAATCACGCTTTGGGACATGCCATGTGACTATTTCTTACTTATGTAATACCTGCCACTTGAGAAGTATTATTTTTCATTAGTTTTCAATCTCTTCTTGAACTTCCTTCTTTCACCACTTCCCTAGTTACATGTTTCTATTCATCACTTTTATCCAACCTATTATTGAACATGGGGACATGTGCAATAATAAGTATAGGGTAGAGGGTTTTGACACTTCACTAGTCTATAATATTTACTTATTTATGAGTCCACATTAACTAGAAATATATTTTGACCTGTCAGAAATTTTAATTTATTATGATTATAAATAATAAAGATATAATTGGAAATTATTAAAATTGCATGAATATTATTGTAAAATAGATATTTTAAAATGATTACTAATGTACTTATACTTACCTTTTTTTAATTATTATATATAAATATTTAGTAAAATAATTATTTTTATTTATTCCATGACTTGATTGAATTATTGGTCTTTTACAAACCTGAGATGTACCCTAAACATATTTTCTTATACACTTACTAGTACCTTATTTTAATGAGTGGAAGAGTATTTTTTTTTTAATTTAGAACATGGATTTATCCTATATAATTTTTTTTGATAACAATGAAATATTCTAGTATTATTAACATATTTTTTGTCTTATACCATTTTATTACCCACTTTTGAAAGCTACACTTAAATTTTCCAAATATAAGACTTTAGTAGACATGGATGACCTTATTGGTATCCATATTCAAGCTTATTATCACTACCCAAACTTAATAATTAATTTATGTCATGAGTATATTTTATTTTGATTGTGAGGGAGTTAGGTTATTTCATATGTTATTATGGGAATGAGTTTCATGGTATATGAATGTTGGAATTGGTTATCTTTTGATGAAAAGTTAATTTTTCATGAATATTTCAGTGTAATTAATTTCAATCCTATAAAAATATAAAAAATAAAAATAATATATAAATATAGAAAAATAAAATAATATGAAGAGATCAGTCTTTCACTACACTTTATTGGATATGAATTGCGGACTTCTCATTAGAAATATGGAAATTGGTTTGGATAAATCATGTTTGTGTATTTTGATAAAACAATACTTATTTTTAATGAATTGATCATGTATTGAATTAAAAAGTGAAAAAATTCATCTTTTTACCCAGAAATATCAATGATTACCCAACAACCCTTTGCATCAACAAAATTACTTTAAAATACTCATGATTTTCATAAACCTCTTTGTCTCTTGTGTGGAGATATAGGGTTTAACCAAGACTATGGTATGATATTAATTATTTTTTAGATGAGTATTGTCACGACCCGCCCTCGGGGTCCGTGCCGTGACTACCCCAAGCCCGCCTTCCATAGGCCAGGGGCTGGCGACTAGCAGCAAGGTGAAAATCCCGGTAAAATGGGAAGGAATTGCCTTTGTAAAGTAAACAAACACCGCAGAGAAAGCAAGCGGAAAGTAAACACTAAGCAAAAGCAGAGTACAACTGAAAGTGCGGAAAAGTAAATGGGCCAGTATACAAACCCAAACTGAAAGTAAAGTACAAATCGTAATGGAAAACAACAACTGAAAGGTAAAAGCCGCTACACCGAGCTGTCCACTGGAAATCCCACCTGAAGGGTGGGTACAGATAGCTCCTCTGCTCCACGGGTCCCGCCGTGCGCTCCGAGCACGTCCCGCCCAGTGGTCCACCTTCGGGTACCGTCCCGCTCTGCAAGCCTCAGCTAAGGTCAACGATGTCCGTCGTCTGCAACAAACACAACGTAGTGCGGGAAAAGCCCGTGTAGGGGTGAGTATAAGCTACTCAGTAGGGACCCCGAGACCCCTGAAGGTCTCTCAAATCCACAAAGGATAAACCACGAAGAAAGGAACAATCACGAAGTAATAACCGGCACTGCTTAGGTATATGCCCATACATATACCTAATCATCAATTTCAAATACGCTCCAACCTCCGAGCCCAAGTACAACTCAATCCACACAGGAAAGTAAACGTATTCCACACAGGAAAGCAAAACGTAATCCACAAAGGATAGCATAACACAATCCACACAGGAAAGCAGCAGGATTCAGCTCACACAGGTATACTTCTTCGAAAGACGATAAAGATGATCTCTGATCCATCTAAGTCGTCGGACCCATGAAGGATCGATAGGTAACTAACCCCCGCAAAAGACCCACACAGGATCGGGCCCACGTAGGACCTGTAGGCACTGGTTCACACAGGACCGCTGAGCGCAAAGACCCACATAGGATCGGACCCACACAGGATCGGGCCCACACAGGACCTGTAGCACTGATCCACATAGGATCGCTGAGTGTTGTAGTCGTCGTCGTCGAATCCACACAGGATCTCTGTACTGTCGTCGTCGCAGTCACAGTAGCAGTAGTAGCAGTAGTAGTCACAGTAACAGTCGCAGCCAGCACTAGGGTTCCCGCACACAGCAAGCTCGTTTGGAGGGTCCGCTCCACGAGCTGAGAGGCTGATACATCAACTGTCACAAAGTCCATAGTTGATATATCCAAAAGTTCCGTATCGTCAACAGGAACTCAACGCAACAGACGGCGCGTCGATCGGACGCCCGGTCTGAGAGTTATTGGCATTTTCGTCCCCGGGGCCCGGTTGGTTTTTAAGGAAAAACCAACCCGACCGTACTCCACCTGCATCCAAACCTCGGGCGGAGTATGCCAAAAGATCTGTCTCACTAAGAGGAACACAACACAGCTGACGGCACGTCAATCGGACGTCCGTAGCTCAAGATATGAGCGTTTCCGCTCCGAAGGCCCGGTTGGTTTCGTGAACGAACCAACCCGACCGAACTCAAAGTAATCCGAAACCTTGAGTGCAATATATCGAAACGACCGTTTCGATCCAAGGATCGCGTTGCCATAGACGGTTCGTCAATCGGAGGTCCGTGGCTCAAGTTATGGCCAAAAGACCGAAACTGATTCGAAACGGGGGGTCCGGGTCCGGGCCGACCCGGCCCGACCCCCCCTGGGTCGGCCCGAACCGGGTCGACCCGACCCGGGTCCGACCTGGCCCGGCCGGCCGGCCGGCCGGCGGCGCGGCGGCCTGGCGCCGCACGGAGGCAGCACGCGAGGGGGGGGGGATCAAGCCCCCGCTTGATTGAAGAGGCGGCGCGGCATTATGCCGCGCCCTTTAAAAAAACGGCCCCCCACGTGGGGGCCGGCTTGAAGAAACCGGGGGGCCTCCTGCCCCCCCTCAAGGAAACCGCCCCCCTCTTTAATGAGGGGGGTTTTTGAGCTGGCCGGGGGAATTTATTTCCCCCGGCCTTTGACCTTCCGGCCGGCCAACTGCCGGCCGGTTTTCTCCAACGGGACCGGAAAATCCGGTCCCCTTTTCGGCTTCTGACGCCGGCGGCCCTGCCGCCGGTCTCCTCGTTCCGCCGCGGCCCGGAACCGGCCGCGGTGTTCGTCGTCCGGCGCGGTGCGACGGCACCGCGCCCCTCCGCCGCGCCTTTGATTTCCTTCAACGCGGCGCGATGGCGTCGCGTTCTTGATGATTCTTCCATGGCGCGGCGCGACGGCGTCGCGTAATATAATCGCACGATTAACCGCGTGGTGCGACGGCACCACGCCACCTTGTTTCCACCCGCAAGGTAAATCAACAAGAACGATGGAGGGGGTTCGGCCGTGTTCATGCGGTCCGGCCCCCTCACGTTAAAAATGATAACACAACTTAAAATATTCAATAGCCTCACGTTAGACATGCTAGATCCACGAACAAGAATAAAATAATTAAACAAAAATCAACAACCCCTACCTTGGGTATAAGTTCGAAGATTTGTCAACGTCCCGCGGAAGACAACGTCGCGGAGGTCGGGCGTCATGGTAGTCGTTCGTCAAATCCGATGACGAAGAGGTACGTCCGAAGAGATATGTCGTTGGTGAATCTTCGTATGCCGACGAAGGGAGTCCGAGGAGGAAGCGGCATTCCCTCTCGTTGACACGGAAGACGAAGAAGAGAGGAGTGGCGTTCTTCGTCGGAGTTTGAGCGTTCTTCGTCGGAGTTTGAGAGTTCTTCGTCAAAGTTGAAGAAGAAGGAGGAGGAGCTCTCAAAAATACTCACAAGTTGGCTAAAGAGTTCTAACCCAACAAAATAAGTTAAGAGCTTATTTTATTAAGTCAATCCAAACCATTTGAATTTCAAAGGTTTGAATTAAGACAACTCAAGACATTAATTAACCAACTTTCCATCTTAAATAAAAAGGGGAGTTTAAGGGAGAAGATGAGAGGTTTAGGTTCGTGTGGGTCCCACCGCACTTAATCCTCTCAAGGGAGGTTAAGTGGGTGTGGGTCCCACCCCTAACTCCCTTTGAGAGGAGTTAACCTACAAAAGTAAAATAAAAAGAATTCCACATTTTTTTTATTCAACTTTTTATAATTCTCCCAAAAACTAACTTTCGTCCTGCAACAAACGCAACTTCGAAAAGGTATCCTTAAGCGAATATCGGCGCTGCGAGTTCATTGGTGCCCTCGGATTTCAATTCCGAGCACCGGATCAAAAGTTAGGAATTCCCGCTCGTTCGCTCACTGAACGTACCCGAGCCAAACTTCGGAAATTGATTCCGGGCACTCCGGGCCTCGGAATCAGGTGCCGTCAGAAACCGCGTTCTTGTAAAATTCCAAAGAAAATTAAGAAAAAATTTCCCTTGAATTTTACGGGTCTTTACATCACTCCCACCTCAGGGCTTTACGTCCCCGTAAAGTTACATCAAAAACTAGGGAAACAAATGTGGGTACTGAGCATGCATCTGAGCCTCCCGCTCCCATGTGCTCTCCTGGAGATTCCCGTGCTGCCATCTGATGCGCACAAGAGGAATCGATCGCCCACGCAGGACCCGCGCCTGTCGATCCTCTATCTCCACCGGGACCTCCGTAAAAGTCGCCCCATCGTCAACGTCAAGCTCCCCATGGTCAATGATGTGTGTCGGGTCGTGCACGTATCTCCTCAGCTGAGACACGTGGAAGACGTCATGCACCCGGTGCAACTGAGGTGGTAGAGCCAGGCGATAAGCCACCTCACCAATCCTGCTGAGGACCTGGAAGGGTCCGATGAAGCGCGGAGATAACTTGCCGCCTCGGCCAAATCTCCGAATACCACGTCGAGGTGAGACCCGCAAGAAGACGTGGTCTCCATCCTCGAACTCTAGTGGTCTCCGCCTCCTGTCAGCATATGACTTCTGCCGGCTCTGAGCTGTCCTCATCCACTCCTGGATGACCTGGACCTTCTCTGTCGTGGACTGGACAATCTCCGGTCCCACCAGTGCTGACTCTCCAGGGTCTGTCCAGCACAAAGGAGATCTACAAGGTCGGCCGTACAATGTCTCGTACGGTGCCATCCCGATGGTGGAGTGGTAGCTGTTTTTGTACGCAAACTCCACCAAGGGTAGGTGGTCCTCCCAGCTACGACCAAAGTCGAGAACACATGCGCGGAGCATGTCCTCGAGAGTCTGAATGGTCCTCTCCGTCTGAACATCCGTCTGAGGGTGAAAGGCTGTGCTCAGACGTAGCTGCGTCCCGAACGCCTCCTGTAACCCCTTCCAAAGCCGGGAAGTAAAGCGGGCATCTCGATCGGATACGATAGATGATGGCACGCCGTGGAGCCGCACAATCTCCTGAATGTAGAGACGTCCCAAGCTCTCTACTGATCCCTGCTCTCTGATGGGTAAGAAGTGTGCCGACTTGGTGAGTCGGTCAACAATCACCCAAATGGAGTCGTGACCTCTGGAAGTGCGTGGAAGTCCAGTCACGAAGTCCATAGATATGCCGTCCCACTTCCACTCCGGAACCTCCAAGGGCTGTACCAAGCCTGCTGGTACCTGATGCTCTGCCTTCACCTGCTGGCAGGTGAGGCATCGAGAAACGAACTCTGCTACCGCCTTCTTTATGCCCGGCCACCAGTGCTGTCGTCTGAGGTCCTGGTACATCTTTTCCACTTCAGGATGTACCGCCAAAGGAGAAGTGTGAAATTCTCTCAGCACTTCCTCTCGCAAAGCGACTGGTACCATGGTACGTCCTCTGAAAAGGATGTCGTGCTCTGCTCCAAGGGAGAAACCATCAGGTGCCTGTCCCGAGGATATCTGTGCACGCCGTGTCTCACAGTCAGCGTACTCACGCTGTGCCTCCCTGACCCGCTGCAATAGTGGAGGGGTAACTGTGAGAGACTGGAGGAAGGCTGCTCCATCTCTATCCACGAAGGATATCTGCAAAGAGGCTAGCTGCTCCGTCGCCTCCTCAAGTAGCTGAATGCCCGTCCTCCTGCTGAGGGAATCGGCTACTACGTTCCCCTTCCCAGGAGTATAGACTATCTCAAAGTCATATTCCTGGAGGAACTCGAGCCATCACCGCTGTCTCAGGTTCAGGTCCTTCTGCGAGAAGATATACCTGAGACTCTGATGATCGGAAAAGACTGTAAAGCACTCGCCCATCAGATAGTGTCGCCATGTCTTCAGAGCGAAGACCACTGCTGCTAACTCCAGGTCATGGGTAGCGTAGTTCTGCTCATGCGGCCTCAACTGACGTGATCCATAGGCGATCACTGCCCGCTCCTGCATCAGAACACATCCGAGTCCGGTCTCTGATGCATCGCAGTAAACTACGTACCCTACTCCCTCTTCAGGAAACCTCAAGATAGGTGCGCTGGTCAATCTCTGTCTCAGCTCCTGGAAGCTCTGCTGACATCTTTCTGACCATACGAAGGGTTTCCCCTTCTTCATCAAAGCTGTGAGTGATGCCGCAACTCTAGAGAAGTCTGGCACGAATCTCCGATAGTATCCAGCTAGTGCCAAGAAACTCCGAACCTCAGTCACGCTCCTGGGTGGCTCCCAAGCTAACACAGCCTCAATCTTCGCGGGATCCACTGCAACTCCCTCCTCAGAGATAACGTGTCCCAAGAAGTGGACCTCACGTATCCAGAACTGGCACTTCGAGAGTTTACCATAAAGCTGGTGCTCTCGGAGTGTGTCTAGTACAACTCGCAAGTGATAGGCATGCTCCTCCTCTGTTGTAGAGTAAATCAGAATGTCGTCGATGAAGACCACGACAAACCGATCGAGGTATGGCTGAAAGATCCTGTTCATGAGAGCCATGAACACTGCTAGAGCATTGGTTACACTGAAAGGCATAACCAAGAACTCATAGTGGCCATACCGACATATGAAAGCCGTCTTCTGCACATCCTCGTCTCTGACTCTGAGCTGATGATAGCCTGACCTGAGGTCTATCTTCGAGAACCACCGTGCTCCCTTGAGCTGATCAAAGAGGTCATCAATCCTCGGTAGCGGATACTTGTTCCTCACTGTCACCTGGTTCAGGCGACGATAGTCAACACAAAGACGCAAGCTCCCGTCCGCCTTCTTGGCGAACAAAATCGGGGAAGCCCAGGGTGAAACACTGGGTCGGATGAACCCCTTTCCCTGCAAGTCCTCCAACTGTACCTGTAGCTCTCGAAGCTCAGCGGGGGCCATCCGATATGCTGGAGTGGATATCGGGGCTGTCCCGGGGTACAATTCAATATAAAAGTCTACCTCTCTACGAGGAGGTATCCCTGGAATGTCGTCGGGAAAAACGTCCGCAAACTGATCCACCACTGCAGGAAAACCAGGACTCTGTACGTCAACTGCTCCAAGGATGAGGCTAGCTAACTGATGAGTAATGGGCTGTCCTCTCCTCCGCGGAAGTCCATCCTGTGCTGCAAAGGCTCCCTTCTCACCGGTGAAGGTGAACCTGCTCCCGTCGGTGCGTACACATCGCACCTTGCGCCTAAAACAGTTAATCTGTGCATGGACTGTAGATAGCCAATCCATGCCCAAGATGACGTCGTAAGGCCTCGACGCTGCTACAAGAAGATCCCAGCCGAAGCTCTCGCCTCCTAGAGTAAGCTCACACTGCCGGCACCAGTGCGTAATCATCGAGTCTGCTCCCGTAGGAGTCTCTAGCCGTAAGGATCGAGCCAACGGCTCTGTCGGAATCTCCGAGCTCCGAACAAGTGCAGCGGCTATGAAAGAGTGACTCGCTCCTGTGTCTATAAGAACTGCAGCAAGGGTGGAATAGACATAGATAGTACCTCGAATCATCTCGGGTGCGCCGTGGTCATAGGCCTCTGCTGCCTGGAGCTGTGCCTGTCTCTGCCCGCCAGCTCCCTGTGGTCGGGGTGGACCTCCTGGTGGTGGTGGTGGCAGAGCCTCAAAGCGTCGCCCACCACCGGCTGCTCGTCCAGCTCCTCTGCCTCGTCCGCCTCCTCCCTGAGGACCGCCACGGTCGACCCTCTGCCTCTCCCTCGGTGGTCCCTCAACCGTCTGCTGCTCCTCGGCACGACGGGTCGGGCAGTCACAAGCCATGTGGCCCTGCCCGCCGCACGAGTAGCACTGTCTGCCTCTCGAAAGACTGGCTCCTCGCTGTGTGCCCCGCACTGCTGAGCCAGGGTCCTGAGGTCGTCTGCCCGAAGGTATGGTCTGTCTGGACCCCTGAGTCATCCGTCGACTGCCTGCTGCAGATGAATCTGCCACGTGCCGCCCTGCGGTGGGTCGCTGCGCTGGTGTAGACTCAGCAAGGAAGCTCTCGATCAGAAGGGCCCGCTCCAGTACTCCTGTCTGAGTCGGTATGCTGAGGGAGATCAGCGATGCCCTGATCTCGTGTCTCAAACCCTGCTCGAAGGTCCGGGCCCAGAAGAATGGGTCCCGTAGCATGTCGGTCGAGTAGCGCGAGAGATCGGTAAATCTCACCGAGTACTGAGCGACTGTCATGCTGCCCTGCTGCAGTTGAAGAAGCTCCTGGATACGCACCGCACGAAGGGTGGCTGGGACGAACTCTGAGCGGAAGAGGCTCTCAAAGTCCGTCCAAAGTAGAGATGCCTCATCGTGCACCTGGAGCATCAAGCTCCACCATCGTCCTGCTGCTGCGTGTAGTAGGCTCGCAGCGAGGATTACCATGAGGTCTGCTGGTGTCCTCACTAGCCTAAACACCCGTACCACTGCCTCCAGCCAGTCCTCTGCTGCCTGGGGATCCGTCTCCCTGCGAAACCTGGGCGGTCGCTGGCGCTGAAACTCATGCAGTGCGCTGAGGCGACGTGCAATGTCAGCGGCTGCTGCTGGAAGCATCGGGTGCTCGGCGGGTAGAGCTACCGCCGGTGCCACTGCTGACAAAGGGCCCTGCACCGAGGCCTCGTCGCTCGGTGGGCTGTCGTCACGCTCGACTCTCGGAACCCTAGCTGGCTGCCATCGTGGGGCCATCCTGAAAAGGAAACAGGTGCGCCACGGTCAGAACAGTATACCTGGTGAGCTGATATAAGTAATCACAAAGAAAACTTTGATACACACACGCAATCAATGTTTTCGTGCATTAAGTCGGAAATCAGAAGTCAGGGTCCTGGTGTACGGATACGTCGGCCGCCGCACCAACACTGGACTCCCTGGACTGATAACCACACTCAATACGCTAAACATTATTGCTTCACATAGAAAAGATCAGAGTTCGCGGTAGAACCGAACTCCTCTAATATCAATTTGTCACGACCCGCCCTCGGGGTCCGTGCCGTGACTACCCCAAGCCCGCCTTCCATAGGCCAGGGGCTGGCGACTAGCAATAAGGCGAAAATCCCGGTAAAATGGGAAGGAATTGCCTTTGTAAAGTAAACAAACACCGCAGAGAAAGCAAGCGGAAAGTAAACACTAAGCAAAAGCAGAGTACAACTAAAAGTGCGGAAAAGTAAATGGGCCAGTATACAAACCCAAACTGAAAGTAAAGTACAACTTGTAAGGGAAAACAACAACTGAAAGGTAAAAGCCGCTACACTGAGCTGTCCACTGGAAATCCCACCTGAAGGGTGGGTACAGATAGCTCCTCTGCTCCACGGGTCCCGCCGTCCGCTCCGAGCACGTCCCGCCCAGTGGTCCACCTCCGGGTACCGTCCCGCTCTGCAAGCCTCAGCTAAGGTCAACGCTATCCGTCGTCTGCAACCAACACAACGTAGTGCGGGCAAAGCCCGTGCAGGGGTGAGTATAAGCTACTCAGTAGGGACCCCGAGACCCCTGATGGTCTCTCAAATCCACAAAGGATAAACCACGAAGAAAGGAACAATCACGAAGTAATAACCGACACTGCTTAGGTATATGCCCATACATATACCTAAGTCATCAATTTCAAATACGCTCCAACCTCCGAGCCCAAGTACAACTCAGTCCACACAGGAAAGTAAACGTATTCCACACAGGAAAGCAAAACGTAATCCACACAGGATAGCATAACACAATCCACACAGGAAAGCATCAGGATTCAGCTCACACAGGTATACTTCTTCGAAAGACGATAAAGATGATCTTTGATCCATCTAAGTCGTCAGACCCACGAAGGATCGATAGGTAACTAACCCCCGCAAAAGACCCACACAGGATCGGGCCCACGTAGGACCTGTAGGCGCTGGTTCACACAGGACCGCTGAGCGCAAAGACCCACACAGGATCGGACCCACACAGGATCGGGCCCACACAGGACCTGTAGCACTGATCCATGTAGGATCGCTGAGTGCTGTAGTCGTCATCGTCGAATCCACACAGGATCTCTGTACTGTCGTCGTCGCAGTCACAGTAGCAGTAGTAGCAGTAGTAGTCACAGTAACAGCCGCAGCCAGCACTAGGGTTCCCGCACACAGCAAGCTCGTTTGGAGGGTCCGCTCCACGAGCTGAGAGGCTGATACATCAACTGTCACAAAGTCTAGAGTTGATGTATCCAAAAGTTCCGTATCGTCAACAGGAACTCAACGCAACAGACGACGCGTCGATCGGACGCCCGGTCTGAGAGTTATTGGCATTTTCGTCCCCGGGGCCCGGTTGATTTTTAAGGCAAAACCAACCCGACCGTACTCCACCTGCGTCCAAACCTCAGGCGAAGTATGCCAAAAGATCCGTCTCACTAAGAGGAACACAACACAGCTGACGGCACGTCAATCGGACGTCCGTAGCTCAAGATATGAGCGTTTCCGCTCCGAAGGCCCGGTTGGTTTTGTGAACGAACCAACCTGGCCGAACTCAAAGTAATCCGAAACCTTGAGTGCGATATATCGAAACTACCGTCTCGATCCAAGGATCGCGTTTCCGCAGACGGTTCATCAATCGGAGGTCCGTGGCTCAAGTTATAGCCAAAAGACCGAAACTGATTCGAAACGGGGGGTCCGGGTCTGGGCCGACCCGGCCCGGCCGGCCGGCGGCGCGGCGGCCTGGCGCCGCACGGAGGCAGCACGCGGGGGGGGGGGGGGGGGATCAAGCCCCCGCTTGATTGAAGAGGCGGCGCAGCATTATGCCGCGCCCTTTAAAAAAACGGCCCCCCCACGTGGGGGCCGGCATGAAGAAACCGGGGGGCCTCCTGCCCCCCCTCAAGGAAACTGCCCACCTCTTTAATGAGGGGGGTTTTTGAGCTGGCCGGGGGAATTTATTTCCCCCGGCCTTTGACCTTCCGGCTGGCCAACTGCCGGCCGGTTTTCTCCCACGGGACCGGAAAATCCGGTCCCCTTTTCGGCTTCTGACGCCGGCGGCCCTGCCGCCGGTCTCCTCGTTCCGCCGCGGCCCGGAACCGGCCGCGGTGTTCGTCGTCCGGCGCGGTGCGACGGCACCGCGCCCCTCCGCCGCGCCTTTGATTTCCTTCAACGTGGCGCGACGGCGTCGCGTTCTTGATGATTCTTCCATGGCGCGGCGCGACGGCGTCGCGTAATATAATCGCACGATTAACCGCGTGGTGCGACGGCACCACGCCACCTTGTTTCCACCCGCAAGGTAAATCAACAAGAACGATGGAGGGGGTTCGGCCGTGTTCATGCGGTCCGGCCCCCTCTCGTTAAAAATGATAACACAAATTAAAATATTCAATAGCCTCACGTTAGACATGCTAGATCCACGAACAAGAATAAAATAATTAAACAAAAATCAACAACCCCTACCTTGGGTATAAGTTCAAAGATTTGTCAACGTCCCGCGGAAGACAACGTCGCGGAGGTCGGGCGTCGCGGTAGTCGTTCGTCAAATCCGATGACGAAGAGGTACGTCCGAAGAGATACGTCGTTGGCGAATCTTCGTATGCCGACGAAGGGAGTCCGATGAGGAAGCGGCGTTCCCTCTCATTGACACGGAAGACGAAGAAGAGAGGAGTGGCGTTCTTCGTCGGAGTTTGAGCGTTCTTCGTTGGAGTTTGAGCGTTCTTCGTCAAAGTTGAAGAAGAAGGAGGAGGAGCTCTCAAAAATCCTCAGAAGTTGGCTAAAGAGTTCTAACCCAACAAAATAAGTTAAGAGCTTATTTTATTAAGTCAATCCAAACCATTTGAATTTCAAAGGTTTGAATTAAGACAACTCAAGCCATTAATTAACCAACTTTCCATCTTAAATTAAAAGGGGAGTTTAAGGGAGAAGATGAGAGGTTTAGGTTCATGTGGGTCCCACCGCACTTAATCCTCTCAAGGGAGGTTAAGTGGGTGTGGGTCCCACCCCTAACTCCCTTTGAGAGGAGTTAACCTACAAAAGTAAAATAAAAAGAATTCCACATTTTTTTATTCAACTTTTTATAATTCTCCCAAAAACTAACTTTCGTCCCGCAACAAACACAACTTCTGAAAAGGTCTCCTTAAGCGAATATCGGCGCTGCGAGTTCATCGGTTCCCTCGGATTTCAATTCCGAGCACCGGATCAAAAGTTAGGAATTCCCGCTCGTTCGCTCACTGAACGTACCCGAGCCAAACTTCGGAAATTGATTTCGGGCACTCCGGGCCTCGGAATCAGGTGCCGTCAGAAACCGTGTTCTTGTAAAATTCCAAAGAAAATTAAGAAAAAATTTCCATTGAATTTTATGGGTCTTTACAAGTATATATTTATCAATATTACACAGTAGACATATGAGAGAAATTATATTTAGGTGAGGTAAAACATAACTGGAATGGGTATTAAAAGTAGTTGGAAAATGATAATGAAAGAGAAGAGATGTTGTGACTTAAAATTATTTATAAGGCATGATTGGATACATTTAATTAGGTGTGTTTTGTGACTTTTGAAATTATTAGTTATTATAATGACTACAAGTATAATTAATTGAATTATTACCTTATTAAGGTATGTATTATTTTTAATTGGAAAAGACATTTTCTTGAGGAAAAACAAAATACTTTGTGTGGGGGAGTTGATGCACCCAATTTGTGGATAATATTCTGGAATGTATTATTGAGTAAAAATATAGATAATATTAAATAAAATGTTTTTTGAGATCATTATATTTTAATTTGATATTTTTGGTTATCCTTTAGGTTTTTATGATAGAATTCACTTTTAGGGAGAAAAATAGATCAAAACAAAAATTAACACACCATGTACATTTAGAGAAACAACGTAGTGATTCCAAGAGAACACACCCAAGTACCTGAGTAGCCAAAAAAACCCAAAAATAGGTACAAAACATTTATTGAACAACATTTTAGAAGTATTTAGTGGATGAAAAATATAAAACACATCATTTATAATGGTGTAACATGTCATATTCTAATAGTTGAACTTGAAAATCAACATGGGGAATAAAATTTGGAACTATCTATGTTGAAATTAACAAAAAAAAAATTATTAGAAACTATGTAGTTTACTAAAAATTTTGTTCTTATGAATGTCCATAAAAGGAGGTATTATACAGGGTATTTGAGAGTTTGAACTACGTGAAGTGGTGTTTCTCACTACATATTTCAATCATATTTTCCCATATTCTATCCCTCATATTTATTTTATTTGATTATATGTTTTAGTTTATAATTTCAATTATATTGTAATACATATTTAGTTTTTTATCATAATTTCATTTTCATTTAATATTTCAACTTCAAATTTATTCTTACATTCTTTTGTTTTCATTTATATTCTTATTTCACTCCATATCTAAATTGAGAGATAATGATGGCTGGGTAAAACCACCACTTGAGGTGGTTTTTAGGTAAAGGATGAAGAAATGTTTGAGGTAACCATATATTTATGATTGTTTTATCAATGTAATATGTTATTTACCATATATTATTAGAAAAATAGATAACAACATGGGAAACCACCAATTTTTGGAGATCATAGACATCTTTTAGTTCATGGCTTATTGAACCATTTGTCATATTATATATGTATTTAGATGAAAGGATGGGATGAGGATTGGCTTATTTCTAACATTCAATAGAAGTATAAACCCAACTATAAAAAAATATTTATTTAACATGAAAAAATTTTATGCTCAAGGATGTCAATTTTTTTTAATTTTCTTTATTATTACCCGATTTTATTTGTTTTTTGTCATTCTTATTCCTCTTTTTCATCAAAAATTTTAAAATAAAAAAACCATAAACAACCCCCCATATTTTTAATCCTCTTACTAAAATCCTAAAAAATATTCATTTTATCCCCAATTTCAGTAATATTTTAGAGTTGCCTCATGTTCATTACTTTACTATCATTATTTTAGATTAAAAAAACAAGCATAAAATTTCCTCAAGTTTGTGACAACATTCTTCTGTTACATATATATGTCATTAAAATATGTTGTAGATATATAATTCTTTTACTTTACAAAAATAATATCACCAATAAACCTCAATGAAAATTTAATTAATGAGACAATTTCATTTCCAAAAAAGGGACATGTATATTTTCATACATTAACCTTAGAATGTATAAATACTTCCTTGAATTATTCATTAATTTCGTCTCTCATGACATTCCAAATGGAACCTACCCAATCATGATCATATGTTATCATAGTTTTCATAAATACAATAATGTTGAAAAATCATGATATGAATTACCAATAATATAATGTATAAGTAAAATTAAAAATTTCCATTAATATCAAATAAAAAATAACATATGGAATTCCTATTAGAATGTCTATTCTCATAACCTCTTCTATTGGAGGTTACTAAGGAAAAAATATATAACATGAGGTCCCAATGTCTTATTATCCTCCTAACCTTGATATCCCATGTCATCCCTGTCCTATAAGAATATATCATTTCTACATAGAAAATGTATTTATGAATTTTATCATAGAATCTATAGGTTCCCATAATTACTAGGATATAACTTGACCTTTTGATGTGAGATGTACTCTAAAAACATTATAAAATTAAATTTCATATAGAATAAGAATCATCATGTGATACGATCATTATTAATATTAATTAATTTAATATATGGGTAATTGTAAAGTGAAAATTAGTTGGTTCAAGGAAACCAACTCCAATATAACCCCACTTCCACTAGTAAAAAATTATAATGACCATTAGTTTTTTAGAACTCACATACTGTTTATTCTTTTATTATGATAGGAAATTAGTTAAGGGTTATTCCATGTTTTCCTATATGTAAACTCTAAGTACAATAAACTATCTACCTTGAAAAAAATAAATCAACAGGTGTTACTTATAGGGTATATTATACATTTTTTAATATGACTTTTCCTCCTTGGTGAAGGTTACCATTATAGTATTATCACAAAAACATTTGATAGGTTCTTTATTGTTAGTCACCACATGAATCTCCTTAATGATGTTGAATAGACATAGTACATTTATAGTAGTATATGAAGTAATAATATACATCGACTATACTATAGAATCAACCATATTTGGTTTCTTTGAGAAATTTTAGCTTAAAGATCTTCTATTAAGATAAAATAGATATCCTCAATGTGACATTAGATTGTCCCGATCTCTCTAGAAACTAGAATCTATATATCTTATAATGTCTAGTTCTTAATATAATCCATAAATAAAGAACATATCCTTAATACGATTTAGATTATTAAAGATAGTCTTAACATCCATCAATGGGAATCACATGGATATTATTAATATATACAAAACAAGCTCAAGGATTTGGAAACATAAATCCAGATTAACAACATGGAATATATGATATAACAAACTGAGAAAGTGTACATGACCCTAAGAAATCTCTATATTTCCAATTGTGAATGAGGTTACATTTTCATGGAATGATATATTCCACATGAATCTGAAATAAATTCCCTCTTGGATTGTTTCATTTCTAACTCTTCAATATCTAGTTGATAGATGCACCTTGAAATAGTACAATAAGTATCTCTGATCTATCATGAATGATCATGGTCTAAAGAATACAAAAACATTCACCTGTATTTGTTATAGAATAATGATTTCAACCATGTATTTACTGAATGTAATACTGGTACCTCATTTATTATAAGTAATATTTCATCAATATATGCCATTATGAAAACAACTACACTACTACTTGACCACTAAAAGACACATGGATAAAAAACTTTCTTTGTGAAATGAAATTTCATTATGGCCTCATAAAAATGAATGTCCCATGAATGTGGTACTTTATTAAACCCACAAATGGATCTATAAAACTTGCATACCATATTGGTATTTTTTGGTATAACAGACCCTTCAACTTGTATCATATATATATATATATATATATATATTACAGTAGGTATGCATTATGGAAGGTTATAATGAGATCGATTTTTTAAATATTATAGTCATGGAATGTTACATAGGAAAGCAAAATTATGACAGATTTAAGAATTGTGACCTATGAAAAGGTATCTTTATATTCTATTCTGTGATGTTTCTTAAACCCTTTAGCCACTAGGAATGTGTTATAGGTACTCACATTACCTTATATATTTCAATTTTCTTGAATAAAAATTTTCACCCAATGGGATTTACATAAATTAAAGGATATACCTAAACCCAAACATGGTTATAATACATAGAATTCATTTTATAATACATGTATTCTTTCCATATTTCAAATTTTCAGCTACTTACTTCCTCATTATAGGAGAGAGGTTTATTGTTATCAACTTACAATGAGTCACCGACCTCAGAGACTAGAAAATCATATCATTATAGTTCTCTAATATAACAACTCATACCTTACAAAACCCATAATAATGAGATTAATAACACTTATTCCAAATCATTAAATTCCCATGATCTTTCATGTTTATATTTGTAGATTATTCAGAAACCTATGTTATTAAAAAACCTTTTATCTACCAAATATATATTTTTTTCCACAAACACAAGCATTATATATGATAAACTGGCCTCATTCCCGAAAACTCCATTACTAGAACCTTTAATTCATAATTTTTCTTATTAATACTTAAATATCAATAAAAACTTCTAAAAATAAAAAATTATTGAAAGAGATCCTAGTAAGCGGTGTAAAAAATGAACATGTTAGGTCGTTGAAAAAATTGAAAACCTTTTAAAAACATTTTACTTTTTAAAATAAACATTAAACTCGTAAATAAAACTTAATAAAATTTTAAATCAACATTTTCTCAAATAATACAATTAAAACTCATAAAAATCATATCAAATCCTTAAATATATCATATGGAATCATATTCAACGCCCTTTTAAAGGAATGACAAAATCAATTATTTCTGTAATTTTATATTGAGAGACTAAATCATTACCAAATTCATTTGATATATATATATATATATATATATATATATTAGGCTCAAATATTATAGTATATATTTTCTAAGTACCATTTCATGAAAAAAATTATAATATGAAACTGTTAATCATAAACTCATTGGAAACCATAAAAAAAGAACTTTCTGATTTCATATAAAAATGAAAAAAAAATTTCCATTAATAACGCTTTTAGAAATGAAAAATTAAAAAATAATGGGAATAATATATTCTTTTAAAAACAAGGAAACTTGTATATGTGTCTTAATAATTTTTTTTTATATTTATAGAAAAACATATCAAGCGAAAAGTGTAAATAGACCCATTAGTTCCAAACATTTGTAAAGAAAAAAAATTGATCAGTAGGGAAAATAATAAAAATATTCCATTTTAAACCGTTGTGAATAAGTTCAAAGATAGTTTAAAATCATTTTAAAGAATCATTTTATTATAAATAAGAACATTATTGAAGCATTTAAAATAACATGGATGCGGATGAAAAATGGAAACTTCAAAACATTTTAAGTGATTTTTAAAAGAAAATCCCTTTCCTAGAACCCCAAATCACATTGTACATCATATAAAATCCTCAATAATAAAATTTTATTAATTATTTAATTTATTAATAAATTTTTTTACATTTATTCCTCTATTATTATTTAATTTAATACCATGTCTTATTTAATTACTAAATAAAATTAGTTCAGTTGGTTACTTTCATGTTGTTCGATATATAATTTTTGAAACATTATTGGTACATTGAAAAAGGTAATAAAGTGTTTAAAAAAATGGTTTAGTCATTTTAATAATGTAATTATTGTGTTATATAATTTTTTTAATATGTCTCTACATTTCTATGGTCAATCTGTGGAACATATTGTGATGATTTGTGAGAAAATCATCAAAATTTTATTTTGTAGGAATTTTGATTTAGTAAAAAGAATTATTTTATTATTGAGTAATTTATTTTAAATAATTATTAGAAAATAATATATTAATCATTATTTCCTAATATTCCTATTATATAAGTTTTATTATTTATTCATGTGATTAATATTTTAACAATGTTTTTGTAGGTGATAAAACCAATCAAAACAAGAACATTCAATAACGATTGAATGAGTTAGAACATGTTATTATATAATTATAATATAAATTTTCTAGAATATTTATTGTTTTAAAAAAATATTTTTTTTAATAATATTCAAATAGAACAATATCAATAATATTAATTAAATATAATGGTAAGAATTTGTTACTTTAAATGTTTCTGAGTATGCTCATTGAAGGAGATTAAGAATTATAAACACCATTAAATGTAATATTATTAATAGAATGAAAAATTTACCATTAAAAACATTATTCTAGTAATTAATTCCATATTTATTTACTATTTATATTTTTATAAGCATCCATGTAATTTGGCCCTGAAAAATAAAATATATAATTTTTGAAAGGTGGTAATTCAAACAAATAAAGAGTGACATTTCAATTTTCAAAAATATGGAAGGGAAAGAGAGTATATAATAGATTAACATTAAAAACAATAATTATGTTATAAATAAAATATTTATTCATTATATATTTCTTTATAACTATCTATTTTTGGTGGTAATGAAAAATGATATACATCACTTGGTGAAGGAAATAGTCTGCTTGTACACATGAGCGACATTTTCAGTTTCCATTGGATGGAAAGGATATATCAATATTTTGAACCAAAAAATTAACAATAAATTATATTAAATATAATGATTTACTTATATTAGTATTTTAATAATATATTTTTAGGAGGTGGAAGAATAATGTAACTTGAAAGAACTCGTTTAAGATGTTTACCTCTTCCTTGGATGTCCTAAATTGTCCAAAATCTTAACGCTTCTTTGTTTCGTCTTTCTGTTATAACATGTCCTATAGAATGTTTGAAATAGATTTGGGGAAGGATTTTTGTAGATCTTATTCAATATAAGGTTCTAAATGAGTTTATATAAGTGAGTAGAAGAGATATCCTTTTATAGGTGGAAAGGGTTAAATTCTTGTAAATATTTTATTTCTTAGTATATAGTAAATGACATACACAAGTAAAGTGGCACCAAAGTATAAAATTATTTAATAGAATTAAATAGAGGTTAAAATTCAATAAAAAATTAAAATTTAAGATATGATTTATTATTATCCAAAATCCTTATCCCCTTATTTAATCTCTTTTAACTCATTTTTCCCTTCACTGTGATAGAATTTTTTATATTAAGGTAACTTATTTTGATGAAAAAATGAAATTTATACCACTAAAAATATATACATGATGATTAAAAATATAAAATAAATATTATAAGATTTAATTTTTAAGGATGGTAAAAATAAATTTTAACCTAATCATGAAAAACACGTTGAAAAATAGTTTTAAAAAATCCATTTTAAATCATAAAAATGAATTGACAACAAAATAAATTATAATTTTGATTAAAATGACATTAATTGAAACATATTTAATCAATAGAGAATTGTTTTATTTTAAAACTAATCCAAAAACAAATTTAACCTTGTTATTACTTTATTAAAATAAAATAAATAAAAATATTTTTTGTTAGAATAAAAACATTCCTTAGATTTCCAAAATACCATACATATATTTATAAGATAAAAAAATATTTTCAAAAAAATATATTATTTATTAAATATATATTTGGTATATATAAAACTATTCATAAAATTTCATTCCATTTTTGTATCATTATAATGTTATAAGAGTGATGGTAATTGAAAAATTGACATTTTCCATTTTTAACAGAAAAATAAAACATTTCAAAAAAATTCAAAAAATTCACCCTAAGATAAATTTTAAATGATGGTATCATAAATGAAGTCAAATTTATCAAATTTAAAATTTAAAATTTAGAAATTTAACTTTTAAGCGAAAATATATAATATATATAGAAATTGATTTTTATAGAAAAATAACTTTTTAAAACATTAAGTGTTATTAATCATATTCCATATCATTTTCTAGTTAATTGTATATTAAATTTTCTTTGATACATTTAAATATCATTATCATATTTTTAAAAGTGATAAATTTATTTTATTAGGATAAAATAAATCAAATTTGAGAATCAATTCCACAAAAGACATCTTTTTCTTAACATTAAATGTTTTAAATAACATTAAATTATTTATTTATCTTCAATCCATAAAATTTGATTAATTAATTAGTATTATTACCAATTACCCGATATTCATATATGACCAAGGGTTTTATAATATAAAAAACCATATAATAGCAACAATCATATTATCCTCCTATATAATCTTGAAAAAATAACAAAAATTATTCATCTATTCATTTACTTCTCTCTCATATTTCCTTTTATAATTTTACTACTAATAAATTTTTATAGAGATGTGATCAGAGTTATAATATTTTTAGAAGACAAAAATAAAAAATATGATATGTTCATGGTATTTTTACATACTTATTCATTTATTCTAGGTATAGTTTCTTTACGTTTGATTATTATTTCATAATCACAATATAAAAATGTTTATCTGCCATTGTAATATATTATCTCAGTAAATCGCAATGCATTTAATTTTAGTTTGGAGTTATGTGTATCACAATACAGTGTATATATCACTTTTATTTAAAGGATAATATATAATCTAATATCCGGGTGTTACATCTAACCTTTCAAATTATCATATATAGTACTTGTGTCTTTGGAACATCCTCTTCCATAGGGCCTTATGGAATCTATTCCCATGCTACTAATTGTGTATCTTAAGCATCAACTTCATCAAATTAATTCTTTCTTCCACTATGAATTTTGAATATGTTTTCCTTCACAAGGAATATAGTTTTTATTTCTAATATTATATTATTATCTAAGGGGTAATTTTGGTAGTATCTCTTTATTTACTTGAAGTATCCTATAAATGTAAAATTCTTGAATTAGGGTGACAGTTTATTAAATGATATGAACTTAAAATAATACTCACAACCTTATACAAGAGTATGTGATAAAACATATTTCCTTATATACATAATATCTAATGTTATTTTTTACGACCTTAGTTTGAACTCTATTTAGTATGGGTTCCATAGTATGTAATTCACATCCCCAAAATGAAAATAGAAGATATATATGACTTATTGAACTCACCATGTCCAGCATGTTGAGGTTTTCCCATTAACTAATACCATTCCACTATGTTGTATATGGAAATGTGATCTAGCATATAATCATAAACTCCCATAGAAGTTAGATGAACTCCTAGTTAATATAACCTTCATATATATCCAATCGAATCTTATTTATGTTTTTTCAAGTTTATTTTCAACTTCATTTTTTATTCCATGAATTTCTCATAGGAATCAACATTATACCTCATTATGTGGATATCACAACCATAATTTCACTTTAATGTGTGGATTATAGCATCTAATTAATTTTTTAATTTCATTTCTGTTACGAGTTTCATTTCTACAAAACTAGTAATTTTCGGGTTTCTATAGGGGGAACACATTATCACACCCATGGTTTCACTATATAGTATTTATTTTCTTATTTAATTTTATTAGAATATTCTATTAGATTTTTGAGTCTCGTTTCCCAAACCCTAGAAATTTTTAGGTTTTATAGGGAACATGATTAAGAACATGATTTATAAAAATAGTGTTCCTTAACCATGTAACACGGTTTTGAAGTTATACATAGTGTATAATTACATTAATAAAGTAGTTTTTTCCAATAAACAATGCGAATTGTGGTGGGAATCCACCGTTGCCTACATGGATGGAATTTGGTTTGGAAAATCATATAGAAAAAATGTGTTTCATACTTAGAAAACATAAAACCCAAATTTAAATATTTAACCTTAATAATTAATATAAACCCCATTATTTCACCCAAATTAACCATATTTGTTTATTACCTACATTCCTCTTTGTTTCTCCTCTATTATCTATTTAGTTTTCACTATACCTAAGGTCATGGTGATCGTGTGTTTTTGTTGGAAAATTTTATTTTTATGGGGTTTGATGTTTATAATTTATTCTTAAAAATTTAGGGTCTCTCTTTCCCTTATAAATGAATTTACACAATATAAATAAGGTTTTTATCTCGTGAAAATGTTTTTGCTCAATAAAGGTGGCCAGTTTCATATTTTACCATTCTTTAACAAAATTATTCTGTTTACCTTAAATTTTAGTAAATGGTCTAATTGTTCCTGGTGTGTAAATTTGTATTTCAAGGACTATTTTTATAAGAATATTGGTTTAAATATCCCCTTAAATTTTATATAAAGAGGAATGGTTTTTATATATTTATATATATATATATATATATCATATTTTGGAAATAGGGTGCTTGAAAAATGTGAAATTGGGTTATTAATACTGTTAATGGCACATGGGATCCTTGAGTAAATAGGTGAGAGATTATGAAATATCCTTCTTAGAGTCGATACACACTCCCTATCCCTTGTACATTATCATCACTAAATAAACAGGTGGTTAACGGTTTTGAGACCCCATGAAGTGTATTTCCATGATATCAGGAATATGACTATGCTCTCCCAAGTGGACATTTATGTGAATGGAGGAAATCTATTTGATAATTAGAACTATATGGATTTGGATGAATCTAAACCTTAGTTTTCATAGGAATATCCCTTTATGATTGGATTTAGATTTATTTTTATTATCTTTGATTCTTTATGAATGATAAAGGGTGATTTTACATTAAAAATATTTCAAAACCAGCATATTTCTATTTCATAAAATGGTTTAGGAAAAATATTTCTATGGAATATATCTAGTTAGGGGAATCTAAAATTCTACATACACACTTTGGGTGTATGTGGAACTTGTTTTGTTAGATAAATTTAAGATAAGGATGCCAAAAGGTGGCAGTGGTTCCTCTTGTTAATTTATATTGGGTTAGATGACGATAGTAAAATAGTGAAAATTTCACCTCAAAGTCACCTGGTGATAGGTATTGTTTTTTTATTTTGGGTTTTGGTCATAGTTGTCCCACTATTTAGTGTAGCTTTCCTCCCTATCCCATGCATTTGTTTCATACTAGTTACTTCCTTCTATATCTTATAGATTATCATTACATATATATATATATATATATATATATATATATATATATATATATAATTCAATGTGATGTTCACATTGAGTTATCCTTCCCTTACATCCATGAAGCCTTGGTACTATATTGGGAGAAACCATTCACAATAGTATTTTAATGATTCCAATTCACTTGTTTCTTGTCCATTGGGATTAGGAGCACAATGTTCGCCTTACTAATGAATGGATCACATACCTGGTTTATGGGCGACCCATGTAGCTTTGAGACACAATGGTATAAAATATTATTTTTTGAATGTTATGTAACTCAAAAATGTCAGGATAGATAGTAGGTAATAATTTTAGGGATTAAATTGTATATTGTGATGTAGTTATTGAAAAAACACTCCTCATAATGGGCCATGATTTTCCATGGAATTTTGAGAATTTCGTTTATATAATTTATGAACTATATGGTCCTCTATTTTATACTAGTTTCATAGGATTTAGACCATGCACGTGTTCTAGGTAGGGGAGAGTGTAATTGATGTTACTTTTCATTTTTATTAGTGTTCAACTTCATATAACTTTTTGGTTTGATTTGTGTTAGTAGAATATTTGATGGTTTTTTATTTATTTTTATTTTTTGTAGCATCATGACTCCTTAAAGACCCATAGTGACTCATTTGGAGTATTATGTGGATATTAAACCTTAGGAAAATCCTCTAGTTGATCAGGATCCAATTGATATAATGTATCAGGTTTTTTAAGATATGGTTTAGGGGGAAATAACTAAACCTTTTTATTATAAATAGGCCGACATAGGTCTTGGGAAGGATATAGAATATTAATTCCTCAAGAACATTCCACCTACTTATAAGGAAATAGTGATCTTTAGGAATAAGAGGAATAAAAACAGATGATATAGATGATTTTCAAGATTCCCAATACTCTTGATTCTATAAGGTGAAATATGACTCATTTATTCTTGAATTAACAAGTAGTAAATGATGGGAATCACTCAACTATGACATGAAACAAGGGCATTTGGACTATAATGGATTTAATGAAATTTCGAAATGATAGAATTTCCTAGAGATCATTGCATTAGAAATGATATGAGATTTTATGAGTCTCCAGAATAGAGACCAATCTTTTATAGAGTATACTAATTGGTTCACCGAGCTAGAACTATTTTCTTCCGAGATTTTTTTGTTTGTTGAGATGAAATAATGACCCATTGAGATGGGTATTTGATATGATATATTCTCTTTGAATTTCATACTAAATATCAAGACTTTTTATGATGTTATGGATCAATCCATAAATATATAACTTAATTAATCAATAATGCATGTGATGGATGGAGCTTATTCATTGTATATGGAAGGTGTTGTCGACTCCTTTGACGAGAAGAGGAAGTGATAGGATGTACGGATGGGTGTTGGTACTAGTTCTAGTAATCCATCATAGTTTTCTTTAGTGGTATGAATTGGATATATTTTTTCCACCAGTGTGGGAGAAAATTCTAAATGTGAAAATCATGACCAATGGGTCTAAAGGCCTAACATTTTTGTGGGTTTAGGGGTCACCTTTATGGATTATATAGAGATAACATTTATTCCCAGAGTAGCACATGCTCTAAAGCATACTAGAAAACCGTGACATAGTTTGCTGCCTCTAAGGAATAATAACATCTATTTTATGAGTGTGAAGGTAAGGATAGAAAATTATATAGGAAGCGTCAATAGAATCCGAAGTCCCAAAAGAGTGATGGACCTCTTTCTGAGTCAGAGAGAAAGAAGTTTCATGTAATTGATCATGCAATAATAGAGACCAAGGAAGGGTTAGTGAGAGTGTGTGATACCATACTAATTTCATCTTATTTGTATGCTATTATATTTAATAGCTAGATATTCTCATTCATTTATATCTTTTCATGTTGTGGAAATTTTGAAACTACCTACTGAGCTTAAGCCATATGTCATGGAAATATTGAAACCTATTTAGAAGAAGAAAGTGAAGGGTTTATGATGTCCATTATATGCTATACTTATATCATAAATATAGAATTAATTGTATTTCCTCATTATTGGGATGAATATATATTATGTTATTATTGAGATGGATTAGATGGTTTCCTCTTAGGAGCATATGCATTACTATCATCCGTGAGTATCTTTCACTATCCGTGATGGAGGCATCCAGGTATTCCATGTGGAGTGAGATTGGTGGTCCAATTAAGGAAATTTTGTTATAATTGAGTACTAATGATGAACATGTGCATTATTTTAAAATCATTCACGTAACCCTACATCATCACCAATTTTATAAAAAATTATATAAATTAAGCTTCTCGATCCAAGAGGTCATGTTCTTAGGGAACACAAGTTCTAAACAAGGAATATCAATTGACACCATTAAAATAAAAGTTTTTATGACATTGGAAGAGACAGGAAATTTATATGAGATCCAAAGACACTTGTGTATTTCAAGAATTATCAATGGTTCTTTAGGGATTTCTATAGGATAATGTCTCATATGCTCTATCTTTTTTGAATGTGGGCGAAACTTTAGTAGTGTTCCAAATGTTAATCCTCATTTGACATTATTAAACAAAAATTTAATTATACACCAATTATGATATTTCTAAAATATTTATAGGTTTATGTGGTTTATTATGATGTATTACGTTCATGTTTGGGTACAATGATTATTCACAGAAACCATTTGGGGAATATGGATCCTGCCAATATTGACTATATGAGAGGAAATATCTGAACCTTGATTTAGAGCTTGAAATGTTCATTAATTCCAAAAATTGTTAGAGATATTATCTATATAGGGATACATTCATAGTCTATTTTGATCATTATAGAATAACTGACATCTTTTATCAGACATACTTTAACCTCATAAAAATTTAATTGGTGGAATACCTCTAGTCATTTGATTCGGACATCATTTAAACCACAAGAAGGGGAATGTTTTCTCTAATTATCTTAGTTAGTAGTTTCCCTAATAGGATTTGAAGTAATATAAGATGAATGTAAAATCATTGATCTCTTTTCTAAGATACATTTTTAGATTATAAAAGAGATGTATGTGATGTTTCTTACTACTATACAATTATTAGATTCTCTTATCAAACTCATTAGTTAAGATTAATAGGGGAACGATGAACAATACCTTATCAGAGAATCTATATATGGTGAGAAGGAAATATTTGAATGGTTTTTTTTCTCGAGAGGTCCTTCTCTATTTTAAGGGTTTCATTTGGTTCCCCTATTTGTGAGAGGGTGATGATGAAATATCTTCATAAAACCAAGTAGGCCATCCAAACTAGAAATGGAATGATTTATGATGACATGAAGAATCATGTTATGTTGGATATGTATTAGATGTAATGTAGATAATTTCATATCTTTTTAATATACAATTTAGTATTTCATGGTTGGGCACAAAACTCTTTCTAGGCTACTTTATCCTATTCTGGTCCCAATATGTAATTGGGTTGAGGCGTCTGTGAACTTTATTATTGATTTTCCTTAGATGCCTTGGGGATATAATTCCATCTGGGTGGTGATTAATTTTTTACATAAAATAGCTCATTTTATTTTATTAGATACTCCACTTATGTGGTGGTGCTTAAGAGACTATATGTCTCATACATCATGATATTTCATGGGGTGCCTTCAACAATCGTATCTGAATAAGACATATGATTCTCCTTTTGTTTCAAGAATGGACTCTAGGAAGTAGTGGGATTATATGAAATTTAGAGTACCACATCCCATCCATAGATGAATGAATAAATATATTTGTATATTAAAATTTTTTAATTAATAATATAGAATTGTATTCTAGATTTAAGAGGTTCTTAGGATTGACAATTGGGACTGATTATCTTCACATAAAATAACATTTAATATCCCTATATTAGATGAAATCAATTTCAAGATTTATATATCAATCCTAATAGATACCGTCTATATTGGGTAGAGGTGGGTGACACAATACTATTAGGATCGATCGTCATACAAGATACATAGATGAAGATTCATACCATTCATATTTGGTTGAAATTTGATCAAAGATAGTATAATTCCTATGTAGAGTATAGTTGATATCAAATAGATTTTTTAGTTGGTGACCAGGTATTTCTAAAGGTGAAACCTTGGTTGGGTCACCAACAACTTGAACATTAGGGAAGTATCACATTATGATATGTGGGACCCTCTTAGGTCACTGAGAGGATTAGAAATGTGCCGTATTAGTTGTCTGTTAATTATCAATTAAACTCTATCCATAATATCTTCCATGTCTCCCAAAATAAGAAGTATAAAATTGATGTCTATCATATCCTGAATTCGGAGGATCTTGAAATGGATCTAGAACAATTATTCGCTGATAAACTAATCTAGATGATCAAATTTTAATAATAGTTTCAATGTGGGAAATCTATTCCATTATCCTGAGAGTTATAGTAGCACATAAGATATTCTCATGAGCCATGAGAGCATGGATGTTGGATGAGGGGGAAGTGAACTTAGTTATTCTAAAATCATATTTTTATTTTAATTCATTGGGAAGAATGTAATATGACATGGATAATCGTCACACCCATAATGTCAATTTTTTGTATGAATTCACCTACTTACTTGATTTTTAATTCTCTTTGGGGTTTGTGTCTCATTTCTCCAAAATTGGGAATTTCAATTTTTCTACAGTGGGAACATGATTTGGAACACAATTTATAGAAACCATATTCCTTACCTATGTGATTTGGTTTAGGGGTTTTTATTATATATTCCTATGTATCTCAAGGTTCCCTTAATCATGTACATTCTTCCAAGAAACCATGTGAGTTGTGATTGGAATACAGTGTTTATCATATGGTTAACAAACATTTTATAAAACTATTTGGCCAAACAATGAGTCATACCAATAAAACATTAAAACATAAATTTACCAGTTTACCTTTACAAATTTAAACCCCTCTTAGCCCACCTATTCCACCACATTTGACTCCAAAAGACCATCCTTGTGTGTGGTTCCTCTTCCATATCCTCTAGAGTTTGAGTACAAGATTCTTTATTCATGTTTTTTCAATAATCATCCATGTAGGTGTATTAAATAAATTCATAATGATTTATAACAACTTATTTTTTTACTGTAATTTCTCCCTAATTGATCGTTACCTATGGGTTGTATTTAATTATTTTAGTATGGGTTATATGTTTAAGGTCTATTTTTTCCTCTTTAGTGTCTGTATTTACATTTTAGTTGAGTTCCCACTATAGGTGAAGGATTATCCATCATTTATAAAAGCATTTACTTGGTAAAAACATAAGGTTTCATGTTATACCAATTTTTGAGGAACTTTTCATGATATTTTTCGTTTTTAATAAATGTTATAATTGTTTTTGGTGATTAAATTTGTATCTCATGGAATAATTTTGTGTGAATATTGGTTTAAATGTGTTTCCACCATGTATACAAAGTGTAATGGTTTCATATGGAATGTTTTGGATTTTAGGTGCATTGAAAATGTGAAATTGGGTTATAAAGATGGTAAATGGAACACGGGAACCCCTGGTACATAGGTGAGAGATAAGTAAAATAACCTCTAAGCATTAATACAGACTCCCTACCCTTTGTACACACTAAAAAAAAGTAAAAAAATGTAAATGGTTATGGGAAACCAAGAGGGGTGTTACCATGATACTAGGAATATGATTATACTCAACCTAGTGTTTACATGCATGCTTGAAAGACATTGAATAAATCAATATGAGTATGAGGATCGTTGTATGACTCCATACCTTAGTTATTCTAGGCCTATCATGTGGTGATCGGATTTACATATCTTTACATTATTTTTGATTCCTTAAAAATTTTAATGCATGGGTTTACATTAATTTTTTTAAAAAATTTCTTATTTTTTAAACCAAATAATGGTAATGCTTGAATTATTTATGTGTAATCCTATAGGGAATCTGAATATCACACCCTACATACATTTTTCAGGTTTTTATTGAATTTTTTTTAGAATTAGGTAATTTTAGGAGGATATAAGGTGGTGGAAGTTAATTTTTAAAGTTAATATCAATTTAGATGATGGTTACTACATGGTGGTAAGTGTAACATCATTAGAAATGATGATGGGTAGTGTTTTTTTTTTGGGATTGGTTTATAGTAATTCATCTCTTTGGTTTAGCTTGACTCCCCATCCCATCTCTTGTGGTCTTACATATTGGTTAATTTGGTATCTTATGGATGATCATTGTGTGTATATATATAATTTTATGTGATGTTCTTATTAAGATATGAATATTCGATATTGATGATTTATTGGTAATATATTAGGTGAAACTATTCCCTATGGCAGTTACTTGATTCCCAGAAACTTTTTTCCAACCCATGGGGATTAGTAATGCCCTTCAGGCCTTGTCACAAACCATCTGAGGGTGCTCAATTATACGGAGACCCAGATAGGTTTAATATAGTAAAAATATTAAAGTATAATAATTTTATTAGTAAAAGTATTAATGTATGATAATGAACCTCCAAATTATTCTAGAAAAGATCCACACAACTTAGTGTGTACATATTATAGATGATCCATAAACATTTCACCCTTTACATCAAAAGGTGGCTTGGTTATTTAACCTTGTAAATACATGTGACATATTTCATGTTGTTTTAGTTGAAAAGAATCTAAATACCCAACCTGATTGATCTTTTTCCTGAAATTATCATTTATATGGACAAGTTGGTGATTCAATGAATGTATGTGAAATTATTAATGAGAACATGATTTTTATTTATTAACATTATTTAGTTCTTATATTCTATGGCATAAAGACTGTTATTATTGTATTCTATAAAATAATAAATACAATCTTTGAAAATGAATTATCTTTTATTTCTAAACATGAATACAAAGTCATCCATGAATAAATTATACATAGATATTAGGTTCTTGGTAAAATTAAGCATGTAATAAAATTATTCAATACTAGAATCAACCCCATCGACAATGTGAGGTGGTAGTCTTCAATGGATAAAGTATCTATCCCCACTCCATTAGTATCCCTTAAACAGACCACTCCTCATTCAATATTCTGAAATCTATTTGGTTATTTTATTTGGATACATATATGAGAACCAAAATCAATATATAATATTCAATTATATGAAATGGAAATATTACCATAAATTATTAATATAATTGAATCATTTTATTGATTCCCAAAACTGATATAATTATTCTTCTAAGGTACTTTTTTTCCATACACACAACATTATACATCATTCTCCCTTTCCCAAAATTTGATCTTCATTTTATTATAAGGGATATTCTTAGGATCCATATACTTGGAGTGGGTCTTAAGGTATTTTACCTTAATCGTCCACCTATTCACCACAAGGACTCAATATTTTTCATGACTCATATTATTATCTTTTTATAGAATTACGGTGAGAAGTTGTAAGATAGACTTCTATATACTATTCATATTATAATTGACAATAACTCTTGATAACATATAATGATGTATAGAAATAATGAGATCTATGAAAAAATCATCAGGAGGATTGAGGACCCATATGTCTAGATACTCAATATGGATAATCATATTGATTATATGAGGTTCATATGGATCCCCACATCGATGTTTTTATATAAAATGTTCCATGGATATCTCATAACATTCTTTCCTTTCCTTATACCAAGATTAACCATGAAGATGAGACAAAATTCAGTATTTATCCATTTCCTCTTATATCTTGTGGAGCTCACTAGTCATGGAAGATAAATTCAAACATCAGTCACCTAGTGAATCATCCAGGTTATTCAGGTTGATATGTTACTATTCCTCATTTTCCTATTTTGTACGATCCTTAAAAATAAGGGAATCCAATGTATATAATTTCTCCTCTTGGCATAGTACTATGAAAAAATGCTAGTACCACTCCTTGAATTTTTTTCCATTGAGTATATTATATTTATCTATCATTTATCATCGTGATTATTTCATAGTTGAGTAACATTCCATTTTTGTATAAAAAATAAAACTAAATTTATTACACTATCTTGATTATTGAAATTTATGAGATATAATTGTTTTATTTATTTATTATCTGAAACATTTTACCTTAAAAATCCTTTCTCCAGAATGTTCTATTCGAAAAGATCAATATTTCAATTATAATAAACCATATGGAGGTAAGTCAGGGTATTAGAACGTATTTAGATTGGGGGTCTTGAAAAAATAATTAACTCAAAACTTTTGGATATCTGGAGTGGACTCCCCAATCCTGAAATCATAGATTTGTATTTCATAAAAACTATCCTTCTAGTTTCACCATGTATCATGGAGGTTATTAACACATGATGCACATTTGGTTAATTTATCACAAAACATGAGATAATGTACTCAATAATTGAAATCACCCTGATGGATATCAGAAAATAATATTGAAATTTATTTCCATTTTAATACAAGTAATGGAATGATATAATTATTTAATATATTTTTTGTAACACCCCGAGCATCCACGATACGCTTCACTTTCAATAATGCAATAGCTTGCATTGTATGCAAGTTTGAGTTCAAACACACCGCGACTAATCAAAGTAGCTGTTATGAATAGTAATACCCTCTTTTTAAAATTATAAAAATTTTATATTTCAAAATGGACTTCATTTTTGTATTCGTAATATCGAAATTATCCTAAGTTGAATTTTTTGTAAATTTCTAAGAACTTCCAAATTTTTATGAATAGTGAAAAATACTTAAAACAACTTTTTTAATCAAAATAATTTATAGTGATAAATTATACTATTTAGTGGTTTAAAATTATAATTAGAATATATTTTTACCATTTTATCCAAGGGTGGTCATTAGAATTAATTTGACATTGAAATTGGACATGAACAATTGTCAATCTTTTGATATATATTGTTTCTTAAAAACACGCTATTTGTTGTGACAACGGGAATTAATTATAAAATTAATTAATGAAACATATATGTTTGGAATTTTTTAAAATATAAATCAATTTTGAATTTGAAATATCAATTATAGCTTAGGGTGAAATTTTGGCATCGTTCTAAAAAACGCCAATTTTTGATTAATAGTGAAACCACTAAGTGGTAGTTAAAAAACTGATTTTTCGTTTAAATGAAACATCACCACTTTTGTGATTTGATTTTCAAAAATCCTACGTAAATGGTTGTCATTATGAAGTAAAATGTGGTTCAATGGGATTAAAATAATTTTTTGGTGAATAGTAACTTTTAAGTTTAATTAATCGTGATTAAATGTAATTAGTGTAATTTAAGGTAAAGATAATGTTATAATAACATGAAATGACCTTTACAATTGTCCTACCTCTTTTGTATGAGTCATGGGCGACCAGTACAATCCATGGGACTACTTTGGGACCCCATGGAGCCACTTTGGTAGGAAAATGACATTATAAACTTTTTATTTAATGTTAAAATAAAAATGTCACAAACATGAATTGTTTTACTAAAACAATTGTTAAATGGGGTTATAAAAGTCATATTTTTTACTATAAATATTCATTAGAAAAATAAAACGTTTTCCTACATCATGATACTTTTTTTATAATTTTTAGACATTAAATAATGTTAAATTTTTATGACACAATGATGATGTAGCGATTACCTCAATAAATAATGATTTAAATAAAATGAAAAGATAATGTAAAATCTAAGGCTTACACTTGTCAAAAACCTATTGGATGAGTATATTTCGAACTCTTATCACCTTATCCTCGAAATATATCATTGTGGGAGCTTTATAATCCGGAAATAATTTCATAATAAAGTAACATTTCAATCTTTTCAAGAGTGCCCCTTCTCTCCTCTTATAAAAGGCCCCCACCTCTACCACCTTATTCACACCATCAAGCCATTTGTATCGGCCAACCTCTGCCCAAATACTCTCCCAAATTCCCTATCTTACCCCTATAAGCCTCACTTTGGGCATAAATCTTCCCAAGTAAGCCTTTGGCTCAAATCAAAAAGAGTTACCCGATTTTAAGGTAATGTCTTCTCTTATGTTATTTTGTTTTATTTTGCTTCTCTAACCACCGAAACTCTTTTTATTAATTTATTTTGTAACAAAAACAGTATCCTCAATATACTAGGATTTTTTATAAGAATTATTCGAGCTACACTTACACACACCTACATCTAATGGTTATAGAACATACTGTTTCTGTGGATGGCAGATTTCTGCCTCATGAAATGATGATTGTTCAACACTCATATAACACCTTCAAAGGTGAGAATTATGATGACACTTTTTTATATATGATATATATTATGTTTTTGTTTTCTTTATGATTCTTTATTTTTCATTTATGGCATACCTTTACGATTTCCATTATGGGTAAACGCGATAATTTCATTTTAGGAAGTGCGGACTACCGCCCCCTCAAAGTGAATTGAATCGTTAATGCCATATGTGGGATTTATAAAGGATGGAGTAAATGATATTATACATGATATTATACTAGAATTATATTATTAATTTATATGATTATAATTTCATTCCATTAAATATGAAATAGAAATGAAAGTAGCTTTCATGCGTACGTACGACTTACCGTCTCAATGAACGGTGCATTTCATTTCTTACCTCTAAATGTTATGTAATATTATAAATGAATGTATGTACTGGATATATATGATAAATATGATATCTACATCATGAATATAATTATGGAGATAAGGGATATTCTACCACATAAACAACTTGTAATTAAAAGAAGTTTATTGTTGACTCAAGTACCAAAGATCGACAAAACGATCGTTATTAACTTAAATGACTACATAATTTTTGTAACAATGTAATAATTGATATAAAAGGGATAATGAACTTGAAAAAGGTTCTTAAGAAAGAAGATATTAACTCTAGTTTATTATTCATGAGGTTAAATAATGCTAGAGTAAAGTCGGACATGATGTAAGGGAATATTTTAACCCAATTTCCATTATTTGGGTTAATATCCTACTTTCAAATTATGTCATGATATTATTATTTCATATCTTGTATTTGTACTTTAGTTATTTGTAATTATAGTGAATACACATAATATATCTATTTTATTTAAAAAATGTCTTTTTTAATGGACTTCGTCTCAATCTACATTCATGGAGACATATTTTGTTTCATACACAAATTTCTTTTATACGGTGTATAAACCACTCTGACTTTTATGTTTATTCAAAAGGAATCTTTTTATACGAAGCGTTTTACTAAACAAAAAAACAAATGTTTTTCTTGTTGTACGTATGTGGAGACAACGACTTCTCCGCCGCCATGACCATTACTTGAGTTTTGGCTTCCTCTACAAGCCATAATTTTCTTAAAATGAAAAATAAATACCAAGTTTTAATTTTATTTTATTTCGGTATTGAAAATGGTTTTGAAAGTGTTTTTTTATTATATCAATGTGTTGTATTGATATCTTTTGATTTAAATGTGGAAATGTTATGTTTACTTTATGCATGTTTTATGTGATACGATTATGTTATTGTTTATGATATGTTTAAACCTGTTCATATGAGGAATGCATTGGACTTAATAAGTAACGGGTGGAGCCCGCTATAGCTCCTCGATGCATCGGCAGGTCTCGTGAGACAAACTAGTATCTTGGCACGAGGCCTTGGAAAAATATTATTTGTAATCTTGGCATGAGGCCTTGGCTACGTGGTTATGATAGTCTGGCATTATGCATTCCATCATTATGAAAGTGGTTATTGATATTGCATGTGGTTATTCGACTAGTAGAATATCCATGTGAATAAGTAAATGACATTATCTCATTTTACATTTTCCATATTATGTTGAAGTTAAAGTTTAAAAGGATTTTGTTTTAGTTATACATTTCCTTAAATGTTTATTTTTATTTATAAAAGATTCCGCTATATTGTTATCCTTTATGAGCATCTGAGCTCACCCCTTTCAATGTTTTATTTTTCCCAGGATGTGATGAAATATTTTATGACTGACCTACAGGGATAGTTTTAAGGGGATACGAGTGTGGAAAATGGATACTATGTTATTTTAGTTTTTCACTTTATGATGTAATGTAACATTTATGAATTCATCAAGTGTTTCCAAGGCTACTAAACTAATCGGTCTTTCAAGACTTGATATTTTGTGATCATGCCAATGTTACGCAATAATGCACTGACTCTGGGTAACTGGGGTCAAGGCGTTACAGTTGGTATCAGAGGAATTTTAGTACTAGCCTTGGAAGATAGATTTAGATAAACTCTAATTAGAGCACATAGCCATAAGATAGACTTTGAGGATTAGTATAGAAGAACTTCCTTGAATTTTGTTGTTGTAGAGATTTTGTGAGTTTTCTGAGCAATACATCCCTGTCTGGATACGAGAAGGTAGAGGCGGCTCTGGCACAGATGTACCTAGGGGTAAAACCCAATAACACCACTTTGAGCTAGACTTGAATGGGAACTGGTGCACGACAATGGGCCTTGTTGCACTCTTGCTTACGACACTCCCAGGGGATATGCTTAGGATAATTATAATTTTCCATACAAACCATTATGAAGGGTTTATGAGTATATACTTCTCAAAGAAAACATTTCTTTTTACGATTAGGGATTATATACATAAATAGTTCAATTTATGTTAAGTGTTTTACATGTATGGAATTATGTATTTGGATTCATAAACTAATCTAGTTTATGACATTGTTTTGAAATGGCACCTAGTAGAAGGAATGGAAACCATATCAATGCACACACTCCATGTAGGGATTTCCCTCCTACTCAAGATAATTATTGTGGAGCCGGAGATACAACTGGTGCTAATCAACTTATTACCATACTGGGACAACTCACTCAGGTTATGAATAATAACCTTAATCGTATGGACCACCCTGATCCACAACGTGGAAGATCAATGTTACACCGCTTCATGAGGCAATAACCATCAACATTTAATGGGGGTACAAATCCATTAGTAGCTGAGGAATGGATAAAATCCTTAGAGAAAATATTCCATGCCTTGGGGATTAACGAAAGGGAGAGGGTTATCATGGAAGTTTACCGCCTCACTGGAGATGACGATCAATGGTGGTCATTGATTCAAAATACAAAGGAATATGAAGAAGTATCAAGTATGGAGTGGAGAGAGTTAAAAGATCTTTTTTTAGAAAAATACTTTCCTCGTGACCATTGAGGGGATATGGAAAGGCAATTTCTGAGTCTGAGACAAAAGGAGGATGAGAATGTCGCAAAGTATGAGGCCAACATTACAAGGTTAGCGAGGTATGCTGTAGATTATATATGTAATACAAGAAGTAATATTGATTTTTTCTTTGATGGGTTAAAACCATTTCTCCATTGAGCTTTAGTATCACAATTCTTCTCATCATACGAAGATATTGTCTTGTGTGCTATCAAGACAAAAAAGGAATTCTCTAAGTCTTATGACAACAAAGTAAAGAAAGAGAAGAAGAGAACGGTGGAACAAGAGACAGATAAAGGGAAAAAGGGAAAGAAGGATTTCCCATTATGTGATAATTGTGGGAAGAATCACCCCGGTGCTTGCCTAAAAGGAATGGGAGTTTGTTATAAATGTGGAGAAAAAGGTCACCAGGCTCATGATTGCAAGGGAAAGAAAGAGGCTATCAATGTTGAATGATACAATTGTAGGGAAATGGGGCATTATGAAAATGAGTATCCTAAGCATCCGGGAAACTTAACTCAGAAAAGGATAAGGGATGAAGGACAATATTAAGCTATTACTACAGTTGAAGTGGAATAATTTATGTATTGGTGCTTTTGGACTCAAGGATTATATTCTGGTTATATAAATAATGTGATATATATAAGGATTGTACTGCAGTACTTGTTTTTTTTTTCATTAAGGTTTTAATATGATGAAGGTAATCATATTTTTAGTATGTGACAATAACAGAAACTTTACTTTGTTTGGGAAATCTAATGTTACAATTGATTTTGGAATTTAAGGACCTTTTAGAGAAAGTCTGGAAGAAGGTATTTTGGATAACTATAAAGGTTGGAATGGATTAAGTTGAAATTTGGATAGTATTGTCTAAGGTTAAAACATTTATGAAAATTATTTTTGGAATATTATAATACTATAGTTTTAGGAAAAGGACAACCTGCAGGTTGGGGGATAACCCGTCGCGTCGGACAAAGCTGTAGGAATCGAACCCACAACCATAATGCGACATGACTTTATTACCTACCACTAGCATACAGGAAGTCCCTTGTTATTATAAATAGTTTTCCTAATCTAAATGGTATGTGGTAATATTTGGAACCTTATACAATTAGGATAAATAGAATATTTTTTAGTTCTGTTACCATTTGGAGTGAAAGATGGGTTTGTGGTAAAAATTAATTAAAGAATGAAAGTCTACAAGACAAGTTAGTATATTTCCTTACGTTCTTAGTAAATATCTTAAATAAATTCCTCAACTATATGATAGGTAACTTAAAACAAAAACGTTGTCGGTTAACTTATCCAACTGGGGATTCAATGACCGTTTAACCAATCACAAGTTTGTGAATTTTCTTGTGGTTAACTTTCTCCTAATTCTGTTTTCTACTACTCTCCATCAGACCTTGATGGTTTGTTTCTCCTCCATATCCATATTTCCAAATAATCCTAGTATGGGCTATCTCGGGTGACCTTTGTACTTCTCTTTCTTTCTTTTAATGTTATATTTTTATTAACCCTATTTCCGATGTGGGTTTTCCACAAAGGTATTTTCTATTTTCAAACTTTTATTTTCAAATAAAAATTACAAATTGTGAGGATGCAATTTATTGAAGTAGGGGATAATGTAACAACCCGAGCTTCCAAGATACACTTTTCTTTCAATAATTCAATAGCTTGCATTGTATACAAATTCGAGTTCTAACACACCGCGACTAATCCAAGTAGCCGTTACGAATAGTAATACCCACTTTTTAAATTTATAGAAATTTTATATTTCAAAATGGACTTCATTTTTGTATTCATAATATCAAAATTATCCTAAGTTGGAGTTTTTGTAATTTTCTGAGAACTTCCAATTTTTTATGAATAGTGAAAAATACTTAAATTTTTTTTAATCAAAATAATTTATAGTGATAAATTATACTATTTAGTGGTTTTAAAGTATAATTAGAATATATTTTTACCATTTTATCCAATTTTTGTCTTTAGAATTAATTTAACATTGAAATTGGACATGAACAATTGTCAATCTTTTGATATATATTGTTTCTTAAAAACACGCTATTTATTGTGACAACATGAATTAATTATAAAATTAATTAATTAAACTTATATGTTTGGAATTTTTTAAAATAGACAACATTTTTGAATTCGGAATATCAATTATAGCTTAGGGTGAAATTTTGGCATCGTTCTGAAAAACTTCAATTTTTGATGAATAGTGAAACCAGTAAGTGGTAGTTAAAAAACTGATTTATCGTTTAAATGAAACATCACCACTTCCGTGATTTGATTTTCAAAAATCTGACATACATGGTTTTCATTAGGAAGTAAAATGTGGTTCAATGGGATTAAAATAATTTTTTGGTGAACAGCAACTT
Source organism: Viscum album (assembly GCA_963277665.1). NCBI lineage: Eukaryota > Viridiplantae > Streptophyta > Magnoliopsida > Santalales > Viscaceae > Viscum > Viscum album. The sequence continues at coordinate 1,989,019,804 of OY728141.1, forward strand.
CTAAGTTTAATTAATCACAATTATATGTAATTAGTGTAATTTAAGGTAAAGATAATGTTATAACAATATGAAATGACCTTTACACTTGTCATAACCCTATTTGATGAGTCATGGCCGACCAAGACAATCCATGGGTCAACTTGGGGACCCCAGGGAGCCAATTTGGTAGGAAAATGACATTAAAAACTTTTTATTTAATGTTAAAATAAAAATGTCACAAACATGAATTGTTTTACTAAAACAATTTTCAAATGGGGTTATCCAAGCCATATTTTTTACTATAAATATTAATTAGAAAGATAAAACTATTTCCTACATCATGATACTTTTTTTTACAATTTTTAGACATTATATAAATTAAAATTGTTATGACACAATGATGATGCATTGATTACCTCATTAGTTAACGTTTTTAATAAAATGAAAAGATACTGTAAAATCTAAGGCATAAATTTGTCAAAAACCTATTGGATGAGTCAATTTAGAACCCTTATAACCTTATCCTAGAAATATATCATTATGGGACCTTTAGAATCCGGAAAGCATTTCATAATAAAGTAACATTTCAATCTTTCCAAGAGTGCCCCCTCTCTCCTCTTATAAAAGGCCCCCACCTCTACCACTATATTCACACCATCAAGACATTTGGATCAGCCAAACTCTACCCAAATACTCTACCAACTTCCGTATCTTACTCTTATAATCCTCACTTTGGGCATAAATCATCCCAAGGAAGCCTTTGGCTCAAATCCAAAAGAGTTACCTGATTTTAAGGTAATGTCTTCTCTTATGTTATTTTGTTTTATTTTGATTCTCCAACCCCATAAAATCTTTTTATTAATTTCTTTTGTAACAACACCAGTATCATAAATATACTAGGATGTTGTTATAATAAGGATTCGTGTTACACTTACACACACCTATATCTAATGGTTAAAGAACATAGAGTTTCTGTGGATGACGAATTTCTGCCTCATGAAACGATGATTGTTCAACACTCATATAACACCTTCAAAGGTGGCCATTATGATGACTCTATTTTTATATATGATATATATTATGTTTTTTTTTCCTTATGATTCTGTATTTTTCATTTATGTAATACCTTTACGATTTCCATTATTGGTAAACGCGATAATTTCATTTTAGGAAGTGCGGACTACCGCCCCCTCAAAGTGATTTGAATCGTTAATGCCATATGTGGGATGTATAAAGGATGGAGTAAGTGATATTATACATGATATTATACTAGAATTATATTATACCTTTATATAATTATAATTTAATTCCATTCAATATGAAATAGAAATGAAAGTAGCGTTCATGCGTACGTACGACCTACCATCACCATGAACGGTGCATTTCATTTCTTACCTCTAAATGTTATGTAATATTATAAATGAATGTATATACTGGATATATATGATATATATTATATCTACATCATGAATATAATTCTGGAGATAATGGATATTCTACCACATAAAAAACTTGTAATTATAGGATGTTTATTGTTGACTCAAGTACCAAAGATCGACAAAACGACCATTATTAACTAAAATGACTACATAATTTTCGTAACATTGTAATAAGTTATATAAAAGGGATAATGAACATGTAAAATGTTCTTAAGAAAGTATATATTAACATTAGTTTATTATTCAGGAGGTTAAATAACATTTGAGTCAAGTCGACACGAGGTAATGGAATTTCTTTACCAAATTTCCATTCTTTGGGTTAATCTCCTACTTTCAAATTATGTCATGATATTATTATGTCCTATCTCATATTTTTACTTTCTTTGTGTGTAATTATAGTGAATACACATAATAGATCTATTTTATTTAAAAAAATGACCTTTTTAAGGGAATTCGTCACAATATCCATTCATGGAGACATATTTTGTTTTATACACAAATTTCTTTTATACGGTGTATAAAACCCTTTGACTTTTAAGTTTATTAAAAAGGAAAATTTTTATATGAAGCGTTTTACTAAATGACAAAAAGGAATTTTTTTTTGTATGTATGTGGCGAAAATGAATTCTCCGCCGCCGTGACCATTATTTGAGTTTTGGCTACCTCTACAAGCCATAATTTTTTTTAAATGAAAAATAAATACCAAGTTTTAATTTTCTTTTATTTTGGTATTGAAAATGGATTTGAAAGTGTTTTTTTATTATATCAATGTGTTGTATTGATATCCTATTATTGAAATGTGGAAATTTTATGTTTCCTTTATGCATGTTTTATGTGATACGATTATGTTATGGTTTATGATATGTTTAAACCAGTTCATCTGAGGAATGCATTGGACTTAATAAGTGACGGGTGGAGCCCGCTATAGCTCATCGATGCATCAGCAGGTCTCATGAGAAAAACTAGTGTCTTGGCACGAGGCCTTGACAAAATAATATTTGTAGTCTTGGCACGAGGCCTTGGCTACGTGGTTATGATAGTCTGGCATTATGAATTCCATCATTATGAAAGTGGTTATTGATATTGCATGTGGTTATTTGACCAGTAGAATATCCATGTGAATAAGTAAATGGCATTAGCTCATTTTAAATTTTCCATATTATGTTTAAGTTCAAGTTTAAAAGACTTTCGTTTTAGTTATACATTGACTTAAATGTTTATGTTTATTTATAAATGCTTCTGCTATATTGGTATCCTTACTGAGCATCTGAGCTCACCCCTTTCAATGTTTTATTTTTCCCAGGATTTGAAGAAATATTTTATGACTGACCTACAGGGATAGTCTGAAAGGGATATGAGTGTGGAAAATGGAGACTATGTTATTGTAGTTTTTCACTTTATGATGTAACGTAACATTTATGAATGTATCTAGTGTTTCCAAGGCTACTAAACTAATCGGTCTTTTGAGACTTGATCTTTTGTGATCATGCCAATGTTACGAAATAATGCACCGACTCTAGGTAACTGGGGTCGGGTCGTTACATTTTTTGAAATATTTTTATCATTATATATAAATATTACCTTTTTATCCCATACATGGTTATTAATATTATGTATATTTTATAAAAGTGATTAATCATTTATGAAAAATCTATTTACTTATACTATGTTTATTTTATTTCCATATTGTATGCTTATTATTTATTATATTCTATGTGATCACATTTTACATCAAATAGTCATCCATCCACGTAAATAAGTATCCATTCAAATAATATAAATAAAATAAATAAATTTTTATGTTCCCAATCTTTTTAATTAAATGTTAATAAATTATATGATAAAGTAACCCTTAACCCTGGGAGGAAATCTCCTCTAATATATGCTAGTTAGGTATATATCTCTCCACATATACTTCTTTGAATCTCTTTGGTTTGTTTCACCTTAGCATCTTCTTGAAAACCCACTACATTCATAGAATCACTTTAATTATATATGCTATACTCACACATAGTTGAGGGGAACCAACATAATGGTTAAGGGGTTCAAATAAATGAAATCATGGACATTCATATCTTTATATAATAAATATGAGGTGATTACATTCATTCCACCAATTTAATATAATAATTACTATAAAACACCAATGAATTAATAAGTAAATTTAAATAAATACAATATATACATCGATCGGTATATTCTCATGGTCATCTACGCATGCAACTGATAAAAATTTTAAAACTATATATAAATAATTTAAATCAATTCACTTACATAATATAAATTCACTCAACTTAATTCAATTATTTGTATTTTTATTTGATTAATCATTTTATCTTATTTTTTCCATCAAAACAATATTGGAGATGCCAATCACTATAACTAAGTACATGAAATGTACTTGAGGAAATATGGTCTGTACCCTTATAAATCATATTTCATTGTTCATTGTTCATGTCATGTATCATATACATACATGGTATGATGTTTATATTGGGTGTTATGTATTTACATGGTGGGTTGTTTTTTGTTTCAACCAAGTATTTTTATTATAATATATGACATACGACATGCATTAAACTATGTGGATTTAATGATTTTTTATGTTATCAGGTTTGGTTATATCATTTGGAGGGATATGGGTGAATCATTGATTGAATTTCAATAATTTTCCTATATTCAAATCAACTTATGTGATTGGTTAACATCTTGACCCCAGATTCATTAATACCTCAATTCTCTCATATGAAAACAAGTCAAACCATCAAAAACGACCTGTGTATTTTTACATGGTTCACACCCAATGTGGGTGACTACTTGTTTTCTATTTTTTGGTTATTTCCAATAGATATATTCATCTATTAAATCAAATTAATTATAAATATTTAGATTATATTAAATTTACTGAAATAAAAACTCTTTTAATTCCTGATTACTAATGATTATAGTGGATGTCTCCAAAGATCCTTATACAAACATCATACCTATCGAATATAACTGTCAATACTATTATAGTTAATTATATTTTCATACCCTTAGTTCTTAAATTCTTTTCACAACCTCATATGGACAAGTATTCAAATTATAATGAATTTGGATTTAGTGATATGTTGCCCTTGTACAACATTATATCTAAACAATTTGGTCTATTTTAATGAAAAAATATCTATATTTCTCACCATATAATTAAAATCCATATGTCCTAATCTTCTTTTAAATATGGAACACTATCTTTTCTCACAACCAACTCTTCCTAACTCAAATTATTATTATTTTTTTCTTTACTGCTTTTATAATGATGTTACTAACAAATCAATAACTCATCACATCTACTCAAGTATTCTTGCAATAATAAGGTATTAAATGAAAATTTTTCAAATAAATCACCTTATTTACATATGTTGTTTTCATCATACATGAAATACTATTTTTAAAGTTAATTCTCCTCATGGAAAAATTATTTCATGTCTTCATACTACCATTTCCTTCCTTCTTTTCTCAACAAATCATGTGCCTAACTCACAATTTATTCATCTTCCCTCTTTATGGGAGTATACTTTAGTAATGATTAATGAATGTGGAATACAAATCATGGACTTATCCTATAACCATTCCATGGTTCAAGTTCATTATGCTCACTTTCATTCTTCACACAACCTAAAGCTCACAAAACTCTTTTATGTATTCATAAGATAACACATGAGTTCCTCAATCTATCATGTAAAATAGAATATGTGATATATTATTACTCGTATAAGTTAACATAAACATATCACTATTTCTTATTCTCACTAGTTATAGTCCTCACAAACCAATATTCCTAGTATGAACTACATGTTTCTCCTCTATTTCCTATAGAATAAGAAGTGTATAAGAACATCAGTCGATATCTCACTGAATAAGAAAAAACCGGGACATTTATTTACATTATTTTTTATCTCTATATAAAACTATATATCCATAATGTATTACACAGTAAATGAGAAATATATGTTGTATTTTGGGGAACATCATCAACAAATTTTCTCCCATACTGTAACCAACATACCTCACCCATGAACATTAACTTAGATCACTTACATGCACCAAATTACTTTTCTTGACCCACATAAGTTCATGAAAAGCCACAATTAACCATCATAACTTTAAAAAAATATCCATATTGTTATATACATTAAGTCTTGCATAAATTAATTTCTATACTCACATGGATATACTCTTCCATGGCATCATTCATTTTGATTCATGAAATCATCATGATAATTTAATTGATGTTCTTTATTCATTCCAAAACATTCCTTCAATCTCAACTCAGCCTTCCTGGACATATCATGATATTGTATGATGTATTTCATAACATTATAGGCTATAAAATTCATAGAATTTTCTCAACATAATTTTTCCTCTTATTAAAAAACATGGTACCCCATGGTTAGAAGAAGATACAGGCTCAAAACATGTTATGTCATTCAATTTAGAGCAACATAATTTAAATCATATGCATGCCACAACATTAAAATGGATATTAGACATTTTATGATAAGTCACCCAATAAATATTTAGATTTTATTAATACTAAATAATAACTAATAGTGTATTCAAAATGTTTTGATAAAATCCCATTGGGTATGGTTTTTCAATGGGGTCACTAGAACTGAACTTCTAGAGAGTATAACCACTATATACTATTATGTGTGCGTTTAACTAGGTGCACTATCATTCTCCTATGCACTAATAATACACCCCACTATAACCTATGAAACACTCCAAATCATCTTCATGTATATATATATTAGATAAAAGAATATTGTTATAAAACTCTTTAATATCCCTTGACATGAATAATAAAATCATCACTTTTAAAACAAGGCCTCAAAAAATTTTCATCGAATAATTTAAATTATTCATTATCATTATTCATAATTTTTTTCTAATTAATTAATAATATTCATATCTTAAAAATTGATATATCCATAGTAAAAACTAGAAAATACCATCTTCATTAAGAATAGTTCACCACTAATTGTTTGATGTAAACACACATTGACTTTAATTTATTCAAATCTGTTGAAAAAAATAATATTATAACTGAACTCATCCACATGGGTTCTTATTTATCCACCATTGGATTTTTTGTCAATACCCATTCCAATTTTAAAGTCAGTTTCATTTATTCTACCACTTATTGAATATAAATGAAAGTGCCTAAAGATAAAGGAAGGTTAACTAATCTCAGCTCCATATATATATTCTGTTTTTAAAAAAATATTCTAATTTTGTAATTCAAGATCACAAACTGGTTGAGAAGGATGGAATCATAAAAATTTTCATAGAAATAAACCTAAAAGAAATAATCTGTTAGAATGCATAATAAAGTCTCAATGTATAAAATAATATGAATTAATTATATTATATTAATTTCAATAATTATATCAACATGTGATTTGACTTTCACATATATATTTTTATGGGAAGATGAAATGATTTTACAAAAACATGTATACACTCGTCTTCAATAAAAAGACCGGCAACATTCAATTCTAATAATTTCATTCCAAATTTTAATAAATTTTAGTTTAATAATCCTTAATAACTCTTAATGATCATATTTTATATAATAAAATTAAGGGTATGTACATAGTTTTTATACCACAACCTTAAATTGTAGATATTTTCAATGATAATAGTATGGAACAAAATTATTTTTCAGCTCCCCCCTCAAGGGATTCCCTCATTAAACTTATTTAGAGTGTTTGATTTCCATTAAAATAAACTCCATAATGTTAATCTCTTATAGAAGTTCAATAAATACAAAACTCATCCAACATACCCTTTATTAATTCCATTAAGTCCATAAAAATTTAAATAAAAAATAATGGAATAATAAGGGACCACATAATTATATTAGATGAAATATTCAGGTTGTGTGTTTCCTCTCAAAATAGACTTCTTATACCTTCCAATATCATCAATTATTTTCCTATAAATTACCACAACATGTTTCTTTCTCATCTTATTATCATGATCTGTTCTATTTAGTAGAGAAGGTTTCTCAACATCAGTTATAAAATTAACTTATCTATCACGATCTGGAATCATTTTTGTCATCATTTCATATTATCTCTATAGAATTTTCATATAATCTTCTATACCATGACATTTCTCTCCACACAAGTCACATAAAGTTTCTCGTATCTCCATGCCACCACATGTTGATTACTTATCAAGTGATTCATCCTTTTATTCTATAACTACATTATTTTTATTCACATAATAATCTATTTTATTTTTTTCAATTTAATTATAGATTTTTAGTTGATCTATCCAAACTATTAAAAAATCTTTCTTTCCATGATTAACATTCTTGATATTCTCACAAAACTTCCCAATAACATTAGCTTTAAATTCTAGATCATCCTTCACATTTTTATTTTTCTTTACATTCACATTGTGGGTAATCTATCATGGTAGTTTACTAATTCATATCTAAACATTATGACCCTCTTAATTACGTCAACCATAAATTTATTCTTTGCATTGAAGTCTACATTCTGTATAAAACATTTATAATTTCTTATCTATAATGTTTTTCATTCCAATACTATTCCTCCTTCACAAATATATTCTTCTTATTATTCTAAAGTTTACACCCTTGACTTATGAAATTTTTTAGGGAGTGGCATATAATAATAGAAGTTGTATAATTTTTTTCCAAATTTACAAAAATACAAGAAATAACACATGAAACTCCATATTTTATAATTATTACTTTTTATAGTGAAGCCCACCATTTTTTAGAGTAATTTCAATAATTATTTTGATAATATATTGGGGAACATACATTCAATAACTCCTATTTTATTCCCCTAGATATAAGGGTTATGTTCATTTTCTATTCATTAGTGTATATATGACCCCATTTGGTTTCATAAACTAGATTTACCATCACATAAATACTCAGAAATAACTTTTACTAACATATTTTGTCTAGTATTCAAACCATATTGGGATAGTTAATTATGAACTTACACTACTTTATCAAAATCATTTATCATTATCATGTTATTTTATTCATTAAGATACCTATATTGTGTCAAATTTAATTCTTCTTATTTTTCATCTAGTTTTGAGTTAAGATATTTAAATATGTTGTCATGTTCTAAAATTTTCACCTTATAAATTTTAATCTACTCAATAAGATCATCATACCACTTATCTTTATTTCAATTTTATTTCTCTAACACTTTGATTCTTTTTATGGGCTAATAGTTTTGGTCAAGACATACTAAAAGTTCAGATATTAGAATTTCTCATCAATAATTCAGGAATATTTATTTATCTTGACTTGAGCTATGATGTTTATGTGATTTTTCAAGGAACCGACATATTTAAACTTGCTCCATATTGATGAGTCTTCATTTAATTCTATATTAATCATATTTTCTAATAATTAAATGAATATTTATTTTTAGTTTTACCATAAATTTTACTAACATTTCAAGAAATTCTTTCAGATTCGTCTAGTTCTTTATTATCACTCTCAGAATCATCATATTTTTTATTTCAGTACTCAATTGAAAAATTTCCAATTATACCAAAATTAATGCACTATAAAGGAAGGAAAAAATTTATATTTTACTATTCCACTTATGAAATTTTTAGTAATAAAGGTCACAATTATTTTATGATTCTCATCACTTACTACATCATATTCATAATATAATAATGAATCATCGTTATTTTCTTTAATATTGAGACCCTTCATTGTATTGAATTTCATTTATTCCTTGGATTTATTTTCAAACAATGGATTTTTTCTCTTCTCATGGGAAATAAGCATATTATGAAAATTATCTAGTGATAATTTTTCATTATATTTGAGTATAAAATCATTATAATGAAACCTATATATATAATTTCTCATTAATTTACTCCCAAAAGTGTAATATTCTAAAATCTCCCAAAAACCTTTGATGTTGTTAATTATTTCATATAAAATGTTAAGGTATTCATTAAAAGTTCCTTAAAAACCCATAATTATATCATCAAAAAAAATTATCTAGATGTTCGTCTTGGATTATTTTACTTTTACATTCCCCTATAAAATATTTTCAAGTTTATCCCATATTTTCTTAATATATTGAAGTCTTATTAACTTTTACAAACTGTTTCAGAAAGGGATATCAGGATTTTAGTTCTTAATTTTCTATTCATCTACAATTTTCTCTTATTCATAAGTGTCATGTGAGAGTCTTCCTCCTTAAGTGTATATCCCACCATAGCTAAATATACAACTTCATGGATGATATAAAGAAGACGAGGAAACATATTTCTTGTCTATCCATGACAATTCTTATCATAAAATATAGGTACAAATCTACTATTTATTGAATTCAGAATTTATATCTTAAACATCTAATTTTTTTTTGAACTTTTAGAATTAACTTGGTTAGATCTAATTCCATTTTAAGTACCCAGGTTTGGTTATATCACTAAGAGAGGGAGGTGTGAATCAATGATATTATTTTTACAATTTTCATCTTTTCAAATAAAACTCTATGATTATTTTATATTTCGATTCCTCATTATTTAATATCTCACTTATACTATATGTAACAAAAATAAATCATGTAAAATGACAAAAATATTTTTACATAGTCCACCCCCATAGCTACTGACTATATCCTTGTTCTAGTCAAGTAATGTTTGATCCATATATTCATCTAGTAAAAACAAGTGATTAGAGATATAGAAAAACTCCTGAAATTCATGGTTGAAAAAATCCAATAACACCTAGTCATAAATTATTTCTTAATACAAATATATAATACTATAAATAAATCAATCATATGATTTATTAAAATTAATTTTAAGGATTTATAATCATCATAGTTTTATAATTATTATCAATGGAAGAAGAAATAACTTTATTTAACTAATTTTTTGAATGGTTTTATTTATATGTTAAATTTCATTTTTTTAGAATTTTAAATTGAAGAAATGATATATTTTTTGAAATATTTTTGTAAAAATAATATTATGATTAATTTTTGATATATTTTTGAAATAGTTGATTACTTTAAGAATAGTAAAAATACTGATTCTATAAATAGTTTCACTTTAATGGCATTAATATCACTTGAACGTTTGAATAAAATTCTAGGAAAAATAAATATATAATAAGTTTTATAATTCATTTCATAATATTATGTTTAACATATAAATATATTCTCTACATTTTTGTTAGAACACAGTTTTTCACTCTGATATGGATCCTTAAAATTTTGGTTTAAATCTTTAATTTGGATCTAATGTGGATTTTTTGAGTTAGTAAAGGTCTCATGGGTATCTGGGGGATAGTTCAGAGCCTAGAAACCATATTTTTTGTAAAATTGGATAGGTCTCACAGTTAGTGCATGGTAGAAAAAGAGTTTGGCTAACCATGCAGATTGAAATTTATGGACAGAACCACTTCACACGGTTTGTGCATGGATGTGCGGTCAAACCGTGCAATGTGCCGCTTCTACAAAGAAAACCTCTCAAAGTTTGAACGCGATTTGTCAAATCATGTGACCAAACTTTGCACATGCCATTTTCCTGTGAAAATTTTCTAAAATGCAATTAATGATCTATTAATCATCCTTATTCCTCCAAATATGAGAACCAATGGTATTAATTCATTTTCTCTCAATTTGGGGCCTTTTGAAGATCTAAACAAGGGTTCAATATATATCTTTCATCCAGGATCTGATCAAGCTTTTTTTCATCACATTGAATGCACAATAGTAAGTACTTGAGTCCCCTTGAGCCATTCTCCATCTCTTTTGATATCGACCAAGATTTCAGTGTATGAATATTTTTCTCATTTTCATAGATCAACCCTGATCTGAGCCAAATCAAGGGCCAATACCATAGTATTAGAGATATACAAGCATAAGGTTGGTGTTCAATAACTAATCCATAAAGTTTTTTTTATTTTGGATTTGTTGTGTGGGGACCACTGATTTCATTGCATTCCATTTATTGAATTTATATTCCATTCATATAATCATTAAAACCATATGGATATTTTCTTTCTGTATATGTGATTAATTATTGGTGGTTATGACCACAACACCATAACTTCCATGTCAAAGGTTATGTCATAATTGCGTTTTTAGTGTTTTGAAAAATTTTAGCCACCGTTCGGGTGTGACATAGCTTGACCTCTCTAAGAATAATAATTTATATATTAAATGGGATGTTTATATTGTGAATTTATTAATGGAAAGTAACATGCATTCTTAACACTTTATTGACCTATGGTAAGTGCTATAATTGATAACTAAACGTGAAATGGAAATTTTCAAGTATATTGAGTATATGACTTGACCGTATAGAATGTGAATGAATAGTAGGATGCATATCCGTAGCACCCCTTACCTCATTAATGGAAGGTAGAATAATTTGCATTGAATATGGAATACTACTTAAATAGATTAAATGGTTGTAGGCTACATTGCCTTGTCACACTAATAAAAGGAAAGTCTTAATCAATTGACTTGATTAAAAGGTTTCATGCTACTTAACCTTATCACACTAATGAAAGGGAAGGATTGAACCTAATGAAATATTTCATGACTTCATAATTAATAGAAATGTCCTAACTTGATATCGCCTAGGATTCGGATTAATGAATTCCTTGAGATCCTGGGAACCCTAATTCAATTTAAGGTTAAAACTTTCATAGGTTGATACCCACCTAGATCCCGATCCTTTTCCATTCTTAGATGCCTGGTATGACACTGTAGGATCCCTTTGTATTATCCCAGTTGGATACATCATTTGAAAGTAGGTTCCATGGTTAAAGTCCATCGTTTCGTGTCTTTTCTTGGCCCCATTTTACCTTGGTTGATCACCTTGGACTTGGTAGGCGCCTTATTGGGGAATGACTTATATTACACTCTTACCACATGATAGGCTACATTTTTTACTAATTTGGAAACCCTTGAGGTCTATGTAACCTTGTTTGTTACCTTAGGACTTGATTATTAAATATCACAAATCATAGTGTCCTTATTACCTCTCAGAACCTTCACTATTTATATTATCATGAGGTGATGTCAGTGTTTCATATACCTCAAGAGACCAATCAATATAAATTTGGTAATTACATAATTAAATGAACTGGTTACATGTTCAGACACCACCTGAGGGATAAAGGAGGTACTTGGTTATTGAGTTACATTATACTTCTTTATAATATATATGCATGCCTGCACATTGTTTCATTTCCATTACACGGGGAGGATGTTATAGACACCCTTGGTGGTGGCCCACTATGATTTATCTAACACCCTCTCTGAGCACTGTTTGTAACCTAGGGAATATTACATGGTTGTAGGTGCTGACAAAGAGATGTATAAAGCTTCAGACAGTTTATTTCATTCTGTTTAGTATAAATCTTGACAACAAAGGACCGAGTTGGAACATGAGATGCTTGGGATGGTCTTTTGATATATTTATACTTTTTGAACATATTATGGATTCTATCTTGTATCCATGTTTTCCAGTTTTTGAGTGGCATGACATATCATTATTAGTTGTTGTATGGTTTGATGTTATTATAGATATTTTAGTTATTGTTACTGTTTTCCCTATTTTCCACGTGACTTCAATTTGCATATATTTCTTATACTATTTACCTATGTTTTCTCTCATCCACTATGATACACATTGCTAATGAGGGAATATTATCCCCATTGACACACCCTAGGACCTCAATACTAGTCGAAAACCTTGGGAGTTTGCGGATATGCACTTGAGTCAATGTGGAACACTAGGCTTGAAGCACCCATTGAGTGGAATTTGGGTTTGGGACGTCACAAAGCTGTATCAGAAGAGGTTTCTATCCTTGCTTTAATATTTGTAGACAATATATTAGAGATTAGGAATTCTTAGGGATTGGTTAAAATCTATGATTGGGTGCCAGGAAACCATGTTTGGGGTAAATTTTTTTTTTTCAAAATTATAATTTTGTTATGCTTTTAGCTATTATAGTTGATATTATTTCACCATTGGATGACGCACATGCAATGTGGTGTCATTGATTATTACCCTATTTGAGGATTTTCTTTCATCCTTGGCTCAATGATATGATGGTAAGAAGAATTGTTACATGCATCATTATAGGCTCCTATAATTCACCTGACATGCATATTTCCATTAAATATAGGTACATTTCACTTCCTGGCATTGCTTAATTTTCCTATGATTTTTGAGTGGTACTATGATAGTCAGCTAATGCTTGTATTACTCTTGGCAGCGATTGAGTAATTTCTTATCTTAATTCATGAGGTTTATGGGCCCTCATGGGTTGGGATGAGTAATTTACCAAGTAAAGATATTATTCTATAAATAAGTTGATGTTTTTTCTGGTGATAGGTGTATGAAAACTGATTCATCATAAATGACTATGCATTATAAAGTGAATTATGACATCTAAAATGAAATGGTTGCACATCCTGATCCCTCCATGTCATGTTTATATATGGTAAAGGAGTGAACCTATAAATTAAATGAAAAAATAAATAAAACATATACTTGATCACTTACCGATACCTTTCCATCTAAGAGGGTAGTTTGGGTAGTATACTATGGGTAGGGAGTTGCCTTGAGTTCAGTTTTTACTAGTGATATTATCTTTTTCATAGGCTTTTTTTGAGGCATGTGATTAGACATTGAAAAACAATTCCACCATGATATCCTCATGTTGTATGCTAGGAATGTGGTGACAGATACAATCTAGACATGGTGGGCCTTGAGCCCCCACTGTTACCTATAATAGTTCTACATTAGGCACCACCTATTGTAACTCTGTATCTATTATGGAAAGTCTCGAACTAGAGATACAGTATCACTGTGGTGTAATGAACCATGATATTCTATTATGTTTATGAACAGTGGGAATATTCTAGTGTAGGGACTATCCCATTGAGGTATGAAGTTACCCTTTCTTAGGGAGCCTCTTCATTCTCGAGATGACATGATTTGATGTCATTCTAGAAATGGACTGGTTGGTTCACTATCACACATTTGTAGACTGAAGTCACCATAGAGTATATTTTACATCACAAAAATGTACTAGTTATCTAAATAAGGGTGAGTGGGATGTCCAAGATGGGAGATCTAGAACGAAGCATCATGGGCTAGGTGGGGTGAGTACCAAGATTTCCAATGTCTTCAGGGAGGATCATAGTTTGCTTCAAATTGATTTCCCTCTAGTAGTGGATGATTTTAGGGATCTATTTTTCAATGATTTTTATGGATTAACTCCTGGAATATAGGTAGATTATATGATTTATCTTGTTCAAGGAGCAGATCTAATGTCCATTCCTCCAAAAAAATTGGCATATACAGAGCTTCAGGAGCTCAAGAAACAATTTGATGATTTATAGACCAAAGGTTTTATACATCCTAGTACATCATCTTGGGGTTCACCTATTCTTTTTTTCAAGAAGGTGGATTGAACCTTACGTCTATGTCTGGATTAAAGAATGATGAATCAGGTTATGGTTGAGAATCGATATCTACTACTTTTAATAGATGATCTCATTGACCAGCTTTGATGAGCAAAGGTATTCTCCATGTTCGACTTGAGATCATGTTATCCTCAGTTACGAGTCAGACCATCAAACATACCTTGTAATGATTTCCATTGTAGCTATGGTATGTTTTAGTACCTTGTTATGCTATTTGGTCTTATGAATTCACCCTCCTTTTTTATGGCTCTGCTGAATAGGGTGTTCCACCAACATATGGATTCTTTTATCATGGTCTTTATGGAAGACATAATGGTGTATTATCGCACTTGTGGAGACCATTCCAAATATCTTGAGATTATTCTGAGTAAATTAATAGAGAATAATATTTATGTGAATCTTGATAAGATCCACTTTTGGATCAACAAAATCCACTTCTTAGGTCATATAATATCAGAATCAGGAGTATCTGTTGAACCAGAAAAGGTTAGTGTCTTAGATTCATGGGAGCAACCTAAAAAAGTGTTTTCTATACAATGTTTCCTGGGGATGGATGGATATTACAAGTGTTTCATACTAGACATATCAATCCTTTATTCTCTCCTAAATGGTCTTACAAATTATGTTATCAAGTTTATGTGGTCAGAAGCATGCGAGAAATATTTTCAGGAGCTGAAAGGGAGGCATGTCTCTAAACCCACTCTAATTCTTCCAAAGCCTGGAAAAGTCTATACTATCTTATGTGATACATCAGGAATATGACTAGGAGTAGTGCTAATGCTGGAGGAAAATGGAATTTCATATGGATCGAAACAGTTGAGGATGCATTTGAGAAACTACCCATCACATGAACTTGAGATAGAATCAGTTTTACATGCTTTACATTACAGGAGACATTACCTGATGGGTCTGAACTATGTGGTGTACACAGACTACAAGACCCTTAAATATATCTTTTCACAACGTGACGTGCACCTCTAATAGTAAAGATGGTTAGAATATCTTTATTACTTTGATTTTGAGCTTTCCTATATGCCTGGAAAGGGAAATTTAGTCACTAATGCATTGAGTCAGAAAACGCAAAAATAGTCAGTACGGGAATCTAGTGATGAATGGAAGTTAATGGAGCTATTTTTTGTGTTTCATCGGGAGTTTCATTATATCCATGAGACCTCTCAACCTTGAAAGATACATCTTCCCTCCTTGAGAAGGTGAAGAGTAGAATGTTTTTAGATCCTAACGGCTTGGTTCTCCATGAGATTATATTAGGAGATAACCAACCTCCAAATTTGTCTTTGGACAGAGATGACGTCCTGTGTCTATGTGGACATATTTGGGTTCCTACAGAAACATAGAAGACTTGATGAAAGAGTCTCATTCCTCTTAGTGGGAAGTTTATATGGGAATCTCAATGATTTATCGAGACACGCAATGCCAATATTGGTGTCCTAGGATGAAACGTCAGATAACATGCATTATCACTAGGTGTTCCACCTGTTTGTAGGTGAAGTTATAGCCCCATAGAACTACTGGCCGATTACAGACACTTCCAATCTCAAAATGGAAATGGGATGATTTTTCCCTGGATTTTGTCGTTCGCTTACCTAGGCCTCCAAGGGTTAGTGATGTTATCTGGGTAGTCATTGACCGACTAACTAAATCATCCCACATAATTCCTATATGGGATACTTTATCAGTTGATAAGATATGATGAATTTATGTCCATGGGATCATACGACTACACGGGGTCCCTCGTACTATCTTTTCAGATATGGATGCGTATTTAACTTCATAGTTCTTGAAGGGTTTGCAGAAATCTATGGGAACTCAGGTGCTTCTAAGAGCATGTTGTCACCCTAATACTGATGGATAGTTAGAACAAATAAAAAAATTTCAAGAGTACATTCTCTGATAATGTTTCCTTGATTTTGGTAGTTCATGGGAAATGCATAACCCTTTTGATTCATTCTATTATAATAACATCTTTTAGGCCACATTTCAAATGGATTTGATTGAGGATTTTTATGGTAGTCCATGTATTTCACTCCTTTGATGGCTAGAGGTAGTTTAGGTGCCAGTAGTAGGTCCTTTTCATGATTAGAAAACATCATTGCATGTTTTTCTGATTAGAATGTTTATAACTATTACTCCTTCCATAAAAAAATCTTTTCCTGATTTCCATCGACGACCACTTGAATTCAAGGTTGGGGATTGTGTTTTTATTCAGGTATCTCCCATTCTTGGGCATAGATAGTTAAAGAAGTACAGAAATCTATTTCCTTATTATGTAGGGTTGTTTGAGATTCTAGATAGAGTTAGGCCTTTAGCCTATCAGTTACTACTACCTCAGAGGTACCATTCCATGCACAATGTCATTCATGTTTCACAGCTTCACCAATATCATGCCCACCCATCTAATACTTTGGATCTAGAAGAAGTTGAGTTATATGTTGATGATACCATTGAGTAGTATCCAATTATCAACAATGAAAAGACCACCAAGTCTCTATAAGGCTGTTATGTCCCTCTAGTATGGGTGATATGTCAGCGCGACCGAGTACATGACGAGTCTTGGGAGAGAGAAGCCCACGTACATGCCCAATGGCCAGGGTTGTTCTGAATCAATGTTTCTCCATATTTGGAAGGTGAACACTGGAAAGAGTTCTTTTATGTGGGGAATATTGTAAGAACCTAATTTTTCACTCAGGTATAGATCCTTTAAACTCCAGTCTAAATGTTTATGTTGGAAAAAATGTGGATTTTTTTTCAGTTTGTAAAGGTATCATTGGTGTCCGAGGCAAGTTAAGAGCCCAGAACAAATCAGTATAAGAAAACTGGATAGGTCACATTGTTAGTGTATGTCTGGCACATTGTTTGGATAACCTTACAGATTGAAATATATGGGTTTAACCACTTCATACGATTTTGGTACAGTAATGCGGCCTAACCAAGAAATGTGCCCCTTATACCTAGAAACTTTCACATAGTTTGCACACAATTTGTCAAACCATGAAGACAAACCCTGAAAAGGACATTTCCCGGGGTAACTATTATAATATTAATTTAATAATTAATTAATAATACTTCATCTTAATATGATAACTAGTGAGATTAACCAATTTTTCTCTCAATTTGGGGATTTTTGAAGATCTAAACAAAGAATCAAGAGATATCCTTCATCTGGGATCTAATAGATCTTCTATTCATCACATCAGATGTGCAGTGGTATGTACTTGAGTCCTCTTGATCCATTCTACTTCTCTTTTTTTCTCTTGACTGAGATATCATGGTATGAGAGTTTTTCTCTTTTTTTAAAACAACTCCAATTTGAGCCAATTCAAGGACCAATACGAGAGGAGGAGAGTTTTAAAATCCTATTTTGGGTGGTCTATAACTTATCCCTAATGTTTATTGATTTTTGTATTTATCATGTGGGGCCCCCTGATTTCACTGGGCACTATTTATTGAATTTATATTCCATGCATATAATCATTATAACTGTGTGGATATGATCTTTCCATATATGTGATTAGTTTTTGGTGGTTATGACCAAAACACCATCCATTTCATGTCTAAGGTTATGACATAATCGTGTTTTTAGTGTTTTCACAGGTTTGAGCCATCGTTCTGGTGTGACTTTTCTTGACCACTCTAAGGGTAAGCTTTTCTATATTAAATGGAATTTTTATATTATGAACTACATAAAGGAAAGTACCATGTATGCCTACCACATGACCCTCCTATGGTATGTGCTTCAATTGATAATTAAATGTGAAATGGAAATTGACAAGTATATCAAGTATATGAATTGACCATAATAAATTTGAATGAAGAGAAGGTTGCATATCTATATAACCCCTTACCACATTAATGGAAGGTAGAAGAATGAGCCTTGAATATGGAATATTCCATAAATGGATTAAATGGTTGCATGCTACTTGGCCTAGTCACACTAATTAAAGGCTACGGTTGAACCAAATGACTAGATTAAAATTTTGCATGCTACTTGAACATATCACAGTAATGAACTGAAAGGATTGAACTGAATGAAATATTTCATTACATCATAATTAATAGAAATGTCTTGACATGAGATCATGTTGGATTCTGATCATAGAATTCCATGAGCACTCAAGAAACCCAATTTCGATTCAAGGATACGACATGCATAGATTGACACCAACCTAGATCCTGATCATTTTATGTTGTTGGAAGCCTGGTATGACACTGTGGGATCGCATCGTATTATCACATGATTTATTGGATACACTGCTTGGATCCATCATTGAAAAGTATGTTCCATGGTTAAAGCCCATTGAGACCTATATCTGCATAGCCATATTTTACCTTGGTCGATCATAATGGACTCGATAGGTGCCTCATTGTGGAATTTCATGGATTACACTCATTGGATTACACTCTAACCCCATGAAATGCTATAATTATTACTGAGTAGGTGACCCTTGAGGTCTACGTGTAACACCCCAAGATTTCATAGTGTGTTATTTTTTCAAATTAATTCAATAACTTGCACTACACGCAACACTGAGTTCAAGCGCACCATGACTTACCAAACAAGCAGTTAAAAAGAGGTTATGAATAGTATTAACTAAATTTTAAACTTTATATAATCCTTATAATTTTAGAATCCATATTATGAGTTTCTTAGACATACTGTAAGAACAAATTCATTTTCAGTATTGCACTTTTACCAACTTTTAATAGTGAACCCTTTTTAAATCCAATATTTTAAACTTTTATATATTCAATTTGACTAAATAAATTAACTTTTTAGAATGGGGACATAAAAAGAAATTACAATGAAACATCCCAAGCTTCCATGATACGCTTTCCTTTTAATAATACAGTAGCGTGTGTTGTACGCAACTTCATGTTCTAACACACACCACAACAAATCAAACTAGCTATTATGAATAGTAATACCTAATTTTTAAAATTTTATATATTTTATCTCTCAAAATGGACTTCATTTTTGGATTCAGAATATCAAAATTAGCCTATGTTGAATTTTTGGTATTTTTATGAGAACTTCCAATTTTTTATGAATAGTGAAAAATACATAAAAACAAATTTTTTAATAAAAATAATTTATAGTGATAAATTAAACTATTGAGTGGTTTTAAAATATAATTAGAATATATTTTTAACATTTTATCCAATGGTGGTCATTATATTTAATTTCACTTTGAAATTGGACATAAACAATTGTCAATCTTTTGATATATATTGTTTCTTAAAAACACGCTATTTGTTGTGACAACGGGAATTAATTATAAAATTACTTAATGAAACTTATATGTTTGGAATTTTGTAAAATATACATCATTTTTTAATTCAGAATATCAATTATAGCTTCGGGTAAAATGTTGGCATTGTTCTGAAAATCTTCAATTTTTGATGAATAGTGAAACCACTAAGTGGCAGTTAAAAAACGGATTTTTCGTTTAAATGAAACATTACCACTTCTATGAATTTAATTTAAAAAATCCGATATACATGGTTTTCATTAAGATATAAAATGTGGCTCAATGTCATTAATATAATTTTTTGGTGAATAGTAACTTTTATGTTTTATTAATCACAATTAAAGGTAATTAGGGAAATTTAAGGTAAAAATGATTTTATAAAAATATAAAAATATCTTGAAACTTGTCATACCCTTAATGGATGAGTCATGGACGACCCATACAATCCATGGGTCAACTTGGGGACCCTATGGAGCCACTTGGGTAAGAAAATGACCTTAATAACTTTTTATTTAAAGTAAAAATAAAATTGTCACAAACATGTGTTGTTTTACTAAAACAATTATTAAATGGGGTTATATAAGTTAAATTTTCCACTATAAATATTCATTGGAAATATAAAAATATTTCCTACATCATTATATTTTTTTATAATTTTTATACATTAAATAAATTAAATTTTTTATGACACCATGATGATGTAGCGATTACCTCATTAATTGAAGATTTAAATAAAATGAAAAGATAATGTAAAATATAAGACTTACACTTGTCAAAAACCTATTGGATGAGTATATTTAGAACCCTTATCACCTTATCCTCGAAATATATAATTTTGTGACCTTTTAAATCCGAAAATCATTATATAATAAAGTAACGTTTCATTACATTCCAAGATTGCCCCTCTTCTCCTCTTATAAAAGGCCCCCACCACTACCACCATATTCACACCTTCAAGCCATATGGATTGGCCAAACTCTGCCCAAATACACTGTAAACTTCACTCTCTTACTTCTAGAAGCCTCACTTTGGGCTGAAGTCTTCCCAAGGAATCCTTTGGATCAAATCAAAAAGAGTTACCCATTTTTAAGGTAATGTCTTCTCTTATGTTATTTTGTTTTATTTTGCTTCTCCAAACCCTTAAACTCTTTTGATTCCTTTATTTTGTAACATCACCAGTATATTAAATATACAAAGATGTTTTTATGAGTGGGATTTTATTTACACTTACACACACCTTCGTTTAATGATTAAATAACAAACTGTTTCTGTGGTTGGAAAATTTCTGCCTCACAAAACGATGATTGTTCAATCTTCTTTTAACACCTCTCATGGTGGCCAGTACGATGAAACTATTTTTATATATGATATATATTATGTTTTTCCTTATGATTCTGTATTTTTCATTTATGGAATACCTTTACGATTTACATTATGGGTAAACGCGATAATTTCATTTTAAGAAGTGCGGACTACCGCCCCCTCAAAGTGATTTGAATCGTTAATGCCATATGTGGGATATATAATGAATGGAGTAAATGGTATTATACAATATATTATATTGTAATTATAGTATACCTATATAGAATTATAATTTAAGTGCATTAAATATGAAATATAAATGAAAGTAGCATTCATGCGTACGTACGACTTACCGTCTCCATGAAAGGTGCATTTCATTTCTTATCTCTAAATGGTATGTAATAATGCACCAACTCTGGGTAACTGTGGTCGGGGCGTTACAGTTGGTATCAGTGGAAGTTTAGTACAAACCATGGAAGATAGATTCAGATAAACATTGATTAGATCACGTAGACCTAAGATGAACTTTGAGGATTAGTATAGAAGAACTTCCTAGAATTTTGGTATTGTAGAGATTTTGTGAGTTTTCCGAGCAATGCATCTCTGTCTGGATACAAGCAGGTAGAGGCGGCTCTGGAACAAATGTACCTAGGGGTAAAACCCGAAAACACCACTTTGAGCTAGACTCGAACCAGAACTACTGCACAATAACGGGCCTTGCTGCACTCTTGGTTACAACACACCCAGGGGACATGCTTAGGATAATTCTCATTTTCTTTACAGAACATTATGAAGGGTTTATGAGTATATACTTCCAAAAAGTAGAAATTTTTATCATTATGGATTATATCCAAAATCTATTTTATTTATGTTATGTGTTTTACAAGTTTGGTATTAGGTATTGTTATTCATAAACTTATATATTGTATGCCATTATTTAGAAATGGCTCCTAGTAGAAGGAATTAGAACTCCAGCAATGCACATGATCCAAAGAGAAAGAAGGAACATATATTTCATGGTCTCAAGCCAGAATTTATAAGAGAAATAATCTCCCATGTATTATCATAAAATGAAGAAGTAATATCATGTGTTGATAAGATAAGTAAAGAGTTCCCTATGTCCTATGGCATTGAAGGGAAGAATTAGAAGAAAAGTATGGAAGAGAGAAAGATGGATAAAGGGAAGAGGGAAAAGAAGAATTTTCCCATATGTGATAACTTTGGGAAGAAACACCCTAGAACTTTCCTGAAAGGAATGAGAGTTTGTTATAAGTGTGGAGGAAAAGGGCACAAAGTACGTGACTGCAAAGGTAAGAAAATGGTTTCAAATGTATTATGCTTCATTTTCAAGGAGTTTGGACACTACGCGAACCTATTTCCAAATCATCAGACTATGAAAAAAATGATGCTATTGGATAATAATAAAGTTATGATACTACCACAGATGAAGAGGAATGATTAGAGTTCTTATGTTGATTATTTCATTTGAGTGTTGTATCAACAATGTACTTGTTATAATAATTATGGAGTATATAAGGATTGTACTGAAGTACTATTTCATTAATGACATGAGATTGTGTGGAACAAATAAAAGTGACTCAATAGCAGGTTAAATTTTTGGAAAATATATGGTTGAGATAAAGATAAACCATAATATGGTTCTGATACCGAGGTAGTGATTTTAGAATAATACATGATTGATTTGGATAAATTATATTGGATATTCTTGACTACCTTGAAACTGATTCATGATTTGTATATTCCATCATTGTTGGGGTTTACAACATTTTTGGATTGAAGGAGTATATTTATTATTATTTAAGGAATAAGGGATCATGAATGTAATCAATAAAGTTTTATGGTAATTCAGGATGTTGCAGTGTTTTAAAAGAATACATGATGAAGGTTTTCACATGTTATTAAGTGTAAAAAGGATCTTCATTGTGTTTACCTTACTTATAAATTATGGACTAAAGTATTTTGGATAGTTCTAGTTTGGATTATTTTGGATTTCCATAAAAGGACAACCCGGAGGTCGGGAGGCAACCCGTTGCACCCAGCAAGGCCGCGAGACTTGAACCCACAACCGAAGGGCGAAAAGGGTGTATCACCTACCACTATCCCACGTGATGTCCTGGATTGAATAATGTCGTTTTTGTAATGGTTCTGCTAGATGAATTATAAATTCATTTTTTAACCCTATACGAATAGGATAAATAGAATAATATTTTTAAGTTCTATTATCTTTTAGGGTGAAAGATGATTTTGTGGTAGAACATAGTTAAAGGATGTGACTCTACTTGTTAAGTATATATTTTTCTTCTTATCTTATTCAATGAAAAATTAATTCTTATACTTTAGTGAAGGGATCTTAAAACAAAAAAAATGTGTTATCCTAACAGCATATGTTTTGCTGAACCGATGGTATTTTAAATCAGCATAGATTGATGAATTTTAGGTCCTCAATTTTACACTTGTATGTGATTGATGGCCACAATCACTACCTATTAATATTTACATTTTTCCTCCAATTATATGTCCTTAATTGCCACTAATGTTCTCCGAATAGAGATCATAATTTGGTGGTGACCCTTTCATTTCTATTTTCTTCTTGTTAAGACTAAATTTTATTAACCCAATTTCCGATGTGGGTTTTCCCACAAAGACATTTTCTCTATTCAACCTTTTAATTTCATTGAACAATTTCAAATTTCGAGGATGCAATTTATTGACAGAGGGGAGAATGTAACACCCCAAGATTTCATAGTTTGTTATTTCTTCAAATTAATTCAATAACATGCACTACACGCAACACAGAGTTCAAGAGCACCATGACTTACCAAACAAGACGTTAAAAAAAGGATATGAATAGTATTAACTAAATTTTAAACTTTATATAATCCTCATAATTTTATAATCCATATTATGAGTTTCTTAGACATAATGTAAGAACAAATTCATTTTCAGTATTGCACTTTTACCAACTTTTAATAGTGAACCCTTTTTAAATCCAATATTTTAAACTTTTATATATTCAATTCGACTAAATAAATTTACTTTTTAAAATGGGGACATAAAAAAAATTTACAATGAAACTTCCCAAGCTTCCACGGTACGCTTTCCTTTTAATAATACAGTAGCGTGTGTTGTACGCAACTTCAAGTTATAACACACACCACAACCAATCTAACTGGCCGTTATGAATAGTAATACCTACTTTTCGAAATTTTATATATTTTATCACTCAAAATGGACATCTTTTTTGGATTTGTAATATCAAAATTAGCCTGTGTTGAATATTTGGTATTTTTCTGAGAACTTCCAATTTTTTTTTATAGTGAAAAATACTTAAAAATATATTTTTTAATCAAAATAATTTATAGTGATAAATTATACTATTTAGTGGTTTTAAAGTATAATTATAATATATTTTTACCATTTTATCTAATGGTGGTCATTATAATTAATTTCAATTTGAAATTGGACATAAACAATTGTCAATCTTTTGATATATATTGTTTCTTAAAAACACGCTATTTGTCGTGACAGCGAGAATTAATTATAAAATTAAATAATGAAAAAAATATTTTTGGAATTTTGTAAAATAGAAATCATTTTTGAATTTGGAATAAAAATTATATCTTAGGGTGAAATTTTGGCATTGTTCTAAAAAACATCAATTTTTTATGAATAGTGAAACCACTAAGTGGTAGTTAAAAAACTGATTTCTCGTTTAAATGAAACATTACCGCTTCTATAAATTGAATTTCAAAAATCTAACATACATGGTTGTAATTAGAATGTAAAATGTGGTTCAATGGGATTAAAATAATTTTTTGGTGAATAGTAACTTTTAAGTTTTATTAATCCCAATTAAAGGTAATTAGTGAAATTTAAGATAAAAATGATATTATAAAAATATAAAAATGTCTTGACACTTGTCCTACCATTATTGGATGAGTCATGGCCGACCATGAAAATCCATGGGTCAACTTGGGGACCCCATGGAGCCACTTGGGTAAGAAAATGACATTAATAACTTTTTATTTAAAGTAAAAATAAAATTGTCACCAACATGTGTTGTTTTACTAAAACAATTATTACATGGGGTAAAATAAGTTAAATTTTCCACTATAAATATTAATTGGAAATATAAAACAATTTCCTACATCATGATATTTTTTTTATAATTTTTAGATATTAAATAAATTAAATTTTTTATGACACCATGATGATGCAGCGATTACCTAATTAATTAACGATTTAAATAAAATGAAAAGATAATGTAAAATTTATTACTTACACTTGTCAAAAACCTTTTGTATGAGTATCTTTCGAACCCTTATCACCTTATACTTGAAATATATAAGTTTTGGACCTTTAAAATCCAAACTCATTATATAATAAAGTAACATTTCATTACTTTCCAAGAGTGCCCCTCTTCTCCTCTTATAAAAGGCCCCCACCACTACCACCTTATTCACACAATCAATCCATTTGGATCAGCCAACCTCTTCCAAAATACTCTCTCAACTTCCCCCTCTTACTCTTAGAAGCCTCAGTTTTGGCAGAATTTCTCCCAAGGAAGCCTTTGGCTCAAATCAAAAAGAGTTACCCGATTTTAAGGTAATGTCTTCTCTTATGTTATTTTGTTTTATTTTTCTTCTCCAACCACTTAAACTCTTTTTATTCATTTATTTTGTAACAAAACCAGTATCTTCAATATACTAAGATGTTGTTATGAGAATTATTTTATTTACACTTACACACACCTTCGTCTAATGGTTAATGAACATACTTTTTCTGTGGTTGGAAAATTTCTACCGCACGAAATGATGATTATTCAATCTTCTTTTAACACCTCTGATGGTGGCCATTACAATGAAACTACTTTTATATATGATATATATTATGTTTTTGTTTTCCTTATGATTCTGTATTTTTCATTTATGGCATACCATTACGATTTCCATTATGGGTAAACGCGATAATTTCAGTTTAAGAAGTGCGGACTACCGCCCCCTCAAAGTGATTTGAATCGTTAATGCCATATGTGGGATGTATAAAGGATTTATTAAATGGTATTATACATTACATTATACTGTAATTATATTATATCTTTATATAATTATAATTTCATTCCATTGAATATGAAATAGAAATGAATATAGAGTTCATGCATACGTATGGATTACCATCTCCATGAACGGTGCATTTCATTTCTTATCACTAAATGTTATTTAATAATGCACCGACTCTGGGTAACTGGGGTCAGGGCATTATAGTTGGTATCAGAGGAAGTTTAGTACAAACCTTGGAAGCTAGATTTAGATAAACTCTGATTAGAGCATGTAGACCTAAGATGAACTTTGAGGATTAGTATAGAAGAACTTCCAAGAATTTTGGTATTGTAGAGATTTTGTGAGTTTTCCGAGATATACATCCCTGTCTGGATACAAGCAGGTAGAGGTGGCTCTGGCACAGATGTAACTAGGGGTAAAACCTGAAAACACCTCTTTGAGCTAGACTTGAACGGGAACTGGTGCACAAAAATGGGCCTTGCTGCACTATTGGTTACGACACTCCCGGGGGGATATGCTTAGGACAATTCTCATTTTTTTACAAACCATTATGAAGGGTTTATGAGTATATAATTCCTCAAAGGAAGCATTTTTTTTATTATGGATTATATTCATAAACTATTTAATTTATGTTATGTGTTTTACATGTTTGGGATTAGGTATTGTTATTCATAAACTAATATAGTGTATGCCATTGTTTAGAAATGGCGCCCAGTAGAAGGAATGAGAACTCTAGCAATGCACATGATCCAAAGAGAAAGAAGATCATATCTTTCATTATATTAAGCTAGAATTTATAAGAGACATAGTCTCCCATGTATTATCATCCTATGAAGAAATAATATCATGTGTTGATAAGATAAGTAAAGAGTTTACTGAGTCCTATGGATTTCAAGGGAAGCAAGAGATGAAAAGGATGGAAGAGAGAAAGATGGATAAAGGGAAGAGGGAAAAGAAGAATTTTCTCATATGTGATAACTGTGGGAAGAAACACCCTGGAAATTGACTGAAAGGAATGGGTGTTTTTTATAAGTGTGGAGGAAAAGGGCACAAAGTACGCGACTTCAAGGGTAAGAAAATGTTTTCAAATGTACACTGCTTCATTTTCAAGGAGTTTGGACACTACGAGAACCTATGTCCCAGTCATCAGACTATGCCGCAAATGATGCTATTGGATTATAATCAAGTTATGATACTACCACAAATGAAGAAGAATGACTAGAGTTCTTATGTTGATTATGTCATTTGAGTGTTGTATAAAAAATGTACTTGTTATAATAATTATGTAGTATATAAGGATTGTACTACAGTACTATTTCATTAAGGACATGAAATTGTTTCGAACAAAGAAAAGTGACTCAATAGTAGGTTTAATTTATGGAAAATATGTGGATGAGAGAAAGATAAACCATAATATGGTTCTGATACCGAGGTAGTGATTTTAGAATAATACATGATTGATTTGGATAAATTATATTGGATATTCTTGATTACCTTGAAACTGATTAATGATTTTTATATTCCATCATTGTTGGGTTTTAAAACATTTTTGGATTGAAGGAGTATATTTATTATTCTTTAAAGAATAAGGGATCATGAATGTAATCAATAAGGTTTTATGGTAATTCATGATGTTGCAGTGTTTTAAAATAATACATGACGAAGGTGTTCACATGTTATTACGTGGAAAAAAGGATCTTCATTGTGTTTAACTTCCTTATATATTTTGGACTGAAGTATTTTGGATAGTTCTAGTTTGGATTATTTTGGATTTTTATAAAAGGACAACCCGGAGGTTGGGCGGAACTCGTCGCGTCGGACAAGGCCGCGAGACTTGAACCCACAACCGAAGGGCGACAAGAGTGTATCACCTACCACTGACCCACATGATGTCCTGGATTGAATAATGTCGTTTTTAATGGTTCTTCTAGATGAATTATAAATTCATTTTTTAACCCTACACGAATGGATAAATAGAATATTATTTTTAAGTTATATTATTTTTTAGAGTGAAAGATGAGTTTGTGGTAGAACTTAGTTAAAGGATGAGACTCTACTTGTCAA
Source organism: Viscum album (assembly GCA_963277665.1). Taxonomy (NCBI): domain Eukaryota; kingdom Viridiplantae; phylum Streptophyta; class Magnoliopsida; order Santalales; family Viscaceae; genus Viscum; species Viscum album. Next base: position 1,989,048,456 of record OY728141.1, read on the forward strand.
GCATATATTTTTATTCTACTCTTATTCAATGAAAAATTAATTCTTATACTATAGTGAAGGGATCTTAAAACAAAAAAAAGTGTTATCCTAATACCATATGTTTTTCTGAACCGATGGTATTTTAAATCATCATGGATTGATGAATTTAAGGCCCTCAATTTTACACTTGTTTGTGATGGATGACCTCAATCACTACCTATAAATATTTACGTTTTTTCTCCAATTATATGTCTCTAATTTCCACCAATGTTCTTTGAATAGATATCATAATTTGGTGGTGACCCTTTCTTTTTTCTTTTCCTTTTATTAAGACTAAATTTTATTAACCCAATTTCCGATGTGGGTTTTCCCACAAAGATATTTTCTATATTTAAAATTTTAATTTCTAAGAAAAATTTCAAATTGCGAGGATGCAATTTATTGAAGGAGGGGAGAATGTAACACCCCATGATTTCATAGTGTGTTATTTCTTCAAATTAATTCAATAACTTGTACTACACGCAACACCGAGTTCAAGCGCACCATTACTTACCAATCAAGACATTCAAAAGAGGTTATTAATAGTATTAAATAAATTTTAAACTTTATATAATCCTTATAATATTAGAATCCATATTATGAGTTTATTAGACATAATATAAGAACAAATTCATTTTCAGTATTGCACTTTTTCCATCTTTTAATAGTGAACCATTTTTAAATCAAATATTTTAAACTATTATATATTCAATTTGAATAAATAAATTTACATTTTATAATAGGGAAATAAAAAATTACAATGAAACATCCCATGCTTCCACGGTACGCTTTCCTTTGAATAATAGAGTCGCGTGTGTTGTGCGTAACTTGAAGTTCTAACACACACCACAACTAATCAAACTAACCTTTATGAATAGTAATACCTACATTTTGAAATTTTATATATTTTATCTCTCAAAATGGACTTCATTTTTTTATTCGGAATATCTAAATGAGCCTATTTTGAATTTTTGGTATTTTTCTGAGAACTTCCAATTTTTTATGAATAGTGATAAATACTTAAAAGAAAATTTTTTTAATCAAAATAATATATATAGATAAATTATACTATTGAGTGGTTTTAAATTATAATTAGAATATATTTTTACCATTTTATCCAATAGTGGTAATTAAAATTAATTTCACTTAGAAATTGGATATAAACAATTTTCAATCTTTTGATATATATTGTTTCTTAAAAACACACTCTTTGTTGTGACAACAGGAATTAATTATAAAATTAATTAATGAAACTTATATTTTTTGAATTTTGTAAAATAGACATCATTTTTGAATTTTTAATATCAATTATAGCTTAGGGTGAAATTTTGGCATTGTTCTAAAAAACTTCAATTTTTGATGAATAGTGAAACCACTAAGTGGTAGTTAAAAAAGTGATTTTTCGTTTAAATGAAACATTACTGCTTCTATGAATTGAATTTCAAAAATCCGATGTAAATGGATGTCATTATGATGTAAAATGTGGTTCAATGGGATTAAAATAATTTTTTTGTGAATAGTAACTTTTAAGTTTTATTAATCGCGATTAAAGTTAATTAGTGAAATTTAAGGTAAAAATGATATTGTAAAAATATAATAATGTATTGAAACTTGTCCTACACTTATTTTATGAGTCATGGTCGACCAAGACAATCCATGGGTCAACTTGGGGACCCCATTTAGCCACTCGGGTAAGAAAATGACATTAATAACTTTTTATTTAAAGTAAAAATAAAATTGTCACAAACATATGTTGTTTTACTAAAACAATTATTACAAGGTGTTATATAAGTTAAAGTTTCTAATATAAATATTAATTGGAAATCTAAAAATATTTAATACATCATGATATTTTTTTATAATTTTTAGAAATTGAATAAATTAAATTTTTTATGACATCATGATGATGCAGCGATTACCACATTAATTAACGATTTAAATAAAATGAAAAGATAATATAAAATCTATGAAATAAACTTGTCAAAAACCTATTGGATGAGTATATTTCGAACCCTTATAACCTTATCCTTGAAATATATAAGTGTGGGACCTTTAAAATCCGAAACTCATTATATAATAAAGTAACATTTCATTACTTTCCAAGAGTGCCCCTCTTCTCCTCTTATAAAAGGCCCCCACCACTACCACCTTATTCACACATTAAAGCCATTTATATTGGCCAACCACTTCCCAAATACTCTCTCAACATCGTTATCTTACTTCTAGAAGCCTCACTTTTGGCATAATTTTTCTCAAGGAAGCCTTTGGCTCAAATGAAAAAGAGTTACCCGATTTTAAGGTAATGTCTTCTGTTATGGTATTTTGTTTTATTTTTCTTTTCCAACCCCTTAAACTCTTTTTATTCCTTTCTTTTGTAGCAACAATAGTATCTTCAATATACTTCGATGTTGTTATGAGAAGTATTTGATTTACACTTACACACACCTTCGTCTAATGGTTAAATAACATACTATTTCTGTGGTTGGAAAATTTCTGCCTCACAAAATGATGATTGTTCAATCTTATTTTAACATCTCTCACGGTGGACATTATGATGAAACTATTTTTATATATGATATATATTATGTTTTTGTTTTCATTATGATTATTTATTTTTCATTTAATTCATACCTTTACGATTTCCATTACGGGTAAACGCAATAATTTCATTTTAAGAAGTGCAGACTACCGCCCCCTCAAAGTGATTTGAATCGTTAATGTAATATGTGGGATGTATAAAGGATGGATTAAATGGTATTATACATTATATTATACTATAATTATAGTATATATTTATATAATTATAATTTCATTCCATTAAATATGAAATAGAACTGAAAGTAGCGTTCATGCATACGTACGGCTTACCGTCTCCATGAATGGTGCATTTCATTTCTTATCTCTAAATGTTATGTAATAATGCACCAACTCTAGGTAACTGGGGTTGAGGCGTTATAGTTGGTATTATAGGAAGTTTAGTACAAACATTGGAAGCTAGATTTAGATAAACTCTGATTAGAGCACGTAGACTTAAGATGAACTTTGAGGATTAGTATAGAAGAACTTCCTAGAATTTTGGTATTGTAGAGATTTTGTGAGTTTTCCAAGAAATACATCCCTGCCTAGATACAATAAGGTATAGGCGGCTCTCGCACAGATTTACCTAGGGGTAAAACCCAAAAACACCGCTTTGAGCTGGACTCGAATGGGAATAGGTGCACGACAACGTGCCTTGCTGCACTTTTGGTTACGACACTCCCGGGGGATATTCTTAGGATAATTCTCATTTTCTTACAAACCATTATGAAGGGTTTATGAGTATATACTTCCACAAAGGAGACATTTTTTATAATTATGGATTATATCCATAAACTATTTAATTTATGTTATGTGTTTTACAAGTTTGGGACTAGGTATTTTTATTCATAAACTAATCTAGTGTATGCCATTTTTTAGAAATGGCACCCAGTAGAAAGAATGAGAACTCCAGAAATGAACATGATCCAAAGAGAAAGAAGGATCATATCTTTCATGGTCTTAAGCTAGAATTTATAAGAGAAATAATCTCCCATGGATTATCATAATATGAAGAAATAATATCTGGTGTTGATAAGATAAGTAAAGATTTTACCATGTACTATGGCTTTGAAGGGAAGCAAGAGAAGAAAAGGATGAAAGAGAGAAAGATGGATAAAGGGAAGAGGGAAAAGAAGAATTTTTCCCATATGTAATAACTATGGGAAGAAACACCCTAGAACTTTCCTGAAAGGAATTGGAGTTTGTTATAAGTGTGGAGGAAAAGGGCACAATGTACGTGACTGCAAGGGTATGAAAATGGTTTCAAATGTACAATGCTTCATTTGCAAAGTGTTTGGACACTACGCGAACCTATGTCCCAGTCATCAGACAATGCCACAAATGATTCTATTGGATAATAATTAAGTTATGATACTACCACATATGAAGAGGAATGATTAGGGTTCTTATGTTTATTATGTCATTTGAGTGTTGTATCAATAATGTACTTGTTATAATAATTATGGAGTATATAAGGATTGTACTGCAATACTATTTCATTAATGACTTGAGATTGTGTGGAACAAGGAAAAGTGACTCAATAGCAGGTTAAATTTTTGGAAAATATATTGTTGAGAGAACAATAAACCATAATATGGTTCTGATACCAAGGTAGTGATTTTAGAATAATAATGATTGATTTGGATAAATTATATTGGATTTTCTTGACTACCTTGAAACTGATTAATGATTTTTATATTCCATCATTGTTGGGGTTTACAACATTTTTGGATTGAAGGAGTATATTTATTATTCTTTAAGGAATAAGGGATCATGAATGTAATCAATAAGGTTTTATGGTAATTCAGTATGTTTTAGTGTTTTAAAAGAATACATGATGAAGGTTTTCACATGTTATTACGCGGAAAAACGGATCTTCATTATGTTTACCTTCCTTAGAAATTTTGGATAGTTCTAGTTTGGATTATTTTGGATTGCCATAAAAGGACAACTCGGAGGTCAGGCGGCAACCCGTCGCGTCTGGCAAGGCTGCGAGAAATGAACCCACAACCAAAGGGTGGCAAGGGTGTATCACCTACCACTGACCCACGTGATGTTCTGGATTAAATAATGTCGTTTTTTAATGGTTCTTCTTGATGAATTATAAATTCGTTTTTTAACCCTATACGAATATGATAAATTGAATATTATATTTAAGTTATATTATCTTTTAGAGTGAAAGATGAGTTTGTGGTAGAACTTGGTTAAAGGATGATACTATACTTGTCAAGTATATATTTTTCTTTTCCCTTATTCAATGAAAAATTATTTCTTATACTTTAGGGAAGGGATCTTAAAACAAAACAAATGTGTTATCCTAATACCATATGTTTTGCTGAACCGATGATATTTTAAATCATCATAGATTGATGAATTTAAGGCCATAAATTTTACAATTGTTTGTGTTTGATGATCTCAATCACTACCTATAAATATTTACATTTTTCCTCAAATTATATGTCTCTAATTTCCACCAACGTTCTCGGAATAGAGATCATAATTTGGTGGTGACCCTTTAATTTCTCTTTTCCTCTTATTAAGACTAAATTTTATTAACCTAATTTCTGATGTGGGTTTTCCCACAAAGATATTTTCTATATTCAACCTTTTAATTTCAAAGAAAAATTTCAAATTGTGAGGACGAAATTTATTGAAGGAGGGGAGAATGTAACATTGCAAGATTTCATAGCGTGTTATTTTTTCAAATTAATTCAATAACTTGCACTACATGCAACACCGAGTTCAAGCACACCATGACTTACCAAACAAGATGTTCAAAAGAGGTTATGAATATTATTAACTAAATTTTATACTTTATATAATCCTTATAATTTTAGAATCCATATTATGAGTTTCTTAGACATAATGTATGAACAAATTCATTTTCAGTATTGCCCTTTTACGATCTTTTTATAGTGAACCCTTTTTAAATCCAATATTTTAAACTTTTATATATTCAATTTTACTGAACAAATTTACTTTTTAGGATGGGTACATAAAAAAAATTTACAATGAAACATCCCAAGCTTCCACGATATGCTTTCCTTTGAATAATATAGTAGCGTGTGTTGTACGCAACTTAAAGTTCTAATACACCACAACCAATCAAACTAGCTGTTATGAATATTAATAACTAATTTTTGAAATTTTATATATTTTATCTCTCAAAATAGACTTCATTTTTGGATTCTGAATATTGAAATTAGCCTACGTTGATTTTTTGGTATTTTTTTGAGAACTCCCAATTTTTTATGAATAGTGAAAAATACATAAAAACAACTTTTTTAATAAAAATATTTTATAGTGATAAATTATAATATTGAGTGGTTTTAAAGTTTAATTAGAATATATTTTTACCATTTTATTCAATGGCTTTCATTAGAATTAATTTCCCTTTGAAATTGGACATAAACAATTGTCAATCTTTTGATATATATTGTTTCGTAAAAACACGTTATTTGTTGTGACAGCGGGAATTAATTACAAAATTAATTAATGAAACTTATATGTTTGTAATTTTTTAAAATATACATCTTTTTTGAATTTGGAATATCAATTATAGCTTAGGGTGAAATTTTGGCATTGTTCTGAAAAACTTCAATTTTTGATGAATAGTGAAACCACTAAGTTGTAGTTAAAAAACTGATTTTTCATTTAAATGAAACATTACCTCTTATATGAACTGAATTTCAAAAATCCGACATACATGGTTTTAATTAAGATGTAAAATGTGATTCAATGGGATTAAAATATTTTTTTGGTGAACATTAACTTTTACGTTTTATTAATCGCGATTAATGGTAATTAGTGAAATTAAAGGTAAAAATGATATTATAAAAATATAAAAATATCTTGACACTTGTACTACCATTATTGGATGAGTCATGGCCGACCAATACAATAAATGGTTCATATTGGGGACCCCATGGAGCCACATGGGTAAGAAAATGACATTAATAACATTTTATTTAAAGTAAAAATAAAATTTTCACAAACATGTGTTGTTTTACTAAAAAAATTATTACATGGGGTTGTATAAGTTAACTTTTTGACTATAAATCTTCATTGGAATGATAATACGATTTCCTACAGCATTATATTGTTTTATAATTTTTAGAGATTAAATAAATTAATCTTTTTATGACACCATGATGATGCAGCGATTACCTCATTAATTAATGATTTAAATAAAATGAAAAGATAATGTAACATCTATGACATAAACATGTAAAAAACCTATTGGATGAGTGTATTTAGAATACTTATCACCATAGACTCGAAATATATAAGTGTGGGACCTTTAAAATCCAAAACACATTATATAATAAAGTAACATTTCATTACATTCCAAGAGTTCCCCTCTTCTCCTATTATAAATGGCCCCCACCACTACCACCTTATTCACACCTTCAAGACATTTGTCTCAGAAAAACTCTACCCAAATACTCTCTCAACATCCCTATATTACACCTAGAAGCCTCACATTGGGACGAATTCTTCTCAAGGAAGCCTTTGGCTCAAATCAACGAGTTACCCGATTTTAAGATAATGTCTTCTCTTATGTTATTTTGATTTATTTTTCTTCTCCAACCACTTAAACTATTTTTATTCCTTTATTTTGTAACAACACCAGTATATTAAATATACTAATATGTTTTTATGAGAAGGATTTGATTTACACTTACACACACCTTTATTAAATGGTTAAGGAACATACTGTTTCTGTGGTTGGAAAATTTCTGCCTCACGAAACGATGATTGTTCAATATTCTTTTAACACCTCTAATGGTGGCCATTACAATGACAATATTTTTATATATGATATATATTATGTTTTTTTCCTTATGATTCTGTATTTTCCATTTATGTCATACCTTTACGATTTCCATTATGGGTAAACGCGATAATTTCATTTTAAGAAGTGCGGACTACCGCCCCCTTAAAGTGATTTGAATCGTTAATTCCATATGTGGGATGTATAAAGGATGGAATAAATATTATTATATATTGTATTATACTTTAATTATAGTATACCTTTATATAATTATAATTTCATTCCATTAAATATGAAATAGAAATGAAAATAGCGTTCATGCGTGCGTACGGGTTACCGTCTCCATGAACGGTGCATTTCATTTCTTATCTCTAAATGTTATGTAATATAATAAATGAATGTATATACTGGATATATATGAAATATATGATACCTAAATAATGAATATAATTCTGGATATAATGTGTATTTTTCCACATGAACAACTTGTAATTATAAGAAGTTTATTTTTGTCTCAAGTACCAAAGATCGAAAAATGACCATTATTAACATAAATAATTACATACTGTTCATAAAACAGTAATAAGTTATATAAAAGGAATAACAAACTTGAAAAAGGTTCTTAAGAAATTATAAATTAACTATAGTTTATTATTACTGAGGTTAAATAATGGTCGAGTCAAGTCAGACACGAGGTAAGGGAACTTCTTAACCCAATTTCCGTTCTTTGAGTTATTCTCCTACTTTCAAATTATGTCATGATATTATTATGTCCTATCTTGTATTTGTACATTATTTATGTGTACTTATAGTGAATATACATAATTGATCTATTTTATTTTAAAAAATTATCTCTTTATGGCACTTCGTCTCAATCTCCATTCATTAAGGCATATTTTGTTTTATACACAAATTTCTTTTATACGGTGTATAAACCCCTTTGACTTTTACGTTTATTCAAAAGGAATATTTTTATAAGAAGTGTTTCACTAAACGACAAAAAGTAATGTTTTTCTTGTCATACGTATGCGGTGACAACAACTTCTCATCCGCCGTGACCATTATTTGAGTTTTGGATTCCTCTACAAGCTATAACTTTTTTAAAATGAAAATAAATACAAAGTTTTAATTTTCGTTTATTTTGGTATTGAAAATGGTTTTGAAAGTGTTTTTTATAACAATGTGTTGTATTGATATTTTGTGATTGAAATGAGGAAATGTTATGTTTCCTTTATGCATGTTTTATGTGATACGATTATATTATGGTTAATGATATGTTTAAACCTGTTCATATGATGAATGTATTGGACTTAATATGTGACGGGTGGAGCCCCCTATAGCCAGTCGATGCATCGTCAGGTCTCATGAGACAAACTAGTGTCTTGGCACGAGGCCTTGACAAAATCTTATTTTTAGTCTTGGTATGAGGCCTTGGCTACGTGGTTATGATAGTCTGGAATTATGCATTCCATCATTATGAAAGTGGTTATTGATATTGCATGTGATTATTCGACTAGTAGAATATCCATGTTAATAAGTAAATGGAATTATCTCATTTTACTTTTGCAATATTATGTTCAAGTTCAAGTTAAAAAGGATTTTTTTAGTTATACATTTCCTTAAATGTTTATGTTTATTTATTAAAGCTTCTGCTATATTGTTATCCTTACTGAGTATCTGAGCTCACCCCTTTCAATGTTTTATTTTTCCCAGGATGCGAAGAAATATTTTATGACTGACCTAGAGGGATAGTCTGAAGGTGATAGAAGTGTGGACTATGGAGACTATGTTATTTTTATTTTTCACTTTATGATGTAATGTAAGACTTATGAGTGTATCTAGTGTTTCCAAGGCTACTAAACTAATCGGTCTTTCGAGACATGATCTTTGGTGATCATGCCAATGTTACGCAATAATGCACCGACTCTGTGAAACTGGGGTCGGGGCGTTACACTACGTCATCTTGGTTCTTAACATGGGACTTCATTATTGAATATAATAAATCATGGTTTCCTTTTTATATATTGACTCCTTCACTATTTATAATATCATGAGGCTATGTCAGTGTTGGATATGCCTTACCAGACTTAAAAATAAAATTGGTAATTAATTATTTAAATGAACAGGTTATATGTCCAGAAACCAGCCGTGGGCTGAAGCAGGTACTTGGGTTTTTAGTTACATTTTACTGCAATAATTTATATATGCATTCATGCACACTATTACATTTCCATTACACGGGCTGGATGTTATAGACACCATTTGTGGTGGCACATTGAGATTTATCTCACATCCTCTTCAGGTGCCGTTTGGTTCCATGGTTAGATTACATGGTTCCAGGTTTTGATAAGGTGAATCATACCGCTTCGAACACTAGATTTATTGCTTTTTAGTATGAACCCTGATTGCAGAGGTACGAGCTAGAACTAGGGATATTTGGGATAGTTTTTTGATTTCATTATACTTGTTGAACATATTATGCATGATGTCTCATATCCATGTTCTCCAGTTTTCTAGTGACATGAAGTATCATCATCAGTTTTAGTATAATTGGATGTTATTACATTTATTTCAGTTATTGTTACTATTGTCCTAATTTCACATTGTTCCTTCTATTTACATTTATTTCTTCCACTATTTTCTTATGTTTACTCTTATCTGATGCACTACACTTTGGTAATAAGTTGATAGTCTCCCTAATGATACACCCAATGAAATCACTACTAGTATAAAGGATCTAACATTTGGGGAGATGCTCTTGAGTCCATTTGGCCCACTGGGTTTAGGGAACCTGTTGAGTGGCATCCAGGTCTGAGATTTCACAATTCTAGAAATCCATGTAATTTTTTCTTCAAATAAAAACCATCTTAGTTTTTTTATTTTGATAAAGCAATTAGAAGGTCCAATTTGGTTGTGTATTGGTTTTGAAGTCACAGAAGTTTCTTTTTATTTAAAAAAATTAAAATAATACAATGGAAATATATATTTTATATGAATTTGGTATACAATCATTTTGATGCTTAAAAAGTGATTTTTTTCTAAAAACTGTTTATCATTAATATTTTTATAATTATATTGAAATTAATTTTTACCACTTATAGAAATTAAATATGATAAAATATATTTCATAATTGAACACAAGTGTTTCAAATTTGGTAATAATGTCCATTTAAATTTTTTCTAATATGAATAATAACTATGAAAAAGGTTTATCAACACTTTTAGAGGTAAAAGAGTTAACAAGGGGTTAAATATAAGACCCCAGCCTTAAACCTTACATAATCTTGAGTTATCACAAGATTACACATTGAGGATCTTTTCAGGTTTAGAGTTTTAGAGAATTAGATCTTAAAACATGCATTACAACCCACATTTAAACAAAGTGGTTACAATAAAAGGTAGTATTCTTTTTCCCATCAACGGAAACATATTGAAAATAAAACATGGATTATTTCTTGACACTTCCTTGACACTATCATCTTATCATGTACCTTTCCCGTGACCTGTGAAAAACATTTAAAAAACTTGGGATGAACATAAAAACTCAGTATGGGTTATAAAAAAAACATGGAAAGGAAACATGAGTTCATATATACATAAGAATAAAATCATACTTTAACCATAAAACATAGGCACTTTAACATATCTCATAAAATCATGAATAAATCATAGAAATTAGAAGACATAAAGGTAACTTGAGGCATTCATAACATTCTTACGTAGGGAGTAACCCTCTTGGTTACGTTTGGAATACCCATCACAGTATATTCCCTAAATCTCTTCGGAGAAACCTTAAAGTTTCACTCATTCACGTTACCCAATGAATTGGAGAGCTATATCGGGCTCACCCGCACTTAGTTTATCACGGAACCACCCATCTACATAATAATGCCCAAGAACCATAACATAATCGTATCACATAAAACATGCATAAAGGAAACATAACATTTCCACCTTTCAATCACAAGATATCAATACAACACATTGATATAAAAACATTATGAAAACCATTTTCAATACCCAAATAAAAGAAAAGTAAAACATGGTATTTATTTTTCTTTTAAAAAGAAGGTTTGGCTTGTAGAGAAAGCCAAAACACAAATAATGGTCACGACGGCGGAGAAGTCGTTGTCGCCGCATACGTACGACAAAAAAATTCCCTTTTGTCGTTTAGTAAACGCTTCATATAAAAAATATTCCTTTTGAATAAATTTAAAATTCAAAGGGGTTTATAAACCATATAAAAAAGTTGTGTATAAAACAAAATATGCCTCAATGAAAGGAGATTGAGACGAAGTCCCATACCTCGTATCCGACTTGACCCGACCGTTCTTTAATCTCCTGAATAATAAACTTGCGTTAATATCTACTTGATTAAGAACCTTTTTCAAGTTCATTGTTCCTTTTATACCATGTTATGAACATCGTGTAATCATTTAAGTTAATAATGTTCATTTTGTCGGTATTTGGTTTTTAAGTCAAAAATAGACTTCTTACACTTACATGTTGTTAATTTGTTCAAAGGTTCGTTATATCCAGAATGATATTAATGATTTGGATATCATATATATCGTATATATTCAGCATATACATGTATTTATAATATTACATCACATTCAGAGGTAAGAAATGAAATGCACCGTTCATGGAGACGGTAAGCCGTACGTACGCATGAACGCTACTTCCATTTCTATTTCATATTTTCTGGAATGGAATCATAATGATATAAGAATATATTATAATTCCAGTATAATAACATATATAATATCATTAACTTTATCCTTTACACATCCCACATATGGTATTGACGAATCAAATCACTTTCAGGGGGCGGTAGTCCGCACTTCCTAAAATGAAGATATCGCGTTTACCCATAATGGAAACAATAGTGGTATTCCATAAATGAAAAATACAGAAGCTTAAGGAAAGAATAAACATATTATATATCATATATAAATATAGTGACATCATAATGGCCACCTTTGAAGGTGTTAGATGAGTATTGAACAATCATCGTTTCGGGAGGTAGAATTTCGCCATCCACGGAAACAGTATGTTCTTTAACCATTTGATGTAGTTGTGTGAGAGTTTAGCTCGAATAAATCGTATAACAACATCCTAGTATATTTACGATACTGGTTTTGTTACAAAATATGTAAATAGAAAGAGTTTAGGGGGTTGGAGAAGCAAAATAAAACAAATGAACCTGAGAGAAAGAATTACCTTTAAAAGTGTAACTCCTTTTGATTTGAGCCTAAAGGCTTCCTTTGAAAGGATTCTTCCCAAAGGGAATCCTCTAGGATGAGGAGAGGGATGTGGAGAGAGTAAATGGGCAGGGGATGGCCGAGAAAAAGTCTTGAGGATTGTGTGAAATGAGGTAGAGGTGGGGGCCTTTTATAAGAGAGGAGGGGCACTTTTGGAAATCATGAAAATATTATTTTATTTTCAAAAGTGTTTCGAATTTATAAGGTCCCACATTGATATATTTTGAATCTAAGATGATAAGGCTTCGAAATATTCCCATACAATAGTTTTTGGACAAGTTTAGGGCTTAGATATTACATTATCTTTTCATTTTATTTAAATCGTTAAATAATGAGGTCATCGCTGCATCATCATGATGTCATAAATAATTTAATTTATTTAATGTCTAAAAATTATAAAAAAATTAATATGATGTATGAAATTTTTTTATCTTTCTAATGAATATTTATAGACAAAAATATGGTTAGTATAAGCCCTTCTAAAAATTGTTTTAGTAAAACAATTTATGTTAGTGTCATTTTCACCATTATTTTTTAAAAAAGGGCATTAAAGTCATTATCTCACCCAACTGGATCCATGGGGTCCTATAAATCGACCCATGGGTTGTCTTGGATGGCCATGACTCACCCAATAGGTGTAGGACAAGTGTCATGGTGTTTTCACAATTTTATAATATCATTTTTACCTTAAATTACACCAATTACCTCTAATCACGATTAATGAAAAAACGTTACTATTCACCAAAAAATTATTTTCATCCCATTGAACCACATTTTACATACTAATGACAACCATGTATGTCGGATTTTTGAAATTCAGAACACAAAAGTGGATAAGTTTCATTTAAACGAGAAATCAGTTTCTTTAACTACCACTTAGTGGTTTCACTATTCATCAAAAATTGAAGTTTTTCAGAAAATTACCAAAAATTCACCCTAAGCTATATTTGATATTACGAATTCAAAAATAAAGTCTATTATACAAAATTCAAAACATATAAGTCACATTAATTAATTTAATAATTAATTCCCGTTGTTATGACAAATAGCGTCTTCTTATGAAACAATAAGTATCAAAAGATTGACACCAGTTTAAGTCCAATTTCAAATTGAAATTGATTCCAATGACCACCATTGGATTAAATGGTAAAAATATATTCTAATTTCACTTCAAAACCAATTAAAAAGATAATCTAATCATATAAATAAATTAGATTAAAAAGCAGTTTTGATGTAAAATGCAGTATTTTCCACTATTCATTAAAAAATTGAACATTGTCAGAAAAATACCAAAAATTCACACAAAGTAAATTTTGATGTCCCAATAATTAGGAATAAGTTTATTTTTACAAACATAGTTTATAAAATTGTCAAAAGAGAGATTCAAAATTGTTTTTCCATCAAAGGCAGTAAAACAATCATTAAAAATATTACTGTATTCCATGCTTAAGATTGGATTTATTTTCATTTTAAGCCTGTAAAACACTATCTAATTCATTAATAGACATAGATAAAATATATATTATTCATTACTTACTTGGGATGTTACATCCTTCCCCCCTTTAGAAAATTTCATCCCCACAATTTATTTACTTATCGAGTAAAGGGGGGTACTTATCCCTCATTGTATTTCCAGATTCCCATGTTGCCTCTTCAATCATGTGGTTTTTCCACAAAACCTTTACCTGGTGAATCACCTTATTTCATAACACTTTCTCCCTGTGGTCAAGAATATGGACCGGTTGTTCCTCATAAGATAGGTTCTCTTCTCAAATCTCAAAACACAATCATTATCAATGTTGAATTCAGGAAACTTACCTTTCTGAACCAGCTCTACCTTTTTCTGAAACTCACTGTCTTGCTTCTGTTCTTGCTTGATTCTGCCTGATAGAGAAGATCTCACTAATACCTGAAACAAAACAGAAGGACTTACTACACCAACAACTTCTATGCCAAAGTTCATGAAATCCCTAACCAAACGATCACGTTCCAAACGCAACATTGCTAATGAAGCATTACTTTTTTGACTCAAAGCATCAGCCACTTTATTTGGATTTCCTGGATGGTAATGAATTGTACAATCATAATCCTTGATTAATTCCAGCCATCTCCTCTGTCTCATGTTTAACTCTTTCAAAGTGAATATATACATTAAACTTTTGTGATCGGTATATATTTCACACTTTACTCCATACAAATGATGCCTCCAAATTTTCAAAGCGAAAACAACTGCAGCTAATTCTAAATCATGTGTAGGGTAATTTACCTCATGAGTTTTCGACTGTCGTGAAGCATAAGCAATTACCTGATCATTCTGCATTAGGACGCAACCAAGTCCTTTGAATGAAGCATCACTGTATATAACAGACTCACCATTCCTGGAAGGTTGTGCCAAAACTGGATCATTCAGCAATCTTCTTTTCAATTCCTGAAAACAATCATCACATTCTTTTGTCCAGATAATCTTAACACCCTTCCGAGTTAGCTTAGTCATTGGAATAGATAATCATGAAAAATTTTCTAACAAACCTTTGGTAATAGCCTGCCAAACCAAGGAAGCTACCAATCTCGGTTACATTTGTGGCTCTTGGACATTCTTCCACAACTTTTGTTTTTGCAGGATCAACAGTTATTCCATCTTTAGAAACAATATGACCAAGGAAAGAAATTTGTTGCAACCAAAACTCACACTTGATGAATCTTCCATACAGTTTCTTTTCTTTTAATGTTTGCAAGATAACCATTAAGTGTCTTTCATGCTCCTCTTTACTTTTAGAAAACACCAAAATATCATCAATGAAAACCACCACAAACTTATCCAAGAACTCATGGAAAATTCTATTCATTAAGTCCATGAGTACAGCAGGTGCATTGGTTAGCCCAAAAGGCATTACTACAAATTCATAATGGTCATATCTCGTACATAACGCGGTCTTCAGAATATCTGCCTCCTTTGCCTTCAGCTGATGGTACCCCGATCTCAAGTAAATCTTTGAAAAAAACTGAGCTCCCTGGAGCTGGTCAAACAAATCATCGATATGAGGAAAAGGATATTTGTTCTTAATAGTGATGTTATTCAAGGCTCTATAATCAATGCAAAGTCTCATAGAACCATCTTTATTTTTAAGAAATAAGACAGGAGCACCCCATGGTGATGTGCTAGGTTGAATGAAACCTTTCTCTAATAAATATTTCAATTTCTCCTTCAACTCTAAAAGTTCAATTTGAGCCATTCGATAAGGAGGTTTTGAAATTGGCTTAGCATCAAGAACTAAGTCAACAGTAAACTCAACTTCTCGATCTGGTATTATTCCAGGCAACTCATCAGGAAAAACATCAGGATACTCATTTACCACTGGAACATCATTAATCTGAACAGTTCCTTTATTTTCAACGATGTGTGCAAGGTAACATTCATTTCCATCTTTTACAAGTTTCTTGGCCTCTTGATAAGTTATCAACAGTAAGGGTTCATTCTTGTACACAAACTGAAAGTCTTTCTGAAAAGAAACTTCTTTAGCTCTGCAGTCAATCTTATCATGGTAAATAGAGATCCAATCCATACCCAGGATAACATCAAACTCTACTAGAGGTAGAACAATAAGGTTTGCAAGTAGGTTCCTTCCACAGATAAGGATAGGAAGATTCTTATAAATTCTTTTTGCCTCAACATTTCCCCCAGGTGTTTTTACCACAAGTTCAGGAGTCATTTCTTGAGATGGTATTCCCATTTTACTAGAAAAGGTTTCAGAGATGAATGAATGAGTAGACAACGAATAAAACAACACACTGGCATAATCTGAAAAAACAAACAAAGTACCTGATACAACTTCATTTGATGGCCCGACGTCTGCCAAAGTAGTTTCAAAAGATTTCACCACCCCTTTCTACTTGTATTCCAACTGCTTCCCATCACTCAAGCTCTTTGTCGGACACTCGTTTCCATAGTGACCCATCTCATTGCACTTATAACATTTCACTAACTATAAATCAAATTTGGTCTTACCTTCACCTTGATCCTTTTCAGTGCAATCACGAGCCTTATGTCCCATCTTACCACATCGGTAGCACTTTCCAGAATTCAGAAGACATTCCCCAGCATGCCTTTTGCCACATTTATCACAAACTGGAAACTTAGTTTTCTTACCATCAGACTTTTTTGAAGAATTCTTACCTCTCTCCTGCAACCTCGGTCTCTTATTCTACTGGTTGTTATAGAACACTTGGTCATCGGAAAACTCCATTTCCACCTTCTCAGCACATAGAACAATCTTTTCATAACTTTTAAACTCACGAGAAGCTAATGCCCTTTGATATTTTTTCTTTAATCCTGAGTAAAAACGATTGATTTTACTATAAAGGTCTCGGATAAAATTTGGAGCATACCTTGCCAATCGAGTGAACCTTTCTTCATAGGTATCCACTGAGTCTTCCTCTTGCCTCAATTCCAAGAATTGCTTTTCCATCCTAAGTCGAACATCCTTAGAAAAATACTTCTCAAGAAACATACCTTTGAATTTATCCCAGTCGAGAGCATCAATCTCATCAGCATCCCTTATATTTTTAACCATCAACCACCACTGATCTGCTTCACCCTCCAAACGGTAAATAGCAAGACTAACCTTTTGATTGTCTGAACACCCCATGACATCGAAAATCTTCTCCAGTTCTTTAATCCACCCTTTAGCTAACACAGGGTCAGATGATCCTCTGAATGATGGGGGATGTTGCCTCATGAAATGTTCCACCACTGACATGTTCCTATGCGGTTGATCTGGCTGATCTCGTGCATGGATACCACCACCATTTATAGCCTGAGTCAACTGTTCCATCACTGCAACAAACTGTTCAGTTCCAATTCCGAACATCTCAGGATGCTGATTCGGAAGGTTATTTCCTTCTGTATGCCTTCCTAGCACTGCTTCCCTATTTCCTCTACGGAAAACCATTCTGAACAAACATGTCTTAGATGAAGCAACATGGTATTCTTCAAATGCTATATCATTTCAATTTGACCATAAAAAATATTTTTGGATAATCATTTAATATAATTCTAAATCCTAAAGTTATCTAAACCGACCTCTGATACCGACTATAAGGCCACAGCCTTAAACCTTACATAATCTTGAGTTATCACAAGATTACACGTTGAGGATCTTTTCAGGTTTAGAGTTTTAGAGAATTAGATCTTAAAACATGCATTACAACCCACATTTAAGCAAAGTGGTTACAATAAAAGGTAGTATTCTTTTTCCCATCAACGGAAACATATTGAAAATAAAACATGGATTATTTCTTGACACTTCCTTGACACTATCATCTTATCATATACCTTTCCCGTGACCTGTGAAAAACATATCAAAAACTTGAGATGAGCATAAAAACTCAGTATGGGTTATAAAAAAAACATGGAAAGGAAACATGAGTTCATATGTACATAAGAATGAAATCATACTTTACCCATAAAACATAGGCACATTTTCATACCTCATAAAAACATGAATAAATCATAGAAATCATAAGACATAAAGGTAACTTGAGGCATTCATAACATTCTTACGTAGGGAGTAACCCTCTTGGTTACGTTTGGAATACCCATCACAGTATATTCCCTAAATCTCTTCGGAGAAACCTTAACGTTTCACTCCTTCACGTTACCCAATGCATAGGAGAGCTATATCGGGCTCACCCGCCCTTAGTTTATCACAGAACCACCCTTCTTCATAATAATGCCCAAGAACCATAACATAATCATATCACATAAAACATGCATAAAGGAAACATAACATTTTCACCTTTCAATCACAAGATATCAATACAACACATTGATATAAAAACATTATGAAAACCATTTTCAATACCCAAATAAAAGAAAAGTAAAAAATGGGATTTATTTTTCTTTTAAAAAGAAGGTATGTCTTGTAGAGGAAGCCAAAACTCAAATAATGGTCACGACGGCGGAGAAGTCGTTGTCACCGCATACGTACGAAAAAAACATTCCCTTTTGTCATCTAGTAAACACTTATTATAAAAAATATTCCTTTTGAATAAATTTAAAAGTCAAAGGGGTTTATACACCATATAAAAAAAGTTGTGTATAAAACAAAATATGCCTCAATGAAAGGAGATTGAGACGAAGTCCCATACCTCGTATCCGACTTGACCCGACCATTCTTTAATCTCCTGAATAATAAACTTGAGTTAATCTCTACTTGCTTAAGAACCTTTTTTAAGTTCATTATTCCTTTTATACCATGTTATGAACATCATGTAATAATTTATGTTAATAATGTTCATTTTGTCAGTATTTGGTTCTTAAGTCAAAAATAGTCTTCTTACACTTACATGTTGTTAATTTGTTCAAAGGTTCATTATATCCAGAATGATATTAATGATTTGGATAACATATATATCATATATATTCAGAATATACATGTATTTATAATATTACATCACATTCAGAGGTAAGAAATGAAATGCACCGTTCAGGGAGACGGTAAGTCGTACGTATGTATGAACGCTACTTCCATTTCTATTTCGTATTTTCTGGAATGGAATCATAATGATAGAAGAGTATATTATAATTCCAGTATAATAACATATATAATATCATTAACTTTATCCTTTACACATCCCACATATGGTATTGACTAATCAAATCACTTTCAGGGGGCGGTAGTCCGCACTTCCTAAAATGAAGATATCGTGTTTACCCATAATAGAAACAATAGCGGTATGCCATAAATGAAAAATACAGAAGCTTAAAGAAAGAATAAAAATATTATATATCATATATAAAAATAGTGACATCATAATGGCCACCTTTGAAGGTGTTATATGAGTATTGAACCATCATCGTTTCGGGAGGCAGAATTTCGCCATCCACGGAAACTGTATGTTCTTTAACCATTTGATGTAGTTTTGTGAGAGTGTAGCTCAAATAAATCTTATAACAACATCCTAGTATATGGAAGATACTGTTGTTGTTACAAAATAAGTAAACAAAAAGAGTTTAGGGGTTTGGAGAAGCAAAATAAAACAAATGAACATGAGAGAAAGAATTACATTTAAAAGTGTAACTCCTTTTGATTTGAGCCTAAAGGCTTCCTTTGAAAGGATTATGCCCAAAGGGAATCCTCTAGGATGAGGATAGGGATGTGGAGAGAGTAAATGGGCAGGGGATGGCCGAGACAAAGTCTTGAGGAGTGTGTGAAATGAGGTAGAGGTGGGGGCCTTTTATAAGAGGAGAGGAGGGGCACATTTGGAAATCATGAAACTATTATTTTATTTTCAAAAGTTTTTAGAATTTATAAGGTCCCAAATTGATATATTTCGAATATAAGATGATAAGTCTTAGAAATAATTCCATCCAATAGTTTTTGGATAAGTTTAGGTCTTAGATATTACATTATCTTTCCATTTTATTTAAATCGTTAAATAATGAGGTCATCACTGCATCATCATGATGTCATAAATAATTTAATTTATTTAATGTCTAAAAATAATAAAAAAATTAATATAATGTAGGAAATATATTTATCTTTCTAATGAATATTTATAGAAAAAAATATGATTCGTATAACCCCTTATAAAAATTGTTTTAGTAAAACAATTTATGTTAGTGTCATTTTCACCTTTATTTTAAAAAAAGGCATTAAAGTCATTATCTCACCCAAGTGGCTCCATGGGGTCCCCTAAATCGACCCATGGGTTTTATTGGTCTCCCATGACTGACCCAATAGGTGTAGGACAAGTGTTAGGGTGTTTTCACATTTTTATAATATCATTTTTACCTTAAATTACACTAATTACCTCTAATCGCGATTAATGAAAAAAAGTTACTATTCACCAACAAAGTATTTTCATCCCATTGAACAAAATTTTACATAATAATGACAACCATGTATGTAGGATTTTTGAAATTCAGAACAAAAAAGTGGCAAAGTTTCATTTAAACGAAAAATCAGTTTCTTTAACTACCACTTAGTTGTTTCACTATTCATCAAAAATTGAAGTTTTTCCGAAAATTACCAAAAATTCACCCTAAGATATATTTGATATTCCGAAATCAAAAATTATGTCTATTCTAAAAAATTCAAAACATATAAGTCACATTAATTAATTTAATAATTAATTTCCACTGTTATGACAAATAGCGTGTTCTTATGAAACAATAAGTATCAAAAGATTGACACCAGTTTAAGTCCAATTTCAAATTGAAATTGATTCAAATGACCACAATAGGATTAAATGGTAAAAATATATTCTAATTTCACTTAAAAACCAATTAAAAAGATAATCTAATCATATAAATAAATTAGATTAAAAAGCAGTTTTGATGTAAAATTCAGTATTTTCCACTATTCATTAAAAAAATGAACAATGTCAGAAAAATACCAAAAATTCACACAAAGTAAATTTTGATGTCCCAATCATAAGGAATAAGTTTATTTTGACAAACATAGTTTATAAAATTGTCAAAAGATAGATTCAAAATTGTTTTGCCATCAAAGGCAGTAAAACAATCTTTTTAAAATATTAGTGTATTCCATGCTTAAGATTGGATTTATTTTCATTTTAAGCCTCTAAAACACTATCTAATTCATTAATAGACATAGATAAAATATCTATTATTAATTACTTACTTGGGATGTTACATTAAAACTAAGTGATAAGGTTTAAAATATAATAAAAATACTTATAAATTTTAGTATATGAGTTTATTTATAATCATAATATTAAAAAATTAATAATTGGCTATTTTTTCGACATTCATATTAAATCAATTTTTATTATTATAAAAGATGAATAAATAGAAGGGTGCCACTCCACTAATTTATAAAAGGTAACTTCATTCCCTAAGTAATATTCAAAAATTGAGCACCCTATCTCAAACAAAAACTGTTGAAATTCATTCCCAAATATCATCCCCATGTCTTAGAGTAATTGTTTTCCTCAAAATACCAATCCTATAAGGATAAAGGTGTACACTAACGGAGGTTATCAAAAGAGAAGTTACAAATCCAAACTAAACTCTTTCAAGTTTATTTATTCTTATACCTCCTTATAATATTATCAAACTATTATAAAATATTAAAATAATTATCTTAAATATAAATTAATGGTATTATGTTTATGTAAATATTATTTTCTACCTCATTTACAACCTCTGAGAAATGAAAACATCGCTTGTGCATATGTATGAACTACCGTCTCCAAGAAGTGATGAGTTTCTTTTTTTACATCACCACCTCAATTTTTTTTATAAATATGAATTTAATGGATATATATAATATTTATGGAATAATTATGGTTATATAAATATAATATAATATACACTATCTTACAATCCCATATTTTGAAAAATTGAAAAATGTGGCTTGGGCATATGTGTAGATCAACACCTCCATGGACGACACATTTCATTTTTGATTACCATCTCAGATGGAAGTTAAAAAGGATGAAATTAATGAATTAATATGATAATTATAAAAAAGGTATTATTATATATAGGTAATAATTTATGTATTTTATTTCTTTTCCATTATTTATAAAAATAATAATGTCGCTCTTTTGTACATGCAGACTATCGGCTCCATGTTATGACATATTTAATTTTTCATGAATGAATTGAATGGATTATTATAGAATAGTATTTAAAGTATAAAAATGATAATTAATATATTATTATGTTTTTAAATGATTAAAATATGACCCCTTTATCTTGTTCAACCTATAAAAGTTATTTTGAGTTTATGAATCGGATGTCTTCAAAACATTCAACGTTAACTTGACCGAATTACAAAATAAATATATAATGGAAAAAATGACATGAAATGAATAATAAAATGGAAGTGAACATGAAAATTTTATTAATAAATTAAATAGTTAACAATATTTTATTTTTCATGAGTTAAATAATGTATGATAAAATTCAAGACTTGAGGTAAGAGATTTTTCTTTCAAACCAAAATTTAAATGTCTTAGAGATATTATCCAATTATGTTTACTCTGTATCCTTGATTACAATTTTAATTACTCAAGAATTTTAGAAATATTATTACATGTTTTTAACATAAAAAACCATTAAAACAACTAAAGGATTGAGTGGACTAGTGAATTTGGAAGACTAGGTACATAAAACCAAGACCTAAAACTGAAATAAAAATTCTTTATTTTTATCTACATAATGAACTCCTAAATCCATTTGATATTATAAAACTATTTAAAATATCCTAGGGTGTACATAAAAAAGGGGTGATAAAAAAAATCCTATTAAGGGAATCAAAATGATGGGTAATCATTATGTATAAATCAAAATATATAACATGATATAATAAAGAGGTATGGATCATAAGAAATCTTATAGATTCATCATATAATGAATATGGAATCATAAGACTATGGAATCAATGGAATACAACGAAAACATAATATGTGACTTATGTATAAGACAATTTTATCTTATAAGAAAACATAACGTGGTTGAAAAAGTCACATCATGGATTATGTTTACTCCCCAATTCGATACATGTCATCTCTTAAGACAAAAGCATTAACCAATGCATTAGAGAACCATCTGGGAAAAAATCATAATATTCAGATTATTATGTGTTCCACAAAAGAAAATCAATTATAATTCATAAAAATAATAATTTACCATGGAATGAAATGGGTTTTATAATATTTCCTCATATCATAATCAAATGTGATTTCATAAATATTCTAAAGAAAAAATAGTATTAAATATTTCATATTTTCTAATATGAGTACATAATAATAGGTCTCCAAATGTTTAGGGTTATGTAAAATTATTATGGGATAGAAAATTTCCCCTTAATTAGGTTTTATTTTAATGATGTTATTTGAGGAATTAACATTAGATATGTATTACCTCAACAAAGGAAGGGAGAATAAGACAAATATATACGTAATATATATATATATATAGAATTTAGAAGTTTTCCATATCATAAAATAATGAGAAAAAGTTATTTATAGAGGGAAATTTTTTAACAAACCGAGATATTAAATGAATAATATTATGTTTTGTTTAATATACAACATGTAATACTAAGCTTTAAAGAATCAAAGAATATTATTATTTAAATATGGATGTTATAACATACTTATTGAACTGGCAGGTATGAATAAGAATAAAAAAATTATGATATATATAGAGAACATAATCAATATTAATTTATTGATAAATTATTAGGAAATAATAACTTAATTTTAATTAAATCAATTTTATTTTTTAACAGTTCCTTTTCTTAAAAAATGGTTTTCATTTCATTTTCTAAGAAAAATTATAAATAAATTATTTATATTTTAGAAATTTTATTTTTTAAATGTGATATAATGTTTGGAATTATCATGTAAAATTTATATTAGAGTAATGTTTTTATGATTTTTCTGAAGTGATTTATTTTCCAATAAATAGTTAAAAATACTGATTTTCATTGAAACCAATTTTTTTGTTTGATTATTTCAAAATGATTTCTTTTATTTTATAATCATTTAAAATTAAAATTATATCTATTATAATATTAATAATAAAATTATGTTTAATAGAATCAATTTTGTTCTTGACTTTGGTATAAATTCATTTTTATACTTAAAATGCATTTTTCTAAAAAAAATATTTTCTATTGCTTTTTAATTTTAATATGAAATTATTTTTTTACAATTATTTAAATTTAATATTCAAAATTTTATTATATATATTGATTCAAGAGTTAAAATTTACTTAAATATTTACCTTTTATTTTTTGTCATTATAAATAGTAATTATTCTAATGAATTGTCACCACGATAAGGGAAAATTAGGAAATTAAAGTTAAAAATAATTTTATAAAGACTAAAAAATTAACCTAAAAATTGAATTTATTTAATTATATGGCTCTATTTCATAAATAATAATCCAATATTATAAAATGTTACATTTTTTTCTTTTTGGTTGTGATTTGGATCCTAATAATATTTAAGTAAAATATAAAGTCTAAAATGCCACTTTCTTAGTTTTAAATACTATAATTTTTTTTGATGATGATAAAACCATATTATGTTTGGTTAAAATAATTTATTTGAAATATATTTTATTATTTTCCATTTATATTTTTTTTGTTCCAGTGATGAAATAATAACCTTAAATGTTTACACAACACCGACATAGTAAATATTAAATTAATTGAAAAATAAATAAACCATATTGAAAATATCAAAAATAATATTAGCATAATGAAATATTGTTATCCAAGAATTTTTCACAAAAATATACCATTCCACAGATTAGAAAAATTATTACATTCTAATTAATATTTTTTCAGTTTCTGTTAATATTAACATTAAAAGAATAGTTCCAAAATTGACATTAATGATATTTTATAATGAATAATATTTTATTAAGTGATTTAAAACTCATAAAAATTAAATATTCAGGAAATTTATTTGGATATAGTTTAAAATATCAATCATGGTCTATTTATGGTCAAATTTTTAATTTCTACTAATAATATTGAACCCTAAATAGTAAAAACTTGTATTTTCACTATAATTGTCAAAAGGGTAAACAAAGTGTTAATAGAAAATATTAATGGTGAAAAAATATTTTAAACATGTAAAATTTTTATTTTATGAAATTATTTAGACTCATACTAATCTTATCATATGAAAATATCAATTTTAAGGGATTCAAACAAGAAAATTAATTTAATTTAAATTAATAATTTAGGAAATTCCAAAAATGCCGCCTCACTTATGGAGGAGAACATCAAAATCTCTCTTCCACACACTTAAAAAGAATTTTAGTTTGAAAAATAAATTCCAAAAACCTTATTTAAAATCCATCCTTATATTCTAGAGGCATAAGTTTTGGAATAATTCTGACCTTATAGGAATTAAGGTTTAATAGAAAGGTTGTTTTCTAAAAAAGATGTATAACTTTTCAAAAAAAAATAGTATTATTTATTCTTCTACCTCATTAAAATATTATTATAAAATGAATAAAAAATATAAATATTAAATTAAATATTCTTAAACGTTTTTATGCTAATTAAATACACTTTATTCATCCCCTCCTCAATCAAATTGGGAGAAAAACCATATTTTATGTGTATGACAGATTACCACCTCGTGAATCAATTTAATTCATTTTCCATCACAGAATCTCATGAATGGTTATAAGGACTGATTTAATTTACATATATGATATTAATGAAATATTTAAACTTTTAAAAATTAATATTTCATTTATTATCTTACCTTTATAATCAATGAAAAATGATAATGTCATTTGTGCGTACATGTGGACAACGTCCTCCACAAAGTGATGTGATTCACTTTTCGTTATAAAGTCACATAGATGATATTTATAAGCATATTTAAATATATAATATGATATTTAAGATATAATTATTATTATTTACTGATAAAATAATGATTAAATTATTTTTATCATAATCATTGAAAAATGAAGTCGTTAATCATACATACGTATGATTTACTGTCCCCATGATTGTTATGTTTTTATTTTTAAAAATAATCATTTTTGGATAGATTTATATGTAACTTAATGCATAAAATTTATTATCATATCATTATTATTATTTTATATATTATGTAAAATTAAATTATTTTACCATGGTCAACACAACAAAGCCATTTAGAATCATTTAAATGAACATCCTTAAAACACATGATGTGGATTTAACTAAATATGTAATTAAATACTTCAATTAAATAAATGAAACATATTGTTTGATAATAATAAATTAAACCAGAAAAATTTTCTTAAGTGATAAAATAATTTATATATTATTATTATATAGGAGTTAAGGGTCATGCATTGAATGTCTAGACTCAAGGTAAGGGATTTTATCTCAATTTCACTTTATTGAGGAACATTTTAATGTTATACAACTAATTTATTTTTTTGGTGTATAAAAATATGATTATACTTGTTATTTCATGAATCCTTAAATATTCATGGTATTTTTGCTTTCAATTAAATTTGATTCATTCAAGGGGATTTGACATGAATGTTACCAAGTAGAATGGGGTTTTACAAACATTATTTCAATTCATTTGATTATATGTGTAGAGACCCGAAGCTTGACGTACATTGACATTACATTACTTTTGCGGAATACTTAGTACATAACAAAAACACACACACAAGGATCGTAATAGTTTAGTGTCTTTGGAAACATGGAACATAATCTTCTAATCGTGGTGAAAGATCTTCAATATGTCCCATAAAGATCTTCGTTTTTTTACCTAAAACCTTTCTTTATATCCTGGGGAAAAGAAAACATAAAAGGGTGAGCTCAAATGCTCAGTAAGGGTATACAAAAGAAATAAAAATCATATCATATCTTTTTGAAAATCATAACCTGCAAAAGAGATCATAATATCTTAACATGGAACAAATCATAGAAGTGAAAATGAGATCACCATAATCATAACATGAAACTTGAAACTTTGTGGCATGCACACATAATCATGGAAAATCATTTCTTGTTAGTCATGACTCATTGCCAAGACTATCTTAGTGGACAAAGTCCCTTTCTGAATCGAGTAACCCTCGTTTCAGTCCTGTTTCACTGAACCGATATAACCTACCATTCCAGCCATGTCTATCTCATGAGATATAAAATCTTTACCCAATGCATTGGAGGGAGATATAGGTCCCACCCATCTTATAATGAATGCTTTCTTATGTGTGCCACATAATCATAAAACATACATCATCGCATAACACATGTAACAAAAATGGGATTCTTGAAACATCATGACATCATAAATCAATTCATATAAGATAAAGGAATTCATAAAAATAATTCCATCACAACATGATCAAATCAATTTAATAATAGGGATAAAAACAGAACCCTTTATTATCTTAGATGGAAAATAATTTTGATAAAACACTTGAACTCCATTCTTGAGGAAAATATCATTTCTTCTTCAAAAACATTTTTTCTTTCATAACATGTCATACCACTTTAAAATAAAGGAAGTTGATTAAAAATAAACTTGAAAACTTGTAAAGGAAGCTTCTTGGAAATAATGTTTTAAAAATCCATTCATGCCGTATAAGTTAAAAAAAACATTCTTCGTACTTTTGTCGGAAAAGTCAAAAAGTACCTCGTACGAAAAAACGACAAAAGATTCCTTTCATATTCGTTACTAAAAACTCACCGAAGGGTAAAATTGGATTTAAACTATTGTAAGTGGATGGAAACAATATTACATATTGAGGGAACATGGATGTGGATGATAAAATACACGCCAGTAAATACTTACGAATAAACAATCTCGGATAAAAATGAGATTGTGATATTTCCCTTACCTTAGGTCCGACTTGCTTTGTAAGTGTCTGAACCTCCTGTATAATGATTTAAATCATGTTATTGACTTATTACATAATCATATTCATTGTTATGATATCATATATGGTTCACTTATGACATTATATTACCCGTTCTTTTGTAAATTCCAGGTTAAAGAAGCGTTTTGGGTAAAATCGTTTCATTTATCGTAGGTGTTTTGATTTGTTGTTCTTGACATTATTATTACTTATATCATGATTTACTTACTTCCAGAATATAAAATATGATTTATATATCATATATATTCAGTATATATATATATATAATAGATAGATAAATGAAATGAAAAACACCGTTCATGGAGACGGTAGTCCGTACGTACGCATGAACGCTATTTTCCTTTCCTTATTGTCTTGAATGGAAGTAAGTAGATGACATAAATATATATATATATACATAAATCCAGTAGCTTTATAATGTCATATATTTCATTATTATTTCTTATATATACTTTATAATCATTCTTAAATGGTTAACATGGAGAATGAATCTCATCGCGTCGTGGAGACGGTAGTCCGTACGTACGCACGAGCGATGATATTATTTCTATAAATATTGAATTGAATTGGAGTGGATTATACAATATATCAGAATCAATATGATGTTGTAATAACTATGTATAGTTATTATTTACACCATTATACCCATCCATGTAAGGTGGTGGTGGAAAATAGATTACACCACGGCGTGGAGACGGTATTCCGTACGTACGCACGCGCGGTGATTTCTTTTTCCGTAGGATGGATAGATGGTGAAATAAGGATGTTTCATACTTATAATAACATATCAGTATATGAGTGATACTGATGTTATTACTTCATAATGAAACAACCTAATAAGAAGAAGTGGAAGAAGAAATAAAGATGAAAGAATTGGTAACGGTAATTACCTCTTCTTTGAAGCGCCTCTTTGAGACCTCCTCTTAGGGCACTACAATTGGTATTTGAGGAAGACCAGAACCTCTAGGATGTTGCTAGGGAAGTGGAGAAGAGATTTTGGCAGGGGTTGGCCGAGCTTGAGAGCTCAAATTGGTGTGAGGAGGAGGGGGAGGAGGT
This sequence comes from Viscum album, assembly GCA_963277665.1. Classification (NCBI taxonomy): domain Eukaryota; kingdom Viridiplantae; phylum Streptophyta; class Magnoliopsida; order Santalales; family Viscaceae; genus Viscum; species Viscum album. The sequence continues at coordinate 1,989,077,536 of OY728141.1, forward strand.
GTCCTTTTATAGGGGAGGAGAGGGGCACCTTAGGAATTCTTAAAAATATTAATTTATAATAAATCTAACCCCACTTAAAAACCTCAAAAAATGACTCATATTCGAAGCTTAGATGAGATAGGGTTGTAATCTCATCAACCAATCAAATTTAGACATGTTTGGATCTTATTTTAAACCTTATCAATTAGATTTAACTCTAAGTTAAATAATTTAACTTTTACCGTGTCTTTTTGTTTTCTTTCACTATATGGTTAATACACTTACTATAACATGCCAAACGAACCCCAAATTGTTTATTATTAATATATATATCCTTATATAAGTCATTTGGCAAAACCTTAGATTTTTAGGAATAAAATAACAATTAATAATATAATATTGGATTTAAAAACTATTTTGTGTCAATTTTGACACTATTTGATATATGATTTTTGTGAAAGTCATAACAGAATTAAATGTTCGAACCATGTTGATTAAATCAACATTAATATATCATAGTAACCTAGAAAATTAGTGGAATTCATAAAAATTCTCAAATTACATTTATTTTGGTGTTTATAACATCAATTATGTCAATATTTCATAAATAAGATAATTACTGCATCATCTTTGTGTCGTAAATTAATTAAATTATTTGATGTCTAAAAATTACAAATAAAATACCATTATGTAGGAAATCTTTTTATCTTTCTAATTAATATTTATAGTCTAATTTAGCTTATGTATAACCCCATATTAAAAATTATTTACTTATTAAACTTTGATTTTAACTATTTTAACCCTTCTTTAAATAAATTAATAATAAATGTCCTAATCTAATCCAAGTGGGCCTAAATGGTCATATTTTATTCCTAAGTTTGTTTTTGGTAGAATTACACTTGTCCAATAGAATTAGGACATGTTTTAGGGTAATATTGATATCATATTTACCCTTAGTTACCCTATTTACTATTAACCGCGGTAAAAATAGTAAAAAGTTACTATTCACCAAAAAATTATTTTTATCTCATTGAACCACATTTTACTTACTGATATCAACCGTGTCTGTCGGATTTTTGAAATTCCATTCACAGAAGCGGTAAAATTAAGTTTTATGAAAAATTCAATTTTTTAACTACCACTTAGTAGTTTCACTATTCATCAAAAAATGAAGGTTTTCAGAAAAATGCCAAAATTTCATCCTAAGCTATATTTCATATTCTGAATTCAAAAATGAAGTCTATTTTACCAAATTCATAACATAGAAGTTGAATTAATTAATTTTATAATTAAATCCCGCTGTTAAGACAAATAGCGTGTTTTTAAGAAACAATTTCTATCAAAAGATTGACACTTGATTATGTCTGGTTTAAATGTGAAATTACAACCAATGACCAACATTGAATTAAATTGTAAAAATATATTCTAAATATACTTTAAAACCACTCAAATTAATAATTTATCACTATTAATTATTTCGATTAAAAAATTTGTTTTTTAATTATAATTAATAATTTTCACTATTCATCAGAATATGAAAGTTATCCGAAAAGTACCAAAATTTCACCTTTGACTAAATTCGATACTCCGAATCCAAAAATGAAGTTCATTTTGAAATATAAGATTTACAGAATTTTAAAAAGTGGTTATTACTATTCATAACGGCTAGTTTTAATAATATTTTAATAGCATATCGTTGTTTAGTGAAACTCGTTATTGCGTACTACACACGCTATCGAGGAAGGTCGCGATTGCGTGTATGCAAGGCAAGTGAAGGATGCGTGTTGTGCAAGCTCCTTTTGGTGTAGCGTACAACACAAGACATTAGTGAAATAAAAAGAATATTTTTCATAAATTCTCGGGCTGTTACATTCTACCCCCCTTAAAATGAATTTCGGCCTCGAAATTCATCGGGGTTATAAATGGTTTACTATTCGAAAGTTTCTTTAATAGAAACCCACATCGTAAAAAGGAATACCAAAACCAATCTTTAAAAACAAAAGTATGAAACGTAACGGTTACCCAAATAAACTAATCACTGGGTTTCCACATAGGTGAAAATATGGATATGGAAGAGAAATCTAACCATCATGTTCTGATGGAGAGTGGTAGAGAACATGGCTATGGAAAAGCCAGTAATCACAAATCCATATATTTGTGATGATATAAGGTACCATCTGATTCATCAGGTATAAGATCACTAGGACAACATTTTTGGTTTTCAAGATCATTTCCCTAAAGTTGAAAATTTGAATTAGAATAAATACTTACTTTATTTTGGTACAATCTCACTGTTGTTCATGCCTTGAACAATTTCCACTTCATCTCTTAAATAAATGAAGTTGAATTTGTTATTCGTGAAGTGTTAGCAGATCATGTGATAGAATGATGGGTCATTCCATCTGTCTCAAACAAAAGGTTAGCAAAAATTATATACCTAAGTCGATCTATAGTGAGATTAATCACATATGGTTCCTAAAATGGACTTATACTTCATATATCATACTCCTTAATATAATAAAACTAGTTTCTACTAAACAGGGACTTCCTGTAGGCCAGTGGTAGGCGATAAAGGCCAGTCGCACTTCGGTTGTGGGTTCGATTCCTACAGCCTTGTCCGAAGCGATGGGCTGTCGCCTGTCCTGCAGGTTGTCCCTTTTTCTAAAACTACGTTACTATAACATCCCATCAATAATATCGAAAATCTTCTATCCTTAAACAATACTAACTTATGTCCAACATAATCCAGTCTAATCTTTAGGCTTATACATAATACTGCAGTCCACTCTCATAACAAAGTGAAAACGATTACCAGAGATTTAACACCATCGTCGATCCCCATATATCATAAGATATGTTTTGTTGGTCACATTCCAAACATTCAAAGTCCTTAATCATGTATTCACTTGAATACCTTAGTGAAAACATGAATGCAGTTAAAAGTTAACACTCTCCACATACCAAAATCCTCAAAATTCTATATACTCAAACCATGATATCACTTAGTCCTTATATCAATCATGAGCTCATGAATACTGTTAAACATTTCATTTTCTCGTTATCCCTTCATTATGCGCATAATATCTCAATCACTTTGAATACCACATTAGACCAATACATAAATATTCCAATATTCCATGATACAATATTATTTTGGAATCCCATTACATAAACACTTAATCATTCCACCACATCGTTGTCATATTCAACATTGCCAATAGTGATCGCATGTGACTTCCCTTTGTCCTTTGCCTTAAGCGGTTGCTCATGTCGATCATCACTAACCCTTGGATTAGGGAATTTATTAGCATAATGCCCCATTTCCTTGCACTTGAAGCATTGAAGTGTTGTAACGCCCCGACCCCAGCTACCCAGAGTCGGTGCATTACTTCGTAACATTGGCATGATCACAAGAAAGATCAAATCTCGAAAGACCGATTGGTTTAGTAGCCTTGGAAACACTAGATATATTCATAAAGTTTTACATTACATTTCAAAGTGAAAAACTACTACAACAACAAAGTCTTCATATCCACACTATTAACCCCTCATAATATCCCTGCAAGTCAATCATAATTTACTTCTTCACTACCTGGGAAAAATAAAACATAGAAAAGGGGTGAGCTCAAATGCCCAGTAAGGATAACAATATAGCGGAACATTCAAAATAAGCATAAACATTTAAGGCAATGAATTACTAAAACAAAAGCCTTTTAAAATTGAACTTCAACATAGTATGGCAAAAGTAAAATGAAATAATGCCATTTACTTGTTCACATGGATATTCTACTAATCGAATAATCACATGAAATATCAATAACCACTTTCATAATGTTGGAATGCATAATGATAAACGTTAATTTCTTTGTCTAGGCCTCATCCCAAGACCTAGGGGTTACTTCTAACCGGAACCCAACCCGGAGTGCCTCTAATAACCGGACACCAACCCGGAGTGCCTCTAATAACCGGACACCAACCTGGAGTGCCTCTAATAACCGGACACCAACCCGGAGGGCATACTTTTACCAGTCCCTAACCTGGAGGGCTTACTTTAACCAGTCCCCAACCTGGAGGGCTTACTTTTACCAGTCCCCAACCTGGAGGGCTTACTTTTACCGGTCCCCAACCCGGAACATACTTGTTTAGCACATTCATCTGAAGAAAAGTTTGAAATATAACATAAACATTCGGATTAAAACTAGCATACGAAATGTCAATAATTTCACTATAAACTATGAATGGTATAAAAATAGCACATCCACAGTCAAACATATCACAAAACCTTCAATACAATATAGAAGTTTTGTATCATAATAAATCAACTTCAAATAATCTTAAAATCCATCAAAGGATGTTGACATAGATGAAATCAAAATTCTTTTTAAAGAAGTATCTCCTTTTATTTTGAAATCATTTAAGATACATATAAAATAAAACATTTTCTTTGAAAATATTCTTATAAGCTTGTATGGAAAGCTTCGACGATTTTATAACGGCGGAAAATAACCGCACCCGCCGTATAAAAACATTCTTACCTCAATTCTGTCGAAAAGGTTAAAAAGGACATTGTTTTGAAAACGACGGAAAGATTCCTTTATAAACCTCTTATAAAAAAATTCAAACAAGGGTATAAATGACTTTAACCCATATTCTTGTAAATAGTAAAAATGTTTTGAAATACATTTTTAAGAAAACATGGATGTGGATGATAAAGAGATCCCAGTAGATTATTACGTATAAACAACCTCGGATAATGAAGAGATTGTGAAATAACCCTTACCTTGTACTTTTCCTTGGTTGGGGTAGGTTAACCTCCTGTATAATGGTGAAATAATTGTTATTAAATTATACAAGAATCATATACATTAATATGATATCATATATGATCTTTTAACATTGCTTTGATAATAATATCTTAGTATTATCGTTGTTTCGGGTGTGAACTTTCTTGTTTTCTTTTGTATGTTTTGTTACGTAAGACATGTTTGTAAAGGATAGGTTGTATATTATTCATATCCAGAATGATATAAAGTCCTTAAACATCATTTTTAAATAATAAAATTATAATTATACTTGAATGGATACGATGGAGAATGAATCTCATCGCGTTCGTGGAGACGGTAGTCCGTACGTACGCACGAACGCTACTTCCATTTAATTTTTTATTTTAAAAGAATCGAATCCAAATGATAAATAGGTATATTACTATTCCAGTATAATATAATATTTTATATATGTTACATAAGTTCATTAACACCATCCTTTATATGTTCCATGTGTGGTATGAACGAGTCATATCATTTTAAGGGGGCGGTAGTCCGCACTTCCTCAAATGAAATTATCGTATGTATATACAACATGAAACGAATAATGGTATGAAATAAAATGGAATTTCAGAAGCTTATATATAAAATATATATCCTTAATATCATATTTAATTACAGTGACATCATAATGGCCACCATGAGATGTGGTAAGATGTATTTGAACAATCATCGTTTCGTGAGGCGTTAGTTTGCCATCCACAGAAACATTATGTCCATCATCCATTAGATGGAGTTGTGTGTATGTGTAGTTTGAATCCTTCTTATAACAACATCCTAGTATATTTAGGATACTGGTGTTGTTACAAAAGAAAGGAAATAAAAAGATTTTGGGGGTTGGAGAAGCAAAATAAATGAAAATACTTTAAGAGAAATTGTTACCTTTAATTTAGGTAACTCACTTTGGTTGGAACCAAAGGACTTCTTGAAATGCTTTCTGCCTAAGGGGAAGCTTCAAGGAGGAGGAGAGGGATGTGGGGAGCTTAGTTGGGCAGAGTTTGGATGAGCCAAGTGGCTTGAGAGGTGTGAGGAAAAGAGAAGGAGGAGTGCCCTTTTATAAGAGGGGTGAGGGGCACCTTTGGAAAAGCTAGAAATATTAATTTATAATAAATTCATATTCGGTTTCCAAAGGCTCCAAAGTTGACTATTCAAAGGATGAGGTGAGGATATGTCGAAAACAACTCATCCAATAGAATTTAGACAGGTTTGGGTACTTATATTAACCTTATCTTTAAGTATTAACTCTAAGTTAATTAGTTTCACTTTTACAATGTCTCTTTGTATTTTTATATAATATGGTTAATAAACTTACTATGTACATCCAAGCGAACCCCAAGTGGTCCATTAATGATGAACCTATCATAATATAAGTCTCTTGGCCGAACCTTAGATTTTTAGGAATTTAATATCAATTAACAATATAATATTTGTTTTAAGAACTCTTTTATGTCAATTTTGACACTATTCAATAGTTGATTTTTGTGAAACTCCTAACAGATTGATTACTTCGAACAAAGTCAATTAAATCAATCCTAATATATCATAGTATCATAGAAAATTAGTTTAATTCATTAAAAGTTTCATATTATAATTATTTGGGTATTTATAAGATCAATTATTTTAATTTTTCACTATTTTAGTAATTACTGCATCATCATTGTGTCATAACTAAAATATATTATTTAATGTCTAAAAATTATAAATAAAATATCATTATGTAGGAAATCTTTTTATCTTTCTAATGAATATTTATAATCTAAAATCCAACATGTATAACCCTATGTAAAAATTGTTCTTCTAAAGGATGTAAGCTTATGCCATTTTTATTTTTATTTTAACTTTATTAATATAATGTGTCATTATCACTTACAAGTGGCTCCAAGGGGTCCCCAAATTTACCCAAGGATGCCCATGGTCGGGTATGTGTACACCAATAAGGTTAGGACACGTTTTAGGGTAATTTTGTATTATTATAATATTATTTTTTTAACCCTTATTTACCGGATTTACCCTTTAACTATGGTAAATAAAATATTTACCGCAGTAATTAAAATAAAAGTTACCTATTTACATAATTTGGACATCCTGATTCCAAATATGGAATCCATTTTCCTAAATTCAAAACACAGAAGTGGCAGAAATTAATTTAAAATTAATTCCCGCTGTCAAAACAAAAAGCGTGTTTTTAAGAGGTAATAACTATCAAAAGATTGACACTTGTTTATGTTCGGTTTAATTGTAAAATTATGTCCAATGACCAAAATTATATTAAATGGTAAAAATATATTCTAAATATACTTTAAAACCACTCAAAATCACAATTTATCACTATTAATTATTTTGATTAAAAAAGTTGTTTTTAATTAAAATTTAGTAATTTTCACTATTCATCAAAATATGAAAGTTATCCGAAATGTACCAAAATTTCACCTTAGGCTAAATTCGATATTACGAATCCAAAAATGAAGTCCATTTTAAAATATAATATATATATAATTTCAAAAAGTAGGTATTACTATTCATAACGGCTAGTTTGATTGGTTACGGTGTGTTAGAACTTGGTGTTGCGTACAACACACGCTAGCGTACCGTGGAAGCTTGGGATATTTAATTTTAAATTTTTTGATGTCCCCATTTAGTCAAAAAGTTTAAAATATAGTATCTAAAAAGGGTTCACTATTAAAATTTGGTAAAAGTGAAATACTGAAAATGAATTTTTTCTTACATTATGTCTAAGAAACTCATAATATGGATTCTAAAATTATAAGGATTATATAAAGTTTAAAATTTAGTTAACACTATTCATAACCTCTTTTGAACAGATTGTTTGGTAAGTCATGGTGCGATTGAACTTGGTGTTGCGTGTAGTGAAAGTTATTGAATTATTTTGAAGATATAACACACTATAAAATCTTGGGGTGTTACATTCTCCCCTCCTTCAATAAATTGCGTCCTCGCAATTTGAAATTGTTCTTCAAAAATAAAAGGTTGAAAATAGAAAATATATTTGTGGGAAAACCCACATCGGAAATTGGGTTACTAAAATTTAGTCTTAATATGAGGAAAAGAGAAATGAAAGGGTCACCACCAAATTATGATCTCGATTCGGAGAACATTGGTGGTAATTTAGAGACATATAATTGGAGGAAAAACGTAAATATTTATAGGTAGTGATTGAGGTCATCAATCACAAACAAGTATGAAATTGAGGTCCTTGAATTCATCAATCTATGATGATTTGAAATACCATCGGTTCAACAAAACATAGGGTATTAGGATAACACATTTTTGACGTTTCGAAATATCTTAGTTGAAATCCCACATCGAAAAATGAATTAATGAGGCCTCTATTTAAAATAAAGAGTGGAAAGTATGAAGATTACCGAAAATAACACATACTAGGGTTCCATATAAGAAAATATGGATATGGAGGAGAAATCTAACCATCAATTATCTGATGGAGAGTGGTAGAGGACATGGCTATGAAAAGGCCAACAATCCCAAAGCCATGAATTAGTGATGATTTAAGGTACCATCTAGGACAACATTTTTGTTCTAAGTTCCTTTTATTAATGTTGAGGAATATGTTTATGAGATTGGCTAAGATCATAAGGAGATATACTTACTTTATAATTAGAGTTTTATCCATTAATAAATTTCTACCACAAACTCATCTTTCACTCTAAAAGATAATAGAATGTAATTTTTTTTTTCTATTTATACTATTCGTACAGGGTTCCAAAATAAATGAATTTATAATTCATCTACCAGATCTTTTAAAAAAAACTACATTATTTAATCCAGGACATCTCGTGGGCCAGTGGTAGGTGATACACCCTTGTCACCCTTCGGTTGCGGGTTCAAGTCTCGCAGCCTTGCCGGACGCGACGGGTTGCCGCCCGACCTCCGGGTTGTCCTTTTATGGCAATCCAAAATAATCCAAACTAGAACTATCCAAAATACTTCTGTCTAAACTCACAGTCCAACATTTACAAGGAAGGTAAACATAATATACATCCTTTTTACCCCGTAATAGAATATGAACACCTTCATCATGTATTACCATATTCCTTATTGATTACATTCATGCTCCCTTATTCCATATAGAATGCTGGATATACTTCATTAATCCAAAAATGTTTTAAACCCCAACAATGATGGAATATACAAATCATTAATCAGTTCCAAGGTAGTCAAGAATATCCAATATAATTTATCCAAAACAATCACATATTATTCCAAAATCACTACCTCAGTATCAGAACTATATTATGATTTATCATTCTCTCAACCATATATTTTCCAAAAATTTATCCTGCTATTGAGTCACTTTTCTTTGTTCCACACAATCTCAAGTCCTTAATGAAATAGTACTGCAGTACAATCCTTATATACTCCATAATTATTATGACAAGTACATTGTTGATACAACACTCAATTGACACAATCAACATAAGAACTCTAATCATTCCTCTTCATCTGTGGTAGTATCATAACTTGATTATTATCCAATAACATCATTTGCAGCATAGTCTGATGACTGGGACATAGGTTCGCGTAGTGTCCAAACTCCTTGCAAATGAAGCATTGTACATTTGAAACCATTTTCTTACCCTTGTAGTCACGTACTTTGTGCCCTTTTCCTCCACACTTATAACAAAATCCCATTCCTTTCAGGCAAGTTCCAGGGTGTTTCTTTCCACAGTTACCACATATGGGAAAATTCTTCTTTTCCCTCTTCCCTTTATCCATCTTTTTCTCTTACATCCTTTTCTTCCCTTGCTTCCCTTCAAAGCCATAGGACTCAGTAAACTCTTTACTTATCTTATCAACACATGATATTATTTCTTCATATGATGATAATACATGGGAGACTATTTCTCTTATCAATTCTAGCTTAAGACCATGAAAGATATGATCCTTCCTTCTCTTTGGATCATGTGCATTTCTGGAGTTCTCATTCCTTCTACTGGGCGCCATTTCTAAACAATGGCATAAACTAGATCAGTTTATGAATCAAAATACATAATCCCATACTTATAAAACACTTAACATAAATTGAACTATTTATGGATATAATCCATAATCATAAAAATGTTTTCTTTGCGGAAGTATATACTCATAAACCCTTCATAATGATTTGTAAAGAAAATGAGAGTTATCCTAAGCATATCCCCCGGGAGTGTCGTAACCAAGAGTGCAGCAAGGCCCGTTGTCGTGCACCAGTTCCCGTTCGAGTCTAGCTCAAAGCGGTGTTTTCGGGTTTTACCCCTAGGTACATCTGTGCCAGAGCCGCCTCTACCTGCTCGTATCCAGACAGGGATGTATTGCTCGGAAAACTCACAAAATCTCTACAATACCAAAATTCTAGGAAGTTATTCTATACTAATCCTCAAAGTTCATCTTAGGTCTACGTGCTCTAATCAGAGTTTACCTAAATCTAGTTTCCAAGGTTTGTACTAAACTTCCTCTGATACCAACTGTAACGCCCCGACCCCAGCTACCCAGAGTCGGTGCATTACTTCGTAACATTGGCATGATCACAAGAAAGATCAAATCTCGAAAGACCGATTGGTTTAGTAGCCTTGGAAACACTAGATATATTCATAAAGTTTTACATTACATTTCAAAGTGAAAAACTACTACAACAACAAAGTCTTCATATCCACACTATTAACCCCTCATAATATCCCTGCAAGTCAATCATAATTTACTTCTTCACTACCTGGGAAAAATAAAACATAGAAAAGGGGTGAGCTCAAATGCCCAGTAAGGATAACAATATAGCGGAACATTCAAAATAAGCATAAACATTTAAGGCAATGAATTACTAAAACAAAAGCCTTTTAAAATTGAACTTCAACATAGTATGGCAAAAGTAAAATGAAATAATGCCATTTACTTGTTCACATGGATATTCTACTAATCGAATAATCACATGAAATATCAATAACCACTTTCATAATGTTGGAATGAATAATGATAAATGTTAATTTCTTTGTCTAGGCCTCATCCCAAGACCTAGGGGTTACTTCTAACCGGAACCCAACCCGGAGTGCCTCTAATAACCGGACACCAACCCGGAGTGCCTCTAATAACCGGACACCAACCCGGAGTGCCTCTAATAACCGGACACCAACCCGGAGGGCATACTTTTACCAGTCCCTAACCTGGAGGGCTTACTTTAACCAGTCCCCAACCTGGAGGGCTTACTTTTACCAGTCCCCAACCTGGAGGGCTTACTTTTACCGGTCCCCAACCCGGAACATACTTGTTTAGCACATTCATCTGAAGAAAAGTTTGAAATATAACATAAACATTCGGATTAAAACTAGCATACGAAATGTCAATAATTTCACTATAAACTATGAATGGTATAAAAATAGCACATCCACAGTCAAACATATCACAAAACCTTCAATACAATATAGAAGTTTTGTATCATAATAAATCAACTTCAAATAATCTTAAAATCCATCAAAGGATGTTGACATAGATGAAATCAAAATTCTTTATAAAGAAGTATCTCCTTTTATTTTGAAATCATTTAAGATACATATAAAATAAAACATTTTCTTTGAAAATATTCTTATAATCTTGTATGGAAAGCTTCGACGATTTTATAACGGCGGAAAATAACCGCACCCGCCGTATAAAAACATTCTTACCTCAATTCTGTCGAAAAGGTTAAAAAGGACATTGTTTTGAAAACGACGGAAAGATTCCTTTATAAACCTCTTATAAAAAAATTCAAACAAGGGTATAAATGACTTTAACCCATATTCTTGTAAATAGTAAAAATGTTTTGAAATACATTTTTAAGAAAACATGGATGTGGATGATAAAGAGATCCCAGTAGATTATTACGTATAAACAACCTCGGATAATGAAGAGATTGTGAAATAACCCTTACCTTGTACTTTTCCTTGGTTGGGGTAGGTTAACCTCCTGTATAATGGTGAAATAATTGTTATTAAATTATACAAGAATCATATACATTAATATGATATCATATATGATCTTTTAACATTGCTTTGATAATAATATCTTAGTATTATCGTTGTTTCGGGTGTGAACTTTCTTGTTTTCTTTTGTATGTTTTGTTACGTAAGACATGTTTGTAAAGGATAGGTTGTATATTATTCATATCCAGAATGATATAAAGTCCTTAAACATCATTTTTAAATCATAAAATGATAATTATACTTGAATGGATACGATGGAGAATGAATCTCATCGCGTTCGTGGAGACGGTAGTCCGTACGTACGCACGGACGCTACTTCCATTTAATTTTTTATTTTAAAAGAATCGAATCCAAATGATACATAGGTATATTACTATTCCAGTATAATATAATATTTTATATATGTTACATAAGTTCATTAACACCATCCTTTATATGTTCCATGTGTGGTATGATCGAGTCATATCATTTTAAGGGGGCGGTAGTCCGCACTTCCTCAAATGAAATTATCGTATGTATATACAACATGAAACGAATAATGGTATGAAATAAAATGGAATTTCAGAAGCTTATATATAAAATATATATCCTTAATATCATATTTAATTACAGTGACATCATAATGGCCACCATGAGAGGTGGTAAGATGTATTTGAACAATCATCGTTTCGTGAGGCGTTAGTTTGCCATCCACAGAAACATTATGTCCATCATCCATTAGATGGAGTTGTGTGTATGTGTAGTTTGAATCCTTCTTATAACAACATCCTAGTATATTTAGGATACTGGTGTTGTTACAAAAGAAAGGAAATAAAAAGATTTTGGGGGTTGGAGAAGCAAAATAAATGAAAATACTTTAAGAGAAATTGTTACCTTTAATTTAGGTAACTCACTTTGGTTGGAACCAAAGGACTTCTTGAAATGCTTTCTGCCTAAGGGGAAGCTTCAAGGAGGAGGAGAGGGATGTGGGGAGCTTAGTTGGGCAGAGTTTGGATGAGCCAAGTGGCTTGAGAGGTGTGAGGAAAAGAGAAGGAGGAGTGCCCTTTTATAAGAGGGGTGAGGGGCACCTTTGGAAAAGCTAGAAATATTAATTTATAATAAATTCATATTCGGTTTCCAAAGGCTCCAAAGTTGACTATTCAAAGGATGAGGTGAGGCTAGGTCGAAAACAACTCATCCAATAGAATTTAGACAGGTTTGGGTACTTATATTAACCTTATCTTTAAGTATTAACTCTAAGTTAATTAGTTTCACTTTTACAATGTCTCTTTGTATTTTTATATAATATGGTTAATAAACTTACTATGTACATCCAAGCGAACCCCAAGTGGTCCATTAATGATGAACCTATCATAATATAAGTCTCTTGGACGAACCTTAGATTTTTAGGAATTTAATATCAATTAATAATATAATATTTGTTTTAAGAACTCTTTTATGTCAATTTTGACACTATTCAATAGTTGATTTTTGTGAAACTCCTAAAAGATTGATTACTTCGAACAAAGTCAATTAAATCAATCCTAATATATCATAGTATCATAGAAAATTAGTTTAATTCATTAAAAGTTTCATATTATAATTATTTGGGTATTTATAAGATCAATTATTTTAATTTTTCACTATTTTAGTAATTACTGCATCATCATTGTGTCATAACTAAAATATATTATTTAATGTCTAAAAATTATAAATAAAATATCATTATGTAGGAAATCTTTTTATATTTCTAATGAATATTTATAATCTAAAATCCAACATGTATAACCCTATGTAAAAATTGTTCTTCTAAAAGATGTAAGCTTATGCCATTTTTATTTTTATTTTAACTTTATTAATATAATGTGTCATTATCACTTACAAGTGGCTCCAAGGGGTCCCCAAATTGACCCAAGGATGCCCATGGTCGGGTATGTGTACACCAATAAGGTTAGGACACGTTTTAGGGTAATTTTGTATTATTATAATATTATTTTTTTAACCCTTATTTACCGGATTTACCCTTTAACTATGGTAAATAAAATATTTACCGCAGTAATTAAAATAAAAGTTACCTATTTACATAATTTGGACATCCTGATTCCAAATATGGAATCCATTTTCCTAAATTCAAAACACAGAAGTGGCAGAAATTAATTTAAAATTAATTCCCGCTGTCAAAACAAAAAGCGTGTTTTTAAGAGGTAATAACTATCAAAAGATTGACACTTGTTTATGTTCGGTTTAATTGTAAAATTATGTCCAATGACCAAAATTATATTAAATGGTAAAAATATATTCTAAATATACTTTAAAACCACTCAAAATCACAATTTATCACTATTAATTATTTTGATTAAAAAAGTTGTTTTTAATTAAAATTTAGTAATTTTCACTATTCATCAAAATATGAAAGTTATCCGAAATGTACCAAAATTTCACCTTAGGCTAAATTCGATATTCCGAATCCAAAAATGAAGTCCATTTTAAAATATAATATATATATAATTTCAAAAAGTAGGTATTACTATTCATAACGGCTAGTTTGATTGGTTACGGTGTGTTAGAACTTGGTGTTGCGTACAACACACGCTAGCGTACCGTGGAAGCTTGGGATATTTAATTTTAAATTTTTTGATGTCCCCATTTAGTCAAAAAGTTTAAAATATAGTATCTAAAAAGGGTTCACTATTAAAATTTGGTAAAAGTGAAATACTGAAAATGAATTTTTTCTTACATTATGTCTAAGAAACTCATAATATGGATTCTAAAATTATAAGGATTATATAAAGTTTAAAATTTAGTTAACACTATTCATAACCTCTTTTGAACAGATTGTTTGGTAAGTCATGGTGCGATTGAACTTGGTGTTGCGTGTAGTGAAAGTTATTGAATTATTTTGAAGAAATAACACACTATAAAATCTTGGGGTGTTACAAGTGTTTGTTGTGCGTTCTCTGCAGTGTTTGCTTTATTCACTTCATTAGAATCCGTTTTTCCATTACTTCGACACTCAGCTGCTCGATGACCTTCTTTTCCATACTTAAAACATTTTCTAGTCCCTTTAAGACAATCTCCAACATGCTTCTTTCCACACTTTGTGCATAAGGAAACATTCATCTTCTTTTCACCATTATTCTGAGATTTCTCCTTGAACTCCATCTTTCGTTTCTTATCAAAACCATGAGATGGATATGTAACACCAACTTCCATTTCTACCTTGATAGCACAACGCACAATTTCTTCATAGCTACTGAAGTCTCTTATAGCTAATGCCCTTCGAAGACTTGGTTTTAAGCCACTGAAAAATCGATCAACTTTACTTTCAGGTTGGATGATAATACCAGAAGCGTACCTTGCAAGTCTTGTAAAATTTGCTTCATAGGTACCAACAGATTCATCGTCCCTTTTCTTCAGTTCAAGAAACTCTTTCTCCATCTTTGTTTGAAGAATACGAGGGAAGTACTTACTGAAAAACATGTTCTTGAACTCGTCCCATTCCATGGACTCAATTTCATCTCTTGGCCTCGTATTCTTGATAAGATTCCACCATTGATCAGCTTCACCTTCCAAACGATATACTGCTAAGATGACTTTATCATGTTCAGAACATTGAAGAACTGAAAATATATTTTCAGTAGTACTGATCCATTGTTCAGCCACAAGTGGATCAGAAGACCCACTGAAAGAAGGTGGACGTTGCCTCATGAAGGACTCAATAGAATATTGTTCCCTTCTCTGCTCATTTGGAAGTCCAGAATGATTCATAGCTTGTGTAAGTATAACAATAAGATTTTTCACTCCATCTCCCATAACATTTGTTTGTTCAGGAGGACAATCATTGCATTGTCCATTGCATTGATCAACACGGTTCCTTCGGGTTCCAGCCATTGCCTTAAACCCAAAAAGAATAGTGTGAGAGGCAAAAATCATGCTAGGGAAAACAATATAATAAAGGGGAGTACCTTCAATATCTAACATCTTAGGTTTAATTCTAAGATCGTTAGCACAATTCTAGGACTATAACCTATACGTATACTTAACCATAGAGACATCCCTAGACATACCTTAAAAATATCTCTAGGGATCTCACTAACGTTTTCGCATCCTAGTTTCCAAAGGTTGACTAAAACTTTCCTCTGATACCAACTGTAGAGACCCGAAGCTTGACGTACATTGACATTACATTACTTTTGCGGAATACTTAGTACATAACAAAAACACACACACAAGGATCGTAATAGTTTAGTGTCTTTGGAAACTTGGAACATAATCTTCTAATCATGGTGAAAGATCTTCAATATGTCCCATAAAGATCTTCCTTTTTTTTACCTAAAACCTTTCTTTATATCCTGGGGAAAAGAAAACATAAAAGGGTGAGCTCAAATGCTCAGTAAGGGTATACAAAAGAATTAAAAATCATATCATATCTTTTTGAAAATCATAACCTGCAAAAGAGATCATAATATCTTAACATGGAACAAATCATAGAAGTGAAAATGAGATCACCATAATCATAACATGAAACTTGAAACTTTGTGGCATGCACACATAATCATGGAAAATCATTTCTTGTTAGTCATGACTCATTGCCAAGACTATCTTAGTGGACAAAGTCCCTTTCTGAATCGAGTAACCCTCGTTTCAGTCCTGTTTCACTGAACCGGTATAACCTACCATTCCAGCCATGTCTATCTCATGAGATATAAAATCTTTACCCAATGCATTGGAGGGAGATATAGGTCCCACCCATCTTATAATGAATCCTTTCTTATTTGTGCCACATAATCATAAAACATACATCATCGCATAACACATGTAACAAAAATGGGATTCTTGAAACATCATGACATCATAAATCAATTCATATAAGATAAAGGAATTCATAAAAATAATTCCATCACAACATGATCAAATCAATGTAATAATAGGGATAAAAACAGAACCCTTTATTATCTTAGATGGAAAATAATTTTGATAAAACACTTGAACTCCATTCTTGAGGAAAATATCATTTCTTCTTCAAAAACATTTTTTCTTTCATAACATGTCACACCACTTTAAAATAAAGGAAGTTGATTAAAAATAAACATGAAAACTTGTAAAGGAAGCTTCTTGGAAATAATGTTTTAAAAATACATTCATGCCGTATAAGTTAAAAAAAACATTCTTCGTACTTTTGTCGGAAAAGTCAAAAAGTACCTCGTACGAAAAAACGACAAAAGATTCCTTTCATATTCGTTACTAAAAACTCACCGAAGGGTAAAATTGGATTTAAACTATTTTAAGTGGATGGAAACAATATTACATATTGAGGGAACATGGATGTGGATGATAAAATACACCCCAGTAAATACTTACGAATAAACAATCTCGGATAAAAATGAGATTGTGATATTTCCCTTACCTTAGGTCCGACTTGCTTTGTAAGTGTCTGAACCTCCTGTATAATGATTTAAATCATGTTATTGACTTATTACATAATCATATTCATTGTTATGATATCATATATGGTTCACTTATGACATTATATTACCCGTTCTTTTGTAAATTCCATGTTAAAGAAGCGTTTTGGGTAAAATCGTTTCATTTATCGTAGGTGTTTTGATTTGTTGTTCTTGACATTATTATTACTTATATCATGATTTACTTACATCCAGAATATAAAATATGATTTATATATCATATATATTCAGTATATATATATATATATAATAGATAGATAAATGAAATGAAAAACACCGTTCATGGAGACGGTAGTCCGTACGTACGCATGAACGCTATTTTCCTTTCCTTATTGTCTTGAATGGAAGTAAGTAGATGACATACATATATATATATATATACATAAATCCAGTAGATTTATAATGTCATATATTTCATTATTATTTCTTATATATACTTTATAATCATTCTTAAATGGTTAACATGGAGAATGAATCTCATCGCGTCGTGGAGACGGTAGTCCGTACGTACGCACGAGCGATGATATCATTTCTATAAATATTGAATTGAATTGGAGTGGATTATACAATATATCAGAATCAATATGATGTTGTAATAACTATGTATAGTTATTCTTTACACCATTATACCCATCCATGTAAGGTGGTGGTGGAAAATAGATTACACCACGGCGTGGAGACGGTATTCCGTACGTACGCACGCGCGGTGATTTCTTTTTCCGTAGGATGGATAGATGGTGAAATAAGGATGTTTCATACTTATAATAACATATCAGTATATTAGTGATACTGATGTTATTACTTCATAATGAAACAACATAATAAGAAGAAGTGGAAGAAGAAATAAAGATGAAAAAATTGGTAACGGTAATTACCTCTTCTTTGAAGCGCCTCTTTGAGACCTCCTCTTAGGGCACTACAATTGGTCTTTGAGGAAGACCAGAACCTCTAGGATGTTTCTAGGGAAGTGGAGAAGAGATTTTGGCAGGGGTTGGCCGAGCTTGAGAGCTCAAATTGGTGTGAGGAGGAGGGGGAGGAGGTGTCCTTTTATAGGGGAGGAGAGGGGCACCTTAGGAATTCTTAAAAATATTAATTTATAATAAATCTAACCCCACTTAAAAACCTCCAAAAATGACTCATATTCGAAGCTTAGATGAGATAGGGTTTTAATCTCATCAACCAATCAAATTTAGACATGTTTGGATCTTATTTTAAACCTTATCAATTAGATTTAACTCTAAGTTAAATAATTTAACTTTTACCGTGTCTTTTTGTTTTCTTTCACTATATGGTTAATACACTTACTATAACATGCCAAACGAACCCCAAATTGTTTATTATTAATATATATATCCTTATATAAGTCATTTGGCCGAACCTTAGATTTTTAGGAATAAAATAACAATTAATAATATAATATTTGATTTAAAAACTATTTTGTGTCAATTTTGACACTATTTGATATATGATTTTTGTGAAAGTCATAACAGAATTAAATGTTCGAACCATGTTGATTAAATCAACATTAATATATCATAGTAACCTAGAAAATTAGTGGAATTCATAACAATTCTCAAATTACATTTATTTTGGTGTTTATAACATCAATTATGTCAATATTTCATAAATAAGATAATTACTGCATCATCTTTGTGTCATAAATTAATTAAATTATTGGATGTCTAAAAATTACAAATAAAATACCATTATGTAGGAAATCCTTTTATCTTTCTAATTAATATTTATAGTCGAATTTATCTTATGTATAACCCCATATTAAAAATGATTTACTTATTAAACTTTGATTTTAACTATTTTAACCCTTCTTTAAATAAATTAATAATAAATGTCCTAATCTAATCCAAGTGGGCCTAAATGGTCATATTTTATTCCTAAGTTTGTTTTTGGTCGAATTACACTTGTCCAATAGAATTAGGACATGTGTTAGGCTAATATTGATATCATATTTACCCTTAATTACCCTATTTACTATTAACCGCGGTAAAAATAGTAAAAAGTTACTATTCACCAAAAAATTATTTTTATCTCATTAAACCACATTTTACTTACTGATATCAACCGTGTCTGTCGGATTTTTGAAATTCCATTCACAGAAGCGGTAAAATTAAGTTTTATGAAAAATCCAATTTTTTAACTATCACTTAGTAGTTTCACTATTCATCAAAAAATGAAGGTTTTCAGAAAAATGCCAAAATTTCATCCTAAGCTATATTTCATATTCCGAATTCAAAAATGAAGTCTATTTTACCAAATTCATAACATAGAAGTTGAATTAATTAATTTTATAATTAAATCCCGCTGTTAAGACAAATAGCGTGTTTTTAAGAAACAATTTCTATCAAAAGATTGACACTTGATTATGTCTGGTTTAAATGTGAAATTACAACCAATGACCAACATTGAATTAAATTGTAAAAATATATTCTAAATATACTTTAAAACCAATCAAATTAATAATTTATCACTATTAATTATTTCGATTAAAAAAGTTGTTTTTTAATTATAATTAATAATTTTCACTATTCATCAGAATATGAAAGTTATCCGAAAAGTACCAAAATTTCACCTTTGACTAAATTCGATACTCCGAATCCAAAAATGAAGTTCATTTTGAAATATAAGATTTACAGAATTTTAAAAAGTGGTTATTACTATTCATAACGGCTAGTTTTAATAATATTTTAATAGCATATCGTTGTTTAGTGAAACTCGTTATTGGGTACTACACACGCTATCGAGGAAGGTCGCGATTGCGTGTATGCAAGGCAAGTCAAGGATGCGTGTTGTGCAAGCTCCTTTTGGTGTAGCGTACAACACAAGACATTAGTGAAATAAAAAGAATATTTTTCATAAATTTTCGGGCTGTTACAATATGAATTATTCATTGATTATATTACTTCAAGATTATATGTGAAATGATATTTTTTATTTTTGTGATATTTAAACTTTTTTATAAGGATTTATATTTGTTACACATGATGTCTCTAAAAATTAATTCTCTACTCAATGATATGACTTCTACATGGGTTAATCCTCTCAAATCCTCTTTCATTAGAACATACATTTATGTTATGAAAATACATCCATTTATATGGTGTATATGATTAAAATGGAGGTATTATATCATGAATCAATCTTTTAAAATTATATTTAAATTTACTTTTTTATTCCTTCCTTTCCAACGATATTGATTCAAATGTTATAAATGTTACAGAGGTGTTCATTTTCTCAATATCATTTTCTCATGAATTTATTCATATTGTGAACCATGATTTGCATGAATGGTGTAATTAATAAACCAAGAATTAATTTTGACATATTAATTAAATAAATCAACTAGTTTAATATATTCATAAAATACCCTTTCTTCCAATTAATTTTAATTTGATAGGTATGAGAGTGGTAATGGATTTTTGTAACAATGTCATTTCTTTTCAAGATTTTTTATATTAAAGGTTCATTTCGGAAAGTTATATGGAATTATTTTATTGAACAAAATATATTTTATTACCATATTATTATTAAATTTTTTTACATCATTAATTTCCACATCCTCCCTTATTAACTAAAAAATCACCAAGAAAGTTGTTTATAAGAGATATTAATCTAATATATGTTTTAAGAATGAGAATATTTCTTATCATATCAATATTTTCTAAAAATGGTCAATAATGATTATTTTATAAAAAAATTATTTTATAAATTTATTTTACATTATATACTATATTCTTAAAAATGGGTTTAATAGTAATCTTTTAAATTTTTTCAAACATGATGTTTTTTTATTTTTATAAAAGTTGGGAAGTAATGTTTTCATTTAACATATACTGCATGAAATTTTTTTCCAATTTTCTTGACCTTTATTTTATTTTAATATTCCTTATTATGTTTCAATTTTTATTTCTAAAGGAAATTTGTTTACCAAATTTTTTAAACTTTTTATAAAATATTACTAAATAAAAGTGTATTCTCCATTGTTTTCAAAGATATGTATTAAATATTATTTTAAAGGAATTTCCCTATATTTCTTCATTATTTAATGGTTCCTATACTTTATTGGGATTATGATCTTATGTTCAAATCAATATTATTTCTTTACATGAGTTATGTATATTGTTTTAATGTGATTTCCACATAACCCATTTATTTTCTACGGGTTAATATTACTATATTGGAATGATAATTGGTTTATAGGGTCTAATGAAAATTATTCTAATTGTCTTATTCATGGAAAATATTTTGACATTACAAATGATTATGGGAGAGCATGATACAGGTTATATGATGGGTGATCCCAATAGAACAGATACTATGGGTGATCCCAACGTTGCTTATATGATGGGTGAGACTGATAAAACTTATATGATAGGTGAGCTTGATATAAATCTCCAATAAATTAGGTAATGTTCCATGTATTCAAAGTCAAGATGGATAGAGTTAAGTATATTGGTTTATCATATGAATTTAGTTGGGATTAATTTATTTATAAATCTGTTTATGAATATAATGTTTCTATATAACAAATTCTTTTCTATTTTCTTGATATGGGTTTTTAATGTTTCGTATATTCAAGATTGAAAAAACATGGCTCGTGATTATTGATTTCTATGAATATTCTCTTTACTAAACATTTATTCCATGTCGCATGTTTAATAATCTAGGTTTTTATGTGTATGATTATTTTTATGTTATGATCATGCAATATCATTATGTCATTATACCCCTATTCTCATATTATACTCACTGATGACATCAAATTTTTAATTATTATGTTTACCCTTATTGAGAATTTAATATCATCCATATTATTTTTCTATTTCTCTGTGTTATAAAGAATGGTGTTAAATGATTTATGTAACTAAATGATTCATGTTTGAATAATTTTATTGTAGATGTTGAAGTCTTAATATGGAATATGAAAATTTGAGTATAGGGTAAAAATACTCACTTAAATTCATGGGTATTGTTTATATAAGAGTTTGTTCTAATTCTCTAAAAATATTTACCTAAAATATCCTTGAGTATGTTAGTGATCCAATATTATAATTTGGATATCATAAGTTTTTAAAACATAAAATTGTGTCACTTTTATTGATATAAAATCCATACATTATTAGTTTATATTTTTAGAACTATATCCAAGAGTGTGGGTTCAGGGCCATTATAATGGTCCTAACCTTTTAAAAAGAGGTGGTTTGGAGATATCCCTCACCTTAGGTTCTTGAATCATTATTAAATTATACTAAACAACCTGAATAATATAATTATACACATTAATAAATTAATTAATATCCTTTAACATATATATTTTATTTAGAGTAACTTTATTACATTCATTAATAATCATTTCAAGGAGATATAAATCATAATTTCACTACTCCATTAGCGTTTGTTTCAGGGCTCAAAGGTCAGATCACTAGTGTATAATTATTTATGTTCCTTAAAATTGGGAATATAAATTCATAAGTGAAATATAATAATATTCATCTCCTTACAAAAATTTCAATGTTCCCAAATACACTTGTGTGTTCCAACATAGGGATGATTCATCGAGTAAAAAATTGATGTTATATGTTTAGTTTGTTTTGGAGAATTTTCCCACCATCACAGAATGGTTTCATTTTATTTAATATTATTTCCATATATTCATTGTAGTTTTTTATAAATATATAATATACATATTTATTTCATTTTTTAACATTATAAGAAAATTCAAAACTGCCATGAAGGTTGTAATAGAAAATTAAAACTCATCATTCATAGTGCTGGTGAACCAATATAATATGAACATTTTTTTCATTTTTAGAATAAGAGGAGAAGAGAAGAAGATAGATGGTAAATATTCCATTATAAATATAACATTATAGTATATACATGGTACTTGAGTTATTATTCCTTGATTGATGAGAGAGGAAGGATAATATAAAAGAGGAAATGAATTTAAAAGATGTAGTTTGAGAATATTACCTCTTGAATTTCGCCTCCTTGATAAACACCTCAAGGGACTTGGAACTGATCTTTTGGTGATACTAGAATCATTAAAACATGGGGGAGAGTATTGGGAGGATAATTGGGTAGAAATAATGAATGTTTCAAGGCCTGGATATTGTGAGGATAATGGGTTGTATTTGTAGGGGCGGTGATGTGATTTTTTAATATTATATTCATTTTTATTATTTTGGATCAAGACTACAAATAATATTGATTCAAGTGAATATATACAATAAAAGGTGATTGGTATTTGAAACCAACATTTTCTTACATAATCTATATTAAATTAATCATATATTTAACATTCAATGTTAAATATCATATTTTACCATATTTAACGATTCGCAAAAAAATAAACTACATAAAAAAAATCCTAACCATTTTTTGAAATTTAGATTCCAAAAGTGAAATCCATTTTATGAAATCAATTAACTAAATTTGAGAAATTTAATATTTAAATGGAATATGAATTTATTTGGAAAATACTAATTTTCAAATTATGATCAATTTTATGACCCTTTGAGAAATTACTTATGGTTTCATAAAATTATCGCATCAGTATAATACAACATAATATTAATTTTTAAATATATTTAAAGAAAATAAACTTTCATTTAAATCATTATATTTATTATTAAAGTGTAATTAAAACAGTTATATTTTTAAAAAATACAAATACCTAATTTATAATTTTAAAATATTAATTTTCATGTACCATAGTATAAATATATCACATTTTAATTTAATATTATTCCTAAATATTATTTTACATATCCATATGTGAGAATATTATTCTTACAGTTAGGATACTATTCATAATGATCTAATTATAGTTCCAACTATCAGATTTCTTATGGTAATATGGGTTCCCTATATCATAAGTTTACCTCACATTTCAATCAATGTTATTTCACTTATATTTATATCAAGATTATATATTTTAATTTTCAAAATACTAATTATATTACTAATATTCTTCTCCAATTCTATAGTTTTTTGTGAGTTTGATTTTCACTACTAGACAATTAGCCTATACGCACAATTTGGAACCATGAGAATAGCCCATAAAACTGTGGTTATAGGCTATACCCACTGTTTAAAGAGCTATGGGAGCTTTAGCTTTTGGCATAGCTCGAAGAAATACCCATGGTTTAGAAATTCTATTTTCACTATTATGATCCATGGAAATATGTGATTGCACCATGTCAATTACTATATTCCCACTATTCAGAAACTATGGCTATAGGATTAAAAAAATTCCTACCCCCAAATTCAAACCATGGACCACCACTACAGAATCAAAGTACTTAACAACTACACGACATATGAATATTGTTATAAAAATATATATTTAATTATATATATTATTTTAAACTATGGATATATATTTAAAAAATTGAAAATAGGTATTTCCCATGGAATTTTTTCCTCATGATTACAAGGTAAAATATATATCCATGATTTACAAAAAATATGTTTATAAATATGAACCACTCATAGGTTCTTAGGGAATCACAGGTATATGTTTTAAACCAAAAACAATATCCATAATTTTGGGAAAACTTTGGGTATAGGTTTAACTTATATTTACTATTTTTTAAGGAACCGTGGGTATATATGTTTAACCAAACCCTTTACACATGGTTTGGAAAAAATATTGGTATAGGGATAACCAATAACCACAGGTTTTGGAAAGCCATGGGCATAGGTCATGAACCGAACCTCATACCCAAGTTTTCTTGGAAAACCATGGCTATAAGGGGGACCTATACCAATAATATTTTTTCCAAAACCAAGGGTATAGCTTTATTTTTGAGTAGTGTATTATGAGATATCATGCAGAACCATATTTTTCTATTAATGTCATCTTATTTACTATTTTTTCCCCATTGTAATACCTTTAATTATTATGAAAATATTTATTTTTCAAATTTAATTTTCAAATTAACCTAATAAAATTTATTTGGTTTTATCATTTGGGTTATGGGAATAATTATATATTCATTAGGGGAATTCTATTATTAAAATTCTTAGATGTTTCCTTAGTCCCCCTTATTAAAATTTTCCCCATAATTTCATTTTAAATAATTAGGTGAAAACAATATAGGTTACTTATACTTCATGGATTCCACTGATTCCCATGTCACCTAATCATAATTATGGTCTCACCATAGTAGTGTTAATTTCTGAGTCAACGTTTTTCATATAAATTTATCTCTATGGCTCACGATCATTAACATTTTATCCTAATAAGAGAGATAATTTTCCAGTTGTATCACTTATGATTTCTGAAAATGTGGAGGATATGGTATGTATTTATTCAATAATGATACATGAAATCCATCTTTACTTTATACAAGGTTGGTGGGAGTGCTATTTGATAATCCAAGACACTATTTTGATCTAGAATCTCAATGGGGCCAAGGTACCTTGGACACGACTTACCCATGTTCCCACAAATCATATCTTTATTCCATGGTAATATAGAAACTAAAACAATATCTCCACCCTCAAGATCTATGTCTCATAAATGATTGTTAGTAAAACTCTTCTATCAACTCTGAGCATACATAATGTGTTACTAAAAGATCTTGACTTTTTGTACCATTCCTTCGACCGTTTCAGATCCCAACACCTTGCTTTCACCAATATCAACCCAACATACATGTGTTCTATATCTCTTCCCATAAAGTTCATCATATGGATAATGTTTTAATGGAATCTATTATTGCGTGATAACTTGACTAGAGGAAGATTTTGATCCCAACCTCCTTTAGAATACAATATTTATTCCCACAACATTCCATCCATCATCAAAACATTCCACTCAGATTGGACATTGTTTTTGGGGTGATAAGTTGTTCTAAAGTTCAAATTGGTGTTTATAGAATGTTGGATACTTTTTCATAAGACATATTAACACATTGGATCTCAATTGTATACAATCAATAGTGGTGTTCCATATATCTTATTGACTTAACTAATGTATTTTGTGACAAGTTGATCAACTGAAAAGTCCTCTATAATTGCAATGAAGTAATAAATATTTTTATGAAGATCAACCAAACCACATATAAAATTATTCCGTATTGATGTATTCAAAATATAAGTGAAAAAAATTCATGATGATATTTTAAAATTTACATCTAGATATGGGTAATTGTTGCCTTATCCCATTAGACCTTTTCCTTTAAAACATCACATGATGACATAACATGAATTTTTATGTATATCTAGAAATATCATTTTTCATATTATCCCATTATTAATTATCTTGGAGATCCAAATACATATTTTATCTCCTTGGGTGTAAATAGAAGGTTGATCTATGTGTATCATTCAACTAACATTTCCTTATTCTAAGATCTGATGGAACACATAATCTATAACCAGATCGTACAACTCCTTATTTATCAATTTTTAACTTTGATTATTTCCATTTTTCTATAGCTTCAAAAATAATATTTATTTCCACATGAACTCTTTGATCATCCATTATCTACTTTAAAAGGTATGGATGTGCTATAATTTGAGGAAGCAATGAAGATGTTCAGTAATTTATAATCTCCATTCCCATCATTTAAATGTTTAAGAATATTAGATCCTTATACATTATCATAATTGATATGGTTTCATGATCCTTTCTACATAGATAATATTACACATTTTTTCATGATTGTAATGGATTGAGGGGCCAAAGCCTTGATTAGATCTAACCATCTTCTTTAGTTCATATTACGCTCATTGTATGTGAATATATAATTAAGGATCTTATGATACCTATATATATTTCAAAACTATCTACTTATAGATCATGCCACAATATTTACAATGTGAAGATCAATGTTGCTAACTCATGATCTTGTGTTGGGTATTTTTACTCATGAAAATTCATCTTCCTTGAGGAATAGGCTATCAATATTTCATTATTAATTTACAAATATCCTATAAAATTCTTTTAAGCATCATTTTATAACATGAAATGTTTTTTAATTGAGTGAATAATGAGGACTGGTGTAGTGAATAACCTCCTTTTCAATTCATTAAAGATATCTTCGCATTCACTAGTATGGAAAAACATTACTCCTATCTGAGTTATATTGGATAATGGTTTTTAAAATCAGGAGAAGCTTCTCACAAATAATAATTAATACCCATCCAGTCCAAGTAAACTATGACTATCTGGTATAGATGTTTTCTCAATGACTCCTTAGATGACATTAATTTAGAAGGGTCCAAAGATATCCCTTTTATAGTGATAAAATTTTCTAAGAATTATACATTATCTATCCAAAACTCATATTTACTCTAATTTTCATATAGATTATCCTTTCATGAAGTCCTTAGAATAATATTCAAATTCATCTAACAATTCTCCTTACTTTTTGAGTATATCATAATACCATCTAAAAATATTACCATAAAATTTTTAAGGTAATTTCTAAAGACTATTATTTAAATACATATATATTTCTTGATAATTAGTGTCCCAAGGTAATCACAATGAACTTATAATTTCCATACCATTTTCTAAAGGAAATATTGTGACTATCTACCTTATTTACCTTTAAATGGTGATATGCTAACTAGAGGCCCCCTTAGAAAAGTAATAGACCTCACATTGTTCATAAAAAAAGTCATATATCCATAGAAGGTTATACTAGTTCTTTATCATGATTTTTTTAGCTAAAGAAAATAAAAGGAGAGGTGAATGGACACATCTATATTCTTGATTAAGAGAACTAACACACAATATTGAGATGAACTAAGGTGTAAAAAACAGTTTTCCAAATTCTCCTTTAACTGATTATTTAGTTATTTCAACTTAATTAAGGCCATTATATAAGGATTACTATATATAGATAGAGATTTAGGTATAATTTCAATTGAGAAATCAACCACTTATCCATGTGGAAGATAAAACATCAATTTATAGAATACATCAAGGTAGTCCCTCATAATGTACATGTATTAAATCATGATTATATACTTTATGTCAATCATTTGAGCATGATTTGATTGTAAATAATGTAATAAAATCCATACTTTAGATGAATATTCCATAGAATATTCATCCTCTGTAACGCTTTGACCCTGGTTACCAAGATTTGGTGCATTATTTTAATACATTATCATGAATACAAGGAATAAATCTCCAATGGACCGATCGGTTTAGCTGTCTTGGAAAATAGATTACAAACATGAACGTTAAATTAAATTATAAAATGAAAAAACAACAACAACATTTTCTCTATTGAAGACATTCATATCCCTTTGACTATCCCTGTAGGTCAATCATAATATACATCTTTTCATCCTAGGAAAAATAAATCATAGAAAGGGGTGAGCTCAGATGCTCAGTAAGGATAAAAATATAGCAAACATGTTTATAAATAAGCATAAATATTTAAGAAAATGTATAAAAATAAATCAAAATCGTTTTAAACATAAACATCAACATAATATGGCAAAGATAAATCAAATAATTCCATTTACTTATTCACATGCATATTATACGAGTCAAATAATCACATGTAATATCAATTGCTAATTTCATAATGATGGAATGCATAACGCCAGACTTCATAACTACATAGAAAAGGCCTTGTGCCAAGACTACAAATAATATTTTTTCAAGGCATTGTGTCAAGACACTAGTTTGTCTCATGAGACCTACCAATGCATTGAGGAGCTATAGCGGGCTCCACCCGTCACTTACTATGTCTAATTCATTTCTCATATGAAAAAGATTAAACATAACATTAACATTCAAATTAAAACTAGCATAAAAAATGTAAATACTTTATTCATAATCCAAGAATGGTATAAAAATAACACATCCATAGTCAATCATATCAAAAAACCTTCAATACAATAAGGATGATTTGTATCATAATAAATCTACCTCGATCAATAATAATATCCCGTAAAGGATGTTGACATTGTTGAAATTGATCATTAAAAATGGTTGAGAGATATATCCATTTTTTATGAAATCATTTAAAAGTCATATAAAGGAAGTAAATTAAATGATAGTTTTTAATTAAAGTGTCCCATTCTATTTTGAAACTTTTTAAAGGAATTAACATTTTTAAACATTCATGTTTATATAAATAAATCCTTAAAACCATTTTGAAAACATAGACATTAATGAGAAAGGTTTAGAAGAATAAATATTTAAAACATTTAAAATGATTTTTTAGTAAAACTTCCCTTAAAAATAATCCCTTTGAACACAATTTAATGAAACATGGGCATGGATAATAAATATGTCATAGTAGATACTTATGTAAAAACAACCTCAGATAATAAAGAGATTGTGAAATTAACCCTTACATTGCACTTTCCTTTGGTTTAGGGTACATTTAACCTCTTTTATAATGACCATAGTATGTTATTAAATTATAAAAGAACCATATTCATATTTATTATATCATACATGATTCATTTATGAATTTATACTACTGATTTAAAAATTATTTCCATGTTAAATTAACATTTTGGGTAACAATCGCTTTCTTTATCGTACATGTTTTATCTTGTTATTTTTTATCATATGATTTATATCATGATTTATATACTTAAAGAATATAAACCTTGATTTATATATCATATATATTTAGAATATAAATATTTATAATAGATATATATGAAATGTAAGGCACCGTTTAAGGATACGCTAGGTCGTACCTATGCATAAACGTTGTTTCTGTTTTCATATCGTATTGAACTGAAGTAAGTGAATAAGATATTTGTAAGTACATATATATATATATATATCCATTAGCATTATTATTTCATATATTACATACTTGTTAATAATATATATTTTTATAATCATCGTTGAATGGTGAACATGGGAATGAATCATATCGCCTCTTGGAGACGGTAATCCGTACGTACGCACGGGCAACAATATCATTATATTGACGGTGAAATAGTATTTAATGGGATGTTATATCATATAGAAAAAATCATTGACATGTTATATTCATTATTTACATTAGTAATACTCATTATTATACCCATCCAAATAATGAAGTGTTTGAATAATAAACAACACCATGATGTGGAGACGGTAAGCCGTACGTACGCATATATGGTGACATTGTCATTTATAGGATAAATAGAATAACAAATATCCTTGTATAATATTTATAATTACATAAAATTTTGTATGAGGAACTTTATTTATTATTTATGTATGGAAAAAACAAAGAAATAAGAAGTGGAAGATGAAAAGGACATGAATGAGGGTGGTGAAATTATTACCTCTTCTCGGGTGTTTCCTTTTGAGTTTATCAAAAGCGATTCTTAGGTTGAATTTCTAATCAAATTAAGGAATCTTGGTTGATGTGAGGTAATTTGGGAGTATATTTGGGTAGGGTTTGGTTGATAAAATGGCTTTGGAGGTGTGATTTTGAAAGAAGGAAAAGTAACCTTTTATAAGATAGGTGTGGGTCACTTTAGGAAATGCTTGAAATATTATTTTATAATAAAATAATTTTTGGTTTATAATGGCACCAAAATGATTTATTTCTAGGATAATTTGTGTATGGGTCAAAAAAAACTCAACCAATAAGTTTTAGATAGGTTTAGGTCACCATATTAACATTATTATTTAGATTTAACTCATAGTTAAATATTTTGAGTTATATCGTGTCTTCTTGTATTCTAACACTATATAGTAAATCAACATACTCTAAACCTCCAAGATAACCTCACGTGGTTCATTAAGTACATAGATAATATTATTTATGCCCTTTGTGAGAACCTTATGTAAGAACCCAGTTCTTATATTTGTGGTACGAGTTTCTTCTTTTTTCATTTCTTTACGTGTTTTTAAGAAAGTACGGAAAATGGGGGAAAATCATTTTTTTGGAAAGTACACACCATGTACTTTTCCACACGTCATGTACTTATGGCCATGTGGAATGAGTACATAGGGCTTGTGGCCATTCCGGCGATTAAGGGTGTAGGAACTGACTACACACCATGTAGTAGCCCTTTACACGTTGTGTAGTCAGTCGGCAGGGGAATAGGAAGACGGTGGCCAGCTGTGGGGTAGCACACACTATGTACTCATGAAGACATGTCGTGTAATCAGGTCGGTAGGTGAATAGTGCCGCGCTGGCGGGAAGCCGTCAGAGGAACAGTTTAAAAATGGGAACTACACGCTGTGTAATCGGAAGTAAACATCGTGTACTTTGTTTTTCTCTCTTAAAATTGGAAGTAGCCTCCCATGTTCACAGGGAAGGATTAGAATCGATGGAAGGAGCTGGAGGGGATGTCCGAACCTTTGAGGATCCATTGATCGCAATCTAGGAATCTGTTTCCACCTTAGACGATCTTGTTGGAACCGCATGGGTAAACCCTCTGATCTCCTTAATTCGTTATTACCAATTATTTCTGGAGGGAATGTTATTTAAATTTGAACAGGTTTTCTTCTTTGTCAAATATACGACGTTCTTGGGCATTTCTGGAATCGACGTTCAAGTATATTGATCGTTGGTGATTAAGGTAGGTGGCTTGGTGTTTATCTTTCCAACTGTCGTGTGTTTTTGAGCTACGAACCCATGTTTGGGGTGTCGTGTGGCTGAGGTCGTGGCTATTTTAATACGTAGAATTGTATAGGTGATTAAATAAAGTTTTTAAACTGCTATTTGGGATCGTTTCTTGGATCCAGGACCATCCCGGGGGTGCGTTCCTCTGTTTAGTCATTTGGCAAGGATACCCGAGGGTATGCCATGTTTAAATTATGCATTAGTTTTCCTTGAGAGGAATTGTATGTGAATTTTATTTTTATATGTTGGGCATGGCCCGGTTACCTATTAGCCCGAGGGTAGTGTTGTGATTATCCTGTGGGCATTGTACTACCTAGCCTTTGGGAAACTTCTTTCGTGCCTATGAGCAGATGATTCTGTTCCTGTGGGCGACACTTCTGACACTTTTGGGCAAAATCCCTATACCTGTGGGCAGATTCCTGTGTTTGGATTCTCATTACCTAAGGGTAGTATTTGTACGTGTCTGAGGAAATCAGCTATTTACATAGAATATTCATTGTGGTGATATTTTAAATTGAATGATTAAATGGATATTAAGATGGAAAAATAACTGGTTAAGTTAGTTACTCTCAGTACTGCTTACTTTATTGCATTTTACTACTTCACACTATTGTTGCATGCTTTGACACAGTCGGGCACGGGCCTTTGGTGGGTTCTTAATGGGAATTTATTTCTCACACCCTCTTTAGGTAACGCTTTTCGGCCCAAATAGATTATGTTTCTGCAGGTGTAGATAAGGGCAATGGACCCTATACAGGTACTTGATTACTACTGGGGTGTAGGAGATCATGGGACCGAGCATTGGCTCGCAATGTCACTGGCTATTCTGTTTTGCTTTTCTGAACATGTACATCAGTTGTATTATATTGTAGTGTAACATGTTCTAGTTGTTTTATAGAATAGTTACATGTTGCATCTTCATATATATAGGACTGTTGGTTTCCTTTCTGATTTCAGTTGTCCATTTCAGTATATATAATGTTGCTACTTCCGCTATTGTTGTATGTTTTATTTCATTCTACTGTGCTACACTTTGACAAATGAGGGCATAGTTTCCCCACTATCAGACCAGGGCCCTCGCTGCTAGTCGAAAGCCTCTAGCATTTGGGGAAATGCGCTTGAGGTAATGTGGTGAACCATGTTCGGGGCACCCGTTGAGTGGCACCCGGAACCAGGACATTACAAAGTGGTATTAGAGGAGTTATTTTCTTTTACTTATTATTTGGAGCCTTATTCCGGGATAGGATGAGAATGGTAGTTGGTAATAATTTGTGCCTGAGAGTATCTAACCCATGTACAGGGAAAATCCAAGTTACCTCGTCTTGTAATTTTACTGATTTTGCAATTTTACAGTTGATTTGTTTTCACCGAATGGTGACACACTTGTGATTGTGCTGTTTATATTTTATCCTTGGGTTTTATTTAGATACAACCCAATGAGATGAGGGTATGCCATCTCATGCATCATTTAAGCACGTGCTAGAAATCACATGCCATGCATAGTTTCCATGCCATGTAAGTGCATTAGAAATTTCATGTTGTTGTGATAGTTGTTGTGGTAGAAAAGCATGTTGTTGTGATAACTTCTTTGATAAATACATGCTATGTGATACAGTATTATTCTATGAGCCTATTAATAGAATGTACAACAAACTTTGGTTTTTGGGGAGTATGGGCCCCCATTGACTGGAATTTGGTGGATCATTAGCTGTTTATTTATTTATAACACAGATAATAATTCAAACTTTGATTAGTGGGGAGTTTGGGCCCTCACAGATCAGAATTTGACACTTAGGTGTGGTTTTCCTGTATTTCTTGGGTTTTGGGGATGTTTCTGAGGCACACTTTCCAGAAACCCAGCATACAAGCGGTGTAGTACTTATACAGGCCGCGTATTGCCTTATGTTCGGGAAGAAAAACTGAACTTTTTGGGTACACGCCATGTAGCTTCAGTACAAGCCGTGTAGTCTTTTCCCGTGTCACAAACCATGTTGGTGGTGACACAGGGAAGGGAAGAGCTTGGGGAGAACACGCCATGTAGCTTTTGTACATGCCGTCTAGTCACTTCCTGTGTCACAAACCGTGTGGGCGGCGACATGGGGTAGGGAAAGGCTTGGGAAAAACATGTCGTGTACCTGATGTGCACGACGTGTAATGTTGACCCGGAGTCCGGATGTGTAACTAACTAAACAGGTTAGTGAACTCTTTTCTTGAACACACCGTGTCAATGATGGACATGCTGTGTAGTGTGACTGGGGGACTCAGCCATGTAACTAACAATACGGGTCGGTGTCACCTCTCCTTGAACATGTCGTGTACCTGTGGGACAAGCCATGTAGTCTTGTCCGAGGATATAATGTGTGGAGTTAGTCGTGTCACTAGAAAATGGGGTGGTGTACTTGTTGTGGGTGGGTGTAACATGCCGTGTAGTGTCAAGACGAGTAGTCGGCCATGTCACAGATGACACGGGCAGTTGGAAAAATTCACCATACACACTGTGTAGATGTTATACACGCTGTGTAGTTTTTGTTCAATCGGAGCCGTGTGGCTTAGCCGTGTAGAAGGACACGTGCATGTTGGGTAAGTCAATTACATGACGTGTAATCGGTATACACACCGTGTATTCTTGTTTTTCAAATTTTGAATGCCTTCTTCCTCCTATTCCCTTTTGGGTTTCTTCATTTTTTGTCGTTAATAAATCATGATTTAAGGCGTGTTTTGACCTTGTAGTGTCATGCCGCCTAGAATACCATGTTTTGTTCGCCAGGAGAGCGCCGACGAGTATACTCCAGAGATGGTGGTCCACGGCCTACCAGTGGATCCTCCAGCAGAGCCAGATGCAGCGCCAACTGTTATACCGGACAGAGGCGCAAATACGCACTTCTGTGAAGGCTTCATGTGGTTCATGCAGACCTTTCAGGGAGCACTGTAGGCTGCCACATTTATGGCCGAGCTGACTCATATCCTTCAACAGCAGTATATGCCTATGTTTTCAGGGGATGGTGGACCAAATGCTGTGGAGTCTTGGCTTGGATCGATGTAGAATATTTTCGAGCATCTTGAGACGCCTCCAAGGTGGGGGGTCAAGCTCGTGACATACATGCTGCATGATTCTTCCAAGAGGTGGTGGGATGTTACCACCCAGTCAGAGCATCACAGAGAAATGGTGTGGGAGGTTTTTTAGGTAGTCTTATATGACTTCTTCTTTCCCGAGACTCTGAGGGAAGATAGAGCTCAAGAGTTCATGAATCTGCAGCAGGGCTCTATGTCGGTGATGGAGTATTCTTCCCGCTTTATCGAGCTTCAGCGTTTTGCACCCGTTCTAGTGGGAGATGAGATGCTGTTGGCCAGGCGCTTTGAGGATGGTCTTCGGTATGAAATCCGAGAGCTGGGGAATGTTTTCAGGTTTCCTACTGTACATGCTATTGTGAACCAGGCGCTGATTATAGAGAGGAACCTGCGGGAATCTAGTGGTGTGGGCTAGGGAGGTTAAACACCTATTACTGGTACTATTTCTACTGTCAAGGGGAAGAGAAAGATGGACTTCTCTCAGGGTGGTAGTACCATCCATAAGAATACTTCAGGTGTCCAGGTCATGTGTTACCAGTGTGGTAGAGAGGGGCACAAGAGACCTCAGTGTCGACGAGACCCAGTGGAGTGTCGAGCTTGCAGCAGGATGGGTCATCTGCAGCACTTTTGCAGGGCGTTTCCACCGATGGCTAGTGAGAGGGGTTCTGTGCAGACTCAGCGTGCGGGAGCAGGACCAGTAGCTTCTTACCAGTTAGGTAACTGGAATACATTAGGGCGTGCAGGAAAAGATGGTGGTCATGGCTGAGGTAGCCAGACACCAGGATCTCAGAGGCAGTAGGGTGGGACAGCTCAGGGTAGCCAAGCTGTGTCGTAGTGCCGCGACACTGGGTAGGCATATGTAGTGCAACAGACCTAGTAGGAGTAGGATTCCGGACCTTCTACAGTCAGAGGTACTATTCTGGTAGATTTTGTCTTA
Source organism: Viscum album (assembly GCA_963277665.1). Classification (NCBI taxonomy): domain Eukaryota; kingdom Viridiplantae; phylum Streptophyta; class Magnoliopsida; order Santalales; family Viscaceae; genus Viscum; species Viscum album. Next base: position 1,989,113,329 of record OY728141.1, read on the forward strand.
TCTTTAGTACTTTTTGATATGGGTTCTACACATAGTTTCGTATATGTACCCGTTGTGGAGAGCCTTGGGCTCTGTGTTTCTACTTCTTCTGATATCATGACGCTAGACACTTCGTTGGGGACTAGAACGGCTAATGTGAATCATTGTAAGGAGTGCCACATTAAGGTTTTAGGGTGTCACATTCTTTGGGACCTCTACATATTAGAGATGATAGCTTATGACATCATTCTCAGGATTGACTGGTTGGTTTCCTTTAGAGCCTTTGTAGACTACTATCGTCGCAGGGTGCGTTTCACGTCACCAGAGGGCGGAGAGTTTCTATACAAGGGCGAGTGGGATGTTTAGGCGGGTCAAGCTGGACCAGAGCATCATGGGTGAGGTGGAGTCAAAGCCCATATTGCGAGTTTATATCTTGATGACCAGGGGAATTTTCAGACAGATTTCCCTCCAGTGGTTGATTGTTTCAAGGATGTCTTCCAAGAAGACTTTTCAGGTATACCTCGTGAGTGAGGTGGATTTCTCTATTGATCTTGTTCCAAGGGCATCACCAGTGTCCATTCCTCCTTATAGGATGGATACTCCTATGTTTTAGGAGCTCAATAGGTAGTTAGAGGAGTTACAGGAAAAGGGTTTCATCTGACCCAGTACTTCTCTTGGGGGTTCGCCGGTCCTTTTTGCGAAAAAGGCGGATGGTACCCTCAGAATCCATGTGGATTATCGGAAGCTGAACCAGTTGATGGTCAAGAACCGATATCCTTTATTTAGGATTGATGATCTTTTTGATCAACCTCATGGAGCATGAGTGTTCTCAAATATTGACTTGAGATCAGGATATCATCAGATGCGCGTGATACCATCTGATATACCACTTACAGTTTTTCGGAGCAGATATGGTCTGTATGAATACTTGGTTATGCCATTCAGACTCATGAACACACCAACAGTTTTCATGGCTCTGATAAATCGTGTGTTCCATCCTTATCTAGATTCTTTTGTGGTATTATTTGTGGACGAAAACTTGGTGTACTCTCACATTTGACACGACCATGCCACCCATCTTAATATCGTATTGAGTACACTGAGAGAGCATCGACTATATGCTAAGATCTCAAAGTGCTATTTTTGGATGGACCAGATTCACTTCCTGGGTCATATCATCTCAGAGCCAGGAGTTGCAGTGGACCCAGAGAAGGTGAGAGAAGTTGTTTCCTGGGAGCAGCCTAAGAATGTGTTTGAGATATGAAGTTTCTTAGGGATGGCTGGTTTCTATATACGCTTCATCCAGAACTTCTCCCGCTTAGCAGCGCCGTTTACAGGTTTGACTAAGAAGGGTGTGAAGTTATTTTGGACAAAATCTTGTGAGACAGCCTCTAAGGACCTGAAATGAAGGTTGACATCAGCACCGATCCTGATACTCCCAAAACAGGGGAAGAGCTATAAAGTTTACTGTGAGATATCAGGTATTAGGCTGGGAGTAGTGTTGATGCAGGGTGATTGAGTTTTTGCGTACATGTCTCTTCATTTGAGGCCACATGCGAGGAATTACCCGACACATGATCTCATGTTGGCTGCAGTTGTTCTTGCATTTCACTGTTGGATACATTATCTATTGGGAGATCATTTCGTGGTTTTCACCAACCACCAAAGTCTCAAGTGTATCTTTACTCAGCGTGGCTTGAATCTGAGGCAGCAAAGGTGGGTCGAATACCTTCAGTCCTTCGATTTTGAGCTTGCCTATTCACCTGGTAAAGGTAATGAAGTAGCTGATGCACCGAGGAGGAAGACTCAGATAGTGGTTGTGTAGGAGGCCAGTGGTGAGTGGCAGCTTATGGCTTTTTTCTCTGAGATGCATCTAGAGGTGCACGATAGTTATAGAAAAACATATCTTTCATCTTTAGCTGTGACTTCTACCCTCCTAGACAGAGTGAGGATGAGACAGCTCTCTAATCCAGAAGGCCTAGTTCTACGAGAGTTGGTGGAAAGTGAGGACCCTACTCCTGGTTGGACAATAGGCGACGATGAGGTTCGGCATTTCCACTGATGCATATGGGTTCCAGGGGATATACACAAGGAGCTGATGTGGGAGTTTCATGCTTGATCGTGGTCAGTTCATCCTGGGGTTACAAAGATGTACCGTGACTTGAGACGTCAGTACTGGTGGTCGGGTATGAAGAGTGATGTAGATGGTTTTTTTACAAGGTGTTCCACCTATTAGTAGGTGAAGGCATAGCATCAAAGACCAGCTGGTCTATTACAGTAGTTACCCATTCCGGAGTGGAAATGAGATGATGTCACCCTAGACTTCATGACTGGGTTGTCGAGGTCACCTCGAGGCAATGATGTCGTGTGGGTTGTTGTGTACCGACTCACGAAGGTAGCTCACTTTTTTCTGATCAAAGAGACCTTCTGTATTGATGAGATCAGAAATTTGTATATCCGAGAGATCGTACATCTTCATGGGGTCGCACATTCTATCGTTTCAGAGAGGGACGCTCATTTTACATCTCGTTTCTGGTAGATATTTTAGAGGGCACTGGGTACACAGGTGCTTCTGAGCACATCATACCACCCTCATAAAGATGGCCAGTTAGAGCGTACGATACAGGTGATGGAGGAAATACTGCGTGCATGCGTCCCAGACATTGGGGGATTTTGGGAGAGGCATATACCCCTAGTCGAGTTCGCCTATAATAATTTTTTTAGGAAACTATTGAGATGGAACCATACGAGGATTTATATGGTAGGCTATGCCGATCACTATTGTGCTGGTTAGAGGCAAGTGAGCCAGCTTTACTGGGACCACATATCGTGCAGGAGACATCTGAGGAGGTCCAGTTGATTCAGAAGCGGATGGCTACTGCACAGTATCGTCAGAAATCATTTGCAGATTGCCGCAGACGACCTTTGGAGTTCATGGTTGGGGATCAAGTTTTCTTGCTTGTTTCGCCGAGGCTGGGACACATGCAGAACAGGATACAGGGTAAACTCTCACTAAGGTATGTAGGGCCATTTGAGATTCTGGAGAGAGTCGGTCTGGTTTCCTATCAGTTTCAGTTACCGCAGCGGTACCGAACCATGAATGACGTCTTCCATGTAACTCAGTTGTGCCACTATCATTCAGACCCATCTCACATCTTTGATCCCGAGGAGGTTGAGCATGAGGAAGATGCGTTCTTTAAGGAGCATCCGATTCGTATCGTTGACAGGAGCATGAAGGTTCTCCGAGGCTGGTCAGTTCCTCTTGTACGAGTTCTATGGCAGCAATGCCGAGTGCAGGAAGAAACCTGGGAGTGGGAGACCGACATACGTGCTCAGTGGACATATTTATTCTCAGCAATATCTTCTTCACCCTTGTAAGGGAAATTCAGGGACGAATTTCTTTAAGGGGGAAGATTGTAAGAACCTGGTTCTTATCTTTGAGGTATTACTTTCTTCTTTTCTCCTTTCCATATGTGTTTTTAAGAAAGTGCATAAAATGGGGGAAAATCCTTTTTCTTGGAAAGTACACGCCGTGTAATTTTCCGCGCACTGTATACTTCTGGCAGTGTGGAATGAGTACACAGGGCATGTGGCCATGCCGGTGATTAAGGGTGTAGGAACAGACTACATGCCGTGTAGTGGTCCTTTACACGCCGTGTAGTCAATCGACAGGCGAATAGTAAGGCGGTGGCCAACTGTGGGGCAGCACACGCTGTGTAATCATGAAGACACGTCATGTAGTCATGTCGGCAGGTGAACAGTTCCATGCTGGTGGGAAGCCATCAGAGGAACAGTTTAAAAATTGTAAGTACACACCGTGTACTTGGAAGTGCACGCCTTGTACTTTTTTTCTTAAAATGGGCAGTAGCCTCCCCTATTCATAGGGAAGGATTAGAACAAGAGGAAGGAGTGGGAGGTGACGACCTAACCTTTGATGATCTGTCGATCACAAACCGGGAATCCATTTCCTCCTCAAATGATCTCGTAGGAACCGCACAGGTAAGCCCTCTGCTCTCCTTAAGTCGTTCTTACCAATTCTTGCCTGAGGGAATGTTATTTACATTGGAGTGGGTTTTCTTCTTCATCAGAACTACATTGTTCTTGGGAGTTTCTGGAATTGAATTTCACGTATATTGATTGTTGGCAGTTAAGGTAGGTGGCTTGGTCTTTATCTTTCCAACTTTCATGCGATTTGTGTGTTTTCGAGCCACGAACCCATGTTTGGGGTGTTGTGTGGCTGAGGCTGTGGCTATTATAATACCTAGAATTGTATAGGTGATTAAATAATGTTGTAAAACTACTTTTTGGGATCGTTGCTTGGATCTGGGACCACCCTGGGTGTGCGTTCCTCTGTTTAGACATTTGGCCAGGATACCCGAGGGTATGCCATGTTTAAATTGTGCATTACTTTGCCTTGAGAGGAATTTTATATGAATTGCATGTTTATATGTTGGGCATGGCCCAGTTACCTGTTAGACTTAGGGAAGTGTTGTAATTCCCCAACCCTAGATACCCAGAGTCGGTGCATTATTACATAACATTGGAATGATCACAAGAAAGATCAAGTCTCAAAAGACAGATTAGTTTCTTAGCCTTAGAAACACTAGATATATTCATAATGTTTACATTACATCAATAAGTGAAAAACTACAACAATATATTGTCTTCATATCCCCCCATACTATCCCTACAGTTCATTTATAAAATACTTCTTCACATCCTGGGAAAAATAAAACATAGAAAAAGGGGTGAGATCAAATTCCCAGTAAGGATATCACTATAGCGGAAACTTTCATAAATAAGAATAAACATTTAAGACAATGTATAAATAAAAAAAAAGCCTTTTAAACATGAACTTCAACATAGTATGGAAAAAATAAAATGAAATAATGCCATTTACTTATTCACATGGATATTCTACTAATCGAATAATCACATGCAATATCAATAACCCCTTTCATAATGATGGAATGCATAATTGCAGACTATCATAACGACATAGCCAAGGCCTCATGCCAAGACTACAAATATGATTTTTCCAAGGCCTTGTGCCAAGACACTAGTTTGTCTCATTAGAACTATTGATGCATCGAGGAGCTATAGCGGGATCCACCCGTCACATATTAAGGCCAATGCATTCCCATATGAAATGGTTTAAACATAACATAAACATTCGTATTAAAAATAGCATACGAAATGTAAATACTTAATCCATAAACCATGAATGGTATAAAAATAACACATCCACAGTCAAACACATCACAAAAAATTCAAAACAATATAGATATTGTGTATCATAATAAATCAACTTCAAAAAAAATTAAATTCCATTAAAAGATGTTGACATAGATGAAATCAAAACTATTTGAGAGAAATATTTTTTTTGAAATCATTTAAAAGTCACACATTCATTAAGGAAGTACTTTAAAAGAGATTTTTGATTCAAAGTGTCCCATACCACATAGAAACTTTTGAAAAGAAATATATTTTCAAAACATTCATGTTCATATAAATAAATCCATAAAATCATTTTCAAAACATGGACATTAATTAAAAATATTTATAAAGATAAATCTTTAAAACATTTAAAATTCTGATTTTGATAAAGAGTACCTTTCATAAAATCTTAAAATATTCATTTCGAAATCATTTAAAAGTCACATAAATATAAAATAAAATGTTTACTTTGAAAGTATCCTTATAAAAATGTAAGGGAATCTTAAAAAACTTTATAACGGCGGAAAATTGCCACAACCACCATACAAGTTTAAAAAAAGACATTCTTGCCTTAATTCTGTCAAAAAGGTTAAAAAGGACCTTGTTTGGAAAACGACAGAAAGATTCCTTTATAAACATCTTATAAAAAGTCAAACAAGGGTATAAATGACTTTAACCCATATTCTATAAAATATTAAGAATTTTTTGAGATACACTTTCAAGAAATATGGATGTGGATGATAAAGAGTTCCCAGTAGATAATTACGTATAAACAACCTCGGATAATGAAGAGATTGTGAAATAACCCTTACCTTGTAATTTTCCTTGGTTGGGGGTAGGTTAACCTCCTTTATAATGATGAAATAATTGTTATTAAATTATACAAGAATCATATACATTAATATGATATCATATATGATCTTTTAACATTTATTTGTTAATAATATCTTAGTATTATCGTTGTTTCGGGTGTTAACTTACTCGTTTTATTTTATATTTTTTGTTACATAAGCCATGTTTGTCATGGATAGGTTGTATCTTAATCATATCCAGAATGATATCAAGTCCTTATATACTATTATTAATCATCATATGAGAATTAGACTTGAATGGGTACGATGGAGAATGAATCTCATCGCGTTCGTGGAGACGGTAGTCTGTACGTACGCACAAGCGACAATATCATTTTTTTGATATTAAAATAATATATAATTGGATCATATATCATATATAGAGAATCATTATATTGTTATATTTATTATTTATATGAATTACACATCATTATTATACCCATCCAAATAATAATTTATTGAATGACAATTACACCACGACGTGGAGACGGTAAGCCGTATGTATGCACGTATGGTGACACGCCATTCAAAGGATGGATAGAATACTGAATATGGTTGTACCAAATTTATAATAACATCACGGTATATAGAATATACTGTATTTATTATTTTAGAATAGAAATAACAAAGAAATAATAAGTTGAAGAAGAAAAGAACTTGAAAGAGGGTGGGGAAAACATTACCTCTTCTTCGGGTTCTTCCTTTTGATTTGATCAAAAGGGCTCCTTAGGATGGCTTTCTGATCAAACTAAGGCCTCTAGGTTTCAGTGAGCGAAGTTGAAAGAGTATTTGGGAAGGGGTTTGCTATAAGACCCCAGCCTTAAACCTTACTTAATCATGATTTATTACAAGATTACACATTGAGGATCTTTTCAGGTTTAGAGTTTTAGAGAATTAGATCAAAAAACTTGCATTACATTCCACATTTAAACAAAGTGGTTGAATAAAAGATAGTATTCATTTTTCCCATCAATGGAAACATATTTAAAATATAACATGGATTATTTCTTGACACCTCCTTGACACTAAAATCATATCATGTACAATTGCCTTGACCTATGAAGAACATTTCAAAAACATGGGATGAGAATAAAAAGCTCAGTAAGGGTTATAAAAAATATGTAAAGGAAACATGAGTATATATATACATAAGAATGAAATCATACTTTACCCAAAAAACATAATCACTTACCTCATAAAATCACGAATAAATCATAGAAATCATAAGACATAAAGGTAATTTGAGGCATTCATAACATTCTTACGTAGGGAGTAACCCTCTTGGTTACGTTTGGAATACCCATCATAGTATATTCCCTAAATCTCTTCGAAGAAACCATAACGTTTAACTCCTTCGCGTTACCCAATGTATTGGAGAGCTACATCGGGCTCACCCAGTCTTAGTTTATCACAGAACCACCCATCTTCATAACAATGGCCAAGAACCATAACATAATCATAGCACATAACATAAGCATAAAGGAAAGATAAGATTCCCACATTGCAATAACAATATAACATTTTAAGATATTGAAATAATGAATCCATTCTAAAAACCGTTTTAAAAACCATTTAAAACATTTAATAAAGAGATTTTTAAATCAAAGTGTCCCATACCACATTTAAGCTTTCAACATTTTAAACCATTAATATCCATATAAATAAATCCTTAAAACCATTTTGAAAACATGGATATTAATGATAAATATTTATAAGAATAATTCATTAAAACATTTAAAATGTTATTTTAGATAAAGGGTTTTTAACAAAATGATAGACACTTGAAAACAATAATTGAAGAATAACATTTAATAATATCATGAGAATAAAGGGATTCATTATATAATATTCCAAAGGATAGTATATACACCATATAAGAGTGAATTGGTGCATAACAACAATGAAGTCTCAATGGAAATGTAAATTTCGATGAAATCCATTATAACGATGCTATCCTTAAATTAAGGATAAATCAATCTCATAATTATGTGTGACAAATATAAATACACCCAATATAAGTGGATATTAATTGTAAAATAATCAAAGGTCATTCACACATATTCAAAGGATGACATATTCAATAACTATATGTTGAACCCAAAGAAATCGAAATTGGGTTAAGAAGTTCCCTTGACAGCCTAACGACGTCACATAAAATTTTAGAAAAAGTGTTGAGGAGTGAGATAAAGGGTATCTCATCACATGGAAATTAAATTTACGGCAATAAGAATATATAAGAACATATCCCCATATAATAAGATGAAAATTAAAAGACATAACAAAAGAAGTATTTTAAAAAGAGGAGGGTGAAAGGTTTCCTTACTGATTTGGGTAACTTTCGAAACGTACACCCCATGAAAGAAGGAATATAGAACATTGATGTAAATACTCATAAACAAAAGTATGTTACACAAAAAATAGAATAATGGAAAGTACACACACCACTCAGAAGGTAATATTGGCACATGTAGCATGAATCTCACGAAAACACAAAGTGAGATAAAAAGCCCCTTACGAAATTCCGGCAGCCTAACAACGCTAATTAAAACTTCCAAAATGGATTGATGAGAGAAAATAGGGTCTCTAATAATATTAACATAAAATTTACAGTAAGATTAATATAAAAGAACATCCCAATCATAAGAAAGATGAACTTAATAGGAATGACATAAAAGAGTGTACTTAAAAAGAAAGAGAGGGGTAGGATCCCTTACCTCGGGTCCGACTTGACTTGATCATTCTTTACCCTCCTGAATAATAAACTTGAGTTAATTTATACTTTCTTAATAACCTTTTCCAAGTTCATTATTCATTTTATATCACTTACTACCATTCTATGAACACTATGTAATTTTTTAAGTTAATAATGGTCGTTTTGTAGATCATTACTACTTGAGTCAAAAATAAACTCTTTATAATTACAAGTTGTTCATGTGGTAAAATATATATTATATCCAGAATAATATTCATTATTTAGATATCATATATATCATATATATCCATTATATACATGCATTTATAATATTAAATAACATTTAGAGGTAAGAAATGAAATGCATCGTTCATGGAGACGGTAAGCCGTACGTACGCATGAACGCTACTTCCATTTATATTTCATATTTAATGGAATTAAAACATAATGATACATAATAGTATTATAATTACAGTATGGTATCATATATAATATCATTAAATCTATCCTTTATACGTACCACATATGGTATTAACGAATCAAATCACATTGAGGGGGCGGTAGTCCGCACTTCCAAAAATGAAGATATCACGTTTAACCATAATGGAAACCATAAAGGTATTCCATAAATTAAAAATACAGAAGCTTAAGTAAAAAATAAAAATATTATATATCATATATAAATATAGAGACATCTTAATTTCCACCTTTGAGGGTGTTAAAAGAATATTGAACAATCATCATTTCGTGAGGCAAAAATTCACCATCCATAGAAACAGTATGTTCTTTAACCATTAGACGTATGTGTGTGTAATTGTAGACCGAATAAATATTTTAACAACATAATAGTATATTTAAGATACTGGAGTTGTTACAAAAGAAATGAATAAAAAGAGTTTAGGGGGTTGGAGAAGCAAAATAAAACAAAAGAACACAAGTGAAGACATTACCTTAAAATCAGGTATCTCTCTTTGATTGGAGCTCAAAGGCTTCCTTGGGAAGTCTTATGCCCAAATTAAGGCTTCTAGGAGTAATATAGGGATGTGGAGAGACAAAATGAGCAGGGGTTGGCCGAGAAAAAGGCTTGAGAGGTGTGGGTAAGGTGGTAGAGATGGGGGCCTTTCATAAGAGGAGAGGAGGGGCACTCTTGGAATGATACAAAATGTTACTTTATTTTCAAATGAGTTTCAAATTTTAAAGGCCCCACATTGTTTTATTTCGAGGATAAGGTGGTAAGGGTTAGAAATATAATCATTAAATAGTTCTTTGACAAGTGTATGTTATAGTTTTAACATTATCTTTTCATTTTATTTAAATTCTTTTATTAATGAGGTAATTGTTGCACCATCATGATGTCATAAATATTTTAATTTATATAATGTCTAAAAATTATAACAAAAATATCATGATTTATGAAATATTTTTAGCTTTCTAATGAATATTTATAGTGAAACGTATGACTTGTATAACCCTATTTAAAAATACTTTTAGTAAAACAACTCATGCTTGGGACATTTTTATTTTAAGTTTAAATAAAAAGTTGTTTATGTCATTTTCCAACCAAAGTGGCTCCATGGGGTCCCCAAGTTGACCCATGGATTGTATTGGTAGGCCATGACACATCCAATGAGGGTAGTACATGTATCTAAGTCATTTCATATTATTAAAACATTATTTTTACCTTAAATTACACTAATTACCTCCAACCACGATTAAAAACTTAAAAGTTACTATTCACCAAAAAAATATTTTAATCCCATTGAACATAATTTTACATCATAATTACAACCATTTATGTTGTATTTTTGAAATTCAAATCACATAAGTGGTAATGTTTCATTTAGACAAAAAATCAGTTTTTAAACTACCAGTTAGTGGTTTCACTATTCATCAAAAATTGAAGTTTTTCAGAAAAATACCAAAAATTCACCCTAAGATATATTTGATATTCCGAATTCAGTAATGATGTATATTTTAAAAAATTAAAAATATATATTTTTAATTAATTAATTTAATAATTATTTCCCGCTATCAAAACAAATAGTGTGTTTTTATGAAACAATATCTATTAAAAGATTGACACTTGTTTAAGTCCAATTTCAAAGTGAAATTAATTCCAATGACCATGATTAGATTAAATGGTAAAAATATATTCTAAATAAACTTTAATCTAAATTAAAAATATAATCTATCCATATAAATAAATTAGATTAAATGGTGGTTTTGAATTAAAATGCAACATTTTCAATAAAAATGATCTTTATCGGAAAAAGAACAAAATTTTACACAAAGTAAATTTTGATGTCCAGATTCTAAAGAAGGATTTTATTTTGTCAAATACAAAATATAAAATTGTCAAAAGTATATTTAAAAATGGTTCTCCATCAAAAGGCGGTTAATCGACCTTTTAAATAATAATAGAAGATTTATGCTTCAAATTGGATTCATTTCCATTTTAAGCCTCCAACATTTATTAGATAAAAGTAAAAATATTTGACAAAAATATATAATCATTTTGTAGTTAGTTCAGTTCATTCCTTCCATTAAAATGGCTAGGCGTTAACTACCTTTTAAAATAATATTATTTTATTATTATAGTGCAACGTAAGATTTCAAAGAAACTCGTTGTTGTGTATTGGGTACGCCCTCGAGCATAGCATTTCCTTTAAAGTAATATTAATATTGTATTCAAAAGTATGGATAAATATGAAAATATCATATTATTTATTTACCTGGGGTGTTACATCCTTCCCCCCTTTTGGGAATTGTGTCCTTGCAATTTTAAAATTGGGCTTGGAAGCTTCATTGAAACTCCCACATCGGAACAAGAGTCAGTAAAACTATCACTTTAAAATAATGGGAGAGAAGTAAAAATGTCCCCCGAGTTAACCCATACTAGGATTCCAAGTATGAAAATATGTATATGGAGGAAAAAAGGGCTATGTCTTGATGGAGAGTGATAGTAAACATGTCTAGGAGAAATTTAACAACAAGAGAATCACAAACTTGTGATGGGTTAAACGGTATTTGATTCCCCAGCAGGAAAAACTAACAGACAACATTTTTGTTTTAAGTTACTTTTCGTTGAGGAATTTATTTATGATCTTAACTAAAACATAAGGAAGCATACTTAATGGTCATGTTGACTTTCAACTTTTAAAATATTTCTTACACGAACTCATATTTTCTCCAAAAGTCGAGTATTTAGGATGACTTGTTCACATTAAGAGAGCTATAATCAACTTCTAGAGAATCACCTAATCCACAAAAGAGAACTATATACATCCCATGTCTTTAGACATTAACCAAAACTAAAACCAAAAAGGATAGTATGAGATAAGATAATACCCAAAAAGGATAGTCCTTTATATAAAAATAAAATCTATTCTTAATCTCCAAAATTTGTCAAACAAAACCCAAACCTCAACAAAGGCCATTCAATAAACATATATCCATAAAATTCTACAAAGTAAACCAAACGAAGATTGAAACCCAAAATGTATTAACTAGTAATTACCTCAAATTCAAGGATCATATAAATCCAAATTGTTCTTTGTAACTATATCCACAAAATAAAGGATAATTATTCCTTGAATAAAATTTTCGTATATCAAACATCAGGGTTACTATAAAAATTCTTCTAATGTAACCCTATAATCAAAAGAGACTTAATACATCTAAGACTTTTACCATCCTAAAATCTACCATAACTCTTAAATCCCTTATATGATGACTTCTTACTCATTCAACATTTTTCATGTTCCATTATCCATTCCTTTTCAACTTATTCTGAAATACTTCTTTCCTACAAACAAAATCATGAATCATATCCTAAGATTCTAATAATAGGAAAACATATGTTAAGAAATAATCCACACCTTTTATTATTCATTGTCAGTTTCTTCATCCTCAATCAGAATGGCATTAGGTATTGGTAAATGAATATTTGTACGATCTTGGTTACCCAATTCTCGAAACTTCTTCATAGGACATGTGTTTGCATAATGACCATGCACACCACATTTAAAACATTCAGTTGATCCTTCAGAAAGAACTTCTTTCCCTTTCCAAGAGTCAACTAGATGCTTCCTTTTACCATGGTAGGTTCTTGCTTTATGACCTTCATTTCCACACCTATAGCATATTTCTGTCCCTTTGAAACATTTTCTTATGTGTTTCTTTCCACATATTTGACACATAGGTTTTTGAACATAATTACCTTTATGATTGTTACCTGAACATCCGTATGTATTTTTTTCTCGCATATACGATGCCTTATATAAATCTCTAAGGTTCAGGTGGTCAATCATTACTCCAGATAGTTGGTTGAGGATAACCACAAGAGTTCTCATTGTAGCTCCTATATCATTCTGTTGTTATTTCATAAAACTGTCACCTTTTTATTCAAATCCACTGTTACTTTAGTGCCTGCTAGATCCATCCATTTACTAAAACCAAAAAAAGGTCAGTGTGAGTATATCAGTAAAATCATCAAATAAAAAAAGAGGAAGATAAACACCAAGATATAATTATCCAAGTTATCTCAAACTCATTCTAACTTTAAAACAAAAGATGACTGAATCTAATATAACAACCATTGTGGTTATACACAACTTGTCACTTTTTCTTAAATAACACTCTAACCTCTAAAGTTATCTAAACCGACCTATGATACCAACTATAAGGCCCCAGCCTTAAACCGTACTTAATCTTGAGTTATTACAAGATTACACATTGAGGATCTTTTTAGGTTTAGTGTTTTAGAGAATTAGATCATAAAACTTGCATTACATTCCACATTTAAACAAAGTTGTTACATAAAAGAAAGTATTAATTTTTTTCGTCAACGGAAACATATTTAAAATAAAACATGGCCTCTTTCTTGACACCTCCTTAACACTAACATCATATCATGTACCATTCCCTTGACCTGTGAAAAACATTTCAAAAACATGGGATGAGCATAAAAAGCTCACTAAGGGTTTTAAAAAGTATATAAAGGAAAAATGTGTACATATATACATAAGAATGAAATCAAAATTTACCCATAAAACATAATCACTTTAACATACCTCATAAAATCATGAATAAATCATAGAAATCATAAGACATAAATGTAACTTGAGGCATTCATAACATTATTACGTAGGTAGTAACACTCTTGGTTACATTTGGAATACCCATCACAGTATATTCCCTAAGTCTCTTCGGAGAAACCTTAACATTTAACTTCTTCGCGTTACCCAATGCATTGGAGAGCTATATCGGGATCACCCGCCCTTAGTTTAACACAGAACCACCCGTATTCATAACAATGACCGAGAACCATAACATAATCATAGCACATAACTTAATTATAAAGGAAAGATAACATTCCCACATTTCAATAACAATATAACATTTTAAGATATTGAAATAATTAATCCATTCTAAAAACCATTTTCAAAACCATTTAAAATATTTAATAACGAGATTTTTAAATCAATGTTTCCCATACCACATTGAATCTTATAACATTTTAAACCATTAATATCCATATAAATAAATCCTTAAAACCATTTTGAAAACATGGATATTATTGAGAAATATTTATAAGAATAAATCATTAAAACATTTAAAACGATATTTTAGTTAAAGGGTTTTTAATAAAATGAAAGACACTTGAAAACAATAATTGAGGAATAAAATTTAATAATATCATGAGAATAAAGAGATTCATGATATAATATTCCAAAGGAAATTATATACACCATATAAGAGTTAATTGGTGCATAACAACAATGAAGTCTCAAGGGAAATGTAAATTGAGATGAAATCCTTTAAAAAGATGTTATCCTTAAATTAAGGATAAATAAATTTCATAATTATGTGTGAAATATATAAATACACCCAATATAAGTGTATATTAAGTGTAAAATAATCAATTTTCATCCACACATATTCAAAGGATGACATATTCAATAATTACATGTTGATCCCAAAGAAATCGAAATTCGGTTAAGAAGTTCCCTTGACAGCCTAACGACCTCACATCAAATTTTAGAAAAAGAGTTGATGAGAGAGAAAAAGGGTATCTCATCACATGGACATAAAATTTATGGCGATAAGGATATATAACAACATATCCCCACATAATAAGATGAAAATTAAAAGACATAACAAAAGAAGTCTTTTAAAAAGAGGAGGGTGAAAGGTTCCCTTACCGATTTGGGTAACATTCGAAACGTACACCCCATGAAAGAAGGACTATACAACATTGATGTAAATACTTATAAACGAAAGTATGTTACAAAAAAAATAGAATAATGGACAGTACATACACCACTCAAAAGGAAATATTGGAAAATGTAGCATGAATCTTACGAAAACACAAAGTGAGATAAAAAGCCCCTTACGAAATTCCGACAGCCTAACGGCGCCAATTAAAACATCCAAAATGGATTGATGAGAGAAAATAGGGGCTCTCATAATATGATCATAAAATGTACAGTAAGAGTAATATAAAAGAACATCCCAATAATAAGAAAGATGAGTTTAAAAGGAATGACATAAAGGAGTGTACTTAAAAAGAAAGAAAGGGGTAGGATCACTTACCTCGGGTCCGACTTGACTTGATTGTTCTTTAACCTCCTAAATAATAAACTTGAGTTAATTTATGATTGATTAAGATCCTTTTACAAGTTCATTATTTATATTATATCACATAATACCATGCTATGAACACTATGTAATTTTTTAAGTTAATAATGGTCATTTTGTAGATCATTGCTACTTTAGTCAAAAATAAACTCTTTATAATTACAAGTTGTTCATGTGGTAAAATATATATTATACCCAGAATTATATTCATTATGTAGATATCATATATATCATATATATCCATTATATACAAGAATTTATAATATTTGATATCATTTAGAGGTAAGAAATGAAATGCATCGTTCATGGAGACGGTAAGCCGTACGTACGCATGAACGCTACTTCCATTTGAATTTCTTATTTAATGGAATTAAAACATAATGATACATAGTATTATAATTCCAGTATGGTATCATATATAATATCATTAAATATATCCTTTATACATACCATATATGGTATTAACAAATCAAATCACTTTGAGGGGGCGGTAGTCCGCACGTCCTAAAATGAAGATATCGCGTTTAACCATAATGGAAACCATAAAGGTATGTCATAAATGAAAAATACATAAGATTAAGTAAAACATAAACATATTATATATCATATATAAATATATTGACATCTTAATGGACACCTTTGAGGGTGTTAAATGAATATTGAACAATCATCGTTTCGTGAGGCAGAAATTCACCATCCACCGAAACAGTGTGTTCTTTAACCATTAGATGTAGGTGTGTGTAAGTGTAGCTAGAATAATTATTATAACAACATCCTAGTATATTGAATATATGGGAGTTGTTACAAAAGAAATAAATAAAAAGAGTTTAGGGGGTTGGAGAAGCAAAATAAAACAAAAGAACACAAGTGAAGACATTACCTTAAAATCGAGTATCTCTATTTGATTTGAGATCAAAGGCTTAATTGGGAAGAATTATGCCTAAAGTGAGGATTCTAGGAGTAATATAGGGACATGTAGAGACAAAATGAGCAGGGGTTGGCCGAGCCAAAGTCTTGAGAGTTGTGGGTAAGGTCGTAGAGGTGGGGGCCTTTATAAGAGGAGAGGAGGGGCACTCTTGGAAAGTTACAAAATGTTACTTTATTTTCAAATGAGTTTTGGATTTTAAAGGTCCCACATTGATGTATATCTAGGATAAGGTGGTAAGGGTACGAAAGATACTCATATAATAGGTCTTTGACAATTTTATGTTATAGTTTTAGCATTATCGTTTAATTTTATTAAAATCCTTTATTAATGAGGTAATCGCTGCATCATCATGATGTCATAAATAATTTAATTTATTTAATGTATAAAAATTATAAATAAAATATCATGATGTATGAAATCTTTTTAGCTTTCTAATTAATATTTATAGTAAAAAATTTGACTTGTATAACCCCATTTAAAAATAGTTTTAGTAAAATAACTCATGCTTGTGACATTTTTATTTTAACTTTAAATAAAAAGTTATTTGTGACATTTTCCAACCAAAGTGGCATCATGGGGTCCCCAAGTTGACCCATGGATTGTATTGGTCGGCCATGACACATCCAATGATGGTAGGACATGTTTCTAGGTCATTTCATATTATTATAACATTATTTTTACCTAAAATTACACAACTTACCTCTAATTGCGATTAAAAACTTAAAAGTTACTATTCACCAAAAAAATATTTTAATCCCATTGAACAACATTTTACATCCTAATGAAAACCATGTATGTCGGATTTTTGAAATTCAAATCACAGAATTGGTAAAGTTTCATTTAAATGAAAAATCAGTTTTTAAACTACCATTAGTGGTTTCACTATTCATCAAAAATTGAAGTTTTTCAGAAAAATACCAAAAATTCACCCTAAGCTATATTTTATATTCTGAATTAAAAAATGAGGTCTATTTTAAAAAATTCGAAAGATATTTGTTTCATTAATTAATTTACTAATTAATTCCCGCTGTCAAAATAAATAGCGTGTTTTTAAGAAACAATATCTATTAAAAGATTGACAGCTGTTTAAGTCCAATTTCAAAGTGAAATTAATTCCAATGGCCACCATTAGATTAAATGGTAAAAATATATTCTAAATAAACTTTAATCTAAATTAAAAATATAATCTATCCATTAAAATAAATCAGATTAAAAGGAGGTTTTGAATTAAAATGTGACATTTTCAATAAAAATGACCTTTATCAAAAAAATAACAAAATTTTACAAAAAGTAAATTTTGATGTCCAGATTCTAAAGGAGGATTTTATTTTGTCAAATAAAACATATAAAATTGTCAAATGTATATTTAAAAAGGGTTCTCCATCAAAAGGCGGTTAATCGACCATTTAAAGAATATTAGAAGATTTATGGTTAAAATTGGATTCATTTGCATTTTAAGCCTCCAACATTTATTAGATAAAAGTAAAAATATTTGACAAAAATATATAATCATTTTTTAGTTAGTTCCATTCATTACCTCCATTACAATGTCTAGGCGTTATCTACCTTTTAAAATAATATTATTTTATTATTATAGTTCCATGTAAGATTTCAATGAAACTCGTTGTTGCGTATTGGGTACGCCCTCGAGCATAGCATTCCCTTTAAAGTAATATTAATATTTTATTCAAAAATATGTATAAATATTAAAATTTCATATTCTTTATTTACCTGGGGTGTTACATTGGCCGAGCCAAAAGGCTTTGAATGTGTGAATTAGTGAGAAGGGGGAGTGCCCTTTTATAAGAGTGGTGAGGGGCACCTTTGGAAAAGCTAAAAATATTATATTATAATAAATTTATATTCAGTTTATAATGGCTCCAAAGTGGATTATTTAAAGGTTATGGTGGGTATGGGTCGAAAACCACTCAACCAATATAATTTAGACAGGTTTGGGTCATTATATTAACTTTATCTTTAAGTATTAACTCTTAGTTAATTAGTTTCACTTTTACAATGTCTCTTTGTATTTTTATACTATATGGTTAATAAACATACTATATATATCCAAGCGACACCCAAGTGGTCCATTAATGATACAACTATCATGATATAAGTCTTTTGGCTGAACATTATATTTTTAGGAATTTAATATCAATTAATAATATAATATTTGTTTTTAAAACTATTTTATGTCAATTTTGACACTATTCAATAATTGATTTTTGTAAAAATAATAAAAGAATTATTACTTAGAAAAAAGATAATTAAATCAATACTAACATGTCATATTAACCTATAAAATTATCGGTATTTATAAAAAGTCTCAAATTACATTTATTTGGGTATTTATAATATCAATTATTCTAATTTTTCATTAATTAGGTAATTACTCCATCACCATTGTGTCATAAATAAATTAAATTATTTAATGTCTAAAAATTATAAATAAAATAACTTTATGTGTTAAATCGTTTTAGATTTCTAATGAATATTTACAATCGAATTTATCTTATGTATAACCATATATTAAAAATGTTTTGGTAAATAAACTTTGATTTTAACTTTTTTAACTCTTCTTTGAATTAAATAATAATAAATGTCCTAATCTAATACAAGTGGACCTAAATGATAATATTTTACTCTTAAGGTTATTTTTGGTCGAGATACCCTTGTCCAATAGAATTAGGACATTTGTTAGGGTAATATTAATATCATTTTTACCCTTATTTACCCTATTCACTTTTAACCGTGGTAAATAAAAGTAAAAAGTTACTATTCACCAAAAATTATTTTTATCTCATTGAACCACATTTTACTCCTTGATATTAACCGTGTCTCTCAGATTTTTGAAGTTTCATTCATAGAAGAAGGTAAAATTATTTTTTATGAAAAATTCAGTTTTTTAACTACCACTTAGAGGTTTTACTATTCATCAAAAAAATGAAAGTTTCCAGAAAAATACCAAAAATAAGGCCTAATATATATTTGATATTATGAATTCAAAAATGATTTCTATTTTACCAAATTCTAAACATATCAGTTTCATTAATTAATTTAAAAATTAATTCCCGTCGTCAAAACAAATAGCGTGTTTTTAAGAGATAATAACTATCAAAAGATTGACACTTGTTTATGTCCGGATTAATTATGAAATTATGCACAATGACCAACATTATATTAAATGGTAAAAATATATTTTAAATATACATTAAAAACACTCAAATTCATAATTTATCAATATAAATTATTTCGATTAAAAAATTTGTTTTTAATTAAAATTTTGTAATTTTCACTATTCATCAAAATATAAATGTTATCCGAAAAGTTCCAAAATTTCACCTTAGGCTAAATTCGATATTCTGAATACAAAAATGAAGTCAATTTTGAAAGATAAAATTTATAAAATATTAAAAATTAGGTATTACTATTCATAATGGCTAGTTTGATTGGTTGTGGTGTGTGTTAGAACTCGAAGTTGCATACAACACACACTACTGTATTATTCGAAGGAAAGCGTACCGTGGAAGCTTGGGATGTTTTATTGTAATTTTTTTTGATGTCCCCATTCTAAAGAGTAAATTTATTTAGTCAAATTGAATATATAAAAGTTTAAAATATTGGATTTAAAAAGGGTTCACTATTACATGTTGGTAAAAGTGCAATACTAAAAATGAATTTGTTCTTACATTATGTCTAAGAAACTCATAATACAGATTCTAAAATTATGAGGATTATATAAAGTTTAAAATTTAGTTAATACTATTCATAACCTCTTTTTAAGGTCTTATTTGGTAAGTCATGGTGTGCTTGAACTCGATGATGTGTGTAGTGCAAGTTATTGAATTATTTTGAAGAAATAACACACTATGAAATCTTAGGGTGTAACATTCTCCCCTCCTTCAATAAATTGTGTCCTCGCAATTTGAAATTGTTCTTCGAAAATAAAAGGTTAAATATATAAAATATCTTTGTGGTAAAACCCACATCAGAAATTGGGTTAATAAAATTTAGTCTTAATACGAGGAAAAGAGAAATAAAAAGGTCACCACCAAATTATGATCTCTATTCAGAGAACATTGGTGGAAATTTGAGACATATAATTGGTGGAAAAACATAAATATTTATAGGTAGTGATTGAGGTCATCAATCAAAAACAAGTGTAAAATTGAGGTCCTTAAATTCATCAATCTTTGATGATTTGAAATCCCATTGGTTTAGCAAAACATATGGTATTAGGATAACACATTTTTTTGTTTTATGATCCCTTCACTACAGTATAAGAATTAATTTTTTCATTGAATAAGATAAGTATAAAAATATATAAATGACAAGTAGAGTCTCATCCTTTAACTAAGTTCTACCACAAACTCATCTTTCACTCTAAAAGATAATAGAACTTAAAAATAATATTCTATTTATCCTATTCGTATAGGGTTACAAAATGAATTTATAATTCATATTGCAGAGCCATTAAAAAACGACATTATTAAATCCAGGACATCACGTGGGTCAGTGGTAGGTGATACACCCTTTTCGCCGTTCGGTTGTGGGTTCTAGTCTCGCAGCCTTGTTGGACGCGACGGGTTGCCGCCTGACCTCCGGGTTGTCCTTTTATGGTAATCCAAAATAATCCAAACTAGAAGTATCCAAAATACATCAGTCAAAAATTTAATAGAAATGTAAACACAAAGAAGATCCTTTTTTCCATGTAATAACATGTGAACACCTTCATCATGTATTATTTTAAAACACTGAAACATCCTGAATTACCATAAAACCTTATTGATTACATTCATTATCCCTTATTCCTTAAAGAATAATTGATATACTCCTTCAATCCAAAAATATTGAAAACCCCAACAATGATGGAATATACAAATCATTAATCAGTTTCAAGGTATTCAATAATATCCAATATAATTTATCCAAATCAATCATGTATTATTATAAAATCACTACCTCGGTATCAGAACCATATTATGGTTTATCTTTATCTCAACCATATATTTTCCAAAAATTTAACCTGCTATTGAGTCTCTTTTCTTTGTTCCACACAATCTCAAGTCCTTAATGAAATTAGTAGTGCAGAAAACGTTTTTTACGTCAGTTAATTTTAATTTTTTACGTCGGTTTCTAGTCGACATTAATACGTGCGACGTTATAAATAAGGTTTTTAACATTGTTTATTTAAAAACCGACGTCAAAAACATAAAATCGCGATGTTTATCACGTCGGTTATTTCAAAACCGACGTGATAAAGGGCCTGGAGAATGGTTTTTCACATCGATTATTTTAGAACCGACGTGATAAAGGGCCTGGAGAATGGTTTATCACGTTAGTTATTTTAGAACCGACGTGATAAAGGACCTGGAGAATGGTTTATCTTGTAGGTTATTGAATAACCGACATGATAAACGGCCTGGACAATGGTTTATCACGTCGGTTCTTAAACAACTGAAATGATAAACAGGGGCTACGGGGTTTATCACGTCGGTTCATATAGAACCGACGTGATAAACTGGGGTGAGGGAGGTTTATCACCTCGGTTCTATAAGAACCAACGTGATAAACCGGGCTGAGCGTGGTTTATCACGTCAGTTCATATAAAACCGACGTGAAAAAATGGGGGAGGGGGGTTTATCACGTCGGTTATTATATAACCGCCGTGATAAACCGTAGGGAGGAGGTTTATCACATCGGTTATTCAATAACCAACGTGATAAACCATTTTCCAGGCCGTTTAGCACATCGGTTATTCAATAACCGATGTGATAAACCGTTCTCCAGGCCCTTTATCACGTCGGTTATTAAATAACCGACGTCATAAACCATTCTCTAGGCCTTTTATCACGTTAGTTATTAAATAACCGACGTGATAAACCATTCTGCAGACCTTTTATCACGTCGATTATTAAATAACCGACATGATAAACTATTTTCCAGGCATTTTATCACGTCGGTTATTAAATAACCGACGTGATAAACCCAATTTTTTTAAACAGAATGCAGTGATCTTCTCTCCACCAGAATCAACCAGAAAACAAATCAAGAAATCGTACCACAAAAACAGAAGTACATCAAAATTAAGCATGTACATAGATAACATATTAAACTTACCCACTAGACAGCATCAACCCTCATTTATACCCCATGGACAGCCCTCCCCCACCCCGTTGGAGCCCTCACCCTCATGTATACCCCCTGGACAGCCCTCCCCCACCCCATTGGAGCTCCCACCCTCATGTATACCCCTTGGACAACCCTCCCCCACCCCATTGGAGCCCCCACCACACTCCTGGACTGCCCCCTGACCCCCGGACACCCACAAACACCCCTCGACAACCCCCACCCGCCTGAACAACACCTCCTCACCCCCTCACCCCACTTGACAGCCCCCACCACACCCATAGACAGCCCCAAACACCCCTGGACAACCCCCCCACCCCTGGACAGCACTCCCACACCCCTGGACCGGCTTCCCACACCCCTGGACATCCCTGCCACACCCCACGACTGTCCCCCCACCATACCGGACAACCCTCCCAGACCGCTGGACACCCCCAACCCCACTGAACACACCCCCACACCCTTGGAACCCCTCCCCCACAGACCCAAATCCATACCAGAAGAACCATCAAAAGTAGACCAAAACAAGAATTAGGGAAAAATTAAACATTCACTTATATAACATTCAAAACTTACACTGTCAACTTCAAAAAAAAAACTAAATCAAACCTAAACAACTACCAAATACACAATTAAAACGACAATATTCAAAATTACATTTTACATTACAAACAACTAAAATTCAATCAAACCTGTAAAATAATTTGACCACTCCACTTGTACGTTTTTGATGTCTTCAGCAGTATAGGGTTGAGGGTCATCAAAAAGCTACAAATGAAAAAGAAGATTGTTAACGTGTATAATGAATAAATAAAATTGAAATATTATGGAAAAGTTTAAAAGGAAATCGTACCAGGTCAAATTGAAATATTATGGCAAAGTTTAAATAGATATCTTACAATCCTCTCAGCTACGATTCTCGATTCTTCCGAAAGATATTTCCCTTTTTTCCCTTCCGAGCTCTCTTCCATTTTTCATGTCTAGATGGAGGGGATGGAGGGGCCACCTCTTCAGAGCTTGAAGACTCAGCTCTTAGTTGTTGAAATTTTTCCGCCACCATTTTTTCTTCCAATAATTTATACCCTCCCCGAGATAAACTATGAGGGTATACATTTTTAGATTGGATCTCCTGATGAGCTTTCCTTGTTTGCTGTAATTTTAGAATAAGAAATCATTAACAAAACATTAATAAAATCATTTATATAAGAAAGTTTATAAAAGTTTACATTTCCCTTACCAGAAATTACTCTTTTTTCTAATTTCAAAAAATTTTCTCCATTTTTCTTCATCTATAAAAGGATATATACGACATGGATTGTCATGACTCCTATGACCATAAATGAAATTAGATGAGAGGGTTGATTTGAAATCCCTCCATCTCCTAGTAGCCAACGACAAGCATTTCTTCCTGACTTTTCCAGTATCAGGAATATCAAATATCATCTAATAAAGAAGAGGTTAAACATATTATATATACTGGAAACATTAAAATAATTCGCAAAAAATGACAAAAGATCTTACCAAAATCATCTCCCACAACTAAGAGATAATCGCTTTATCCACACCTCTCCAATCATCATACAGAATGCTTACTTTGGTCTTAGCCTGGGTTGCAACAAAAATCTTAAAATCTTTGGCATTCACACCTCTAGGAATATCATCATCATCAAACTCAACTACTATCCTCTGATCCTGCGTACGGGAAAGTGATAATTTTGGTAAATGTGTGCACCCACGTTTACCAACCATTGAACTCTTTGTCGTAATAGTAGCATGTGAATGTTCATCCCCAGAGGTATGACCAGCAATATGATCCTCTCCAGAATCATGTTGTTGATCATCTGAATGATCTGTCATTATCCTTCAAATAAAAAAAACAAACGTCAATTCACAAATATAAAAATTCAAATATTTTAATACTACTGTAATCAAAAAATAGAAAAGTGTACTAAGTTACATAATAGTAAACATTGGTAATATGGTAAGCATGTTAAACAATGGTAAAGATGGCAAAGATGGTCAAGATGGTAAAAATGGAAAAATGGTAAACCTGGTAAACATTGTAAACAGGGTAAAGTAATTGTTAGTGAACAAATATACAAATTCAAATATTTTAATACTACTGTAATCAAAAAATAGAAAAGTGTACTAAGTTAAATAATAGTAAACATTGGTAATATGGTAAGCATGTTAAACAATGGTAAAGATGGAAAATATGGTCAAGATGGACAAGATGGTAAAAATGGTAAAAATGGTAAACCTGGTAAACATTGTAAACATGGTAAAGTAATTGTTAGTGAACAAAAATAAGCATTTTAAAATTTATGTAATGGTTATAAACATGATAAAGTAAACTAAACAAACTTAAAACAAACAAAAACATATACTTATTTTATATTAAAACAAGTTTTAATAAATAAAAAACTTATAATATATAACATTTATGGAAAAAATAAATGTAAACAAGAAATAAACATATGTTACCTGTAATTTTAGGAATGTACAGATGGATTGTTTTCCCAAATTCCTTCGTCGTGATCGTTCCTTATGGAACAAACTATGTCTTCAACATGATCGTCATTATGTTCTGTTAATATTTCCAAGGAAGTAGGGATCTCACATAAATTATCATATTCATAAAGTTCATCCTCACCAACATATTGTTTTTCCCCTTGTAAAACAATAGCCCACCTCATATCTGATTGATCTACTACATAAAAAATTTGTTTCGCATGTGTTTCCATTATAAAAGAATCAGCTGTGTCTTCCAATCTATTAAGATTAACAAGTGTCATTCCAAATTCATCGTATATGACACTGTTGTTACCGTTAAACCATTTACAGCTAAAAACGGGAACTTTAATTTTAAAGTAATCAACCTCCCATATGTCTTCAATCACACCATAATATGCATTTGATGCAGAAATTGGGTTTTTGTCCTTAGCACTCAAAAAATGCATTGCTTCTGCAAACACCAATACACCACTATTCTGAACTGCACTTCTGTTGTCCTGAGCTTTTGTATGAAATGTATAACCATTAAGGTCATAACCAGACCATGTTATCACATTTAAACATGGACCACCCACTATCCATTTTAATGTCTCTGATACATCTGATCTACCAAGAAAAGTCTTTTTAATCCATGACAAAAATGTTTTGTTGTGCTCATTCAAAATCCACATTTCTTTCTTCTTTGGATGACATTGTTTCAACTCATTAATATGAAATGTGATATACGGTTGAGCATCAGCTATGTTATTAAAGATGTATGATTCTAACTTCTTCATCTATTCAGCTGACAATGATTTGACTTTCAAGCCGCGAATCCCCTTTCCCTCATTATTAACTCGTTCATGGCGAGATGGAGGCAAACCTATGTGTTGCACCGCAGCCAAGTAGCTCGTACAAAACTATGCTACCTCCTCAGAAATATACTTTTCAATAATGGTGGCTTCAGGTCGATATAGATTTTTAACATACCCCTTTAATATTTTCATATACCTTTCAAAAGGATACATCCAACGAAGATATACAGGTCCACAAAGCTTTATTTCTCGAACCAGATGAATCATTAAATGCACCATTATATCAAAAAAAGTTGGAGGAAAATACATTTCCAATTGACAAATTATACAAATTGCATCCTTTTCCAAAAAAGTTCAAAGAATTCACATCAATCGCGTTGTTAAAAATTGAATTGAAAAAATAATACAACTTCATTATAGTCTTTTTGACACGAATGGGCAACATTCCAAGCAATGCAACTGGTAGAATTTGTTGCATCATGACGTGATAATCATGTGATTTCATACCTATCAACTTCAAGTCCTTCAATGAGACAAAATTTTTTACATTAGAAGAATAACCTTGAGGCACTTTTCTATCATGAAGACACTGACAGAAACTAATTTTCTCCCTCTTCGATAATGTATGACAAGCCGGGGGAAGAAATGTTCGTCTTCCTTTAAGAGTGGGAGCTAACTCCAAATATATTCCCATTGATAGTAAGTCTAATCTTGCATTCAACCCATCTTTAGTCTTTCCTTTAATATCTATCAATGTTCCAATCAAAGAATCACAGATATTCTTCTCCACGTGCATGACATCAATATTATGTTTAACTTCATGATACCTCCAATATGGTAGCTCAAAAAAATTGACCTTTTCTTCCAAATATGCCTATGATTACCAGATTTCTGTGTCTTTCCCAATGTCACGTCAAGGTTTTTCACCCTCTCAAAATACAGATCAGGGGATAAAGGTTTTAGAGCAGTATCAAATTCTTGTGAGCCATTGAATGCCTTTTTTAGTCTTCTATAAGGGTGTTCCATAGGCAAAAACATTCGATGACCCATGTACACTGTTTTCCTCCCATGATGCAATTGACAATAGGACGTCTGTTGTTCGCAAATTGGACATGCTTTATGCCCTTTAACACTGTATCCAGACAAATTTCCATACGCTGGGAAGTCATTTATAGTGAACAGAAGCACTGCATGCAGTTGAAAATATTCCATTTTATAAGAATCATACATCCTAATACCATCAGCCCATAATAGTTTCAAATCATCAATCAACGGTGACAAGTAAACATCAATATCATTACTGGGTTGCTTTGGACCAGAGATCATTGTACTCAACATGACATATTTTCGCTTCATACAAACTTCAGGATAGAGGTTGTAAATTACCTATAAAACAGGCCATGAACTATGTGTGCTACTGAGTGTTCGGTATGGATTCATTCCATCCGTGCACAACCCTAGTCTGAGATTTCTAATTTCATTTCCAAATGTAGAATACTGCGCATCAATTTTCTTCCATTGTGGACAATCAGCTGGATGACGTATTTTTCCATCACATACCCACTCTTCAGCATGCCATCTTAACCTTTTTTCATCATGTGAATTAGAAAATAAACGTTTGAAATGATTAATTATAGGAAGATACCAAAATACCTTTGAAGGGGGATTTGTAATCTCTACATCACCCTGTGATTTTTCTTTCACCTTATACCGTGATGTCCCACATTTTGGACACTCTGACAGAAATTAATATTCCTTCCTATATATAATGAAGTCATTCGGACAGGCATGTATTTTCTTGTTTTCCAATCCCATCGGGCATAATATTTTCTTGGCTTTGTAATGTGAATCTGGAAGATCGTTATCTTTTGGAAGAATGTATTTCATCAATTGTAGCATCTCTGTAAAACTTCTGTCACTCCATCCATGCTTCACCTTCAGGTTAATCAATCTTAACACCGCCGACAAAACCGTAAAATCTGTAAAACCAGGATATAATGGTTTTTCAACATCACCATATAGACGCACAACTGTCGGTTCTATCTCAATTTGTTCTGCTACAATATCGCGAATCATTTCTTCAATTCCATCGGAGTTACCATCTTGCGAATCATCATCATCAGTGACATTCCGTCCAGTTTCACCATGCCATATACAAGGGCTGTAACTAGGATTAAAACCATTACATATCAGATGATCTTTTATCTCTCTACTTTTCAACTTCTTCATATTCAAACATTTCAGGCATGGACAGAAAAAAATGTCACTACTTGGAACATTTCGTTTTGCAAATTCCAAAAAGGCATCAACACCTTCCTCAAATTCATTGCTCATTCGATGTGCCGTAATCCAAATTCGACTCATTATTACCTATAACAAATATCAACAAAAAATATATATTTTTAAGATAAGAAAAATACATGTTTATATGAAAAAAATCATAATTTGAATGTAAAACAATTTAAAATATAAAACAAATCTATAGCTATTTAAAAAAATATGCTTGAATATTATTTAAAAAAATATATTTAGATATAACAGTTTAAAATTTCCTTGAATCAAAGAAAACCATGACGCCTACATAGATTAATATTGATTGCGGTTTTGATGTTTTAATGTATTATATAAACAACCTATTTTAAGTGGAATGCATACCTTGATATTGGTCTTCATCACCCTTCGGTGTGACTGGAAAAAAGAGGTCTACCAACATGTTATTATTTTATCAGCAATTCACTCATTCTTTTTTCTGATGATTGTTAATTGCATTGGCAGGCTGAGAGGGCCGCCCAGTGCGTCCAACACTGGTGTTCTCAGAATAACAATAGTCCCACTAATTCGGTTTAATCCTTTATTTCTGCTTTTTAATCCCATGTAACATATCTTGTGGGGATTTGATTTTGTACTTGGACTTCATCTTTAACGGTTATCAATCAAAATAAAACTCGACTAAAAACTCTGTTTATTTTAGGTTTTCAAAATCCAAAAACGAAAACAAAACAACCATGGACAAAAACGGAATTCCAATTACAGGAAACATGTTCAGAAATTCTAATCACCAAGAATTAACAAATATCCACAACAACAGTGAACAGCCTGGAAATTACAAGACTAAATATGTATATGTATATGATTAACAATAATAATGTGTTTTATATTCTCAAGTGAATGTTCTAAATGATATGGTAATTCATATGGTTTAATATCATTGGTAACATGTTTTCGATTCCAATGAGACATAGGTGTGAGAGGCATTGATAATGGAGTAGTGGCCTAATCTCAATCTAGGTCCAACATCCTCAAAATATTATTCTAGGGGTAGAATTTAGTATGGTTTGTGTTATTTTAACACCTCTATATTTATTATAGGTTATTAAATCAAATTATTTTGATTAATTTTTTTTATTCATCCTTGTATTATTATTTTTTGACTTTGTAAGATATTATAGTTTTATATTCTTATTCATGGTTGGAACATGGTTAGTGAATACCATGAGGTTCTACCTAGGAAACATTTTACATTTGTTTACAAATATAATTGAGAAAATATATTTTGTACAAACCATACTTATTTATCATGAAATCACACAGCATGATGCATATGCATTTTTTAGGGTTGGTTATAGGTTTTCCATACTGTGTGGTAAAACCATGGTACTCCTCCAATATCATATAATGGGGATAACATTTATTATTTTAATTTATAAAAAAACCGATCCAAAATATGATATAAAAAGTAATTATTATTTATTTTCCTTTAAAGTAATGATGCACGTCTTTTTTATCTCATTATTCATCTAGTTTAATGTTCCCTCAACATAGTCTGTTATATCAACAAAATAGTCTGTTATATCAACAAAAAATTCCATGAGATTCAAATAACCATTTGCAATAACAAAATACAAATAACCATTTGCAAATAACCATTGGCAATAACAAAAAATTCCACGAGATTCAAAAACGAACGAAAATAACATCAAGAATCGAAACAAAAACGAACGAAATAAATTAGTGGAAGTCTTACTTGAATGTTGCGAGTTGAGATGATAGATCCGAGAGGAGTGAAGAAGATAAACAATGAAGCCAAATTGAGTTTAACGTAGGTCGATCGGCGAGCCGATTAGGGTTTACCGCGTGAGAGAGATGAGCCGACGGACTGTCAATCGAAAAATCGTAAATGACAGTCCACAGGCTTTAATTTTTTTAAAAGTTTTATAACGTCGGTTATTATATAACCGACGTTATAAACTATTTTTAAATTTATAACGTCGGTTATTTCAAAACCGATGTAAAAAAGCTCCCGCGCTTTGGTTTTTTACGTCGGTTATTTTATAAACGACATACCCCCCCCCCCCCGTGCTTTGGTTTTTTACGTCGGTTATAAAATAACCGATGTAAAAAACGCGTAGATATCTTGTTTTTTACGCCGGTTATAAGATAACCGATATAAAAAACCAATGCGTGGGGGGTTTTTTACATCGGTTATTTGGAAACCGACGTAAAAAACCCGATATCTACGCGTTTTTTACGTTGCTTATTTTATAACCGACGTAAAAAACCAAAGCATGGTGGGGTTTTTACGCCGGTTATTTGGAAACCGAAGTAAAAAACCCGATATGGACGGGTTTTTTAGGTCGGTTATCGAATAACTGACGTAAAAAACACATCGATATCGGGTTTTTTACATCGGTTTCCAAATAACCGACGTAAAAACCCCCCCGCGCATTGGTTTTTTACGTCGGTTATAAGATCATCGACGTAAAAACCCAATAGGCGTGATTTGTAACGTCGGTTATTAAAATAACCGACGTCAAAAATCTACTCGCTGCATTTTTACGTCGGTTATATATAACCGATGTAAAAAATGGTGACGTAAAAAACAATATATGCACTAGTGAATAGTACTACAGTACAATACTTATATACTCCATAATTATTATAACAAGTACATTGTTGATACAACACTCAAATGAAATAATGAACATAAGAACTCTAATCATATCTCTTCATCTTTGGTAGTATCATAACTTGATTATTATCCAATAGAATCATTTGCGGCATAGTCTAATGACTGGGACATAGGTTCTCGTAGTGTCCAAACTCCTTGCAAATGAAGCATTGTACATTTGAAACCATTTTCGTACCCTTGTAGTCACATACTTTGTGCCCATTTCCTCTACACTTATAAAAAATTCCCATTCCTTTCAGGCAAGTTCCAGGGTATTTCTTCCCACAGTTATCACATATGGGAAAATTTTTCTTTTCCCTCTTCGCTTCATCCATATTTCTCTCTTCCATACTTTTCTTCTCTTGATTCCCTTCAAAGCCATAGGACTCAGTAAACTCTTTAATTATCATATCAACACATGATATTATTTATTCATATGATGATAATACATGTGAGACTATTTCTCTTATAAATTATTGCTTAATACCATGAAAAATATGATGCTTCTTTCTATTTGGATCATGTGCATTGCTGGAGTTCGTATTCCTTCTACTGGGTGCCATTTCTAAATAATGGCATACACTGGATTAGTTTATAAATAACAATACCTAATCCCAAACTTGGAAAACACATAAAATAAATTAAATAGTTTATGGATATAATCCATAATCATAAAAATTTCTCCTTTTAGGAATTATATACTCATAAACCCATCATAATGGTTTGTAAAGAAAATGAGAATTATCCTAAGCATATCCCCCAGGAGTGTCGTAACCAAGAGTGCAGTAAGGCCCGTTGTCGTGCACCAATTCCCGTTCGAGTCTAGCTCAAAGCAGTGTTTTCAGGTTTTACCCCTAGGTACATCTGTGCCAGAGCCGCCTCTACCTGCTCGTATCCATACAGGGATTTATTTCTCAGAAAACTCACAAAGATTCTACAATACCAAAATTCTAGGAAGTTCTTCTATACTAATCCTCGAAGTCCATCTTAGATCTATATTCTCTAATCAGAGTTTATCTAAATCTAGCTTCCAAGGTTTGTACTAAACTTCCTCTGATACCAACTGTAACACCCCGACCCTAGATACCCAGAGTCGATGCATTATTACATAACATTGGCATGATCACAAGAAATATCAATTATCGAAAGACCAATTAGTTTAGTAGCATTTGAAACACTAGATATATTCATAAAGTTTACATTACATCAATAAGTGAAAAACTACAACAATATATTGTCTTCATATCCCCCCATACTATCCCTGCATGTCATTCATAAAATACTTCTTCACATCCTGGAAAAAATAAAACATAGAAAAAGGGGTGAGCTTAAATGCCCAGTAAGGATATCAATATAGCGGAAACATTCATAAATAATAATAAACATTTAAGGCAATGTATAACTAAAATAAAAGCCTTTTAAACTTTAACTTCAACATAGTATGGCTAAAATAAAATGAAATAATTCCATTTACTTATTCACATAGATATTATACTAATCTAATAATCACATGCAATATCAATAACCCCTTTCATAATGATGGAATGCATAATACCAGTCTATCATAACCACATATCCAAGGCCTCGTGCCAAGACTACAAATAAGATTTTGGCAAGGCCTTGTGCCAAGACACTAGTTTATCTCATGAGACCTACCGATGCATCGAGGAGCTATAGCGGGCTCCACCCATCACATATTAAGTCCAATGCATTCCCATATGAAAAGGTTTAAACATAACATATACATTTGTATTAAAACTAGAATACAAAATGTAAATACTTCATCCATAAACCATGAATGGTATAAAAATAACACATCCACAGTCAAACACATCACAAAAACTTCAA
The DNA here is from genome assembly GCA_963277665.1 of Viscum album. Lineage (NCBI taxonomy): Eukaryota > Viridiplantae > Streptophyta > Magnoliopsida > Santalales > Viscaceae > Viscum > Viscum album. The sequence goes on from OY728141.1 coordinate 1,989,145,868, forward strand.
AAAAATATGTATGTTTTGTATCATAATAAATCAACTTGAAATAAACCTAAAATCCATCAAAGGATGTGGAAATAGATGAAATAAAAACTATTTGAGAGAAATATTTTTTTTGAAATCATTTAAAAGTCACACATTCATTAAAGAATTAATTTAAAAAATATTTTTGAATCAAAGTGTCTCATACCACATAGAAACTTTTGAAAAGAAATATATTTTCAAAACATTCATGTCCATATAAATAAATCCTTAAAATCATTTTGAAAACATGGACATCAATTAAAAATATTTAAAAAGATAAATCTTTAAAACATTTAAAATTCTGATTTTGATAGAGTAAATTTCAGAAATCATAAAATATTCATTTCGAAATCATTTAAAAGTCACGTAATTATAAAATAAAACATTTACTTTGAAAATATCGATATAATCTTGTAAGGGATGCTTTGAAAATTTTATAACGGCGGAACATAGCCACACCCGCCGTATAAGTTTAAAAAAGACATTCTTTCCTTAATTCTGTCAAAAAGGTTAAAAAGGACCTTGTTTGGAAAACGACGGAAATATTCCTTTATAAATATCTTATAAAAAGTCAAAAAAGGGTATAAATGACTTTAACACATATTCTGTAAAATAGTTAGAATGTTTTGAGATACACTTTCAGGAATCATGGATGTTCATGATAAAGAGATCCTAGTAGATAATTACGTATAAACATCCTCGGATAATGAAGAGATTGTAAAATAATCCTTACCTTGTAAGTTTCCTTGGTTGGGGGAAGGGTAACCTCCTGTATAATGGTGAAATAATTGTTATTATATTATACAAGAATCATATAATTTAATATGATATCATATATGATCTTTTAACATTGATTTGTTAATAATATTTTAGTATTATCGTTGTTTCGGGTGTTAACTTACTCGTTTTATTTTATATGTTTTGTTACATAAGTCGTGTTTGTCATGGATAGGTTTTATCTTAATAATATCCAGAATGATATCAAGTCCTTAGATACTACTGTTAATCATCAAATGAGAATTATACTTGAATTGGTACGATGGAGAATGAATCTCATCACTTTCGTGGAGACGGTAGTCCGTACGTACGCACGAGCGACAATATCAATCTTTTGACATTAAAATAATATATAATTGGATGGTATATCATATATACAGAATAATTATCAGGTTATATTTATTATTTATATGAATTACACATCATTATTATACCCATCCAAATTATAATTTATTGAATGACAATTAGACCACGACGTGGAGACGGTAAGCTGTACATACGCACGTATGGTGACATGCCATTCAAAGGATGGATAGAAAATTGAATATAGTTGTACCATATTTATAATAACATCAAAGTATATAGAATATACTTGAGTAATTATTTTAGAATAGAAATAACAAAGAAAGATGAAGTTGAAGAAGAAAGGAACTTGAAAGAGGGTGGTGATAACATTACCTCTTCTTCGCGTTCTTCCTTTTGATTTGATCAAAAGGGCTCCTTAGGTTGGATTTCTGATCACACTAAGGCCTCTAGGTTGTAGTTAGGGACGTTGAGAGAGTATTTAGGCAGGGGTTGGCCGAGCCAAAAGACTTTGAATGTGTGAATTAGTGAGAAGGAGGAGTGCCCTTTTATAAGAGGGGTGAGGGGCACCTTTGGAAAAGCTAAAAATATTATTTTATAATAAATTCATATTCGGTTTATAATGGCTCAAAAGTGGATTATTTAAAGTCTAAGTTGGGGATGAGTCTCAAACCACTCAACCAATATAATTTAGACAGGTTTGGGTCATATATATTAACCTTATCTTTAAGTATTAACTCTTAGTTAATTAGTTTCACTTTTACAATGTCTCTTTGAAGTTTTATATTATACGGTTAATAAACATACTATATACATCCAAGAGATCCCCAAGTGGTCCATTAATGATACATATATCATGATATAAGTCTCATGGCCGAACTTTATATTTTTACAAATTTAATATCAAGTAATAATATAATATTTGTTTTAAAAACTCTTTTTTGTCAATTTTGACACTATTCAATATTGATTTTTGTAAAAATCATAACAGAATCATTACATAGAAAAAAGTTAATAAAATCAATCCTAACATGACATATTAACCTATAAAATTATTGGTATTTATAAAAAGTCTCAAATTACATTTATTTTGGTATTTATAATATCAATTATTCTGATTTTTCATTAATTATGTAATTACTGCATCACCATTGTGTCATAAATAAATTAAATTATTTATTATCTAAAAATTATAAATAAAAGAATATTATGTATGAAATCATTTTATATTTCTAATGAATATTTAAAATTGAATTTATCTTATGTATAACCCTATATTAAAAATGTTTTAGTAAATAAACTTTGATTTTAGATCTTTTAACTCTTCTTTGAATTAAATAATAATAAATGTCCTCATCTAATAAAAGTGGACCTAAAGGATAATATTTTACTCCTAAGGTTGTTTCTGGTCGAGATACACTTCTCTAGTAGAATTAGGACATGTGTTAGGGTAATATTAATATCATTTTAACCCTTAATTACCCTATTCACTTTTAACTGTGGTAAACAAAAGTAAAGAGTTACTATTTACCAAAAATTATTTTTATCTCATTGAACCAAATTTTACTCCTTGATATTAACTGTGTCTCTCTTATTTTTGAAAATCCCCTCACTGAAGCGGTAAACTTATGTTTTATGAGAAATTCAGTTTTTTAACTACCACTTAGTGGTTTTACTATTTATCAAAAAAATGAAAGTTTCCAAACAAATACCAAAAATTAGGCCTAAGCTATATCTGATATTTTGAATTCAAAAAATGATTTATATTTTACCATATTAAAAACATATCAATTTCATTAATTAATTTAAAAATTAATTCCCATCGTCAAAACAAATAGCGTGTTTTTAAGAGATAATAACTATCAAAAGATTAACACTTGTTTATGTCCGATTTAATTGTGAAATTATGTACAATGACCAAAATTGTATTAAATGGTAAAATTATATTCTAAATATACTTTAAACCCACTCAAATTCATAATTTATCAATATAAATTATTTCGATTAAAAAGTTGTTTTTAATTAAAATTTAGTAATTTTCACTATTCATCAAAATATAAATGTTATCCGAAAAGTTCCAAAATTTACCCTTAGGCTAAATTCGATATTCTGAATACAAAAATGAAGTCCATTTTGAGATATAAAATTTATAAAATTTCAAAAATTAGGTATTACTATTCATAACGGCTAGTTTGATTTGTTGTGGTGTGTGTTAGAACTCGAAGTTGCGTACAACACACACTACTGTATTATTCAAAAGAAAGCGTACCGTGGATGCTTGGGATGTTTAATTATAAATTTATTTTGATGAACCCATTCTAAAAAGTAAATTTATTTAGTCAAATTGAATATATAAAAGTTTAAAATATTGGATTTAAAAAGGGTTCACTATTAAATGTTGGTAAAAGTGCAATACTGGAAATGAATTTGTTCTTACATTATGTCTAATAAACTCATAATATAGATTCTAAAATTATAAGGATTATATAAAGTTTAAAATTTAGTTAATACTATTCATAACCTCTTCTGAACGGCTTGTTTGGTAAGTCATGGTGTGCTTGATCCCGGTGTTGCGTGTAGTGCAAGTTATTGAATTATTTTGAAGAAATAACACACTCTGAAATCTTGGGGTGTTACAAGTGTTGTGATTAGGCTAGGGGAATTGTACTACCTAGCCTATGTGAAACTTCTTTCGTGCCTATGGGAAAGTGATTCTTTGCCTGTGGGTGACACTTCTTACGCCTGTGGGAAAAATCCGTATGCCTGTGGGAAGATTCCTGTGTTTGGATTATCTTTACGTGAGGGTAGGAGTTGTACGTGTCTGAGGACATCGACTATTTACATAGAATATTCACTTTGGTGATATTTTAAATTAAATGACTAAATGGATATTAAGATGGAAATATAACTGGTTAAGTTAGTTAATTTCATTACTTCTTACTTTATTTCATTTTACTGCTGCACACTGTTTTTTCATGCTTTCACATAGTTGGCCACAAGCCTTTGGTGGGTGCCTACTGGGAATTTATTTCTCACACCATGTTTGGGTCACGCTTTTCAGCCCAAAAAGATTACGTTTCTGCAGGTGTAGATAAGGGTAAGGGACCCTATATAGGTACTTGATTTCTACTAGGGTGTAGGAGAGCATGAGACTAAGCATTGGCTTGTGATGCTGCTGGCTATACTGTTTTTCTTTTCTGAACTTGTACTTCAGTTTTATTGTATTGCAGTGTAACATGTTCTGGATATTTTATATAATAGTGACATGCTACATCTTCATATATAGATATATATTGGTTTCCTTTCCGTTTTCAGTTGTCCATTTCAGTATATATACTGTTCCTGCCTCCCCTGTTGTTGTATATTTTATTTCATTCCACTGCGCTACACATTGACAAATGAGGGCATAGTTTCCCCAAAATCAGACCTGTGCCTACACTGCTAGTCGGAAGCCTCTGAAGTTTGGGGAAATGCATTTGAGGTCACGTGGCGAACTGGGTTCAGGGCACCCGTTGAGTGGCACCTGGAACCGAGATGTCACACCTTATATTTTTAGGAACATTATATCAACCAATTATATAGTATTTGTTTTAAAAATTAATTTATGTCAATTTTTACATTCTTTGTATTTGGTTTTTGTCAAAGTCATAAAAACTTTATTACGCCATACAAGATAAATTGAATCGACCCTTACATATCATATTAACCATGAAAATTCGGGGATGTCATAAAAACTTTGAAATTATATTTATTTCAACATTTATAATACCATTTATTTGATTATTTCATTAATAAGGTAATTAATGCGTCATCATTATGTTAGAAATAAATTAAATTATTTAACGTATAAAAATTACAAATAAACGAAAATTATTTAGGATATATTTTTATCTTTCCAATGAATATTTATAGTCAAATTTATATTATGTGTAACCCGATATAAAAAATGGTTTATTTTTTAAACATTGAATTTTACACTTTTAACTCTTCTTTAAATAAAATAATAATAAATTTCCTAATCTAATCCAAGTGGAACTAAAGGATCATTTTTTATTCCTAAGGTTTTTTTAGTCTAAATACACTTATCCAATAGAATTAATACATGCATTAAGGCAATTATAATATCATTTTTACCTTTAATTTTCGTATTTACATTTAACAGTGGTAAATAAAAGTCAAAAGTTACAATTCACCAAAAATTATTTTAATCTTATTGAACCAAATTTTACTTACTAATGTCAACCGTGTCTCTATGGTTTTTGATATTCAACTCACAGAAGCGGTAAAATTATGTTTTATGCAGATTTGAAAATGCTTCTAGTAGGTGGGTAAAAGGGGTTAAAAAGGTCAATAAAATTCAATACATATAATTTTATTATAAAATGAATCAAATTAATTACATTGTACTTATATAGGTATTTTATATCTATTTTTAATTAAAATAAATTTAAATAAAATAAATAATCATTTAAATAAAAAGTCGGTTTTAAATAATAAAACATGGTCTTTCACTATTCATCAAAAATTGCAAGTTTTCAGAAAAATACAAACAATTCAACCAAATATAATTGTGATATTAAAAATTCGAAAATAAATCCCATTTTACCAAATTCAAATCATAGAATTTTCATTTATTAATCTAAAATTAATTCCCGTTGTCAGAACCAAAAAGCGGGTTTTTAAAATGTAAAAACTATCAAAAGATTGATATGTGTTTATTTAAAATTTAAATGTGAAATTAATTACAATGAACTAAATTGTATTAAATGATAAGAATACAAAATATTTATACTTAAAAACCTTCCAAATTCATAATTTAACACTATAAATTATTTCTATTAATAAGGTTGTTTTCAATTGAAACATAGTATTTTTTACTATTCGCCAAATTATGAAAGTTATCAGAAAAGAACCAAGAATTTATAAAAAAAAAATTTATGTCTCTTTTATAAATAAGAATTTAATTTCTTTAAATTTAATATATAAAAGTGTCAAATATTGGTTTTAAAAATGGTTCTCTATTCAAAGGTGTTAAAATTGCATTTTTTGAAAAATAATTCTTTTATCTGAAAAAATGAATTTGTTCTTATATTATATCTAAGAAACACATAATATGGATGTTAAAATTATATAGAGTATATAAGATTCTAAATTCAGTTAATACTATTCATAACAACTTTTTTAATAGCTAGTTTAGTAAGTTTTGGTGCGCTCGAACTCGGTGTGCATGTAGCATAAGCTATTGAATTTCCTTAATGAGATAACGTACTATGAAATCATGGGGTGTTACATCCACCTCCCTATACTTGTACAAAATTGAAGGTTGAATTAGGATATAAAGAGTGATATTCCTCTCTTGATAGTTGATGTTAGATTTATATAAGGATAATAGATATATTCCCCATATTACATCAATATCCACTAAGGGGAGTAGGAAATGTTTTTCTAGGAGGATCAATCAAAAAACATTGACTGAGGAGGAATTACAAATTGGGGATTAAATAATTGCTCTGTTTGATTTTATCATAGATAGAACAACACTCATTCTGTTTGAATAGTTCTAGTAAACATGAAATATATGAAAGAATACATAAAACTATAATCAAATAGTACATTCACTATTATTCAATTAATATCCTGTACACATGTCACCACATCATTATCGAGATTCCCCTCAGCCGTAGTGTTAGAATATGTGCTTCCTTTCATTCTAGGACTTAGAGGTTTTTTTCATTAATTTTCTTTGAAAATAATTAGATTATGGATTTGGTTCACATAATGAATAGGTTCCTTACATTTGAAACATTAGAATATAGGATGAACATTGATCAGAACCTTCTTTTCTTCGATTGTATTTGAAGGATTCATAATCTATTTTTGAAATTTAATATATATATACCCCAATTTTTAGCATTTAAAGTATCTCTAGGTTCGCTTGATATATTGTTTAGGATGAATATTCCAAAAAAATTACATATAGGTTGTTGGATTTTCTTTCCTCGTTGATATTTATCCATTGATCCTCCCATATAAAACAACATTTTTGGTTTTTATCCCAAGGACCATGAGACCATTATGAGTCCCCAATATCTTTCTAGACCTTGAGGGAACAATATACCATCACTCCATAACTATAAATGTCTTGAATAATGAAATATTTATATAAACTGAGCTTTAAACCACTTAATAAATGACCCACCTTACTTTCAGTGTTGATGAAAAATCCATATGTGTATCATGAAATCCATGTGAAGTCTTCCCCATACACCCTGATACACCCATATTCCATTTTTTCAGCCTGTGGAACTCCCGCTATATTTTAAGATGAATATTTCAAGGAAAATATTTTTTAAAAATATTTTCATTAATCTTTTTCATTGTAAGAAATCAATATATTCTTTTGAAATCTTGTTTTTGATTAGTTCCCACCACCGATCTACTTCCCCTTCCTAATGATAGAGAGAGATAATGATTTTTTTGTGAAATGGAGGACATAATATATTTTTTTAAATAGAGTCACTATATTATTCCTTAATATTAATGACTCGGATTTTCCTTAATTTTTTTAGAAATTATTTAGGAAAATTCTGAGAGCAGGCACTGAGACGGCATGCAATACTGAGGCCTGGTGTTCCCAGAATGATTTTCTAAAAAATGTATAGTTCTAATAGCACACATGCATAAATTTTCTGAAAAAGTTGAAAAACTATTAAACGAATTCCCAGATCAGAAATATGATGGAAATATTGAGATCAGAGTAGTGTCTTTATCCAAGAAATGACTTCACTTTAGTTGACATTGGTCTTCTGTGAAAAAATCGGAAAAGCACGTAACTTTGACGAAAATAATTAAATAAAATTATTTTATTAAAAAATTGAAATAAATCATAAAAAGAAACTTAGATCGGAAATCTGAGACCACTGTTGAGTTATTAAGGGGACATTTTACTTAAGTAATCCCTAACATTGACCAGCATGGGCCGACTGGGAATGACAGTTTTTGGATGTAAACACCATTAAATTATTTTAATTAAAATATTTTATTCTTTATGCAATGAAATTTTTTCCTTTAATATGTTATTTCCATATAATTTAGGGTTTTTAACATAAACCTAGAATTCCACTAACACGGGAAGACAAATACTTCTCGAAAAAAATGAGAGATTGTGGATCGATGATCAATGATGAACATTATATTCAATGGATCTTCACCCACAATAATGACGTGATGCTAGTTCTTTATCAGTATTCAAACCAAATTGAGGTAGAGAATTTATGACTTGATTTCTTTTCCATGTTCATGAATTCCGTGACAAATGTGGACAAATCAATAAATAGATTGGCCCATAGATCAATCGTTGTTGTGGTATGGATAAATTGTTGTGGGGTTTAAAAAAGAAGATAGATCTTTGTGATTATGTAATATTGATTATTTGTTGAACCTTATAAAATTAATGGATCAATTTTTTGGGCGTTCTTTATGCCTTCCTTCTCCCCTCAATATATTGCATTCTTCATGTATTATTTTTTCTTGATTCCCTTATTCAATGGTATGAGATCAAAGGTTTGAACTCGCGACTACATAATGAAGGAAAAGCAGAAGTATGGAATGGTTTGGGTGAGGTGGTGGCTTATGGTGGCACAAGGCTGCAACGTTATGTAGGATATTGGCAGGGTGTCTAGTAGTGAGGGTAGGGCATGGCCAGAGGGGTAAGTCTAAAGGGAGTAGAAGGGGAAAACATTCTGTAGATGAGGTGGCCGGTGGTAGTTGTAGAAGTGGACTGATAGGGGAGGACATGCCTGGGCAGAGTGTTGTTGGATGCACCGCTTTCAGGACAGCTGGCATCGGTAGTGGGACACAATCTAGGTGGAACTATGTCAGAGGGATTCCATAGCAGCGAGGGACACAGATGGAGACCAGGGGGCAAAGGTGGTGGCATTTCATGGGTGGATGAGGCCCAAACATGGAGGCAACTTGGTCAGGGATGATTGCTTGGTCTAGTAGGGGACATAGGAAGGGCGGTCTACATCCAAAGAACCAAACCGGCCCACAGTGAAAGCCCCACCTAGGAAATCGGGCCTCTCCAGTGGTCCTGTAGGATGGACACATTGCCCCAGTGGGCTAAACACAGCAGACTTGATCAGACCGGGTCAGGTCATCCGACGGGTTGGGTCATACCTGGACTAGATCAAGGCCTAACATTTAAAAAATAATTGTTTTATCTTCTAAATGGAGAATTTTTTTGATAATACATCTATGGAATTGGGATCCTTGAGAGAGAAGGTCCTTTTGAGATGAATTTGTGGGTTTTTAGCTAGATGAGCAGAGGTAGGAAGCGTTCTCATTTGGTTTTTTATGAGGGTTCGATGCAGGATCCCATTCACAGCATAGAGGATGACAGTAGAGGTTGAAAGTGTACCCTTGGTATTTTCCTATGATGGTTCGATGTAGTATCCCATTCCCATCATAGAGAATGACATGTGTTCTGAATTGAGTTGTCTCTGACCGTCTTCGATATTTGACTTAGAAGGATGGAGCATGTATCACACCGAGAGGACCAGACACTCCCGACTTCTCTTTGTGGTACCTTACATAGTTTTTTTGGAAAGGGTGTGACCAATATTTTCATGGGAACCTATTATATATCTAGGATAATGTTTCCAGTAGGGAAAGGAGTCCCCACATTGAGCCTTGGGTGTGGTGTACCCCATATCAGTGTATCGAGATCAGATTCTTTCCATTCAATGATATTAGACTGGACAAGTGTGCTTTGGGTAGTTTTCAGTGGCTTATGTTTGGCTGTGACTTAGTGACTATGAAACATGGCGGATACATGACTTATTGACACAATACGAGAAAACTTCCGTTTAGCGGGGGTTTTTTCGCGGCGGTTTTAAAAATTGGCGCGAAATGCATTTCGGGCCGGCATTTCGCGGCAGTTTTTAAAACCACCGTGAAAAAACTGCCGCTAAACGGAAAAAAATATTATTATTATTTTATTTTTTAAAATTTTTTTAATTATATTTGATGATTTGCAGCGGTTTTTTTAAAAACCGCTGCGAAATAGCGGCGGTTTCAGTAAAACCGCCGCGAAATGAAATGAAAAAATAAAAAAAACACGAGAAACCCCGAAATCACTAAAACGACCATAGCTTTTGATCTGGGCGTCCGTTGAAGCGCCACGACCAGTCAAATCGAAGCTCATGAAGAGATATAAAGGCACATATAATCAAAACCATGAGACGGTCTAAGGTGCGGATGATATTAGAGTTATAAGAAAGTTGAAAAAGTTCTCCAACTTCAAACGGCCATAACATTCGTTCCGGGTGTCCGTTTGGGCTCTACCACATATCAAATCGAAGCCAACGAAGAGAGATACGCACCAAAACGACAGAATCTAGATTCTGTAGTGTTTTTCGACCCCAAAAACCCCTATGAAGGCCTCCAAAACACCGTTTCCGTCACCGGTGTCCCATCGAACTTGTCTTCAAACGGACCTAACTTTCGATCCACGTGTCAGTTCGGCCTCCTCCACCTGCCAAATCATAGCTTGTTCCATCAGCATCAGTTTGACTGGTCGCGTCACCCACATGCACTCATAGATCATATGTTATGGCTTTTTAGTGGGTATCGGGTTTGTTATGTTTTTCAATGCCTTGTTTCTATCACCCGTTCCCCGTCAGCTTTTTTTAAATGGTTGTAACTTCTGATCCGCCTGTCCATTCGGACTCTTTCACCTTTCAGGTTGAAGATCGTTTCAGGATCTTTGATTTAACAGGTCGCGGATCTAAAACGGACTCTCGGATCATATGTTATCTCCGTTGATGTGAGTCCAATGTTTTTTTCTCTTTATGACCGTTTTGACGGGTTTTAACGATAGCTCCATTTATTACTGTTTATTTGGGGTTTTCATGACTTGTTATCTTTATCAATGGTTTTTTGTGGGTTATTATGATGATTATGTTGAATTATTAAGGTGTTTTCTAGAGTTTTCACGTGTTTTCATGCACTCTCATTCTTTCTAATGCCTCATTCTTCATATGCTTCTCCATCCTTTTTCATGCGTTTTCATGATTTTTCATCGCTTATCACGTCTTTTCATACTTTTTCATGTGTTTCCTTTATTATTTATTATTTATTATTTATAATATACTTTAATTTATTTATTATCTATTATTTGTAACTGGTTATTTATTATTTATTATTTATTATTTATTATTTATATTTATTAATTATTTATATTTATTAATTATTAATTGTTTATTATTTATTATTTATATTTTTTTATTAGTTATTAGTTATTATTTATTATTTATTATTTATTATTTATTATTTATATTTATTTATTATGTATTATGTATTATGTATTATGTATTATGTATTATTTATTATTTATATTTATTTATCATTTATATTTATTTATTATTTATATTTATTTATTATTTATTATTTATATTTATTTATTATTTATTATTTATTATTTAGTATTTAGTATTTATTATTTATTATTTATTATTTATTATTTATTATTTATTATTTATTATGTATCTTTATTTATTATTTATCTTTAATTATTATTTATTATTTATTATTTATTATTTATTATTCATTATTGATTATTTATTATTGATTATTTATTATTGATTATTGATTATTGATTATTGATTATTGATTATTGATTATTGATTATTGATTATTTATTATTTATTATTTATTATTTATTATTTATTATTTATCTTTATTTTCTATTTATTATTTATTATTTATTATTTATATTTATTTATTTTTTATTTTTTATTTTTTATTTTTTATTTTTTTATTATTTATTATTTATTATTTATTATTTCTATTTATTTATTATTTATTATTTATTATTTATATTTATATTTATTTATTATTTATTATGTATATTTATTTATTATTCATTCTTTATTATTTATTATTTATTATTTATTATTTATTATTTATTATTTATTATTTATTATTTATTATTTATTATTTATTATTTATTATTGATTATTGATTATTGATTATTGATTATTGATTATTGATTATTGATTATTTATTATTGATTATTGATTATTGATTATTGATTATTTATTATCTATTAATGATTAATGATTAATGATTAATGATTAATTATTATTTATTAGTTATTATTTATTATTTATTATTTATTATTTATTATTTATTATTTATTATTTATATTTATTTATTACTTATTATTTATATTTATTTATTATTTATATTTAATTATTAATTATTATTTAATATTTATTATATATTATTTATATTTATTTATTATTTATTATTTATATTTATTATTTATTTATTATTTATATTTATTTATTATTTATTATTTATATTTATTTATTATTTATTATTTATTATTTATTATTTATTATTTATTATTTATTATTTATTATTTATTATTTATTATTTATTATTTATTATTTACTATTTACTATTTATTATTTATTATTTATTAATTATTATTTATTATTTATTTATTATTTATTATTTATTATTTATTAATTATTAATTATTATTTATTATTTATTATTTATTATTTAATATTTAATATTTAATATTTATTAATTATTATTTATTATTTATTATTTATTATTCATTATTCATTATTGATTATTGATTATTGATTATTGATTATTCATTATTGATTATTGATTATTGATTATTGATTATTGATTATTGATTATTGATTATTGATTATTGATTATTGATTATTGATTATTGATTATTTATTATTTATTATTTATTATTTATTATTTATTATTTATTATTTATCTTTATTTATTACTTATTATTTATATTTATTTATTATTTATTATTTATATTTATTTATTATTTATTATTTATATTTATTTATTGTTTATTATTTACATTTATTTATTATTTATTATTTATTATTTATTATTTATTATTTATTATTTATTATTTATTATTTATTATTTATTATTTACTATTTATTATTTATTATTTATTATTTATTATTTATTATTTATCTTTATTTATTATTTATTATTTATTGTTTATTATTTATTATTTATCTTTATTTATTATTTATTATTTATTATTTATTATTTATTATTTATTATTTATCTTTGTCTATTATTTATTATTTATTATTTATATTTATTTATTATTTATTATTTATTATTTATTATTTATTATTTATTATTTATTATTTATATTTATTTATTATTTATTATTTATTATTTATTATTTATTATTTATATTTATGTATTATTTATATTTATTATTTATTTATATTTATTTATTATTTATTATTTATTATTTATTATTTATTTATTATTTATTATTTATATTTATTTATTATTTATTATTTATATTTATTTATTATTTATTATTTATTATTTATTATTTATTATTTATTATTTATTATTATCGAGTTTATATATATTATTTATGTATTATTTGTTTTTTCAATTAATATATATAAGTATATTAAATTCTGTTTATTAAGCACATGGCGAGCTTGCTGGAGTGGTAAAGTCTTTGGAAAATATGCAAGAGGTTAGGGGTTCAAATCTCACCAAATGCAGAATTTCTTTATATTGCATGGGCATGCATGGGCATGTATGTGCATGTGCATTTGATGTGCATGCATGGATAAATAAAGTAAATAAAAATAATACGAAATAAATAAATAAATAAATAAATAAATAAATAAAATAAATACGAAATAAAATAAATAAATAAAATTAATACGAAATAAAATAAATAAAAAATAAATACGAAAAAAAACAAAAACAAAATTAAATAAATAAAATAAATAAATAAAATAAATATGAAATAAAATAAATACGAAATAAAATAAATAAAATAAATAAATACGAAAAATAAAATAAATAAATAAATAAATAAATGAATAAATACGAAAAATAAATAAATAAATATTTATATATATAAATAAATATATAAATAAATATATAAAATTAAAAATAAAAAAATAAAAAAAATAAAAAAAATAAAAACATAAAAAAACCGTTGGTGAATCATTTAGCGGCAGTTTAAACCGCCGCTAAAAAACCGTCGTGAAACGTTCTGCGACGATTTTGAAAACCACCGTGAATAGTTTCTCGATGCACGATTTAGCGGCGGTTTTTGAAAACCACCGCTAAATGCCTTTTTTGCCATAGTGACACTCTGTGTGTTACTGATACTGCATGAGTAACTGATTCACCATTTGTTACTAACACTCTTTGTGCTACTGAAACTCTGTGTGTTATCCAAACTCCATGTCTTAGAGAGACTAGATTTCTTACAGAAACAACATAACATGTCGAGACCCTAGTGTTCTCTTGAGTAATTTTGGTAGTCCGTTATACGTGCTAACTACCAAATAGCTTGAGGAGTGGATCTCTTGGAATTAGCATTCTAGGAGTGGAACCTTGTAGTTGGCAGTGGATGAGACCATGAGTCTTGGAATCCTTTATGAGTATACCTGTATGTTGTTGTTATATTTTTTCCAAAAATATACCTATGTTGAGATTACTATATATTCTTAGTGATGCTTCCTCTATGCTCTTTTACATTGTGATTCGAGGTGTCCTTTTGAGTATTGTTTTACTCACCCCTACACGATCTTTCTAGCACTTATCATGTCTTGTATAGACCATCAATTCATTGATGGAGTCTGATGTTGAACAGGAAAAGGTGGAACATAGGGAGAGACCAGACATTTTATGTGTGCTACTACATCTTTTGATAGTTGTTCCTATACCCACAATTTAGGTTGGGTTTTCTACAAACGAGCTGCAAGACCATATGCTATAGACTCTTTCTTTTTGGTGGGCATATATTCTGGCCCAGTTGTAATTTACTGCACATTACATTCATGTCATAATTTATTGGTTGGGATATATTGGTATGCATGATTTTTTTACTTAATGTTTTTACATTTTATCATTTTGGGCTCGGAGATGTGTGCATGAGTACATGTACTTAGGAAAATTCTTCCATTTTTTGGATATTCCTACTTGGCACAAGTCTCTATCCCCTGTCCTATCAGAGGCAGTCTTAGAGTAGTCACCACATATTCCCCTCTAGAATGGTTCATGAAAGAGTGGTATTAGAGGAGGTCAGTTCTACTTTATGATTGTGAGTCTATGAGATTGGTTTGGGGTAATAGTGTTAAGTGTTTCAAGTTTGAATTTCATGATAGGGACTCCAGTGTTGGTGTTACAGCCAATGTATCCATACACTAGGACTCTACACACATTCTTTTTGACTTCGTTAATGAAAACACTGGTTTTAGGGAAAAAATAATGGTATATGAATCTTATTGGAAGGGGTTGTGTTTTTCATTTCCTTATTGAGTCATCTCACTAGGTATAGTCGTTTAACCATCATACATATTTTTTTTATACAGGATGTATTTAGGATGCTAGCCAGCAAGGATTCCACAAAAGGATCAGAAGTTCAACCTAATGTTTGATGAGGCCTCCCTGTGGGGAGCCATCCATAGAGCAGTTTTTTCTTTGGGATGATCAGCATGTAGCTCTTTCTCCCATTGATTAGTTTGTAGACCCCCTATAGTGGTCCAGGTGGATGAATATTTCCATACTGAGTCATGGATGGATATTTTTGCGATGCACGATGATATGTAGGGTCTAAACATGTATCATAGGTTTCCTTGGTAGAGATCACCTAGGATGTAGGGTCAACAGGACCTATTGATAGAAGGTTTGTGATGTAAGTCGTAGAATAAGAGGTTTCTACGAAAGTTCTAGGGGGTGGTAGGTTCCCATGGAGGAGGCGTTTCTATGATTTTCATGGGAAGGGAAATTTTATGAAATATTTTACCACTATTTAGGCTACATTTAGTGAGGTGGTTAATGAACAACCAAGGAAGAGGCAGCGGCTGGAGGAGACAGATCCATTGGGTGGTGGATATAGCAGAGGATCTGGGGAAGCAATAGGAGGTGGCTAATGTTTTGATGTGTTACCACCACCACCCTTAGTAGGTCCATACCCGTGTCAGGGAGCTGGAGGATTGGGGAAGATACAATTGCAGGTTGTCATGGTTTGTGACCCCCGGACTCTGGGAATGGTTCAAGGTACGATCTATGTATTTTGACTTTAGTTGCAGTAGATAGAAACATATGATAGTGTTTTCCTTTCATTCCATTCTATAGGTTGATACATAGAGATTTTGGTTAAACCATTGACATGAACCTAAAATTTAGAGACTCCTATTCTGTTGGGATCTCTTTGTAGTAGCATATACGCCTTACGATGCCATTCTAAATACATAATAGTAGCCACAATTCTTCTTCAGGTTGATTGTTTTAGGAAAAGAGTGTGGTTCATCTATGATAATTTAACTATATTTTCCTTTTTATCAGTGAAAGGGAAATCCTTGTATCTTAGGATTGACTCACACATAAGAGGGAGCAACATATTTCTCTTCATTTGGTTATCTTGACCCTTAGTGTAGTGGATGTTTTGAGACCTTAGATTCTTGTTATGGTGGTGAAGTATAAGGATGCATTCCATAAATATGTTCCATTTTTACCTCCCTGTTAATATATATACTTCTACATTTATCTACACCCCGGGAAGATACTGACTTCTACACTAGCATATCGGATGGTTCCCATAGAGCTTCATGAGCTAAGGGTGGAGTTGAAGACTTGTATATGAAGGGCTTCGTGAGACCCAATGCTTCACCCTAGTCAGCCCTATGTGGTCTTTATTTATCTCAAACATATCATCTCAAGGACTGGATTTGAAATGGAAGTAGAGAAGGTTGAAGCATAGTTTGACAAGTGCTCCCCTCTTGAGGTCTCCAAAGGAGGGTGTTGAGTACAATGTGTTTTGTGTTGCATTAGGAACCGGGATTGGTTGTGTCATGATGTAGAGGAAAGAAGTGATAAACCATGGTTCATTCTTATTGAAATCACATGAGAAGAACTATGTGAACAAAGATATTGAGTTAGCTGTAGTAGTCTTTTCATTGAAGATGTGGTTACACTACCGAATGGATGAAAAGTTTATCATCTACTTCTACCACAATAGTATAACATATATCATCCCCCATAAGGATTGTAAATTGTGATAGAGTTAGTGTCTATAGTTCCTCCAGGAAAATTACATGGAGACTGTCTATATTCTTGTGAAAGAGAACATGGTAGTAGATTCTCCCAGCACGAGATTTTTCTTGTAGTTGATGAATGAGGCATCAGATCATTTGGCCTCATTTATGTTATCCTTCGTGGATAGAGATGGAACAACATAACTCTAGTCAATGGTTATCACCCCTCCACTCTATCGACTAGTTAGGGAGGTACAACTTAGGGATACCAATTATGAGGCTCTATGTGCTCAGACGTCCACTAGGCATACCCCTGATGGATATTGAAAAGGTGGGGAGCACATTATTCTTTTAAGAGGATACGTGATGATACCAGTGGCATTGTGATAGGAGGTTTTTATGGAGTTTCAAGAATCCACTTTTTTGTTACATCCAAGTGCGGAAATGATGCAACCGATCCTCCAACCTTAGCTTAGTGGCCAGGGATGAAGAAGGAAGTTGTAGAGTTTGTGTCTCAATGCCTCAATTGTTGACAAATAAAGGATGAGAATTGGTTTCCAGTAGGTTTTACCGAAACCCTAGAGGTTCCAAAATGGAAATGGTATAAAATTAAAATGGAATTTGTGATGGATTTACCATGTACATCCATGGGTCTCGATACCATCTGTGTGATCATTGACCGACTCACCAAGTCATCCCACTTCCTATATATCCAGGAGCAGAGTTCTAGGGAGATCTTGAGATTCATCTATATGCAGGAGATTGTTTTACTCCATGGAGTTCCATCAAAGATTGTTTTAGATTGTGATTATCGATTCACATTCGGATTGTGGAAGGGATTTGATTAGGGATTTGGGACTCACATATGCTTGAGAATATCATTTCACCTTTGGTAGTCATCCAAACTAAGAGGACCATTCAATATCTAGAGAACATGCTATGGGATTTCATGTTATGTTTTTGACACAGTTGAGTGGATATCCTACCTATGGTGGGGTCGACATACAATAATTGCTACCCCTACACCATTGGTATATAACCATTTGTTCCTTGGTATGGGTGACCCTGCAGTTCCCCACATTGTTAGACTGACCCCTGAGATTCGACACTCAAGGGACGAGGGTTGGTGTAGGCGACTATAGAGAAGGTGCAGTTCATCCAGGAGCAGATGATGACTACATAAATCTATCATAAATATTATGCTAACAGGTGATGGAGGTAGTTAGAGTTTAGGAGGGAGATTATGTGTTCCTTTAGGCCTCTCATCAACATGGGATTCATAGATTTGGTATGGATAGAAAGCTATCTCAGATGATCATCTACCCTTTCCTGATCTTGTTTAGAGTTGGCGATGTGGCGTACCGCTCGGCTCTACCTCCATAGTTGGAACGATTACATGATGCCTTTCACACGTATCAGAGTCAGAGATATGTTCCTGATACAACACAGGTCATTGACTTGGGAGACTTTTGTTGATAACCTAGTGGAGGTCAAGGATTGATAGAATGTGATCCTTTGTGGGAAGTTGATTCCTCCTGTGTGCATTACGTGGTATCAATGGAATCTACATGAGATCACGTAAGAGAAGGATGCTCAAATTCATGCTCAGTACCCTCATTTTTATGAGTAGACCTTTGTTTTATCTTTTTGGAATGTAAATCCCAAAGGAGGGGAGAATATAATGACCTAAAAAAATTATTTTTATAAATTATTTAGGAAAATTATGAGACTAGGTGATGAGACGACATGCTATTCTGAGGCCTAGTGTGCCCCAAAAAATTCTATGAAAATGTTATGTTTTAATAGAATGAGCATTTGAATTTTTCGAAAAAGTGGAATTACTCTTTAATCCATGCATAGATAAAAAATATAAGGGCACTGTTAAGCTCAGAACACTGGATTTACCCTAGGCACAACTTAAATTTTGTCAGCGTGGGTCTTTTGTGGAAAAACACCAAAAATACCTAACCATAAATATAATAATTAAATTATTTTCATTTATTTTAAAATCCTAATAACTCGTAAATGGTAGCTAGGATCTGAAATATGAGACCACTATTTAGTAACTAAGGGGTTTTTTCCTTAGGAAAGGCATAACATTTGTCGGCAGGGGATAGCTATGAAGTATAGATTTTAGACGTAAATGTCATTATAATATTTTAATAAATATATTTTATTCTTGGCACAATGATGATTTTTATTTTAATACTCATTCTATATTGAATTTAGAGTTATTACCATGACTCTGGAAATCCTTTAAGTGGAGGAGATGAAGCTTTGTTGACAAACTGTGGTAGATCATGGATCGAGGATCAATGACGAACCTCATATTTGAAGGATATACACCCAAAAAATGCGATGATGAATGTTCTTAGTTAGTCATTGAATGAAATCATGTTAGGGAATTTGTGATTTTCTATCTTTTCCCCATTCATGAATGCCACGATGAATGAGAAAAAATCAACATTAATATTGGACCATTGATCGATTGTTGTTGCAAGATGGATATGTTTGTGTGCTGTTTAAAAATGGAGATAGATATTTATGATTATCTATTCTTGATTCTTTGTTACACCTTATAACATGAAGAGATCATGACCAACAAGAACAAGACCAAGATCCATTCTTTGGTAATTCATTGTGCCTTCTCTCTACCCTCAATATATTGTATTCTTCACCCATTATTCACCTTTTAAACCCTTAAGTAATGATCTGAGATTGAACGTTTGACCCCATGAATGTATAGAGAAGGCATAGCAGACATGTGGCATGGATTGGGTGAGGAGGTGGATTACGGTAGCATAAGGCCGCAGCATACGGAAGGCCACTGACGGGCCTGCCAATGATGAGGGTAGGACACGATCGATGGGACCAATCCAAGGGGAGCATGACGTGGAAACATGATGCTGGTGGGGCGGCCACCAGTGGAGGAAGAAGTAGTCTAGAAGGGGAGGCTGAGCTGGGTAGAGCATGAAAGGATGGGCCATTGGTCGGATTTCCAGTTCTGGTAGAGGAATGTGGTCTAGGTAGGACCACAATAGGAGGTCGCGGTGGTGGTGACCACTTGAATGCAGCTCATCAGTGTTGAAGGGGAACAGTGGTGTCATGTCATGGGTGGACGGTGTGTGTACGTAGAGGCCATGTGGTTGGGGTGGACCACATGGACTAGCATGGTACCTAGCTTAGGCGGATGAAACAAGGGCGGATGGTCCCCTCCAGTGGCCTGACAGGCCGAACACATAAAACTGGACTGGACCGGGTCAGGTCGGCTGATGGGGCGGTCAGGTCCAGTGGGTCGGGAAAGACTCAGACAAGATTCAGGCCTAACCTTTTCATATAAATAGTCGTATCTTACACATAAAGCATCTTGTGGATGAGATATCTATGGTGTTGGGACCCTTACGATGAGGCAATCCTTTAGAGGTGAAATGGTTGGTTTTTAGTTAGATGAGAAGAGGTTGGAAGCATTCTCTTGGTCTTTCTCCTATGAGGGTTTGATGGAGGATCTTGTTTCCATCATAGAGGATGAATATAGAGGTTGAGAGCATATCCATGGTATTTTACTATGAGTGTATGATTCAGGATCTTGATCCCATCATAATGAATGACCCATGATCTAAAGTGAGTTTTCTCTACATGACTTCGACAGTTGACTTAATGTCTTAGAGCATGTATCACACTGAGAGGCCCATTCGGTCATCACTTCTCTTCATGGTACCATAGATATGGGTTTTGTACAAGGTGTGACCAATATTTACCTAGGAACCTATCACCTATCTAGGATGATGTTTCTAATTGGGCAAGAAGTCCCCCAAGTGATCCCTAGGTGTGGAGGACCACCTATCTATATATTGAGATCAGATTCATTTCATTCTAGGAGACTAGACCTAAAGAGTGTGACTGATGAAGTTTTCAGTGGTTGATGTTTGTATATGACTTGGTGACAACACCACTTATGGGCTATATGACCTATCGACACTCCGTGTGTTACAGACACTCTATGTGTTACCGACATTCGGTATGTTACCAAAACTATGTGTGTCATCGATACTCCATTTATTAGCAATAATTGATGTATCAAGGAAACTACGTAACTTTTAAAGACCCTAGTGTTCTATTGGGATCTTTTTGTAGAACTGTTGTACATGCTTACTATCAGATAGATAGAGGGGTGAGATCTCTCGGAACGAGTGTGCTGCGAGAGGAAATGTGTAGTTGGATGTGGATGAGACCTTGAGTCCTGTAATCCTTTAAGAGTATACATGGACGTTCTTGTTATATTTGTTTTATACATATACCAATGTTGAGATGACTAAATATTATTAGTGATGTTTCCTCTTTGGTCTTTTACATTGCGTTTCGGGGTGTCCAACTGATTATTTTTTTTACTCAACCCTACACGTGCTTTCCCGCACAAGTTGTGTCTTGTGAAAACCATCGAAACTTTGATGGAGTCAGAGGTGGACTAGGACCATGTGGTTCTTAGAGAGAGACCAGACAGTTTAGGTGTGCTCCTGAGGCTTTAGACAACTCTTCATATACCTACCCTTCAGGTAGGGTTTTTTGGTGGATGAGCTTTTGGACCTTGTGCAATAGACACTTTATTTTTTGTTGTTTTGTATTATAGAATAGTATTAATTTAAAACAGTTTACATTTCTATAGTACCCTATTTGTTTATATATAATGGTATGGAAATTTTTTTACATAGTGTTTTTACATTTCAGCATTTTGGTATTGGAGAAGTGTGTGTGTTTGTATATACTTAGGAAAATGACTGCAATTTGTAGGATATACCTAATCATTACTAGTCTCCAGCCCCTGTCCTATCAGAGGAATGCTTAGGGTAGTCATGGAATGGGCCACTCTAGGACGGATCATGATAGAGATAATTGTATTAGAGGATCCACTATATGTTTGAGGCCTTTCTCATATAAAGGTCTCAACTATAATTTCCTATTTCATAGGAGAAAAGGGGAATTCCACACAATTAGTTTTTTATTCATAACATGATTCATCTGATCTAGTACCACTCGAAATATCTAAGATCCTTCTCTCTTATCATTAGGAATCTCAGTAGGTAAATCATCTCATTTTCTATCCCATTGGTTTTTGGAATAATTTGTCTTATTTCCTACCATTAACTAAAATAAAGGAAGTAAAATTAGGGATTAGAATTCTTAAAATAACAATAAAAAAATTGAAACATTGAATATAGAATTAGTAAAATATGAATAAAAATATAAATACTAACTTGTGAGTCTCTTGGATTAAATCAAGGTTATCCATATTAATATTTCTTATTAGGGTTTCTAACCTAACAATCAATTTAACTACTTCATAATGGTTCATAAAGAGTTATTTAATTTTACAAACCATATCATCTAGGAGTTTAAAACCCCATGTGAATCAATTCTGATTTGTTTTGAAGTTTTACTTAATAATGTTAATACCCATTGCACCATTTTCATGGTTATTACATTACAATGTAACTATACCAAAGTCACATTCATTTGGTGTATCCTAAGACATATGTAATAGCATAGAAACCACTCACTCTATTATTCACCAAAAATTTTGGGTATTCTCCAATACATAGACTTATACCAAGGGTTTCTAGTAAATTATTCTAGTATTAATCCTCCAAAATAACCAAACCATCCTCTCATACCAACTATAATGACCCAATATTTTTATTAATTATATTACATGATTTTCAATATAAATATACATTTAATACCACCAACGGATCATGTGGCCTAGTATCATGGTAAGACTGGATAAAAAAATATGAAACTAAAATAAAACATCTTTATTTTAATATCTATAATGATATCCTAAATCTTTTTGAGCTCATAAATCTGCATAAGATAACTTATAGAATAATAAACAAAATGGGGGATCTAAAAAACCCAATATAGGAATAAAAATGATGGTGATGCATAATATATCAATAAAAATGAATAACCTAACATCAGAAATAGGAAAGGATCATGAGTAATCATATGAAAAAATAACACAAATTACATAGAATCATAATATCTTGACATTAAAGGAATGTGGGAACAATATAAAACATGACATAAACATTAATCTAGGCTAACTTCCAAGACAAAATCACAAGGTGGTGAAAGTCCCATGATAGATTAGGTTCAGTCCCTAATCACATACATATAATCTCATGAGAAAAAAACAATAACCAATGAATTGGATCACTATATGGAAACATCCATCACAACATTTATATGCTTATGTGTTCCACAAAAGGAAACAAATCATAAGTCATATACATAAGAATTACCCATTAAAAGAAACGGGTTTCATAATCCTGCCTCATATCATAATCAAAGGATATGTCATAAATATTTATAATAAAAGAATATATGAAATATTTAAGATGTTTATATTTGAGAACATAATCATAAGTATAAAACATGTGAGTGTTACGTAAAATGATTAAGGGATAGAAAAGTTCCCCTCAATTGTGATTGATTTTAAGGAAAGCATTTCAGAAATGAAATTATAGAATGAATTACCCCATAAAATGAAAGAATAATAATGTAGGTACATATTTAATAGAAATATATACTGATATTTTAAGTATAATATATCATCAAATGGAGAGATAAAGTGAGTTAGAGTGATAAAGGTCAAAACTCAAAAAAAGGGGTGGTTCAGTGAGATATCTTACCATTTGTTCTAGAATAATTAAAAAATTAATATTAACATCAAGGATAATGAAATTAGATCCTTTAATGACTTAATTTACAAAATTTTAAATCTATATTTTATTTAATATAATTTTATTATTTCAATTTATAACCATTTCAATGAGATATAAATCTTAATTTCACTGTTTTATGGGTTTTTGTTTCATAGTTACATGGTAAGATCTCTTGTGTATAACTACTAATATTCTTATAAAAAGGTAATATAACTCAAGAACTAAAATAAAATAATTCTAATGTCCTTAAAAAATTTAAATTTTCAGAAATACCCGTATCTGTTCAGACACAGTGATAACTCATTGAGGAAAAACTTTAATGTTAGACGATCTTTTATTTTGGCAGTTTTATTGACAACCACATGTTAGTTCAATTTTATTTAATATTATGGACATATATTAAATCCATAATTCTAAAAATTATATAAAATACATTTTTGTTTCATTTTATACCATTATAATTTAATTTAATCCTTCAATGAATGGGGTAATGGAAGAAAACTCAACATCCACTTAGGCAAAGAACCGACAAGATATGAACAATGGTTCTGTTTTAATTATAAGAGGGGAAGAGAAATGGAAGGATGGTAGATATTGAATTATACATATAAAATTATAGTATATATATGATACTTGGGTTATTATTCCATTTTTATTAGTGATATGGTGATATGTTCAATGAATAAACGAATTTTTATGAGGTAGTTTGAGAATATTTCATCTTGAATGTCTTCGCCTTGAGAAACACTTTATGGAACTTAGAATTGGTATTTTGGTGATACTAGAAATACTAGGAAATGAGGGAGGGGTTTTTAATATAATTTGGTAGAAACATGGTAGTCTATAATTCTTATATGTTGTTAAGATAAGGTGTGGTGAGGGGTGATATTTTTAAGGGGATGATTTGGGTGTTTTTTTATATTTTATTAATTAGTTTATTATTTAAGCCAAAGATGACCAATAATATGTTATGTTGTGAATATATATATATTAATTGGTGAATTTATGTTTATAATATTTAGTTTTCACATCACCCTTGAAGCAAATTAATCATGTATTTAACTTATAATGTGAAATATTGTATTTTACTGCATTTCACTATTCAAAAAAATTGAAATATTTTTCAAAAAATACCAAAACATCATCATAAAATTTATTCAATGTGTATATTACAAATATAAAAATATATTTTTGAATATAATTTTTTAAATATGGAAATTTATTTTTTACATAAAATCCTCGTTTATTAGTAGAATTCACGTTTTAATATTATCTTCAATTTTCAGACCCTTTGAAAAATTACTTACGGTCTCATAAATTTTTTCTTACCATTATAATATATCATAATATTATGTTATAAATCCTTTTTATATAAATAAAATTTTGTTTATGTAATTATATTTATTATAAAAGTAAAATTAGAACATTTATGTTATAAAAAATAAAAATAATTAATTTATCATTCCAAAAAATTTATTTACTTATAATATAAAATAAATATATTATATTTTCATTTTATAAGATACATAAATATTAGTTTAAACTTTCAATGGTGTGGATACTATTATAATAATCTATTTACTATTCTTAATAGTCAAATTACTATTCCAATGATTATATTTGTAACTGTCATATAGGTTCTTAAAATTCTTATAAATACATCATATATTATTAATTTTTCAATGTACTATATTATTATAAAAGTAATAAATTTTGATTTTGAAAAATTATATTACATAAATAATATACTGATTCAATTCTATGGAATTGTTCATGAGTGAAATTTTTCTAGGTCATCGACCAAATCCAAATTTTCCTATTATTGTTATCCTATTTTAATTTTTTTGTCCCATTTTAATAATTTAAACTATTATAGACTTATTTATTCTATGAAATTAATTTTGAAATTAATTTAATAAAATTTAGTTGGTTTTATCATTTGGTGCATTTGAACCATTATATATTTCGAAGGGAAATTCCATTTAAAAAATTATGGGTCGTCACATTCTTCTAACATTGTGAAATTTCACCGTAGAATTTTTTTGACATACTAAGATGAAACATTCTATGGGTACTCCTACTAAATGGAATCCTCTGGTTTCCATGTTTCCTCCTCATACTTATGGTCTCACCATAGTTATTAGTTGAGTCATCTTATTGTGTATAAATTTATCTTTGTGGTCTTAGATTTTCACCAATAGCTCCTCATAAGAGAGATCATTTAATAGTTATACCACAAATAAATTTTATAAATGTGAGGGATCTGGTATGTACTTCTTCAAGTCAGATATTTTGACAACTTCATATACATGAGACAAGGTTAGTATGAGTTTTATATGATAAACCATAACTCTGATGTGATCAATAATCTCATTGGGGATGATGTAACTAGGACTTATCTTACCCTTATTCCCAAATCACAAGACTATTCCATGGATATATTTCTAGAAAAACTTTATCTCCATCCTAAAACTATTTTTCCCATTAATGATTTTTAGAATAACTCTTATTTGAATCTATGAAGCCTTGATGTTCTACAGATTAGTGTGTAATTTTTCTACCATTTTAAAAAATATTTTACATCCCAAAACTAATGTTTACCAACTTCATCCATACATGTAGGTCTTCTACATATTTTCCTATAAATCTCTTAAAATGGAGCCATTTACATTCTAAATTGGAATCAATTATTTTACAATAACTTGACTAGAGGATGATCTTGATTACATCCTCTATTAAAGTATATCAAGTATGCTCTCAAAATTTATTCGAATGTCTGGATAGTCTAATAATATTGGAGATCAATTTGGATGTGATAATATTTACTAAAGGTCCACTTGGTGTTTGGGGCATGTTGGACAATTTTCTAAAACATGGAGTGAAACTATAGATCTCTATTAGATATAATCGATAATTGTGTTCCATTCCACCTCACCAATTATCTAATGTATATGCTTATAATTTGATCAAGCGATAAGTCATCTTGATTTTTAATAATGTGATAAGTCTTTGATTAACGATCCACCACAACCCATATAGAATTATTTCATCATTATGTCTTTAAAATACTAGTGACAAAGTCCAATGTTATGTTTTCGCATTACAATGTAGGTATGGATAATTATTGAGTCAATCCCCTGAAATTTATCTTTTATTCCTTCATATAATGAAATACATATAATTTTTATATATATACTACAATATCCTTCTAAATTTTTTCCCACCAATAGTGCTCTCCAAGATCCTGATACATGTTCATACTCCCTGGGTGGATAGGGAAGTGTGATTTATCTGTATCATTTAATTGATCATACATTATATCTGGATTTAATGGAACAAATTGTCATGGACCAAATCTTTAAATTCCTTATTTATCAGTTTGACATCTAAGGATTTTACTTTTCTTATTACATCCACCTTTTAATGAATTTTCACATTATCTCCTTGAGATACCTTTATCTAATTCCAAAGGGGTAATTGAAAAATCATTTGAGAAAATAATGAATATATTCCTTACATTATGATTCCAATATCAATCTCCAACAAGCCCGTACCCGAGTGGTAAGGGCTCCTTCTTGGCATCCAAGAGACTTGGGTTCAAAACCGGATGGAGGCGAATTTTAGGGTATTGCAGAAGTACTGTAGTAGGCACTATATCAGTTACTGTTCAGTACTGTAGCAACTAGAATTATTTACCTGATTTGGGCCTTCAGGCCACCGGTTTGGGCCTACGGGTCTCCAGGGCCTTTGGGTCATCAAAGGCCTTCGGGCCACAGGGAATTCGGGTCACGTAGACCATGGAATAGCCCAGTTCACAAAAAATAGTCCCCAGAAGAGGATCAGAGAAATAGGAGTAGCAGCCACTAGATGTAGAGCTAACCGGATTGGAAGAATGAGAGGGTATGACAGCCGCCATCGGGACCAAGCACCGTGCAACTTTGTATGGGGAAATAGTAGCCGATCAGCAATGCATGGTGGGGAGCTAAGAAGATCAATGATACAAGACACGCGGGAGGGGAATTTCTAGTGGGAAGGGACTACGGGTCATGTATGGGCATGGTATTCCTCTGGGCCATCGGGTCATGTATTTTGGGTCATGTCGAGCCTTGTGCCTTGGGCCTATGGGTCATGTACGGGTTCCCCTTCAACCCTTAAAAGGGGGATTATCTATAATTAAAATAATAAAAAGAAGGACTTCGGGCCATTCGGCCCTTTATCAATCATTTTAAAATTTAATAAGATTGGATCCTTCTCAATTGTCATCATAGATAAGTTCTAAGAATCTATTTTTACATAGTGTATCTGCCACATTATTCGTATTCCTATAATGGTAGTGGATTTATCTATTGTACTCCTTGATTATCTATAACCATATTCATTATTTCATATGAAAATCCTTATATGTGGATAAATATTTGAGTCTATTATGATCCATATATATTTTAAAATTATCCCCATATACATAATTCCTCTATATTTTTAGTGTGAAGATCACTGAATCTAACTCTAGATTATGTGTTGGATAATTCTGCTCATGAAATTTCAACTTTCCTATGGTGTACGCTATAAATTTTTCATTTTTCATCAATATATAGCCTAAATTTTTGTTTGAAACATCACTATATACTGTTAAAATTTACAAACATAATGGAAGTTTGAGGACTTCTATAAGCCTAATTTTTAATTCCTTGAATTTATTCACACATTCATTCGTCCATAAAAACATTAATAATCGGTAATACCCATCTAGTCAAAGTAAAATATAGATCACCATTATATATGTTCACCTCGGCCACTCCTCAGTTTCTTTTTCTTTATAAGGGTTCACATATATCCATATATGGGTGCTAACATGCCCCAAGAATGATACTTCCTTCATATAGAAATAACATTTAAAATAATATTCATACATATTCCCCTTTTGAAAATTATTTATCAGGATATTAAAATTCTCTTAATGGTTCTCTATAATTCCCCAAGATTTTACAGTATGAAATATTTTTAATAAATTTTATTTATTCCACAGTTTACATTGCATGGAACACCAAGATTAAACAAACTCCAAAACATTTTTATTTTAAAATGATCATTATAAACCAGACATTAAACAAGAGTTTGTGAATAATATTAACTATATTATGAAATATATATTAATTTAATGAGAAATATAACTTAATTATGGTTTAGGAAATAAATAAATAATTTTTAGTAAAGTCATTTTGTTCTTCAAATATATGTTTTCTTCAAAAAGCTATTTATATTGATTTCTATGAGAAAATAAATATAATTAATTTTTACACTCATAGAAATCTTATTTGATGAAATGAAAATAATTTTTGGATTTATCATGTCAAAACTTTCTTAGGATAGATTTTTTAGAATTTTCTGAAAATTTTAATTTTTTAGTGAATAGTAAAAAATACCATTTTTTATAAAACACCGATTTTATTAATATTTAAAAGTTGTCTTCATCTTTTAATATAATATAAGAGAAGAATAATTTATTTTTCAGTTATATATAATCTAATTAATTACATTTTGAAATTTATTATTACTTATTTTGGTAAAATTACATTTTTGTGCTTAAAAAACATTTTTTCAAAAAACTAATTTTCATTTGGTTTTGACAATTTAATTTTAAATTTAATTTTAATACTTATGTGTTTTTAATTTTTAAAAATTAATTCCATATTTTTAATAAGGAGTTCAAAATTAGTTTGTAAGGAAATTTTCATTTTTATCCATAAACAATTTACCATCTTAAAAAACGATTTACCATAGTATATGTAAAATAATGTTGTGAGTTAATGTTAAAAGGTAAATGATTAAAATAACTAAAACCTACAACATTAAATGGTTGGTTTATGTGTGTATTGAACTTAACCATCATTTACAACATTAAATTTCAATTAAATTCATTAGAATTAATGACAACCAAATGTGGTTGGTTTTAAATATAAAATAATAATTATTTAATCACTTTAGACCACCCACCTCGAGTATAAATATCGCTCCTCACAACACTCTTTCTCATAAAAAGAATTTAAGATCTTAAAATATCTATCAGTCCTTATCCTCCCACTCGACCCACATCTAATGTGCTTGTGGTGTCACCCAAATATAAATTCCAAGTTCCTTAAGGTTTTACATTAGTGTCTTCACATATAGTTATTTACATTATTTATTTGGATCCTATATTAATCTGTTCTATTTCAATAGTGTTTCTTGAGAAAAATAAATTTTTTATTTT
Organism: Viscum album; assembly: GCA_963277665.1. Classification (NCBI taxonomy): domain Eukaryota; kingdom Viridiplantae; phylum Streptophyta; class Magnoliopsida; order Santalales; family Viscaceae; genus Viscum; species Viscum album. The sequence continues at coordinate 1,989,176,016 of OY728141.1, forward strand.
CCATAGTTGGTGAATGGATTGCACATGTTTTGGGGAAAACGTGTGCATTTCCTATGAAACCATTGTCTAAGTTGTCATTTTTGGACATTGGTTTACCACACAGTTAGCACATGATTTGTAAACAATTCAAGATAACCGTGAAACATGTACTTCATGGAAAATAAGGGGTTCATGTACATCAGTATTTCTACCCTATGCATGACTCCCCTTACTCTCCTATCACTTGGGATCCATTTTCTGACATGTTTGTTTTTATTTCTCCCCAAATAATCAAGTTCAATGTTACATCTCAAGGGTCTAGTTGAGGTGTAGTTGAAGTTTTGGAATGTTTTCTAGAATATTTTTGGCTAAAGGTAGGTGGTTCCATGCATAATTTTTTTAAAATATTAATATGATTTCATTACTTTATATACATGTTTTAGGTATTATATATGAGGCGTGGAACATGTTTTTGAATGATTCAAGGTGTGTGTCTATTGAAAATGGGATTCTAAGGGAAAGAAGTGATACACCATGCGTGTTTTATATATGTTTCCCTTATTTGTGGCATGAAGGGGTTTTATAAAATGTGTGGATGGTGAAAATCATGTTTTAAAATGTTTTTGGTGTGCGTTTGGTTTTAAATAGGGGTTCTAGGTGTGAAGATGATTGTTTATTATGCGTATTATATTTTTTCCTACGTATAAGTGAATGTGATGTTGCATGTGATATGCGAAATGTGATCTGAGCATAGAGGGAATCCTAGGAGACTTGGTGGGTGGACTAGGACTAGTATGATAGTGATTCATAATTGGATTCATTCCAAATTAACATGGAAGGATTGATGATGACCAAAACAACTAAATATGGATGATGATTGAAGACCACTAGAATTTTGGATTTTCTACAATCCACTGGCTCGTGCATGAGGACATTAAAGGGTGTGGTTTATATACCACTATTCACCAAGATATGATGTCCCTAAGGTCCCACATTTAGCTATTTACTATAGGGATCTCTTATGACTTATTCCACTCTTGTGATATCATACACACTGTCAGCATACGTCTCACCTTGTTGGTTATTTTAAAAATAAATCATGTATTCCTTTAAATTTTTCTTCTATAAAAATGGTTATTGTCATTTTTTAATATGAATTTTGATTTTTGTAATAATGTTAATATCATGGAATCTTTTTGTTTGGTGTCATCCTACTAGGATTTGGATAACACCTTACTTACAAATTTAGGTGTAAGTATACTTGGTTCTGTTTGACACGGGTAATGGTAAGGTGTTTAGAGATGGTGGTTCCGGATGTTAGGGGTCTTCCCTTCCAAGTTTTGTGGTGGTGTCTTGAGGAAGATGATCCTTTTTTGATATGGTGGGTTTTGAGATAGTTTGGTTTCTCCATTTTTGTTGTCGACCTTTTTGGTTTTTTTGTTTGAATTCATAAACATTAATCTGGAAATATATTATTCCATGTTTTGTTATGAGTTTTTCTTTTTTTAGGTTTATTGTTGTTGGTAGTTTTTATTTATGACTTCAGGATAAATCATTTCCAATATATTCTATTTATACTCAGGAACTTGTTTCCAGCCTTTTTGGATCAAGAATGCCCTTCGGGCCAGGACATAGACCAGGTGGGGCATCAGTTTGGATGACATCCTATCTTGGTTCATGATAAAATGGTATTAGAGACAGGTTCTCTCTTTTGGGTCATGATATTTGGGATGAGTCTAGATTTACTGGAGCTAGGATTTTCAAGGATTGAGGATTTTGTTGTGATTTGGGTTCCTGGCCATCACACAACATGGTAGATCTTGAGTCTCCATGGGATGTTGAGATTTTCTATTTGAATTATCCTCCAAGTGAGACATGTAGGTTATATAATACATACATACACTGGGTGTGGGAGTGGAGTAGTTTAGTTTGGATGTCATGTTATTGTACTGGTTTGATTTTTTTTGATTTATAAATTTTTGGTGTTTGTTGTTATTGTTGAAATTTTTTAGAATGATGGTGTTAATAGTTTTATTTGGGATTTCTTCTTCATGAAGCATGATTCCTCCCTAGAGACTTCCTGAGATACAACGAGAAGAGATCAGAGAGAGTTCCCCCTAACCAATTTATCAGATATTAATGTAACTTGTAGCCTTCGTTGTACATTATTTGGGATAGGGAGTGGGTCATGTTCCTTCTCCAGTTTGAGAAGGTGATCCAAGTCCTGTAAAGGAAAATTCTTAGGAGTTCCTCAAGACCATGCCTCATTCTTTTTGGGGTAGTGTTGAAACTCTGGAAGTTGAGGAGTGACTCAAGAACATAGAGAATATGTTTGAGTTTTATGACACTCATGATGCAATAAAGGTGAAGTGCACTTAATTATTGTAAGAAGGCCCTTGTTAAAGGTGGTGGGACCTAGTGGTTCAAACTGGAGAGACAAAGATGATGATTTGGAAAGATTTATAGATATTATTCAGTGAGAAGTATTTTCCCAAGGTCTTGGCCAATTAAAGATCCCATGAGTTCATGGGTATTTCCTGGGGAGACCGGTCAGTGATGGAGTATTATAATTTCATTTATGAGCTAGTGCAATACGCACCCAAGATCATTTATAATGAGATGATGAAAGATCAGAGGTTTCAGTCAGGTATGTGGCCAATGATTTATTCCCATGTCATTTTGTTCTAAATTAAGACCTATAATGAGGTGATTGATCATTCTTGTATGGTAGAGATGGATCAAAAAAGAATTTATGGGTTATCTAGAGTCGTGTAAACTATGGTAAGTCATAGTTCAAGAGATAAAACGTGGAACAAGATGTGTAGGGGATAATGGAGGTGGTAGTTCAGTCCATCCTTCCCAACAATCATTATATATGGATTTTGATGTCGGGTCCATTATGTTCCACCAGTGTGGGAAGATAGGTTACTTATGACCTTATTTCACATCTCCTCCTAAATCCTATCCCTGATGTGGAGTGATGGGAAAATTTAATTGATTATACAAATCCATATGTTTTTATTGGAGTGGAGTTGGATATGTGGATTTTAGGGGATTTCTGCCCAGTCGGAACCCTCTTAGATAGTGGGATCTTAGATTGGTGGTTGTGGAGATAGGGATGGATCATTTTCTGGGATGATCTAGTTCAGGGAAGAGCCCCAGGCTATTAGTTATTCATAGGCTCAAGTTGAGGTGAATCATCTTCATATAGTGAATTAGTCATGAGAAATATCAAATTCAGGGCCTTCAAAAGTTTGAGGTACCATTTTTATTTCATCATCTGTACCGACTATTTTTTTTATATTGTTAATTTTTTTTTCATTTGTCTCTATCCATATTTTGAACTTGTTGAATCTTCCAACAGAGTTTATGAGGTATGCGATGGAGTTGGTAATTCCTCTTGGTAAAAAGTCATATCAGGGTTTCAAGTGTCTTTTATGTTCCTTCATCGTGTCTAGGGTCGAGCTGGAGTGGGGCTTACTGGTATATGATATGGAATTATTTTACATTATCCTCATTATCGATTGGATGCTGCCCTTCTAGGAACATATCGATTGTTATAGGAAACAAGTGTGTTTCATTGAACTTGATGGTAGAATCCATGTTTTTTATGGTGAATGGGATCCTTGGTCTATCCTTGATAGACCTCCTCTTCTAGAATTGGGAAACCTTGTTCTTCAGTTTTCATCACTCATATTGGATAAAAATTGTGGGGTTATGAGGTTGGATTAACATTTACAGTGGATGAGTTCCTAGAGGTATTTCATGATGAATTTTCATGTTTTCCTCTGGAGTGGGATGTGGAGTTCTTGATTGATTTGGCACCGGTAGCATAGCCTATATCTCTTCCCTCATACTGTATGGACCCCCCTGAGTTGAGGGAATAAAAAGTACAACTGGATGATTTAAAAACCAAAGGATTCATTCACCTAATCATCTCTCCTTGGCATTCCCTAGTTTTATTTGTTAAAATGGATGATGGATCTATCTGGTTATGGATTGATTACCGAAAGCTATATAAGGTAACCATTATGACCAAGTATCCTTTACTCGAATTTAAGACTTGTTTGACTAGATTTGGGGGGGGGAAGTGGTTCTCTATGACTGTCTTGGGTTATGGTTACCACCATGTAAGATTTATAGAGGTAGATGTCTCAAAAACAGTTTTATGAAACAGGTATGACCATATTTGAGTAGTTGGTCATGTAGGTTCTAGGAGTAGTAGAAGCGTGGTTGGGTAGTCCCCATCTTTAAATTTTACCTAGATCAATGATTATTCTGGGATTAATATGACGATGAACACTATTCTCTATGTAATAAAATCAATTCTTTAGATAAAGAAGATAGAGGCCTGAAACCTTGAGAGTGGATCAGACTATTTTTCTTATAATTAATTTAATTACATTAAAGAAATACCTGCAATGTTTTATTTATTCATTGATGTTTTTGACCACAGATCTGCGGTTATCCATTCGTTGCTTTGTAGATATTGATAGTAGATCTCCTCTATCGGTAATCCACACATTCGGTGTGAATCTCTGGATGCCACCGAAGGTACCTTCGGGTTCTAGCACGGATGGTCCTAGTGCTTGACTTTTCTACCCTTGATTTCCTTGAGAGATTCTTCCAAAAAATTATCTGATCTAGTGGAGGATGGCCACACCCATTCTAGAGAGTTCTCTTGGAGAAAAAAGCCTCTTGATTCTTGTGTGATTTTTATCCAAAATTTTGTGCACAACCAAAATTTTCTCTCTTTCCTATAAGTTACCCCCTTGGCTTATAAGAGAGTAATATGTAATTGGGAATTTAATTCACTAGGTAATAAAAAATAATTATCAAGAGCATCGTTACTTGTTTTATTATTCCATGTGAAACCCCAATATCAAATAATAATATAAATACCATTATTTTCATTACATGTGCTTAGATTTCAAGTTATTATTAAATATTGTTTTAATCAAATAATATTTAATATTATTTTCTCACTATACCCTTTAACTCAGTCTGCCCATCCTACGGAATTTTTATCAGACCTTGAATGATGACCATTTATTTTTAAAATAAATAAATAAATCTAATCGCATTATTTTCCAATAAATAAATAAAATGAGACCTAGAATACCATAATAGATATTAAACCACAACCAGGATTAATAATTATTCACCTTTTTAAATAATAAATTATTTAATTCAGATTCTAAATACACTTAGTGTGTGACCCTCTAGGCCTTTTTCTCAGTGGATTTAGGAAATCCTACCTAAATTCCATGGTTAGTTCCTAAAAAAAAGCCAATGCATCCATATTGATAGAAGATAATTCCACAAAAACATGTCACCTCATATGAATTCTTACTGTGTAATATAATACCTTTATCATAATATCGCCAATCGAGCATGTTGCATGCTAGTGTCATCAACCTATATGCTCGATAACACATTATTTGACTTTATAGAAACAGAATGTTCCCAGCGAACAACATGGCCATTGATTTATTTAGGCTACATCTATAGAGACTCAGGTTTTGGGCCTGTTAGACTTTGTAATATTCCTATGAATATTTCCAGATCTAGGCGTGAAGACGACGTGAAATTCTGAGGCCCATTGTTCCTGAAATTAATTTTATTAAAATATTATGTATTTTTATACTATGAACATGTTGGGGTTGTGTTTTCTACTAAACGGCAGGTTAGATCTGAAATTCGAGGGCACGGTTGTGTCTGGAGCATGCCTTTTACCCTAGGCGGGGTGTAAATTTTGCGAGCGCATGAATGTTATGAAAAAATCCACCAGGGCCATTTTTAATAAATAAATTGAAAAGTTTATTTATGAGATTCTTCTTGAATAAATCCTGAGCGGAGTCATAGATCGCAATTCTGAGTTCGTCATTGCGTTTAGAAGTCCAGGATTACCCTAGGGGCGACCTAATCTTCTCTACGTCGGGCGTTTTGGTTAGGGGGCATTAAATGGTTGTTAAATTAATTAATTAAATTTAATAAACCCCCACCCCCACTCTTTGATGAAAAATGAGGAGGAGAACTCCTCCCCTATAGCTTAATCCTCCAACGATTAATCGGAGGCCAAATCTTCAAAACGAAGCGTCGTCGGTCTCAGATCTTGACGGCGGACACTCCCGGATTGCGCAGCAGCAACAACGGTGTGTGCAAAGTGCCAAATATCCATCAAAAGGTAGGCGGTTTGTGTTTTAAAATCATGTACCTTGTTTATGTGTTATTTTTCTTCAAATCAACATAAGGGATGTGTAGTTTGGGTCCCAAGCCTTCCGAAACATATTTCAAATCTGAATTTGGAGCACCGGGGTGCTCCTGGTAGATTTTGGAAGTTTTCTGGTGGAAAACCTAGTCTCCGAAGGGGGCCATGGAAGATTCCGGAGAGGGAGGAGGTGGAGTAGTGGATTTCAGTGGCGGCGCGGTGGTTTATGGCGAGGCAGGTGGTGGTCTGACCAGAATTTTCCAGGGGTTCTTTAAAGCCCTGTAACTCGCAAATCATTATTCTGATTTGTGATCCATTTGCAGCGACATGTTACTTGCATCAAGATAGAACTTTTGAGCCTAATTTGGGAATTTTATGAGTCGGGGTTTTGGCCCAGGGTCCATGAAATGTTGAAAATAATAATAATTTTTTATTATTTTCAACTTCAACCCACCATAACTTTTACATGGAGAATCCGATTGATGTGCAGTCAGTGACATTTTGATCCTAATAGTAAGGCATAACTTTCAGGATAACTTTTGTGCCTTGGGACAGAGATCAGGATATGAGCCCCATGAGTATGATTTTGGGCATTTACGGAGAAATGTTTCATTTTTGCGGGGTGTCCATTTTGGATGAACGAGTAGTCGATCTCATGAATTTTTCTAAGGGTATCACAATGGTGCAGTCCGCTTGATATGTTTCAGGACTAAGGCATGGGCCCCACCAAGTCTAGCTATGGTGAATAGTACCTTTTTCACCAGTTGTCTGTTTCGGTTGAGTAAATAGACTATCCAGTGTGTTTTTTCGCGTTGATCGCGGTGCTGGCCTCTATGTAGGCTTAGGAGATGCATACTATGGTGATGTTGCGGGTTGCTCGTGTTAGCGACGTTTGGACCAGCACTGGTTGAGTGTAATCCCTTGGATCATTCTTATGAGGGTTTATTTGGCATTACAACCCTATTATAGGTTTGTTATCCCCTTGATTTGATATTTTCTGGATAGAGTTGTGGCATCCCTCTGGTGGGTCCATAGTGGAATCCTCAAGGTTCGCTTCCCTAGATCAGGTTCTTGGTATCGGTGTGACCGCTTATACCCAGGTGGTGATCCCTTATCTAGCAGGTCAACTCCATAGGGTTTGAGGCATCATCAAGAATATGATCCCCTATGCGGAGGGTCATTTAGTAGGGTTGTGGTATCATTGGTTATACGACACCCTACTCAACGCATGGTTTAGTAGGGTTGTGGCATCGTCGGGTATACGATCACCTACTCAGCATGTGATTTATAGTAGGGTTGTGGAATCTTTGGGTATACGATCCCATACACTACATGTGGTTTATAGTAGGGTTGTGGTATCGTCGAGTATACGATCCCCTACTCAGTGCATTGTTCTGTAGGGTTGTGGAATCGTTGGTAATATGATCTACTCAGTGTGTGGTTTTCAGTAGGGTTGGTGCATCATTGGTTCGATCCCCTACATCACGATTTATACCCGATGGGGTTTCCGGTATAGTCGTGACCATCTTTACATTGGAAACGATCCTCTATCAGAGTGATGTGATCTGTAGAGTACCAGGTCGGGTTGTTGTATCCGCCACTAGATCCTGGGAGTGATCCCCTATCTGTGTGATCTTTGAGACACTGGAGTGGGATCTTGTATCCCCTAGTAGTCCCTAGGAGTGATCCCCTATCCGAGAAGTTTGGTGTTTCTGCTAGTTCAGTGTGATGTTCTCAGTGATGATATCAGACGAGTGAGATCTCTCAGAAGGGTGTTTGGGTTGTTCGTGTGAGACCCAATGTAATGTATCTCATGGACGAATGTCATCTGTGATAACATATCTTTTGTAGTGTTATCTCATAGTTTCATGTAGAACTTATCACTGGTTATGAGGCTTTGTGGGTGGAATGAGTATATCTGGTTGTTCATGGTATATGTATGGGTATATACCTGAGCAGTTGTTCATGGTGTATCTATAGGCATACATATTAGCTGAGCTGACTAGTCGTGTTTCGCCAAGGATGGTCTCAGGATATATTTTCTCTCTCGTTTGGGTTCCCTCTGGCTAGAATGAGCCAGATATTTTCTTTCAGTTTCACCCTTTTATTTATTTTGGGGAATTTTCGGCTGCCTACTAAGTATTTTTATACTCACCCTGGTATGGGATTTCCCCCCACATGTTTGTGTCTTGTTCAGACCACATGCCGTTCTACAGAGTCCCAGGAGGACACAGAGCAGGCGAAGCATAGTGAGCGAGACTGATCGGGGTGTTTACCGAAGATGTGTTGTGGAGATTACTAGCGGGTGCATTTAGTATCACTTACCTCATTTTGAGCATGTTGGACACTTTGTAGTTTTATTTTAGTGGATCTTGTTTTTACTTTTTGTTCTTATGATGTACTCAAGTTGTGGGTTTGATGTATGCATGCATTTATTTTCAGTTTTTATATATATCTCTACACTGTTTCATGGATGTGTATGTGGCTGCGTGTGTATAGGTACCTTAGGCTAATTCCTCCCATATGTGTGATATCCTACTCGGTGCTAGTCTCTTTCCCTTGGCCTATTGGATGTGGGCATGGGGAGTCGCGGCTCGAGTCCCATCTGGTCGGGTCATGATAGAGTGGTATTATAGGAGGTTCCAGATTAAGGATCTCAGAGCGTAGATTGTCTCGATGTGATCATGGTTTGGGTTTCTTAGTGAGAATGTTATGATGTTTCGAGTTCGTCTTTTAGGTCAGGGACTCCAATGTTGGTGCGGCGGCCGACGTATCCATTCACTAGGACTCTAATAACCTGCCTTTCGACTTGGGACATCTGGACACTAGTTGCATGGACATACCTATACATGCATCATATATGACTATGTTTTGGGTTTCTCTTGTTCTTCTTGAGTCAGCTCCCAAGATATATTCTTTGACCATGGTGTCTCTTGATTGTATAACAAGATCCCTCCATGACGACAGCCAGTGAGGGTTCTACAGTGGGATTTTGGTAACGATCCGCCCCGTTTTGAGGCTATGGACAAGGGCGTAGGTTCTAAGGATAGACCTCCAGGTTGTCCACTAGTTGAGCCACCACCTGTCGAGCAGCTGGTAATGCCGGAAGTTCAGGATGAGGATGCGTGTAGGCTCAGTGTGCTACATGAGTTCTAGAGGCAGCGACCTCTGATGTTCCAGGATAATCCAGACCCCCAAGTAGCTGATGACTAGATCGAAGCAGTCACCCAAGTTTTTCGCCTTGTGAGAAAGCCTCCAAATCAGATGGTGGTCCTAGCGGGGAGCCTACTGCATGGTTCGGCCATGCGATGGTGGAGTTTAGTAACACAATCACACGATGAGGAGACGCTCATGTGAGCAGAGTTTTAGAGGCTCTGCATAGAATAGTTCTATATGGTGATGCTGAGGTCAGTGTGAATTCAAGAGCTTCTGCAACTTCGATAGGGGGGAATGACTGTGTCAGAGTACTCAGCAAGGTCAATAGACCTGTCGTACTACTCCCTAGATACTATTCAAGACATGTTCTTTAGGGCTCTGACCTTCGAGAAATGGTTATGCAGGGACATCCGGGCAGGTGTGTTTTCCTTGTGTCTACCGACTTATGCTGGAGTACTGGAGCGATCCTTGGTGGTGGAGATCATTCTAGGTGAGCAAATTCATCCCTTCTGTGTTGGGCATGTGGCATCTGAGACGTCAGAAGATGGAAGCCGGCAGCAGGTGCAAGGGTCTGGACATGGTCGACATTTTAGGAGGCGTCCCTAGGATAATGGATGTGAGTCTTAGGGATCACATGGCTCACATGCCAGTTTTGGTCAGCCGCAGGAGAGGCGGTGTCACACTTGAAATGGTAGGGGACATCATGATAGATATTTTCTGACCCGTCATGCTATTGAGAGAGAGTTGGTCGATAGGCCGCCTTGGAAGTGACAACGTCTTGAGTTTGGAGGTCCACAGGGTGGCAGACGTGGTGACAGAGATGGTGTTGCAGCGGGAGGTGGTAAGCGGTATCAGATGCCACCACCACCACCCCCAAGTGGTCTACGTCGAGCTCAGGGAGATAGAGGGTGAGGGCAAGGGAAACTGCAGGCCTTAAAGGTTGTTGACCCAGAGGCTTCGTGGATTGATATAGGTACACCATTTGTCCTTTCTACATTCTGCAGTAGTTTTAATAGACACTATTTAGCTATACACTTTCCTTTCTATTGCTTGCTAGAGGTTTGTTCAGGTTTTTGGTAAGACCCTATGTGTGTGTTGTTCGACGTGCTACGAGTTCATGAGGAAGAGGGATCTTCCCCCCCACTGAGACATGATTTTGTGACGCGATTAAAATCATGCGGGCAATTAAGTGCCGCCTAAATCAGATAGTGTCAAGGTGTAGTGGATGAGTCCCTCTAACTGATGCATTCGACCAGGGGTGTGTGTTGGCGAACTTGCTGGAATTGGATGCCTACATGAGAGTTAAATTGATTTACTTATTATTATGGATTTTTGGGGACGTAAAGTTCTATGGTGGGGAGGATGTAGCGATACAGGTTTTGGCCCTTTCATACTTTGGAATATTCCTAAGAATATTTCCAGAGCTAGGTGCGAAGACGGCATGCGATTCCGAGGCCCGGTGTGCCCGAAATAAATTTTACAGAAATCATAAGTATTTTTATACTATGCACGTGGTGTGGTTGTATTTTCTGCTAAACGGTATCTCGGATCAAGAAATTTGAGGGCACGGTTGTGTCCGGAGCGACCCGTTTACCCTAGGCAGGGTGTAAACGTTGCAGGAATATGCCTGTAGTGGAAAAAGTCACCAGGGGCATTGTCTTATATAAACAGAAAAGTTTATTTATGAGAATTGGCTCGAATAGCTCCTGAATAGAGTCTCAAATCGCAATTTTGAGTTCCTCGTTGTGTTTAGAACTCTGTGTTTACACTAGGGGTGACATAATCTTCTCTGCGTCGTGTGTTTTGGTCGAGGGTGTTAAATGGTGGTTTAGTTAATTAATTAATCAATTAATTAAACCTAATAAATCCCCCACCATCTATCTTTAATGAAACAATGAGGAGGAGAACTCATCCCCTCCACCTTCCTCCTCCACCAATGAATCAGAGGCCAAATTGTTGAAACAAAGCACCACCGGTCTCAGATCTTGACGGGGGACGCTCCCGGATCATGTAGCAGCAGCAGCAGAGCGTGAAAAGCGCCGACGATCTGTCAAAAGGTAGGAAGTTTGAGTTTTAAAATTCTGGATCTCTCCTATGTGTTTTTTCATCAAATCATCATAAGGGTTTTGTAGTTTGGGTCCCGAGCTTTACGAAACATGATTCAGATCTGAATTTGGAGAACCGGGGTGCTCCCGGTGGCTCCCGGAAGTTTTCTTAGGAAAACCCGATCTCTGGCGGTCGCCATGGCATATTATGTCAAGGGAGGAGGCAGCATGGTGGATTTTGGTATGGGCGGTGGTGGTGCAGTGGTTTCTAGCGAGGCAGGCGGTGGTCCGGCCAGAATTTTCTGGGGGTTCTTTAAACCCCTATAACTCGCAAAAAGTAAGTCCGATTTGTGAGCCGTTTGTGGAAACACATTACTTGAATCGATAAAGGCATTTTGAACCTACTTTGTGAATTTCATAAGTCATGTTTTGGGCCCAGGGCCATGAAATGTTGAAAATAATAACAATATTTTATTATTTTGGACTTCAACCTGCCGTAACTTTTACATGGAGAGTCCGATTGATGTGCCGTAAGTGACATTGTGATCTTAATATAAAGGAAAACCTTTATGGATAGCTTCTGGGTCTTGGGAAAGAGATCAGGATGTGGGCCCCACAAGCATACTTTTGGGCGTTTACGGAGAAACATGACTTTTTCATAGGGTGTCCGTTTTGGATGAACAAGTAGTCGATGTCGTGCGTTTTTGCGAGGGGATCACAATGGTGTAGTCAACTTGATGAGTTTCAGGATCAAGACATTGGCCCCACCTAGGCTAGCTATGGTGAATAGTACATTTTTCACCGGTTGTCTGTTTCGGGCGAGTAAATAGCCCATCCTGTGTGTTTTTCAATGTAGATCGTGGTGGTGGCCTCAATGTAGGCCTAGGAGGTGTGTAGTGTGGCGATGTTGTGGGTCACTCAGGTTAGCGACGTTTGGTCCAGTAGTGGTTGAGTGAACTCCTTTGGTTCATTCTTATTAAAGTTTATGTGGCATTAAACCCTATTATAGGTTTGTGATCCCCTTGATAGGATGTTTTCCTGATTGAGTTGTGGCATCCCTGTGGTGGGTCCGGAGTGAGATCCTCTAGGTTTTCATCCCTAGATCGGGTTCTTAGTATCATTGTGACCGCTTATACAAAAGCATTGGTCTACTATCTAGCAGGTCAACTCCGTAGGGTTGGAGGCCTTATCCGGAATATGATCACCTATGCAGAGGGTCATTTAGTAGGGTTGTGGTATCATTGGTTATACGATCCCCAACTCAAAGCATGGTTTAGTAGGGTTGTGGCATCGTCGGTTATACGATCCCATACATAGCATGTGGTTTATTGTAGGGTTGTGGCATCTTTGGGTATACAATCCCCTACTCAGCATGTGGTTTATAGTAGGGTTGTGGTATCATCGGGTATACAATCCCCTACTCAGTGCATGGTTCAGTAGGGTTGTGGAATCGTTGGTTATATAATCCCCTACTCAGTGCATGGTTTTCGGTAGGGTTGGTGCATCATCGGTTTGATCCCCTATATCACAAGTTATACCAAATGGGGTTTTTGGTATCATCATGACCATCTTAGATGGGAGATGATCCTCTATCTGAGTGATGTGATCTGTGGAGCACTAGGTCAGGTTGTGGTATCCCCCAGTAGATCTTAGGTGTGATCCCCTATCTCTGAGATCTTCATGACACCAGAGTGGGTTCTTGTATCCCCTAGAGGACCCTAGGAGTGATCCCCTATCTGAGAATTTTGGTGTTTATACTGTTTCAGTGTGATGTTCTCAGTGATGATATTTGACAAGCATGATCCCTTGGAAGAGTGTCTGGGATGTTGGTGTGAGACCCGATGGAGTGTATCTCACGGACAAGTATCTTCTGCGATGACAGATCTCGTGGAGTGTGTTCTCCTACTTTCATGTAGAACCTGTCTCTGGTTATGAGGCTTGGTGCATGGAATGAGTATATCTAGTTGTTCATGCTATATGTATGGGAATATACCTGACCGGATGTTCATGATGTATGTATGGGCATATATCTGAGTTGAGCTGACTAGTCGTGTTTAGTCGAGGATGGTCGTGATATGAAGTTTCTATCTAGTTTAGGTTCCCTCTATCTGGGATGAGCCGACTATTGCCTTTCAGTTTTTCCCAATTATTTATTTTGTGGGTTTTTGGTGTGCCTATAGAGTATTTTTATACTCACCCATTCACTGGAATTTCCCGCACATGTTTGTGTCTTGTACTGACCACAGGTCGTTTGACGGAGTCTCAGGAGGACCTGGAGCTGGCGGATCTTAGTGAGCGAGACTGACCAGGGTGTTTACCAGAGCTGTGCCGAGGAGCTTACTAGTGGGTGCATTTGGCAGCATTTCCCTCCTTCTAAGAAGGTTGGACGCTTTGTAGTTTTGTTTTGGTGGGTCATGTTTTTCCATTTTGTACTTTTGTTGTACTTTGGTTGTGGGTTAGATGTATGCATGAATTTCTATTAATTTTTTATTTATTTCTCTACACTATTTCATGGAGGTGTATGCAGGTGTGTGTGTGTGTACATGTACCTTAAGCTAATGCCTCCCACGTGTGTGATAGCCTACACGGAGCTAGTCGCCAGCCCCTGGCCTATTGGAGGTAGGCTTGGAGATTCACGGCTCAAGCCCCATTAGGTCGGGTCATAAAAACATCATTTCTATAAAATGTATTAAGATATTTACATCCATTAATGAACTAAAGGGATAAATCCTTTCTCGCATGATTAATTAATGCAATATTACAAGTGACGCACCCAACGTATCCTACCTCGCTGTGAGAATATTTCATCACGGTTTTTTTCAATATATCAAAGTGCTCAACTCATTATATAAATTAATAATAATATTAAAGTATAAGGAACATTACACACATACATAGATAGGAACATACAATGACACATATAATGTGGATTTCCTACTATCGGGTCTCATTCTCATAATATCCTACTAGATATTACCTATGGAGTACACCCTGAGAAGGTGACTCAATGTCCTATGAGTCTCCACCATTGATAGCATGTATCATTTGTGTCCCCTCAAATTATTTCATCCAACCCTATAACATTTATTCAATAATAGTGTCATTGAACTTATGGGTTCTCATCATAGCGTGGAACTTTAATGACATTTTTTGTGCGATAGCTACTCTGGGGACATTATCACATGCTATGTTACGTAGAAGAACAATATTTATGTTATAAAGAGTTTATTAATATTAAAAACCATGAATATAAGTTTATCATAAAGTACAATGAAGTTGATTCTAGGGTACAAACTCCAATAGTCTCCCACTTGAACTTGAGCCTACTACTAACCACCTTTAGTCTGCTAGCTCTCACATGATATTTATGCTTCTGCTGAGATATGCCTTTAGTCAATGGGTCTTCTATTTTCTTCATCATGGACAATCTGATCTGTAAAACTTTAACATGCTAATGAAATCCATCAAGAGGTAATACTTCTGAAGTATGTTCTTTGTCTGTTGATGTGACCTTGGATCCTTTTTAAGATCCACCACTATAGTATTATCAAAATACAGTGTGAAGGGGTCTATACTTCTAGGAACTACATCAAGATCCTGGACAAAGATCCTAATCCAGATGGTTTACTTGGCTATATCAGAAGTTGTTATGTATTTAGAATACATTATAGAATCAGAGACAAATGACTGCTTTGAACTCTTACAACTCACATATCCTCCACTGAGACATAAAAGATATCATGATTGTGACTTTAAATCATACTAGTCTGTTTGAAAATCTGCATCAAAATACCATCTGATGACAAGCTCCTCATCTCCACCACACACCAGGAACATATATGTATTTCATCTCATATACTTAAAGATAAACATAACAGTAGTCGAATGTTGTTGTCTTATATATTCTTGATATCTTCCTATAATTTTTAGTGTATATGAATCATCATGTCTAGTACATAATATGGAATACATGATTGATCCTATCACTGGAACGTATGAGATATTACTCATTCTATCATTCTCAAGCTGTTTATAAGGACACATTTTCTTATAAATATGTAAACCATGTGAAATTGGAACCAATCCATTTCTGTATTGCTCCATACTATATATCTTTTGTATCTTGGAAATATATGTACATTGAATTAGTCAAAGAAGCCTCTTGGATCTATCACAAATGATCTTGACCCCTAGAATGTAGCATGCTTCGCCTACATCCTTCATGGAGAAGCAGTTGTTCAAAAAGTCCTTAACAGATTGTAAGACTGGTATGTAATTTCTAATAAGTAATATGTCATCAACATATACTACTAGGATCCCGACCGCATTCCCATTAAACATTTTGTAAAAACACGGCTCACATTCATTCCCAATTAAACCAAATTCCATTATGGATTCATCAAATCGAATATTCCATTACCTGGATGCATGCTTCAATCCATAAATGGACATTTTCAACTTGAAAACCCATTTTCCATAACTTGGTGTCACAAAAACTTTAGGTAGTTAAATATAGGCATCTTCCAGAAGGTTCCCATTAATGACTATTGTTTGGACATCCATATTCCAAATCTCAGAGTCATGGTAAACTACTATAGATAATATGATTCTATTGGATTTAGACATTGTAAGTGGAGAAAACGTTTCATCATATTCAATTCTTTGACACTATTTAAAACCATTAGCTACTAGCCTTTCATTATAGGTACTTAATTTACCTTCCATGTCTAGTTTCCGCTTGAATACCTATTTACATCCAATAGGATTTACATAAACTGTCGGATCAACCAGAACCCAAACATGGTTCTGATACATGGAATATATATATGAATCCATACCATGCAACCATCTTTCTTCTTTTTATCTCCCTACTCCCTCCTTTTAGGATAGAGGTTTATCATTGTCCAACATTAATGAGTCACCATCCTCAGTTACAAGAAAAACATGTATATCTAGTTCCCTTACCTCTCTTACTCTCCAACATAGTACTTTTGTTTCAGGAACAATATATTTCATGGGGACTTGTGGATCTTGTTACTGTACCAAGTCCTATGTATCTTGAGTATCAACTACACCAAATTAGATCTTGCTCCCACTATCCTTTTGAGGATGTGCTCCTTCTCAAGAAAGATATCCTATCTCATAATAGTCACTTTCTTATTTGAGTGATTGTATATGTAGTATCTCCTTTTTTTCATGGGATATCCTATAATGATACACCTCATAATCCGAGGTTCTAGTTAATTTCTTGATAAATCTTTAACAAATTACTCACATCCCCGTACATGTATATGAAACAAAATGGGTTTGTTTCCACTCTATAACTTGAAGGGGATTCCGTTTTCCACCTTAGTTTGTACTCAGTTTAATGTGTAATACTAATTTTGTAATACATATACCCAAAAAGGATAATTTATGATTTCCAGGACTCATCGTTGAACTTATAATGTCCAACAAGGTATGGTTCCTCCTTTCACTAACACCATTCCACTGTGGTGTATACGGTAGGGTGAGTTGAGATAGAATCCTAAATTACCATAAAAGGTCAATGAACTCTTTGTTAAGATATTATCCACATCTATCCAATCAAAGCTTCTTCATCTTCTTACCAAGTTTATTCTCTTCCTTATTCATGAATTCCATGAATTTCATAAAGGACTCGGACTTATACCTCATTAGGTAAATATATCCATATCTACTCAAGTCATCAATAAAAGTTATGAAGTAAGAATATCCACCTCTAGAATCTACTAGAAATGGACCACACACATTAGTGTTTACGAATATTAGAAGCTTTGTGGCCCTTTCACCCTGTCCACCAAATGGTGGTTTGGTCAATTTACCTTCTAAACAATAATGCCATCTATCAAGCAGTTTTAGCTCAGAAGTGTCTAAATAACCATCATGATAGAGCTTTGGCAAGAACATCTCATTTACATGAACAAGGAGGTGATGCCACAACTTGGTGTTATATGATTCATGTGAACTTGATTTGTTATTAATTGCCAACACATGGTTTTTATAATTTAATACATATAGACTGTTATTTAACTACACCACACCATAACATATGTTTTCCTTATAAAAGAAATAACATTTTTTTCCAAACATGAAAGAAAATCCATCTGTATCTAAAATAGATACATCAATTTTGTTTATGGTATCACTTGGTACATAATAACCGTCTTGTAAAAATAAAATCATCCTAGAAAACAATGAAATGTGGTAGTCACCAATTGAAAGATCAGTAAGCCTCGAACCATTGGTAGCTCCCAAATCCACCAATCCTCAATAAATTTTCCAAAATCTAATTGGTTCCGACATTTTAATATAGTAATTTTCACCAAAATCCTTATATAATACCCAATGTGTAGAAATGCAATGATTACAATCGAAAATGAATGCACCTTTGGATTCCCCTTGCCTATGTGTGTAGTTCTTCTTCCAGTGGCCTAACTTGCAACAAGAAAAGAATACATCCTCCCTTTCCTTTCCCTACATTTATATCTTTTTTTTGTTTAGATGGTGCTTGGCAGCTTTATATAATTTATAAACCTTATTCCCCTTTGTTTTGTACTTCCTCTTCCTATTCACCCTAAGGATTGTGGGTTTGTCCCCCCCCCCATGTCCATAACCACTTGGATAATTAGGTTAAAACGTTTTTATAAGATCTTATCATTATTAATCATATTATAATTCAATATAAAACTAGGCAAGGCCTTGGGAAGTGATGATAGTATGATATTTGTATGCAACTAATCTAGGAATTTAATCCCTAAGATGTCCAAAAGCTCAATGTAGCCAATATGCTTGACTACATGTGTTCCATCAAGCACATACTCTCCAAGCTTAGTACTGAACAAAGTGTTGGAGATATCGTACCTCTATTGTTTTTTCTTCTCTTGATAGAGATCCCAAAGGTGAGACATCATGCTATAAGCATCCATTTCTTCATGTTGCTTCAATATCTAATTGGTCATAGATGATAGCAGGATGCAATGAACATTCATAGAATCATTTAGATGTTTATTGTAAACAAAGATCTCCAAATTACTCCTCACATTCCTAGGTCAAACAGGTAATGGGTTTTCTAACACATATAGCATCTTTATTACCAAAGGATGACTCGAAGGTGCCTTTTCTACTCTTGGAAATTAATAATGGTGAGAAGGTTTTCCTTCTCGAGTATGGATCAAAAAGATATGTTTGATGCATATTTTAATGTTGTTTCTACAATAATATGAACATAGATTTAATACTTTATATGATAAAATTATGATAAATAAATAAATAAATAATCATTAGTCTCCCACTATTTTATTGAAACCCAAGAGCCATCATCATTGGATTTAGAATATCCTATTGTGTGGATATTCGGGTGGTAAGGATTCATATTCCATTCTCATAACCCAAATTTCTCTAGTAAAGCAACATGAATTGTTTTAGGTAGGCATTCCAAATGCCAACTATATTAGCTCTATGTTCCTTGATCTATTTAGTGGACTCCACAATCCTAAAATCATTATTTTACATTTCCTCAACCCTTTCCTCTTAGTTACATGATGTCCTATTTTTGAAGTCAACCCTTGTTGTAAACCGAGTTAAGTCAACGCAAAACCTCAAATTAGAATTCCTCAATAATTGAAAGCACCCCAAATTTGGTAGGTCCAACACTTTGATCTATTGGATCGATTCTAACTGAGTAATAGAAGTCTCTATAGACATAATATTTTATTGAGGTATTTTATCCTTTAGGCATAAATTGCCTATTATTATCTTTTCACATGCGTGTTAATATTTTGTGGGATATGCGTAAGTGGTTAACCATGTCATGAAAATATTTACGCATAATCCATTTTATTTTAATTCCATATTGCATTCTAAATTAATTCATTAATTATGTGATCATGATAATACATCCATAATGAATAACCATGAAACTAAATAAAATAAAATAAAGGGTATGATCATTAAATTTTTATAATCTTTAGTTTATCTATTAGTTGATAAAAAAATCCTGAACTAGGGTAGAAACACCTAGAACCTTTTAAGGTTTGTGTTTACATTATTCCACCTGTCCAGCTTTGTATCCCCTTGGATTGGTTTTTACTCGAATCCAAGCTTGAACCGCCTCCACCAGCTTGGGAGCTCCATCCATAATATATGCTTTTAACTCGCACATAGGTGAGGGGTAAAGGGGGGTTTACATAAAAGAAAACATGAGTATTCATTCCGAACAATTTAATGAGGAGAAGGCACATAGCCGAATAATTTTAATTTTACAAATAAATTTAAATCAAACCAATAACATGTAAACGTCTGGTCTAGCTCAAGATCATCCACACACATGCAAATAATTATGCATTTAATAAAACAAACATTCAATTATTTAACTGTTCTTATTAAGATAAATCACACTAAAATCAATTAATTATTATAATTAATTAATAAGTCCTTCTATCTTAATCATTATTCTAAACATCATTGAGATTCTCATTCATTATCATTTTAAAAAAATTTAATAAATTCAATTAAAATTAGCTATTTACATAACTTGTACCTTGGTGGAAACCCAATGAATAACCATCCAAAACTATCGAACATGTATTATACATGTATACACTTTATTATTTGTGACATGTAACATGAACACATAATTATAATTGTAATAAAAATCAAACATGGTGTGCAGATTTTTGAACATTACATTGATGTTAATTATATATATATATATATATCAAACAACTATCAGTTGTTGTGTCCCAAATTTACACCCGCATGAAGGTACATGTCTCAAGGGTTACATAAAATAATTATAAAATTTTAAATCTGCATAATCAATAAACATTACAAGGCGCGTAGATCCAACTACACAACGTGTACCCTCCTCACCATCCATCCGATGTAAATTCTTGGGGAAACAACGTGTGAGGTGTATTTTATAAATCTTTAAAGTACACAGTGGGTCTTGTGGGCCAAATTCCATGTAGACTCATCTTTACACAGTCACCATTTGGGACAGCCATGTATGGGATACATGACTTGACCTTGATATGAAGGGACAACATGCCGTGTCCAGTGGGCCACATGATGTGTATTACAGTTGACTATGTGTCAGTCTGTCCTGGTCAACATGTAGTGCAAGAATTAACTACACTGCATGCCATTAATTCACATAGCTTGAGTAATTTCCGAATTACTAACGACATGTTGAACACAACTAAACATTGTGTAATAAAGACCACACAGTGTATGTGGAAGATTAAAAGGTGGATAATTCTTAATACTCAACCTTTACTGTCGCGTTACATAGATTGAATCGTCGAAACCTCCTGATGAGATCCTCGATTTAATTTTAATCAAAAAATTATTCATTTTTCATACATATGTGAGAAACAAATGCAGAAGAACAGATCTGAAAATTCCGATTAAAAAAAATTAAACATGAATGGAAAAAATAAATCATTAAAGATTAAATAATTAATGAATTATTTAAAGAATTATAAATGAAAATATGACCCACACTGATACCAATTGTATGTTCTGGGAAAAACAGAAGTGTGGTTGGGTCAGTGACCAACAAGACATTTTACTATGATCAATGACTATTCTGGGATCAATAAGATGATGAATTCCAGTATGCACAGAATAACATCAAAGATTTAGATAAAGAAGTGAGTGGCCTCGACCTTTAGATAGGGTTGTCATATTTTTTCTATAATTAATTTATTTAAATTATATAAATGCCTCCAAGGATAAATTTCTTCATTGATGTCTCTGACCATAGATTTGTGGAGATCCTTTCATTTTATTATATAGATCAAGAGTAGATCTCCTCTAGAGGTAATATACATGTTCTCCATGAATCACTTTTCCTCCCCAAAAGAGTATCTAGGTTCTATCAAGGAAGGTCCTTGCAATTGCATCATCCACCATAGATCGCCTTTAGATCCACTTCCCAAGCATTATCTGATCTGGTGGATGATATTCGTTCTCATTCTTGAGATCACTCTTAGAGAAAAAAGGCTCTTTAGGATATAGGTAATTTTCTCCAAAATGATGTGCACAACCAAAATTTTCTCTCTTTCACGTAGGTTTCCCCCATGGCTAATAAGATAATAATATATAACTGAGAATTTAATTTAGTGGGTAATAATACATAATTATCACAAGTACCGCTACATAATTTATTATTCCATGGGAATCCCATATATCAAAAAATAACTGCTATACCAATATTTCCATGACATGTTTTTAGATTTAAAGTTATAATTAAATAATATTTTAATAAAATAATATATAATATTATTTTATCACAGGACCCTTTAACTCGGCCTGCCAATCCTCTGAAATATTTATCAAACCTTGAATAATGACTATTTATTTATTAAATAAATAAATAAATCTAACTTCATTATTTTCCAATAAAAAATAATATGAGATTAGGAATACCTTAATAATTATTAAACCACAACCAGGGTTAATATTTATTCCACTTGTTAAATAATAAATTATTTAACTTTGATTCTGGATACATGTAGTGTGTTACTCTCTAGGCCTCATTCTCAGTGGCATTAAGTGAGCTAGCCTAAAGTACATGGTTCTCGTCTAGAAACACTCCAATGAATCCATAGAGAAATAAGTTAATTCCCCTAAGAAATTTCACCTCATTAGAAATATTACCATGTAATATAATCACTTTTTCACAATATCTCAAATCGAGAAGGTTGAATGCCAGTGTCATCAACCTATATGTTTGATAACTATTTCTTTTACTTTTTGGAAATAGAACATGCCTCATGAAAACCATGTCCAAAAATTTATTTAGTATATATCATTTCCATCAAATGGCCTAATATATTTACTTCAATTAATGAAAATTTGGTTAAATCCATTATCACATTATTCATTAATGCAATATTAGTCATGATGCACCCAACGTATCCTACCTTTCCTCTAGCATATG
The DNA here is from genome assembly GCA_963277665.1 of Viscum album. NCBI lineage: Eukaryota > Viridiplantae > Streptophyta > Magnoliopsida > Santalales > Viscaceae > Viscum > Viscum album. The sequence goes on from OY728141.1 coordinate 1,989,198,373, forward strand.
TCATCACAGGTTTCACCAGTAAATCAATATGTGCGACTCATAATATCAATTAATAATTATCATAAAGTATAAGGACCATTACACACATTCGCAGATTGGAACATCCAATGATAATTATAAAGTGTATTTCCCATTGTTAGGTTTCATTCTCATAATATCCTATAGGATATTACCAGGTTCTTACACTCTGAGAAGGTGCCTCAAAGTCCTATGAGTCTCTACCCATAATAGGATGTGTCATTTGTTTCCCTTAAAATGATATCATCCTATCCTAGAACCTTTATTCAAGAATAGTGTCATCACACTTCTAGGTTCTCAAACTAGGAGGGAACTGCTATGACCTTTTAGTGAGATAGCTACTCTAGGGACATTATCACATGATATGTTATGCAGAATAACAATCATGATGTGATAAAGAATTAATTAATATTAAAAACCATGAATATAAGTTTATCATAATGTATAAATAATTTTGTTCTAGGGAACCGACTCTAACAGGTCATGCCTTTCGGATTGAATAATTCTCCATCGGTATTCATGGTGCTTATGAATAAAGTGTCTTCCATATTTAGATTATTTTTTCATTCTATTCATGGATGAAATATTTTTTCATTCTGGATCTGAAAAGGAGCATGAGAATCAATTATGAATCATTTTGGGCACTGTTGGAGACCAATGTCTATATGACAATATTTCAACGTGTACCTTCTAGATTAAAGAGGTAAAGTTTCTTTTCCTTGTGATCTCATAGCAAGGGTTTTTGGTGGACCATAAGCATAATAGTGTAGTACTGTCATGGGAGGAACCAATGAATATGTTTTACATTATAATATTTATAGGCCTGGTCGGATGTTACATGCCATTTTTTTCAAGGCTTCTCTTGGCTTGCTTCACCCATGAAGGCGCTCACCCAAAAAAGTGTCATTATTTAATGGAACCCAAAATATTATATTTCCTTCAAGGAGATAAAGTGGAAGTTGAATACCACTCCTATATTGATCTTAATTGAATTGAGAATGTTCTATGTGGTTTATTATGATGCCTCTAGTATGGTTCTTGTGTGTGTTATTATGCAAGATGATCATGTGGTGGTGTATGGTTCTCACCCAATATAACCACATGAAAATAATTACCTGACCCATGAATTGGATTTAGCAGTTGGAGAGAATGCCACGAAGACATGGGGCCATTGTCTTATTGGGGAGAAATTTTTTGTTTACTCTGATTATAAAATCATATAATACATTTTCTCCTAGAAGGATTTGAATCTAAGGCATTATCGTTGGGTGGAGTACCTTCAGGGGTTTGAATTTGTTATCTTCTATACACCTGGTAAAGGTAATTTTTTGATGGAAATCTTGAGAAGGAAGGTGCCAATGTAGAAATTGAATGATTACAGTGATTAGTGGACATTGATGGGTCTCAATATTACAAAATATGTCTATAACAACAATTTAAAACCACAAGTATAGGCCATAAACACATGGCTATAGGTTATAGCCATGGTTTCATAAGCTATGGCTAGTATTGGCATGGATATATTGAAAAACCTATAGCCATAGTTTCAAACCATGGAAGAATCCTATGTAATGCAATACTTATAGCCAGGGTTGAAAACCGTGGCTATAGGGATGTTATCACGTTAGAAAAGTTTGGCTATATATGTTATTCTATGGTTTAAAACAATTGAAAAAACCCATGCATTCTAAAAAAATAGGTCACATACATATTAAAATCATCCCCTTCCATAAAAAATATTGTTCATGTAGAAATGAGAAGATGTATCGGGGTGGAACACCCAAATCACCACTATCCCATGTTGGGTCCTAGGGGTTTGGGTTATGTTATAATGGAATTAATGTATTCTGAGTCCAAGGTATGTAGTTTAGATTTTATGTTTATATAAGTATTGGTTTGGGAAACTAAAGGATATGGTGTTAAGGTAATAATTGTTGGTTTATCATACTAGAGGACCCAATAACAGTTTCATGGGCAATGTATCCATTCCCACACCCTACCCATACCCATGCACACCCCATACCCCCACCTATATACCCACTCCCCTTACCCCCAGCACACCCCCTACCTTTAGCACACCCCGCCCCTACCCACAGCACACCCCTGATCCCCGACCCCTACCTCCAACCTACACACCCCTACCCACTTTCCCCACCCACCTTCACACCCCTCCCCAACCCCTAGCAAACTCCCGTCCCCCTGCCATCAACACACCCATACCGCCGGCCCCCACCTGCACACCCCTCCCCCTACCCCTAACACACCCCCTTCGCCCCTACCCTCGTCACATCCCCTACCCCACCTAAATACATGTACCCCTACCAACCCCATCTACCACCTGCACTCCCCATGCACCCCCTGAACACCCCCATGCACCCTCCCCTAACCCCTTACAAAGGAACCCAACACACCACCCTACCCCTCCCCTGGACACCCCTTTCCCCCTAAACACCCCATAAACCCCCTCTAAAACCCCTCTTCACCCCCTACAGACCCCCTGCACACCCCAATCACCCCCCTACACACCCCCTGCACCCTCCCCCTTCCCTTGCAAAAGAACCCATCACACGAGTGACGGAATTAGAACCTAAGTGGAAGGTTCTCGACATGTTTTTCCAAACCAGGATAGCCAAAAGAGTATGGGATATGGAAACATTACTTTTTTAGGATATCTACATGTTATATATTCGGATTAATAATATGAAGTTCAACCTGCCAAGGTAAATGATTTGTTGCATGGATCACTGCTACGAAGGGAAAGATAATATGAATTACTATCCTTATGGTAGTCTGATCTCACTAGTTTTCAAAGAAGATAAAAGTGGATTTGTATGCAGGAGAGCTAGTGATATTCTATAAGAGTAATACCATATCTAAAATTCGTTTTATAATCATTAGGTTCTTCTAGGATACAAACTAAAATTTATTTTATCTAGTTAGTTGGAAAGTAGTTGCTCAAGATGAGCTGTCTCAAACCTCAGCACCAAGAGATACAGAACCTACTGAGATGGTGTTTTATAGTGAGGGATAAGATTATAAATCTAATATATTAGATACATAATTTCCAATTATTAGTCCAAAAGTGGTAGAATCTATTCAGATCCAAGGATTAAGAGTGGTTGATGCTAAGGATTTCATCATGAAGAAAAAATTATTGAGATAGTAGTTCTTATTCCTAAAAAGGCCAAATTTTACTATGCCTAGTGTTTAAACGATATAAGGAAGAGTTAAAATGGTGGTGGAGCATCAATCAATGGATCCAATTATCCTTGGACCGCTTGCTGATGGAGATCAAATTGATGATGTGGTTATGGAAACTGTTGAACATTATCATACACCACCTATACAATCAACACATCCTATTGTACATGAGGAATCACCCTATATTAGTAATATATCATAAAGTTATAAAATGTATTCTTTTTCCTCTGATATTCCAAAGAGTTTGATAATATTTGAAGAGATTATAATTAGATGTAATAAGAGTTAAAATATATTAATGATGAGATTAGTTAACTTAAGAAGTCCTCTATTCCCAAGATTGATTTTGAAAATTTGGTTGGGTTAATTACTACCAAAACAAAGATTATTATGAATCTAAAATAATTCCATCCTATTCAAAAAGTTGTTTCTGAATTAAGTTTCAAAGATCTTAACGATGCGAATGGTCTAGCTAGATATTTGAAGGATGTTTATACTACCATGTTTGAGTTCAATGATCTTGGTGTTATGGTTGTACCTCAAAGGTACATGTTCCAAAATATTTTAATGGTGTAATTAGACATGTCTCGTGATTTTATTTACGAGGTTAAGTATTTCAAGACTAAAATTAAGGAATCATGTAAACATTATAATGTGTTGTATTAATCTAGTTTGAGTTCATCAAAAGGTTTCAACCCTATATAACTTCTACTTTAGAACTGTTAGTTGTTCTAATTTTTTAGACTGGATTTGATCAATTTATCCCAAAATTGAATTATGTATCCTTATATATTCAGTTCATATAGTGTAATATATTCACACAATTCATTATGTAAGAATTCAAGATCAATATTATGGGTGAGTTCCATGATACTAGAGAAGAAGTCCGGAGGCTTAGTATTGGAACTAATAGATAATAAAATTATGTTGTGGTCATTTATGAGGAATTTAATGAGACGTTGAATGAGATCATTAATGTATCTAAGGATGATCAATTTAGGGTTTATAGATTTATTATTCAAGTATCTAGAAACTAATAGCATTCTTAAGCTCTTTGAACAATGTCTATAAATAAGTTCAAGGGATATATTCTTATTCTTCATTGACAAAGCCAGTGGTTATTAAAACCCATTTTTTAAAACAATAAAGCAATTATGGAAACACATTTTTAAAATAATCAGAAAATTATATAATTCAAATTAATGGTTTAGGAAGAGGGAACCTACCTTAATCTGAAGGTGAGTTTCTTTTAACGATGAAAACTCGAATCTTCCTTTTTTTCATTCATAGATATGAATCTTCACATATATAAGAACACATAGCCCCTATCTACATATTTTCATGGCCAAATATGCACAAGTGGGTACTTAGATATATGTTTATACTTTCATATATACCTTTACACTAACACATGTATGTGTTGTTCATATATATATATAAGAACACCTTGCCCCAATATATCTATATATAAAACCATGAGTGAATATTTATAAAGGGGGAACTTATATAGGTATATTACTACCTATACATAAACATGTAATCCTTTGTCAATAGTGACACCGATACACATCAACAAAATCTAAAACACACTACAAAAATCTAAGGAACCCAAAAATCACAGAATCCCTAAATAAAATTGGTCCAAAGAATAAATTAATAATAAATTTTACAAAAATCCTATGTTAAAATCATTATATTAGATTGTGGTGGATAGAACTGACCTCATCATAAGAAACCACCTATAAGAAAAAAGTTGGAAAATAGAAGAGATGTAACGACTTCTTATATATATATGGGATCATTGTGTCAACTGTACATGATAAATGATACATGAATCCATAACCAAAAGTGAACAAATAATATTAAGATTGATATATACATCGAAATACTAAATTACATGATCATTAATAATTCTATTTATTTTTCAAACATCACCTTCAACTATATATTCAAAAATCAAAAATCACCAAAATATGGGAATAAAGTAAACTTCCATCAGCACTTAAATGTGATTAATATGTATTAGACATAGTTCTTAACCTAGAAAATTCATTCCTAGAATGTATAAAATTCCTAATACAAGTCACGCATATATCCTTATTTATTCGCTAGAATAAAAAATCATTTTTATCATGTTCTTCTTGAATTAACCTTTATTCTTAGTTTATATAGGTTTACCAATTTTATAAAGTAGATAAATTTACTTCATTTATTCTTACTCAATCTCCTTGTATTTTCAATCTAGTTTGATAATATGGTTATACTAACCTTTGGTGCAATATATTCCTCTTTCTTGATTGTGTATTAATTTTTTGTAGAAACTATTTCCGAACATTCGATAATTGGTTTGTTCCTTTTATCATTCAATAATTCTTATTATTATGGAATCTATTTTATAAATTCTTACTCATACTATTAGATAACTAAATTCAATATCAAAATTAACTTCTTTTCTGACCAATGTATATTATTCTAGAAAAATATAGTTGTCTTGAGAGGCTCACATGATATTTTTATTCATCTAACTCACAAATTTTATTTGTTTCATTTTCATATTAAAATAAATAGATATATCATAGGAGTCACATGAAAAGAAAAAAAATCACCCAATGATTATACATATCACTTATCAAGGGTAACACATGGGTTTTTTATACTATCTCATGAACAACATGTCTCCAGTTTATTTATAAAAATGTTGCTTTTGTTTTTCTTATCAATTCTCATGGATGAATAAATCTCACTTTGACTCCAGTAGGCTAGAGTTTTCTTTTATTACCAAAATAAATCCATATTAGCTTCACATAAAAAACTCTTCATAGGTTGTATAAAAATACAATAGTACATTTCAGTGATGATCTTAATATTCATTTCTTGAGAGCTTCCCAAAAAAACTTATATTGATCTCAAGATGAGATTATAAACAAAAATATTTACTTATCCTATGTTTCATCACATTTCCAACTTTATTAAAAAATATCTTATGATATTTGTTTCCATGAATCATAGAACTTTCATCGACACAATACATTACCAAATTTTATGAAATCTGAAAATTTATCTCTGGGAAGAGTAAATTCCTAGCCTTGCATCTCTATTAGATTTGATCTTATTTGAATCAATTACGATGAACAAAATTCTAATTCAGTTATTCAGCTCAAATTAAAATTATTTACGCTATGATGAATAGCCGAATATTTGAATCAACTTCATCTATATTATCCTTAAAAACTCACAATTTTTTAATTTTTATCAAGAAGCTCTTTCACTTGATCTTAATCAAACCCAAGCTATTGTCATTTTTAATCATAGCTTCACAATGTTTTAAAATTGAACAAAAATAATAATAATCATCTTATATGATTTCCCCTTAATAATATAAAATACAAAATAATTTTTTTCATATAGTATAATCCTCAAGATTCTACAAAGTGATGAAGTCTTATACAGAACAGATGTCTTACGTAGCACTAGTATAAGTCAAGTGCATGGATTGGAAAGTATTAGACGAGCTCTATCATGGTCATAAATTATAGTATAAAGTCATACATAATGAATCAAATTCATACAATATAACTTTTATGGGACTTCAAAGTTATACAACATAGGATAAAACTCTTATATGGGGACTTATAGAGTCATACAATTGGACTTACAGAGTATAAAATTAGTAGTAATGTCACACACACTTCCTCAATATGTCATAAATTAGCCATGAAGTCATATGATTGGAATTATAAGGACATATAGTAGCCCAATGTCTCATTTTGGAACTTGAAAAGTCTTCTGCTCATAGTAGAATTCATGCATTCTTCATCTTTCTACATTTCTTCCATAAATCCAAGACTTTTTTATATAAATGTAGAACAACTTAAAATCAACCCTACTAATTATCAAAGAATTAGAATCATCTTATAATTGATCTAAATAATTAATATATTTATAGAAAAAATTAGAACTCCATCAAAAAGATTTTTAGTCACTTAGCAGAATGTAAATACTCAGTTAGAGTATTTCAATGAGCTCTACTATTTTTGAATTTATAGTTTTCACTTAAAAAATATAAAACCTTCATCCAAGAGATATTAAATAATGATTTAACGAGCCAAAATGATATGTACTCCATTAATGGTTTATTTTACTCCAAGATATATTCCTACTACCATTGAACCTATTAAATCATTTTAAATAGTATCCTTGTAAGCATTCTAATAGGTTCATAGGTTAGAAACCGACTTTTATAAGTGAGGTGTAACCCAAACATGAATACCTCAAGATATGAATCACTCCAATGTGTGTTATATTATGAATACAAATTAAATATATGGGGAATGATATTTCAAAAAACTATAATATGATTTCACATGAATGACATGCATCTTATTGAGGACATTGAATCCATAGGACTTGGAAATATTGAATATATTCAGAAGACTAGCTAGGAAGAAAAATGTTGAAATTGAAGAGACAGAGTTCTTACAGTGAAAGTGGAAATGATAAAAAAATTTCATCGTATCATTAGACTCCAAAATAGACATGTCTAATAAAAATAGTACATGAGGAGTAAAACATGACTTATAAGCCACCCATTTCCCTTAACTAGCCTCCCAAACAACCTTTCCCCCTCCTCCTCTAAACCATCCCCCCCACAACGATCCCCTAACCCTCCCTGCACTAGCACCCACCCCCACCCCTACACCATCCCCCTAACCCCTTACACCACACAAATTCCCAATATACTAGCCTCCTTCCAAACTAGACCATCCCCCAAAATCATCCCATACCCCCTCCCCCCTGCACCACCCTATCCCCTTAGAATGCACCAACCCCCCCCCTCCCCAGCCCCATAACCCCCATGCACCATCCCCAACCCCATCCTCCTTCAGCACCCCAAACCCTAGCATGCGCCCCCCATGAACCATCCCCCCTAACCACCCTACATCATCCCCTGACACCAACACCCCCTCCCCCAGCACTAGCCTCCCCCAACAAGCCCCCTCCCCCCTGCACATGAACCCCCCATCCTAGCACCAACCCCTAACCCACCGTGAACCACCCATACCCCTATACTAGCCTCCCCAAAAACCCTCCCCCTCAAAAAAAAAACTAGTCCCTCTCCCACAACTCTCCCCCCTCCCCCTCCCACAACACCCCCAGCCCCTAGACTGCACCGGTCCCCCTAACCTGCCTCGACCCCCAACCACACCTACAACAGCCTTTAACCCCATACACTCTCCCTCCTACACCAGTTCCCCCTCCCCCTAACCAGCTCCTCCTACTGCACCCACCCCCAACCCCCCCCCCCCATCACCACCCCCCTGAACCATAGTGTTAGTGAAATGGAAATCCTGATGTCTTCACCAAAACAAAGGAACACAAAGAAAAGTAAAAGGAAACAACCCATATATGATTCCATGGTATGGTATATATACATTTTTGGGTTATGATGGCTTAGGGTTATGGTTTATGTTAACATTAAAGATGTATAACCTTGCAATTATGACACATGATTGAGTGGGGTTGTAATTTCCTAAGGACAGGCTACATATTTATGTATATGGTGAAATGACAGATAGGTTTACATGTGTATATATATACCTGATGGATCATGGTGTAGTGTGTGGGTGTGTGTGTGATGGATGTAATTATTCTTGGTTTTGTTCTATGATAATGTAAATTCGATGGTGATGCTGTTATTATTATGAAAATGTGGATGTGATTATTCATACATTGCATGCACGTTCGGACGATATTACCATTAAATTATATATATGATTTGAGGTTATTTTATATCCCAATGAATTATAAGGATAATTCTTAACATATATGAATTTATTATACCCTTGGTTATATTTTCAAACCCATTCTCCATATGAGGTGGGATTTAGGGGGTCCACTTGTCTTCATAGCCAACCCAATTGGAGTCCCAGTGAGGGTAGTCTATAACAACACATTAAATGAAAATATTATAAAGAAAATGTTTTATTATCTCTATATTTATCCCTAATAAATATATACTTTTATCATTACTAAAAATAAACTAATGACGGTATGGTTTTATTAGTTTTAATAATAACATTGATAAATGTTTACTTTTATTAGTGCTCATCTGTAGCAAGAATACAAGTATTTGTTTATCTATTCTAATTAAAAGAAGTTATAATATTCATCTCTTATTATAATTATTTATGTAGTAGTTTATCAATAATTTATCATTAACCTCCCCATCCCTAAAAAATCTATAATAGATTAAGTGACCAATTTATATAATGTTATCAATAACTAATGTAGAGGCATGGATTTAATTTTTCTTCTAAAATTTTCAAAACAATAGTTCAGCTCAGGAATTATTCTATAAATAGAAGATATAATCATGAATAATTGAAGAATAAAACTCCTAAAATTTATTAAAATAAAATAAACTCTATACATATTGATTCAAAAAAAGACTCACAAGAACTGGATATTATAAGTAAAATATTAATGTAAAAAAGTATAACAACATAACATGCTGAACAGAAACTAAAATAAAAATTTTAATTAACACCAAATAAAAAATAATGATTAGTATTAGAACGAAAGATCAAGTTGAAGTGATCACCAATAACACCAATTAATATAATGTAGTAATGAAATAATAAAAAAGGACAATGAAATTTTTATATGCTTCATAGAATTGGAAATAAAGAATCCCCATCACTAAGTTTCTTTAAACAAGGTAGAAGAAAAGATGTTAACCTCATGGACCCTCAATGGTGTTGTAGTTTCCCTTATTCACCTATTTTTCATCATCATTAACTCATCATTTTACATCAAAACTGTTTTAGTTTTAACAACAAATCATCAACTGCTCTTCAATACACAACCCAATTTGGTGTCAGGAAAATAAATCTGGAACATGGTGGGAAGTAAAATAAAAATATGAAACCGAACATGTGTAGGAACAAAACAATCCGACGTTTTTATAGTATTTTTTTTCAATTGACATATTTTTAATAGGGGTGAACCCTAAAAATTACTGTGGATTGTAGAGGTATGGCCGAACAATCACTAGAGATGGTTATGAATTGATTGGGAGAGAATCTTTCATGAAGGTCTAACTACAGTAATATTTGTAGAAAGTGTACGGGTCGGCTCACACCGATCCCTCTCATGGAAGGTCTCAATTCATCCAATTCAACAATTAGAAGAGGAATTCATGACGAAGGGGGAGGAGGAGTATAGAAATGTGTGATGAAGGGGTTTGGAGGGATCGTGTGGGGGAGGGGTGAACCAAGTAAAGAATTAAGCGAGGAATGGTTGAGGAAGAATCAATCAGTTGGTGAAATGGGAGAAGGGTTTCATTGGTGGGAGATGAGTTATGATGAGGGAGGATATGTGGGTGGGATATGAGTCAGGATGGAGTGAAACTAGTTAAAGATCTATTGCCACAGGACAGGGTTTATTAGTGGTTTTATCCATTCTAAAGTCACTATTTTCAATAACCTGTGACTATATTTTAACCTGTAGCCATATACCAATCCAAGCATGGATATACGTACATGGCTATAGGTCATTTTTCTAGTAGTGTATCTTTACTTATATGCACATGGAAACCAAAGTGAGCAACGGGGGTGTGTTCTTGGATAGTGTCAAGTTTTATCCCTCTCTTTTAGAGTTGATTCATAGGGACCATCCAAGGGATGATATATTTCAGCATCATATGTTATTTCTTCATGATAGAGAGATGACTTGTGATTGGTCATTCTCTCCTCGGGGAATCTGGTTATTTAAGGGCCGCTTTGTGGTGTCATTATCTATGAGAAAGGTCGTGATGCAGGATATTCACCAGTCTTAGTGGGCCATTCATCATGGTGTTACCATGATAAATTATGATATTAGTTGGTATTTTTGGGGTCCTGGTATTAGGGGGATATAGATGACTTCTTATCAAGGTGTTATATATGTCAATAGGTAAAAACAAAGCATCAAAGGCCCTATAGTTTTCTTTAGAAACTACCAATTCCTACCTATAAGTGGTAGGAGATCACAATATAGTTATTTATTGGCATTCCTTGTACACCCTGGGAAAATAATTTAATATGGGTACTGAAAAATCATCAACCAAAATCTAAACATTTCATTCTGATCAGACATTCAGCAATGGTGGAGAATATGGGGTGATTATATGTTTAGGAGGTAGTGTGGATCCATGATGTGACATCAGCAATCATTTTTGATAGGGAACCCCAATTAACCTATTGGTTTTGGGAAGGACAACAATGGGTAATGTGGACATAAGTGAAATTGAGCACAAAATTCCATCCTCAAATGGATTGTTAGACAGAGTGGGAAAATTAGACTTTCGAGGACATGATCTAGGAATATTTCATTGATTTTGGTGGTTCATGGTATATCCAATTAATATTGGTTATGTTTTCATATTACAATAGATAGAAATACTCGATTTTAATGGACCATTTTGAGGTGCTCTATGGTAGGTCATGTCGGTCTCCTTTATTTTGTGTTGGGTTGGTTAAAATCTCATTGTTGGGACCAATGAAAGTGAAAGATATTTCTGAGAGGGTCAAGGTGATCATACATGATAGCTCAGAGTCACCAAAAATGTTATTATGATCAGAGACATTGAGATCATGTGTTTTTTGTGGGCGATCAGGTGTTCTTAAAGGTGGTACCTTGCTTGGGTCAACATTGTTTGGGAAATAAAGGAAAGCTACCACCAAGGTATTTACGATCTTTTAATATCACCGACTAGGTAGGTAAGGTGGAATGTAGGTTATCCTTAACTTTGTAGTGGACATCAATTAATGATGTGTTTCATGTTTTCTAATTGAAGAGGTATAACCCTAATCTGTCTCATGTTCTAAATTAGAAAGAGTTGAAAATATAACCCAACTTATCTGTGTTTTAAAGATTAGATCAAATTATAGATTATCAAGGCAAATTGATTTGTGGGATGTCTATTTTGTTTTTATGTGTTCTTTAGAATCACAGTAATGATATAAATGAAACATCAGAGTGGAATTCATTGTGTGAGCAAGAGTACCCATTTTTATTCTCTGATCAAGCATGAGATGAATTTCTGGGGACAACATGTTTTCATGGTGGTGATAATTTTCACATAAATGTCTTAATTTTTATGTATTTACTCTATTTACTTTGAGCCTATTTTTATCCCTTGGTTTTATTTAGATTTTCTTGAGAAAAATGTAAAATTTAGATTCTGAAGGTAGTGGAGCCTGACTTTCACACATTTAGTGGAAACTGTGCATATTTCCCATGGAACCGTGCACCAAGGTGTCATTTTTGGAAAAATGATTATCATACATTTTCTACATGGTTTTTAAACCAAGAGAGATACCCATGTGACATTTCATTCATGGATAGTACGAGGTGCACAATAGTCACACTGTTTTCCAAACCATGTGGGAAAACTATGAAGCATGTCCAAGTCATTAAAATTTGGTGTTTTCCTTTTTCTCTCTCCCTAATTTAAACCCAAAAAACTCAAAATCACCCCACTTATGATTTATAACCTAGGATAACCTCTGACTTCCACTTCTATCCCTTAGGATCAATTTTGGTGGCATTTTTCGAGTGATTTATTCTCTAATTTTCATGTTTTATCTTGCTTCTAATGGGTGAGGGTGTGGTGCAGTTGATGTTTTGCACCATTTTAAGGAAACTTCTTGATTCAAGGTAGGTTATTCCATACATAAAATTATTTTGTAGTTTTAATATTCTTTCATTTTTTTTCATATACATTTTAAATTTAATATATATGAGGTTTAGCATTTGTTTTTAATAATTTTCAATGTGTGTGGGTTGAAAATGGTTTTCTAAATAAAAAGGGAGATATTTCATGTCTGTTTCATATATGTTTCTGTGATTAGTGACATGTAGTTATTTGATAAAATGTGTGGATAGTGAGAGTCAGGTTTTAAAATGATTTCGGTGTGTGTTTGGTTTTAAAAATGCGGTTTGAATATAAAAATATAGGTTTATTATGTGTGATGTATTGTTTTCATATGTATAAGTGAATGTTATGTTGCATGTGATATGTGAAATGTGAACTGAGCATAAAATAAATTATTATGTTACTAGGTGGTTGGAGTAGTAGTAGTATGCTTGTGATTCAGAAGTTGCTTCAACCCGTATTCCCTTAGCGGGATTAAAGATGACAACAATAACTGAATATGGATAATAATTGGATACTATAATAATTTTAGATGTTTCTACTATATAGTGGATTATGCATGAGGATGTGGATCATTGTGGTTTCTATACAACTCTCAACTTTGATAAGATGTTTCTAGGGTCCAACTATTAGCTAACTCTTATAGGGAACTCCCATGACATAGTGCTCTCTTGTGAAATCGTACACACTATTGCATACAGTTCAACTTGTTGGTTATTTTTAAAAGTAAGCATGTCTTCCTTTAATTTTTTTTATAAAAACAATTTTATCTTTCTTATAGAACATGGATTTTATTTTTTCTAATACTATTTATAACATGGAATATCATTATTGGGTGGAATCCAAATAGGCTTTGGATCACACCCTACACATATATTTGGGTGTAAGTAAGCATATTTATGTTTTTCATAGGTAAATGAAAGGCATTTGGATATGGTACTTCTGGATTCTTGGCCTCTTCCCTTGATGGTGTTTTGGTGGTGGCTTGAGGATGAAGCTCCTTTCATTATATGGTGGCTTATTAGGTAGTTTGGTTGTTACCTTTTTATTGTAGTACATTTTTAATTTTTTTGAAGTTGTAAACTTGAATCTAGAGTATTTTTCAATGTTTGGTTATGAATTTTTAGTTTGGTTTGTTTATTATTGTTGGTTATTTTTATTTTTGATGTTGGGAGAAATCATTCCCAATGTATTATATTAATACTCGACAACTTATTTCCAGCCCATGGGGATCGAGAATCCCTTTTGGTGCATACCAAAAAATAGGTTGGGTTTAGGTTTAGATGAAATTCTGGCTTGGTTCATGACATAAGGGGTACTTCACTGAGGTGATATTCAATAGGAGTCTAAAGTATTAAAGACGAAGGGGTAGTGTGAGGTAAGGTTTCACATATAACTTTTAATTCAGTGAGATATATTCATTATTCACCACTTATTTATTATGTATCATGTATATAATTCCCATTGATATATTGTATCATGAATCTCACTACCTCCATGGTATTTAATAATTCATTGATAATTATTACTTTTATGGGGCATGTGATTCGATTGATTACAGTGTAGTAAGGTATTTTTAAATCAATTTCCAATCCGTGGGTAAAACATATAATTCATTTATTATTACCTATTAATATTATACGTGACATGAATTTTGTTCCATTTTCACTTGTTTTTTGTGTATTTACAGTTTCTACATGTAATCAATTCATTTGATTAATGATCACTTAAATGATATGATATTTATAAAGGACATTATTTTAAAAATTATATTTTTAAAATTTCCCATAAAACTCTTTTTTCCTTCTATTTACTTGTTTTCTAAATAACATTCAAATTTATTTTTCTTTTCTATTATGATTTTAAGGTAATTTTTACTCATGTTTTAACTTTTACAAAATGGTTTGAAAGGATTATTTTTTTCGTTTTCAAAATGATATTGTTTATGACATTTCGAAAAAATATAGAATGAATGATTTTTTTAAAAATTATAAAAAATTATTTTTCCCTCCACCATGATTATTTAATGATTTGAAGATTCATTTAATATATTACATGATTAATTTAAAATAAATATTTTCCTTTATACATTTTCAACTCTTTAAAAATAAATTCTTGGAAAATATAAGTGTTGTTTTTATGGATTATTTAAAGTGATCTTTCAAAATTTATTTTCATATAAGATAAATTTTTTTGATGTTACTTATGTTTTATTAGGGATATTATTAAATGATACTATCCTTATTATCATTATGGTTATGATGAAATTATATTTAGGAAACAAGTTTCTATTCATGGGTTCTAATATGGTAAATGGTTTGTTTTATTGTGGAACACATATGTATGGTTTTCCTTATGTGATGGGTGGGAACATTATCTCCCTCTAATTCATTGGGTAATTATTTATATCCAAGTTTATGAAAATGGGAAACATGTCGATGGGATTGATCCAATATGCTAAATAGGTTTATCATGACCCACTCTTCGAAATAGGTGTGTCCCGATCCACTATGTAAATGGTCTTGTGAGTGAACCATGACTACTATTATGGTTTGGGAAATAAACCCATTCAAATATAAGAACGCGATTCCAATGAGGATGGTGGTGAGTACTATCAAGGAGGTTTATCCAACCATACATTTCTATTATATATTTTTGTAGTGAACCTTAACTATTAAGGGAAATATTCTCCATGCTTATGTGTATGACACATTCAATGTATTATGCCAATTTTGTTCTCTCATCAATCATGTTCTATAATGATTCATGTATTATAAGATAATATTATTTATTCCATTAACCAATATAATGATCTTTTATATTCATGGTATAATTTTAAAAATGTTATGTTCATGTTCTTATGCCCTTATACTTAATTTATGACTGATATCTCCCTTATTGACCCTTAATGAGCATGTGAGATTAACCTTTTCTTATGCTAAATTCCATTGGATATAATGATATGTGTTATTTATGATATTTAAAAAGGTATTATAGTCATGAAGGAATAATAAGTGGATGATGTAGATGTTTTATGAATATTTATTTTATGTTTACATGTTTCAAAGGACACCAAACCCATACAACTCTGGAGTGGGGTTTTTGAAATGTAATGAATATTCTTATAAATAGATCTAATATCTATTTATGTAATGAATAGGTCATTATATTTTGTATCATATAATGGTTTTATTAACCTATTGAAGCATGGATGAGAAAACCTTAAGTAAGATCCCTAAGGATATGTCAATGTATATGTTATAATATTATAAATTTGGAAATGATCATTAATAAACTAGGATTAATCCTAATGTGTCATAGTTTTAAATTTTATACGAAATTTATCTTTATTATTTGGTTTACCAATATGATTGTTCTTACTCACACTATGCATTTTGGGTTTTATAAAATGGATTTAACTAGGATTATTCATATAAACGGTGAATTAGATTGACAATGGATTGCTCTTCCTTGTGAGAAACCAAATGAAATAAGAGCCAAAAGGTGAAACCGTATTATTATGTCTAATTATAAATATCATAATACGATCAATAATATCAACATTGGTGATTTTCTTTATCCATTTAATAAGAGAAATATGGAGTCTCATGGTGACCACAATGTAAATATAGTTCTATTATCATCATGTAAATCATGAGGGAATAGGCATCAAGGGGAATGTTTCAAAGAAAATAGAATATTTTTGGGTGTGGAAAATAAGGACACAAATATTCTCATTGAAATGAAAAAGTGAATGGTTTAGTTAATTAAATGGATAAGAATAATTGTATTCTAATGGAATCATTTACAGTAAAATGTTTACATGTGGAATGTATGAGCATTATTAAAATCGATTCCCTATGGGGAAGGCTTATGGAGAGAATCAAAAATGTTGTATGAGTTGTAGTTGTATTTTTGATGATTAAATGACTATGAATGGAAAATTATTTAGAATAAGAGTAAGGAATAATATGATTAAGCATGGTTAATGGTTTATGAATAAAGTGTAATCATTTAGTGTTTATGTATTGGAATTAAATAATAATGTCATAGATGTAATTTTATGGTATTATGGAATAATGTTACATCTAATGATTGTTCCACTGTATTTTTTTCATTAAGTATTTTAATGTATATTTTGAATGGTACTTGTAACCTAGAAACGTGATTGATGTGGTTAGGTGATATTTTTGAGAACACATGACTAATGGATAGATAACCCTTAATATGTGAATGATGTTTTGAGGATAATTAGGTGAAGAGGTATTTGATCATGAAAAAAATGGAATTGTATTGATGACTATAGAACTAATTTGTAACATGATTCCAAAGTGGTTTATAGATTGAATTTATAGAGTTTTTAGATTTATAGTATGATGAATGAGATATTTTTTGAAATATTTTATGTTTTCAGTAAGGTTTTATGGAAATTATGGTTGTTACCATGTTTTAGGAGTAAACTTGATAATGGCATTCACATGTTTGGTTTGTGAAAATTAATAGGCACATCAAGTTATTTGGGGGATTAATGGTAAGTTGATTTTGAAAATTTAGTGACCTTTATTTGAATGTTTTGGGTTTCTATGAAAGGTTCATAATAGAAACAATTTATGAAATTTTTTATACTGATCTTTGGATAAGGATTTAGAGATTATTGTATTACTTGAAAATATAAATATTTATTCTTATTAGATAACCTATGCTAAATTTTTTTTATGATAACTATATGAAGAATGAATAAATTTCATGTCATCATAGGTCATATGATCCACTAGTTCTTTAGGAATTACAATTCCATCTTCATTTCCTAGAGTGAGAGATGAATGATAAATTTAACAAGTAATTAAAAAATATTTATATTTTAATTATGAAATTAAATCAAGTAATTATATCTTCCAAAATTATTTTTAAATTAAATTTTATTTTATTATCATCATTTCTAATGGTATCAATGAAATTTTATAGAACTATTTGGTCTATGGGTTTGTGGTCAATAACCTTATATTGACCATGTTCTATATCATTCTCCATCAGAACATTATAGTTATAATTCTCTTCCATGTCCATATTTTCACCTTCCACTAATGTTCTCGGAATCATAATCCTAGTTTTGTAGTGACCTGAAACTTTTACATTCCCTCTTTTAAAGCATATGTTTTGTTGAACATTTTTTGTTGTGGGATTCCAATAAACGAATTTTTAAATATCCACCATTGATCTAAGAAGTGAAATTTTAAATTGAGAGAACACAATTTCTAGAAACTATTGGTTGTATTGGGGTGGTGGATTATCGATTAGTGTCTCCACCAAACCTCTCTCAAGTCAATGAAGTGTTCCATTTTTACCTCATGAGGATGTAAAAACATGATACGTCACATGTAGAAAACTCAAAGGTCATACTGTGAGATGGAGATATTTTTTATGAGGAATAACCGATATAGATAATAGATTGAATAGATCATTTTATATGAAGGACCACTAACCCGATCGATGTTTTGTCCTGAAACATTAGCTAGAAAAAGGTATATGGGAACCTAAGGATATGATGATGTAAAGGAATCCTAATATATTTATATCATAGTGATCAATATTGATTGAAAAATTAATTTTAAGGGGGTATAATGTAACATCATATGATTTTGAGAATGTATAATTTTAAATAAATTTAATTTCTTGAATATTAGAATTTGCCGGGAACATTGAGCTTAAAAAATATTATTATAATAACATGAACATTACAAAATAAGTGCTAAATTGGTGGGTTTCAATTTTATTATCTATATTATAAAGTATATATGAATTTTATTTTCAATATAAATTTATTTATTCTTTTTAAATAAACATATAATTTTTAGTAAATTAATTTTGTTTTTAAAATATATGTTTTCATCCAAAATATATTTTTATTTAATTCAATGTAAAAATAAATATAATTAATATTTCAAACTTATAGAAAATTTATTTGATAAAATGAACAAATTTTTTAGATTTTTCATTCGAAAATATCTTTAGTTGAAATTTTGAGAATTTTCTAAAAAGTTAAATATTTCAATCAATAGTAAGAAATACAGATTTTTTTAAAACTACCATTTTATTATCATTTAAATGTAATTTTATGATTTTAAACTGATCTAAAATTAAATTAAGTTATTTCTAGTTATATATAATCTAATTAATTATATTTTTAAAATATTTATACCTTATTTTTTTTATAAGTACAATTTTTGGCTTAAAAACACATTATTCCAAAAAAATAGTTTTTCGTTGTGTTTTGATAGTTTAGTATTAAAGGGAATTTTTTCAAACAATTTATAATGGATTCAATATTTGGAATCAGGATATAAAATTTTGATTTTAAGAGGATTTTTATTTTTAGTCACAAAATAGTTTCCATAGTAAAAAATGGTTTACAATAGTATAAGTAAAATAATGTAGTGGGTTAAAGTTAAAAGTTAAAATCTTATAATTCTTAAAAACATAAACATTAAATGGGTGAATTATGTGTTAATTAACCATATATATAATTTAAAACACTAATTATCAACTGAATTAATTTTAATTAATTCCACCAAAATGTTGTTGTCTGTAAATATAAAATAATCAACATTTAATCACTTTAAACCACTCTCATGAAGTATAACAACCACACAACACCACCACTTTCTCCTCACAATCCTATTATGTTGTTAAATATCTACCAAAAAGTATCCTCACCACTCTCCTAGTGTACATGTAATTTTGGAATCACCCAAAGAACAATTCCATGTTCTTTAAGGGGTTATTAAATGAGTTTATATTAAGAATAGGATAAAGTACAAAAAACTAAATGGAATCATGAGATAAGGGTTTCTCATCTCAATTTTAATTCTTTTATATATATGAATTATTCACCTATTATTTCTTGTGTGTGGTGTATATACTTCCATTTTTTATATCGTATCATAAATATCATAATCTCTATGGTATTCAATGTTTTATTGGATAATTATTACATTTATGGTTCATATGATTTGAATGATTACAAGGTGTTAATGGATTTCATGACATAATTTATATTTATTGGGTTAACCATATACATAATTGATTATTCCATGATAAGATAATGTGTTAGTTTTATTTTTGTATATTTCTTTTTTTCAATGTGGATTAAACGTTCATAAATTGAAATGATTCATTTGGTTAATGCTTACTTCAATGATATGATATTTATAAGGGATTTTACTTTAACAATTATCTTTTAAAAATTTCCATTAAACACTCTCTTTTCATCCATGTCTGAGTTTTATAAATCTAATTTCAGATTATTTTAATATTTTAATATTATTTGTTAATGTAATTTTTACTCAAGTTTGAATTTTTACATATTTTTTAATGTATTATTTATTTGTTTTGTAAATGATGTTATTTGTGAGTTTTCTAAAGGAAATATATATATAATTATTTTATTAACATATATAAAATGAGTATATTTTTCTTCCATCATGAATCATTAGTGATTTTAAGTCTCTTGTATAATATTACATGATTATTTTCAAAGGAATTTTTTTCCATTATAATTGTACAGCTCTTCCATATGAAATGTTTTGAAAATGGAAATGTTTTTTTTCAAATATTATTTCTAGTGATATTTTAAAAAAAAATTCCATCTAAGAAAACATTATTCAAGGTTACTTATGCTTTACTATGGATATTATTCAAGCGTACTACCCTTATTCAATTTATGGTTATCATGGGATGATATTTATGGAAAAATTTCTTTTCATGGGTTTTGATATGATGAATGATTTATGTTCTTGTGGAACACATATGTATGGTTTTAATTATGTGATGGGTTAGACCTATATCTCCTTATAATTCATTAGTTAATGATTTATATATCATGATATAATAATGGGAAACAAGTTGATGTGCATGATCTACAATGGGAAACAAGTAAGTAATAGTCCTCTATGTGAAAAAAGTGTGTCCTATTACACTATGTGAATGGTATTAGGAGTGAATCGTGACTACAGTGGTGGTTTTTTAAGTAAACCCATTAAAATACGATGAATGGGATTCCATTAGGAAGGTATTGTGTCCTTACTATAGGTGTATCCACATATATATTACCCTTATATGTTTTAGAAATGAACCTTGACTTCTGAGGGAAGGATTTTCTATGATTATGTGTATTCCATCTTGTATGTCTTATTCCAATGGTTTTCTCTGATTTATCATGTTTTATTACGATTATTTTCTTATAAAATTGTATGAGGCATTCCATTTCTCAAGATTATATCTTTAATATTTTGTTTATAATTTTGAAACCATTATACTGACATTCTTACTTGTTTATTCTTATGTTATGATTGATATCTCCATTCTTTATCCTTACTAATCACCAGATCTCACCCATTTCTTTTGATTCTTTCCCTAGGATAAGAAGAAATTTATTAATTATAATATGGAAAAGGTTTTGTAATCCTGAAGGAATAAATAGGTGATGAGGTAGATGTTTTATGAACTAGTTTTTTATGTTTCAAAATTTCTAATGACCCAAAACCCATATTGTTTTGGCATGGTTTTGTTATGTTATGTAGTAAATTTTCATATAAATATTTTTAATATAAATTTATGAAAATAATTCATTGTTATATTTTCTATTATTTTAGAGTATAAAAAAATTTTCTTCTATAATGACTTCTACAAATTTGTCAAGGTAATATCTAAAGACTATTCATTAAGTCCATATTGATTGACGGAGCATTAGTGAGTTTGAAGGGAATAACTATACACTAATAGTTTTCATAACTTATTTAAAAGTAATTATTAATAATCTCTTAATTAATATCTATTAATTAGTGATATATAGACTAGAGTCCCACAATAGAGAATTAATGGATCCCACATAGTAAATAGAGAAATTATTCTATTAGTGGAATGGGATAATTAATCTTTATCATGAGTTTATTGAGATCAAAATAATCAATACATAGGAACATTTAATTATCCTTATTCAAGACGAAGAGGACCAATAATCTCCATGATGAATCACTCAGGAATAGAAAACCATCCTCTAGATTATATAATAACTACATCTTCAGTTATTCCAACTCAATGAGGTCTATTCTATAAGGAGTCTTGGATATGGGTAGAAGATCTTGGTATAAGTTCAATTGTGAACTCAACTGTCGATTAAGAGGGAGACTTGGTAACTATTTAAGGAATAAATCATTTTAGTCCTTCATAATTCTCATGTATTCTATATTGATTATATCTATGTTCAAAATCATTTTAGATAGATATGCTTTCTCATAAGTTAGTAGTATCTAAACTTGAGATGATGATTCAAAATGAGATTCATACACCTCATTACACTTATACAGAATTACAATATGACTCTAGATATTAATAGTTATATCATTCTCTTGATATTTTATGTTGTATTTTTATAAGGGTATCCAATCCATTCTTAATATAGTATTAAACTTCACTAAAGGAAATAAGAAAATATTTTCTAGGAGGTTTGTTCCCCAGGAATTGACCATGCGATAGTTATATACTTGGGAAGCAATAATTTCTTAATTTTATTTTCTCAGATATTTTTAAACCCCTATTATTTGAGGTGGTGTTAAAATATTTTTATTAAAAAATCATGATAAGAAATAATGTGTATAACATGAATAAATTTTTACATTTGGTATTCTTGAATAAATAAACAAAAAACCTATCACCACATTGTTTTTAGGATCCATATCAGATATAGTTTTAGCATTTAACCTTCCTTTCTATCATGTAATTGAATTTTTTTATCATTTTTTATGTATAACATACCTTGACCTAGGGATTTGGTTCCAATAATTCCCATGTTCCTTGTATTTTAAACATTGTACTATAGGATGATTATTGATCTGAAACTTTTTTTTTCTTTCATCATATTTGTGATATTCTTTACCTCCTTTTAACATCAATTATTTTGATGCCCATGTTTTAAATATTTAAAACATCTCCATATTCCCCTGATATAGTTTTTGGGATTCTTCTTACCAGATTTTTGACTAATAGAAAGTCAGTTTTTCATTCCTCCATCAGATTTATCCATTGATCATCCAAAAGAAAACTCTATTTTATGTTTTTTTCACTAGGTTCATGAAACCATTTAGAGTCACCAAACATTTTTTAAACCATTAGATAAACAGATATCATCATAACTATCAATTTATTCAATCTCTATATATTTTTATAGACTCAACTTTAACCCATTAGAGAAATGGTCCACCTGACTAAAATTTCCATTTTTTTTATATTCAAAGGATCCACTTTAAGGATAATTAGACACCAAATAAATGAAGCTATAGTCTAAAATTACATTATTCAAAAAGTAAATTTGAAATTAAAAAAACCCAAAATTACCAGATTCAGAGACTAAATTCATTGGGTAATGTTTTAAAATTATTGTGACATCAATAAAAAACATGTCATAATAAAAATTCAAGGATAACTACCAAGACAACATCATATGGTTGATGTAGTCCCATCAGGGATTATATTCACTACTTAATCCCATTTTTTTGGTGTGACTAAAAAAATGACCCAATTAATTTGAGTTTTTTTTTGTGAACACCCATCATAATATGTAGATGCTTATGTGTTCCACAAAATGAAATCAATCATAAGTCATAAATATAAGAATTACCCACAAAAGGAAATTCCTTGCATAATCTGAACTCATAACATAATCAATGAATATTTCATGAAGATTAAAAATAAAATTGGGAATTAAATATTTAGATGTTAATATTTTATTTCATAAGTATAGGTCTCAAAACCATGATCATTACATAAAAAAGATCAAGGGATTGAAATGGTCCCCTTAATCGGGTGTTATTTTGAAGAAGTCATTTGAGAAAACAACCTAAGGATAATATTACCCCATCAATTTATGGAAGCATAATCAAGGTATATATGTATGATAAATATATACATATTTTCAAAATATTACATAACATCAAATATGGATAGATGGAGAATGTGAGTTAGATAGAAAAATTTCATAACCCAAAAAAGGAGTGGTTTAGAGAGATCCCTTTCCTGAGAATCCAAAATAATTCTTCACCTTAACTTAACATTCTAGATAATAATATTATATTCATGAATAACTATGTTTATAAATTTATAACTCTATATTTTATTTAATATAATTTGATTATATTAATTTATTACCATTCCAATGATATTTAAATCAAAATTTTATTATTTCAAGGGTATTTATTTTATGGTCCGATGGTTGGATCACTAGTGTATATTTACTGGTGGTCATGTAAAATTGGACTAAAAAATTTGAAGTGATTTTAAATAATCTTCTTTACTTACATTGGTTTTAATGGTACTAAATACCCATATGTGTTTTGATTTTTGGATGATTCATTGTGTTAAAACAATAATTTTATATGATTAGTTTATTTTTCCATTTTTATCGATTTTTATCAAATTGTCTCCTTTTAGTTAATATTATAGCACTTTATTAATTCTAAAATGTGATAAGATATATAATTTACATATTTAGGTCATGTAATACCATTATAAGTGAATTAAACTATCCATTAAGGTGGTAATGGAAAACAAAAACTAATCATCCATGGATATGGTGAATCGACATAATATAGATAATCTTTTTGTTTTTTAGAATAATAGGAGAAGAAAAGAGGATTTGTGGAAGATATTGCATTAGAAAAACAAAATTACATTATATATATATATATATTTATGATATTTTATTTATTATTCCATTTTTGATGAGGGAGGTGAGGAGAAAGTAGAATATAAAAATAATTTCAAAAGGTAGTTTGAGAATATTATCTCTTGAATGTAATCCCATTGAAAAAAATCATAAGAAATATGGAATTAATTAAATATTATGACATCTATCCCCAGTATATCTCATGATAATGGGTGAGACTGATACATTTATTTGATTAATTGTGTACTAATTTTGTAATTTAATGAGAAAATGAGGTAGATAACCATGTAGTTTAATATTATGGATATAATCGGGTACCTATTATTTTAACCTGGGTAAAACATGAGTGAAGACTGTAATATCCTTGATTTATAATGAATGTTTGTATAAATTTTATTTTAGAAATATAAATATAAATTCCAAATGAGTTTCTTAATCTTAAAAAAAACAAATATTTATATAAATATTTATCAACTATGTTATTTGATTACATATTATTCAGGTATAATGGAATTTTTATTATTAATATTGTTTAAAAAAATGGTATGCTCATGGGCTGAGCGACAACCTATTCTGTTCAGCAAGGCCATATGGCTAAAACCCATACCCAAATGGGAACAAGGGTGTATAGCCTACCACCTGCCAAGATGATACCCTACATCCATCTCCAATCCTTTTTATATATAAACCGATATATATTTTTAAATATTACCGATTATTTTAAAATATATATTTTTATTTGGAACCAAATTCCTTTTAATAATTGTTTTTTTCACATCATCTAGAAAATTCAGTCACTGTAATTAATTAGTTTACAATGTATGATGCAAGGGTTTATTATCATAAAATTATAACATATAACCATTAGATTAATTTTCAAAGTAAATTTTATGTGAAAATGTGATAAAATAAATGGTTAAATGAAAATAATACATAATTATGATTTTTTATCAAAATTATAGTTCCTTTATTTGTAGATGTTCTTTGTTTGATTTTATGTATATGTTTAATTACTTTTCAATTTTACATTTAAAAGGTTAAGTAGAATGTTTCGTAACAAAAGATAAATAATTATTTATTTTATTAATAGAGAGTAATAAATTTACTAAACAATTTTTACCAATAAAATATCCACTATGAAAATTTGTAGAAAAATATAATTTAATAAAACAACTAGTACATGAATGTTCAGATCATTGTGGCCTCCTAGGATTAACATGCTCACGAACAAAAATATTAAAAAGAAACAAAACAATTTTAATCCAATTAAAATTCTTAAAAATTTGAAATATTGAACAATGATAATTATTTTAGAAAATAATAGGTGGAATTTATAAGTCTAATGAAATTAATGAAACTGTTGGAATAATTACATGACCATTAGAATACAGATCTTTCCATAAAATTTATCATTTTTAAATAAATAATTATAATTTTAAAAAAAATTAAAATTACCATATTTCAAATAATATTTTGATAAAATTTATATTAATTTTTTATTTTTCACATCAAATTTAGTATAGGGTAGTTTTTTTGGTTTTTTCTAAAAAAGGCGAATTTTGGGGTAAAAGTTGAAAATAACATTTTTATGAATAATGTGACATTAATTGATTAAAATAATGAATTAAAATATTACAAAACCTTTAATTAAATAAATAATTTATTTAAGTACTAAAATCATGAATTTGAAAATTTTATGTTAAATTTAGAAACCAATGATTGATATTTTCTAAAAACACATTTTTACTGGTTAAACATGTATACTTTTAGAATTATTTTTGTTACTATTATAAATTATGTCAAATAAAATAGATCTCATATTTTTAATATTATGTTCCAAATTATTTATTATGGAAGATTTTATTTTCTAGTCACAAAATATGTTACCTGGGTAAAACGTTAGTTACCACAACAAATGTAAAATAATTTTAAAGGATAAAATTAAAGATTCAAGGAATAAAATACCTTAAAATAGACCATTAAATAGGTGGTTAATGGTTTTAACATCATTATAAATCCATTTTAACATTAATTAGCTACCAATAGTTCTTAAATTACTTCTTCCAAAAAGTGGTTGGCCCTAACATAAAATAATCCTTATTCAAAACCTTTAAAATTCCCATACTCAAGTGTAAATACCCACACCATATTTTAATTATCCCACATTTTTTATGTTTCCAAATAATATATATCCTAATAAGTATACACAATTTCTTCATAATTTATCTTGAAGTGCTTTATTTTGGTTGGAAGTGTCGGCTCTTAGCTAAGAAGCTCAAGATATATAAGGGTTTCCTCTATCACCCACTTTCCATATCAAGTAAAATATTTTTATTATAATCTATTTTAAATTATTTTATCATATAATGATAATATTTTTATTGCATGTTATTATATTTTGTTCAATATAATTTTTATAGAGTTATTTAATCCCACTCATTTTAACCATTTTGTAATCAATTACTCTTCCAAAATAAGTGTTCCCCACCCTCCTTCCCTATTACCTTTTGTAGGATTTTTAAATTCCTATTCGTTTCAATATGAAATGTTATTATGAATAATTATAATAAATTTCTTACTATTTTATAAATGAGATTTAACTATTCTGTATCATTATACTAACTTCATATGTCTTTATTACTCTCAAAATTTACCATATCCATAAAACCATCCAAAATTTGGTAAAGAAAGGCATGTTTGGTCCTACTACAAAAAATATAAATGTGTGTAAAATTAATGTAGATGTAGAAATAGAATATATTTACTTAGATATGATAATAATTAAAATGTTGGATTGTATATTAACTCTATCATCACCTGGTGGATGAAAAAATAGACCGTTTTTTACACAAGATTTGACACTCCTGATAGATTTTCTTCGAATAATTTACATGCACTTTATGAGCCATAATAAAGGATTAGAATATGTGGATTGAAATTTAAATTAAATTCATATTCCTCTTCTAAAAAGTTTCACACCACTTCATGTTATCATGAATTAAATTGGTTTAACACCCTTTGCATTGTGAATATCATCTAGTTTATAATGTTGTTTAAAGAAAGCCACATTAATCCATTGAATGAGTTTCTTTTACACATAATTTGTATCAAATTATCATGTTATTTGTGATAATATCAAACACAATAACATGATTATATAATAGATAACAGATATAATTAAAATATAATTTAAAAAATTATACATAAATGAATCAAATAAATTATTTTTAAAACTATATAATTCATGTATTTTATTTTAGATCTCAACTCTATGAATTTTTGTTTTGAAAACAACCTTATTTGAGGTTTATAATCCTTTTTTTATGGAAATAATATGAAACATTATCTATTTTTTATTGAACATCAAGATAGAATGTTAGAAAAAGTTTTCCATTTAGTGGCCTTGATGGTTTGATAATGTTTCCACAAGATGATTTGGGTTTGGAATCAAATTTAGGTCCATAAAAATGATAAGGTAAAGGCTTAGGAACCCAATTTTTTTCTTTTTTAAAGAAGATTATAATAACTTTGGACTGAATTAAATATTATATATATATATATATATATATATATAAATTTTTGGCATCATATTCATAGATTTGATACCTATATTTATGGAAATATCTTATTTTTCTAGAAAAACCCTTCCTGAAAATAAGTTGTTTACGAAGAATTTGAATTATTAATTTAAAAATAAAAATTATGATTATTTCCTTTAGTGAATTGAAAAAAGTATAATTTCAATATTTTTTTCTCCTTGGTAGAATTTAAAAGTATATATATCTATATAATTTATTTTGGTTTTCAAAACATCAACATTGGATTTAATTTCAAATATAATAATCAAATCATCATTTTATTTTAAAAGAAAATTAATTTTATTTAAAATTTGTTTATGATTTTAATTAAGATTTATAAAATCAAAATAAATTTTGATGAAACCTTTTCCAAGTTCATCATAATAATTTTCAAAATCATCATAGGATATCAAAATTGAAGAAGAAGATGAGAAAGATGAAAAATGAGAAGAAAAGTGGCAAATTAGAGTACTATCCTCATTAACATCCTCTAGAATTTCAATGTGTTTTTGGGACCACTTTTTCTTTATGAGGATAAATCGTCCCAAGTAAAAAATTATATAATTATTACATTTTTTTCAACTTTTAACTTTTTTTGTATATTAGACATTATGGTATTATATTACCCTTTTAATTGCATTTGTAATACCTTGGTTCTACATCTTGAACAAGAACATATGTTTTGACACCGGGATAATTTCTTATTTTTTCAGACTTTTTTCACAATTTTAACGTTTTTTTGGGATCTTCATCATCATTTTTTTCAATTTCAAAATAATAAATATTATCAATTACGTTAAAAGAAACAATGTTCTTGGTTTCGTGGACCTCCATTTTTTATTTAAACTCTTAATGCTTCAACATTAATTCATATGTAATTAAGTATCTAATGAGTTATTCAACCACTATATTCGTTATTTAATTGGTCTTCTGAATTACCGTCACTTTGGGATTCCAAAATCTTGTGAAAACCCATTGGATTTTCTATGTGACCATTTATATGCTCATTTCATCATTGATATAATTTTTACTATTGAAAATTCTTGTGAAATGGGTAATAATGATAGTGATAAATTGATTTACATACAAAATGGAACTTTTGAAATATTAATGACACATATACAACATAGTTTCATTGAATTCATAAGTTACCTCATGAGAAACTACTAAAAAATCCATATTTCATTGACAATTGTACATTTCGATATTCTTTTAAAATCTAGTCTGATCTAAACTAAAATCTAACACATTCATAAATTTTTTATTATGTTCAAAATTTATATTAATCTTTATGAGTCATTATTTCTTAAAATTATTTAATTAGAACATAAATATGCATTACCATTTTCTAAATGGGATAAATAATAATACCAAGAAATGTAGACATGTGATTTTTCCAAAATGATTAATTTGATCCATCAAATAAAGAATCATGCATATAAGAAAAATATTCCACTTTAAAATCAAACATTTAAAATAAATTAAGATTTAAAAATAAAAAATATTTATTAAAAAAATGGAATTTTGAAAAAATATTTTCAAATATTAAGTAAAACTACTAATAAAAATTATTGGGTCAGAGAAATAGAATGAGTGGGGTGAGTGGGTGAAATATAATTTATTAAATTGAAAATAATAAATTAAATGGATAATATAAAAGATAAATTGATTTAATAAAATAATGAGATTGTATCGAAATAATTTTTAGTTGAAATTAAAATAATAAAATTAATTTAAAGTGTTGTGGAAATGTAAATGAAAAAATTAAATAGACAAGGGACACTTTGATAATAGTGTTTAAAAATAACACAAAATTGTTCCCTTATGTCTCATCCCATCATGAAATCTTGAGAGGGTATATAAACTCTTAGTTTTAATAGGAACTAGTAAACAAATAATTCCATTGGTTTTGTATGAAAAAATAAAGAAACCAAGTACCGTTGGTTTTATTGGGATCCAAGAACCAAAAAAAGAATCCCTTTCTTTTGAATTGATAAGAGAGAAACCAATGATGATAAAGAGGAAAAAATAATGGTTTTAAATTTTGGAAAACACATTAAATATCTTTATCAACTCCCACTAAATGATAAAAAGTAGCAAGGATGTGAGAGAGGGAGACTAAAATTGATGTATAGGGATATAAGGGGTTATACAACAAAGAAAAAAGGTTCAAGGAGAAGAAGAAGGGGAAACAGAATAAAATAAAGACTAGATCAATACATATCAATGAAATAGCATAAAATATTTTAAATATAACATGTTCATATGGTGACCTTTTATGTTCAATATTCCCATGGAGAATTTTCACTTGTATCTTATTTGGGAATGGATGAGAATGATGGAGCTTTGAAGCTCCTAAAATATTTTAGAGTTGTTGAAAATCAAAGTGTGTTTGAAAAGTTTTATATTGATATCCAAACACCTAAGGAATCTATTCAAAAACTTTAAAAAATTTAAATTTTATAATATACACAAATAAATTAATAATTTTTTTGGGATATATTTTAGAGAATTTTGACCATAATTAAATAAATAACAATCCCATCACAGGATGAATCACCTTGCACCACACCCTGGTAAAATATTCATGGACATTTTTCATTCAAAAAGTTATTTCCCCTTTAAATCACCCAACATAATTCCTTAGTGTACATCGACCAAGCCCTATCATATGTCTACCATGCCTTGGATCTAGCCTTTTTCCTTTTTTGCATGAAACGTCAATAATAGGCTTTCTTACTTCCATCTATGGAATTATTTGTTTCTTCCATATTGATTCCCTGGAAGTCAAACATAATGAAGACATATGTCCCTGTCATATACAAGACATAAAATATCAATATGATTCTATTAAAATATAACACTTGTTACTAAGTATAAACACTAAATATAACATAAAGGAAATTAATTGAAACAAATATGAGTGTTTGTGATCATTAAAAAATCATAATAGATAGCGGTACAATAGTTCACTGATAGCACTCCAATGTAGTGGGTAAATAATTAATCTCTAGAGATGGCATATTTACGATACCATGTCATTAAGCCTTTGTAATTATTAAGATAAGTTTGTCAGAATCCATGATAACATGTTTTATGACACCTTATTGATGAGATGTTTTTTATAGTTTTTGAATGTATCATGTTTACATTGTGTCCACATTTCAATATTTTGACAAGTGTTCTTATTATAGTATGTTTTATGTTGTTTACACATACCTATGATATAAGGAATTTAGGATTTTTTTCACATTCTATGATTCCATGTGATTATGTATGATTCCTATATCTTTATTTTGTCATGATGTTACACTTAACTCTCATGAATTTGTTTAATCATTATATTCTTGATTATTACCTTGTTATGATTTATAGCTCACCATTTATTATGTTTTTTCATTTACCTTAAAATTTAAATCAAAGTGATTTTTATAGAAGAGTTATATGTGTGGAGAATTTTTTTAGTTATAATATACTTTGTATTGAAAGTTAAATATGTAAATATACCAGGTTACTAGGGAAATTGAAATTTTGATCTTGAAATTTTATTATAACTCGTATGATTTAGTGAAAAATATGTATGTTGATAACCAGATCTGGTTGTGTGTTCTTGGGGAATATAAAAAATGGGTTATGAATATGATTATAAAATATGATAATATGATTTTTTTTCTATATTTTACATTAATGTAAATCAAATTAAATTTATTTAATGAATTAAGTAATTTTTTTGAACATATAAATGTGAAATGATTGATTTTCAAGAAATCATATTCTTGGGTTCTGATGTACCTAAAAATATATTAATTGTTTTTTTAATCTGAAATATAGGATTCAATGGGTTTATTTTAGGAAATATGGATTTTAACACATGTTATTTTTTATTTATACCCTCAATGTTTTATTTTAATTAGGTAAATATTTCCATGGGGTTTCATGTTTTTCACACGAATAAAAAGTTTATTTTATTTTTATATTCCTTCATAATATTCTATGATCATCCCAAATTTTTAAACATTTTCCATAGGATATTAGGGTGATTAGAAATTATATCAAGAATAATCATTCTTTTTTTGATAATTTTATTAAATGAAGAATAGGTGTCTTGATTAAAAAAATTATATAAATTTAAGAACCTATTATTTGGGAAAAATGTACGTTACACAAAATTTCCCAATTTGCTATATAATTTATAGGTTTTACTAATTATCTAAATCTCTAAATAAAAATTATCATTAGAATATATGAATATGAAATCATTTATATTAAAATAATAATAATGGTTTTTTAAGGTAAGATTTATTATAGTTTTTATTTTGGAATGGTTCATATAACTTTAGGGGATATGATATCATTAAGTTAATAAATGTAAAGGATGTTAATAAAATTATTATACTCTCATAATAAAAATTTTAATATTTAACATGTTGCTTTATCTAATATCTATCTATTTCAAAATGGTTTTCTACAATGTAAACAAGGTCAATGATGTAGAAAGGTATATAAGGGATAATATCCTTTTGAATAATATATTTGGAATGGTTGTAAATAGAATAAATTAATTTTTAGATATGTTAAATTAATTAATGTAGGATATTAATGGAGGTACCTATGATAGATAACTAAATTCTTCACTATGTAACATGTATATAGTAGAGAATATCATGAAAAAACCTTATCTCGTTTGAATAAAACTATGATCAAGATGAAAGTAAAATATTAAATAATGTTTTGGGGAATATATTTGTATTTATTGGCTATTAAAAATATGAAAAGATAACTCTTATTATTTATAATTTTTAAGGTGAAGCTACTCTATGGTGGTCTTTGATTAAGAAAACCATGATATTGAAGGTATGTAGTGGATGGTATTTATATATATTTTCTAGGATAATTATATTCCTAAACGTATTTTAACTAATATTTAAAACAATTATTGGAGTTTATGATAACATAGGAGGACTTCGTTGCCTCTGATGGATCAAATTTTACAAGATTGTCCAGGTTGACACCAAATTTTATTATAGACCATGAGAGTAAAATTGATCAATTTTACACAGGGCTAAAATAATGTTTATAAAGAGTATTGACCTCTTATGAATTTACAATCTATTAGAAAGATGTGTGATGTGATATGAAAGTTGAGATGGAGTTTGTTAACAC
Source organism: Viscum album (assembly GCA_963277665.1). Classification (NCBI taxonomy): domain Eukaryota; kingdom Viridiplantae; phylum Streptophyta; class Magnoliopsida; order Santalales; family Viscaceae; genus Viscum; species Viscum album. The sequence continues at coordinate 1,989,231,749 of OY728141.1, forward strand.
TTATGTGGATCATGGTAGAAAAAGTAAGAAGTGGTAAAGGTGGGAAGAAATGAAATAAGTATTCAACTAAGAAATATGGAGGAAATCCCCTCATATATTTCAAATGTGAAAAAAATACAATTTAATGAATTTTTGATAGGATCAAGAATGTTTTAAAAATGTGATATTCTTAGTTATTTTTCCTGTGACAATAAGAAAAAATGATTTGATTTTACTAACAAATTGAATATGGAAAAAAATTCTATGAGATGTTTTAATTTCAATGAGTTGGGTACCTATAATAATAATTGTTCATAGTATTTTACTCAATGTTAAAATAATCATGATTAGAAGTGTAAATGTGTTAAAAACATATTTATACTACTCCAAAAAAATCTGGACACTCAACTAATGTGGTGACTGGTATATTACATAGTTACTCAAATTATAAAAATTTAATGCTTCATTTGGGATAAATTAATTCAATCATTTCATGTAAATTTTCTTGTAAAATGGAAATATTTTCTCATGAAATTGGTGAAAATTTATTTAAATAGAAATAGGGGAGTATTAATATTATAATAATTTAGATAAATCCTCATGTTACCATATAAGGAATGGTTTTTCCAAAAATCCTTGAGGGCTTACCCATAGTAGTGTTTGATGTTATTTTCGGTATGAACTAGCTATCATTTTATCGTGCTATGATAAATTGTAAATTTTAAGAAAATATTTTTTAAATATTTTTATATTATTTATATAGTAATTAATTCATACATGTGATAATATATCACGAAGATAAAAAAGTAACTATAGATGGAGGTAAATGTTATCTTGCACATATAATCAAAAATAAGGAAATTAATGAAATTAGTGATTTTTCAATGGTAAATGAATATATGGAATGAATTTCATGATTATTTTCCTAGTGTTATTTCTAATTAAGTGATTGAAATTACTGTTGGCTTATTTCCCGATACTGGGCTAATTTCAAATCCCCCATATTGAATAGCTCATTTAGAGGTTTTGGAATTAAAAAATGATATAACAATTTCTTTATAAGGGATTCATTAATCATAGAACATCACATTGGGGGGATCTTTATTACATGTAAAGAGGTTCCCATAAGGATTTTCATTGATTATATAGTACCTAAGTACATTAATTATATGTACAGGTATTCAGTACCTAAAATTTAGCATTTATTTGACTATCTATAGGGGGCACCAAATATTATAAAGATTGATTTCATCTCTATATATGATAAAATGTGTTTTAAAGAGGATGAAATTATGATGATAGTGTTTTATACTTGGTATTACTATCATGAGTATGTGGTTCTACCTTTTGTGTTTAAAAATTCAACCACGATATTAATCTATCTTCTAAACAGAGTTTTCCTTAATTTTTTAGATAATTTTTTGGTTGTGGTTATTGATGAAATTATAATAAATTTAAAACGTTATTAGTAGTATGACAGACATTAAATTATTTCTCTAAAAAACCATGAAAGGAAATTAGTTATATAGAAAATTCATTAAATCTGAATTTTTCTTACAAGAAAATATATTTCCTCAGAATATTATAAAAATCAATGCATAAAAGTTTACTCTAATAAGAATAATGTGGTGGAAGAATATCCAAGACCAACCCGTTTCACTAGAATTCATATTTTTATTTGGATAAAAATTTAAAAATGATGATTTATTGAAAACATTCATTTTTTAGCTAACTCACAAACTAAGCTAACTCGAAAAAGAATTATATTCTTTTAGAAAAAACACTTTGATGAATGGTTTTAGTAATTAAAATGAAGATTTATTAATGATATGGTGTTAGCTTTACCAACAAGACATGGTGATTGTTTAATTTATATTTATGATTTATTAAAAGTTTTTGGTTGTGTTTTGATTAAGTATGATCAGGTGATTGAATATACATCAAATCAATTGAAAAACCATGATATGATTTACCCTACAAATGAATTTTTACTGACTCAATAATTTAATAATTTAAACATTTATTTGAATTATTTATATGGGGATAAATATGAAATATATAGAGTTAATAAAATTATAATGTATATATGAACTTGAAATGAGTTGAAAATATAACAATTTAGATGATTTGATATAATTATGTATAACGATTGCATGATTTGATATCATAAAAGTACTGAAAAAAAAGTAATCAAATACCTTGAGTCAAAAGGATAATGTACAATTAACTATGTTATGGTTAGAAGATAAGCTATAAGTTAATAATTTAATGAATGTTGTCTTAAAAGTAGTGTATGTAAAAATCACCCCTCGATTAGCTTAGTTTTAATTATCATCATTATTATTATAAAAAATAAAGGGGGATAAAAAAAGATTTTGGTCTGTAAGAAAGAGTATAATTGGTCAAGAAGGGTATATTTCTTGGATTTAAAAATAAAAAAGGCGTTATAATATTTGAAAAAAGCTATTGTGTGTCATGTGATTCTGATTTGAAGAAGACGTTATTGAGTAAAGATCATAACTCTATATTTTTTGTTCATCATAACTGTACTAAGATGTATAGAGATAATTAGGAATATTATTTTTGCAATGGAATGATGAGAGTTCTTACAATCATTAGCATAAAATGTTTGACATGTCAGGGGATACATATAAATGAAAACTATTTAAGGGGATTATTAATCCATTTCTAATTCATAAATAGAATTAAAAGAATATATCCATATAATAAAAGGTGGGATTACCAAATAATTCTCGATGTAATAATGCAATTTGGGTTGTTTTTTATCAATTGAATAAATTTATACATGTTATTTCTATTTGAGATAATAAGAAATTATATTGGGTTTGTTGACATTATTTAAAAAATATATTTAGGTTACATGGAGTTCCTCTCTATATTGCAACTGATTGTGATCCCATTTTTAAGTACACTTTTAGAACGTAATTAAAAAGTTGATGGGTACTGATTTAAATTTATGAAGTACTTTTCAACCCCAATATCCTGGATAGTTATAGTAGATGAATACTTCATTGGGTGATATGATTGAGGATTTCATCGTATATTACCAGATTTGTAGGGTTCAATATCCTTCTTTATTTTCATTTTATTATTATAATAGTTTCCATTCAAGTTTTCAATGGAACAATTTTGAGGAATTATATAGAAACAGTTGTTGAATTCCATCATGATTGGATAAAGTTGGCCAGATAAAATTTTTGGGACCAAAACTGGTAGAAAAAATGGGTGATGAGGTAAATATGATTAAAAAAATGCATTGGGGAATCATAGAGTTGGTAAAAAAGTTATGCATAGTATTGGAGGAAAGATATTTCATTTGATGTGGGAGATCCTGACTTTCTTAAAATATATATAATGAAATGTGTGATGTTTTTTTTATGATGGGAAATTTTTCCCTTAATTGACTATAACATAATAAATTTTGGAGAAATTGGGATCGATTTTCTATAGATTGGACCTACCTCTAATTATATCATTGGAATAAGAAATATTTCATGTTTTATTATTACGGGAATATGTCACCGATGCATATCATATTTTGTTCCCAGAAGTAGTTAAATTAGAAGATAATATTTCATGTAAGGATAAGATAGTATAGATTCTAGTTCAAAGAGTAAAGGTTCTGTATAATAAGGTTATTCACCAAGATAAGGTTTTTTGGAAGAACCATTTGGTTGAATAAATGACATGGGAATCAAAAAAAGTTATGGCATAAAAATATCCTCGTTTTTTATATAATAAATAAAATTATAAGGAATCAATTTATATAGGGGGATATTGTGAAAACATTATAAATATGATAAATAAATAAATCATATGATTTATAATTATTGTTTTTATGGGTTTATATTCATTATATTTTTATACAAGTTATGAGTCGAAAAAGGAATAGATTTATTCAACTAAATTTTTTTTACCAAGGATTTATTTAAAAGTTAAATTTATTAGTTTTGAAATTTTAAATTGATTAAATGGAATTTGGTTTTCACATTACTATGTCCAAATAATCTTATAATGAATATTTGGGATTTTCTAAAATACTTGTTTTTGGGTGAATAGTGGAAATAAATATTTAATAAATACTATCACCTTAATGAAATTATTATGAGTAAAAACGTGATGAAACATTTTATTATATAAAAAATGAATATTAAATAAGTTTCATAATTATTTTGAAAGTATTATTTTTAACATAGTGATTTATTCATGACATTTTGTAGATCTAAGTAATTTTTTTCTTTAAATAATAACCATTTGGGTTATTTTCCATGAATCAAGTAATTAAACAGTTCAATTTAGTTTTGTATAGTATTGAGAGTTGAATAAGTATTTTTTATTTAACATAATTTAATTAATTTCATATGAATCAACATCTTACCAGATTTTGGTATTCAAAATTTTTTACTCTTAAAAAGGGAATTTCATAAAATATTTTTTTCATTATGCTCAGTGTACATATATTAAAATTAATTTTACCACTTATAAAAATTGAGTATTGTAATATGGATTTCATATTTATATTCAAGATTTTTATATTTTTTAATAAGTTTAATTTAAATTTTAGTTATTATAAATAATAACCAAAGTAAAATTTGGTCACCGTTGTAAGGGTAAAAAGAGCTAATGCAGGGTTTAAACTATGAAATAAAGTTTGAAACATCAAATTTTCTTTAAATTTTATTATAATAGATAATTTTGACTTATCCTCATTCCTCCTTCAAAAAAATTTCCATTTGTTTCTACTTTTCCATGAAAATGAATTTATATTATTTTTAATCTCTGAATAATTATAAGAGTGCTACTCCATTGTCTTATAAAATGGAACCTCATACCACCACTTATAAACACCAAAACATCACTATATATTGACCAAAATATACCCAAATCCCTTCCTAAATCACCTCCCAATTCCCAAGAGTTCTTGGTCTCTTCAAAAGACCAGTCCTAGAAGACTAAAAGTGTGTGCCAAAGGAGGTTATCCCAGTTGGAGCTATAAGTCCCAATCAAACTCTTTCAAGTTTATTTCTTATCGCACCTACTTATAATATATTATTACCACCCAACCATAATTAAATTAGTATATTCTCCATAGATAAATATTATTTAATTTGTTGAGAAATCTTTTCTACCTCGTTTCAATCCTATGGAAAATGAAAACGTTTCTCATGTATATCTGTAGACTAATGCCTCCACTGAGTGATGTATTTCATTTATCATCACTTCCTCATACATATGGTTATGAAGATTAAATGGATATATATGATATTTAAATTATAATTATGTGTATTTAAATATAACATAATATCTACCTTCTTACCTTCCCATCCATTTAAAAATTGAAAACCTTTCTCATGAATATGTGCGGACAATCGACACCATGAATGACACATTTGTTTATTATCACCCCAAAATGATGGTCATAATAATGGAATTATTGAATTAATATGATAATTATAACATAAATATGATTTCGTAAAGTTAATTCTTTTTCTATTTCATTTTCTTCAATCATTTAGAAAAAACAAAATGTATCTCATGATTACGTGCAGACTACTCCGCCCATGATATGAAATATTTCATTTTTCATATAAGTCGTAAATGGTTGGTTATAAAAATTTATTAAGGAATAAAAATAATAATTATTACATAACTAATAATTAATATATGATCAAAACATGATCCTTTATCCATTTTTAAACATACCAAAGCCATTATTGGTTGACGAACTGAATGTCTTCAAATTTTATATCATGAACTTAACCAATTTTGTATATAAATAAATCATGGTAAAAAATTAAATTAAAGGAGTAATATTAATGTAATAAGTTTTTTAAAATTTTATAATTAGTAAAATAATTAGTATTATTTTATGAATAAGTGGTTAATGAATGTATGAGTCATGTTAGGACTCAATGTAAGAGGTTTTTCATTAAAAAAAAATTTTAGAAGTATTAAGGTTTTCATCTAACTCTTTTTACTCCATATAAATGTTTTAATCTTTATAATATTGTTATGGTAATTTTTTTGGGCATTATTTTTATGGATTGTAATTGAATCTTTTTATCTTATTCTAAACAATATGTTTTTAACTTTTTTTAAATGTGTAAAATGAATTTATTTTTAAATGATTACAGCGAAAGGATTTTCTTAACATAATTTCCATTATTATATAAAAAAGTTTCTTTATAATATTTCATGTTTTTTTAGGAAAATTATATTCTCATTATTTTGATAATTTTTTTTAATGGGTTTTCAATTGAAAATTATATTTCTCCTTACTTTTATAAGAAAATGGAAAGTCATTTTTTATATGGTTTCAAATACAAATTTCTAGGGTGTTATGATGAAAAATGGAAAGATTAAAATTAATTTCCATTATAAAATACATGGGAATTATAGATAATGAAAACATATCTTGATATATTTCATGATGACAGGTGATCCAGATATATCCCTCTAATGTATTGTGAATTACATCAGTCTTAGGAGGAAAAAATGGGGTGATAACTTGATAAGTTACTCCGATATAATTAATTTGGTATAATTTTTTTTAGAATATGTTTAACACGAGTGAATATGGGTTATCAATATGATGCTAAAATATTCATATACGTTTTATTCAATGCTGTTCTGGGGTTTTTATATAAATATATTGATTTTATAATGTGAGGAATGTTTATGTACTTTTAAAGGTGAAAGTTTTGTTTTTCAAGGAATAGTTTTCTTGAGTTATCATGTTCCTCAAAATGAATTCATGTTTTATTCGATAATTACAATGGTTTTTAGAGGTATTATTTCATAAAAGTTTTCTTTTTATATGTGTTATTATTTTATTTATTTCCTCAAAGTATATTTTGAACAAGGTAATCATTTACATGGGTTTTCATGATTTTTACTAGATAAAAGGATTCTATTATTTTTACATCCCCTAACAAGAGTCCAACTTAAATCAGATTTTAATTTTTTTCACATAATATATAGATGATTATAAATTAAAGAAATTCAATATTTTTTACTATGGTTAGTAGTACTAAATAAAGAAAAAGTATCTTAGATAAAAATTGTGGTGTAAATTTAAGACCCTTATTTTTTTGAAAAAAATGAATAATATGTGAAATTTTCCACTTCATTATATAAATCATGGATTTTCCAAATTCACATGAACAAGAAACAAAAAACATAATGGGATTGTATGTATATGAAATCCTTTATATTAAGCTCGTAATTATGGGATTATAAAGGTATGAGTTGTTAAAATTATATTAACCAACTCATGATTGGATCTTTATACTAGCATCCCACTAGTCAATTCCATCTACTGAAAAAATATCAGTTATTTATAATGGTGTACAAATAATTATTTAATGATCTTGACAACTTCCTGTGAAATGGTCTTTAACATTCTTTGACTTTATATGTTGTTATACATTGGCCTTATTATTCTTTAATTTTTTACACTCTGGTCATTTTTAATTTAATAACTTTTATCCATAATCACCTTCTATATGAAGTAAACATGACTTGTTCTTCATCTGTATATGGAACACTATACTTGGTCACAACTCTTTCTATATCATATTCTACTCAGCCTCTGTATTTAATTATATTATAGTGATGTTATCAGTAACTCAACAACTCATCACATTTAATCACTTAATTATAAAATCATAAGTTATTGTTTGACTGTTTAATAATTGAATCAAATCATGAATCTATATTTCTAACATCATTCAAAGAATAATGCATGTAAATTCAATTATCTTTAGTAAAAATTTATTTTAACTCTTATTACTACTGTTCTATTTGTTTTCTACTAAATAACTGAAGTTCCCAAATCATTCTTTATTATTTTTCTATTTAAATTGAATTTTATTACACAATTATTTCATACACACCTATTTTTGTGCATATCCTTATCGTTTATTCACACCATAATAAAAGTACATGTGGCTTATATGATCTATTCATGAAGCTAAAATATTGTAGAACTACATCATGAATACATAAGAAACTACATAAGATTCACACTCCAATGCATAATAATGAGAATATGGTGTTTTGTTATTCATCACATAGGATTAAAAGTTTGGATCACTCTATATTCTACATTCTAGGTTTAGTGAATAGAAACCATCATTCAAGAGAGAATATACATGGTTCCCCTCTATTTTGTGTAGAAGAGGAAGTGTATCAAAACATAACTTGATATCTCATTGAACATGTAAAAATAGAGAGAGTTCATCCACTTTTTTTACTATTAGTATTGAAATGTTGGTCCCCTCTATTATAAAGAACAATTTTGGTATCAAGTGGGTATTTTTAGGCACTTATACACCTAATTAACTCACATAAATCAGTCTCTATACATCACCTTCACTAAATAACATAGTTCTATTATGATCATAGACATTCCTTTCCTGAATAGTTAAATTCATAGAAATATGTAATTCACTATCATTACTTCAAAAACATACACATATTATTATAGTATTTGGGCCTGGAATTTGTTTATTTTCATATTCAGCTCAAAATACTCTTCTAAAACATCATGCATTTGGATGCATGAATTTATCACTATAAGTTTACTAAAGTTATTTCTTCATCTTTGAACATACCATTAATCTCAAAAAAGTCTTATTCATCCTATCAAGATCACCATTGAGAAATTTCATCACAACTATCATCTCAAAAAAATAAAATATGGTGCTTGGAATAGCATGTATTTTTATGTAGAAACTTAGTGTCAAAAGCTTAAAAGATTATGAAGGTTCAAAACAATCCATTATATTAAATTTGGCATGACATAATTTAAAATGTACAAATTCCATGTCATTAAAATATAAAGAACACAATTTAGGAGTTGATCCAACATTGATATTTACTTCATATGTTCATCAAATAATAACTCAAGGTACATTCAAGCCATCTCCATAAAATAAAATTGTGCCCAATGTCCCCCTAGGGACACCAAAACTGACCCCCACAACAAGGCTAACCACTGTCTTCTCTCACACGTGCATCAAACTATTTTTACTATAATTCTCCTAGGAACCATCAATGAATTCTACCTTTAGCCATGTGCTCCTCAAAATCCTCTACGAGGTTATACTATCTTGATAGAAGTATATTTCTTATTAAACTCTTTAATATCCCTGATCATGAATATGGAGTCCCACCAGGCTAGAACACTATTTGTATTATGAACTGGGTGATTCAAAGCCATTTCTTAGATGGGGAATGTGGCGTGCACTTGGGATGATGGGGCCCCCTCTAGGTGTCGGTGTTAACAACACACGTTTTTTCCCATGAGGTGTTAGCCGAGTGGTATCTGCTGGTTGTACCCTTTGTTCTCTAGAGGAACTAGCGCAGGATCGAGTCCCCCCAGGATCAAACACTATTCTTATTATGAACAAGGCGATTCAAATATATTTCTTAGCTGGGGAACATACCGCGCACTTGGGATGGTTGGGGACCCCCTTTGGGAGTCGGTGTTAGCAACACACATTTTGTAGTTGTGGTTTGGCTTAGTGGTAAGAACCCCTTAATCCTACATGAAAAATTGGGGTTCAAAACCCATTGGGCGTAGGTACTGTATCAGTACTGTAGTAGTGTTGTAGTAGTGGTGGACTGTAGCAATAGTGGTCTCTGTAGCGGTGGTAGGTCACAGTAGCGGCGACAGATCACAGTAGCGGAGGAAGGTACTGTAGCGGCGACGGGTAATGTGTGGGACTGTAGCAGCGTGGGTACTATAGCAGTACAATTCACAGAATGGGCCTTGGGCCAAAAAATGGGCCTACGGGCAATGTAATGGGCTAAATGACCACTAGGCCTTCAGGCTATGTAATGGGTATCCCTCTAACCCAGTTAAAGAGGTCTTTGCTTTTCATTAATTATAAATGATGCTTCGACCACTTTCCAACCAAATTCCCCTAAAAAAATAGTTATTCAAATTCTTATTCATAAAAATTTAATTAGACTTTATAATTATTTAATTATATTCATTTTTAAAGACTGTGTAGTATTAAAACAATAGTAGAACATGTTATATTCATTAAGAACATTTCACCCCAATTTGTCAGATATAGAACGTCATTGACTTTAATTCATCTATCTTTATTGACAATAAATTCAATTCCAAGTGCAGTTTTCCACATGGGTTTTTCACTATTAATTCCCATGAAGTACATAGTTTGAATAATGACTATACATGGTGTGTAATATAATACTTAATGTGGAATTAATTACGAATTTAATATTATGTAAACCCTCTTACATGACATGTATGTCAACTAAAAACAATATAGTTAGGTTTTAATATTGTATTTATTTTTTGTCCTTGTTATCAATTCATGTGGTATAAAAACTGGATCAGTGTGTACACATCATCAATGGGTAGGTGTAACATTGTGTGTATATCTTACTATGCAACATGTAACTCACTATGACCAATTTATCACAACATCTCTAAAGAATCAATATGCATTAAACATAGAATATTTTAATTAAATGGAATATAATCTTGCCCAACGCTATGTAATTACATCTATTCCATGTACTTTAATTGAAAATAACTATGTGTTACATCATAAAAACATTACATGTATTTTGGCCAAATATATTACTTGAAATTCATACGGAAAATGATATGAGCTTACAAAATGTGTACATCGGGAACATGACTTGTACCCCATAAAACCATGTTTCTACTCATAGATATCACACATTGTGTAATAAATATACCCTATGTAACAATACCCACATGACATGCCATGATTTTCATGATTTTTCCTTGCATAGTTATCTGGACCACATGATATGTACTTTTTAGTCACATGCAATTAACTGTGTCCTCTAATCAAAATCATTAATTCCAGATGAAGGTATTTTTAGTTATTCTTATATTCAAAATATTTTCTTGATAATGTGATATTGAGAAATAATATAAAAAATAATTTTTATTAAATAATTAATATATAGAAAAAACAGACATTAAAAGTAAAAACATCAATGAATCAATAATAAATTATAAAACAATATGTGGCCACTATGATAGGACATGAAAATTTATAGTGTACTTTAAAATGGTCAAACCTATTCACAATATTGATTTTTCATCAATTTCAATTGAAAATTGGTAATAAAGTGATTATGAATAGATATTTATAATAAATAAACTATAATAAACTAGGAAAATGAAAACTTGAACAAAGAGAGTAGACCATTCACATATAATTTATAATTAATTTATATAAATTAATAATTACAATAGGTTTGGTAATTCTTTCATTTATTATGATTAGGTTGACATCTTATTTGTGTTTCATCATTATGATGAAGTTTCCAATAGTACAACTCTTATGGTAATCCACACATGGTGTAAAACTATGGAAGACCACTATAATGATCTTCGAGTGCCAACATAAACAATCATAGAACTCACTTCATTCATCATCGATCATAGAAAGAATTTCTTCCAACCATGAATGATTTTTTTGGGTCTCCCAATCGGTTGAGGGGATGGAGGAGGGGCAATAATCTTGAATTCTGAGAGAGTTATAGAGAATTTTCTCTCTAGGTATTGAGAGAATTCTCTATAGGAATGATGTTGTGCAAAAAATTTGTAGGGTTAGAAATGATTTAACCAGGTTTATATAATTACAGGTTATAGAATTATTAATTTTATATAATTCCTAGATAATGTTTCCATTACACAATAAGCCCCACATAAAATATTAATATAAATAATATTATTAATTCCATGATTCACACAACACTTACAGATAATATAAATATATTTTCATAAATAAATAAATTCGTATTTATTTAAATTTTATTTAATATAAAATTTCCTCATGAACCCTTTACTCAGTCCGTTAATCCCCCTTGGTATTTATCAAAACATAAATAATTACTTATTTTAATAACTAATTATCACTGAATTATTCATTAATAAATAATATACAAGATCAACATAACTCGAAAATATATCAATCATTTAATTTGAGAATAATATTATATTAGAATAATAAATTATTATAGAATATAATTAATGTTCTATATATACTTATTGCGTGACCCCTTGGGACCCTTTCTGAGGAGAATTGGGCAGACCATGCCCGATGTCCATGATCAGATTCTAGAAACATTTCTAGAAACCCATAGGGAAAGGTGCTAAAGATCACAATGACAATAACATCCTATTAATTCATATTATATAATACAATCTATTTTATCAATATATCTAATAAATTAAGTTGCATACTAATGTAAGAAACCTATATGGTCGATATATATATTCTTATCTTTTAAGAAATATACTAATTGATTGACTACTATAGATATGGATGTAATGAAATAATTCCATTTCCATAAAAGGGACAAAGTTATTATCTTCCATTAAACTCTGAAGGTATAAATCCTTTCTTGAATTACTCATTAATAAAATATCACTCATGATATTCCTAACATACGACACCTAGGCTTGATCATATGTTATCACCATTTTCATTAAAACATAAAAGAACAAGATTCATGACATGCATGAATAATAATATCATGTCTAAATACCATTACACATGCCTATAAATTGGAATATCAAATGGATTATAGAATTTGGAATTCTTACGAGTGGGTATGTTCTCATAACCACCTTTCATAGAGATTATGAATGTCGTACATCATGAGAAGAAGTACCAATGTATTATGAACCTCCATCCCATGATGAAATATATCATATTTGTCTCATTATATGATATCATCTATCTATAGAACATGTATTTAACAGTAATATCATATAATATTACGATTTTCTTCATATTTACAATATTTTATCACCTTCCGACATGAAAAGTAATTTAGGAACATTATGAAATTAAATGTCACATATAATAATAATCATCATGTTATTAAATCTTTATTAATATTCAACACATGGATAAATAAATAATCATAAAGCACAAAGTAGTCAGTTCCAGAGCACCAACCCCATAAAAAATGTCTTGATCCCCAAAATTCCTAGGATAAGTGAAATCGTTTACCCTTAAATAACCAAGGGCTTTTCCAAAATGTTCATGTTTATCCTCAAAGTAAATGTTTTCAAAATAGGGATCACCATGCCGTAGTGAAATCCATTGTTGAATGAATTATAAATTAATATTTGTTTTTGAAAATCTCAATAACCAATATTATCATAGGAATGTGGATTTAAGTCAAATAAAAAATGTTTTGGTTGATATGATATTAGATATGTGTGAATTTACATGGTTATATAATTTATAAAATCTTCCTAAATTATAAAATAATATAAAATATAAAATTGCCTATATTTATTTGTTAATAGTTCATAAATATAAATATAAAATGTTTATATTATTATTATTATTTTGAAAAATTATTTGAATTATTCCAAAAAACCTAATTTGGATGATATGATCAATGTTTTAAATAAAAATAAATAAAAGATATTTAAATTCTGTAAATTTTTATATAAAATATAAAAAATTTATTATATGATAATATAAGTTTTCATAAATTATCTAATATTTTAAAATATTAAGGAGTTATTATTAATGACTTGTAAGTAATTATATGAAATGTTTATATTAAATAAAATAGAATTTTTCATGTTTATATATACCTAAATTATAAATTTTTCTCTATTTTTTTTAAATTATTTATAAATTGTTTATCACACGTCTAAATACATTAAATATTCATCTATTTAAATTATTCCCATTTTTATTATTAATAAATTATAAATTTTATATTATAAATTATGATGTCTTCCTAGGTTTAAAAATTAAAACTACTTTAAACTTATCATACATTCATTTAGGGCATTACATTCTAATTATGATAATTAAATTAATTGTATTATATCATTAATTTAGAGTGTTTTTGGTTATGAGATTGAATTATTAAGTTAATTATAGTTTATACCTATTAGGTTTTATTATTGAGTAAAGAACCCTGGGTAGAGGGGCTTCAGTTTAGGCTAATCACTATATTGGAGGATTATTCTTTATTAGGAAAAATGAGAACAGATACCTATCAATTCATACCAATTTTTATATAGATTGCTGATGTTATATAATTCTAATACTTTAATTAAAGGTTTTCATATAATTTATGCATGGGATGAATTTGGATATATGTGAATATTGTTTTCTATTAATTTAGGTTAGTAATATATGCTCTGAGTTTCATAAACATTAAGACATCAGTGTATTTTGAAAATATTGATTTGGTGGAAAAACTGATGATTAAAAACCGAATCATTTGAAACATGAATAGACACAAGGAGAATAACATGAGAAAAGATGGTGAGATTAAATCCCCTTTAAAATATGAAGTGTCAAAGTCCATCTGAATTAAACATGTTCCAATGGATTGATCATTCAACTTGGTAGGTCATGATAATGTCGGGTGCCCATGAATTATCTTGTGTAAGGGAAAAAGTAATGGATGGGACTCATAGGATTGGTTTCTTATTTTTTTTGTTTTCATTGGGTTTCACATAAATAAAAAAACTAATAGGACTGGGATACCAGAGGAATAATGTTGCATGAAACTCTATGATTTATTAGGATAAAGAGTAATCCAAATAATAATCTAAGATTCCTATAAGATATGATTGACATGATTGTATACATATATAACTATGTTATGGGGGAAATGAAAAAGTTAGCCAAATATTAGTGAAATATGTGTTTTCCTAGATAGGTAATGTAAGCAAGGTAGTATTAACTTAGGTGAATTATAGTGAAAAAGAGACCTATAATTTTTCACCCTCTCAATGATCTAGTTGATGAACAGATTTAATTTAGAATAAAATAATAGTTTTAAAGTAAAGATGAAGTGGAGTTAAAACAATAGTAATTTAAAAACATAACTATTTAAAACAATGTAAGAAATTGAAGAAATGAAACAATATAAAAACCATGCATATAGTGTGGGCTAATATTCTATAAACCATAAAATTATATTATGAACCAAAACACCTTCTAGCAAAGGATATCTTCACTTTTAAGCTAAAGTGGTTGGTTGATCAGTAGACTGGATCCAAGGTAACCAAGTTACAAACTATGAAACAGTTTTTTACTATAGTTCTAAGAGAAGTTATCATGTTTCTAATCTTGAACTCCCTCAGCTAAATCACCAGTAACAAGAATATAAATATCGA
This sequence comes from Viscum album, assembly GCA_963277665.1. NCBI lineage: Eukaryota > Viridiplantae > Streptophyta > Magnoliopsida > Santalales > Viscaceae > Viscum > Viscum album. Next base: position 1,989,246,930 of record OY728141.1, read on the forward strand.
GCTCCACATTAATGTATACTTGATCAAAAAATGATCAACCCCCTTAATTTTTTGAATATTTTTTTGTGAAAAATATTTAATATTTTTGAATTGGAATCTCATCATTCTCCATGACAAAAAAATGAACCCCTACCAGGGAAATTCCAAGAGATTTTATAATGGGAAGGTTATCAAATTAAACTCTTAATAGAAACATATTATAAGAAAAATATACAAAATAAATCAATAAATAAATGAGATGATACACGTTTCAAAATTATTATAATATTTATTAATATTTTATCCATCATTAATTACACAAATTTGTTGAAATTTATTAATAATCATTAGTGTTAAAAAATCCACTAGGGCCATCAGGTTTAGTTATAATAGCATCAGTATCATATTCACATATTCTGATGAATGTAAAAATTTAGTTTAGCATGCCATAACTATGATGTATCTACCACTCATCACCATTAATTAGATGCATATTTATAGTTAAAAAAACTATTATAGTTATCTTGAAATTACGTCATTAAAATTTGTTCTTGAGAAAATTTGTTCAATAAAAGTAAAGATTACATGACAGAAAAACACGGAAATTTATCATAAGAATCCAAATATGAAATAAAGGAGACTATTGTGATTCATTAAAACCAAGGAGTTCGGGAGATGTAATCAATGAAACTCCATAATAATATCCCCATTTAAAAAATTACAACCACATAATAAATATAATAGAAAAATTACTCAAATTAAATTATTAGAAAGAATAACTCTTTTTACCACCCCTTATAAATTTTGTTAATCATAAAGATACATTTCTCTTTGTAAAATTTAGTCACATAAAAAATCTCCCCATATATTCAGAATTTTTTACTGGAAGATAAACTTGTCCCCTTTTGGATACATTACTACCCCATTATATAATATTATAGAAGAAATTATTCTCCTCCTATCAAAAAAAATAACCAGAAACAAAAACTTCCACTAAATAATATTTTTCAAAAAAATTATTTTTAAAAGTATTTACATTTATTAACTTTTGGGATTTTCACAATCACTAAGTAAGGAAAATAGATTAGTTTATATATTTTCTCCCTTTTTAAATTTCCATTGGATCTCAAAAAAATATCTTATTCATTAACATATTTCTCTCCTACTGGTGTAATATTTTCATTTCATTAATGCCTTGAGGGGTTTTTCTCTTGAGGTAGGAATACGTTATTAAGAATATTTATGATATGAGGTGAATTCATTTAACTATTGATACTTTAATTACTAATATAATGTCTTCATTTTGGAATGGTTTCACCTACATTTTACTCTCTATCTCTAAAATTTATATTTCTCCTACAATAATGTTCAAGATCACTCAAAAAGTTCATTTATTATTTATTATTGATAGATTGAATTGATGTATTGATTGATATACTATTCATGTCATTTTATTTGATATCATTTGAAATAAATTTTCCTTCTAGGGAGTTTTATGATATGTTGAATAATTGAATTCAATTTACATGCATATATATGGTATTTGATTATGTGATGGGGGGTCTTATGTAGCCATCCAATTTTCTTCATAATGATCTATATCTCATAGGATTACTAAGGGATAATGGTAGTGATTCCTTTCCAAATATACTAAGGGGCGTTGTTAGTGATACTTGTTACACTATATTATGGGATGCTAGTAATTATACATAATACACCATATTATTATTACAATGCTTTTTATTATGCCACAATACAATGTTTTTCTCCATGGTTTTGCTTATTTATCATTTTTTCAAACTTTGGTATAGGTTTTATGATACATTGATGGTATTATTATGATTTTATTTTCATAATATATGATTTATGATTTTATTTATTGTATTATTATTATAAATTATGATCCTATTCAACTTTTATTCATATTTGTCTTTCTTATTCACGGTTTCCCCAAAACATATGATATAAACCTGTATAATTCATTAAATATTATTAATAGATTGGAATACCATCAAGAACAATGATTGAATGATTTGAATATCTTTAATTATTCATCTGATATACCTTGATAAATAAACTAAATATCCATCCTTGGACTATTGTGTGACAATGAGTCTATGAGTAATGAAAAAAATAGAGAAATATCAATTGGGTGACTATGAGAAACTACTCCTACTATTTATAATCCAATACTTATATATCCATTATAAATCCACAGTATGTTACTCCTATTATAAATGGGTAAATATTTTCCTTCACTTCTCTTAAGATATTCAATCATGGTGAACCAAATTAATGCCCCAAGTAAAAGGCATCTATAATGCTTCCAATCCCACATAATTGACCATGATAAATTCACAACTCCACAATATAAAATTTTAAATCCGTAACTATATCTTATATGTCTTATTTATATTTTAATCTCCCATTAATCTCTTACCAAAAAGAAATATCAAGTATTTAAAAATAAATATTTTAAAAATATTTTCCCATTCCATTTAACATTAAATTTAAATTGATTAACTCAAGTCGTTCTATAAATATATTAAATAAAAAATATAGGTGTTGATCCATTATATTGAAATAACCCAATTTTGGGTTATTGAATGACACATCAATGTTGTTGTGTATATATTAGTTCCCATTTTTCTAAGGATAAAAAAATCACTCAAATAAATATTATCAATAAAGAAAGGGGTGAATGGTGTACTTATCCTTATATGCACCTTAGAAATTTCACCCAAGGATTTGACATATAAAATTAAAATTAATATTATTTTATTTTTTTCTTTATACTCTGATGAATATCTTATTTTTGTCACATTTTTTAAACGCCAAATACTTTCTAACATATATAATTGGTAGTTTTTGATTTTTTATATTTTTGTTTAAAATTAAAATTGGGTATAAAATTATTAGATGATATGTTTTCTAGGATGTTTGTTTTTCTAAAGAGATAAATTTCATTGTGTTCTAAAAAGGGGTGGAAAATCAAACATTATTTAATATTAAACTATCTTATTTTTATATGTCATATTAAGGGAGAGAAATCTAAATTTTTGTTACATAGGATCTTAAAGGTTGCAGCTATAGTTAGACATATAAATTTTATGTGTTTATTATGTAATTGAATAAAGGGGACATTGTTGAGTCCAAAACAACATTGAATTATTTTCCTTGAAAATCATAATATACTTTTTATATGAACTTTAATTAAACTGAATTATGCCTTATTTTTTCATGGTATATAGAATGTACTTCTATTAATCTTAAATAATAGTGTATTTAAGTTCATAGAGTGAACTTCCAGTCAAATTTTGTTTTATACTGAATTTAATCCATGAAAATATGAGTGGTGGAATGATGACAGATGAAATATAATGGATGATGATTTAAGTTTATGTGAAGTTGATTTTATAAATCTAGTTACTTCAACACTCTCAATTTTAAAAATTGATATTGTTTTTTTACTAAGAGTTAGGCTTTGTGAGGGGGGGTTTAAGGCTATTAGTATTTCTTCTTTTATTCTATTGTGTTTTTATGCTATGTGATCATGTTCTTATATGTATAGGAAGAAAAATTTATTTATGATCATGATGATTGAGTTATTGGAAGTAAATAAAAAAAGAGAACCTATCTTTGAATTTATAGTCCTGAGATTTTAGGGATAATAAGACATAGTTCCTTTCCGAATGGTATAGTGTTAAGGGAATTCTGGTGTCTCGAACTAGGATACAAAGGATCGAGTTGTAGATCCTTCTATCACATTAGGTAAAAGTGAGGACTTCATTAACATAAGGGGTTTACTTAATAATTTCCATTAGGGGTTCAGTATTGTCATTCAAAACTCCAGGAATTATTTTGTTCATTGCATTGCGTATTTTTTTACCACTTTCAGTATTTCATTTTTTTAGTTGTATTCTTAATTCCAGTAATGTTATTTTCACTGTGTAAATATTTTGTGGCTTTTACCAAGAAAATCAGGAGGCAGGCAAGCCTGCTCCTTTGAAATTTAATAAAAATAAAAGGACATAGATACAAGAATGTTAAGAAAGGAGGTTTACAAATGCATGTATAAACATCGCCATGAAAATCATCTTGAACAAAGCGATCACAAAATTCGAGAGCAACAGAAGACCAACATGAGCCTACCTCCAGAATCAGTCGTTTAGAAAGAGTGTTAGCAACTTGATTTGACTCCTGATAAACATGGAGTACTTCAACAGATATGGAATCAGCTAAACAAATCCATTCTACCCATGCTGAAATCATCCTCCATGGCACATTCCGGGACCGATCTCGATGAATTTGAACCACAGGGGATGAATCATATTCAATCCAAATATCACGCCATCCAAAGAAAACAGCGTACCTGATAGCTTTAATAATTTCCTATAATTCCGACTCCAGAGCGAAAGCATTTCCAATGTAGTGAAAAATGCATCCTTTGACAAATCCCCTATGGTTACGGAAGACACCTCTGCAACCAGCCGGACCAGGTGCTCCAAATGCTACAACGTCAATGTTAACCTTCAGTCACATTGAAATAGGAGGGATCCATATCACATGTTTCATCATTTGAGGCTTCTTTACCCTGCCATTTACACCAACAAACCTGAGCAGGGTTAAATCGGAAAACACCATTTTTCATTGCCCCTATCTGAATGTAAGAAGTAGTCTGAACTGCTTCATGTATCACCAAGATACTTCCATGGAAGTATGTAACATGGTTCTTAAAAATGAGCTCATTTCTGGACTTCCAAATACAGGAGAACAAACTATCCATCCCTGCATATAACAGCAAAAAAATCTTCTCACTACATTCTGTATTACGTAGTGAGTACAACATGTCTTAAAGGGACGTCATGGAGAGGTTGCAATGAAAGATGTCCTGCAAATAAATCCAGATCCTTGCAGAAAATTTGCATGTAAGAAAAATGTGATCGTAAGATTCAGCATCCTGTAGACAGAATAAACAAACCGAGGCAAGGTTAAAACCCATTTTCTGCAACTCATTTTGAAGAGGTAGCCTTTTTCTTCATATCCTCCATATAAGCAATGTAGCAGCAGGAGGAATAAATTTCTTTTGGAAATCAATAACCCAGTGAGGTGGATGCAAAGAATGACCACATAGATTTTTGTACCAGTTTCTAGTAGTAAAATTCCCATTCAAATTATCCATCCAGATGAGCTAATCAGAATCATTAAAGGAGTATTTATCAATTTCACAAATAACCTGACTAGGGAGATTGAAAAAAATATATGGGTTACTTGGATATTAATCAACAGTCAAATCCTAAAAAGGGTTAGGGATGCCAATAAAATCACAAACAGGCCTTGATATCCAGTGGGTGGTCCAAATATTAAGAGCATAATTTTTGGACACCATCCATTTAGAGGTTAACATCAATTCAGAATAAGATTTCTTAAGTGCTATCCAAATGGATGGGCATAGATAAGTTGAGTGCCATTTATATAACTTATCAGTAAATCTACATTGAAGGAAATCCATAGAATTATCAGGAAAACCAATTAGATTCTAGGTGAACTTATTTATAAATGTTTCATTGAATAGCCGGATATCCTTGACACCCATTCCTCCCATCTTAATGGGCTTAATAAAATCATTCCATGTCACAGTAATCAACTTCCTCTCATAAATCAAACCTTTCCAAATAAAGTTTCTGATCTTCCTAGTAATCTCTTTAATCAACACCCTGGGCCACCGATAAACTAAAAAAGAGTAGACAAACGTCGATGTTATCACCGAATTCACTAAACAAATCCTCCCCGCCTGAGACAAGATTTTCCCTTTCCAATTGGATAGTTAATTCAAAATTTTCAGAGAAATATTCTCCAGATATACCCTCTTGATCCTTCCCCAGAATAGAGGTACACCAAGATAGATAAAAGGAAACATTCCTTTCATGACCCCAAGTTTCCGAGCCACTCTGACCTGCTTTGAAACATGGATACCCATACCAAACATGACAGAGGATTTACTCCAGATGATTACCTGACCTGACACCTCTTGATAGTGAGAAAAAATTCTTTTAATGCAAGAAATGGTACATTTTTCAGCTCTTCCAAAGAGTAGAATATCATCAGCATAGAACATATGTGAGGGAGTAAACAAATCATGTTGAACTCTCATCCTCTGAAACCATCAAAAGTTTGAGAGATCAGTGAGGCACCATCTCAAATAATCTTTTGAAAAGGAAAAAAGTAGACCAGAAATAGGATCACTCTGCCTGACACCTCTCGAGAATTGAAAAAATCCCCTAGGAGATCCATTAACAAGAATTTAATGTCTGGAACTAGAAATAATGGAGCTGACAATGTTAATGAACTTTTGTGAAAACCCATACATTCGAAGAATATGGAAAAGGAATCTCCATCTAATAGTGTCAAAGGCTTTTGAAATATCAATTTTTAAAGCCATATTTCCATCCTTAACCTTTCTTTTCATCATAGTGACACATTCTGAGGTAGTGCATAAATAGTTTTGAATGTTCCACCCAGGTACGAATCCAAACTGATTGCACGATATAAAACCTTTAGCAACCTTACCCAACCGATGGGTTAAAATCTTACTGAATTTTTTTGGAATAGTTTTCCCATCAGAAAATGGTCTGAAATCCTTGATGTCAAGAGCATTGTCCTTTTTGGGAATAAGAGAGATGAAACTAGCATTCATTCCAAATGGGAGATAATTAGATCCGAAGAATTCATTAACAGCATTAGTTACATCAACCTGCAGAATGTACCAATAGAACATAAAAAATTTATTCGTAAAACCATTAGGGCCTACCACACTATCAATATTTAAGGAGAATAGAGCATCATGAATTTCTTTGGCATTGGTGATTTCAACCAGCATTCGATTATGCTCATCTTCAATGGAGGGTTCAAAGCATTGAATGATCTTATCAGATAACTCTTCATCACAATCAGTGTATAATTGTTTGAAATAATAAACTTTCAATTTTTTTATCTTGAATAGTCAATATATTTACTATAAATAAATATTTAACTTATTCATTACCTTAAATTATTTATTTGAAATAATAATGTCAAATATCAATGTTAAAATAATTACCCATATTTGAAATACATAAATAATTTGAATATAAAATTAATTGAAATTACTTGGATATTTAACTTAGTTATTTAATTAAACATTATTTAATTAAGTTAAAATTTATAATTTGATTCATATAATGTTACATTTAACATTAAAATGAGTATTATTTTAGAAATATCATTTAAAAAAAAGTTAATTATTTATTTAAGTAAATTGAGTAAATAAGATTACGAAAATTGTTTGTATTTAAATAATCATGTAATTTTTTATATTTTATATTAATAATTTTATTTATTTTAAAATATCAGAGTTATTTTAAAATTTTTATTCATGTTAATTTATTTTTAATATTTATTCAAGTTAATTGTTTTAATATATTCAATATATTCATTCCAATTAATAAAAAATGTAAAGAAATTTTTTTAAAAATGTATGTTATTTATTTTAATTTTCTATTCAAATTTTTTATTAATATTTTCTAAAAATATGGAAGTTATTAATTTTTTATTCATGTAATAATTATTTTAATACACAAACTATGATGAAATTTTTTAATATTTATGAATTATTGAATGGAGTAGAATAGTAATTTTATATATTGAAGTTATTTATGCATTAAAAAATTATCAAATTATATATATTTTTCAAAACAAATGAATGTCTTTTCATTTTCCTATGTCCTTCATTTTTTATAGGTTATCTAGTGGTATGAGTGAAATTTTATTTATTTTGATGTTTTTTTAGAATGTTTTATTAATATAAAAGAGTTTTTAAAGTGTTTTAAAAATTATCGATGTAATTTAATGATTTTGAAGTTTACCAGGAAATGGATTTCAAAGTTTCTAATTTTTTTTATAATTTTTGGATGTGTAAATAAAGAATTTTCTAAATTAGGTACATGTTTTTGTAATAGAAAATTTAATATTTCTAAAAGTCACTTTTACTCTTATGAAAGTCCTTTCTTCTATGTAAGGGTAGCACCTATTTTTATATAGTTTCATAAGGGTGGAAGCTATTTTTTGTATATTTCAATGGGTAAGGGGTGTGTTCTAGATGCTTTTGTAGGGGCGTGTATCCATCTGTGAGGATGCGCTGTCTGTTGCCCTGCATTCACACTTTCCAAAGGCGGGCATCATCCGTTGATAATTCATTGACGTTTGTTCCTAGATCAAAATGAGATGATGGGATATTGGTCTCTCATTTCAGGGATTTATAAGAATTAGACGCCTAGTCCGAGTCTCCCTCATTGATTTAAGACATTGTTTGTAAAACTCTTCTCACCACCACATCTTCATGGACACCGATTAATTACAAAGCTCATATCAAGACATTCCATGGGGTCCAGTCAGGGTAGAATCCTTCCATTAGGAGAGTAGTCACGTTGTAAATTGTTGGCATCTTTGGGTGCTAGAGCATTGGTATATTTGGATTTCTTCCCCTTATCATAGGTATTCTCAAGGGTGCGGTAGCCCGATCTATCCCACGTTATGTGTGGGTAACTATATTCGATAGGCATGTCCTTGAGGTTTTCCTTAGCTTCCCAAGTTTAACATGTGGTATTTTTTGATTTTAATATCTATCGGAGATGGATGAGACTGATCAGAACACTAATTGGAATGGATCCGATGGGTACATCACTAGGAGAGATCACCTAGAAAGGTTACTAGATAGGTTTATCAGAATGCCCAAATAGGATGGATCTGAAGTGGTGTGTCCTATAAAGGAAGGATATTACATTGGCAATGCTAATTTGGACACCATTGAGGATGGATGAGGGAAAATACACCCAAAAAATGCGGACACCATATTTTACCATTGGATGGGATTGATCCTCAGAGAGATTTTGTACGTACCCTGTATAGATGACAGGGATGAAAACCCACGTATTAAATCAACTCTATAAGGAGTGTGACCTACTACTTAGACAACACACTCAAGGGAGGGATGTGATAGCCAATCCACACAATAACGCACATGGGTTGAGGCACAAAATTGGGGGCTTTGTGATCTTGGATCACCAATGTAACTTGTAGATTTACAAGCAAAGAATACACAAGAGCTTGGAGAAAAACTGAGACAATCCTCACACAATGAATAGAAATAAATCATAAGCACTCAATTAATTCTTGAATGAAAATACAATGCCAATGGGTGGCTATTTATATAAAAGGCGTGATACAATAGTCAAGGGTCTAATACCGTAAAGTCATAAAGGCTAAATATACCTTGTCCCATTAAAGTAAAAAAAGATAAAGTCTAACAAAGACTTTTGGAAAAAATTAGCACATTATTCTCCACCAATAGGCCATCAGATTTAACTTTGAGTACCTAGACCTCCATATTTGACTTTGGTGTCCAAAGATACAATTCTAGAATCTCCATGTGGGAAAGGATTCCAAAATTCTTTCAAACATGTGTCTTGGTATTTACACTTCTCCTATGGTCTTAAATAAGAGTTATAATAATTCCATTTTTCACTTCCATGCATGAACCATGGGTTTGGTCATTTTAATGCAGGGAGATGGTATTTTGTTCCCACTTCTAGCTTATTTAATTTTCCTTGAATCATTGGGCCTTGCAACTCCAACTTTGCACTTGCCATCAAGTCTATGTCATATTTAGGTTTCATATCATCCTACCACTATTGACAATGTGTCTCCCTCGACTCATCATCATCTGCATCCAAATACGAGGAATGATTAGAAACGCCGACATTACAAATAAATTCGTACTCACCTTGCAATGCGATCTTGTAAGCAATCGTATCAAACACCAAGTCTAATCCATCTCCATGTTTTTTATCTTTCACTTACATTTATTTTGAAGCCTCTCCATCTTCTTTAATTTCCCATATTGTTAGTTAACATGTTTTTTTACTTCCATATTTCTACTTTCCTACAAAGGAAAGGAAACTTGATCAATAAGGGTAGGGAGGCTAAATCTAAAAATCGTTCGAAATGGAAAAAATTGAGTTATAGAGTGATCACCCATTTTGTAAGATGACTTTTCATGAGGTAGAAACACTTTCCAATCATTTATAACTATGATTCCATTAATGGATCCTTGAATTAATTTTATCTCTCAAATAGGAAGCAGATAATGTTGTGCCTCCTCAAGAATGAGTCCATCATACACCTATGACAAAGATTTCATAATAGTTTACAATAAAGAAGTTAAGTCATTTATGTTCAACATCACATATTTGTACATAAGTACTAGAGGGTTTTTTGAGAAATAAAAGCTTCTTTAACCTCTCTCTTCTCTATCATTACATTTTCCCACTCATTAACCTCTCCTTTCCCTCTAGATTTTTCATTAAACTCGATAAAACTTCTTCTATCATTATCAAATCTCCCCTCATTATATCCTTTTTCTCTTTCTCTCATTCTTTCTTGACCACTAATTTTTTTCTTCTCTCTCAAAATATGATCTTTGAGAACTTGATTTGGGGGCATCAGGATGATGGTTAAATGTTCCCCTTTGAGTATAAAAGAATGATGGTTTACAAAACCATCAGCAGTCACACGTCGATCATGTTTCCATGGCTAGCCTAGATGTATGTGTCATGCCTTCATTGGTACAAAATCACATAGTACCTTGTCAATAATCATCCCAATTTTTAGTAATATCATCACCTGTTTGTTGACCATCAGCTCTCCACAATTATTCAACCATTGAATTTGGTATAGATGTTTGTGATTCAAAGTCAGGAGCCCCAACTTCTCCACCAACTCAATGCTTGCCACATTGCTACAACATCCCCCACCAATGATGATACTGTATACCTTCCCATTGATTTGGAATCAGGTATGGAAAATGTTCTCCCTTTAATCCTTCTCATTAAACATCATTTGAGCACTCAAACTCATCATTGTGATGAGAATATCACCTTCTTCTACAAATTCTCCATTGTCAATTTTCAAGGAATCCTCCACCTATCTCTCCGAGTTATCTCTATTGGTCTCCCATTATCCATAATTGTTTATGGTAATGGAGCACTGGTTTGGGAATTCACAAGAAATTTGGCCACATCATTGACATTTGAAACACCAAATATCCCGATTCTTGGTTTGGTTAGCCTCAAAAGTAGGTTTCTTAGGTGAAAGAATTACCTTGTCACTTTTTCGATCAACCACCTCTTTTTCATTTGATAGCACTCCAATCTTTTTATTAGGATTTTTCCATGGCATGAAAAGGATATTGGGTTACCTCATATTGATCCTTATTTTGATTTGTTGCTCGATCTTGGTGGCTTGATGGATCATATCTTGTATTTCCGTATGGTGGTACATCTCCACTTAATCGGAAATCTCCCGATTGAGGTCACGTAAAAACAGTGCCATGGTTTCCTCTGGATCCTCCTCAATGTTTCCTTAAATTATGGAAATTTGCATCTATTTGTAGTATTCTTCAACAATCTTACCCCATTGGGTGAGTCCTTAATGTTTTTTGTGGAGATCTCTATGGTAATGTGTGGGAAAAACCGATTCCGCATGGAAAACTTCATGACTTCCCAAGTGTTGATGGGACATCAAACATATCTAGCCCTATCATTTGGAACTTGATCCCACCATATTAATGAAAAATAAATGAATTCAAGGGATGAAAGTTTTACATTTTTCTCCTCGAAATAGGTATGACCTGAAAACACCTGCTCGATCCCCATATCCCACTCCAAGTATGCTTCTGGATCACTTTCCCCTTGAAAATAAGGGAACTTCACCTTGATGACACCGATAGGTCATCATAATGTGGTCTATTTTGGCCTCCTCTACATTTTTGGTAGAAACTTATCCTTTCTGGGACATCCTCAATTTCACCATCAAGGTTTCCCATCTCCTCCTTCATGATGTGGGGGTGACTGGGTGCTGGAGCTCGCTGCAGGTTATAATGGATAATCCTTGATCTTAGATGGTTATTCAGGTTATCAATCTAGTCATGTAGCACATCCAACATCCAATCAGGAAGCTTATAAATGTGTCACACCAAATCTTGCGTTTGGAATTGTGTATATTTGGGTGAAGGAGATCTACTTCGACTTATATCATTGCTAACATGATCAATTTTTTTCCCATGATCTTCTTCCATGATATGTTACACAAACACAAACAAACTTGGGGAGAAACAAACACACAATGATAAACACTCAATCGCACCTATGAGATATACACACACACAAACACAATATTTAAACACTAAAACACACAAGGATACACACTCACGCACTCAAGATACACACACTCACACACACAAGATGGACACACACACACACACAACAAGATGCACACACTCACACACACAAGATTTTTTTTCTTATTTATCTATACTATCAACACTCAATTTAAATCCAATGATCTTATGATATATAATACATTGTTTAGTGTGATCACTTTCCACGAATCCATCCCCAATCCAGATTGTGTCAGGGGATGGTTTAACACAACCCACTTGAGTGGTAAAGGGTAAAGGGTGAAAAGAGGGTAAAAGATATGGATAAAAGGGTGGAAGGGATACAAAGTTGTGGTATATGGGCCTTTTCCCGATTGTTCAAGATTAGAAATATTAATTGCAATATGATCCAAATATAATATTGGGATGAAATAAAATGATGGAGAAAGTGATGTACGGAAATGGAAATCGCTAACAATGTAAAGCACAAAGAAGTAATTGTATCTGATTTTTTTTTCTTTTTCCTTTTTTTGGTCAATTCACCTCAAATAGTGTTGTTATTGAAGTTTTAAAGCACAATTGGGGAGGTTTTCAAGAAAATGGATTTTTTGTTGGAAGGGTGAATAATTTGTAAGGATAAGGATGGTAATATAATATAAAGGAATGCATAGATGCCTTCCATGTCAACCAGAGCTCTGATACCAACAGATGTGAGAGGCATGGGGTGGCTCAATCTTCACAGTGTAGGGCAGCAGTTGGAGGATGCGGTTCAGGGCTATGTGGTGGATGATGGGTATAGATAGTGGATGCAAGTAGTCAATCAATGGTATAAGGAGCGTGACCTACTACCAAGAAGACACACTCAAGGGAGTGATGTGATAGCCAATCCACACAACAACGCACTTGGTTTTAGGCATAGAATTGGCGGATTTGTGATATTGGATCACCATTATAACTTGTAGATTGACAAGGCAATAATACCCAAGAGCTAGGAGAAAAACTGGGACAATCCTCACACAATACAGAGAAACAAATAATAAGCTCTCGATTAAATCTTGAATGAAAATAAAATTCCATGGGGTAGATATTTATAGCCAAGGGGTGATACAATAGACAATGGTCTAATACCCTAAAGACATAAAATCTAATCTACCTTATCCCCTTAATGTAAAAAAAGATAAAGTCTAACAAAGACTTTTGGGAAAAGTATCACATGCTTCTCCACCCATAGCCCACCATATTTGAATTTGAGTACCTAGCCCACCGGATTTGACTTTGGTTTCCAAAGATACTATTCTAGAATCTCAATGTGGGAAAGGCTTCCAAAATTCGTGAAAACATGTGTCTTGGTCTTTACGCATCTCTTTTGGGATTAAATAAGAATGATAATAAGCCCATTTTCCACTTCCATGCATGAACCTTGGGTTTAGGCCTTTTAATACAGTGAGATGGTCTTATGTTGCCACTTAAAGACTGTTTAATATTCCTTGAATAATTAGGCCTTGAAACCCCAACTTTTCACTTTCCATCAAGTCAATGGTATATTCCGGTTTCAAATCATATCCTCAGAGAGGTTTCGTATGTACCCTGTGTAGATGACAGGGATCAAACCCCACGTAGCTCAAATGGGGGAGGCATAGGATCAGGGTGTACACAGAGGGAAACAACCTGAAGACATGTTGGGGTTTACACATTGTTAGCTTCCCATCATAAGAGGAACACTCTTGGTTGGATGATTTTGGATTATGCAAGGATTATATGTGGTTAGGTTCTCAGGTGCCACAAGGAGTGGTGATGAGATGGATGACATGATCTCACCAGGATGTGGGGGACTTGGTGCAGATTAGAATTAATGATTCATGGTTGGATGAAGTGGATGGGAGGAATGGGGTGGAACTTATGTAGAGAAGACATCGATGTTGGTCTTGAACCACATAGTGGCTTCCTACATGTCCCTATGCTAGGGAATCAAAATCCACATAGTTTTGTGGGGCGGTGGGACACATGAGGAGTTGGCCCGTGAGAATGGACATAGGGATGGGATCCAAATACAGCAGAACATCTAGGTTAGTGAATAACCTTCACAAAACAAAAATGCTCTAGGGAAATACTAGGATGAGACATGAGTGATGGGATTGAACATCATAGAGGCTTCCTATGTATCCCCATGGTAGAGAATAAAAATACTCATAGTTTGGTATAGGGTCATGGAATTAGGGTATATAAAAAGTAAAATGACCTAATGACAAGCTGTCGAATATTAATGGATATAAGCCCAGGATTTGTTCTGACGCTACGAAGGGACGAACCAAGGATGTGGTTTCTAGAAAATGGGACACTGATGTTTACCAGTATTTGGGGTTGAACCACAGAAAGGCTTCATATGTATACTGTCTAGGAGAAAAACATCGAAATCCACATACTTTGAATTGTTTTACCAATGATTGGGGTTGATCCTCTGGGATGCTTCATATGTTCCCTATCTTGGCGACAGTTATTAAAACCCACGTATATTGAATGGGTGTACCGGTGTTTAGAGTTTAACCTCATGGAGTCTTCCTACGTACCCTATCTAGGGGAAAAGGATCAAAACCCATGTAGTTCAAATAGGTTTACCAGTGTTTAGGTTTAAACCTTAGGGAGGCTTCCTACATACCCTATTTTGGAAACAAGGATCAAAAGACACATAGTTCGAATAGGTTTAATATTGTTTTGGGGTTGAACCTTAGGGTGGCTCCCTTTGTAACATGTCTAGGAGATAAGGATTAAAACCCACGTAGTTCGAATAGGTTTACCAGTGTCTGCTGTTGAACCTCGTGGAGGCTTCCTACATACACTTTATAGGAGAAAACGATCAAAACCCATGTAGTTTGAATGTATACAGTTTAACATGTGTGGAACAACAAGGGGGATACAGTTTAACATCATGAGGAATGGGGGTGAACCGACATGAAGTGGTTGGGACCGACGGGTGATGGGATTGATCCTCAAGGAGGCTTCAAACGTACATTTCCTGGAGAGGTAAAAGATAAAAGACCACACAGTTATGTGGTGTGGGATGGGACATACACACTAAGAATGCCCAAAAAGGGTGTCATGGTCAATGATTACTCTATGCTTACATGAGACTTGGTTTCTGTGACAAACCAGAGGCAAAAAAGAGCTAATGATTGCATCACAAAATGTGCCCCTGTAAGGAATGGAGTGGGGCTTGCGCATGGCTAGTATACTAGCGAGATGGAGATTGTGACTTACTATAGAATGGTGTCTTGATGGAGATAAATCATAAAGGGAGAGGGATGGGGTATCGTGAGTCACTTGTGCCCATCTCTCCTCTGGTCATTGTGCACAAAAGAAGAGAGGAGGAGTAAGCGCACTACCTCTTTCAAGAAAGTCTAGGGTATTACACAAGGATGGTTTCCCTCCCCTACAGACATATGTCATTCCATGAAAGTAGGATCCCATTCCATGTGAGGAAGATCTCACTCTTGTGCAGACTAGTGGGAATGGAGATTGTACGAGGTAGGGCACCCCATGCATATTACATGGGGAGAGGCCACAATTTAACGTCATGTGATGAGGATGATGATTCATGGATGTTTAATATCCTACAGCTCAAGTGATGAGGATTCACTCCCCACCCCAAGGACTTACATAACTGGTGTTCTTTAACCCTTAGTAAATAGAAGGAACTTACAATGTCGTGGTTAGGTGGGGTAGTGGAGTGATCCATTGAGGGGCTCATGTATGCATGGATTTGCGAATAAGTAATAGTTTTTGTCATGCCTATGCGAAGAAACTAGGAGGCTAAGAAACACAAGAAGATGCACCACCCAAGAGACCTTGAAATCACTTTGCACAAACCTGGAGGTCCATATGGGGATGCAAACTCATGATAGGGGTGTCACGTACAATATGTGCATAGAAATGGTGCCTTAGGGTAAGGATGACACTGGAGCACACAAGAAGGGGCACGCCCAGGATTTAATGGTTTTTCACATGAAGGGTTGGTTGCGTGAAAAGAGTGTATATGCGGGAAATATTTTTAAGATATGAGAGAAAACATGCACGCAAGAGGAATATTTTTATACAAATGCATTAGAGTAAAAGGAAATGGACGAGGATCAATCCCTAGTGGGACTACCCGAAGGAGGACCCTTGAGAGACCTACCACACAAGATCCAATACATGGAGGCTATGTATTTTGTGTGATCGTAGAGGTGGTTTCTTTCCTAGGGTAGAGCGTCATTTTGCCTTCCATAACCATTTTTCGAAGGGTGGGGGTTACACTTCTATTTATAGATGGAAACTTCAGCAACGGTGCACAAGAGGAGATGTGCTCAAGGGGATGTTTTATGTATCATGGGTCATGCAAGGGTTTTTACACATATGGAAATCTTTTGTGCTAGGTAATATTCATTTGCGCCATAAAATTTGGTACTTTTCAGATGGTCTCTATGAAAGGCTTCATTTGACATCACATTGGGTGTGCATGGGTTTGCGCGCATATGGAAATAATTTGTGAAACTCTTAATTCTTGTGCGCAACTCCTTAAGGGGTGGCATAATTGTCCATGGATTCCAAATATGCCTTAAGATTGTTCAATAGTTCCCATTCATGACCCTATCAAAAATTCAGCATCAACAAATGCCCCCACCTCAGAATCAGTGCCAAAGGGGAGGGTCCAAAGGTCAGATTCTATGGGTTGTTCTGAAAAGAAAAGTAGCTCCCCATCAGTGCGAAAAATAAATGGCCCTTTGGCATGAAAACCACTTCCATGCATGTGAAAGGGCTGGTACCCGCCTATAAATGTGCTGAGGGCCCCCATGGACCTCACATTGACATTTTCATAAGAAAGTAACTTTCTATATCATGGATGAAAAAGATTCATTTCTGTGCTCATGTTCTCACAACTGATCTGAGTTTTTCGCGCACTCAGGACTCATTCGCGCTGCCATCCCTTGTTGGACCTAACTGACTTAGCAGTATTCTAGCACGCAATAGGCATTCTTATACGACAACCCCCCGTTCTTTCACGCACATCCCAGTGTGAATTTTAAAACCCAATTAAAATGGATGCTCAATAGACTAACGCGAATAGGGATTCTACTGCAGTTTGAAGGATGACTCAGATGATCACAAACCCTCATATTTTTCACACGAGAAGAGTTGTGTATGATAATCAAATGCTTTTTGGGATGCTGATGCATGCTCAAAAATATTACATCCTAAGTTTTAGTCTATTGATATGGAACATTTATTTTTTAAAGGAGGTGTTGATTCTATGATTTGAAACTGATACGCCACGGTCATCGGTGACATGCAGTGATAGCCTTTCGTAGATTAAAATCACAAACAACAGTCATCCTGCCAGGGAGACACAGAGCACAACCATCAACGTCTGGAATCCAAAGACATGGACTATTTTAGGAAGCGATCCAGGGCCTAGGGAATCTCTATCTCATTCTCTGAGAACCCTAAAAAACAGTAGTAACAATGAGACAAAAGGTTGGCAAGAATGGGACTTCAGGTCTGGGGGAAATTTCATAAGTGAATGGGATTGTGCATATTGGGTATTCCAAACATGCGAGGATTTCGGGGTAGAGTTGTGGTCTATTTGGATTTTTCAAGCTGTGTGGCCATCATAGTTTCACTTATACCATCAGTAGGACCTGTTACAAGAACTGTTTAGCCGGTGGTCTCCTGACTCCAATACCTTTCACCTCCACCACATGGTGGTAGGAATTAGTCTATGGGAAATCCATTTCATTGGGGGGATTACATTATAGGGGTACAAATCTGATGAGTTTCTCCCAACAGAAAACATTTTGGGGGATATGACGTGAACCCCTATTATAACATGGCATCTATTAGCACTGGAAAAGGAGAAACTTCCAATCAAGTAGATCTTAAAGGATATATCTTATTCTTGGTGGTTCAGTTTCTTTCTGACATTGTATAAGGTATTGAAGATACTAGGCCAAGGGAATAAGAGCTAGAACACATCATAGAGGGGGAAGGAGGGATCATACTGTATGGTCCTAGAAGTAGGTGAGTACCGATCCTAGGGATTTTTCATAAATGAATGTCTGGACCTGAATATACAGTATGCTGGGTTACTTACTGCATTTATGAGTAGGTGGATGCTACCAGTGAGGGACACAAGGACGGGGGGACCCCAATGAATGATAGTGATGACCAGAATCATAGTGGTTAAGAACAAGGTTAATCTGGGGATTCCCATACTCGAAAGTCTACACAGCATTTTGGGACGCATCTCGATGGGAAGCAAACCCAGAAAGATATGTGGGCTATTTCAGATTCTTTATGGCTAGGTTGTAGCTCCTGGTAGTGAGTATGACTTCTCAAATTCCATTCTTCCTCTAAGTGATGGTCCGTGACCAGCCCTCCTAAATATTATTGGAATCAGCCTGTTGACACTTAGGGAGGAAGGGATCAAGCTCAATATTTGAAGCTGTACCAAATTTTACATTCATCTATTTCAGACCCCAGTAGGTTAGATGTTAGATTATGGGTGAGGACCACTGGAGCAGAGGGAGTAATTTAATAGCATTGGGGGTGGTGTGCTTGTAACCGGAATCGATTGAAAAATGTTCTGCGAACTGTATGTGCTGACAAGGTATGCCAGACATTTTCAGAGTATGCATCAGTTATTGGAGAAATTATACGTAGAGGTTCGGGAAGAGTGACACCCTTTCATTCATCATCATATGTGACTCATGTTCCTGACTTGAAGCTTAGGTGAAGTGATCTCCCTCCCCCAACTGATGTCAATGCTAACCTATCAACAGAGTAGGCCGACCATTGAACAAAAATGTACCGAGAGGTGATTCTGTGGAAATGCATCCAAAAAATCAAGGTAGCTAGTGTGGAGTCCAGAGATTGAGGAGGTGGATGATGTTCCACAGGGAACATGAGAGGAGAAATAAGCTAGGTGGTTAGAACGACATGGGCGTGAATACTATCGGTGGGAGAATACAATGTGAGAATGTGCCTCAGCATTCTTAAAGAGGGTGGTCCCATGTGTTGCCTCATGGGCTAATTAGGAAACTAAATAGGAAGGAACTAAGGAATCTACAAAAAAAACAACCTCCAATGATATTTTCCCATCTATATGGTCGGCCTGGAGGATGCTGTGACAATCTATGTCCACCGAAGAGCTATGGAAGAGACAACTGCATTCCAGACACGACATACGAGACATAGGGTGCATCCAGGTAGCTTATAGGGTAAAAATTCATCACCGACATGCATACATGATAGCAATGAATATTAAGAAATCCTATTAGGGTAGTATGAAGAGCCGCAACTCCTGGTGAATGTGATACTTGTCCAAGAACATGACTGGGAAAAGTATCCTTCTGAGGATGATAATGATGAGGAAGAGGAAGAGGAAGGGGAGGAAGAGGAGGAAGAGAAGGAAGAAGATAAAGAAGAAGCAAAGGAAAAGAGGGAAGAGGAAGAGGGAGATGGGAAGGAAGGGGGTGATGGTCCTGGAGGTGAGGGACTTCTAGAAATAGTTTTCCTCTAGGGAATCCCCTATGAGAGTGGTGAAATCGCCGGCTCAAACACAGAACTAACTGAACAACTTGAGGTGAGTTCTAACTCTTATCTCTACTGGAATTTCTCATTTTTCAACTCTAATCTTATAACCAAACTCTATCCTCTTTAGGAACACATTGACGATGGTATCCATGAATACTTCAATATAAGGGATGAAGATATACCCATGGATGTAGAAGGACATGCTCATGAGCCATCATTTTGGATTGAGCATGATGGGGAACCATCCATTGTTGTTACGTGAAGTGATGAACCAAAAGGAAGGGATGAAATGGAGACCTCCAAGTATCAAGATATTCCTATAAGTTAGAATTATCTGGTACTTGTGATCTAGGTAACATGTTTTGAGGAATCTCCAGTGGTGGAGGCTCCCACCAGGATGTAGGTGCTGGATATAGACGTGCTTAGGTCTTGTAAGTATTTATATTTTTTGGATCTCCTATTTTATTAGGAAACTCATCTTCAAAGATATTCATTCCCAATCTAGTGTTCACAAGGCTACACTCTTGGAAAATCGTCGAGTCTGGAATGTATGTAAGAACCCAGCCAGTGATTTCACAAGCTCTTGTAGAGACGACTATTCAAGCTAGCCCCGCACTAGTACTTGGTGAGCCAGAAGCTGAAATCATTAGAGATAATACTGCTAGGATTGAGCTCTAGTCCTTCAAGGGTGAGGTCACTGAAGAGGAGGGATTTATAGAAGAGGACCCTACCACTGGACTCCTAGATATATATTTTTAGTATAGGCTTGCAGACCCTGAGGAGATGTATGAATCAGATCTAGACACAGTGCAAGTCATGAAAGTGCATCAAACACATTCTCAAATAGTCACAGATAGAATGTATGAGCTAGATGGTTTAACTTTACACATGGATACACTTTAATTGTTGCAGAGGAATGGATGATGACCATTTTTATATAATAGTCCATGATTATATGGGTGAGAAAATATGGGAGGGTAGACAATGCTATGATATTACCCAGTGTCTTAAGGAGTTAGAGAATACCCAGATGTATCTTAATGTTGTACAAGAAGTTTGAAACCTTGAATAGGAATAAAATGAAAGAGAATAATTTATCGTGATCCATTCTGATCTCACTGAAAAGTTGAAATCCATGCTGGCAGATGCCCAGGAGCTGGTGGTATAGGTGAGTCTCCAAATAATTGAGCTCCAAGCTGAGTAGGCATGAGTACAGGCCAAAGCTGATGAGTTAAACTTTATAGCTTTTGACGAAGAGAGGGAGCTCAAGGAGTGGGAAGTATACCTAGAGGATATGAGATAGAAGGTGTCATCACTAGAGAAATACATCAATGGAGCTGATCCATATGGTCCATGTTTTGGACAAACTCATAAAACAACCTCTTTTTTAACATTACTATTTAGAACTATGTGCATGGACTGATTATTTTCTTTCTTGCTTATTTTAGTGTATTCTGACTATAAATATGAAATAAATAGTGATTGATCCCTAAGCTCATGTGCGTCATGAAAGGTGTGGAAAACAAGAGAAAACTACTTAATTGATCATTTTGTGAATGAGAGAACTGTCTAAACATTTAAAGACCTAGGGTCTGAATGACCACCCAATGTTTTTGAAATAGTGAGGGGAGTCTTGACCAGGGAATAGGGTCCTTATAATTGTCAAGGCTCTCTTTCCCATGTACTCTAGTGTGGGAGAGGGATGATGTTAGGGGCATTGGAATTAATTCGAATAGAGGGGAGTGGAATGTGAGAATCATGATATCCAAAATTTAAAACACAGCAGTGATGTCATGAAAATAAACAATAAATATTAAAGAGGTTTGAAACACAATATCCCTATTGAGTTAACCGGAAATGGGGAAAGCAAACGAGGGCTGACTGATGATGTTGTTCGAAACACGAGACATAACTCAAAATGTTATTCATAGTCATCTGGAACATTGGAATAGGATAGTAGGTGAGCCATAGGAAAACATCCATATTGTTAGGGGGTTTCTTTAGATATGAAAAGCATGGAGGGTGGAATGATGGGTTGTTCAAATGGAGTCCAACACACAGAAAATTAAACCATTGTGATGAAAAAAATAGGTGAGTTCATCAGTCTAATCAAGGATCATACTCATTTCCATAAAGGTTCTCCCTAGTGAGAACCCAGAGGCCCCCATAGTTTTACTTCTTGCTAATGAGAACCATAAACATGTAGTTTAACATCATATGTGGAAGACTGAACTACCCAGAAAGAAAATTACTGGTGCGGTACATATCCCAATTTGAATGAGGACCACAAAATTCTACACCACACCACATTTTCCCAGTGGGATTCTTTAGATCATATACCATAGGTGGCCTAATAATGGGGCTGGACCTAAGGGAAAATGATCGGGACTTCCTACATGTCCCATAAGGTTGGGAATCAAGTCCAACATAGTTCTAGAGGACCCTTAAAGTTTAACATCAAATTGTAGGATGGAGAGTTAAAATAAGAGTTCCAAAAGGGGAGCATGTGGTTCATACATTATAGACTGAATGTGAATGAGGACCAAAGTAGTCCATAATGCACCATGTAATCCCCAGATAAGTCTTAGGTCAAGGGACCAAAGAAGGCGAAGTTTGGTCTAGGCCCAAGAAATTTTTTTCCAGGAAATCCTATGTACCCCATTGGGACAAATCAAGCCATACGTAGTTCTGAAAGCATAGTTTAACATCACATGGGATGAAAGGAATGCATGGTATGGCTGCACCAGTACACATCCTACAAAAACCACTAAGACCATGTGAGGTGTGCTCGATGTGGGAAAAAAGGGGTAGTGGCGAGATTTTTTTGGTAAAGGGAGGCATATATTATGGGCAATGGAATTATATGTGAACACCATCCCAATAATATGGACCATCCTACTTAATTCACACAGTTGCACTGAATGGTAATGCTGAGTGTGTTTGAATTCCACATAAACATAAATAACTGAATGGATGTGAACCATGATGCCTGATACCTAGATCACAATGATGGTGTCATGATGATGGAGTATAACTGTTGATCATGGTCAAAACACATCATTAATTTCGTGTTAGCCTAGTGTGGGGACAAACAAATGAGGGGAAAGCACTGACCATGTTCGAAACATGGGACCTATCACAAAATGTCATCCATGGTCTTCCGGGGCATTGGCCCAGTATGGTAGGTATGCTAATGTGGCATCGGACCTAGATGTAAAACATGAGTCCCTTCAGACATGGAAGAGGTTGGAGATCCAAATAAAGCACTCATGAAGCTTGGACAAGAAATTAGGGTATGTCTATGTGGAATCCAAAACTTCAATCTCTTCCGTGCTGTGCATTTGAGTACACCAATAGAACGTATCAGATAGAGGGAGTTGAATCTCATTACAAATACAAGGGTCTTGGGGACGCAAACTCCTAGTTTAAGGTCATATAGTGGACCATTGATAGGGAACATGGTATAATGGAATGTGTGTACGGTGGTGAATTAGAAAAAAACCCAATGTGGATGATAACTAAAGAGGCCTTCCATCATATGACACATTCATGATAAAAACATGCACACAATTTAGAGCCGGGATGCTTGGACTGTGGTATGCAGTTTAACTTCATTTGTGTGGATGAATGAAGGATTTTTAGTACTTAGTACTAGACCCCAAGAGGAAAAATCTCGGTGTTACTATGTATCCCATGAGGATGAGAATCAAGACACATATAGTTCCCTTGGGAAGATCTTAGTTTATTGTCATAGAGCTCGGATCGGGCGAGGAAGTGACAAGGGAGACACATGGTACGGTTTTTGAAAAACCCTAAATGAAGGAAGAAATATGTCCATATTATACCACATGCTCCTAGGAGAAGCATTAGGCCGGGAGACCAAAGGTGGAATTTGGGTTGGGCCTGAGATTAATTATCTGGATGTTATTACATATCCCATGAGCATTGTAATCACACCATATGTAGTTCTAAAAGCATTGTCTAGTTTAACATCATGTGAGAATGACATGGTAGAGTGGACGAAAGATCCTTGAAGGAAAAAAATCATGGCTGTCATAAACCTGAAGTGAATGAGGACCCAAGAGTTCCTCACCACACCACATGCTTCTGATAGATTTTAGGCCAAGGGGGTAGAAAGAGGGAAGGATTTGAGATACCTAGGGATAGACCCGAAGACTAAATTTCTAGGAATTCTTATGTATCCCATGAGGATGGGAATCAAGAAACACATAGTTATAGAAAATGGCATGGTAGGGTTACAATACCAGGGGAAATATTGTTGTTTTGGTCTGGCCCATGCTCTGAAAGAAGAATCATTTGATGGATCTTGTTTGTTATTTTGGTTGGATGTGGTTTTTAAGCAACTAACCCAGGATGGTGAATACGGGCATCGCTGCAAGAATCAAGCCATATATTGGCCTTGAAAAATGGCATAGTGGATGAATGATACCAAACATGATGTCCCCTCATGCGAGGACCCCAACATGTCGTGCAGTTTTTCGTTGTGCAGCAAGGATGATAGTATCATAATTTAAGGTCATATGATAAGACCCACCCATGCATTTTAATGTCGTACAGAAAAGATGAATAGTTTAAAGTCATGTGGGTCCAGACAGTATAGTTTAATAATATATGGATTTGAGTCACACAATAGAGAAAGGTTATAAAGGGAATACATGTGGTGTGAAAAATCATACCTGACTTGGAAGAAGGAAAGGTCCACACCACACTGTGCACAATTCAAGAGGAGAAACCTCAGGCCAAGGGGCTGAAAACGGTTGAAGGACATAAGCCTGGACCCATAGATGAAATGTTCAAGAATTCATATGTATCGTATAAATATGGGAATCATGACATTTGTAGTTCTTAGAATTTTTTCAATTTAAGGTCATGCGATAAGGATGACTTGAGTCTTAGATTATGGTCATAGATCTCAGACCAAAAGAAGCGAGATTCATCAAAATGGGTGCAACCCTTAACTGAGTCCCTAAGGTCACATGAGCTAATTTCATTGTGGGAAAATAATTTAGATAATATCTTCACAACACGTGGAATACAGAGAAAAGTGATATGGTGTGAAGCATCAAATGACACGACCCTATGGAATCATCCTCCTAACACGCAAATGCTCACTGAGGGATTGCACGAAGAGTGTTGAAATTCCACTTGGACATGATGGAGTAGAAATATTTGTGGGTCACGCAACAAATATTCATGGCTTAATAAGGGTTTTATAACGATGGAGGATAACTTTTGACCATATGCAAAACACATCATACATATTGTGTGACCTAAAATGGGAACAAACTAATGAGAGTTGACCACTGAACATATTCATAACATGAAACTTGTGTAAAATTTTCATTTAAGGACCTCCAAGATGTTGGCCCAAGGTGGTAATCGAGCACTAAGACCTAGAAACCATGCCTTTTGGGGGTCCTTTTGTATGTGAAAGATAATGAAATCCCAAATAAAGGGAAACATGAAGCATTGAAATGGAGGAAAACATACCATCTAGAACCCATCAGTCTATGTTCTAAACTGCAGTGCATCTAGGCACATTGGTGAAATGTCAAAGAGGGTTGAGGGGCCCAATTTTAGAGCAGACGACTTGAGAAGATGAGTGGAGGAATGGGGGATGGGGATCTCTCAAGAGGGGGGTTGTAGCATTGATGTTGAAAACCAAACGTGAACGAGGCCAAACGAAGTCCTAACCACACCACATACCCCCCCAGAGGTCTTAGCCCAAGTTTTTAGAAGGAATAAAAGATTTATAAGAAACATGGTTGCACCAAAATAAAAAATGTATGGTAATTCCTATGTATCCCATGTGGATTGGTATCACGAAACAGGTTGTTTTGAAGTGCCATGCAATTTCACATCATGCGTCATGGAAGATGGGAAGAGGTGTCTCGAAGATGAATGTGTATGGTGTGGTGAATAACCCGACATGAATGAGGACATAAGCCCACATATGCCACACCATTCACAATTCTGAGAGATAACTCAGGCCAGGTGTATAAGAGAATGAATGGATGGACCCGGGATGGACCTGAAGAAGAAGTATCTGGGTATCCCAACATAACCCATGAGGATGGAAATCAAGTCGTACTTAGTTATTGAGATGTTGTTCAGTTTAATGTCATGTGACAAGGATGTGGTATATATTATTTTATGGTCATATATATCAGACTATAGATTCCCTGTTTAATGTCATGTGCCTGGGACAGAAGGGAGGAAAGGGTGAATCACTGTGCCTATCATTCGGGATACCATTGAATGGCAATAATGATTGGGGATAATTTTTGACCATGTTAACAATAATGTACCCCTCTCATGGTGACCTAGAATTAGAAAAACTATTGACCATCAAGCATTAACCATATTCGCAACGCGGGACATGTGTCAAATTGTTGTTCGGGATCCTATGGGACATTGTCCCAAAATAGTAGGTGAGCCAATTTTGCATGGGACCAGGCCATTAGAGGGTATCCATTAGATGTAAACAAATGTGCAAACCCCAAATGGTGGGATGCATGAAGCGTGGTGGTACACGTGTAGTCTGACGTCTTGAGGTAACGACGATTGATAAAGGAGGGGTGTCTCAAGGAGATGTTTGTGGGGTGGAACAAATAGCCCGACGTGAACATGGACATAGATTCCATACCACACCACATGATCCTAAGTGAGAACTTAGTCCATGAGGCCTCAAAGGTCGAGGGATTTGAGTTTGGGACAAGGATGAAATGTCCTAGCATTCCTATATATCTTATAAGGATTGTAATCATTCCAAACATTGTTCTAAAGTGTTGTGAATTTTCACATCATGTAACAAGGATGAGGGGATATCTTAGTTTAAGGATGTAGAGATTGGGCCATTTTTCATGACTTGAAAGATCCTTTTTTATTTGATTTTCGAAGCAGTCACATTAAGTGAGAGCGGTAACCGGAGGGATACAAAATCACAATATGCCCCATTCAAAATTCAAAATTCAGAAAACAAACCAGTGATACATAGAATCCAATATGATCAGATATTTCCCCAGTCGCCAGCCAAGCGCATCATAGAGCATTATCACCATGCCGTAAGCCGGAATCTTATCATCTGTAACCAACATCATCACTGTAATAGTAGCCATCATCATCAGGCCATTTTGCAAATTATCATCCTATGGGAAGAGTGATGAGTAAATTTAAGTCCTTCAGCATGGATAAATCACACAGTTTAACATCATGCGTTGAGGATGGTATAGTTTAAAGTCATGTGGGACTACTGAGAGAAATAATTCATGAGGAATTTAGAATTGTTGGGAGGAGTAATACACTAATCATCAATAGTGACTAGGGAGTATGCATCATATGGGTAAACCTTGTGAATGATATAAGGTCCCTCCCTTTTCGGATCCATCTTTGGTGGCTTCCTGCCAGGTATCATTAGCATTCTTAGGGCCAACACCATGTCACCTCATAATGAAAGAAGGAAGGTGAACTTTCTTGTTGAAAAATAAGTCTATCCTATTCTGATTCCTTTCCAGATTGTGTAGGGAACATAGCCTGTTCTCATCATTCACTTCCAGTTTATCCAGATAGGTTTCAACTACTTTTTCTGGTTCCTACTTATCATAGATGGTTATACGTAATGAAGGCTACTGAATCTCAATGGGTTGGACTGTCTCTATTCCATACACCAGGGAATATGGGGTCACTTGAGTGGAATTATGAGTTGTCATTCGATAATCCAATAATGCATTGGGTATTTTTTGACCAACTCTTCTTGTTATAACCAACCATCTTCTGTAGAATGATATGGATTGTTTTTTTAATTCCTTGATCATCCCATTTTCATGCAAATGATAGCAAGAGGTATGATTAGAACAGATGCCATAATTGGCATACAATTTCTTTAGTTCAACTTCCCAAAAGATGGTGACTCTATTAGTGAGGACAATGTGAGGGACTCTAAATCAGTAGATGATATTATAGCTCAGAAATTAAACGATAGATTGGGCCTTGACTTCCTTGAGTAGAAATACCTCTGCCCACATGGAAATGAAATCTATGGTAGTTAGGATGAACCTGCACTGCCGACATTTCACTAGTGGATATGGTCCCATGACAAATAGTCCCAATACCGAAAAGGGCTAAGAGTACTTGGTAGTTTAGAGAGGTTCTAGAGGCTGATGCATGATATTGGCATGGATTTGGAATGAATGGATCCTCTTGTGAAACTGATATAGTCAAAGATCATGGTGGGACAAAAATACCCCAATCTACGGATCTGATGAGAGAGTTTCGGCCCAGTCGGATGATCTTCACAGGAACAGTCTTGAACCTACTGCATGACCTAAGAAACTGCATCTCGCTGAATGAAATCGAGGATAATCCTATCAAACTCGCATCGTTTGAGGATATTCACAAGATTGGGAGCACACTAGAGGGTGAAATTAACTACGTACCCTTGGATTCTTTCCAGATCAGATCGATCTTCTAGGAGATTATAATGCTATAGATACTCGATAAAGGGGTCCTCCAGTCATGAATCACTTCTAACACCATGGTAGGGGGTTTTGGCAGTCTTGACGTGGAGGCATCAGCAGTAAGGTGGCTTACCAGCAGGCTATCCTCATCATCCATAGTAACCAGAGTGATGACCAACCGATGCACCACATTTAAAATCAAATCATCCTGATTAGGCTCTGCAAAAGATGTGGTCTAGCTAGCCAGGGCATCAGCTCGACCAGTTTGTGAATGAGGGACTTGAGTAACATATGGACGAGAATGGAACGAGGCCGTCAACTGGAGGGCATGTTATAACACTGGTACGAGCTCCATCATTCAAATTAAATAGTCACCATTGATCTTCTTGATGGCTATTTCAGAGTCCCCTTTCACACTTAGGTTGGGAATGAAGATCTCAAGGGCTAGCTCGAGACAGAAATGATAGCCTAGTACTCTGCCTCATTTTTGGTACAACCTTGTGAAATCAACAATGAATATGGTTGAACTACTTGCGCCAGAATGATGAAAATGATACCTAGATCCACAATATTGAGTCTGGGATCCTTGAGTCTTCTGCCATTAGGGATTCAGGAAGCACCATCAATGTTCATTTGCTGACAAAGAATGGATTGATCTACTGATAGGATTACCACATTCAAAAAATCAAGATCTAGATATTGGTCTATGGGAGTTGGATTGGTGGAAAGAATGATTACCAATGCATGTCCCATGATATCCTTTTAGGTGACAAACTTGATGTATAATTTTTGGAGGATCACCGCCCACTGTTCTAGATGACCTGTCAACATGGGGCAGTTCACAATGTACTCTAGCGGATCCACTCAGGACACCAACTGTATCTCATGGTGCTGCAAGTAATGTCACAATTTCTACACTGTGAATACTAGTGCAAGGTAGCTCATCTTGATAGAGGAATACCCGATGTCTATATCGAGGAGAATGTGGCGGATATACTATAAAATATTCTCTGTTTCAACATTATTTGTTTGGGTGAGAAGGGATTTGAGATATTGTTCTTGAGTGGTCACATAAATGACTATCAACATTCAAAGAATTGGTGGCATCAGAACCGAAGGCTGTAGTAGGTACTTCATTATTTTTTTAAAAGTAGTCTGACACTCCTCATCCCACTGATAATTGACAACATTCATCATGAGTTGTGAAAATGGATTACACTTTCCAGCCATATTCGTGATGAATCAGCATATGTAGTCTAAGTTACCATGAAATCCATGGAGGTCCTGAATGTTACTCCGATGAGACATATGACTGATGGCCTTGATCTTCTACAGATTGATCTCAATGCCTCTATATCTGATAATGAAACAAAGAAACTTTCCAAAGGTTACCCTGAAGGAAAACATCAAGGGGTTTATCTTCATATGGAGAGAATGGAGGAAGACAACCAATTTCTCAAGAATTTTGAGATGCTCCTAATTCTAGAGATATTTGACCACCAGATCGTCCACATATAATTCCACCAATCCTCTAAGGATCAGCTTGAATATGAGTTTCATGGAACGATGAAAGAGAAAATTTATGTGCCTATTTTTAATAAAATAATGATTATTTATTTAATATTTTCCAATGATAAAACTCATGTATAATAATGCTTTATTAAAATAATGGGTATTTTGAATTATAAAATAAAAATGGTCTAAATTGTTAAAAGTGAATAATTCTGGATTTTTGATAGATTTTTAGGTCAAGGGTTCTTTTGTCATTTAATTAAAAATTCAATTCCTAATTGAGTGATTCTTTTTTTAAAATATTTATTTTTTTCCTTATACGTTTTCTTTTGGATCATGGTCTGATTGGAGAATCTAAAGGCGTTACAAGACCAGTGAAGTTGAAGATTTTTCTAGGTAGATACTGTGGACCCCACCACCATAACAGAACCACATACTGACCTAAAAATCTTCAAATGAGGTGATTCTAAATGGAAAAGACCGAGGAAAAAGAGGCGTGTTTTGTAAATTTAATTTAGAGAGTTTTTAATTCATTAAGGTTTCCATTTGATGTTAATATTTTGAATGAATCTTCCTGGATCCTTCATCCAGATAAGTAACACTCAATAGAAAATCATACCTCATACATCCGGTGTAAATTAAGAGAAACTCTTGAGGTTGTACATGAAAGATGTTTTGGAACAACATTCATAAAGTCCATAATGTGTGGAGAGGTCGTTTTCATTTCCATTGATTCATGATAATCTGTAGGTTTTGAAATATAGAGAAGTTTAATGGATTGAATAAAATTTTTGAGTGAAACAACCATACCTACCTCTACCTAGGTCCAATGTTCCTGAAATTTTGATAGGAGAAAACCAACATATTTAATAACATATTTAATGAAGAAGTAAAAAACAAAAATAAGTCATTTATGGGCGCTAAAACATGTCAATGTTCAAAGGTGATTTCCTATAAAAAAGAAATGTGCTCATACCTCTCAAAGCATTTAATCTCATCCCATTTTCTATCCTAATCATTATAAGTCACCAGGGAAGAGATATCCACTGAGGGAGGCCATCCACAATCCTCCCCATTTCATCCTTATCATTTTCTTATTTTTCATTATTTTATTTTTATTTAAATTTTAATTGAAATTTTAGTTTTATTAAATAAATCAATGCATTTGTGTTTCTCCATCTATCGATATTTCATTATTTCTTTCCCTGTCTCTCTCTCCCCGCTTCAACCCACTCCCCCAAGTAATATCATATGCTTTAAATGAGAGGATAACCCTAAGACCTATCCTGGGGGAAGTCAATGTGTTCATGAATTTTCTATAAAGTTAAATTTTATGTTTATAGAAGTAATTATGTATCATGCACGGGTAAGGAAAATGTCCCTGATGTGGTGACTACCTCCGATGATATGCAAATCATCCTATCAATATTCTTTTATTTAATAATTTTTCCTCTCTCTAATGTATAGTTCATCAAACATTGTAGTTGAGCTAATAAGTGGACGAAACAGATTTGATTGAACTGATTCCTGGAAGATGACACATTCTAGAAAAAGGTGTGTCATCAACCATGATTTATGGAGGAGGTGTAATTGAGAGTGCTCATACATTCAATGATATTCCAAAATTTCAAATTAAATAATAGTATTTCAAACATGATATTTCATGTTTGTATTATCAAACTGAAATAAAAAATATAAAGGGTAATAGTGATTGAACATTAAACTAACCCCCAAAACCACGTTCTTATTAATGCATTCTGTTCAAAATTTCCTGATAGTTTAAATTATCATTTTATTTTTCATTATTTTAAATAATAAAAATCCCAAAAAGATTGTTATCACATTAATTTAAAAAACAAATCCTCCAAAATAGGTATTTTAGGTGAAGTAGATAATGTCAGTGAACTAAATCGAGAAGGCTTCTCAATAGAGATGACCACGACCAACCACTAGGCTGCACTAGGAAAAATATAATTTCTTTCTTCCATGCCCCATGATAGGGATGCATCAAAATTGGTTCCATTTCTAGGGATCTAATCAATAGTTCATTTGATTTGTATATTTTCACATATTAGAACGATTTTATTTATTTAAAAAAACTAAAAAAATCATTCCATGATGAAATCCAATTAATATTATTATACATGGACTGAAAATTACTCACATGTGAAAGAATAAAAATTAGACTAAACTGAGGTGTCCCTCCAATGAAGAGCTGATGCACTTGTGATAATGGTCAAGAAGGTGGAAAGATTCACAAAAATATAGATATCACCAGAATATTTTAGGGCCATGGTCGATTAACTCTAAGATGAATTACAAATATTTGATGAAAAGATGGAAGTGCCACTGGTCTTCCAGGATTTCACTGAAGACATCCATGATGTTGAAGCAAAAATCGACGCAGTTGATCCCGACTACCTACCTCCATCTAGAGAGGATCAACATAAAGAGGCACTTTAAATTGAGGAGGATATTAAAGTCTAACCGACTCAGGTATATGATACAATCGTGAACTCAGACTCTTTTTATATTATTGAAACTAATTTTAGTATCACACCTAATAGTTTTTGAATTTTCAGATCTGACCATCTCATAGTACACCATAGAGGATGACAAGGGAAATAAATTGAACCCATTGAGGAA
Source organism: Viscum album (assembly GCA_963277665.1). Lineage (NCBI taxonomy): Eukaryota > Viridiplantae > Streptophyta > Magnoliopsida > Santalales > Viscaceae > Viscum > Viscum album. The sequence continues at coordinate 1,989,279,363 of OY728141.1, forward strand.
CATTTAGAGATCTCTAAACACACTTAATATTTACTAGAGCCTACTCTAGAAGGGAAAGGTAATGTTATAAAATCAGAAACAAATGTCGAGGAGGTTCTATACTTTATCCTACCCCCACCATGAATGATGTACCATATTGTGAAGGGGGTGTATCTGGTGTACTATATCCACAGATTCCACCTCAAAAAGAAAAAAATAAGTGGATTCTGATAAAAAAACATGTGTTGGTTCTGATCAATGAAGCCCTAACCACCATCATAATTTGGATAATAGCTGGTACTACCCTCTGGAGGTTGTGAAATAATCCAAGGCCCACGTGGGGGATCATACCAAGATTTATCATTACATTATTTCTATGAATTTAGATTTAAATTTCATTTCTTATGAAATAATTTGTCATCTCGCCTCCTCACCCTTTTTTATTTTGTGCTTAAAAGAAATGATCCTTGTAATTAATTGTGTAATTTTGTTTTATATGATCATGATGGTAGAAGGAGGCCACAAAAATTGAAGGATGAGGGACAAAGAATTATTTTCAAAAGGGTGTTCATTTTCATTTTCTGTCTTTTTAACTCCATACATTTTTCTACAAAAACATTTTATGAGCTTTTAAAGTTTAAATTGCATGCACACACTTGATTTTATGCTCTACATGACTAGTCTAGGAGACATGAGATTCATAGAAATCTCATAATTCCATGTTTTAGATTTCAATATTAATGATATTTAATGAGTATAATAGAGAATAAAATGATTGAAATGAATAATTTATATTGAAATATTGAATCAATATTTGAAGAAATTGATTCATTCATGTAAATCAAATTTCCCCGCCATATTTTATGCATTGAATTTCTATAGTTCATGTAAATCTATTTGTTATTATTAGTCATTCCATGAGTGACTGTATAATTTTATATTTCCCATTCCTTAGATGATTTCTAGCCCAAGTAAATTCTATTTATCTTGATAATATTTATTTAGTGATCTTGGGACATGTCACCTGATAGAACATGTATTGAAACTTTTCAAATCTATGACTGTGAAAAAACACATATAATATGATTGCGGCATCCTGTGAAAAGACATTTATCCTTAAAATAGAACCTCTACATCAATAATTATTTTATCCCATAGAGACCATGAATGACCTTGTTATAGATGATCCATTTTCAATCCATTTTTATCCATTCATACCCTCCTCTTAGTATTTTCATGATAATTTAATGGTGAGGTGTGGGGGTAAAGGGAATCATGGTGGATAGGATGATATAAATTATAAGGAAGATGTGTGGGGTTTCTTTTGTTGGAATTGAAAAGGGTTGTTGAATCAATAATTATACTCTATTTTTCCCCTTTTGAATATAAAAATGGCAAAAATGACAAAATGAACCAAAAAAATAGTAAATTGGGTTGTGATTTGGGAGAACAAAAAATCAAAATTTTCCAAGACCGATGATCTTCTAAATGTATGTGGTTATGTGATTGATTTGAGGTTTTATATATTAATAACATTTAAAAAAAGAAAAAAAATTAAAAAAGTAAAAAAATATTCAAGCGAGTGCACAAATAATTAATTATGCATAATTTGATCATGAACATACTTTATGTTTTTGGGGAAGTGGGTGTTGCTACTTTGAAGGGGAGAACTTCATTTAAAATTTAGATATCATGCATTGAACATAATAGATAATCCTCTTTCATGATCCTTACTATTTAAGACATTAAACTCTACCATCGTTAATCTGGAGAGTCTTTTGAACCTTTATTGCATGTCCTCATGATTTTATGTGTCCTTTGTCGTTACAAAGTGGATAAAGTAGTTCATTTACAAGCCTATGGATAAATAGAATTTTTTAATGATATGATCATAACAATAATTTAATTGTATCATGAATTATGTGAGAAAAGAATAAAATGTGAGGTAAATCATGACATGGAATGATTAATAATAATGAATTTAGGAGCTTAAATGAATTAATGGAGAAGTTCCATCATTTTTCAAAGGGGAAAAGTAAAATACACGAATTATTGGTTTCTTTGAAAAATGAGAAATTTTTTTGATATTTTATGTGGATTTTTGAAGGTTTGAATTGATAGTGATAACTGTTTGATTTTTTGTGTGTTTGAGTTTTGGTAACATAGGGGTCCTCTGATTTTCATGTTGAGATTTTATGTTTGAGGACAAGCATGATTTAAGTGTGGGGGTATTTGATAGTGGAAATTTATGTTTATATTTTTAATCAAATAATGAATAGTATTTAATATTTTTCAATGATAAAATCCCTGTAATTAAATGTTTTATTAAAATAATGGGTATTTTGAATTATAGAATGAAAATGGTCTAAATTGTGTGAAGTTCATAATTCATGATTTTCTATTTTTTTACGTCAAGCGTATTTTTTTCATTTATTTGAACATATAATTCCAAATTGAGTGATAAGTGTTTGTTAGAATACATATTTTATTTCGTTAAACTTTACTCCTAGACTAGGGTCTAATTACGGCATCTAGAGGCCTTACAAAATCAATGATGTTGAAGATTTTTCAGGGTGAACAGTGTGGATCCCACCACCGCAACAAAACAAAATCTCATACTACACACCTTGATTTGAAGTGATTCTACCTAGAAAAGTTCGAGGAAACATATTCATGTTTCAAAAATTGATTTTAGATAGTTTTGAAGTCGTTAAAGATTTTATTGGGTGTTCTAGTTTTGAAGGAAGCTTCCTAGAACCTTCTTCCAAAAAAGTAACAGTCAATAAAAAATTCATATCTCTAGCATACGGTGGTGAAAGAAGCTGAAATTTTCAGGGTGTTCATGAAATAAGGATTAGATCAACATTCCTAAAGTACATAACGCTTGAAGAGGTATTTTTCATGGCCATTGATTCATGATAATCCATAGGTTTTGAAATCTGGATAAGATAACTGAATCGAATAAACTTTGAGAGTGAAAAAAACCATAACTACCTATAAATATGTTCAAATTTGCTTATTTTTTTTGGGATACAGAAAAAATATTTATGAACATTATTCATGTAGGGGGAAATGAAAAAAAGTAATTTATGGGGGCTAAAATGCAACAAATTGTGAAGGATAATTCTACCTATAAAAGTGGAGGAGCTCCTACCTCTGAAAGCATTCCCTCTGATCCAATTTTCCATTCCATTCCATCCAAGGTAGCATAGAGATATCTACACCAAGGGAGACCGGATGTAATCCTCCTACAATATATTTTTTCATTATATTAATTTTATTTCAATTGTAATTAAAAATTTAGTTTTATTAAATTAATCAATGCATTTTTGTTTCTCCATTCATCCACTTTTCAAGATTTCCTTCCCTCTCTCTCTCCCCCTTCCTCCCACTCTACCCTGTAATATATTAATCTTGTAAATGTGAGTCTAACCCCGTGAAATGGACTATGGGCGGTAAAATTGTTCATGATTTTTCATTAATGTATAATTTTTTGTTTGTAAATAGAATTGTGTAGCATGCAATGGTAAGGAGAATGTCCCTGATGTGTTGACTGCCTATGATGACATGAAACACAACATATATCTATTATTTTTTTTTAAAAAACTTTCCTCCCTACCTTTGTTAGTTCTTGAAACATTGGAGACGATCTAATCAATGGAAGAAATGTCTTCAATTGAATAGGGTCCTGGAAGATGACACATTCTTGAGAAAGTTATGTCATCAACATTCATTAAAGGAGTATGTGGAATTGAGAGTGCTGTTGAATTCAATGATATTCCTCAATTTATAAATAGAAAATATTAGTTCAAATAGAGTTTTCATGTTTGGATTATCAAACTCAAATAAAACAAATAAATGATAATAGTGATCGAACATTAATCCAACCCTCAAAACTAAGTTCTTTCTTATTAACTCATTCTGTTCAGATTTTCCTGATAGTTTAAATTATCATTTTAATTATCATTATTTTAAAAAATAAAAACCTAAAATATTTTCCTTTATTTCATTTAAAAAACCCAAAAAATATATATAATATGTGAATTAGATAGAGTAAGTGAAGTAAATTGAGAAGGCTCCTCAAGAGAGACTACCCTGGCCACCCACTCTGCTGTACTAGAAAAAATAAAATTGCTTTTGTTCACACACCCTGACAAGAGTGAATTAAAACCGGCACCATTGTTGTGGAGGCAATCAATAATTCATTTAATATTTCTATTTTCACATTGCAGTATGATTTCATTTATTAAAAAAAAATATTTCCAAGATGAATTAAAATGATCATTATTCTACATGGACTGGAAATTACTCACCGGTGCAAGAACAATGAAACAAACTACACTGAGGAGGCCTTCAAATGAAGAGATAATGTGATTATCATAATGGTCAACCTGATGGAAAGAGGCATGGAAACAAGGATATCACTAGATGATTTCATGTCCATGGTTGATGAACTCAAAACTGATTTAAAAAGATTCGAGGACAAGTAGGAAGTTCCACTGGTCTATCCCGATTTCACTGAACACATCCATGAAGATGAACCCAAACCCGAGGTGGAGGATCCTGACCACCTACCACCATCTAGGGAAGATTGAATCTAAGAGGAACATTAAATTGAAGAGGGTATTAAAGTCAAACCAAATAAGGGAGATGATACAATATTGAACTCAAAATCTTTTAATTTTATTGAAACTAATTTGAGTATTAACCCTAATAGTTTTGAATTTTCAGATTTTTCCATGTCATATTATGCCCTGGTGGATAATGATGGAAAAAAATTTCACCTTTTGAGGAGCATTTAGATCTCCCTAAACACACTGAATGATTAATATAAATATTATAATAAGGAAAAAGGAATGTTCCACAAGTATAAATAAATGAGTAGGAGGTTCCATACTTCTGCATACCCCCTCCAAGAAAGCTATACCATATTGAGAAGGGGTCAGATCTGGTGTACTCTATCCTTGGAGTCCTCTTCAATAAGAAAAAATAAGTGGATACTGAAAAAAAATCACTTGTGGTGGTTCTTGTAAAAGAATCCCCAACCACCATCAGACTTTGGGTAACATCTCGTACTACCCTCTAGAGGCATTAAAAGAATCCAGAGCCCACTTGGGGGATCATACCAAGATTTTTATTTTCTTTATTTCTAGTAATTTAGATTTGAATTTCATTTCGTTGGAAATAATTTATCATGCGGCCCCCTCCCTCTTTTCATTTTTTTATTAAATGAAATGATCCTTGTGATTAATTAAGTAATTTTATTTTGTAGGATCATGATTGTAGAAGGAAGACACAAACATTGTAGGATGTAGACTGATGATTTATATTCAAAAGAGAGTTTATTTTCATTGTCTATATTTTCAACCCCATTTATTTTTCTCTAAAAACATTTTATGAGCTTTAAAAGTTTAAATTACATGCCGGAACATGAGTTTATGAACTACTTGAATAGTATATGAGACACGAATTTCTCAGGAATCCAATGATTCAATTTTTTAAATTTCAATTTTAATGAGATTTAATTAGTAAAATAGAAAATAAAATGATGGAAATGCATCATTGATATTAAAATAATGACTCAATATTTGATGAAATTAATTTATTCATGTGAATAAAATTTCCATACCATCATTCATGATTTGAATTTATAAAGTTCATGTGAATTGATTTTTTTATTTTTAGTAATTCCATGAGTGATTCTATAATGTTATATTTCCCATTCCCAAGATGATTTCTAGACCATATACATCCTATTTATATTGATCATATTTCTGGAGTGGTCTTGGGACATGTCACCATCCAGAACTTGTATTGAAACTTGTCAAAGCTATGACTGTAAAAAATAAATTTAAAATGATTGAGGCATTCTTTTAAAATATAAGTATTCTTAAAAGAGCATCTTTACATAAATATTTATTTTATCTCACAGATACCATTAATGGACTTGTTTTGCATGAGCCATGTTTTAAGCCATGTTTATCCATTGCTACCCTCCTTTTATTAATCGAGTTATATTTTAAAGTTGAAGAGTGGGGGTAATGGGAATCATGGTGGATCGGATGATATACATTGTAAATAAGAATTTTGGAGGTTATTTTGTGGGAATTGGAAAAGGTTGTGGAATCATTCATTATAGTATATTGTTTTACCCTTTTTAATTAAAAAAATGAAAAAAATGAAAAAAAGAACCAAAAAAGAAAAAAAATCGTTCTCATTTGGGAGATCCAAAAATCACAGTTTTGAAAGACCAACGATCTTCTGATTGTTTCTGGTTATGTGATTTATATGATATTTTATCTAGTAATGACTTTATAAAAAAGAAAAAAAATAAAAATTTAAGAAATATTCAAGAGGGTGCACAAATAATTTGTTATGAAAAATTGGATCATGGGCGTACTCTCAGTTTTCAGGGATGTGGGTGTTTCTATATTAAAGGGGATAACATAATTAAAATTTTGGGTATCATGAATTATATTAAAGATATAAACCTCCTACTTAGCCTTACATTTGATAACATCAAATCCTACCAACCTTAAGCTTTAGAGTCATTTGAACCTTTATTATAAGTCCTCGGGATTTTATGAGTTTTTGTCTTTATAAAATAGACAAAGTAGTTCATTTACAAGCTATGGATAAGGGTCATGTTTTCAGGATATGATCATAACTCTTATTTAATTTGATAATGATTGATGAGATAAAAGAATTAAAAGTGAGGTAAATAATGACTTCACATGTTTAATAATAACGATTGAGAAGATTGAATGAATGAAATGAAAAGTTCCATCATTTTTCGAAGGAGAAATGTAAAATACTTGAATTATTTGTTTTATTGAAAAATGAGAAATCTAATTGATATTTTATGTGGACTTTTGGATGTTTTTTAACTTTTTTTATTTTATTCATTTTAATTAGAATTTCGGTAACATTGGGGTCCTCTGATTTCCATGTTGAGATTTTATTCTTGAGGACATGCATGGTTTAAGTGTGGGGGTATTTGACAGAGAAACTTTAAGTGCATATTTTACACTAAAAAGTATTATTTTTTAAGATTTTAAATGATTAAATCCTTGTATTTAAATGTTTCATTAAAATAATTGGAATTTTTAATTATAGAATAAAAATGGTCTAAATTGTAAAAAGTTTATAATTCTATATTTTTGATAGATTTTAATGTAAATGATATTTTTTTAAATTATTTACAAATATAAATCGAAATTTAGTGATTAATATTTTTTAGATTCCTTATTTTTTGTCCTTCAATATTTTCATATGGATCCTGGGAATATTAGAGCATCAAGAGGTCTTACAATGTCAATGAAATTGATGATTTTTTGGAAAAACAGTGTGGACCCTACCATGGTAATTGAACCACATCTCGGTCTACACAGCTCCAATTGAGTTGATTCCACCTAGAAAAATTGAGTACAAATATATGAATTTTCTCAATTTATTTGAGAAACTTTTTAAGTCATTGTGGTTTCTACAGGATGTTATACTTTTGGAGGAATCTTCATAGAACCTTCATCCACAAAAGTAACACTAAATAAAAAATTCATACCTTCTACATCTGGTGGCCAATGATGGTGAAATTTCGAGGGATTCCTATAAAGGAGGTTTGAAAATAAACTCCTGAATTCCATAACATGTGAATAGGTAGTTTTTATGGTCCTTGATTGATGATAATATAGTGTTTTTGAAATATGAAGAAGCTGACTGGATAGAATAAAATCTCATAGCAATACAAACATCACTACTTCTACATATGTTCCAATTTGTGGAAATTTTGAGGGGGGAAAGAAAAAAAATTTATGAACATATTTCATGAAGGATTAAATAATAAAACAAGTTATTTATGGGTGCTAAAATGTGTCAAATTTCAAAGGATAATTCTTACTATAAAAGTAGAGGAGCTCCTACCTCTCAAACCATTATCTCTCATTCCAATTTCCAACTCATTCCATCCAAGGAACCATAGAGGATATCTCCACGAAGAGAGGCTGGCCAAAATACTCCCCATTTCATATTTTTCATTTTATTACTTTTCTTTAATTAAAATTGATCTCAATTTAAATTCAAATTTTAGTTTTATTAAATTAATCAAGGAATTTGTGTTTCCCCATCCATACACTTTTTATCATTTCTTTCACACTCTATGCCCCCTTCCACCCACTCCAACATGCAATATCTTACTCTTGAAAATGAGAGGCTAACCCCGAGACTTGGCCCAGGGGGAGGTCAAAGTGTTATGGAATTTTTTTACTGTTTAATTTTATGTTTGTAGATGGAATTGTGTAGCATGCAAGGGTAATGTGAATGTCCCAGATATAGTGACTTCATCCGATGAAATGGAACTCACCCTATCTTTATTCCTGTATTTAATCATTCCTGATCTATTTATTGGATATTTCTTTACACATTAGAGTAGATCTAATAAATGGATGAACAATATTTGATTAAACCAGGACCTAGAATATGACACATTCTAGACAAATGTGTTTCATCAACTTTGATTAAAGGAGGACATGGAATTGAGAGTTCTCAAGAATTCAATGCTATTCCATAATTTCTAAATAAAAAATAGTAGTTCAAACATGAAATTTCATGTTTGGATTATTAAACTGAAATAAAAAATATAAAGGGGAATAATTAATTAACATTAAACCAACCCCCAAAACATAGTTATTTCTTATTAACTTAGCCTATACATATTTTCATGATAGATTAAATTATTATTTTACATGTCATTACATTAAAAAATCAATAACCCAAAAAATATTTTCATCGCTTTGTTTAAAAAAAATTAAACCTCAAAAATATATAGATTATGTTAATTAGATAATGTATTTGAACTAAATTAAAAAGTCTCCCCCAATATAGATGACCATGGCCAGCCACTGTGCTGCACTTGGAAAAATATAATTTCTTTTTCCCACATCCTACAATAGGCGTGCATCAAAACTGGTGTTGTTGTCGGGGAGCCAATATATTGTTAATTTACCTTTTCTATTTTCATATCATAGCAAGATTTATTTTATTTTAAAAATACTAAAAAAATATTTCCATGATGAATTCAAGAGATTATTATTCAACATGGACAGAAAATTACTCAAATGTGTAAGAATAAGAAAAATACTACAGTGTAGAGGCCCTCCAATGAAGAGCTTATGCGCTTATGATAACGGTAAAGAAGACGGAATAAGGCATAAAAACATGGATATCACTAGAAAATTTGATGTCTATTTTCGATGAACTCCAAGCCGACTTAATGATATTTTAGTCCAAGAAGGAAGTACCACTATTATTCCAAAATTTCACTGAAGATATCCAAGATGTTGAATTCAAACTCATGGTGGAGGATCCCAAATACCTACCATCATATAGTGATTATCGACTCCAAGAGGCACTTTCAATTTAAGAGGTGATTAAAGTAGAACCAAATTAGGGAGATGGTACAATCTTTGACTCAAACACTTTAAATTTTATTGAAAATAATTTGAGTATCACCCCTAATTGTTTTGAATTTTCGTATTCAGTCATCTTTTATTACGCCCTGGAGGATGATGAGGGAAATGAAATTGCACATATTGAGGTACATACAAAGCTCGTGGAACACACTGAATATTTATTACATGGATCACAAGAAGGTAAAGGTAATGATTCAAAAGTATAAACAATTGAGGTGGTGGATCCATACTTCATCCTACCCCATCCATGATTGCTTTACCATATCGAGAAGGGTGAAGAGATAGTGTAATCAATCCATGGAGTCCTCTTATATAAGAAAAAAGAAGTGGATGCTGAGAAAAACCACATGGTATGGTTCATGTCAAAGAATACCTAACCACCATAAGACATTGGATTATAGCTAGAACTGCCATCTAGAGGTAGAAAAAGAATACAGGGGCCAATTGGGGGATCATACCAAGATTTAACATTTCTGGGATTCTAGGAATTTATATTTTAATTTCATTGGTTAGTAAATAATTTAGCATGTGGACCCTCCCTATTTTAATTTTGAGATTAAATGAAATTATCCTTAGGAATAATTGAGTAATTTTCATTTATAGGAACATGATGTTAGAATTAATCCCCAAACATTGAAGGATGAGGACCAAATATTTATTTTCAAAAGGGAGTTAATTTTCATTGTCTTTATTTTTAACTCCTTGAATTTTTCTCCAAATTTTTTTTTGGAGGTTTAAATGTTTAAATTGCATGCCTCAACTTTAGTTTATACTCAACTTGACCAGTCTAAGAGACCTGAGTTTCATAGGAATCCCATGATTCCATGTCTTATATTTCAATGATAATGATATTTAATTAGTAAAATGTATAATCAAATTATTGAAATGAAGAATGGATATTTAAATAATGACTCCAGATTTGAATAAATTAATTCATTCATGTAAATGAAATTTCACTACTACCTTTCAACATTTTAATTTATAAAGTTCATGTGAATTTATTTGTTATCATTATTCATTCCATGAGTGATTTTATAATGTTATATTTCCCTTTCCTAGGAGGATTTCATTACCAATTACTCTCTAATTATCTTGATCATATCTCATGAGTGATATGAGGACATGTAACCTTCCAGAACGTGTATTGAAACATATCAAAGTTATGACTGTGTAAAAATACATTTATAGTTATTGAGGCATCATTTTAAAATCCACTTATCCTTAAATGATACCCTTTACAACAATCCTTCTTTTAGCTTAAGAGACCATGAATGACCTTGTTATGAATGAGACATGTTTCAAGCCTATTTTATATATTCCTACCCTCCTCTTAGTATTTTCATGATATTTTAATGTTGAAGTGTGGGGGTAAAGGGAATCATGGTGGATGGGATGATATACATCATAAGGAAGAATTGTGGTGGTGTTGTTGTGGGAATTATAAAAGTTTGTGAAATCATTCATTACACTCTATTGTTTTCCCCTCATTAATTAATAAAATGAAAAAATGAAAAAAACCAAAAAAAGAGAAAAAGGGTTGTGATTTTGGAGAACAAAAAATCACCATTTTTGAAGACCAATGATCTTCTGATCATTTGTGGTTAGGTGATGGATGTGAGGTTTTATCTAATCATAACTTTCAAAAAAAGAAAAGGAAAATAAAAAAAACACAAAAAAATATTCAAGAGGGTGCACAAATCATTCATTATACATAATATTGTCATGACCTTACATTGAGTTTTTAGGGAAGTGGGTGTTGCTACTTTGAAGGGGATAACTTCATTAGAATTTTTGATATCATTCATTATAGTGAAGAGATAACCCTCCTCTTAGAGCCTTAAATTTTAAAGCTTAATATCATATCAACCTTAATCCTCCGAGTCTTTTGACCATTTATTGAAAGTCCATATGATTATATGTGTCTTATATCTTTACAAATTGGAGAAATTAGTTCATTTAAAATCCTATGGATAAGGAGATTGTTTTTATGATATGAGAAAAAATATAATTTAATTTTATCACGAGTGATGAAAAAAATAATCCAAAGTGAGTTAAATCATGATTTTTCATGTTTAATAATAATGAATTGAGGATCATAAATGAATGAAAGGAGAGGTTCCATAATTTTTAAAACGGGAAAAGTAACATATGTGAATTATTTGTTTCTTTGAAAAATGATAAATCAAAATGATATTTTATGTGGATTTTTAAATTTTTTATTTGATATTATAAATTGTTTTATTTTCTTTCTTTTGAATTTTAATTTTAGTAACATTCCATGTTGAGATTTTATGTTGGAGGGAAAGCATGGTTTAGGTGTGTGGGTATTTGACAGAGAAAATTTATGTGAATATTTTTAATCAAATAATGAATAAATTTTATGATTTTTCAATTACAAAACCCCTGTATTTAAATTTTTTATTAAAATAATGATTATTTTCAATTATAGATTGAAAATGGTATAAATTGTGAAAAGTGAAAAAATATATATTTTTTATAGATTATTAATTCAAAGATATTTTTTTCATTTAATTGAAAATATAATTCAAAATTTAGAGATTATTATTTTTTAGAATCCCTATTTTATTTCCTTCATATTTTTCTTCTAGACTTGGGAAAATAAATTAAGTTGAAGATTTTTTCGGACGGGCTGCATGGACCCCAAAATTGTAACAAAATCACATCTTTTTCAAAAACCTTCCAATTGCGATGATTCCACCTAGAAATGACTTAGAACACAGAGACTCGATTAGTATATTTTTTTGAGAGTGTTTTTATGTCATTATGGTTTCAACTGGATGTTATACTTTTGAAGGAAGCTTCATGTAACCTTCATCCATAAAAGTAACACTCAATCAAAAATTAACATCTCTTGCATATAGTTTCTAAAGAAGACAAAATGTTAAGGGTGTCTTCGCAAGATGTTTTGGAATAATATTTATGGAGGCCATAATGTGTTAATAGGTTTTTTTAATGGCCATTTATTCATGATAATCCTGTTTTTTTTTAAATATGCGGATGCTGACTAGATAGAATAAAATGGTAGAGTGAAAAAGCCATAACCACCAATATATCTATCCCAATTTTCTACAATTTTAAGGGGAGACATCCAAAATATTTAAAAACATATTTCATAGAGGTGGGAATGGGAAAGAAGTCATTTATGGGGGATAAAACATGTCACCTTTAGAAGGAAAATTGTGCCTATTTAAATAGTGGAGCTACTACCTCTCAAATCATTCCCTCTCATCATATTTTTTATCCAATTCCATCCAAGTCACCAAGGAGGAGAATCCAAATGTGGGTGGCCGACCACAATCCTTAACCATTTTATCTTTTTAATGTAATTATATTTATTTTTTTTATTTCAACTGTAATTAAAATTTTTGTTTTATTAAATTAATCAATGCATTTGTGTTCCTCCATCCATACACTTTTCATCATTTAATTCCCCCTATCTCTCTATCCCCTTCCACCCACTCTACCAAGTAATCCCTTACTCTCTGAAATGATAGGCTAACCCTGAGACTTGGTCTGGGAGGAGTTTAAATTTTTCAGAAATTTTCATTAAAGATCATGTTTTTGTTTGTAGATGGAATTGTGTATCATGCACGGGTAAAGATAATTTTTTCATTGTGGGGACCACCTCCGATGACATGAAACTCAACCAAGATCTATTATTTTATTTAATCATTTTCCCTCACTCAATGGGATAGTTCATTACATGTTTGATTTGAGGTAATCAATGGGTCAAATAGGATAGATTGTATCGGGTCCTCAAAGATGACACATTCTAGAAAAAGTAGTGTCATCAACCTTGATTAAAGGAAGAGGTGGAATTGAGAGTTCTCATACATTCAATGATATTCCATAATTTCTAAATAATGAATAATAGTTCAAGAATGAAATTTCATGTTTGTATTTTCAAATTGAAATAAAACATATAAAGTAGAATAATGATTGAACATTAAAACAACCCCCAAAACCAAGTTCTTTCTTATTAAATCATTCTGAAAAGCTTTTCATGATAGTTTCAATTATCATTTTACGTGTCATTATTTTAAATAATCAAAAACCCAAAATGATTTTCATAGATTTAATTTAAAAAATGAAAAATCAAAGAGAGATAGATTAGATGAATTGGATATTTTAAATGAACTAAATTGAGAAGGCTCTTCAAGAGAGACGACCCTAGCCAGCCACTGTGCTACACTATGAAAAATATAATTGCTTTTTTTCACGCCCCTTGATAGGATTTCATCAAAACTGGCATCATATATGTGGAGAAAATCAACAGTTTATTTACTTTTTTATATTTTTACATCAATGTTAGATTTCATTTCATTAAAAAAACTAAAAAAAGTGTTCCATGATGAATTCAAATGATAATTATTTTACATGGACTTAAAATTACTCATAGGTGCATGAATAAGAAATAGAATACATCAAGGATGCCCTCCAATGATGAGGTGAAAGTCTTATAATATTCTTTAAGTAAATGGAATGAGGCATAGAAACTTGGATCTCACTATAATATTTTATGGCCATGGTCGATGAACTCCAAGAAAAATTAAAAAGATTTGAGGCCATGAAGTAAGTTCCACTGGTCTTCCCGGATTTCACTGAAGACATCCATAATGATGAAGCCAAACCTAAGGTAGAGGATCCTGACTACCTACCTCCATCCAGTAAAGATCAACTCCAAGAAGAAATTTTAATTTAATAGGTTATTAATGTCAAACTGACTCAGGGAGAAGATACAATATTGAACTCAAACACTATTAATTTTATTGAAACTTTTTTGTACCACCCCAAATTGTTTTGAATTTTTAGATTCATCCATCTCATATTACACCCTGGAGGATGATGAAGGATAATAAATTGAACCTATTAAGGAACATTTAGAGCCCCCTGAACACACTAAATATTTACTAGAGGGAGCACAAAAAGGGAAATGGAATGTTTCACTAGTTTCGACAATTGAGGAGGAGGTTCCATACTTCATAATACCCCCTCCATGCAATCTATATCATACTAATAAGGGTGATGATTTGTTGTAATCTATCCATGTATTCCTCCACAAAAATAAAAATTATGTGGATTATATGATAAACCACATGTGGTGGTTCATGTAAAATAATCCCCAACCACCATCAGACTTTGAATAATTGTTGGTACTAACCTTTGGAAGAAGAAAAAGAAGTCATGGCCCACATGGGGGATCATACCAATATTTATATTAACTTTCTTTCTTGGAATTTATAATTTAATTTCATTTCTTGGGTAATAATTTAGCATGCACCCCCCGTATGTTCATTTTTTGATTAAATGAAATGATCCTCATGATTAATTGAGTAATTTTATTTTTCAGGATCATGATGGTAGAAGGAAGCCCCAAACATTAAAGGATGATGTCGAATGATTTATTTTCAAAAGGGAGTTCATTTTTTATTTTCTATCTTTTTAACTCACTAAATTTTCTCCAACAACATTTTTTGAGCTTCAAATATTTAAATTTCATTCCCACACTTGTGTTTATACAATACTTGACTAGTTTAGGAGACATGTGTTTCTTAGGAATACCATGATTCCATGCTTTATATTTTAATGAATATGTGATTGATTGTGTAAAATATAGAATAAAATGATTGAAATGAATCGTGGATATTGAAACAACATCTCATGATTTGAAGAAATTAATTGATTTGTGTAAATGAAATTTCTCTACCATCATTCATGATATGAATTTCAAAATTTCATGTGAATTGATTTATTATTATTATTCATGCCCTAAGTGATTTCCTCATGTTATATTTCCCATTACTAAAAGGATTTCTAGACCAATTACTTCCAATTTATCTGAAGAAAATTTCTTGAGTGATCTTGGGACATTTCGCCTTCCAGAACCCGCATTGAAACATTTCAATGATATGATTTTGCAAAAAATAATTTAAAATGAATTAAGAATCCTTTGAAAAGAATCTTATACATAAAAGGGAACCTTTACACCAATCCTTATTTTATCCCATAGAGACCATGAATGACCTTGTTAGAGATGAGCCATGTTTCAATCCATTTTTATCAATTCCTACCATCCTCTTAGTTATTTAATGATTTTTTAAATAAAATGTTTTGGAGAAAAGGGAATTATGGTGGATAATATGATATACATTTTAAGGAAAAATTGAGGGGGTTGTACTGTGAGAATTGGAAAAGGTTGTGGAATCATTCATTATACTCTATTTTTTCCCACATGAATTAAAAAATGAAAAAATAAATACAAAATAACAAAAAAAGGAAAAATGGGTTGTGATTTGGGAGAACCAAAAATCACATTTTTGAAAAATGAAAATCTTATGATTGTGTGTGGTTAGGTGATGGATGTGAGGTTTTATCTACTAATAACTTTTTAAAAAATAAAACAAGTACACAAGTAAAAAAAATATTCAAGAGGGTGCACAAATCAATCATTATGCATAATTATATCATGATATTACATTGAGTTTCCAGGGAAGTGGGTGTTGCTACATTGAAGGGGAGAACTTCATTAAAATATTTGATATCATGCATTGTAATTAAGATATATACCTCCTCGTAGAGCCTTCCTTTTTAATACATCCAATCCTACCAATCATAAGGCTTAGAGTCATTTCATATTTTATTACAAGACCTCATTATTTTATGGGTCTTTTTTCTTTACAATTTTCAGAGAGTAGTTCATTTAAATGACTATAGATAAAGAGCATGTTTTTATGATATGAGTATAAATATAATTGAATTATATAATGATTGATGAGAGAAAAGAATCAAAATTGAGGTAAATAATGACTTGAAATGTTTAATAATAAAGGATTAAAGAGCTTGAATGAAGGAAAGAACAAGTTCTATCATTTTTCAAAGGGGAAAAGTAAAATACGAGAATTATTTGTTTGTTTCAAAAATGAGAATTAAAATTGATATTTTATGTATATTTTTTAATGTTTGATTTGATGTTTATAATCAATTGATTTTTTTTGCATTTGAATTTGAATTTTGGTAACATTGGGGTCCTCGGATTTCCATGTTGGTATTTTATGCTTGAGGACAAGCAAGGTTTAAGCGTCGGGGTATTTGACAGAGGAAATTTATGTGTATATTTTTAATAAAAAAATGGATATTTTTTAAGATATTAAATTATAAAAACCATGTATTTAAATGTTTTTTTAAAATAATGGGTATTTTGAATTATAGAATGAAAATGGTCGAAATTGTGATAATTTTATAATTTTGGATATTTTGCAATTTTTTACATCAATGGTATTTTTGTCATTTATTTAAATATATATTAACAAATTTAGATATTATTTCATTGTTATAATAATTATTTTATTTCCTTAATCATTTTCTACTGGACAAGGGGCAGATTAGAGCATTTGGAGGCCTTAAAAAATCAATGAAGTTGATGATTTTTCTTGGTGGAAGGTGTCGACCCCACCACTGTAACAGAACCACATCTCAGACTACACACCTCAAATTGAGGTTATTTCACCTGGAAAAGACCAAGGAAACATAGGTGGGTTTCTTAAATTGACATTAGTGAGTTTTTTATTTCATTAAGTTTTACATTAGATGTTATACTTTTGAAGGAAGCTTCCTGGAACCATATCTAGAAATGTAACACTCAATAAAAAATTCATACCTCCTACATCTGTTGCCAAAGAAGCTGAAATTGTGAGTGTTTCTGAACAATATATACTGAAACAATATTCATGAAGTCCATAACACGTGAAGAGTTCTTTTTCATGGTCGTTGATTAATGATAATCTGCTGTTTTTTGAAATCTTGAGAAGCTAACTAGACAAAATAAAATGTGAGAGTACAAGGGTCATAACTACCTCTATATATTTCCACATTTATAGAAATATTGATGGGAGATCGAATTTTTTTTATGAACATCTTTAATAAAAGAAGAAAAGATAAAAAAAAGTCATATATGTGGGCTAAAATCTGTCATCTTTAAAAGGATAATTATGCCTATAAAAGGAGAGGATCTCCTCCTTCATAAAAAATTACACCTCATCCCATTTTCCAACCCATTATTTCCATGTCACCAAGGAGGAGATCTACACCGAGGGAGGATAGCCTCAATCCCAACCATTTTCCTTTTACATTTTCTTACTTTTCTTTATTTTAGTTTTATTTATATTATTATTCAAATTTTAGTTTTATTAAATTAATAAATGCATTTTTATTTCTCTATCCATCAACTTTTGATCATTTATTTCCCTCTTTCTCTCCCCCCTTCCACCCACTCCATTAAGTAATATATTACTTTCATAAATGAGAGGTTAAACCAGAGGATTGGCCTAGGGTGGAGGTCAAAATCTTCATGAGTTTTCATTAATGTTAAATTTTATGTCTGTAGAGGTAATTTTGTATCATGAACAGGTAAGGAGAATGTCCTCGATGTGGTGACTAACTCTGATGACATGAAACACAACCTATCTCTATTCTATTATTTAATCTTTTTCATTGTCTCCATTGGATAGTTCTTCACATGATGGAGTTGAGATAATCAATGGAAGAAACAGATTTTATCGAATTGGGTCCTAGAAAATGACACATTCTAGACAAAAGTGTGTTATTAACATTGATTAAAGGAGAAGGCGGAATTGAGAGTGCTTAGTCATTAAACGTTTTATAAAATTTATAAGTGAAGAGTAGTAGTTCAAAAATTAGATTTAATGTTTTGATTATTAAACTAAAATAATACATATAATGGAGAATAATGATTGAACGTTAAACCAACCCCCAAAACTTAGTTCTTTATTATTAACTCAGTCTGTTCAGAATTTCATCTTAGTTCAAATTATCGTTTTACATGTGAATATTTGAAATTATCAAAACCCCAAAAATATTTTCATCACTTTCATTTAAAAAACTAAACCTAAAAAATAGAAATATTGGGTGAATTAGATAATGTAAGAAAACTAAATCGAGAAGGCTCTTCAAGAGAGACGATCCTTGCAAGCCACTATACTGGACTAGGAAAATAAAATTTCTTTTTTCCATGCTCCGAGATAGGCATGAATCACACTCTGATTGGTGTAAACTAAATTCTTTAAACCGAAAGGAATTACATCATATAAAAATGTTTCCTGAGGAGCCCTGAAGGTAGTAGCCTCTTCATCCTCAGGGGACATTCAGATTTTATTATATCCGAAATAACCATCCATGATGAAGAGAGCCTGAAACCCAGTGGTGGCATTTATAAACAGTTTCATCATTGGAAGGGTAAAATAATACTTTGGAAAGTGATAGTTGAGATCCTAGAAGTAAATGAAGACTCTGATCTGTCATTTATTTTTCCTGACTGGAACAATGTTAGCTAACCATTTAGGGTACTGGACCTCCTTGATGATGTTGGCATTGAGGAGCTTATCAACCTCAACATTGACCGTAACACTACGAGAAGGTTGAATCTTTTAAGGAGGTTTTTTTGAACCCACGATGATTTGATGGATGACCAAGACAGTGGATGAAGAATTGAGGATCTACCACCAGAATCTTATCACAACTCCAATAAAATACATCACGATACTGCTTTTAAAAAATCCATGTATCCCTGTTGCTCGTAAACATGCATAGAAGCACTAATCAACATTGGTTTTGGATCCTTCTCATCAAAAAGGTTCACCTGTACCATTTCATTGGCCGTAGTGGAGACACACTCTTTGAAAGTTGGAGGAGCATCCTCCAAATCCTCTTATTAATCCATGGATGATGGATAATTAGAAGGAGGCATTTCTTCCCAGTTGATAGATACTAATGTGACATTGGTGCCAGCCTGAGCGATATTGATAATCTCACTAGAGAGCTCCTGTGTTTCCAAAACTATGGAGACAAAATTTGCTGACCTGATCCCATTTGGTCTCCAACCCAAGAGGCCATGTTTGATGATATCTAAAAAATATTGTCGTCTCATCTTGAGTTGGATTATCCTAGCCTAGTGAAACATGGAATAATGTTATATAGTGGTTTCTATGGGGTGGAAATTATGATACATTATGGTAGTAGGGGGCTCTGGGATCACCTGATCTTGATTTATATAGGAATAATAGGGGGTCATCTGTTGTCCCGTAGACTTGAGAATGGACTTCCCATCCATTTATGAGACAAAAAATCCATTACATGAAATATAATTTCATGTCTTCTAATCGATGGACCATGAAAATGTAGCCATCATCCAAGACTATCCACAGGTTGGTCATAGCCATATCATTTTCATCTTTAGTAGCCTCAATATTCTAGTCCTTTCCCTTGTAGTAGTCTGCATCCATCTAGTAGGCTTCATAAGAGGCAAAGGGAGATACATCACCTTGGAGTACACCCACTCAACCATTGAGGGAGTACATAAGGAATTGGTTATATGAATAATGGACCGCTGCATGTAGGTGGAGCCATGTCCTACTAATCATCGCCTTGTAGGAAGTGACTTTTGAGACAACCACAAACATGATGCAGGCAACCAGGACACCGATTTGGGTCTTTAGGAGAATCTTTGCAATTGGTGTCTATTCCATCCTATGATAACCATATATTTCGGGTCATAGGGACTCAAATCAACCTTGGACAACCCCATATTATGGAGAATCCTTGTCTGAATAAGGTTGATCCATGAGAATATGTCAACAAGACAACAACAGACCTCCACATCGTTGAAATGGATAGTGATGTATAGTGGGGGGATGCGCCCTTGTATAGGTGAGCATTCATCTTCTCAAGAGAAATAGAAAATGGCCTGAAATTCTACACGCTCAACTACCTCATCAAGGAAGGCTTATGTGGATGCTACCTCTATCTCAAAGTGGAGGGGCCTTCTTAAATCCTCTATAAGGGCTTCACTCATTTACCCTGATAGATGAAAATCTGCAAGGATATAGATCTAGATAAGGTTTCTAGAAATATGATTGAGAATATCATACTTCTCTGCCATGCGTGAACTTCTACTGACATGAGGTTTCCTTTTAGAAGGAGGTATGATGGGCCCCTCTAGTTGAACTGGTAGCCGACTGGTGTTGGGAATGTCCTACTTCTAACTAGTTGAAACACACGTAGCGACATCGATATAGGATTCAGATGACTGAGGCCAATCCACAACAGAACGTGACTAATCATTGATTGATCGTGGTGGCTCCACCTGATCAAGTAGTATAAATGGTGGTGTAGGAGGATCCGATGAAATAAGAGGAGAAGGTTGTGTGTGCTGAGCTAGGCCCAGGGCTTGCTATTTGGTCTCGGTTCCATGAACAACTTGGCTGGAAGCACTGGCCAATGCATTATGATGGATCACATAACCCCAACTCTTCCGACACTAGCATCAGATGGGGACATTGGGAGGATCCATCTGGAGCTCTTCATCATCAAGAACCATGTAGGGTTTTACCAGCTCCATGATGTTAACCAAAGTGTACCCTGGATTATCACTTGATGAATCCTCCAATACTAGATAGATTCTTGAGGAAATATACATCTCCATGAAAATGAAATTGTAGAGAGTAACGGATGATGATGGAATCAGTGTGGGACTTTTCTTTCCCCTATTTCCCCATTGCTTTCCCTTTTGGGAAGAGGAAGACTGAGATATTAACGTAGAAATAGTGGCTGTAGGTAATGTGACAACCTCAAAAGGCTTACGATGGTTAAAATGTGCTCAGATAATACCAAGGGCATGGGAAAAAGACCTATGATCCACCCATTAATTTTACTTTTGAGACCTGCGGTTAAACACCTACTTCCACTCACCTTCACTCTTACTATTGATGTTAGAATTTATTAACACACATGACACCTATGTCAGGGAAATCACTAACATAACTAGGTTTTTATCGACCTAGTCTTGGAGCCAGTCCTTAAAAACATATAACTACATGAGTGTGTTCCCAAGGATATAGTGATAGAGATAGTAATTGGGGCGATCAGTGAGATCTACCTCTTCCATCCCCCTATATTCCAGCAACCATAGAATTCCATGTTCCATGTAACTTCACAAATAACTATGGGCCTGAGCCTCATTAAACGAGTATATCTAGTTTCTTCTATCTGGGAAGGTGGCTCTAGGAGGCTAGCCCTAACGAGGGGCCGGTTGATGTGGTGGAACCTGATTGTCTCACCTAGGTTATGGTAGCACGTTATGTGTGGGAGCTTACCAATTCTGATATGGGAACTGCTGGGACAAAGGTTGTGATTGAGGTGTTGGTCCTCAGTGAGGCTATGGAGGTGGCTCCACTGGTAATAACTTCAGCATCCTAGGGACCCCTATTTGTGCTACTGCAGTGGGATCGTTCTTAGCAGCTCTTCTTGAAGGGACTACATAGAGCAATGGATGTGCCTTCTTGGCCTGCTTCAAGGATTTCTGTTGGCATTGGGATTTGTCAAAGATATCCCAAAATACATTTGGGTTGTTATGAGTGATGAGAGAGGGGAACAGTTCGGTCTTGGCATTCCCCACACACATTGTTAGCAGCTATTCCTAAGTCAGTGGCATATCAAGGGAATATGTGAGGCCTTTCCACATTGTGACAATGTTTTCAATGCATTTTTCAAAAAATCTTATTTCACTTGAAGGGGTCTAAAATAATCCTCTTTTGAGTGGTGGAACTAAACTTGTAAAGAAACTGCCTATGAAGATCCTGCTAACTGGATACTGACCAAATGGGTAGCTAGTCGAACCAATCAAATGTAGGCCCTTCTAGTGTTTGTATGAAACACCAGAGCTTTGAGGAATCCTACTACACTGGAGTTCCCATCATGGGTCTACACCCTGAAATAAAATGGTCCTGATGCGAAAGTGGGTCACCCATCCTATTAATGATGGATAAGGTAGGAATTCCAAAATTAGGAGGTTCCAACATAACATCCACCCATTCTGAATATGTCATTCCATATGATAGGATTGCTACATGTTGTGTTTCTAGGGCCTCGAGGCAGAAAATTGGAACTTCCATTGGATCATCTGGGCGATGATTCCTCTCTTGATGAAGATATCTGTCTTCCAATGAATTGGTAGTTTCTTTAACATGATAAGAAAGCCCATTGGCTCATAGAACGAATTTTGGGATGACTAAAGGGGTGGTCCTAGGAATGAACTATGCAGCAACTAGGGGAACCTGGTCTGGGTCCCCGAGGAGGGTTATCATGTAACTCGGGTTGATTTGGTGATGTATATCGCACCCTCTTTCCATAAACCCCCACTTATATCTTGTCTTCCCCTACTACCACAGTCAAGGATTACCATAGTCGGGTCACCGTTCCACAACACATTCGGCGAGATGGTCATCCACCATCTTTTTATGTTCTATAAGCTACTGACCTAACACAACCTTGTCGGGGTCATATTCTGTCTTTTGCACAGAGCTATATGGGTCAGAGGTTTTGGAAACCCCATCATTCCCTTTACCCTTTTGGGGTTCCGATAGAGGGATAATGACTCAGAAGGTGGAGGAAGAAACAATAAATTTCATTATTGGTGAGTAACCCTGCCCAAAGGATCCAAAAGGTGAGGCGCCACCCTGGTGGATTAAATTATCTTCAAGAAGCTATATCTCAGTCTCTTCTGTGATAGTTCAGCCTTGTAAATTGCAATATCACCTAGAAGAATATCCTAAATATCACATGTAATGTTGGGTGGGAACCTAATTGAGCTAAAATGAAGGGAAACATACTGCCCCAAAAAACAATTTGACTGAGTGGGGAAGCCTCATTGATAATTCTACAGAGCACTATAAAGATCTTGACATAGCACTGATGGATGGTCTGATGGTGATCAGGTGACTTTAGGCATTGATCCATGGGGAGCGCATTCCCTCCTACTAGGTAAGAGATTTTGGAGCACTAAAATTCTTGGTCACAACCGGCCAGTACATCTCTGGGAACTGTTTGACTGTAATGATGTCCCACAACCTCCTCAGATCAAACTCAATATTTGACCCTTGGTTACCCCATTCATCAACAGGGGGCAGATGAGGGACTATTAATGTTATATAATCATATCTATGTGATGGTTTACTGGTCAGTGGAGAGTACTACGTGTATTCTAACAATCCACCATATTATGGGATGTCTTCCAAAAAATTCAATGATTGTTCTACCACATCTTGCTGAGACTGAATAGCAACCATAGCTTCCTGTGTAGGGGATACGTTTACTGACGGTGGGTCATTTTATTTCTCATCCTTTACTGGTCCCCAAAACAACTCTCCATGATCTATGGTTGAGTTAGAGAATGATCCCATTGATGATAGGAAAGATTGCGCAGCCATGCCCTTTAAAGGGGCCAAATCTTCCGTCTCCTAGATGTGTCTTTGGAGGGACGCAAGGATCTAGTGGACCTCACCTTTCAGAAGGATGAGGTTTATTCGCCTTGTTCCTATACTGTCCCCCAACACAGAATCCCAAAGGTGATGGTTCCATCACCGAATCACACTCCACCTTAGAGTCTGAGAAGAAGACTTGTTCAATCACGGTCTGAAACTTCTATATATTCTTCCTTTGGTAGCCCCAACCCACCCTCCTACCCTATGATGGTTATACAGGATGGTCTATGCTTTAATCATGAAGAGGGCCTTCAGTTGAACTGATTCTAGGGCAGATAGGAATTCCCCCTGGATGAGTCAGGGTGTGAGGAGAACCCACACAACAGTCCAATGGAACATGGGAAGGGCCTCTGTGTCAATTGGATGGAACACGAGGGGGGGGGGGACCTCCACTAAAAGTCTTTGATCGGCTAGGACCTCCTCCGGACCTAGAGGGAGAATGGGAAGTACTTCCATGTTTTTTACCTTGGAGGTGACTACATGTGGATGACCTTCATACCGGTCACACTACACATGGGAAGACCTCCACATTGGATGCTAATGAAGCGGGACATAGCTCCACTTCTCTAAATTTTCTGATAGGAAGGACCTTCATCAGCTATGGTAAGAAGATGGGGAAGACCTCCATGAACATGGTTGGCCATGTGAGGAGGATATTTGCATCAGCGACCTGTGTCAAGAGGAATGACTCCATACATGGGATTCCGGCTGTTAAAGAAACCTCTGTGATGGATGTTAGTGTGGTAGGGAGGGCCTTTTCCCAAACTGATGGTGTCTTGGGAGGATCTCTATGCTTATCATGGGAGAGGGGTTGTCC
Source organism: Viscum album (assembly GCA_963277665.1). Classification (NCBI taxonomy): domain Eukaryota; kingdom Viridiplantae; phylum Streptophyta; class Magnoliopsida; order Santalales; family Viscaceae; genus Viscum; species Viscum album. The sequence goes on from OY728141.1 coordinate 1,989,303,980, forward strand.
ATCTATCTCATTGATGGTGGTGCAAGGAGGAGCTATGTGCTGGATTTCATCGCCACATCTTGGCTTGTGACAGGTGCCACATTGGCCGGTGACCAAGAGAGTCATCACAACCTACCCATGGGGTGGTTGGGGCCTTGATCAAGGTCGGAAATATATGTGCCCCTATTCAGTATAAATAGGGTATTGATAGTATGCATCAGCTATGGAACAAGCCACTGTAGCTGTTGACAATGATAACGCCCCCTAGTGGGCATCCTCTTCCGCTTGCAACCGACATTGGCATCGAGTTAACCAGATTGGGGCTGGTGGTGTAGGTGTGTAAACTACCTTCTCCTCATTCTGTGAGACTAGATGGTGGTGCTAATGGGGCATGGTGGGATACCTCTTTGGTGGCCCCCAGGAAGTGATCATAGCCAGGCTGGCCCAGACTTCCCTCACCTCATTGGTGTAGGGGAGTGAGTTGTCAAAACCTATTGTGGAGAGACTCACAAAACGGTTGTAGGTTGGAGTGGGAAGTAGTGTATCCCTACATGTTCCTTGGTGGTGAGGGTGATAGCGAGGCACAAAAGCCTCTAGAAAATGATAGGCCACATATTGAGTTGGGATAATCCATTTTCCCTCGTACCATCAAACAAGGTCATTGATCACCCTCCTCGAATGAGTTCTGATGGTGAGATTGGGTGTGGGTGACCAGTATCCATTGATGTAGAGTCCATCACAGAAGTGATGGGGATGCATGAGATTTCTGCATTGGTGTTTCCCTTACCCCTACGTCAGTGGGTGGGTGGTGATCAGTTTCCTAAAATAGAATATGCATCCTGCAAAGAAAGAAGATTCAGTCATTTGTACGGACAATAGGAAAGCGATTCATAATGCCCCAACACCATTCTTCATCCATATTAGGATAGAGAGATCAAATAATACAATGTCATAGACCTTAATTCCAAACAATCAACTGCCCCAACTTTGTTGAGTTTCATGCCAGAAGCACTGTTTTCATAGCAGGACCTGGCACTAGATAGCTGGATCTAGTGAAACACTTATCTACTGATTCCCTAAACACTGTTGATCTATATATTTAAGTGAATAACATCATGTTAGGTTAAAAAATATTATTTCTAACACTTTCACTGGGGCTTACATCCATCTTTTAGGACATGATGGCTATTTCCCCATATTCTGTCTTTGCAATGGAAGGTATCATCCTTCACTTATTCATGGATGTTTTCTCCTTAATCAAAACGGGATGATGGGATGTTGGTCTCTCCTTCCATCGATTCCTCCCTTGAATTTGTCACCTAGTCCGGGTATCCCTCATTGATTTAAGATGTTGTTTGTGAAACTCTTATCAGTGCCACATCAGCATGGACAGTAGTTTATTACACTCATCCTATCAAGAAATTCCATGGGGTCAGGTTAGGGAATCAACCTTCCTTCAGGAGAGTATTCATGTTGGGAATGGCTGGCTTGTCTGGGCGGTAGGACACTGGTACATCTGGATTTCATCCACTTATGATAGGGCTTCTTGAGAGAGTGAAAGATGGAGACATCCCAAGTCGAGTGCAGCTAACTATATGCCATAGGCATCTCCATGAGGTTTTCCACATCTTCCCATGTTTAACACGAGGTATGTCATGAGTTTAATGTCTAGCCGAGATGGATGGGACTAATCCAAACATTGTTGGGAAATGATTATATGGGTACATCCCTAAGAGGGATCACAATGAAGGTTTACAAAATGGGTGGATTAGAACTCCCAAAGACGATGGATATGAGGTGGTGTGTCCTATAGAGGGAAGATAACACACCGGGAAGGATGATCTAGAAACCACTGAGGATTGATCAGGTAAAGTTCACCCTAGAAAGGGGGACACAAAGGATTACTATAGGTTGTTATTGAACCTCAAGGAGGTTTCCTATGTACCCTATATAGAGGATAAGGATCAAAAACCATGTAGCTCAAATCAATGAGGATTAGGATTGGGGTGTACACATGGGGAAACATCCGGGATTCATTCTAGGGATTACAAATGGTTATATTACCATCACAAGAGTAACACTATTGGATGTGTGATTATGGATTATGGGGGGATTATACATGGTTAGTTTCTTGGGTGCCGTAAGAAGCGGCGATGGGCTGGTTGACATAATCTCACTATGATGTGGTGGCATGGGTAAGGATCGGGATGGATGACTAATGGTTGTATGATGTGGATGGGAGGAATGGGGGGAACCTATGTGGAGATTATTGTGATGTTGGGATTAAACCACAGAGAGGCTCCCTACATATTCACATGCTAGGGAATAAAAATCCACATAGTTCGGTGGAGTGGTGGGACACCTGAGGGGGAGGACCTTGAGAATAGATTCATCGATGAGACTTGAAGGCAATAAAGCCTCTTGATTGGGGCATGAACTTCCCAAAACACAATGTCTCTAGGGAATGACCAGGATGATACATGAGTGATGGGATTGAACCTTATGGAGGCTTCAAACTTATCCCAGTGGTGGAGAATAAAAGTCCACATAGTTCGGTATGGGGGCATGGAATTAGGGTGTACACAAAGGATAGAGACCCAGCTTCATGCTTGGTATTATACATGGATAGCTTCCCATGATTTGGAATGACACCACATAGGGAATGACCAAGGATGTGGGTCCCAAAAAAGGGGACAAAAAATATTACCAGTGTTTTGGGTTGAACCTTAGGGAGGATTATTACATACCTTCTCTAGGAGACAATGATAAAAACCAATGAAAATTAAATATGTTTACCAGTGTTTGGGGTTAAATGTCAAGGAGGATTCCTATGTACCCTATCTAGAAGATAAGGATCCAAACCCATGTAGTTCGAATAGGTGTACCAATGTTTGGGGTTTAACCACTGGGAAGCTTCCTACGTACCCTGTCTAGGATATAAGGATCAAAACCAATGTAGTTTGAATAGGTTTTCTAGTGATTGGGGTTTAACCTCAAAGTGGCTTCCTATATACTCTTTCTACGAGACAAGGACTAAATCCAACGTTGCTCGAATAGGTTTTCCAGTGTATGGGGTTAAACTTATGGGAGGCTTCCTATGTACCATGTCTAGGAGACAGGTATCAAAACCCATTTAGTTTGAATAGGTTTACTGGTTTTTTGGTTGAACCTTAAAGAGGCTTCCAATGTACCATATCTTGAAGAAAAGGATCCAAACCCATATAGTTCAAAAGCATACAGTTTAATTTCTTATGGGACTAAAATGAGGATACATTTTAGCATAATGTGGGATGAGGGTGAACAGATGTGAAGTGGTCGATACTGATGGGTGATTGGCTTGAACCTGAGGGAGGCTTCCTATGTACCTTGGCTAAAAACGGAAAATATAAATTTCTACATAGTTTGATGATGATGGATGGTACCTACACAATATGGCAGCCCTAAAAGGATTTCATGGCTGGTGCTTACTCTACGATCACATGAGTCATGCTTTGTGTGAGGAACAAGAAGAAACAGAGACCTGACATTCGTTTCAGTAAAGGTTCCCTATCAAGGAATGGAGTGGGGTTACACGTAGTTAGAGGCCCATGGATATGGATATTGGGACTTACATGAGAATAGAGGCTCGATGGTGATATAGGCCAATGGGAGAGGGATGGGGTATCAAGAGTTCCCTATGCTCATCTATCATCTGGTCTTTATGCACAGAAGAAGAGAGTAGGAGAAAGGGAGCAACCTTCTACATGAATGGATAGGGTCTTAAACCAAGAAGGATTACCTCCCCAACAGATAGATGTCATTCCATGAAAGGAGGATCTCATTCTCTGTGAGGATGATCTCACTCCCTTAGAGACCAGTGGGAATAGAGATTGTAAGAGGTAGGGCACCCTGCATATATTACATAGGGTGAGGCCATAGTTTAACATAATGTGCTGAGGATGATGATTCTTTGTATTTTAATGTCCCGTAGCTCAGACTATGCATATTTTCTTCCCACCCCTAGGACATACAAAACCAGCACACTTTAACCCTTAGTGATGGGAAGGCACCAGAAATTCCATGGTTAGTCGGGGTTGTGGACTAATGAATTGAGGGTCTCACATTGTCATGGTTATAAGAAGAAGAAATATCCATCAGCGAGCCAATGTGATGAATCATGAGGCTATACAACACAACATGAGGAACCACCCCACGGACCTTGAAATCACATTTCACAAACCGGAAGGGCAGTACAGGAGAAGTACGAGCATGATAGGAGTGTCTCCTATAAGAGGGGCTTAGGCATGGGGCCTTAGGGTAAGGAAGACACATAGACACACAAGAAGGGGTACAAACAAGATTGAATGGGTGCATGCAAGATGGGGTGGTTTCACACAAATCAACTAGATGAATGCTAGATTGTTACGATGTGAGGGAAAACCTGCACACAAGAAGAATATTTTGTGGGAAAATGACATAGAGTTAAAGGAAATGGACGAGGACCAAGCCCTAGTGAGACCACTCAAAAGAGGACCCATGGGAGGAATATCGCGCATGATCCAATACCTACAGGCCATGACTTTCATGCGGTCACAGAAGAGGTGTTTTTCATAAATCAAAGCATCATTTCGTCTTCTATAACCATTTTTCGAAGGGAAGGGGACATGCTTCTATTTAGAGCTAAAAACTTTGATGGTGGAATGAAAGAGGAGCTGCATGAAAGGGGTCATTTGACTTCACGTTGGGCTCACAATGCTTTTCACCCATATGTAAATTGTGCATGCTAGGAAATCTTCTTTCACGCCATCGGCTTGGCTCATTTTCAGATTGTCGCCGCGAAAGGCTCCCTTTGACGTCGCATTGGGCATGTATGGTTTTGCGTGCATATGGGAATCTTCCATGCAACTCTAAATTCTTTCAGGAAAATCCCTTGGGGGTTGGTGAATTTTCCTTGGATTCCGGATATGCCTTATGTTTTCTTAGCAATGCCCATTCATGACCCTATCTGAAATTCAGTTTCAACATAGTGTCTTCCCAGTTTTTGGTGTAAAGTTATATATCATTCTCTATGAGATGCATAATGGTAATCCAGTTTTATTATTATCAATATAAGGGTATCTATTATGTTCTCTATCTCACATTAAGGTATTGAAAATCCTATGTATGGAAAACCCATGATTTTTATAAAATAGGGCAATTGTGATGTCTTGTTTTTTATGTTTTGTACGACTAACCTAAATATCACATTAAACCTACAGGGGTGCCACTAGATTAGTAAAGGAAGAACTAGAATCCTTAATATTGTGTAAGGGTAATGTGATAGTTCCGTAAGGGAATGATTTGGGTACCTTTAGTTGCATAAAATTAACCCATCACTACAAAAAGGTTTCCCATGATTTCTTCTATTCACATAAGGATAGGTCGGTGCTTTCATGGTAAGCATAAAGGTAGATCAGGTTCTACACTACCCATGTAAAGGTAAACTAATATCTATTTTAGGGTGACCCAAGAGGTATAATTCTCACGTAAATGTAATCAAAATCTCACGTAATGGTTATCCATGTGTTCTAAACCTCACGTAAGGGTAAAAATATGTGTAAGGGTAAAACCCAGTTACACATAACCCTTTTATATGAGTTTTGAATGGGTATCCATTTTCACAAATTTTTCAAATTTCCTTTCTATTTGTGATCTGTAATCCATGTTAACACCCTTCAATGATTATTAAATCCTAAGACTATGGAATTAATTTCTTTTGATTCATTTAATAATTTATAAATCATTTTCTGAAAGATTTTATTTTATCTAAAAATATTTTTTGATAAATAAAAAATCAATTAGAAAATTAAATGGTTGAATAAATGGAAATTTGATGGAGTATCAAAGAAGGGATATCTATGACCATTAAAATGAGTTTATTTCTCTCATTTGAGTTCCTCCTTGTTTATCTCAAGTTAATGTGGCCCAAAACCCTAAATTATGAATTATATGAAGCCTTATACAAATTATATGAGGCTTTTATTACTTATAGTATGTGATATCTCCTATGTGTTGATATTTAAACATGGGAGGATTCCAAGAGGTAGTGAATATTTGACTTATCACTATTTTTATCATACGAAAATAAAAAAAAATTCTTTAGTCACATCTTTTTAGATGAATGTTATTAACTATAATTACATTATAGTTTGAAAAAATAATCACCTGAAGAATGAATATTTGATAATATGGAAATTGTAATAAAGTAGGATGAAATTAATGGTGTGATATTCTATTAATGACAATGAAATATTATTAATACTGGAATTTTATGTAATAGAATAAATTTGATATTTCATGAAATATAATAAAATTTATAAATCTTTCAGAAATTGGTTAATTTTTTATTGTTTAATTTCTATGATTGAATTAGAAATAATGTTTTATGATGAGGGTAAATAAAGTTATTGTAGATTCTTGAAATTTATTATTGAAAAAATTATTATTTATAATAATTTAAAATTTTGTGATTAATGATTTAATACATAAAATTTATAATAATGTTTGATAATATTTATGATTATCATAAGAAATAGGGAGTAAATATTATCATGTTTTATAACATTGATAATTATTCAACAATTTATCCACTACAATGACTTGGATAATCACCTGAATTTGTGTAATTATTATTTTATGAACTAAAATAATGAAATGGTGTAGTTTTAAACTGCTTAAATAATATTGATTATAATAATTTGATAATTATATGTATTAGATGATTGTTACTGTGATGATTTTCACATGATATAATTAAATTAAATTATGGAACTGTAAGTATTATCATATATAGTTATTATTATTTTCATGTTTTTAAATATTTGGGATGTGTGATCACATTCTTTTAACATATATATTTTACATATAAGATTTACTAGATTGTATACTATCTATTATTATGAATGTTAAGCATGATTAATTTTCATAAAATTTTGATAATAACTTAAAAATGGTAATGATTTTATTATAATAAATTATGAATTTTGAAATGATAATTGTCCATATTGATGTTATATTTGAAAAAATAGTTTTTAAGTTATAATGTCAAATTTAATAAAAAATATTTATCATTGAAAACATATAATGTTAGTGTTGATTATATTAATTATTAAATTAATTTATTAATTAAATATATTATTTAAAAATTAATTATTTCTTAAATCATTTCATTGGCGTTATGAAATCTTGATATTGATCAAATACGTATAGAATACATAGTTTCTTTTGGTCATTATATCCTTTAAATTATATTTGGAATAATAAATTTAATATGTATTTATGTTATATGTATTTGGATCCTTGGTCTGATGAATGAGAACCCTGTATGGTTGGAATAATTGGCACGAATTCTTGAGGCTAGGATGATTGACCAATATAGTGACTAAGGATTAATATGGAAGGATATTACATCATTTTTAATGAATATTGAGCATGTTACAAAGATACATTCACTATGACCATAATAGTTTTGTGTATTTGTAAACATGGAACACATTATTCTATTTTGGTGAAAGATCGTGAACTTACTCTTTAAATATCTCCCCCTTTAGTACTCATACTTAAATCCTTTCTTTATAACATAGGGAAATGATACATAATAAATGGGTGAGATCAAATTATAAATAAGGGTAAATAATCTATATATATAATCATAACATTAACATACGGGTATGAGAACATGAGCATTATATTTGAATATAATATCCTATATAAAAGGATCATAATCCTGACACATTTCATAACAATTAGTAGTTTATAAGTAATGAAATTATAATATAATCAAGAACATGAACCATTTGATCATATCAACGTCATAAGACATATAATTTATTGCACACACATAAACATGTAACATCATTCACTATAAGTAAATGATAATTTCCAAAACCTAAAAAAGAACTTCATGGCGACTACAACTACTCACTGAGAAATATTACCATCCCCAGTCACATTCCTTTCTTTATAAGGGATCGGGTTTCCCCATCATTCAATATTGAATCGGTTTTCACTATCTTGCTATAGTGGATCGAGTTTCCCTATCTTCCCATAGTGGATCAAGACACACCTTTTTCCCATTTTGGATTTGGATTCACTTGTTTAAAATTTTAGATCAAGCATATTGAATTGTTTTCCATCATTATCCAATGATATATAAATCTATACACAATTAATGGGAGGTAGATATAGGTCCCACCATTCACATAATAAAATCAAGCATACATGTGCCATAAGACAATTGACCATGCATCATATCATGAACCATAAAAAATATTGGTTTCATAAATATCATGTCATAAACCATGAAATGAAATGGGTATCAAAAATTTCATTATAACAACTCATATGGAAAATATATAGGTATAATAATCATTTCATCAGTGAATACCACATGAAATATGTGTGTTTTGAGAGAATATAACCCTTGTAAGAGAAACATATGTAAAAAACAACATTACATAAATACATAAACCATTAAAGAAAAAATATTATTGCTATTCTTGGATCATATCCCCATCAAATAATATCTATATAAAAATTATATAATCTTATATAGATAAGGATATAGAAATATCACATGAATCACTTCTTAAGGAAAATAAAATTTCTTTGAAAATACTTTTTATAAACCATTTAAAATTTTTTTTATTATAAATAAAGTCCTAACATTTCATTTTGCTCTTTTCATGATGAAAATATATTTTCTACTCTTTTTTTTAAAACAGAAATCATTTAAGTCTTTTTTATTTTAATATAGATTTAAAACAAATATGGAATCTTAGAAATATTTTGAAAACCTTTTTCTTTAAAATAATTTGAAAACCTAAGAAGAAGGGTAAATCTTAATTTGAAAACCATTTTCTAAAAAATGGTTTTGAATACATAAAAAATAATATTGAAATAATTGACATACTTTATTCAAAAACTATCTTTTAGAAACAAATAACAGAATCATTGAACATCATTTAAATCTCATTTGAAATATAAAACATTTTTGAAAACATTTTTCTTTGGAAAAAAACTTAAAATTAAAAAACATCCAAAATATCGAGATAAAATTTTGATTGATAAATAAAATTATAAACTAACAATGGAATATCTAGGTAATTTATGGGCAAGATGTCGAATAATTCCATACATTCCAAACATTTCATTTACACCATAAAACATTTGGAAAGTCCCTTGATCGAAAAACAAAAATGATATTCCATTTTAAAACATTTTTAAAAAATGTAAAACATGGGTAAAATTATTTTTTTAACATAATATGGAAATAATAAACCTTTTTATCAAACATTTATAGAAAACTTATTTTTTAAAAGATAAATGTTTCTATTCAAAAGGAGAAATAAATTCGAATTTTCATAAAACATATTCTTACATATCTTAATTACAAAATTGTGAGATAATGATAATAATACATGAATATATCATAGATAATGATAGGTGAATAAAATTTATGAGTGTTCTTGAGAGGTTGATCATAATATTTCATAAATGGAAGCACAGTCAGAAATAATCCTGATAAACAGTGAGATTGTAGCAATAAAATTTTACCACTTTGGGGACATTGAATCATAATATCCATAAAAGAATAAAATTAAATTATTATTATAATACCATTAAAATAATTATATTCCAGACATAACATAATCCCCAAACTTAAACGTTACTTAATATTGAATTAAATTAATAATTCACATTGAGGATCTTTTCATGGTTTAGAGTTTTAGACAATTAGGACATAACTATTACATCTCAAAAGATTACAAAGTAGACACTTCTACTAAGTTTACATAAAATAAAAACTCTTAAAAAGAAACATGTTTAGTTCCATGTTTTAGATAGCATGACTTTCCCTTGATCCCATCCTTGAACCTATTCCACATTTAGTCCAGTGAAAAACATTTCAAAAAAACATGGGGAGAGCATAAAAAGCTCAGTAAGGGATACACAAATAATGAAAACTATTAGTTTTTCAAAAAAACCGGTAAACCATGTATACTTTATCAAAGTAATAATTTTCACCTCTATGAAGTAGTAAAAAAAAATCTTCAATGAATAAAAGATCATTACTTACCCTTTTGTAACCAAATGATTACCATAAAACCCATATAAAGAACACATAACATAAAAAGGTAACTTGGGACATAAACATACTTAAATGGAATAACCATACGGTCGACATCCACACATACTTAATGTAATATCCATACGGTCGACTTCCATACCCAATGCATTAGAGGTTATAACGTAACCACCCGTCCTGGTATTCACGGCACCACCCATAATATGGTTTATCACGTAACCACCCGTAAAATGTCCAAGTACCATTATAAAATCATAAGACATAAAATATATAATGGAAAGAAAACATTTCCACACTTTGATCACAATATATCACTTAAATATATTGACATAACAAATCCATTACAAAAACCATTTTCAATACCAAAATACATAAAAGAGTATATGGAATTGATTTCATTTAAAAAAAATTATGGCTTATATAGGAAGCCAAAGACCAAATAATACTCGTGGCGGTGGAAAAGGTCATTGTCACCGCGTACGTTAAAAGAAACATTCTTTTTTGTCTTTTAGTAAAATGCTTCATATAAAAAGATTCCTTTTGAATAAAATTAGAAGTCAAAGGGGTTTATACACTGTATAAAATAATGTTGTGTATAAAACAAAATATGCCTCAATGAAAAGAGATTGAGACGAAGTCCCTTACAAATACGGTATCCTTGGATTAAGGATAAATCAATGACATAATTATGTGTGACAAACGAATTCACAAAATATAAGTGGATATTATGTGTAAAACAATCAGAGTTCATTCACACATATTCATATAATGACATATTAAAGGAGTACAAGTTTATCCCAAATAATCAAAATTGGGTTAAGAAGTTCCCTTGCAAAAATTCGACATCCTAACGGCGTCACTTCAAAATTCAGAAAAAGAGTTGATGAGAGAGACAATGGTATATAATCACTTGGACCTAAAATTTACATCAATAAGGATATATAATAACATATCCCAACATAATAGTATGTGAATTAAAAGACATAAAAAAAGAAGTCTTTTAAAAAATGAGGGTGAAATATTCACTTACCGACTTGGGTAACATTCGAAACGTACACCCCATTGAAGAAGGGTCATACAATGAATATGTAAATACCCATAAATGAAATTATATTACACAAAGAGTATAATAATGGGATGTAGATACACCAATCAAAGAAAATGGTGGTAAATGAAGCATAAATCTCACGGGACTAAATGTGAGATGAAAAATCCCTTACGAAAACTCGGCAGCCTAACGACGCCACTTAAAACTTCAAAAAATGGATTGATGAGATCAAATAGGGTATCTCATATGATTACAATAAAATGTACAGAAAGAGGAATATAAAATAACATCCCCCATCATAACAAATAGGATATTAAAAGAAGTGACATAAAGGAGAGTACTTGAAAAGAAAGAGAGAGGTTAGATATCATACAAAAATCCGGCAGCCTAACGGCGCCACTCAAATTTTCCAAAATGGATTGCTGAGAGAAAATAGGGTCTCTCATAATATGAACATAAAAGTTACAGTAGGAGTAATATAAAAGAACTTCCCAATCATATGAATTATGAGCTTAAAAGGAATGACATAAAAGAGTGTACTTAAAAAGAAAGAGAGGGGTATGATCCCTTACCTGAAATTCGACTTGTCTTGTCCGTTTCTTTATATTATTGAATAATAAACTTTGGTCAATTTATAATTTCTTGAGGAACTATTTTAGATATTATTATTCAGTTAATATCACATGTTATAATGTTATAATAATTGGTTAATAATGTGAGTTCATATCAGACGTTTTTGTCGATGTTTGGTACATGAGTCAAAAATGAACTTGTTTGAAGATGATTGTCCATGTAGTTATAAGTAACTCATCTCCAGAATAGTATTAATAATTTATATATCATATATATCCAGTACATATTCATTTATACTACTCCATAACATTTGGAGATAAAAAGAAATGAAATGCACCATTCATGGAGACGGTAGGCCGTACGTACGCATTAACGCTACTTCCATTTCATTGCCATATTAATGTAAATACAAATAAATGAGAGATATATATATTATAATTCCAGTATAATATATATGTTATATAGGCCACATCTGTTCATTAATTTCATTCTTTATACATTCCATGTATTGCATGAACGAGTCACATCACTTGAGGGGGCGGTAGTCCACACTTCCTCGTATTAAATTATCACATTTGCACAACATGAAAAGCATAAAGGCATGTTTTAAATATAAAAATCAGAAGAATAGAGAACACATAAATACCATATATATCATATATAAAATATATTTTCATAATAATGGCCACCATGAAAGGTGTTAAGAGAATATTGAACAATTATCATTTCGTGAGGCAGAAATTTTCCATCCACAGAAACAGTATGTTCTTTAGCCATTAGATGAAGGTGTGTGTAAGTGTAGCTAGAATCCTTCATATAACAACATCCTAGTATATTTAAGATACTGGTGTTGTTACAAAAGAAAGGAATAAAAAGAGTTTATAGGGTTGGAGAAGCAAAATAATACATAAGAACACAAGAGAGGACACTACCTTTAAATCGGGTAACTCTCTTTGATTTAAGCACAAATGCTTCCCTGGAAAAGATTCTGCCAAAAGTGAGGCTTCAATGATGAATATAGGGATGTGGAGAGATTAAATGGGCAGGGTTTCTCTGATATAATGGCTTGAGAGGTGTGTGTAAGGTGGTAGAGGTGGGGGCCTTTTATAAGAGGAGAGAAGGGGAACTCTTGGAAAGTCAAAAACGTTACATTATTTTAAAATGAGTTTCGGATTTTAAAAATCCCACATTAATTTATTTCTATGATAAGGTGATAAGGTTTCTAAATCCACCCATCCAATTGGTTTCGGACATCTGTAGGTCTTAGATTTTACATTATCTTTTCATTTTATTTAAATCGTTAAATAATGAGGTAATCGCTGCATCATCATGATGTCATAAATAAGTTAATTTATTTAATGTCTAAAAATTATAAAACAAATACCATGATGTAGTAAATATTTTTATCTTTACAAGTACTATTTATAGTAAAAAATATGACTTTTATAACCCCATGTAAAAATTGTTTTAGTAAAACAACTCATGTTTGTGACATTTTTATTTTAACTTTAAATAAAACGTTATTTATGTCATTTTCCAACCAAGGTGGCTCCATGGGATCCCAATGTTGACCGATGTATTTTCTTGGTCGTCCATGACACATCCAATAAGGGTAGGACATGTGTATAGGTCATTTAATATTATTAAAACATTATTTTTACCTTAAACTACACTAATTACCTCTAATCGCGATTAAAAACATAAAAGTTACTAATCACCAAAAAATTATTTTTGTTACTTTGAACCAAATTTTAATTCTTAATGAAAACAAGGTATGTTCAATTTTATAAATTCAAAACACAGAGGTGGTAAAATTTTATTTAAATGGAAAATCAGTTTTTATAAGTACCACTTAGTGGTTTCACTATTCATCAAAAATTGAAGTTTTTCAGAAAAATACCAAAACTTCACCCTAAGATATATTTGATATTCTGAATTCAAAAATGAAGTATATATTACAAAATTCAAAACATATAAGTTGCATTAATTAATTTAATAATTAATTCACACTGTCAGAGCAAATAGTGTGTTTTTATGTAACAATATGTATCAAAAGATTGACACTAGTTTAAGTCTGGTTTCAAAGTGAAATTAATTCCAATGACAAAAATTGGATTAAATGGTAAAAATATATTCTAATTGAACTTTAATACCAATTAAAAATATAATGAAATAATATAAATAAATTAGATTAAAAATAGGTTTTGAATTAAAATACAACATTTTTCCATATTCCTTAAAAAATGAACTTTATCGGAAAAATACCAAAAATTTACACAAAGTAAATTATGATGTCCCGATTCTAAAGAAGAATTTTATTTTGTCAAATATAACACATAAAATTGTCAAAACTTGGATTTAATATAGGTTCTCCATCAAAAGGCGGTTAATCGACCTTTTAAAGAATATTAGAATGTTTACGCTTATTATTGGATTCATTCGCATTTTTAATCCTCTAACATTTATTGTAAATAGTAAAAAATATTTGACAAACATACATAATAATTTTTTAGTTAGTTCCATTCATTTCCACCATTACAATGGGTAGGCGTTAACTACCATTTAAAATAATATTATTTTATTATTAGAGTGCAACGTAAGATTTCAATGAAACTCGTTGTCGCGTATTGGGTACGCAATCGAGCATAGCGTTCCCATTAAAGTAATATTAATATTTTTTTCACAAATAGGGATAAATATAAAAATTTCATATTATTTATTTACCTGGGGTGTTACATCCTTCCCCCCTTTTGAGAATTGCGTCCTCGCAATTTCCAAATTGGGATTGGAAACTCCATTTAAAATCCCACATCGGAATAAGAGTTTGTAAAACAATAACTTTAAAATAAAGAAAGATAAGTACAAAGGTCACTCGAGTTAACCCATACTAGGATTCCATGTATGAAAATATGGATATGGAGGAAAAAACAAAGGGTCATGTTCTGATGGAGAGTGATAGTAGACATGTCTAGGAGAAAGTTAACCATAAGAAAATCAAAAACTTGTGATGGGTTAAACGGTATTGGATTCCCCAGTACGAAAAGTTAATGGACAGCATTTTTTTTAGTTAGTTTTCATTGAGGAATTTATTTTTGAGCTTAACTAAAACATAAGGAAACATACTTACTTATCATGTTGACTTTCAACCATTACTATATTTCATACACGAACTCATATTTTCTCCAAAAGATGAGTATTTAGGATTACTTTTTTACATTAAGAGAGCTATAATCAACTTATAGAGAATCAACTAATCCAAAAAAGAGAAATATATACTTCCCATGTCTTTAGACATTAACCAAAACCAACACCAAAAAGGTTAGTACAAGATCAGATAATCCAGAAAAGGATAACCCTTTAAAAAAATCTATTCTTAATCTCCAAAATTTGTCCAACAAAACCAAAAGTTCAACGGAGACCATTCGATAAAAAAAATTTCCATAAAATTATTCAAAGTAAACCAAACTAAGATTGAAACCCAAATATTTGAAGGATTTAATCTCATTGTCCTCCAAGGTACAAAATAACACGTATCTCCAAATAACATCAGTTTATCTAAAATTCTTAAATTGAAAAGTAATTAAACTAATCACATATCCTCCATGATAGGTTAATAATTTCCATAGATAACCCAAAATAAACTTACTCTTAATTAATAAAATCATTTAAATAAAAAGAATTAGTCAAACTAACCAGGGACTTCACGTAGTCAAGTGGTTGGCGATAAATACCAGTCGCACTTTGGTTGTGGGTTCGATTCCCGTAGCTTTGTCTGACGTGACGGGTTGTCACACGGTCTGCGTGTTGTCCTTTTTATAAAAATCCAAAAATAACCCTAACATGTTTTAACCTAAATAGTTTCCTTATACCTCTAATTTTCATGAAAATTCATTACGATCTCAACATCTTAATTCTTGAAGTCCTATTTCACCACCATAAGATAAATAAAACGATTCCCAAAATGAATAACAGCATACCTTGATCATAGAGTCCACTCAGTTTCATCATCACCTTGTTCACGTAGGTAGACGTCCCATGCATTACAACAATGATTTAGAGATCCTTCAAAATAATTTTCTTCCTCCATCCAAATACACCTTGTAAAACATGGGTCATATGGGTGTTCACAGAATAACAGTTTTGGGAAATAATCATGGATGCCATATAATTCCAAAACATCTGATAAAACATGATTTCTATAAAATAGTCAGAAATAATTTGAGTTGAAACATTCTATTATTGGTCCTTTTAAAAAACCATAAGATTATGTTGAGAGTCTATATTTTAAAAGAAAATATAAGTAGGTTGTGCAAGGGCCTCCTTCCTCATCACCATTTTTAAAATAATAATATGCTTCAAATTCATGTGATAAGGTAAAATATTTGAAAATACCTTGATAATATTTTCCTTTATTTAAAATATGAGAATATTGTGAAAATAGTATTTGTCTAAATACAACCCATGATCCACGATGATAACGAGGTATAGTGGAGGTGTTTGATATCTCAAACAACTGCTTGCAAGTGAGTTATATGCTAGAAAAAGTTTCACAATCATCCGAACATGACTTTGCAATAATTATTGCAAGCATGTCATCAGGAAGAGATAGGAATGTCATTTGAGATCCTTCAAATTAAATTCGTAAATGACTTTACTTGACCTGAAAAAATGTTATAAAATAAGGATTTAACTGAAATAATAGATATAGGGACTAACCTTGTGTCTAAGAAAAACTCCTAATCCTTAAGGTTGTCTAAACCGACCTCTGATACCAACTATAAGGCCCAGCGTGAAATCTTACATAATATAGAATTAAATGAATAATTCACATTGAGGATCTTTTCAAGGTTTAGAGTTTTAGAGAATTAGGACATAACTATTATATCTCAAAATATTACAAAGTAGAAACTTCTACAAAGTTTCCATAAAATAAAAACTCTTAAAAAGAAACATGTTTAGTTCCATGTTTTAGATAGCATGACTTTCCCTTGATCCCATTGTTGACCCTATTCCACGTTAAGTCCTGTGAAAAACATTTCAAAAACACTTGGGGTGAGAATAAAAAGCTCAATAAGGGATACACAAAGAATGAAAACTGTTATTTTTTCAAAACAACAAGTAAACCATGTATACTTTATGAAAGTAATAATTTTTACCTTTATGAAGTAGTAAAAAAAATATTCAATTAATAAAATATCATTACTTACCCTTTTGTAACCAAAAGATTACCATAAAACCCATATAAAGAACACATAACATAAAAAGGTAACTTGGGACATAAACATACTTAAATGGAATAACCATACGGTCGACTTCCACCCATACTTAATGGAATAGCCATACGGCTGACTTCCATACCCAATGCATTGGAGGTTATATTGTAACCACCTGTCCTGGTATTCACGGCACCACCCGTCATATGGTTTATCACGTAACCACCCGTAAAATGTCCAAGTACCATTATAAAATCATAAGACATAAAAAAATATAATGGAAAGAAAACATTTCCACACGTTGATCACAATATATCAATTAAATATATTGAAATAAAAAACCCATTATAAAAACCATTTTCAATACCAAAATACATAAAAGAGTATATTGTATTTATTTCATTTAAAAAAAATTACAGCTTGTAGAGGAAGCCAAAGACCAAATAATACTCGTGGCGGCGGAAAAGGTCATTGTCACTGCGTACGTTAAAAAAAACATTCATTTTTGTCGTTTAGTAAAACTCTTGATATAAAAAGATTCCTTTTGAATAAAATTAGAATTCAAAGGGTTTTATACACCGAATAAAACAAAGTTGTGTATAAAACAAAATATTCCTCAATGAAAGGAGATTGATACGAAGTCCCTTACAAATACGGTATCCTTGGATTAAGGAGAAATGAATGAAATAATTATGTGTGACAAACGAATTCACAAAATATAAGAGGATATTATGTGTAAAACAATAAGAGTTCATTCACAAATATTCATAGAACGACATATTCAAGGAGTACAAGTTTATCCCAAATAATCAAAATTGGGTTAAGAAGTTCCCTTGAAAAAATTCGACAGCCTAACGGCGTCACTTCAAAATTCAGAAAAAGAGTTGATGAGAGAGACAATGGTATCTCATCACTTGGACAAAAATTTTACATCAATAATGATATAGAAGAACATATCCCAACATAATAGTATGTTAATTAAAAGACATAACAAAATAATTCTTTTAAAAAATTAGGGTGAAATGTTCCCTTACCGACTAGGGTAACTTTCGAAACATACACCCCATTGAAGAAGGGTCATACAATGAATATATAAATACCCATAAATGAAATTATATTACACAAAGATTATTATAATGGTAACTAAATTCACCACTCAAAGTAAATGGTGTCAAATGAAGCATAAATCTCATGGGACTAAATGTGAGATGAAAAATCCCTTACGAAAACTCGGTAGCCTAACGGCGCCACTTAAAACTTCAAAAAATGGATTGATGAGATCAAATAGGGTATCTCATAATATTACAATAAAATGTACAGAAATAGGAATATAAAATTACATCCCCCCATCATAACAAAGAGGAGCTTAAAAGAAGTGACATAAAGTAGAGTACTTGAAAAGAAAGAGAGAGGTTAGATCTCTTAAGAAAATTCGGCAGCCTAACGGCGCCACTCAAAACTTCCAAAATGGATTGGTGAGAGAAAATATGGTCTCTCATCATATGAACATAAAAATTACAGTAGTATTAATATAAAATAACATCCCAATCATCAGAACTATGATCTTAAGATGAATGACATAAAAGAATGTACATAAAAAGAAAGAGAGGGGTAGGATCCCTTACCTCAAGTCCGACTTGTCTTGTCCATTGATTTATATTCCTGACTAATAAACATTGGTCAATTTATAATTTCTTAAGGACCTATTTTAGAGATTATTATTCAGTTCATATCAAATTTTATAATGTTATAATAATTTGTTAATAATTTGAGTTCATATCAGACGTTTTTGTCGATGTTTGTTACATGAGTCAAAAATGTACTTGTTTGAAGATGATTGTCCATGTAGTTAGATGTAACTCATATCCAGAATAGTATTAATGATTTAAATATCATATATATCCAGTAAATATTCATTTTATACTACTCCATAACATTTGGAGATAAAAAGAAAGGAAATTCACCGTTCATGGAGACGGTAGGTCGTACGTACGCATGAACGCTACTTCCATTTCTTTGTCATATTAATGTAATTAAAAATAATTGAGATATAAATATATATATATTAAATTTTCAGAATAATATATAAGTTATATAGGTCACATATGTTCATTAATTTCATTCTTTTTTCATTCCATGTATTGCTTGAATGAGTCACATCACTTGAGGGGGCGGTAGTCCACACTCCCTCGTATGAAATTATCACATTTACACAACATGGAAAGCATAAAGGCATGTTTTAAATATAAAATTCCGAAGCATATAGAAAACATAAATACCATATATATCATATATAAAATATATTTCCATCATAATTCCCACCATTAAAGGTGTTAAGAGAATATTGAACAATCATCGTTTCGTGAGGCAGAAATTCTCCATCCACAGAAATAGTATGTTCTTTAACCATTAAACAAAGGTGTGTGTAATTGTAGCTAGAATACCTCACATAAAAACATCCTAGTATATTTAGGATACTGTTTTTGTTACAAAAGAAATGAATAAAAAGAGTTTAGAGGGTTGGAGAAGAAAAACAAAACATAAGAACACAATAGAGGACACTACCTTTAAATCAGGTAACTCTCTTTGATTTCATCTCAAAGGCTTCCTGGTAATGGATTCTACCCAAAGTGAGGATTCAATGATGAATATAGGGATATGGAGAGATGAAATGGGCTGGGGTTAGCCGAGCTAAAGGCATTATAGGTGTGTGTATGGTGGTAGAGGTGGGGGCCTTTTATAAGAGGAGAGGAGGGGCACTCTTGGAAAGTAAAAAAAGTTACATTATTTTCAAATGAGTTTCGGATTTTAAAGGTCCCACATTGATATATTTCTAGTATAAGGTGATAAGGGTTCTAAATACACCCATACAATAGGTATTTTACATGTTTAGGTCTTAGATTTTACATTATCGTTTAATTTTATTTAAATCATTAAATAATGAGGTAATCGCTGCATCATCATGATGTCATAAATAAGTTAATTTATTTAAGTTCTAAAAATTATAAAACAAATACGATGATGTAGGAAATCTTTTTATCTTTCCAATTAATATTTATAGTGAAACATATGACTTGTATAACCCCATGTAAAAATTGTTTTTGTAAAACAACACATGTTTGCGACATTTTTATTTTAACTTTAAATAAAAGGTTATTTATGTCATTTTCCTACCAAAGTGGCTCCATTGGGTTCCCAAGATGACCCATGGATTTTCTTGGTCGGCCATGACACATCCAATAAGGTTAGGACATGTGTCTAGGTCATTTCATTGTATTAATCCATTATTTTCACCTTAAACTACACTAATTACATATAATCACGATTAAAAACTTAAAAGTTACTATTCACCAAAAAACAATTTTAATTCCATTGAACCACATTTTACTTATTAATGAAAACCATGTTTTTCGGATTTTTTAAATTCAAAACATAGAGGTGGTAAAATTTCATTTAAATGGAAAATCAGTTTTTATAAGTACAACTTAGTGGTTTCACTATTCATCAAAAATTGAAGTACTTCAGAAAAATACCAAAACTTCACCCTAAGCTATATTTGATATTCTGAATTCAAAAATGAAGTATATTTTACAAAATTCAAATCATATAAGTTTCATTAATTAATTTAATAATTAATTCCCGCTGTCAGAGAAAATAGCGTGTTTTTATGAAACAATAAGTATCAAAAGATTGACACTAGTTTAAGTCCGATTTCAAATTGAAATTAATTCCAATGACCGAAATTGGATTAAATGGTAAAAATATATTCTAATTTAACTTTAAAACCCATTAAAAATATAATCTAATCATATAAGTAAATTAGATTAAAAATAGGTTCTGAATTAAAATACAACATTTTTTAATATTCATTAAAAAAATGTACTTTATCGAAAAAATACCAAAAATTGACACAAAGTAAATTTTGATGTCTCCATTCTAAAGAAGAATTTTATTTTTTCAAATAAAACACATAAAATTTTCAAAAAGTGTATTTAAAAGAGGTTCTCCATCAAAAGGCGGTTAATCGACCATTTAAAGAATATTAGAATGTTTACGCTTAAAATTGGATTTATTCGCATTTTTAATCCTCTAACATTTATTGTAAAAAGTAAAAAATATTTTACAAACATACATAATAATTTTTTTAGTTAGTTCCATTCTTTCCCGCCGTTACAATGGCTAGGCGTTAACTACCATTTAAAAAATATTATTTTATTATTAGAGTGCAACGTAAGATTTCAAAGGAACTCGTTGTCGCGTATTGGGTGCGCCATCAAGCATAGCATTCCCTTTAAAGTAATATTAATATTTTTTTTCACTAATAGGGATAAATATAAAAATTTCATATTCTTTTTTTACCTGGGGTGTTACACATAACTTTTCAATGGGAATTATATACACCCACACAAAATAATCTAGTTGTTAATATTGAATGTATCTCATAGAGATAAAAAACAAGATTAAATTCCCTTAGCTTAAGTCATTATTTTATTTGTACCCATTAAAAAATTATGTATAATAGATATTTGATTATAATAAATATATAAATGATAAATAATCTTATATATCATTCACATTTGACAATATATTACCAATTTATTAACAATTCCATGTTAAATTAACGTTTCGGGTAATAATCCCATTGTTTATCGTACATGTTTTGGAATTTTTATTCATGACATCACAATTAGATAAATATTTACTTATTTATAGAATTAAAAATATTATTTATATATCATATAAATTAATTAAATAAATATTTATAATATTCTATAAAATGTAGATATATGAAATAAAATACACCGTCCATGGAGACGATAGACCATACATACACATGAACGTTGTTTCTATTTTTATCATATTAATAAAAATTAAAATGAAATATATGTATATATATTTATAATATTATTAATGTACCATTATAATTTCATATATATCATATAATTTCCCTAAATACTCCCTCAATATACTCAATGTAGAGGGTTAACGAATCACATTACTTTGATGAAGCGATAGTCCGTACTTCCCCAAATGAAATTATGATATTTTCAAAAAATGGAAGCCATGAAAGTATATATTATATAATAATCATAGAAACCTAAATATATCATAAATAAAATTTATATCATAAAATAATCTATTTTTACTCTTAATATCCAACCATGAGAGGTGTTAATAAAAAAACAAACAACATCATTTTGTGTGGGGGTAGTTCTTCATACCCAAGAACGATATGTTTATTACCCATTAGATTGATGTGTATGTAAGTGTAGGCCAAAAAAAATATAATAAAAACATAAAATTATATTTACTATTCTAAATTTAATATATCAAAAATAAAATTATAATATTTAGTGGTTGGATAATGAATGTAATACAAAGGAACATGATGGGGGATGTGACCTTTTCTTTTTGGAACTCCTTTTGATTTTCACAAAAGGGCTTCCTTGTATAGATTTATTCCAAAATCGTTGAATTTAGGATTATTTTAAGGATATTTTGAGCTTAATATTTCATAATTTTGTCAATATAAATGGATTTTTAGGTGATAATAAGTGAAAGGTGTGAGTGCCTTTTATAGTGAAGGAGGAGTGGTATTTTTGTTAAATTTTGGAAAATGAAATTCCACCCATGTTTATCCTATAATAAATGGATCTCATAATTGAATTGTTTTTACAAAATTGATTATAGAGTCTATATATGGATCTAGAAGTGGATTCTTCACAATTTTCTAGTCCATTTTATCCCTTAAGGGTAAGGTTTAGTCCATTGTGAGGCTAATTTTCCTCTTAATAGTAGTAATTAATTTTAATTGCCTTCACTAATATTTTTTTTCATAAATTCAGTTAAATTAATTTTAAATTATATATTTTTTGAATCCAAACATTTAATCCATTTTTCCAAATCCTAATCACTTAAGTGAAATAAAATATTTTAAATTTAATCCCATAGACAAGACAACACATCAGGTTTTTGATGTAAAAATGTTCAAAAGTTTTGTATGTTTTTATATCCAATTTCAAATAGAAATTTATTACAATTAAATAGGTAGTATTAATTGAATAATAATTGATCTAATTTAACTTTAAACCTAATAAAAAACACAATTTAAAACTACAGATAAATTATATGGAATAGAAGTTTTGAATTAAAATTCAATATTATTTACTATTCATCAAAAAATGAAACCTCTTATAAAAATACCAAAAATTAACAATATTCCAATTTTTTTGTTAATATTTCAAAAATAATGTTTATTTTTTTAGAATAAAATTATAAAAGTGTCAAAATCATATTTTAATTGGGTTCTCCATTAAATGGTTGTAGAATTACTTTTTAGATGAATATAACATTTTATTCATAAAATTGGATTTATTCTTATCTTATACCTATAACATCTATATTATGAGTTTACAAAATATTTATTGATTATATAAAATATAAATTTTATCAAAAAAATAATCAAAACATGTTTTTTAATTTACTGGGATAAAATTATGCTTGTAAATAGAATATTTTTCTTAGATAAGTAATATCTTAATTTTAAAATAGTTCATACATTCACTTGTAGTAATTGATAAAAAATGATTCATCATATTTTCAAAATTTAGTTAATATTATTAAAAACAATTATTTAAACTTCTAGGTGGTAACTAAAAAAATATTTTAATAATAATATTAAGTGTATATTGTAGTTTGATAAAACACAGCATTGGGTGTAATTAAATCTATAAAAGTGACTCAATATTGTGAATAATATAATAAAAATATAATATTTTGTGTACTATATGCTTAAAAAAGTGTTTTTAGTGCAATATTGACTTGATGTTTCATATAATGCAATACCCAATTAGTGGTTTTGTAAAAGAAAATCTATATTTAATGTTGCGTGAAATGAAAAAATCAAAAATATTAAACTAATATGGAAAACATATTTCACAAAATCTCAAAGATTTAAATTATACCCCCATTAATATATATTTCTCTTCCAAAATCCATCTAGGTTATCAAAGTTTTAATACATAAAATTTTCATTTATAGGAACCCACATCCTTAAAATAAATACAAAAAATTCATTTAAAAAAGGAATGTTTTAAACATAATGGTTATATCAAGTAACCCATAACTAGGTTTAAAAATATGAAAACATGGTTGGGAAGGGAAGACATGTACATGGGAGATAAGTTTAAATAATCATAGATATTGATAAATATCACTTATCACATGAAATTTGGTGATCTAGAGAATGATAACAATCATAAAACCATAAATAGAAGATCCATAAAGGAGGTCAATGATAACATCAAAAATAAGTATAATAGGAAAACATTTATTTTAAGACCCTTTTTGTAAATTTGGATAATTTTTTATCACAAGAAGATTTACATACTTGATTTTTTTCCCTTTAATAAGTCAAATTTCACCCTTTGGTCATGTCTTGACGAATTTCCACTTCACCTATTTCTCCAAAACAATGGTGAATTTATTCATTCTTGAATCACAAATAGATTATGAAATGAATGATTATTCATCCCATATACCATTAGTTACTATAAAAATGTGTTTATAAAAAGTTATCCAATATGTATAAATCCTATTGTGGTGAGATAATACATTAAGAAAACAAATTTCATCATATGTTTAACTTAGAATTTCCATAAATGGATAACCTTATAACCCTTTCCAAATATGAAAATCCAAAACATTAGAAATAAGGTCCAGAAATCTTCTTAACATTGATCCTCCACATATAAAAAATTGTCCCTTTATTGTCACATTCCAAATATATAAACACCCTCATAGTATATTCTCTTGAATCATGGTAATCACCTAAATTACCATAAATCATTTTGGAAATCTTGCATGCTTCCTTATTCCAAAGATTATTGGATATATTAGTTAAATCAAATAAGTTTGAAACTTCATCCACGATGACATAGATAGTTTTTCAACAAATCAATAAAATGTTCCGGGGTAATCATTACTATTAAGTTTACATTATCGGTATCAATTTTCTCTTTATCCAAGCTCAGAATAATTTTATCCACATTCGGGACATGTTAAGGGTTACCTTCCCTTAATCAAAATTTCACCTTTACATTAAATCTCTATTAAAGTTCATTTGAACCATTAATATATTTTTAAAAATAGTCTATGGAAAACATATACTTCAAGATTCATATAAAATAATTCTATAATTCATAAACATATATAATAACATCATCAAACTATATTCTTAAACCACAACTCAAGCTTCATCATCTTATCCAAAAAATAAACCTTTTTTGATAGTATGGAAAATGAATCATTTCTTAATGTTATTAAACCTAAATCCCATAATTATTCATATGTTTAATTAAAAAAAATACTTTTATAAAATCCATTACCTTCCATATTTCGTTTTTAGTCACTTTATCTTCAGAAGTGCAACCAATACCCATACCACCTTCCTGATTTAATTCATGAGATTTCCACTTAGGAAATAAATTTTCAACGTGAACATAATTTAGACATCTAAAATATTTAATTTTATCCTAGTTCCTTTTATTGACTAAAATCAGAATTAATTGCGTGATAAACACTAATCATAGCAGAAAACTACATAATCGTGAAAAAAATACTTATAGGATGTCTAAATCATGAATTCTACTTCAATAATCGTTAAAATCATATGTTTATCCTATGTTATTCATAGTTATCTTCTATTAAAATAATTTGTGATGGTTCTTAAAGAGTTTGTGGGTTCCGAACATCATATTTTCTGGGAGTGTCAAACCAAGTGTGTAGTAAGACCTATTGTTATACACCACTTCTTGATCGAGTCTAGTTCAATATAGTGTTTCCTGGGTTCTTACAGCTTTGAAAATATACTCAAGATCCACATCAACTTTTATTATCCATAAAATGTTGTATTTATATGAAAACAAGCACTCTAACATTTACCAAAACTCTAGTGAATTTTCATATACTTTAACTAATCCTTAGGCTTATCCATAGAGGGATCCCTAGAAATATGCTTAGAAATATTTTTAAGTATATCACTAAGGGTTTCTCATACTAGTTTCTAGAGGGTGAATAAATATTTCCTTTTATACAAACTATAGTGACCCGGAATTAACATAAATAAATATTACATCATTTTAGATGAATATATAAAATATTACTAAAATATATGCTAGAGGACTTTAATTATTTATTGTCTTTGGAAAATTAGGACACTCTCTTCTAGTTTGATGAAAGATATTGGAAATCTTCTTTAATAAACTTCCTCTTTAGTACTTCTAATTAGAACATATCTTCATAACATGGGGAATTGAACCATAAGAAAGAGGTGATTTTGAATTATTATAAAGGGGAAATGAAGGAAATGAATAAGCCTAACATGAACATATGGGTATGAGAAAATGGGATTGACATTTAAATATTATACCCTACAAAAAATATTATAATCATGTGACATGTAATAATGATTGGATGTTCATGATTCAAGAAATTATAAGATAATCAATAACATGTACTATGAGAGCATATTAAAGGAATACGACATAGAATTTTTGTCAAACACATAAACATGAATCAGCATTCCCTATAAGTAAAGGTGCATTTCCAAAACATAATAGAGAAATTCATTGGGACTACACCTACTGGGTAGGACAAACCAGCACACCTAGTAGTAGTCCTTTTTGTGGAAGGGGATGAGTTTCCCCGTCTTCCTGTAATGGATATTATTTCCCATCTTCCCACAGTGGATTGGTTTTCCATATCTTATAATAGGGGATTAGGAAACACATGTTTCCCATTATGGATCAGGAAGCACTCATTTTCTATTTTGGATCATGCACATTGATTCATTTCCCATAATTATCGGATAATATATAAATATTTATCCAATACATTTTAGTGAGATATAGGTCCCACTTGTCACATAATAAACTCATGCATATATGTTCCACCACATAATAAAGTGTTCATCATATCATGACCCCTAAAAAGTTGTGGGTTTCATAAATATAGTAACATAACCCATGAAATGAAATGTGTATAATAAAAATTTAATTATATTATTACTAATGGAAACGTGATAGGTCTTATAATCATTTCATCAATGTATAACTTGTGAAAAGATGTGGGTATCAAGAGCATATAACCCATGGAAGATAAAAAGGTGTTATAAAAATAATTCCATCAAAACATTAACCATTAAAGAAAAAATATGAATGGTATCCTTGGATCATATATGTATTAAATCATAACTATAAAAAATTATATCATATTTTATGGATAGGGTTTTAGAAAGATCACATGGAACATTTGTTGAGGAAAATAACTTATCAATGAAAATAATTTTTATAAAACCATTTAAAAATAATTTTATTTTAAAGAAAGATGTAAAATTTAACTTAAAACTTTTGCTATGGAAAAAATATTCTACTATATGAAAAATGGTTTCGAAAACATAAATAATTTTAAAACATTTTACTTTAAAAATACCTTTGGAAACCTATAAAGTAATCTTGAAAAAAAATTTAAAAACATTTTATTTGAAAATAATTTTAAAACCAAAAAATAAGGATTTAAATATTTTTGAAACCCCTTTTACTGAAAATGGATTTGAAAACATATAAATTAATCTTGGAATCATTGAAATCATTTTCTTTGAAAATAAACTTAAAAAACATATAAAGTAATCATTAAAAATCATATAAAAGTATTTCTAAACATAAAATATATTTTGAAAACCTTTTTATTTAGAAAAAAATATAAATTCCAAAAAATGCTACATTATCAAGATAAGTTTTCATTAAAAAAATATCCTTAAAAATAAAATTCAAGCTTCAAGGAAATTATATTCATTATGAAATGTATGTCCATATGTGCAAAATATTCCCTTTTCACCTTAAATGATTAGAAATGTTTTCTTATTGAAAAAATACAATGAAATTATTTTTTGAATAATTTTATAAAATAAAAATCATGGGTAATAAATTTCTTTAAAAATAATATGTAAATTGAAAAATATTATTTATAAAATATTTATAAAACCAGATTTTGAAAGGAAATAGGTTTCTAACCGAAAGGAGAAATAAGGTAATTTTTTCATAAATGTTTTTCATACTTATGTTAAGTACTATGGAGTGAAAAAATGGTACTACTACATGAATATATCGTGTATAACTAGAGGATTAGAAAATTATTTAGTGTTATTGAGATATGTATCATAAGACTTCAGCAATGGAAGCATAATCATAAATAATCCAGATACACAATTATATTATAGTAATTAACTGTTACCACATTAGTAAATTTTAATAACAAAACCAATTAGAGAATAAAACTAAATGAATATTAAAATATAATGAAATAAATTATACTAATGATATGAAATGTTAATGGGAATTATACATGAAATAAAAAATAATAGAGTTGTTAATATGGCATGTATCTCATGGAAATAAAAAGTGAGATGAAATTAACTTACCTTAAGTCTTTAATTTATTTTTACGTGTTAAACAATATTTCATGATAAATATAAGTTTATTATAATTATAAAATAAAACAATATTCCAATATATAATACCATAAATGATTAACATATGACTTTATAAGAACATTTTATTAAAAATTGAATTTTAAATAAATGTTTTAGTTAATAGATTCTTTGTTTATCGTACGTGTTTAAAATTTTTTTCTTGGTAATATTAATTAGAACATTATTTACTTATTTAAATAATGTAAAAATTGTTTATATATCATATATATTCATTAGATAAATACTTCTAATAATCAATAAAAGATAGATATATGAAATTAAATACATCTCCCATGGAGATTGTTGGCCTTACATATGCATGAATGTTGTTTCTTTTTTCTAATCGTATTGAAAAAATATAAATGAATTATATGGATAAATAAATATAATATTATTATAGTATAGTTATTTATTAGTATATAAAAAATATATTCACCAAACCCATTGTAAATACATTTCATGTATAGTGTTATCGAACAACATCACTTTGAGGAGGTGGTAGTCCACATTTCCTCAAATGAAATTACAGTATTTATACAAAATGGAAATCATGAATGTATGCATTATAAAACAATTAAATAATCATAAATATAATATATATTTAATAAAAAAAATACATTTTCCAAAATAATTTCCCACCAAGATAGGTGGTAATGGTAAAATGAACAACATCGTTTTGTGAGGCTATAGTTCATTGTACATAAGAATGGTATGTTCGTTACCCATTAAATGGATATGTGTGTAAGTAAATGTTGAAAAAATAGAATAAAAACATAAAATTATATTTTAGATACTGAGTTTATTATATAATCATTGGATTATAAGAATGTATGGGGTGTAGAATGAAAATAAAACAAAGGAGTTTAGGAAGTATGTTACCTCTTATTTGGGTAACTCCTTTTAGTTTTCACCAAATGGATTACTGGGATAGATGTATAATCAAAGGGATGATTTTATAACATATCAGAGGAATTTTTTGTGGTTAAATTAATGTATTTTGGTTTATAAAAAGGGGTTTATAGGTGAGATAAGTGGGATCGTTGAGTGCCTTTTTATAGTGGAGGAGGAGTGGAATTCTTGTAAATTTTTGAAAAGGGAATATCATCCATTTTTTTACTATGAAAATTAGCTCCAATAATGAACCAAATTCATTAAAATATAGGATCAATTAGAAATGTGGAAAACCAATTAATTTTTGACAGGTTTCTAGGTATTTTTTCACTTAAGTGTAAGATTTATTTCATTGTTAAGCCAATTTTTCTTCTGATCATTGTAATTAATTTTAATTAATTTCCCTAATATTTTTTTTGTTAAAAACTAATTTTAACTCATTTAAGAATATATATTATGATGATTCCAAATATTTAATCCATATTTCACAAATTCCCATCATTGAAGTGGAATAAATTTATTCAAATTTATTTCCACAGACGGGATGACACCGCATGTTTTTAAAGCCAAAATGTTCAAATGTTTAGTAAGTCTTTATATCAAATTTCAAAGTGAAATTTATTATAATGACCTAAATAGTATTAATAGTTATATAATTAATAAAATTTAACTTCAAAACCAATCAAATTTTTTTAATCTAATAAATAAATTAGATGAAAAAGTATCTTTCAATTAAAATTTAGTATTATTCACTATTCAAAAAAAATTACCCTAAAAAATAAGAAAAAATTAAACTAACATAATTTTCTAGTTTCTATTTTAAAATTGAAATTAATTTTATTAAATAAAAATTATAAAAGTGTCAAAAATAACATTTAAAATGGGTTATCAAATAAAATGCATAAAAATTACATTTTTGAAAAATAAATCTTTTTATTAATAAAACTGGATTTATTATTATCTCATACCTTCGAAATCTATTGGATGAGTATTGAAAATATTTATTGAACATATAATATTTATATTTTATTAAAAATATTTCTCCATTTTTTTAATTTATTGAAAATAAATTGGGTTTGTATATAGAAAATTAATTTTATTAGAAAAGTAATTTCTTTTTTTTCAAATAGTTCTTACATTCACATCCAGAAATTGATAACCCAAGGATTCATCATATTTTGAAAATTTGGTTAGTCATATTCATAACATCCTTTCCAATGGTTATATGATAAAAATAAAAATATTTTTATAATTATGTTAATAGTATAATTTAGTTTGGTAAAAATCAGCCTGGCGTGTAATGAAAGCAATCTAAGGGACTCAATATTGCATGTAATACAAGCCAAACATAGTATTTAATTACTATAAGATAATCTAAATGTTGCATATAGATAAATTTTGAATTGTTTTTTCACATAATACAATCCACGCAGAGTGCTTTCATTGAAAATAATTTATATTAATTGTTGTGTGAAATAAAAAACATTAAAAATACTAAATTAATAAAACAATGTTTCAAGAAATATTTGTGTGTTACATACAAGGTGCTGATTATGCTAATTTTCAGGGGGGATTCTCGAGACTTTTTTATTGGCATGGGTTTTTGATTATGATTAGGATGGTGGGTGAGGACGTATAAGGATATAATGGTGGCATGTGGTCCTGGATATATGATGATGTTGGCATGGGATGATGGATGTGATATGATATGAAATATTATTGGGGATAACATTGGGATAGTTGGGGTGAGATTAAAGTTGGATTTTATCTTCAATACAAACATATTTATTAATTCTTATTATATTTCTAATAAATGGTTGTAATTTCTATAGTCAGATTCAAACTGTGAGGTGTATTTTGATACAATGAGTTGTGAGTGAATATTTTATATGGAATCTTAGGTTAAGTCGTAGAGTATCCAAATTATTATTAAATTATAAATCAAATTACTAAATAATGAGGTTGGTTATTGATTCTAATTTTGTGATAATGGAATAATTCAGAACATAAGAAACTAATTAACAGTTCTATTGGAACCGGGAATAAAAGAAGAAAATGATTATATTGGAAAATAAAACATAAAAATATTAAATAATGGTTAATGGATTAATTAATGATTAGTTTGATGCTTGTTTTCTTGAGACCTAGGATATAGAATTGGTATGTGGGAGTCATGTTATATGTAATTAGAAGATGATTCAAACACTAGTTAGTTTCCCAAAGTGTGGATGGGATCCTAATATATATCATGTACGTTTTTTGATTTTATAAGAAATCACACCTATATTGATAGGAAGACTACACCTAATAGACTATGGGAGGTTGTTTTCACCAATATCATGGTTGGAAAGGAATAGATTAATGACTACAGCCTCTGACCATACACTTCTATTTGTAGTATTCCGTGTTACCATTAACAATGGTTATATTTACCAATATATTTTTCTAGAGTTATTTAATAGACTGTGGTCATTTAATACACATATATCTATACATACAATATAGTAATGGTTATTATAGGTATGTTGTGTAAGGTATATGATGTATTGATGTATAATTCAAAACATATAAGTTGTTGTGCCTCCAAAAAACCACATAGTTTTTGTGTGGAGATATGGTTGGGATGTTGAGAATATGTAATTCACAAGGTTCA
Source organism: Viscum album (assembly GCA_963277665.1). NCBI lineage: Eukaryota > Viridiplantae > Streptophyta > Magnoliopsida > Santalales > Viscaceae > Viscum > Viscum album. The sequence goes on from OY728141.1 coordinate 1,989,335,972, forward strand.
TCATTTATCTCAGCTTTCATCAGGATGTCATAATTTATCCCATATATCATTGGACTGACTTACTATTTTAGTGATATGGATTATGATGTGAAATGTTAGGATATATTGGGAAACTAATGGGTATATGTAATAAGGGTAACTTTATGTATTATTATGTTGTATATTATATATTTACTTGTATTTAATACTTAGTGAGTGATCTATGGTGAGGATGTGAAGAGAATAATAAACATGTTTTAGTGATGAGTCTGTTATATTTTTTTACTCACTAGGAATTAGTGTGATTCTTCACATTTCTTATGAGAAGTTATAAGGAGGATCCTATTGAGTTTATGAGTTATGATCATCCTTTTTATATATATATAACATTTTTTTCTAGTTAAAAGGTTTTGGTTGGTGATTGATCTTGACATTACAAGTTCAAGGAGATTTTTATGAGCGGTTAGGGATTCATGGTCATTTCCAAGGCTCTATTTTAGTGTTTTCAATTATTTTAGTTGTATTTTATAACATTCATGTATATGGGAACTTCTTTACTCTAACTATGAGAAGGTGTTGTTTGGTGGTTGATCTCGTCTTATCTCTTACTTTTCAAATAATAGAGGGTAATTCCTCTAATATATGTGTATGTTATCCCCTTGGTGATATTAACTAACCCATGAACTATTGGAGAAAAGATTCTAGTGTCATTATCTCTCATATCTCAAATATATATCAAGAGGGGCACCTTTTGGAAAAAATGGATGTGATAGAGTGGTATAAAAGATATGCTGAGAGATATTTTAGAGTTTGGAGTTAGGCACTGGTGACGATGCATGGGTTGGTATGGAAACATTGTATTGTAGTTTTAGTAAATTCTATAAGAAAAGGATACTAGAAATGAAATGGGATTATAAACACCCCCATGATTTAAATCAATAAACATCAAGTCTACTGGATATTCTATGTGAAGTGATGAATCTTATTATATAGAAATCATGGAATGGATAATGCATCATTATTCAAAATCACCATGTTTGATGTAGGTGTTAATGATAAATAGGTCAAAAATTAATTAATAAATTAACCTTAAATTATCTATATCTTGGGATAGGAGTCCCAATCATTTTTTTATTTTTTATAAGGGTCTCCATATCAAATTTCTCATCCTATTTTTTCTAATATGTACAAAAATATGTTTCATAAAATCACCACAAACTGAAGGATAAAAAAAATAATTATAGGAGGACACTTCTTGGCTTCTATCAATACAGTCTATAATTTTGTGAGGGCCACATTTATAAAAATGAATAACAGGATTGTTTGTAAGAGGAAATTAAGGATTTTTTTGAATAATACTTAGAGATATAACTAATATTTCTTTACTTTGATGATTCCATATGGGTTAGATCTTTGTGCTTATTTTTATTCATCATAGTTTTTGTGGCATTGGTTGTTTTTTGGTGATGTTCTCTGATCGAGTTTTAGGATGAGATTCTTTCTATGACAGTATGGGGGTGGATTCTATATCAATGAAATTTTCTCTCTATTATAGAATTTATGAGATCTAATATTGAGGTGTCATGGAATATTTTAATTTCCTTTTTGATCTCAATACCCATTATCTATAATCCTATTTATGGGAGTAATAAGGTTTTTTTTCATTCTATAATTTATAGACCTTAATAATGGGAGAAATGAAATATCATCATTCACTCAATTAACACCACCTAATAAATCCTTAATCAAGGATCATTTGTATCACTTAAACCATTTAGTTTCAAACCCACATGTAAATTTTTTTGTATATGGTAAGAATAAATCATTTATTGGGCCTAGTGATTAGGTAAAGATGTGTTTTGGGTAAAAGATTTCTCTAACATTGTTTATATGATTATATTATAGTCTTTAGGGTCCCTTTTTTGGTCTAGATGGAGGTTGAATTTTTATCTTTCCTTGGGTATGTGTTTTGTTTGGGGAGAGTATTTTCTATTATCTAGTTCATCCTACAATCATTTATTAGGCATGATGTGGTGTATATTTGGTCTAGGGGAATATGTTCATACATTTATTTACATTATTTAATCAATATACTATTCACTCATTCCAGGTGTTATGGGACCTAGTTTAAAAAAAGAATAATATTTTATATTTTAAATTAATATATTCCTACATACTGTAATATTAACTACCCTCTCTATTGTGAATTAATGTTCTAATATATTGTGAGTTTTTCATGTGACTTTGTTTATGATGTGGTTGTGTACTTGCACGATTATATTCGTAGAAGTTAATTTTTTTGTCATATTATTCACATATGTTTGGGATATTAGAATATTATGAAAGGGAATGCTTCACATAACATTATTTTTTATATTGTGACACCATTTAAAACATTTTGGGTGAGTTAGTGCTACCCAATTTGATAATATCCTGATATGGTGGTAGTGTTCATCAGATTTGTATGCTTTTGGTAGCTATGTTGATCATGGTGAATGCGATTATTGATATCTTTTTGGTATTGATATAGAACTCTTCAATGTAATGGAATTAAAATGTTGTAAATAGAAATTGGAACAGTGAACAATTTTTCACTCTTTCATGAGTATGCACCTGGTGGATAAATATTGTTCATCAAACATATAAATTTTTTAACGGTTTATGATGTTCATTTTTTATACCCCAATATTTTTTTTTATAATGCATGTCATGTGTTAAATTATACTTCTTTATGTTTGGGAAGTTATGTGTATTAATATTAATTTTACAAATAGAATGGTATAGTTGTGTTAGTTGAATAAAAAGAAATTGGTGAAATCATGTAACATGCTAATGTATGTGAGTTATCATGGAACTCATGTAAATTATAAATTTGTTTTGGAAAAGTAAATTTGACATTGATTATGTCATACATGGATTCTTCCTTCATACTATATAATGATTTTTAGGGAGACCCTCTTCTAAAAATTTATTTTTTGAACATAAGTTTTATTAAATTAAAAATTTAAATTCTTAAATCAAACTTATATTTAATTTGAAAGCATTTTTTCAAAGATAAAAAAATTATTTTCTCAGCAAACATTCTATAAATACACTATTATAAAGAAATATATAAAATGGTTTTAATTTTAATGATTTTCTAACATGTAAAATTATAAATACCAAAGACTTGGTGAAAATGTTTTATCATCATGTTTTTAAATTTTAGTAGTTTTAATGTTAAATGATTAGATAATTTTCTATTAATAAATGATTCTTTTAGAAAACATGTTCATGTTTTGAGATCTTTATCCAGCAATACATAATGAATTATGGTAGGTAAAAAATCAAACATCTCAAAAAAAATTTATGAAAGCATGCTAATCTACTCTTTCTCATTACATGTTATGAATTATATGTTATAAATGTTATAGATAAATATTACAATCCTGATAAATGATAAAAAACCATGCATATATTTTTATTTGGTGGCATACCTATGAAGTTTTTAAAAAAATATTGAGATAAATTTGTTTTATCCCAAATGGAGTTCTATTCCCTTGTGTTTAAATCAATGTGTTGTGATTTTTCATGAAGTTGTTTCATTTTAATATTAATTTTTGTTTTTATATTCATGTATTTTTATTTTTTTGAGTTAAATATGTTTAATTGTTATTTGTTGAGAGTTTTATCCCTTAGGATATTGTTTTAAATGGTTTTAAAATGCAATATATCTATACACATTGTTCTTTTAGTGATTGTAGTTTTATAATTACTAAGAGAACATTGAGAGTTATATAATTGGGAGGTTGATTTATTGAAAATATCTTCCATATAATTTATAGTTTGGTTTTATTTTTTCGGGAAGGAAATTTTTTGAGAGGTATCTAGTGTAAGTGTCTGGATCTTTCTAATCACTAACTTTTTTTTTCTAGGTTGTCTAGTGATCCTGGTACAATTTCATAAATTTATATGTTTTTAATGAATGATTTTTTAATTTATAAGGATGTTTTAATGTTATTTAAAAAATTATAGTTATAGTTTAATGTTTTAGAAGTTTGTTTGGAAATTATTTAGGATGTTATTAATCTTTTTTTAAATTTTTGAAGTGTTACTATATAATTTTCATAATTATTTAAACGTTTTTCTATATGAAAATTTAATATTTCAAAATGTTACTTTTACCCTTACAAAAGTACTTACTAATACATAATTATAAAAGCTATTTTTAAAAGGTTTGATAAGGATTTTGGTTTTATTCATTAGTTTCAAGAAGATAATGGTTTTTTTATTTGTGTTTCATAAAGATAGAGCTCATTTTTATGAGTTACGTGAAGGTAATCTGGTTTTATTACAAGATTTTTATGGTTATATTATAAGTTTCCTTTCTTGCATAAACGTATTCTATACCCATTAATGTGTTATCCATGGATTTTAAACCATGTGTAAAGGTAAGGTCTTATTTATTTATGTTACACAAGGGTAACCTTAATATATCATTCAAACTATATAGGTACCCCTAGTTATATAAAGGTATAATTGAATTACATAAGGATAACTACGGGAAATATGATATTCATGTAAGGGAAATATTTTGTTTAATTTAGTTATATAATGGTAACCCTTCACTATATATATGTAGCCCTTGATTTATTCTTCTCACATAAGGGTAGGTTGGTGCTTTATTTGTTTGTGTATGGGAATATTGGGTTATATAATTACCAAACAGGGAAAACTAATACCTTTTTCAGGCTAAAATGTGAGATTTAAATATTTGGAAAAGGTAATAAATTTACCATGTAAGGTTCATCTGTGTTTTACAAACCTAATCCAAGGGTAAAATTCCACATAAGGGTAAAACATGTTACCCTTATAGAAAATATATGAGTTGCTTATGGGTTTCTTTGTTTACCCATTTTTAGATTTTCATCATCCAATTGATCAGAAAATTTCATGAACCCCTTTCAAAAAAATTTAATCCCTAAAATTATGGAATTAATTACTTTGGACTCATTTAATAATTCATAACTCGTTTTGTGAATATCTGTTTTGATCCAAAATTAAGTTACTATATTAAAACAAATAATGGGAAAATTAAATTGGGAATAAATAGATATTTTACACTTTCTGAATAGGGATATCTATTAAGGCTAAAATTGAGTTTATTTATCTCATTTGAGTTCCTCCATATTTCTCTCATGTTTTTGTGACAAAAATTCCCTAGTGTTCATGTTTTTTATTTTTTCGATAAAATTTAGAAGCTTATCTTTATTTTAGTTTGTTCACATACCCTCTTCCTCTCTCGGTTTCTTTTATGCTTAAACATAAGAGGATTTAAATAAGTAGCGAATATGTGACTTCTAATTATTTTGATACTCTGTAGGTGTGAAATTTTCAATATTTAGACTCCTCTATTTAGATGAATGAGATTCATAATAATTAGATAATAATATTGAAAACTATATTCATGAATAATAAATATATGATAATATGGAAATTTTAAAATAGGGGTATGAAATGGATGTTGTGTAATATTTTTAATGGAAATGAAATATTATATATACTATAATTTCATGAAACATAATTAATGTGTTATTTTATGAAATGTAATATATTTTTTATTGCTCGAAAAAATGGTTATCCTATTATTTTGAAATTTATATGATTAACTTATAAATAATTTATCTTTTCGATGATAAAGAAAGTTATCATAGAATCATGAAATGCCTTCTTGAAATAAATATTGTTGATAAGAATTTAAAAAATGGTGATTAATTAACTATTACATGACATAGATAACAATGTTTCATAATATATATTATTATCATAAGAAATAGTAAATAATTATTTTCATGTTATATAATATTAATAATAATTTTAGAAATTATCCATGAGTGAAAAATGGATAATCACATGACTTTGTCTAATTAGTATTTAATAAAACCAAATGATGACATGTTGTGGTGTTAAATATATTAAATAATATTGAGGTTAATTATATGATAATTCTGTTTAATATAATATTTATGTAAAGATAATTTTCACAAGTTAGGATTTAATTAAATTCCAGGATTGTAAGTATTATCACATGTGGGAATAATTATATTCATGTTTTCAAATATGTGGGATATGCGATTGATGATTTTGATAAAAATTTGTCTCCTGTGTGATTTACTGAACTTTTTTTATATCAATTAGTTTGGTTGGTAATCATTGTAGATAAGATTGGAATTTTGATAACACCTTACATCAGGTATTACATTGATTATATTAAAAGACGGTTGTTTAAATAATTATCATCAAGATTGACAATATATTTGAAAAATTATATTTAACTGGAACTCAAAATTAAATAAATAATATTTATACATATAAATTTATATGCCTATAGATGATGATATTAATTGTTACACTAATCAATTAATTAAATATTTTTATCATAAAATTAAGGATTTATTAAATTATTACTTTGGGGCTATGCGAGCAAGATGTTTTTTGATAAAGGATGGAATATCATTTTTGATTTAGTCATGATTTACTTGAAATTATTTATAGAATAATACAATGAATATGTATTTATTGTCTATGTATTTTGATCTTTTATGTGACTAAATGATATCTGTGTATGGCTATAATAATCGGTGGTGTTTCCCAAGGCTGTGATGGAGGAATTGGATGCTAGTTATAGTAATGGTGGGATGAGATGAATGAGGTTGTAATGGTGGATTGAGGTGAAATTTATGATAATGATTGCAGGATGGTATGCTTAAGAGTGTGATGGTGGAATGAGGTTCCAATTCTATTATGATGTTGTCATGGGATTCTAGATGTGATATGACATGAACTAGTGTTTGGGCTGACACGGAAATAATTATGATGAGATTAGAGGTCGTATTTTTCATCAACACATACATCCTTATTAATGATTGTTGGATGAAAGGTAGCTGGTTGTAATTTATATAATTTATTTTTAACTATGTGATGTAGTTTTATACCATGTACTCATAGTTCATCTTCAATGTGGTATGTTGGGCTGAGTCCTAGAGTACCTATATGATTATGATGTAATTAATGAATTAATTAAAGAACATGGTTGGTTCTTAATGATTACTTTATAATGTTATCATACATGAGAATAAAATAAATGAATTAGTAGTTCCATCAGAAATTTTATCAAAATATTAAAATTTTAATATCTAAAAAAATGTAATAATATTAATTTTTGGATGATTAATTAATTAATGTTGAGGTTCATGATTTTTTGCATTTGATACCTAGACCTTAGTAGTGGAATTTGAGAGTCCCACATGATATTAGTTGTAGATGAGTCAATGTCTAGGTTGTTTCCCATATTTTGACTATGATCCTAGTATATGTAATCCATTTTTTTTTGATTTCATATGCTAGACCAGTTTTTTCGATAGGGATATTGATACCCAGTGGACTCTAGGAGGCTGTTTTCCGAAAAACTAGGTTGGTGAGGAATATATGACGTACTACGCCCTCTAGCCCATATCTTTATTCCTTGTATTATTATTTACTTCTATACAAAATGGTTATCTTTACCCATATATGTGTATAGAGGTATATAGTGTATTATGGTTAGTTTTAATACCTATATCTATGGATATACTATCCTCGTGATTATTTAAGGTATATTGTGTATGGGATTTGATGGATTGAGGTAAAATAATAGAGCTTTGGGCTATGTGGGCTCCCAGAAACTACTTAGTTACTATATAGGGATGTGATTGGGATGATGAGATGATGTGATGCATGTGGTTCATCATTTTCTTATGTATATTTTGGTTGAAATACATTATCGTAGGTTTCTTTATATTGGAATTTATTTGGAGAGAGATGGATTAGGAAATGAGACATTGGGATAGATTATGAAAACAGTAGGGAATTGGTAGTGGGGTAACATAATTTGATATTATATTTAATATTATATGGTTACGTTTCTGTGATATTTGGTGAGTGATCCATGATGAGGATAATAAAAGAATAACACATGCTTTTTGGTTAATTTTTTTTCATTTGTCTACTAATTGGTTGTTAGTATGCTTCTTTCACATTTTACAGGATATTTGTTATGGACGATCCCACTGAGTATATATGTTATGTGCACCATATGTATATATAAATTATTTTGTATTGTCAACATGGGATAGTTGGTGATCAAGGTAGACATTACCTATTTAAGAAGTTTTCTAAGATTTTTTGGTGAATTATGGTCACTAATGAGAATTTATTTTAATGTTTTCTGTTGTTTCGATTGTATGTTAGTACATGCACATACATGTGACCTTCTTAACATTTATTTTGGGAAGGAATTGTTTCATGGGTTTTCTCATATTATCTTTTACTTTTTGAATATATGAGAGAAATAACTTCCATATGTTTGTATATTATACCCTAGATGCTAGTCACTAATTCATGCCCTATTGTGGGTGGGCTTTTGGAACAATTATATATCTTCACTCATTACCATCACATGAGGGGTATCATTAGGGGGAGTGTTTTTAGAAAAAAAATAACACGATAAAAATTTTCAATTTATTTTAAAAAATTATATCCTTCTTAACATTAAAATTTTTAATTTAGATTAATATTTTAAAATAACTTGGTTATTTTGAAATATTGATTTTATTTGATTGTTTTAAAATATTCAAAATTTTCAAAATTTTTAAAATAAACCACCAAAATAAAATAATCCTATCATATTACTTTTTTGTAATTCAATTTATTTATTTATTTTAAATATGTATGATATTTTTTTATTTATTTATTTTATTTATTTTAAAATATCATATATATTTTAAAATATTTAAAATAAAATTATTTAATTTAATATTGATAAAATTTATAGATTAAGAATATTTTAAAAAACATGCATAAGGGAAAGATCCTATACTTCTATATCATGTAGATGTTTATTAAAAAGGCATAATATAGGATTTTTTCATTGTTAAGAAATACCATTGAAGGAATATCTGAGGAAAACACCTTCATAGGTATTCATATACGACAAAAATCCCTCCTCTTAGGTAATATTTGAAAATATGCGGGGTTTGTGCTTTTTTTTTGAATTTTCATAATTTTGTATTATTTATAAAAATTAATCCCCCTTTTCCACATTCTAATAAATTTATATTATTTATTATTGACATGTTTTTTTATTATAATTGAAGGTTTTAAAAAAATATGATAAAATATCTAAATTTATTCATGTTTTGATGAAATTATGGCTAATTTAGGCAGGGTTTTTGAATGTCTTTAATCTAAAAATGTTTCATAATAAAAATAAAAAGTAATTTTTTTTAAAAAATACTGTTAAAAACCTTAAAAATTTTGTTTTAGTGAGTAATTTTATTAAATGAGACCAATATATGTTTTATGAAAATGTGTTTTATAAACTACCTTAATTTAATCTCTTATATTAAATGATGGAGTCTCTTGATGTCCATCCATTTCATATTTTATGAAACAAACAAGTCTTTTGATTATTCATTATATTAATCAAAATATATCTTTATTTATTATGTGTATTGAACTCATTTAAACATTACATAATTATCTAAACATCATCAAATGATTTGTCACAAGACATAGATTTCATGATAATAAATATATTAAAATTGATTAGATGACATCCCATGTCACATATAAAATACAATCTAACATAATATCAATAACTAGGACATAAAAGAAACTATGGTGTCTGACTTTCATCATGCCATGATTTATTTTTTATTTCATAAATAAGTATTATCACCTTATTAATATATGGAGAGAGAAAGAGTAGAGTGGAACACCATTAATATTATTTATCCTTTTATAATCATGTTTATAGTTATTTAGTAATCATTAAAATATCTCAAAGTACTCTAGTTATATATTACAACACATAAAAAATGTAGATCAATGAACCTTGAGAATTAGATAACATGTGGATATGGGTTCTTAATGGGCTAGAATGAGATAGTTTAGACCAGGACCACCAAGATTGACCCAAAAAAATAGATGGTTTATTTTGGCCCACATTTAATTAAGCCTCTATAATTTTGAGATCAGTTTCGTCTATAGTCTTTTCCACATATACAATCAAGATAATTTTTTAAAAAGCTAATATAAAAAACACTTAATTTTAGGGAATATTAAATATTAAACACACAATAGATATAAATTAATTGTTAATATATATGTATATACATTCATCACATTCCTAAAAAATATAAAAAAATATTCATTTAAAAATTATACATTAAATTTAAACAACATTTAAATAAATTTGAAAAAATATTTCTAGCTTATGGGTTTGAGATCAGTCCACATAAGACTACATGGTTTTTTCCTTGGTGTATATAAAAGTATTTAAATCATAGAATATTTCTTAAGTCTATCATAAACCATAAATATCGCTTATTTAGGATAGACCGTGGTCTTCAGGCATGTTATGCACCTTAACATGTTGATGAATTCACAAGGATCCTTGTTTTCATTATTTACTCAACGAAAAACTAGAGAAAAGTTGAGAGTGATCAGATCATGTGAAATGTTTTTGGTATTGCTTTATTTAGTTTTTTATATTGGTCTATCATATATGTGTTCTAGAGGGGTGGTTATATTTATGTATATTAGATTTAGTGTTACTATAAATATTCAATCGAATTTCAACCCCATCAATATTTTCGATTTATTCTTTTTAAAAAATAAAATACTTTATAACTCTATTTACACAAAACCCGTGTCCAAATGAATCATGATATACTATCACCTATATAACATAGAGGTTAGATTTGTGGGTATTTGCAGGATTAACCACAATATAAAATATATTTAGAAGAGTTTTTTTATTAAAAATTTCTATATTAATTTTTATTAAATAGTCCTTAAATTTTTAATAATATCATTTCTCGATAAAAAGAACTATTTTTTATGATTTAATGTATTTTTCTATGTGTTCTAAATTTTTATATAAAAACGTTTAGTAATAAATATTTAATAAAAATTTATTTTCATTAAATTTATTGAAACATTATTCACTATAATTCAGAAATTTGTTATCTAATGGCTATGAATGAAGAAAAAAACATTTTAAAATTCAAAATAATAATTTAAAAAAAATCGACTTTTTGGAGCAATATGTTTTAAATTCATAAAATAACATAACACTAATATATTAATGATTTTAATTAAATATGTATATTTTATATTCAGTAAAATATTTTAAAATTCATCTAATAGTTTTCAAGAGGAAAGGAATGAATGTAAACTCAATTTTATGATAAAAATGATCATTTCTAAAAATTAGTTTTTATTACATTTTAATCATTTATTTTACAAATAAATTATAATTATTATAGAAATTTATTTTAATAAAATGCATTACCCATTTTTTATTACAATTTTATTTTTTTAAAGAGGATTATTGCCACATTTTTTATAATAAATATTAAAAATCTTTAAAACATTTATAAAGGTTAGGGGTAAAATAGATTTATTGAGGGTGTGAGGTTCAACTAAGCGATAAAGGAAATGGTTCGAAATAAAATTTTATTAATATTCTTATTTACTTATATTTAAAAATTATATTATCTTATATTTTTTTAATTTTATATTTATTACACTTTCACATGAATGCGACCTTATATTATTGAAATCTTTCCTTTCTATTTGTCGGAAAACAATAAAGTCACTCATGAATATATGTGGACTACCACCTAAATTAAGATTCATGATTAGTTTTTCATTAATTATTTATATGAATGATTATAAACATATATATGGTTATTAAATATGAAAATTATTAAATTATTAATATTCTATATATTATGGAACCATGATGAATTTGTGAGGACCATAACTTCCATATCGAAACAAACACGAAAACCGAAGTAGTTAACTATTTAAATAATGATGAAAATGAAATATTATTAATGAATGGGTGTAAAATGTTTTAAATAAACCATATATGATATTAAAACTATGAATATGGTACTCTTATATATGTATAAAAATATATTAATTATACAGGATGTTAATAGAACATGTGAAGAGAGTCGAACATTATTTAATGGTTTGTCGTCTCACTTTTTATTCTATAAGACATATTCTATATTAACCAATTTTTTATTAGGTGTGGTATATATAATACCCATTTTATACATTATACCATGAATAATTTTATATTCATGTTATTTAAAGTTCCATTTGAATTTATTTATTTCATGAGGGTTATGATCCAATAGTTACTACAATAATACTGGTTTTACGTTACAATCTCAATTTCTACCAGGATTATTTATGCTTTTATTTTAAATCAAGAAATTATATGTTTCATATCTTAATTTTTTATTTATTTTATTCTATTATAGTTATTTAATGAAATCATATGTTTTCCTTTCTCTATGTACTCATAATTATGATAAAACGTTTTTAAGGAAAATGAACTTTGTTTTTCTATTCAATATGGACAGTTTTTCTTACATGTAAGTATTTTAATTTAATGGTTTTAAATAATTTTTCTACTATTATAAAATTATTTATTTATAAAATTTACCAATGTTTTAATTCTATTAGTTTTTTTAAAAGGAATCTTCTTGTCATTTTCTGAACGATATACTTTTTACAAAATGTGTGAAAATAATATTTTCTTTAATGTTTAATAAATGAATCAATTTTACCACTATTATTAATACACATTTCATTTCATATTTATTTATAATATTCCATATTTATTTTCAATTAATATTTTTTTATTATTTTTTTTATATTTTTATATTTTAATTGAGTGATTTCAAAGTGGAAAGGGCATTTGACTCATGAAATAATCAAGTGATCTTTTAATGGAATTATCTTCTTTGAAAACATTATTTGATGTTTATTCTTCTTTACAATGTTATTTTACAATGTAACTATATTGATCATTTATCTATATGGATATATGAATAATGATGAGATCTCAGTGAAACCCATTATGTTTTCATCATTTTAAGCTACGATGAAATGAAAAATGTTATAATGATCTTATAGAATACATATTAATGGATTATAATTATTTGATAAATGGGTTTGTTAAATACTTCCAATGAATTTGGGAATGTTTAATGTTTATATAATCTAATTTTACGTGGTAGGTTATTATAATCTTGAAAGAGGGTACATGGGAGGCTATACCAATCCTAAAAGAGGCTATGTGAGAGGTTACCCAAGCCTGAAAGAGGGTACATGGGAGGTTATCATGAGACCATATAGGATACCCCAATGAATAAACTAATACTAAAAGGTGTTGAATTACTTTTTAGAATCAATTAGATAATTATTTGATTATTATTATACTTATTATACACATTTTATTCCATTATTTTATGATATATTTTTATTCCAAAGTTTCTTTATCGTGGCTCATGGACATTGATTCTTATCTGATTCATGTATTATAAACCTCAAATGCCTCATTCCATGATTATGATATATTAATTGATGGGTTTTATGTAAAACTTTTAGCTTCATATTCTCATGCCCTTATACTCATGTTATTAATACATATGATCATTTAATGATATGTACCTTATTGGCCCACACTAAACATCCAAGATCCCCCTTATTATGTTTCCTTTCACTTGGTTAAGAAGAAATTTTTTATCTAGGGAATGAAAAATGAGTGTCCTATCTGAGAAGAAATTTGAAGGATATTATTGATCAATATTGAAGTAAGATTATTATTAATTTATTATCCAAATAAACTAGACCTTTATGGTATAAGGCTATGTATTGTTTTATGATTTTTTGATTATTCATCTAAAAGGATGTAATATTTATATATGTAATGTTTGAGTTTCCTTTGTTGGGATCAGAGGAATTTTTAGTTATTTTGTGTGATTAGTGTTATAAAACAATAGCAATAACCCTTAGGTTAATTCTATGTATAGGAGAACATCAAATTTTTTTGTAAGTAAAGGTGTATGTTTTTCCAAGAACATTAATCCTCATATGAATACTAGAAAGTTGATTCATCTGTGGAAGAGATTTAAAAAGGGATGATAACGCTAAAATTGGTGTATTTTGTATTAAATCAATTTTCATTCCAGAATAACGAGTGAGAATAAGACTGAAAACCTAGCTAGACACTCATTTAAGACATTGTTGGGTTAATTTACTCTATCTTTATAAATGTTTTTGAATGATTTGTATATATAATGGACATGGATGAACTAAGTTAAACCTAATGTTTCATAGATTGAAGTTAAGGTTTCTTGTTTTAGACATCCTATGAATTACTTTTCATATTGATTTATCACTAGGATTATTGTTTCTAAAGCTATTTCTTTTGTTTTTATTCAATGGATGGAACCAAGAGGAATCTTGTTAACCTAGAATTTGATTGTTAAGGAAATAATTTTACTCATGAATGACCATATGGAATGGGAGTTGGAATAATAGTTTTTTTATTATATTTAACTGTGTGTCTCGATGTCTTATTTATTTCCTCAACGTGGATGAGTGTCCCAACACTCCTATTAAGAGAAAAAAGAGTTTCATCATAGTTAAGTTAATCAATACCATAGAGTAAAGAAGATTAAACTTCTTACATATCAAAAATTTGTGAATAAGATCCTTGGTAGACATCTCAGAGGGATGGTATGATTCATTATGTGGAGAAAATAAAGGAATATAGTAAGTAATTCTTGGTAAAAATAAATTTCTCAATGGGGGGGAATAAAGTACATTCTAGGGTACTTTTTATTTTTCAAAGCATTATGTGTGGGTATATTGAGAAGAATCTGATTAAATACACTAATGTAAGGGATTATTGATAGACCGAGGAAGGGTATATTCTATGTCAATCATTGAAGTGTATCAGGATTGTTAAGGAACACTTATCATATACTCTAGATTTGGGGATTTCATGTTAACTCTTGAAGGAATTTTCCATATGAAAATATTATTATTATTCATTTTGTGGAATTAGATGTGATTTTGGGCACTGATTATCCCTCAATAAATAAATCCCTTTTGAATTACCAAAATTAAGAAAATGACATTTGATATTCTGAACGATCTTATGATCGAATATATGGGTGAGGATAAAAATGAAATTATGATGGAAATTGATTCCATTTTATGGGTCATATTACATATTAATGAGAGGTATTTATCTTAAATTTTTTGGGTGAATATCAATATTGAGGATAAATTTTTTCTTTGGGAATATTTTGATATATTTCCATATGAGTTTCATAGGTTTACTATGAATCATGAGTTTAATTATTCAATATATGTCATACCTCGTTATATACATAATTCAAAATATCCTTATATAATATAACTAATTTATTTGAAGGAATTGAAGAAGAAAATCCCAGAGAATCCTGATAAGGGATTCATTCAACCAAGGTAATCATCATCGGGTTCAGATGTTATTTTTTTCTAAAAAAATGAGAGACAAATGTGACTATACATTTATTATTTGAACAAAATAATATTAATAATAATACTATGTATCCCAAACTTCATATTTATTATTTTTTTGATCAATTTGGAGGATCCAATTCGTCTCAAATATTTTCCTTTATACTAGATACTATCAATTGATGGTCAAATTTGAATGCTTACCTAAGAAAACCTTACTTACGTGGTATAGACACTATGAATTTATTGAGATTCAATTTATAATTTCTAATACCTCATCTATATTTATGTATTTAAATTATAGAGTCCTCAAATATTACCTTGATCAATTTTGGAAGTCCTTATAGTTGATATTATTAAATAATCTAAGTTAATTGAAGAACATGAAGATAAATTAAGAATTGTTTTGAACAGACTACAAGAGGTGAAATTATATGTCTACTTATTCAAGTGTCAATTATATTTATATAAAGTGTAATTTTTTTTGAATCTTTATCATAAGAGAAGGTATATTAGTATATCATTTTCAGATGGAAGTCATTTAACATTAGGCCAAACAATTTTTTCGGACTGAGATCCATAGTATTCATAGAATATTTATACATTATTAACACATTTTGAATAGATGGTTGGTTGGTGCATGTATACTCACAATACTCTATAATATACATGATTATGGGATTTTTTGTTATGCACTAGATAATGCAATGTGAAATGTTCTTATATAGAATAACTTAGTGATAACTTATACCTATATTCGATTGAAGGTTCATGAATTACAAAACTCATGATTTGGATTAAGAAATGGTTTTCTTATTAAAGATATGAATTCATTATCTATATGGTGAGTGGAGAGATATGTATACTGATCATAAAATATTAAATTATGTTATCACATAGAAATATTTTAATGTGTGTTAAATGATATGGTTGGAATTGATTAATGATTAAAAAATTTCCAATACGTTTACACCCAAGGAAATCAAATAAGGTGGTAGATGATTTGAGTCAAAATGATTATAATTTATTATCTATGATGAGGATCATAAAATATCCAATATTTTTCTATTTATAACTGATGGACATTTAAATCTTTATGGAAGTGGAGAAATAATATCTTTCTAAAATTACTTCTCAATTTTCTATCCACATGAAGATTAAACAGGCATATAATTAATACATTTAGATGAAAAAAAAAGGTGATACATATTATTGATTTAAACCTTCAATGTGATGGAATGATAATGTTATAGAATAAGTTATGTGTCCTTTTTATACCAAAAATGAGAGAGGATATATTGGATAAAGCTCATATATTTTCATTCTCTATCCATCATGAATGAATGAAGATGTATAGAGACCATAAGAAGAATTTTTGGTTGGATAACATGAAGAGAGATATTTTAGATTATGTATCCTAATTCATAGTATTCCAATATAATAAGGCCATATATAATTAGTATATTGGTATGTTACAACAATTACACATACTTTTATGAAAACGAGAGAACTTCACCGTGGATTTATTTATAGAATTACCAAAGATATCTAAATAGAATAATGATATTTAGGTATTAGTTGACCACATTATGAATTTAAACATTTAATTTATATCAGAGAATATTTTCCCTTGACCTTGTTAAGATGATATTCATCAAGGAAGTGTTATGGTTTCATAAAGTACCCCATTCTATTGTATCTAATCAAGGATTGAGGTTTACCTAAAAGTTATTGAAAACATTTCCAAAAGCATTATATATAGAGCTGTGTTTTAGTACTATTTATAAAGCTTAAATATATGGTCTTTTTGAGAGAAGTATTCATACCTTAATGGATATTATAAGATCCTATAGTCCATATTTCAAATAATTTTGGGAGAAATACTTTCCTCTAATCTATTTTTCATAAAAAAAATTTATATCACTTAGTAATTATGATGGATGTTTATGAATCCCTCTATGAAAAGAAGTATAGGACTGCTAAATGATTGAATAAATGTTGAGAAATAATATTATTGGGAACTGATATAAATATTCAAATGGTAGAGATGGGAAGAGACTTTCAACTACACATTTGGGATGATTGGATTTGACAGAAGTGTTTTGCTAGAGATCCATAGTGTCATTTGAAAAATGATGTTTGTGAGAATGTATTCCAATAAAATTATCTATAGAATGAGGTTTGAGATTTGGAAAATATGTAATGTTGAGCCTTAGTTATATTGGACCCTTCAGGATTCTTGATTGGGTAGTGATGGTAGCTTGTCATGTTTCTCTTCGATCCAACCTATCCCAAGTTCATGGTGTGTTCCATGTGTCTCTTTTGAGGAAGTACATACCCGATCCATCACATATATTGAACTCAATGTTCATACCAATGAGGCATGATATTTCTTATGTTGAATAAATAGTGGGTATTTTAGATCTTTGAGGGAATGAGCTATGAATCAAGACTACTCAACATGTCAATGTTTTTTCGTGAAACTATAAATTTGAGGAAGATATGTGGGAACCCATGGATGTGATTAGGTAGACAAATACTCAGTTGTTTAAATTAGTGTATTAAAATTTACTGGGTGAAACTAATTTTATAGGGAGGTAGTAAAATTTAACTCTCAATTTTTTTTTATGAATTCCCATGAAATAAATTTCATGTACATGATAGTTTTCATTAAACGCAACGCCGAGTCTAAACGAACCATGATATATTATGACCTTTATAACCTAGACATTAGATTAGAGGGTATGAATAATATTAATAAAAATATATAAAATATATAATTTTTTCCTTAATTAAAATTCATTAATTTATTTCTAAAATATTATTATTAAATTTATTATAAAATCATTTCATGACTAAAAAGCATATTTTTCGGATGAATTTAATTTTATAGGTTTTTTGAATTTTTATATAAAAATATATTGATAAATATTTAAAAAATATATTTTTATTGAAATTCATGAATAATAATTCATAAATTGTTATTCTACTAGTTAATAATGAGGATGAAGTTATTTAAAGTTAAAAAGAGTTATTTTTAAAAAAATGTTTGTGTGTTAACAACATTTTTTTAACATAATAATTTAAATAAATAATTATTGACTATTATTTTGAAAAAAAATTTATATTATATATTTATTGAAATATTTTAACATTTAGAGTAGGGTTTTTACTAGTTATGGAATAATTGTAAACATAAATTTATGCTTAAAATGTATTTTTTTCCAAAAAATGGTATTTGTTGGGTTTTACACCTGTTTTTTAAAATTAATTTTTTTATTGAAATTGAATTTGATAAAATTGATTCCATATTTTTTATCATCATTTCAAAAATAAATTAATTAGTTATAGTTAATTTTCTTCATTATGAATAGCCAGAATAATAAAAAAATTATCTCTATTTGGATTAAAATTAGTTTACGAGGCGACAAAGTAATAGATAATGGAAACAATTCAGCATTAACATGGCTAAATATAATTTTTTGAAGATATATAAATTATATTTTATCTGATTTTCTAGGTATTGGATATATTTTTTCCAATTTCACAATAAAATGACCTTATGTTACTGAAATCATGTAAGTAATTCAATAAGTGTCCCTCCCATTAATTATAAAAATGAATATATTCTACTCCATTATTCATTAAATTTGAGACATCTATGTTATCCAATAACGTATAAATTTTTTTTATCTTCTTTCCTTTTTTTCTATCCTTACCCTTAGACCATCCTATGTTGACTTAATGTGTAATCCAAAGTAGCTCTCTCAAAGAAGAGGTAATCATCTTACCCGAGACATCCAAATTTTATTTGTTCTTATAATTACTATAGATATTTTTGTATCCATCATAAAATAATTACTAAATTTTATTTAATATTTTGATATGTTTTTATTATTATGAGAAAAAATATTTTCCACTGCCTTTACATCAAATTGGAAATTAAAGTATCTATTATATGTATATGTGGACTACCGTCTTCACATAGTGATATAATTCATTTTCCATCAGTAACAATATCAGATTGTTATTTTGAGAGATTTAATATTTATATATTATATTTATGAAATAATTATTATTATTTAATTTTAATATAAAATTTACCTTCTTTCTTTTCCATTCATTAAAAAATGATAAAATTGGTCTTGCATATGTAGGGACTACCATATCAATGAAATGATGTGATTCCTTTTTCATCACATAATTATATAAAAGATTATAATAGTGTAGATAATTATAATTCTTCCGATGATGGATATATTATGAAAGATCAATAACTATAACTATAATATAAAAACATACATGAATGACAATGTAGTTAACACCTAAAATGATGATTATAGTGAAATATTATTAACTAATGTGTTATAAGTATTTTTAAATAAACCATATATGGTATTATAACTTTTAATATTATTATTTTATATAATTATAAAGAATTTAATTTATTTAAAAACATGGTTAAAATAACAGACAAAGTAATTCCAACCATAGGTAAGTGTTTCTTTTCTCACTTTTATTTCTATGAGACATATGTCATATCACCACTTGATTATATTTTATGGTTTATATAATTCCTCTTTTATATAATATATCATGAATATATTTATATTCATGGTATTTATTATTTCACTGTAATTTATTTCTTTCATTGGGGTTATGATTCAAATCTTACCATAATGGTAAGAGTTTTATGTTACAATCACACTTTTTACATGAGTTGTTTGATCCTGAATTTTGGATGAAAAAATAATATTATTTATTTCCTATAGATTATATTATTTTTCTTCTACAATGGTTATTTTTTTAAATTAATGTTTTTACTATCATTTATCCCTCTCTCTAAGTACTCAAACATAAAAATAGGAAATTTTTATGGAATAAAGACTTTGTTTTTCTATTTAGTTGGGAATAATTTCCTTCCAAGCCCATATTTTCTTTAAAAAAATTTCAACAATGTTTTCAATATTATATAATGATTTACTAATTTCATTTTTACCCTCTTATAATTTCCATAATTGTTTGAAAATTAATATTATTCTTTATTTCACAAAGAAGGTTCTTTTTATTAACTGCGTGAATAAAATTTTTGTTTTAATGATTAATGCATTATTTTTTTTCCACCATCAGGAGAACTATTTTATTTGAAGATTACTTTAAAATATTCCATGGTTATTTTCAAGGATATTTTTTGCTAAACATTTTAAAAATTCTGAGATATTAAATATGATATTTTGAAATGGAAAGGTTATTTTCCTCAAGAAATATTCCTGTGATCTTTTAAAGGTATATAGATCTATAAATTTTTTTTATATTTCTTATTATTTATTGAGGATATGATCTAATTTTACCATATTTATTATTTTTCTAGATTGCTATTGAATATGACTATGAAATTAGGATAAAATATATTTTATTTTCTTAGGGTTAATCAAATAGAAATGAAAAAAATTTCATGATCTTGTGGCACACATATTTATGGACTATGGTTACATAATGGGTGGGTATGATAAATCCATAAAATAAATTATTTAATGTTTACTGTTTATGACCTCAAAGGGTACACATGAGATTATCCCAATCCTGATGGTGGGTCGACTTATGGTTATCCTATGCCTGAAAAAGTGTACACGTGAGGTTATCTAATGACCAAAATAGTATACATGGGTCATTATCCAAATCCCAAAGAGGTTACAAGGGTGGATAACCCTATCTATGAACATGACTAATGTCTTGGCAGATATAGTTGATAAACTATTTATAAGATTATTATTACACCACAAATTTTATTCCACTCTCATATGACATGTTGTTATACCAATGTTATATTCCCATTGATCATGATATTTTATTCCTCTATTATTCCTATCTTATGAACTACCAAATCATTATCCCATTTTTATGATGTTGGAATTTATAGTTATGATTTTTGAATTTTAATCTCATATTATCATACCCATATACTCATTTTACTCTTGCATATGATTATTGACTGATATCTCCGATGTCAACCCTTAATGAGTATTTGAGATCATGATTTCATATATTTCTTTTCCAGTATTTATGATGAATGGTTTTTATTAGGATATTACTAAGAAGTGTACCATATGAGATGAAATTTTAGGGACATGTTCAAGATGTTTCACCAAAATAATACGATTATATATCCAGTATCAAATACACTAAACACATATTTTTTTTGGAATGCATTATTATAATATTATATGAGTATTCATCTAAAATTATTTAATATTTATGTAGGTATTTTTTTAGTTACATCACAATGAATTTTAAAAAAAACAATACATTATGTTTCAACCTATTGGAGTTTGTTCTAAAGAACCAACTACTTTGTAATTTTGATTACCTATATTTTCATGATTTCAAATATATATAAATATCTCATCACATGATGATTGGTCTTATATGTAACATCAAATACGATATGGTCATTAGAGTAATTATCACATTAAAAGGTTATATAAGTTCTCCATTTAAATTAGAACCATGAAGTACTATGGCATTATTTTTAAATATTGTTTCTTTGAATAGAAGACATAGTATGATAGGAAACATATGAAACAATATTCTAGGAGTTGGGGGATGATATGACTTTAATAATTCTTTTAATTTAGTTTTGACATGTTTATTTCCATGATAGAAGGTTAAGAGAACAGACCACTATGTAGGAATTCAACATGTTATATTTTGAATTGGATATTCCAATCTATGTATGTGTGTATTAGTCATAAAAATTGAGAATATTATTAATGAATATCATGATTCTCATAGTTAGTTGAATTGTAAAAAACAAGGAATCAATAAATTTATGATTAATTAGGATATTTTTGGTGAGTCGTGAGTGATATGAAATTAATGAATAAGTCATGAATGTAATTTACCTTAAATGATAATGGAAGGTGATATCTCAAGCCCTTTGATTGAAATGAAATTTTATGATCAGGCCAATGGGTATAATAGTTTATATGAGTTTTTTTCTAGAAATCCAATGAATGATATATCAAACTGATAGGTTTATTAAATATGTGATCTAATCTTCTTGATCAAATATCAAGATGAATATATTATATTACATAGAAAGTGTATTTAGGATGATTATTGCTATCGTAACATTAATTTTTTCTCTATGAGTGACATGACACGTTTCTAGAATCCAATTTTGGACATTAGGCTAGTTAACCTTAAGCCACTGTGAAAGTGGACTAGAGAGTGACACCCAAACTGCATTTGGAATATATGTTAAATTATATTTGAATTTAAAATTTTAAAATAACTTTATTCTCATGTTCATAAAAAAAATATTTCCATTATATTGAAGTTAAATACTAAGTCAACATTTATTTAAAACAAATATATATATATATATATAAATGAGATCAATATTATGTGAATATTATATTCACCAAACCAGACATGTCCTTTGTATCATCCTTTAGAATGCCTAAAAACACACAAATCACTATGTAGAATGAATGACCTAACATTAACTATCACTCAGAAAAATCATTACTCAAATTAGGTGAATAAAAATAAAGGGAAAACATAATAGAAAGGTGAAATAATGTTTGAATATGGATCCCCAATTAAGTTAACTCTAATTTTTAAATTATTTTTTACTCAAAATATTTTTTCAAACTACCCAGGTCATGAATTGTGGAATGAGCATACTGGTCATGATGTAATAACCCTTTATGGTCACCCCTAGAGTGTAACCATTTGGTCAGGATATTGTGAACCACTCATAGAATTAATAGAGAGTCTAAATACTAGGGAATCATAGCATCTCCATCCCCTTTCACGGTGTAAATAACATCATAGACCTATCTTCCTGATACAACACCCTTATCATGACATTATACCACACCATGATTCATGAAAGAACTCCCAAATCATGGAATGACTAGTTTCCACCGCATAAAATTTCATTGAAGAGATAGAAAAAGATTTTAAAAATTATGTGCAAGGGTTATTTTAATTTTTTGATCCTCACACACCTAAAAAATATACTAATGCATTACATAAAATTTCTCTTAGATGATACACAAGGGTCATCATCTCAGCATGGAACCATCCACCATGATGTGAAACAATACTTAACAGTTTCCAAAAGATACTTATAGCTTATCATCTTGTTATGAAACCCTCCTCCACAACATGAAACTCATACCTCACATTTTAATAATACATAAGACAATATTACTCTAATGAAACACCCACCACAACATTAATCCCTTAGTCACTACATGATCCTCTATAGGCCCCTAATAATCAGAAACGAACCCCACAATACGTTAATTCTATAGGCCAGAATGTGACCTCTCCTAAATCGCCTTCCACTCATCCTCTCAAAACAATCAAAAAAATAACGTGAACAAAGTCTACTAAAGGAAAAACAATATGATATTATATTGTTCATAATTAGTGCTACACTAGAAATAACATTGGTTCTTTCCTTATAACAAGAGAAGAAAAATACTATAATTCATAGTTTTTAGTTATGTCACAAGTCATGCCATCAATCCTATTTATTGTGGGACCCATCTGGTGATATTGGTTCTTTCAACTTTTGATATTCACTAGCATCCCATTATTGGCCATTTCAACATTAGTTTTCCCATAGAATGCTTCACCTCGACTCCCAGAATCTAGTTAATAGTGAACGATATTTTTAAAAAGAACTTATTTTATTCTGAAATTTACCTATGAAAACTTTTGATACATTAAATTTCAAAACAGAGTTAATCATATAGAAATTAGGATTCAAAAATCCTATAATGTGGACATTATCAGCTTCTATCTAGTTCTGAATCGTTAATATCCAAACTTGGATTGCCTCCACTGGTAATAAAATATTTCAAGACACCCTTAAAATTAAAATTTCCTATTATGTAACCTCTCATTATGGAATCAAATAAATGGTAACATTAAAGGACTCCTCATAGTTCCTAACAATATACCACTTGAGTAATACATTCATGTATTCAAGGAAACATCCAACCCTTATTCAAAAAAATCTGAGCACTTCATCCTCTATAAAAACAATCACCATAACAATCCTTTCATCCTATCACCATAGTCCCATTGAGCCACAATGTTTCCCTAAAAATTACATAACTAAGTCCTTTTTCACAAACTCACCTGAGTCCACATTGTACTGGTCACCTGTACTAATATACAAAAAGGCCCGAAGGGTTATCCTGATCCCCACAGGCCAAAAACTAATGACAAACATCAAAATAAAGTAGGTGGGAATTATTTTTCCCAAAAATAAAAGATATAAAAATAAATAAAAACTAAAACTAATAATGAAAACTTGTAGTGGAAAGAAAATAAAACTGAACATACATCCAAGTGACCCTGTGGGTCACTTCCGACCTCAAACCAAAATCACTCTACAATGAACAAATCTAATCAAGAATCAACACCTGAAGCTCAAAACAGATAGAACTATAGGTGTGAGTATTAAAAATCAATAGGTTTCCCCAAAAATCTATTCCCATTTTCATTTCCTTTAAATAAATTATCCATCAATATCATGATTTCAATAAAATGAGTAAAATTAGGTTTTCAAACATTTTCCTCTTTAAAATAAAACATGGTTATTTACTCTTTTTCCATTTAAAACCCTATTATTCTTCAAGGAATTATAATTATCCTTTTAGAGAGAATAAATGTTTGGTTTCACATAAAAAGGAAGAATGAAGGTGGGTTTAAAAAAAATTATTTTCCCTAAACATTTTCAAACCAACCCATAAAATTTTCAATGAGGTTAAACAACACATGGAAACAAAAAAAAACAATCTCACGATAAGGGAAATGGAAAATGGATCGCATGATAAGCTATCCGAACAAGGCACCACAATCATCCTCCAAAGCCAACTAAGTGGAAAAAACATGGGAAAACATAGGAAATCATGAATAATATTAAAAATACTATACATGTTACTCATCCCAAAGGCATTCCTTTCCAAATGACATCATAATGTCTAAATGATCGATGACACCCTACCAAGACTGATTGAGGTGCACAATCCCAAAGCAGATAGTCCATACTAAGGGCCACTTGCCAATGTGTAATCTAATATTTTGAAACAATCATTCACTAAAAATTCACTCACTATTCTATGTTCCCATGTTCAAACTAAAAAGCAGTGATCCATTATTTTCAAACAATAAATCAATCACATATACATGCACCACACATAATAAACACACACAGGAGTCACCCCCCGAATCACTCCAAGGTATTTTCATCTTATTTCCTTCAACCATTCACAGATGAGGGAAGTCCCATCTGTGGACCACCCATTGCCATAAACATACAAAAATAAAATATCTACATCTCAAATATAGTTGTCAAATTAACTTATTTTATAAAGTTACTAAATAGGCATCAACTAATCATTAAACACTAAACCATTTCCAACAAACGAACACACACCAAATCTTTTCCAAAAAATCAAATAGACAAAAATTCAAATATCAATACTCTTTGGAAACCCATTTATAAAATCAATTTGAGAAACCCAAACACATTTGAACCCTAAGACATTCTTTTAAAATAACAAATTTACTTATAATCTTCAATCGAGAAATTTGAAAAACACTTAGTATGCACATTTAATAGAATAATTTCCTGAAATCAAACAAGAAGTGGAATTTACATTATTTTTAATGATAAATTTATTCTAAAAACATATATAACTAACTATTATAAAATAACAGTGAAAAATATGTGAAATAAATTTATTATTTAATTTAAAGGTATTATAAAGGGAACCTACCTCAAAATAAGACCCAACCAAAAATCAAATTTTGACAGCTTTAAAAATGACATCAAATGCTTCACCCTTACACACACAAAAATTCCATTATATATATATATTTATACCCATTAATCCCATTTACAGATTCCATTCACCATGATGGGACATGTACAAGGGGGTTTGTCTATATATATATATATGCATTTCTATGTGTGTGTGGAAGTATTCATGGGGTCATCAAACACACTGCAAACACAATTGGAAACTCAAAACACCACATCAAAGACCCACACGCTCAACGTAAATTTATAGGAACCCTTAAAATAAAAAATACATGATTTTTAGAGGAGTAACAATTAGACCAAAGGAAATATATTACCCTAATATAAAGATAGTGAACTGAATCAACCCAAAGCACCTTTCCTTTAATTGCGGTAGTTAGAACTCACACAAACAAGACATGATAGAGCTTCCACAAGACATAACATTAGAAGAAACAACGAAAAATCAGTTAAACCAAACCCTATCATTTGGAAGATCAAAAAAATGTGATATAATGAGGGGAAATATAATGGAATAGAGGGAATAGGGTTGTGTAGTAGTGTTCTTACCTAGGGATGTTGACCGAGATTCATGAAGAAATCAAAGGAGATCGTCGAATGGAAGAAAGGCTGGGAGGGAGGGTGGCATGCGATAATGTGGGATAGGGAGGAATGCCTCATGCGACACTTGGGAATGAGATAGTGGAAATGGGAATGAGGTAAAGGGAAATAAAATTAAAATAAAATTAAAATAAAATAAAAACACATTTTTAAAAAAAATCTGGGCAAACCACATAGTTTGTGCAGAGTTGAAAAAACTATGGGATAACTGTGTGCTGACCACTACCTAGGCCAGGCACCCCCACATGGTTACATGTAGGAAGATTCAGGTATGAGAAAACCATGATCCCATCGTTCTAAATGGAATTTTCCTAATGAAATTCCCACATGCATAGTCACTGCACGATTACTATTAACTATGCCCAACTCGTATAGAAGAATTGCTTGAAAATTTAAAAATTAAACCCAGACCAATGGGAAATAAAAAAAAGGATATAAATAATTAATTTAATTTAAATAATTAAAATTGTTAAATTTCAAAGGTCTGGGTGTGACAATTCTCTCCACCAGAAACACTTTATACCCCCATAAAGTCACATAGTCAAATATGGAATCATACTGATTCTTGAAATTTACAAGACCAATAAAACAAAAAAATCGATGTGGAAATTCATTATATTAGTCACATCCAACCATCTCTAAGGGAAACCAAAATGAGAAGAACCATTAGGGAAAGAGGAGGGTTATCCCCACCATAAGAAACCAACTAGCATCGACCACTCTAGAAGAAACCAAAACTAGATTTATGGTTGTTATTCCCACCATTTTAGAAATGATTGGATTAGACCAACCAATGGAGATCAATATGGAAAAAGAAACATAGACTGACCCAATAAATTTTCAGCACAAACCAAATAACCACCACATAGGGTCCCAAACAAAAAACCTCAAACCAAGTGGTGAACCAAACCACTATTCATTATTTCCCAAGATACATTAATCTCCAAGAGAGCACAATCCAAAATAAAAAAAGTCCACAAAGGTTTAACACATAAGGAAAATCATATAAAGACTCACATTTGGGAAGGTATAACCCCTAGAATTACAATAAAATGAAACTGTAAAGACTTCCTACAACCAAAGAGGAACATTCAAAAATAACGACAAAAATGTGGAGAAGAGGCCTCTATGCATTTTTACAAAAGAATAGAACATTGAAGACAATAAATCCATAATAGATAAACTTAAACTATCTCTGTCCCAACACAAGAGACAAAAATATGGCCAAGGTCCTCTACACATAACAATTCATGACTTCTTGAAAAATATCACAACCTGGCCTGTGACTGGAGCTCTAATTTCTTAAAGCATTTATATACCCATAGATAGGAGATGGAAATTAACAACCATAATATCTTCATTCAGTTGTGAAAATTACTGAACCCCCTTTAAATTATCCAAGAAACTATTCCAAAAAAAATATCTTCTTAAGTCACTGTGAATAATACATTCTGTTTTTTTCTAGCTAAAGATGGTGTGGAACAAACAAAGGAGAATCAGGTGTGGACCAAATTCAGAAAAGTCATTGGATCAAACACTCAATTAAGAGTCTAGGTGGATTCTCTAATGGGGATACTCAGAAAAAAACTTATTCAAAATTTAGGTAGAAATGCTAACCACCTCCATTTTTACAATTTCAAACAACTAGACGAAGACCAACACCGATTTCCCAAAATGACCTTCACTAAAACATGAATAAAGACAACCTAGATCCCATATGTTCAGTCCTTACAATGACTTTTCTAGGGAATACTCAAAATAAGAGGCACAAATCCGAATCAAAATGCATAATAAAACAAAATTCAAAAATACCATCAGATACCGAAATCCAAACTCAAATCACCATTCTGACCTGATTATCAGCATATTAGAACAAAAATTACATGAAAAAGGTTTCAACACATGAAAATAAATAATACATAATATCTATATTTTCAGAACATTTAAATGACCCTTTATGAGAAAACAAAACAACAAAAATCTCCACCATTGGTATTACATGAAGTATCATATATATATATATATGAGTTTTACCTTGAGAAACCATCCCCAAATACCAAAAATTATCCATATTCCACATGTATACATCTATATATGTGATCATCCATAGAAATACCAAGGGTAAATTATAAACATTTATCATTTCCAAAACAAATCATTCCACTTAAATCCCAAATTCTAAACCAATTTGAAGACCACACATATCATAAAAGAAACACATTTTAAAAATTCCCAAGAAACATTCATTCCACATTCCAAAAAGTGTTTTAAAAATCTTTAAAAAATTTCCAAAACACATTCCATTTTTTTCCATTTGAAACCACATATCCCATTAAAATAAACCATTTCCAAAAACCATTTCTATTTAAAAAAAATTCCATTCGAAAGACCTTTTTTCTTTTCAGAAACCCCATTTCCCCAAAAACATTTTCATTTTATTGAAATTCACTCACAAAATACAAAACAAAATCCCAAAAATAACTCACATATAAAACACCATGAATAAGTTACTAATGTCCATGCCTAACTGGAAAATATGTCTTAGCATACCATGCTCTGAATGAGCATCAACCATAGTTTGTATCTTAAAACTATAAACCTGGGCTGTGCATGGGTCATTATTCCATGAAAGAATGTCTCATAACACTGACACACTCCCATTTTTATCCCTTATCTAAAAAAAATATAAAAAATAAAAACTCAAATCCCAGACTTATCCTAGTGACTCGACGCTCATGAGGAACAATGGTTCATGAAGTCCTTCAGTGACCTACCTCTCGAGTATCGACACCCCTAATCTACAAGATACATAACACCCTAAATAACAATAGCATCCTCTGATAAATTTTTTTTAGAAACTGACCTGGGTCAATTCAGAACTGATCAACTGAGATAATCCGCAAACAGGCACAAAGGGAATTGCTAATCCCCATAGGCAGAAAACTAGTTCCATACATCGAAACAAAGAATGTGGGAATGATTGGGATCCTAAATAAAAGACAAAAAATAAATAAAAACTATAATATAAAAACAAAAACATGCAGTATAAATAAAATAAAATAAAATATTCCTCCAAGTGACCCTATGGGTCACCACCAAACTCAAACCAACATCAGACCACAATGAAACAATTTGAGCAAGAAGCAACACTCGATGATAAAAAAGCGAAAACTATAGGCATGAGTATTAAAACTCAGAAGGAATTCCCAATAATTTGATTCCCATTCAAATTTACTTTAAATAAAATATACATAAATTTCATGTTTGAAATATAATGTATAAAAATAGTTTTTACACATTTTCCTCATAAAAAACATGATTCATTACCATTTTTATAAAACATTTTTATTATTCAAGGAAGAGACATTAAAATTTTAGAGAGAAAGAATGTTTTATTTCACTTAAAAAGGATGTAATAAGGTGAAAAACATTTTTAAATTATTTTACAAAATAATTTCAAAACAACCCATTACTTTGTTAAATATGTAACACTATACATGGAGGTAGGAACAAAAACCACACAACACGGGTAATGGAAAATGGACAATAAGAGGAACTATCCGAACAAGGCACCACAATCATCTGCTGCTGACAACTACATTCCAAAAATACATGGAAAACCCAAAGATATTGGGAATAGTATATAACTTACTATAAAACTTACTCATCCAAAAGGAATTCCTTAACTGATGTCATCATAACCCCCAAATGCTCGATCGTACCCAACCTGGCCTGACCAGGGGGCACAATCCCAAAGTAGATAACCCATTATAAGGGCATGTGGATAGTGCATAATTTAAAATAGTGCAGCAATTGTTCACCAAAAAATTTTCTCACTATCTAAGGTTCCAATATTCATACTAAAAGGGTTTGTTCAACAATTCCAAATAATAAATTCATCACATATACATTCATCACACTCAAGAAACACACACATAAGTCTCACCTGAATCACTCAGAGTGATTTCAAACTCTTTCATTTAGCTATAAACACTTGAGGGTAGTCCCATTTTAGGTTCAACCATTTCCATAAACATACAAAAAGAAAATAGGTTCTTCCAAAAGAGAGTTTTCAAAGTAAATTATTTTTTAAAGCAACTGAATGGGACTCAAATAATTATTAAACACTAAACAAATTCCAACAAACCAATACATGAAAAATCATTTCCAAAGAATCAAATATACAGCAATTTCGATCTCAAAACCATTTGGAATCCCATTTAGTAAATCCATTTGGGAAAGAGAAACACAATTTCAACATAATCCATTCTTTAGAAACCAATAATTTACTTAAAATGTCCAACCATGTAATTTGGGAAACTCATAATTTTCACATTCAATGAAATATTTTCATGCATTAAAAAATGGAAAATTTATTTTATTTTATAACATACATTTATTCTAAATAATATATATCACAAAATAGTATTAAATAAATTTATTAAAGACATAAAATCAATGTATTCATAGATATAAATTCAATGCAAATGGAACATTCCTCAAAAGAAGACCCAACTGATAATTAGAATTCGAATGGTCTAACGATTGAATCAAATGCTTCACCCTTACACACACATACATTCAAATATATATTAATACCCTCTAAACCCATTTATAAATTCCCATATCCATGATAGAACATGTAAAAGGGAGTATATATATAAATAACTTTGTGTGTGTGTGCAAGCCTTCCTGGAGTCATCAAATGCACAACAAGCACATCTGGAAACTCAAAAAACTACTTTAAGCACCCAAAAAGTCAAAAAAATCATCATAATGATTAAAATATAAAGGACCCAATTTTTAGAGTAAAAATAAGAAAAGAGTAAATATATTACCCCAAAATGACAATTGAAGGCTGAAATGACCCATGCCACTTCTCTTTTAGCCGCAGTTGTCGAAACACTCACAAAAAAGACTCGATGGACCTTCTGAACAACCAAACATTGGAAGAAACAAAGAAAAACTAGATAACCCTAACCCTAGTGTTAATACGATCCAAAAAAGGTTATTGGAAGAGGGGAAATTGACTGGAATGGAGATAATAATGGGAGGAGAGTGTTTACCTTGAGAAGACAATTGAGATACATGATGAAGTCAAAGAAGATCGTCAGATGAAAGAGAGGCTAAGAGGAAGGGAGGCGGACATCCATGTGATGGGGTACACCTCAGGAAATTAATGGTGAGGAGAGGTGGTAAAGGAAAAAGAGGAGAAAATAAATAATACAAAAGGGAATAAAAATAAAATAAAAACTCAAATATTTTTAAAAACAATTCTGGGAAACCTACATGCTTTGCGAATGGTTTACAAGACACGTACTAAATATGAAATGTCCATTGATGAGGCCAAACAACCTTGCATGGTTCCCTATAAGAATAATCACGGTTATCCATTTGCCCAATTTTCAAAATGGAATTTTCCCAATGATATACCGTCACGCACGGTCGCTGCACGATTACTCTTAACCATTCACAACAAGAGCAAAGGACCCGTCCTTGCATAAAAATAATAAAATTAACCCCAGACCATCCCATAATCATAAAAGTGGACTGAAATAGTTAAAATAATTAATATAATTTAATTATAAAGATTAGGGTGTTAAAACCTTGGTAAACATATAAACCAAATTCATAGACCACTAATCTTTAGTAGTTCCAATATTCTATCCTATACCAACTTCTATATAAAATGATACATGAGATCATTATGCTTCAACCATAAATTAAAAATAGGCACCTTTTAAAAATAATCTCTTTCAAACTATTGAATAAAAATAACCCACATTCCTAAATCCTTTTTTGTTATTCCAATAATAAATTCATCAAGAATAATAAATTCATTGCTTCTCTAATGAGAATATACAAAAATATCGTAGTTTAATGTGAATAAAATGTCTATAGTCTCAATTTAATACTTACGGTTTTCCATTTAAAAGGTGAATTAAAACCCAATTAAATTCTTGCATGAATACATATCACTTATAAAGTCCTCAAAAACATACACATAAAATATAACATTGGTTCCAAAATAAAGTGATAGTTCATTGATGACTTTGAGATACAGCATAATTCACTTCATTTCCTTCCAAGGATTCATTCATAGATTCTAAAAAGACCAATAGATAACTCTGATTTGTATTTTCTAATCTAATAATGTTATCTTTCTTAAAATTCACCCCCATAAACCAATTATACAATGAATTTATATATATTGGTTGTAATCAAGATATCCTTAAAAATTAGGGATTATCATCCATCAGTATCTCCATACTAACTTGAGTTAAATTTGAATTAGATAAATTAGAAAAAAATTGACTTCTAAATAAAAGAATTTATATTAGATTTCATTCTAAATTCTATAGTTTTAATAAATATTTACTATTAATATAATTTTAGTGGGAAAACCTACCTATGTTTTTACTCTAATATACATTATTTAACATATCCATCTAATCCAATTTACTCCAAATTTTGTATAAAAGAATTAGGATCAACCCCCCGTACTGATTATTATTATTCTCTTTCCTAACATATTCACGTATGTTAATTCAAACATCACTAGTAACCGATAGAATCTACAAGGTAATTTTGTCCCTTGTATATCATAAAAAAACTAAAATAAAATTTTATTCTACATTTTAGTGGTTTGTTTTTATAAATTAATGAGTATTAATAGTTTATATTATTTTTTAAGAAACTCATTTTGTATAAATTATTATTTTACCTCCCAAGTGAATATATATGATCTTAATCCCTAGAATTAAAATTTTTCATTAAGTTCCATCCAAATCCAGAATTATAAATAGATCATATCATCCCATGGATTCAAAACAGAATGATCTAGCTGATCAGATGCAGCAGATAGTAAATGAGAAGTTTTAATACATGAATTTTCACATGGTGTTGTTAATGGAGATTGGGGTTGAAGCCATAATTGTTTCCTCTTATCTCATTAATAAATTTCCTTCCAAACCTATGTGGTTCAGGATTTTATAATACTATGGATTAGAATATTGGTGGATGTATCTCAGTTTAATTTTTATGTTTCCCTCACATAAATCCATGTTCATGTCAAGGATAAGGACATGATAGAAGCAAATAACAATGGATAATAATAAAAACATTGGATATCAGGTATGTGATAATGATAATTGTAATTTAATTCATATTAAGAAGGTTTTGTTAAATTAAAAGATATTATAGATTAACATGTACATGGTTGAATATGAAGTTGACACAAGAGAACCAACTAAACATATTCATATTGATCTAAATTAAAGGATAGATTTTTCAGAATTTTTAAGAATCACATAATGATAGAATGATCCCTCATGGATATAAGCATAGTAATTCTCTAGAAATTTAGAAAACTTAGGAATATGTATGGAAGGTGAGTTTTGGACAATATTTTTATAGAAAGAGAAGAACCATAGGTTGAGTTATGGAGGTCTACAAGGATTGGTGGAAAATTTTATAGGTTTAATATTGGCCATTAATAATTGAATTAAATGGATGGATGATAACTTAAAATCCTATAATATGAGAAATTTATCAGTAATAATAAAAAGTTAATGCTTTATATGATAGATAAAGTGGATTATTTTTATGAAAAAATATGGGAAATAACATAATTACTATAATAAATAAAAGTGTTGTGGAGTAAATAGGTATTTCAGTTGAAGGATAAATCAGATTGAATAAAGAGTCATATTTCAAGGTTTTTCTATCAAAATATTAGTTTTTACTTTTTATTGGAAATTATTTTAGATTCTTATATTTATATTATTGTTATATTTTGATGATTTTCCTTAAGATATGTTTTGATTTTCTTTATGGTTGTTTATGTCAGAGATGGTATAATATCCACACAATACACATAGACCCTTGATACAAGTTTGAAGCCTATAGTATAATGGGACGTAAACCTAAGGTATGTTGTAATGCATTTAATTATGATGGAGTCTGAGAAAACTTGACATCTTTATGGGTTGTTAAATTTAGATGGAATTTTAATTTTGATACCGGAGTAGGAGAAGCATTGAGATTTGGGATTTCGATAAAAAATTCTGAGCATTAGAATATCTTAGAGAGTTGTTTTTGGGATGTGTTTTGAGGATAAATATGTTTTTTACAATCTTTGTTGGATGTTGTAGAGGGGTTGGGGTGACCCCCCAATGTATGGTTTTTTTTAAGAATAAGGACACTTCGTGCCCCCTTTGGGCCATGCCTGGTCGGACTGTAGTGTGTGGGAATCACAGTAAGGAGAACAAGGAACTGCACTATGAGGGAAGATAACATTCCAGAGAGGATCATTCCACCCTTAGATCAACCACATCATGATGCATCCAATAGGTATTGCAACTCCACAAAGTCATCCAGGGTGTTGACCCCTATTCCAGGGGAGGTTGCACCATGATCCTTGAGCTTTGTGAAATGATAGAGGTTAGATTAGGGATGGATACTCTACATCAATTGGTTGTTACATGATCTAAAAGGGTCACACCATGATATAATTATCCCAGGATTCATGGGATATTCATAGTTGGTGCATGGTTTGGTGAGCTATGATACTGTAGCACTTGATTCCTAAATAGTTTCATAGTTAGTTTTATGTTCGATAAACAATTCAATGTAACTATGCAAGATTCCATGATTTATGTAATTATTTTTCCAATTTTCTCCCTAATCAAATTTATAATATTTATACCCCTCTCCCCCATTGATTTTCTTGACCATAATGCATACTCACAATAGTTTCCTCCCCCCATCTTCTTCTATTTCAATCCCCTTCACATGAATTTCAAGTAGATTTATAAGGATATAAAAATCTCTTCTTTTACTCTATTCTCAAATCCTTCTTTACCATTCGTTTTTATTTCTTTTATTAAACTTAATAATTTTTTGGAGTAAGATTTAGTGTTCATGATGAGTCCAATCATGGGGTTTTGAGAGTTAAGAGCAGTATTGGGAATATCATTTCATGGTTGGTCATTCACCATCAATG
Source organism: Viscum album (assembly GCA_963277665.1). Lineage (NCBI taxonomy): Eukaryota > Viridiplantae > Streptophyta > Magnoliopsida > Santalales > Viscaceae > Viscum > Viscum album. The sequence continues at coordinate 1,989,371,800 of OY728141.1, forward strand.
CAAACATGTTGTGATTTTTTGTCACCAGGATTAAGGTATGTTTTTGGTACATTTCATTTAATTTTCATGTGAAGGAGTTCTTAATGCTTTTAATTTATTTTATTTACATTATATCTATAAGTAAAATCTATAAAAGATTTCAAAAGTGTTTCTAATTATTTTATACTTGTAATGAAGGATATTTTAATTGTTTTATGTTTTCTAATTTAAATAATTTTATTTACACATAATTTGAAAAATTACTGAGATGGTTGTTTTAAATGAATTTTATGAAAAAATTCATTAGATGTCATTTGGGTCCTCAAATACAAAAAGTTTGGTTTTAGGGATGCATATGAAAATGAAATAATCATTTTGAAATTTAAATTGATTTCGTGTGAAAGGATATTTTTGTTAAAATGATTTAAAGTGTCTATTTTAATCCAATTAGTTTTCAAACATGTGAAATTTGGGCTTCTAATTTATATGGAACGACTTGTCATCCCATGTTTTTTGAAAATATCATCTAGAATTTTATATAATAATTTTTCATTGTGATTATGATACCAACAATTAAACATTTTAATGATGTATAATTCTATATTTATATTGTTGTTTAGGGTTTTATTTTGTGTGTTTTATCAGTACATGAGTCTTTATTGATGAAATGGGTTGTTTCTTGAGAGGGTTTTGGAGGTGATATGTGGTTTAATTCATGTTTTTATTTTTGGATTTATTTTTCTAATCTAATGGTTGTCATGTTTTCTAACTTACAATGAATTATATAATGGGAACCCTAGGTCGATATGTTAAATTTCAAGATCACTCTTACAAAATTTTAGTTTGAGTAATATAGCTAGGTCATTAGGAATTTTGTGTACTCCTAGGAGTTTATATTACACTCATAAGTACATTAAATGGGATGCTAATTGGAAAAATATTGTTTCAGATGGGGCGAAGGGGGTGGTCTAATAAAAAAATTCAATATTTTTTAGGATAGAGTCTCATGAGTTACTCATTATTCCTAGTTTTAGGTAAGAATTATTTAGGGGATCAAATATATTCCCTTTTAAATACAATATCAGTTTATAAAATTATGGTACCATGTTTTTGGGTATGATTATTTTATTATGTACTGTTGATATCTTGGTACCAGTTGTGTTTGTATTCTATTACAGTTATGGATCTAATTTACAATCAAACCGATTTAAAAATGTTTTGTAATTTTTTATTTTAAAATAAAAATTTATGTTATTTCTAAATTTAAATTTGTTAAATTATTGTAGGATAATTTGGAAGGATTTTGTTTCATTTTTAAGATTTTAATGATCCAATTTATATGTAATGAAATACTTTTCACTAAAAAGTGTGGTTTACACTCTTATATTATATGATATGTGTTGATGTTTAATAAAATTGGATTTTACATGTTTGTTGGTTTTTTAATACTCACTTGTGGAAAACCTTTTTTATAAACAATGTTCAAACTATAATTATTTAAATTCCTTTTGAAAGGAATTTTACAAAATCCATGGTGTTAACTTTATTGAGAATTTTTATCACACTCCCTTTATACACACTTATTTGTTTATGTTTATTTTATGTTTTCATTTATTTTCCATGGTTGTTATCATGAATTTATATCTAAGTTATTCTATTGATGGGAATCAGGGATGTGGTCAGCGACCTGGGGTAACCTAGATATGTTCATGGTATCATGGGGTTTAGTAATATTTTTTTGGACATTTATACACTATCTATATCATCTAAGTGAAACTTATTTTTTATATTTTCCTGTTTTAGATTATATGATGTATCTACTTCCTCTATTTATTATTAATTTCATTACGTGTTATGTTGTTATATTAATTTTTTAATGGTATAAAAGTAATCACTTTTATTGATAATATCCCATATGGATAATTATTTTTTTAAGGAGAATTTTTTATTTTTATCAAGTATATGATCATATTTCATATTCCTAGAGCTCCAATTTATGGATAACCCATATCAGATCCTTGAAATGTTTTCATTAATTTTTTGGTTATTATTCAAGGGTAAAATCATTCACATTAGTTTGATGGCCACAAGATACATGAATTTTGGCCATTGATGTGTAGTTAAATACCATCACATTTCTATTTCATCATGTGATTGTCACTCACTTTTCTCACCACTTCCATAAATCACATCCACCATTCAATCAATCACCATTCATCATATAAACAATCAGCAAAATTAGAACAACATTTCTTTCTATAGAATTCCATTTCACGGGGGTTTCAATTAAAGATAAGTATTTTTTAATTTTATCTACATTGAGAACATAAAATTATTGGAAAAAATTTAGGATTTTAAAAACTAACTGATTTATTATATTGTACTAGAACATGGGAAATAAAAATGGGTATTTAATCCCAAAACAGCGATTAAAAAATATTTATTTAAATAAATATTCAAGAATCAGAGATAGATATTCCATGAATATAACTCAATAGAATAATCGCAAAAGAAATCATAAATATGGGAGTTATGTTTTTAAATATTATCAACTACCTCAAATATGGATCAATCATTGGAAAGAACCATTCTGACATTAGGATTAATTAATGATTCTATGGAGGGAATGTTTTTCAAACATTGGTTCTTTCATAATCATCGTCTCTAATTATATTATTTATGGTGGTTAACCAAATAATAGAGTTGGAGATTAATTGAAATAAATTTGGGTATATGGTTTTTGAAAATAAAAATTATCTAACTAAATTTAATTAATTATATTTAGTAACATAAAATGGATAAGATATCGCATGATCATAGTTTCGAACTAAAATTAAACCATTCATTGGGTAAACCCTCCCTTACAAACATTTTTACAAGGAAATAATTCTTATACAATACTCCATTTAGGATATATTAATAATTCACTACAAATAAATGTTCACAAAATTAAAAAAAATAATATTTTTATTATAATACTTTCAATCTCCTATAATGATCAAAACCCCAAAATTGCTCAATTGAAAACCACGTTTTGTTATTAAATTAAATTTGATGGATAAAAATGAAACAAATAAAATTTCAGGGTCACTACAACCTCCCCACCACTATGGATTTTCAACAAAAAAATAATAGCTCACTATAAAAGAGAAGGGTACTAAAATCACAAATGACATTGCTCTTCCCATGATCTCGCCAAATTTTTTATATAATATCTCAACAAACACACAACAATGGTATTTAACATCCTCTAAGGATCCTCTCCTATCTGTCCCTGAACCCCACTAAGTACTCTATAAATTTGAATTATCCTTGATTTTTAAATCAGAGAAATTAATAACGTATGATTGAACATGAAAATACCTCCTCATTAGTGAAACATAGATGATATGGTGAAAATGGTCTAACAACATGGGTAATTCAAGTTTCAAGAAACCTCACATACATTGTGTGAGATATGAAATGGTTAAATGATCATGAAGGGTAATTTTTCCCTTAAATGAACCTTTTCCATATCCTTAAATGATGTGACATTTATGAACAAATGATCTCCCTCCTTGAACTCTATTTTCCTCCATATCAGTTTACATAATAATTTTGATGGATCCTATCTATCCTCACCCAATCTAGGATCAACTATACCTTCTGTATCTTCTACTACACCTTCTTATGTCCCATCGATGATGAATCTCTAATATCTTTAGAGATCAAGAGTGGATTGAAGGGTCTCCTATATTATTCAATAAAAGGTTCCATAGTGATAGTGTAGTGTAATACCCTAAGATTTTATATGTTTTTTCTTCTGAAATCAAACTTTTACTATTAATTAACTTTCCTCACACACAATCGTAGTTCATTATAACAAAACTATTAAATTATTAGATATAAATATTAATAACCAGTATATAAAAAATATAACAAAATGTTTTCTATAATTCAAATGTATCACTTAATTCATAATAAATTAAAACTTGTATTTTAGTAAAATCATTTCAGGTTTCATTAATATGTTGTGTTCAAAAATATCTTTCATCATATTTTTACATGAAAAAATTATAATTAATTTCTACATTATTTTAAAATTTTATTATAATAAATGAATATAATTTTGGAGATCATCATGTCCATATCATATCTAGATAAACTTTTATAATTTTTCTTCAAGATTTATTTTTCCAATGAATTGTGAAAATACCCCTTTAGGTAAAAAATATGATTTATTTTCAATTAAATTTAAATTTATGATTTAAATTTAATATTAAATTTAGAGTAGAATAATGAAATTAAATTTAATATTAATAATCATATAGGAATCATCATTTATTTTATTTGTGAATAAGTTAATTTTTTGGACTAAAAACCTTTTTCTAGAAAATGCTTTTATGCGCATCGTGTTCAATTATTTTAAAAAATTTATTTCATAATTATTTCTTAATGGTTTTAATTAAATTTATTTATAAAAAATAATTATAATAACTTAACATTGATATAATTGGTTTTAAATGGAATGGAATTAATGTAAAATATGTTTTACACTTAATAATTAATTTTATGAAAACGAGTTTCCTTACGATTTTTGTGATAAATAAAAAAAATTATTAAAATTATATAAACTGAATATTTTTAAATAGGTTAAATATTTTAGATAATAATAACTAATGTAAACTATTTTTTTCAACTAGTTTTTTAATGGTCAATAGTAAAATGTATAAAATATTATTACCATAATTAAAGTTAAAATGGGTTTACCGAGGGGTTAAACCCTGAGTTAAGGTTATTATTTCCACCAAAAAATGAAAAAATATTATTCTATGTAGATATTATATCCTTTTATAATTTTTCTATTTTGAGACACTTTCTAGTGAAAGATACCTTATATAAGTTAAATATTTTAAGAAATTATATATGTATCCCTCTCCTAAGTAATAAAAAAATTTACTCCTAAAATATTCACACCATTTGAGCCTTATGTATTAGACAATACCTACTCAAAATAATTCATAGAATCCTCCCCTTTATCTTAATACATAACAGTTTTCTCATAATACCAATCCTTCAAGGCAAAATGGGTAATCCAAATGAGGTCTCTCAAATAAGAGGTATAGATCTTAACCAATATCTTTGAATTTTATTTCTTCATATAATTAATATAAACCAATTGTATCAATAAAGTCATAAAAAATCCAATATCATAAATATATATACAAGTGTTATTTTTATGATTTCATAACCATTTAAAACCTCATCTCAATTTAATGGGTGTTGGTTTTGTTGCTCGTGCATTTGTGTGGACAACCACCACCACATAGTGATAAAACTCATTTTACACCACCATAATTAATGGATATTTATTATTATGGGTTTAATATTTGTAATTGATATTTATTAAATAATTATTATTATGGATTAATAATATAATATATACAGTTTTAACCTCTGATCATTGGTTAAATGATAACATCACTCATGTAGACATGTGGACTACTGACTATATGAAACGAAGTGATTTTTATATAAATTATTATTTACATTGATGTTGAATTGATATATTTAATTAACATATATGATCTTTATGATCTAATATGGATTTTGAAGCTGAATTATAATTTATATAATGACCAGACCTACCAGGCCCCGCTTGGCTGGAAGAATGTCGGACCACCAAAACCCCAAGCCCGCCACCATAGGCCAGGGGATGGTGACAAGTGTTGAGAAGGAATAACAAAAAATAAGGAGCCTTTTCCTAAAGTACCTATAGGAAACACCTAACCATCTCCATGAAATTGTACATTGGACTAATAAAATACAAGATTAATCCTTGCATCATATAACATCTAGTGAATATAATAAAAGTATGAAAGAATACAACCAATGTGAAAAAAGAAAAAAGCCACCCAACCAGAAACGAATTTCCAACCTAAAAAAAATGTAATAAAGTAAAGTAGAGTGATCATATCTCTTGATCTCAAAACCTGATCACCATACGTAATATATGCACTCGATTATCCCTATGCTCAACATAAATCACAACAAATCTATCGATCATTTTCATAATACATTACTCATGTGTGAAATTGTCATATAGAGGTAACTATATATATACCCAGTAGGATGACCTAAATCCCAAATGAGGGATAAATAAAATGTAAGATAGAATTATTCACCTCAACCAAAATCATGAGGTAAAATGAAACCCAAATATATATATATATATATTCACATAATAGAATCCCATATGAGAGAGAAAGATGATCTTTATCTCACAAACCAACCTATGTAATTGAGTCTTCCAAAATCTCCAAAGGGGCCTATCTATGGTGTGTTGTACCTTCTCTGTCCATAAAGGTAGTCATGCAGTGTGGTTTCACCTCGCCACTAGGTCGTATAGTCAAGGGGACACAATCTTCAATATAGGACCCATGCGCTAGTGCACCATTGGAGAAGGGGGGGGGGGGTTCCACTCAATATCTACCGAACCCATGCCTTAGTTAATTAGGGGGTTCCACTCAGAAGGTAGAGGACCCATTACCTATCCTATAAGTGGGTTTCACACAAAAGGTAGAGGGAATGATCCTTAGGTTGTTATGGGGTTTTACCAAATAGGCAGTGGGGCCATGCCCAAGTCAATCAGGGGGGGGGGGGGGTTGTGGTTCCACATGGTAGTTAGAGGACCCATTAACTAATATATCAGGTGGGTTCTAATCAGTTGGTAGAGAACCCAATCCCTAGTCCATTAGGGGAGACACATAGTAGGTAGATGACCCACTCTCTTGGTCATTAGTAGGTGGCACTCAGTCGATAGGGGACCCACACATAGGTTCTATAGGGGTTCCCATAAATATAGTAGAAGGGTTATAGTGGATAAATTCCTAGATGAAATAGGGATATTTCCAATATCGGCCTCCCTATGAAGATCCCTCATGATTTCATCCATCATGAAGCATTTCCTAAGGAAGTGAAACACATATAAACATCCAAATAATATGTCAATATAGAATTTTATGTATACCACTGTATTCTATGATTAAAACTACTCATGATAGGCTACTTGTTGGACAAAAAATGATTCTAAATGATGTATATAAACAATGAGGATGTTTCTCATTAGGGTAAATGAAATATATGTGGTCAACACAGAATTTGGTCCCACACTTCTGCCTAGCCTTATTCACTCCTAGACAGGTATTAGAGGACATGTATCCATAAATTACATATATGGTGGACCACTTGGTGTATATAATCCACCAAGGCCTACCTATGGGCTCTTGGCCAAGCCCGATTACTTGGCCATGTGAAGATGGCACATGAATAAACCATAGAATGGGGGTCACATATCATGTGGGACCGACCAAACATCAGTTGATCCTTTTCTTCCATGAAACACTATCTATTACAGTGGGGTTGGGATACAAGACATGTGTTATTTGACTACATTCAATATAGTCATCTTTTCTACACGAAATCAAGATCTTCCATTAGATTACAAGAGTTGGTCTCCCCATCATGGAACCCATCACTTTGAACACCTAAATTAGATGAAACCACCTTTATCCATCGATTCTAGCCCTCCAGTGGATGGAAATTGAAATAAGATCTCTCGCATGAATCAACATTCCAGTAGATGAGCCTCCAACCATTTTTTGCTCGTTCTAGATCCTAGATCCATCAACAATGCACCCAAATCCAGAAAAATGAAAGATCTACAAATAAATATCACAAACATCTTTTTAAAAACCACCATGAATATTTGGATTTAGTCACTCTCAAACCCACCCAGACAATGTCGAAATGCGACCCCACATTCCAACAATGATGAAAGAGAAGAATGATGGGGGAAAATAACAATAAAAATGTGTGATAAACATTGTTGAAAAAGAATTATTGTCTTATTCTTAAAAATTATAGAATTTAGTGTGAGATTATAACATAAAAATAATAAATAGTGGAAAAAATTTAAATAATCAATGGTCTAACACGAAGGGTAGGAAAATGTAGATCAAAAGAATATAAATATATATATTCATGCCCAATATTTTAATCAAGGGAGGAAACCCAAATTGATGATCCCTAACTCAATTTAGAATTAATCATTTGAGGAGAACATATTGTTTAGTTATGAGGATGATTTGTTTCATTCATTTCTCTTTGATTTACCTCAATACCGATCAACCAATATCCTCTAAAGTCGATCGGCCTATACATAGCACTTCTAAACTTCTCTCAAAACCTCTCAAGGTTATATCGATTAACCAAGTGATTTTTTATAAGAGGTTATTTATATATTATTTATATTTTTAAATTTAAATAAAATAAATAGATTAAATTAATTATTTAATTAAACACAAAACAATAGATTCCTCATCAATAATTTCAGTTCCAAAAAGATTTAGGTTTTCCCAATGGTAAACCCTATATTCCCGATTCAACTGTGGTATCATATTTTCAAATTAATGATTCATTTGGGAGAGAACACATTATTTATGAAAAACTATGTAGGCCTGATATTAGTATATTTAATATTTTCATAATATCAGTTATGGTCTCATCGGGCCTTAGAACTCCATTTCATCTTATTTCCTACCTTTAGAAATATTTCTTAATATATTGCAAAGTCTTTCAAGGGAAAAAAAGACCACAAAATTATTCCCCCTTTAAGGGTTTTTCTCCATAAAACCATCATCTCAACATAAATGTTGGTATACTAAGCCTAAATAATTATCTCCTTCTCAAAACATATCTCTTACATGCTCTCATGCTTCCACAACAAATGAACCAAGGGAATGGTCTATCATATCAGTATCCTCTCTTAATTATCCTTGATAGTTAGTTGGAACTCTATGAAGGAGGCCTCATTCTCCATTTCTATCTCACCCACTAAATGACATATGTATAATCATGCACATATATCCACATATGTGACACCTGGATGTTGTTACACACCCTCTCCAATATTGGGGGTAAGGCTAGGAAGTATGTAACCTCACCAACTCTGCTTAATATAAAAAATGTCCAGATGAACCTCAATAAAATATTTCCACTCTATCCAAACCTATTTAATCATTATCATGGTGGTACTCTCAAGATATCATAGTCTCCCTACCTGAACTCCAAGGGCTTGTGATGATGATCTTGATATAATATATGTCAACTTGAGTAAGTCCTCATATTCTCCCAGATCACTTGAACATTATTTATCATCATCTACACTATCTATGCCATGAAAAGAGATTCCATGCTAACTTTAGTCCAACTCAAGGGAGTCCTATAGGGTTTCTAATACAAGGGATTGAAAGGTTATGTGATGATCAAAGAGTGATAGATTTTTTTATAAGAAATCACTACTAATGGAAAATGATCCTCCAACATCTATCCAATTCCAAAATAAAAATTCTCAACATATCATCCAACACCTGGATTGTGTGCTCATTATTCCCATATGTCTGGGGGTGAAATATCATACTCTACCACACCTGGGTCCCAAAAGCCTCCTTCAAGCCTCTCGACAACCATGATGTAAATATTATATCATGGAAAGAGAATATTGTAAAGGGTACCCCATGGATTCAGTTGATCTCTACCACATATAACTTCACTAGAATATAAACTGAACTATGCTCAATGATGGAATGGAATTGAGTAAACTTCATTAGTTAGTCAACAATAATCTAGATGGGATTTTGGGCTCTTTATTTCCATATATTAGGTTTTAAAAATTCCATGGATATACCTTCCCATTTCCACTCAAGGATGTTAAGAGGTTGTGTCAAACCTATAGAAACCTGGTTCCTAGCCTTCACCGATAAACATGTGAGACATAAAGAGACAAACATAGTGATATTAAACCTCATTCTATCCCCTAAAAACATTTAATAATGGTTTGTCTACATCTTCTATACATGAGTATGTGCAAAAAAATGAGAACTGTGAAACTCCATCATCACCTCTTATCTCATTATGAGCAGAGCCATCATCGATCCCTAGAAAAGGATGTAGTGTTTCACTCCTTTAGAAAATCCATCTGATGAATCTCCTAAATAAATATGGGAAAGTATAATCTCATAGTCAATATCTCCCAACTAATCCTCTATCATGAACTATAGAATTAGATAATTCAACACCATAAATTAATGAATATATTCAACCCTATTTTCCACTAGGGTTAACATACAGGAAGACAATTTCCCACATTCCTCCTCAAAAAAATGAGAGAATAAATTCATGCTAAGCTAATATTCCACCACATTTCTCATCCCATGAATATAGACAATCATGAAGTCATGTTCTTCTAGGAACATCAACTAGTTCCTTTATCTCAGGTGTATATCTATCTGTGTGACATAATACATTGATGGTTTGATTAAATAATAATATTCTATACAAGAATATAGTTTATTCATATATTTAGAGAGATGACTACAAATTCTAACTTTAAATCATGATTCATGTAGTTTTCATCATAGGGTCTCAACTACCAAAACCTATATGTGATCACCACCTACCTCTTCCTCAACATGTAAACAAGACTAGATCAAGAGGAATCTCAATACAATACGTACTCCATAGCCTCCGTCAGTAGTCTCAATAAATTATCACTAGTAAAACTCAACCTTAACTACTCAAAGTTCCTCTGATACTTCTCTATCAAAGCAAGCACCTTCCCTTTCTACATCAGGGATGTTAATGACATGAAATACTAGAGAATTATTCCATAACCTCATATAGTACCATACCAAGCCAAAAAAATATGCACCTCCAACAAAATCATCGGTTGATACTAATAATTAAATATATTAATATTTTTCGAGTACACAACTAAAATTTTCTCACATAATAAATTCCCTAAAAATTAATCTTCATAGATTTTAAATTTCCACTTTGAGAGTTTTCATAAATATGGTGACCCTAGAGTAAGTCTAGGACCATCATAAATTGCTCTGTATACTCATCCTATAATGTAGAGTTGATGATTATGTCATCAGTGAAGAAACCCAAAAATTGGTCTAAGTATGGATGAAATATTTGGTTCATAAAATTCATCATCATAAAGGGGAAATATTTCACAGATAAAGTCATCACCAGGAAATAATAGTGTCTATAGAAATATTATAATTTCAAAATTAGAATATTATCATCACAAACCCTCAATCGGGGGTAGCTATACTTGAGATTGATCTTTAAGAACCAACTTGCATGTCAAAAATCAGCAACATGATTTTAAAACCTTTTTAATTCATATATTTTATTGATCATTTCATCATTCAATATATGAAAATAAAAAAATACAGAAGCTCTCATCTTCCTTTTTCATGAATAAGACTAGAGTTTCCGAGGGGATGAAATGGGTATGATGATACCCATATATTAAAGGTCCTCCAAAAGCACACATTTCTCCTAGAGCTCAATATGGTCCATAAAATATTCCCCATAAGATATTATCATGGTCTTGATGTGTATGTTTTTGCAGAGGTCCATCTATCACCTTAGTGGTAGTCTTAGAATATCCTCATGGAAGATGTCCTTAATGTCCAAAAAATCCTAATGGAATCTAGATGCCATTAGATCTTGATAAACCAATGGATAAAATCACTAACTGGTGGATGATGAGATGGATACTTCTGATTTCAAGACCCACTCACACATCTATGTGATCTCTCTCGCCTGTAAAGGAGAATCTCATCCCATCTGTCTTAGGGCATGTAACCCACCTATGATGAAAGTTGACCGGGGATCAAACCTTGGATAACCAGTCCATACCCAACATAAAGTAATAAGGATTAATCATTATGATAAAGAGGACATACATGAATCACTCTCTAACAAATGGTAGATTATAGTATCGAATGATAAGAAATATCAAATAATTTCTCCTATTAAGAACCATTTGAAAAACATTATGTGATAAGCTATCAATAGGGAACTCTAGCTCTCTATCAAGGGATATAGAAATAAAGTAATGAATCAAAAATATTTCTACAAGGTCTATATAAAGTGTATAATTAATATAGATTATACCTCATATTATCACATGATCTACTATTTCATAAGACTCCGTGGATTGTAGATGCATGAAAACATTTACACTGCCTACCTAAGAATGGAATGGGATACCTGGTGGTGATAGTGTAAGTATCTTATAACATCTCCCCCCTTCAAGTATATCCTCCTCTTAGAGCCCCTCCAACTTCTATTCCATAATTGGCTCTCTAGGGATACCTTATCCATGAATGAGATAATACTGATCATGGCACTACCTCTATAGTGGATGTTCATCCACGGCCTAACAATACACCTTCGCACATCGAGTCAATCAATCACATGAAATATGAGAATGCACGTCACATAAATAACATAACCCCTCTCTTAGCTAACTCGTTCATCTACACATACCCTTTATGGTATTCCAAGGTGATTGAGACTGGCCATAGGAATATCTGTTGTTCTATGATCCAAGTGACTAATTCCTACTAGCTTCTATAGATGAATCAGCCTCATGATGCCTTCTATTAGCCACAACTACATAGAATCCCTCAGATTGGATAATATTTATCACAAACACTCTATTTAACATACCATAATATGTGGTAATACCCCGGAGAACCACTTTGGCATGTATGTCTCTACAGAGACCCTTCTTTATCATCGTCACCCAAAAGTAACAATGTTGCACCATATTTCTGGAGTACAGTGTAAGGTTACTAAACCATGAAAAATCCAGAGAAATATTTAATCCACCGGGAACAGAATCCCCTAAATCCCAACTAAGCACAAGAAAATTTGGAAATACTCCCTATAAAACAATAGATGGAATCCTTACCTTGAGATTAAAAAATCATCATGCATCTATGTTACTAGACTCCATGAGTTCCTAGATACCCTATGAAAATGGCTAGATGCCGGTGAAAACATCTATCCAGTTAGGGTCCACTTGATCTTGTGGAATTGGATCACTAACTCAATACGATCATCCACTTCCAAGGGATCTATCTCACCATGGAACCTCAATGACCGATATCATTGGAACTCACGTAGTGCACTAATCTTTCCCACATCCTCAACCTATACAGCTGGGAAAATCAATTACTCGACTGAAAGGGTTGCTAATAACTAACTGCCTAGAGGAAAGATCTCATGAGAAGCCCCTTAAACCTATTCCTGATCACTCATCATATCATCAACATAATTCTAAATTGGTATCCTTGTAGGCATTATTTTTTGAGGCATCTTTAAAGTGATTAAGAATTACCTCCGTAAGATGAGCATGTATATATGGTGATATAACTCAAGAAGGATAGTCATAAGACTCAATCCTATATGATGTATATAAAATTGTTCCATGAAACTCACGTATTGGTATTTCAACTCAATAAATGGGTATTATGAGTCTTGGTGTATAGATACATTGGGATCCACACCAACATTTGGTTCCCTATCTTGAAAGAGACACTTGAGATAGTTTGACATTATTTCCCAATTTTCTCAACCAATCCACACCATGGGTCTAACTCTAACGTGGACATGAGGAAAATATGCCCATGATAAAACTCTATATAGACCCAAACCATCCAGGATCACCTATTTGGTGGATTTCTAGGCCACCACAACCACAAGCCCACATCTGTATGCTATGGTCTGGTGAAATATTCGTAGAAGGTATAACATAAAATTGGAGGTTGTTTCCCAATGTACCTACACACACACACATCTCTATGAAACATTGCATTTTCAATTTAATTGATAGTAACATATAGAGTAATACATTCGTGAAAAAACCTATAGGGAATAAATTCAGAGTTAAAAAGAATAAAACTATAAGAAAAAGGGAAAATATATGCCCAACTTTAAATGAAGTCCCAACCTGACTCCAACCGAAATTGTGTAATTTTGAGATAGCATGGAACCCAATCTACAAAATCATAGGATCTAGAGTATACCCACACTCTACAAAAATCACTAGAAATATATCCAAAGTATTCATATGATATGAAACATACAGGTAAATCACCTAAATGTGTGAAAATATATATACCTAGTAGGACATCCTAAAACCCAAGGGGGGATAGAAGATATAATATAAGTAGTCATATAAAACCAAAGAATGAAAACAATCCTAACCCAAAAATACATATATATTCTCATAAAATAAACCTATATGAGAGATAAGATAGATCTCAATTTCATCACCCAGTCCAAATTGATGAGTCTCCCAGAAGTTCGGAATTATTCCATCTCGGACACCAAACATCTCATGTATCTATCAAGAAAACTATGTAGAGGACCACACCTTGATATGATGCAACAAAATTGAGGGGTAACAAGCTCCAATAGTGTTCCTACACCCTAGTGTGTTAGGGGTTCCCCTTAATAAGTAGAGGAACCTCACCTTAGTCATCTAGGGGAGCCACTTAGATGGTAGAAGACCCTCACCGTAGTCTGCTAGGGGGGTTACACTTAGTAGGTTGAGGACCTAAACCCTATTGTATTAGGGTGTTCCATATAAAAGGTAGAGCACCCATGCCCTAGTTTTTCAAGGGGTGACACTTATTTGGCTGATGACCCATAACCTAGTCCGATATTGGGTTCCACTCAATAGATAGTGGACCCACAACCTAGTCTGTCGGGTGTTCCACTCAGTAGGTATATGATTCACACCATAATTCGACATGGGGGTTTCACACCAAAAACTAAAAGTTGTATCGGGACACATTCCTTGATGTAACAGAAGGATTTATAACCTTGACCTCTCTCTAATGATCCTTCACATACATTTATATCAGCATGTATTCCCTTATAAATCACCATTCTATATACGCTCCATGTCATACCTCAAAATCCACTACAAAGGATGCCATCATGTTCTCTAAGGAAAAATCGTTAGCAAATGATACTCGTGTTCCAAAATATGAGTACAAATTAATGCGATACGCAAGGTGGAAGATCCACATAGGTGTACACAGTAAGTATGGGGTCTACAAAACATGTGGTTTCCCTCTACTACCTAGATATGTTCTATTATAGACTCGTTATGTTGTACATTTCACCATAAAGGTTGTTTAAGGCGGCCCACATGACATTCCTCATCCGCATGGGGCTTGCATATGTGCTCTTAGGTGTGTCGATGTACCCAGATGTGTGAAGCTGGCACATTTTTATGCCATCTAGGGAGGGTCACATAGTGTGTGGGATTGACAACATGATATGGGATACTTGTGTTCCCCAAAACTATAGCCATCACAACTGTGTGGGGCTATACAATGTCGATTCATTGACTACATGTTTTTAGTCAACATTTCCACATAAGATCAAGTTATTCCTTGAATTAATAATATTCCTAATCTCCACCATGACTAATTCCTATTGGCTATCCAAAAATAGAGGAAACCACACCCAGACTTCCATTTCAGCCCTTTTGTGGTTGAAAATCAGATACCACTCACTAAATTGATGCAACATGTCACTGGATTCACCTATTATCGTTTGATACTCATCCCATATTCTAGATCTACAAAAAAATCACCCACATCCCTAAAAAAGACACATAACATTCTGAATATCACCATCCTAATTTTCATTTTCATGAAAATAATGAATCAGGGGGTTTGATCACAATAAAGCCATCCCAGAACATATAAAACCATGACCTAATATTCCTATGGTGAATAACACAAATAATGATTATAGTATAACTCACATTTTATAATTAGAAATTACTTAACCTTTGTAACATAATTTTAATATTATAAAAATATATACCCAACGAACATATGAGTCTAGTGCCGTTGGAAACAAGGAAACATAAAACTGGTATATAAATTTACTACATCATCTCCCTCTAGGTTCATCTTAACTAGCACCCTCTTAAACACATCAAATATAATACATATCTTCATAACCTAGAAAGGGAAATGTAAAAATGGGTCAGATCAAATTCTCAATAAGGATAAATAATGGAGTCACAAAAGAATAATAATGAGCACAAGGGTATGATAAGATGGTCAAGAAAATAGAATATCTTACCCTATATATAAAAGATCATAAACATGAATCTTGGAATAAATCATGACAGTTCACAAGACATGAATCATAAGGAAATAAATAAAATAATCAATAAAATATTAAAATCAGAAGAAAACATGGAATTGTGGAAAACACAAAATAATATAATATGATTTCATTAATAGTAATGGTCCTTATACTAGATGATTATCATTAACTCATGTCATGACAAGCACACTTAGATTTGCTGACAAAAACCTTCACGAAGATAGTTGGTGGGATGTTGGTTACGTTGGGTGCATCATGAATGAAATGTTGTTAATGGATAAGATGAGGAAGGATTTTTCCCTTTAATATTTATGGAAGTAGATATATTGGGCCCTCTGATGGAAATAGATTTGTTTCCCAAATTCCATGACCATTGTGTCATGACTAGTTTATTTCTGGAAGTGAATGAATGATGGATCAAGCTTATAGGTTTATGACACTGCCATGAAACCTTCTTGATGAGATATTGAGGAAAAGAGATTAAATTACACGTTAAGCGTTCGTATGAGGTGAAAGGTCAATGCAACATCAACTTCTTTCCCTTGTTTTCCTTGACCCGTTGCTAGACAGTAATCTTGGACTTTAGGAAAGACCGCCTAATTTCAATGAGAAAGAGGCCTAGAGGGTCACACACTATGTGTATCCAAGTATCTCAAGTAGAATAATGATTATTATCATATGTGGTTTAATAAATATTCAAGGCATCCTAAATCGGTTTAATGTTCGAGGAAAAATAAAATGAAAACAAGATATACATGTCGTGTACATTGAATTTACACGCCGTGTAGTATTCATTTTAGAAATTAAATGAAAAACAAGTACACACTATGTAATAATGCTTACACATAGTGTAGTTTTTCCAGTTGGGATTCTGAGGAAATACTATCATTTCATTAAATGATATTTATTATAATCAGTGTGGGTGCATGTCAAGGTATTCATGATTCGACATGTGGGTTTACAATAAGATTTAATTAATTAAATAAAACGAGTAACACTTTTATTTATTTTCATAACTCTATAACCTCAAACCTGATTATATATATCCTCACAACCCCAACACTTTTCCCTAATCATTGTGCACAAAAATTCTGGAGAATTATCTCATGGTCGAAAAAACTCCTTCCACCAAGAATGTTCTCAAGACTGAGAGAGATCCTCTTCTATTGGATCAAGGTGATCTAAGTTGGACAACGCAAGCAAAGGCTTCTCCATGCTAGCACCCGGAGATTCCTTAGGCAAAATCCAATGATACATGGTGCACGTGTGGATCACCGCTAGAGGAAGTCTACAAATGGAATCTGTGACACAATGATGAATCACAAAAGAACGTGATCAGAAATATCAACGAATAAAGAATTCCATAAAAAGTACTTATTTTCAATTAAATAAATTAATTATAATCAACCTGTGACGATCCTCCTTTTTGGTTTTGAGACTATTCTTATTCTTTGTCTATTTCTGTGATTCGATCCATGGAGTCAGCCATTTATCGTCATATTGATCCTAGATTTATCATTAATAATGAAAAGAAGCCATGTGGGAATATAAACCCATGAGCTTCCACTGCGCCCGAGACCTTCAGGTGGTATCATAGGGAGCACAACGTTGATTATAGTTATTTAATTTATTTTATAATTTATGCATTTATATTTGATTCAATTAAAGATAAATCATTCTATAAATCTGAATGAACGAGATCTATTCTTCCTCCTTCATTTCTCAATTCACATCACAGAAATGACCTTTTAATTTTATTCCTGATTAAAATAAAAATGTGTAACTCATCCGGAGGAGCTACTCATTTTGTTTGTAAAACACATTAATACACGGCATGTAGTGAAATATACATTACATGTACGTAAGTTCAACGAACAGGTACTGGTCCCCCAAACCATGCCATATGAATTAAGCACACCTATGTATTTTAATACACAATGTTGACCAGAAAAGAATGGCGTGTGGAACCCAGAATAAAAGGCATGTATGTTGAATCAACACGCCATGTAGTCTGATCCAGCCTAGGTGAAACCGTGTACAAGGAGAAGCTGTGTACCCGCGTACATGGGATTTCGAGGCCGGAAACCATGTAACAAGTATGTACATGCCGTTTTAGATTAATCTACATGTCTTGTACTCAGAAATTTCCAAAGTATGGAAAACACACCAAATCCCCCGGTGTGTAATTTGGATAAAGGGTGAAAGAATACATGCCCTGTAGTATATCCTACACACCATGTACTTTCCTAAAATGGAATTTCACTAGGTTTCCTCCAAATTAAAAATACCCATACAAGGAATATATATGAGTAGAATCTACTGGAAATTCAAAAAGGAATTTTAGATAAATAATTTTTTAATTATAGGATCCTTATTAATTGAATTCATGTGTGACTTATCTTGAGTAAAATAATGATTAAAAGAATTTGAATACTAAATATTCATAAATTCCATTGCATGCTATGGATGATCATGATAAAGACCAAAGAACATTTTTGTGTGTATGGTTTCATTTATATATATTTAATTTAAATTTGTTTGCCTTCAAACCTTCTTCCAATATAATATAGGACCTATGTGCCCATGGTTTCTTTAATGTAATCCCCGTGTAATAGAGGATCTCCCAAGCTAGAGGAGATGGTTCAAAATCAGAAGATGAGGAAAGACCAACACAAGAAGATACAAAGATGGATAAGTGGGAGCTGAAAAACACAAACCATTGGGTTCAAGGTGTTTTTCCCTAGGTCAGTGTTAGCTTATCAAAACTGCTAGATAAGCTAACCAATAGAAGCTCATGATCATGCCATCTTATTTTATTTCTTTATGATTTATTGGTTTATTTATTATATCTGTGTTGTCGTAATCACATAGTTAATGAAATAAACAAGCATGCAAAGATGGAATAAAATAAAAACCAGACTATGCGTAACCATTATCAGAACATAGTTAATCACTTAAGAAAGCATCACTTAATATTAACAAGCATTGAATAATGTGAAACTATGCATAAAGGATTGAAATCCCTCAAACACCATATTAAGTCAGACCAAGCCCTCCGTTACATGATCAAGGACAATACTCAATAAAACTAGGTGTTTGACCAACCCTTATTGGGACACTTACTTTTATAAAAGAATCTCTTATGAAAGTTTCAGGTTAACTTAAAAATTTTACATCAAGAAAAGTATCCCATACTAGACTTGTTGAAAAATAGAGGCAAGTATTGCGGAAATCCAAGTCAGGATTTTAGGATTGGGGAGTCCACTCAACATATCATGGAACTGTAGGCTCATAGTTGGAAAAGACCTGCCTACCTAAATACCTTTAAATAGCTTGACCAACCCTTATTGAGGTATGGAAATGGGAATATGGATCCTTGCCACTAGAATGTCATAGAAACTAGGCATTCCATGTTCAATGGTGGGGGCCATTGGGACATGATATAATTGTGGGAGAATTAATAAATTCATTTATTATTTTTCATAAAATGTAATCAAAAGGTACTGATAAATCTCTTCTTTTAATTTGTAGAATCAATATGAAAAACTCATTAACCACATATTCTCTACGATAAATTACGGATAAAGACAATATCATTACAGTCATTAAAATTCAGTGTAACACCCTGATATTTTATGACACGTATATTTTTTATGTATTATTTTATACGTAAAGGAATCTTTCACTGCACACAACACTAGGTTGGCTTGTGTTACACACAATCGCGACCTTCTTCAATAGCGTGTGTAGTACGCAATACTGAGTTTCATTAAACAATGACATATTATTATAATATTATAAACTAGCCATTATGAATAGTATTAACTGAATTTGAAATTTTATAAAATTATAAATAATCTTACACATTTTCTAGAATGAGGTATAAAAACTAAATCAGTTTTTCGGGTAAAAGAACTATTTTTCAAAAAATGCAGTTTTACGGCCTTTTGATGGCGCACACATTTTAAATCTAGTTTTTGACATGTTTATAAGTTCAATTTGACAAAATAAAATTCTTATTTGGAATCAGGATATACAAATTTACTTTGGATAAATTTTTCATATTATTCTGGTAACTTTCATATTTTGATGAATAGTAAAAACACGCTATGTTTTAATTAAAAACAACTTTTTTCATTACAATAATTTATATGGATAGATTTTCATTTTAATTGGTTTTAAAGTGTAATTATAATATATTTTTACCATTTAATCCAATTTTGGTCATTGGAATTAATTTCACTTTGAAATTTCACATAAACAAGTGATGATCTTTTGATAGTTATTGTTTCTTAAAAACACGGTATTTGTTTTGATAATGGGAATTAAATTTAAAATTAATTAATGCCACTTATATGTTTTGAATTTGGAAAAATAGACATCATTTTTGAATTTGTAATATCAAATATATCTTAGGCTGATTTTTTTTTATTTTTCTGAAAAACATCAATTTTTTATGAATAGTGAAAACACTGAGTTTTTGGTTGAGACTGACTTTTTATTTAAATAATCATTTATTTGATTTAAATTTATTTTAGGTAAAAATAGATACATCATACTTATATAAGTTCAATGAAATTCATTGGAATCATTTTATAATAATTTTAAATTTATAAAAAAATTGTATTGGACTTTTCACCGTCTATTACCCACATCCTAGGAGCTTTGCAATTGTTCATAAAACAGAATTTTACTGCTTCTGTGAGTGGAATTTTGAAAATCCAAGAGACATGGTTAACATAAAAGAGTAAAATTTGGTTCAATTATATAAAAATAATTTTTGGTGAATAGTAACTTTTTACTTTTATTTACCACGGTTAAAAGTAAATAGGGTAATTCAAGGTTAAAAGAAAATTATAATAATTCAAAATTACCTTAACACTTGTCCAACCCTTATTGTATGAGTAATGGCTGACCATGGGCATCCTTGGGTCAATTTTGAGACCCCATGGAGCCACTTATGAAATAAAATGACACATTAGATTAATTAATTTAATTTAAAGACAAAATTGGTATTAACAAATATTCTTTAGTAATTAATTTTTATAAGGGGATATATAAATTATATTTTCGACTATAAATATTCATTGAAAATCTAAAAATATTCCCTACATGTTGGTTTTTTTATAATTTTTAAACATCATATAAATTAAATTATTTATGACACAATAATGATGCAGTATTTACCTCATTAATAAATGATTTAAATAAATAATATTATAATGACTAAAATATTTTCCAAAACATGTCCAATTCTGATTGGATGATTTTATTTCAACCAGTAGTCATCTTATCTTCATCTTTAATTATTTTTGGGCATTTTGAAACAGATGATAAGTTTACAATAAAATAATATTTTCACACTTTCCAAAGGTGCCCCTCTCCTCCCTTATAAAAGGGCACCTCCTCCCTTTCCTCCTCACACCACATTGAGCATTCACGCTTGGCCAACCCCTGTCCATTTTACTTCCCCACTTCTTTATAATCCTACTAGAGGTACTGGTATTCTCAAAAGACCAACTCTAGTGCCCTAAGAGAATGTTTAAAGGAGGCACTTCGAAGGAGAGGTAATACCTTCTACCGTTTTCTTCAAGTTCCATTATTCTTCTACTCCCTCTTCTTTAGTTGTTTCATTATGAGGTAATAACATAAGTATCCCTCATATACTGATATGTTATTATAAATATGAAACAACCCTATTTCACCTCTTATTCATCCTACGGTAAACAAAATCACCGCGCGTGCGTAAGTACGGAATACCGTCTCCACGCCGTGGGGTAATATGTTTTCAACCACCACCTTGCTTGGATGGGTATAATGGTGTAAATAAATAACTATATATGATTATTGTAAAGTGGTATTGATTATGAAATATTATACATACACTTCAATACAATTCCACGATCATGGGAACGATACCATCGCTCGTGCGTACGTACGGCCTACCGTCTCCACGATTTGATGTGACTCGTTCTATATGATATTCATTGAATAATGATTATATAAATGAAATGAAGGAGTTAATATGATATATATTACACTAATACCATTCTTTAAATGATTTATCTATATCCTATAAAGAGTAATAATAATTTATTCGACAAAACACGCATAAGATCATAAAGCAATAAACTCCCGAATAACAAGTAGCAATGAAATATTACTACTAAGAAGATACAAATATGACCATATATGATATAATAAAAAAGAATATGATTCTGTAATAAGTCAATTAAAATTATTTAAACCATATTACAGGAGGTTCGGATTCATACGAAGCATATCAGACCTAAGGTAAGGGAAAATATCAAAATCTCATTTTTATCTGAGATTGTTTGTACTTTGGTATTTACTGGGGTGTATTTTATCATCCACATCCATGTTTCCTCAATAGTTAATATTATATCCATCCTCCTACAATTGTTTAAATCCAATTTTACCCTTTTGCGAGTTTTTAGTAAAAGATATGAAAGGAATATTTTGTCATTTTTCGTACAAGGTACTTTTTGACTTTTTTGGCCAAAGTACGAGAAGAATGTTTTTTTAACTTATACAGCATGAATGGATTTTTATGATTTCATATAACATTATTTCCATGAATCTTCCTTTACAAGTTTTCAAGTTTATATTTAATCAACTTTGTTTAGTTTAAAATTATATGATATTTTAATAAAGGAAAATGCTTTTGAAATAGAAAGGATATTTTCCTCAAGAATGGAGTTCAAGTGTTTTATCAAAATTATTTTCCATCTAAGATAAAATAGGGTTCTGTTTCTATCCCTATTTTTACATTTATTTGATTTTTTTATGATGGAATTAATTTTATGATGTCCTTTTATCTTATATGGGTTATGTTATGATGGCATGATGTTTAAGAATCCCATTTTTATTACATGGGTTATGCTATGATTTGTGATTTATGATTTTATGGCACACATAAGAATAGTTTCATTATGAGATGGGTGGGACCTATATCTCCCTCCAATGCATTGGGTAAAGATTTATATCTCATGATATATACATGGATGGAACGGCAAGTTAAACCGGTTCAGTGATACAAGACTGGAACGAGGAGTGAACTCGGTTCAGTAATCGACTTTGTCCTCTATGATGGTCTTGGAAATGAGCCTTGACTAATATGAAATGTTTTTCTATGATTATGTGTGTATGCCAAAATGTTTCATGTTCTATGTTTTGATTAGTTGGGATTACTTTTAATTACTATGATTTTTCCCGTGACATGATATTATGACCTCTTCTGTAGGTTAAGATTTTCAAAATGTTATGTTCTTATGAATATGATATGACTGATATTTCTTTTGTTTACCCTTACTTAACATTTGAGCTCACCCTTTTGTATGTTTTCTTTTCCCCATGTTAGGAAGAAGGATATCAAGTATTATATGCCAAAAATGGACTCTATATGTGATGAAATAAATGGGAGACAATGTAGTTGATTTTATGAACCAGTTTTTTATGTTTCCCAGTTTCTAAAGACACTATACCTATAAAATCATTTAATGGTTTTGTTATATGTTTTAATAAGTATTAATTAACTCTGAAGTAATATAAATGTTTATAAAGTATGGGTCGTTATATTCAGGAATGGTTTAGGCACATTCGGGTTATCCTACGCAATGAACAAAAGCTTTACGTGCTGGAGTCCTCACTTCCTAATTCGCTTTCCCAAGGGGTGAGTGATGAAGATTTCCTAGTCTGTGATCATCATTTGAGTGATGCACTCGATGTTCAATAATTGATTCTGTCATCAATATTTAGTGAGGTCATGATGTCTCATGAGGACATGGATACCTATAGCATGCTTTAGCACCTCTGTGGTCTATACTAAGAGAGAGAATGATAGGAAATGTTTGAGATCTCCAAGGCTCTATTTATGATAATGCTTGGAGAGGGTGCCTCAGCTAGGCCTCATGTAGTCAATCTCATTGGCTATATTTAGCACTTGGAGGTTCTAGGGTTTAAAGTCCCTGAATAACTAGGTACTGATCTCATTCTTGCATCACTCCCACAGAGCTTCTCTAAAATTGTTTTAAATTTCAACATGAACAACATTGAGAAGTCTCTATCTAATATTCTTATCCTCATTCACCAATTTGACAATGATATGAAGCATGAAAATCCTTATTTTCTTATGGTGAACAAAAGGAATAGAAAGATGAAGAGCATTAATCCCAAATCTTCATCAAGGCCTTCCAAGAAAAGGAAGATCAAATCAGATGTGAGGGAATAGGAGGCTTTTTGTTTCACATGTGGCAAAAGGGTCCACTGGAATAAAAAATACACCCTGCAAAAGAAGCAAGGGGAATATTCAGGTGAATGTTTTATCGAATGCAATCTATCTATTTATACCAATTGGGTATTAGATACTGCTTTTGGTTCTCACTTGTGTATCCAAATGCGGGAACCATGTAGATTCAGAAAGATTCACCAAGGTGAGGTGGATCTTCGGGAAGCCAATGGAGCCAGACCCGTTGTTGTAGCTGTCGGAGACTACCACCTTAAATTGCATACTGGGATGGTCTTGTTATTAAAAGGATGTTATTATATACCCTCTGCAATCAAAAACATTATTTCAATATCCATATTAGATACTAATGGATTCATCTTCAAATTTGTAAATGAATATTGATACTTTAATAAATATAACATTTGTTTTTGTAGGGAACATTTATATAACAGCATTTATGTGTTCAACTACACAAACCAAGTAATGGTAATCGAGGAAAAATTTAATTCACATGAATCATACCACACCCATATTTGGCATCACAAGCTAGGTCATATCAATGAGAAACGTTTCACAAAATTACATCAAGATGGGTATTTATATTTTTTTAAACAAAAAACACTTTGTATATGTCATGCGTCTCTAAAAGGAAAAATAACCAAAGCCCCATTTAGTGGGAAATGTGAAAGGGATAAAGAGCTTCTAGAATTAGTTCACACAGATGTGGGTGGACCATTTCCCAGAGAAGCAAGGGCTTGGGTTATTTTACTTCATAACTTTTATTTATGATTTTAGTAGATATGGATATATTTACTTAATGAAGTCTAATCCATATTATTTTTATCGGTTAAAAGAATACGATAATGAAGTTGAGAACCAGCTTGGTAATAAGATTAAGAAACTCTGCTCAGACAGAGGAGGAGAATATCTTAATCAAGACTTCATTAATTTCTTATGGGAGTTTGGGATTATATCACAACTCACTCCCCATTACATGCCTCAGTAGAATGGTGTAAGTGAAAGGAGGAACCACACCTTGTTGGACTTAGTGTGATCAATGATGAGTCATGCAAGTGATCCATTATTTTTTTATGGACTTCATTAAAAATAGAAGCACACATACTAAACCAAGTACCTACTAAATTGATAAATGGTATTCCGTATGAGTTATGGAGTGGACATAAATCCATGTTATCAAATTTACATGTGTGGGGTAGTGAATCATTTGTTAAGGACTCTTCAGGTAACAGACTGGCACCCCGAGGTACAAAGTGTACCTTTATTGGATATTCCATGAAAACAATGAGATATTATCTATACAACCCCTCATATAAAAATCTAGTAGTAGAAATACATGCCATATTACTTGAGAGGGAGAACATCTACCAAAGAGATAGTGGGAGTAAGATAGACTTCGATGAAGTCGAGGCTCAAGATACATAGGAGTTTGTACAAGAATAGATTCCACAAAGCCCTATGGAAGAACAATCTGTTCGAGAGACCCAAGAACAAGACATGAGCACGAGAGAGGTGAGATAACCAAAACAATATGGTTTTCTTGTCACTGAGGATTGTGACTCATTATTGGTTGAAAATGATGATCCTCTTACCTACAAAGAAGAAGTTGAAGGCAAAGACATTTCCAAGTGGAAAGAAGCCATGAATTATGAAATGGATTCCATGTACCAAAACCAAGTATGGATTTTGGTAGATCTTCTAGTTGATTTAAATCTTTTTGGTAATAAGGGGGTATTCAAGAAGAAACTGGACAGGGATGGGCAAGTCATCACTTATAAGGCATGACTGGTTGCAAAAGGTTTTAGACAGTGTTAATGAATTAGCTATGATGAAACCTTTTCACTAGTTGCAAGGCTGAAATCCATCAGAATCCTATTGTCCATTATTGCTTACCATGAATATGAAATTTAGAAAATGGATGTCAAAATATCATTCCTTAATGGGAATCTCCATGAAGATGTCTACAAGACACAACCTGCAGGGTTTGTGACTCCAAAGGATGCCAAAAATGTATACAAGTTGCAGAAAACCATTTATAGATTAAAGAAAGCATCAAGATCATGGAACATTCGTTTTGATGAAGCCGTAATGGAATTTGGCTTTGTTAATAATGAATGTGAGCCTTGTGACTATAAAAGGTTTAGAGAAAGTGCAATTGTTTTCCTAATATTATATGTTGATGAAATATTACTAATTGGAAATGAAGTACCTGCCTTATAGTCAATTAAGGAATGGTTGGATAAATGCTTATCTATGAAGGACTTGGGTGAGGCAACATCTATTCTTGGGATCAAGTTCTATTGTGATATATCCAAGAGAATGTTGGGCCTGAGTCAAAGTACATACCTTAAAAATATTGTGAAAAGATTCAGTATGGAACAATCCAAGAGGGGATTGTTTCCAGTATCAAATGGAATTCATCCTTCCAAGAAAATGTGTCCTCAGACCCATGAGGAAAGAAAGAAAATGTCTAGTATCCCTTATGAATCCATGATTGGGTCAGTCATGAATGTTATGCTATATACAAGGCCAGCTTTTTCTTATAGATTATGTGTGGTTGGAAGATATCAAGATGATCTAGGAGACCGCCATTGGATGGAATTCAAGACAATTATTAAGTATTTGAGGCGTACTAAGGATATGTTATTAGTTTATAGAGGAGATGTGGAACTAGTAATCAGAGGATATGTAGATGCTAGTTTCAAGACTGATTAAGAAGATATAAAGTCACAGTTTGGATACATATTCACTATGAATGAAGGTGTAGTGAGCTACAAGAGCTCAATGAAAGGTTTGGTCGAAGATTCCATAGCAGAGTCCGAGTATATCATAGCTTAGGAGGTAGTGAAATAAGTAGTATAGATTCAAAGCATCATCCAAGAGTTATAAGTAGTACCTAGAAGTAAAGATCTAATCACACTCTATTGTGATAATACTATAGTGGTGGAACTTGCAAAAAGCCAAGGTCGCATCAGCATAAAAAGAACATAATTCAGAAGTATCATCTCTTGAGGGATTTTTCTCAAAAGGGTGAGGTTGTAGTGAGCAATATTTCCATGGAAGACAATGTGGAAGACCCCTTGACTAAATATTTGACTCAACAGAAACATGATCATCATGTGAGTTCTTGTAGACTAAAATTCATAGGCAGTTAGCTATAGTCCAAGTGGGAGTTTGTTTGAGTTGTTTTCCTGAGAACCAACTATTTATACTTTGATTACATGAATGTACAATTATTATACATTGTTCATCGTTCTGCATGACTATAATATAATAATGTCCTGGAATATTTGATGCATTAATAAGGTCATGGAAGATCCCTGATATGATAATAACCATGAAATGATAGAACAATATTATTAAATAATGTTCTATGGTTGGATGACATACTATTATAGGACACATATTATACAAACTGTCATATGTGAGTACTTGTAAGATGATGAGACTCTATCTCATGGAGTTCACACTTGGTAATCTCCAAGATGGGAGATTAGGAGAATATACCAGCTAGTAGTAATTCCACATGTCTTTATGTCATTGTAAATTGGTATCTAAGATCGTGTGTAATGGTTCATAGAATGGAGGAATATTATTAAATCATGTCATGACTCGTACACTTAGATTTTCTAACAAAAACAGTCATGGAGACAGTTGGATGGATGTATGGTGCATTGGGTGAATCATGAATGACATGTTGTTAATGGATAATTTAAGGAAGGATTTGTCGCTTCCATATATATGGATGTAGATATCTCATGCCCTTTGATTGAAATATTTATGTTGCCCAAATTACATGGCCATGGTGTCATGACGAGGTTATTTCTGGAAGTCAATGAATGAAGGATCAGGCATATAGTTTTATGACGCTGCCATGAGACCTGCATGATGAGATATTGAGACAAAGGGATTAAATTACACGTTAAGAATTTGCATCAGGTGACACGTCAATGCATCGTCAACTTCATTCTCTTGGGTTCCTTGACCCGTTTCTAGACATTAAACATGGAATTGAGGCACGCCCGCCAAATACCAACAAGAAATATGTTGATAGGGTCACAAACTAAGTGTATCCAAGTGTCTCATGTAGAATAAATATTATTCCCGTATGTGGTTTAAAAATTATTCAATGAAGCCTAAATCATTTTAATGATGGAGGAAGAATAAAATGAAAACAAGATATACACATCGTGTACATTGAATTTACACACTGTGTAGTTTTCATTTTGGAAAGGAAATGAGAATCGAGTACATGTTGTGTATTAATGATTACATGCCATGTAGTTTTTCTAGTTGGTATTTTGAGTAAATAATATTGTTTTATTAAATGATATTTATTATAATCAGTGTGGGTGCATGTCAATGAATTAATGATTCGACAGAGGGTTTTTAGAAATTGTTAATGAAATAAATAAAATGAGTAACGCATTTATTTATTGTCATAACTCTATAACCTCAAACCCAATTATAAATATCCTTAAAACCCCAACACCTTTTTCTAATTATTGTGAAAAATAATTCTAGAGAATTCTCTCAAGGCCGAAAGAACTCCTTCCTCCAAGAACTCTCTCAAGACCAAGAGAGATCCTCTTCCATCAGATCAAGGTGATCTAATGCAACAATACAAGAAAAGGGTTCTCCACACTAGCACCTAGATTTTCCTTTGGAGACATCCTGAGATACGTTGTGTATGTGTGGATCACTGCTAGAGAAAGTCTACACATGGCTTCTCCGACACAATGAAGAATCACATTAGAACATGATTATAAATATCATTGAAAAAAGAACGCCATAAAAGGTACTGCTTTTCAATTAATTAAGTTAATTATAATCAACCTATGATGACCCTCATTTGTGTCTCTGAGACTATTCTTCTTCTTTGTCTATTTCAGTGATTCGATCCATGGAGTCTGGTATTTATCATCGTGTTGATCCCAGATTTATCATTTCCAATGATAAAAATCCTAGTGGTAAAATACACCCACAAGGTTCCACTGCGCTCGAGACCTTCAAAATTCATTGGAGGGAGATATAGGTCTCACCTGTCTCATTGTTTAATCATACATACATATTACAAAAAAAATAATAACTAATCATATCTTAACCCATGAATTGAAATGCGTATCATAAGACTAAAATAATATAACAAGCTATAGAAAAATTTACATGTTTCATAATCATCCCATCAAAAGAATAACCCATGAAAGATAAAAATATTTCATAAATAAATCACTTATGAAAATAAATACATTTCATAAAAACCATGACACCATGGATAATACATTGAGAGAAATACTCTGAATGGAACCTTTTGATCATTTCCTAAAAATTCATGAGCAACATAAAAGGATGTCATCTTAGATGGATAATAATTTTTAAATATCTTTAAAAAAATCTTGAGTAAAATATACTTTATTCATTGAAAAAGGTTTTTTAAAAAATAAAACAATTTGAAAAATATTTTGATATAAAATTTCATTAAAACATATAAAGAATACTTGAAATCATTTTAAAATCCTTTTTCCTTAAAAACCTATAAATTACGAAAATAAATTTTTTTTAAAAAATCATTGAAGAAACATTGAAATCATATAAATAAATCTTGAAAATGTTTTGTAAAAAATTTTACAAGAAAACATATGAAAGAATATTGATTTTTTAAAAAACAATTTCTTCTAAAAATAGTTTGAAAAAACATATATTAGGTGTGAAAACCTTTTGAAAACAATTACCCTTTAAAAACTATAAAAGAAGATTGAAAAAAAATTTAAAATATTTTTTCATAAAAATTAATTATAAAAAATATTTTCATAAAAATTAACCATTGAAAAATGGAAATGAAGCTTCAATGAATTGATGATTGGTAAATCCGTACATTTCATATGAGGTAAAAAGACCATTACTTTTTTATAAAAAAATGGTTAAAAAAATAAATTGTTCAGAAAGAGACAAGAAGAATCATTTAAAGAGATTGGTAAAATAAAAAAAGGGTAAAAATTTAATTTATATATTATTGGAGAATGATATAATATTCTTGGAAACCCGTTTTTGAAAACAAAGTCTTCTGAACAAAGAGTGGGTAAATCAGGGATTTCATAAAAACAATTTGTTAACTATTTTATGTACCAATGAGTATAATAATGGTAAAAATACATAAATATATCCAGAATATCTATAAGAGAATAAAATTCATGAATGTTGTTGAGATATGGATCATTATATTTTATTAAAGTAAGTATAAACGTAAACAATCTTGAAAAGAAATAAGATTATTTTAATAAAATAATATCATTTAGTAACTTGGGATCATACTATACATATATGAAAAGGAAATTAAAATAAGCTTATAATATCATAAAAATATGAATATTCACCATATATAATCTAAAATGGAAGTATATTCATTTCAAAACGAATTAATGCACATAAAAAACATGAGTCTCAAAGATGGAAAATTGAGAAAAAACTATTTCACCGATTAGGTACATTTAGAAACATAAACCCCATGAAATAAAATTCATATAATTGACATGTAAATAAACATAAATTTAAAAATAAGAATCATCTATTAAATACATGGGTAGTATACAAACTAGACAAAAGAAATGGTTTGTGAATAAAGCATGTATATCATGGAAATAAAAAATGAGATAAAATCCTCGTACCTTATCTCTTGAGTCTTGTCGAACTCGTTCAGACATAGTGTATAAAAAATATAAATTTATTGTAAATAATCTACATAATAATAATAATATATCTAATACCTTATATGGGTTGATCATGACCTTATATTACTCTCTTGTTAACAATCCTATGTTAATGTTTTACTTCGAGTAATATTTGCTTTGTTCTTCGCATGTGCCATAATTTGTTATATCTCTGGTACTTATAATTATATCACGATTCCAGAATGAAAAAAATGACATAAATATCATTTAATTTCATAATATTTGTATTATAATAATCTATACAATATATAATTACTAAATGTAATATACTTTTCAGGGAGATGATAAGTCGTATGTAGGATTAAACAATATTTTCATTTTTATTATTGAATTGAATTAAAGATATAAAATGACATATAAGCATATATATATTTATATATACCATTATTAAGGTAAAAATATTATATCATATATATCATTTAATTTCACTAAACCAGTCCTTAATATATTACATATAGTGTGTGGATCGATTACATTTCTTTGAGTGGGCAGTAGTCCACACTTCCCTAAAAGAAATTATAATATTTACACCAAATAAAAAGTAAAAAGGATTTCTTGTAAAAGTAATTAAAAATATTAAAGAGATAATAAATATAATATGTAACATATAAAAATATATTGTCTATCAAAATGTACACCATGAGTAGTTTTAAAGGAAAAATGAACAAACATCATTTAGTGAGGCAATAGTTCACCGTATACTTAAACAATATGTCGGTTACCCATTAAATGGAGGTGTGTTTAAGTTTAGGATGAACCATTAGAGTGAAGAAATCTTATTATATTAAAGACAATTTTTTGCACAATCTTGTAATAAAGAGAGTATAGGGGGTGAAGAAATAATATAAAATGACCATTAGAGTAGATGTTATCTCTTAATCAGGTAATTCCTTTTGGTTTGTGCCAAAAGGCCTCCTTGGGTAGCCTTATGCCCAAGGTAAGTATTAAATGAGTAATGTAGAGATTGTTTTAAATTAATTGTGTATATATTCTCAAATAATATGCCAGTTAATATCTTTGCAGACGAGGGAGATGTGGTGGCCTTTTATAGGGAAGGGAAGGGACACACTTGGCATTTTTGAATAAAAGTTTGGTGTACCCAAGTTTTACCTAAAAAAAGTCATAAAAAATAAAAATAAATAAATAATGGATGGTTTATGGTTGATTAATGACCCTGAAAATATGTTTTTTAAAAGTGTATAAGTCATTTTGTGTATTAAATTTAATGATTAGTATTTTATTAACTTAAATTTTCACTTAACAGTTGTAATTAATTATCTTCTCTTTCAAAAAAAATTTGGGTCCAAAATTTTTACCTTATTCTAAATTATAATTTTATTAATCAAAACTTTTAAAAAAATTTACAAATTATAATCTCATATGTGGTAGAAGTTAATTTAAAATTAATCCAGTAGTTAGGCCGACAGTGCAGGTTTTTAATGTAAACAAATTCAAAAAATTCCTATGTTTTTATATCCAATTTCAATTTGAAATTGATATCAACAACCTAAATTGTATTAATTGATTAAAATATTATCTAATTTAAATTTAATACCAATTTAAAATTTAATTTAACCAAATAAATATATTTGATGAAAAATAAGTTTGGAATTAAAATTGGTTATTTTTTACTATTCATCCAAAAATGATTTTTCTCAAAAAAATACCATAATATAATCCTAATATAAATTTGAAATTATAAATTAAAAATTTATGTTTATTTTATCAAATTAAATTTCTATACGTCTCTAAAATTTAATTTATTCATTTTTTCACAAGAGTTCATTAAAAGTAGTTCATTTGATAAAATAGTATGTTGAAACATATAAAGAATTTACCAAAAATTATATCTTTCATTATTAATAAGTTTTATTTATATAAAACCATTATAAAAAATATTTTAAAAGTATTAATTACTATTAATATTACTAATATTAATTGATATGTTATAATTATATCATCTAAATATTTATAATAATAAAATGATGTTTCATAGAAACATCATACACAAAGTCATTGATCCATGTAACGTACGCGAAGTCATTATTTTATGTAACACATAACAGTTCAATGTTCATTGTAGGGAAGCTAAAATTTATGTTGTGTGTAGTTCATTATTAACTTGGTGTTACCTATAACATAATCCAAATAGTGTACTTTAATATAAAATAAACTACTTTTAGTTTTAGGTGAAATGAAATATATCACAAAGGTTAAATTAATTAGATTAAAATAATTCACAAAATATTGGGGTGTTACATTCTACACCCCATAAAAATTAATTTATCCTTTGAAATTTTTCTATGTTATCAATGGTTTAGTATTTAAAAGTTTCATTCATAGAATCCCACATCATGAAAATGGATGCTAAAACTTTCCATAAAAAGGAAAGGTTAGAACAATAATTATTACCTAATGTGACATATAACTAGGTTTCCATATTAGAGAACATAGGTTTTGAGTGATTATTGGTCATGGATTAAATGGGTAATGATCAATAAGGATTGATTGAGGTCACCAATCATGAACAAGTTAATGATGAAAGAAAAGTTGAAGGCCTAAAATTCTTAAATATGTGTTGATTTATAAGGCCATCAGTTAAAAAGAAGGTATTGAGACAACATTTTTTAATCATTATTATATCTTTGAGTAATTATTTTATTGACAACAAATATAAGGAAATATAATTGATGGATCTATTTCTATAAATAAAATTTCATTCTTTTCTTGTGCTTCTAACTATTTCTAATTCATCTGTTACTTCAAGAAATGGATGTCCAGAAAATAAATTCGATGCCTATAGCACTAAAATAAATATTTAGTAGATATTAAGACCCATAAAAGAATGAAATGTATAAATATTTATGTATAACTATTCATAAAGATAAATATGGTTAACACATTAATATCTAAACATCAAATGTTACCATACTATTTTATAATAAATAATTTTTTATAAAAAATAATTATACATTAACAAGAACATCACATAGGCCAGTTATAAGAATGAAACACTTATCATTTTTGGTTATGGGTTCAAGACAAGTGGCCTTTCTGAACAAGATTGGTTTTCACCCGACATACATTACTTCTATTTCTAGAACCACTATAATATAATTTCCAAAATATATTGACATACTTGAAATAATTTTAATCATTAAATAGACTTTAATCCTAGGTTTTCAAATCAATATCAATACAAAATACTTCCTCCAATGTTGAAAATAAATTTTTCATGAATGGTAAACCTTATAACCACTCTGTAAGATGAATATCCCAAACTATAGAAATAAATTCATTGAATAATCTTAACATTGATCCCCCATAAATCACAAAGTTGATCTTGGTTGTGGCATTCCAGACATTTGAATATCAAAATGGTAAATTCTATTAGAACATGGTTAAAAACTAAATTACTATAAATCCTTTTTGAAAACATGTATGCTTACTTATTCCATAGATTACTAGATTTATTACATAAATCCAAGAAGTTGTAAACTTCATCCATGGTAGAATAAACAACTTGTCAATAGGTCCAAATTTAGTTCCAAGTTAATTAGTACCATCCAATTTACATATACAAATCCAAAATATCCTTATCCAAACAAAATTATCATATCATAAGGAACATACTAATGGTTATATTTCTGTTAATAATATGTTTTCCATGGACGTCACCTTTCCATTATATCACTTTTTAATTTCTTCAGAACCATTCAATGTGTTCTTGTAAATCCTTAGAGGAAAACATTAACTGAACAATCCTTCTATATTTCACCATTCATATAAAATAATTCATGAATCCAAATACATTAAATCATTTATTATTACTCTTCATCCTTATGAAATTAACATGGATACCTCAACCTATTATACAATACCACTTTCCTTTCACCTTTCCTCTGTATTCTTGTCATCATCAATAACCAAACCATTAGTCGTACCACCATTTAGATCCTCTTCAAGAGCTATCTAGTTAGGGAATTGTGTTTCATAATGACAATTTATTCCACACAAAAAATTCCTATCCTTAGACAATCTCTTAGGGAGGAAAACATTCTCATCCATTTAATTCACCAAACTCTTAACTTTTCCCTTTTAGTGACTTTATTTGTGTCCTTTTCCATAGTCAAAACATCTTATTTTTCTTATAATACATTCACATATGTCATTCTTTACCCATTATTGAAACAAAGAATATCGAATCTTATTTCATTCACGGTCATTGTTACCCAAAATCTTAGAAAACTCTTTCTTTATCTTCCTTGGTGAGTCCGAGAGTTGATTAAGGTACAAATTCTAAATCAAGTTTTGTGAAAACTGATTAGGCATGATCACAACAAATTTTACTCCAATGACCACCCCACATGACTGCTCAACAACAAAGCATCCATCACAGTCAATGTTAATACAGCTCCTTCTGGTTCCCTCTATTTAATGAAACAATAATCCAAGTGTGATCATTACTAATCATAGAGTAAAAGAGCATAATAATGAAATAAAATTCATTTAGGATGTAAAAATCATGAAACCATTCTTAATATATGACACCCTAGGGTTATCCTAGGTTATTCATATCCAAATTATACTTAAATCCACAATGATTGTTTATAAAGAGTTTGTGAATTCCCAAAGCATACCCCCAGGAGTGTCAAACAAGGTATAAAACAAGGCCTATTTTTGTGTACAAGATTACCTTTAGTTAGGCCTAGAACATATTGTTAGAGTTATCACTCCTAGGTAAATATGAGTTAGAGTCACATCCAATTGTAGGATCCAAACATTGATGTATTTTTGGAAAACCAATCACTATATTGTTAACAAAAAATCGAGTACATTTACCTATGATTTTCATTATCCTTAGACTTATCCTTAGACATGTACATAATATTATCACCATGGTTTTCTCATCCTAGCTTCAAAAGGTGAAACAAAACTTTTCTTTGATACCAACTACAGTGACCCTATATTTTCATACATAGACATTAGATAGCTTTTTTAGAATACATAAAACAATTCAAAAATAGATGACCAAATATCATAATAGTCTAGTGCCCTTGGAAAAATGGAAACATAAACATATGTACATAAATGATCTAGATTATATCCCACTAGGTTCTTCTTGACCAATACCCTTCTTAGACATATCAAAAATAATACATATCTTCATAACCTGGGGAATAAAACAAAAAAAGGGGTGAGATTAGATGATCAGTAAGGGTAAATATGTGAGACCTTTAAGAATATTCATAAGCATAATGGTGTGAAAACATGATCAAGAAAATAGAAGATCATACCCTTCTTATCATAGATTATAACCATGAATCATGGTGTAAAGATTGAATGTTCATAACACACGATTTATAAGATAATAAAGAACACCATCCCTAAAATCATAACATCTAAATAAATCATGAAGTTGTGGAAAACACATAAGCATATAATATGACTTCCTTAGTAGTGAAGGCATTTATGAAGAGGCCATCTTAATTTAAAAAGTATATTATGGAACACGGTTCACACCTCATTCAAAACCCTATATTACTAAATATTGTTCTGCCCTAATTCCAGCCCTCTATTACTGAACT
Source organism: Viscum album (assembly GCA_963277665.1). NCBI lineage: Eukaryota > Viridiplantae > Streptophyta > Magnoliopsida > Santalales > Viscaceae > Viscum > Viscum album. The sequence goes on from OY728141.1 coordinate 1,989,408,402, forward strand.
GAGTTCATTTCTAGTTTCAATCATTTCTATCTCATGAGATTTAAATATTCACAAAATTCATTGGAGGAAGATATAGGTCCCACCCATCTCATAATGAAATCATACATACATATGCCAAAAAAATCATAAACAATCATATCTAAACCCATGAAATCAAATGGGTATCATAAATATGCAATCATATCAGAACCTATGGAAAAAGATACATGTTTCATAATAATCTCATCAAAAGAATAAACCATGAAATAGGAATAGATTGCATAAATATATTACTAGTTAAAAGATGCAGGTTTCATAAAAACCATGACATCATGCTTAAACCATTTAGAGAAATAATAAGAATGGAACCATTAGATTATTTCATATAAATAGATTATTAACAAAAAGAAATATCATCTTAAATAGAAAATAATATTAAAATATCTTTCAAAATTTTTATTGAGGAAAATATCATTTCTACATTGAAAAATTATTTTTAAAACATAAGACCATTTGAAAGTCATTTTATTAGAAAATACCATGAAAACATATAAAGAAGAATTGAAATCATTTTGAAAACCATTTTCATTGAAAAATTATAAAATAATATTAAAAAACTTGTACAAACCACTATCTGTTAAAACAATTTTTAAACATATAATGAAATATTGAAAATGTTTTGAAAACCATTTACATGAAAACATATTAAAGAATATTGATTTTTTTTTGATATTTTTTAATAAAGACATATAAAAATATTGATTGTTTTTTAAAACAATATTACATTAAAATTATTTATAATAAATTCTGAATAATTAATGTTTTAAAAATTAAAAGGAATCTCTAATGGAATGAGGGTGGGTAAATCCGTACATGTTGTGTGAGGAAAAAAGGAAAATAGTTTTACATGGTAAAATGGTAAGAAAAATGACTTCTTTAGAAAAAGACAAGAAGATTAATTCTAAGAGATTGGTAAAAAAAATGGGTAAAAATGTCTTTTAAATTTTATAGGACAATGGGACAATATTTTTAGAATACTTTTTAGAATATATTGATTTTTGACTGAAGATTGGGTAAAGTATGGATTTCATAAAAACACGTTTTTAACTATATTATGTACCAAAGAGTAGAAATATAATACCAATACATTAATATATCATGAATATCTATAGTATAATGAAATTCATGAATATTATTGAGATATGGATCATACAATTTCATCAACAGAAGCGTAGATATAAACAATATTGAAAAGTGATGAGATTGATTCAATAAACTCTTATCACTAGGTAACTTGGGATAAAACTATACATGTAAGAAAATTAAATACAATTACGGTTATAATTTCATTAAAATATTGATTTTAATGATATATCCTATAATTATGGAGTATATAACCTCAAAATGAATTTAGGTTCATAACAAAACATGAGTTTAAAAGAAGGGAAATTGTGACCAAACTATTTTACCAATTTGGTAACTTTTGAATCATAAATCCCATGAAATAAGTTAATAGAATGGATATGTAAATAAAAAAAAATTCAATAAAATAATCATTTTTTAAATCCATGAGATGTATAAACATCATAGAGAAGGAATGTGTGGTGAATAAAGCATGCATTTCATAGAAAGAAAAAGAGTGATGAAATCCCTTTATCATGTTTCTTGAATCTTTTTGTACTCATTCAAACAAAATTTATAATAAATATAAATTTATTATACATATTTTAAAGAAACATATTCTTAATTATAATACCATATATGGTCTGATTATTTCTTTATATTACCATCTTGTTAACAATCCGATGTCAAGGATTCACTTCGGGTAATATTCGGTTTGTTCTTCACATGTGTCTTAATTTGTTATATATTTTGTCCTTATACATATATAATGATTATAGAATGTAAATAATGATATAAATATCATTTATATTAATTATATTTTTTTGATAATAGTCTATATAATATATAAGTGCTAAATTGAATACATCGTTTATGGAGACGATAAGATGTACATACACATGAACAATGTTTCTATTTTTATTGTAGTATTGAAAGAAGGAAACCGAAGACTTATAAGTATCTATATATGAATATAAAAAATTGTTTAATTATAATTATTATATCATATATATCATATAATTTCACTGATCCCATTCTTAATACATTATATTTTGTGTGTGAATGAATCACATCGCTTTAAGGGGTGGTAGTCTACACTTCCTCAAAAAAAATTATCATATTTACACAAAATTGAATGTAAAGAAACAATTTGTGTTTTAAAATGAATAAATAATCTTAACAAAAAAATAAATATAATATATAACATATATAATCTAATTTTATACCATAACTTCCACCACAAGTGGTAGAAATGGAAAAATGAATAATCATCATTTTGTGAGGCGGTAGTTCGTTGTACACATAATAAGTAAGTTTGTTAACCAATAGATATAGGTGTGTGTAAGTGTAGGTTGAAATATTATAATAAAAACATAGTAGTATATTTTAGATACTATTTTTTATATATAAGAATTATATAAAGATAGTGGATGTGTGAAGAATGAAAATATATGAATGGATCTTGAGAGAAGATATTACCTCTTAATCGCGTAACTCCTTTTGGATTGTGATAAAATTATTACATGGATTGCCTTATAAACAAGGGAAGGATTATAGAAGGAAGGTATGGATTTGGTGAACTGTATTGGGTAGATATTGTCCAAACTAATATGTTTTTAGAGGTGTAAAAAATAGGGAGAGGTGGTTTCCTTATATTAGGAAGGGAAATGACACTGTTGACATTTTTGAAAACAAGTTAGGTGTTCCCACGTTTTTACATGAAAAATCATACCAATCTTACCAAACTCAATAATTTAAGGTTAATAGACAAATAATGGCCCGAAAATGGGTTTTTGATAGGTTTCTATGTCATTTTGGGACTTAAATTTGAGTTTTATTACTTCATTGACCAAATTTTTTCCTTAACCATTATAATTAATTTTAATCACATTCACTAATATTTTTGTTAAAAATAGTGGAACTTATTTGAAATTATAATTTTTTATGATTCCGAATAGGTAATCTGTTTTTTCAAATTAAAATATCATAAATAGAAAAAATTAATTTTAAATTAATATTTTAGATGGGTTGACAATGTGGGTTTGTGATGTAAAAACATTCAAAAGCTTTGTATGTTTTTATATTGAATTTAAATGTCAAATTGAAATCTATGATCTACATATTATTAATTAATGAAAATATTAGATAATTAATTTTTTGAAAAAGTTAAAATATAATATATCCTTATATATAAATTAGCTTAAAAATCATGTTGGAATTAAAATACAGTATTTTTCACTACTCATCAAAAAATTATGTTTCTCTGAAAAATTTGATAAATTTAACCTAAGATATTTTTGAAATTAAAAATTAAAAAATGAAGTTTATTTTATCAAATTAAATTTAAAAATGTGTCTAAAATAAATTTTAATATTTTTTTCATAAGGAAAGTAAAATAAATTCATTGGATAAAATAGTATTTTTAAATAGATAAGGAATTTACCAAAAATAATATATCTTTCACTATAAATACATTTTATTTATATTATAATATTATAATAAAATATTTTAAAAGTATTTATTTCTATTCATATAACCATGTTTAACATATGGGTTATAATCATCTCATTTAAAGAATTATATAAATAAAATGAGGTTTCCTAGAAACATCATATGCCAAGTCCTTAATCAGTGTAATGTATGCCAAGTTTCTATTACGTGTAACGTACACCAAGAAGATTTTACACATATTCAACATAGAATTTATTTTGGGTGTAGTTCATGATTAAATTGGTGTTTCATATAACTCATGCCATACATAGTGTTTTAATATAAAATAAACTATTTTTAGCATTTTATGAAATGAAAAATATGGAAAAGGTTAAATTAATTAGAAAAAACATAATTCACAAAATATTAGGGTGTTACAATGATATGAGAAAAGAACAATATAATTTTTGATAAAAATATTTGGCATGGTTTTCTTGAACTATTATTTAAAATAAGTTAATTCTTGGTGATATCAAGGCATAAAAAATTATAACATTACTAAAAACATTAATTCGTTAATTGAATCATGAGAAGGGTTAGAAAAAACATATTAGTAGAATATATTTATATATATACATTTATCCAAGCTCAATATTTTAAACAAGGTAAGAAATCATAATGTTTGACCACTACCTTTATTTAGGATCAATTTTTGGTAATGAACATGTTCACCAACTATGACGATTATCTGTTGCAATCACCACTCCATTATCCATCTCAATCTGATCAATCGTCATCATCCAATGTGGATCCAATGATGAAAAACACTCTCAAACTCCTCTAAACTATTATCTGGTTTATTTTGATTAACCTAATAATTTTTCATAAGAGGGTATTTATATATGATTTAGAGTAGGTTATTTAATATAATTTTACAAATTTAATTATATATATTGACTAAATGAACCACCAATGGTTGCATTATCCAAACATTTTGTGTTGACCAACATTATGTTTCACCAAAGGAAAAACTCATATTTCATATTCAACCATGGTCTTACATTTCAAATATGATTATCCTTTTTGGATAACCCATTAATTCAAAAAAACTATTTGTGTGTGATAGTAATATATCAATATTTTTATAATATCAATCCAGGGATCACCGAGCCAAAAAAATATTGTGTTGCCTTCACGCATGGGTCCCAAAATATTTATTAATATATTTCAATGTAGTAAAGGGATAAAAGGTCAAAGAAATTTTCATTTACTTCATTCCATCAATCAAAAAATCGAAACATCACTCGTGTGTATGTATAGACTACCTTATTCACATAGTGATGCTATTCATTTCCTATCACCTCTTTATATGAATTTTTTGAAATATGTATATAATTATTATACTTCATAATTATATCATGAATAAAACAATGTACATAGGGTAACCAAGATAAATGTGAAATGAACATAACTTATGAACTAATACATAAATGGAAAATAAAGCAATTGACACCCTAAAAGATGACTTTAGTTGATATTTATTAAAAAATGTGTGTTGAAATTATGTAAGTGAAACATATATGATATTAAATGAATGAATATTATTCATTTTATGTATTGAAATAAATCAAAATTTATTATTTTTTAGGATATAATTCTTATGAATCTAGTTTTTAAATTTAATTAATTTATTTCATGGTGTAATGATTGAAAAGATACCACAACGTTAAGTGTTTTATGTTACAATAATTTTTTTTCCCACAGATTGTAAAGGATTAAATTTTCCAATGATGAAATTATATGTTCTATCTCTACAAAATATTATTTATTTTATTATAATATATTTATTTATATATATTACATATTTATTTTTTCGTTTTACTCTCTTTAAGAACACAAGAGACTGGAAATTTGTTTTTTCAAGAAATTCAATATTTTTTTCTCTTTGATCGAGAATATTTTCTTCAATGAAGATGTTTCCATTAAATTGTTTTCATGAATATTTTTACACATCTCTTTAGACAATTCAATGTAAAATTTTTAATATATATAACTTTATTTAACAATGTTTAATATTAATATTATTATCATTTTCCAGTTGTGTTACTTTTGAATTTTTACTGAATATGTGGAAGGAATTTTTGTTTTAATAGACACCATGTGAATGAATTTCCAAAAAAATAGGAATACTATTTTACATAAAGATAACATTTTTATATATTTTTTCATTTCATATAAATTTGTTTCATTGATATTTTTGTAAATATATATATTTTTATAAGTTATTTTAAATGAGAAGGTTTTGTCATCAATAAATGTTCTAGTGATATTTTCAAGGAATTTTTTTTCTATAACTGCATTATTTGATGTTTCTAAAGATTTAATATGGATTTTATCCAATTTGAAAATTTTTGTTCTGTAACGCCCCGACCCCAGCTACCCAGAGTCGGTGCATTACTTCGTAACATTGGCATGATCACAAGAAAGATCAAATCCCGAAAGACCGATTGGTTTAGTAGCCTTGGAAACACTAGATATATTCATAAGTTTTACATTACATCATTAAACGAAAAACTACTACAACAACAAATTGTCTCCATAATCCACACTATAAACCCCTCATAATATCCCTGCAAGTCAATCATAATTTACTTCTTCACTACCTGGGAAAAATAAAACATAGAAAAGGGGTGAGCTCAAATGCCCAGTAAGGATAACAATATAGCGGAACATTCAAAATAAGCATAAACATTTAAGGAAATGAATTACTAAAACAAAAGCCTTTTAAAATTGAACTTCAACATAGTATGGCAAAAGTAAAATGAAATAATGCCATTTACTTGTTCACATGGATATTCAACTAATCGAATAATCACATGCAAAAATCAATAACCACTTTCATAATGTTGGAATGCATAATGCCAGACTATCATAACCACATAGCCAAGGCCTCGTGCCAAGACTACAAATAAGATTTTGTCAAGGCCTTGTGCCAAGACACTAGTTTGTCTCATGAGACCTACCGATGCATCGAGGAGCTATAGCGGGCTCCACCCGTCACTTATTAAGTCCAATGAATTCCCATATGAAAAGGTTTAAACATAACATAAACATTCGTATTAAAACTAGCATACGAAATGTCAATACTTTCACAATAAACTATGAATGGTATAAAAATAGCACATCCACAGTCATACATATCACAAAACCTTCAATACAATATATAAGTTTTGTATCATAATAAATCAACTTCAAATAATCTTAAAATCCATCAAAGGATGTTGACATAGATGAAATAAAAATTCTTTTTAAAGAAATATCTCCTTTTATTTTGAAATCATTTAAGATCCATATAAAATAAAACATTTTCTTTGAAAATATTCTTATAAGCTTGTAAGGAAAGCTTTGAAGATTTTATAACGGCGTAAAATAACCGCACCCGCCGTATAAGTTAAAAAAACATTCTTACCTCAATTCTGTCGAAAAGGTTAAAAAGGACCTTGTTTTGAAAACGACGGAAAGATTCCTTTATAAACCTCTTATAAAAAGTCAAAAAAAGGTATAAATGACTTTAACCCATATTCTTGTAAATAGTAAAAATGTTTTGAAATACATTTTTAAGAAACATGGATGTGGATGATAAAGAGATCCCAGTAGATTATTACATATAAACAACCTCGGATAATGAAGAGATTGTGAAATAACCCTTACCTTGTACTTTTCCTTGGTTGGGGTAGGTTAACCTCCTGTATAATGGTGAAATAATTGTTATTAAATTATACAAGAATCATATACCTTAATATGATATCATATATGATCTTTTAATATTGATTTGATAATAATATCTTAGTATTATCATTATATCGGGTGTTAACATACTTGTTTTCTTTTATATGTTTTGTTACGTAAGACATGTTTGTAAAGGATAGGTTGTATATTATTCATATCCAGAATGTTATCAAGTCCTTAAACATCATTTTTAAATCATAAAATGATAATTATACTTGAATGGATACGATGGAGAATGAATCTCATCGCGTTCGTGGAGACGGTAGTCCGTACGTACGCACGAGCGACAATATCATTCTTTTGATATTAAAATAATATATAAATGGATGGTATATTATATATACAGAATCATTAACATGTTATATTTATTATTTACATGAGTTACACATCATTATTATACCCATCCAAATAATAAAATATTGAATAACAATTACACCACGACGTGGAGACGGTAAGCCGTACGTACGCACGTATGGTGACATGTTATTCAAAGGGTGGATAGAATACTGAATATGGTTGTACCATATTTATAATAACATCACAGTATATGTAAGATACTGGAGTTATTATTTTAGAATGGTGAGAACAAAGAAAGAGGAAGTGGAAGAAGAAAGGAACTTAGAAAAGGGTGGTGAAATCATTACCTCTTCTTCGGGTTCTTCCTTTTGATTTGATCAAAAGGGCTCCTTAGGTTGGCTTTCTGATCAAACTAAAGCCTCTAGGTTGTAGTGAGGGATGTTGGTAGAGTATTTGGGCAGAGTTTGGCCGAACCAAAAGGCTTTGAAGGTGTGAAGAAATGAGAAGGAGGAGTGCCCTTTTTATAAGAGGGGTGAGGGGCACCTTTGGAAAAGCTAGAAATATTAATTTATAATAAATTCATGTTCGGTTTCTAATGGCTCCAAAGCTTATTATTAAAATGTTAAGGTGGGGATAAGTCGAAAACCACTCAACCAATAGAATTTAGACAGGTTTGGGTACTTATATTAACCTTATCTTTAAGTATTAACTCTAAGTTAATTAGTTTCACTTTTACAATGTCTCTTTGTATTTTTATATAATATGGTTAATAAACTTACTATATACATCCAAGAGACCCCCAAGTGGTACATTAATGATGAACCTATCATGATATAAGTCTTTTGGCCGAACCTTAGATTTTTAGGAATTTAATATCAATTAATAATATAATATTTGTTTTAAGAACTCTTTTATGTCAATTTTGACACTATTCAATAGTTGATTTTTTTGAAACTCATAACAGATTGATTACTTCGAACAAAGTCAATTATATCAATCCTAATATATCATATTATCCTAGAAAATTAGTTTAATTCATTAAAAGTTTCATATTATATTTATTTGGGTATTTATAATATCAATTATTTTAATTTTTCACTATTATAGTAATTACTGCATCATCATTGTGTCATAAATAAAATAAATTCTTTAATGTCTAAAAATTATAAATAAAATATCATTATGTGGGAAATCTTGTTATCTTTCTAATGAATATTTATAATCTAAAATCCAACATATATAACCCTATGTAACAATTGTTTTTCTAAAAGATATATGCTTGTGTCATTTTTGTATTCATTTTAACTTAATTAAAATAAAGTGTCATTATCACTTACAAGTGGATCCATGGGGTCCCAAAATTGACACAAAGATGCCCATGGTCGACCATCTATCAACCAATAGGGTTAAGACACGTTTTTAGGGTAATTTAGTATTATTATAATATTATTTTTTTAACCCTTATTTACCGGATTTACCCTTAACCATGGTAAATAAAATATTTACCGCAGTAATTATTCAAAATGTCTAAAAATAAAAGATACCTATTTACACAATTTGAACATCCTGATTCCAAATATGGAATCCATTTTTCTAAATTCAAAACACAGAAGTGGCAGAAATTAATTTAAAATTAATTCCCGCTGTCAAAACAAAAAGCGTGTTTTTAAGAGATAATAACTACCAAAAGATTGACACTTGTTTATGTTCGGTTTAATTGTAAAATTATGTCCAATGACCAACATTATATTAAATGGTAAAAATATATTCTAAATATACTTTAAAACCACTCAAATTCATAATTTATCACTATTAATTATTTTGATTAAAAAAGTTGTTTTTAATTAAAATTTAGTAATTTTCACTATTCATCAAAATATGAAAGTTATCAGAAAAGTACCAAAATTTCACCTTAGGCTAAATTTGATATTCCGAATCCAAAAATTAAGTCCATTTTAAAATATAAAATATATATAATTTCAAAAGGTAGGTATTACTATTCATAACAGCTAGTTTGATTGGTTACGGTGTGTTAGAACTCGAAGTTGCGTACAACACACGCTACTGTTTTATTCAAAGGAAAGCGTACCGTGGAAGCTTGGGATGTTTCATTTTAAATTTTTTTGATGTCTCCATTTAGTCAAAAAGTTTAAAATATTGTATTTAAAAAGAGTTCACTATTAAAAGTTGATAAAAGTGCAATACTGAAAATGAATTTGTTCTTGCATTATATCAAAGAAACTCATAATATGGATTCTAAAATTATAAGGATTATATAAAGTTTAAAATTTAGATAATACTATTCATAACCGCTTTTGAATGGCTTATTTTTGTAAGTCATGGTGTGATTGAACTCGGTGTTGCGTGTAGTGCAAGGTATTTAATTATTTTGAAGAAATAACACACTATGAAATCTTGGGGTGTTACATTCTCCCCTCCTTCAATAAATTGCGTCCTCGCAATTTGAAATTGTTATTCGAAAATAAAAGGTTGAAAGTAGAAAATATATTTGTGGGAAAACCCACATCGGAAATTGGGTTACTAAAATTTTAGTCTTAATATGAGGAAAAGAGAAATCAAAGGGTTACAACCAAATTATGATCTCGATTAGGAGAACATTGGTGGCAATTAGAGACATATAATCGGAGGAAAAACGTAAATATTTATAGGTAGTGATTGAGGTCATCAATCACAAACAAGTGTATAATTGAGGTCCTTAAATTCATCAATCTATGATGATTTGAAATACCATCGGTTTAACAAAACATAGGGTATTAGGATAACACATTTTTGACGTTTCAAAATATCTTAGTTGAAATCCCACATCGAAAAATGAATTATCGAGGCCTCTATTTAAAATAAAGAGTGGAAAGTATGAAGATTACCGAAAATAACACATACTAGGGTTCCATGTAGGAAAATATGGATATGGAAGAGAAATCTAACCATCAATTATCTGATGGAGAGTGGTAGAGAACATGGCTATGAAAAGGCCAACAATCCCAAAGCCATAAATTAGTGATGATTTAAGGTATCATCTAGGAAAACATTTTTGTTCTAAGTTACTTTTATTAATGTTGAGGAATTTATTTATGAGATTGGATAAGATCATAAGGAGATATACTTACTTTATAATTAGAGTTTTATCCATTAATAAATTTCTACTACAAACTCATCTTTCACTCTAAAAGATAATAGAATGTAAAAAAAATTCTATTTACACTATTCGTATAGGGTTCCAAAATAAACGAATTTATAATTCATCTACAAGATCGTTTAATAAAAACTACATTATTTAATCCAGGACATCTCATGGGCCAGTGGTAGGTGATACACCCTTGTCGCCCTTCGGTTGCGGGTTCAAGTCTCGCAGCCTTGCCGGACGCGACAGGTTGCCGCCCGACCTCTGGGTTGCCCTTTTATGGAAATCCAAAATAATCCAAACTAGAACTATCCAAAATAATTCTGTCCAAACTCACAGTCCAACATTTATAAGGAAGGTAAACATTATGTAGATCCTTTTTACCCCGTAATAGCTTATGAATAACTTCATCATGTATTCTTTTAATACACTGAAACATCCTGAATTACCATAATCTTTATTGATTACATTCATGCTCCCTTATTCCATATAGAATGCTGGATATACTTCATCAATCCAAAAATGTTTTAAACCCCAAAAATGATGGAATATACAAATCATTAATCAGTTCCAAGGTAGTCACGAATATCCAATATAATTTATCCAAAACAATCACATATTATTCCAAAATCACTACCTCAGTATCAGAACTATATTATGATTTATCATTCTCTCAAACATATATTTTCCAAAAATTTATCCTGCTATTGAGTCACTTTTCTTTATTCCACACAATCTCAAGTCCTTAATGAAATAGTACTGCAGTACAATCCTTATATACTCCATAATTATTATAACAAGTACATTGTTGATACAACACTCAGTTGACATAATCAACATAAGAACTCTAATCATTCCTCTTCATCTGTGGTAGTATCATAACTTGATTATTATCCAATAGCATCATTTGCGGCATAGTCTGATGACTGGGGCATAGGTTCGCGTAGTGTCCAAACTCCTTGCAAATGAAGCATTGTACATTTAAAACCATTTTCTTACCCTTGCAGTCACGTACTTTGTGCCCTTTTCCTCCACACTTATAACAAACTCCCATTCCTTTCAGGCAAGTTCCAGGGTGTTTCTTTCCACAGTTACCACATATGGGAAAATTCTTCTTTTCCCTTTTCCCTTTATCCATCTTTCTCTCTTCCATCCTTTTCTTCTCTTGATTCCCTTCAAAGCCATAGGACTCAGTAAACTCTTTACTTATCTTATCAACACATGATATTATTTCTTCATATGATGATAATACATGGGAGACTATTTCTCTTATAAATTCTAGCTTAAGACCATGAAAGATATGATCCTTCCTTCTCTTTGGATCATGTGCATTTCTAGAGTTCTCATTCCTTCTACTGGGCGCCATTTCTAAACAATAGCATAAACTAGATCAGTTTATGAATCAAAATACATAATCCCATACTTATAAAACACATAACATAAATTGAAATATTTATGGATATAATCCATAATCATAAAAATGTCTCCTTTGAGGATGTATATACTCATTAACCCTTCATAATGGTTTGTAAAGAAAATGAGAATTATCCTAAGCATATCCCCCGGGAGTGTCGTAACCAAGAGTGCAGCAAGGCCCGTTGTCGTGCACCAGTTCCCGTTCGAGTCTAGCTCAAAGCGGTGTTTTCGGGTTTTACCCCTAGGTACATCTGTGCCAGAGCCGCCTCTACCTGCTCGTATCCAGACAGGGATGTATTGCTCGGAAAACTCACAAAATCTCTACAATACCAAAATTCTAGGAAGTTCTTCTATACTAATCCTCAAAGTTCATCTTAGGGCTACGTGCTCTAATCAGAGTTTATCTAAATCTAGCTTCCAAGGTTTGTACTAAACTTCCTCTGATACCAACTGTAACGCCCCGACCCTAGCTACCCAGAGTCGGTGCATTACTTCGTAACATTGGCATGATCACAAGAAAGATCAAATCCCGAAAGACCGATTGGTTTAGTAGCCTTGGAAACACTAGATATATTCATAAGTTTTACATTACATCATTAAACGAAAAACTACTACAACAACAAATTGTCTCCATAATCCACACTATAAACCCCTCATAATATCCCTGCAAGTCAATCATAATTTACTTCTTCACTACCTGGGAAAAATAAAACATAGAAAAGGGGTGAGCTCAAATGCCCAGTAAGGATAACAATATAGCGGAACATTCAAAATAAGCATAAACATTTAAGGAAATGAATTACTAAAACAAAAGCCTTTTAAAATTGAACTTCAACATAGTATGGCAAAAGTAAAATGAAATAATGCCATTTACTTGTTCACATGGATATTCTACTAATCGAATAATCACATGCAAAAATCAATAACCACTTTCATAATGTTGGAATGCATAATGCCAGACTATCATAACCACATAGCCAAGGCCTCGTGCCAAGACTACAAATAAGATTTTGTCAAGGCCTTGTGCCAAGACACTAGTTTGTCTCATGAGACCTACCGATGCATCGAGGAGCTATAGCGGGCTCCACCCGTCACTTATTAAGTCCAATGCATTCCCATAGGAAAAGGTTTAAACATAACATAAACATTCGTATTAAAACTAGCATACGAAATGTCAATACTTTCACAATAAACTATGAATGGTATAAAAATAGCACATCCACAGTCAAACATATCACAAAACCTTCAATACAATATAGAAGTTTTGTATCATAATAAATCAACTTCAAATAATCTTAAAATCCATCAAAGGATGTTGACATAGATGAAATCAAAATTCTTTTTAAAGAAATATCTCCTTTTATTTTGAAATCATTTAAGATCCATATAAAATAAAACATTTTCTTTGAAAATATTCTTATAAGCTTGTAAGGAAAGCTTTGAAGATTTTATAACGGCGTAAAATAACCGCACCCGCCGTATAAGTTAAAAAAACATTCTTACCTCAATTCTGTCGAAAAGGTTAAAAAGGACCTTGTTTTGAAAACGACGGAAAGATTCCTTTATAAACCTCTTATAAAAAGTCAAAAAAAGGTATAAATGACTTTAACCCATATTCTTGTAAATAGTAAAAATGTTTTGAAATACATTTTTAAGAAACATGGATGTGGATGATAAAGAGATCCCAGTAGATTATTACATATAAACAACCTCGGATAATGAAGAGATTGTGAAATAACCCTTACCTTGTACTTTTCCTTGGTTGGGGTAGGTTAACCTCCTGTATAATGGTGAAATAATTGTTATTAAATTATACAAGAATCATATACCTTAATATGATATCATATATGATCTTTTAATATTGATTTGATAATAATATCTTAGTATTATCATTATATCGGGTGTTAACATACTTGTTTTCTTTTATATGTTTTGTTTCGTAAGACATGTTTGTAAAGGATAGGTTGTATATTATTCATATCCAGAATGTTATCAAGTCCTTAAACATCATTTTTAAATCATAAAATGATAATTATACTTGAATGGATACGATGGAGAATGAATCTCATCGCGTTCGTGGAGACGGTAGTCCGTACGTACGCACGAGCGACAATATCATTCTTTTGATATTAAAATAATATATAAATGGATGGTATATTATATATACAGAATCATTAACATGTTATATTTATTATTTACATGAGTTACACATCATTATTATACCCATCCAAATAATAAAATATTGAATAACAATTACACCACGACGTGGAGACGGTAAGCCGTACGTACGCACGTATGGTGACATGTTATTCAAAGGGTGGATAGAATACTGAATATGGTTGTACCATATTTATAATAACATCACAGTATATGTAAGATACTGGAGTTATTATTTTAGAATGGTAAGAACAAAGAAAGAGGAAGTGGAAGAAGAAAGGAACTTAGAAAAGGGTGGTGAAATCATTACCTCTTCTTCGGGTTCTTCCTTTTGATTTGATCAAAAGGGCTCCTTAGGTTGGCTTTCTGATCAAAATAAAGCCTCTAGGTTGTAGTGAGGGATGTTGGGAGAGTATTTGGGCAGAGTTTGGCCGAACCAAAAGGCTTTGAAGGTGTGAAGAAATGAGAAGGAGGAGTGCCCTTTTTATAAGAGGGGTGAGGGGCACCTTTGGAAAAGCTAGAAATATTAATTTATAATAAATTCATATTCGGTTTCTAATGGCTCCAAAGCTTATTATTAAAAGGTTAAGGTGGGGATAAGTCGAAAACCACTCAACCAATAGAATTTAGACAGGTTTGGGTACTTATATTAACCTTATCTTTAAGTATTAACTCTAAGTTAATTAGTTTCACTTTTACAATGTCTCTTTGTATTTTTATATAATATGGTTAATAAACTTACTATATACATCCAAGCGACCCCCAAGTGGTACCTTAATGATGAACCTATCATGATATAAGTCTTTTGGCCGAACCATAGATTTTTAGGAATTTAATATCAATTAATAATATAATATTTGTTTTAAGAACTCTTTTATGTCAATTTTGACACTATTCAATAGTTGATTTTTTTGAAACTCATAACAGATTGATTACTTCGAACAAAGTCAATTATATCAATCCTAATATATCATATTATCCTAGAAAATTAGTTTAATTCATTAAAAGTTTCATATTATATTTATTTGGGTATTTATAATATCAATTATTTTAATTTTTCACTATTATAGTAATTATTGCATCATCATTGTTTCATAAATAAAATAAATTATTTAATGTCTAAAAATTATAAATAAAATATCATTATGTAGGAAATCTTGTTATCTTTCTAATGAATATTTATAATCTAAAATACAACATATATAACCCTATGTAACAATTGTTTTTCTAAAAGATATATGCTTGTGTCATTTTTGTATTCATTTTAACTTAATTAAAATAAAGTGTCATTATCACTTACAAGTGGATCCATGGGGTCCCAAAATTGACACAAAGATGCCCATGGTCGACCATATATCAACCAATAGGGTTAAGACACGTTTTTAGGGTAATTTAGTATTATTATAATATTATTTTTTTAACCCTTATTTACCGGATTTACCCTTAACCATGGTAAATAAAATATTTACCGCAGTAATTATTCAAAATGTCCAAAAATAAAAGTTACCTATTTACACAATTTGAAAATCCTGATTCCAAATATGGAATCCATTTTTCTAAATTCAAAACACAGAAGTGGCAGAAATTAATTTAAAATTAATTCCTGCTGTCAAAACAAAAAGCGTGTTTTTAAGAGATAATAACTACCAAAAGATTGACACTTGTTTATGTTCGGTTTAATTGTAAAATTATGTCCAATGACCAACATTATATTAAATGGTAAAATTATATTCTAAATATACTTTAAAACCACTCAAATTAATAATTTATCACTATTAATTATTTTGATTAAAAAAGTTGTTTTTAATTAAAATTTAGTAATTTTCACTATTCATCAAAATATGAAAGTTATCAGAAAAGTACCAAAATTTCACCTCAGGCTAAATTTGATATTCCGAATCCAAAAATTAAGTCCATTTTAAAATATAAAATATATATAATTTCAAAAAGTAGGTATTACTATTCATAACAGCTAGTTTGATTGGTTACGGTGTGTTAGAACTCGAAGTTGCGTACAACACACGCTACTGTTTTATTCAAAGGAAAGCGTACCGTGGAAGCTTGGGATGTTTCATTTTAAATTTTTTTGATGTCTCCATTTAGTCAAAAAGTTTAAAATATTGTATTTAAAAAGAGTTCACTATTAAAAGTTGATAAAAGTGCAATACTGAAAATGAATTTGTTCTTGCATTATATCAAAGAAACTCATAATATGGATTCTAAAATTATAAGGATTATATAAAGTTTAAAATTTAGATAATACTATTCATAACCGCTTTTGAATGGCTTATTTTTGTAAGTCATGGTGTGATTGAACTCGGTGTTGCGTGTAGTGCAAGTTATTTAATTATTTTGAAGAAATAACACACTATGAAATCTTGGGGTGTTACATGTTCTTTCTCTAGTGTTTTTTTCATTATAATGATTTATTGTTTACGATACTCATATCCTTTCAATGGGCTATGATTTTGTGATATGATGAATGTTTTATGATCTTATGGTACACATATGTATGATTTTAAATATTTGATTGGTGGTTCTATTATAAACTGAGGTTGAGTTATTATGTTATAATCCAAGGATGGGTGGGTCTGTTATAGGCCTCCAATGCATTTAGAAAATATGAATATCTGATGATATAATAAGTAAATTAAAGAAGAGGGAACCCAATTCAGTAAGGGACTTTTCTAATAATATATTCATGGGAGTGAATTTAACAAATGAAATAATGGAATAATGAGTGAAACCAATACACTAATATATTCCACATAGTTATCCTTGACTAAAGACATGATTTTATATGATTATGTGAAATCCAAAAAAAAATATTTTTTATTTATTATAATTTTTTCATGGTTCATGATAGATTATTAATGAATCCACACTCTTATGTATTATGAATATTTTAATTTTTTTGATAAAACCATACACTATGTTTTATGATTATATATATTTGAATGATTAGGTATAATGAATGTAATTATTCATCATGTTATCATACCCTTATACTTATCTTATTTTCACTTATAATCATTTGTTGATATTTCTTACTTCTAACCTTACTCAGCATTTTGTTCACCGATTTTTTTGTTTCACTTACCTAGGTTATGAGTAAGGGTTTTAAGTATAATATTTCTAAGAAAGTATATAGTTTTTAAGAACTAATTGTAAAATTATTTAGATCTTTTATGTACTTGTAATTTACATATCCATGTTTCCAAATATATTGAACTTCTATAATTCTCAAATGTGTATTATTATGAAATGTATTAAATATTCTTCTAAAATGATCTAAAATTTATGTATGAAACATATGAGTCAGTATATAGAGTTTTGATACAGTATTAAGTGAAATTAAATAAGGGTATGTGATCCTCCTAGATCTTTCCAAAATATTGTCCAGAAGCCCTCAATATAACCTCCACAACAAGAATTATTCCTTTCTTAAACCCATTTGTATGAGGGGGGAATTGAATCCTGAAATAAACCTTTACCCTAAATTACACCAACAATATCTTATAGAATATTGAAATTCATTGTTCATATAAGTGGGGAAATATCATTAAAATTATGCCATCTAAACAAACTATATCAAATATGTACACACAACCTATGTTTTCCACCAGACTCTACTCTCGAATAAAAATTATGTAGAATGACTTAGTTAGTTATTCAATGGTCACCATAATCATGTTGTGACCATTCTCAGAGCATGGAAGTACTATTATTAATTCCATTAATATACCATTCTACTTCTATCATGGATCCTCATGTGGATGGGATAAACCAATTAGAACATAATGATTATCCTTCACCTATGGAAAGGTGATACACCTCAAGAAAAACTGTCCAATGCTCCTCTTTATACATCACTTTCGAAAATAACAACTATGGTTACGGTATATCATTATCACCGATGGTTGTTCCATAAATGAGAGAGTATGAAACATATTTAGTATGACATATGATAGCATGATTAGTACCACTTCCTATTATTATATGAGAATAACATGATACCCATCTTTGGAATGCCTATTTGGGGGATTACTTGAGGATATAAGGTCTTGTAGAACCATTTATTTATTAAACCCTAACTAGATATCACTTAGAAAATATTAAAAAGAAGAATATATCTCCCTTATTTTATGACATACCACTTCTCTATCATAAAATAAAAATAGTTGTAAGACCGCTACATACGCAAATATCTCTAACAATTGAATTCATGATTTACAACTATTGGCAACAACTGCCCCATTTCATTTTTCGAGAGTATAGTAAATCTCATAGTCCTAGTGTTGTTGGTACTCTAAAAAATTCATCTACCTCAGGTTAATATCTCCCATTGTTGTTGATGTGTATGTGGCTCATATATTCTATACAAACTATGAACCACTCTCAAAGAAGGTAGTTCTCCCACATCTCCATGGAGAAAACTAATTCTATAAGCACCAAAATATTGGTTGAGTAGCTCTAATAAAGTGGTAATAGAAATATATACCCATAATAAATCACCTTTTTCCTATATATCATCACACAAACAATCCCAACTCTAGAATAATTGTAAAAAAACACATAATCAACAAGTTCCTCTAGTAACATAAGAATAAGATAACCAGTCAAACACAACATTATCACCTAAAAATATATCTTGAATACCTCAAACAAGATGAACTATTTCCTTTTATGGGATAAAGCAGATTGGGGAGTTACAATCATAGATAATTCCACAAAAAATATTTAATTGTATCCAACCAACCCAATGAAGATACACATTTCAAAAATGATCTTGAATGGATTCAAAGATGGAGTTTTCGAGATCTTCATGGGGTTCTCAAATAATATTCACTTTGATATGACATTAACTAAGAAGGGGACCTCCAAAATCCAAAAATGACACTCTAGGAGCTAATAATAAATTTGGATCACCGGATAATAATATAGGGCGACAAGGATAATCCATTAATGTTTTGTTGACAAGGATATAATAAAGGACGACAACTATAAACTAGTATATAAATAGATATAATATATAGTTCATAAAACCCATGAACATGAACAAGGTAATATTCACGCTGAATGGAATCAATAAAAACTCATAATTCATTTAGAAGTATTTAAATAAAAACATTAAAATATCTTCTTTGTGAAATCAAAGTTATTCATAGATAAAAGTATGATAGATCTTCAAGAAAAAAAATTTCCCTTTATTTAGTTAAAAGTCCACCACTTTAGAAAACATGGTATTTGTTATTGACTATGATGAAAACGAGGTCTTGAGAGTCAATAAAATCCCCCAATATGTCATCCACCATCTTTGAAACAATAATAGAGATATATAGTGAATCACACTAGGCTTGATATAACATTTCTCAATGAGGTCCTCCATCTAAACTTTCATCTCAATGAACTCATTGTAATCAATCTTATTTTTAGGTAATATCCAAGTGGTTCTTCTATGAAAATTTTAAAAAAATATATCATTCAACATATGGGATGACCTGTAACATATTAAGGGAAAATTTCAACGAACTCTTCAATAACAACATTGAGTTTATTATCTACATCATTCATCATACATAGTAATTACATAACCAACTTATAGGTTATTAACTATAAATTTCAGTGCACATACCCCACTAACATTAACTAAAAATCTCAACCAAATACAAATAATAACCATTATCTGTCATCCTAAAAACACATCGTTCTTTGATCAACATAGTTTATCATGGAGAAAACTAATTATATCTAGTTTATAATGAGTATAATATCATATGGCTTCATCCAAAACACTATGAGATACCACAAAAATTATTATACACTAAGGTCTATCTCATATTATCAACACGTATTGATAACTATGTGATTTATTCCAATATGCATCCCTATCCATATAGTTTGGAATATCAACTATGCTGGGATTAATATATATCAAATTCAACATAACAATATATGGAATATCTCTTAAAAGAAATTATAGGTATGGGTACCCGTATAGAGAAGGAATATTCCATACAATCATGTCTACAAAATCCTATTCATAAACCTCTATAACTAGAATCTAGTTATTTATAAGACTTCCATATCCTTTTCCCTGGAATAAACATACCTTGTGTGTTATTGGAGGAAGAATATTATAGTTAATTGAACCTCAAGTAACCCATCCCAGTAAACTACCAACACTTATACCATAGAGGCCTCCCTATAGACCCTTGAATCTATTGCACATGTCATTTAGTTAACATGTGATGAGATTAGAATAAAATCTATAGTTCCAAACTACACATACTACTATAGAGTAGTATGTGGCATTGTAGGGTCTGACCCATGAGAAATATTAGTAGGTTAACAAAAAATTGAACAAAACCAATTTAATAGATTCCAACATTTCACACTTTAGGATTGGTTTTGACTAAAAGTACGTATTTTTTTAATTCATATTAATAAAGAAGGGGATCCGGGTCAATTTCAGGGTTCTTGATAAAAGATAATCCTAGATATTACTTGGAATAATTCTATGGATTAGGCTATGAAGAATTGAAAAACTCACCAATTGGTTATTTTCTAACCAATTGGATCCACGTATGATTCATCTATCCAATAGTTAGGGTATTTCTAAAAACGTAACTATAATATAGATTACATATATGTAGAAAAGATGACTAGATAATGGGGACAATCCTACTAAACTTGAATTAGGTTAGGATCATTCAATTAAAATTTCTATGGTCAAGGTTGTGTGAAAGAATGTGATGAACAATTATCATTAACTTAATTACTATCCATATGGTTATGATGGTTCAATCTAAAGATTCATTAGGATTGGAAATATTCATACACTCCATCCTTAACCCAATTTTGATTATTCATTCATAGAGGTGATGGTCAAGAAAGAGGAAATATTAAGAATGTTTTTCATTATCATAAATAGTTTCAAAAGTGATAATCCATGATTAAACATGCTTGAATGAAAGTTAAAAAAACTTTATGAAATAAAAATATAACTAGATCCTAACATCACACTATGAAACAATGAGTTAAACGAAATATTAAATCCATAATATAAGAAAAAATAATTTAAATTCAGTGAATGGAGTAACATTGAAGAATGATACAGGATTTGATGAATAATGGCATGCAGTGTTGAAACAAAAGATGATATTGAAAATGATATTGAAATAGATGAATAATAGGTAATCAAGGATTAAAATTTCACAAATATCCAAAAAAGTAACGAAATAATGGAATGAAATATAATTTTGAATGAAAACCTATGAAACAGTCCAATGTAATAGGATATAAAAACAAAATGTGGGAAGATATGTTGTGTGCAGGAGCACTATAAGTACTAATAGGCTGGAGAAGTACATGGCATGTAATTCATGAACATAGTGTAACGGATTAAGTGACTATATCATATAATCTTCATGTCATTTATGTTGGTTTCACTCCATATATATGAGATTATCTTTTCTCAAAAAAGAATCGGTTCATATCTTTGACTTGGTGGGCCTTCCAAACTTTCATGTTGTGTAGTATCTTCATATTAGATATTCATTTAATTTTTTTGGGATCATATTATTTAAATATTAAATTCATTTAATAGATTTACATGTTGTTTACTTTATTCACCTGATGCATAAACTTCATGGGTTGGGCGGTGGCTATATATAAATGTTTTGAATGAATTCTACACATAATGTATGTGGTACAAAACATGTACAACTTGTTTTCAGAAATCTACCATCATTTCTTCATCTAACTCTAGAATTCCTAATCCATATAAAGAAAATCCAAATCCAAATACATTATCAAAAATAAAATAAAAATAAAATAAATTTATAAAAAATTTATACATAATTTCATCAAATAAAATTCCCCCACACTTGAACAGTTTCTTGTCCTAAAGGAAAAAGAGATACTCAACAAGGGTTCCAAAAAGAATTTTTTTAAAATTGGAGCCATTCATTATAACCAGGAAAATAAAAATAGGTGTGTGTAGAAAAATTCTGTCCACCAGAAATATTCTTGTTGAGAAAATTACCCATTCCTCATAGTTTATTTCTTTATTCAAATTTCTATTATTTTAATTACAATTTCATAACTATTCCATAAATACTATACCCAAATTTTAATTTAACTCATAATAAATTTTACCTCACCACTCATGGTATAAATATAACTATAGTTATGTCATACCTTGAATACATGTTCCTAACCATTGGATTGAATTGGTTTTATCATCTTCACATCATAAAAACATATGAAAAATTAATCATGAGGGATTTATTAAAAGTCATTCAAATGACTTTGAGGCTCAGTGAAGGTGGGTGTAAAGTGATAATCAAGCTCAAAAATAGGGAAATATTTAATGTATAATGCCTGAACGTCATGAATTGTGTAATTAAGTAAGTCTTTTATGTTCAAAATATTTCCATGCCCCGGGATGTTAAAATATATCCATGAGTAATCACATATGTATCAAAATAACACCCTCTTCCTCCCTTTCTATTTTCTTTTTATTTATTTATCCAATATTCATGTTTAGGAAAAATCTCACAACCATACCCTAACAACATATGGTCCATCGTGGGAATTATTATTCATGAAATTGTTACTTTTACCTTCCAAATACATAACCCAAAATATTTTTTTCATTTTTATATTATTAAAAGGAACAAAGTGGGTGTAAAATTCCAAGAGTAATCCTGGTTCAAATCATATGAAATTTTTAGATATTCCAATGTACATATCACCAATCATAAAATCATTTGTCCATCCAGTAAAAACTCTCTCACATTTGTTTAAAAGATATTCAGGCATAATACCAAGAGAGGGGTTGGAAGGGATAATCCAAATGAAATAAACCCATCCTAAAATGATTATTCATGGAAACTAAAGGATAAATAAGGAATTAGTTAAGGCTAGCCTTAGAAAAATTTGGATAAATATTAATCCCCCAATAATATTAAAAATGTATTTGTTTATTCATAGCCTCGATATGATCTCAATGCATGTTCGGAAAGGTTTACATGTACTAGGAGACTCTCATAAAATATGCTCAAAAAAGAATATGAGATAATGGGTCCAAAATCCTCTTAAGAATGGGAGTATAAAAAAATATTATGCAATCACTCTAGGTATAAAATTATATTACAACTCAATTAAAATAAATTTAAAAAAATTGAATTTGAATTAAATAAATAAACTCAAAAACTATTATAAAAATCTAAACAATCTTAAAACATGGATTTCAAAAATTACCTACCTAACATTTCCTTTTCTTTAAATAGGTAAAATAAATTGTCATGTTTAAAGCATGATTTTAGTGAAAAATGTATCTGAAAAAGGTTAAAATAAGCAATAATTCTTGTGTATCAACAATGAAGCTCAATAATGACTCCCAGACATAAAATGATATATTTTCCATACTTTCCTAGAATTAATAATGGGAGATATATCAAATATATAGCATAGACAAAATGAAGTGGAAATTTGAAATGAATTATAGGGAATTGAGAGCTCTTTGTATGAGTGTCATGCTATGGGGATACTTGGTGGATGATGATTTCAAATCGGGAAACCCTAATAATTTGTTATAATGAAAAAAATCAATAGATAAAACATTATTAAATGGGTTTTAACCATGATTATAATAGTAAAATGGTAATTTGAAGATAGTGAATAATAATGGGAATAATATAAGATACATTCATATATGTGGGTATACTTAAGTTTGAGGATAACCTATAAACAAGAAAACTACTAAAAAACCAAAATCCCATGTAAAAGACTGAAAATATAGAAAACCAAAAATATGGGCTTCCTCCCATAAATTACTAATAATGAAATCACCATCAATACTTTTTTCTATTTAAGAGAATTTTATAATGACGAAGCACCCATCCTAAAAAGGTTCTAGGTAAATTTTCATCCTTTTACCAATAACATTGAGTGGTTGCTCTTCTCCTTTAAAAATATCGATAACTCTAAAAGGGAAAACTGTAATGAATTCATAAGGTACCATCCTTCAAGATTTCAGATTTTGGGGAAATATTTTTTATTTATAATTAAATAAAAAATATTATCCCCATGAGTGAATATTATACGTGTGATTCAGTTTTTGTTCCACTTATTAGTTTTTTCATTAAAACTTTTGTTAATTTTTATAGGAATCCTTCTTGATTTCATTTATCTCATCTTTTTGGATAATTCAGACCTCTCCATCTTTTTGAGAATCCATGTTAAACATTTTAATTGCCCAAATTTTTTTAATTAAATTCCATTGGAAGGTGGTATGAATTTCAATAAAATATTCTGAAAGGAGTAGTTTGAAGGGATGATTTGTAAGATTCTTGATTTTCTGAAAGTGTGTCATCTAGTTTGACACTCCAATATTTTCTACAGGTATTCAATATCTTCTCTGAGTTTTTTTTGATTTTACTGTTTTCAATTCAACATTTACTATTTATTGTAAGTGTTAGGGCGTACTAGTGTTACATCAGATACAATAATTTTCAAGGAGGTGTTTCATATTATTATGGGTAAAATTTGTTACCCAATAAGTAATGAGTAATTTGAAAAATTCGAATCTGGAAAAAAAATTTCCTTTCAAAAAATTCATCAGAACTTTAATTGTGCCTTGAGTACTGTCTTCATCTTCCACCCATTTTGAGACGTATTCAACTCCGATGTGGATGTAAAACTTAAAATTATAATTAAAAAAATGGTCATAAGGAATTAATTTCCTATACATTTAAGACTTTTTCTTATAGAATCGTATTTCGGGGGATTTTTTTATTTTTCTTGGGGTCCCTGTCTGCTTGAATCAATGATAGTTTTGGAAAAATTTCCTTGAATCTTGATAAATCTAGGGCGAGAATAGTAATATTTTCATGATTTTAGTAACGATACATTTGGGACCATGATTCCTACTTTTTTATGATGTATCAATCCTATCTATAATGATTTTTTGTTTGTCTTCTAGGATGCAACACCACATTAATCCAACAAAACAATTCTTAAAATATAGCAGCTCTCCCAGACGTAATGTGAGGCTTTAGCTAAAAATATCATCAGATATTTAAACGAAAAGTTAGGTTATAGTAATCTTGTGGTGAGATAATTTTCCATATTCAAAAACCAATGCTGATATTGGGTATTTATCTTGATAAAGTTTCCATTAGAGAAGTTATCCTTGATGTTATGATTCTATTCATCTTTTATGCTAGGTAGTGGTGGTCCAGATAAATTGTTTGTGATAAAGTTGTTAGTGTCTTTTTCGTCCTTGGTGATGATTCAAAAAACATTAAATAAAATAATTGATTGTATAAAATATGTTTTAGCATAATTTTGGTTCATTATATATTTAAGTCCTGCATGATTAGTGCAGGACACAACTTTGGACAATACAAGGTATGAGTGGAATTTTTCAAAAGAAAAGACGACTACTAGAAG
Source organism: Viscum album (assembly GCA_963277665.1). Classification (NCBI taxonomy): domain Eukaryota; kingdom Viridiplantae; phylum Streptophyta; class Magnoliopsida; order Santalales; family Viscaceae; genus Viscum; species Viscum album. The sequence goes on from OY728141.1 coordinate 1,989,434,194, forward strand.
TTCATTTTCTATTGTCATATAATTTATAAGTGTGTCATTTTTTTTAATGACATATTAAATAGGACCAAAGATATTTCTAAATCATTGTACACGGAAAACAATAACATTTATGTCAATTGATTCACACATCAATTCAAAATCCTTTCCCCAATCTTATGCAATTAATAGAGGAGTTTCCACAAAACTATTATTTAGGATTTTTAATTATCATTGATACTATTTGGTGAACATGAAAATGGTGTATTTCGACCATAAGTGTGTCAAGGGAGGGATACTTCTATAAAGTTATTAATGAAGTGATGATGGAATCCTATGTGTCCCAAAATTCTTTTTATCCCTTTCACAGTAGTGGGATTATGTAATTCTTTTATCCCTTTGATTTTAAATGGATCAACATCCATGAATTATTTTCAATGTTTATGTTTGAGTAATATGCCTCCTAGGAACATGAATTGAATATTTTCCTAGTTTAGTACCAGAAATTTTTCTTCACAACATTACTAGACTAGATCTATGTTACTCAGAAATGCCTTGAAGGACCTTCCATAAAACAAAACTTCCTCCATGAGGATCACATGGAATTACTCTATAATATCATGGAATATATGTTTCAGGCACCATTGAATTTTTTCTGCTACATTGAACATAAAAAATTACATTCACCAGTATGATAATATTGTGAAGGGACAAGTGAATTGGAGTGGTCGTCTAGATCGACTATAATATGATTGTATCCTGAATATACATCCAGGAAACAATTGAATTAACTACCTTATAGTCATCCAATAATTTTATATATAAAGGTTATGGTAAAATAATATTTTTAGGTTTCTATAATGGGATTCCTAGAATCGATGCATACTCACCATACTGTGATGGATTGAGTAATGGTTAGCTCATTTTTATCATTTTTCACAATAATTATTCGGCCCTTATTTGGAATGACCTAAAGTGGACTCACCAATTCACTGTTAGATATATAAATTAATATTCTATAATCTATAAGTTTCATCACTGCATTCTTAACCACTAATTTCATTGGGGGTGAGTCACCTATGGGATTGAAATTTGGGTTTAGAACCGTCATCCAATGAAATTCCTTGGGTGCAGATTGTTGGGTCGATCCCTTTAAGGTTAAACACTCCACAAGATATTGATTTTTTGTTCCCTTCATGAGTTCAAACAACTTTTTTTCCTATTTTTATGTAATATATGATATGATAATTACTCAAAGTGTTATGATAGTCTCATGGAATGAGTACATGTGTGTGCTTATCAAAGGTTTTAGTTCTAATGATGGTGGATTAATAATAGAAGGTATGAATGAAATGATAGTGTCCCTCATTAACAGATCAATGTTTTATTCATTCTCTTGATCACTATCACCATCTTCACTTCGGGAAATGGTCGTTCTACCATCCTAAATTCTTATAAACTCATCTCATTCATTAGCACAAAAGAGGGTCTGCTTGTCAAATGAATCATTGCATTTCATGACAGCCCTTTGTAATTTGAACGCAACCTATTAATATCCAACTATGAATATTATTTTTCATTGATTAAAATATATTAAATCAATTTTAGTTGATAAAAATGGATGTCCTTGAATTATTGGAATTATTCTTTCTTCTTCAATGTCTAAATTTAGAAAATCTACAGGAAAGATAAAATTGCAATTTTAACTAAGATATCTGTGAGAGTTTTTTGAGGATACTTGACTGATTGGTTTGCCAGATTATGTGACACTCTTGTTCATTTCAATTAATAGAGCCCAAAATTATCGAATACACTCATATGAATGATATTTATGCTTGCCCTATATTTTACAATGCACTTCTGTAGTTTCATTCCCCTATAGTTCAAGGGACTGAGAAACTACCAGTGTCTCAATTATTTGGTGAAATTTTATACTGATAAATAGTAAAGAATCCATCATTTATAGATATGAACACCATTTCTTATTCTTCATCTTTTTTTAGCATTGTTCCTTTAGTATTTTTCACAGGCAAGAATGTGTGCAGTTGATTTATGAAATGGGATATTGATATAAAATTATCTGTACATTACAAAAAACTTTTCTCCGTTGTTCTTTAACCATTCCTTACAAAATATATTATAGAAATATTAATGGGTGTTTTTATAATGGTGTCCCTACATAACACTATTCCTTTTTTAGGATTCTCTTTAATTGGGTTTTTTGTAGCTTTATTTGATATTATAATTTTTATTTTAACTTCTTCTTTTGTTCTATCATTGTCATATTATCTGATGTAAGTCTCACATTTCATGAGATCTAGAAGATCCTCTTCCTCCAAAATTTATGGTTGTTTAAAGTAAATTTCATTCCCAATCCCAAGAACCAATACCTTTTTTATTCACTCAAGTGCATTATAGCATTACCAGAAAATGTATCGAGTAGCTGGTCCGATATGTTTTTTGAAATTTTTCCCTCATGGTGCTTGAGATTTCATAGGGATCCTATGCAGTTTTTTCATTTCTATATCTTGGGTTCTCATCATTTTGTATGTTTTTTTAAGGTAGTTATCTTTTTTTCTATATTAGTCTAGAGGGGTTGGGCTTGCTATTGTGTTCTTGGTGGAGCGTATTGATATTTTCACTATTCTGCTGGTGGGAACAACTGAACTCTAGGAAAAAGTTGTTGAAATTGTTGTTGTGGTCGAGGATATGGACCTTTTGGTGTATACCCATGAGGTCCTTGATTTCGTTTTGGGACATGTTCATCCATCTTATGAAAATAACCTTGGTTTTGTTCTAGATAAGATGGACTATACTAGTAATTTTTTTGCTCATTATTTTGAGGATGCTGGTACTGTTGAACTTGTTTAGTATAATTGATATAATTAAAATCTTGATTTTGGTACACCTTTATCATTTCCCTATATTCTTCATAAAAATGTGGGCCTCTACACATCTAATGGGATTCAAGTAGTTGGGGTGGGGGCATAACAGTTAATTAAAATGATTCCATCTTTTTGGTAAGAGCCTCAACATGAGCTATAAGGAAGGTAGTATATGACGCATTGTGGGTTCTACATTGAGGAGTTCCAATATCACTTTTACATATACTATAATTGTGGGAGACTTCGTCTAAAATTTATTAGTTGGCTATCAGTGTCTTGATCATTAATATTCCATCAACAGCGGCCTCTACCATAGTACGGGTATGATGCGGATGTCCTTGATTAATGTTTTGTAACTGAATCCACACATCTAGTCTGTGATTTATTAATTTTCTGGTTACCTACTCAAATATATACTAGTATTTCCATTATAACTTTATATATTATTTGGTTACGTTTTGAATTTAATTCTAGTTTTTCTATTTAGAGATTGGTTGGATGTATTTTCTAGGAATTTCTTCTCTAATTAATCCCATGTTGTGATTTACTTAGAAGATTTAATTTTTATCCAATAATGGGATTTATCAAGAAATCACAGAGGTAATAATAGTAATCTAATGTAATCATATTATATTTCTTTTTTTTAAAAGGCAAAAAAACCAAATAATAGTTTGAAATGTTCTTGTGGTGGTCTTCTCTTCGAATCACACTAAACTGCACCATATTTCAGATCATGTGAATGTGTCCAGGTTTGATTTAAGAAGTTTTCAACTGAATAGGTGGGAGCACCATTCTTTGGTGTTACACTGATAATGGATGGTAAACCATATTTCATAATGGTGTACTCATGTACCACTAGTCGGTCACCTCGAATAGAATGTGGCACATATTAGAGGTCTTGAAGTTGTGGTGGTGCAATATTTTTATATGCGTATATTGAAAATAGGTTATGTGAAACTATGTTTTTGTGAATCTCAAGATATAATAGATATTATTATTATGTATTTTTTCTTCTTTAGTGAGTCATGGTCCCCTGGAGAATTCACTATATGGGAAGAAAATAAAGAAAGAGAGAAAGAGAGAGGATGCATGTAAGAAAAAAAGGATAAAACATTCAAATGGAAAATGGGAAGGAAGAGAAGAAAGGGGGAGGGGTAAGGTAATATGGGGTTTGATATGAAGGCCATTGTACTGGAGAAACAACACTCCCCATCAACGACACAGAAAATTGAATTGTCTCGACGCGTAATTGAATTCACATGGTCTGAGATAAAATTATAACTCACGGTTCAAAATTAAAAATACCACTAGGTAATCATAAAATGTAAGTGTGGGGTAGAAACCATGAGGACTACTGGTAGGTAAATAGCTAGTCAAACAAAACACTTTTTAAGGGTTCCTCATTTTCACTCTTCATGATTCATTTTGACGAAGACTATGTACATTGATTTTAATTTGGATTAATAAAGTATGTAATCAGGGTCAATTTTAGAGTTCTTGATAGAAGATAATTGTAGATTTAACTATTACTTTTCTTATGGATCAGTATATGAAATGATGAAAAAGACACAAATTGGTTTTGGTTAAAACAATTGGATCTACCTACACTATATATTTCCTTTATTCAGGTTATATATTAAAACGTAAGTGCATTATGATTGGACCCTATGAATAAAATGGAATAGTATAATGGTCATAGTCCATCTCAACTCTAATATGTTAGGTTCATTCAATCATACTTCTCATATTTAATGTTGTGTGAAAGAAATTGGTGAATTTTTTTTCATAAAATAATTACTAGTCATATGGTTACCATGGTTCAATCCAAATATTCATTAGGTTTGGAAACATCCCTACACTTGACCCCTAACACTAATAAGATTATCCATGCATGTTGGTGATGATTAAAAGTAAGTAAATATTAAAAAAATTATAATCATAAATTTTTTGTAAAAGAGACAATCCAGGACTATATATGAAACAAAATCAATGTTAAATATTTGATAGAAACACAAATTTAACCAAAAAATATACTTTTCATGATGAAAGGATGATGAAAGTGTAGTATGAAATCCAGAAAAATAAGATATAATCAATAACTTCACGACACTGAAGAAACAATTAAGAATGCTGCAAGATTTGATAAATAATGGCAGAAGACATTGAAATAGACGACATTAATAAAAAGAGTATTTAAAAGTATAAATAACATGGGGGGGGGAATTTAATAATCTCACAATGATCAAATAAAACAATGAATGTAATAAATGAAATCTAACTTATAATGGAATTGGATGAAAATTTCAGAAGGAAAAGGAGACACAAAAAAACTGAGGAAAGCTTGATTTTGTGGAAGAGTGATGAAATATTAATAGGTTAAATAAGTACAATGCATGTAGGTAAAGCACTTCATGTTATGGATTAAGTGAGTTTTGTTCCAGCATATGCACATCATGTAAGTGGGTTATATGCTATGTATCTGACATCCACTATTATATCAGAATAATTGGTTCATATCTTTGACGATGTGAGCCTTTGAAACATGAACACTATGAAATCTATACACACCATGTATTCATTTCACTTGGAGAAGATCTTATTATTTGAAAGTTGCATTTCGTGTAATATATTTACATTCTATTCATTTTTTTAGACAATATTGAAGCTTCATAGGTTGGTCTATGGCTCGATCAGAATTCTATGAATGAAGTCTAAACACTATATATGTGATACATGGTGTGTGAATACTTTTTTGGAACAATTTTTTCATTTCTTCCTTTAAGTCTAGAATTCCTAATTCTTGTGAGAAAATCAAAAACTATTGAATATCAAATAAGTCAAAAATAAATATTAAATAAATTTATTCAATATGTATGTATAATTTCATCTAATCAACCACCTATTCCACCTCATATTTGTACCTGATTACATTATTTTCTATTACACAGGGGTATATTAACCACATGGATTCCCTCTACTACACATTAGAGCTAGTAGTAATGACCCATGTAAAGGAATATAGAGACCTATCTCATAACTTGATAAATATGATACATGACTCCTAAACTATTGATACATGGGTCTAGGATCACCCATGAGTATGAATTTGATGATGTGTCACTAACACATGATAATTTCATATCATAACATATGAGTCTACTAATATATAACTTCCACTACCTCTAACACCCTTATTTTTTAATTTAAAAAATATTATTATCTGAACAGTCCCTTATAGAAATTTTACATATGTGAGGATATAGAGTGGAAAAAATTTAGATCAATTTAAAAGAGAATTTTTTATATTTACATGATTGAAATAATCTTATATGAATCATGTTGTTAGATTACCTTATGTGGTCATCTAACCTCAACACATACTCCAAAACATAAATTCTAAACTTCTATAACACAAATAACTCTTAGATATATATAGATTGCAATGAAGTTGGGTTGTACTTTTCATGAACGGGGTTATCAAAATCTATATACGGAAAAGATTCATGATGATATGTCTTCTAGATCAAAGTCCAATAGAAACTCACTATACTATAGATAAGAATATATTCTAGAACCACTATTTTGTTTGAGGTTGTTTGATTAAGGTGAAAACCCCAAATCTCATCTTCAATCTAATCCTCCAGTACATAAGCTCTAAGATCACATCAAAACCTTGGTGGTTTGTTCCATTGATTCACATGATGAAAACACATACTATGTGAATCATCCTATTATCCAAATAGAATGATCTATTTGTATATAGGGGTAGGTATGTCCTCCTAGTATATAGGGGGGGGGTTCTTCTCAAAACACCACGGGTAGAGGAATTACTTCTTGATTACCTAATAAGGAAATGTAACTGTCATATACCTAGATGGATGCCTCATTACTCATCCGGTTGGAAAACGAGTCTCAATCAGGGTCACATACACATCACAACCATACCTTGATAATACTGATAGATATCTATGTAGAGACATCTAATAATTTAACATGATGAACCATGATCATAATGAGTACCTGGGAATTTAACAAAAAGATGATATTAATTCATTTAATATTATTCATATTCAGTTATTATAATTCCATAACATTTAATAAATAAGTCGGTTTTTTAAAATATTAAATTAATGGTACATTTCATTCGATTTTGAGAATAATGATTTAAATTGTTTAAATTATTGTTTTAATTTATGTTATTAATCTCTAGTATAAAAATAAATAAATTAATATTAATAAGTTTTTGAATTATTATTTTGAAAAATAAGGTTAATGTGGATGAAGTAGCTCAAGGGGGAAATCACGAAATGTCATCATCCTAATTACTAAGTAATTTATAAAGGAATTTATAAATAATATTCATTTTGAAGCTTCGAATACATGCTTGATATGAATGAGTAATGTCGACTGTGAAGACAGTATTTTTGTGTTTTGTGCTTACACTGAGGATATATTGGGAGATGTGTTAAAAGGATTGGGAAAAAATATTTTTTCTCTAAAACATTAGTGTTTTATGTTAATATATAAGGTGCACTATGCAAATTGTAAGAGGCACTCCTGGATTTAGTTACAAATATAGAGAATTTCATTATAAATCTGTAAATAATTTCAAGAGATATGATATGATTTTTAAGGTTTTCCTCTAATATGGAAATGGTATGTAAGGGTATTTTCCTTTACTAATGGAGCAGAAGAGTCGATTTCCATGAGATGTGAATGGTTTTCCAGATCAAACACACAATAGTTATTTATTGATACATAAGGGTACTATTTATTGCAATGTCCATAGAATGGAATGTTCTAACAATGTTGTTCTATAACAGTAAAGGTAATAATTTCACATATTCACATGAGCCTATATCATAGTAAAAATCAGTGCAATGACATTAAAAGCACCATGAGTGTTAAAAAACACTAATTTAATGTCATTGGAATAACCATGACACCCATATGTAAACATATACAGTTTTTTAAGAATCACTAAAGCCTTTGTAACACCCCAAGATTTTATGAAATTTTTTTGTGAATTTCTTTGATGTCATCTGTTGTACGCTACACCAAGATTAGCTTGTGCTATATGAAACACCGTATTAGCTTGCAGTATATGCAACACTATTCTTGGATCATGTTACACAGAATTTCAAGTTCATTTGATAGAATTTATTCTACACATCATTGAGTATATATATATATATATATATATTAAATGTATAAATGAAATATGGTTGGATTCTGTCCTACAAAACAACAAAGGAAGCTTCCACTATAGGCAACACTGTCATGGCTTGCATTACACGTAAGAGCGACCCTCCTCGATAGGTTACTTGGTACACAATACCGAGTTTCACTATCCAATGATATATTATAATAATAATATTATGAACTAGACATTATGAAAATTATTAACCACATTTTTAAATTTTATGACATTATATTTCATCTTACACATTTTCTAGAACAAGGTATGAGAACAAAATCAATTTTCTGTATAAAGGAATTATTTTTAAAAAAGATGTAGTTTTTCCACCTTTTGATGGCGCAACCATTTTAAATATAATTTTTGACAAGTTTATAAGTTAAATTTTACAAAATAAACTTCTTATTTTGAATTAGGATATAAAAATTTACATTGGATAATGTTTTGATATTTTTCTGATAACATTCATATTTTAATGAATAGTAAAAACACGCTAAATTTAAATTAAAAACAAATTTTTTCATCGAGATAATTTATATGGTTAAATTATAATATTCAGTGGTTTTAAATTATAAATATAATATTTTTTTAACATTTAATATAATTTATGTCATTAAAATTAATTTTACATTGAATTTGTAGGTAAAATCAATTCAATATTTTGCAATGTTTTAAAAAAGACCCATTTTTTTCAACAACGGGATTAACATTAAATTAATTACTGAAAATTTTGAGTTATGAAGATTGGAAAAATGGATTACATTTTTGGAGTCATTAGGTCCAAATTATGTTAATAGGATACTTTTTATTTTTGGGCATTATGAATATTAACTACGGTAAATTTTATTTACCAGAGTTAAAGGTAAATTAGGTAATTTAGGGTAAAAATAATATTATAAATTTACTCTAGAATTTTTATTAATATAATTATATGATTATATTTCATCATAAAATATACTTGGGACGAAATGGAATCTATTGGCACCCACTTGGACGTGATTAAGACCTTTAGTTTATTTTATTTAAACGAATGTGAAATATGTCTCACTCAATCTTTAATAATAAAAGTATTTTTAATATAATGTTACACAGAATATAAATTCGATTATAAATACTCATATTAAAGATAAAATGTTTTAATTTATCATGGTAATTTATTTGAAAATTTTAAGAGATATTTAATTAACTTAATAGCTTATACATTAATGATGCAGAAATTATTTATTTAGTGAAAAATCAATAATATAGTTTTTATTAAAATACAAATACCCTTTAAAATGCCAAAAACCTGACCAAAACTTATCGGTCATATATATCTAAACCATAACCATCCAATTGTCGATTTTTTGACCATTTTAAGCTTTATTAAAGCGATTATGACACTTATATTATTTTTTTAAAATGATGTCAAAGTTGTCACCTTCATAATTTAATAAATATAAAAATTTACATTTTGTGATTTTAAGATGATAAATTCAAGTAAGAGTATTATTTTGAGAGATAATAGATTTATAATCATCATAGTATTATATTTTTAATTTTTATGCAATTAATAAGTATATTAAATAAGTATACAAAAATGATGTAGTTATTGTTTTATTAAGAGAAATATCATATAAATGGTTTTATTAATATTAAAATAAATATTATATGAACTAATTAATGTTATACACAAATTTTCTAGATGAATATGACATGTTAGAAATATTTTAACCTTTTTTTACTATATTTTCTATGTAGATTTTATTTAAATTCAAGTAAATGAATAGTGTCAAAATTAACACTATTGTTATTTTTTGAAAATAACATATTATTAAATTGTTTAAAAAACAGAAAAAGAATTATAAATTGAAAATTGAAACTTATATGGTTTAAAAGGTAATAAAGTATCTAATTATGGTAAATTTACAACATATAAGTATGTATTTATAATAATTTAAAATATAGAATATTATTATCACAAATACAATTAAATAGATTAAATAAGGATAAATTATAATTATAAGGTTTAAAATAAACATAAAACATGTCTAAATGTTACTGGTTTATGAGATTACAACCCTATATCATCTCATATTCGGATTGAGTCATTTTTTGTGGTTTTTAATTGGGGTTTGAATTTATTAAAAATTAATATTTTTAGGTTTCCAAAGGTGCCCGCCTCATCCCTTATAAAAGGGCATCTCCTCCCTCTCCTCCTCACACCATTTTGAGCCTTCAATATCAGAATAACCCTATCAATTTATCTTCTCCACTTACCTAGATACATACTATATGTCCTGGTCTTCTTAAAATACCATCTTTAGTGCCCTAAGAGGAGGTTTAGAGGAGGCATGTCGAAGAAGAGGTAATATCCTTTACCGATTCTTTCAAATTCATTTCCTCTTCGACTTCATCTTATTTTGTTGTTTCATAATAAATTAATAACATAAGTATCACTCATATAATGATATGTTATTATAAATATGAACCAACCATATTTCACCTTCTTTCCATTCTATGGAAAACAAAATCACCGCGCGTGCGTACGTACAGAATACCATTTCCATGCCGTGGTGTAATATGTTTTTCCACCACCACCTAACTTGGATGGGTATAATGGTGTAAAGAGTAACTATATATGGTTATTATAACATTATATTAATTCTTATATATTATATCATCCACTCTAATTCGATTCAATAATTATGGGAACGATATCATCGCTCGTGCGTACGTATGAATTATAGTCTCCAGGATGCGAAGCGATTCATTCTCCAAGTTAACCATTCAAGCATGATTATAAAGTATATATAATAAATAATCATGAAATATATGACTTATTAATGATACAAGATTTATTTATATGTTATTTACTTACTTTCATTCAATTTAATAAGGAAACGAAAACAGCGTTCAAGTGTTCGTACAGCCTACCGTCTCCATGAACGGTGTATTTTTCCATTTATCGATCTATTATATATATATGTATATTCTGAATACATATTATATATAAATAATGTTTTAAATTCTAGAAGTAAGTAATCATGATCTAGGTAATCATATTAATAATTACAAGTTAAAACACAGGTGATAAATGAAAGGATTTTACCCAAAACGCTGCTTAACGTGGAATTGAAAATGAACGGGTAATATAAAGTCGTAAGTGAATCATATATGATATCATAAATATTATTATGGTTATGTTAAAAAATAATAATATGTTTAAACACACTATACAGGAGTCTCAGACACATAAGGAAGAAATTGGACATAAGGTAAGGGATAATTATTCCTATCTTGTTTTTATCCAAGATTGTTTATTCATAAGTATTTACTGGGGTTATGTTTATCATTCATGCCCATATTTTCTCCAAATGTTTTTATAAAATGTTTACTATTATTCCATGTATGTATAAATTCCTTTTTACCCATTTTTGACTTTTACTGCATGGTATGTAAGGAATATTTATTTTTTTACAATACGTGGTGCTTTTTGACTTTTCCGGCAAAATTAGAAGAAGAATATTTTTTTAACTTATACGGCATGAACGGATTGTTATGATTTCATAACACCTTATTTTCATGAAGAATACTCTACAAAATATCATGATTATTTTGAAAAAAAAAACTTTTCTTTTAAAATTATAGGGCATTTTATGAAAAGAAAATGATTTTGAATAAGAAAGGATATTTTCATCAAGAATTCATTTCAAGTGTTTTTTCAAAACCATTTTCCATCTAAGATGACATTATTTAATATGTTTATATTTCAAGTATAATGTCTCTATTATTTACATGGTTTCATTTTTCTTATGATGAAATGATATATATTTATTTTATATGGATTATGTTATAATGGGATGGTGTTTATAAAAACCATATTATTATTTGTGTTATGATGAATGATTTATGTTTATTTGGGGGCACACAAAAGAATGATTTCATTGTGATATGGGTGGGACCTATATCTCCCTCCAATGCATTGGGTAAATATTTATATCCCATTAGATAAACATAGCTGGAATGATAAGTGAATCTAGTTCAGTAATACAGGGCCGGAACGACAAGTAAACCTGGTTCAGTAGTGGATTTTTTCCACTATGATGGTCTTGGAAACAATTCCTTGGATACTATGGAAATAATAACATGTGATTAATGGTTTTCAACAATTACATGTTTTATTCCCATGCTATTTTATCATGTTTAATGTTCCTTTATGATCTATGTCTTATACAGTGCAAATATTTATGTCATTACTCATGATTTTGATGTTTTATGTTCATGTTTTTACAATCAAATGTTTATGGTTTGTTTTATGTTCTCCATGTTTACACTTACTAAGCATTTAAGCTCACCCTTTTTTAGGTTTTCTTTTCCGCAGGATATAAAGAGAGGTTTCGGGTAAGAAAAAAAGGGGAAGATCTTTATGGGAGATGTTTATGATCTTTCACTATGATTAGAAGAATATGTTCCAAGATTATAAAGACACTAGACTAATATAGTCTTTGGGAATTGTTTTTTGTCATGTATTATGTATTCCGCAAATGTGATGTAATATTTATGTACTTCAAGCTTTGGGCCTCTACAGCGTCCATAAATTTCATTTGATCAAAAGGATATTTTATTTCTTTTTGACAATGAAGAGGGAAATGAGACCATTGAGATTTGAATAATAGAAAACTGATTGTTATGGTAATATTTTAAATACTTAAACACTAGAGAAAACCATGTATTATTGATATCTAAATAGATTTTACTGTTCAATATATTAATATCTGTCCCAAATAACATCATGTTCACATGTTAATATATTTAAATCACATCCCATACATTGAATAAGTGAATTCCCACATTAATACTTAGCATTTCGGCTTGTGATTATATTTTTATTATTATTCCATAATATTATTTAATTAAACCTTAATGTTCGACTAAAATATATTTTACTCAACTCTCTCATTTACTAATGTTTTTATAATATACCATTTTAATGATCATGATGGTGAGTAGCTAACTGAGGGCTTGGACTTGGGGGATATTCTACCAGTATTCTAGAATCTATAATAATATTTTATATACATTTATTTTATATTTATACTAAAAAAAGGAGTGTTTCATGTTTATTTGGTGATTTTACACCACTCCATGAAACAACTCTTGATTTACTTTTATTCCTTAGAAAATATTCCTTCTTTCCATTCCCTCAATAAATTTTTTTAATGATGTAGTTGTGTTAGGTAGAGAGATGATATTAAATAAACTGTTTCGAGGACTTAGAAGGTGTAACACAATCTTTTTAGGTGTGGTAATCATTATTGACTATTGGTGAAGGTGATATTTCGTGTGTCAGAGAAATCTCTTAGGCATGATGTGTTTCACACACAAATATTGGGGTGGAATTTCATATACAATATTATTAGAAATAAAATGTAATTTTTTAAATAAAAATTTATTATAAAGGAACTCATGTTTCTTAATATAAGACTGAGACCTTTCCCATGGACACTTGGAGAGTGTTTTATTAATTTAATATTTATTTCATGAATTTGACCTAAAAACCACACTCCAATATTTTAATTATATTTATAAGGATAAAAAATTATAATACTAATAAATATAATAGAATAATGAGTGATACAATATAGATTCCTTGGGATTCAAACATAATCCATCACTGTGATGTACTAGGTGTGATAAATAATAATTTTTATCCCTCCAAGATAAGTGAGTAAAAATATAGCACATGTTTTTAGAATACAAGTTGATTACTCATTATTCATTAATTTTTTGTAATTAATGTTCATTTGTTTCCTAAAAATGATTAAAAATAATGAATTTTTCGATAATTTATTTATTCTTAGGTAATTATTATCATTGTAAAAACTTCTCATAGGTGTAATAAGAAGAGGTTTATGATGAAAAAATATCATAGTTTAAAGTGATTAGGGAATCCATGAATGAGATATGGCTGTAAATGTCCCGAATAACAAAATTCCCCAATGAAGAATATAAAAGATAAATAAAAACACTATAAAAATGGAAGAATAGATTAACCCAATGATTTATCATGTTATACATCCTAAGGAGGAAAATAATTAAGTACTTGGGGATCTATTATCATACATACTCTTCCATTTTTAAAATAGGTTCCTAATCAAAAAAATACTTGATGATATACATGTTTGAGATTGGAAGCATTTGAACTCATACTGGACTAACATTAGTTATAGAAACCTATAACATGAATCTACCATATTTAAACAAGGACCACAAACACCAACTTATGTCTCTCTTGAATTGAAATAATAAAATGCCACTGTGGTGGTGATATTTGAAGAGTAATTGGAGGAGATCGACTAATGTCCTCTAACTCCAATAACATTACTCTAAAATTAAATAAGTGAAGAATAAGAGTTAGTGACTAAACTAGTGTTGGGTGGTAGTATAATATGACCCTTAAGTATATCATGTTTAAAAAAAATTGAGCATTAATTCTTAATATTTTTAGTTTTCATACTTTTTTAAACAATGGATTTTATTGGAGAGTGTCATGGAAAAAGATGATTCACCTTCCCTAAAGATATCAAATAATTTATTGAGGGTAAAAAATGGAAAGTGTCCTATCATCAGGATTTTAAACTACATGATTACATTATTGAAATGGAATATTTTAATATTGTTTTATATTGTTTTAATTCCATTCAAATTGATGAATTCAATTAATCCATGTTCGAACAAGTGACATCGTGAGGGGTGGGGGTGAATCATAGTGATGGACCAATTAAGAATTTCATTAAGTAATTTATCTTTATTTTATTATCATATTCTTATATTGGTTGGAAATATGTTCATCCTATTTTATGTGATGGAAAAATCACTAAAAATTCATATTCTTGTAGTAAAATAAAGAATCAATAGAACAAAAATATTATAAATGGTTCACAATAAAGGTCTAAGTATAAGGAGGAAAAATCAATGATGTTTCAATGTTCCAAAATTCACTATAAATAATTAGTTTTATGGTTAAAATATTTTAAACTTGGTCACTTAATTCTAGGTTCACTACCTCTTCTTTACTTCTATGAAAAATCTTACATTTTTTATTGACATGTAGTTATATTAAATAATTAAGGATTATAATGATATATATCTATATTTTATGAACTTTTCATGCATCACAGGTATTGATTTGATTCTATGGTTATCTTGTTTTTTCACACTTCTATTTTAATTTAAGTTGATATTAACTCCTAAATGATAGAGTTAAGTCATTGTATTCTACGCCACTATTATAGAAGAAAATATTCTGTAGTTGGGATTACATGATCATGCGATCCAATATGAATCATGAAAGTAATTCATCCTCTCTAATTTTTGGATTGAAAAATTCTTCATGAAATCTTCCTTTAACTTCTCTAATACACAATTTTACTCGAGTTTTCTCCTTTTCTAGCTCTAAAAATCACATTGGTATGCTTAACTTCCTCTAGGTGAAAATTATTCTACAACAGATTAATTATATAGTATTCTTCGTCATCATCTAGAAATATTATTATCACATCAACTATCTTCTAAGAAACTACCCATAGAAACCAAAATTTTAAAGATTATACAACTCTAGGCCCTACTCAACCTTCTTCAAAAACATTAATTGGACTCTACCCAGCCCCTTCTCCTACATTATATATCTCTACCCAAAAAATATAAAATATTCTTAATTTTTTCCAAAATATATTCGTAAGGTATAGATTTATAAAGATTATTTCTTTTTTTATTTATCAATAAAAAGTACACAAGGTTGAGACAACCTCCAACTTTGAATTAATAGTTTATAAATACTCCAACCTAAGGGTATGATGTTATGATTAAAAAAATACAACACTTTATCCTCATGGCCTATACGACCTCCAACAAGAATTTTTCATCCTCCAATACCCTAACTGTAATGTATGATATTATTACTAACAAAAAAACTAACACAAAACATAATTATAAAACCAAGCATGGGTTTAACACTAATCATAGTTTTGGGTCCAACACTTTTCCACATATATATATTTAATTCAATAATAATGGAGAAAGATCTTGAATTACAGGGTGAGGCCAATGAATGGATGGCCATATTTGAGGAGATAATGTTATAACTTGTTGAGTTAAACACTAGAATATAATGGCAAGATATAAAAAAACTAAAAATCACTGTATAGTTATTTCTTAAACTAGAACAAGAAGAGATTCTACAACCTTTACTAATTCCTTCATCAACTGTGAAATCCACTCCTCCAACCATTGTAATAGAGGATGAATTCATACCCCTACCCCTTCCATAAATGGATTTCATCATTTCTAATGATCTGTATTTAAAATATACTATTCACGGGGTTCTTTATGTCTAATTCATGTTTATAAGAACTCTAATAAAAAAAGTGGGGTGGCTGACATCACATAATATAGACCCCCCCTTTGGATTGGGGATAACATTTGGTACTTTCTTACTAGGGGTAATAAAAAAACTAAAATCCACTAGGGTGATAAAGTAATACTAATATACATTCATTCTCTTCTCATCAATTTATTTTTTTTACATGAAATAATTTCCATTAATTTTTTTATTTTAATATTTATGTTAAATAATTTGGTATATAGGATCTTAAACCAAGCCAAAAAACCCATGTTATATTTATTGTTCATATTTGATACATACTATCATGATCCATCAATCACATACATCAATAATACATCTTATTAGATGAATATACGCTTTTTATCATTAAAATTCATGACATAACCGTAAATGTTTAGGGGATTTTTGATCATGGATATAAAAAAACTAGTTTATAAAAGAAATATAATCTCCCACAGAGTTCATCATAACTAACAACCATCATAGTCATGTCATACATAGTACCTTGATTGATAACATATAAGAAATTAAAATATAATTATTAATGAGAGTAGATTCCTGTTATGGGTAATCATGGGATATATTAATCAATGATCATATATAAGTATCTAATAAACACAAGGGTTTGAGAACATGATATATTCAATAGAAAATATTACCCATTAATTCATTGAACATAATCATGTTTCAGGGCATAAAACATCATCATATTATTATCTTAAGTAATCATAAAAAATCAATCACGGTCTATGAGTCCAAACCACAATCAAAACAACTTTTTATGAGAGTGTGGCAATGAAATAGTCATAGAAACGATATCATATGTCAAAGTTAGCATCCAAGACCATCATATCAAACTGGATCGTGAATTAAAACATGTTTCCCATATCATAAAGGGTTAGAAGCCACCATATGTTTCCCATATCATTGAATATAAATCATCACAACCTATTTCATATAAAATAGTAGACTTTGATTCACTATATATATCCTATACTAGATTGAGTGCATCACCTAACTTAATATAATTATCTCATAAGATATAGGGTGTTATCCAATGCATTGGAGGGATACAATGGACCCCCTAAAATTTTAAAAACCATTCACATGTATGCCAAAAGACCATAAAACATTGATCAATTCATGATATCCAATACCTTGGAATGAAAATGGGTTTCATATACATTCCATAATTCCATCATAGCATAACCAATGGAAAGATGGGATTCATAAGGATTTGATCATAAAATAATTAATCCATGGTAAATAGATGAGTTTTATATAAGAAAAAATTATTCAGCATCCCCTTAAACCATCTATATAAATAAATTGGATTGTATTATAAGATAATATCCCTAGTGATTCATAAAAATCCTCAAATGACGTTAAGAGAGATGGAAATTTACATTAAAATATCATATTCCATAGATAAACTTTTAACTAAAAAATAACATATTATTGAAAATATTATTTTTTAAAAATAATCATGGAAATTTATAAAGGAATCTTCAAATAAAACAACAATAATTATTCTGGTAAAATCCATTCATGCCGTTTTCATGGAAATAAAATATAGTTTTTAAAATTTTATAAAAATTTAATAATTTCATGTTCAATTTTTTTAGAAATATAGTTATTCAATACTTTGTAAATAAAGTGAAATTTAATGAAAAAAAATTCTTTTCAAAATATTATATGTATAATTAAAAACTTTTATAAAACAATTTGTATGAACTTGGACATGAAATAAAAAGTCCATCGACTAAAGATGAAATGAGGGTAGATTTTTATTAATAATTTTTTCCCAACCATTTTCAGTACTAATGAGAGGAATGTAGTGATAAATATTAAAATTTAATGAAATAAACTGGGGAGAAAAAACTTTAATGGGTTTATCAGATATGTATAATATAATTTATTTAATATAAATTTGTGCATAATAATTCCAGATTAAAATGTGATTGAAAAATAAATCCCATACTAATTTGGGAACATTTGAATCATAAATACCATTAATGAATAAATTTAAATGAAAATATAAATATAACTAACATGAGGAAATTCATGATATATGTCAAATTTTTTATATATTAACCTCATAAAATTAAATTGGTGTATGACATGACATATGTAAGAAAAAGTTAATTTGAGATCATAAACACCTATAACTTTGGAAATATATTTAAAAACCTTATAAAAGAGAAAAATTATATAAATTTGTAAAATAATGGAAATTTCAAAATAAAATAATTGTAAAATAAAATCGTGGGCAGTATATAAAGAACAAAATGTAAATAAGTGGTGAAATTGAAATATGTATCAAACAAATAAAGTTGATATGAGAAACCATTACCTTAAGTCTCACCTTCCATTGTATGTGTTTAAACCTATTCTATAATAAATATAGTATTATTATAAATTAATTACATAAACTTTATCATATATATAATAACATATATTATTTACTTATGACATCTTATAACCAATTCATTACCAATTCTTTATTAAAACATCTACATTGGGTGATAACTGCTTACTTTTTCATATATGTTTTTGTTCATCTATCATGGAATTTATACGTGATCATGGTTAAATAATTAAATAATGGATAATAATGTCATGATTATCATATATAATCATTTAATATACTTTAATAACTATTCATATAACTTTTCTATGAAAAATTAATTACATCATTTTATGGAGATGGTAATATGTATATGCGCACGAGTGACATTTTAATTTTTTAATGGATATAATAAAAGTAAAGTAAACTATGGATCAACTTTATATAACCAAAATAATATCATAAATATCACATATATTTGTAAAATCTGTCATTATAACAATCATTTTGAAATATTGATGAAAAAAAACACGTCTCTTTATAGAGGTGGAAGTCCACATGTACATAGACGAGATTTTTTATTTCATCCATAGGATAGAAAGGATGTGTATAATTGAAGTTAAATCATAATAATAATAATTTAGTATTATAAATTAATTATTTTTTAATGGTTACCATATATTTAGAAGATACATAATGGAAAATAAAATTGAATGTACTTAGTTAAAAGTTATACCTCTTCAATGCAAAACTTTTTTTGGCATACACTATATGCCTTGAAAGGATGGAATTTTTGAGAAAATAGAAGCCATAGGATACATGTATAGAATATGTGATGGTATTATAGTATGTATTGGATGATCTATATGGCCCAAAATGTTTATGTATGTGAGGAGAGGAGGCTCCCTTTTATATGTGAGGGGAGGGGTATACATGGAATTACCTAAAGTATTTAGTTAATATAAATTAATTTTGAAGTTAAAACAGGTAAAAATGATATATTTATAATATAAGATATATATAAGTATAATTATTCTCATTAAATAATATTTACACTAGTTATAGAGATGTTTTAAACCTTATCTCATAGTTTTATCCTCATTAACACTATTTACAACTACAACGATATCAATGTTTTTTCTTTTTAAGGGTCGGTAATTTTACTCTTAAAGTAAAAGTTACCCATAAGTTAAAACTGATTTATATTATTGAACATATACCATTATGTTTTCTGAATATTATAATTTTATGAATTTTAATTCATATAATAAATTATTATTTTACATAAGATACAATTAATTTAATTTTCAGGACAATTATAAAAGTTGGACATTGTGTACAACATGATTTCAATGGAATTAGAATAAAATTTTTTATAAATAATATTATGTTATATTTAATAAAAAAACTAGAGAAAAATAATTCTTACCAATTTTTATACTTTTATTTTATTTAGTCACAATTTTTATTTTTCTATCGCCTAAACAAATTCTATGTTTGTATTGATTAAGAATTTAAGTTAATTATTCCCTAAAATACTTTTAAAAAAATTACCATGATAAAAAATTTTAATTCATATATCAGCTAAAAAATAATAACTAAAAATTACTTCTTTTATCATTATGAAAAAATATTAGAGGTATTAATTTCAAGAGAGTGACACATTGAATTTATCATTTTCATAGAATAGTATAACATTTATAAACAGGGAAAAATGGAACATAGTTTCCATATATTAAAAAAATTTATGGTATTTTTAAAATCCCACTAATAAAATTTTATAAATTTAATTTTTAAAGAAATTGGAAAACCATATGCAAATGTTTTATTCAAATTTTACAAGTTTTACTCTTATCAAGGTGATGAAAATTTCCAATGGTAAATATAAATATTGACTTAAAACATAAGGGAACTATTTTAAAAAATATCTTCCTACTTAAAAAAATGGATACATTTTTCGTGATTCAATTCATAGTAGTTGTAGAATTTTATTAAGAAATGATAGACAAACATTCTTAATATCGTTTTTAGAATAATGTGTTTTTAAGTATAAAATTGGATTTATTATTATTCTATGCCTATTAAAAGCCATAAAGAAAATTGAAAACAATTATATAGAATATAGAATATATAAATATCATTAAAAAATAGATATATATTGATTTATTCAATTAAATAACATAAAGAAAAATTGGTAATGTGAAAATATTTTTTTAGAAAAAACTGTTTTTTTTTGACAAAAAATGTGTAAAAACTTTGTTAATGCTGATTTATATTTTATTAATTAGATTATGAAAATTAAATGTGGTCTATTTTGAATTAATATCAAATTTTAAACATAATGAGACTTTTATATTACATTATTCAATGAAAATAAATGATATATTTTAAAAAAAGTGGTTTCTTCATTATTCATCCAAAAATTAACTATGTTACAAAAATCCCAAAGAATGACTATAAGATAAAGTTTTTTAACACTAAACATATATCAAAATTTTAATATAAATTTTTGAAAGTTAACAGAATTTTTTAAAATTTTCACACACAAAAGGTAATAAAAACCATTTTTCATTAGAAACTGATTTTTTAAATCATAACATGACTCTAATAAAGTTGAGTAATTATATATTATAAATCAATATATAATTTTTAATTAATTCACAAATTACTACATATATTTCATAATGTGGTCAATCCTATTCATATATTTCAATTTAATAGTTATGTTATAATATATTACGGTTTTTAAGCTAAATATTACATTTGATGTAAGCTATCAAAAAAATTCAATTTATTTAATGTTTTATATATTCAAAAATATTAGGATGTTGTATTTTTTCCCTTTAATAACATTATTTCTCATAATTTTTATCTTGGTAATTTATGGAAAAATATTTGAAAATTCATTTTTTCGAACTGACATCGTACAAAGAGATAATAAGACTTTATTTGAAAAGGGGAAGTAAAAAATGACATGTTTTCCTAAAATTAATCATAATCTAGTTCCCAAATAAGTTGAATGTTAAAGGTATGTTAAAATAGAGAAATATAGTTGAAAATAACATCTAAGTACTAATTGTGTGTTTTAGGGAATTTGGTAAGGAGAAAGTTAATTAAAAATATCATAAATTAGTGAGTGTTTAAAAGACGATAAATTTAGTAGAAATGAAAGTAATATATTAAAATTATTATTTCATGATCGTTTTCTTGAAGTTTAGGGACTAGTTTAATATAAATATTATGAAGATGAGAAATTATACATACTTGATTTCTTTAAATTTCATAACTGTAATTTCACTTTTTAATCATACATATAGCAATTTCCACTTCATATATTAAACCAAGAAATGAATATTCAAGATGAATGTATCATGCCTGAAGTGATAAAATTATATTTCACATGGTTATTATATTAGTAAAAGAATATAAATTCATTGCATATATCTTTATATATTTATAAAAACCAAAATTGATTGCACAATTTATCCAATATAGATAAATATAATACATTATTCTCTAAAATATGAGCAATAACACCCGATGTTCAACTTAATCCATTACATAAATAGTTAACCTGAAGAATCCTCCAAATAATGTCTAAAAAAATTCAAAACCCCCAAATCGAAAATATTTAATCACAAATTTTTTTCCAATACCAATTTTAACACTTATCCCCCAAAAATATAAATTTTATCATTATGTCAAACACCAAAACATAAATACAATAATTATATATTCACTTAAACCATGAAAATACTTTTCCAAAATAATTATATTCAATATGATACTTCAACATAATTACACATTCTTTAAAATATAAACTATATCCATATTTGATAAATAAAACCACATATTATCCAATATATTCAGTATAAAAAAATTGAAATAAGCATCATCATAATCACTTTTTCATCCAATCAAAAATAATATCTGTTTTCACCAATACTATGTTGTTTATTTTATCAATAAAAAGTATCAATTTATACCAATTAATTATTATTACCAGAGCATCAGGGACATATTATGAAATATATTTACCTTTATCATGTGTTCAAAAAAAATCACCTTTCTGATAAATCATTTTTATAGATTATTAGTACCACATAACATATTCTAGATAATCCTAAAAAACAATAAAACAATCCTTATATGTTTCTTGATTCTTATAATGATAATACCATTTATAAGAAACTTTTATAACATAATTATCAAATATCAATATATAAATAATTCAATCATTCAACTAAAATTATTGGCATAACATAACATACTGCTTTCCCTAGGAGTGAACACTCAGATTAGGGAATTGAATCAGATAATTTTAAACTCCCCCACAAATAAGTTATTAAATGATAAATGGTACCATAGGTTGAACTTAATTTTCCTATATCAAACTATTCATCTTCCTTAGTTATTAATTGATATATTCCCTTCTTTTTCACACATAAAATATTTTTTCATCCCTTTGATACATTCACCACAATGTGTATACCAACATTATTGACATGTAGTATGTTGGATCTTTATTCCTCTGTAGTATTCTCCTAT
Source organism: Viscum album (assembly GCA_963277665.1). Taxonomy (NCBI): domain Eukaryota; kingdom Viridiplantae; phylum Streptophyta; class Magnoliopsida; order Santalales; family Viscaceae; genus Viscum; species Viscum album. The sequence continues at coordinate 1,989,457,533 of OY728141.1, forward strand.
AAGTTTGACATGAAAATCCATTTTATCTGATTAGTTCTGTTAACATACTCACCCAATATTATATTATTAATAATATTATGTGATATATAGTTAGGAATATATATAAGGTTTCGTATTCTAGATCCTGATTCACTCAGTTTTTCATGATGATAGACATTCCACTATCTTTCACATTCAACACTAACATTATTCTTTATGTTTCCAACTATTTAATAAAAAAAGAATATTGGGGGGAATAATAATCATGGTGATAAATAATATATTCTAGAGAAATTATTCCTCGAATGTATAAATCATGAAACCTTATTTTCAATATATAATACCTTATGTTCTTATTAGGTCATCCATGGTAACTATTTATTCAAATCCTTTATAATTATTCACAAATTAATTATGGATAAACCCATGAATATCCCACAAGTGTGTTAAACCAGATGTCCAGTAAGTTCCATTCAATGTGCACCAGAAATATGACAAGGATATACTCAACCAACTCTTTTTGGGGTTATTACACCTAGTTTCATCTATTATAAAACCATTTGAACATACAGTATCAATGAATGGACGAATTTATAGGAATAACACCTAATTAATACCTACAAAACCTTTAGAAATTATTCATATACTTGTACTTATACCTAGGGTTTTCAAAAAAGTTCTCTAACCATTATATCAAAAGATTAACCAAACCCTACTCTGATACCAACTTTAGAGACCCATGCTTCACATACATAATTGTTACATATTGTTATATTAATATTCATATCATGACATTATGATCTACACTATAACCGTAATGTATTAGTGTCTTTGGAAACCTCTTTACAAAAACAACTGGCACTTAAAAAAATTTACATCATCGACCACTTAGCTTTTAACAAATATCACCCTTCTTATACATATCATGCATAGTCCCCTTATTCATGACCTTTTAAAAATAAAAACATAATAAATGGTGTGATCTGACGCTCAGTATGGATAATCAAGCGAGAGATTTACAAATGATCATATATAATAATATTTTAACCATAAGGGCATGGGAAAATAATTCTTTCAATCGAAAATCTGAACCAACAATTCATATATCATAATCACGAGTCATTAAATGAAACATTAACATGTCATAAGTGTAGGATACCATCAAAAATCATTCATGTTCCATGATTTCAAATCATGATAATAATGTCTTGCTATTATAGTGTGTCAAAATGACAGGCATAAAAACGATATGATATGTCAATTTTTACAATTGATACCATCATATAATAGAGATTATTCATCAAAAAATATTTCCAATATCATTGAGGATTGGGCATCGCTACCTACTTCCCATATAATATTGAATTAGAAATAACATCTTTTTTTACATATCATAATTGATCATACATTACTAAATATTTCCAATAGTGTTTTGAAAACATTAACTCTTTTCCAATAATTATCTAAAGATATATAAGCCTTTACATAATTTATTTGAGGGATAAAAACCCAACCTTCATCTAATGAAAACCATATATGCGACTTCCATAATATCATAAAACAATTTTCAGTGAATTATATCATAAATTTTGGAAGGAAAAAAGTTTCATAAATATTCCATCATTTCATCATAGTATAACATGTGGAAAAGTAATGGCTTTCATAAAGATTTCATCATAACATAATTAACCCACGGTATTGAAACATATTTTAAAGAATAAGACTTAAATAATCATCATCATAAGATTTCCAAGGAGATAAATTGGATCATATCATAAGAACATATCCCTAGTGGAGTATAATAATCCTTGAGGGATGTGGATATAGGTGAAAAATTCTCTTAAAAGACTAATTAGTCATTTATGTGAAAACTTGAGAAAATATGATTTTACATTGATTAAATTTCAACTAAAATTTACCGGAATATTTAGGAAGCCATTTTTTTATATACCTATTGACACAATAAATTGATCTTAAATGAAAATAATATTGATGATAATGGTAAAATCATTTCATTCTGTATACGTTAAAATTAAACATTCAATTCTCATATTGGTAAAAAGTAATAATTGAATTATTTAGAAAAAATTTAGAGAGATTAATTTCTAAACCTTTTTAAATAAATTCCAAGGTGTTGAAAATTACCATCTTATACAAATAAAATTATATTCAATATAATTTGTAAATTTTTATGAAATTATAAAAGAAATAAAATGATTATCATCTAAAGAGGAAGTAGGTTTAGATATTCCTTAAAAACATTCTCTCAGCCATTTTCAGTACCAAAGATTGGAAAATGGTGCTAAAACAAAAACAATTCCCGGAATAATAATAGTAAAATGAAATTTAATTTTTTCCCACATAATAATCACATAATTGTATCAATTTAAAATCAATTATAAAAAATACTAATAAAAATTGGATGGCAACGAAAATCTCTTACTCCATTGTTAACTTTTGAATTGTAATCCCCCTGAAAGAATAACATGAAATTAATAATTTAATATCATTAAGGAAGGAAATTAATGATATAAATTGTAAACTGATATATATATATATATACCATATATAAGAGTATAGGTACATAACATAACATATTTCTTATAGAAGATAATTTGAGAAAATAATCCCATACAAATTTGGTAATATTTTAATCCAAACCTATTGATAGAGACAAAATACATGTATTTATAAAATTACTATATGCTTTATTAATATAATCATGAAATAAATTCATTATAATTATATAAACAATAAAAGGTAAATAAGTTGTGATTATGGAATATGTCTCACTGAAATAATTATGAGATGAGAAACCCCTACCTCATGTCCAGACATGCTTCATAAATTTTAAATCCTCTTGTATAATAAATATATATTTTTTATAAATATATTAAAGCACCATTATTATAAATAAAATAATATATTATTTACTAATATCATCTTATCACCCATTTGTTAACAATTCTATTAAAAAATCACTTTTTTGTGTCATGACTGCTTTATTTTTCATGTCTGGTTCAGTTCGGAATCCCTGATTATTTTACTTTGATCATGGTTAAAAAATTTCTATATGGATAATCATTCATAAGTATTATATTAAATCATAAAATACACTTTAACTATTTATATAATGTGTTGATGAACAATTCCTTGCATAACTTTGTTCAGACGGTAGCCCATATATACACATGATTTATGTTTCCATTTTTCAATTGGTTGAACGGAAGAAAAGTAAATAATAATTAACCTTAAAAAATATAATAATATAATAAATATACCAAATATTTAGAAAATACATCATTATAATCATCATTTTTAAATGGTGTTGAAAAATGAAATGCATCACTTTATGAAGGAGTTACTCAGTAATTACGCACGAGAAATATTTTAATTTCCCAAGGGATGGAAAGGAGGTGGATAATGGTTATTGAATCATAATAATGAAAATTATGTCTATTTAATATACTAATTTAATTATTTAATAATTTATTACATAGATTTATAAGATGATGGAGAGTAAATAAATTTGAAATTACTCTGATGTGACTTATACCTCTTCACTGAGAAACCACTTTTTCCTTAAACTATAATCCTTGAAAGGATAGTCTTTTGGATAAAATTGGAGCTCTATAATTAAGGTAAGGATGTTAATAAGGTATTATTTTATGTATTTTCAATGATATAAGTTTCAAAAAAATTTATTAATGGAGGATAAGAGGGGACCTTTTATAATTTAGTGGATGGGATCCTTTATAATTTCTAAAATTATTAAATGAATATAAATTAATTTTCATTTGAAAATGTCACAGAATGTTTATATTTAAAATATTGGATTTGGATATGTCTAAATACAATCATATAAAAATATTTAGGCAACTTTTGGTTGTGTTTTAATCCATATCACCTAGTTTTAACCCCTATTAAACCTTTTAAAAATTATGAAAATATCAATTTTTATTATTGTTAATAGTCAATAATTTTATTATAAAAATAAAAGTAACCCATACGTGGAATATTATTTATATGATCCACCATATACCATTCACTCGGGTAAAGATAATATTTTTATGAATATCAATTCATTTAATAAAATATTATTTAACATAAGATACCATTAAATTCAATTTTGGGACTAACCAAAAAATTTAACATTAAATACCACATGATTTAAATAGAATTAAAATGAATATTTTTAAAACAATACTATAATTTTATATATATAAAAAATGTGGAACATAATAAGAAATTTTAATTTTTATTACTTTTAATATTTTTTAAAACCCTTGTTTTATTTTTATATTACATGAACAGAAATTTTTTGGAATTGTGTATGCATTTAAGGTAAATACTACATAAATAAAAGTTAAAAATAATTTTCATGATAAAAATATAATATTTTAAATAAGGTTTTTAATTTATCTTAACCAATTTTTATCTTTATGAATAAATATTAGAGATATCAATGTTAGAAGAATGAAATATTGTATTTTTCCTTTTATTACAATAACATAAAAGTGAAAACCAAAGAAACAAGACACCAAGTAACTATATTATTTAAATATGTATGGGAATTTTCAATATCTACTCATTAAATAGGAAAATAAATTAAGTGTTAGATAAATTTTAAAGCATTATCACATTGTTTTAACCATATTTTATAGGTTTACACCTACCTATTAAAAACCATCAAATGAATGTAAAATAATATCCTTGAATATATAATATATAAATTTAATTTATATATTTAATAAATGGTGATTTTTTAATTAATTAAGATTTAAACACATTACACATATAAAAAATGTTAGAGAAAATATGTTTAAATAAAAAACAATATATGAAAAAATAAAGTACAAAATTGATTACTTTGAAATTAATTAGATTATATCAAATTTAATGGGACCTACCGTACTTTGATATCAAATAAAAAATATAATGGTTCTTCAAATTTATTTTCTTTATTGAAAATAAAATATATCTTTACAAAAATTGGTATTTTTCATTATCTACCAAAAATTCAACTATATTATAAAAATACAAAAAATTAACTTTAAGCTAAAATTTTTATGTTGAATCCAAAAACTATAATTTTACAATAAATTTTTTAAAATTGGTAGAAATTGTTTATTATATTCAATAAAAAAGAAATAAAAACAATTCTTAAGAAAAAAAACATTTTAAAGCATAAAATGACTGTACTAAAAATTGAGTATATATATATTATACATTAATATATACATTTTATTTATGTAAAAAAATTTATATAGGTATATATTTCATTATGTTGTAAATCATATTCCTACCCATTGATTTAAAATCTATGATATAATTTATCACAAATTGTTTTATGCTTTGTTCCACATATCAAGAAAGATATTGGTCACATATAGTTTATTTAAAAAAATATATATTCTAAAATCTTGGGGAGTTACACATATCCTTTATTTTATAAGAATATTTCTCATGCCTTTATTATAATGGGTAGTATCATTGAGGTGTGGGAGAGTGTTAACCCATCTTATAAATGTTTATATGTTTTTTTCTATTTGATTTTTAAAAATATTTCACTCAAATTGAATGATTTTATATACTTGGAAACAATACCGATTGTTCCAAACTTATTTTTCCTAAAAAACTATACGTAGATAAAGGTTAAAATAAAAAATTGTTTTTAGATTAAATATTTTTAAAATTCATAAAAATGTCACAAATATTGATCCCTTACCATGAATTACTGTCCAATATATAAATCACTCAACTAATAGGCTAAAAACAAATTTTAAAAACATCCTTATAATTCCAAAATTTTTGGATAGAACCAAACCGTTCTTGAATAAACTTATTTTATTTTCAATTTTAATCCAAATATAAAATAATTTTGGAATGTTTCTTGAGAATGATTGAGGCATTAATTATATTAATAATATAATTTTATAATTAACTATTCTTCTGGAATATAATTAAATTTAAATAAAGATTCACCTATAAACCATGATCAACCTTATGAGGAATCCACATTGATTGTATTAAATCCATAACTACACATTTCTAGAAGTAGATTCATGATCATAGTTGAACTCATGTGTGGGGAAGAAAATAATTTTGGAGAGGATATGGGCACAAAAAATAATATTTGGAAATATTTAAGGAAAATATCATTCAAAAATTTGGATGGTCATTCACACAACATTTTTAAGTTTAATGATTCCTCTCTATCTTCATGATAAAAATTGTTGTATAATTATAAATTAGAGAGGAAAATGATTATACTAAATGATGTAGAATCATGAAACTTTTATTACTACTAAATTTATTTATGTGGAAACATTGTATGAAAATAAAAAATTGGAGTTAGAGTTGAATTATTTTAAAGAAGAGTGAGTGGTGATAACATAATTGAATATATATCATAAATTATGAATTTTACTTCAATTGGAGAAAAATATTCTCAATATTCCTCAAAATATTTATCATAATAACCTAATATCCCATATCAAAAAAATAACTACCATACATTTGTTGATAAATTCAAGTAATTGATTTTGTGGGTGTAGATTAAAAACATAACAAGCTAATAGTAGCCACTACATCACTTTAGAATGTGAAAAAAATTTAAAAATTCATTCTTTTTTTGAGAAGAGATATAATTATATGAAGATAGGTTAAAATTATCATTGTAGTATGAAAAAAATGTTTAAATTAATTAAATGTAAATAATGTAGAAAATAAAATATAAAACATATAGGATGAATGATAAATAAGAGTAGTAAGTCTACTAGAAATGAATTCACATTGGCTAGTTTTTTTCAAAATTTAATGGGTAATGTTCTTGTTGGTCACTTTCCCAATATTAAATTGTTTATATGTGGTAGAATTGATAAAGGCAATTAATTAATTATATATTATTTCAATTAATTTTTTTATAACATTTTATTTTTGATATTAATTGAATTTATAATGTTTTAGAAGCATAGTTTCATTTCATTGTATTTTTTTAAAATATTTTTTAAAATGAAAGATATATGAATTTAATTTATTTTATATATTTTTGTAATAAAATAAACATCCAAATATTGATAGTACTTTGAATTAACAATTTGAAGCATAAATATTATATTAATTAATATGTTCAAGTGGGAAATATATAAAATCCATCAACTAGATTGTTAAGGAATTGAAAAAGAACAGTATATGTTAGGTTCATATTAAATATTATATATGTGGTTAATTGTAAGATTGGCTACCATAGTAAAGCTGCTATGTAATATTTTTGTGCATATCTCTAAGGATAAATTCTATGAAATTAGAACGATTATATGATGCATAATTGTTCACATCATATAATAAATAGTTCCTAACTGATACAAAATGGTCCTCGTTCAGCACAAATGATTTACCTAAGAATAAAATGATATGTATGGAAAATGAGTTTACTTATAAGGGGTGACTTTTTATTAATAAGATATGATATATAAGGTTTACCTCATGGATTCACACGATAAGGGTATTTTAATTTTCTTTGAAATGTGAAAATTGAGATTCTATGAGTTACAAAAGGGTTTCATTCTCAAAAATAAGAGTATGTTTACTGATATAGAGGGGTCTGTTCTATTATAGAATCCTAATAATTGAATATTGTTGAAATGTTATTTTGAATAAGTGAAAGATATGATTTCACACATTCAAAAGATTCTAAATCACTATAAAAATAATTCTAATCACCTCATAATTATTGTTAGTGTTCAAGAATATTATTTTAAGGTCATGTGATTGATCAAGATTCACATTTGGAAACATATATTAAATAGATAATAAATAATAAAAAATAGATAAATAATTCATGGTAAAAAGGATATTATATATTTTCTGACCAATAATAATGAAACAATATCATTTATATTTTAATAATAAAATATTAAAGGTTATAAGAAAATTTAAATGACTTCAAATGTAGATAAAAACATTGGAGATTAACATATGTAAGTATCCTAACACTCATGATAATATCATTTTTCATCATACACATTTAGTTCCTAGGTTATTTCTATTTAAATAATTACTTACATCCTTTTAAAATATATATTAAAATTTCATAACTTGGTCTTTATCTCTATGAGTAGTTTTGAGATTTACTATTCAATTTTGTTGTATAATTTATTCCAGATGTTTTAGTGAAATAGAGTTTAATCTTGTCACTTTTTTTCATTCTTAAAAAAATATTCTCTAATTATCATAATGTCAAGTAGAAAACCAAACTCTTAGACGTGGGGATGTTTCATTTTATTTCCCAAATCCATAATATTAATAAATTTTAATTTAATTTATACTTATAGTGAGGCATGGGGGAGTGTTGAGATTTGGTGTTGTTATTTTCCCCCACTCCATGGCACAACTATAGATATAATTATATTCCTGAACAAATATTTATTCCCACCCTTATATTGTGTAGCTCATTATATATTGGAGTTGGGATTTGTTGATAGATGAAATGTAATACAATGGAGCCAGGTCATGGAAGGTTTCAAGTACATGATTGAGGTTTGTGCATTATTCATGACTATAGAAGTTGGTGTTCTTTCGTGTGGGGAATAGATACCTTAGACATGATATATTAAAGACTCAATGTAGGGGATGACCATTCATGTACGTTGATATGAGTTATCATGTTTTATTTATAGAATAAAGATGTATATTAAAGGAACCTGAGTAGCCAATTTTAGGATCAATATATTCCCCGCTAACACTTTTTTTGGATTTTATTAATTTCTTTTAAATATCATAAATTTTAACAAAACAAAAAACCCTCGTATTCTCATTTTTTATAAAAATAGATGAAAAATAAAATAAATTGAAATTATTAGTAACTTATACAAAATAGGATCCATTGGTGATGACAATTTCCATTAACTATGTTTCACTAGGAGTAATATAAATATTATTTTGTTCCACCCCATGAAAGGTGATTCACTAACACCGGAAGGACATATAAAAAGAGGAAAAAACCCAAAATGATGCATGTATTGTATAATTATTTCTTATAACTAGTTACTAAGAGTTAATAATTGATAAATTGGTTACCGAATCCCTGGGGAATGAATATGTCAACTATCACACTAATAATGGGTTCTATGGACTGGAATTTTACCTAAAAATCCATTGCATAATTTCTATAAGTTCCCAAAATCAAAAAAATGAAACCAAACTCCCAACACTATCCCAATAAAAAAACTAATTTTATTCCCCTTAGATATGAACCAACACACTACGGCCTCACCAATACTAGTATTAGGCTATGTGTGAAACCCCAAACCTACCTTTAATATACCATGTACTAGTTATTTGTATTAATTAGGCCTCCCAAAAAAGATGAGGGGACTCGACCTAATTTACCGCTACGTAATAACAAATTTCCATGAACGATAATTATAATACAAGGCCAGATAAATAACTCCCTAGAATAAATAAAACATCATGAGATATCTTATGATCTACAAAGGGGGAATCAACTAAACTTACATAATGTAATAGGTAAGAATACATGCCTAGTGATATGAATAAAAAACCAAACGAAAATGTGGATGGTTATCACTATAATTAATAGCTCTAAAATCACTTTTATTTATGACCATCGCCTCTAGTTATTATCATTATGACACTCCACAAAAATCAGGATCACCCAAATCACCACCATACTATTCGTCATTAGTATAAGACTCAACATATGTGGTTGATATTGGGGAATATATACATTCCTCATGTGATGAATTAAAAACCATAAAGGAATAAATAATAAATCAAGTCATCTGAAAACCATAGTGGAAGGAGATATCCCAGTCTATGAATTGGAACACTATATCAAAAACCCAAAAATAAAAATACACATATATATGGAATATTAAAGGCTCCATGTATCATTATTAATAACCTAAATAATAAAATATTTCACATTGTGATCATTCATTATATGAAATACCCTATAAATCCATTCCAAATTCATTTTTCCAACCGTAATGGGTGGGGGCTCACAAAAGAAAGTTTTTGTATAGGGTGTTACAAAATCATAATGGAGGATATATTCCATATTGAAAAATACCACCATGTTTTTTTTACATACCACCATAAATTAATGAATAATTCCTTGGTGGTTATTGGAACACCCATTAAGGGAGTTCTAGACTCTATTGATATTGTGTAGGAGCCACCATTATTAGGTGAAAAAGAGTAATGTATCTACACCCAAAACTGTAAATAAGAAACATAGCTATGAATTTGGCTTGTACCAAACTCCCAAACCCGATTGGGGGACCATTCCATTTTATCATCATTTATTATGGGGAGTACTAAACCTATTGGTATGATCTAATCACCATTAGAAACCCATAATGTTATCCCTAACGAGACAAATCCTAAGAGAAAATATATCAACTTGTAATGAAATTAGGTGACCAAAAAAATATAATGTGATCTATTTAAAAAAAATTCCCATGTAAAATTATTTTCTATAAAAATAAATGAGTAAAACATTATTGAAAATTTATATGATGGAAAATACAAGATCTAAACAGTAATCTATAAGAATTATATAGAACATTTTAGAGAGGGGTTTTACTCCCCTATAACACAAAAAACCCCATGTGAATTGAAATGGGTGGTAATGTGTTTATCACACATTTCTTACATATTGGAGGGGTTCGATCTACCATGTCTGACCCACTAGGCCTACTCAAAACACTAGAATGGATGCTTGCATCCCAAGATTGAACCATGAATGAACTAAGTAGGAAAATTGGACTAGGCTCGTGAGGCTGAGTCTGGTGGTTGAGATTATTTGTCCTAGAATATTGGATCATCTATGGAGGAAAATACTATGATCTTATCCTCCATGATTTTTGGATTAGTAGGCCCATGGCTAGTAGTAGATCATATTTGATAATCCTCTATCATGGATACATATAGATCGACACCATCCATAGTTCTCTATAGATTGTTATGGATAGATCAACTACCCCATAATCACATGATGACCTCCTTACATGAAACCACAAACCATAATATTGTTGTTAACATGTATGAACCTATCATGTATTCACCTGATGATCTCCCACATTTCTCTTTGTTTCCTCTTCCTAATCTTTCATTGGGTGTTTACAAAAAAATCAATTAATTCATAATAAAAAATATAACCCTATATGTTAATGTCACAAGGGTTTTAATATGGTTATATGATCATATTCACCTTATCCTTATAAAGAACAAGAAATCATAGGGAGTAATATTCATATAAAATTATAAAACCAAGAGATTTCATAACAATGGGATGAAGGAATGTAGGAATAAGAATTCAATCCCAATATTATGGTTTTCAAAAAATGATTAGAATAAATCATAACGAATATTACATATATATTATAGGATAATGGATGACTAGAATTAATTTTACATGATTCAATATGAATGGAGAAAAAATTAAAAATAATGAGTCGAACCAAAAATCTAGATTGATCCTTAAAAAATATCATTCTCATGTTAGGTTCTGATGATGATTCCTCAAATGATACATTCACCATATCTCTTTTCCTCTCTCATTACTCCACTATAACTCTCGGGTATATATCAAATAAATTTATACTATAGGGGGAATGGTATCTAAAAATAGGGGGTAGAGGATTTCTAGATATAATAAATATCTAAATAAATTTAATTACTTTTTTAATGACACACCAATGAACATGGCTGAAACTATACAAGCATTATTTTTATAAGGTCAGTTAATATTTATTTGAAAACAAGAGTTTTAATTTTTTTCATTATATGACTTATAATCCTTGTAGAATTTTGAAAACATTCCAGGCATGTAATTTTATATAATAAATCTATTAATGTGAGAAAATGTCAATACCATCACCAAAACATATAATGAATAAGAATATTAATCAAGTGGACAACATTAAAAAAACATACATAGTAAGGAAGAATGTACATGTTATTAACAAGAAAATAATTGATAAAGAATATATAAACAAATGTTATATTCCATTTAATAATAAGAAAAAATATTATTATAAATATACACGTTCTAACCATTTTCAACATTATAGATTTAAATAATTAAAATTTTACATTAATTTAAATAAAAAATAATTTACTAAAATAATATATTCACAATGTTTGTAAACTTGGTTTTACGATAAAAATTTATAAGTAAATATAATACATAGTTTCATACAAAATACACTTTGAAATTATTAAACATGATATATGAAAATATCATTTTAAATCCTTTGTTAATAGTTTTGGAAACATTTTATCTAACTAAATTATTATTAATTAAGAAAACATGTGGCATGAATCTTCTAGAAATATTATAATAATTCAACTAAGGTGTTTATATCCCCTATTATAAACATTGTAATGAACTATAAATACAAGGACCACCAAATAATATCATAATTTCTATTAAAACACTCCCATAACCATTATATTAAATTACATAATAAATTAAATCTAAAAAATTGATCACTAAAATCAAGGTGGACTAAACATTATGGAAACCCTTGGACTCTATATCAAAAAATATTCCAAAAAAATATTATATACTAATCCCAAATTATCTAAAATTATAAATACATCAATTACAACTTAAAAGTATGAAATTAGTTAAGGAAATCATACCTCAATCACCTTATATCAATACAATGATAGAATGATGTGAAAATTACCTCTCAATATCATCCTTAACTAAGATGTGTAGAATCCATATAGATTGATGTGAATTCTATTATAATCTTGTATAATTCATTACATAATCTCGAACCATGGAACAAAATTATTGGGAAATAGTAGAGGATGGCAAGGAAATATAAAACAAGATATTTTCATTTTTTGTGGGACGTTAGCAAACAACTTATTAAGAATAAATATATTTAATAGCACCATTAGTGATAGCCTTATGAGTTATACTCATACCCAAATTGAGTCACCATACCTAATTGAGATGAAATCAGGGTTTCAGGTCTGGAAAAGGGAAATGGTTTCATAGTTTATGGATGATTTGGTTAGTTGGGATAGAGTATAGGGATAGATCTAGTCCAGGACTAGGGACAAGTTTTGGGGAATTTTCCATGATCTTATTTATGTTGGAATATTTTTAACTTTGTTTCATTTGATCCACTTATGGGGCATCCTAATCAAGTCTATTTTGTTTTATGACATTAATACTTTTTTATATTTGAATCAAATGGTTTGATATTTTTTTAGTGTTATTTAGACAAGATGGTCATCTATTAGTATTTTTCTAGATGTCTATTATTTCTATTTCTTTGTTATTATTAATGGTTACATAATTGATGGGGTATAATATCCCCATTATATTTATAGGTTCCCACTACTATTTGAAGCTTCTAGATTACGGGGTTGTATGTCAGAGGTATATAATGACATCATCTTGTTATATTAGACGTAAACCAGGTTTGGGAAGTTACATGAATCACGTTGGAATATTAGTATAATTCTATATATATAATTATTCTTGTGATTATATGTTAGTTTGAGTTGTGTTTATTTCATGGAATGTTATGACTACTATTATATCATATATATGATTGATATTAGGTCTTCTTAAAATGTAATTGTTTCTTTGATGATTTTTTATATATTAAATAACCCTTATTGGGATTATTAATTAATAGAAATGGATGTTATTTTCATTAATGAGTTATGTCTGATGAAACCTAGGGATTTGATTTTAAATTTTAAGTAATTTTAATAATTCTTACTAATTTTACGACCTAATATACTAATATCATAGTTAAATTTATTTTCAAATTTTTTTATAATGAATGAAATATTTATCACATATACATTAGAACATTTTTTATAATAATAGAATTATTTTTTTCAAATTTTACATTAATCCATTGAAAACAAGGGGAAAATATAAGTGATATCAATCAAATAAACATAGAAGATCACAAATAAAATTATGATGGAGTATGCATGAAACAAACATATATGTATGAGAAAATAATCATAATGAATACATCAAGGAATAATAATCATGGGATATAATAAGGATCAAAACATATTTTTTTTGTATAATATATGCCTTGTCTTGACCACCCACCCCGACCACCTCTATTACCCTTCCCTAAACGATAGTAGTGAGTGGGAGATATTAGCCTATGAATCATGTCTCCAATAGACCACCATTTTATGAAGAGAAAAAATGGGTATAAATCCATACAAATGGGATGCATTACCCTCTTTATGTAAATTTAATATAAGATACAAGATAAAATAACACTCATCAACTCCATAGAATAAATGAAAAGAAATACTAATACAAGAATGAAATGTAAAACATTGTTGAAACAATATAATTAAAAATACTATACCAACATGTATGCCATAACAATGAACTCTAATAGCTTTTAAACATCTCCAAAATCTAGTGATACCCAGACTGGTCACCATGAGACTCCAGCAAACATGAAATTATATATATATATATATATATATATATGAGGAGAGTATAACATGTATACCTAATATGATATCTACAAAAAATTATCTATAAATTTTTTAAATTAGGAATACCAATTCTTCATAAATATACAAATGAATCTAAATCATCAATAAAATAGGAAAATATATATCCTATCCTCACCATGTCTTAGACACCAAGTAACACATAAAATAAGAAAATCTATATCAAAACATATAAGTATAGATGAATAAACCCTACTTTAAATTCCCCACATTTTTGTTTTACTCCTGACATTGGAACTAATATACTATTCTAATCCCTATAATAAATTATATTCCTATAATCATAGAATCTATAATATGATATTCATTATATATAGAATATCATCATCTAGAAAATCCTCAAAATCATCACATTAATAACTAAGTTTATTTACATAAGCGACTATGGAAAATGAATCTTGAATTATACCTAAAGGCACTATATCCCATGTGACTACACCCATTGGAAACTAGATTCACCATGACAAAATAAAATCCTTTGCTATAACCTCAAACCATTAAAACCAACACATAATGTATCTATCATGGCCGAATACACTCTAATGTTGGTACCCAAACTGAATTTACACATTCCTAAGGGTTGTTGTCGATCCCCGTGTGCAGGTGACTGGCACTCAACCATAAAAAAACCTAGATTATATGAGTTTCCCCAACCTGAAAAAACAAATTGGTAAATATATACACAACAGCAAGAAACAACCCATCATAAATAAATAATCCATTAATGATATGGAATAATAGATGAAATACATATAGAAAAGTCATCAAATAATCTCCATGTGAAAATTCTAATTAAAATGGACTAAAAAATAAAAAAATAATCCAATATCTCTATTTGATAACATAAGAAACCTCCCACTCTCTCACGACCATCAACCCAAAACCCACATGAAAGAAAACCCCACCACATCACTACACTTCCTTGTCTTTCCATACAACAAAATACATAACCAGGTCTATACACCACTAAAGAGGTATAAAGGGTGTGAGATAATACTACTAGTAGTGTCCCACCCAAGTGTTCCATATTCTGTCTCTGAACAACAATCCATGAATGCTCAACATTAAATAAAATATGGCAATATTGAAATTTAAGAGTTTTTAAATCAAAATAATGGAAAATCAGTTTAATTTACCCTTATTCCATCTTTCCAAATAAAATAGGAAAATTAGTTTAAAATATTCTTATAACAATACATCATAGCATATATATAATGTAAAAAAGATACATGCATCATATATCATATCAAATCCATTGTAGTATAATGAAATAGTTCAAGCCCAAAGAAGAGGAACATGTAACACGATGCTAGTGATCACACTAGCTGAGTATAGCTAGAAAACTCATACCTAAAAAAGAAAATTTCATACACATAAAGCCAATATACAAATTCATTGACTCTAGAGAGAAAAGTAACACCCCAACATTTGGACCCCCAATAGGTCTAACAAGTTCTTATAACAACATGCCTGGGGAGCTGAGGAAAGAACCCTAATAAAACCCTAAAATAGTGGATAATAACTACTATTATAAATTCTACCTAAGTACCTAAGGATTACTATGTTACATATTCCCCAGAAATGTTCATCAAAACATTTCATCATTTAATTCCATGGAAACTATTTCAGGAAATCATTTCACAATGCTTCAAAACCCCCTTTTAATTTACTGAAATTCGAGGAAAACAATATTCTATAAGCGACTAGTTCCACACACACTAAATAAATTTTCTATATCATTAAATTTAATTTAATAAAACAATTTATCAAAAAACAAAGTAATTCAATTCACTAACATAGTCTAGAATCAGAACAACCTACCATAGAACTCAGGGACACACACACCCACAATAGAATCCATAAATAATAAGAATAATACAATGTCAACAAAGGCCCTAGAATCAATCTAAAAATTATATAATTGTTTTAATTAAACAAAAGGGTTGCGGGTAGTGGAAAAAACATTCCTCAAGATTTCACACCCTTCATACAACAACCAATAAGGATTTTCTACTTGAAAAAGATAACAAAATAGTTCTATAAGGAAACAATAGGAAACAACACCATAGATCCACAAATAAAATAGCACAATGAAATGATGATATAGTGTTCAAAGGAAATAAGGGATAAGAAAATATTACTCCCCCAGATAGATGAAACCAAACTTAAATGGTGATCAATTACTAAACAAATCAATCTAGATCAGATTTAGTCTCACAAAACTACTGGATAAGGTCTCTAGGAAGTGATCAAGGATGGATGCATGAGAATGAATAAAAAATCAATTGATGTAGAACCCTAAAATCTGAACTCATAATAGTTTCATTAGGTGTTTCCTATTTACATGTCAGGTAATCCTTTGGACTTATGTAACGAAATAAAACCAACATATTTTTTTAAATTTGTCCATTTACCATTACATGTCATTTATCCATTACACAGTATGTACTCTTATGATTTCATTTACACAGTTCAAAACATGTGTATAGTGATCATTTAAACCTCGTGCAAACCATTTACACACTGTTTAATTTCCAATATTATATAAAAAATCTAGATTCCTAAATACAAATCATAAACCAACTTGATCATTCTCTAAACCAAGGGTAAACCCCACATGACATTAACACCTTTATACATAGACTCTGTTAATGAAAACAAACAAACATCGATAAAATTTTAGTTCATTTTTCTCATAAAATGATTTTGATCATCCGGAATGAAAATAAAAACCTAATTAAAGAGTAAAAATAGTGAAGACAAGTAAAATATGTAATATTGGGTCATCGGATGTTACAAAACCCCCACCATAAGACATTCCAACCATGTGAAGTCATGTTGAAGAATTTAGTGTGGAAAAGAGGTAAGAACACTACTCCCTGATCAATGAAACATGCTCCCAAGTATCATGTGAATATGATCCATGCCACCATAACATTTTGACTATTGTAATAGACTTCCCACACAAAACATTCACTTAAGAGTCAATGATCTCAAGTGGATTCTAAACAATAGATACTTGTAGATCTAATTCAATCTCATTCCAAATAACAAAAATTAGAGGGATCAGGATGGTATTTCTTAAGCTGTTATATGTGGAAATAATAATGAATGTCTATCAACAGAGATAGAAATGCAAACAGATAATAATGTTTACCATGCCACTCAGTGACCTCAAATAGTGCAACACATCACATATCCATATTCGAATATTTTTTAAACCTACAGTTACCCAACCATGGAGAAACTTTCAAGAAAACCTAGAAACCTATAGAAAACTAAAAAGGTAGATGATGTTGATTTGTATAATACATTTTCAACTATACATTATAACCTGATGCCAAAATATATCCAAAATCTTCATAGTTATATCTTGAACCAAACTCAGTCCCACCAAAGAATATTCAACCACCTCTACCAAACAATGAGGTAATCTTCCTGAGAAACCATATAAATCCTAAAACAAATATGTTCAAATAGATGAATGATAATATTTGTTATAAGAAAAATCATCCATAATGAGATGAATATCAAGAGATCCACTGAAATACATGACACAGGCATGAATTATATCCTACTTAATTATAATAACATGCTAAATATGACTATCTATCTATGGATGATAAGCTATAATTATTCTAACCTAAGTCTGCATCGCCTCTAGGAGACTACTCTAGAAACTCTAAGAAAACATAGAGACCTTATATGAAACAATTGTATAAGTAACCTGATATAACATCATAATTTCCAACATATACATCATACTCATATATTCAACTTTAGTGGTATCCTTGATAGAAATGAAATGAAATAACTTTTCAACTGATCAATAGACACTCAGATATAATTATTCCCTTTAGATGTTTGTGGTTATCCAATAAATAAGATCCATGTATTGCTCATCCCACTTCCAAACTGGAACTAGAAGGGATTGGGGAAAACTAGAAGGTTTCAGATGATCTTCCTTAATGTATTGGTAGGTATAACAGTGAGATATATAATCAGCAATGTCACAATTCATTCGAGACTCTAGAATCACTATCTCATGACATGATACATTTTCATAGTGTTTAAATTAATGTACCATTAATATCTATGATAATAAATAAAATTACTTCCACACAAATTCTGGGAAAAAAACCAATACCTAAAATTGAGAATACAATTTGATGGGTGATGCCACCCATAAACAGTATCCCCGCCATATAGGGCTTCTCAAATTCCTATGAACTCATCATCCTACACTTGAATCTCCATAAAAGTCTCCAAAAAAGATGATGATGAATAATCATTGATCATAACCATTATTGAAACATTCTTCTAAGCATCCATATGCAACTAAGTGAAATGCCCCATAAGGTTCCTACATGACCATACATTAATTCCCACTCTCCATAAAACACCGATGATCTCCCATCAACCATAAGAAATGATACACATAGATGATAATTATCAACCTTGTCATGTTGAGAAACATGAAAATCCATCCTGATGTTGATATAAAATAAATCCAGATCAATATCAAGAAAATCCTAGACTAACTCTACATCAACTACCGATAACACACAAGAGGGACACTGAAAACCCTTATCTTTCTTATCACCATGAGTTTCTATAACTCTATTAAGAAGGACTTGTTCTCCATGGAATGATTAAGAAAATCAAAAAAAATCGTCATATAAAAGTGAAGAAATCATCAGTATCATGTAAAACAATTTCTTTTGAGGATTAAATAAAGATGGTATCTCTCACTATCACTCACCCACATATAACTCCACCGAAAACTCATCTATATTATTAAGGTGCTTCAATATTGAGGCTAATTGTAAGATCCTTGTATTCTTTGAAGAATCTAACCCACAACAATAGCCTTTGGATCTGATGATCCCTCACCATATCAAGGTGTAGATGAAGACTAACAAAAACAATACAGATGACCATAATGTCCAAAACATAAACACATCTCTTTTGGTGAAGGAAAGAAAAACCTAGTGTTTATTTACTTGCCAAAATGATAATAATTTAATAGCACACATCTTTCTCCAACATGAGGTGTTGAAGAGGTCTACTACGAGGAACCACCTCCACTTCTCCTGTGATGATATTTACACATCCTTTTCATTCATGGAACACCATGGAAGCTTCTACCAGGTGTAAGTGAAGATGAAGAATATCCAAAAATACCTTCCATATTCATTTATTTTATCATATCCATGTCCACATTCACTTCATATTTATAAAGATTCAACATAAATTACTATGTTATGATATCCTTTTGAAAACCATATAGGTATCAGCTGGCCATTATTCACTACCTATAGTGAAAAATAAACCATCTCAAAACATTTATTAGTCTATGTTGAATTGAAATTCTATCCATACTATAAATAATGGAAATGTGAATACTTTTCCATCATTAATGACTCTGGAAAAAAATTGTTGGATTAAGAGATTCATGAAACCCTTTTATTCTAATCCCACATGTATATCCTCTGGTAACATGGAATCCAACCAACACTTTTTGAGACTCTCAATTCAAAATGTTTCACACATTACCATGATGATATCAGGTGTATCCAGAATATTGAAGATCTGATCGACATTTTCAATCCATTCCTTCACCTCTAAAGGTTATATTTTACATTTAATAGATGGCGGATTCTCATTCAAGAGATTCCAATATTAGTCTCATTCTCATATATCCCTTGGATATACCTAATAAACTATGTTATGTATTAGATCCAGGGTCTTCCTTTGCTAGAAATGGAGTGGTTTTTGTTTTTTGTCAATCATCACATGGATGATTAGAGAGACTATAAGGAAAGGATCATACAGTACAAGATGACAACAATTTTGATGGTGGTTTCATTTCCCAATGTTTTCTATGTTTTTGGGTTCCAGCATTTGGAGAATGAAAATAATCAAAAAAAGTTCTTATAATTGAAGGAAATCTGAAAATATGCTAGAGAAATGAGTTTTACAAAGACGGTCTTTGTAGGGAGGAGTGTTCTGAAGATTTTTCTGAATGATATGAAAAATATACAAAGAGGCGGTGGAACTTTGTGAATGAATGAGCCTATAAATAAGAGGCTAACCCTCTCCACTCAGTATGGATTTTTCTATGCAAAATCTAGAATCACTCTGATTTCACCAAGCCAAGGGGGATTTGTCAAATTGACATTCAATACAAGCTTTAACATCATAAAGGAATGGTAAACACTTTTATAATGACAATTCTTTTATTAAAAGGCTACTTTGTGACGATAGGGTTTACCATGTTGATGAGATTCGTGAAAGAGTTTGTTCCATGAAGGAAGGGGTTCTTCATGAATGTAGTTTTTTCTAAAAAGGATGTTTGTTCCATGAAGTAAAGTGAGCTTCATGAAGGAGCTTCACGACAGGCAGTTTTCAAACATTTGGTTTTATTTGCATAGTGATTTCAAGTTCATAAACTCTGAAATTTGATTAAAGTAGTGTTTCATTCTTGATAGTGACAAATAATTCAATGCCAATCAATTGAAGAGACCTTCAAGGCTGTGAAATGAGTATGACATCACCTATAACAGAGAGAAAGTGGGAGTCAATAGAAGTGTTCTGAGGGACATAGTGATCTAACCTTGAATTCTTGTAAAGGCAGCGTGCCTAGCATATATTGTTTGTTACCAAACATCTATATTCTATAGAAAGTGGAGATTGGTGGAGTTGGGTATGTCTGTCACACAATCGGCGTATGTTCCATAGATGTGTCCCTTAGTGGTGAACTATGTAAATGTGTTGTGATTCCTTTCTTCATGTGATTGATTTATTATTTTTATAATCCATCAAATAGGATTAGCAATTTCCTACCATTATGGGAACATGATCTATCACTTTAAAAGAAAAATTTGACACCCTAGTTCACCCATCCCCTATCAAGGTGCTTTGAGGTCCTACATTATGAGCTTCTGATACATTATAATCTAAATTTTGAACTTCCTTCATGGAGGCATTGAAAAAATAATTATTAATGGGATAATTTCCCATAGTAGCATCAGTTGTAACATCCTATAGAACTCATAAAAATTTTCTCTGAGGCATACTACTTCACAAAAAGAATAAACAATTATACAATTTATAATATCTGTTCAACCAAAAAATCAAATAATTAAAACTAATATTAATATAAAAAAAACAAAACTGGAAACACAAATCCCATCAGCTCATGGTAACATGAGTATCAACATAGAAAGGGTTTCCTAGGAACTCACCATGAAATACCTCTCAAGTCCTGATAATCCTATCTCATGTATAGAAAATGTTCCAAGATAAGGAATCTCGATGGAAAACAATCTCTGATAAATATTTTTAATGAAATAGACATGAATAATATCTCTAGATGGTACCTTACCTGAATATTCACATAACATAGGGGTATTACTGATCCCTATGGGATGGAAACTATCCCCAAGAGTCAAATAATAACCAAAAGGAATTACTTCTCCCAACCTAAAAAAACATGGAATATATATACAAAATAAAATGAAATGGAAGATGGTAAAAATATATTTTCAAAAAGATAAGGAAAAAAGGAAAGTTATTCAATTGGGATTGGTCACAAATAATCTCTATGTGGCACATACATTGACGAATGAATACAAAACCAAATAACTTATCCAACTGCTCTATGGGATAATTTGGGAAAACTCCCACCATCTCACCACTATCTACAAAAAACACATTTGATAGAAAAACTCACCATCTCATTGTAAATCCACACATTTCCCAACATCAAAATACAAAACCATGTCTAGTCACTACTGAAGGGGTGCACATTGTGTGATATAACATGCACAGAAGGGTCCCACCTAGGTTCTACAAATAAAGCATTTGAATAATAATTCATGAATTCTAAACTTTACTAAAAACAAGGTATGATAACAGTTTAATAGATTTTATATCAAAATCATGGAAATGATACTTAATTTACACATTTTCCATATTTAAAAATAAAATATGTAATTATATTTAAGAGAAATTCATGAGCATATATCACAAATGATATATCATGTCAAAAAAATCATGCATCAAATAACATATCAAATCTATGGATGTATAAAAAAATAGTACAAGCTAAAAGATGAAGTAAATGTAACATCATGATAGGGATCACACTAGGTTAGGATATCTAGGTCACTAATACCTAAAATAAACAATCACGTTAGCATCATGAAACTATACATATTCATAAATTCCAAATAGCATAAGAACACCCATAGAAAGTGAACCCCCCAATAGGTCTGTCATGTCCCTAGAACAATAGTCCTAGTTAGTAGAGGAAAGACCCATGTTAAAACCCCCTGATAGTTGAAGAGACATATTAATATACCTTCCACATTTGTACCAAATGCTTTCCTTGTGCTCTATTTATAAAACCAATTCATGTAACATTTTCTTCATTATATTCCTTGAATAAAATTTCACAATACTATTTCACAAATCAATTTTGAAATTCCTTGAAAAAACTTTTTCATTTAGAAAAATTAGGGGAACAATATTTTATAAAAACCCAGTTCTACACACACATAATAAATTAGTCATATCATTCCAATTCATTAATAAAACAAATCATTAAAAGTTTAAGCAATGCAGTTCACCAACACAGGATAGAGACAAAACTACCTACCTATAATCATGAGGTTGCACACACCGACGATGGGATCAACCAATAAGATGAACAAAAAAAATAAAATAGACATCTCAAAATCAATATACATATAATATAATTGAGTCAATTCATAAAACTATTGTAAGATAATAGTAAAAAAGAACACCTCTAGAATGTACACCCAATGTACCACAACCAACATGGATTTCCCTTAGAACAAGTTCACACAAAAAATCAATAAGGAAATGGGATTAAACACCCCCAAAGATAAACAAATCCAATATCGCAATGCAATGGAGATACCATGATCAACATAAATGAATAATTAGAAATGATTACAATCTTAGATAGATTAATCCTAACTATAATGGTGATAAAACACTAAAAAAATTGATTCGGGCCGAACAAAGTCTCCAAAATCACCAGAGAAGGGATCTAGGTAGAGGGAAAGGAGATATGTGGATGACAGAATGAAAAATCAGTCAATGGAGAACTAGAAATTCTAAACTCAGGATAGTTATGTAG
Source organism: Viscum album (assembly GCA_963277665.1). NCBI lineage: Eukaryota > Viridiplantae > Streptophyta > Magnoliopsida > Santalales > Viscaceae > Viscum > Viscum album. Next base: position 1,989,481,231 of record OY728141.1, read on the forward strand.
TATTTAACCCCTTTACACATTTTGTAATTGATGAGGCTTGACTATTCAAAAAAACCAATTACATTTTTATTAAAATAGGATCTTTTAACATTTCTTGTTGGGTTACAGTCACATGGTGTGTACTCATTTAATGTTTTGTATATAGTTCATGAATTGTGTCTACTAACCAACTAGACAACATGTAAGAATTTACATAGTAAATCACCCAGAACATAGCCAAAAATCTATATTCATACACCAAAATTTGAAAACCAACTCATGCATTTTCCAAACATACAGAGAACCCCACAAAGAAATTAAAAAAAAGTACTCGAACTCCATTAACTAAAAAAACATAAATCCCTGAACATTATGCCATTTTTATCATAACACTTTCACCATTTTAGGACGTCCCAAGACACTCTCAATTAACAAGGAATTCTAGAAAAAATAAGTGAAATACTTGAAAGTGGTTAACAAGATTTTACATATTAATTTATAGTAAAAATAAGAACCATTACTACCTAAGTGAGACCATACCTTAAACATTGAGTGGTCACAAAACCAATATTACCATACATGATACAATATAAAAATGGAGATTGGGGGAGAGGTATTAGTTATCCAACTATTACCTTACTAACCTTGATGTTGTTGAAAACACCCCCAAAAAAATTGGGTGTCATTTTACTAACAAATTTGGGTAGTGAAGCTTATAAAATCGTAATGTTATGACATATTTTTCTTCTTTCAATGGGGAAACTACCAATAATGTTAACGTGTGTTTCATGGACGTTACCCTACATTCCCACATTCTAAAGCTGAAGGATTTCATCACATTCATCAGTGACATTTTCTCTTTTATTGAAATCGGATTATGGGATGTCAGTTCCTCTATACATGGATTCATCCATGGAACTCTTCTCCTAGAAAGGTCTCCCACAAAGAGTTAATTCAAAATTGTGGAATTTAATCCCAGTTTCATCTATTTGTGGATGTTGTTTAATTATACTGCATCTATGTAGACATTCCATTAGGTTGTCAAAGGGGATCAACATTCCGTTAGTAGAGTAGTCATGATGGGAATTATTCTCTTGGGTGGAAATTAGAAACAAATTTCATCTGTATTATAACTCTTAGGAGGGAATATTATGGAGGAATAATATGCATGATACCCAAGGAATCCCATGTCAATCATGAGGTATTTAATGCCAAAGGTTTATATCTTCCAAGCCATTAAACGTTGTAATCCCATGTTTTTTCATGAGGTAGTGGATTCAATAGAGGGAATATCTTTTAATGATTTTGCCTTATAAGTACTGTATTTCTCATGATGTATCTAACTCCCTAAGCACATATATTCCAAGGATTTAATATGAGGTGACCCATGTTTTTCATGTGGTGACATATACTATAGAAGACTATGTTTCAAGGCTTTAACCTATGGAATCCCATGTTTTCAATGAATTATGTATTTGGGGTAAGAAATTTAATGTCCTTTGGAGATTGAGCTAATTGATAAATAAACCCAATGGAGGTAGATCAAAATGGTATATACTTACAATGGAAGATTACATACCTAGATGTTTACTAGTGGATGGATCAGAGAACATGTGGAGGAAAATTTATGTGGTGTGTCCCATAATGAGAATATGTCACACAGCGATTGATGATCTCAATACCACAAAATGTGGATCAAGGAGATACATTACTATGAGGATTCACCTTGGTTAACCATTGGTTGGGATTGAACATATGAGAGGTTTCCTACATAACGTTCTTATAATACACAGATCCTAATCTATGTAATTCAATTACATTGATTAAGGTCATGTGATTGGGCCTGTCCATACAGTTTAGAACGAAGTAGTATGGATGCTCACATTATGAATCTAGGATCAAGAAGGGATGGTGTGGGGGTAATGCATAAAATCTACCATTCACAAAAGTATTGATATAGGTTGGAGTTGTTATGGGTATTATGCATTTAGCTACATGTGGGACATGGAGGGGATGTGGTCCCCTAGGTGAGGGGAATGATCTTACATGGGATGTGACCATGAAGAAATCAATATGGATGTAGATGTTGGGTTCAGGACTTATGGAGGCTTCCAACATATCCCAGTTAGTTGGGAATCAAATACCACATAGTTCAAAATGGAGTTGGTCTTATAGAAGTGGAGGAGGCCAAAATGAGCATGTGTTTGGGGATTAGACATTATATAGGCCCACATGGATATAAGTTGGGGCTTATCTCTATATAGAAGGCCCATTGGGTGAGTATGGATGTTGGGGATTACACCACTGAGGATTCCCATTAGTTTTTTGGGGTAGATAACATGGTTGTTACTAACCTCAAAGTCCACATGATTCATGACTAATTTGAAAAACAATAGGATGTAGTAGACATGACTCTCATGTTATGAAATAAGTATCAATGAGAGATGGTGTGAGTCTTTTGTCTGGAAGCTGATAAAGGAGGATTTCATTACGTGTGAGGATCATCTAATTACATGTGAGAATGATCTCAGTCCCTATGAGGGTTGGTGGTGGGGATAACATCTCATTCCACTCACTCATATAGAATCATATGCTTATTTCAATGTGTAAGGTCGCTATTTAATATCATTTTTTGAGGATATTAGGATTTTCAGTATTACATCATGTAGCTTGGACGTATAAGACTCAATCCATACCCTTTTTTCTTACATGTTCATATATCATGAACCTTTGTGAGTGGTAGGGATATAGAAATTCTAGGTTGTATTGAAATTGATGAGTGTTCAATATGGAATCAGTTTTAGTGTTCCTATGATTAGAATAAATATGAATTATCATAGCTATACTAAGAAGAAAAATTTTTTTGGGTGTCTTAGGACACAATTGATGTGGAGTTGGCCACAAGAATGGGTGTCATAGATCACATAGGGAAACGTGGTGAAGTTGAACCAATCATGGATGGTGTTGAGGTATTGAGGCACTCAACCTTTCTAAAGAGGTGTTAACAGAATGGGGGAAGAATTGAGAGTCCTAAGATAGAGGTTTCAAAAAATATTGGAAATTGGAGATAGGTTCTTTTCAAATCGTAGGTTCTTTAAAGTGGTCATAGTCTTCATAAAGGATGGGGATTCATGAAATAGCGTGACCTAACCAAATATTAATCTACGATTCTTGAGAAGAGTGCTTAATGATGGTTGAATGATTCACAATGTTTGAAGTAAATCATAGGGAATTCTTCTTCCCCAAATGTCATATGCCTTTGAAAAAGGAATATCCACCTAAGGTGAAGTATTTAAAGAACACATTAAAATTGGATTAAAAAAGACCAGGTACCTTGGATGATGCCTCTTTAGAATGGTTCATGATGCTTAATAGGTTTAGTAGTTATGATCAATTCAATGTCTCATGAACCAGCCTTGATATTTTGGTACACTGATAACTAATCCAGTCCTAACATAGTTCGATGGGTGTTCGTGATCCCCATGTGTTGGAAACTATAATATGACATCCTCTTTGATAAAGAGGGAAAGATTTTTCTATATAAATAGTAGGGAAAATATTTAAAATTTAGTATTCTCAAAAGAAAACTCCACTATAAGGACTCTTCTAGAAGTCAAATAAATATACAAACCAAAATTACAAAGACATAGTCCAGAAAGTGGCATAAAACCCAAAGTTACAATGGTCATAGCAAATCAAATCCCAATGATCAATCAAAAATACAAACTCAAAGTGGTGAAATCACTGTGCTCAAACATGGAAAGAGAAAATCTATAAATCAAAAATGGAACAGGTAGGGTGTGATATAAAATCCTAGAAGGGTTGCACAATGTATCCCATAATAAGATTCCATAATTATTTAACCAAGTAAAGATTTAAATTTTAAGAAAACAAGAATGGTTTTCAAATATAATTTATAAAAAAATTAATCATTACATTTCATATTATGTAACTATTTCAAAAAATTTCTTAAATAAACATTCTATATAAATATGTTTATATAAATTCACAAGGAATTTGTAATATAGTTTACAAAATGGAATATATTTAAAATTGAAACAAATGAGAAAAATGGTGATCTTATGAGGGGTATAATAGTTCCAGGTTATGGTATCCTTACACACTCAAAAAGTTGGTCACATAAACTTGTTTAAACGTGTCCCTTAGATAGAAGTCAAATAGGAGTCATCATCAACCCATCTGGGATGTGACATGCTTTATTATGTTTTGTAAGAGTTTTAATGAATCAAAAGAGTGTTGTCCCAAATAACTCACTAACTACCAAGTCTTGGATGCTCTCTAACGACACTCAATAATGTGAAATTAATTTAAAAACCATTTAAAATAAAATAAACCAAATTTCCATTTAAATATTAAAATTTTCATTTAAAAACCCAAAAAAGTTTTTTATCAAATCATGAATTTTACAGTATAAACCTAATGGGTTCTTATCAAAATAATTTATTCAATTTTTCTAAATAACAAATTGAAATCAATTTCACACGTCATTTTTACAATTTAAATTCCACAATTTAATTTTCCAAAATTTTATAAGTAATTTCTTCAAATACACCAAAATTAAATGGAATTAGGGTTTTCCCCGATTTCATTCAAGGTAAAATACAAATCCCAATTTAAAATAAGTTATGTTTTAACAATATAATTGAAAAAATATATATTTCAAATCATGAAATATATGGTTAAATCAATTGTAAAATAATAAATGAATCCACCTGTCGTGGGATCATGGTATCAAGCATTAGAAAGCCTTATATGGGATACACCAAGGAAGAATGTTGGAAAAAAATATCTTAGAATGCAAAAAAAGTTTCTTAATAATAAAACATATATTAGATAGTACAACAACATGGATATCTAATAAAACCTATGAATAGAGGAGAAGAGACTGGGAGAGAAGGAATATGATGATATCTTTTGTTAGAGAAGGATAAGGAAATTATCTCCATGATATAATTCACTTTAGAAGTGTTCTGGTGGATCAAAAAATGGTCTTTGAGAGCATCCAAGACCTAGGAAAACGTTCTAGGTTGAGTTACGCCTAAGAGAGGGTCAAGATGGGGGTTTGGGAATTATTTAATGAATTTTAGGGTTGATAAAATCATGGTAACATAGTTTCGTGGAGGGGACCTCATATTTTTTTCAAACCGGGTACCCTAAAAATACACCCCTATGGGTGGGTATTCATTTCTCCGTGGTGGGTGAATGGTTTTCACTAGCAAGGTGAAGAGTTTGGAAAAAATATGCGCCAACTATGTATAGAAACAAATCCCTTAAAAATTCCCAAAATTTAACCCGAGGAACCCCTAAATGAAATCCAAGAAAATCATGATCAAAATAGGGGTTGATGAGTACCTAATAAAAGTAATAAAATTTTTCAACCTCCCAATCATAGAAACATTATATCCCCCCAAATCCTATTAAGATTCTCCGATGTCAAAATGATGAGGCCACTACTCTCTCATCATTTCCTTTATCTCCCAAAAATCATGAGTATCATTACTGTGATACCGTAGAACATGATCCAATGGTATCGTCCTCCCATGAATTACCACGGTTTTAAAATCTTCTATCCTTTCTAGAACCAGGATCAACATCAAGATCACTCCAACTCCAAACATGAGCTATATCATTGTGATAATTCCATAGCTAAGATAAATGAAACATGTTATGTATCGACGTAAGATAAGGTCGAATTGATTAATGGTATTAATCTTTACCCTCCATCTCAAAAATCTAAAAATATTCTAAAAAATTAGGAGAATAATTCCCATTCCTCCCAACCTATTGATGAATGAAACATTGTTAAACATTTAAGAACACCTGGGCACTAACTGAAACTTCTAGTGGTCTATTATGTTGATCATCATAATACATATATAAAATGTGTTATTTCAACATTATCTAATGAATAAAATGAATATATATGTTTTTATCTATTTAACCAATATTATTCCAACTAAGTAACTTTCTTCACTCTTTGACCAACATAATAGAGATTTATATAGTTTCCCATAAAAGGCCTCAAAATGATCCATTCTGATCACAGCCTATAAAATATTGTTATAAGAGAACATAACAAGCCTTAGATGGTCATCCCAAGCCCAACCAACATCGAGAAAGTAGGCATGAAGCATTTCATCAAGAATCTATATAGCTCTATCCATCTATCAAAATGATTGTGGATGGTATACCATAATCAAATGAACATGAGATCCCAGACCCTCCTGAAGGACTTTTCAGAAGTTAGAATTAAAAAGGGGATCTCTACCAGTGAATATAGTAGATGGATCTCTATAAAAATGAACAATCTATTTCTCATTTATATTTCTTAACTATTCATATTTGGTTGTATTACGAGTGGGTATAATGTGATCCAACTTGGAAATCCTATCGATGAAAACCCATATCCCATTATTCATTCACTATGTATTTGGAAAAATAACCAAAAATTCCATTGATATCTCATCCCACATCTAAGCTGGCACTAAAAGTGGCTAGAGAAAATCCAATGGTCTTTGGTGATTGGCCATGACCAATTGGAATGTATAATCATGAGAGACAAAATCAACAATGAAATCTCTCTTAGCTGGCCACCAGAATCATTTCCACATGTCAAAGAACATATTTATGGTTTATAGGTCCACTACCCACAAGGAATTAGAAGAATCCACTATCATAGCTATATTAAACAATAATGGTACAAAACACTTATTCTGATAATATAGATCAACCCTTGTGGATAATGACCACTCAGTAATGGTCTCTCCATCATAAAGAGAGTTTTTAATGTTATATAACTCATCAAAAACTATTGTTATTGAATATTCATCTTAAGAAGAGTAGAGGTCAACTGAACACTATCCATGGAAACCTAAGCCCCTTATTCCTGAACTCCAATGTGAAACTGTGCCAAACAATCCATTATGTTTGACTCTTCTGATGATTTTTTCATGGATTGGGTTGGAAGTTTCCTTATATGGGAATATAAGATGATATTCCCTATCCTTGGGGTACTAGAGAAGTCAAAGTAAAATGAATGCAGGTACTCCACCCAATGCCACTTGCAAGGATTCACATACTTTTATTAAAATATAACTTAAGCTATTATGGTCCCAATACATTGTAAACCTTTCTTTGAATAGGCAGTTTCATCGAATCTTAAGTGCATGCATCACAAATATGCGTTTATGTTTATAATATGAGAAATTATTCTCATGTGGCCTAAGATGATGATATCCATAAGCAATTACATTCTCACCTTGCTTAAAACACAACCCAAACAAGAACCCAATGCATAACATAATTTCATTTATTTCTTGTGTTTTACACTACACCAAGATTATCTTGCGCTATACGCAACACTGTATTAGCTTGCAGTATACGCAACACTATTATTGGCTCGTGTTACACACAATTTCAAGTGTGTGTTGTAGAAATTATTCTACAAACAATTACGTATAGACATTGTTTAATTTATAAATCAAATAGGTTGTATTTTTTTATGCGCTACAACAAAAGAGTCCTTCACTACACGCCAACCTGACTTGGCTTGCATTACATGCAATCACAACCTTCCTCGATAGCGTGTGCAGTACGCAATATCGGATCTCACTAAACAACGATATATTGTTATAATATTATTATGGACTATCCTTTATGAATATTATTACATAAATTTTTAATTTTATAACATTATTATTCATATTACATATTTTCTAGAACTTGGTATGAGAATAAAATAATTTTTTCAGGTAAAATAAGCATTTTTCAAAAAATACAGTTTTATCGCCTTTTAATGGCGCACCCATGTTAAATCTAGTTTTTGACATGTTTATATGTATAATTTGAAAAATAAAATTCTTCCTTGGAATCAAGTTAAAAAAAATTAATTTGGATTAATTTTTCATATTATACTGATAACATTCATATTTTTTGCATAGTAAAAATAAGCTATATTTTAATTAAATACAACTTTTTTTATCGCAATAATTTCTATGGCTAGATTATATTTTTAATTGGTTTTAATGTGTAATTAGAATAAATTTTTACCATTTAATCCAATTTTGGTCATTGGAATTAATTTCACTTTAAAATTGGACATAAACAAGTGATGATCTTTTGATAGTTATTTTTTCTTAAAAACACTCTATTTGTTTTGATAACGGGAATTAATTTTAAAATTAATTAATGCCCCTTATGTGTTTTTAATTTTGTAAAATACACATAATTTTTTAATTGGGAATTTCAAATATATCTTAGGCTGAATATTTGGTATTTTTTTGAAAAACGTAAATTTTTAATGAATAGTGGAAACACTGAGTTTTTTGTTAAAACTGACTTTTTATTTAAATAATCATTTATTTGATTTAAATTTATTTTAGGTAAAAATAGATACATAATACTTATCTAAGTTCAATTAAATTCATTGGAATCATTTTATAATAATTTTAGATTTATAAAAAATTGTATTGAACTTTTCACCCTCTTTTACCCACAACCTAGGAGATTTTGCAATTGTTCATAAAACATAATTTTACCTCTTTTGTGAGTTGAATTTTGAAAATCCGAGAGACACGGTTAATATCAAGGAGTAAAATGTGGTTCAATTAGGTAAAAATATTTTTTGGTGAATAGTAACTTTTTACTTTTATTTACCAAGGTTAAAGGTAAATAGGGTAATTCAATGTCAAAAGAATATTGTAATAATTCAAAATTACCTTAACACTTGTCCAAAACTTATTGGATGAGTAATGGACGACCATGGTCATCCTTGGGTCGATTTTGGGACCCTATGGAGCCATTTAGGAAAGACAATGACACATTAGATTAATTAATTTAATGTAAAGACAAAATTGGCATTAACAAAAATCCTCTAGTAATTAATTTTTATAAGGGGCTATATAAATTATCTTTTCGACTATAAATATTAATTTCAAAGATAAAAATATTTCCTACATGTTCGTATTTTGTTTATAATTTTTAAACATGAAATAAAATAATTTATTTATTACACAATAATGATGCAGTATTTACCTCTTTAATAAATGATTTAAATAAATAATATTATAATGATTAAAATATCATCCGAAACCTGTCCAATTCCTATTGGATGATTATATTTCGAATATGAGTCATATTATCTTCGACATTAATGTGTTTTGGACATCTTGAAACTGAATATATGTTTATAATAAAATAATGTTTTCACACTTTCCTAAAGAGCCCCTCCACTACCTTATAAAAGGAGACCACTTCTATGCAATTCCTCACACCTCTCAAGCCTTTTGTCTCATCCAAGCTCTGCCCAAATTATCTCCCTACATCCCTATCCTCCCCCTAGATGCCTTACATTAGGCAGAAGATAGTCAAAGAAGTCCTTTTGGTTCAAACCAACAGATGTTCCCAAATTGAAGGTAATAGTTTCTCTTAAGTTGTTTTCTTTTATTCTACTTCTCCAACCCCTAAACTCTTTTTAATACTTTATTTTGTAACAACACATGAATCCTCAAAATACTAGGATGTTGTTATGAGAAGTATTAGAACTACACTTACACACACCTCCATCTAATGGATGAAGAACATAATGTTTCTGTGGATGGAAAACTATTGTCTCACGAAACGATGATTGTTCGATTTTCTCCTACCTCCTCTCATGGTGGCCATTATGATGGAACTGTATTTATATATGATATATATTATGTTTATGATTTCCTTATGTTTCTTTAATTCCCAATTATATCAAGCCTTTATGGTTTCCATAGTCGGTAAATACGATAATCTCATTTGAGGAAGTGTGGACTACCGCCCCCTCAAAGTGATGTGATTCGTTAATGCCTTATGTGGAGTGTATAAAGGATGGAGTTAATGATATTATATATGATATTATACTGGAATTATAATATACCTATGTATAATTATTTTTTAATTCCATTAAAATAATAAATAGAAATGAAAGAAGCATTCATGAGTACGTACGGTTTACCGTCTCCATGAAAGGTGCATTTCATTTCTTACCTCCATATGTTATGTACTATTATAAATAAATGTATATGCTGGATATATAATGAATATATATGATATATAAATCATGATTTATATTCTAAAATTAAGTAAATCGTGATATATGTAACAATAACATTAATAACAACAAGTCCAAACATGTACGATAAATAATATGATTTTACCCAAAATGTTGCTTTAACATTGCATTTACAAAAGAAAGAGTTATATAATGTCATAAGTGAACCGTATATGATATCATAACAATGAATATGATTCTTTAATAATTCAATGACATTATTTAAATCATTATACAGGAGGGTCAGATACGTACGAAGCATATCAGACCTAAGGTAAGGGATAACCTTTCCAATCTCATTCTTATCCGAGATTGTTTATTCGTAAGTATTTTCTAGGGTTATTGTTATCATCAAAGTCCATGTTTTCTAAAAGTGTTTTTATGTATGTTTAATGTCATTTTTACCCATTTTGTCTTTTACTATATGGTATGTAAGGAATCTTTCTTTTGTTTATGTTACGAGGTACTTTTTGACTTTTCTGACAAAAGTACGAGGAGAATGTTTTTTTAACTTATACGGAATGAAAAGATTTATACGGTTTTATAAAGATTTATTTTTATGAAGCTTCCTCCAAAATATTTCATGACTATTTTCAACAAAATATCTTACTTTTAATACTTCATGACGTTTTGTGAGAAGAAATTGATTTTAAATAAGAAAGGATAATTTCCTCAAGATTTCATTTCAAGTGTTTTTCTATCTAGGATGACATTATTTCATATGTGTAAGTTTCAAGTATAATGTCTCTATTATTTACATGGTTTCACTTTTCATATGATGAAATGATATCCATTTGTTTTATATGGATTATGTTATAATGGAATGATGTTTATGAAACCCAATTTATTCTTTGGGTTATGATGAATGATTTATGATTGTTTTATGGCACACGTAAGGATGATTTAAATATGAGATGGGTGGGACCTATATCTCCCTCCAATGAATTGGGTAAATATTTATATCTCATGAGATAGACATGGATGAAATGGAAAGTAAATATAGTTTAGTAATACAGGGCTGGAACGGAAAATAAACCTGGTTTAGTAAGGGAATTTTTCCACTAAGATGGTCTTGGCAACAATGCCTTGGCTACTATGGAAATCATTACATGTGCATAATGTTTTTCCACAATTACATGTTTTATTCCCATGATATTTTATCATTATTAATGTATCTTTATGATCTATGCCTTATGTACTACTATGTTTTATGTCATTGCTCAAGATTTTGATGTTTAAACATTATGTTCATGTTTTTAAGTTCAAATGTATATGATTTCTTTTATTTTATCCATGCTTACTCTTACTGAGCATTTGAGCTCACCCTTTATATGTTTTCTTTTCCCCCGGATTTAAAGAAAGGTTTTAGGTAAGAAAACAAAAGGGGAAGATCTTTAGGGGAGATGATGATGATCTTTCACCATGATTAGAAGATTATTTTTCTGAGATTCCAAAGACACTAAAATATTACAGTCCTTGTGTGTTTGTTTTTGTTATGTATTATGTTTTCTGCAAAAGTAATGTCATGTCCATGTACGTCAAGCTTCAGGCCTCTACATTTTAACTGGTCAAAAATATCATCAATAAATGAAAGAATATATTTTTTCTTAACAAATCATCCATTGAGTTTTCAATAATCAACATAAAGGTTAAGTGATCCATCAACTTTATTCATAATGAGAACATAAACCACCCACAATTACACAGTAATGGATATAAATAATTTCTATAAAATAACATTCAACTAAGTTTTCATCTATTCTATTTCATCCTAATCCATGTGGTAAGAATGAATAAATACTGGTTGAGTACCAATCACTAATTTGATGGAAAACACTTCCTCCCTCACAGGTGGAAAACTAGACAAGTGAGAAGGAAAAATGTCTTGAAACTCAAGGATAAAATTAGTATTATCATGGCTCAATGATTCTCAATTCAGATCTAATGAAAACATAGATATTACATTCCCCAAATCTGGATAAGAAGGTCCGGATCTACTCAACCTTGGGTCCCATTTCTAAAAAAATACATGGAACACCCCATCATGTGAATTAAAGGAGATCCTTTCACTATAACAATTAATCCAATCATTATTAGAAATGATCCAATCCATCCCAAAAATGATGTAAAGAGTTTTTATGTTGAGATGCAAAAACTCCCAGTCATGCTCAAGATATGATAATGATAAGACATAAGAAGGACTATATTGAACCTTTTCTCTCTTTTTCCCAAGTGGTGATGTAATATCCATAACATAAGATAAAATATTTATAGGAAGATTTATAAAGTTCACAATACAAGTTGAAATGAATGCATGAGATATACTAGTTCCAAATACAGAAGTCACTAACGATGAATCTATAGTAATGATACCACTCACAGTCACTGGACCCATAAGTCCTTCCTCTGGAGACTCGTTAACTACATGAATTATCTTTGATTTGAATTCTTATGGATGGATAACCCTTTTCCTAGAATTATCTAATTGAACCACAACAAATTTTGGTGATGATAAGCTCATTCCACTACAGGGATAAGAATAGACATGGTATAACTTCTAAAAGTGACCTGAGCATCCATTAGAACCACATATCATGGATTCCTCTATGCAACCCTATTTTTGAGTTCCCTGGTTTTCTAAATGGGTAGAAAACAAAAGGGCCTCTTCTAGGGACTTTAGGAGGTCTAGGAAAACCCTAATATTAATAAATTATATGAAAATCATCATTCTTACTCTTTAATTTTTGGTAACTCACACCTCCAATATGATAAAAAGTAACTCCCATTAACCTTGACATTCCAACCATGTACTTTTCAACCATCAATGATGTATCCCTTATATCATTATAAGAAGGAAGACTCAGTAATATAAACTAATAAAGAATATCATATCAATATCCCATATATAATCATTGAGTATTAATATTTTCATTCGATATAATATTAGGTGAGAACTACATAATCTTAGTAAAACTGTCTATATATTCTATCATAGTCTTTTCATCATGTTCTTGTTTAAATAACACCAAATATTTTTTAAACATCATACAATATAGATAGAATTGGTCAATGAAATGATATTTAAATTTATTACAGTCTAAAACCTCATTCTTCTTCTCCATCCCCATTATCTCCCACCAACTCCTTCTAGGTCCCTCAAAAATAAAGTTTCCAAATTTAACCTTGATTTTATAGGAAGTTAAATGAACTGGAAATGTAGAGACCCTAAGCTTGACGTACATGGACATTACATTAATTTAGCAGAATACTTAATACATAACAAAAACAGACACACAAGGACCATAATAGTTTAGTGTCTTTGGAAACTTGGATCATAATCATCTTATCATGGTGAAAGATCTTCAACATCTCCCATAAAGATCTTCCCCTTTTGTTTTCTTACCTAAAACCTTTATTTATATCCTGGGGAAAAGAAAACATATAAAGGGTGAGCTCAAATGCTCAGTAAGGGTATGGATGGATAAAATAAAACAAATAATATACATTTGAACTTAAAAACATGAACATAATGTTTAATCATCAAAAACATGAGCAATGACATAAAACATGAAAGTACGTAAGGCATAGATCATAAAGAAACATTAAGCATGATAAAATATCATGGGAGTAAAACATGTAATTGTGGAAACCATTCAGAACTTGTTATGATTTCCATAGTAGACAAGGCATTGCTTCCAAGACCATCTTAGTGGACAAAGTCCCTTTCTAAATCGAGTTCACTCCTCGTTTCATTCCTGTAACACTAAACCGGATTAACTTACCGTTCCAGCCATGTCTATCTCATGAGATATAAATCGTTACCCAATGAATTTGAGGGAGATATAGGTCCCATCAATCTCATAATGAAATCATTCTTACTTGTGCCACAAAATAAACATACCTCATTCATAAAAACCCAATAAATAAAATGGGTTTCATAAACATCATCCAATCATCACATAATCCATATAAAAGAAATGGATATCATTCCATAATAAGAAAAGTGAAACCTTGTAAATCATAGAGACATTATACTTGAAACAAACACATATGAAATAATGTTATCTTAGATAAAAAAAATGGTTTTTATAAAACACTTGAAATGAATTCTTGAGGAAAATATCATTTCTTCTTCAAAATCAATTCCTTTCCACAAAACGTCAAGCAATTTTAAAAGAAACGAATTTTGTTCAAAATAGTCATGAAATATTTTGGAGGAAGCTTCATGAAAATAAGGCTTTATAAAACTTTAAAAATACTTTCATGTTGTATAAGTTAAAAAAACATTCTTCTCTTACTTTTTTCGGAAAAGTCAAAAAGTAACTCGTACGAAAAATGACAAAATATTCCTTTTATATCTTTTACTAAAAACTCACTGAAGGGTAAAATTGGATTTAATCAATTGTAGGTGGATGGAAACAATATTACATATTGAGTAAAAATGGATGTGGATGATAAAATACACCCTAGTAAATACCCAAGTATAAAAAATCTCGGATAAAATGAGATTGTGATATTTTCCCTTACATTAGGTCCAATTTGCTTTGTAAGTGTCCGAACCTCCTCTTCTTTGAACCGCCTCTTTGAGACCTCCTCTTAGGGAACTAAAATTGGTCTTTTAAGAAGACCAGGACCTCTAGTATGTTTCTAGGGAAGTGTAGAAGAGAATTTGGCAGGGGTTGGCCGAGCTTGAAGGCTCAAATATGTGTGAGGAGGAGAGGGAGGAGGTTCCCTTTTATAAGGGATGAGAGGGGCACCTTTGGAATAACAAAATATATTATTTTATTATAAAGTAAAATTCGGTTTTTAATAGCTCCAAATTGATATATTTAAAAGATAAGGTGTGGATGGGTCTAAGTCATCTCATCCAATAGAATTTAGACAAGTTTAGGTATCAATTTTAACCTTATCATTTAGATTTAACTTTAAATTAGATAATTTAACTTTTACCATGTCTTCTTGTTTTCTTACACTATAAGGTTAATAAACTTACTATATCAAGCCAAAAGAACCCCAAGTTGTTTATTATAAATATATATAACCTTATATAAGTAATTTGGCCGAACCATATATTTTTAGGAATAAAATAACAATTAATAATATAATATTTCTTTTAAAAACTATTTTATGTCAATTTTAGCAATATTTAGTAATTGATTTTTGTGAAAATCATAACAGAATGATTAGTTCGATAAATGTTAATTAAATCAATACTAACATGTCATATTAACCTTGTAAATGAGTTAAATTCATAAAAATTCTAAAATTACATTTATTTTGGTATTTATAACATCAATTATGTCAATATTTCATTAATAAGATAATTACTGCATCATATTTGTGTCATAAATAAATTAAATTATTTAATATCTGAAAATTTCGAATAAAACACCATTATGTAGGAAATTTTTTTTGATTTATAATTAATTTTTATAGTTGAATTTAGCTTATTTATAACCCTATATTAAAAATGATTTAGTTATTAAACATTGATTTTATCTATTTTAACCCTTCTTCAAATAAATTAATAATAAATGTCCTAATCTAATCCAAGTGGACCTAAATGGTCCTATTTTATTCCTAAGGTTTTTTTAGGTCGAATTACACTTGTCCAATAGAATTAGGATATGTGTTAGGGTAATAATAATATCATTTTTACCCATAATTTCCCTATTTACTTTTAACCGTGGTAAAAAAATAAAAAGTAACTATTCACAAAAAATTATTTTCATCTCATTGAACCACATTTTAGTCCTTGATATTAACCATGTCTCTCGGATTTTTTAAATTTCACTCACAGAAGTGGTAAAATTATGTTTTAGGAAAAATTCATTTTTTTTAACTACCACTTAGTTTTTCACTATTCATCAAAAAATGAAAGTTTCCAGAAAAATACAAAAAATTAGGCATAAGATATATTTGATATTATGAATTCAAAAATGATGTCTATTTTACCAAATTCAAAACATATCAGTTGCATTAATTAATTTAAAATTCAATTCCCGTCGTCAAAACAAATAGTGTGTTCTTAAGAGATAATAACTATCAAAAGATTGACACTTGTTTATGTCTGGTTTAAATGTGAAATTACATCCAATGACCAACATTGTATTAAATTATAAAAATATTTTCTAAATATACTTTAAAACCACTCAAATAAATAACTTATCACTAATAGTTATTTCGATTAAAAAAGTTGTTTTTAATTAAAATTTAGTAATTTTCACTATTCATCAGAATTTGAATGTTATCCGAGAAGTACTAAAATTTTACCCTAAGCTAATTTTGATATTCAGAATCCAAAAATGAAGTCAATTTTGAAAGATAAAATTTATAAAATTTCAAAAATTAATTATTACTATTCATAACTGCTAGTTTTAATAATATTGTAATAGCATATCGTTGTTTAGTGAAACACGGTATTGCGTATGATGCAAGCTATCGAGGAAGGCCGTGGTTGCGTGTAAAACAACCCAAGTCAGGTTTGCATATTGTGCAAGAATCCTTCGTTGTTTCATATAACATAATCCAACCATATTTCATTTATACATTGAATATATATATATATACACTCAAAGTTGTGTAGAATAACTATTATCAAAATTGTGTGTAACACGATCCAAGAATAGTGTTGCGTATACTGCAAGCTAATACGGTGTTGCGTATAGTGCAAGGTAATCTTGGTGTAGCATACAACACAAGACATTAATGAAATTAAAAAAATATTTTTCATAAAATCTCGGGGTGTTACATTCTACCCCCCTTAAAATGAATTTCGCCCTCGAAATTCGTCGAAGTTATAAATGGTTTACTACTAGAAAGTTTATTTAATAGAAACCCACATCGTAAAAAGGAATACCAAAACATGGCTTTAAAAACTAAAGTATGAAATGTAATGGTTACCCAAATTAACTCATCACCGGGTTTCCACGTAGGAGAACATAGGTTAAAATATGGATATGGAAGAAAAATCTAACCATCAAGTTCTGATGGAGAGTGGTAGAGAACATGGCTATGAAAAAGCCAACAATCAAAAAGCCATAAATTTGTGATGATCTAAGGTACAATCTAATTCATCGGATATAAGGTCACTAGAACAACATTTTTGGTTTTCAAGATCATTTCCCTAAAGTTGATGAATTAAAAGAAATACTTACATGATTTTGGTACAGTCTCATTGTTGTTTGTGAATTGAAAAATTTCCACTTCATCCCTTAAAGAAATTAAGTTGAATTTGTTATTCGTAATGTGTTAACAGATTATGTGATAGAATGATGGGTCATTCCTTCTGTTTCAAACAAAAGGTTTTCAAAAGTTATAAGTCCATCAACTAGTTAGATTAATCGTATATGGTTCCAAAAATGAACTTATACTTCATATATCATACCCCTTACTAAAATAAAACTAGTTTCTACTAACCAGGGACTTACTATAGGCAAGTGGTAGGCGATAAAGGCCAATCGTACTTCGGTTGTGGGTTCGATTCCCACAGCCTTGTCCAATGCGATGGGTTGTCACCCGTCCTGCAGGTTGTCCTTTTTCTAAAACTAAATTACTATAACATCCATCAATAATATCAAAAAAAATTCTATCCTTAAACAATACTAACTTATGTCCAACATAATCCATTCCAATCTTTAGGCTTATCTAAAATACATCAGTCCAAGATCATAGTATAAAGAAAACAATTACTAGAAAGGTTATCTACCAAGAATGTGAATACAAGCATTTATCTAACATATATTATAAGATATATCTTGTTGGTTTCATTCCAAACACTTGAATACCTTAGTCATATATTCTCTTGAAAGATAAATTACCATAGAACCTTAGTTAAAACACGAATAATGTCAAAAGGTAACTCTTTCCTCATACCAAAATCCCAAAAATCTATATAATCAAACCATAATATCACTTAGTCCTTATATCAATCATTAGATCATGAATACAATCAAACATCTCCTTATCTTATTATCGCTTCATTATGCACATATCATCTACTTTCCAAAAATATCTGAATAACCATCCATGGTTACCGGTACCATTCAACATATAATTTCAAATACTTTAGGAAAAACAATAGTGTAACAATCCTTATATGATTCTTCATTCCATAGTACCATTAACTATACAACATAACTCTTGATAAACATACAATTATTCCACTACCTTCTTAAACAATTGACCGAGCTTCAAAAATTCTTTCATCTCACATATCATTTGTAGTCTCTTCATCATCATCAACATAAATACTACGCATATGGCCGTACTGATTCTCTTCATGAGACTTTCCCTTAGGGAATTGGTTTGCATAATGCCCGTACATTCCACATTTAATCATTTAACCATTGTTGATGTTGTAGAAATACCATTATCCTCATCCATGGTGTTAACTGAACCTTTTCCATTGCACTTACTGGCTTTGTGTCCTTCTTTTCCACACCCAAAGCTTCTTCCAATTCCCTTGAAACAATCTCCCTGATGCCTCTTTCCACATGATTTACATGAGGGAAATAGAACTTTCTTTCCTCTATGATCATCATGAAACTCCATCTTTCTCTTATTATCTGAGTCGGGAAACTTACCAAAGTTGAGATTATTGATCATATTATGAGATTGCGGATTAGGCATAATAACGATGTTTGGACTTCCAAATCTCATTTCATTTGGTTTCTCATGAAGAATATCACTCCATTGTCCGTCATATCCTCCATTATCATGAATCTTCCTGTTTCCAGCCATTTTCTAAAACCCAAAAAGAATAGTGTGAGAGGCAAAAATCATGCTAGAGAAAACTAGATAATAAAGGGGGGGTATCCTCAATATCTAACATCTTAGGCTAAATTCTATGATCGTTACCATAGTTATAGGACTATATCCTATACATATACTTATCCTTAGGGACATCCCTAGACATTCCTTAGAAATATCTCTAGGGATCTCACTAACGTTTTCTCATCCTAGTTTCCAAAGGTTGACTAAACCTTTCCTCTAGTACCAACTGTAGAGACCCAAAGCTTGACGTACATGGACATTACCTTACTTTAGAAGAATACTTAATACATAACAAAAATAGACACACAAGGACCGTAATAGTTTAGTCTCTTTGGAAACATGTATCATAATCATCTAATCGTGGTGAAAGATCTTCAACATCACCCATAAAGATCTTCCCCTTTTGTTTTCTTACCTAAAACCATTATTTATATCCTGGGGAAAAGAAAACATATAAAGGGTGAGCTCAAATGCTCAGTAAGGGTATGCATGGATAAAATAAAACAAATCATATACATTTGAACTTAAAAACATGAACATAATGTTTAATCATCAAAATCATGAGCAATGATATAAAACATGGAAGTACGTAAGGCACAGATCATAAAGAAACATTAGGCATGATAATATAGCATGGGTGTAAAACATGTAATTGTGGCAACCAATCTGCACTTGTTATGATTTCCATAGTAGTCAAGGCATTGCTGCCAAGACCATCTTAGGGGACAAAGTCCCCTTCTGAATCGAGTTCACTCCTCGTTTCAGTCCTGTAACACTGAACCGGATTAACTTACCATTCCAGCCATGTCTATCTCATGAGATATAAATCTTTACCCAATGAATTGGAGGGAGATATAGGTCCCACCCATCTCATAATGAAATCATTCTTACTTGTGCCACAAAATAAACATACATCATTTATTAAAACCCAATAAATAAAATGGGTTTCATAAACATCATCCAAACATCACATAATCCATATAAAATAAATGGATATCATTTCATAATAAGAAATGTAAAACCATGTAAATAATAGAGAAATTATACTTGAAACATACACATATGAATTAATGTTATCTTAGATAAAAAATGGTTTTGATAAAACACATGAAATGAATTCTTTAGGAAAATAACATTTCTTCTTCAAAATCAATTTCTTTTCACAAAACGTCATGCAATTTTAAAAGCAAAGGATTTTGTTGAAAATAGTCATGAAAAATTTTAGAGTAAGGTTCATGAAAATAAGGCTTTATAAAACCGTAAAAATCCTTTCATGTCGTATAAGTTAAAAAACATTCCTCTCGTACTTTTGTCGGAAAATTCAAAAAGTAACTCGTACGAAAAACGACACAAGATTCCTTTTATATCTTTTACTAAAAACTCACTGAAGGGTAAAATTGGATTTAAACAATTGTAGGTGGATGGAAATAATATTAAATATTGAGGAAACCTGGATGTGGATAAAAAAATACACGCCAGTAAATACCAAATTATAAAAAATCTTGGATAAAATGAGATTGTGATATTTTCCCTAACCTTATGTCCGATTTTCTTCGTAAGTGTCCGAACCTCCCCTTCTTTGAAGCGCCTCTTTGATACCTCCTCTTAGAGCACTAAAATTGGTCGTTGGAGAAGAACAGGACCTCTAGGATGTTTCTAGGGAAGTGGAGAAGAGAATTTGGTAGGGTTTGGACGAGCTTGAAGGCTCAAATTTGTGTGAGGATGTGAGGGA
Source organism: Viscum album (assembly GCA_963277665.1). Classification (NCBI taxonomy): domain Eukaryota; kingdom Viridiplantae; phylum Streptophyta; class Magnoliopsida; order Santalales; family Viscaceae; genus Viscum; species Viscum album. The sequence continues at coordinate 1,989,501,816 of OY728141.1, forward strand.
GAAGGTGCCCTTTTATAAGGGGGGAGAGGGGCACCTCTGAAATTAATAGTTTATTTTATTATAAAGTCAAATTCGGTTTTTAAAAGCTCCAAATTGATATATATCGAAGCTAAGGTGGGGATGGGTCTAAATACTCTCATCCAATAGAATCTAGACAAGTTTAGGTATCAATTTTAACCTTATCATTTTGATTTAACTTTAAGTTATATAACTTAACTTTTACCGTGTCCTCTTGTTTTCTTACACTATAAGGTTAATAAACTTACTATATTAAGCCAAAAGAACCCCAAGTTGTTTATTATTAATATATATAACCTTATCTAAGTCATTTGACCGAACCTTAGATTTTTAGGAATAAAATTACAATTAATAATATAATATTTCTTTTAAAAATAATTTTATGTCAATTTTAGCACTATTTAGTAAATGATTTTTGTGAAAATCCTAACAGAATGATTAGTTCGAAAAAAGTTAATTAAATCTATACTAACATGTCATATTAACCTATAAAATTAGTTTAATTCATAAAAAGTCTAAAATTACATTTATTTTGGTATTTTAAACATCAATTATGTCAATATTTCCTTAATAAGATTATTACTGCATCATCATTGTGTCATAAATAAATTAAATTATTTAATGTCTGAAAAATAAAAATAAAATACCATTATGTAGGAAATATTTTTAGATTTCTAATGAATATTTATAGTCTAATTTATCTTATGTATAACCCTATATTAAAATGATTTAGTTATTAAACTTTGATTTTTACTATTTTAACCCTTCTTTAAATAAATTAATAATAAATGTCCTAATCTAATCCAAGTGGGCCTAAATGGTCATATTTTATTCCTAAGGTTGTTTTGGGTCGAATTAAACTTGTCCAATAGAATTAGGACATGTGTTAGGGTAATAATAGTATCATTTTTACCCTTAATTTCCCTATTTAGTTTTAACCGTGGTAAAACAAAGTAAAAAGTTACTATTCACAAAAAATTATTTTCATCTCATTAAACCACATTTTAGTCCTTGATATTAACCGTGTCTCTCTCATTTTCTAAATTTCACTCACAGAGGCGGTAAAATTAATTTTTATGAAAAAATTATTTTTTTTAACTACCACTTAGTGGTTTCACTATTCATCAAAAAATGAAAGTTTCCAGAAAAATACCAAAAATTAGGCCAAAGCTATATTTGAAATTATGAATTAAAAAATGTTGTCTATTTTACCAAATTCAAAACATATCAGTTGCATTAATTAATTTAAAATTTAATTCCCGTCGACAAAACAAATAGCGTGTTCTTAAGAGATAATAACTATCAAAAGATTGACACTTGTTTATGTCTGGTTTAAATGTGAAATTACATACAATGAAAAACATTGTATTAAATTTTAAAAATATATTCTCAATATACATTAAAACCACTAAAATTAATAATTTATCACTATTAATTATTTTGATTAAAAAAGTTGTTTTAAATTAAAATTTAGTAATTTTCACTATTCATCAGAATTTGAATGTTATCCGAAAAGTACCAAAATTTCACCCTAAGGTAATTTCAATATTACAAATCCAAAAATGAAGCCCATTTTGAAAGATGAAATTTATAAAATTTCAAAAAGTGGTTATTACTATTCATAATGGCTAGTTTTAATAATATTTTAATAGGATATCGTTGTTTAGTGAAACTCAGTATTGCGTACGACGCAAGCTATCGAGGAAGGCCACAGTTGCGTGTAAATCAAGCCAAGTCCGGGTTGCGTGTTGTGCAGGAATCCTTCGTTGTTTTGTATAACAAAATCCAACCATATTTCATTTATACATTGAATATATATATATATATATACTCAATGTTGCGTAGAATAACTATTATCAAAATTGTGTGTAACACGATCCAAGAATAGTGTTGCGTATATTGCAAGCTAATATGGTGTTGCGTATAGCGCAAGGTAATCATGGTGTAGCACACAACACAAGACATTAATGAAATTAAAAGAATATTTTTCATAAAATCTCGGGGTGTTACAGGAAATGTTGCTTGATCTATCTCAACCAATACTGATCGTGTCAAGGATTATTAGAGATGTTGAACACAAAAGGAATTTGGAGAAGTGATTCTTAATAATTATTCCAAAAAATATCTTTTTGATGCATCACAACTAAAACATGAATGGGAAAAGGTGGAGGATCATGTCCCAGAGTTTGTACAACACACATGATAACCTCAACTAGATCCTGGTCCACGAGAGGGTTTTGTTGTTGAGGTTCATCAGTAGCTTCCACCTAGATCCTAATTTTAAATCTTCTTAGTGTCATGATTATACAAAAAAAATTAGTATAAATCATTGAATACATAAAAAAGGATACTCCGATCAACACTCAAACAACAACAATAGGGTAAATTAATCCCAATGGATAGATAAAAAATATTTGGATTTCAATCTATCAAAACCAAACAAATGGATAATACAAGAACTATTCTTGAAGAAGAATTTCTCAATCCAACCCTGGTGACTCAAGTGTCATTAATGTGGGTTATGGAATGGATCTTAGACATAAAAAATTCCTATGTCTGGAAAATATTTCACAACTACATATTAACATCAAAGAAAGATTCTTAACTTGCACCTTTAACACATATTTGTCATGAACTAGCCTAGATAACCTAGTACCTAGATAATTAGGTAGCTGAAGACATATACCATTGAGATATCCCAATACCCATAGGTTGGTGACTAGAACCTAAAATCATACAAGGAAAATAAGGAACAATTTTAAACCTAAACAACATAATAAACAACTAAATGTCAGTATTCTCAAAAGAAATCTACACCTAAAGAACTATACCAGAAGTCAAATAGTTATACAAACCAAAATTACAACCACAATGTTCTAGAAAATTAGGTAATTAGACCGTGTCCCAATTAACACAATAGCTCAAAGTCCAAAGATCACAAAAACTACCACCCCCAATTGGTGCTTTCCCCTTACTCAATCCTAGTAGGAGGACATCTACAGACTCCCAATGAAATAGTTAGGGTGTGACCTAAAATCTCAGTATGGTCTCACCAAGGATACCATAATAACATTCCACAATTAATTGACCAAATAAATAGTCCAATTTAAGAAAAAAAAATCATGAAATTTTAATTTAATATTTAAAACCAATCATGATTTACATTTCAAATTATGGAACTATTCCAAAAAAATGTCTTAAATAAACATTATATTTAAATTTTTTTTATAAATTCATAAATAATTTCTATAATAGTTTACAAATAATGGAATATATTTCAAATATAAACCAAGGTGAAACATGGTAATATTCTAAGTGGTATGATAGTTCCAGGATATGATATCCTATCAAACTCAAATAAGAGATCACGCTAATATGGGTACACTCATCTCTCAGACACTTGTCAAAGAAGAAACATACCATACCATTAGGGTTGTGACCTACTGGATTATGTTTTTTGTACCTGTAATGTGTCAATAGATTGTTGTCCCAAATAAATTTCTAACAACCTAGTATTGTATGTTCTATAACAATATTCAATAATGGTAAATGTATTTCAAAATTTTTTAAAATACAATTCTCCAAATTTCCATTTATAAACGAAAATGGGGTTTTAATCAAATCATGACTTTTTTTCTAGTATAAAACCAATGCATTATTATCAAAACATATTAATGCATTTCCCATAAATAAAATTTGTAACCAATTTCACAAATCAATTTCATAATTTAAAATCCAAAATTAAATTAAAAATTTTAATTTTAAGAAATTATCCATCCAATTTCTATAAATATAGTCTTTATCGACTTAACTAGGGGTTTTCCCTAATTTCATTCTAGAGTAAATCCAAATCACAATTTACAAGAAATTATATTTTCATAATAAAATTGACAAAAAATTAATTTAAATGAAGAAATTTATGGTTAAATCAATTCGAATTTCATAAAAGAAACCACTTACCTTGGGATAACAGGATCACATATCCCAAAGATATAAATGGCAAACTCCAATGAATAATGAAAATAATAAATATATGATAATAAAACCGTGATTAAAGATCTAATTTTTTTTGATTTAATCCTTAAACAACATATATATCTAACAAAATATATGAAATTTAGAGAGGAAGAGACCAAGAGAGAGGGAACAAGAGGAGAAATTTTACCAGGGAAGGATCAAATGACTATTATAACACATTGAATTTCTTAAGAAGTGGTTTAAAGGTGAAAAAATTTTCCTTTGAGAGCTTCCAAGATCTAGGAAAATGTTATAGGATGAGTGAGGCCTGAGTGTGGGTATTAATGGGGATTTGAGAATTTTTTTAAAAAAATAAGATTAATTAAATCTTGTGTTTATTGTTTTTTGGATGGGGTCATATATTTTTTAGAATAGTGTTCCCAAACCACGCCCCCATGATGGTGGGGTTTCATGGTTTCTCATTTTTTAGAACATGGTTTGTCAAACCATACACATAATGTGTAGAACCATGCTACCTAGTTTTTCATGGTTTTCACTATTAGGGTGCATGATTTAGGAAAAGCATTAACCAACCATGAACAAACAAAGATCCCTTAAAAATTTCAAACATTTCACAAGATGATCCTCTAAATGATACCCAACATTACCATGATCCAAAGAGTGGTTAAGGAGTACATAAAAATATTAGAAGTATATTTTATGTAAGATGAGAGGTCATCTCACCATCCCCCAAAGATCAGAATGGGGGGGTTTTATAAGAAAGGGGGATTTTCATAGATGGAAAGTGGTTTTTGATGGAATTGAGGAATTTATGAATTGGAATGGTTGTATCACACCTATGAAGGACATCGTCAATATTGTTTTGTAGTAGTGAAGCACCATCCAAATCGTAGATGAAATTATCAATCCTTTGTAGGATCGTGAAGTGCCATCAGAATTACAAAGGACACCATCACAACATCACGCGTTTGTGAAGGGTATTTCTCAATTTGGGAGTATCGTGAGATCTAGTGGTTTTCACCGAAAAAGGGGTGCATGAAAAAGAATTATTTAGAGTTTTTTTGGACTTTTGACATGGATTTATTTTTAATATGTTTTTCTTTCTCTAACTACTCCCATATCACATATTTTGGTGACAAAAAATTCCCCCATCAGAATGGGAGTTGATGGAAAAGGGTGGGGGTTCAAATTCGGAGTGAGAATCGCTGAAAATAGATAATTTCTCCCTTTTGTAATGGTCTTTTACAATTCCCACTCATGATGTAGATTCATGATAGTCACTACTGAAAATGTCATTTAAAATCATAGGAAATTCGTGCAACTATAAATATTGGGGGGGGTCAATTGTACCAGAACATCATGTGATGAAAGGACTTCACTCTCCTTTAATGAAGGTCTTCATGTTAATAAACTTTCTCCATGAATTTTACTTTAGAGAAGTAGACTTATGTAAATTTTCATGATGAATGCTTCTTAGCAAACCAGACACCATGAAAGACATTATTGTGATGCGAGCCCAATGACCCATCGCTCCATGAAGAGTCTCCATGAATAGTCTTCTGAAATAGTTTTCACGAATAATCTTTTCAAAGAAGACTATTTTTTATGTATCGAATCTTGTGGTTTCTTAGGAATTTTATTAATAATTTAACCCAGACTATTATTAGAGGGAATACATGGAGAAAACATCATGATTAGGGAGTGAATTTTAAGTGCCTCTAATAATAAAGCACTTTTGGAGATACTTTTTGTGTCTTCAAAGGAACATCCTTTTTTAAATGGGCTTCTACATTATGGATTCATATAGAGAGAGGATATTTTATCCCCATATCATGTAGGAATGATCCATATTACTAGTTTAGGGGTGTAGTATGATAGTAGTAGTTTTATATGGATGTTGCGGGACAAATATTGAAAGACCACGCACCCATCACCAAAGAATGCCTCTACAACCATATCAACTACATTGATGGGGAGAATCTGAAAGATAATGTATCCCCACTCTAATATCAAAAAACTCTTTGGGTGGGTTTAGGGTATCCACATAAGGGATGGAATGATGGTTGGTATTTTTGCAAGGGTGAAAAATTCACATATGAGTGGGTCTGGGTCTACTGGACATTCTCTTCATGCCCAGAATTAATGTAAATGATGAAATGGGTAGGACATTATGAAGCATAATTGGCTTCACAGATCCATGTTTACTAGCCATAGATGATCATTCTTTAGCTATTGAGATAATGGTCATCAGGGACCAATACATTCTACATGCATCACAGAGAGGTTAGTTCCAGCCTATTGGACTTTAACTAAATATCTGGGATCCTCGTCCTCGGGTGATGTATGAAAACTTCCTCCTATAGGAGACTATATTGGGGAAAATGATCAGTTTTTTTTCTTGGACAAGGCACTGCTGGATCTAGTGTAGGACATCGTTGGGGTGAATCGATGGATGAAATACATCCCCTTTATGTAGTGGTTCAGATACTTCATGAATAGTCTAGAAAAAGATACCGATGAGGGGGAGGATCTTGTATGGAAGTTTCTGATGAGGCTATACACAGTTCTTAGGGGATAACTATAGGGAAAATAGGGCTCCAACTTGATATTTCTAGAACTGGTCATGTGGAAGTTGTGGGGATATAATTTCTAGACTAGACATCAACCCAAAGTTAGTCTGGAGGGATTCATCATCACACTCATTTGTGGTTGGATGTTCTCAATGAGTGTTCTATACAAGGTGTTGTAGCCCTGAACATTTATAATGGAGGTGATTCTGGAAATAGGGTGGTGTGTCGACCATACTATCCCAACACAAGAAACGTTATACACGTTACATTGGAATATCCGTGAACTGAAGATACCACTACATGTGTGTGGGCCATTTAACTTCATATATAGCTGTGTGGCCTCACACATGGGGGGTTATAAGTAATTGAACCCCTTTTACCATCCCAAAATAATCTTTTGGTCAAAAATCGTGCACATTGTGGGGAGTGATACATTGATGTTTGGGTTGGGGGAAGTTCTCGATAAGGTTGGGTTAGGGGGTCACTTCATCTTTCAACATTTCACTCTGCCGAAATGTGTGGTGAGTGATGATGGCATAGGGACAAGGGAATAAAGATTGTAACTCTTATACATTAAAGTTGGGGCACTGGTATCAAGAGTTAACTACATCCAGTCTATGAGCCACATAATCCACACCAGTTTTCAAGGTTGTTTAGGTGTCTATAGTAGGTAAAATTAAATGTGAACTCAATGGAGTTTGATCAGTTTCATAATTTAATGATGTGGTAGCTATAGTGTATGATCACACACAAAGATGGAATGATTTTTAATAAGATGGCACCACCCACTTCTGCGTATTGTATTACTTATGACCATGCACGATGTTAAGAGAGAGAAAATCCTAGGATCATTCTAAAGTAATGGGCCACCTGGGAAAATGAATGGGTGGTCCCTCTACAAAGGGGAATTGTCCGAACAGTGGCTGAAGAGCACCATGGTTGAAGACCTAGTCTGGTGGATATGATAATAATAGTGGGTCAAGCACTCCATGGGCCCGGATAGTCAGCGGATATTGGGAGAGGAACAACACCCGACTCGATGCTCCTGGGTAAGCGGTCATGGGAAGAAGGTGGGCCTTCTGCATTGATTCCAAGGGTGCATGTTCAAGGACCATGGAAATGAGTACATCACTGAAATTACCCATTTGAAACCATATATCCTGATGCCTCGAAGGTATGGGAACTTCCCAATAAGATCTCAAATCCCTAGGGGTGTGGTAGTAACTCACTACTGATAGGATATATATCCAAGATATGGGCCATGTAATGGTAGGCTTATATGATCGCTATTCTAAAGAGATGCAATACTTGAAAAAGTTGGAGGATTCAATTCACTCTCGAGGGTACAGTGCACCCTACAGCCGATTAGGTGGGGTTGTCTTTGGGAATTCATTCCACTCTTTAATACCATGCTAGTTGTGCAACTAACAGTACATATACAATTGAAAAAATGGAAGACACGTGGGGGATGGATTCATATCATATCAAAGAAGGAGATAATAATACTACTACCCACTAGGTAAACTCACTGTTCTTTTCATGCCCGTTAACATCACTCAATCTTTGATCTTGTTTCCTAACAATCTTTTACATTGGTAGTAATTGGATAGAACTAAAGAAGTGGGGGTTCATGATAGGAATCATTTGGAGGGAAAAGTGTCCTCAACATATTAATGGGAATGTGTCAGGACCCTTCCCAATATTGTCACCACGTGAGAAAAAACATTGGTGTCTTCTAATAAAGTAGTAGGTGCAGGGGTTGGGATCGAAATAGTGGATGCCAATCTTCCATCAGAATTGGATAGGGACACTATAGTGGTTAAACCATCCATAGAGGTTCCATTGGAGGGGAATGTTGTGACCATGACCTCAATGGGGGTGGTTGAGGGAAATCCCTTAAAAATGACTCTTTAAAGTGTTTTGGTGGCTAAATTGACCAATGTCGTGCCACCAGAAGTGGATGATGGTGCTAAAGTTCTATTGGAAGAGTTAGTAATTTCTTTAGAGTCTATAATGTATGTTGAGGATGCATTGGATGTGAATATTATTGAATTTACACTAGTGGTTTCTATGGTAGGTGGGGATGAGATGACGCCACAAGAAGGGGTATCCAATGGGAGTAGGGATGATGGTGTCCACCTATGTGGGGCCTGTAGATGAAACAATGAATTCTTCCATAGGTGGAGAGGCTGATGAGGAATTGTTCCCTAGGATATTCATCTAGATGTTTTTACCTCTAGATTAAATAGTTTTCTATCATGTCATATTGGAATACCAATACCCATCTGATCAAACCAAAAATATATTGGCGAACATTCCTGTCCATTAACCAGACCCACCTCATGATTACCTGGATTTTGTCCTAGAGGTCACTAAGAATGATTGGACTAACCCTCGAAAGGTGTGAAGAATAAACAGAACATTATCATTCAAATCCATATAGATGAACTTCCACAATGATTAGGATCCCTCTTCCATTGGTTAGTTAGAATGGGGGCTTCGGAGGTGAATTAAATCACTTTTCATTAGCTGGCCCATGACTCCCTCATTTATTGGGAACATTAAATAAGTAAATTGATCTATATATCCTAGAGGAAACAAAAGTTTTAGGGTTCTTAGGCTCTTAAAAATGCTGATGTTAAAATTTTATACATAAAGGGACTGTCACAGAAACATGCGATGGCCGCTGCTACTGTGGATGAGATCACTAACAGTGTGAGGGATCAACTAGATATGTTTGGGTACAAGGAGGATGAGATCAAGAAGGCTTAGGACATGTGTCGGGTAGAGTAGAACTGAAAGTGGATAAGGGGTGGAGATTTTTTCTCCACATCCAATTAAGATAAGAAATACCATACAGCATGTCATCAGGTCTTCGAGACCACATAGTAGATGCTAGCTGAGCTCAAGTTCTAGATCGTTGAGGTGGAGCCGTAGAGGCACATTTTGAAGGGAGGAGGACCTGATATTTTGATTTCCTATAATTTTATTTTTTCATAATATTCATGATTGAAAATATTTCTTTGAATTATTTTATTACATCTATCATATTTTTGAGGAAACCAATAATCATTCCCTAACTTGACGTGCATCATGCCAAGTGTGAGAAACTAGGTATGACAATGTGATTGGTTTTCATATGAGAATGCATGATAATGATTAATAAATCAGGGTTTGATATTGTGGACTGAACAACAACAGTGTTTGGGTAGTGAGAGTCTATGGCTATAGAATGTGGCTCTCAAAATAACCAATGTTCTTTTCTTATTTTCTTTAACGCATGAATGGGATAATTTTAGGGTTGTTGGATTGGACATAAATAATGGAAAATAGAGAGGGGTGAATAAAATTTCCCAAACTATAGAACATTTAGAGACTGTAATTGGAAAATAGGTTAACTAATAACCATGTTTTAAACATATCATCTATACCATTAGACAATAATGGGGACAAAAAATGAGGTTTGACTGATGAACTTATTCAAAACATGGAACCAATCTCAAAATTTCAATCAAATTCTTCTCAAATATTGTCCAAGAATAGTAGTTAAACCAAAATGGCATGATTCCATGATGTTTGAGGGTGAATTCATATGTGGAAGAGAATGAGGATCCAAATAATCTTTAGGAGAAGCGTTGAAAATGAGTGATGTAATGTTCCATGGGATTCCAACACTCATTTAATTATGTCACCATCACATGGAGAACATTTTTGTAAGATTGTTTTTCTAAAAAAAGATCAAACCCATATTTTAAATTAGTCTCATCATGGATGTCATGTTATAGATAAAAATGTTATTAATGTGGTACTTAGAAATAGAAGGATGGCCCTTTAAGTGAGGGCATGGGATGTTTTCTAGTCCTACATCATGCATCTCAGGATGATAGAAACAATGTTTAATGTCATATAGTGAGGATTATGCATTTTATAATTTAATAATGTGTTATTAGGATGTGTCTCATAGTTTAATGTCATACAATAGGGTTTTTGTACCTAGTTTAGGGTTGTATAAAATATACCATGAGAATAGTTTAAGGTCATGTTGCATAGACCCAGGAAAATCCATATAAATTCATGATGTTGGGACTATGGAAGTGTCTATTTGAAATGTATTTGTGCGACAATATGGAAATAAACCCAAAGGGAATGACCCAAAATCGTCTTGTGTACGACAAAAGTATCAAGAGGTAGACAATAAAAATTTTATGGTTTCTTATCTTATACTATAGGCGATGTAAAAATTTTAATTCCATAATTATTAGACCATAGTATGCTCCAAAATGATATGTGTAGTGTGGACGGTTAGAAAAACCATTGTGAATGTGGGCCAACGAATCCCAACACTACACCACATATCAACAAGAGTATTCTCCTAGAATTTAATGTCATAATTCTTGAACATATACTCATATTTTAATGTCAAATAGTTTTCTCCAAGTATCCTTTGTGTAGCATGACCATATCGTTATACACTCTACTAGAACTCCAAAACCCACATGAGTCCTACATAGTGTGGGAAAAAATGAATGGTAAGGGGTTATTTTTGACATGTGTGCAAAAACATTAAGGGTAACGAGATACTAGGTTGAGATATTCAAATAACACTAGACTTCTTACTTGATTCATGAAAATGAATGAAGGGGAACCACCAAGGGTGTTGGTATTCCACCAAGATATATAGAGTTGGAAAGGTGGTAATTTGAGAGTTTAAAAAAATGGATAAAGTGGTGGCTGGTGAGTAGGGATTTACTATGTACGTTGTTCTAAACACATTCACCACAACCATACGAGTCAATAATGGGGTGAGAAAATTCAAGATGGTATTTTGACTAAGTTCGATACACTGGATACGTTGTCTACTTCTAGCAATCAATTAGGGTGTTATCCCAAAATAATTTGTGATCCAAAATGGAATGAGGTAATCAATTTTAGGGGTACATGTAGATATAGATGATGATGGAAATCTAGAACAAGAAATAGTAATAGTGTGGAATGGGTTGTATTGGAATATAAGATTCAGATCTTGGGTTTTTAAATAGTTTAAATTTTTATTGCATGGACCATGGCTATGATTTTTAGGTCGTAGAGTTTGAAACATGATCTCTTAGTTTATGGCCACAATGTTTATATAATATAGAGTGTCCCAAAAAATGGAGATGCATAAAATGGAAGAGTGACAAACATGATTTGAATGAGGACATAAGATGCCCAAGGCAACACCATGAATTCCTAAGAGGACTCTCATATAGTCTGTGTTCATGATTCATGGAATATGAATGGATTTTAGTTTATGGTCTTAAAACTCATACCATGATCGGGCAAAGGGGGAGAAGGATTCAAAGAATTTTCAACTGGCCCTTGGGATGATAATTCCAAGTGATTCTATATAACCCAAAGAATGAAAATCAATCCTCATGTAGTATTGGAAGGTAACACAGATACTTTATGTTCATACAGTATATACCATGGTGGACTGTTTAGAGCCATTACATTGGTCTATGGGAAAAATATCCTTCTAAGGGTATATATATGGCATGAAAGAGGTAAAACCAATTTTGAACTAGTAAATACAAGATCATTTACAAAATACACACCTTAAGATGAACTTCATTCTATATAATGTCGTAATTTCGGGGCTATAATTGAGTCTAAGGGGACCAAGGGTTAATGAATTTTCAGTTGGTCCTAAAGATGATAAGTTAGAGTGTCACTAATTATCCTATAATGATATAAATAAATCTATATGTAGTTATACAAAATGGTGCATTAAGATACAAACATTGGTATGGGTTACCCTCTTTGTCGATGGGTTAAGAGATATCCAATACTTATTTCAAGGTATCCCATGATCATGGAAAGGGGAAAATTTTGTTAATCATCTCATTCATATCATATAAGGCATACTAGTTTAAAACGAGGTAAATAACATTTCATATTAATATGTAAGAGGAATCTCAGTTTTATACATCTTATGATCATAGTTTAATGTCATATGTTGCGGATGTAGGTTCCTAGTTTAAGGACATAGAGTTTACACCTATGAGGTTTGTTACCCCAAACATACATGTTTAATGAAGTGTAATGAAAACCCCGACGTGAATGAAGGTCAAGGAAGATCACCAACATGAAAAATAGTTTGTAGAGAAATCCGCATGTAGTTTAAAGTCGTTATTCTTGGACTTACTCTGAATATACAATGGTCATGTGGCCTAGACCATAGGGGGGTATTAGTTTAAATTCTTAAATATCAGACCACAAAAAATGGGAGTGACTCAAGAAGATATGTGTCTTGTTGTGGAAGTAAGTATTCGATGTGAATGAGGGATTAAGAGGCCTAGTTTCACATTACATATTCCATAGAAGAATTTAATATATTTTAGAGTCATAATTTTTGGACTATATAATCTCTGGTCAAGGTTATGGGGTTTGAACAAAATGGGGGAATTTTATTATAGGAATTAATATAGGGTGATGGAACAACAAACCCAACATGAATGGGGGACTAGGAGGTCTACAACCAAGTTACACCTCTTGAAGAAAACCAACATACAGTTTAATGATGTGATGCTTGGACTAGGATTCCTATTTTATGGTCATAGAGGTTAGAACCTTTTAAAACAGATTAAGAACATGTTTCATGTACCATATAATCTTAGTATAATTCCATTGTTTGGACCTAAGGAAACATTATTCCCAAAATAGGCATATACATCACAATGGAGGGAAAATTTTGATGTGAATGAGGGCCTAGGAGGCATAATGCCATACTACACTTTCCCAAGAAGGATCACTGGTTTTTTAAATATGTGATATTTGGACTATGATTCCTAGTTCAAGGTCTTGGATCAAAAACCACTTTCCAAAATATTATGGTCATGTTGAGTGGACCATTGGATGACTATTAGTTTATGGTCTTAATGATTTGACTAGTGAGAATCTTAGAATAAGTTCATAGAGTTTGTAACAAGATCCTAGTATAAAGTCATGTGACTAGGAAGTGGAAACATAGATTAATTCCATATGGTAAGGAAGAAAGGTGTTACACAATTTAATATCATGAAACTAGTAAACTAGAACTTTGTAGTTTATCATCATGCAACTAGGTTGCTGATATGTTCCTTTTATGGTCATGAAGACAGGACCACTGATTCAATGTAGTGTTGCATTGTGCTACTAAGATGGGATTCCTATGTTGATTATCATTAGGTGGATGGGAAAATAGCTATTTCGTAGTATAACATCATGTATGTAGGATGATTGTGTCTCCTCACATGATGTATTGTTTGAGAAACATGGCTTAGGTCGGAGGAGTAATTCACTCTATATCTGCATTGATCAAAGATTACCCTCCATTGGAATATACCTTGTGAATGATGTAAGGTCGTTCCCACATGGTTTCCAACACTACTGATATTTTTCCATGTATCATTGGAATTTTTGGGGAGCCAGTAATGTGTCACCCTGGAAAGAGTAGAGGAGAAGATTATTGTGGAAGACCCTCACTATATTTTTTTATAATGCCTCTCTAGATTATGAAGTGCATGAAGCCAATTTTCATAGAGGGATTCGAGTTCAAAAGGATATAATTCTTCCATTATTTAAAGAATATATTGGTTATAGATATTTTTTAGTTAAATGGTAGTTAAATATCAATGGGTCAGACAACCTATGTTCTATACACTATGGAATATGGAGTCACTTGAGGGGGATTTTTATTTATCATCTGAAAGGGCCAACTATAATTTGGGAGCTCTTCTCACCAAATATTATTGTTATATCATACCATATTATGAAAAATGTGAAAGTGTGACTTATTGAACTCTTCAGTCCTTACATTTTCTTATGTGTGATAGTAGGATGTATGGGTTGACCGAATATTTTACTTGGAAACAACATCTTCAGCTCACTCTCTTAAATGTTGGTTTCGTTGTCATTGAGAATGAAATGAGGATCTACGAATCAATAAATAATATCATATATCATTAATTAATTAATTTATTAGACCTTGAATTTATTAGTGGAATCACTTTGTACCAAATGGAGAATAAATCCATCACATTAAGAATGAAACTACATTGGTAAGCTATTTTTGGTGGGTAGGGTCCCAAATCATCAAGTCTCCATACTAAAAAGGGGCTAAAATACTTAGTAGAGAGGAGGATCCTGAGGTTGATGCAAAAAAATATGGAATGAATATGAAAGGCATGAATCCTTTTATCATACATGATGTAGTCATAGACCATGGTGGGCCAAAAGTAGCTCAACCACTGAATCTGGTGGGACAACATCAAACCTATTTGATGGGAACTACAAGATATGATAGGAAATTCCAACATAACAAAAGTAATTTTATCTTATTATATGATAAATAAGATAATTTCATATAAAAAACATCTTTATATGTTCTGCTTGAGTTTAGGCCCACTCTAGTGGTTGAAAAATGCCACGAGTAGATGAATTCACTCAGAATTAGCTTGATCTAAAAAAAGAGCACCGCACCAGAGATACTCGATGAAAGGTATTTTAAAATTATAAGTTCCGTATATTGTGGGAGGAACTATGAGTCCTAATTTAGATGCACCATTAGTAAAGTGGTTTAACTACTGGCTATCATCATCATCTTGAATGATGGGAGAAATTAAATTCTCTTGAGATATGTGAATAAACTTATCAAATTGGTTAGCTAGAGACATCTAGATAGACTAAGGAGTTGGAAAAATAAATTTTTACAATGGAACATGAGTCACCTATAGTTGAAAAGTTAATTAGGTCATCAGCTAAAGTAGGAACTATAGAAGGGGTAGCAGCACCATCTTTCTGATGATGTAAACACCATTGATCTGCTTGATAACTAACATGGAGTATCCATTCACATGAAAGTCAGGGACATCAATATCACGAGCCATCTCGAGACCAGTAATGAGATTCCAATAATATACCTCATTCTTTGTGCATCCATTTGATAATAGAAAATATTAGGGTAGAACAACCCACACATGCATGATAAAGAAAATCCTCTAGACTACTCTATTGAGATTTCGATCATTGAGCCTTCTACCGATTGGACACCGAGAGGATCCATAAAAATTAATCTACTAGAATAGCATGGATTGGTCTATTGAGAGGATAACCTCATATGCAAAATTGGTATCTTGATCCAATTCCTCTATAGCTGGATGGGTGGCTATAAAATCTGTTGAGTCCTTGCCTTTATTTTCTTTCTATGAGATGAACCTAATATAGAACAAAACAATTATCATGACCCAATATGAAACCAATAATTTCAACATGGGATAATTCTAGATATAACATAGTGGGTCCACTTGGGACACTAGTTGTATCTCATGATGCTATAAATATTTCCTCAACCTCTACACTCAGAAAAATACTATGATGTATCTTCTCCCAATATGAGAGTATTTAGTCTCTATGTTGAGGATTATTCGACTACGATAATATAAACTATTATATTTACCATCACTATTTTGTTGAGGGAGTAGGTAACTAAGGTATCACTATAGGGTGGTCATGTGTAGGACTAGAGGATTCCCTATGAAGTTTTTAATCAAAACAAAAGGTTGTAAAATAAATCAATTGACCTCCTTGAAGTTGTTTTGGCCTTCTGACTACCACTAGTAGACGATACCTATTTTCATGATCTAAAAATGGATTACAATTTTCGTTGATATTTTTAATTAATTGATATATGTAGGATATGTGTCCTTGAATTCCTCATAGCTCCTGAAGGATACTCAAAAGAGAAAACTAGTTATGAAATTGTTATTTTCTAGGCCGATATCAATGACTCATTATATGATGAAGAATATAAAAAATTCCCAGAGGTAGCCCTGGAAGAATATTTCATGGAGTTCATCTTCAGATGCTAGGATCAAGGGAAGCTAAATACAATCTCATGATCTCAATTATGGTATTAATGGTGGCATGATTTTACCACCAAATTGTCTACATAGAATTCCAATAGAATCATGATGATCAGTTTGAAGATGGGTTACATGGGGAACTGATAACTTGATCATGAATTCTTCTAACCAAATGGATTCATCTGATTAAAAATTATCCCTTATGGCACTCTAAATATAGTATATTTACTATCTTCATGGTCCATATAGATTAAATTTTATCTATATAATACATCGATGAAGTAAATTACCTATTACCCAATTGTGACATCAATAAACTAATATTTCATTGAAAGGGAAAAATAATCCTTTCGATAGTGTAAGTTGAGATACCAAAAGTTGACACAGACTCTAATATTCCCATTATTACTTCTTACTAGAATGATTTTGGAGAATCACTTGTTGTATTGAACTTCCTTTATGATGTTGTATTTGATAATCTTTTCAACTCTATCCCTGACTATAGAACCATGGGATGGGTGCATTTTCCAAGGATGATTCATGACCCATGATGAATCACTGGAAGGCCTAGGTAGTGGAAAATGTCTTGAGGGTCAAGTCATAGAATATCATTATATATCCACGTAAAAATATCATGATTATTCATTTGTAAATCCACATACTACTTTTGTTACTGTGGATGCATTTTTTTCACTAATAAAATTTGTTCAGGGATCTACCACAATGTCAATATTCTATAGACCCAACTCACTGATAGAGATAGAGACACCCTATTAAAATTTAGGAGGAGCGTCATCCAAATCCTATTCATCATACATGGTAGGGAAATCAGTGGGAGGAGATGGTTCATCCATGATAACTCCTTTTGGGGTAACAATGGTGCCTATTTACGTGGATATATAATCGTTTCTAGAGAACTCTAGTTTTGCTGAGACAATGGTGATAAGGCTATCCTTCCAATCCCATCAGCCCTTTGGTTGTGGTGTCCATGATTGATATCAAAGTAATGGTGGTGGGTTGGCTTCTATCATTTTACACCTACTTAATTTAAATGGTGTGTATGAAACATAATGGTAGACATGTAGAGAACATATCGATAACTCATAGTGGTAGGGGCCTCTGGTATCTCCCAAGCATGGCCTAACTAGGTGTACATGGTAATCATCTAATGTTCTTTGTACTCAATGATCTAGTGTCATTTCCACTCAGAAAAAACAACTTCCTAATTCTATAATTGTGGCTACCAACTAGAAAATCAGCAGGTTGAAATAATTTTTCAAATATTCCCATTGGTTGGATACAATGATTGTTCTCCCAAACATGTTTGATTAAACCTTCTTTTCTTTACTTTTTCAGTAGCCGAAATCCAGAAATAATGATTCAATGGAGTCTAAGTGGGACACCTCAACTTTGGGAACACCTAAATTACCAATGAGGGTGTATGTGAGGAATTGGTGATACGAGGAGGAGATTAATGCATGGAGATGAATTCAGGGCCCACCCATCAGCACATTATTTGTGGTATCCTATAAGACAACCACGAATTCAGAACATGCTACCAAGCCTCTGAACAAGGTCTTCAATCATATTATACCCCATGGTCAATGGTGGGACCTATCATAATCCAAAAACTTTATGTTATAGTGAGTAAAATATTATTTAATTAGTCCTAGCTTATAGAGTTTCTCGGTCGGGATAATATTGATCTCAGAGCCTATTATAACTAGGAATCAACAACTTTTCATGACAATGAACTGGATAGTGATGTATGATTGAAATATTTTCCCATTCATGATGGCTTCCTCATCTTCTATGAGGAAAGAAATGATTACTTATAACTATTCATTAAAATCATCTTTTTCATAGTTGATCCCTCTAGTAACTACTCGTGCTTTGACCAATAGGATGTTTTTCAAGTCATCGTGAGTGATTGACACATCTATTTATAAAAATGGTGGGCCTCCTGAGTTGATATACTTTCATATATGTTGGAATGGTTCTTCATTATTTCGTACCTTGATTATAGATGCACATTTTTATCTTTAATGCATTGCTCTTTGTCTAGAGGCATAATGGTCATTGTCGGTTATACCACCAGATTTTGGCTTGTGATAAAATATCCCACTTCTCATCATAAAAAATCATATGAAACCACTACTGGATGCCTATTGGATATATAAGGTATAGAATTAGACTGATTTAGTCGATCATAATGAAACTACTTCTATTATTCATGGTTAGTTTTCATGATTATCAGTGGGGCGTGTCTGATGAAGTGGGATAGGAGGATTGTCTCTGTTGATCTCTATGAAACAACTATTACCTAGTCTCGGTCTTAGGAAGTTCCTTACTCACAACACTGGCATGAGAATTTTGATAATTTTTATGACATTTACCTTTACTTCAATGACAACCTCCTGAGACTCCCTAGGGTTTTTTCCCATACTCATCATCATTAGGGACCATGAAGGGATCGACCAACTATATAGTTTTCACAAAGGAATTATTATGATCATAATCATATGAATATTCCAATACTAGGAATTACCTAGGGGTGATTCCCATCTAATGAGGAATGAAATTATAGAGGGTATGAGGTGGTTTCAACAACAATGGGGAACATTTATTTTTCTTTCATCGTCACTGCCTACAATTCTATGACACATATAGCTATGAATTTGACATAGAAGAAATAGTTAAAGGGGGTACTGTGATTTTATTAGATTTGGGTCAGCCTAACTAGGCATGAATGAAACTCTAGTTATGGGAAACTACCAAGAATGTCAACCAATCCACATACTTCTAAGATTCATAGTTTGAAACCTAGGTCCATTGAAATTCATTGTCTCCATCATACTTAGAGGATATGTGTACCTCATATGCTTGGATACATCCCAATATGACTAGACCTTTTTCCACTTGGTCTTGGAGTCCATCCATGAACACATATAATTTTTTTTATGGTATGTAGAAGGATCATGTGGTAAGTGAAGTGGTTAGTTCGATTAGTATTCTCATATTCATGGGGATTCTTGAACTCCAACAACTTCAGAATCCCCTATTCTAGGGAACTGAGGAAATAACTGAGAACCTATGCATATTTGAAATAATATATTTTATTTCCCTTATCCAAGATGATAACTTTTAGAGATTTACCTTGATGATGCGATGGATCCTGATGAGAGGAAATATACAAATTCTCTCATCTTGGAATCTACACTAAGTTAGGTGGAGCCAACCAATTCAGCAATGGGAAAGGATGATCATGATGATCCGGCTATACAAGGAGAGTGTTTTCTAGAAGTGGGGAACCAACTCTAGCATCTCTATGGCTTTTAATATCATGAAAAATACAATCTCATCCATGGCGGTTCTTCTTCCAAGACCTGATAAAGGTAATGTGGGTGCATGTTTGGCATACTATAATGATTCATCTTTGCATTGTGCCTTGTTAAATAAATCTCTAAAACCATATATGAATTTTTTGAGTCATGTGGGTAGGGACCACATAAATATTGAAGGTCACTACACACATCTTCAATAGTTTCTATTAACTAAATGATATATTGAGTGAATACATAAGGCCCTTAGACTAGGTGATGAAGTCTGTGCCATGATCATCATGATTTTTCTTACACTTGAAGAGGTCTACAATACTTTTCTTACACATGTTGAAGCCAAACTGGTAGAGGAACTTTTTATGACGATCTTCCCAACCAGTGATGGAAGAAATGGGTAAATATATGTACTAGATGAATATAGTCCCTTATAATGTCTATACAAATCATAGGATCCTTTCCATATCATGATTCTCTAGGCTTCCCAAGATGGGTCTTCACCTCGAGTTGATGTGGGAGAAATATTGCTGTTGGTCTCACATCCAATTGAAATGGGTAAAGATGGAGTTCCCTAAATATGAGTGTGGTTGAATTCCATCCACCCATGCAAGATACAACTATATGTCATATAGAATCACCACATATTATGTCTCAAAGGATTTGATATGGGTATTGAGAGTGGATATAAAATCATCTTGGTGTGAGTTCCTATCATGGAAAGGATATCTGACCACCAATGAATTGACATGATCATCAACTCATTAAGAAGGCTTGGTATCTCATAGATCAGAATGATCTAGGTCCCAAGGAAGCTTATCACATTGCTTAGAAGGATAATAAAACTAATATATTAGTCTCTAGCCATTAAATCCATCCACTGCACTATTTGGATGTGTAGGATCACCAGGATCCACTTAGAGAAACTGGATATGGAGGAGTTACATATGCACCTACGGAGGAGGAAGTTGATCCTATTGAGGAGGTCCATAATCTAGGCACTGCTTAGCAAGGAGCTCATTGACGATTCTTTTCTAATCTATGAAATTGTATAGAAAGGGGAAAATCATGTGATCAACCTCAATCATCTACACAATATCATATGGATCAAAAGGATTGGGAGGCCTCATTCCCTTGTTGGTATTATGTTTAGAGGAAAATGATATATAGGGATCACTGAGGATGAGTGTCTATGTTTTTTAGAAGGTAGAGACACTTGTATGCGAGTATACCTGATACTTAATTACAATAGGGGGTGGGTATTCTCTATCAGAGGCTTTTTTTAGTTCTCTATCCTTTATATATTGGGAACAACCATATTTACCTTCAAAACACGTGGATAAAATCTTCAATATCAATCTGTAGGTCAATAAATTTTAATATAGGGTGGAAATGGAGTGAAACATACTACACAAAACCTCATATTTTCACATGTGGAATCTCATATTCTCTTATTATGTGGATCACTATGATGATATTTATGCATCTCACATGGAGGGTCTGGTGGTAGTGGGGTGATGTTGGGTGATGAGCCACTAGGAGTGATTCCATCTAAACCATTCTTCATTACTGATCAATGTCATAAAAGTTCTCATAGAATCCTTGTTATACTAACTAACATTCCTAGATGTTGTGTAGAATTTCTCATATAGTATGGTGGAAACACATAGCCAGGCCCTGGGTGAGGGAAACTAAAATTTCAATGTTGGATGTTATATTTGGCCAGAACATGGAGGACAACTGATTGAATACTAGAGTCTCCAACATACATTATTTTTCAAAAGTGGGGCCCTACTATTGATCATCCTAGGATTCAATTGGTACTTTCTGATATATTGGTGGAAACACTAATTTGCACCGGTCTAGTTTTTTTCTAGAATATGGAGGAGTTGCTTCATAAGGTTACTATTTTCTAAATACTGGGTCATCTCTCAAGAGAAGTTCCAATCACATAATCATTTCCTTATAGTGTTTTGTGTTTCCACTTCCTCATGTCTGAGGAAAACAATTATCCATGGTGGATAAATTGGATAATCATCATTTATCACATTCCAGCACAGTTCGCCATGTACCTAGGTAGATATCGAGGTGGAAATTAAGGATTATATATAAGACTGTACTGTGAGACCATGGAAGGGAGCCATATCTTTCTACACATATATGAACCCACATATGTATTTGGGGATTCAGTGAATCTCACCCTCCAACAAGATGAACTTCACCTATCGGGTTTCTATCCCAAATTCTAAGGATGATGATAATGGTTAAGAATCAATCATCAAATCATATTCTAACTCTGAATCTAAGAGATTAATAGGATTGATGAAGACTTGGTGCTTCTTGAGATTTTTCCTTTAGTGGTGGGGATTATTTGTTCTGTCCCAAGATGATTTTCCATGGCAGGGTAATTTTTTATCACAAGTAGGACCTCAGTGCTAGTGGGTTATAGATTTGAGAGGACCTTTTCATTGACTATTGTAATCGTGGGTTGGACATCCACTCTGGTTTTTGATGAAGTAGGGAGGACCTCTACATTAGTTGAAAGGGACATGGGGATGAACTCCATGTTGACTGTTATTAAGGTAATGGGGAGGACTTATGTACTGGTGAGTAGAAGCACAATAAGGTCCTTCACACTGATCAAAATGGACAGGGGGTGGAATTGTGTATTGACGAGATAGAAAATTTTGGGGAGGACCTTTATGATAACTTCTTATGGAATGGGGATGAACTATATATTGGTTGATAGTAATATCACAGAGAGACCATTCATAATGATCATTGATGTAGTGGGGAGGACATTTCTTTTGATCGATTTTAGATTGGGGGGACCTATGCTTGAGCTAGGAATGGTGAAATGGGGACCATCATACCGATTATATATAAATGAGGGAATACATCCATGTTCACTGGTGGTTTCAGCATGGTGAGGAACCCTGTAATGGTTGTTAAAGTGGGGAGAACATTTTATTGAACTGGGAATGGAATGAGGTGGAACTATGCACTAATTCTGAGAGTGGGGAAGACTGCCACCTGGGTTGTGGATGGCTTGGGGATGACCTCTATATATAAACTCATCATTATGAGATGGACTGTGTTTACTTTTGGTGGTGCTGGTGATTAACAATTTCAACCTAGCTTGCATGTGGGGCTAATAAGGTCTCAATCCCAATTGGGCATAGAAGGATCCATTCCCATCTATCATAGAAATCTGAAATAATATGCTAACAATATAAGGTTCCACTGAATCCTTGAAAGATGATTCCCATTTTCAGGCGTTCTCTTGATCGTACACCTGAAGTTGACGTCGGGTGGTCCAGACCGGGGCTAACAGAGCATGTGTATATTCTTCCCATTCTTTGGCCTAATGTACTAATGTTACTGGCACAAACATACCCTAGTGGGAGTCTTTCATTGAATATGTCATGTGGTAGTCACAACCATAGTGACTCGGGAATCCCTCAAATCCTTGGAATAGGGATGTGAGTTATAATATTGTTCTGTGGAGAGGATCCCAAAGCGGTTTTTATATCAGAACAAGGGGATGTGGTGTTTACTACCTACACAGCCCTAGGGGCGATGGTGTTAATGATAATTGAATCCTCCAGGTCATGGTGGGACGTTTACCTTGTGGGAATGACCTCTCTTACATGTACCAACATTCAAAGGGTCGATATCCCTCCACTAGAGGAATGTATGGGATATATGGGTCGTGATCACCTAGTAGATGGAGTTTCATTTGAATTGATGGTAGAGGTGGTGTCATGCAGGATTGCTGGGTTTAAATTTCTCCTACCCCAATTCCTATGAGAATTTTTTGGTTTTTATCCTATAGATTGGCTCCTATAAAGTAGTTGGATTTAACTGTTAGTATATATTAAATGAAAGGTATACCCAATGCCCTAGCATTTTCCAATCTTCCATGAATGAAGGGAGATATTTGATCTGAAAATTTCAAAAACTATAATTTCTAATGCTTAACATCCCTAATATCTGGTGAGTTCCATGTGAGGCCCACTATTTTCATGGTGGTTCTTGGATCTAGATACCTAGATCTAGTGTCATGATAATCTACCGATGTCTCATATAATACTAGTCTCCATGATGGGGAGAAAATTTTCACAAAGGGTTCACCATTTTTGTTGGTGAATCTTGATGTCAACAAAGTCTGACACCAATCCCTAATCTGATGACAAACATCACTAATACCCATGGTTGAATGACAAAAGTTTCACATTGGGTTCACTAACTCTATTTCAGAATTTCTTACTGGGGCCACCTCCATGTGTGTTAATGTGTGATGGAAATTTTTTTACCCCACATACCCACTTTATAATAGCAAGAGACATTTGTCACATTCATCGTTAATGTATGATCCTTGATTGAAATAGAATTATGGGATGTCAATTCAACCTTCCATGGATTCCTCATTAGATTCATCTACAGGTTAAGGTCTCCCTCATAGAGTTAATTTATGTGCATGGAACTCACTCCTAGTTCTATATCTCGGTGGATGATGGTTAATTACACTAATTCTATTTGGAAATTCTAGTTGTTCATGATAGGGAAAAAACCTTTGGTCACCAGAGTAGTCACGTTAGGCATCGCAGGCATATGAGAATGTTGGGAACATTTCTCACATGTATTCTTCCTCCGTATAGTTCATATTATAGAGGAATAATTGGCACAAAACTCTCGGTATCATGTGTTAATCATGAGGTATCTATCACTGAGGGCATATATATTCCAAGGCACTCACCTCAGGAATCCCATGTTTGGCTTGAGGTATCTGATTCCATAATTACATATCTTATAATTCTTTCACCTTAGGAATCCCTTGTTTTTTATGAGGTGGCTGATTCCATAAGCACTTATCATCTAAGGATTTCACCATATACATCCCAGGTTTTTTATGTGGCCACTACTGTAAATACAGGCTTTCCCAATGCTTCTGAACTATTGGTAAAGGCTACAGAACCGTTGGTATATGTTATAGAAACGGTTCTTCAAACCATAGGGAAGTAAGCTGTTGGGAAATCTTTTCCCAACGGTTTATAGTGAACCATTGGGATAGGTTGGGAAAAAATTAACCTATCCTAACAGTTGTGCCAATTAGTTGGGATAGTTTTTCCCAACAGTTTGGCTTGAACCGTTGGGAAACCCAAGCATAGGGCTTCTTTCCAAATGGTTTCTAAAACATTGGGAAAGGAGTTTTACCAAAGGTTCTATGAACCGTTGGTAAGAAAAATACTCAGAGATGCTATGCCAATGGTTTCAAACCGTTGGCAGAGCCTATGCTGTGCAAATTTCATAGCAGCGTGAAATTTTCACATCAGCTCTCATTTTGTGAAATTTGAAAAACATCATTCCCTCTCATTTTGAATAATTTCCAATTATTGTACCTACAATAAACTAACACATACATATAAAATTATTTTACCTACAATAACCAACTAACACATACATATAGAGAACAAATTCATACACATTTAACATATAATGGATCCTAGAACTATAGACATCCATAATTAAATTAGAATTCATAACGTAATTATAAACATACATAATTCATTTAGAATTCAATTTAAAATTTAGTTGACAATTATATGTGGAATCCGGAATTCAAATCAGAATTTGATTGGTTTTTCATATACCATATATTTTTACTAGAAATGATGTCCAGTTTAAACAAAATACCTACACATGGAGTGATACCGGATATACCATGCTTCGGATTGAGGCAAGGTTAACTCGTACACATCACAAATGACCCATGGATAGTTGTCCTAAAGTATCAACCTATTCCGAAAGCATTTAGTCGATTTTCCAAATGTCAGTTGTTGTTTTCACTTAAAATGAAGTTCTTTTTAAATAAAAGTGAGACACTTTGAATGGTGCTAGCCACACCGTGCCTCGGATTGAGGTAGGTTGACTCATACACATCACAAATGACCCATGGATAGTTGTGATACAATATTAACACAATCAGAATCTGATTGGTCGATTTCCATATGTACTTAAAATGTTGTCCTTTTTAAACATAAGAGACACATTTTCGGTGGTCACGGCCACACTGAAACTTGTATTAAGGAGCGGTTGACACAAAAACATAACATGTGACCCATGGATCATTGTCCTAAAATTTCAACAGATTCTGAATGCGTTTGGTTGGTTTTCTGTATGCCAGTTGTTCTTTTCACTAATAATCTTGTCCATTTTAAACAAAAGAGACATAGTTAGAGTGGTACCGGCCACACCGCATCTAGGATTTAGACGGTGTTGACTCGTACAGGTCTCAAATGAACCATGGATCATTTTCCAAAAGTATCAACACAATCCGAATGCGTTGGTTGGTTTTCCATATGCCAGTTGATGTTTTTCACTTAAAATGATCTCCTTTGGAAACAACAGACATAAATGTTGAGTTGTTTCGGCCACACTATATCTCAAACTAAGGTGTGGTTGATTTTTACACGTCACATATGAACCATGGATTGTTGTGCTAAAGTATCAACACAATCATAATCCGTTTGGTCAGTTTTCCATATGTACTTAAAATGGTGTCCATTTTAAACAAAAGTGTGCCACATAGAGTGATCATGGCCACACCATGCCTCAGATTGAGGTGGGGTTGACTCGTACACATCACATATGACCCATGTATCGTTTTCCTGAAGTATAAACACGTTTTGAATGCATTTGGTTAGTTTTTCGAATGATAGTTGTTGTTTTCACTTAAAATGATGTCCATTTTAATCAAAAGAGAGACACTATGAATGGTGTTGGCCACACTATGCCTCAGATTGAGGCGAGGTTGACTCGTACACATCACATATGACCCATGGATCATTTTTCTAAAGTATCCACACAATTAGAATCCGTTTGGTGGGTTTTATGTATGCAAGTTGTTGTTTTCACTTAAAATAAAGTACATTTTAAACAGAAGAGAGACACTTTGAGTGGTGTTGGCCAC
Source organism: Viscum album (assembly GCA_963277665.1). NCBI lineage: Eukaryota > Viridiplantae > Streptophyta > Magnoliopsida > Santalales > Viscaceae > Viscum > Viscum album. The sequence continues at coordinate 1,989,528,571 of OY728141.1, forward strand.
ACCACACCTCGGATTGAGGAAAGGTTGACTCATACATGTCGCATATGACCCATGGATCGTTCTACAAATGTTTCAATGTAAACTGAATGCGTTTGGTCAGTTTTCCGTATGTACTTAAAATGTTGTCCATTTTAAACAAAACAGGGACACATAGAGTGGTCCCAGCCACACCACCACTTGGATTGAGGCGCGGTTGACTCGTACATGTAACATATGACCCATGGATCATTTTCCTAAAATTTCAACAGATTTAGAATGCGTTTGGTTGGTTTTTCGTATGCCATTTGTTCTTTTCACTTAGGATCTTGTCCATTTGAAACAAAAGAGACATAGTTAGAGTGGTACCAGCCACACCGGGTCTCAGATTTAGACGGGGTTGACTCGTACATGTCTCAAATGACCCATGGATCATTTTCCTAAAGTATCAACACAATCTGAATGCGTGTGGTTGGTTTTCTGTATCCCAATTGATGTTTTCACTTAAAATGTTGTCCTTTTGAAACAAAAGAGAGACACTTAGAGTGGTTCTGGCTACACCGCGCCTAGGATTGAGGGGGGGTTGACTAGTACACATCAAATATGACCCATGGATCATTTTCTTAAAGGATCATCACATTTCAAATGCATTTGGTCAGTTTTTCATATGTCACTTGTTGTTTTCACTTAAAATGAATACCATTTTAATCAAAAGAGAGACACATTGAGTGGTGTCGGCCACACTACACCTCAAATTGAGGCGGGGTTTACTTTTACACGTGAAATATGACCCATGGATCATTGTTCTAAAGTATCGACACAATCAGAATCTGTTTGGTCGGTTTTCCGTATTCTAGTTGTGGTTTTCACTTAAAATGAAGTCCATTTTAAACAAAATAAAGACACTTTGAGTGGTTTTGGCCACACCGCGCCTTGGATTGAGGTGAGGTTGACTCGTACATGTCATATATGACCCATGGATCGTTCTCCTAATGTTTAAATAGAAACTGAATGTGTTTGGATGTTTTTCTGTATTTACTTAAAATGTTGTCCATTTTAAACAAAATAGAGACACTTAGAGTGGTCTCGGCCACACCGCAATTTGGACTGAGGCGCGGTTGACTCGTACATGTAACATATGACCCATGGATCGTTTTCCTAAAATATCTATAGATTTCGAATGTGTTTGGTCAGTTTTTTTATGACAATTGTTCTTTTCACTTATAACTTGTCCATTTTAAACAAAAGTGACACATTTAGAGTGGTACCAGACACACTACATCTCAGATTTAGACTATCTTGACTCGTACAAATATCAAATGACCCATGGATCATTATCCTAAAGTATCAATACAATCCAAATGCGTTTGGTCAGTTTTCCATATGCTAGTTGATGTTTTTCACTTAAAATGATATCCTTTTGAAACAAAAGACAGACACTTTGAGTGCTAAAGGCCACACCGCATCTCAGATTGTAGTGGGATTGATTCTTAAACATCACATATGACCCATGGATCGTTGTGCTAAAGTATCAACACAATCAGAATTTGTTTGGTCAGATTTCCATATGTACTAAAAATGTTGTCCATTTAAAAAAAAGAACCACTTAGAGTGATCCCGGCCACACCGTGCCTCATATTGAGGCGGGATGACTCGTAATCGTCACATATGACCCATGGATTGTTGTCCTAAAGCATCAACACATTTTGAATCCATTTGGTCTGATTTTCGTGTGTCTGTTGTTGTTTTCATTTAAAATGATGTCCAATTTAAAAAAAAGATAGACACTATGAATGGTGTCCGCCACACCTTGCCTCGGATTGAGGCAGGGTTGACTCGTACACATCACATATGACCCATGGATCATTATGATAAAGTATCGACACAATCAGAATCCGTTTGGTCAGTTTTCCATTTGCTAGTTGTTGTTTTCACATAAAATGAAGGCCATTTTAAACAAAAGAGAGACACTTTGAGTTGTTTCGGCCACACCGCACCTCTAATTGAGGTTTGGTTAACTCTTACACATCACATATGAACCATGGATCGTTCTCCTAATGTTTCAACAGAAATCAAATGTGTTTGGTCGGTTTTCCATATGTACTTAAATTGTGTTCCATTTTAAACGAAAGAGAGACACATAGAGCGGTCCCGACCACAACCCGACTTGGATTGAGGTGTGATTGACTTGAACACCTAACATATGACCCATGGATCATTGTCCTAAAATTTAAACAGATTCCGAAATCATTTGTTCAGTTTTTCGTATGCCAGTTGTTTTTTTCACATATAACCTTGTCGATTTTAAATAAAAGAGACATAGTTAAAGTGGTACCAGCCACACCAAGTCTCGGATTTAGACGGGGTTGGCTTGTACATGTATCAAATGACCCATGGATCATTTTCTTAAAGGATCAACACAATACTAATGCATTTGGTCGGTTTTCCGTATGCCAGTTGATGTTTTCACTTAAAATGTAGTCCTTTAGAAACAAAAGGGATGTAGGACCTCGGGACACCCTGAGAGGGGAGGGGTGAATTATGGTGTCAATTTTTTCTTTTTAAAAACAAGGATCTTGTTCCCACATTGTTAGGAACTTTTTAAACATGTATAATTAATATTATCAGCAATGAAACATTCACATCCTAAGAGATGACACCACAATTTTTACTTGGTTCACCACTAAGGGTTACATCCAATGAGCTTACGCCGACAAGTTGTCGGTCGTACCGAATTCCACTAATCTTCACTAGTTGTGGATTACAATGGTTCAGGAACAGTCACTCTATCCCAGGATCAATGCCTTTACAAAGGTTCAGGGATAGCTCACTGCTTCCCTCGGGTCCCTCCCGTTGACTTCCCATGGCTCACTGCCCTTGGTGAAGACACACTCAGTTTATAGACGTGAAGGTCTCTTCAATAGATTTGCATTGAATTCTTTGTATCTGGTTAGCACGAGACTCTGCTTGCATCAAAATCTGTAATTGATGCAATAGAACACACAAATCCACTGAACCGGATAACCAGAACATGTAGACAAGCTTCACTGACAATTGCGCACAACGCAACCCTTTGCCCGAAAAACCTTCCTATTGCGCGAAAAATTAACTTTTTCACGCGAAAAAACACTTCCCTCCACAACACCCTTTTTTGTGCAACTTAATATTTTACTTGCAACCCCAATTTTTATGCGCAACTCTTCCTTTTTCGTTCATCCTTGAATTTTCCACACAATCCAGAATACTTTGCGCAAGCAACTTTACGTGATCATTTTTCGCGCATCAGACCTCAGATCTTCTCAAAGTCTTCAACCATACTGATTGAGGGGTTTCACCTCTTATTTATAGGTGTTTGAGACCCCCACCTGTAAAACCCCCTGTGTCACGTAAAACAACTCATCTGGCGCGTAATATTTTACACCGGTATCATTTTTCGCGCACATCTCCAGATTTTCTACGCAGCCCATGCCTTTGCCATTTTTCGACATTCTGTTTCTGAAACACTGTTTGTATGAAAAACCTCGATTCTCTATTTCGCGCATCCCGGTTTGTTTCACACACAACTCACATATTTTGAGCACAACCTTTATTTTTCACGCACCACTTCCTCTTTTCACCCGCCTTCTTTTACCAACAATCCATGTCTTTATTTTTTGATTTTGAGGCCCAAAAATTTGGCAAACACTGGGAAACGGCACCACCTTCAATAATGTTGTTTTCTAGAACTGTATGATCACTTTGCTGGCACACATTCTGAACATCCACTGAGGATTGACAAAAAACACAATCCATAATCCAATTCATGCCTCGAATAGCCATGGTTCCAGCAATCTCCCCCTTTGGTTTTGTTGGAAATCACCAAATAAATTCCAAAGATCACCATCCACAAGCAAACCAAAAAAGCAAGAATCAACTTCGCCAACACTCTAAGTCTACGTGAGTAATTCTGGGTGTAGAAAACAAGAGAGAAAGCTTGAATTGGGTTCCTGTGTTTTGGAATTCTCAATGACACCTAAGAAGCATTACATGACCAATGTATTCCTTCTCATCCTTATCGTCACAGAAGCATTACATGCCTTGAACATGACCAATGTATTCATTCTCATCCTTCTAATGACAAAAGCATTAAATGCCTGAACATTCCTTGAACATGACCAATGTGTTACTTATCATCCTTCTCATCAAAAAAGCATTACATTCCTGAACAAGCCTTTAATTTATTCCTTTCTCCCCCATTGACAAGAATCCCAAAGACTGGTAATGTGTTCATTGTTCAGCTCAAACCATACTCTCCCTGGATAGCATCTCTCCCAAGAACCTGCATCACATCCATAAACAGAATTTTTTTTATCACAAATGGGGAGAGGGGATTTTCGTAACCTCCTTATGCACTGGGAGGTGGCCGAACACCGAGGTTCAACCAATGCTTCTCAAACACCGCCGATGACAGTGGCTTGGTCAGTATATCATCCACTTTCTCATCAGTTCCCACGTGATCCATTTGAATCAAGCCTTGATCTACTTTTTCTTTGATAAAGTGATATCTTATTTCAATATGTTTGGTACGATAATGCTGAACATGATTCTTTGTAATATCAATTGCACTCTTTTTATCACATTAAATTACCATTGGTTGCTTCACCTCATCACCAATATCTATTAGTTGTTGCTTCATCCATAGCAGTTGAGTGCATGCCTTTGTGGCAGAGATATTCTCAGCTTCAATAGTACTAAGAGGAGTACTTTATTATTTCTTGATCAACCAGCCAACACATTTATGTCCAATATAGAATGATCCACCACTAGTGGACTTTCTTCCTAATACATCACTAGCCCAGTCAGTATCAGAAAACGTTGATAATTCATTGTCCCTGCCTGCAGCAAAATTGAACCCAAAGTTATGTGGACCTTGAATGTACCTCATGATTATTTTTACTGCCACCATTTATTCCTCCTTTGGATCACTCTGAAAGTGGGCATCAAGACATGTGGAAAAGACAATATCTGGCCATGTCTCTATTAGGTACAGTAGGCTCCCAATGATCCTCCTGTACATGGTGGGATCTACAGAGGTCCCATCTTCATGTTTTCCAAGTTTAGTTCCAATAGCAATCAGGGTTGACATTGGTTTAGAGTCTTTTATATTAAACATCTTCAGAAGCTCTCTTGAATATATTTTCTGGGAAATGAATGTGTAATCCTTTTTTTGAAACACCTGCAGTCCCAAGAAATATGTGATCTCTCCAATCATAGACATTTCAAATTCTGATTTCATGTGATTGGAAAACTCATCCATAGATTTCTTCCTGCTACCACCAAATATGATGTCATCAATTTAGACAAGAACCATGAATTGATCTTATGGATAATTCATCACATATATATTGTGATCAACTCCTCCTCTTTTGAATTCTAGCTTCTTGAGATAAGAGTCCAGCTGGGAGTACCATGCCCATGGTGCCTACTTCAAACCATATAGAGAATTTTTCAGTTTGCAGACCTTTCTCTCATTAGTACCAAGAACAACACCCACTGGTTGTTCAATGTAGACTTATTATTCGAGTATATCATTCAAGAATGCAGTCTTGACATCCATTTGATACACTTTATATCCTTTTTGGAGTGTCATAGCATGGAAAATCCTGATTGACTCTAGTCTACCCACAGGAGGAATGGTTTCTTCAACATTTATACCTTCAATTTGGGAATATCTCTTACATACTAGTCGATCCTTATTTCTAATAACACATCCATGCTCATAAAGCTTGTTCTTGAAGATCCATTTTGTACCAATCACATTGTGACCTCCGGGTCTCTCGACAAGATCCCATGTCTGATTCTTATCAATATGATCTAACTCTTCATTCATGGCTTTCACCCAATATTCATCCTTTGCCGCTTCTTTGAATGAGGATGGATCCCCAACTGACAGAAATGAATACTGCGTGTTATTCCTCATTCTCCTTTTTTGTTTGGGGGCACTCTTTTCCCGAATTATGTTAGAGGGATCAATCTCATCTCCACAATTTCTCCTGTGTGGTGTAGTTGCATTCTCTCCAGCCACAGTCTCTTTTTCATATTATTCTTCTGAGTCAACATCATGATGTGACTGCTGAGTGTTTTATACAGCTTCCGATATTCTTTTAGTTTTATTTTCTCCACGTTCAGTTCTTCTTCACATTCTATCACATCAGCACAAGACGTCCTTGAAGCATTTGTGATTTTCTCTTCAATTATCATAACATCACTTCTTACTAAAATATTTACCAATTGCTTGTTGAAACACTTGTAGGATTTGTTATTCATTGGATACCCAAGAAAAATTCCTTCATCAGCATTGTCACCAAATTTCCCTTGATTTCCTTCTTTGTACCGGATGAAACATTTGCTTCCGAAAACATAAAGGTATTTCAATGAAGGCTTCCTTCCATGCCACAATTCATATGGTGTCTTCGTTTCTCCTATATAAAGCCCTGTTAGTTTCTGAATGGGCACTGTAGTTTCAACAGCTTCCTTCCAGTAATGGCGACAGATACTACTGTCGATCAGAATAGTCCTGGACATATTGTTGACCTGTCGATTCCGACGCTCAACTACTCCATTTTGTTGTGGAGTTCTCAAAGCAGCTACCTCATGCTGTATTCGATGTTTTTCTAGGTAATTTTTAAACTCAATGGACGTTTATTTCCCTCCATTTTCAGATCATAGGACTTTTATTGTTCATCATGTATCATTCATGGCAATCCGGCGATAAGTTTTCATGCAATCAAGAACTTGTCACTTCCTATGAATCACCATTACACAATCCATTTTACTATAATCATCAATGAAAAGGACAAAGTACCTTTCTCCATGGGTTCTATCAACATTTATTGGGCCACATACGTCTGTATGAATGAGATCAAGAAGATGTGATTCCCTTTTCTTCTTTGGACGATATGAATTACTGACCAGCTTCCCACAAATACAAGCATCACAAGACTTTTCCCCATTCACGTTTTAGAGTGGGAATATCCCTGACTATCTTCATCTTAGATATATTTTCCATGTTTATTAGGTTAATGTGCCCCCATCTAAGATGCCAAAAATTGTTTTCTTCTTCAACCGACAAATAGCAGGAGTTCACATTGCTCTCAACCTGATATAATTTTCCATCTGTTCTACAACCTTTCATAAGAGAATTCCCTGTTTTTCCCTTTATAGTGAAACATTTTTTATTGAAGGTCACTATGAGCCCTGAGTCACAGAGTTGACTTACACTGAGTATATTATGGCGTAGACCCTCCACATAATGAACTTCAGTCTTCTTCAACTCTCCATTGGTGATAGTAGTATTCCCACTACCTTTAATCTTCAAAGCACACTCATTACCAAACCGTACTGTTCCATCGAACTTCTTTTCAATGATCTTATAAAGGTCAGCATTTCCTGTCGTAGGGGAAGAGCATCCACTATCATGGATCCATGTGCTGCTACTCTTTGTAGCTTTGAGGGATACTTCTGCAAGATTGGATTTCTCGATCTTATTCCATTCTTTCCATGAGATATTGGATTGAGCATAGGATACTGATGGCCTTTTAATTCTTTCTTCCACATAATTTGATTCTTAATACCCATAATCTTCTTCCAGAGGGGAAAACCGTTTGTGAGAACACCACCATCAGGAGGATGAAAACTGGCCCATCTTTGAGTGTTGTATGAATTTCTCCTGTCGTACCTCTACCTTCAGTACATAGCATTATGGCCAAAGTTATAACAATTAAAACAATAACCATGGAATCTATTTCTTCTATAAAATGGAGGATATGAAATTAGTCTCTTTTTTTGACTTTCCAGGTCTTCCCCATTCAAGTAGCTCCTTGCCTCTTCGTAGTATGACATGGTATGGTCCAAATAACCACAAAACTGACACTTCATGAGAGGAAATGCATTTTCACTTGAATTTCTCATCACACCTTCTTCTTTGGGAGAATAGTTGAACTGCCTGTCATTTCTGAATGGTTGAGGATAATCTTCAGTTATTCTATTAGTTTGGATTAAGGGTTTTTTATCATTTCCGGAACTATTTCAGCATGTCCAACTTTCATCTTGTCTTTCTTTTGGATCTCTTTACTTGCATCATTTGATGTCTCAGCTTCACAGCCTATTCAACTATTTCCCATACAAGCAGGTCTTTGATCACTTATGATATTTCCAACCCCATCTGAACCACACATGGCTCTTGCTACTAATTATTCATCTGAGAATATCCCGAAATGAATTTTCATCTTACCCGTATTTGTCATTGATTGACATTCAATTTTACTTCTATGAGTAACAAATTATTCCTCAAGTCCCTCAATAGTCTTGGACTTCTCTTCTAGAATGGATGAAAGGTCATTTATGACCTTTGATTGTTCTTCAATTTTAAGCTTTAGTTCCACAACATCATCTGTTCCTTCAAGGATTTAAGGCTGAACTCCCACAAGTTCTTCTATTCGTTCAATATCTGCTTCGAGATCATCAACATATTCTGATGATTCTTCCACCATTTCCTTCCACTTATTGCATCTCTTATATTTTTTATCAGTCATAGGAAAAGAATCCATAATTTGAGTCTTAGAATCACCATTAGAAGTAATCTAACTATCTATGTCTTTATTGATCAAGGGTTCTGACTTTTCAACCATAGACATCATGGAAGCATTCTTTCCCATTTTAAATTCAGGTTCATCTTATTCACAAAATTCAGTATCCACATCTTCCTCTTCACATACAAAACTCTTCCTCTGTATTCTCATTCAATATTTGAAGTCCCTCTTTTTGAAAAATCTTTTAAGAGGGTTATAAATGTTCTCATCTTCACTATCTTCATCATTGATCTTTCTAAAACATTGAGAGGAAATGTGCCCAACTTTTCCACAATTTAAACATGAGAGAGGTAACTACCCTTTTAAATTTCCCTTTTCCCTTCTAAAACTTCATTGCAATGAGATAAAGGATCTTTTTTTCTTCGTCATCTTCACTGCTACTATCATTTGAAATTTTCAGTTTATCCACGGCCTTGAATGCCATTTCCTTGCTCACACGAGTCATAGCATCTTCTTGTTTGACTCTCATTTCATATGATACCAAGCTGCTCAGTAGATCATCTAGAGAAAGTTTGGAAAGATCTCTTTCCTCAAGGGCTGACACCTTTGCATTGTAAAGGGGAGGAAGCCTTTATAATATTTTCTTTACTATATCAATGTCTTTGATTTCTTCACCGACACCCCGAATTGCTCCAACCTCATCAGTAATTTGATTGAAGAAAGAGTCTTCATTCTCATCTAGATGCATCTTCATATCATCGAACCGATTGTGAAGGACTTGTAACTTTTCCTCCTTCACTTTTCTATCTCCTTCATAAATATTTTTGAGTTTATCCCAAATGGATTTTTCTGAGGTGAAACTCATTACCTTTAGATAGATATGATCAGAAAGGGCTGTGGTGAGTGCATTTTGTGCTTTAACATCAGCATCAAGAATTTTCCTGTCTGCATTAGTCATAGCCAACCTTGTTGGATCAGTGAAATTTATACCTTGCACAGTGGAAAACATAACTTCCATTCTAATTGATCTTAGATGAGATCTCATTTTGTTCTTCCAAATTTGAAAATTACTTCCATCGAAGAAAGGGACTCCCCTAACATTAGCTGCAATCTCGATGATGAGAAAGGATAGATTCAACACCAGTAACCTCCCTCTGATACCACTTGTAGGACCCTGGGACACCCTGATAGGGGAGGGGTGAATCAGGGTGTCAATTTTTTCTTAAAAAAAGATCTTATTCCCACGTTGGTAGGAACTAGTTAAACCTATATGATAAATATGATCAGCAATAAAACATTGAAATGCAAAGAGATGATAGAGCAATTTTTACATGGTTCACCGCTAAGGGCTACATCCAAGGAGCATACGCCGACAAGTTGTCAGTCGTAACGAATTACACTAATATTCACAAGTTGTGGATTAAAATGGTTCGGGAACAGTCACTTTGTCCCAAGCTCACTGCCTTTACAAAGGTTCAGGGATAGATCACTACTTCCCTCAAGTCACTCCTATTGAATGCCCCTGGCACACTGCCCTTGGTAAAGTCACACTCAGTTTATAGATATGAAGGTCTCTTCAATAGATTTTCATTAAAGTCTTTGTCTTTTCTTAGCACGAGTCTTTGCATGCATCTATGTCTATAATTGATGCACTAGAACGCACAAAGCCACTGAACCGGATAACCAGAACGTGCAGAGAAGGTTCACTGACAATTACGTGCAACACCAACCCTTTGCGTGAAAAAACATTATATTGCGCGAAAAATTTACTTTTTCGCATGGAAAAAAATTTCGCGCCACACCACCCTTTTTTGCACAACTTAATCTTTTACGCAAAACCTCAATTTTTACGCGCAACTCTTCCTTTTTCACGCATCCCGGAATTTTCTATGCAATCCAGAATATTTCGCGCAAGCCCCTTTACGCGATCCTTTTTCGCGCATCAGTCCTCAGTTCTTCTCAAAGTCTTCAACTGTACTGATTAAGGGGGGACACCTCTTATTTATTGGCATCTAAGACCCCTACGTGAAAAAACCCCTGTGTCTCATAAAACAACTCATCTGGTGCGTAATATTTCACGTCAGTATCATTTTTTGTGCACATCTCTATATTTTTTGCACATCCCATGCCTTTTCCGTTTTTTGACGTTCTGATTCCAAAAAAATTGTTTGCACAAAAATCCTCGATTCTCTATTTCACGCATCCCACTGTTTTTTACACCCAACTCACATATTTCGTGCACAACCCTTATTTTTAACACACCACTTCCTCTTTGAACATGCCTGCTCTTTCCAACAATCCATGTCTTCATTTTCTGATTTTGAGGCCCAAAAATTTGGCAAACACTGGGAAACAGCACCACCTTCAATACTATTGTCTGCTTGAACTGTATGATCACTTTGTTGGCACACATTCTGAACATCCACTGAGGATTGACAACAAACACAAACCATACTCTAATTCATGACTAGAATAGCCATTGTTCCAACAAGAGAGACACTTTGAGTGGTGATGGCCACACCGCGCCTTGGATTGAGTCGAGGTTGACTCATACACGTCACATATGACCCATGTATCGTTGTCCTAATGTTTCAACAGAAACCAAATGCGCTTGGACGGTTTTCCGTATGTACTTAAAATGTTGTCCATTTTAAACAAAAGAGAGACACTTAGACAAATCCTAGCCACACCACGACTCGAACTGAGCCCGGGTTGGCTCATACATGTCACATATGACCCATGGATCACTGTGATAAATTATCATCAGATTACGAATGTGTTTGGTTGGTTTTTCGTATTCTAGTTGTTCTTTTCACTTATAATTCTATCCATTTTAAACAAAAGAGACACAGTTAGAGTGGTATGTTAGTTGTTTATTCACATTATTCAAATACACTATTTGACTATTGGTCTTCAAATTAATTTTTTTATGAAAAATTTACATTTAAAATGAGAATATCATAAAATTAATAGAAGATAAAACATTTACGAAATATCCTTGTTGAAATATTAAGGTAAACAAGATTTATGAGAATCCTCATGTTTCAATTAGTGAAATGGTATTTACTAAAAATCATGTGGAAATTCATATAGAATATTTTTATATCATTATTAGTATGGATTAGATTTTAGTTTATCATGCTATGAAACATTTCAGAGCTAACAATTACATTCCCAATGAATACATCCCTTTTATAACATACCAAGAATCTATGATGTTGGTTAGATGTGTAAATGTGAGTTACATTGATTATAATGACGAAAATAAATAAAATACATATTATAGATTTTCTAGTAGGAAATAAAATCAAGGAGGGTGGGGGGGCTATCTGGGGACCAATGAGGAGGGTGGGGGGATGTGTGGGAGGCTGTTCGGGGGTGTTCGGGGGGTTGTCCAGGGTCCAAGGAGGAGGGTGGGGGGGGCTGTCTAGGGGGTTGTTTGGGGGGCTGTCCGGGGTCCAGGGAGGAGGGTAGGGGGTTGTCCGAGGGGCTGTCCGGGGGGGTTGTCTGGGGGTGTTCGGGGGGTGTCTAGGGGGCTGTCCGGGGGGTTGTATGGGGACCAAGGAGGATGGAGGGGGGGCTGTCTGAGGGGCTGTCTGGGGGCTATTCAAGGTCCAAGGAGGATGGTGGGGGGTTGTCCATGGTCCAGGAAGGAGGGGGGTTGTCCAGGGAGTTCCCAAACACACAACTACTAAAAGACAACAACATCCATAAAAACAGACAATATATACAAATAACTCAACTCCAATACTATAATACGGGTCTAGATAAAACCAACAACTAGAATAGATTAAACATCAAATCTCAGTAATATAAGTAAAAAATGTAACGAATCAATTGGTCACACATCACCATAACCATCATCATCATCATCATCATCCCACTTGTCCTCATCCCCATCATCGTCCACGGCCTCCTCAGTGCCCTCCTCCTCGCCCTCTCCCTCCTCCTCGCTCTCATCCTCCTCCTCACCCACGCCATCCGCCTCGCCCTCCTCCTCGCCCTCCTCTTCCACATCATACTCCTCGCCATCATCATCGTCAATATGGAAATCGTCTTGAACACCACAAGAACTTCCACTTGGTGCAGAATATATAGAATGTACCGATGACATGTATTCATCAAAAGATGGGCTGACCTCTGCTGGAAGTGTTGGACATAGAACATCAAAAAAGTTCATAAATGCACTATTTTCCCTAGCAGACTATTCTTCCATCTGTGTGGCCCTTTTATAAACATGTTCTGTCTGTTCCCTAACATCCCACAGCTCGGTGGCACTAAAACTCATACCTCATGAGGGCCAATACGTTGTCGGGGCTATCCTAGGTCGGCAGCATACTCTGCCAGAATGCTCCTCTCCCAACAACTGATGTAAGTGATCAGTTGGCCCAAAATTGTCTAGTTCTTGGACATCGAGGGCCTCTAAAGTATAATTTTTCAAATATAAATATATTATTATGTTACAAAATAGATATTAAAATATAAAATCAATAGATTATAACTTCCAATATGCTTATTAGTCAATTCGTTGATGGCACTTCCATCCTTTTTCTGTCTACTCGAGAAAAACAGTTTTGCTCGAGGCAGACGTCCCTTAATATTTTATATTTTCCTCTAAAATGACATTGAAAAATAAAGTTATATGAAAACTTTATCAAAAGATTAAATAATTGAGGAAAAAAAAATAAAATGTATGTCGTAAAGAAAACTTATAAACAATTGCCATACCTGCTTCCTCTCATGATCGGACATCGTAGTACGTCATAGTGTGTGGATGTATTATTTTCCATCAATGTTTTTTATATTTTTTCCAGATGATTCCTAAATAAAATTAGATAATGAAAAGGATAATATTAATGAAAAACATGAATGTTATTATTTAAATACCTCAAATGTAATTCATACCTTAAACTGGGTACTCATCCTATGAGTAATCATCTGACGATACTGCTCTATAGGACAATCATCCAGGACTGGTACAACCTCTAACTCAGAGCCAACTCTAGAATGCCAGACAATATACAACTCATGCTAGTAGGCTTTACAAAGATCACCTAAATCCTTTAGATGATCCGGTCGTGCATCCTCACCATCGGGAAAATTAAATCGAATATGACACCAAAATAATAATTCATATAAATACAAAAATAATTCATGGCATTAAATACTACATATTTTTTTACCCATATCTCTTCCCAAGCTCTATCCTTGACCTCATGTGGAAAATTTCTCCATGATAGTGGGTTGATGGGAATGATGTCGGAGTATTTGGAAAGCGTTGCTAAAAAACTCTGACATTGCTGCCCTGTTTTCTCAACCATTTGGTTGTCTTCATTGTAATCCACCATAACCTTTGTGTGGTGGTTCCACACCAAACGCATTCATGTACGCCCCCTACCCCACCTACGGTCAGTAGATGTATCTATCATGAATTAAAAAAAAATATTTTATCAAAACATATTATAATGAAAATAAATATTGCAATAAAATTTTGTTAGGGATCTATAAATATACATGCACCAGTCTGATCACTGAGTGCCACTGGATCCACAGAAACTGATGGAACACCCTGTGGTGGATCAGGAGTTGAAGACAATGGAATATAGAAGCTCAGAGAGATAGAAGTTGAAGGAAAAAAAGATGGGACAGCTGTATGACCGGATTATGACTGGGGAGTGGGAATCATCATGTGATGTGAAAAGGATGGGCCAGAAGATTTAAAAGGTAGCGAAAACATGGGAGGCCTAAATATCCCATGTGTCCCTAATAACACACCGATATTAGAATGTGGGAAGGATGACATGTCAGTGGGAGGGGCAGGGTCTAGTCGTGTACGCGTAGCTTCTCATCCACCTCTGGTACGAACCCTCCTTGTACCACCGGCCTGAGTACTGGGACCAGTACTAGGCTCCTCGTTGAATAAATGTCGAAGTATAGGTGGATCCTACAAATATTTTTACAAAAATGTTAATCACATGACATTATATATTCTTTAAATATATATATTTGAAATAAATATCTCACTTTAGGCACTAATGGTGGAACGCCAATCTCCACCACTCGACGATTGTTCTCCATCATTTTTCCCTTCTTTGCTCTTCAATTGGATGCATTTCCTGATTTTGAAAACAAATATGAAATTAATTAGAAAACGGAAACTAATTTGTAAACCAAAAAACTAAATATATGAGGTAATAGAGGGATTCATTGGTAATTTATCTATCAATTGTTTTAGAAGAGCTTGAATGGATTTAATAAATCATACAAGTTGTAATGTTCACTAAGTTAGAAATATTGTTTGACTAGGTTTGAATACAGATCAATTCCAAATTAGAAAATGCAATTCAAATAAAACTGCAACCAATAAACATGGAAAATTCACATAACGGTCATGTCAGCTAAAACATATTTGTGATCAATACTATATCAATTTAAATATTACCAACCTTAACAACCCAACTCTAGGTAAACCAAAAGAATTGAGAACATGGCTGAATGATTCTATATATTTTCAACTACAAATTCAAGTTCACAGTCAACTCTGACAATTGAGATATTGGAGTCATCAAAAGAAATAAATAGATTGGTTTCAATGGAACTAGGGACAGTTTCAATTCCATCATCACCATCATCAAAATATGTCTTGGAATTACTTCAACTATGACACCAAATTCAGGTCGAAGTTGGTCTTTGACATAAAAAACTTGTTTAGCCATTGATGCCAACACATATGGTTCGTAGGTAGCAAGAGTGCGAGTCATATTAATTAGTCAAAATCCACAATCATCAATAAATGTTCCATATCTCGTCATCGAATCAAACCAATAGCATTTCATCACTGTGACTCGTCCATGAGTGTAATAATCCAATATTTTTATTTTCTCAACAACTCCATAATAACCCACATTTTCAAATTGCGGTCTACTATTAGATGCACTGGCATAACAATCTGTTTTGGCAGTAACTATAACACCATCATGTTGTGTTATCATGTTCTTTTCTCATTTAGTGACAATAAATTTGTACCCATTGATAACAATTGATTTACAGTCACGAACCACGGTATTAGGACCAAAAGTCAAAGCTCTTATTACCTCAGAGACAGAGTCAGCAGAAAAACTCAATACCTATAATATGAATTACTATTAAACGTAATTAATTATTGATATAATTATTTTAAACAGTAATATTTTTAACTTCAATTTTAACCAAGTAGAAACCTCTTTGCTATGCAAAGTCTCTCTCCTTCCCAAAGATAAAGAACGATGCTTCCTATTTATCATTATTTTATGTTCCCAATAGATAAAAAATATGAATTGTTTGACATATATATATGTAAGATATAAATGTTAAATTTAGTTACCTGATATAGTCATCGAACAAATCACAGTTGAACAAAACTGTGTGTTGTGCCATCTCCCACTCTTCCTGGCATAATGTCTTCAATGTATATAAAACAGGAATTCCTCCTATTTGAAGAAGTGATGGAAAACTGGGTTCAATTTTATCGTACTATTCATCTTCATTTCACAATGGTCTGTTCATTCTTGTAGTAATATTTGAAAAATACATTGAGCAGAAATCCATACATTCTTGAGCCAAGTAACCGTTCATGATAAAACCTTCGGGATGATTTCTGTTTCAGATATAAAACTTTAATGTGAACATATTTCTTTCAGTTGGATACAACCAACGAAAAGAAATAGGTCCCATGAGAAGTATGTCAGTGGGAATATGTACAGTCAGATGCAGCATGCAAGTGAAAAATTATGGAGGAAATATTTTATCCAACCCACACAAAATTAATGGGGCATCTGTCAACATGTTTTGCAAGAAAGACTTGGACAACTTATTAGCACAAAGATCTCTAAACAAATGGCACAAACGAATAACAGTCACCCTTACATTATTGGAAAAAAGATGAAAGATTGCTATTGGAATCAACTCATGTAGTAGAACGTGATAATCATGAGTCTTCAAATATTTTAGCTTCAACTCTCTTATATCGACCCATTTAGATATGTTCCTTGAATAGCCTTCAGGAACTCTAATAGTATCTAATACTTCCAGAAATTGTTTTTTCCATAGGTGTCATCATATAAACAGCCCATGAAAGTTGCCATATATTTTCACTGATATGCATAGGATGCAATTATGGTCTGATTCCCAAATCCACCAAGTCACGCCGAGATCATAAATCATCTTTTGTCTTCCCGTTGAAATTTAAAAGAACCGAAAGCAACATTTCACATTTATTATTTTCAATATGAATTATGTCTAAGCAATGAAGTGACAAATTGGTTGACCAATAAGGAAAATCAAAAAAGATACTCCTCTTCCTCCAATTGTAACAAGTTTCAGTGGAAACATTTTTCTCTTTCCAGATTTTATTTGACCCTTCCCAAAAGAAAAACTGAAATCTTTCCATTCATTAAGCACATCAGTTCCAGACTTAGGCTGAGGTGGATCATCAGTCTCTTTGGTATTATTAAATCTTCGACGATTCATTCTATATGGATAATCATTTGGAAAGAATCGTCTATGTCCCATAAAACTGAAACTACAATGATGTTTCAGTCTTCTGGATCCTGTATTCTTCATACAAACTGGGCATGAAACTTTTCCTTTCGTGCTCCATCCATAAATCATTGCATAAGCCAGAAAATCATTGATCATCCACATAAGCATAGCACGCATATGAAATATGCCTTTCAAACATGCATCGTATGTGCGCACACCCACATCCCAAAGAAGTTTCAACTATTTTATTAAAGGATGCATATGTACATCAATATCAATGACGGGATCAAAAGGACCAGATATGAGTATACTCATGAAATTAAAAGGTTTTTTTCAACACAACCATGGGCGAAGATTATAAATGTGTATCAAAACTGGCCATGTGCTATGCGAAGTATGAATCTGACCAAATGGATTAAAACCGTTGCATGAAAGTCCCAGCCTTACATTTCGTACGTCAGCTACAAAATCAGGATGTCAAGCATCAAATCTCTACCATGAAAATCCATCTGCAGGATGACCCAACTCATCATTAGTCTTCTTTCTCTCGGTATCATTCCATCTCATTTTTATTGATATGTCATCAGACATAAAAATATTCTGGAGTCTGGGGAACAATGGAAAGTTCCACATTAATTTTTATGGAATGCGGGATGGTGTTCCATCATATTTTTACTTCCAATGAGATGTGCCACAATTTATACAATAATTGTGTCCAGTGGTTTCCTCCCATAATAAACTGCAATCTTTCGAGCAAACATGAATTTTGTTTCTTGAAAATCCATGTTCCTCAACTAAATTCTATTCCATATAGTGGTTTGAGGGAATATTTGCATCATCTGGAAGTAAATCCTTCAAGAGGGTAAGAATGTAATCGATTGCTGTATTAGAAATCCCATACATTGTTTTCCCATGAAACAATCGTATAAAAAATTACAACTTTTCCATTTTATCGCCTTATCGATATACTGGAGTCGTGGAAACATAATTCAATTTTTTCACCCTATCAATATCATCATTTTCACAAGATGCATCATCTGTCCTCATATCGAATTCTTCTTAAGTCGAAATCCTTTCTTTTTCATGATGACGAATAAATGGAAACCGACCATCTAACAATTTCTCCATTCCTGTCCTTTCATTTCGATCATCACCAATTTGAGATTTCATTTTCTCCCCATTGTGATACAACACAAAGTAGTTTTTCTTGAAAACCATTTTTGGTTATCTGGTAGTTGACTTTTTCACTGCTCAACGAAGGTCTACCAACACAATTGGAACATGGGAAGTGTATGCGACCACTATCTGAAGCATTGTGAAATGAAAAATCTATAAAGCTCTCCAAATTGTTTTGAAAATCGCTTGAGATCCGATCGGTTTCCTACATCCAAATTTTTTCCATTCTGTAAAAATAATTTATATAAGTCATTTTTTCATAAATAATTTAATAGGATTTAACTTTAAAAGAAAATAAATTTAAGTAAATAATAAAGGAAGAAGTTTCTAGTCAATGCAGTGAACTACTAAAATAATGTAATGAACAAGTACTCATGAATTAAATTAATATTTATTTATATTCATTTTCATTAGGTCTATAAGAGTCACATGCCTTAGGTCCCATTATGTGTTATAGGTATCCCAACTCATTCACTCATGTTCAATAACTCATTATTGGCACCTCTATGTCCATACCTTTCATTACCCAATTACTTCCCCAAGTCAATCGCACCCCATGGGTGAATAAATTTTAGGCTCTTCACTAATAGTTTGTTAATGGCTTGTAAAAAGACTTAATTTCATTAAGTATAGACAAAAACATTTATTTTTAAATTTTAGATTAATAATAAATTATGTCAGTGATAACAACATTACTGAATTAAACATGTGACTTATCTAACATTTTTATGGATGTCTACACATGCCAGTATGTGTAGTCAAAATCACCCCGTCCTCATAAAAGAGGGTATTGTCCAAGAAGGACACATAATATACAACGTACAATGAGAACCATATTTAATTGACCCTAAAGTTATTAGTACAACCATCTTGGGGAAAATGGAATATATGATCCTGGTTAACTGATGAATTCCAAAGCTTGTATTCCATATGTTGGACACTATATAAGGTATGAAATCATGTGGGTATGGGTTTACATCATTCAATTTCTTACATGCTAGTGATAATGAAGGCTTGAATTAATGACTTGAGTTCATAGATTAAATGAGGGTAGAGGTTTCATACACTGTTCATGGTGGGGGAGCCTCAGCTGATTTAGAAACTAAAATAAATTCCCATCATAGGTATCAATAAGAAACATCACCATCAAAAGAAACTCCAAATAAAAAAGGACTAAAAACATAAAACATTTCAAGAATTCACTACTATGAATGGTTTATCCACATGTTTAGCAGTAATTATATGTCTTAATCATGAATCACCTCTACAGCTCCCAGTTTTCACCAAGAGACATAAGGTAAATATCTCAAAATATCTATAATACAAATAATTAATAGGCTCAAAACATAAATATAATCTTGAACCAACCATGGAATCTCTTTCACAACACATTCTCACACACCAGTTATCTCATGTGTTACTAAATACCAAACATAGTCACATAGTGTACTTTAACAAATTACATTACACAGGCCTTATTAAAAAAATAATTTTATGAAAACACTTTCCTCAAGGAATTTTAAGGAAAACATTCATAAAAACTTTTCTAAAAATTAATAAACACATATAAATAAATTTCCAAGTAACAATTAATTACAAGATGAAAAAAATAAAAAAAACACATACGTAGAAAATCTAGAATCCAAATGCAATGAATTTGATATGCTTATTATTTTATAGAGGGTTAAGGATTTAATTAATTAAATGGATTCGAATGGATAAAGTCTATATTAAATAAAAACACAAAAAATGACATAAACATTAAAATCAAAACTTAAAACTAAAATATGAGATGAATAAAAATAAAAACAAGGTAGCACTTAAATATTTTATGTGTATGAAGAATAGAATACCTGATTTGAGACGATACGGATGGAGTTTGACATCTTTGGATGGGGGAAGTCGTGAGAGGAGCCAAGCCCTGGACAGATTAGTGTTCTGTCACAAATAGGGTGGAGCAGCGGCAGATTCTATATTTGGGGAAAACATTTCCCAACGGTTTTTAAAAACCGTCAGTAAAGGGGTGTCCAAGGCACCCTTTACCAACGGTTCTACTAAACCTTTGGAAAAGGGTGCCTTCAACACCCCTTTTCCCATGGTTTCCTAAAACCATTGGTAAAGGGCTTCTTTAACAATGGTTTTCTTAAACCGTTGGTAAAGAAGCATTGGGAAAACCTAGATTTCCAGTAGTGGGTGAATGACACCATATTCCCATATCTTCCAAGGCTTTCACTTAAGGAATCCTATTTTTTCCATGAGGTATGAATGTGGGGTCAAACGATTAATGTCTTATGGAGGCAATGTTGATTGATCAAAACACCCCATGGAGGCAGAATAAGAAGGTGCATCTATAGGAGGGAATATGTCAAACCTGGAAGATTACAAGTGGTTGGATGAAAGTGCCTAAGGAAGGTGGATCTAGGAGTTATTTCCTATAAAGGGAAGATGTAGCACAATGATAGTTGATTGGAAAACCCATTGAGGTTGATAAAGAAGTTATATCATTATGAGGGAGCACCATGGTTTACCATTTGTTGGGATTGAACCTTAGATAGGTTACCTATACACCCCCCTCAAAAGATAAGAGTCAAACCTATATAGCTTGATGCCAAAATTTAAGGTCATGTGACATGACCAGTTCATTCTATTTAATTTCATGTGATATAGGAACTCATGTTCTGAAGGGGGAATTGATGAGGGATGGGATGGGGCTTATTCATTTAATGTTACCTTTACAATAGGATTTATCATTGTTAGAGTTTGTGTGGGGCTTATGTATTGAGTTTTTGTGGGACATAGATGAGGAGTGTTCTCCCAGGTTTGGGGCATGATCTTGCTAAGGATGTGAACCGGATAAAATCAGGATGGGTGTGGATGTTGGGTTTGGACACCGTGTAAAATTCTCACATATCAAAGTTATTTAGAAATCAAATCCAATGTAATTTGGAATGTTTGGGGGATTATAACTAAGGAGGACTAAACGAGAATTTGGTTAGGGATTATGTGTGATAGCGACCCATAAGGACTGAGGTTCAGGATTATATCTATAAAGAAGGCCCATAAGGTGAGTAAGGATGTTAGGAATTACACTCAATATAAGTCCCACTGGTTGGATGTCACAGTCTACACTAACCTCTATTCCCGCATGATTCATCCTCAATGATATAAATAAGAGGAATCATAGAACTAACACTTGTATCTTGAAAGAAGCATAAATGTGAGATGGTGTGGGGGATTATGCATGGATGCTATCCAAGGGGATTTCGTTCCATGTTATGAGGATCTCATTCCGTGTTAGGAGGATATCATTACTTGTGATGGTAGGTAGTGTGGAGACCATCGCACACACACATGGATCATCCTGTACTTATTACATATGGAATGTTCACAGTATATTGTATTTTCTTGAGGATATTAGGACACAGATGTTTTACATCAGGCATCTTGACGTGGGGAACTCACTTATTTTCCCTTATAATTACATGACCACAGCTCATGCGCCTCTATTAGGGGAATGTATTTATAAATTTTATGGTGTAATGAAATGGAGGAGTGGTCAATCATGAAGTCCGGGTTAGCATGAATATGCTAAGAAAAAACAAGAATTATCCTACCTATGATGAGAAGAAAACAGTTGGTGGGAATCTTGGGATTCACATGAAGTGGAGTGAGACATAGGAATGGGTGACATGGGTCACATAGGGACTTGAGGTGTAGTTAAAACAATTACTTATGGGTGTGGGGGATTTTGGAAGTCATCCTTCATGAAGAATGGACATTGGAAGGGAGGCATCATGGAGAGCCCCATGGGATATTTTTTTAAGATTTTAGGGCCTCATAGTGTAGATCATCATAAAGAATATGTGATTAATGGACTTCATTGGATTTACAGAGGAGAATAGTTCATGAATTAGGGTGACCCTACCTTTGGATGATGTCCATATTCATGAGAAGAGTGCTCTGGGAAAGTTGAATGCTTTTTGAAGCCTCATGTGCCACATAGGGATTTATTTCTTCATGAATGGAATCTCTACCTAGGGTGAAGATTTTTTATAGAATATTATATGTGGCCTTTCAAATCCCAAGTATCCTAGATGATTTATTTTTAGGATGGTTCACTATGCTAAGGTGGTTTGTGAGTTTAGATAAATTCCAAAGATTAAAGGTCATCTCAACATCCTTTATGGTTTGTAATTTGGGGGTAATTATAGGAAATAGGGTTTCACGAAGATGTCAAGCGATTTTCCAATGAATTATGGGCTTCATGAATGGGAGTGGCTTGGTAGAACATACGAATGACACTTTCAATCCTTTTCACAAACACAATGTCTTGTTAGACTCATGGTGGAGACCCTTAATCCTCTGTGTGGTAATGAAGTTTCATCAATGTCATTGAGGGAACCATTAAGGATTCATGCATTCATGGAGGGTTTTTCTCATCTAAGGAGATTTAAAATCTCTTAAAATTCATGATTTGATAGGGATTTGAAAAATAGACTCCTTTAGGGGTTTTTTTAATATTCTAGGATGGTTTTACTTTGATTCAGGTGCACCATCCTTGATTATTATGGTAGCATGTATTTCAGCTCTAATAGAAATATTTCACAACACTGCACTAAGGGAAACTACGTAGAATAATTCTCATCTACATTTATAATATCACATGATATTATACTAATTATAGTCTCCAAAAATAGCTCAACCATAATCACATGACGCACAACCCAAAATGTTTTGAGACCTACCATAGGTCTACCAACAATTATGAATTCATATAGAATTTTTGTAATAAACATTAATCGCACCAATGAAAGAAAAATCACCACCCAATACCCAATGGGATAATATATCTCCTCTAGTTATAAGAAAAATCCTTGAAACCAGTTTAGAATTCCCAAATTAAAATAAAAACCACAGGGTATAACTAATATCCACAAGATAAAACTCATCAATCCACTTAGGAAAATTATTTCCACCTCAATGAAAAATCTATAATAAACCATTAACATGCCTCATCAATAAAAATATTTTCTTTAACCTTGGGTATCATTATTATGTAATCATAAAACATTATAGGTGAAACACAGATCATTGGTTAACCCCATAAAATAGAGACCAAGCACCAGTTAATGCATATTCTACACTAGTAAATAAATCATCACACTTACCCTACCACCTTCCGTAATTATCAAAGTTTCTATCTGTAAAAACTTTTTTTAAAACAAAATAACATATAAAATAGTGCATGTAAACCCCTGATGATGCACAAAAAAACCATTAAATAACAGAATTTATAATGAAAAAAATTAAGAGACCTAAATAATATACCAAGCAATATGTACCCCAAAATCTCAATATACTCGAAGATCAGAATGAAAAAGAAAAAATTGATTAATCAATTATATATAAATATAATATAAGTCTCGTCTTATCAACTAATTCCACCACATATTTTTTTTATGAATTACTTCCCCATATATGTCATGTAAGATCCCAAATTACCAACATGAGGTCCAAGAAAATATCTTTAGGATTTTATGTATTTATTTAATTACACATTCTCAGAATAAAAACATCAAATAAACATAATAATAATGGATTTAAAATGTATTTTATCATATAATTGGATCATTATAGTGTCTTCCGACAACATCCTACTCAATCCATCATGAAATCCTACAGTATCATATACCCTTGATTATGTAAGAGTTTTTAGAGAATTTATATTGTATAAAATTGAGAATTATTATTTCTAAAAAAACTCCATCACCATAATAATACCTTCATAATCATAAAAAATAATAGTGATTATTAAAAAAGTCCTAGGTAAATTCAAGGAGAATATAATATCCCAAATCCCCCACCCTTTTCATTGTCCTGATAAATTCAAGAGTAGGATGTGTTACACCTAAAAAGTGAGATGAATCACCTTAAAGATCATCCCTAGGAATTTAATTTAAAAATAACATTGAGAAAAGTTTTAGATGACCCAATTGAATTAATTTAATAAATGAACCTAAAAAATTATTATGTAATAACCCACACCTATTATTCCAAATAAAAATCAAAGAAAAATTCAAGTAAAACTTTTTCCCAAAAAATCAGGCTATGAAAATTAACTTTTTTTTAAAACACCAATACTAAAAAGTGTAAAAAAATTCTCATTTAATAACAAATTTATAAAGAAAACCCCAATTTAGAAAAATAAATACTAACTATTTTGAGAAAATATAAATAAATTCCATTTCAGGATTCCTCCACATGTTAACAATCCAAATTTTTCTTCTAGATAATTTTATTTATTTAAATAATATCACATTAATTTTAAAAACATTTAGAAAAAACTAGATCTTATCAAAAATAGTTCATTGAACCTTTTCATATAGAAAAACTCATTTACATTGGCATTAAAACCACTTGATTATTTTGAGAATATGTAAACTCACCCAAACTTCCAAGAGTTATTCATTCTCTCAAAACATCACTTAAATATTATTTTAAATTAACACATTTGTAAAAATACATTATTAAATTCATGATATATTTTAACTAAGAAAAGATAAATTTTGGTTAAAATCATGGAATATCTTTAATTATTTTCAAATAATAAAAAGATCATGAAAATACCAAACCTGTTGTTAATATGACATATGGAATCATTTTAATTTTAAAACATCTCATGATGTTCTATTTTAATATCAATTAAAAAAACTAGTTCCATAAAAAATCATCATGTAAGACCAGTATTTCATCAAAAAACTAACTTTTTCCCAAAATATAGACCCCATTATAATATAAATGACCCAAAAAACAACATATTAAACATTAAAAACCACATTCATAAGATTCATTTCATAATGAAATCTCTCATAATTAACCTCACATAAATGGTAAAAAAAATTCAAATCGGTATGAGAAATATTGTTGTAAATAAGATACTTTTTGTAGAAAACATAATTTTTATGGTTTTGCTACACAGGTATGAAGACAATGTGAATAATATAATAATCTATATTGGTTTCCTGAACCATATACATGAGATCAAAATGATTTTCCACATCTTTTGAGGTATCTATATAGTTTTGGTTCGTTCTTCATTTTCATCACAAAATAAATAAGACCACCAAAATCAATAATATAATAAATGGGGATCAACACATCATTATCACATATCAAAATCAATCACATATAACCAAGAAAAAAACACAAAATAAAGAATCAAATATTGATTTACCATGGTAACTCATGTTTTACCTTGATAGGTGGGGATCAAGAACCTACTCATGAAATACCTCTTGATTATCAATGATGATACTATCACTATACTACTAAGACAAACCAAAATAAATATATGGTTCTCTGATACAATTTTTTGATGAGACAACTATGGTTTACAAGATAATTCACCCGACCGGACTCGCCGCATGTCTCAATGTGTATTCTCAATCAACTCGATTTGAAAAATAATATGAAGGTATCAATTGAATCAAAGGGGAATGATTTCATTATCAAATAAAGAATAAAACAATAGTAAAAAAATTCAAAGTTTTTGGATTTAAAAATCTATACATTGGAACTCTATCCGTACGAAATAATAAGTTATAAAATATTAACATTCAAATAATGACATAAATTAAATAAATATCCTGATGATAATTATTTAATAAAAGATATTACACTAAATATTTTATAGAATTAATATAATTAATGAGCACATAATACAATGCACATTAGAAAATCTAACAAAATATCTAACAGGAACTAAAATAGTAAAGGATACCAAATAATATGTAATTTTCCAATGTTAGATATACATAATAATTTAAAACAGAAACTGAAAATCGAAATACCATTAATGTCTCCATGTGACAAAAAATTACTCACCACATCAATGACATCTATCACAGACCGAACCAGATACCATTCTATAAAAATAACATGGGTATATAATTAAACAGACGAGAGCTACATAAACATTTTAGTGTGTATGAAATGTGGGAGATAAATATTCATAGTTGGATACACCAAAAAGTTTTGGGAAATTCTTTTTAAATGGAATTTCATTAATTAAATTTTGATCAGATTATATAAAATTTTTTCTTCACATTCTATTACAATGAAAACCAATATCATTTCAAATGTAAACATAAAAAATACCCACCCTTATCAAATTATATAAGGGTGAGCCTAACACTTTTCAGAAAAAAAAACTATGGAAAGAGGATCACTAAATTATTTAAATTGAATAATATTCCATTCCTCTTTTCCAAGATTTTTTACTTAAATTACATTTATTATACAACATCACATTATTCCACTAAAACCACACATTCTATACCATTTTTCAAATCATGATGATTTAATTCAAATCCAAAAAAGAGATATACTGTAAACACATCCATTAAAAGATATAAATAGAGGATATTAATTTAATTGTGACCAGGGAAATGATACTATAATGAAAACTTTATATAGGGGATTTGATCATGAATAAAATTAGATTCTGTAAATAAACCTTAACTGCATCGATGAATCTTGTGTAACTTACGAATCTTTGACATGAATTATACTAGGGCTGGTTCAAAAGATAACTCCCTAGGCCCTATATGAAACTATAGCGTCCCAATAAGATCCCTATTTTGGGTGCTACATTGTATAATATAAACCCCTATAAAGGTACAAGTTTCTTAGGGAATATAAAATCTTGATAACACTAAGTTAGCATAGTATTAATCCATTACTTTTTCTTATCTACCTAGGGTTCTCGTGAAATAATTCAATGGGTATGAGAAAATAAAAAACCCCGATATTATCTCATAAATAAAAAATAAATCATATAAAGAAAAAGTCATCTCTTATCCAACACCCGTAGGTAGAAAAATAGGCAATATACATTGGTGAATCTAGTGTATATAGATCAAATATCTATGGAAATAGGCTATAAACCTTGGTATAGCCTCCATGTATATAAATTAATTTGATATAGCCATTTCAACATAGAACCATGTCCATGAAGGTCCTATATACATGATCGAGGGGCTCATGGATATAACCTATCCACATGTTATACAAATTCCCATTTGATTTTAACTATTTCTATAGTTTTATATTAAAAATAACGTTTCATCCCAGTATTGGACAATGGTCTCCCTCGTATACAAAAAAACATACTATCCCACTATGACATATAACTTTTATGCATATATACATAAAAATATGTATATTTATAAATAATAATTTTTAGAATTTTATAAACATTATTATTAAATAAAAAATATTTTTAATATTTTTGTCAAAATATATAGCTAATATCATAAATGGACGTGGATATAGGCTATATATTGAAGGGATATATCCATTATCATATATGATCTTAGATATAGGGTGTATTTTTCAGGGCCTATAGAAATTGTTTATGATAACTAGGACTAAAAGTTATGAATTTAATGATTATATCCATGGTTCTAGATAGTTGTGGAACTATGATATATTCTTCAAAGAATATAGAAAAAGTTATAAAAAAATGGGATCATGGTGAATTTTTAGAGACATATCAATAATCATTATATATCATGGTTATATGGTCATTCCTACACTACTAGCATGAAAAAACACTTCTTTTTGTGTTTGAAATAAAAATAT
Source organism: Viscum album (assembly GCA_963277665.1). Lineage (NCBI taxonomy): Eukaryota > Viridiplantae > Streptophyta > Magnoliopsida > Santalales > Viscaceae > Viscum > Viscum album. The sequence goes on from OY728141.1 coordinate 1,989,556,455, forward strand.
TATGACATATAGACAAGGGAATTTGATGCCAATGGCTATAGGTATTCTATAGCCATGGTCATTTTGAGTTTTCACTAGTGCTCCATGTCTATAAAATAATTTTATACTAGTGATGCTGTTAATAAATAGAGAATATTAATAACCAAGAATCACATAATGAAAAAGAATAAAAAAATACACCCTATGGGATACAATCCAAATCAAGTATAATACATCAAGAAGGGTCTCAATTGAAGGTATAAAAATCACTTTGATAATTTTCATTGTATATTTTTAAACATTTATTCTAAAAAATTTACTCTGAATAACACGTCATTTCCAAAAATTTAAAATCCCTCTATTAACATCTTTAATAAAAATATTATTTAAAAGACGCAATTTAAATAATTTATAGAACAAAATAATTTTATATGAAAAACATTGAAATATAAAAATGATTTTTTTCCATTTCAAACATATTTCTAAACCCAACATTTATAATTTGAGGAAACAATTAGGTCAAATTAATTTTTTCATCATAATTATTTCAAACAATCCTCTTAGGAATTATCATAATCATTTGTAACTTAAAATATAACATTAAAAAAATACGAAACCACTTAAAACACATTATAATACGTTTTTCAAACACTAGAATCAATTTTTAAATCCACTATTTTTATTATATATAGATATAATTTAATAAAAAATACAGTTGAAAACATCCATCATCAGATTACATGCCAATTAAATAAAACCCACAAAATCACCTACCTCATTCAAGTGAAAACCAAGTTGTAACACAAATCTATAGATGTTGAACACCCATCCATGTGAGGATAGTCACTTTCTAACCCTAAAAACAGAATAAACCATCATTAGATTCGTATGGTACCCTAAATATAAACCACACACAAATTATGGCCCACAGATGAAAATAAAACAAAGGGTAAATGAGGAAGGGATAAGATAGGAAAATGAAAAAGGATGATTTACTTATAGATCTATGTGAAATTAATGAGTAAATGAATAAAATTAAATTAGGGAGGAGGGAGCTCCCTTCATAATGTCACATAGTTAAATGAATTAATATAAGAGGATAGATACTCCAAAACACCTATATTCTAACCATGCGAAAAGTGTAAAACCATTTTAAAGAAAATCATTCCAGTTCACCATGTTAGCCCCATGGGTTACCAAAACTTGTGTCAGTTATACAACCACTAATGGAATCCCAATTCGTAATTTCATAGTTTGGTTTCAATATACAAAAAACCATGTTCTAATTTTTTCGACTGTACTAGTCATGTATTGGAACACACATATATTTGATACATGTTTCTCTGAACAATGACAAAATTGTAAAGATCACACTATAATATACAGCAAAAATCTACATGGTTAAATAATTTTATTACCATGAACTATTTAGTAAATATGTAATAGATTGAAATCTCTAAAAACTACAAATTTCAAATCATGAACTCCCAAAATTTGAAATAATTCAAAATAATGTAAACTAATCAAAAATATTGACATAGTTGATTTATAAGGGGTCTTCCATGAGGAGTTATGCATATCCCATAGTTAAATACTCCTTTAGATATGTTGTAATATTAGATAATGGGCCCCCAAAAGGTTTTATAGTTCCCCCCCCCCACTACATTGGGGTGTGGGTCTTATACAATATAGGTATTTAGTTAATACATCCCTTCTCTCAAAAAGGTGTTAGTCCTCCATAGTTTTTGTTGGTCGGAGTGGACACTCAAGAGGGGGGTGAATTGAGTTCCAATTAAAATTTTTGCTAAAAACAATTTCTATTAAAATCCCCCTATTTCAAAACAAATTAAACTGTAGTGAATTTATACAAATTATAAAGGTTCAATTAGTTTCTCAAAGATTGATTAATTCTCAGCTAACTTAATCTTATGATTAAATTAACTTTTGAAACTAACTTACTGGTTTATAATAAATATAAACACTTGCGAGTTTAACTATCAAAGTAGCTTTGAAGATAAATTATATTTCAAAGTAATAGCAGCGAAATATGAAATAAATGTATATAGTATGGATATAGATTTTAACTAAAAACACAAGAGTTAACCAATAGGCTCAGTCTCAAGCCGAGACTTAGTCCTCTCAAAATTTATATAAAGTGATCCACACCCTGGATCTGGGTTAACAACAGTGATCACACTGTTCAGTTCAAGAGTCCTATACCACAGTTATAAGTGGGATAACAAACAACATCTCAAAGCTATCCAGGTCACAGTCGACCTCTACCACTATCCACAGTGGGAAATAAATGATGTAAATATTGTGAGTGAGGATTTACAAATCCTCCAGTTAAGGTTCAGGAGACAGTGTGTGTAATAATTAACAGGCTACACACACTGCTCGTAATGCAAATACTAAATCACTTAGATAAATATATAGAGTTTATAACGGCTCTGGTGATTGCAGTGCAGCTCTGGACTCCTTTGGATTTGATCAGAAATGGTTCTGAGTCCTTCTCTGGTATTTGTCTGAAAAACAGAGTATCGTTCCTTCTTTCAGTGCTTCCAGGTTCAGCATGGTTATAGGCTCAGAAAATGAAGTGTTCTGTGTAGTTCTTCTTTAGCATAGATTGCTCGATGTATGCTCTGTGTTCTGGAGTCTGGTAGTAGTAGTCTTGTGAGTGCAAGTTCTCCAGTTGTTCTTGGCACGTTTTGAGCTCGATCGCAAGTGTGTTCTGTGTGCTCGATATCTTCAAGTCTCTTGTCTCACTCTCTTTCACTGATACATACACGATGTCTTTTATGCCATTTTTTTCTTTACTGAGAGGAAGGAATGATTATATTCTTTTCAATCGTACTTGGTACGGTTTCCTGAAATGGCAACATAACTCATTTAATAACATTAAATGCATCAAAAGTAACAAAATTAGCCGTTAGTGTAATAAACAAATAGTGTCGAAGATATAGGATTTGACTCTGCAGTTCATTATAGGTAGCCGTTTGTTTGTAGACGTGTACGGTTGACTCGTTGTAGGATCTTCCATTGGTAGCTCTTCAAACTCTTATCAGTGGCTCTTATCGGTAGCTCTTATCGGTAGCTCTTATCGGTAGCTCTTATCGGTAGCTCTTATCGGTAGCTCGATGAACTTAGTTCCATCGGTTGCTCTTGGCTGTCGGTAGCTCTATGCATCGGTAGCTCTCTGTCCATCTGTAGCTCTATGCATCGGTAGCTCTGGCTATCGGTAGCTATCTGTCCATCGGTAGCTCTGTCCATCGGTAGCTCTGTGCATCTGTAGCTCTGTGCATCGGTAGCTCTGGCTATCGGTAGCTCTGTTAAGGTCAGTGATACACTTGACTATCTTATGCAAAACACATCTAATTCACTTAGAATCATTTCAAAACTAATATAAACATGGATAATCGAGATTAACATAAATCAGAAATTATTTTAACATTATTATTAACTTGATCATCGATTTGAAAGAATTAAAGTGTAGATCAACAGTAATTGTGAATATCATAATATATAAAAACATAATTGGGATTGCTAAAACATATGAATACAAGATTGGGATTATCAAAACAGGTGAGGTCAACAATCTCCCTCTTTTTGATAATCACAACTTCTGATATGGCCATTTTAAGATAGTATAACATTAATATTCAATTTTCTCAAAGAAAATAGTATCAAAGGAAAGAGGAAATAGTAATAGAAAGATATAGATCAAAAATTATCATAGGTAGAATTAAATACAATAGTGTCAGAGATAAGGTTTGAAAGAATTAGTACCAAAGAAGGAAATGTAAGAAATAGTATCAAAGACTCATCCTTTGATCATATTTCTCCCCTTTTATATTTCTCCTTTTATATGGATCCTTTTATATTTCTCCCCCTTTGTGATAATCAAAAAGTGGGAAAGAAAATATAGAAAACTGATAAACTGAGATAGTGGAAAGAAAGGAATTTGTATTAGATCCAAAAAAAATTACATAAACAGAATAGAAAAAAAATGATTCCTATCAAACATCCTTGCCACTTGATCAATCCACATGTTCAATGAGATATTTTCCCTTGGGATCAGAAGAGAATTCAGGTGTGGAGGATACTGGGGAGGAATTTGGAATTCCAGAAATGATCAGAGGAGGCTGAGCAACTGATACAGTGTAGGGCCTGTATTGGGAAGTCTTTTGAGTGATCATAGGTGTGAGACTTATTATGGCTTGAGTAGGAGTCAGCTGAACTGGAGACGCAGTAGAGGCAGAGGCAGGCAAAGCAGGAGGTACAATGACCGATCTGGCATCCATGTGCAGGAAGGGTAGCAACAGGTTTCTAAAATCCATGATAATGCTTCCTCCTCTCTCCATTGCAGACACAAAATCATCTCTATTTTCAATGAATTTATCCAAAGCAGATGTAAGCTCCCTGAGCTTACTAACCTGCTCTCTAAAGGCCTGAGTCACTGGAGGTAACTTTATATTCTCAAGCAGAAGTTTGAAATGGTTGGTCAGTTGTTGCTTGGTATAATCCTTTTCAAAATAAATATCCAACTTATTCTTGATTGCTTCTTGAAAAGCAGAGGCCCCTCTCATGTAGTCCTAGATGATTTTAATTATTTCTCTGGCTGAATACCTCATAGATAGCACTACTCGACTTAAATCTGATGAGTCCACAGATCCACTGGTTGAAATAGAACCAAGATCCTCCTTCATCAGAGCACGAAATTGATTCAGATCAATTTCAGGTTTTGGAACTAGAGGACCAAGAGAGAAGGATACAGTTTATTTGAAGCTTGTGGTCAACCCACTAATCAGATTTTGCATTTGAGAGTCCTGATCTTTGACATGATCCTACACAGATGTTTTGAACGCTTCAAACACCGAGACCAGCTGACTTACAACACTCTTCACATAGGCTAAATCCTTATCAGCTTGAGATTTTGAACTCATGAAAGAGTCTATGGAAACCACAAATATCTATAGAGCTTCAAGATCTACTTCTAGCCTAGAAGTTTGAGTGTGGCACTCCTTGATTTCTTCCATTAGCTCACCCATAAAAGTTGACAGATTTCAACAAATAGAAAGCTCAAAAGACCTTTCTAACAACTTCATTTATTCACCAAAACAGTGCTTCATCTTAGCAACAGAGGCAATAAAGGATTCCTTCAGCTCATGCTTTAGGGATTCGAAGTCAGACTTTGTAACAAAATCAGTAGGAGCAACTGTAGTATAAACTCTTTCAGAAGCTAACCTGACTACAGAGTCAGCCATGACTGATTGAATCGAGGATACTAAAAAAGATTCCATTGTCTTTACTTCTTCTACAAAACTGACTTTGAGATTTTCTTTCATCACATCTAAATCATGTACTCGGACCACATCAGCAGGTAATAACTCATGATTGATGTCATAGCTGATCTTCGGTCTATTCAAAGATACTTCATTATCCAAATCAGGATAATCCAAACCAAGGACTATAAAACCTGGGTCTTCTACCCAGTCTTCAGACTTGATAGTCACTATAACATTTCCAAACATGGTGTGATGCTCCCCCTCAATGGGTTCATTCTCATATATAGCAACTACATTCTCTACAGGTCTTTCTTTATCAGAATCTTCCACAGCAACTTCCATCTCTGCAGCAGCAAGATGATTTTCTGGAATAGGTACAGCTTATCCTCTTTCTCTTTCTTCATCCATAGAAGGTACAACTGAGCTTCCAATAACTGGACTCAGACTCAATTCAGCAGAATCAGATAACTCAGAGACATTCTTTTCTTCCTCTACATGCTCAGAGACCGACTGGTCTTCCTCATTAGCAGGTGTCTCCACTTCTGCTAGCACTTTCTTTTCTAAAGACATAATTTCATCAATAGGGCTTGGAGGCAAGTCAGGATCTCCTCCCTCATCCATAGGAGTTTCTTCTTCTTCTTCTTCTTCTTCTTCTTCTTCTGACTCATCACTGTACTTAGGTTCCTCTTCATCAGGTCCTAAACCTAGATCTCTTTTATCCTTTGGCCTTGAAGGATAATCCACAGGATTAAATTTATCATATACCTTTTGGTCGTCATTGACCCATTCTCCTCTCAACGGATTCCAATTGATCTTCATATATTTTCAAACTGTAGTAGTGATACAAAAGTTGTTCTTCACTACAACTGTCTCATCTTGAGACTCAGCTATCCCTTTCACTTTGATCATTACAAAAATCATCTTAGCAAAGAATAGGGCATTAGACTTTGATTTTGGACTTGTCATATCTTCTATTTAATTCATCACCAATCTGCACAAATTTACTTTGACATAATGTCTCAAAAGATGTAGGAGATAGATATCCTGATATCTCAAATTAGAAAAGTCTCCTCTCCTTGGTATCAACACATGTTGAACAAACTTGAACTGTAATTTGTTCTCTCCATCCATTTCTACAGCAACCACATGCCTTGGAGTTCCATCACCAGTCTGTTCTTTCAATGCAGTCTCATGATCAAAAATGTCACCGGTAGGTGGCATTGCTCTTGATACATATCCTGACACAACTTCATGAGGAACTTTTAAGCAATCAGCCCATTCTACTGATGAAAATGATAGCACTTTACCATTTACCAACGAAGATACTTGGTTCTCATTCTCTAACTTCTCGAAGCTTACGAACTCGTAAAACTATTTTACCAACTTTGGGTAGTAGGGACCGTTGTTATTTGAAAATCAGTTTACCCATTTCTGAGCTTCCAGAACTTCGAGCACCAACGACTTGATGGGAAACAACCAGTCTACACACAGCTCTTTTTCAATCACAATAGCTCTGTTTTGCAGATGAGGATTTACTGGTCTCCTTCCTGACCTAGTTCTAACAGCACTACTCGCTTCTGGCTCGGACTTCTACCTTTTTGCTTTAGGCTCAACACAGTCTTCTCGGATGATAGGAATTTTGGTTTTTTCCATCGCTGGTTTGAGGGATCTCAGGTTTGCAGAGGGTTCGGGTTCTAAGGTTTGAAGGTAAAAGGTTTTGAGTTCGGTGGAGTGAGAAGCGGCTTAGACTTAGTTTTATCATTTAGGAATCATAAGTTAAATAAATAAAATAAAAGAAGAAGAAAAACGGTTCAGATTCTTGACAGTAGACAAAAGATTTAAAAAAACGCTTTGTCGGTGATGATTTCTATCGGTGAGGATTTATGTCGGTGAGGATCTCTATCGGTGAGGATTTCTATCGGTGAGGATTTCTATCGGTGAGGATTTCTATCGGTGAGGATTTCTATCGGTGAAGATTAAACATCCCCAGCTCGTGCCTAATGTAACATAACCTATCCACACTTAAGGGTTTTGTGAAAATGTCGGCCAATTGATGGTCAGTGCCGATAAATTCAAGAGAAATATCACCCTTTTGATAATGATCTCTCAGAAAATGATGCCTTACATCAATGTGTTTAGTTCTTGAGTGAGATATAGGATTATTTGAGATGTTTATTGCACTATTGTGGTCACAGTTAATCGAAACATGCTTAAAATCATATCCATAGTCCAAGAGAGTGTGTTTCATCCACAGAATTTGTACACAGCAACTACCAGCAGCTATATACTCTGCTTCGGCAGTGGATAGAGCTACAGAATTCTGCTTTTTTACTACACCAAGATACTAAGGATTTTCCTAATAAATGACATGTTCCTGAAGTGCTTTTTCTGTCTAATTTGCAACCAGCAAAGTCAGTATCTGAATAACTCATTAACTCAAAGGATTTTCCTTTTGGATAAAATAAACCAAGGTTAACAGTATGTTTGAGATACTTGAAAATTCTTTTAACAGCAATAAAATGAGATTATTTCAGGTTAGCTTGAAATCTTGCACACATACATACACTGAACAAAATATCTGGTTGACTAGCAGTAAGATAAAGTAAACTACCAATCATACCCCTATAATTGGTTTGATCAACTTGTTTCCCAGTTTCATCTGTATCCAATTTACAGATTGTACTCATAGGAGTTTCACTCTCCTTAACACTATCCAAACCAAAACATTTTAAAATATCCTTTGTATATTTAATTTGATTCAAAATAATACCATTTTCATTTTGAAATACTCGAAATCCAAGAAAGTATTTGAGTTCTCCCATTAAACTCATTTCAAATTCATTTTGCATACTTTTTGAAAAATCAGTCCATAAAGAATGTTTAGAAGATCCAAAAATAATATCATCAACATTGATTTGTACAACTAAAACATCTTTAGAAATTCTTTTCATAAAAAGAGTTGGATCAGCAATCCCTTTATTAAAACCTTTTGAAATAAGAAAGTTGCTGAGTCTATCATACCAATCTCTTGGAGCTTGTTTTAAGCCATATAAATCTTTAGAAAGTTTAAAAACTTGATTTGGAAAATGGGGGTTTGCAAATCCTGGAGGTTGTTCTACAAAAACATCTTCAATTATAAAACCATTTAGAAATGCACTTTTGACATCCATTTGATATAACTTGAAATTTATATGTGCAGCATATGCAAGTAAAATTCTAATGTATTCTAGTCTAGCTACAGGTGCAAAGGTCTCCTCATAGTCTATGCCTTCTTCTTGACTATATCCTTGTGCAACTAGCCTAGCTTTGTTTCTAACTATGTTTCCTGATTCATCAACTTTATTTCTAAAAACCCATTTAGTGCCTATTATTAGTGTGTCCTTAGGTCTGTCAACTAATTCCTAGACTTTGTTTCTTTAAAATTGATTTAACTCTTCTTGCATAGCCGTTACCCAGAATTCATCAATGATTGCATTATTAATATTTTTGGATTCTAGAGGGGAGAGAAAAGCTTGATGTTCAACCTGATTTCTTAGAGAAGCTCTAGTCTGTGTTCCTCTATGAAGATTACCAACAACAGCATCCAAAGGATGATTCTTTAGAATTCTTGTTGATCTTGTAAAGGTACGACTAGACACTTCAGGTGCATTTATAGGTTCGGGTTCAACTGAAACAGATTCTAGAAAAAGTCCAGAACTGGAAGTTTTTATAACAGGTTCTTTGGATTTATCATTAAGGTCCAGAACAAACAAATCTTCTTCAAGATTCTCAAGAGAGTTTTAGGCTCATGTGGATCGGTTTCATTGAATTTGATGTGAACAGATTCTTCCACACATTTGGATTTCTTATTAAACACTCTATAAGCTTTACTTGAAGTAGAGTAACCCAGAAAAATTCCTTCATCACTTTTAGAAGAAAACTTGTCCAGATTATCCTTTGTGTTAAGAATAAAGACTTTTCAACCAAAAACTCTGAAGTAATTAACCTTAGTCTTCCTATTGTTCCACAACTCATATGGGGTTTTCTTAAGAACAGGTCTGACCAGGACTCTATTGATAACATAACAAGCTGTATTTACAAATTCATCCCAAAAGTAAATAGGAAGTTCATATTCATTGAGCATGGTTCTAGCTATTTCATGAAGGCTTCGATTTCTCCTTTCTACTACACCATTCTGCTGAGGTGTCCTAGGAGCTGAAAAGTTATGAGTGTAGCCATTGTGTAAGAAATAATATTCAAAGTCTTGATTTTCAAACTCACGACCATGATCACTTTTCAGGGTCTTAATTTTGAGTCCACTAAGATTTTCTGCAGACTTGGAGTATTTAACAGAGGAAGAATAAGCTTCACTTTTCTGAGCTTAGAAATATACCCAAGTATATCTAGAGAAGTCATCTACTAGAACATATACATAGTGCCTCCCATTTAAACTAGAAACTCTTGATGGTCCAAACAAATCCATGTGAACCAACTCAAGTGGTTGAGAAGTTGAGACTTCTTTCTTTGATTTAAAAGAAACTTTGTGTTGTTTTCCCTTTTGACAGGGATTACACACTTTGTCATTTGGGAATTCTAATTTAGGTAAGTCTCTAACTAAGTTTTTCCTAGCCAGTTTTCTAAGTGAGTGAATGTTGCAGTGTCCTAATCTTATGTTACATAGCCAAGATTATTTATGAAAAGAATTCAAACAAAGAATATTTTGTTTAGCTAAAGAATTTAAATCAGCAGCATAAACATTTTCATTCCTTAGAGCAGAAAATACTAAAGCATTTTTGGAGTTAAAAACATCACAGGAATAATTTTCAAACTTGACATTGAACCCATCATCACATAATTGAGATATACTATGCAAGTTATATTTAAGTCCATCAACGAATAAAACTTTAGAAATTAATACTGAGTCAGTGTTACCAATCTGGCCTAGGTCGATGATTTTTCCTTTAGAGTTGTCACCAAAGGTGACATGACCTCCATCAACCTTTATTAAGATCTTGAAGAAAGAATAATCTCCATTCATGTTTCTTGAGCACCCACTGTCTAAATACCATATCTTCTTGTGACAGCTCTTCAAGCAGGTCTCCTATGAAACAGATTTAAACCGGAAATGACTTTGGTACCCAGATTTTCTTGGGTCCAGATAGGTTAGCAATCAGGGATTTAGGTACCCAGATTTGTTTTATTGGTTTTATACAATTACCAGAAGTAACAGATTTTGAAAGATAAACTTTATTTGGTCTATAACAATATGAATATCCTGTTGAAGCATATGAATTTCCAAAACTGGAACTAGCAATATTTTTTTCAGACTTAGGAATAAATCAGGTTCTGGTGAACTGTATATGTCCAGGTTGGTATCTTAAACCAGTAGCATATCTAGGTGCAACTTGCTTTCCTAGCATTTGAGTTAGAGCATTCTTTCCATTTGTGAATTTTTCTAAGTCCTTTCTGAGTTGATCATTTGACAGTTTCAGTTCTGTATTTTCCTTTAACAGTTGAGCATTCTTTTCCTTTTCTATATCAAGATCAGATTTATGCTTAACACTTAAAGCATACTGTTTCTTTAAACCTTTGTATTTGTCATTATGCTCATTACAGGTTTCTTCTAACATATCATAGTACTCAAATAGTTCATATTTTGACATGTTTTCCGAATCAGAATCATCTCCAGAATAATATGAATTTAAAACAGGAGTGTCAGAACTTACCTCAGAAGTATTTTTCATGAAACACATGTTGACTCGATTCCTTTCAGAGTCAGAAGATTTGGCTTCACTTGTGCTGTCTTCCGAATCACTCCATGTAGCCTTCATGGATTTCTTGTACTTCTTGTCTTTGTAATCATATTTCATTTTGAATTTTAACTTGGACAGTCTGCTTTGATATGTCCTTTTCGCTTGCATTCATAGCAGACAACTTCATCAGTCCTGTCAGCTTTCTTCCAATCCTTTTTCCATTTTCCTTGTTGATCATACTTTCCTTTGTAATTTTTTTCCCTAAATAATTTCTTTTTCCTATAAAACTTCTTGAATATCCTGGCTATCTGAGCCATTTCTGCATCACTGTCATACTCTGAGTTTTCACTTGTTGAACTCTCATCCTCCATTTTTATTTTCTCCTTCTCTTTACTCTTCAAAGCATTAGACTTGAAAGCTACAGATTTTCTTTTCGGTTCATCATCTTCCTCTTTGTTTACCTTGATATCTTCTTTATAAATCATCAATTTTCCAATAAGTTCTTTGATTGGTAGAGCAGAAATGTCACATGATTCTTTGATTGAGACAAATGTGCCTCTCCATCAGTCTGGTAGACATCTCAAGATTCTCATAATTTGTTCCTTTAGTGGAACAGCTTTTCCGAGTGAATTCATTGTGTTGACTATCTCATTAAACCTGAGTTACATTTCAGAAATAGGTTCATCGGACTTCATTTTAAACTTATCATACTTAATAGTATAAGTGTTCAATCTCATTTCTTTAACTTTATTTGTTCCTTCATGAGAAACAGCCAAGGTATCCCAAATTTCAAAAGAAGTTTTGCAAGCAGAAATTCTGTTGAATTCTTCATCTCCTAGAGAGCAGTACAGAGCATTCATAGCTTTATAATTATTATTGTAAGAAGTCTTTGTAGGTTCATCCTAAGTAGATCTATCAGTAGAGGGAATTTTTTATTCAGATTCAATAGTAGTCCAAATATCAAAACTCATGCTTTGTAGATGAATTTTCATTTTAAGTTTCCACTGAGCATAGTTATTTCCATTAAAGAAAGGTGGCCGGTTAGTAGCATCACCCTAGAGTCTATTATCCATTATAAACAAAATTTAAAGAGATAAAAATTTAGAAATAACAAAAAATTTAAGAACTTTAAAATACAACTAAAATCACAGTTGATATGAAGAGAGTAAATAAAAAGTTTTGAAAAACAAACAATCCTCTGATACCAAATGTTGGTCGGAGTGGACACTCAAGAGGGAGGTGAATTGAGTTCCAATTAAAATTTCTGCTAAAAACAATTTCTATTAAAATCCCCCAATATATAAACAAATTAAACAGTAGTGAATTTATACAGATTATAAAGGTTCAATTAGTTTCTCAAAGATTGATTAATTCTCAGCTAACTTAATCTTATGATTAAATTAACTTTTGAAACTAACTTACTGGTTTATAATAAATATAAACACTTGCGAGTTTAACTATCAAAGTAGCTTTGAAGATAAATTATATTTCAATGTAATAGTAGCAGAATATGAAATAAATGTATATAGTATGGATATAGATTTTAACTAAAAACACAAGAGTTAACCAAGAGGTTCAGTCTCAAGCCGAGACTTAGTCCTCTCAAAATTTATATAAAGTGATCCACACCCTGGATCTGGGTTAACAACAGTGATCACACTGTTTAGGTCAAGAGACCTCTACCACAGTTATACGTGGGATAACAAACAACATCTCAAAGCTATCCAGGTCACACTCGACCTCTACCACTATCCACAGTGGGAAATAAAGGATGTAAAGATTTCGAGTGAGGATTTACAAATCCTCCAGTTAAGGTTCCATAGACAGTGTGTGTGTAATAATTAACAGGCTACACACACTGCTCGTAATGCAAATACTAAATCACTTAGAGCAAGATATAGAGTTTAGAATGGCTCTGGTGATTGCAGTGCAGCTCTGGACTCCTTTGGATTTGATCAGAAATGGTTCTGAGTCCTTCTTTGGTATTTGTATTAAAAACAGAGTATTGTTCCTTCTTTCAGTGCTTCCAGGTTCTTCTTAGTTATTGTCTCTGAAAATGAAGTGTTCTGTGTAGTTCTTCTTTAGCATAGATTTCTCGATGTATTCTCTGTGTTCTGGAGTCTGGTAGTAGTAGTCTTGTGAGTGCAAGTTCTCCAGTTGTTCTTGGCACGTTTTGAGCTTGATCGCAGGTGTGTTCTGTGTGCTCGATCTCTTGAAGTCTCTTGTCTCACTCTCTTTCACTGATACATACACGATGTCTTTTATGCCATTTTTTTCTTTACTGATAGGAATGAATGATTATATGCTTTTCAATAGTACCTGGTACGGTTTCCTGAAATGGCAACATAAATCATTTAATAACATTAAATGCATCAAAAGTAACAAATGTAGTCGTTAGTGTAATAAACAAATAGTGTCGAAGATATAGGATTTGACTCATCAGTTCATTATAGGTATCCGTTTGTTTGTAGACGTGTACGATTGACTCGGTGTAGGATCTTCCATCGGTATCTCTTCAAACTCTTATCGGTGGCTCTTATCGGTAGCTCTTATCGGTAGCTATTATCGGTAGCTCTTATCGGTAGCTCGATGAACTTAGTTCCATCGGTTTCTCTTGGCTGTCAGTATCTCTATGCATCGATAGATCTCTATCCATCGGTAGCTCTGTGCATCAGTAGATCTGGCTATCAGTAGCTATCTGTCCATCGGTAGCTCTGTGCATCGGTAGCTCTCGGCATCGGTAGCTCTGTGAATCGGTAGCTCTGGCTATCGGTAGCTCTGTTCAGGTCAGTGATACACTTGACTGTCTTATGCAAAATACATCTAATTCAGTTAAAAACATTTCAAAGCTTATATAAACATGGATAATTGAGATTAACATAAATCAGAAATTATTTTAACATTATTATTAACTTGATCATCGATTTAAAAGAATTAAAATGTATATCAACAGTAATTGTGAATATCATAATATATGAAAACATAATTGGGATTGTTAAAACATATGAATACAAGATTGGGATTATCAAAACAGGTGAGGTCAACAGTTTCATTAGAGATAGATACTCCCCTGATAAAAATTCCATTAATCATCATGACCCATGACCTCTATTTATAATGTTAGGTACTCCCTATATTAAATATATTATTAGAAAATGAGTAGGTCCTCCATTACCGGTTTGAAATACCCTCAACCTAATCTTACATTTGAGAGGCATGGTTCCCTCCAACTACCAATAGTGATATTACATAGGTATGTATTTCCAAGGTAGTTTGTGTCATGGTTTCCCATAGTGTGTAACCTTCAATTATCTCAGATATGGAGATTAATACTTTGTTCCTTAGTTTTTTCTATAAGAATATCACATTTATGGATTGTGGTTTTATATTCTTATTAAATGAGTGAGATAAAACATAATTTTTTTTTAAGTGACTTGATTTTTATTTATTTGTCATTGGGTTTTAGTGGTTCATATTGTGTAAGTATATACCCACCCCAACATAGTCCATTCACCCACATGTATCATATCTTATATATATTATGGATTGTATACTGGTGAACAATACATGGATGGTATCGAAAAAAATAGATCCTAGTGGAACCTATAGGTGATGCTTTTGGATGATGTTCATGTATAGAGCTAGCAATTATAGATACCCCATACCCAATTTCCTTAGTTTGGGTTTTCCATAAGATTGTGGTGCATGGATTTTTCCAATATACTTGTTTGGTTATTCATATGATCCCCATTTGTTGTTATTAGGGAATTAAATGAATTTTCATATATTATAGTAGACAAAATTTATTTAATATTATCATATTATTTCTTATGCTAATATTGGAGGTTATGTGTAGTTATGTTAGGATATGGTCACCCATCATATGTGTGTGACATGACCATAATTCTAAAAGTGTGTAAGTGTGCAAGATTTTTCATTATATGATCATTTTGAAAATTTTATTCCAATTATATATGGGATTAATAATCAAGGGATGCCTTAGTAATATCCATGGAAAAAAATCAAATATGAGATTTGGTGGAGTTTGAGTGTGGGAGCTGGTCTCTTGGTGGTGTCAAGGTTATCCGGACGAGGTTAGGTAGGTGGTCAATTGGTGTTGGTAGTTAACATGACAATGATAATGATAAAGGATAGATCAACCATTTAACATCACCAGAAGTCATTTATTGTCTTCATTGTGTATGTATGGAAGGTCACCTAATGCCTTTGTCCTTAAAGGAATCTTGATCAGGTAGATGATAAGACATTGTCAATGGGAGTCAAGGGTTTCCAATATGGGTTGGCCATAACATATGTGATGGGTGTTTTTCATGTAATGGAATGGGTTGATATTGAAAACACATCGACTAATTCATTTTGTAACTAATAGTTATGTTCATGCATTAATTGGGGCTTTTCAAGGAGTAGTCGATGTGCTTGTATTGTGCATAGATGAATGAAACTCGTCTATTTTTGTTGGGTGTATGAAAATGAAAAGTGAAACTGATATTGGACCAGTGGCTTGACAAGTAATGTCTCTAATTTTCCTTGTATTATTTTTAAATATTATACGTATTATTTTTTATACAAAGTGATGAGATGATGTTTCATTCCAAGGAATGGTGTTCCCAGAAAAAAAATGTTTGAAATATATTAAAAATGATAAATAAAAAATAAATCTATTTTACCAATAAAGATGAATAAAATTATTAATGGGTGCCTATATTTGAAATATAAGGACACCAATGAGTTTTTAACATGAGTTTTACTATAGGAATGACTTAACATTAGTCGGTATGAGTCATTTTTAGACAGGTTGCCACAGTCTCTGAAATGAATAAAATAATTGAATAAAATTACTTAAATTCAAATGTTTGATGCATCGACATGTTAGATTTTAATAATTATTTATATAATTATTACTGGGTTAGACACATAACCATGGAACCCATAGGGAGTCATTAGAGAGAGAGCCTTAGATAATCCTCTCAAGAGAACAATGATGATGTTGGAAATAAAATATCGACACACCTCTGATTCAATGGATCTATCAAATGATGATGATGATTCCTCATTAATCATAAATGAATGAACCAAATTGAGGTAGGGAATGTGATTTTATATTTTTATTCCATGTTCATTAATTCCATGATGACAACGAATCAATCAATTTACAGATTGATCCATGGTTCGATAATCTTTTGTTATGTGACTAGTTTTGTAGGGGTTTTGGATAATTATTTTTATGATTATTGATTTATTCATTTTTCATTCTAATAGAAATGAATCAAGATAGGAATGAATATTGATTGAGGTTCTTTCCGCTCTATTGGTTTTTTCTTTTCTCCCCTCAGTCACCATTCATCTTGGGTGTTATCCATCCGAACATGGTTCAATGATTTACTAATGAATTGATTTTTTCATACATGTTTCTTGAGGAAATGATTTGAGATTTTGGATCTGGACTTGGAATGACACAAAAAAGATCCACCCTTTGTTGTAGTTATTGGATCAGGCTAGTTTAGAAACACCTAATTTTTAGAAAGATGTGCATGTGATGATCATGAAAAACAGAATATGTTTTAAAAATGTATTCGAATCAAGGATCTTATAGAATGGTCAAAGAATGGTTTTTCTAGAGTAGATCCATGATTTTTGGTCTGATTTGAGTATTATTTTATAGCGGTGGGAGTGAAAGCATGAGAGGGAGTTTCACGACCCATCCCCTAAGGCCCGTACCGTGACTACCCCAAGATTTCCTTCCTTATGCTAGGGGTTGGTGACTAGCACCAGAAAGGCATATCCCTAAAACCGGGAAGGCATTGCCTCTAAATATGTAAACTCACCCAAACCAAGCACACAACAAGATTCAAGCACATGGTAAAATATATTGTAAATAGGGTGTGTACAGTATGTAAAGGGTCCAGAATACAAGCCTTATTAGAAAGTATAAGTGAAACTGAAAAATAACAGCTCCTATGAACACCTGCCAAGGACCCTACCTGAAGGGTAGGTACAACTCTCAAATGGTCAACCCTGTCGATCGTCTCGTCTAATGTTCACCTCTGATCAGCCTTCATCCTGGTACCCTCGACCTATATTAGCATTGTCTGTCGTCTGCATAAGACACAACAAGGTGAATGCGTAGCCTGTGCAGGGGTGAGTATAACAATACTCAGTAGGGACCCTGATACCCTCGAAGGTTTCTCAGAATCCACAAAGGATAACATAATACAAGATCTCAATATCAAAGAACAAATAAATAGTCATCACACTACATAGGTATATGCCCATATATACATAATTTATCAATAAATACACACATCACACATGAGGAGATAATGCCACAAATATAACGCCATAACAGAAGGATACCATAAAGGTATGGACTTATATCACACCAGGTATAAGTGACGTATATAAGTACAAATGATCAGTAGTCAAGCAAGATCATATTATTCTATCAAGAGGCAGTGCTGCTGATTATATGGAGTCTGACTAACACATGATGGATAAGTACTGTCCCCCGCAATGACCCACACAATATCTGACCCACCCAGGATCGGTATGTTCTGGCCCACACAGGATTGCTTAGCACTGAACTAAAAAGGATCTGACCCACACAGGATCAGTGATGACCCACACAGGATTGCTCGGTACTAACCTCTGTATGATCTGTCTCCAACCTTCGCATCACATTCGGCCATTGGATTCCTCCTAATAGCATGTTTGGGAGAATCGATCATCACGTCATCGGTCACACCTAAACCACAAAAAATATCCATGTAGAAGTATCCAAAAGGTCTGTCCGATAATATGAGTCACAAAAAAAAAAGACGGAAAGTCAATTGGACACCTGGTCTGTAAGTTATTAGTGTTTCCGCTCCGAGGGTCTGGTTGGATTCGGGTTCGATCCAACCTGACCATACTCAGACTTCATCCAAAATACAAGTGGAGAATACCAAAAGGACCATCATGATCCAAGGATTATTCTTCCACAAACATTTCATCAAATGGACTCCCGGTTCTCAAGATATGGCCATAAGGTGTATCTGGGTCTAGATAGGCCTAGGTCCGGTCTGACCCGGTCGGACCGACCCGGATTGAAACCTCTTTGGTAGACCTGACCTAGTTTCGGATGACCCAACCCGTTCCAGGTCCAGCCCGGTTGTCCTGGGCCATGACGTGTATGACCCTGCCTAGACCGTCCGGCTAGGAGAAGTCCACTCGGCTGGGTGTGGTTCGTCGTGGCGGGGCTTGCCCGAGCCGCACCGGGGGGAGCCCCCCCCCCCCCCGGATTCCCAAACGGTAAATCGGTGCATCACGACCAGCCAGGTTTCTATTCAGTCCTCCTTCAAATGGAAAGACGATGTCGCTCTCCTCCTGCGGTTGGCTGGGTGTCGGCCTCCCTCCGGCCTCTGATGCGGCCTCCTGCTCCAGCGGTGGGGAAGTGCGATGCCGCATCACCACGCGGTTGGCCGGCATACCGGCTGTCACCCAGCTCGACCCAGACCTCATCTTCTAGTGGCTCAGATGCATGATTCCCTCCATCCACGCAGCCGACCGGCATGCCGTTGGCCACCTTCCTTCGATGCGGCCTCCTACGACGGCACAGTTGCACTGCCGCCCTCTTAGCGGCCATCTGGTGTGTCGGTCGCCACCTGTAAAGAACACGTAAATCAAGAATGATTGTGGAGGGATCGAGCCCTCTTTCTTGGGCCCACACCCTCTATGTTAACCAATATCATACAATTCATGAGGATGGAAACAAAATGAAATCCATGAAGAAAATTTTAATCAAATCACTATTTTATTTGCTCGATGGATGTGTCATGAGGAAGGAGATGAAGTCAATGAAAGGACACCGACATTCGTCGCTCCCGCCACTCAATTTTGAACCATGATCCAACATCAACATTCTGGATCCGAAGGTTTGTTTTTCATTGGATAATATATCTCAAAAGGTTCCCCCAAGCTCTCCTTTTCCAATGATTCCCATGATCGAAGTGATGATCCAACTTTAATTAATTCAATTAATTTTTCCAAATTAAATAAAAAAATATGGCTCATTAATTTGGGAGAATTACAAAGCCTAAATCACATTAAATGAGGAGGTTTCAAGCTCAGATGGTCCCCACCACTAAAATTCAAAAAGGAGGTTTCAAGAAAATAATATAAAAGTTGTTGTTTTAATTTTTTTTTCTTGAACCTCCCACGAAAAACTAGAAAATAATCTTCCACCCTCGACCTACTGAGGTCGTGGTGAAGGTCTCTTTAAGATAATATTAGCACTGCAAGTTCAATTTTGTCCACCGATTTCAATTCTGAGCACCAGTTAAAAAGTTACAAAACACCGCTCGCACGTTTACTAAACATACCTGAAATAAGTTCAGAAATTCATTATGGGCACCCCGTGCCTCTGAATCATGCACCGTCAGTTTTCACAGACTCATAATATTTCCATATATTTAAAAAAATATTTTCATGGAAAATACTAGGTCTTTACATTCTCCCAACCCTAGGGCTTTGTGTCCCCGAAATCCACAACACAAATTGGGGAAACAAGTGGTTGTACTGAGCACAAATTTGATCCTCCCACTCCCAAGTTCTCTCTTGGAGGTTCTCGTGCTACCAATGAACACACACTAGAGGTATCAACTACCCATGAAGGACCTTCTCATGTCGATCCTCAATCTCCTCCAAAACCTCTGAAAATGTCACCCCATCATCGATGTCCAACTCACCCTGGTTTACGATTTGTGAAGGATCACGTACGTATCTTCTCTACTGGGATACATGGAAAATGTTTTGCACCAATGGCAACTAAGGGGGATGATCTAGGTGTTATTACACGTCGCCAAATCTGCTGAGGACCTGAAAGGGTCCGATGAACCTCGACGATGACTTTTCACCCCAGTTAAATCTCCACAAACCTCATCGAGCTGAGACCCGTAAAAAGACATTGTCACCATCCCCAAACTCAAGAGGTCTCTGTCTCCTGTAAGCATAAGATTTATGTCTACTCTGTGTAGTATTTATATGCTTCTGGATGATCTACACCTTCTCTGTGGTAGCCCGTACCATCTCTGGTCCCACGAGTGCTGACTCCCCTGGTTCAGTCTAGCATAGGGGTGTTTTGAATAGTTACTCATACAATGCATCGAATGGTGCCATACCAATGGTGGATTGGTAGCTGTTGTTGTATGTGAACTCCACCAAGGGAATGTGATCCTCCCATTTGTGGCCAAAATCCAAGACGCAAGAACATAACATGTCCTCAAGGGTCTGAATGGTCTTCTATATCTGTCCATCTGTCTAAGGATGGAATGCAGTGCTCAACCAAAGATGTGTCTGAAATGCCTCCTACAACCCCTTCCATATCTAGGAAGTGAAACATGGATCATGATCAGATAAAATAGTAGATGTTACTACCTAAGGATGTACAATCTCATGCACATAGATTCATCCCAAGCTCTCTACTATTCCTTTCTCTCAAATAGGGAGGAAGTGGACCAACTTGGTTAGTCAGTCAATGATCACGAAGAAAGAATCATGACCCTTGGCCATGCGTGGAAGTACTGTCATGAATTCCATGGAAATTCCATCCCACTTACACTCTGGCACCCCTAGTGGATGAACTAATCCCAATAGAACTTGGTGTTCTCCCTTCAATTGCTGACAAGTGAGGCACCCTGAGACAAACTACACCACTGTATTCTTCATTCTTGACCACTAGTGTTAACGCCAAAGGTCCTAAAACATCTTCACCTCTCCTATATATATACCGCTAGTGGGGAATTATCGAACTCCCTTAATACTTCCTCTAATAGCACCACAGGTACCATAGTACGACGTCTAAAGAGAATGACGTCCTCCCCACCTTCAGAAAATTCAGTAGGTGGCTGTCCTGTGGATATCTGAACACGTCGAGCCTCGCTGCCAATGTCCCCAAGCTGCACCACCCTGACTCACTAAAGGAGTGGGGGATTGACTATCAGAAACTGAAGATAATTTGATCTATCTCGATCCATGTAGGATATCTACAAAGCGGCTAGCTGCTCTGGTGCCTCACTCAGCAACTATATACCAGATCTCTTGCTATGTGAATCTGCTACTACGTTCCCCTTCCTAGGATTATAGAGTATCTCAAAGACATAGTCCGGGAGGAACTCAAGCCAACACCGCTATCTCATGTTCAGCTCCTTCTGAGATAAGATATATTTGAGACTCTTGTGATCAGAGTAGACTGTAAAACATTTCCCATCAAGTATTGTCGCCACATCTTCAAGGAAAAGACCACTACTGCTAACTCCAGGTCATGGGTAGCATAGTTCTTCTCATGATTTCTCAGCTATCGAGAACTATAAATGACCACTAATCACTCCTATATCAAGACACATGGACGCCTGGTCCCCGATACATCGCAGTAGCCTACGTACCCAAAGCCCTCCTTCAGTAACCTCAAGATGGGGGCACTCGTCAGTCTCTGCCTCAGCTCCTGGAAACTCCGCTGGCATCTCTCCAACCACATGAAGGGTTTCCACTTCTTCATCAATACTGATAAGGGTTCCGTAACTATGGAAACATTAGTCACAAACCTCCGGTAGTAACCGTCCAAACCCAAGAAACTCCGCACTTCCGTCACACTCTTGGGTGGATCCTAAGCAAGTACAACCTAAATCTTCACTAGATCAACCACAAATTCAGCCTCCAAGATGACGTGTCCTAAAAAGTGAACATCTCATATCCTTAACTTTTACATCAAGAGAATACCATAAATATAGGGCTCTCAGAGTGTGTCCAAAACTATCTACAGATGATAGATATGCTCCTCCTCCATCACTAAGTATATTAGGATGACATCGATGAAGACTACTAGAAACCGATTGAGGTATGGATGGAAGATCCGGTTCATGAGTCCCATGAACATAGCTTGAGTGTTGGTCACAATTAATTGCATAACCAACAACTCATAATTTCCATACCGACATCTGGAAGCCTTCTTCTGGACATCCTTGTCTAGTACCCTGAGCTGGTGATAGCATGATCTGAGGTATATCTTCAAAAACCAACGTACTCAGGTTATGTGGTCAAAGAGATCATCAATCCTTAGTATTGGGTACTTGATCTTCACGATCACCTATTTTAGGAGTCAATTGTCCACAAAGAATCTCAAACTCCCATATTCCATCTTGGTGAACAAAATTGGGGCGGCCCAAGGAGAAACACTAGGCCTAATGAACCCCTTCCCCTACAAGTCCTCCACCTATACCCATAGCTGCTGAAGCTCTGTAGGATCCATATGATATTCTGGTGTAGATATAGGTGTCATCATGAGTTCAAGTCGATGTAAATGTCCACCTATCTTTGAATAGGTTGACCTGGAACATCATCAGGGAAAACATCAATGTACTGATCTACCACTGCATGATAGCTCAGACTCCCAACATCATCCCCTCTGAGAGTAAGACTAGCCAACTGATGTGTGATCAGCTGCACCCTCCTCCGGGTAAGTCCATCCTATGCTGAAAATTTTCCCTTCTCTCCAGTTTAGTAAAACCCGGTCCCGTCCATGTGGACACATAGCACTTTGTGCCTAATTCAATCGATTTTCGCATGGACTGTAGATAAACAGTATATACCCAAGATGACGTCGTAAGGCCTCAATTCCACTTCTAGAAGATCCCAGCTAAAGCTATCGCCTCCTAGAGTAAGCTCACACTGCTAGAACCAGTGTGTAATCATCAAATCTACTCTTGTAGGAGTTTCTAGCCGTAAGGATCTAGCCAACGGCTCCACCGGAATATCCGTGCTCCGAATGAGATCCATGGCAATGAAAGAGGTACTAGAACCTAGGTCTATAAGTAAAACAACTAAGGTGGAGTTGACATAGACCATACCTCATATCATCTCCAGAACACCGTGGTCGTAGGCCTCAGCTGCCTGGAACAGACCTCGTCCCTACCACCTTCTCCCTGTGGTTGGGGTGGACCACCAAGAGGTGGTGGTGCTAGAACCTCAAATCACCACCCACCGCCTGCTGCATGACCTGATCCTCTACCACGTCCACCTCCTACCTACATAACTACCCAATATAATCTTTTCCTCTACCTAGGTAGTCCTTCGACCATCTACTGGTCATCCATATGGTGCGTCGGGTAGTCGCGACCCATGTGACTCTACCTGTCACACGGGTAACACTCCTGATCATCGCATGTCCTGCTCTGTCTCAAGAGCCCTACACCACAGAACCTATATCATGTGGTCATCCACCTATATGTCTAGTCCTCCTAGACCTTTGCATCATCTTTATACTACTAGTTGCCGATGACTCTGCTACGTGTTGTCTGGCGGTGGGTCACGCTGTCGGTGACTACTCAGCAAGGAAGATCTCCACTAAGAGTGCTCACTCTAACCCCACCGTCTGCATCGGGATATTGAGATAAACCATCAATGCTCTGATCTCCCATCCGATCCCTTTCTCGATGGTCTGGGCCCTGAAGAAAGGGTCTCTCACCATGTCAGTGGAGTAGCACGAGAGGTCAGTGAACCTCGCTCGATATTGAGCCACAATCAAGCAACCCAACTGCAAGTGGATAAGCTTTAGTATACGCACTAAGAATAAATTCATTTTGATGAAATATTCCCTGAAAAGGTAGTTGAAGTCTTCCTAGATGAGAGTCACCTTGTAATGAACCTGGATCATCAAGATCCACCATCTGCCTGCTGCTGTGAGAAGAATACTGGCAGTAAGGATCACCATGAGATCAGTTGCTGTCACAACCAATCGTAAAACTCTAACCATTACGTCCAGCCAGTCCTCAGCCTCTTGTGGATCCATCTCACCCCCGAACCTCAGTGGTCACTATTGTTTGAACTTGTGCAACACACTCATCCAACGTGCATCATCGTCTGCTGGGGTTGGTGGCATCATCTATCCAATGGGTAGTGGTGTTGCTGGTACACCACCCAGTGGTACAACTGCCACTACTGGAAAATGGACCTATCCCCACGGTTTTCCTCCAAACCGTGGGGATAGGTACCCCCTATACCCACGGTTTTGGAAAACCATGGGTATAAGTCAATTTTCAAGACCTGTACCCACGGTTTTCAAAAACCGTGGGCATAGGGGGGTCTATCCCCACGGTTTTCCAAAACCGTGGGGATAGGTCTTGAAAATTGACCTATACCCACGGTTTTCAAGAACCGTGGGTATAGGGGTACCTATCCCCACGGTTTTGAGGAAAACTGTGGGGATAGGTATAGGATAAAAAACCTATACCCACGGTTTTGAAAAACCGTGGGTATAGGTTTTCTTTTTCCGCGGGAAAGATTTTTTTTTGCGGGAGTCCTATACCTACGGTTCTTCCCTCTATACCCATGGTTTATATAACTATATTTAACTATATATATATATATACACATAAGTGATAGTAGGGTAGTGGTAGACGCGGTACTTTGCAGCGAGGAGGTCGTGGGATCGAAACCCGCCTGCGGCATTATTTTAGGATCTATACCCACGGTTTTGAAACCGTGGGTAAAAGCCATTGACACCGTGGCAATTGGGAATGTTTTGTTGACACGGTGGCAGAACACCTATACCCATGGTTTTGGAAAACCGTGGGTATAGGCTGGGGACCTATACCGATGGCGTTCCATCCCACGGTTCCCAAAACCGTGGGTATAGGCCTTTCATCCAGTAGTGTGCCATAAGGGGGCCCTGCACCGAAGCCTTGTCACTTGGTGGGGTGTCATCACGAACTCTACCGGGAATCCTAGATGACTATATGCGTGGAGGAATCCTGAAAAGAAACAGGTGAACCACGGTCAGTAAGATATACTTTGTGAGCAGACTCAAAGAGATCAAAATGAAATATTTTAAAAAACACTCACACAAGCAGTGTTTTCATGTACTGAGTAAAAAAATCAGAATTTAGGGTCCTGGTGTATGGATATATCTTCCACCACAGTAACAATGGATTCCCAAAATGGATAACCTCACTCATAACACTTAACACTACTTCCACACAAAAATGATCAATGTAATAGTTCATCGGTAGAACCGAACACCTCTGGTAGAAATTTCTCCTGACCTGTCCCCCAAGGCCCATACCATGACTACCCCAAGCCCGTATTCCATAGGCCAAGGGCTGGCGACTAGAACTAGAAAAGCATAAACCTAAAATCAGGAAGGCATTAGATTTAAAATTATAAACCCACCCAAACCAAGAACACAAAAATATAAAATCACATGGAAAACTGTATAGTAAAGAGGGTGTGTATAGTATGTAAAGGGCCCAGAATACAGGCCCTACTGAGAGCTAAAAGTAAAACTAAAAAATAACATCTCCTATGAACACCCGCCAAGGACCCTACCTGAAGGGTAGGTACAGATCTCAAATGGTCATCTTCGCAGATCATCTCATCTAATGTCCACCTCTGATAAACCTCCAGCCTGGAACCCTTAGCCTCGATCAGTGTTTTCCATCATCTGTACAAGACACACCAAGGTGCGGGCATATCACATGTACGGGTGAGTATAACGATACTCATTAGGGACCTTGAGACCCTCGAAGGTCTCTTAGAATCCACACAGCATAACACAAAATAAGACCTCAATCTCAAAGCATGAAGAAATAGTAATCATACTACTCAAGAACATGACCATACATAATCCTAAGTTATCAATAAATACACACCTCACACATGAGTAAATAATAACACCAAGGAAACACCATAACAGAAGGATACCATAATGTTAAGGACTCAGCTCACAATAGATATAAGTGAAGTATAGAAGTACATATGATCAGTCATGAAGCTAGATCATCTTATTATATCAAGAGGGACTACTGCTAATTATATGGATTCTGACCCACATATGATTGATGTGTACTAACCCCCGCAATGACCCACACAGGATCCGATCCACATAGGATAGGTATGCGTTAACCCACACAGGATCGCTGAGCACTGACCCACACAAGATTTGACCCACACAGGATCAGTATGTGCTGACCCACAGAAGATTCCTGAGCGCTAACCCACATAGGATCTGACCGACACGTGATTGGTGCTGACCCACAGAGGATCACTCGATACTAACCTCCATATGATCTGTCTCCATCCTCTGCATCACTGTTAGCCACTAGATTCCCTCTATTAGCCTACTTGGGAGAACTGCTCCCCACGTCATCGGACATACGTCAACCATCACTAAGTTCCATGTATAAGTATCCCAAAGGTCTGTCACTTAATAAAGAAACCAACACAATAGATAACGCATCAATTGGACACCAGGTCTGTAAGTTATTAGCGTTTCCGCTCCAAGGGCTCGATTGGATTCAGGTTTGATAAAACCCGAACATACAAAAACATTATCCAAAACTCATGTGGAGTAATCCAAAAGGAACATATCGATCCAAGGATTCTGTTTCCTTCAACATTTCATCAAACGGATGCCCGGTTCACAAGATATGGCCATAAAGGCGTATCTAGGTCTAGATGGGCCTAGGTCCAGTCTGACCTGGCCTAGGCCATCCCGAACTGATTCAGGTCTCCTGACCCAGTCCAGGTCCAACCTTGTTGTCCTGGGCCATGGCAGGACCAGCCCACTGGGCCATGGTCTGGCCCAGCACGCAAAGGGGAGGCCCGCCTAGCTGGGTGCAGTGTGCCCGGTTGGGTGTGGTCCACCATGGAAGGCCATGTACTAGCCCCACTAGGGGAAGGTGACACCCTCGAATTACTAAAAGGTCCATCGAAATGGACTACTAGCACGTGGGACTGATCGGTAGTTCCTCTCGGTGCGTCACAGCCGGCCGGGTTCCCCGTCGGTCTTCCTTTTAGTGGAGAGATGGCACTGCTGTCCACCTGCGGCCAGCTGAGTGTCGACCTTCCATCAACCTCTACCGCGGCCAAGCACCCACTGCATCCTTCTACAGATGTGCGGACGATTGATGTCGCTACGCCACACAGTCGACTGGCGTACTGGCCAGCACCCTTCACCTTCATGGATGACGGGCCACAGACTCCTCTTCTGGTGGCACGAACGCAGGCCATTGTCCTTCCATGCGGCAGACCAGTGTGTCGGATTCCACCTTATTCCGTCGCGGCCTCCTATGGTGGCGTATTTGCGCCGCCGCCATCATCGCGGTCATCCTGTGTTTCGGTTGCCTCCTGTAAAGAACATGAAAATATAGAAGGATCGCAGATGGATCAGACCTTGTTGGTTTGGCCCGCAACCTCCATGTTAGCCAATAACAGACAGTTCATGAGGATGGAAACAATGTGAAATCCACGAAGAAAAGTTTAAAAAAATCCCTACCTTGTTTACTCATTGGAGGTGTCGTGAGGAAGGAGATAGAGTCGATGAAGGGGGTGCCAATGTTCATTTATCCTGCAAATCACTTCCGAACCATGCTCCAACATCATCATTCTTGATCCGAAGGGTTGTTCTTCATTTGAGAATATTTCTCCAATGGTTCCCCCAAGATCTCCTTTTCCAATGATTCCCAACAAAGAAGTGAGGATACATCTTTAATTAATTGAATTAATGGTGGCACATTAAATCAAATAAGTTGTCCAATTAAATTGGGATAATTCAAAAGGCTATCTCATATTAAATGAGGAGGTTTCAATCTCGAGTGGTCCCCAACAAAATAATTAAAAAAGGCAGTTCCAATAAAATAAAATAAAAGTTGTTGTTTTATTTTATTTTAATTCTTTTAACCTCCCATGAAAAACTGGAAAACTCAATTCCACCCTAAACCTACTGCGGTCAAGGTGAAGGTATCCTTATGAGAATATCGGTGCTACAAGTTCAACAATGTCCTCAAATTTCAATTCTGAGCACTCATTGAAAAGTTACAAAATGGTGCTCGCACGTTTACTGAACGTACCCAAAAAAAAGTTTGTAAATTCAATCCAGGTACACCAGGCCTTGAAATCACGTGCCATCAATTTTCACGTACTGGTAAAATTTCCATATATATTTTAAAAAATGTAATTTACATGGAAAATCCTAGGTCATTACTGGTAGAAGAAGAAGGGTTTGTGAACAAACCTGATACACATAGTGTGTAGTCCTTGACTACCTGGCATGTACCTCCCCTTTTTGGATGACTCAGACTTTACATGTGGAATTACATGAACATGGGGTGCAGTAAATGTGCAGCATAAACATGTGTACCCCTCCTCCCCTACATAATAAGTAATATACCATGTACATGGGCTACCATGTGTACTTGTACACGAACATGAGTACCGGGATTGATGTTGTGTACATGCACCCGGATGTAGCACATTAATGGAAACCAGTGTAATGGGACATATCATGTAACCCCTATACATTTTCTGTAATCCTCTATACTACACAAACACTATTCGAATGGCATGACCTACTAACACAGGTAGAACCCATGGTCACGGGAGATGATGAGAAATAACTTTAAATGATGTGTACTCTTTCATACATGTCATAGATCTCTTGTCCTCAATATATTGGACAAGATTTTTTAGGGTTCTTTACATTTATTGCTTCCTTGAAGATTGGTACAAATCCTTTCCTACTCCCAGGAAAACTATACCTTTAGCATGACATCCTAGATAGAGTTGATGGAATCCCCCCAAGTGGCCTGATATATGATCTTCTATAAATATTCTTTCTCTAGGTAGAGTTTGTGGTATCTATGTGACCAATCTGTTTGGTCGTTGATCCTCTACATAGTGGGTTAATCCTGATGTAGATTTTGGTATCACCCCATGATCCTGGATATGATCCTAATCAGTGTGTCATATTCTCTACATATCCTTCATATTATATTATATCCCATGATGAGACATGATGAGCAGTACCTCTCCGATGGATGTCTTTAATGCTATGAGACTCAACAGTGTTTTCCCTATGATTAATGCTTTGTGGAATCATTGAGCTAGAATTATAGGCCTCTATACTATTAGTGTGGCTTACCTCTAAACTATGTGTCTTGGATTGAGTATATCTAGATATTATTATATGTTTTGTATAAATATACCTATGTAGTAATGAATTTATTTTCCATTGTTTAATTTTTTGTAACTTTGGTTTGTCCTACTATATACTACTATAATTACCCTTGTATGGGCTTCACCCACATATATCATTTCTTGTGCAGACAATCAGCCCTTTCCTGGAGTCCTAGGCATACTAGGACCATACAGTGATTTGTGAGATTTGACTAATCAAGGTGTGTTCCTCTGGACTCTAGATAGTAGTCTTAGTACCTTTACATTCAGGCTAGAATTTTGTTATAGAATTCTTTGTTATGGTATTTTATGTGTCCATATTTACTTTCATTTCTTCATGTCATAATATAGTTTTGGGATATAGATGAATTCTTGTATTCATTGTTCGTTTGTTATTACATTTAATAATTTTTTGGGCTTGGAGATGTGTGTGTGTGTGTGTAGGTACTTCGTAAATTCCTACCATGTTTGAGATATTCGTAGTTGGTGAAAGTCACTGGCCCCTGACCAATTAGAGGTGGTCTTGGGGTGCTGTGGAACATTCCCCACAGGGACATGTCATGACAGAGTAGTATCATAGTAGTTCAGTTCTAATTTAGGATAGTGAGTCTATGAGATTGGTTTGGGGAAATAGTGTTTAGTGTTTTTAGTTCAGATTTTAGGAAAGGGAATCCAGTGTTGGTGCAGCAGATGACGTATCCATGCACCAAGACTCTGATAAATTATTTTTCGACTCCGTACATGAGAACATTGGTTGTAGGTAAGACCATGGTATATGAATCATATAGGAATGGTTTGTGGTTCCATGTCCTTCTTGAGAGAGAGACCTCTATATATACTCATCAACTATGGTATATATTGTTTACCTTCCAAATGCCTCCATGAAACAAGTCAGCTAAGATTTAGCATCCTAATCATGAGGACGATTCCCTCAGTGACGAGGCTACAATATGGGGACCAATTACTGAGTATTTACCTCCAATCAATGTACAATACATAAAACAACATGTAGAGTATCACATGGAACCATCAGTAATAGTGGATAAGGAGTGCATGTTGAGCGCATTTCAAGAGTTTCAAAAGAAGGTACCCTTTAGGTTCTATGGAGAGGATAACCCCATGCAGATGAGGACTAGATTCAAGGGGTGACCCAAGATTCCTATCTAGTTAAGACACCAATAGATCCAATGGTAGTCCTGGTAGCGAGACTTCTTCTTGTCTTAGCAGGGTGTTGCTGGGGTTTTGTTACCGAGTCTTATGACATGGTGACACTCATAATGGACATAGCTCATGCATTTCATTATAGAGGTGTTATCACCTGCTACGTTGAGGGATTTAGATATCTAAGAGTTTCTAAATCCTGAGAATGGAATCATGAATGTAGCCGAGTATTCATAAAGGTTTACCAACCACTCCAAGTACTCCATAATTATGGTTGAGATCAATACGTTAGGGTACATACCTTCAAGCAAGGTTTTTGTGGGGACATATGAGCCATCATTATCCCTAAACACATTCTTAAATATTCTATGGATCTAGAGATATCTTTGGTGGTATAGAGTTTAATTTCTAAGCAGATACATCCAGTGGTTGTGAATAGTGGGAAAGAATGCATAGAGACCTCGACAGAAGGGAGAAAACATTAGTCTCAGAGACCGTGACTTTGGAGACATTTTAAGGGGAGATATTAGAATAAATTATATGAAGTACATGACTCACACAGTTAGTCTAGTGATCCTAGAGAGATGCAGTGATACTAATGTTATTGCAGGGGAAATCATGCGCAAGATTGTGTGACCAACCATAAAATTGATATAGAAATCATGGTATAGACATTGAGGAATAGACTTCTATAGGAGCAGACAAGTCCCCAAGGTGGTAGACATGATAGAGGATCTTAGAGAGTAGTATGGTGTGGTTCTAGTTTTTACTTATTGCCACAACCACCCCATGTGGTCCACACAAGGCTTAGGGAACCAGAGGATAGGGGCGAGGAAGACTACTACCGATCTAGGATTACAACCCATTGACTCTAGGAATGACTTGAGGTATAATCTGCTTATTTTCTACCTAACCTACAGTATTTATAGAATGGGTTCTAGACATTCCTTTTTCTCCACATAACATATTTGAGACTTAGAGATTCTGGTGGAACCTTTGGGTCAACCCTTACACTTGGAGACACATACTAGAGAAGACTCAGTGATCATGCACTTGAATGGATAGTGTAACCGGACCCTTGGGGGTGAGAGTTTATGTTGGATTATCTTAGTAGCATCATTGTGTTTGTACGGCATCATTCTTGATATGCACTGGTTATCCATATTTCATGCATAGATTGGCTATTTTAGGTGTGCGTTTGGTGTGTTCATATTTACATAATCTTGCTTTCTATTGTCGGTGACGTGGAAACCCAAGCAGTACAGGATGGACCCGTGTATATGAGGGAATAGCTGGTTACTCATCAGTTGTCTAGCCTAACCCTTAGTGTAGTGGATGTTATAATATTGAATTCTCTAATAGTGGTGGTGAATAATGAATACATATTTCACAAATATGTTCCAGGTTTACCTCCTCAACAAGAGATAAACTTATGCATTAATCTAAACCTTGGGATGACACAAATTTCTACACCAACTTATCAAATGGAACCCGCACAACACAATGATTTGAGGATACAGTTGGAGTACTTCTAGTGGAAGGGATTTGTGAGACCCAATGTTTCACCATGGACATCCCCTTTTTTTCAAAAGATAGACATAAGCTTGAGATTTTTGGTGGACGATCGGCACTATAACTTGGTGATCATAAAGAACAAGTATCCACTATAGAGGATTGATGAGCTTTTTGATTAGTTTATAGGATAATGGTTGTTGTCAAAGGCTAACCACAAATCAATATATCAGAATTCATAAGTATAGGACAATGATATAATAAATACAAGATTCAGTTGTTTCTACGGTCACTGTGATTACATGGTGATGCCCTTTGGCATGAAGAATGGCCCAATAGTGTTCATGGGACTCATGAACTGGATTTTCTAGCCTTTAGTAGACTAGTTCTTGGTATTTTTCATCGAAGATATCCTTGTGTACTAGGAGTCTGGGGAGTAGCACATGAGAAACATAAGGATAGTTCTATACATATATAGGGGGTTGCATATTTACATAATGTTCTCAATTTTTCAGGTTTGTATACAGATAGTTTATGCTATGGAAAAGCTTATTTTAGTGGATGGAGTGGATGTGGCCTCGTCCAAGGCCATGTTAGTATTAGCATGGGGGAAATTTAATAATATGATTGTGGTTTGGAGGTTCCTTAGGTTGTAAGGCTATTAGCAAATATTCATACCTAATTTCTCTAGAGTATCAACACCCATGAAAACATTTACATGAAAGGGGAACCCTATCATGTGGAGGGAAAAGTTCCCACATGCTTTCCAGTAGTTGTGGAAGATCTTAATGTGAACTACAATCATGATATTTCTAGAGTATGGTGTTTAGAACGTGGTGTTCTATGATGTATCAATAAATATGATTGGTTGTGTTCTGATGTAGAGGTATGTGATGATTTCCTATAGTTAATTCTAGTTAAGACCACATGTGTAGAACTAAATAAGCTATGATCTCATGTCAGTAGTGGTATTCTTTGAGTTGAATATGTGTCGACACTATTTAATGGGTGAGAGTTTTATCATTTACTATGATCACTAGAGTGTCAAGTATATCTTATTTGAGAAGGATCTCAACTTGAGACAAAGGTGATGGCTACAGTCCCTCTAAGAGGAAGATTTCAAAATTTTCTATACTCTTAATAAGGGGAACGTGGTAGCATATTCTCTCAGCATGAGATATTTATCATAGTTACTTGAAAGGGATTTAGAGCAGTTGGCCTCATTACAGTTATCCTTTATGGATGGTTATGGAGTAGATTACCTATAGCTAATGGTTTTCACCCATCCACTCTTATAGTGAGTCAGGGAGGCACAACATTGGTTTTCTAGCTGTAAGAACCTACATGTTTAGATAACTACATGAAATGATCCGGATGTATTTTTAAAATGTGGGGATGACATAGTTATTTTAAAAGGATGTACCATGGTACTAGTGATGTTGTGGGATGAGGTTATGAATGAATATCACACATCTCCTTTGGTTGTACATCTAGGTGTGAAGAAAATGTACCAGGACCTACGATGTTAGTTTTAGTGGGTAGAGATGAAGAAAAGAGATCCATAATATATCTCTCAATGCCTTAATTATCTACCAGTGAAGGCTGAGCACAAAGTTCTAGTGGGTTTGACTAGACCCCTTGAGTTTCCGTAATGAAAGTGGTATGGGATATCTAGGGAATTCATAATGGGATTACCATATACGTAAAAGGGACAAAATTCCATTTGGGTGACGATAAACCATATCACTAACTCATCCCACATCTATGATATATGATAGGAGAGTTTAGTAGAGATTTGGGGATGACTCTACTTTCATGAGATATTTCAACTCCATGGATTTTCAGGGATGATTTTCTACAATGAGGATGATTTATTTACATCCCGATTATGGAAGTTATTACAAGAAGTGTTTGGGACATAGTTATTCTTGATCATAGTATTTCACCCCCAAACTAATGACCAAAATGATAAGAGCATTTAGGTTTTATAGGACATGATACAATCTTGCATTTTGGACGTTGACTGTAGTTGAGAGGATCTCCTACCACTGGGGAAGATTGCATAAAACCAAATCTACCATTCCACCATTTGTAGGGATCCATTTGAGGCATTATAAAGGTGACCCTATAGGTTAACAATTTTTTGGACTGAACCAGGAGAGTAAGAACTCAGGGGATTGGAGCTGGTGTAAAATGAAATAAATAATTTGAAGATCATATAGTAGTGGATAGAGATAGAATAGATCCATTACAAGTCTTAAGATGAAAGGTGAAGAAGGCCTTTGGAGTTTGAGGATGGAGACCATGTGTTCCTATGGGTTTCAACTTTTCATGGACTATATAGATTTGTTTGGTGTGATAAAATATCTCTGAGGTCCATTGGTGCTTTATAGATACTACATAGAGTTTTTGAGGTGGCCTACCTCTCAGACCGACCATAGTAGTTGGACCAGGTACGCGATGTCTGCAACATTTCACCACTGAGGAGGAATATGCATGACTAATCACACATTATCGATCAGGGTGAGCTGCACATCAATGATGGATCCACTATTGTTGTGTAGCTAGTGGAGATCAAGGATCAGCAGGAAGGATCCTTTGTAGGTGATCAATTCATTTCGTGTGTGTTTGATGGAAGCATGGGTATCTATAAGAGAGAACTTGGGAACATGGGGCTTATATATGTACTTAGTAACCACTTTTTTTGAGTATCCCTTGTATTATATTTTTGAGTATCTTGATACCAAGGTGGTGAGAATGAAATGTCCTGGATTTTTCCAGTATCATTTTTAAATATTATATTGATTATTTTCAAGACCAGTTGTTTAT
Source organism: Viscum album (assembly GCA_963277665.1). Classification (NCBI taxonomy): domain Eukaryota; kingdom Viridiplantae; phylum Streptophyta; class Magnoliopsida; order Santalales; family Viscaceae; genus Viscum; species Viscum album. The sequence continues at coordinate 1,989,590,956 of OY728141.1, forward strand.
AATACATTCAATCTCAAGGCCCATTGTACTTGGAATAAATGTTTGAGTTGTATTAATTATATTTAATAGCACAACCTCACAGTTTTCATGAAGGAATGGAATAACTTCTAAAAGGGTTCCCCTATTAGAAATAAGTGGAATCCATTATGTTTAGAACAGGAGTTTTACCCTAGTTATAACTTAAAATTTGTTGGCATGGGTCATTATAGAAAATTTTTCATGGGAACATAAATAAATAAAATATTTCATTAAAATTATTTTATTTCAAAAGTTTTATATAATTAATGGTTATATTTTAAAAAGGATTTTATGTTATAATTCAATTTTTAACCACATAACCATGGAACATTTAGAGAGTCATTTGGCCGAGAGCCTTGGAGAATCCTCTCAAGAGGAGGATGAAGAATTTGCGAATCAATGAAAAAAACAAATTGGATTCGATAGGTCTTTCCTATGATAATGAAAATGCAACATTCACCCTTAGAAATCAAACCAAACAGAAGTTGGGCATGTGATTTAATTTTTTTATTCCCCATTATTGAAGTACATGATGATTGTGAATCAATCAACGATCAAAATGATCCGCGATTTATCATATGGAGGAATGGTATTGTATATCCAGTGTTTATTGGGAGAAATAACAATATGATTACTAAATTATTCATTTGTAGTTCTAATGGAAATAGATTGATATTGACAAAAATATTTATCAAGGTTGATTTTTCTATTTTGGTTTATGACTTTCTCCCCCCAATTCATTTTTCAACATGTTTATACTTTTTGGGCCACAGTTCGATGCTTTACTACTGAATCGATCAGTGCATAATCATTTCATAGTGAAATGTCCCGATATTGAATATTTTTTCTTAGTATGATGCAACATAGGAGTGAAAATGGTAGTGGTCAATGAATCCAAATGCTTTGGAAAAACATAATTTTGAGTGGGATGTGTGAGTGATAATTTAGATGATTGGAATCTATTTTACAAATAGATTCAAGTCAGAAATTCTGGTGAAAAATAGTTGCAGGGTTCAGATGGAGTAGATCCATGAATTTAGTCGTGATTGGATTAATATTTCAAGGTGATAAAGGTGTGGGAATGATAATGAGAAAGAAGTTGGTTTTTTGGAAAAAAACACGATACATATAGAATGTATTCTATGCCTACTTTCCGTGTAGCCTCGTTTTTAGATGACTTGGTGTTTACTTGGGGAATTAAGGAATCATGGGGTGGGGTACATGGCTTGCCTACATAGAGTGTACTTCCCTACATGACAAGGCCTAGACCATGTACAAGGGCTACCCAGTGTACCAGAACATGATCAATGCATACATGATCTAATATTATATATTGGAACACATATAGAGCACATGGATGGGGCCTAATGTACTAGGACATGAAATTTAACTTTTATACATTCCATTACACATCTATACTACATACACACAGTTTGAATGACATGGGCCATTTACATGGGAAAAACACAGGGTCAATGGACATGACGTGCATCCCCTTTACATGATGTGTACTTATTCATACATGTCATAGATATCTTGTACATCATTGAATGGACATGTTCCATTAGGGTTCTTTCCCTTCATCATTTCCTTGAAGGTTGGTATGAATAATTTCATACTCCTAGGAAAATGAACCCTTCAGAAGGACATCCTAGATATATTTTATGAAATCCCCTTGGGTAACCCTATGTGGGACCCTCTACTCATCTTCCTACTCTAGGAAGAGTTAAAGGAATTTACATGACCAATCCAACCTAGAACTGATCCTATAATTAGTTGGTTAATCCATATCGAGTTGTTGGTATCACCACAAGTCCCTAATTGTGATCCTCATCTATGTATTATATTCATTTTAGATCATTCAGTTTGTATTATATCTCATGAAAAGAGACAACGAGAAGTACCTCTCAGATGGAAATCTTCAGTGCTATCGGTCTCAAGAGTGTGGCCTCCCTAATGAGTGCTTTGTGGAATCATTGAGCTAGAATCCTAAGCTGCTATACTAGGATTGAAACTTACTTTTAAATTGCGTGTCTTGGATTGATTATATCTAGATATTATAGATATATGTGCTGTAGATATATACCAATATAGATTTGATCTCACATTCAATTGTTGTATTCTTTGTGGGTTTGGGTTGACCTACTGATTGTTGTTATACTCACCCTTGCATAGTCTTTTCTTGTATGTGTCATGTCTTGGGAATACAATAATCCTTTTGATAGTGTCCTTGGAATACCATGAACATATGGTTCATTATGATACCACACAAATGGAGGTGTATTTCTACATCTTTCATACAATTGTCCAAAAACCTTTAAATTTATGTTGGAAATGTGTTACCAACTTCATTGTAGTAGGATTTAATTTTTCCCTATTTACATTCTTTACTTCCTATGATACTCTGGTTGTGGGATATAGATGTATGAATTCATTGGTTGTTTAATTATTTTTATAGTTATGAAATATATTTGATTAGATATGTGTGTGTGTGTGTGTTTGAAGGAACTTAGGTGATTCATCCCTTGTTAGTGATATGCATACTCGGTGCCAGTTACTAGCCTTCGGCCAATTAGAGGTGGGTTTGGGGATTCATAGTTGGAGCCCCACTAGGATGGGTGAGGATATCACATATGTTCAAGTGTGGTAGTATAGGAATTGTGTTATGTGTATCGATATAACAATGGGTATTAAATTACAATTGGCTATTTGTACTAGTATAGATTCCAGAGCACCAATATTTTTCCATTACAAGATATGACCTATGACAGAGACCATGATAGGTAGAATGAATAGTTAAATGATGATGTGATAGAATATTGAGATTTATGAGTTTCATATATCATTGTATAAATGTTTTGGGAATAAATATGGGCATTAACTTAGTGTTCATAGTAATTACCACATGAAGTAGGATCTTTCACTTATGAAGTTCTTTTATTATTTAAAGTGGGAATGTGACCATTTTAAGAGAAATATATGAAAAAATAGGTGGATTGATTTGTATGACTGACCATCGCGTCTTCTTGAGTGTGAGAAGTGTTATCATTGTGAGTTTATAAGACCATTCATCAGTATTGGCATTTTAGATTATAAGAGAATTTGAATTCTCAAGTTTGGTGGACTGAACAATTTTAGAACTAGGATTTAAAATTTTATAAAAAAATTGTTACCTTAGTTCCATGTTTTATTTATGAGGTACGGGCTTGGGTATGTATCTTAGGGGCTGAGAAGGATCCCAGTAGTAGTTGGGTTGATACTATAGCTTATGTTTTACTAGTTCCACTGGATAGTCTGTGGCACCCTGGCCTAGATAGTAGCCACCACCGATAGACCGAAGGGATATTTAGGGAAAAATAAAACATTTCCTCTCTTAGATTAAATGTTTAATACCCTTATTATCAACAAGTTTTTCTCCCTTTTCACAATCCACCTCCTTTCCTCCTTCCTTTCTCTCCCATGGTTCTGTGGGGTTTTTAGAGGTTTTTTCGATCGTGATACATGGTATGAGCTATTATACCACATTAATACCATCTCCATACACATACATGATTAATATGTTATGTATGGGTTCATGTATTTTCATTTATTTCATCAGACAATAGGGAACTCATATGACTCCCTCTGGACTTTCATTCATCATAGCTAGGGGATGTTATGTATTGGAATATATCATTATTTTTTCATTGAATTTAAAGGTACACCATAGGACATATTTATTTATGGGTTTATAGTTACGTTAAATAATATGGAATTGGATTTGGAACTAAATTTGTTTCCTAGATTTATGTCTGGGGTCTACATTAGGCATCACATGGCTGCTCAGTTTTGGATTCATTATGAAGAGGTGATGTGGTGAGTTTCACTGAATTTTATAAATTATAAATATTGTTTATAATTAATTATATATTATATAATTATTATTTATAACTTCGGAGAGTGATTTTGGAGCTTATTTGGTGACATGAGCTAAAATTAGTTATGGAAGAACATCGACATTCCATGGAAGAGTTGATGACCCTTAGAGATAAATAGAAAAATTAAAAAAAAGGTAGTTAGTCCATATATATATACCATTTTTTATGTATTTATTTCTAATATATATGTTTTATTAATTACCCACTATATAATTTGGTATTCTTAATTAAATTTTGTATGTTTTTTAAGAAAACATTAGTAGGCCATTGAAATTACACAAGGCGTTATGGGCCCCATCATACCGTCATGTGATAGATGGACATCCCATTCATTGATGTATGGGAATATAAATTATAATGGATAGGGATTAGTCATAATAGGGTTGTGTTATATAGTAACCGCTTGGTAAATATGGGTGATGACTCATGATATGCGCCTAAGGGGTTGCCTATGAGAGACACCTTGACGAGACTGGTGGCCAGGTTTGATGTTTGGACCGGCCTAAAATTCTTAGTAAAGTGATTGATCCTAATGCCATATCCCTAGTGTTACTTTACTTAGAGGAAAAGGAGGCCGTAAAGAGACACATGGGGATCATAGTAGGTTTCCCTAGGACTTATGACACTCGGGAGAGGTTTTACTTTAGAATTGGTAGGGATGGTACTAGGTGCCACATTATAACCCTTACCGATGATATGAGACCTACGGGCATTAAAAACAATTCATGGGAATGGGTTTTTCGCCAAATAAGAAATTATATTTATACATTTTATTTTTTTAATATTGATACAAAAACAATTTATTGTATTTTCTTCTTAGGATCATACCTATGGGATAGAAAAGGAGTGATATTGGTATCAGGGATAAATTGAGGTACTTCCAAGGATTCAACTTTTGAGCCATGTTTGATATTGGTGTGGTACAACATGTGTAGGTTCACATAATCATGGATGAATTTTTCTACCTAGGATTATATTACTGATCTATGTGAATAAATATTAGGATGTTAAGATTCAACCTAAGGTCTATATGGGATGCCCTAGACACCAACAGTCTCTAGGATTCGAAGCATGAAGAATACCCAACTAGATGGGCTTGAGGAATTATTATTATTTTATTATTGGGGTGATTAGATGAATTTATATTCCATAGTATATAGTTTTTCATCCCTAATAATAATTCTTTTTCATGATCAGGATCTTTTGGATTCCTGATATATAGGCTTTGGGCCTGGTGACTTTAGGGACATCTCTTTTTCACAGAATACTTGGGATGTCAAAAATTATCCTTGGTCTATTATAAATATCTAGAGATTGGAGAGATTACCATGAAACCTAGGATATTTCCATGTCACCATTATTTATGAGTAGTTTTCTAGTTAAACCTAAGAATGAAGGATAACTAGGCTACACTATAATCTAATACATATAATGCTGGTATGGTATCATGAAATATTCAGAGACACCCTGACACTAGCCAAAGAAGGTATGTCTGATCAAGGTGACAGGCCCAAGGATTAATAAGTGTAAATTTTTTCAAATATGTTGTCATATACATCAAAACATTCTCATAGATATTAGTGAATCAGACCAAAGTAAGTATAGTTGGTTATTTCAGTAGTTTATTTATTAATATGAAGCATGTTACAATTAGAGATCAATACATATTCTGTTTAGTATGGGAATGTGTTGGTGGTACCATACCTAGTCTTTTTACTAACACTGGTATCCATCCACCATTTATCATGGGTATCTGAGCATCTCTCACATGCTTATTGCGTGAATAGTCAATACTATATAAACGGCCTATATCAGTGCTAAAAAAGGGCATTAACAGCGCTAAAAATGTGTTGTAAAGATCAGCACTAATATGGGGGGGCCTTTTATCATCGCTCCGAAAAGCGCTGATAAAGGCCCCTTTTATCAGAAAGAAAAAGTGATGATAAAAGACCCCTTTATCAATGCTTTTTTATTACTGATAAAAGGGGCCTTTATCAGCACTCTTTTTAGAAATGATAAAGCTCAAAAAGAATAACAAAAATTAAAAATATTGCGGGGAGTTCTTTTATCAGTGCTTCACATCCCCCTTTATCATCTCTAGGAGGTTTCCCATGTGCTGCCCTTACTGCACATCCTCATTTGTGCTCACACCCTTCGCTTCAACCCAAACTTGAACCCAGGACATCCCCCCTTTCGCGGCTGCACCATTACTACTAATACATTTGGTTTTTCTCTATTTAATGATATATATATGTATAGTGATATTTATTAATATATTGATATAGATTCATATTAATATAAATATATTTATTCATATATTAGTATATATATTTATTCATATATTAATATATTTATATATATATTTTTAGATATAATTTTTCATATGTATATTTATTGGTATATTAATATATACATATAATATTAGTTTTAAATACATTTATGAAAAAATATGTTTTTTTGTGTGTTTAAAAAAAAATTACATAATTACTTACTTACATTGATATATACAACACATAGACACAGACAGAGACACATACACACACATACACATATATATTTACGAATAAATACATATATATGTGTATTTAAAAAGACATAGAATGTACTTATAAGATTAGTTTTAAATATATTTATGAAAAAATATGTTTTTATGTGTGTTTATAAGTAAATAAATACATACAAACATATATACATATATACAACACACATACACACACATAGACACTCACACACACACCTACAAATATATATTTACGAATAAATACATATATATGTGTATTTGAAAAGACATCGAATGTCAAAACGACTATTACTTATAATCTAGAATCCCATTTCAATTCCATAACAAGTAAAATTGATGAAAATGAAACAATCTTCAATATGATATGTGGTATAGGCCTAACAGACATCTAGATCAGAAGTTATACTTGTTTGAATGTTATCAAATCAGGGTATCTCAAATAAAAACTCAGTTTTGGAGGCCTTCTGGGCCTTTTTTGGCTCGAAAAATGTGACTGAGGCTTTTCATGGGTCATTAGCATGTAGAGATCATTGCATGCTTCAATTTGAAATATTGTAGAGCTCAAACAGACACCCAGATCATAAGTTATGGAAGTTTGAAGTTTGAGTTAGATTTTCAACATATTTTAGATTTTTTATTAATTTTTTAGATTTTTTTGTCCTCAAATTGTTATTAAATGATTTTTAATCGATAATAATTAGAAAATTATTAATTAATAATAATTTTTCAACATATTTTGAAGCCATTTTCACTATGTTTCTTATATATTAAATGTAATAGTCTATTTATACGTATCCTTGTCATATTTAAAATATATATACTATATTTAAATCAATATAAATATACTTATATAACAAAATATTATTTTTCATGAGAAAATATTTTTTTTGATACATAACATTTATTAGCGCTCAGGAAAAGCCCAGATAAATCCCCCATTTATCAGCGCTACTAAAAGAAGCATTGATAAATGGGTCCCCTTTATCAGCGCTTAAAAAAGCGCTCATAGAGGGGGGGCCTTTATCAACCCTAAAAAAAGCGCTGATAAAGGGGGCCTTTATCAGTGCCTTTTTTTGCATGGATAAAAGCGACCCTTTATCAATGCTTTTTTAGCACTGATAAAGGCCCGCTTTATTAGTGCTTTTTTAGCACTGATAAATGTAAAGAGCACCCCTTTCCTGTTTTTGTAGTAGTTAGTGTTGGGAAGAGGCCTATGATAACATGGTCAAGTTTGAAAAATCAGATGAGCATAAAGATTAGGGTAAGGTGATTTTTTGCGTGGTAATAGATCTATAAAATTTTATTTCATTTATATGGGTATATATTTTCCTCCAACCAAACATGTGTTATACTTTTGTGTGGAATAAAAATTTGTGACTTTATTTCATTTCATTCATTATCATTTTTGTTTATATATTCATCTTAATCAATTCAGTTTCTTTAAGAAGGGGTGAATTTTAGGTAGTTGGTTATAAATTACTTATATTGTAAAATTTTATATATTGGGTTTAAAATCACCATGGGACCTCCTCATATCACTTTTTTTTATAAAGAATCCTCGGGTGTTTAGTGCGACATGTATAAGGTCTTGTCGCGAACTTGGCCGCAACACCAGGCATGTGGCCTCTAGACAGGGGAGAAACATCCTATCATATTCAAATATTTTGAGAACCTTTACATATAAAAAACCTATGAAAACCCCTTTCATTGATTCCCTCCCCACATCAAATAACATTTGGTCTTCCCCAAATATCATACCGCGAATGATTAATTTGATACAAAAGGGAGGTTTTCCAAAGTAGAGTTATATTTCTTATTCGAGTACATTCATTTTATTTCATATTATAACTCCATAAAATATATAATAAACCATATAATATAATATAAAAACTATAATAAATATACATAATTGTTATTACATTCGTGGAACAACCATTATTAAATCACTTTTCCATCAAATTGGAAGTGAAATCTTAGCTCATGTGTATGTGCGGACTATTGTAATCACATAGTGATGTATTTAAATTTTCATCACAAGGTATCATGGATGGTTTTTATGATGAATTTATTGACTATTTATGGTATTTATAAAAACATTTTTTATAAAAATAAAATATATCATATATCTTCTTACCCTTCTATCCATTGGAAGATAGAAATGTCGTTCATGCGCACATGTGGACTACCACCTCCATGAAGTGATGTGTTTCATTTTTCATCGTCACCTCAAATCGTATGTTAAAATGATGGAATTAATAAATATTTATGATATTTATGATATCATTATTATCATTTAATGATGAAATATTTTTTACTTTACTTTTCTTATTTTCATAAGGTAATGAAAATAGTGTTCAATCATATGTATAAATTCCAATCCCCATGAACACTATTTTTGATTTTTCTACTATAGCATTTCATGTATGGTTATATAAGATTATTTAATATATTCATATATATTATTATATAATTATTAATATTTTTTATATGGATAATCCATGACCATGATACAAGGATGATAACCACTGAACCAAAACATACATAAAAAAACTGTTGACACACGTAATAAAGCATTTAATGAGGATTTATTAATAAACAGGTGATAAGATGTTATAAATAAATAATATAGGACATGATAATTATTAATATTTATCTATAATATATATTTAATAAAACTAATTTTTTTATACAATTGGTTGAGATCATGTATGAAGAAATTTGAACTTGAGGTAATGTTGTTTCTTCTAAATATTGCATCTTGAAGACATATTTCATTATATACACTGATTTGTTCCTATGGGGTCTATATAATGACACTTTTAAATTTTATTTTGGGAATAAATATTAATTCATGGTATTTGATATTAAATTTTAATTTATCTCATTAAAGGGTTATGATGAAAAAATTACCAATGTAGTAAGGGTTTATGATGAATCCTCATTTCATTTCAAAATTGTTTAGGTTAAACATATATTTTAGGAAATTGCCTACTCAATATATATTTCAAAATAAATAAATTTTCTTCACATATGGTTATTATTTTAGATTAAATGTTTCCAATTCATTTTCCTTTATTAATAATATTAATAAAAAATGATAATGTTTCTAATAAAACTGGACTTATTTCTCATTTTGGTAGGAAATATTTCTCTTCCTTATCTATGTATCATTAAATTTTTTTAAAGAATATTATTTACTAGAGTATAAATATTGATTAAATTAATTTTCAAAAAAAAAATTATTTTCAAATATAAATTTTATAACGAATCATCTGATTGTTTTTTAAATTAGGTGATTTTAAATTTATAAAAAAAATATGTGAAAGAAATCTTTGTATTAATGTTTATCAAATGAATGGATTTTCCCACCCTCATGAATAATATTTTCATTATAGATTAATTTATAGCATTACATGATACAATAATAATAAAAACCTTTATCCATTATTATCATAATTCCAATATTTAAATAAATCATACAAAAATAAAATGATAATTTTCTCATAAATTCAATGAAATTTTAAAATGTTACGTTCAATATATTTTTCATCCATTCCAATATCAATTAATTATAATTATAATCCAAAATACATATGTTTTAAAAATAAATTACATAATTATTTCTCAATATGAATTATAATTACTTGATTATCAAATACTTATGAAACCCATTTCATTTCTCCTCTTCATGTTATGTTGTAATGATGAATGATTTATGAGCATGTGGAACACATGTGTTTGGTTTTTTATTATGTAATGGGTGGGAATAGAATTATATATCCCTAAAATAGATTTGGTAATGATTTATATCACATGAGATAATATGAATGAGGATGAAAAGTGAACTAATCCATAAAATGGACTCTGTCCACCGAGAATGAAAAGTGGTTGAGGAGTGAACTCATTCCATTAGATGAATTTTCCACTTGGATTCCTTCTAAGTGATCCTTAATTAATGAAATGATTTTCTAAGATTTTTATTGTACTAAAATATTATTAGATGCTATTATTAGATCTTATTCTTCTTATTATATGTTATAAAGACTCATAAATTACTATTGGTAATTCCCCAATCTTATGACTCGTGTATTTGATATAGAAAAGTGTTATTATATGATCCATGATTTTATGTTTATGAAATGTTGGGTATGATTTTAATATGTGATGATCATGTTATCACACCCTTATTATCACATTATTCTTATATATGAACATTGATTAATATATCCCATGTTTATCCATAATTAGAATATGATCTGACCACTTTATTATGTTTCAGTTTCAACATGTTAAGGAGAATGTTATTAAATATGATATGTCTATAATGGTAACATGTGTGAACAATGTTGTTGGGGTGATGAATATTTTACTTAAATAATATTTTTACACATATTTTCTCCAAAGATTCTAAACCCTTATAATATCAATGAATGTATTATTCAGATATATAATAGTATTAATTGAAAATAATGATTTATGAATATACGTAATATTTGGGTCACCATAGTTGTCATATGAGTAAAGATTATTTATTTTTGAAGATTATATTACGAGGAATATGGTGATAGATATATATAAAACCCTTTGATGAACAAAAATATACACTATATGGAAATAAATTATCATATGTTGAAAATAATTATAAATTATTTAGAAAATATTTGGGTGGATTTTCCTTATGAAATGATTTATTTGTTAAATAATTAACTATTTATCATGATAAAATATTTATTTTGGGATTTAATATATAATTGTAATGTTTATGTGGTAATAGGAATTATAACATATTTAAATATATTATTCCATCCTAGTCATATAAATTACCTTATATAATGAAAGTATTATGAAATTTAATTCATATCCTCAATAATTCGATTTTGAGTTATGATTGAAAAAATTTAATGGTGTATCCTATCTCTGGTTAATGATTTTGGAAGGTTAATCCTTTAAATTTTATTATTCTACCTATATATTTGTTTTTCTGTGATTTTATGCATGTATTGGCTCAAACAATAAGGTTCCCATATAATTTCTATGGAAGGGATGTCATATTTTAAATTTAGAATGATCTTATGATTGTATATCATGATGACGATGAATGAAAACATTCAGTGGAAATTAAATCCATCATATGGGTTTTTATTTCTATTTAGGATGGGTATTTATATCAAATGGTATTGGAGAAACTCAATAATTAATATATTCATATTGTGAGGAGTTTTCAAGGTATTTCTGAAATATGTTTCTATTCTTCCTCTAAATCGTGAAGTCGAGTTTTCAATAGAACTCATACCTGTTTCTTTTCCTATTTCAAAGACTCGCTATAGAATGGCCCCAATACAGTTACATGAATTAAAGAAGTAACTACATGAAAATTTATAAAAGGTATTCATCCAACCCAGTTCTTCACCACGGGGTTTACGAGTTATTTGTTTTAAGAATAAATATGGCTCAATGATTCTATTAATTTATTATCATAAAATTAACAAGACCATGATCATGAATAATTATCCACTACCCCGTATTGATGAAATATTTTATGAACATAGAGAATATCAGTAATTCTCAATGATTGACATTTATTTTTGATGTCACCTACTTCAGATCCAATGGGTTGAATTACCTATGAAAACAATATTTATTAGGTATATACACTATGAATTTCTCTTGATTCAATTTGGAATTACTACTCCACCCACTATTTTCATGGATCTCATGAAGAGAGTCCCTATAGACCACCTTGATTAATTTGGGGTATTATTTATATATGATATTCATATTTATTATCATAGTGTGGAATATCGTGAATATGTTGTTTGGATTGTGTTATAGACCATGGGAATGAGAATCCATATTCAAATGTTATTTTGTGAATTCTTGTAAAAAAGTATAATTTTTCTATCTTGTTATCAAAATCATGGTTATACTAGTAGATCATTATATGATCAATGTTATTAAAAATTATCCTAGAATAATCACTATTATTGAGATCCATATTATTTTTGGGCTATTATGATATTATTGATATTTTGTGAGAAGTTTCTCATGACTCCCTATTCCACTAATCAAGAGAACTTTGAAGGAAGTAATGTTCATTTAGATGGATTTATATGAAGAAAATTTAAAAGAGTATCTATGAAAAATGGTTTGTTCACTTGTGAACACCCTACACTAAAATAGGTAAGGTAATTTTATTTTTAGTGAGGCCTCAATAAAGGAGATGTGGTGTGTTTTGAAGATTAATGATGTAGTGGTAGCATATCCCTCCCACCTATTAGAGGATTATGAAACAAATTAACCAATAATATTTGGGGTATTAGAAGTGTTATTTTTATAATTAAATATATAGAGTCATTATCTTTAGGGTGAAAATCATGTCATATATACTGATAATTTTTTTTTTTGTCGTTTACATCAACAGAAAAAGAGTTGAAAATTTTCAAATGAAAATAGTTTGAATTGATAAAATACTATGAAGTCTCAATACATTACCACCCAAGGATGGAGAAAAAGGTGTGGGATGATCTGAGTTGAATGGGTTAATCTAGATTCTTCATAAAAAGCATTAAAAAATTTCTATTTTTTTTCTATTTGTAGAGGAAAGACCTTGAAATATTGATGAAATGGGAGAAATATTTTCATACAAAAATCATTATTCATATGTATATACATGTGAAGATTGAAGAGGTGAAGATGAATAATATGGAATTTAAAAATAAGGTAAATAATATTAATAAGTTTTACCATGATGTAGATGAAATTAAATTATTGAAAAAAATGAGTATGTCTTGATAATACCCGGATTGAAGATGTATTTTTTAGATGTACCTCATAACTCATAATTCCCTATTCATCAAAGAATTATGAATATGTGTATAAATATTAATGATTATTTCTAGTGGGACAATATAAGGATAGATATTAATGAGTATATATCTTGTGATTTCTATTTCATAAAAATTATATTTTATTGGTATATGTATATTGTGATGTTTCAACAATTTATCATACCTATATAGAAATGGAAAAATATCACCATATAATTTTTTCATTAGAATCACCAATAAATATAAATGGTATAATTCTATTAGGGTTTCATTAAACTAAATTGTGATGTAAAAACATTTTACTACTATTATAGATTACTTATCCCCAGAACATATTTCCTATATATAGTAATTAGTAATTTTTTATAGAGTACCACTCAACCATGTCTGATTGAGGTCCAAGGTTTACCTCTATGTTCTAGATAAGTTTTTTTGAATGATCTTGATCCAAAATTGTGTTTTAGTACCAATTATAATCAATAAATACATGTTGAGTCATAGGGGATAGTTCAGTCCCTATAGAACATGATGAGATTGTATTTTATGGATTTCAATGGAAGTTGGGAATAACACTTCCCTCCATTTTAGGATTATTTTAATAATATAATTCACTCAATCATTTAGACGGATCCTTATGGTGCCCTCCATGGAATAAAGTGAGAAATAACAACATATTGCATTGAATATGATGATTGGAAAAATGATACTCAATCTAACATGGGAAATGAAAGAGAAATTTAGGACTATTTAGAAGCACATTAAACTAGCTCAAATTTGATAGAAATGTTATATTGACAATCCTTGATGAGATATAGAATTAAAATAATGATGAAAAAATATTTCTATAATTATAATTATGGAAGAAAGTTACTATTTTTAGAATTTAGGGGTAGATAATTCATATATATATATATATATATATCCCTATGATATTTTTTACGGTATCGGGATGATAGCCTCTCTCTTGGAAGTTTCTCTAAACCTTACTCATGTTCATGATGTATTAAATGTATATGTTTTAGGGAAGTAAATAATAAATATTTCACATGTATTGAACAGAATGATTGTATAGATAGAATAATGAATTATTATGAAGAAAGTTGGTTGAAATTTGTACACTGGATACTATATGATATAGAACAAGAAAAATTACCATGTGTAAAGTTCACTAGAGGATCCATAAAATTGTGGAATTTACATGGGAACACAAGGATGTTATGAGGTAGATGTCATTATATTTTTCTATGTCATATTGATGTAATATTTATGGGTAAATTTATTTTAATTGGGGGTATAACTCAGCACCATGATACTTTAGTATATACCATACTTTGAAATATATTTTATGTGTACAATAACTTTATTTGTGTGAAACACCGAGACTTAATGAACATTGTTATTTTATGGAATAGTTATTTGATTGAAGGGAAATAATATGGATAAACAATTTATAATATACATATATATGGTTTACTTAATAATAATTTAATGATTAATTCTTACTAAAAAACACTCAATTTTTTGTAAAGTCATTTTATAATTCAAAAATAAATTTTCTTCAAAAAAAATTTTTATTCAATTTTACAACATTATAATTAATTCATGAAACTCTAATAAATTTCATTTAAAAAAATGAACATAATTTTTTAAATCATCATCTCAAAATTATATTATGATGAATTCTTGTGATTTTTCTAAAAATATTTACTTTTGATTAAATAGTAAAAATTACTGATTTTTGTAAAACTATCCTTTATATTAATTAAATAAATAAATTTATAAACCCCATGTAAGTTTTGATTTTTTATCATATTACATAAGATCAATTTTATTATAAAACTTATAATTAATTACATTTAACCATCATCATACATTATTTTTCTATAAATTAATTTATATTTATAAAAACACGTTTTTCTAAAAATAGTTTTTTTGCTTTATTTAATAAAAATATACTAAAATAAATTTGCACTTCATATAGAAAATTATCTTCAAAAATTTCATCCCTATTTTGAATCATCATATTTAATTTTATTTATTTGGGTTTTATCATTTTTTTCATTATGAATTGTAACCTTGGGGAAAAATTTTGTATGAACGGTATAGGGTAAATCACATTAATTAAGTTAAATTTTTTTCATATGGACAAAAAAAATTAATCCTAAATAATTTTAAATGAAATTATTTTTAACCACATCATCATATATTATCATTTTCATTGTTTAAGAGAAACATTTTCATGAATAATAGTTTTATTATGTTCAATGGTATTCCATATTTAAAAAAGTTCCACTCCCCTAACATATAAAAGGAAAGATCATGTCATATATTATTCAAAACTTCTGAGTAATTGTTGGTGCCAAAATATTGCACGAAAGGAAGGGCCAAAAAAGTAGCACCGCACGCTGCCTCGCGAAGCACCGATGCGAAGAACCCCCGAGCATCGCGGACCCACGCAGCACCGGAGGCGGTACCTCTCCGCGAACGGCCTGACATTCGGCAGCCCGCCGCGACGCACCGGAGGCGGTACCTCTCCACGAACGGCCTGACGTACGTGAGCCTGCCACGAAGAACCGGAGGCGGGACCTCTCCACGAATGTCCTGACATTCGCGAGCCCGCTGCGAAGCACCGGAGGCGGTCCCTCTCCGAGAATGGCCTGACGTTCGCGAGCCCGTCGCGAAGCAACTGCAGCCCCTTCGCGCCGCGTGAGTTCTGCTTCGCAAATCCCCCCGCCTATATATACTGGGTTCACACTAAGCCTAGGGGACGAACAATCCGACCTTCCGGCTTCTCCAATCCCGAATCGAGAAACACCCTTCGCCCTGGGAATCATGAGCTCTGCGAGGTACTTCTACTTTGCGTGACGCCTTCGCTTTGTCTTGTTTTGATCCCCTCTTCCAAGAGGGATGCCCTTCGTGAAGCTCAAGGGAATTCGTGAAGGAAGGGGATTCCCATGAAAACCCGGGAATCCACAGAGCGTTTCTGCTTCGCAAAACCCCCATCCCGTACTAGTGATCCCCATGCCAAGGCAGGGTTGCTACATATCGCGAAGCACACTGCCTCACAGCGCCTTGCTTCGCAAGGCACCTCTGCTTCGCAAGGCAGTGCTCCGCGAATACTATTCCACTTCGCGAAGCACCCCCCATCTACACCTATGCCCCATGATAAGGCCAAGGCACACCACTTCGCGAAGCACACTCCTTCGCCTGGCAATTCCTCTCCCCGTGCGACCCTTCAGGTTTGCACGATGTAATTTCAAATTCCCACGGACAACACCACTCATAGATTTGCATCCCCTAATGCTTCTTCACATAGGCACGCTAACGGATATTGATTCTTCGCATAGCCACGCTAACATGGACCCCTTGATGGTTCATTCCGCAGCCCCCTTTTTCCACGACCTTACTAGTACCTTCCCTCCCCCAAGGAGCAAAGGGTTCCGGTCATGTATGTCCTAGGGGTGCAGAGTGAACCCACGTCGTCCGAGCTGCAGGACGTTAAACTGCCAAGCACCTCGTCCTCAACACATGACGTTAAACTGTGATCCGGCCCCGTGCTTCGCATGTAGGGTCCCCCCATCTCGGACATTTTTTACGCCACCCGTCTCCATAGAGATGGGGTCACCCCCTCTACAAGGGATGATATCCTCCTTCTAAGAGTAGAGTATGTCCGTGGGAGAAGGGCAACCACCTTGGTGTTAGCCCCCTAGCCCCTCTTGCAGATGGTAGCACCCATGAACCTCCGTATTTCCCCACTGCCAAGATCAGTAGAGGGCGCGATAAGGAACGAGGCACCTCCCATTATTGCTCCCAAATCCCTCTCTCGCTGCACTTTTCCGCACTTCAGGCCTCCATCATGGAGTATGTCCCAGAACCATGGGTCGCCTAACACATAAGCCCCTCTTCGCTTCTCACGAACGCACCCTTCACGGCGTGATCGTCAGGTCCTTGCTGCCTCTTGTTTCTCACACCGAGCATGACTCACGTGGGCTTAGAGTTGGAATTGGCCATGATAATACCTCATCCAGCATGACGTTAAACTGTATAACCTCATCCAGCATGACGTTAAACTTTATTCCTTCGTCCAGCATGACATTAAACTGTATGCCCTCATCCAGCATGACGTTAAAATGTATACCCTCGTCCAGCATGATGTTAAACTGTATACCCTCATCCAGCATGACGTTAAACTGTATACCCTCATCCATCATGACGTTAAACTGTATACCCTCGTCCACCACGATGTTAAACTGTATTCCCTCATCAAACATGACGTTAAACTGTATGCCTTTGTCCCACATGACATTAAACTACACACCTATTTGAACTATGAAGAATTTGATCCATTTCACGACATGGTACGTAGGAAGACTCCACGATTTTCAAGCCCACCCATCATTTATTCACGTTAAGTTCCACCTTCATCCAGTATGAATTTAAACTACATTCCAGTCTGACAGCAAGCCATTGTGACCACCCGAACTACGAGGACATTGATCCATGTCAAGGCATGGTACGTAGGAAGCCTCCCTGAGGGTCAAGCCCATCTCCCATCAGACCAAGGTCCCTTCCTCACGTTGGTTCGCTGACACCCACCCTTCGAACTACGAGGTCTTTGATCCATGTCAGGGCACAGTATATAGGAATCCTTCATGAGGTTCAAGCCCACCACTAGTGGACCACTGGGTCTACTTTCACGTCGGTTCACCGATGAAACCTGAACTACAAGGACTTTGATCCATGTCAAGTCATGGTACGTAGGAAGCCTCCCTGAGGATCAATCCCACCACCCATCAGACCAAGGTCCACCTTCACGTTGGTTCGCCGACGAAGCCCCCCTTTGAACTACGAGGTCTTTGATCCATGTCACGACATGGTACGTAGGAAGCCTCCCAGAGGTTCAAGCCCACCACCAGTTGGTCATCCCGACCTCATTCACGTCAGGTCACCAGCACCTGGGCAGCCTAGTGTGCAAGCCCCACACCATCTGGACCAAGGTCCACATTCACATCGGTTCACCGACGAAGCCCCTTTGAACTAGGAGGTCTTTGATCCATGTCAAGACATGGTACGTAGGATTCCTCTCAGAGGATCAAGACCACCACCTGTTGGTCATCCTGACCTCATTCACGTCAGGTCAGCAGCACCTGGGCAGCCTAGTGTGTAAGACCCACACCATCTGGCTCAGGTCCACCTTCATGTCGGTTTGATGACGAAGCCCCTTTGAACTACGAGGTCTTTGATCCATTTCAAGGCATGGTACGTAGGAAGCCTTCACGAGGTTTAAGCCCAACACCAGTGGACCCCCCGGTTTACCTTCACATAGGTTTGATGCCGACATCTATCGGACCAATGTCCACCTTCAAGTCGGTCTGCCGGCACCATCCCGAACTACACGGACATTGATTCGCTGCCACGGGGATATGTAGGAGGTCTCTTCGTGGCTCAAGCCCAACTTCACTGTCACCCTTGTGATGGTCTCATGTCATTCCCCATCCACTTCATTCATCCATCCATCATCCACCCCGATTCTCACCCGGACTGTCAAATCCCGGCGAGATCATGTCGTTCCGCTCCTCTTCACAACATTCAAGAAGCCGCCCATGGGTTGGCCCCAATATCAAAATCCCTTCAAGGGAAATTATTCAATGTGATTCACTCTAGCTAGTGTTTTGATCAGGTCGACCCGTATCCACTGGACATTAAACTTGTGAACTACCTCGTGATAAACATGAAATGCCTGAGGAAAACCTCAGATGACACACCTTTGGCGTAACCGTCTCCGCTGGATGTTAAACCTGTGGCATACCCTGTGTTAAACATAGGAAGCTGAGAAAAACCATAGATATATGCCTATGGAATATAATTCCCTGTGGTCGATGTTGGATGCCTCGGGCTTCCATTCCCTCGAGAAGCCCCATGACAAGGGAAAAAAGACAGACACACCAGTTCCCCAGCATACAGACATGCTACTAATGCCTCTACGTGACTACTCCCCCAACTGAAGCTTAATTCCCTAACCAGACCCTTTGGAATGTCCTGACAGAAGTAGTGTAATTAACCAGAATTCATGGAAACATGGCACTGGGAAGAGTTTCATGAACAACGTATTAAATCTATGAGGGAGACCCTGACTTGGTGATGAGTTCTGAGGAGGAATCCACAGAAGGTAGAACTGACATACCATTATCCCGCTTCGATCAAGGAGAAGACGTCCTTGAATAAAGAGTGAATGCCGCCCACCTTTGGAAATCGGGAATGCGGGGAAACAGTGCCGCACGTCCTCCTCCACAGACGGATGCCCGCGCGCGCCCCAGCGAAAGCGTCGGAAATAGAAATGGTGAACCCAATGTGAAACTCTTCTCCTCAATGTGGAAATTAGTAGAGTTTGAGACACCAGTATATTGATGTGTCGCCGGATCTAGATATTCCGCGCCGAGTCCCGCCAAGAAAATGACAGGCCTGGCGTGAAACTCACCGGAAGTTGGGACGGTAGAACGTGGGGCATTCCATTCTACAACGTGTTGGCATGGATCCCTCTTACCGACACGGAGAAGGGAATGACACTGGGGAACTGGTTGTCGATCCTCTTCCTCGAGGTACTGATGAGTTGATCTCTCCGTTTCCCAGGAACCAGGTTGCTGTTGTGGGGACACGATCATCGTCCGCCCGCATACGTAGGGGCAGGGGAAATACCAGCACAACCACCCCGCATGGCTCCGTTGCCACAACGACGGCCTCTACATCCGTGAATATGGGGTGCCCACGTCCCCTATCATCATTAGAGATCATCCAGGAAAGGGTGATCAACAACCTTGTATGCAGGTACGAGGAGGAAGTGGTTATCCCAACTCGAGATATGGCCCACCTGGACCTGGAGACATCCAGGCCCTACCATCAACGCCGCCCTAACAGGCCGCGCAGGGAGCCCCTGCTCCCCACCGCAATGATCAATCGTTTCAGGAGCATGTCCCCTGAACTCCTCGACGACTCCTCACCTTATTCTTATGAGATGGGTGATGTTCGGCTCGGCCCACTCAGACTCCCATGTTAGGGGTTCCAAGCAAGGGCTCCCACCCGGATGCATCAGCGTCGCCGACTGGCTTCGCCATAAGAGCAGGTAGGCTACACCCCTACACCACCTACGCCAGCCTGTCTGACCAGAAGTCAGCGCCTGGCCCGAGCTGAGGACGCTCGTCAAGGTGTGTCGACAGAAACAGCTACTGTGGACCAAGCCACCGTCGACGTACATCATGGAGTTCCTGCATACACTGAGCTGGGGTACTACATTGCCTGACCGAGATCGAGGCCTCAACCGCCCCACGGGTAGGCTGGGTTGACCCTTGCGGTTGAAGTCCCGAGCGATGATTTCCACGAACCAATCCGCGGTAACATCACTCTATACATTGGTCCTCTCCGTACCACCATTCCACAGAGCGTGGGCTTTACCCGCTCCGAAGCTCATCATGGAGGTATGCCTCGTGCTACCCCCATCTCGAAGGAAGACCCGCCCCACGGCCATGACGTTCGGCGTGGAAACCTCTCCCGCGCCCACTATACATGGTATGGAGTCGCTCCTCCTACACCCGACCGTCGATATGAAGGCACTATCCATATGGTCTTTCTCCATCATGGGGGTCCTCCCTACGTCATCTCTGCAACTGGCGAAGGTCCTCCTCGCCCCAAAAACTTGAGGAGTGAAGGTCAGCCTCGCTCTGCCCGCACCGTCCATGGAGTTCCACACAATGTACCCTTCGACATTTGCCCTGGTTCCCCTCGCACCCCGACCACCTAGAGCGGGGGCCCTATCTACCACGGCACCAGCGCCGCCCCGAGACTACATATTGAGAATCAACCTTGTCTCAAAGATCCACCCCGGAGTAGAAGAGCGGGTCGTCGCCGCCACAGGAATAATCCTGGGGGGGAGTGGGTGGAAATCAAACCGGCTCGTTTCTCGGATTCTGAAGTAGAATGCGAATCAGGGATGGAACCTTCTCCCAGCTCCTCTGCATAATGGACTGGGGCAGGAACCAGGCATGTCAGCCTCATTCTCCCAGAATGCGAGGTCCACTGGATTCCCACCTTTCTCCGCAGGTACATTCAGGAGGAAGAAATCGTGGAAATTCTGCAGGTCCCGACTGTGCAATCACCACCGTCATCCCCAGAAGAACCCTCTGGCTTTACTAGAGATCACAGAGAGCTATTTTGGGGACCAACAGCAGTAGAGCAACGACATGACCTATCGCTGGCAACCGCAACTTATGCACCTGAAGTTGTGGCTATCAGCCTATCGCATCGTGATATCATGGTCAGGTCACCTCACTCCTCAGAGGATGACCCGGAATTCGGTGGCCAGTCAGCTTGTTCGCCGTATTCTCCGCCGCCAAGTTTACTGTCCCAGCGGTCCGCCTCCGTACCGCTATCGGTCCCTCAGCTGCCCCCGATTGACGAGTGGGGAAATACAAGGCCAGACCCCGAGTCCGAACCTAGGAGCTTCTGGAGCATTCTCACAGTGGATCACTTCCCGGAGAAGTTCTGGACGATGGCGGTGCCGAACTTTCACGCACCAGAATCCCTTACCCCAGAGGAAGTGGGGTGATTTTGCCGAACCCTATGGGAGACACACTCCCTCCTTCGTTACGAGAGGGTGATGTACCCGAGAAGTTGTGAGCACTTTGATGAAATCGGCGAGCAATGCCACCTGATCGATTTGGCCGCACTCCCTATGGCTCAGCACCCTGAGTCACCAGGCCGTCAGAGCACCCTTCAACAGAAATGTGTTCAGAGTTTCAAAGTACTCCACAGAGTCATCAGGGAGGCTACCCCCCATGTACATGTGCATGGCTAGGGAAACTATTCCGCTCTTCTATTCATCCCTATCTGACGGCAGCCCGATTCGTTATGCGAAATTGTGGACATGCCCCCGAAAGGTGTCGCTGTCCACATGGCTGACGTAGTGGACAAGGAAGACGAGCTTGAATTTCTCGATTGAGAATTACCCCCCGAGGGCGTACCTCCACTGCTGGACCCATCAGGGAGGGTTACCCGTTAGTAGAGGAACCTTCTAGGCCTCCCTGTACCCAATGAGTCTCTAGTACTCA
This sequence comes from Viscum album, assembly GCA_963277665.1. Lineage (NCBI taxonomy): Eukaryota > Viridiplantae > Streptophyta > Magnoliopsida > Santalales > Viscaceae > Viscum > Viscum album. The sequence goes on from OY728141.1 coordinate 1,989,613,340, forward strand.
GTCAAAATGTCAGTAAGGGTAAGGAGCATATCGGAACTGTCAAGCACTCTGACCCGTCCGCCTCTGTAAAGAAGATGGATAAATATCCCGAGAAGGCCGCGTTACGCCAGCAGCTTACTAATCAGAAGAGGCTGGTTGACGAACTCTTGGCCGAGCGCGTTGCAGAGCGGCGACCCGACTATGGCAATCCCAAGCCGGTAGAGCAGAGGCAGGAACAATTTCCCCCCGGTGAGACGCCTCAGGGAAACCATGATCAGGATACTTCCGCAGACCGGGAAGAAGCAGGAACTTATGGAAAGAGGGCGCGAAAAGTCTCGCCAAACCCTCCTGAACGACAGGGCAATCTAAAGAATCTTGCCCGGGATCCCCCAGTCTCCCCACAGGCCATTCCTCCAGTCGCTCCATGAGCCGCCAAAGCCATCTACCGTGTTTAAGATCCTAGTAATGCACTTGTGATTAGGGATTCCCGTCAAGACAGGGACCCCCACCCAGATGATCTTATAGCGGCACTCATCGCCCTCCTCGAAGCATTGGAAACAGGGCAGGTGGCGGTCCCACCGAAAGGCAAGCCATATCCCGCGTGGGTGGATGATATGCCCGCACCCCCGGGTTCTGGGAACCCAACTTTCTTGCCCTTCAACGGGATTGGGGACCCACCACAGCACTTGGCCCATTTTTCTTCCAGGTGTGGCCCCATGTTGGGGACTCTGGCCCAGCAAGAAGCCGCCAAACTCCGATGTTTCGTGCAGACATTGGAAGGTCCCGCATTCGTCTGGTACAACCAGCTCCCTATCGGATCGGTGACCGGTTGGGAGAATCTCCGCCGGCAGTTACTATACTAGTTCAGCTCCACCACGTGGAAGACCATCATTGTAGACCTCTTCAAGTGCAAGCAAAGGCCTGATGAGCGAGTCTCATATTTCATCGGTCAGTGGAAGGGACTTACATACTCCCTTGATATGCCACTGAATCGGGATCAATTACTGACGATGTGTGAATGGAACGTTAAAACAAAGCTTGTACCTTCCCTGATTACCCATAAATACCCTGGAGGGTTCCGGGATTTCTCAGATAAGGCTCAGTGCCTTGAGGAGGCTCTGTAACAGGCTATTCAGGCACGTTCGTTTCCCCCTATGATACCAGCCAGGAGGACTGCCAGAGACGAACCCGCCGTGGTGGCCCAAATAGAATCCTCCAGGAAGCTGGAATTACTGCCAACGGCACCAGCCCTGCAACCCCGCAGAGGTACGCCACCTCAAGCGCAGGCTCCTGCCCAGCAGCGACCGCCTCAGAACAGACAAGTTCCCCCACGCAATGCGCCACCCCCATCTAGGCGAGACAATCAGGCGTCGCCTCCTCGGTAGGCCCCTCTGGCCCCTCATTACGTCCATTCCCCCAGGGCCCCCTATCCAGAAAAAAGGCACCGAACTTATTCTTTCAATGAGAATCAGGTCCCTGGTTACTTCTAAAGTGGTCTAGAACAAGGGATTGTGCGCCTACCTGAGTGAAGAAGGCCGGTGGAGGAGATTCTTACTGATCACCCCAACTACTGTCATTATCATATGATTCTGGGGCACACCCTCAAGCAATGATATGTGTTTAAAGACTGGCTTCAAGACTAGTTCAACAACAACATAGTCAGGTTGGTCCTGACACCAACACAAGTAGTAGGTGACTTTATAGGGACAGAGATTGGTAGCGACAGCGAAGGCGAGTGGCAGTAGGTTCCCATCCATGGGTCCCAGAAATACGACGACTGGACGGATCGAAAAACCATCTCCCATGCCCATGGTATCATCTGAGCATGTCTGAAGCAGCCAGAACATTCAAAAGAAGTAGCCAGTACCTCTGCATCGCCTTCACAGTTGATCTCTTCCCAAAAGGGCAAGCAGCGACGACGCAAGAAGAAACAATGTGCTCCACCGGTGCCATCGTCATCCCACACTCTTGGCGACTTTATGCCCCCTGAAATGGGGATTCCTCCCAGAATCCGCCAGGTAGTGGATGAATCGTCGAGTGAAAACCAGGGGTATGCTTCGGTTAACACCGGGGAACTGGTAAACCTCTATATGACTCCTGACGAAGGGGAACACCAGGAGAACCCCCTAACGTTTCCAGTTGATGTCAATGTCAGCAGAACCGCAACCAAGCCGGTCATCAAGGCACATCAGCGGGCACTTTCAGTCAGGTTGTCCATGCGACTGAAACCAGACATCAGGCTCAGCACAGACCTCAGCACGCGCAGACCCATCTGACTCCCTCAGCTTCACCTCCACCGCGGTTTGTGCTACTAGATCAAGCAGAACTGCCTCATCTGTACCACATTCAGTCTTCCCCATCTACGGGCTAGTCTGCGGTGTCCGATCCTGGTCCAGAAACTACTCTCCAGGCTTCAACTAGTAGGCAACGGGATGTTCCCAACACTAGCAAACCGCTGGTTCAATCGACAGGACCTGCTATGCCCCCAACTGCAGAACAACCTCTTGTAAGCTGAGGCTCACGTTTGGCATGAAATTATAATTTCTTAAAGCACCTATCCGGCATTCCGGCAAGGCTTTATATCCTTGAGTCCCTTTTCCTATCGTCTGAAATGCGCGAGGCACTTGCCGAGGCCCTAAGGAGCCCCCTCCAGTTTGAGACGGAGGTGGCAGCCGTAGAAGCCTTCCATGCCGAGGCAATTGGGAACACCGAATGTCAGGTAGTTATCTCATTCTCTGGTGAAGATGAGGACCCTCTTATACAGGGGCATATTCGCCTGCTGTACATCACTGGCCACTTCAATGGTGTGGATGTCCTCCGCTGCCTCATTGACATAGGTTCCGGAATCAACCTAATCCCGACTCGGACACTATGAAAGGTGGGTCTATCTGAAGATGAGTTAACTCCCTCTAACCTCAGAATCCAAGGATACGATAGGACCGAGAAAACCCCAGTCAGCAAGATCTGCCTAAAGACTCAGTTCGGTGGATTAATTGCCAGCACTGAGTTCATGGTCATCTCTCAGGACACCACCTACAACGCGTTGATGGGTATGACATGGATCCATCTGCACGCAGCAGTCTCTTCGTCATATCACCAGTGCCTCAAATACTCCCTCAATGGTCGAGTAGGTGTGCTCCAAGAAGACGCGTCTCCTTTCGCCTCTTTTGAGAACCGCTATATGGATGCTGATTATTAAAAGAGTAAGGATAAGAAAATCCTAGTAAGTAAAGATGAACCCACCCCGGTCACAAGTGATCCCTAGGAAAGCATGGATGACGCCTACATCCTCCTGATCCACCGATTGGAGGCCACGACCCCCGACATGGGGTAATGTTTTGTTATTTCAAGTATGAAAGAAATGAATGTTCCCATATCCAAGAGATGGTGGGAAATCACCTCGTACTCCTACACCAACTAGGCTCAGGTAATCCTGGAGCCTCCTACCCCTGTGCAGTACCAGAATGTCAAGATTATGACAACGGCGGTATGACATACATGTCTCTTCCACCGGGATGGAATCAACAGAGTCAGGCTGACATGTCCCCACTATTTTGATGTCATCAAACGTGGCCCCTTAGGCTGAAGTCCAGATGGGACAGGGTCGACTGCCTTCATTGCTATAGTCTCAATGGCGATTGAGTCTCCTGATATGATGACCATTGCTGACCAAGCCAGCACCAGCTACCCCTCAGGTTTTGAAAGCCCAGAAGTATCTCCCATTGCGCGAAATACCCCCACAGGTGGAGAGTAAGACCTGTAGGATGCTCCCCCCACCTTTGAAAAAGTCGTCTCCACCACGGTTGATGAACTGGTACAGGTGAACCTTGGTAGCGAGGCAGATCCGAGACCCACATTGATCAGTACAGCCATGTCCCTCGAGGAGCGACAACGGTACATAGACTTTCTCAAAAAACACTGTGACGTGTTTTCCTGGAGTTACGGGGAGATTCCGGGACTAGATCCTCATGTATCCGTTCACCATCTGGGACTCCCAGAAAACCATCGTGGGTTTAAGCAGCCTCCCAGGAAGATGCACCCTTCTCATGGTGTTGTGGTTGAGGCCGAGGTTGACAAGCTTATCAAAGCCAACTTCGTTAAGGAAGTCCAGTACCCCAAGTGGCTTTCCAACATTGTGCTAGTTAGGAAGAAGAATGGGAAGATCAGGGTCTACATCGAATTTCGTGACCTTAATCACTACTGCCCAAAGGATGACTTCCCCCTCCTGGTGACTAAGTTATTGATTGATGCCATGGCCAGGTTCCATGCTCACTCTTTCATGGATGGGTATTCCGGGTACAACCAGATCCAGATGGCCCACGAGGACGAGGAGTCCACTGCCTTCAGGGCTCCCTAAGGTACCTTTTTCTACTAGGTTATTCCCATCATCTTGAAAAATGCAGGTGCCACATATCAGAGGGCCATGCATCTCATATTCAAGCTGATTCTCAGGACGCTGGTGGAATGATACGTAGATGACCTAGTGGTCAAATCATGCCATCTCCAGGAACATCTCAATGACCTTGAGAAAGTGTTCGGTTTCCTTCGTTCCCGTCACCTGAAGATGAACCCGTTGAAGTGTTCCTTCGGGGTCACCTCTGGGAATTTTCTTGGCATTGTTGTTAGATACTAAGGCATTGAAATCGACCCAAATAAGATCAAGGCCATCATCCAAAAGCCTCCGCCGAGAAATTTTTGGGAACTTCGAGGTCTCCAAGGCCACTTAGCCTATATACGCTGATTCATCGCGAATTTGGCCGGCAAGTGTAAGCTCTTTTCCCAGATCATGAAGAAAGGTGCCGCTTATGAATGGGATGATGAGTGTCGGACCGACTTCGAGGAAATCAAGCAGTATCTTCTACAACCTCTAGTTTTGATTCCACCTGTTTCCGGAAAGTCACTGGTTCTTTACATGACCGCCCTAGAACAGTCCCTCAGCGCACTTCTCACCCAGAAGAATAACAAGGGTACTGAGAACAGTCTCTACTATCTCAACCGCATGCTTCTCGATACAGAGGTCAGATACTCTCATATCGAAAAGAGCTGCCTTGTGCTCGACTTTTCCATACAGAAGTTACGGCATTACCTGCAGCAGCATGAGGTACAATTGGTCTCTCGGGTAGACCCACTAAAGTACATCCTAAACTGACCCATGTTGACTGGCCGACTAGCGCAGTGGGCAGTGATCCTCCAGCAGTTTGACATCTGGTTCGTGTCGTAGAAGACCATTAAGGGATAGGCATTGGAAAACTTTTTAGCCGCCCACCCAACCTCCGCGGATCAGTCCTCGGACCTGGATTTTCCTGATGAGATGATCCTCTTAGTCGATCGAGCCATCCCATGTTGGAAAATGAACTTCGTCGGTGCCTCCCGGAGCCCAACCGGTAGGAGGCTCAATGATCCTAAGCTCAAAAGAGTGGGCCTGGGTATCATCTTCATTACCCCAGTGCAAGCCATCCTACCAAACTCGTTCCTATTGTCAGAAGGCTGTACCAACAACGAGGCAGAGTACAAGGCTCTCATCACCGGCCTCGAGTTGGCCCTCGAGATCGATGTACCCCATCTACATGTGAAACGAGATTCCGAGCTGGTAATCAAACAGGTCAATGGTGACTATGTCGTCGGGAAGCCGGAGCTTGTACTGTTGCTGGAGTGCACCCTCCTTCTAATGGCCCAATTCTCCTATCGACTAGAGATTACCCATGTCCCACGGTCACAGAACGGTCAAGCAGACACCTTGGCCGTCTTAGTTGTGTCGCTCGCGGAACCTGAGAAAAATGATATGATCATACATGTGGCACACCGGAGAGTTATTTCCCCTATCACCAAGAGGACAATGATGGCATGCGGGTAAGTCATCTCACCACCGAGCCCTCTGCGTCAGGGGTCCCGGGTTCATCGGACACAGTGGTTAAAGTCACTCCTGACAGGAGGGCACCTTTTGTCGAGTATCTCTAAAATGGTTGCCTCCCGGATGACCGGGCCGAGTGCGAGCAAATCTGACACCGCGTGATGCAATTTACCCTCCAGAGTGGTCCCAGTCTTGAACAGATCCTCTATAAGTGGAGCTTCTATGGCGTTCTCCTCCGTTGCATTCAAGGATTAGAGATTCATAAAGTTATGCAAGAGGTCCACGCCGGTTCATGTGGTGACCATCAAGCTGGGTCAAAGCTGTCCCATCAAATCCAGTGGTTGGGCTACTTCTGGCCCTCTATGATCCATGATTGTATTGGGTATGCCAAGAGATGCCACGCGTGCCAAGTTCACACCAACTTCCTGCATCGGCTGCTGGATCCCCTCCACCCCACCAAGTACTCTTGGCCATTTGCGGTATGGGGACCTAATGTAGTGGGACCATATCCACAGGAAACAACTCTCCAGTGTAGGTTCATCCTGACTACAACAGATTTCTTTTCCAAGTGGGCAGAGGCAGTTCCACTCAAAGAGGTCAAGGCCCGTTATATCGTCGACTTTGTCAGCTCCAATATTATCCACCGGTTTGGGGTCCCTCACGCCATCCTCACCGATAACGATACCATCTTACGAGCGGCTGAGATGAAGAAATTGTATGCCAAGTATGCCATTCATTCAAACCATACCTCCCGATATCACGCATAGGAAAATGGACAGATTGAGGTGTTCAACAAAACCCTCTCTAACATTCTGTAGATGATGGTTGTTCAGAACAAGAAAAGTTGTCTGGACAAGCACCCCAATGCCCTCTTGTCTTATCGGACAACGACTCGCAATTCTACCTAGGTGACCCCATATTCCAAGGTGTATGGGGCTGAGGCCGTCCTACAAATTGAAATCCATCTGCCATCGTTACGCACTGCAGTCTATGACCAGTAGGTGCCAGATGAGGTGGCCAAAATCTGTCTAGCTGAATTAGAAGCACTGTACGAGAACTGGCATTGTGCCCTGAAAAATCTGGAAAGGTATCAGAATAAAATAGCAAGGGCCTTCAACAAGAAGGTTCGCCTCCGTTCTTTTCTACAGGGCGACCTAGTGCTGGCCCTTCGAGCACCAATGATCCCTCATAGGAAACTGCCCAAGCTAGAACCCAAATGGGAAGGGCCTTATATCATCCATAAGGTTTACCCCAATGGGGCGTACTCCTTGGTGACCACGGATGGTGAGCGCGTAACTCCTCCCACCAATGCCAAGTTCCTCAAGTAGTACTTCGCCTGATACTATATGGTACAACACGACCATTAAACTGTATGGTACTGCATGACCTTAAACTGCACCACCATCCTGCAGGACGATAAACTGCAAAATGGTCCGAGCTCTATGACCTTAAACTAAGATCTTCCCTCATCCTTACTGCAAGACGTTAAACTGCAAGCCAGTCAGGCCTTCCTAACTGAGGCTCAGCCTCAGGCCCCTTGGGCTTCTCGGGCCCCCAGCCCCCGTCCTTACTGCAAGACGTTAAACTGCAAGCCAGGCAGGCCTCCCTGACCAATGCGTAGCCTCGGGCCCCTTGGCCTTCGTCTACTCGGACTCTCTTATGGGATTGTACGGTGTGGTGTGGGATTACATCCTCATTCATGTTGGGTTACCCGCCGTACCGTACATATACCCAGTTGAGACTCATTTCCCATCCAGAAAAACATTAAACTACGCTTCAAGAACTATGTGTGGCTTGATTCCCATCTTAATGGGATATGTAGGAATGCTCGTACACCTCGTCTTGATCCCAACCCCAAGCTCTTCTCTCCCACTATCCCCCTGGGAATAGTTTCTTTGGAGGGTCCTTGCATAGCAAGCAGTAGGCTTTCATAGCCCCGCACATACAGCCCCGCTCATACAAGGATTGTAAGGGTTGCACCATGTGCCCACTCCCATTCTTCTATCCTCCCACGTTTTCACCGCATGACGTTAAACTGCATGGATTTCAAGAACTACGTATGGATTGATTCCCATCCTAATGGCATATGTAGGAACGCCCGGACATATACATTGTTGGCCCAGCCCAAAAGCCAAAATCTTCCCCTCGATTCAAGACATATGGCAGGGTGCATACTTTTTCCCAAACTCACATCGAGGAAGCCTCGACCCAGCTGCACGTCCCCCCTGGAGATGTTCGACTCTTTCGTGGATGGATACAACTATGATTCACCCACTCCTTGATTGGGATTCCATCATTTTTCACACCCAGAGGGACCCCCAAGAATGGCCTGGATACTACGCCCAAGGGCTCTCCTACTGATACAGGCCAACGCCCCTGAGGGTTTCCAAGAAACAAGCTGATACAAGTCTCGCGTTGCGAATTTCACCAATGGTTGATGCTCATTTTTTGCTCCCATATCAGGTCACCATAGGAACGATGTGTTTCGAACATGGTCAACAGTGTCCCGGATCCTCTGGTCCACCCCAAGATGGCCCAAACATTGAGTGTAGTAACTCGTTCTGTCCCATCCTGATGTGACAAACTTTCCTCTGGGTGGTGCCAGCGGTCGGGCCCACGGCCCCGATTCTCTTACCTAGAGTGTATGGTGTGGTGAAGGATTATGTCCACATTCACGTCAGGTTACATTTCATGTCGTACACATCCCCGAACGAGATACAGTTATCTCTTTTCCCGTCCTTACAGCAAGATGTTAAACTACAAGTTAGTCAGGCCATCCTGACCAAGGCCCAGCCTCATGCCTCCCTCGCCGAGGCCTAGCCTCAGGCCCCTTGGCCTTTTCGGGCCCTATCCCAAGCTCTTACCTGGAGAGTATGGTGTGGTGAAGGATTATGTTCACATTCACGTCAGAACCATACACCTCATCTGTCCAGGGAATCCTATTCCCTGACCCGCATCCTCACTAAAAGGCGTTAAGCATCGAGCTTGTCAGGCCTTCCGGACCGAGGCCCAGCCTCCGGCCCCTTGGCCTTGCCGGGCCCCCCGGGCCCTAGTTCTTTCCCACAAGATTGTGCGTTGTGGTGCGGTATTACGTCCCCATTCACGTCAGGCTACTCACCGCATCGTACACATCCTCGTTAGGGCATCCTGCCCCTGGGAATCTTCTAGAACTACGTTCAGCTGGATTCCCATCCTTATGGGATACGTAGGACCACCCGAATGACTATGATTTGGGTCCAGCCCCATCTCTTGGGAATCTCCATCCCATCTTGGCTCCTTAGCCTACCCTTCCTCCACGAGGGGTGTATATGGCATGGTATGGGATTATGTCCTCATTCACGTCGGTCCTGTAATGACCATGCCATGTACGTCTCCCTCCCGAGCTATATCGTCGCCCCTTTTCAGTGGTTCACCAATGTTCTTAAGGGTACTCCGGTTTATTACCTGGAATGCCAAACTTTACTCGGACACGTCCGCACCCGCTTTTCGAGACTTTGTGTATCCCTGCATCATGGCTTTGATCATCTTTCACACCCGGAGATACCCCTAAGAACGACCTAGATACTACGCCCAAGGGCTCTCCTACCGTTACGGGCCAATGCCCCCGAGGGTTGCGGACAACAAATCGATAAAATCCCGCGTTGCGAATATGGTCATTGGTCGATGCTCGTTTGTTGTTCCCACCTCAGGATAACGCGATATGGAGACTGTTTTTTCCACCACGGTTAACATTTTTCCTCTATCGCCACACCAACCCCATTAAGCCCAAAATGTCGGTTACACGATTCACATCCTTCTCCATTCTAATCATGTCCATGTAGACTCTCGGAACTCGTGTTATTATTCCTCCGTGCACGTCAGCGCGTTGGGGGAACAAGCCATGTCAAAGTTGTCCTTCGGGGCTCTCTTCTGACTCCCCTTTGATGGACGCCCCATGTATTGATATAAGGATTCCCCCCCCTTGTTTTCCACACCGAGTTTAACTCACATGGGCTTAGGGATCGGGTTGAAGGCTGCGCTTACTCGGGAAGTTGTCACCATTCATGGTCTGAGCCCTAAGACCATAAACTAAGATCTATCTAGAACTATGTTCAGCTTGATTCCTATCCTCATGGGATACGTTGGACCGCCTGGACGCCTTGTCTTCTGGTCCAACCCAGTTGGGGAGATAGTCTCTCCCCCCCCCCTCTTTTCACCTCTTACCTCTATATAGGCCCCTCGGCCTGAGGTCTCCCTCTCGGAGTGGCATACAGTGTGATGTGGGATCATGTCTCCATCAATTGTGTTTCATGACACTGCGCACATTCCCCGCCTAGCATTGCCTCTGCTTCGTCTGCGCTGCATTATGTTAAAATGCATGCTTGGTCTGGTCACATGACCCTAAACTGTGACATTATCGTCCTGGGCGCACGACGAAAAATGGAACTTCATTGTGATGACCTCATTGTAGAGGACATCACGTTGGGTATTGGCCACATGCCATGCCATTTTTCAATGCCTATCATGGCTTGATTCTTGTGGAAACACTAGGGCCTACTACCCTAGGTCTGCCACTTCACAAAAAAAACCACTCGCCTTAAAGGAAAAACAAGATTTATTAAATTCCGCTTATTTTAGTGCAAGGGCCAGCCCACACTTCCCCTTTTTTCCCCTGGCACTGGTACCTTACCGTGCCACACTTCAGAACTATGTATGTCTTGATTCCAATCGTCATGGGATATGTAGGAGCACCCAGGCACTTCCCCATGGGCCCATCCTAACTTTCATGTTCGGTCCCTCGACTCGAGCATTTACCTAGAGAACACATAGTAAGTACTGCTTAAGTCCTCATTCACGTCGGGTTTTGTAACCGCCTTGCCAGGTGTCCCCTGCTCCCCTGACCCATTCATGGTCCGAGTTCTAAGACCATAAACTAAGACTCACTCAAGAACTATGTGAGGCTTGATTGTCATCCTTATGAGATGCGTAGGAGCGCCCGGGAATTTCCCTGTGGGCCCAACCCAACTCTCGTCTCTGGTCTCTCGACCTAAAACAATCCGAGAAGCACATGGTAGTCGGAACCTCGTTCCTCATCCACTTCGGGTTTTCTTAAATACCCATCACGTGCCTCCTATACTTCCTCCTACCCATGGTCCGAGTTTTACGACCCTAAACTAAGATCTCCCTATGGGAAAGGACTCTGCTCCCTCTATCTAATACGTCTCGTTGTTGTATTTAGATGTGTTTTGACAAAGATCCCGAAGTGTGGAATTTTCATGGGGATATTCTCCTTGTCCCATGACCAAGCTTCGTGAGATCGCTATTTGGATCCTCATCCTCTTCTACATCCAAAAGGACCCTCAGACGACATAGATACTAGGGTTAAGGGCTCTCCATGGATGCTGGACCTAAGGGCCCTCCAAACATTTCAGGCCAATGTCCCTAAGGATCTTTAACAACATTTGTGACATGGTCCCATGTTTTGAACATGGTCAACGGTCAACCCTCATTTGTTTGTCCCCATTCTAGGCTGACGCGATATGGAAGTTGTTCTTTCTCCATGGTTAACAGTTATCCTATATCATCACGCCGCCATCATTGTGATCCAAATCTCAAGTGTCATGATTTACACATTTCCACTTCCTCATGTTCAAGTGGAATTCCAACATATTTGGCTGTATCTCTTCGTGCATCTAGGTGCGCTACATGGTCATGTTAGTGTTTTTGGGCCGGTATTCACCGAGAGTCCCTTCGCCCAAACCTGCCCCCCTTCTGTGTCAGGAATGTCCCACCACTACTTCTTGTTTCCCACAATGAGCATGAATCACGTGGGCTTAGTAGTTTTGGCGGGATGTGTACCAACACGGTTAGGCTGCTCCTCGTCCCGCATGACGTTAAACTACGTTTTCAGAACTACGTATGGCTTGATTACCATCCTCATGGGGTACGTAGGAACGCCTGACCACTTTTCTTCGGGCCCACCCTAATCCTCACTCTTGGTCCCTCGACCTGGAGAGTTTCCTCCGGGGGTACATGGTGTGATTTGGACTCCAAGTCCTGATTCACGTCGGTTTAATAACTACCATGCCGTATCCTCCATGGGCTCTCCACTTTCACTCCACATCCTATCGTATGACATTAAACTATAGGAGTCTGTATGTCCTCAACGCATGACATTAAACTGTGGTTCCACCCTGGACATGTTCAGGATGCCCCATGTTCATCATGTGATGCACCAGAGCCTCTGCTCGAGAGGATTTCACCAGCCAGTGTTGGTGTATAACCACACTGTTCATCCATAACTACGTGTGGCTTGATTCCCGTCCTCATTGGATACGTAGGGACCCCCTGATATTTTGCCTAGGGTCCCGCCCATATGAATCATTAATCTGATCCTTCCCCTTTTCGGACCCCCTGGCCGGGCCCCTTGCTAAAGAGACCCTATCCCAAAGAAAGAAGGATCCATAACCAAACTGACGCGTCCATCTAGCGTGTTCCCGCCACGGCAATATAATTACATGAGTGTTGGATTCTGTTCATACAAACCATCACTCCAAATTCCACGCTTTGTGTACCCCTTATTCGTACCCTCGTCCCTTTTCATGTTTGTAGAGACCACCCTAACGGCCTGGTCTCATGCCGCATCTGCTCACCTACCGTCCTAGGCCCTTTATTGTCATGCCATCCCTGCAGTGTTCCGAATCTTGGGTATCGTGATCCACAAATCTCATTTCCATCTGTTCGGACCGATCTCAGCTCCCCTAGAATTACACCGTTCGTGCATATGATCACGCTAAAGTAATGGTAATTCCACTGTTCTAAGGACCTCCTTCTCTGGCTAGGCCTCTCCCACCGACTGGAAATCCGGACTGGTTGTCCAAACCCCGGATTCCTGAGGCTTGTTTTCCACACCCATCTTGGGAGGGATGATGAGGCAACTGTCTCCTATTTCTCACATTGGGCTTGACCCACGTGATCTTGGGGAATTATCGCCGGACATCCCTCCAATATTATAGGGATGTAATGAACCGATGAAAACAGTGGAAATCGTGCATTCTACGGTATTCAAAAAAAATTGAAGCGCGCAAGTACCATTGAAAGGATTGTAATTTGTTACAATATCAGGGGGTCGACTCCCCCCATGGATGGGTTAACCCTGTCAAAAGAATGGTGTAGCTCCGCCACCCTTCGGCCTGTGGCGTCCAAGACTTGTTGCCGCCGACTCAACTCCCGCTCCTCCTCAGCAGCGGCAGGGCGCAGTCCGTCAGCCTTGGCTCTGGCCCTCTCTACCCTAGCCTGAATGGAAGCCATCTTTCCAGAAGCCTACCTCATATGCTCCTCTGCCTCTCCCAACTGGGCCTCCAACTACGAGATCTGCTCAGATTGTACATTAAGATAGGCTGAGTGCTCATCCGCCCGGGTCTACAGCTGTTGGACCTCACTTTCAGCCTCCTGGAGCTTCTTGATGTCGGTCGCCTTCCTCAATTTCTAGCCCACGCTGAGCCCGCGATCATACTCCCAGATATTCTCGGCCATGAGATCTCAGATGAGCGCATGAGGACGTTGGGAATCCACTCCCCCAGCGCACAGTTTGCGCAGATGCGAGCATAGTCTGTCCATTTCATTCACCCATAGTGTTTGGGGGGTGTCATTGATGAAGTGTGTGATCAGCTTCCACGATCGTTGGCGGACTATGATGTTGTCCTACTCGTTGGAAGCTGTTTCGTCCTAGTCTGCGCAATTGGCAGGCTCGTACGTGGGATACGCCCGAAGGAAGTCCTCAGCAGGATCTACATCTGGTGTTGAATCCGGCACGACATCTGGCGCCGAAGTAGGCGTGACGGGACTTGGGTCGGCCGATTGATCCTCATCATCAAACTCCACTTCAATAACCTTAGGAATGACCCTACTGGTGGCCCCGCTAGTGATAGTGCGTGTAAAAGCTCGGGGAGATGGGGGGACTATCTCCACCATCACCGGCATGCCCCTAGGAGGGATGCCACCAGACATCCCAACCAGCCTTGTCGTAGCAGCCCACGCTAGTAAGAGAACTGTACGACAGAGAGGGACATAAACGTTAGTTGGCGTAGTCTACATATGACGACAAGGAAACCGGTAGAGGAAACATACAGAGATCGACCTTCTAGTTCTACTCTTGAGCCGATACTGCTAGGACCCCGAGTCGAGGACCTCCATATACTGTTGGAAGGTCTAGAGATTCCAGAGGATCCACCTAGGGTGCTCTGTTCCTAGCAGACGCGGAACTGGATGCAACCATAGGTGTGGGTTCTGAAGGTCCTGCATCATCACCCGTCGAGGGGCGAGAATGAGGCATGCGTACAAGTTCCTCCTGCATGGATCAAACATCTGTGAGAAGTCCATAATGGACCAAGAATGGACCATAAGGAAAGAGGTTTGGAATTCTACCTTGAGAGCCTCCGTGAAATCGTCGGAATCTGAGCCTTGATCTCTGACCTTGCCCTCCTCCAACGGGCTCCCTCCTCCAGCCTCATCGTCCCGAGAGGAGTCCTCTGATTCTTCCGGCAGGGGGAAGCGCTCCCTCAGGTCGGCAGCTGACAACTGTGGGGGGACCGTACGATCTAGCAGTACCCTCACCTGGTCTATCATTGGGCGCGGGACACCACTGGAATGAATTTAGTCTTCCAGCTCGTCCATGTATTGCTCTGCCTCCACCGGAGACGCCATGAAACCATCCAGGACTAGACCTATACCCGGTAACTCCATCCTGAGGCGATTCAGGTGTGCCCATATCTGGGGTGGACTGAGGAATTTTCGGTTGACATCCCAAATGTCCTAGGCCTCCAGGAAGACGACATCCTCTTCCGTGTCGATATGACGCAACCACATCCCTGGAGGCTGAGTAGATATCCTACGAAATCCCATCGACAGCCACCACCGCGAGAGGCCCTTGCTGCCCTCCGACCCCGACCTCAGGATAGAGGAGGCCCACCATCACCAACCCAAATAGTTGGTTGCTTCAGCATCTCCCCCAGGTAAGCAGCCTCCCAACTAATGGAATACACCCTCACCAATCCGAAAGCGGTAGTGGATGGAGGCAATGAAATTCTCATATTCCCATCTTCCCATGTGAACGTGAGCCACAACTGCCTCATCACACACGGGTGCTCCTCGTGATTCCCCTCCTAGTAGACCTATGGGGTTAGCCACTGGAGGCACCAGAACTGCCTCGAAAACCGATGTGGGGTGTACGGTTCACAGAGCGGATCATGATCCAATTGTGCCACCAAAACTCCGCCTCGAAGGCCAGGAGGTAAGCCCGGTCCTCTTCCGTTCCTCTCCCGTCATCAGTGATTATCCATGTCGGCAATGGGAAGGGGTGGAAATTAAAGTCATCCACCCTCCACACCCGGTTCAGCACCATCAGCATGGTTAGTTTGAACGGGAAGCTCCCGACCGCATTCAGGATGGAGGGGAGGAAGATTGACCCCGGTGGCGAGATAGGGTTTGGATACTCATAGATCTTCCTGATGTGCGCCGAAATCCACCCATACAGAAGGTGGAAGGGCCCACATATCCTTGGCGGCTTCTTACCTTTGATAACATGCCGTAGCATCCTGTATAGCTTGTCGAGCATTAGAATCCCCAGATTGAACTGTTGCCCCATGACTAGCACTGACGCCATGATAAATGAGCTGGTCCACACCCCCATGCTGGTATCCCTCACCGGTAGGATCCAACCACAGATGAGAGCCCCAATGAACACCACCATCCTGACTATCGGCTATTGTTCAGTGCTGATACTAAAACCCCAAGTCTTTCGTTGGCTGTCCTCCAAGACCCACCAATTCAAGTGCTCTTTACCCCGTTGGGCTTCCCTCAGACAAGTTCGAGGCATCGGAGGGAAATCTCAATTTTTTGGGAAATTCAGGAAGCGCTTGAACCACTTCATAAAGTGGACATCCCTCACTGCCTCCTTGTCCTCTCCAGGGACGAGTGCCATCAGCTTCGACGCTAGTCACGGCATTTGCTCTGTATCCTCCCACATGCTCATGATGGGGAGGAACTCATCATACATGGCCCCCAAGATCAGAACTCCCAAAATCTAGTTGACATCCCACAGGCTGATGCCCACCTCCCCGTGGAGCAGGTGAAAGGTATTGGTCCTAGACGACCATCTGCTCAGAAATCCCGACATCAGTTATTTCGGTTGGTAAATGTGGAATTGGGAGGCCCATTCCACCTCATATAAACCCACTATTCTCAGCTCGGCCCCAAACTCCTCACATGAGGCGCCTACCCAGTAGGCCCAGGCCCAGTCATCAGTAAATTTTCCACCCTGGCACAGGTCCCACTAATTGGACCACCCCTTCTTCGGATCCTGCAACACCGCCTTCATCATGGTACGGTACTGAGGAGGGGATGTCTCCGGTTGTAGTGGCTTCCTGTCAATATTGTTCACATGGTTGTAGAGACAGTCAGCGGTGAAGGGTGTGAAATCCACCCACGCATGACCATCGGCCGCCCTGAACCACTGGCGCTGGCATAATGTGCTCCTGAACCAGCAAGCCGGTTCTTCCCTACTCGCCTTAGGGATGAAGACGTCATCCCCTAGCCCGAAGCCATTAAAGGGCAGTTTCTTGCACTGCGGATAGTTCTTATGACCC
The DNA here is from genome assembly GCA_963277665.1 of Viscum album. Lineage (NCBI taxonomy): Eukaryota > Viridiplantae > Streptophyta > Magnoliopsida > Santalales > Viscaceae > Viscum > Viscum album. Next base: position 1,989,629,795 of record OY728141.1, read on the forward strand.
TCCGATAGTAGTTCTATCAAAGAGGAATGGTCTGAGTGGCTTCATACCATCTCCCCAAGGCAAAGAAAGTAGGCCATCTCATCCATCCAGGCGGAATCTCCACGCACCCCCAATATAGCTTCTCGATGGGCCGTTTTGGTTCCAACACTCAGAGAAGAATTTTTCAAAAAGGATCGCGAAGCTAGATCACAAAGCCGACTCGCTATGATCTCTCATAATTATTGGTTGCGAAACCAAGCCGCGGAGTCCGACCTAGTCCGCCAAACAGGAGTTTTCATGGCACGGTCGCGGAGTCGGAGACCCGCGGTTCGCCATGAAGCTCGATTCGCAGAGAGCAGGCATGGAGTACGTAGAGCTTCACGAAATAGAGAGCGCAAAAGGACAAGAAAATCACATGAATACAAAAGGGGTCGGCCACCTATTTATAGGCGGTGACCCCAGAGCTTCGCGGCGCGCCCCACCCAGGCAGAGCATTGCAGCGCGTTCGGATGTTGTGGCTACGGTCAGCACCGCGGGCCCCCTTCGTGAAGTCGCATCACGAACCGCTGACAATTTTGGCGATTATCCCTTAGACTTAGACCCATCATCCCTCCGCGACTCCAAGTCTGAGGGGGGGGGGGATTTGTTGGCACCAAAATATTGCACGAAAGGAAGGGCCGAAAAAGAAGCTTCGCACGCTTCCTTGCAATGCACCGACACGAAGCACCCCCAAGCATCGCAGTCCCGCGCAGCACCGAAGGCGGTAGCTCTCCGTGAACGGCCTGACGTTCGCGAGCCTACAGTGAATCACCGGAGGCAGTACCTCTCCACGAACGACCTGACGTACGCGAGCCCGCCGCGATGCACTGGAGGCAGGACCTCTCCGCGAACGGCCTGACGTTCGCGAGCCTGCCGCGAAGCACCAAGGTGGTACCTCTCCGCGAACGGCATGACGTTCGCGAGACCGCCACGAAGCAACTGTCGGCCCTTCGCGCCGCGTGAGTTCGGCTTCGCGGTTCCCCTCACCTATATATACTGGGTTCCCCCTGAGCCTAGGGGATGGAAAATCCGACCTTTCGGCTTCTCCACTCCCAAATCGCGAAGTACCCTTCACCCAGGAAATCATGAGCTCTGCAAGGTGGCTCTACTTCGCGTGACACCATCGATTTGTCTCCTTTTGAGCCCCTCTTCCGATAGGGGTGCCCTTTGCGATGATCAAGGGAATTCGCAAAGGAGGGGGATTCCCAAGGGATCCCGGGCAGCCACGGAGTGTTTATGCTTTGCGAAACACTCATCCAGTACTAGTGATCCCCATGCCAAGGCAGGGTCACTGCAGATCGCGAAGCACACTGCCTCGCAGCACCTTGCTTTGCGAGGCACCTCTGCTTCCCGAGGCAGTGCTCTGCAAATACTATTCCTCTTCGTGAAGCACCCCCCCATCCACACCTCTACCCCATGATAAGGCCAAGGCACTCCACTTCACGAAGCACACTCCTTTGCCAGGCAATTCCTCTCCCTGTGTGACCCTTCAGGTTTGCACGATGTAATTTCAAAGTCCCACAGCCAACACCACTCGTAGCGTTGCATCGCCTAATGCTTCTTCGCATAGGTAGGCTAACGGTTATTGCTTCTTCGCATAGCCATGCTAACGTGGTTCCCTTGATGGTTCACTCCGTGACCCCCTTTTACCACGGCCTTACTGGTTCCTTCCCTCCCCCAAGGACCGAAGGGTGCCGGTCATGTAAGTCCTAGGGGTGCAGAGTGAACCCACATCATCCGAACTGCAAGATGTTAAACTGTCAAGAACCTCATCCTCAACACATGATGTTAAACTGTGATCTGGCCCCGTGTTTCGCACGCAGGGTCCCCCCAGCTCAGACATTTTTTACACCACCCGTCTCCATAGAGACGGGGTCACCCCCTCCACAAGGGATGATATCCTCCTTCTCGAAGTAGCGTATGTCCATGGGAGAAGGGCAACCACCTTGGTGTAAGCCCCCGATCCCCTCTTGCAGATGGTAGCACCCATGCACATCCATATTTCCCCACTGCCATGGTCAGTGGAGGGTGTTATAGGGAACGCGGCACCTCCCATCATTAGTCCAAAATCCATCTCTCGCTATGCTTTGCCACACTTCGGGCCTCCATCCTGGAGTAAGTCCCAGCACCAGGGGCCGCCTAACGCGTAAGCCTCTCTTCGCTTCTCATGGACGCACCCTTCACGGCGTGATCATCAGGTCCTTGCTGCCTCATGTTTATCACACCGAGCATGACTCACGTGGGCTTAGAGTTGGCATTGGCCATGATAATACCTCATCCAGCATGACGTTAAACTGTATACCCTCATCCAACATGACGTTGAACTATATTCATTCGTCCAGCATGACATTAAACAGTATTCCCCCGTCCATCATGACATTAAACTGTATACCCTCATCCAGCATGACGTTAAACTGTATACCCTCGTCCAGCATGACATTAAACTGTATACCCTCGTCCAGCATGATGTTAAACAGTATAACCTCATCCAGCATGATGTTAAACTGTATACCCTCATCCAGCATGACGTTAAAATGTATGCCTTTGTCCCGCATGACATTAAACTTCACACCTATTTGAACTAAGAGGACTTTGATCTATGTCACGACATGGTACGTAGGAAGCCTCCACGAGGTTCAAGCCCACCCATCATTTATTCACGTCAAGTTCCACCTTCGTCCATAATGACTTTAAACTACATTCCAGTCTGATGGCAAGCTGTTGTGACCACCCTAACTACGAGTTATTTGATCCATCTCAAGGCATGGTATGTAGGAAGACTCCCTGAGGTTCAAGCCCATATCCCAATGGACCAAGGTCCCTTCCTCACGTTAGTTTGCCGACACCCACCCTCCGATCTACGAGGACAATGATCCATGTCAAGGCATGGTACATAAGAAGCCTTCATGAGGTTCAAGCCCACCACTAGTGGACCCCTGGGTCTACTTTCACGTTGTTTCACCGATGAAACCTGAACTACGAGGACATTGATCCATGTCAAGGTATGGTACATAGGAAGCCTCCCTGAGGTTCAAGCCCACCACCCATCGAACCAAGGTCCACCTTCACGTCGGTTCATTGACGAAGCCCCCCTTTGAACTACGAGGTCTTTGATCCATGTCACGGCATGGTACGTAGGAAGCCTCCCAGAGGTTCAAGCCCACCATCTGTTGGTCATCCCGACCTCATTCACATCAAGTCACCAGCACCTGGTCAGCCTAGTGTGTAAGCCCCACACCATATGGACCAAGGTCCACCTACACGTCGGTTCGCCGACGAAGCCCCTTTGAACTACGAGGTCTTTGATCCATGTCATGACATGGTACGTAGGAAGGCCCCTAGAGGTTCAATCCCACCACCTGTTGGTCATCCCGACCTCAATCACGTCAGGTCACCAGCACCTGGGCAGCCTAGTGTGTAAGCCCCAAACCATTTGTACCAAGGTCCACCTTCACATCAGTTCACCGATGAAGCCCCTTTGAACTATGGGGTCTTTGATCCATGTCAAGGTGTGGTACGTAGGAATCCTTCATGAGGTTCAAGACCACCACCAGTGGACCCTTGGGTTCACCTTCACGTTGGTTCGCTGATGACATCCATCGGACCAAGGCCCACCTTCACGTCGGTCCGCCGACACCATCCCGAACTACACGGACTTTGATTCCCTGCCATGGGGATATGTAGGAGGTCTCTTCGAGGCTCAAGCCCAACATCACCTTATCCCTTGCGATGGTCCCATGTCATTCCCCCTCCACTTCATCCATCCATCCGTCATCCACCCTGATTCTCACCCGGACCGTCATATCCTGGCGATATTATGTCGTTCCGCTTCTCTTCACAACATTCAGGAAGCTGCCCATGGGTTGGCCCTGATATCGGCATCCCTTCAAGGGAAATTCGTAAATTTGATTCACTCCATCTAGTGTTTTGATCAGGCCGACCTGTCTCCGCTAGATGTTAATCTTGCGACCTACCTCGTGATATACATGAGATGCCTGAGGAAAACCTCGGATGGAACGCCTTTGGCGTAAACATCTCTGCTGGATGTTAAACCTGTGGCATACCCTGTGTTAAACATATGAAGCTGAGGAAAACCTTAGATATATTCCTATGGCATATAATTCACCATGCTCGATGTGGGATGCCTCAGGCTTCCACGCCCGGGAGAAGCCCCATGACAAGGGACAAAAGACAGACACACCAGTTCCCCAGCATACAGACATGCTACTGATGCCTCAACGTGACTACTCCCCCAACTAAAGGTTGCTGCCCTGACTGGGCCCTTTGGAATGTCTTGACAGAAGCAGTGTAATTAACCGGCGTCCATGGAAACATGGCACTGGGAAGAGTTTCACGAACAATGTATTAAATCTATGAGGGAGACCCGGACTAGGTGACTAGTTCTGAGGAGGAATCCACAGAAAGAAGAACCCACATCCCATCATCCCATTTCGATCAAGGAGCAGACGTCCCTGAATAAGCATCGAATTCCGTCCGCCTTTGGAAAGTGGGAATGCGGGGCAAAAGTGCAGCGCATCCTCCTCCGCAGACGGACGCACGCACATGCCCCGGCGAAAGCTTCAGAAACAGTAATATAACTAAAAAATAACATTCCCAATATTTTCATGGATTCCTTATACATTTCATTAATATTTTATTATTTCTCAAATACCATTCCATTAAGGATTAATCTATACCTGACATGAGGACTCTTAAACAAGATAAATAATTCGTAACTGAGTTCTTTCATTTTATTTCTTCTTAAACATCCTTAAAACCTATCATAAACATAATGAAATAATAAAATAATATTATTAAATATAATAAAATATTATTATGTTGATTTCACAACTCTTATTTATATCTTTTTTAGTCTAATGAAAAATTAAATCTTCACTCGTCTGTACATGTAAACTACTACCTCCAAGTTGTGAAGTATTATGATTTTTTTACCATCACAATTCAGGGATAATTATTATAATAAAATTAATTTATATAAATGATATTTATTATAGATCAACGTTTCTGTAAATATATTATTTCATCTATATATTACCCTTCCATGTATTTTAAAATGGAAATGTCACTCGTTAGTATATATGGACATCCACCTCCATGAAGCGATGTGTTTAGTTTTTATCACCATGACACATTGAGGGTGATAATTATGGAATTAATTAATACATATAATATTTATGATATTATTATTATTATTAATGATAAAATATTATTTTTTTATTCCTTTCATATGAAATTGAAACGAATGTTCATTCATATATACAAACTATTGGGTCTACCATCTTTATGAACATTGTATTTAATTTCTCTATCACCAAATTTTATAGGATATTATAAAAATATATATAATGAATATATATGATGTTATATAATTATTATCATTCTATAAATTATTAATTCATGACCATGATGTAAGGATGAGTACTTCTAAACAGAAACCTTCATGAAAAATATAATTTTTTACACATAGAATAATTATTTAAATGAAGAATTATTAATAAACAGGTGATAATATGTTATATGTAAATAATATATTTGATAATAAGTATGAATATGGTTATATTATATATCTATAATAAATATATATATATATTATAAAATTGTTTAGAAGTGTGCAAGAAGAATGCAATTCCTGAGTTAATGGTTCTCCATCTCAACATTACTTCATGGAGATGAGTTTCATGTCATTTGACTATTTATGCTTATAAGATTTATATAATACTCAATTGACATGTGATATCATTAATAATTATGAACTTACACTATTTGAATATAAAATTCATTCTATTTAATCTATGGGGTTATAATTTAAATTTTTCCAAAGAAGTAATCTTTTATAATACAACATTATTTTATTTTGGGATTTTTTTTGTTAAATATTAATTCAGGAAAATTGTATGATATATCTCATTTGGAATTCATATATTTTATTATCATATTTTAATTTTTATATTTTACACATTTCAATTAATTATCATTTCTTCCTTACAGTAATTGGCAAAGATAATGTTTTTAATAAAGACTGAACTTATTTATCCTTTTGGTTGGGAATTTATCTCATCTATATCCATGTTCTAAATAATGTATTCAACTATATTACTTTTTATTGTCCAATTATTTCATAAATTGATTTTCAAAATTTTTTTTTTATAAATTCAAAATCTTAAATGTACTTTTTTCTATTTTTTAATTGTGCACTTTTAATTTTCATAAAAAATTGGGAATAGATTATTTTTTTACAGTTGACCAAATAAACAACATTTCTCACTAGAATAGATATACATTTTACTGAATATTCTATTATATGATTAAATTATTCTATAAAATTAAAATCATTTTCCCATTATTCTTTAAATTTTTATATTTAAATAAATGATATAAAAAGAAAATTATATTATTCCTATGATTTTAAAGAAATGATTAAATATTATATTAAAGATATTTTTGATCTATGTAACAATCTATTAATGACCCATGTACTCTAGTAGGTATTTTTTCTAATTATATTATCCATGATTATTTCTATATTTTCCTTATGATTCTGCGATGATAAAATAATATGAAACCCATTTATTTTCCAAGATTTATGCCAGGTAGAAATGATTAATGGGATATAATCATGTGGTACACATATGTATGGATTTTCATTATGTGATGGGTGGGCTAATAATTATATATCCTTCTAATTAATTGATTTATTATTTATATCTCATTAGTTAATATGGGAGAAGATTTAGAGTAAACCCTTTATAGTAATGGATTCAATAAAAATGAATGAAAATATGATGGGGATTTAACATATTCCATTATAGGACTTTATCTATTATGATTGTATTGGTACTTTTATAAGAAAAGTGACATTATTTTATGTGATTATGATTATGTTACACTCATATGCTAAAGTCATATGATATGTTCTATTAATTTGGATATAATCTCAGGACTTGGGAATGATTACTGATGATTCCAAAATCTTATTAATCATGTCTTCAATATCCCAAAATATTATGTTGTAACTCATGTTTTATGATCTATTACTTGTTGATAATTATTTTTAAGATTTATGATCATGTTATTTTAACCTTATTCTCAAGTTATACTTATATATGATCATTTATTGGCGTCTCCCTTGTTTAACATTACAAATAATCTATCCGTAGAAGTTTCTAAAGTTTCTTTTCCCCTTAGTTGTGGATAATTGAATTAAATATGATAAGTCTAGAAGGGTACCATGTTTAAATAAATTTGTTGGGGATAAAAAATATTGTATTTAAATATGTTTTTTATTTATCAGGTTTAAAAATACACTAAACCTTTACAATTCTCAAGAATATATTATTTGGTTTAATAAAGGCTATTCATTGAAAATAATAAATTATGACTGTGTTTTTTTCTTTGGTCACCATAATATAACATGATATTACTTTGTTATAGGGCATGAGTAGATCACATTTTATATAATGTTATGGGTCATATTGTTTTTGTTTAGTCTATTATGATTATGAAATATTTGTGGTTTACAACGATATATATTTATAATATCCCATTGTTTTCTATATTCCTTATGCATATGTCATTATATAATTATATTCCATGTCATTATGGTTTGACATAATTGATTATTCATTCTTATGGCATGGTATATGTTTTGAATTCATGACGATATGATTGTTGCTATACATTCCAAATCCTTGATATATGATTATTACATTATGAATCATGATCAATTATATAATTTTCATGGTATTATTCAATTAATCATGTCATTTATCCAATGATAATGTATTATCACTTTTTAATGATCTAATGATAAATTTTCTAAATCACATTAATACCCCATAATCAGGCATATGATATAACTAATTTTTTATTCCTCTTATTTCCATAGTTAATAAGGAAGAATATTATATGTGATGTGTAAGATCAAAACATATCATGTGATGTCTCATACTCGTGTTTAGGTACTTTTACCCTTGTTTTACTGTCTTTTTGTTATGGTTTTGTCTTGAGTTCATTTGGTTGGTGTTTGGATGTCTTTTTGGGTGATTTTGGATAGTTCATGGTTGGAACATGATTTTCCCAAATTGTGTAACCTCCATTGGTTTACTATTAACGTTAAGATAATGAGAACTTGGCTGGTGCATATATGTCACATGATTTGGCCAAATCATTCAGTTTTTAGGGGTGAAGAAGAAATTTTTAATATAGGGGAACAACACAATTGACATAAAAATTATCTAAAAAAGTAATCGAGCCACACAAGAGGGGAATTGAGACAATTAGATCCACACATTGGTGAAGGTTTCCAAACTATTCAGCCTAACCATATAGATTATAGTTGGAAGACTTAAATTCATGAATCTAATTTGAATTAAGATCCAAAGTCTTCAATTTTACATTAATAACACAAATTTATATAATCATTTTTCTCCCATGTATTTAGAGGAAGTTCCCTATTATTTGGTAGTGTGTTTTAGGGGATTCAAAGCCTTATGGGGATATATATTCATGGGTAATGCTCCTTATTATTTATTCTTACTACATATCTTGTTTTCCCTTATAACAGTAGATCTAATCTGATGAGGATAGATCAAAGATACTTGATTAGAATTGTGATATTTTTGGTTGGATACAATGAAGGAAAGGATATCAAATCTTAGAAATTGAGGATCATAGTGAAGTTGTTAATTTACATCCTTTCTACCTTAAAATAAGTGCTAATGTTGGTTGAGGGTTCACCAACGATCTTATGGTAGACGGTCTATGTTATATTTACCATATTATTGATACCTTAATCGAATATGATATAGTGGATTCATGTTTCCTTATATTATAATTGTGAATTGATTAGGAAAAGTGAATTTAATTACCCTAAAATTGTGATACCCTTATCAGGTTCCATTAGATTTATTGTAAATTATTCGACGAGGATTAATGGAAACCCATTGGGTGTAGAAAATATTCTAGAAATGATAATTAAAAAATGTAAAAATGAAAATATCGAGTTTATTGATCTGAATTAGAATCCTTGATTCATGGTTTTATAATGGGATTTAATAGTTTGTTTGGATTAACCTAAAATGTATATTGAGTTATGAAATAATTGGTCTGTAATACGATAAGTGATTAAATAAAAAGCTTCTCATTTTTATGATCATGTGGAAAGTAAATAAGGATTGTTGTGTATGATAAATGAAATGGTACACCATGCTGATAAATTCTGAAAAATGGCTTATTAATGTGGAATGATGATATATATATATATGAGTAAATTTAAATAATGTGGATAGGGGTTTGGACTAATTCTCCTCATCAATGGGTTGAAAGACTTATTCTTGAGGCCCTAGAAGCATTCGTGTGAATTTGTGATTGGTTGATTCTCCATGTACCAACGATTTGGTTCTAGACCAATGCTCTAAATACATATGTTGTTGAAACTAAACTGATTCTTCATGTTCCCAAGATAGTTATTCTAGACTGTTTTTTCAATTATATGAGATAATGGTACCCAGAATGACTCTATGGGGTACTGAAATGACATTGTAATTAATTTGAATAATTTAATCCCATGAAAGAATATAATTTTGAATCCCCATGTCTATGCAGTAGAATCTTTCGAGGGTCAAATCTTGTATGATTGGATTGGGTGTTATCATTAATAAAAGGTCCATAGTGTTTAAGAGAACAATAATAAATTTGAAACTCATTTACTTTCATTATATATATTTAATTATTTATACAACTACATACGCTATTATAGACTTTATATTTATATATATATCATTGGTGGTGGGCTAATCAGTTTTACACACAGCCTTCTTGGGCTACATATTATTAGCCTAGTAGACTTCATTTATAAATGCCAAGATAATGTAGAAGGCCCTATGTTATATGGTTGATTTTAGATTTGGGATGGAGCATGGATGATGCTACTAGAAATTATGTTAAGTCCCTATTGGATGTTATAAATGTGTGTTTATTTTGGGATTTTATTTGAATCATGGAACTTATGTGGAACCATATATCTACTGATTTGGTTTATGGTAATTTTTCATTATTTTGAGACTCTTTATGTGATGTATGGAATTTGTTGGTTAATGATGATGATTATTATTATTTTGTATATTTTTTATCCATCTCCCATGTTATATTAATTTGATAAAGATTATATAGTCTCCTAATATGATATATTAGAACACCATTGCAAGTCGAGGGCCTCTAGTGTATGGGGAGGGGAACTTGGGGTCATGTAACAAACCATATCAGGGAACCGATATGTGGAACCCAAGATGATACATCCGAATGTTGGATCATTTGAGTTTTCATTATAATATTTTACTATTTGGTAAAGGATGAAAAGAAAATAATATGAGTCAGTCCTTGTTCATGATCTCATACATGGGAGTAAATATTTCATGTGTGTTGGAAAACCAAAGTTCCCATGGTAAGAAGTGTTGTTATTTATGTTCATTTCTATAGTTTTATTTTTTTCACATTAGATGATTTACTTTGGTATGATGTTTTTATTTTCAAATATTTTACATGTATCTCTGAATGGCATAAGAGTTGTGTATGTATGCATCATTTTATCCACTCAGGAATATAGGTGATATGCATCATGGTTGGAATTCATGGAGAAGAAAGTGATGATTTAGTTATTGGTATTGAAAATTATTTTTTTAATTTGATAAATTTAAAATAAAGGGTTTCAAAAAAATAAATTAAATTGGTAAAGTGATATTAAATGCTTTAATTATTAAATGGTTTAAAAGTGGTTTCTCATGAGATACCTTTAAATAAGAAATTGTTTAACTTGTTTTATAAATTTCTATAGGCATGCGATAATGATGTTTGAGGGTAGTTACAATGGCTAATTCTTGAGTAAGGGGATGTTTATAAAGGAAAACAAATTTTGGACTTATTTCACACCAACTTGTGTAAATGTCTTAATGATGTGTTTTGTGTTATAAGATGTATATTTTGAATTATATAATCATCCCTCTATGATGATATTTTTTGATAGGATGACAGGGGAAATTTATGGGAATTAAGTTTCAATAATTTGAAAAGAGTCCCTAATAGTTTTTGGTGAAGGAAAGAAAGAGTAGTTCTATGAGAAGTTCAATAAAAATATTAAATTCAATGAAAGATACTCAAGGTTGGATGTGTGGAGTATGTCTCATCTGACCTGAGTGTTCCAGTTATAGCACCCTATGATATTCACTTGAGAGGGTGGACCAGAGGTAGATGAGTTTTGTATTGAGTCCATATAATAAATTTCTTGACAATTTAGGGAATCTTCATTAAAAAGTTCCATGTTGGTTTCAAATATGTTATGAGTACTACTGATGCATTTATGGGATATTCAGGGATGGGATGAGAATTTCAGGGAATGGTGTGGAATTAATTCAGGAATATGTTTCCAAAACACTTTTTTCCCAGAGACACAAAGAAAGAAGAGTGAAGAAAAATTTATGCGGTTGACCCAGGGAGTAATGTCAATGATTGAATATCCTAGTCAATACACCTACATGCAGTGCTTTATCCTAGGGGTGGGGGGAGATGAGGTAGCTATAGGAAAAAATTTTAGGATGCACTTAAAAGAAATATTTAGTACCATGTTAATATCTTGTGATTGATGATGTTTACTAAGATAGTAAATCAGGATCTCAATTATGAGGATAACCTAAACAAGGATTGTAGTGCGGGTTGTTTGGTTTCTTATAGATGAGTAGGAGGTATGTCTTCCAAGAGTAATAAATGTTGTCATGACAATGTTTACCTGAAAATTTGAAAATAGAGTAGCCATGGGGAAGGATCTATAAATTAGGGTAATAATAACGAATTATTCTATAAGTGCATTATACAGGGTCATATTTGTAGTTAGTGTTCCTGATTATCGATGGACACTCAATCTTATGACAGGATAAGATATATGTAGAGGTATAATATGAACCGATTGAAATATGGGTAGTGATGGTGGAGTGAGGAAAAACTAGAGAATTTTAAGGGGTATTCTAACCCATATCAGTATGGAAGATGGAGTTCTATTGGATGTTATAGTCCAAGTGGATAACATGGAATCTCATATAAAGATCACCCATATCAAAATATAATTGAAGAACATGGGAATCGGACTAGAGAACATAGAATAGGGAAAATTTAGTTACATGCAGTTCCACCATCAATTGTTGATAGAGAGGCAGGTAAACTAATAGTATGAGGTATAATTATGGAATCTTATATAGTTTCTAGAACAATTTTTGACAAAAGAGCCACATATTATTTTTTATATTCTCAACATGGAAAAAGTTTTAGTCTGAAAATGGAGTTTTTTGGGAAGTTATGAAAATCGACACCCTATTGGGTATATGGTTGAAGGAAATATTTTTAGAAAATGGGTGTGACCTTGAGGTTGGTGAGTATCATATAATTTGTGATCTATACGTAATGGATATTTCAGTTTTGGGATTAATTTTGGGATTGGACTAACTAGTATCATTCTGAGCCCGCATCGATTGATTTTGTAGGAGTGTATCCTTTTCATCTGATGAGGGTGATATATATATTCATCCTACAGAATGGGATATCCATGTTTCCATATAGGTCTATTTCATCATCAACTTTTGGAGCTCATCTCATATGTTTCAAGACTTTTCTTGGATGATGGGGGTGTGAAGCATAAAATCCTTCCACCCATAGTGGATATGTTTTAGGAGATATTTGTAGAAGACATCTCATGGATGCCACCTAAGAGGGATGAGTAGGTTACTATCGAATTGATTCCCATAGAAGAACTACTTTCCATTCAACCTTATCAAATGACACTGGAAGATATTCAAGAGTATAATACTAAACTAGATAAATTGATAAATAAGGGGTTCATCAATCTGATTACCTCACCATGGGGTTCTCCAGTCTAGTTTTTTGAGAAGGATAATTATAAATTAAACTTATTAGTCAATTATTGGAAGTTAAATTGGTGAAAATTTTAAACAGTATCCTATAATTTGTATTAGTTATATTTTGTAGTATTGTAGTGTTGCTTATGAATTATCTAAGATAGATATCATATAAGGATATCATCAGTTGATAATTTGACCTTTTTATTTACTACATATTACAATCATGATTAGGTATGGAATGTATGAGTTTATTGTGATGAAACATGGATAGAGAGAAAATACTGATTTGTTTATGGACTAGATGAATTGAATATTCCACTTGTATTAGACCAGTTTGTGGTTTTTTTCATTTATGACATCATGGCATACTCCCAGACTCATAATGATCATTCCAAAATTTTTTAAATCAACCTGAGTACACTAAAAGAGCATACTCTATACACCAATCTATCTAAATTTTAACTGTGGAACAATAGTTTACATTTCATGGCTCACATCATATCTAAGGAAGGCATGTGTGTGGCCCTAGAGAATGTTTTGGGAGTACTTTCTTATTAGCATCCCAAAAATGTTTTTGAAATATAAATCTTTATCATTTGGAGGGATATTATCAAAGATTCATCCATTATTTTTATCTTTTGGAAGAACCAACTTGTAGACTATACAAGAATTGATAAAATATGACTCATTTGGATCATGTGATTATGCCTTCTAGAAGATAAATATAAATTTTAACACTACACCAATTTTGATCATACCTAATCTAGGTGTGTATTATACCTTTTTTTATGCATCTAAGATCAGACATGCAATAGTTTAGATGAAAGGAGGTTTAGTTGTGGTATATGGTTCATGATAGTTCAGTATACAAAAACATAATTATCATATGTATGATTGTGAGTAGGCCTCAGTGGTTTATTCCATAATGTTTTGTAAGAATTGCATTTTAGGATAATTTTTTATTATGTATGAAAACCAATGATGTAAGAATTAAATCTTCTCACAATGGTTATTTAATATTAGATAGTATAGTTTGGTTGAATTGATTCAGAAATTTTATTTTTGGCTAAAATATACTCCAGGGGAAGGAAACAATGTTACTGATGCATTCAGCAAAAAGACACTGACTCAGGAAGTTTGGGAGTCTAGTAATGAGTGGAAAATTATGGCCTTATATACTAAGACTCATATATATATATATATAAATGAAAAGGTAAGATGACCCTTACATCTGTAACAATTCATTCTAACCTTATGGGATAGATCATGGAGATGCGATATGATGATATAGAGTGCTTTTCCTTGAGTGAAATCCTATACAGTGTGGAGTAATCATCTTATTGGTTTATTGCTGAATATGAGATTATCAATGTCATGGTTGGGTTGTTGTGCATACTTATATAAGAGATGAGATGATATGTGATATCTACACATCTATGTGGAAGTGTACCCAATTTTGAATAACATGTATTGTTACCATCATACGAAATTATGGAGGCCAATAATAAAAATGGAGATTTTTAGGTTTAGTGATAGGATGCTACACTTGTCAGCATGTCAAGGTTGAGTATCAATGTCCTGATGATATGTTACAACCATTTCCCATTCCTTAACTAACACAGGACAATGCTACCATGGATTTGTTTGGTTGGCTTCCTAAGGATTCCCTGTAAGAACGAAAAGATATGGGTGATTATGGATATGATGATGAATGCATCCCATTTCATTCCAGTTATGTAAAAAGTTATTCATCACCAATTGGGTGTTATTTATGTTTAGGGATAGTGTGTTTTCATAGAGTTCCATGAAGTACAGTTTACAATTGTGATCTATATTTTTCTATGCACTTCAAGAAATTATTTTCAAAGGAAATGGGTACTTAGGTGTATCTGAGTGTATATTTTTACAAACAAATAGATGAGAAATTGTAGCATACTATCAAATTTATAGAGGGCATGTTGAGGGCATGCATCAATGACGTTGGTAGAACATGGGAAAGGATATGGGCATTCAATGTGTATTCCTATAAAAGAAATTATTATGATACAATTCTAATGGAACCATATGTGGTGGTCTATGGTAGTCCATACATATCACCATCATGTCTGATGGAAGTAGGTGAGATAGAGTTGATGGGACTGAGTCTCGTGTAGGAGACATCATAGTAGGTTTAGTTAATTTGGAAATATACGGCTATAGATTTGAGTAGATAGGTGTATTGTGCAGATCGATTTCTTTAACCTCATGGGTTTATGATGGGAAATTTTAAATTCCTTCTAGTTTCATTGATATTGGATCATTGTTAGATTTTGAGGCTGGGTAATTTAGTTCCCAGATTTTTCAGAACATATTAGTTTTTGGAGAGGATCAAATTGGGGACATATTTAATGGAATTTCTAAAGATATATAGTGCTATGAACAATTTTTTTCATATTCTATAGATATGGATTTATCACCCCAAGACTTCTCATGTGATATATATGGATGATGATGATCTTGAGGTAGATGTGTCCTATGAGAAGCATTTAATTCATTTTATGGATTGTATTGAGAAATTTCAACTATGAATTATCATTCTGATAGTCTAAGTACTATTGTAGAATAGATATATTCAGTGGGAAACAAGGGAAAGTCAATTAGTTATACAGGCCCAAGACCAGAGCTTATCACCTTGGATTCATAGTGTTTTTTGGGAGTAAAACTCGAGGATGAGCTACTATTCAGTGTGGAGATCTAGAGATACTATCCTTTCATGAGATGACTCGTACTTGTTTTCAAGTACTTTTCCCTTGTTTTAATATCCATATTTCTTGGGACTATATCGACTATGTTCATGTGAGTTTTTATGTTGGGCAGGGGGAGTAAAGTGAATGGTTACCTCATAGTTTTTACAAAAAATGTGGCATTGTTTATGAATGTGTGAAAAGAATTACATTGAGCTCTTGGTAGGAGCATCGTTAGTGCATGATTTTTCCAGACTATGTTGGTGATCATTAGAAACTGTTCGATGATGATCATAGGATAAAAAAATGATTGGTGCATAATTTTTGTAACTCTGTTACAAAACCATTTAAGGGGTGTAATGAGATAGTAATGACTGAATTATTGGGGAATGATTTTCAAAACTGTGCAGCCTAACCTTGCAACGTATAGTTGAAATACAAAAATTTATGTATCTAATTTGAATTAATATATAAATTATTTCCCTCATAATATCTAATATTTTCTAACTCCATTTTCACCAAAGGATTAATATTAGATTATCATCTATTCAGAAGTGATTTTTTGGTGATTTAAATCATGTTGGATATCTTGATTTACTGGTAAATATTTGTTCTTGTCTATTCATTCTAGATCTCTTCTTCACTTATACATAGAACCTTAGATCTAATCTATTGAGGATAGAAAAAGGATCATTAAGGTAAATTTTGATTTTTAATGGTTGTATCTATTGATGGAAATGATATCTAATCCTAGATCTTGGGGATCTTAGTGTCGTTATTCATTTTAATCCATTTAACCTCAAATTACGAGATAAGTTTGGTTGATAATTCATTCACAGTCTTTAGGTAGGTGGTCTATAATTTATATATCATTGAAAAAATATAATATTAATATAGAAATTATTCAATTTGGTTTTCTTGTTGTGAAATTATGAATTGATTTATAAAAGTGAATTGAATTCACCTGAAATTGTGAGATCCTTCTCAGATTCCATCAGATCCATTGGAGATTACATGATCAATCATAATGGAAACCCATGAGCTTTTGAAATTATCCTTGAAATTATAATTATGAAATATAAATAGTGAAATAGAGTATTTATGGAATCGATCCCAAAATTTAAAACTCAAACTTCTATCGATTCAATTAAGAGTACACTATGTGTGATAAAGGAAATATGGCATTTTCCCCCAAAGGAAGAATATACCCATGTTCTCAATGAGGTTACTATAGAAAGACATAAAATATATTACATCATTTAAGATCAATATTCAATAAATATCAATAAACGATTCCCCATAATCATAATGGTTTAGTGTATTTGGGGACTATATTCATAAGCATATTACTTCTTAATAAATATTTAAAATGTCCTGAAAATATCATTAAATATAGTAACCTTATTAAACCTACCCTACTTAATTCCTTTAATCATAACCTAGGGAAAATTAAACATAAAAAATTGGTTTTCATAGATGCCCAGTAAGGGTGAACATAATAGATATGAATCAATAATAAATTGGAATAAGATATTAACATTGGTATGAGAACATGATCAAAACATATGAATAAATCGTAGCTAATATTCCATAGATAAGAATTCATTATTCTTGACAAAGAACATCTGCATATCTAATAAATTATTCATAGTATTGAGGAATCTTCAATAATAAAAAATGATATATGAGAGATAATAATAATCATTAGAACATTTCATAATAGTTTGAAATAATAATAGTAATGGAAAATTATTTCATTTGTTATCGCCCACTACCAATAAATTGATTACATAGTGTATGAACTCCTACAATAGAATTGGTTCACTCCCCATTATCTTTTAATTTATGGTGCATAGAGTCCCTTATTGGAATGGGTTCACTTCCCATTCTAGTTCATATTATCACATGAGTGATAAATATTTACCCAATTCAAATGAGGTAAATATCAGACACACCCATAACATAATAAAAACAATGTATATGTGTTCAACAAGTTCAGAAACCATTCATCATTTCATCACATCAAAACCTATAGAAAAATTATATTTCAAAAAAATTTCTCCATCACATAATCATAATACATATTCATAAAGATCATAGAGTAGACATTGAAAATATCCCCAACAGAGCATACCAAACATTAAAGAATGTTGAATTTTTTGAAAAATACATTTAAAATAACATTCGAACATTTATTTTAAAACTGGAAAAAATATCAATTTCTTTTGAAATCATTTATTAAAAATATAATAATTCTTGATTTATGGAAATATATTTTACTGGATGATAAAAATGGAAAATTTTAAGGTAATCTTCATATAAAATACCAGTCATGATGGCGGGAAAATCTTTTCTTTTATTAAATTTTTTAATAAATATTAATTTTACACTTATTGTAAAAAGTCATAAATAATCTAAAAACTAAATCCTTTTATATATTATTTTTTTAAATTTTACTAAAAATTTCATATATATTTAAAAATTAATTTAAAAAATCATTTGATAAAATAAAATAACATTATTTAAATCATTTTAAAGAACATTGATTTGGAATAAAAGGTATAAAGACGATGCCTTAAAACATTACATACTCTTGAATTAAATGGAGATTTCACATTGAAGATCTTTTCAGGTTTTGGGTCTTAGAGAATTAGGAAATAACTATTACATTACATCTCCAAAATTACAAAGTAGTCACTTCTACTCTGTTTCCATTTTTTTCATAAAATAAAAACTCTTGAAACAAAGTGTATTGTCTAGTTCCATGTCTTATACAGCATTACTTTTCCTTGATCTCATCATTAACCATATTCATCTTTATATCAAGTGAAAAACGTTTCAAAACATGGGATGATCATAAAAAGCATAGTAAGGGGTATAATGTAAGGAAATAAAACAATAACCCATCAATAAATAAAAATCAATAAAACCATACTTCTCAATCATAACATACCTCATGAAATCATATGATTTATAAAAAACACACAGAAATCATTAATCATAAATGTAACTTGTGGAATCCATATCAAACATATAGTGTATCTTTCACAGCTACTTAGGGAGTTACATTTGTAAAACCCATGACATTATATTCCATAAATATCTTAGGAGAAACATTAACATTTACCTCAGTCACGTTACCCAATTCATTAGAGAGCAATCTCGAGCTCACCCATCCTAGGTTTATCACATAACCACCCATATTCGTAAACAATTCCGAAGAAAAATAATGTAGGTATAAGACATAAAACAATCATAAATGAATGATAACATTTATATACTACTATCACAATATATAATTACAAGATATTGACATAATCAATTCCTTATCAAATCATTTTCAAAAACCATTTAAAACATTTAATGAAGATATTTTTCAATCAAAATGTCCCATACCACTTTGAAATGTTTAAACGAATTATAATTTTAAAAAATTAATGTCTATATAAATAAATCCTAAAAACCATTTTGAAAAAATGTAAATTAATGTGAAATATTTAGAAAAATAAATTTTTCAAACAATTAAAATGATATTTTAGTAAAATAGTTTTAAAAAAAATTAGAGACGCTTGAATAAAAATAATTGAAGAATAAAATTTAATCAGAACATTTTAATACAATAAAGGGATTCATGATATAATTTTCCAAAGGACAATATATAGACCATAGAAGAGTAAATTGGTGCATAAAAACAATGAAGTCTCAATGTAATGTATGTTGAGACGAAATCCCTTATAAAAACTGTGTCCTTAAATTAAGGATAAGTCAATAACATAATAATCCATGGAAAATATAAATACAATTGATATTATTGGATATTTAGGGTAAACAAATCAGAGAAAATTCACACATATTCTTGTAGAAACAACACCAATGACCGGGATGTTTAACTCAATGAATGGAAATTGAGTTAAAATTACTCTTATCAAGTTCATATTGATGACTTGAAACATTATAAAGGGAGTGATTATGTGTATCAAAAGTATATCCTCACAAAGTGGAGTGGAAATTACAAAATAAATAAATAAATAGTTATTCCACACATAATCATAGCATGAAATAGTTAAGACTAATAAGATTTACCCAAGGAATGGAAATTGTGTTAAAAAGATCCCTTACCGATTTGGTAACTCACAAAACATACACCACATGAAAAAAGGATCATACAATTAAGATGTAAATACCCATAAATTAATATATATTACCCAAAGAGTACTATTATGGTTAGTAATACACCACAAAAAAGGAAATAGTGGAAAATATAACATTAATCTCACTAGAATACAAAGTGAGATGAAACCCCCTTACCACGTTGTAATCAATCGAATCGTATGACAAAAAGTTAATAAACACCAAATGAATCACAGAGTACCATGAATATAAATATAACCATGATAATATATATCAAATTTCAGTACACAATAAACCACATGCAATTAATATGTGGTGAATAGTGGAAACCTCAAAGAACTAAAAGTGAGATACGAAATCCCTTACCTCAGGTCTGACATGACCCGTTCATTATTTAATCTCTTGAATAATACACTAAAGTAAATTTATAATTTATTAAGAAGCCTTTTCATGTTTATTATTACTTTTATATGACTTATTACTATGTTATAAAAATTATGCAATCATTTAAGTTAATAATGGTCATTTCGTCGATATTTGCTACTTGAGTCCAAAATGAACTTCTATAATTACAAGTAGTTCATGATTTCAAAATTCCATTATCTCTATAATGGTATTAATGATTTAGATATCATATATATCACATATATCTAGTATATATATGTATTTATAATAGTACATAGTATTTGGAGGTAAGAAATTAAATGCAATGTTCAAGGAGACGGTAAGCCGTACATACGCATGAACGCTACTTTCATTTATATTTCAAATTTAATGGAATGAAAACATAATGATACATAGTTATATAATCATTCCTGTATAATATAATATATAATTTCTTTAATTCCATCCTTTATATGTTCTATGTATGTCATGACCGTGTCATATCACATTGAAGGGGCGATAGTCTGCACTTCCTAAAATGAAATTATCGAATTTACCCATTATGGAAACGATGAAGGTATGATATAAATGTAAAAAATGAAGAAGTATAGATACAATATAAATATAATATAAATTATATATAAATAAATTTCCATGAAAATGTCCACCATAAGAGGTTGTAGGATAAGATTGAAAAATCATCGCTTTGTGAGGCAGTAGTTCACCATCCACATAAACAACATGTTCTTACCCATCAGTTGGAGGTGTGTGTAAGTGTAGTTAGAATCTTTATCATATAAACCAACTAATATATTGAGGATACTATTGTTTTTATAAAATAAAGGAATAAAAATATTTTACTGGCGGTGGAGAAGTAAAATAAAATAAAATAACATAAGAGAAGACATTACCATTAAATCGGGTAACTCCCTTTGGTTTGAGACAAAACGATTTATTGAAGTGACTTAATAATATAGGAATATTTCTAGGTGGAAGATAGGGATCTTGAGAGATTATTAGGGATGATGTTTTATGAGAAAAATGGCTTGAGAGGTGTGAGTAATGGGTTAGAGGTGAAGTCTTTTTATAAGGGGGAAGAGGGGCTCTTTAGGAATGATTGAAAATATTATTTTATTATATAATGATTTTCAGTTTATAAATGAACAAAACTTATTAATGTCGATGTTATGATGAATCTTGTTTTAAATAAAAAAATCCAATAAGAATTGGATAGTTTTTTAATTTTCTTTTAATTTTTATAATCTTATTTATTTAAATAATTCATTAATGAGGTAATCACTGCATCATTATTGTGTCATAAATAATTTTACTTTTTTGGTGTCTAAAAATTATAAATAAACTACCATTATGTAGTAAATTTATTTATCTTTTTAATGAATATTTATATTCAAATTTATCAATTATATATCCCCAAAGTAAAATTGTTTTATCCTAATAATACATTATTATAATATTTTTATTTTACATTAAATAAAAATTTATTAATATCATATCTTACCCAAATGGAATTCAAAGGCCAAAAATCTCACCCAAGGATTTTATTGGTCTGAAATTACTCATCCAATAAGGTTAGAACATGTGTTAAAGTAATTTTATATTATTACAATCTTATTTTAACCCTGAATTTCCATATTTACTTTTAAGCACGGTAGATTAACGTCAAATGTTACTATTCATAAAAAATTATTTTCATCTTATTGAACCAAATTTGACTTACTAATAACCACTATATATATATATATATATCATATTTTTTTAATTCAATTCACAAAAGCGGTAAAATTTCATTAAAATGAAAAAGTCATTTTTTTAACTACAACTTAGTATTTTTGCTAATCATGAAAATTGACGTTTTTAAGAAAAATTCCAAAAATTCAGCCTAAACAATATTTTATATTAAAAATTAAAAAATGATGTATATTTTCCCAAATTGAAACCATATAATTTTGATTAATTAATTCAAAATTAATTCCTGTTATTAAATTAAAAAGTATGTTATTAAGAAATAAGAATTATCAAAAGATTGACATTTGTTTATGTCCAATTTCAAAGTGAAATTAAATCCAATGACCAAAATTGGATTAAATGATAAAAATATAATCTAATTAAACATTAAAAACAATTAAAAAGATAATCTAACCATAAAAATAAATTATAATAAATACCAGTTTTGAATTAAAATACTCTGTTTTTTATTATTCATTTAAAAATGAACATTATCAAAAAAATATCAAAATTTCATCCAAAGTAAATATTGATGACCCGATTCTAAAAAAGAATTTTACAATTTCAAATAGAACATATATAATTGAAAAAACTATATTTAAAAAGGTTTCACCATCAAAAAGTGGTAAACCGACCAATGAAATAATATTATTGTTTTTCATGCTTAATAGTGGATTCATTCTCATTTTAATCCTCTAAAATTTATTTGGTTAATGAAAAAACATTTAAGAAACATATTTAATCATAATATGGTTATGTTTCTATATTCCCACCAATACAATGGAAATGTATTAACTATCATTTAAAATTATAATATTATATTAATTATTTTCAGTATGACCTAATGTTGTGTGCAACATAAGTTTTCAATGAAACATGTTGTTGTGTATCAGGTATTCCGTCAAACATTGCATACCCTTTAAATTAAAATTAATAAAGATGAAAAATTTATATTCTTTATTTACCTGGGATGTTACAAAACACTCCTACCAGAAAAAGAAATGTTTTCATTTTTTATTGAAAACATTTCCATAGTCAACTTATGTACCAAAGATAGAAATGTGAAAATAAAAATTAAAAAATTTATATAAACCCTAATGTTAAAATAATTTATAGTGTAAAAAATATATATTGAATAAAATTTCGTGCTAGGTAAATTTAACATAGGAAACCCTAAAAAGAAAATGATATTATAACACAAACCCTTACAACAAGTCTGAATTTATCCACATATTTTCTATTAACATAATATAAAAAAATTGACTAATTATAAATGAATAACGTAACAATATTCATAATTATGACTCCATTATAACATATAAACCCTAATTTATTAATAATTATTATTTAATGTAAACATTTGTGGTGTAAACTATTATATTTTCCTATATTGTTCTGTTTGAAAATTCAAATCATCAAATAGAGATCATGGAAGCTTCTTCAATAGAATATTAGTCATGATATAAATTTTATATTTTTTTCATTACATTCTAATATATATCATATTGTAAATGTGGTGACAAAAAATGAAATGTACCATTCTTGGAGACGGTAGTGCGTAGGTATGCATGGATGTTGTTATCATTTTTAATGGAAAAATTAAAATAAACTAAAACAATATTTTATAATTTAATAACAAAATTATATCATAAATATAATAAATACCATAATGAAAAATTAAATCCATCATTATAACCATTTTTCTGATGTGGTAATGGAAAATTATTTACGCCACTTCACGGAGATGGTAGTTCTTATGAACGGATGTGCGATGCTTTCATTTCCCATTTGATGGAAGGGTATGAAGATATATAATATCTTCTATTTTTAAAAAAATATCTATGAAAAAAATATATTATATATATATATAACATCACAATAACCATAGATGGATGTTGTTGATGAAAAATGAAAAACATTGCTTCATAGAGAGGTTCTCCAAACATAGGCATGTGTGTCATTTCATTTTACATTTGTTGAAAAATATGTGGATAATGGTTTTCACACCAATATAATAATATTTCATTATATTTACGACACTAATTTTATTATTTTATGATGATTACAATAGATTTTAAGGATTAATTTTAATAAATAATAATTAAAGGAGTCAGTTGAGTTCATTACCACTTCTTTGAGAAATATGTTTTGGGATACATTTTAATCCTTCATGGTGTGGTGTTTGGGGAAGAATAAAAGTTATTGGATATATGCATAGAATATAGAAATTTATTTGGTTAAAGAATTTTAGTTATGAAAAAATCAATGCTAGTGACTATGATTTGAAAGGAGGTTCCATTTCATAACTGAGGCAAGTGAAAGCCCTGTAAATACTTGAATGTTTAATATAAAATATATGTCTTAATCATTTAAAACTACATAAATGTTCAATATAATAGAATATAATAAGTATAATTTCAAACTAAAATCATGAAATTTAATGTATAATATTTTAATTTATATTTTAATCCTTATTTACCTATGTAACTCACTCATTAACCCTTTTAACCTTTAAAATAATGATAAAATTGTACTTTGTTAAAAGTTGTTTATGTATAAAAATAAATGTGGGATTATAATTT
Source organism: Viscum album (assembly GCA_963277665.1). Taxonomy (NCBI): domain Eukaryota; kingdom Viridiplantae; phylum Streptophyta; class Magnoliopsida; order Santalales; family Viscaceae; genus Viscum; species Viscum album. The sequence continues at coordinate 1,989,654,302 of OY728141.1, forward strand.
ATTTTTTTAAATTATGTTTCCAAAAATTGAAACCATATTATCATATTAAATTTCTAAAATAGTAATACAATAATTTTAAGATAATCACAAAAGAAACATTGGAAATAAATTTTATAAAAAAACATTTTATGCATAAAACTGAATTATTTCTAATTTTAAACATTGTAGAAACCAACAGATAAATATTAAAATATTCTATTGACTATAATATTTATAAATTTATTTAAAACCACTCATCAATAGTAACAAATTAAATATATTTATATAAAAACACATTGCATTCATGAAAACAATTTTCATGAAAGAACTATATATTTACCTTCATATGATTTTATCTTTATTTCTATCCACTTGATAGAAACAGAATGGATTAATATTAATTTACCAACATAAATAAAGAATATATTTCATTAAAATATTTTTTCATTTATGGTGAATAATTTTTTAAAATAAAAATACATAATATGTATAAAAATGTAATTCTATAAAAACAGGTGTTTTAAAATTAAATGATTTTACTAAAATTGAGTGCTTAATTCCATAGAATAAATCGATAATTTTTTGTATTGGGAAAAAACCTTCAACGTTTATTTCATATTTTTTTACTAATATTCACACAATCTAATTCAATGACTAGTTTATAATGGTTATATAATATTTTAGTTATTTTATGTTTTGTATTTGGTACAAAATAGGATACCGAACACATAAAAATTATTTCAATGGAAATTTCATCTTAAAATTATGTAGAGTTACATTCCAATCCCATTAAATTAATTTTTCGAATGAAACTATCTTACCCTAACATTAAAAAATGAAGATATCTCTTCATCATCCCATCCATGGGTTTTTACATAGCTTCCTTGAATTTGGGATTCCTCCATAAAATATAACCAGGTGAGTAGTCTCATTCTATAGACCTTTATCTATAATATCCAATAATTCAACTGAAATTCCATAATATAAATATCATAACCTAGTTTTCTATCCTTTTATTTTAGTACATGTGTTGGGTTAGGTTTTTACTTCTTCAAAACAGATACATAGAACAAAACATAATCATGATAGAGGTTTAGAGAACGTTAAAAGTGATAATATATCATATTGATACAATAAAAAATATCAAAGTTACTAATGTATTTTGGGATCTAATTTCACTTCCAAACAAATATTATTATCCTATTACAAGTATATATTATAAATAATATATTTTATCCAACATTAAATGAAAAATAACATCGAAAATTATCTACCAAACTATTTCATTATATCTGAGATACCATGATGTTCTACAGAATCACTATAGATTCCTCTTCCATTATCTATCTCAGGTCTTATTTGATTTCATTATCCAATATCAACCCAAAATATTACAGTTACTCACTTCTTTCAGTAGAAGGAATCATAAAAAGCTACCTTAATGCTTGAGGGAAAGCTATTATTGTAAGGAAATATAATCAGAGGATGGTGTTGATCCCATCTACCTTTCAAATAAAAATAATAGAATCTAAATATGTCACAAATCGTCCTAGTGGGCGAATTTCAAGACTCCCCAACCCCCCCTCTAATAGTTCAACGAATAGTGACTAGAAATTAGTAGTCACATCACTATTATTGGAGGCATTTCCGATGTACTTTTATGCACAAACACACATCTCCAAGACCAAAAATTGGTGAAATGTAAAAACCATGATGTAACCAACATATGCATACAACTATACCCCACAACTACAGTATGAAAAAAATTAATTTAATTAAAAATATGGATTTACACAATCCCACCATAAGAAGTCTATAACATGAATCAAACATACAAGTAAAAGTTACTCAGACTACTGTCTGAAATCTGTAGGACCATACCACGGTCTGTCTGTTCCCACTAAGAATCATTTGGTCATGGTACTCCTGGGACTCCATAGAAAAGGTCAATCATCTACAAAAGACATGACTTGAGTGGGAGAATCCTATTAACGGTAGAGTACAACAATTCTCAGTAGCTCACCTTGAAACCACAAATCAATACATCAAAAGAGAGTAAATTAATCTCTACAAAGGTATGCGTCTACCAAAAAAATAACAATAATATCAATATATAAAAAATCTAAGACACACAATCTAGAAGTAAGATACAACCATAATATACCTACCCTATAATTCCACCTGAAATATTCCACAAATCATTCATCCTGGGGAACACACTCTTGAGTCTGATAGCACAGATGATGTCTATCCGAGAGGTACTTCTCCTCATGTCTCATCATGAGAAAGATATGAAGATAGTCCTTAAATAATAAAATATATAGATAAGGGTCAAAACCAGGGAAATGGGTTGAGACCAATTACTCAGTCTAGATTAACCCCTTAATTAGTGGATCAATATCCATGTAGTGTTGGTCATGTTAGTTCTCGGAACTCCAACTTGGTCAAAAAGATGAATAGGGGATCCCACAATAGGAATCTGAAGGGGATTCTAACAACACTTTCTTTGAAGTCCTATAGAGGGGATCATATTCATAAGAGAAAGAAATGATTCGTACACACATTCAAGGAAATAGAAAAGGGAATGATCCCAAACAAAACATTTCCAATATACAAAGGACAATAGAATCAAGCCTTGTAGAAATTGGTACGTTGTCAGATTTAGGGGAGCATGCAGTGTCCCATTAACTTAGGTAAAACCTTTATACAATGGCCAAAATCTTCAAAACTATGTCCACTATGGGAAAAATGAGCATTTGCAACGGGTTATTTGCGACGGGAATAAATCTCGTCGCAAATAGTCCTGTTAAAAACTTATTTGCGACGGGGTTATTTACCCGTCGCAAATAAGTATCCTTTTGCGACGGGGCAGCTTTCCCCGTCGCAAAAGGACTGGCGCGGTTTGCGCGCCAAATCGTGGGAAACTTATTTGCGACGGGGGAATATTCCCGTCGCAGAAAACCGGCGGCGGTAAAAGGTATTTGCGATGGGAATATTCCCCCGTCGCAAATAGTATGTCGGCAGGTGGTTATTTGCGACGGGTCCCATCGCAAATAACTATTTACCCGTTGACCGTAATAAATGTCGGCTAAGGTATTTGCGACGGGTCCCGTCGCAAATGGACCCGTCGCAAATAATCTAACCTATAAATACCCCCATCCGTTTTTTTCAAAACATTCTCAAATTCCATCTTCTTCTTCTCTCAAAGTTATATTTCTAAAGTTCATTTTTTCTTCAGTTTAATTTTTTTCTCCGGAGCTGATATTAAAGTTTTGTAGAACGATCAGAGCAGATCAATTTTCAAGGTATTTATGTTCAATTTAATTTAATATTTATTTTTAATTTTTTATTAGTTTCAATTATTCTTAATTAGTTTTAATTTAATTATGTTTATATTGTTTTATTACTTAATAAATTTAAATTATTAGTATTGTTCATAGTTAATGGTAATTAGGAATAATTAGTAATAATTTTTAATAATTAAGAATAAATATTAATAATTAGTAATAAATACCAATAATTGGGGACAATAACATTATTACATTATTAGTCTATTTTATTATTAATATTAAAATAATATAATTTTTTATATATATACAATTCTCTTTTCATCTGTGTGTTTGCTGTCTTCACATGTATTATTTGTATGTGGAGATAGAAAACGCACAGATGAAAGGAGAATTGTATATAAATTAGAAAATTATATTATTTTAATATTAATAATAAAATATATTAATAATGTTATTATTTGTAATTATTGGTAATTATTCCTAATTATTGGTAATTATTCATTTAATTACTAATAATTAGGAACAATTATCAATAATTATCAATAATTAAGAATAATTAGTAATAATTAGTAATAATTACCAATAATTAGTAATAATTACCAATAATTAGTAATAATTACCAATAAGTAGTAATAATTACCAATAAGTAGTAATAATTACCAATAATTAGTAATATTTACCAATAATTTGGAATAATTACCAAAAATTAACAATAATTAGTAATAATTAGTAATAATTACCAATAATTACCAATAATTACCAATAATTACCAATAATTACCAATAATTACCAATAATTAGTAATAATTAGTAATAATTAGGAATAATTAGGAATAATTAGGAATAATTAGGAATAATTAGTAATAATTAGTAATAATTAGTAATAATTAGGAATAATTAGGAATAATTAGGAATAATTAGGAATAATTAGTAATAATTAGTAATAATTAGCAATAATTAGCAATAATTAAGAATAATTAGGAATAATTAGGAATAATTAGGAATAATTACCAATAATTACCAATAATTACCAATAATTACCAATAATTAGTAATAAATACCAATAATTACCAATAGTTAGTAATAAATACCAATAATTAGTAATAATTAGTAATAATTAGGAATAATTAGTAATAATTAGTTATAATTAGGAATAATTAGTAATAATTAGGAATAATTAGGAAAAATTAGGAAAAATTAGGAAAAATTAGGAATAATTACCAATAATTAGTAATAATTACCAATAATTAGTAATAATTACCAATAATTAGTCATAAATACCAATAATTAGTATTAACTACCAATAATTAGTATTACTTACCTCTAATTAGTAATAATTACTTATAATTAGTATTAATTACCAATAATTAGTATTAATTACGAATAATTAGTAATAATTACCAATAATTAGTAATAGTTAGTAATAATTAGTAATAGTTAGTAATAATTACCAATAATTAGTAATAATTAGTAATAATTAACAATAACTAGTAATAATTACCAATAATTACCAATAATTAGTAATAATTAACAATACTTACCAATAATTGCCAATAATTGCCAATAATTAGTAATAATTAACAATACTTACCAATAATTACCAATAATTTCCAATAATTAGTAATAATTGCCTATAATTAGTAATAATTGCCAATAATTACCAATAATTGGTAATAATTAGTAATAATTAGTAATAAATATTAATAATTAGTAATAATTACGAATAATTAGTAATAATTACCAATAATTGGTAATAATTACCAATAATTAGTAATAATTGCCAATAATTAGTATTAATTACCAATAATTAGTATTAATTACATATAATTAGTAATAATTACCTATAATTAGTATTAATTAGCAATAATTAGTAGTAATTACCAATAATTAGTAATAATTAACAATAATTAGTAATAATTGCCAATAATTACCAATAATTAGTAATAATTAACAATACTTACCAATAATTGCAAATAATTGCCAATAATTTCCAATAATTAGTAATAATTAATGATACATACCAATAATTACCAATAATTGCCAATAATTAGTAATAATTGCCAATAATTACCAATAATTGCCAATAATTACCAATAATTGGTAATAATTAGTAATAATTAGTAATAAATATTAATAATTAGTAATAATTACTAATAATTAGTAATAATTACTAATAATTAGTAATAATTACGAATAATTAGTAATAATTACTAATAATTAGTAATAATTACTAATAATTAGTAATAATTAGTAATAATTAGTAATAATTATCAATAATTAGTAATAATTACTAATAATTAGTAATAATTAACAATAATTATCAATAATTAGTAATAATTAGTAATAATTAGTAATAATTAGGAATAATTAGTATTAATTACCAATAATTAGTATTAATTAACAATAATTAGTAATAATTACCAATAATTAGTAATAATTACCAATAATTAGTAATAATTACTAATAATTTGTAATAATTAGTATTAATTACCAATAATTAGTTATAATTATTATTAATTACCAATAATTAGTATTAATTATCAATAATTAGTTTTAATTACCAATAATTAGTATTAATTACCAATAATTAGTAATAATTACCAATAATTAGTAATAATTAACAATACATACCAATAATTAACAATACTTACCAATAATTACCAATAATTACCAATAATTAGTAATAATTACCAATAATTACCAATAATTGGTATTAATTACCAATAATTGGTATTAATTACCAATAATTGGTAATAATTACCAATAATTGGTAATAATTACAAATAATTAGTAATAATTACTAATAATTACCAATAATTAGTAATAATTAGTAATATTTGCCAATAATTAGTAATAATTATTAATAATTATTAATAATTAACAATAATTAGTAATAATTACCAATACTTACCAATAATTACCAATAATTACCAATAATTAATAATAATTACCAATAATTAGTAATAATTACCAATAATTACCAATAATTGGTAATAATTACCAATAATCACCAATAATTGGCAATAATTAATAATAATTAGTAATAATTACTAATAATTATTAATAATTAGGAATAATTACCAATAATTAGTAATAATTATTAATAATTATTAATAATTCATAATAATTACAAATAATTAGTAATAATTATCAATAATTACCAATAATTAGTAATAATTACCAATAATTAGTAATAATTACTATTAATTACCAATAATTAGTAATAATTAGTAATAATTAGTAATAATTAGTATTAATTACCAATAATTAGTAATAATTAGTAATAATTAGTAATAATTAGTATTAATTACCAATAATTAGTAATAATTAGTAATAATTAGTAATAATTATTATTAATTACCAATAATTAGTAATAATTAGGAATAATTAGTAATAATTAGGATTAATTACCAATAATTAGTAATAATTAGGAATAATTATTAATAATTAGGAATAATTAGTAATAATTACCAATAATTAGTAATAATTACCAATAATTAGTAATAATTACCAATAATTACCAATAATTACCAATAATTACCCATAATTACCAATAATTACCAACAATTAGGAATAATTACCAATAATTAGTAATAATTAACAATAATTAGTAATAATTACCAATAATTACCAATAATTACCAATAATTAGGAATAATTACCTATAATTAGTAATAATTACCAATAATTAGTAATAATTACAAATAATTAGTAATAATTACCAATAATTAGTAATAATTACCAATAATTCGTAATAATTAACAATAATTAGTAATAATTAACAATACTTAGTAATAATTACCAATAATTACCAATAATTACCAATAATTAGTAATAATTACCAATAATTACCAATAATTACCAATAATTACCAATAATTACCAATAATTACCAATAATTAGTAATAATTCCCAATAATATTAGTACTATGAAAATAATAAAAAATTTATATAATATTAAAATTATCAATATTTGTAACATGTTTTGCTTTATCCTCAACCTATTTAATTCTTAAAGGGTCAATTTTTAGGTCTATCTCAATAAAAAGTTTGTGTCAGTCGTGTATGATCTAAACTCTATAATTATCCTAGATTGAGTGTTTTTTCTAACAAATTATTCAAAACCAGTAATGCTTTTATATTTTATAGAGAAATATAGAACAACGAGGTCGTCAACAATCATTATTAGGTGACCGCATATGGATAAATCAACGTAGAAATCCAAACGGTTCTGGTTTAAATCCAGTATATGTAGAGGGTGTGGAGACTTTTTTATCATTTGCGGCATCAAATCCAGAATTTGTTTCAGAAGGCAAAATAAAATGCCCTTGCAGAAAATGTGCATTGAGAACGTTTGACACGTTTGACAAAGTGGGAGAACATCTCTTGCGTTTTGGTTTTCAAGCAGATTATGTTTTTTGGTATCAACATGGTGAACACAGTTCCAGAGCAGGTGATACCAACTTGATTCCGGATCCATCCCGGTTTCAAGATTTAGTACATGATGTTGCAAGTTCATCTGTTCAACATACAGAAACTCCGGCTGATATAGCTTCAAATCCTGAGTTGGCACCGTCTGAATTTTATGAGTTGTTGAAGTATGCTGAGGATGCATTATATCCTGGCTGCAAGATGAGCAAGTTAGAAGCAGATTCAAAATTTATGGCTATCAAATCAGATAACGGAATGTCAAACACCTGTTTTGACCATATATTTTCTTTGCTGAAAACACTGTTACCCGAAGGAAATGTTTTACCTGCAAATTACTATGAGAGTAAGAGGCTGGTTTGAAATTTGGGACTTACATGTTAGAAGATTCATGCATGTTCAAATGACTACATTTTATATTCTGGGGAAAATGAGTCGTTGGATAGTTGTCCCACATGTGGGCAACTGAGATATAAAGAAGGACAACACGGGAAGTCTGGTTTGATTCCTGTAAAACAGTTGTGATATTTTCCGCTTACATCCAGACTTCAGCGTTTATTCATGGAAACATTTTGATAGAGTGCATCCATCCTTTTCTTTAGAAGCTAGAAATGTTCGACTGGGCCTTTCCACTAATGGTTTCTGTCCGTTTGGATCTTATGGTAGTCAATATTCATGTTGGCCTGTTTTTTTAACTCCGTACAATTTACCTCCATGGATGTTGATGAAGGAGCCATATATCTTTTTGACTTTACTAATTCCAGGACATCTGAAGAAAAATACTAATGTTTATTTGAATCCATTTATTGATGAATTAAATTTATTGTGGAGTACTGGTGTTAGTACATATGATGTTGCAACAAAACAGAATTTCATACTGAGAGCAGCATTGTTGTGGAAAATAAGCGACTTACCGGCTTATGGGATGTTATCTGGATGGAGTACTCATGGTCAGAAATCATGTCCTTACTGTATGGGAGAGAACAAAGCATTTATGCTCATTCATGGAAAGAAACCTTGTTATTTTGACAGTCATCGCAGATTTCTTCCAGCTGGTCATCCTTTTCTCAGAAACAGATCTCATTTCAGAAAAGGAACAGTTGAAAGGGATGGACCTCCAAAAATGCTATCAGGTTCGGAGTTAAAATCTGTTGTATTTTCATTACCTCCCATCACTTTTGGTCCCACAATAAACCAATAGAAAATTTCTGGTTTTGGGAAAGAACACAATTGGATTAAACGTAGAATATTTTGGGATTTTCCATATTGGTCTGATCTGTTGGTCCGACACATGTTAGATGTCATGCATATTGAGAAGAACTGTTTTGATAATTTGTTTCATAAAGTTTTGGATACGCTAGGAAAGAGCAAAGACAATGTAAATGCACGTTTAGATCTTTCCCAAATTTGCAGGCGTCCAGAATTGGAACTATTTGAGAATGTCAGAACAGAAAGGTTACTGAAACCAAAAGCAGCTTATACATTTTCTAAAGAAAACCGTTTATTATTTTGTTAGTGGATTGCAGATTTGAGACTTCTAGATGGTTGTGCTTCCAATTTGGGTAGATGTGTAAAGAATGGTCATATTACTGGATTAAAAAGTCATGATTGTCATGTTCTAATGGAGATACTTCTACCAATTGGATTAAGAGGTCTGTTGAATTCTGTGATTTGGGATTCCATAACAGACATGTCTCTTTTTTTTCAGGAAATTTGTGCGGCTACGGCAGATTATGATGCTCTAGGAAAACTTCAAAAAGATGTTGTTGTAATTATATGTAAACTGGAAAAAATATTTCCGCCGTCTTTCTTCGACTCAATGGAACATTTGATGTTACATTTTCCATATGAATCCAAATGTGGAGGTCTGGTACAGTTTCGATGGATGTACCCATTTGAAATATGCATGCAAAAATTGAAAAGAAAAGTACGTAACAAAGCATCTGTTGAAGGATCTATTGCAGAATCTTATTTGCAAGAGGAAATATCTTTTTTCTGCTCCCATTATTTTGAATCTGAGTATCCTTAAAAACACAACCGAATGGGATGGAACGAGAGAAATATTGATGAAATCGACAATCATTTATCTATTTTCAACCAGTCAGAGCTTGGTTTTCGTGGATTTTATGAACGCTGGCTTTCAGATGATGAACATCAGAGAGCTCATACGTATGTTCTGCTCAACTGTGAAGAGATGACATCAGTTGTACTGTAAGTGTTTATATCACTTATTCTATCATTTATGTTACAGTAAATAACTTTTGGTTTTTATAGGTTGTATGATAATCATATGAAGAAACAAATTCCACAAATTATAGCAGCTGCTCTCGAAGAATGTCGACTGAAAAATTTCTCTCAGTGGTTTCAAAAACTGGTAACATAAATTCTTTATCTTTTAGGAAATCATTCAATGTATAATTTACTATATTGATAATTATTTCACAAATTTTCAGGTGTCTCGACATGCTGATAAAATTGACAAACGGCTGTGTGTATTGAGTAACCCACCTTCCAAACTTGTTAAAACTTATAATGCATATGTGGTGAATGGATTTCGATTCCACACACATGCATATGGGGAATCGAAAAAAACAATGAACAGTGGAGTTAGCTTGAGAGGATCTCATCATCGAGAAAATGATGTTGACTTTTATGGCATACTTGATGAAATCATTGAACTCTGTTATCTTGGACAACATTACATAACCATGTTCAAATGTCGGTGGTTGGATACAGAGAGAGGCGTGCGTGTTCATCCGACTCAAGGAATCATCGATATTAAATGTAAAAGTGTTCTTGCAGTAAATGAACCATTCTTATTGGCTCAACAGGAATACCAAGTTTATTACGCAAAGTACTGTGCAACATCAAGAGAATTGACTGATTGGTGGAGTGTAATAAAAATCAAAATTCGAGACAATCAGTTTAGTCAAAGTGAATTTGCTTTCACTGATGTGAAAAGAATTGAAGTTTTTCAAGATATTACTCAAAATAAATCTTTTTTACAAAGATACATGAGTATCGATGACGACACCCCACATTTAAGAGTCGGTGATGACGATGATGTTAATGATGTCACATATGAATTTGAAATGGTAAGAGATGAAGCAAATGTAACTCGAATGGATATCGATGATGTTGAGGAGGAATATGAAGATGACATTGACATATATGAAGATGATGATGAAGATGAACATTGATAGCATTTCATGGTATTTATATACAATCATAATATGTATATATGTATATATAATAGTAATTATCAATTATTTGCTAACATTAATATTTTATGTTTCAGATGGACGATGCCACATTTCGTGAGTTGGCAGATGCTGACCTGACTTTCGATGCGGATGAGTTGCTAACAGATGACCCTCAGCCTGCAGGCGCTCCAGGGAGTACGCGGAGGGGGTGCAGTCTTGCACGATTGATGATTCCTGACCCCGTCCCTGAGCGATGTCCACGTCTTGGGTTTGATCCACGCACACGGAGGTGTGATAACCTGTGTGATAACCTGTGGATTTGACTAAGATTTTATTATTCTATTCACATAATAAATGTTTATTATTTTTTAAGTTTTCCGCATATAGAAGTCGGACAGGGCAGCGCTATTTTTCGTAACTATTTCTCTCAGCCGTGGACCACATGGGAGCAGATTCCCATTGATGTGCAGCAGGCCATGTTCGGCCATTGGTTGGTACGTACGTAAATAAATAATTTTTATTTTGAAAATTATTTCATTTCTAACTTGATATTTTGATGTATTTGTAGGTTTTATGGTATCCGATCGAGGATACCATGCGTGACGCCATCCACGAGGCATGGGAGGTGGCCATGCGTGATCGCCTTCGTCAGTTTTTGCACAATTTAAGAAAAGCTGCGATGAAGAAAGCAGGAGTGTCAGATTTTGACGAGTCATGTAGAGCACATCGACCAGAGTATATTTCATCCCATGTATGGGATGGATTATGTGCGCACTGGTTGAGTGGTGCCTTTCAGAGGAGATCATCGGTGGGGAGGCAGAATCGGGGGAGACAGGAGGTGACTCATCGAGCTGGGAGTCGTTCTTTCAGTACTCATAGACAGCATCTGGTACGTACATTATTTATAAATATTTTATATAACTATAAATATTAACAGTTTATTTTTTATTCTTATAGACTGTCGAGCACCCCGATATTACAGAGTACGACGTATATCAGAGGATGTATAGTGATCCTGCTACTGGGGAGCTCAGAGGTGATTGTCAACATCACATCGTGGTCAGTATTATTTGTTTTCAAGTTTAAAAATTAACTGCATATAATATATTCACAATTTTAATTTTAAATTGCAACTATATGAGTCATATGAGGCCGCAGCGTCACAGGCCCGACCTGAGAGTCAGGCCGAGTCATCAGATCAGACCACTGCCCGTCAGTTTGATGAAGCGGCATGGATGAAGGCCACCCAGTATGCCTCCGAGAAGGGCCGGGTAGTTGGTATCGCCTCTCGACTGACTCCCAGAGATTATTATGGCAGTGCTGCGATGTCGGCGTCCAGCTCAAGAGGAGCTCGTGCATCTTCTTCTACTACACAGTATGAGGATCATTTGCGATCTCAGACTACACAGATAGAGAGTCTCCGACAGGAGCAGGAGCAGATGCGTTAGCAGCATGAGGAGGAGCGTCGACGCCAGCAGCAGCTGTACGAGGAGCAGGCGAGTCGGTGGCAGCAGTAGCATCAGGAACAGATGGAGTACATGCGCCGACTCACTCATGCTTTAGGGATGGAGTTTCCTCCACCACCATCTGCAGATCCCCCACCTCCCCCCTCCTTCAGATTAGAGATTGTACTTATGTTATAAAATTTGTGAAATCAATTTTTTTTTCTATTCGTAGTTTCTATCTCATTATAAAATATTAATAATATTATATTTTTAAATAACAATATTAATATGAATAATAATATTATTTATATTTTATAATATTAAATTTTATATATATATTAAAATTTTATAATATTATAATTTAATTATATATTTTGTAATACTTGAATTATTTTAATATTTGAATGTAAAATAATTCTATTATTTTTATATTAATTAAAATAAATTATTAATATTTTTTTATTTATGAATTATAATTCTAATATTATTATATTAATTAAATCATTTATTAATATTGTATTATTATTTTTTGAATTATAATTCTATTATTATTATATTAATTAAAATAATTTATTAATAATTTATTATTTTTATTTGTGAATTATAATTCTATTATTATATTAATGAAAATAATTTATTAATAATTTATTTTTTTTATTTTTTTTATAGTATTTGCGACGGGATACTATGCCCGTCGCAAATACAAGTATTATTAATAGTTTTTTATTTTTTTTAAAAACAGTTTTTGCGACGGGTCCCGTCGCAAAAACTATTTATAGTATTTGCGACGAGATACTATGCCCGTCGCAAATACTAGTATTATTAATAGTTTTTTATTTTTTTTAAAAAATAGTTTTTGCGACGGGTCCCGTCACAAAAGGTATTTGCGACGGGCCCGTCGCAAAAGGTATTTGCGACGGGCCCGTCGCAAAAACTATTTTAAAAGTTTTTTACAAAAATACCAAGTACTATTTGCGACGGGGAGAATGACCGTCGCAAAAAACGACTTTAGCGACGGGCCCGTCACAAATAAGTGTTGTTGCGACACCGTTTTCAGCAACGGGCTATTTGCGACGGGCCCCCGTCGCAAAAAGCCATTTGGGACGGGATCCCGTCGCAAATGCCCTGTCGCAAATACCTGTTTTTCTAGTAGTGGTCATGTAAAAGGGGAATACACAGCATGTAGAATGGTTACATGCTATTTCCTTTCATCTGTGGTCCGCTTGTGTAATCCGACCTGTTTCAGCACATGGAATCAACCCATGTGTCCCTACCCATGTACTAGTACACTAGGTAGCCCATATATCTAGTCTAGGACATGTTATATGCAAGAGTAAATTATTTTAGTCAACCCATGTACACCACCCCATGTATGTATACTCCTTCAAGTACACACCGATTCCATCCAAGGGTACTACACATTGTGTGTATCAGGTTTTTCAATAAACCCATTTTCTTCCTCCCACTCACACGGTTTATTACTCAGGTTCCATTATAATGGTCATTTCTCCATTAAACTCTACATCCAAGGTCATCTGGCCATCCGAAAAAGAATCTATGAGATTTGGGACTTCAATCATCTAAATAAATGTGAGCATATCCATTCTCTTTTAGCACCGAAGAAAAAAAATCAGTTCACGCCAACAGTAAATCTACATAAAACCACTATATCATCTCATTTCAGTCATCATGATGCCGAATCTACAATTTCGGATCATTATGCTAGGAATTAGAGGTAGAATTTTCGATTATTCAATGTAAATTCGAACCATGATGACGAATGAAGAACACCATGAAAAATGGTGAATTGGGGGAGAAAAGAAAAAACCAAATTGAGAGTGATGAAACTCAATCAGTGTCCATGTCAATATTGGGTTTTCACCATCAGAACGATAACTAATCTAATGAATTTCATTATCAAATTCCTTATAAATCCCATAAGAATAGCCCATCTATCATAATGATCGATTTGTAGGAAAATATGTTCATTTATTGGACCTCATTTATCATATAAATCAATAATGGGGAATAAAAATAAATATAAAACATCCTACCTTAGGTTGGACTAGTTTAAGATGAAGCATGATTGATGTGCCATCATCGTTGGTGAGATCTATCAAGATCGATGTTCACCGATTGTCAATCAGAGATTTTGTCACTATTTTTTAGATAGATCCTACAGATGTTCTCCCTCCAATATCTCTAGAGAATTACTTGGTAAGGAGCCTAACACTATATTTATAGAAAAATGAATTTTTAAAAGATAAACTAACTCAATGCATAAAAAATTGGAATAAAATAATTTTTTTAATTAATTTTACTCATTTAAATGTCTATGATGTCTTTTCCATAACCAAACTGTTTCGACCAATGTTAGGTTGCACCTAGTGTAAAGATGATCTTTTTAACTCAACAGTGCCCTAATATTTTGGATCCGATATACCATTTATATGTAATTCCACTTTTTCATGAAAATTGTTCGCCCATGGTATTTATTATTTGAATATATTTCAAAAAATTAATATAGGAACATCAAGCCTTGAAATTGAACGTCATCTAAGTTCCTAGTCTAAAAATAAATCCACGTATTTAAAAATAATACATGAAAATAATACAGTTTATTAAATTCTCCCATCCATGGGGATTTATATCCTTAAAAATAAAAAACTAGGGCTACTAAAAAAGATGAGAGTACTGAGCATGGATTTGAGCCTCCTGATCGCATGTTCACTCATATAGATTCTTATGATTCCACTAGACACACACTAATGAAATCGATCACCCAAGAAGGATCCTCTCTTACCAGTCATTGATCTCTATTGGGTACTCAGAAAAAGGGGCACCATCCTTGATGTCCATCTCACACCAAACAATAATCTGTGATGGGTCCCGCTTGTACCTCCTTAGTTTTGAAACACGGGAGACATCGTGTACCTTGTTTAACGTCAGGGGTTGAGCTACGTGTTAAGACAACTCACAAACTCTACATAGTATATGGAAAGGGGCGATGGACCTCAGTTATAACTTGCTACCCTGGCCAAATCTCTATAATCAATGTCTAGGTGAAATGCATTGGAATACATGGACTAATTCTATGAACTCAAAAGGTCACTTTCACCTATCTGAATAAGACTTATGAACACAATGTGATGTATTCATCATCTCCTGGATTATATAAACCTTTTATGTAGTATCTTGTACCATCATTAGTGCCATGAGTGTTGATGATCCTTGGTCAGTCCATCAAATTGGTGACCTGCAGGGTCAATCAAACAATGTCTTGAATGGTGCCATATCTATGGTGGAATGGTAGCTATTGTATTATGCAAACACCACAATTGCTAAGTGATCCTCCAACTACAACCAAAATCTCAAATGAAATCCTACCACATTTTCTCCAGAACATGAATGGTATGCTCTATCTATCCATCATTTATTCGGGTGAAACACTATTCTCATGAATAACGGGTTCCCAGATTCCTCTTGTAATCCATTACACAGATAGGATTGAAGCGAGAATCAATATATAAAAAAATCTATGATGGAACACCATGGAGTCAAAATATCTCCTAAACATAGAGGTGCCCCATTCTCTCTATGGAACTATGCTCTTAGATATCTGGGAAGTAGGCTGATTTGGTGAGCCAATCAACAAACACCTAGATATAGTCAGGTCTTCGTGATATATGTGGTAAGCCTATAATAACGTCCATATACATCCAATACCACTTCCATTATAGAACCTATAGGTGTTGATCCAAAAAATGCAGGATCTTGGTTCTCATCCTTCACTAGCTATCAAGTAAGGCATCGATAGACATACTCAAAAAGTCCTTTCATCATCCCTGAACACCAAACCTAACATTTTAGATTCAGGTACCTCATTTCCATAGCTAGATTTACCCTTAAATTGGACGTATGAAACTCCATTAGAACCTACTCAGACAAAATTAGCAGTACTATAGTGCATACTTGGAAAATAATGACATACTCTCTACCCTTGGAATATCCATTAGGAGCATTCCCTATCGATACCTGATCACATAGGGTCTGGAAGTTAGTATCCCAAAGATAGGACTCCCCGACTCGCTATAACAGTGGATGGGTGAGAACCATGGACCCGAGGTACGTTGCACTATCTCCATAAACAAAGAATAACCTCAATGAGGAAAACTACTGTGATACCTCATTCATAAACATCAAACTATATCTCTTATTGAGAGAATATGAAACCACATTACCCTTCCTATAAGTATATACAATCTCAAAGCCATTGTATTGGAGGAAATCAAGACATCACCATTCTCTCATTTTTAGGTTCATCTGAGAGAAGTCATATTGGAAAATTTAGTGATTAGTGTAGATGATAATCCACTCTCATATTAGTTAATGTCACCACATATTCAATGTGAAGAATATTGTTGAGAAGTCAATATCTTGGGTCACATAGTTCCACTCATGTGGTCTCAACAAGAGTGAGCCATCAGAAATCACAGATCACCTCTATATCTAGACACAAACATGCCTGGTCCCTGATGCATCATAGAACACTGTGTACTTGACACCCTCCTCTAGAAATATAAATATTGATGTTCTAGTCAAACTCAACCTCAACTATTGCAAATCTTACCGACACATCTTTGTCTATTGAAAATAATTCCACATTCTACTCAAAGAAATAATAGGGGCTGATATCCTAAATAAATCATATATGAATCTTGTATTATAGCTTTCTAACATAATGAAGCTCCACACTTCCATCACACTCTTGGGTGGATCCCATGCTAACAATGCATAAAACGTGGCTGGGTCCACTTGCACTACGTCGCCTGAGACAACATGTCATAGGAAGTGGATCTCCAAAATCCATAACTTTAACTATGAGAGATTCCAATAAATATGGTGCTCTTAGAGTACGCCCCCAACTATCCTTAGGTATCTTGCATGCTTTTACTCATATATTGATTATCGAAGCCTGTCATCAATGAAGACTACCTCAAACTGGTCTATGTATGGTTGAAATATCTGGTTCATGAGTCCTATTAACACTGCTAGATCATTTTTCATTCTAATGGGTATCAACAAGTACTAATAATGACCATAAATACATGTTAATTTCATTTACATTATATCTTTATCCCTTACTCACAAATAGTGATAGCTTAATCTAAGGTCAAACTTAAAGAACCACAATCCCTTTATGGACTAATAAAATTGGTCATATATCCTTGGTAGTGGATATGTTTTCTTTATGTTCACTTTGATTATGCTTCGGTAGGCTACACATAACATCAAGATCCCATATGACTTTATGGAATACCAAACTAAGGCAAACTAGGGTGAAACACTGGGTCTCATGAATCCATTCTTCTACAAGACATCCAACTCCACCCTCAGCTTGCGAAGCTATGTGGGAGTTATCCGATATTTTGGTGTAGATATTTGTACAATCCCCGGGTGTAGATTAATGTAGATATCTATCTACCAGCAAGGAGATAAACCCATAAAATATTCAGAGAAGGCATCCCCACACTCCACCACCACTACATGATATTAGAAAATCATAATATTCGTTGCATCATGTGTTAATCAATCCCAATGAAGATAAATCTGATGTAACCTATTATGAACGTGTCCACCCTACACTTTCAAGGATTCCTTTTCCTTGACAAAATGAAACCTGGTTCCATCACTACGGACACACCACACCCTTCACCTAAAACACAGAATCTGGGCATGAACACTAGATAACCAATCCAAAACAATGATGTCATAAGGCCTTGATGCCACTACAAAGAGGTTCCAATAAAAACTCTCACATCTAAGTTTCAGGTCTCACTATCGGCATCGGTGTGTTATCACTAAGTCTCTTCTGGTATGTGTCTCCAAGAAAAAGGGTAAATTCAATGGTAAAACTAGAATCTATAGGTCTCATTCAATATATGTGGAAAGAAATGAATGATTCAAACCTATATCTACCAGTATTGAAGCTAAATTAGAAAAGACACATATCATGCCTCAAGTAATTCCTAGTTACCATAGTTCAAAATCATCAACTCCCTATATTTTTTCATATCCCTATCCTCCAGTTATCTGATCCTTGTGTGGACCACCTGGGGGTGGTGGTGGTAATAGGACGAAACATAGACCACCTCCTACTTCTCTCCCAGATCCTCTTCCACATCTTCCCCCCTATGGATATAACTTTTCTAGACAATGTCTTAGCCTCAGAGGTCCATACATAGTGTCCCTATCAATAATATGGTGGTCCACACAATTTCGAGCGAGATGTATCCTTCCATAACTTGAATATCATTACTTCTCTATAGGATGACAATACCTACAATGGGAGCATTGAACTACAAATCTTATTTTTGTGGACTACATATTGAAGCATCTCTAATGTTCAGGTCTCTAAGACTTACATCCGCTCCCTACTGCCAAGGAATCTACCCTACATTCCCACTATTGACTATCACTGGATCTAATCTTTCAAACAAGAATCATTCAACCACCAAATCCTACGTAGGAACCCTAGTATAAGTAGAAATTCACATAGAGATAAACCTAGATCAGATGTATTAATGAAAATTTAAGTCAATGGTCTGAGGTCTGAAGTAATGATCTCCAACCATATCCATCATGTACCTATAATGTTTGGTAAATATCAATGAATAACCCACTACTAGAATGATTCACTACTGGAGATGAAGAAACACTAGGATATCCCATCCCTCAACGTTACTAGTGAGAACTCATATATAAATAGGCACTTGAACTCTGTCCATGAAAGAGTCACCTCATTTTGATTATACCTAACCAAACTCAAACATCATCACGATGATCTATATAGAAGGCTCACCACTAAGACGACTATCTCATCAACGAGTGTCTTAAATAGATTGAAAACTTGGGTCACCACCTTAAGAAAGTCCCCAATCTGCTAGGGGTCAAGCTCACATTGGATCCTAAGGGGTGTCTATCAATGATAATGGAGAATCATGCTTAGCCTCTATTGCTTATGTTCTGGTACTAAGGGTACCACATACTTCTCTATAGGTGGCAATATGTCTGGTGCACCACATGGAGATAATATCTTGGGAACTAGTCCTAGTATTGAAGTCTCATCCATGATGGGGTCATCCTCATGATCATGATACTGAATCCTAGTGGGTATACATCGTAGAGGCATCCTCTAACAAACAAGATGTACTATGGTCAATGCGTATATCAGGATTGATTCACTCAAGATGGACATGGAAACCTCAACCCATTCTTATATGATTCATGAACGGTTTTTCCCAAAAACTAATGTTCTCATGTACCAAGTCAAAAATTGTGTTATCATAGTCTTAGGGTATTGGTACGTCGACCGCCACACCAAAACTGGAGTCCCCATCCTTAATGATGAACTCAAAATACATAACACTATTTTCCAAAACCAATATCACAGACTCCCATTCCTAAAGTAGAACATTCCTCCTCTGATACAACTTTGTCAAAAGTTTTCCCCTAGGGGAACATGTTGTGACTCCCCAATCCCACCTCAAATAGGCCAAGGACTGGTGACAAGAACTGAATCGGCATATCACTAACATGGGAGGCATTGCTTATATACCTGTATATAAAAATATGTCCCCAAGCTGAAAAATGTTGATATATAAAAAGAATATTGTAACCTATATACCATAAACAGAGTATAAAGGGAAGTAAATTGAAGAAAAAGAGTACCAAATACAATCTCACCAAGATAATTCTATAACAGGAGTCTGACATATATGTAGAAAATACTGGGACTGCTGTCTGAAAGCTATAGGCACACACCTCAGTCTGTCTGGTCCCACTAAGCACCATCTGGTGTTTTCCCCCTATTAAATTGTCAAAAGGATGATCATCATCCCATTACATGAAATGTATGGAAAATATCTTGTATTTGTGTGTATAACAATACTTAGTAAGACACCCCAAAACTAAAAATCAATACTACAAAGGAATGTACAATAATCTCTATATACATATATGTCTACAACACATATAACAAGAATATATATATATACTCTATTTAAGACACACAGTCTAGAGGCAATCTACAACCATAGTATTCCAGGCCTAGAATTATAGATTGAAGATTCCACAGAGCACTCATCTAGGAGGACATACTATTGATTCCGATAGCACGAATGGCATCTGTCTGAGAGGTGAAACTCATCAAGTATCATCTTTAGAAAGATACACAGATAGTATGAAGAGAATACTATACATATATGATGATCAAAACCAGGAAAATGGGTTTATACCAACAATTAAATATGAATAAACCTATTAAGTGGAGGACCGACATTATATTTGTCTTTGTCACACCGATACTAAGAAATCCACCTAGGGCACAGAGATGAATAGAGTATCCAAATCTAGGAATATTTGGGGGTTCCAAAAAGCACTTTTCACGAAGTCGTGCTAAAGGGATTGTAGTCCTAGGAGTTGAAAAAAATCCATACTGACATTAAAGGAAACAATAAATGGAAGAAACCCTAATGAAACCTTCCCAATCTTTTGAGGATTAGGGAATCAAGCCATGTAGAAAGTGGTACATGGGATGAAGTAGAGTAACATTTTGTGTCCCTTGACCTGGTGTAATTCCCATGTAGAATGACCCCAATATTAAAAATAATTTCATCTAAAATAGGAATACATGATGTGTAGAATGGTTACATGATGTGTCCTCACATCTGGTGTCTGCCCATGTACTTTGGTCATGTGATAGTACATGATGTCAACCCTTTTTTCCCAGACCATGTAACAATACAGAAGGTATCCCATGAAGATGATCTAGTTAAAATAGTGTGGGGGAGTACACACAATGTTGTAAACCTGTGTGATCCACCACATGTCCATGTACAACTTCGGGTACATGTAAAGTCCATCCAATGGGAATACACACCATATAGTCAAGGACCACACAACATGTGTATCATGTTTTTCTAGAAACCCTATTTCATCATCCTTCTCATGTAATTAATATTATAGGTCCTATTCCGATGGTTGTTTTTCTATGAAACTCTATGTATGTGGTTATTTGGTTATCCTAGAACTAAATCTATGAGATTCAGGGTTTCAATCGGCTGGGAAAATGTGATCGTAGCCATTATTTATTATCCCTTATGAATGAAAAATAGGCACACACCATTATTAAATATACTTCCACAACCAACGCCACACCTTCGTTGAGTCATGTTGATGCCAAAACTACGATTTTTGATAGTTTATCAATGAATTGGATTCAAAATGATCAATTATTATATTGAATGTTGAACCCCAAGGAAGAATGAAGAATAGAATGAAGAATGGTGAGTTAGGTGAGAAAAGAAAAAAATAAATCAAGAGTGACAACCCTTAATCATTACTTGTGTCGGTCTTGGTATGTCAACATAAGAGTGGTAACAAATCAAAAAAAATATCAAGTTCAAACTCTCAATAAATCCATAAAAAATATCCCATCATACATAATGACCAATACTTGGGAAAATTTGTTCATGGATTGGTATCAATTCATCATATAAATCAATAATGGGGAATATAAAATCAAAATAACACATCATGCCTCTAGTTAGATCGGTTATAGATGAAGAATAATCATTGTTTCTTCTTTATTGGTGAGAGCTATCATGATCGTTGCGCATCGATCATTTATCCGAGATATCATTGTCGTTTGGGGGAAGGATCCTCTAGTGGATCCCTCCCCAATGTCTCTAGAGAATTCTAAGGATAGGAGGCTAACTGTAGAGACCCAAAGCTTGAAGTACATAGACATTACATTACATTTGGGGAATACGTAATACATGACAAAAAAAGATGCCCAAATACCATATTAGTTTAGTGTCTTTGGAAACTCGGAATGAAATCTTCTAATCATGGTGAAAGATCTTCAACATCTCCCATAAAGATCTTCCCCTTTTGGTTTTCTTACCTAAAACCTTTATTTATATCCTGGGGAAAATAAAACATAATAAGGGTGAGGTTAAATTCTCAGTAAGGGTAAACATAGAGAACCTAAAACAATCCATAAACATTAGAATGCAAAAACTTGATCATAAAATGTAAACATAAAAATTTTGAGTAAAGACATAAATCTTGGAAGTAAATAAGGCATATATCATAAAGGAACATAAATCTTGTTAAATATCATGGGAATAAAACATGTAATTGTGGAAACCATTCATCACATGTTATGATTTTCATAGTAGCCAAGGCATTGCTTCCAAGACCATCTTAGTGGACAAAGTCCCTTTCTGAATCGAGTTCACTCCTCGTTTCAGTCCTATAACACTGAACCGTATTAACTTACCATTCTAGCCATGTCTATCTCATGAGATATAAATAATTACCCAACTCATTGGAGGGCGATATAGGTCCCACAAATCTCATAATGAAATCACTCTTACCTGTGCAACAAAATAAACATAAAACATTCATCATAACCCAAAGAATAAAAAAGGTTTCATAAACATCATCCCATCATCTCATAATCCATATAAAACAAATGGATATTTCATCATAAGAAAAGTGAAACTATGTAAATAATAGAGACATTAAACTTGAAACATATACATATGAAATAATTTCATCTTAGATGGAAAGTGGTTTTGATAAAACCTTTGAATGAATTCTTGAGGAAAATATCATTTCTTCTTCAAAATAATTTCCTTTTCACAAAATGCCATGCATGTTTAAAAGAAAATTATTTTGTTGAAAACATTCATAAAATATTGTAGAGTAAGCTTTATGAAAATGACGTGTTATGAAATCGTAAAAATCCGTTCACGCCATATAAGTTAAAAATAACATTCTTCTCGTACTTTTGTCGGAAAAGTCAAAAGGTACCTCTTATGACAAACAAAAAAAATATTCCTTAAATACCATGTAGTAAAAGTAAAAAATGGATAAAAAGAACTTTAAACATACATGAAAACATTTTTATAAAACTTGGACATGGATGATAAATATAACCCCAGTAAATTCTTAGGTATAAGAAATCTCAAATAGAAAACAATTGAGATTGCAACATTATCCCTTACCATAGGTCTGATATGCTTCGTACGTATCCGAACCTCATGTATAATGATTTAAATAATGTCATTGACATATTACTGAATCATATTCATTGTTATCATATCATATATGGTCCAATTATGACTTTATATTACCCGTTCTTTTGTAAATTCCATGTTAAACCAACGTTTTGGGTAAAATCGTTTCATTTATCGTACGTGTTTTGACATGTTGTTCTTGATATTATTAATTATATACTGATTTACATAATTCCAGAATGTAAAAAATTTTTAATATATATAATATATATTCATCATATGCATATATATATGATATATCGATAAATGGAATGAACTACACCGTTTATGGAGACGTTAGGCCGTACGTACGCATAAACGCTGTTTTCATTTTTTTATTGAATATAATGGAATTAAGTAGATGACATACACATATATATACATAAATCCAGTATCATTATTATTTCATATATTTCATGATTACTTATTATATATACTTTATAATCATTCATGAATGGTTAATCATGGAGAATGAATCTCATCGCGTCGTGGAGACGGTAGTCTGTACCTACGCACGAGCGATGATACCATTCCCATGATCGTGGAATTGTATTGAAGTGTATGTATAATATTTCAGAATCAATATCACATTAAAATAATCTTATATAGTTATTTATTTACAAAATTATACCCATCCATGTATGGTGGTGGTCGAAAACAGATTACACCACGGGGTGAAGACGGTATTCCGTACTTACGCACGCGCGGTGATTTAGTTTTCTGTAGGATGGATAGCAATTTAAATGGGATTGTTTCATATTTATAATAACATATCAGTATATAAGTAATACTGGTGTTATTACCTTATAATGATACAACTATAGAAGAATAAGTTGAAGAAGAAAGAAACTTGAGAGAATCGGAAGAAGATATTACCTCTTCTTCAACGCACCTCCTTTAAGCCTTCTCTTAAAGAAGTAGAGTTGGTCTTTTGAGAAGACCAGAACCTTCAGAATTTTTCTAGGGAAGTGGATAAGAGAAATGGGCAGGGTTTGGCCAATCTTCAAGGCTAAAAAGGGTTTTATGAGAAGAGGGAAGGGGTTCCCTTTTTATAAGGGAGGAGAGGGGAACCTTAGGAAAACTTGAAATATTATTTCATAATAAAGTCATATTTGGTTTTAAATAGCTCCAAATTGATTTATATCTTAGAAAAGGTGGGGATGGGTAAAAATCCACTGAACCAATATGTTTTATAAAATTTTAGGTTACTATTTTATATTTATCATTTAGATTTAGCTCTTAGTTAAATAATTTAACTTTTACTGTGTCTTTTTGGTTTCTTACACTATATGGTTGATAAACATACTACAACAAGCCAAAAGAACCCCAAATGGTTCTTTATTAATATATATATATATATATATATATATATATATATATATCCTTATCTAAGTCATTTGGCTGGACCATATATTTTTAGGAATAAAATTACAATTAATAATATAATATTTCTTTTAAAAACTATTTTATGTCAATTTTGACACTATTTGGTACTTGATTTTTTTGAAAATTATAACAGCATTATTAGTTCGAACAAAGTTAACTAAATCAATACTAACATGTCATATTAACCTATAAAATTAGTGTATTTCATAAAAAGTTTCAAATTACATTTATTTGGGTATTTTTAACATCAATTATGTTAATATTTCATTAATAAGGTAATTACTACATCATCAATGTGTCATAAATAAATTAAATTATTTAATGTCTAAAAATTATAAATACAATTCCATTATGTAGGAAATCGTTTTAGATTTCTAATTAATATTTATAGTTTAATTTATCTTATGTATAACCCTATATTAAAAATGATTTAGTTATTATACTTTGATTTTAACTATTTTAACCCTTCTTTAAATAAATTAATAATAAATGTCTTAATCTAATCCAAGTGGACCTAAATGGTCATATTTTATTCCTAAGGTTTTATCGGTCGAATTACACTTATCCAATAGAATTAGGACATGTTTTAGGGTAATAATAATACCATTTTTACTCTTAATTACCCTATTTACTTTTAACCGTGGTAAATAAAAGTAAAAAGTTACTATTCTCGAAATATTATTTTCATCTCATTGAACCAAATTTTAGTCATTGATATTAACCGTGTCTCTCGGATTTTTCAAATTCCACACATAGAAGCGGCAAAATTATGTTTTATGTAAATTTCCAAATTCTCTTAAGAGGTGGGTAAAAGACGGTGAAAAGTTCAATAAAATTTTTATATATCTAAAATTATTCTAAAATGACTCCAATGAATTACATTGAACATATATAGGTATTATGTATCAATTTTTACCTAAAATAAATTTAAATAAAATAAATAATTATTTAAATAAAAAGTCGGTTTTTAAATAGTAAACCAGTGTTTTGACTAATCATCAAAAATTGAATGTTTTCAGAAAAATACCAAAAAGTTACCCTATGCTAATTTCGATATTCTGAATCCAAAAATAAAGACCAATTTAAAAGATAAAATTTATAAAATTTCAAAAAGTGGGTATTGCTATTCAGAATGGCTAGTTCATAATAGTATTATAATAATATATTGTTTAGTGAAACTCGGTTTTGTGTACTACACATGCTATCGAGGAAGGTCGCGATTGCATGTAATGTACACCAAGTTAGGGTTGCGTGTAGTGAAAGACTCCTTTTTTGTTTCGTATAATAGAATCAAACCATATTTCATTTATACATTGAATATATATATATATACTCAATGTTCCGTAGAATAACTACTATCAAACGTACTTGAAATTGTGTGTAACACGATCCAGGAATAGTGTTACGTATACTGCAAGCTAATACGGTGTTGCGTATAGCGCAAGATAATATTGGTGTAGCGTAAATGAAAATACATCAAAGAAATTAAAATGATTAATTCTCATAAAATCTCAGGTTTTTACACTAACCCTATATTTCTAATAAAAGGTCTTTTTTATTTATTAACCACCTTGATGAACCAATAATTGGAATAAAATAAATTTCATAAATAATTTTATTCCTTTAAATGTATGTGATGGATTTTTCACATCCAACATGTTTTGACCAATGTTAGGACACACCTATGACAAATCCACTAGTTGGAACTCAATGGTTCCCTCAAATTTCAGTTTTGGGTAACTTGATAGAATTTAATCAACTTTTTCTGTAAAATAGTGCGCATGTTCTATTTAATATTTTAAAATATTTAAAACATTTATGTCGGGCACAATTGGCCTCAAAATCACATATCGTCTCATCACGGGATGTTGAAATTAATCCATATAATATTTAAAAATAATTCATGGAAATATATGAGTCATTAAACAGTATATCTTCTAGGGTTTAAACAATTCTATTAGACTGAATATCTATATAATGATAATTATCAATTTTAAAACATAGTTATGTATCTAGACCTAGCTAAAAACATCACAATAACATAATG
Source organism: Viscum album (assembly GCA_963277665.1). Classification (NCBI taxonomy): domain Eukaryota; kingdom Viridiplantae; phylum Streptophyta; class Magnoliopsida; order Santalales; family Viscaceae; genus Viscum; species Viscum album. The sequence goes on from OY728141.1 coordinate 1,989,681,203, forward strand.
GTAAACATGATATCTCGATGAGATGAAATTGATAGTGGTACACCATGAAATATTAAAAATTATCTAATATATATCATATAAATGTGATGAATTAATTAATATTCCCTAATAATAATGACATGTTTTCACTTCATAATGTGATCATCTATAACCCAATTAACATCATGCCATTCATATGAATTGGAGAGTTCTGTGTTAAAAACTACAATGAAAATTTCCCACTTACATTCATGTATGGGTAGTATTGCCCACATCAATTTAGAATTCCATTTCATAGTCTTAACTTGTTGGTATACCATTCATCAAGATACATACATTAACATATATATTTCTCACGATTTCCCTCCAAAAATACTATTTAGGATCCCTATAAATCTTATTACTTATAAGATGAATAGAGAATTATGACCCATAAGCTTTAAGCAATAAACAATTAATCAAATATGGTGTTGATGGAAAACATACTCTATTCCAAAACCTTATTTATCCATCGAAATCATGGTTTAACTAAGGAACATTCCTTTCCCCCTTTTTCTTCAACATATCCTCTTTAAATTCATCATTAATCATTACATGGTTAAATGGTTTAACATTAATTTATGAAATATTTTATTTCACCCTTTTATTTATGATTTTGAAGCCCATAATCTACAAATATATAAACATAGGATCAAATTAAATCCTTACTATAGAAAAGATAACACAATAATTTCTTCTCTGAGAATAAGCTACCTTGTTCTCCTTCATAGGGTGGTAAAATATTATGTAATGAAAATCTTTAATAAACTTCAATAATATTCTTTAAAACATGTCCAACTAAATCTATTTTAATATATATATATATATATATTATGATCAGTATATATGTCACACATTTCACCAAAAATATGATACCTCCCAATATTTAATTAAAAAATTTATGCTAAAAAAAATATAAGCCATGTTTCATGTAAATATAATTACAGACCTTCAATTATCATGATACATAAGATACCACCATGTCATTCTACATGAGAACACATCCAAACCCATTATTTTATGCATCATTATAAATTAAAAAATATTCTCTAATACAACATACACTGTGTATAGGTGCACTAACTAACCTTCTCATCTTCTCCACAAAATCTTGTTTACAATCATCTTTCAAAATGAACATGAATATGTTTTATGTTAAAATGGTTAGCTGATTTGATATCTAAGAGAAATTCCCCATAAAGTGTAAATTATTTTTAAAGATATGTGTAGTCATGTTTGAAGGATAGGACTCCTAAAATTAATGAAAAATAATGTTATAATAGTATAATGGAAAGAATTTTAAATTTATCTATTGGGAAAAGGGAAATCATCTCATTATAAAGGGTGTTAGAGATGATGAAATCATCACAACTCATCCCTTTGTTAACAAGTCCATTAGAAAGTGAATCATATTCAGGATATGAATGTGTAGTGAACCAGTTTTGTTGGGAGATCATTTAAAATAATTTTATCCATTTATAAGTCATTATCCACTATAGGGGATGTTACTAGTTCCAAAAACATTCTCAATCATGGTAGAGTCACATTCAAACAACAAATTTTTCTAGCTCTATTTACTTTCTATGTCTACTATCTTGATAAAACCACACATTTTATCATCCAATATAGAGGTAATCCCACAAAGGGTATAAAAGAAAACCTATGAAATCACTATTAGGATCTCTATAAATAGTCCCATAACCCAAATGGCCTATATTCCCTCTATAATATCCATTATAATTGAATTTAATACATCCAATAAACAGTGAATTAAAAAATAATTTAACTTTACATGAAGCATGGAAGCAATTACAATCAATTTTATGGACTCTCTGAACTGATAAATCATTGAAAAAATTGTTACAGTGGCATCACTAAAGTTAATTATCATTTTTCACTATCACAATTATTTTTATAATGGTATAATGATTGCTAAAAGTAGATTATTCATAAACTATTTTTTCCCTACATTCCATACTACATGAATTAGTTCAATAATGTCCACTTTGAATAGATTCATATGTTGTTGGGAAATGAAGAGCTGAAATAAACCGTTGAGATGGTCAATAATTTAGTCAGCATGTAGTGGTAATGTATCTATGATATCAAAAACTACATTCTAGATGGTTGAGGTAGAGTGACATATATGAAATAGATGATTAACATCCCCTTTGTATTGGTGGAAGAAGAAACATCATAAATAAAGAGATATTCCCATAGATTGAGGATTAAAATCAATGGGGATCTTGGAGAATGATAACCTCCATAACAGAGTAAATATGGATGGATGAATCCACTAATTACCTAGGTATCCAATAAAACTATGAATTGTTTAAATCTCTTTATGAAATAATATATTTTAAAAGATCCTTCCTTTTGTAGAGAACTCCCATATTGGTCGATCGTATTAGTTAGTAAAATTATAATTATTTATAGTGGATCTTAAATAATCAGGATGGATGTAAAGGCAATGCCATTGGTCACTAATGATAGTTCTCAAATCCACCAATAGAGAAGAAGATTACTGAATTTAAAAGAGCCCCATACCTATCTAATTTACAAAAAAACTAAGAGAAGAATTTATATTATCCAACCAGTGGGATTTTTTAGAAATAATGGTGAAGATGAATTTGAAGGTACGCCACATGGAAGAGTTAAAATATTTCTTTTTCATAGATTTCAATCTACCCAGGAATCATGATCTGTGGAATCCCAAATAAAATTATGTTTCATTAAAAACCCTCCAAATGAAATTATATCTAAGAAAGTGACTAAAGACGTATAGGTTCTTAATTCCAAGACCTCTGAGAGAAAGTGGCATACACCATTGCTTTAATGGAACCGTGATATCCCCTCTTTTAAGAATTATTACTCTCTAAAAAACTCTTAATGGATGTTTTAATTATTTTGAGAAACTAATTATTCCATCTTTACACCATAAAAGAACAATTGACCTTTTCATACGGAAAATTATTCCAACCATAAAGATAGAATTACCTTTCCAAGAGATCATGATTATTTTAATTTTACATAAAATGGGGATAAAGTAGCTTGCATGGGGACTTCCCGAAACACTTCGAACTAAACATTTGATGAATGTAAGAGTTCTTTTTATGTTTTCCAAGTCACTAATGATGAAAAATTTTCTATAAGAAGAAATGTTTTTCTAATGAAAATCTAATATTTATTACAACTAATATACTAGACTGATAATTTTTCCTAATAAAGGTTGGATTTTTATATTATTGATATTTATATTAGCACTCAAGGTGAAAGGAATAACTTCATTGTTATAACATAAATGTGAACGATAAGATAGACCACTAGAAGCCCAGATGATTTTAAAATCACTCATATCTTCTAAATTGAGAAGCATCATTCTAAGATAGTCCTCTTGTATGAAAATGATAATGGAATATGGGGGAACACCATGCATGAACCCTATTTGGAGCGTAAAATATCCCATTTGAGACCCTTTAATGAGAATTTAAATGCGAGTAGATTCAAGAACAACTTGCATCCAATTAAAATCATCACATCAATGCCAAAGTCAATAAGGAACCTACAAATAGAATCATACTCTATGTTGTCAATGGATTTCTTAGCATCCATATTTTAACTAATGTTACATCCCCTTTATAGTTTTCCTAATAATATTAACACATTCATTGGTAGTTATGTTAATTTTGTCAATGGATATCTATTTTATGAATCCAAATTGATTACAAGAGATAATTTTTTTAGAGACCTTGGTAAGCCTATTCACCAGAATTCTACCCATTATTTTTTGGTGGTGTTAACAAGAGGAACCTGCCTAAATTTACTAAGGCCCCATGTAATTTTAACCTAGCGAATGAGGGAAAAATATTCAACAATAGTATTATTATTGAGAGATCTACCCTTGAAATAGCAAGTGAACAATTTATTGACATCATAATGACTAATATCACAGAATGTATAGAAGAAATAAATAGTGAAGTCATAAGATCCATGATAGCTCTAATCATTTTGTCCAACGACTGTATCCTTGTTTTCAAAATCAATAGGAATTGAGGTGATAAAAATATTAACTTCATCTCTTACCAAAATTAGAATGATTCCCTAAACAAATCCATTTTGGTTGGAGGTCTATTAAAAATATTCATGTTTAATGAGACGATATTATTTTTAAGGCATTTCCTATTTTCAAAAATCTAGCCACCATCATTGAGAAGTAAAAGTTGAATGGTCACCCTTAAATATTTATAATGACAAATGTAAAATTCAATGATTCTCTCACCATAATTGAGTCATCATGTTTTTAAATAAAAAATATAAATATTCACTTTGATCATAAAAATGTCTTTGATGTTGGATGACATCTCATATTATTGTTTAATTCTTATAGATAATTTATTCATAGTTATATCTCTTGAAGTAGATGAATATAGTTTTCAATAGAGTCAATATACTTCTCTAATGAGTTGAAGAAATTTATGGTTCACTATTTCATTCTAGTCTTGAGAAATTTTCTCTTGAGGATAAATAAAAATGGATAATCAATATGATCCATCTAGGCCTTTATTTTATTGAAAATATTTCCATATTTAGTATTAAGAACCGAATAATTATTAATATTTAAGAGAAGTTATGTGTTCCTTTATTTAGTAAGAAAAATAAAAAGGATTAGAAGGTGATTAGATTCAGACCATGACAAAAAACAACTAAGATAGAGACCCATGTATTCAAGGAGTCATCATTAGTAGAGTCTCACGAAATTATATTGGATTTCAATATATTTAAAGGTTTTCTATACCAATTGAATTTATCTCCCACCAAACATTTCTCAAACATCTTCTTTTCTTCATGTCACGATCTGAAACCCTTTATTTAAATAGTGTGGGTGATAGTTCCAAGATTCTCTTCAGAGTTAATAATGGAATAAAAATCCCAATTCATATACTTAATTCATTAATTACATTCAAGAAGGAAGTGATTTACCCTTAAAGATCCCTTCTATATTGGTATACATTGAATGAAAAAAATAGAATAGATGTTTTGTCTACCATATCTTGAAAAAATAAATGTGACAATCTATTCACAATTACTAATAATGACAGGAATTTCAATGTCAATAATATCCACCCAACTCCAAAAAACTATGGATATTAGTCATAGATCATGGTCTATGATATTTTTTAGTAACATCAGTCTTAGATCTTTTTACCGATATACCATCACGTGTGATCAGAAAATCCAAGAATAAATTTTTTTAGATTGGTTTAAAACTTTATAAATATAGAAAAGAACATCTCTCTTCTCAAGGCCTTAAATATAATATTTGTATGAACTTAATTAACATTCATTATATTTTAAAATATTATAATATAATCTAAAAAGACAAAAAATTTAATGATAATATATGAATAAACATTTCATTAGATCCACTAATATAGAATATAATTGGAAAGTCCAAATGGAATCACTATAAATTCATATTGTCTATGACACATACAGAAGGCTATGTTGGGCGTGTATAATCTTTTGACCCTCAATTGATGATATTTGGTACAAAGATCAATATTTGAGTAGAATTGAGTTCAAAAAAATTGATCAAAAAAATCATTAATATTGGGTAGAGGATTCATATTATTGATTATGATGATGTTATATTCTTAATAATCAATAAAAAGATTCATTGATATATATTTATTCTTATAAAAATGAGCAGGCACACCAGGGTGATAAAATTTGTTAAATGAATCCCTTATCATGTTTCTCCTAGAGTTACTTCTTCAATTATGAAAAGTCAATCATGTCCATTCTATATGGATTTATTTAAATTGTAGTGACACCATGAATGAGTCATATTGAAACCCAACATCAATATTTAGAGTAATATTCAAAAACTCATTATGATAATCTTAGAGAAACACTCACTCATTTTACATATATTAACTATTGTGTTTCTCCCCATTAATTTGATATAAACATTCATCAAAAAAATGAATTAAGACCTTTAAAATGTAGGAAACTTCCTTTGGATTCAAAAAATGATTATCACACTGATGGATGATGATATATTCCTTCCGAATTTTAAATTTTTCTTTCATTTAATGGAAATGAATATAGGCTCTATATAGAGTGATAATATGTAGGCCTAAAATGACAGGTAATAAACTAGATGTCGAATAATAATATCTAAGATAGGAACATTCCAAAAAACATCTAACATGTAAAATATTATAGACACAAGATGCGATCATCATAAAATTTGGAGTTTCATTTCTAACTCAACATCTAATTATTGATTAGTAATGTTATACCCATAAAAAATTCTTAATGTATAAATGACTAGGTAGAAGGAGAACTAGATAAGACAGTTATTGTTCTATATTCGATGATAGGAGTTTCTTTTTCCACTTCATTCTCATTTCCCAATTCAGTAGATGTGGTCACATTAACTATCTAGTTTTCTCCAGGGTTAAGTTGTTTTTAATTCCGATCATTATCATTAAACCTCATATTAATGTACCATTTTTCATAATAACCATAATCCTTCGAATTAAATAATTAGAGTAAGGGTGGTTCTTTTATATGATCTCTCTATAAAATAGCTTCATTAAATTTCTTTTTTATAACACATATATATTCTTCTGCATGATGTAATCCTTTTACACTCTTGAAAAATTTACTTGCCCCCTTAGTAAAATTTCAACCAATATTGATTCCATATTTCAAGAATAATGGAAAAGAAGTTTTATTTATTCTATGTCTTTTATTATAATAAATTCTTATTAATTACATATTTCCATCTTATCAAAAATATTATAATTATTGAAGTCTTAAGTCTCCATTTCCACTATAAGAGCACATTAAAAAATTTATTCACTGATACCAATGTCTCTTACTATTAACACCTTTCTGTGAATTGGTTTTAATCTGCTAAAGAATCCATAGTTTTTTCATAGTTTTATGATAAACCCATAATCATAACTCATAAGATGTATTAAATTTTCCTCATAGGTGCCAATGGATTCATCATCATTATTCTTGATCTCATAGAAATATCTCCCCATTCATATGATTAGTTGAATGAATGTACATACTAGAAAATAAACTCTTAAACTCACCTCATTCCATGGATTAAATTCACTCTCTCTACCTTATATTATTGATATGTTTCCCCTATTGAGTAGTCTTATCTTTTAAAAGATAAAAAACTAAGACAAATTTTTCTTACATAGAGTAATTTAAAATAGAAGTAATATTTTCATTGGAAATAGTCCATTTCTCCTTAATTAGTGAATAAAATGCCATAAAAAAGAATGTGGAAGTTTACATATGAAAGACTGGATAGTTTGTGGTTCCCTACATGGATGTTTTGAAGATCAACATGATTTATGGATAAAGAGAGTTGTGTGAGAATTTTTTAAAAAAATCATTCCAATTCCCATGCAGTTTGTTTTCTCATGAAGACAGTCATTTCATTTTCCATCACATTATGTGTTAACATGATTCCACATTGATCCAGTCATTCACTAAATCCAAAATCAATAGTGGTAGCATTAAATTAAAATTATCTGAATGAGAAATCATATATTAATAAAAATCATTCTTAAGATGTCATAAATAATGAAACCGTCCTATGAACCTATGAAATATCAGGTTCCCCCATTATCAATTTCAACTCCTTATATATTTTCTTATGTTTTATATCATATATTAATTATAAAATTAGATTAAAAAACTCTATTACATTCTCTAATAACGACATAGGACACCAAACAATAAGATATAAAATATTGAAACATTTTAGATGAATATTCTATACATGTTAATAAAACACATCCCATAACAATAAAGGATCGTTGAATTTTGAGTCTAGATTGATAAATAACTTATTTATTGGATGATGTGTAATTTAATCCACAAATAAAATCAAAAATATTACCCTTATTATATATATCCGACTTAATAAATTTATTTATAACATGGGGTGAAGGAAACATAATAATGGGGCTAGATCAAATTCTCTATAAGGGTACACAGGGGAGATATCAGTCAATCATCGGTTGGTATAAGATTAACATAAGGTATTGTTAACATGATAATAAATTATGAAAAAATATCACCCACTATTTCAAACAAAATAAATAATAAGTTATTGTATAACACTTTTGTTTATCAATGACACGAGTCATAGGACTGAACAATCATCAATAATAAATCACAAGAAAACAATTCATATCACATGCATAAGAACATGTCATAAGAGTGTGACATAATAGTGTGGAACAATCATAATAATAAAAATACTTTTAGTATTCATTTATCACTATGAAAAATATCATAACCCATTGAATAAAGTACGATAATGTATTTGATAGGATAACTTCATGAAATCCCAACATGGGGGGTGAATAAATGTGGATTGAATCTTAATATAATTTATGTTTTATTCATTAATTACAAATTCAAATATTCAATTATGAAATATTTCTCTCTTTATCTTTATTTTGGTCAATATATTGATACATAATAAGAATGAAACATAGGATAACACCAGATATTTTTAATGAGGTTTACGTTTTTAGGATGACTATGTCCCTGGAGCATCTAAGTTGTTATCCCATGTTCAAAAATTCATTATTATTATCAACATAAGCCTAAGAAATGGTAATACTAAAAAACCCGGATATTTTTAAAAAATATTTCTCATCCAATAATTATATTTTATCAATATGTTTTGTTACTTGAAACAACGTGTTTAAATGAAACACGTAACATTGTTACTATGTTAGGTTTTCTTCATCCCATTGCCATTGGATTTTTAGGTATGAATAGTAATTACTAAATTTTGAAATGTATAATATATATATATTTATAAAATTAATTCATTCGTTATTAAATGATTATAATAAAAAAATTTAAAATAAAGGTGATGTTTTTAATGAAAATATTTTTTTTCATGAAAATTATATTTATATTAATAAATTCAAAAAATGCTAGGGTGAATCATTTTAATAACATTTAAATATTATTTAAATTTTCAAATTCTTTAAACATTCAATTTTTTTCTGTATATATGATAATAATAAATCCCTTTTTATTCTTAAAAATGTATTTTTTAACAGTCGTTTTAATCACATTTTGAAAATTCAAATGAATATTAATTTATTTCATTTATAGGTGTTGAATTAGACAAAATTAATTATGTAACACAAATGCAGTATTTCTCATTTTAATAAAAAATCTAATAAATGATTTTAGGAATATTAAATATGATATAGTTTGAATGAGTTATTATGACTCAAAAATTATATATATATATATATATATATGAAATATTATGTATTTTTTGCATCATAATATTTTAATTAACCATTTTTAATAATGTATTTAATGAAAAATTAATTGAATAGTATTAGAATTGACCGTAACCATATTCTATCAAAATAATGTATTATTAAATTATTTGAAAAGAAGTCTTTAAATAATGAAATATAGATATTATATGGTCTAAAATGTCATAAATTGGAAAATTTATGTAATAAGTATTAGTTTAAAGGTAACAAAATACAACCCTTTAATATTAATTTTATTTAACACACTTAAGAAAAAATAGATAACTAAGGATTAATCAAAATGATAAAGTGTAAATTAAACCAAAAATTTCTAAATTATACTATATGATCTTATTAAAACCCTATAGTATCATATCATCCAATATATGGAAATTTGGGGGTGTTTATGTTGAGAAATAATTTGTTATAAATTAATCTTTTGAGAAATTCTAGAATAGCCCATCATCTAAATTTTAAAAGGGAACCTCCTTCCTCAATTATTAACACCCATTTGAGCCTCCTATATTAATGAAACTCCACCATTTTCCCTTATAAACATTCCTATCCAAATTCTAGAGGGTTTTATCCTCTAAAATACAAAACCTATATCCCTTCATAAGATATCTGAAGGAGTCATTTGAAAGAAGAGGTAATTGATATAACATATCACTTTCTTTTCTAGTTTTACATACCTCCACTAACTATATATTATTTATCATAAAATAATAACTTAAAAATTCTAAATATTCATAAATCTTATTATGATTATGAAAAATCTTTCATAAACACCATTTCTAATCAAACAAGAATTGGAAATACCGTTCATGCATATATATGAATTACCGTTTCCATGTAGTAATACAATTCAATTTTCATCACCATATTTTAGGGATATGTTTTCTGATAGGTTTAATGTTCATATATTATATTTATGATATAATTATTCTTATGTAATTATAATATCACATCTACCTAATAACCATCTAATTTATTTAAAAATTATAACGTCGTTCGTGTGTATGTGTGGACTACCACCTCCATGACATGATCTGGTTCATTTTTAATTTATATTTTAACAATATTTTAATAATAAAAAATTTAATGAATAAATATGAAATATATGATATAATAATGATACTAGAAATTTTATTTAAATTATACCTTTTTTTATTCCATCCTCTAGTTAATGAAAATAGCATTCATGCATACTTATGACCTACCGTCTCCATGAATAGGGTAATTCATTTTTTATCAATATATTTTATGGATGAATATCAATTTGTATATATGTAATATTTAAACTATTTATATCATGATTAACTCATGTTAGATTATTTATCCATGATAATTGTATAAGTACCATAACGAGTGAATTAAAATTCATATTTCAAAAAAAACATTTCACACCTAGAAATAGAGATTTTAATTAGGAATTGTCGATAAAAGGGGGTGTGAAATTATTTTAAAGGTATTTTATATTATAATATAAGTAGGAAATTTTTTATTATATATATTTATAATAAATTTAATATTATTTTATAGGACGATAGAGTTATTTTGATGCAAGATGAACTCATGGTATGTTTTTATGTCACAATCTCATTGTTTACTAGGATTGATTATGAATCATCCCCCGATTATGAAATCTTATGATACATTAGTTAAGAAAACCAATTTATTTCTTTTCCTAATTTTATTTCTTGAAAATTAATTTTGTATTATAATTTTTCTCAACATATGTACTGCATATTCTGAAAATATGTTTTTAATGAAAATCGACTTAATCTATCTCTTCCATTGCAAAATTATTTTTTCCATGTACATATTTTATAAATAAAATTTGAATACAATTTTTACTATTATACTATTATTTCTTAAGTTAATTTTCTCCCTTTTTTATTTTTTAAAAAATTGTTCATATGGAATCATCTTCTCTTTTTTTGAATGAGACACTTTTTTAATTTTTTTACCAAATTGTAAAAGGAATATTTTCTTCAAACTTATATAGAATGAACAGAACATCCTTAAATACTTAACACTAAATAATTTAATCTTCCTTTAAACTTCTTGATTATTAGTGTAAAAAAAATTTGTTTGCATAATATTTCTAAATTTTCTAGATTTTTATGAAGTAACTTCGAAAGAGAAAAGTTATTTTTCTCATGTTTGTTTTAATGATATTTATATTCCTCAATGACAAAAAACTTTGATTTAAATGATGATTTATTGGATATATTATCAAAGGATAACGACATTACTCTTTATATGGATGTTTTATATTTATAATATCATAATTAATATGAAACTAGTTCAGTTTTCATGGGTTATTTAAGAAATGTTCATGAAACCCATTTCTCTTCATGCGTTCTGGTACGATGAACGATTTATGATCTTAGGTCACACACATATATAATTTTAATTGTTTGATGGGTGGGACCTATATATACCTCCAATTAATTGGGTAAATATTGATGTCTCTTGATATATATAGGTCTAGAATGAGGATTGAGAATTATTCAAAAAAGATATTTGTCCATAATTTGTATACATTGATTATTTGGGGAGTTAACCCATTAAACTATGATAGTATTGGAAAAGAGTCACGAGTTATAATGAAATGACATTATATACTTATGTGAATTCTAGAATTCCATGTCTTATTCCAATGTTATACTCCCACGGCTCATGTTATTTGGCTCCTTTAGGATTCATGTCTTATAAATTACCATGATTTATGCCCTGACTGAATATTTTGATAAATGATATACATGTGAAGGTTTTAAAATCATTATATCATGTTATCACAAACCTTTTCTCATATTATGATCATATGATCATTTATATCTCTATTTATTTACAATTATTGAGAATCCATGATAAAACATTATCATATTTCCATTCCCAGGTTATGAAGAAAGATTTCATTTCTTATGTATCTAAGAAATGTGATAATTAAAAATATATAAATGGGAGATGACGTATAACTATAATGAAACAATAGTACATGTTTAAAAGTTTCTAAGGATACTAGTCCTATTAGATTCTATATTGGATCATTATATTATATAAATATTATACATATATATAGATGTACTATATATATAAAAAAATTATGGGTTCTTATAATGACCTTGAGATAATAATCCTGACACCAAAAAAATACAATACAAGAGAGGAATTTTTTATCCTTCGTAAAGGATAATAGTCTTCTAATTTCATTTGAAAAGGTTCAATTGTGATGGATTGAGTCCCTCATAGACTATTTTAATGATCATATTCTTCTCTTATAGTAGTCACATGGACAACCACAATGATATTCAGTTTTCTACAAAAGAATGATTTTTGGATGGATCTCTTACAACTTCATCTTGGAATGTGACCAACAAAAACACATAAATACTCTCTCTTATTCAAGATGATATAATAAATAAATATATAAGATAGATCACATAATTACACATTTCTTTTTCATCTTTTATGTGAATGGATTTATATTACACTTCAACACCTTCTTCTTTCATTCAATTAGATAATTTCATACACGCATAGATTCAGGTCATATTTTTATTAATTTTTTTGGCTTTTCTATATTCATGGGTATGAATATATAAATACAAATACTTATATATTAATCATATTTAAACTACTTCAAATCAGAGTCATTAATTTTTAAGATCATAATGTTATAACATTATTCCAATTCTTCCAACATTTTTTATAGAAAACATGATTCTTTCCAAGGGGAAATATTATAATAGTCCTCATAATTTACTAACATAAAATTCATCATAAGATCCCCACATTGTGGTTCTCTTGATATTTTCACATAAACATTTTGAAATTTCTCCAATAGCAAGCAACATAGAACTCTCATTTAGCATATTTTCATGTTCTATAACATGGAAACAAATTATATGGTGAAGAGATCTCCTATTACCACTACTATATTCTCTATTTTTTGGTTTTTCTCCTTAGATAAAAATATTGAAACTACAAAAAAATCACACTGTACAAGTCCACATTTCTATTTTTTCATTTTCCATTAATATACATTATTGAATTACCTTACACGAATCTTCATGTATAATAATTTGTACATGTGGTGCTTCTATAATATTCACCTATGTATAAAATAAGCTATATGATTACATATTCACATATGTTGGATATTTTGGTACATAACAACATTACAATTGTGGATCTCTATTATCATATAGAGTGATATTTGAAAATGTTACAACATTCTCTTACATTGCCACAAATACCTTTGTGAATTTGGATCTGTGGGGAGAACAAATATGTTGGTAGGTATTCCCGTACAGAGTATAAAATGGATATATAAATCATTCAAGTATATCCTATATTAGGTTGTGTTGATATTCATATATACATAAATTATTTAGCTGAATCTATAAACTTTTATATTTAACTCCTAATAACTTGGATCATATTCGTCTGACTTCTTAGACTTTTTTACCACTTCAAAAATTCTCAATAATATATCAGATTATGATCCATCATACATCAAATATTCCATTCATTTTCTTTGAAAATATACTCATCAATCATAAAAAAATTATTCTACATAGAATCTCCCTGACAATATCTTCAAGTACTCTAACAAGTCTAACCTTTTCCATCAAGTAATTAAATACATAAAAATATAATGGAAACTCCATTATTATAATCATTTCATATTGAAGTAAGTATACATGGGAAATACCAATGAAGAATACGTTTATACTTTAGATTATTATTGTAAATACCTTAATAAATTATATACATAATTTTTAAGCTTTATAATAATCCTTTTCCACATATATAATGGTTGTAATTTTTTATCATGGTTAGTATTTTAAATATATATTATTTATATTACCCTTTTACATGACATATTAAGATAGTTTCTTCATTATATATGGAATTCTTATTCCATAATTCATTATTTCACGTGTTTTTAATTTGAGAACCAACACCAACTTCATTTCCTTATATGGTTGGTATAAAAAAATATAAATAATGATGAAATATGGGGGAACCTCCTTGTTAATAAATGTGAGATGTTTTATTGAGAAATTCATCTCAACTATCTCACTCTTTTTAATTTATCTCTATTCCAAAGTGGAAAATACATGATTTTATATTAGTTTTTCAAAATTTATTTTTCTTTGATTATCATGAGTTTTTTATTCTCTCATTTTTTCATAACATTATTTTGACATGATACATTAATAAATAATGATCTTTCTAGTTTATCTTTCATGTTATTCATGGCTTCCTTTTGGGAAATAATAAATGTTCAAAAATTCTTTGAATTCTGTTAAACTTGATTTCATGTTTCACACAACTCCATAAGAGATTTTATGATATGTAATTTTTACAACCTATCATGAAATTGAATTTATTCTTTATGTATATTTTTTCATTCCCGTTAGATTTTTTGTTTTTTGGGGATTATAATGATTTTAATTTTTCAAAAACAAATTATCTATTTTCCTAGAAATACATTATAAATATTATCAACAGTTTTAGACATTAGACATTGATTTCTAGATGGTATCTTCCCCAAATTTATCATTTTTCTTCTACCTTGGATTGTATGTTCATTATATCAATTATTGTTCCATTAAACATTCACATTTATGGCATATTGATTGGTTTCAAGGATGTTTCCACTTTTTTATAAACAATAATCAACTTCTTCCTTCTGTTGAAACATCCAACTTTGACTTTTTTGGATTATTGTAAACTCCAATATATTTTTTCATCATGTTTACAAAGGATAACTGACAAGCCTTATTCAGATAATTCATGGAAAGTTTTTTCATCATCTTTCACATGATTCATTCATAAGGTAGACTTCTCTGTTTTCTTCAGCTTCTATGTAATTATATTAGGATTTTTTCTATTTTTGTGGAGGAATGATTTATCTTTTCACGATTTTTCACATTTTCCAATCCCTTTGAAAATACCATTGATCTTATGAAGTGTTCCAAATACTTTTCTTTTATAAATATTTTTCTTTATATCCTATAGATGTTTTAGCCTCACATGTTTTCTTCGCCTCACTAAATTATCTTATTTTATCTCATTGGATAACATATTATACAATATGTCCACAACCATATTATCAAATCTATTTTAGTAGAAACAATAACAACCAAAACATAGTTTATTTGTCTATATCTCAAACATGTATGATTTCCAAAAACATGTACATTGCAACATTTTAGAATTAGTATAAATTTTTTGATCTTCATTATTGAAACATCATGTCAAATGAATTGTTATATAAATCATTGACGGGATGGTAGGATTATTCTAACTTATCATCATCCATATTTGTATTTATTTTGAATTGAATCCAAAAACATTGAAAAAATAAGATTATCACATATATTAATTTCATAATTTTTTGACACCAAAATATTTGTGTTTGATTTATATTGATAATTAGATAACCTTAGTGTATTATTTCGACTAGGTTGAGCTCTTTCATCACAAGAATCCTCAATAAGGACATGTTTGGAAACAAATACATTTTCATATTTTTTTAAATATTCATATTGTAATCTTTCTAGATTACCTAATTAATTTTCAATATTTATGAATTTCAGGGTATGGATTCTTATATAAAAATACAATGGTATCATTTTTTCATCACATTCATACGTCATTTTTTCATTACAATCCTCATGCCTCTTTCTATTTTCTTTTAGAAGATGATAAAGATCATTAATCATGTTGTATTTGATATATAGATGAGAACATATGAAGGTTATAAATTGTTTTAATGAATTTATATTATCCTCAAAAAATTTCATAGAATATTTCTTTTCTTGAATTTTGTTGAGCCACTCATCTTCAAATATAGAGAATCTTTCCACATCTCCCCTTTTATTTAACTTATTATTTCTATATTTTTAAATTTATTAACCAATATTGTTATTCTTTATATCAAATCATTCAAAATTATATTATTTTTTACCTTCATGTTGGGTGATATCTTCATTCATACTTCTAAAAATTCCATAGATATATGAGACAGTTTTTTTGGGTAAGTGATACATGGATTTTTTTATAAAACCAATTAACTTTTCTTATGAATAGTTATGAAAATGATGGACTAAAAAGATACTTGGTTATTCTGTAGGAAAAAATTTATAAGTTATTTTTGGTAACCATTCATAATGTAGAGATGAAAAATACATGAGATCAAACTATTTTCCAATTCCTTACTGGTGGATTTTGGACCCAAACATCCACATTCCATGGAAGATTTTTCTTAAACATTATTGTTTCCTAAGGATACTAATAGTTTCCCTCATTATGTAAGAGTTATGTATTATAAAGATTTTAAGAGGAGGATCAATAATATATGTAATATAATTACTTTCACTCTGATTACCATCAAATGGTAGAGATTTATTCTTCTCAAATTATACCTTTCTAAACTTCATTGCTTCCATTTTATTCTAGTTCATCATTATCTTGGAATACATATCATCCTTGATTACATATACAGGGTAGTCAATTTTTTTTCAAATATGTAATTCATGTAGAATCATTAAAATAATAAGACAATAATTCAAATAAATCTTCAAATATGATAATCCAATTGATGTGTGACCTAAGATCTATTACCAATTAATAGGATCAGTCTGGGATATTCCCACACTTAGGGGGTGGGAGTTAATTAGTTTGGTGTAACTTATTTTCCAATTCTACATTAATATCTTAATTACCTTTTAACGTATTTAGTGAATTAATTTACTTCTCATGACCTCTCATCTGGTCTATATATAAAGATAGAAAATGTAAGAAGCCTAGGAGAACAATATGATTTATTAGCAGTGTTCACCTTTTTTTGGATAAATACATCACTAGTGTATAATTTTTATTATAGTATATGCATCAATTGCATATAATTACAAATATAATCCTAGACACGAGTTTGAATTTGAAACTAAAATCTTGGAATAGAATAAGTAAAATTAAATAGAGGTAATTTTCCCCTTAAAAAAGAGACTGTGCTTATAATTCCTATAAAGAAAGATCCCCTCTGGTGGCTTCATACCCTCATATACTATAGGTATTATCTTATTATATTTTTATAGAAATTATATTGTGTCTTAAATTTTCTTCATAATTTTTTAGTAGAATTTTATAACATGGATTTCTCCTAACTTCAGCTACAAATGTGATCAACATCAATAGATCTGAACTATCCCTTATTCGTAATTCTATAATGAATGATGTAAATTGTTTTCACTCTAAATATCCACCTAATTTCATATTTTTCAGTTTTGAAGAACTTTTGTAGCACTAGAACACCTTCTTATTTCTTCGACTCAGTTAATTTATGGCACACATAAAGTTGGGTCTTATTTCTCTTCTTCTTTCAGCTTGTTGTATATTTACAGGTATGCACTGTCAACAAAATCTCCCTAAATCATCCATATTTTAGAATATATTCACAGGTTACATAGTGAAGAATCTAGAAAAAAATTATCCAATCTAACTAATGTATATATATAGTATTCTCTAACATTGAATATCTTTATCGTATTATAATTACATTAAATGTCATCCTTTAAATATCATGACTTATAGGTTAAAGAAATTTTCAAATTCCTAAAAAATGTTTGGATAGAAATTTGGTTCATTCCACATAATGGTGTTTTAATCAGTGGAGTATTTATTTAAATTCAAATTCTCCCAAATATCTTCACCTTTTATTTCACATGATATTTCCAAAAAGTCATGGTGATGTCGATCTTATCACATGGGATGTGGAATACTCTTTTAGTATAGCTGCATGCATTGTGATATTGCACCATATTCTATAGTATAGAGATCTAATTTCATCAGAACTAGATTATAGCATTACATATTTATATTTTTATTATAAAATTTGGATACTCATATGAATTCCCTAATTATGTATGAAAGTTCAATTTCATGAATTTCTATTTAGGAACATTACTAAATTCCCTTACGTGAACATTTACTTAACAATATTTGGATACATGGAGCTCCTATCACATTTTATTTGAAATTTAATTGGATACGTGTATCTCCGTTAACATAAATCGGATGTTTTTCTATGAAAGAACATTTGGATACTTAGATTTCAACTCACAAACAAAACAACATTTTACTAATTTTTAAAATTCTCTTTCATTTTCATAAACTCCTATGTGAATTTATATGCATGGGGAAAATTGATACATTATCACGTATTACCATATATAGAAGAAAATAATGATGTGGATAATTCTATTATGTCCTCGGTTTTGTTACATAAATCTTTGTATGAAGATGAACTCTTTACATGAATATGGAAAATTCCATATTTCACTCAAAATTAGTTGGTTGCTCTTTTTATGACATCATAGACTTCTAAACCACTTCAAGACTTCAAAATAATGTTTTATAAAATGATCCTTCATCAAACAACACTTTCATTTAGTTACTTTGAAGATCATATCATTAATCATAGAAAATAATGGTTTTTACCTACAAGTTTACCAACCAGATCTTTATGTATAGTAGCGACTCACTCCTTTTCCATTAATGGATCAGAGCCTTAAAAATAAAATTAAAACACTATTAACATCATCATTTTTATATGAAACTAATATTCATATAAAATACAATGCAATATCATTTTTATACATGAGGTTATTATCTCATCTACTTCAATAGATAATGAATCCAAATATTAAGTTGTATATTCACCCTTTGAAATATCTATGATGGTAGAACTTTGGACACTTATTATTTTCTGAGATTAATTTATTAGTATCTTCATGAATATTATCAATTAGATTTTCTTCTATAAATTCATTCCAATATTTAATTCACCAGATCAATTTAACATAATTTATGTTTCCACTCTCTTTGAAAATAAAAAACCTCAAACAGAATTTTTGTTAATCAGTATTGGGTATACAACCCATCCACTTTTTATTTTTAGTGGATGGAGTCCCTTACAATTTTTGGATCAGTCCATATTCCATCTCATATTGTCTCAAGAGATAGAAATATTAATTTAATTTAATAAAAGATTATAATTGACCAAACCATAAAATAATTAAAACTACACATATGTATTCCAAAATATTATAAACTCTTATTTTTTATCATCATATATCATATCAGAAAAATGATTTTATTAATTGTTTTTTATTACATAATCATAAAACATACTAAAAAATAACAGGGATGGTATATTTAGGACATATCCCCAATGGATCATAAGAAACATTAATGTATGTTGGATTAGATGAAATGTATTTTTAAAATAAAATTAATTGAGTTCTTTAGAAAATGTCGAAAAATAATCAGTTATTTTATAATCATTCATGAAAATTTAAAAAAATCAAAATGATCATATTTTTATTTATTTGAAGGAAAATGTGTGATATTTTAATGGATGCCTAAAATAAAATATCAGTCATGGAAGAGGGAATATTAATTCATTCGGTTAAATGTTAAAACATTGATTCCTATTATATAATTTTTAAGAAGTCAAAAATAACCCAAACAGAAAAAATTAATGATTACATTTTAATGCATTGGACATGATCATATCCCCTTATATATAAAATTTGTATTTATTATACATTTATTCTGTATCTATATTCATCAATATGACTTACCTATAATATCTTATCACTAATTCATAAATAATTCTTCATTAAATCCTAATTTTGTGTGTTAATTGTTTTATTTTTTAGACATGTTTTGATTTAATCCTCTCAGTAATTAAATAATTTTCAGGGATTCATGATATATATAATTCTATTCATGATATAAATACCATATTAAATCATTATATGAAATTTCAGAATCTTCCATGAAATTTTGTGATAGAAAAATTAAATACATCACTTAGGGAGATGATAATCTTTATGTACTCATGATTGTTGTTTTCAATTTCCAATATGAAAATAAAAGAAATTTTAAAAAAATATTATATTTAAGAAATACTAATTATATCACAAATATAATACAGTTTAATTAAATATATTATTTTATCCATCCATGTTAGGTGGTGATGAAATTTTTTTTCTCTTCATAGAGATGATTGTTTGTACAGAGACATGACCAATGATTTCTATTCTCATTACATGGAAGGATATATTGGTAGATAATATATTATATTTCAAAAAACATAATTATATAATTAAAATCATATATATACACAAAATAATTCACAATAACCATTCACAAAATGAGGTAATGAATAATGGTAGGTTCATAGAGGGTATATTCCATCTATACGTATAAGTAATACTTTCACTTTACATTTGATAGTAAATATTTAGATAAAACATATTACACATGTATAATAAAATTTAAATATATATATGATATTAAAGTAATTATTTTAGGATTTATATAATATATTTTAAGGTGGTAGAAAATTAATTAAAAATGAAATGAGTAAGTTATTATTTAAGAAACCTCATTTGGATTACAACTTAAACCTTTTTTATTTAGACTTTGCTGAAGCCAAGAAGAACTAGAACATGGTGATGAAATTTAGGAAGGTATTAGGGTAGTTATTGAATGCTCTATAATAATTAATGTTATTTAGTAATCAAGGATATTAGGTATTATGTGATACCCAATATCTGTACAGTTTATGAAATTAAATTCATGGGTATTAATGAACAATTACAAACGGTAATAACCCCAAAACTAAAATTGTTAAATTCTCACCACCATGAAGGATTTTCTTCCCAGAAATCATTTTTTACTTCCAAATGTGAGGGTACTGAGATTGTATCTAGGTCTCCCATTGTCACATGATCTACTAGATTTACCCATGCTACCAATGAACATAAACCATGTGAATAGATAAAAGTCAAATGACCCTCAATAACTAATAATCTAGAAGGGAAGTTTTTTCTTCTATGTTCATCTCACACCTATCAATAACATTAATTATTTCATACATATATCTCCTATGTTATGAAATATTTAATATCATATTCACTTGGTACAACCATGAGATTAAATCCTTGTGGTAGGAAACCTCGCCCATCTAGTATTGGATCTATAATTAACTAATATTTCTCATATTTATCATTTGATCTCATCCAAATATCTAGAAACTAAACTAAGGTGAGACCTTAAAAAACCCATGATCACCCTAATTGAACTCCAAGGGCCTTTATCGGATTTTCATTTAGAACATATGATAACATTTATATGTCTTTACTAGTTCTGGAATTATCTGAACCATCTATATCTACACCACCATCAACACTGGCACTGTAAGTGTTGACTCCCCCAAATCATAAAAGTATAAGGGAGACCTCCATGGTCTCTCATAAAGGGTCTCTAATGGTTCCATTCCATTAATTTAGTGATACCTATAATTATATGAAAACTACATAAATCGAAAATGGACATCCCATATCTATGAAATATATAGGACATAAGCCCTCAAAATATCATCTAGGACCAGAATAGTCCACTCGGTTTGGACATCAATATGTTGGTGGGTATTCATTATCATGTACAAATGATTCTCAAAATACTTCTATAATCATCACTATTACCTGAATGTAAATCATGAATTGTGTTTATAAACAATCATTAAGGGAACATCGTGAAGTCAAATAATCACCTAAATTCATAAGAACCCTAATCTCTCAATATTACTCTTCTCTATAACAAAAGTAAATGAGCCTACGTGTTGTGTCTGTCAACATCTTCCTAGATTTTTTCATCACATTATTATAATAAAGGATGTCCCATTACAAAATCCATGGACATTATATAAAATTTCTACTCTCGAAACTTGAGGTGTGAATCCAAATCTCACAATACCTACTTATCTACCTTCATGTGCAGATAAGAGTGGAATTCTGAGACAAACATAGCCACATTTTCCTTCAACTCTATCCACTAAAACTACCACCAACAATCATGGTGTGTCATTACCAAATTAACATGTATTCTAATATGATATTTATAAAACTCATGTAGTGTATCTTCACCATGAACAACAGATACATCAATCAATCATGGAATTTTTATAATGTATTATCCTCTTTCAAAAAATTAAGTAGGTGAATAATATATGAATATATGGTCATTTAAAATATCATAATCAATGCTCCCAAACTAAGCTTCCCTTATACACTGAAGAAGTTTAGGGATCACCACCTACAATTAGAGATATTTTTCTTCACCTATTTCCTCTAAAGACAACTACAATGTGGCTATATTCTTGGAATCATCACCTAATAATCATAAAAAATATTTCATTTAAAGATTATCTACCACTTCCTTCTCTTTACAAAGAGTACAGACTATATCAAAGTCGCCAACATATAAAAATTACATCCAATTCTTATGTCTTAGGTTCAGGTATCTTTGTGTAATGATATACATGAGATTTTTATGATAAGAGTAAAAGAACCTCTCACCCAAATGATAACATGACTACATGTTTAGAGTGAAATCCCTAACTATTAATTCTAATTCCTAGCTCACATATTTTTTTCATGGGATATCATATGTTAAAATCATTAATCAATCAATTCCAACCTATACATATAAAAAATCCAATTATAGATCATAAGGAATCATAATATATAACATAATATACCATTTTTTTATAGTCAAATAAAATGAACTCTTATCAACCTTCACTATAACTCATTAATGGTATTTTTAAATTTCTATGACAAAAAATTGACATCCATTAATAGTCAATGATATCAATTGGATGATATCCCAATGGAGCCTTCAAAAAATCTTTGGTAATAACTATCCAATGTAAGTAAACTAAATAACCTAATTTATGATATTGGGTGGTCCTAAGATAACAATATATCAAATATTAATGATTCTATAGACATTCCCTCCTCTGACATGACATTCCATAGGATGTGTATTTATTTAATTTAGAACTATCACTTTGATAGCCTAAAATATATCTAGTTCACTAAGAGAATGTCCCCTAAATTCCTCAAATAATCTACAATATTATGCCCTGATGTAGAGTAAACAAGTATTTAATCAACAAAGACAACCCCAATTTGGTCAATGAAAGACCAAAAGGTATATTTCATGAGTTTAATGAATATCATTGGGCTGTCGTTCATTCTATATGGTATTTCCAATTACTCAAAGTGACTATAGTAGCATCATATTGAAATCCAAGGATATCCTCCTCTTGAAACCAAATATAGTGATAACCCAACCTAAGTTTCAACCATTGAGAATAAATTTTCTATATTCTACTAATTAATGTGATCAAAGATCCTTATATTAAGGTATTTATTCTTAATAATCACCTAATTAAGAAGCCTACTATCTATGAACATCATTAAGGTATCATCCACATTAATAGTGAACAATACCAAAGCTACCCAGGGTGACACAATGGTTCTATCAAACATATTCTTCCAAATGTCTCTGAAATACATCTGTATCTCCTAAATCTCAACAGGGACCATCCAAAGTAGTTTAGAGGATTTCAGAGTAGTCCTTGGATTCAAAGAGACACAAAAATGAATATCTATTTAGGGAGGTAAACCATGTAATTCATTTGGGAGGACATAGACAAACTCATCCAACGTTTTCTAAACTCTTAGGCCCCCAATATCAACTACCCCATGGGTCATAAAAGACAATCAATGAGAAATCAATTTCATCCTCTTGCAACTAATCCCAAATGGTCCCAAATAAAAATAATTCTTATTAATTACAGAATGTCTCATTCTATCCACCCTATAGTATCTCATTATCTCATGAAAGGGGTCTATCTCGTCATAAAATGTTGTTAACCAGACTATATGAAGAATAAAATAGTATTATCTCATTAGAACCATGAGAAGATTCAAAGATAAACTCTATCCTCTGAGTGTCAGGTTGTAGTACTAGTAAACACATATGATCACAAAATAACTTCTAGTGGGGTGTTCAAGAACATGGAATGTGTCAGCGACTCAAATGGAATGTCAAGATCATAAACAATGTATAGAAATAGGAATTAATGGCTCATTTCTATATATAGGATAACTAATTTCAAGGTATAAAATAGAAAAATAATACATTTTATCATGTCAAAATCCCCCAGTTGAAACCCTCTATTTCATGTATCTTTATTCCCACTTCAATTCCTACACTTTATTATCGTTATAGTTCTCAGTATGATGGTTTTAGGGGAATTAATTCATATCATTGAACATCTCATATAACTCATCCTATTACTCTTTCAAAAAAACCTCTCTAGGGTCTCTCCTAACCATTTATTAATGTATTATGATTAAAGTTTTTCTTATTCTATAGATTTCCATCCATTATATGACTATATACTTATTTATGGAAAGATTATTAATACAACTCATGATTACCCAAACTCTCATGAAATATCTTAGATAATCTCCAAAATTAATATATCCCTTCTATTATCCCTATGTTATTGATTTTTAAGTCTAAGAATGAGCATGTGAACACCTCTTATTTTTTTATCCATTGGCCTTTCACCTACCAATAGATGGAAAATACTCTACTAGGGGGTTTCTATTAACATTACCAAGATCCTGATATACTAATTTCTCAATGTCTCAATACAAAAGTCGTTCTCCAACACTTCGATATTTGATGAAATGAAAATAGATACTACCGAAGCCAAAATATCTCTATGGAGACCTTAATAAAACATCAATTCTTCGAACCAACTATCACATACCATATATGGTGAATATCATTTGAGGTTGGTGATACTTGATAGACACACACAACTATGGTCATGTTTCATATCTCTAACATGATGATATCAAGAATGTGAATTGATAATAATTCTGATAGGCAATACTCTTCTGTGAATATCATATGAAACTTAACCCTTGAAATAATAACCACATCCAAAAAATGATTAACCAGACATCACCAATTACGTATGGAAGCCTAAATAATACTATATCATATGGCCACCATATGGTTGGAAAGAGTTTTAACAGGTTCAATGAATTAAATAATGGACTCCAACAAGTCCTCAACTGCCCATGGGTCCTACTCACCTCAGAAAAAAGATGGCACATATCTGTGACACAAGTAAAAAAATTTAATCAAGATAACTACATCATTCAGAATTACTAGAACTATATACTACCCAACCTAATTTTCATTAACTAAATGATCCACTTGGGTTGGATTCACTCCCCACTTGTTGGGTAGAAGAAATGATGACCGTGTGACTAGAGGGAACACCTCATGGGTATTCCTCTAAATAGAAGACTCATTTTTATGGTCATATCCACTGCTTCTCTAATGTGAACCAATTATTGTATATAATTATTGTGGAACTTGTAAATCTGACTAGATGTTACATGGTCAAAAGATAATATCCTAGGAGATGGCTCAAATGTATAAAAAATAAAATTACAATTCTAATATAATGTATTGACCTCTATATTCCCTGAAAGAACTTTCTAAGTATATAGAGCTGGAAATTATGTTATGAGGGTCCTATTGAATGTGTACATTGACCAGCACATCAATATTGAGTTCTTTAGCTTAATATCCAATCTTCATATATGTTAACACTATTAAAATAATCCAAAAAAACCCACAAATATTCTATAACCAAACTATGATTGACAGAAGACTATACATTAATACCACTATATCACACATTAACCATACAAGGCCCTTCTTGGGATAGATATATGGTGGTTGTGACAACCTAATTCAACCACTAATATGTTAGGGGATGGAGACAATCACTGAGTGGGAATATCACAGATATTGGAGGCCATATCTGAATAAACATCTGTGACATGCATCTGCACACAGTCTCTAAATAAGGTTTAGAAAAGTTAATTAGTCATATAAATAATTTTATAAAATTATGGATAATCCTCTACCACCCCATATTCAAGTAAAAAAATATTTTTGAACTCAAATAAAAATGGATGAAATACAATACCAATATCAAAAGAGGTATAAAACATTAGTTTTATGGTAAAATCCCCTGAAAATTCCATGGATTATCAATTTATATGTTTTTAACATCCAAGTACCACTAATCACAACCCACTCCCTATCCACTAATGTTGCTCTTAAAATTCATGTCGTCTACATATGATCTGACACACATGGGAGAATACTATGCAGGGGTGAGTATAGACTTACTTAGTAGGATTTCATAGACTATAAAATAATAATGTATCATAATAAGGATAATGTTTGAAAAATAAATTAAATTATATATATTCTCTAATGAAATAACTAATTGGAAAAAACTCCCATACTTCACTATAATCCTTAAGGGTATCCAATATATAAATCCTAGATTTCAAACTGTGTAAAAAACCAAGTAATCTCTCTTAGAATAATTTTGGAGCTGGTTCCCTTAAACCAACTTCAATATACATTTTGATTACCCATATTTAATGTTTTTAATATTAATAAACATGTTATCACATAATGATTGTTCTTAAATGTGAAAAAGTATGTGATAAGTTCTTTAGAGTAAATATCACATTGAAAGGTGAAACAAATTCTCTAATATAATGAGAACCTATCAGTTCTACAATAATATTCTCAAATATATGTTCTATACTCATATGAAGTAATTTTATAAAACAGAAATGATACAATATATCAGTGGTGGAACTCATAAGACTTTTAGTAACATCCTTATTCTTTATACCACTGGTAATTTATAGTGTAGATAACTATGAAAACACAACCCACTAGTAGGAAATCCACATTTTTATATTTCATTTTAGCTTCTTATTTTTGAACATTTTTATTGATCCTAAGACTATAAAATTAGTCTTAGTGGATATCATTAGTTATGTACATTCACGTATTGATGAAAATCATAATGACATATGCCCACATTGAAGTAGGATACATTAGGTGCGTCAAGAGTGATATTGAATTAATGATTAATTTGGGAATGTATTTTTCCATTATGTTCCTTAATAGAAGTAGATATCTTATGACCTTTTTGGGAATGTAAAAACCATAATAAATCCTTGGACATGGTGTTCTAGGGGAATATTTATTTCTATATTGTCAAAGGATGGGACATCAAGAATATATGTTGATTACTCTAGAATGTGACCATATTGAATTAATGATTAATTTGGGAATGAATTTTTCAATTATTTTCTATAATAGTATTAGATATCTGAGGCCTTTTTTGGGATTGAAAAAACCATAATAAATTCATGGACATGGTGTTCTAGGGGAAGGTTTTTTTATATATAGTCAAAGGATGGGACATCAAGTAAAAATGTTTGTTACACTAGCATGTGACCATATTGAATAATGTAGTGATATTTATTTATTAAATAAGTAGTCATTATGTGAGTAGTGATAAATATTTTAGAGGAATGACGGAACAATTTTAATTGGTTTAAGAGGAAATAATATATATTAAATATTATTTGATTAAATTTTTCAATAATTTAATTATGAAAGACTATTAAATTAATTCTTGACTTTTTCAATTGTCATGAAAAATAAAAAATATATTATTTTTGGGAATGGGGTTAATTGTAGAATTGCAAACTAATTAGTCCCAATGTTAAATTATTATTTTGTAACCATTGAAATCTTTACAAAAATCATATTATTTCCAACCAAATCTCTATCCATTTTTTTTGTACAAAATGACTTGGGGAATTCTCTAAATCCCTAAAGATATGAAATATAAAAATACCATCAATATTATATAGTGATCCTCCACCACCCCTATCAACTCTAGAGGAAAAAAACGGGAGTCCTTCTTTGATATTATTTTCATGGAGATCAAATACGAGTAACAAAAGAATTTTGATCTCCCACACTAGAATGTAGAGATTTCTATAGTGACTCACAAAGGTTCATGTTGCATGTGTGGATCACCCTTTGAGGGAATATACCCTTGGTTCCTAGAACACATATATGGTAAAATGTTGTGACATTGTTAATGTCTGTAAAAAGATAAATATTTCATCATAAGGTAATTCACTAAATGAAAAAATAATTATAAATCATTATGTTGTTATTTTATTGTTTACTTCCGAAAATATATCATCAATTAATTCTTGAATTATCTTTATTGTTCATGATTTTAAAAATTGTGTACATCATATAATAAAAATCAATTATAATAAAAATTTAGTTTACCATTGATAGACACATTTTTCACTGCATCCAAAACCGTCAAGTGGTATCATAGAGGATGAATAATAATTTATAATTATTTAATGATCAAATATTTATTTATACATTTATAATTAGTTTCCAATTCCATTTATTTTTTTTTAATCCAAAATTTTTTATCTCATCTGCATCATTTATGTGCTCCAAAATATAATACTTTTATTAATTGCGAATGGAAAAATTTAATAACTATTGTAGTGTTTATATGAATTTTTTATTAAATAGAAAAGGGATAAATTATTTTTATCCCCTAGGTACATGTAATATATCTATGTATAATTCACCAGGATATCTCATTAATTAATTCAAAGCAGAATGCATTTATTTCCTATGTTTTTTAATTAAAACACATCATGTGTTGTTCAATCAAGCCTGGATCATGTTTAGTTGGACTACACGATATGTAACATTCATACATGACTTCTGGTCAATTAGTGAAATCTGATATAATTGTTTATTAAATGGAATTCATGACTAGAAACCATGACACATGAATACTACATGATTTGTTGCCTCGATATACATTGTGTACTAAATTAATATTCATGGGAGTCTAACATGCATATTCCATAGGTGGGTTCTACATATAAAAGTTGAAGAACTATAGAAAACATATAGTTGGATAGTATACATCATGTATATTACCTATTTATGGAGAATCTTTGATTAATTTATTATACTATTGAAACAATATTAAGATATGTTCTATGTTTCATTCATTTGAATCATTAATCCAATTTTAAGGGTAATATATATTAATTAAATCTCTAATTAATTGTTTTGTAATATTCAAAACTACAGATCGTGTATATTTAATAATACAATGATTCTTATCCATTCATTAATATCTTAAAATACATTGTAAATAACATATGTTTTTTTGTCATTTATTTGATGGTACATTACATGAAATTATGTGATAATACATGAATTATATATTCAATGTGGTTAAATAATATATAGCCATCACATATATAGGGTGGGTCAGACAGGTACTCACCATGTTTCATCCGCATGTAAATATTTTGTACTTAGTTAATTCTGAATAATTATTCTTAAATAATGATGGATACAGATCTCAAAATGCTCAGATTAGAATTAATATAAAAAATTCATTACTTATTAAGTATAATTAATTTATCAAGAATGATTTATTTTGAATAATAATGTCTAGGAATGAATGACAGTTTATTAAAATAATATTTCATTTCATTTTTTTGGATGATAATGAGAAAACACAAGAACTTTATATGTGACTAGTTTCCTTTTATTTTTTCCTTATTATTAAATTAAATTTTTAGAACATTCATTATCCCCTTTCCCATTATGTACGGGTTTTCCAGCCAATAATTTTCTTTTATATAAATTCATTAAACCAATAATTAGGTACCCTCACATGTGTGTGAGTAAAGAACATGTAATGGATGGTGATCCAATGAAAATGGAAGCGATTCATATTTGGATCTAGATGAACCCAATCTAAAGGATACATGTGAGGATGGGTGAAATATAAAATTCACACCAAGATATGGTATAATATAATTTTATCCAAGGTAGAGGGTTAGTTTATCATCAACTAGAAAAATCAATAATAAAAAATCAGGATTATATTAGTTTTAATTATTCTAATTCAATAAGTTTTCATGTTTAATTTCATTATGGTTGTTCTGTCACAGTCACATAAATTATTGAATCAATACGAATTCATGATATGAGTAATATAAATTTTTATATTCATAAAATTTATCTAATATACGGTTAAATAGTCATCTAATCCCACTTAATATTTAAAATCAGTAAATAATTTTAATAATTTGTAATATACGCATAAATATTAAAAAACCATCAACATTACTGATTTTTTATTATATATTTCCACTACCTAAGTTAAAACAGAATCATAGTTAAATGTACGTTCCTAACCAAAATATGGATGCTTCCAATTACCATGAAATTTTAGCTTGAGTTTTGGGTAGAATTAAACATAGTTCACATTAAGGTCTGACTTCCCAAACACCAACTATTGCAACTAAGTGGCATGAGTTAAGGAAGTCTATACTTATGATTTCAATATTAGTGACTCCACCCAATAGATAAAGGAACATCAGGTTATATTAATTTCTATATAATGTCGGCATAAAACACTTTAAAAAAATACCAGGACCATGTATGGGGTATATGAAGGGAAATATTGGTTCTTTACACTATAATTTCAATGAAACAAGATAATATAAATGTAATAGTGAGGGATATTGTGTATCCAAAAAATATATAAAGACTGATTAATTTAACATTTCTTATCTATATTATAAAAATCATATAATGTATTAAAATTATTCATTTTTAGTTATAAAAATAGAAACCCACCTGGATTTCTCTATATCATTATGGTCCATAAAAAAGGTGTATAAAAATATCAATAGAACCAATTCCCATTAATGGAAAAGGTAGTTACATGTAATGTTATTCCATGAAATAAAAATAAATGTTCTTGAAAAATCCATTTCTAACGCACCAACCAAAGTGATTAGTGATGAAAAATTATCACATTTCTGAAACTTGTAGACGATTCCACAAATATCCAATGTTTTAAGATTTCATCCATATACAATGAGATTCTGAAGAAATATGAGGATATGGATGTTTATAACAGCATGCCTTACCAATTTGATCTTTATTATGAAAAGGTGATACAAGAGATAAATGAAAAATCCAATGCACTATTATTATGAATGTAGTGAGTGCTAGTTACATCATGGCCTCATATATTCAAGATGATTGGCTATAAGTAGTGACTAGACATCTTGTAAATTACTATACCTAATGAGGAATTAAAAAATATCAACATTTCCTCACTTCTTAAATCCTTATTTAATTTTATTTTGAATTACCACCTGTGAAATAATGAGAAAAATATTTTAGAGTGTCTTACTCTCATTCAAAAAGATTAATATGAAACATGGTGTCAATACCATATGGTCCTTATGGTAACAAAGAAAAGGTTGAAAAATGAAAATAGACCCATGCATCCTTCCCATTTTAAGGATCCTAATTACTATCCTTCCATAAAAGAGAATACTAAAAATAATTTAAAGAAAAAATGAAATATGTTTTGTATATGTAAGGTGATTTCATGGGATGAATAACTATACTGAGTAGAAGAAAATAAAATCGTGAGATACTTTTTTATCGATTTTAGTATTTTAATATCTATATGTTTATTATTAGATTCAAATTTTTGTACTCACATTTGAATCCAAATGTAAGAACTAAGTAGATTTTGAAAATTGAAAGAGGAGAGGTGGATCTTTTAGTATACAACAATGAATGAATTTGTACTTTAGATATTGGAGACTACCACATTCAGTTAAAAAATATAATTATTTTGGATTCATAGAATTATTATTTCATGCCTATTTTTACTAAGATCATCAACTCTGTTTTTATCCTTTACCAACATGTATTTATCTTCCAACATATGAAGAAATATTTCATCCTTTACCAATATAACTATTTTTTTGTATAGTTGACAAATAAAGATATTTATGTATTAAATTACAAAAAAAATTAATCAAAAATAGTAAGTGAATCATATTGAGTGGAATAATATAAAACCTAGTTTTGGCATTACCATCATTTTCATGTAAATGAAAAGTAAATTATGAGGTACTATCATTATTTTTATATAAAATATTTTGATCTATGACCACAACAAATATGTAATTCCGGTTTATAAGGAAAAAGGGCCAAACCACCATTTACTATATTGGGTGGAAGGGCATAGAAATTTTAGTATTGGTACACACAGATGTGTGTGGAAATTTTCTAGAAGAATATAGTGGTGAATATTTTTATTTAATAAATTTTTCCTAATACTTTAATACACATGTCTATGAGTAATTAATGGTTTATAAGTTCTAGTCATTTAATAAATTCAAAGAATTTTTGAATGAGGTAGAGAACCAACATGGTAAGAAGATAAATTTTTTTTTGATCTGATAAAGTTATTAAACATTTACCCAAGATTTTATTATCATTCTATAGGTGTTTGAAATTCTATCTGAACTCACCCCACAATATACACTATAATGGAATTATTTTAGTAAAAGGATGAATCATACCTTACTGGACATGATGTTGTTGGTTATGATTTATAAAAATCTTAAATTATACTTTTATGGAAATAAACTACATAGTGATACATACATAATTAATTGAGTAGAAAAAAATCATAAAATGAAATTACCTTTTGTTTTGGAGTGTAAATAAACACATTTTGTAACATGATCATGAATGAGAATTTGATATGTTTCTTAAGCCCCACAAAAGAAAAAAAAATCACCCAAAGGAACAAAGAGTATATTTATACAGTTTTCCATGTAAACAAGTGGTTACTATATATACAACCCCTCATACAAGAAGGAAATTGACATTATACAATATTTTTTTGAGAGAGGTAGGAAATCCTCAGGAAGGATATCGGCTGTGAGATTGAATTTTATGGCATTGATTCTTAAGATAAATAAGTTTTTGTATAGGAATACATTCCATAGGTCTTTTTGGAATCTTTTATTAATAAAGCACATGAAATATATATTATCTCCAGAGATGTTAGAGAACTAGAGAGATGATTTTCAAGTCCTCGATGAATGTGAATCATTTTTAATAGAAAATGGTAATCATTTTTTTAGAAATATTAAATATATATCTCATAAGGTATAATATGAAAATATTCCATGAATTATGATATGTATTATATGTATGAAAACAATGTTTGGGTTCTGGTTGACCATCCAAATGATGTAAAACCTTCTAGGTGAAAGTGGGTATTCAAGACACAACTAAAAATAAAATGAAATTTGAACACATATAAATAAAAACATGTGGATACATATTTTAAAAAATGTCAAGGCATTTACTAAAAAACAATTCCTCTAGTTTTGACGTTTAAATTCATTTGCATTATAATTTCAATAGAAACATTCTAGGATAATATCATTCAGAATATTGATATCAACATAATATCCATTAATGGTAACCTTAAGTAATATATCCATATTATAAAACAATAAGGGTTTGTGAATCAATGTAATTCCAAACATGTTTCAATTATCATAGATCCACTAATTGAATAATGAAATAATCCATGTCATGAAACATTCAGTTCAATAAAAATATATAATAAATTTATTTCGTTAAGAAATAATGTGTGTCATGTGATTACATATTGTTTTGTTAGATTTCAGTTGTTATCAAAGTAGTATATATCGATGACATTTTACATATTGGTAATAACATACCAGTCTTATAGTTAGTTAAGGTTTGGTTAAACAAGTCCTTTTCCATGATGTAGTTTGGTGAATAAACATACATTCTAGGGATAAAAATTATTTTTCATTGATCCAGGAGTCTTCTTCGAGTATATTAAGATACATACATTGTCTATAAAATAAGAATATTTTTTATGGAACTGTCTAAAATTTGATTGGTTTTAGTTTTTCATGGTACATATATTTATAGGAAAATGTTTATTTTTACTCAAGAGGGGAGAGATATATATAGATAATTTGTAAGGTCCCATATACTTATATGATATAATAAATAATTAATTATATCTTATGATTGATTCCATTTATTCCTAGAGAATTTTAGAAATGTATAAAGAGAATCTAGGTGAGAAACTATTTTTAGATATTAATGTTATCCTTATGTATCTAAGAATAACTATGGATATGTTCCTTGTATATGGCGGAGATGAGGAGATATTCTTGAGGGGTGACTCTAATTATGGATTTAAAATAGATAATAGTTATCTAAAGTCCCAATAAATAAATGTATTTAGTCTAAATGGATGAGATGTAAGGTAGAAGAGTTTAATGAAACTAGTTTTCAATGATTATGTATTACAATCCTAGTATATAGCTTCTTTTGATGAAAACAAATATGTTTTTTGGGTATGAATCATTTTCCATGTTCATCATGTGGTGTTTATTAGTAACAATACTATCACATTATATTATTATAATACTGTAAAGGTGTCCCTAGAAAGGAGTTAAGGTCACACCAATGTACAAAGAACATACTCTTGAAGTATCACCTATTGACGGATATTTATCATAATTGGGAAGTGGTAATGTTTATATTTTCTTGGGAACAAAATAATGTTTACCCCTAACTAAAGCCTTATCTCTGTAGAAGCATGAGTATTATGTTATATCTAGTGTAATGTAGGTTTTTAGAATATTAATATTGGGAAAGTGGGAGTCTATTTTAGATGGTGAGATAGATGAATTTTTTAATCTTTATGCTTACATGTTTTCATTTTTGTGAATAAAAAATACATTTTTATCACATCATGATGTATTACGTTATAATGTCCTATGAGTAAGGGTCACACTGAAAGTTCATAGCAATTCCCTGCTATGATAAGAAATTAAATGTTCTACAATAGTGTTGTCAAATATATTTTTTATTGAAAGATTATATTATTTTATGGGATGAAAATGATACAAGATAATTGGGGTGTAGAATCATAGAATTTTGATGAAAATTCTCATGGTTTATAACTATTGTAATTTTTAGTTTAGAAGATTATGAGAACATGCATTACTTTTAAGAAATCCACATTCATATGTATCATTGGATGTTCCTATTTGTGAATGTGTGTATTTATCCATATTATTTTATTATTTTAATTAATGGAATACATTAGACTTTTTCTTTGAGATATTTATGAAAACAATGATTATATATGGTCTCGGTGAATTTGGATAAATTGGTTGTGACCCTTGTGATATTACATTAATGAATAATCTGAAAAATGATTTATCAAATATATTATTTAAGATGTGTAGAAATATAAACCCCATTTATAATAATTTAATAGGGTGAAAAAATTTATAGACATGGTATTATATAGTTAAGTTCCTTTTCAAAAAGTCAATGTATGATACATCGAGGACATCAGTAGATGAAATCATCACACGACCTAATTGATTAGTGATACCATGATAAATGGATTATATTACACCAAAAGTGGTCATATGAGTCGGTATTCTACTTTAAAATTAAATACATTCTCCATGGGTTCCTTGGCTTGTTTCATGAAAATAACTATAGAGTTTTCATGAATCCAACTAATTTAACTGATAAATAGGCCAAAATGATCACACACTAACTATATATAGGTCCCCTTTTAAATATTAATATTAATTAACCTGATGAATAAATATTATTCCCATATGTTTTTAATAAATTTTTATGTCTTCTTTATCACATATATTTAGTGAATATTTTTTCGATTAACATTTAAGAATATAATTTAATATAAAAATTTGTTTACAGTTTAGTAAAAATATTATTTATATATTTATTGGTGTATAATATTGTTATATTTATTTATAAAATAAAAAACCATTATTCAAGGACATATAATAATTTTAGTAATGACAGAATGAATTTAATAGGTTCTTGGAGAAATAATAAATAAAAAATTTATTTTAATAATTTTTTAAACAAATTTTTCAGTAAATGATAATTAATTAATCTGGAAATTTTATTCATGTCATACAATTTAATAATACTATTATTATTTGGAAATGGGTTCAATGAGGATTATGATACAAATATTTCCCCATGTTAGATTAATATTTTTTAACCCTAGAACTATTTAAACCTAGTTATAGTATTTCCAATCCAAGATCTAGTATTTTTTGAGAATAATGAAATTTTGAGAATCCACTCAAACCCTAGAGATATATACACCAATACTTCTCTGAGGAATAGTGATAGATCATCCACCACCCCTTTACATAATAGTTAGAAGAATTATAGTCCTTCAATGAAGAAATCCTCAGGTAAACCAAAGGAGAAAAGTGAAAGAATTAATATATCTCTTGCTAGAAAATGTAAATCTATATGGTTTTTTAGAGGATCAATAAGGATGTGTGGATCACCACTGTATAGAATATATTTTTGATTTCTATTATGTAATGATATAATAATTTAGAGATAGTTTTATATTCACCCTTGTAGAAATAAATCATTGAAATGTTATTATTTTACTACATAAAATAATTTTAATTCATTATGTGATATTCATGCAATTTGTTTTGATATTATATGATTAATTAATCCTTGAATTAATTAGGATTGTTTGTAAAATTCTATTTCATTTGAATCTAAGAATATTAATTAATCACAAAAAATCTAAATTGGCCATGGCCAATCATGTTCTTTTGCTTTACTAAGTACCATTAAATACCATGGAAAATCCCACATATATGACGGTTAGAGGAAAATATTGATTCTAGTAGAGGATAATATACCTCACTCAAGCTCACTAGGAAGGTGTAATTATAACTCCATATAAATAATATCATATGCCATATATATGTGGGAGAATAACTGATGATTCTGATCTGGAAAGTAATGGATCCAAGACCCCTTAATCATAGGAAATAAAAATTCTTAGCCTAATATTGGTGAGATAAAACTAAGTGTTATCATTAACTTATAACCCATGGTAGTTATTATAGTCAATGTTTTCAATAACCTCGGGATAAAACACATCCTTGGTTTTTCCATACTAATGGGGAAAACATCCCTCACTTATCCACATGTCACACCTATGTCTCCCAATTCCCTTAACTGAGACTGCTCTTAGGTCCACCTCGAAACTCAAAACACTAAAACTAATACCTTTGTACATTATGTCAATAGTATACAACTTTAAGTATAGGTTACATGGAATATACTCCCAAATCATGAACCTTCCCATAAAATTTCATCCGACTTGGTGTGTGAGTGGTCAATTGCACAGTGTGATGACTTGATACAAGATATGTAGGACCCAATGATATTATTCACATATACCATACTTCGCATGTTGCAACACATTAAATAGATATGTCATGTGGCCCTAAATCACATAGTGTGTAGGATCATATAACCTCATGGGAACGTACTCCATGTGTATGAGGGAAGTAAAATAGGGTAACACTTAATGTCATACATTATCTCATGAGATGTAATTTTTAAATTCATATAAATCCTCTTTTCATTGCACTAAAAATCATGACGTGTATTATTTTGAACAAAATATGTATAGTCAATTAGTCCCTACCAAAACCATCTATATCCTATGATTCGTCATGTTTTTTGTCAATACCACCTCAGATATAACCATAATCCTTGTATACCACAAAATTCTAAGTATTTCAAACATTATGGATCATTATTCAGGTACCATTTTATGGTAATGATGATTAAATATTAAAACCAGCACCCACATATTTAACCATTAAAAAATCTCTCAAAACAAGTCATTATTTACCTTTATACCATCACCAATTTCTATTCTTATATAACCATCATCTATATTAAACCAAATCATAGATTGGCGATCTAATTTTAAAATACTATTGTCATCAAACCGTGTAAATAATAGAATCACTATAAAAAATGAAAGTTGATGAAAAACAAACAAATAACAAAGAGAGAGGTGGAAGGAAACACAAAAAAATATTAACAAATAAGACCACACATTATCATCCTTCTTCTATAGTTTTGAATTATTGTGGAAAAATAAACATAATATTTCAATGTCAAAAATTTCCAAATAAAAATTTCATTAAAAATAAAAAGTATATATTCCTATATAAATCATTCTATAACAAATTTAATTTAAGAAGATTAAATCCATGTTGATAAAAAGATCAAAATGAGGATAAATAAAAATAATAATGATTCTCTACTTCATAATTATATAAATAAATTATGGACAATACATTCTAATTTGATTTTATGATTGAATCTTTTGTATTCAACGTTTAATTGATGATTATCCACAATCGTTTGTCATTGATATTCAATCCTGAGATCATCCACCGACATCTACACCACCAGAATCCTTCTCTTCTTCTATCTAAATAATCTTGTTATGTAATGATAACCCAAGATAATAACCCAATATATTATTAAATGGGAATATAATAGGTTACCACTAATTAAAATGAAATAAATTGATTATTTAAAAAATAAATTTTAATTTTTTTGTGACTACACATGCCCACGGAACCTGATGAAAATGAAACTTTTGTTTTGTTTATGGTAAATCCCATGTATTAACCTCATATTTAGTATCAATTTACAAGTCATTTAATTAGTTTAAATGTTATAAGTTTTTATTAGAAAAAGCATGAATAAAGTTAATAATAGTTAAATAATATTATATACTAAAAAATAGGGTTTGAGCGACACCAAATTTTCATGAAATCACCAAAATTAAAATCAAAGTAATTAATTAAAATTTAGAAACATGTAAATACTAAAAAAGGGTTGTTACAATATTAAATTATCGCACAAAAGATATAGTTATGTATTTATTTAATACATAATATTTATCCCTTAAAAATTAATTATCTTATAAAATCATCAAAACTCAACCCTTGGAAAATTACCTTATTATGAGTATAGTAAAATCATATTAAAATTTTTATGAATTCAAAATGAAAGGTAAATTTATCATATTACCTTCTTTAAGAGATCAAAAATATGAGACTAAAAACTAAATTATGTATCTCTTATGAGAAATTAAATCTAAAAATTATAACATCTCAATTCATTAGAGTCCTTGGAAGGTAAAACATGTTACTAACACATTGACTAAAATGGATTATTCTTGTTTGATATGGGGTTTAAATATTCCTAATCATAATCGATATTCAATGGTTAGAAATGGAAATCAATATGGAATGGATGGATTCATACCTAGATCAAATAATTTTTTACCCATTTATGAATATGATGATAGGAGGGAAAATATAGATATATAAAACTATTATAAATTATTCTAGAGTTTATCCATAAAAAAATAGAGTAGTTATATTTAGAACAAAAATATCTTTCCCAATTATGCCAAGATTTAGGGATCATTAACATATCCTATCATTAACAATTAAAAAAATAAAAATAAATATGTATAAAGACTTATAGGATCCCTTCTAGTGAGGAAGAGTGATAAGTGTTATAAAATAATATAAATAATGATGCTTAGTTTTCTTGAAATTTAAGTTCATATATTCCTAAATAATTGGTATGATGAAAAAATTACCTATAACCATATATAAATGAGATAATATCACAATAAATTTCATAAATATCTTCCTGATACCACAAAAGGAAACAATTCCATTTGGGTTTTTATTTATTAACTTACAACACTTTTGAGATTCATTTATATTTAAGAGGAATTAGCACTTGAAAATCATACTATGATATACATAATGTAAGTGTAATGACTTCATAGTGTACCAATTTCAACTATATCTGATTGGGATCTATGGTGTACATCAATATTGTAAAGAAAACATAAAAAATTTATATTGAACTAGAAATTGTTACTACTTATCATCATCACATCGATGTTTAATATGTATGTACCATTCATAACCTCGATTATTTATTTGTATCATTCGTGATGGAATTCATAGTACGATAGGATTTATATCTTAAAATGTTAATGTACACATATAAAAATTGATCCCAATCATAGATTAAAATGTAACTATATAAGGATCTATTTAGAAAAATATAAATAACTCAATCATGTTGGGATGAAGTTGGAGAGGTAAATTTTTTGACCTAAATGTTATTTATGAAATTATATAGAAATTTTAAAAAATTTAATAATATATTAAAGTAGTAGAAATTTGATAAAATATGTATTATGACAATTGTAAATGAGATATATAGTTTTTTGTTAGGAAATATTTTTTCGTTTGAATATAACATTGGATGTGAGTTAGGGGAATAGGGAAAGTATAAATGTTGATCAATAGATACATCAACCCCAATAAGAATTTTGATCATGTTTATATTGTATAATTTCGATTGGAAAATCAAATAAACTTGTTATAAGTGACTGACGTGTTCCGTGAATCACATTTCATGAATTCAACTTTAGATCCATATGTGGCATTTTGATCCTTGTTCGTGGAGGTGTCTCCTTATGGGCTCGATCCTCATCATTTATTACGGCAGGCTTCTTCTTTGACCTAGCCGTCGAATTGGCTAGGGTTTCTCTAGACGGTGGCGTGGTCCAGGTCGTGCTTCCTGCTTCAGCAAACAAAGGGGTGGTGCCTCATTTCAGCGTCAGCTATGGGTGCGGTGGGAGGTTTGTTTTGGTCTCCATATGGATCTGAAGGTGGTGATGGTATTGTGGCTTGTGGCAAAGTCTACTGTGGGTGTGGTCTGGTGATGGTGATGCTTTGGGTTTTTTTGTTTGAATTCATTTTCCCAAATTTGGATGCATTGTGGTTGTGGTTCGTTCATGGTGGTGACTTAGTAAGGTAGGTGCCTTTTGCACAATTTCAACTACGGAGATCTATGGATGTTTTGATGGTCTCTACTCTGGGCGACTTCAGTTTGGTTGCGGCGGGGGTGTGGAATATTGCTTTTGGATCATCCTTTTTCAGTGGTCTTTATGCATGTTTTAGTTTTCATATGGGATACATTTGTTTTTGCTATGTTCGTGATATGGGTTGATGTTTTTGGGCACTGGTTGATCGGCTGTTTGGTTGGTTCTTTGCTTTATGTTGCACTAATTTTCCGTTTTGGATGAAAGGAGGTAAGTGCTAATTTTCACCTCTTGGTATGTGCTGATTTTTACCTCTTTGGAAATGATTGCTGAAGGATGGATATGTCTCTTTCGAATGCTGTAAAGGAGGATGGTTTTGGCGTTGGTGGCTCATGGCTCAAGGGATTCTAGAACTGTTTCTCTATAAGAATCTACTCCAGATGAGGTTATGGGCCAGAGTTTCTCACTGTTTCAAGGCTTTTCAGAATTAGATGTTTGTGAGGGTATGGATTTAACCATCAGGACCTATCCCGTTCTCTTTAGTATGGGATAGTTTTCTGTGTTGCGATGAGACAATGGAAGCTTGTTTTAATGTTTTTGTTACTAGGAGGAGCTAATATATAGTATTGAAAGTTGATTTTTATCTTGAGAGTTGGTCCATTGGGGTCTAGTTTTTTGTTTTAAGTCTTGATGTCATGGGTTTTCCCCCTTCCTCCCTTCAAATGAGGATTTATCATAATAAGAAATTTGAAGGCCTTCGGGCCGTTGGATGGAATGAAACATGGGAACATAAAGATGTATTAAGAAAAAAGTGTCCTCATTTTTTATCCAATTAATTAATTTTAATGTGTTTTTATTTAGGTATAATATAATAACCCATATTTTTAGTGTAAAATTACATTTAATAATTTCTATTTTTTAGAAAAACTAGTTTGTACCCAACACATTGATAAAATAAAAAAATATTGTAACACCAAAAATCCAATAACCCAAATCCAGTGGTTAACTTACTACATTGGTTTAAAATATAAAATATCACAACTGATAGGATCTAATTGTTTAATAATATTGCTATACTAGATATATATATTATTCTCACATTATATATGAAAAAT
The DNA here is from genome assembly GCA_963277665.1 of Viscum album. Classification (NCBI taxonomy): domain Eukaryota; kingdom Viridiplantae; phylum Streptophyta; class Magnoliopsida; order Santalales; family Viscaceae; genus Viscum; species Viscum album. The sequence goes on from OY728141.1 coordinate 1,989,723,211, forward strand.
TGAAAATAAAACAAAATATTATAGTGAAAAGGTTATCATTTCTTCTAGTATATCCCTAAAATCATTCATAAATATCTTATTAGAATCATGAGGAAATGAAAACATAATAATGGTTGATCTCAGATGCTGCAATAGATATTTCATATTTCATAAACTAATATAGAATAAATATTTTTAATAATATGAAGAAAATAGAAAATAATTGAATATGACATTTCATTAATGTAATAAAAGGTGATCACATAGACCAATTACGTAGAAAAAAATTATTCACATGTATAAAGATAAATACTTTCATAATAATATAATCACAATCTTGACTATCATATTTTTACTATTAAGGCCTCATGAAATAACATTATAGAGAAATATGTAAATTGTCAGTTGAATACCTGATCTAGTTTATCTCATGATACATATCGATTCATCAAGGGGATATAATGGGCCCTTCCCCTTAAATACTAATTATAACTAATTCATTATATGAATGAAATTAACAACAATTCAATACATAATCAACATAAGCATAAGTATTGAATAATTGGCCCATATAATTTTAATATTATCCCCAATAAAAATATGGAACAACTTGATCACAAGCCATCCAAATAAATAAGATAAATATTACAATAAGAATTTAATCCCACTAAATAATAATATTCATCAAATAATTTTTAAATATATTAAAATTGTTTTAAAATATCATTGTAATAGTTCATGGGGAAAATGAATTTTTTATTTTCAAATTACTTTTTTTGAATCTAAAAATTTATACAATAAAAAGACAAATATTTTTGTTGAAAAAAATATATGATACCAATAAATAAAACATAAATATATATAATAGTCATGATGGTGATCAAATCAACTATTTTGTTAAATTTTATGCAAAATATTTATTTCACGCATTTTGAAAAATACCCCTTATTTTAAAAATGAAAAGTAAATTCATATTAAATTTTTTATGAATTCCAAAATGGGTAAAAAAAATTATAATAAATCATTTTATAATTGTATAATCAATATTGAAAATGTTTTAAAGAAAATTTATATGTGGAACATAATGATTCCAAAATTAATAGAAAAACAAAGCCATTTGTCCTAAAAAATATTATGAACTTTTGAGTTCTTATGGGGAAGAAAAATGAAAGGAAAAAATGTAATGTATATAAAAAACCATATTAGAATAAATATTTTTTTTAAGATAAAAAGGTCATATAATTTAACGAACACAAACTTAACCATAAAAATCTCGATCAATGATGTTATTACGAAATAAACCCATAAGACTTGGGAAACATATGAATAAAAGGCCCTAGAATGTTGTAACATGATATGATTTTATAAATCCCAACTATTATGTTAAATATTATCTCAAAATATATTAGCAGAAATGTAATTATATTAAATAAAATAAATAAATGGGTTACAATATGAAACATATCTCAAGGAAGGAAATTAGAGACAATAAATCATTACAAAGTTTGTAATATTGAAGTCATAATTAATAATTAAATTTATTATGTGTAGAAAAATTAAATGATTATTAATCATGTGGAAATAATAACATAAAATAACTAAAGGTCATTACTCTCATAATATTTTCATAAAATAGTCTATAAATATTTAATATAACTCAATGAAAAAGAATTGAGTAAAACAACCCTCACCACATGTATTTCTTACATTGTATATTGTTGTAACCACTATTATAATAATTTTATATTTATTATAATTTTATAATAAGACCATATTCATACTTATAATATCATATGTTATCCACTAAAAAAATATAATCAATATTTAGTAATAATTTGTTGTTAAAATTTTCTTTTTTGAGTGTTGATTGTTTCTTTTTTCCATATATGCATTAGTTTAGTAGTTTCTGTCCTGACATCCTAATACAAGTTCTATCATGATTATAACCTTAATAATGTCAAAACAATCATAATTAGTTTTTATAAACACATTTATTACCAATAACATAATTTAGTGTTGAAAAATGAATGTCAACGCATCATGGAGAATGTAGACCACACATGTGATTTATGTTTCCACTTTTCGATGGATAGAAAGAATGAAATTTAAATAATAATTATATTTTACAAAAAAATATTATTTCATAAATACCACATATTTTAATTAAAAATATCATCTTTATGAGCCGTGTAATGCAGAAATAAAAAAAACACAATGTATAGTGGAGGTGAATGTGTACAGATAGGGATGAGTGAAGATATCATTTCCCAATGGATGTGAAGGTAATAATTTAGATAAGATATTATAATTCTAGATGCATAATTACGTCAAAAATATCATATATAAATGTAAAATCCATCATTATAAATGAACATGATATATGGTGATGGAAAATGAACCATATCTTTACATGGTGGTGGAAGTCGACATGTATGATTGAACGATATTTTCATTTCCCATTTGAGGGAAAATAGATAGAAAATGGTTGTACCATAATCGTAATAAAATATATGTATATTGATGAAACTAGAGTCATTATTTTTGTGTGAATATAATATATATATTGGAGGTCTAAGAAAATATAATCCTTGAAGGGTCTAGTGAAGATGATTACCTCATTTTTGACAGGCTACCTTTGGTTTATACCTTAGTAATACTTAGCATGATATTATGATATTAACTGATCTTATTACTCATAGAAATAAATCCTGAAACATTTTCTAGATAGTTATTTTTTCACTGGTGCTATAAATGTTTTTGAATAATGTATTATAAGAGGGGTCCTATTATAAGTGAAGGGAGTGGTATAATTGTAAATTCTAAAAGTGAGCAGAGTGGTACAATTGTATATATTAATAATATCATAATATAATAAATATCATACTCAAGTCAACCGAAAAAAATTGCTTAATTAATAATTTATTATTAGGTAATTTGGAAATACCTTCAACCAATAAAATTTTAAAATATTTATGATTTATTTTAAACATTACCTTTTAATTTAACCCACCTCATTAACCCTTTATAATAACAACAATTGTAACACATTTTTTACTCCTAAAGGGTCATAAATGTAATTATAAGGTTTTTAGTGGCACAAAAGTGTTATATGGATGATATTTTAGACCATTTTCAACAACACTTGTCATATTGTATGTTTTCATATTTTTAAATAATTTAATATAATATAATTTAACCTAAAATATAATTAATTTTTTATTTGGAACTATTAATATAATTTGACATAAAATTCATCATTAAAATAAAAGAATTTGAATAAAATCCCAATTTAAATAAATTATAATTTATTATTACTAATAAAATTCAATTCTTACCGTAATTAATCTAAAAAAATTAATTTTATTTTTTAAATCATTTACATAAATTTTTCTGCTGCATGCATCAACATTGTATTAGGGTAATGTATACATTTATGCTAGTTATATATTAATTGAAATTTTAAAAAAAAATTATCAAAAAAATAAAATATATATATTCATAATAATGTTTCATATACATTAAAACATTCCTTTTATGCTAATGAAATCATATAAGATATATTAAAAGAAAAGAGAGTGACATTTTTTATCAACCGTTGCATAAAAAAATATAAATGTTTTAATCAATGTGACGTGACAATAAATTTCCACATTTAAGAATATTGGATTTTTGAGGTTTTGAAAAAACCTATCCAATAAAATAATTACAATTTTTATGGAGATTTTTAATCCCAACCTTGTGGTTATACCCCTATTTTATCCATTTCACCCTTACCGTTTTGACAATATTTTACCCTGAGTTACTATTCATAATGACCGAAAGTAAAAGGGTCCTATATACAAAATATGAACAAAATGATTCAATATATGGAGTCCATTTTGTTAAAACACATCTTATAGATGTTTATAGGATAAATTTCATTATAAATTCAAAAAAATGAATGAAAATTTTTTTTTAGTAAAATGTTTTTTTCCAAAAAATGAGCCTATACAAAGATTGAATATGATTCTAATTATTTTTTAATTTATTATATTATATAAAATTTCAAGAGACCTATGTTAATATTATATACATTAAAAAAATAATATGACTTCTATATTAATTTTTTTGTTGAAAAAAATATTTTTTTGAAAAAAAACTACGTTTTCACTACTCACATAAATATCAACTACATTAAAAAAATTAAAAAAATAACCCCATATCATTTTTTATACAATGAATCCAAAAAAAATATTTTATCAAATTAAATTTTCCAAAATATAGAAATTTAATTTTATTTAAAATATAAAGAAAAATTGATTTTACAGGAAAATGGTTCTTCAAAAAATTAAGTCCTTTTTTCACATTAACGTAAATTAAAAATTATATGAGTGTTGTAAATCATATAATTTTTAATTTTTATATAAAAATTATATACCAATTGGATATAAATATACTAAATATATATATATATCTTCTGGCTCAATATATACAATGGTCATATGTCTGATGACTATATATAAAACAGTCATATTACATTCCAATATATAGGTTTATATGCTTCCCTAATATTTATTTATTTACTTGGATATAATCATGTATATTATATTCCAAATTATATTCTTTATGTCCATAGCTGAAGTTAGGGTTACAGTCATTAAGCTGAATCACAAAGATAAATATTTTTTTTATTTTCACAGCTTTTATATATGCACGTATTTAATTCACTTGTAATTTTCTTCAAGTTCTTTCATATTGAAAAATCATAATTTATTCATTTTATCTTTCAGTGTAATATTTTATCTCCATAAAATAATCATGGTTCATTTTAGTTTGATATTTCATGTATCATAATCTATCAAACATAAATTTATTGAATGGAAAAATAATGTTTAAAATATCATGGTGTAACATTATCCCCTTCATACAAAAAATGAATCCTCCCAATTGTAAATTTTGATACCAAAATGAATTTATAATCACAATAAAATAAAATATACATTTTTTTATGAACGTTAATTTTTGGTTCCAGACCTGAAAACATCTTATTTCATAAAAGAATGTGCATATATAATACTTTTACTACAAGATGAGTTTCTGAATATGAAACTTGATAGTTGAGTTTCAATATATGAATAAGACTCTATATATTTTAGATATTATTTTCCCACATATATGGATATTTTATGAAAATATACATACTATATTTCTTTACACTAAAAATTAATTTCATCCTTCATTTATGGTTTGATGTGTTTTGCACTTCTATTTCATCAATTACTCTACAAATGAATATTCAGGATAAAATTTTCAGGAATGAATCAGTCAATTAAATTTAAATAAATCCAAAATTAACTAACAATAAATTATCCAACAATACCCCTTACCAAGTTTATAAACCAAATATATAAAATATTTGATCACATATTCTTATAAGAAAAATTCTATATTGAGATCTAAATAACAATATTCAGTCATAAATTCACACACCAAAAATGAATATTCCATATTTATATCACCCACAAAATATTATAACCATTCCTATAACTAACCTAAATCACCATAAATAGAGAATTAAATCATATATGATTCAACATATAACTAAAAACATATCTTTTAAATAAAATATCATCATAGAAAAAAATTATATTTAGTTAATCAAAAATGGGTCCCATTTTAGTGGTTTTTTTTGTAAAATATCTTTTATCACCTAGTTACCAAATAAAATACTTATCCCATTTTTATCTATACAAATAAAATATTCAAAAAAATGTAATAACCCGTCTATCCAAATTAATAATAATTTCCTCAATATCAATGATCATATTATCCCAAAATGTTATCAATATATTTCAACTTATTTCTACAGAATATAAAATAACTCTGCCTCAAACAACCATTAATTAAAATATAAGCTAATCATAAGGGGTACATATACTTAAAATATCAATTAAAACATAATAAATATTTTGAATATTTTATTATCATATAAAAAATCAAAAGAATTAATGATATTAACATTATTATCATCCTTAAATTTTTCAACAATTAGATAAAATTCCACAACATAATAAATCATGGAATATTATATATAAACACATCAAAAAATCAATTTTCTTTATAATTCATTAACCAATAACGTGTTTATTGTTTCTTAACACCTCATTTTTATAATAAAATTATGAATCAAGGTGACACATTCATCAATATCAATCAAATCATGTATCCTACTTTAATCATAACATGTACTATTTATATAGTATTTGAAGCTTCTTCATGTTAAACATATAACCTTGTAAATCCTTATTTCATATGATATTGATGGTCTCCGTCACAAGATTTTCACTTAGGATATTGATTTTTATAATTTAAAAAATCTTTACATTTGAAGAATCTTCTTGTTCATTTCAGGAATTTCCCTATGTATTTCTTCACCATTATTTACATGTTGGGATTTATATATTTTTAACTTTAATTTCATTAATACTATAAATTATATGATTTTTTATATTATCTAGTTTAATAGAAAAATAAACTAGGTTTATGTTATAAATAATATATGTAGATAACAAGTTATCCATAACTACAAGAGCTTACACAACAGATTCTATCTCATTTGGTTGCTCATTTTGAAATTAACCGCATTAACATTGTTTTCTTGAAATTAACTAAAAACCAGGGAAGAAAAATATCCCATAAAGATAAGATTATAGTAATCCAAGTGATAAATTCTATAATATTGGTATTATTTATTGTGAATTCATAAATTATTACACTTTATTATCAATATTTGATACATTATGTTTAACCTATTTCATCCATGGTCATTCTATATTAAAATCCTTCAATATTTATTATAAATAAAATTTAAATTAACCTATGTATATACCTTGGGTTTTTATATCCATGTGACAACTCTTATGACCACCCATAATGCACTTTTGGTGGTCATGTTAAAACCCAATCCATAACATTTTGCATTTCAACCCCTAAGGAAATTTTTTCCACAATAAGATACACATTATAATTTATATACATGGATATATTTTATATGAAAACTATGGTATAAGGACCCGGCCATACATATTATATAATCTTTAATTAAATGAAGAATTCACATTGAGGATCTTTTCAGTTTTAGAGTTTTAGAGAATTACGCCATAACAATTACTTTAAACCTCAAAAATTACAAGGTAGACACATCTACTCAATTTCCATTTTTTTAGAAAATAAAAACCCATGAAAAAAGTGTCATGTCTAGTCCCATGATTTAGACAACATTACTTTTCCTTGATCCCATCCTTGACCCTATTCATCTTTAAGTCCTGTGAAAAACATTTCAAAACGTCAAGTGAGCATAAAAATCTCATTAAGGGTTATAAAACAAAAAAAGAAAACATTAGTTCATCAATACACACATAATATATGCTCTTTAACATACCTCATGAAATCAGTAGATTTATATAGTAAACAAAAATCTTAATGGTAATTTGTGGCATCCATAACATACTTATGTTTTAGCTTTAACAGCTACATATGGAGTTACATTTGGAATACCCATGACAGTATATTCCCTAAATATATTAGGAGAAATATTTTTGTTTACCTCTGTCATGTTACCCAATGCATTGGAGAGATATCTCGGGCTCACAAGCCCTAGGTTTATCCTGGAACCAACCATAGACGTAATAATTCCCAAGAAACATAACATATTTATAACAGTTAAAATAAATATAAAAGAAAGATAAAATTTCCACATTTCAATCACAATATATCATTTCAATATATTGACATAACAAATCCATTTCAAAACTATTTTCAATACCAAAATACATAACAGATTATATGGTATTTATTTTCATTTTAAAAACAATAGAGCTTGTTAAGGAAGCCAAAAGATCAAATAATTATCATGGTGTTGGAAATGGTCATTGTCACTGATTACGTTAAAATAAACATTCTTTTTTCTCATTTAGTAAAACAACTCATAGAAAAAGATTCCCTTTGAATGAAATGAAAATTCAAAGGTGTGTATGTAAAGTCCCAGGATTTTCCATGTAATGTTTATAAATAAATGTACATATTATGAGTCTGAGAAAAAAGACAGCACATGATTCCGAATCCCAGTGTTCCCAATAAGAATTTATGAATTTTTTTAGGTACATTTAGTAAACGAATGAGAAATGTTTATTAACTTTTTAACCGTTGGTCGGAATTGAAATACGAAGAGACTGTTTAAATCACAGTGTAGATATTTTCTTAAGGAGACATTTACCTCGACCGATGTTGGTCAAGTGTAGAGCTTAGTTTTTTTTATTTTTGTGTGTGATTTAAAAGAAAAATAATAAAAATAAAACAATAACTTTTATTTTTATTTGAAACCTCCTTTTCGAATCTTGGTGGTGGGGACCACCAGAACCCCTATTTTAATGGGAGGAAGCTCTTAGTTTTTCCCCGAGGTAATGATCCAACATTAATATTATAATTAATAAACATAATTTATTAAGTTGGATTCTCACATTTATTTTTGTTCGGGTAAATTGTTGGAAAAGGAGAGACTTGGAGAAATATCCTCCAAATGAAGAACCTCTCCAACAAATAAGATTCACCAAATCAAGAAAGAGGAACCAACATGGGATGGAGTTATAGGAGCAACCGACGTCAGAGTACTCATCATAATTATCTTCTTCTTCATGACACCTCCAACAGATGATTGAGTTAGGGGTGTGTTTATATTGTTCTTCGTGGTTTTATGTTGAAAATTTCTCCTAAAAGCTGCATGAAATCGGTCTAACGCGGAGGTTACGGACCAAGAAAACATGGATTATCCCCTTAGCATCATTAATTTTGAAATTTTTTTCAAGGGCTACGATGATGGAGGCAGCACAACAATGACACCGATGGAGATTGCGACACATCGACCATGGAAGAGAAAGGAGGCGGCCGTCACCCAACCAGCTGCGTAGAACCGGGGTGGCTCGTCCGCGCCACCTGTACCGAAGGAGGCTACGACCCATCGCCCGTATTGGTGGGAAGTCAGCGGTCAGCCGCATGGAGGTAGGGCGGTGCACGTCCATGCCGCTGGTTGAGAAGGAGGCCGCGGCCTGTCGGCCACGACAGATCAGGGTGGCGCCGACATGCCAGCCAGCCTCGTAGCGAAGCGGTGGCGCACGTCTGCACCGCTGGAGTAGGAGACCATAGTCGCTTGTCCACACTAGAGGTTGTAGGGAGGCTGGCATCCGGCCAGGTGCGGTGGAGCCGCGGTGCATGTCTATGCCCTTAAAAGGATGGCCGAATGTTTTGGCTGGCCGCATCACGCCGAGTAGGACCCCTACGGCCGGTCCCGCATGATATCCGGTGGTGCCACGTGTCCCCACTTGGTTGGCGAAAAATGAATGGTCAATGGGCCATTCAGGTGACCAAGGGGAGCTTCACCCTTCAAGGGTGGCAGCAATTGCTGACCCCACCACATGGGACCACCTCGCACAGAGGGCCTCACCCAGTGCGGGCTGGGAAACCCCATCGAGAGTCAGGCCGGACCATGGCCCAACGGGCCTAGCCCGCCACGACCCAGGCCAACTGGGCCAGACCTAGATGGGGTCGGGCTGACCAGGACATGGGCACATCTAGACCCAGATATGCCTTTTTGACCATATATTGACAACCATGTGTCATTTTGATGAACCTTCTGTGGTGATGGAATCATTAAATAGATACAGTCCCTTTTGTATAATCCAATTGAGTTTTGGATAAAGTTGGAGTATGGTTGGGTTGTTTCGAACATGAATCCAATCGGGTCTTCGGAATGAAAACACTAATAACTTACAGAACGAGCGACATATTGATGTGTCGTCTGTCGCGTTGGGTCACTTATGACATGATGGACTTTTATGATACTTCTCCAAGAGAATTCATGGCTGATGGAGTATCAACTAATCGCTTGAGGAGAGGAACCTCCCATAATCAAGCATTCTTAGTGCGGGAACCCTATGGATGTCTGTATTTGAAAAGTCTTCATATCCTGTGTGGGTCATCTTCGGATCCTTTTTGGGTCAGCGATCAACGATCCAGTGTGGGTCAGCGCATACCGATCTTGTGTGATTCATCTCTAGATCCGTTGTGGGTCTTTTTTAGATCATGTGTGGGTCATCTTCGATCTTGTGTGGGCCAACAATAGAGCTTCTCGACGAAGTATGTTGATCTAGAAAAACAGCTAATCAACAATACTTACATACTCAAGTTATACCTAGTGTGAGATGAGTCTATACCTTTATAAAACTTACCTTTGTGGTATAATTCTGTGTGGAGTTACCTTTATGGTACTTACCTTCATGGTATACTTCTGTGTGGTGTAACATTTTTGGTACTTACCTTCATGGTATTCTTCTATGTGGAATTAAATTTATGAGACTTACCTTTGTGGTATTCTTCTGTTTTGAAATACCTTTGTGGTACCACCCTTCGTGGTATCCTTTTGTAAGTCGTTACCTTGGTGTTACTTACCTTTGTGGTGTTACCTTCATTGTATTGTTTCTTCGTGGAATAGTCGTGCTTTTGGCTAGAGAGTTGGGCCTTGTGTTTCCTCATATATGAGATGGGTATACTTGATAACATAGGTATATGTATGGGAATATACCTAAATGGGGATGAATGTTGATTAAATGCTTTTTGGTTATCCTTTGTCGATTTTGGGAGACCTTCGGGGGTATCGGGGTCCCTACTGAGTATTGTTATACTCACCCCAACACGGGCTACTCCCGCACTTTGCTGTGTCTTTTTCAAATGACAGACAATGTTAATCGAGGATGAGGGTACCAGAGATGGAGGTTTCTCGATGTTGGACCTTAGATGAGGCATACTACAGAGATGACCGTTCGATAGTTGTACCTACCCTTCAGCTAGGGTCCTTGGCTGGTGTTCCCAAGAGCTATTTTCATATTTACTTGTACATTCTTGTTGGTCTAGTATTCTGACCCCTTATATACTAATCACACCGTGTTTACTTTGTACATTAATTTGTTATTTTATCTTGTTGTGTTCTTGATTTGTGTGAGTTTACAGGTTTAAAGGTAAGGAGTTCCTTGTTTTAGGTATATTCCTTTCTGATGCTAGTCGCCAACCATTGGCATATGGACGGCATGCATGGGGTAGTCACCACACAGTCCCCGGGGGACGGGTGGTGAAAAATTGGTATCAGGGGAGTTGGTTCTACCAAAGAACTTGGACTTAGATCTTTTAATCATTTATAGTGTTTAGTGTTATGAGTTCGGTTATCAGTTTGGGGAATCCATTGTTGGTGCAGCAGCCGAAGTATCCATACACCAGGACCCAAACATCTGATTTCTGACTCAGTGCATGAAAACACTGATTGTGTGTGTTTTTTAAAAAAATTCTTTATGATCACTTTGAGTCAACTCCCTATGAATAATTTATTGACCGTGGTGAATCTATTTCATTCCATGATGCCTCCAAGAAGATAGCCATCCAGGGTTCTAGGTAGAGTATGCGATGACAGCCCACCGAGCGACAAGGATTCGGTGTAAGGCCCCCTTTAGACTGTTGTACCACCAGGTGGTGTACTAGAAGCACCACTACCCATTGGGTAGCAGATTCCACCAGCCTTAGCAGCAGAAGGTGGATTTCCCATGAGTGCGTTGCATGAGTTTCTGTATGAGATGTCACTAAGGATCCTGGGAGAGATGGATCCATAGGCTATTGAGGATTGGATGGAGGTTGTGGTTAGAGTTTTTTGACTTCTAGGGACACCAGATGATCTCATGGGGATCCTTACTGCTAACCTTCTTTAGGCAGTTGCGGGCAGATGGTGGAGCTTGATGCTCCATGTTCATGATGAGGTCACTCTCATCTGGGAAAACATTGAGATCATTTTCAGGGAAGAGTTTGTCCTAGCAACCTAACACTCAGTGTGTGTATAGGATATTCTCCACATGGAGTAGGGCAGCATGACTGTAGGTCAGTATTCACCGAGCTTCACCGACCTCTCGTGTTACTCCACTAACATGGTGCAAGACCCTTTCTTCAGGGCCCAAACCTTTGAGTAGGGGATCAGAAATAATATTAGAGATTTGATGATTTCTCTTAGCATCCTGATGTTGGAAGTGGTGTTAGAGCGAGAACTCTTAGTAGAGTGCTTCCTTACTGATCAGTCACCTACAGTATGACCCACCACCAGATGTCATGTAGCAGAGTCATCTGCAGCTGGTAGCAGACTGATGACATAGAGGTCCAAGTGGACTAGACCTATATGTGGACGACCGCGGGATACATGGTCGGTTGTGAGAAGATCTCAAGATAGATCAGGACAGGCGAGGAGCAGCCAATGTTACTCCTGCGGTGGGTAGGGTGACATGGATCACGACTGCCCGACCCGCCATATAGACAACCAGTAGATGGTCGAAGGACTGCTTGGGCAGAGGTGAATATTTGATCAAGGAGGTCTGTAGGCAGGAGGAAGACGTGGAAGAGGAGCTGGTCGTGATTCATGTGGTGGGTGGTGATATGAGGTTCTATAGCCACCACCTCTAGGCGGTCCACCCCAACCATAAGTAGCAGGAGGATGGGAGACAAGATCAGCTCCAAGCAGCTGAGGCCTTTGACCACGGTGCTCTGGAGATGATACTAGGTACCATCTATGTCTACTCCACCTTAGTTTCAGTACTTGTAGACACAAGTTCCTATCACTATTTCATTCCCACAACCCTCTTTCAGAGCATGGATATTTAGGTGGAGCCGTTGGTTCGATCCTTACGGCTAGAGACTCCTACGGGAGAGGATTAGACGATTACACACTGGTGATGGAAAGTTGAGATTACTTTAGGAGGTGAGAGATTCAGCTGGGATCTTCTAGTAGTGGCATTGAGGCCTTACGATGTCGTCTTGGGTATGGATTGGTTATCTACAGTCCATGTTCAGATCAACTGTATTATGTTCAATGTGCGGTGTGTCTTCACGGATGGGACAAAGTTTTCCTTCACCAGCAATAAGGGAACCGTTGCATCATAGGATGGACTTATCCGAAGGAGGGTGCAGCTGATCAAAAATTAGTTGGCTAGCCTTACCCTCATAGTAGTTGATGTAGAGAGTCTAAGCTAACCAGTAGCGGTGGACTAGTACGCTGAAGTTTTCCCTGATGATGTTCTAGGTGTACCTCCTTGTAGAGGGGTGCACTTATATAATGACTTATACCACAAGACGACAATGATATCTACACCAGCATATCTGATGGCTCATGTGGAGCTTCGAGAGAAGCGAGTATAGATGGAGGACATGCAGAGCAAGGAATTCATTAGCCCCAGTGTTTCTCCTTGGGAATCCCTAATTTTTTCCCCATAAAGGTGTATGGGAGTTTGAGACTCTGTGTGGAATATCGGCACCTAAACCAGGTGATCGTGAAGAACAAGTACCCACTCCCGAGGATTGACGATATCCTTGATGAGCTGAAGGGATCACAATAGTTTTTGAAGATAGAACTCAAATTAGGCTATCACTATCATAGGGTAAGAGATGAGTATGTACAAAAGGCGACCTTCAGATTTCGGTATGGCCATTATGAGTTCTTGGTTATGCCATTCGGTGTGACCAACACCCCAACAGTGTTCATGGGACTCATGAACATAATCTTCCTGCCATACCTCGATCGCTTTGTGGTAGTCTTCATCGATGACATCCTGATCTACTCTACTACTACGGATGAGTATCCATATCATCTGTAGATAGTTCTAGACACACTCTGAGAGCACTAGATTTATGGTACTCTCTCAAAGTTCCAGTTCTAGATCGGAGAGGTCCACATTCGGGGAATTCTTGTCTCAGTGGTTGGAGTTGCAGTGGATCCAGCAATGATAGAGGATGTTCTTGATTGGGAGCCACCCGGGAGTGTGACAAAGGTGAGGCATTTCCTGGGTTTTTCTGTTTACTACTGAAGGATTGTTCCTGACTTTTATAGAGTTTCAAAAACTTTATCAACATTTAAGAAGAATGAGAAACCCATTGTGTGGTCGGAGAGATGCTAGAGGAATTTCCAAGAGATGAGGTAGAGACTGACGAGTTCCCCTATCTTGATGTTACTAGAGGAGGGCGTTGGGCACATAGTATCCTATGACACATCAGGGATCGGGATTGGATGTGTCCTGATACAGGAGAGAGTAGTGATCACGTATGGTTCTCGACTGCTGAGGCAAAATGAGTAGAACAATGCTACCCATGACCTGGATTTAGCAGTAGTGGTCTTCTCCATGAATATGTGGTTAAATTACTTGATGGGAGAACATTTTATAGTCTACTCTGATCACATGAGTCTCAGGTATATATTCTCTTATAATAACCTAAAACTAAGACAACAGTGTTGGCTTGAGTTCTTCTAGGACTGTGACTTCGAGATAGTCTATACTCCTTAGAAGGGAAACATATTAGCAGATGCACCCAGCAAGATATCTAAAATACAGCTATTGAGTGAGGAGACTGAGCAGATAGCCATGCCATATATCCAACATGGATCGAGATGGAGCAACTTATCTTTACCGTCTAATAGTCACTCCCGCACTCCTTCAACGATTTAGGGAGGTGCAACTTAGAGACACTAACTGTGAGGCCCTAAGTGATAATTTATCCACATGACATGCACCTGATGGATTTTCTGAATGTGGGGAGCATGTCATCTTCTTTAGAGGGAGTACTATAGTACTGGTGGTGCTACAAGTTGAAATTTTGGTGGAGTTCAATTCATCCCCTCTAGCGGTAAATCTATGAGTGGAGAAGATGTACCAAGTCCTTTATTATTAGAACTGGTGGCTGGGAATGAATAAAACAGTGGCTGAGTATGTATCACAGTTCCTCACTTGTCAGGAAGTAAAGGCATAACATCAAGTTCTATCATTCTTATTTTGGCCACTAGAGGTGCTAGAGTGGATGTGGGATGGAATTTCCATGGACTTCTTGATAGGACTTCCATGCATGTCCAAGGGAAATGATTCCATCTGGGTGATCGTTGACCGACTCACCAAGTTGGCCAAATTCAAACCTATTAGAGAGCAGGGTTCATTAGAGGGCTTGGGATGCATCTACGTGCAGGAGATTGTGAAAATTCATGGTGTGTAATATAATATTTTGTCTAATCATGATGCACATTTACTACCCAATTATTGAAGGGGCTGTAGGAGGCATTCAGGACACATCTTCAGTTGAGTACCACCTTCCATCCTCAGACGGATGGTCAGACAGATTAGACCATTCAAACCCTTGAGGACATTTTTCATGCCAACATCCTTGATTTCTGCAACACCTGGGATGATCACTTGACTTTGGTGGAATTCATGAACAACAAGATATATCACTCCACCATCGGTATGGAACTGTTTGAGATATTGTACAGGTGACCATGCAGATCACCTTTGTGATGGACTGAACCAGGGGAGTCAGCACGCATGGGACCAAAGATGGTATGGGCTACCACAGAGAAGGTACAGATCATCCATGAGTGTATGAAGACTGCAAAGAGTAGGCAGAAGTCATATGATGACCAGATATGAAGACCTCTCGAGTTCGAGGATGGTGACCATGTCTTCCTACGGGTCTCACCTCGATGAGGATTATAGGGATTTGGCAGGGGCGACAAGTTATCTCTGAGTTTCATCGGACCCTTCCAGGTCCTTAGTATAGTTGGTGAGGTTGCATACCACCTAGCTCATCCCCCATAGTGGCACCTGGTGCATGACTTTTTTCTACGTATCCCAGAAGAGGAGATATATACATGATCTTTCACACATCATTTACTAGGGCGAGCTAGACATCAATGATGGGGGGATGTTTTTGGAGGTTCTAGTATATGTTAAGGATTGATAGGAGTATATCCTTTGTGGGTGGTCGATATCTCTAGTGTATGTTCGTTGGCAGCACAAGAACATCCAGGAGAGCACATGGGAGCAGGAGGCTCAGATTCTTTCTTAGCACCCCCACTTGTTTCCCTAGTTAGTGTTGTGTCTTTTAGGTATGCAAAGCCCTGATGTGGGGAGAATGTAATGACCCAGGATTTTCCATGTAATTTTTTTTAAATATATGGAAATATTAAGAGTTCGCAAAAATTGACAATGCATGATTCCAAGGCCTGGTGTGTTTGAAATGAATTAATGAACATTTTTAGGAACAATTAGTAAATGCACGAGTGGTGTTTTTTAACATTTGAACTAATGCATGGAATTTAAATCTGAGGACACCGTTGAACTCGCAGTGCCGATATTCACTTAATGAGACCTTTACCTTGACCGTAGTTGGTCAAGGGTGGAAGATATTTTCTTCATATTTTTGTGGGAGAGTTAAACAGAAAATAATAAAAATAAAACAATAACATTTATTTTTATTTGAAAACTAATTTTTCAATCTTGAAGGTGGGGACCACCCGAATACCTCATTTAATGGGAGGAAAATCTTGGTTTTACCAAAATTTAATGATCCAGCTTTAATTGTATAATTAATAAACACAATTTATTAAGTTGGAACCTCACCTTTCTTGAGGTTGGGGGGAAATCATTTCAGAAGGAGATCCTTGGAGAAATATCCTTCAAATGAAAAACCTCTCCAATGAAGAACATTCACCAGATGAAGAACATGTAACTGATCTTGGAGGGAGTTGCGGGAGAAACAGGCATCTGCGTCTTCATCATCATCATCATCTTCCTCATGACATCTCCAACGGACGATCGAGGTAGGGTTCGATTTATATTGATCATTGTGATTTTATGTTGAAACATTCTCCATGAAGCCACAAGCTACTGGTCTAACGTGGAGGGTGAAGACCAAACAAACATGACATGATCCCTATGCATCGTTAATGTTGACACATTCTTCATAGCCTGTGATGACAGCGGTGGCACAACCACACCACTAAAGGAGACCGCGTCCCATTGACCAAGGCTCAGCAGGCCATGCCCTCTATGGCCTAGGCCAACCGGGCCAGACCCACCACAGCCCAAGAAAACCAGGTTGGACCAGGACCAGGGCTTGTCAACCCGAACTGGGTCAGGTCGGCCCAGGCCAGGTCTGACTGGGTCAGTCTGACTGGCTGAGACTGAACTCGGGCCCATCTAGACACATATTCTTTTTTTGGCCATATACATCTGATTGATGCACCATCTCTCGAATTTGTCCATTATGACATAACAGACCATGGTGATACTTCTTCATTGTACATAGTGGAAGATAAAGTATAGAAAGATGTCTTAAAGAGAGTAACCACCCAGAATCAAGCATTAATAGTAGGGGAACCCTATGGCTGACTGTACTTAAGCAGTATTCAGATCCTATGTGGGTAATATTCAGATCATGTGTGGGTCAACACTTAGTGATCTTATGTGGTTCATCGCATATGGATCTTTTGTGGGTCATCTCTAGATCTTGTGTGGGTCATTTTCAGATCCTGTTTGGGACATCTTTGATCTTTTGTGGGTCAACAATAGAGATTATTGACGAAGTAAGTTGATATAGTAATACATCTAATCAACTATACTTACGTACTCATGTTATACCTAGTGTGAGATGAGTCTTTTCCTTTGTGGTACATACATTCTTGGTTTACTTATATGTGGTATTACCTTTTTGGTACTTAACTTTGTGGTATACTTCTGCGTGGCATTACATTTGTGGTACTTACATTCATGGTATCCTTCTGTGTGGTGTTACCTTTTTGGTACTTACCTTCGTGGTATTCTTCTGTGTGGTGATACCTTTGTGGTACTACCTTTCGTGGTATACTTATATGTGTCATTACCATTGTGGTACATACCTTCCTGGTGTTACCTTCATGGTATTATTTTCTTGTGGAACACTTTTTCTTTGGGCTAGAGAGTTGGGCCTTGTGTTTCCTCATGTATGAGATGGGTATACTTGATAACATAGGTATATATATGGTCATATACCTAAGTGGGGTTTACATTTCATTCTATACTTTTGGGTTTATACATTCTGGATTCTAGGATACCTTCAGGGGTCTCAGGGTCCCTACTGAGTATCCTTATTCTCACCTCTACTTGGGATACTCCCACACCGTGGTGTGTATTGTGCAGACGATTGACATTGTTGATCGAGGATGAGCGTACCATGGATGGAGTATTCTCGATGGTGGACCTTAGACGAGGTGTATTGTAGACACAACTGTTCGAGAGCTATACCTACCCTTCAGGTAGGGTCCTTGTCGGGTGTTCACAAGATCTATATTCAGTTTTACTTGTACTTTCCCATTGGGCATTTATTATGACCCTCGACTTACTATACACACCCTTTTTACTTTAAAGTTTACTTTTTTCCTTGTATCTTGTTGTGTGATTGAATTGTGTGAATTTACATGTTTAAAAGCAATGCCTTCTCGATTTTAGGGATATGCCTTTTTGGTGCTAGTCACCAGCCCCTGGCCTATGTATGGTAGGCTTGGGGTAGTCAAATCACAGGCCCTAGGAGATAGGTAGTAACAGTTTATACACAGTATAAAATAATGTCATTTATAAAACAAAATATGCCTCAATGAAAAGAGATTGAGATAATGTCCTTTAACTCGTGTCTGACTTGACTCGTTCATTATTTAATCTCATGAATATTAAACTAAAATTAAATTATACAATATTAAGAACCTTTTAATGTTTATCATTCCCTTTATATCTCTTATTACCATGTTATAATCATTATGTAATCATTTTAGTTAATAATGGTTGTTTTGTCGATATTTGGTACTTGAGTCAAAAATGGTCTTATTATAATTACAAGTTGTTCATGTGGTCAAAATTTCATTATATCTAGAATTATATTCATGATTTATATATCATATATATCATATATATCCTGTATATACATATATTTATAATATTACATAACATTTGGAGGTAAGAAATGAAATGCACCATTCATGGAGATAGTAAGCCGTACGTACGCATGAATGCTACTTTAATTTCTATTTCATATTTAATGGAATGAAAACATAATGATACATAGGTATATTATAATTATATTATAATATCATATATATAATCTCGGTATCTCTATCTTTTATACTTTCCTTGTATGGCATGAACGAGTCAAATCACTTTGAGGGGGTGGTAGTCCTCATTTCCTCAAATGAGATTATCATATTTACCTAATATAGAACCAGTAAAGGTATTCAATAAATGAAAAATATAGAATAATATAAACAATATAAATATAATATATATCATATAAAAATACAATTTCATCATAATGTCCACCATAATAGGTGGTTGGAGAAGATTGAACAATCATCGTTTCGTGAGGTGTTAGTTTCCCATCCACAAAAACAGTATGTTCTTTACCCATTAGATGGTGGTGTGTGTATGTTTAGTTTTAATACATCTCATAAAAACAACCTAGTATATTTAGGAAACCTTTTTTATAAAATAAAGGTATAAAAATAGTTTAGGGAATTTTAGAAGTAAAATAAAACAACGAATCTTAAGAGAAGATGTTACCTTTAAATCGGGCAACTCCCTTTGGTTTTAACCAAAAGGGTTTCTTAAAGTGCCTAATTCCTAAAAAAGGATAATAAGAGGAAGATAGGGATATTTATATCATATTTGGGATGAGGTATGATTATACAAGGGGCTTGAGAGGTGTGAGTAATGAGTTATATTTGATATATTTTTATAAGGGGGAGGTGGGGCTCTTTAGAAATGTGTGAAAATATTATTATATTATAGAAGGATTTTCGATTTATAAAAGTCAAAAACATATTAAAGTCAAATATAAGATGACTCATGGTTGAAATAAAATCATCCAATAATAATTTTATAGGTTTTGGAATTTATTTTAATCTTTGTAATCTTATTTATTTAAATCATCTATTAATTAGGTTAACACTGCAAAATTATTGTGTAATTAATAATTTAATTAATTTGATGTCTAGAAATTATAAAAAAATACCATAATGTAGGAAATATTTTTATATTTTTAATTAATATTTATATTCAAATATATCAATTATATAACCCCACATTAAAATTACTTTAGAAAAAGAATACATGTTTATGAATTTTTTATTTTTACTCTAAATAAGAAGTTGTTAATATCATTATCTTTCACAAGTGGCTTTTAATGGCCAAAATTCTCACCCAAGGATTGTATTGGTTGGCCATTACTAATAAAATGATGTTAATAAATGTTTTAAGGTAATTTTATATTATTATAATAATTTTATTACCTTGAATTACGGTCTTTACATTTAATTGTAGTAAATAAAAGTCAAAAGCTACCATTCACCAAATAATATTTTCTTCTTATTGAACCACATTTTAAAAAATAATAACAACCATGTCTGTCATATTTTATAAATTCAATTCATATAAGTGGTAAAATTTCATAATAATGAAAAATTCAGCTTTTAAACTACTACTCTGTGTTTTCATTATTCATCAAAAATTGATGTTTTTCGGAAATATTCAAAAGATTAATCCTAAGATATAATTGATATTATGAATTAAAAAACAATGAATATTTTACCAAATTCAATACATATAAGTTTCATTAAATAATTTAAAATTGATTCCCGTTGTCAAAACAAAAAATGTGTTTTTAAGAAATAATAACTATTAAAAGAATGACACTTGTTTATATCATATTTCAAAGTGAAATTTCTTCCAATTACCAAAATTGGATTAAATGGTGAAAATATGATCTATTTACACTTTAAAACCAATTAAAAATATTATTTAACCATGTAAATAAATTAGATTAAAAGGCATTTTTGAATTAAAATACAGTATTTTTCATTATTCATTAAAAATAAATTTTATCAGAAAAACACCAAAAATTTACCCAAAGTAAATTTTGATATCCCATTTCAAAAGAATAATTTTTTTTCAAATAGAACATATAAATATGACCAAATCTATATTTAAAGAGGGTTCTCCATTAAAGGGCACTAAATCGACCTTTTAAAGAGTATTAGAGTATTTATGCTTAAAATTAGTTTTATTAACATTTTACGCTTCTAAAATTTATTGGATAAATATAAAAACATTTAACAAACATGTATAATCATATTGAACTTAGTTCTATTCATTCCTTCCATTACATCTTCAAGGCGTTAACTACAATTTAAAATAATAATATAATAATATTATATTTTTAGTATGACTCAGCCTTGTGTGAAAAGTATGGTTTCAAAGAAAACCATTGTTGCGTATCGGGTATGCCATAAAACATCACAACCCATTTAAAGAAAAATTAATATTTAATTCAAAAATATTATTAATTATGAAAATATATTATTATTTATTTACTTGGGATGTTACATCCTCCCCCCCCTTTGGAAATTGCGTTCTCACAATTTTTATTCACTTATCAAATAAGTCGGGGTATTTATCTCTTTTAGCATTTTCAGATTTCCATGTTGCCTTTTCAACCATATGGTTTTTTCCACAATACCTTTACCTGGTGAATAACCTTATTCCGCAACACATGATCTCTTTGGTAAAGAATATGGGCTGGTTGTTCCTCGTATATGATATTTTCTTCCAAATGAACTACCTCAGGGCTCAAAACATAAGATGAATCTGGCATATACATTCTCAACATTGAACCATGAAAAAAATTGTGTACATGGGATAAACATGGAGGTAAAGTGTTAGAACTCGAATATTTTTTTAGGTATGTTTTTCATTTTTTGGATTTTTTGAGAAAAGAGAATTTTCTAGAAATTTTTGAAGTACACGCCATGTGCTTTATGATTACACATCATTTAATCTGTTACCGTAGGTGGCTGTGTTCTGGCCATGTCATGGCCAAAAACATGGTCGTGTGGGGTTACGCGGTGTCCACCTAAAGCGGAGTACAAAAAAGGCGAGTTCACTCCGTGTACTCTAAAAGTACCTGCCGTGTATTTTGTTTTTTTTCATTAAATGGACCGGGCTCGTTTATAATGGAAAGGGGTATCTTCTTCTTCGGCCGAAATGTCTCTGAGTACCCGTACAGTTCCAAGACTTCCCTGAACCCTTAATCATGCATATGTTCTCCGAATCGACCACCATAAATTTTGTTAGAACCGTAGCAGTAAGCTCTTCCTTCTCATAGAGCATCATCTTATAATTCCTCCTCTTTCTTGAGCTATATTGGGTTGAAATATTTATTTGTTTTCGTAGATATATGGAATTATAAGGTGATTCAAGCCTCGTGGTTCATGTATATTGACCTCCTTACCCCGAGGTAGGTAGTTTGTGCCTTTCTATAGAAAGTATCTGTGTATTATTTGCAAATTCCACCAATACCCTTGCACGGGGTATTGTGTGTTTACTATTGTTTCCCTGTTGTCTTCTTGATTTTCATTTATGCCTGAGTAGATGTTATTGTTTGTGAATTGGGTAATTTTATGTGCTTTGGAAGTATCGGCCATGCATGTTTTTCTTGTTTATGACCATTTGGTATAGTTTTGAATGTTAGGAAATTTTCAGTTCCAGGCCTAGTGTTGTAGGATGGAGTGATCATTTTCTGACATGTTGTTATACTGTATAATGCTAGCCAAGTAGTTATTGAGGGTTACTTTGCCCATTACGTGATGAGATACTTACTGACTTTACACAGGGATGTGATAACCTAGTGTAGTAGACCACAGAGAGAATGGACGTAAAGGCTTTTCTAGAGTGTCTATATAAATTATGATGCGAGACCACATAGGGAATTGACGTTGAGTGCTTCATCAGAGAGTCTATAGTTCCTTGATGTGGGCCACAGAGGGAATGTGACGTAAGTGCATCCGTATAGTGACATTAGTGTCGATATGATACTATATGGGGAATTGAAGGTGAGTGCTTACTCAAAGAGTATATACATTAGCTGAACCATAGGCATGAGACTATGTGTGCTTCCCATAGGGTTGCTCACTTATTCTAGGTAGGACTAGAGGGGTTAGTATTTGAGTACTTCCCAGAAGGTTACCTGTTTTGTTATCTGTTATGATTAGATGTTGCTTGATATATGGACTGTGCATTATTTTCTACTGAGTACTTTCCTGTTTACTGCTTTCTGTACTTTTACCAGCCATATATTCACTTACTATTTGGCACAGATTTTTGGGTGGTTGACTACTGGGATTTAGTATCACACCCTATCTGGGTCATGCTTTTGGTCCCAAACAGATCATATTGTTGCGGGTATAGATAAGGGGAAGTGCCCTTCTACTTTAGGTTCATGATTGATGTGGAGTTGTGGATCATGGGACCAAGCATTATCTTGCGATGTTGAAGATCTTATCTTATTTCATTTTCATTTTCATTTAGAACTGTTTTATTCAGCATTGAGACATTTTTGGTTGTTTTCCTAGACATATATGTACCATGCATCATATATATTTACATATATCTACTCCAGTTGTTTTCTTTATCGGTCTTCCACAGTTATTATTGTTTGGTAATTACTGATTATGCTATTGTATAATTGTTTATCTTTCACTTTGTTACTCTTTCAATGAGATAATAGTTTTTCCACTATCACACCCAAGTCTCTCACTGCTAGTCAGTAGCTTCTGGCGTTCGGGGAAATGCGCTTGAGGCCATGTGACCAACGGGGTACAAGGTGCCTTTGGGTTGCTTCCGAAACTGGGACGTTACAACGTGGTATTAGAGGATTCATTTTCTCTTGACTTACTGTTTGGAGCCTTTGGCCAGGGATAGGATGGAATCAGTACTTGTTAATAATTTTTTCCTGGGAGTAGCTAACCCATGTACGAGGAGAAGCCAATCTACCTTGTTTATTAATTTTTTTTTGGTTTTTCTATTTTACAGTAAATTAGATTTCACCTTTTAGTGATTCACATGTTTTGTGTTGTTACCATTGATGTTATTGAGGTTTTATTTCTGTCGAAACTCGATGAGATGAGGTTATTCCATCTCATGCATCATATATGTACTTTCTAGAAATCACATGTCATGCATTCTTTCCATGTCATCAAAGATGAATTAGCAATTTCATGTTGTTGTGATAGATGTTTTGTAGAATATGCATGCTATTGTGATAGATTCCTTGATAAAAATATCTGCTTCTTGTTAGAGCATATATTGTGTAAGGTTTTGTTCTAATGAATGCCATTCATTGGTTCGTGAGGTGTTATGGTCCCCAATGGACCAGAATTTGGGGGATCATTTACTTTCTTAACTTGTTTATAACTTGTTTAAGATGCCAAAATTTGATTTGTGGGGAGTATGGAACCTCACAGATTGGAATTTGGATCTTTCAATGTTCATTTCAGTGTTTTCTAGGATCTGTAGTAGTTTCTGAGGATTGTTGACTGGAAAAACCTAGAATACATGCTGTGTAGTTTTGACTACACATCATGTGTTGTTCTGTTAAAGTAGAAACTCTTTTTCATAAGTACACACCTTTTAATTATTATAAACGCTGTGTAGTCTCTAACTGTGTCACAGACCTTGTGGGGAGAGACACGAGATAGGTAAAATCTTTTGGGAACACATCGTGTACCAGTTGTGCATGTCGTGTAGTATAATCCTAGGAGTCTAGCCCTGTAGTTAACAACACAGTCAGTGGATTCTCTTCTTATAAACGCCATTTCCACCTTGAACAGGCCATGTATTCTGACCCAGGTACCCAGTCATGTCACGAACAACACGGTTCAATGTTATCCTTTCACGTAAAAACCATATCTATCAGGAACACATCGTGTGGTTCAAGCTGTGTGTCTGACCATGTCACTAACAACATGGGCTAGGTGAAGCTTGTCTAGTACACTCTGTGTCTGCGGAGAATACTCCATGTAGTCTTGTCCTAGGAGATCCATGTGTCTTTTCCGTGTACAAGGACTCGGGCATGTGAAGTGGATTCAGGTACACTCCGTGTGTTAGGATAACACACGGTTTGTTTGGGGTGTTACATGACCAGTTTACGTAGGAGTACACGCACATATAATGACTTAAGGGAACATGTTGTGTAGTATTTATACACGTCGTGTAGTCATGTTTTGTAAAACTTGAATTCTTTTTTTATCTTGTTCCCTTATTATGGTCCGGGTTTTCCAGTCCTTGATAATGTTGATCTAAGGTGTGTGTTTGACTTTACAGATTTATGGCACCGAGACGTCCTTCGGTTGGACTCCAGTTTCTAGGAGGTGATCACACGATGGATATGGATGATCTGGGACTTTCAGTAGATCCTCATGTCATGCCAGTCTTGGCACCAGCCATTATACCTGACATAAGAGATGATGCTCAGTTGAGAGAGGGATTTTTGAGGATGATGCATACCTTCTAGGGAGCTCTGCTTCCTGCCATGTCTATGGAAGACTTAACGTGGGTTTTTCAATAGCATCATCAGGAAGGAGGACCTCAGGTAGCATATTTGTGGCTAGAAGAAATGATGACGATCTTTGAGCATCTATAGACGCCTCCAGAAAGGAGGGTAAATCATTCCACTTACATGCTACGAGATTCCGCCAAGGGATGGTGGGATGTGATCTCATAGGAGGGTCATCAGTAGGTTATGGATTGGGAGGAGTTTTAGCACATATTATATGAATACTTCTATCCGGAGTCCCAGAGGGCCGACCGAGCTTGGGATTTTATGAGTCTTGAGCAGGTTACTCTTTCTGTTATGGAGTATTCTTCATGCTTCATCAAGATTAAGTGCTTTACACCCTCCCTGGGAGAAGATGAGTTATTCATGGAAAGGAAGTTTGAGGATTGTATCAGGAAAAACATATTTACCCAGGTGAACATATTCTAGTTGACTTCTATCACATATATTTCCAACCAAGCGTAGATCACGAAGAAAATCTGAGGGATTATAGAGTTGTGAGACAGGGCGGCTCAACATCTAGAGTTAGCATCCCTCCTACTGACAGAAGGAAGCGATGTAGGGAGTTTTCGAATGGTGATTCGATGAGGTGAGACACATCTTCTGGTAGCCAGGTGGTATTCGAAAAATGTGGGAAGAGTGGGCATGTGAGGACTCAGTAACAAAGGGACCTAGTGGAGTGTCAATCATGTGGCAAGAAGGTTCACCTTCAGCGCTTCTGTCAGATCTTCTCACTGGAAGCTGGTGATAAGGGATCTTCTATGACTCCGTGTTCGGGACTAGTGCCACCAGTTTCTCACCAGTTTGGGAACTGGAGTTCTTCCAGCCATTCAGGTTGAGGTGGAGGATGTGGACCTGGTGGTCAGTCGTCAGTCTTTTAGTGACAATAGAGTGGATCATCTCAGAGTGGTCAGGTAGGGTCACAAGGCCATGGAGCAGGCTAGACCATTGCGGTGGAGTAGACCAAGCCAGAGTAGGATCCCGAACCTTCTATAGTTTGATGTATGATCCTAGTTTCCTTAGTTTTATCTTCAGCACTTTTAGATATAGGGGATTCCCATAGCTTTATCTATTTTGCTGTTGTGGAGATCCTTGAGCTCTGCATCTTTTCTTATGTCGATATGTTGATTCCAGACACTCCGTCAGGGACTAGAACGTCTTGTGTATGTCAGTGAAAGGAGTAACCTCTAGAGGTTGGTGGATTTCACTTCTTATGCGATCTCGATGTCCTAGAGATGACATTCTATGCTGTCATTCTCGAAATGGACTAGCTAGTTCCCTTCCGTGCAGTCGTCAACTGTTATCTTCGCAAGGAGAGTTTCAAATCACTAGAGGGTTGATCATTTCTTCATAAGGGCGAGTGGGATGTACAGGCGAGCAGAGCGGGTCTAGAGAATCATGGGTTCGGAGGAGTTACAACCTAGATGGCTAGTCTATATCTGGATGACCATAGGACTTCACAGTTAGACTTTCCTCCAGTGTTGGATTTTTTTAGGGATGTATTTCCAGAGGACTTTTCAGATTTGCCTATGGAGAGAGAGGTTGACTTTTCGATTGAGCTCATTCTAGGGGTGGCACCAGTGTCCATTCCTCCTTATAGGATGGCTACACATGAGTTGTAGGATATCAAGAAGCAGTTGAAGGAGTTATAGGGAAAGTGTTTCATCCGACCTAGTACTTCTCATTGGGGTTTTCCTATTCTGTTTGTGAATAAGGCAGATGATACCCTCAGGATTTGTGTGGATTATTGGAATTTTAAATAGTTGATTGTCAAGAATCAATATCCCTTGCACAGGATTGATGATCTCTTTGATCAGCTTTGAGGAGCCCGGGTGGTATCGAATATTTACTTGAGGTCTGGTTATCATCAATTGCATGTTAGACCATCATATATACCTCTTACAGCCTTCTAAAGAAGTTATGTTCTATATGAGTATATGGTTATGCCATTCAACCTCATGAATGCACCAACAGTTTTCATGGAACTGATGAACCGAGTGTTCTATCCATATGTGGATTCCTTCGTGGTAGTTTTTTTGGAAGATATCTTAGTGTACTCTCACAATCAACACGATCATGCCACACATCTGGAGATCAATCTTGAGTACACTGAGAAATCATCAGTTATATTCTATGCTCTAAAAATGGAACTTTTGGATGAATTAGATTCACTTATTGGGTCATGTTACCTCAGAGACATGAGTATTAGTAGACCTAGAGAGTGTTAGAGAAGTAGTTTCCTGGGATCCGCCGAAGAACATATTTGAGGTGCGTAGTTTTCTAGGGCTGGCTAGATACTGCAGACATTTCATTGAAGACGTTTCACACTTAGCTTCTCCGATGGCGGTTCTGACTAATAAGGGTGTGAAGTTCCTGTGGTTAGATTCTTGTGAGTCAGCCTTTTAGGATATGAAAGGGTGGTTGACGTCAGCACCGATACTAGACGTTCAAGACCCAAAAAAGAGTTTTACTATTTATTATGATGCTTCAGGTATTGGAATGGGGTTGTGATTATGCAGGGAGATGGATTCATTGTGTACGGGTCTCAGCAGTTGAGGCCACATGATAGGAATTACCCGATGCACGATCTGGAGTTAGATGTTGTTGGCCATGCTTTATGCTGTTGGAGAAATTATCTTCTGGGAGAGCACATTGTGGTTTTCAACAACCACAAGAGTCTCAAGTACATCTTCACTCAGCATGATCTGAATTAGAGGCAGCGAAGGTGGGTTGAGTACCTTCAGTCCTTTGATTTTGAGCTTGCCTATACGCTAGGGAAGGGAAACATAGTGGCTAATGCGTTGAGCTGGAGGAATCAGATACAGGCAGTTCAAGCGGCCAACAGTGAGTGGAAGATTATGGATCTATTCTCTGATATGCATCTGGAAGTGCATAATAGACAGGGGCAGACTTTCCTTTCTTCTGTAGCTGTTACCTCTACGCTTCTTGATTGAGTTCAAATGAGGAGCCTATCAGATTATGAGGCCTATGACGATGATGCTATGGATATGATACTAGGTATGATCTATGTCTACTCCACCTTAGTTGTAGTACTTATAGACACAAGTTCCAATCACTCTTTCATTTCCACGACCCTTGTTTGGTGCTCGGAGATTCCGGTGGAGCCGATGGTTCGATACTTATGGCTAGAGACTCCTGTGGGAGAGGATTAGATGATTACACAATAGTGACAGCAATGTGAGCTTACTTTAGGAGGATAAGTTTCAGCTGGGATCTTCTTGTAGTGGCGTTGAGGCCTTAAGATGTCGTCATGGGTATGGATTGGTTATCTACAGTCCATGTTCAGATCAACTGTATTATGTGCAATGTGTGGTGTGTCTTCATGAATGGGACAATTTTTTCCTTCACCGAAAATAAGGGAACCATTGAAGAATAGGACGGACTTATCCGAAGGAGGGTGCAGCCAATCACAAATTAGTTGGCTAGCCTTACCCTCAGAGCAGTTGATGTTGGGAGTCCGAGCTAACTAGTAGCAGTGGACCAGTACGCTGAAGTTTTCCTTGATGATGTTCTAGGTCTACCTCCTTGTAGAGAGGTGGAATTTTATAATTAATTTTACCACAAGATGATAATGATAACTACACCAGCATATCATATGGCTCTCGTGGAGCTTCGAGAGCTACGAGTACAGCTGGAGGACTTGCATAGCAAGGAATTCATTAGGCCTAATGTTTCTCCTTGGGAATCATTAATTTTGTTCTCCAAGAAGGTGGATGGTAGTTCGAGACTCTATGTGGAATATCAGCACCTAAACTAGGTGATCGTGAAGAAAAAGTACCCACTCTTGGGGATTGATGATATCTTGGATGAGCTGAAAGGAGCACAATAGTTTTCGAAGAGAGAACTCAGATCAGGCTATCACCAGCTCAGGGTAAGATATAGGGATGTACAAAAGGCGACATTCAGATTTTGGTGTGGCCATTATGAGTTCATGGTTATGCCATTCGGTTTGATCAACACCCCAGCAGTGTTCATGGGACTCAGAAACAGAATCTTCATGCCATACCTCAATCACTTTGTGGTAGTCTTCATCAACGAAATCCTGATTTACTCAGCTACGGAGGAGGAGCATGCCTATCATCGGCAAATTATTCTAGACACACTCTGAGAGCACCAGATTTATGGTACGCTCTTGAAGTGCTAGTTCTAGATCAGATAGGTACACTTTCGGGGATTTCTCGTCTCAGTGGTTGGATTTGCGATGGATCCAACAATGATTAAGGTTGTTCTTGATTGGAAACCTCCCTGGAGTGTGACGGATGTGAGGAGTTTCCTGGGTTTGGCCGTTTACTACCAGAGGATTGTGTCTGAGTTTTAAATAGTTGCGGAACCATTATCTACAATGAAGAAGAATGGGAAACCCTTGGTGTGGTCGGAGAGATGCTAGAGGAATTTCCAGGAGATGAGGTAGAGACTGACGAGTTCCCCCTTCTTAAGGTTACTGGAGGATGGCATTGGGTACATAGTCTACTATGAAACATCAGGGACCGGGCTTGGATGTGTCCTGATGCAGGAGAGAGAGTGATGGCATATGGTTCTCAACAGCTGAGACAACATGAGCAAAACAATGCCACCCATGACCTGGATTTAGCAACAATGGTCTTCGCCATGAATATGTGCTGACATTACTTTATTGGCGAATGTTTTATAGTCTACTCTGATCACATGAGTCTTATGTATATATTCTCTCATAAGGACCTGAACCAGAGACAATGGAATTGTCTTGAGTTCCTCTAGGACTATGACTTCGAGATAGTCAATAATCCTTAGAAGGAGAACATAGTAGTAGATGCACTCATCATGATATCTGGAATACAGTTGCTGAGTGAGGTGACAGAGCAGCTAGTCGTGGCAGATATCCAATGTGGATTGAGAAAGAGCAACATATATTTACCCTCTAACAGTCACTCCCCCACTCCTTCAATGAGTCATTGAGGTGCAGCTT
Organism: Viscum album; assembly: GCA_963277665.1. Classification (NCBI taxonomy): domain Eukaryota; kingdom Viridiplantae; phylum Streptophyta; class Magnoliopsida; order Santalales; family Viscaceae; genus Viscum; species Viscum album. The sequence goes on from OY728141.1 coordinate 1,989,753,449, forward strand.
GGAGACACTAACTGTGAGGCACGACGTGCACATATATCCACAGGACATGAACCTGATGGATTTTCTGAATGTGGGGAGAACGTCATCCTTTTTAGAGGGCGTACTATGGTACTCGTGGCGCTGTAAGAAGAAATTTTGGGGGAGTTCTATGCATCCCATCTAGTGGTAAATCTATGAGTGGAGGAGATGTACCAGGACCTTTATTGTCAGCACTGGTGGCTGAGAATGAATAAAACAGTGGCATAGTATGTATCATAGTGCCTCACTTATCAGCAAGTGAAGGCATAGTATCAGGTTCCAGCATGTTAGTTTGGCCACTGGAGGTGCTAGAGTGGATATGGGATGGAATTTCCATCGACATTATGATAGGACTTCCATGAATGACCAGGGGACATGATTTCATCTGGGTGATCATTGATCGACTCGCCAAGTCGGCCAACTTCCAAACTATTAGAGATCAAGGTTCAGTAGAGGGCTTGGGATGCCTCTACGTGCTGGGGATTGTGAAACTTCATGGGGTTCCATCTAAGATTGCCTCTAATCATGATGCACATTTTACTACCCAGTTATGGAAGGGGTTGTTGGAGGCATTCGGGATGCATGTTCAGTTGAGTACCACCTTCCATCCTCAGATGATTGGTCAAAGAGAGCAGATCATTCAGACCCTTGAGGACATTTTGTATTCTTGCATCCTTGATTTTGGCCATAGCTGGAAGGATCACTAGACTTTTGTGGAGTTCATGTACAACAATATATATCACACCACCATCAGTATGGCACCATTTGAGGCATTTTATAGGTGACCTATAAGATCACCTTTGTGCTAGACTGACCCAGGAGAGTCAGCACTCATGGGACTAGAGATGGTACGAGCTACCACAGAGAAGGTACAGATCATCCAGGAGTGGATAAATACTGAATAGAGTAGGTAGAAGTGATATGATGACAGGAGATGATGACCTCTGGAGTTTGAGGATGGTGACCATGTCTTCCAACAGGTCTCACCTTGACGAGAATTGCAGAGATTTGGCTGGTGCGACAAGTTATCTCTGAGGTTCATTGGACCCTTCTAGGTCCTCAGTAGAGTTGGTGAGGTGGCATACCGCCTTGCTCTTCCCCCTCAGTTGCACTAGGTGCATGACTTTTTCCACGTATCCCAGGAGAATAGATAAGTACATGATCCTTCGCACATCATTTACTAGGGAGAGCTAGACATCAACAATGGGATGATGTTTTTGGAGGTTCTAGTGGAGAGTGAGGATCGATAGGAGTAGGTCCTTCATGGGTGGTCGATACCTCTAGTGTACATTCGTTGGCAGCATGAGGACCTCCAGGAGAGCACATGGTAGTGGGCGGCTCAAATTCATGCTCAGCACCCCCACTTTTTTCCCTAGTTAGTTTTGTGGATTTGTGGGATGCAAATACCTAAGGTGGGGAGAATGTAATGACCCAGAATTTTCCATGTAATTTTTTAAAATATATGGAAATATTATGAGTTCGAAAAAATTGAAAATACGTGATTCTAAGGACCGGTGTGTCTGAAATGAAATAATGAACTATTATAGGTACAATTAGTAAATGCACGAGTGGTGTTTTTTAACTTTTGAACCAGTGCTTGGAATTTAAATCTGAGGACACCGTTGAACTCGCAGTGCCGATATTCACTTAAGGAGACCGTCACCTCGACCATAGTTGGTCAAGGGTGGAAGATAGTTTTTTTATTATTTTTTTTAGAGTTAAAGGGAAAATAATAAAAATAAAACAATAACTTTAATTTTTATTTGAAAACTCCTTTTTGAATCTTGAAGGTGGGGACCACCCGAATCCTTCTTTTAATTGGAGGATACTCTTTGTTTTCCCCCAATTTAATGAGACAACTTTAATTTTATAATTAATAAAATTAATTTATTATATTGGATCATCACCTTTATTTAGGTTGGGGGGAAATCATTATTAAAGGAGAGACTTGGAGAAATATCCACCAAACGAAGAACCTCTCCAGTGAAGAACATTCACCGGATGAAGAACATGAAACCGACCTTGGAGCGAGTTGCGGGAGAAACGGCTGTCTGCATCTTCTTCTTCTTCATCGTCTCACTAAAGTCATCTCCAATGAATGATCGAGGTACGGTTTGATTTATATTGATCATCGTGGTTTTATGTTGAAACATTCTCCATGAAGCCGCAAGCTATTGGCCTAACGCCGAGGGTGCAGACCAAACAAACATGACCTGATCCCTCCGCATCATTAATGTTGATGAGTTCTTCATGGCCTTCGATGATGGAGATGGCACAACATCACCATTGAAGGAGACCACGGCCAGTCGACCATGGTAGAGAATGGAAATAGCCGACAACCGTCCGACTGTGTGGAACTGGGGCAGTGCGTCTATGCCGCCAGTAGTGAAGGAGGTCACAGGCCATCAGTTGTGGTAATGGAAAGCCCGAATCCCGCACGCCGGTCGGCTGCGTGGAGGTAGGGTGGCGCACGTCTACACTACTAGTTGAGTAGGAGGCCATAGACTATCTGCCTGACATAGCTGGTTGGCGGCTGGCACGACAACCGACTGCTTGGTGAAGCAGCATCACACATCTGTGCCAACAGAGATGGAGATCGTGGCTGCTTGGCCGCGGTAGAGGTCAGAGGGCGGCCTACATCCAGCGAGCAGCAGGGGAGCTGCAGCGCACTTCCACACTGCTAGATGGAGGGCCGACCGTTTTGGCAGGCCACGTCACGCCAAGTGGGACCACTATTATTGGCCCTGTATGCCAGCAGGCGGCGCCATGTGCCGCCGCCTGGTTGGCCAAAACTGAACATCCAAGGGGCCGTTCGGGTGACCTGGGGGGAGCTCCTCCCCTCTCGGGTGGAGGCTAGGGTAGACCCCACCACAAAGGGCCAACTTGTCAGTGGGATGCACCGTGGGTCATGCCCAGTGGGCCACGCCCAACGCGGGCTGGGTCGGACCATGACCCAATGGGCTAGGCCCGCCATGGCCCCGCCCAAATGGGCCGGACCCGCCACGGCCCAGGCCAACCCGGTTGGACCAGTACCAGGACATGTCAATCTGAACCGGGGTTAGGTCAGCCCAGGATAGGTCTGAATAGGACGGTCCGACTGGGTGAGACTGGACCCAGGCCCATCTAGACACAGATACTCCTTTTTGGCCATATACATCTGATTGACGTACTATCTATCGCATTGGATCCCTTATGACATGACAGACCTTTGTGATACTTCTTCGTGGAACTTAGTGGCAGAAGAAGTATCGAATGATGTCTTAAGGAGCGTAACCTCCAAGAATGAAGCATTCTTAGTGAAGGAACCCAGTGGCTGAATATACTTAAGGAGTATTCAGATCCTGTGTGGGTAATCTTCAAATCATGTGTGGGTCAGCACTCAGTGATCCTATGTGGTTCATCGCATACAGATCCTATGTGGGTCATCTCCAGATATTGTGTGGGTCATTTTCAGATCATGTGTGGGTCATCTTTGATCTTGTGTGGGTAAAAAATAGAGCTTCTTGACGAATAAAGTTGATATAGCAATACAACTAAACAACTATACTTACGTACTCATGTTATACCTAGTGTGAGATGATTCTTTTACTTTGTGGTACTTACCTTCGTGGTTTACTTCTTTGTGTAATTACCTTTTTGGTACTTCCATTCATGGTATACTTATGTGTGGCATTACCTTTGTGGTACTTACATTCGTGGTATTCTTCTGTGTGGTGTTACCTTTGTGGTACATACCTTCGTGGTATTCTTCTGTGTGTTGATACCTTTGTGGTAATAACTTTCATGGTATTCTTCTATGTGGAATTACCTTTTTGGTATATACCTTCCGAGTGTTACCATCATGGAATTCGTTTCCTGTGGAACACATGTGCTTTGGGCTAGAGAGTTGGGCCTTGTGTTTCCATATGTATGAGATGGTTATACTTGTTAACATAGGTATATGTATGGGCATATACCTAAGTGGGGTTTACATTTTATTACATGTTTTTGGGTTTATACATTTTGGATTATAGGAGACCTTCGTGGGTCTTAGGGTCCCTACTATGTATCCTTATTCTCACCCCTGCATGGGCTACGCCTGCACCTTGTTGTGTCTTGTGCAGATGACAGACATCGTTGATCGAGGAAGAGGGTACCAAGGCTGGAGTTTTCTCGATGGTGGACCTTAGACGGGGTGTACTGTAGAGACAACTGTTCGATAGCTATACCTACCCTTCAGGTAGGGTCCTTGTCGGGTGTTCACAGGAACTATTTTTAGTATTACTTGTACTTTCCTGTTGTTCTTGTATTATGCCCCCTACTTACTATACACACCCTGTTTACTTTAAATTTTACATTGTGATTGTATCTTTTTGTGTTCTTGGTTTGTGTGAGTTTAAAAGTTTAAAGGAAATGCCTTTCTGATTTTAGGGATATGCCTTTCTGGTGCTAGTCGCCAACCCCTGGCCTATTGAAGGCATGCTTGGGGTAGTCATGTCACAGGCCCTGGGAGATAGGTAGTAACATTTTATACACCGTATAATATAAAGTCATCTATAAAACAAAATATTATTCAATGAATAGACATTGAGACGATGTCCCTTACCTCGTGTCTGACTTGACTCGTTCGTTATTTAATATCATGAATATTAAACTAAAGTAAAATTATACTAGCTTAAGAACCTTTTCAAGTTTATCATTCCCTTTAGATCACTTATTTCCATGTTATAATCATTATGTAATCATTTTAGTTAATAATGGTTGTTTTGTTGATATTTGGTACTTGAGTCAAAAATGGTCTTCTTATTATTACAAGTTGTTCATGTGGTCAAAAGTTCATTATATCCAGAATTATATTCATTATTTAGATATCATATATATAATATATATCATGTATATACATGTATTTATAATAGTACATAACATTGGGAGGTGACAAATGAAATGCACCATTCATGGAGATAGTAAGTCGTACGTACGCATGAATGCTACTTTCATTTATATTTAATATTTAATGGAATGAAAACATAATGATACATAGTTATATTATAATTATAGTATAATATCTTATATATAATCTCAGTAACTCTATCTTTTATACGTTCTACATCTGGCATGAACGAGTCAAATCACTTTGAGGGGGTGGTATTCCGCATTTCCTCAAATGAGATTATCGTATTTACCTACTATGGAATACATAAAGGTATTAAATAAATGAAAAATATAGAAGAATAGAAACAATATAAATATAATATATATCATAAAAAATACAATTTTATCATAATTTCCACCATAAGAGGTGGTTGGAGAAGATTGAACAATCATCGTTTCGTGAGGTGTTAGTTTTCCATCCACAAAAATAGTATGTTCTTTTTCTATTAGATGGTGGTGTGTGTAAGTTTAGTTCGAATAATTCTCATAAAAACAACCAAGTATATTGATGGTACTATTTTTGTTATAAAAAATGGTATAAAAAGAGTTTATGGAATTTTAGATGTAAAATAAAACCAAAGAACTTAAGAGAATATGTTACCTTTAAATCGGGAAACTCCCTTTGGTTTTAACCAAAAGGGTTTCTTGAAGTTAATTATTCCTAAAAAAGGATACAAAGAGGAAGATATGGATATTTAGATCATATTGTGGATGATTTTGGATGAGACAAGGGGCTTGAGAGGTGTGAGTAATGAGTTATAGTTGAGGGCTTTTTATAAGGGGGAGGAGGGGCTCTTTAGGAATGTGTGAATATATTATTATATTCTTTAATGATTTTCGGTTTATAAAGTACCAAAACATAATAAAGTCAAATATAAGATGACTAATGGTAGAAATAAAATCATCCAATAACAATTTTATAGTATTTGGATATTATTTTAATCTTTATAATCTTATTTATTAATATCATTTATTAATAAGGTAAACACTGCAACATTATTGTGTCATTAATAATTTAATTATTTTGATATCTAGATATTATATAAAAAAACAAAATGTAGAAAATATTTTTAGATTTATAATGAATATAAATAGTCAAATATATCAATTATATAACCCCACATTAAAATTGCTTTAGCAAAACAATACATGTTTATAAATGTTTTATTTTTACTCCAAATAAGAAGTTATTAATATCAATATCTTACCCAAGTGGATTTTCATAGCCAAAACACTCACCCAAGGATTTTCTTTGTTGTAAATTACACATCAAATGAGGTTATGAAATGTTTTACGGTAATTTTATATTATTATAATAATGTTATTACCTTGAATTACACTATTTACCTTTAATTGTAGTAAATAAAAGTCAAAAGTTACCAATCACCAAAAACTATTTTCATCTTATTGAACCACATTTTAAATAATAATAAAAACCACGTATGTCATATTTTCTAAATTCAATTAATATAATTGGTTAAATTTCATAAAAATGAAAAATTCAGCTTTTTAACTACTACTCTGTGTTTTCACTATTCATCAAAAATTGAGGTTTTTCAGAAAAATACCAAAAATTAAGCCTATGCTATATTTGATATTATGAATTCAAAAACGATATATATTTTACCAAATTTAATACATATAAGTTGAATTAATTAATTTATGATTGATTACCGTTGTCAAAACAAAAAGCTTGTTTTTAAGAAATATTAACTATCAAAAGATTGACACTTGTTTATGTCCAATTTCAAAGTGAAATTACTTTCAATGACCAAAATTAGATTAAATGGTAAAAATATAATCTAATTACACATTGAAACCAATTAAAAATATTATCTCTCCATATAAATAAATTATATTAAAAGGCATTTTGAATTAAAATACAATATTTTTCATTATTCATTAAAAATGAATTTTATCAGAAAAACACCAAAAATTTACCCAAAGTAAATTTTGATATCCCGATTCAAAATAAGAATTTTATTTTGTCAAATATAACATATAAATGTGACCAAAATTATATTTAATGAGGTGTCTCCATTAAACGGCTGTAAATCGACCTTTTAAAGAGTATTAGAGTATTTGTGCTTAAAAATAGAATTATTCATATTTTACACTTCTAAAATTTATTAGATAAATATAAGAACATTAAAAAAACAAGTATAATCATATTTTAGTTAGTTCTATTCATTCCTGCCATTACAACTTATAGGTGTTAACTAACATTTAAAATAATAATATTATATTATTATTATTTTAGTATGACTCAGCCTTGTGTGCAACGTATGATTTCAAAGAAAACCATTATTGCATATCGAGTATGCCATCAAACATCGCAACCCCTTTAAAGTAAAATTAATATTTAATTCACGAATATTAATAATTATGAAAAAATATTATTATTTATTTACTTGGGATGTCATATCTTTCCCCCATTTTGGAAATTGTGTCCTTGCAATTTTTATTCACTTATGAAATAAGTGGGGGTATTTATCCCTTTTATCAATTTCTGATTCCCATGTTGCCTCTTTAACCATATAGTTTTTCCACAACACCTATACCCGGTGAATAACCTTATTCCACAACACTTTCTCTCTTTGGTAAAGAATATGGGCTGGTTGTTCCTCATATAAGATATTCTCTTCCAACTAAACTACCTCAAGGCTCAAAAAATAAGATGAATATAGCATATACATTCTCAACATTGAAATATGAAAAACATTTTGTACCTAGGATAGACATGGAGGTAAAGTGTAAGAACTCAGATATTTTTTTAGGTATGTTTTTCATTTTTTGTAGTTTTTGAGAAAAGGGAAGTTTCTGGAAATTTTTTAAGTACACATCATGTACTTTATGGGTACATGTCATTTACTCCATTGCCGCAAGAGGCTGTGTGATGGCAGTGTCAGGGCCACACACACGGTTGTGTGGGGTGATGTGGTGGCCGCCTAAAGCGGAGTACAAAAAAGGTGAATACACGTCGTGTACTCCAAAGTACCCTCCTTGTATTTTGTTTTTTTTCATTAAATGGACCGGGGTAGTGTCTAATGGACATGGGTGTCTTTTTCTTTAGTCGAAACGTCTCGGAGCACCCGTACGGTGCCGAGACTTCCTTGAACCCCCGATCGTGCATCGATTCTCCGAATCGTCCATTATCAATTTCGTCAGAACCGCAGTGGTAAGCTCTTCCTTCTCCTAGAGCATCACCTTATAATTACTACTCTTTCATGAGCTATATTGGGTTGAAATATTTATTTGTTTTCATAGATCTATGGATATCTAAGGCGATTCAAGCCTTGTGGCTCAAGTATAATTACCTCCTTACCCCGAGGTAGGTGGTTTGTGCCTTTTTGTAGAAAGTCATTGTTTATTATATGAAAATTCCACCAATACCCTTGAACGGTGTATTGTGTGTTTACTGTTTTTTCCCTATTGTTTCCCTAATTTTCTTGTATTCCCGAGTAGAGGTTATTGTTTGTGAATAGGGTAATTTTCTATTCTTTGGAAGTATGGTCCATGCATGTTTTGCCTGTTTATGACCATTTTGTATAGTTTTGCATGTTAGGCTATTTTCAGTTCCATGACAACTGTTGTAGGATGGAGTGATCTTTTTCTGACTTGTTGTTATGTTGTATAATGCTAGCCAAGTAGTTATTGAGGGTTACTTTGGCCATTACGCGATATGATACTTGCTGACTTTACATAAGGTTATGAGAGCCTAGTGTAGTAGACCACCGGGAGAATAGACGCAAGGGATTTTCTAGAGTGTATTTATAATTTACGATGAAAGACCATAGAGGGAATTGACATTGAGTGCTTCATCAGAGAGTCTGTAGTTCATTGATGTGGTCCACAGAAGTAATGTGATGTAAGTTTTACCCTAGAGCACCTTTCGTTCTGATACGATACTATAGGGGGAATTGAAGGTGAGTGCTTCATCAAAGAGTCTATATGTTAGCTGAACCCGAGCTGTGAAACTGTGTGTGCTTTCTAGAGGGTTGGTCACTTCATCTAGGTAGGAACAGAGGGGATAGGTTGTGAGTACTTCCAAGAAGGTTACCTATTTGTGTTATCTGCTTTGATTAGATGTTGCATGATATTTGGACTGTGCATTATTTACTACCGTGTACTTTCCTGTTTACTGATTTCTGTACTTTTACCTTCCATATATTCAATGACTGTTAGGCATAGATCTTCAGGCCGTTGCCTACTAGGATTTAGTCTCACACTCTATTTGGGTCATTCTTTTGGGCCAAAACAGATCATATTGTTGCTGGTATAGATAAGGGAATGCCCCCTTCTACTTTAGGTTCATGATTGATCTGGAGCTGGGGAGCATGGGAGAAAACATTAGCTTGTGATGTTGATGAGTTTATCTGAATTCTTTTTTAGTTTGGTTTAGTCCTATTTTATTTAGCATTGATAAATTTTTGGTTGTTTTCATAGACATATATGTACCATGCATCCTATATATTAATATATATCTGCTCAAGTTTTTTTCTTTATTAGCCTTCCACAGTTATTATTATTTGGTATTTACTGCTTCTGCTATTGTATAATTGTTTATTTTTTTCTATGTTACTCTGCCAATGAGGGCATAGTTTTCCCACTATCACACCCAAGGCCCTCGCTGCTAGTCACCAGCATCTGGCGTTCGGGGAAATGCGCTTGAGGCCATGTGACCAACCGGGTACGAGGCGCATCTGGGTGGATTCCAAAACCAGGACATTAAAAAGTGGTATCAGATGATTTCTTTTCTCTTGACTTACTATTTGGAGCCTTTGGCCAGAGATTGGATGGAATCGGTACTTGTTAATAAGTTTTGCCTGAGAGTAGCCAACCTGTGTACGAGGAAAAGTCAATCTACCTCATTAATTGTAATTTTTCGGATTTTTCTATTGTATATTTAATTTGATTTATCCTTTTGGTGATTCGCATGTTTTGTGTTGTTACCATAGATGTTATTAAGGTCCTATTTCTATCACAACCCGATGAGATGAGGTTATCCCATCTCATGCCTCACATATGCACTTGTTAGAAATCACATGTCAGTTATTCTTTCCATGTCATCTAGGATGAATGAGAAATTTCATGTTTTTGTGATAGATGTTGTGTAGAATATGCATGTTGTTGTGATAGATCCATTGATAAAAATATATGATTCTTGTTAGAGCATTGATTTTGTAAGGTTTTGTTTGAATGAATTCCATTCATTGGTTCGTGAGGCTTCATGGGCCCTAATGGACAAGAATTTGGGGGATCATTTACTTTTTTACCATGTTTATTACTTGTTTAAGACGCCAAACTTTGATTCACGAGGAGTATGGGACCTCACGAATCATAATTTGGAACTTTCAATGTTTGTTTCAGTGTTTTCAAGGATTTAGAGTAGTTTCTAAGGATTACTGTCTGGAAAAACCTAGAATACACGCCGTGTAGTTTTGACTACATGCCCTGTGTTCTTTTGTTCAAGAAGAAACAATTTTTCATAAGTACACACCTTTTACCTTTTATACACGCCGTGTAGTCTCTAACCATGTCCCAGACCTTGTGGGGAGAGACATGATATAGGAAAAATCTTGTGGGAACACTCCGTGTACTGGTTGTGCAGGTCGTGTAGTGTAATCCTAGGAGTTTGGCTATGTATTTAACCACACGGTCAGTGGAGTCTCTTATTATACACTCCATTTCCACCTTGAACAGGCCATGTAGTCTTACCCAGGTACCCGGCCGTGTCACGAACAACACGGGTCGGTGTTATCCTTTCACGTACATACCATGTCTATCCGGAACACGCCGTGTGGTTCAAGTTGTGTGTCTGACCGTGTCACTAACAACACGGGCCATGTGAACCTTGTCTAGTACACCCTGTGTCTGCTCAGAACAGGCCATGTAGTATTGTCTTTGGAGAGCCGTGTGGCATAGCCGTGTAGAAGGACTCGTGCAGAGGAAGTGGATTCAGGTACATGCCGTGTGTTAGAATAACACGCCGTGTGTTTGGGGTGTTACAAGACCAGTTTAGGCAGGAGTACACGCCCATTAAAATGACATAGGGGAACATACTGGGTAGTATTTATACACGCTGTGTAGTCATATTTTGTAAAACATGAATTATTTCTTTCTCATGTTCCCTTCTTATACTCCTAGTTTTCCTGTCCTTGATAATGTTTATCTAAGGTGTTCTTTTGACCATATAGATTTATGGCACCTAGACATCCTCCAGTAGGATTCTAGTTTCCAGGCAGTGATCAGACGCCGGATATGGATGATCAGGGAATTTAAGTAGATCCTCCTATCGTGCCAGTCTTGGCACCCGCCGTTATACCTGACATAGTAGTTGATGCTCAGTTCAGAGAGGGCTTTATGAGGATGATGCAAACCTTCCATGGAGATCTACTTCCAGCCACGTCTATGGAAGAATTAATGTGGGGTTTTCAACAGAAACATCAAAAAAGTAGGACCTCCAGCTGTAGAGTCATGGTTAGAAGCAATGATGATGATCTTTGAGCATCTAGAGACGTCTCCAGAAAGGAGGCTGAATCTTTCCACTTACATGTTATGGGATTCCGCCAAGAGATGGTGGTATGTGATCTCACAGGCGGTCATTATCAGGTTATGGCTTGGGAGGAGTTTTAGCACATATTCTATGACTACTTCTATTCGGAGACCTTGAGGGATGACTGAGCCCAGGAGTTTATGAGTCTGGAGTATAGTACTCATTCTGTTATGGAGTATTCCTCACGCTTCATCGAGATTAAGCTCTTTACACCCTTCCTGGGTGGAGATGGTTTATTCATGGCAAGGATGTTTGAGGATGGTATCAGGAACAACATTTGTTCCTAGGTGAATATCATCCAGTTGACTTCTATCACATCTATTGTCAACCAGGTGATGATCAAAGAGCACAATTTGAGGGATTCTGGGGTTGTGATCCAGGGTGTCTTGGCATCTAGAGTTAGCATCCCTCCTACTGATAGTAGGAAGTGCCGCTTGGAGTCTTTGAGAGGTGATTCGATGAGGCGAGACACATCTTATGTTAGCCAGGTGGTATTATACCAGTGGGGGAAGAGTGGGTATATGAGGCCTCAGTGACAGAGAGACCTAGTGGAGTGCCGATCATGTGGCAAGATGGGTCACCTTTAGCACTTCTATCAGATCTTCTCATTGGCAGATGGTTACAGGGGATCTTCTATGACTCCGCGTTCGGGACCGGTACTGCTAGTTTCTCACCAGTCTGGGAACTGGAGTTCTTCTGGCCATTCAGGCTAAGGTGGAGGTCAAGGCCCTGGTGGTCAGTCACTAATCTTTCAGTGACAGCAGAGTGGATCAGCTCAGAGTGGTTATGCCGGGTCACAAGGCCATGGAGCAGGCCAGACCATTGCAGTAGAGTAGACCCAACCAGAGTAGGTTCTCAGAAATTCTATAGTTCAAGGAATGATCCTAGATTCCTTAGATTTATCTTCATCTATTTTTGATACAGGGGCTTTCCATATCTTTATCTCTTTTTCTATTTTGGAGAGCCTTGAGATCTTCATATTTTCTTATGTCGATATCTTAATGCTAGACACTCTGTTGGGGACTAGAATGACTAGTGTACATCCGTGCAAGGCGTGACCTCTAGAGGTTGGTGGCTATCACTTCTTATGGGATTTTTATGTCCTAGAGATGAAATTATATGATTTCATTCTCATAATTGACTGGATAGTTCCCTTCCATGTAGTCATCGATGGTTTTATCCATAGGGTGAGTTTCATATCACCAGATGGTGGATCTTTTCTTCATAAGGGTGACTGGGATGTCCAGGTGATCAGGGCGGGTCCAGAGCATCATGGGTTGGGAGGAGTTACAAACTAGATTGCTAGTCTATATATGGACGACTAGGGGACTTCACAGTTAGACTTTCCTCTAGTGTTGGATCTTTTCAGGGAAGTCTTTCCAGAATAATGTTCAGGTTTGCCTCCGGAGCGATAGGTTGACTTCTCGAATGAGCTCATTCGAAGATCGGCATCGTTGTCCATTCCTCCTTATAGGATGGCTACACCTGAGTTATAGGAGCTCAAGAAGCAGTCGAAGGAGTTTCATGTAAAGGGTTTCATCTGACCCATTACTTCTCCTTGGGGTTCGCCTATTCTATTTGTGAAGAAGGAAGATGGTACCCTTAGAATTTGTGTGTTTTATTGGAAGTTGAAACAGTTGACGGTCAAGAACCTATATCCCTTGCACATGATTGATGATCTCTTTGATCGGCTTCAAGGATCCTGAGTTTTATCGAAGATTGACTTGAGGTTCGGTTATCATCAGTTGCGAGTTAGACCATCATATATACCGCTTAAATCATTCCAAAGTAGGAATGGTATATATGAGTATATGGTTATGCCATTTAGCCTCATGAACGCGCCATAAGTTTTTAGGGAACTGATGAACCGATTTTTCTATTGATACATGTATTCCTTCATGGTAGTTTTCATGGATGATATCTAGGTGTACTCTCACACTCGACACGACCATGCAACACATCTTGATATCATTCTATGTACACTAAGAGAGAATTAGTTAAATGCTATGCTCTAAAAATTCCACTTTTGGATGAATCAAATTCACTTATTGGGTCATGGTATCTCAGAGACAGGAGTAGTAGTAGACCCAGGAGATGTGAGAGTAGTAGTTTCCTAGGATCAGTCGAAGGACATCATTGAGGTGTAGTGTTTTCTAGGGCTGGATATATACTACAGACTTTTCATTGAAGACTTTTCATGCTTAGCAGCTTTGCTGGTGGGTTTGACTAAGAAGGGTGTGAAGTTCTTGTGGTCATATTTTTGGGAGTCAGCCTTTAAGGAGTTGAAAGGGTGGTTGAATTTAGCACTGATATTAGTCTTGCTAGACCCAAAAAAATAGTTATATTGTTTACTGTGATGCTTCAGGTATTGGGCTAGGGTTGTGCTTATGCAGGAAGATGGAGTCATTGTGTATGAGTCTTGGCAGTTGAGGCCACATGAGAGGAATTACCCAATGCATGATCTGGAGTTAGCTATTGTTGTCCATGTTTATGTTGTTGGAGACATTATCTTCTGGGATAGAACATTATGTTTCTAACTGACCCCAAGAGTCTCAAGTACATCTTCACTTATCATGATCTGAATTTGAGGTAGTGAAGGTGGGTTGAGTACCTTCAGTCCTTTGATTTTGAGCTTGCCTATACAAAGGGGAAGGGCAACATAGTGGCTAATGCGCTGAGCTGTATGACTCATATACAGGTAGTTCAAGAGGCCAATAGTGAGTGGTAGCTTATGGCTCTATTCACTGAGATGCATCTGGACGTGCATGATAGACAAGAGTGTACTTTACTTTCTTCTATAGCTGTTACCTCTACGCTTCATGATCGATTTCAAATGAGGCACCTATCAGATTCTGAAGGCCCAGTCCTATGGGATAGTTTGTCAGGAGAGGACCCTATTCTTGGGTGTACCATAGGCGAGGATGAGATCTTGTGTTTACATGGGCGTGTATGGGTGTCAGCAGATATATGTGAAGAGCTTATGTGGGGGTTTCATTCCTCAGTTTGGGCAGTTCATCCTTGTGTCACAAAGATGTATCGAGACCTACACCATCAGTATTGGTGGCCAGGTATGAAGAGGGTATTGTTGGTTTCATCATGAGGAGTTCCGCCTTTCAGTAAGTGAAGGTAGTTCATTAGTGGCCATCATGGATTTTATAGCAGTTACCCATTCCTGAGTGGATGTGGAACGACGTAGCGATGATTTTCGTGATAGGTTTTCCGAGGTCTTCTCGAGGGAACGATGCGGTATGGATTGTAATTGAGAGGCTTATGACGGTCTCTCACTTCTTTCCAATCAAGGAAACACTTAGTGTTGGGGAGTTGGGATGGTTGTACATCCATGAGATTGTACGTATTCATGGAGTTCCACACTCCATAGTTTCAGACTGAGATGCACGTTTTACTTTTCGGGTCTGTTAGGGGCTTAAGAAGGCTTTGGGTTCACAGATACTTTTGAGTACAACATACCATCCCCAGATAGATGGCCAATCTGAGTGTACAAATCACGTGCTTGAGGACATGCTCCAAGCATGCATTCTCTATTTTGAAGGTTCTTGGGAGAAACATATAACTCTTGAGGAGTTTTCCTACAATAATAATTTTCAAGCAAATATTCATATGACACATTATGAGGATTTGTACAGTAGGACATGTCGATCACCATTATGTTGGCTAGAGGCAGCAGAGACATCATTGCTGGAACCTCATCTTGTTTAGGAGACCATGGAGTAGATAGAGTAAATTCAAAAGGGGTGGCTACTGCACAGTCTCATCAGAAGTCTTATGCTGATCAGTAGAGGCGACCACTGGAGTTCGAGGTCGGGGATCAGGTTTTTCTATGGGTCACACTGAGGTTGGGACACAAGCGGATCAGAAGACAAGGTAAGCTTTCACCGAGGTACGTCGGTCCATTTGAGGTGTTAGAGAGAGTTGGGTCGGTAGCCTATCAGTTGTAGTTACCTCATAGGTACCGGTCTATGCATGATGTTTTGCACATTTCTCACCTCCAACATTACATTTCAGACCCATCTCATGATTTCCAACATGAGGAAGTCAAGTTGGAGGTGGATGCATCTTTTGAGGAGCATCCTATCCGGATTTTCGATCATAGTACAAAGGTTCTATGTGGCCAGTTTATTCCTCTGGTATGGGAGATATGGCAGCACGGGCGAGTACAAGACAAGACATTGGAGGGGGAGGCCAATGTACGATCGAAGTGGCCGGAGTTATTCAGGTTTTCTTCTTCTACACCATGCTAGGGAAATTTAGGGACGAATTTCTTTAAGGGGGATGTTTGAAAGAACCCAGATCTTTTTATCAGGAATGTTTTTCCTTTTTTTAGAGTTCTTGAGAAAAGAGGAGTTTTTTGAAATTTTGAAGTACACACCGGGTACTTTATGAGTACACGCTCTGTACTCCGTTGCCGCAGGAGGCCATGTGATGGTCGGGTCAAGGCCACACAGACGGTCGTGTGGGGTGAAATGGATACCGCCTAAAGAGAAGTACGGAAAAGGCGATTACACATCATGTACTCCAAAATTACACGCCGTGTATATTGTTTTTTTCATTAAATGGACCATGGTCTCATCTAATGGACAGGGGTGTCTTCTTCTTCAGACGAAACGCCCCAGAGCACCTTTACGGTGCCCAGACTTCCCTGAACCCTAGACCGTGCATCGATTCTCTGAATCAACTACTGTTGATTGCGTTGAAACTGAATCATTAAGCTCTTCCTTCTCCTTGAGCATCGTTTTCTAATACCTCCTCTTTTGTGATCTATCATGGGTTGAACGTTTTATGTGTTTTTATATATCTACGGTGTTCTAAGGAAATTTAAGCCTCATTGTTCAAGTATATTGATATCTTAACCCCAAGGTTGGTGGTTTGTGCCTTTATATAGAAATTCTTTGAGTATTATGTGAAAATTCCACCAATACCCTTGAACGGGGTATTGCGTGTTTACTGTTTTTTCCCTGTTGTTTTCCTGCTTCGCTTGTATCCCTGAGTTGAAGTTATTGTTTGTGAATAGGGTAATTTTTTGTGATTTGGAAGTATTTACCATGCATGTTTTTCCTGTTTATGACCGTTTAGTCTAGTTTTTCTTGTTAGGCTATTTCCAGTTCCATGCCTAGTGTTGTAGGATGGAGCTTTTTTTTTTTGACTTGCTATTATGATGTAGAACGCTATCCAAGAAGTTCGTGAGGTTTACTTTGGCCTTTATACAATTAAATACTTTCTGAATTTACACGGGGTTGTGAGAAACTAGTGTAGTAGACCATAGAGTGAATAGATGTAAGGGATTCTCCAGAATGTCTGTATAATTTACGATGCGATACCACAGGTGGAATTAACATTGATTGCTTTATCAGAGTGTCTGTAGTTCCTCGATGCGGGACACAGAGGGTATGTGACGTAAGAGCTTCCCTAAAGCACCTTTAGTACTGATACACGACTATAGGGGGAATTGACGGTGAGTGATTCCTCAGAGAGTCTATAATTTAGTTGAACCAAATGGATGATACTAGGTGTGCTTCCAGGAGTGTTTCTTGCTTTTTCTGGGTAGGACCAGAGGGGATAGGCTGTGAGTACTTCCCAGAGAGTTACCTATTTGTGTTATCTGCTTTGATTTGTTGTTTCATGATATTTGGACTATGGATTTTCTACTGCTGAGTACTTTCTTGTCTACTAGTTTCTATACTTTTACCTTCCATATATTTACTGACTATTAGGCACAAATCTTCAGCTGGTTTCCTAGTGGGATTTAGTCTCAAACCATTTAGGGTAATGCTTTTGGGCCCAAAGAAATCATATTTTTGCTGGTATAGATAAGGGAAGGTGACCTTTTACTTCAGGTTCTTGATTGCTATGGAGGTGGGGAGCATGGGACCAGGCGTTATCTTGCGATACTGAGGTGTTTATCTTCTTTATTTTTCACTTTGGTTTAGTAATATTTTATTCAGTGTTGAGACTTGTTTGTCTATTTTCCTTGACATATATGTACCACGTATCATATATATTTATATATATCTTCTCTAGTTGTTTTATTTATTAGTATTCCACAGTTACTGTTGTTTTATATTTATTGCTCCCACTATTGAATTATTGTTTATCATCCGCTGTGTTACTCTACCAATGAGAGCATAGTTTCCCTACTATCTCACCCAAGCCCCTCACATCTAGTCGGAAACCTCTGGTGTTCGAAGAAATGTGCTTGAGGCCATGAGACCAACCAAGTACGAGGTGACTCTAGGTGGCATCCGGAACCCGGACGTTACATAAAGCCACTCTATAGGAAACATATCCAACATTATCAAGGATTTCATAAGGTCCAATCAACCTCGGACTCAAATTTCCATTCTTACCAAAAAACATCACACTCTTCCATGGAGAAACTTTGAAAAAGACATGATGACCTACCTAAAAAAGAAAGATCCTTCATCTAGTTATCTGCATAACCTTTCTTCATACTCTAGCTATTCTCTTGTGCATCTAAATTATCTGAACTTTTTTTTCCGTCACATCTACCCATTAAGGTCCCATAAACTTCCTTTCACCTACTTCACCCCAAAAATCTAGTCTTCAACAGTGCTTTCGATATATTTCCTCAAATGGATCCATCTGTATTCTATAATGAAAACTATTATTATATGAAAATTCAACCAAAAAAAGATTTTGGTCCGAACTTCCCTAGTAATCCAGGGAACAAGAACATAGCATATCCTCCAAGGTCTGAATTATTCATTCTGACAACCCATATGATTGAGGATGAAAATTTGTACTCAAATTTAATTCAGTAACCAATGACTTCTAAATGCCTTTCCAAAAGTTAGAAGTAATGATGGGATCACGATAAGATACAATGAAGGGGGGAACTCCATGCAACCTGACCATCTGTTTAACATAAAACTGAGAATGTTGATCTTGAGACAACGTATCTCGAATAACATGGTAATGAGCCGATTTTGTCAACCAATCACCAATAACTCATATTGCATTATAACTTTGTGTTGTCTTTGGTAATCCCACAATGAATTCCATGGATATATTTTACAATTTCCACTCTAGCCCCAGTAAGTACTGAAGCATCCCTTTCAGTAACGGCCTCTCTCCTTTAACCTACTGACAAGTCAAACACCTCACAATAAAGTTATCAAAATCTCTTTTCATTCTATCACACTAGTAATACTCCCGATAACATCCAAAAACCAAAATGGTTTATTGTCATTGGAACCTATAAATCATAAACAAAAGGTATATAAATTATCAATATTATCTATCATTATGTTCTTGAAAACTCAAACCCTTATAAAAAATATCAAATTTAAAACCTATATTTGTATCCAAGGGAGAATAAAAAATAATAATGGTTGATCTGAGGTTCTCAGTAAAGGTAAACAAGGGAGATATCAATGATCATTTAATAATAATAAGATAATAAGAGTATGAGTACATGTTATTAAAACATGAAAACTATTCCCTAAAATTCATTGATCATAATCATGAGACCTGACATAAATCATGGTAGTTCATTATATATTAATTATAAAGAAATCAATGATCCTTATCCATGAGATTATAACATTGGCATAACAGCATGTTATAAAAGGGTAGCATAATATTTGGAATAATCATAATCATATAAATAAATTTTCAAGGATATCCACCAAGACATTCATCATACATAAGGTTTGGTTTAAGTGGCTATGTAACTTGGTTGGTCTTGGCACAACCTCCCATATAACCCATTAGGGAATTTAGATAACCTCAATTTTACCCTTTGATCTCATAAATCATTAATCTATACCCAATTGATTTAAGCTGTATAATAGACCCACTCATAATATATTCATAATTAATTCATATGTATTCTATAAGATCATGAATTAATTTATACTTTAATCATAGATAAACTCATAGAATATAAAATGAAATTTATTAGGATTTTATCATTATAAATAAGAACCATCCAAAATTGAATAAAGATGGTATAATTGATTCATAACCCAAGGAGACATAAGTAAAATCAATGTATGTTATAATAAATGAAAAAAACATAAATGATCATTGTAATATTTCCTAAAAAAATAATATGTTTTATTTTGAAATCAGTTATTTCAAATTTAAAAAAACAACAGTAATGTTTTGAGAAAAAATTTATTTAAAAATAACCATCTAAACATTTAAATGATGTTTCAAATAAAATACTAGTTATGATGGTGGAAAAATCGATTCATTCGATTTACATTAAAACAAATATTTCATTCACATCGTTGGAAAAAATTACATCTTTGAGAAAATAAAAAAAGATATATTTTATTAATTTTTATAGACATTCCAAAAAGGCAAAAAATAAATTTAAATATTCATAGGTGAATAGTGAGAACATTCTAGAATTATTTTAAAGAAAATAATGATAGGTAAGAAAAATATTGTACACTAAATAGAAATTCATGTCTGTTTTCCTTAAAAGCATTATTTTTGAAATTTGGGTACCTAGAGAAAATAAAATTAAGGGAAATTGTGTAATTTAATGAAATGAAGAGGTTATTTGAAAATTCATAAGATTTTTAAGAGATAGAAAATATAATTTAATCATTGGTAATTTAATCATAAAAAATCCCAACAAAAATGAGTTTATAAAGTAAATCCATTATTGATTGTTTACATTTTGGGTTGTATGTAAAATGAAAGAAATAACATAAAATAAAACTCTAAATTGAATCAAGATAATTATATTCAAGATAAAAAAAATAAAATGGGTAGTATTTATAACCCATAAATGTTCAACGGTTTAAAAGCTAACATCACTTTCAAAGAATACAATTTGTGACGATACACATTTACCACATTAGTAAATATTGAATAAAAAATACTTAGCTAAAATAACATAATAATTGACATTAAAAAAATTAAGTAAGAATGATATATGATATATCCTCTAAATGGGGAGTATATACCACTCATAAACATAAATAAGTGTGTAACATCAAACATATCTCAAAGGAACAATATTTTAGCGAAAAACCCTTACCTTATATATGAATAGATTTTTGAGGACACCAACTTCATGGAAATTAAATTTATATTTATTATAATTATATTAAATAACCTCTTAAATAATTTAATTTTCACATATTATCCCCTTATAAAATCTCAACACCCATTTATTAGTAATTAATTATTTAAATACTCATTTTCATGTGTGAACTGTTTTATTTTTCATAGATGTTTCTTTCTGATAGTTTTGTTCCATGGATATTGACCAATCCTTCATATTATAAAATTATTTTATCATGTAATTAATATCATATATATTCATAATATTTAATTTTAGAACCATCAATTAATTAAAAACATAAAAAATAAATTACAGCTTTCCTGGTGACGGTAGTTCATATATATGCATGAAAACTGTATTAATTTTCTAATGGAATTAATAATGGAGAGATTAAAAATATGTTATCATTCCATAATAACTATTATATAATATATATCATATATATTCTGTATAAACATCATTACAAATATCCATGTGAGGCCGTGATGGAAAATGAATCATATTGTTATGTAGAAGTGGTAGTCTACGAGTATGCACGAGTGATAATTTCATTGTCCATATCATCTAAAGGAGATGTGAAATTTTTTTACTGAATAATAATATCATCTATGTATATTAATTAAAATTCATTAATTATATTAGTATATATAAAAAAATTTGAGGAATTTGTATAATAATTAATCCTTGATTGAGTTGTGTAATATGTTTACTTGTTTTTTGAGAGACCACCATTGTCATGTACCTTATGCCTGTATATGATGGTATCATGATATGAAAAAAATTTATAAATAGGTAAATAAATTTAGGAAGGTATTGGTGATAGTATTTACAAATCCACAAGAATGAAAATTTAGGAATAAAGGAGGATAGGTTGTGTCTTTTTATAAGTGAGGAGAGGACACTTCCTGAATTACGTAAAAGGATTAAATATAAATAATGAATTATCAAGTATAAGGAATTAAAAAGACAAGTATTAATAGGAAAATAGGATATGGTATAAATATAATAATAAAATAAAATTTATACTTTTTTCCTTTCATTTTAATCCATACTTTGGTATAACCCTTTTTTTAAATTTTTTAATCCTTAATAGTGGTAACACATTTTTTTACTATTAAGGGTTATAAATTTACTCGTAAGGTGACATATGGCTAAAAAATTATCTATGGATGAAATTTTAATCCATTTTTCCTTCCAAATAACATATTTCATGATTTTTTATTTATAAATAATTTATTAGTGTATTATTTAAGATAAACTAGATTTAATTAAATTTTAAGAAATTTTCATTTAATATTATTTTGAATCCTTAATGTTAAAAATGTGTTAAGAATATAAAAAATTTTACAATTAATTATAAATTATAATTAACTATTAAAATTCATGGTAAAAAATAATTCATCAAAAAATAATACTTTTTATTTTTAATAAATTATTTTCTAGATTTTTCCTACTTTTTCATAAGAACCAAGTCAACTTTGCATTAGAATGTAATATAACGATTCTATCACTAATGATTAGAAAAAAATATCTATCATAAAAATATTTTATTTATGTAAAATATAACATTTATATTCATTCATAACTTATTTTTATCCCCATGGAAACATATCATGTAAATTAATATCAACAGAGTGATATTTTTTATTTATCTATTTCTCAAAATAATATAAAGTTATAATCAGAAGTAATTGGCATGAAATTGACCTATTTTTAAATCTATAATGGGTTTGATTAAAAAATCTTACATTATGATAAATAAAAATGGTATAGATATTTTAAATCATTATCTTATTTTTTATACCAGATTTTACATGTTTCACCCTTATCGAGGTGACACGTTACCGTGATTACTCTTCATGATGACAAAAAATGGGCCAATTTAAAAAATGTATCCACTTATTAAAAAATATGGAATCATGTTTTTAAAATTAAATTCATATAATTTCTTGAAATCAATATTTTTTTAAATGTATAAAACACAATGAAAAATAGACTTTTAAACAAATGAGTTTTTTCCTTAAAAAATGAATATATAAAAAATAAATTTTAATTTGGATTAAAATGTAATTAATTATATAATTTATAAATAAGGAAGACATATGTTTCTTTAATAGAAAATTCAAAACATAATGATACTTTTAAATTACATGATTTAGTCATATGAAAGGGTTGATTTACAAAAATCGATAATTTTACTATTCACTTAAAAATAAAACATTTGAGAAAAATCCCAAAAAATGCCCCTTATATAACATATGAATGATGATATAAATAATGTAATTAATTTTATCATATATATTTTTAAAATGTGTAAATTAATCATAATGACTATTTAAAAAATAAAAGAAAACATTTTTGAAGTATTAAATGACTTTACAGAAAATTGAGTCTTTATTTATTATTAATTAATCAACAATTTTTAATCATATAAAATATTTTTACAATTTTTTTTTTATAATTTTTTTATTAATATTCATACCACTAATTTAATCTCTACGTCATAATAGATAAAATAAAATAATGTTTTTATTTTACATTAGAATTATATGAAAGATCAATGTTGGGTTTTAGGAAATATGTAGAGGATACTTTTATTTTGAACATAATTTTATTGTTGTTATATTACCCCCCCCCCATAAATAAAATATCCCTCTCAAATTTATTCTCATTAATAATGGTTTTAATATACAAAATATCCATTGTTTAGAACCCATATCATAGAAATTGAAAATAAAACTTCCTTTTAAAATAGGATGTGGAAAACATAATTTTTAAAAGAAATAACACATATCAGGGTTAAAAGTTTGGAGAAAATATTTTGAAGTGAAAATACTGAAATTTATGTGAATGATAATGTAAAAAAATTATTTAGAGTGATAAACAACATAGTCTTCAGAATATAAATGACCATAAAACAATAAAAAAGTGATATATGAGAAAATAATCAATTCACTAAAAATTACTATAGAAATAAAAAAAATTTAACTTCAAGACCCTATTCCTAGAATTGAGGAATTATTTTACAATGAGACATTATAAAATATACTTACTTTATTTATTCAAATCCATAATCATAATTCCATACATTGGTTATGTTTCAATCAGTTTTCTATGAATTTTTTTTATTAATTTTCTTGATAAATTTTCTATGCTTGAAGTACTAATATCATCTTTTAATAAGTTATTAAATAAAAACAGGTGAAATGTTTATAATCATGTAATTAATATTATATTGTTAAAATATGGTTATTAAAAGCTAGGATAACTATTATGAATAAACTATCATTTAAATGATTAATCTCAAATATTTTCATAATAATACCAAATGATATACTTAATTCATTCAAAAAATATCTTACTTCAAAAACTCCTCAAAGCATGGTTGGCCAAAATTAAAAAAGGATAAGTTGTTTAGAAAAACAAGGTAATAAATTTCTAAAAATTAATCACGAAACACTATAATATAACCCATTATGCCACATACCAATCACATAATTAACTTGATCATATATTCTCCTAAAACATACTAACAATATAAATAAACATAAAACCTTAATTAAAACATATATGCTTCAAAAAATTAATTATATCATTATTAATAAATTAAAATAAAATAATATCAATTATATTACATATGTACACAAATGATATAAAATTTACCATAGATAACAGAAATAAAATTTTCATCAAATCAACAATCAATTTCACAATCACCAATAATATAAAATTTACTTTATCAATAAAAATCACCTATTTATACATACTAAAAATTATTATGAGAACATCTACAATATATTATGGGTTATCTATCCCCCATTCATGTGGTTTCTAGAAAATATCACATTACCATTAAATTACTTTTCTAGTTTATCGGTACCATTCAAAATAGGCCTGAAAATACTTAAAGTAAAACTACACTGAAAAATATTTAGTTGTTTTAAGGATTCTTAAAAATATAATATCATTGAAAAATCATGATTACAAATTAATTATTGAATCTCAATATATAAAAATTTCAATTATTCAACTTCAACAATTATCAAAGCATATTTCCTCCTTTGGTATAGGATTGAATACTTATATTATGTCACTGACATTGATAATTCTACAGTTCAACATTTATAATACATTTTACTATAAATGGTAGATTAAGATGTAATTTATTCCCCCATTGAAATCATTATTTTCCTTTATTTTTTTTTCTTTATGCGCTTATTTTATATATATATAACATATTTTAATTCTTTTTAGGCATTTCTCCAAATTATTATTCCCACATTCTATATATAAAGAATGTTGAACCTTATATCCACTATGGTCTTCATGAAACACTATTTTCCACTTTATTGGATGATTCATAAACTCACATATATTCTTGTAGTCAAACATATATTGATATAGAAAGTTAGGAATAATAACAATCCTTTTCATCCCATATTCCATTTAGTTTGGTTACATATGTGTAAAAACACCACAACAAACATCATATTCATCATTAACATTATGCGTCTTTATTCCACCCTTTGAATAATAAAATATTCATAGTGTGAGTAATAAAAACTATAGTGATAGATCATATAGTCAAAAAAATAATTAATAAGATGCCTGAACCAAGACATATAATTTTCATTCTAGGAAACCTTATGTTTATCCTAGGCTATCATTGGTCAATAACTATTTAAATCCTTCATAATAGTTTATAAATAAAATATTATTGAACCCAAAATTTCTCTTACTAGTGTTCATCTAGGTGTGCAATGTTAGGTCGAGCCATCATGAACTAGTAATTATTGTGTTAATACCCAATTCCCCATTTTAGATTAATTACCCAAGGTTTATATACGTAACAACCACATCCAGTTTCCAGTTTCTATATTTGGATTTTATTTATTGTAAATCAAAAAAATATATACTATATAAAAACGTCACGATGTTATCTAATACATAGAAATATCCCAAGGGTACTCACAGAAGTCTCCTCAACAAGGATTAAAAAACATAAAATCTTAAATCAGATACCAACTGAGGTGCACTGATAATTTGATATATAAATATTACATATAATTAGATAAATAATGATTAGATAACATTCAGATCCACCAAAAACCTTAAAGGTTTAGTTCAATTGGAATCATTTATAAAAACTGGAAAATTAATGATCTATATCATCTATCATCATGTTATTCAAAACTATAACCATTCCTATACATATCATAAAAAAATCAGAATATCCTTTTGAAATTGAAACATATTATGGTTAAATAATAGAGAAATAAAATATATTTTAAGAATAGCATAAGCATAAGGGAATGGGAAATGAGATTAAATTTTGAAAAGCATACCCAAAAATTCATATATCTATATAATGGATCATGCAATATGTATTTTTAGTTCATAAGACATGAATCATAAAGTAACTAAATAACATCATCCATGAGAGAATAATATTAGTAAAATATATTTTCATAAAAGGGTTGAATAACGTGTGGTATAATCATAATAATAGAAAAATATGTTAAAGATACTCACCAAGACATTAATCACATGTTTGGATTGGGATAACAATAATCCCAAACATTTTATTACAAAATTATCCTTAAAAAATTTAATTACTTTTATATATTTATTTATATTCAATATTTATTTTAAACAAATCATAATATACTATTAAATTATTATTATTTAAATTTAACCATTATAACCCCTATATTAAATGTTTTACTATGAATAAGAATAAGAAAATTATGGAAATATGTATAATGTTTTTATATAATGAAAATTTATTTATTAATTTATAATAAATAATTACCAAATATCCATGAATGTAATTTTAATGATAAAAAAAATGTTTTCTTAAAACATTATTTCATTAAGTTTTGTGCTAGGGAATTATATATAATTTCTATAATTTTTTATAAAATTTTATTTAGAAATTATATATAATTTTTTAAATAACATTTTATGTATTAACTTATGGAGATGTATTGTGATTTTTCTGGAAAATTCATTCTTTTTTGTAGAATAGTCGAAAATAAATATTATTATGAAATGTCTCTTTTATTTTCATGTATTTACATGGTAAAATTACATTCTAGATTGTTTTTAAAATTTCATTTCTTCATTTTGATAAAATATATTAAAACCAATGTCACTGGATTCAATATTAGAAAATATTTTTGTATAAAATCCTTTTTATACAAATAAAGTAATTTTTCTAGAAAATACTTATTCTTGTTGTTTTTATGGTATTTTTAAAATTAATTTATTCCAATTATAGAATTTGAATTTGAAACAAATTTACCCCATTTTGTTCATTACAATTTTCCAATTTGGTAAATAGGACACTTTTATTTTTTGTCATTTTGAATACTAATTTTGGTTAAAAAAAAGCGGTTACCACAATAAGAGTTAAAACAAGTTAAAATGAAATCATAAAGATTAAAATGAACTAAATTTTTTTATAAATCCTATTATATGGACATATATTGACACTATTTTTTCTCATCATCAATGACGTGTCATTTTTTATCCATTTTCTTAAATAAGACATAAATATATCTTAATAATTTAAAAAACACCACATGTCCTCTCCCCACATATAAAAGGACACCCCATCTTCTATATTCTACACACATAATGATCTACTAATAATGGATATTATTATGAAAAATAAAATAAAAAAATCACTCTCCACATCCTATAGGTAATAGTTTTATTAGGATACTATATGAAGAAGGTCGTAGGTATAAACCTACTGAGGTTGTTAAAAGAAGATGTGTACTTATTAACTGAACTCTATCAATTTTATTCCTTATTCCACATTATATAAACCTGTTTTATAAATAATGTCAATATTAATACATTATAATTAATAAAAATATATTTTATTATGATGAATTCAAAATCATCCTCCATCTCCTTTCAATCAAAGGAAAAATGGGTGTATAACTTGTGCATACATGTGGACTACCGCCTACATGTAATGACATGATTTATTTTCCATCACCACCTCAATTTTTTTATAATTATGTATTTAATGAATATAAAAAATATTTACAATATATTTATTGTTACTTGATTATATAATACTATTTATCTATCTTACATTATTTTCATTAGAAGATAAAAACGTTATTTAAACATATGTATGGACGGTCGTGTCCATGAATATTGGAAATAATTGTTTTATCTATTTTATTTATGGAAAATTATAGATATTTAAATAATTTATATATATGATATTTAAATCATCATTAAAATTATTGGGATTGTTTAACCATAATCAAGATTCATGTACTTGAACTTTTAAACACAAACATACAAAAAAATGAAATAGTTAAATCTCAAAAATGATAATTTTAATAATAAATTATTAATAAATATGTGTTATAATTTTATAATCTGTTCATAAATGATATTATAAGTATGTATGTTGTTATGTAAAATATATATTATAAATTTAAATTTAATATATGGTTCGATAATGATCTAATGACGAATGTCAGAAATAATGTTAGGGTTCTCTTATCACTTTTGTTTATGTTATACATATTCTATATTTAATATTTTCTTTTTTAATGTGGTGTATATACTACCACTTATATATGATATATTATGATTCCATTTATATTCATGGTATTAAATATTTTATTAATATTTATTTATTTCATGGGTTTATGATACAAATGTTACCAAATCGGTATACGTTTATATTACAATATCATTTATTTTTAGTATAGGAAGTGCTAAATTTAAAATGGGGAAAATTTTATTGATATAATATTTGAAATCCCATATATTTTATAATGCTATGGTTATTCCTATAATAATTATGTATATGTACCATTGTTTCTCTTTAGTAATTAAAATTATTGAGATAATATTATTAATGAAAAGATGATTTTGTTTCATCTTGGGTCTATAATATTTTTCCTCCATATAATTACTATTAAAAATTGTTTTACTAAAATTGTATGGGTTAGAGACCCTCTTTACTAAAAAAGATAAAAATAAAATAATGGGAAATTTTAGAAATAGGTAAAAAATTAATCATTCTCACATTGAAAGAGATAGAAAGTGAAATTTCATCGAGAAATGAAACATCATAATCCAATTGATTTCATTCTTCATAATCCATAATCTAATTATTATTAGTATATATGGATTTTAATTGATTCATTTATGGAATCCTCTATTTATAAGGTGATATGTTTCTCATAGTAGGCATGAAAGCAGAATAATTTTTCCTAGCCTGTGAATATTTTTGTTGAGCTTTTCAACGAAAACTTATATTTCATCTTTATTTTGTATTTTTATATTTGTATAACATTTATCGTCACTAAGAAAAATCACTGGGTTATTCATTTTTTAAATAACTCATCCCATTTCCTAGATATTCCAACGGTTTTCATGGATTATTTAATAGGTAAGTGATAATTGATACCCCAAGGAACCTATTTCTATGGGTACCAACTAAAATGATTAGAATTGGTCCCTAGATAATGAGAATACAATACCTACATTGAGAAGGCGGTATATTTATAATAAATAATTATACTAGACTTCTTAGCTTTCTGAGAGAAATCCTCTTTAGTACACTAATCAAAACCTATGTGTACACCTTTACAAATCTCAAATTTACACTAATTGAACTTATACCTTTCTGGAGAATCCTCTACCTCATGATAAATACTCCCCTTTATGTTGGGACTATGAATATTATATTTATCCTAAACTATATACCCACCCACCACAATATCATTCCCATGAACATTCTATCAAGAAAAAACCAGGCCTAGATATAAGTATAAATCACTTTGGGGAAGTTTAGTTATATAATAATATACAATAACATTATAAAAATTAAATTGATCATTCCTTATATCCTAAATTAAATACCCAACTTTGTTCGTCATTAAATTAACTACATTTTCTTCCAAGAACAGTCACTAGATGGATGTCCATTTAGGGAATAATCACCACAAACATGAATCCTTTTATAATTCTCTATTAAATGGGAAATGGAATTACATTTAATATTAGAATATGGTAAATATTAATAAAAAATTCTCAAATTATTTTTATCCTTATTATTTTTAACGTCCCACACTAGGATCCACTAAACTAGTTCCCCAAGATGATAATTCAAATAGAGTTAACCACACCTCCTTATTTTCCATAGGCTACTGACAATCAGCAATATTAAAATGAAAGTATAATCATGAAAGTATACCAACAATGTAAAATTATCACTACGTGATAAAATAAATAAATCAAAATTGGATGAATAATAATTAAAAGTAGTTTAAATATAAAAACATAAAATTAATAATAAATGGAAGATTAATCATGCATGTCCACGTGATATGACAATATACAACAAAGAATATTCAACTGGTAATAAATAAAAATTTATATTGAAAAAAAATATCATAAATTATATCTTCATTATAAGCATGATATTATGTTTAGTATTATGCTCATATACTCCCTTGTACAAGTGTCATGACACAAGCATTTATTCAAGATCTCGATCCTGCAATAAAGAGTTTTGGTCGGGTACCATAGTGAAATGGTGGTCTGAACAGGGTCTGATATATACCAATTAGGCCATAACAAATTATTTTCTTTACTATATAATATTTTATTAATAAATTCATTAGTTTTTTTGGCATAATAAATAATGTTTTAAATAAATAGGTGTACATATTTCAACACGTGTTTCTGTTGGAAACACAACTAATCATACTGTAACATCCCAGGTAAATAAAGAATAAAGAATTTTCATATTTATTAATAATTACGAATTAAATATTAATTTTAATTAGAAGGGGTTTCTACGTTCAATAGCGTACTCGATACGCAACGATGCGTTTCTTTGAAAACTTACGTTGCACACAAGTAATAAAATAATATTATTTTAATTGTTAGTTAACAAGTAGCCGTTGTACTGGCTGGAATGGATATAAATAACAAAAATATTATTATATATGTTTTTATATTTTTTTACATTTACCCAATAAATGATAAAGGCTTAAAATATGGAAAGAGTTCAATTTTAGGCATTTATACCCTAATTTTCACGAAAGGTCCACTTATCACCTTTTGACGGAGAAACATCATCAAATATAGTTTTGATCGATCTTATCAATTATATTTGACCAAATATAACTCTTCTTTAGAATCGGGACATCAAAATTTACTTTGTGTAAATTGTTGGTACCTTTCTGATAAAGTTCTTTTTTTAATGAATAGTGTAAAATGTTGTATTTTAATTCAAAACCTCTTTTTAATCTAATTTATTTATATGATTAGATTATCTTTTTAATTGGTTTTAAAGTGAAATTAGAAAATATTTTTACCATTAAATCCAATAGTGGTCGTTGGAATTAATTTCACTTTGAAATCGGACTTAAACTAGTGTCAATCTTTTGATACTTATTGTTTTATAAAAACACGCTATTTGCTCTGACAGCGGGAATTAATTATTAAATTAATTAATTTTACTTATATGTTTTGAATTTTATAAAATAGACTTCATTTTTTAATTCGTAATATCAAATATAGATTAGGGTGAATTTTTGGTAATTTTCTGAAATCTTCAATTTTTGATGAATAGTGAAACCACTAAGTGGTACTTATAAAGACTGATTTTCCGTTTAAATGAAATTTTGCCATCATTGTGATTTGAATTTCAAAAATCCGACATACATGGTTTTCATTAAGATGTAAAATGTGGTTCAATGAGATTATAATAATTTTTTGGTGAAGAGTAACTTATTAAGTTCTTAATCGCGATTAGTGGTAATTAGTGTAGTTTAAGGTAAAAATAATGCTTTAATAAAATAAGATGAGCTTGACACATGTCCTACCCTCATTGGTTGTGTCATGGCCGACCAAGACAAGGCATGGGTCAACTTGGGGACCCCATGGAGACACTTTCGTTGGGAAATGATATAAATAACTTTTTATTTAATGTAAAAGTAAAAATGACACAAACATAATATGTTTTACGAAAACAATTTTTACATGGGGTTATAAAGATCAGATATTTGATTATAAATAGTCATTGTAAATATAAAAAGATTTCCTACATCATAGTATTTTTGTTATAATTTTTAGACATTAAATAAAGTAAATTATTTATGACATAATAATGATGCAGTGATGACATCATTATTTGACGATTTAAATAAAATGGAAAGATAATGTAAAATCTATGAACTAAACATGTCCAAAACCAATTGGATGGGTGGATTTCGAACCCTTATCACCTTATACACTAATTATATCAATGTGGGACCTTTTAAAACCGAAACACATTTTCAAATAAAGTAATATTTCATTACTTTCCAAAAGTGCCCCTCCTCTCCTCTTATAAAAGGCCCCCACCTCTACCTCATTTCACACACTCCTCAAGCCTTTGGCTTGGCCAACCCCTACCCTTTTACTCTCTCCAAATACCTATACTCATCCTAGAGTATTCCCTTTGGGCAGAATCCTTTCAAAGGAAGCCTTTAGGCTCAAATCAAAAGGAGTTACACATTTAAAGGTAATTCATTCTCTCTTGTTCATTTGTTTTATTTTTCTTCTCCAGCCCTCTAAACTCTTTTTATTTACTTCTTTTGTAACAACAACAGTATCTTCAATATACTAGGATGTTTTTATAAGATTTATTCTAGCTACACTCTCACACAACTACATAAAATTGTTAAAGAACATACGGTTTCCGTGGATGGCGAAATTCTGCCTCCTGAAACGATGATTGTTCAATACTCATTTAACACCTTCAAGGGTGGCCATTATGATGTCACAATTTTTATATATGATATATAATATGTTTATTTTTTCTTTAAGCTCCTGTATTTTTCATTTTGGGCATACCTTTATGGTTTCCATTATGGGTAAACACGATATCTTCATTTAAGGAAGTGCGGACTACCGCCCCCTCAAAGTGATGTGATTCGTTAATGCCATATGTGGGACGTGTAAAGGATGGATTTAAAGTTATTATATATGATGTTATACTGGAATTATAATATACCTCTATATCATTATTATTTCTTTCCATTAAAGTATGATATAGAAATGAAAGTAGCGTTCATGCGTATGTACGGCTTACCGTCTCCATGAACGGTGCATTTCATTTCTTATCCCCAAATGTAATGTACTATTAAAAGTACATGTATATAATGGATATATATAATTAATGATATATCTAAATGATGAATATAATTCTGGAATTAAAATATACATATCTCTCATTTAGTTTTAATTCCATTAATATGACAAAGAAATGAAAGTAGCGTTCATGCGTACGTACGGCTTACCGTCTCCATGAACGGTGCATTTCATTTCTTACCCCTAAATGATTATGTAATATTATAAATAAATGTATATTCTGGATATATATAATACATATTATATCCAAATCGGGAATTTCATTCTGGATATAAACAACCTTTGACCACACGAACAACATGTAATTGTAAGAAGTCCACTTTCGACTTAACAACCAAATAGTGAGAAAACAAACATTATTAACATAAATGGTTACATAATGTTTATAACATAGAAATAAGTGATATAAAAGGAATAATGAACTTTAAAAAGATTCTTAATCAAGTATAAATTAACTCAAGTTTATTATTCAGGACGTTAAAGAACGATCGAGTCAAGTCGGACCCGAGGTAAGGGACTTCGTCTCAATCTCCTTTCATTGAGGCATATTTAGTTTTATACACAACTTTCTTTTATACGGTGTATAAACCCCTTTGACTTTTACTTTTATACAAAAGGAATCTTTTTCTACGAAGCGTTTTATAAAACGACAAAAAGGAATGTTTCTTTTAACGTACGCGGCGACAATGACCTTTTCCGCCGCCGCGAGTATTATTTGGTCTTTGGCTTTATCAACAAGCCGTAATGTTTTTAGAATAAAATAAATACCATATACTCTTTTATGTATTTTGGTATTGAAAATGGTTTTGAAAAAGGATTCTATTATATCAATATATTTATGATATATTGTGATTGAAATGTGGAAATGTTATCATTCCTTTATATTGGTTTTATGTTTTATGATTTTATACTGGTACTTGGACATTTTAATGGGTGGTTACGTTATAAATCATATGACAGGTGGTTCCGTGAATACTAGGATGGGTGGTTACGTTATAACCTCCAATGCATTGGGTATGGAAGTCGGCCGTATGGCTATTCCATTAAGTATGTATGGAAATTGTCCGTATGGCTATTCCATTAAGTGATATGTGTGGAAGTCGACCGTATGGTTATTCCACTTAAGTATGTTTATGTTCCAAGTTACCTTTATATATGTTATGTGTTCATTATATGGGTTTTATGGTAATCCTTTGGTTACAAAAAGGTAAGTAATGATACTTTATTCAGTGAAGAGTTTTTACTACTTCATGAAGGTGAAGGTATTACTTTGATAGAGTATACATGATTTACTTGATGTTTGAAAAACTAACAGTTTTCATTCTTTGTGTATCCCTTACTGAGCTTTTTACGCTCACCCCAAGTTTTTTTGAAATGTTTTTCACAGGACTTAATGTGGAATAAGGTCAAGGATGGAATCAAGGGAATTTCATGCTATATAAAACATGGAACTAGACATGTTTCTTTTAAGAGTTTTTTTTATTATGGAAACTTAGTAGAAGTGACTACTTTGTAATCTTTTAAGATTTAATAGTTATGTTCTAATTCTCTAAAACTCTAAACCTGAAAAGATCCACGACGTGAATTATTCATTTAATTCAATATTAAGTAAGGTTTAAGGGTGGGGCCTTATAGTTGGTATCAATGGTCTGTTTAGACAACTATAGGAGTTAAAAAAGTGTAAAATTATAATATGATTGAAATGATATAGCATTTACGGATTACCAAGTTGCTTCGCCTAAGATATTTCTGTGTTCAGAATGGTTTTCCGCAGAGGAAACAAAGCAGATATGTTGGGACGACATCAGGAGGAAGATAACCTTCCAAATCTGCCACCTGAGATGGTCAGAATCGGAACTGAATAGTTTGTTGCAGTAATGGCGCAGTTGACTCAAGCGATAAATGGTGGTGGTATCCATGCATGAGATCAGCCAGATCAACCACAGAGGAACATGTCAGTGGTGGAACATTGCATGAGGCAACATCCCCCATCATTCAGAGGATCATCTGACCCTGTGCAAGCTGAAAGGTGGATTAAAGCACTGGAGAAGATTTTTGATGTCATGGGGTGTTCAGAACATCAAAAGGTTATTCTTGTTGTTTACCGTTTTGAAGGTGAAGCTGATCAGTGGTGGTCGATGGTGAAAAATATAAGGGATATTAATGAGATTGAGGATCTTCACTGGGACGAATTCAAAGGTATGTTTCTTGAGAAATATTTTCCTAAGGTGGTTCTTCTTAGGATGGAAAAACAGTTCCTAGAATTGAGGCAGGATGATGATTCAGTGGCTGCTTATGAAGAAAAGTTCACTCAATTGGCATGGTATGCTCCAAACTTCATACGAGATCTTGATAGTAAAATAAACCGTTTTTACTCAGGGTTAAATCCAAAGTATCGAAAGGATTTAGCTTCTCGTGAGTTCAAACGTTATGAAAAACTTGTTCGATGTGCGGAGAAGGTGTAAATGGAGTTTCCCAATGATCAAGTGTTCTATGACAAACAACAGATTAAGAGGTCTAGTTGGCAGGAAAAGGGGAAGAATTCATCAAAGAAGCAAGGAGGTAAGAAAACCAAATATCCATCCTGTGTGAAGTGTGATAAAATGCATCCTGGAGAATGTTTATCCATGTCTGGTAAGTGCTTTCGGTGTGGTAAGTCTGGTCATATTGCTCGTAACTGTAAGGAAGATGATCAAGCAGGAAATGAAAAGCCACCGGTAAGATGTTTTAAGTGTAATGAAATGGGTCATTATGAAAACGAGTGTCCAACGAAGAACTCAACTGGGGGAATGCGGCCAGACTACAAGTAGAAAGGGGTGGTGAAATCCTTTGCAAAAACTTCAGCAGAGGTTGGGCCATCAAATGAAGTGGTATCAGCTCCAGGGAACTCAGTATTTTTTGAAGATTGATTTGAGGTCGGGGTACCATCAGTTGAAAGTAAAAGAAGCAGACGTTCTAAAGACTGCGTTCCATACTAGATATGGCCATTATGAATTTGTAGTTATGCCTTTTGGGTTAACCAATGCACCTACTATATTCATGGACCTTATGAACAAAATTTTCCATGATTTCTTGGATAAGTTTGTGTTTGTGTTTTGAGGTTTGGAAAGAGGTTATTTGTGCCTTGTGATTCACAGTTGAAGAATGAGTTGTTATGGGAGGCTCATAGTTCCCCGTTTTCAATTCATCCTGGAAGTACTAAGATGTATAGAGATCTGCGAGAGTATTACTGGTGGGATGGAATGAAAAGAGATATTGCTGATTTTACTGTGAAGTGTTTGACATGTCAACAGGTTAAAGCAGAGCGGCAGTTACCGAAAGGGATGCATCAGCCTTTACCAGTGCCAGAGTGGAAATGGGAGAATATATCTATGGACTTTGTTGTTGGATTACCGAAGACATCTCAAGGTAATAATGCAATCTGGGTTATTGTTGATCGCTTGACCAAATCTGCTCATTTCCTTGCTATACGAGATACTTTCTCTCTTGATCAACTTTCCCTTCTGTATCTTAAAGAAATAGCCAGGTTACATGGAGTTCCTCTCTCCATTGTATCGGATCGTGATCCCAGGTTTACATCTAACTTTTGGAAAGGCCTTCATAAGTCGTTGGGTACTGAATTAAATTTTAGTACAGCTTTTCATCCTCAATCAGATGGGCAGTCAGAACGAACAATTCAGACCTTGGAGGATATGCTACGATCTTGTTCTATGGATTATCAGGGAAGTTGGGACCAACATATTTCTTTGGTTGAATTTTCTTATAATAACAGTTTTCATTCCAGTATACAGATGGAACCATTTGAGGCATTATATGGGAAGCGGTGCCGAACTCCAGCATTTTAGAATGAAGTGGGTGAAAGGAAGCTGATGAGACCAGAATTGGTAGAAGAGATGGCAGAAAAAGTTCAGTTGATTCAGAAGCACATGAGAACATCTCAGAGCAGGCAGAAGAGTTATGTGGATAACTGGAGGAAGGATCTATCTTTCGAGGTAGGTGATCATGTTTTTCTCAAGGTTTCTCCTTGGATAAGTGTGATGAGATTTGGCAAGAAAGAAAAGCTGAGTCCAAGATTTATTGGACCATATAAAATTCTGGAGAGAGTTGGATCAGTTGCATACCGGGTGGCTTTACCTCCTAGTTTATCTCAGGTACACAATTTTTTTCACGTTTCGATGTTGAGAAAGTATATGCCAGATCCATCTCATGTTTTGAGTCCAGAGGTAGTTCAGCTGGAAGAGAACCTATCTTATGTGGAACAACCGGTCCAGATTCTTGACCACAGAGAGCAGGTGTTACGGAAAAAGGTGATTCATCAGGTAAAGGTTTTGTGGAAAAACCATGTGATTGAAGAGGCAATGTGGGAATCTGAAAATGCTATGAGGGATAAATACCCCCACTTATTTTGATAAGTGAATAAAATTGCGAGGACGCAATTCCCAAAAGGGGGGAAGGATATAACATCCCAGGTAAATAAAGAATAAAGAATTTTCATATTTATTAATATTTACGAATTAAATATTAATTTTAATTAAAAGGGGTTTCTACGTTCAATAGCGTACTCGATACGCAACGATGTGTTTCATTGAAAACTTACGTTGCACACAAGTAATAAAATAATATTATTTTAAATGTTAGTTAACGAGTAGCCGTTGTACTGGCGGGAATGGATAGAAATAACAAAAATATGATTATATATGTTTTTATATGTTTTTACATTTACCCAATAAAAGATAATGGCTTAAAATATGGAAAGAGTTCAATTTTAGGCATTTATACCCTAATTTTCACGAAAGGTCCACTTATCACCTTTTGACGGAGAACCGTCATTAAATATAGTTTTGATCGATCTTATAAATTCTATTGGACCAAATATAACTCTTCTTTAGAATCTGGACATCAAAATTTACTTTGTGTAATTTTTTGGTACCTTTCTGATAAAGTTCTTTTTTTAATGAATAGTGTCAAATGTTGTATTTTAATTCAAAACCTCTTTTTAATCTAATTTATTTATATGATTATATTATCTTTTGAATTGGTTTTAAAGTGAAATTAGAAAATATTTTTACCATTAAATCCAATAGTGGTCGTTGTAATTAATTTCACTTTGAAATCAGACTTAAACTAGTGTCAATCTTTTGATACTTATTGTTTCATAAAAACATGCTATTTGCTCTGACAGCGGGAATTAATTATTAAATTAATTAATGTTACTTATATGTTTTGAATTTTGTAAAATAGACTTCATTTTTGAATTCATAATATCAAATATAGCTTAGGGTGAATTTTTGGTAATTTTCTGAAAAACTTCAATTTTTGATGAATAGTGAAACCACTAAGTGGTACATATAAAGACTGACTTTCAGTTTAAATAAAATTTTGTCATCATTGTGTTTTAAATTTCAAAAATCCGAAATAAATGGTTGTCATTAAGAAGTAAAATGTGGTTCAATGAGATTATAATAATTTTTTGGTGAATAGTAACCTATTAAGTTCTTAATCGCGATTAGTGGTAATTAGTGTAGTTTAAGGTAAAAATAATGCTTTAATAAAATAAGATGAACTTGAAACATGTCCTACCCTCATTGGTTGTGTCATGGCCGACCAAGACAAGCCATGTGTCAACTTGGGGACTCCATGGAGACACTTTCGTTGGGAAATGGCATAAATAACTTTTTATTTAATGTAAAAGTAAAAATGACACAAACATAATATGTTTTACGAAAACAATTTTTACATGGGGTTATAAAGATCTGATTTTTGATTATAAATATTAATTGGAAAGCTAAAACGATTTCCTACATCATAGTATTTTTTTATAATTTTTAGACTTTAAATAAATGAAATTATTTATGACATAATAATGATGCAGCGATGACATCATTATTTGATGATTTAAATAAAATGGAAAGATAATGTAAAATCTATGAACTAAACATGTCAAAAACCAATTGGATGGGTGGATTTCGATCCTTTATCACCTTATCCACGAAATATATCAATGTGGGACCTTTTAAAACCGAATCACATTTTCAAATAAAGTAATATTTCTTTACATTCCAAAAGTGCCCCTCCTCTCCTCTTATAAAAGGCCCCCACCTCTACCTCATTTCACACACTCTTCAAGCCTTTGGCTCGGCCAACCCCTGCCCATTTACTCTCTCCACATCCCTCTCCTTATCCTAGAGGATTCCCTTTGGACATAATCCTTTCATAGGAAGCCTTTAGGCTCAAACCAAAAGGATTTACACTTTTAAAGGTAATTCATTCTCTCTTGTTCATTTGTTTTATTTTGCTTCTCCAACACTCTAAACTCTTTTTATTTAATTCTTTTGTAAAAACACCAGTATCTTCAATATACTATGATGTTTTTATAAGATTTATTCGAGCTACACTCTCACACAACTACATAAAATGGTTAAAGAACATACGGTTTCCGTGGATGGCGAAATTCTGCCTCCCGAAACGATGATTGTTCAATACTCATTTAACACCTTCATGGGTGGCCATTATGATGTCACTATTTTTATATATGATATATAATATGTTTATTTTTTCTTTAAGCTTCTGTATTTTTCATTTTTGGCATACCTTTATGGTTTCCATTATGGGTAAACACGATATCTTCATTTAAGGAAGTGCGGACTACCGCCCCCTCAAAGTGATGTAATTCGTTAATGCCATATGGGGGACGTGTAAAGGATGGATTTAAAGTTATTATATATGATGTTAAACTGGAATTATAATATACTTCTATATCATTATTATTTATTTCCATTAAAGTATGAGATAGAAATGAAAGTAGCGTTCATGCATACGTACGGCTTACCGTCTCCATGAACGGTGCATTTCATTTCTTATCCCCAAATGTAATGTACTATTAAAAGTACATGTATATAATGGATATATATAATTAATGATATATCTAAATGATGAATATAATTCTGGAATTAAAATATACATATCTCTCATTTAGTTATAATTCCATTAATATGACAAATAAATGAAAGTAGCGTTCATGCGTATGTACGGCTTACCGTCTCCATGAACGGTGCATTTCATTTCTTACCCCTAAATGATTATGTAATATTATAAATACACGTATATGATGGATATATATGATACATATTATATCCAAATCGGGAATTTCATTCTGGATATAAAGAACCTTTGACCACACGAACAACATGTAATTGTAAGAAATCCACTTTCGACTTAAGAACCAAATATTAAGAAAACAAACATTATTAAATTAAATGGTTACATAATGTTTATAACATGGCAATAAGTGATATAAAAGGAATAATAAACTTTAAAAAGGTTCTTAATCAAGTATAAATTAACTCAAGTTTATTATTCAGGATTTTAAAAAACGATCGAGTCAAGTCGGACCCGAGGTAAGGGACTTCGTCTCAATCTCCTTTCATTGAGGCATATTTCGTTTTATACACAAATTTCTTTTATACGGTGTATAAACCCCTTTGACTTTTGCTTTTATACAAAAGGAATCTTTTTCTACGAAGCGTTTTACAAAACGACAAAAAGGAATGTTTCTTTTAACGAACGCGGCGACAACGACCTTTTCCGCCGCCGCGAGTATTATTTGGTCTTTGGCTTTCTCAACAAGCCGTAATGTTTTTAGAATAAAATAAATACCATATACTCTTTTATGTATTTTGGTATTGAAAATGGTTTTGAAAAAGGATTCTATTATGTCAATATATTTATGATATATTGTGATTGAAATGTGGAAATGTTATCATTCCTTTATATTGGTTTTATGTTTTATGATTTTATACTTGTACTTGGACATTTTAACGGGTGGTTACATTATAAACCATATGACGGGTGCTGCCGTGAATACCAGGATGGGTGGTTACATTATAACCTCCAATGCATTGGGTATGGAAGTCGGCCGTATGGCTATTCCATTAAGTATGTATGGAAATTGGCCGTATGGCTATTCTATTAAGTGATATGTGTGGATGTCGACCGTATGGTTATTCCACTTAAGTATGTTTATGTCCCAAGTTACCTTTATATATTTTATGTGTTCTTTATATGGGTTTTATGGTAATCCTTTGGTTACAAAAAGGTAAGTAATGATACTTTATTCAGTGAAGAGTTTTTACTACTTCATGAAGGTGAAGGTATTACTTTGATAGAGTATACATGCTTTACTTGATGTTTGAAAAACTAACAGTTTTCATTCTTTGTGTATCCCTTACTGAGCTTTTTATTCTCACCCCAAGTTTTTTTGAAATGTTTTTCACAGGACTTAATGTGGAATAAGGTCAAGGATGGAATCAAGGGAATGTCAAGCTATATAAAACATGGAACTAGACATGTTTCTTTTAAGAGTTTTTTTTATTATGGAAAATTAGTAGAAGTGACTACTTTGTAATCTTTTGAGATGTAATAGTTATGTTCTAATTCTCTAAAACTCTAATCCTGAAAAGATCCTCGACGTGAATTATTCATTTAATTCAATATTATGTAAGGTTTAAGGCTGGGGCCCTATACATACGCACTTCAGACTAACTCAAAATATATTGAACATTCCATAATTATTATATGTGAATATATAAAAACATATATATGTTTAGAGACAGTCATAAACTAGTGAGTACCCTAAGAATATGGCCAAGGAATCCACATAATAGTAGCACAAGTATAATTTATTTTACTAAGAAAATCAGTCTGGACATCCTAACCATGGAACATACACAAAGTCATAACATTATAATAGCTATATAAGACCTGAAGTAAACCCATTACTTCCATGTATAATGAGTTTCTCTAAATCCTAGATAAATTTTGAGTAGTCACATTTATCTAAAGCTAAGACCATTAGTTAGACAAGGACTAGAGGTAAAATTGAAATAATCCTATTATAGTAATCATCATTTGAAAATACTACTATTAATATTTATTAATAACCAAGAATGATATAATTTATTTTTTATATGATCCTATCCAATTAATTTTATAATTTGGAACCTATTTATCTATCAATGAGCACCATAGTCATATTTTTTTAGTGACCATGTTTGTGAAATTATATAATGAGGAAACCAATGTATCTCTCATGAAATAAAATTTCACTATGATCCCGTCTAAGGAGTTCCATAAAAACGAAACCCAAGTATCACTCATATAACGAATAAAATCATCAATATTATGATACCATCAAAGGTGTTGCATAAAATGAAACCAAAGTGTGCCTATTTTGACATAACATAAATCAAGTAACTATTATCCCATCAATTGTATTCCATATTAAGAAAATTAGTATATGTATTGGTACATATACCCTCAAACAACCTATGATCCCATCCTATAAATTTCATGATATGAAACCTGAGTATCACTCAAGGGATAATGTAATTCATGAAACCGAAGAGACCATACATGGAATTACATAGCGAGGAAGCATCTGTCGCTCATGGTATAGTGTTATTCCATTTCCCATTTTGCATAATAGTATGTATTCATTGGCCACCTGATTCTTCAATTTCAATTACATGTATCATAAACCATTTCATACCAAGATTGATCATTCAATTTTGAAATGGTAATAAATTAATAATTTAAATAAGAAGGCCATGTATATAGGTGTAATGACCCAACCCAATGGGCCTTTCCATAACTCCCCAAGACTTCCACCAATTGGCCTAGGGCTAGCGACTAGCAGTGATTACGAATATCACTAACATGGGAGGACATAGCCTGAGGTAACGGTACGCATGAACACATCTCCAAGCCAATAAAATTTGGATAAATAAATAAAAACTGATAAACCATTGATATATACATATGTATCCCACAACAGGATTATTAAAAGAATCACTAGAATGAAAATAGGGCCAAATACAAGTCCATTAAAAGGATTTTAAAATCATGTTCTACCTAAAAATAATTATTTGGACATATTTCAAGGAAACCACAAGATCAAAATTTGATCATAATGGTTCATTAAGTGTTTTCTGGTAATGGTCCTCAAAGACCCCATAAAATGATTTATTTGCTACACAAGACATGACATGTGTAGTGAAATCTTATGTAGGGGTGAGTATAAGAATTCCTAGAGGGACACCCCAAAACCACATACATATAACAACAAGAATAACAATTATCTATATATTTGTATATGTGTACATATCAAAAAACAAGAATATCTAGATATACACAACAAAGATAAAAAAATATAAATGTAAACTAATAATTGTGATTCCTACCTAGGATTCCATCATGAAGGTTCCATGTATAACATATCTGGGACAACACACTATACAAGCTATATAAAATTTATGATGATTATCCAAGAGGTAGGGATCATTGGGTGTCATTATAGAAAGTTTACACTAGACATATAGAGTGATTTGATACAAATA
Organism: Viscum album; assembly: GCA_963277665.1. NCBI lineage: Eukaryota > Viridiplantae > Streptophyta > Magnoliopsida > Santalales > Viscaceae > Viscum > Viscum album. The sequence goes on from OY728141.1 coordinate 1,989,796,569, forward strand.
AGAGGATCACAACCACTTCCATGGGGTATAACATTAACTCAATTTTGAATAACATTATTTGTAGAGGATCAGTGAACACAATGTTATGATCATGATGAGACCAAGAACTACACCTAGGGAAATAAGATGATAGTGGATCAAACTATAGGCCTCATAGAAGGATTCAAAAAACTCCATCCAACTAGTTTAACAGCAGGAATAACTATCTTATATATAGGATGAGAATATGTACTAACCCTCAAGAAGTATATATAGGTAACTCACCAATAATGAAAATTTTAGAATATACCAAAACAAATGCTCTAATCCATCTCTGACGGAGTACACGACATGTAATAGTAGTACATGGAATTTTACTTAGGCCTTTGGTTTTTCTTTTGTAAATGGAATGTTCCTATGTTAGGGACCAATATACATAATTATCATTCCCATGAAATTATTCCTATGTCCTTCTACACTGATAAGCCCATGTACACTTTTCCTAGCTGTGTTCTTGTTGGAGTACATGGTGTTTCTATTCTTGTACACTCTTAGTAGTGTCTCGATACAATCCTAGGTAAATTCCAAGACATTTAGGATGGGTCACATGTTGGGTGAAATGGTTACATATCATGTGATACATAACATCATCCTCAAACCCTAGTCTCTATTGTGAGGGTACCACATGGTGTGTAGCTATTTAGTACATGTTGTGTGTTGCAGATGTTTCTAGAAATCCATATATAGATTTATGTTTTCACTTACTCCTCTAGAAATCGATCCATCCACCCTCTAGGATAAAAAAACATGAAACCAAAAATTTCCTAAGTTTCCATTATCTAATATTTGGGTCTGGACCTTTAATCCATTTAAATAATTTCCTCACATATAAAAACATTGTAGCTCACTGAAGAAAAATAATTGGTTACCCAAATAGTTCTGATATGCTGCTGCTTCAATCATCACATGATCCCCTCATCACAGTGAGTCTGTATCTGTGATATCAAATCATTGCGCCAGGACATGGGTGCACAATGTTTGATTCCATAGTATTTTTCAAATAGTGGGACAAATGAACTCTCATTATGAACATAGAAATGGGGAAGAAAAACACTATAAAAACATGAGTAATGAACCCTATACATTGTTTTTTCCGTCCACACTTTATTATTGTTATTAATTTTAATGAATAGATGTGAAAATAATCACTAATAAATTCAACAATTCCCATTTGTTTCTATCCCATATCAACACTACACTCAATCCATGAATAAGTTCATTATCTGATAGATTTTAGTTCTTTATTGGAGTCATAAAATTGGAATAAATCAAAATAGAAAAACATATTAACATGATTTGGATCGATCACTATGAATAATGAAGATTCATCACCATAGTTGGAATGATCTTCCAATTTTTCTAGACATTGGTTTTTGATCATCGATCCATTTTATGTCCATATGAGAGAGGTCCTCTAATGATATCTGAAATTATTTTCCAATTGATATAGGGCTATATAGTTAACCCTATAATTTTACCATTATTGTATACTTATAGAAAAAATAAATTTTTTCATTAAATAATTAAAATGATCTAATTTATTTAATTATTTCATTCATTTTAAACTAGAGAAAAAAATTTCTCAAACGCCCAACAACAATAGAGTCTATGTTGTATGTAATCTAAAAATCACATTATAAACTCAATGGTTCCCTCAGATTTATGATTTGGGAGCCCGTTTTGGATTCATTCAACTTTAATAGGAAAACTATGTGTGCATTTATTCATGATATTTAAGATATTTCAATCATTTATTCTAGGTAAACCTAGCCTCAAAATCACGTGATGTCTCAATGCATTGTCTGAATAATAATTAGTTCAATAACCAAAAATAATTTATAGAAAATATGAGTTATTACATTCTCCCACTTTATGGATTTACATCCTGAAAATACATAACAACATGGTATTTATAAAGGTGTTGGTACTGAGTACATATCGGAGCCTTACGATCCCTGGTATTCTCTTGAAATCTATCATTCTACCATCGAACACACACTAAGGGAATCAATTCCCAAGAAGGATCATCTCCTTTATGTCATCAATATCTTCTGGGTACTCACCAAAGGTAGATCCATCATTGACATGCAGTTCACCCCAATCAATAACATGAAATGGATCATGCACATATCTCATTATATGTGATAGGCTAAAAACATCATGTACCCTATTTAATAGCTATATTAGAGATAAGTGTTGTGGTACCCTGCCAACTATATGCAATATCTATAAAGTGACAATTATTCTCAAAGATATCTTTTCTCTGTAGGAAAATCTCTATAATTCCTGTCAATGTGAAACTCACTAGAACACATGGACACCATTAATAAACTCTAATGGCCTCAATCATTGATCAAAATAAGACTTGTGATATATTTTTTTAGTCCCTATATACTCCTAGATTATTTTAACATTCTTTATAGTAACTCACACTAACTGTAATCCCATAAGTACTGACTCTCCTAGGTAAGTCCATAAAAGTGGAGACCTGTATGGGTTTCGTATACAAGGCCCAAAAGGATTCCATACCAATGGTGGAATGGCAGATGTTCTTGTATGAAAAATCAACTAGTGGTAGGTGATCCTACCATCTAGATCAAAATTATAACATGTAATATCACATAATGTCCACTAGAACCTAAATGGACTAATCAGTCTAAATTCTAGTATGTGGGTAAAATGATGTTCTCAAGCATAATTGAATCCCAAAATTCTCATACAATCACTTATTTAACTAAGAGGTGATGTGATAATCATAGTTAGGAATTATCATCAGTAGAACTCCATTGATTAAAACTATTTGTTTTATATATAGGCATCCCATGTTCACTATGAGATTGTACTCTTAGATAGCTAGGATGTGGTGAGACATGGTGAGTTAGTCTACGATCACCCATATGGAATCATTTCCCCTATATGATTGTGGTGACCCTATCACAAATTCCATGGATATCACACCACACTTACACTATGAATCCTCTAGGTGTTGAGATAAAGACCCTGGATTTTGGTGATTTTTCATCAATTACTAACATGTAATTCACTGAGTGACAAACTCTGCAACTCACTTCTTCATCAATGGCTTTCAAAAATAATGTCATTGGTCATAGTTCAAAATTTAAACACCTAAAGGTACCTAAAAGGGGATATATCAAACTCTCTTAGAACCTTCTCAAATATCATATCTAGTACCATCATGCATCCTCTAAGAAAGAATGGCATTATCCCCACATTTATAATTTCATCTAGAGAATGTACAGTGGAAATTTAAGTACATAGGGCCTCATAGTTAGTATCCCAAAGATGTGCCTCCCCGAATCTCTTTAAAAGTGGATGGGTAGCAACCATCGACTAGTGGAAATATTCTCAATCTTTATCCACAAAAGATAAATTTAATGAGGAAATTTTCTCTGAATCCTTTCTTAGAAACTATGTACAAGATATCCTTCCGAGAGTATCTTCCACCATGATCCCCTTCATAGGAGTATAGAAAATCTTGAATTCATAATCCAAGATGAACTATAGTTGACACCTCTATCTCAAATTAATATAGTTTTGAGCTAATATATACTTGAGACTCTTATGGAAAGTGTACATGATAAATTTATCTCACATTAGGAATTGTCACTGCATATTTAGTGCAATGACTAATGATTCTAACTCAAGATCATGGGTCAAATTGTTCTACTCATGTGGTCTCAGTAGAAATGAATTATATGAAATCACTACCTACCTCAATATCAGAACACAACCAATACTAGTTTATAATGAATCATAGAACACTATGTATTTGACACCCTCCTTGGGAACATTATGATGGTAAAACTCAATGATATTAGTCTCAACTCCTGAAAAGCTAACTAGAACCTCTCTATCCATGTGAATGGATACCAATTTTAGGTCAAAGCTTCCATGGGTGCAAATAACAGAGAGAATTACAGTATGAATATCTGTTAATGGACTTCCAACCCATGTAATATCTACACCTCCCAAATAATATTGAATTTCTAACAATCTAAAACATCCATGACCTTCATTGCGTCTACTACCACACCATCTATTGAGATAATTTCTCTTATAAAGCAGACATCCTATACCCAAAACTGGCACTTCGAGATATTTTTGTAATGAATATGATCTTAGAGTATGATCAGTACTATCTTCAAGTTTCATGCATTCTCCTTATCATGCACCAAGTACAATAGGATATCATTGATGAAAAATACCATGATACCATCTAATAATGGATGAAATATCCATTTCATGAGTCCCATAAACACCATTAGATAATTCATCAGACAAATAGTCATCAAGAAGTACTTATAGTGGCTCTAGAAACATATGAATGTATCCTTCTATATATCCTCATCCAATACTCATGACAGTTGACATCCTAGTATGTTTTCAGTCTTTGAGAACCTTCACACCCCTCTCAACTAATAAAAGAGGTCATATATCATTGGTAGTTGACAATTTTTATTTACTGTCACCTGGGTATGGGGACGATAATCTACACACAGACTCAGGATCATATCTTCATTCTTGGAGAACAATGTTGGGGATACCTAGAAAGAAAAAATGGGTATAAAATATCCCTTCCTTTTCAAGAACTCCAATTACATCCTGAGTTCATGAATCTCTATGAGATCCATATGAAATGATGGTGTAGATATTTTTGTTATCCCAGAGTGTAGATCAGTTAAGAAGTATCTCTTTCATCTTGGAGGTAAGCTTCGAAAATCCTTAGGAAAGACATTCTCATATTGTTCAACCACTACAGAGATTTTAAAAATCATAACATCCACTTCAACCATGGTCATTCTAGCCATCTAATGAGTGATAGAGTAAACCCACCTATACATGAGTCTATCCTATACAACCTAGGTAAATTTTTCACTCAAAATAGAATCTCTCACCTCTTAGAGTCAGGTCACACTATTTTCACAAGTTTTTGATCACATAGTCATCTCTCGTAGGAGTCCCCAAGTACAAGGGTCTAGCCAATATGTCAACCTAATTATTGTAATCTAAAACAAGGAATGAGGAAAAAAGGAATTACTATTGTTGGTGTCTATCGATACTGTATTTAAGGTAGAAAAAAATAGATCGTACCTTATATCCCCCCTGGAGCCTTAAGGTCATAAGCCATAACTGTCTGTAGCTATCCTTTCCCTTATCCTCTAACTCCATGAGCCTTCAATGAACCACATATGGGTGGTGGTGGTAACAGGTCAAATAATATTCTATCTCTAGCTACTCTCTCTAATTATATACAACATTTGATGCCATGCAGACCTATCTTCCCCTTCTACTACCTCATCATCGGCGGACCATCCACTATCTCCTTATCATCCACTCATCAAGTTGGAAAATTTCATGCCAGATATATCTTCCATCACATACGTATCACGGCCTATACCTTAGTTAACTAGACCCATTATATGATCCTTTCAAGACATGACCTCTTTCATGGGACCCCCCCCCCCTAAAATTCATCACATGTTTAATTCCATGAGACTGACATTAGATGATTTCTTCCGTTGTCTAAAATCCTCTGTTCCTACTACCATAATCCACTCTCTATGTCTTTTTAAAAAACCAAGTTCAACCATAAAATATATCTCTATAAGCCTAGCATATGATGTAATTCATTGAAATATAACACTAGCTTATATTTCACTTTTAAGTCATTTTTTGAAAGGTCCGAGCCCAAAAGAACTGATCTCGAAACATATTTATTAAGTACTTGGAGAGGTTGGAAAACCTAGATGGATATTAAAAAACAATCGTAATAACCTTATAAAGCTGTATAAGATCATTGATTCATATATCCATCCACATAATTGGAAAAAAATCATCTATGAAAATTATCTCAAACTCTAACCATGCATTATTTTCTTTTTGTTAGAGTATGTTAGTAAACCCAACCATCGTCTTACTGATCTATAGAGTAGGATTACTTGTAGAATCACCATTTTATCCAATTATTTACAAACAATATGGAAAAAATGTCACCACATCAAGACATTCCTCAGCCACCTGTGGGTTAGGCTCACCATGAAACCAGAGGGGTCACTAATGCTATAACTCTTGATGCACGATCATCCTGAGAAGTTCATCTTATTATACTATGTGAACAATTTACTTCTTTTTTAGGTCATGTAATAGATGGTGCTCCACCTAGAGGTAACACCTATAAAACGTGTCCCAATATTGATGCCTCATCACTCAGGGGATCATCCTCGAGATCATGATGTTGAATCCAAGATTTCAGACATCACTAATGCATCCTGAAATATACAAGATGTTCCATATTCATTGATTATATCTATAGGGTTGACATAATATTGACATGGAATCCACAACCCATTCATATATGATGCAAGTAAAACTTTTTTCTTTTTAACTAGTGTCATCCTGTTCTGAGTTGAAAGGCACATTATCAGAGTCTCAGTGTACAGATACATAGGTCACTGCAACAATACTATGGTCCCTAGCATGAAATCTAAACATGAAACACTTTTTCCCCAATCCAATATCACAGAATCTAGTCCTAAGGTATAAATAAAACTCTAATACAACCATATCACAAACAATTATAATGTATCCCATTTTTTGACCCCCAAATCCATCACCTATTAGAAATGGGATAAAGACTAGCCTCATGTAGGTATATCAATAACATGGGAGGCCTCAGATTAAGGTACATGTACACACACGCACACACACCCATATCCAAGCCCATACAATGTTGAAATGTATAAAAACCATTGATAATCCATGAATTCATAATTATATACATGATAATAAGATTATGATAGTAAGAAATTTAATGTAAACTGGGCCAAATATAGGCCCCCAATAAAGAATCTAAAAAAATTCTATCCCAGAATTAAAAATCGGGACTACTATCAAGATAAATTAAAAAAACCACATTCTATCTGACTCAGAAAGTGTCTCCTGGTCTTAATCCCTCTAAGACTCTATCAGAAGGTCAATCTTCTACATAAGACATGACACATACAGGTAAAGCCCGTTGAGGGGGTGAGTATAAAATACTCAGTAAGACACCCAAGAACTATATGGAATATAAAAATAAGAAAAACATTTATCTCTACATTGGAATATGTATATAGAAAATATAATACTAATATGAAGATATTATCAAAAAATAAATACAATACCATGATAAATTCAAAATCATGATGAAAATCTATTATTCCTGCTAGAAGGTTCCACATAGCACCTTTCTGGGAGAACACACTCCAAGAGATAATAGGACTAATGATGTTTGTCCGAGAGAGAGTGCCCATAGGGTCACGTCATAGGAATTATATGATGTATGTATGGATATATATTATACATATTTGAGGATCAAACCTAGGTCCAAGATGTATACCAAAAACTCAATCTAGAATAACCATCTAAGTATAGGATCAATTCTAGTGTTTTATTGGTCACAAAGATATAAAGAACTCCACCTAGGGATAGAACATGATATAGGATCTCAATGTGGTCCTCACAAAAGGATTTCAAAAAATCTATCCCAGAATTCCAACTAAAGAAATCACTTTCCTATGTGCAGGACACGATTCTTTACTAGCCATCTCATAATGGATATAGGGAACACATTATAAAGAAAACTTTTCCAAGATACAGAGGTTAAGGGATCTATGGAATCTTTAAATTAGTACATAGTGATTACATGTTGTAACTGAATATTACCTTTAGCACTAGAGGTTCTACCCATGTAAATGGATCACGCACATGTCTATTTCAAGGTACATGTCATGCCCACGACCATGTACTTTTTCTTGCATCCTAGTACATGGCTATATCCATATACACCTACCCGGTCATGTCCGTGTGGGAATACATATTGTTCATGTACCCTTGTACTTCTTGTTGTGTCAGTGTACTACCCCATGTACATACTAAGCCATATGAGATGGGTAACATACCATGTGACATGGTTAAATATTGTGTGATACATGACTTCATCCTCAAACCCTAGACCTCATTATAAGGGACCCACATGGGTTGTAGCTTCACAGTGTGTTATAGAATTTTCAAGAAATCTATATTTGGACTCTATTTCCACTCCGACACCTCTATCCACTAATTAAGTCATCTTACATTCTAGAAAATGTGAAAATATAGATGCCTGACCATTACATCATCAATCATTGGCATCTGGAACTTGAATCTATTCCAAAAATGGTCTCCCATGTCAAACCATTGGTGCGCGTAGAAGAACACACAAATGGTATCCCAAATCATACTGATCTACTTCCTCTTCCATCATCACTCGATATTCTCATTTCATTTATTCTAGATCTTAAAAATCAAATCCTTGTAACAATAAATAGGTGTGAAATGTTTTATTTCTTAGTATTTATCGATGCCTGAGCGAAAGGATCGACTGTGATGAATATAGAAATGGGGAAGAAAATTACAGTCACATGCATAAGGAATGAACCTCATCCAATTTTTAGTTTTTCCTTGATTTATTTCCATTATAGTTATGTATGATGATATAAACAAATAATTATAAATAAATTCCCACAATTATTGGATGAATCTATCTTATACCCATAATATGCATTATCATTGAATCAATTCATCAGCTGATTGATTTTTATTCATCATTAGAATCATAAAACATGAAGAAATACAAATAAACAAATGTATTACCTTGATTTGGATTGATCTAAAATCGAGAATAATGCTGATTCATCATCATTTGTGACATGTTCTGGTCTTAGTGGACACTGGTAGTGGATCTTTGATTTGATTGATGTATACCGATGAGAGATCCTCTAATGCTAGGTCTAGCAGTTCTTCAATGGAAGTAGGTTTATGAATATAACATTGTAATATCGTCATAACTATAAAATTGTAGAAACTATTAGCTTCTAGGTCAATGAATTAAAATAAATAATTTATTTATTTATTTTATGAATTTTATGCCTGAAATTAATTTTTATCAAACCCCCATGCCAACATATGTAACATCACACCTCAGAAAAACTCACATTTTGAACTCAATGGTTCCCTTTGATTTTTCATCTATTCCCTATTTTGAGAGTTATTTCACCTTTTCTAAGAAACCTATATGCACATGTATCTAATTATATATTATTTTTCAAAAATTTGTTCCTAGCACTTCAGGGCTCCGAATCCCTTGCAGTCATAGCTCATGTTCTTGAAAATACTCTATAAAATATCCAAAAATAATATATATAATATATAATCATTATTGTAATAATTCCATCTAGTAAAAATAATGTATAAATAAAGTGATTCATTCCCATAAGCATGAATGTTACCATCCAAATGGTGCCATTAAAATTACAATTTTATTCGAGATGGCGTCACACCTCTTAGGTGGTTTTGTTACAATATAGAGTGTGGTAGAAGTACCATATAATTTAATATATCATAAAAAATCATTAGAAAAATTTAATTCAACTAACCACAATTTTTATTTAACCATTGAAATAATATTGTAAATCATAAATGTATAACATAACTTATAAGCATTGATTAAATTTACAAAGAAATAATATGTCATATAATACAGGAGGCACCCCAAAAAAGGGGGTTGTTCGAGTTGAGGTGGATAACCTCCAATTTTTCATTTTTAATTCTTAATGATAATATAAATTTAGGCACAAAACATCAATTAATAATTTTACATTTTAAAGGTGAAACTCAATAATTCCAACATACTGTATGATTACGTAAGTTATAAACATGATAATAATTAATGGAAAATCATTAAACCAAATAACTCATTCTTAAGATGCATCACTCAACCAATTTATAGATTTTATTCAAGATAAAAGGGTAGAATAAGAAGAATTGAGGAGACATCTTGAAAATAGGACTTCATGTCTCACATTGATATATCATCTAATACAGAAAGAGAAACTAATAAATGAAGGATGTGTAGTCATAAAATCATTGATATGTATCCAACACATCAAAACAAACTTGACTCCTACCCCATATGTTGAAGATACAACATGGTAAGAAAAGGAACGGAGGTGCATGTGTAGGGGGCATCGTGGTTGAGTGATGGATGAAAAAATAGGTAAAAACCAATTATGATTCAAAGGGGTTGATTTTTCATTTTACCCCATTTAATGAGTTGCACTATTTTTTCACATGGTTTTGATAACTGTGCACCAAATTTACTCCTCATAATTCCAATGATTTAAATCCTACATGGTTTGGATGCATGATTTGGTATTATTATACACCAACCTAGTAGTGCTACAACTTAAGTGGTACTAACCATATCGTATAGGCATATGGTTTTCCAAATCATGTATAGTCTATAGGGATAACATTTTCATTTTTCTACAATTGTCACACATTGTCATGTGGACTTAGGTGAAGAATGTTTCAAACTATGTTCCAACCCCTCCAAGGCCATATGGTTTCACCTAAAGGTTCACTCTACAAAAAAATGAGCTCTTTCCCGCTTCTCTAGAAAAATAGTTTTCAGAGCATGGTGCTCATAAACCGCAACGGAACACCCACAAATCCTATTTTTCCATGAAGTCAATCTAAATAACAATTTTACGAATTCAAAATATTTGATTTATATTTTGAACCTCAGTTTTAAAAATATGATATCCACTCAATGAAAATCTAAACATCCACTGGAAATTTTCCAAGGTTAAAAAACATGGGATGTTACAACCACACCACCATAGAGCTTATTTTCTCTGAGACACCACGGGGAAAAGATAAAAATCTTTAGACCTACCATGTCCATTAAAATTACTATGATGTGTTTATGTTTCATCTTATATGTCCAATATTCCTCCTACTCTAATTTTTACCTTGTCATGTTTATATCAGTAAAACTATAGCCAATTATCATATTCCCTAACTAAAATAATGAGATAAAATTTTCTCAAGGCCATCTAATAGTAGGCATAGAAACATAATAATACCTTTAATAAACCATCCCATGAATCTTCTCGTTATAGTTTCCCAATCTTGATAGAACATTGGGAACATTTCTCAACCCGATGTTACTGATTACAGGTGAGGACATTGTTGGGAGTCCTTATTTGATCGAAATTGTCAAATTCCAACTGACCTAGTTCAAATTGGTCACTAGAAGTTTCCCTGAAAGGTCTCTGATAAACTTCATATTATTCTCATATCAAACCAACATCATGATATAAATAGTTCCTCACATACCTCATACAGTAAAAGATATAGAGGGATCAATAGTCAATCCTCTTTTTGTCGACTTCATTCAAAAATGATTATCTTTTATGAAAAATGAATTATAAAAATATAGTTACCATTTACTTTAAGTATAGGTACCTTAATATTTTGTCCAATAAAGCTAAAAAATTCTATAACTGTTTTCTGGTGAAGTATATGCACAAACAAAATCATTTATGTTTTCATGCAAAAACACAATCATGGTTGTATAGATGATCTGGTACCCCTGGATCAAAACCCATTAATTAAAACAATCTACTCCTATTGATATTCTCGAGTAACATCAGAATCATCTACTGGATTCTATGTTTTTCATATAAGTTACTCCATACTCTTTCAATTACATTTGAGACCTTAGTACATAGCTAAAATGTCTATCTATCAAAACACTAACGGATCCCCAATGAGTATTCACCAGGTAGTGGATTCAAAGAACCAACAGATTCCCATGAGTCATTCCAATGCCTTCCTAATCAATAATCCTATCATCACTTGTGAAATTCAATGAAACTATACTTTTTCATTGATTCTAGAATTAAATCTGGAAGGATCCAATTTATTATTCAAAAAAGGTATTTAATTTCTCTCTTTAACTCAGAGTATAGAAAACATTATATTAGTTTAACCTTGTTAATGTCAATGGAGTGGACATTATTGTCTCTCAACCAAGAGTACTGTAGGAGGACATTATTGATTACCAATGAGGCCTAAGAAACTCCCAACATTTCCAAGATGATGTGATTTAATTTTTATTCAACCAACCATTCAAATTACAGACACAAATACTAGTCAAACCTTATATGACTGACTAACTTGAAGAGCTCTTCTATTCTAGTCGAGGAATCATCAATAAATAACAATTATTCACTTAAAAATGTGGCATTTTATGATCAATCAAGAATAACCAATGACATGTAACCCAATTAATTGTGTCTTTAATGTTTGTTTACATAGCAAACTATTTGATCACCATTAATCCTTGAAATCACAAGAACACCGCAAAGAATTACATTCCTATGTCCTAACACACCTTGAGTATGAATAAATCATCCAAAAATTATCCAAACCCATAACCAATTTTTATCTCATGAATCATATCATGTACTAGATAACCCAACTTCAAGCCTCATGGGTTTTATAAGAAAACACGACAACTCCAAAATGGAACTTTATGGTTTCACTCCCTGTACATGGATGGAAATGATTTTCTATGATTAATTCAATACAAACAACGTTAGGAGTGTCATAGTCATCATTTATTGTGGGAAATAACTCACCCCACATAACAATCTCCATCAACAACTGACAACTATTTGGGACACAACCAAAAAATATTTACCAATACCGAAATATATTTTGAGAGAACACCTACCCACTTACACATGTACTAGGTTAGATTCACATTAGATGTACACATGATGATCCTTTGAGCGACATCCTTTCATATTAATAGTATAAGGATTTAAATCTGAAACCAAATTGAACAGCATGTCATAACACTAGGTTCCGTTACAACATCATCGCAACCAACAATATGAGTCAAATTAAATTTAACCCCCATGTCACTCTACATTGAAGATGACTTGTGATCAAAATGTATTAGATAAAGGATTTAATATTTCCACCAAAATATTATGGTTCACTATAAAAATTTATCAATTCGATAGGTAAAACAAATTCTTGTATTACTACCCCAAGGTGTTATCAACACAATAACATGTCATTTGATACCATATATAGGACTATCATTCCTAAGAACCTGAGTACTTGTTATTACAAACAAAATATTTATGTCTATATTTAAATTAACCCATATGAAAATTAATTTATATAATGAATTACTACTTCATCAATCACTAGGGAAGAATAAGAAGCGTCTCATGACTAAATAAGTATTCTAACAATCCACGTGCATTTATAACTCACTGAATAAAATCATTACATCATGATCCAATCCTTAAAAGGGTCACTTTACAATATTACCATCCATTCAACTTGGCTGTTGTTTTATAAATTAGGAGTCCTACATAGGAATACAGTTCTCGAACAACACCTACTAACTAAAAAATAATCATGAAATGTATAAAATGATTATATTCATGGGGTTCTACTACAATGGGGCTTGACCATTCATTTTTACCGTAATTAAGTAGTATTTAAACAAGATTCATGGACAAAATTACTACTATGATATCCACCTACTATTTAGGTTCATTTTATATAAGAAGAATTCTATGGGAAATTCGAAAATTCTTAACCAATGGAAAAATTAAAGGATGGATTTAAATACCCTTACATGAGGTTCAAGCGATGAACACAATTAAGGGTTTGTTTATGCTATTAAATAAATCCAAATTTAAAAACATAAAATACTAGTCATAAGGAAAAAAATGTTTGGTACTTTATTCAGTAAACACCCCAAGGATCATAGAAAAGTCATTTAAATATTTCATTAAATAATTATTATTTACCTAAAATCCTTTATAATTATATTTTTTTTATAATTTATTTTTAATTTTATTTATCCATAAGGTTATCAAAATTAAAATTAGTTAATGAAAATTTATAATACATGATATAGAGGAAAATACTCATTAATTAATAATTATCCTTTAATTTTACTAAATTATTATATAATAAAACTCAAAATAATATTACAAGGCCTTTATGATTTAAAGAGAACTTGTTTAGCATGGTTGAACCATACATTTATACATAAATTTTACAAGTGGTAATTGAAACTTTAAATAACTATCCCATATAGCATAGGTATACCCCCATGGGTTAAGCACTAAGACATAAGAAAGATAAAGTAGGCCTATGAGGGTCCCATTGCACCATCCATGGAAAATATTAATGAAACCCAACATTAGTTGATTTATTAAGGATTCAATACAACATTAGTAGGTTCATTAGAAACAAACAATGTAACAAGACTAACCTTCTTGGGTCTAGTCATGAATATCTCACATCTATAATGGGACAAGACTGACCAAAATGGGTTGAATCATGCATATAAAAGTCATTGAATCATTTATAGGTCAGAGCTTAAATAGTATTTTATCAATTTAATGATCTAGATTGATGAATCAACATTCCCAAATTCTAATGTTACACACCATTATAATTTAATATTAGATTTCATGTAACTAAACCCCATTATTTATAATGGTTCAATTATATGGATTCTCACTCCCACTTTTTAAAGAACCCATACATGTTATAAAGTGAAAAGTGACACCCTGTTAATCATAACCATTCATGTTTTAGTCCATGTGACCCATAAACCATGAATCAAACTTGTCCTATTTTGATAGTCAAATAGAATTCCTTCATCAAGATATGCTTGAATGTAACATTATTGGTATTTGAGAAGGTCAAAAGTTCATATCCTTTTTGAATTTCAGAGTTCACTGGTTAGGACAACTCATTTATTAATCTTTGATAAGTAATTCAGAGAATTTTATTAATCCAAGAACTTTTTTTTAAGATAGGGTTTAAGGACTATAGTTTTCATCAAGGCTTTAGATGAGTTCTCAGCTTTCTAGGTCATAAAAATATATTTTTGGGAAAAAGAAGACAACGATGCATTTTTTTTCAAACCATGTGTGCTCCCCAGAGTAACCGTGCAACCCACTATTACATTGAACATGGTTTTCCAAACCCTTCGTGTGGGGAATGATTGTCATGTGTGATCTAATACGTTTTTAAAATAGGGAATACACATGATGTACACATGATTTGGAAAACAGTGCACCTAACTGTGTGAGGTGAAGTGATCAGATATTGAACTATACATGGTCAGAGCCTAATTATATAAACATTTCATCCAAACTATGTGGGTTATTTAAAGGGGTGAAATTAATTTTTTCCCCATCCAGTCTATTTATTCTTCCCCCTTACTCTCTTATCTATTTCATGTGAAATATATGGGGTTATTCTATTTCTATTACTCCTATAGGATTTGATGGATATTCATTATCTAAGATCAAATTTAAGATCCATTGGTGGCTATAGATTCCTCTTGGTAAGGCCTTATGTTCATTATCATCCTTATATTGTTTATCTAATAATGTAGAATACTAAATCCATGCGAGCACTTCTTCACTATTTTTAGGGGGGTTTTTTAAAATTTCAATTTCTATCATTTTCCCTTAGGTTAAAGGATGATATCAGACAATAAATAACCTATGAGTATAAGGAATGTATTTCCTAGATTTTTCTTTAATTTTATCAATGTTTTAGAGTTTTTTCATAATATTTCTAGTTAGGTTGATCGAAAGAGACCCTTAATAAATTAATGTTTTTTATTATATTTTTAAATTTATGTTGCTGAATGAATTTAAAAATTCCCTAGTTTATTCATTTTTTAAGGTGATGAGTTCTTCACGATTAGGGAAAGGCCCTTGTGATTTGGATAGTGTTTACCATTGGGATTTGAAGACATTTTCATAGTGCCCCAAGGTTCCAAATGATGTGTCTTAGGTATTTTGTTGGTGATTTCTTCTCACTATTGTCAGATAAAAAACTATTGGAGTCCTGTAAACATAGATAAGACTCAATTGAGGTGGTGTTGAACACTTTTTTTGTGTGGATTCTCCTATAGATATTTGATCCTAGAGGATGATATTTAATATCAGATATGGTAGATGCGATCACTATAGAATGACATGTGGATGGTTTTGGACCATCAGGTGATGGGGTTGAGACCAATGATTAGGGAAAGAGGTTCAACATTATACATGAGGTCGTTGGTCCAATATTATGGGAGGATTTATATATATATTCCAATATATATAATCTATTGAGATAATGGTGAATATTTATTATAGGGACGATATATCCATGCTTTGGGATGATGAGATATAGAGCCGACAATGATTTTAGAAGAATAGGACTAAGGAACCAAGGATTTGATGGTTGTATCATTTGGATATTAGGTACTTGATTGATGGTACATGTCGTGTAATAAGGAATGAGTTTCCATTTTTTATAATTATGGGTATAACCTAAGGGTTCACCTTTTATGATATTCATTATGGGATTCTTGGTCACTAAGCCTCAGGTCCTCTCCAATACAGATATATATATTCATACATATGTTATATTCCATATATATATTCTAAGTCATGTATTTAAATATATACCATTGTTGGATGAAGGATATGAACTCTTCAATGTGCTTGTTGAGAACAAGGGAAGTAGCTTACTTGTTAAATGTATGTTTATTTACTTTTTATTAATATATTGAAAACACATTCATAATTATGAATGTAATACTATAACATGTTCATGAAGGACTATTGAGTTCATAATCACACCTAGAATGGGAACCTCAGGATGTATGTAGAAATTATTCCAATGAGATAAGCTATGTATTTAGGTTCTGGAGAAAGACTTTAGTAATTGTAGATGTTCCATTCTCATGGGATGGATGGTAGTGGACCTCATGGTTCCTCTACATCATGATGAAATTTCCTTTGATATATTAAATTCTTTATACATGTGTAATGGGGTTGTTGATCATAGGTGACCCTACTTGTATAATTTTTTTAGGTCCTAGAATTTCATTATTTTTAAATGGTGTTACTAAATTGGATTGTTTATTTAATTTTGTGTTTCATAATGCTTCCACTTTGTTTTTCAATTTCTTCCACCAAGTAATGATCATTATTCAACTATATTATAAAAAAATAGATGAATTTTATTGTCATAATCCAAGGGTATAGTCTCCCCACTAACACCTAGTTAATACCTCATTGATAGTATGTATCCTTTGTAATACGGGGAGGCAAACCTATGTCCTAGTGGCCAACCGTCTCAAAGAACATTATTAGTGGATAACTCTATTATAGATCTATAAGTGGTATCAAAGAGGTTTATTAGTTGGTGTTTCCTTAAAACATCACAAGGTCTGAGTATAATATGTTATTCATGTTATGTTGGTTTAAAATGGAATAAATATATTTCTATTTTTTTGGTCTTTCAATTTGGGATATTCGAGATATGAGGCCACAATGTAGTGAGAAATCAGTAACAAGATTTTGTTTGGGTCCCTATATCCCCATGATCTTGGATATACCATGTTTCTAGTTGTGGGAAATTGATTTTATATTTTTCTCTTCTACATTTTCTTGATTTACATATCGATTGGTTCACCTGGGTGTGTGAAGTTATTGGATTATTTGGTTTTGACCATTGGCCTGGTATAGAAACTGAGGATTTTGTATGCATCATGATGGGTACTTAGGATCACATAGTGTGTGATTTTTCTTGTTATTGTCATTGGAACCTATAATTTTCTTATAGGGGTTTGGTTTTTTATTGTTTTAATAAATAAGATAAACAATGTTTTTATACTTATCATTTTTTTGTGGCATTCTACTCATCCATCATAATCATGTGGTTTCTTCTGATACTAGTATTTGAAATATGGTCCTGATTCTATTAAGAGTAGCTAAAGATGATGAAATGGGGTGATTTTTAATGAATGAACAAAGAATCTAAACAACATTTTTTTGGTATAGCCTCTTTGGTGGAATTCTACTCAAGTACAACAGATTTATATATTTGATATGGGATAACTGACTCTAAAATTGTTAAGTAAGGGGATATGATTATAGATTACATGTAACACCATACTATGATATCTCTAGGTAAGGGTCTGCGAGGATGGGTGTTATGGGACATGGTGTTGAAGGGGAGTTTATGGGTGGTCACATGTGCTACCAATTACAGCTTTCCAAATCTAGGATATATATGTTCTATTGGGTAGTCTAACCAAGGTATTTTGTCTTTATTTTAATGCCACCTAGAAGTATTCTAGTGTAGATTCAGAAAAGCGTAGATATGGTTCTTCATGAGAAAGCATGAGATGATGCCTATGAGGTTTGTGATGACATCCGAGAGGTTCAGGAAGATCATGATCCATAGGTACAGGATCTAGTACGAGCGGGGAAGCTGCATGAGATAAAAGATTTTGGATCATGGTTATATGAGTATCTCAAGATAATCTGGGTTTGAGTTATACATGGTATTTAGTATGTATCTTATGAAGATAATCCATACATGGTGTATCTAACTCATGAGTTCTAGTATAATGGTCAACCATTGTTTCGGTGCAAGGGTGGTCTATAAGAAGTATAGAAATAGATTATGATAGTGGATAATATCTTTGAAAAGCATGTGACACCCCTAGGATGGAGGAAAATCTATGTATGTATATGATCATAAGATCAGAAAAGTAAAATGGGTATATATTGGTTCAAGAAGGAAAACATAATTGGAAAACATAGATGGATTTTGAGATGAGGTTCTTCGAGCACTTATTCTCGAAGATGCTGGGGGGGGGGTGGAGAATTTTAGTTCATGATCCTTAAGCAGGGATACATGTCTATCATGGGCTGTGTACTGAATTTTATGGAAATTTTTTCTTTTACATATGATTTGGTATAAAAAACATCTCTAGGGTGTGGAGTTATGAGGAAGGATTACGAAATTCCATCAGTGTGTAGGAAAAAATCTTTAGGCTGGAATCCTTCTCCAATGTGGTAAATCATGTACTAATAGTAAATGAAAAATTGATGTAAAACCCTCATTTGATTCTGGTGATGGAATCAGGTGTGATTAGGGGTGATTCCTTAGGTAGACAAATGCAAGATCATGAGGAGTTTCAACTAGGATACCAGGATAGATAATTGGATAGACCAATGTATAGTGGTTCTTCCATGTTGTTCTTATAGTGTGGGAAATCATGGAATGTTCATACCTACTATGATTGGGTACTGAAGGAGTTCATAGTATAAGATCATATGGGAAATTTATAGAGGTTATCTAGGAATCCATCTTAGATAGTTGGGATCTAGGGAAAAGGTAATACATAGGGATAATATGTAGGATATGGGGTGGTACATGGATCTAGTGAATATGATTTAACTATACACTGAGGTCAGGGTAGATATAGAAAGATTCAGAAGTGGAATTAGTGGCTGCTAGCTAGTAAAACTCCAGTAGGAGTCTAGGATTTAGATAGTTAGCCTTCATTCCCGGTTCATCCTATTGAGCTTCTAATTGAAGAGAAGAAAAGGGATATAATTATAGTTATATGTATTCCATTCGAAATGGACCATATTTACTTTTATTCAGAATGGCTAGTTGTCATACACATGGTGCACATGTGTAGTTCTTGGACTACCCAAACACTAGTTTGTAGGTTGGAATAAGTTATTTTTCCCTTACTTTAATGAGATAATTAGTAATTGGGAATATGATGAGAATGAATATGTATAAATTATGTGAGTTTCACATTGAGAATCATTGAAATGTAGGACTAATGGTCATCTAATGAGATGTAGGATTTGATGACTGTCATGTATGGAACATGTATGAAATGGGTTTCTGATGAGATACAGGACCTAACAGGTGTAATGTATGGTCTGGAAATTAGTTGATAACATAATTAGGTGAATGTATAATTTTTTATAATGGGAGTAACTGTGTGTGTGAGGATAGTCAGTAGAACGATCATAATTATTTAATTTTGGGTTGATAAGAGGCCACATAGGTAATTCCGAAGGTGGGGAGTTCCATATAAGGAATTAGCCAGTTAACTATTGATCAAGGTAGACCTGGCTAATACAAATCATATGAGAATGTTTGATACTATATTTCAGTAAATATTTATATCTCAATAATGATCTATTATATAGTGGGAGACTATAACGTCCCAAAAATTTGAGCAGTTTGAAATTAATTAGCCTTTTTGAATATTTGATTTTAGTGGTCAGACCAACTCTTTTCTTTTTCATGGGAAACTAATTCTTTGAGTTTGATTGATCCAATTCCCTATTTTAATATCTATTTTAATTCATGGTATGTGCCTCAAGATTTTCAATGAGTTCTCAGTACATCAGGCCATGGAAACACATTTTTAGGAAACCATGGATAGAGGCACACTATTTGATCAAATGACCTTCCAAGAGTAACCATGTCTCTAAATATTTCACTAGACACAATTTTTTCAAACCATTTAGGTGAGGGAGCATATCCATACCTGACCTATGTAGTTTTTAAAAGAGGTGACACACATTATTTGTGCATAGTTTTCAAACTTGTACACCTAACAGTTTGATAAGCGGTGCTTATATAGTGATCATCGTACGGTTGCCACATGATTAGACAAACTGTGTGGGAAAACCATGTGGGTCATTTAAGGGGTCGAAATTTATTTTCTTAATCTCCGATATGTTTCTTTATTTTCACTAATTTCACCTCTATTTCATAGGCATCATAGTTGTTTCTCCAATTTTTCATTCTCATCTTGGATTTGATGGATCATCATCATCCAAGCATTGATTCAATATCTATTGGTGGATATGGATTCCAATTTATAATCCCATTAGTCTTTTATCTTCTATTTATCATCTATCTCACCATATATAATTCTAAATTGATGTGAGGCAATTTTCTCTATTAAATGTTTCTTATTCAAAAATCTTGATTTCTCTAATTTTAACTAAAGATATACGATGATATGAGATGAGAGAGAACCTAAATGATTGAGGTATCTAGTTCGTATAATTATTCATAATTTTATAGTGGTTTTAGGGTGTTTACCAAAATGATCACCTTTGGTTTTCCAAGAAAGACCCTGAATAAATTAATGTTTGATTTTAAATTGATAAATTGATGTTGTGGGATTCGTTTAAGATTACCCTAGGCTATTTGTTTATTCCAATTTGGTTAATGGGATTGTGATAAACCTAGAAAGATAGGTTGATTTCATGTTTTATTTAATTAATATATATATATATATTGACTTCTATGGTACCATGGGATTGTGGTACGAATATCCCAAGATATATGGGGTGATGTTGATCATCTAGTTTAGGAAAAATGGGCACCAGGATTAATGTGATGAGGTCATCAAGATGTGGCCTAGCCATATGAGATTTTGAAGGAGATGAAAATAACAATTTATCAAACTTCTCAAAGGTGAATGATGTGTTGGTTGAAATGAATTAATTTTTTTTGGTGATTTCCTTGCACCATTATTGAACGATGTTCCATTGGAGTCATGTAAACACATTATAACTTAGTTGAGGTGGTGTTACCCACTCATTTTTTGTGGAGGAATCAATAGATATTTCATCTTATGTGATCTTTTTTTTCATTAAATATATTTTAGGTTCTCACCAATGGATGAAACATGGATGGTGATTGACCATTAGCTTATGGTGTTGATACCATAAGCCGGGGACTAAAGCTCACCGTTATACTTAATTTTTTTGGGTTGCGATTATGGGAGTATGGATATCAATGTAAATCATGAAATTTTATGTTTAGATGACAATGATTATTTATTTGATTATATATATTTTTGTTCCTTGGAACATCAGGCTATAGATATGAGGGTTATTTTTTGGGAAGAGGTATCAGGGACTTGGGATTTGATGGGCATGTTGTCTAGACACAGTGTACATGATTAATTTCAGAAGAGTTGTTAGATTTCATGATTTTCCAGGTTGTATAATTATGGATGGAACCTAAGGTTTCACCCAGAATGATATTCATCAGGGTACACATGGGAACTAAGCCATGGGTCCTCACCACTGCATATATATATATATATGTTGTATGCCATATATATATTTGGGGGAAAGAGTTTAGAGAAATACCAAAGTTGAAAGAAAAAGGTGAATTAATCTTTATAGATGTTATGCACATGAGAAGTGGGTTATTTATTAAATGAACTGGTGTTGTATTTTTTATTTATATTATATATATAATTTCATAATTATGGATGTATGATAGGAATACGTTGGTGGGGGCCTACTGGGTTCATACCCACACCATATATCGACCCCTCAAGATGTGTGTATACCTTATTCTAATGATATTTGGTAATGATTCTTGCTCAAGAGTAGGACCATAGTGATCATAGATGTACCCTTTTCCCAGGATGCAAGGAATTGGGCCTCGTGGCACCACTACATTAGGCTGAAGTTTTTTTAGTGTTTGAATGATTTATATATATATATATACCGAGATGGTTGGCCATATAAAACCATTATTTTCCACTATTTTGTATTTCATTACAAGTTCATTATCATCAAATGGTGTTATGGCTTTGGTCTTGTTTATTTACGAATGTGTTTGATATATGAATTCATTGGGTTTTTCTATTACTTATGGTTAGTTATGGTCCTTCTTCTTCTATGCTGTATACATAGGGTCTAATATTATTTTGATCAATTTAGGGTACATTCTCCCCACTATATTATAACAAGACACTCAATAATTGTTTATGACCAGTGGAATATAGGTTGGAAGACCTATGACCTAGTGGCTAATTAGAATGGAGCACTATTTGAGTGGAAAATTGAGTCAGGGTGCTATTTGAAAACACCTTTTAGGTTGATACTAACATTTAATTTAATCGATTATATTACACAACTATCCCTTACAATGATATCTAATATTAATTAATTTATTCAATCATGGAAATTTATCACAAAATATGGTATTCAATAACTAATGCTAAATAATAACATAAATATGGTATACTAGAAATCATTATAACTAATGACATGAGAATGTTATAAACCCAAGGAACATAACAAAATACTAGGAAATATTTTAATTAAACATATATGGAATGATATATGCAGGGAAAATGAATTTTTCTTTACCTAAAAATGCATGTAATGATACATAATTTCTTTAAAACTAAGGGGAAAATAAAATAATCTCATAAATTAGTAAGAAATAGATGTTACATCAATCACTTAAGCAAAAAGAATAATCAATTGTAATAATGAACAACATGAAAAATAGTCCCATCCCGTTCCAAATGGTATTTTCCTAATGCGATAGTTGATTAAATCTATACATGATTATTTACCATGTGTCGACACATTCTTATTATCCTTTATACCAACAAAAAATAGTCAAAAAAAGGAAAATTCCCCTAATAGAACTTTAAAACATCCCGACTCCAAAACCACTGAACTAGTGCAATGATCTAGTTGGTCACATGGCCTGAAGTGTGGCTCCATGTTTGAAAGAGGTTGTTATCTAGTAGTTGGGGTCTAATGATGGAATATTTTAATGAAAATACCATCATGATCGGAGTAGCATAGTGGTATATAAGATGTAATCAACAATGTTTTAAGCATAAATAATTGTAGCAGAAATGAAATAATTGAAAATTAATAAAAATTAGATGATTAATCATGAAAATCCATGTGATAGTACAATATAAAGTATAATAAATATAAAAGTTAACTATTTCTAATGAAAACATTGTTTCACACACTAATTTTTTGCATGTGGTTGGGTTCTGTGCAATAATTCACACATGGATCACTTTTTTTAATAGATTCCAATGGTATTTGTTTGTGGAGCAAGACACACACAATAGTTATTTATCTATGAGGGAACTACATTCCAAATGTAGGTGATCGTTGTGATGTTTGGAAAATAATACATAAGAACATACATTGGTCTAGAGGATGGGAGGTCCGGCTCATAACACCCTTTTGGGGGGAATTGTTTCCTACAAAAAGAATATCTTATTGATTTAATATTTGTTCATTAATCCTTCATTAATTCACAATTATGACTTGGTAAAATATTAAATTATGAATCAATTATTTCATGTAAGGAATTTATAATCATATATATGTATCCGAGCTTCTTCATCAATGTAGATATATGTTTTTATATGAGGAGATCCAAAAAATTTAACCTCTTATGTACTGATTCAAGATTATGTTTTCCATCATATTGTGATGAAGGTTTTGAGCCACACATTGAGGTGCTCTGGAGTGAATTATATTTCAAGGATTTGGGATTTTTTTATTTCACCATCAGAACCCTAAGACAGGATTCCTATTTAACCTTATTAAAAAAATCAAAAACTACATAGTTCGATTCAATTTAAAGTGACAAATAATACCTTTTAAGGTAATGTGATGAGGAAAAAATGGTGTATCGTAACCTTCATTGGAAAGGACTCCTATGAATAATTTTACTATTCAATGTTTGGTGTGGTAATTATATCAATGTCTCCCAGGGAACCTGGAAAGTATATGGACTCCCATATTGGGTAGGGCACCACTATGAATTTGACTCGGAGATAATTAGAGTTGGCATCATGTGTTGATTTTGGACCATATGGATGATTCATTCATATCCCATTTCGAAGGGAATCAAATCCCACATAGTTCAATAGTGAGGAACTATTCCTATGGTGGCCCTCTAAAAGTTTGTCTTAATGGGGATTATGGACCTTTAAGAGGATTGGATTGATGGCTACTCTTAATGAGGAATGCCCAGTGATTTGGAGGTTGAGTGGGTCTTACTCTTGAGGTAGATGTCCTTATGATTGAGGGTTTGTTGGGTCTTACTACTAAAGATAATTTCCTAGAGATTAGGTTGGTTGGGGATTAATCCTAACGAGGATTCCCTAGTGTCAAGAAGTTGGGGCATACTCCAAATAGGAGGCCACGATGTTCAGTTTTAAGAATAGATTATAAGAAATAAGAGTCCCATTAGTGGTGGTATGGTGACGTGGTTGGGGATTATACAGAATAAGAGGCCCATTTATTGGTTTTGTGGTCATTCATTCATCATGATAAACACCAACCTCCAAGACCATGTGAGTCATGCTTGGCGAGAGAAACAGGATAAATCAAAAGATCTGATAAACCTCACAATAAGAATTTCCCTAAGTTCAGATACATGGCCTTAAGGATACTTGCATATGGAGGCCCACTAAAGGAAGGTGAAAGAAGGATATGATTAATTATTACCTATCAAAACATGAATTATACTATGTATATATTGTCATTATATCCAACATGTAGTCCAAGATTTGTCATGCAAGAATATGGGAAAGGGGAAGTGGATGATCCAGAAAACCAAGGGGCCCCTTCCAATAATGGAAGAGGCCAGGGTGATGGGAGAATGTGAAATGGTCTTTTATGTTCATATTTAATGTTATCATTGTATCCAATATAGTTACTTATGACTACCCATATGGATACCTCCCATGGGAATTGATACGGTGAAACGAATGAAGTGGGAGAGGTCTGACAATAACGGTTAGGGAATTACCCTAGGAGGGATGCCTTAAATTTTGTTCAGGGGGATGATAGGAGGATATAATTCAATGTATTCCAATTGAAACTGAAGGTTCCTAGTATCATGTTCAATGAGGGAAGTTAAGGGTCATATCCCCCAGGTCCAAAATCAGGAAGTCCCTAAAACTGCCCCTACAGTCTGGGTAATCATAACCAAAAGAATGAATTATCCCATGCACTCCTAGGACTCTACCTATTAGTTAGGGAAATTTCGGGATACCTTTGACAAAGGAATGAATACCCAATTGAGATGCAACCTAGTGTGCCTCTTACAATGTGTTTGAATGTCAGGAGGATTCAGTAGAGGTTTAAATATATTCCCTCTTAGATGAGGGGGCCAATGAAATGCAGTCCCTTCAATTAATGTCTTTGGAAGAGGTATTGAGAAGTTTCCTATGTAGGTAATGGCTAGGATATAAATTGAGATCTCACATATAGTATGCATGCATGGACAGAAATAGATTCAGGTAGCTTGGATAATGCGAGCTATAAGTGTTTTGGGAGACGAACCAGCTAGGATAAAAAACTTATGTGATGATTTTAACAATGCTTCAAGGGTTTCTTTAGGTGTTCCTAGAAGTATCTAATGTTGGTCCCTTGTTAGGGAATGGGAACTCACTATAGTGTTATTAAACCATGCAGTAATGGGTTACTCACATAGGTATTAAGAATTTTAGGCCCTATGAGGAGTTTGGTTCCACTACCCCTTAAATATCCCTATTCTATAATTTTTTATAGAGCTACATGGAAGGTTTTTTGGGATATAGGGTAAAGGACTAGGGTGACCAGAGGTTTGAGAGTTCTTCATTATTTTTCAAAATGCAAAATTGGGATCCATGTTGTCCTATTTATAGGAAAATATGGGACCATGGGCGATGGTGTTATCTCACAATGGGTTTTCACGTAGACTAATGCATAGGTCTGTCATGTAGGCTCAAGCACAGGTACCCTATATTATAACAATGTTCTTGGGGAAATATATGGAGGACCATTTCCAAAGGTTTGTGACCATTTGAATTCATCACATATTTTCATTTATTCTCCTTAATGTGTTTTATTTTAGTACATTTCTTCCATGTGAAAAAAATTGTGATTTATCAAAATCATAATTTCTATATGGGAATTGATCGAAAGAAATGGGTCTGATCCTGAGGTAAAGGGACAAAAAGGGACTATGGGTTGTGGATGTAACAAAAATATGGTTTCCCACAGAATTCATCTTCATGGTTCTGTTGCATAGGTGAGGTGTGCATGCAGGTTTCACACAGGGTATCATGTGTATATAAATAGATTTGGTAGTCTCATTATAATATCATCAGGCTTATGTACATCTGGTTTCACCACAATATTATTCCACATAGACCATATTCATATTCTTCCATTTCTAAATAACCATTCATGAAAACAATTTATGAACCTACCCTCGCGATACGTACATCTGTGTGTGTGAACTATGCAATGACTATTGGGTGGGGGAATTATGTGAGGTCACTTTTGCAGATACCCTACATGAGCTCTTGGATTTTCCAAATATCTTTATTTCTGAAACATTTTTCCAACGAAAATAAATTTCTAATGAAAACAAAGATGATGATTTCTAGGTAAAATAGACACTTTTAAGGTTATAGTTTCTAATGAACATGCTAGAAACCACATCTAGGATATGGTAAAAGCTGTAGGGACTGACTCATATTGCATAAGAGATAGTACTTTACTAAACCTATAGAAGAATATGAAGAAGTATCATAACATGTATCCTAAAAGTAACTATCATCCCCTTGATGTCCATGGTCATCTAAAGGAGGTAGTCATTCTAGAGATGAGGAATTATGATCCTCTTTCCTGCTTTCAAGACTACATTAAATTTACCACATCTAAAATTTTATACATGGGTTCATACCTAAATATAGGGACATAATCCACATAATATTTCATGCATGTTACCCAATATATCCTAGATTTGAAATAGTAGACACCTAAATTGATGCCTCACTAGTATTCATATGTCTTCGATGATTCCAAGAAGGACCTGTAAAAGGGTTAGATAACTGAATAGATCCTCTACTTGGGAGTGGGGTTAGACCCAAATATATGTGGCCATACATGGGGTGACATAAAATTACTAGCATTGATACCAATATGAAATAAGTGGGTATCTATGAATCTATTTGTGTGTCCAAGACATAAGTGTATGAGAACAGTTAATTTAACCCTAGGATGCCATGTTAATGGATCCCAGAAATTGTCTCTTTCCACCTAATGCACAGAGTAGTTGGTATCATCATGTGGAGTGTCCAAAAGATATTAGGGGAACCAATCCTTATAGATATGTATGGTGAGTTCATCCCAACATGAGAGACATGGTATGATGTTGAAAGGATTCAAATTCTCTTCTATGATCTGTTAAATATAGTTTAAAACTTTAAAAAGGAAGATCACATCCCAAGGGGGGACATCCTTCTTGAATAATGGATGAGTGATTTCTCGGATCCAAATGGTAATGTACACACATGAAAATATCATACGGTGTGTGCTAAGATGGGGAAGCGGGGTGCTCCAAGGAAATTTTGTCCAAATTTTGAAAGTGGGGGGTACAACCAATGGGGGTACATACCCATGTCTATTATACATGTAACGGAAATTCTTACAGGCTTTTATCCATGTGGCTTAGTGTTTACCTACAGTGTGTCAATGACTCCAATGGTGGTGTGAGGCTGATGACATTAATGATTATGGTCAATATGGTAGAGAAGAGGCACATAGGGTTGGAAGCCCCTATTCCAGAAAAAATCAATCATTCATAATACATATTCATGTAGGGAAGGCCCCATTTAGATTCATAGATCCTTTCTAGGTAATGTGGGGATGGGTTGTAGCCTGAATTAGAAATTATCTATGATAAGTGGAGCAGAGATTCCCAAAGTATTGTTTTTACCATTTTATAGGAAGTTTCTAGTATTTAACCCTTATCCCTAAAGTGAAGGGTGTCCTTGAGATGGCTTAACCTATCGAAGGAGTTGAATTTCTTCCTATATGGAGGCCCATCTACTCGGAGATATATTCCTGATAGAAAAGATAGAAATAGTCAATGGTCGTACATGATTGCCATTATTTATGGAATTATGGAGACACATATTGATAGTGTGGGTATATATAAATCCTATACGCCCTATATATTTTTACCCTAGTTAATGTCCCTACAAAAAAATGTATCTCCTCTAGTGCTTGATTTATTGGAGAGGCACCTAATGGAATCCTTCCTGCTATGGATTCTTACACCAGTGGAGGTAACTCGAATGATAATTAACCTACCTTAAGGGGTTGTGTAAACTTGGATGACCACCTAGTATGATGAGGCCTATATTTCATCCTATATCGAGGGTTTATTGATAGAATGAATCCATCATTTTGGGGTTGTATCAAATGTTGGGAATGGAAAGAGGGGGAGAAAGGATCCTCCCCCACCCTTAGAAGGTGTTTCACCTACCCTAGAGATTTCTTTATTTCCTTAATAGGGTGTGTATGATGAGATAATGGGTTCTCTAGAAAACCTTCATGCAAGCTTCAATCCACTGGTTAGGTTTAAAAGGGATATGCAAGCTAAGGTTGGGCATATGTAACTTTATAGTCATCTTATGGAGGAGACATGGGATCCATTTTATCATCTTCCATCTACGATGGAGAGAGTCTATAATACCATGAAACTAATGGTTTATAAATTTTCCTCACAACAATATTGGAATTATTATTAATATGTCCAACTAGAGGTAGCATAATAATTATTAGGATATGGATTCTGTTGATGAATTAATATAGTCCCTTCGGTATGTTGGGAACTAGTTTCTAGAAACTGTAGATTCTTGATCCTCACCAAATATTCACTTTTACTATGATCCCATTGATTTTGGATTTATTTTTGGGAACTAGATGTTCTTACTTATGAAACTGAAAACCATAATTCTTCCACGAGATTAGTGGTGGATATGTAGAGATAAGGTTCTGCTGAATGTGTTAACCAACAATCTTATGAGGATTTTAAGGACTATATCGATTACAACGATGTAATTTATAATTTTATATTTTCATATTTTTTTATTTCATTATTTTATTTCAAATTGATTGTTTTTTAGGAGAATATTATGTATATTTTCTTTGGACATTGAGAGAAATAGATGAGATTCCATCATTGAAATACGACATGACTAATAACCTACATGGAACTGATAAAACATCCCCCAAACCAAGATACATGTCTTCGATCCAGTAGACAATGGATGCTGAGATGATGAGGGAATAGGAAATTACCCCATTGATAACTATCATTGGGGATGTTCCTGCTAAACGCCATCCTTTGTTAATGAATGAAAAATGAACACTGAAATCTTTTGATAAGTGCCTCGTCAATTATGGTTAGTATACATGGTATCATTTATCTATTATTTATCTAGAAAGAATGTTAAACCATATAAGTGGTCACTGAATATCATTATATATCCTATCTCCAGGGGCATGGAAACATGAATCCAAAAACTGAGGAGGATGCAATAGACCAAACACAGATTACTTTTAGAGAATCATCTCCCTTTATAGAAGATGTGTTGATTGTTGAGAATAAATCATCTCCTCATACGGTTTCTATTTATCTAGTAGAGAGGGAGGATGATTCTAGTAATGTCAAATTTGAATCATCAGATATAATACATTGACTACTATATTTTATTCCTTATGATATTTGATGTTCATATCATGTATCAGAGGACCCTTTGATGACTGATGATGACCTTTGGGTTGTCTCTATGGAAGCAGTTCAAGGTCTTGTGTCCTCAGTGGAGGGTTTTGTTGTGGGTCCTATGCCCAAGTATTCAGATGTCACTATGGGTGACACAATAAAAAGACTTGGGGAATTAATAAAGTCCCTGAGAAATCATGATATGAAATTTGAAGTGTTTCTGGAAGACATTATTCTTCCCTCCTCTTTAGAAGTGTTTGATGAATTTTATAAGGAATTTAAGGGATTTGAACCTTTATTTGGGCATAATAAATTTTTATGGAATATTTTTTGAGCATGACATGTAAGATCACATAAATCTTACCGCAGAAGATGTTATAGTGGAGACACATGAACATTGTCACGAAGTTCATCTCTCTCTAACAACTTATGGATAATTGAATAGGGGGAATGGGGAATCTACATGAGACACCATTGATGTGTCCTAGGTGGACTCAGGAGAATCCCCATTTCAAAAGATTCAATATGAAACCAATATGGTGCATAATGTCATACATTAATCCACCGGATCCACAAATCCAATAATGGATGAGTTCCACGAATTTCATTGATCAACCCAAGTTATTTTATTTGTAATGATATGAATCTAATAATGATTCTTATATAATATATAGTTATCCCAACATCTACATCCAGTTTTGAGGAAGGAGATTCCATGCTAGTCTAGCCAATATTAGAGAGTAAAACCATTACTATTCTGGAGTGAGAAGAGAAGGGTTCATCACAGAGTGTACAAATACCAAAATACTTTTATCCTTATGAAATATGATCCATGTTAGATATAGAAACATTAAATACCCTTGGAATCTTACATTGTGCTTCATAGTGGGACATATGGTTGATAATATCTAGGAGGCCTTTTGATTACATGCCTTCATGATTCAATAGAATTCATTTCTAGTTTGGTTTGATGGGATGTGGAATATTTGATTACCTCATGATTCAATTCATCATTAAGGAGATCATCCATGAATGGGAATGAGATCAAGAGACAAAAAAACATCATCAAGGAAAATATTCACATTAATACTGATGATTCCTTATATGAATTAACTCAGGTAAATGTTAAAAATTATTAAGAATTAGTTATATATAGGAAACATATTAACAAGAAGACCATTCAAATATCACACCTTCAACAATAACTAGATTCTGCTCAGGGGGATCTTATAAAACATCATCAATTTCTAGAAGGATAATAATATTATTGGTCAAATACCATTATAACAGTAGATAAATATCATTATTGAGACATGGATACCAAGGATTATTAGCTAGAAATGATTTGATAGGATGTTGATGGGGCTTAGGAGGCCATTCAACAAATGAAGAATTATAGTGATGGTATTTTGTAATGTGTAATGGAAAGACAATATCTAGTGGATTGTCCTCAAATTTTCTACCTCATAATTTAAATTCTTCAGTTTCAAAGTGTCTATGTCTTCATCCCTATTTTCTCTCTGTGATCATTACATAACTTCGAAGCTAGTATGAATATAAATACATATTTTCATTGTCTAGTCATAACTATAGTGATTAGGATGGGGATATACTATAATTGTTTCCTAACAAATGGGGCATATAGATTGTAGTTATAATTTTTCTAGTGTCATATGTTAAACCCATAAAATTTTGTACTTTTGTGTCATTTACTAATTTTTTTTCTAAATACCAATATTAATAATAATTAGTTGGTGATACTTAAATGTTAATTATGCATCTCTTTATGGGTTTATATACTAAAATTTTTTGTTTATTTTATCATTTAATTACGTGATTGATTCCTAGACCACAAGGAGTGTAACTTTAGCGAGCTGAGAATATATTTTTTCCCAGAGTTCCCTTTCTAGTATTTCGACCTGGTGAGTATTGTGTCTACTTTTTTGGGTCTTTTAATGTCTTAGAAGATGGAATAATGTGAATGGTGTTTTAGTTCAACAAACTATGACCATGTGTTTTGAAATAATGACCCAAACATGATTTGTTAGAAAACAAATGTTCCAAAATCATTAATATTAACTAGGGAGAATTTGGAGTCATGGATTTGTGATATCAGTATCTAAAACGTGATGAGATACAAGTATTTGGGGGATGACTGTGGACTATTCTTGAAAAGAGGTTTCCAATGAAACATTTTCTAGGCCTATGGTAATAGAGGATGTCTCCCTCATAGATGAATATGTTTCTAGTGTAAAACCACTTTTTGATTGAATTTATGCATATCCAACATGGACATGCTACAACATAGCCAGATGATCAAATCCTATAGCAGAATTTTACTGAATTATGGTTGATGACACATGAAAAGATGAATAGGTCATGTTACTTCATAGTCAGAGAAAATCCCTTGGAATTTTGAATTTCAAATTCCAATGGTTGGGATGTTTATGAAGATTTGGATTTCTCAAAACCAAAATGGTTTTTTTTTCTGGGGAAGATGTTTGAGAATGATGGGAATAGCTGTATTTGAATTGTCTATGAATGCGAGGCCGCTCCGACAATAATTTTTATAATTTGAAGGATGGAATGTTTAGTTAAATGACCAATGTCAGTTGTCGGGGAGTCTTCTTTCAGAGAAGGGTTGAAGCATCATACAGTTTAAGGTCGTTCGGCCAAGATATTGATCATATAGTGTATCATTCGATTGAGAGAACACTGATATATATTTTAACATCTTATGACTATGATTTTATGAAATGAATTTTAATTTCATAAATCATGAAAATTATTGGAGACTAAAATTTATGGTCCTTATCATTGATCAAATGGCTAATTATTCACCCATTATTGGTAATACTCATTGGAATGTGCTATCATATTCAAGTGTGAAGAGGGTATGTTGTAAGATTTAATGCACAGATGTCTGGATATGAATATTGTTATAGAGAAAGTTATTTTTTTGATAGATTATATCTTTTTGAAGGATGAAGTTACCACTGGTTGATAAACATTTTTTTGGAATTTTTATGAAAAGGTAATAGGGTAATATTACAACATAATCAAATAGTGGAATCATCTAGAAGTGAAGACCATTATTTGGGAAACTTATGTAAATCCAACTGGGGTTTATTGCAATATAGTGAGGCAAAGGTGTTTTCAGGAATTAAAATTTCTTATTATTGATAATCAAATAAATAATATCAAGATTCATATTTTCCTATACAAATTGTATGGTTTTTAGAAGGAATGTACATGAATACGAGATGAGTATTCCATGTTAAAATTAATCAATATTGGGGGAAAAAGATTATTAAGTAGGTCTAACACAAATATTGGAAATAACAGATCCTTTAGATTTAGATAATTCATATTGGACCCTATATTATGGGAAGAACATGAAATATATGGCATATGATAGTAAAATTTTAATGACATACTTCATACATGAGGGAGGTAATTGTACACTAAGATCTTGGGGATTCCGTGATTGAGAGAAATTATTTGGGTTAGGTATCTGGGGGATGAACTCGAACAAATTTTAAATAGAGGGTCCCAATATAATGTTGTCAATGCTTATAGATACAGAATAGGATTCCCTTTGGTGAAAAGTAACCACTGGTTGAAAAACAAGTTTTTTTGGCCAAATAAATGCGTGGATAAATGGGGCATGTTATAACATAGTTGTTGGTGCTCCTTTCTGTCACAGAGTCTAAACGACTAAAAAAGGGGAATACTTTAGCATAAAGTGGTTCATCCTTTGATGAAACATCATAAATTGACAAAGGAATGAACAAGAATTTGCTTCAGCATGGGCCACGTAGGTTTCATCACGGTCGCGTAGGTATACATGTGCACCACTTATTGGGAGAGCAGGTGACCTGCGCACCCTGTCTGATTTTTTCCCCATGTCTTCGATAGCCCATAAATACCCCTTGTGGGCCCCCCATTTCGGGGATGGAAAATTCTAAAAGGCATATTTAAGCTCCCAGCACACTAGTCTCTTCTGGAAGTCATCCGAACACTTCTAAGGTAATTTCTTACCTATAATGGAAGATCTAAATAGGGGAAACAAGTACTATGTTTTGAAATTCATCATCACCTATGCGCCTAAGTGTCTAACCCTTACGGGAAAATGAAGACACCTGTGCGTCGCATAATACCTTTACCAGAACCTACGTGCCGCCCTTTTGTAAGCCTCTAGGGGTAAAACTAAGGGCTTGAGCCAAGTCTTTCCCAAGTATTACCATGTGGGTTGACCGTCGCGCAAGTACCAATGTGTCACGTAGGTATACCTGCGCAACCAAGACCTACGTGCCCATGCAGGACATGCGCGCCTACTTCTTTTTGGGTGCCCCACTTTCCTATTCACCCCTCATATTCAAATCCACCTCTCATATTCATGATTCAACCTTCAATACCCTCTTTAAAGCCATTTTGGAATGGTTCCATTATTGGCCTCCTTGTCTAAAAGGAATTCTATGGAATATCTCTTAAAACCTAGTGATTTACATATATTTACGTCACTAAGGTTAGAGATTTCATTCATTCAACCTAATCCTTTAAGATGAGAGGATCTTCAACCTGGGCCTCCATTTCATAAGTAAGCCCAAGTCCAAGTTCCCTTAACCTAGGAATCCTCCATAGGATTAAGCCCCAAGTCCCCTATTTATGGGCCTCTTTCTCAGGAATAATCCCCAGTTATCATGTTTCATTAATTTTGGGCATCATATTTAGTAGTAAGCCCCATGTTCCGAAATACGGTCATCCTATTCAAGAATAAGACCCAATTCTAAATTCCCTTAACCTAGGACTCCTTTTCAAGAATAATCCCCAATCAAAATTATTTAATCTGGGAATTCTTTTTAGGAGTAAGCCCCATGTTCCAAAATATCCTTAACCTGGGCCTCTGTTTTAGGAGTAAGTCCCAAACTCAAATTCCTAAATATGGGCCCCATTATCAGGAGTAAGTCCCAATCCAAGTCCCCTAACATGGTCCTCCTTTTCAAGAGTAAGCCTCAGTCTCAAATTCAATAATATGGGCATCCTCTTTAGTTGTAAGCCCCAAGTCCTTTAATATGGGAATCCTCCTCAGGAGTAAGCCCCAGTCATAAATCCCCTTAACATGGGCCTCCTTTTCATGAGTAACCCCAGTTCTCAAATCCTTTAACATGGGCCTCCTTCTAAGGAATAATCCCCAGTAATAATTTCTCTTAACCAGTCTTAATTTACTTTTGATTTTGGCTTCCTTCTCAGGTGTAAAACCCAATCATAAGTCCCCACTAATTTGGGCATCCTTCTTAGGATTAAGTCCTAAGTTAAGTATCCAAATCTCCATAAAGCACATATACCTTTATGGACCATGTTCCTATGTTTTTTCTATGATGTAAATACTAATCTTCATCTATCTGGGTAGTCATACAGACATAAGCCCCACATTATTTCTTATGATTGCATCTTTTGTGGCACAATTGTCTGGTTTTACCAATACCTCTTGTTTCTCACACCAAGCATGACTCATTGAGCTTTGAGTGTAAAATTAATTATGACATTTTTCATTGATCCATAAATCATTCATAAACCTCATACTCCCTTACTCGAACTACGTGGGTTTTGATTCCTTCTCTAAAAAAGGATATGTAGGTGTCCCATCTGCGGGTACGATCCCAACTGTAAAATAATCCATGTCCTTCTGAATGACAATATTCATCAAGTTCCTTGTTGAGTGGATTTAAAACAATTATGGTTATCATAATGACCAAGAGATTTCTATATAATGTGTTGAAGGATACCATTGACTAAGAATCTCTTACAAATACAGATGATTCACTATCAATGAAGAACCTCTAATACATATAAAAGATTTTCTAAATCTCATACATATTAATCATTGACTATTAGATCTATGGTAAAGCTCATTTTCATTCATCGTAATTTAATAAGGATCCAGGAACATAACTTAAATCTATAAATAGAGTTCCGGAGTAGAAAATAACTCCCCCCAAAAAGGTGCAATGAGTCCAATCTCCCATCCCCTCGACCAATGAAAATTCTTAAGCCTCATTAGTCCACAACTAATGAGTATCTTCCTTTGGAAAGTAAGTCCAAATGGATATAGAATCATTGGATGTTTCTGGTTCTACGAATGAACCCATTAGAAACTACTTGGAATTCGTAAACCATAAACAATCGAGGTCATCCCGAATTTGAGAGGAAACAAAAAATGGTGAACCCGACATGAATCGTTAACCCAGTTAAAGTGATATTTTACTTATTTGTTAGGCCCCTATTTAAACTCAATGAGAGGGACAATAAAAAAATCAATAACATATGTTCTCACACAAAATATGTAGTGGCCGAACTTATCTTGATTATGTCTGTTATATCAAACATGAACTCTTTTCCAAGATCTTTTACTTTACAAAAATGGATTCTCTTAAGTTCACACCTGTGAATATCTCTGATGTGAATGCCTCTACGGCTACTCCTGCTGGATCGTTGTCCACTCTGAGGATTACATCACCTACTCAGCATCCTCAACGCTAGGTATCAAATGTGATGGTTATGTAATACCATCAAAATGGTTTGATTCCGACTCTGGGGGCCGCTTGACAAGCCCACCAAGTCAATAATTCACCCCGGTTGTCCAGACAACAACGACCAGTGATCAAGAAGCAAGTGGTTCCAACCACCGTCTCAACCCGTTTTGGGTTGTTATCCCCGAAACACAATCACCAGTCCCTCCCATATTTTGGGGAGGTGAATGAAAAGGCCATTGAAGGCTTTAATTCAAGGAGACATGAGTCCTTCCCAAGGGCTCACATCAATAATCTTTGGCAGACTCGTGCGGCAGTGCGCCCTCAACATGATGAGGGTATCGTCTCCAGGTGTTCGGTTAAGGTTCCTCGAGCCCGAGAAGGCAAGATGAACCACCAGAGGAGAAATGTGGTCAATAGTGAGTAGGTTCTTATCTCTGTCATTTTTGGAGGAGTCCACCAACCTAACATGGTGGAATGAAACGAGCGGGGACACACACTTGTCTGTTTTAATTCCATTTTCTAGCAGACTCGTCTGGAAGCAACATGCCAATACTGCCAGGAAATTCTGGCAGAGTACTATACACAAGAACATACACCTGTTTATAGTTCATCATCTAGTCAGCAGGCTCGTCTAACTACATATGATGAATCCCGCCAACCCAATGTGTTGACAACTGGTAAACAGGCACATACACCTGATTACACTCATCAATCCTGCCAGCAGCCTCATCTATCAGTATTGAAGGAAGTTCATCAACCATGTTCATAGGAGTGCAAACAGCAGGACAATACACCAGCTATTATTGATTAAGCCTACCAACTGTCTCATTTGGTAGCACCAATAGAAGTCGATTGGAAAGCCCCAATGACAAATAAGAGGAAAACTCAACTCTCTACCCCCACACATGAGTACTGTCAGAATTCACTGACAGAAAAAGGAGGAAATGAGTATGAATACACAACTACTCCAAGCACAGAATGGATGTATATCCTCATTCTGGTAGCTAAAGTCACCAAGCATATTCTGTCAATTGTGAAAGAGCAAAAGAAAATCCTTGCTCATATTCTGGATGCTTGCTAGAATATTATAACAGCTTTAGCAGTATCACAGGGAAAGAAATGAAAATCTATCTCTAACAGTGGAGTTCCACTTCAACATATCACTCCGGAACACACACACACCTCTATTCCAGTCCAATAGGGTTGTGGGACAGACTCCCCCATATCATAAGAACAACCAAATCAGGCACATACACCTGATTTGAGTGGAGATAATCAGCCTAACCTGATCATTTCACCTAAGCAGGCACATACACCTACCCATAATAACCACTTTAATCAACATGTGGTTCCCAAAGTGAGTAAGAAGGCGTCTAAGAATAAGACCTCCCCCCCAAACACAGTCAAGAAATCAAGAGCCAATTTGTAATAATGCCTTGCTTGAAGGATTTATCAGATGTACCAGCTCAAGAACCACCCCAGCTTTCCAGATTGGGGAATATTTTAACCCAACCCACAGAATCAACAAATATGATTCAAGGAGTTGAGCAGAAACATCAGGAACAACCCTAGTACACTGGACTGGGGAATTTTTCATATACTCAATCTCTTCCTTAGACAAAGCTAGCCTTCTCTCTATTAGGGAAGAATCCACAAGAGAAACAAAGAGCCGAATTATCAGGAGATTCCCTCCAAATTATGGTTCTTCAAGAAGTTCCTGAAGGATCAAATCGACAAAATGAAATGTCTCATCATGGACATGGAAGAATACAATATCACCAAAATTCCCATATAAGGGATGAAATGCATTATGCATTAATTAATGTCATCAATTTCGTTGTTGCTGATCCTCCAGAACATGAGGCCCACTCAGAGGGATCAGATGAAGAGGTTCATGCTCAAGAATTTGTACGCACAGACAAAAATGAAGAAGGTGTGCGTACATGAAATTAAAGGCTTACCCAGAATCTGGGTATTCCTTCAAATAACCAACATCCCCCTCTCCGAAATGGATCCAATAAGGGGAATGGAATGAATCTGGTTACATACCCTTCCTCTAGAGAAGTCCAATCGCTCTCACTAGATCAAATATTCACACAACAAGTGGAAGAAATTAAGGATTGGAGGATGTTGAATGTAGAACAACTTCAAGGTAGTCTTCCTCCTAAACGTGCTGGAGTTTGTCAGCCAAAGGAATTTGTTGTGGCTACTGAGATGGATCAAGAATATTCTCTTCTACTAGTACGCCCTCACAGGTCTAATATTATGGGTCAAGTACAACAACATTCGGTGGTGCAACTATTAGTTGTAGTACCAACCACCACATCTATCCAAGCTCCAGTTATTGCACCTACTCAGGTCCATGCTCAACGAGATGTTTCTAAAAAGTTAATAACTACTATTGAGTCATTAATAGCTTGTTTGGAAGCTATGGTGGGAAAACGTGCTCAAATTCTTCCAGAAAAGAGAGCTTACCCTGAATGGGTTGATTCAATTACTCCCCCATCAAAATTTTCAAGTACCACATTCCCAATCTTTAATGGTTTGGGAGACCCAGAGAAACACTTAACACATTTTATTTCTCATTGTGATCCTATGATGGGAACCCATCAGCAACAAGAAGTAGTTAAGCTTATGTGTTTTTTTACAGTAATTACAAGGTCCTGCCTTGGTTTGGTATACAAGCTTGCAATCCCGGTCAATTACTGGATGGGAGGATATTCGTAGACGATTCATTATTTAATTCAGCTCAACATTTCCAAAGATAACAGTTTTTTATCTTACAAATTGTAAGAATACAGAGAATGAAAGGGTTTCAGATTTCATTGCTCACTAGAAGGAATTAAAATATTCCCTATGCTTAGAACTCCCTCAAAAGAAATTGTTTCCAATTTGTGTAGAAAATTTGCGTGATGAGTTGCACATGCCATTGATCCCTGTGAAATACAATGGAGAGTTTTAAGACCTTACCTCAATCGTTCAACAGATTTAAAATTCTATTATGATGACTAAGGATAAAACTAGTGTAATTCCATTAGCTCCCAGAAGGAGAATGGGTAAAGCAGAGACTGCTACATTTATGATTAAACAAGCACCTGTACCTGCTTCTACTTCAAAACCTCTATCTTTCCGAAGGGCTCCACCACCTTAGCATCAAAAACAAAGGTCTTTTCATCAATATGATCAAAGAGATCAATGATGGAAACAATTTTAGGATCTACAAAGAAAAGTTTATTCTTTCTGAAATGAATAAGTTAATGGTTACTTCATTTCTGTTTTGGAAAATAATTTGGTTCAATTGCCATGGCCCAAGAGGCCAAACAAGGAAGGAGATGAAGATCGTCCCAACTACTGCCCATTTCATCAGATGTTGGGGTATACCATTCAGAAGTGTTTTGTCTTCAAGGACCTCCTACAAAAATTGGTCGACTTGGGATAAGTCAAATTGAAAGGTTCTTTAGCCCAGGTAGCATGTGTTACTGCAACAGATCCAAAAGAAGAAGAAGAGTGGTAATAAGTAAAAAAGAAAAAATGAATAGAAATATGATGATTGGATGGTCAGAAAAACGATCAAAAAAACTCATTCCATTTTGAGAATGCAATTGAAGAAACTAGTTTTGTCTTCTGCTATGAATTCCAATGCAAATACCCCTTCATTAGAGGAAAAATCCTCAAAGAAACAGATTAATTCAAAGAAAGAAGAGCAATCAGAAGAAGATGAGTTCATGTCAAAGCCCAATCTATCTTTGAATCTGGCAGATTTTATGCCATTTACTTCGAAGCCACGGGCACCGCCCCACCAAATGGAATAGCCTAAACTGGCTAATCATGTAGATTCTTCAACAGATGAAGAATTAATCTTTGGTTCTGTTAACATGATTCAATTAACCGATCCTTATACCAATCGCAGTTGTGATTTTGATGAGCCTGAGTTCCCTATATTAAACAAAGGAATCAGAGGGGGATCCAGAGGTTTGGGATACAGAGGAAGATGTGGATATCCTAGAATCCACTATTCCAATTCTACCCCAGCTAGAACTATATATGAAACAGAAACTCATGGTAGATCCCTTCTGCGAGATCAACAAGAACAATAAAGTTCTTCCACACAGGGAAGATCCAGTCCTGGCACAAATATTCTGGAGGATCGGTTGGATGTTGCACCTTCTTCTTCTCAGCAGGTAAATAGACCAATTTGGTCTAATATTCCAAATCCAGGAGTATTTACAACTCTTACCCCGATACAAGATGCATCCACTTCCAAAACATCATCTTCTAAGGAACCTGCAAAACCACATGTTCCTATTTGGAAACACAGACCTTTGGATCAAAAATATGATGTCTTGAAGAATTTGACTCATGTACCGGCCATGTTATCAATTATAGATTCCTTGAATCTATTAAAGGATCTTTGGGAAGAACTCATTGAGGCTTTTTCAAGTCCTTAGGAGTTTGAAACTGAAATTGTTGTAGATGAAGTCTACTATGTAGAGAATAATCCTATAGAATGCCATCCAGTGATATCATTCACATATGAAGATGAAGATGATGTTGTGCATGGATATATTTGACCTTTGTATTTATCATGAAAGGTCAATGTTGTAGACATCCGAATAGATTTTATTGATAATAGTTTAGGAGTCATCCTCATCCGCATTCGTACACTTCGTCGATTGGGTCTCACTGAATTTGACTTATCTCCTTCTACATTGATGTTGTAAGGATATGATAAAAATGAAAAAGATCCTCTGGGTGAGATCACACTCAGAACTTAGTTTGGATATCATGTATCCAATTCAGATTTCATGGTTGTTCATCATGACATAGCTTTCAACATTTTTCTTGGAAGAACATGGCTACACCAACATGCAGCTATTCCTTCATCATACCATCAATGTCTCAAATATTGTTTGAATGGCCAAATTGGGACATTTTATGGTAATAAGGAACCATTCAAAACATGTGAATATCAATACATTGATGCAGAATTCTATCACATGGAGGGTAAGGCGAAATGCACAACAAGGGAGGTTACCAAAGTTAATGCTCCATATGGTTTGGAAAAGAATTCAGTAAACTCATTCGTGAATGTGAGTATAGATTATGTGTTACTTATCTGTCAAATTGACAGGATAGACCCAATTCCAAATACTCTTATAGAAACTTCCATAATGTCAATTACGAAAATCAAGCATGACAGCATGGGAGAAATTGGTGATTCATCAAGCAATGATGAAAGCCCAAATGGAGATGTCATTATTTCATCCACTGAAATCCAGCAAGTCTATACTTAACCAACAAGGCCAGAAGAAGTTATAGCAATGTTAGAGTTGAACGATTATGTCTATTTTCAATAAATCATCTCCCCTTTATTACCCAAGGAAGAGCCTTCATCATCAATAAGGTAAGAAATGGAAGCCTCTTCTTCAAGATGTTCAAATTTTAACATCTCTCTGGATCCTGGAAATTCTGCTTCATCATCTACTATGCAAGTAGAAAGAGAAGAAATAACACATGTTGAAGAATAAGAAGAAGATCTCAGAGATGTTCCTCCACCTTTTGAAGAGGGTATCTATTCCACTATGGATGAACTCATAGAAATAAACTTGGGTACAAATGAGTCTCCACATCCCACTTTAATTAGTGCATCCATGAATCCTACAGAGAAGGAAATGTATATTTCATTTTTAAATAAAAATCTAGATATATTTTCATTGAACTATACAGAGATGCCAGGGCTTGATCCCAATGTTTCTACTCATCTTTTGGGTTTTCTAGAAGAATACTGAGGATTCAAGAAAGTCGCAAGAAGAACACACCAAACTTATGTTACCAAAATTAAAGTTGAGGTGGATAATCTTATCAAAGCTAACTTCATCAGAGAAGTAAAATATTTCAAGTGGCTAGATAATATTGTCCCTGTGAAAAAGGCGAACGGACAAATTAGAGTTTGCATTGATTTCAGAGATCTTAATCGGTATTGTCCCAAGGATGATTTTCCAGTTACGATCACAGAACACTTAACCAATGCAACAGCTGGCTATGAAGCACTTTCCATCATGGATGGATATTACGAGTATAATCAAATCTGAATGGCTTCAGTAGATGAATAATCTACAGCCTTGAGAGCCTCTCAGGGTGTGTTTTTCTATAGGGTAATTCCCTTTGGTTTGATGAATGTAGGCACAACATATCAGTGTGTCATGCATCATATCTTCAAACCCTTTTTAGGTAAAATTATTGAATGTTATGTGGACGATTTTGTGGTTAAATCCATACAACGTTCTAACAACTTGGATGATTTGGAAATCATATTTCAAAAACTTCGACAACACAATTTTAAGATGAACCCCTTAAAATGTGCTTTTGGGGTAACCTCATGAAAATTTATCGGCTTTTTTGTACACCATCGTGGTATCAAAGTCGATCCTAAGAAGAAAAAGTCAATCCTTGGTATGTCTTCTCCCCGAAATTTGAAAGAATTGTGAGGAATTCAAGGACACTTGTCCTATATTCGGCATTTCATTTCCAATTGGGCAGGAAAAAGTTTACCCTTCACCAAATTGATGAAGAAGGGAGTCACTTACCAGTGGTCTGAATAATGTCAAGAAGCATTTGATATTATGATGAAATATCTCTTGATTCCACCGATATTAATTCCACATGATGAAGGAAGGCCACTTATTCTTTATGTGACAGCTTTAGAGCGATGATTGGGTGCCTTCCTTCCGCAGAAAAGTGATGCTGGGAATGAAAACAACCTCTACTATGTCAGTTGGACTATGCTTGAAGCAGAGACCCGATATTCAAGTTTTGATAAGTGCTTCCTATCATTAATCTTTGAAGTTCATAAATTGAGACACTACCTGCAACATCAAGAGATCCAATTGGTATCTCTTAATAACCAGCTCAAATTCAGACATAGTCTTCCAGTGCTTACAGGGCGTCTGGCAGGGTGGGAAGTTATTTTTCAGCAATTTGATATCCAGTATGTGGCCCAAAGGCAATAAAGGGCCATTCTCTAGTTGATTTCCTTTCAGAAAATCCTTCAGTAGAAGATACATCTATAGATACTGAACTTCCTGATGAAGAAGTCTTTTCTATTAAAGATAATCTTCAACCATGGGAAATGTACATTGATGGTGCTTCCAGAAGTCTAATAGGGAAGAAAATGGAAGATCCTAAGTTCAACAAAGATGGGTGTGGAATTGTGCTCATTTCCCTAGAAAAAGCAGTTCTACCTTATTCCTTCTTATTGTGGGAAGGTGGTGCAAATAATGAAACAGAATACCAAGTTCTCATCGCAGGATTGGAGTTGGCGCTTTAGGCACAAGTCAATCACTTAAAGGCGAAAGTTGATTCAAACCTGCTAATCAAACAAGTCAATGGG
Organism: Viscum album; assembly: GCA_963277665.1. Lineage (NCBI taxonomy): Eukaryota > Viridiplantae > Streptophyta > Magnoliopsida > Santalales > Viscaceae > Viscum > Viscum album. The sequence continues at coordinate 1,989,840,657 of OY728141.1, forward strand.
GATTATGCCATTAGAAAAGAAGAGTTAATCCCTTTGTATGATTACGTTGGAGAGTTAATGGCAGAATTTTCTACTGAACCGAAATTTTCTTATGTCCCGTGATCACAAAATGCCCAAGCTGATGCAATGGCTAATATAGCCACATCCCTGGAAGATCCAAATCTGGACGAGACAATCATCAGTATTTCCCACTGTCCTACGATTTCATCTTATGTTCAAACCAGAATAGAGGAAATCAATGAAATTAGCCCCATTTCTGAACCATATGATCATACTACAGAATAGATGACACCTATTAAATAATACCTTCAAAATGGATCACTACCACCTGATAGAGTCAAGAAAGAACAAATCCGGTGATGTGTGGTCAATTTTACTCTTTATGACAGCCCTGATCACCTAGAAATAAATTTCTACAAAATAGGTATTGATGGAATTCTCTTCAGATACATTGATGGTGAAGAGACACTGGTTTCCATGAAAGAAGTACATGTAGGAGTCTATGGTGCCCACCAGTCTGGACAAAGACTATCTGATCAAATTCAAAGGCTTGGATACTTTTGGAATTCAATGATACAAGATTGTGTTGATTTCACAAGGAAATGTCATTCATTCCATGTATGTGCCAACTTCATTCATCAACCCCCAGAGTTTCTTAATACAGATAAATACACGTTGCCATTTTCCACATAGGGAATTGATGTAGTGGGAACTTATCCTTCAGCTACAAACAACCAGTTTAAGTATATTCTTACCGCTACTTACTTATTTTCCAAATGGGCAGAGGCAATACCTCTCAAAGAAGATAGTTCTAAAAGCATTGTTAGCTTCATCAAGTCAAACATAATTTCCAAATTTGGTGTCCCTCATACCATATTGATGGAAAATGGCACCAAATTCTATTCATCCAAGGTAAGAAAGTTGTATCAAGAGTACAACATCAAATCCAACCTTTCATCTCAGTATCATGTAGCGGTCAATGGCCAAATAGAAGCGTTCAACAAGACTATTTCAAACATACTGCAAAAGATGGTGGATAAAGATAACAAGTCATGTCCTGATAAACTCTTTCATGTTTTATGGGCTTATCGGACCACCACTCGCACTGCAACGTGGTAAACTCCATATTCATTCGTATATGGAACAGAAGTAGCCTTGCCTATTGAAGTTCAATTACCTTCGCTTAGAGTAGCCAATTGTGATCAGTCATCTACAGATGAAAAATCTAAAAAGTGATTGGATGAATTGGAATTATTAAATGAGAAAAGATTGTGCACCTTGCATTACTTGGAAGTCTATCATAATGAATAGCATGAACATTCAACAAAAAATTATGCCTTTGTTCATTCTTTTAGGGAGAATTGGTATTGGTTCTTAGAAGTCCAATGATACCAGGAAGGAAACCTCACAAGCTTGAGCCAATATGGGAAGGACCTTACTCAATACATAAGGTCTACTCTAATGGAGCTTATTCTTTAATCTCAATGGATGAATAACTCATCACGACTCCTCTTTAATCTCAATGGATGAATAACTCATCACGACTCCAAAAAATTACATATTTCTGAAGAAGTATTTTGTATAACACGAATACATCATTACAGTCCATGCATATGACCTTAAAATATTCATACCATCATCCAATATGGTGTTAAACTGTGTCCCCTTTGTCCTCCATGCAATACACTAAACTGCATAGTAATCTGTCCTAGCTACATGACACTAAACTATACAACACTCTATCGTCAAGCATGAAATTAAATTATATTGTCCCTCATAAATCCAACATGACGTTAAACTGTGACATCCTAGATACATGACGCTAAACTGTACAGAAGTCCCTTACGTCCAGCAAGACGTTAAACTACATAACCATTGTCCTAGCTATATGATGTTAAACTATGCACCATTTCATCCAACATGACATTAAACTAGGAAAAAGTCCCTAATACATACTAGCTACATGACACAAAACTGTACATCACTCAATCATCCTACATGACACTAAACTTCACAGTCCCCAAAGTCCTTACTGCAAGACTTTAAACTGCATAATCCCCCATTGTCCAACATGATGTTAAATTGTGTTCAACCCCTTATACATCCAACATGACATTAAACTGTGCATTTTTAGGGTTTTTGATACCTCTTGTTTCTCACACCGAGTATGAATCACGTGATCTTAGAGTAAACTTCAACCATAACACCCTCGCTGGGCCGCTAACCGTGTGTAAATCCCAACACTTTATTTTTAGATCGTTGTCCTAAAAAACAGCTTGATCACCAATTCATTCTACAATTGTACTACATAGACTTTTATCCTTGACTTCTAGGCTAGGTACGTAGGAAACCTCATGCGGTTCAAGCTCAAAACCAATTTGTTCACATCATTTCACCTCCATCTCATAAGATGTTGATTCGTGAAGCTGCCCCCAGAATCTATATCTTCACATTGGTTCACCTTTGTCCTTGATATATGACGTTGAACTGTATAACACGTATTTCCAGTATGACAATAAACTAAAACATTCTTTGACACCCTCACCTGAGAGGGAATCTTTATATACATTGAACTCCATTCACATTATATTCTAAAGACTATGTGCATACATGCAAATACCTGAACAATTTATCATAAGTTAAACCATCATTGCACTAAATTCCCCTTTCACCATTCATATGTACAAACCAAATCTGTACAGAGGGTATTTCTAGAACTAAATTGGATTGATTCCCATCCTTATGGGATATGTAGGAACTTTTGAGCATCCCTCGAATCCAGCCACAACTTTTTGGGTCTAACGCCAAATTTCACTTTCAGTCCCTTGGTTGAAAAGTCCCCCTGTGAAAACATGAATGTGGTATGAAAACCCTGGTCTTCATTCCATTAGGTTTATAAAACACACACTATGTATTTATTATAATGGTCCGAGCTCTAAGACTCTAAACTAAGATCTCCCATACTTTTTTCCCACAGGATGTTAAATGTTATTTCATGAACTACGTATGGATTGATTCTCATCCTTATGGGATACATAGTGAAGTTCAACATTTCAATTCAGGACCCATCCACAACATGATTATAGTTATCATTGGTCTATTTTTATCATTCTTGCATTGGAAAATACCCATTTTCATGTGTCATACTCCTAACATTAAATATTTCCAGATCTCTATAACCCTTTTTTTACTTCTGGTAAAAAAATGTCAAATTTCAGAGAGTTATATTTCCTGACTATGAAGCACTTGCCCTTAGGTTGCCTTGCATAAACAATCTACATAATAGACCTGTCAGCCAAAATATACTATTATTTGACTATGCAGCCAATTCCCTTAGCTGACCCTACATAATTCAACCCCTAACAGGTTTGTCAAATAATGGTAACTTCATCCTTGGGAAGAAAACCTCTTTTTTCTTTAGTTGTCTTAACGACATTATGTAGGGATCCGAAAAAGTAACCATCCTTAACATATTTGTCCCATTCTCTTTTTCATGATCTTAAGGTATTCAAGTCTATCGTTTATATTTCCCTTCCCTATGTTTGGGTCAGACGTTCGCATGAGTGACATTCATACAGTTCTTAGACAATCTTGTTTGGAGATATCTTCTCCATATTCAAGTACCTCTCTCCATTCAGCAAACTCTATGCTTTGGAAAATTTGAATCTCCATAAACATTCACTGGCTTTTTAGCAGTAGAAAAGTAATTTTCTGAGAGTTCTTTTGCCTTAATTTGCAGCACATGCCCTTAGATGGCCTTGAATAAGTAGTCTACATAACAGACCTATCACCCAAAAGATGATATTATTTGACTATATATACAATAACCTTAAGCGGCCCTGCATAATTCAACCCCCTAATGGGTTTGTTAAATAATGGTATCTTCATTCTTTGGAAATACTTCTTCTAATGCCTATTAGTCCTTCTTCATATAATTCCTCGGAATCAAAATTTCTTATGTCATAGTTTACATTTTTTCCATCAAACATGAGTGTGGTAATATTTTTTCAGATAAATTATCAAGGAATTGAGTCAAATTTAATCTTTTCATTCAAAGCTATTTCAACCTTAAACATTGTCTTTTTTATGTCCGACATGCATGAAATTAAACAGCCCACAAAAGAAAAGGTAACTCTGAACAAAGGTCAAGTCCCATCTCACTAAACATAGATTTTGTATGATTTAGATAATAATGAGAAATTAGAAGATTCAATGTTTTTACGGTTATTTATAAAAATACTAGAAAAAATCAAAATCTATTCTTACTAGGCCCATTGTCTTAGGTAAAATTTAAAGCAGGTAGAAAAAGAAAATGCATGCACAAATGATTGAAGATGAAAGTATTCTTCATTGATGCATAAGATTTAGAAAGAAATCCATAGATTGGAGTCTCTTCTCTTTTCCAAGAATTAAAAAAGGCTGTCAACAGAAATATTCATTTGATTTACGACATCCCGAGCTTCATCATAAGCCAATTGAAGCTTATTAACTTGACTAACTTCACTCCTTTCTGCTTGATGGAGTTCTTTCTTGGCATCTGCAATGACTTTCATACCATTCGTTTGACCTCCATCTAGTGAATTATTACGTTGGTCAAGTTCATGAGTAACATCATCTATCTATTGCTAAAGATGCATCTATTGGATGAATTTCACTTTGATCTTATGCTTCAACTCCTTTAACTTGGCAGCATAATCAGCCTCAGCTCGAGATATTACAGCCTGAAATTCGTTGATATTGACTGACAGCCTCACCCTGGTCAAATATTGACGGTACTTTTGCTCCTGCTCCCTTCTTAAGATGACCTGTTTCACCGTGGAATGGATCTTTTGATATCCTAAACCGTTAATTCCCAACATGACAAACATGGATGACATTCGGGGAATTTTCGATGAATTCTCTTCTAGAGGCACTTCAGATATGATCTTCCATATGTTCTTCCATGCCTTGCATCGTGAAATTTGGAGCACCTATTGTATCTCTAGGTATGACTCAGCATCACTGTCACAGGGGGGAATATAATTTGGGATTAATGCACTTAGGGAAGTGTCATGTTCTGCTCCATCCCCCATGACCCGTGTTACTTCACTTTCTATTCCTGTTGGGGAGGAGGTTGAAACTTCACCTCCTAATCTAGCCACTAAAATTGATGGCCTTGCACAATCAATTGAAAGCGTTGGATAGTTTCAAAGGATAACGAAAGTTGATTGGCTGTTTTAAAAATTTAGTACGGTCGTAAATATTGTTATCCCTTACCCAACTGTAGATCAGCAACTTGAGAAGGCTCCTCCCCGTGTTTCCAAGCTTCAACATGATTTTCAAGACGAGATTCAGGATGCTCTTCCTAGTTAAGCTCCACTTGAGCTAATGTCTCTACAATAGTAGGGTTTTCTGTACCCCCTCACACATTGGCAGTTCAGCAGCTTGCTCAGATAGAACTACACATTTCAACCGATCATGATCAGAGATGTAATACGAATTTATTCTTAATAGGATGAAGGATAACACTCACGTCCATAATCTTCTATATTACATTGTAATTTATTATGATCTAAAAAAGCATCAAAAGATTCCCCAAGTTCCATCATTTCAACCTATGTTATCTCAGAATCCTGGTTAATTGCACCAGTGGGAGCATTCGATACGTCTTCTTGGAGACCCTCATTTTGTGGTCTCTGATCTCAGACAACTTCTTCAGATAAAATTGTGGCATCAGTTGCAATGGCCGCCAAAATCTCTAGTGCAGGGGTTGAACCTAGAGTATCACATAATGGATTTCAGTTGATGTTTCATTCAACATTTTATGAAGCATTGTTAACTTACCATATAAGTCCCCAGCCTTAAAACTTACTTAATCTTGAGTTATTACAAGATTACACATTGAGGATCTTTTCAGGTTTAGAGTTTTAGAGAATTAGATCATGAAACTTGCATTACATTCCACATTTAAACAAAGTGGTTACATAAAAGACAGTAGTCATTCTTCCCGTCAACAGAAACATATTGAAAATAAAACATGGATTCTTCCATGACACCTCCTTGACACTATCATCACATCATGTACCATTCCCTTGACCTGTGAAAAACATTTCAAAAACTTGGGATGAGCATAAAAAGCTCAATAAGGGTTATAAAAATATGGAAAGGAAACATGAATTCACATATACATAAGAATGAAATCATACTTTACCCATAAAACAAAGGCACTTTAACATACCTCATAAAACCATGAGTAAATCATAGAAAACATAAGACATAAAGGTAACATGAGGCATTCATAACATTCTTACGTAGGGAGTAACCCTCTTAGTTACGTTTGGAATACCCATCACAGTATATTCCCTAAATCTCTTCAGAGAAACCTTAACGTTTCACTCCTTCGCGTTACCCAATGCATTAGAGAGCTATATCGGGCTCACCTGCCCTTAGTTTATCACGGAACCACCCGTTTTCATAAAAATTCCCAAGAACCATAACATAAACGTATCACATAAAACATGCATAGAGGAAACATAACATTTCCACATTTCAATTACAATATAACATTTTAGTATATTGAAATAATGAATCCGTTCAAAAAAAAACCATTTTCCAAAACCATTTAAAACATTTAATAAATAGATTTTTGAATCAAAGTGTCCCATACCACCTTGAAGCTTAAAATTTTAAACCATTAATATCCATATAAATAAATCCTTAAAACCATTTTGAAAACATGGATATTAATAAGAACAAATAATTAAAACATTTAAAGTGATATTTTGGTTAAAGGGGTTTTACCAAAATTAGAGACACTTGAATACCATAATTGAGGAATAACATTAAGTCAGAACTTTATAATATCCTGAGAATAAATGGATTCATGATATAATACTCCAAAGGACAGTATATACACTATATAAGAGTGAGTTGGTTCATAACAACAATGTACTCTCAATAGAAATGTCAAATGTGATGAAATCCCTTATAAAGAAGGTATCCTTAAATTAAGGACAAATCAATCTCAAAAAGATGTGTGACAAATATAAATAAACCCAATATAAGTGGATATTAAGTGTAAAACAATAAAAGGTCATTCACACATATTCAATGTATGACATATTCAATGACTACATGTTGAACCCAAAGAAATTGAAATTGGGTTAAAAAGTTCCCTTGACAGCCTAACGGCATCACATCAAAATGATTTGATGAGAGATAAAAAGTGTATCTCATAACTTGGACATAAAATTTAAATCAATAAGGATATATGAGAACATATCCCAATATAACAATATGTAAATTAAATGACCCAACAAAAGATGTCTTTTAAAAAAAAGAGGAGGGTGAAAGGTTCCCTTACTGACTTGGGTATCTTTCAAAACATACACCCCATGAAAGAAGGACAATAAATCATTGATATAGATACTCATAAACGAAAGTATATTACACAAAGAGTAGAATAATGGGCAGTACATACACCACTCAATGGAATTTGTGGCAAATGTAGCATAAATCTCACGGGAATAAAAGTGAGATGAAAAATCCCTTACGAAAACTCGGCAGCCTAACAGCACCACATAAAACTTCCGAATATGGATTGATGAGATCAAATACGGTATCTCATCACATTAAAATAAAATGTACAGAAATAGGAATATAAAAGAACATCCCCCAACATTACAAAGAGGATCTTAAAAGAAGTTACATAAAGGAGAGTACTTAAAAAGAAAGAGAGAGGTTAGATCTCTTACGAAAGTTCGGCAGCCTAACGGCGCCACTCAAAACTTCCAAAATGGATTGATGAGAGAGAATAGGGTCTCTAATCACATGAACATAAAAATTACAGTATGTTTAATATAAAATATCATCCCAATAACAAGAAAGATGAGCTTTAAAAGGAATGACAGAAAAGTGTGTACTTAAAAAGAAAGAGAGGAGTAGGATCCCTTACCTCGGGTCCGACTTGGCTCTATCGTTCTTTAATCTCATGAATAATAAACTTGAGTTAATTTATACTTCCTTAAGAACCTTTTTCAAGTTCATTATTCCTTTTATATCACTTATTACCATGTCATAAACATTATGTAATCATTTAAGTTAATAATATTTGTTTTGCCGATATTTGGTTCTTAAGTCGAAAATGGACTTCTTACAATTACATGTTGTTCGTGTGGCCAAATGTTTATTATATCCAGAATTGTATTCCTGATGTAGATATCATATATTTCATATATATCCAGTACATGCATGCATTTATAACATTACATAATCATTTAGAGGTAAGAAATGAAATGCACCGTTCATGGAGACGGTAAGTCGTACGTACGCATGAGCGCTACTTTCATTTCTATTTAGTATTTTATAGAATGGAATAATAATGATATAAAGGTATATTATAATTCCAGTATAAGATAATATATAATATCATAGTTACGTCCTTTATACGTCCCACATATGGTATTTAACGAATCAAATCACTTTGAGGGGGCGGTAGTCTGCACTTCCTTAAATGAAGATATCGCGTTTACCCATAATGGAAACCATAAAGGTATGCCCAAAATGAAAAAAAAACAAAATCTTAAGGAAAACATAAACATATTATATATCATATATAAAAATAGTGACATCATAATGGCCACCTTTGAAGGTGTTAAATGAGTATTGAACAATCATCGTTTCGGGAGGCAGAGTTTCGCCATCCACAGAAACCGTATGTTATTTAACCATTTGATGTAGTTTTGTGAGAGTGTAGCTCGAATAAATCTTATAACAACATCCTAGTATATTTAAGATACTGGTGTTGTTACAAAAGAAGTAAATAAAAAGAGTTACGGGGTTGGAGAAGCAAAATAAAACAAATGAACAAGAGAGAATGAATTATCTTTAAAAGTGTAACTCCTTTTGATTTGATCCTAAAGGCTTCCTTTGAAAGGATTCTTCCCAAAGGGAATCCTCTAGGATTAGGAGAGGGATGTGGAGAGAGTAAATGGGCAGGGTTTGGCTGAGACAAAGGCTTGAGGAGTGTGTGAAATGAGGTAGAGGTGGGGGCCTTTTCTAAGAGGAGAGGAGAGGCACTTTTGGAAAGTAAGAAATATTTCTTTATTTGAAAATGTGTTTCGGTTTTAAAATGCCCCACATTGATATAATTCGAGGATAAGGTGATAAGGGTTCGAAATACACCCATCAAATAAGTTCTTTACATGTGTAGTTCATAGATTTTACATTATCTTTCCATTTTATTTAAATCGTCAAATAATGATATCATCACTCCATCATTATTTTGTCATAAATAATTTAATTTATTTAATGTCTAAAAATTATAAAAAAATACTATGATGTAGGAAATCTTTTTATCTTTCCAATGACTATTTATAATCAAATGTATGACTTGTATAACCCCACGTAAAAATTGTTTTAGTAAAACATATCATGTTTGTGTCTTTTTTACTTTTACATTAAATAAAAAGTTATTTATGTCATTTCCCAACCAAAGTGGATCCATGGGGTCCCCAAGTTGACCCATGGATTTTCTTGGTCGGCCATGACATATCCAATGATGTTAGGACATGTGTAAAGTTCATTTCATATTATTAAAACAATATTTTTACCTTAAACTACACTAATTACCTCTAATCGCGATTAAAAACTTAATAAGTTACTATTCACCAAAAAAATATTTTTACCCCATTGAACCAAATTTTACTTCTTAATGAAAACCATGTATGTCGGATTTTTAAAATTCAAAACACAAAGATGGAATAATTTCATTTAAACAGAAAAATCAGTTTTTATAAGTACCACTTAGTGGTGTCACTATTCATCAAAAATTGATGTTTTTCAGAAAAATCCCAAAAATTCACCCTAAGCTATATTTTATATTCCGAATTCAAAAATGAAGTCTATTTTACAAAATTCAAAACATATAAGTCACATTAATTAATTTAATAATTAATTCCCGCTGTCAAAGCAAATAGCGTGGTTTTATTAAACAATAAGTATCAAAAGATTGACACTAGTTTAAGTCTGATTTCAAAGTGAAATTAATTCCAATGACCACTATTGGATTTAATGGTAAAAATATATTTTAATTTCACTTTAAAACGAATTCAAAAGATAATCTAATAATATAAATAAATTATATTAAAAAGAGGTTTTGAATTAAAACACAACATTTTACACTATTCATTAAAAAATGAACTTTATCGGAAAAATACCAAAAAATTACACAAAGTAAAATTTGATGTCCCGATTATAAAGAAGAGTTTTATTTGGTCCAAAATAATGTATAAGATTGATCAAAACTATATTTAATGACGGTTCTCCATCAAAAGGCGATAAGTGAACCTTTAGTGAAAATTAGGGTATAAAAGCCTAAAATTGAATTCTTTCCGTATTTTAAGCCTTTATCTTTTATTGGATAAATGTAAAAACATTTAAAAAACATATATAATCTTATTTTAGTTATTTCTACCCATTCTCGCCAATAAAACAGCTACATATTAACTACCATTTAAAATAATATTATTTTATTATTAGAGTGCAACGTAAGATTCCCAAGAAACTCGTTGTTGCATGTTGGGTACGTCATTGAGCATAGCGTCCCCTTTAAAGTCATATTAATATTTCATTCACAAACTTGGATAAATATGAAAATGTCATATTCTTTATTTACCTCGGGTGTTACATCCTTCCCCCCTTTTGGGAATTGCGTCCTCGCAATTTTTAAAATTGAGCTTGGAAACATCCTTGAAAGTCCCACATCAGAACAAGAGTTGGTAAAACAATCACTTTAAAATAAAGAAATTTAAGCACAGAGGTCACCCGAGTTAACCCATACTAGGATTCCATGTAGAAAAACATGGACATGGAGGAAGAAACAAAGGGTCATGTTCTGATGGAGAGTGATAGAAAACATGTTTAGGAGAAAGTTAACCACAAGAAAATCAAAAACTTGTGATGGGTTAAACGGTATTCGATTCCCCAGTAGGAAAATCTAATAAACAACATTTTTGTGTTAAGTTACTTTTTATTGAGGAATTTATTCATAAGGAAACATAATCACTTATCATGTTGACTTTCAACTTTTACTAGATTCCTTAATCAAACTCATATTTTTTTCCAAAAGAATCGTATTTAGGGAGACTTGTTCGCATTAAGAGTACTATAATCAACTTCTAGAGAATCACCTAATCCACAAAAGAGAACTATATACATCCCATGTCTTTAGGCTTTAACCAAAACCAAAACCAAAAATGTTAGTACAAGGTTAGATAATCCAGAAAAGGATAACCCTTTAAAAAGAAAATCTATGCTTAATCTCTAAAATTTATCAAACAATACCCAAAGTTCAACAAAGACCATTCAATAAACTATTTGTCCATAAAATTCCTCAAAGTAAACCAATATAACATGGAAACCCAAATATTTGAAGGATTTAGTCACATAGTCTTCCAAGGTACAAATTAACACTTATCTCCAAATAATATCAGTTACTCTTAAAGTCTCGTATTGAAAAGTAATTAACCTAATCACATATCCTCCATGATAGGTTATTCATTTTCATAAATAACCCAAAATCAACTTACTCTTAATTCATAAAATCATATAACTAGAAAGAATCAGTCAAACTAACCAGGGACTCCACGTAGTCCAGTGGTAGGCGATAAATACCAGTCGCACTTTGGTTGTTGGTTCGATTCCTGCAGCTTTGTCCGACGCGACGGGTTGTCACACGGTCTGCGTGTTGTCCTTTTTCCAAAACTATATAATTCTTAAAACATCCCCCAAAACGAGATAAAATCTTCAAAAATGATCATAACATATTTTAACCTCATTTTTATCTCATTCCGTTCATTTTCCATCATAACATATAATAACCCATAATTACCTCAAAAGTAAGGATCATATAAACCCTAATGGTTACCTTAATAATTATTACCTGAATTTCCACATCGAGTTGACCATATCGTATATGATGCATTAAGGAACTCACCAAGGTTGAAGTGGTTGATCATGACTCCTTGATAGTTGGTTTAGAACAACCATGAGATTCCTCATTGAATCCCCCATCTCATCCAGTCTCTTAATCAGAGAACCACCACAGTTTCCTTCAAACCCATTGTCACTTTGGTGCCTGCTAGATCCTGCCATTTACTAAAACCAAAAAGGTCAGTGTGAGTATATCAACATAACCATCATGTACTAATGAGGAAGATACACACTAAGATATACTTACTCATTTACTTTATCTAAAACTAGGACTCTTTCTAAAATCCTAACCATTATGGTAATGTCACTTATGCTTAGAGAATACCCTAACCTCTAAAGTTATCTAAACCGACCTTTCATACCAACTATAAGGCCCCAGCCTTAAACCTTACTTAATCTTGAGTTATTACAAGATTACACATTGAGGATCTTTTCAGGTTTAGTGTTTTAGAGAATTACATCATGAAACTTGCATTACATTCCACATTTAAACAAAGTGGTTACATAAAAGACAGTATTCATTCTTCCCATCAACGGAAACATATTGAAAATAAAACATGGATTCTTTCATGACACATCCTTGACACTATCATCACATCATGTACCTTTACCTTGACCTGTGAAAAACATTTCAAAAACATGGGATGAGCATAAAAAGCTCAGTAAGGGTTATAAAAATATGGAAAGGAAACATGAGTTCATATATACATAAGAATGAAATCATACTTTACCCATAAAACAAAGGCACTTTAACATACCTCATCAAACCATGAGTAAATCACAGAAAACATAAGACATAAAGGTAACATGAGGCATTCATAACATTCTTACGTAGGGAGTAACCCTCTTGGTTATGTTTGGAATACCCATCACAGTATATTCCCTAAATCTATTCGGAGAAACCTTAACGTTTCACTCCTTCGCGTTACCCAATGCATTAGAGAGCTATATCGGGCTCACCCGCCCTTAGTTTATCACGAAACCACCCGTTTTCATAACAATGCCCAAGAACCATAACATAAACGTATCGCATAAAACATGAATAGAGGAAACATAACATTTCCACATTTCAATCATAATATACCATTTTAGTATATTGAAATAATGAATCCTTTCAAAAAGAAACCATTTTCTAAAACCATTTAAAACATTTAATAAATAGATTTTTGAATCAAAGTGTCCCATACCACCTTGAAGCATAAAATTTTAAACCATTAATATCCATATAAATAAATCCTTAAAACCATTTTGAAAACATGGATATTAATAAGAACAAATAATTAAAACATTTAAAGCGATATTTTGGTTAAAGGGGTTTTACCAAAATTAGAGACACTTGAATAAAATAATTGAGGAATAACATTTAGTCAGAACTTTATAATATCATGAGAATAAATGGATTCATGATATAATACTCCAAAGGAAAGTATATACACCATATAAGAGTGAATTGGTGCATAACAACAATGTACTCTCAATAGAAATGTCAAATGTGATGAAATCCCTTATAAAGAAGGTATCCTTAAATTAAGGACAAATCAATCTCAAAAATATGTGTGACAAATATAAATACACCCAATACAAGTGGATATTAAGTGTAAAACAATAAAATTTCATTCACACATATTCAATGGATGACATATTCAATGACTACATGTTGAACCCAAAGAAATCGAAATTGGGTTAAAAAGTTCCCTTGACAGCCTAACGGCATCACATCAAAATGAGTTGATGAGAGATAAAAAGTGTATCTCATAACTTGGACATAAATTTTAAATCAATAAGGATATATGAGAACATATCCCAACATAACAATATGTAAATTAAATGACCCAAAAAAAGAAGTCTTTCAAAAAAAGAGGAGGGTGAAAGGTTTCCTTACCGACTTGGGTATCTTTCAAAACATACACCCCATGAAAGAAGGACAATAGATCATTGATGTAAATACTCATAAACGAAATTATATTACACAAAGAGTAGAATAATGGGCAGTACATACACCACTCAATGGAATTTGTGGAAAATGTAGCATAAATCTCACGGGAATAAAAGTGAGATGAATAATACCTTACGAAAACTCGGCAGCCTAACGGCGCCACATAAAACATCCGAATATGGATTGATGAGATAAAATATGGTATCTCATCACATTACAATAAAATGTACAGCAATATGAATATAAAATAACATCCCCCAACATTACAAAGAGGAGCCTAAAAGAAGTTACATAAAGGAGAGTACTTAAAAAGAAAGAGAGAGGTTATATCTCTTACGAAAGTTCGGCAGCCAAACAGCGCCACTCAAAACTTCCAAAATGGATTGATGAGAGATAATAGGGTCTCTCATCACATGAACATAAAAATTACAGTTAGTTTAATATAAAATATCATCCCAATAACAAGAAATATGAGCTTTAAAAGGAATGACATAAAAGTGTGTACTTAAAAAGAAAGAGAGGAGTAAGATCCCTTACCTCGGGTCCGACTTGACTCGATCGTTCTTTAATCTCCTAAATAATAAACTTGAGTTAATTTATACTTCCTTAAGAATCTTTTTCAAGTTCATTATTCCTTTTATATCACTTATTACCATGCCATAAACATTATGTAATCATTTAAGTTAATAATATTTGTTTTGCCGATATTTGGTTCTTAAGTCGAAAGTGGACTTCTTACAATTACATGTTGTTCGTGTGGCCAAATTTTTATTATATCCAGAATTGTATTCATGATGTAGATAGAATATATGTCATATATATCCAGTACATGCATGCATTTATAACATTACATAATCATTTAGAGGTAAGAAATGAAATGCACCGTTCATGGAGACGGTAAGCCATACGTATGCATGAACGCTACTTTCATTTCTATTTCGTATTTTATAGAATGGAATAATAATGATATAAAGGTATATTATAATTCCAGTATAATATAATATATAATATCATAGTTCCATCCTTTATACGTCCCACATATGGTATTAAACGAATCAAATCACTTTGAGTGGGCGATAGTCCGCACTTCCTTAAATGAAGATATCGAGTTTACCCATAATGGAAACCATAAAGGTATGCCAAAAATGAAAAAAAAACAGAAGCTTAAGGAAAAAATAAACATATTATATATCATATATAAAGATATTGACATCATAATGTCCACCTTTGAATGTGTTAAATGAGTATTGAACAATCATCGTTTCGGGAGGCAGAGTTTCGCCATCCACGGAAACCGTATGTTCATTAACCATTTGATGTAGTTGTGTGAGAGTTTATCTCAAATAAATATTATAACAACATCCTAGTATATTGAATATACTGGTGTTGTTACAAAATAAGTAAATAAAAAGAGTTTAGGGGGTTGGAGAAGGAAAATAAAACAAATGAACATTAGAGAATGAATTACCTTTCAAAGTGTAACTCCTTTTGATTTGAGCCTAAAGGCTTCCTTTGAAAGGATTATTCCCAAAGAGAATCCTCTAGTATGAGGAGAGGGATGTGGATAGAGTAAATGGGAAGGGGTTGGCCGAGCCAAAGGCTTGAGGAGTGTGTGAAATGAGGTAGAGGTTGGGGCCTTTTATAAGAGGAGAGGAGAGGCACTTTTGGAAAGTAAGAAATATTACTTTATTTGAAAATGTGTTTCGGTTTCAAAAGGACCCACATTGATATAATTCGTGGATAAGGTGATAAGGGTTAGAAATACACCCATCCAATAAGTTTTTAACATGTTTAGTTTATAGATTTTACATTATCATTCCATTTTATTTAAATTGTCAAATAATGATGTCATCACTACATCATTATTATGTCATAAATAATTTTATTTATTTAATGTCTAAAAAATATAAAAAACTACTATGATGTAGGATATCTTTTTATCTTTCCAATGACTATTTATAATCAAAAATATGCCTTGTATAACCCCACGTAAAAATTGTTTCAGAAAAACATATCATGTTTGTGTCATTTTTACTTTTACATTAAATAAAAAGTTATTTATGTCATTTCCCAACCAAAGTGGATCCATGGGGTCCCCAAGTTGACCCATGGCTTTTCTTGGTCGTCCATGACACATCCAATGAGGTTAGGACATGTGTCATGTTCATTTCATATTATTAAAACATTATTTTTACCTTAAACTACACTAATTACCTCTAATCGCGATTAAAAACTTAATGAGTTACTATTCACCAAAAAAATATTTTTACCCCATTGAACCACATTTTACTTCTTAATGAAAACCATGTATGTCGTATTTTTGAAATTCAAAATACAAAGATGGAAAAATTTCATTTAAACAGAAAAATCAGTTTTTATAAGTACCACTTAGTGGTGTCACTATTCATCAAAAATTGAGGTTTTTCAGAAAAATCCCAAAAATTCACCCTAAGCTATATTTGATATTCCGAATTCAAAAATGAAGTCTATTTTACAAAATTAAAAATATATAAGTCACATTAATTAATTTAATAATTAATTCCCGCTGTCAAAGAAAATAGCGTGTTTTTATGAAACAATAAGTATCAAAAGATTGACACTAGTTTAAGTCTGATTTCAAAGTGAAATTAATTCCAACGAACACTATTGGATTTAATGGTAAAAATATATTCTAATTTCACTTTAAAACCAATTCAAAATATAATCTAATCATATCAATAAATTAGATTAAAAAGAGGTTTTGAATTAAAACACAACATTTTACACTATTCATTAAAAAATGAACTTTATCGAAAAAATACCAAAAAATTACACAAAGTAAAATTTGATGTCTAGATTCTATAGAAGAGTTTTATTTGGTCCAAAATAATTTATAAGAGTGATCAAAACTATATTTAATGACAGTTCTCCATTAAAAGGCGATAAGTGAACCTTTAGTGAAAATTAGGGTATAAAAGCCTAAAATTGAATTCATTCCGTATTTTAAGCCTTTATCTTTTATTGGATAAATGTAAAAACATTTAAAAAACATATATAATCATATTTTAGTTATTTCTATCCATTCCCGCCAATACAACAGCTACATGTTAACTACCATTTAAAATAATATTATTTTATTATTAGAGTGCAACGTAAGATTCCCAAGAAACTCGTTGTTGCGTGTTGGGTACGCCCTTGAGCATAGAATCCCCTTTAAAGTCATAATAATATTTCATTCACAAACATGGATAAATATGAAAATGTCATATTCTTTATTTACCTGGGGTGTTACATACCAGAAGCTGGTTTTTCTCTTCTTGCAGTAGCAGTAGGAGTGATTATGGGAACAGATGCTAGTTCCCCTTCATGAGTAGCCAAGCCAGCATGAACTTGTGATTGTTCACCATCACCCTCCATTGTTCTTAAGAGAGTTTCAGTTCTCTCCCTTAGAGTGTAAATTAAAGAATCCCCTTCAATCCCAAAAAGTATAAGCAATCTTTTAATGGGTTAAGGCTCATGATTATCCGAAGTACATACCACTACTGATATAGCATTTAGATATGGAATTCCTCCTTCAATTATTTTTCTTCATTGAATTTTTGGGAGTGATGGCATCATCATTTATAGGTACAGGAATTGGAGAATGAAAATCCATGTCTAACTCCTCCTCCATGGCCTGCTGGCCTGAAGATATCTCACCTGGCTCGTGAGGAGATTAATTTTCCCCAATGGTGGTGCCACCAAGACTATACTGTAGTGAAGGAACATCAGAAGTTCCTTTCATTGAAAACTATAGGATGAAGAGAATAATTTTATTGAGTAACAATGCTTTAACTGGAATCAAGTTACAAAGAAAATAAGGAAAGAGACTTAAATCTTCAGGATCCACGTAATCGTTCCACTCCTCATCTCTGGAAGCACCAATCCCCTTAGTGGTGCCACAATCTATCATTTACTTCACCCTCTTGGTGAAAATAATGGAATTATTAGTGGCATATATGAGCATCTCCAGCTCTCTTATGTAAGCCCGCACTTCATCAGGGTTATCCTCGAAACAAATATCGGCGGAGGCCAGAAGATTCCCTATTCCAGGGAGGTGTAGCCCCACACACAAATCCATCCAGGCAGTTTCAGCATCACAATATAAACTCCACTATGTCTAGGCAGCCTCGGGTCATAGATATTCAGTACGTGTACCAGAAGGCTACGAGGAGGGTCCTACAACCTTGGAATTTAGCTTCTTCTGAGCTCCTACAACTACAAATAGAGAATAATAAAATGAAACATGTTGCTCTATAAAGAAGTGATGATTAAATTTCCCCAAGGAAGTAAATCACTAGGAGTTAATGGAGTTGGTCTTTTGATTTTGATGGGATGATTATATCTAGCATGAGGATGCTTTTCTGTAGGTTGTGCCTCATCATCCCCATCTTGGGAATCTGGTGACTCAGCTCCATGTGGGGAAGTATCACCTTCCCGATGAAGGGTCTCTTTCCCTACAGTTATTTTCTTTTTCCCCACCTGATAAACCGGATGATTCAACAACCCCATGGTATGATGCTATCCAGTTCTCGGCATACCATGTAGTCATGTTACTTGCCTGTTTTTCAAGAGATAGATCAAACACTGCCTCAGTCTTCTCCATAGATTTCAGCCACCATAGTTTTCGAGCAACCATCAGATGCTGCTATGACCTGACATGCAAATGAGGATATACAACAGTCTGCTATAGGCACTTGAATTGGCGTGAAAATCTGTATGGAGCATAGGCCTCTCATATAATATCTTTATTAATTCTTGTGGCCAGCACGCCATCTCATCAAGTCAGCATGTATGACCTAAATTCCAGGCTGGTTGTTCCATCACCAACAAACCACCCGGTCAGCAGATTTACATAAGGAAAGAAATTTAATTACTTGTACATGCTCAGCCTCTCCTTCATATCATAAATGTTGAGTGCTAACGGAGCAATTCCAGAAAATTCCTGCACTGATGGCCGTAAGGAACCTCCAAGAACCTGTACTCCTTCTATACATTATATATCCTAAAATGAGTGGCGATCCATCCCCAAAGAACATGGAATGGTCCCGCTATTCTCAAAGGATACTTACCCATAAAGGCATGGATTATGCTCTTGTGAATCTTCGCCAAAATGGGGCTATCCAACCTAACCATTTTCTTCTCAGCCAACTTGGCTACCACAACGAAGGTCCCTGGCCTGACGCCTCCCTTCGAATCCCTGACTATCAGAAGATAAACACTGAGCCACGAGGCTAAGAATCCCACCATACGGTTCTTTTTTGGGATTCTCTGATCCACTTCGTACCCCCACTTCTCAAATTCTCCTGCATCTAGAGTCGGCCACAATGTGTCAGGAGCACCCCTCATCTCTATTCTGGGGAAAATAGTAGGACGAATACATGTGTGCCCCTTCTCCTTTGACCACTTTTCCTTCGACCCCTTCTCCGGATTCTTGGTAATAAACATATCCATCCACTACTCTGGATGAATATTTTTTCTGGAATGAGTTTTGGAGGATTGGGAATTCTTGAGCTTGTAAAAGATTTTCAATAATTCCTGAGCCAAAGCCGGAGTCTTCTTGGAGTCATTCCACATTGCCTTGGGATGGATGAATTCATTTTACTTATCGCCCAGAATTGGATCCCCCGAGATCTTGTAGACATCCCACAAACTGATTCCTACTTCTCCATGATTCAGATGGAACGAATTGGCTTCTGGGCTCCAGTGGCTGATTATCTCTTACACAAACTCATAATTCCTATTGACATATGTCTTCCCAGCCCAGACGGCTTCATATATCACAACTCTTTCCAAATACTCAACAAACTCTGCACAGGTTTTTCACAACCAGTATACCCATATCCAAGTTGGCTTCACACCTCCTCTAGTATGATTGTCCCAACTCTTCTTCTATCATTTGGATTGATCCATCTGAGAATTTAGGATGATTGATGGATAACAATATGGTTGCAGCTCGAGCTTGTGAGGTTTCAGATCTGGTGCACAAGGGCTGTTATGCATCATGTAGGCCTTCTCCACTATTCCAGTATTTACAAATGCTCCTCCACTTGAGATATTTGCTGAAGCAAAATTTGTGTAATTATGAAACCAATAATTTGGGAGATAGTTTATTGCCTCTAGAATGTTGACATCTTGCAGATGACCATGACCATACAGAGGCAAGTAGATGCTCTGTGGATACTTAAGATGATACTTCTTCAAGTACATGGCCAAATTTGGATGATTGATGTCGCAGAGATCATAGTAATCATGGCCAACAACATTCAGTAAGTCATCAATCCCCTTGCTAGCCAGTTCATCAACTGTTCCGATTCTTCTATGAGCCATTGAATCTGCACAAAGAACGAATAATTAACACTTAAGGGGGCTGATTTTTCATAATTTTTTTGAATAAATTCGAAAAAGTGGCAAAGGCATTAAGCCGCGCATGTCCATTTTTTTCCACACAGGTGTAACTGTGTCGCATAGGTTTTTGGCGCGCAGGTATCACCACGCAGTTCAAAATACCGCTACAGCAGTTCAACACGGAAAAAAGAACTAAACCAGTAGCAAACAAGACACTTTCATGATGAAGATGACCTTCGCGGAGAGAGTGGAAATGTTTGAGAGCCGGGTGCTTTGCACGGGAATGTACGCATATATTTAGGCCGGGCCGCAACCCTACGCGCTAAAGCCTACACACCTCACACCTACCCGCCAATAGTTTCACGCTCAGAACCTACGCTCCAACCATCCATGGTTTTCTTCTTTAACATAGAGTCACATCCTCCTTCCTTTCAGATCCAACTCTGAGGGGGGATTTTTGTTGATTCTCCATTCCGTCACAGAGTATAAACAACTAAAAAAAGGGGAATACTTTAGCATAAAGTGATTCATCCTTTGAAAAAACATTTAAAATTGACAAAGGCATGAACAAGGATTCGATTCAGCATGGGCTGCGCAGGTTTCATCATGGTCGCGCATGTATACCTACGCACCATTTATTCGATGCGCAGGTGACCTACGCGCCCAATCTGATTTTTTCCCAGGGTCTTCAGCAGCCTATAAATACCCCTTGTGGGCCCCCCATTTCGGGGATAAAAATTCTAAAATCCAGATTTAAGCTCTCGACTACGTAGTCTCTTCTGTAAGTCTTTCGAACACTACTAAGGTAATTTCTTACCTAGAATGGAAGATCTAAACAGGGGAAACAAGGCCTAAGTGTTGAAATTCATCAACACATTCGCACCTAAGTGTCTAACCCTTATGGGAAAATGAATACACCAGTGCACTGCCTAATCCTTTCACCAGAACCTGTGCGCCGCCCTTTTGTAAGCCTCTAGGGGTAATAATAAGGGCTTGAGCCAGGTCTCGCCCAAGTATTACCCTGTGGGATAACCGTTGTGCACGTACCCATGTGTTGCGTAGGTATACCTGCGCGACCAGGACCTGCGCGCCCACGCAGGACCTGCACGCCTACTTCTTTTTGGGTTCTCATCCTTCCTATTCACCTCTCTTATTCAAATCCACCTCTCCAATACAAGATTCAGCCTGCAAAAGCCTCTTCAAATCCATTTTTGGAATGGTTCCCTTGTTTTCCTCCTTTTATGAAAGGAATTCTATGGAATATCTCTTAAAGCCTAATGATTTACATATCTTTATGTCACTAAGGCTAGATATTTCATTAATTCAACCTCATCCTTTAAGATGAGAGGATCTTTAACCTGGGCCTCTTTATCAGGAGTAAGCCCCAGTACTTGTTCTCTTAACCTGGGCATCCTATTTAAGAGTAATCCCCAAGTCCCCTATTCATGGGCCTCCTTCTCAGGAATAATCCCCTGTTATCAAGTTTCCTTAATTTTGGGCATCCTCTTTAGGAGTAAGCCCCATGTTCCCAAATATGGGCATCCTCTTTAAGAATAAGGCCCAGTTCCAAATTCCATTTACCTGGGCCTCCTTCTTAGGAATAAGACCCAATCAAAGTTATTTAATGTGGGAATTCTCTTTAGGAGTAAGCCCCATGTTCCCAAATATTCTTAACCTCGTCCTCCTTTTCAGGAGTAAGTCCCAATCTTAAATTCTTAAATATGGGCCTCCTTTTCATGAGTAAGTCCCAATCCATGTCCCCTAACGTTGACCTCCTTTTCAGGAGAAATCCTCAGTCCAAAATTCCTTAATATGGGCATCCTCTTTTGGAGTAAGCCCCAAGTTTCTTAATATGGGCATCCACCTCAAGAGTAAGCCCCAGTCATAATTCTCCTTAACCTGGGCCTCCTTTTCTGGAGTATGCCCCAGTTCTCAAATCCTTTAACCTGGGCCTCCTTCTCAGGAATAAGCCCGAGTAATAATTTCTCTTAACCAGTCTTAATTTACATTTTATTTGGGCTTCCTTCTCAGGAGTAAAACCCAATCATAAGTCCCCTCTAATTTGGGAATCCTTCTCAAGATTAAGTCTTATGTTAAGTATCCAAATCTCCATAAAGCACATATACCATTATGGACCATGTTACTAGTTTTCCTCCCTGATGTAAATCCTAATTTTCATCTATCTGGGAAGTCATACATACATAAGCCCCACATTATTTCTTATTATTGCAACTTTTGTGGCACAATTTTTGGGTTTTACCAGTACATCTTGTTTCTCACACCGAGAATGACTCATGTGATCTTAGAGTTTAAAAGTAATTATGACATCTTTCTTTGAGCCATCAATCATGCATAAACCTCATATTCCCTTACACGAACTACGTGGGTTATGATTCATTCTCTATACAGGGATAAGTCGGTAACCCATCTGCAGGTATGATTCCAACTCTAAAATAATCCATGTCCTTATAAATGAAAATAAACTTCAAGTGCCCTTCTATGTTTATTTAAAACCCGTATGGTTATCATAATGACCAAGAGATTTCTATATAATGTGTCAAAGGATACCATTGAATAAGAATATCTAACAAATACGAATGATTCTCTATTGATGAAGAACCTCTAATACATATAAGATATTCTCTAAATCTCATACATATTAATCATTTTTTGTCAGAACTAAAGAAAATTCATTTTCATACTTTCTAATTTAATAAGGATTCAAGAACATAACGTAAATCTATAAAGAGAGTCCTGGAGTAGACAATAATTCACCACAAAAAGGTGTGAAGTGTCTGGCCTCCCATCCTCTCGACTAATGGAAATTTTTAAGCCTCATCAGTCCACAACTAATGAGACCCTACCTTTGGAATGTAGGTACAAATGGATATCTAATCATTGGATGATTCCGGTTCTACGAACAAACCTGTTAGAAACTGCTTGGAATGTCTGAACCTTAAACAATCATGGTCATCCCCAATTCCAGAGGAAACAATAGTCAAACAATGTAATAATTTTTCTACAAGGCCCATTATGTTGGTGACATAAGAAATCTCTTCTTCAGTGTGTTACAACATTACTAGGAAAATGAGTACTTAGGTATCAGACATTATTTTTCCTATAGTAGGCAAAAAAATTAAAGATCTCAAAGTGTCCATGATCAAGAGTATGATGTGTAGAAGGGATATGTATGAGTACAAAGGAGGACTTTGGAATTATACTGTCTATGAAGTGTAGAGACCCTTGCATAAAGGACAGGTACATCTCTATTTCCATTGTGTACCCTTGAATAAGGAAACCCAAATTAAGATATTCTTCATAGATCATTATTTATATGAAGGAGAGGGGGTGTGTTTTCTTGACCTCATTTATAATACTAGAAAATAAGGTCAATGTATCACTAAATATCACATTGGGGTGTCAATCAAGCTACACAGAGTTCTAAGGGAACCATGTAGTTTAAATTCATGTTAAAATGACATCCAACATGTATATTGACATAATGGGGTAAGGGAAAAAGTAAAATGACATGAAAAATCAATATTATTATTAAAAAATGCTCTAAGTACTGGGCATCACAATACATCATTTTGGTGTAAGAATCATGCCACACATGATCTTGAATTTATTCCCCAGAAAAATTAAATTCATTTGTAAAGAAAAATGTTTTTTTAATACAGGATTATGCATGGGGTGAGACCACATATTGAATCTTCTTATATAGATCTTACTCATAGTAGGTAGAGTGGGGGAATTTTACATGCTATGATTGGTCAAGGCCCATGAATGATGATTTGAACATCACTATGTATTTGATTTGTATGAGAATCAAGCCACATGTAGTTCTTGAGGAATATATGTAGTTTAAACTCATGTAGAAATGACATCTCGTGTGCCTTATAATGTCTTTCATCTAGGAAAATGATAACCCTAATGAAAATTTATATAAATTTCTTATGAAGGGATATTATTTAACAAAACTCATAATCCCATGTGATATATAATTGGTGTCAATAAACTGGGATTGATAAAAGACTCTTCAATGAAAAATGAAACTAAATTGATGAATATGGTCATTTAGATTCCCTAGTGAATTGGATATGAGTTATTATCAATATATTTCTTTGTATATAATTATAATGAGAATCAAACCATATGTAGTTATTGAATCCCTTACAGTTTTATGTAATTCAGTGAGGAAAAATTTCACCTGATCTAATATAGGATAAATGTTGTGGCTAGGTCCAAGAATGGAAATCAAGGTGACACTATGTTTCCTATGATGGTGAGAATAAAGCCACATGTAGTTCTTAAAAGGTTCCATTTTCCATTTTTAATTTTACACATGGACTGTGGAATTTTTTTCTTACTCACTATGGCTATTACTATACTTGTAAATCCAGGCATCACTATGATTCTTATTTAATTGATAAGAAAGACACAAATTGTTCTCAAAAATATTGTGTAGTTTATAATTATATAATGAGGACTTCAGCCATGAAGTTTAATGTATTGTGGTAAGGACTTGGGATACCCATTATGGAATGGAATATTGTAGATGGTCCAAGGGATATCACTCAAGAAACAGTATCTCTCTTTTTTGAGAAAGAATAATGCAACATATAGTTATTGAAAATATTTCCCCACATCAATAGGGTTATGATGAAGGAAAAAAGGGGAGTATTATGTTCTTTAGAACGATGGATGGCCTATTAAATAATGTTTAGTAATCACTACATATATCGTTTTAATGAGAATCCATCCAAATTTCATTCATGAAAAATGGTGTGGTGGGGTACTAGCACAAAATATTTCTATCTACTCAAACATGGATTGAAAAATTACAATATTTTAAATTATGAAATAAGTACATGAACCATGTAGTTTAAAATCATGCGGTAAGGAAGATATGCTACCAAATTTAGAGTCCTATAATTTTTACAATATATAGTTATATGAAGTTTGAAGTCCTATAGCTTGGATGAATGTATTTACTTTTACAGACATTTGAAAAGGCTTAACTATGTAGTTTAACAACAAGAATGTGATATGTGCATTGTTTTCTTACACAAAATATTTTTTCATGAACCATGAATTAGTTAGTGTCATAATGATCTCTCCATCTATTTGGACTACGTAACATGATTTTTTTAGAGTGTAACATATATATAGAGTAATTTCCCTTCCACTTTGGCTCATGATTTGGAGGCTTCATCACTGGTATCATTGGAGTTCGAATGACCAATACCAAATATCTATGGTGAAATAAATGAAGGATGACCATATTGATAAATGATAACATTATCTGATCTATATTGACCTGTGAGTGATGTATTGAATTTAATATTTTCTCACCCAGTCACTCCAATTGATCATGTCATTTATTGGATTTCTCATCTATGGATAGCTAGTCATAGATGGAAATACAGAGTGATTCCAACTAAACCTCTATGGGTAGGATGACTTATATACCATATACCCATTAATACGATGTATTTCATGTGGTAGTACAGATTTTATTCTAGAAATCCCATAACTAAGGAAATATATTGTTAGTCTAAGACTTTTTATCTTCATCCACTATCTTTTGGAGTATGTTTGACAAGGGATTGTGGATGTCATATATTTTTCCATTAGTTATCGCATGATTGTGGGACAAATGGTTTGATTTGATATTGTAATCTTGATATAGAGTTTCTAACTTAGTAGAAAAGAAATTGATGTCATTTTTTTCAGTATTGTATGAGAGACAATAAAGGTTCTAGTGATGATGGTTTTCATGAAGCTAACAATTATTTTTGACCCTACTTCATTGAAGATAATTGCATCAACCCATTTGGAAAATAAATTGGTATCATTTTGGATGTATTTAAATATCACGACCATAGTTAGAGTGTGTGGTAACAAAACATCCATTACCCATATAGAAAATTACAAGTAGTATTTTGTTGTATGTAGAAACTGTGGGATATGATATATAATTTTGACATGAATTTTGAAGGAATGAATCAACTTGGAGAATTTAATGGAATCCTACATCCTCGAAGTCCATAAGTAACCAGACTTCTAGATTTGGTTGTATAGATTGTACCCTGATTTGTGGGAATTATATGTTTCCATGACTAATTCTTCCATAATAGCCACAATATTTTCCCTATCAGTACATTTGATAAGGACTCCATCCAAGCCTCATTTCTAGAAGAACATTTGGTGATTATGGCCATATTAAAGAGTGAGGTTGGGTACTCACTATTGTATTTTCTCTTTCCTTGATATATCTAACAGAATTACTCCATTTTAGAGGTAGACCATGATGTGTATCATCTACTGAGTGGTAGTACCATAATGTTTGGGTGCAGGGTTGATTTCATGGATCTATTTCATTCTAAATTGAACAAAAGGTGAAACCAATCAGTGATTGGAGATACTGATAACTGCTCTATCCTACATTGCATATGTTAGAGTTTAGTTGAATTCCCTAATGCATATGCTTGGAAATTATATGATCATGATACATGATTCAATGTTGCATATGAGGGAAATTTTTCCATTAATCCTTAATCATAGTTAACTAGGGGGATTAGCTCTTTGTTTCCGATGGCATAATCCCAGTTTATAAATTTGATCACTAACTAAAAGTCACCTTTCAACTCTTGGTTTATCATTGTTATTTAGATTAAAAATTATAGGCATGTAGTGTGGTCCTAATATTCTACCTCATTTTTCGTATATCCTTTTGAAAAAAGGGAGTAAGTTAAAACTGAATCTGATGAGGAAGTGATCATGATCTCTAGGAAAACTGTTTGGAGGCTAGGGTGTTCTTTTTCTTCCAATTTTGTATTTAAAAGGTGCAATCAAAATAAATTTCCCATGTTTGGGGGCTATATTGAATAGAAAATATCAAATTAATATGAAGGTTTGGTAAATAATAATTTCATTTCTAAAGATTAGTGATCAATAAGAAAATACATACAGGGTTTTTATTTTATTGCATTTTGAGGTACAAACATGTTTATCAAACAACTACCAGATAACAACCCACCATGCCAAACATCCTTTTAAAAAAGTACATATGAGGGTATATTTGAGTGGGTTATTATGAGATACTAAGTGGACCTGATGGTTCTTCATGTAATGTATTGGTTTCTAATCTAGAAAGATCAACGTAGGTAGTCCTCAATATCTGAATAATGATGATCATAACTGAGAATGTTTATAATGAAGTAATATATGTTTTTTCATTCAAAAAATCATTATCTTTCACGAGGAAGTCATATAGTGATCACTATAGGGTCTTCACATATATAATGAATGTTTTAACTCTACGAGTTTCATTAATATCATTCGGTTTAAGTGGTATTTCTTGAGACTATTGAATGATTACTAACAATCATTTGTACAGTGATACCCTACCTATTTCTTCATCAATTTGGTGATGGAAAAAAACATTCCATTGTGGTTTTCTATAAAGCATCATATTTTGATCATGTTTCATTTAATTTTACTAAACTATTTATTATTTTGGGGAGGCAGAATGCTAAGGATGTCCTTTTCCATCTTATGGTCAACTTAAATGTTGTGATGACATTCGAAAAAGATGAAAAGTTTCCCTATGATACACTTAAAGAACACATTAAGGGGTTCATTATAAGACTTCGCTATCATATATTTCGGAAGGGTGTATGAAGATCATCCAAGGGTCAGACTGTTGTCAGGATATAACCACTAGTTCACCAATATAGAATTCAACAATAATCCCTAATAAGGGTCTAAAAAAATTATTCATGTCACATTGGTATGTGACATTGATGTTATTTATGTCTAAGGTACTTACCCGATAGTAAAATACTCCTTGGACCCCTGAAGGGGGTGTATTCTTCATCTTCTAAGGCCATCCAAATTTGGTTTTACCCAAAATAGCCATTCATGAAAGTGAGGTATTAACCACCATACATTTCATCAATCAATAGCTCTTTTTTGAACTAGGAAGTTAACTTTTGGAAAGATCTAATTGAGATATATGATAATAATAAACACACAGATTTTTATTATTTTTATTCAATAATAAAATGATATTGGATACTAATTTTGGATAATAGGATTCTATGATGATGTCAACCATGATGATTTTTTTCCATGTCTGCAACAATTTTGGATTCATGAGTTGAGTGTATCCTTTTGGCTTCTTATTTTATCCTCAGCAATCTTCTGAAAATCCCAAGCGGTCGGTGGCCACTATGGGATAATGTATTGGAATATCAATGTAATTATAAGTGAAAAAATTACAATTATTGATTTATGATCGAGTTATATATCTTTTTTTCTTATGAATTCTTTTCCACAATGATCAAGGTGGGGAATGTGTGCTTTTTTTTTTCTAGGATTTATTCCCATGAACTCATCAATCGTGGTGGTGACACCAACCTAAAATGTAAGAGGGGAATCCCTATGTTCTTGTTCCTCTTCCACTCCCTCATGGTTTACATATTCCACCTATTCCTAGTAATTTGGTGACAGAGAAGTTTTCTTTGTGTTGTGGGAGGAGTAAATTGTTTTTCATTCGAAATACAACGAAATTACTTCCCCCTCGATTGATGGAATGTAGAAATTTTTGAGCTATGAAAGGGAAAATAAGGGATTGAAAATAGTAATCTTCATTTTATTCCATTTCCATGAAAAATTACTCCACTCATAATAAAATAACATGGATTTTGTGAATATCAGGTGATAGAATGAAGAAATTTTCATTTGGTATACCCTTTCCACTCAGAGAGTTGACAACTTCTCCGACATTGCCAAGTTCATTTTTCACGAATGACATCATGGAATTCACTAGAATTTTTCACTATTTTTAATACACATCATTGATTTTATTGATTAGAATTATGTAATCTACACCGATCTACTCTAAAATTATAATTGTGATCTTCTCAAGACCATTCGGTGTGTTGGTTTGAGAAACATCAACAATCAAATACTGTTTCTTTTTCATCAGGTAGAATCCGGTTCAATGTATAGTGATTCAAAGGACATAAATGGGTCTTTATCACCATTCAATTTTCCAATTTTTCCAATTTATACAATATTTTAGGCATTGGTGGTTTTAAGAGGAGATAAATACAAACTAATATAGTGAACGTCTTTCTAAGAGAAAGTAGATGGATGTATCTTACCAGACCACCCTAAATTCCATGTCTGACATGAGATCCCTAAACTAAGTCATGTGTTTGATTTTTTTTGGATTGTTTTCTTCATTATTTACAAAATCATTTAAAATTAATGTGTAATGGGACAAATGATATTCATAAAAACCAGTTGATGATAGGTTCAGATCAAAACGAGGTTAACTCTTGAGTCATTGTTAATAAATGCTCGTTAAATATCAGTATCATTCATCCTTACAGATATATATAGGGGTCAGAAAATTCCCTATATATTATCATCACTATAATTTTATGTGAATGATATGATCGTGTGGTATTATGAAACAACAGTGTATTCATGATATACAATTGAAGAAACTACCTCATATTAAAATTCTTGGGGGCTTGAAAAAGCCTCTTTGAGTGCATCATGGAGGACTTTAGAAATACTCAAAGAATCTAAAATTGATAACTTGGAAAAAACCAAGTCTAATTGGAAAAAAATATCATACATTTTGTCCAAATAACTAGATTTTCAGCATGGTGACACTCTTTTGTGGGTGATTTCATAATTTAATTAATTTATGTGGATGGATTAGTGATTCGAACAGGGGCTGAAGGTGTTTCAGCTCTTGGTGGATTAGGTCGAGAAGGATCATCTTCACACATATAAATATTAGGTCATGATGTATCTTATGGATAATATTCCAGGATGACCATGTCGGGATGGCCCTTTCATGTGTGGAGGAACATTATTTCTCCTATTTAGCTTCTTGAACAGCTATCCCATGAGTTTCGGCTGCATGAACTGTTCGAGCAGGGATGCAGTTAGATTAGTGACTCCTAGTACGACTGTGTCTTCCCTTGTACCCTCATATCTGATAGTATATAACTATTTTTCTCCAATCAATAATTTGGAATTAATTTTCATAATCTTAATCATCATCTAATAAGGGATCTATTAATTAGATACCATTAATGGTGCCAAATATCAACTCATCATCATATGCTTATTCGGTCTGGTTGGTTGACTAGTGTTGTAGCATTTGGTGGGGTGGTTCCCATGATTCGTAGACTATAGGAATGATGTCCACTAAATTAAAAATAATTGAATTCGAACACTCGCACATTCTATGTTTTTCTTATGGATCTTATCACCATGTCATTTTTAGTAGGGCTGGATTTCAGAAGACTGCACTGCTGAGGGAATCAGACGTGTTGTAGAAAAAGATTCACGGGGCATAGTTGGATTTTGAAACTATACTCATTAGATAGAATGATTAAATTTGAACATTTTGATGACCATATAATAACAAAATTTATTCATACCATTTATGTTTACATCCTTCCATTCATTCTTCTCATCCAGATTGGTAGCAGAAACAGATACCAGTTGCATAGGTTTCATTCCTAGCTTCACTTTCCTGATGTCCAACATTTTTATCTGGATTTATTTTGAAAGGAATAATTCCTATATGTAGTTCCCCAATTATCGATGGAATGGGAATAGTTTGTGAGATCTTCATCACTATCCTAGCTACTATTCTTCGGTTTTAGGAACATGATCAATTTGGTATCCAATACCAAGATAATATATCTGGATATTTGGTCACATAGAAAAGAATAGAAATTTTATTATTCTCCTCAAATATTTTGGCCTCTTCTCTATTTTATCATTTTGAAAAGGAAGTCATTTTTTCTAATTTTATGATGGTAGAGCTTCATGATATGGTGTAGGATTTGGAGTTATAAAGAGTTAAAGGGATTTCTTAATTATAAGATTGACAATATAAGATTTCCCTATTCTCTTTCCTTGATCTGATAGAATTACATAAAACTTAGCCTTGGTCGGTGATATTGAATATTATACTTTTTTATAAAATAATGGTGACATCTAAAACCCCTCAATTGTATTTCATAGGGATGAGTGGTGTGCAGAAATCATTATGAAGATTAACTATAAAGATGGGAAACAAGTCTACTTGAGGAAGGTGTAGGTTTAAATTGAATGTCAATACTCTCTTACAAGAACAATAATCCTAGACCCTCTCATTATTCCACATTTTTCATTTTTACTGGTCTAGGACTATAGTCTCTTATTTTGTAGAGATGAATTGGAAACAAAACATCCAATGGAAAACTTCCCACCCCATAATTAACCAAACCGATGAGCTGGTGTACCAGACAAAGGGTGGTCTCTACAGTGATTTCACAATGAAACTAAGTTTCACTACTTAATTTTATTTTGGGGATTCCATATTGGGATCACATTAGGATATTAAATGTTTCATGTTCTAATCTGGGTCCCCATAACAATTAAAAATTGGAAATTAAGGATTCTTAGAGTTCGGTAGTGGAAGTATCAGATCAACCCAGTTGGTGTAAGGATTCTTCTCTAATTATACAGGCGGAAACCAATCTTCCTTGGATTCTAATTGAGGTGTTATATAATCAATATTACACATAATCCCTTGAATAATGTATGGATAGGTAGGATCATCAACATTGTTATCAATCGGTAGGTCCATTTGTCGTGGAAATGAAGTAACTCCCAATTTTCCACCATAAGGGCCATGTATATTGGTTTTTTATCCCATCTTGATTGGGTTTTTTGGATTTATTTCGGTTGTTGTGAAAAACCCCCTTTGTTGAGGTGTCCCATATGGTAGCTCATTCCAAGGATATTGTTAAAGAACATATCTACTAAGAGGAATGCCTTGTACTAGTTATATATTGAGTCTCCACAATTCATTCATATCATCCCACATTTGAGAAAATATTCCCTCAATATTGAGGGGTTAAACATTTTCATGGATTAGGTGAGGTACAAAAATACCATTTCCCTTTTCTTTTTTGGGTTGTTAGTGAGGAGGTTATGGTTGAGTGATTGAGATAATGCATCGATTTAGGGATAATCTGTAGTTATTTGTAAACATGCATCCTTTAGTTGTTTTAGTGTGTACGATGTTTACAAGTGATTATTCCTCCAATATCTCCTCCTCCAAATTGGACTCATGTTCTATATGGTATGCGGGGGTATTGTTAATGAAATTCCTTTATTAATAATTATTTGAAGGATTTTTGTTAGTATCTTTTATATATTTACATTTTGAATATTCCGCATGAGGAAGTTTACTCTCACTTGATGATTCTATAGGAGATGTTTAGCAGATGGTGATCATCAGGTAATCTATAGACTGTTCAGTCATGGGTGTTCCCAATGAGGATATCAGATCATGGGATGGGAAAAGAGGGAGTGTTAATGATTTGTTATTTCCCCAAATTAAAATAATACTTACATATATTATGTAAGAGGTTGTTAGGTTAAAAATCCCTCCAAGCCTGAGGGATGGGGCTATTCCCATTCTACTTTCATAACTCTTTGGGGATGGTTTGAAGATCATTAATGTTCTATTGAGAAAGTCCCTAGCCTATGGGATGTGGTAGGTCATGGATTATTGTGGCTACTACTTCCATAGAAGGACATTTGATTTTACAATGTTTTGTTCAAATATGTGTAGGGTGAATCATTTGGTATGAAATTGAATCATTTGATTCCAATGATGATTGCACCATTTCTGATAACTTCACAATCTAACGACTGAATTCTCTTTAGATAAAGGATTTTTATATATTTTTAAGATTCTTTTTGAAATATTCTTTCAATAAACTTATCTCTTCATACATAACATCGATAGGTGTCAGTTGGGGCCAATTATGGCTGAACATATCTTTGGTTATTAATAGAATCCCTTTATTTAATCCGAACAAAATCTATTATGCTAAAATAAACCATATTTGGTGGGATTTATTAATTAGGGAAGATGGAAAAATGAAAGACTCCCCGTTCACCACATCCATGGATATGAACACTAGATGGGTAATCTACGATCAACATTCACAATCATTGTTGCATACTGAGAAATAAAAATTGAATGGAACCTTACTATTTCTTGAGCTTTGGTTATCAAGCTTCCTGGAGAGCTTCCAAGTAAATTTTTCATTTTATCCCTTCAATTACCTTCACATGAATTTGATAATAGTCTTAGGGTAATATATTTTTTCCTAAGTGTTAATGAGTGTGCAATATATTGTGATGAATTTCATGCTCCTAGTCTTCTAAAAATACCTCTATAATGAAGTAACAAGGGTTTCTAAAGTCCATAACTTGATTGGTATGTTTTCATTATTTAGTTGTTTCCTAATGTCCAGCATGTCATCTATATCTCTTACCAAAGGATCCTCAACATGATTTGAGTATAGTGGATTATTCCCTACAACTTTATCAAAATAACTTATATTGGTTGGTACGTCCTCTAATACATTAGATGATAGGATATCCATGTCTCATTTTGAGATTGATTGTTTCCTTTGGTATCATCCTGCTGAGAAATAATTTCACTTACCAATTACATGGTCTCGTATATGACGAGACCTATTTTCCAAAGTACCTCACAATAAGAAGGAATTATCATCACTAAATTTCTAAGTAGACGACCCTATTGAAGATGTGAAACACAACTATGCAGAGGACTTTTTTAGAAAATTACATCATTGGAATGACTTAATTGTTGTATTATAGGAAGGGAAAGACCCTCTTTCTCATTGATATTCAATACACATAGAGGCAAGTCTTGATTCCAGTCAAGAGATGGGATCTCATGATCCATCATATTGTAATGATGAAGAAATCCTCCATAGTGATGTTTATGAGGAGGGCCTTTAGGATTACTATTACTACTTATATAATTTATTAACGGGGGAGTTTTATCACAAGAAACTATTGATAAATGTCTAAGGGATTCATGAACTCCAACATTTAGTAGAGTTGGATCAGAGATCAACTCTTCATGATCCAATTATGTCTAGTGAGGGTTCTTTTGGATTCGATATTTTGAGAGAAAGGGACCAAATATAATAAAATATTATATGATAAAACATGAATCATACTATACATATGCATTAATTGTAACAAACCTTTAACCCCATGAGAGTTATTCTTTAAAGCGATAAAGAAGAAGCATCTGATCTGACCAAAAACATAGTCCATTCCACCAGAGGAAGAGGTTGGAGTAATGGAAGAGGAAAAAAATGAATTTGATGTCAATTTACTAACCCATCATTTTATCCAAAATAGTCACCTCTGACTAACAATATAGATACCACCCACATGCATGAAGAAGGTGGAAGGAATGTAGTGGGATCTGTCCCACAAGAACGGCTGGAGGATTACTCCCTGAGGGATGCCCTAAAATTGGTTTTAGGGGAATAGAGGAGGATATCATTTTTTTTCTTCCCACATGGAACTGTATGTCCTTGGTATCTAAGATGATCAGGGATGGTAAGGGTCCTAGAATTCATGTATAATAATGGGATGTCCCAAACACCACCCCTAGGGTTAGGGTCATGATTTCAAAAAGAAGGAATACTCAAAAGTACCCCGTGGACACTACCTGTCATGAATAAGAAGTACAAGATACCTCTGACCAAATTCATGAATACCCAAATGGGAGACACACTATTGTGCCTCACACCATGTTTTTTAATGTTTGTAAGATTTTTTGTAGTTTTCAATTTGGTGCCTCTTAGATGAGGGGGACAAAAAATAGTGTCCATGTCATTGGTTCCTTTGAAAGAGGAACTATGAAGTGGATCATTCAGGGTAACGTTAAGGTGATCCAAGGGGGTATTGTGAATGTTATTCCTACAAAAACTAAAAGAACTTTACGTATGTATACTTGTGTGACCTTGAAGTGTTTTTGGAATTGGACAACCTAGAAAACAAAACCTGGGCGAGGATTTACTAAAGGCAAAAAGGGTTTCCTTAAGTGTTCCTAAATGTATTCCATGTGGGTCCCTGGTTAGGGAAGTGGACCTCTCATTATAGTTAGTAAAACATTATGGAAATGGTTATTCACAAATGGATTTTCTATTTAAGGTCCCAGAATAACTTATCGCCACTAACCTCTTAACTCCATCTTCTATCAGTTTTTAGAGAGCTACCTAGATGGTTTATGAGAGAATGCATGAGGGACTAGTGATAGTTGACTATCAGGAGTCCTTAGGTATTTTTCATCATCCTAAATAAGGATCCTCATGGTAAAATTTTTATGAAAATATGGGACCTTGGGAAATTTTTTTTTCTTAAACATTTCTATCGTGCAAGATGATGCACATGTCCATCATGCAGGATCATACACAGGTACCCATTGCACCGAAAATGTATAGAGGGACCGGCATGAAGGGTCTCTGGCAATTGGGTGTATCCTTTAGTATTATTAACTTCTATTCTTTTCACATCCTTAATTAATTTTCTTTTAAAACCTTTTCCTCCATGTGAAAAATTGGATTGTCAATGGTAATACATAAAAATAAAAAATGACAAGAAGAAAAAAGACCAATGGATAACTCCCCGAGCATTCAGATCTCCAGGTTATTCATGTGTTCATATAGTCCCGTGTACAAGTGTAATCACACAACAATTAATCCATAATCCTAAAAATAAAACTATTAGGTCTATTTGGGTACCCTAGTGTAATTGATTTACAAACTGGGTATGAGAAATACCCAGTAGGCCACCACCACTAGTGTCTAGTGCAACCCAATTTGTGAATAAAAACTACATCAGTGTGCATGTATAATAAATAAAGTAGTACATAAATGAATATAAATAAATTGGATTAGGTTTCATAAGATTACTTGTATGACCATACCTACTATATCCAATGCTATAATATTTTTTAAATTACAACATGTATAAATATATATATGTAAACATATATATATATATATATATTAAAATATATAGACGCACCATTGAGGACCTAAGGATGAAGGCCAAGGTGTCAAAATAATAGTAATACAAGGATCATTTATTTAATTGTGGAAATTATCAAAGACATCCTAACATGATATCATTCCTAAATTCATAAAATTCTACATGTTTTCAAGGTACTAGGGTAAGTTGATAGATTTCATGTATACTTATTGTCTCTAAAACATAGAGAAAATTCAGGTAGTAAAATGTTTGTGGATATAAAACCATTAGTTTCTCAAGGAACAGAGGTATAATCCAAGGAATAATAATATAGTAATCCCCCTAATTAGAAAACACTTGTCATATATATTTAAGAACAATCGTGATATAATTCATGTTTCTTATGATCCCATCCCAGCAGTTCTTTAACGAGGAACCCAAAAATCTTCCAAGGAGTAACATAATCTAATTTATTCTATAATCCCATCCGTGGAATTCCGTAATGAGGAATCTCAAGTATCACTCATAAAGTCTAATTACAATACCACACTGTTCAAGTTGTTCTATAAAAATGACACCCAAGTATAACTTAGAGAATAAAGAAAAATCATGTAGACTATGATAAAATCAAAATAATAATATAAAATGAATCCCTAGTATCTCTATAAGAATTAAATAAATCATGTATCCTATGAGATTTTCCATGGTGTTCCTTAATAAGGGAACTAGTATCACTCTTGGTACATATAAACTGAAACAATATTTGAGAATGTCCAAGGAATTTCAAAATAATGAACCTGAGTATCCCTTGAGGTATAATGTAATTCAAGTATACCATGTTCCTTTCAAAAGTATTTTATTTTTTGGAAACTAGTATCTCTCAAGGAGTTGTTTAATTATCATTCACATTTTGTGTATTAGTATATAATCATAGACCCTGGGCATCCTCCATGCCAATTTCAGGTGTCATAACTCATTTCATTCTGTCTTTTCAAATATCTTCTGTAAAAGATTAACCCAGAATATTTAAAATAATAATACCATGTATGTTTGCATTCTATTTATCATAAATCAAGTAATAATAAATATATTTATGCCCATAATCATGTAACCTACCATAAAAATATCACTATTTAAATTCCCCCTTGTATTAAAGAATATAGAACATGATTTAGGTTATTTTATTAAAAAAAGCATTGTTGAAATACTAACTCATTTATTATAATTCAAAAAAAAAATTAATTATATTTAATTAAGTAAACCTCAATTGTCATTACATCTTAGCCAGATGAGTGTAATTCAATCATTCATAATAACACCCATAAAGGGTGATTAAATTTCCAAAGTGACCATAGGTCACAATATATAATTGAAAAACCCAAAGAGTGCGTGGTTCAAGTTGTGGAAGATAGCCTCAAATAGTTCAATTTAAAATAAAAATAATGATATAAGTTTTGGAAAATAATTTATGTTATTGATTACACCTTTGAAACTAACATATCGGAATTTGTGTGAGCAAAAGAATAGAATAGTTTATAACCATGATAGAATTTTACAAAAAATTATGTGACAACCAACCTCAGGATTAGGAAATTAATTCATCTAATATCTATAATTGATTGAAGATAGAATGAGAGAAATAAATGAATTTGAATACTCTATAAATATAGTTAATAAGATATTTTCTAAAAATATTATTTAATATGAAAATAGAAACTAAAAAATAAGGGATAATGAGTCATAGAATCACCAGTTTTCATCCAATATATTTTAAAATGATCTATCTTTATATTGGATGTAGTAGATTCACCATGTGAAGAGGAGGAATGTATTTTCTTGTGTGGGGGACCCCTAGGAGAGTGACGAGAAAGAAGGCTGAAAAACCTTAAGATTCATAGAGGAAAATTAGTCATTTTCCCATTTTGATATAGTGCATGGTTAGTCCACACTATTTTCCAAACCAATTGTCATCAGTGCATCTCAATTTACTGTTGATCCACCCCCGAATGGGTTTTCCACTCATTTATGGAAGACTATGTGTTATCAATGTTGTGGTACTAGTTATGTGGCACAAACCATATAGGAAAAGGTCATAGTTTTAAAAACCATTAAAAAAATATTAATGTCACCTCTAACATTTATTCATATTTCACATAAGGAAAAGCTAAATTAGGTGCACAATTTATAAATATTTATGCTACACCCTTTAGGGATGCACAATTTCCCCAAAAGGACTCAGATTTTTCAAAACATTATACACACCTTCCCACTTCTCAAAAAAACATTTTTGAGCACAAAAATCTAGATAGACAATAAAACACCACAAACTCATCTTATTTATTGAATACCTTCTAGAAAGAAAAAATTTATGTGGTCAAAATCTTGTATTTAAATTCTGATGATGAGTTTAGAAAATATCCCATCCACCAAATAGAAATGCCAAATTATTTTTGGAAATTTCCATGTTTCAAAAACACTTGTATTTTCATCAGTAGAAAAATTACATTATTGAAACAATTTTATCTAAGATGAACTTCGAAAAAATATCAAACCTCCCCATAGTAGTCCCCATTCCTATTTAGAAGGGGCCTCAAATAGAATATGGAATGTAATGAAGGATCTTTGTGTGCCATAGAACCAAATTTAATCCAATTTTATCAAACAACAACTTATAGGTACTCTTAACAGAATATGGGTTGAAGTAAACCATTTATTTATTGATATATAGGGATCTAGGATATATAAATAAATACATGAAACCCCCTTCCTTTTTCTTTCACTCATATAAAGGAAACAATTGATGAAAATTCACACTCCTAAGGTAAATACATCTCTAATCCGTTAAACCCATAAACTTAGAAACCCTATCGATAAAATCCACAATATGCCACTAAGTTTTCCAATTTGGAGGAACCAAAAATGAAATAAATGAAAATTTATGCATACATGTTTTCTTATAAATGGATTAGATATTAGCTATCATAATTATTTTGAATCATTTCATCAAAATAAATCTTGTTTATGAGTCCCTGAATGAAGCTATAGATTTACATACTTATATTACTCAACTCATCCATACCATTTTCACTTTATATTTTTTCATTTCCTTCATAACTTGATACAAATGTTAACATCTAGATAATAACTCTTGAATTTCCTGACATAGCTCCCTGGAATATGCTATTTCTTGTTTGAAACCCAATAAATCACCATCGGGTCACATACATTCACGCCTCATAGATCCCATCTTCCTCTACCCCTATTTCTCAAAAAATTATGGAAGTTATTAACTATAATTTTAATGTTTTAAAAGGGTCCTTTTCACTACTATAGACTTATTATCAATGGTTTTAAAGTAAATCTGTCTATATGTTTTCTAAATAATTAAATTTTTACTTATTACAAAATTATAAGATGAATATTTTGTTTTAACATATATGGAATGACATGATTTTACCAATTTCATAAATGTTAATTTTTTTGAATATTCCTTTTTTTGTTTTATTTTTTATTAAGAATATGATTTCCCCAATATTCTTGTAATTTTTTGTTAAAATTAAATAAATATAAGTTAATATTTTTACATTCTTTCAATGAAATTTGTAACTCATATAATATTGGTATTTTTCGTCTATGTCAGAATCATTTAAGGATATTTATGTTTTTTATGGGGTTATGATCCAATTGTACCATCATTATTTTTTCATTGGAAAATTTATTATTATTACAATCATAAGATTAAGAATCCCATTAAATTTTCATGGGTTATGATCTAATGATATGATAAATGATTTTTGATCTTATGACCCACATATGTATGGTTTTCATTTTGTGATAATGAGTCTAGAAATTTATGTCACTCTAATGCATTGGGTAAATACATATATATTATGATATTATTATGGAAAATGATTTGATATTATTAATCCCCTATGGGTAATAGGTATGGATTCTTGATCCACTATGATATGAGAAATAAGTGATGATTCCTTATCCTTTATGATGAGATGGTCTGAGGAATTTACTTTGACATATGATATTGTTGTTTTTATAATGACGGGGCCAAATTATTATAATGTTTTGATATGATTCGGATTTGAACTCAGGGATCAGGAATTACTTTTTAATGATTCCCATGTATTATGGCATACTAATTATTTATTCCCTTAATCATGATTATGGTATATGAATTGTTGGGTATGACTTTATATTGGTAATCACATGTTATCATAGCCATATCCTTATAATATTCTTATATATGATCCTTTATTGATGCCACCCATGTTCACCCTCACTGTGAATCTAAGCTCACCTCATCTTATATTATCATATTTACCCATGTTATGAATAAAGTTATGGAATATGATGAGTCTATAAGGGAACCTTATGTAAATAATGATGTTTGATATCGTGAATATTATTCATAAATATGATTTTTATTGATCTAGTATTCATGTAAACAAGTCATTTATAGTTCTCAGGTGTGTTAATATGGGGGATATAATGATTATCCATTAAAAATATTTTATATATATGTATGTTATTATTTGGTCTCTATATGTTTTAATATATTTGGGTTTAGTTATAATTTTATATTAAGATTAATTATCATTATATAAAACCATTATGATAAGAGTATGAATAGGATAATATCCTGAAGATTTGTTAAAATAGAAATTGTGTTTGTTTCCTTGAAAATAAATCCCAATCCTGATATTGTTATGTAGATAAGAAGATGGAAAAAATGACCCTACTGTTAAAAACTTTTAAAGGGATGGATTAGGTATTAACATGATCCTCACCAGAGCATGATGAGTGGGGATAAGATCTGAAACCTAACTTGACACCCCCAGTGGATATGATCATGTTACTTCACATTATATTTATGAACCATTATGAAGAATTTAAATAAATAATGATAAGATACAGCCTAGGTTAAACCTATGGTGTCATGCAATGAAATAAGTTTCATAATATAGGAGATCATATGATTTTTTTTAAAATAATATGATTATTTACATTGATTAATAATGTTTTATGATCACATCATCATTTTGGTTTTAGTAATGTAATAATGATTGAATGGTCATGTTGAGGCAGTGGCATGCACTCTCAAATATTGAAGTATCTTATCTAAGATTATTCATAAATATTCCTTTATATTATAAAAATTATTTAGGTATGTTTAGTGATATCCATAATGATTAATGTTCAGTTATAGGTGAAAAATCCTAATTTTATACTCATAAGATCTCAAGTATATAGCTTTTCATTGGTAGAAGTGTCTGGGAATATGATTCCTGTAAAATTTTAAGCTCTCTATTTAAATATTATGTGATTTTGGGAGGAGATTGAATCTATTTATATGGATCTGATATCAATTATTGAGTATGGAAAGTCACATTTTATATTTTGAATCAACCTATGATTTTATTTTGGTGAAATTTTCAATATGAACCCAAAATGGATGTTACGTCCATTGTATAAGCTTTTCTATTGATTCATCAGGAATGACATTCTCAAATTGTTGGGGAGAAACTCAACATTGATTATATGCCTACCATTCATGATTACAAGGATGTATTTCTAGATATATCTAATCTTCTTCCCAAAATCATGAAGTTATATTTCTAATTGAACTCATACATGGTAATATAACTATTTCAAATACTCTATATTTAATGTCTCGATTGAGTTTTTTGAATTAAAGAAGTAACTCTTTAATAATCCTCATAATGGATTCATATTCAATAGTATTTCACCATAGAAAAAAACAAGTTCATTTTTTGTTAAACGTTGTGTGGGTTAACATGTATTTATATTGATTATTGAGAACATAAAATTATCACTATTAAGGAAAATTTCACTTTAACCTTTATGAATTATTTTATGATGAGTTAAGAAGATATAAATAATTTTAGAATATTGAAAAATATTTCATAACATCATCAATTGATGAAAAAAATAGTAATATTAATTAAATATTTTCATGTGAGGTATAGGATATAAGATCCCATCTATTTTTCTAGGTGCGTCTCTCTATGAGGTTGTTGTTAATCTTTTCATTGCACTTTTGTTTTCTTCATGAAACTTCATCTTTTGAATAAACATCGATTTGGGTTATAGGAAATCATTGAATAGTACTAGATAGTATCCACGGGGATAGATTTGGTACTATCCCCAAATGATAATGGGTTAAATGACTAAATGATATGACTCATGTCAACAAGGTTCACCCTCCTTTTCGGGAGCCTGCCTGATTAGAACTCCACAGTTAAATGTGTTTGGCCTGGAGTAGTGATCAGGATGGGTGACCTTCTGGGAAGTTTTCCAGGGTGTGTGTGAGTGAGGACAAAACACACTCGAAAAAACACGTGTTGGCCCGTGGGTACTATCATTTTTCAGATGATCCGTTCAGGCACGTGGGTGGACCTTGGTGTGGGTCCCACGTGTCTGTGGGGCAATGGGGGTACCTAGTGAGCCAGGACCCGACGATCATGTTAAGGCGGGGTAGTTGTGCTGTCACCAGGACCTAGTTATCACATTTGGTAATAGAGGAGGAACCCAGCCTTATGTGTGGTGCACTACCTAGGTTGAGATGTAGGGCCCACAACGAGGGTGTTGTTCTCTAAAGGGGGGGTGACTGTAACATCCCCAAATGATAATGGGTTAAATGACTAAATGATAAGGATCATGTAAACAAGGTGCACATTCCTTTTCAGGAGCCTGCCTGATTAGAACTACACAGTTAAGTGTGCTTGGCCTGGAGTAGTGATCCGGATGGGTGACCTTCTGGGAAGTTTTCCTGGGTGTTTGTGAGTGAGGACAAAACACACTGGAAAGGAAATGTGTTGGCCTGTGGGGACTATCATTTGTCAGTTGACCCGTTTAGGCACGTGGGTGGACCCTGGGGTGGGCCCCACATGTCTGCGGGGCAACTGGGGGTACCTGGTGGGCCAAGACCCAACGACCATGTTAAGGCGGGGTGGTTGTGCTGTCATCGGGACCCAATTGTCACATATTTATTGTGTAAAATGACCTAATGTTTGTGGATGTATACTTGTTTGGATTTTGGAGTCTATATATAAATGGTTTATGCGATTCATGGGTTCTGGGGGAGCTGAGAAACTTCTAAACTTCGTCAGATTGTTTATAAAAAAGGGGCTTAAATATCTACTAAGTAACATTTAAACATCGTGTAAAGGGATTACAAATCATGTAAACAAGGTGCACCTTCCTTTTCGGGAGCCTGCCTGATTAGAACTCCACAGTTAAGTGTGCTTGGCTTGGAGTAGTGATCAAGATGGGTGACCTTCTGGGAAGTTTTCCAGGGTGTCTATGAGTGAGGACAAAACACACTGGAAAGGACATGTGTTGGCCTGTGGGGACTATCATTTGTTAGATGACCCGTTTAGTTTATGCGAATCTTGGGTTCCGGGTGAGCTGAGAAACTTCTAAACTTCTTCAATTTGTTTATAAAAAATTTTCTGAAATATCTACTAAGTAACATTTAAACATCATGTAAAGGGATTAAAAATCATGTAACTGTTTGAGGGTTTTAATAAAAAAATCCAAGGGGTTGGTATTTTCACATATTTTATTAAAAACCTTTACACGATATGTAATAACATTACACAGTATGTAAATGCCCGACCATTTATTTTAATAATTATGGTTGTCAAAATTCTCATTTTTGGGCTACATATATTCTCCTCTAGACCCTAGTGAATTCTCCAAGTGATTATTGGGTGCCAACATCCCATATAGACATTTTATTTTTATGAGCCATCTCTAGTAAGTCGTTTCGGTCAGGTTTCTTCATTCTCTCCCTTCTTCTCCAAATATCGTGGTGAAATCCTATGACTAATTTATTATTTTTTGTTTTTATAAGGGTAATTTTTTATTCAGGAACCCCTTTTCAAACATCCACAGATTCCCCCTTGTGGGTATTGGTTTTTGGAAGTGTTGTTGGATCATCGGTTAATGTTAAGGGTTCTAAATATTAACAATGTGGTTTAATAATTTTCAAGTTTATGAAATATTGGGATTGGGCCATCATTGTGTGCAAAAAAAATAATTAAATTAGCAAATGTAAATTTCCCTTGAATCCCTTTGGTTTAAAATGGATTTTTAACTATCTTATGGTACCCCATGAGGTGAGAAAACCATGATTCTAAATCAATTTAAAAATGGATTAAATTATGTTTTTCAAAATGGGTTAAATGACTAAATGATATGGATCATGTAAACAAGGTGCACCTTCTTTTTCGGGAGCCTGCCTGATTAGAACTCCACAGTTAAGTGTGCTTGGCCTGGAGTAGTGATCAGGATGGGTGACCTTCTGGGAAGATTTCCAGGGTGTCTGTGAGTGAGGACAAAACACACTGGAAAGGTCATGTGTTGGCCTGTGGGGACTATCATCTGTCAGATGACCCATCTAGGCTCGTGGGTGGACCCTGGGGTGGGCCTCACGTGTCTGCGGGGCAACTGGGGGTACCTGGTGGGCCAGGACCCGACGGCCATGTTAAGGCGGGGTGATTGTCCTGTCACCGGTGTCACGACCCGCCCTCGGGGTCCGTGCCGTGACTACCCCAAGCCCGCCTTCCATAGGCCAGGGGCTGGCGACTAGCACCAAGGAGTAAATCCCGGTAAAAAGGGAAGGCATTGCCTTTGTAAAGTAAACAAACACCACAGAGTAAGCAAGCGGAAAGTAAACACTAAGCAAAAGCAGAGTACAACTGAAGTGCGGAAAAGTAAA
This sequence comes from Viscum album, assembly GCA_963277665.1. NCBI lineage: Eukaryota > Viridiplantae > Streptophyta > Magnoliopsida > Santalales > Viscaceae > Viscum > Viscum album. The sequence continues at coordinate 1,989,885,587 of OY728141.1, forward strand.
TGGGCCAGTATACAAACCCAAACTGAAATTAAAGTACAACTCGAAAGGGAAAACAAAAACTGTAAGTAAAGCCGCTACACCGAGCTGTCCACTGGAGATCCCACCTCAAGGGTGGGTACAGATAGCTCCACTTCTCCTCGGGTCCCACCGTCCGCTCCGAGCACGTCCCGCCCAGTGGTCCACCTCCAGGTACCGTCCAGCTCTGCAAGCCTCAGCCAAGATCAACGTTGTCCGTCGTCTGCAACCAACACGACGTAGTGCGGGCATAGCCCATGCAGGGGTGAGTATAAGCTACTCAGTAGGGACCCCGAGACCCCTGAAGGTCTCTAAAAATCCACAAAGGATAAACCACAAAGAAAGGTACAATCACGAAGTAACAACCGACACTGCTTAGGTATATGCCCATACATATACCTAAGTCATCAATTCAAATACGCTCCAACCTCCGAGCCCAAGTACAACTCAGTCCACACAGGAAAGTAAACGTATTCCACACAGGAAAGCAAAACGAAATCCACACGGGATAGCACAACACAATCCACACAGGAAAGCAACAAGATTCAGCTCACACAGGTATACTTCTTCAAAGGACGATAAAGATGATCTCTGATCCATCTAAGTCGTCGGACCCACGAAGGATCGATAGGTAACTAACCCCCGCAAAAGACCCACACAGGATCGGGCCCACACAGGACCTGTAGGCGCTGGTTCACACAGGACCGCTGAGCGCAAAGACCCAAACATGATCGGACCCACACAGGATCGGGCCCACACAGGACCTGTAGCACTGATTCACGTAGGATCGCTGAGTGCTGTAGTCGTCGTCGTCGAATCCACACAGGATCGGGCCCGCACAGGACCTGTAGCACTGATCCACGTAGGATCACTGAGTGTTGTAGTCGTCGTCGTCGAATCCACACAGGATCTCTATACTGTCGTCGTCGCAGCCACAGTAGGAGTAGCAGTAACAGTAGTAGTCACAGTCGCAGCCAGCACTAGGGTTCCCGCACATAGCAAGCTCGTTCGGAGGGTCCGCTCCACGAGCCAAGAGGCTGATACATCAACTGTCACAAAGTCCAGAGTTGATGTATCCAAAAGTTCCGTATCGTCAACAGGAACTCAACGCAACAGACGGCGGGTCGATCGGACGCCCGGTCTGAGAGTTATTGACATTTTCGTCCCCGGGGCCCGGTTGGTTTTTAAGGAAAAACCAACCCGACCGTACTCCACCTGCGTCCAAACCTCAGGCGGAGTATGCCAAAAGATCCGTCTCACTAAGATGAACACAACAAAGCTGCCGGCACGTCGATCGGACGTCCGTAGCTCAAGATATGAGCGTTTCCGCTCCGAAGGCCCGGTTGGTTTCGTGAACGAACCAACCCGGCCGAACTCAAAGTAATCCGAAACCTTGAGTGCGATAAACTGAAACGACCGTCTCGATCCAAGGATCGCATTGCCGCTGACGGTTCGTCAATCGGACGTCCATTCTGAAAGATATCAGCCTTTCCGTCTCACACCCACCCTGGGAAACTTCCCAGGAGGTCACCCATCCTGATCACTACTCTAAGCCAAGCACGCTTAACTACAGAGTTTTAACCACATAGGCTCCCGAAAAAGAAGGTGCGCCTTGAGTATAGTATACCAAAACGACCGTCTCGATCCAAGGATCGCGTTGCCGCAGACGGTTCATCGATCGGAGGTCCGTGGCTCAAGTTATGGCCAAAAGACCGAAGTCGTCTCGAAAACAGGGGGGTCCGGGTCCGGGCCGACCCGGCCCGACCCCCCTGGTCTGACCCGAACCGGGTCGACCCGACCCGAATCCGACCCAAACCGGGTCGGACCGACCCGGTCCGCTGGACCCGGCCCGGCCGGTGGCGGCGCGACGACGCGGTCCGGCCAGCGGCGGCGCGGCCAGGGGGCCGCGCATGTGCCGCACGCGGGGGGGGGGGGGGGGGGGGGGTTAACCCCCCCTTTTTTCGGATCTCAGCCGGCCTAAGGCTGGCCGTTTCTTTCTCACGCGGGACCCACGGGTGCCGCCTCCTAACCAAACCGGCGGCCGGCGCGGCCGACCGCCTTCTTCTTCTCCGCCGCGGCCGTAGTCGCAGCTCTTCCCCGATCTCCGGTGGCCGGCGAGGCTGGCCGCCTTCTGGCTGCTCCGCCGCGGCCGTAGGGCCGCGACCCTTCATGATCTCCGGCGCCGGCGGCCCGGCTGGCCGCTGGTCGCCTCCTTGTTCCGCCGCGGCCCGTCTCCGGCCGCGGTCTCTTTCGTAAACAACGACGCGGTGCGTCGGCACCGCGTTTTTTCATTGCAGCTCGCTCCGGCCATTAATTCTTTTGTTCCCGCGCGGTTGCGACGACACCGCGCTGTCTCCGCTAAATTGACACGAAAGAATAGAAGGGGGAGGAGAATCGGCCGTGTTCGTGCGGTCCGGTCTCCTCCCGTTATAACGATATCAGTTGGCCAATCGTATAAACACAACAAAGAATGTTTCACAATTTTTAATAAAATTTGGAACTACGCCCAACGGATTATTCTTTCATGTTCGAGGGAATGAAAACACGTAATTTAAAAAGGACAAACCCCCTACCTTGAAAATTGACGTCACACGTCGGTTATCGCAGAGGAAGGCGTCGCGGCGTTGGACGTAGATTCCGTGGACGTCGGGGTGCGTCCGAGGAGGGAACGACGTCTCTTCACTTGTCGCTTAAGACGAAGAAGAGACGTACGTTGTCGTTGGCGATGATTACCACGGTCAGCGACTTCTCCCTTGTCGAGGAGGAAGATGAAGACGGAAGAATCCGGGATGCCGAGTCTCGATGGTCGTGGGATCGATGTTCTTTGTCGGAGAAGAACCGTTCTTCACGTTCTTCGTCGAAGACGAAGAAGATCTTTAAGTCTCTCAACGATTCTCCCAATCCTCTCAAGTAACAAAGGAACTAACCCAAAAATAAATCAAGCTTACACTTAATTTATTAACACAACCCAACCTTTGGAATTCAAGAGTTTGAATTTCAAAAACTCAAAATTAAACTCACTTATTAATTATACATGAGTTGTATAATTAATTAAAAGTTGTGTTGTCAAGCCTTTAAGAGGGAGAGAGGGGAGTTAGGGAATTTGAGGGGTTTTGGCACATTAAGTGCAAGGGAGTTTAAGGGGGTAGAAGAGAGTTAAGGGGAAGGTGAAGGGTTGGGGCTCGTGTGGGCCCCACCTCACCTTAATCCTCACTTGGTTAGTTAGGAACTTGTGATTCCACCCCAACTTCCACACTTAGGATATAACCACTTAAGAAGATAAATAAAATAAATATTGTATAACAAATTTATTTTACTCTTCATTTCATCTAGAAAATTAAACATCTCCTCCTAGGCAAACGCAACTTCGGGAAAGGTCTCCTTAAGCGAATATCGGTGCTACGAGTTCATCGGTGTCCTCGGATTTCAATTCCGAGCACCGGATCAAAAGTTAGGAAATCCCACTCGTTCGTTCACTGAACGTACCCGAGCCAAACTTCAGAAACTAATTCCGGGCACTCCGGGCCTCGGAATCAGGTGCCGTCAGAAACCGCGCTCTTGTAAAATTCCAAAGAAAATTAAGAAAAAATTTCCCTTGAATTTTACAGGTCTTTACATTACTCCCACCTCAGGGATTTACGTCCCCGTAAAGATACATCAAAACTAGGGAAACAAATGAGGGTACTGAGCACGCATCTGAGCCTCCCGCTCCCATGTGCTTTCCTGGAGGTTCCCATGCTGCCATCTGATGCGCACAAGAGGAATCGATCGCCCACGTAGGACCCACTCCTGTCAATCCTCTATCTCCACCGGGACCTCCGTAAAAGTCGCCTCATCGTCAACGTCATGCTCCCCATGGTCAATGATGTGCGTCGGGTCGTGCACGTATCTCCTCAGCTGAGACACGTGGAAGACATCGTGCACCCGGTGCAACTGAGGTGGTAGAGCCAGGCGATAAGCCACCTCACCAATCCTGCTGAGGACCTGGAAGGGTCCGATGACGCGCGGAGATAACTTGCTGCCTCGGCCAAATCTCCGAATACCACGTCGAGGTGAGACCCGCAAGAAGACGTGGTCGCCACCCTCGAACTCCAGTGGCCTCCACTTCCTGTTAGGATAAGACTTCTGCTGGCTCTGAGCTGTACTCATCCGCCCCTGGATGACCTGGACCATCTTAGGTCCCACAGGAGCTGCAAGATTTCTTCTTTGCCGATAAGAGAAATCTGGTCTCATCCCCTGGATGAACCACATTCTTCGCCTAAAACAGTCAATCCTAACATGGATAATACTAATCCATACCAAGGATGACGTCGTAAGGCCTCGACGCTACTACTAAGAGATTCAACCGTTACTCTCGCCTCCAAGGGTTGAGTCACACTGTCGGCATCAGTGTGTGGTAACTGGGTCTCCTCCAGTAGATGTCTCACAAGTGAGGGTCAAGTCAATAGCCAAAACTGGAACCTCTTAGTAACATCACGAAAGAGGACAGGAACGAAAATATCACAAAGGTATGCGTCTTTTATTATTGCAGCTCATAAAACAAGACGTTACACAAAAGCAACAAGGAACCAGAAGTACAAAGGATGTATCCACTAGTTCTGCTCCTGTCCACCTGCTCTCGGAGCTCTACTGCCTTGTCCACTACTCGGCTGTTGCTCAAGCACTCACCGCTGCTTCTGTCTCAGTGGCTCCTCTAACACCCGCTGATCAATCGTACGAGGATTCAGACAGTCGCGTGCCAGGTGACCCTTCCCGCCACAGGAGTAACATTGTCTGTTTCTGGCACGCCTGGCTCTGACCCCACCTCGGGTGCCCCGCACCACCGGTCCTAAAACCCGAGATCGTCCAACTGCTAGTCTGGTCCTCCTGGACCTCTGCATCATCTGTCTACTGCCCACAGATGACTCAGAAACTGATCAAAAAACACGCGGCAAAGGCAGAAGCTCCTGTACACGCTCGGGGTGTAGAGCTACTGGCACAAACTCCACCCTGAAGAAGGTCTTGAAGTCTTCCAATGCGAAGGTCATCCCATCGCAGAACTGAAACAAGTGGCTCCACCACCTGCCTGCTGCTGCCTGAAGGAGGCTGGCAGCAAAGATCACCATGAAGTCTGCTGGCGTCCTCACTAGCCTAAACACACGTACCACTGCCTCCAGCCATTCCTCTGCTGCCTGGGGATCCGTCTCCCCGCGAAACCTGGGTGGTCGCTGGCGCTGAAACTCATGGAGTGCGCTGAGGCGACGTGCATCGTCAGCGGCTGGTGCTGGAAGCATCGGGGGCTCGGCGGGTAGTGCTACCGCCGGTGCCACTGCTGACAAAGGGCCCTACACCGAGGCCTCATCGCTCGGTGGGCTGTCGTCACGCTCGACTATCGGAACCCTAGCTTGCTGCCGTCGTGGGGCCATCCTGAAAGGAAACAGGTGCGCCACGGTCAAACAGTATACCTGGTGAGCTGACACAAAGAAATCACAAAGAAAACTTTGAAACACACACGCAATCAATGTTTTCATGCATTATGTCGGAAATCAGAAGTCAGGGTCCTGGTGTACGGATACGTCGGCCGCCGCACCAACACTGGACTCCCTGGACTGATAACAACACTCAATACGCTAAACATTATTGCTTCACATAGAAAAGATTAGAGTTTGCGGTAGAACCGAACTCCTCTGATACCAATTTGTCACGACCCGCCCTCGGGGTCCGTGCCGTGACTACCCCAAGCCCGCCTTCCATAGGCCAGGGGCTGGCGACTAGCACCAAGGAGTAAATCCTGGTAAAAAGGGAAGGCATTGCCTTTGTAAAGTAAACAAACACCACAGAGTAAGCAAGCGGAAAGTAAACACTAAGCAAAAGCAGAGTACAACTGAAGTGCGGAAAAGTAAATGGGCCAGTATACAAACCCAAACTGAAATTAAAGTACAACTCGAAAGGGAAAACAACAACTGTAAGTAAAGCCGCTACACCGAGATGTCCACTGGAGATCCCACCTGAAGGGTGGGTACAGATAGCTCCACTGCTCCTCGGGTCCCGCCGTCCGCTCCGAGCACGTCCCACCCAGTGGTCCACCTCCAGGTACCGTCCTGCTCTGCAAGCCTCAGCCATGATCAACGTTGTCCGTCGTCTGCAACCAACACAACGTAGTGCGGGCATAGCCCATGCAGGGGTGAGTATAAGCTACTCAGTAGGGACCCCGAGACCCCTGAAGGTATCTAAAAATCCACAAAGGATAAACCACAAAGAAAGGTACAATCACGAAGTAACAACCGACACTGCTTAGGTATATGCCCATACATATACCTAAGTCATCAATTCAAATACGCTCCAACCTCCGAGCCCAAGTACAACTCAGTCCACACAGGAAAGTAAACGTATTCCACACAGGAAAGCAAAACGAAATCCACACGGGATAGCACAACACAATCCACACAGGAAAGAAACAAGATTCAGCTCACACAGGTATACTTCTTCAAAGGACGATAAAGATGATCTCTGATCCATCTACGTCGTCGGACCCACGAAGGATCGATAGGTAACTAACCCCCGAAAAAGACCCACACAGGATCGGGCCCACACAGGACCTGTAGGCGCTAGTTCACACAGGACCGCTGAGCGCAAAGACCCACACAGGATCGGGCCCACACAGGACCTATAGCACTGATCCACGTAGGATCGCTGAGTGTTGTAGTCGTCGTCGTCGAATCCACACAGGATCGGGCCCGCACAGGACCTGTAGCACTGATCCACGTAGGATCACTGAGTGTTGTAGTCGTCGTCGTCGAATCCACACAGGATCTCTGTACTGTCGTCGTCGCAGCCACAGTAGGAGTAGCAGTAACAGTAGTAGTCACAGTCGCAGCCAGCACTAGGGTTCCCGCACATAGCAAGCTCGTTCGGAGGGTCCGCTCCACGAGCCAAGAGGCTGATACATCAACTGTCACAAAGTCCAGAGTTGATGTATCCAAAAGTTCCGTATCGTCAACAGGAACTCAACGCAACAGACGGCGCGTCGATCGGACGCCCGGTCTGAGAGTTATTGACATTTTCGTCCCCGGGGCCCGGTTGGTTTTTAAGGAAAAACCAACCCAACCGTACTCCACCTGCGTCCAAACCTCAGGCGGAGTATGCCAAAAGATCCGTCTCACTAAGAGGAACACAACAAAGCTGACGGCACGTCGATCGGACGTCCGTTGCTCAAGATATGAGCGTTTCCGCTCCGAAGGCCCGGTTGGTTTCATGAACGAACCAACCCGGCCGAACTCAAAGTAATCCGAAACCTTGAGTGCGATAAACCGAAACGACCGTCTCAATCCAAGGATCGCATTGCCGCTGACGGTTCGTCAATCGGACGTCCAGTATGAAAGATATCAGCCTTTCCGTCTCACACCCACCCTGGGAAACTTCCCAGGAGGTCACCCATCCTGATCACTACTCTAAGCCAAGCACGCTTAACTACAGAGTTTTAACCACGTAGGCTCCCGAAAAAGAAGGTGCGCCTTGAGTATAGTATACCAAAACGACCGTCTCGATCCAAGGATCGTGTTGCCGCAGACGGTTCATCGATCGGAGGTCTGTGGCTCAAGTTATGGCCAAAAGACCGAAGTCGTCTCGAAAACAGGGGGGTCCGGGTCCGGGCCGACCCGGCCCGACCCCCCCTGGTCTGACCCAAACCGGGTCGGACCGACCCGGTCCGCTGGACCCGGCCAGGCCGGTGGCGGCGCGACGGCGCGGTCCGGCCAGCGGCGGCGCGACCAGGGGGCCGCGCATGTGCCGCACGCGGGGGGGGGGGGGGGGGGGGGGGGGGGTTAACTCCCCCCTTTTTTCGGATCTCGGCCGGCCTAAGGCTGGCCGTTTCTTTCTCAGGCGGGACCCGCGGGTCCCGCCTCCTAACCAAACCGGCGGCCGGCGCGGCCGGCCGCCTTCTTCTTCTCCGCCGCGGCCGTAGTCGCGGCTCTTCCCCGATCTCCGGTGGCCGGCGAGGCTGGCCGCCTTCTGGCTGCTCCGCCGCGGCCGTAGGGCCGCGGCCCTTCATGATCTCCGGCGCCGACGGCCTGGCTGGCCGCTGGTCGCCTCCTTGTTCCGCCGCGGCCCGTCTCCGGCCGCGGTCTCTTTCGTAAACAACGACGCGGTGCGTCGGCACCGCGTTTCTTCGTCGCAGCTCGCTCCGGCCATTAATTCTTTTGTTCCCGCGCGGTTGCGACGTCACCGCGCTGTCTCCGCTAAATTAACACGAAAGAATAGAAGGGGGAGGAGAATCGGCCGTGTTCGTGCGGTCCGGTCTCCTCCCGTTATAACGATATCAGTTGGCCAATCGTATAAACACAACAAAGAATGTTTCACAATTTTTAATAAAATTTGGAACTACGCCCAACGGATTATTCTTTCATGTTCGAGGGAATGAAAACACGTAATTTAAAAAGGACAAACCCCCTACCTTGAAAATTGACGTCACACGTCGGTTATCGCGGAGGAAGGCGTCGCGGCGTTGGACGTAGATTCCGTGGACGTCGGGGTGCGTCCGAGGAGGGAACGACGTCTCTTCACTTGTCGCTTAAGACGAAGAAGAGAGGTACGTTGTCGTTGGCGATGATTACCACGGTCGGCGACTTCTCCCTTGTCGAGGAGGAAGATGAAGACGGAAGAATCGGGGATGCCGAGTCTCGATGGTCGTGGGATCGATGTTCTTTGTCGGAGAAGAACCGTTCTTCACGTTCTTCGTCGAAGACGAAGAAGATATTTAAGTCTCTCAACAATTCTCCCAATCCTCTCAAGTAACAAAGGAACTAACCCAAAAATAAATCAAGCTTACACTTAATTTATTAACACAACCCAACCTTTGGAATTCAAGAGTTTGAATTTCAAAAACTCAAAATTAAACTCACTTATTAATTATACATGAGTTGTATAATTAATTAAAAGTTGTGTTGTCAAGCCTTTAAGAGGGAGAGAGGGGAGTTAGGGAATTTGAGGGGTTTTGGCACATTAAGTGCAAGGGAGTTTAAGGGGGTAGAAGAGAGTTTAGGGGAAGGTGAAGGGTTGGGGCTCGTGTGGTCCCCACCTCACCTTAATCCTCACTTGGTTAGTTAAGAACTTGTGATTCCACCCCAACTTCCACACTTAGGATATAACCACTTAAGAAGATAAATAAAATAAATATTGTATAACAAATTTATTTTACTCTTCATTTCATCTAGAAAATTAAACATCTCCTCCTAGGCAAGCGCAACTTCGGGAAAGGTCTCCTTAAGCGAATATCGGTGCTACGAGTTCATTGGTGTCCTCGGATTTCAATTCCGAGCACCGGATCAAAAGTTAGGAAATCTCGCTCGTTCGTTCACTGAACGTACCCGAGCCAAACTTCGGAAACTAATTCCGGGCACTCCGGGCCTCGGAATCAGGTGCCGTCAGAAACCGCGCTCTTGTAAAATTCCAAAGAAAATTAAGAAAAAATTTCCCTTGAATTTTACGGGTCTTTACAACTGGGACCCAGTTGTCACTGATTTATTGTGTAAAATGGCCTAATGTTTGTGGATGTATACTTGTTTGAATTTTGGAGTCTATATATAAATGGTCTATGCGATTCTTGGGTTCTGGGTGAGCTGAGAAACTTCTAAACTTATTCAGTTTGTTTATAAAAAATGGTCTGAAATATCTACTAAGTAACATTTAAACATCGTGTAAAGGGATTACAAATCATTTAAACAAGGTGCACCTTCCTTTTCAGGAGCCTGCCTGATTAGAACTCCACAGTTAAGTGTTCTTGGCCTGGAGTAGTGATCAGGATGGGTGACCTTTTTGGATGTTTTCCAGGGTGTCTGTGAGTGAGGACAAAACACACTGGAAGGGACATGTGTTGGCCTGTGGGGACTATCATTTGTCAGATGACCCGTTCAGTTTAAGTGATTCTTGGGATCTGGGTGAGCTGAGAGACTTCTAAGCTTCTTCAGTTTGTTTATAAAAAATGGGCTGAAATATCTACTAAGTAACATTTAAACATCGTGTAAAGGGATTACAAATCATGTAATTGTTTGAGGGTTTTAATAAAAAAATCCAAGGGGATGGTATTTTGATGTATTCTATTAAAAACATTTACACGATATGTAATAACATTACACACTAGGTAAATGCCCGACCATTTATTTTAAGAATTATGGTTGTCAAAATTATCATTTTTTGGCTACATATATTCTCCTCTAGACCCTAGCGAATTCTCTAAGTGATTTTTGGGTTCCAACATCCCATATAGACATTTTATTTTTATGAGCCATCTCTAGTAAGTTGTTTCGGTCAGGTCACTTCATTCACTCCCTTCTTCTTGAAATATCATGGTGAAATCCTATGACTAATTTATTATCTTTTGTTTTTATAAGGGTAATTGTTTATTCAGGAACCCCTTTTCAAACATCCACACATTCCCCCTTGTGGGTATTGGTTTTTGGAAGTGTTGTTGGATCATCGGTTAATGGTAAGGGGTCTAAATATTAACAATGTGGTTTAATAATTTTAAGGTTTATGAAATATTGGGATTGCGCCATCATTGTGTGCACAAAAATTAATTAAATTAGCAAATGTAAATTTCCCTTAAATCCCTTTGGGTTCAAATGGATTTTTAACTATCTTATGGTAGCCTATGAGGTGATCAAACAATGATTCTAAATCAATTAAAAAATGGATTAAATTATGTTTTTAAAAGTATGTTACTTAAGATGATTCTTTATTATAGAATCCAATAAATATGTTATATTTATTTTTATATAATTGGTAATAATTTTGGAATTAAATTCAATGATGAATATGGAATAATCATTGTAATTCACATAATTAACCACTAAGAATTGTGATGTAATATTGTGATATCCTTTATATATGACATGGATTGTGATCCATGTTGTAATTATTATAAATTGAGATCAATACTAGCTAATGCACATTTATAAGATGTAATGGTAATATTTAGTGGAGTAAGCCTAGTCCCATGCTGTTATTCTTATAGAGAGTGGGTAATACCCAGTGCTATGTTTTAATGCTTATAGGGTTTTGTCAAGGATGTTGTAATGCTTATTGGGATTTGACCTGGATTATTGTAAATATAATATTGATATATGTTTATGGTTGCAATTTTCATTATACATGCGCATAGATATTCCTACTTGGATCCAATGTAAGTTATTTTACCTTGTTTATATGGTTGTTGTTGGAATTATTTTAAAACATTATCAAATATATTCTGGCATGGAGCCGATGCAGGTTGTTGTTGTATATTTTTAGTTATAAAATTACTTTACACACCTAGTTATTTGTTTTTTCATTCAATTTACATCTGTTTGGTTTTTATTAAAAATGGTGTTGTTTACCAACATTGTTATTCTCACACCCTATTTGGGGTTACATTTGGTACCCAATAATGTTATATTGATGTAGGTTTGGACAATAGTGATGGACCTTGCTATTGATTGATTGATTGCGGATGGGTTAGAGTTTGGAGATGGGACTGACATGGGTTTCAGGGCCTAAGACATTGATTATTTTATTGGGTAATTCTAGTAGTATTACTGTATTTTTATTTCATGACATTTAGATACATTCTAGGACATCAATACATTATTCCCCATTATTTATTTGATAATTCATGTTGCTTTTGTTTTTTTCTTCCTCTATATCTTTAGTCGGATTGTTTATGTATTATTATGATTTTGTTTCTATTACTATGATGCTTCATATTAGAAATTATAGTCTCACCACTATACATCTCACAACCCTGCTACTTTTTGGATTCCTCTAGCATATGGGAAGGTGTGACTGAGGTCTCGCATCCAGCCCTTTTGGAAACATGAGAGTATTATGGATCAAGGGATGTTATAATGTGGTTTGAAGGGAGTAGGTTTTCTTTTCATTTTTCCTTATAGTTTTAGAAAGGTAGAAATGGGATTAGTATTTGTTGGGATATTGTAATGAACTCGTGAATGAGAGTAGCTAACCCATATACAGGGAAAATCTGAGTTCCCATGGATGGGATTACTGTTATGTAGTGTGCTTGTTATAGATGATGTTATTTCACCTTGGGTGATTCAAAATTTTGTTGAAGTCATTTTATTATGATCTCACTATTTTTTGATATTTTTACTCTTGGATTGTATAGTGTGAGTTGATAATATATTCATCTTAATAGGAATATAGGAATATATTAACATGATTTTTTTATGATTGGATCATATCACTTTTTTCATATGAAGCATACTTTCTAATAAAACCGTGACATTAGATTTTTGTTTTAGATGATAACTGAAATGAGTTTTCGGGTTATGAAAAAATCATGTGATCCATGTATAGTGAGACCAAGAGTTGGTGGTTCTCTATTTTAGTCACCTATTGGGGTTGAACATTTCAAAAGAATTTTTTCTAAGGTGTGTGTTTTTATTGTAGAGAAAATTCCTCCTCCTGGTCATCAATTATAGCATCTGGAGAGTTTAAATCATCATTCTCCTAATGTATCTATATCAAAACATATTGTTGTTATTGAGGATTATATGTATGTTCATATTTTCCATTACTTCCCGGGGGTCTTGAATTCCATGAATGGGAGACTGTTCATTCCATTCCTTCAATGTATGAGATGACAAGAGTGTTGCAGTTGCAACATATGCCAATATTTTCTTGGGATGGGAGGCCATAGGTAATAGAGTTAAGGATTGAGTTAGTCTTGAAAATATTTATATAACATAATACACACATTCGTAGGAAGGTAAATCATACTACATATATTCTTCCTGGACCCACCAAGTGTTGGTGGGATATTCTGGAGGAAGCTAGGAAGCATGATGTACTATCATGGGAGGAATTTGAGATGAATATACTCAACCATGTCAATATAAATACCTTGAGGAATGAAAAATAACACATGTTCATACAACTGATGTTGAATCTTTTTTCCATAGTAGACTATGAATGATGTTTTATTGACCAAAAACTATTTCACGCCATCATTAACAGTTGATGAGATATCTTGGGTGATCCATTTCAAGGATGGTCATCGTTATGAGATCAGTTCACTGGTAAATGATTTCGGCCTATGCAACATTGAAGATGTGATGAATCGTGCAATCATCATGGAAGATAATATGGGGGATTCCTAGAGGAGTGGCCAAGCTATTTTAACAATGTGATATGGGATATCTTCTTTGAGTTGTAAGAAGAATCAGTATGATAGTTTTTTCCAAAGTACAAGTGGGATGAGAGGTCAAGGCAGTAGAAACCCATCTCAAAATCATGTTCCATTTCATTAATATCAATGTTGAATGTTTGTACAAAAGAATAAAAATTGTCCTTACCCAATAGTCAAGTGTCATATCTTTGATTGACTATTTCATCTTCAGAGGTTCTCTATGAACATTCCACAGAAGTCCAATGGTAGATGATCTGGACATGCACTAGAATCAGGAAGGGGCTCAGCTACCATGGAGTAGGTTGGTAGGTGGAGTCCCACAAGAAATTAATGCCATGGAAGGGGAAATAGTACCCCACTTAAAGATTATGAGTACCAATAACAGGATGTATCTTAGGGTATTTTGAATGGGGCTCATGGAAAAGGGACCATTTAGTATCACATTATACAGACTACTCCGGCTAAGGTGGATGCATGACCATCTACCATACGAGGTATTATTCTTATATCATCTACCTTAGGTTGTTTTTTTATTGATATAGATGCATAAAATTAATTTCAATATTTTATTTTATAAAACATGTTCAGTTTGGATGTGGAAAATTTAGACAATATTTTAACCATTGACGCATCATTGGGAGTGCGGTCTGAGTGTACCAAACATTTCAAGGAATGTTCTCTAGAGATTTGTGATTACCATTTCCTCTGGGAACCATTAATTTTGGAAATGACTAGATTATAATTAATTATTTGTGTTTATTGGTTAGTTATGTACAAGGAACATATACACTATTACAAGATGAATGTAACCTTCCTATATCTAGACAGAATAACAATTACTACCAAGCTATGTGGGTTCTATAGGCTGGTCATGTGGGACTAATTTATTGATGATTAGATAATATCATGGCTTAGATCACTGGTAATGATCTAAATAATGGTAGAATACATTAGGGTTTTTTTATCTAGTGGTAGACCTTTTTAAAGAAATTTTCCTTATTGAGTACTTTGTCATACCACCTAAGGGAGAGATCATGTTCCGGATCAAGTTAGTGCCAAGATTAGAGCTAGATTCTATCCCACCTTACTGAATGGAACCAGTAGGGATTTGAGGGTTAAAATTTTAGTTGTAAGACCTAAAAAATAAACAAATCATATGGATAAGTACATCTCTTTAAGGATCCAAAATTCCCTCTTTACAAAACTGTTAATGGATATTTATGCTTATGATTGGATTATCGAAAGATCAACAACAAGACTGTAAAAACTGGCATCCTCTTCAATGCATTGAATATTTTATGATTAGTTGATAGGTGATAAGAGCTTATCAAATTTTTAATTGAGATAAATATATTATTATTTTTGTATTATATTATCATACATACATTAGACTACTTTTAGAAGTTGGTATGGAATGTTTGAATTAATAGTGATGTTTTCTGGGATGACTAATGTGCTTGTAGTATTCATGGCCTTAATGAATAAGATCATTAATCTTTTTTTGAATTAGTTTTTTTTTTGTTTTAGTTGATGATATCTTAGTGTACTCTGAATCAGCTTAGGATCATTCAAAACACGTTTACATCATATTGAGTACATTGATATAACATCAACTTTACATTGATCTAACCAAATTCAATTTCTGCATTAATGCAGTGAACTTCATGGGCCATGTAATCTCATATGTTTGAGTGTCAGTGGACCTAGAGAATGTCACATCTATGATATCTTGGGAACAACCTAATAAAATCTTCAATGTTCATATAACTATGAGATTAGAATGTTATTTCTGGTGTTTTTTCCATGATATATTCCATTTAGAAACACTAATGTGTAGCCTAACAATGAAAGGGGTAATGTTTGTTTGGTATAATGATTGTGAGATATATTTTTAGGAACTAAAATGAAGACTAACCCTAGAACGTATCCTCAATTTAACTATTCTAGGTAAACCATATACCATGTGCTATGACACATCCAGAGTGTGACTCAGAGAAATTACGATGTAAGTGGATTGAGTGGTTTCTTATAGGTCAATTAACCTGGGACCACATGAGATGAATTTCCTCACTCGGGATTTAGAGTTAGTAGTAGTTGTACATACCCAAATATTTAAGAGACACAATCCCATGGGGGAGAGTTTTTGGTACACATGGATCACCAGAGCATCAATTGCATCATTTATTATTGAGACATGAAACTTCGTCAGAGGAGGTGGGTTGAGTATCAGTAGTCTTTCGATATTGAATTGGATTATACACAAGGAAAGGTTAATGTAATTTCTGATGAATTGTGCTGAAGGACACATATAGTGGCAGTATTGGAGTCGTGTGATGATTTTTAAATAATGGTCATCTTTAAAAACATGTATATGTATTTTCAAGAATCTCAAGGGCACGTAACTCTGACTTAGACTTCTGTTATATCCCTTCTTTTGGAATGGATAAATTCTGAGTATTTGTTTATTCTAGAGGGTCTAGTTTTGAGAGAAAAAAATATGATGTGGATACACTATCAGGATGATATTTTACTGATGAAAATCCTTTATATGGATGATTATGGTTTTATAAAAGATAATAATAAGAGATAATGAAATAGTGTCATGATTCTAGATGGTAGATGCATCCTATTTTAAAAAATATGTATCATGATATCAATAGATAGTATTGGGTTCAGGAATAAAGAAGAATGTGGCAAGATTTCTGGATTGATTTTTTACATGTTAGTTACTGGAAGCCAAAAATCATAGGAGAGATGAGATTTCAAAGAATTTTCCCATTTAAAAGTGAAAATGGGATGATGTCACAATATAGTTTGTGATAGGACTACCCAAGATGATCCCTAATAAAGATGATGTATAGGTTTTTATGGATAAACTAACAAAGGTATCCCACTTATTATCTATGATTAAATCCCTCATAGTTGATGATTTCAGAAATAATTACATGCATGAGATGGTTCTATTGTATGGTTTTATGATGAGTTTCTTTTTAGACCAATATCCTCACATGAAATCATTTTTTTAGAAGGGTCTTTGTAAAACCCTTGGATCAAGAGTTTTTCTATGCAAAACATATCATCCATTGATTTATGTTCAATCTGAGTGTACTATTCAGGATCGACAAGATATGTTACGAGAATGTGTTTGGGATTTTGGTTGTTCATGAAAGCAATATGTGACACTCATGGAGTTTATATATTGACATAACATCCAAACATTGATCTAAATGTAAAATTTTGAGGATTTATATAGTAGTAAATTCCATTTCCCCCTATTTTTTTTAAAGGTAGTTGAGTGAGAACTTTTCGGGAAAAGTCTCATGTATGGGACCTCTAAATATGTTTTTTTATTAGACGATGGTTGGTGATCAGGTTGAGTAGGATGAAATTATATGCAAACTATCGGAGATGGTGTATAGACCTAGTGGCTGGTAAATTTTTTTTCCATCCGGCATCTCTTAGGTTGGTGAAATGACACATCAAAAAATATAGAAATATATTTACCATGTTTTTTGGGCCATTTCAAATAATTTAATGGATCTATATTATGGAATACCATTCAACCCTTCCATGGTGAAAAAATTTCATGAAATATGTGTTCCACATGTTTCAGATATTAAGATATCATCCAAAATATTCACATGAGATAGATACAATATACCTCGATAATTTTCCTAATGCATCCATTCAGGAGATTTTGATGTGGGTTCTGGATCAATGTGGGAGATATCATCAAGGTTGAACAAAACAATGGGTTCAGGTGTGGTGTCCTCATGGGAGAGTTCCTATGGATAGCTATGATAGGGTACCGTATAAGTGAACAATGTTGTTTTACATATTTTCTAAGACCTCATAGAGATTCTTGGAGTATCATGGGGATGTGTTATTATAAGATGTAGAGTTTTTCAGATCACTTATCTTTTTCTATGTATTCCAATCTCTTATTTCTTCGTTAATATTTTCTTTCAATTGTGTTTTCATCATGAAAGTTGATCATTTTAATTAACACAGTCATAGGTTGTAAGGAAACATGAAAAATGACCATAGATTATCTATAACGAGAGATTTGTTAGAGAAAATAAATTAATTTTTGGGTATGTATGCTTCTGTGAATTAATGTAGTCAAGATATAAATGGGTTACTAGTTTTATTAGTCCATAGTGATTTAAAAACATTAAAAGTGTTTCAGTTTTTTTAAAAGAATAGTGGAATGAAAAATAAAAAGCATAACATTTACATGCCTTGAAAAGGGATTACATGTCATGTAATTGTTCGAGAGTTTGGATAAAATAAATATGATCTGACAAGTTTTTGGTGTATTCCATTAAAAACATTAAAATTATGTGTAATAAAATTACACACAATCTAAATGCTTTACCTTCAATTTAAAATATTTTTTTTCGCCTGAATTCTCATGTCTTGGCTGTAGGACTTCTCATATCGTTCATAGGTATATCTCCAAACAATTGTGGGGGTGCCAAATTCCCTTATGAACATCACGTTTATGGGAGAGATCCCTACTATGTATTATAATTTTGGTTTCATCATTATCTTTCTTCTTCTCCAAATGTTGTAGTGAAATCCTTTGAATAATTCTGTTATTGGTTTTCATTTTTATCATTTTTTATCTAGTAATATCTTTCAAATAATCCTCACCTTATTTTCTACGGAGTTGGCCATTTGATGTATTTTTGGATCATTAGTTAAAGGCAGGGGGTCTAAATATTAACCTTATGCTTTGATAATTTCAATTTTTATGAAATATTGTGATTGGTACATAATTGTGTGGGCCCAAATTAATTAAATAATCAAATAGAAGTATTCCATAATTTCCCTTGGTTTCAAAAAGTTTTTTAACTAGACCATGGCTTCCCATAGGTGAATGAATCATTATATAAATAGAATTGAATACTGGGTTAATGTATGATTTTCATTACATGTGACATAGGGTTATTTCATATTATAGAATCCCTAAATTATGGATTATTTCTTATTTATATAATTTTTTTCAATTATTCTTTAAATTTCACGTGGCATATGATAGAAGAATTTTAATTTTCATAATTAACTTTTGAGAATTTTGATGTGATATTATGATATCCATTTTTATAACATGGACTGTGTTCCATGTTGTATTGGTTTTATATCAAGAGTATACCTAACAATTCTACACTTATATGATGTCATACTGATATTTAGTAGGCTAGGCCTAGTCCTATGTTGTAATGCATATAGTGATCTGGATATGACCCGTCCCAAGCTGTAATAATTATATGGATTTATCATGAATGCGGAAATGATTATAAGTCTTTGAACTAGATAATTGTGACGATACCATTGTTATATGGTTGTGGGTAGAATGGTAATAAGACATGATAAAGTATATTATGTAATGGATCTGAAGAATTTTATTTTTCCGTGGTAATATGTTTGTGGTTGGTATAGTCCTAATACATGATCAAAGATATTCAAGCATGGAGCCAAAGTAGGTTGTTGTTGTATTTTATTAATTTTTAAATTAATTAATAAACTTTGTTATTTATCTATTTCATACACTTACCATCTTTCTAGTTTTTTGTACTAAGTGGTGTCAATCGACAGATTTATACTCACACCATATTCAGTCCATAGTTTAGTACCTGAGAAGATTATGGGGATGTAGGTTTGGAAAATGGAAAAGGACCTTGCTATTGATTTCTTATTTGAGTATGGGATGGAATTTGGAGGTGGGAATGATTTGGGGTTTAGTACCTAAGACATTGAGTCATTTATTTGACTCTTCGAGTTTTTTTCTTGTATTATTCTATCATGAACTTTAATTAATTTCTAGCACGTTATTACATTATTCCTCGTTATTTATTAGATCACTAAATTGGATTTTGTTTTTGTCTTCCAATATGTCGTTAGTTTGATTATTTGTATTCTATTATGATTTGTTTATAACACTATGAAACTTCATACTAGAGAGTTTAGTCTCCAACTATACTTTTCACACCCCGCTGCTAGTTAGTAGTATCTGGTGTACGGGGAGGCACAAATGGGGTCCCTAACCTTCCCTTTTTGGCCACATGGGAGAGTGTACAATCGATGGACATTACATAGGAATTGTTAATTAATAGTGATGTCATTTAGAAATACTATTTCGCTTAATATCTTCCTGGATTCTAGGGATAGAGTCTCCATATATTACCTTCATTAGTTTGTGATAGTATTTATTGACGACATTACTATATACTCAAAGAGTAAGTAAGAACATGAAAATCATTTGAGAACTGTGATAATGACCTTGAGGATGGAGAAGGTAAATTTAAAATTTAACATGTCTTGATTTTTGATTCAAAAAGGTTTTTTAATAGGTCATAAAAACTCATGTGTGGGTATATAAGTGGATCCTTCCTTGTTGGAAACTATTTAGAAATGGCCCCAACCAAGCATAGTAATCTATATCTATAGTTTTATTTGATTTATTGGATAATACCAGTTATTTTTGAGGGATTTTCCATGGATATCCAATTTAATAACCATGTCAATTCATAAGGGAAACCGTTTCCTTTGGACTAATTAATGACTGGAAAATTTCAATGAGATGAAAAGAAGGTCAGTCATCACACTCGTAAATACACTACCATATATTGGAGAATGGATTATAATATATTATGATGAATCAATGCGGGGAATATGATGTGTCCTCATGAAAAATTATACTTTGATAGCTTTTGACTCACACCAATTTAAAATTCATTAGAAAAACTACTCGACTCATTATTTAGATTAGACAATAGTAATTTGATTCCTTTTAAATATGGAGAATTCATCTTTATAGTGAATGTTTTGAAATATATGTATATGATAAATAATTTAGTTATAAATTCATCAATATAGATTTGGATATATTAAAAATACTATTGTTGGATATGATTAAATATTATGACTTGTTAGTACATTACCGCCTTTGGAAGTTGAAGGATTTGGATAATACTCTGAGTCTAATAGATGATGATAGTTTTTCCATGATGTGAATGGAAATAGATGTAATAAAAATATATTTATAGATTTTATAAAATGAAATCTGGAGTAAATGTGGAATATCATATCATTCATAGATGAATTCACAACTATACATCCCTGTGTGGATTAAAGAGCCACAAAATAAGAACATGGAATTTTATAAGAATGTGAGAAATCTTTTTGAGTTAATCCATGGTTGTGAGGGAATGATAATTTTCATGAATAGTGTATCTTTCTTATAAATACCATTCATGAATAATGTGATTTTGGATAAGGATCCTAGTTCTTCATAATCTATTCATCCTAGATCTATGGAGATGTATGAAGCGTTAAAATAATATTTATGGTGTGACAATATGAAGAGAAATATTAAAGAATATGTATCATAATACACTATATGTGATCATGTTAATTCTAGGATACATAATTATATGGGTATGTTACAATTATTACACATAAAACTGAAAATGGGAAAATATCTTGATCAATTTTTTCATTAGACTCCCGAAAACCTCAAAATTCCATAATGCTATTTGGGTTGTAGTGACTCACCTTAAGAAATATGCACTTATTTTTCCCATTAGATAATATTTATATCTTTATCACATTGGTTGGATATACATAAAGGATGTGGTATATTTTCATTGAGTACCACACTCTATCATATATGATTGTTTTATGAAATTTACCTCTATGTTTTCGAAAATTATTTTGTAATGTATGGATATAGTGTTCAGTTTGAGTACTTCATGTAAAACGTAGAAAGATGGTTATTATAAGATAAAAATTAAAATTCATTAATAGATGTTTTGAGATTCCTATAGGTATTTAATATGTGGTTTGTATCAACACCTTCCTTTGGTGTAATCTTCCTACAACAATAACTCTCACAAGAGCATTTTGATAGCTAATTATAAATCCCTTTATGACAGAAAGTGAAAAATTCACCATGATTGTATAAATATAGATAAATAAAGATGTTGGAAGATGATATATATAAGAAAATTAAAAATAAGGTAATATCCTTTTCTTAACACATTAGGTAATGTCATATTCAATAAAAGATTTATGTTGACAATCGTTGGTGAGATATAGATTTTGATGTTTGGAACTAGATATTCTAATGATTATCTCTTTGGAAGAATATTATTCTATTTGGAAAGAAGGAATTTAAGAGCCTTATATATATATAAATCCAATTTAAATTCTTGATGAAATATATAAAATTTCTTATCATGTTTAACTTCCACTAAATCTATTTAATGTTAACAACGCATTACACGAATTTATTCTCAAGAATTAAATACATGATCTCTATCATTTTTTGAAATCATAGGTCATGAGACTATATAATGATCACTCATATGAAGAAAAACCTTTTATGATTTTGGAAATAAGAGGGAAAGTGATCTAAAACAAGTCCACTAACCCAATCATTGTTTTTGCTAATATATAATTTTGGGGAAGCTATGTGGGAATATGAGGATGTGGTGATGTAGAAGTATCCTAAATTGTTTGTGTAAGAGGGATAAAATTTCAATGGTAAAATTATTATTTGGGGGAATAATGTGACCCTATAATATTTTGTGTTATATTTATCTTTAATTTTTTTTTTCTTTGATAGCTTCAATTACACACAAAAATGAGTCTAAATGAACAATGATATACTATTTAAATATGACCATTATACTTGAGATTTTAAATTTATAATATTTATAAGAATAAAAACATTATTAAATATATATATATATATATATATATTCATTATATATTTAAATTATTTTGATTAATTTATAATAAATAAGGACTCGATTTTCAGTATTTTAATTCTGGGCTTTAAAAAGATGTTCTATTTAAAATTATTTTACATTCATTTTGTGCATGAACATTATATTTCATTTATTATATTTTTATAAATTTTTTTTATAAAATTTAATTTAATTTATAAATCTTCCAATCAATATTAACTTTTTTTTAGTTTTTGGGATTTTTCTAAAAAAAGTGATTTATGGGATAATAGTAAAAAATACTGATATTTGGATGAAATCATTCTTATTTTATGTATTTACAAAGAGAAATTATATTTAGTAATGGTTTATAAATTTAATTAGTTTATTTTTATTTCAAATATTCTAATAATTTCATTTGAACTATGATGACTCTTAGTTTTTTTATAAAAACATTTTTGTATTTAAAAAGAAATTTTTTCAAAAAACTGTTTTTAGAAAATTTCAAAAGATTGTTTTCAAAATCATTTATGCTAAATATTGTAATTTAATTTGAAAAAAATTACCCCATATTTTTAAAAATCATCTCAAAAATATTTAGTGAGGGATCTTTAATTATTAATCCTTATGAATATTAATTTTGAAAATAAGTAATTTACCGCGATAAGATTTAAAACATGTTAAAAGGGTTAAAACTAAAATGATAAGGGTTAAATTACCTAGTAGATTTTATAAATATAGTTTAATGGTCATATGTCAACTCTAAATAAACTAATATTGAATTATGAGTCATTTTGGATCCATCTATATTGAATAAATAAATAATATATTTTAATCTTTTGAAAAATTCCAATTTTGTCCTCTCCCCTACTTATCAAAGGACATTGCAACCCCTCTCTTATCCAAACATAAATGGAATATTATCTTAGAAACCCCCTATAAAAATAAATTTGATACATTCACACCAAAATTCAAGTGGATCTTTTTAATAACAATAAAATGTTATATAGTATTTGTTTTAAACATATGGAGGTTCCCTAAACACGATGTATAGTTTTTAACTGAACTATTACAATTTTACTTCTTCATCAACCATTCTACTCCCATTGTATACAACCTAAAATGATGAAAACAATAGAATACATATATTTATATATTATTCTGATAATGTAATAAACAATTTTTCATTCCTTTCCATCAAATAGGAAATGAAATTATCTCTGTTTTGTACATGTGGACTATATCATCCAAGTTGTGATAAGATATATTTTACATTACCACATCACATGTATTTTTATAATGATTTATTTTATGAATAAATAATATTTTTTATGATATAATTATGAAACTTCAATAATAAAATATTATTTATCTTACTTTCTTCTTTTCGTTAGAAGATGAAAAGATCGTTTCTATGTGTGTAATAGAATGTTTTTCCAAAAACAATGTAATTAATTTTCCTATATCTAAATTTTATTGATGGTTGATAATATTTATATAATGTCTATATGTTATATTAATAATAGTATTAAGAATCTATATGAAATGTAACAATTATCAAGATGTAAGGACCATAACTTCCAGACCAAAACATACATAAAAATGAAACAATTCACACATGAAAATGACAATTTTAAGAAGGAATTATTAACAAATAGTATTTGAAATGTTATATGTGTATCATATATGATATAATAATTATGTTTTTGGTAGTAATATATAATATTAATAAATATATATATATTATATTAGAGTTTATAGTTCTTATGATGCAAGATAGACATGAGGTATGGGTTTCTTGTCCCATTATTGTCTCTGTGAGACATATTCCATATTCACCACTTCTTTGATTCATGAATTGTATAAAATACGCATTAGATACAATATATCATTAATAAATCACTATTAATTATAATTAATATCTTATTTTTAGTTTTCTTCTTTCGTGGGTGTTATAACTCAAAAATTACCAAAGTGTTACAGTTTTTTGTTACACTCCCATTTTTTGAGGATTGTCTATGATACACTTTTAATGAGGTAAATATTACCGATAATAACCTTTAAAAAATATTAATTTTCTAAAAATATATATTTTTATTTAATTTTTTTTAATTTTTTCAATTTCCTATATATGGTATATAAAGTGAAAGAGAAATTGTTTTTAATGAAAAGATAAACTTATTTACATTTTGGTTAATGTTCTATTTCGTTGATGTCCTTACTCATCCAAATGGTTTTTAAATGCTCTTACCAAAAAATTAAATGATTTTAAAATATAATAATCACTATGATTTACTTTATTTAAATTTCATTAATGGAAATCATTCTTAATGTTTTCTAAACAATTCTTTTTTCCTTTTTTCGAAATTAGGAAATGAGTTTTTTCTTTTAATATAGAAAAAAAGAATTGATTTAAATATTATCCTTAATATTATATTATTTTAATATGAATTTTTAAATTTCCTTGGTTTTTTGAATGAAAATTATTTTCTCAATATTTTCTGATTTTTTAGAAAAATATCTTTGATGTTAAATGATATTCTCTCTTGTTTTTGAAGAAATTTAAAGAAATATTAAATGTTTTTTTCATCCATGTAATCATAAACTAAGTATTTTTATGATTTATTTGGGATATTATTCAAATATTTTATATTTATTAATTATATTGATGATTTATTAATACGATTTTGATATGTAGGAAAAACCCATTTATTCTTCAAGAGTTATGATTTGATGATATAATGAATAATTTATGATCATGTGGAACATATAAATTCCATTTCCATTATGTGATGAATGGGGTTTAAATTATATATCCCACTAATTAATTTGATAAATCCCTATGTCTCATGAGATGATTATGGAAATCTAGTTGATGTGATCAATCCAATATGGGAAACATGTAGTGATTCTTCATCAAATATGATATGAGAAACATATAATGATTCTTGATATGTTATAATATGATGGTCTTAGTAATTTACATTGACATATGATTCATTTCTATACCTATTATGGTTACACACTATTATTTAATTTTAAAATGATTATGATTTTAACTCATAGATCATGATATATTTTTTTGATGATTCCCCAATATTACAACATATTATATTTTTATTCCATAACCATGGATTACGATATGCGAATTGATGAGTATGATTTTCTATTCAAAATAATTGTTTTTGTTACCCTTATTCTTGTGATATTTTTACATATAATATTGTTTCAATATCTCTCTTTTGTACCCCTACAGTGTATGTGATCTTACAAGCATGTATGTTTCATTTAACCCATGTTATGAAGAAAGTAACAATGTATGATGATTTTGTAAGGGTTTATTTTGTAAATAGAAATTTTTGAGATTATGATGATTTTAATTAAATCAGATGTTTATAAATCTAGTATCAAAGTATAGTAAACCTTTATGGTTTATGGACATGTTTAATTGGGGGATATATTTGGTATTCACTAATAGAATGTAGTATATATATATATATATATATATATATTTGTTGGGTTCTTATACTAACCATATATGTTTCTACATTGGGCTTTAGATAACCCCAGATGTACCCTATTATTAGATGTGAATCATCTCATATGCGCCCTTTTATCTCATAAAACATTAATTTTTACCCAAACAATTTTAGTAAAAAAATGGAACCACCCATAAAATATTCAGAATTCATTCATATTTATTTTACAAGATCATGAAATCATTCATCATTTCATCATAGATTATCAAATGGACAAGTAAAGCAGTTTTATAAAGGATTAATCATTATAATGAATAACCACCTAGTGAAAGAATAATAAAATTATCATAGAATCTTAATCCTAGTGAATCATAACTAACATAAAAGTTTATTATCATAGTTAAAAATTCCATTAAAAAAATTATATGAATCCACTTGTGGAAACATACTTTTTAATTCGAAAATTTTTATAAATATAAAAAATTTAAAAATTTCAAGGATAAAATTTTATATAAAATTATCCAATGGAAATATTATAGGAATCCGAAAAAATGGATTCTCAATGATAATAATAGTTTCTCATGAGGTGTATGGTTAACAAATTATTCCAATCACACTATTGGAAAAAATTACATTATTCAGAATATGAGAAGAATATTAATATTAGTTTTCTTATATAAATTAAAAATTTTGTTAAAAATGAATTTAAATAATCATAATATAATTGTTAAATAATTATTGAAAAAATTCTATACAAAATATGGATGTGTTAAAAGAATACAAATGAATAAATAAAAACATAATTCGTTTTCTCGAAAAATATGCATTAATAATTATTTGTACATTGAGAGAGGAAAATGAAAGGAAAAGATGTATCTTCCAAAAATGATAATTTAATATGAAAATTCCGTTTATTTTTGAGATATAGATAATATAATTTCATCATTTTAAATTTAGTCACAAACTATCCAGATAAAAATGATATTGTAATGTAATATTTTAACCCTTTTTATATATTTTCATTCATTTATACCATGAAATAAATAATTTCAAATGAAATGTGAAATTACATGAGGATAATGATATTTATTATACAACATATGAAATGGGAAGTTTATAAAACTCATAAAACAATATCAATTTATAACATAAAATTCGAACCAAATATGATAATTTTATATGATAAGGCTTGACCAATTTGGTAAATTTATAATCAAAATCACTAAGATAATATATTTTTAATTGTAACATTAAATAAAATGAAAAATAATTATTAAAGATATAAAATGTTAAATGGGAATTATATATACCTCAATGTGTGGAATAGGTGCATAACACTAATCACGTATCATTGAAACAATACTGAGACGAAGTACCCTTACATTATATGCATGTTATTTCATTAGCACTCTATCCTCCTGTATAATAAAATTTTATTTGTTATAATTTTATATAAAAACTATTTACATAATTTTAATATCATATAATATCTACTTATAACATTTAAACACCTATATAATAATAATTAATTCCATAATTCATCATTTCTTAGTGTTAACTGTTTTTTTTATGAATGTTTCCTTTCGGAAGTTCTGGTGCATATAAATTAATCAGGGGTCCTTAATTAACATACTATTAATCATTTAATTTTTTTTCATATATATTCATTATATATTAATTTATAATATTTCATAAAATATAGTCATAGAGAAATGAATTATACTATTCCTAGAAATTGTAGTTTGTACGTACACATACACCATATTTTGATTTTAAATGAAACTATGTAAATAAAGATAAATAATATTATGTCATTCTAGTATCATATATATATGATACATATAATTAAACTTCTTTAAATCCATCAATATAAACACTATGTGATATTAAGCTGGAAAATTAATAACTTAATTTCATTGATGTGCTAGTCTATATTTATGCATGAGAGATACAATCATTTTTGTTATGGCCTAGTCCATCGAAAAATCAAGATATTATCTACCTTGGGCCTAGCCAAAACAGTTTTGCATTCCCTAGGATATGTCCCTCATACAACCCCTAGGAAAAGGCCTCATTATGGTAGAGATATCTGCACCACCTTATAAAGGGGTGCTTTGTGATCCTCATCGATTGAGGTAGAATTTCCATAATCTCCCCATAGAAGGGCCAAGTGTCCTCACTAGAACATCGAATGGAAACTAGATCTGGTACCATTTTTCATGGAAAAGTCCATCCCACAATCATGATATAGTCTACTTTGGGCCACCACCACATAGTGTTTCTTTCCCTAGGCTCTAGTTCTTAGACATCCCCCGAGAGAATTCTAGATGATGGTAGAGGTATCCACAACACCTTATAAAAGGGTTCTTCTTGATCCTCCTCCATTGATGTGGAATTTCCATAATCCATCAAACTTTAATGAACCAACTTGGGATTCCCTCATACCTGGCACCCAACCTGATCTGTCACATACACAAAGGGCATTCATGATTCCCAAGGGGTGACGAAAAGCAACCGAGCATAAAAAAAAGATGACGGAATGATTTCACCCAACCAAAACAACTATATTCCATACATATATGTAGTATAAAAGAAACAACGGGAGACTAAAAACTATATATTCTACAACTGTTGGGAAAATAGTGGAAGGTGAAAAAATAAAATAGTATCAAAAACTAAAAAAGAAAATTCCAATGGAAATATACTACAACCAACAGCTACTCCATGTAATAGTGTAGAAAACCCCTACAATCTCACTCCAGAAAACCCAAACAGCTGACACAAATCTCATTGCCTCACTACGGAACCATGACTTTCCCTGCACTAGAAGATAAACAAAGGTCTAAGCACCACTGAATAGGTGCACTGGGTGTGAGCTAACAGGTTCACTAGGATCCCACCTAGGTGTTCCATAACATGTATCTGTATAAAAAAATCATATATAAACATTTTCAAATCATACATGGCATAATAAGAAATAAAACGGTATTATAGAAAACTTGTTAAACATTTCCATTTTCCATACATCTAAAAAAATAAGGTATATAGATTTTAGATCACATTCTCTATTTCATTTTCCATAATCATAAACATTAATATTAAGGATAACTCATAACAAAAAACAACAAAAAATAGAATAAGAGTTACCTGAACACTATTTAACACTACAGGTCCAAGCCATAGACTACTAAAACCACAATAATAAAGTGAAAAAAACTGATCATATAACAATAGGAATATGAAGCAGAAGAATAACGCAATAGTTAACCCCCCCAAAATGTCAATATCGGTCCCCTAGAAGAATTATCCTAAGAAACAAATGAATGTGCCATGAAAAACATCATTTATAATCACAAAATATTGGATGATAGAATCATGTTAAACCTTCCACCTATGTACCCAAGGTAACCCATGTACTAAATTTTACAATCCAATTTCAAAGTGTTAAAAACCATTCAAAACCATTTCAAAATCGATTTATCAAAAGATAGAGAAAATCTATCTCTATTTTAAAACTCAGTTATAACACACAGAGACAATAATTACAATTTAATAAATTAGTTTATAATGTAAAATAACAAGGTTTATTATCATTATCTAGAGATAGAACCATCTACCTCAAAGCTCGGGTCGCACACGCCTGCAACGGATTCCAAAGCCAAAAAAACAAAAAAATGTCAATGAATGCCAAATATTCAAATCCCTACATTATAGTTTTGAACCAAATTTAAACACAAGAGGTCAGTAAAAGAAGGGAAGCCAACATAACTTGAGGATGAATGCCCAACACACCATGACCAATGAAGGAAAAAACATCCAGAATGAGATCTCAGAATGAATCAAGAAGAATCCAAAAATAAATATAAAACATACATCAACAGATCTGGTAATGCAATGCTAGGGTGATACCATGATCATATGCAAGGAAGAACTGAAAAGAACACTTACCTGAAGTGATGCATCATAGACATAATAAATATCCAAAGATAATTTAATCAATTTGGAAGGAGAGGCAGCTCTGATAATCTTTTAAGAAGATTCTATGGTCAATATAAAAGGATTGCGGAAAGAATGGACTTTGAAAAACTTCCAAATGCATGACATAAACCTAGGAATGGGTCGGGTCATGAAGTTTAACCCCTAGTCACTTTATGAAAGCCACACTATATAAGTACTCTGAAAACATGTCACTTTAGATTAAAAATATTTCATTTAAACCATACATGATGTGTACTAACCATTCACAATTTGTACCAGTTCATAGTTTGTCTCCCTTATCATGACTTGTATATAATAGCTAGTACATTACGTGTACATGTTCTGCAGCCTCTAGATAATCCAAAAAACCATTTATAAGGACTTGAACCAAAATTGAACATGGAGAGAGGAAAAAACATACCCAAGAAAAGTTACAAGATGTTACATACTCCCCACCATAAATACTTTCCATCCATGAGAAGTCATGTGGAAGATGTAATCCCCAAAACTAGATGGGTCCATTTCTCCATCATCAAAGACTTTTATTCCCAAGTCTCATGAGAATATGATTGTATTTTTCCATTGAACATTGTCAAGCAAAATCAATTTCCCATGTAATACTTTTTTCTAAGTGTCAATGATCTGAAATGGTTTCTCTAAAACATAATCATCTAGATCTAACTCAATTTATTGCCAACCCAGAACATGAGAAGGATTAGGGTGATAATTTCCTAGCCGAGATATGATGAAAATATCATGGATTCCATTCAACTGAATTGACAATGCTAACTCATAAGTAACCTATCCAAGCCACTCACTGATCTCAAAAGGTCCAACATATCCTGTATCCAACAACCCTTATTTTCCTAGATTATGGTGACCCAAACCGGGATAGTATTTAAGGAAAACATCATAACCTAATAAAAATTCCAAAGGATAATGTTGTAGATCTATATAAGATTTTAGTCA
Organism: Viscum album; assembly: GCA_963277665.1. Lineage (NCBI taxonomy): Eukaryota > Viridiplantae > Streptophyta > Magnoliopsida > Santalales > Viscaceae > Viscum > Viscum album. The sequence continues at coordinate 1,989,915,922 of OY728141.1, forward strand.
AATCTGGCATATAAACTTACATCGTCGCACATCCACACTATTTTTTGATGTCTTCTTATCTAGAATTGTCCAAACTAAAGATACTTCACCCACCTTGGCCCAATTGTTTTTTGATATGTATGGTAAAACATAAAACACCTCAAAATGATACATTTTGATTGAGGACTGATAATTTTTTTGTAAAAAAACTCAACCTGCCCGAGAAGACTATCCCGTGATCCACAAAAATTCAAGACGAAGGCACAAATCATATCATCTATGATCTGAATCACACCCTCCTTCTGATAGTATCTCTGTGGATGGTAGGTCATTCCCAACATGATCTGAGTTCCCATTTCCACATGAAGACTTCTCCATCAGCTTTAGGTAAACCTGGGATACCTATCTGAAACTATGGTATAAGGACTCCTATGTAACCTCATTATCTTCTTCACATACAACTTACCCATATCTTTTGCTTTAGTGGTGACATTAATCAGAATGAAATGAGAATACCATTTCAAATGATCAACAACCACCAAGATACCAACCTTTCCACAGGGTTCCTATGTAAATATAATTAAAAAATTCTATAGATACATCATCCCACTTCTAGACAAGCACTAGAATATGATAAATAAAACCAGAGAGTTTTAAGTTCACAGTCTTTATCCGTTGGAAGGTGTAACATCGAGACACAAAATCTGTGATGTCATGCTTTATACCTAAGAACCCAGATCAACATCTCATGTAGTTATACGTCTTCATTGTAACTAGAAGTATGAACCTTTAAGTGCTATGAAAATAAAACAAGAATGAACTCATTAATGTTGCTGGAAGAAAAAATCACTTCCCAAAGTGATGCATTCCATATGAATAAAGAGGCCATCCCAGAATGGTATCCCCACCATAAAGGCTTTTCCAAGTCTTATAAAACTCACTATATTACTAAAAACCTTTGAAAATAGACTCCAATAGAGAAGATAGTAATTGACCATTGTAAAAAACCATAATTGAAACATCCTCTTGAGCATTCAAGTGAAACTAAGGGAAAATCCCCATAAGATTCCACTCCACCTTAAATTCCAAAACAGCTGGGGATGGTACCTTCCTTCAGAGATCATTTTTAACAACATTCACTATCCCAAGGGTGTAGGAAATATCGATGAGAAACATGTGAAGGTATTCCGTCCATCATATTTATCTTTGATTAAAGTCTTTCTAAGATAAGATATATCTCAAACTGTTATGATCATAGAAGACCATGAACTTATCCCCAAAGACATAGTTCCAAAAATATTTAAGTACATCCATAACTTTAGAAATCTCTAAATAATGAGTGGGGTGGTTCTTCTAATGAATTTGGAGATGAAGAGACCCGTAAGTTACCACATGATCATACCACATTAGCATGCACCCCAAACCAGCACGAGATGCATCATAAAACACCATGTAACCCTTACTAGGATAAAGTAAAATATGAATATGAGCCAATGTTAGAATTTATTTTAGTTCATCAAAAGATTACTGACACTTCTAATCCCATGTGAATTTCACTGGTTTCCTAGTATGAGTAGTGAAAGGTGATTCCAGCTTAATGAAATCCTTAACAAACATTTAGTTGTACTCAGCAAGGAAATGTAAGCATATAATTTCAAAGATTTTCACTGGTTCCTTCAAACAAATAATAGACATTACCTTCTCTAGACCAAATGATTAGCCTTTCTCAGAAATTCTATTCCCCAAGAACTTCACTTCTCATTTCTGTAAACTACATTTCAAAATCCTTCCATATGGGTGGTGATTTCTATGAATGTCTAAAACAAAACACATATGGGGATTGTGCTCATGCTTGGATTTTGAATAAAAAAAATATCGTCTATGAACACTACAACAAAATTTTCAAGATCGTTATGGAATATTCAATTCATAAATGCCATAAAAACCAAAATAGCATTAGTCAGATGAACAGAAATCACAAGATATTCATAATGGTCATAGCTTCTCCTACCATCTACCTTTGGTATAGAATACTCCCAAACTTTGAGATAATGATATCCCAAATAAAGATAAATCTTTTTGAACCACATCCCCCCTTCAACTAATCAATCATATCATCCACACGTGGAAAATGATATTTTCTCCTAACCAACACCTAGTTCAACTTCTGATAGTCCAAACATAACAAAAGTGATCCTTCCCCTTTTTTTTAAAAATATCCCTTGGCTACCCATGGAGAGACACTAGAGTGAATGAAACCTTTATCTATTAGGTCGTCTAACTGAATATTGAGTTATTTAATCTCTTCTAGTGCCATGTGATATGAAGGAATCGATATCGGATGAATACTTGAAACTAGGTCAGATAAAAACTCTACCTCTCTCTCTAGAGGAATACATGAAAAATAAATTGGGAAAACATAAGGTAAATCAAGAACAACAATAGTAAGATCATCAAAAGAAGAATATTCATCAGGCTCAAACACCACAGAGACCAAAAAACTCGGGTTCCTTAGTTGGGAAGGTTTGACACGACCAGAACTCAAGTACCACTCTCCCTAAAACACACGAGAGCACCCATAATTATTAATAAAAGAAACACATAGATGATAACAATCAACCTCAACTCAATGAGTGAAAATCCATTCCAAACTGATGATGATGTCAAACAGATCCAGATCAAGAATGGAACAATCCCAAAACAACTATTTATCGACTATCATTAATAAACAAGGACACAAAAACCCTACTCTTTATTCTTGTTGGGTGGTGGCTCTAACTCCATCATAAAGGGAATAAGTTCCATTAGATGTTTATACAGATAAAAAATTCATCCATATATAAATGATTGGGAGGCACCAGTATCAAAAAATAAATTTATATTGAAGATGCAATAAGATGTGTACCTCTCACTGTTTTCGAACCTGCATCAACTTCCATTGTACTCCCATCTACTTCCTATAAATGCCTTACTTATGAGTCCTTTGGATGGAGCCCTATAGTCTTTGAAGCTTTTGAATACACCACATAAGCCTTTGGAGCTGATGAACCTTGACCATATCGAGGTGTAGTCATAGCATGACAGAAGCATTGTAGATGACCAACACATACACAACTATTTTATGACTTCGATGGAATATGACAAGAACATAAAGTGTTCTCTCTCATGATACACTGACAAAAAGTTAGAGGAACACTACCGACTACAACGAATGGTGTAATCGAGGCATGCTACTAAGACGAACCTCCACCACTTCTATGGCGGTATGAATAGTTCATCGTCTTCCTATGCATGCCATTAAAACTATCACTCTTTGGAAGAGAAAATGTTGATAATCCAACCTTTACTACCATGCTCATCACCACCATCATATAACTATTTAATATCTCTATATTGTTAGAAATATTACAATGAACACTTCTGATCTAATATCCGGCCGCAAACCCTATAGGTATTTCAAAGTCAGTATCTTGTCATTTATTACCACATTTGAAGAAAAATGGAAAATCTCAACAAACCTATTGGTTAATCTTGACACTAAATTCTCTCCATGTTGCAAAGACATGAACTCCAGAAACTTTTCTAGCATTAGTCACTCTAGAAAAACTGCTGAAAGTATAGGGTTTTCAAACTCTTCCAATCCAAGCCCACATGTCTGTCCGCCTGTAGCATAGAATCCCACCAACGTTTACCAGAACCCTCAACCTTGAACACATCACATTTTACCTTGATATTTTCAGGTGTATTTACAAAGTCTAATATTTTATTGTTCTTGTCAATCTAATCCTCCACATCATGATGTTCATTTGTTACCTTAATGGATGGTGGCTTCTCGCACAAGAACTCACACGATCTATTTCGCTCTCTTTCAGCTCATGAATTCACTTCAAACACTATGTTCTGTACATGTGAAACATCCTGATCAATAGGTTAGAATTCATATATTATAGTTTCAATGAGATTCTGATCCATAGTTGGATTTACTTAAGGAGCATCAGCTACACCATCATGAGAAACATATAGATGACGTATTAGAAGCATATTGTTGCACACCAAAACATATTAATGACCAAAAAAGGGAGAAAATATCAGTTCAAACAATGAAATCCTTAAGAAAAAATTCATATTTCAAAATAAAACCCCAACTCTAGAGACATGTATCCTGACGTACAATTGTATCTTGAGTCTTGTTAAACCAAGAGCTAGCCAAGAACTTATCTCAACATAGATCTCTAGTCCCAACAACCATATATATAGTCTAACAGATGTCCTAGGAAAAATAATCCTGAGGATGTGCCTATTATAATACAAAAATATAACAAACTATCCTAGTTTTCCCTCAATGTCGGCACTTAAACCAATCCGCCCATACCCGATGGGCGTTCCCGATCCCCACGGGTTGCCAAAAAGTACCCAAGAATCGAATGAAAGAACAAAGGGAATTATTTCTCCAAACCTGAGCAACCATGTGGAATATATATATATATATATATATGTATGTGTGTGTATTAATAATGAAAAAGAGTAATTCTAAAAAATATATATGCCATAACTATAGGGAAATAGTTGAAATTGAACAACTGTAATAGTAGAAAAAACTCTAAAATACATGTTCAAAAATAAAGGACTACAACCAACTGCTACTCCCAGAGATGGCATAGAAAACACCCCACCATCTCAAAACCATCAACCCAACCAACTGACATGAACCTAGACACCTCACTATGGTGCCATACCATTACCTACACTAGAAGACACACAGTGGTCTATATACTACCGAAGAGGTGGGAAGGGTGTGAGCTAAGAGGCTCAGTAGGATCCCACTAAGGTGATCCTTAACAAGCCCCTATATAAAAAATAAAGTATGATAATTTTAAAATATAACATGGAATGATAATTAGTAATTAAATTTTATAGAATGCATGGTAAAAATATACCTTTTCCATTATTCTAAACAAAAGTAAGTATGTCAATTTGAAAGCACATTTTCCATATTAAATTCTACGAGAATGAACATGCATGTTATGCCTAACTTATAAATACAAGAAATAAAAAAAGAAGAAAATGTATCACAACACCAAGGAATACTATAGGTTCATGCTACAGACTACTCATACCATAATAATCAATTGCAAAAAAACTGATCCTAGAACAATAGGCTTAGGAAGCAGAGAAATAACCCATTTGTAAACCCCCCTAAATTTCAATATCGATCCCATAAAACAATGTTCCTAGGAAGTAGAGGAATGACCCAAGACATAACTCCTTTATAATCATAAAACAATGGATGATGGACCCAATGTAAACCTTACACCTAAGTACCTAATTTTACCGTTGTGCTCAATTTCACAAACCAATTTCAATGATTTGAAAACCATTCAAAATTATTTCAAAATCCATTTATCGAAAACATGGTAAAATGAATTTTTCCCTTAAACCCCATTTTCAACACACACAAACAATCATTCCATTTTAATAAATCAATTTATAAATCAAAACAAGCAGGTTTAATATCATAGGATAGATACTGAACAACCTACCTCAAATCTCTGGTCACACATGTCCACAATGGAATCCAAAGGCAATGAAACCAAAAATTTCAATGTAGTACAAAGAAATAATTCCCCAAGGGTTGATACAATTATAAACACAAGTGGTCAGTAGAAGAGATAAAACCCACAAACCACGAGGATGAACACCAGTCGTACCACAGTCAACGAAGGAAAAGTCATCAAGAATGTGATCTGAGAACGAGTCTAGAAAAACCAATAAGAGAAATCAATGTTAGATTAATAGATCTGGTAATGAAAAGAAAGGGTTCTAACAAAATCCACCAAAATGAATAACTAGATAGAACTCTTACCTATCGAGAAACACCATAGATTCAGAGAAGATACAAAGCCAATCAGATCGATCTGGAAGGCATGTCACCTATTAAAATCACATAAGAGAGTCTACGATCGATAGAAAAGGACTCTAGAAAAATATTACTGAGAAATATGATTGAATGTATTACTTAAACCTAGGAATGGTCTAGGTCACAATGTGTAACCACTGGTCACTTCATAATGTCCACTCTAGATAATACGCCGAAAAAACTGTCACATTGAATTAAAAATCCATCATTTAAACCCTACATGACTTATACCCACCATTCACAATATGTAATAGTTCAAAACATGATGTCTCCTATCAAAACATGCACATAAAAGTCAGTACACAATGTGAAACTTATGTACATGATGTGTACCTACAATGTAGCTTGAAAAAAATCAGTAGAACACTACTATGGACATGTACCAAGAGAGAAACTTGATAGAGGGAAAATCATACCTTCAAATGGTAACGTGATGTTACAATTTCCCTTTTGGTGAAATGATGATGGAAATTGGGTTTACCAAATTCATTATATCATATAAGTAAATTTATAATACTGAATTATTTATTTTGGATGAAAAAAATATAGAGAATATAGATGATTAAGTAATCCATGAATGTTCCAGGTAAGAAGATGGTATATTCATTGAGAGTCCTCATATTTCTTTTAACTTATGTCTTATTAGGATGTTCTTAAGAGAATAAATGAATTTGAATAATTAAGGTAAAGAATATATGAAGGTATTAGTATAGTGATTGGATACCATATAAAGCTAAAACCTTATGAATAATAGATGATTTGAGGTTCTCTTTTATAAGGTTCTAGGGGTCAAACATGGAATTAATAAAAAAAATTATATATAATTAATATCTTTATCAACTAATATTTTAATAAATGGCCATGTACTGAAATAAAAATAGGATAAGGTGGAAATTACATCAAAAAATAAATGTTATATTGGTTTTTGTGACATTTTAGACATTATATTTTTTTAACCCCTTCAATAATCCATTTTAACCTTAACATTGGGAAGAAATTGTTTCAACATAAGGGTATTGAATTATCCTTTAAGGTATAAATAATCTAAAAATTTCCCATGGATGATATTTTAAACAATTTACTTATCCACCTCTTTATAAAAAGATTTTTTTAATTAAAAAATATTTAATAATATATTATTTATCAGAAAATATCATTAATATTAATTTTAGTATAATTCATTTAATTTAAATTTATTGTAAAAAATATAAAAATTAAATTCAAAAATTTCTTTTACCATAAATTGAAAATTATAATTAACCATAAAAGTTGTCAAAAACCATGATTCATCCAAAATATATTCCTTTTAATGTTTTTAAAATAAATTGTTATATTTTTTCTAATATTTTTCATAACCACTAAGTCAGCATTTCATATGCATTTAACATAATTATACTATCATCAATAATTAGAAATAAATTAAAATCATAATAATTATTTTTTAGGTTAAAAAACTATTATATTAGTTAATAAATAATTTTTAACCATATGAAAATATAAAAGTAAGATAAAAATTAAAAGAGTAATATTTTATTATTTATCCTTTTCTTAAAATAATTTAAATGTTGCAATGAATATAAATTTTAAATAATTTGTTATATTTCCATATATAGAATTGTTATAGTTGAAATAATCTCATCCAATAGGATAAAGTCTTACTCAATGCACATTTTAATTCATTTACCCTAAATGTTAACATAATTTTACAAATTTTACCCTTACATAGGTGACTAATCCTTACCATGGAATGTATTCGTAATGAAAAAAGAAGGAGGGAAAAATTTAAAAAACTTGATCCACATAAATACATATTTCTAAAGTATTTTTAAATATTAAATTACTACACAAGGAAGAAATTAATTTTAGTATTAATATATAAAACACAATGAAAAATAGTTTTCATAAAAATATGTTTTTAAGCTAACAATGATCTTATAAAAAAATCAAGTATAATCTTGATTCCTATATAATTAATTTTATTATTTCATATTAATATTTTTTATATTAAATTAATATTAAATTAATAATATAATTGTTTATTGGAATTAATTTATTTAATGAAAATAAATGATAAATTTAAAGAAATCTACATTTATTACTATTTAATTATAAATTAATATTTTTAGAAAAATCCAAAGAATGAACCACACATTAATATTTAAACTCTTATTTAGAAAATGATATTAATTTTTAATAGTAAAATTTCAAAATAAATTGAAATTAATTATAATTACCCCACGTAAAATGATATAAAAATAAATATTAAATAGAACATATTTTTTATAAATAAAATGGCATTATTATTAAATTATTTCATACTTATTAATTATTTAAAGGTAATTTTTTATTATATAAAACCATTATACATATTTTTTTAAATGATATTATTTATAATAATACTCCCTTTGTTAATGGCTAGGTAGTAATGATCACATTTAAATAATATATTGATAGTATATTACAGTTCACTAATAGATAATTGTTTCATGTCATGAAGCCTATAAATAATAGTAAAAGATTGGATAAAATTTTCAGGGAATAATTTTTATATAGATAAACAATAATCATATGTTTATTATATATGGAGTATAAACTCACATGATTTAGTTATAGTTGAAGATAAGGATTTCTTAAATATTCTCCTTTAGATACCTTCTTATATTTTAGTTATAATCAATAAATTAACTTTAATATATAGTGTTTCCTCTTTTTATTCTATGTATATTACACTATATCTTTAATAATCACCATTCAAGATGATTTTTATCTTTTAAATATAGAATATTTTAATGATTAATTCAAACTCTACATTTTAGGTATTTATCTTCCATATCCATGATCAATTTTGAAAATTTTTATTATTAAATTTAAATATATATTATATTATAAAAATTTAATAATTATCATTGTTTCTATTACATGGAATTTTATGATTGTCAATGACACGGCTAACTTCAAAACATTAAAAAATTTCAAAAATATATTTCTTTTAAATATCTTACAATTTAATATATTTACATCCATATTTCTTCTCATTTTATGAATTTATTAGAAAATTTATATTATTTGGTTTTTTTTAATTAAAATTTAGTATTATTTATTTGACATTTCTAAATTAATTTTTGAAACTAACCTATCAATTTTTTTGAGAAAATTATTACTCAAAAGTGAATAAAACTATTCCCGTGATTTATCTTATATTTTAATTTCTTATAAAATATGATCCATCATTTATGAATATTTAATATCTCAGCCTCTATATGATCTTATAAAATTTTTATATTGGGGGATTAGATTTTCAGTATCTTCTGAATAAGTTCTTTTACATGTCTTTTTTTATACCTTGAAAAAATGTTATATAACCCATTTTACATCTATTTGTTAATCAAGTTATAAATTAAAAATGATATGTGATTGTTTTCAAATGGTAAACATTTGTATTTTTTATTATATTGTGATTTGTGGGCCCTAAATTGTATTTATTTTGAATGCATTGGGTAAATGATTATTTTTTATGGGATTACAATATTTTGAGACATGGGTTACTATCATAGTCTACTTTGTTATATGGCATAGCTAAATAGAATTTTCCACATTGATATCAATACATTGGTGGTTAACCATGATATAATCTTATTATATCATATTCATATGAATTTTTAACATTCCTATGTCATGCCACATTACAATTTCATGTCACCATGATTCATGATTATAAATTTTACATTCTTATTACCTAGTAAATGTTCTTATTTTATATTGATCCTATTATAGTTTTAATTTCCATTTCCATGTTCAGTGATTATATTCTCTTTACTAACAAAGAGTTATTATATTTTCCATTTCTTATTTCATCAATATCACCATTTATCCCACGATTATTTATCATAAAAAATTACAATATACTGATAAATCCTCTATAAATAATTCTATATTTCCTTATAGATCTTTTGATATTGCCGCATTTTTTATATATATTACATCTCACTTTGTAATTAAGACTAAAATATTTTATGAATTTTTTTAGTGTAATCCAATTAAAGGAAATTTTATAGAATACATATTCCTATAACCTTGATAAAGAGTTGTATGGGAAATCAAATTATAATATATTGTTTTTCGGTGGATTTTACAAATAAATAATTATTAATTTTGATCTTTTGATTATTATTTTCAATTGAATTTCATTTATATTTTTTTCCTATATATTAAATATACTAATTATAATTAATGGGAAATAAATATGTTTACCATTACATGGAGCATTGATGAAACATAAGGGGTCATATAGTCCAAGGAACCTTACGCATCAAAGACTTGAAGTCGTGTTATAAACGGATCCTTAAAAGACAAAATGATTGTTGAAATGACTACAGAATTGTTACCATTTCAAGGTTAGGATATGAATATAGGTTATAAATTGGTGTTTTTAAATTTAATTGGTATTATTTGAGTGGCGAAACAATAAATTTCTCTTCTAAATAGAATCCATTAATCACTAATAGGTGAAGTTAGGATACAACCAAGTAAAGCCTAGGATATGGTCCCTATAATGATAGTGGTAAAATAATGGGATAACATGGGATGTGAGATACAGTATTAAACATATGTAACACATTTAATTATTTCATTCTAATTTTTTTTTGAAATATGACTTTTACAACCCTAATAATCATTCCATGAAATTCTGGATTTCTAATGAACACAAGGATGCAACAACCTGCATGATAATGGTGGTGATTGTTTTCTTTCACAATATGTAGAATTAGATAATTATAAATCCTATATAATTAGTTATTCATTAGTCCTCAATGATTATAAATACAACATTGAAATTTCACATACTAGTACACCATGATGAGTGAGAGGGTATAAAAAGGGGGTTTTCAATAGATTTTGGTGAAAAGAATCACATTTTGGAGAATTTTTAATGGTATCCTCCCACCATATGAGTTTGTATTTTTTTACTATTTTTTAATATTTTAAATAGATATTATGTCTGTTTTAATTTATGTGTGCATTATGTTTTATATCTTAATTTACACACCTTGTGAATCAATATGTATGATGAAATTTTATTTTTTTATCTGTGGAAAACACTCACAAGGGGTGAGCGGTATAGAGTAGAGGGATGAGAGCCCAATTAATCTTAAAACATAATTATTTTGATGTTTTATAGATTATGAATTGATCTACATGTAAAATTTAAACAATATCCCTTCATATGAATCTATCAAAGAAAAGCATAATGGAAGGAATTTTATATGAAATAATCAACAATTTTTATCACTAAAAGATTTAACCATAAGGAATTTAGGAAAATAAAACTATCAAGATCAAAGGATCATTAGAAAATTAGATAGAGTTAACCAATTTGAGAAGAATATGTTAGAAATTATTTAATGGATTTGTGGAGAAAAATTTAAAAAATATATTATTGAGATGGATTTGATTATATTTTTCTTAAATCCCTTGAAATTAATACCATAAATATATTTTAGTTCATTGTTTTTCATTAAGAAATCAGCCACTTTAAATATAATTGTCTGGTTTACAATAAAGTTGATAAATGGGGAAAAATTATAATGATTTTTTTATTTTCATCTTTATGGAATGGCCACATAAAACTAATATGTACACTATTAGTGTATCTATTAATCAAGGACATCATGAAAATATGTAAATTTGAATCCCACAGGGAGGTAATGACACTCCATTTGTGGCAATTTTTTGGCACTAATTCTAGGGAAACAAAGTGACCTTCAAAATAAATAGTCTTCCCCATTTAAATCATTCTTAACTTTCTTCAGTTTTCTTTTTTACTTTTTATTATTATTAGAAGCATGTTTTCTATTTTTTCATTGTAGATAGCTATTTTAAGAGAGGGGATTCAACTACATACTCAATGAATCTATACTTAGTATATTATCATTAGTATTCTAATGAAATAGGGATATTCATATCATCACAATTTTGTTTAACTATGTTAAAAAAACACAACCCTATTACTTTTAATGAAAAGAATGTCCTATTTATGCATGAAGAAAAACTGAACATATAACAACTAATACTCTAAGTGTGAACCCACATTGAGTACATATTACCATAAATTAATGGTGCCAAAATAAATTTTTATGTTCTCCCATTTATGAAAATAAGTTTGAGATCAGGACATGACTCATATAGATGATATATATGGGTAATGTCTATGGGTATTACTGTATGGATCGACATGAGTTCATACATGACATCATGGAGGTCTATGTTATTATAAAACACCATGTAGTGTCAATATATGAAATAAAACTTAGGGTACTATGTGATGGGATAGTTCAAATTTCAACCCTTATGATCCACTACTATGTTGGATAATCTAGATAAAAAAAATCACTAAAAAATATTTTCCCCTTCACTGGAAATTTAAGATGTAGAGAATAATAAAAAATTTATATTGGTTAGTGGAGAATATTCCTCAAAGGTATGAGATTAATTAATAGAAATGTTATGAAGTAACCTACTTTAAATAATAAAAATTTGTTTTAAAATTAAAATTTTTCATTATGGAATAAAACTGTTCCCATGAGGCGTAGTAGATGCATCTGGTGATTAGAGACTCACGACGAAGACACCCAAGGTATCTAAGGATATTATTCATGAAATTCCACATCATGGAAGCCTTTGAAAAGGTGGTCAAGGACTCTTAATGTTGAATACTACATCAATTAGAGTAGATATAATGTTATTCTTCTTAGGTAGAGGATCACACAAAAAAATTAAGAGACTCCCACACAAACAAAAACCACCACTGCCCCCTAGAATGATATTAAAATAATGTGAGATGTGTGGAAGCCCACCTGACATTCAATAATTTAAATTTTCACGGGAAGAGAATCTTAATCAAGATTATAGATATGTGAGTTATAACTAATCATTGAAGAAATTTCAACCAACCTACTCCCAAAAAATATGTAACCAACCTCATCAAAAATGTAATCATTGATGGAATTAACAAAACAGTGACTAGACACATCCAAGAATACAAGGAACACCTTGTACCCACTAAAACAACTATATCCACACCAATTCAAATAGTTTTCCCATCCAAATACCTACAATACTCAACTCAATAGTAACACCTGAATCAAATTCCTCCAAAGAGAAACAAAAAACCCAACCTCGGTCATCCCAACATTAGAATACAATCTAATTTGTTTCAAAAGGTGTATCAGTGAATGGGAAATCAATAAAATGAAAAAAAAAAATCCGAATCAAAATTTACAAAAACCATGAACATCATGTTAATTAAAAATATCAAAATCTCTAAAACTAATTTTCATGTGCATTTCCTAGTAATATAGAGAGTAATATATGAGTGAAGGCTAATAATCATGACATGTAGAGGATAGATAGATTCATCGTAACTACCTAGAAGACAAAATATAATGGTAGATATTCCTAAATAGGATGAAACAACTAATGAAATATTATCTAAGAAGGAGTAAATCATAGATGTATCTAAATATTGAAATAAATAAAAAATAATTATATAAAAAGAATATAGTATGGAGGAGTAGGAGTTACAATTACAGTTTAAGATGTAGAAAAAGTGGATAAATATATGGCATCGACATTATATTGACCCCATATTCCATTTCCATCGAGAATAAGTTAATTAAAGATAAAATATAAATATAATATAGTTTTTCATATTTTAAAATAGATCCATATCAATGTCTAATGTTTTAATAAATTTCACAAATACTAGTTTATGGAAAATTATTATAGGACTTTTTCTCTAATAAATATACAATAGAATACTTGGGAGTAATCACTTTTAATGAGTAGTGATTAGTTGTAGTTCGATAGAAATTCCTAATGAAGACGAGATATCATAGAATAATCACCATCCCATGAACCATAAGATCATGCTATTTCAAAAAATCACTTTATGGATTCGGTGTAGACATGATCTTATTGAAAATTACTATTTTGTAGAGATTTTAATTGATGAACCAATATATAAATAGGAGTGATAAATTTTATCAATTGATCTGTGAAATAACCCTGAGGATTATTTGAAGAAGTGTATATGAAAACTGGGTTGTTTATTTTTTTTATTGATTCTATTATCCCTCATATTAAGAAAGAGGGAAATGTTTCTATTATTCTATTATGGTCATTCCTTATTATTAGAAAAATCCTTGTTTAATGTTAATGAATCATAATTAATAATTTTAGTTTGTGGTGAAAATTGTATTTTTGACATAGTGAATGATACTAAGAAGAGCGATAAATTATTTGAATTTTAAAAAATATTTTTGATTGATGATGAAAATATTAAGGATGATATTATGTTTTCAAAGTTACAAGTATAATAAATAGATAATATTAAACCATTTATTGAAGAAATGGTATAATAGAATAATGAATAATTATCAAAGGATGAAGTTAATAAAAGTGACCTTCAAGAAGTGCACTGGAAAAAACAATCGGTAAGAGAATCCAACCATGAATTTTCTACCATGAATATCAAACCATCTACATTATAATTGAATCCCATACCTAGTACACTCATGAAATAATTTTTATAGGATAAATATGCTTTTATAGTCATAATTTTTTCTAAATTCACTATAGGACAAGATGAAATACCACTTCTAATTTTGATAAGAAGAAATAATTTGATATAATTCAGTGTAATAAATATTAGGTGAATTATTTCCATGCTTGGAACCCATAAATTGTTACTTAGAGAAGGAGTGAATTCAAACCACCATCCTCATTGGAAACACACCTTTCCCATGAATAATGTTGTTAAAAAAGGATGTGTTAAAATTAATTGATTCCAAAAATCATTTTCTCCATGTCAGATTGTGATTGGATAAACCCCATTTAATTGGTACATAAAAAGGTGGATTAGCAGTAGTATATAAAAATGAGGATTATAAATTCATTTAATAATGATAATCATTTATTTACTGTTTTTATTCTGTAAGTGGCTCAATTCCACCACCCAAAAGGATGAAAACCCATTTCCATATAAAGATAAAATGTTGTAAAGGATATTTGTGAATGAATATATTACTTTCATGATGGTTACTCTAGTTATAATCAAATATAAAATGAGTTGGATGATCAATTAAAAATGATGTTCACATGAAAATATATAATTTTATCACACCAGAAAATGAATTTTGGGATGTGTAATAAAATCAATACGTTCATGAATTTCCCAATACAAAACAATTATGATATGGTAGAGGTGTTTTAAAAAATTTCATGGATTATTTATCGATATTCTAAATACCTTTAATTGTGTGATTACATAAATTAGATCTAGTAGTCAAATAATATATGAACAAGTTCATAGTACAATATTTTTTAAAAAAATTTATTTGATAGTGAAAATAGGAATCTTACATAGTTAAAAAATATAAAATCATGGAATAGAAGTCATGACTGTGAATATCATTATAATAAAAGATCTATTGGAACTCACTATAATGAAGGTGATCAGAATCAATCACGACCATGTTGTATTTTACCAACTAGTATTTAAATACATCTCCAAGATAACTTGAACACTTACAAAACTTTTTTGAACAAGTAGTTCCCTTCATGTATATAGTAGTTTTATGAAAAGGCCTTTTATCTTTGTTTAAAAACTTGAAGGATGCCTAACTCTCATATCCCTGATAGAGAAAAATACTTGAGGTTGATGTGTGGTGAATGTTATTACATTTTTGGACTCTTTTAGGATATAAAGTTTTCCACATTTGTTAGCCAATATATTATTACATCCACACCATCAATTTTGTTTAAATAAACCAAAAAACATTAAAGATAGAGTGGCCTTTGTTGGTGATTGTATTCAAGAAATGAAACTTATATATTATAAGTAATTAATATATTGTGTATAAAAACCATAAAATGTTGAGATATAATCTGAACAAATACGATGTCAAGCCAAATATGATATGGTAAATCTTGGTGTTGCATCACTTTGATATCATAATCGTGGATATGATGTGTTTTGAAAATATTTTTGTAACAACGCATACTTATAATTCATAGATACTACATATAAATAGACAAGTATTCATTACATAACACAATGATCCACTCAATAATCATTTATGTCTAGTGATTTTGGACTATATTCTTAAAAACTAGAAATCTTTTTAGAGAAATCATACAGAATACCATTACTCATAACATGAGGAAATAAAATATGAGAATGGGGTGATCTTAGATTCTTAGTATGGGTATACAAGGGATATATCAACATAACATGGGAATAGGGGTATGAGAACATTAATTTACAATTTTAATACCATAACATGCATATAATAGATCATAGAATTGATTCATAACATAAATCATTGATGGTGATAATACAAGAATCATAAATGAATCAAATATAATGAACCATGAGAATATAATATTGTCAAAAGATGAATATTTGTGGAACAGAAATAATAACAAAAAAATATTTCCATAGTAGTCTATGGTAATTGCTAAAACTATCATAGATGAATCAGTTCACTCCCCAAACCATCATAGTCATCATGGTTTAATCCCAAGACTATAATAAGGGAAAATTTCCCCTACTAAACTGGGTTTATACCACATTCAATTCCAATATTTATCATGATATATCAACGTTGACCAAATTCATTGGAGGGAGATATTGGTCCCACCTATCCATAGTTATAAATAATCCCTCCTTGGTTATAATGTAACCACCAACATTTGTTATAATATAGCCACTACAATGTATTGAAAACCAATTATAAGTTTGTAACAAGATCCTAAAACACTCTTCATATCATGACCCATCAAAAGAAATGGGTTTCATAAACATTTCATCATAGAATAACCCATGGTAAAAGGAAAAGTTTCATAAAAGAAGTTTCATCAAAATGTTAAACCATACAATGAAATAATAAGGATGGAATCACTTGATTACACCCCCATTAAATATTAAATAACATCAATGATGTCATCTTTGATGTAGAATCATTTTGAATGATCACATGGAAAATTTATTGAGTAAAATAACCTCCCCACATTGAAAATCACCAATTATAAGCAACAATTTCACAAAATGTTGTGGAAATATTTTTCATTGAAAATAACCATATAAAATGGTAATGAAACAAATAATTTTTTTTTCTTAATGATGGTATGATTCATATTTCATGTATTAACTATTAAAAAAATAGCCATTTCACATTTTTAGTAAAATTCAAATGTTCCACATTAGGAAAATGACAAAAATATTACTTTACGATAATTTTAAAAAAATAGAACATGGGTTAAAATATATTTACAAAATAATTGAGAATAATATAATCCTTCTTAAATGTTTTTTAAAAAATATAGACACATAATAAAGTGTATTTTTGACCGAAGAGAGAAATGAAGTCAATTTTTCAATAAAATAATTACCTAGACTCATTAGAATTTATATATAAGAAACTAATAGAAAAAAATTCATTCTCATTATGTTATAATAATTGAATATAATTCATATGTTTCTTGGGAGATCAAACATATGATCTCATTATTATAAATATAATTATAAACAATCGCAATAAACAAATAGGTTGTAACATAAATCCATTACCAGTTCGGTATCTTTTGAATCTTAAGCCCCATGAATGAAATAAAATGTTATGTATATGTATATCCAATAATTTTCATGAAAATAATCGGAAAATAAATTCATGGGATATATAGACAACAAATAGATTAATCATTTGGTTTATTATTCATGTGTCACGTAGAAATAAAATGGGGAAAAAATCCCATAACATTTCTTTACAAAAATTATTGTAATATATATAATAAATAATAATAAAATAGAAAAATTTATATATCATTAAAAATTGTATATTCAGGATATAAAATCTAATATGGGATGTTAATATACCACATAAATTCAATTAATTGTGAATATGTTATTTGTTTCTAAGAAATAAAAGGGATATTTGAAATTTCTTACCTAAAGTCTTGAATTAAATTAAAAATGTTTGAACCTAATTTATAATAAATATATGATTATCGTAAATATTTTAAATAAAAAAACACATATTTATCATGCCATATATTTCTTACATATAACTTTTTATTATCCATTTATTAACAATTCATTGTTAAAATCACATTTTTTGAAAATATTAATTTGTTTTTTTAGATTGGTTTTTTGGTATTTTCGATATATCTAATTTAAACCTTGTTGAATCATCTCAAAATATTGAAACATAATATAATTATCATATATTCGTATTATATTTTTATTTAGATTATTCCCTAAATGTTAGATATATAAAATTAATTACACCTTTCTTGGAGATGATATGCCATACATATACATAAACACTGTTTCTATTTTCTCGACGAATGGAATGAAAGAAAGATAAATATTATGTCACTTTATGAGAGACATTATTATATAATACATATCAGTTATTTTTATTAATTTTATCCATATTACCATCCATATAATGTTTAAGTGAAAACCAAATCACATCACTTCGTGAGGCAGTAGTCCATCGTACAAACGAATGTTGTTATCATATTCCCATGAAATGGAAAGTAAGAAGGTACATATGATATTATTATTTAATGATTATATTTATATTATAATTATATATATATTTTTTAAATATATAATTATATCCACCATTTTTTATAGTGATACAGAATAGATAACATTAGTTTGTAAGATGGTAGTCTGTCATACACATGATCAACATTTACATTTCTGATTTAATGGATGAAGAGATAGATATTATTAAATAAATAAATATAATAAAATAATATTTTATTTTATATAATAATATTTTTATCTCAATATTTAATTTGTATTTTATGTGTGATGAAGAAGAAACAAATAAAATACTTAGTTAAGATCGCTACCTCCTCTACGAACAATCTCTTTAGGTTTTCCCCAAAACTGACCTTATAAGGGATTCATTTTAAAAATAATGAATATTGGTTGTTGGGAGGGAACTATGTAATATATTTGGGTAAATATTTTCCAAAATAAATTTTTTATGTGATAATATTATAGGATATATGGATCCCTTTCACAATTGGGGAGGAGGGAACACATTGAATTTTTCAAAATAAAATTGCGTACCAACGTTTTAAACTGCCCTGAAGAAACAATGATTATTAATTATCAAACCATACATGTTATAAGAAATATATATGACCATAAAATATAAATTGTACAATTTCTAGGTCATTTTATCAATTATATTTTTATTTTAACCCCTAATAAAACCATTTTAACCTTAACTACAAAAATTAATTAATAATGTTTTAATTATTTATTTTCAATAACAATTTTTTGAACATGTTATATAATATTAATTTTTATAATTAAAAAAATGAAATAATTTTTTCCGAATCCCAATCAAATAATTTTTAAAATATATTTTAAAATTTTACCAGTAGACATGATGAAAAATGGATTCCCAATAAGAATGTTTTCATCACATTATAATGTTTTAATATCAGTAATCAATATGAATTTGATTAAAATTACATAAATTGGTGTAAATATATAAATATTTAACTAATTTTAGTTTTAATTTTTTTTTTAAAATACTTTACATTTAAAATTCTTGAAAAAAAATCATTTTTAGTAGAAATTAAAATTTCTCAACCACTACTATAAAATTATTTTTTTCATAAAATTAACAAAATTAAAATTTAGATAATTATAAAATTGTTATTAAAAATATAATGTTAATTTTCCCAAATAAATTATATAATTGTCGTAAAAATTATTTTCGCTATTTTTAACAAAAAATAAACACGAATTATTTTAGAGAAAATGTTATTTTTGACGTATATAGTTACTTTACTGAATTTTATGTAATTATTTATAAATAAATTTATATAAAACCTTTATAATAAATTTTATTAATTATTTACTCTCACTTAACCAAAAATATTTATGGCTATGTTTTTGTTGTTATGTTTAAATAGTAATATTGTTAGTATATCATGGATCTTTAACACACTTTGTTGCATATAACACAAACTATCAAAGAAATTAAATTTAGTAAACAAATAAATAAAATTATTGGGTTTTCAAATTAAACCCCACATAAAGATTATTTATCACTAAAAACTCGTCCCTATGAAATAAAATTATGATACATCTACCTCATGACATACTCATGTTCTTAAATAGATTCTTCAAATTGCTGGTTACACTACAACACTCTGACCAGGTGAGTGGCCTTCTTTTATAGCAGTTTCTTATTATAATGAAGAATCTCCAAAAATTATTCCTCATAAGAACGATTATTCTCTATAAGTGTGACTTTTGATTTCCATACATGTGATGTATCATGTAGGTACTTTCTTAGGAGAGATACTTGGAACACATCGTGAACCTGAGAGTGGTCCAGTTAAAGTGTCATGTAATAAGCTACATTCTTAATACCATGATAAATTTAAAAGGGACCAATATACCTTATTTACTAATATTATAGACTTAATCTATAAATAATGTTTTAAAATCCCCATCCCACCAATATCAAATTCTAGACCACATCGATGTTTTTAAGTATAACTTTTCTTTAGACATTGTTCTACCTTTATGTGTTATTGAATGTATCTAACATTCTCTTCTATTTATTTTTTCTAGATCTAGTCCCAATAGATTTATTTTTACATCTTTATCCATGTTCATTGGATTTATACAAGTAATTCCATAAAGGGATTCACAAGGATTCGTATGAATAATCTAGTGAAAGCTATTATTGTATGAAAATAGAAATGGAGGAAGGTGTTGATCTGAACTACTTTTAAAATCCATAGAAAAAGATCTAAGTATACTATAGGGTTTCAATTGTCCTCTCAGACTAACCATCATTATAGGGATGATATACTGTGATGAAACTCATATATGTCTCATGATCCTATCATGGACATCTGTAGAAGTTTGTGGTAAACCTGATATCTAAATATAATACAATGGAATGTGGTTCCCCATGAAACCACAACACATTCTTTATATATATCAGTGTAAGATGACCTTGAGAGAATTATTTTATGATTTTAATGAAGTGTGTTGACTTTGTAATTTGGTTGAATAAGTCCCATATATCCTAATTCACTCTAGATTTTTTTGAGTTCAATGAAAAAACCATGGTGGGGTTTTCCCATTTGCATTAATGTGTAGGAAATGGTTGTAAAATCCCCTTAGAATTTTCCTATTCATTCTTTACTGGTTTACATACAATGAACTGAGAAAAAAACTCTATGATATATCTCTTCATGCAATCCGACCAAAAATCATTCATTAATCATCTATATTTTTTGTAATTTTTGGATGAATATATAATAAAGAACTTTGAGACTCCTCAAATAGATCCTTCTTTAAAATTGTTATTCTAGGAACATAAACACAATTATTGAAACCTAAAATTCCATAACAATAAAGATTAAACTCATGAACATTTAAAACCATATTCTATGATTAGTCATTTTACTTTTGCACCACTTTAATCTTTACATAGATAGACATTTGAAAAAATAATTGAGAAACATATGATTTCAAACATCCTTCAATATTTTAAGATCCATCTTTTGAAAATCAATAAATAATTGAACTTTTGTTATTATCATCATAAAAAAGCTATTATGATCCTTTTGACTCAAAGAATAAGAAAACATTTTTTCTATCTTAGGGTGGTAATGTATTGGGGAGTTTTAATATTTAATCAGCTCCAACAATCTTCCTTGGTTCATCTTCAACACCTTATATATGGATATATAATTTTGAAATTTTTGTATAGTATATATATAACAATTTTCATGTTAATGATAATTCCTCTATAACATTAATGGAAAATTATTTCATATAACTCAGAATCATTAGTTAAGTAATTTTACTCATCAAACAAAATTTTTCCCCTATCATAAGTTATAACCATGTAATTTTGAATGATAACACATCAATATCCCTTCATGGAATCATCATTTTATATAATAAATCATATTCCACTCTAGGGTAATTTAAGGACATGTGCATTGACTAATTTACTCTTCCGTTCTTTGAAATTTCCCTCACATGCATCTATCTAGAGGAACATGGATCCCTTATTAGTTAACATGGTCAGTGTATTATGTAGTTGTGGAAAATTTTATAAAACCCACAGATAATATAAATTTAAACTGAAAAAATACAGGTTCTCATTCACTATGGTTGGCCTGGGATAATGCTGAATAGCCCCTTTCTTTGATGGATCCAATAATATACCCTCTCGTGAAATAATAAAACCCCAAAATGAATCCTTTAATAGCCCAAATAAACAAATGTATAATTTTTACTATAGTTTATGATTTAGTAGGGTATTTATTAAAATTATCATCTGATCTTGATGATCTTACTTATTCATTTATTAAATACGAAAATTATCTATAAAGACTATCACAAACTAATCAACATAATATCTAAAAAATATTTTATTTAAATCCATTAATATAGTGGGGGAATTATTATGAACAAATGTAGTATCTATATAAACATATTGTTCATAAATTTTATGAAATGTTATCTTGGGTATATACTCATTCATAACCCTTAATTTATGATATCAAGAATAAATATTGATCATAGAGAAGTATTTAGCTTTGTACAATTTATAAATAATGTCTTCAAAATGGTATAGAGGATACATATTATTAATTTTGATCATGTTTATTTCAATATAACCAATATTGTTTCCCCTAGAGCAATTATTGTTTTTAATAATAATAAAATTTTCACTCCACGGATACACACTTGTCCAAATGAATCCCCTGTAATGATTATCCCAGATTTTCTTTTTCAATTCTGGCTACCCAAATAGAAGCACTCTGAAGGGAGTCTTTTAAATAGGTGTATCTCCATGTATAAATTGTATTTATAGACCAACTTTATTTTTTAGTGATAAAATATGAAAATCTTCTATAAAAAAATAAACAAAATCTTGCATAATAGGAATATAATTAATTTAATGTTTATCTCCAAACATCTAATATAACTACACCATTTTAATGGGAATCAAGACTCATTCAATAAATGTGTTTGCAATGTGGTTTATATTTATTTTAGAACTAATATATAATCATATGTTAGTATTTAATGTCAAACAGAACATCCATTTCATTAAACTTAATGTTGTATTTATGAAGTGAATGATAATCCATGAATAAGATAACATCAAATTCAACCGTACAGTGAATAAGGAGATTTTTTCGATGAATTTACCAAAAAAATCAACTAGAGAAGAATCATAGACTTAAGATGTGGTCATTGTTCCAATTTTTATTTTCACTAATACTTCAACATCTAGTCATTGATAATAGGAGTTAACATTCAATGCTAATTTTCACTATATAAAGGAACATATACAACAAATCTCAAATAATATACTTCAATATTTAAACATACATGTAACCACCCCAACCTCTTATTTTTATTTTTAACCCCATAGTAAAACACAAATGTGTAGTATGATAGTCTATAATAATTGATCAAAGAGATCAATCCTTCAAAAAATGTCTAAATCTTGAAACAATATTTTAAATATTAGACACCTTAGACTCTTTCTATGTTATCCAAGGTCACTATTCATACATTGAATGATGATTCATAAAGTGTTTATGAATTTTCAAATCAGGTTAATTAGGAGTCTCAAACTAATTATTCAACATAGCCTATTTTCATGCACGAGGTGTCAATCAAGTCTAGCTCAATGAGTCCTTAAAATTGTTATTACCACTAGGTACAACTACACCAGATCCATATCTACTTTTAGTATCCAAGTAGGGATTTAATTCTAGTAAAACCAAACTTTTTTTGTTACCATATCTTAGTAAATTATCCAATACATAGGATTAGCTTTAGGGTTCTCAATAATGTTTTCTCATCCCAATCCCCAAAGGATTAACTAATCTTTAATCTAAATCCATTTATAATGACCCAAACATCCCATATATAAATATTACATATTAATTAATGAATATTCAGTACAAAACATAACAATCCATGACAAAATCATCTTGGTATAGTTTGTTTAGAATCATTGATGCATAAATAACTAGTTCATAAGTAGACTATATCATATCCCACATAGTTTATAGTCCCTATCTCCCTTAAATTAATTTTAATACAAAATAACATTCTTTATAACATATGGAAATTAAAAATAAGAAAGTGTAAGATCAAATGCTTAATAAGGATATGAAATGGAAATATCAACATAATATGAGAACAAGGCTATGAGAACAATTTTAATAACATTGGAAACCATACTCTTTATATCATAGATCATAAAATCAAGTCATTTCATATATATTGGGAATTTATAAGACATGAATCATTAAGGAATCAAAGAACATGATATATGATAATATAAAATTAGCATAAGATGTAGTTTTTTTCATACACATAAGCATAACTTTTTTTCCCTTAGTGGTCAAGGAACGTTTACAAAAAGATCATTGTGGAATGGGTTAACTCGAAAATCAATCCTAGTTTTCAAGGATCACTCATAGGACAATCATATTGGATAAATACTCTAATTGAACTAGGATTAATTTCAATTCTAGTCTTGTTCATCTCTTGAAATATTAATCTTCTTCCAATGAATTAGCTGAAGATATAGGTCTAACCCATCCTTGGATATAACATAACCACTTACCTTCATTATAATGTAATATTCATACTTGTTTATAGTGTATCCACACATAATTTTGTCACAATATCATAAAATATTTATCATAATATAACACATTAAATTAAATGAGTTTTATAAACATTTCATCGTAGCATAACCCATGGGAAAGTAATAGGTCTTATAAACATATTTTTATCTTAAAGATAAACAATCCATATAATTAATAAGAATTATATCATTGTATAACATCTCCATTAATTTTTAAGTAATATCATATGATTTAATTTAATATGGAAAATGATTTTGAAACATCACTCGGTGTATTTCATGTGGAATATAACTTTTATAATTTGAAAATAAATTTTTTAAAACTATAATTTTTAGAAACATTATGGATGTAATTTTATAAGAAAATATTATTGGAAACATATAATGTAATGATTAAAAAATTCATTGTTCAAGATAGTAGAAAATACCATTCAATCTGTACACATTAAAACAAATATTTCATTCACATTTTCTATAAAATCCAATAGTCATTCACATGAAAAGGGAAAAAAGATTATTTAAAAACAATTTTTCAAATATTAAATAATGGTAAAAATATCTATAAGAAATAAATGTTTAATATTAAAATAATTATTTAAACCATTTATTCAAAACATGTACATGAAATAAAATGGTTTTTAAACCGAAGAGATAAATAATTTTGATTTTTATTAATAAAATTTCAATTAAATATTCAGTACATAACATGAGAAAAATGAATGAAAAAACTTATTTCCATAAATAACTATTTTAGATCAAAATTAAATTCTTCTTTGATTGTTTTATCATAATATATCATAACTGGATTCATAATAATAAAAAATACTGATAAAAAGGACATTGTTACATAAAGCTATTACATGTTTGGTATCATTTTAATTATAATACCCATGAAAGAAATAAAAATATATTGATATTTATAAAAAATAATTTTATTGAAAAGTATCATAGAATATATTCATAGGTGTTATATACTCCATACAAATGAAACAAGTGGGGTATAAGGCATGTGTTCTAAAAAATTAAAGTGAGATGAAAATTCGTTAACACTATAGAAACTTTTGTATCATAAGATCCATTAAAGAATAAAATAAAATGAAAATTAAGATATCATTAAAATAATGATATTCATAATATAAAATGTAAAATGGAGATTATACACACCACACAAATGAAACAAGTGGTGAGAATGGAATATGTCTCCTAGAAATAAAAGAGGGGCTACAAATACTTTACCATTAGCCTCGACATCCTTCACACATGTTAAAAAATAATGTATAATAATAATATTATAATTATAAATATATTAATGAACCATAATAATATGTATAAACACATATATTATTTACCTATAACATTTTTTACGGTTTTACTAACAATTCCAATTAAAAATCACATTTCAGAAAAATAAACTACTTGTTTTTCAGGTATGTTTTCAATTATTATAATGAGTCATTAATTTTTATCATGGTTATATCATATAAAATTTTTTAACTACGATTTATTCATAATATATATTTATTATATATTTATTTATCATAATAAATAAAATTTTCTTATGGAAAATTAATTACACCATTCATGGAGATGGTAGGTCGTACTTAGGCCGGGATATTGTTTTCATTTTTGTGATAGAAGGAATGAAATTAATGTAAATAATTGAAACCTTTCATAGTGTAATTTTTATGTCATATATATATAATATTTTTATTATAATTATACTTATTACCTTCTATGTAGAGTGTAAGTGAAAAACCAATCACATCGCTTCACGAGGTGGAAGTCTTCCATACAAATGAGCAATGCTATATTGTTACCAAAGAATAGAATGTAAGAATTTATATAAGATATTATAATTCATGAATTATAAATATGTTATTATTATAATATATATAATTAAAATTTATTATTATATCCACCCGTGAGAGGTAGGATAGAAATTGTATTACGTCATCTTGTGAGGCAGTAGTCCACCGTACACATGATCGATGATTTAATTTTCCATTTGATTGATGAGGAGATAGATTTAGGTAAAAGATATAAAATAATAATTTATCATTATTATTCGGTACTTATGTTTTTATTAATACCTAGTTAAACATTTCTTATATGTGGATGAAAAAATAAAATATAAAAGCTTGGTTAAAAACGTTACCACTTTTTCAAGAAAAATCCTTATGTTATCACCAAAATCATTATTAAGAATTTTTAATAATATAAATATGGAATATATGATGTGGGGAGTTAATTAATGAACATATTTTGGTAGTTATTGGCCAAATAAATGTGTTTTGGATGTGTAAAAAGGAGATGATAAGGGTTTCCCTTTTTTAAGTGTAGAGAGGACCCACATGACTCTTTTGAAAGGAAAAACATGTTTCTATATTTAAAATATTCCGATATAATCATAAATGGTTAATTTTAAATCCTTATATGATAAAGTTTGATATATGTCCATAAAATAGAAATTGGAAATATCTTTATTCCATTTCAACTATTATATATATAGTTTAACCCTATACAAACTAGTTTTATCCTCATCTGAGGTAACCAATTTTTAGATTTTTTATTATAAATTTTAACCTATAAATAAGTTGGTAATATTATATTGTATTATTATTATTATTTAAAATAGGGAATAAATATTACCAAATTACATTCACATAAGTGGGATAATTTATTTTTAAATTAAACCCAAAGGCATGATGAAAATACGTATATTCAAAGAGAAAATATTTATAAGTATAGTGTGTTTTAATGGAAAAAATCAATGTGATTTAATTAAAATGAACTAAATTTCCTATTTTATAACATAATTGAACTAATTATAGTTTTAATTTTTTTAAAGAATTGGTATCTTTTTAAATTCTTTACATTAAAAGACTGTTCATAATTACAGTTAGTATTTTTCATTATTCACTAAAAAAGTCATGTTACCAGAAAATTATAAAAAATTAAAACATATATAAATTTAAACTATGATTAGAAAAATTATGCTAATTATTAAAAAAAATTTAAAAGATTCAAAAAATATTTTTGTTTATTTTTCACTAAAATTAATACAAATCATTTTTTGGGAAATACATTTTTGAAGCTGATAACGATATTACTAAATATTATTTACTAATTTATAAATATATTTTATATATTTAAAACCTAATTAATTTATTTAAAAAATATTATTATTCATATTCATATTTTCAAATTCTATATCTTGGATATCATGCTAATGTTTAAATTATAATATTAATATTTTATAGTGGTTTGTTAAAAATTGGTGTTTCATGTAATGAAAGATACCAAATAAATGTAATTTATTGATTTTTTTAATAAAATTATTAGGTTGTTACAGAATTTTAAAAAAATTTATTGAGGATGAAGTTTACAAGTGGTAATTAAGATAAGATGAGAGATATTTCATATTAATTCCTAGATAATACATTACACTATGTGTATTTAAAAGCTCAATCAAGGTATTCTAATTTACAAAAATACTTGTCCACTAAAAAATATTACTGTCACTTTTCATGTCAATACAGGAAGATAATTCAAGTATATATTACTTTAAACTATTGGGATGAACCACTTCTCTTAAAATAATTCAATTAATTATTTATATAGTTATTTTTACCCATGGAGGAATTACCATTTGTTGTATAATTCAATGTTGCATCGCCTACTAGTAGACATCATGGGAATGATCATACCATGGCCACCGTACATTAGAGTTGGTTCTTCTAAAATGATATCCATATAGGATTAATAGAAATTATGAAAATATGTCATCATTTTCAATGTTATTTCATATTGAATAAATAAATGGTATGTCATAAACCATGATTCTAGAAGATCAAATATATTATGTGTGGAGAATAAATTTCATGGAACACTTCTAGAGAACTTATTGAAAGTCCTAAATACTGGTGTGTGTTGAATAAATTCAGAAATAATTTATAGAATAAGAAAAATCCCTTACCATAACCACAATAGTAATTTAAATTTTAAAAATTAACAAAATCTAAAAGTTTAGAATCCTTCTGTTTCTTATCAGTGATAAAGAAACCAAATTTAATAATCATATGATAAATGAGCTTGTAACATTAAAAGATTTTTTGAAATTGTTAATATTTAAATAAAGATAAACATTTTGATATTTTAGTTTACACAAAAAACCGATTTTAACTTAGGTTATTCACAACAATATGTTTAGTGTCTATTATATCAAATAATGAATCTATATTTCCTTAAAAGAAACACCTTGTTAAAATGAAGTGTGATGTACTATTAAAACATCATTATTTAATATGCTAAATTTCACTTAGCTATTGGAATGGTGGGAATTAGTATGATTAAATAAATTGTGAAAATATATTTTTTACACATTTATATAAAATGAACACTCTAGTAACAAATTAATTATAAATGAAAATAACAATCATTTGAAAACAAATGAAATCATTTTCCAAAAAAATATTTTTTTTGGTAGAAGGACATTTTAACTCAATGAATTAAACAAATAAATTTTAGGGAATTTTTTTATTAAATGTATATGTTTTATATTAAATAATAACTTTATTATTCATCTAATATTTTATGTATAGAAGTGATAAAAATAAATTAAATTTTATGATTACCAGCTATATTTGTCTTAGAATCATTTTTATCTTATTTTTACCAATTATTTTATATTTCATTTTTGAAAAAATTAGAAAACTTATTTGAAAATATTAACTTATTTTTTGAAATAATCCTGTAAAAATTATCTTAGAGTGATGCTTTTTGAATTTTCTAAAAAGATAAATATTTTAGTGAATAGTGAAATTTACTATTATTTTTTAATAGCCTTTTTAGTAAAAGAAATTACCAGAAAATTTTTATTTTAATATCATTTTTTTAAGTTAAATTAGTTAAAATAAAAATATAATAATTGAATTTAGGTCATTGGAATCAGTTTGAATATTATTTTTCCTATAAAAACATATCTGTCTTTTGAATCATTCCCATAAGGAAACCACATTTTTAATTATATCTATAAAAAATTTATATTAAAATTTTTCAATTTTTAGAATTGTATATATAAAAATAGATTATTTGTTTGGAATTATAATAATTTATTTAATATAATAAGGTCAATTAAATATTTTACTATAATGAATAGTAAATAATGTAAAAATTATTTACAACAGTTATGGTGATAATTGTATTACCTAGGGGTTAAACTAAAAATATAAGGCGTAAAATGACCTATAAAATTGTAAAATTGAAATTTTATATTCATATTTATCATTTAAATACTACAAGGTTCTATAATGGACCATATTTTACACATTTGTCTTATAAAAAGTATGGGAACATCTTTTTCTTTAAAAAAAATTCAAGTGTACCACACAACTCACCTATATAAGATCAACACTATAATCTACTATTGACACCTCGGATCCCATTCATTCATGTAATAATGAAATCACCACATCCTTACAACATATAAGCCTCATTTTTCCATAAATTAATCATAATAAACCTTGTGTGCCTACAAAAAAGATGTTGTCTATATAAGAGTTGACATCCCTAACTGAGCATTTTATTTTATTTCTTCCTCGACTGATATAAATTATTGTTCAAACATGATGATATAAAATACATAGTATATTTCAAATAATTTTTTTAATGTTAATGTAATATTCTGAATCCTTCTATTCTTACATAAAATGGGCTATGAAATCATCATTCATGCTTATAATGAACTACCCCCTAACGAACATATGTTAATCATCTTACATCACCAACTCTCCTGACTGAATATAATGATGGATTTCATAATTAAATAGGATATTTTTTATGTTATTATACATCTAAAACTATAATTCTAAATATACCTTCTTACCTCCCTTCCCATTATAAAAAATAACGTCACTTATATGAACGATGGACCACCCCTCAATGAAATGATGTGATGTGTTTTTCATTTATATTATTTTTTTATCGTAATAAGGATATATTAAATTAATATATATTTTAGTTTTAGCAAATTATAATTATATAATTAATATTACAGATATACCTTCCTACATTCCAATTCAAGGGGTATACGATAAGTCATTCGTCTGTACGGTGGACAACAGCCTCACTAAGTGATTTGATTCTTTTTTCACTAATGATTTGTAAGGTTGTTATTTAGTTAAAATTTAATGAATATATATGATATATATGAATTAAGAATTATTATGTAGTCATAATATAATATTTACCTTTTTAATTTATATTATGATAAAACGAATTCAAAATTTATTCATACGTACAACATACCATCTCCATGAATATTTTATTTCTTTTTCTATATCCAAATTTTGTGGAATACTATAAATAGATATATAATTAAAATATAATATACTTATATTATGGTTAAAATTATGGATATTTTGGAACCATTATCAATTTAAAGGGATTGTAAATATAAAATGATAACATTTTTGAAAAAAAGGTCTTTATTACTAGAAACATTATTTTAATTAGAAATTTTTAATAAATTGATCATAAAAGGTCATATGTAAATAATATATTTTATTATATATATAATTATGGTTCTATAATTTATGGATAATAAAAATATATTCATTAAACAAGAGGTTTTAATGTGTATAAAAAAGGTCAGTACATAATGTATGTGATTTTCATATAAATTTTTACTTCTATGAGACCTATTTCATATTAACCACTTATTTATTTATCATTGTTTTTATACTAATTATTAATTTATTTTTTATTCTAATATTTTAAATTATTTGGATTCAAATATCCATTTGATGATATATATTTCCTAACGTTTTCAAATAAAAATACACCATAGGGGTAAGTTATTTTTATCTAAATCTATCTTTATTAAGACAAATGTTATTTAATGAACCTATATTATTTTATGAGGTGTATATAAAATCTACTTTTCAAGTAATTTCTATAATCTTTTTATTATCATGGTGTTTTATGTTTCATTAAATTTTTTTTCTTTCATAATGCTTATAATTAAATTTTACCAACATGTTAATGGTTTTATAATACAATCTCATCATTTATTAGGATTTTAAATGTTTAGGAACTTTATAATGAGATATTATGATTTATATCTCATGAAACACATGAATTTTCTTCCCCTATATTTTTTGGTAATAAATAAAATTCCCTTCACTTTCCCCTCCCTATCTATTAAATATTCAAAATTAATGTCTTTAAAGAACCCAACCATATTTATCTCTAAATTGATAAACCACTTCTCTTCCATATCCATGAATTCGAATTTTTTTTAATAATAACCAAAGGATTTATTAAATACATGTTTACCCATGGTTTAATTTAAAAAATAAATAAAATGAATATTCATGTCATTTAAAAAAATCCCATTTAGATTTTTCTGAAATTTTGAAAAATATATTTGTTTTAATGTGTACGGAATGACTAAAAGTTACACCATCATGAAGATTATTTAATATTACGATTCTATTTTATTTTTTAAAGGATATATTCAAATAAAATATTTTTTTCCCAATTTTTTATATTAATTTTTTTTTCAAAGTGGAATTGATATTTTCCTCAATACAGTTTTTAAGTGGTTTTAAATATTCTTTTATGTGTTTCAAAGGTTTTTCTAAAATAGAACCATTTAAGAAATGTTTTATGTTTTATATAAGGTTTTACAAATTATAAGGACTATTTTCTTACCCAAATGATCCTTGTGATATTTCAAAATCATTTTCAATCTAACAAGTAATCCTTCGATGTCAATTATCGTTTAACAAGGATATGATATAAATATAAAAAGTTTATTCTTTTAATGTATGGTTTATGTTTTTTGTGACATGATGTTTATGAAACCTAGTTCTTTTTCTATGGGCTATATAATGATAAAATTCAAATGAAACTCGCTTCTTTTTCCACAGGTAAATCTATGATGACATTATTGTGAATCCTATTTCTTCTCTATAGGTTATGATATCATGAAATGTTTATGAAAATAATATATTTTAATTGTTTTTCTATTATTAATGATTTATAATCTTGGGGAACATGTATGTATGACTATCATTATGTAATAGGTGGAACATATACATACTTCTAATTCATTCGGTAATTAATGATATCTAATTAGAAAAAAATGAATTCAATAGGGAGTGAACCTTGTCCAGTAAGGGAAATTTTAATATTTTATAATATTAGGAGTAAACATTGATTACTATAATGGTTTGGAGAGTAATCCAATTCCACAATGATAATATTGTAAATAATCCTTGAAATACTAAGTAATTTTTTTTATTTTGTTTTGTTTATGCCAAAAATATATGTATTATGATAATGTTATCTCAGGGTTCATGTTATTTTATTCCATTATGATTCAAGTTTAATAAAATGATTATATTTATTCCATGACTTGTGTTTTTGATCTATGGTACATAGGGTATGGTTTAAATGTTTTTCTCATGTTCTCATACTATTATGCTCATGATATATTTATATATCCCAAGTTAACCCATAATGATCATCTAATATCACTATTTCATATATTTTCATCTCCATGTTTATGATGAATGGTTTTTTGTATGATATGTATAAAAAATAAACTATTTATAAAGATTATATTGGGGGATTATGTATCTCACTTATTAGATTGTTGTTTGTGTGTCAAAATTTCCAATGTCATTATACTATTACAATCCCTAGAAGTCTGTTTGTTCAATGTAATGAATATTAATTTAGAAATAAAATATATATATGTGTGTGTGTGTGTTATGTTTGGGTCTCTTCAGTTTGTATAATATTATAGGATTATTCACCCTTTTTAATCTAAAATATGAAAACATTAGTGAGATACCGAAGAATAAGTATAAGTACATATATAAGAATATGTATAAGGATTTATCTAGGTTTTGGAAAATGTCCTGGAAAATGTCCTGGAATTTTATTAAATGATAGAGAGACTGGTTTACAAGTAATTACATCTCTATTTGGAAACTACAAGTTGTAGAGCCTCTATATTAGATCTATGAATGGGTAATAACATCAAAAAGGGTTGTATTGAGTTGGACTCGATCGTTTCATGATGATCGAAAATGGGCCTTGATGAACACCTAGTTTTACACTCCCAAGGGAAATTCTTTGTAAATTAAAAAACCTTTTTCAAAACATCATCAATGATTTAAAAAATGGATTTTAATGACATAAATTATGGTTAAAGATCCATATATTGAAAAGAATTGGTCATATTTTAGATATCTTATAAT
Organism: Viscum album; assembly: GCA_963277665.1. NCBI lineage: Eukaryota > Viridiplantae > Streptophyta > Magnoliopsida > Santalales > Viscaceae > Viscum > Viscum album. The sequence goes on from OY728141.1 coordinate 1,989,949,827, forward strand.
TTATTTTTCATGATTATGTGGTTTCCCACATTGAATAGTATTACTCACACTATGTAATTAGGTTTTAATCAATGATGTAACCCTAAAGAACAAGATAAATGTTTAATGTGATAGATATCATGTTTATGGGCATCCAAATGGGAAAATGGACAAAGTGAATGATATTTTATTTATTCATAATAAATTATCAGGATATATGATTTATAAAATTTACCTTAACAAACTCTATGACTCACCATAGAAGAAAAGTATAGATTTTGTTGAGATTTATAGTAGGGGAGACCATAGAGGAAGGAATATTTGGTTTTCAATAAATTACAAATGTTTAAAGAAGCATCCATGTGAATGTATTATAGGAACAATAAGATGTTTCTAGAGTAGGAAATAAGGACAAAAAGAAATTAATTCGTGTGGAAAATTTAAAATATCTATTAAAGAAATGGATGAGAAAAAAGGAATCCCTAATGTATCATTGACTATTGAATTTATTAAATGTTTTATGTGTAGGATTTATGTATATCTATTTCCAAGGTGGAAATAGCATAATGGTAATTAAAAATTCTAAATGAGTAATTGTTGTACTATCGATGATGAAGATCCCTTGAATTAAATATGAATGGAAAAATTTGTTAAGGAATAGAATGATGAAACCTAGTTAATTGTTTAATAATGATTTATATTGATTGAAGTTTATATTTATTTGAATTCAATAGTTATGTTATATGAATCATGAAATATATAACGATTTTTAATAATAAATTTCATTATGGGTTTTCAAGAATATGTTCAATGGTATTGATGGCCTAGAAAATTGATTTATTAAAATTGTGACATTTTATGGAAAGTAAACAATAAATTGAAGATAACCCTTATTATGATATGGGTTTTTCGGTAATGATGATGGGATATGAGATCATGGATTTTAATAATATAAATTGGATATTATTGATGACCATGTAATTGATTAATTATTTTTGAAAATATTTTTTATGTTATCATTGATAAAGTTTATAGCATTATTGGACTTTTGGAATATATTTAATAATTTGTGGTTTTATTATAGGAATTACAATGTTTTTATATTATCATTAATGTTTTATGGTTATTTTTTCCATTAGAATTTTTCATGAAAATATGTGGTAAATGTATTGAGAAATTTGGTATGTGGTATTGATAGCCAATTCATATTGTTTTGGGGATTAATGATATGTTGATTTTGGAAATTTAGTGACCTTCTTTTTAAATTTCTTGGATTTCAATTTTGGTCAGGAATGGAGGATCCTTATGGTTAAATATTCATGAAATTGATTAATTTTAAATTTTTATTTTATTTTATGACCACTTACAATCATTTTTTATTTTGACAACAACTAGATATAGAAGGATTGGCTTATCATCTTTTATAGATCTTATGATCCAATAGTACATCCAGCCTAAAAAATCACTTTCATTTCTTAAATTAAGAGATGATTTGGAAATTAATCAAATAACAACAAAAGGAAGAGATAATGATTTTAAATGGTATAAAATCATGTAATTATATCTTATCATGAAAATTCCTAGACATTAGGAAAATAGATCTTACGATAAAATGATATACTATTACCATTATTTAGGATGACACCAAGGACTTTTCACACCTCTATGTTTTATAGTTTTTTGACTGTTTATTTTCACATGCTCATAAACATTATTGTAGTCATTGATCTCTAACACTCTCCATCATGATCTATACATTACACTTTTTATCCATGACCAAATCATCAATTCGTACATGTGTTCGTCAATTTGGAAACCTAGTATTTGTAATTCCATATTACATTCAAACACAAAATTCTCTCCTTTAAAGATGATGTTTTATTAACAGTTTAAACTATATGGGTTTCCAAGAAAGTAATTTTCAAATGTTAACCCCTTATCTACTAAGTATAATTTAATATTTTTATGGAGAAATTTATTTAAGGGTGTAGAATGTTACACCTTGAGAATTTGTAAAATAATTTATTCTAAAAAAAGGTAATTTAAAAAAAAATAATTATAAATAAAAATATATTTATATTTAATTACACAAAACATTGACTTTACTTGGGTTACATGAAACTATAAGTGTATCTTGTGTCACATGAAACATCGAGTTTAAACAAAATGTGAAATATTATTAAAATATTCTTATTAAATATATTATCTATCACATTTTCATTAGAATTCAATTATGATTATGAATAACTAAATTATGAAAATATATTATTTAAAAATTTATATATAATTTTTTCGGATCATTTAATTAGAAATAATAATAAATACCGTTTAAAAACTATGGATATATTTTAAAATAACATTTTTATGCACAAAAGCACATTTAACCTCAATAAATTTTAAAAAATATCTATTGGTTAATGATTTTAAATAATAAATTGTTTCTAAAAATTATAAAATATTTATCAATAACCTCAGGTTTTTTCTACACAATTGATATGAATTGATCCAATTTTAATCATAAAATATTATTTTTCCAAAAATCTATTTAGACACATTCTGTGGACATATTTTAAAATTAATTTCTGAAACATTAAGAAACATTATTTGAAAAAATTAACTTTTATTTTGAAATCTTCATTCTAAATTTATTCTACAACGTTTTTGAATAGTTTTCTGAAAAGATAATTGTTATAGTGAATAGTGAAAAATACATGTTTTTATCAAAAATAAGGATTTTCATTCAAAAAAATCTAAATATATTTTTTATATTAATATGGTTTTAAAAAAAATATTAAAAAATATATATATTAATACAATTTATATAATTGGAAAAAATTTCATATTGAATTTGAACTTAAAAACTTTTTAAACTTTTGAATCTTTTCAGTATGGAAAGTATATTTTCGTCACATCTGGGGGTTTAATTTTAAATTAAATTTTGTCACTTGTGAATATAAATTAAAAAAATTTATTATATATTCATAATAATCATTATATATATTATCTATTAGTTAAAAATTTTATTTATATCAAAAAAATACTAAAACTCTAAAAATTATCTATCAACGTTAAGGTGAAAACGTGTTTACAGGGGATAAAAAAAAATTACGGTTTGAAATGAAAAAAAATCAATAAAAACAATTTTATGGAAATATATTGATATTATCACTTATAAGGCTAGATAAAATACTATAATGGATCCTTTTTTCATCTTAGAAACATGGGATCACCATTTTATTTTCAAAAAATACATATTTTCCACTCACCTCACTCATTAAAGGTTGTCCCTCTCTTATTCTCTTCATAATTCAAAACAACATTGGATCATAAAATACCAACAAAAATAAATTCCATAAATCTATAATCTCATAATATAAGACTTAGTTTTTCTAGAAATCCAACATTGGAAGCCTTTTGGTGGAAGCCAAAAATAATATTCAGAAGTAGGGTAACGTCCCAAACCGAGCATTTTGTTTTATTTCATACTCCACCTAATTAAATTGTTATTAAAATTTATTTTATAATAACCACAATATTTTTCATATAGTGAAATTTTATTGTTTCAATAATTAATAAAAATTCTTCCCGTTATACTTGAAATAGGATACAATATATTTATTTGTGTGTACCGTGGACAATCACCTCACGAACTGATGTTATTTATTATCCATCACCAACTAACATGTGGATAGAATGTTGGATATAATATTATATATGAAATTTATAGTATTATTATTATAATACATTAATTTTATTTCATTATTTTCCATCTTACCTCCTAACCTATAGGAACAAAATAACATCGCTCGTGTGTAAAATAGATTTCCACCTAGCGTAACAATGTGTAATGTTTTTAATTTTTTATTTACCATAATGTTATTAATAATATATTAAATTAATATACATTATATCAATATCATAATTATACTTTTCATATTATTATACAAAATATAACTCCTTAAATTTAATTCTTTGGGGGATACAATAATGTTGTTCGTGTGTATGACGAAATACCTCATCATAATGCAGTTTGATTCATTTTTCAGTAAAACTTATCATGGAAGGAACGTATGGTAAATTAAAATAATATTATTCTTATATATGGCTGAATAATTATTATAAAATTTTTATATATTATTTATCTTTATTTCATTTCATCCGTAGGTTAAATGTAAAAACATTTTTGCGTATGTGTCATATAATGTATCCTTGAACGGTGTATTTCATTTTGTATATGTAAAATTTATGAATTAACTTAAATAAATATAAAATGAATATATCTGATATTGACATCATGGAAAACATTATATAAATTATGGAAACATGATTAAATTAAGTTGATCAAAAATACCAAACCAAGACATACATGAATAAAGTAGCAATTATTACCAGAAATATAATTTTAACAAGGAATTTTCAATAAACTAGTAATAAAAGGTCATAAATAAATCATATATATAATGATATATAAATATATATATATTTAATTATTTATGTTTTTATTTATATTTAAATAATGTAATATAAAATTGTATTTATTATATGGTAGGTTTGAACATATATGGAGGAATTTTATCCATTTTGTAAGAGATTTCTATATCACTTTTTACTCTTACAAGACACATTATATATTAAATACCTATTTCATATATTTTGTGTCTATACTACCCAATTATTAATTTTATAATTATTCTACTAATTATTTTTTGGTGATTTAGATATAAATTTTTGGTTCCCTCTTTCAGGTGTTTTATAATTAAAAAGTATCAAAAGCAGTAAGGGATTTTTTTCTCAATTTTTCTTCTTTGAGAAATATGTTATAATATAAAGCTATACTATATTATAAGGTTTATATATTTAACCTTTGGAACATAATATATTTAATCCATTTATTATCAAGATATTTTAAGTTAAATTTAATCTTATTCTTTAATGGGGCTTACGATTCAATATCACCAAAGGAGTAATGGTTTTAAAATAAAATCAAATCATTTATTAGGATCTTTTTGGATTATGCTTCCGATGCTGAAATATTATGATATCTCACTCAAAAAACTCATTAATTTTCTCCACATAGATTTATTTCATTGGAATAAATTTTTCCTTTCATTTTAGTCTCTTTTTGTACTTGAGATTCCAAAATAATGTTTTTTATCGAAAAGTGACCTTATTTATTTCAACAATAAAAACACAATTTTCATTATTTTTAATGATTTTGGAAAATTATTTTACATTATCCAATGGTTTTATTAATTTAAATTTTACCCATTATGAACATTTAAATAATTAAAAGGAAATATATTTTTTTTTAAAAAAAATACTTTTTTGGTTTTTAATAAAAAAATTAAATAAAATGGTTTTTAATGTGTATATAAAGAAAAATATTTACACCATTACGGTCATTATTTACATTGAAGATTCATTTATTAGTTTTAAAATGTTATTTTCATATAAAATTATTTTTTATAATATTTTATGTTCTAAATTTTTTCATAGGGGAAGGGATATTCTCCACATGAAATTCTTCAATTGTCTTTAATGATTTCATTTTAAGTTTCAAATGTTATTTTAAATGAAAATGAATTGGATATTTTTTCTATTTTAAAAAGTGTTTTTCCAAATAAAAAATATATTTTTCTCTAGTAATGTTCAATGTGATATTTTAAAATAATTTTCTATATAATATGACATCATGGCTGTTATATAATCATTACTGTGGATAAGATCCATGGATACTAATATTATTATTTCTTGGGATGGTTTATGTTTATGATGAGAATATGTTTAGGAAACCCTCTTCTCTTTCCATGTGTTACACCATGATACAATGTTTATAAATCCTAGTTTTTTCAATAGGTTATCCTATGCTGAAATGATTATTTTAATGATGAATATATTTCATTTCCTCAGGATATGTAATGGTGAAATATTTATGAAACCCATTTGTTCTCAATAGTTATAATTGGATTAATGTTTTATGATTATGTGGAAAAAGTATGTATGATTTTAATTATTTGAATGGTGGGACCTATGCTTCCCTCAAATGATTTTGTAATGATTGATATCACATGAGATATGTTTGACTATAATGGGTAGTAAACCTAGTTTAATTAGGGAATATTTCCAAAATGACATTCTTGGGGGTGAACCTTGAGTTCTATGATGGTTTGGTGAGTGAACCCATTCGATAACGATAGTATGGGAAATTATCTATGAACTGTTATGGAAATGATTTTTTTTCCCATTTTCATGAAAAAATTACTTTTTATTTAATTGTTAGGTTTTCTTGGTTTATGTTCTTTGATTAAATTAAGATTAATGTCTTATTGAATACCAATATTTATTCCATGTTTCATGTTTATGATCTATAATATAAAGTGTTTAATTTTCAAAAGATAATCTCTTATTCTTATACCCTTATGCTCATGATATGTTGACATCACCCTAGTTTACCATTAATAAGTATCTTATCTCAGCCTTTATTATTTTCTCATTTCCAAAGTTATGATGAAATGTATTATTTAAAATATTTCTATAAATGGTTCTAGTTATTAAGAACATAGGGGGAGATTATATAGCTCAATTATGGACTAGTTTTTTATGTGTCCATTATTCTGAAGTCAATATACATTTTTATCCTTACATGTGTGTTTGTTTAATGTAATCAATATTCATAGAAAATATATAACATCTATGTATGATATTTTTGGTCTCTATAGGATTTCGTAGAAATTATAGATTTCTCTACACCATTATAACTCTTTATCCGCAAAAAAAAATATAGTTCTAGTGGAAATTTCTATCTAAAATGTCAAACAAATTATGAAAAAGATGGTGAATGAATGATAAAAATATTAGTGAATGAAACATGGTTATGAAATTAATGAATACAAAACTAAATAAAGAATACCAATTAGTATTCCCTCATTCCATTATTCCTATATAAAACCATTAACATATATATAAATTTAAACACTAGTAATTTGGGGCTACCAAAATGGTCAATATAGATTCACATCATGTGAGAGAATGAATATTTTTTAAACATCACGAAGTATAAGTATAAGGAGAGATGCCTATGATAATGCCAATATATTAAATATGGAATCCTGTCATTTTATTACATAACTTTTCATTACATTTTACAAATAGAGGATATTTAATGTCTAGTGTCCTGGAAATCTGGAACATAAAACATTAAAACATAAAACATTCTTCTAATACCCTTATCGGACATCATCATATGTTCTTACTATGTAAAATTATTGCATCTCATAACATGGAGACATACATCAATGGAAAGGGTGACTAGAAGGCCCAGCAAGGAAAACAAGGGAATTAGTTTTCTTGTGATATCAATAAGAAGTTCATAAAATACATGAAGACATGGGACATAGAATTAGAGGCATTTAATAATGAAAATAACTTGAACCACAACATGAATATGTGGCTAAACCATTTAATTTAGACATTCATGAACATATCACCAACATTCATCCCCAATGTGTCATAAAAATTACCGCAGTTATTCACTAAGGTATCGTGAAACTTATCATCTCTAGAGATTAAATTATTTACCCAATGTGTTGGAGTGATATCAAGGTGCAACCTTAATATGTATTTATATTTATGTGATCCACATATATCATAATCAAACATTTCATAAATAACCCAAAGAGACTAAAAGAAATGGGTTTCATTTCAAAATCGGTACATTTTAAAAGTGCTTAAAAATAAGATCATTATGTCATCTATAACCCATGGAAAGGGGGTGAGGGTTATATGTATGTAAATTACAGAATAAAATAGATCAATATAATGTATTTATGAATACCACTATAAATGAAAATATATTTGGGTATTCAAATAAATAATACATGATAATTTATTGAGAAAAAGAGAGAGATTTTGAGACGGATATTATGCTACATAACGGATATATAACATGCTTTTAGAAAAAAATAAAAATATGGTGGACAAAATTTACCCACTCATAAATAAATAATAATAAATTGTTGGAACATAATAAAAAGAAACAAGATCATGGAAGGGATATTTGAAGGAAATACCATATGAAAATGAAACTCCAAGGAAAAGAGAAGATGTTATTTCTTTTACGAAAATTTAGCATCCTAACAACGTCACATAAAAATTCAATGATTCAGTTGTTGAGATTGGAAGGTTCTCTCATCAATTGAACATTAAATTGAATGTAATAATTATATATAAGAACATACTCCAACATAATGGAATAGAAACTAGAATACATAACATAAAAGAAGTCATGACATAAAAGTGGAGGGTGAAAGGTTCCATTACCTTGAAGAGTAACTTCGAAAGAATGAACGATGGGACCTTAGGGGAATGAGGGAACCTTTGGAGAACTCATTGGGAGGTAAAAAGACCAGTTCTTCGTTGAAGAGGATTTTGGAATGAAATATATGATAGAATGGCTTGGTGTTTATAGGAAAAGTGAGGGAATATTTAATTAATTTCCAAGGGACACCTCATCAGTGGTATTTGAAAAACCATGGGCTTTACCATGGTATTTTCCCATGGTATTGGACAATTGGGACACATAATAACATATATTACTATACACAAGTCAACCAGATTTATTACATCATTATTACATAATCAATGACGCCATTAAACACCAGAAACTCAAAAATGTATTTTCACTATTCACTAAAAAACAATACATTTTATAAAAATCTCATAAATTCACCCTAACCTAATATTGATGATTTTAATTAAAAAATAAACCCAATTTTATGAAAATAATTTTCTAAATAAATTTTATTAAATTTTTATGAAATAATTATTTATTCAAAAAAACAACTCTAAAACTATAACTTATTTTGTAACACCTTAAAAAAGTAATCAAGGTCACAAATAATTATCATATAACCATAAAACAATAAAGTAACAAATTATGATTACATTTAATTATTGGTCACAATTTTAGACGACCATTTTTTGAAAATCGTTTCACATTATTAATTATTTAATGTTTACAAAAATATTTTAGAATACCATTTTCCAAAATCATTAATAATATTCATCCATATTTATCCAGAAATTTGAAAATAAATTTTTTTATCATAATAAGAAATAAATATTTTATTTATACCAAGTGATTAAAAAAGTTTCTAAAGCCTCATTACATTGACCTTTATAACACATGCATTGGACCTAAGTGTAAGGTGATCTATGGTAGAAGAATCATGGGGCGGCTTAGACAACATTACCTGAGTGGTGATTTCTATCAGATTAAAATTTTCCCTTAGGTGATTTCATTCAAGCTTCACATGTTGAAGATCTGCATTGGCTTGGTCCAGAGAAAAGCCCAGAGATGTTACCTCCTTCTTATACTCTAACAGATGGGCTTCGTACGGCCCGAGTCTACTGGATGAGGCCATCGACACATCTTTCTATATTAACCAAGATCACTTGTATTTATAAAGAATAATTGTACCATAAAGAGTTTAGTTTCCAATGGTCATATTGAACGAAAGACATATTGACCAATGGTCTTGGAATAGTCAAAACCCAACGATCTAATTTAATTATACTCACTTCATTTATTTAAGGATAAATTTTTCTAGAGTATAAAATGAAATAATACACATATTTAGGAAACAAATATTATTCAAAAGTTCAGGTCGTTACAATCAAAGAGAATACCAAAAAACAGTTTTATGGATGATTTTATCAGTGGATATTTAGTCTTGGGGACAATAAAATTTATTGTAACTCTCATTTAAAACTGACTCGAGGTATATTAAATTCATGATGGTCCAGACCTTTCATACTAGTTAATTACTTCCCACATAGAGCCAGTGAAATCCAATGTGGAACAAAAACCATCTTTCAGATCAACATATAAAGGATAAAATGTAACAATGATTCTTTCTAGGAATGGTGTGTACTCTCAAAGAATTTCACATGAGACCATGTATGGTATTTCTAGATCATTAGTTTAAATAAATCACTTAATATGATTCAATCCAAGTATGTTTTCAAAAAATGAAAAAAAATCATCATAGGATTCTATTAAGATTGAGTTAATCTACTTATGGAAATCATTGAAATAATACTTAGGGGATCCTAATGGAGGATCATATAAAAAGGTTATAGTTTATGAATAATGTGTAGAATATAAATGATGAAATCGTATGTAGAAAAACATGAATAAAAATATCATGGTTGAAATGGATTTTATGGAATTGAAATTAAATTTTTTTGTGGCATAGATCATGGTGGTCCTTATAATTTTAAAACAATTTTATTAAAAGATTTAGAACATGACAAATAACATGGTTATGGTGAGTAGAAGATACAATTTTTAGAATTATATTCATCAACTATCATCCATGGTTTAGAAATTAGAGACTACAACGTTTTATTGAAAATGTGGCCAAATTTTTTATTACATGCTAGGATGTAATTCAATTTGTGTATTTCTTAAATAACACCCATTATAAAGAAAATCATAGCTATTTCATATGTAATATTGATTAGGTAAAATGAACTCTCACCAATGCTTCCCTCTAAAACCCTCTACAATTTTTTCTTTATCTCAACATAGTTTCCCTTGAATCAAAACCATTCTCCAATTTCATGAACTATTTCCACCAGTTCACACATTTCCCAGACTACGTCATCATCCCCATCCATATTTTGGTAATCTTTATCTCATTTATAGATTCATCACCATTTCATTTCAGAATGGAAAACATCAAAAGAAACAATTTTATTTTTCTATCTTAGTTTATTTAATTTCAATAGGATTGTGTGATCCAAAACATTACAAAGAAAATAAATTTGTTGTCATAATGACCAACCCATTCACTGCCACCTATTACCATATGATACCATTATCAAATTACTACCACCCATTCCACATCCCCACTATCCCTCATGTACTTAAGAACCAACATCAAAGACTTTAATTAAATCAGTTTAAAAGGCCCCTCTCCATCCACCAAACCACATCATGGAAAATTCCGACATCCCCAAACATCAATCAAACATGATGAGATATTGGAAAAAATTTCACCTTATCAAGTGATAGAGTATCAAAAATATTTCAAATCTATCAAATAAACCATCTATAACAATATTTAGTCAACACTACGGAGAAATAATTATACAGTGTGATACTTTATCCTCTAGTACAGGGGTGAATTTTTTGACATCAATACACTCATGTATTATATAAGGAAGATAAATCTGCAGGTGAGAATCCATTTCAAAGAAGAGACTTATCACAAGTTTCTTATTGAATATTTTAACACCATTATATATTATCATGAACTAGTTTTATTTATAATAATGGTTGGTAATTTGAGCTCCCAATAACAATATTTTTATAGAAAATAGATTGTTATAAGGATATTTTACAAAAATAATAAAATAAAAAAAATTCTTTTCAAACAAGTCAAAATAAAAATCTCTTCAATAATGAAGATTTATTACAATAGATTAATGTTCCTAACCTTATGCTGATATGTCCATAATCTATCAACAAAAAGACTTAGTAAATGGGGTTATTTGTATTTAATTTAAAACTTCTTGGTTTCCCATGGATAAGAGACTTGGGGTGGGTAACCAATAAGATGTGAATATTATCCAATATGTCCTTTAGGGTGATCTTATTAATATAACCTACCTGATCGTCCATAACATTAAGTACAAGGGGAAAAACTATAATAAAAAATTAACCAGGGCATAGTTTGTTATTATACTATTGAAAATTCTAATGGTTATTAATATGGTTCAACCCATTAAAATTTGGAATATATTATGTAATCTGATGTATACACACTTAAAAAATTAGTATGGTCATAATGATTAGATTGTATTTTTTCATGAATGAATTGGAATTCTTCATCTATGGTCAGCAGGAGCATAGCCCAACCCCATATATAGATAGTCGTAAACTAGCACCTCCTTTAGTCCCATGACAACATCCTTGGATAACTAAGATGGAGAAAACAGTGATAATAGTTCCTAAATTTATAATCAAGGTAGATAAACAGATTTAAACAAGAGAATATAATGCAACTATACTCTAGTAATTTGAAAATAAATATTAAATTGAACTTTCGCTATGGTCCTGAACTCCATAATCACCTCCCCTTAAAATTATTCCCTCTATCCCCACTCCAATATATGTCACTAATCCCATTATATATGAAAACATAAAACCAAAAAACTAGTCTTCAAACATACTTCCTCTTTCCAGAACTACTTCCCCATGCCTCCTAGGACTACAACTATAGATTTTATTACCCTAAGATATGAGGATTTAAACTAAAATGTATTTGTTGTGAGAATGGACAAAAATAAAAAAATTAACCAAAATCCCAAGATGAATTTTTTTTATTGATTCAATTATTCAGAATAAATCTATACTTTTAATACTTGAGGCCTTAACATTTTATTACGATTTTTGTATATACATGTGTACATTAGATGAGATCCCAATGATTCACCATATTCCACATCCACTGAGTATTGTCCCACTCTACGACATGAATTTCACCTCATCTAGTAGTGGATGTTCAACTACATCCCTCACTATCTTGGTTCATACCCCATCAACCTTTTATATCCTCACCAATTAACCCTGATATAATGTAATGACTGAATCCTTTTAAAATAAAATTCCCCTTGAAATTTAATTAAATGTCTTATTATGTAATATTGAAAACACATGATCTTTTTTGGTTTTATTATATCCTATAGTATTTAAATGATTGTTAATAATAATTACTTTTAATAATATAGTTGTTGAACAATGATTACATGATTAGTATAAATATAGTGTTTTGTTAATCTATTTGACACAGAAAAACGAATTGATAACCTTAACTAGTAGGATCATATCCAATGGGGTCCATTTATCTAAACTTCATAGGGGGATTTCATCACTAAGAAGTTCCTTTGACTAATACCATATTGATATAAAAAAACATTAGCCTGAGTTAAACTTTTTATGGGTGATGTTCAATCTCATCGAGATCATGGCACAAACTCTATATGCTAAACCGCCACATGAAAGTCTCACCATCGTTCACCATACTATTAGGGAGTTTTCTAGGGTATAAAAGGGATATTTATGAAGACCCTATCATTATAACTATATAAATTATTTTTTATAAAATATTGAATATATTTTCGTCCTATTATTGTTTCTTTGTAAATGATTTTTGTTTGATACAATAAAACAAATATAATATTTTCTATTAATATTCATATTAAATTAAGGAATTTATTTTATTTAATTAATATATATTTTTATTAAATAACATTAAAATTTCATATTAATGTTAAATATATTTTATCAAATATAAATGATCAAATAATTTTTATGATGTCAAATTAAAAAAAAATAGTATGGAAAAACAGTTATTACCAAAAACTAAACATTTCACAAAAAATGTCAATTATTATTTTAAAATTTAAAATAAAAATATTTTGAAAATTATATAGATAAAATTAATATTATTTTTGGAATTAAAATATCTGAATTATCCAATGGCTATTTTTTCATAATTTTTTGAGATAGTATAATTTATAGGTAAAATTAAATACTATAAAAATATACCGTGTGTATTATGAGTTCATAATGACCCAAAAGGGTTGTAATAAATACTATAAATGGTATCCAAGACTAAATTATTGTTCTCCCCTTAAAATAATGTGATTTTCTATTTATTTGATTAATTTTACAATGCCTTTGTGAATTCTATAAATTCATTAATATATATTTATAGTTTTAAAATCATTTATTAAACAGAATGACATGCTTCCACTTAATTAGTGGTATTATTTTATTATATTTGGCCATTTGACATTTAAAATAATTAAAACCAATTAAATTTTGATGAAATCATTATCAAAATTCATGGTAAGGTTGTGGTGTTTGTAAATTTGTTATATAGAATCCAAAATCTATGTTTGAGAAATAATATAGAAATCTCATCTCATTTCCTATATATACCCAACTAATATCTCATTTCCACTCCCTGAAAATCCATTTATCACATCCTTAATCAACTCTCCCATATATAGTATCATCCATATTTCCAATAAGGTGTTATGAAGCTCTCCACAAGTATTTGGAGTCACGCACTAAAGTATGGGATCTTCAACGTCTCTTCTTTATTAAAATTTCAATATTATATTATGTATTCTATTTTCAATTCATAATGTTGGGATACGTATTCACAAGTCCCTATTACTACACATTTCATTTATAAATTATTATATACCCATTATCTACTAAAAACCCAATAAATTTATTTTTATGCCACATCGTTATGCGGCCAAAATTTCACTCTGATTTTCCGTGCCAAAACATGTTTTTTTTACTACCACACCCAATTAATATAATGGGTGTTAAGATTTATTCCCTTTTACTTATTTGAATTGGTACATAAATTTATTTATTCTGCACTCCTATATCATGTAATAATATATTTTGATGAATGAATCTATGTTTTTGGATCTATGTGGTCCCCTTAAGCATGAGAATGAAATAAAAGTGATGGGTGGACCCAAAATTATGTAGCACTCCAATACATTGGGTAATGTTTAGTCTCATGAGACTTAATTTAGGGATAGGAATTGAACATTCTTCCCTTAAAAAACATTTTCTATCATTATATCATGGTCGTTATCCTTTACCTATGTTTTAGTATGTATTATTTTATCTTCCTTCCACATTTACTTGTTTCATTTATGATTATCATGCTATATCATGTATCATTGTTCATGTTTATGATGGTTTATCCTTTTTTATATCTATATTTTATAACATTAATTATTCTGTTAATTTTACTCAGTTTTTATCCCTATATTGAAATTTGTATCTCACCCATTTCGTCAGTATGTCCCCAGGTTATCTCATGCAGTTTTATGTGTGACCAAGTTAAGGAAATTTTCAATAAAGATGATGTATTTTCCATTTTAGAATTAATATGTAATGTACCAAATTCCAAAATACACAATAACTATCAATATTTTGGGTTGTGTTCAGTGTATTATTATATAATAAATCATGTATTAATGTTAAATATAGAGAATTGTTGTTATATATAAAACCCCATATGCTCTATATTGAGGATCAAATGAATGTATGTATAATATATTTGGATATATAAAACACTTGAGAATACCTTAAGGATGTGTAGTATCGTATTTCCTTAGTTTTGGGATATTTTTATTTTTCATTTATTTTTGATTGGACAATATCACTTTTTATTATTCATATAGTAATTTAGAATTTGGTATTACTACTTTAAGTATTATTTTTGATATTAATTTGTGGATATATACCTATCCATTCCTTTTTTACTAATCATTGATCATATTAGGATACTTTTTTTCTTTCAAGACTAAGTTATAACCATATCCCTGATTCATGATTCATCTTTCAGAGAAGATATATTTATTATTTTCTCTCTTTTTAATGTATTATTATCACTTCATTGTTTATGTTTCCATATCTTAATTATAATTCAAATAGCGTGGATATAATTTTATTTTATGTGGGTGGAGGGGGGATTCGTGAAATTTTGGGGTAAAACACATGATTTTGGGATATGAACTCATAGATCTAGGAGAAATCAGCCCGAATATGAATTACATTGACATGTTAAAAAAAATTGTTTGTCATTTTCATTAATGTTTGAGATATTTGTGGATATATAAAAAAGTCACTTTATTACTTAAATAATTAATTCCATAAAGATTATTATACATATGATTCAATATATTGATGCTTAATGTTTTGATATTATATTTTTAATACCGATTATTGATGTTCTTCCATGACCAGATTGACTTAATTTATGATTCCCATTCCTAAAGGTGATTTCAGCATACCTTTTTCTTTTTTTTATACTCAATTTATTGAGTGAAATCTAGGTTTCTACCACTACTATAACATTCTTCTCATTATTATTTAAATTTGATGATTTTTATATTCTATAAAATGTTTGAGGTTATCAATTGATCTATATTTTATACCATTATACATGGATCCACCAAGGCTTTAACATTATTTTTCCTATAGAACACATAAATTATATATATTAGGAAATACCCACATTATAAGGCTATAATATTATTTCATACCACACACTTATTATTTTCATAATATTAAATTATTCATGTATGGGTTGTAGATTTACCATAATTAAAGGGTATTTATTACCCTGGGAGATGAAATTGGGTTTCTTCCCTAGTATCATAAAATGTTCATGGTTAATTAATCATTATATTTTAATTTTACCTCAATAATTCAATGGAAGGAATGAATTTGTTGTCTCTTGGGGGGGGGGGGGGGCTAAAGTCACCATTTATTGACATATTTTCTCAAAATCACATGGGTTTGGGCTATGGATGTAGGACTTGTTCTATGTGGATCATCTAAAAATTATAAAAAATAAATAAATAGAAACATGAAACGTGGGGATTCTTTCAATATTCATACCTGGTACATCATGATCTGTACATTATATTGGTAATATTAGGATTGATAAAATCATAGAATGGATTATTTTGAATGAAATTTAATTTTTATTATCCTGAAATATATTTTAGAGTCAAGAAAGCATTACCAACCCCATATTATGAAAAATATTTATTATATGTACAAATGTAAAAAACATTCAATCATATGGATTTATTTCATGTCACTTGAGAATAAGAACAAATATATTTGAATGATCTTGAGAGATAAGGTAAAAAAAATTTCGTTAATTTAAATAATATGTGGTATAATATTCGTGAGAGGTGAGAGATGTGACTGAAAATGGGAAAATTCCTGGATTTTTGAAATATAATAGATGAAAGATACATTAAATATTTATTCAATACATTTTAAACAATTACAATATTTCGTTTTAACTTGTAAATTAGATTATTTTACTGATGTTTCCCTTTTTTAAGTATTCATATATTGTGATTTAATGTTGAGACTTTTATTAGAGTCCAGAAAAGAGTTACGTGTACTATAATTTGTTATCCAATTTTAATTTTTGGGTTTTTAGTGGACTTAATAGTTTAATAATTATTAATTTTGATATAATGAGGAAGTTTTCCAATGTATTTTTATTTATGTTTTTTAAAAATAGATGAAATAATGTTTTTATTGAAGGTTTAAAATGAAGTTCGTGATGTCATGGTGCATTGATGAAACACCTATGGTACTACTTGATAAATAAATGCATGGATCCCTATTTCATTCTAGTTAGAATATGTATTACATAGGTATCACCTACGAAAGAAACATTACTATAAAAGCGAGCAAATTGACACCACAACATGTTCAACATCATTGTAAATGTTATAAATTGGAGGTTCATAAATGTAAATGGTAAGATTTAAAGGATAAAGAAATATGTTATATTCTAAAGAGAATATGGATGAACATAAAAGGAAAAGACGCGATGAAACACACTAAAGTTGATATCATTTTCTATTTCATGATCATGGTAGAATCATAGTGATCTATGATATAGTGTTTACTTAGTAAACAATCCTAAACTATTTTGAATAATCTCTTCCAAAATCAATGTATATATATCTTTCAAAACATTTATCTTCTCTCTTCCAAATTCAGAATTTCTACTTTCCATGGGGAGGAAGGGTCCACAATAACCATAGTGCGGGCCATTTTGGTGAATGTGAAGGGTATTTGATCAATTTTAAAATATCAAAACATAGGGATTCATGTTACATCATATATTTGAAATAAACTACAGTAGTTTCCCATACTAGTATGTCAGGATAAATGTTACATCATAATAATGGGATCAACCATTACTTTTGTAGATGATCTTTCTCATTTTTAGGTAATTTCAAGGGATTTCATCTAGCCATATGAGTTCATGCATTTTTATATACATTCCTTTTTTTCTGATCTTTTAGAAATTTATTTAAAGTATATTTTCTTTCCACATTCATGAAACTTCATTGTCCTGTTATTTTTAGTCAAATTATTATATATAATCTTTTTCTTTCATGTGTGGTGAAATCTATTAAGGGGGGAGTGATTTAAAGTAGAAGGATAGAACCCTAAAAATATTTTATCTTAATTATAGAGAAGTTTTACTAATTAATAATTGATGATGATGAATAATTTAAATTTTATCCCTTTATGTGAATTTTACTAATATTAATATAATGGGAGGAATTAAAATAAAATTTAGTGAATTGGGATATAAAAAATAATCCACATTTGATCTGGTTATTTCTAATTGAGTTCACAACGTGGGTAATAAATTAGAAAATATAAGATATTTAGATTTGTCATGGGATGACCTCATATTTCTAATATCTACACCATAGTGAACGTAAATAATTGATAACATCATGAAATTATCTAAATTAGAAACCCATGGGGAGGTAAATATGATATTTTGGAGATTATTATAGAGGTGATCAATACAAAAACAATAATATCATGTAATCTATCAAGAAGTTATCTAGTAAAAACATAACTATACATTTTTCAATTCAATAGATTGCTTGTAGGTTAAAGTAATGGATAATAGAATAGTTTTTCAAGATCAATTTTCCAAATGATCCCAAATAACTCTCTTATTTGCTATTATTAGAATATTTGTATTTTTTTTCAATAAATTATTGTTATTTTACAATTTTATGTTTATTAAGATCAATTATCAATGATTATTTATCTAAATAATATGTTTATTTTCATATAAATAAGAATAAAAGATTTAAAATTATATCAAAAAAATTAAGTGAAATTATTCATTATAAACTGACACTATCATCTTAATCCCTTATAAATGTTTTATCAACAACTATATCCAATTTAGTACAAGTCACTTTTCTCATTTCAACAAAGGGATAAAATAAAATTACATAGTAGAAGAAAATGTTTATTTTCTTTCAATTTGATCATCCCTCCAATGTATCCCCTCCATCACATATTCTCCCTTTGAATCCACAATGAACAAACACCCAAAACATATATTTGGTCTACTTATTCCCCTATCTAACTATGTTTTCCCAATTTTTTTGATATCATCCTCCTCTCTATTTTGAACTAATCCACCAAAAATTGAAGGATCACCTAGGGCCAAGATAACTATCATTGTATCATAAAAATGAAATCTAGAGATCCACATAGATTCCATCAATGTTTATTGTCCCCTTCATAGATACTCTAGATAAACTCTCTTGAAATTTTCACTACCCTTTGCTCATCTCAAATTATCTCCAAGTAATCTTCACCTGAAAAAACTCCCCAATAGATTAAAAGACAATTAGTATCTTAAGAAATATTTAGTAACTTCAATGATTTCATCAGCACATAACTTCAATGAGACAAACAACACCCTTTTAATTTAGTTTATAATTGTTAAATTGGGGCACACATAGAATAATTTATCATTTAACAAACATTTAATTTCGTACTTCATATTTGAAAAAGGAGTGGAACATTAAATATACTCATTAACATCTTACGTATCAACATTCTATTTTTACAAAAAAGGTTGTTCTCACATATCAATGTTTCTATAAGAAACATATTACATAAGAACTTCACCCAGAGAAATCATAATATAAAAAACATCACCTCTTACTTATAAACACAACTCATAAAAAAATTTGGAATCCCCTTTGTTATCTTCTTCTCTAGATTTCTAGAAACTCCATCATGCTTCATATCATCTGAAATGAATTAATTATTTTACATATCATCTACATGTGAGTAATTATTTTCAATTTTATAAAAGGAAACATGATTTTTACAACCTTTTCTCCTTATATTCCCATATGTACCACCTTAATATTTGTTCACACCTTTATTTTCTTCATACCTTTTCTAAATTTGAAAATTTTGAAGTACTTTCTTATCAGCAACTATAAAAGAAATTAAAAAAACAATACAATAAAAAACATAACTTAATATTTAATATTATAGAACACATGAAATTAAAAATCATTTGAAAATCATTTTAGAAGTTATTCTATAAAATATAAAAATAATAAAAATATAGAACATTGAAAATATAAATTCCAAAAATTCTAAACCATTAAAATAACTTAAATAAATTTTTTAATTTTAGAAGATTCACAAAATTTTATTTCAAAATATATTGAAATAAATTAAAGAAAATTGACCAATAAATCATAAAAAAATTATTTTTTAAAACATCTATTAAAAGAATACCATTTTAACAAAAATGACCATGATTAAATAATTTTTATAATTAAAAAAAAAATCTAAGTCACAAAAACCAAAGAATTTAAAACAAATGTTTTAAAAGTGTGTAAAAATTAATCCATTCCAAATTACCCGATGATTAATACATTTATTTATTTAAGGATACAATTCAACATATATATGGAAAACTAATTAATATAAAAAATTATGGATCAAAGTGAAAAAATGACGCAATTCAAAATATGTTATCTACAATAGAATATCTTCTTTAAAATGTGTTAAACACTATCTCAAAACAAAAATATTTGATGAATATTTTTTATTATTTTTTTGGAAAGGATTAAAGAAATTTAAAAAATTAATTTCAATTGAAATAAATTTATTTTTGTTCCAATTTCTCTTCTAAAATTATCTACTTATATGTGGAGAATTCAAAAAAATCCTATAAATTAGCACATTTGCATAATTAAATTCACAATTTTATAGATGAGTAAGTTTAATCAACAACTAATAACTCATCATAATTAAAATCATCAATAAATGACAACTCGCATATCTCAACATGGATTGAGAGTTAATTTTTTGTCCATTTGAATGAAATAAATTATGAGTTTGTTGTCCTATCAAAAAACTCAAATTTAATTAAAAATTTAAATAATACTCCAATACTTTCTACAGAAAATATATTTTTAATAGATATATGTAAATACATTTTTAGAATTAAACTACAGTCTAATAAAAATGAATAATTATTTTAAAGATTGAAAATTTACCCATTCGTAGAAAAATTATCAATCATTGAGTATTCAAACATCAACCCATATAATAGTAAATTTTGAAAAAGGTTAATGTTTTTCTATGTACACTCTATTTAAAATAGTTTATCATATAAAATACCCCCATATTTAAAACCCTAATTTTTTTTAAACATTGATAAAAAATGTGGAAGAATAGTTAAGGGAGTTTTAATCTTAAAAGTTTTTCCAAACCAATATTACAAAATCATGTAAAATGGCCACAATAATGTTTTAAATCATAATATTTACCACCAAAACACAATCAAGAAATTAGTAAATTGTATGTAATAATTTTTCTAGATAGATAAAACATAAAAAAATTACTTCTAAAGAATTATTTATATATTTTTACCAAAATTGAGATTCTACTCCACAAGTTTTTTAATAATTCTCTAATAAATAATAGACTATATATTTCCATATTATAAAATAGTAATGTGGAACAAAATTGAATTAATTGGATTTTACCATCACTAAAATGAATCACAATTTCTTAAAATTATTATTCAAGGGATTTTTTCCATTTATGTTGTGGGAAATCAGTTTAGTATGTAAATAGAGTAAATAATATTTTATTCTTATTTAAAACATATTAAAAAAGAAATAAAACGAAAAAGGTAGTGGGATTACTCCCACGATGAACTAAGATTATCATATATAATTAGAATAAGGAATATTAAAACTATTGAGTATAAAAACAACATACAGTACCAAAGTAATGTTTAATTCTCTATAAATTATCCCTGAGTAACTTATTTTACTCTCAAACATGCAAAAACACCATTGGGTGAAATCAAAATGATGGTTAATGTTCAATAACATATATCCTCAAGTTTTATATTAAATTTCTTTGGTCTAGAATTGAAAATCAACTCCTTTTGACCATATTTGAAATCACTATTCTGGATTACTAAATCATGAATTTATTTATTTATTTATTTTGAAATTCATGATTTTTCATATGATTCTATTCTAATTTTATATATCTCACTTAGATCTAGAAACATCCAGTCGCTATCAACCAAAAAATAATCCATAAAGTCTTTATAGAACAAAAATATATTTGTTTTAATATTAGAGGATGATGGGTTGATTTACCGTAGGGATATATGTAAGGGAAATCCTAATTATGGTCTTGGATAAAATATTAAATTACTATAAAGAATAATCAAATTATGAAGACATTTTTTAATAGAACTCATAAGAGTATACTATATGATATTTTTCAAATCTCTATTCAAAATTTTATCATGCATTATATATAGTGGATGTAAAGTGGTACATACTTTATACACACAACAATAAGTCTGCATCAAATTTTTGAATCAAATTTTAAAAAATAATTTTAATTATCATTCATAAAATCTATAATGAGTCTAAATCATGATAAAATGATTTCATTAAAAACATGACTATATTATTATCATGATTTTTGGGATATTCCATTTCCTCTACCCAATTTGGGTAAGAATTTGAAACCAAAAATACATACTCATTCCAAAAATAAAGTTGGAAGGTTCCCATGAATTCTAATCCTCAAACATAAAAAATATCAACCTCTAAAATTATGTTTTGAGGATATTATTTCCTTGTTAATATATTTCATATCCTTCGAAACCTATCACATTCGAATACTATAACCATATCATTTAAGAAGATTTTTTGAAAATAATATCTATTTAGGAGGACCTTTTGAGCCATACTCTGTTGACTACTATATCCTCCCCATGGTGATGTGTGAAAACTAACAAAAACCATAACCAAATTTTCTCTAGGAAAAAATATTTAAATTATTTTATCAGCACACATTCTAAAAATTATAGAATCATAAATTATATAATGGTTAAGTTTGAGAATAATTTTATTTTTCATGGTTTCAATGTTACCATTAGGCTTTATTCCCGTAACATGGATTTTTATGTAATTTACAAACCAAGAACCTCAAATAGTTGAATAGGAAAAAAATCATTTATCTTGTAATAATGATGTAATCTCCCATGTTTCATTGTTCTATGTTTTAAAAAATCTTGAAAGATGATAAAAAACTAATATTTTTACATTCATTTCACTAATTTCTAGATCATGCTCTGACTGAACATTTATCCACTGAATAACTTTTGGATTAGCTTCCTTCATGGATATAAGTTATTTTAGGGATGAATGATCAGTGAAAATAAATAACTTAGACTTGATCGTTTATTTACTAAAAATATCAAGGTGAAAAATAATAGCTAAAATATCCTTCTTAGTTGTGGTATTGTTCTATTTGGAAATCATTTAGATTGCAATTAGAATAACACACCACATTTAACCTCTTTTATTTTCTATATCACAAAATTTCCCCAAAATCCACATCACTAGCATCAAAGATAAACCTAAAATAAATTTTATAATCAAGAGTAGTGATAATGGGTGATGAATTATAATATTTCACAAGTAAATATAAATATTATAGTAATTTCCCATCAAAAAGGAAGGGTACATCCTTTACTAATAGTGAAAATCATGGTCTTGTGATATTTTAAAGGCATTTTATGAATCTTAAGAAAAATTTATCATTCCCTATATTTCTTCTAACACCCATGAAATTATCACGAGGGGGTAAATTGTTAATAACATCTACCAAGGTAGTTTCAATCTAGATACCCCCCTTAGACAATTTTTTAATGCACAACACCCTAAATATATATAAAATGACATTTTTAGAAATTAAAATTTTGTTTTTTCACTTGGAACCATTATAAAATATATATATATATAATTATCGAGGAATTAATTAACATTGATCCTAATAATATGAAAATCATCCATGAATTATTATATTATCTTCTAAATTTTTCCTAAAAAAATATCATTCATGGGTCTCAAAATAGTTGTTAGTGTACTACACAATCCCAATAGTATAAATTATTGGAAAATATTCCATATGGGTATAGGAATGGGGGTTTTTCTTATTCCTAAATGGATATTGGAATCTCGTTATAATAAGAATATCCATCATGAAAACTATATAACTCATTACAAACAACCATTTAAATAATTTGTTCTTAGAATAACATAGGAAAATTGACTTTTTTGTAGAAAAATTATGATTTTTATTGTCAAGAATTAAATCTTGTCTGTATCAAACTGACACCCTACCTGGTCTATGGCAAGGCCCGAAGGTCATTCTCGATGCCCATGGGTAGGCACAAGTTCCCAGGTATCAAAAATAAAACACGGGAACAATTTACCTAAATTAATAAATATAAAACAAAGAGAAAGCTCAAAAAACTAAAACTAAAATAAAGTAACGAAAGAGACCCTTAAAATAAGTTCAGATTTAATTATTCAAATGAGAACTAAAAACCCAAAAAAGGATTCAACAAAGGAAAACCAAAACTCCAACTCAAAACGCTGTGCGACATGGGGAGTCACATCCCCAAGCCACTGCCACCAAACCAACACGAGGATTCCACTGACAATCCAAACCACCAATGCTATGCATGTTGCCTCATCCTTGAATACAAAAGAAACATGATCTAAATACACTCAATATTTTATGTAGTTTTTTAGACAATATCCTACTAGGATACCACCGAGAAAAATGTTCCTCACATAATTATTAAATGAAAACAAATTTTAAATTTTAATTAAATGAAAGAACTAAATGATTGAAATGTTTTAGATAAAAGAAGTTTAAGGAAATTTATTTTGAATGGAACAACATAAATTAAAACACACACACACACACACCTACTTTTAAAACAACCAAAGCGTCATATCGATGAGCATAAATCAACCAAAGATCACCAAATATGGGAGAGGACTTGTTGTAGTAAACTAACTTGGGAAAATATTTCTTTGTGTCTCTGTGAAACGTGGTATAGAAAGAGTGACCCTAATAAAATATGTCTTAGAAACCACGGCCCTCAAAAAATGTGTCTTAGAAACCATGACCCTCATTCATTCATTTTTTTAGTTAGTGTTGCGGTCGTAAATCCTAACAAGGGAAACATGTCCAAAGCCACCCCCGGATCACTATCCAACTTATCTAGTCCACCCTCCATGCCACCTATGCTTCCCAATCATTACTCAAACAAGTTTCAAGTTCATGTCACATGTCATATTCATGCACCAAAATAAAAAAAGTCATTTCATGTGCCAAAATCGACTACTTTCCCTTAGAAACACTATTTTGAATGAATATTCACACTAAAAAATTCTCCAAAAACATTTTAGACCTTTTAACAAATTTAGTGAACCTTTTAAAAAGTTTATAAGACATTTTCAAAACAGTGTCACCATGATTGTCACATACTTAAACCATTTAAAAAAAATATTATGCACACACAAAATATTTAAAAACTAAATTTTCACTACATACAAAACCAATTAAATCAATGGACGGTCAAAGAAATCACTTTAATGGTAAAAAACCATAAAAATATTTTATGAAACAATTTCAACATACGTCGCATGTCTTTAAACCCCAAAAATCTACCTGAATACTCATTTAAGATAGGACGCATATAGACACTACACCAAAACACCAATTAACCCCTTTCAATACAAAAATTATCTAAAAAGGATGATGATTATGATGATGATGATGATGATGATGATGATGTAAATAATAATAATAATATTCACACCAAGAATCATTACACAACTCAATTAAAACAAATTTTCAACCAAAATAACTATTTAATAAAACATTTAATATTTTAATAATAAAAATTTTAAGAGTAGAACATGACATTACACACAAAATCAACCCAACCCTAATTCATAACCAAACACACATTACTCAACATCAAGAGCTCAATCTACACCACTTACTCTAATGAAATAATCCATTTGAGTAGTATAAAGAACATTAACAAACAACACAATATTGTTTGCACTAAAGATACATCTGGTTTCATTTAAAATGCCACATTAGAACCAAACACACTGTGTAATAATATCAAAACACCATTTTCACCACCAATATCATTTCATTAATAATTTTACAATTTATAAAAAAACAAACCAATAAATCACCACTTGGATTTACATTAAAAACATACGCAAACCCCCTTTTTAGAATCTAATGCACACTAATGACATAGTAAAATATAACCTACGTCAATTTCATGATCTAATAAGCCAAGTGAACAATTTATAAAATAATAATAACCCTCTCGACATTGGTTTTCACATAAAATCACACTTATATCGTATAAACATGTTATTAATAAATCAATGCATATGAGATCTCCATAAAATAAAATAAAACCAGTTCGCACTATGAAAACTAATTAAAAAATATGATAAATTAATTAAACATGCATATAAATTCATCCATCAATAATTATAAGAGAAACCACCTACCTCGGTGTAGATAACCATTGAAAAATGGTGTGCAAACTCCCCCTCACATTAATTTCACCTCAAACGATTCAGTTAGACCCTAAAATCAAAACATCAGGACACTTATACACAAAATTAAACCAAATCAACACAAATCTCTAACTCAAAAACCTACCGACTAAAGAAACAACCAACATAAGAACAATGCACCTTTAGTGAGGATGAGGAATAGTGGAAAAGTGAGATGGGGTGGTGTTGGAGGTGCACGGTGTCAGCTGGAGGCTTGCTGGAAGGGGGAGCGGCTAAATGAGGGAGGTGCGCTGGAGGAAAAGGAGGAGGAAGGTGAGTTTGGCATGATAGGAATGGAGGATGGGGAAGGGTTTTTCCTTATGGGGAGGCCTACCAGATCATTGGCCGGGAGGGTTCTGAGATGCGAGCTGCGCGCACAAGGTGAGTTCGGCTAGAGGTGATGTGCACAGGTGAGAGGAGAGGCACAAAAAAGGGGTGGCGTAAGGAGATCTGGTTTGAGGAGGGATGGAGCTCTGACTACGGTTGGGGAAGGGGTAGGGTTGCGCTACCATGGAGGAGAGGGGAAGAGTCATGAGTATGTAGGGTTTCACAAAAGTGGGGGAATAAATCATAGATACAGAGGGTTAGAATGTAAGAGGGAATAATAGAAAAGAAGAAAAAAGAAAAGAAAATAAATAATAAAATGGAAAATAAAATTAAAAATATCATAAGAGGATTAAAAAACCATAATAAATAATAATGAATTTTATCATCAATAATAAAAATAAAATAATAAAATGTTCCATGATAATAATAAATTGATTAATTATAGTGGGACAACCTGTACATTTGCAGAAATAGTCGCGCACACAGTCGCGTGCCCGTATAATAACAAATTTAAAAAGGGAACATTTTATTATTATGGATGGTAACCAAGAACGGTCATGCACATGGCGACACACCCATATAAAAACCATTTTTTAAAGAATTTAAACCTGATTCAAATTGAAGCCCAAAAGGAAGTCCCAAAATATTTAAATTAACATAAAGCATCGGGTCGGGTGTGACATTAATTATCTATAAGGACTCTTCATTTTTTTACTTTATTAGTATAAATTTTCCCATTATTACAATTAGTAAAAAAAGTGTCCCACCCATTTTTGTTAAATCTTTTTCATGATAGACCCAAGGGTAGTTTAAGATCATGTCGGTAATTCTAAAATTTAATAACATTATAACCACTTTTAAACATACCTATTTCATGCTAGAACATATTATTCATTATCCCTAAAATATATGTCTATGGTAATCCTTGAAAATTTTGAAGAATATTTCATTTGTTTTAAACTATACAAAATAAATATTTATTGGTGATTTGGGATGAATTGGAATTGATTTTATGTTTTAGAGAATTTTATGTGCTATTTTGATGTGTTTTAGAATTCCTTATAGTGATTTTGAATTCATTGATTATATTTTAGACTAGTCTATTTAATTCCCTTATTGTAATGTGGAATATTCTATTTGTAAAATTAAAAACAATTGAATTCAAAATATGGAAAGGGAACAAGATATTATAAATCCTTTAAGGTTGAGTTAATAATTCCATAAGGTTGATCCAACATTTATTAAGGTACATCTATATTTTATAACTTATATCTAGTATTTTATTTTTTATATTTTAATTTCATAATGTATATCCAATGTTTTATAAGGTGGATATAAATTTCATAAGTTAGATTCAACACTTTTAAGGGTTATTTAAAGATTTCATAATTTATTCTGGAAAAAACCATCACGATTAATTTAGTTTTTGGAAGGATTCCTTTGATAAGTGTTATATGTTTTTGTAAATATTATGAGATTGTGAGGTTTGTTTTTTAACTTATTAGTCTTGAATCAAATTTCATAAGGTTCATTTTCATTATGATAAATATTGATCCAAATAAATTAAATCAGATGATATATAAAGAATTATTCATCTATTTAAACATCACAACTATTCTGAAGATTTTTTGTTTTTTTTCGGAATATGTTATAATGCCAATAATGGTACGATGCATTAGGTTTCTATTACCATTTAATATATTTATCCACATAATGATGAAATGTGTTCATAAAAACATCAAAAAATAATTAAATTCGTATAAATTTAAATGATCTTTTTAAGATGAAAATATATTAACTCACATGGAAAATTAAATAAATTGACACCAAGTGATTTTCATGGACATTAAAATAATAATATTTAAAATTCAATACAACCTATAATATTGGATGAAATTTAAAATCACTTGACTAGGATTTTATGACAAATTAATGTGAATATATTATTACCAAGAATCCAGAGGGTGTTTATCTATTTTATCAATAAAATATTATATTCACTATTTGGGTGAATTTAAAAAAGAATAAATGAAAAATGTTTATGTTTATGTTTTTAAATAATGGAAATGATATCCCAACAATTTTCTTTATTAATTACCTTCTATATCAAAGATATAAAAATCTATGACCATCAATTAGTTCTACATATAAGTTTTCTAAAGGTCTTAAGTAAAGAAAAATAATTACTAATAATTATATAAATTACTTCTAAGATAAGTTAAAATATATTGTTATAAAAATATTATATACATTAATTGGATTAATCAAAAAGTAATATATACAAAATTTATGCATTTAATGAGAATTTAGAAGAGATCCAAAGGGTTTTCTACATTGATCACCTTCCTCACAAAATTGATAGAACCTATAAAACATAAATATGTGTTGCATATGATGTTTTTAATTGTGTTAATTCATGTGATCATATTTAGAATAATAAGATCTCATTTCACTAAGATAAAGTTGACAATATCATGTGTTAATTCTCTTATGAACGTGAATACAATTTATAATAACTATTAAGAAATTCTAATGTTCATTCTATAACATTGATGTATGGTTGGTTGTCAATGACCATATTTAACGAAGATCAAATTTTTTTTAGTATTGAGGAATTAGTTGTTATTAAATATATTATTAAAATTCAATATTAAGGAAAAAATATTGAAGATTGTTGGTACCTGTTTAAATAAGGAACTTTGTTGTTGATGTTGTGAAAAAAGAAAGGATATATTCTAAAATTATATTATTCTAAACTATAAAGGCATAAATGTTTCAAGAAAAAACATTTCCCCATACTTATAATAACATTATAATATATTCATAATCTAGTTCTATGGTGTCTACCCAAAACTAGAAAGGAGTAGGCTCTCAAATTGTGGTGAAACCTTTCAAAAAACCTACTTTTTATTATATTCAATTTATTAATGTTTCATAATCAATAAAAGGGTTTTAATACTATATGGACCAATAAAAGAAAATTTTGTAGAGGTTAATTCATAATATTTCATAAACAAGTACCCCTAAATCATACCTTCTTTGTAGTACTCAGATTTTCATGGGCACCTAAATTGATATCAATCAAAACTAGGTACCCTGTAAGATTATACTCTTTTAATGGGGTATCCTAGAGAACATTAATATTATTAATAGTTGGGGTAACTATTTTTTAAGGAAAATTTCTTATAATTATTAATTTTATACTTATTAATTTTCTATCACATGGTATTAATCACTGAGATGTTGTGATAGTCAGTTTACACCTATTGGTAGAGTTCATCCCATGCCCATTGTAAATAGGAGGAATTAGGATGTTAATAGAAAAACTATAAATTCAATTATCCTCATAATTTACTTTTTTTATACCAAATTAATGTTACTGAATAATTCAAAGGAAATATGGTAAAATTTAGATTACATGTTTGACTGGACTATCAACATCCAAAAGACATATTTTAAATCAAGATAAAAAATATTAAACATATTAATTTTCAAAATTATAAGATAGATAATTAATACATTACCAGGGTTAATGAGTTAGTCGATCAAAATATGGGATTTGGAAAAAAATTTACAAGATCTTACTATTTAGAAATAGATAATGTAAATTTTTTTGATATATTTTATCTATTAATTTATTCCATCAAATAAATGTAAGATTACTCACACTACGAGTTCCACAATTCTTTTCTCAAACAAGAGAAAATATAAGTTCTAAGTTTTATAAGAAGTGATAAATAAGAAATGGTATTCAAATCCATTATCAAACTGAAGATTAATGGTGAGTAATTTCTACCATTTATTGACTTCAATGAAGATTATTCAAGATATTATAAAAAAATAGTTATGGACCTTATATTTAAAATGAATAAAAGTAATGATAAAGTACATAGGTAAAATCAGAATCATTTTTTTCTAGTGATGGGGTATTTGAAACATTGTAGAATATTTTCCATTAAAAATGGTTCTCAATTATGAATATATGATTATTATGAGAGACCTTGGATAAAGGCTAGAAGAATATGTTTTAAAGAATATAGAATGGTTTGTGAAGAAAAAAGAATGTTTTAAAGAAGAAATATACAATTTATATTAAAAAGGAGAAACATAAAAATTCTTATCAAAATAAAATTATATAATACTATACTAGTCAATACATTAATTTCATGGTAAATATTTATAATATATAATAATGGTCAAGGAATGAATAGTAAATATATGAATACTACATGGAACACATGATGAAATCTATTTTTTAGGTGTTTCTAAATAGAAATAAACAATATAAATGATATATAAAATCATTTAAGAAGTTTTACTAGTTACTAAATATTAGATTTTCTTAATGAAAATGAAATTTATTATCTTGAGGAGATTAATAATCTAAAAAAAACTCGACGAACATGGTAGACTAGTGGGGTAACATGACAAGAAGATTACCTTTATATATGAGGAATTGAACAATGAACATTCTTGGTCTTATATGACTGAATTTTTTTGGTCCAAATCAATTAGAGATATATAAATTATATGAAAGAAAATTAAGATTTGTCCAAATTAATTGAAGAGTTTTTTATTAACATTCAGATGAAATTGGAAACTTTTATAAATGGAATTGTCGATGTTAATTCTGATAAAATTATAGGTTCTAGTAGAAGAACAGTGAAATATTGGACTAATATAAACTCTAAAAATTTATAATCTGTAAAAAATAAATTTTTCTTTTTCTTGTTGGTGGAAAAATTATTTAAAAACTAAATAATAAAGGTTGGGTTTGTACCAAAACAACATGTGGGAACTGAAAGAAAAATTTAGAAGTATTGTAGATGGATTTGGTTTAATGGGTTTTGTTGGTGCTATGGTGAAATTTGATATGATGAATATTGTTTTTTATATTATTTCCATCTCATGTAACTAGGTAGGAACAAAATTATTAGGGATTTATCCAGTGAATTGAAGTATGATGCCTGTAAAGTTGTGAGTTCTAAATTAATGTTCATCTATAGGACAAATTAATAATAGTTTTTATTTTATTTAGGTTATCTTTGGATGATTAGACCACAAATATCGTGGTTTAGATGAGGGTATTAATTCTCTCCTTGGATAGAATATGTTTTATTATTGAGGAAGGAATCCTTAAAATTAAGAAATAAAATAATATTCCCTCACAACTAAAGTGTCTCTTATATTTTGTGAGAGGATAAAGCCATAGATTCTTGAGTGTATGTACTTATCTCATCTTATGGGGGGGTAGTATGATAATAATTAATTACGAATAGTATGGTCGTATTCTAATGAGATTTGGTATTTAAATATCATTGAGGATTATAGGAATTGTAAGAGGATAGATATATGCATAAAACAGAGTTTTAAATATGTATTGATTGTTGATGGGCCTAAACAGAACTGGTTGAGTTTATTTTAGTTGTGTTATTATGAAAATAGGGTTATATTTATAATGATAACTTTATTCATAAAAGTATAAAATTTTGATAATTTATCACTAATGATTAAAAAACCATTGGTAAAGTTTTTCAAAAAGTAGATTGAATAAATTCATTCTATTTATGTTTAATATATAAAAAATTATACAATAAAATATTGAGTCAAATATCATATATATTTTTAAGAAATATTTCCCAAGATGATTGTTGTATAAATATACCACATGTCAAAACAAAAATTGATGAAATTTTAGAAACATACAAAAAGGAAAAATTACAGTTTTTTGTAATAAAATGATTGAAATTTAATGCACTATTCAAATTTATTTCATACATTAAGATTTATATAAACCAATAATATATAATTTCACATAGTTTAATATTTATTTTATCAGATTTAATAATGAATTTACCAAAATGACCATTTCGGTGTCCATGAAACACAAATCATTTTAATTCGAAGTGAAAACAACTTTTTGGGAAAGAGTTTTGAAATAATTTGGGATCTGTATCAACATGTTCATGCAAGATAATGGGAAACAATTCACATTTATTTAATTGGAATCTTATCTCTACAAAATTATATTATGAAATAATATAATACCCCTCACACCCCTCAACATAATATAGGGGGAAATGGGATAATTAATGTTTGGTATATATGTATAGAACCATACTATAAGAATAAAACATCTCCAGATTTTATTATATAGAGGCTATTTTCAGAACTATTTTTAATCAAAATAGGTTACCAATATAGTCAAACACTAACATAATATTACATGACATTTGGTATAGAAGGATTCCACTTTTTACTATTTCATTATTTATTGTAGTCTATAACTTTTTATGATTAAAAGTATAGTATTGGGTATATATGGTGAGAAAAGTGAGGAAGGAATCCTTTAGGGATATCTATCTAATAGAAGGGGATACATATAATGTAATAAATTATTTCAAAAAGTTGTATAATTTAAGGAGGTGAATATTACTGGAAATAAATTAAATAATATTGTTCTAAATGAAGTATATTTTTTTTTATTCTAATAAATATATTTAGTAGAATTCTGGGAAAAATAGTGAAGTACATATTGATATTGAATACCCTATAGTTGAAGTTTTTTTAATCAAGATAGTGGGGAGAATGATGTTTATAAAGATGAATAATCTATGAATTAGATGGTGAATAAACATGGATATCCAAAAAAATGTTTCTAGAAATATCATTTCACTAGATCAAACAAGATGAAGAATGTGGTTCATGAATATAACTATCCAAATATATCTAATACATCTAAATTAAAAAGATTATACTATAAATCATAATTAATTTCATGGTTATATGAATAAATGACTAGAATAAATAGATAATAATTCATCTTGGGATCCTATCAGAATACTAAATAATTAAAATTTGATTGGGAATAAGTGGGAATTCAAGAAAAATATGAATAATAAGGGAGAATTCACAAAGAATAATTTCAAACATGTTTCCAATGGTCATTAACATGTTTAAGGGGTGATATTAAAGATAAAAATACCCCTATTAGAAGGATATAATTAAACATGGTTTTTTTAATAGTTGCAACTCATATTATATATAAAATTTGTCAAAAAGGTTCAAAAACTATCTTCATGGATGGTAAACTAGAAGAAAATGTCTATATTGAGTAACCTAAGGGATATATCTATAAAAATGAAGGATATTATGTGGGACAATCAAAGAAAGACTATATGTGTATATGAAATCCTTTTAAAAATGGAATTCAATCATAGTAAACTTATTGTGATTATATATAAGGATGAAATTATCTTTTTAGGAGATATAAAAAGTGAATTAATAGATTTTTTAAGATGATAAAGAAGAACTTTGAAATGATCATTCAATGTTAGTGATGATATTTTCTCAGATTACAAGTATTGTAAAAATTAGACATTATTTTTCTATCCCAATAAAATTATACAAAATAAGTGTTATGAAATTCTATTATAGAGTAATCCAAACTGGTGTCCACACTAATACAAGTTTACATTAAATATAGAATGTATACTGAAGTAGAAAATATTAATCATTAGTAGTTAATAATATTTATTGGAATCTAAAATCATCCCACCCATCTAGATATCATGTGGCCTATGTTATGAGTTTTTGGTCCACATTGCACAGTGATCCAAAGTAATCACAATTGATAGATTACAAGAGTACCCATAAAACACCAAAGGGAATATCTGTTTTGGGTAGTTTTATAATAATTTTTAGCACCCATGTTTATCTAGATTCACAAATGTAGACTTGAAGAAAATTTTAGTGAAAGAAGATAAGCATTTGGTTGATTTTATCATTTAGGATGAAACAAAACTAGTTGGTACTATAATACATAGATATTAGTCACACTGAATACTACAAAAAATGATTATATTGTTACTTATATTTTATAAAATTATATTACTCAGATGGAGCATATGGATGAAATTAGGGAGAATATTTAATTTTATCTAAACATTCCTTGTGATTATCAAAGTGATATTAATATTTCTAAAACTATATTACAACTCTAAATATCCAACCACAATGGTATTACATTTTACTTCTTGAAACAGTATTTTTTCAATCGTGATATAAAACTATAATGTATAAATATATGATATCATATTTTCTACATATTCACTAATTAATTTTATAAAAAAAAAATTGAGACCCTAAGTTTGAAGATGAAAGCTACACCCTTCCCTATTTTTTGAGGGACTAATGTATATCCCACACCCAAATATTTATTATATTTTCAAATTGGGATAATATTTACATAACTATTATAGAGTAATGTAATGTTCAATTTTCCTTATTTCAATATAGTAGTTGTTTTTGTTAGAGAAGTGGGATAAATTAAAAAATGAGTTCATGAAATAATTGGTATAACATTCAAATTACCGGACACATATTTTCCTATCACTGAGAGTTGTAATTCTCACAAAAAACTACTTAATCATATTGAGTAGTGTTAAGACACATATCAAATGATGTATATAGAGAATTAAACTTTTCATACATAAATTTTACATATTATTAGAAGAAAATTCATTTAATATTGTAATGATTCATGCAAAAATCATTTAGGTATACTTCATTTTAGAAAATAGATATATAAGAAATAGTTAATAAAAAAATATATCACATCCCACTATTTTATTAATAACCCTAAAACTTCTTAGAAAAATAAAACCTTATAACATTATTTATAAAGAATTAATGGAAACAAAAGAAAGGGTGAGCATAGATTATCATCAAGGTTAAAAAAGTGAGATATCTATAAAACATGAGCATAAGGGTATGAGAACATGAAATTGAAATTTTATAATTCTAACTTTTTTTATCATAGATCATAAATGTGAATCATGGAATAAATCATGGAAGATAGTAATACATGAATCATAAAGTAATCAAATAACATGAAATAAGTGAACATAAAGTAAGAATAAAAGATAGGTTTGTATTGTAAACATAAGAATAGAAAATCATTCCTTTTGAATTCAAGGCTCATTTCCATGGATTTCGTATTAGTTTTGGTTTACTCCCCAAACTATTTTAGTATTCAATGTTCACTACAAATATGATTATATTAGATATATTACCTTACTAAAATATGTTCAATCACCATTTTTGTCTTACTTATCCTATAAAATATCAATATTTACCCATTACACGGAGGGATATATAGGACCCACCAGTCTGCGGTTATAATGTGACAACCACCATTTGTAATAACATTATCTCCTTCCTTGGTTATATCATAACCATTGTCACAAAATTAAAATCATAATTATGTGTCCCAAAATAATATAAAATTATTATCATTTTATAAACCATGAAAGGAAATGGGATCTATAAACATTTTATCATAGTATAACCCACTGAACGTATATGGGTTTCATAATGATTTGATCATTCATCAAAGTATAACCCATTAAAAATGATTTTGTTTGATAAAAATATATTACAAATAGAAAAAAAAATCTGGATAAATAATACACATGAAATCATTGGACCATATCCCCAGTAAATATCAATTATCATCAAATTACATCATCATAGAGGAAAAATGATTTTTAAAGATCACATGGAATATTTCTTGGGGAAAATAAACTTTTTTGTTTAGAAATTAACTTCTATAAAACTAAATGTTCAATAAAACAGATTTATAAAATAACTTTTTAATTATCCTAAAATAACCATTAAAACATTGAGTTGTCATGAAGGTGAGAAATTATATTCATTCCGTCCATCTTAAGACTATGATTCTTTTCACATTTTTAAGAAAAGACAAATATGCCTTGATTGAAAAATGACATGAAGATTTGATTTTATACATTCATAAAAACGTAATTCAAGAGTAAAAATTACTTTAAACAGTCATATATTAATATTTAAAAATTCTCCAAACCATTTTAGAAATCATTATTTTGGAAGAAAAATGGTTTTCGAACAAAGAGAGAAATAAAGTTGATTTTCATTAATAAAATTCTTTTAGAATATTGATTACATAAAGAGAGAAAAATGATGGAAAAAAATATATTATCTAGAGATAATCATTGGAAAAATATATTCAAGATGTTCTTGAGGAAATATCCAATGATCTCGCTATCAAATTACAATCATAAACAATCCAAATAAACAATGTTATTACTACTTCAAAACCTTCACACTTTGATAAAATTTGAATCATAAGACCCATGGAAAATAGAAAG
This sequence comes from Viscum album, assembly GCA_963277665.1. Taxonomy (NCBI): domain Eukaryota; kingdom Viridiplantae; phylum Streptophyta; class Magnoliopsida; order Santalales; family Viscaceae; genus Viscum; species Viscum album. Next base: position 1,989,986,735 of record OY728141.1, read on the forward strand.
TTGAATGGATATGTGTATAAAATAATTTTTAAGATAATAATCATAAAATACATTTATGGTAATTATATACTCCACATAAAAGATATAGGTGTTAAATATGGTATGTGTCTACCAGAAATAAAAGATACACTGGAAATTCATTACATTATGTCTCAATATCATACAGATAAATTAGAACATCATATATAATGAATATATATTTATTATACATTCAATATAGTACCATAATTATATAATCATAAAATTTATGATTTACATTTGATATATTATTACCCATTTGTTGGAAATCCATTGTCGAAATCATGTTTCGGGTAAAAACTCCTTTGTTTTTCATGTATGTTTTGATTTGGTATTTTCAATCGTTTTACTATGATATTGGGTTCAACATATCCAATAAAAATTAAAATAAAAAAAATTATATATATTTATTATATATATATTTATATTACTCTATAAATGATAGATATTGAAAATGAAACACAACATTCATTGAGAAGGTAGGCCATACATACACATGAATATTGTTTACACATTAAGGATGGTTGGAAGGAAATAAATTTAAATATTATATAACCATTAAATATTATTTTTTTGTGATGTGGTTTTCTGTCATACAAAGAAGTGACATTGTCATGTTTCCACTAAATAGAATGCGTGATGTTATATTTGATATTATAATTTTAAAAGTATATAAATTTCTTAAATATAAAATATAAATATTAAATCAATCATTATATCTGTTCATGAGAGGCGGTGATGGAAATAGTACGAAAATGGTTTTTGTGGTGGTAGTTCATTGTACTCTTGGTCAACATTTGTATTTCCAACTTTTCCAAAAAGGAGATGGATTTTGTTTATACCATAAATATAATAACATATCAATATATGAAAGATAATTTTGATATTATATTTTAATTATTTGAATATGAATTATGGTGGTTCAAAAGGATATACAAAAATTCATAGTGAATATAATTAACTTCTTTTAGAAAACATTTATTTGGAAATCTTGGTGAGAAAATTAATTTTACCATTTTAGTTTTCATCCTGGTAATATGTATATTTTTAATTACCCAGGTAATTTACACTTGAAGAATAATATTTGTATGAGGATCATTATATAATTTGTCACCACTGTCTATAAATTTGAAATTTAATTTATCGATTAAAAATCCTATGTGTGTGGAAAATTAATTTTAGCACAGTAACATGTAATGAGAAAAACCATGTTTGAACCTTCATTGTAGTAATTAATTTTTACTGTATTTATAAATTTTTATGAAAAAAATATTATTTAACAATATGATATATTTTAAATTAGTTTGAGTTAAAATATGGAATATATTATATATAAATCAAATCACAGAAATTAATGAATTTAGATATTTTATTTCAAAACGTACATCTTGATTTAATAAGAATTATTTTACACATCATAAGGTCGGTTGTGGATTTCATAATGTTGAATCTGAAAAACAAAATGTATTATTTCGTTTTTTAAAAGTTTTTTTCTAATTACGATTATGAGATATTGTCATGGTAATTAGACTATAAAGCTTATTTTAAACCATCATATGTTTGACTCAAATTTGGGATCTTTATCTACATTATGAAAATCAGTAAACTATATAAATCAAATCAATACATTTAAGATACATAATTTATGTATTTAAACAACAAAAATATTCACAATGGTTTTGGTTCAAGTTGAGAATAAAGAATCATGCAAATGTTTGTTTTATGATGTGTGTGTTTTCCATGCCACAAATGATTTTTCCACAACAAAAAAGTATTCAACCATTATATTATGGAATAAATTTAAATAAAAATGGATTTCAAGGATCTTTTGAGTAATTAAATATCCCATGTCTCTTAAATAATTAATAAAAAAAATGGGGTGATTTTAATAGAAATTTAAATACTAATATTTAAAGTTTATTGTTGTACATTAAACTAGAGAAACACAAAATGTTGTTGTTGGGGTATTGTTGACCAATTACCGGGATTAATTTTTTTCAAAGATTCAAGGTGTTGTTTTCAAGTTAAATTATAAAAAAAATTATTCACATTAATCTGGTAAATATAAAAAGAAGGAAATGAGAGTTATATGTGTTGTTCCAGAATTGATATCAGATCACAATTATTTGGTAAATTATAGTGAAAATATATTTAACATAAAGAAAATAAAGGACATTATCTTATACTATATCTAGATTTTTAAAGGTTTTATGGTAGAAAATCTGATTTCTAATTTTATTAAACCTTGGTGCTAAAATAAATAAGACCATCTTGTGTGTGTATTCTCACATTCATCAGATGATTATTCAAAATAATCCAAGAGAAATGATGACATACATGCCCCTACTTTGATATATAGTTGTATTTCAAAGTCTATATCGAAGGATGTTTGAAACATTGATTTCAATTAATATGGTTGTATACTAGAGATTTTATTCACATTCAATAGAATAGAAATTATCATAATTATTGGTGGTAAATATATAAAAATTTACCATCATTTGTGTTACTATGAAAAAATCAAGTATTTATACAACAATTATTTTGTACAATTATAGATAGCCTTTCAGGTTTCATTAAAGAACATTGCATATAACTTTTAATCAGTTTATATATTTTTTCTAACCTAGGTTACAAATCTTGATTCAAACCTATCAAATCGTAGGCTCTCATATTAAGTCTTAATCATGTACAAACCTTTTGTAATGGGTATTCGCATCATTTAAGATTTATTCTAAGATGATAGAGTGTCTATAATATGTGTATTATGACTATAAAATGTCAATGTGGTTAATATGGAAGAATTTATAAAACATGAACCTCTGGTTCACCCCCTCTAAATGGTACTCCAATTAGCTTAAAATATTTAGTTCCAAGACCAAATATGAATCCTATGTATTAAAAATTAAGAGAAAATCTCTTTTATATTTTCATTTTTTTATCCAATAGTAGTCCAAAATTATATCATGAATAATATAATACTATATTCTTTAATTTCATGAAAACTGACAAAGATGATGATCTGTTGTGCTGAATTATTCTTTAGAGATGAAATTTTTATATGAGATAGTATATGTTTAACATCTAATTTTAGTGTTTTTTATCTACATGTATCATTTACCAAGGATCTAATTGAACCTCTTAATGAAATAATGGAATCTATAAAACACTATTCTTAAGTTCATCCAATGGTGGAAAACTCCCCATTGTCAAATTTTTGATCTGATATAAGAATATTCTCCTCAGAAAACTCATCATTGTGAACCAGAAACTCTCCCTAATACTAACTGATGAATTCCAACTCCTCACTAAATCTAATTTGTAATCATGGTTTTTTATTGATGGTTAACGATCATGTTTTTCAATTATTATTATGAATTAACTTTCATGTTCATCAAAAGGGTCTGCATATTCGAGTGATTGAACCCTTGAATAGCTTCCATTTTGCATGGGTTTTTTCATATTCATAAAAAATGAAATCCTCTCTATATTCTTGAAATTTGAATATAAATTCCACTTTTGAAACATCTATCATATATAATCCGGTAGCTAATAAATAATTAAAAATAATTATATTTACTTATTTACCATATTTTCTATCAAAAATAAGAAAATGAACATGTAAAAAACATTCTTACTCTAATGAACCGAACATCCACTCTTACTATGGTGCGATTAATAGAGTTTTCAGCCAACTACCAAACAACCATGATGGGTAATAACACTCTCAATCCTATTTATGAAAATAGTAATAATGGATTAAGATTAGTGTCATTATCAGGGAGCCATAAACAATTATGTTTTCTACTATTTCCTATTGTTCTTATGATGAAAAATATACATGTATCTTGATGTTTATGATGTGTCTTATTTTAAAGGATAACATTACACCCCTCAATAAATCCATATATTGAAATCCCCTCTAAAATCAATTTTTAGGAACTTCTTTTCATGATTTTAGATATAATGTAATTCGAACCAAACATTAATGAATGGATTGTTAACCAAAAATATATTAAACAAATATTGAAACATGAGTAGTCAGGTTCGTTATTTCTTTAGTAATTTTTTATGGAAATGGACAGTTGGGGAAGAAATAAACAAAAAATTAGGTATTCCATATTTTTTTTCTTAAAATATTTGCTTCCATTTATTTTTTGTTTAATTTCATGTAGTTGAATTTATTTTTTCTTCTTTTTTAGTTAAATTCATAACTATTTATCTATAATTATAAACAATATATTTTATTGTATATAGTGTTCAACTTCACTTAAAACCATGGGTGAAACTTCCCTATGATGCACTCTAGTATATTATTTTGGGGGAAATCCTTCTAGGTGCCTTATCCGAATGTTATTTGTTTGATTTTTATTTTGTTGAAAAATATAGATGATTGTATATGAGTATGGATGGTGTTATCTAAAACAGATGTTTAATGTGTCATTGTTTCCTAGTGTTTTAAAAAAATTTGTGCCTCAAAGAGGGAGTTTGATTTTTGGAAAAGGTTTATTTCTTCTATGAAGAACATAGTACATTGACCATGAAGAATGGTTCTTGGATTAAAAATGTGGTGCACAGAACATCTAATGAAATCCAAAAATTTTGTGAACTGTGAAGCATGAGATTCATATCACATACACGAATAGTTTATGAGAATGAAATGGTATACAGTGAAGTAATACGGTACATAGAAGGATTATGGTATCCATGGTGGATTTTCATTTGTGTAAATGAGGTGGGGATTTGATAATCCCCAAAATTCGTCATTCATGAAAACATGACATTGATTTTCACTGCCACAAAGAAAGGAATGATGTATGTGGATCGCGTATTGAAGAACAGTTCATGGTAGAAGCGGTTTGCGGTGAAGGATGTACCACATTAAAGATTTTGGTAATCCGAGATTGGAAATTTTTTTGGATATTTTTTCCTCATGGTAGAAGCGGTTTTCACTGCCACACATGAATATGTATTTTTAGTATATTAAATATGTTTTTATATAGTACCAACTTGATTAATAAACCAGTGGGTTCTTAATCAATACTTAATAGCTTCAGGGGCTTACTGAGTACTTAGATTCTTTAGGATTTGGCCTCCCCTTTGATTTTATTTCATAGCTATGAAAGTAGGTTACACATGGAATATTTTAGAATATAAAACTCATATAAATTGATCTATTATATTTAGTAAATGAGTGGAAAATTACATATACCCATAAATATCATAATTATCAACTCTATGTTTTTACAAAAAGGGATTATATTACATATCAAATTTTCTAGAAAAAACATATTATCTATGAAAATCAATAAAATAAAATACCTTATATATCCTCTTACATATAATATTATATAGATTTTCACAAAAACCAGAATTTTATATTTCAAATGCATGAGAGAATAATGTTTTATATCATATGAAAATGAATAATTTATCTAAATTTCAAAAATGGGAGGCATGACTTGTTCCAACTTATCTATTTACAACATTTTGAGTATCTCTTCAATATTCTTACATAGTACACATAGAAATATAAATTTTCTAAATATTGAACATAAAAACCACTTTTTCAATAAAAACCACAATAAAAATTTCAAAACATTTTTTAATTTATCAATAAAATGCATAATGTATTTATTATAATAGAGGACACTCAAAATCATTAAACATCATAAAATCAATTCAATAGTTATTATTTAAAATATATCTAAAACAAATATATATAAAAGTTTTAATATTAAATAAAAAATCCTCAATCCCAAAAAAATCACTTCAAAATATCTTTTTGATAAATAATATTCAAAAATATTTTTCAAACAAATATGAAATTTAAAGTAGTGAAAATTTGTTGAGAAAGCACAAAAAAGAAAAGTATTAGTAAATAATTATAAATAATAAAAAATATATCAGGGAAATACCAATATATAATAAATATATTGTTAAAAATATTTACAGAAAAACAACAACAATTTCATTAAAATGACGTTGAATAATTTTATCAAAATAAAGCCTCATCACTAATGATGAGAACACGATTCATTATCCTTTTATTCAACTATTTGAACATAATATTCTATAGTGAAAAGGTAACTGAAGTAAAACAGAGAAGGGGGTTGAATAAATTGGACATGTTTTACAATTATTTATTTTAAATTCACTTATATATATGTCAAATAAATTTTATATTCATTATTTATTACATATCCTCACTGAAATACATCTCTATAATAATGAAAATGGGAATAAAATAATTTATAATATTTTTCATCAAATTATTATGTTTTCTTTGGATTGGGTAGTCTCCCCAGTCACCGATTCCCCAATAAATATGTAAGTGGAAACACCTATGATATTCTTTATCCTATCAACATAGAGACCCACTTTTTTACTTTCTTCTAGAGTCCCACTAGAATAATTCTACATTTCATAGTGTAAAATTATTTTATAAGTAAAATTGAAAGATATAAATATGGATCCAATGTGATTCATTACTTCTTAATAATTAATATTCTTTCATGATACACTTGGTTCAATAGGATACTAATTTTTCATAAATGTCCTTGATAGCTGAAGATGATGATCAAAACATACATCTCTTTCTTAATATCATCTCACCTTTAATGATTTAGATATTCCATAGATTACCATATGATTTGGGATGAAAGTATTCTAATACTTTGAAAACATCCCAATCATATCCTCACATTATTTCTTCAACTATTTCATGTATTATTTAAGAAAAAAAATAAATAAAAAATTATTATTGATTTGATCAATAGATTAATTAATCTCAACTCAATAGCTTCCTGTAATCTCTATGCATGTAAAATACATTTCATAACCTCACATTATTTCTTCTTCACTAAAAAACCCTTATCTAAATAATGCTGTATGAGATTACTATAAGTTTATCTTCATGAAAGTGTGATACATTTATAGTATTCTCAAGTAAAATTAACTCACAATGTTTCCTACATAATTGTGATCCTCCTTCACAAAAAAATTTAATCCATTTTATTTTACTTTTCTCAACATCAATCATGAACAACTAAATCTACATTATTATTCATGAAAGATCAGGTTTATACATATCACTCCATCATCCTGAAAATTATCATTATAATTATTTATACTCTTCATGATTGTTATTAATATTATGTAAAATAAATTCACAAAATTTCATAGTATTATCTGAACATTCATTCTTTTGAATGAATGTATAAACATACACATATATTCATTCATCTTCACACTTGTATCAGTATGTGGTTACATTCATTCATGAAAAACCCTATGAATATATATCATCTATATATCACAAATTAGATGTTATAAAATAACAATAATATCCGGAAAATTTATATATCTCTCTACTTAAACTAAAATTTAGGCTTATTAAAATCATCTCCATATTGGTGTAGATAACTGATTTTCTTAGTTCATGGTTTTTCTTCATCAGATAATTAGAAAAAATTAATAGGGGTAGAGGTATTGATATAGATACTCCGCCAAGATTCCTCATTTGAGAATCATGTTGAGATACTCATTCCATGGACTCCAGTTATCATCTCAAGTGCTCTTATTTGAGACTACAAAAAAAGCACTGCAATTTCATAAATTATCCCTTCCACTTTACCTGTCATTAATGTTCACTTAAATTATTACAATACCTAATAAAATTATACAATAATATAACATTCATTCACCAGTACATCTATATATCAAATTTATGATTATATTACTATATTATTGGAGTGAACCATATCTTTCAAGGGATAACACATCATTAATTGTTGATTATGTTTCTCAGGTTACATAATTACATACAAAGATAATCCAAAAAATCTGTTAATCTAGACATGATTATTGTAGGTTTTGGACTTAAAATGCTAGATGTATGAAACCCTTAGAAATGGGGATAAATAAGATCACCATTGTACACATGTGGAATAATTTTGTTTGGACCGACATAATTTACACCCAATATGTGCCGCATAATAAAAATAAATAGTAGAGATGATAAAAAAATTCCTACATAGATAAAAACATTGTAATATATTCTATTAATAAGTATCTACTATTCCATTATATTTAGTTAAAGAACCATTTGATCTTCTGCTCTCTTATGGCCTCAGATTACAACCAGCATGTCAGAAACTATGCATCCTCTCCCACTAACACTAACCAGCACACCTTGTTATACCTCTATTCATCCATGCATGTAATCTATCTCACTATATGGTACTTTATAAAATCCTCTAGGGATAGATGGCTTTCAAGATCATCCAATAAAAATGTTACAGGCTTCTCGGGCAGGTTGGTGTAATGATGGAAGCAGTTTTCCTTTGAAATTTTTCCGTGACAATACATATTCAAAAAACCTCAAATAAAATATTTCTAGGTATAATAAAATAAAAGTATCATAATCAATGTAATTAAAAATCACTTAATCAGTAGAGTTAACTATCCCAAACTTCTTAAATAATTAATCAAAATATATAAATATATAAATATTTATTATAAAACATCTTCCACAAAGTACAGTTTCTTTAATAAAATAGTCAATAATCAATATCCTCTATTCCTCATGTAGTAAAAATTGTTCAATCCAGAAACAAAACAAGAAAATTAATTCTTCATTAAGAAGTTACTCTTTAATTATATCATTTATTTGATACCCACATAAAATAGAAAATCATAAACTTTCTTAAACAATTCCCAGTACACCCATTTCTATGATATCAAATAACTATAGAGAATGTCATAATTTCGTATAAATTTACATTATTATTTTTGATATATTGTAATATAATACATCAAATCTCTATTTAATATTAATTTTTTGACCACTCACATGCGTTAATCAATATCCCACTTTAAATTTGTTATCAATACCACTTCAATATATAATTTCAATGTTATTTACCCTTTATTAAAAATAAATTTAATGGTGAAATTTAAAACAATGTATTCTTCACCAATAACATTATTCTACGGTTTTTAAATTAAAATTCATAGTAACCTGACTATAGTTTTTAGAACTAAATATTTTTGTGAAAATCCAACATAGAAAACAAGAGTGGATAACTACAAATAAATAACTATAATTTTTTCAACATGTGATACCAATTTAACCATATAATTTTAATAACTGTATAAAAAAATTCATCATTAAAATTTCAACGCGCACTCATCATCTATAAACACCAAAAAAACATTAAATTGAAATTTATTTTTTATCCTTTATCTGATTATTTCTTATCAACCATCAACCCTCTTAGTGATTAGAATTGATAGATTTTAAAGAAGGATATAATGTGTGATTGGAATACCTCAGCCTTAAATTTTATGAGTTGTACAAGTTTAATATTTTTATGAAAGAATACCACATTGGCTAAATCATATTCATATTAGGTCCTCCTAATGGGATTCACTCCTTTTTTCATCATAGAAATTGATTGGTTACATCATGGAAACAACAACCTTCTATGCATCCATTATAGTCCCCATAAGCTCGCCTTAATACCGATAATTCTATTCCATGAATGTTAGTACAAATAATATAGGAATAATGAGGAATTTTATCATTATTTATTTATAGTAAAAGGATAATACTTTCCTCTAAAACATTTTTATCTATATTTTTTCGCTGATTATGGGTAATATTCTTCATGTTTCATTTCTTATCATGATATTTCATACACTTCATTGTTAGATTTTTCGGTAGATCTTTTTTACTTTTGTAGAGTTGTTTTCTTCACCTCATTCATCAATGTGACTAATTGTTATTATATTTGTATTTTAGTTCTCATAAATTTCCCCTGTATTGGTATAATTAATATACAATCTATAATTCCATGCACAAACTACTCACATATTTCACACATTTTTTTTTATATTTAGGGTCATCACTTATAGAAAACCTTTCCTGTGAACTCACCATAATTCATTTAAAAATATATTTTTTTGTAACTCTTTCTATATGTTCATACATTAATAAGGGATATGTCCATATATTTAGGAACAATTTTTTAACAAAACTTGATTAGTTTTATTCTTTAAATGAATACTTAGAAATATTAGCAGATCGTGAATTTTCAATTTTAAAATTATGGTTTTTAATATTATATTACTCAAGAAGTTTTTATAGGATGTGTAGCTAGGAATCCTTCATATTAATTAACCTTTTGATCACATCTTCTACATAATTATATATTACCCCAAATCAATTTTCTATTTTTAGATTTTATGGGTTTCTAGTCAATGGTTTTTTTATTGAATAATCCTCTCTTATCTTTTTTTATTACAACATCCCCTAGGCATATGCCTAATACTTACTAATGATATATTATTCCAGGTATAGTATTCCATTCCTCTATACCTTCCATTAAACAATTGAAAACCTAGGATCTATACACATCCATATTGACAATGAACCTACCTATTAAATGATATTTAATGACTTTCATCAAACTAAATCACTTTTTCATTGAGGTACTGTGTTCTTATTATATTATTAATTTATTCTTTAGAGATTGAAGAGTGATTATCATTAACCTTTTTGGTGGAAAAACAATATTTTTTTGGAATACATTATATTATAGAAGACACATTTTTTAAAATTGATTACCTATAGAATTTACCTATTATCATGGAGCCATTCTCTCACCTTCTTCCAATGTTTTAAATTTAGTATTAATTAACTTGTTGAAATTATCTCTTATAGGTTTCAACCAATTATAATATTCCAAATATATTGATTCTATCTCATATATCTCTAATTATTTAATGTAATCATTCCCTTTAATATCCATCCATATATTTCCTTTCTGAACAAGACTAAATTTCTATGAAAAAATCTCATTAACACATGTTTCATATTTCTTGGAAGAACCTTCATTATAAACAAAAATATTATAATTTTATATTTCTATTTTTCTTTATTGAGATATTTAATCAAATTTATAAAAAATATTAATCAAATTTTATTATTCATTCCAGTTTTCCTCTTTTATTTTCTTCATTATAACCACTAGAGGACTCAACATGTTTTCTCAACATATGAAAGACAATTATGGTCATCATCAAATTTATAGATTGCTGATGATTATTAATCTTATCCCCACTTAATCATCATGAAACCTATCATGGTGATAGTGCGATTTTATTTAGTCTTATCCCTTCCTATCATTTGGAATTTTTCATTTTTATGATCTAAATTATATTAATTAATATTTTTATTTTGAATAATTGTGGAAATATATCTAATGAAATTATATTTATATAACCTTATTGGTTGTTTACATTTTCATTTTCTCTTCCCATTGTTGAGGGTTTTTAATATAATAGAACAAATATAAATATATTATTTATTATCGTATTCCCTAATAGAATCCCAGGATTTGACTATTAATTAAAAATTATTTTTAACTTTTCTTATAGCATCAAAAGTAATCTCTCATTTTTTTTGTTTTCTTGAAAACTGGATACTTTCTCATTTCTTTATAAATGAAAATATTAATATGTTCATCCATAGATATACCCTCCTTAAATTTCAAAATTATGATCTTGGGATCATATTTCACTATAACAGTTTACACAAACTCTTTCCAAATTATTAAATCAACAATAATATCTCAAAATGCAAACATATTTAGGAAAATTTATTTGAATCCTATAAATATTCACTAATTTTTTCTTCATCATCAACCATTATATCCTTATTATTACTCCTCCTGATTGAAAATTTAGTATCCTTGAATTTTAAATTATACTCCTTACTTCATTATAATTTGACCAAAATGTATTTAGAAGTTTGGAGTGACATGAAATTTCTAAAACAAGTCATCAATGGTGTTTCAAAGTGGAATTTTTAGATATTATATTAACTAAAATATTACTATTATAAGAAAATAAATATCATCTCCCTCAATAATAGATAAAAATCACACTTTTACATCATATCACACATTCAGGAAAAGTGATAGAAAATAGAGTAACATCCTATTTTTCAAGATGAGATAATTGTTTCCACTAAATAATGGAACACCCTTGATATTCATAGAATAAAAATTTTACATCTTCAACATATTTACAGTCAAACAAACATTACTTTGGTATTTTATGAAACAAATTAAACTGAAAACAACGGTTAGGTGCCACTGATATTTGGATGGGTGAGTGAATTAGTGGTAAAAAAATTTAGTTTGTTTCTTTTAGTTAACCTCTGTGACCATATAAATTTGTGATATAAATTTTATTTATATCTCACACTCACTAGAGTGAATCAATTTAATTAAGAACATATTAACATGAATATTTATAATATGTGGGCTTAAAGGCAACCCCTTTTTATGATTGGTTAGTCCACCCATTCATAGATTCTCCACTATATATAAGTGGTAATAAAAAGAATAATAATAGTCATATAAAGATTGATTCCTACTATTCCCTTTCTATCAATTAGCACTATAAGAATATTTCATCACATGGAATAAAATGATGTTTATACCAAAATAAAAATATCTTATTCAATCTCAATAATGAGTCAAAATATCTTGATAATTAATATTCATTCATGAGTCACCTAATTGAGTATTATTTTAGGGTTTCTTTATTATCCTAGAAAACTAATGATATCGGTCAAAAAATTGGATCACTATATGACTTGAACGTTCATCAATGATCTAGACCATCCAAAACCAAGAAAATGATGAATCATGAATATCTAATTATTCATTAATAAATTCCCAATATCAGTGTCTATATATTTATTCTATAATATAGTACATACTTTATGTAAGAATAAACATACTAAAATAAAAGAAAATATGATCTATTTCTTTAGTAATTTCAACTAAATTGATTCATGTAATCTGTGTTCATGTAAAATAATTTTTATGGCCACACACTTTTTCTTTTTCACTACAAAAGGTTCATGAAAATTACATTAAATTTTATTAACATATGGTATTATTAGTACAATATAAATGAAATTATTCTAATATCTAGTGATCTTATATTTTTTCCTTTTGTATTTTAATTCATCATTCCATGAAAATTAAACTCACTATATTTTTCCTCAAACAAGTTCAAGTTCATTTAGTTCACTCATTATACTCCTTAATGAAGGATGACCAATTCAAAACTCACTAAAACATCATTAAAATATAACATGTTATTTCTTCATATACTATATGGTTCTTCATCACATTAATTAAACTACATGAAATTATATTCATAGTATTCTCTCACAATTTCATCCCGTTTTCACAAGTCTAAACAAGTATATATTTTCTGTAGACTTCACTCTTATATTCATATGAGGTTACCATTGTGTAAGGAAAAATATATTCATGGTTCTCAAATATATTCCACACATTTTATGAGATGAAAGAGGATGAATACCACACAACTCTACACCAGACTTAATTTATTATAAAACATATGATTCTTAAAATTTTATCATCTTATTATAGTTATCCCTTTCTCTTCAATCTCAATTTTTTATATTCAAAAAAAAAATAGATGAACATGTTAATGGTTTTTTAATAAGAAAATACATTCCCCTACTAATGTGGCATTAAATTCTCATGTTTTTCCATAAATATTTTGAAGAATAATTAGTGTATTTAGTAATTGCTTGTGACTCGTTATGGTTAAATATAATGTGAATATTTATTTATTGTTTATTAGAATTTTTTTAATTTTTATGAAAATGTTTAAATTTAATGAGGGTATTATTACTGTTTTATTTTATTTTCTTATTTCATGATTAATTTGTTTTAAAATATTAATTTTTTGTTTTATAATTTAGTCGTTGTAATTAATTTATATTCTTTATTATTAATAATTAAATAATTTATTTCTTAGTGTTGACATTAATTTATCATATGTATTTCTTTTGTGGAATTTTAATATGTGGTGTTAATTCATTTTTAGTTTTAACTTTATCAGGTATTTATTTACCTTTTATTTTAAATTATATATTCGTTTTTTAATTTGTTGTATAGGTGGTCTACTAAAGAAAATTTTAGTAAAATTAATCTCTGTAATATATTTTGAAAGGGATTCACATAATAGATTATCACTGTAAGATAATTTGAGCAATAACATTACGTAACAAAAATTTTGAAACCATAAGACATTGAGAAATTCATGTCATAAAAATCATGCTACCTAATTGAATTTCCTTCAGTATATCATAAATTCAACCATATCTAAAATTAAAATCACAAGTGAAATATGTAAGATAAATATCCAGTAGGATAATTTATCAAATGATATTTCCAACCCCAAGCTCTTGTTGAGAATTTTACAACCTAAATAGATTAAAATGAGATCAGAGCCTGAGACAAAAAATCAATGTTGTCTTGAAAAAGATTTAGTCATGATAAACACCATTGTTTTCATATTTATTATATGTTCACGTAATAAAAGAGGTGGTGAGAAAAGTTGGAGGAACGGAGACCAATGGACAAGAAATCAAGATGATTCTCATACACTAATGATGATGTACCCTAAAAAATTCATGGATATTTACCTAAATGTTTTTAACAACCATTAAAGAAAACCGATCTGAGTTATAAAAATCAACATTACTAGTATTTTAGATCAAAACCTAGGATAATAGAAATTGTGGAATCTTTCAAGTGCTCATCAAAGCTGAGGATGAGGACTAATTGATAACAAAATATTTTTATGTAATGGGCGATACTTCCCTTAATGATCTATACATGATGGATGATCTGAGTCGCAATTTAGTGATTTCAACAAAACCAGAGGCCAAATATGTTCCATATAGTTTTTCAAAACTAATGTTGAAGATGAATCCAGATTCAAAGATAGACTCGGTTGGTTTTATAAAACCATGTTCTCGAAGTGGTGGTGTGACTAGATAATGAAAATAACCTACATCTTTTGATACCACAACACATATGTGCTTATTATACACTAATTTAGGTCTCCAATGTTTCAATGAGGCTTTCTGAGTCATGATCATGGACATCAAAATAATTTCTTGTCATGCATCAACCCCAGACAAAATTATCATCTCTTTTTGATGTAAGAACCCATCTTAACAAATTCTCCATTAGTGATGTGATTTTAAAAACAAATATGGATATTTTTTTGGGTTGATTATGATGTAAAAATTGAATTCTAATACGATGAATAAAATATGATAGTTTTATAGAAGCTTTAGAGTTTATGTAGTAATTTTTTTCTAAATATGTTCCATTTGAGGAAATCAATTGGAAATGATTTTCTTGTGGATACTTTCCATTTCTTCGTTGGGTTCTCCTCGTGTAGGGATTAATTGATGATTGATTTAAACTAAGTGTTTGGTTTGATAATCAATATTGACTATGATACATTGATCACATTCATTAAATTATTGTCTGAGATGAAAATATGGACACAATTTTCCAAACCAAAATTAAACTAAAGAGATGAGTTAATGTTTTTCTCTTTGAACAATGGTGGGAATTGGGTAGATGGTTACATCATTAATGAACAGAAATAATTTTATTTGGTACACCAATTTCTTGTATTGGAGATAGAATATATTGAAATATATTATTAAAATTAATGAATTTTTTTAATAAGGATTAAGGAAGATAATTTATTCAGTAATGATAGAATGGTCGTTTTAGAAAGGGATGTCAGTGAACTAAATTATTGTGAATATATTTATAAATAAAAGGGATAGATAGACTCAAATGGGAGCTTATATAGCCATTATTATCGATTAACAACATTATACAATGGTTTATAAGCTTTAAAATTTAAAATAGACAACAAATGTTGAAGAAGAAACTATATAGAGAAGCTTCTGACCACATTTCTTTCGTTATTTCATGTAGATTTTGATGAATTTTTTTTTAATAGAAAAAAAAATGTTTTCTATATAATCTTTTTGGGAATAATATTGTAATGGTAATATTTTAACCTCTCTTTCGTAAATATTTAATATTAGATCACTATTCTCTCAATCAACTTCTCACATCTCCACAATTTAACCTATTTTGAAATTAATGAAAATTGTTTTCAATGTGATTCATTATAAAAAATTTATTTGGTAAATTGAAATTTTATTAAAAGATATTTCCTGTGAGAGTAGCATAGAAAATTATTTTTCAAACTTATTTGTTGAAATTTTTTAATCAATTTCATGTATAATTGATTCTATATTTTAAAATGTATATAATTAATTCATGCATAGGTTTACATATAGAATAGGATTGTTTTAATATCCAATATAGTTCAAGTAATTTATTTACACATGTGTAAGGAAAAAATATTTCTCCAATCAATCCAATTCTCATTCATCATCTTGTTCAATTCCCTATCATTTTTTAGTTTATTTCAAAAAAATTACTAATATTAATTGTTATTATTAATCTTCATTGAATTTTTTTCTTATTTCAAGGTTCATCATAGTTTCATTTTCTTGGTACAAATGTTTAATATTCATTCTCTATGGTTTTACATCCAACTAAAAACTATACCTTTTCAAAGTAGGGTTTATAAATAGTTATTTTTTTTATTAAATGAAATCATGTTCCAATTTTGGTTTTGTTGTTGGTTAGGGAACGTGTAAAAAAGCAATAAATATAAACATTAAAAAAATATTTAAGAAAATTAAATTTAAGAAAATATTAAAATTCTAAAATCGGAAACATACTATGAATTTAATAATGAATCAATATGTTCATGAAAACCATATTAGAAGTTGAGAAATTAAAACCATTCATCCTAGAGACAAATATTCACTTTAAAACTATTAAAAATAAAAAAATCTAATGTGGGAAAAATATGGGGAATATGAAAAATGTTAAAAACATGAATCTGTACCTGCATCCTCTTGAGAGTGATATAGAAGAGAGATTTATCTTTATGGAGTTTCATGAGAAAATATTTTTTTAATTCATCCTCTATCAAGAACACTCCTAGTGATCAAAATTATGCAATAAAATAATATCATATTTTGATGTTTCCATCATATAATATACTTCCTAATGGGGAACCTTTGAACATCATTAGAGACTTATACTATGATGTCCAACAACGTCCTTTGAGAGGATTCAGTTAAGGGGAGTAGAATAATAGGGTCATCCCATTTTGTATATAAGGAAATTATTGTTATTGGTTTTAATAGTTGTATGATGATATTTTTTATACATGATATAATCTTTTTAAATCCTTTGTAATGAAGTTTAACCAATGATGAATGGCCACTAAAATTAAAGATAATATTATAGTATTTTAACAAGATGAGTGTGAGATATTCCATGATATGTGAGAAAATTTAGTGATATTATTATATGATGTACAAATCCAAAATGCACTCCACCATTTTTTATAGACACCTTTTACAACAGTGTCACCCCTTATCACTTAAATTAAGTTGATTATGATTTTAGAGGTGATTTTAATAATATTAATACTGAAAATTTGTAGAAAATATTGAATAAAATTTCAAATAATCCCCAAAATTAGTGTTCCAGAATATGAAAAATAGTTTCAATGAAGAATAATAGTGTTCAATAAGTTGAAGTTTATTATATTTTGTATTATCATTAAAATGAATAAAAATAACTATGAGAAAGCATCCCAATATCTTTTTGGATCCATCAAATTAGATTACTAGACACTCTCTATTGCAGTATAATGTGAATATAAGTGCATAAACTAATGTACACTTTAGATCCTTAAACTTTTCCTAACATTTATTTGTCCAAATAAAATTAGGTCACATTCAGGTTAATGCGGTGAGTGGATTAGATATTCATTATAAATAATCAAAAAAACATTGGAAATATCCAACTAAACAAATAAATCTTTGGATCTCTATCATAATAGATGGTTTTTGGACAATATTCAATAGGACTTTTCTTTGATGGAACCCCCAATTAACCATCTCATGCAATTAAATGACAGAAAAATTCATCCTTTATATCCAAATTCAGGTTGGGTAATTTTTTCATATAGATTCACCTTCCTTGTGGTCTAGAAAAATTTCTCAGGTTATCTTAATTCTATTAATTTTTTTTGAATAAATACTAAACTCATGAATAAACACTACCACAAACTGATCCAGGTAATTTTTAAAGACAATATTTGTTAAATCCATTAAGATAGAGAGATAATTAGTTAGACTGAATCAAATGACATTATAATCATAGTTTCAATACCTTGTATGGAACTGTTTCCTGGGTATATACCATTTATTAATCCACAATTGATGATATTTATAATCAATGTCAGTCTTGGAATAGTAATGAGCATCGCTTAGTTGAGAAAACATGTCATCAATATGGGGTAGTGGATACTTGTTCTAAATTTTGACCTTGATCATCTCTTCAGAATAATTATAGATTCACATTGATCTATATTTCTTCTTAATAAAAGAATATCCTCACTCTAATGGGACACACATGGCCAGGTAGAGCCACTTTCTTGATTCTTTAGGAGTTTCTTCATAAATCCTTCTAACCTAATTGAGGATATTCTATAGAGAGTATTTGAAATCGGTGTGGAAGGAGCTATGTGATCTTTAAAAAATAGTTCTTCATGATTTGGTGGAGTACTGAGAAACTATTAAATATAGATATTGATACAATCTTGCACAATATGAATATCAATGATGTTGAGTTTCTCCCTGAAAATATGGGTTAAATGCAACATTTGAATATGAATCAATTCATACACAATGGATTTGATTTCCATTGGAAGTTAATATTTTTAATAACATATATATATATATGATCACATGTTGGTTTATAATATCAAATTTAAAGAACCTTCCTTATAATTTTTGTGGGATTTATGTTGAAAATGAAAATCCATGCCTAAAAACAACAAATTCAACTAGAGGGACAATAATATGATTTTTTTAATCCCATTCAAACAAAATCTAACTTGATGGGATTCATTAAAGAGATGTGATCATTATACCAATTTGGTTTTTCACTAATTGTTCAAAATTTAGTCATTTAGGTATCATTTTGATTCCCTTAGTAACATATTTAGATATAAATTAGAGTGGTTAAATAAGACATTATAATTTATAGAGTGGATGGTATGTGTACCTTTCACTCCATCATTTTATCAGACCTCATAAAAAATATTTATTACCTGAGATTTCCATTTTCACTATAGATTAAGAGTTTTTAGATGTTGATAATCATTATAAACATTTGTATTTCAGAATCGGTTTCCATAATTAGCATACACCTTGCATTTGAAACAAAATATTATTGGTCATTCATTCAGTGGAACATTCACCATATTTAAATCATTAGAAAATTTAATTCCACTAATTTGAATATAGATTTTAAAAATTCCATTCAATAGATGAAACATTTACAAGTCCCCCTAAGATAACTTCCTCTATGTTTCCGTCCACACGTAGAGTATGAAGGAAATCTGTTCTTCTAATCTCAATGGGTTTTAGAGTTTCCTAATAATTCCATCTTTATTTTCTTATCAAAACCATGAGATTTATAAGTTACTCAAAAATACATTTCCACCTCGATATGACATCAGTAAATTGACTAATATCTACTAAATTTTCTTATGTAAAATTTCCTTTAGAGACATGGATTTACTAAACTATATAATTTTCTAATTTTAATTTTAGGTTGGTTGATATTACTAAGAGAATTCCTCAAATGTCTTTTAAAATTTACCACATAGGTACCAACAAATAAATCATCCTTATGCTTTAATTCAAGTAATTTCTTCTCAATTTTCATGTGAAGAATACAGAGAAACTACCAGTAGAAAATTATGTTTTCAAAATCATCCCATTCCATAGTGAAAATATCATCTTATTGACTTGTTCTCAAGATAATAGTAGAATAATGACATTTTCACCTTCAAAATGATAAATATCCAAAATTTAGTTCTCATTATCCAAACACTAGAGAATAAAAAATCTAATTTTAGTTGTACTAATAAATTTATGAAGAACTAGTGTACTAGTAGAACCACTAAAATAAGGTGGATGATGCCTCATTAAGGACTTAATAGAATTTCACTACCTCCTTTTATAATTTTTATTTTCGAAAGAATTCAATGATTTAGAATGATGTGTAATAAAATAAATGAAATATTTTATTTCAACACCCAAAACATTTGGTTTATCATCCGAAAAATAATTTAATTATTCAACACATTTTTTACTAAGATGGTTACTTTAAGTTCCATCCATATAATAATGTCAAGAAGCACTGTGTAAGGAATAATAATCATACTAGGGATTCAAATAATCATAAATATTAACTTATACAATG
This sequence comes from Viscum album, assembly GCA_963277665.1. Taxonomy (NCBI): domain Eukaryota; kingdom Viridiplantae; phylum Streptophyta; class Magnoliopsida; order Santalales; family Viscaceae; genus Viscum; species Viscum album. The sequence goes on from OY728141.1 coordinate 1,990,007,050, forward strand.
TCTAAATAATGAAAAAAAAATTAAAACTGTAACACCTTAGGCTTAACTCTTTCCATTCATTTCCATAATCTATTAAAATAAATAGTGATGTTTCATAAATAAAATTTTAATTAACCAAGAAATATCACATGACTGTCTCAGACCAGGTGTGATGTAAGGACAATAGTTGTGTACCTAGTAATGCTTGAGTAATACATGATGTGCCTTATTTAGAGTTATTAATCCTATATAAATCTATTCCATTACCAAATAATCTTTTAGTATCATAACATGGATGTATTTATAGGTGTATAAAATAATATATTTATTACCAAAACTGTAGGATGTTCTCTTATCCTTGGTCTCATCCTATGGGTTCTTCACTAATGTTTTTTCATCCTAGTTTCCAGATATTAAAAAAAATTATTTGATATCGACAATAGTAAACTATAATTTTCATATATAAATATATATTATTAATAGACATATATTAATAACATAACATAATGATCTTCACCGGAATCATTTAGGTATAGGGACTTTGGAAAATTGGATACAATAAAAAAATTCATAAGTGAACTATGTCATATCCCAATAATTTATCCATAACTAGAATATTTCTTAGATGTGTAATACATAATAAAATTATTCAAATCTTATGGAATGGAAACATAAGTAAGAGTGTGCTCAGAAGCATAGTATGTGTAATGAAGGAAGATATAAATTTAACATGAGTATAATTGTATTAGAACATAAGGATAACATTTGAAAACTACACCCTACCTATCATAGATAAAATAATTTATTCATGGAATAAATCATGGTATTTTATAATACATGATTCATAATGGAATAAATGATCATGATCCAAGAGAACATAAAATTTTCATAAATAATATATTTCTTTCAAACACATAAGCATAGAAAATAATTTCCATAGTTCTCAAGAAACATTTTCAAAATGGTCATAATTGACATGGTTCACTCTCAAAACCATCATAGAAGTTAAGGATCACTCCCAAAACTATTGTAGATTATTGGAATCACTCCACGCACTATCATAGTAGTCATGGTTCACTCCAACAACTGTCATAGCAAAATAATTACCATATTTAACTAGGTTCACTCCCCATTCTAGACCGATTTATCTCATGATATCTTAATCTTTACCAAATAAATTTAATGGATATATATTTCTCTCCAATTTTTGCTTATATATTGACAAACATACTTTTTATACTATTACCACTATACTTGGTTATAATGTAACCATAGTTATATGATGAAAACTATACATAAGTGTCTAATAAGATATAAAAAAATTTATCCCATAAGAATTCATGAAAAGAAATGGGTTTCATAATAAAATTAACACATAATAATCCATGAAAAGAAATAGGGTTCATGAAAATTTCATCATAGAATAACCCATTAGAAAGAAAAGTGTTTCATAGACATTTCATCATTACATCATTGAATAACCTATTATAACATAATGGGTGTCATAAATATCTTACCATCATAGTCATAAACACCCTAGATAAATAATAAGGTTGATATTAATGGATTATATGCCCAATAAATCTTATAAACCATCATATAATTTCATCTTATATGGAAAATGGTTTTCAAAGATCACTTGAAATATTTTTTTTGTAAAATAACCTTATTAGTTGGAAAATAATATTTTAAAAACCTTTCAAAAACAATTTAAAAAACATTTTATTTGAATATAGAAATTTAATATTATATTATACTATTTAAAATTTTTAGTGGTTATGATCTTAGGAAATTCTATTTATATCGTACATATTAAAACAAATATTTCTTTCACATTTTATATATAATACAAACATGCATTAGTTTGAAAATAGTAAGAATATTCCTTTTATTTATTCTTAAAAATTAACATCAGGATAAAAATGATATTAAATATAATATAGTTACATTAAATCATTCATTAATAAACTCTTAGAAAACATGGATATGGATGAATAAGGGTTTTCAACTAAAGAGAGAAAATAAGTTGGTTTTTTTTAAATACATTTTTTTTGAATATTTAGTACATAAATAGAGGAAAATAAAGGGAAGAAAATTATTCTCTAGATATGATCATAGGATAAGAAATATAATGATGATGTCAAGAAATATATTATATTATTTCATCATTGAAAACATAATCATAATAAATATTGATAAACAATGAGATTGTAACTTCAAACCTTTACCACATTGGTAACTCTTGGATCATAACCCAAATAAAAGACAGAGCCTCATTTAGATGTTTTTATCCCATTATTTTCATCTAATATGCATAAAATACATCTATGGTTTATATATACTCCAAAAAAATTAAAACAAGTGTTTAATATGGAATATGTCTCCTAGAAATTAAAGAGAGACAAAAAATCACATACCGTAAGTCTCAACCTCTTTCATTTCTGTTCAATCCTCATTTATAATAAATTTATTCTTATTATAAAAATATTATAGACACTAATTATATATATCATATAAAATTTGATTTTATTATGACCTTTTATTACTTATATATTAAAAATACATTGTTAAAATAATTTTTGGGGAAATTACTAGTCAATTTTTCATGTGTGGTTTGATTTGGTATTTTTGGTCCTTTTACATTGATAAGTTATCAAATATTTATTTATTTATAATTAGGATATAAATTTAATACTGTATATATATCAGTGTGTATTTATAAAAATCCCTAAAAGTTAGAGATACAAAATGATGTACACTTTTTATGGAGATGGTAGGTCGTATGTACAGATGATCATTATTTCTATTTTCTTGAATGATAGAAGAAAAGAAAGTTAAATATTAAATGACATTAATAATGTCTTAGGATTTTATGTATGTCAAATATATTCATCACATATATCCTTTTTTCCTTCCATGTAATAAGTAATTGATAAATGAGTCACAAATCCCTAATGAGGCAGTAGTACACCGTACAGACGATCGATGTTCTCATATTCCCACCAAATAAAATATAAGAAGTTATATGTGATATTATAATTCCATAATTATAATAATATAATAAATATAATATATAAATATTATAAAAATCATTATATCCCTCTTTTAAAGGTGATGATGGAAACTGACTTTCAGCGATTCACAAGGCAGTAGTCCTTTGCACGCATGATCGAATGTTTGGTTTCTCAATTGATGAAAGAGGAAATGGATATAGGCTATTCCCTTAAAATAATAACATCTCATTATATGTTATATAATTATGTTATTATATTTTAATTATTAAGTCATTAATGGATATGGTAATTTAATAATTGTAAAGAAAGATCTTAGTAAGGACAATTACCTTCTCTTAGAACAACCACCTTCGAATATATTACTAATGATCCAAGGGTTGGTCTTTTTTTATGAACATATGATCTATAACATGAATAAAGATTTTTGTGAAGTACTTTAGTATGTCTTTTCTATACAATTGTATTAATAGGTGTGATGAACTGAGGGGATGATGTGACATTTTATAGATAAGGAGTAGTTGTATATTCATAAATACCAAAATCTATTCATTAATGGGATTTCAGTATCACCAAAAGTTCCACATAAAATGATAAATGAAGTATTTTAGGGATAATATAGTTGATAATAACCTCAAAAATACACAAAAAACACTGGTTTCAAAGATGTTATTCCTTATCCTTTCTATTTACATAATTTTACCATTTTAGTTTTCACAACTGTTACTTGTATCCTTTTATTTTCCTTGGTAATTCACCCTTTAAGGGTAAAATTAAAATGATAATTATTAGATAATTTTTTTGAGTAATTATAAATATGAAATAAAATTTAATTATTAAAAATCTTATTTTTTAGAAAATTAACTTTAACACATGCACATATAACACGGAAAACACTGTTTTAACCTTAATCGTGTTAATTAGTTTTTATTTTCTTAATTATTATTTTTATGAGAAAATATTAATTATAACTTATTAATTAATAATAATTGGATAAGAATAAATATTTAATATAATATTAATAAATTTAAATAGCAATTTTGTAGAATTTAAATTAAAATAAATCCTCTAAATTCGATGGGAAATTGGTTTTCCATAGAGAAAACCATCAAAAGTATAGAAATTTTTAACACAAAAAATTAATGTGAAATTGATTTTAATGCCAATCTTGGATCAATTTATATATTATTTTACTAATTTTATATTTAATACCATTTAAAAATAAAATTAATCTTATAAATGCACCAAACCAAAAGGCAGTTTTTAATAAAAGTCATTTTTACTATTCATCAAAAAAAATTAATATTTTTTAAAATTTTATAAAAAAATGTTCTAAAACATAATTTATAGATTTATAATTAAAATAATGTGGTTTATTTTTAAATTATTTTTTTTAGGTGTTGAAAAAACATATTTTATTATTTTTTTCAATAACATTTTAAATTTTTTTAGAAAATAGTATTTTCAAAACATCTAAATAAGTGATTAAAATAATGTCATTTTTTTATAAATATGTCATCTATATATAAAAAAATTATCTATAATAGTTTTATGAAGTTATTAAAAATTTTACCACTAAGTTTAAGTGTTTTGATATAGAGGTCATGTTTAGAAATAATGTTTGTAGTATAACATTGTTCGTTAAAACTTGATGAGGCGTGTAACGCATGCCGTAAAGTATATTATATTTTTTTTATATAAAAATTCATAAAAACTCATGGTGTTACATTATACCTATAAATTTATAATCCTTTGAAAATTATATAATATCTAATATGTGTTCAAGATCAATATTTCCTTAATATGTGGGTATCCTTGGAAGTTCATACATTATTATTCTAATTAGGTATACTGTCACATCATTGATATTATATATATATATATATCTTATATAGATGAGTAATAAAAACATTTTCAAAATCCATCATATGGATCATCAAAATAATATGCCTTCGGTATCCTATCATTTAGCATTTACTATAAATTTGTAACCAAAATCTTACACAAAATACAGAATCATAATCATATTAGGGTCACCCATAACTATCATTACCTATATATGATAATCAATACAAACTTAATTTGATATAATATACTTGGTTGGATGATTGATGTATTGAAAAGTTGCTCTATTGAAACAATATACAACATGGTATTCTGAATAGGATTTATAACTCACTATATTATCTAATATATTCACCTTCTATATGCATTTTTTAATTTATTTAATTAATAGTACCCTATACTATCAAACAAATTGAATTTATTATAACAAATTTACTTATAACTCATAAAAAAATATTAATTTATTTTTCAAACCCAAAAATAACTACCAATTATATTCACACATATCCGAATACATACCATGAGTAAGGTGACTGAAAACCTTTCATGTAAGTGATAGGAATATTAGGAAATGAAAAACCCCTATAAGAGAATTCTTTTTATGATAGATAAAAAACAAAAAAAATTCTATATTAAGAAAAACCCCTTGGGAAATGACATGTCCAACCACATGGCCCATTATACCTGGATCAAAACTCAATTGAAAATAGAATACAGTACATTACTAGAAACTAATATATATAAATCATAAAAACCATAACTTTTATGTTTATAATTAATACAAAAATAAGAGTCAGGGTTGAATGTAAAAGAATTTATATCTCATCCAGTTTATAACTCCTTTAATACATGATATTTCATTTATAAGAAGAAATTTAAATTTTAAGAGAACTTATATATCCATTAATAATATAACACTTACATAAATGAATATTATATATAATATTAAACTAAACAAATTAAAAATTAATATATTTAGATATGAGATAAATATTTATCAACATTTCATAAATATATCAATTATCAACACATTATAATTAATCATGATATTGTGGAAGTTCAATAAATAATTAAACATGAGTATTTTAAATTTATTTTTTAAAAAAACTATTTCATATTAGTTTTTTACATAAAACATATTGTGAAGTGTTTAACATTTCAAAATATATTATATTTATTAAAACTTTTATAATCATATATATATTTCATATTTTCTATAAACATTACACAAAATTGATTTCAGATATTTCATTTTATTTAATACTTTGATCATGTCAACAAAAATGACTTTTTCTATTGGTAAAGTAATTTAACAAACTGATATCTTTAGTATGAACATTTCATTTTCCCATCTATGAATATTTCATAAATATAATTAAATTTTCTATATTTTACTTTTTAAAAAAATTTATAAATAATTTTTTATTTAACGAAAAATTTAAAATCACATTAAACCTAGATTATATTCAGAAACCCATTTTTTAAGGATTAACCTCCCCCATTGGATTTGGTGTGGGACCTCTATACCACTACTAATTATTTCTTTTGAATATTTAAATTAATATTTTTTATTTAAATTCTATAAAATAGAAACATTTTCATTATTGAAAATAATGTGTTTATTTTCTGGGTGAAAACATCATCATGGTAAACGATGACAAGTTTACCTTTACGATACCATTTTGGACCGAACATACATCAGTCATACTTTTAAAATGATGATGTCTTATCACCTAACTAACAACATAGTTTTCTTGATGAAATATCATTTTTATACAAAAAATCACTTTTATTTATTACCTAAAATATAATATAAAAATTTATGAAGATTTATTTTTCACAAACAATTTCCATTCCCATTTCACAAACCATGTTGTGTTTTCATAAAATTTATAAAACCACAAACATTTTTATCTCAAAACATTTATGACCTTGAAATCCTTTATGAAATGAAACTACATAAAAAATCATGTCACTAGTATAAAAACTTATTTCCCATTTTCTTTTTCTATCTAAAATTTTCTGAAAAATGATATGAATGTGGAACTGATGTCATCGAAGTATTTTCTTGGGGACTTTTTTCACCCAAATTTACCCTACAAGTATGCGGTCGTTATAGTACATGTAGGGGTCAAATCCATAGGGACCGAAGAAGAAACCTTGAGACACTATGATTTGTTGATGGATTGGCTATGAAGTGGCCAACATTGAGGTAGATTTTAAATGGATAAATAAAGATATAATTTAAAAATCATATAATACAAATGATGTAAACTAAAAAATTATTGATTGTGGGTTGATCTTAGGGTTTTTATTAGGGCGGATTGGATGAATTTCTTTTCATAGAAAATTTCATGTCATTAATTAAAGACATATCCAAACAATGAAATAATTCTTTCAAATCATTCACCAATTTAATCCCTAGACAATTCCAAGGAAAATAACCAATTCACTTTGAGGATCACTTTAATGAGCACTCAAAGGAAATAGATCATACTAGCACTCAAAATGTGTCATCGTTAAAGTTGGAAAAGATGAGAAAGAATGTAACTCATCAAATGGAAATCCTAAAATAATGAATAGATTTAAATATTAAGTACATGAAATAAAATTAAATCCCTGAACTTTCTACTCCCTTGGATCAACCTATAAGATGTTATCCCTCCATTGATTGTATTCTACCAATGGAAGAGGGACGTAGACTAATGGGGGTAGAATTGAAGAAGAAGAAAATTATTAAAAGGAGGAACACTCCACCGTTGTGTGATTGAAACCATAAGTGCTGGTGTGAATAATTTCATACCTTGATTCAACAGTATCAAAGTGTGAAGAAAAGGAAAATAAAAAGTGAAAAGGAAGATGAAATTTTATTAAAATAATAAATGTGAAACAAAAACTTATATGAAAAAACATGACGATGCGATTACAAATTGAAAGCAGGAAAATACAATTGAAAGAAATACAATAGATTAAAGAAAGACATGGATTCAAAGATAAATGTTAGATGATTATTCCATTCACCACCATCTCCTTATATAGGAATATTATGAGCCTTAGGTCCACCCCCAAAAAAAAATTCACCCCCCAACAATTAATAGATTCAAAAGGAGGGTGAAGAATCAAAAGGAAATTAATGTTACAAAGTTGACCACAAAACCATCCAGATTCATCCTCCATTTTGATGTGTGCACTTGACTCTTCATATGGAAGAAACTGAAGGTGTCATAAATAGAAAATATCTTCTTCCATGTGTCTTATAAAATCTCTCAAAATTTCAGGTGATTTGGTTTAGCCGTTTTGGAGTTATGTTCAAAATGGTGGGCTGTTTTTATGAGCATTCTGCTATGGCCCACCATTTAAATTCTAAATTTCAGCCCCTTGTATCTCATTGAAATATTCGGAATTATCTCTGACCACAGTTGAATAAAATTATCCTTATAGTTTTCTCTTTCTACTATAAAAATTTGAGATTCATTGGGCTTGGTTTGTGGGCATTACATTTGTTTGATGGTCCTTAGGCCCATTATTCTTTCTCTAGAAACTTTCTGCATTCAGGCGCACAAATATCCATCTTCCCATGGGATTAATCTATCGAACCTAAAGGATAAAATGTTCCAAACAAACTGATAAATCATATCCCAAAATATCAAATTACGAAAACGAATATAATGTTTTCCACAAATAGATGAATTATTGGGCCCAAATTTGCATTTTAAACATGAATTGCATTTAAGATGAGAAATGAAGTTCTATTTATGTAATGCACTAAAAAAATGTTTATGGACTTTGGAAAAATGAATATAAATATATTAACAATGAATATTATTCACCTTTAGTGACTAATCACACCCCCAACTTGAGTTTTGCAAGTCCCGAGCAGAATAAATTACCAATAAGAAATTCAAATCACCTTTTCCAAAAACATTTTAATACACATTGCTCACCCAAAGACCTCATACCAAAAAAAATATGAAACCCATCAAAATAATTTAAAACAATATAGGTCCATAAGCATAACCCAAGCCCAAGCCCATTCCTTTGTTCAAATTCATCGCCACATTTCATCTAATTTCTATTAAGCATGATAAAGTGTTGTGTATCACAAAAGATATGGGGCCCATTTTATTGTTCAAGGGGAAAAATGGAAGCGCTAGGTGGGCATCACATTAAACCTTAATATGAGTATCCATTTTTTGAGATTTTTTGATGATTTTTTTTTAATTTTTTTTAACCACAGTAGATATGAAAAGACTAACTATGGGAAAGAAAACTATGGAGTCATGATCCCCAAGTTCCAGAAAACACACATATTGTCAATTTCATGCTCTACAATAGAGATATAAAGACAATCTCTGGGAAAGACAACTATGGAGTTGCGATCCCCAAGTGTCGGATGCCACACATTTGGACAAAACATTGCTCTATGTGGTATTAATTTTTTTTCAATTTTTGTTGCTATTGTTTTGTTTTTGGATACACAAATTAAACTAAAAGTGACCCCAGAACCCTATGTTAAAATTAAAGGGATCCAAGAAATCAAATTTACCCCCAAGATCCAGTAGACGTGCATTATGGAATTTTTATTTAGAGTATGAAAATGTAAACTTTGAAAAATCACATCAGACAACCGCACATTCCAAAAACTATGCTCATGAACTTAAACTTGCATTAAAATTAGAATCAAGGCATCCAAATTTTTCGATATCCAATTTCAAAGTTTGCAATGTGTGTTATCATGTTCAAGGTTAATGGAATTTTTCGTTCCATTCATGCTCTCATTGAAAAAAAACTCATTTTTTATTTCATCTCCCCGCAACATAGAATAATATTGTCCTAAGTGTTTCAAGAAAAGAAAAGTTAGAAGGGGAGTAGGAGAGGAGTTCAAAGAGGAAATTGAAAATGATAAACATGGAAAAAATTCACCTGGTTTTTGAAGTTGAGGTCCGTTCCACAATCTCCTTTCAATCCTCGATTCAAGTATCGGCGGATTGGACGGTGGTGAATGGATTTTTCTTACGACTCAAGATGTGTCCTTTTAATTTTTTATTATAACCTATAAAAATATAAAAATAAAAAAAATAAACTGATGATACATTAACTTCTTTTTAGATTTTTGGGTAAGGTATTACTCAAAGATCACGACACGTGACACGGATGAATATGGCGCTCCCCTTTCATACCCATCTTTACTCATAAAAGTAGAATAGGTCAACAGTCTATGGTAATTTATTATATGAAAAAAAATGATTTAAAATGATTAGAAACATGGAAACCATGGGTTGCCTCCCATACAGTGCTTTTTTTTAACGTCGTTGGCTCGACTTGTACCCCCCAACTTATCAAATTCCAACTTTCAACATTTTTAGGACCCCATTTTTTGTCCACTTCTACTTGATTCAGATTGATTTCTTGATAATTTGATTCATGTGAAATCCCATGGTCAGTAATGAGTGTGGGGGTCCAAAGAAATTTGGTAATGGTTGATTCGGTTGAATTTTTAGTCTTTTCTAAGACATCAATGACCATTCCAACATTATTGGTTTCTTGAGAAGAAGGAACTACAAATACAAGGTCTTTCTTTTCTCATATAGTGGTATTCTTGAGTTTGGAAGAAAGTAAAATAATTTTGAGCTCAGGTTCATTAAAATTTCATAAAGGAGATTGAATAATTAAATCAAAATCAGTTTCTTCTCCAAAACATTTAGAAAGAATTGGTTCATTTTGAAAAAAAAATTCATCTTGAAAATTGTCCAGATGAATATCAGAAGTGTGTCGGGGATCAATGTTTGGTATTTCTCCCAATTGTTCAGTAATTGGTGGTCCTGAAAATTCACTAATGGAGCCATGTTCAGGAAACCCAATCCATGATGTCAATTTATTATCTTTTGAATTCAAAAAATCAATTTCCTCTTGATTTGAACACTCTTCATCTTTACTTTCAACATTTCCTGAACAATTCAATTGATTATCTAACTCTGAATTCCCAAATTCTAAAGTGAGTTCTTCACATGTTGTAATATTTTTTAGTTCTAACCTCAAAGATGAAACCTCATAATTCATTATCTTCATTTGATAACAAAATCGTTCAAGAATGTTTTCAGGAATAGAGTTGATAGATGTTTGTACATCATGGACTTCCTCGTTATTTATATTTTCAATAATTATTGAAAGGTATGGAAATTTATATTTAAAAAATACAGCATCCCATTGATTGTAAACCTCATCTGGTGTGGTGTATTCAATTAAGGTTTGGTCTGTCAAATTCTCTATGTGAGGTGTTTCCAAATATTCATTTCTGACTTGATTACAGAATTGGTTTATGATGGGGTATTTTGGAGGATAATCCATTGGAATCGATTGAAAAGTGGTTTTGGGATTTTTCGGACACACAGAAACAGAAAGGGGAAAAGAGAAGAGAAAGTAGGATGAGAATATAGAATTTGGGTGAGAAAAGAAGACGTAGATCTAAGGTACTTACTTGGGTCCCTGACAACGGCGCCAAAATTTTGTTGTGCCCAAATTTACCCTACAGGTATATAGTCGTTGTAGTACAGGTAGGGGTCGAATCCACAAGGACCGAAGAAGAAACCTTGAGACACTATGATTTGTTGATGGATTAGCTATGAAGTGGCCAACTTTGAGGTAGATTTTAAATAGAGAAATAAAGATATAATTTAAACATCATATAATAAAAATGATTTGAACTAAACAATTATTGATGGTGGGTTGATCTTAGGGTTTTTCTTGGGGTGGATTGGATGAATTTCTTTTCCTAGAAAATTTCTTGTCATTAATTCAAGACATATCCAAACAATGCGATAATTCTTCCAAATCGTTCACCAATTTAATCCCTACACAATTCCAAGGCCAAAAACCAATTCACTTTGAGGATCACATTAATGAGAACTCAAAGGAAATAGAACGTATTATTACTCAAAATGTGTCATCGTTAATGTTGGCAAAGATGAGAAAGAATGTAACTCATCAAATGGAAATCCTAAAATAACGAATAGATTTAAATATTAAGTACATGAAATAACATTCAATACCTGACCTTACTACTCCCTTGGATTAACCCTTAAGTGTTTATCCCTCCATTTATTCTATTCTACCAGTGGAAGCGGGATATACACTTATGGGGGAAGAATTGAAGAAGAAGAAAATTATTAAAAGAACGAACACTCCACCATTGTGTGATTGAAACCACAAGTGCTGTTGTGAATAATTTCACACCTTGATTCAATGGTATCAACGTGTGAAGAAAAGGAAAATAAAATGTGAAGAAGAAGAACAAGAAATTTTATTAAAATAATAAATGTGAATGAAAAAATTACATGGAAAAACATGACGATGCGATTACAAATTGAAAGTAGGAAATTACAATTGAAAGAAATATAATGGATGAAAGAAAAAAATGGATTCAAAGAAAAATGTTGGATGATTATTCCATTCACAACCAGATCCTTATATAGGCATATTAGGAGCCTTAGGTCCACCCCCAACAATTAAGATATTCAAAAGGAGGGTAGAGAATCAAAAGGAAATTAACGTTACAAAGTTGACCACAAAACCATCCAGATTCATCCTCCATTTTGACGTGTGCGTTTGACACTTCATGAGGCAGAACCTGAAGGTGTCATAAATAGGAAATATCTTCTTCCATGTGTCTTATATAAGATCTTAAAATTTTAGGTGATTTGTTTTTCCCTTTTTTGAGTTATGTTCAAAATGGTGGTCTGTTTGTATGAGCATTCTGCTATGCCCCACCATTTTAATTCTAAACATCACACCCTTGTATCTCATTTAAATATTCTGAATTAGATCTGAACACAGTTGAATAAAATTATCCTTATATTTTTCTTTTTCGACTGTAAATATTTTACCTTCATTGGGCATAGTTTGTGGGTCCCACATTTGTTTGATTGGCCTTAGGCCCATTATGCTTTCTCTAGAAACTTTCTGCATTCAGGCAAACAAATCTCCATCTTACCTTGGGATTCATCTATCAGACCTAAAAGATAAAATGTTCCAAAAAAAGTGGTAAATCATATCCCAAAATATCAAATTCAGAAAATTAATATAATTTTTTCCACTAATAGATGAATTATTGGGCCCAAATTTGCATTTTAAACACAAATTTCATTTAAGCTGAGAAATGAAGTTCTATTTATGTAATGCACTAAAAACAATGTTTATGGAATTTGGAACAATGAATATAATGATATTAAAAATGAATATTATCCACTTTTAGTGACTAATTAGGGACACCTCTAATCTAAACATAGTGGTATGAATCTAAAAAAACCAAATATTACCCAATATCATTCGATTTATTTAAACTAGATATAATAAATAAATATTATGCAAATCTTCTATGTTGATCTATATAATAAAAACTCCCAAATACATTCTTTATAGAGAACATTGAGAAGTATCCAAGGAATATTTTACTCCAAAGGTATCCATAATCCATTTGATTCTTCCAGAACCTATAAATGATCCATTATTCATGAAGGTTTGGGTGGGAGAGGAGGAGGGATTTAAAATAAAGGGATGAGTTAGAAGAGATAGGAAGAGGTTTATGGATGGGGATAGAGGGAGAAGGAGAAAAAATAAACTATATCGTCGAGGAGTTATCATAAAATTTAAATTCAAAATTCATGTAATTGTTCAATATATAAATACAAAGACTATAATTTGAGTCCAAAGAAAATTCAAATGATAAAACATTAAATATGATGTTTCATTAAAATGTTATCTGTTTAAACTCCTCATAAAATTTTTCTCATGTATATTTAACAACTAATATTTTTCAGAAATTCAAAATGCTTAAATTATCATCACATTATCATCCAACTAAAATAGGTAGCTTAGAGTATGAGAAACTTATGTGACCCCAAAAAATATAAATCTCTATTCAATAAACCATATTTTTATAACCCACACTGTATTATAATTTATATGAGAGCGTGTCATGATGTTGTTTAAATTACCGTGTCATCATTTTATTTTTAGTGTTTATTTCCAAAACATTAAATATGATAAATAATATGAATTATACCACATTAAGTATAAATAATAGTATTTGTCGTGGACTTTTCGTAGTATAAGATATACAATACTCTTGCCATTGAACATGTTAATTTAAGTAAAAAACTAGTGATAAACTGGTTTATATTAACATAAATCAACCAAAGGCCGATTCATTGATCATTTAGGTATAATGAATAAAAATAAAATGAATATAGTTTGTTTTTTAACCTTCATGTAAAGTAACTATTTTGGAGTAACTCTAAGAAAAGATGATAATCTTTATGTGTTTAATAAAATAATATGTGTCAGTAGAGTTTATAAAATAAGAGATGGTAGTGGGAAAATTCTTTTTGTGAAAATAAATTTCACTACACATTAGATATCTTATTAATATAATGTTCATAAAAATGTTAAAACCTACAAGGATTCAGCTCTCAGAGTCTTCCAATACATATTATCATAATTTTGAGTCCCTATATTTTTTCTCTTCTCTCTTAGAAGCAACAGTTCATACACTGATTTTTAATTATGTTTCTATCACAATCCACAGAACTCTCACCCCTCACTAGTAAATGTAAAATACTCCAATGATCAAGGAAGGTTTCAACATTCACTCTAAAAACTCCCCATATGTATATCAATTTTTTGATCCTGAAGTTAAATAATTAATAAAAAAAGTTGAAAAAATAACCTACTACCCAACTATGTGAAATATGTTTTAGGGATACCACATAATTATCCCCACTATAAGAATTTATCCACACATTATAAATAAAAATAACCAAAGAGTAAGAACTTCTCTCCCACATGATTCTATTATTTCTTCTTCCCACTATTTTCATATCTTTAGATTAATATCCTCCCGATATATCTCTCATTGTGAAAAAAATTTAAATCCCCTTCTCTCTATATGACATTTTTTATATTTATATTTAATTAGTGTGATCAACTGACATTGAAATATTCTCTCGGATCACTCGAGATGCACCACATGTAAATAAAAAATCCATTTTTATCCTTTGACATAATTTATCATTTATTATGCATATTTTATTCTCTATAAATAGTATCTCCTTCCACATATATAATAAATTAATGCATTACATGATTTATGAAAGAAATAGTATAAAAGTATTCCATTAGTCCACCATTTTGTTTCATATCCTATTTTTGGAATATATTTATTATCAGCCATTTACAATCTTTATATTTTGATTTTATTATTCGATAATAAATTTCCCATGTGTTCAATATATTATTTTTCTGCATAACCATCTTTGTGAAATACCATACATATCCTTTTGTGAAGTTTATTTATTCTTATATTGGTTTTGGTTGTTTATAAATATCCCAATAATTTTTTTATTAATCATATATTAATGTCAATTAATTATATATATGTTTTATTTAAAAATAAAAGGGCAGGACAATTTTTTACTTAATCCAATACAACTCCTCCACTACATCAATTTATTAGTGAAATATAAATACAAGTGTTGTTCTTACACTATTATTATTACTCTTAAATATAATTATTTTATTTTACATAACATGTTCAAAAATATTATAGTATAACTTATATTTCTGGTTTATTAACTACATGGAAAAATGGAAATCATGATGTTGCCTCGACAATACTTGAGTTAATCAATCATAGACTCTGATGAATCATATGTACTATTGCACCCCTAAATCCCCTCACTCATAGCTCTTGGGTTATATATTATATGTTAATTAAATTACATGATATAATATTTTAAATTGGAATGTCCAATATCCCTTAAGGGCCAGGATATATAAAAATTACATTATAAAATGTAATTATACATCATTTGAGTATATTTCATTATTTCATAAGGCTGTACATAGAGATGATCAGGGAAAATGTTAATGTTTTTTATTAGGGGAAATGGGAAACATCAGAAAAGGGTGATATCTGATGCTCAAAATGAATTAATAAAAAACAAAATCTCATGTAAAATAATAATGGAAAATGGGATTAGATACTCAATGGTTCTATATAATTGGATATATACACCGAAAGTAATATATGGATTATATGATATATGAAATATATACTAAAATGGATTATAATAATTATTCATATAATGATAGAAATTATTAGAATACTTATTGATAAACATCATAAATAAACAGTCCTGGCCATATTATAAGTCTTTATATATAAAGGGTAAGGTAAATCCAATTAACTATTGTAGTTATCTCATGAATCATAGTACTAAACTCATGGGATGTATAATTATGGGTCCCACCCATAAATAAAATCCCAATTAATTTAATGATATAGTAAATTATTACATACATTAAATGATATAAGGTTCAAGAAAGAACTACTTATAAATACATAGTATATAAGTTAATGAATCTTATCTTATAATGTTTTTCGAAATAGAACTGAGGATTATATGAGAATTTCAATAATGTTTCCCCATTCACAATATTAATTTGGCCAGATAAGCTCAATCTCTTGAATGATATTATAAATAATGAGGGACTCACAAGGATAAAATAAGAACTAAAATCAAGTAAATAATATAGAATTGTAGTTACTTGGTATAAGATGGATTAAAATATTATTATTTTTAGTCAATTTTATATAATAATATTAATTTAAAGGAGTACTAATTCTCACAATATAAAAGAACAACTTTATATGGACGAAAAATATCAAAGATAAATTTTCCATGAAAAAATTCAATCATTCATGGAAAACATGATCATTTATGCTGAAGCGTTGATTTGTGGCATTACTGCAGAAATTTTTCATTACCACATTTTTGGGTATATATTTATGTAATTATTGTGGAATCCCATATTGACTACTTGAAATTATATCTTTTTGGATATGAGGTAGTGAACCGTCATAGTCTTGTAACTCAGTTTCGATGTTGGCTCCACTAATCTTGGGGAAAATTGTTATGTGATTCACCTATAAATACCCCAAAGACCCCTTAATAAAGTATATAATATTCTATGAAATTAATTTTGGAAAAAATAAGCTTATTTTATAACTCACTCATTGCACGAAGCTTCTCTAACATTCTATCAAAAAAATTACAATATTTGTGTCTGAGTGAAAGGGTATGGTCATCATATAATACTTTTACATTAATGACCTACTAATATAATAACTTCTAGGGATATCAAATATAAGATCCTTTATAAAGTATTCTCATGAAAATAATTATCTGAGAGCTAATTATTTAATGATTTTATGAAAAATTTCCTCAAAAAACAATGGCATTGGTGCACATGACTCACATATATAGAATAAAAATAATATGAAAAGTGTGGGCTTCAAAGTCTAAAATTTGTACATTTTAAGTGGTTTATCACTATAAACAATTTTTCATATGTTTTATTACTTCATGAATGATTCATATTGTGAAAAAATCATCCAAATAAACACCCATTCATTTTTCTTGATCATCCACATAGGTGGAATTAATATCCAAACACCCTGATTGGACCCTCTTTAATATATTTTGGTATTGGAAAATCCAATTCCATCATGCCCCCTCAATATCTTCCATGCATACATGATGAGTACAATTTTTAGGTCCGAGTGCTCCCATTCGGTCATATATTTCATTAATAATGGAAATTATTAATAACATAATATATTCCTTTGAATTTTCCTCCATAAATGATAGGAACCTTAGTATTTATTCAATCACGTATTCCCTTGATAATAAGAGTTCCAATAATTTGGAAATTAACGAAACCTACCCTAACCTAATATGATTATCCTGGATATTCCAAAACTTTTTTCTATATTCTTAAGGAATATTATTAGATTAAAATCATCTTTTAATATCCCTTTTGATAATGGGACTTAAATTTTCCTCTTACCTAGTGTATCTCGTCTATATTACCCATGAGTCTACACATCCATTCTTTCTGAGTTACAAAAAAATATTATGTTTATTGAGACATATAATCCTCTTAGTAGGTTCAATTTATAACTATGTTCTCATTGATGATCTCAACCATGTGTCCCCATTAACAAGTCATATATAATATGGGCCTCCTACTGGGTTTAAGCACCAACGATATCCACATAGATGACCTCATTTCTATGCCCTTATAAATGAGTTATATATATTAGTATCCTCTTACAATGTTTATTCCCTAATAATAATCACTCATATCTATTTACGAAAGAAATATGAAATACCATAATGTGTTGCTCATGTGTAAGTCCCAAAACAACCATTCCTAGGCTTCTTCCACCTAGTTTTTTTATCTTCATGTCCTTAAAAAATATTTCACATAGTCTATTACAAAAGATGATTAGATTATCAGACAGGGTCCTAGTCATGTGACTATAAAATTTAAGGAAACATGGTCCCATACACATTACCTTATAAGGAACATTTTTTTTCTTGGATGGAAGACCACAGAAGGCACCATAATGGTTCTTGTCACATGAATATAATAGTAACAATATTACCCATTATGTTCAACAAAAATACTTCGGTTGTAATTCACTTTATAGGGATATTTGGGAATCCCCTACTATGGACTGGATCCCAACTCCGCAATACATACCACCTCTCAAGATGGTGATAAATTTCAAATCTCTTACTAGTGTTGTCTTAAAAAAAATTATAATCAATAAGAAATCAAAATATGGGGAACCTTTAATACACACACACACACACACACACACACATAAAAAAACACATATATATTTATACATGACCCATCAGTTGATGGTAATAATCAATCACTCTTATTAAAAAGGTAACATGGGTTATTAATGATAAATATTTATTAAATATATACTAAATCTATAATAGATTCCTGAACTAGGAAATAAATCCCCTTAATGGATGATATAGTATCCCATCCCTTTGACCAACATGCAATCCAAAGTGTCATTGGTATTTCCCAATGATCTATTTCTTTTAAAAATAAGTTCTTCATGGCACAAAAAAGAGTGGTAGTAGAGAACATGACAAAATACAAATGGTGAACTATACATGAAATTATGTAACAATGAGAGAGTTTTATTGGACATGAAACTATTATTAAGATTATATAGTAATAAATTTCTTAATTGTGGTGTATTATCTTATATCTACCATTATATCATGATGGAAACATCAAGTTTGGTATCGTACATAAAGTTCACCAAAAATATTGGTATTCATTACCTATCACTATAGGATGTTACGTATTACAAGTTGATCCACTAGATAATTATGCCCGGCGTGATGAAACCCATGCAGTTAGATACCAAACAGGGGATGTCACCAACCTACTAGAGAAAACACTTGTTGGGGAATGCCTATGTATGAAAAAACACAATATCATTATCTTGATAAGGTATACATCTATCAAATTCTTCTATAATATATATTTTCACATGACATTACATTAATAATTGTTCATGAAGAATTAGTTCGCCCAAGTGGGAATATCCAACCACTAAAGGTGTATTTATATATAGTAATGTAACATATAACTGCCTTGTAAAAGGGAGGTTGAGTATAATGTTGAATTAACCCACACCATTACTCATATTTTTCTTTGAATTATTCCCACTAGTATTTACTTGAACAATAAAAACACATACATAACTTCTCATAAATATATGGAGGTTGTCATCCTAGATATCTTATCCCTAGTTATGTAAACTAAGACACTTAGGAGGGGTACCCACTAGTGGTAGATACTATGGGATCTAATGAGTAGGAATACATCCATGCTCCCACCGATGAAATCTATTGGCATATCTTTATGGTGATTACTGTTCATGGGTAGGCTCAATACCATTTTCCAACTCCTTTAATAAATATCATTGATATATGTTGATCCAATTCAAAGATTTTCCTAAATGTGTTTCCTCTCATGAGGGTTTTTACCAACATTGAACAACCCCGATAATTATTAAGGTTCTAACCCGAGTCACTAAAATATTATAATCATGGAGAAGGGATCACAAGGGGAAATATAAAATCCCAAAATTTGATCTTTCCCCTATATATTATTTTTTATTCGAGGAACTTTTTCATATTATGATAGTTTCCAAAAAATCTAAAATAACTTCATCAATATAAGAATTCCATTATAGCCAAAGTGGTCCTCACCATTGTTATATTATCACAAACTCTAGGGTACCTCCCTTGAGCATCTATTTTTAAGTCCATCAGAATTGAAATATATCAATAAAACTATGGAGGTCCTCCATATAAGAACCATTTTTTGAGGTCCTCCTCACAGTGATATTTTGATCAGTGATTATGGTCCACCTCATGAAAAAAAATCCAATTCCTCCACATATCATTATGATTTCTTAGAAATAAGGACTTTACCGTGAAAATATATTAGTAATTAGTAACCATAGTGGCTCTACCCATAACATAAATGATAAGAACAATGATGTTCATCCCAAGAATATGTATTATGGGGTTTCATTCAATTAAAACTAACAAAAAGGTACTCCTCATGAAAAAAATCTAATATTTTTATATTCATTGATTCCCTACATATGGATACTAATATAATTTCTATGTAGGTCCTCCCTAGAGCATGTGTTACCAGTTTTCATTCTATCGTAGCTAATGTAAATGTACACCCCATGAAGGTAGCCAACATATTGGTCATGAAAGTCCAATTTATGATTTTATTTATGTTGTTCCTTCCCAAAAACATTTTGATCAAGAAACAAGGGGTACTCCCCTATCTAACTAACTAGTAATAAGTAACTAAAAATTTACACCACATGGAAACCAATCCACCAAACTAGGAGTCCCATCATGCATAATTTTTTTCAGGTCCTTCCTATGAAAGAACATTGAACTTGAATGAATGTTTTCTCTATGGTGATGAATCAAGTATCAACCATGGATTTCCTACCCATAGTGATAATAATAATTGAACTCCTAATAGTTAATTTTTTATCAACATTAATTTTATCCCCATGTAAAATATTCTCTAATATTTTTCAAATAACAAGATCCACTATAGAAATCATGTCTAAAAACATCGAGTGGCTCATTTTTAATCAATATTATTCGATCAACCTTGATGGGTGATTTATGTTGATGATGATATTTTATACTACTACCAAATTGTGTAACCTTTTATTCAATCAATCATATTCTGAATAATATTACTAATATTGGGAATGTAATGGATAAAATTCATTTATAATTAGAATGGAAAAAATAATACCTTAGAGAGGATAAATATATATCTATGGTCATATGGAAAAAGATTGTTTATAGATAAAAAATTCATTTAGTTCTTACACATTAATGCTCCCTATTACGATATTCTAGTGAAATTTAAATAGGAATTCATACCATAAATTCCCCACAATTTTTGGGTGACTCTCTATAATCGTAAATCTTGATACCAATATTAGGGAGTGTATGTCAACCATATCATTATGATAAATCATATAGATGTCCACATTAACTAGGGAATATTTTAAGTAGGAATGAAACATAATTTAGGGAAATAATATGAACATATATTATTCCTACATTAGGAGTATGAAGACACTTTACGAGATACATGATGATACTCTAATTTTTTCACATCAAAGTGTGGGGAAAATATTGAGCTCAATATTTTTCTCTTATTACTAGTCAATAAGGTTCACTGGAGAATGTATTTTAAAATTTCATTGCATCGGGTGTTGGTTCTACATGTTCTAGTTAGTCTATCCAATAGTGCCCGTCCATTATTAAATCCCCCAAATTTCATACTCTATGGAATAAATCCATTAAAATGGTCTTACATAATACTTTTATAAAGGTCAAATAGGCAATATGTTTGAGAAAAATATAGGATACAATCATCAAATAACCCTTGATAGTAGGTAAAGTTTCTCATAAAATGATGTTTCATCTTGTTCATGTAAGGGTAAGGGAATGAAGGAACTATAAAGATGAAATAATGTTTTCTATAATATTAAAATAAAATCCCTATATTGAAGGGTTTTGGAATTTTTTTCCACCTCCACTTCTATAGTGGTCATGAAATCTGTGTAGAGGAAATACAAGATTGTGTTATAGAAAAATACACCCATGGACAAAGGGTGAGATAATTATCACCACCACCTCTATGGAAGTTTATCTTTTACATATTGGGATGTTACTTAAAATAACAACATTTATGAAATCCTCTATTTCAATATCTATCCCCTTTATTAGGATCTTGTTTTGTGAAATCCGTTGGATTGTCTGTGAAAATTACCTTCCATAAATCATTATTTTGGATAATTGATGAGTGATAGATAAAAAATTATATTAATATATATTTTTCTGTAAAATTGGTCCTTTAATAAAATAGACTTGAAGGAAGATTATGAATTTTCACTCAATAGATATTTAGAGGTTGAAAATTCCTTTTACTACACTAATGAAAATGAGGATATGATTCTTATAATATTGTTTTCATAAGTGAATGTTGATATCATTACCCTAGATGATAACATGAATACCAACACCAATACAAAAGATCGATATGAAGTGTAATCGACTAAAAATTTTAACTATAGTAAAATATATAATGATGGTTCATGTGGATGATATTAGAATAAAATTCATAATTATGAGACTCCACAGAAAATTTAATTAATACTTAATCACCAATATTAAACTAAATATCAATATAAATATGTGTCTATACCAAAAACCCACACACCACATGTAGAATAAAAATCTATACAGGAAGAGGACTGTATTTATAAATTTGAATTTGATTTGAAGAAGCTAAAAATAATTAAGACCAAACTACTTAGTGGAAAAATACCCACTCAGTGCACATCCTAATATAATGAAAATATATTATATCTAATTAATTCCCCTGAATAATTGAAAAATATGTGATATATAAGGGAAATACTAGTAAATTATACAATGTGATCCCAATAAAACTAATTTACCATACCCTAGTTTTCATGGATTATCATTGATTCCTCCTCTAGGGTAGAACCCATAACTATTTCAAGTGAAATAAAGATGAATTAATCAAGATGTAAATCAATGGAATAAATATGTATGTTGACCATGAAATTTTTCCCACACCACCACTACTCAAACGTCAGTTCAGGTGACAATCCCACCAATACTCATTGACCTCATCAATTACATTACCACATGAATTGAAGCTATAAATGGGAAAATAAATCAATTCTATTTAAGGATAAAAACATATAATGAGTGGGTGGAATTATATACTAATTCAATATTCATTATGAATTCTGATTTTTTTAATTCAATAGTATGAATGAGATAGATATGTGTCTCGTTCAAATCGCATCTCGATGTGGCCCTGTGATGGGAACATGAGAGAAACATGGGGTAAAAAATATCAGATGTTTCATATATTTTGATTCTATAAGTTCCATTATTACTTTTCCATTCCTTTATGTTTTAAAAATCACAAACACATTTTTTTAAGGAGAATTATCTTTCCCTATGAAACTTTATCTTAAAGAAATCATTCATTTTCTAAAAATTGTTTTTTAATTTACTTATAATCTTCAATACCTTATATAATAGTTTCTTAAACCAAGTATAACCATCTTTTTCATAAATAAAAAACTTATATTCTTATCTAACTTAAAACCTTAAAATTCATTAGAATCTAAATTCCCTTTATGTATGATTCTAATTTCTCTAGAACTCAGACTGATATTTCCATCGAAAAGAGACGCCAATTTCTTCTAAATTTAGACTCCCATTTCTGTGGAAATATGACTCTGATTTATCTAGAAATATGACTCAAATTTCCCCAGAAATATGACTCCTATTTCTTCTAAAATAATATTTTGATTTCTTCTGAAATCATACTCCGATTTCTTATGAAATCACACTACTATTTTTATGAAATTAGACTCCGATCTCTTTAAAAATCAAATTATGAATTCATGAAAACTCAGAATAAAAATCTCAATTATTTTAGAATT
The DNA here is from genome assembly GCA_963277665.1 of Viscum album. Classification (NCBI taxonomy): domain Eukaryota; kingdom Viridiplantae; phylum Streptophyta; class Magnoliopsida; order Santalales; family Viscaceae; genus Viscum; species Viscum album. Next base: position 1,990,030,867 of record OY728141.1, read on the forward strand.
TTATGGTCAATATTTATAGACTCTAATTTTCACTATAATAAGAATCCCATGAAATTCATTTCTTATAGTTACTAAATATATTTAAAGAAATGTTTCATTTTATCAGATCATATTATGCTTATGATTTTTTTAAAAAAATCATACATATTATATTTTCTTATACATGATAATGTTTCCCATATTTTATCACATGATATGATTTCATAAAATCTATTTTCCAACTAACCGTTGGCTGAGTGACATATGTACAGGTCCATACAAAGTTTAAGTAAAAATATGATTGTTGGAGTAGGTTTTAAACCATTTGAATCAATGTTTATAAATACTGATCCATATGAACGAGATAACAAACCAGGATCTAGTGAGAGATTTTTTTCTACAAGATTTTTTAAAGGGGTATTTTAACCCTATAATGAAGTGATACTCTACAAGATCTCTTCTCAACATTCCTTATTTGAATTTAGTGAACAACCTGTTCAAGATGAGAACATATTGTTCAATATCCCTAGTGTGAATCCGATTTTTTGGGTCAATCGAGGAATTCCAAGGATAAGAAGACAAAGGTCTTAATCACCTTATAGATCTAGGGATTAACGGGATAGCATGACAAATATCGATCTTCGTATCGAGGGTATACCCTGTTGTGGTTAAGACAAACTTTCTTGAATTTATAAATCAAGGTACTATTATCCAAGGTTGGTGGATATCAATATTATTGGGTTTAAAAGTTTTCTTATAATATTAATGGTTTGTTACATGTATAAATTCCGTAGCATTTTGTTGATGTTAGTAAGTGTAACTTTCTTACACAATCTTATACTTTTACACTTTGATATAAACAAGATTCTATACAATTTAAGGTAGAGTCTCTTCTTAAGGAAAATTTTCTAAAGTTTCTTTAACTAATCCATATTATTAGATCCCAATAATGTCAGTTTCTTAATTATAAACTAAGGAGGATTTACGAATCCATCTTATTTAACTTTTTTAAACATATATTTTCTTAAGGATAAAAATCAATGTTTTTTAATCCTACAATTCACCCAGTCTTATAATTGACAAATCTACATATACATTTCGATCCTTTAATTGGTATTAGAGTTGGTATTTCTAGTACTTAATCATACATATACGTTGTCTTGATCAACTATTCTTGATTAAATATTAATTTTCATGATTTTCATAAAGAGCTTTTTAGAAAATTTTAATATTAATCTTTTTTGTGGAAAATAATTTTATTAAGAATGGCTGGAATAAAAATTGGTTCTATAGACAATATAAATCCTACCATACCCCCAATATTTGAAATAAATAACTATGAATATTGGATAGATAGGATTAATACATTTATTATCAATACTAGTATTGAAAACGTTGTTATGTTAACTAGAGACAACAAGGTTCCAAACAAGGAAATTATAATATTCAATAATCATGAAAAGAAAGAGTATCTTCATAACTCTATGGTATGAAATACCTTATTATGTTCAATGAAAAGAAATATCTAAAGCCATATTTCATCTTATGAAGCTACTAATATCATTTGGACGAAATTATAAGTTACACATTTTGGAACATCCAAGGTTATTGAAACAACAAATGATATACATAGTGTTTAATATCATGGTTTAATGTTTCCTTGTGGAGAACCTTTATGGAAAGATCAAAAAGCATTATAATTATTTTCAATATCCTTTAATCTATTGGTTCTAAAGGATTGTATTATGAGATTCATGTGTATAAGAATATATATATTATTCCAAATGATTGGGAATCCAAAAGAAAAGTTATTGATGAGAATAGGAATATTTCAAACCTAACACTTGATGAGTTATTCATGACTCTTCTACAAAATGAAACTGGAATGAAGTGACATGCTGAGATCAATTAAAAAATTAATGGTAGGGTTGTGTTTCTTAAACTACTACATCAAATCATATGAAAGATAATACTCTTGAATGATTTAATATATCGAAATCTAAGAATGCTACTGTTATATTGGATTCAAGTTATAGTAATTATTCTAGGAATGAACGTTTCGATCTTACTTGAATAATGAACATGATTGTTGGAAAGAAAGATTTCCAATATATATAGAATAATAAATGAAGAAAGGATAAAAAGGATTTATATGTTCATAGTATTTAATGAAATAGGGAAGGCCATAACAAACAAGACTATCATATGCTCAAAAGGATTGAATGAAAGGATGGGCATTCAGAAAGAAACAAGAATAAGTTCCAAAATTCTATGTCTAATAAAGTACTGAAAGCTAATGAAACCTTGTGTTCTAGTGTTGGTGTTTCTTTTTATGAATCTTTAGATAGAAAATCATCTAGAAAAAATAATATTTGTCTTATAGCCTAAATTCCTATTAAAAATCAAAGTTTTTTTCTAAGTTACACACAGATAAATCTTTTACAAATATATCCTTAAATGCTAATGTCTCTAATGAAATGTATTATGAATCTTCGAATGAAGAATATTCTTCAAAAAAAGATAATTATTTACCTTCTTTTGAATATGTATCTTAGGGTTTCCAGGTTTCATGAGAATTAAAATATAATTATAAATAATAATCAAGATAAGGAAATTTATTAAATCTCTATTTTAACAAAAGAAGTGTTAGATCTTTCAAAATATCTTGATCAGAAAATCCTCGATTTTTAAAATGTTTCAAAAAACCAGGAGGAATTAAATTGTGAGAAGGATAAACATTCAATGAATTTTGAAAATGTTATTTCAAATAAAATTATTTTAGAGACTAACATAAATTTTGTGAGTTATTACTTTGAGGATAAGAATAAATTCAAAAGGCTAAAATGTGAAATGTTTTCCTTAATAAAACATTTATCAAATTTTACATCTAAAAGGATAGAATTTTTTAAATACATTCAAAAATTATTCTTCTAAGGAATAGTTCTAGGTTTGGATATTCTCATTCAATACATGTTTTTAGTGAAAACTATTTTGTTCCCCAAATTGATCCTTTCTATGCTAAGTGTAAATGTGGTGGAAATTTAGAGAAACAATATTCTTTAAACGAAATCAATCTTTAGTTTTTCATAAAGATTATTTTTCTAAACATATCTGGATACCAAAAATTTTATATTATAAAAATTGTGGATCCAAACAATTTTGGATTCTGAAAGACAAATTATATCTTTATTAGGAAGAAAATAAAGTTCCAACAACAATACATGGTACATGGATAGTGGATGTTCTTGACACATGACTGGTAACAAAAAATTATTTGAAAAAAGTATTAAGAAGAAAGTAGGAAAAGTAAATTATGGAGACAATTCTCAAGGATAATTTTTTGGTATAAGTAACATTCTTATTCCTGGAAAATCCTTAATTTAAAATGTTTAATTTGTTAAGGGTCTTAAGGACAACCTAATAATCATATTCCAATTATGTGATGAAGGTTACCTTGTGAATTTTTTGAATGATAAATGACTAGTACACAATTTCAAAGAAAAGTTTATTCCCTATCTCATAGGAATGAGAATGTTTATACACATAACATAGAAGACCATAGGACCCAAGACCTTCCATGCCATAGTGCAATGGAATACCAATCATGATAATGGCATAGAATACCAGGACATTGTAACCTTAAGAATCTACAAAAACACTCAACGAAAAGACTTTTTAAGGATCTAAAGGATCATAGATGTGATTCTTAAAAAGATTGTGATCCTTGTCACTATGGTCGGAAAAACAATAAAGGTTTAAATCAATTAGTGAAGTCTCGTCTTCTGATGCATTATAGCTAGTGCATATGAATCCTTTTGGTCCAACACAAACTATATGTAATGGAGGTTAATGCTATGAATTTTTTTTATTTGATGATTACACTAGATTTACATGGGTCTATTTTCTAACAAAGAAATATATAGTATTTTCTTATTTTAAATCATTCACAACCAAAGATAAAAAGGTGAAGAACCATCCACTAATAACTATTAATAGTGATCATGGGGTAGAATCTGAAAATTTAGATTTTGAGACTTTTTGTAGTAAGAAATTCATTACTCATATCTTCACAACTCCAATAACACCATAACAAAATTGTACTTTTGAAAGTAGAAATGATATTCTTCCAGAGTGAACTAGAACAATGATGATTTAATAAAATATTTTCAATCAATTTTGAGCAGAAGTTGTTAGTAAGTCTTGTTATACTATAAATCATTTTTTAAATAGACATTTTCTGAATAAAACACTTTATGAGTTATGGACTAGTAAAGAACCTGATGTTTCTTAATTAAATGTATTTAGATGAAAAGTATTCATCTTTAATACTAAATATAAATTACATAAATTCAAACACAAATCCAATAAATTAATTTTTTTAAGCTATTTCACAACTTCTAAGGATTATAGAGTTTTTATAAATAATTATTTTTCTATTGAAGAAATAACACATGTTAAATTTTATGGAACTTATATTTTTGTTTATAAACAACCCGAACATACCTATTCATATATTTTTTTAAAAACTAATTGTCATCATTTTATGGAGGATTATTCTAACAATGAAAAAACAAAATAAAAATTCCTAAAGTATTTACCCCAAAAGATTTTTACATTATATTTATGAACATGTTTTACAAAACCAAAAGTTGTTGTTTCTTTAAAATTATCCCAGTGATAGTATCATTGATGATTAAACCACCTTTAATGACTAGAAGTTATTTATGAAATGAAGTAGAGTATCTACCTTTTTTCCCAATTAGAACCTAAAAGTACTGATGAAGCTTTAGTTGATGATTATTTTATTAAACCAATGCAAGAGGAACAAAATGAATTCAAAAGGAACAATGTTTGGACCTTGGTTGAAAGACCAAAAAAGGCTTCAATAATTAGACTAAAGTGGGTATTCATAAATAAATGTGATGAAAATAGAATCATTTTGAAAAATAAAGTAGTATTAGTTTTTAAAGGCTATAATCAATAAGAAGGAATTTATTATGGATAAACCTATATTCTAGAAGCTAGACATTAATCAATTCAAATTATATAAGCCTTTATTGATTTTTTAAATTTCAATAATTTTGAAATGGTTGTGTAGTGTGCTTTCTTTAATAGATATGTTCAATAGGAATTTTATCTGGAAAAACCTCCTGGTTTGGAAGACACAAAACATCATAAATGTGTTTACAAACAAACCAAATCTGTATATAGACTTAAAAAATCTCATGGAGAAAGGTATGATAGACTTAAAGTATTTTTGTTACAAATCAATAATGATAAGAGAACTGATGATCCAACCCTAATCATAAATAATGAAAAGAAAAATGTTTTGATTATTCAACATTATATTGGTGACATTATATTTGAATCATCTATACAATCCTTAACTAATTCATTTCAAAATCATATAAAATATTAGTTTGAAATGAGTAATATGTGTGAGTTGACATTTTTTTTTGATTTTAAAAATTCTCAAAAAAACAGAAGGAACTTATATATCTCAACATATTTATTATAAATACAATGTTAATTAGTATGGATATGAAAACAGTAAAAGAATATGTACACCAATTGGTAACTCAAACACTCTTCAACATGATAAATCTAGGAAAACAATACATCAAACATCTTTTAGAGGTATATTAAGAAGAATATTATACCTAATATCTATTCATCTAAACATAATTTTTTTAGTATATTATGTCCTAAATATAAATCTAATCCAAATGAATACCATTTAAAAGAAGTGTTAATATTTTTTCACTATTTAAAGTGAACCATAGGTTTAGGGATTTTCTATTCTTTTAGAAATGAGTTTGTTTTAAAAATATTTTTAGATGTTGAATTTGGTGGATGTAGAATAGATAGGAAAAGTACATTAGTAAATATTCATTTTTTAAGAGATTTATTAGTTTATTGGTCATGAAATTTACAAAACTAAGTTTCACTTTCCTGTATTACAGCTGAATATGTTGTAGTTGGATGTTGTTGTGAACAATTTTTGTGGATTCAACACACACTCACAGACTATGGAATGGGTTTTACCAAAACAAATATAATGTGTGATAATACTAGTTCCATTTTTCCTAAGACAAAACCCTGCATAACAGTCTGTTAAAAAGCACATAGACATTATGTATCACTTTTTTATGGATCACACACCTTAAAGAGATATTATTATTCATTTTTTTGGAATGAAAGATAAACATACTGACATATTAAACAAAAATTTACCCTTGGATAGATTTGAATAAATTAAAAAAAATTGTAATGATAACTTTAAGGTAATCGTCAATATTATCTTTTAGTTGAAATTATCTCCTAACATTAAGTTACTAGTTTTTCAAAGGGGGACTACATATGTTTACTATATTATATTTCATTTTTGAAAGGATTTCCAAAACATAAAAAGATTATTTCTCTAAAACATTTCAGAACATAAAAATTTGGGAACCAAAAAAATTCTCTTTCCCGTATAAAACATTTTGGAAACAGAGTTTTATAATAGGAACCTTATCATCACCATACAATATTTATAAGAAATATGGAAGGTACAATTCCTTCCCTATATCATCTCAATTTCATTTTCTTTTTTCTTGTTGGTATTTCAATATTATTTTATGAAAACATTATCGTATTCACTTTCCTTAAATCCAATTTTTCATTAAAACCTAAAATAATATAAACCATTACATATTTATTCATCATTGATATGAACTATTAAATTAAATTAAGAAAATATCAATTGATGTATTAAACCAATAATATTATGCATTTCCATGAATCCTTTATAAAACACCCCCTATTTGCATCCTATATCGGTTATGTCACAGTTTTTTCACCAAATGTCTACCACCCATAAAGTGTGACGTTCAGTGATTCCCTTAATCTTCCAATCCAAATTCCTCTTGATGTTTCCTTGCAGATCCTGATGGTCTCCAATAAGGAACTCAAAGATTGAAATTTTTTCAAGGAATGTTTAATGGACCCAAATTTCATTATGATGTATGAATCCTTGATTTAAAATATCATAAATAAAAAATGGAAGGTAATGTCTATGTGTAGTCAAGGAAAAGAATCAGAATCCATTATATCTTGATCTACTTATATAATTCTATGATAGAGTTCAATATTAAGAATAGAAATAAAGATAAATGTTTTCATTCGGAAGTTATGGAAGGACTTATTACTTGTCTTTTAATAAGGCCACAATAATCTTTGATATTCCTAAAAATAGATAATCAATCTTCATTTCACAAAAGTTTCATAGTGAGGAAGGTTATTTCCAGAATTTTAAGGCTATCGAATGCCTTGGACTTAAAAGAGTAAAAATATCGAAGATTCCTCAACTTTCAAACAATCATATATTGATAATTATTTGGATGCATGGTTTTCTTATTCCATGGAAGGGTGATATGGATTCCTTGAAAATATGTGATATATTCATGATGGAAAGTTTTTTGAATGTATGGAAGTTGAACCACAACATGTAGCTTCTTTTAACCATCATAAATATCAAGAATGGTAGCATCAAATATCAAGTCATTAGGTAACCTTAAATCTTGTCTATGATCATTGTCTTAGGCTTATAATCTTTAAAAATCCATTTCATCTCAAAGGAAAATGTATTTAGAATTATGTTTGTAAGTGATGATACCATGAGAAGGATGGAGATAGGTTTTAGTGTCAAGAAAGGAGAGTTATTTTAATTTTATGATAAGTATGGTCAAGAAACTAGTATAAAATGTGAAATTGTAGAAATCTCTAAGAAAACTCAAATGAAATGAAATGGAAATGAGCTATAATTGAAAGAACAACACCAGTACCTATGTCAGTATTAGCACCACCCAATATGAAGAAAAAAATACTTTTTCTAGTTATGTTTTTAATAAGTGAAGAGACCTAAAAAAGAAGAATAGGTAAGGAGAGTTAGTTTTTGGGTTAGACCTTGATGAGGCTAAGGCCTTAAATATACATGGAGCTAAAGATCTTAAGAGGAAATCTAAAGAAAAGAGGTTGTATATGAAAAATTCAGAAGTTGAAATTATCTAAACAATGCTTAGAGATACTGAGAAGGAATCTGAACATGTTCAGGTACCAGAATCTTTCTTGAAATAATTAGTGGAAACTAAGTCTCCAGTTTTAGATAAGGTAAAGAAAGATATTTCATTTAAAAAACCTATAGATTAATAACAATAAAAAAGGAATAGGAAGAAGAAAGTGATGATGTTATAAGCATGGTGGAAGAATATAAATAGAATGAGAGCGCTTCTAAAAATCTATCTATAAGAATTTCCATTGTTGAATCCACCAAAAAAATTTCACAAGGACAATAAGTTCTGAATAATGATGATTTTCAATATGTGGAGGATAAAACTTCAAATAATGAAACCATTAATGATGATATTGTTCATGAAGTTGATTCTATTTCTAATAAGGAAATTGGTGAAAAGGCTACAGATATAAAATTTTATGTTTATGATGATAAAATAGTTTGTGTTTCTAATAGTGAGAATGATTCTCAGGAAGATGAGGAGGAAATACCTAAAACCAAGAATGGAAAGAATGTGGTTGTTGATTCTCCAAATAAATATGGTGTTGAAAAATACAAGAAGGATGTTATTGGAACACCAAAGTCAAAAGTAGATATGCTAGATAACATTGCCTATCAAACAAAATATTCTATCTCAAAGGCTTTATCTTCCAATGGATAAGGTATTTTGGTACATTATTTAATGAAGCATTTGAATACCATTCCTTTATTTACAAGAATTCATTCTATATGTCAGTTTCTTCAACAAATAGTCAATCAAAAGTCATATTAAACAAAAACATCTAATAGAAAATTTTATCATACTTCAAACCAATTTCAAAACCATTCACATTGGGAATGATGATCATAAGTGATCCTGTAAAGAGATATCTAAGTGGTTCAAATCATTGAAAGATGATCTTAAAATAATTGATGATTTCACTGATTTAGTTAAGGATTCTTTTGATAATTTTGATGACAATATAAAGAATATATCAACAAGTTTATTAGAAATGATAATGATAGAAAATCTTGCCGACAAAAGGAAGATAATGATCTGAATGGGAAGCTAAATTAAGTTATTCTGAATATGAGGAGGGAAAGGGAACTCAGGGAAGAAATAGATCAAAAATTTAAAGAGAAACAAGATGTGATAAAGTCTTAAGGACAAATTCAATTGTCTTAGGAAGACAATATCTAAGATCTTGAATATAAAAATCAAGATCTGGATTAGTTGATTAAGATGATTGAAGAATATCATAAAGAACTGAATAAGATGAATGTAACCTTGAAAATTCTAATTCCAATGGTGAAAAGTAAGGATGAATGATTTTCTATTAAACTAAGATCTTCGTTTTTGTATTTTTTTTGTAACAAAATTTTCCCTATGTATGAAATTTTTTATCTTTCCATTGTTTTTTTAATATCCCTAACATTTCTGGTATATTTTTTTTCTTTCCCACCATTCCTTCATGAAAATAAAAAAAGTGGAGAAAAAGAATGATGAAAAATAATATAAAGTTAAAGGAAGATAATGAATAAGTAATGAGGAGATCACTTAGAATAAATTATTAAGTAACCAAGAATTATTTCTCGATGAAAGTCAATAATACAATCCTTAGGGATTATATAACCTATGTGGGAGTTAGTCATATTCACCAAAAGTCATAAATTAAAAGGGAGATAAGTATTTATTTTAATCATAAATATGAAACATTTGTTCCTTATATTCTTTTACTAAAATTTTCTTTCGCTTTCCAAAAAATGGGGATATTTTTGATTCAATAAGTTCCCATATGAAATTTTCATTCCATTATGTTTTAAAAATCAAAAACATGTTTTCTTAAGAAAAATTATCTTTCTCCAAAAAACTTTTTCCAAAGGAAAATTTTCATTATCTAAAATTTGTTTTTTACATTACCTATTATCTTCAATGACATATCATATATTTTCTCAAACCAAGTATAACAATTTTTTCATAAAGACAAAAATAAGATCCTTATCTAACATAGAACATTATAGTTTCTTAATATCCTATTTACCAAGAATTATGATTCTGATTCCTCTAGAAACCAGAGTCTGATTTATTAAAAAATTAGACAATAAATTATTCTAAAATTATACTCCAATTTCTATGGAATTAAGACTCTGATTTCATTGGAAATTAGTCTCTGATTTCACTAAAAAGAAGTCTCTGATTTCTTCTAAAATCATACACCAATTTGTTATAAAATTAGACATTGATTTCTTCTGATGTTAAACTCTGATTGCTTCTGAAATCATACTCCAATTTCTTCTGACATCATACATCGATCACTCTAGAATATAATTCCAAATTTATCAAAACATAGATTCTGTTTCTCTATTATTTCATAATCTGATTATCAATATTTCTAGACTCTAATTTTCACTATCTTAATAATCCAATTAAATTATTTTCTTATAGTTACAAAATTTCATTACAATAATGTTTCATTTTATCAGATCCAACTATGTTTATGTTTCATTAAATGTATTTCTTAAATAATATTGTTTATTATACATGATAATTTTTCTCAAGTTTTCTTACATGAAATGAGGTAGTACAATCTGTATTTAAACTATCCATTGGTTGAGTGACACATGTATAGGTCCCAATAAAATTTAAGAAAAAATATGAACATTAGTGGAGGAAGTCGACGGTTGTAATACATTCCTATAAATACCTAGCCATTTGAATGTGATAATATACTGATTTCTAGTGAGAAAAGTTTTCTTGTAGTGTTTTCGTAAATTGAGTTGATCTTTAGAATAAAGTGACACACTTCAAGATCTCTTCTGAACATGCCTTGTGCAAATGTGATGAACAAATTACTGAATCTGAGAACATCTTCTTTCACATTCCTAGTGAAAATATGATTATTGATGATCAATTGAGGGCTTTCATGGAAAGTAAGGTCAAGGTGTTGATCACCTTAGAGATTGAGGGCTTATAAGGATAACAAGACAGATACCGATCCTTGTATCGAGGGTTTACCCTGGTGTGAGTAATATAGAATTTCGTGAATGTATAAATCCAGGGACCTTTATCCAAGGTTGTTGGATACCCTTCTATTTCTGTTAAAATATTTTAATACCTGTATTATTTTGTTACAAGTTTAAATGATGGTGTATTATTTTAAAGATAGTAACTATAAATTTCTAACACATCCTTATACTTGTAAAATCTGATATAAACAAGATTTTATACACTTTAAGGTAAAATAATTACCTATGTAAAATAGTCTTATGTTTATTTATCATATCCATATTATTTGATTCTAACAAAGTTAGTTTCTTTTTTAATAAGTAAATAGGGTTTGTGAATCAATCTTGATTAATATTTTTAAATAATGATTTACTTAAACATAAAAATGAATGTTAATAATCCTAAAATTTTCCACCCCCTATTATTATTGAGTAATCTACATATACATTTTGATTGTAGAATATAAATACTATAATTACTAATATATATCTAGTATAGTAAACTACCAACTAGGTCAATTTCTAATTGGAAGATATTCAATATAATTTTTTTTAATTTAGTTAAATGTCGAGGAAGGAAATAATTTTTGACATCTGGAATTGAATGAAACAAAAAAAATTGTAGGTATTAAACATTATTTCCAAATTGAAATTATTGTTCTAGTAAATAAATATGAATCAGCACTATATCCAATTAATAAAAAATTTATTAAATGTCTATAATGGTTTACAATCACCACCCATTTCATTGATGTACCCTATTGCTTTCTAGGAGTGTGTATCAATTTACATATCCTAGAGGATTCCATTCATCTTTCCAATGAAAATTGTTTTCTAATTCCATTAGCACAATGTAATAACTTCTCTAAACATAATATTTAATCCATTACACAAAAACTAAAATTGATGCTACATCCATCCCCAAGCCCACTCAATATAATGTTGTGCCTCATAATGAATAATTAAATGAAAAATTCCCTTGTTAGGATGGAAGAAAGGGGAAAATATCCTAAAATTTAATTATTACAAAATAGTATTTATTAATTTTAAACATATATGGTTCATATATTTTTTACCACTACCATGGATAACATGGTCATATTATTATTAATATGGAGACCCAATGAAATCATTGTGAATTATTTTCATAATTTATAACCTTTTCTCAATATGTTTGTGGATAAAAACCATGAATGAATTATATTAATAGACATACTATAGAATATTATTTACTCTGAGTTGGTGAAATTTGAAAAACCCTTGGTGTAGTTTAGTTATGTATCATCCAATAAACTAGAATGTGATGATTAGTATGAAGGAGTTCTAGATATTTCATCCAAGATGTTTGATGAGGGGATATCTATAAAATATATCATCTGAGTGAATGAAATACTCAAGGAATAACTCAGTCAACCAATCCTGGCCCAAATTACAATTTTCACATCATATGAAGCACCTTAATCATCACACAATAAAAAGAATATATGAAAAAAACATTTTTCAAATATGTAATGTAAAGAGGAAACCATGAAAAAACTAGTTGAGAGTCTTTTATACATCCCAACAACATCAATATTAAGATAGGAATCACCCCATAAAAAAGACCCTTCATCTGACAAAGATTCTTTATATCAAAAAATTATATTTCATCCAAGTGAAAGACCCCTTATTTGATGACAAATTATATAATCATATCTCCCCATCAATAATTATGGAGGACATCATAGAAGAGAGTGTAGATTAATCCATTGTGGAAACTGACGGCCATAATCATTTCTGATGAAGACATTTGAGAAGCTGAAACCCCAAGAGAGGAAATCCAAAGAGCTCGACAGTAACACTGATTTGATATTTAATCCTCCTGTATTTATTCAGGACCATTCATATTGTAATACTAATTAAAAAACATTTAATTATTACATGAACATCAAAACACAAGACTTTCATGTACTAAAAACCCCACAGATGGTGGATATGTCCCCTGTTCCAATCAAGGAAAAGAGTTTCAAATATAGTTTTCATTGTCTACTAAGTTTCATGCTAGGGATCAATCTCAAAGTAGGAAGCAAGTGGCCCTAGTCAAGACATATGACATTTTTAATGGTATACTTATCATCCCAACTAAGCTCTAAATCTTGGATTCCCTTTATATTTATGAAAAAACATAAGGAGTCCCTCATTGAAGATCTTTCAAGTCCACAAGAGTTCAATTTTGAATTTATTATAGATGAGTCATTTCATGTGGAATTTTTTTCCATTAAGTGAAAAAAAATCATTAATTCTATAGAATAAGAGTGAGAAGCTTCAATATATAGGGATATAATTCCATTTTATTTATTAGGAATCCAAATGATATTGACATCCATTGAGCCATATCCCCCATTAGTTCTATAATCAATATTATTATAGCATGGACCCACTGTCTCTTAGGCGAAAATGAATTTGGATTCCACCCTATAACATGAAAATATAATGGTTTGATTAATATGAAAAAATTCCACTTAGAAGGATCAATCTCAGAATAGATTTTAGAGATATTGTGTCTGATTTATTAATCATAGCGGCTTTCTGAGACATAGAGTTCAATGTATATCCTGGAAGGCCCTAGATCTATATGTATGAATAAGTAACCTCATTATATCACATACTAATACACTGTTGAATTTAATTCTAGGGTATTATATGGTGATATATTATCATTTGAGTCCTATAAAACTCAATATATAGATGTAGGGTAAGAGAAAAGATGGGAAAAAGTTGATGGTTAAAAAATGCGTACATATTTCTACCCTCAATGGCATTGATATTCCCTAAATCAATCCCTGGAGTGAATATTAGGATGATTTCATATTTTAAAAAATCTAAATTGAGATGAAAAATATAGATATTAGAGACCACTATAAGATATTATCAAATGATATGAACCATAAAATCACTTTCCTACCATTTGATGTTTAAGAAAAAACATCTGAGGGATTTGGGTAAATAAAGTTGATACATTCCAAAAATAACATAAAATCGAACTCTAGTGAGAGTAATTAGATTTATTGGAAGAATATTCACATATACATCAATTAGAGAAGTATCATATACTTGATATGTGATCATCATAGAAATAGAAATTTTACATAAGATTTACAAAGAAAATAATTGGAATGGAATTACCTACCAATAGAAATTTCTTCAGATATAAAAGACTGGGACGATTCAGAATAAAATAAGATATTACCCATTATATAGTGGATAGTAATTGTACCTTTAGAAACATAATTATCATACCAAACTTCCTAAATAGCGATGATATGATATTTAACATTATCCTAGCTTAAGAGGTTCTTAAAATTAATCATCATCATGAGCATTTTTATTTGCGAAATAGTAAGAATAATGACCATCCTCATTTAATATGAAATAATAATGTGTTCTTGGGGTATTATTTTCTAATTTGTCTCAAAAAGTATCTAATTTATTCATCCCATTATATTGGTATTTGATTTACCAATGAATTTACATTACATGATTTAAGAATTTACTAGTTCCCTAAATAAATTTTCCTAAAGAATTTCTCTATATATTTTTTAAAATTTACTTTTAATTCCACATTTATTTTCTTATTAAAACATATTATATTTAATGGTACATACAATATCCATATACACCTTGATTTCACATCAAATAATTTCTTCATAGCTACTCTATTATCATATGTCTAAGTCCCTTAAATGACTTAGTTTTAAGCTAATAAAGAATCAAATAATCTGATATTGAGGTTTAATAATAAAATTGGAATCATACCTCACAAGTCTAGTAAAAATTGACTCACAAGTACTAATGGATAACTCATACTTATTCACTTTCTCATGCAATTACTTCCCCATTTTCATACAATGAATATGATGAATGCACATATTGAAAAATAACCTCTAAAACTCATCTCACTCAATAGATTTAATTTATTCATGATGCATCATGTTATAGTGACCTCAAGATAAAAAATCTAGAGTAACTTCAATTATTTATTACATTATAATATATACAAGAATCCAATCACTATTTATTGACTAGATTTTATGTTTTGGAAAACTAAGTACATACATGATTCCAATTTTGTATTGGGAAAATAAAATAAATCATAACAAAACTATAATCTCTACATTCTTGGGACCCATTCCATGAATTCATATTCATATCCTAGGAAAAGACAAAAAATTGTGAGATCAAATTCCCATTAAGGATTAATTAAATTTAAATAACTCATGAATCAATATGCATAAACGATATCTCAAGGTAACTAACAGAACACATGTTCAATTTAATCAATTAAATGGGAAGGAAATGCATCCATAGATAATATCATAGTGAAAATACCATGTATAATAATGAGTTAAATATCAATTTAAGTTGTTATTAATTGCTAGAAATTATGTAATTGGAAGATGAAAAGTACAACTATCAAGATCTATCCTCTAGACAGTTTAAAACTATATGAATAAGTCCATTTTATTTGGATATCTATTTTATCTCACGAGGCTTATCGATACATTATGGGATATATAATGTTTGGGGCCCGCCCATCACTGCATGTCCAATAATTACTCTAATATAAAATAATACATTTATTTCATGAAAATTTTCCATAACATCTAATATCCTTTTTGAGTAATGGATACATAATTACCAATATTGTTTCAGTTAATGAGATAAATTTCAAAGTAAAAACGATATCTAAAAATTGCTATATGGTTTAGGAAATAATCATATACATCACACAATAACAAGGATAATTAGTAAAAATGTAATTACTAAATTTTAATATATGTAATTTTTGTTCCATTTGAAATTCAAAATGACATTTATATTATTTTATGTAATGAAAATTCAAAAATGTTACTCTCTTATATTTAATTTCAATTATATATTCAGATAGGGATAAGATTATGCTATGAATGTATGAAGAATTGTATCTCGAAAAAAATTTAATTTTTAATTTTTAATTTTTATAAATGCTCTGATTACCTTAACTGATAATGTATTGAAAAGAAAATATTTGGTCATGTAATATAGAAGTAAAATAAATAATTTTTGAAATAATAAATGTAATAAAATTTTGATGAATTATAGTATTCCACAAATTTCATTGATAAATATTACAAATTACTGATATGATAATGTAATATATTTTAATTTTATCTTTTAATTCGTGTCATTAAAGGAAAATAAAATTAATTTTTTTATAAATGAAATTAATGATAATTTATGAAAATAATATTCCATTAAATTATTTAAAATATTATTATAAGAAATTATTTAAAATAATCTTATATAAAATTATTTAAAATAATAAAATACATTAAATAAGAAAATATGGATAATATATGGTCTAAAATTTTATTCCTTGTACATTTATGTGACAATTTTAACATCATATTTATTATTATAACCCATTTATATTAAAAAGTTCATTATTGCGATTAAGGAAACAATTGGTTAACTAAATGGATAATCCAATAGATAATGTTTAAAATGTCCCCAAATACAATATAAATTTAATTTTATAACTGTAGTTTAACCATATACTCTTTTTATTTGAATTTATTTCAAATATTATGCATTATTACTATGAAATACATTAAATATATTAATATCTCTTATGTGATTCCATGTGTTGTTTTTATCTCTTTTATAAATACTTCACTTATATCATTTCATTAAACCTCATTATACCATATTTATGAACAAAACGAAGACCAAATATTTTATATAAATTCTTAGAAACATATTAAATGTTTTGGTATTCTTTAATGTCTATTCCAAGGATCATTTTTAAGGGATATTAAAATGTAATACCAAAGAATAGGTAATCATATAAATCCATATCTTTTAAGTAATTTCTTTATCTAACTCTTATAATTTTTGTATTCATCCTAAAATAATTTATTATGTATCCTAAACATATTAAAATTCTATAATTATTATTGTAACACCATTGTTCACAATATTTTTAATCAAATGGTAAGTGAAAGAAATGCTCATGCAAACATGTAGACAACCACCTCCACGTTGCAATATAATTTATTTTCTATAACCCTTTTTCAATGATGGTTAATTTTGTGGGATTAATGTTTATATATGATATTTATGGAAAAAATATCTTTTAATTATAATATTGTATTTACCTTCTAACTTTCCATCCTATGGGAAAATAATAACGTCGATCATTCGTACGTGTGGACTACCACATATACAAGGTGAGGTGATTGGTATTTCATTTCAATTTTATATGTCCTGTAATAAGGATATATTTAATTAAAAAATATATATATCTATACTATATTAATGGTTTATAGAGGGGAATTATTATTTACTTTTCATTCAAGTTTTCTATATAAAAGTGTAAACAACATCCATGCAGGTGTACGCTCTAGCATCTCAATGAATGATGTAATTCATTTGTCTATATTGATATTTAATGGATTGAATTATATATATATATATATATAATTAAAATAAACTATATTTATACATTTATTAAATTATATAGATGATTGAATCATGATAAAATTAATAGTACCAATACTACCCAATTTAAATTTTCATGAATAAATGAAATTGGTAACAACTATAAACGTCATTTTAAGAAGGAATTTTTTATAAATGAGTGTTTAAATGTTATAAATGGATAATATATGATGTTATATTTATTAAATTTATCTATTATAGAATTATAAAAAATTTATAATTTATTATATTTGAGTTTAAAAAAAATTCAGGAAATTAGAACACTAGTTAAGTGATTTATTTTACAATATCATTGTTAATTCGGATTATTTATGATTATGATTTTGATAATTAAATTTCTTAATATACATTTCTAGAATCCCCTATATATTATTTCCTAAATTTATTCATAGAGATAACATTTTTATGTTTCATTTCCCCCAACATATTAATCCAAGATACTAAAATATTGTTTTAAGGAAATATGGCATTATTTCTCACTTTGGTCAAAAATCATTTTTTTTCCATGATAAAGTTCCAAAAAATTGTTTTCAATAATTTTGTTTCTATTATCCTATGAATTTTTAATTTCAAGTTTGAGATTTTTTTAATTTTAAAAAAAATAATTTTAATGGGAAACTTGTTTTTCTTTTTTCTTTTTTTATTTTTGACTTTTTATCAAAAATGTGGAAGGAATATTTTTTTTAACATGCTCCAAATGAAAATAAATTCTCACCATCATCACCACACAATTATTTGAAGCATAATTTAAATGTATACATTGTTATATTCAATGGAACTATTTTCATTAATATTCATGAAAAATTTATATTTTAAATTATACATTTTTAAGTGGAACAGTTATTTCCTTATGTTTGTGTATTAGTGAACTGTTAAAGGTATTTTTCATCAAGGATAACATCTTATTATATTTATTATGAATTAAAAGAGATATTATCCAATGATACCATCCACATTTATTCCTTGAATGGCTTGTGATTATGAAAATTTAAGGATGATTTTATAAAACATGTTTCTTACCATGGCTGAATTATGTTATGACTAATTATTTATAAAACCCATATATTTTACAAAGTTTTCATATTGGGAAATTATGAAATGTTTATGAAACCCAATCCATTCTCATGGGTTATTCTATGATGAATGTGTGATTGTCTTGCGCTCAAATATATTGGCATTGATTTTGTGTTGAGTGGGTATGGAATTATATTTCCATCCAATGCATTTGGAAAATATGGATATATCATGAGATTAAAATGACTATAGTGTGGAGTGAACACAATTTAGTGTTGGTATTTTTCCATTGTGATTGTCTTGGTAGTGAACTTTGACTATGTATATGATGGTTTGGAGTGTGAACCCAATCCACTATATTACTCTTTTTAGTGATAGTTGATAACTAATGAAATGATTTTATATCTTTATATGTATTCCAAAAGCTTATGTATTATTCCAAAGTTGTGATCTCAAAGATTATATTATTGATTAAATTATGATTAATATCTTATAGAATAACATTATTTAAGACATGAGTAAATATTATGATATATGATTTGATGGGTATGGTTTTGAAATGTTATCTTCATGTTTTTATAACCTATCTATCATGTTATATTAATGAAATAATTAATGTCTCCAATGTTTAACCTTTCATATAATTTGATATCACCCTTTATTGTGTTTAATTTTTGTAGTTTGTGGAGAATGGTTTTTTGTATTATATGTCTATGAAGAGTACTAAGTGTTATGATTGATTTTCTAGACTACAAATACTATAACAAATTAAATTCCCAAGAAATCTCTTTGTAATATATATTTGATATTAATATATCAATATTTAATATCCATTTATGAAAAATATGGGTTTCTTTAGTTTATCTAGAGAATAATTAGTAAATTGTAGATATTTTTCCTTTTTAATGTGAAGTCGATCAACAGTGGTTATCGGTAATAAATACCTAGGAAATTGAAAATAATTATTCCATTTAATGGAATGAATCTATGAATATTTTCGTTAACACAATTTTTTAAGGTAGTTTTTATTAAAATGGAAAATAAATTCCAATAATTTAGGTAGAATAAATAATATTCAATGTCTGTATATGAATCAATCATCCCCCAGATGGAATGGTACACACCAAATTATATCTAGGATCATAGAAGAATTATTAATTGATTTTACTCAGGATTTAATATATGTTCTTGAAGGTCATTAGAATATAATTAATTTAAATGTTATAAGAACAATTTTTCATAGGGTAATAATGTATAAATGTAGTTTAATGATGATTATGTGTTCTATGGAAACAAGTAGAAAAAATATTTCTATGTGGTAGGAAATGTTAATGCATCAATTGAGGAAATATGAAGGTAAGAAAATAATTATTCCATATTTTGATAACTACAGTAAAAGGTATCGTGGATAATGTATTATAAAATCCTGGAAGTGATTCTGATGTGACTTGTTTCTACATATGGATCATGAATTCCAAGAAAATGATAAATGTATTGATTAGAAAAATAATGAAAACATACTGAAAATTTTCTTAATTCTAATGACATGATTCATTATGAAAGAACTTATCTAAGGTTATGAATAGGGTATTAAACAACAATGATCATAAGAATAAATTAGTTCTCAAATTATTTATGGATACATTGTAATATTTAGGACTATCATATAATGGGGTGTTTGGTGCATAAATTATTTATTTAGGTTATGATAATATGTTACTGGATTCAAAATCTACACATTGATTTATTTAAACGAAATTTTATATTAAATATTACATTTTAATTTATGAATACAATCCATAACATTTAATAAAAACACCTAGGGGTGGTATAAAGGTAAGAAAATAATTTTAGCATCTTTTGGTTTTTATCTATATAATGTCATTACCTGTAATTTTTTTTCTTTCCAATTGTAGAGTTTTTTATGTTATTATAGATATGAATTGAATTTCTATTAATCATTATAATAGAAATATTATAGTTAACAAATTTATATTTTTTAATGAGTATCACTTTGTATAAAAGAAATAATGAAAACTATTGGTTAAATATTAAGAAGTTGAGAAATTTTTTATAATTAAATGATAGTTATCATGAACCTATATTTGAGAAAAAATATACTATTGAAATTGCTGATGTTCTTATATTAATTGAATTTATAAATGTATTTATTGATTAATTACCTAGTAATATACCTGATTGAAAGAATTAATTTTCTAATGAATTATTTCCCATTTCTAAACCAATATAATTACTTTCTTATCAAATAGTATATTAAGAAAACTATGAATTAATTTTTTTTAAACAATTTGATGTATAATGGGATTATCAATCCTAGAAATTCAACAAGGGGTGATATTATTTAAAAAAACAAAATCTAATTATAAATTTCATTTTAAGAGTTACATGGATTCTTATTTGAAATTATATGGTTGTATATTGATAAAAAAAATTTAGGTAATTATTTATACATCATAAAAATTGAAAGCTCATATTGTAAATTATCCTACACAAGATCTTCAATTGAATACTATAATTATTAATATGAAAATATAGAGATATATTTTATGTGGTTTAAATTGAGAAATATACATGGACCATATATGTTTAAAATATATATTCACTGACTAGAAATGAACAAAAGACAGAGAAGTTTGATAGAACTGACTTAGGATTATAACTGCATGAATCATTCATATCCTGAAAAAGGAAACTAAAATTGTGTATTTAAGAACACCCTCTATTTTTTTAGGTTTAAGTGAAATCAACATTTTCATATATAATTAAGGAAGATCAAGAAAAGGATATTGAATTAAAAGAAAATTTATAATCAGTTTCTAAATGTAATTTTCTTTAGTTTATCATTATAAAATATTATCTTTTAGGATTTAGAAAACGGTTATGTATGCCTTTTGATTACTAGTTGAAGAATGATTTGTTGAGTGATTCTCATAACTCTCCATGTACAATTCATTTTGGTGGTACTATTATGTATATATATTTTATAGAAAATTTATGGTTGGATGGAATAAAAAGAGATATCACTACCTTTAGCATGAGGTGATAGACTTTTCAACTAGTTAACATGAAATGAATATTTTTGTAGGGGATTATTTAGAATTTTCTATTTCTATAATTGAAATAGTATAATATATCCATGGATTTTGGGGTAATATTTCAAAATAAACGACAAAATAATAATTTTTTATGGGATACTATTGAACATTTGAATAAATTTTCTCATTTTCTTCCTATTCTAGATAATATGAATTTAGATAATCAATCTATTACTTATGTTAAAGATATAATAATATTGCATGAATCACTTTTTCTATTATATCTGATAATGATATTTTATTTACATATAATTTTTAAAAAATTGGTCAAAATTCATTAGGTAAGGAATTAAATTTCAATATAGCTTTTCACACCCAATATGATGGAAAATCGTAGTAAATGATTTTAAATTTGGAGCATATTATTTGACATTGATCATTGGATTACCTAATATTTTGGAATTTACACATTTTACTAGTTAAATTTTCTTATAATAGTAGTTTTCATTTTAGAATATAGATGGAGTCTTTTGATGTATTATATAGAAAGTGGTGTCAAACTCCATCCATTTTATATGATGTTGAAGAAATATTTCCTTTAAGAATATAATTGATAAAAGAGATAGTTGATAATGTGAAGGTGGTTCATTAGCATATGAGGGTATAACAGAGTAAGAAGAAAAGTTACACAGATAACATAATTAAATATTTTACTTCCGAGGTAGATGACCATGTTTTACATTAATTATACCTATGGAAAAGTGGTATGAATTTTGGTGATAATGTAAGTTTATGTCCATAGTACATTGGACTATAATAAATTTTTGAGAATAGCATAAATATAGTTTTTTATGTAAACTATATGTTATTTACATGTATTTAATAATTTTATTTTTATTTTTTATTGGGTTTAAAATTATATTATTATCATTTAATTATATATAAATAAATTAACATCATTGAGATCAATATTATTCTTGAATTTTTTATTAAAACAATTTTTAGTTTAAATAAATTTATCTAGAAAATATTATATGGTAGTATTATATGTATTAGGTTCAAATTCAAAAAAATAGTAAAACCTCATATTTCGTCATTATGAATAGTATATTTTTAAAAAAAAATCAATTATCATGGTATGTGTTAAAATGGGTTATAAGGGTTTAGAAAAATTATAATTGCTAAAATGGCCTAAATACATGACTAAATAATATTACATGCTCATATTTCAATATTATAAATTATTATATTTTAAGATGATTCATTTTAGATCCATTTGTATTGAATAAGACAATAATATATATTTTTCTTTTCAAAAAAATTGTGGTGCCCCTAATCTTTTAGTTGTTCGAGAACACCACATCTCTTCTCCTCTCCCCAATTCAAGAGCCTCTTAGCTCCTCCAAAACCTACCTAGATACCTTCCGAAAATCACTCCCCACGTACTATAGGTCTTGGCCTTTTCATAATACAACCACAAAAAATTATTTACATATAACCCTATAGATGTTTTCTAAAGAAGAGGTATAGTTCTTAACCGAGTGGTTTCTTTTTTATTTCTTCTTTAAACTCTTTCAAAAAATATTCAAACCATTGATATATAATAACATCATTATATCCCATATACTAAAATATTATTATTTTTTGTAATCCCTATTCATATACTTATTCACATTGTGGTAAATGAAATCATCTTTTTTGTGATTTTTCATACAACCTCGTCAAAAGACGATGCATTCCTTTTTTAATCACTGAATCTTTTGGATGGTCATAATAATGGATCAAATTGTAATAATATAATTTATATTATATAAATATAATTCTTTAAATTTAAATAAATATTCAAATTATTTACTATTCAACAGAAATAAAAACATTTCTTGTGTGTATGTGTGGACTACTGCCTCGTGAACTGATGTATTTTATTTCTCATCATCACCCTATATTAATGGTATATAAAGGTGTATTTAAAGAAATAATATCTTATTTACAATATAATTATTATGGAAGGATAAAATAATTCTCAAATTCATTCACTCATGTTCACTTAATGATAAAATTTTTACTGATGTATATGTTTGGGATACTTTCTCCAAGTCGTAACATTAATCATTTTTTATAACCACCATGCATATTATGTTCCAAAAGAATAGTTAATTTATATATTTTATAATTATTACAGGATTAATATTATATAAATCATATAATCCTAATACATTAGACCATATTCCACCTACTAAAGTAATTTTATACTTATGGACCAAACCTCATCAAAATATATAGATTAAACTTTATCAATTATGTTATTAAGTATGACCTAGAAATAGGTGAAATAAACGAATTAATAAAAATAAAATAAAATTTAAAATTATTCTTATGATGGTTAGTAATTATTGTGTCATTATTATTCACAAATATAAGGAATGTATGTGACAAGACGGATTCTAGGTTATGGATAATCTTTCTTAGAACATTGACTTAAAATGTTTTGACTAGTTATTTCTAATATTTTCCCTCTATGACCATATTGTTTGATATACAGTAATATAAATAAATTAATTAATTAAAATTTTCATTTTACCTCTCCTTTTGATTTCATACAATGTTATTCTAATGGAATCTTCTCATGTATTTTACATTGAATGTATGACATACTTTTCAAAGTAGAAATTGAATTTTTTTTATATATGTTGTCAGTCAAACTTCATTCTACCACATCAATTTTTTTGGATTCCTTTTTGATATTCAATGTTATCATCAAATAAAACCACTCCTTCCCTCTATTCTCATTATTTTAATTTAAAATTTCATATTTTAAATGAGATGAAAATAATAATATATGAAAATGTTTTACTTACGAGTTCAGAAGTATATTTAATGAGTTTGATTAATAAAATGTATGATTTTATATGTTTCATGTATTTTATATTATTTTAAAAAAATTATGATTATTGGTGAGATTGATATAGCTCTTCAATGTAGAGGTTAATGATTATGTTCCCCATAAAATTATGTTTTAATTACCCGAGTATGTTATTCCATCTGTAAGGGTTATTCTAAGTGTTCTATGAAGACGATCTCTCAATACACCTACATGGATTTTCTAATATTCTCAAAAATGAATTAAGGAAATATTTTTACTTCATAATCTAAGATAAATATATTTGGTTTAAAGGAATTATTAAACCCTTTTAGTGTAAAAGGTATGTATTTAAGTATATGTTTTCATGGATTCTTCGGTTTTCAATGAAACTCTCCTGATTATGATTTTTCATTCATATTTTCTAATAAATTGTTTTATGTAAAAAAAATCTTGTAAATATTACTTCATATGTAAAAAAAATATAATTTAATCAAAAATTTGATCATGTTGTAGTAAAAATATTTTACAATATCATGGTTTTTAAATAGACTAATATGTTACTTTTTTTGTTTATGTATATAAATTTCAAGGGTTTTTATTATCATCTCACATTTTTAAATGGTTTTCATAGGGTTTAATAATGAGTAGGAAAAATTACGAATACAAGTTCAAAATATATGTTATTTTTAATGAAAAAAGTTTGGTTCATTTTTATAGTATTTAATTCCAAAAAAAAGACATTAATTTCAAGTGACTACATTATAATGAATTTGTTTGTTATACAAGTTTTATGACCAAATTCTATAAAACTCTATATCAGAATGTCTTTTGGAATGAACAAAAACAATTATTATTTATAAATTAAAAAGTGTTTTATTTATTGTTCATATCCTTATAGAAAATTAGGGGAATTATTCATGTAATGCATTGGGACATCTTCTCATGTAGCTTTTCCTTGGTAATATTATTTAAAGAAGGATACATGAATAAAGTAACTTATAGGAATTACCAAATTTATTTGTGTTATGAGATATTCCAATATACAGATATGTATATTGTCTATTAGAGTTTATATTATTATATATTCATATAATAATTTATGTAAATATAATTATTAATGAAAATCATTAAAAAATATGATCAAGACCAGGTTTGAATCATTTGAGGCATAATGGGTTATTTGAAATTAATATTTAACTTAAGAATGTATTTTTCCTATACATGTTAATTTAAGAATATATCATAGAACCATTGATGTAAATATTTCTTTCAAATTTATTCTATACGATATTTTATTGATAAGTTAATTTATCAAACATAAAGTAATATTATATCAACCATACATGTAATTAAACATGTATGAAACAATATAGAAAAAAATAGATTATATTACAAAATAGTTATTCATAATAATTTCTTATCATTGTTTCAAAATTAACACCTTTCTTCATGGGTACCATGTTGTGATTATAATCACTAATCAGGGATATTAATAACGTTCATCCTACTTTCACTAAGAAAGGGTTGTGAAGGATCATATACTTATTATATCGAGAACCTTATTTAAATTTTATTTAAATTTATAATTAGAATAGAATAATATTTAAAGTTATGGGAGTAACATATATTATAGATATATTGATCACAAAAATATAGATTAATATCAAAGAAATATTTATTCAGAAATTTAGTTTTTATAATATTCATTATTTTATTATTGAATAATTAAGTTATACTTATTTATATTTAAAAAATATCATTATTTAGGGTTCAATAAACACTGAGGATGAATTAAAAACTAGGGTTAGGGTTTATAGGAAATTAAATATTGAAAATCATTTAAATAAATATAGATTAATTTATTTATGGAATGTTATATTTTTCCCATGGGTTATGAAGACATCAATGAAATAATAATAAATTTTTATGTGGGGTTATATGATATTTAAGAAAATAATAAAGGGACTTTGAGAAATAATTAATCAATCCAATAATTCTATATAAACCAATTTATATCAGTTTATATGGTTTAGTGATTATTATGTAGAATATTGTCTAGCTATAATTATCTCAAAACCCAAAGGGAATAATCTCATTAATTACCTCATTAATAGATATCTTTTATCCTCCCCATCCCTCACAAGATCTCAAGAGAACTGGATTTTAATCCTTAGTGGAGTTATTGTTTTAATCTATAGAGAATAATGTATGTAGTGAGAAACATTCTTTCAATATCTCGATGATTCTATAGTGACATTTTAATGTTTTTAGAGAAAATTTAGATCACCTCTAGAGGGATTCTACATTTTGATCCTTCATCTCAAAAATGGTATGTTACGAATAGGCCACCCAATTCAACAATGAAGAAAATTGAAATTTATTGTTATTAATTATCTATTTATAAATTCATTATAAATTATTAGTTAATGATCATCTCTATTTCCTTAAGGATTCATTTATTAGGTTATTATAAGGCCCCAGCCTTAAACCTTACTTAATCTTGAGTTATTACAAGATTACACATTGAGGATCTTTTCAGGTTTAGAGTTTTAGAGAATTAGATCATGAAACTTGCATTACATTCCACATTTAAACATAGTGGTTACATAAAAGAAAATATTCATTCTTCCCATCAACGGAAACATATTGAAAATAAAACATGGATTCTTTCTTGACACATCCTTGACACTATCACCACATCATGTACCTTTCCCTTGACCTGTGAAAAACATTTCAAAAAACTTGGGATGAGCATAAAAAGCTCAGTAAGAGTTATAAAAAATATGGAAAGGAAACATGAGTTCATATATACATTATAATGAAATCAAATTTTACCCATAAAACATAGGCATATCAAATCATGAATAAATCATAGAAAACATAATACATAAAGGTAACTTGAGGCATTCATAACATTCTTACGTAGGGAGTAACCCTCTTGGTTACGTTCGGAATACCCATCACAGTATATTCCCTAAATCTCTTCGGAGAAACCTTAACGTTTCACTCCTTCGCGTTACCCAATGCATTGGAGAGCTATAACGGGCTCACCCGCCCTTAGTTTATCACGGAACCACCCGTCTTCATAATAATGCCCAAGAACCATAACATAATCATATCACATAAAACATGCATAAAGGAAATATAAAATTTCCACATTTCAATCACGAGATATCAATACAACACATTGATATAAAAACATTATGAAAACCATTTTCAATACCAAAATAAAAGAAAAGTAAAACATGGTATTTATTTTTCTTTTAAAAAGAAGGTATGGCTTGTAGAGGAAGCCGAAACTCAAATAACGGTCACGACGGCGGAGAAGTCGTTGTCGCCGCATACGTACGACAAAAACATTCCCTTTTGTCATTTAGTAAACGCTTCGTATAAAAAAGATTCCTTTTGAATAAACGTAAAAGTCAAAGGGGTTTATACACCGTATAAAAGAAAGTTGTGTATAAAATAAAATATGCCTCAATGAAAGGAGATTGAGACGAAGTCCCATACCACCTTGAAGCTTTTCACATTTTAAACCATTAATATCCATATAAATAAATCCTTAAAACCATTTTGAAAACATGGATATTAATAAGAACAAATAATTAAAACATTTAAAATGATATTCTGGAAAAAGGGGTTTTACCAAAATTAGAGACACTCGAATATGATAATTGAGGAATAACATTTATTCAGAACTTTATAATATCATGAGAATAAAAGGATTCATGATATAATACTCCAAAGGACAGTATATACACCATATAAGAGTGAATTGGTGCATAACAACAATGAACCCTCAATAAAAATGTCAAATGTGATGAAATCCCTTATAAAAAAGGTATCCTTAAATTAAGGACAAATCAATCTCAAAATATGTGTGACAAATATAAATACACCAAATATAAGTGTATATTAAGTGTAAAAAAATAAAAGGTCATTCACACATATTCAATGGATGACATATTCAATGACTACATGTTGAACCCAAAGAAATCAAAATTGGGTTAAAAAGTTCCCTTGACAGCCTAACGGCATCACATCAAAATGAGTTGATGAGAGATAAAAAGTGTATCTCATCACTTGGACATCAAATTTACATCAATAAGGATATATGAGAACATATCCCAACATAACAATATGTAAATTAAAAGACCCAACAAAAGAAGTCTTTTAAAAAAGAGGAGGGTGAAAGGTTCCCTTACCGACTTGGGTATCTTTCAAAACATACACCCCATGAAAGAAGGACAATAGATCATTGATGTAAATACTCATAAATGAATGTATATTACACAAAGGTTAGAATAATGGGCAGTAAATACACCACTCAATGGAATTTGTGGCAAATGTAGCATAAATCTCACGAGAATAAAAGTGAGATGAAAAATCCCTTACGAAAACTCAGCAGCCTAACGACGCCACTTAAAACTTCCAAAATGGATTGATGAGATCAAATAGAGTATCCCATCATATTACAATAGAATTTACAGCAAGAGGAATATAAAAGAAAATCCCCCAACATAACAAATAGGAGCTTAGAAGAAGTGACACAAAGGAGAGTACTTAAAAAGAAATAGAGAGGTTAGATCTCTTACGAAAGTTCGGCAGCCTAACGGTGCCACTCAAAACTCCCAAAATGGATTGATGAGAGAGAATAGGGTCTCTCATCACATGAACATAAAAATTACAGTAAATTTAATATAAAAGATCATCCCAATAACAAGAAAGATGAGCTTTAAAAGGAATGACATAAAAGTGTATACTTAAAAAGAAAGAGAGGAGTAGGATCCCTTACCTCGGGTCCGACTTGACTCGATCGTTCTTTAATCTCCTGAATAATAAACTTGAGTTAATTTCTAATTCCTTAAGAACCCTTTTTCAAGTTCATTATTACTTTTATACCACTTATTACCATGTCACAAACATTATGTAATCATTTAAGTTAATAATATTTGTTTTGCCGATATTTGGTACTTAAGTCGAAAGTGGTCTTCTTACAATTACATGTTGTTCGTGTGGCCAAATGTTTATTATATCCAGAATTGTATTAATTATGTAGATATCATATATGTCATATATATCCAGTACATTCATGCATTTATAACATTACATAATCATTTAGAGGTAAGAAATGAAATGCACCGTTCATGGAGACGGTAAGCCGTACGTACGCATGAACGCTACTTTCATTTCTATTTCGTATTTTATAGAATGGAATAATAATGATATAAAGGTATATTATAATTCCAGTATAATATCATATATAATATCATATTTCCATCCTTTATACATCCCACATATGGTATTTAACGAATCAAATCACTTTGAGGGGGCGGTAGTCCGCACTTCCTTAAATGAAGATATCGTGTATACCCATAATGGAAGCCATAAAGGTAAGAAAAAAATTAAAAATACAGAAGCATAAATAAAAAATAAACATATTATATATCATATATAAAAATAGTGACATCATAATGGCCACCTTTGTAGGTGTTAAATGTGTATTGAACAATCATCGTTTCGGGAGGCAGAATTTCACCATCCACGGAAACCGTATGTTCTTTAACCATTTGATGTAGTTGTGTGAGAGTGTAGCTCTAATAAATCTTATAACAACATCCTAGTATATTGAGGATACTGGTGTTGTTACAAAAGAATTAAATAAAAAGAGTTTAGGGGGTTGGAGAAGCAAAATAATACAAATGAACATGAGAGAATGAATTACCTTTAAAAGTGTAACTCCTTTTGATTTGAGACTAAAGGATTCCTTTGAAAGGATTATGCACAAAGGTAATCCTCTAGGATGAGGAGAGGGATGTGGAGAGATTAAATGGGCAGGGGTTGGCCGAGCCAAAGTCTTGAGGAGTGTGTTAAATGAGGTAGAGGTGGGGGCCTTTTATAAGAGGAGAGAAGGGGTACTTTTGGAAAGTAAAGAAATATTACTTTATTTGAAAATGTGTTTCGGTTTTAAAAGGTCCCACAGTGATAGGATTAGTGGATAAGGTGATAAGTCTTCGAAATCCACTCATACAATAAGTTTTTTACATGTGTAGTTCATATATTTTACATTATCTTTCCATTTTATTTAAATCGTCAAATAATGATATCATCGCTGCATCATTATTATGTCATAAATAATTTAATTTATATAATGTCTAAAAATTATAAAAAAAATACCATTATGTAGGAAAGCTTTTTATCTTTCCAATTAATATTTATAATAAAAAAGATGACTTGTATAACCCCACTTAAAAATTGATTTAGTAAAACATATCATGTTTGTGTCAATTTTACTTTTACATTAAATAAAATGTTATTTATGTCATTTCCCAACCAAAGTAGATCCATGGGGTCCCCAAGTTGACCCATGGCTTGTCTTGGTCGGCCATGACACAACTAATAAGGTTGGGACATGTGTCTAGGTCATTTCATATCATTAAAGCATTATTTATACCTTAAACTACACTAATTACCACTAATCGCGATTAAAAACTTAATAAGTTACTATTCACCAAAAAATTATTTTAATCTCATTGAACCACATTTTACTTCTTAATGAAAACCATGTATGTCGGATTTTCAAAATTCAATACACATTAGTGGTAAACTTTCATTTAACTGAAAAATCATTTTGCTTGATTACCACTTAGTGGTTTCACTATTCATCAAAAATTGAAGTTTTTCATAAAATTACCAAAAATTCACCCTAAGCTATATTTGATATTCTGAATTCAAAAATGAAGTCCTTTTTACATAATTCAAAACATATAAGTCACATTAATTAATTTAATAATTAATTCCCGATGTCATGACAAATATCGTGTTTTATGAAACAATAAGTATCAAAAGATTGACACTAGTTTAAGTCTGATTTCAAAGTGAAATTGATTCCAACGACCACTATTGGATTTAATGGTAAAA
The DNA here is from genome assembly GCA_963277665.1 of Viscum album. Classification (NCBI taxonomy): domain Eukaryota; kingdom Viridiplantae; phylum Streptophyta; class Magnoliopsida; order Santalales; family Viscaceae; genus Viscum; species Viscum album. The sequence goes on from OY728141.1 coordinate 1,990,062,257, forward strand.
ATATTTTCTAATTTCACTTTAAAACCAATTCAAAATATAATCTAATCATATAAATAAATTATATTAAAAAGTGGTTTGGAATTAAAATACAACATTTTACACTATTCATTAAAAAATGAACTTTATCAGAAAGATACCAAAAATTTACACAAAGTAAATTTTGATGTCCCGATTCTTAATAAGAGTTTTATTTGGTCCAAAAGAATGTTTTAGAGTGAACAAAACTATATTTAATGACAGTTCTCCATCAAAAGGTGATAAGTGAACCTTTAGTGAAAACTAGGGCATATACGCGAAAAATTGAATTCTTTCTGTATTTTAAGCCTTTAGCTTTTATTAGATAAATGTAAAAACATTTAAAAAACATATATAATCATATTTTATTTATTTCTATCCATTCCCGCCAATACAATGGCTACATGTTAACTACCATTTGAATTAATATTATTTTATTATTAGAGTGCAACGTAAGATTCCCAAGAAACTCATTGTTGCGTGTTGGGTACGCCATCGAGCATAGCGTCCCCTTTAAAGTCATATTAATATTTTAATCACAAATATGGATAAATATGAAAATTTCATATTCATTATTTACCTGGGGTGTTACATCCTTCCCCCCTTTTGGGAATTGCGTCCTCGCAATTTTAAAATTGCGCTTGGAAACATCCTTGAAAGTCCCACATCGGAACAAAAGTCGGAAAACAAACACTTTAAAATAAAGAAAGATAAGTACAAAGGTCACCCGAGTTAACCCATACTAGGATTCCAAGTATGAAAATATGGACATGGAGGAAAAAACAAATGGTCATGTTCTGATGGAGAGTGATAGAAAACATGTTTAGGAGAAAGTTAACCATGAGAAAATCACAAACTTCTGATGGGTTAAACGGTATTCGATTCCCCAGTAGGAAAAGTTAATAGACAACATTTTTGTTTTAAGTTACTTTTTATTGAGGAATTTATTCATAATGAAACATAATCACTTATCATATTGACTTTCAACTTTTATTAGATTCCTTACACAAACTCATATTTTCTCCAAAAGATGAGTATTTAAAAAGACTTGTTCACATTAAGAGTACTATAATCAACTTCTAGAGAATCACCTAATCCACAAAATAGAACTATATACTTCCCATGTCTTTAGACTTTAACCAAATCCAAAACCAAAAAGGCTAGTACAAGATCAGATAATCCAGAAAAGGATAACCCTTTATAAAAAGAAAATCTATTCTTAATCTCCAAAATTTGTCCAACAAAACCCAAAGTTCAACGAGGACCATTCTAAAATCAATTTGTCCATAAAATTCTTCAAAGTAAACCAATATAAGATTGAAACCCAAATATTTGAAGGATTTAGTCGCATAGTCTTCCAAGATAAATCGTAACATTTATCTCCAAACAACATCAGTTTCTCCTAAAGTCCCATATTGAAAAGTAATTAACCTAATCACATATCCTCCAAGATAGGTTAATCATTTTCATAAATAACCCAAAATCATCTTACTCCTAATTCATTAAATCATATAACCAGAAAGAATCATTCAAACTAACCAGGGACTTCACGTAGTCCAGTGGTAGGCGATAAATACCGGTCGCACTTTGGTTGTGGGTTCGATTCCCGCAGCTTTGTCCGATGCGACGGGATGTCACACGGTCTGCGTGTTGTCCTTTTTCCAAAACTATATAATTCTTAAATCATTCCCCAAAATGAGATAAAATCTTCAAGAATAATCATAACATATTTTAACCTCATGTTTATCTCATTCCTTTCATTTTCCATCATATCATAGAGTAACCCACAATTACCTAAAAAGTAAGGATCATATAAACCCTAATGGTTACCTTAATAATTATTACCTGAATTTCCACATCGAATTGGCCATCTCGTACCTGATGGATTAGAGAACTCACCAAGGTTGAAGTGGTTGATCATGACTCCTTGATATTTGGTTTAGAACAACCACGAGTTTCCTCATTGAATCCTTCATTTTATCTAGTATCTTAATCAGAGAACCACCACAGTTTCCTTCAAACCTGTTGTCTCTTTGGTGCCTTCTAGATCCATCCATTCACTAAAAATAGAAATGTCAGTGTGAGTATATCAACAAAACCATCATGTACTAATGAGTAAGATAGACAATAAGATATACTTACTCATTCACTTTATCTAAAACTAAGACTCTTTCTGAAATCCTAACCATTATGGTAATTGTCAATTATGCTTAAAGAATACCCTAACCTCTAAGGTTATCTAAACCGACCTTTGATAACAACTATAAGGCCCCATCCTTAAACCTTACTTAATCTTGAGTTATTACAAGATTACACATTGAGGATCTTTTCAGGTTTAGAGTTTTAGAGAATTAGATCATGAAACTTGCATTACATTCCACATTTAAACAAAGTGGTTACATAAAAGAAAATATTCATTCTTCCCATAAATGGAAACATATTTAAAATAAAACATGGATTCTTTCTTGACACATCCTTGACACTATCACCACATCATGTACCTTTCCCTTGACCTGTGAAAAACATTTCAAAATACTTGGGATGAGCATAAAAAGCTCAGTAAGAGTTATACAAAATATGTTAAGGAAACATGAGTTCAAATATACATTAGAATGAAATCACACTTTACCCATAAAACATAGGCATATCAAATCATGAATAAATCATAGAAAACATAAGACATAAAGGAAACTTGAGGCATTCATAACATTCTTACGTAGGGAGTAACCCTCTTGGTTACGTTTGAAATACCCATCACAGTATATTCCCTAAATCTCTTCGGAGAAACCTTAACGTTTCACTCCTTCGCATTACCCAATGCATTGGAGAGCTATAATGGGCTCACCCGCCCTTAGTTTATCATGGAACCACCCGTCTTCATAATAATTCCCAAGAACCATAACATAATCATATCACATAAAACATGCATAAAGGAAATATAAAATTTCCACATTTCAATCACGTGATATCAATACAACACATTGATATAAAAACATTATGAAAACCATTTTCAATACCAAAATAAAAGAAAAGTAAAACATGGTATTTATTTTTCTTTTTAAAAGAAGGTATGGCTTGTAGAGGAAGCCGAAACTCAAATAATGGTCACGACGGTGGAGAAGTCGTTGTCGCCGCATATGTACGACAAAAACATTCCCTTTTTTCTTTTAGTAAACGCTTCGTATAAAAAAGATTCCTTTTGAATAAACGTAAAAGTCAAAGGGGTTTATACACCGTATAAAAGAAAGTTGTGTATAAAATAAAATATGCCTCAATGAAAGGAGATTGAGACGAAGTCCCATACCACCTTGAAGCTTTTAACATTTTAAACCATTAATATCCATATAAATAAATCCTTAAAACCATTTTGAAAACATGTATATTAATAAGAACAAATAATTAAAACATTTAAAACGATATTCTGGAAAAAGGGGTTTTACAAAAATTAGAGACACTTGAATACGATAATTGAGGAATAAAATTTATTCAGAACTTTATAATATCATGAGAATAAAAGGATTCATTATATAATACTCCAAAGGACAGTATATACACCATATACGAGTGAATTGGTGCATAACAACAATGAACCCTCAATAGAAATGTCAAATGTGATGAAATCCCTTATAAAGAAGGTATCCTTAAATTAAGGAAAAATAAATCTCAAAATATGTGTGACAAAAATAAATACACCCAATATAAGTGGATATTAAGTGTAAAACAATAAAATTTCATTCACACATATTCAATGGATGACATATTCAATGACTACATGTTGAACCCAAAGAAATCGAAATTGGGTTAAAAAGTTCCCTTGACAGCCTAACGACATCACATCAAAATGAGTTGATGAGAGATAAAAAGTGTATCTCATCACTTGGACATCAAATTTACATCAATAAGGATATATGAGAACATATCCCAACATAACAATATGTAAATTAAAAGACCCAACAAATGACGTCTTTTAAAAAAGAGGAGGGTGAAAGGTTCCCTTACCGACTTGGGTATCTTTCAAAACATACACCCCATGAAAGAACGACAATAGATCATTGATGTAAATACTCATAAATTTATTTATATTACACAAAGATTAGAATAATGGGCAGTACATACACCACTCAATGGAATTTGTGGCAAATGTAGCATAAATCTCACGAGAATAAAAGTGAGATGAAAAATCCCCTACGAAAACTCAGCAGCCTAACGATGCCACTTAAAACTTCCAAAATGGATTGATGAGATCAAATAGAGTATCCCATCAAATTACAATAGAATTTACAGCAAAATTAATATAAAATAAAATCCCCCAACATAACAAATAAGATCTTAGAAGAAGTGACACAAAGGAGAGTACTTAAAAAGAATGAGAGAGGTTAGATCTCTTACGAAAGTTCGGCAGCCTAACGGCGCCACTCAAAACTCCCAAAATGGATTGATGATAGAGAATAGGGTCTCTCATCACATGAACATAAAAATTACAGTAAATGTAATATAAAATATCATCCCAATAACAAGAAAGATGAGCTTTAAAAGGAATGACATAAAAGTGTATACTTAAAAAGAAAGAGAGGAGTAGGATCCCTTACCTCAGGTCCGACTTGACTCGATCGTTCTTTAATCTCCTGAATAATAACCTTGAGTTAATTTATAATTCCTTAAGAACCCTTTTTCAAGTTCATTAATACTTTTATACCACTTATTACCATGTCACAAACATTATGTAATCATTTAAGTTAATAATATTTGTTTTGCCGATATTTGGTTCTTAAGTCGAAAGTGGGCTTCTTACAATTACATGTTGTTCGTGTGGCCAAATGTTTATTATATACAGAATTGTATTCATTATTTATATATCATATATGTCATATATATCCAGTACATTCATGCATTTATAACATTACATAATCATTTAGAGGTAAGAAATGAAATGCACCGTTCATGGAGACGGTAAGCCGTACGTATGCATGAACGCTACTTTCATTTCTATTTCGTATTTTATAGAATGGAATAACAATGATATAAAGGTATATTATAATTCCAGTATAATATCATATATAATATCATATTTCCATCCTTTATACATCCCACATATGGTATTTAACGAATCAAATCACTTTGAGGGGGCGGTAGTCTGCACTTCCATAAATGAAGATATCGTGTATACCCATAATGGAAGCCATAAAGGTAAGACAAAAATGAAAAATACAGAAGCATAAATAAAACATAAACATATTATATATCATATATAAAAATAGTTACATCATAATGGCCACCTTTGAAGGAGTTAAATGAGTATTGAACAATCATCGTTTCGGGAGGCAGAATTTCACCATCCACGGAAACCTTATGTTCTTTAACCATTTGATGTAGTTGTGTGAGAGTGTAGCTCGAATAAATCTTATAACAACATACTAGTATATTGAAGATACTGGTTTTGTTACAAAAAAAGTAAATAAAAAGATTTTAGGGGGTTGGAGAAGCAAAATAAAACAAATGAACATGAGAGAATGAATTACCTTTAAAAGTGTAACTCCTTTTGATTTGAGCCTAAAGGCTTCCTTTGAAAGGATTCTTCCCAAAGGGAATCCTCTAGGATTAGGAGAGGTATTTGGAGAGAGTAAATGGGCAGGGGTTGTCCGAGCCAAAGGCTTGAGGAGTGTGTTAAATGAGGTAGAGTTGGGGGCCTTTTATAAGAGGAGAGGAGGGGTACTTTTGGAAAGTAAAGAAATATTACTTTATTTGAAAATGTGTTTTGGTTTTAAAAGGACCCACATTGATTGAATTCGTGGATAAGGTGATAAGGCTTCGAAATCCACTCATCCAATAAGTTTTTTATATGTGTAGTTCATAGATTTTACATTATCTTTCCATTTTATTTAAATCGTCAAATAATGATATCATCGCTCCATCATTATTATCTCATAAATAATTTAATTTATTTAATGTCTAAAAATTATAAAAAAAATACTATTATGTAGGAAATCTTTTTATCTTTCCAATTAATATTTATAATCAAAAAGATTACTTTTATAACCCCACTTAAAAATTGTTTTAGTAAAACATATCATGTTTGTATCAATTTTACTTTTACATTAAATAAAATGTTATTTATGTAATTTCCCAACCAATGTGGATCCATGGGGTCCCCAAGTTGACCCATGGATTGTCTTGGTCGGCCATGACACAACCAATACGTTTGGGACATGTGTCTAGGTCATTTCATATCATTAAAGCATTATTTATACCTTAAACTACACTAATTACCACTAATCGCGATTAAAAACTTAATAAGTTACTATTCACCAAAAAAATATTTTAATCTCATTGAACCACATTTTACTTCTTAATGACAACCATGTATGTTGGATTTCCAAAATTTAATACACATTAGTGGTAAACTTTCATTTAACTAAAAAATCAGTTTGCTTGATTACCACTTAGTGGTTTCACTATTCATCAAAAATTGAAGTTTTTCAGAAAATTACCAAAAATTCACCCTAATCTATATTTGATATTCTGAATTCAAAAATGAAGTCCTTTTTACAAAATTCAAAACATATATGTCACATTAATTAATTTAATAATTAATTCCCGCTGTCATGACAAATAGCGTGTTTTATGAAACAATAAGTATCAAAAGATTGACACTAGTTTAAGTCTGATTTCAAAGTGAAATTGATTCCAACGACCACTATTGGATTTAATGGTAAAAATATTTTCTAATTTCACTTTAAAACCAATTCAAAATATAATCTAATCATATAAATAAATTAGATTAAATAGTGGTTTTGAATTAAAATACAACATTTTACACTATTCATTAAAAAAATGAACTTTATCAGAAAGATACCAAAAATTTACACAAAGTAAATTTTGATGTCCCGATTCTTAATAAGAGTTTTATTTGGTCCAAAATAATTTTTAATAGTGAACAAAACTATATTTAATGACGGTTCTCCATCAAAAGGTGATAAGTGAACCTTTAGTGAAAACTAGGGCATATACGCCAAAAATTGAATTCTTTCCGTATTTTAAGCCTTTAGCTTTTATTGGATAAATGTGAAAACATTTAAAAAACATATATAATCATATTTTAGTTATTTCTATCCATTCCCGCCAATAAAACGGCTACATGTTAACTACCATTTGAATTAATATTATTTTATGATTAGAGTGCAACGTAAGATTCCCAAGAAACTCGTTGTTGCGTGTTGGGTACGCCATCGAGCATAGCGTCCCCTTTAAAGTCATATTAATATTTTATTCACAAATATGGATAAATATGAAAATTTCATATTCATTATTTACCTGGGTTGTTACATTTATTGTGGGATTATTCATGGAACATGAAATTTATTTTTCATACAAATTTCATGGATCATGTACAGATCAATTTTAGAGGTATTATTCAATTGAATAATTCATTACAATGATGGTAAAAATGTAATATGTCATGTATATTCATATCATCCATTTGATCCTCTAAAAAAATCATTGGTAATAGGCTTGACCAACTTATACTATTCCCAAATCATTCATGTGATACAATATTGTTTCCAAGGATGATAATGTATAACATGTTCATTATAATTATGTATTTCTAAAATATCATTTGTCACATATTTAAATATTTCTTAGAAGGCATATATTTATGACTCTTATGATGGTTGTATATGTCACATTAATATACATATAGAAAATTTATCAATATCATTGGTTAAAAAATCACCACCACGGACTCTAAATCATGTTTTCAATAATCGATCTAATAGTTTTTCAACTATTTAGATTCATGAGCCACTACTATATCATTTTTCATGAAAATTCATCTAATTACTTTCTCTGATTAGTTACAATATATAAAAACCCCTCTCTAGTAGATGATAGATTCAATATAGGTTTATATACCAATATCTTCATTAACTAACCAAACCTATCTTTATATTACCTTTCACATGTGAATTCGACCCCCCGTTCATGTTGACATAGTTGATGGATTTTTTAATAAATTGAGGGTTTTAAATGACCATCAATAAAATACATCTAATACAAGGAAACAACTTTCTTTTAGTTTTTTTGCAGGTATTGGGAATTTCATGACCACCATTATTATTTTTGGGGATAATAGATATATAATACATTGACATAATATGGGAATGGAAAGAAACATATTGGATACAAAATTGAAATTCAATAAATTATCCATATAATATATCTTTTCATATAACCTCCAATAATATTTTCAATTAAGTTTCATGCCCCTCATAATAATTAGAGTATAAAAGAATGTAATCGAAAAATACCACCACAAACATATCAATATAATCCATGAATACATAGTTCTTCAAATCAAAAATAGAAAAGGTGTATTTATTAATAAAAAATAATTATTACGAACTCTTAATGGACATACCCTATATAAAAATTTATCTTTGGTATATCCTCCTTAATAACATTAAATTATGATAACTAGAATCATGAATAATCATTAAGAAGTATTGGGATAATTTTATTTGATTAAAAATGTGATAAATATAATTTAATTGTCAACTTTTCACGTGTTTAAATTCCATTGATTTCATTATAAATAACTCAAGACATCATTAAACAAACCTTCATCATAAATAAAAAAATTTCTTCCCATGTTGAAACAATTAGACAAATGAAACCCTTATCAGATAATTGTTTTTATTTTATTTAGGAACTCAAATAATTCTACTTTCTCTTTTCAATATAGTATAATTGATATGGGTTTTTTATTCATAGAAGATATTAATAATGAATTAAACATCTCTATTTGGTGAAAATCTTGGTAATTATTCTATAAATACATCAATATATTCTTACATAATGTGTATGTCTTCTGTTCTAACAACCTATATCTCTCTTGTACATAGAAATTATTCTATTTCATCATAATAAATTTTTTTAAGATGGCTTACTAATAGTGATTCATGAAATGATTTAGGTAATGAAATGTCACCTCTAAAGATATGTAATTGCATGCCCAAATCAGTAATTTAGGATTATTTTACTATATATTATGTTTCATCATTATAATTTTAGAGTAAATGCATCCCCAATGTTATAACAAAATCCATTATATATATATATATAATATTTAAGGCACATGAACTCTAATTCATCCTTATTTTGACATCGTATAATATTATTTCAAATAAAAGTTATAGAAAGTGTTTTAAATGATCAATTATTCCTTAATGTGTGAGGAAATTTCTACGTAATGTTTTTAATCATGAATGATATAAAAGAGTTTTTAGATACATGATCTAATAAAATATTAGTATACTTTTAGAATATAATCATTTTACCTACTATAAAATCATTTGGATCATTGAAATTTTCATCAATTTTATTAAAATCTTAGTCATTATACTGATTAATCTTTTATGGAATATTCACTTATAATTTTGGGCATTTATAATAGTAATTTACAATATACATGTACTTGAAACATTTTATATTACTCACTTCTCGAAATCCTTTTCACTCATTATATTAGGGAACTATCATTACTCATCTAAAGAATAAACCAAATTTTTATAATAAATTCCATGGGAAAATGTTCCATCATTTATTATATATAGGTAAATCCCTATTTCCCATATTTATTTTCATGGTGATTAGTTATTATCTTCTTCTCGGGTTTCCTCTTATAAATATATGATTTGGAAAATTAATTCTTAGTCTTGATATCATGTATCTTTATCAAACCTTATATTGAAAATATTTATGGGACTAAATATCTCTAAATAATAGCATTTAAACCATTTAAGACGAGATCAATAGCTATATTTGATAATATAAGTAATCCATATAATACCTTTACAATCTTCTGAAATAATACACAAACACATCCATAATCACTTATGAATTCTTCTATAAAATCATGAATTTTCTTTTTTCAATTCATAATGATTATCCTAATAAAAATATTTTTAAGAATAATCACATTAAATCTATTTCACTGTGTGTTTTTCATCTCTATCTTTGTCTTAGTATTTTGAATTAGTAAAACCCACTACTCAAAATCTCCCATTAATTGATATAAATCCATGAAAATTATTCATTCTCAATTTACCCTAATTCCATAAATATATTCTCTTAAGAAATATTCAATTACCCTTCCATAATTATGTTGGTAATCCCACTAAATTATCGTCCTTAATTCCATATTAAATGATCTAATGTAGTTGTTCCATGTTGAGGGGAATCGTTTTTCTCCATAAGGGAAAGGTTGTTTTTCATAAATAAAGCTAATTTCCCTAGAGTAACAATATTTTTTTGACACTGATATCGTCTCCATCATCTAGATTATTTATACAACTACCACATTATACAGAATTTTTCAATGGATTCTATTTATTCTTATAGGAGACACTATATATAAAATAGAATATGTAAATTAAGAAAAATTAAAAAACTAAATGCACATGAAATCAAACATATATATAATGTTTTCCTAAAATTAGGTTCAATATATTTTTTATAGGATACATATCAATGAAATTCTTGAATAATTACTAGAATATTTTTTATGTAAAATCTATTATCACTATATATGTACTTCTAAATATTGTTATCATGTTTTATACAAAACCATTCTTTGGTACCAAATGTACCACCTCTGAGGCAATTTTCTCAGATCTTATATTTTATTTATTACATTGTAATTTATGTAAAAGTGATTAAAAACCCAATATCAAGGTCTATATGTCTATAAGAGACTATATATATTTATTACATTACATCATGAAGCTTTATATAATTTAAGTACAGGTCATTATTCTTTTAGAATATTTGTGGATATGAACACACAAAATTGATACCTTCATTACATTAAGAAAATAGGAAACATAGGAAAATGGTTATATCATATGTTCTACAAGAGATTGTGTCTAACTAATGCTAACATACAATAACAATGAAATTACACGAATAAAATAATCATTTTGTTATAGAAATGAATATATATGTATAAAATAATCCATAAAGTTTATGATTTTAGAAATAAATAGTCCCATGGATTAAAATAAATGATCTTATAATGATGGAAGACATAGAAATTCCTAATTAAAATCATAAACAAACATTCAGGGCCTTGTGATAAGACATTATACATATTGGTTAAGGACACTCCCAATACCCAATATTACTTGTCTCATGAGACCTTTGAGTGCACTGAGTGTCTATATAATTTCAATCCACACACATCACATAACTGTCAAATGGATTACATCATATAATGAAAGAGTATTGATAACACATGGAAATTGTTTTATTAATGAATAAATTTTCAATACATAGAATTTAATCTAATAAATATTATCTTCAATTATTTACTTATATAGAAAAATAGAGTATACAAGAATATAAATTGATTTTCTTAATCAATGGTATAATAATTTTTTTAAAGGTTAATTCCATTGAACATTATTAAGAATAATTCAGTATTCATAATGTAACACCACAATATTTCATAGTACATTATCTCTTTAAATTATTTCAATAGCTTACGTTGCAAGCAACACCGAGTTCAAGCGGATCACGACATATCAAGCTAGCCATTAAAAAATTGTTTATGAATAATATTAACCAAAATTTGAATTTTATATATATCATATTAAATTTTAACATTCAAATTTTCTATTTTGTAGGCATAATATAAGTGAAAATTCAATTTTTAGATAAAATAAGTATTTTCTTCAAAAAATGCACTTCCTGCGCCTTTTATTAGCGAACAATTTTTAAATATAATATTTGACACTATTATATTTTAAATTTAAAGAAATTAAATTCTTCATTATAATTGAGACATAAAAATATTGTTAGGATAAATTTTTGGTGTTTTTTCTGATAACTTTCATATTTTGACGAATAGTAAAAAATAATAAATTTAAATTGAAAACAAACTTTTTATTAAAAATAATTTAGAGTGTCAAATTATAAATTTAAATTGTTTTGAAGTATAATTTGATTATATTTTTATCATTTAATCCAATTTTGGTAATTGGAAATAATTTTACATTTAAATTGGAGATAAACACAAATCAATTTTGGGATAGTTTTTACATTTCAAAAACCTGCATTCTAGTTTTGACTAGTAGAATTAATTTTAAACTAATTAATGAAATTTATATGGTTTTAATTGGGTAAAATAGACATAATTTTTGAATTTGTAATATGAAAATAATATTTAGGTGATTTTTTTGTTATTTTTAGGGAAACATTAAATTTTGGATTAATAGTGAAAACACTACAGTTTAGATCAAAATCGTCTTTTTCATTTAAATAATTATTTTTAAATAAAAATTTATCCAAAAATAGATACATATAACATATATTAGTGAAATGTAACTCATTTTAGTCATTTTATAATATGATTAGATATATAAAATTTTATTGAACAGTTTTAATGTCTTTTTTCCACCTTATTGGCACATTTACCCACATTCAGGGCACATTTACAAATTTTCATAAAACATAACACTTCCTCTTATGTGAATTTTATTTAAAAAATTAGAGAGACACAGTTTATAGCAGTAAATAAAATGTGGTTCAATAGGATGAAGATAATTTTGGTGCATAATATCTTTTCAATTTTATTTACCACAATTAAATGTAAATAATGTAATTAAAAGTAAACATAATACTAAATTTACCCCAATACATGTCATAATTATATTTTTTAAGTTTAATTAGACTAAAATCAACCTTAGTACAAAAATAATATCCTTTTGATCCATTTGGGTAAGATTATGGCATTTATTATATTTTATTAAAAGAAGAGTTAAAACTGTTATATTCAAGTTTTAAAGAAAGTTTAAAATAATTGACATTATAAATATAAAAACAAATGTAAATTGAAACTTTTGATGCCAGAAAATAATTTTATAGGTGAATATAATATTTTAGGGTTGATTTAATTTATTTATTTCTAAGAAATCAACTTGTAATGACTTTCAGAAATACCAAATACTAAATAGTGTCCAAATTGAAATAAAAGAGTTTTCAAAACAAATACTATAATATTAAATTATATAATATTCTTAGAAATATAAGGTTTTTACAAAGGCCATATATAATTATATATATTTTATTACTGAACCACTTGATGCTATATTGTGATTTTATAGTATGTTTATTAACCATGTATTATAATTACACAAGTAGACATTGTAAAAGTTAAACTATTTAACTATGAGTTAAATCTAAAAGATAAGGTTAATATAGTGACCTACACTTGCATAAAACCAATTGGTTGAGAATATTTAGACTCATAAAAATCTTATCCTAGATATAAATCCATTTGGAGCTATTAAAAACCGAAAACTATTTTATAATAAATTAATATTTCAAGATTATCCTAAAGTTTTTCTCACCTCTCTTCTAAAAGGGCACTCCACCTTATCTAAATTTCACACCTCCAAAGCCATTTATATCAGAAAAAACCAGCTCATGTCACCTAAAGAATACCCTCAATTCATCCTAGAGTATTTAATTTTATCATAAATCTTACTTAAGTATCACTTTTTTTCAAATCAAAAGGAAGTTCCCGAATAAGAGGTAATTATTTCATCACCTCTTTTAAAGTTCTTTTCTTCTTCTTCCACTTCCTCTTTCTATGTTATTTCCATACTAAAATAATAAATATATTACCATATACATACATAGATGTTATTATAAATATGGTAAAACTATATTCATTATTCTTTTTATCCTATGAAATAAAAAGTCACGATACGTGCGTACGTACGGCTTACCATCTCCATGTCATTGGGTAGTTTGTTATTAAACACTAAATTATATAGATGGGTATAATAATGATGATAATTAATTGAAATAATGAATATAACACAATAATAAATAATTATATATAATATACCATAAAATTAAACACTATTTCTCCTTCGATCGAATGATATTGTCTCTCATTCGTACGTACAGCTTACCGTCTCCACGACACGATGGGATTCTTCTTCAACGATCACCATTAAAGAATTTTTATAAGAATAAATATATTTATTTAGAATGAGATATATGAAATTATATTCCTACTAAAATAATTTATATTTATTTAGATAAATATTTTTCGTTGACATACTTCCATACTATACAACATGAAAATAGAAACAACATTCATGTGTACGTACGAACTAGCATCTCCATGAACAGTGTTTCCATTTCTTATATCAATCTATTATAAAAAATTTATATTAGAAATATATATGATATATAAATAATTTTTTATTTTCTGGAAGTTTTTAAATCATGATATATGTTATACGATTAATAATAACAAGTTAAATCACATACGATAAAGAAAGCGATTATTATCAGAAATGTTACATTAAAATTGAAGATATAATTAAATGGGTAGTATACAGTAATAAATGAATCATATATGATATAATAAACATTAATGGGGTTCTGTTATAATTTAATAACATACAATGGTCCTTAAAAATTAGGTTAAATGTAACGTTGACTAAAGTAAAGTACAAAGTAAGGGTTAATTCTGCAATCTCATTGTTATCCGAGATTTTTTATGTGTCAGTATTTACAGATAAATATTTATCATCCGTGTCCATGTTTAATAAAAAAATTTCAAAAAAAATATTATAAGGTTTTATATAATGTAGTCTTTAACTAGATCATCATTTCAAATGTTTTAAATAATCATTTCTTAAATCTATTTAATTAATCTTCATGTTTTCAAAATGATTACAATGATTTACTTATATGGAACTGATTGTTTTAAAATGTCAATTATTTTCCAAAATTTCAAAGTGGTTAGGGACCCTTTGATTCAAAAATATCTTTTTCAATTACTTCATTTGAAAATTTTTTAAAGTTAAATGATTTCCAAAAGGTTATATTTCTCTTAAAGAGTTTTACTTAACATTTTCAACTATATCAACATCCATTACTAGATATTATTCTTGATTTAGGTTGATTTATTATAATTAAACCATACATATTGTATTTAATGAGTTATGATATGTTTCAATATGGATTAATATTTCAATACCACTCATGTTTTATGGTTAAAGTATTGAAATTTTGTAATATTGTTTTAATACAAATGTTTATGTTATGTTTCAACATTTTCATATGACGAATGAATTGGACTTAGTAAGTGATGGACATGGCCCGCTATAGACCCTTGAAGCATCGGTAGATATCATGATACAAATTAGTGTCTTGAAACAAGGCATTAAAAAAAGTTTTATTTGTTTTCATGGTATGAGGCCTTGACTATGTGGTTATGATCTCCAACATTATGCATTTCATCATTATGAAATTAGTTATTACATGTGACTATTTGACTAGTATAATATTAATGATCATTTTATATGGTATTGTTTGATTTGTTTTTTTTTTCAAAATATGTTCATGTTTATGTTTAAAAGGTTTTTGTTTTGTAACTCATCTCGGATTAAAAGTTTATAGCTTCACCAATAATGTTTATTCTTACTGAGCATTAGAGATCACCCCTTTCTTATGATTTATTTTCCAAGGTCACCAATAAGTATATTATGATTCATATGAAGGATTAATATAAAGAAATAATGGATTTCTAAAAGGATTATTTACGATGTGTTTTATGTTATAAATTTTAATGTAAAGTTCAAGTATGTAATCTATTTTATCAGACTAATGAATTGGTCGGTCATTCAGGACATGATTCCTTGAAATCATGAAAATGTATTAAAATAATGCACTGAACCTAGGATTCAAGGGACGAGGCATTATATTTGGTATCAGAGTAATTTTAGAAAAAACCTTGGAACTAGATTTAGAAAAACAATAATTAGAAAACATTACCCTATGATAATCATTGAGGATTAGTATAGAAGAACATCCAAAATTTTTAGTAATGAAAATATTAGGTATTGTTTCCACGAAACACATCCATGTCTTGATACTACAAGTGGACGTGGTTCTGGAACAAATGTACCTAGGAGTGAAAACTATGAGAATGAGTTTCAGGCTTCACCCGGGGTATCCTGGTACATGACAATGGGCCTTACTATGTACCTTTTTTGACACTCCTAGGGGATATGATTATGATAATTCACATTTTCATTACAAACCATTATGAAGGATTTATGAGTAAATATGTCAGTAAAGAAACAATTTTATGATTATGAGACTGGGTGTGTGAAAGTCATCAATTAATGTTGAAAATTTTTATATTTTTTCCATTATAATGTTTGATATGATATAACCTAGTGTACGTCATCATTTAGAAATGGCTCCTAGTAGAAACAATGATAACACCAACAATATGCATTATCTAATGAGTCAGAATGATCAAATATTTCATGGTCTTAAGACAAAATTTAGAAGGGAAATAACTTCTCATATAATCTCATCATATGCAGAAATGAAATCACGTGTTAATAAGATAATTAATGAATTCTCTGAGCCCTATGGCATTTAAGGGAAATAAATGATGAAGAGGATGTAAGAGAAAAAGATACATAAATGGAAGAAGGGAAAGAAGGAATGTCCCAATGTGATAACTATGGAAAGAATCACCTTGGTAAATGTTTGAAGGGAATGAGAGTTTTTTATAATATGGAGATAATGGACACCATGTTCTTGATTGTAAGGGTAAGAAAAATGTTTCAAATGTGCAAAGATTCATCTGTAAGGAAATGAGACACTACATGAATCAATTTCCCAATCATCAGAGTATACCCCAAATAATTATATTGGATAATAATAAAGTTATGATACTACCAAATAAGAAGAGAAATGATTTGTGTTAATAGGTTTTTATTAAATAATTGTGTCATTTGAGTATTGTACTATTGATGTACAATTTATAAGAATTTTAAAGTATATACAAATTGTACTACTGTACATTTTCATTAAGGATTTGATATTTTATTGTACCAAGTAATGTGAAACAGTTTCAATTTAATAATTTTGGAAAATATATGGTTGGGGGGAATAAAACCATTAATATGTTTCTAAAACTGAGATAATTATTTCAGAATAATATATGATTTATTTGGACTAATTGTATTGGATATTCTTGACTTCCTTGAATCTAATTAATTGTTTGTTTATTCCATTGTTGTTGAATTTTTCAACATCTTTGGATATAAGGAGTATATAAAATATTTTATAAGGATTAAGGGAGAATAAATGTAATAAATAAGGTTTTATGGTAATTTAGGGTGTAACCATGTTTTAAGAGAATACATGATGAAGGTATTTACTTGTTATTATGTGTCAAAAAGAGATCTTCATTATGTTTACCTTCCTTAAAAATTTTGGACTGTGAGTTTGGGAAGATGTATTTTGGATAACTCTAATGGTTGGAATGGAATATGTTTTACGTTGGATATTATTGTTTATGGTTAAAATTTTCTAATGATTATTTTTTGATGTGTATAAAAAGGAAAACTTAGAGGTTGGGTGATAACCCATCTTGTCTGGCAAGGCTACGAGACTTGAACCAACAACTGAAGGGTGACAAGGGCGCATCACCTACCACTAGCCTATATGATGTCTTGGTTTGTATAATTTATTTTTCATTAAAGGTTATGAAAAATTAATTATAAATTCATTTTTTTGAAACACTATATGATTAGGTTTAATAGAATATTTTTGAGTTCTATTATCTTTTAGAGGGAAATGTGAGTTTGTGGTAAAAATTAATTGAAGGATGGAAATATCCATGTAATGTATTTTTAAATATTATTCTATAAAGAAATTAATTTTTATACTTTACAGAATTTATCTTCAAATGAAAACATTTTTTTATCATAATACCTTATGTTTTATTGAATCGATGATATTTTTTATCATAATAGATTTATGGCTTTGAGGCCCTCAATATTCCATTTATTGTTATGTTCTGTTTGATTGATGACCTCAATCACTCCCTATAAATATTTATATTTTTTCACCAATTATGTGTCTCTAATTTATTAAAATCTTCTCCTTTTCAATATCATAATTTAGTGGTGACTTTTTCATTTCCATTTCCGTCTTATTAAGACTAAATTGTATAAATCCTATTTCATATGCCGGTTTTCCACAAAGGTATTTTATATTTTCAACCATTAATTTCTGAAGAAATATTTGAAATTGTGAGGATTCAATTTATTGAAGCATGGGACAATCTAACACCCCATGATTTCATAGTACACTGTCTCTTTAAAATAATTCATAGCTAGCGCTACACGAAACCCCGAGTCTCAGCGCATAACAACCTAACAAAATAGTCATTTAAAAAGTGGTTATGAATAATATTACCCAAATGTTGAATTATATACATATCCAATATAAAATTAAAATTAAACATTTTTTTTCTTAGACATAATATAAGGATAAATACAATTTTCAGATAAAAGAAGTAATTTTCAAAAAATGCAGTTTTTTCGCCTTTTAATGGAGATCCCTTTTTAAATCCAATACATTACACTTTTCTATATTAAATTTAATGGAATTCAATTATATTTTTAATAGGGACATAAAAAACTTAATTTAGATTATTTTTTGGTTCTTTCTAATAACATTCTTATTTTGAGGAATAGTAAAAAAAATACTAAATTTTAATAAAAAAACAACTTTTTTAACCAAAATAATTTATCAAGTTTAATTATAAATTTTAATGGTTTTGAAGTATAATTAGATTTGATTTTTATCTTTTAATCCAATTTTGGTCATTGGAAGTAATTTTACACTTAAATTGGACATAAACACATATCAATATTTTGATAGTTTTTATTTCTCAAAAACCTGCTTTATGGCTTTTAGAGCAGGAATTAATTTTAAATTAATTAATGAAACCTCTATGTTTTGAATTTTTTAAAAAAGAAATCATTTCTGATTTTTGAATACCAAAATTATCTTCAGGTGAAATTTTGGTTTTTTTTGAAAGCATTCAGTTTTTGATGAATAGTGAAAACACTACGTTGTAGATTAAAACAGACTTCTGCATTTAAATAATTATTTTTAATAAAAAATTATCTTAAAATAGATAAATAATAAGAAAAATTATTAAAATTTAATTCATAGGAATCATTTTATAATAACATTATATATATAAAATTTTATTGAACTATTTTAACATGTTTTACCCACCTTCTATGCACATTTACCCACCTTCTATGCACATTTTCAAATTTGCATAAAACATATTTTTATTGATTATATGATTTTAATTTCAAAAATCAGAGAGTTCTGTTTGAAATCAGTAAGTAAAATATGGTTCAATAGGATGAAAATAAGTTTTGGTGAATAGTAACTTTTGAATTTTATTTACCAAGGTTAAAAGTATATTTGATAATTAAATGAAAAAATAATATTAAAATTACCCCAAAACATGTCATAATTATATTAGATATGTTTCATTTGACCAAAATAAACCTAAACAAGCAAATAAGATCTTTTTTATCTATTTGGTTTAGATTAGGTCATTTATTATATTTTATTTTAAGAAGACTTAAAAGTGTTAAATTCAATGTTTAACAACTAAACAGTTTTTAATATATGATTACACATAATATAATTTCTAATAAAAATATTCATTATAATGCAAAAAAATATATTCCTATATCATGGTATTTTATTTATAACATGTTAATTGTTCCTTATATGTAATATATCATCCAATAAAACACTTTCTTACCATCGATATGATGATATTGTCGCTTGTGCGTGCGAACGGATTGCTGTCTCCACGACGCGATGGGACTCATCTTCAACAATAAACATTAAAGAATTTTTATAAAAATATATATTGATTAAGTTTAAGATATGTGAAATAATATTTCTGCTGGAATAATATTTATTTATTTAGATCAATATATATCTACTCTTTTCTTCTAAACTATACGATAAGAAAATAGAAACAATGTTCCTACGTACATACGGACTACCATCTCTATGAATGGAATTTCCATTTCACAAATATATATTTTATAAATATTTATATTCTAAAGGTATATGATATATATATAATGTTTTAAATTTGATAATTATTTAAATCATGATCTAAGTGATACAATCAAGAATAACGATTTAAAACATGTACAATAAATAAAGTGATTATTACCAGAAATGTTACTTTAAAATGGAAATTATAATTAAATGTGTAGTATAAGTAATAAATAAATCATATATGATTCCATAAATATTAATATGGTTCCTGTATCATTTAATATAATACTATGGTCATTATAAAGGATGTTAAACGTACCCCTGACTAAAGGAAAGTACAAGGTAATGGTTAATTCCTTGATCTCATTATTATTCGAGATTGTTTATGTATAAGTATTTAGTGGGAAATATTTTTCATTCATGTCATTTATTCATAAAATAAATTACAAAGGAATATTATAAGGTTTTTTATAATGTACTATTTAACAAGATCATCATTTTAAATGTTTTAAATATATATTTTCCGAAATCTATTTTATTAATGTCCATGTTTTGAAAATGATATTAAAGATTTATTTATATGGACATGATTTTTTAAAAATGTTAATTCATTTAAAAAGATTAAATGTGGTTTGGGAAACTTTGATTCAAAAATATCTTTAAAATTACTTCCTTTATAAATGTGTGACTTTTAAATGATTTTAATAAAGGGATATTTCCCTCAAAGAGTTTTACTGATCATTTTCAATTATGTTAACATAATTTACTAGATATTATTCCTAATTGAGGTTGATTTATTATAATTAAATATTTCATATTGTATTTAATGAGTTTTGATATGTTTGACTATGGATGTACTATTTTTATACCATTCGAAGTTGAAGTATTGACATTTTCTATTCTCATTTTAATACTAATGTTTATGTTATATTTCAAAATTTTCATATGAGGAATGCATTGGACATAGTAAGTGATCGGAAGGGCCCGCTATAGCCCCTCGATGAATCATTAGGTCTCAATAAAAAAATTAGTGTCTTGAAACAAGGCCTTGAAAAAAGTTTTATCATTAGTCTTGGGACAAGGCCTTGACTATGTGGTTATGATATCTGACATTATCAATTTCCTCTTTATGAAATTAGTTATTACATGTGATTATTTGATAAGGAGAATATCCATGTTCATTTTTATATGGTATTTTTCGATGGACTTTTTCCAAATTATGTTCAAGTTTGTGATTAAAAGGCTGTTGTTTTTATTACATGTCTTACCTTAAAATTTTACAGCTTCCGCTATATTGTTTATCCTTACAGAGAATCTAAGCTCTCCCCTTTCTTTTGTTTTATTTTAGCAAGATTCCAAGAATTATATTGTGATTCATATGTAGGTTTAATTAAAAGAAATAATGAAATTATCAAAGGATTATTTATGCTGTGTTTTATATTAGAAATTGTAATGTAAAGTTTATCTATGTATTCTATTTACAAAGACTTCTAAACTGATCGGTCCTTTGGGACTTGATTCCTTGTAATCATGCCAATGTATTAAAATAATGAACCAGATCTGGGCTTCTAGGTTAATGTTATTACAGTTGGTATCAGAGGAATTTTAACAACCAACATGGAAATAGATTTAGATAATCTCTGATTAGCAAACATTACCGTAAAATGGACATTGAGTATTTGTACAGAAGAACATACGAAATTTGTGGTAATATAAATATTGTGTGGGTTCTCCAAACAATAAATCCTAGTTAGGATACTCTATGTGGACGTGGTTCTTGAATAGATATACCTAGGAGTGAAAAACTCCGACAAAGAGTTTTAGGCATGAACCAATGTATCCTGGTACATGACAAAAAGCCTTACTGTGCACCTAGTTTGACACTCCAGGGGGATATTCTTGGGATAATTCACATTTTCATTACAAACATTTTTAAAGGATTTAAGAGTAAATATTTCATCAAATAAACAATTTTTATGATTATGAGACCTGGTGTGTGATAATCATTAATTAATGTTGAAAAGTTTTCTAGTTTTTCGATCATAAAGTATGATATGATCGAACCTAGTGCATGTTATCATTTAGAAATGGCGTCCAGTATAAGAAATGAGAACTCCAGCAATACACATGATCTTAAGAGTCAGAAAGATCATATATTTCATGGTCTTAAGACAATATTTATAAGCAAAATAGTCTCCCACATATTCTAATCATATGGAGAAATGGTATCATGGGCTTTTCTTATAATTGTGGAGAAATAGGACACCTTGTTCAAGATTTTAAGGTTAAAAAACGTTTCAAATTTAAAATTCTTCATCGACAAGGAGTTGGTACACTATGCCAATCGATCTCTCAATCATCCGAGTGTACCCCAAATAATGTTATTGAATAATAATCAAGTTATGATACTAACACAGATGAAGAGGAATGATTAATGTTCATAGGTTGTTATTAAATAATTATGTCATTTGAGTATTGTATTAATTATGTAGAAGTTATAATAATTATTATGTATATATGGATCTTACTACTGTACGTTTTTAATAATGATTTGAGGTTTTAAGGTACCACGTAAAGTGACACATTTTCAAGTTAAGCATTTTGGAAAATATATAGTTAGGGTAAATATAACCCTTAATATGTTTCTGAAACTGAGATAATGATTTCTGAATAAGATATGATTGATTTGGACAAATTATATTTGATATTCTTGACTACCGTAAAACTGATTATTTGTTTTTTATTCAATCATTATTGATGTTTACAAGATTTTTGGATATAAGGAGTATATATAGTATTCTATAAGTAATAATGGAGCATGAATGTAATCAATAAGGTTTATGGTAATTCAGGGTGTTACCATGTAACACCCCAAGCTTATACGGTACGTTTCCCTTCGAATAATGCGATAGCGTGTGTTGTACGCAACCTCGAGTTCTAACACACACCACAACTAATTAAACTAACCGTTGGGAATAGTAATACCTACTTTTTGAAATCATATATATTCTATATTTCAAAATGGACTTCATTTTTGGATTCGTAATATCAAAATTAGCCTAGGGTGAAATTTTGGTACATTTCGGATAACTTTCATATTTTGATGAATAGTGAAAATTTCTAAATTTTAATTAAAAACAACTTTTTTAATCAAAATAATTAATAGTGATAAATTATGAATTTGAGTGGTTTTAAAGTATATTTAGAATATATTTTTACCATTCAATTTAATGTTTATCATTGGACATAATTTTACAATTAAACCGAACATAAACAAGTGTCAATCTTTTGATAGTTATAATCTCTTAAAAACACGCTTTTTGTTTTGACAGCGGGAATTAATTTTAAATTAATTTCTGCCACTTCTGTGTTTTGAATTTAGGAAAATGGATTCCATATTTGGAATCAGGATGTCCAAATTATGTAAATAGGTAACTTTTATTTTTACACATTTTGAATAATTACTGCGGTAAATATTTTATTTACCATGGTTAAAGGGTAAATCCGGTAAATAAGGGTTAAAAAAATAATATTATAATAATACAAAATTACCCTAAAACATGTCCTAACCTTATTGGTGGACACATACCCGACCATGGGAATCCTTGGGTCAATTTGGGGACCCCTTGGAGCCACTTGTATGTGGTAGGGACACATTATATTAATAAAGTTAAAATAAAAATAAAAATGGCATAAGCTTACATCTTCTAGAAGAACAATTTTTAAATAGGGTTATACATGTTGGATTTTATATTATAAATATTCATTAGAACGATAAAAAGATTTCCTACATGATGATATTTTATTTATAATTTTTAGACATCAAATAAGTTAAATTATTAATGACACAATAATGATGAAATGTTTACCTCATTAATAAATCATTTAAATAAATAAGATTATAATGATTAAAATATTATCTAAAACCTGTCCAATTCTTATTGGTTGATGTTATTTAGAATATGAGTCATCTTATCTTCGACCTCAATGATTTTTGGACCATTATAAACCGAATATAATTATATTATAAAGTAATACTTTCACTCTTTCCTAAAGAGCCCCTCCTCTCCCTTATAAAAGGAGACCATTTCTACTCATTCTTCACACCTCTCAAGCCACTTGGCTCGTCCAAAATCTGCCCAACTAAGCTCCCCACATCCCTCTCCTCCTCCTTGAAGCTTCCCCTTAGGCAGAAAGCATTTCAACAAGTCCTTTGGTTCCAACCAAAGTGAGTTACCTAAATTAAAGGTAACGATTTCTCTTAAATTATTTTCATTTATTTTGCTTCTTCAACCCCCAAACTCTTTTTATTTCCTTTCTTTTGTAACAACACCAGTATCCTAAATATACTAGGATGTTGTTATAATAAGGATTCAAACTACACATACACACAACTCAATCTAATGGATGATGAACATAATGTTTCTGTGGATGGCAAACTAACGCCTCACGAAATGATGATTGTTCAAATACATCTTACCGCCTCTCATGGTGGCCATTATGATGGCACTGTAATTAAATATGATATTAATGATATATATTTTATATATAAGCTTCTGTAATTCCATTTTATTTCATACCATTATTCGTTTCATGTTGTATATACATACGATAATTTCATTTGAGGAAGTGCGGACTACCGCCCCCTTAAAATGATATGACTCGTTCATACCACACATGGAACGTATAAAGGATGGTGTTAACGAAATTAAGTAACATATATAAAATATTATATTATACTGTAATAGTAATATACCTATGTATCATTTGGATTCAATTCTTTTAAAATAAAAATTAAATGGAAGTAGCGTTCGTGCGTACGTACAGACTACCGTCTCCACGAACGCGATGAGATTCATTCTCCATCGTATCCATTCAAGTATAATTATCATTTGATGATTTAAAAATGATGTTTAAGGACTTCATACCATTCTGGATTTGAATAATATGAAACTTATCCTTTACAAACATGTCTTACGTAACAAAACATACAAAAGAAAACAAGTGAGTTCACACCCGAAACAGCAATAATACTAAGATATTATTATCAAATCAATATTAAAAGATCATATATGATATCATATTAATGTATATGATTCTTGTATAATTTAATAACAATTATTTCACCATTATACAGGAGGTTAACCTACCCCAACCAAGGAAAAGTACAAGGTAAGGGTTATTTCACAATCTCTTCATTATCCGAGGTTGTATTATACGTAATAATCTATTGGGATCTCTTTATCATCCACATCCATGTTTCTTCGAAATGTATTTCAAAACATTTTTACTATTTACAAGAATATGGGTTAAAGTCATTTATACCCTTGTTTGACTCTTTATAAGAGGTTTATAAAGGAATCTTTCCGTCGTTTTCAAAACATGGTCCTTTTTAACCTTTTCGACAGAATTGAGTTAAGAATGTTTTTTTTAACTTATACGGCGGGTGCGGTTATTTTCCGCCATTATAAAATTGTCGAAGCTTTCCATACAAGCTTATAAGAATATTTTCAAAGAAAATGTTTTATTTTATATGGACCTTAAATGATTTCAAAATAAAAGGAGATACTTCATTAAAAAGAATTTTGATTTCATCTATGTCAACATCCTTTGATGGATTTTAAGATTATTTGAAGTTGATTTATTATGATACAAAACTTCTATATTGTATTGAAGGTTTTGTGATATGTTTGACTGTGGATGTGCTATTTTTATACCATTCATAGTTTATGGTGAAATTATTGACATTTCGTATGCTAGTTTTAATACGAATGTTTATGTTATGTTTAAACCTTTTCATATGGGAATTCATTGGACTTAATATGTGACGGGTGGAGCCCGCTATAGCTCCTCGATGCATCGGTAGGTCTCATGAGACAAACTAGTGTCTTGGCACAAGGCCTTGACAAAATCTTATTTGTAGTCTTGGCACGAGGCCTTGGCTATGTGGTTATGATAGTCTGGCATTATGCATTCCAACATTATGAAAGTGGTTATTGATATTGCATGTGATTATTCGATTAGTAGAATATCCATGTGAATAAGTAAATGGCATTATTTCATTTTACTTTTGCCATACTATGTTGAAGTTCAATTTTAAAAGGCTTTTGTTTTAGTAATTCATTGCCTTAAATGTTTATGAATATTTTGAATGTTCCGCTATATTGTTATCCTTACTGGGCATTTGAGCTCACCCCTTTTCTATGTTTTATTTTTCCCAGGTAGTGAAGAAGTAAATTATGAATGACTTGCAGGGATATTATGAGGGGTTAATAGTGTGGATATGAAGACTTTGTTGTTGTAGTAGTTTTTCACTTTGAAATGTAATGTAAAACTTTATGATTATATCTAGTGTTTCCAAGGCTACTAAACCAATCGGTCTTTCGGGATTTGATCTTTCTTGTGATCATGCCAATGTTATGTATTAATGCACCGACTCTGGGTAGCTGGGGTCGGGGCGTTACAGTTGGTATCAGAGGAAGTTTAGTACAAACCTTGGAAACTAGATTTAGATAAACTCTGATTAGAGCACGTAGACCTAAGATGAACTTTGAGGATTAGTATAGAAGAACTTCCTAGAATTTTGGTATTATAGAGATTTTGTGAGTTTTCCGAACAATACATCCCTGTCTGGATACGAGCAGGTAGAGGCGGCTCTGGCACAGATGTACCTAGGGGTAAAACCCGAAAACACCGCTTTGAGCTAGACTCGAACGGGAACTGGTGCACGACAACGGGCCTTGCTGCACTCTTGGTTACGACACTCACGGGGGATATGCTTAGGATAACTCTCACTATCTTTACAAATCATTATGAAGGGTTTATGAGTATATACTTCCTCAAAGAAAACATTTTTATGATTATGGATTATATCCATAAATAGTTCAATTTATGTTAAGTGTTTTATAAGTATGGGATTATGTATTTTGATTCATAAACTGATCTAGTTTATGCCATTGTTTAGAAATGGCGCCTAGTGGAAGAAATGGAAACCGTATCAATGCACGCACTCCATGTAGGGATTTCCCTCCTGCTCAAGATAATTATAGTGGGGATGGTGATGCAACTGGTGCCGATCACCTAATCACCATACTGGGACAACTTACTCAGGTTATGAATAATAACCTTACCCGTATGGAGCACCCTGATCCGCAGCGTGGAGGATCAATGTTAGATCGATTAATGAGGCAACAACCACCAACGTTCAATGGGAGTACAAATCCCTTAGTAGCTGAGCAATGGATAAATTCCCTAGAGAAAATATTTCAGGCTTTGGGGAGCAGTGAATGGGAAAAAGTTATCATGGCAGTTTACCGCCTCACTGGAGATGCTGATCAATGGTGGTCATTGATTCAAAACATGAAGGAAGATGATGAAGTATCAAATATGGAATAGAGGGAATTCAAAGATCTGTTTTTAGAAAAATACTTCCCTCGCGACCATCAAGCGGATATGGAAAGACAATTTCTGAGTCTGAGACAAAAGGAGGATGAGAATGTCACAAAGTATGAGGCTAACTTTACAAGGTTAGCGAGGTATGCTGGAGATTATATTCGCAACCCAAGAAGTAAGATTGATCGTTTCTTTGATGGGTTAAAACCATTTCTCCATCGAGCATTAGTCTCACAATCCTTTTCATCGTACGAAGACATTGTCTAATGTGCTATAAAGACCGAAAAGGAATTCTCTAAGTCTTATGACTTTAAAGAAAAGCAAGAGAAGAAGAGACCTTCTGATCAATCTGGGAATGGAAATAAGGGGAAGAAGGGAAAGGTTGAATATCCATCTTGTGGTAAATGCGGGAAGAAACATCCTGGTACTTGCTTGAAGGGAATGGGAGTCTGTTACAAGTGTGGTGAAAAATGCCACCAAGCTCATGATTGCAAGGGGAAGAAGGAAGCTACCAACGTTCAGTGCTACAATTGCAGGGAGATGGGGCATTATGCAAATGCATGTCCTAAGCGTCAGGATAACTTACCTCAAAAAAGGCCAAGGGATCAAGGCCAGGCTTATGCTATCACTACTGCTGAGGTAGAAGCTCCGAAAGATGTGGTGGCAGGTAATTTAATGGTTTCCTCAAGTTTAGCAAATGCATTATTTGATTCTGGATCATCGCATTGTTTCATATCTTCCCAGTTTGCTAAGAAAATTAGATATTTCCAATTTGATTTAATAAGGGAGTTGTCAGTTAAAACTCCTAAGGGAAGTATCATTGCAACAAAGTTTTGTGAATCAGTCCCCATTAGAGCACATAAATTTTCTTTATCTGCTGATCTCATCGTCATACCTATGATTGAGTTTAATATAATCCTCGGTATGGACTGGCTTTCGGACTATGATGCGAAGATTTATTGTAAGAATAAAGAGGTTACGATTCTTGATGATAATGATAAGGAACACCTTATTTTTAGAGCAGAATCGTCACCACCTAATTCTTATTTAGATCCACCCTCAATAGCTCAACTAAATTCAATTATTGGGGAGGAAGATAATGAAATAACTGCAGGTGAGGAAAGGAATGTTCAAATAGAGTATGTACCTGTTGTAAAAGAATTTGTAGATGTATTTCCAGAAGATTTACCTGGACATCCTCTAGAACGAGAAGTTGAGTTTTCTATTGATTTTATTCCTGGATCAAGGCCTATATCGATGACCCCTTATAGAATGGCCACTGTAGAGTTAGTCGAACTAAAGAAACAACTAGAGGAATTGAGTAATCAGGGATTTATTCGCCCTAGTGTTTCTCCATGGGGATCCCCTGTTCTTTTTGTTAAAAAGAAAGATGGATCTATGAGGTTATGTATCGACTATAGGGAGATCAATGCTATAACGATAAAGAACAAGTATCCCCTACCTCGTATCGATGATTTATTTGACCAACTGCATGGAGCTCAATACTTTTCAAATATTGACCTTCGATCTGGATACCATCAGTTGTGTGTGAAGAAGGAAGACATTCCGAAGACAGCATTTCGAACCAGGTACGGGCATTACGAGTTTACTGTAATGCCGTTTGGATTGACTAATGCACCCTCTGTATTCATGGATCTGATGAATAGAGTTTTCAAGGAGTATCTCGATGAATTTGTGGTGGTATTTATTGATGATATCTTGGTATACTCCAAAACCTACGAAGATCATTAAAATCACTTGCGCATTATCTTGAAGACTCTGAGGAGGCATGAATTATATGGGAAGTTTAGCAAGTGTGAATTATGGCTTCAGGAGATTTCTTTTCTTGGACATATTGTCTCTAAAGATGGAATCTCTGTTGATCCTACTAAGACCAAGGCAATCCAAGAATGGCCAGCACCTACGAGTATAACTGAGGTACGTAGTTTTATTGGTTTGGCAGGTTATTATCGACGTTTCATCCAGAATTTTGCCCGATTGGCTAACCCATTAACGAAGCTCACACGTAAAGGGGTTAAATTTGTTTGGACAAAAGAGTGTGAAGAATGTTTCGAAGAACTGAAGAGAAGATTAGTCAATGCTCCTATATTGACTCTACCATCGGGGAATGATGGGTTCGTTATTTATAGTGATGCATCGAAGAAAGGACTTGGCTGTGTCCTTATGAAGAATGATAGAGTTATTGCCTATGCATCACGACAGATGAAAATTCATGAACAAAACTATCCTACTCATGATCTCGAGTTAGCAGCAGTGATCTTTTCTTTGAAGATATGGAGGCACTACCTCTATGGTGAAAAATGTGAGATTTATACTGATCACAAGAGTTTGAAGTATATTTTCTCACAAAATGAACTCAACATGAGGCAAAGGAGATGGCTTGAATTACTCAAGGATTATGATTGTACGATACACTACCACCCGGGGAAGGCAAACAAGGTGGCAGATGCTTTGAGTAGAAAAGACCATGGAGTTTTGAACAATATGAGAATTGAAAGGGATCCAATTTTCATGGATCTGGTGAAGATGGACATGGGAATAACCAGGGAAGGTGAAACATCAATGCTTTTTCAAATGGTTGCCAAACCATCTTTACTAGAAAGGATTAAGAGTTCTCAGACCGATGATGAAGAATTCCAAAAGAAGATTAAAGCTGTGAATGATGGGAGATTGAGAGACTTTGTGTATGAAGATGGAATTTTGAAATTCGGGAAGAGACTTTGTGTTCCCAATATACCTGATCTAAAAAGGGAATTGCTGGATGATGCTCATAGTTCCAATTTCTCTATACACCCTGGGAGCACCAAAATGTATAGAGATTTGAAGGAACATTTTTGGTGGGACAACATGAAGAGGGAGATTGCTGATTTTGTGTCAAGATGTATGGTTTGTCAACAAGTGAAAGCTGGAAGGCAACAGCCTGGAGGAGTCATGAAACCTCTTCCCATACCGGAGTGGAAATGGGACAATATTACGATGGACTTTGTCATGGGGCTACCGAAGACTCCTAGAAGGAACGATGCAATATGGGTTATTGTTGATCGTCTTACCAAGTCAGCACATTTTCTTGCTATAAGAGAAGATCTACCCCTGGAACGTCTAGCAAGACTATATATTAATGAAGTTGTGAGACTTCATGGAGTACCCCTATCGATTGTTTCTGATCGTGATCCCCGTTTTACTTCAAGATTCTGGAAAAGTCTTCAGAAATCCCTAGATACTGAACTTCATTTGAGCACTGCATACCACCCTCAGACAGACGGACAATCAGAATGGACTATTCAAACCTTTGAAGACATGTTGAGATCTTGCTCACTTGACTTTCAGGGTA
The DNA here is from genome assembly GCA_963277665.1 of Viscum album. Lineage (NCBI taxonomy): Eukaryota > Viridiplantae > Streptophyta > Magnoliopsida > Santalales > Viscaceae > Viscum > Viscum album. Next base: position 1,990,092,945 of record OY728141.1, read on the forward strand.
TGTGGGATCAATATTTACCTCTGGTAGAATTTTCCTATAACAATAGCTTCCATTCAAGTATTCAGATGGCACCATATGAATCATTATACGGAAAGAGATGTCGTACACCAACCTGTTGGGATGACGTTGGTGAAAGAAAACTTGTAGGCTCAGAACTGGTGGAGGAAATGGTGGAAAAGGTGAAGGTAATCCAAAATCACATCAAAGCATCTCAAAGTTGGCAGAAGAGCTATGCCGATAATCGAAGGAAGGATTTGGAATTTCAGGTCGGTGATCATGTTTTCCTGAAGGTATCTCTGTGGAAGGGAGTCATACGTTTTGGTAAGAAAGGTAAATTGAGTCCCAGGTACATCGGACCTTTCGAAATTCTAGAACGAATTGGGGTTGTAGCTTACCGATTGGCAATGCCGCCAAGTCTCTCCAAAGTTCACGATGTGTTCCACGTATCTCTATTGAGGAAATACATGCCTGATCCGACGCATGTACTCACCTATGAGGAATTAGAACTGGAACCCGATCTGTCTTATTGCGAAGAGCCCGTCAGGATTCTTGATACAAGAGAACAAGTACTGAGAAACCGGACGACGCGTCTGGTAAAAGTTTTGTGGAGAAATCATAAGATGGAAGAGGCAACGTGGGAACCCGAGGAACTTATGATGAAGAACCACCCGAGTCATTTTATGCAGTAATACCCTAGAAATTGCGAGGACGCAATTATTTGAAGGATGGTAGAATGTAACACCCCAAGCTTCTACGGTACGTTTCCCTTCGAATAATGCGATAGCGTGTGTTGTACGCAACCTCGAGTTCTAACACACACCACAACTAATCAAACTAGCCGTTGGGAATAGTAATACCTACTTTTTGAAATCATATATATTATATATTTCAAAATGAACTTCATTTTTGGATTCGGAATATCAAAATTAGCCTAGGGTGAAATTTTGGTACATTTCAGATAACTTTCATATTTTGATGAATAGTGAAAATTTCTAAATTTTAATTAAAAACAACTTTTTTAATCAAAATAATTAATAGTGATAATTTATGAATTTGAGTGGTTTTAAAGTATATTTAGAATATATTTTTACCATTCAATTTAATGTTTATCATTGGACATAATTTTACAATTAAACCGAACATAAACAAGTGTCAATCTTTTGATAGTTATTATCTCTTAAAAACACGCTTTTTGTTTTGACAGCGGGAATTAATTTTAAATTAATTTCTGCCACTTCTGTGTTTTGAATTTAGGAAAATGTATTCCATATTTGGAATCAGGATGTCCAAATTATGTAAATAGGTAACTTTTATTTTTACACATTTTGAATAATTACTGCGGTAAATATTTTATTTACCATGGTTAAAGGGTAAATCCGGTAAATAAAGGTTAAAAAAATAATATTATAATAATACAAAATTACCCTAAAACGTGTCCTAACCTTATTGGTGGACACATACCCGACCATGGGCATCCTTGGGTCAATTTGGGGACCCCTTGGAGCCACTTGTATGTGGTAGGGACACATTATATTAATAAAGTTAAAATAAAAATAAAAATGGCATAAGCTTACATCTTTTAGAAGAACAATTTTTACATAGGGTTATACATGTTGGATTTTCTATTATAAATATTCATTAGAAAGATAAAAAGATTTCCTACATGATGATATTTTATTTATAATTTTTAGACATCAAATAAGTTAAATTATTAATGACACAATAATGATGAAATGTTTACCTCATTAATAAATCATTTAAATAAATAAGATTATAATGATTAAAATATTATCTAAAACCTGTCCAATTCTTATTGGTTGATGTTATTTAGAATATGAGTCATCTTATCTTTGACCTCAATGATTTTTGGACCATTATAAACCGAATATAATTATATTATAAAGTAATACTTTCACTCTTTCCTAAAGAGCCCCTCCTCTCCCTTATAAAAGGAGACCACTTCTACTCATTCTTCACACCTCTCAAGCCACTTGGCTCATCCAAACTCTGCCCAACTAAGCTCCCCACATCCCTCTCCTACTCCTTGGAGCTTCCCCTTAGGCAGAAAGCATTTCAAAAAGTCCTTTGGTTCCAACCAAAGTGAGTTACCTAAATTAAAGCTAACGATTTCTCTTAAATTATTTTCATTTATTTTGCTTCTTCAACCCCCAAACTCTTTTTATTTCCTTTCTTTTGTAACAACATCAATATCCTCAATATACTAGGATGTTGTTATAATAAGGATTCAAACTACACATACACACAACTCCATCTAATGGATGATGAACATAATGTTTCTGTGGATGGAAAACTAACGCCTCACGAAACGATGATTGTTCAAATACATCTTACCGCCTCTCATGGTGGCCATTATGATGGCACTGTAATTAAATATGATATTAATGATATATATTTTATATATAAGCTTCTGTAATTCCATTTTATTTCATACCATTATTCGTTTTATGTTGTATATACATACGATAATTTCATTTGAGGAAGTGCGGACTACCGCCCCCTTAAAATGATATGACTCGTTCATACCACACATGGAACGTATAAAGGATGGTGTTAACGAAATTAAGTAACATACATAAAATATTATATTATACTGGAATAGTAATATACCTATGTATCATTTGGATTCAATTCTTTTAAAATAAAAATTAAATGGAAGTAGCGTTCGTGCATACGTACGGACTACCGTCTCCACGAACGCGATGAGATTCATTCTCCATCGTATCCATTCAAGTATAATTATCATTTGATGATTTAAAAATGATGTTTAAGGACTTGATACCATTCTGGATTTGAATAATATACAACTTATCCTTTACAAACATGTCTTACGTAACAAAACATACAAAAGAAAACAAGTGAGTTCACACCCGAAACAGCAATAATACTAAGATATTATTATCAAATCAATATTAAAAGATCATATATGATATCATATTAATGTATATGATTCTTGTATAATTTAATAATAATTATTTCACCATTATACAGGAGGTAAACCTACCCCAACCAAGGAAAAGTACAAGGTAAGGGTTATTTCACAATCTCTTCATTATCCGAGGTTGTATTATACGTAATAATCTACTGGGATCTCTTTATCATCCACATCCATGTTTCTTCGAAATGTATTTCAAAACATTTTTACTATTTACAAGAATATGGGTTAAAGTCATTTATACCCTTGTTTGACTCTTTATAAGAGGTTTATAAAGGAATCTTTCCGTCGTTTTCAAAACATGGTCCTTTTTAACCTTTTCGACAGAATTGAGGTAAGAAAGTTTTTTTTAACTTATACGGCGGGTGCGGTTATTTTCCGCCGTTATAAAATCGTCGAAGCTTTCCATACAAGCTTATAAGAATATTTTCAAAGAAAATGTTTTATTTTATATGGACCTTAAATGATTTCAAAATAAAAGGAGATACTTCTTTAAAAAGAATTTTGATTTCATCTATGTCAACATCCTTTGATGGATTTTAAGATTATTTGAAGTTGATTTATTATGATACAAAACTTCTATATTGTATTGAAGGTTTTGTGATATGTTTGACTGTGGATGTGCTATTTTTATACCATTCATAGTTTATGGTGAAATTATTGACATTTCGTATGCTAGTTTTAATACGAATGTTTATGTTATGTTTAAACCTTTCATATGGGAATGCATTGGACTTAATATGTGACGGGTGGAGCCCGCTATAGCTCCTCGATGCATCGGTAGGTCTCATGAGACAAACTAGTGTCTTGGCACAAGGCCTTGACAAAATCTTATTTGTAGTCTTGGCACGAGGCCTTGGCTATGTGGTTATGATAGTCTGGCATTATGCATTCCAACATTATGAAAGTGGTTATTGATATTGCATGTGATTATTCGATTAGTAGAATATCCATGTGAATAAGTAAATGGAATTATTTCATTTTACTTTTTCCATACTATGTTGAAGTTCAATTTTAAAAGGCTTTTGTTTTAGTAATTCATTGCCTTAAATGTTTATGATTATTTTGAATGTTCCGCTATATTGTTATCCTTACTGGGCATTTGAGCTCACCCCTTTTCTATGTTTTATTTTTACCAGGTAGTGAAGAAGTAAATTATGAATGACTTGGAGGGATATTATGAGGGGTTAATAGTGTGGATATGAAGACTTTGTTGTTGTAGTAGTTTTTCACTTTGATATGTAATGTAAAACTTTATGATTATATCTAGTGTTTCCAAGGCTACTAAACCAATCGGTCTTTCGGGATTTGATCTTTCTTGTGATCATGCCAATGTTATGTATTAATGCACTGACTCTGGGTAGCTGGGGTCGGGGAGTTACATACCATGTTTTAAGAGAATACATGATGAATGTATTCAAATGTTATTATGTGTCAAAAAGAGATATTCATTACGATTACCTTCCTTATAAATTTTCGACAGTGAGTTTGGACTAAAGTATTTTGGATTAGTCTAAATGTTGAAATGGATTAAGTTTTACATTGGATACTATTTTTTAAGGTTATAGAATATTTTATTATTATTTTTGGAATGTTATAAAAATGAAAACTTAGAGGTTGGGAGACAACCCATCTCATCCGTCCAGGCCGTGAGACATGAACCCGTAACTGAAGAGAGACGAGGGTGAATCAACTACAACTTGCCTATGTGATGTCCTTGTTTTTATAATATTGTTTTTTTAAATTTTGAGGGAGAATAATTACAATTTCATTTTTTTGAAACCCTATACGATTGGGTTTAATAGAATATTTTTGAGTTTTATTATGTTTTGGAGATACATATGAGTTTTTGGTATAAATTAGTTGAATGATGGAACTCTACATGTCAAGTATTCTTTTCTCTTACTATATGAAAAAATATTTATTAAACTTTAGGGAAGGGATATTAAACAAAAGTTTTTTTATCCTACTAACTTAAGTTTTGCTGAACTGATGATATTTTTAATCATCATAGATTTATGGATTTGAGCACCCCAATATTCAATTTATTGTTCACTTGTTTTTGATTAATGACCTCAATCACTCCCTATAAATATTTATTTTTTCGCTCTAATTATGTGTCTTTAATTTCCATCAATTTTCTCTTATTTGAGATTATAATTTGGTGATGACTTTTTCCTTTCCCATTCCATCTTATTAAGACTAAATTTTATTAACCCTATTTCTTATATGGGTATTCAAAAAAGGTATATTCTATTTTCAAACATTTATTTTTGAATAAAAATTTTAAATTGCAATGACATAATTTATTTAAGGATGGGATAATGTAAAACCCTAATATTTCATAGTACATTATATTTTTAAAGTAATTCAATAGTGTGTGCTACATGCAACACTAAGTTCACGCGTATCACGACTTATCCAAATCGATGTTTAAATAGTGGTTATAAATAGGATTAACCCCTTTTTAATTTTATATATATCTTATATAATTTTAAAATTCAAATTTTCTATTTCTTATACATAATATAAGGAAAAATTTAATTTTTCAGATGAAAGAAGTATTTTTTTAAAAATGCAGTTTTTCCTCCTTTTAATGGAGAATCCTTTTTAAATACAATATTTTAAACATTTATATATTCAATTTAATGAAATTAAATTCATATTTAGAATAAAGACATAAAAAATTAGTTTGGATAAATTTTTAGTGCTTTTCTGATAACTTTCATATTTTGATGAATAGTAAAAAATACAAAATTTTAATTGAAAACAACTTTTTAAGTAAAAATAATTTATAGTGATAAATTTTATAGTTGAATGGTTTTGAAGTATAATTATATTATATTTTTATTATTTAATCCAATTTTTATCATTGAAATTAAATTTACATTTAAATTGTACATAAACACATATTTATCTTTTGATGGTTTTTACTTCTAAAAAACCTGCTTTCTGGTTTGGACAACGGGAACTGATTTTAAATTAATTAATGCAACGTAAATGTTTTGAATTTTGTACAACAGTCATAATTAATGAATTTGGAATATCAAAATTATAGGTAGGTGAATGTTTTATATTTTTATGAAAACATTCTATTTTTAATGAATAGTGAAAACACTCTGTTGTTGATAAAAACCCGATTTTTCATTTAAATTATCATTTTTAATTTAATATTAATCTTAAAATAGATTAATAATACATATATTAGAACAATTTAAGTCATTGGAGTCATTTTATAATACCATCCAATCAAACACTTTTTTACCATCGATAGAATGATATTGTCGCTTGTGTGTGTGTACGGCTTACTATCTCCACGATACGATGGGAATCATCTTCAACGATCATTAAAGAATTTTTATAAAAACAATGTTCCTACATAAATACTGACTACCATCTCCATGAATGGAATTTCCATTTCACAAATATATATTTTATAAATATTTATATTCTGAAGGTATATGATATATATATATATATAATGTTTTAAATTGGTAATTATTTAAATCATGATCTATGTGATACAATCAAGAATAACGATTTAAAACATGTACAATAAAGAAAGTGATTATTACTCGAAATGTTACTCTAACATGGAAATTATAATTAAATGTGTAGTATAATGTAATAAATAAAGCATATATGATATCATAAATATTAATATGGTTCCTGTATAATTTAATATAATACTATGGTCATTATAAAGGATGTTAAATGTACCCCCGACTAAAGGAAAGTACAAGGTAATGGTTAATTCCTCAATCTCATTATTACCCGAGATTGTTTATGTATAAGTATTCAGTGGGACATATTTATCATTCAGGTCATTTATTTATAAAATAAATTACAAATGAATATTATAAGGTTTTTTATAATATACTATTTGAAAAGATCATTATTTTAAATGTTTTAAATATATATTTTTTGAAATCTATTTCATTAATGTCCATGTTTTGAAAATGATTTTAAAGATTTATTTATATGGACATGATTGTTTTAAAATATTAATTCATTTCAAAAGATTAAATGTGGTTTGGGACACTTGGATTCAAAAATATCTTTAAAATTACTTCATTTATAAATGTGTGACTTTTAAATGATATTAATAAAGGGATATTTCCCTCAAAGAGTTTTACTGATCATTTTCAATTATGTTAACATAATTTACTAGATATTATTCCTAATTGAGGATGATTTATTATAATTAAATCCTTCATATTTTATTTAATGAGTTTTGATATGTTTGACTATGGATGTACTATTTTTATACCATTCGACGTTGAAGTATTGACATTTTGTATTCTCATTTTAATACTAATGTTTATGTTATATTTCAAAATTTTCATATGAGAAATGCATTGGACATAGTATGTGACAGGAAAGGGCCCGCTATAGCCCCTCGATGCATCGTTAGGAATCATTAAACAAATTAGTGTCTTGAAACAAGGCCTTGAAAAAAAATTATCATTAGTCTTGAGACAAGGCCTTGACTATGTTGTTATGATATCTGACATTATGAATTTCATCTTTATAAAATTAGTTATTATATGTGATTATTTGACTAGGAGAATATCCATGTTCATTTTTATATGGTATTTTTTGATTGAATTTTTCCAAATTATGTTCATGTTTGTGATTAAAAGGCTGTGTTTTATTACATGTCTTACCTTAAAATTTTACAGCTTCCTCTATATTGTTTATCCTTATAGAGAATCTGAGCTCACCACTTTCTTTTGTTTTATTTTCCCAAGTTTGTAAGAAGTATATTATGATTCATAGTAGGTTTAATGAAAAGAAATAATTAAATTATCAATGGATTATTTTTGTTGTGTTTTATGTTAGAAATTGTAATGTAAAGTTCATGTATGTATTCTATTTTCAGAGACTTCTAAACTGATCGGTCCTTTAGGACTTGATTCCTTGTAATCATACCAATGTATTAAAATAATGAGCTGGATCTGGGCTTCTAGGGTAATGTTAATATAGTTGGTATCAGAGGAAGTTTAACAATCACCTTGGAAATAGATTTAGATAATCTCTGATTAGGAAACATTACCTTAAAATTGACATTGAGTATTTGTATATAAGAACATCCAAAATTTGTGGTAATGTAAATATTATGTGGGTTCTCCAAATAATACATCCCAGTCAGGATACTCTATGTGGACGTGGTTCTGGAATAGATATACCTAGGAGTGAAAACTCTGACAAAGTGTTTCAGGATTTACCCAAGGTATCCTGGTACATGACAAAGGGCCTTACTGCGCACCTAGTTTGACACTCCATGGGGATATTCTTGGGATAATTCACATTTTCTTTACAAACATTTATAAAGGATTTATAAGTAAATATGTCATCAAATAAACAATTTTTATGATTATGAGACTGGGTGTGTGATAATAATTAATTAATGATGAAAATATTTCTAGTTTTTCGATCATAAAGATTGATATGATCGAACCTAGTGTATGTCATCATTTAGAAATGGCGTCCAATATAAGAAATGTGAATTCCAGCAATACACATGATCTTAAGAGTCAGAATGATCATATATTTCATGGTCTTAAGACAACATTTATAAGGGAAATAGTCTCCCACATATTCTAATCATATGGAGAAGTGGTATCATGTGTTAATAAGATAAGTAATGAATTCTATGAGTCATATGGATTTTAAGGGAAAAAATAGAAGAAGGGGATGGAAGAGAATAACATGGATAAAGGGAAAAGGGAAAGAAGAAATTTCCCACATGTGATAACTATGGAAAGAATCACCTTGGTGAATTCTTGAAGGAAATGGGAGTCTCTTATAAGTGTGGAGAAATAGGACACCATGTTCATGATTTTAAGGGTAAAAACGTTTCAAATGTACAATTCTTCATCTACAAGGAGTTGGTACACTGTGCGAATAGATGTCTCAATCATCAGAGTATAACCCAAATAATGCTATTGAATAGTAATCAAGTTGTGATACTACCATAGATGAAGAGGAATGATTAATGTTCATAGGTTGTTATTAAATAATTATGTCATTTGAGTATTGTAATAATTATGTAGAAGTTATAATAATTATTATGTATATATGGATTTTACTACTGTATGCTTTTAATAATGATTTGAGGTTTTAAGGTACCACATAAAGTGACACATTTTCTAGTTAAACATTTTGGAAAATATATGGTTGGGGGAAATATAACCTTTAATAGGTTTCTGAAACTGAGATAATGAATTTTGAATAAGATATGATTTATTTGGACAAATTATATTCGATATTCTTGACTATCTTAAAACTGATTATTTGTTTTTTTATTCCATCATTGTTGAAGTTTACAAGATTTTTGGATATAAGGAGTATATATAGTATTCTATAAGGAATAAGGGAGCATGAATGTAATCAATAAGGTTAATGGTAATTCAGGGTGTTACCATGTTTTAAGAGAATACATGATGAAGGTAAACACATGTTACTATGTGTCAAAAAGAGATATTCATTACGATTACCTTCCTTATAAATTTTGGATAGTGGGTTTGGACTAAAGTATTTTGGATTATTCTAATGGTTGAAATGGATTAAGATTTACATTGGATACTATTGTTTAAGGTTAAATAATTTTTTATGATTATTTTTGGAATGTTATAAAAATGACAACTTAGAGTTTGGGCGACAACCCATCTCATCCCGCCAGGCCGTGAGACTTGAACCCGTAACTGGAGAGAGACAAGTGTGCATCAACTACAACATGCCTATGTGATGTCCCGGTTTGTATAATATTGGTTTTTTAAATTTTAAGAGAGAAGAATTACAATTTCATTTTTTTGAAACCCTATACTATTAGGTTTAATAGAATATTTTTGAGTTTTATTATATTTTGGAGATAAATATGAGTTTTTAGTAGAAATTAGGTGAAATATGGAAATCTACATTTCAAGTATTTTTTCTCTTACTCTATGAAAATATATTTATTAAACTTTATGGAAGGTATCTTAAACAAAAAATTTGTTATCCTAATACCTTTTGTTTTGTTGAACTGAGGATATTTTAAATCATCGTAGATTTATGGATTTGAGCACCTCAATATTCAATTTAGTGTTCACTTGTTTGTGATTAATGATCTCAATCACTCCCTATAAATATTTATGTTTTCTCTCTAATTACGTGTCTCTAATTTCCACCAATGTTCTCTTATTTGAGATTATAATTTGGTGGTGACTTTTACCTTTCCCTTTCCCTCTTATTAAAACTAAATTTTATTAACCCTATTTCTTATGTGGGTATTCCAAAATGGTATTTTCAATTTTCAAAATTTTATTTTTTAAGAAAAAGTTTAAATTGGAATTAAATAGTTTATATAAGGATGGGATAATTTAAAAACCTAATATTTCATAGTACATTATATTTTTAAACTAATTCAATAGCATGTGCTACACGCAACAATGAGTTCAAACACATCATGTCTTATCAAAATCGCTGTTTAAATAGTGGTTATGAATAGGATTAACCCCTTTTGAATTTTATATATATCTTATATAATTTTAACATTCATATTTTCTATTTCTTATACATAATATAGGGAAAAATTTAATTTTTCAAATGAAAGAAGTATTTTTCAAAAAATGCAGTTTTTCCTCCTTTTAATGAAAAATCATTTTTAAATACAATAATTTAAAATTTTATATATTAAATTTAATGAAATTAAATTTATATTTAGAATATAGACATAAAAAATTAGTTTGGATAAATTTTCAGGGCATTTCTGATAACATTCATATTTTGATGAATAGTAAAAAAAATACAAAATTTTAATTGAAAACAACTCTTTTAATAAAAATAATTTATAGTGATAAATTATATAGTTGAATGGTTTGGAAGTATAATTAGATTATATTTTTATTATTTAATACAATTTTGGTCATTGAAATTAACTTTACATTTAAATTGGACATAAACACATATTTATCTTTTGATAGTGTTTACTTCTAAAAAACCTGCTTTCTGGTTTAGACAATGGGAACTGAGTTTAAATTAATTAATGCAACGTAAATGTTTTGAATTTGGTAAAAAGACATAATTAATGAATTTGGAATATCAAAATTATAAGTAGGTGAATGTTTTATATTTTTATGAAAACATTCTATTTTTGATGAATAGTGAAAACACTCTGTTGTAGATAAAAACCCGATTTTTCATTTATATTATCATTTTTAATTAAATATTAATCTTAAAATAGATTAATAATACATATATTAGAATAATTTAAGTCATTGGAGTCATTTTATAATAATATTAGATATATAAAATTTTATTGAACCATTTTAACATCTTTTTAGCCATCTTCTAGGAACATTTACCAACCTTCTAGGCACCTTTGCAAATTTTCATAAAAGTAATTTTACCACTTCTGTGAATTCTATTCAAAAATTCAAAGAGAAACGGTTCACATAAGTAAGTAAAATGTTGTTCAACAGAATGAAAATAATTTTTTATGAATAGTAACTTTGGAATTTTATTTACCACAATTAAAAGTAGATAAAGTAATAAAAGGTAAAAATAATTTTAAAATTTCCCCAACAAAAATCCAAATTCTATTGGATAAATTTAATTCTCCCAAAATCAACCTTTGTACAAAAATAAATCCCTTTGATACATTTAGGATTGATTATAAATTTTATTATATTTTATTTAAAGAAGAGTAAAAAGTGTTAAATTCAATGTTTAATAACAAAATAATTTTTAATATAGGGATACACATAAGATAAATTCAACTATAAATATTAATTATAAATATAAAATTATTTCCTAAATAATTGAATTTTATTTATAATTTTTAGACATTAAATAATTATATTTATGTATGAATCAATGATGATGCAGTAATTACCTTTTTGATGAATGATTAAAATAATTGATATTATAAATACAAACATGAATGAAAATTGAGACTTTTTATTCCATAAAAGAATTTTACAGGTGAATATGACATGTTAGGGTTGATTTAATACATTTTTTTCTAAGTAATCAACTTGTTATGACTTTCATAAAAAATAAATAGTAAATAGTGTCAAAATTGCCAACTATGAGTTTTTATAACAAAATATATATTATTAAATGATATAATATTACTAAAAATATAAGGTTCATCAAAAGAAATTATATAATTATAGATACGTCATTAATGATCCACTTGAGGTTATTTTTACATTTTTTAGTATCTTTATTTACCATTTATTATAATAATACAAGAAGACATGGTAAAAGTTAAACTATTTAACATGGGGTTAGATCTAAAAGATAAGGTTAATATAGTGACATAAATTTTTCTAAATCCCATTGGCTGAAATAAATTCGACCAATACCCCCTTACCCTCGAAATAAATTCATTTGGAGCTATTATAAATTGAAAATGATTTTATAATAAATTAATATTTCAATCTTTTCCTAATGTGCCCCATGCCTCTCTTATAAAAAGGCACCTCCCCTTCTCTTAATTTCACACCTCCAAATCCATTTGGATCAGCCAACCCCAGATCAAATATCCTCCCAACTACCCTCAATTCATACTATATTCCTTACTTTGATCATAAATCCAACCTATTTATCTCTATTGTTCAAATCAAAATAAAGCACCCGAAGAAGAGATAATTATTTCATCACCTCTTTCAATGTTCATTTATTCTTCTTCAACTTCCACTTTCTTTGTTATTTCCATTATAAATTAATAACTCTATTAAATTATAATTAATGAGAGGTTATAATAAATATGGTCAATGAATATTCATTTTTCTATCCATCCTATGAATGACAATGTCACCGTACGTGCGTATGTATGGGTTACCGTCTCCACATTGTGGTGTAGGTTGTTATTCAACATTACATTTCTTGATGGATATAATAATGAGTATAATTAATTTAAATAATGAATATAAAATGGTAATTATTCCGTAAATATAATATAAAATCCGATTAAACTTTGTTTTACCATCGATATATGATATTGTCGCTCGTGCACTTGTACGACTTACCATCTCCACGACGTGATGAGATTCATATTCAAAGATCACCATTCAAGATTATTTATAAAAAAACTATATTTATTATTTATGATATATATGAAATAAAATTTCTACTGGAATAATATTTATTTATGTAGATAAATATATATCGTTTACATACTACCATTCTATACAATAAGAAAACGGAAACAATGTTTATGCGTACGGACAGATTCCCAACTCTATGAACAGTGTTTCTATTTAATATATCTATCTATTATAAATATTTATATTCTGAAGATATATGGTATAAAAATCATGTTTTGTATTCTTTAATTATTTAAATAATGATCTATGTGATATGATCATGAATTACAAGTTAAAACATATAAGACAAAGAAAGCGGTTATTTCATGAAATGTTACTTTAACATGTAAATTATTATTAAATGGGTAATATAAAGTAATAAATGAATCATATATGATATCATAAATATTAATATGGTTCTGTTATAATTTAATAACATACTATGGTAATTATACAAGAGGTTAAACATACCCTCAACTAAAGAAAAGTTTAAGGTAAGGGTTAATTCCTCAATCTCATTATTATCTGAGATTGTTTAAGTCTATGTATTTACTGGGACATATTTATCATAGATTTCCATGTTTCATAAAAACGTTTTCAAAAAGACTCTTCTAAGGTTTTTTTTAAGGTATAATTTAACTAGTTCATCATTTTTTATGTTTAAATGATTCCTTTTTCAAAATGTATTTAATTAATGTCCATGTCTTCAAATTGATTTTAAGGATTTGTTGATATGGACATGATTGATCTAAATTATTAATTACTTCCATTAGTTTCAAAGTAGTATGGGACTATTCGATTCAAAAATATATTTTAAATAAATTCCTTTATAATTTTGTTTCTTTTAACTGATTTCAAAAAAGGGTTATTTCCCTTAAATATTTTTACAGATCATTTTCAACTATGTCAACGTCCTTTACTGAATATTATTTTTGATTGAGGATGATTAATTATAATTAGATATGGAATATTGTATTTAATTTTTTATTTTATTCATGACTTTGGATGTACTATTTTTATACCATTCATGGATTATGGTTAATGTATTGACATTTATTATTCTAGTATTAATATGAATTTTTATGTTTTGTTTTAACTTTTTGATATAATGAATTCATTGGACTTCATATGTGATGGGAGGGGCCCAATATAGCACCTCGATGCATCGGTAGGTCTCATTAGACAAATTAGTGTCTTGGCATAAGGGCTTGACAAATGTTTTATTTGTATTATTGGCACAAGGCCTTGACAGTGTGGTTATGTTGTCTGACATTATGCATTTCCTCTTTATGAAATTTGTTATTATATGTGATTATTTTACTAGTAGAATATCCTTGTGCATGATTATATGGTATTTTCTGATTCATTTTTTTCCAAATTATATTCAATTTTATGTTTAAAAGGTTTTTTTTATTACAAATATTTCCTTAAATGTTTATAGCTTCTGATATATTATTTATCCTTACTGGGCATCTGATCTCACCCCTTTGTTATGTTTTATTTTCCTAGGATGCCAAGAAGTAAATTATGATTCATATGTTGGTATAAGATAATGAAATAAAGGTGCTATCAAAGGATTGTTTATTCTCTGTTTTATGTTAGAAAATGTAATGTAAAGTTCATGTACGTAATATATTTTCCAAGACTACTAAACTGATCGGTTCCTTGGGACTTGATTCCTTGTAATCATGCCAATATATTAAAATGAAGAACCAGCTCCAGGCTTCTGTGGTCAGGGAATTAAACATAATATTATAATAATAATCCGTATTTAATTAATAATATAGAATTATATTTATTATGTAATTATTATTATTAAGATAATCAATTTGACATTCAATTATATACATTAATTATTAATTTTACAAGTGAAAATAAATTATATATAATCATTCTATAAAATTAGAAATATGTAATCATAAATATTTTAAATGAATTTTAGAATATAATATTCCTTCAAGGAAAAACCTATATGTTGTTATACATTCATAAAAAATGTGAACTTAGACTAAACATTGATCTTAATGAACTATTGCTGGAATCACCTGTTTTGATAATCCCAAATCATGTTTAAATATTGATCATGATATATTAAGCCATTTTATAACCCTTTTTAATCTTTATTTATATTATTTATCCAGAACAATTTATATTCTTAGTCTCATAATTTACAAGCATCATCTTACAGTTTACATTTATCTAAATATAAGTTCACTATTAAAGGCTACTGGTAAAAGCCTTCTATTCAAGGTCATCGTTATAGCTCACTGTTACTCTAGGTTACTGATCCTAGAAGTTTACTATTAAATATCGACAAGGTCACTATCACAAGTATATTGTTGATCTTGTTATCAAAGCACATAGACAAAGAGTCACCGTCACAACCTCACTGCTGTGATAAGGCTTCTGTTAGAAGTTCACTGTCAGACTCTTTCTCAAGTCTGCTATTGAGATCATCACTGTTCAAGTTTACAGTTGGACATGTCTACCATTAGTAGAAGTCTACCGCTAGTCAACTCCTACTATCAAGATAGTCTACTGTTGTTCAATGTCTATTGATGGACATATTCCACTGTTACTAAATTTACCTGTTGAGATAAGCCTACCAGTGGAAAGGTCACTATTGCAATAATCTGATGTTATAGACCAACCGATGAAGTCCACTGATGAGGATATACTATTACATAGAGTAACAGCTACCATTACAAGACATCCACTAACACAAAGTCCACCATTACAAGCCTACAAACAGAGAGCCTACTGATGAGGCCCACAGATGAATTGCATACCGATGAAGTTCACAGTTGGAGGGACTACCGTTGAAGTCCACCGTGTGACATGCACCTGATACCAATCTAATGATATTCTAGTATTTATCTTACCAATTTTATTTATACTATCATAATAGTCATGTCTGGACAAATTAATGAACCTGAAATTATTTAATGTCATTTGTAGGAATATCACGAGATAGTATGAGGTATGAGGAAACCCACACGTGGTTGAATCATTTCTCTTGTCGGCCCCAGAAGAACCAAATGAGAAGAAGATGAGCTTGAAAAGTGTATATATATATGAGTTGAGACATACATCAATAGATATACAGAAGACATAGAATATATTGAATACCCATAAGAGAGACACATATAACACAAAAAATAAAAAAAAGAAGAACAACACTCAAGCACGTATTCTAATGATTAGAGAGCTTCACGAAGATCTATTGAAAGAACCTTTTTCAAACAGTAGTGGTGTGATACAGAGAAATTTAAACCCAAGAATCTGATCATATATACATCTGGAAGTCAGAACTTGGAAGTTGTGACACTCTGTTTTGGAGGCAACTTGCAGAGAATAACCAAAAATTCATTTCCTTCATTCCAACGAGTCCAGAGATGATCTGCCAACACAACAGATCATTCTAAACATATCCATACTGTCTTTATCTATACTGTGTTTTAGTATTTTTCATTTTTTTAGCAATGTGTCTACGTTACACACACTGAATCTTGTTCTTGAACTAAGGGATACTGAAAATCTCCATACCAAACTCTCTTTATATTTGTTTCCCACGTATAACTGTGGAAGAATCCTAGTGTGGCATGGTAGTTTATTTTTCCCACGTATAACTGTGGTAGAGGTTGAAAAACCTGGATAGTTTGGGAAAACTGTTGTAAAGCCTAATACATGCTCTTTATCACTTTTTAATATAATTTCTTAGTGTCAGGTTATCAACAAGTGGAGAGGACTAGGCGTGGACTTAAGATTGAACCTCATGTTTAATTTTTTGTGTTTATCTTTCACTTACTCTGTTTTATACTTATCCGTTGTGCTTATATTTTCAAAAAGAAAGCAGTTCTTACATTCACTATGATATTTAGTTCTGGTTAGTGTGTATATGTGATTCGTTTAGTAAACTTGTTTCAAAACTGGAATTAGTTTTCATACTGATTCAATTGTGGAGTAATAAACCTTTGAGAACCCTGTTGAACAATAAGTCACTTATATCTCTACTGCCTTAATTGAGTGGGCTATTTTAATTTGGGGGATTTAAATCCTAAAAGTTTTTAAAAGAAATTTTAATTGGAACTCAATTCACCCCCCTCTTGAGTATCCACTCCGACCAACATTTGGTATCAGAGGATTAAATTTTTATTTATAAAATTTTTTCAAACCCTCTGTTTTTAAAACTGTGATTTTAGTTTTATCTTAAAGTTATTAAATTTCTGTTAGTTCTAAATTTTATCTCTTTAATATATTTTCTAAAATCTAGGTTTGTAAAAGAGACTATAAGGTGTTGCTACAAATAGGCCACCTTTATTTAATGGTGTGAATTCTTCTCAATAGAAACTTAAAATGAAAATTCATTTGGAAAGTATTGGTTTTGATATTTGGTCTGCTATAGAATTAGAATATGAGATCCCCAAAACTACTAAATATACCTAGGATGATGGTACAATTTCTGATTATAACAATAACTATAAATCAATGAATTAACTTTACTACAATTTAGGAGATGAGTAATTTAACTAAATTTATGCTTGTAAAACAGCTCATAAAATCTGGGACACCATGGATGTTTCTCATGAAGAACAACCAACGTGAAAGAAATGAGATTAAATACTTATACTATTTAATATGATAATTTTAAGATGAGACTTGATGATCCCATTTCTGACATGTACCACTGGTTTAATGATATTTTCAACACCATGAGTTCACTGGGAAAAGCTGTTCTAGAGAAGGAGCATATCATGAGAATATTGAGATGATTGCCAGACAGATGGAGAGACACTTCTATGTCTATCCGAGAGTAATGTGACATCAGAAATCTACCTATTAAGGAGTTGATTGGTAAACTAATAATGTATGAATACTAATTAAAGGTGAACAAAGAATAAGATAGTCAACCAAAGAAAAAAACTGTGGAATTCAAGTCTACTACTTCAAAGAGAAAAGACAATGAGAAAATACATGTACCTACTGAAAGTTCAACCAGTGAAGATTCAGATTCAGATAGTGATGAATAAATTACTCAAATATTAAGGTGATTTAATACGATCTATAGGAAGATGAAGATTTTTAGAAAACAAAACTACAAGGGTAAGTATGATCAACAAGGTAAGTGGAAGAAGGATTGGATGAAATCTGATAAGGAAGATGATATAGTCTTCTATGAATTTAAGAGGAAAAGACACATCAAGGATGACTGTCCGAAGATAAAATTCAAAAAAATGTTTATAAGGACAATAATTACAAGAAATCCATGAAAGAAACCTGGAGTGCTTCAGAAAACATCACAAGTGAATCAGAAGCAACTGATTCTGAAAGGAATCATGCCAACATGTGCTTCATGAATAACATATCTGAGGTACCTGTTTCTCTAGTTCTAAATGATTATTACTCTAGAAATAAAAGTGATTCAGATAATGATGAAAATATGTCTATGTATGAACTATTTGAATATTGCAATATTCTAGAAGATACCTGCAATGAACTAAAATATAAATATAAATCATTGAAGAAACAACATGCCTTGAATAGTAATTTTAAAACAGATCTAAGTGTAGAAAAGGAAGAGAATGCTAAACTGTTGAAAGAGAATACTCAACTCAAATTATCTAATGAACAATTAAGAAATGATATTGAGAATTTCACTACTGTTATGGATACCTTGACACAGTTTCTAGGAAAACATATTTCATATAAATATACAACTGATCAAAGATATCAGCCTGGACGGAGACAAATTAGAAAAACCAAATTTGTTCCAAAATCTGGACAGTTCACTGCTAATTCTGGACCATCTTTTGAGAAACTATTTTCTAATGGACCTAACAAAGTATTTATGTCTCAAAATATGTTTGTTGATTTTATAAAACCTATAAAGAAAATATGGGTTCCCAATGTTTTAATGGATAACCTTTCTCGACCCAAGAAGATCTGGGTTCCAAAATTACCCCATGTTTAATCTATTTTATAGGGTAATTGCTTAAAGAGTTCCTGTAAGACCCTATGGTACTTGGATAGTGGATATTCAAGACATATGACTGAAGACTATTCATTATTCAAGAGTCTAATTAAAGTTGATGGTGGGAATTTCACCATTGGTGACAATGAAAAAGGAAAAATCATTGGCTTAGGCCAGATTGGTAACCCTGACACAATATTAATTTCTAAAGTACTTTTTTTGATGGATTAAAGTACAATTTACTTACCATATCTCAGTTATGTGATGATGTATTTAATTTTAAGTTTGAAAATGATTCATTCCATGTTTTTAATTCAAAAAATGATTTAGTTTTCACTGCATATAGAAATGAGAATGTATATGATGATGATTTAAATTCCTTATCCAAACAAAAGGTTTCATGCATAAATGTTTTTCATAAAGAGTCTTGGTTGTGGAACAGAAGATTAAGACACTGTAATGTGCACTCACTTAGGAAGATATCTAAGAAATGTTTAGTTAGAGACTTACCTAAATTAGAATTCCCTCTTGATAAAGTGTGTAATCCCTATCAATAGGGAAAAAACAAGAAAGTTTCTTTCAAACCAAGGAAATAAATTTCAACTTCTCAACCACATGAGTTGGTTCACATGGATTTGTTTGGACCATCAAGAGTTTCAAGTCTAAATGGGAAGCACTACATTTATGTTCTTGTAGACGACTTATCTAGGAATACTTGGGTATACTTTCTATCTCACAAAAATGAATCTTGTTCTTACTTTATTAAATATTCCAAGTCTGTAGAAAACCATAGTGGACATAGAATTAAGACTGTGAGAAGTGATCATGGCCGTGAGTTTGAGAATCATGAGTTTGAATCTTACTTCTCACACAATGGCTATAGTCACAAATTATCTTCCCCTAGGACACCTCAACAAAATGTAGTTGTAGAAAGAATAAAATCACCCTTCAAGAAATTTCAAGGAATATTCTTAATGAGTATGACTTGCCTATTTATTTTTGGGATGAAGATATAAATATAGCAACTTATGTTATCCATAGAGTTTTAATTAGACCTGTTCGGAAAAGGACCCCTTATGAACTTTGGAATAATGGGAAGCCTAAGGTTAATTACTTTAGAGTTTTTGGTTACAATGTCTTTATTCTTAATACAAAATATAATCTTGACAAATTTTCTTCCAAAAGTGATGAAGGAATTTTCTTGGGTTATTCTATCTCTAGTAAGGCCTATAGAGTATTCAATAAAAAAACCAAATGTGTGGAAGAAACATTTCATGTCAAATTCGATGAGACTAATCCACATGAGCCTAAAACTTCTCTTGAAAATATTGAGGGAGATTTTTCAAATCTGAACTTTAATGATAAGAATAGTGAATCCCATGTAAAAGTATCCCGTTCTGGAAATTTTCCAGAATCTGCGCCTGCTGATTCTAAACCAACGGACAAAAATGAAGATTCTAGTTCAACCCTTCCTAGAGGTACTAAGACTCTAAAGAATCATCATCTAGATGCTATTGTAGGTGATTTAAATAGAGGAACACAAACTAGAGCTTCACTAAGAAACCAGGTTGAACATCAAGATTTTCTTTCACAACATGAACCCAAAAATATTAATGATTCTATCAATGATGAATTTTGTGTAATTTCTATGCAATAAGAACTAAATCAGTTCAAAAGAAACAAAGTTTGGGAATTAGTGGAAAGACCTGTGGACACTTCGATCATAGGCACTAAATGGGTGTTTAGGAGCAAAGTTGATGAGTCTGGGAATATAGTTAGATAAAATAGTGGGCTAGTTTCACAAGGATATAGTCAAGAGAAAGGAATAGACTATGAGTAAACCTTTTCACCTGTAGCTGGACTAGAATCCACTAGGATACTACTTTCATATGTAGCTCATCTGAATTTCAAAATTTATCAAATGGATGTCAAAAGTGATTTTATAAATGGTTATATAGTTGAGGATGTGTTTGTTGAACAACCTCCAGGTTTTACAAATCCCCATTTTTTCAATCATGCTTTTAAACTATATAAATCATTATATGGAATAAAATAGGCTCCAAGAGCATGGTATCATAGGCTCAGCTCTTTTATTACTTCAAAAGGTTTTACCAAAGGGATAGCTCATCCTACTCTTTTCATTAAATGGATTTCTAAAGATGTTTTGATAGTAAAAATTTATGTTAATGATATTATTTTTGGATCATCTAAAAATTAATTATGTATTGATTTTTCAAAAATGTTGAAAAATCAGTTTGAAATGAGTTTAATGGGAGAACATAAATTTTTTCCTTTGATTTCAAATATTTCAAAATAAAAATGGCATTTTTTGGAATCAATGTAAATATATTAAGGATCTTTTAAAAAAATTGGATGGTAGTAAAGGTAGTAACACACCTATGAGTACCACCTGTAAGTTGGATACTGATGAAGATAGAGAACCAGTGGATCAAACCATCTATAGAGGAATGATAGGTAGTCTAATCTATCTTATAGCTAGAAGACCTGACATCATGTTTAGTGCATGTATGTGTGCTCGCTTTCAAGCCAATCCAAAAGAGTCTCGTTTAACTACTGTTAAAAGGATTTTTAAATATATCAAACATAATCCCAAATTAGGATTCTTTTATCTAAATGGACAATCATTTGATTTTTTGAGTTATTCTGATGCTGATTTTTTCAGTTGCAAGTTAGATAGAAAAAGAACCTCTAGGACATGTCACATTTTAGGCAAGTCAATAGTATCATGGTGTAGTAAGAAGAAGAATTCTGTTGCATTATCCACCGCTGAAGCTGAGTACATAACTGTTGGTATTTATTGTACTCAAATTCTGTGGATGAAATACACTTTAATGGACTATGGATATCAATTCAAACATGTCTCTATAATGCATGTCAATACAAGTGCTATTAACATTTCCAAAAATCTAGTATCTCAAGCTAGGAAAAAGCATGTTGATGTGAGACATCACTTTTTGAGGGATCATTATCAAAATGGTGATATCACTCTTCAATTCATTAGCACTGAACATCAATTGGCTGATATATTCACAATGCCTTTGAATTATGAGAGGTTAAATTACATTAAACATGAGTTAGGAATGATTAATTTCATCATAGGAAACCTCACATTCAGACCTTACTATTAGAAATCACCATTAGAAATCACTGTTGGACCACACTGTTGGACCTCACAGTCAGACCTCATAGTTGGACCTCACATTTAGACCTCACTGTTAGACCTCACAGTTGGATCTCACTAATAAACCTAACTATTACACCTTACCGTTGCACCTCACTGGTACATCTCATTGTTGGATACCTCGTTGTTTGTCTTTATTTTTGTGGGAATTTAAACTGTTTTTATTCATATTTATTATTTCTATTTTATTTTTTCCCTAGATGATAACACCAAAGGGGATGAACATATCTCAATCCACCTTCCTCTCTCAATCTCGAACATTGATCTCAAAATTCCTAAACCCTAACTATTCATTTGAGCCCTCAACCATCTATTAATCTCTATGGCTAGAACCAAGCAACCGTCGACAGTCAACTAGGATGCACCAAGGCCAAAGAGAACTCGAGCCGAATCCGGTGGCACCAGTAATACCCCAAAGGGACCTGTCAACCTGCATCTAACGAAGAGATAAATCTTTGCTAAGAAAGAGTTAAGTGAAGAATGGCTGCTGTCGAGCAAGTCATTAGTGCTGGAAGCACTAGATGCCCACGGATGGACCAAATGATTTTCCAACAACAATAGACCATACTACCCGAAACATGTGAAACAATTCTATGAATATCTTATGTTTGAATAAGAAAATGATATGCATAGGAAAATATCCTGAGTAAATGGTGATGAAGTCAGCTTCTCGTCTGCTTAGTGGGCTACCAGTTTGAGAGTTCTTCATAAAGGAGTATATGATTACTATTCTAGAGTGTCTCCTCCAGACAGTAATGTTTTTGAGTACGAAAAAGCTCTAGAAGAACTAACAGGAAATGGAAAATCAAGGAAGATCATTGCACTTGAGATGAATAGAGAAGGTAGGCTTTCATTCAAATTCATTCCGCATGTATTAAGTCCTAGGAGAAGAGATTTTGCAGTGTCGAAGTACCATGACATATTCCTGATGTACTTACTGAAGCATGTAAATAAGATTAACCTATGTAGGTTACTGATGGAACAATTGGATGATATGACTAAGACAAGCTCAAAATCCAATGCGATATTACATGCCAAGCTAATTTCAGTAATGCTAAAGCTAAAGGGTGTGGCTGGAAATCCAGAAGAGATGATAGTGTCAATGAACAGTGTTTGTATCTCCAAGGTTATTTGAAAATTCTTGATAATTAGCTAGAATCCCTGGAACAAGGCATGGGTGAATGATGAAGGAAAGTTATATGATAATATTGACCCAACTACACATCCAACTAGGCCTAATGACAAGAGAGATCCAGGCCGGAAGCCTAATGTGCCAGAACCGTCTTATTCAGATGATGAGGAGGAGGATGAAGGTGTTGTGGACCCTGAAAGAGAGAACACCCCATTGATGTTGGGAGTGATCCTGATTTGCCTAACAGTCCTATAAGGACAGTAGCTTTCAGAGCAGCTAGTCCTCCAAAAGAACTGCCAAGAAGAGAGACTGTTCTGAAGGACAGTGATACTGAGACCACTAGAGAAGAAGAAGCTTATCAAAATATTGTCATTGACATCCCTAAAGAGGATGAGGCTACCGAGTTAGGCCATTATGCTCATGAGACATAGGAGGCTTGTGATAAGGATGAAGTAAAGGAGATTGTTGCTGAAGCTGATGATGAGGACAATAAAGAAGAAGAGCTCAGATTGAGCCCTCTGATAAATAATATAGACAAGACAGTGTCTGGTCAGGAAGCATGAGTGGCATCAACTGCCATTGATATGGAAGTCATTGATGACTCAGTTGAGGGTGAGACTCACCCCAGTGGTGAACCAATATAGAAAACTATTGTCCAATATACTGGAGTTGCAGAGGAGGTTGTGGAATTACCTGGAGAAAACATATAGAGGAGATTTCTCAAGATAGATCTCTAAGTGTGGGGGAGCAACCTGTTTCCCTTGGTTCAGTTTCGGTGTTGTATGACATAGAGGGTTGGTCATCAGATCCAGGGTACATGGTACCTGGACTCAATTATGGAGATTCTAATGAGGAAGACCAACCTCAAAGGGATTCTGTTATCCTACCTAAAATTATTCCAGTAGTTTTGACTGAAAATTTGGAAACCAAGGAGGACCTTGAGTCCTTAAAGGTTGAAATGAAAGAGTTCTTAAGAGAATCAGTGTATGATTTGAAGAATAGCCTTGTTTATGAGCTTAGGAGTGTGGAGAAATCCTTGGAGCTATCTCTGGGATGTGCTGTATCAAGTCCAGTGAATGAAATGCTGAATGATATTAATGTGTTCTATTCTCAAATTGAAAGCTGGTCAGGTGTTGTGGTTGCTCTGAGACAATCGGTTGCTTCATTGACTACCATGAGAAGTTCTCAAAAACAAGTGAATGCTGAGATTTGATACATCAAAGAGGTAGTCAAGCAGTTTGTGGAAGTTTTTGAGGGTTTTAAGACATCAGTCAAAGAACACATGAATAGTCAGGATTCCCTTGTTCAGAAGGTTATTGGTAATTTAACTCGGTATTTCAAAGAGATAGTATCTTTCTCCGTCAAACCCCTTCCATAATCTAGAACCTCTTTGAACATTGACAAGATCAGAAATGTGAATCAGGAAGATCATTCTAAGGCTCATACCAATGGAACCTCTGATTCATAGGAAATTTCTACCACTAGGGAATTCAACAGTTATGTTCGTGAACACTTATGATCAGCTACTACTACTCAAGAATCCATTAAGAATAAGGTAGATTCTTAAATTGAGAAGATCTATAACATCTAACAAATGACCAACAACTTCAAGATTTTTATAGAGAATATGAAGTTGCCTCCATTGAATTAGAAATTCAGGGAGCATGTCACCAAACTGATAGAATTTACCCCTGCTTTGGATAAATTTTTGGAGTATAAAGATTATTTTTTATCTACTATTGAAAGAGGAGGAAGCATTTTTATGGTCTTCCGAAATCTTCTTCTACCCTTTCTCCACGTGGACTACACCCCTATCATCATCCCTCCTGCCTTACCTCCATCTCATCCCAGTAGTTCTTCCACGATCTCTCCTACTAAAGCCATCAGAAGGCTTACTTCACTAATACCTCAGCGAGCTACCCATTATAGTCCCACAGGAGCTTTTGTTGCTTCCCCTCCAGTCATTCCATTAGAAATTCCTAAACATTCTGATCCACCAGCTCATCCTATATCTTCCTCATCCAAATTGAAAGACCACTTACCTACGGATTATGTGGATTGAGTCTGTTTATGTATTTTGATAGGGGCTATTTATTCTTTTTGGGTCATGTAATGTACCTTCACTAATACAAGCTTTCTCAGTTCTCTCTATTTGTGTTTCTTTTTTCTAATCACAAAGGGGGAGAAATACTGTGCTAATTCTAGACTAATGATGTGATTGGGGAGAAAAATGAAATGTGCTAATATGATACTATGTTGAATATTTTCTACCTTTCTCACTGATACCATCTACCAATATTTTCTACTTTTACACTCTTATTAATCTTTGATACTTGATAACTTTTTTGATCTCTGTTTAGTAACTTTATTATATGTGATTTCTATATTTAATACATACTGGTATAATTTGTGATTATCAAAAAGGGGGATATTGTTGGAATCACCTGTATTGATAATCCCAAATAAAGTTTAAATATTGACCATGCTGTATTAAGCCATTTTATAACACTTTTTAATCTGTATTTATATTGTCTATCTGGAAAAATTTAGATTCTTAGTCTCATAATTTAGTTGCATCAGCTTAACGTTTACATTTATCTAAATATAAGGTCACTGATAAAGGCTACTGGTAAAAGCCTTATGTTCAAGGTCACCATTATAGCTCACTATTGCTCTAGGTTACTGATCCTAGAATGTTACTATTGAAGATCTACAAGGTCACTATCACAAGTCTACCATTTATCTACTTATCAAAGCTCACATACAAAGAGTCACCATCACAAGGTCACTGCTGTGACAAGGCTTCTGTTAGAAGTTCACTGTCAGACTCCTTCTCAATTATTCTATTGAGAGCATCACTGTTCATGTCTATAGTTGGACATGTATACCGTTAGAAGAAGGCTACCGCTAGACAACTCCTACAGTCGAGATAGTCGATTGTTGTTCAAATTCTACTGATGGACATATTCCACTGTTAATGAAATTACCCGCTGAGATAAGTTTACCAGTGGAAAGGTCACTGTTGCAATAGTCTGATGTTACAGACCTACAGATGAAGTCCACTGATGAGGAGCTACTGTTACATATAGTAATAGCTACCGTTACAAGACATCTACTGACACAAAGTCCACCGTTACAAGCCTACATACAAAGAGCCTACCGATGAATCCCATAGTTGAATATCCTACCGATGAAATTCACAGTTGGAGAGACTACCATTGAAGTCCACCGTGTGACATGCACCTGCTACAAATATAATGATATTCTATTACTTATTTTACCAATTTTATTTATACTATCATAACAGTAATATCTAGACAAATTAATACACCTAACATTATTTAATGTTATTTTCCGGCATATCAGGAGACAGTATGAGGTACGAGGAATACCACACGTGGTTGAAAAATTCTCCTTTTTGGACCCTGCTGAACCAAATGAGAAGCTGAACTGGAAAAGTGTATATATATATGAGTAGAGACAGACATAAACAGACATACAAAAGACATAGAATATATTGAATACACATAAGAGAGACACATACAGCACCAAAAATAAAAATAAAAAAAGAACATTCGAGCACATATTCTGAAGAACAGAGTGCTTCACAAAGATCTATTAAAAGAACCTTTTTCAAACTGTAGTGGTGTGATACAAAGAGCTTTAATCCCAAGAAGCTAATCATCACTACATCTGGAAGTTAGAACCTGGATGTTGTGACACTCTGTTTTAGAGGAAACTAGCAGAGAAGGACCAAAAATTCATTTCCTTCATTCCAACAAGTCCAAAGCTGATCTACCAACACAATAGATAATTCTAAAAATGTCCCTACTATCTTTAGATCTACTGTGTTTAAGTATTTTACATTTGTGAGGAGTGTGTCTGTGTTACACACACTGACTCCTGTTCATGAACTAAGGGATACTGAAAATCCCTGTACCAAACTCTCTTTATATTTGTTTCCCACATATAACTGTGGAAGAAGCCTAGTGCGGCTTGGTAGTTTACTTTTCCCATGTATAACTATGGTAGAGGTTTCAAAACCTGGACAGTTTGTGAAAACTATTGTAAAGCCTGATATAGGCTGTGTATCACTTGTTAATATAATTGCTTGGTGGCAGGTGATCACCAAGTGGAGAGGAATAGGTCTTGACATAAGACTAAACCTCTTGTTTAATTTGTGTGTGTTCATATTTCACTTACTCTG
Organism: Viscum album; assembly: GCA_963277665.1. NCBI lineage: Eukaryota > Viridiplantae > Streptophyta > Magnoliopsida > Santalales > Viscaceae > Viscum > Viscum album. Next base: position 1,990,120,486 of record OY728141.1, read on the forward strand.
TTTTATACTTATCCACTGTGCTTATATTAGCAAACAGAAATCTATTTCTACATTCACTCTGATTGTTAGTTTTGGTTAGTGTGTATATGTGATTCATTTAGAAAACTTGTTTCAAAAGTGGAATTAGTTATCATAATGATTCAAATGAGGAGTAATCAACCTTTGAGAAACCTGTTGAATAATAAGTCACTTATATCTCTACTGCCTTAATTGACTGGGCCTTTTTAATTTGGGGGATTTTAATCCTAATAGTTTTTAACAGAAATTTTAATTGGAACTCAATTCAACCCCCCCCCCCTCTTGAGTATCCACTCTGACCAACAACTATGAATATGATAGTGGCCCCAATAGCTACATCCAAAACCTCTATCATTAAAAAAATTCACAAATTATAAATAATATATTTATAATGCCAAAAAAACATGGAATACATTTGGATTTTTTTCATTAAACAGTATAAAGACTTATACCTCTTGGGAAAATGTTGTTAGTATAACACTTGATGAATGAAGTATAATTTTAGGAAAATTATATATAAAATTTATGGGATATCATAATTAAAATAATTATAATTATATTATAAATAAATTATAACCCATATTTATAAATTTGGATAGATACTACTGTGGAAATGAAAATATGAATTGAATAGTGGGAGAAAAAGGACCCTTACCTTATTTAAACTTCTTATCCTACATCTGACCCTTAAATACTACCAAAATAAATAGTATTGAAATTATAATTATATGGGATACTTTTATAGGGGGATATTAAGGGTAAAATTTAACATTGTTCATGGGGAAATGAAAATATATGGTATGTATTTATAGGTACAATAAGTAGATTCAAATAAAATAATGTATTTAGTATTTTATTCTTTTTATTATATTAAGCACTCAACTACTTACCATATTGACCCATTACATCCCATAATTAACCAATATAACATTCTATGAATAAGTTAAGGAAATTTTACTCGCTTGGGGGAATTTGGACATTTATAATTACATATAATGTGATTTTTTATAATATATCACAAAATTTTACTACATTTATACCATATTTTTCTTTTTATACCCATAGAAAAAAATTAACTGTTACCTAATTTTGATGTAGTAATTATAAATATTTATTCCAATTTTTATAATTCATCCTATAATTCTGTGAAATTTAATATGAAATAAGGATGTTTCATTTTATAATAATAGTGTATTTGAGTAAACATTACTTTTTTAATAAATTAATATACAAATTAATACAATGAATATCCAAGAAATAATACCACTTATTAAAATAGAATAATCTATATATTTAACATGTGAAATGGATGTAAATTTACAATCTTGATAAACTAATATAGATGTAAAAGTAATTTACACTAACTACGTCTTCTCCCTTTGATGATTCCACTCAAACCTCAATTATTCAAGTTTAGTCTTGGAATAGTACAGAAAACCCCCTAGAGAGTATAACTCTGTCCTAATATGTGATAAATTTACTTTATAATAAATATTACTACAAGTTAAATTTGTGGTTTAAACCTTCCACACTAGTTTAATATTTTCACTACCCATAATATATAACAATTTCAATAGTTACGTTATAACAATTATGTCACCAATAATAGTAATGTATGATACTAGGATAAAATAATTGGTCGTGTCCATCAATGTTTTGATAATTCATTTAATACATGGTTTTCATTAATGTGGATGTTTGTTATGTTACTTATTGTAACATCCCAAACAACCTATGGTAACATTATTAAATTAATTAAAATAGATTGGGTAGTGTGGTATTTATATTGTCCAATAGTTATATAATAATAACATTTACTCTTCTATTTTTAATTTAATTCATTAAAATACACAACATAATACAAATGTGTTTTAGTTCTTTCAAAATGTCTATAAAAATGATAATATTTGTTTTCTTTTTTATGTAAATGTTATTCCACTGATGTTTTTATATAGAATATGAGTGAATAGAAATTTAAATTATACTCACATTATTTATTATCTACTATACTTTCATAATTGAAAATAATAATAAATCTATGTTATTTATTTTTAATACATCATTTAATAATAAAAATAGATTTATTTATTCAAATAATTTACATTCTAGGAAACATTCCCTTTCTAAATTCTTAATTAATAATCCATGGATAAGAAGTTATTCTATGTGAGTATAGATTTACTAATACATATCTGAAGCTTTTTGTTATACAACCCAACTATAACATCTTACCCCTCCTCATTGGAATGAAAAGTGGTGTAGGTGATACTATCATTTGGTGAAATCCGATAGATAGAAAATTCTGAAAATAAATCCCAACTATGTTAGAGATGATTGAGGTATGATTTTCCCTTTAGAAACAAATCAACCAAACCAAAAATAAGAAAACATCTAGATTACAAAGTGATACAAGAATAAAACAATACAAGTGAAGTTATACTAAAGAGTAAATTTATATACCAGAGTACCAATGGAAGTAAACTAAAATATTAAAAAAATACCAACAGAATTGAATACATGAATACAAACAAACAATATAATCCTATGTGACCTTGATCCAGGATTGAAACTCTAGCTCATCCATCCATTCACACATAATAAAGACACATCACTAGCAAAATATGACACCATTCCTTTACCATTGTTCTAATAGATGTCATCCTAAAATGAATCAATGTGCCCAAGTATGGGGAGAGTGTAAGCATAGTTGGATTTCCCAATTAATTCCGAGCTCATACTACTGGGAAAATGACATGTTAGAAAAAAATATATAAAATACTTCAAAAAGTACATTATGAAATTCATATCAAAACCATAAACAATTTCCCATGGAAAGATATTATAATTTTATGAATCCATTTTCCTTTATACAGAATACACATTCACATATCTCTAGATACACACCCATGCAATCTATGTCCTAGTTTCATGCTCATAATTTATATCTCATACATCCACGAAGTCTTCACTATGTGGCCAATCTTCTTCTTCCCTAACAGAACACACCCCATATTTGGGGTCTTGTACTTGAACCCCAATGGTACATGTCCTTTGTTTAGGTACATGTGAAAAAAATGAAATCAAACCCACCATGTTTATAGAAATCCATGAAATATAATTTAACGTTAAACCAATTATTTTTTGGAAAAATTTAATCAAAAAACTTGTGTGCATCAAAAAAATCCTCATTTTTAAAAATAACATGTTAAAATTATTAACAAAGAGGGTTTTCCCAAAGACTTATCAAATATCCATGTTCTAAGACTAATAAAAACATTATTTCCATAATGAAACACATAGGGTTTTTTGCAAAAAAAATCAAGTAAAAATTTTACTAAAACTAATCCTACATTTTATTAGAGACGTATATATGAGATAGAAGTCACCTACCTCTCAATGGTGGGTGAAAATGAAGAATGATATTAAAAATATCTTAATTTAGGATGTTATCTAATTAACATAAATTGATTCAATCAATAACATCATTATTACAATTAAAGAAAATATATCAATACATAACATAGAAGATTTATGGTACTAAGGGAGAGGCAAAGAATAGTTTTAAGGATAATTGATTCTTATTTATGATTTTGGAAATTTAACAATTATTGAATCCCTGAAATGTATCTTCTGGATCAAAGGGAATGCTATGTATATACTTGAGAGGGATAGGAATTGAAGATCCTATGTAATTAAGAAACTAATGAGACTTATCGGGATGAATTAAGATTAGATACAATATTTTTGGACTTCCAACTATACACCGCATGGTTAGGATTCATGGTTGGGAAAATTGTGCACCGACAATAGGGTGATAGAGCCTCAAGGAAATGCATCACATTGTTGGATCACATAATTGTACAATCTTTGCACCATCCCTGAAATTATTTCTTTTTCATGTTTCAAGGTTTACATTGGGGACTATCATAGTTTAGTCATACCTTTAAACCTACCAATTACTCCCAAAACATGTTGCACAGTTTCCTATTGGTAGTGTATGGTTTATTCTACCATACACAAACTGTGAATTTCTATAAATAGCTCTAAAACTTTTATAATATTTAGGGAAAAACACAAAAATTAACCCAAGTCATTTATAAACTAAATGTAAATAAATAAGTGGTTATGTATCTAAAACCTAGGATTCTAAATTTTCCCCACCATTAGCCATTCAATCCCTAGAAAGTATAAAATCATTGGTCTAGTAAAGGAGTTCAGACCATTACATTAGAATTTCCTTTTCATGATACCAAATTTATTTATGAATCTAACCATCTTTCCATAAAAACCACACTTAACATATTATTTTCCCACAAAATAGCTTCTCTTTCCAATCCATAAATAATATATGAATCATAATCAACGAATCATATGGTTAAAAATTTAAATGGTCCCATTGAATTGTATGGTCTAGATTAAGATCATAATTATTCAATAGATATACAAAATTCATGGTACACATAGAACAAATCAATGGAAATAAATCCAACTAATACGTGACATCACCAACATGTTCACATATATTAAAAGTTATAATTTACAATAAGGAATTCTTTTCCTACTTTAAAAATGTTGATTTCCAAGACATGGAGTGATTCACAAGAAAAAAATGATCTCTTACCAAAACTGAAAATGGTCGTTGATGATGATCCACATATGATTTATAATGAATATAATAAATCACCATCATTTTTCTTATCATATTAACAAAACCTATTGTATTTTGTTAAGGGATCATTCTAATTAGTAAATTCTCACTTATTTCCATCCAACAATGTGGAGAATGATAGAGAATCTATATAATTTATCAAAAGGATCCACATGTACCAAGACATGAAAACTAATATTGTCAATGTTATCCACTAATGTAATACGATCCCCCCATGTGACACAAAAATCCATTACACAATCCATAGGAATTTTCTCCAAAATATGGATCATAAATTATCATTGTACATTAATCTTGGGATGATATTCTATAATCATATTCAACTAATCCATTATCTCCCATATATAATCATGTTTCATAACTATCAATGGTAGACCTATTACCAAAGCCATCGAATCTACTCCAATTTCTAAATGAGAATTGGTAAAGACTACAATACACCAGCTATCCATTGATCTTCTATATTGAACTAGAAACTTATGATGCATATCAAGACATACTCTACTACCTCACCTTTAATTATATGCCACAAAAACATTTCATTCATTTTTTTATAGATTTTATATATCCCGATATTAATAGCCCATCTTGAATGGTGGTAAACACTGAGAATTTTTTCCGAGAAAACCAATGTTATGAACATATGATGTCTAAAAAATATCACTGAACTCGCATATAGCTTCTATCTATCAATGGCCTCCACAATATTGAGTTTTGACATCATGGTAACTTATTAAACATGAAATATTTGAGCATTCAAAATCTTCTCAACCAAATCAAGAATAAAATAAACCAAAAAGAATATTCTAGAATTATATTATTCTATATAATCTAGATGTTTATAAAAAATAATTTACATAATATTACATTGACCCACAACCAATTTAGAAAACTGAGAATATGAATTCCAACTCAGTGAATATACTAATTAATTTCTTTTAACCAATGTAAAACAAAATTCAAAGTTAATAATTTTATTTTTTTCCATCCATATTCATTTACTTAGATTAAAATATAATTATTATAAAATTTGATTCAAGAATTTAGGATCAGTATACACCATAAATTTCTCACAAAAAATATTGTAATTTCAATTCATTAAGGAATAAACTATAACATCCAAATTTAAGTCATGTTTTAGGTAGTTCCTCTCTTTAATTTTTAATTTTCATTGTCCATAAGAAATAACATGATCTCCATATATGAGAACACATCCCAACCTAGATTGTATTACATCATAATATACCAAATTGTCTTGAATAAACATTGTAAATGTGAGGATATGTGTTTATGTAAGTGTAAATTTATGTTCTTGTAATTATTTTGAAAATTCATCATTATATTGTAAATTACCGATTTTCCACTAAAACTCTATCATTGGGGATTCTAAAAGGGAACAATCATGTAGAAAACATCTATAGTATCATAAAATACTAAGAAAACAATGTGTCACTAAAACGTTTTTAAGTGGTATCCATGGGATAAAAAATACTATCATTCATTGATCTATAGAAACTATTTTCATGGATTTGACATGGCTAAGGGAATGTACCTTTTGTATCTAGAAATCAACGATTTATAACTTATCATAATGGAGATGCTCCAAAAAATAACCAAAATTATATCTCAGTGTTTCTTATGATTCATTTTTTTCCTTGATACACCAGAATATAATCAATATGAACACCCCAAAATGATTCTAGATACCTATGAATGATTTAATTATGTAGTTCCATAAATAGATATAGTGCATTAATAAGACAAAAATGAATAATAAAAAATTAATTGAAGACATATCTTCTTCTAAAATCAATCTTTGAAATATCCTTTATCTAGAATCACATTCATTGATATCGAAAACGCAATTCATTTTTAGTGAACTACTGAGATCCCTTACTTTCACCAAGTAGATCATAGACTCATGGAAATGTATTTTTCTTCATTATCATAACATGTTTATGATTCAATTAATCCATTTAGAGTCTAAGAGTTCTATCTTTTGGAGAAATAAAACACATGCTTTCCATAGAGATGTACATAGTTAAATAAATTATTTACATTATATCTCTTCATATTGAACTTTCAACTCCCTAAATTCTATTGGTGACATCTAATAAGATAAAATGGAAATAGGCCTAGTATGTGGTAGGAAATAAATCATGAACTCCAATCTCTTATGGGTGGAGACCCATATAAATGTTTAGTAAAAACATCAAGGAATGGGTTGATGGATGTTGTAAAATATGTATTTATGATCACATCATTAGATTATAATATAATAACAACCAACTTATAAGACATCGTACCAAACTCCGGTGAAAAATGTTTCGATCTACTTTCCAATATAACCCAATTTCATCTAAAAATATTATTAATTCCATAAATATTTTTAAAAATAATATCTTGGGAATTATAGTCCATGTGGTAATTGAACTATAGCACCCATTCCATATGAAAAATCCATTCATAAACATCAATATCATGATAAAATAAATAACAATTAAAATCTTCCTCATCGATCGTTATAGAAAAATCATTACACATGAAGGATTTCAACTCTTTTTTCTAATAGGAGTTTTATGTTTCAAAATAGAATGAACTTTCTCAAAAAGAGAACCCATATTATTAACAACACAGTAAGAAATAAACAAGCGGGATGTTCTTGTGTCAATAAAATATTTCATATGGTTGTATTTAAATAGAATCGTATATATCACCATCAAAGGACTAGATAGATCATCCAAGATCATTTTCCCAGGTCTATACAATTCCTTATAATTTTTTTATCTTTGTTAACCTATGGATATTTCATAGGTTGAGGTTTTATTTTTTTCCTAGAATTACCATGTCTCACTTGGTTCCTAGGAAGAGAGTTATTTCTTTGAGCTCATCTAATTAAAGCATACAATGTATGAGAAACATACTATGTGTCTCCAAAACAATGGATTAGATAATTATAATAATAATTTCTAATGATTACCCATATGATTATAATAATAAAAATATCCTAGTTTTGAAAAAAATTCTAATTCCACATTCTTGAATTACTATATTGAAAATATCCGAGCATAATTTTTAGTAGAGAATAAATGTTTACTAATGCCACGGTATTATTTTATAGTGTCCATCACTATAGAAGTATGAGTCAATATTCCACTTATTCTTATTGTTAGGGTTCTATATTTTTTTAGTTCGAAAAAATATTCTCCTTCCAAATATATTTATCAAGATATCCTATTCGACCCCCCGTCTCTTTATTTACCATTTTTTATTTTTTATAATACAAAGAATGAAAATATTTGAGAAATATTTCATTATCAACACCAAATCAAAAAATTATTCTTTTACAAATGAATTTTCCATAAATTGTTTTTATAACTGAACTACATTCATAAATTGATCATCATACATTATTTCTAATAAATTCTCTTTCTTTAGGCTGATTGTATATATTTTCTTAGAAATATGGAATGTTTTAGGATTTAATTGCTGATTAAATAATTCCACAATCTATTCCCATGTCTTTCCTTGTTCAAAATTATTTGAAATAACTTAGCCCAAAAAATGGTCTTAGATATCCTCCAATATATATGTTTTCAACAATACTTGTATCTCTGCTGGTGACCCAAGTAAATCAAAGATTTTATTCATCATAATCAACCAGACTTCTTCTTTTGATAGATCAAAATCCCATCAAAAGGTCAGTAGGTTATTAATTTGAGACTAAATAATATATTTTACTTTTAAAGCCTAGTAATATTCATTAGCCATGTCAAATTATTGAAATTTTTAGATAATTATTTGGAACACTAGTTGGTTTAACTATTCCTCGGGTGCAACCACTATTTTAGAAATTTATTTTGAATGATTCTGATGACATCTAACTGGTTCCCTTTTATAAAATCATAAAAAAATAATTTTTTCTCACTCCCTAAAAACATATAAGTATTAATAATTCCAATTTACTATATAAACACATATCATAATAATTTATTCTCAAAATTCATCCTTTTTGGAAAATTGATATCATATTCCAAATACCACAATTGTTCACTTTAAAATCAGTCAATTTCAACCATTATATAAAAGAAAAAATTTATAAATTTTTTACATATAATTAATCTCAGAATAAAATGTTTTCTCATAGTGAGAATCCTTACATAAAATAATTTTTTCACTCTTATTAGGTAAATCGGTCACATTGATGTGAAAATTCACCTATGAGTGTATCCAAACACTTGTATACCCATATTTCCCTAGTAACATGAAGTCTGATAAAAAGAATAGAAATTCTTTTTAATAGTCTAAATTTCATGTTATGACATTCATATCTATTTGATACCAACCCAAATCAAGGACTTAACATGAATGATACCATTTCCAAATCACGGATTGAAAAAAATAGATACAATTTCCATCTTAAGGACAAATAAACTAATATTGTTTGTAATTTTCTTCTCCTCCTCATTGAATTGAAATGAGGTAGAGGTGATACTTGAATTAAGTGACATCCCCAAGAAAAAAAGTCATGCATTAAATTATAAAGGCTTCTGTAAAATATGGGGGATGATTTTACCATTAGAAATAAAATAACCAAACCAAAAACAATCAAACATATAAAACACTAAATGGGGAATGAAAAAATAATCATAACCAATGGTATGACCATAATTAAATAAAATTAATAGATTAAATATGGAAACAAAATAAAATATTTAGAAAATAAAAATAGACTCAAGGTCTCGAATATTCCCAAATGACATTATCTAAACTAACCAACGACTAAGATCCCAGCTCCAAATACTCCTAAAATCTTCACAAAATCCAGATACATCACTAGATAAATATGATACCTTCCCTTTACCTTCGTATCAATATATGGAATCTTTAAATACACCATTGTAATTAAGTAGTGGGTTAGTAAAATCTCACTTGTATTTCTCTAATGACTTCCCAACAGGAACCACTAAGACATAACTGGTAAAAAAATTCATTTAAAATCTTTTAGTAAACTTATATCAAAACCAAAAAAATTCTGAGGTAAAAAATTATCATGTTCTGAAACAATTTCATGTTATTTGGAATACTCATTCCCATGTATCCACACAAAAATAGACACTCCAATTCATACTAATATATAGTTCCATACTTAGGAGATGCCTCTATTCCATTCATTATGTCATCATTAGGTGGAAAATCTCATTATTACCCAATGGAATACATATTATATATTGGGTCACATCCTTGTACCCTAATAGTACATACCCCGTATCCCATATAAGATCAAAAACATGAACTCACACATACTATGTATACCTAAACCCAATCCATAACATTTCACATAAAACTAATTTTTTGTCAGAAATATTTTTTCAAGTGACTTCTGTGAATCAAAATATTTTCATAATATCAAAATCATCATTTTAAAATTAGTATCAATGAGGGTTTTCTTGAAATCTATTCTTCAACCTTATTTTATACTAATAAATTTAATGGTATTCAAATTAAAAATCCCACAATATTATCAAAATAATTTTATGAACAACATTTAATTATAACTATTTATTAATGTTCTATGTTAATTATAGATGACAGGGAAGCCACCTACCTCTCAATGGTTGAAAAAATGAATAATGGACCAATAAAACTCATGATACATGCTTTTATCTTCTTCCATTAAACATATTCAATCATATATCGAAAATATTATCATTAATGGGAATAGATATGTCCATAAACAATGGGATCATTGGTTTTTGATGAAAGGAATGTAATATATCAAAAAATAATTTTTTTACTTACCATAGATTCTTGACCTCCAATGTAATTTCAATCACCTAAAATTAACATTTAGATTGACAGAAATGGTATCTCAATCCTAATGTAGGAGAGGAATTCGAGATACTTTAGAATTATGAAACTATAAATGATTACAGGGCTTAATGTTTATTAAACCTATGATTTTCTTAATTCCAAATGTACATTGTAGGGTTAGGAAATACATTATTAAAAATAGTGCACCAATTATGTGGTGTTATTATCTCAAGGCCACACCTCACACTGCTAAATCACATCATTAGAAGTACCATGAACATATCATGATTTTCCTTCTATTTTATGTTGAATGGTTTAACCTGGTCTATCTCATGGTTTTTCTCTAGAATAAACCAATCATGTTATATTAGAGTTAATTATAAAAATGATTTATTACTGTCTAGAGATGGTGCCTCGTTTCCACTAACTGTTCACAAATCATACACCTCTAAAAACACCTCCAAAACATGTATAAACCTCCCAAAAACTCCATAAATTTATGAAAAGTTGTTCAAAGGCTCAAATTAAATAAATAATATGTCAATTACTTGAAACTGGTGATGCTACGCTGACCAACCATTAAATTAATATTCCACAATTTGTCTTGTCTGTTTTTATATAATTATCTATTATAAAATAAATTTTTCGTTAGTAAATTATATTATAAACAATATATGAAACACATTAATTATGGTTTTTAGTATATAATGAATTAAATTCCACTTTAATGAAATATTATTCAATATTTCCATATAAAAATTTAAAAATAATTCATAGTAAAGGGAAAATTCAATTGAAAATTAATTTAAATGATTTCTGAAAATAAATTTCTTCATTCCCAAACATATCATCATGAAATACATTGAAAGAATAATATGTAATTCATTATATATAGAATCATTCACCCTACTAATCATTATTTAATTTGATGACTTCTAAAGCTTATTGTGCATATAGAATAACTATCTTATTAATTCTACCCCCAAATAAGTTCAATTTTCCATATCCACTTTATGTTGACCTATTCTCACTTATACATACCTTCCTCAATATTTTCCTCAACACTCCTTATATTTTGGCATATTTTTTCTCTAATGAATCTCACGAAATAGTCACCATAGGTTTACTTATTCTCTTAATCAACACGCTATTCATTCGTGAAATTTTCTAATCTCAACGAATTACATATTAGTTCTAGGGTTGAAGGTGGGTGGTTCAAATAATAAATATATAGGATGATATGATTTGTTTTTTGAAATTTCTTCGATAATTACATTAAAATAGTTGAACATTCACAGAATTTTTCTTATTATTTTTCATTATAAAATTTTTAAATCACATATCATCCCTTGATTCAATTTTGATAATCAGTTGTGAATCATTTATTTCATTATTTGATTACTCACTTATTCTCTCAATGATTTTTTTTTTCATATTTACTTCTTTATTTCAGTTATTTTATAACATCTGGAGAAATATGAGACATTATTTATAAAATGGTAGTGAATAATACCCTTATTAGTGAGAAATTACACTAAACATGTTTCAAATATTTGATGACAGCTTTGATGATTAAGGACAACCACCACCATTATTTTACTCAATTTTAGTCATGAATTTCACCTCAGATATTGGTATGTTGGTGTTTAAGTATTATAATGTCTTTTCTTATAAATTTTTCTAATGATTTATATTGATATAAAGGTAAAAATTTAATATTGTCTTAAATATATTTATAAATATTTCATACTAATCAAACACCATATGGTCATTTTGAAATAATCCAAAATAAAATTCTTTGAAAATTAGAACATCAAGTTCATCTTTCTTAGGTCATTATTGGGTCTCTCTGAAAAGTGGGTATATTAAGAAGATATCAAAACTTTTATAATCCTTTTAGAATTGTGGTCGAAAATTGGTATAGTATTTCATGCATGGGTTATCCCAATTTATTGATTCCATCAGAACCTATAAAAAATGGAATATAGAATTAACACATGTCATTATTCATCATTTCTTGTTTTTTTGAACAAAATTTGTATCTCATAAGTGATATAACAATAAATTAAAACATAATTTAAATTATCCTCTATCTCATATATTGATAAAATCATCTTCCCAAACATTATTATTACCACCCACACTCATAAACTACTAAATTATTAAGCAATTTTGAATAATAAATTAATTATCAGATTATAATCACACAAATGAGGATTAGAAACAACCTGATGTTGATCATATATGGCAGAATAAATTTCTTCTTTAGACATCATCATTTAAAATCATGAATATATGAGTTATGAATCGAGGTATCAGTTATATTATTATGTATATAAATGTGTAAAATAAAAAAAATCAAAATTATGTTTCCTCTTATAACCTATTTCTATAAAGTCTTGTCCCCAAATAATGAAATTGGGATACCTCCATAGAGTAATCTTAAATGTAAGGTCTAAAAAATTACATATTAATGAAAAATGTATATCCTTATACTATTTTAATATTAATATTTATATTAGATAAACATTTTATAGTGAGAAATGATTCTGACTATATCAACCTCACCATCCCATGGAATAATTTCTTATGTGAATTAAAAAAAAGAATATTCAACATCTCCTAAAATTCCTTAAGATTAATTTGACCATCATAAATTGAATTATTCTCATACTTTAATATTTTATCATTATCATAAAATTCCATTTTTATCCTCTCAACCTCATTTGGTTGTAATAGTCTCCTCTTCGTAGCTTCATTTTCATTCTTGATCAATGTCTGAGTAGATATAAATACATTTTGATTTATTTTCACATGTATGGGATGGAAGTATTTGAATGAAATTCAATATAGTTACATAACAATAGATTTTTAAATGTATATTTTATGGGAACATATTTTATCATATAACTTATATAGATAGTCCTTTCTTGGAAAATATTTTTTTAATTTATTTTTAAACTTGTTTGACACCTCATCAAGTATACTAGACTATCAATGGTTATTGGATCATATATAATTATTTAACTAACATTTATACATTAATACCATTAAAAATAGTTTAGGAAATGAACTCCATTATCACTTATTATATATATTGTGAGTCCAAATCTATTAATAATGATCCTATATAAAAATATCATCACACTGGATTCCTTGTTGTTGTGTAGATAAAATAATTCAACCCACATTAAAACCTAATAAATTATTATCAAAATATTCTCATTTACTTTGTATTTTGATTAAAAAATAATACACCATGTATTAAATAATTAAACTTCTAAAATTATATATTTTTGAATATTAAATTTTCCCTAAAATTCTCAAATTCATTAACCAATATCACTTAATAACACACAGTATATTTTTATCTTTAAATAAGATTAGAAAAAAACATACATTAAAGAATATTTTAAATTTTCTGGTCACTCATAGAATTTTATACTCTAAGTAAAAAATATAAATGATTCAAATTAGATGTTATATCCCCCAATTAAATGTACTTATTGATTATTTTATCCCATATAATATGAAAAAGAAATGGAACCTCAAAAAAATAGTTCATTAAAACTAATAAAAAATCATTTGATCATATATCAATATTCTCATAATAATTCCTACATTCAATTTTTCTACAAAATTATAACTATTTAAAATTTGGTGTTTCTTCATGATACAAAATTGTACACGAGGGATTGATTTACTAATGGATTCATCCATATCCTCTTTTCATCTTTCAATCCTTCAAAAATAATGTTCCTTAATAATATCACTAAATTATTTTCATTATTTTTAAAATCAAAACACTAAAGGAATATCACACACCCAATGTTTCTTGGTTTTTCATCCTTCTCTGACATTGTGTACTTTTTTATTTAATATCAAGGAAACACCAAAACCATTAAACCAATCATATAATATCTAAATATATCAATTGTAATAAAAATTATATATATTTAATTTTAACTTATGTATTATATAAGATATGATCCATTTAGAAACATTCAGGATTAATTGATAACATGATAATTGTTTATCATGATAGATCCATGTTAAACTACTTATAGAGACTTATATTCACTTATTTTTTCACTTATTATTGTGGTTTTGAGAAAAATATACCAATATTGATTTATATTGTTCTTAGAATATTCCCATTTTATCTCATAAAATTTATGTTTTTTGACTAACGAACATTTATTTTTATGTTCTTGAGACTAGCCTATATATCTATGAAAATTTTATTAATTCTCAAAAAGTAAGAATAGTTAATCTATTCTAAGTCATTAATTTTTAACTAATGGTATTAATTTACCCCAAATCCTCCATATCATTTTGAATCCCATGATTATGTTTCCTTGAGATTGTGTTTTTTTTCTAAAAATTTCTATTCATTGATCCCTTGAAACTAGATTCTTATTTCCATTAAAAAATATATTGGCCAGTAAAAACACATCCTTAGTAATCCTACATCTGAAAGATACTTTATTAAATTGGAATTGAATACTTAGGTCACAGTTTAGAAGATATAATAATTTATTATTCTTAATAACTACAAAAATATGAGAATTATATAATATTAAAATCATAAGATTTGTTATTTTATTACAAGAACACTTCATTATTTCACCTTAAAATTTCTATATGGTACACATTGTATTATTTTTTATTTCTAAGAGAAATTGGAAACATTATAAAGGTTTTTTCTCAAATTATAGTAACCCTAAATTTAAATATATTAATTTTAACATAATTATTTAAAAAAATGTCACATTAATAACATCGAAATACCTTATAATTTTTATTGTTTGGGAAATAACTTATATAATGCAGGAAGTTCATAAAGAAAATAATAAAAAAATTATCAAATTCTATTAGGAAAGTATGATATCTTAGTTCTCCTCACTTCAATTTATTACTTTAGGTCACACATAAAAAGAAAATGATATGAATAAATCCCAAAAATGAATAAAAATGAAATTGAAAATTAGTGGTCATCATTGATAAATAAAATGGATTAATATGAGAGTATAATAATAGGTATATGACCAATAAAAAATAAATTTAGATCTAACATTAAAATGAGACATTCATAAACCTGTAACCAAGGTTTTTCACTAAGGTGTCGTAAAACATATTAAGAAGGTTATTCACCAAGTTATTATAAACATGTCTTCTCAAGAGATAAATTATTTTCTTAATGTATTGGAGAAAAATAAAGGAATACCCTTTATTTTTTTTTAAGAGGTGGAGCCTCGGCCAAAGTCCAATGCACTATTTATTTCTAAAAAAAGGAGTTACAAAAGTCTGATAGACGGAATCTTATTACAATCCTTATCGTAAAAGGGGAGCAAAACATCAGGCAACCCATCAAGCCAGGTAACATCCTGATTGACCCCTTGTTGGCAAGACAATCAGCAAACATATTTGATTCACGGAACACATGTGTGGAAATGTATTCGAGGTCCATGAGCGAAGCAAGGAATTTAATCCATTGAGAGGTAAGCGGCCATGCAAGGTTCACCACCCCCTTCTAGATAGCTTGAACAACAGTGGTTGAATCACATTCAATCCATAGCTTGTGCCAGCACTTTTTTTTGGAAAAGTCCACCGCATGAATGACACCCATCATTTCTGCTTCCAAATCTGAGGTCATACCATATCCATCGAAGAAGCAGCCAAGGAATTTGCTAAGGAAGTCTCTAAAAATGGCACCATAACCTGTCGGACCCGGGTTTCGTCAAGAGGCACCATCGACATTCCCTTTGATCCATCTTGGAAGCGGAGCTTTCCAGAAGACCTCAAAGGTGTGTTGAGGTTTTCTATAGGATCCCGCAATCCGAAGATAGAGAAGAATCTCAATATCTCCAATAGAATTGTCATAATGATAGAAAAACATTTGGAAAAAATGGAATGATAATAGGTTTATGAAATCACAATAACATTAAATCTTTAAGACAAACTATAGAGGTAGTACATTGATAAAAAGTGAGAGTAATAGAATCCATTACATTGTGAGATTTCTTCTTAATGCTTTAGAGGACTTTTTTATAACCATAAGAGCACTTTAGAAATAATATAAGGAGGTAAAATGAGTGGGAAAACATTCTTAATATTATATAAGTGAATGAAATGAGGTGTATAGGTGGGTATTAATTACAAATTTTAGAGTAATATTTATTAACATCTAAATATATACCTTTGAAATCTACATTAAGGAAAATAAAGAAGCATATGTGTACTCATGGTTTTAGCTAATGGTGTATAGCATTCGGAATTGGGATTTTGAAATATTTTATTTTCATAAGAAATCATTAATATTTCATACTGAATTTAGCATCAAACATATGATTTCCATATAATAATGTTTTTAAAAATAAAAATTTCCATTTTTTACTTAGGAAAGTTATTTATAGGATTAAAAATTTATTTTAATTCATTAAAATACAATATATAAAAAAATACATATTTTAGACTTGTATTATGTTTTTTTATTCATTTTACCGTTATTACATATTTTTTAAGTCATAAAACATAATGATGACACAAAAATGTATTTTTTGTATTCACTAAAAAATAAAGTATTTTAGAAGATTCCCAAAATATTAACCCTAGACAAATTTTGACATTAATATTACAAATATAATATTTATTTTTTGAAAATAAATAACTAATAAATAAAAATAATTATTTAAAATTAAAATAACTTATTTTTGAAAAATTGAATTAAATTTAAAGGGAAACACATAATTTAGTTAATTTAATGGTTTCTTAATTTTATAATATAATATGTATTGGTTTTTAAATAGTATATGGATATAATATAATTTAATTATACATTTTTTAGAATATATTTTAAATTAAATTTAATATGTATTTTGACTATTATATATAATATTATTATAGTTCCAACATTATAATAATGGTGACATGACAATGATTAGGTAAGCATTATATCTTAATGATCGCATTTCCCTTAAGACCATATTTATAATCCACCAATCTCATACCATTGAATTTAATACTTTTTATATAATTGTTTTACACATCCCTTGATAATTTCTATAATATTCTTTATCACATCGGGATTATTGATTCCAGGATTTGTTTCGAATCCCTTTTTCATTCAAATATTTCTCTTGGGTTTCGAGTGTTCCAAGTTTGAGAATTTTGTTCTTATTTTGTTATTGATATGTGAAATTAGTCTTGGGGTCTTTGATGGTATTTTTCATCCTCTTTTTTAAGTGTATTGTGTGAGTTTGTGGTGTTCTAGAGTTGTATTAGTGACACTCCTAGTGGAACCACTTATGGGGTAAGTTGTTGATGTGGTTTGTACCCATGATTAGGTTGAGTATTGGGATGAGAGGAGTACTTTGTATTGGGAATGTTTTGATCTTATCCCTGGCCTATATTTCCCCATTGGTTTCCCTTCACCCCCCCGAAAATTTGAGGATAATGGAGGCTTTTTGGGAGGCCAGAATAGGCTACACGGTTTGGCCGCACAGTTTACTAAATCATGTAGCCAAACCGTGTAAAGGGTGTCCATCTCATAAATTTTTTTTATGAAATTCCATGTTTTCCCTTTATAATATAATCCAACTCCACCCCTCTCTTCTCAATTTCGTGACCTACCACCATGGATAGCCTCATAGCTCTCTCAACCTCCTTTAGAACTCAGTTTTGAATGGATATTTGAAGGGGAAAACATCAATATCATGCAAGTAAGTCTTTATCTAATTGATTTCTTCCTTATCCTAAGGGTTTCTTCAACAAATTCATGAATTTCCTCTTGTATAGTAACCAGGTTTTTGTATCTATGGTTTTTCATTTTTTTTTCTTAGTCTAATATTGAGGTTTAGGGTTGCTTTTCACTTCCTAATGGTGTGGAGGTGGTGTGGTTGATGTTTCACACCAAGATTTTATGGTTTCTAGACAACAAGTAGGTGATTCCATTTTTAAGAATTTAATGATGCAATAGATTTCTATATTTAAAAATTTTCCATATTCTTCATAAGTTTTGTGCGATAAAAAAACTATTTTTGGTAGAATTAGTAATGCATTTAGTGTTAAAGTTGAATTTTTTTGCTTGAAGTTGTGTATTTTTCAAATGTAAATCATGTGATATCTATTGCGGTAGTTTTATAAATCATGAAAGGTATTTATTAATTGTTTAAAGTGGATTAAAATTCTATTTGGGTAATTATTTTGTTTCATTCAGGCCTCAAAATTGGGTTTTTTAAAAGGTTTTTTGTGTAAAACCTTGTTTTATTTCATGAAGTTATTTTATGAAAATGTGTAATTTTCATGTTCATCTTTTGTTGGATTATTTGAGGTAATTTTATAACACTTGAGAGTGGTTTAATAAATGTTTCTAGGGATTTAAATCAGTTTTGGATTGGTATTTGTGTAATTTTGGCTTGGAAAGAGAGTTTTAAAATGTGTTTTGTGTGCAAAACATGGTTATACCCCTTGGGATTGTTTTAAAACAATTTTAAGTGATTTATAGAGTTAGACGACGTGTGAAAGGATGTACATGTACTGTTTTGGTGAGTTTGATCACCTAATATGGGGTTTTCAAATCTAATGTGGTGATTTAAGATATCAAACACTTTTTAGAATGTTTTGTAAATGGATAAAATGTTCTACTAAATGGAAAGAAAGGTGTGAAACACATTTAATGGCTATTTTATATGTCTATTATGTGAAAAAATGATTTTTTTATAAATTAAGTATTATGTGATTTTTCTGTGGGCTGTTATGTGAATTGGAATATCTTGGAATGGTTTTATAAACAATTTTAAAGGATTTTTTGATGTGTCAAAGAGATTTGAAATGTGTTGTTGGCTATTTCTGTGTGAGTATGATTTAAAAATGGATTTGAATTAAAAAGAGGATTATGTGACCTTTGTGTTACATATGTGGGATATTTGGAAAATGTAGGATGTGGAAGTTGTATTTTCTAGTGAAAATTATATATCATGGCTTGTTGAACTTGTTTGTGGATAAGAGGGAAACCCATGTATCTAGGTGGTTGGACGTCTACTAGTATGCTAGTGATCCTGTGGGGTTTGGCCCCAATTTTACAAAGAATGTTTGACGATGAAAACACTAACTAAACTATGATGATGATGAAGATGATGATAGTTGGGGTACCACTAGGTTATGTGTATGATCTCTACTAATGGCTCATGTGCATGATAACAGATATTATGATGGGTACTCTCACCGAGATATTAGGTACCTAATACCCACAATGAGCTAGTGCCTAGGAGTTATTTTCCCATTTCTTGTGCTCGTTAGATAATTTGTTCTTACCATCCGCATACATTATGTTTGGCTGGAAAATTTAGTATCTTTGTTATTTTATTTAAAAGTATTTAATATTTTAAATATCCCACTTGAAAACTATTTTTATTTTCAAGTTGCATATTTTAGAAATTGTTACAAGCATATCATATTTTTAAAACTTGCATGATTTTTATCTTTGAATGATTATCACAAATAATCTCTTAGTGGTGGTATCTTACTGGGCTTTGGCTCACACCTTAATTAAACCATTGGGTGTAAGTAGACTTTTTTATTTTTGATTCAGGTTTGGGTATGTCATTTTGTGCCAATGGTTCGGTTTTCTAGTTTTCCATCGTGATGGGGTTTTGTGGAGATGGCTTGAGGGCGATTCCTATTTCCATATGGAGGTTCTTGAGCTATCCATTTTTTGGTTTTTTCCTTTTTTTAATACTCTTTAATCATTGTTTTAAATTGTGTAATTCAATTATGAAATTTATTGACCGATGCTTTGGTTTGAAAATTCCAGATTTTTTTATAGGATTTGTTTGCCATTTTATATTTATAAACTCAGGTAAATATTTCCCAATTCTCATTTTATGATACCCAGTAACTTGTGCCATCCCATGGGGATTGGTACTTACATTCAGGTCTTGTCGTGGTCTAGGTTTAGAGCACGTTTTAATGGTGACCAGAATCATTTCATGATAAAATGTTTTCAAGGGAGGTTAAGGTTCACACTTTGGGTCATGCTATTTAGGGAAGAGTCAACATAGTTTGGATTTAGGATTTCCAGGGCATGACATTCCGATTATGAGTACGTTTCCTAGCCATCAAACCTCATTACATAATTCATTTTTCCAGGGGATGTTGGGTTGTGTCTGAGTCCATTAGTTTTTTTGTTTGATGATGATTAATGGAAATGAAAAGACAGTTGGGTTAAAGGTCTCATTGAGCTCCCATGGCCTAGAAAGCCTTGTATAGACAAGTATATTTCCAATAACACTCTCTTAAATGGTGAAGTGGTTGTTGTATGGCCACCGCCCATATGTCTATGTCACACACCAAAACAATTTTCCTCTTGGATTGCCTTGTTTCCTTTAGTTTCGAAATCATGGAAGTTTGGTTTTAAAGCAAAAATGACATGGTTTTAAGAATCATAAAGTTTTTGTGAAATTATTTTCTTATAAAGAGGTAATGATTTGATTTGTGAAATAGTGGAACTGAATTTCCAGAATTGTTTTGAAATGGAATATGGTGTGTTTACACCTCTTTTAAAAGAAGGGACTATGTTAATGTTTGTTGGGAAAAGTGTTTCCAAAAGAGTTATCTAAAATACAGAAAGATGTTTTAATGGGATGGAATGTTTTGAAATTAATGAACATGAATTGAAAGTGAGTTCTTATTTGAATGATTGTGTTTTTCCTAAAAAAAATTTTTAATATGTAAATGGGGATTTTGATCTCATGGTTAGTGTTCTTGAGAAAAATGATGTATTGGTTGACCGTTTTGGTTTTGAAATGTGGATATAATTTTTATTAACCTTTGGTGATTCCTTGAGTGACCACATTAATTGGGTTATATGGGATGCAGGATGATTGATGGCATGTTTGGATGAGTTCTGGGATGAATATGAGGTGGGTTCCTAGTGTGGCATGGAAACATGGATGTGTGAGGCCCATGGGGTACCATTGGTGTATATGCAAACTGTTGAACTGTTAGTTTTCAAAGAATCATTGTGAAAGGAAAACATGATGTCTTGGTAAATGGTTTGGAATGGTGTGTCTTATGTTTTTTTAGAATTTTTTTGGTTCTGGGATGTTTTGAGTCTAAGAACCCCTCATCTTTGAATGATGTCCTGGGTTTGTGTTTGGTTGGTAAGCTGAGTTGAAGGGCCTATTACTGTTCTCTTCTGAGAAATATTCTGCATAGCATTTACGGTGGTTCAACTCATGTTTTTTGATATGGTTGTGGTAAGTCTTGACCAATTGACCAAGTCATTTGGGTCCTTTTGTTCTCTCATTGGATAATGTACACCCCCATTATGTTTTTTGCACAACTGATGTGAAACCTGGATTGATTCACCATTGTAAAATGATCTAGTTGATCAATATAAGGAATCCTTTTTTCGAGGTTTGGAGATTGAGTTTACCCCTATTTTCTCATTTTGATTTTTGGATCATCTTGTAGTGAGGGAGTTCTCGTGGAAGGTTTAAATAAACCCTATGATCTTAAGATACCTGAATCATTCAAGGTGGAAGTGTACGACGGTTGTTAGTATGGACGAGTGTCTGGATGGTGCCTAAGAGGGCATTTGGGTCCTTCATAGTCTCTAAAAAGCAGAATTTCACGTTAAAACACAAGTGTGGTAAATCTGGTAATGAGAGGCTGTTATGGCCACTTTATGGAATTCTGGGATGTTTGGGGACATTTTATAAGGTTCCCCTCCATGTATTGTTTCTATCAGTCACACTGGTCAAGTTTAGTGACGTGTTGTGATATTGTGTGCTAGTGTTATTGTAAAGGTGAAGTTGTACAATATTTTGTGAGTATCTATTTTTTTATAAGTTTGTCTCTTTTGGGAATATATTTACATCCATTGTTTATAGTAAGGTGTTTCAATATATCCTTTCCTCTTTCCATTTCTCATCCTAGGAAACAAGGGGTGATGTGTGTGAATCATTAAATCACGTTCTTCAGTGAAATGTCGCATTTTGGTAAAGTGATTTTTGTAATGTGTTATGTCTTAGTAAATCCATAAGGGTTTGTGGTGTAGTTTTTTGTCGCACCGAAACAAAAAGTTCTATTTAGGGGTTTCTAGAGACAAACTGCAATACCGAAGATGCTTCAATCCTTTGAGCTCCAGCCATAGGTCCCAGAGAGAAGCTGGCGTGTAGCCAGGGGAAATCCTAGGGTAGTTCAAACCCTTGTACAATGTCTTATCCCCAGTATGAAATATAGAATGAATTTAAACCTCTGGTGTTGTCAACTTGCTTCTTTTTTTCATGTTCGGTGGAAAGTGGTGGAGGTTATCATCCCCATGTTATCACCTAATGACAATCTTTTCCCCTTTGGTTTCCATTGAGTTTTTTTGGAAAGGATTGAAATTTGTCTAGACAGGTTGAGCACACGGGTTGGGTCTGATTAGTAGTGACCTTTTTCTAGGTAGCCATGCCAACAGAATGATCCCTACTATTAGCTCATATTATCCCAAACTGTGCAGACTAACTGTGTGGTCATCCCAACTCTTTAAATTTTGGGGTCTTTTGCACCTGACCCTTCTAGTCAATTAAGATGGGTGTTTCTTATGATGGGGATCCCATTGGTGTCTCCCCATACTATTAACTCCAATTTTTTCTTTCATCTTGTCTTGATGGTAGGTATTCTGGTTCTAAGCTATCTAACTACCAACATCTTCCGTGGATAAACAATGGGATTGGAGAGTTCCTAATGGTTTTGTTAAAGTGGGGTAAGTGTAACCTTGTTCGTTGTTGTTGTTTCTTTAGGTATGTTTCTTGTGTCTTGTTGGGATAGTATTTTAGGAGTTTTATTTTGGGATAAGGTCTGAATGTTCTTGATTGTATCACCAAAGTGGTCTATTTTTTGTCTTGTGAAAGTATTCCTTCTTTAATTGAACACTGGTGGTGTTTTGGCCCTTGCAAAAAAATCTTGGAAAAACAGTACATCTTGGTTTATCGATTGGGTTTGGTTTTAATTTTTTCATTTCTGGGGATTTTTTTGGATGGAAAGCTTAATGGTGGGGAGAATTTTCAAACCCAAATTTTTTATTCCAGGATTTTTTTCAAATCCATTTTTTGTTCTTAGCTTTCTCTTGGGTTCTGGGTGTTCTGAGTTTGAAATTTTGGTTTCTCTGGTGTTATTGATCTATGAACATAGTCTTGGGGTGTGGTTTTGTAGTTTACCTACACTTTTTTCAAGGGAATAGTGTGAGGTTGTGGTGTTTATGAGTTGGATTAGTTACACTCCTAGTCACACCACCTGCAGGGTAAGTTGTTGAGGTGGTTTGGACCCATGAGTTGGAT
Organism: Viscum album; assembly: GCA_963277665.1. Taxonomy (NCBI): domain Eukaryota; kingdom Viridiplantae; phylum Streptophyta; class Magnoliopsida; order Santalales; family Viscaceae; genus Viscum; species Viscum album. Next base: position 1,990,144,315 of record OY728141.1, read on the forward strand.
GCATTTTGGGATAGGAAGAGTACATTGTTTTGGTAAATTTTCTCCATTATCATTGACTTATATTTCCCCCTTGTGTTTCCACTTGAACCCCCTAAAATTGGAGGATAATGCAAGCTTTTGGGGGGGGGCCAAAATAGGGCACAGGGTATGGCACTGTGATTTACTAAATCGTGCTGCCAAACTATTAAAGGGTGTCCATCTCATAAAAAATATTTTCAAATTCCACATATTCCCTTCAGGAAATAAAACAAAACCTCCCCTTTCTTTTCATTTTGTTCCCTAATTCGATGGACAACCTCCATGCTCTCTCACCCTCCCTTGGAACTTAATTTTGAAGCGATATTTGTCGGAGGAAACATAAAAATCATTCAAGTCATTCTCTTTTTTATTTCATCATTCACTTATAGTTTCTTCCACCCTTCCTTGAGGTTCCTCTTTTATAGTAACTAGGAATTCATAAATACAGTTTGTCTTTGGTTTTCTTGGTCTAATATTGAGGTTTTAGGTTGATTTTCACTTCCTTGTTGGTGGTAGTGTTGCGGTTGATGTTTCACACCAATATTTGAGGTTTTTGACACAAAAAGGTAAGTGATTCCATGAGTAAGCATTTCATGATGATTTATCTTTCTGGATTTACAAATTTTTAATATTACTCATATGTTTTGTGTGGTGTGAAAACCATTTTTGGTAGCATTAGTAAAGAATTTAGTATTAAAGTTACATTTTTTCTTTATGTTTTGTATTTTTCAAATGTAACTCATGTGATATCTTTTGAGGTCGTTCTATAAAATGTGTAAGTGATTTATTAGTTGTTGAAATGGGATTCCAATTATGGTTGGGTAATTCTTTAGTGTAATGTGGGCCTCATAGAGGGGTTTTGAAATGGGTTTTATGTGTAAAACCTTGTTATACATCTTGATGGTGTTTTACCAAAATCTTTATTTTTCTTGTGTAACTTTTGTTTCATTATTTGAGGAAATTGTATAACACTTTAGAGTGGATTAATAAATTTTGATCGGGAATCCAATTCTGTTTTTTATTGGTATTGGCGTGATTTTGCATGGAAAGAGGGTTTTGAAAAGGGTTTTGTGTGAAAAAACATGGTTCTACCACTTGGGATTGTTTATGAAATTTGGAAATGATTTATTGAGTTATAAAAAGTGGGAAAAAGATGTACATGTTCAGTTTGATGAATTTTCACCTAATATGGGTTTTCTAAAGGTAAAGTGGTGATTTAAGATGTCAAACTCATTTTTGAATGTTTTATAAATTGAGTAAATGTTTTTTCAAAGAAAAGAAAGGGGAAAACACGTTTGTGGACTGTTTTGTGTGAGCGTGATGTGAAAAATGAATTTTCTTTATGAAAGAGGAATTATGTGATATGTGTGTGGAATTTTATGTTAATTGGAATGCGTTGGAAAGGTTTTATAATTTTTTTAAAAGGATTTGTTGAATTGTTAACGGGATGTGAAAAGTGTTGTGGGCTATTTTGGTGGGAGTATGATTTCAAAATGGATTTGAATGAAAAAGGGGATTATGTGACTTATGTGATACACATGTGGTCTGTTTTATGAGTGTGTGATGTGGAAGTGGTATTTTCATGTGAAAATTATATTTCATGGCTTGTTGGACTTTTTTAGCACAAGAGGGAAATAAAAATATCTATGTGGGTTGACTTATACTAGTGTGTTATTGAACCAATGAGGTTTGGCCCCAGTTTCACGTAGAATGTTTTATGATGACAACACTAACTAAACTATGATATTGATGATGATGATGATGATGAGTGAACCACTTGGTTATGGGTAAGTTCCATACTAGGGGATCGTGTTCACAATAACAGATAATGTGACGGTTACTCTCACTGAGATACGAGGTACCTGGGACCCACAATGAGCAAGTACCTAGGGGTTATTTTTCCATTTTGTGTTCTCATTGGATAATTTGTCCTTACCATTGACATATTGTATGTTTTTCTGGAAAATTTAGTATCTTGGTTATTTTATTTAAAAGTGTTGAATCTTTTAAAAATCCCACCGGAATACAGTTTTTATTTAACGATGCATCTTTTAGAAATTGTTACTGGCATTTCATGCTTTGAAAACATGAATTCTTTTCATATATGAATATTTATCACATGGAATATCATTGTGATGTTATCGTGCTGGTCTTTGTATCACACCCTACTTACAAATTTCTCTTTATGTATACTTGGTTATTTTTATCATAGGCTTGGGTACAACATTTTGTGGCAATGGTTTGGGTTTTTAGTGGTCTATCGTGATGCGGTGTGGTGGAGATGGCTTGAGGGAGGTGCCTCTTTCCATGTAGAGGTTCTTGGGCAGTCCATTTTTTGTGTTTTTTTCTATTTTTAGTAGTCCTTAACCATTGTTTTAGGCTGTGTAATTCAATTATGACATTTAGTGAAAGATGTTTTGGTTTGAAAAATTCAAATTTGTTTTATGGGATTTTTTTGTCGTTTTATGTTTATAAGCTCAGGTAAATTGTTCCCAATTCTCATTTTAAGATACCCAGACACTTGTGACAGCCCATGGGGATCAGGAATGACCTTAAAGCCTTGTCGTGGGCCAGTTTTGTGCTGTTTTGGATGGTGAATAGATTCAGTTAGTGATATTCTTGACTCTTATGTAACCTTTTATGGTTTTTATAGTAGGAAAGTTCTTCATTAGATAATTAAAGTTTGTAGAGTTTACAATAATGTGTGAATTGTTCATTTTTGTTTATCTACTTTTATTATTTTCAACTTTTATAGTTAATTTTAATTCATGATATATAGTTTTCCACTAAAATGTAATAGTCATTCTGTGTTCTCATGATAAATATTCATTAAAATTTTTATTTAATTAATAATATAAATAAATTTCAATACATTATCCAAATTATCATTAGAATAAATGAAAATTTAATATAAATAAAAAAAGTTATAAGTAGTTTGGAAAGAGTAAAAAATAATAAAATATTTCATATAACTTATCACATGAGCTTGATTTAAAACCATTCATGACATAGGAATATAAATAATCACAAGGACAATCCTATTTAATTTTACAATAATGGAATGCATAATGCAAAACTCATCAAGGAATTTTCCCAATACACTCTCACATACCATCAAATATGTTTGAAAATACCATCTATATATTGTCGTAGACTAATGCTAAGACATTATAATGGAATGGGTATATTCATACAAAAAGAACCCCAACTAGTCTTTCTTATGATTCCTACAGATGCATCAAGGGGCTATTAATAACTAGGCCCCAAAAATCACTTAATATTTTGAAGTCGTGCATGAAATTAAGAATACCACTAAACAACACTTAACAAAAAAGGTCTTAAGAATCCTTTATTAGTACATTGATATTATAATCTCCTTGAATTAAAATGACTATTGAATGAAATTTAGAAAATTTTTATGTAGATACATTCCAATAAAAATAATGAACTATAAAGTTATTACATAAATTAGAATTTATGGTAAATGGTTTATCAATTATTATCCATATTTAGTTAACATATAGATATCTAGGTGAACCCTTTTCAATATGAAGAATAATAAAAGGGTATTTACAAATAAAAGGTATTAAAATATATATCTCTTCAAAAGATATAATAATTCAAGAAAAATTTAGGGATGGATATTTTTCCATTTAAAAATTAGTGAGTGATACAAAATATGATCACTAATTCCCCCATTTAATGGAATATAATTACTATAATATTTAATATCCAATAATCATCTTGAAAACTATTTGATATTCACAATGTAAGGGGGTGTACCCTTATCAAAGGAATGATAACAATGTATTAATGAATGGTAATTAAGTGGTTGATATCAATGTAATGTTTATCTCAATCCATAAAATAAAAACCATCACTATAATTTGAAAATCACATTTGAATCATCCAAAACATTTCCTTCAAAAGTGTCAAACATGGAGTGTAGTTTGGCTCACTTATCATGTATTGAGTGAAGATTGTGTTAACACTATACCCTCATTTTTAGTGTTATTACCCCTAGGTTGATATATTCGAAGACATCATCAAATTTCTTACATCAACATTGTAACACCCCAACCCCAGTTACCTAGAGTCGGTGCATTATTTCCTAACATTGGCATGATCACAAAAGATCAAGTCTCGAAAGACCGATTAGTTTATTAGTCTTGGAATCACTAGATACATTCAAAAAGTTTACATTAAATTAGACAGTGAAAACTACTACAACAAAATATTGTCTTCATATCCCCTCATATTATCCCTACAGGTCATTCATAAATTACTTCTTCACATCCTGGGAAAAATAAAACATAGAAATGGCTGAGCTCTGATGCCCAATAAGGATAACAATATAGCGGAAAATTTCATAAATAAGAATAAACATTTAAGGAAATGTATAACTAAAACAAAGGCATTTTAAACTTGAACATCAGCATAATATGGAAAAGATAAAATGAAATAATTCCATCTACTTATCCACATGGATATTCTACTAGTCGAATAATCACAAGCAATATCAATAACCACTTTCATAATGATGGAATGCATAATGCCAGACTATCATAACCACATATTCAAGGCCTTGTGTCAATACTACAAATAAGATTTTGTCAAGGCCTTGTGCTAAGACACTAGTCTGCCTCATGAGACCTACCGATGCATCAAGGAGCCATAGCAGGCTCCACCCGTCACATATTAAGTCCAATGCATTCCTCATATGAACAGGTTTAAACATAACATAAACATTCATATTAAAAATAGCCTACGAAATGTCAATACTTTCTCCATAAACCATGAATTGTATAGAAATAACACATCCACAATCAAACATATCACAAAACCTTCAATACAATATGGAAGTTTTGTATCATGATAATAAACTTTGAATAAGCTTAAAATCTATCAAAGGATATTGAAATAGATGAAATCAATATTATTTGAGAGAAATATCTCTTTTTTTAAATCATTTAAAAGTCATATAATTATAAAATAAAACATTTATTTTGAAAATATTATTATAATATTGTAAGGGAAGCTTCGATCATTTTATAATGGCAGAAAATAGCCGCACCCATCGTATAAGTTAAAAAAACATTCCTACCGCAATTCTGTCGAAAAGGATAAAAAGGACCTTTTTTGGAAAACGACAAAAAGATTGCTTTATAAACATCTTATAAAAAGTAAAACAAGGGTATAAATGACTTTAACCCATATTATGAAAAATAGTAAGACATTTTTGAAATACATTTTTAAGAAACATGGATGTGGATGATAAAGAGGTTCTAGTGGATAATTATGTATAAACAACCTCAGATAATGAAGAGATTGTGAAATAAACCCTCACGTTGAACTTTTACTTGGTTTAGGGTAGTTTAACATCATGTATAATGGTGAAATAATTGTTATTAAGTTATAAAAAAATCATATACGTTAATATGATATCATATATGATCTTTTAACACTGCTTTGTTAATAATATCTTAGTATTATCGTCGTTTCGGGTGTTAACTTACTCGTTTTCTTTAATATTTTTTATTACATAAGCCATTTTTGTTATGAATAGGTTGTATATTATTCATATACATAATGATATCAAGTCATTAAACATTATTTTAAATCATCAAATGAGCATTAGACCTGAATGGATACGATGGGGAATGGATCTCATCGCGTTCGTGGAGACGGTAGTCCATACGTATGCACGAGCGACAATATCATTCTTTTGATATTAAAATAATATATAATTGGATGGTATATCATATATACAAAAACATTATCATGTTATATTTATTATTTATATGAATTATATATCATTATTATACCCATCTAAATAATAATATATTGAATAACAATTACACCACGACGTGGAGACGGTAGGTCGTACGTACGCACGTATGGTGACATGTCATTCAAGGGATGGATAGAATAATGAATTTGGTTTTTCCATATTTATAATAACATCACAGTATTTAGAATATACTGGATTTATTATTTTATAATGTAAATAACAAATAAATAATAAGTTGAAGAAGAAAGGAATTTGAAAGAGGGTGGTGAAATCATTACCTCTTCTTCGGGTTATTCCTTTTGATTTGATAAAAAGGGCTCCTTAGGTTCGCATTATGACTAAAGGAAGGCATCTATGATGAAGGTAGGATATTTGAGAGAGTATTTGGGTAGGGTTTGGCCTACCCAAATGGCATTGAAAGTGTGAATAATTGTTTAGAAGTGGTGTCCTTTTATAAGGGGGAGGAGGGGCACCTTAGGAAAATCTAGAAATATTATTTTATAAAAAATTCATATTCGGTTTCTAATGTCTCAAAAGTAGATTATTTAAATTTTAAGGTAGGGATGGGTAAAAAAACACTCAACCAATATGTTTTATACAGGTTTGTGTAACTTTTTTAACCTTGTATTTTAGTTTGAACTCTTAATTAATTATATTGACACTTATCATGTCTCGTTGTATTTTTATATTATATAGTCAATAAACATACTAAAAACTTCCAAGAGACCCCCCCAAGTGGTCCATTAATGATACACCTATCATAATATAAGTCTCATAGCCTAATCATAGATTATTAGGAATATAATATAAATTAACAATATAATATTTTTTTTAAAAATTCTTTTATCTAAATTTTGACACTATTGGGTATTTTGTTTTTGTAATTTCATAACAGCATTATTATTTCGAAAAAAAATTTATATAACCAGTACTAATATGTCCTATTAACCTAGAAAATTAGTGGAATTCATAAAAAGCCTCAAATTACATTTATTTTTATATTTATAATATCAATTATTTTAATACTTCATTAATTAGGTAATTTCTACATCACCATTTTGTCATAAATAACTTAAATTATTTAAGGTCAAAAAATTATAAATAAAAAATCATTATGTATTAAATCTTTGTAAATTTATAATGAATATTTATAATCCAATTTATCTTATGTATATCCCTATATTAAAAATGTTTTAGTTATTAAACATTGATTTTAACTCTTTTAACTCTTCTTTTAATTAAATAATACTAAATGTCCTAATATAATCCAAGTGGAGATAAATGATAATATTTTATTCCTAAGGTTGTTTTTGGTAGATATACAGTTCTCCAATAAAATTTGTACATGTGTCAGGGTAATATTAATATTATTTTTACCCTTAATTACCCTATTTACTTTTAACCGTGGTAAATAAAAGTAAAAAGATACTATTCACCCAAATTTATTTCTATCTAATTGAACCACATTTTACTCCTTGATATTAACCGTGTCTCTCGGAATTTTGAAATTCCACTCAGAGAAGCGTTAAAATTATTTTTTATGTGAATTTCCAAATTCTCCTAGGAGGTATGTTAAAGACGTTGAAAAGTTCAATAAAATTTTTATATATCCAAAATTATTCTAAACTAAATCCAATGAATTACATTGAACTTATATAAGTATTATGTATTTATTTTGACCTAAATTATATTTAAATAAAATTAATAATTATTTAAATAAAAATTTGGTTTTAAACTATAACTCAAGGTTTTTTTACTATTCATAAAAAAATTTAATGTTTTCAGAAAAATACCAAAATTTCACCCTAAGAAAATTTCGCTATTCCGAATCCAAAAATGAAGTCCATTTTGAATGATAAAATTTAGAAAATTTCAAAAAGTGGGTATTACTATTCATAACGGTTAGTTTGATCGGTTGTGGTGTGTGTTAGAACTCAAAGATGCATACAACACATGCTACTGTATTATTAAAAGAGAAGCGTACCGTAGAAGCTTGGGGTGTTACGTTCTCCCATCCTTCAAGTAATTTCATCCTTGAAATTTATAGAATACTACCGCATGAAAAGACTCGGGTGGTTCTTCAACATAAGTTCCTTGGGTTCCAACGTTGCCTCTTCCATCTTATGGTTTCTCCATAGAACTTTTACAAGATGAGTCATCCGGTTTCTCAGTAATTGTTCTCTTGTATCATTAATCCTAACGGGATATTCACAATAATACAGATAGGGTCCCAGTTCTAATTCCTCGTAAGTAAGTACATGCATTGGGTCAGGCATGTATTTTCTCAATAGTGATACGGGGAACACATCGTGGACTTTGGAGAGACATGGCAGCGTTGCTAAACAGTAATCTATAGCTCCAATTTGTTCTAGAATTTCGAATGGTCCGATGTACCTGGGGATCAATTTTCCCTTCTTTCCGAAATGGATAACTCCCTTCCATGAAGATACCTTCAAGAAAACATGATCTCCTACCTGAAATTCCAAATCCTTCCTTCGGTTATCGGCATAGCTCTTCTGCCTACTTTGTGCTGCTTTGATGTGGTTTTGGATTACCTTCACCTTTTCCATCATTTCCTCCACTAGTTCTGGACCTATGATTTTTCTTTCACCAAAGTCATCCCAACAGGTTGGTGTGCGACATCTCTTTCCATATAATGCTCTATATGGTGCCATCTGAATACTTGAATGGAAGCTGTTGTTATAGGAAAACTCAACCAGAGGTAAATATTGATCCCACATACCCTGAAAGTCAAGTGAGAAGGATCTTAACATCTCTTCTAAGGTTTTAATAGTCCATTCTGATTTTCTATCTATTTCAGGGTGGTAGGCAGTGCTTAAAAGAAGTTCAGTATCTAGGGATTTCTGAAGACCTTTCCAGAATCTTGATGTAAAACGGGGATCACAATCAGAAACAATCGATAGGGGTACTCCATGAAGTTTCACAACTTCATTAATATATAGTCTTGCTAGAAGTTCCGGTGGTAGATCATCTCTTATAGCAAGAAAACGTGCTGACTTGGTAAGACAATAAACTATAACCTATATTTCATCATTCCTTCTATGAGTCTTTGGTAGTCCCATGACAAAGTCCATCGTGATAGTAAAACATTTCCACTCAGGTATGGGAAGATGTTGTATGACTCCTCCAGGTTGTTGCCTTCCAGCTTTAACTTGTTGACAAACCATACATCTTGACACAAAATCAGCAATCTCCCTCTTCATGTTGTCCCACCAAACAATTTTCTTCAAATCTCTATACATTTAGGTGCTCCCAGGGTGTATAGAGAAATTGGAACTATGAGCATCATCCAACAATTCCCTTTTTAGATCAGGTATATCGGGAACACAAAGTCTCTTCCCGAATTTCAAAATTCCATCTTCATACACAAATTCACTCAATCTCCCATCATTCACACCTTTAATCTTCTTTTTAAATTCTTCATCATCACTCTGAGAACTCTTAATCCTTTCTAGTAAAGGTGGTTTGGCAACCATTTGAAAAAGAATTTATGTTTCACCTTCCATGGTTATTCCCATATCCATCTGTACTAAATCCATGAAAATATGATCCCTTTAAACTCTCATCTTGTTCAAAACACCATGATCCTTTATTCTCAAAGCATCTTTCACTTTATTTTCCTTCCCCGGGTGGTAGTGTATCATGAAATCATAATCCTTGAGTAGTTCAATCCACCGCCTTTGCCTCATGTTGAGTTCATTCTGTGAAAAAATTCACTTTAAACTCTTCTGATTGGTATATATCTCACATTTTTCAGCACAGAGATAATGTCTCCATATCTTCAAATCAAAGATCATAGCTGCTAACTCGAGATCATGAGTAGGATTGTTTTTCTCGTGAATTTTAAACTGTCATGATGCATAGGCAATAACCCTATCTTTTTGCATAAGGACACAAACAAGTCCTTTCTCCGATGCATCACTATAAATAACAAACCCATCATTCCCCGATGGTAGAGTTAATATAGGAGTAGTGACTAATCTTCTATTCAGTTATTCGAAACATTCTTTACACACTTTTTTCCAAACAAATTTAACCCCTTTACATGTGAGCTTTGTTAATGGGTTAGCCAATCGGGAAAAATTCTTGACAAAACATCGATAATAACCTGCTAAACCAATAAAACTACGTACCTCAGTTATACTCGTCGGTTCAGGCCATTCATGGATTGCCTTGGTCTTAGAAGGATCAATAGAGATTCCATCTTTAGAGACGATATTTCCAAGAAAATAAATCTCTTGAAGCCAGAATTCACACTTGCTAAACTTCCTATATAATTCATGTCTTCTCAGAGTCTTCAGGATAATGCACAATTGATTTTCATGATCTTCGTAGATTTTGGAGTAGACCAAGATATCATCAATAAATACCACCACAAAATCATCTAGATATTCCTTGAAAAAACTATTCATTAGATCCATGAATATAGAGGGTTTATTATTCATCCCAAAAGGCATTACTATAAACTCATAATGCTCATACCTGGTTTGAAATGCTCTCTCCAGAATGTATTCCTTCTTCACACACAACTGATGTCATCCAAATCCAATGTCAATATTTGAAAAGTATTGAGCTCAATGCAGTTGGTAAAATAAATCATCATTGCGAGGTAGGGGATACTTTTTCTTTATTGTTATAGCATTAATCTTCTTGTAGTCGATAAATAACCTCATAGATCCATCTTTCTTTTTAATAAAAAGAACAGGGGCTCCCCATGGAGAAACACTAGGGAGAATAAATCCTTTATTACTAAATTCCTATAATTTTTTCTTTAGTTAAACTAATTCCACAGTGTCCATTCTATAAGGGGTATTGGATATGAGCCTTGATCTAGGAATTAAATCAATGGAAAACTCAATTTCTCATTCTGGAGGATGTCCAGGTAAATCTTCTGGAAACACATCTATATATTCTCTCACAATAGGTTCATATTATATTTGGACATTCCTTTCCTCACCCACAATTATTTCATTCTCTTCCTCCCCAATATTCGAATTTAGTTGAGCTATTGGGGGTGGTTCTAGATTAAAATTAGGTGGTGATGATTCTTCTCTAAAGATAAGGTGTTCCTTGTCATCATCATCAAAAATCGTAACCTACTTCTTCTTACAATAAATATTCACATCATATTCTGAAAGCCAATCCATACCAAGGATTATATCAAACTCAATCATAGGTATGACAATGAGATCAGTGAATAAAGAACATTTATGTTCTCTAATGGGGAATGATTCAAAAAACATTGTTGCAATGATACTTCCCATAGAAGTTTTAACTGACAACTCCCTTGTTAAATCAAATTGGAAATATCTAATTTTCTTAGCAAAATGGGAAGATATGAAATAATGCGATGATCCAAAATCAAATAAAGCATTTTCTTAGCATGAGGAAACCATTATATTACCTGCCACTACGTCTTTCGGAGCTTCTACCTCAGTAGTAATGATAGAATAATCTTTTCCTTGATCCCTTGTCCTTTTCTGAGGTAATTTCCCCTTATTCTTAGGAAATTCATTTGCATAATGTCCCATCTCCCTGCAGTTGTATCATTGAACATTGGTATCTTCTTTCTTCCACTTATAATCACGAGCTTGGTGGCCTTTTCACCACACTTGTAACAGACTCCCATTCCCTTCAAGAAAGTACCAGGGTGTTTCTTCCCACATTTACTACAGGATGGATATTCAACTTTTCTCTTCTTCCACTTATTTTCATTCCCATATTGATCAAAAGATCTCATCTTCCCTTGATTTTCTTTAAAGTCATAAGACTTAGAGAATTCATTTTCTATCTTGATAGCACATGAGACAATGTCTTTGTACGATAAGAAGGATTGTGAGACTAATTCTCGATGGAGAAATGGTTTTAACCCATAAAATAAATGATCAATCTTACTTCTTTGGTTACATATATAATCTCTAGCATACCTTGCTAACCTTGTAATGTTAGCCTCATACTTTGCGACATTCTCATCCTCCTTTTGACTCAGAGTCAGAAATTTCCTTTCCATATTTGGTCGATGGTCATAAGGAAAGTATTTTTCTAAGAAAATATCTTTGAACTCCCTCCATTCCATATTTGATACTTTAACATCTTCCTTGGTGTTTTTAATCAATTACCACAATTTATCAGCATCTCCAATGAGGCGGTAAACCATCATGATAACTTTTTCCCTTTCACTACTCCCCAAAGCCTGAAATATTTTCTCTAGGGAACTTATTCATTGCTCAGCTACTAATGGATTTTTACTCCCAATGAATTTTGGTGGTTGCTGCCTCATGAAGAGATCTAACATTGATCCTCTACGCTGCAGATTAGGGTGCTCCAGACGGGTAAGGTTATTATTCATAACCTGAGTGAGTTATCCTAGTATAGTGATTAGCTTATTAGCACTAGTTGCATCACCATCTCCACTATAATTATCTTGAGTTGGAGGGCAATCCCTACATGGTGTGTGTGCATTGATATGGTTTCCATTTCTTCAACTAGGATCCATTTCTAAATAATGGCACAAACTAGATCGGTTTATGTATCAAAATACATAATTACATACCTGTAAAACACATAACATAAATTGAACTATTTATGGATATAATCCATAATCATAAAAAAAAATTCGTTGAGGAAGTATATACTTATAAACCCTTCATAATTCTTAGTAAAGAAAATAATAATTATCAAAATCATATCACCCGAGAGTGTCGTAACCAAGAGTGCAGCAAGGCCCATTTTCATGCACCAGTTCTCGTTCGAGTCTAGCTCAAAGCGGTTTTTTAGGGTTTTACCCCAAGGTACATCTTTGCTAGAGCCGCCTCTACCTGCTCGTATCCAGACAGGGATGTATTTCTCGGAAAACTCACAAAATCTCTACAATACCAAAATTCTAGGAAGTTCTTCTATACTCATCCTCAAAGTATATCTTCGGTCTATGTGCTCTAATTAGTGTTTATCTAAATCTAGCATCCAAGGTTTGTACTAAACTTCCTCTGATACCAATTGTAATGGCCCGACCCTGTTTACCCTGAGTCTGTGCATTATTACATAACAATTACATGATCACTAAAGATCAAGTCTTGAAGGACCGATTAGTTTAGTCACCTTGGAATCACTAGATACATTCATAAGGTTTACATTACATTATAAAGTGAAAACTACTAAAACAACATCTTGTCTACATATACCCTCATTCTATCCCTACAGGTCATTCATAAATTACTTCTTCAAATCCTGGGAAAAATAAAACATTGAAAGGGGTGAGCTCAGATGCTTAGTAAGGATAACAATATAGCAGAAACTTTTATAAATAAGCATAAACATTTAAGACAATGTATAACTACAACAAAATAATTTTAAACATGAACTTCATCATAATATGGAAAATATAAAATAAAATAATTCCATTTAATTATTAACATGGATATTCTAATAGTCATATAATCACATGCAATATCAATAACCACTTTCATAATGATGGGATGCATAATGCCAAACTATCATAACCACATAGTCAAGGCCTCGCGCCAATACTACAAATAATATTTTAACAAGGCCTTGTGCCCAGACAATAGTTTGTCTCATGAGACCTACCGATGCATTGTGGCTCTATAGCAGGCTCCACCCACCACATATTAAGTCTAATGCATTCCTCATATGAACATGTTTAAACATAACATAAACATTCGTATTAAAAATGGCATACGAAATGTCAATACTTTCTCCATAAACCATGAATGGTATAAAAATAACACATCAACGGTCAAACATATCACAAAATCATCAATACAATATGGAAGTTTTGTATCATAATAATAAACATCAAATAAGCTTAAAATCCATCAAAGGATGTTGACATAGATGAAATCAAAACTATTTGAGGGAAATATCTCTTTTTTTGAAATCATTTAAAATCCACATAGTTATAAAATAAAACATTTACTTTGAAAATATTCTTATAATCTTGAATGGGAAGATTAGATGATTTTATAATGGCATAATATAGTCGCACCCTTCGTATAAGTTACGAAAACATTCTTACCTTAATTCTTTCGAAAAGGTTAAAAAGGACCTTGTTTGGAAATGGACGAAAAGATTCTTTTATAAACTTTTTATAAAAAGTCAAAAAAATGGTATAAATTAATTTAACCCATATTCTGTAAAATAGTAAGAATGCTTTGAAATAAATTTTTAAGAAACGTGGATGTGGATGATAAAGAGGTCCCAGTATATAATTATGTATAAACAACCTCGGATAATGAAAAGATTGTGAAATAAACACTTACCTTGTACATTTCCTTGGTTGAGGGTAGTTTAACCACATTTATAATGGTGAAATAACTTTTATTAAGTTATAAAAGAATCATATATATTTACATGATATGAAATATGATCTTTTAACACTGCTTTGTTAATAATATCTTAGTATTATCGTCTTTTCGGGTGTTAACTTACTCGTTTTATTTTATATGTTTTGTTACATAAGCCATGTTTGTTATGGAGAGGTTTTATATTATTCATATCCAGAATGATGTCAAGTCCATAAACATTATTTTTAATCGTCAAATTAGAATTATACTTGAATAGATATGTTGGGGAATGTATCTCATCGCTTTCATGGAGACGGTAGTCCGTACGTACACACGAGCGAAAATATCATCTTTTTGATATTAAAATAATATATAATTGGGTGGTATATCATATATACATAATCATTATCATGTTATATTTATTATTTAAATGAAGTATACATCATTATTATAAACATCTAAATAATAATATATTGAATAACAATTACACCACGACGTGGAGACGGTAGGTCGTACGTACGCAAGTATGGGGACATGTCATTCAAGGGATGGATAGAGTAATGATTTTGGTTGTTACATATTTATAATAACAAAACAGTATAAATAACATACTGTATTTATTATTTTAGAATAGAAATAACAAGGAAAGAAGAAGTTGAAAAAGAAAGAAACTTGAAAGAGGGTGGGGAAATCATTACCTCTTCTTCGGGTTCTTCCTTTTCATTTGATCAAAAGGGCTCATTAGGATGCATTTATGACTAAAGAAATGCCTCTAGGATGAAGGAAGGATATTTGAGAGAGTATTTAGGCAGCGGTTGGCCGAGCCAAATGGATTTGATGATGTGATGAATTAGTTATAAGTGGTGTCCTTTTATAAGGTGGAGAAGGGGAACCTTAGGAAAAGCTAAAAATATTATTTTATAATAAATTCTTATTCAGTTTCTAATGGCTCAAAAGTGGATTATTTATTGTTTCAGGTAGGGATTGGTCGAAAAAAATTCAACCAATAGGTTTTAGACATGTTTTTGTCACTTTATTAACCTTATATTTTACTTTTAACTCTTAATAAATTAGTTTGACACTTACCATGTCTTTTTGTATTTTTATATTATATAGTCAATAAACTTATTATAAACTTAAAAGAGACCCACAAGTGGTCCATTAATGATACACCTACCATAATAACAGTCTCTTGGACGAATCTTAGATTATTAGGAATATAATTAAAAATAACAATATAATAAGTTTTTTAAAAACTCTTTTATGTCAATTTTGATACTATTGTGTATTTTCTTTTTGTAATTTCATAACAGAGTTATTATTTCAAAAATAATTCATATTACCAGTCCTAATATGTCATATTAACCTATAAAATCCGTTTAATTCATAAAAAGTCTCAAATTACATTTATTTTGATATTTATAATATCAATTATTTTAATATTTCATTAATTAGGTAATTACTGCATCACCATTGTGTCCTAAATAACTTAAATTATTTAATGCCTAAAAATTATAAATAAAATACCATTATGTAGGATATTTATTTATCTTTATAATGAATATTTAAAATTCAATTTATCTTCTATATTACCCTATATTAAAAATGTTTTATTTATTAAACATTGATTTTAACTCTATTAACTCTTCTTTGACTTAAATAATAATAAATGTCCTAATCTAATCAAAGTGAACCTAAATGATAATATTTTATTCCTAAGGTTGTTTTTGGTCACGATACACTTGTCCAATAGAATTAGGACATGTGTTAGGGTAATATTAATATCATTTTTACCCTTAATTACCCTATTTACTTTTAACCGTGGTAAAAAAAAGTAAAAAGTTACTATTCACCAAAAATTATTTTTACCTTATTGAACCACATTTTACTCCTTGATATTAATCGTGTCTCTCGGATTTTCGAAATTCCACTCACAGAAGTGTTAAAATTTGGTTTTATGTGAATTTCCAAATTCTCCTAGGATGTGGGTAAAAGACCGTGAAAAGTTCAATAAAATTTTTATATATCCAAAATTATTCTAAACTAACTCCAATGAATTACATTGAACTTATATAGCTTTTATTTATTTATTTTGACCTTAATTAAATTTAAATATAATAAATAATTATTTAAATAAAAATTCGGTTTTAAACTATAACTCAGTGTTTTTTCATTATTCATAAAAAATTGATTGTTTTTAGAAAAATACAAAAAATTCACCCTAAGCTAATTTCGATATTCCGAATCCAAAAATGAAGTCCATTTTGAAATATAAAATTTATAAAATTTAAAAAAGTGGGTATTACTATTCATAACGGCTAGATTGATTGGTTGTGGTGTGTGTTGGAACTCGAAGTTGCGTACGACACATACTACTGTATTATTCAAAGAGAAGAGTACCAAAGAAGCTTGGGGTGTTACAAACAAAGGGATTTATTTTTTAGGAAACCATGCAGACCTTTACCAAAATTTCTTGATGGTTTTAAGTATTTGGAACTATTTTAGTATTAAAATAGAACAAGAAGATATTATAATTGGTGTTAAAGGATATCTATTAGTAATAATATAATATGTAATTTATAAAATTTCTAAATTGTAAAAATTTCCATTAAGATGAAATGAAATTGAAGGGGTTTTAAAAATAAGCATAGAGAATGGGTTGTGAGTACTAATTTCAGCATATTAATATCTTCATAAAATGATATAATGGGTAGAAATAAACACATTATTACTAATATTATATAAAATTAATAATTATTCTATAAAATAATTAAAATGGATGTATAATAAAAAGGATATTGATTGAAATTATAAAATAATAAATGTAATTGAAAAGGAAAGAGGATGTTTGGAAACCGTTACTTGCAAAGTATCTTCTTAAATTTTGTGAGGGACTCTTTAAGACACTCTAACATACATATAAAGTATATATAGAGGTATTAAAATAGTTAATTAGTTATCAATGAATTTTTAGTGGAGATGTATGAGAGAATTGGTGAATTATATCTTCTTCTATAGGTTAAAAAGGGTCATTTCCACAAAAAATAATGTTTGTTAAGGTATATGAATGGAATCAGATCAATGTTAGGTAGGTTTGGTGAGATAGGTGAGGAAATGTTGGTGAGATATGTATATATTAATTTATCACC
Source organism: Viscum album (assembly GCA_963277665.1). Lineage (NCBI taxonomy): Eukaryota > Viridiplantae > Streptophyta > Magnoliopsida > Santalales > Viscaceae > Viscum > Viscum album. The sequence continues at coordinate 1,990,161,597 of OY728141.1, forward strand.
AGAAAAATATGTCTTAGATTTTTTAAAGGTCATATTGATTTAGTAAAATCCAAACTACATTCTATTACCCATTTTAACAATTATTAATCTTGATTAAATATTAATCTTGGTAATTATTTTCAAAATAAAAGATATAGTATGAACACTAGTTAATAGTCTAGATGTATTGAATTGTAATTTAAACCCTATTTAATATGATTTATTTTATTATTTAAAAAATAAAATTCAATATTAACACATATAATAGGTAGAAAAACTAATTTTATAGAGATGTTTTCAGGAAATTAATTTTTTTATTCTGGTGTCCTATTGATTACTAAATTAACATCTATTAATGTATTTTTTTAACTTTGATTATATTTTTTGATTTATCATTTTAAAACACAAAATTATACAACCCTAAAATGAACAATTTATTGAGAATTAATCTTTTTAGAAAAAACTACAAAATTTATATGTACCAAAATTTAATAGTAAGTACCAAAAAATGAAGCCCATTTAAATAGTAAAATGAATAATTATTATGTTATATATATATATATGGGTCTATTTGTTTATATATATTAATAAAATATATTTAAAATATATTGCGTTATATAATAGTTTTAAGGATATATTGTTTACTTTTTATAGAAATTTATTGACTCTTACATTCCCACCACTAAATAATATCATCCTATAAATTTGTTAAACATTTTTTCTCATAATAAAATGTGGGTAATTCATTATAACTTCTTCTTAAATTTCCCATGTTGATTCCTCTAAATTTTTATTCCTCTCGATAACTTTCTCTAGATGGGTACACAATTCTGAAACACTATCTCTTTAGTTAGAATAATTTAGAAAATATCTTCATTATATTATAGGTCAGGATCCAACTCTATTTCCTTAATGGTAATTAAATTTCTATGTTCTTTCATGTAATTTATTAACCCTAAGACATGAACTATATATTTGTTGGGTTGTAAATCCAAGTACAATTCCATGAATCTAATTCTGATTAAATATAAAAATACCTAATGTATCTTTGAAATAGCTTCCCCTTTCCTTCCAAACCCTATGAGTCCCTGAAATGATGATACCTTTATGAAGACATGATCACTTATGTTGAGTATTTTGTCGTTCATCTGATTATCAGTGTATCTTTACTTTTTTACTTTGAGATTTATTGTTGTTATTGTAGATAGCTCACCCTTCTTAGTTAGTTGTTTCCACAATGAGTTCTTAACTAAGTAAGCTTCTTTCCCTGACCTCACCCCATTAGGTTGAACTATGGAATATTATACAACAGAAGGCATCATTAGGTTTTATTTTTATAGAAAAATGGTGATTATTTCATGAATAAGTTATACCAGTGGTAGGTACTAGTCCAATTTTCATTATAATTGAATTGACCCAGAGCTCAATATATCCTCAAATGATGGTATTGATCTCTCATATTTCCATTTTCTTTGTGTATGGTAAGTGGTTATCATGTTTATCTCTTTGTTTAAACATTTTTTAATACTCCTAAAAAATTTAAATGTGATGAACGGGTCTTGATTAGGTAATGTAGATAATGGTGTTCTATAAAGCCTTTTAAATTCATTGATATATAGTCATTCAAGACTTCCAAGGGTATATCAACCCTTATTTCTATAAAATCTAAAAATAATGTAATGTGAAACATATTGAATCATGTAGAATAATTATTTTAATATGTATTAGGTATCCCAATATCAAAGTCCATAATGATATTGTCCCACTTCCACATTGGTATAGTGAGAGGTTTTATCATACCCGTTGGGAGATAACTCTAATTGTTTTCTTACTAGAACACCAAAAATCATGATATGTATTCCAAAATTTCTTGATTTATATTTTCCAAAAATAATTTCACCCTTAGATCCAAATATATCTTGGTGCTACCAAGGTGTATAGACAAATATGATATTTTGGATTCATCCAGCAATTCCCTTTTCAGATTAGGTATAGACAGTATGCATTTTCCCCATATTTCAATACTCTAGCATTACAGGTGATGTCATTCAATCTTCCATATTATATGGATTTTATTTTCTATAGTATATAGAGGTCATCTTATTGAGAAAATATTATCCTCTTGTTAATCTTGTGGGTTAATTACATGGAATATGAATCATGTTTCCTATTCCTTAATAATTACCTTAGCGAACTATAATAGATCCATGAATATTAGATCATTTTCTATTCTCATTGTATATTGGATCCCATGATCATTTTTAATCAATGTATCTACCAAATTTTACTCTTTACTAGGGAGCAAGTGTACTTCACATTCACAGTATTTGAATAATTCTATCCACATCATATGTCTTATGCTGAGCACTTTATGTGAGAAAATATAACCGAAACTTCTGTGTTCAGGGTATATATCACATGTCTCTCCCAAGATATAGTACTAAAATATATTTAATACAATGATCATCATTTATATATCAATATCAAGAGGCAGTCAATTTTTTTGAAAAAAATAAGTTTTTTGGATAAATAGGTTAAAAATATTTCGTTTTTTACAAGAAAACACCATATTCCTTTCCTCAATCAAGCACTAATATGAAAAATGAATCGTTTTTCAATAAATTGTTTAGTAATAGTTCATTGATAAATAATTTATCATGAACCTAAAAAAATATTCACATTCCATTTACCATTTCTATTTGACCCCTTTTCTTTTCCATTTGGTTGACATATTCGGTAATATGGAAAAATATTCTATAAATCGTCAACAGTAACCACCTAGGTTAAAAATAATTATATTTATATACTATTTTTTATTGTGATGAATTTATTAAAAATATATTTTCATGGGGTAAACTTATATTCCATTCCTAGAGAAAATATATCTAATGAAATAACCTTTTTTTGAAAAAAACCCACATATTGAATTTGTTATAAAGTTTTTTATTCATTATAGTCTAAATAATGAACAAACAATTATCATAATGATTTTATAATACCTTAGATAATATCATTATATCATAAATTAAAATCATAATAAATTAATCAATATAATATTTTATGGGTACATTAATCAAATCAATGAACACTGAGGATCAAATATTTAAGAAAATGGGAATTATAATGAACTCATAACTTATATAACTTATAAAAACACTATATTTGTTACACCATCAAAATATAAAATTAATAAATCATATCTTTAATGGAGATAAATATTGGAGAAGTATAAATCCCCTTATATTTGGTCAAACAGCTCATAAATGAGAGGTAAATGATACCCGTTCTTAGTTGTAATGGAACTAATAACCCTATAGTCCTTGTAGAACCTCATTGATCCTTATTTTTTCTTTACAAATAAAAAATGTTCTTCACAATATAAGGCACTATATAATAAGAAAATATTATCAAAAAACTCTTTTAATTGATTTATTAATTCTATCAGTTCATCTCGATCCATTTTCTGGTGGGGATATTATTTGTGATTCAAAATAGGGATGAGATATATAGTGAATTCAACATCAGGATCAGAAGGATTTCTAGTGAGTTACTTAAGTAATATGTCAATATATTCCCTTAAAAATTATATACTCTACTCTTTGAATACATATCCCACATACTGATTCCTTATCTCTAAAATATAATTAATATTTATCACTTATGGTGGTTCTAAACAAGACATAATCATGTTAGTGTCTCTCCTAAAAACATGTGATTTTGTTTCATCCTCACTGGCTGTGACAGCCTTATCCCAAAAATTAATTTATCCATTAAACATTAAGATGCCAATATATACCAAGGATTACTTCAAATACAACCAATGGAACAATAATAATTTGTCTAAATAAATAACCTTCATGTAATTTAATAGGTTTATCCTGATATAATTTCATATCTATAAGACTTTTATATGATATTTTAGATGAAAAATCCATCTTTAATTCATTATGGGGTGATTTAGTGTTCATGTAAAACATTCAAGATATAAAAGATTGTGTGAATCCATAATAAAAACTAAACTAATTAACTTGGTTTTTTTATCAATTTATCTACTATAAAATCAATGGATATCACAACATATTCTATTTCTATTACATCAAATCAACATTTATAATTTGGAAGATTTTGTAGTAGATTCTAAAAATAATTGGGAAATTGATTTGAGCAGTGTCCAATATTTATCAAATTAAATCATGCAACATTATTGTAAACTTTCATTCCATATAACTCAAAATATTTATGTCCTTTACTTTTATTATTATATAAAATTAGGGTTACCCTATTGAAATCCATTGGACTCCTCTTCCAAAATATGTTACGTGGTGGGATTTATTCAAATACCTGATTTTTTTATCCAAATTACATTAATTGTGGTGCTCAACTACCTATTTCTATTCTTTATTACCATTAAAAAATGATTTTATATTCCGAACATTCATAATGGTACTAGTTATAATCACTGTGTATATTAAAAAATAATTGAGATTCTAATGCCCATAAAATTATTGACTTTAATCCATCAAAAAAATCCATTTGGAATTAATTTTTATTGACAAATTCATAAAAATTCATCTCTATCCTTGTTATGTTACCCCATTCTCATTGTCAATTTATTTTCCTTTTTATTCATAAATTAATGAATTTCCCTTCCAAATTATCTATCTTCTCATTTGGAAAATACATATCCTTTAATATCACCATAAAAGTATTATACCTGATGCTTTATATTTCATCCTCCACATCAGTGTTTTGAATCAAAAAAGTCCATTAATATGATTCACCCATAAGATAGTACATATCCATCCAAAAAGTTTTACATTCACTATATATAATGGACAATAATATCCTTTCTAAATACTGGATCCTTTCCCCTACCACTACTAGAATAGCGATTCTACTAAAAGATTTAAAATTTTACACCTGAAGTGATCCAATGTTGTGACACAAAGATTACTATTGACTGGTTGTTCAATATGAGAAAGGTTATTTGTCAGAACGTATTTTTTCTACCCCACTGAAAAATAATTTTATTTTATCTAACACAAGTCCCATTGGATTGATATAGAATGATATCCTAACAGTTTTGTGTAGGTTTTTACACGATTTCGTCTGAATCAACTACGTACCTTTCTTAAACAATGGAATATAAAATTACTTCATGAATAATTATAAGAACTATTGATTACACTATATAATTCTTATAATTTTTTTTCTAATTCATGTCATGTTATGAAAAAAATATTTTAACAATACTTTAAGAGTTTATCATCGTGTTATGTTCACTCTCTATGTTCATATAAACCTAGTTCCTATGGTTCCCACTAAGCGCACTCTGATACTAAGTATAACACCCCACCCATAGAATTACCACAGTCAGTGGTTTCTTTCATTATTTTGGTATACAATTCTTTTATAATTTACCATTCTCCAATAGACCTAATCTATTTTTCACATAATTTCATTATCATTATATACAAGGAATCAAATCCTAAATGACTAAATAGTTTATGGTTATGTACAAAATAGATACATATAATGTTACCATATTATATTGTATGTATGTTAATATAAATCATGTTTAATGTAAATATTTTTCATTCATGAACTTATTCAAGGATTCCTTCTTTATTTGATGTGGAAAAAAATTAAAATAACAGTGAGATGAAACGCATAGTAAGGGTTGTTTCTAAAAAATGATTATCATTAAATAAGGAATTATCGATATGGCATATCAAATATATGAAAATACATTCCATTTAATCAATAACATGAGCACAAATTTTATAAATAGATAATAACAATGTATTAATCCCAGGGATAATAATAATTGGATTATCAATATAAAAAATTATTAATCTTAGATTTCATGACCTCATACCTCATGATATAATTAATGTCAAGACCTTTTTCAGGTACATTTTAAAATATTTGTAGATTATATAAGGATAAAGCATCTTGGAACCCTATCAAATAAAAGTATTATAAGGGATACAATCTTCATGGACATGAAATGGATTTTTAACACCCAATAATTATAAATTATGAAAATTTTATTTGATAGAATATACAACATGATACACTAACCAAAAAAAACCCATGAAATATATTTCAATAAATTTAATTTCTTCAGTATCATATAATGATCACAAAACTGGGTTTTAATGAAACACAATACTTATAAACACCCCAAATTTCCATGTATTTTTTTTAAATATATGGGAATTTATAGAGTCCTTGAAAATTGACATTGCATGATTCTAAGGCCTGGTGTGCTTATAATGAATTTCTGAACTTTTTTTCGGGTATGTTCAATATTCGTGAGAGCGGGTTTTTCAAACTTTTGAACCAGTGCATGGAATTGAAATCTGAGGGCATTGTTGAACTTGCAGTGCTGGTATTCACTTAATAAGACCTCCACCTAGACCATAGTAGGTCGAGAGTTGAAGTTAGTTTTTCACTTATTTGTGAAATAGTAAAATAAAAAAATGGCGTAACATTTTATTTTTATTTTTCTTTTGTAACTCCCATGTGGATGTTTCACGGGTGGGGAATACTAAACTAAAACCTTCCATGACAGGTTATGGATGTGGGTACCACCAAGCTTAAACCGCCCATGAGAGGTTATGGTGGTGGGGACCACTTGAGGCTAAACCCCCTTTAACTCCCTCTTATGTGTAGGGAAGCCTTTTAAACATTCCCCACTTTAATGGTGCCTCCCCCATTTAATTAATTTTGTGCCAAGATCATCAATTAATCATGTGGAGCCTATATAAATTATTTCAAAAATTAAATTGGGGTAACATATCAGTTATTGGATACTTTGAAAGTTAGTGCAATTGGGAGAGGATAAATATTACGAGTATTACACTTCTCCAAATGAAGAACTTCTTCCTCGAAGATCATTCCTCCAATTAATAACACTGATGCATGACTTAGACATCTTCCTTGGGACATCCTCCAATGTAGGATGTCTTCAATTGATGACTGTTATTTCCACCTCGTTGACAACAACAAACGAAAGAGGTAGGGGTTTTAATTGAGTATGATTATATTCTCGTGTTCCTCCCTTTTGAAACAAAGAACGCGGATCAACTCACTATCAAGTTGATCTGCGGATGTTTTCTTTTACGGATTGGGAATAATTATTGTGGAAGGATGAAGGGTGTTGTTTGAATTTTTTTCCTTTTTTGTTCTTCACAACTATTCGTATTTCAAAAAGAGTTTATAGCTACTTTTTACCACTCAAATACAGGGAGAGTGTGGGCTAAACAAACATGGCTTTTACTATCTGCATTTCTTGTGAAGATTTGTGGTGTACTTCGTGATGGAGGAAGATGCCGAAAAACCATGGTGGAGCATGAGAACAGTGGTTGGCACCATGGTCGGTCGTGATGAAGTCGACGGCGCAATGGCGCCACCCCCACAGTCCCCATCGTGTGTGTCCTCCACCGCCCCGCAGCACCGCCGCCAGTGGCCTCCACCGCCCTGCGACACCCCCGCCCCGATGCCACCACCGCCTGTGGCCTCTGCTATCCCACGACAACCGCACTCCACGACCGACCCATCCCATGAAATTAGCACACTGTGGGTGAGTCTCCCCGTGACCGAGCCGCCCCACACCTCGCACCATCTGATGCCAAGCCACCCCACGACCGAGCTGCCCTACGGTCGATCCGCCTCATGGCCGAGCCGTTTCACGGCCTTCGCGGCCCTCGAGGCCTACCGGACTGCCCAGTGGGATGGGCTGCCCAGCACAGGCCTGGCCGAACCCAGTGGTCCTGACCGAACCTAGTGATTCGGGTTGGTTTAACCCAAACTGGGTCATCCCAGGCTGGGTCGGGCCAGGTTGGTCTGATCTGGTCGGACCAGACCCGAGCCAATTTCGACCCTATGCGCTCATTTGGCCATAACATTGGCAACGAGCCTCCATTTGATGAACCGTCAACGGTGATGGAAACCATGATGCGAGAAGGTCCCCTTGGTATACCCCACTAGATATATGGATAAATTTTGGGAACGGTGGGGTTGGATCGAGCACGAATCCAACCGGGTACCTAGGACTAAAAGGATTTTAACATACAGATCGGGTGTCCAATTGATGCACCGTTTTTTGAATTGAGACCCTAATGTTGTGGTGGTACTTTGAGATACAACTTCATGAGACTTCTTGGAAGTTGAAGTATCCACCAGAGTATTTTCGAGCGGAACCTCCCAGAGAAAAGAGAGCATAGTGCGAGACTTGAAGCCGGATGTGACGTGAAGAATGAATAACAATCCTATGTGGGTCAGCACCGAGTGATCCAGTGTGGGTCAGAACCTAACGATCGTATGTGTCTCAGCACCTAGCGATCATGTGTGGGTTTGCACTGAGTGATCCTTTGTGATTCAGCACCTAGCGATCCTATGTGGCTCAGCTGCTAGCAATCTTGTGTGGGTCTGCACCGAGCGATCCTATGTAGTTCAGCATTAGGTGATCCTCTGTGGGTCTACCTCTTAACAGAGTAAGATGATTTAGTAGTTAAATCTAATCATATCTACTACTATACATAAGTTATACCTGGTGGGAGCTGAGTATGTTCATTTGTTGTACATTCCTTCGTGGTAAAACCTTGATGGTATTCTTCTATGAGGCGTACCTGTGTGGTACTTTCCATTGTGGTTTTTTTCTTCCTTGACGGAACAGTTGAGCTTGGGGCTTTTCAGTTGGAATTTGTGTTTTCCTCATGATTGAGAGGGGTTTACTTGATAACTTAGGTATATGTATGGTCATATACCTAAGTAGGGTTCTCAGTTGATTATATGTTGTGTGGATTGTCCTTGGTGGATTTTGTGAGACCTTTAGGGTCTCGAGGTCCCCACTGAGTATCGTTATACTCACCCCTACATGGGCTATGCCCGCACCATGTTGTGTCTGGTGCAGATGACGGACATTGAAGACTGAGGATGAGAGTACCGGGATTGGACGTGGATCGAAGGTGGAAGTTTGAAGAGGCGATCCGCAAAGATGGTCGTTCGTGAGATTTACCTACCCTTCAGGTAGTATTTGTGGTGGATGATCCCGGAGATGCTTTTCACCTATTAGTCATCTTGTACCTTCTAGTTTTAATTGTACTTTCTAGTTGTGCATGTATTCTGGGCCCCTTTTACATATTATTCTCACTATGTATACTATTCAGATTGCTTGAGTTTTTATCTTGCTGGGTGCTTGGTTGTGTGTGTTATAGGTTATAAAGGCATTTCCATCCCAGTTTTAGGGAATACGCCTTTGGTGCTAGTCACCCAGCCCCGGGCCTATGAAAGGCAAGCTTGGTGTCGTCATGGAACGGGCCCTAGGGGATGGGTCATGAAAAATTGGTATCAATGGAGTCAGTTCTACCTTAGAACATAGGACTCTGATATTTATTTTTAACGACAATAGTGTTAAGTGTAGTGAGTGTCGTTATCAGTTTAGGGAATCTGGTTTTGGTGTGGTGACCAACTTATCCATACACTAAGACTCTGACTTCTGATTTCAGACTTAGTGCACGAAAACACTAATTACATTTGTGTGTTTTGAGGATTTTTCTTTATGATCTCTTTGAGTCAGCTCAACAGGTATAACTTTTTGACCATGGAGCACCTATTTCTATTTAGGATGCCTCCACTTAGATGGCCAGCTAGGGATCAAAGAGTAGTATACACTAGTATCCCTCCAAGCGATGAGGACTCAGTGCAGGGCCCTCTTCCAGTAGAGGCACCATTGGAAGCACCAGCGGTACCATTACATGTTGGGACACCGATGCCACCATCCCCAGAAGTAGAGGGTTCCTGCCGCTTGAGCGTGTTGCAAGAGTTCCAGTTCTTGAGGCCACCCATGTTCAGGGGAGAGACGAGCCCACATGCGGCTGAGGATTGTCATGAGACTATAGTGAGTGTTTTTTGACTAGTTGGGACACTTGATGATCACATGGCGATCCTTGCTACTATACTTCAACATACAGCAACAGGAAGATGGTGGATCTTGATGCTCCAAGTTCATGACGAGGTGACGCTTCTCCGGGAAAACTTTGAGAGCCTGTTTCGAGCAGAGATTGTCCCAATGACTCTTCGCATAGTGCACATATAGAATATACTTCATCTATAGTAGGGTAGTATTACTGTGGCTCAGTAATCAACGAGGTTCAATGACCTCTCATGTTACTCCATATATATGGTGTGGGACCCTTTATTCAGGGCCTGGACCTTTGAGTAGGAGATCAGGTGAGAGATCAGGGCTTTGATGATTTCACTCATCATCCCGACACAGGTGGGGGTTTTAGAGAAATCCCTCCTAGTTGAGATTTTACTTACTGAGCATTCAACAGTAGCGAGACCCACCACCAGTCTTCATGTAGTGGAGTATTATATAGCTGGAAGTAGACTGATGTCACAGAGGTCCAAGAGGACTAGACTTATGGGTGGACAACCGCAAGATTCAGGGTCGGTTGTGTGGGGAAATTGAGACAGAGCCAATCATCCCAGGAGCTGGCAGAGTTATTCATGCGGTGGGTAGAGTCAGATGGCTCGTGACTATCTAACCCATCATATAGATTATCATTAGATGGCCGAGGGGCCTCCTAGGAAGAGAAAGAGATTTGATCAAGGTGGTCCACATGGAGCAGGCCGACGTGGCAGAGGAGTTGGCCGTGTAGCTGGCGATGGGCGATGATTCGAGATGTTTTCGCCGCCATGACTAGGTGGTCCACCCTAACTACAAGGAGCTAGTGGAAAGGGGAGAGCCAAACTCTATGCAGCTGAGGCCAATGATCATGGCACTCCGGAGATGATATGAGGTATTATCTGTATCTATTCCACCCTAGCCGTAGTACTTATAAACATAGGTTTCAGGAATTATTTTATTGATATTTCCCTCGTTCGGAACTTAGAGATTCCAATGGAGCCGTTGGCTCGAGCCTTATAGGTAGAGAAACCTACCAGAGAGGATACAATGATTACGCACTGGTGCTGGCAGTGCGAGCTTACTATAGGAGGCGAGAGCTTTGGCTGGGATCTCCTAGTAGCATCGTCGAGGCCTTACGACGTCATCTTGGGTATGGAATGGTTATCTACAGTACATTCTCAGATTGACTGTATTAGGCGCAATGTGTGGTGTATCCACATTGATGGGGCCAGGTTTACCTTCACCTATGAGAAGGGATCCTTTACAGCATAGGATGGACTTTCCAAGAGGAGGATGCAGCTGATCACTCATCAGTTGGCTACACTTACCCTCAGATTCGTTGATGTGGAGAGTCCGAGTTATCCTAAAGTAGTGGTCCAGTCTACGGATGCCTTCCCTGATGATGTTATGTGTATACCTCCTTGCAGAGAGGTGGAATTTTACATTAACTTGTACACCTTGATGGCACTGATATCTACACCAGCATATCGAATGGCTACCGTAGAGCTTCGTGAGCTGTGGAAATAGTTGGAGGACATACATGGTAAAGGGTTCTTCTAGCCCAGTGTTTCTCCCTAAGTAGCCACTATTTTATTCTCCAAGAATTAGGATAGGAGCTTGAGACTTTTTGTTGAGTATCGGCTCATAAACCAGGTGACCGTGAAGAACAAGTTCCCACTTCCGAGGATTGATGACCTATTTGATCAGCTCAAGGGAGCACGATGGTTCTCAAAGATAGACCCCAGTTCAGGCTATCAGCAACTCAGAGTACAAGACGACGATGTGTAGAAGATGGATTTTAGGTGTCGGTATGACCATTAAATGTTCTTGGTTATGACATTAGGTCTAAACAATGCTCAAACAGTGTCCATGGGACTCATGAATAGGATCTTTTATCCATACCTTGATCGATTTGTAGTTTTCTTCATTGACGACATTCTGATCTTCTCAGCTACATAAGAGGATCATGCATATCATTTGAAGGTAGTACTAGACACACTCTAAGTGCACCAGCTTTATGGTAAGCTCTAGATGTTCCAGTTTTGTATTCAAGAGGTTAAATTTCTGGGACATGTCATATCGGAGGCTAGAGTTTCGGTGGATCCATCGAAGATTGAGGTGGTACATTCTTGGGAGCCACCCATGAGTGTGACGAAGGTACGGAGTTTCATAGGTTTGGTTGGATACTACCTGAGGTTGTGATAGATTTCCCCAAAGTTGAAACACCTCTATCAGCTTTGACAAAGAAGGGGAAACCCTTCGTGTGGTCGGAGAGATGCCAACATAGTTTTTAGGAGTTGAGGCAGAGGATGACTAGTGCACCCATCTTGAGGCTTCCAGAGGAGGTCGTAGGGTGTCTAGTATACTACGATGCATCAGGGACTGGGCTCAGATGTGTCGTAATTCTAGAGCGATCAGTGATCACATATGGTTCTCGACAGTTAAGACAACATGAGAATAACTATGCTAACCATGATCTAGCATTAGAAGCAGTGGTCTTCGCCTTGAAGATGTGGCGGCATGACTTGATGGGGGAATATTTTATATTTTACTTTGAACACAAGATTATTAGGTATATCTTCTCTAAGAAGGACCTGAACCTGATAAATCGAAATTGGATTGAGTTCCTCCAGGACTATGACTTCGAGATTGTCTATTATTTTGGAAAGGGGAATGTTTTAGTAGATGCGCTCTGCAAAAGGTCAGGTATACAACTGCTAGGTGAGGTGACAGAGTATCTGGATTCTTTTCAAATAACATTTGTGGAACGAGATGGAGAATCATTCATTTAGTCTCTTATATTCACTCCCACACTTCTTCAGCAAGTCAGGGAGGCACAGCATGGGGACCCTGACTGTGAGGCTCGACGTGCTCAGATTTCTACAGGGCTGGCACCTGATGGATTTTATGAAGGTGTGGTGCATGTAATCCTCTTCAGAGGATGTACCATGGTACCACTTTCACATCAGGTGGAAGTATTGAGGGAGTTCCACACATCCCCTCTAGTGGTATATCAAGGAGTGGTGAAGATGTACCAGGACCTCCGACGACAGTACCAGTGGCCGGGAATGAAGAAAGAAGTAGCAGAGTTTGTCTCTCGGTGCCTCACTTTCCAGTAAGTGAAGGTAGAGCATCATGTACTAGCAGGATGATTTCATCCATTAGAAGGCCCGTAGTGGAAGTGGTATGGGATATCCATGGACTTCGTGACAGGAATTCCACATACATCCCGGCGTCCTGACTCAATTTGGGTGATCTTCGACCGACTCACCATGTCGGCCCACATCCTATCGATCAGAGAGCAGGGTTTGGTAGAGTTCATGGGACGCCTCTCTATGTCGGGGATTGGTCGGTTACATGGATTACCCTCAACGATTGTCTCCGATCATGATGCATGTTTTAATTCCTGGCTATAGAAGGGGTTGCAGGAGGCTTTCAAGACGCCACTTTGTTTGAGTACCGCCTTCCATCCTCAGACAAATGATCATACTAAGTATACCATTCAAACCATTGAGGATATGTTTCATGATTGCATCCATGACTTCAGTCACTGATGGGAGGATCAAATTCATTTGGTATAGATTGCGTAAAACAATAGTTATCACTCCACCATTTGGATGAAACCTTTTGAGGCGTTGTACGGGCAACCTGGCAGATCATCTTTGTGTTGGACTGACCCAGGGGATTCGAAAACTAGAGGGACCAGAGATGGTACGGGATACCATAGAGAAGGTGCAGATCACCAGGAGTGGATGAAGACTACACAAAGCAGGCAGAGGTCGTATTCTAACAAAATATGGATACCTATGGAGTCTGAGGATGGTGGCTACGTCTTTCTACGGGTCTCAACTTGATGAGTTTTGTGGATATTTGGCTAAGGCGGCAAGTTATCTCTGAGGATAATCAGACCCATCCAGGTCCTCAGTAGAGTTGAAGAGGTGGGTTACCACTTATCTCTTCAACCTCAGTTGCACGGGGTGCACGACGTCTTCCATGTATCCCAGTTGAGGAGATACTTGCACGACCATTCCCACGTCATCAACCACAGAGAGATAGACATTGACGATGGGGTGACTTTTATGGAGGATCCAGTTGGGATTTGGGATCGACAGGAGCAGTTCCTTTGTGGGTGGTCGATATCTCTGGTGTGTATTCGTTGGTAGCATGGGAACCTCCAATATAGAACATGTGAGTGGGAGGTTCAGATGCGTGCTCAGTACCCCCACTTGTTCAATTAGTTTGAGTTGTGGCTTATGGGGATGCAAAGCCCTGAGGTGGAGAGAATGTAAAGACCCGGAATTTACATTTATTTTTTTTAAATATATGGGAATTTTATGAGTCTACAAAAAATTGACAGCACATGATTCTGAGGCCGGGTGTGCCTGAAAAGAATTTTAGAACCTTTTTTCTGGTACGTTCAGTATACGTGCGAGCTGGTTTTTCTAACATTTGAATCGTTGCTCGGAATTGAAATCTGAGGGCACCGTTGAACTCACAGCGCTGGTATTCACTTAAGGAGACATTCACCTTGATCTTAGTAGGTCAATGGTAATATTTAGTTTTTCACTTATTCGTGAAATAATAAAATAAAATAAAATGGGGTAACATTTTATTTTTATTTTCTTTTGAAACTCCCATGTGGATGTTTCATAGGTGGGGACCACTGAACTAAAACCTCCCATGAGAGGTTATGGAGGTGGGGACCACCGACCCTAAACCTCCCATGAGAGGTTATGGTGGTGGAGCCCACCCAAGGCTAAACCCCCTTGAACTCCCTCTTAAGTGTGGGGAAGCCTTTTAAACTTCCCCCACATTAATGGTTCCACCCCCCTTTAATTATTTTTGGGCCAACCTCATCAATTAATTAAGTGTATCCAACATAAATTATGTAAACAATTAAATTGGGGAAACATATCAGATTTTTTCTACATTGCAATTTGGTATAGTCGGGAGAGGAGAAATATTATGAGGATTACACTTACCTAATGAATATCATCTTCCACGAAGAACGTTCCTCCAATTAAGAACACCAACACACAACTTCAACTTCTTCCTCAAGACATCCTTCATAGTGGGACATCTTCAATCGACGACCATTCATTCCACATCATCAACAACAAAAAACGAACGATCTAGGGGTTTAAATTGAGTATGATTGTATTACCATGTTCTTCCCATCTAAAATAAAGAATTCGGATCAACTAACTATCATGTTGATCCACGAATGTATTCTTTATCGGGATGAGAATTATTATTATGGAAGGTTGTAGGGGGTTGTTTGAATTTCTTCCCTTTTTAATTCTTGACGATTCTTCGTATTTCAAAGAGATTTTATAGTCGGTTTCTACCACTCTAATGCAGAGAGAGTGGAGTCCAAAAAAACATGGTCATCCACTCCGCATTTATTGTGATGATTTGGGGTATTCTTCGAGATGGAGGAGGACAGTGACCAACCACGATGGGGCACGAGAACAGCAGTCGACACCACCGCTGGCCTTGACATAGGAAACGGTGCCGCCCCGTGTCCACCGCCACCCCCGGCCACCATCGCCTTGCGGCACTGTCACCCACGGCCTTCGCTGCCCTGTACCACCGCCCCGCAAGGCCCCTCCGCATGCAGCCTCTGCCACCCTGCTGCATTCGCGCTCCACGGCTGAGCTGCCCAGCGGCCGAGCCACCCCGCGAACGAGCGGCCACAAATCCTCGCACCATTTACGGCCGAGCCACACCACGCCTCACACCATTCTTGGCCTCGGCACCCCGAGGCCTCGTGTCGTCCACGGCCGATCCACCACTCATTCGGGCCTCCTCGTGGCCTCACGCTGGCCCCATCCGAGCTACCCTGCGTCTCACCGTTCGATGGCATCTGCGGCTCTCTACGGCTCCTCGTGGGCCTTGCGGCCTGCCGAACCACCCGACGTGGGTCGGGCAGGACCCATCGGGTAGGGCCAGACCCAGTGGGAGAGGCCACCCAATAGGCCAAGCTGGACCCAGCGAGTTGGATCGGGTCGGGCCAGGTCGGTCCGACCGGGTTAGGAAAGACTCGTGCCAATTTTGACCCTATACACTCTTTTGGCCATAACTTAGGCACCAGGCATCCATTTGATGAATTGTCAGAGGTGTTGGAAACCATGGAGTGAGATGGTCTCCTTGGTATACCCCACTAGAGATTTGGATAATGTTGGGGAATGGTCAGTTTGGATCGATCATGAATCCATCTAGGCACCTGGGACTAAAAGACTTATAACTTACTTACTGGGCATCAAATTGACGCATCGTCTATTGCGTTGAGACCCCAATGATGTGGCGGTACCTTGAGATACTTATTCGTGATACTTCGTGGAAGTTGGAGTATTGACTAGAGGATTGTGGAGCAAAACCTACTAGAGAAATGTCAGTGTAGTGCGAGAACCCTGAAGCTGGCTGTGACGCGAAGAATGAATAGTGATCCTGTGTGGGATAGCACCGAGGGATCGTGTGTTGGTCAACACCAAGAGATCCTATGTGGGTCAGCACCTAGAGATCATGTGTGGGTCAGCACCAAGTGAACATGTGTGGGTTAGCACCTAGGGATCCTGGGTGGGTCATTCTGAGTTATCATGTGTGAGTCCGCACCGAGCGATCCTGTGTGGGTCAGCGCCTAGTGATGCTGTGTTGGTCAGTATCTAGAGATCCTGTGTGGGTCAGCACTGAGCGATCCTGTGTGGGTCAGAAATGAGAAATCATGTGTTGGTCTAACTCTTAACATAGTATGATGATGCAGTAGTTACACTTAATCATCTCTACTAGTGTACTTAAGTTATACCTGGTATGAGCTGAGTCTGCACCTGTGTGGTACTTTCCTTCGTGGTAATACCTTTATGGTATTCTTCTATGTGGAATACATATATAGTACTTTGATCCATGTTTTTTTCTTCCTTTATGGAACTGTTGAGTTTAGAGCTTTAGATTTGGACTCTGTGTTTTCTTTAGAATTGAGACGGGTTTATTTGATAACTTAGGTATATGAATGGGCATATACCTAAGTAGGGTTGTCAGTTGATTTCATGTTGTGTGGATTATACTTGGTTGATATTGTGAGACCTTTAGGGACTCAGGGTCCCTACTGAGTATCGTTATACTCACCGCTACACAGGCTATTCCCACACCCTGTAGTGTTTGGTGCAGACGACAGACAACGCTGACTGAGGATGAGAGTACCGGGACTGGAGGTGGATCGAACGTGGACGTTTGTTGAGGCAAACCGCAGAGACAGTCGTTCATGAGATGTACCTACCCATCATGTAGGGTTCTTGGTGGATGATCCAAGATATTCTTTTCACCTATCAGTTGTCTTTTACTTTCCAGTTTTTCTTGTACTTTCCAGTTGGGCTTTTATTCTGTTCCCCTTTTACTTATTATACTCACTATGTTTACTATTTAGTTTACTTGAGTTCTTATCTTTTTGTGTTCTTGGTTGCGTGTGTTATATGTTATAAAGGAAATTCCTTCCCAGTTTTAGGCAATACATCTTCAGTGCTAGACGCCAGCCTCTATCCTATGGAAGGAAGGATTGGGGTATTCACAGCACGGGCCCCGGGGGACAGGTCGTGACCACACTCTATTAGAATATTATTATTTAAAACATGACTATTTCAATATATCCATTATATAGGAATGGATTAATAGGAATAACTAAATTATGAAAATTAAATGGTATGTAGATGAATAAAATAAATTCAATGGTTAAATATTTATTATAAAGAAAATATGAATCATTTGAAATAAAAAGAAATGTCTTCAGTAAAAACTATATTTTTAAGGAAATGTTTTTCCCACATAATGCTTACATATATTAAAATTAATTTTTACCAATTTTAAATAAATTTATTTGATACAATTAACATCATTTTTGAAATCATCATGTTAAATTTGTCTTAGGTTTAATTTTCCTTATTTTTCAAACATGATTCATTTTAGAATGAATTGTGAAATGTATTGATTTTTGTTAAAAATTCCATCTCTATTTTACAATGATATATTATATTATAAATTAGTTAAAAACTAAAATTTGTTAAATTATAGTATATTCAATAAATTTTTCATTAGTAGATTCGTTTTCATTATAAATTTTATTTTAAAACACTCATTTCTTATGATAATTTTCTTTTTTAACACCTTTTTTTTGTTTCTTCTATGGGTATAATTGCAAATTGGTTTTTTATAACTATGATAGTTGAATTTATAAAAATGCATTCCATATTTTGAATAAAAATAATTATTATTATCCTATAAGGTTAACATTATATTCTATAAAAATTAATCGTGGACATTGTAAAAATTAATGACTGTGATTAAGGTAAAAATTGGTTTACTCTAGGTTAAATAGAAAAGATAAGGGTTAAAAGATGAATTTAAAACATATCAAAATATTATTGGTTTTCCATATTTCCCCTTTATCCTCCCCAATATAGAATATATGGAAATTTTTAATCTTATCTTATGAATGACATTATCATTTTGGATTCTTCTTGAAAATTCCAAAGATATTTGCAAGGAGGACCACTTTCGCCACTTATAAAAGCACACTCCATCCAGTCATATATCCACAAATATACTCAGAAGACCCTACAAAATTATCTAATTGAAATAATTAGAAAGTTTTTAGAGATTTTGGTCCTTCCAAAATTCCATCCCTTATGAATTTAAGATGATATCTATGGAAGGATTGTCTTAGAGTAGAAAACTATTTTAACAATGTTATTTCATTTTATTTATTCTTTTTTAACCCCCAATTATGTCTTAAAACTCAAAATTTAATATCAATGGTATCCTTTATATATTGAGATATTATTATATTAATTTTTTTATATTTTTCCATCTCAAATTCAATTAAATGGTAAATAAAATGGTCGATCTCGTGTATGAAAGATTACCACCTCGAAAACCACTTCAAATCATTCTCCATCAACTCCTTTTAAGGATGAATTTAATGATGAGTTTTACACAATAATATGATATTTAAATTATTATTATTATTTTATTTTAATATCACATATACCTTTCTACTTTCCATTTCGTTTAAAATATGATAATGTTTCAAGTGTGTATAACAGAAAATCAGTTAACAAAGAGATGCGATTCTTTTTTCACATAGGACTTACATGGAATTTAATAATGATAAAATCATTCATTAAATGTGATGTATATGATATTATATTATCTAAGTAAATTTAATATATCCTACACTTAAATATTCTTTTAACTCATTAGTGAAATGATATTGACACCCACTCTTCTGTTTGACCTTCCATCTCCATGATGGGATGGAATTCATTTCCTTTTAAAAATTTCATAAATGGTTATAAAAATATATCTACTAAGTATATATGATATATATAACATATATATAACTATGGAGATGACTAATAAATAACTTATGAACATGAATTGAATCATTCAGGACCAAATGCACTTTAGAACACAAGGAAAGTAACACCCAAAATAATGAAAATAATGAAATATTATTAAAAAAGGGATTGTAAAATTTAATAAGGGGATAACATATGATAATAGAATTATTAATGTAGTTCATTTATAAATTAATAACACTATTAAACTCTTATACATATGTTTAAATATATTTAAACTAAAATAATATTTGAGGTAAGGGACATCATCTCAATTTTACTTCATTGATACTTACTCTAATATTCTGTGCCGAATTTAATTTATATAGGGTACACACACTCCATTTTACTTATAAAATTATGAATAATTTACAATTAATGGTTTTGTATTCTATTTTAATTTTTTTTATTCAAGGGGATTTAATATGAAGCCTACCATATGTTAATAAATTCCATAACACTATTTATTTTGGTTCAACTATTTTACTCCTTCATTTCCTCTGATATTCTATAAATATGTGTATGAGGATTTTTTATTATATTGTTATTATATTTCCACTTATTCTATTTTTATTTAAATATAATATAAATAATCTATTAATTTGTTAATTCCCACATCAATATTATGATCGTTGTAATGGATTTTGTCTAAATTTCCATTTCTTTAAGACATATTTGATAATACACACCTATTCACATTCATGTGGTGTATGTAATACACATTTGAGGTAATTAACAATAATAACAATTTATTAATTTTTTTCAATGTTTCAATTATACTTTATTCATATTCATTGTGTCATGGATATTTATATAGCCTAAACCATACACCGTTCTATCGAACGGTGTTTACTTTGAAATATATATTATTCACTAGAGAAAAATTGATAAAACAGTATCCTTTAATCAAATTGGATATATTATAGTAAGGTATATAATTTAAAAATTAAATTTATGATTCTATTTATGATAATTTCTTTGTATATTCAGTGATGGGAGGGGCTTGAGATTATACAGTTCCTTATTGAATCGACAGGTCTCTTGAGACAAATTTGTTTTCCTTATTAAACATATTTGAACATATAATTTTAAATTTCCTTTTGAATGGTATTTTCAGTGGGTATATCATGTTTATGGGAACATTACATCCAATAATTAATCATTTCTTTCGTTAATAATTTAGTTTTTATAATACATCATATTTTCATAATGATATTATCTCTAAATGCATTCCATTCTCTGTTTATTAATTAAGTAGATTATTGTTAATGTTATTTACCTTGACCTATTTATTATTAATTATCATTTTATCCATGTTATTTTCACCATGATATTATCTATATAACCAGTTCATTCCCATTTTATTGATTAAATGTCTTGTGTAATCAAATATTTATCATGTCATATTTATTTTTCCTTATATTATCATGACGGTCAATTAATTTAAATGGAATGTGTGCTTACTTATATACTTTTCCATGTAGATTATTCTTATTTATTCATCATAGTCGCTATTGTATATAACCCTTTCTATGCATTTATGGTCGATATTATTTTTTCATTTACCCATTATATCAAGAATTGTTCTTATAATGAGTTCAAGGATGCCAAATATTTTCCTTTACTATGATTGGTATTTTATTTCCCTATGTTAAATGGGTATCATATTTATATATGTATCTCCAAAAATAGTAAAATTACCAGCCAATTAGTATTTAACCCCATGTACATAAGAAAACATAATAATGTAGGCACCAACTCTGTGTTACTAGAGTTGGTGTTATAATAATTGGTTGGTGTTATAATAATTGGAATCAAAGGATGATAGTTGAATCCTTGAAAATTAAATTTAGGAAATCATATATTTGGGAAAATAACCCTATTATGGATTATGTGTAAAAACATTGACAAAAATCCAATGATTTTTGAAAGGGAGGAATTATGTGGTTTTTTCTAGAAATACATCCATGTATGGATACTACAACTGGATGTGGTTTAAGAACATATATACCAAGGGGTAATAACTCTAAAAAGTTTGCATTGGGCTTAACGTTATTGTCACCAGGTACACAGAAATGGTTCTTATTGTGAAACTATATTTTTACTCCTGGCTGATATACATTGGATAATTAAAATATTTTTTTCAAAACTAGTATGAAGGATTTAAATATTTAATGAAAATGAATAACCTATAATAAACATAAGGATTATTATATAGATAATAATGTGTAATGATTTAGACATCCTATAAAATATTATATTGTTTTAAAATTATGAGTATTTTTCTCATACTATGATTTTTGGAATAAGTTAATAACTGTAACTTGAAGGGATCGTTTTAAAATTCAATATAAAGAACATTGTGGTGACTATGAGCATCCAAATGTGTTGGTAATGAGAGTTAAAATATCATGGTTATTCATAATTATTTATCCCAAAATATAATTAATATCTTATACATTAACCTACACCTAGACTCAAAAAATTGTGAAGGAAGGATTATTCCAAGAGATCGAGTGTTGAGGGCCATGGAAGAAAGAATGAATAATTTCCTTATCATCAGGAGTTTGAAAATAGACACCCAGGGAAGAGTTATAAATGCATGGTAATAGATTTTATGTATAGAGAATAAGGGAATAAACCATATAATTTCTAATAAAAATAAAGAGTAAAACAAAAAGAAATAAATCTCATGCTAGGTATTTATTTCTAGTTCTTTGTATTAAATGTGGAGAACCATGGAATTTCTTGGGTCAATTTCCACTTCTGAAGGTTATCCCAGAAACTAAGATTAGTTCTATGTAAAAATAAAATGGATAAATTATTTATATATTGGGACTCAAAAATTAAATTTTAAATTTTTTTACCATGGGTATTTTGGTTATAATAATCTTTAAACATCAATGTATTTTGTTAAATTTCAAGCATATATGTTTTTATTAACATATGGTTGATCATTTTTAATAGTATTAAATAAACCATTTCAAATATAGTGTTGTAGGAATATCACATCATTAAATACACTTTGGGAAAGAATATAATGTGAATACAACCAATTAGTTTTGTGTATAAGGCAGTTATTTATGGAAGAATTACATTACATTTTTTGGACATAAAATTAAATTTATTAAAAACATTGTGGGTTTATCTTATATTTTATGTTGAGTAAATTATGGATTGTTAAATTTTTTTATTTTTTTATAAATTATTTGAATAATATTTTATAAAAAATTACACTTATATACTAGGTGAAAACCCATTGCATCAACTGAATGTCACCTGGGTTAAACCCACAACTGAATAAAGATAAGGGTTTAACACCTACCATTGACCTAATTGATTTTGAAGTTAATAATTAATTTTTTTAGTCAAATGATTTTATATAAATGATGGAATAGTGGTGTTACATTTGAGGACTATATATTCATGTATTTTATTGGATAAATCATGATAACTATATTGGTTTTGGAAAATAGTTAGAGATAGAATAAATGGATTCTCACTCATTTATGGATATTAAAATCCGTTAAAAGACACTTTCTGTCATTCAGACATAAAAACATAGTTTTTAGATATTTATTTCTTGGAATATGTAATGAATTATAATTTTATCAAAGAAAAATTAAATGATGACGTAATTTTTATGAAATAGAAACATATAAATTATGAATATTTCATTATGTTGTTACATAATAAAATAATTCCTCAACATTAAGGAAATGATCATTAAATCAAAAATGTTATACTTTTACATTCATATAGGATTAATCATGTGGTCCTTTAAATCATCACATATTTTTAGTTTTTAGGACTTTTAAACCATAATTTTTTATTCACTTTAGTATGATTAATCAACTCTATCACTCTCTAAATTTAATTATATTTTTCTTCCACGCCTATATGTTCACATTCAACCAATGTTCTAATAATAATAGACCTAGTAATTATATATTCAATATCACATTTTTAATTCCATTTCACTATTTTGAGAGGATTTATATTAACTCTAGTAATGACATGGTATTTCACCAAAGGATTTTTCAATTTTTTTTATTTCTGAGTGCATGGTCGGTTTGGGAGGATGTAATTTATTTAAGGTAATGAGAATATTACACTTGAATATTATAAAAGAAGAAAATTATTTTTGATATTGTACATGGAATTCAACACAAATATTAAAAAAAATACTAGTATAAATTTAATTTATTCAATAAATTAGGTTTCCTAGAACACCAGGTTTAAATGAAACACAATACTCTAATAAAATATTATTATTTTAAAAATGACCATTATAACTGAGTTGTTTATATGTGAGGGAAGAATATGACTAACTAAATTATGTAAATTATAAGGTTTAAAAATTTATAAAATAGATTCAGTGGTAGTCTATTTAATAAAAATTAAATAAGAATATTGTAATGAAAAAAGAATGTATCTTGAAAAACTATATTTTTTAAATACAATAGGTTCTTCTCTTATTTATCACATATGTTAAAATTATTTTTGACCAATTTTATACTATTTATTTGATAAAATTAAAATAATTTTTTAAATCAGAATATAAAAATTATCTTAGGGTTATTTTTTTTCCTAAAATTTTTATTTTCAAAATGAGTAATGAAAAAAAAATATTTTTTAAAAACTTACCTTTAATTTAAATAATTTACGTGGTAAAATTATATTTTAAATTGTTTTTAAAGTAAATATAGTTCTATTATATTATATTGAACACCTTTTATGTCAGTTTAATCAATTTTAAATAACAATTTATAATAACCCTTTCTATAGTTATGTGAATTATATATTTGGAAACTCTCTTTTCCATTTTGTCTACAAGTATTATTTAAAATTAAATTATTCCAATTATTTGGATCTAATTTGGGGTAATGGATTCCATATTTTATAATATAATAACTTAAATTATCTAATAATTCCATCTTATTTTTTTATCTAAATTAATAGTGAAAAAAGTAAAAATTAATTATTTTTCTTATGGTAAAATTAGTTTTTTGTGGGGTTGAACTAAGATGATATGGGATAAAATGACCTAATAACTTATAAAAATCAGTCTTGATTACAATATTTTTACCTTTTCATTATAAAGTTATAATATATGGTCATTTGGAATATTTTAAAATCTGAGTAACTTTATCATTTTGGACTATTTTGGGAAACTACCATGTAATTTCCAAGGAGGTCCCATTTTCCCACTTATATAAGGGCACTCCCTCCCCTCAATTATTCATGCCTATAAAGACCATGTATAAACAAAATGTAAAAAATATATCTCCCCAATATCCTTATTCAAATTATAGATATAAGTTTCCTCCAAATAGATCGTCCCCATGCTCCTTAATTGGAGATTTAATGGAGGTTTTTATTAAAGTGTAATTCTCTTTACAGCGCTCGTTCATTTTATTTATTATTTTTATAAATTTTATTATTTCATAAAACATCCAATATAATAAGAAACATATTTAAAATATATTTATATGTTATTATGATGATTTAATAATATTTATCCATCTCCACATCCATTAAATGGGAGTGAAACCGTTGACTATGTGTACAGTTGACTACCACATCACGAACCGATTTAATTCATTTTCCATCACCAAAAATAAAGGATTGATATAATGAAGAATTTAAAATATGTATATGATATTTATTATATTATTAAACCACTGGAATTTTAATATCAAATGTACATTTTTATTTTCTACTCTTTCTGAAATATGATAATATCACTCTTGTATACAAAAGACTATTGCTTCGCAAAGTGATGTGGTTCATTTTTCACATAAAATTTACATGGAATGTAATAAGGATAAAATAAATGAATATATTATATATATATAAGATATTATATTAATTATTTTAAGTCAATATATCATCTACTTCCTTACCCTTTTTACCTTTTAAGGGAATGATATCATCGTTTGTGTGTATGTATGTCCTATATTCTTTATACAATGATGCAATTCATTTTCCATGTAAAAATTTCCTAAATTTTTATAAAAAATATATCTAATGAGTAAATATGGTTTTTATGAAGTTAAAATAATTATTTATATGATAAAAATATATCATATCATTGAATCCAAAACTCACATGACAAAATAAAGAAATAAATAATCAAAAAACGAAAAAACGAAATATTATTAACGAATAGGTCATAATTGTAATAATAGGATAATATATGATATTATAAGTATGAATATGGTTTTTTGATAAAGTAATAACTAGATTAAAACCATTATACACGACATTCATTAATTTTCAACCAAAGGTAGTCACAATGCATGGGACTTCATCTCAATTTCCAATCATTAAGTAGTATTTAATTATTATGAGCCTAATATTTATTATATATTGTGCATAATACTAATTATACATGTAATAAACTAAGTAGTTTATAATTCATCGTATTTGAATTATCATACATAAATATATTTAATAATAATTTTAACAAGTGGTAAAATAATTCATATCTCAATTTCTTTTATTAGGTTATATTACTTATTTGTATCCATTGATATTATAAAATTATTTTTATAATGAATTTTTATAATATAATGTTTTTATGGGGTTTTGTATTTTATACACATAATATTTTCATTTATTAATTCTCACTTCAATATTATGATCTTTATAAGGGATTTTATCTCAATTTCTATTTCATTGATACATATTTGTGAATATGGACCAATTCACATTAATGAGTTTTATATACTACCCTATTGATATATTTAACATATATAACATTTTATTCAATATGGTTAGTGTTTAAATTATATTTTAACCATATTTTTTGTATCATAGATAATAACATTTCCTAAACCGTATATCATCCTTACATATGGTTTTTTACTTTGAAATTTATTTGATTAACTTGAGAAATATTGATAAAATGGAATTTAAAAGTATTTGGATTAATATTTTGTTCTAATATTACTCCAACACAGTTTTTCAAACTGTTAGACTCAGAAACAGTTATCTGTTGAGGAAATGTTTGATTGGATGGTCCAAATTTCTTGGAAAACACTCCTCAATGAATTATATTTTCACACTTATTTTTAGTGAAGATAACTTGATTACTGATGGAATTACAAATATAGGTGTTTTTTATGATGGATTCATCTAGTCTAATAATATACCTCTTGATTTAATTCCAATATTTCACAAAGAAAATTTTAAAATACCATCTTTTCTACTATTGTAGATTTATTATTATATTATAACAGTCACAGAGAATATTTTTTCTCAAAAAAACGGGGACATGTTTATATATACATATCCTTTAACCAAAATGAATATTTTATGGTGAGACAAATTATTCATTAATTAAATAGATTATTCGATATATTTGTAATGATTTGGACATGTATAAATGGTTGGGGCCTAAAATTATATATCCCCATGATGCATCAACAGGTCTAAAGAGAAAAATAAATTTTACAAATTAAATGTGTTTATACATATAGTTTTAAGCATTCTTGTGAATGTTCATGAAGGTTGAGGTATCATGACCTTAATAACATGAGATCCAATTATTAAAAATTTACATTAGTAGGATTTCAGTTACTATTATCCATGGTATTTTTACAATTATATTATATATGGATGAAATTAAGTATAAGTTGAATTATAAAATGTCATGTGTTTCATGTTATTTTCAAATACATATTTATTATGAATTATCTTATTATCCATGATATTTTTACAATGATATTATCAATAGATGCATTTCATTCTATGTTTATTTATTAAATGGAATATGTCTCCACTAACATATCTTTATATATTAATTATTCCTTATCTTATTACCCATGATATTTTTTAATGAAATTATTTTTAGGTGTATTTAATTTTTAGTTAATTGATTAAAATATATATGTGTTTTGATATTTCAAATTCCATATTTATTTTTCCTTATATTATACTGAGTTTCATTATATTTAAATGGTAGGTGTGTTCTGTGGTATTCCATTCCATGTTGATTTTTCTTATTAATTTATGGATGTTTATGTTGTATACAACCCTTACTGAGCATTTTAGATCACTATTATTATATTTCCGTTTAAAAATATATAAAGAATAATTCTTAGATTGAGTTTAGGGATGAATAATTTTTTCTATTACTATGATTATTATTTTTTTTCCTACATAAAATAGGAATCATATATGTATCTCATTCTCTAAAACGGAAAAAATTAGAGGAGATTTATTATTTGACCCCTTATATCTTTGAAAATGTAACAAATTTGGTACCAGCTTCTTGATACTGGTTAGGGGGTCTTACAATAAGGATATGAAAACAATAAAATCTCTTTATCTTAACTTTCTCAAATAACTAACCGACATTCCATTATTTAGATAATAAAGGTTTACAAAATTTAATAAAAGTTTTTATAGAATATAGTAGTGAATATTCTAGTGTTCAACATTGATGAATATAGAGTTATAAAGATTGGAAGCTGGATATTTTCCCCACCAAAATTAGAACTTAAGAGGGAACATCTAGATTATGTGAATAGTTTATCCTTAGCTATTTATATAGGAATAACGAATATGTTTATAAAATTTATGAAAAGAATCTGGTGGTATTACATGAATATGAAGATTGTGGAGTATGTATCCCGATGCATTGTATGATAAAAATTCATGGAAGAATAACTGAAGTCTAAGGGTATGATGCATCAATTTCATATAATAGTATGGAAATGGGAAAATAAAATAATATATTCCATAATAGAATTCCTAAATTATCCTGTTGGAAATTACTACATTTGTGTGGTAGTCAATTACCTTACCAAGATTGTGCATTTTGTTACTATTAGGGAAGATTTATCTCTTGACCAACTCACCATGATATACAAAATGGGAGTGGTAATACTGTATTGAGTTATAATATCTATTGTATCTTATCATGATATTTGGTTTACTATGATGTTTTATAGAATACTTGAGTAATTATTGGATACTAAACCGAGCTTCGTCAATTCTTATAACCCCTAGATGGATGGTTAGTTTGAAAGGACCCATCAAGCTTCATATAATATGTTGATATTATGTATAATGGGTCTTCTAATATTCAAATAGAAGCTTTAGAGTCTTTATATGTTAATAGTTGTTGGAAGATAACAATATTGGATCATGTTGGGTTGTGTGAGTTGATGGAATATGATCATATCCATGATATGACAGAAATGGCTCATACAATTCAATGGCACATTATATCTGCAGAAAATATCAATAGAGAAGATATAAATAAAATCATCAATGAGAACACATTTTTGAGGTAAGAGATAAATTGTTCTCTCATATAACTCATTATAAAGAAATTAATAGGTTTGGTATGAAGTAAAATATAATCCCAATATACATCGGCTTCGTTGAGATCATTGATCACATTAGAGAAGTGGCCAAAAGACTGACACTCCCACACAACCTATATAATTTACATGATTTGTTCCATATATACCTTTTAAATAATTATATACTAGTCCACATGAATGTACCAAATCCAATGGTAGTACCATTTTTCAATGGTATTTCATATAAGTAGTATATGAGGAAGATCTTAGATTGAAGAAAAAAGGTTAAAAAAACAAGACAACTCCCATGGTCCACAATTATTGGTGGAACCAAATTTTTTAAAAATTGACATGAGAACTGGAAATGGCGATTAAATGAATGTACCGTTATTGGTTTTAGTGGATGAAATGAAAAATCTGTGGTTAAAAGGTCTAATGATGGGAATAATGTAGTGATCGAAACATTTATTAGTGAGATTCCCTCTTTTTGAATAAATAAATGCATTATTATGTAATGAGCTTATAAAAAAATATATGAAATAATTTGGTAATTTTGTAATGTTTAATCATGTAGTCTTTTAAATTCTTCATAGAATCATAATAATTAATAATACATCCATTAAAAATGGTCATATGAATACCACATATAAAGGGTTGTGATAAATTCTAATTAACATAGACAAAAGAAGTGATGGACTCAATCAATAGGTGTGTACCATAGAAATCCCATTCATTGGATATTTAAATGGATAAAGTATCACTATGATTTACCCATGACCATATAGAAGAATATATTCCTATAATAAATCAGGAGTAAATCTATTTTTAGGATAATTTCATGCTCATTGAGATCCCAACACAAATAAAGTTCACCGAACCACCCTTGAAAATCTCTCCATCGCACCCCTACCCTTAATCAATTTCCTTCTATAATAATGTATTATCTATCTATACCTTAATATAATGAATTTATATATATTAATTTAATATGAAAATTATTATATGTTTCTCTTTTATATGTTAATTTTTAAATGATTAAATGTTGTGTTTGATAATATTTTGATTTTGATACAATGAAATGTAAATTGTATTTTTAGAAAATATATAGGTTCAAACAAGACAAATGTTTTTGGGAATTTATGAATTTCTAAAACAAATTATATTTTCCTAAAATATTATTATTATTTATTTTTTATTCAATATAAATGAAAATATATTTACAAAAAGTTAATTATAATTTTTATAAGTCTTAGAAAAATGATGATATAAAAAACCATTATTTTTCATTAAATGGGGGTTTTTATTTATAAATGAATGTTTTCATTTAAATAGATTTTTGGTGGAAATAAGTATTATTTATGGAATAATAACATTGAAATTATATAATTATAATTTTTTCATATTTTTTGTATTCATTAAAATTTTTATGTAATAATAAAATACAATATAGATATACAGTGACTATTTTGACATCATAATGACCCAAAAGTGGTGTAATATATTCTATAA
The DNA here is from genome assembly GCA_963277665.1 of Viscum album. Classification (NCBI taxonomy): domain Eukaryota; kingdom Viridiplantae; phylum Streptophyta; class Magnoliopsida; order Santalales; family Viscaceae; genus Viscum; species Viscum album. The sequence continues at coordinate 1,990,191,710 of OY728141.1, forward strand.
AAGGTATCCATGGATAAATATATATTTACCAATTAAAATAATTTTTTTTATTTTTTTTTATTAATTTAGTAAACCATTCATGATTCCTCCAAACCCTATATTATATTTTACATCTTTGAAATGAATTATTTATAAACATGACACAATTCCATAAAACCAAGGTTATTATTTTATTTAGACTAGTAATTAAATAGGTTAAATAAAAAAACACCACTTTTGTAGAAATAATGAGAAAACCAATTGTATTATTTTTTGTTTTTATTACTTTATCATAAATATTCCAACACCTATGTTTAGACATTAATTAATAATTATCTTCTCTTTGGCTATATAAACCCACCCAAAATAAAATTCCTCTTCACTGAAAAAACTTTTATCATGAAATTAATTCTCCATTACACATATATATTCCTCCTATGGTTCCCAAAAGAAATAAAAAACATCCCCTATATCTTTTGAAGGAACCCTCTCAAGGTAAGGGGTCATACTCTTTTCTTTATTCAACAACCTATTTTATATTCGCCCTTTTATTTTCCAAGTTTTCTTATTGGGATATGTTATTTATAAAAAATTATTACCATAGTTATGATTCCAAAGTAATTAGATACACATTTATCCCTCATTTACCCCTTATATAAACATTTATGTAAATACCATATGTTACATAAATTATCTTGTAGTTTTCCATGATAAATATTGGCATAGGTAACACCCTTCTCCATTCCAACTCAATGTTATACAACTAGTTATACGTATAATTAATTTATTTCAGATTAATATTCATTTAACTCTAACTCTGTAATCATAGGGTATGAAAAATACTAAGGTTAACCCAATGTTTTATGATCTACGTGGCACAATTATGAATATACATGATATAAAAGCAACATGTCATTTTATAATTATATCGCCCTATAATGCATTGAGTGACATTTTAATCTCATGAGATCCCATGTATGGTTCAAGGGTGGTTATGTTAAGCCCGCTATTTTAATTTTTTAATGAAATTTTTCCATGACTTATATCCACAATTTCAGGTTATAAGTTGATTCCACATTCCTATGTAGCCTTTATGTTATCATGTTATCTCATGCCCCATTTTTCAACATTATGATTATCAACCATTTTATGTTCCATTATTGTTCCCCTAGGATCCCTTTTTTTACCATATTGTTTACATTTTTTCCCTTATTGGGCTCTATAGAACACCCTTTTCTTATGTACTCTCACGTGTTATTCAAAGAAATTTTAGAAGAATGATTTAATTTTAAGAGCATGATATAGAAGCTTTAAATAAAATTCTTGTATTTCAGTTGAAAATTGTTATTATATACACATATTTCATGAAATAAACTATTTGTAGTGATCTTTTAGGGTTTTATTGTGATTACCTTTATGTAATAATTTATGAATCAAGGTTGAATAAGGATATATGTTTTGGTAATTAATATTTCCTCTATTAATCAAATAGGTTTATGATAGAAGACAGTAATTAAAAATGGTATATGATTTAAAAAATAATCATATCCATGACACGAATAATATTGATATTTAATATATATTTAATGTCCAATCAAAAATTATAACAATAAAGTGATTGTTTCAATAAAAAGTTAAGAAACAAAAATTTAATCGATGGATGAGTTATAATAAGTAATTCACCAGAAATATTGGTTTTGTAATAAAATTTTTTTTTTTGGAAAAATGAAGTAATCTATTAAAATAATATTTCGTTAAATATATTAATTTGTATTACAGTTGAAAACATGTTTATGAAGATAGATATTATAAAATGGGTTTGTGGGTGATAAATGTTGTTAACACTGTATATGTAAAAACTACTTTTTGGATTTTTATAATGAAAGTAGAAAATAGTCCTTTTAAAAAAAATTGAATAATTTTTTTCAATCCTTATAAAAATTTAAGCATAAAATAAATATCCCATAATAAATAATTTTCATATTATTTTTTCAAATTTTTTTTAAAAAATGTGGATATAGAAGAAAAATATACACAATCAAAAGAGAACTAAGATCAGTTTAAATTTTAAGCATTATTTTATTAATAATGACCTGAATTAAATCATTAATAATTATTAATGAAAATATATTCATATTAAAATTTTTAAAGGGGGAATTATAAACACCACATACAATAAAATAGGTACATATTTCCAAATATTTCTTTATATATTATAAATTAATACAAAATATATTACAAATATTTTATGAATGAACTAATTATTTATTAATGAAGTGATTATGGGAAAATAATGTAAATCCGCACAAAAAAGTGAAAATAAAACATAACATAATAATAGATAATTATATATATAATCATGTAAAAACATATTCACTAAATTAGAAATATAAACCAATGAAAACAAATTGTTTCATGAAACCCATTAACTTGGGCCCGACATCTTTTGTATGTGTTCTAAACTCCTATATAATGAATATAGGTTTATTATAAATATATAATGGAACCATAATCATATATACCATACGATATATTATTTACTTATTAATTTTTATAAAAAAAATTAATAATTTTTTATAAAATCCACTTTTCTAGGTGATAACTACATCATCTTTCATGTGTGTTTCATTTTGTTAGTCCAACTCCTTGTAAATTTATCATGTTTCTAGGATATATGAAATTTTATTCATGATATAAATATAATATATACAAATTATATAGATATTTATATTTTTCTATAAATTATGATGATTTATAAATGAATTACACCATTCATGGATATAGTAGGCCATACATATGCATGAATGCAATTTTTTAGGATTCAACAGATGAAATAAAATAAGGTAAATTAGGAATTAAAATTTAATGGAATGATTTTATATAATATATATATTATTTATTATTTATTTTCATCTTTATAACCATTAATGAATTTTTTTTAAAAAAATTACACCTGTATGTGTAGATGGTAAGCAATAAAAATGCATATGCGATGTTTTAATTTTTAATTCAATAGAAAAGAGGTAAAATTAAACTTTATAATAATAATAATAAAATATAATTAAATTTATGATAATAGTGTTATTATCATTGGATGGGTTCGATATTTTTATATGTAATAGAAGATGAAATAAATTTTAATGATTTAGAAAATACGGTTAACTCTTATTAATTTTACTGACATTAGATATCATCTTAAGAGACATAAGGTTGATCTTTTGGGAACATCAAATCCTTTAGAAATTGGATAAGGGTGTTTATAAGAGGAATATTCATGGTTTGATATAGCTATGTGTAATAACCCAATTAATGTTGGAACAAATCATTTTAATATTTTTTAGTATTCATGAGACAAATATTTATATTCAAAAAAAAAATAAATAAAAATGTAAATAGTTTTATTAAACACATTTGTTAAATGGTTTTATTAAAATGAATAATTTTATAATTTTATAATTTGAATTTTAAATAAATTTATTTCATATTTAATAAAACATTTCGAAATAATATTTGGATATTTTTTGAAAATATGATGCAAATATTTATTTCTCAATGAATAGAAAAAATAATGATTTTTATTGGAAATTTCTTTTTCATTTTGACTATCTACTGAGTAAAATAAAATATTTGATTAGTTTTAAAAATTATTTAGGTACATTATATTTCAAATAATTAAATTATGGATTTTTAATTTATATTTATACTCAAATTTAGAATAAAAACGTTTGGCACTTAAAAGGCACATTTATCTGAATACCAGTTTCTCATCGTGCTTTTATGGCTTAATGTTAAATTTAATTGAACCACGTTATGGTTTTCAATCCATATATATGCATTAAATATTTGGAATTATTGGTTTAAAAATAGTAATATACTTCCATTTTATTTTTGGTCAATATGAATAGTAATCATAGTTATTTTTTACCATATTAGGGGAAAATCGGGTAGTGAAATTTATAAATAAAATGATAATTATTAAAACAATGACCATAAAACATGCATAAAATTTTACTATATATGTATATTTATTCCATATGTATTGATATTTTTAATATTTTTCATTTTTAATATTTGGATATGTTAATAGATTTTCTGATATTTTTTGTAAACAATAGTAAAAAACTGCCACACTCATGTTTTTAATAATTATAATATTTTCATCATGGAGATAACAAGGTGATATTTTGGATTATAAATAGTGTTTGGAAAGGTAAATTATTTAACTTCATCATTGTAATTTATTTTTATCTTTATTTAATAAATATTTATCTTATGATATTACACAACGTGGATGTAGTAATTATTCAATAAATGGAAATATAAAATAAATGCTATTAAAAATATTAATATTGATAAAATTTGAAAAAATTAATCCAATTCAGGAATTTTCTATAAAAATATATCAATTTAGAGATATTTTAATTAATAATATTTTGATTCAATGGTAGTCTTGATGTTATAAAATTTATGGTTAGTAAATTCTTCTAAAATTGACATTATTTTTATTTTTTGAAAATAATATTGTATTCAATGATATTAAATTCCTAAAAATGTTATTATCTTCCAATTTATGATTTCATGATTTAAAATATCAAGTATTATCTATTTATGGTAATTTTCCATTTATAGTAACTACATTGACCCTCAATGTGAAAAAACCCATGTTTCTTGAAAGGTGTGAAAAAGGTTAATGGGTGGTTAGAAATATAGTAATGGTAAAATTTGATCTAATCTTGTATAAAAATTATATTATGATATGATTTGGCTCATCCTAGTCATATATATAATTAATATCATTATTTTCCATTTATAAATATTTTAAATTAATATTTAAGGAATTTCATAGAGTTCCCCTACACTCTCTTATAAAAGGTCCCCAATTCTTCTCATATCATCACACATCAAAGCCCATTTGGTTTAGACATGAACTACCCTAGTCCCTTCTTAACACCCCTCCCCATATTATATATTCCATAGTTTTTTCCAATATTATATCTATTAAGGTGTTATGTAAAAGATATATTTTAAAGAATAAGAAGTCAAAGAATGTACATGACGAGTAAAACTCAAGTTAAAGGAATTTATTTTAAATATATTCTTATTTATGTTTCCCATAAAAATATTTTCTTTTATTGTAAATATTTTTAAAATTATTTTATGGATGTATTTATATGAACATAAGTGATTTATAAAGAACAATTTACATCTCTTTTCTCTTGTTTAAAAAGGGTATAAACAGAATCTTCTTACATAATGTTTTTTCATTCATTACAAAATGAAAAAGGAAACAATCTATTTTGAAAAGTAAAATGAAAAATACATTTACCCTCACCATAAAAATTATTTAATATTTTTATTCTATTATGGTATTCCTTGTTTTTTTAAAACTCTTATTTCCCATTATTCAGGGTATTTTTAAAAAAATAATATTAAGGAAAAGGGATATATAAAAATAAAAAAATGATTTCTTATGGATTTAAAGAGAAGTTTTTTTAGAATTAGTTCAGTGTTATTATTTTTTGGTTAATGGGAATTGTTTATGATGATGGGTTGTTCAGTTATAAATAATGGATGGGTGGTTACACTATTAATCAAGTACATGAGGTTTCATGATAAACCAAGGTCTATTTATCCAATTATAACTATTTGAGGTATTATGTAAAGGGATAGAGAAAGCCAATTTGTTTTCTCCTAAGAGATTATAGTGATTTACTTTTATGGTTATTCCATGTATAACCATGATTGTTATTTCAAGTGTAGATATTATGGATAAACCAAGTACAATCGTGATGGTTATTCCATGTGTAAGTAACAATGATATGAAAATGATGCATCAAGTTACCTACATGATTTATTTATTTTTAATATATATTTTTATAGAAGCCATATGTTTTTAAAATTTAAATTAATTTATACAATACTTTTTAATTTTGAAATTTATAACTTTATGAATATGTTATTATTAGTTTTTCATGATTTTAAATTAATATTTATACATTTCATTTTTTATTTCAAATTTTTAATGAAATGTTATATGAAAAGATATTGGAATATATGTTTATTTATTGTAAAAGAAAATTCTTATTTTAATCCCAATTATTATTTAGAAAAATAAAAATTCATATTTGTGTTCATAGAATAACAATATTTTTCATTAATTTCTACGTACCTTACATGTATTTTTATTGACATCAAAAATTTTAAAATGAATTTCATGAGATTAAGGATGGGTAATGGAAAAGAAAAGTCATGTTTAATTTCATGTAAATTTTCTTCACATGAAAACATGTTTTATTTTAAAAGTTTTATAATATTGGAAAAGTGATACTGATTAGAGGTCTCCACATTGTAATATATGGGGTTGTTATTTATGGTTTATGACCTATCTCTATAAAACTTTCATACTTAAATATTTTTTGTAATTTATGAAAGTGAATTCAAGTTTAAAGTCAATAAAATATGTAATATTTGTGGTTAGGTCCTTATTGTTGGTATCGTAGTAATAAATAGATAAATATATAGGTTATGATAATGTTAATAGAATACCATTAAAATAATTTACTATATAGTTAATAAGAAATGATATATCAGTTTATTATTACTATGTTTTTTTGTCTGAACTATTTTTGTTCAGAATGGTTTTCTGAAGAGGGAATTTGGATGTTAATGTAGGATGCCACCAAAGGGATGATGTCCTTCTGAATCTGTAAACTAGAATGATTGTAATTTCAATAGATTATATTTTCATTTTTATTAATTAATTTACTTAGTATATAATTTTTTTCTTATATATTCTAGTGAAAAAATTGTTTTATTATAGCGAAACATGTTAATTGTTGAAATTTTTATGTGAAAAGATCCTCTACAATTCTAGGGATCTTATGACATAGTGGTTATTTAAGTGTAGATTAAATCCCTTGAAATCATAGTATATGTCTTGTGAAACTCAAATCATCAATAGATAAGTATTTATATTTATTATTTTAAAAGTAAAGATGACCAGTGGTGGTCAATGGTCAAAAATATTGGGGAAATAGAGAATATTTATGCCATAGAATTTGATTCATTTAAGAATATCTTCCATGATAAATATTTTCTGAAATATTTTATACATAAAATGAGAAATAAATTATTAGAATTGGGGGAAAAGGTGGAACTTTTTAACGTTCATATATGAAGAAAACTATAACTAATTAGAATGGTACATACTAAATTATAATAGTGATCTTGATAATAAAATTTATTATTTTTACTCATCATTGAATGAAAAATATTGTAGGGAATTAGCTTCCTGTGAATTCAAAATTTACGATAAATTTTTATGATGTGTTGAGAATGTTGAAGTTAGGATTAACAATTATTTTGTGTACTTTAAAAAAATTAGACAAAAATATTAGGTGGAATAAAAATGAAAATAAAGCATCAAAGAAATATAATCAGTAAAAAATTATATTTTTTGGATTTTTTTGTGGTAAAAATCACACTAAATAATTCCTTATGAGTTTTTAAAAGTTCTTATAATGTGTAATGTTTGTGAACATGTACCAAATTTGAACTTAAAAGGATCATGGTATTGGTAATACAAATTTGGATAAATATGAAGTAAAATTATCTAAAAGTAATAAATGGTTCACTATGAACAACCAGATTGGAATAAGAACCTTAATGATGGGTAAAATTTGTAAAATAATTAGAAATATGTGGTTAAATAATATTCAACTACTTTATTAAATATTGAGCCAATAAATGAAGTGGTATAAGGATAATTATTGGTATTATATTTATTATTCTACTGTCCTATTGGATTTATAGTCTATTAATTCATTCCTTTCATAGAAATTTATTGGTAAATTTGGAATTCCATCTCAAGTAATTATTTTAAACAAATGGTTAAAACACGTTGGGGAAGTATTAAGAAAAAAATTATTATAATAACCTTCACTTCATTTCATTTGGATGAAATATTTCTGAAAAATAAGTTTTAATATGTAACATCCCAGGTAAATAAAGAATATAGAATTTTCATATTTATTAATATTTACGAATTAAATATTAATTTTAATTAAAAGGGGTTTCTACATTCGATAGAGTACTCGGTACGCAACGATGAGTTTTTTTTAAAACTTACGTTGCACACAAGTAATAAAATAATATTATTTTAAATGGTAGTTAACATGTAGCCGTTGTACTGGCGGGAATGGATTGAAATAACTAAAATATGATTATATATGTTTTTAAATGTTTTTATATTTACCCAATAAAAGATAAAGGCTTAAAATACGGAAAGAGTTCAATTTTAGGCATTTATACCCTAATTTTCACGAAAGGTCCACTTATCACCTTTTGACGGAGAACCGTCACTAAATATAGTTTTGATCGATCTTATAAATTCTATTGGACCAAATATAACACTTCGTTAGAATCGGGACATCAAAATTTACTTTATGTAAATTTTTGGTACCTTTCTGATAAAGTTCATTTTTTTAATGAATAGTGTAAAATGTTGTATTTTAATTCAAAACCTTTTTTTAATCTAATTTATTTATATGATTATATTATCTTTTGAATTGGTTTTAAAGTGAAATTAGAAAATATTTTTACCATTAAATCCAATAGTGGTCGTTGGGATTAATTTCACTTTCAAATTGGACTTAAACTAGTGTCAATCTTTTGATACTTATTGTTTCATAAAAACACGCTATTTGCTCTGACAGTGGGAATTAATTATTAAATTAATTAATGTGACTTATATGTTTTGAATTTTATAAAATAGACTTCATTTTTGAATTTGTAATATCAAATATAGCTTAGGGTGAATTTTTGGTAATTTTCTGAAAAACATCAATTTTTGATGAATAGTGAAACCACTAAGTGGTACTTATAAAGACTGATCTTCCGTTTAAATGAAATTTTGCCATCATTGTGTTTTCAATTTCAAAAATCCGACATAAATGGTTTTCATTAAGAAGTAAAATGTGGTTCAATGAGATTAAAATAATTTTTTGGTGAATAGTAACTTATTAAGTTCTTAATCGTGATTAGTGGTAATTAGTGTAGTTTACGGTATAAATAATGCTTTAATAATATGGAATGAGCTTGAAACATATCCTACTCTCATTGGTTGTGTCATGGCCGACCAATACAAGCCATGGGTCAACTTGGGGACCCCACGGAGACACTTTGGTTGGGAAATGACATAAATAACTTTTTATTTAATGTAAAAGTAAAAATGATACAAACATGATATGTTTTACTAAAACAATTTTTAAATGGGGTTATACAAGTCAGAGTTTTGATTATAAATAGTCATTGGAAAGCTAAAAATATTTCCTACATCATAGTAGTTTTTTTATAATTTTTAGACATTAAATAAATTATATTATTTATGACATAATAATGATGCAGCGATGACATCATTATTTGACGATTTAAATAAAATGGAAAGATAATGTAAAATCTATGAACTACACATGTCCAAAACTTATTGGATGAGTGGATTTCAAACCATTATCACCTTATCCACGAATTATATCAATGTGGGACCTTTTAAAACCGAAACACATTTTCAAATAATGTAATATTTCTTTACTTTCCAAAAGTGCCCCTCCTCTCCTCTTATAAAAGGCCCCCACCTCTACCTCATTTCACACACTCCTCAAGCCTTTGTATCGGCAAACCCCTGCCCATTTACTCTCTCCACATCCCTCTTCTCATCCTATTGGATTCCCTTTGGGAATAATCCTTTCAAAGTAAGCCTTTAGGCTCAAATCAAAAGGAGTTACACTTTTAAAGGTAATTCATTCTCTCTTGTTCATTTGTTTTATTTTGCTTCTCCAACCCTCTTAACTCTTTTTATTTACTTCTTTTGTAACAACACCAGTATCTTCAATATACTAGGATGTTGTTATAAGATTTATTCGAGCTACACTCTCACACAACTACATAAAATGGTTAAAGAACATACGGTTTCCGTGGATGGCGAAATTCTGCCTCCCGAAACGATGATTGTTCAATACTCATTTAACACCTTCAAAGGTGGCCATTATGATGTCACTGTTTTTATATATGATATATTATATGTTTATTTTTTCTTTAAGCTTCTGTATTTTTCATTTTGGGAATACCTTTATGGTTTCCATTATGGGTAAACACGATATCTTCATTTAAGGAAGTGCGGACTACCGCCCCCTCAAAGTGATGTGATTCGTTAATGCCATATGTGGGACGTGTAAAGGATGGATTTAAAGTTATTATATATGATTTTATACTGAAATTATAATATACCTCTATATCATTATTATTTCTTTCAATTAAAGTATGAGATAGAAATGAAAGTAGCGTTCATGCGTACGTACGACTTATCGTCTCCATGAACGGTGCATTTTATTTCTTATCCCCAAATGTAATGTACAATTAAAAGTACATTTATATAATGGATATATATAATTAATTATATATCTAAATGATGAATATAATTCTGGAATTAAAATATACATACCTCTCATTTAGTTTTAATTCCATTAATATGACAAAGAAATGAAAGTAGCGTTCATGCGTACGTACGGCTTACAGTCTCCATGAACGGTGCATTTCATTTCTTACCTCTAAATGATTATGTAATATTATAAATACATTTATATGCTGGATATATATGATAAATATTATATCCAAATCGGGAATTTCATTCTGGATATAAAGAACCTTTGACCACATGAACAACATGTAATTGTAAGAAGTCCACTTTCGACTTAAGAACCAAATATTGAGAAAACAAAAATTATTAACATAAATGGTTACATAATGTTTATAACATGGAAATAAGTGATATAAAAGGGAATAATGAACTTTAAAAAGGTTCTTAATCAAGTATAAATTAACTCAAGTTTATTATTCAGGACGTTAAAGAACAATCGAGTCAAGTCGGACCCGAGGTAAGGGACTTCGTCTCAATCTCCTTTCATTGAGGCATATTTCGTTTTATACACAACTTTCTTTTATATGGTGTATAAACCCCTTTGAAATTTACTTTTATAAAAAAGGAATCTTTTTCTACGAAGCGTTTTACTAAACGACAAAAAAGAATGTTTTTTTAACGTACGCGGTGACAACGACCTTTTCCGCCGCCGCGAGTATTATTTGGTCTTTGGCTTTCTCAACAAGCCGTAATGTTTTTAGAATAAAATAAATACCATATACTCTTTTATGTATTTTGGTATTGAAAATGGTTTTGAAAAAAGATTCTTTTATGTCAATATATTTATGATATATTGTGATTGAAATGTGGAAATGTTATCATTCCATTATATTGGTTTTATGTTTTATGATTTTATATTAGTACTTGGACATTTTAACGGGTGGTTACGTTATAAACCATATGACGGGTGGTGCCGTGAATACCAGGACGGGTGGTTATGTTATAACCTCCAATGCATTGGGTATGGAAGTCGGCCGTATGGCTATTCCATTAATTATGTATGGGAATTGGCCGTATGGCTATTCCATTAAGTGATATGTGTGGAAGTCGACCGTATGGTTATTCCACTTAAGTATGTTTATATCCCAAGTTACCTTTATATATGTTATGTGTTGTTTTTATGGATTTTATGGTAATCCTTTGGTTACAAAAAGGTAAGTAATGATACTTTATTCAGTGAAGAGTTTTTACTATTTCATGAAGGTGAAGGTATTACTTTGATAGAGTATATATGGTTTATTTTCTATTTGAAAAACTAACAGTTTTCATTCTTTCTATATCCCTTACTGAGATTTTTATGCTCACCTCAAGTTTTTTTTTGAAATATTTTCACAGGACTTAATGTGGAATAAGGTCAAGGATGGGATCAAGGGAATGTCATCCTATATAAAACATGGAACTAGACACGTTTCTTTTTAAGAGTTTTTTTATTATGGAAACTTAGTAAAAGTGACTACTTTGTAATCTTTTGAGATGTAATAGTTATGTTCTAATTCTCTAAAACTCTAAACCTGAAAAGATCCTCAACGTGAATTATTCATTAAATTCAATATTAAGTAAGGTTTAAGGCCGGGGCCTTATAGTTGGTATCAGAGGTCGTTATAGACAACTTTAGGAGTTAGAAAAGTGTTAAATTATAATATGATTGAAATGATATAGCATTTACGGATTACCATGTTGCTTCTCCTAAGATATTTCTGTGTTCAGAATGGTTTTCCGCAGAGGAAACAAAGCAGCTATGTTGGGACGACATCAGGAGGAAGATAACCTTCCAAATCAGCAACCTGGGATGGTCGGAATCGGAACTGAATAGTTTGTTGCAGTGATGGAACAGTTGACTCAAGCTATAAATGGTGGTGGTATCCATGCATGAGATCAGCCAGATCAACCGCAGAGGAACATGTCAGTGGTGGAACATTTCATGAGGCAACATCCCCCATCATTCAGAGGATCATCTGACCCTGTGCAAGCTGAAGGGTGGATAAAAGCACTGGAGAAGATTTTTGATGTCATGGGGTGTTCAGAACACCAAAAGGTTAGTCTTGCTGTTTACCGTTTTGAAGGTGAAGCTGATCAGTGGTGGTGGATGGTGAAAAATATAAGGGATAGTGATGAGATTGACGATCTTCACTGGGACGAATTCAAAGGTATGTTTCTTGATAAATATTTTCATAAGGCGGTTCGTCTTAGGATGGAGAAACAGTTCCTATAATTGAGGCAGGAGGATGATTCAGTGGCTGCTTATGAAGAAAAGTTCACTCGATTGGCAAGGTATGCTCCAAACTTCATACGAGATCTTGATAGTAAAATAAACTGTTTTTACTCAGGGTTAAAGCCAAAGTATCGAAGGGCTTTAGCTTCTCGTGAGTTCAAATGTTATGAAAAACATGTTCGATGTGCGGAGAAGGTGGAAATGGAGTTTTCCGATGATCAGGTGTTCTATGACAAACAACAGAATAAGAGGTCTAGTTGGCAGGCAAAGGGGAAGAATTCAGAAAAGAAGCAAGGAGGTAAGAAAACCAAATATCCATCCTGTGAGAAGTGTGGTAAAATGAATCCTGGAGAATGTTTATCCAAGTCTGGTAAGTGCTTTCGGTGTGGTAAGTCTGGTTATATTGCTTGTAACTGTAAGGAAGATGATCAAGTAGGAAATGAAAAGCCAACGGTAAGATGTTTTAAGTGTAATGAAATGGGTCATTATGAAAACGAGTGTCCAACGAAGAACTCAACTGGGGGAATGCAGCCAGACTACAAGTAGAAAGGGGTGGTGAAATCCTTTGCAACAACTTCAGCAGTTTTTTGGGCCATCGAATGAAGTGGTATCAGCTCTAGGGAGCTCAGTATTTTTTGAAGATTGACTTGAGGTCTGGGTACCATCAGTTGAAAGTAAAAGAAGCAAACGTTCTGAAGACTGAGTTTCGTACTAGATATGGCCATTATGAATTTTTAGTTATGCCTTTTGGGTTAACCAATGCACCTGCTGTATTCATGGACCTTATGAATAAAATTTTCCATGAGTTCTTGGATAAGTTTGTGTTTGTGTTTTGAGGTTTGGGAAGAGGTTATGTGTGCCTTGTGATTCACAGTTGAAGAATGAGCTGTTATGTGAGGCTCATAGTTCTCCGTTTTTAGTTCATCCGGGCAGTACTAAGATGTACAGAGATCTGTGGGATTATTACTGGTGGGATGGAATGAAAAGAGATATTGCTGATTTTACTGTGAAGTGTTTGACATGTCAATAGGTTAAAGCAGAGCGGTAGTTACCGAAAGGGATGCTTCAGCCTTTACCAGTGCCAGAGTGGAAATGGGAAAACATATCCATGGAATTTTTTGTGGGATTACCGAGGACATCTCGATGTAATAATGCAATCTGGGTTATTGTTGATTGCTTGACCAAATCTGCTCATTTCCTTTCTATACGAGATACTTTCTCTCTAGATCAAATTTCCCGTTTTTATCTTAAAGAGATAGTCAGGTTACATGGAGTTCCTCTCTCCATTGTATCTGATCGTGATCCCAGGTTCACATCTAACTTTTGGAATGGCCTTCATAAGTCGTTGGGTACAGAATTAAATTTTAGTACAGCTTTTCATCCTCAATCAGATGGGAAGTCAGAACGAACAATTCAGACCTTCGAGGATATGCTACGAGCTTGTTTGATGGATTATCAGGGAAGTTGGGACCAAAATCTTTCTTTGGTTTAGTTTTCTTATAATAACAGTTTTCATTCCAGTATACAGATGGCACCATTTGAGGCATTATATGGGAAGCGGTGTCGAACTCCAGCTTTTTGGGATGAAGTGGGTGAAACGAAGTTGATGGGACCATAATTGGTAGAAGAGATGGCATAAAAAGTTCAGTTGATTCAGAAGCACATGAGAACAGCTCAGAGCAGGCAGAAGAGTTATGCGGATAACCAGAGGAAGGATCTATCTTTCGAGGTAGGTGATCATGTTTTTCTCAAGGTTTCTCCTTGGAAAAGTGTGATGAGATTTGGTAAGAAAGGAAAGCTGAGTCCAAGTTTTATTGGACCATATGAAATTCTGGAGAGGGTTGGATCAGTTGCATACCGGGTGGCTTTACCTCTGAGTTTATCTCAGGTACACAATGTTTTTCATGTTTCAATGTTGAGAAAGTATATGCCAGATCTATCTCATGTTTTGAGTCCAGAGGTAGTTCAGCTGGAAGAGAACCTATCTTATGAGGAACAACTGGTCCAGATTCTTGACCATAGGGAGCAGGTGTTACGGAATAAGGTGATTCATCAGGTAAAGGTTTTGTGGAAAAACCAAGTGATTGAAGAGGCAATGTGGGAATCTGAAAATGCTATGAGGGATAAATACCCCCACTTATTTTGATAAGTAAATAAAATTGCGAGGACGCAATTCCCAAAAGGGGGGAAGGATGTAACATCCCAGGTAAAAAAAGAATAAAGAATTTTCATATTTATTAATATTTACGAATTAAATATTAATTTTAATTAAAAGGGGTTTCTACGTTCGATAGCGTACTCGGTACGCAACGATGAGTTTCTTTGAAAACTTACATTGCACACAAGTAATTAAATTATATTATTTTAAATGGTAGTTAACATGTAGTCGTTGTACTGGCGGGGATGGATAGAAATAACTAAAATATGATTATATATGTTCTTAAATGTTTTTACATTTACCCAATAAAAGATAAAGGCTTAAAATACGGAACGAGTTCAATTGTAGGCATTTATACCCTAATTTTCACGAAAGGTCCACTTATCACCTTTTGATGGAGAACCGTCACTAAATATAGTTTTGATCGATCTTATAAATTCTATTGGACCAAATATAACTCTTTTTTAGAATCGGGACATCAAAATTTACTTTGTGTAAATTTTTGGTACCTTTCTGATAAAGTTCATTTTTTTTAATGAATAGTGTAAAATGTTGTATTTTAATTCAAAACCACTTTTTAATCTAATTTATTTATATTATTATATTATCTTTTGAATTGGTTTTAAAGTTAAATTAGAAAATATTTTTACCATTAAATTTAATAGTGGTCATTGAAATTAATTTCACTTTCAAATCGGACTTAAACTAGTGTCAATCTTTTGATACTTATTGTTTCATAAAAACACGCTATTTGCTTTGACAGTGGGAATTAATTATTAAATTAATTAATGTGACTTATATGTTTTGAATTTTGTAAAATAGACATCATTTTTGAATTCGTAATATCAAATATAGCTTAGGGTGAATTTTTGGTAATTTTCTGAAAAACTTCAATTTTTGATGAATAGTGAAACCACTAAGTGGTACTTATAAAGACTGATTTTCCTTTTAAATGAAATTTTTCCATCATTTTGTTTTGAATTTAAAAATTTCGACATACATGGTTGTCATTAAGAAGTCAAATGTGGTTCAATGAGATTAAAATAATTTTTTGGTGAATAGTAACTTATTAAGTTCTTAATCGCGATTAGTGGTAATTAGTGTAGTTTAAGGTTCAAATAATGCTTTAATAATATGGAATGAGCTTGACACATGTCATAATCTCATTGGTTGTGTCATGGCCGACCTATACAAGCCATGGGTCAACTTGGGGACCCCATGGAGCCACTTTGGTTGGGAAATGACATAAATAACTTTTTATTTAATGTAAAAGTAAAAATGACACAAACATGATATGTTTTACTAAAACAATTTTTAAATGGGGATATACATGTCAGAGTTTTGATTATAAATAATCATTGAAAAGCTAAAAAGATTTCCTACATCATAGTATTTTGTTAATAATTTTTAGACATTAAATAAATTATATTATTTATGACATAATAATGATGCAGCGATGACATCATTATTTGACAATTTAAATAAAATGGAATGATAATGTAAAATATATGAACTAAACATGTCTAAAACATATTGGATGAGTGGATTTAGAACCCTTATCACCGTATCCACTAATTGTATTAATGTGGGACTTTTTAAAACCGAAACACATTTTCAAATAAAGTAATATTTCTTTACTTTCCAAAAGTGCCCCTCCTCTCCTCTTATAAAAAGCCCCCACCTCTACCTCATTTCACACACTCCTCAAGCCTTTGGATCGGCCAACCCCTGCCCATTTACTCTCTCCACATCCCTCTCATCATCATAGAGGATTCCCTTTGGGCATAATCCTTTCAAAAGAATCCTTTAGGCTCAAATCAAAAGGAGTTACACTTTTAAAGGTAATTCATTCTCTCTTGTTCATTTGTTTTATTTTGCATCTCCATCCCTCTAAACTCTTTTTATTTACTTCTTTTGTAACAAAAACAGTAACTTCAATATAATAGGTTGTTGTTATAAGATTTATTCGAGCTACACTATCACACAACTACATCAAATGGTTAAAGAACATACGGTTTCCGTGGATGGCGAAATTCTGCCTCCCGAAACGATGATTGTTCAATACTCATTTAACACCTTCAAAGGTGTCCATTATAATGTCACTAATTTTATATATGATATATAATATGTTTATTTTTTATTTAAGCTTCTGTATTTTTCATTTTGGGCATACCTTTATAGTTTCCATTATGGGTAAACACGATATCTTCATTTAAGGAAGTGTGGACTACCGCCCCCTCAAAGTGATGTGATTCGTTAATGCCATATGTGGGACGTGTAAAGGATATATTTAAAGTTATTATATATGATTTTATACTGGAATTATAATATACCTCTATATCATTATTATTTATTTCCATTAAAGTATGAGATAGAAATGAAAGTAGCGTTCATGCGTACGTACGGCTTACCGTCTCCATGAACGGTGCATTTTATTTCTTATCCCCAAATGTAATGTACTATAAAAAGTACATGTATATAATGGATATATATAATTAATGATATATCTAAATGATGAATATAATTATGGAATTAAAATATACATATCTCTCATTTAGTTTTAATTCCATTAATATGACAAAGAAATGAAAGTAGCGTTCATGCGTACGTACGGCTTACCGTCTCCATGAACGGTGCATTTCATTTCTTACCTCTAAATGATTATGTAATATTATAAATACATTTATATGCTGGATATATATGATAAATATTATATCCAAATCGGGAATTTCATTCTGGATATAAAGAACCTTTGACACGCACGAACAACATGTAATTGTAAGAAGTCCACTTTCGACTTAAGAACCAAATATTGAGAAAACAAACATTATTAACATAAATGGTTACATAATGTTTATAACATGGGAATAAGTGATATAAAAGGGAATAATGAACTTTAAAAGGGTTCTTAATCAAGAATAAATTATCTCAAGTTTATTATTCAGGACGTTAAAGAACAATCGAGTCAAGTCGGACCCGAGGTAAGGGACTTCGTCTCAATATCCTTTCATTGAGGCATATTTCGTTTTATACACAACATTCTTTTATACGGTGTATAAACCCCTTTGACTTTTACTTTTATACAAAAGGAATCTTTTTCTACGAAGCGTTTTACTAAACGACAAAAAAGAATATTTTTTTAACGTACGCGGTAACAACGACCTTTTCCGCCGCCGCGAGTATTATTTGGTCTTTGGCTTTCTCAACAAGCCGTAATGTTTTTAGAATAAAATAAATACTATATACTCTTTTATGTATTTTGGTATTGAAAATGGTTTTGAAAAAAAGATTCTATTATGTCAATATATTTATGATATATTGTGATTGAAATGTGGAAATGTTATCATTTCTTTATATTGGTTTTATGTTTTATGATTTTATATTGGTACGTGGACATTTTAACGGGCAGTTACGTTATAAACCATATGACGGGTGGTGTCGTGAATACCAGGATGGGTGGTTACGTTATAACCTCCAATGCATTGGGTATGGAAGTCGGCCGTATGGTTATTCCATTAAGTATGTATGGGAATTGGCCGTATGGCTATTCCATTATGTGATATGTGTGGAAGTCGACCGTATGGTTATTCCACTTAAGTATGTTTATGTCCCAAGTTACCTTTATATATGTTATGTGTTATTTTTATGGATTTTATGGTAATCCTTTGGTTACAAAAAGGTAAGTAATGATACTTTATTCAGTGAAGAGTTTTTACTATTTCATGAAGGTTAAGGTATTACTTTGATAGAGTATATATGGTTTATTTGATGTTTGAAAAACTAACAGTTTTCATTCTTTCTATATCCCTTACTGAGCTTTTTATGCTCACCCTAAGTTTTTTTTGAAATGTTTTCACAGGACTTAATGTGGAATAAGGTCAAGGATGGGATCAAGGGAATGTCATCCTATATAAAACATGCAACTAGACACGTTTCTTTTTAAGAGTTTTTTTTATTATGGAAACTTAGTAGAAGTGACTACTTTGTAATCTTCTGAGATGTAATAGTTATGTTCTAATTCTCTAAAACTCTAAACCTGAAAAGATCCTCAACGTGAATTATTCATTTAATTCAATATTAAGTAAGGTTTAAGGTCGGGGCCTTATATAATAACCCTATTATTGTCTATTTTATTATGTGTATGGATTTTATTTCCATTTACCGTACTAAGATAGATAGTAGAGAAAAATAATTTTTTTAATAAAGTCTTTATAATTGAAAATAATAATGAACCCATATCTATAATAAAATATGAATAAAAGAATCTATTAAAATATTAAAATAAAAGTTATTTATCACATGTTGTAAAAAAATAAGTGATCTTTAAATACTTATGATTTACCTATAGTAAAATAATACCAAGATTATTTTCCAAATTATTTTCTCAGAATTAAACTTGGTCAGGTTTTTTATATATTATTAACTTAGTTCCTCATTCTAATCCAATTTAAAAACCCCCTTATAGAATTGATCATGTAGATATTTTGGAGTTGAAAAGTAGTTACATGAGTTTCTTGATAAATGCCTCATTCACCCTATCACATCACAATTGGGTGCATATATCTTATATAAAAAATAATGATGTTTTTAAGAGGAATTTCATTTACTATTGATATTGGAATATCATCGTAATTACCATAATGTGTACTTTATGTTATATCGATGATTTCTTTGACCATCTAATAAGAGATTAGTATTTTTCAAAGGATAAGCTATGGATCAAGTACTATTAACTAATCCTGATGGGGGTTAATATACCCAAAACATAATTTCAAACTATATATGAGAATTGTGATTTTTTTATTATTCTCTTTAAATTAAAAAATTCCTCGGATTTATTTATTGGTCTTATGAATATATTTTTCTAAATTTTATGATATGATTTTGGTTTTTTTATATTCCTAATATTGTGATTTTTTCAAAAAAATATCAGGATCACAAAACATAGCTAATTAATGTCCTACAAAATATAAACTAAAATATGTTAAATAAAAAATTATAAAAATGTGATTTTTGGTTAAAAAATATTTCATCCCTTAGAAACATTATAAATAAATATAGCATAACTTTTTATCCCTGCAAAACTAATGTGGTTGTTGAATGTAAAATACCAAAAAAATGTTACTAATATTTGTATTTTTATTTGATTAGTATGATATTCTAAGTGGTTTATTGAAACATTTACACAGTAATCTAGACCACTAACATAGTTAACATGAAAAGTAGTTAAAATATTCTACATAAGAGAATCTGATGCTTGTTTTTAGGAAATAAAAATAAAATTGGGGAATACTCCAATTTTAGACCTACCCACAAGAAATTGATACTTTATCATCTATAATGATTCATAATTAAATGAACATGGTCATGTAATGATATAGAATGACTAGGTAATTTATTATACTTCACATAAAACAAAAATTTAAGATTTAAATGATCCAACGCATGATATGAAATTAGATTTTGAATATTTTGATTGAAAATTTAGGGACATCATTTATATAGAGCTAAGTGTGAAATATATAGTGATCACAAAATTTTAAAGTATATATTAAATTATAAATTATATAATATTAAACAAAGGATACGGATGGAATTTAAAGGTGATTATGACTGCACAATTCATTAACATCCTAGAAATTAAAATATAGTAGTTGATTCATTGAGTTTTAAAAAATAATTCTCCATTAACTATGTTACATTTTGAACATGAACCATTGGTTAATGATTTGATAAATTTTATCCTAATTTTTTTAGATATATAAACTACCTCTATTTTTATTTACATGTGTGTACAATCACCACTATCAGAAACAATTAACCTTTCTCAGAAGGAAGACCATGAGTTACATGAATTGGTATAATTGTTTTAAAGTAATTCTTCCATAATTTAATGTTGTAAATTAATATGATTTGGGATTTTTTTTAAAAATAATTGGTGTGTAGTATGATCCCCAATTGAGGGGGTAATTTTAATTGAAGATCATAGTCCCCCATTTTCCATTCATCTTGGCAGTACTAAGATGTATTAAGACCTTTAGGAGTATTACACGGGGGAATGTATAAAAAGAGAAATTTCTGACTTTAACATGAAATATTTGACATTCCAATAGGTTAAATGAAAATGAAATTTACCAAAGGGGGTGATTCATCATTTTCTAATACTATATTGGAAGAGGGAAAATATATCAATGTATTTCATAGTGGTATTTCCAAACATATATCAATGCATTAATATAATTTTGGCTATTATTGATTGATTAACTAAATAATCAAATTTATATTCCATTTGAGATACAATTTATTTACATCAACATTATATATCGTATCTCTAGAAGATATTGAGGTCACATTGAATTCCCCTCACAATTATATCTAATAGTGATCTCAGGTTCATTTCAAATTTTTAGAAAGTTGTTTAGAAGTCATTGACTACATAATTAAGTATCAGTAAAACTTTTCATCCTTAATCTAACAGAAAATATGAGTGAATGATTTATAATTTGGATGACATGATTCATGATTATACAATGTATTATATGGGATATTAGAATCAACATAATTAATTAGTTTATTTTTCTCATAGTAGTAGTTTTCATTCTAGTATGCAGATTAATCCTTTTAAAGAATTTTATGGAAATTAGTTTCAGACTGAAAATTTTTGGACTCGAGTGGGTGAAAGGAAGTGGATGTGAACATAATTGGTAGTGTAGATGGTTTATAAGATAAAATTAGTTCAAAAACATATGATGATAGCTTAGAGAATAAAGAAATGTTATGCTGATAACTGAGGGGAAATGTATTTCTTTTTCTGGTAGGTGAACTTGTATTTATTAATGTATCTCCATGGTAAAGTTTTAATATTTTGGTTAAAATGTGAAACATAAGAACATGTATCATTATAACATTTGAAATCCTTGAGAAATATGGTTTATTTTCATAATTAGTAGACTTTCCTCTTAGTTTTTCCTTAGTACACAATGTTTTCCATGTATCAATGTTATAAAAGTATATTCCAAATTCACCTAAGGTTTTGAGACCCGATGTTGTTCAATTGGAATATTATAATTTTTAGGAGGAATAACCTATTTATATAAATGACTATAAAGATCTAGTATTGTGGAAAAAGTTAATTCACTGGGTCAAGGTTTTGTAGAATCCTCATATGGTTGAAGAAACAAAATGGGTGTTTAAAAATGCTATGAGGGGAAGATATCCCCACTTATTTGATAAGTGTATAAAATTTTGAATATTTAATTTTTAAAGGGGGAATAATTTACTATCATAAGTAATGATACAATAAATAACAAAATTATTTATTATTATTAATTGAGATTGATATTTATATATATTAAAAAAATTAAATAGAAAAGGAAATGATTTTATTAAACACATTTATTATATATTTTTATTTTGCAGTTTAATTTTAAATGTATTGAATATTAATATAATAAAATGAATTTAATATTTTAAATAATCAATTAAAAATTATTTAAATATATTTCTTTTGTGAATTTCCTGAAAATATTGATTTTTAAATGAATAGTTAAAATTTCTGATTTTCAATAAAAATTCGGTATTCTTTTTGGCTAGTTATAAATTAAAAATATATTTTGGATTAATTTATAAATTTAATTAAATAATTTTGATTTGAAATAAACCAATTTTTTTTTTAAAATGTATTTTATACATAAATTTAGTATAAAAATTTCCATACTTAAAATTGGAATTTTTTTGAAAACCCATCTTCCGTCGTGTTTTCCAGTTTACTTTTAAAATAAAATTTACAAATTTTTTTGGATCATGAAAAAAGAATTTTTTTTTGGAATCAGGGGGTTTATATTTTTTAAAAATATTTACCTTTTATATTTTTTCAATATAAATATTATCCATAGTAATTTTATTTGTACGGTATAGGGTAAATCATGTAAATAATGTTACAATAAAAAAAATTAAATTATTATAGAGTGACCCTAATATTTTTGTAAAATTTTATTGGATGATTATATTTATTAAATATTCCTTAAATGTTCTAATATGTATTCTCTTTTCCTTTTTATTCGTTTATAAGCTTTATAATATACTATGTAATGAAAAGTTAAAAATCTCACAATCTTATTTTTATTAACTATAATATTTTTAAAATGGGGATAATCATAGGATATATTCTTCTAAAAATGTTATTTTTAAATATAAATGCTTTATATTCATCATGGTAATTTATTTTTAATTTTTAGTTAATAAATAATTACATTAAATCCTTACACGACGCTGTTGAAGTAGTAATTCTATTAATGGAAAAAATAATTGATATTAAAAAAATTTAATAATAATATAATTTTAAATAATTAATTTGATTCATGAATTTTTAATATAAATATAAAATTTTATAGATATGTTGATTTATTATATTCTAATTCATTGGTTTTATTCCTGTTATAAAACTTAATGTGACTTAATTGTTCTAAAATTGACATTATTCATATTTATTGAAAATATAGATTTTATAAATTATATGAAATTCATAAAAATACTATATTATGAAAATTAATTTTTATATTTTGGAAAATATAAACCATGATCTATTTTAGGTCCTTTTTCCATTTATAGTATCTATCTTGACCCTCATTGAGTAAAAAACTATATTATCATAGTACATGTGAAAACCCATGATGGTGGTTAAATCTAAATGATAAGGGTAAAAATGTGATCTAAATTAGTCAAAAATTTATTTTCTGAGAGGATTTGGAATTATACTCATATTATATAATGATAATAAAAATTTGGATCCATTCTTAGATCAAAATTTATTTGAAATTAATATTTTAAGAAATATGGTGAGTCTCTCCCCTCACTTATAAAAGGGAACCACCTCTTATCATTTATTCACACATTAAAACCCATTAGGTTCATTAATTATATATCTAATCATCTTACTAACATACTTATCCATGTTCTAGAGACCATATTTAGAGGATAACAAAATTCTTATAGGTCTTAAGGTGCTAGTAAAAAGATATTTTCCAAATAAAGGGAAAACCAAGAATTTATATAATGTTTCAAACTCATGGTAAGGGAAATTATATTAAAAATATTGTTTTAGAGTTTCCCAAATAACTATTTTTTTAATTTATATATTTTAATAATTAATTTTAAATGGTGTTTATATGTAAAGAGGTCATTTATAATGGATTTTTTATTCCTATTTTCTCTTTCTGTCAATGGTTTTAAAAAATAATATTTATACAACATGTTTTAAATTTATTTAAAATAAGAAAAACAAAAAATTATCTATTATAACATATCTATTGAAAATTAATTTTACCACCACAATAACCATTATTTTATTTTTTGTATTCTAGTATATGCATCAATTTTTTGCATCAAAGAAAACACATAATTCTCTGTATTGAAGGAACTTTTATTTTGAGAATTGGGATTTAAAGAAAAGGGATATATCAATATATGAAAATTATTTATTATGTGTAAGAATAATGTTTAATTAATGAAATATTTTATGTGTCATGATTTTATTCTTCTTTTGAATTTTTTATGTTTATTATTGGTTCTATTTTATAATAAGGATATGTTGTTCCATTATTAACTAATGATGGGTGCTTCCATTTTAAACTAAGGTCGGGTGAGGCTATTATTTCAATCCAGATCATTAGGTAAATGGATAGTGGTAACTGGTTTGGTTTATCTTTAGAGATAATGGCAATATATTGTTGTTTTTAATCCAATTATAATGGTGACGGTTATTTAAAGTGTAACTACAACAGTTACACCAAGAATATCCATGCCGGTTATTCAGTGTGTAAATAAGAGTGATATGAAAAGGATGCCTCCGTTTACCAAATGATTTATCTTCTCCTTCTATGAGTTTTTATATAAATATTATGATTTTAGAAGTAAAAGTAAAGCATATTCCATATCTTATGTTTGAAATGTATGACTATGCGAAAATGTTATTTCGATTTTTTTCATAATTTCCCAAAAAATGTTATTTTCTTATTTTTATTAATGATTTATTATGAAATTTTTTATGAGATGATTTTGTAAAAGGACGAGATTCATTAATTAAGTACCTATTTTTTGTGACAAAAGTTTATTTTGAAAAAGGAAATTATCTTATAGTAATTCTTCGACTAACGGTTTCTTTTTTCTTTCTTTTTATATCCCTTACTGAGATTTTTGGGCTTATACAATGTTTTAAAATATTTCTCAAATGTTTTAATGATGGTTAAGGGAAAATAAGAAGCCATATTTAAGGTCAAGAAGATATTTTCAGAAAAAAAATTCTTTAATTTTAAAAGATTCATTTTATGGGAAATTGTTTTACTAATTTTAAGTGTCCCCTTTTTAAATTGGGTCTTGTTATGTTATAGTTATGACTTAACCCTATAATACAATAAACCTAAAACATCCTAAGAAAATTTAGAAAGTTAATAATAATATAAAATCACTACAATATTTAATATATTAAGGTTGGGACCTTACAATAAGTTCCATAATATGGTTTAAAAAAGAAAAGGTGTGTCCTTTTGGAACTTAGGGGAGGGGCATTCTTGGAATTTTTTAAAGTATTAAATTAGTATAAATTATTTTTATTTAAAAATGGATCCATATTGATATAATTGGAATATAATATGATTATTAGTGTAAATACTATTATCAAATAAAATTTGAACATGTTTTGGTTATTTTTTCACCATTATCTTTTAGTTTTAATCTCTCATTATCATTTTTGACAATTACAACAATATTAATGTTTTCAACCATTTATGGGACAATAATGTCCCTATGAGATAATAAAAGACTGATAAATTGATGATGGATGATATTTTTAACCAATTTAAATTCACTTGGTTTAATATTTTATTAATATGAATTCTAAATCGTTTAATAAAATATTTTTAATTATAAAATATCATTAATGTCATTTTAGAAACTGTTAAATTAATTTCAAATTGAACTTGAAATTTATGTAAATTAATTTGATTCTAAACAATTTCAAAATCAATATTATTTTATTTTTATCAAAAAAATTAATTTTCAAACTAATTAATTAAAATTATATTACTTTTAATATTTTAGAATCATTTATTTCACCTTTTTATTAACTGAATAAATATTATGTCAGTGTTGCGTAAGAATTTAAGGTAATTATTTAATCATAAAAAAATTAATAATAAATTAAAACATTAAAAAATTACATCATATATCAGATAAATATTTACATCCAAACTTATATTTTATTTATGCCAATGTAAATATTTTAAATATATTAATGTTCGGAGAATGTTTTTTTTTTGGAATTTTCTTTACATTTATTATTATAAACAGAATTATTAAGGGAAATTAGCACCAAAATAACCTATATTATAATTTGATATGATTATGTTCAAATTAATACTTTTCAATGAAATAAAACAATTTTTAGAGTCATTTTTTAGTCATTTTTATATTATTTTTAATCTTAATTATGTAGCTTACCCTTACCATGATGTCACTTATTTACCATGGTTATTATTCAAAATGAAAACAATATACCAAATTTCCACAACATTGACCTATTGATTCTAAATATTAATTCCATTATTCATAATTCAATTTCTAAAAGTTTCATAATCTTATTTAAGATTAAAAACATATAATGAGGATCATTTTTTTAAAAATTTCATTTTAATTATAAAAATGTGTCTTCACCAAATTGAACCTTAAAATTTATTATAATGAACTTGATTGAATTAATTATAATATTATGTATATATAATATTACTTTTAATCCACATAAAAAAGTATTGTGGTATATTCTTGAAACAAAACCACATTTTTCTGTAAAAATTTGTATTTTCACTACTCACTGGAAAAACAAACGTTCAAAAAAAACCCTAAACAATTATCATGAAGGTAATTTTTATATAATAATTTAAAAAATATTATTAGTTTTATGAAATAAAAATTAAATTTTACTTGAAAAAAATTATAATATTTTCTCACAAGAAGCCATAAAATAAATTTTAATATGAAAATATATTTTTGAAGAATAAAATTGTAGCAAAAAATTGTATACATGTTTCCAAAAAATTAATCAAAACATATTTATTGAATTTTAAATTTATATATTTTCCATAATTTTGTTCATCCTTTTAATTAGATAAAATTCAATGTCTGGTTTATGACAATCCTATCTAAATAATAATATTTTTTTTGTTTAATCTCTATGATTTTCGCTGTATATTCTATCAAACATAGTTTCTTTTACAATATCAGGGGGTTAAAGCCTCCCCAATTTAACAAATAACACCCTTAAAACATGAAATTTTTCTCATTAATATTTTTTTTTACATTTGAAAATAATTTTATAACTCAGATCATAATAATGGTTAACAAAATTTCCATTAAAAACAATGTGAATTATGAGGGTAATCTTGAGTAACAGTTAACTAGTAATCGAAATAATAGAACATTATATGTATGTGATTATATTAACATGGAGTAAAATTAATGTTCATATAATGGAAACCAGTGAAAATTATCATTGATCACAATAAAGTGAATGATCAAGATAAATTTAATGACCATAAAATAATTAAATAATGAGATGTAACAAAGGCCATATATTCATCAGAAATGAAGGTAATAGGGTAGTATTTGTTTGAAGATAATTTTTCTATAGAAAAGGAATTTATATACCATATAGACTAATAAAATATGGAAATATTGTTACATGAAAAGTATAATTTCATACATTAATAAATATCCACCACATATCATATTTTTCTCCAAATGATGAGTATTCAAGAAAAAATGTTCAAGTGATGATTAATTAATTCAACTCTTAATGGATCCCATTATACTAAAAAAGATAATAATCTATTATTACAAGAATTATATATTAAAAAATCCAAAAAATTTAACATTATGTAATATAATTCCCATAATGAATAAAACATAATATGAATAAGTAAAACGTTAATATATTAATCCTCAATAGTAACCCCCAATGTACATATTAGATAATTTGATAAATAAATACTCTTAAAATTATTCAAAATATCTCTAACAAAGTTCCAAACCTAATAAAATAAAATTATTTTTACACATATTCTTGTGAGACTAACATAATATTTAACTTTAATAAGAATTTTACTCTCATTAATAATATACCCAAAATTAATATGTCTTCATCAGGTAATCTATAATATATGATAATAATTTCCATAGATAATATAAATCAAAATAAATTCCCATTAAAATAATATATTCTTGAAAGATATAATTCACCTTTTTTTCTCAAAAAAATATAATCTTACCTAATAATATTATATTTCCCTTATTCATATCATATTTAATAAAAATATAGTGATCCAATTTTAATATAAAATTACTCACATAATCACCAAATCAATTTTCAATCCCAGGGTTATCAATATAATAAAATATGTTTTCCCAACTTATTATAACCCATTATTACCACAATATAAAATTTCATACAAACCCTGAATTTTTTCGATACCTTTATAATTATGTCAATAAAATAAAATCAATATTCCTAAAAAATATTTTTACTAAAAAATTGACTGAACCCAAGGGTTTTATAAACATTTATTTATCTCACCACATAAGATATCAAAAGAGGGTTTTCTTCCTTCAAAAATATTATCATCCTTAATACTATCAACCCATTAAACATTAGGTTTATCTAATATAAATATATAATTTCATTGGTTTTCATTGGATATATCCCATAATATAATATAACGGTTTATATATAATATGTAGATAAACCCTTGAATATCACATGTGAGTGTCAAATCAGGTATAGAGTAAGGACACACTCATCAGTCACCGTAATGGCTTCCACTATATAACTCTTTTTGGGGTTATTACCCCTAGATGAATCTATGACAAAACCATTTCATCTTATATTATCTATGTAGTGATGTGTTATTTAAGAAACATATTATATCCATATCAATAAACATTATAATATTATAATATAATTAGAACTATCCTTAGATTTATTTTATAGGAATATGTTCCCTAATCTATTTTTTTTATATATCGAGTTCTCCAACGTTAAACTAAATATCCTTTGATACAAACTCTACTGACCTAGACTCCTATATCCAAGATATGGTGGTTACATTATTACATTGTGAATTTATATGAGGAATCACATTTCAATGTACTGAATATTTTAATTGTGTTTCTAAACTGGATACACACATTATTCCTATATTATATTGAAAATATGAAAATATAATATGTATTGAATATAAATATTCATCATCCTTGAACTCAATCAAGTATTCCTTATTCATATCCTGGGGTATGGAATACAAAATAAGTGTGAGATAAAAATTATGACAACGTATATGTACAAAAAATATATACTGTGAGTAAATAAGTTATAACCAATATACAGAAGTTAAATAACTGAAAACAGATGCCATTTAATTAGTAACTTGAGCACAAAATTCATCAATGCATTATATCACTATTTTAATCTCATGGATAATAATTAATAAATTAACAATTTAGTAAATTCTTAATATTGGGAATCATGATCTCAGACATCCTAATATCTTTATAGTAAATACCTTTTACTAATATAGTTTAAACTATGGATATACATACACCAATAAACCATTTAATATGGCTAACTATCTTATTTGTATCATGAGAAGAGCTAATGCATTTTGAGGCTATATAAAGATATACCCTAACTATCATGGCATGTCCAAAATAATCCTTAGTTTTTGAATGTTCAATTTTATTCATGAATAATAATTCTTATCAATAAATATCAATCTTGAGTAATAAATATGAATGTTTCTCAGGTAAATCAAATTGGATTCATAAAAAAACATTTATGGAAAAATGGTATATAGTTTATTAAATACTCATATCCATGATAAATTTTATATTTACTTCTAAGATAAATTTAATATCTATTGAAAAAATGATCCATCAAATGTGATTGTTTTAATAGAATTTTAACAAACATAAATTTATTCATTAAATGAGAGATAACCATCAATACCTCAAAAATATTTTTTTTATATTAAAATATAGTCATTACAAAAATGATAGTGAAATATAAAAATAATATATCATTGAATATTTTTATTATTAAAAGAATTAAAAATATATATAATATGATAAATAAAAAACGGTTATGGAAGCAAGAGTTTTCATTAATGTTGTATATGTTTAAAAACATTTTTTTATATTTTTTAAATAATGTAAAAAATGACCCTTTGGGAAAACATTATAAAAATTCCACTATAACCCAATAGATATTCATTTATAACATAAAATTTCCATATTAAACAATTTTATAAAAAATTACATTTGTAAAACAATTTTGAAAAATATATATATGGAAGAAACTTATAACCGATAAAAAGAAGAATGTGATCAACTTTCAATCTAATCATTACTATTGAAATAATTACTTGAATTAAATAATTTATCAATATTAATTAATATATATTCATGTTAAACATGTCACAAAAGTAATATATACACCATATAAATATAAATAGATGCATAATACCAAATAGGTATTAATGGAGGTGAAATTGAGATGAAATCACTTACAATGATTGTATAATTGAAGCGAGAATTTATCAATGAAGAGATTATGTGTAAAAATAGTAAATATATAAGAAACAACTGTAAATATAACATAATAAAATAATAATCCTTTACAATTATAATCAATACATTACATATTCATCCAAGTATAAGTATATCCCTATGAAAATAAATTGAGTTAAGAAACCCCTTACCTTAGGTATGTCATCATTTTTATGTGTTCAAACATATTGTATTATGAATAATGGTTAATTATAAATATATTAAATAACAATAGTCTAATAAATAATATAATAAATGATTTAATTATATCATTTCATCACTATTTTATTGAAATTTTTTTATTATATTCAATATTGTGGGTGATAATGCTTTTTCTTTCACATATGTTTCAGTTTAGTAGTTTTGGTCCATTTATATCGATCATGGTTCCATATTATCCTTAATTATATAAATGATATAAATAACATAATATATATATATATATAGAGTAATCTAAAAAATATAGAGACCGAAAAATGATTTATACCATTCATGTACATGGTAGGACATATATTTGCATTAACATTATTTCTAATTTTAGATAGATTGAATGAAATAATGGAAAATAATAATGAAAATTTAAAATATATTTTATATATCTCATATATCATATATATTAATTAGTTACATATTTATATCCATCCATATTAGGTGGTGATGAAAAAGATTACAGCCTTATATGGAGTATTTAAGCTATATTTATGTGTGTGCGTTGCTTTTAGTTTTCAGAGGATAGAAAAGAGGAGGAATTTGGTTTTCCTATAATAATAATAATAATAAAATATCATAGTATTTATTATATTTGATTTTTTTTATGGATACAATATACTTATAATTATTTAAAAAAGAATAAAATTAGAAGGAGTTGGTAAAGAAGATTTACTCTTCTCCAGTTGAATTCCATTAGATCACCTCTTAAGGGACATATGGTTGGTATTATGGGAATAAAAGGACCAATATAAATTTTAATAGGATAAATA
Source organism: Viscum album (assembly GCA_963277665.1). Taxonomy (NCBI): domain Eukaryota; kingdom Viridiplantae; phylum Streptophyta; class Magnoliopsida; order Santalales; family Viscaceae; genus Viscum; species Viscum album. Next base: position 1,990,223,164 of record OY728141.1, read on the forward strand.
TAAGAGAAATTGGAATGTTTTTTTTTATTTTACACAAAGTGATGTAAATAAAAGAGAGTTGGGGTTCCCTTTATAAGTGAGGGGATGGGTATTTTTGAAGATTTTGAAAAGTATCAAATTAATATAAATTGTCTTTTATGTCAAAATGGATAAAAATTGATATAATTATAGGATAATATGTGTATTATTCTAAATAATATTATACAATAAAATTTTGATATGTTTTGCTTATGATTTATCCCTTATATCTTACTTTAAACCTCTCATTATCTATTTTGACAATTACTGCAATATTAATGTTTTTATCATTTGTGGGTAAAGAATGATACCATAAAAGGAAAAGTGAAACACAAATGGATAATGGATAATATTTTAATCCATATATCATTTAATTCAATGAATGATAGTCTTTATTGAAATTTAAATCATTTAATAATTAATTATTGTTTATAAAATCTGATAAATGTAATTTTTGGAATTATTCATTTAATTTGACTTCAAAACAACATAGAAGAAAATGGATGAGATTTTAAAACATTATAACATCAATATTATGTTATATTAGTTTAAAAAATTCAGGTATATCCAAAATTAATTCAAATTTTATTACATTTAATATGTGTAGATTCATCTATTTCTTTTTTCTTTAATTGAATAAATATTATGTCGATCTTGCATAAAACATTAAGGTAACTGTTATACCTCCAAAAACTAAATATAATATAATTTAATAAAAATATATTTTAAATTTTAAATTAATATTTATATCCAATAAGACCTTATATTTAGTCTTATATAAAATTTTATAGATAATGTTGAGAGATGAACGTTTTGGAATTTTCATTACTTTAAATAATATTAATTTCATTATCAAACCGAAAATGGCACCGAAAATCCATATATCTGAATTTGGGATGGATTTGGTAAAATTAAACTGATAAAATTTATTTAATTAAGTTTTTAGGGTTTTTAAGTCTATATCATATTATTTTTAAACTTGGTTATTCGATTTACCCATATCTTGGTGACAATTACTTACTGATGTTACTATTAATAATACCCAAAAATAAATGAATTATAATTAGAAAATTTAGAACATGTTATTCCAAATATGGATACAATTTTTAATAATTAAATTTATATATTTTACGATAAATAAATTAATATTAAAACAAAAAAATTATTTTTTTATAAAAATTATTTTTTAATTATATTTTTTTCTACAAAAAATTAAATAAGGAAATTTTATATACTAAATGTAATTATTCATTGATAATATAAGAGATCTAGTTTTACATATAATTAATTTAAAAAATGGATATTTTGTATTATAGAAACAAAAATAAAGTTTTAAATAAAAATTTTTATTTTTCACTATTCAATATTAAATAAATATTTTTATAAAAATTACAAAAAATCAAAATAAGTTAATTTTGAAACAATAATTTGAAAAGTAATATATTTTATTAAATAAATTTATTTTATTTTCTCGAATAAAATTATAATATTTGAACATAAAAAAGAAGTAATGTTTTTTGAAGAAAACATATTTCTTAAAAAGAAAATGACTTTTATAAAATTGGTGTTTTTATTTCTTATGAATTAAGAAATAGATATATATTAAGTAGGAACTTTATGTATCTTTCAAAAATATTTTAATTCTATTCATACCCATTAATTAAATAGCTATATTTTAAGTGTCATATTTAAATAATAATATTTCTTAGTTCATTTAAGCTTGGTGTGGCGTGTTGTTTACACTATCATACATAGTCATATTTTCAAAATATAGAGGTATTGAAAAATAAATTATAATATATAGGATCTGGTGGATTAGTAATCTTAATAACTAGATACATAAATGAGAATTATATTATACTGAGAAAATAAGATAAATAATTATATTATAGTAACACTTTCTTATTCATTTCACTCATAGTGGTATTCATGATTTTCATGGGAAATGGAATAAAATATAAGTGATTAAGGTCAAATAGTCTATAAGAGGGAGAATAAAATAGAATCTATCAATGAATAATCTAGGAATCAACATAATGTCACATATGATCATACTCAAATATTCCAAAATCTTGATCAGATTAGCTTATAGTAATACCATGAATGACATAACAATATTAATAAGAATATTCAAAAATATTAATTAATTTCATAGTGATATAATTCATAATGATATACTTTTTAAGGGAATGTTATAATATATTTGCATATAATATCAAGGAATTTTGGTAATTTTATCCACCTACTCTTACAACCCCATGCCATAAAATTATAACTTAACGTGTAAAGGATTACACCAAAACCCCTCAGAGCTTTTCTTAACAGACATACAAATTTAATTAGGGAATATCGATAACCAGGCCCCACCCATCACACAATATATTCAATTCATCCCTAAAATGATGAAAATGGATAAAAACTAATTAACATAAACTTCTTCAATGAACATTTTATAATCTGTCTATATCATAATCCTGAGGAATTTAAACGGGTTTTTAGTGAAATTGAGTAAATTTATACATATATACCATGAAAAAAAATAAGCACATACAATATCATCACAACATATGTAACAAATGGTATATGTTTTATTAAATAATTTATCTAGTTAATCGATGTTTAGGTATCTTGGAGAATGACATTCATTAATAAGAATCATAAAAGGGTACTCACAATTGAATGGAATTGAAAGAAAATTATATTTATGCACAACATATTATAATGAAATAGAAAAGAAATGATGCATCATTTTCCAATTTAGTGAAATATATTTATAGACAATATGATCAATAATTCCCTAACCAATTATATAATGTGTATATCATGGAGAATATAAAATAATCAACCTGGAAACTACAATGTATTCATAATGTAAGTGGAAGTACCCTTATCAATGAATTATTAAAATGAATTAATGAATGGTAATTTATAGGTGGATGAAAATTAGTAGTGTATCTCAATCCATATTTTTTAAACCATCATTATGTTAACTAATGTGCATTGGAATCATCCAAATCATATCTCGTAGGACTGTAGCACCAGGTGTGCGGTTATTCCAACATGTGGTGAATTGAGTAATTATCATGTTAACACCCAACCATACCTTTTAGGGTTACTAAACATTGGTTCATATATTACATAAACTGTATCAACAAGTTTTTATTTATATATGGGAGTTATTTTCTAAGAAACCACACACACCATAATTTAAAAAAATTCAAGATTATATTATAGATTTGACAAAGGGTAAGTGATAAAATGTCTTAAGAAGGTATTATAGTGAGAGGGAATAGAAATTATATTTAATAATATACTAATAATTTTTAATAACATTCCACATTCAAAATAAATGTAATTTAAATAGTTGTAAAAATGGGTAGGGAAGAGGGTGGGAATCCTTACATAAACACAACAAATTCTTAGTAAAAGGCTATAATGAGTGGAAATAAATAATAAATCATTAAAAATACATAACATTAATGATAATACCTTGAATTAATGATAATGGAATTAAAATAATAATTATTTTAATGAAAATACAACAAAATAGATGCAACAAAAAAGGTAAAATGTGGTTTATAAACCATTATATGCAAAGTAGTTTCTTGATGATGTAGAAGGAAACCATATATCCTTATAAACTCCATAGATATGACCTTGAGAGGGAGTTGGAGATGAAATTAATATCAATTTCATTGTATTGGGGAATAATATGAATTTTTTTATAATTTTTTCCCTTTAATAGGTAAAAATATTGTATTTTCTAGGGAAAGTAATGTTACATAAGGGGTAAAAATAAAATCATATGGGGGTTAGTGGGTTTGGTGATTTTGTTTTTAGGAAAATAAACATTGGTGACAAAAAATATAAATTAATTTTCTCAATAAAAACGTTTTCTATAGTCACTAAAGGTCATTATTATAATGAAAAATTTGATCTATATTAGATTACCCATTTAGCACTTATTAATCATGATTAAATATTAAACCTGGTCATTATTTTTTTCAATAAATATAACATGGGACCTCTAACAAAAAATTTAGACATGGTGAATCAAAATTCAGAATCCATTTTTAAATATTTACTTCATAATATGGGATATTTAACTTTTAAATTAAATCATAAAATGCAAGGAAAAAATAGTTTTGTAGAAAAATATATTTTTACAAATTAATAGTTTTTTATTCTTTATTTATATTAATTACTAATTAAATGAGCGTTAATATCATTTTTAATATTATTAGAAAACATTTTAAGGAAATAATTTGAAAAATTATATAAAAAAACTAATTTATTGAAAATTAATATTTTTATAAAAACACATAAAAATTAACCTTAATAGAATTTATATATTTTGAACCATCAATTTAAATTTTAAAATTAGTAAATATAACTTTTATACATGTATATGAATAAAATATATTTATAATATAGTGAGTTGGGTAATATTATTAGGGATATATTGTTTAATAGTTATAGAAGTATCTAACACCTTATCGGGCCACCTTGGTTGAAGTTTCCATTCTATTTCCAAGATGGGTTTTCAGGATTCCTTGAGAATAAGTTGTGAATGTTATAAATAAGGTTTAATTAATAGGTTACCACCCAAAATTTTTTATATACATCATTTATTCAATTTGTGATGAGGCTATAACAGGAATACTAATTTTTATCTACTAAATAACACTTTTTACATCCATATAATAGTAGTTGCATTATTCCTTTGGTTGTTGAGTCCTTACAACAAGGCCATGAATATTATATTCTAAATAAACATTCATCTTAAACTATCCCTAGATAAAATCAAATGAAAAATAGTATCTAAATTTCCTAAATATAATCATCACTTTATTTCTACAACTAAATATGGGATTCTATCTCTAATGTCTCACACTAATCCCAACCATGATTGTTCACCTTAAAGAAAAACTTATGAGGACCAGAATGGATCAGAAAAACTAAATAAACATAACCTGAAATGTCACAACATGAAATTTATATTATTTGATATTACCCCTAATATACTACAGGAACACCCTAGAATTTTTTAAGAAGATAACAAGAAAATAAAAATCACTATGTAATAAGAACCCATATTTTTTAATTATACTCTTGAAAACAAAAAAAAACTATAATAAAACAACTAATATCCAATATCTATGAGATCTAACCCAAGTATTTATTGATGATCCTAGAAAATATATCTACTTCAGTTAGTTCCAACAGCATTCAATCTTTGTGATTCACCACTATATCAACAAAGGCAATTATCTAGGGCTTAATAAAAAGTCATTTAAACCTTTCCATCTAGTGAATAATTTCCAATATCTAGGTGATATCGTTCCATAATTATAGACTTATACATCCAAATTTTTTGTCACCAATCCAACTATATCTATAATCTTAGATTCATATCTATTCTTCTCTATTTCAATAGGCTCTCTCCAAAATCTACAATTCTATAAAATTGTGTAGTTATATATAAAAATAATTTTTGTATAGAAAATCATAGAAACATTTGAATTTGGAGGTATTCAATATACATGTTCACCTTTTCAATTGTATAAATTACATTCATTGTTTCAACCTAACATTTAAAATCCTTTTTTGTGAGTCTGTTGAAGTAATTCTATTTATATACTTAATCACTTGTACTATTTTATCATTATAATGTAATTTTATTTCTGAATTAACTAATTTTTTCCCAATTACATTGATCACTTTATATAATAATTAAATAATAAAGAAATATGGAAACATATGGCACACAAAAAATTTGTGGTAGTCTCTAAATAAAACCTAGGTTTCATAGATTGGATCTCATTGCTTTTTTAAAAAATATAAATCATTTTCCATGGTAACAATGTTCATTGTAAACAAATAAACTCATTTATGAAATCATTATAGGTGTCATTCCATGTTCCAAATGAATTCTGTACTATTTGAAAAAATCTTGACATGTCATGTGTTGTGATACTGAAAAAATACCTACCTTTGATCATTTTAATATAAAATATATTATGAAATATAATAGTGGTTTTTAAAAAAAATTAATTAAAGTTAAATAATCCTCTACAAGTGACTCATTCAAAGTAGTGAAATATTATACATTGTAATCTTTAATCACTAATTTACTATATTTCAATATAAATGTTATACATAGATATCATTAAAGGCCCTATAAAATTATAAATCTCGTACTATTAGTGATTGTTTTTATTATTAAATAATGAATTATTAAATTGTGGATTTCTATTGTTTATATTGACTCTCACTAGAGTTTCTTCCCAATTTTATAAAACGGTTTTATCCAAAAGTTGATGGAAATATATTATAAATTTAGGGATAAATTAATGGAGAATATAATTTTGTGATATTATAGTGAACATGCATTTATTAAAAAATATAAAATTTCTTATAGAAAAATAATTTTATTATAAGTGAATTTTCTAAAAAATATAAATGTAATTTGTTTTTAAAAATATGATGAATGAGAATCGGAGTTCCAACCATACCAATCTATGACTATAGCACTAATTTTTTTTATTATGATATCTTTTATAGTATCTTATATAATAATTATTCTATTAAACATGGAAATTCAAGAATATATGTTAGCGAGAAATAAATTCACTTTACGGGGATATGATATGGGTGGATTCACAAATCAATTTTGTGTAATGACTGAAAATAAAATGAATATAGATGATTTTTTGTTACATGATATAAATGTAAATGTTGAGTCATTATGCTAAGAATTAATGAGTTTGTGTGTGTGTGTGTTTTAAAGAAAAATAACCAGAGTCAGTGGGGTTAGATTAATATCATAAGGTAGTAGGGTCACCAAAATAGTAACAATAATTTTTACTATGAAGTATCTAAATTTCAACTAAAAATATGTTAAAAATATCAGTATCTCTAAGAACACACCTAGGATAAATCTACCCACTAATTACCTACCTCGATTGATGACAAGATGAACTTTTCACCCCAATATCACCTATAGTTGTCCAGGGTATGATGACTTTCACTACGAAATTATGACACACGTAATGAGATTCCTTATCCTAATTTACCTATATGTTACCTAGTATATCCAAATGAATTATAATAATTAAATCTATACAAATAAACCAATTTTAATATAAAATATTTATGTAAAACATGGTAATAAACTACTAACTAGCTGAGATATAATACCATAAATTAATCTAAAATAAAAAATTTAACAACATATGTAATATTAGACCTTGAATAATGGATACAAGGGAATTTCTTGACTCACTATCACCCAACATGAACACTAACCATGACAATAAACATCATGTTCCACAAAGATCATGCATAACTAACAACATTTAAACTGTGAAAACCTCAGTATTGTACACTATCTAGATTAGATGTTACATGTTTGGGAAAAAATCCAATGCAAGAATGAGTATGATCATAACCAACATGTGACACTAAAAAACAATGTAATGAATGTCTCACCATATTATACCACATAAAAAATTAAAGTAAACATATATATTATGTTAAGGTAGAGAACCAAATGAATAAGAGAATCCCAATGTTTATAGCCTAATTAAATTTGGATCAAAAAAAGTGATCAGTATATGGAATCAAAACTAACATGCACAGAAAATATCATGTCTTCTCTAAGAAATTATAGAGGGGCACACATGTCTCACTAATGTGTGAGTACTAGTAGTTTCAGTACCAAGGCCTATAATGGAATAATGACCCCTTGAGTAAAGAACATTGATTAAGGGAGTAATGAATCCATATATGGGTTTCCTACACCTTATGACCCATCAATATTTTTTTAAGTATTTCTATTTAAATAGCATTTTATTATTTTAATAGCTTACGATACACAAAACCCCAATTATAAATAAACTAAAATAAATTGCACTATTATTACTTGCATGTTATGTTAAAATATTGAATACGAAAAACCAGATTACAAAAAATTATATAAAGTGTTAATATAAAACAAATATTTTGATAAATAATGAAAAAAATTATTACACTCATTATATTCATAAAAATATATTTTTTTCTCAAAATGGTTTTTACTACTATTTATGAGAAGGTATTACAAATAATGATATCAAAATATATAAAATTTATTGGAAAATTAAATTAAAATTTTAAATTATTCTTTAATTGTTATCTTAGAGTGAATGTTTTAAAATTTTCTAAAAATGTTGATTTTGAATTAAATAGTGAAACTAATGTTTTTTATTGAAAAATATATTTTCATTTAAATAATATAAAAGGATCCATTTTAAAAATAAATAAATCAAAATTTTTAAAATTTTGTTTTGAATAATATTAATTAGGTCCCAATAGTCAATTTTGTGTTATATTTTGGTATGAAAATTTTGAATACATTGAAAAACATTTTTTCTGGAAAACATCTTTTCATATCATATTGTAGGTATAATTTAATATTTAATTATAACATATATAATAATTTAGTTTGATAAAAATAGATTCTGTATTTTTAATTAGAAATTGAACTTTTTTAATGAGGTAACTTTTATATTTGAACATATTTATTATTTAAAATAGTATAAATATATCATCATGGTTAAGCATTAAAGGGGTATACCAGTAGTCATTCCTGGAGTTAAGATGATGTTTTTCAATGAAACATGTCTGAATTCTATAGTATGGACTGGTATCAACTGCATAATATCCAAACTAATAATTTCTTTCCATTATAAATCATTTTCCTTCATTATGAAATTATTTTATTTTATTATTTTAAAAAATATTGAGTGTGTCCTCTTCCACCCTTATAAAAGGACACCCCTCCTTTAACTTATTTACACCACATTGAGCCATCTAGAATGAAAAAAAACTACCTAATTATCTTCTAAGCTTACATATATATTATTTAGATGGAATATTATTTTTAGTAATACATTTTATTGATCCATATAAATGGGTCTAAAGGAGGCCCATTGAAGAACTGGTAATGACCCTTCCTTACATCTTTCAAATTATGTAGTCGTATACCTCATCCAAATCGGTGTTATTCATTCTAAACTAATAAATTTAACAAAATAAATACACTTAAATGTTATTATGATTTTGAAACCATCATTATTAACATTCTTTTCCATCAAATGGAATGTGAAATTATCGCTCCTGTATATTGGTAGAACAATAACTATGTAGAGATACAATTCATTTTACATAATCGCCTTTAATGGATAGGGATAATGATGGGATTAATGTTTAAATATGATAAATATGATTAAATTATGACTTTATAATTATTATATCACATATAAATTATTTCTTTATCATTTTTTCGAAGATTATAACATCACTCGTGCATACATGTAGAAAACCACCTCCATGAAGTGATGAGATTTGTTTTCATTTCCTCTTTAAATAGATGATATTAATGATATATTTTATAAATTTATATGGTATATTAGGTATAAAAAATTTTCTATAAATGTGAATTATTATTTATATTTGTTTCATTCTGTAATAACTAGGATTTTCAATGTATTATTTTTGGATAATATATAGATTATTTTTTGGACCAGGCATTGAGATAAGGTGTGATTCTCTGGACCAATGTTCCTAGAATAAATGTTTGAAATATATTAAATATATTGTATATAACCTACATTTATTTTTTTGATAAAATTGGAAATATTCTCTAATGGGGGCCTAGATTAGAAATATGGGGCCACCAATGAGTTCAAAATGTGGGTTTTACCATAGATGCAACATAAGTTTTGTCAGTTCATTAATTTTTTGATAACATTATTAATGGCTTAATGAATGAAATAATTTTTTATTTTAATTTATTTTCTTTTTATTTTGATACCTATTTTCTCCATTAGTTGCACGATTATAGATATTCTTTAGGGTTGGTTGCTCAAACCCAAATGATTTCATTTAACTGTGGGAGACCATTATTAGTGAATGAAAATAGATCAATATTGATCATGGATCATTTTCCCAAGGGAGTTTGTGAATCTTGTAAATGATGGAAAATCAACCATACTTCATCAATGATCGATCCAAACATTATGTGGGATTTTTTCTTTTTGATTTTCATCATGTTTTTTTATCTTGAATGAATGTGGACCGAATGTACTAACATAATTGATACACAATGTGTTGGAAGAATTAATTTGAATGAATTTTTAATTTTATCGTCATTATTTTCTCACAGTTTTTTATTCTTCTTATATGATAATGAATTGAGGAAATTTTAATAACAACATATATTCAATACATACATTTTATAGTTTGTGGATTCTAATAACAAAAAAGTCATGTGATCATCATTTGTATTCCTTTTGGTCAATAGTTTGAAAAGTACTCAATTTCTAATCTTTTCATGAATTTTATTTGGTGAAACTGGTCATAATTTTGGTTATATAACATGATGACGGTTTCATTTTATGGATTGATTACAATTTTGGTTAGATCAGGTGACAAGGATACTAGATTGAGTATCCTTCCTCCTGGGCAGTGCATGCCATTTCAACATCTGATGTGTTTTTCCTGACACGATTCAGTAGACACCTTCTAGTGACCAAATAGTGGTAGGTGTAGATCGACCTAGATCCATGTTCTATGGAAATATTATCACTGAAAATTTATGGGGAAGTAGTATTCAAGGAATAATATAGGAGAAAATATGGATCTAGAAAACTATGAGGAACATGGCATGTAACTAGCGATTTCAGACCATGTGTGGACTAACCAGTGGAAGCTAGGGTTTTAAGATAAATATAATGATCACACATCATGTTCCACATATCACATTGTATGTGAATCCGTCCATGAGGATCAGTATGTACGATGGAAATTACATAGACATGAGAAATATTACACAGCCATATGGCAACAAATGTACTTAGACAAGGACATGGGATGGTACACTGACACATCCATATTATATTGACATAGCCATGTTTCATGAGTATAAAACCATGTATATATCTATATTTTATACTTATTCTACATGTTTTTTATATGGATGCATATATTCCATGTGTGGATTTTTGAAATGGTAAAAATGGGGATGGTTGGACGTGCCACATACCCCCTAGTACACATTGTGTACCCCATTCAAGATTGCATGTAGATCTCAGTTTTCTTATTTTTGACTAGTATAGGTTGAGTATATTCCCTTGGTTATTTTTCCTCCATGGTAAATTCTGAAATTACATCCACATCAGAGGATTGTGATCCCCTCAAGATGTCGAGTCACAGTGAGAGTTGTGGTGTCCTTTTGTGAGATTAGTCTGTGATCCTATATCATCCTTTTCTCTCTATGTGGGGTTCATATAATCAGTGTGACCTCCCTTAGTAGGGATTTTATATTCCATATAGTAGGAAATATCATTATAGGTTGTGGTTTCAATGAAATGTGATTTCCTACATAGAGGGTTGATCCAGATTTTGTCTGTAGTGCACCCCATTAGTTTTGTGCACGAACCCATATATGATTATCAGGGTATTCTTAGACTGGTGAGATTTCTTAGGAAGGTCCCAATGATCTAGACCTCTTTATCAAGTTTATCCATTGATAACATGTCCCATAGAGTGGATTCTCCTAGAATGAATGTCTTTATGATCAAAATCGTGTGGTTAGAAGTTGGTTATGATTAAATGGTGGTGTGGTATCTTTCCTGGGTCTATCTGGGTGTTTATATTATAATATAATTTCTATATCTTTTATTGGGATGACTATACTTGGTGCTTCATATTTAATGTTTTTTGGATTTCCTACAGTGTATTTTTATACTCACCCCTGCATGGGCTTTTCCTACACGTGTTATATCTTCTGCAGACAATAAACATTTTGATAGTGTCTTGAGAGGAAAGGGGTTGGTGGAGCATAGCTGGATCATGAAATATTGAGGTGTTTATTAGGATATTGAATTTTACTTTAGTCCATGCCATTGGATCATGTCAGAATCATTATAGTGTATTTATATGGTCTTGTATTTATCCCCTTTTCCTATTTTAGTACTTGTCATGTCTTATTCTATCATGGGATCTTAGATGTATTCATACATTTTTTGAGTTTTTTTACATTTCATCATTATTTAGGATTGAATATGTTTTCATGTGTTCAGGTACTTTAGTATAATGCCTCCCATTTATTGGTTATTCCATCATGGTGCTGGTCCATTCCATGGCCTATTGGAGGTGGGTTTGGGGTAGTCATTGGTCGGACCTCAGTGGTTTGGGTCATGATAGAGTTGTATCAGTGGATTATGTTATTCTATAGGATCATATTCTAGTATATTGGTTTGGTCCAATAGTCTTTAGTGATTCATGTTCATCTTTTAGGCTAGGGAATCGATCATTGGTGTGGCGGCTAACTTATCCATACACTAGGACCCTAATCACCTTCTTTAAACTAGGTACATGTAAACATTGAATGCCTAAAAAATATTTGGTACATGATTCATATTGGAATGGTTTATTTCTTGCCCTTCTTGAGTTCTCTCCCCTGATATGCTCTTTGACCATGGAATATCTTGTTTTATTTCAAGGTTCTTTCACATAAAAAACATCTTGTATTCTGCTGTGTGATCATGAGGATGATCCACATAATAATGAGGCATCAATGTAGGGTATTTTATTAGAGATAGAATATCTGAGAGGTTTACCAGCTATACCACCACACACTTAGAAGTAGCTGGAATTGGTAGTACTAGTTGAGGATTTACATCAGCTGACCGCACATCATCAGCTTCAGAGGAATCCACCACCCATGTTTCAGGGTGAGATGACCCCATGTGGTTGAGGACTAGCCAGAAGTAGTCAGTTACATTTTCCTCCCTATGAATATTCATTCATATTAGATGTTGGTCCATGTGGTGAGTCTTATTTAAGGATCCATTGGGTGATGATGGATCTTGGTGACTTATTCACATGATAAGAAAAGTCTCTCTAGGGAATACATTGAGTGTCTTTTCAAGGAGGTTTTATATCCATTTGTGTTGTGATTGGTACACATATAGGATCTTCTGCATCTGCAGTAGGGTATTATGACCATGGAATATTACTCATTGAGTGTTCTAGATATCTCAAAATATTACTTGTATATGGTGTGGGTTTAGTTCTTTAGATCTCATACCTTTTAGAAGGTCTGAAACAGAGACATCAGGTCTTCAGTGGTATCCCTTTCCATTCCCACATTTGTTGGGGTTTTTGAGCGATCCATGGTGGTGGAGAGATTTTTGGAAGAGCAGGAACCGGTATTTGGATATAGTAGTGAAAACCTAGAAGCTGATACCTTGGAATCATGCTATCGTCAGTAGTGGTAGGGATCCATGTGTGTGATAAAAATTAGTTTGTGATCCCAGGACATAGGTTCAGTAGTTCATGGATTTTACGGTGGCTCTAATCAGCCAAGGGACAAGAGATATTTCTCGTGAAATAGTCAAGGTCATCTAGCTCAGGATTTTCTAACCCATCACACAGCTAATCATGATATGATCTAGGGACCCTTGAGGAATAGAAAAAGTTAGGCTAATGGTGGTATGCATGGTGTAGGACTTAATAGAGCGGTCGGAAGGCCAACATGAGGTGGTCGTAGGGTTGACCTATTACCACCACCACACCTAGGTTGTTTGTTCCAGGCATAGGGAGTTGGTGGGCATGGATGAGTCCACCTAAAATCAACGGAGACATAAGACCCTAAGGCTCTAGGGATGATACAAGGTATGATATGTTCTTTTTATACATTACTTATAGTATTTATAGATTCATGTTTGATTCACTCTTTCCTTTCCACATCTCTAGTTCAAGAATTATATATTTTTTTTGATCTTTTGGCTCAACCATTTTAGTTATAGACTTTGATAGGCAATGACTCAGCAATTGTGAACCTATTTTGATAGTGTGATTTAATTCTAAGGGGTGATATTTTTGTATCGGATATCTTCATTGAAGAAATGTGTTCTTGCAATTCCATATTATGTATAGACTAGCTACCCATGTTTCATGCTCGAATTGACTATTTTAGGTGGATTATGTGGTTTATCCACAATGATAGACCAAGGTTTTTTTATGATACGTAAACCTTGGCATAGTAGGATGATCTCAAGAAAAGAATATTATATCCAACTACTCACCAATTGGCTAAGAAGTCTCTTTAATTAGTGGATACTTTAGGATTATAGTTTCCAATGTGGTGGTGTAATGTGAGGATGCATTTCTTTAGGAAGTACAAGGTTTAACGTCCCATTGAGAACTATAATTATACATCAAAATGCATCCAATTCTGAAACTGATATCTACACCAACATATCGGGTTTCTCTTTTAGAGACTCAAGAGATTACAGTCCAGTTGGATGACTTATTGGAGAAGGGATTTGTATGACCCAACATTTCCCACTAGGAATCCCTAGTGGTGTTCACCAGGAAGGTGTATAGGAGATTCAAGATATGTGTGGGTCACTAGAACATGAATTATGTGACCAAGAAAGAAAATTATTTACTACCAACAATTGTGAAACTCTTTGATTAGTTGAGAGAAGCATGATGGTTCTTAAAGATTGACCTCATATCAGGCTACCACCAGTAACAAGTATGTGAAAAATATTTAATGAATATGGAATTAATATGTTTATACAATCACTATAAGTACATAGTGATATCATTCATCATGAATAAAACCCTATTATTGTTCATTAGAATCATGAACTAGATCTTCCCACCCATTTTAGATAGGTTTTTGGAAGTATTTATTGATGACATCATAGTGTCTTCAGTGTCTATGGAAAAGCATGTGAGACACATGAGGATGGTCATAGATACACCCTGAGAACACCAGATTTAGGAGAATAACTTGAAGTGTATATTGTTTATTAGAGGATTTTTCTTTCTAGAACATGTCGTCGCAGAGGCTAGAGTAGCAGTGGACCTATAAAATGATTAGGTAGTTCATACTGGGGAGCCACCCAAGAGTGTTACCAAGGTATGAAATTTCCTTTAGTTGGCATTGTACTATCTGTGGTTTTTACTTGACTAATCCAAGGGGTCATCACACATGACAACATTTTCTTAGAATTTTAATCCTTTAGTGTATATGGAAGGGTGTTAGCAGTTACTTCATATGTAGAGTAAGAGTTTGACAACTGCTCCATGTTTGATATTTCCATAGGAGGGTTTCAGGTATATAGTGTTCTATGATGCATCATGGACCATACATGGTGGTGTTCTATTTAAGATTTTGGTAGTTATTAAATACAGTTCACATCATTTGAGACCATATGAGAAGAACTATTCCAACCAAAATCCTGAGTTTTTAGTGGTATTCATTTCATTAATGATGTGGAGAAACTATATTATGTGTGAGCTGTTCATCGTTTACTCTGACCAAAAGATTCTCATGTATATATTCTCATAGAAGGGTCTTATCTTGATACAAAGGCAATGGCTAGAGTTCCACCACAAATATTACTTTCATGTTGTCTATACTAATGGAAAGGCGAATGTGGTGGAATATGATCTAAGCAGGTGATCATGTTCTCAATTATTTTTTGAGGTGTTAGAGTAGTTGGCCTCATTGTAGTTTTCCTTAGTGGAAAAGGAGACTACATCATATATCCAGTCGATGGTTGTTAGCCCCACCCCTTTTGAATCATGTCAGGGATGCTAAGTGTTTAGATACTGACTGTGAGACCTTACATACTCATACATCTACTCAATATTCTCCGGATGAATATTTTGATGGTGGGGAGCATGTTATCATTTTTAGAGGATGAATGATGGTACCTTTCTTGTTATAGGAAGATGGGTTTTGGGAGATTCAAACAACCTTGTTGGTGGTATATCCTGGTGTCATGAATATGTAACAAGACCTCATATATCAATTTTGGTGTCCATACATGATGCAAGGATTTTCAAATTATATATCCAGATGCCTTACTTGTCATCAAATGAAGGTTGAGTACCATGTTCTAGTAGGTTTTTCTCAATCCCTTGTGTTTCCATAGTGTATGTGGGATAGGATATCCATGGGCTTTATGAAGGGATTATCAAATATGTCTAGGGGAAATGATTTCATCTAGGTTATAACAGTCCAACTCACTTAGTAAACACACATCCTAGTCATCCGAGAGAAGATTTCAGTAGATATCATAGGACATCGTTATGTGAAAAGGATATCTAGAATCAATGGGGTTCCCTAGAAGATCATCTCTAACCATTATTCTCTCATCACATATCAAAATTAGAGGTGATTACATGAGCTTTTGGGAGTCAGTTCTGCTTGAGCGCAATATTTCTCCCCCAGACCAAGACCTAGACATCCAGAAAGGGAAGTTTATCCACATCATGGAGGACAAGTTGCGGGATTTCATATTTTACTTTGACCATTTTTTGGGAGAATAAACTACATTTGATGGATTCTTCATACATTAAAACACACCATTCCACCATTGGTATGGCCCCATTTGATGATTTGTATGGGAAACCCTATAGTACATCACTTTGTTAGACTGATCTAGTAGATTCTGCACTCATGGGGCCAGATTTTCTGTAGGAAACTTCTAAAAAGGAGTACATAATCTAGAAGTGTATGAGTAATGCATATAGTAGTCAAAAGTATTATGTGAACAAACAAAAAATACCTATGGATTCCAATGAAGGAGTTGGTGTGTTCTTGAGGGTATCACCTCAACATGGATTGAGAATATTTAAGCACAACATAAATTTATCTTCAAGGTTAATTTATATCATCCATAATATATATAAATATATATATATATATATTTAGTGAGGTGGAATATTGCATATCTCTCCCACCATAGTTTGACTGGGAACCAGATTTCTTCCATGTGTCTTAGCTGATGAGGTTTCTGAACATCCCATTTTCATGTTATCTACATGGGTGAGTAGGACATATAGAATAGAGAAACTACTAATAAGTACCTAGTAGAGACAGAGGATCAGTAGGATATGATCCTTTGTGGGTGATCGACTCCTTTAGTGTGCGTCTAGTTGCAACATGGGAATATTCAGGTTAACAGATGGGAGTGGGAGGTACATATTCATACCCAGTACCCACATATCCTTATGTATCCCTTACTTCGTTTTTTTAGGATGTAAATCCCCAGTGTGGTGGGAATTTAATGACTTTGAATTTCCATGTATTTTTTTGGATATTATATGGGTTATTTTCAAGAACTAGTATATAGACGTCGTGTCATTCCAATTCCTGGTGATATTGAAATAAATGTTTGAAATATATTAAATATATTAAATATCATGAACATTTATTTTTCCTATAAAAGAGGAATAAATCCAAAAAGGGGTCCCAAATTAGAAATTTGAGGGCATAGTTGAGTTCAAAACTGGTTTTTTACCCAAGGAGCACCATAGCCATTGTCGTTGTAACATGTTTGTGAAAAAGACATCATGGTTGTAAATGAATGAAATAAATTATATAATTAATTTATATGGTTTTTTATAAAGAATCCTATTTTCTCCTTTAAGTAAATGGTTTTAGATATTCCTCAGTGTTGTCTACTCAAACACTATAGATTTTGAACAACCTTTGGATGGATTTCTCATTAAACAATAGCATATCTATATCAGATCATGGATCATTTCACCAATAGAGTTAGTGGGTCTTATCAATAATGGATTCATAACCTTTATTTGATAGTGATATAATCAAATTTTAGGTAGAGTTATTTTATCTATAATTTCCATCTTTTTTCATAGTCCAGAACGAAATCAGTCCAATTCCACTAATATAATTGATACGTTCATTGTAGATAGAATTATTTTTATGGATTAATTATTTATTCATTGTGATCTTATCTCACTTTGTTTGAATTATTTTAAGAACCAAATTGAGGCCATGTGAACAATGCAAATGGTTCATTAATAAAATTTTATGGTTTATATATTTTTCCCCAATTTCTTAATGTGTTAATCTTTAGTATTCATTTTGTCTAATGGTTCAAAAAATACCTAGTTTCTAATCACATTGAGACTATTCTTTGGTGAAGCAGATTTAAGTTGTGGGTACAAAAATTAATGGCAGTTATAGTTCAAGTATCGATGATGTTGATGGAGAGATCAGGGGAGAACAAGATTTAATTAGGCGTCATTCTTCCTCATGGATGGTGCATGACATCTAGATATCAAATGTGGTTTTATAAATTAGATTCAACGGATAAATGTTTATGAAAAGTTATGGTAGGGCTCAACCAACCTGAATATGAGATCAATAGAAAGATTTACAATGAATGTCAAGGTGGAATATATGGGTGAGGAAGAATGGAGGAGAAACTATGGATCTAGAAAACCCAAAACAACATGGCGTGTAACAATGAATGATATGCTATGTTGGACCCATCCGATGGTGGTATGGTTTTTCGGATAAAGATAAGGATCACATGTTATATGACCCTTGTTAAGATGTGTGTGACCCATTACACACAGTGTGTGACCACTTCTATGAGGCTCAAAATGTAATTTTAGAAATACATGGACATGGAAAAAAGTACATGACATTTGGAATGCTGTGTAATTGGACATTGAAATTACTTGGCATACATAGGCCGACACAAAGATAAGAAAAATATAAATGGACACGCCTAGGTGACACAAATAGGAAACTATGTGTCTCTGCACATCGTGTAATTATTCTACGCCTTAGCTATACAGGTTCATGCATGTTGTGTGAGACTATTCCATATGGGAAAACCTAGGGATAACTGGGAACATAGTGTACCCATTATAGCATGCCATATACCCCCTTCAAGAGAGTATATAGCTCATAAATTTATTTGTTTGTAATAGTATTGTTGAGGGTGTTTTATTTGTCCTTTTATATAATGGTAAAGTGTGTAATTACATCCACATCATAGTATTGTGATCCCTTATAGAGGTCACATCTCAAATAGAGTTGGGGTGTCCCTTTGGGAGATTAGAGTGCGATCATCTATCATCCTTTGGTCCTTATGTGGGTTTGATTAAATTTTCCTAATCTCCCTGAGAAGAAAATATATCCACCATATAATAGGATTTATTGGTAGGGTATGTGTTATCATTGACATATGTTCCACTACATAGCGGGTTGATCCAGATTGGGTTTTTGGACTCCCCCTATGATTCGGGGCATGAAACCCTATCTGATTATCGACATATTCTAGGACCATAGATATTTCATGTCTGGGGTAAAATGATATAAACCTATTAATTGATAGTATTATTGGTATCATTTATCCTAGTGTAACACCCCATGATTTCATAATATGTAACCTCTAAAGTAATTCAATAGCTTGCGCCAAACACAACACTGAGTTCGAGTGCACCATGACTTACCAAACAAGCCATTTAAAAAGCGGTTAAGAATATTACTAACTTCATTTTGAATTATATATAATCTATATAATATTAACACCCATATAATGTGTTTTTGTTTGATATAATATAAGTAAAAATTCAATTTTTTAGATAAAATAAGTATTTTTAAACAAATCTAGTTTTCCACCTTTTAATGGTGAACCCTTTTTAAATCAAATATTTGAAACATTTATATATTAAATTTAATAAAATTATACTTTTATTTAGAATCAGGATACAAAAATTTATTTTGGACAAGTTTTTAGTACTTTTCCGATAACATTCATATTTTTATGAATAGTGAAAAATGCTATATTTTAATTAAAAACAAATTTTTTAATCAAATTAATTTATAGTGTTAAATTATAAATTCGAGTGGTTTTAAAGTATCATTAGATTATATTTTTGTCATTTAATATAATTTATGTCATTTTAAGTAATTTCACATTTAAATTATACATAAACACTTGTCAGTATTTTGATAGTTTTTACTTCTTAAAAACCCGCTTCCTGGTTTTGACAACGAGAATTAATTTTAAAATGATTATTTAAACTTCTATGTTTTTAATTTCATAAAATTGATATAATTTTTTAAATTTGGAATATAAAAATTATCTTGGGGTAATTTTTTGGTATTTCTTTGAAAACATTAATTTTTTTATGAATACTGAAAAACACTGTGTTTTAGATAAAAACCGACTTTTCATTTAAATAATTATTTTTAATTAAAAATTAACCTTAAAGTAAAAAAATAGATACATAATAAATATATTAGTATAATTTAATTTATTTGAGTCATTTTATAATAATATTAGATATATAAAATTTTATTGATCCATTTTAACATCTTTTTACCCACCTTTTAGGCTCATTTACCCACCTTCTAAGCACACTTGCAAATTTCAATAAAACATAATTTTATCACATCAATGAATTGAATTTAAAAAATCTGAGAGACATGGTTGACATCAGTAAGTAAAATGTTGTTCAATAGGATTAAAATATTTTTCGGTGAATAGTAACTTTTGAATTTTACTTACCAAGGTAAAAAGTAAATAAGCTAATTTAATGTACAAATAATATTAAAATTACCCCAAGAAATGTCCTAATTATATTAGACAAGTGTATTTTGACCAAAATAATACTTACTACAAAAATAATATCCATTTGATCCATTTGGGTTAGATTAGGACATTTATTATATTTTATTTAAAAAAAGAGTTAAAAGTGTTAAATTCAATGTTTATTAACTAAACCATTTCAATATAGAGTTATACATAAGATAAATTCGACTATAAATATTTATTAGAAAAATGAAAATATTTCCTACATCATTGTAATTTAAATATCATTTTTAGAAATTTAATATATAAATTTATTTATGACATAATAACGATGAAAAAATTACCTTATTAATGAAAGATTAAAATAATTGATATTATAAATATCAAAATAAATTAAAATTGAATGTTTTGATACCATACACGAATTTTATAGGTGAATATGTCATTTTAAAAATGACTCAATTTATTTTTTTCGAAGTCATAAATTTTTTATGACTAAGAAAAATCAATTACTAAATAGTTTCAAAATTGACATAAATGAGTTTTTAATACAAATACTATTTAATTAAATAATATAAAAATCAAAAAAATATATGGTTAGTAAAAATGATTAGATATGGTTAGATATTTCATTAATGAACCACCTTAGGTTCTCTTGTAATTTTAGAGTATGTTTATTAACCATGTAATATAAAAATAAAAGAAGACATGGTAAATGTTAAACTATTTAAAGAATAGTTAATTCTTAAAGATAAGGTTAATATGGTGACCTAAACTTTTCTAAAACCTATTTTTTTTGAGCATTTATACCCATAACCCCCTTATCCTTGAAATAAATCTATTTGGAGCTATTAGAAACCGAAAATTATTTTATAATAAATTAGTATTTCAAAATTTTCCAAAAGTACCCCTCACCTCCTTTATAAAAGGGTACTTCCCCTTCTCTTATCTTCACATCGCCAAATCCATTTGGATCGGACATCCACTAATCAAATATCCTAAAAAATTACCTAAATTCAACATATAGACCTTTCTTTGATCATAAATCCAGCTTAAGGATCCCTTTTTCTCAAATAAAAAAGAAGAACCCGAAGAAGAGGTAATTATTTCATCACCTCATTCAATGTTCTTTTCTTCTTCCACTTCCTCTTTCTTTTTTGTTTCCATAACAAAATAATAAATCCAGTACCATCTACATTGTAAGATTTTATTTTAAATATGGTATAACCATATTTATTGTTCTATCCATCCTATTAATGACAAAGTCACCATACGTGCATACGTATGACATATCGTCTCCACGTCATGGTGTAGTTTGTTATTCAACAGTTCATTCTTTAAATGGGTATAATAATGATTATAATTTATGTAAATATTAAATATAACTTGTTAATTATTATTTATATATAATATAACATCCAATTACATACTGTTTCAACATCAATAGAATTATATCGTCGCTCAGGCATACGAACGGCTTATTGTCTCCACGACGTGATGAGATTCATTTCCACATTCACCATTCAATGATGATTATAAAAATATATATTTTTATTAAATAAGTAATATATGAAATAATAATTCTATTGTAAATATATATATATATATACACATATCTCATTCACTTACTTCTATTCAATATGATATGAAAATGGAAACAACGTTTATACGAACATATATCCTACTGTCTCCATAAACGTTGTTTTCCATTTCATAAATCTATCTATTATAAATATTTATATTCTGAATATATTTGATATATCAATAAATTTTTATATTGTTTATATATGTAAATAATTATCTATGTTATATGATCAAGAATAACATGTTAAAACATGTACGATAAAGAAAGCGATTATTACCCTAAATGTTACCTTAAATTGGAAATTATTATTAAATGGGTAGTATAACATCATAAATGAATCATATATGATATCATAAATATTAATAGTGTTCTCTTATAATTTAATAACATACTATGATCATTATATAGGAGTCTAAATTTACCCTCTATAAAACAAAAGTACAAGGTAAGGGTTAATTCCTCAATCTCATTATTACTCGAGATTGTTTATATGTAAGTATTTACTAGAAAATTTGTATCATCCATGTCCAAGTTTCATAAAAATATTTTCAAAATGAATATTTTATGGTTTTTTTGGAAGGTACTCTTTATCCAGATCAGCATTTTAAATGTTTTAATTATTTTTTTTAATTTTATTTTATTTAATGTCTATGTTTTAAAAATGATTTTAAGGATTTATTAATATGGATATTATTTAATTTAAATTTTAATTACATTAAAAAATTTCAAAGTGGTATGGGAAACATTGATTCAAAAACCTCTTTTAAATTACTTCCTTTATAAATGATTGACGTTTAAATTATTTCATAAATAGGGATATTTATCTCAAAGAGTTTTAGTGATCATTTTCAACTACGTCAACATTATTTACTAGACATTATTTCTGATTGAGGTTGAGTTATTATAATACAATCATCCATATTTTATTGAATGGGTTATGATATGTTTGACTGTGTATGTGCTATTTTTATACCATTCATGGTTTATGGTTAAAGTATTGAAATTTTGTATGATAGTTTTAATACAATTGTTTATGTTATGTTTCAAAATTTTCAGATGAGGAATGCATTGGACTTAGTAAGTGATTGGTAGAGCCCACTATAGCTCCTTCATGAATCAGTAGGTCTCATTAGAAAAATTAGTGTCAGGGTACAAGGCCTTGAAAAAATATTATTTTTAGTCTTAGCATGAGGACTTGACTATGTGGCTATGATGTCTGATATTATGCATTCCCTCATTATGAAATTATTTATTACATGTGATTATTCGATGCGTTGAATCTCCATGTGAATTTTTATATGGTAATATTTGATATATTTTTTCAATAATATGTACATGTTGATGTATAGAAGGTAATTGTTTTTATTACACATCTTGCCTTAATGGATTACAGCTTTCGCTAAATTATTTTCTCCTACTGAGCGTCTGTGGTCACCCCTTTTTTTTGTTCTATTTTCCCAGAATTTCAAGAAGTTTATTATTATTGACATTCAGGGTAATGTTTGGTGAATAATGGTGTTTTCAAAGGATTATTTTGTGTTATATGTTTGAATGTGTAATGTAACGTTCATTTATGTAATCTATTTTCTAAGACTGCTAAACTGATCATGTAACACCACGACCCCAGTTACCCAGAGTCGGTGAATTATTGCATAACATTGGCATGATCACAAAAGATCAAGCCTTGAAAGACCAATTAGTTTAGTAGCCTTGGACTCACTAGATACATTCATAAATGTTACATTACATCATAAGGTAAAACAAAACTACAACAACTTCTTGTCTTCATATCCCCTCATACTATCCCTATAGGTCATTCATAAAATACATCTTCACATCCTGGAAAAATTAAAACATTGAAAGGGGTGAGCTCAGATTCTTAGTAAGGATAACAATATATCATAAGATTTCATAAATAAACATAATCATTTAAGGAAATGTATAACTAAAACAAATGCCTTTTGAACTTGAAATTCAACATATTATGGAAAAAGTAAAATTAGATAACTCCAGTTACTTATTCACATGGATATTCTACTGGTCAAATAATCACATGCAATATCATTAACCACTTTCACAATGATGAAAAGTATAATTCCGGACTACTATAACCATGTAGCCAAGGCCTCGTGCCAACACTACAAATAATATTTTTTTCAAGGCCTCGTGCCAAGACTCTATTTTGTCTCATTAGACCTGCTGATTCATCGAGGAGCTATATCGGGCTCCACCCATCACTTATTAAGTCCAATGCATTCCTCATATGAACAGGTTTAAACATATCATAAACCATAACATAATCGTATCACATAAAATATTTATAAAGGATACATAACATATCCACATTTCAATCACAAGATATCAATACAACACATTTCTATAATAAAAACACTTTCAAAACCATTTTCAATAAAAAAATAAATGAAAATTATATCTGGGTATTTATTTTTCATTTAAAGAATGTAATGGCTTGTAGAGGAAAACAAAACTCAAATAATGGTCACAGTGGTGGAGAAGTCCTTGTCGCCGCATACGTATGACAATAAAACATTCCCTTTTTTCATTTTGTAAAATAATTCGTATAAAAAAATT
The DNA here is from genome assembly GCA_963277665.1 of Viscum album. Lineage (NCBI taxonomy): Eukaryota > Viridiplantae > Streptophyta > Magnoliopsida > Santalales > Viscaceae > Viscum > Viscum album. Next base: position 1,990,247,788 of record OY728141.1, read on the forward strand.
CATTTTGAATAAACGTAAAATTCAAAGGGGTATATACACCATATAAAAGATTTTTGTATATAAAATAAAATATGCCTCAATGAAAGGAGATTGAGACGAAGTCCCTTACAAAGATAATTTTTAAAATAAAATAGATCTATTATGTGTATTAACTATAAGTACACATAAATAAAGTAAAAATACAAGATAGGACATAATAATATCATGACATAATTTGAAAGTAGGAGATTAACCCAAAGAACGGAAATTGGGTTAAGAAGTTCCCTTACCTCATGTCCGACTTGACTCGATCGTTTTTTAACCTCCTGAATAATAAACTAGAGTTAATTCACACTTTATTAAGAACCCTTTTCAATTTAATTATTCCTTTTATATCACCTATTACCATGTTATGAAACTTATGTAATTATTTATGTTAATAACAGTCGTTCTGTCGATCTTTGGTACTTGAGTCAAAAATAAACTTCTTATAATTACAAGTTGTTCATGTGGTAAAATATACATTATATCCATAATTATATTAATGATCTAGATATCATATATATCATATATATCCATTATATATATTCATTTATAATATTACATAACATTTAGAGGTAAGAAATGAAATGCACCGTTCATGGAGACGGTAAGCCGTATGTACGCATGACCGCTACTTCCATTTCTATTTCGTATTCAATGGAATGAAATCATAATGATATAAAGGTATATTATAATTCTAGTATAATATCATATATAATATCATTTACTCCATCCTTTATAAGTCCCACATATGGAATTAACGATTCAAATAACTTTGAGGGGGCGGTAGTCCGCTCTTCCAAAAATGAAATTATCTCATTTGCACAACATGAAAAGCATAAAGGTATATTTTAAATGTAAAATACAGAAGAATATAGAGGAAATAAATATAATATATATCATAAATAAATATATTTCCATTATATTTTCCACCATGAGAGGTGGTAGGAGAAGATAGAACAATCATCGTTTCGTGAGGCAATAATTCACCATCCACAGAAACAGTATGTTCATTAACCATTAAATGGATGTGTGTGTAAGTTTAGCTCGAATCCTTTTCATAAAAAAATACTAGTATATTTAATATACTGTTTTTGTTACAAAAGAAAGTTATAAAAATAGTATATGGGGTTGTAGAAGAAAAAAAAACAAAAGAACATAAGAGAGGACATTACCTTTAAATCGGGTAACTCTTTTTGATTTGATCCAAAGGCTTCCTTTGGAAGGCTTCTTCCCAAAGTGAAGCTACTAGGAGTGAGAGAGAGAAGTTGAGAGCGTATTTGGGTAGAGTTTGGCTGAGACAAATGTCTTGGAAGGTGTTAATAAGGTGGTAGAGGTGGGGACCTTTTATAAGAGGAGAGGAGAGGCACTCTTGGAAAGATTGAAATGTTACATTATTATGAAATGAATTTCGGATTATAAAGGTCCCAAAATGATATATTTCAAGCATAAGGTGATAATGGTTTGAAATATTCTCATAAAATAGGTTTTTTAGAAGTGTAATCCATATATTTTACATTATCATTTCATTTTATTTAAATCGTTAATTAATGAGGTAATCGCTGCATCATCATGGTGTCATAAAAAAATTAATTTATTTAATGACTAAAAATTATAAGAAAAATTTACAATGATATATGAAATCTTTTTATCTTTCCAATGAATATTTATAGTTGAAAATTTAACTTATATAGCCCCATGTAATAATTGATTTAGTTAAAAAACACATGTTTGTGACAATTTTATTTTTACTTTATATAAAAAGTTATTAATGTCATTTTCTTACCCAAGTGGCTCCATGGGGTCCCCAAGTTGACCCATGGATTTTCGTGGTCAGCCATGACTCATCGAATAATGTTAGGACAAGTGTAAAGATATTTTCATATTTTTATAATATCATTTTTACCTTAAATTTTGCTAATTACCTAAAATCACGATTAATAAAACTTAAAAGATTTTGTTCACCAAAAAATTATTTTAATCACATTGAACAACATTTTTCTTCCTAATGACAACCATGTATGTCAGATTTTTAAAAATCATGTCATAGAAGTTGTAATGTTTCATTTACCTGAAAAATTAGTTTTTAAACTACCACTTAGTGGTTTCACTATTCATCAAAAATTGAAGTTTTTCAGAAAAATACAAAAAATTCACCCTAAGCTACAATTGATATTCTGAATTCAAAAATGGTGTCCATTTTACAAAATTACAAACATATAAGTTGTATTAATTAATTTTATAATTAATTCTCATTGTCAAAACAAATAGCATGTTTTTAAGAAATAATATCAATCAAAATATTGACAACCGTTTATGTCCAATTTAAAAGTGAAATTAATTATAATGACCACTATTGGATAAAATGGTAAAATTATATTCTAATTATACTCTAAAACCAATAAATAGTATAATTTATCACTATTAATTATTTCATTAAAAATGTTTTTTTAAGTATTTTTCACTACTCATAAAAAATTGGATGTTCTCATAAAATTACAAAAAATTCAACTTTGGATAATTTTGATATTCAGAATACAAAAATGAAGTCCATTTTGAAATATAAAATATATATAATTTCAAAAAATGGGTATTAATATTCATAATGGCTACTTTTATTGGTCGCGGGGTGTTAGAATCTCGAACTTGGTACAATGCAAGCTATTGCATTATTGAAAGAGAAGTGTATCGTGAAATCCTGGGGCATTACATTCTCCCCTCCTTCAATAAATTGCATCCTCGCAATTTGAAAATGTTCTTTGAAAATAAAATGTTGGAAATAGAAAATACCTTTGTGGAAAACCCACATCAGAAAAAAGGTTTATAAAATTATAACTTTAAAAGAAAGAAAGAGAAGTACAATGGTCACCCGAGATAGCCCATACTTGGATTCTATGAAAATATGGATATGGAGGAAAAACAAACCATCATGGTCTAATGGAGATTTGTAGAAAATAAGATTAGGAGAAAGTTAACTACAAGAAAATCACAAACTTGTGATTGGTTAAATGGTCATTGAATCCCCAGTAGGAAAAGTTAACCGACAATGTTTTTGTTTTAAGTTACCTTTCATAAAGTTGAGGAATTTATTTAGGAGATTTACTATGAACGTAATAAAATATACTTACTTGTCATGTAGAATAAATTTTTACCACAAACCCATCTTTCACTACAAAAGGTAATAGTACTCAAAAATATTCTATTTATCCTAATTGTATAAGGTTCCAAATATTAACACGTACCATTAAGATTAGGACAAAAAAAATTTAATAACTAGGGACATCTTGTAGGCTAGTTGTAGGTAATAAAGGCCTGTCTCACTATAGTTGTGGGTTTGATTCCTGCAGCTTTGTCCGACGTGACGGGTTATCCCCCGACCTGTAGGATGTCCTTTTCCTAAAACTATAGTATTATAATATTCCAAAAATAATCTTTAGAAATGTTTTAAAATTAAACAATAATATCCAAATCTCAACTTAATCGATTCCAACCTTTATAGTTATCCAAAATACCTATGTCCATACTTTCTCTAAAAAGTCTCTAAATTCCAAAATCAATTCATCAGATTCTCCCAACAAAGTAAAGCTCCTATTATTGTCATATACAAAAAATATGATTACCTTAATCATATTAAAACCTTAAGGAAAACAACAAGTACTGCAGTACAATCCTTATATATATTTCACATTATTCTTATAACCACAATATAATCCTTGAGTCCAAAAGAACCAATACATTAATTATTCCACTTCAAATGTAGTAATAGCATAAGATTTTTCATTGATCCCTTGGTCTTTTCTGAGGTAAGTTTACCTAACGCTTAGGACATTCATTTGCATAATACCCCATTTCCCTACAATTGTATCATTCAACATTGACATCCTCATTATTTCCTTTATAATAACGAGCCTGGTGACCTTTTTATCCACATTTATAACAAACTCTCATTCCTTTTAGGCAAGTACCAGGGTGATTCTTCCCAGAATTATAGCATAATGGAAAATGCTTCTTTCCCCTTTTCCCTTTATCTGTCTCTTGTTCCAATATTCTCTTCTTCTCTTGGTTTACTTTTTTTTCATAAAACTTAGAGAATTCCTTTTCTATCTTGATAGCACATGAGACATTATCTTCATACGTTGAGAAATATTGTGATAATAAAGCTTGACGGAGAAATGGTTTTAACCCATCAATGAAACGGTTAATCTTACTTCTTGGGTTACGTATATAATCTGTAGCATTCCTCACTAACCTTGTAAAGTTATCCTCATACTTTGTGACATTATCATCCTCCTTTTGCCTCAGACTCAGAAATTGCCTTTCCATATCTACTCTATGGTCACGGGGAAAGTATTTTTCTAAGAAAATCTCTCTGAGCTCCCTCCATTCCATATTTGATACTTCATCATCTTCCTTTGTGTTTTGAATCAACGACCACTATTGATCAGCATCTCCAGTGAGGTGATAAACTGTCATGACAACTTTTTCCCTTTCAGTACTCCTCAAGGCATGGAATATTTTCTCTAAAGAATTTATCCATTTCTAAGCTACTAATGGATTTGTACCCCCCATTAAATGTTGGTGGTTTTGTCCTCATGAAGAGTTCTAACATTGATCCTCTATATTACAGATCAGGGTGCTCTATATGAGTAAGGTTATTATTCATAACCTGAGTGAGTTGTCCTAGTATGGTGATAAGTTGATCAGCACCAGTTGTATCACCAGCTCCACTATAATTATCCTGAGTGGGTGGGAAATCCCTATATTGAGTTCATTCATTGATAGAGTTTCAATTCCTTCCACTATGTGCCATTTCTAAACAATGACATAAACGAGATCAGTTTATGAATAAAAATACGTAAATCTATACTTGTAAAACACTTAACATAAATTGAACTATAATCATAAATATGTTTTCATTGAGGATGTATATACTCATAAACCCTTCATAATAGTTTGTAAATAAAATGAGAGTTATCCTAAACATATCCCCTGGGAGTGTCGTAACCAAGAGTGCAACAAGGCCCATTGTCGTGCACCAGTTCACATTCGAGTCTAGCTCAAAGCGGTTTTTTCGTGTTTTACACCTAGGTACATCTATGCCAGAGCCGCCTCTACCTGCTCGTATCCAGACAGGGATGTATTTCTCGGAAAACTCACAAAATCTATATAATACCAAAATTCTAGGAAGTTCTTCTATACTAATCCTCAAAGTCTATCTTTGAGATATGTTCTCTAATCAGAGTTTATTTAAATCTAGCTTCCAAGGTTAGTACAAAACTGGCTCTGATACCAACTATAACGCCCCGACCCCAGTTACCCAGAGTAGGTGAATTATTGTGTAGCATTGGCATGATCACAAAAGATAATGTCTTGAAATACCGATTAGTTTAGTAGCCTTAGAATCACTAGATACATTCATAACTGTTACATTACATCATAAATTAAAACAAAACTACGACAACTTATTGTCTTCATATCCCCTCATACTATCTCTTTAGGTCATTCATAAATTACTTCTTCACATCCTAGAAAAATGAAAACATTGAAAGGGGTGATCTCAGATTCTTAGTAAGGATAACAATATAGCGTATGCTTTCATAAATAAACATAAACATTTAAGGCAATGTATAACTAAAACAAAAGCCTTTTAAACTTTAACTTCAACATAATATGGAAAAAGTAAAATGAGATAATGCCATTTAATTATTCACATGGATATTCTACTGGTTGGATAATCACATGCAATATCAATAACAACTTTCACAATGATGGAATGCATAATGCCATACTATTATAACCATGTAGCCAAGGCCCCGTGCCAAGACTACAAATAAGATTTAGTCAAGGCCTCGTGCCAAGACACTAGTTTGTCTCATGAGACCTGCTGATGCATCAAGGAGCTATATCGGGCTCCACCCGTCAATTATTAAGTCTAATGTATTCCTCATATGAACAGGTTTAAACATATCATAAACCATAACATAATCGTATCACATAAAACATGCATAATGGAAACATAAAATTTCCACATTTCAATCACAAGATATCATCACAACACATTGATATAATAAAAAAACTTTCAAAACCATTTTCAATACAAAAATAAAAGAAAATTAAAACATGGTATTTTTTTTCATTTAAAAAAGTTGTGGCTTGTAGAGGAAGCCGAAACTCAAATAATGGTCATGGCGGTGGAGAAGTCATTGTCGCAGCATACGTACGACAAAAAAACATTCAATTTTGTCGTTTAGTAAAACTCTTCATATAAAAAAGATTCCTTTTGAATAAATGTAAAAGTCAAAGGGGTTTATACACCGTATAAAATAATGTTGTGTATAAAATAAAATATGCCTCAATGAAAGGAGATTGAGACGAAGTCCCTTACATAGATAATTTTTTAAATAAAATAGATCTATTAGGTGTATTCACTATAAGTACACATAAATAAATTAAAAATACAAGATAGGACATAATAATATCATGACATAATTTGAAAGTAGGAGATTAACCCAAATAACAGAAATTGTTTTAAGAACTTCCCTTACCTCATGTCCGACTTGACTCGATCATTATTTAACCTCCGGAATAATAAAATAGAGTTAATTTACACTTTATTAAGAACCTTTTCAAGTTAATTATTCCTTTTATATCATTTATTAACATGTTATGAACATTATGTAATTATTTAAGTTAATAACGGTCATTTTCTCGATCTTCGGTACTTGAGTCCAAAATAAACTTCTTATAATTACAAGTTGTTCATGTTGTAAAATATAAATTATATACAGAATTATATTCATGATGTAGATATCATATATATCATATATATACAGTATATATATTCATTTATAATATTACATAACATTTATAGGTGATAAATGAAATGGACCGTTCATTGAGACAGTAAGCCGTACATACGCATGAATGCTACTTTCATTTCTATTTTGTATCCAATGGAATGAAATCATAATGATATAAAGTTATATTATAATTATAGTATAATATCATATATATTATAATTTACTCCATCCTTATACATCCCACATATGGAATTAACAATTCAAATCACTTTGAGAGGATGGTAGTCTGCTCTTCCTAAAATGAAATTATCGCGTTTGCACAACATGAAAAGAATAAAGTTATGATTTAAATGTAAAATACATACGCATAGAGAGGAAATAAATATAATATATATCATAAATAAATATATTTCCATAATAATGTCCACAATGAGAGGTGGTAGGAGAAGATAGAACAATCATCATTTCGTGAGGCAATAATTCACCATCCACAGAAACAGTATGTTCTTTAACCATTTGACGGAGGTGTGTGTAAGTGTAGCTAAAATCCTTATAATAAAAACATCCTATTATATTTAATATACTTTTTTTGATACAAAATAAAGTTATAAAAAGAGTTTATGGGGTTTTAGAAGAAAAATAAAACAAAAGATCATAAGATAGGACATTTCTTATAAATCGGGTAACTCTTTTTGATTTGAGCCAAATGCTTCCTTGGGAAGACTTCCACCCAAAGTGAGGCTTCAACTAGTAAGAGGGGGAATTTGAGAGAGTATTTTTGCAGAGTTTGGCTGAGCCAAATGGCTTGGATGGTGTGAATAAGGTGATAGAGGTGGGGGCCTTTTATAAGAGGAGAGGAGGGGAACTCTTGGAAAGATTGAAATGTTACATTATTATGAAATGATTTTCAGATTATAAAGTTCCCAAAATGATATATTTCTAGGATAAGGTGATAAGAGTTAGAAATATTCTCATCAAATAGGTTTTTGACAAGTTTAATCCTTATATTTTACATTATCTTTTCATTTTATTTAAATTGTTAATTATTGAGCTAATTGATGCATCATCATGGTGTCATGAAATATTTAATTTATTTAATGACTAAAAATTATAAAAAAATTACCATGATGTATGAAATATTTTTATCTTTCTAATGAATATTTATAGTCGAAAATATAACTTATATATCCCCATGTAATAATTGTTTTAGTTAAAAAACACATGTTTGTGACAATTTTATTTTTACTTTATATAAAAAGTTATTAATGTAATTTTCTTACCCAAGCTACTCCATGGGGTCCCCATGTTGACACATGGATTGCCTTGGTCGTCCATGACTCATCCAATAAGGTTAGGACAAGTGTAAAGATATTTTCATATTTTAAGAATATCATTTTTACCTTAAATTTCACTAATTACCTTTAATCGTGATTAATAAAACTTAAAAGTTACTATTCACCAAAAAATTATTTTAATCCCATTGAAAAACATTTTTCTTCCTAGTTACAAAAAATTATGTCAAATTTTTGAAAATCAAATCACAGAAGTGGTAATGTTTCATTTAAATGATAAATTAGTTTTTAAACTACCACTTAGTGGTTTCACTATTCATCAAAAATTGAAGTTTTTCATAAAAATACCAAAAATTCACCCTAAGCTACAATTGATATTATGAATTCAAAAATGGTTTCCATTTTAAAAATTTACAAACATATAAGTTGCATTATTTAATTTTATAATTAATTCCCGTTTTCAAAATAAATAGCGTGTTTTTAAGAAACAATATCAATCAAAAGATTGACAATTATTTATGTCCAAATCCAAAGTGAAATTAATTCTAATGACCACCATTGGATAAAATGGTAAAATTATATTCCAATTATACTCTAAAACCACTCAATAGTATAATTTAACACTATTAATTATTTTGATTAAAAACGTTTTTAAGTATTTTTCACTATTCATAAAAAATAGGATGTTCTCAGAAAGTTACAAAAAATTCATCTTAGGATAATTTAGATATTCAGAATACAAAAATGAAGTCCATTTTGAAATATAAAATTTATATAATTTCAAAATGTGGGAATTAATATTCATAATGGCTACTTTTATTGGTCATGTTGTGTTAGAATCTCGAACTTGCGTACAATGCAAGCTATTGCATTATTGAAAGAGAAGTGTATCGTGAAATATTAGGGTGTTACAGATCGATCCTTTGGGACTAGATTCCTTGTAATCTTTCCAATGTATTAAATTAACGCACCGGCTCTGGGCTTCTGGGGTTGGGGAATTATCGTTTCTATCATAGGAAGTTTAGCGACAACCTTGGAAATTGATTTAGATAAACTATGATTATGAATCATTACCCAAAGATAGTCTTTGAGGATTAGTATAGAATAAATTCCTATAATTTTGGTAATGTAGAGATTTTTTTTTATAGGCAATAAATCCCTATCTGGATACAAGTAGGTAGAGGCGGCTCTGGAACAGAAGTATCTAGGGGAAAAACCCAAAAACACTGTTTTGAGCTAGACTCGAACGGGGACTGGTGCACGACAATAGGCCTTATTGCACTCTTGGTTATGACCCTCCCAGAGGATATTTTTATAATAATTCACATTTTCCTTACAAATCATTATGAATAATTTATGAGTAAATATGTTTGCAATGAAACCATTTTTATGATTTTGAGACTAGATATGTGAAACTCTTCAATTAATGTTGTGAATTTTTATTGTTTTCTGATTATACATTTTGATATGATATAACTTAGTGTATTTCATCATTTTGAAATAGTGCCCAGTAGATAGATTGAGAACTCCAGCAATACACATGATCCAATGAGTATGAAGGATCATATCATTCATTGTCTAAATACAACATTTCAAAGGTAAATATCATCCCATTTATTCTCATCATATTAGGAAATAATATCTTGTGTTAATAAGATGAGAAAATAATTCTCTGAGTCCTATGGCTTTTAAGGGATACCAGAGAAGAATTGAATGGTATAGAGAAAGATGGATAAAGGGATGAATGGAAAGAATGATTTTTCCATATGTGATAACTGTGGAAAGAATCACCTTGGTGAATGCTTGAAAGGAATGAGAGTTTCTTATAAGTTTGGAGAGAAATTACAAAAAGTTCGGGATTCCAAGGGTAAGAAAAAGGTTTCAAATGTACAATGCTTCATCTGGAAGGATTTGGGACACTACGTGAATCAATCAGCAGAGTATACCCCAAATGATGTTATTATATAATAATCATATTATGATACTACCACTGATAAAGAGGAATTATTAGTGTTATTATGTTATTATTAAAGAATTGTTTCATTTCACTGTTGTATTAATTATGTAAAAGTTATAAGAATTATAGAGTATAAAGGGATTATACTACAGTTCTATTTCATTAAGGATTTGAGATTGTGTGGTACCAAGAAAGGTTACTCAATAGCTGGTTAAACTTTTTGGAAGATATATTTTGGAGATAAAGATAAACCTTAATATGGTCTTCATAACGAGGTATTGATTTTGGAATAAGATATGATTGATTTTTCTAAATTACATTTGATATTCTTGACTACCTTGAAACTGATTATTGATTTGTATATTCCATCACTGTTGGAGTTTACATCATTTAACGATTTAATGAGTATATGCATTATTCTATAAATAATAAGGGATCATTAATATAATCAATAATTTTTTAGGGTAATTAAGGGTGTTACCATGTTTTAAGATAATACATGATGAAGGTATTTACATTTTATTACATATGAAAATAGATCGTCAATATATTTCCCTTCCTTATAAATTTTGGAATAAAAATTTAGATAGAAGTATATTGGATAAGTCAAAAGGATGGAATGAATTAATTTGTAAAATGGATACTATCGTTTAAGGTAAAAACATTTCTTAAGATTATTTTTTATTTTTATAAAAAAGATATCTCGGAGGTCGGGCGACAACCCATGACATCCGGAAAGGCCGCAAGACTTGAACCCACAACCGAAGGGTGACAGGGGTTCATCACCTACCACTGGCCTTCATGATAACCCGATCTGTATAATGTAGTGCATTTTTAAATGTTCTGATATATGAATTATAAATTCATTTTTTAAAACCCTATATGATTTGGATAAATAGAATATTTTTGAGTTCTGTTATCATTTAGAGTGAAATATGTGATTGTGGTAGAAATTAGTTAAAGGACGGAACTCTAATTTTAAATTATTTATTTTTATTATTCAATAATGAAATTAATTTTTAAAAATTATGAAAATTATCTTAAAATATAAAATGTGTTATTAAAATACTTTATGTTTTGTTGAACTGATTGTATTTTAAATCATCATAGATTTATGGCTTTGAGGACCTCAATTTTCCGTTTATTGTTCAATTGTTTAGGATTGATGACCTTAATCACTGCATATAAAAATTTACATTCTTCCTCCAATTATGTGTCTCTAATTGCCACTAACGTTCTCCTATTAGAAATCCTAATTTGGTGGTGACTTTTTCATTTCCTTTTCCCTCATATTAAATCTAAATTTTATTAACCCTCTATCCAATGTGGGTTTTCTACAAAGGAATTTTCTATTTTCAACCATTTATTTTCAGAGAAAAATTTCAATTTGCGAGTAAAAAATTTATTGAAGGAGGGGAGAATGTTACACCCGATGATTTCATAATACGTTGTGTCTTTAAAGTAATTAAATAGATTGCGCCACATGCAACACTGAGTACAAGCACACCAAAACATACCAAATTAGCCATTTAAAAATCTATTTTGAATAGTATTAATTTAATTTTGAATTTTATTTACTTAATATAATTTTAACATCCATATTATGTGTTTTCTAGACATAATATAAGAACAGATTCAATTTTTCAGATAAAAGAACTATTTTTAAAAAAATAATTGTTTCCACCTTTTAATAGAGAAACCTTTTGAAATACAAAATTTTACTCTTTTATATATTAAATTTAATTTAATTAAATCCTTCTTTAGAATCATGACATAAAAATATTGTCTGGTCAAATTTTTAGTACAATTCTGATAACTTTCATATTTTGATGAATAGTGAAAAAAACTAAATTTTAATTAAAAACAACGTCTTTAATAAAAATAATTTATAGTGTATAATTATGAATTTGAGTTGTTTTAATGTATAATTAGATTATATTTTTATTATTTAACATAATTTAGTTCATTAAATGTAATTTCACATTTAATTTGTACATAATCCATGTCAATCTTTTGAAAGTTTTTTACTTCTTAAAAACCTACTTTCTAGTTCTGATAATGGGAATTAATTATAAAATAATTAATGAAACATCAATGTATTGAATTTTCTAAAATTTATATCAGTTTTGAATTTGTAATATCAAAATTACCTCTGGGTGAATTTTGTTATTTTTTTGAAAATATTCAATTTTTTTACGAATAGTGAAAACACTACATTGTAGATAAAAAAGACTTTTTCATTTAAAAAATATTTTTAATAAAAAAAATTTCATAAAGTCAAATTAGAAACATAATACATATATTAGTACAGTGTAATTTATTGAAGTAATTTTATAATGTTATTATATATATAAAATTTTATTGAACCATTTAATATCTTTTTACCCACCATCTACGCACATTTACCCACCTTCTAAGCACTAATGAAATTTTCCATAAAATGTAATTTTACCTATTCTATGAATTTAATTTCATAAATCCAAGGGACATAATTTACATCAGTATGTAAAATGTGGTTCAATAGGATGAAAATAATTTTTGAAGAAAATTAACTTGTGAATTTTATTTACCCCGGTAAAAAGTAAATAAGGTAATTAAAGGTAAATATAATATTAAAAATATAGAATCACATGTAATAATTCTATTGGATAAGTGTATTTAGACCAAAATAAACCTTAATAAAAAAATTAAGATCATTTTTAGCCATTTGGGTATGATTAGGACATTTATTATATTTTATTTAAAGAATAGTTAAAAGTGTTAAATTCAAAGTTTTCCACATAAACCATTTTAAATGTAGAGTTATACATAAGTTAAATTTAACTATAAATATTAATTAAAAATATAAAAATAATTCCTACATCATGGTATTTTATTTATTGTTTTTATACATTTAATATTTAAATTTATGTAGGACACAATGATGATGTAGTAATTACATTATTAATAAAATATTCAAATAATTGATATTATAAATATCAAAATCAATGTAAATTGAGACTTTTGATGTCATCCACAAATTTTCATGGTTAATATGACATGTTAGGGATGATTAACGGTATTTTTTCAATTTCATAAAGATTTTATGACTTTAACAAAAATAAATTACCAAATAGTGTCACAATTGACATAAATGATTTTTTAGTACAAATTCTATTTTACTAAATAATATAAAAAACCTAAAAATTTATAGTTCGTCCAAATGACTTAGATAAGGTTATATATATCATTCATGAACTAATTGAGCTTCGATTTTCATTTTATAGTAATTTTATTAACCATTTACTTTAAAAGTACAAGAAGACATGGTAAATGTTAATCTATTTAACGAAGAGTTAAATATAAAAGATAGGGTTAATATGGTAAAATAAACTTCTCTAAAACCTATTTGTTGATAACATTTAGACCCATCCCCACCTTATCCTTGAAGTAAATCCATTTGGAGTTATTAGAAACTGAAAATTATTTTTATAATAAATTAATATTTCACACTTTTCAAAAAGTGCCCCTCACCTCACTTATAAAATGGTACTTCCCCTTATCTTATCTCCACACCTCCTAATCCATTTGTCTCAGCCAAACTGTCACACCCCGAACCGTGATTTTATATTATTTTATGATTTCTTGGTTTTAAATTATTTTGCTCGGGTTCGCGTTCAGTCTCGGATGAGATTTTTTTGACTTCGATAAAAACCGCACTTTCAGATTTGACAACGTTGGACGCGCGGGCGGAGCGCGACATCGTACAGCTTCGCCCATGCAACTGTGTGGCCTTTTCCGCTTTGGGGAATTAAAATAAATTAATAGATGTCAATTTAGAATGTGTTTTAAAATTAAATCTAATTAAAATTGTTGGAAATGATTTTGTCGTTGTGTTAATATTAGTGTCATTATGAATATTAGTATTATGCTTATTTTCATCATTAATTAATGTTTCATTTTATTTTATTTATTTGTTATGTTCAATCTTTATTTTATTTTATTTTTATTTTATTTTTTTCCCTAACCCTAATTCTTTCATCCTTTTTCCCCTTTCACGGCCTGTCCTCCCCTCAGCATACTGCCACCCCTCTCTCTCTCTTCTTCATCGCCCCTGCTTCCTCCATGTGTTGTTGCGGCACGAGCAGCCTCCAGTCGCTGCCTCCTCACATAGTCCCTCCCTTCTGGCACCGCCTACGCACCCGCTGCATCCCTCCTCACCTCCTCCTGCTACCCATCGCCCCCCTACACCATGGATCGAGTCGACGCCTCGGCCGCCTCTTCCTGGTTTCCCGCACGAACCACGCCCCCTTCTACACTCCAGACACGCCGCACAGCAAACCCCTGCTACCTACTCACTTCCAGCAGCCCCTGCTACCTCCTCCCTTCCAGCAGCTCCGCACCCTATCCGCCTCACCTCCCCTGTCCTCAGCAGCAGTCCCACACCCTCTCTGCCTCGCATCCCCTGTCCGTAGCACCAGCCTCGCCCCCCCCCCCCCCCTATCCGCCTCGCCTACCTTCGACTTGCCCAGACCCTCGACCCGCCTTCCGCTGGCGCTCTCGCACAACAACACCCAACTCCCCTGTTTTCTCAGCACTTCCTCCCCATCGCGAACCCCCTCCGGTTTCACCCTGCACAGTATATTTCCCCCTCCTCTACTGCAACTCACCCGCAGCACCTGGTGCCTCGGCCTTCGCCTCCTTCACCTCGCGCTGCAGCCACTTCCCCCAACCCTCCTCCCTCTTGGTGCGGCAAACGCCCCTCATCCGGATCCTCCCATCAGACGCATGACCTAGCCCGGGCTCCTCTTGGTTCTTCGCTGCTCCTCGGCCAGCCGCATACCCCCCCAAGGTTTCTTTAATCTTATTTTTTATTTATTTTTTACTTTAATTATCATTATAATTATTATTATTATTATTACAATTATTATTATTATTATTATAGTTATTATTATTATTATTGTAATTAGTATTATTATTATTATTACTATTATTATTATTATTATTGTTATTATTGTTATTATTATTATTGTTGTTGTTATTATTATTATTATTATTGTTATTATTGTTGTTGTTATTATTATTAATATTAATATTATTATTATTATTGTTGTTGTTGTTGTTTTTTATGTTGTTGTTGTTATTATTGTTATTATTATTATTATTATTCTTTCTTTGGACTTTGCTTTGTTAGGGGGTAATCAACTTATATTTGTTTTTGGTAGGATTTTAGTTTTAGAACCTGCGTGGGGCGATTCCGAGTTTGCATCGTCATCGTGCTTCAGTTTCAAGGTGAGAGTTTCTCCCCGACGCTTGGTTTTTCATGCTCTAGTGAGTTTTGGTATGTGTTTTGAGCCATTGATATTTATTTTGTAGGGTGCGGGACTTTAGCGCGCTTTTTCAAACGTGTGTCGTTACATTACATCGTGTATCTGAGGTAGGTTCCCTTTGCACTACTTTTAAAATTTACGTTACATTATTTCATGCTGTTTGCGCACACTAATTGTTCAAAATAAATATTTTATTAATTTTATATAATGTGAGATAATATACGATAAATAATTTTTAATATAAGATAGTTAATCTTTAAATGATTATTTAGTGTAAAAAAGAGCCGTTTATTTTATACAGGACGCTTGGAATATTTTGTTTTGAAGAGCGGACACCCAATAATGAAAGAATGCATGTTTGGCTTTTAAAAATAATTCATGGAATGTAAAATAGTGTTTTTGTTTAATGATAAATGATTTCTTTTGAAGCATGAACAAGTACTGTGGTTCTTTTGAAAAGTTGCCTGGCTGTCTCTTAAAGTTTATTTGGAAAAATAAAATGTTTTGGTTTGGTTTGGTTTATAAAAATATTGTCAGCCTATCAAGTAGTGTTTTTGGGGTCCTTTAAATGGTTTTAAACTGAGTTTGGCCTTATAAAGAAGTTGTAATTTTTTTTAGAGTAGTGATTTTGAAATGTATTTAATGCCCATTTGGCACTTTATGGAAAGCGATGAAAATGTTTTGATAAAAACCCTCTTAGGACGACTCCCATACCTTGGATCAAATTGATTGTTTGGGAGGCCGCACTTAGAGGATCCCGCGTACTTGAGTAGATAAAGGAAAGATTTTGTTCCATAGAGTGGCTCGGGGTGATGCTTGTTATGCTTTATATATATATACGATTGGATTCTCAGTTGGCATCAGTTGGCTCACCCCCTTTCTAAACACTTGAGACATGGGAATCTGGAATATTGAGAGAATATTCTAAGAATGATTGATGCACTGGTAGGTTATGGTACTGACCAGTGGCCCATATTAGGTGGATATATTGGGTTTATTATTTTGGGATTTGTCCTCGACCTGCCTGAGAGAGGATGGTCGAGCGTAGTGTGCATTTTGTTTTCATCGTGACATGTCGATAAGGATGACTGCTCATGTATTGGTGTTTTCTGGTTTATTCTCAATCTCCTAGGTTCACCCATGTCTATTCAGCTTTTGTTCCTTGAATTAGTGATTATGATGCTCACATGTATACCTATATTGCCCTTACTCTGTGTTTTACTTTGTGCATTCTGGTGTATTGTTTTCCTTGGAAGGTGGTAAATTGGTTTTGATTAGGTTTTTAAAAATGGTTTTCAAATGAAAGTGTTTAATCCTCTTTGTACAAATTTCAAAATTTAAACATCACTTTCCCTTTTCCTAAAATGTCATTGACACTAATGAATTGAATCCAAATTTTGAAATTCTTAAGGGAAATGATTCTTACTTTGTTTTTTTAGTAGAATATTTAGAAAAACATACTTTTATAAATTATAATTCAAACATGAAGTGATGTTTCTTTTATTATAAAGGTAGTTCATTGGGAATAGATATCGGGCTAGCCTACTGCTTTTTAATACTCATGCCTATAGTTCTTTTCTGTTTTTAGTGTTTGTGCAGGCTATAGCTTGAGTGTGTTCGCCTAGGGAGATGCTTGATCCTTGAGTCGAAGAGAGAACCGTGAGGTCGCACGGAGCTTGTTCGGATGTCGTGTTTGGTCAGTTTTATTTTTCTCCTATTCCTGTTTAGTCACTTTATTTGGTTTATCTTTTCTGTTCTACTCTGTATTATCATTACAGTCTTATTTATTTATATTGGGTGAAATCATTCCCAGAGCCTCTTTTGATTCCCTGGCCCTTGTCTCCAGCCCGGGAGGATTGGGAACGCCTCTCTGGCCGTGTCTCGGACCACCTCGGGTGTCCGGTTCATGGTCGAGCCGGGTTGGTTCATGACAAAATGGTATCAGAGGAGGTCATCTCTTAGTGTACCTCGCTATTCAGAGTGCCCTTTTTTATTTTGGATGTCAAGGTAAACTGATTAGGATTTTCGGGACTCGAGGGGTAGGTGCGGGAAGAGCGTTGCGAACTCTTGCTCGTACTAATCCTCAGGTTTCAATGGTAAATCCGGTTTAATTTGTTTATTTGGGTTTTTATGGAACGGTTTTGTGATTGGGATATGACAAAGGGAATTTGGGACACTAGTCCTCCTAACCCGCATGGCCTGGAAAGCCATGCAGAGCTAGGGGCATGGTCCTAGAAGGCTCTCTGTGTCAATGACGTTTTTGGCATATGGCCACCAACCATACGGTCAAGTCACCCACTGACACTAGTCCTTTGTTTGAGTTTTTTTGGGATTCCCTTGATTTCAGAATGTGGTTTGAATCAGAAAAGTTGGTTTTGAAAATAAAATGGTTGTTTTAAATGACATGTTTAATTTGTAGATTATTTTAAAAGAAGTTCTATGAATGAATTGTTTTTGGAAAATGATGTTTCTTTTTTTTTGACCTTGGTGTTCCTATGAGTTCTCACATGCATTGTGGTATGTTGGAAATGTGGATGGATTTCTGGTACAGTGGATGGATGCATAGGGGGCACAAACACATGCATGTGAGTGTGACTCAAAGTGATACCAATGGTGAGGGTTTAACCCACGAAGCTTGTTTTAAATTAAAGATGTTTTCAAAATAAATTTTTTGATTTTATGATGGCTCGTTTTCTTGTGTTTGGAGCATGTCATGTATGAAGTGTTTGTTTCTGAGGATTTTTTTATTGAGTTGTCCTTGATTGGGTATTTGACTTTTTTGTCTAGCGGTTATCCCTTTGAAGCTTTGATGGGTGATCGTAGTGCAGTTGATCAACCTAAGGATTTTATGCTTGAGTTTCAGAAGTTGGACCCACCTATCATTTATGGTCAAGCAGAAACTTCTGTGGCAGAGGAGTGGATGCGGAAGATTGAAAGGTACTTTAGCCTCATTGAGTTTCCCAAGTCATTGAAGGTCAAGTTTGTGACATTCATGCTTGAAGGTTCACCGTGGATGTGGTGGAAGTCGGTGTCTCGGAACAAGCCCCATCAAGAGATTACTTGGGAGTACTTCAAGGCTTTGTTCATTCGCCAGTATTTATTTGAGGAAGAGAGGGTTAGAAAGGGGATGATGATGTGTTGTCTACAGCATGGTGGCAGATCCGTGTTAGAATATTTCCATCGCTTTGTGGAGCTAGTCCCATATGATTCAGAGTATGACACGAATGACCCCATGAAGGCTTGACGCTTCGAGGCGGTTCTCCATCCCGATCTACAATCAAAGGTGTCAGAGCCCAACCTAACTTGTTTTGTCGATGTGGCATCACAAGATTTTCATGTCAAAGCCACGATGGAAGGAGTGCTTGAAGTAGTTCTACCTCCATTGATCCCTATGAGCAGTGGTGATGATTCTGGAATGGAAATGAGTAAGAAAATTGAAGTTGATGGATCAGGTCATGGAATCAAGAGGCCTCGGGATCTTTCATCAACCTCTTCAGAGCGATAGATCATCGTGTGTTATCAGTGTGGCAGGCCAGGTCATAAGAAGTCATCGTTCCCAAGCACTCTGAAGCCCTGCCAGGCATGTGGACGCCTGGCTCACTTGCGACGATTTTTTTGGGGCGTTGCAAGAAAGCGTCGTAGAGGTAGTTCTCGGAAGTAATGTGTTGTTGGGTCTTTGTTCAATGTTTCTGGTGTAAGTTTCCTTTCAGTATTAAGGGATCTTTTATTCTTGTAGTTGTACTAATGATATTTTGGGTTTGAAATGTATGGGAATGTCATGGGTCTTTTGACGAACTCCGACTTTCAATGTTGGTATGTTTTTAAATTTTAAAATCTTGTCCTTTCTTTTGTCAAATCAAAAGATGTATGATTAACATTGGGATTATTAGAACCTGACTGAGAGGTATAAGATGTTTCATCCATCAGATCTCCACCCAAAAGGCCTCATAGTGAAGCCAACGCGTGTTTAGGAACCCCCAGGGGAAATTTCAAGGGGCCTGGTTAAGGTTGTGCCTCTACTATGTGGTGAGACAGTTTTGGTGTTTCTGTTCTGGTTTCTCTGTCGTTGTAATTTTTTTCCCCTATTATAAAGTGTGTGATAGACTTATCCCTCACGCAATGTCAGTAATGGTGCATTTTTGGGATGTTAGTCGCCTATTAGTGGCCTTGTATGGACCACCGATGTAAATCGGCTACAACTTTGGTTTGTTTCCATCCCGAAGTGGTGAGCTGTGAATAATTGTCTGTCGTAGTTTCATTGATCCAATCCTTGGTCCCTCCCTCCCCGCCCATGGGGTTAGGGTTTACAGTTCGTATGGAGTTTCGATTCATTTCTTATCCCATTCGAATGGGAGTGAACGTTTTAACTGTTCTTATTGTTCTCTTTCTAGCTTAGGTATGGCCTGATGTAGGTCTAAATCGGTTTTCTGGTTGGGCGCTAGTAGGTTAGTTCTTTAGGGTGTGGAGACCCACCATGAGTCTTTTTGAGTTTTCGCTTAAGTCATTATCGGGTGCTAGTGGAGTCCTTATGGTGGGGAGCCCATTCTGGCCTCCCCTCTAATGTTGGTATGTTTTGGGAAATGAGGTGGAGTCCCTTAGATGGTTGATGAAATGTCCTTTGGTTAAGAGGATGGATCTTGTTAATGTAGAATCCATAGGTGTCGATCGATCAGATGGATAGTGTTGTGGCTTTCTAGGGGAAGAAAGCATTATGGTGGGGAGAATTGTCACACCCCGAACCGTGCTTTTATTTTATTTTATGATTTCATGGTTTTAAATTATTTTCCTCGAGTTCGCGTTCAGTCTCGGATGAGATTTTTGTGTCTTCGATAAAAAGCGTACTTTTGGATTCAACAACGTTGGACGCGCGAGCGGAGCGCGACACCGCACGACTTCGCCCACGCAACTGTGTGGCCTTTTCAGCTTTGAGGAATTAAAATAAATTAATATATGTCAATTAAAATGTGTTTTAAAATTAAAGCTAATTAAAATTGTTGGAAATCATTTTATCGTTGTGTTAATATTAGTGTCATTATGAATATTAGTATTATGCTTATTTTCATCATTAATTAATGTTTCATTTTATTTTATTTATTTTCTATGTTTAAGCTTTATTTTGTTTTTTTTATTTTTTTTTTCCCTAACCCTAATTCTTGCATCATTTTTCTCCTTCCACGGTCTGTCCTCCTCTCATCGCGCTGCCACCCCTCTCTCTCTTCATCATCACCCCTACTTCCTCCCTGTGTTGTTGCAGCGCGAGTAGCCTCCAGGCACTGCCTCCTCACGCGGTCCCTCCCTACCGGCACCGCCTGCGCACCCGCTGCATCCCTCCTCATCTCCTCCTTCTACTGATCACCCCCCTACACCTTGGATTGAGCCGATGCCTCGGCCGCCTCTTCCTGGTTTCCCCACACGAACCACGCCCCCCTGCTGCACCCCAGACACGCCGCACAATAACCCCCTGCTACCTGCTCCCTTCCAGCAGCACCCGCACCCTGTCCGCCATGCCTCCCATGTCTGCACCAGCAACCATGCACCCTCTCTGCCTCGCCTCCCCTGTCCGCAGCACCAGCCTCCCCCCTGTCCACCTCGCCTCCCTTTGACTCGCCCAGACCCTCGACCCGCCTTCCACCGACACTCGCGCACAACAACACCCAAATCCCCTGTTATCCCGACACTTCCTCCATGTTGCGAACCCCAGCCGGTTTCACCCTGCACAGTAGCATTCCCCCGCCTCTATTGCATCTCACTCGCAGCACCCAGTGCCTCTGCCTTCCCCTCCTTCACCTCGCGCTGCAGCCGCGTCACCCAACCCTCCTCCCTCCTGGTGCGGCGAACGCCCCTCTGCCGGATCCTCCCAGCAGCCTCATAACCCAGCCCGGGCTCCTCTTGGTTTGCGGCTGCTCCACGGCCAGCCGCATACCCCCATGGTTTCTTTTATTTTATTTTTTATTTATTTATTTTTACTTTGATTATTATTAGCTTTATTATTATTAGTACTACTACTACTACTACTATTTTTATTATTGTTATTAGTTTTATTATTATTAATACTATTATTGTTATTGTTATTGTTATTATTATTATTGTTATTATTATTATTACTGTTATTATTCTTGTTTTTTTGTTATTATTAATATTGTTATTATTATTATTATTATTATTATTATTGTTTTTGTTGTTATTATTATTGTTGTTTTTATTATTGTTGTTCTTGTTATTATTATTATTAATATTGTTATTATTACTTTTTTTATTATTTTTATTATTATTAATTTTATTATTATTATTATTATTATTATTATTATTATTCTTTCTTTGGCCTTTTCTTTGTTAGGGGGTTATAAACTTATGTTTTTTTCGTAGGATTTTTTTTAGGACCCGCGCTGGGCGATTCTGAGTTTGTGTCGTTGTCGTGCTTCAGTTTCGAGGTGAGCGTTTCTCCACGACGCTTGGTTTCGCATGCTCTAGTGAGATTTGGTATGTGTTTTGAGCCCTTGATATTTATTTTGTAGGGCACTGGACTTTACCGTGCTTTTTCAAACGTGTGTCGTTACATCGCGTCGTGTATCTGAGGTAGGTTCCATTTGCACTGCTTTTAAGATTTATGTTACATTATTTCATTCTATTTGCGCACACTAATTGTTCGAAATAAATATTTTATTAATTATAAATAATGTGAGATAATATATGATAATTAAATTTTAATATAAGATAGTTATTCTTTAAATGATTATTTAGTGTAAAAAAATCCATTTATTTTATACAGGATGTTTGGAATATTTTTTCTGATGAGCGGACACCCAATAATGAAAGAATGCCTGTTTAACTTTTAAAAATAATTCACGGAATGTAAAATATAGTTTTTTTAATGAGAAATGATTTCTTTTGATGAGTGAACAAGTACTTTGGTTCTTTTGATAAGTTGTCTAGTTGGCTCTTAACGTTTATTTGGAAAAATAAAATGTTTTGGTTTGGCACGGTTTATAAAAATATTTTCAGCATGTGAAGTAGTGTTTTGGGGGTCCTTTAAATAGTTTTAAACTGGGTTTGGTCTTATAATGAAGTTGTACTTTTTTAGAGTAGTGATTGTGAAATGTATTTAATGCCCATTTGGAACTTTATAGAAAGCAATGAAAATCTTTTGATAAAACCCCTCTTAGGATGACTCTCATGCCTTGGTTGCAATTGATTGTTTAAGAGGATGTGCTTAGAGGCTCCCAGGTACTTGAGTAGTTAAAGGCAAGAGGTTGTTCTATGGAGTGGCTCGGGGTGATGCCAGTTGTGCTTTATATATATATACGATTGGATGCTCGGTTGGCATCAG
Organism: Viscum album; assembly: GCA_963277665.1. NCBI lineage: Eukaryota > Viridiplantae > Streptophyta > Magnoliopsida > Santalales > Viscaceae > Viscum > Viscum album. Next base: position 1,990,270,494 of record OY728141.1, read on the forward strand.
TTGGATCACCCCCTTTCTAAACACCTGAGACATGGGAATCTGGCATATTGAGAGAATATTCTAAGAATTATTGCTGCACTAGAAGGATATGGTACTGACCATTGGCCCATAGTAAGTGGATATATTGGTTTTATTACTATGGGATTTTCCCTCGACCTGTTCGAGAGAGGATGGTCAAGCGTAGTGTGTGTTTTGTTTTCATCGTGACATGTCTATAAGGATGATTGCTCATGTATTGGTGTCTTATGGTTTATTCTCGATCTCCTAGGTTTACCCATATCTATTCAGCTTTTTGTTGCTTGCAGCAGTGATTATGATGCTCACATTTATACCTAAATTTCCCTTGCTGTGCGTTTTACTTTGTGCATTCTGGTGTATTGTTTTCCTTTGAATGTGGTAAATTTCTTTTGATTAGGTTTTTAAAAATGGTTTTCAAATGAAAGTGTTTGATCCTCTTTGTAAAAATTTGAAAATTTAAACATCACTTTCCCTTTTCCTAAAATGTCATTGACACTAATGAATTGAACCCAAATTTGGCAATGGTTAAGGGAAATGATTCGTAATTTGTTTTTTTTAATATAATATTTATAAAAACATACTTTTATAAATTGTAGTTCAAACATGAAATGATGTTTCTTTTATTTTAAAGGTAGTGCATTAGGAATAGATATCGGGATAGCCTACTGATTATTAATACTCACGCCTATAGTTCTTTTCTGTTTTTAGTGTTTGGGCAGGCTATATCTTGACTGCATTCGCCTAGGGCGACGCTTGATCGTTGAGTCAGAGAGCGACCCGTGAGGTCACATGAAGTTTGTTTGGACGTCGTATTTGGTCAGTTTTATTTTTCTCCTATTCATGTTTAGTCACTTTGTTTGGTTTAACTTTTCTGCGTTGATCTGTATTATCTTTGTAGTCTTATTTATTTATATTGGGTGAAATTGTTCCCACATCCTCTGTTGATGCCCTGGTGCTTGTCTCCAGCCCGGGAGGATCGGGAACGCCACTCGGGCCGTGTCGCGGACCACCTCGGGTGACCGGTTCAGGGTCGACCCGGGTTGGTTCGTGACACAAACCCTGACAAATATTCACCAAAATACCCTCAATTTAACATACATGCCTTAATTTTATCATAAATTCTACCTAAGGATCCATGTTCTCAAATCAAAAGAAATAACCTGAAGAAGAGGTAATTATTACATCACCTCATTCAAAGTTCTTTTCTACTTTGACTTCCACATTCATTGTTGTTTCCATACCAAAATATTTAATAAATAAACTTCTACATATTGGGAAGTTATAATTAATATTTTACAACAATATTCATTATTATATCCATCCTATGATTGAAAAAGTCACCATACGTGTAGACGTACGACTTACCGAGTCCATGTCGTGGTATAGTTTGTTATTCAAAATATCATTAATTAGATGGGTATAATAATGTGTATATTTGATGTAAATAGTAAATATAACCTTTTAATGATTCCGTATATATAATATATCATCCAATTACATACTATTTCACCATCTATAGAATTATATCATCCCTTGTGCATACATACGTCTTATGGTCTCCACAACGCAAAGAGATTCATTTCCTCTTTCATCAATCAACAATGATTATAAAAATATATATTATTAATAAGTATGTAATATATGACATAATAATTATACTATATATATATATATATATTTACATATATCTCATTCACTTACTTCCATTCAATATGATATGAAAACGGAAACAACATATATGCATACGTACGGCCTACCATCTCCATAAACGGGGTTTTCCATTTCATAAATATATCTATTATATAAATTTATATTAATGAATATATATGATATATGAATCATATTTTATATTCTGGAAGTTTTTAATTAATCGTCCATGTGATATGATCAAAAATAACAAGTTAAAACACATATGATAAAAAAAGAGATTATTACCCGAAATGTTCTTTTAAAATGGTAATTATTATTAAATAGGTAGTATAAAGTCATAAATTAATCATATATGATATCATAAATATTAATATGTTTATTTTATAATTTAATACCATACTATGGTCATTATACATGAGTCTAAATGCACCCTCCACTAAAGGAAATTACAAGGTAACTGTTAATTCCTCAATATCATTATTATCTGAGATTGTTTATGTGTAGGTATTTAATAGGAAATTTTTAACAACCATTTCCATGATTCATAAAAATGATTTCAAAATGAATATTTTATGGTTTTTTCGAAGGGACACTTTAACAAGTTCAGAATATTAAACGTTTTAATGAATTATTTTTCTAATTCTTTTTAATTAATGTCCATGTTTTAAAAATTATTTTAATGGTTTATTTATATGGAAATTATTGTTATAAAATGTTAATTACATTCAAAAGTTTCCAATTGGTATGGTAAACTTTGATTCAAAAAATATCTTTTAAATTACTTCTTTTATAAATGCATGACTTTTAAATAATTTCAAAAAAAGGGATATTTCTCTCGAAGTGTATTACTCATCATTATCAACTATGTGAACATCCTTTAGTAGATATTATTCTTGATTGAGGTTGATTTATTATAATACTATATTTCATATTATATTGAATTATTTATGAGATGTTTGACTATGTATGTGCTGTTTTTATACTGTTCATGGTGTATGGTTAAAGTATTGACATTTCATATGCTAGTATTAATACAAATATTTATTTTATGTTTAAACATTTTCATATGAGGAATGCATTGGACTTTGTAAGTGACAAGTGGAGCCCACTATAGCTCCTCGATGCATTGGTAGGTCTTATAAGACAAATTAGTGTCTTGGGAAAGGGCCTAGAAAAATATTATTTTTAGTCTTGGAAAGAGGCCTTGACATTGTGGTTATGATGTCCAGCATTATGAATTCTCTCATTATGAAATTATTTGTTACATGTGATTATTCAACTAGTAGAATATCAATGTGCATGTATATATGGTAATGATTCATTTATTTTTTCTATATTGTGTTCAATTTTATGTTTAAATGGATTTTGTTTTTATTAAACAAATTTCCTTAAACATTTATAGCTTTTGCTAAATTATTTACCCTTACTAAGCATCTGAGCTCACCCCTTTCATATGTTTTGTTTCCCCAAAATTTCAAGAAGTGTGTTATGATTGATATGTAGGGTTAGTCTAGGGTAATAATGGAATTCTAAAAGGATTATTTTTGTTTTGTTTTATGATTGAATGTGTAATGTAACATTAATTTATGTGATCTATTTTCCAAGAATACTAAATTTATCGATCCTTCGGGACATGATTCCTTGTAATCATGTCAATTTATTAAAATAATGCATTGGTTCAGGATTTTGGGGTCGGGGCGTTAGATATGGAGTGGATTCTACAAAAATAATAATTTCTATGAGAATATTCATTTGTCTAGAAGTTGGTTATGACCACCTGGGGGTGTGGGGTATTTCCAGATAATATATGGGTGGTTATATTATAAATTAATTACTATATCATGTATTGAAATGACTATACATGGTGCTTCTTGAATAGTGTTTTCATGGTTTCCTACAAAGTATTATTATAATCACCCTTAGATGGGTTTCTCGCACACATGTCATGTCTTGTGTATAAGAAGACCCTTTTGGTAACCTGAGAGGATAGGGATATGGTAGGGTATATCTGGAGCTTAGTAGTCTGGGGTTGTTATCAAGAGCTTGAATTTGAATTTATCCCTCACCCTTGGTGCAGCTTGGAATCCATACTATTTTTGGTTTTTATTGTATTTGGACACTTTTCCAATATTAATACATTTCTATCATACTCTTTTGTGCAATATTTTATGTTTGCAATAATTTTATCTATTGTTTTACATTTTATCATTGTTTGTACTTGGAGATGTGTGGGTGTGTATAGGTACTTTAGGCTAATGCCTCCCATTTGTGGGATATGCCTATATAGAACTGGTCTCTATCCCCAATAATACTAGGTTGGGGCTTGGGGTAGTCATGGGAAAGACCTAAAAATGTTTGTTTGTGACACATTCCATTTGTCAATAAAGAGAAAACAATGTTCATGTGTAGGTACAACCTATCCTCTCTATGAATCGTGCAATTCATTTTTCTATTTATACTTTTTTATGGATGATATATATATATATATTTAATGAAAAATATAATATATTTATATCATTATTAAATTTATTTATAAGGGGTTACTATGATCAATGTATATGGATCAGTAATATAAAACCGAAATTCTCTTGAAAAACTAAACATTTTACACCTAAAAGCGAATATTTTAATAAATAATTATTAATAAATAGATAGTGAAGTGTTATATGTAGACCAGATATGATATTATAATTATGTACATCACTCTATAATAGAATTATAATAAATTTGAATTTATTATATAGTACTTGACATCACTTTTGAAGAAATTTGAACTTGAGGTTACGGTTATTCATCTCAATTTTGTTTCATTGAGATATATTTGTTGGTATGGACCTATTTATGTTTTTGACATGTATAAAATAATACTCTGAAATTATATATAATTAATATTTTTTTTTGATATTTATAGTTTCATAAAAATTTGTTGTTTCATGGGGATTGTGATTCAAAAGTTTCCAAAGTGGTAATGGATTCATGTTAAAATCTCACTGATTATCAGTATTGTTCTTGATTTTGTTTCTAATAAAGAAATTTTATTACCTATCTCTCATGAATATGGTGAATTTTATTTTCTTTTAGTTATTTCTATTTATTATATGTTTTCATATTATTTTCAATAAATTAAGAAATCATGATATTGAAATAATTTTTTAAGGAAAACAAACATTATTTCTCTCTTTGACAAAAAATCATTTTTAATATATATCAACATTTTCAAAAAAATCAAGAATTTTGTCATATTATAAAATTTTACCCATGAATGGATATTTAGAAACTATTTTAAGAATTATCTTCTTCTCATTTCCAAAAGTGGTACTTTTGACATTTTACATAAAATGAGAATAAAATATTTCATTTAACATATATGGAATGAACCTAATTTCCTAACATCATTACTGGTCAATGGTATGAAGCATCCATAATATTTTTCAAATTTTATTTTCAAATAATATGTTTTACATAACATTTTGGAAATATTTTTCTTTTATATAAGTGGTATAAAAATTAAAACAAGGTTTACCTTATGAAATGTTCCAAGTGTTCATTTAAAGAAATTTTCATCTCTAATGAAATCATTATATGATAATTATAATTTACTTGGGATATGATCCCAAGATAATATCCACATTCAAACTATACATGTATTATAATGATAATATTTTAAGGGTAATTAAAGGAATCCTATTTCTTTCCTGTGGGTTAACTTAGTTATGAAACCTGTTTCTATTAAATGGGTTATGATATGATTAATTTTCGAAATGATTATGAAACCAAATTCCTTGCTACGAGTTATATAATGATGAATATTTTATGATTATTTGTCACACATATGTATGATTTTAATTATGTAATGGGTGGGATCAAAATTATATTTCCCTCCAATGAATTGGGAAATGTTAGATATCACATGAGATAATAAGGACTGGAATTGGGAGAGAATTCAATGATGTAAAGGAAATTATTCACTATGATAGTCTTGTGAGGGAACGTTAACTAACTATATGATGGAATAGGGAGTGAACCCAATCAAAAAATATTATGGGAATTATGCATTGAACATGGAAATTATTTTCTATGCTTATGTGTATTCCAAAAACAAATGTCTCATACAAATGATATTCTCTCATGGATCATTTTGGTTTATTCTTCTAGGATTCATGTCTTATGAACTACCCAGATTTATTAAATAACACTTTCTTATGATCTATGACATGTTTGATATAGATTTAAAATGTGACTCCCATGTTATCATATCATTAAGTTAATGTTATTATTAATTAATAATTGATATCTTCCTTGTTTACCATTTATGATAATCTAATCTCACCCTTTATTTTATTTTCCCAAAAAAATTTATTAATAAAGGTTTTTAGTTTAATATGTCCATGAAGGGTGATAATTATAAAAAACATGGTGAGATATAATTTAGATCTCGTGTTAATAATTCATTTATCTTTAGATGTTTCCAAATACACTAAACCTATATAATTATTCCACTAATCATTATGTTATTTATTGAATATTCAATGAATAAAATGTAATATTTATGTATGAAAAATATGGATCTCTATAGTTATCATTAGAATAGTGTTTAATTACCTTTTTAAAATATGATGAGAACATTTCAGTTAAATAATATAGGATAATCCTTTATATAAGAGAACCTCCTATGTTATGGAACTGAATGGATTATGGATTTCATCGAAATACATCCATGTATAGATATTGAAATGAGACGAACTCTTTTGAATAAAATTACCCATTTTTAATTTAATAAAGGAGGAAATATATGAACTTATTTTGGTTTATTCTATCCATTTGGATTTAAATGTATTTTATGTATCTTTACCGTTGATAATATTGTCATTGAACATTAATCCCATGACTACTATAAATATAGGGTTTTTACAAATCCTTTTGGCATAGGAAAAGTGATTTCATAAAGTAGTAGAATCGTACCCAATGAAGCCCATTTATCAGAGCTTCCAATGGAGATAGAATTTCTGGGAGTTTCCTTATACCAATTCCAAGATGAAATCTAATAACTTATACATGATAATAACTATTTTATTGGAGAAGTTCTAGATCATTGAGATCACGACCCAAACCATGTTCACCGAACATCTCTATAAAATCCCCACTGTCATTCACCATACTTTTCGAAATATGCTACTATAATTAAGGGATATTTACCAAGACTCTCGAAATATAAATATGCACATTATTTTGTGATGAATATATTTTTATCTTATTGTGGTTTATTTGTAAAAAAATATTAGAGAAAAAATTGTATTTTTGGTTAATATTCAAATTCAATAAGGAAAAATAATTTTTTAAATTAATTTATTTTTTAAATAAATAATATTTTAATAAAATATTATTAATAAATAACATTTATTGCATATAAATGATAAATTAATTTTTATGATATCAAATGTAATTTTTTGTAGTGTTTAAAAAACTATTATTTAATAAAAACCAATCATTTTATAGAAAAGTCCATTATTTTTTAAAAGGAAAATTTAATATATTTTAATAATTATTTAGACAAAATTAATATTATTTTTGAAATTATGAGTTCTAAATTATCCATTGGTTAATTTTTCATAATTTTGTAAGGCAGTCAAATTTTTATATAAAAATTTTATACCGTATAAGTATATAGTGTGTTTTTAAACAAGATGTAATAAATAAAGTAAAAGGTATAATAGTCCGAATATCTTTTTTCATTTAACATAATTTAATTTTATGTTTATATCATTTATTTTACTAAGACTTAATGAATTCTCCAAGACTTATAATATATTTTATGATTTTAAAATAATTTCTTTGTGAGTGTTTCCCACCTCCACATAAGAAAGGGAATTATTTTATTATATTTGCACTTTTTCTTATAAAATAATTTAACACACTCTTCCTTGGTATAAAAAATAGGAAAAACCATTGGATTATTTTTGGTTTTCAACATATTTTTACGTAGTGTCCAAAACCAAAATAATAAATAAATCCCCCATCCTTTTTTATATAAAACACCCCAAGATCCCATTTCCCTTCAGTAAGACTCATATGATCCTGAAAAAACTATTCCCCATACTTCCTAGATTCATAATAGTGCTCCTCCAATCATTAAATGAGCCCCTCCCAATCCATTGGATTCACACATTCATGTAAGGAATTCTCTCTCTCCTCTTTGTATCATTCATTTCATTTATGATATGCCTTTTAATTTTCCATTTTCATAAGTTGGGATACATTCTTACCTATCCCCCATACTGTCCATTTGATTAATATATTATTATATACCATTTCACTATCATTTAACCATCCAATTAAACTTTATGTACACCAGTTACCATGCCAAAATTTTGAAGGGGTTCTTTCCATTCTCCTCTATCTTCAAGTTTTTTTATTATGTTATGCCTTCCTTTTTCCAATTCCATAATTTAGTGACTTTATTTACATGTCCATATTATGATCCATTTCATGTATAAATTACGATAATACCCTTTCACTCTCATCAAAAACATTTATGAATTTCTATATGACGATGTTATGTTGCTGAAATTTCACCATGATTTCCATGCCAAAAATTATTGTGTACTTAATAGCATACCAATTTCTCTATCAATGGTATTCACCTTTATTCACATATATTTATTGATTTTGTACTTAAATATATGTATTCCAAATTTAATTCAATTTTTTATTAATTTTTATGTTTATTGAATCCATGTAATACGATCTTTGTGGAATACTTGAGCATGAGAATGAAATGATTATGAAGGATGCACCCTAATAGAGCTCCAATGAATTGTGTAATATTTAGTATGAAGATAGATCATGTTGGGATATGGGTTAACCTGATACCTTTATGAGACTTTTTATATCATCAATTTTTTTTTTATCCTTGACCTATGTTTATGATGTGGTTTTTTAAGTTGTTGCAATTTTTCCCTAGTTATGATTATCGCGCTACATCGTGCCTTATTATCCGTGATTCTTTTATGCTCCATTGATATGCTTACTGTCTAACTTGAATTATATTAATCATGTTATACATTGTTTATTCCATTACAAGGATTTATATATCACCACATACTTATATATTTCCTCATGTTATCCCATTAATTGTTAATTATGAATGAACACTTTGGTCATGTTAAATAATTTTTAAGTAATGATATTGATTTTCATGTTTAAGTTGTTATGTAATTTACATAATTTTCCAAAGAAACTATACCTATGGATCTTCTGGGTGGTATTAAGTGTCATTTTTTTAATAAAAGATGTATTATTGTGTATTTAAGATAAGGGTTGATATAGATATCGCAACCGGAAAGGGTTATATCATAGATTCATTTGGGGGTTAATATACCCAAAAAAGAATTAGTACAGTATATATGAACCACTATTCTTGTACTTGGGGTGTATTACCTTACTTTACACCATGTTTGAAAATCCCAAGGAATATTATTGGTGTAATTCACATTAACTTTAGAAACTATTATAAAGTATTTGAATATATGTTAAAAATAGATGAAGTATGATAAACCTAATGTGTCAATGATTATAAATAAGGTGTCTAGATTTAGAAATCATTTTATTTATTTTTCATTATTAATTATTTTGATTAATGATTTTTTTTCATGAAAACCATTTTGGTTTTCATAGGGGATTGAAGAATGAATGATGAAGTATTAGTGGTAGTAGGTAATATCAAGAATTGATGTTCCGCATTTGAGAATATTTATATCAATTCATATATTTCATGAACAGTATAAAGAATATTTAATTCATATCCTCAATGATTATATTTTGAATTAGTATTGGAAACCACTAATGTAATTCCCCAACCCTAGAATCTAGGAGCTGGGGAATTATTTTAATAAATTGGCATGATTACAATGAATAAGGTGCTGAAGGACCGATCAGTTTAGTAGTCTTGGAAATAAGATACATACATAAGTTCTACATTATAACATAAAAAAGAAAAACTAGACTAATTTATTCCATTAGAAACATTCAAGCTTCCAAAATTATCCTGGAAAGTCACTCATAACTAAATTCTTCATATCATTGGAAAATGAGACACGATAAAGGGGTGAGCTCAAACGCTTAGTAAGAGTAAGTAATACAACGAAATCTAACATAAACATTAGGCATGGTGAATAATTAAAAACACATTCCTTTATAAATAATAAATATGAACACTTTTTGGCAGGAATATGAGCTGAGTAAATAAGGCCACAATAAAACATATTCATGGGTATTTTTCTAGTCTAATAACCACACAAAATATCAATAGCTAATCTCATAATGATGGAAGGCATAATGTCGGACATCATAACCACATTGTCAAGGCCTTGTTCCAAGACTAAAAATAAGATTTTTTGAAGTCCCTATGCCAAGACATTAGTTTTCCTCATTAGACCTACCGATGCATCGAGAAGATATAGTGGGATCCACCCGTCACTTACTATGTCCAATGAATTTCTCATATGAAAAGGTTTAAACATAACATAATCATTTGTATTAAAACTAGCATACGAAATGTCAATACTTTATTTATAAACCATGAATGGTATAAAAATAACACATCCATAGTCTAACATAGCTCATTCAATACAATATGGAAGATTTTATTATACAAAATCAACCTCAATCGAGAATACGAAGGATATTTAAATATATGAAAATAATCATCAAGACTATTTGAGAGAAATATCCCCCTATTTCTTGAAAACATTTAAAAGTCACACTATTTATCAAGAAGTCTTCTAAAATATATTTATGAATCAATGGGTCCCATATCACTTGGAAACTTTTATAATGAATTTTTATTTGAAAACGTTAATGTCCATATAAATAAATCCTTCAAACAATTTTTGAAATATGACATTGATGAGAAAGATTTAGAAGAATAAATCATTAAAACATTTAAAAATGATATTTTAGTTAGTGTTTCTATCAAAATGAGATATGCTTGAATACGAATAATTGAGGTAATAAAAAGTTTATAATATCATGAGAATAAAGTATTTCTTGATATATTATGTCAAGGGATAGTATATACACCATATAAAAGTGAATTGGTGCATAACAACAAAGAAGTCTCAATGGAATGTAAATTGAGATAAAGTCCCTTATAAAGACTACGTCCTTAGGTTAAGGATAATTAAATGAAAAAATTATGTATGGAAAATATAAATAAACTCAATATGATTATATATTCAGTGTAAATAATTCAATTGAAACTCCCACATATTCTTGTAAAAACTACACCAATGATTTGGATGTTTATCTCAATGAATAGAAATTGAGTTAAGATTACTCTTATAAAGTTCATATCAATGACTTGAGAAATTATAAATGAAGTGATTATGTGTATCAAAATTATATCCACATAAAGAGGAGAGTAAATTACTACATAAATAATAAATAGTGATTCCACACATAATCTTGGAGTAAAATAATCAATGAAGTGTGTGTAAAGCCCAATGAATGGAAATTGAAATTTGAAATTCCCTTACTAATTTGGTAACTTACAAAACATACAACCCATGAAATAAGTATCATACAATGAAGATGTAAATGCCCATAAATTAATGTATATTACACCAAGAATACAATTATGGTCAGTACATACACCACAAAAAAGAAAATAGTGGCCAATATTGCATGAATCTCACTGGAATAAAAAGTGAGATGAAAAACCCTTACTTTGTTGTAATCCTTCGAGTCGTATGACCAAAATTTAATAACCACAAAATTAATCAAAGAATACCATTAATATAATGATAATATATATCAAATGCCAGTACACAATTCACCGCAGGCAATAAATAAGTGGTGAACAATTGAAATCTCATGGAATTGAAAGTGAGATAAGAAACCCTTTACCTCAAGTCAGACTTGTCTTGTATGTTCCTTATTCATCTTGAATAATAAAATCAAGTTAATATATAATTTATTAAGAAAATTTTTCAAGTTTATTATTCCTTTTATGTCACTTATTTCCTTTCTATAACAAATAGTTAATTATTTGAGTTCATATTGGATATTTTATCGATGTTCGGAACTTGAGTCAAAAATGAACTTCTTATAATTACAATTTTTCCTTGTGGTAAAAATTCCTTTATCCACAGAATGATATACATGATTTAGATATCATATATATATATATATTATATTCTGTATAGATATGTATTTATAACAGTACATAACATTTGGATATAAGAAATGAAATTTATTGTTCCTGGAGACGGTAAGTCGTACGTACACATGAACGCTACTTCCATTTCTATTTTGTATTTTTATGGAATTAAAACATAGTGATACATAGGTATATTATAATTCCACTATAATATCATATATAATATCAGTAAATACATCCTTTATATGTCCCATATAAGGAATTAACAATTCATATCATTTTGAGGGGGAGGTAGTCCGCACTTTCTCAAATGAAATTATCACGTTTTACTCATAATAGAAACCATAAAATAATGATATAAATGGAAAATAAAGAAGAATAAATAAAACAAAAAAATAATATATATATCATATATAAATATTGTGTCATCTTAATGGCCACCATGAGAGGAGGTAGGATATAATCGAATAATCATCATTTCGTCCGGCGTTAGTTTTCCATCCACAGAAATCGTATGTTATTCACCCATTAGATGGAGGTGTGTATAAGTATAGTTAGAATAATTCTCATAAAAATATCCTAGTATATTGAGGATACTTTTTTGTAATAAAATAAAGTAATAAAAAGAGTTTTTTTGGTTCGATTAGAAAAATAAGACAAAATAAAACAAAATAATTTAAGAGAAAGCGTTACGTATAATTTGGGTAACTTCATTTGGTTTGAACCAAAATGACTTCTTGAAGTGCCTTATGCCTAAGTTAAGGCTTATAGTAGGAATATATGGATCCTGAGAGATTATTTGGGTAGGGTTTGAAAAATTTAAGGGGCATGAGAGGTGTGTGGAATGTGTTATAAGTGGTGTCCTTTTATAAGGGGGAGGAGGGCCTCTTTAAGAAAGTGTGAAACTATTATTTTATTATATAGTGTTATTCGGTTCCTAAAGGTCCCAAAATAATTAAAGTAGAATATAAGATGACTCATTGTACAAATAAAATCATCCAATATTAATTAGACTGGTTTTGGATATTATTTTAATATTAATAATCATATTTATTTAAATCATTTATTAATGTGGTAAATACTACATCATTATTGTGTCATAAATAATTAAATTTATCTGATGTCTAAAAATTATATAAAAATAACCATAATGTAAGAAATATTTTTATCTTTCCAATTATTATTTATAGACTAAAATATGACTTTTATAACCCCATGTAAAAATTGATATACTAAAAGGTATTTTTAAATTTCATTTTTGTCTTTACTTTAAGTTAATTAAAATAAAGTGTCATTATCATTCTTAAATGGATCCATGGGGTCCCAAAATCGACCCAAAGATTCCCATGGTCGGTCATGACTCATTAAATAAGGTTAGGATAAGTTTTAAAGTAATTTTGTTTTATTATAATATTCTTTTTACCTTGAATTACCCTATTTACCATTAACTGCAGTAAATAAAAGTCAAAAGTTACTATTCACAAAAAATTATTTTTCTCTTATTGAACAAAATTTTAATTAATAATAACAACTATGTATGTCATATTTTAAATATTCAATTCATAGAATTAGTAAAATTCCTTTTAAATGAAAAAGTCTGTTTTAAACTACCACTAAGTGGTTTTACTATTCCTCAAAAATCGATGTTTTTTAGAAAAATACCTAAACATCAGCCTAAGATATATTTAATATTATGAATTAAGAAATGATTTCTATTTTTCCATTTGAAAACATAGAAGTTTAATTAATTAATTTAAAATTATTTCCCGTTGTCAAAACAAATAGCGTGTTTTTATTAAACGATAACTATCAAAATATTGACAGTTGTTTATGTATAATTTCAATGTGAAATTAATTACAACAACCAACATTGGATTAAATGGTAAAAATATAATCTAATTATACTTCCAATCCATTCAAATGTATAATTGAACAATATAAATTATTTTTATTAAAAAATTTGTTTTCAATTAAAATTTAGTATTTTTTCACTATTCACCCAAAAATGAAAGTTACCATAAAAACACCAAAAATTTATCAAAACTATATTTTTATGTTTTTATTCTAGATAAGTAGTTGATTTTTTCAAATTGAATATATAAAAGTGTCAAATATTGTATTTAAAAGAGGTTTACCATTAAAAGGGGGAAAATAGCATTTTTGAAAAATACTTACTTTATCTGAAAAATGAATTTGTTCTTATATTATTTCTAAGAAACACATAATTTGGATGTTAAAATTATATGGAATATATATAATTAAAAATTCAGTTACTACTATTCATAACTACTTTTGAACAGCAAGTTTGGTAAGTCATCGTGTGCTCGAACTCAGTGGTGTGTGAGGTATAAGATATTGAATTTAAAGAAAATAACATACTATGAAATCTTGGGGTGTTACATTATCCCCAACTTTTGGAAATTGAATCCTTGAAATTTTAAAATTGATCTTGGGAACTTCATTGAAAGTCCCACATCAGAAAAAGCATCTACAAAACTATCTCTTTAAAAGAAAGAATGAGAAGTACAAAGGTCACCCGAGATAACCCATACTTGGATTCCATGTAGGAAAACATGGATATGGAAGATAAACAAAGTGTCAATTTCTGGTGGAGAGTGATAAAAAACATGATCAAGAAAAAGTTGACAACAAGAAAACTACAAACTTGTGAATGGATAAATGTTCATTAGTTTCCTAGTATGAAAAGTAGACGGATAAATTGTTATTTGTTTTTTGTTCTATTTCATAATGTTGAGAAATTTATATATGAGATTGACTAAGAACATAAAGGTATATACTTACTTTTTTAGTATGTTTTAATCCTTTAATAAATTTCTACCACTAACTCATTTTTATAAAATGATGAGTATTCATGATGACTTGGTCACATCAGAAGCACTAGAATCACATAATCTGAGAAGGATAAACCATATATATTTACCATGTCTTTATAGATTAAAAAAACCAAATTGGTTAAAAAATATCAGATGATCCCCAAAAAGGATAATACTTTATAGAAAGAAATACTAATCTTAATTTCTAAAATTAAACCAACAATACCCAAAGTTCAATAAATACCATTTGGTAAACATCTGTCCATAAAATATTTTAATATAATCCAAACTAATATTGAATCCCAAAACATAGAAGAATTTTCTTAAGTAGTTTTCCACGTTAAATTGTATCTCTAAAGAATGTCGACTAATCATAAAGTCGTATACTTAAAAGTAATTAACACAATCACATATTCTCTATGATAGGTTAATAATTTCCATAAATAACACAAATTTCTATAAATACAAAATAAAAACATAGGTAAAAACCCACCATTACTCTTAAAATTAAATCCTATAGTATTCTTTTTTCATTAGGCATATAGTATTCCCAATAGAGAGAATGTCTTCCAAAATAACATTTATCACTTAATCACCAAATCATTTTATTATACCAAGAATATCCATTTAATAAGACATAAGATCCCAAATAAACTTATTATTGATCAATAAAATCATTTAACTAAAAACAATTAGACACACTAACCAGGGACTTCACATAGTCTAGTGGTGGGCGATAAATCCCAATCGCACTATGGTTGTGGGTTCGATTCCCGCAGCTTTGTCCGACAAGATGGGATGTCACATGGTCTGCATGTTGTCCCTTTTTCAAAAATTATATAATTTTATAATATTCCCAAAATGAGATATATTCCTCAAAACAACTATAACATAATTTCATCACAAATTTTATCTCATACCTCGCATTTTCGTTCCAAAATTTAATATCTTCTAACGGCCTCAAAATCAATGATCATATAAAACCAAATGGTTATTTATTAATCTGTCCACAAGAGAAAAGATAATTCTTCCTCAAATATCATTTTCACATGAAAAACTACAAGCTTACAAGTACAATAGGAAAGTCTTCCAATGTAATCCCATCACCAAAGAGCACTAATACTTTTTAAACATTTCTCCATCAATTTATTTCAACATAGATTATTCCTTTGACCACGAGAATATCCTATTGAATAGTTCATTCACTCATGTAATGGCCAGGTCCCTTAAATTTGCGTCAAATGACTGTAAATGGATTCTTTGGACCATTTTTGATTTCTTCCATAGTGCTCTTCATTTTTCCTCATCAATTCTTTATTTATGTCCACATTTCTCACACATAAAGCATTTCTTTGTTCCATTAAGACACCTTCCTAAGTGTCTCCTTCCACATTTCCTACATGATGTAAAATGTGCTTTATTTTCTCCATGGTATTAACTGCAGGAGCTCTTATCATTCACCACTTTTCTCTTCCTTGTTGAGTCTGGTAGTTGGTTAATATATATGTTGTTGATCATATTTTTTGAAAACTGATTCTGCAGAAACATGATATCTTTTATGCATATCAACATTCCAATTTTTTTCTCATTTCCACCACCGTTCCAACCCTGTACATCATGCTCAATGTTACTATTACTTCCTTGGAATCTAGCCATTGACTAAAACCAGAAAGCATTGTGTGAGTAATAATAGTCATAAAATCATTTAGAAAATATCATAACACCTTATTTTCAATTAAAAACACCATAGGATTAACCAAAATCATTTATTCTCAAATTATATTCATATCCTTAAAATCATTTTTTAATAAAGAATGAAAATTATTCTAAGTATATCCCATGGGAGTTTCATAACCAAGACTGAAGCAAGGCTCATTGTCATGTATCAGGATACCTCAGGTCAAGCCCGAAACACCTTGTTGGAGTTTTCACTCCTAGGTACATCTCTCCCAGAGCCGCCTCCACCTACTTGTATGCAGACAGGGATGTACTTCTTGAAAAATACACAAAATCCTTACATTTTCAAGATTCTAGGAAGTTATTCTATACAAATTCTCAAAGTATATCTTAGGGTAATGTGATCTAATAAGAGTTTATCTAAATCTAGTTTCCAAGGTTTGAACTAAACTTCCTCTGATACCAACTGTAATACCCTGGCCCCAGAATCCAAAAGATGGTGCATTGTTTTAATACATTGGCATGATTACAAGGAATAAAGTCATGAAGGACTGAACAGTTTAGTAGTATTGGAAATAAGAATCATAGATAATTTCCACATTAGAACTTGAAAATAAAAAGTGCACTAATTTATTCCATTAGAAACATCCAAGCTTCCAAGATTATTCATGCAAGTAACTCATTACTAACTTCTTCATATCCTGGGAAAATGAAACACGAGAAAGGGGAGAGCTTAAACACTCAGTAAGAGTAAGAAATATAGAGGAAGATAACATAAAAATTAGGCATGGTGAATAATTGAAAACACATGACTTTAAAAATAATAAACATGAACACTTTGTGGTACGAATATGAGCTGAGTAAATAATGCCATAATAAATCATAGTCATGGGTATTATACTAGTCAAATAACCACATGAAATATCAATATCTAATATCATAATGATGAAATTCATAATGTCGTACATCAAAACCACATAGTTAAGGCCTTGTGCCAAGACTACAAATAAGATTTTGTCAAGGCCTCGTGCCAAGACACTAGTTTGTCTTATAAGACCAAATGATGCATCAAAGAGCTATAGTGGGCTCCACCCATCACTTACTAAGTCCAACGCATTCCTCATATGAAAAGATTTAAATCTAACATAAACATTCGTATTAAAACTAGCATACTAAATGTAAATACTTTATCCTTATACCATGAATGTTATATAAATAACACATCCACAGTCAAAAATATCTCATTCAATACAATATGGATTATTCTATTATAATAAATCAACCTCAATCAAGAATAATGAATTATATTGACATAGATGAAAATAATCATCAAGATTATTTGAAAGAAATATCCCTCTTTTCTTAAAAACATTTAAAAGTTGCATTATTTATCAAGAAGCCTTTTAAAATAGATTTTTGAATCAATGTGTCCCATACCACATTGAAACTTTTAAAAGGATTTTTAATTTGAAAATATTAATTTCCATATAAATAAATCATAAAAACATTTTTAAAACAAGGACATTGATGAGAAATAAGTATAAGAATAAATCTTTTATACATTTAAAAATGATATTTTTTTAGAGTTTATAACCAAATGAAAGACGCTTGAATAAAAATAATTGAGGTAATGAAAACATTATAATATCATGATAATAAAGTATTTCATGATATACTATGTCAAGGGATAGTATATAATCCATATAAATGTGAATTGGTGAATAAAAATAAACATGTCTAAATGGAATGTAAATTTAGATAAACTCCCACATAAAGACTGTATCCTTAGGTTAAGGATAAATCAATGACATAATTATGTGTGAAAAATATAAATACACTCAATATGATTATATATTTATTTTAAATAAATCATAGGACATTCACACATATTCTTGTTAAAACAACACCAATGATTTGGATGTTTAACTCTATGAATGGAAATTGAGTTAAGATTACTCTTATAAAGTACATATCAATGTCTTGAGAAATTATAAATGTATTGATTTTGTGTATCAAAAGTATATCCAAAAAAATGGGTGTGTAAATTAGTACATAAATAATAAATAGTGCTTCCACACAAAATCTTGGAGTAAAATAATCAATGATGTTTGGGTAAAGCCCAATGAATAGAAATTGTAATTTGAAATTCCCTTAAGGATTTGGTAACTTACGAAACATACACCCCATGATAGAAGGATCATAAAATGAATATGTAAATACTAATAAATTAAATTATAATACACCGATAATACAATCATGGGAAGTACATAGACCACAAAAAATGAAATAGTGTCCAATATAGCATGAATCTCTAGGGAATAAAAAGTGAGATGAAAAACCCTTACTTCATTGTAATCATTCGAGTCGTATGACCAAAAGTTAATAACCACCAAATTAATCATAGAATACATTGAATATCATGATAATATATTTCAAATGGCAGTACAAAATACACCTCACTCAATAAATAAGTGTCCAACAGTGGAAATCGCACGGAATTAAAAATTATATAAGAAACCCATTAACTCAATTATGACTTGTCGTGTAAGTTCCTTGTTCTTCCTGAATAATAAACAGAATTTAATTTCAACTTGATTAAGAACATTTTTCAAGTTTATTATTCGTTTTATATAACTTATTACCTTTCTATGACAAATGGTTAATTATTTTAGTTCATATTGGATATTTTATCGATGTTCGGAACTCGAGTAAAAAATGAACATGTTATAATTACAATTTTTCCATGTGGTCAAAAGTCCATTATCTCCAGAGTGATATGCATGATTTAGATTTCATATATATATATTATATATTCATTATATATATTAATTTATTACATTGCATAACATTTGGATATAAGAAATTAAATGTACCGTTCATGGAGACAGTAAGTCGTACGTACGCATGAACGCTGCTTCCAATTCTATTTTGTATTTTAATGGAATTAAAACATAATGATACATAGGTATATTATAATTCCAGTATAATATCATAAATAATATCATTAAATACATCATTTATACATCCAACATAAGGCATTAACGAGTCATATCATTTTGAGGGCGCAGTAGTCCCCACTTCTTCAAATGAAATTATCACGTTTTACCCATAATGGAAACCATAAAATAATGATATAAATTGAAGATACATAAACATAAAAAAAATATAAACATAATATATATATAATATATAAATACAGTTTCATCTTAATGGCCACCATGAGAGGCTGTATGAGATAATCAAACAATCATCGTTTCGTGAGGCGTTAGTTTTCCATCCACAGAAACTTTATGTTATTCACCCATTAGATAGAGGTGTGGGTAAGTGTAGTAAGAATCATTATAATAAAAAAATCCTAGTATATTGAGTATACTGGTTTTTTATAAAATAAAGGAATAAAAAGAGTTTAGTGGGTTGGAGAAATAAAATAAAACAAAATAAAACAAAATAATTTAAGAGAAAGCATTACCTTTAATTTGGGTTACATCCATTGGTTTGAACCAAAAGGACTTCTTTATGTGCCTTCTGCCTAAGTTAAGACTTCTAGGAGTCATAGGAGGATCATGGGAGACTATTTGCGTAGGTTTTGGATGATCCAAGGGGATTTAGAGGTGTATGGAATGGGTTAGAAGTGTTGTCCTTTTATAAGGGGGGAGGAAGGGCTCTTTAGGAAAGTGTGAAAATATTATTTTATTATATAGTGTTATTCAGTTCCTAAAAGTCCAAAACTAATTAAAGTAAAATATAAAAGGACTAATTGTCAAAATAAAATCATCCAATTAGAATTGGATAGGTTTTGGATATTATTTTAATATTAATAATCATATTTATTTAAATCATTTATTAGTGAGGTAAATAATACATCATTATTGTGTCATTAATAATTTAATTTATATGATGTCTAAAAATTATAAAAAAATACCATAATGTAGGAAATCTTTTTATGTTTCCAATTATTATTTATAGTAAAAATATTACTTATATATCCCCATTTGAAAATTTATATTCTAAAAGATATTTTTTAATGTCATTTTTGGATTTACTTTAAGTTAATTAAAATAAAGTGTCATTATCATTATTAAGTGGCTTCATGGTGTCCCAAAATCAACCCAAGGATGAAAAAGGTCATAATAACTCCTCCAATAAAGTTAGGATATGTTTTAAGGTAATTTTTTATTATTATTATATTCTTTTTAAATTGAATTACCTTATTTACCTTTAACTACGGTAAATAAAAGTCAAAAGTTACTATTCACAAAAAATTATTTTCATCTTATTGAACCACATTTTACTTACTAATGACAACCATGTATGTCGTATTGTCAAAATTCAATTCACAAAAGAAATAAAATTCCATTTAAATGAAAAATTCATTTTTTAAACTACTACTAAGTGGTTTTACTATTCATCAAAAATTAATGTTTTTCAGAAAAATAAAAAAACATCAGCCTAAAATATATTTGATATTATGAATTTAAAAATGATGAATATTTTAAATAATTCAAAACATCAAAGTTGCATTAATTAATAGAAAATTAATTCCCATTGTCAAAACAAATAGCGTGTTTTTACGAAACAATAACTATCAAAAGATTGGCAGTTGTTTATGTATAAATTCAAAGTGAAATTAATTCCAGTTACCAACATTGGATTAAATGGTAAAACATAATATAATTATAAATTCAAACCATTAAAATGTATAATTTAACATTATTAATTATTTTGATTAAAAAATTTCTTTTCAATTAAAATTTAGTATTTTTTCACTATTCACCCAAAAATGAAAGTTATCAGAAAAACACCAAAAATTTATCGAAACTAAATTTTTATGTTTGGGTTCTAGATAAGATGTTTATTTTGTCAAATAAAATATATAAAAGTGTCAAATATAGGATTTAAAAGGGGTTTACCATTAAAAGGATGTAAAATAGCATTTTTTAAAAATACTTCCTTTGTCCAAAAAAATGAATTTGTTCTTATATTATGTCAAAGAAACACATAATATGGATGTTAAGATTATATGGAATATATATAATTCAAAATTCAGTTAATACTACTCATGACTGCTTTTGAATGGCTAGTTTGGTAAGTCATCATGCGCTTGAACTCGGTGTTGTGTGAGGTGCAAGCTATTGAATTTAATGAAAATAACTTACTATGAAACCTTGTGGTGTTAAAACTAATGAAACATTGATCAGATCATAGTTTTAAGATTCTTCTTCCATTTTTGTTTATAGGTATCTCCTTCCCAAAAATTTCATTATTCTCCATCTAGTTTAATTTTATGATAACTTTTTCAGGTATTTGTTTTATTTAAAAAATACCACATTAATTATCTTGGAAGGTAATTCAATTTTGATATTGAATACCAAAATATTTCCTTAAATCATTTCAATGATAAATTTGATCATTTGAATGAAAATAAATCTATTTTCTGGTTCTAGATTCTTATGTAAAAGGCATATTTATCTCACATGGTCATGGTGAAACTCACCAACAATAATATGCCTATTGTGTGAGATTTTGTTTAAAATTTTCCAAATATAGTTATTTTTTCTACCACTATATCATGAATATGAGTTTTCAATAGATCCCATACATGGTTATACAACTATTTCAAATGAATTATATATATTTTCCCAAATTGAGTTGTAGGAAATGAAGAAGAAACTCAAGAAAAATCTTGACAAGTGATTCATTTCACCATGTTCATTACCATGATGTGTTATGGTTCTTGTTTAAGAAGATAAATATATCAAAGTGACTCTACATTGATTGTCGATAACATTATAAAAACACTACTCTTTATTACACATTAATAAATGTTTTATTAAATATAATTACACTAAAAACAACACACAAGGTCGATAGGTATAGTGTATTTGTAAATTTAGCTACATTACATAACAACACAAACATGAAAAGAAAAATCTTTTTTGAAAACTTCATTAACATGACTGAAAAATTCCTTTGTACTTAACACTGCATAGGATAACTTGAGAACATTCATAAGAAAGGGGTGAGATATAAAGCCCAGTAATGGAACAAAAAAGAAATATCACAAGGAAGAAAATACATGTTAGATAATAATCATATCAATTGATCATAAAAGTAAAATTAATAATATTTCATGATGTTTCATGATATTCAAAACATGAGAAATGTGGCAATAACATAAAACACACCATAATAAACATTGGTCAAGGCTAAACCATCAATAATTCCTGGTGGAAATGGTCTCATAAAAGAGTGAGGTAAAACCATATCCTAACATGATGTATCATGATCCTACACATTACCTAGTGCATTTCAACACTATCAAGTCACAACCTTCATAATCATTTCATTATCATACTTCAGTGTGCCACGTAGATTATATAACATGAATCCATTCAACGTCATAATTCATTCCACAATAAATGAATGTAGAATAAATAAATGTATGTTAGTATTTAATATGTACATGTGAACAAAGGTGAATACCCTTGACAGGGAAATGGTTATGGTATTCACTACAGAAATTTTTTGGAATGGAAAATTGTGGTGCAATTTCGGAAAAATAACAACATCATATAGAAATCCATAAGATGGATGAATAATAGAGAAAGTGGTACGTTAGAATTTAAATATTAAATTTATATTAATAGGTAAATATAATGACATTATACAACATAAGTAATTAAAAATAAAGGGCATAACTTAATAAAGATACTTCAAGATGTCGGAGGGAGGAAAGAAACCTTACAAAATTTCAGCATTGAAACTGGTGTACATAACAGTTCATTGAGGTTCAAATGAGAGTGAAAGGGGGTATCATCATTTAAAAATATAATTTATAGTAATATGGATATTTAATAACATATTAAAACATAGGAAAAAAGAAATTAAAAGACAAAACATAAGTGAAATTCTTGATAAAAGAGGAGGGTGGAAGATCCCATACAGAATTTTGGCATAGTAACAGCTTACAAAATGGTCAAAATGAGATAATATAAATAGTATCTCATTAAAATAACATTATTTTTACATTAATAAAATCACATTAAATTAATCAAAAATATAAGCGATTGAAATTAAAAAGACTAATTTCAATGAAGATTCTTGAATTGAAAGAAAGAGAGCAAGGTAAGGATCCCATACTTGAATGTGTGACTTCAAATGCTTAAGAGGAGTTTCATGAAGGCTCGGTGGTTCTTTGATGTTTTTGAATCACTATAATTTTTCATGTTTTCTGGGTGATTTGGTTCGTGTTGCTGATCAGTGGCATTTGATTTTCTGGTTTTGTGATTTTCTGTGGTGCGGGTGATGGTCTCGTTGCCCCCTGAATTTGCGTCTACGACGTCGGGTTCTCGATGGCGTTGCTGGTGGTGGCGACGACGGACGTCGGTGATGCTCGCCGGTGATCCAGTGATGTGGCGCTCTAGGCGGTGCAGGCTCACGGCTCGAGGGTTTTGGTGATGATGGTGAATAGTTTGATGGGGACGTCGGTTCAGCAGACGAGGTGCTCTGGAATGCGTGATGGTGGATGGTGATGGGATTTACTGTTGAGGGTTCTCATGGCTTGAGGTTTCCTCGGGTCCTATAACTTTTTGAATTTTGAATTGTGTTGTTATGGTTACAGCTTACCCATAAAGCGGGTATTTTGAAAATCCAAAAAAAAGAGAATTTTCAGTCCTAATGAGGACTCTAGGGAGTATAGTAAGAGTATGGTCATGCTCCAAAGAGTTATAGGCAGGATGATTTTGATATTGGGTGTGTTTATATAGGAAATGATGGGGATTTCTTTTATAAGTTCTTTTTCAACACTATATAAAACAAATATTCAAAGCCATAAACCATGTCATGTTTTTTGCCCATAGTTTCCCAAAAATAGTAGTGAGTTAATTTATTTTATTGTGAAAAGGTCGTAGTATAATAAAATAATTCCCTTGCTTATGTGGAGGTCTGTCAAACTCTCAAAAAATAATTTTAAAATATAAAAATATATTATAAGTTGTTGAGGATTCATTAAGGCCCTATGAAAATAATAAAATATATATAAAATTACATTATTATAAACTAAAAACATACATTTGGGAAAGTATAAAATTTATAGTATTCATTATGTCACTATAAAGCCTTTATGATGTCATAAAACACATTGTATACTTATATTGTATTTTATTTTAAACCAAAAATCTGACTATCATAGAAAATTATGAAAAAATCACCATTGGAAAATTTTGATTATCTAAATCCAAAAATAATATTCATTTTATCAAATTAAATTTCAAAATATCTGAATTTTCACTTTATAAAATAAAATGGCATTTATTGAAAATTTACAGGTTTTGACATTAATAGTTTTCAAACCCTGATAAAAACTGCCTTTGACTTAATAAAAATTATATGATCATTTATATACAATAAAATTTATTTAATAATAATATTTTTTAAAAATACTATTTATTTCAAAAATCCATGAATTCATCAAAATTAATTGCTCAATTGAATTTAAATATTAACCAAATGTACAATTTATTCATTAATTTTTTTTAAATTTTAAAAATAATAGGATGAAAATATATTAATTAAAAAATAATGTTATATTATATTTCTAGGTTCTTGGTACATATCTCTTTACTACAACATAATACACCCTATGAGTATGGTGTGTGATGGTGGGGCATTCAGGGGTTATTCAGTGAACATGATTTGGGTCATGATCTTGTCGAGCTAGAACTTATCTTGTTAATAGTTTATCTTATGGATAAGTAGTTTGATATAATATTGGGATTGGTCTAGGAAAAATCCCTTAAATTATATCTCTAATGGAAGCTTCGATAAATGGGCTTCAAAGGGTACAATCCTACTGGTTATGTCCATCACTTTCTTTGTTTGTTCCAAAAGGATTTGATAAAACCCTATATGTAGACTAGTCATTTGATCACATTTCAATGACTATATTATCAACATTAAAGAAACATAACCATAATTTAAATCACATTCAATAGAATACAACAAAATAAGTTAATATATTTTCTATTTGATTAAAACAAAAACTATAATTTAATTCATAATATTTCAGGTCATTGCAATATTCCCCCATTTAAGAATTTTACCCTCAAAATAAAATTTTCCCATAATAAAAAAGAAGAGGGTAACTCTTCTTCATCACCTACTATGGTTCCCACATTGCTTCTTAAAAGTTTTTGTTTTGGAATTAGACTATTATGTGTGGAATTCTCTTATTTCATAGAACTTTTTTCTACGATCTTAGAACTTCACTAGATACTTCTAATAGGAAATATCATTCTCCAATGGTTACACCTATGGAATTAGTACATGTGAGGGTTCTGGTATGTACTTTCTTAAGAGGGATACATGGAATATATATTTTACTTGAGACGGGTCTGGTGTTAGTTCTATTCGATAGGACATTGCTCTGATGTGATCAAGGATCTCAAAAGGGATGATATACCATATAATAAGCTTTCCCTTCCTCCAAAATATCATATCTATTTTCTATGAAGATATGCAGAGGAATACCATATCTCCAACATCGAACTCTAGGTCACATTGACAATTGATAACATAGATATTTTGTTGGCTATGAGTAGCAATAATGTATTACTGGATGGTCTTAAACTAATCATTTATTCGACCATTTCATGACTTCATTCCCCAAAATCATCCCAAAATGTTAGTTTTCTTCACCTATTCTTGTAAATAGATTCATAGGGAACCATTTGGATGACCTAGTGGACACTGTTGTTGTAAGAGAACTCATCCAAAGTATAATATTAATCTTATATTCCTCTGAATTCCACTGAGCAGAATCTCTACATTTCCTAAAGTGTTTGGTTAGTCTTCTTAGATTGGATATCAGTTTGGGGGTGATAATCCATACTGATGTTCATCTCAGTGTTTAGAGAATACTGGAGGCTTTTCAGAAACATATACGTGAATCTTAGATCTCATTAAAATAAAATTGATAGTGGTATTCCATGAAGCTTGATTACTTCCTTGATGTATATATGTGATAGTAGATCTATTGAGAATTTTTCTCATATCTCAATAAAGTGTTTAGTCTTTGTAAGATGATTCACCACAACACATATAGCATTATTTCTTCTTGATTTATTTTTAAAATCCGAGAGAAAGTGCATTGTGATTTATTACCATTTCTATGTAGGTATGGATAATGGTTTCATCAACCCTGTGGATTTTTTCTTTTATTCTTTTAATAGATTTCATGCAATACATCTTGATATATATTCTATGATATCCTTTTTCATATTTTCCCACTAATAGTGTTATTAGAGATCTTGATACATCATTGTGCTTCTAAGGTGGTTGGAGAAATTCAAACTTTGTGCAACATCAAATAGTTCCCTCATTAACATAGGATTTGATAGAACACAAATACAGACCAAAATAACAAAATTCATCTTCATTAACATTGACCTCTAAGGATTTCTATTTTCTTATAGTTTCCACTTTCTTATAAATTTTCATATTATCTTTTTGATCATAAATTAGACTTCCAAAAGGACAAGGTTGATAAATCATTTATGATATGATTGATGATGTTATATTAATTATGCTTCCCATTTCCATCCTCTCTAAATCTAAGAAGATCATATCCTTCTCAATTCTCATTGATGATAGGATTGTTGGATCCTTTCTACTTAGATCATCCTCAAATTGTTTTTGTTTCCAAGGATTTTACTATATTGAGATTGATTAATCGTTGATGATATTTAATCATATTTGATGGAGCATATTCATCTCTTTTTTTGAGAATATATATTTAATAAATTTTTGATCCAAATATATTTCACACTTCTCACCAATGAGATAATGCCATAAAAGTTTCAAAGTGAATATCAAATCTTCCAACTCTATATCATGGGTGGGATAGATTGTCTTGTGATATATAAACTTTCATGAGATGTAGGAAATGAATTGGTCATTTTTCATCAAACACACATCACAATCCCTTCATCAAATCATCACTAAAAAATAAAAAAAGATCCAAAATTGTGGGTATTGTGATAATAGGGCTAGTGATAAGCCTCTTATTCATCTCCATGAATATTTATTCACATTCATCATTCCCAAAAAAACATGAATAATTTCCAAGTAAGCTTGGTAATAGGGTTTGAAAGTCATGGGAAATCAATCCCAAATCAGAGATAATATCATGCTAACCCAAGGAATCTATAGATATTTGTCACGAATTTTGGAATCTTCCATTCTTAAATTGATATTATCTTTCAAGGATCCATAGGTATCCCATTTATTATCATGATATTCCCTAAAAATGATATTTTCTTTAACTATAACTCAGACTTTATGTACCTTACAATAGAGATTATCCTTTTGCAAGGACTTTATCATAGTGATCATATACTCCTCAAGATCCTCCTTGGTTTTGGAGTAAATTATAATATCTTCTGTAAAGACTACAAAAACATTTAGGTAATCTCTAGAGACTATATTCATCAAGTCTATGAACATTAATGGGGTACTAGTGATTCCTAAATGCAACACTATGAACTCATGGTTCTCGTACCTTATACAAAAATTATTCTTGGGGATATTATCCTTCTTCACCCTCACTAGGTAATATCCTGACCAAAGATCAAACTTGGAGATGTATTATGATCTATGTAGCTGATTGAACAAAACATAAATTTGTATAAAAGGATACCTATTTGTTATCATGATCTTATATAGAACATGATAATCAATGAAAAGGCACATTGACCCATCCTTCATCATGATGAAGAAGACCGATGCACCCCATGGAGAAGCACTTGAGAGTATAAACCATATTTCAAGATTCTCTTATTTCTTTAGCTTCTCAGGTTCTACGAAATCCATTCACTAGAGAGTCTTAGATACTGGAAACATGCCTTATATAATCTAAATAAAAAATTATACATCTCATTTAGGGGAAATACCAGGAAATTCCTTGGGAACCACATCAGTGAGTTACCTTATAATAAGAATTCCTTAGAGGTTGATCCCTTTCTTATACTCAATAATTTGATCTAGATATGCTTTCCCATAGGTCAATAATATCCATGTTTAAGATGATGGTGCTAAATAAGATTCATCCTCATCCTTGAAATTGTATAGAATCGGGGGTCGACTCTATATATGGAGAGTGATTTCCCTCACATAGAAATTTTTATTGGATCTATATAGGGAAATCCAATCCATGCCCAAAATTTCATCAAATTCCAATAAAGGGAGACGTATAATATATTCAAGAAGAAAACTCTCACAAACTTAAAAATGTGGTATGTTACTCATATAATTTTATTCTAATGATTTAATTTCATTATATGTGGAGATTAATTTTCATAGAAAAAATAAAAGATATACTAGTGGGACATTAATTCAAATGACAAACACTAATTTTAAGTTGTAGTTACATGTAATTCATTTTTCATTATCCATATCAATATAGGAGTCTCTATTATTTCTTGATCATGGATATTGTTGATTCTCATCATGCCTCTCATCCCTTGTAGTAGAGAATTGTCTTTCATAATTCTCAACATCTCCTCATTTATGACATAGATTGTATATGAAGAGATAAATTGACCTTTTTTCACCCATCTTAATATAAATTTTTTCATGGAAATTGGTTAATTTTTCCCTGTCTTTATACACATAAAAAATATACTCATCCCCTTGTGACATTCCCATTGGTGGATCCTTCCCCACATGTTTCTTAAAGGAACTTGGGTCTTCTTTACATTATCAACTTTATCAGATGGCCTTTCATGAGATTTCATAATCTTCTTCCTTGATGTCCAAATGAATTCAAAAATATTTCCAATTTTTATTTGTGATTTTTGATAGTTGGTTTGGAAAAATAATGATATGTTCTGCTTGAGATCTTTTCTAATTGGGAATATCATTTGGGAAGTCAACACACTCTCCATTTCATTGGTTGTTAACATGATTCCAACTATTTTCGTCCATTGGATAGATTAAAAATGGATAATTTGGGATGAGTATCTTAAACAATTAGAGATTTAATATGGGGTTCAATGAAATTAAAGTGATAACTTATAAATTACATTTATCTCCTTAACTTATGAGTTTCTTGGATTAAATCTATGTTGTCCATGATATATCTCTTAACATACATTCATATAGGAATTTTTGTTCTCTTAATAATGGTTTGTATTGAACTTATGGATTTTCAAAAAAAAATCCATTAGTAGTTTCAAACCAGTTTCACAATAAGACCCATTTTTTTGTACCCAGTTACCTAGAGACATGCCTGGAAAACAATATCGTAGTTAGTACTCCATGGTACTTCAGTTCCAAAACCACATCCATTAGAAATATCCAGATACAGATTTATTTGATTGAAAAAAAACATAATTTATACTTACCAAAGTTTAGGTATGTTTCCTTGCACTTAGTGTTTCCATGAAGGGTTTTTATTAGGGTTTTCTAATCCTAATCTCAAAAATAACTAAACATATTATATGATTTAATCAATTACAACCCTAATTTTTATTACACGTTAATAAAGTGTTTAATTAAATAAAATTATAGTTAATACAACCCCAAGTATCAGTAGGTATAGTGTATTTGGGAAATTATGTATATTAAATAACAAATTAAACATGAAAATAATCATCTTTATTGAAAATTATTTAACATGACCAAAACGTACCTTCGTACTAAACACTGCATGAGATAACATGAGGAAATACATAAGAATGGGGTGATCTATAAAGACTAATAAGGGAATAAGAAATAAATAACATGAATAATACATTATATTTTAGACAATAATAATATCATTGGATCATAAAGAGAAAATAAATAATAAGGGATGATATATGATGATAATCTTAACATGGGAAGTGTGGAAATAACTTAAAACACTGCATCATAAAAATGGGTCAAGGATAAACCGCAAATAATTCTTGTTTGAAAAATTCATATATAGGAATCATGTTAACCTCTATCCCAACATGATATATCATGACACTAAACATTACCCAGTGTAGTGGAGTGTTATCAGGGAACACCCTTCATAATCATTTAATTCTCATGATAAAGTGATCCACATATATCATATAACATGGACTTATTCAATATTATAATTCATTCTATGATCAAGGAATGTGGAATTGATATGTGTAATTCCCCAATAAATATTTAAATGCGAATAAAGATGAATACCCTTGATCGAGAAATGGTTATGGTACTCACTAGACAATTATTTTGGAATGGAAAAGTGTGGTGCAATTTTGGAAGCATAATAGCTTCATATAGAAATAAATAAAATTGTTTGATGAGATAGAAAGGGGTAACTAGTCATTTAGCTATGAAATGGATTGTATGAGGGACATGGAAGGATATTCCCTGACATATGGATATATCAATAGAAGGCATAACATAATTAATAAACGTGAAAGTATATGAGAAGGAAAGAACCCTTACAAAATGTCAGCATGATAACTGGTGTACATAAAGGTTATTAAGGGGGTTAAATGAGAGTGAAAGGGGATATCATAATTTATAAATCAAGTGGAATTTAAGGGGGATATTTTAGAACATATCCCAACAAAGGAAAAAAAGTATTAAATGACATAACATTAAATTAATTCTTGATAAAATAGGAGGGTGGAATATCCCTTATAGAATTTCGGTATAGAAGTAGCTTATATAAAGATACAAAATAGAGAAGATAAATAGTCTTTAAATCAAATACAATAAATTTTATAGTAAAATAATCATATTAAATAAATTATAGTATAACTAATTGAAATTACAAAGACAGATTTCAAGGAAGATTCATGAATTGAATGAAAGAGATGAAGGTGAGGATCCCATACTTGAATTTGTGAATACAAAGACTTGGTAAGGGATTTTTAAAGCATGGGGAACCTTAGGGGGACTCTAGGGAGAATACGAATAGTGTTTTCATGATCCAAGGTGTTTTAGTGAAAGAAAATTGGTGCTTGGGTGGGCTTATATTTAAAAGGATGGGGATTTATTTATTATTTTAGTTTTGGACACTACATAATAACATTTTCAGAACCACAAACCATCCAATGAGGCTTGCCCATGGTTTATGACAAAGGGGATTGTTTAAATTATTTTATAAGAACAATGTATGAAGATAATAAAATAATTCCCTTTCTTATGTGGAGGGGAGTCACATTCTCAAAGAAAAGATTTTAAAATATTAAAATATATAAAAGGTAATAAATAATTCAATAAATATTTATAATATAAATAAAATAAACATAAAATTATTTTATTTTAAATGAAACACATATATATCTGGATTATTATAGCTTTTATAGTATTTATTACATCACTATGAGGCCTTTAAGATGATATAAAACACACCTTATACTTATACGGTGTTTAATTTTTACAGAAGGATTGGACTGTCTCAAAAAATTATGAAAAATTCACCATAGAAAATTTTGATGTCCTGCTTGCAAAAAGTAATACTGATATTACCTCAAATTTTTTCTGAATATTTCAATATTCACTATTAAAAATAAAAACTTACATTTATTGGAAATTGATAGGTTTTGACAATAACATTTTTCAAACCCTAATAAAAATTATATTTCACTTCATAAAAATTATATGATCATTTATATTAAATAAAATCTATTTAGTAAAATATTTTAATAGAATATTATTTAGTTCAATAATACATTAATTAATCATAAGATATTTCTTTTCTAAATTTGAATATTAACCAAAAATACAACTGGTGATTTAAAATTTATTTACAAATTAACAATAATTGGATGAAAATATATTCATTACTAAATAATGAACATATTTCTATTTATAAGTTGTTGATATATATATCCCATTATTACACAAGCATATTACCTAAAATTGAGTGTGTGATTGTATGGCTATCATGGGTCATTTAGTGAACATGGTTAAAGCCATGATCTTGATGAGCTTGAACTACTCTTATAAATGATTTTTCCCATTATTTAGTTGTTGGATCTCAGGTTGGTCTTGGTCTTGATAAAATAGAAATATGATATTTCCCTCAAAATATATAATAAATGAGATTCATAGGGTATGATCCTACTGGTTGATGCCATCACTTCCCTTGTCTATGACAAAATGATTTGGTACAACTCTATATTTATACTATTCATGTGATCAACACTCAATGTATGTATTATCAATGGTAAAGATAATTAATGGTATTTCAAATACCATTGGGTATAATAAACCAAAATAATTTAATGTGTTTTCTATTTTATTAAATCAAAAAGGGTAATTTTATTCAAAAGAGTTTTGGTCATTTCAATCATAACTAGATCAAAAGACAGAATTAGTATCCTTTACACAAATTTATGTTCTGTTCAGTCAATTGTGAGGATATCAAATATTTTTTAATGACTAATATTCGATAAAGATAATATCAATTAAGTTTCAAAATTGAAGACATACCCAAGAAATCCTTCTTTACAAAGTATAAAAACTATGAATTTATAGTTATTTCATTTCGTCAAACTATTTCCCCCACTATATTCATGGATTTAATCAATATATTATTTAGATATTAACATGATCATTTTGTGGAAGTATTTAAAGAATAAATTTTTATATATACCAATAGTAAAGAATAAAATCAAAACAAATGATGGTTGTACTAAATAAATTGACGAAGGAGTAGTTGTATGAAGAATTTACCACATGTTAATTTTCTCTACAAAAAGATTCATTTTTGAGTCATATAATCTCAAAATAATGTATATCAGTGGATCCATCAAAGATTAATGTTTTTAAACAATGGAATAGAAAAACCACTAGGAATGGGATCCATAGTTATCATGGTTTTGTGGGAGATTATCAAGGTTTTGGGGAGAATTCGTCACATATATCGAATCCATTCACAAAGTTACTCAAGAGGGATCCATGTTTCATCATAAAGATGAATGTGTTAACTATTTCATGGAATTAAAGAGAAGGTTTTTTAGTGTAGATATTCTACACTACCCTACAGTGGAGAAAGTATTGTGATATATAGTGGTGCATTAATGAAAGGACTGGGATAAATCCTCAAGAATAATTATATTACTATATTTTATGCCTCATAGAAATTTAAGGTTTATGGGAAATTTACCCCACTCATGATTTAAAGTTATTTGTGCAATTTTTACATTAAATATATGGAAGAATTATGTTCATGGAGAAATATGTAACATATATAAATATTATTATCATAAAATAAAAAATGATATATATTCAATTAGTTATATTTAACTATAAACTAGATAATATGGTTTTAATTTATTAATGATTCTGACTCCTGAATGCATTAACACCATATGAAGGAAATAAATCTAGAATATGATCCATGTTGAAGTGATAATGAATGATTATCTATGATGAGGATCACAAAAGATCCAATAATTTTGTATTTTCAAATGATGCAGCTATAAATCGTGAAGGATGTTGAGAAATATTATGTTTCCCAAATGAGTATTAAACCATCCATCAATGAAACAATTAAAGAGGGGTATATCATATATGTAGATCCTCTAAAGAAGATGATAAATGTTCTTGAGTTCAACCTTAATTATGATGGAAGGAGATGGTTTTAAAATAACATTTGTGTCCCATCAATAATAAACATGATTAAGGATTTATTCAATTAACATCATGTTTTATCATTATCTATTTATCATAGAAGGAAGAAGATTTATAGAGAACTAAAAAATTATTTATAGTGTGACAACATGGTGTATGATATTACGGATTATGTATCATAGTGCTTGGTATATCAAAATGTTATGGCTAAAATCTGTAAGTATAAAGGGATTTAATAACTACTTCCCATACTTGAATGGAAATGGGAAAATATCACCATGTATTTTGTCACCAGAGTCCAAAATATGTCTAAATTCCAAAATAATATTTTTTTGAAGTCGGACACCATAATAATTTATCACAATTTATTATAGTAAAATAATAATTTCCTCCAGATTAGTTTTCCTAAATTTATATTAATGTATTCATAAAGTCTGATGGAGTACTTCCTGAATGGCCCAAAGGCCTTTATTTTTTATTGATTTTTTATAACCCCCCTTTCAAGGGAAGAGGGGCAACCCTTACAAGGCCCATAGGCATAGGGATTACATGGCCCATAGGCTTTAGGAGATTACATGACCCAAAGGTCTGAGGGAATAAAACCAGACTATCTACAAGGAACTGCCCCTCCACAGCATCTACATTGTGATAGTAGCTCTCCACCATTTCATGGTCATCTAGCTAGGCTTCCTGTGCAAGAATAGGCTTTCCCCAATGGCATAACCAAACCCTCTCATTCTGAAAAATCCATTTGGATCTACTCTAGTGAGTGCTCCTTCTCTAAATACTCTTAAGGGGCTGCTCCATTTTTTTAGAGTCTGCATCGGGAAACTGCATGTGGCCCGAAGGCCTTAATGATTTCCCAAAAGCCCTACTAACCCAAAGGCATGGTGGCCCCAAAGCCTTATAGACTCCAATCCCAAACCGGTGGCCCAAGGTGAATAGTTCCAGATGATATGGTACTGAATAGTTCCTACTATAGTAGCTGCTACAGAGCCTTCTACAGTACCCGCATAGTATACAGTTCTGTTACAGTACTTGTACAATGTACAGTTCTGCTATAGTACCGTATAGTATACAGTTCTGATACAGTTCTTGCTAGTTTACTACTACAGCACCCCCAGAAATATGCCTTTACCATGTTTTGAACCTGGGCCACATGGATGCACTTAAGGATACCTCACAAACTGGGATGAGGATAATGTGCGTCTAACGGAGTACCAATATATATTTTTTTAT
This sequence comes from Viscum album, assembly GCA_963277665.1. Classification (NCBI taxonomy): domain Eukaryota; kingdom Viridiplantae; phylum Streptophyta; class Magnoliopsida; order Santalales; family Viscaceae; genus Viscum; species Viscum album. Next base: position 1,990,305,672 of record OY728141.1, read on the forward strand.
TCTAATTTGAGGATGACCATTAATCTATGGAGATTTCTTCAGAAAGATATAGATATAGATTTTCGTTTTAGTACTAATTAACATCTTCATATAGATGTTATATATAAGAATAAAATTCAACCCCAACATAATATAACGAGATATTATTTTATGGATTTAAATGGTGGTTTGGAGAGAAATCATCCTCTAGTTAAATTTTCATACAATAATAGCTTTCACTCAAGCGTTCATATGGATCCTTATGTATCCCCATGTAGAAGGAAGTGTAAAAATTCAATGTGTTATAATGAAGATTGGTAAATAAGGCTATATAACTATAATCTATCTAAATAATTGATAGAGAAAGTCAAATCCATTTACTTATACATTAAGGCATCTCATAGTTGAAAAACGTTATGTGGAAAATTATCCCTGAAATCTTGAATTCGAATCTAGTGAGAAGGTATTTATGTGTATTTATCAATAGGAAAAGTTTAATAGATTCAGAAAGAGGGGAAATATAATCCCTATGTATATTGTACCCTTCAAGATTCTTGATCAAGTTGTCTTGGTTTCATATAGATAGGTTCTTCCACCTAACCACTCTTATGTTCATGATGTTCCCTATGTTTCTCCTATAATAATGTACATACTTGATCCATCACATTTATGAACTCAAAGGTTTTACCACCATAGCATGATAATTTCTATGAAGAACATTGTAACACCCCAAGATTTTATAGTGTGTTACTTCTTCAAAATAATTCAATAACTTTCACTACACGCAACACCAAGTTCAATCTCACCATGACTTACCAAACAAGCTGTTCAAAAGAGGTTATGAATAGTGTTAACTAAATTTTAAACTTTATATAATCCTTATAATTTTAGAATCCATATTATGAGTTTCTTAAACATAATGTAAGAACAAATTCATTTTCAGTATTTCACTTTTACCAAATTTTAATATTGAACCCTTTTTAGATACTATATTTTAAACTTTTTGACTAAATGGGGACATCAAAAATTTAAAATGAAACATCCCAAGCTTCCACGGTACGCTAGCGTGTGTTGTACGTAACACCGAGTTCTAACACACCGTAACCAATCAAACTAGCCGTTATGAATAGTAATACCTAAATTTTGAAATTATATATATTTTATATTTTGAAATGGACTTCATTTTTGGATTCGGAATATCGAATTTAGCCTAAGGTGAAATTTTGGTACTTTTCGGATAACTTTCATATTTTGATGAATAGTGAAAATTACTAAAATTTAATTAAAAACAAATTTTTTAATCAAAATAATTAATAGTGATAAATTATGAATTTAAGTGGTTTTAAAGTATATTTAGAATATATTTTTACAATTTAATATAATGTTGGTCATTAGACATAATTTTACAATTAAACCGAACATAAACGAGTGTCAATCTTTTGATAGTTATTATCTCTTAAAAACACGCTTTTTGTTTTGACAGCGGGAATTAATTTTAAATTAATTTCTGCCACTTCTGTGTTTTGAATTTAGGAAAATGGATTCCATATTTGGAATCAGGATGTTCAAATTGTGTAAATAGGTAACTTTTATTTTTAGACATTTTGAATAATTACTGTGGTAAATATTTTATTTACCATGGTTAAGGGTAAATCCGGTAAATAAGGGTTAAAAAATAATATTATAATAATACTAAATTACCCTAAAACGTGTCTTAACCCTATTGGTTGATACATGGTCGACCATGGGCATATTTGGGTCTATTTTGGGACCCCATGGATCCACTTGTAAGTGATAATGACACTTTATTTTAATTAAGTTAAAATGAATACAAAAATGACACAAGCATATATCTTTTAGAAAAACAATTGTTACATAGGGTTATATATGTTGGAATTTAGATTATAAATATTCATTAGAAAGTTAAAAAGATTTCCTAAATAATGATATTTTATTTATAATTTTTATACATTAAATAATTTATTTTATTTGTGACACAATAATGATGCAGTAATTACTATAATAGTGAAAAATTAAAATAATTGATATTATAAATACCCAAATAAATATAATATGAAACTTTTAATGAATTCAACTAATTTTCTAGGATAATATGATATATTAGGATTGCTTTAATTGGATTTTTTCGAAGTAATCAATCTGTTATGAGTTTCACAAAAAATCAACTATTGAATAGTGTCAAAATTGACATAAAAGAGTTCTTAGAACAAATATTATATTATTAATTGATATTAAATTCCTAAAAATCTAAGGTTCGGCCAAGAGACTTATATCATTATAGGTGCATCATTAATGGACCACTTGGGGGTCGCTTGAATGTATATAGTAAGTTTATTAACCATATTATATAAAAATACAAAGAGACATTGTAAAATTGAAACTAATTAACTTAGAGTTAATACTTAATGATAAGGTTAATATAAGTACCCAAACCTGTCTAAATTCTATTGGTTGGGTGGTTTTCGACCTATACCCACCTTAGCCTTTTAATAATCAACTTTGGAGCCATTATAACCCGAATATGAATTTATTATAAATTAATATTTCTAGCTTTTCCAAAGGTGCCCCTCACCCCTCTTATAAAAGGGCACTCCTCCTTCTCATTTCTTCACACCTTCAAAGCCTTTTGGCTCGGCCAAACTCTGACCCAATACTCTCCCAACATCCCTCACTACAACCTAGAGGCCTTAGTTTGATCAGAAAGCCAACCTAAGGAGCCCTTTTGATCAAATCAAAAGGAAGAACCCGAAGAAGAGGTAATGATTTCACCACCCTTCTCCAAGTTCATTTCTTCTTCCACTTCCTCTTCCTTTGTTCTTACCATTCTAAAATAATAACTCCAGTATCTCACATATACTGTGATGTTATTATAAATATGGTACAATCATATTCAGTATTCTATCCACCCTTTGAATAACATGTCACCATACGTGGGTACGTACGGCTTACCGTCTCCACGTCGTGGTGTAATTGTTATTCAATATAATATTATTTGGATGGGTATAATAATGATGTGTAACTCATGTAAATAATAAATATAACATTTTAATGATTCTGTATATATGATATACCATCCATTTATATATTATTTTAATATCAAAAGAATGATATTGTCGCTCGTGCGTACGTACGGACTACCGTCTCCAGGAACGCGATGAGATTCATTCTCCATCGTATCCATTCAAGTATAATTATCATTTGATGATTTAAAAATGATGTTTAAGGACTGGATATAATCTTGGATATGAATAAGATACAACAACCATGGCTTATGCAACAAAACATATAAAATAAAATGAGTAAGTTAACTCCCGAAACGACGATAATTCTAAGATATTATTAACAAATCAATGTTAAAAGATCATATATGATATCATATTAATATATATGATTATTGTTTAATTTAATAACAACTATTTCACCATTATACAGGAGGTTAACCTACCCCAACCAAGGAAAAGTACAAGGTAAGGGGTTTTCATCTCACTCCTTATTTCCGTGAGATTCATGCCATATTGCCAACATCACCTTTTGTGTGGTGTATGTACTGCCCATAATTATATTCCTTTTGTAATACACTATAATTTATGTGTATTTACATATTCATTGTATGATACCTCATTCATGGGTTGTATGTTTCATAAGTTACCAAATTGGTAAGGGTTTACTTTACAACCTCTTCATTATCCAAGGTTGTTTATACGTAATAATCTACTGGGATCTCTTTATCATCCACATCCATGTTTCTTAAAAATGCATTTCAAAACATTTTTACTATTTACTAGAATATGAGTTAAATTCATTTATACCCTTTTTGACTTTTATAAGTGGTTTATAAAGGAATCTTTCAGTCATTTTCAAAACAAGGTCCTTTTTAACCTTTTCGACAGAATTAAGGTAAGAATGTTTTTTTTAACTTATACGGCGGGTCGGCTATTTTCTGCCGTTATAAAATCTTTAAATCTTCCCTTACAAGCTTATAAGAATATTTTCAAAGAAAATGTTTTATTTTATATGTATCTTAAATTATTTCAAAATAAAAGGAGATATTTCTTTAAAAAGAATTTTGATTTCATCTATCTCAACATCCTTTGATGGATTTTAAGATTATTTGAAGTTGATTTATTATGATACAAAACTTCTATATTGTATTGAAGGTTTTGTGATATGTTTGACTGTGGATGTGCTATTTTTATACCATTCATAGTTTATGGTGAAAGTATTGACATTTCGTATGCTATTTTTAATACGAATGTTTATGTTATGTTTAAACCTTTTCATATGGGAATGCATTGGACTTAATATGTGACGGGTGGAGCCCGCTATAGCTCCTCGATGCATCGGTAGGTCTCATGAGACAAACTAGTGTCTTGGCACAAGGCCTTGACAAAATCTTATTTGTAGTCTTGGCACGAGGCCTTGGCTATGTCGTTATGATAGTCTGGCATTATGCATACCATCATTATGAAAGTGGTTATTGATTTTGCATGTGATTATTCGTTTAGTAGAATAACCATGTGAATAAGTAAATGGCATTATTTCATTTTATTTATACCATACTATGTTAAATGTTCAAGTTTATAAGGCTTTTGTTTTAGTTATACATTGCCTTAAATGTTTATTATTATTTATGAAAGTTTCCGTTATATTGTTATCCTTACTGGGCATTTGAGCTCACCCCTTTTCTATGTTTTATTTTTCCCAGGAAGTGAAGAAGTAAATTATGAATGACCTGCAGGGATATTATGTGGGGATATGAGTGTGGATTATGGAGACATTATGTTATTGTAGTAGTTTTTCATTTTATGATGTAATGTAAAACTTATGAATATATCTAGTGTTTCCAAGGCTACTAAACCAATCGGTCTTTCGAGATTTGATCTTTCTTGTGATCATGCCAATGTTATGTAATAATGCACCGACTCTGGGTAACTGGGGTCGGGGCGTTACAGTTGGTATCAGAGGAAGTTTAGTACAAACCTTGGAAGCTAGATTTAGATTAACTCTGATTAGAGCACGTAGACCTAAGATGAACTTTGAGGATTAGTATAGAAGAACTTCCTAGAATTTTGGTATTGTAGAGATTTTGTGAGTTTTCCCAGCAATACATCCCTGTCTGGATACGAGCAGGTAGAGGCGGCTCTGGCACAGATGTACCTAGGGGTAAAACCCGAAAACACCGCTTTGAGCTAGACTCGAACGGGAACTGGTGCACGACAACGGGCCTTGCTGCACTCTTGGTTACGACACTCCCGGGGGATATGCTTAGGATAACTCTCATTTTCTTTACAAATCATTTTGAAGGGATTATGAGTATATACTTCCTCAAAGAAAAAATTCTTATGATTATGGATTATATCCATAAATAGTTCAATTTATGTTAAGTGTTTTATAAGTATGGGATTATGTATTTTGATTCATAAACTGATCTAGTGTATGCCATTGTTTAGAAATGGCGCCCAGTAGAAGGAATGAGAACTCCAGAAATGCACATGATCCAAAGAGAAGGAAGGATCATATCTTCCATGGTCTTAAGCTAGAATTTATAAGAGAAATATTCTCCCATGTATTATCATCATATGAAGAAATAATATCATGTGTTGATAAGATAAGTAAAGAGTTTACTGAGTCCTATGGCTTTGAAGGGAAGCAGGAGAAGAAAAGGATGGAAGAGAGAAAAATGGATAAAGGGAAGAGGGAAAAGAAGAATTTTCCCATATGTGGTAACTGTGGAAAGAAACACCCTGGAACTTGCCTTAAAGGAATGGGAGTTTGTTATAAGTGTGGAGGAAAAGGGCACAAAGTACGTGACTGCAAGGGTGAGAAAATGGTCTCAAATGTACAATGCTTCATTTGCAAGGAGTTTGGACACTATGCGAACCTATGTCCCAGTCATCAGACTATGCCGCAAATGATGCTATTGGATAATAATCAAGTTATGATACTACCACAGATGAAGAGGAATGATTAGAGTTCTTATGTTGATTATGTCAATTGAGTGTTGTATCAACAATGTACTTGTTATAATAATTATGGAGTATATAAGGATTGTACTGCAGTACTATTTCATTAAGGACTTGAGATTGTGTGGAACAAAGAAAAGTGACTCAATAGCAGGATAAATTTTTGGAAAATATATGGTTGAGAGAATGATAAATCATAATATAGTTCTGATACTGAGGTAGTGATTTTGGAATAATATGTGATTGTTTTGGATAAATTATATTGGATATTCTTGACTACCTTGGAACTGATTAATGATTTGTATATTCCATCATTGTTGGGGTTTAAAACATTTTTGGATTAATAAAGTATAGCCAGCATTCTATATGGAATAAGGGAGCATGAATGTAATCAATAAGGAATATGGTAATACATGATGAAGGTATTCATATGCTATTACGGGGTAAAAAGGATCTATATTATGTTTACCTTCCTTATGAATGTTGGACTGTGAGTTTGGACAGAAGTATTTTGGATAGTTCTAGTTTGGATTATTTTGGATTGCCATAAAAGGACATCCCGGAGGTAGGCGGCAACCCGTCGCGTCCGGAAAGGCCGCAAGACTTGAACCCGCAACCGAAGGGCGACAAGGGTGTATCACCTACCACTATCCCACGAGATTTCCTGGATTAAATAAAGTAGTTTTTTTAAAGATCAGGTAGATGAATTATAAATTCGTTTATTTTGGAACCCTCTATGAATAATATAAATAGAATTTTTTTTACGAGTGAATGATGAGTTTTTGGTAGAAATTTATTAATGGATAAAACTCTAATTATAAAGTAAGTATATCTCCTTATGATCTTATCCAATATCATAAATAAATTCCTCATCATTAAGAAAAAGAACTTAGAAAAAAAATGTTGTCCTAGATGGTACCTTAAATCGTCACTAATTTATGGCTTTGGGATTGTTGGCCTTTTCATAGCCATGTTCTCTACCACTCTCCGTCAGATAATTGATGGCTAGATTTTTCTTCCATATCCATATTTTCTTACATGGAACCCTAGTATGTGTTATTTTCGGTAATCTTGATAATTTCCACTCTTTATTTAAAATAGAGGCCTCATTAATTAATTTTTCAATGTGGGATTTCAACTAAGATATTTTGAAACGTCAAAAATGTGTTATCCCAATACCCTATTTTTTTCTGAACCGATGGTACTTCAAATAATCATAGATTGATGATTTTAAGGACCTCAATTTTATACTTTTTGTGATTGATGACCTCAATCACTACCTATAAATATTTACGTTTTTCCTCAAATTATATGTCTATAATTTCCACCAATGTTCTCCTAATAGAGATCATAATTTGGTGGTGATCCTTTCATTTCTCTTTTCCTCATATTAAGACTAAATTTTATTAACCCAATTTCCGATGTGGGTTTTCCCACGAAGATATTTTCTATTTTGAACCTTTTATTTTCGAAGAACAATTTCAAATTGCGAGGACGCAATTTATTGAAGGAGGGGAGAATGTAACACCCCAAGATTTTATAGTGTGTTACTTTTTCAAAATAATTCAATAACTTTCACTACACGCAACACCAAGTTCAATCTCACCATGACTTACCAAACAAGCTGTTCAAAAGAGGTTATGAATAGTGTTAACTAAATTTTAAACTTTATATAATCCTTATAATTTTAGAATCCATATTATGAGTTTCTTAAACATAATGTAAGAACAAATTCATTTTCATTATTTCACTTTTACCAAATTTTAATAGTGAACCATTTTTAGATACTATATTTTAAACTTTTTGACTAAATGGGGACATCAAAAATTTAAAATGAAACATCCCAAGCTTCCACGGTACGCTAGCGTGTGTTGTACGCAACACCGAGTTCTAACACACCGTAACCAATCAAACTAGCCGTTATGAATAGTAATACCTAAATTTTGAAATTATATATATTTTATATTTTGAAATGGACTTCATTTTTGGATTTGGAATATCGAATTTAGCCTATGGTGAAATTTTGGTACTTTTCGGATAACTTTCATATTTTGATGAATAGTGAAAATTACTAAAATTTAATTAAAAACAACTTTTTTAATCAAAATAATTAATCGTGATAAATTATGAATTTAAGTGGTTTTAAAGTATATTTAGAATATATTTTTACAATTTAATATAATGTTGGTTATTAGATATAATTTTACAATTAAACCGAACATAAACGAGTGTCAATCTTTTGATAGTTATTATCTCTTAAAAACACGCTTTTTGTTTTGACAGAGGGAATTAATTTTAAATTAATTTCTGCCACTTCTGTGTTTTGAATTTAGGAAAATGTATTCCATATTTGGAATCAGGATGTCCAAATTGTGTAAATAGGTAACTTTTATTTTTAGACATTTTGAATAATTACTGCGTTAAATATTTTATTTACCATGGTTAAGGGTAAATCCGGTAAATAAGGGTTAAAAAATAATATTATAATAATACTAAATTTCCCTAAAACGTGTCTTAACCCTATTGGTTGATACATGGTCGACCATGGGCATCTTTGGGTCTATTTTGGGACCCCATGGATCCACTTGTAAGTGATAATGACACTTTATTTTAATTAAGTTAAAATGAATACAAAAATGACACAAGCATATATCTTTTAGAAAAACAATTGTTACATAGGGTTATATATGTTGGATTTTATATTATAAATATTTATTAGAAAGCTCAAACGATTTCCTACATAATGATATTTTATTTATAATTTTTAGACATTAAATAATTTATTTTATTTATGACACAATAATGATGCAGTAATTACTATAATAGTGAAAAATTAAACTAATTGATATTATAAATACACAAATAAATATAATATGAAACTTTTAATGAATCAAACTAATTTTCTAGGATAATATGATATATTAGGATTGATTTAATTGACTTTGTTCGAAATAATCAATCTGTTATGAGTTTCACAAAAAATCAACTATTGAATAGTGTCAAAATTGACATAAAAGAGTTCTTAAAACAAATATTATATTATTAATTGATATTAAATTCCTAAAAATCTAAGATTCGGCCAAGAGACTTATATAATAATAGTTTCATCATTAATGGACCACTTGGGGGTCGCTTGGATGTATATAGTAAGTTCATTAACCATATTATATAAAAATACAAAGAGACATTGTAAAAGTGAAACTATTTAACTTAGAGTTAATACTTAAAGATAAGGTTAATATAAGTACCCAAACCTGTCTAAATTCTATTGGTTGGGTGGTTTTCGACCTATCCCCACCTTAACCTTTGAATAATCAACTTTTGAGCCATTATAAACCGAATATGAATTTATTATAAATTAATATTTCTAGCTTTTCCAAAGGTGCCCCTCACCCCTCTTATAAAAGGGCACTCCTCCTTCTCATTTCTTCACACCTTCAAATCCTTTTGGCTCGGCCAAACTCTGCCCACATACTCTCCCAACATCCCTCACTACAACCTAGAGGCCTTATTTTGATCAGAAATCCAACCTAAGTAGCCCTTTTGATCAAATCAAAAGGAAGAACCCGAAGAAGAGGTAATGATTTCACCACCCTTCTCCAAGTTCATTTCTTCTTCCACTTCTTCTTCCTTTGTTCTTACCATTCTAAAATAATAACTCCAGTATCTCACATATATTGTGATGTTATTATAAATATGGTACAATCATATTCAGTATTCTATCCACCCTTTGAATAACATGTCAACATACGTGTGTACGTACGGCTTACCGTCTCCACGTCGTGGTCTAATTGTTATTCAATATAATATTATTTGGATGGGTATAATAATGATGTGTAACTCCTGTAAATAATAAATATAACATGTTAATGATTCTGTATATATGATATACCATCCATTTATATATTATTTTAATATCAAAAGAATGATATTGTCGCTCGTGCGTACGTACGGACTACCGTCTCCACGAACGCGATGAGATTCATTCTCCATCGTATCCATTCAAGTATAATTATCATTTGATGATTTAAAAATGATGTTTAAGGACTGGATATCATTCTGGATAGGAATAAGATACAAAAACCATGGCTTATGTAACAAAACATATAAAAGAAAATGAGTAAGTTAACTCCCGAAACGACGATAATTCTAAGATATTATTAACAAATCAATGTTAAAAGATCATATATGATATCATATTAATATATATGATTCTTGTATAATTTAATAACAACTATTTCACCATTATACAGGAGGTTAACCTACCCCAACCAAGGAAAAGTACAAGTTAAGGGGTTTTCATCTCACTCCTTATTTCCGTGAGATTCATGCCATATTGCCACCATCACCTTTTGTGTGGTGTATGTACTGCCCATAATTATATTCCTTGTGTAATACACTATAATTTATGTGTATTTACATATTCATTGTATGATACCTAATTCATGGGTTGTATGTTTCATAAGTTACCAAATTGGTAAGGGTTTAATTTACAACCTCTTCATTATCAAAGGTTGTTTATACGTAATAATCTACTGGGATCTCTTTATCATCCACATCCATGTTTCTTAAAAATGCATTTCAAAACATTTTTACAATTTACTAGAATATGAGTTAAATTCATTTATACCCTTTTTGACTTTTATAAGTGGTTTATAAAGGAATCTTTCGGTCGTTTTCAAAACAAGGACCTTTTTAACATTTTCGACAGAATTAAGGTAAGAATGTTTTTTTTAACTTATACGGCGGGTGCGGCTATTTTCCGCAGTTATAAAATATTCAAAGCTTCCCTTACAAGCTTATAAGAATATTTTCAAAGAAATTTTTTTATTTTATATGGATCTTAAATTATTTCAAAATAAAAGGAGATATTTCTTTAAAAAGAATTTTGATTTCATCTATGTCAACATCGTTTGATGGATTTTAAGATTATTTGAAGTTGATTTATTATGATACAAAACTTCTATATTGTATTGAAGGTTTTGTGATATGTTTGACTGTGGATGTGCTATTTTTATACCATTCATATTTTATGGTGAAAGTATTGACATTTCGTATTCTAGTTTTAATACGAATGTTTATGTTATGTTTAAACCTTTTCATATGGGAATGCATTGGACTTAATATGTGACGGGTGGAGCCCGCTATAGCTCCTCGATGCATCGGTAGGACTCATGAGACAAACTAGTGTCTTGGCACAAGGCCTTGACAAAATCTTATTTGTAGTCTTGGCACGAGGCCTTGGCTATGTGGTTATGATAGTCTGGCATTATGCATTCCATCATTATGAAAGTGGTTATTGATTTTGCATGTGATTATTCGTTTAGTAGAATAACCATGTGAATAAGTAAATGGCATTATTTCATTTTATTTATGCCATACTATGTTAAATGTTCAAGTTTAAAAGGCTTTTGTTTTAGTTATACATTTCCTTAAATGTTTATTCTTATTTATGAAAGTTTCCGTTATATTGTTATCCTTACTGGGCATTTGAGCTCACCCCTTTTCTATGTTTTATTTTTCCCAGGAAGTGAAGAAGTAAATTATGAATGACCTGCAGGGATATTATGTGGGGATATGAGTGTGGATTATGGAGACATTATGTTATTGTAGTAGTTTTTCATTTTATGATGTAATGTAAAACTTATGAATATATCTAGTGTTTCCAAGGCTACTAAACCAATCGGTCTTTCGAGATTTGATCTTTCTTGTGATCATGCCAATGTTATGTAATAATGCACCGACTCTGGGTAACTGGGGTCGGGGCGTTACAAACATCCACTATAAATCATAGATCATTGGTATAATGTATTATGGAACGTGATTACTCACCTAATTAATGTTCTTTTGAAGAATCAACAAATCAAAGAAAAAATGTGGAAAACTATGGATGTGATGTAACTGATATATCCTCATTTGTTTTTATCAAAGTGACTGATTTTTTATGATGAAATTATTTTTAATTGAGGAATAATTTAACACCATTATATTTTTTTGTATACTTATTATTAAATAAATTTAATTTCATGATAGTGTTCGCTATAGGAATCCCAATGCCTAAGTGAATAATAATATAGTATTCCATTAAAAACTAGTAATTACGATAGAAGAGTGAATAACAATAACAACATTTTAAAAAAATATGGGAAAATATTTCAGATAAAAAAATATTTTTATAAATCAATACTCAATTTTTAGTGAAGACATTATACTTTGTAAAATACATTTTTCCTTCAAAAATTAGTTATTTTTATTTTTATTAAAAAATAATATAATTAAATTACAATTTTTTTTAATATTTACTTGTGAAAATTTGAATTATTTTTTAAATTATCTTGTTAAAATTTGCTATAGTGAATATTTAGTAATATTTTGAAAAAATTTATTTTCTAATGAATAATGATAAAAAAATATTATTTTTAAAAACCATATTTTCATCTAATTAATCTTCCTAGTTTTATTTTTTTGTAAATTGTTTTAAAATTATAAATTTTTCCTTAATTTTATTAACAATATAATTATGGTCGTTAAATTTAATTTTAGATTGGATTTTGGTATAATCACATTTTATACTTAAGTACTAATTTATACAGGAACATTACAATTCATCGTGTATTGTAGGTTTATTCTAAAATTAAATCCTAATAATTATATGAATTGAAATTTGATAAAATTTTAATAAATATTTTTTAAAATAATTTCTAAATTGTTTTAATTTTTTCATTTTATTCTTTTTTCATAATGAATAGTACACACAGTAAAAAAATTCATTGTGATTATGGTTAAAATGGAGTTTTCAGGGGTTAAAGTAAGTGATAATGGTACATTTAGAAATTAAACAAGTATAAATTGTATTCTATAAATTTAAAAAATCAAATATCTATCCATTTTTAATAATTCAACTTCGGTACAACATTATTATATTTTAAACAATTATGAAATTCATAGTGGGTCATATCATCCATTTATAAATTGCCACACTCTATTCACATCATTACACAAAATTATGCCATTAACCTAGAAAAACCCCCACTAAATTATCTACTAAAATTAACTAGACACAAAGATTAAATTTTTTTCCCTCTTAGAATACAATTCCATGGATCTTGAAGAAGATATATAAAGAAGTCATATAGAAGAAGTGGTAATCATCCTACCCAATGAAAATAAAATTTTTTATTCATATAACTCATCTAAATCTATGGTATTTTTCCTAAAATAATCAATTATCAACCTAAATATTTTTAATTTTTATTATGATTTTAAAACCACAGTTATTCAGAATATTTTTCCTCAAATGGGAATTGAAAGTATCACCCATGAGTATGTGTCTAATATCACCTCCATGCAGCAATACAATTAATTTTCCATCACCACCATTCATGGATGGTTATTACAATGGGTTTAATGTTTATATATGGTATTTATGATATAATCATGATTATTTCAATATAATATCTCATCCACCTTATTATAATCTCATACATTGGAAGATAAGAACGCCATTATTGCGTACGTGTGGACTACCACCTTAACAACGTGATATGGTTCATTTTTCATTTCCAATTTACCGGAATGGTAATAAGGATATATTTCACAAATATACATGATATATATGATATATTAATTATTCTGTAATGGTGAATTATTTTTTATTTCTATTTTTTACTTTTTCAAAAGGGAAGACATCGTCCATTCATACATATGACCTAACGTCTCCAGAAATGATGCAATTAGTTTTCAATTTCTACCTATCAATGATAATCAAAAAATATATTTAATGAAAATATGTTATATATATATATATTTTAAAAATAAATAGATAATGTAACCATGGGAAATTCACAAGGACTATAAATATAGATCCAAAATTCTTACGAATAACAAAATAGGTGAAACCCAAAAATGATGATTTTGACAAGGAATAATTAATAATTGGGTGTTGAAATGGTATTAGTGGTTCATATCTGATATAATAACTATTTAAATAAATATTTTATTCAATTATAATAAATTAATATTTATTATACTATTGGTTAAGCTCTTTTGAATCAAGTCTAACTCGAGGTATGGGATTTCCTTCTCAAATTTGTTTCATTTAGGCATATTTGATGTTATTAACCTATTCATTTTTATGAGGTGTATATATTATTCATTTAACATGTTATATAATTAATATAATTATTTTATTTATATTTATTGTTTCATTTTATTTTATTATTTCATGTGGATTTTCATTCAAATGTTACCAAAGTGGTAAGAGAGTTGTCTTAATGTATTGTTATTTATTTTATTTGTTCATATAAAAATTTCACATGATGAAATTTTATGACCCAACATTCAAAGATCCCAGGAATTTCCATTTCCTATTTTTATTTTTGGAGATTAAATTTTTCCATTAAATTCTCCTCTCCTTAAGAACTTAGGAGAAAAAAATAATGTTTTTAAAAAACTATCTTTATTTCTCTATTTAGTCAAAAAAACACATTTCCTTCTATGTCCTTGTTTTCTAAAAATGTTTCCAAGACTATTTTTATATTATCATATAATTTTTATTTCATTTTTAACAATTATTTAATCAAAAAAATGGTTTCAAATTCAAATTTATATGATTTGTTTAATAATACACTTCTAAATTTTTACTGAATATGTGAAAATAATTTTTTTAACGTGTGTAGCATGGGTGGAATTTCCATCATTTATGAACACAAAATTATTGGAATCATCCTTTAATCCTTTAATTTATTACAAGATTATTTTAAAACAAATTCTTTCAGTTAATATTCTGTAAATATTTTTTAAAATATGATATTTAAAAAAGAAAAGGTTATGTTTATGAAGAAATGTTCGTAGTGATTTTTATGGGAATTTGTATCTATGTAGACATACTTCGATGTCACCTATTCATTTATAGGAATAAAATACCATGATAAAAGGAAAATTAATTGATTATTTTTATCCTATGATGATTGTTTAAGGGTGATTCTATGAAACCCATTTCTTTCCCACATATTATTTAGGTTATGAAACATGTTTCTCTTCTATGTGTAATTTTATGATGAAATGATGGAATTTTTATTAAACAAATTTCCATTCCATTAGTTATTATATGATGATTATTTGATAAACTTTTAGAAAACATATGTTTGATTTTCATTATGGGAAATGTGGTCTTTGAATTATATATCCCTCTAATGCATTGGGTAAAGACAGATATATTGTGAGATAATATGGTCCAGAATGTGGAGAAAACCCATTTCATTGAAGGGATATTTCCACTATGTTTGTATTTGGATTAATCCTTGAATAAGGATTTTATGGACTATATAGTGATCCCAATAAACTATGAAAGTCTTGGATGTTATCCTTGACTATGGAAATTATTTTATATGCTTTTTTATATGTCACAAACTTTTGTTTTATATCATTGTTATACTGTCATGGATCATGTTCTTTGATTAATTTGTGATTAATGTCTTATGAAATCTATTGATTTATGAAAAAAATATTTATTATGAATTATTATATTATTGCTATGGTTTTCAAATTTTAATCATATATTCTTCTACCCTTATGCTGATTTTATTCTTAATTGTTCATTGATATCTCTTTTGTTTAACCTTACTAAAAATCAAAGATCACCATTTATTTCATTTCATTTTCCTTGGTTATGATGAAAGGATCTAAGTATGATATTTAAAAAAATTCTACTGGTTATAAATAACTTAGTAGGAGATGATTTATAGCACATATGAAAATATCTTCTATGTATCTATGTTTACAATGACATTAAAAATATATATTATTTTGACATGGTTTGTTTTGTTTGGTATTGAATATTAATATAATAAAATGTAATATTTATATTTTGAAATTATGGATCGCGCACCTCTGTAGTGGGGGGGGGGGGGGGGTTCTAAAATATATTATTTATATGGTAGACACATGCCATGTTGGGATTTAGGGAATACTGAACCTTTACCTAAATTAGAGAACCCAAGCACTAAGTATATGAGGGATTTTTCAAACATTATAATTTATATCAAAGAAATTACCTCTATATTTGGCATATAAATTTGGTAGTAGAAAACAACTTATATTTTCTAATCATTATAATCAAACCCTATTATTTCCCCCATGGAGTATAAGAACTCAATCTCAACAATTTGACTTGTAAATGGCTCTAAATGGCCAAAATTATTTTCATATCCTGATTTATAAATAATAACATTTATGATAAACTAATTAAATAATTAAAAATAAAAAATAGATTAAATTTTTCAAAAAAATCAGGAAATGGAAAACATTAATCCACATGGCAGACCTATATAACACCCTTATATTTTAGGATAGATCTCTCTTTAAAAAATCAGATTTTTTTTATATCATAATTTAGATGAAAAAAACATGTACATATGAAGTATGAAAAAGTATTAAAATATTATTATCTTAAAATTAAATTTTTCTTTCAAAATAATCATTTCATTTTATTAAATCAGCTTTAATTTTTTGTATTTTTTTAGAGGTTCTATTTTTTTGTAAATAGTGAAAATACCATTTTTGTTAAATTGTCAATTCATTTGTTCAAACCATGTAATTTTGAAATCTTTTAATATTTGGAGTTAAAATTTTATAAAATAAATTTTAATTATAATAATATAATAAATTCCATTATAATCATCATTTTACATTATTTTAATATATTTCATTTTTTAGGCTTAAAAATATATTTTTTGGAAAAGAGTATTACATCACATTTTGTGGGTTTATTTTTAATTTAATTTCAGGAATTCATAAGAATATAATTTTATAAAATGGATTTCATATTTGGAATCATGATCATTTAAATTTTGTATATAAGTCCCATTTATTATTGGGCATTATTAATAGTAACTATTGTAAAAAATTTCACCTCGATAAATGGTAATTCATGTTATTATCTTAAACAATATTGTATTAAGGCAATGATAATCATCCCAAAGCATTAAATTATTTCATTTTATAGAAAACCTTAAATGTGATCCATCCAAAATTCAAATATATGTCATTTAAATTCCATTTGACCATAGTAATGATGTTTATGTTATTTTAATTTATGAAAATTCCTAAATGTAACTCTCTTTAATTTAATTTATTATATATGATCACATGGGGATAATAATATGTAATGAATTAATATAAAATAATTTTCCACCATAAATAATTTATTTTTATAATGCTAATTTATTTTTAGTTTTTATTAATGTTTTAATAAAAAAATTTGCAATGCCGACATAATATTCAATCATGAAATATAAAAATAAAATAAATCATATTAGAAAAAATTAAAAGTAATAAAATTTGGATGAATTACATAATTACATGAATGTTATAGATAAATATAATATATTAGTAATGTGTTAAAGAATTATATTTGAATTCTGATGTCATCTTCATTTAATTAATTTCAAATTAAATGAATAGTATCAAAATGACATTAAGGATATTTATGAAATGAAATATTTTATTAAATTATTTATAAATCATACTAATATTAAACAGGTTCAAAAAAAGATAATATTTTGTCAAAAATTTTGATACCTTTTCCATTTATGATCCAATTATAACCATATAAGTAAAATTATAATCCTATAATATTGAAAAATCTATTACTATGGTTACTATCAAATATTGTTAACTAAGGGCATAATTCAAAAGATAAAAATTTAAATGAAACCAAAACCTATATAAATTTAATTTTATAATTATATTTTTACCATATAAACTTTTTATTCAAATTAATTTCAATTTGGAATAATAATACTTGAGAAACATAATAATTATATTATAATCATTTATCTAATTCCATGTGTGTCATTTCCCTCCAATATAAAAGGAAACCCATTATCTATATTAATTACACCTACATAAGCTATATAGATAAACCAAACCCTTCCTAAAAGTAATTTAATATTATCTAAACATTAATTATAGGTTTGGGTATTCTTAAAATACCATTACAAGGGTACCTAAGAAGCAACCTAATGAAGGCCAACTGAATAAGAGGTAATTGTATAACCCGATCTATTCCAATTTATTTCTATATATACCTCATTTAAATCTATTTTATTCATAATAAAGTGATAAATTAAGCTTCCTTGGTATATATAAATTTTATTATGATTATTTGAAAAACAATATTCATCTTCTTTTCTTTCAAATGGGAAGTGAATGTATCGACCATTAGTATGGGTGAAATACTGCTTCCACGTAGTGATATAATTCATTTTCCATTGTTAAATTTCATGGTTGGTTATTTTGATTGGATTAATGTATATATATATTATATTTATGAAATAATAATTCTTATTTAATTATAATATCATATTTACCTTCGTAGCTTCTTGTTTATTGGATAATAATAATGTTTCCCATGTGTATGTGTGGGCTACCACCTCCATGAAGTGATATAATCCATTGATAATTTATTCAATAAACATATGGTAAAAAGGATATATTTGATAGATATATATATTTTATATTTTATACTAAATGAAATTAATCTATAATTATCATTTCCCTTTTCCCATTCTATTAATTGAAAAGTGGAAACAACGTTCATGCCCACGTATGGCCTACCATCTCCATGAATGGTGTAACTCATTTTTATATTTCTAAATTTATGGATATATATATATAATAAGGAATATATATGATATTTATATCATGATTAAAATTATGGAGATTATGGATCCATGATCAAACTAAAAGGACCAGAACAAGTGAATATAAAGTCTAAGTGAAAACAAAACAGTTAGCATCCATAAATGAAAATTTTAATTCCAAATTATCAAAAAATGGTTATTTAAATTTTATAAGTGTATCATATATGATATTATAAGTATGTAAATGATTATTTTATATAAATTTAATAAATTCAAACTATTATATAGGATCTTAGGGAACATTCAAAGAATGTCAAACTTGAGGTAATAGGATTTCCCATCTCACTATTATTTTTATATAGCATATCCCATATTGAATAATTATTGCATTTTGGTGGTGTATTTACTAACCATGAATTTATTCTAAGATTTTTACATTAAAATTATTGGAATTTAAAAAACCATTCAAGGTTCTCTCTTTTATTTATTTTTTATTAAGATGTTAGAGAAATGGCAAGGGTCCTTTATCTCAATGTTGTTTCATTGAGACATGTTTGATTATTTTCACCTATATATATTTATGAGGTGTATATAATTCCACTATGACATGTTATATCATGATTATCCATATTTTCATGATATTTCCAGATTCATTTGAAGTTAATATTTTATGGGTTTTATGATTCAAAAGTTACCAATGCTATATGGGTTTTATGTTTCAATCACATTGTTTACTAAAATTATTTATGATTATGTATACAATGATGAAATTTCATGTTTATAATCTCAATAAAATAATGAATTTTAATTTCTTCTAGTTATTTCTATATATTGATTTATTTCAATTTTTTTCATCTCATTAAGTATTTATGATACCACATAAATATTCTTAAAAATATAACTTTATATATCTCTTCAGTTAAAAATTATTTTTCTTCCATTTATATATTTTATAAAAAATACTTTCAAAATTATTGTTAATATTATACAATGATTTTTTTTCTTTTTCACTCATGAGATTAATATGTAAAAGAAATTAAAAGGAATCTTTTAATTGTTTTCCAAAAAAAATTCTTCTTGAATTTTTTACAAAAGTGTGAAAGGAATATTTTATTTATACTTTTAAGTTATGAATGAAATTTCATTCCATTATGAACACTAAATGGTTTGAAGATTATATTACATTTTTACCATGTTTTATTCTACTAAAATATTTTATTAATTTTTTTTTATTTTTATTATATTTTAAATATGTGATTTCAATGTGAAAAGAGAATTTCCTCAATAAATGTTCCAGGTAATCTTTTCATTGAATTTTTCATCTATGATGATAAACTTTGATGTTAACTAATAATTACTGTGGATATGATCCAGTGATCCATCCTTATTATTTTTATAGGTGTTTTATGATTGTGATAGGTTATTTTTATGAAACCCATTTATTTTCCATAGCATATACTATGATGAATGGTTTAAATGCCTATGAAAACCATTCCCTTTTTAGGGGTTATTATAAATTAAATGTTCCATGATATTTTGGATACATATATTTGATTTTAATTAAGTTATATATGGTCTTGTAATTACATATCCCTCCAATAAATTGTTTAATGATAGATATCTAAAGAGATGATAAGTAATGAAATGGGTAGTGGACCTAGTTCAGTAAAAAAACTACTAGAAATCACACCTATATCCACGGACATATCCCTATGGTTTTGATCAACCATTGGGATGGTGTATTTTAGTGTATTCAGTCCCAATAGTTCTTAAAAAACAATTGGGATGTCTTACCTATGAAAAAAAATTTAGACATCTGTTGGTATAGTTCTTCGCTAAATTCACATCGTAGGAACTCCTCCCCCTATCTTCATCCTAATCAAATCCTGATCACTCTCTACTCCCATAATGATCCCATAATGAGTTCTTCTTCCTCCAATAAATATCCATATTAGCACTGTAAAACTCATAGAACTCTGATACGTTTTTCTATCATCACTCCCATTTAGATCTACATCCGGATATAAATATGCACTGAAAGTTGCATGCGTCCCTCTCCTCTACTTTCTCCCAATAGTGATCCATAAGAGTGATTCCCACTTCTTTACCATCCACAAAGAACCATCCTAAAGAATCTATTTTTATCATGTTTTTATTCAATATCAAAAAAAAATGAGTTCTCGATCCATCGTTTCATATTCAATTTTTATTTTCATTTAGTTTTTCTTCAAACCATTGACCGATTTTCAATGAATCATGCTTGGGTGTTGTTTTGATTTTTATTTTTAAAGATATTTTGTGATTGAATTTGATATTTCATGGGTAACATAGTCATTTTATATGTTTATGATATCAATAAAATTGGTTAGTTATTTTATATTATTTTTCAACTGTTATTATTATAATTCAATCATCATGGTATGCCTGAGTACTTGGGTAGGATAACCTATATTGGATTGGTTCCAAACCCACTACCAATGGTGATTCCCTGATCAATTTTATAGTTATTTACATGTTACACTAGCGAGTGAACTATATATTTCATTAGTCCATTATAGTAGTCTTTTTGTTCAATAATTTTAGAGGTCAAAACTCTAGGTTCCCATATTATTTTAAACAATTTTGTGATTTATTCTTTTTCTTGATTTTTATAATATTTCTTCACTTATTTTATTTTGATACTGTTAGAATATTTTATTTTTGTATTTATCTTCTATTTTTTTACACTATCTTGATCTATAAATCCTTTTGATAAATTTAGTTCTAATATATATTTAAATTTTTACTATTTATGGCTAGTTAAAATGTTTTTCTTAAATGTGTACTTTATTAACAGAGGATTAAGCCCATTGATATATTTTCATTATGATATTTTAATTTAATTAAAATAGAATATATGTTTTTTAAAATGATTTTGAAACTTTTAATGACCTTTATATGATTATGTAATTCAAACATAATTTTATATATTTTATTTCAAACTATCATAAAATTGATATTTTATTTAATGACTTGAACATGGCATGTTCTTTACATTGAAATTCCTATTGATCTCATTTTTTCATGCCCATAATATATAATGTGACCATTTTTTACTCTTCTAAATGTATCACATAACTATTGTGTGGTATTTTTAATGTGAAGTGACCCAATCCACCATAACATTTTGAAACTACAAAAATTTATCATGGGATCTTCACCAAAGAAAATTATTCCTCTTTATAGTAGAATATACATCATTGTTGTGTGATACTCAATAAATCAATATTATATAAATTGAGTTTATTAATAACAATGAAAGGTTGGAGTGACGTACACTCTTACATAGAATCTGTATACTCTTATGCTAGACCAGTTATAGACTTCTATCTTTTTTTATGGTGTATCAAATTATCTGGCTCTCTAGATTATTCTTATAACCAAAATTGCGTGATAATCAATTTTGCAACATGTTGCAATCTTTCATTAATATTATTTACAAAATCCATTTCCAAATAAGTTGTGAGATGATATTAGATATTGGTATCACCATATGAATTATATAAAGGTGGCATGATATATTATTTAAATTGAGATAATTTAAATATGGTATTTAATGAAATTCGTATCTCAACTTTATGAATGTGGCCAAGGTTGATTGAATGGAAAAAAATATTATAGTGATCTGATTATCAGTCTATATAGTTGAATAAGTTTTTGAATGATCACCTATCCCTAGGGTAGATGTGGTAGATGTGAATCACTTTTTCTATATGTTTCTATAGTTAAAACCTTCATGCATCAGTTATAGTCAATAAAAATTAGACATCAACCCATATATATACTTCTGTTATAAATATATACCATATTTTCGATAATCATAAACAAATAGAACTGAAAATATTGAATATAAAAATGTAGTATGAAGTTAAACTAAACCATATCAAACAACAAAAAACCCAACAAGGTATAATTGATTTGAAAAAAAGTAAATATAGTCGATTTGAACCATACCAACCCACATTGAATAAAACTATTAAAAATTGAAACAAATTAAATTGAACAAAACCGTTTGCACATTAACTAACGATACACAACCCCAACCGAATGAACTAGGAAAAATCAATAAAATCATACCTAACCTGACTAAAATAGAATTTAAATATACACACATAAATTTAATTAAACAAAAAAAACTCATTTGAGTCAAATGAACATGAATCATGTCATATTTAATGGTAGATTCACTAAGGAATCTATATGAATGTACTTTTTTCCTCATCAATTTGTATCATTTTATATATATATAATTTATTTCTTTTATATTATGAATCTCATAAAGACCAGTGTCTTAGTTATGGTTTCATTTAATTCAAGATCTATTATTTCATTAAATTTAGTTTTGATTAAATTTAAATATTATTTAATTTCTTTTAAAATATTAAATATCACAATTTTTTTAAATAATGGATAGATTCTAGGTGAATGAAACTAACAGGATCTCATACAATTTCCAATTGATATAATCAATTGACAATAATGGACCAAATGACCTAACCAAAACTGAATTAGACCAAATTTAATAAAGAAGAAAACTATATCATACCCATTCTAAACATGTTAATGTGAATGTATTGTTTTTTATATGACATGTCTTATATTTTTATATTATTACCCCTATATATGAAATGTTTTTGTTATATCATTGTGTATCTTATATTTGGTTTGACACGTGGTATTCCATAATTAATTCAGTTCACATATTATTTGTTGTTTCGGCTACACATTAGTTATGGATTTATAATTAATTAAATATTTTTTTAAATTCCAAATATGGAAAACACGTAGGACCAATGAAAAAAATTAGGTAGTCAACAATCACCCAATGAGTGAGATGGGTTTCCCTCCTCCAGTGCCCATTGTTAGTATTTTATTTCAAATATATATATATATCTATATATATATATATATATCAATAACATATAATTTGATGAGGTTAAGTATTATTTTAACTATTAATCACTATCAACCACTAATGAGTCAGTTTTTCACAAACCAGCCCAGTGGTTTAAGTGCTCAGGCTGATGATTTAAAGGGGGAAATAATACGGCTTGGTAATCTAGTCGGCATCCCTGATCACACCTCTTCCATCCCCCTGACATACCATCTACCATAATTTTTATCTATAATTTTTATTATAGAGACTCAATATATTTATTCTACTGATGTTTTCAACTCTATTTTCATTTTAGCATCCCGTCCTCTCATTTAAATAACCACTAATGATTCCTACTCCTCATCCTTATTATAGATTTTCACATCCATCTGTGCCATCTTCTATTCCTTATACTTGCCTCTCCCTGGGATACTACATTCCATATTATTTTACCACTACTATAACACCTTCTGATCTTATAGATCATTCACTTGGGCCCATTAAATCTATATAGGTAGATGTTCCATTAGCGCCTAGGGATCTAGCAACACCCACTGATCAGACTGCGTTTAGTATATTTATTGAAAGCTGGTAATTTTTTTTACCATAATTTATTTTAATTATAATATGTATTGATATAATATTTTTGTCTTATATAACAACTTGATCTACTGGTAAGCAGCATGGGAGTACATGCATGGATGTGATATGGTACCGCCACACATAGCTGATGGTAGACTACAATGAATAAAACATATGGTTGGAAATACAATATGGGAATGTAGGATATTTATTGTGACACCTTCCAAATACTATGACATCATTACCATCTATAAACTCTCCTAGAGAAACCATCCAAATGAAATAAAGGATAACTATAGGGTACAAATATGGGTAAAAAAAATAGTTGGATTTAATGTTATATTGTTATTGTATTTATTAGAATTAAAATTTTGGGGTCATATTCATTTTAATTTTCTTAATAGTGAGGATGAAAGATAGAATAGATTATGTAATTAGGTGATCTATAGAGGGGATATAATAATGCATTGTATAGTGGATGATGTGATAGAGTTATCATGGATTTTTAGGCCACAACTATCATGGGTGATTTCCTAGTAGAATATCATCAGGAAATTATTACTCATTGGATGAGTACAGAGTTCAAGATATTGATCAATTTTTTATTTTTTTAATGGAGCATTACCTTGATTTTAATAAATATATACTTTTTTATTATTGAATATTTTTAGGAATAATCTTGATGAAAATAAAATAACAAGGATTCTATGACATTCCTTCACACATTAGGGTGGACTATGATTCTTGAAAATTAGAGGAAGAAAGTACGACACTCATTTACTTAGAAGTAATCAATTTTTTATATCTCATGAAAATATAGGGTTCAATAAGATTACAAATTGCCTTTCTCAAAAAGAATATATAGTTTGATAGGTTCTAAGGGTAGACCCTAAAATATATTCAACACTTAAATGATAATTTTTTTCAGATATTTGTCTACTTTGATGTAGAGGTATTAAACCCTCTTAATATTCTTATCCTCCTCATACAGACTATATTTTTAACAGGTTATATCAAAAGGATCACTCTTAATAAACTTGATAGATAAACACTGGCCACATTTATCCATCAATTCCTTAAAGGTTAAGAAAAATTATATAATTATAAACTATTATTCACTACAATTTCATTCATACTGAAATTGTTATGTTTTTGTGGAAAATGGAGGTTATGAATATTCTACTCATATGAATGGATGACATATTGGATGTTAGGAATATTATACCCATAAGGATGCTTGAAAATGTATTTCTCAAACTGTTGTATAATTACATTCCCATATAACATCACTGAATATTATTAATGAAAACAAAAATTAAATTCGCATAGGCCGTGATTATTTTTACTTGGTTCCATAAAAAGAGATAATATAAATAGAATAAGCTAATGATATTTCAGTATACTAAGAGGTAATACTACTCATTATAGTTATTGTAATTATTTTGGATATATTGACTGTTAATATTATGTATTCTCTCATTATACTATATAAACCAATTAGTTGATGTCCTGGTCATTTTATAAAATTTATGGTCTATCCATGATCAGTGTAGAAAATAAGATTACAGTGAATCTTCAAGTCCAATTGGTTTCTTTATTGAGTCTCGAACTGCTCGGGAATACATTACATGGGTAGAGGATTTATAAATTCTCACTTGATCTTCCTAGAAATAAAAACCATATATTATAATGAAAACCACATGTCCCATGGGATTTTACAAAATCAAAATCCTCATCTAACTTATTTCATCTCAATATTTTTAAATATTTTCCAAGAATCTAATTTATCATCATTTAGAATAATTTCCAATCCAATTTAATTTATTACAACCTTTTCAATTAACTCTTGGAATATTTATTTTATTTGAAACACTTCACTTCTAGATTATATTTTTAACTACATCATAACATACACCTTCTAAGTATCTAACGTTAATGATTTCAAATATTAAATAACATTTTTTATCTTATATTATAAAAATATCCATATTAATTATTCTATAAAAAAATTTATGATTTTCCTTATTTAGCTATGCTTCTTGAATCAGTCCATGTGACATGTGTTATGTGTTCTTTAGGAGATACTCTATATATGGATTCTGGATCTTTCTCTTCAATATGTGTTGCCTAAATTCAACAAATATATCCACCAATATAGGTTTGTGTAATTTCCCACCCCTCCATAATTTTCTAATTGAACCACTTTAGTTCATTAGAAAATATCTTTTTTTTTCTGATTCACTCTCTTGGGATTCCTAATTTATTAATTTAATCCACTAAGGGGGAGAGTGAGAGAGTAATAGTAAGGATTATATTATTATTAACTATGTAATAAAGAGAAGGTGCTATCATAGGATATGATTTTTTCCCTTTATGGTTCTTGATACTCATTTTCCTCCTTTGGAGTTGTTGCAAATTAGTATAGTACATAAAGATTCCACCTAGTAAACCTATATATATGACCTTCATTTTATACTAGTGAACCTGGATGATAATTCTTAATGAATTATATATGAAAATAACCAATGCCCAAATATAAATTATATCATTTATTAGAGGTGTGAGTAATTACTAATAAGGGGGTTTTATTTAGTTCCTTCCCCTTATTGTTTTTTCCTTGTTCGAGTTGTTTTTATATTGCTTAAAATTTTCCAACGCATGAGTCCTCTTAGTATGGTGTAATATTATACTTCCTTGATATCATTAGGAAAAAAATATCTTACAATAACTACATCCCTATACTTCATCCTATCTAGATCATTATGACCTCTTTTTTAAAAAGGACTAGTTTTCCATAGTGGAAATGCTATAAAGTATCTTTTGCTTCATTGTATGTTTAAATGGACTGAAGGACATTAACCATAATTTCATTAAAACGTTATTCAATATTTTGATGATATCTATAATAAGAATAATATATGGTTTAATTATCACACATGATCTTGAACTATTTTTCCTCTATTTTATTTTAAGAAATCAACAAATAATATTTGATACTTATATTGGGAACATTAATTAATTATATAAATTTTAGTATGTTCATTCTTTTTATTTTATTATAATTTATATGGTGAGAAAAAAATTGCAATGGTTGGGTTTTGGAAATATTTAATATTTGAAAATTTTGATGCAATGATTCAATTTTAGAAATGTATAAATGAGTTTATCTTTACTATTAATATTACTTTTATGTTGAATCATGCGAAAATAATCACATTTTAATACTTCATATGTATCCCATGTTGATAATGCCATGATCTAGTGAATATGTTTTCACTATTAAGTCATTTTTTATTATTGATATTATAATTTTATAATGATTATTTTTTATATGTTTAAAATAAGAATAATAATTTCAATATAGAGGGAGGATTCAAATATTGAAGGATGCGTGCCTCAAGAACAAACAATTTTTTCTTGACCTAAAAGAAAAAAGTATTGAATCACTGTAAATGAACAGACACAATGGCGAATTATAATTTTTACATTATTGATTTCAATTTTTAATATATATTTTTTAAATTCATAGACTATTTATATTTCTCACAGTCTACTTTGGAGGCCCTTGATGCTCAGGAACCATATAAATTTGACTAGAAAGATCACTTACATCATGTTTTTGGAGATGGGAACCATGGAAGAGTATGCTGCCGACTAGGGAAGAGTATTGTCCTAGAAAGTAATTGGGCAACTTTAGTTGTAGGTTATAGAAAAAATTATTTGTAAGGGGTAGCATAGGATAAGGATAAGGTAGGAAATGGATGAAAAATGTCCATAAAGGTGGAAGAATTCGTTCAAATGGAAAATGTAAATTTTTGAAACTAATGGATGTATTATGTTAATCACTTACACCAAAGACCACCACCACCTGTGATGCATATATTTTAGGATGCATGCATTTTATAACGCACTAGGAAGTAGTCCAAGTGGTGATTTGGATGAAGAACTTTATGGTGATGGTGATCGTGAGGACGACCCCGAGGAAGAGGGTGTGCATGATGGCGAGGAAGAGGGAGGGGATGATATTGAGGAAGTGGGTGGCGATGATGGAGAGGAAGTGGGAGTGTCGAGAATTAAAAAGATGATGTGGTCTAGGATGAAGATAAAGATGAGTATGTGGATGAGAACAGTAGTGACAATAGTAATGATGATGAGGGACTTATTAATCCATTACAATTTTTATATTCATTTATAACATTTTTTATTTAATGGTTTGGTGTGAATGACTATATGTTAGATTTTTTATATATATTTTCTTTGGATAAATGAATCAATTGATTTAAGGCTTTCTTTTTCATTATTATTGATCTATGAGTTGATTATTTTCATACGTTTTGACTACCAGTGCTTGCAGGTGTAGTGAGTGGGCAGTGGGGATGCAGGTGGTAGGTGAGTTTGGGGATTTATTTCAAGAGTTTTTATATCAATGGTATACCATTATTCCAACTAGTCAAACTTAACCTCTGTTATTTTTAAAATTAAATCCCCATATACCAATAGTTCATTATGAACTGTTGGTATATGAATTTCCCCATGTTTTTGAACAATTGGAATAGACATTTCCCAATGATTTATAATAAACTGATAGTAAATTGAAATTAAAACCACCCTATACCAATAGTTCACTAGAAACCATTGGTATAGTGTTATCCAGAAGTCCCATATACTAATGGTTTCAGGGTCTATTCCAATGGTTTGAAACCATTGGGATAAGTAATAATTTTATTAGTGTGACTCTGTCCACTATAATAATCATGGGATTCAACCCTGAGTGGGAAACTAGGATTCAACCGAATACACTATGATTGCCTTGGGAGTGAACATTTACTATGTAATACAGACTGAACCCAATAAACATTTATATTACTCATTGTGATTCTTTTGTATATATACAATGGAATGGGGACTAAACCCAATAGAATATTCTAGGAATGGGTGTGATCCTTGAATACTAAAGAAATGATTATTTTTACTTATGTGTTTAGCATGAATTTAGGTCATATTCCAATTTATTTCTATCATAGATCATGTTCTTTGATTCTATTGTGATTTGGGTCTTATGAACTACCAAGATTTATTCCACGACTCAATATTACGATCTAAGATGTGTGGAAAATGAATTTAAAATGTTAATCTCATGTTAATATATACATATACTTAGATTATGTTTAGTTAATCAATGATATCTCCATTTTTTACACTTAATAATTATCTTATGTCACTCATTCTTCTGTTACTTTTCCCCAGGTTAAGAAGAATCATGTTAAGTAGGGTATTTCTAAGAACATTACTACGTGGAGACTTCATTATGGGAGATATTTAAGATTATTTATTAAATATAAATATTATGTATCTAGCCTCAAAAGACACTAAACCTTTATGTTCTTATGGCATGTATTTTTAAAATATAATGAATATGAATCTATTCGGATATAATATCAATGTATTCAATGTATGGGTCACAATAGTTAGTATCATGGGACTTGTTTAGTCAATATATAGATTATGGTCTGAAAACATTGGTGAAAATCATGGGGATAAGTATATGTATAGGAATTCATCTTAATGTATTCATAATAACCATAAATAACCTCTGTTAAACAAAGGGTTGCATCAATTGAAATTTTTTTATAAGGCCTCAAACTTAAACATTACATAATATTCATTTAAATAAATAATAAACATTAAGGATATTTTAAGGTTTGGAGTTTTAGATAATCAGTCCCTAACTATTAGATAATTTACCCATACATTACATGTGGATAGTTTCACTCAGTATCCCCTTTTTCAACCACTAAAACCCTTTTAAAATAAAACATTATTTTCTTTCTTGAAAAAAAGCATCTTTAATTCTTATTTTCTCTTAACCATCCTTATATATTATGGAAAACATTTAAAAAACTAGGGATGAGTACATAAATCTAATTAAGGTATATAGATAGGTAATGAAACTGTTAGTGCATGAGTACTTTAAACTAATGAAGAGTTTTTCATAAAATCAATCTTTCAACCCATAAAAACAAAATATCTTTTAACGTACCTCATAAAATCATAAGAATCAAGAGAATATTCCCTAGAAATCATAAATCATAAAGGTTTCTTATATAATCAATTTCATACATACATTGTTGCTTTAGAAGCTATATAGGTAGTAACAAACATTGTTACCTTTGGAATACCCATCACAGTATATTCCCTAAATCTCTTAAGAGAAACTCAACTGGTTAACTCTTTCTAATTAACCAATGCATTGAAGATATATCATGGCCCCCACCTCCCTCAATTTATCACAGAACCACTTGTATACAAAATCAATTCCCAATAACTAAAACATAATCACAACACATAAATCATGCATAAAAGAAAAAATATTATTTCCACATTTCAATCATAAGATATCATATCCCGATATTTACATAATAAATCCCTTATGAAACCCAATATATATACAAAAATAAATTTAAAGGGAAGATGATATTTATTTTCCTTTTAAAAAAATTCAGTCTTATATAGGAGTCTGAATATCAAATAAAGGTTATGGCGGTAAATAAGTTGTTGTCGCTATATACGTCAAAAAACATTCCTTTTGTCATTTTGTAGGGAAAGTCAAACCATCCATATAAAAATATTCCATTTTAAAAAAATGAATTAAATTCAAGATATAAATATAATATAGTATGTTCAAAATTAATTTCACGTGTATTTGTTGAATTACATAATCAAGAAATGGAAATTTAACATAATAAAGGGAAATTGGGTTAAGAAATTCCCTTCCACTTGTAATCTGTCGAATCGTATGACAAATAAAACTAATAATAATTTAATGAAACATTTGATACCATTAATATGAAGATATTAGTGATAATTCATATCAATGGTCATTATATATACACATGAGAAAATAAATTAGTGGTGAGTAATGCATATATCTCACAAAAGTAAAAAGTGAGCTGAGTAAATCCTTAAAATGTTTGTCTCGGTGAATTAAGAATTTATCAATGGGTTTATTTTTGGTAACAATAGTATATCCACATAAAGAGACGTGTAAATAAAACATAAACTAGTAAAAACTGATTCCACACATAATCTTAGAAAAATAAAATCAATGAAGTAGACGTATAACCCAATGAATGAGAATTGTGTTAGAAAAATCCCTTACCTCGAGTTCCATTCGTCTCGTATGTTCCTTGTTCTTCCTGAATAATAAACTTATTATAATTTATAATTGGTTGAGAAACGTTTCTAAGTTTATGATTTATTGAATATCACTTTATTACATGTTATAAAATATCATAATTATTTATGTTCATGTCGGACTTTTTTTCGATATTCTGTACTTGAGTTGAAAATGAACATGGTATGATGTCAAATGTCAATATGTTCATAATTCCATCATCTAAAGTATATAAAACATGAGATAGATATTTTATATATTCATTATTTAAGTATTTATAATAATTGTTTGATGAAAAACAAAAAACATTGTTCAAGGAGGTGGTATGTTGTACGTACGCATGAACGCTATTTTCATTTTTCATGTCGTATTCAAAGAACAAAATTAATTGAAATATATGTAAATATGTATATATATATATATATATTAATTTTAGTATAATTAATGCGTGATTTATAAAATATATTCTTACTAAAAAATCATTAATACATTCCATGTGATGAGTGAACGAATCACATCATTTGGGGAGTCAGTAGTCCACACATCCCCAAATAAAGTTATCATATAACAAAAATATGGAAAGAATGAAGTAATATTTAATATTACATTTACAGAATATATAATACGTTATAATATACACATTAAAATATTATTTTACCTGAAAATTAGTTTTAAGACCAGCCATGAAGGTGTTATTTGAAAAAGAACAAAAACATTATTCACATATGAAAATAAATGGCATAACTTGGCTAGTAATTTCGTTACATTGAAAAAGAGGAGGTGAGAAATTAAATAGACATGAGATATTAAATTATAAATTTGAAAATCCATTATATACATGATTATGGAGTTATCATGAATTTATGGATTAAAAATGGGAGGAGAAAGTAGAAAAATAAATTAAATTAAGATAGGTGCTTCAAGAAAATTACCCCTTAAATATCCCTTCTTAGAAAGACCCTTTAGGACCTCGTATTGGGTATTTTGGTGAGACCATAAGCACATTGACATTGAAAGAGTTAGGATGAGAGGTTTTGGTAGACATGTGTGGAGGTAAAAGTATTTTTTTGTCGAAATAGGTTGGTGGAGTTGTGGTATTTATTCATGAGGAGAGGTGGGATCAAGTGATTAATTTATTGATTATTTTATATTAAAATATAACCACAGTGAGGTGGAATTAAATTCCATGAATTTTCATTGTAATTAATGTTTTATAATCTGGTTAGGATCGATCCACACCTAAACCACCCTTCAAAAGTTTCAATTTTTTGGTATGTTAATCTTTTACCTTTTAACTTTAACCATTATCAAAAAAATTCCTATACAATGGTAAATAATATTTTTACTATAAGGCCTCGGTCTTAAACCTTACTTAATATTGAATTAAATGAATAATTCACATTGAGGATCTTTTCAGGTTTATCGTTTTAGAGAATTAGGACATAACTATTACATCTCAAAAGATTACAAAGTATACACTTCTACTAAATTTCCATGGAATAAAAACTCTTAAAAAGAAACATGTCTAGTTCCATGTTTTATATATCATGACTTTCCCTTTATCTCATCCTTGACCCTATTCCACATTAAGTCCTATGAAAAACATTTCTAAAAAACTTGGGGTGAGCATAAAAAGCTCAGTAAGGGACACACAAAGAATGAAAACTGTTAGTTTATCAAAACAACAAGTAAACCATGTATACATTATCAAAGTTATACTTTTCACATTTATGAAGTAGTAAAAACTCTTCACTAAATAAAATATCATTACTTACCCTTTTGTAACCAAAATATTACCATAAAACCCATATAAAGATCACATAACATATAATGGTAACTCGGGACATAAACATACTTAAATGGAATAACCATACGGTCAACTTCCACACATATCACCTAATGGAATAGCCATACGGCTGACTTCCATACCCAATGCATTAGAGGTTATAACTTAACCACCCGTCCTCGTATTCATGGTACCACCCGTCATATGGTTTATCATGTAACCACCCGTCAAATTTCAAAGTACCATCATAAAATCATAAGACATAAAACAAATATAATGGAAAGAAAACATTTCCATACTTTGATCACAATATATAAAATAAATATATTGACTTAAAAAATCCATTATAAAAACCATTTTCAATAACAAAATATAGAAAAGAGAATATGGTATTTATTTCACTTTAAAAACATTATGGCTTGTTGAGGAAGCCAAAGACCAAATAATACTCGCGGCGGCGGGAAAGGTCGTTGTCCCCGCGTACGTTAAAAGAAACATTCTTTTTTGTCGTTTAGTAAAACGCTTCGTAGAAAAAGATTAATTTTTTATGAAAGTAAAAGTCAAAGGGGTTTATACACCGTATAAAATAAATTTTTGTATAAAACGAAATATGCCTCAATGAATGGAGATTCAGACGAAGTCCCTTACCTCGGGTCCGACTTGACTCGATCATTCGTTAATGTCCTGAATAATAAACTTGAGTTAATTTATACTTTCATAAGAACCTTTTTCAAGTTCACTATTAATTTTACATCACTTATTACCATGTTATAAAAATTATGTAATCTTGTATGTTAATAATGTTTGTTTTGTCGATATTTGGTTCTTAAGTCGAAAGTGGACTTCTTACAATTACATGTTGTTCGTGTGGTCAAAGGTTCATTATATCCAAAATGATATTCATGATTTGGATATCATATATATCATATATGCCTTGAATATACATGTATTTATAATATTACATAATCATTTAGAGGTAAGAAATGAAATGCACCGTTCATGGAGACGGTAAGCCGTACGTACGCATGAACGCTACTTTCATTTCTATGTCATATTAATGGAATTAAAACTAAATGAGAGGTATGTATATTTTAATTCCAGAATTATATTCATCATTTAGATGTAACATACATAATATATAATAACTTTAAATCCATCCTTTATATGTCCCACGTATGGAATTAACGAATCAAATCACTTTGAGGGGGCGGTAGTCCGCACTTCCTAAAATGAAGATATCGCGTATACCCATAATGGAATCCATAAAGGTACACCAAAAATGAAAAATACAGAATCATAAGGAAACATAAACATAATATATATCATATATAAATAGGGTGACATATTATTTTCCACCATTAAAGGTGTTAAAAAAGATTGAACAATCATCGTTTCGTGAGGCTGAAATTCACCATCCACAGAAACAGTATGTTATTTAACCATTAGATGTAGGTTTGTGTAATTTTAGCTTTAATAATTCTTATAAAAACATCCTAGTATATTTAATATACTGGATTTGTTACAAAAATAAATGAATAAAAAGATTTTAGGGGGTTGGAGAAGAAAAATAAAACAAAAGAACACATGTGAAGACATTACCTTAAAATCGGGTGACTCTCTTAGATTTGAGCTCAAAGGCATCCTTGGGAAGACTTATGCCCAAAGTGAGGCTTCTAAGAGTAAAACAGGGATTTGGAGAGACAATATGGGCATATATTGTCCAAAACCAAAGGCTTTAGAGGTGTGGGTAAGGTGGTAGAGGTGGGGCCTTTTATAAGAGGAGAGGTGGGGCACTCTTGGAAAGTTAAGAAAAGATACATTATTATAAAATTATTTTACGATAAAAAGGGTCCCAAAATTATATATATAGAGTAATAGGTGATAAGAGTTCTAAATCCAACCATCCAATTGGTTTTTGACCTGTTAGGTCTTAGATTTTACTTTATCTTTTCATTTTATTTAAATCGTTAAATAATGAGGTAATCGCTGCATCATCATGGTGTCACAAATAATTTAATTTATTTAATGTCTAAAAATTATAAAAAAAACTATCATGATGTAGGATATTGTTTTATCTTTCTAATGAATATTTATATAAAAAAATCGGACTTGTATAACCCCATTTAAGAATTGTTTTATTAAAACAACTCAAGTTTGTGACATTTTTATTTTATCTTTAAATAAAAAGTTTTTAATTTAAATTTCCTACCAAAGTGGCTCCATGGGGTCCCCAAGTTGACTCATGGATTTTCTTGGTAGGCCATGACACATACAATAAGGGTAGGACTTTTTAATGTTTATTTCATATTATTAAAACATTATTTTTACCTTAAACAATACTAATTACCTCTAATCGTGATTAATAAACTTAAAAGTTACTATTCACCAAAAACTTATTTTAATCCCATTGAACCAAATTTTACTTCTTAATGAAAAACATGTATGTAAGATTTTTGAAATTCAAAACACAGAGGTGGTAAAATTTCATTTAAATGAAAATTCAGTTTTTTAAGTACCACTTAGTGGTTTCACTATTCATCAAAAATTGAAGTTTTTCAAAAAAATACCAAAACATCACCCTAAGCTATATTTGATATTCCGAATTCAAAAATGAAGTATCTTTTAAAAATTCAAAACATATAAGTTTCATTAATTAATATAATAATTAATTCCCACTATCAGAGCAAATAGCGTGTTTTTATGAAACAATAAGTATCAAAAGATTGACACTAGTTTGAGTCTGATTTCAATGTGAAATTAATTCCAATGACCACTATTGGATTTAATGGTAAAAATATATTATAATTTCACTTTAAAACCAATTAATAAGATAATATAATCATATAAATAAATTAGATTAAAAAGAGGTTTTGAAGTAAAATACAACATTTTTCACTATTCATTAAAAAATGAACTTTATCGGAAAAATACCAAAAATTTACACAAAGTAAATTTTGATGTCCCGATTCTAAAGAATAATTTTATTTGGTCCAATAAAAAGTATAAGAGTGACCAAAACTATATTTAATGAAGGTTCGCCATGAAAATGTGATAAGTCGACCTTTAGTGAAAATTAGAGTATATATGCCTAAAATTGAATTCTTTTCTTATTTTAAGCCTTTATCATTTATTGGATAAATTTAAAAACCATTAAAAAACATATATAATCATATTTTAGTTATTTCTATTCATTCCCGCCAATACAACGGCTACGTGTTAACTACCATTTAAAATAATATTATTTTATTACTAGTGTGCAACGTAAGATTTCAAAGAAACTCTTTGTTGCGTATCAGGTACGCTATCAAACATAGCAACCCCTTTAAAGTAAAAGTAATATTCAATTCTCAAATATTAATAAATATGAAAATGTATTATTCTTTATTTACCTGGGATGTTACATCCTTCCCCCCTTTTGGGAATTGCGTCCTCACAATTTTATTCACTTATCAAAATAAGTGGGGGTATTTATCCCTCATAACATTTTCAGATTCCCACATTGCCTCTTCAACCATATGGTTTTTCCACAAAACCTTTACCTTGTGAATTACCTTATTTCACAACACTTTCTCTCTTCGGTCAAGAATTTGGACTGGTTGTTCTTCATAAGAGAGATTCTCTTCCAACTGAACTACCTCTGGGCTCAAAACATGAGATGAATCTGGCATATACTTTCTCAACATCGAAACAGGAAAAACATTGTGTACCTAAGATAAAATCAGAGGTAAAACCACTCGGTATGCAACTGATCCAACTCTCTCTAGAATTTAATATGGTCCAATGAACCTTGGACTCATCTTTCCTTTCTTACCAAATCACATCACACTTTTCCATGGAGAAACCTTGAGAAAAACATGATCACCTACCTCGAAAGAAAGATCCTTCCTCCGGTTATCCACATAACTTTTCTGTCTGATCTAAGCTATTCTCGTGTGTTTCTGAATCAACTGAACTTGTTCGGCCATCTCTTCTACCAATTCTGGTCCCATCATCTTCCTTTCACCCACTTCATCCCAAAAAACTGGAGTTCAACACCGCTTACCATATAATGCCTCAAATGGTGCCATCTGTATACTGGAATGAAAAATGTTATTATAAGAAAACTCAACCAAAGAAATATTTTGGTCTCAACTTCCCTGATAATCCATAAAGCAAGCTCGTAGCATATCCTCCAAGGTCTGAATTTTTCGTTCTGACTGCCCATCTGATTGAGGATGAAAAGCTGTACCAGAATTTAATTCAGTACCCAACGACTTCTGAAGGCCTTTCAAAAAGTTAGAAGTAAACCCGGGATCACAATTAGATACAATGGAGAGGGGAAATCCATGCATCCTGACTATCTCTTTAAGATACAATCAAGAAGGTTGATCTAGAGAGAATATATCTCAAATAGGAAGGAAATTAGGAGATTTATTAAAGCGATCAACAATAAACCAGATTGCATTATTCCCTCGAGGTGTCTTCGGCAATCCCACAACAAAGTCTGTGGATATATTTTCCCATTTTCACTCTAGAAATGGTAATGGCTGAAGAATTCATTTTGGTAACTGCCTCTCTACTTTAACCTGTTGACAAGTAAAACACTTCACAGTAAAATCAGCAATATCTCTTTTAATTCCATCCCACCAGTAATACTCTCGCAGATCTCTGTACATCTTAGTACTACCAGGATGAACTGAAAACGGGGAACTATGAGCCTCACATAACAACTCATTCTTCAACTGTGAATCACCAGGCACACATAATCTCTTCTCAAACCTCAAAACACAATCATTATCAATGTTGAATTCAGGAAACTTACCCTTCTGAACCAGCTCTACCTTTTTCTGCAACTCACTATCTTGCCTCTGTGCTTGCTTAATTCTGTCTTATAGGGATGATCTCATTGATACCTGAAACAAAATAGAATAACTTCCTGCACCAACAACTTCTATTCCAAAGTTCATCAAATCAAAAACCAAAGGATCACGTTCCAAATGCAACATTTTTAATGAAGCATTACTTTTTTGACTCAAAGCATCATCCACTTTATTTGCTTTTCCTGGATGGTAATGAATTGTACAATCATAATCCTTGATTAATTCCAGCCATATCCTCTATCTCATGTTAAATTATTTCTGAGTGAATATATACTTTAAACTCTTGTGATCGGTATATATTTCAAACATTACTCCATAAAAATGATGCCTCCAAATTTTTAAAGTGAAAACAACAGCAGCTAATTCCAAATCATGTGTAGGGTAATTTACCTCATGAGTTTTCAACTGACGTGAAGCATATGCAATTACCTGATCATTCTGCATAAGGACACATCCAAGCCCTTTCAATGAAGCATCACTGTAGATAACAAACTCACCATTCATGGAAGGAAGTGCCAAAACTGGAGCATTCTCCAATATTTTTTTCAACTCCTGAAAACAATCATCACATTCTTTTGTCTAGATAAACTTAACACCCTTCCGAGTTAGCTTAGTCATTGGACTAGATAACCTTGAACAATTTCTAACAAACCTTCGGTAACAGCCTGCCAAACCAAGGAAACTACGGATCTCGGTTACATTTGTGGGTCTTTTCCATTCTTCAACAACTTTTGTTTTAGCAGGATCAACAGTTATGCCATCTTTTGAAACAGTGTGACGAAGGAAAGAAATTTTTTGTAACCAAAACTCACACTTGCTAAATTTTTCATACAGTTTCTTTTCTTTTAAGGTTTGCAATATAACCCTTAAATGACTTTTGTGATCCTATTTAGTTTTATAAAACACCAAAATATCATCGATGAAAACAACCACAAACTTATCCAAGAACTCATGAAAAATTCTACACATAAGGTCCATGAATACATCAGGTGCATTGGTTAACCGAAAATGCATAACTACAAATTCATAATGGCCATATCTAGTACGGAACGCAGTCTTCAGAACGTCTACTTCATTTACTTTCAACTGATGGTACACTGACCTCATGTCAATCTTCGAAAAATACTGATCTCCCTGGAGCTGATCAAACAAATCATCGATATGAGGAAAAGGATACTTGTTCTTAACAGTAATATTATTCAAGGCTCTATAATCAATGAAAAGTCTCATTGAACCATCTTTTTTTAACAAACAAGACAGGATCACCCCATGGTGATGTGCTAGGTCTAATGAAACCTTTATCTAATAACTCAGGCAATTGTTTCTTTAACTCTAAAAGTTCAACTTGAGCCATTTGATAAGGGGGTTTTGAAATTGTCTTATAATCAGGAACTAAGTCAACAGTAAATTCAACTTCCCAATCATGAATAATACTAGGAAACTCATCAGGAAAAACATCAAGATACTCATTTACCACTGGCACTTCATTAATCTGAACAGTTCCTTTATTTTCAACAATATGTGCAAGGTAACATTCATTTCCATCTTTTACTAGTTTCTCAACTTCCTGATATGTTATCAAAATCAAGGGTTCATTCTTGTATGCAAACTGAAAATATTTCTGAAAAGAAACCATTTTAGTTCTGCATTCAATCTTATCATGATAAACAGAAATCCAATCCATTCCCAAAATAACATCAAACTCTACTAGAGGCAAAACAATAAGGTTTGCTGGTAGATTCTTTCCGCACACAAGGATAGGAAGATTCGTATAATTCCTTTTTGTCTCAATATTCCCTCAGGGTGTTTTTACCATAAGTTCAGGATTCATATCTTGAGATGGAATTCCCAATTTACTAGAAAACTTCTCAGAAATGAAAGAATGTGTAGACCCTGAATCAAACAAAACATTGGCATAATCTGAACAAACAAACAGTGTACCTGATACTACTTCATTCGATGGCCCAACATATACTGAAGTTGTTGCAAAGGATTTCACCACCCCATTCTGCATGTAGTCTAGATGCTTTCCCCTATTTGAGTTATTCATTAGACACTCATTTTCTTAATGACCCATTTCATTACACTTAAAACATCTTACTATTGGCTTTTCATTTCCTACTTTATCATATTCCTTACAGTTACGAGCAATATGACCTGAATTACCACACCAAAAGCACTTTCCAGACTTGGATAAACATTCTCTAGGATGAATTTTACCACACTTTTCACATGATGGATATTTGGTTTTCTTACCTCCTTGCTTCTTTGATGAATTCTTCCCCTTTTCCTGCCAATAAGACCTCTTATTCTGTTGTTTTTAAAAAAACACATGATCATCGGCAAACTCCATTTCCACCTTCTCCGCACATCGAGAAAGTTTTTCATAACTTTTGAAATCACGGGAAGCTAAAGCCCTTCGATACTTTGGCTTTAACCCTGAGTAAAAATGGTTGATTTTACTATTATGATCTCGTATGAAGTTTGGAGCATAACTTGCCAGTCGAGTGATCTTTGCTTTATAAGAAGCCACTGAGTCATCCTCCTGTCTCAATTCTAGGAATTGTTTTTCCATCCTAAGAAGAACCACCTTAGGAAAATATTTCTCAAGAAACATACCTTTGAATTCGTCCCAGTGAAGATCATTAATCTCATCACTATCCCGGATATTTTTCATCATCAACCACCACTGATCAGCTTCACCTTCAAAACGGTAAACAGCAAGACTAAACTTTTGATGTTCTGAACACCCCATGACATCAAAAATCTTCTCCAGTGCTTTAATCCACCCTTCAACTAGAACAGGGTCAGATGATCCTCTGAATGATGGGGGATTCTGCCTCATGAAATGTTCCACCACTGACATATTCCTCTGCGGTTGATCTGGCTGATCTCGTGCATAGATACCACCACCATTTATAGCCTGAGTCAACTGTGCCATCACTACAACAAACTGTTCAGTTCCAATTACGACCGTCTCAGGTTGCATATTTGGAAGGTTGTCTTCCTCTTGATGTCGTCCCAACAGAGCTGCATTGTTTCCTCTGTGGAAAACCATTCTGAACACAGAAATATCTCAGGCGAAGCAACATGGTAATCTTTAAATGCTATATCATTTCAGTCATACGATAAATTAATTTATAATTTTACACTTTTCTAACTCCTAAATTTGTTTAAACCGACCTTTGATACCAACAATAAGGCCCCAGCCTTAAACCTTACTTAATATTGAATTAAATGAATAATTCACATCGAGGATATTTTCAGGTTTAGAGTTTTAGAGAATTAGGACATAACTATTATATCTAAAAAGATTACAAAGTATACACTTCTACTAAATTTCCATAGATTAAAAACTCTTAAAAAGAAACATGTCTAGTTCCATGTTTTATATAGCATGACATTCCCTTGATCCCATCCTTGACCCTATTCCACATTAATTATTGTGAAAAAAAAATTAAAAAAACCTGGGGTGAGCATAAAAAGCTCAGTAAGGGATACACAATGAATGAAAACTGTTAGTTTATCAAAACAACAAGTAAACCATGTATACTTTATCAAAGTAATACTTTTCACCTTTATGAAGTAGGAAAAACTCTTCACTGAATAAAATATCATTACTTACCCTTTCGTAACCAAAAGATTACCATAAAACCCATATAATGATCACATAACATATAAAGGTAACTTGGGACATAAACATACTTAAATGGAATAACCATACAGTCGACTTCCACACATATCACTTAATGGAATAGCCATACGACCGACTTCCATACCCAATGAATTGGAGGTTATAACGTAACCACCCGTCATATGGTTTATCACGTAACCACCCGTCAAATGCCCTAGTACCATTATAAAATCATAAGACATAAAAAAATATAATGGAAAGAAAACATTTCCATACTTTGATCACAATATATTACATAAATATATTGACATAAAAAATCCATTATAAAAACCATTTTCAATACCAAAATACATAAAAGAGTATATGGTATTTCATTCACTTTAAAAACATTACGCCTTTTTGAGGAAGCCAAAGACCAAATAATACTCACAGAGACGGAAAAGGTCGTTGTCACTGCATACGTTAAAAGAAACATTCCTTTTTGTCATTTAGTAAAACACTTCGTATAAAAAGATTACTTATTTATAAAAGTAAAATTAAAAGGGGTTTATACACCTTATAAAATAAATTTGTGTATAAAACTAAATATGCCTCAATGAATGGAGATTCAGACAAAGTCCCTTACCTCGGGTCCGACTTGACTCGATCGTTCGTTAACATCCTGAATAATAAACTTGAGTTAATTTAT
This sequence comes from Viscum album, assembly GCA_963277665.1. Taxonomy (NCBI): domain Eukaryota; kingdom Viridiplantae; phylum Streptophyta; class Magnoliopsida; order Santalales; family Viscaceae; genus Viscum; species Viscum album. The sequence goes on from OY728141.1 coordinate 1,990,347,917, forward strand.
ACTTGCATAAGAACCTTTTTCAAGTTCATTATTAATTTTACATCACTTATTACCATGTTATAAAAATTATGTAATCATGTAACTTAATAATGTTTGTTTTGTCGATATTTGGTTCTTAAGTCGGAAGTGGACTTCTTACAATTACATGTTGTTTGTGTGGTCAAAGGTTCATTTTATCCAAAATGATATTCATGATTTTGATATCATATATATCATATATATCCATAATATACATGTATTTATAATATTACATAATCATGTAGAGGTAAGAAATGAAATACACTGTTCATAGAGACGGTAAGTCGTACGTACGCATGAACGCTACTTTCATTTCTATGTCATATTAATGGAATTAAAATTAAATGAGAGGTATGTATATTTTAATTCCAGAATTATATTCATAATTTATATGTAACATACATCATATATAATAACTTTAAATCCATCCTTTATACGTCCCACATATGGCATTAACGAATCAAATCACTTTGAGGGGGCGGTAGTCTGCACTTCCTAAAATAAAGATATCGCGTATACCCATAATGGAATCCATAAAGGTATACCACAAATAAAAAATACAGAAGCATAAGGAAAACATAAACATAATATATATCATATATAAATATAGTGAGATCTTAATGGCCACCATTAATGGTGTTAAAAGAATATTGAACTATCATCGTTTTGTGAGGCAGAAATTCTCCATCCACAGAAATAGTATGTTATTTAACCATTAAATGTAGGTGTGTGTAAGTTTAGCTTGAATGATTCTTATAAAAACATCCTAGTATATTTAATATACTAGAGTGGTTACAAAATAAATGAATAAAAAGAGTTTATGCGGTTGGAGAAGCAAAATAAAACAAAAGAACCCAAGTGAAGACATTACCTTAAAATCGGGTAACTCTCTTAGATTTGAGCTCAAAGGCTTCCTTGGAAGACTTCTGCCCAAAGTGAGGCTTCTAAGAGTAATAGAGGTATGTGGAGAGACAAAATGTGCAGATATTGTCCGATCCAATGGCTTGAGATGTGTGGGTTATGTGGTAGAGGTGGGGGCCTTTTATAAGAGGAGAGGAGGGGCACTCATGGAAAGTTAAAAAAAGACACTTTATTATAAAATTATTTTCAGATAAAAAGGGTCCCACAATTATATATTTAGAGTATTAGGAGATAATAGTTCTAAATACACCCATCCAATAGGTTTTTGACATGTGTAGGTCTTAGATTTTATATTATCTTTTCATTTTATTTAAATCGTTAAATAATGAGTTAATCGCTGCATCATCATGGTGTCACAAATAATTTAATTTATTTAATGTCTAAAAATTATAAAAAAAAATCATGATGTAGGAAATCTTTTTATCTTTCTAATGAATATTTATAGTAAGACATCTTACTTCTATAACCCCATCTAAGAATTGTTTTAGTAAAACAACTCATGTTTGTGACATTTTTATTTTAACTTTAAAAAAAAAGTTTTTAATGTCATTTTCCTACCAAAGTGGCTCCATGGGGTCCCCAAGTTGACCCATGGATTTTTTTGGTCGTCCATGACACATCCAATAAGGTTATGACATGTTTAAAGTTTATTTCATATTATTAAAACATTATTTTTACCTTAAACTACACTAATTACCTCTAATCGCTATTAATAAACTTAAAAGTTACTATTCACAAAAAAAATTATTTTAATCCCATTGAACCACATTTTACTTCATAATGTCAACCATGTATGTCGGATTTTTGAAATTAAAAACACATAGGTGGTAAAATACCATTTAAACGAAAAAACATTTTTTTAAGTACCACTTAGTGGTTTCACTATTCATCAAAATTTGATGTTTTCCAAAAAAATACCAAAACTTCACCCTAAGATATATTTGATATTACTAATTCAAAAATGATGTCTATTTTAGAAAATTAAAAACATATAAGTTGCATTAATTAATATAATAATTAATTCCTGATGTTAGAGCAAATAGCGTGTTTTTATGAAACAATAAGTATCAAAATATTGACACTAGTTTAAGTCTGATTTCAATGTGAAATTAATTCCAACGACCACTATTGGATTTAATGGTAAAAATATATTCTAATTTCCCTTTAAAAATAATTGAAAATATAATCTAATAATATAAATAAATTAGATTAAAAATAGGTTTTCAATTAAAATACACTATTCATTAAAAAATGAACTTTATCGGAAAAATACAAAAAATTTACACAACGTAAATTTTGATGTCCCGATTCTAAATAAGAATTTTATTTGGTACAATAGAAAGTATAAGAGTGACCAAAAATATATTTAAATAAGGTTCTCCATGAAAAGGCGATAAGTCGACCTTTAGTGATAATTAGAGTATATATGCCTAAAATTGAATTCTTTGCTTATTTTAAGCCTTTATCTTTTATTGGATAAATTCAAAAACAATTAAAAAAACATATATAATCATATTTTAGTTATTTCTATTCATTCCCGCCAATACAACAGCTACGTGTTAACTACCATTTAAAATAATATTATTTTATTACTAGTATGCAACGTAAGATTTCAAAGAAACTCTTTGTTGCGTATTGGGTACGCTATCAAACATAGAAACCCCTTTAAAGTAAAATGAATATTCAATTCTCAAATATTAATAAATATGAAAATGTATTATACTTTATTTACCTGGGATGTTACATCTACCATGGTAACATTTTAAAACCTAAAAATGAAATTGACCTCTAAAACTAATTTGGAACTTTTGATTCCTAATATTGAGTTCATTTTACATAATTCAACTGAAATAGTTGGGAAAATTATTTTTATCTGTAATTCCACATGGAAGAATAAAAAGAGGGTTTTTAAAGTGAAACATTCAAAAGTATGAAAGGTTTTTATATATATTTTCAACATGAAAAAGAATCCATTGACATAAATTCAATTAAATTATAAAAAAATAATTTAATTATATTTTAAAACCAATTAAAATTAAATTCTATCAATATAAATAAATTAAATGAAAAAGTAGTTCTAAGTTAAAATGTTGTATTTTTTTCTATTCATTAAAAAATGAATATCATCAAAAAAATACCCATAAATTATGAAAAGTAAAATTTTATGCCCCCAATTAAAAATAATAATTTTATTTTGTAAAAAATATATTATAAAAGTGTCAAAACTAAATTTAAAATGGGTTCTCCATCAAAAGGGAGAAAAACATTATTTTTTTAAAAAAACTTCTTTTATCCAAAAAAAAGAATTTTTTCTTATTTAATGTCTATAAAACACATAATATGAATAACAAACATTTAATTAAATATATTATATTAAAAAATCGAAAAAATATTGATTTTATTACATTATAAACTCACATTTTTTGGATTTAAATAGTTTCTTTAGAAAAACATTTTTGTTTACTTTAAAGGGGTTTTACATTCATTTATAATTAATTTTCTTCCAAAGAAATAAATATAAACATTTTTATACCACTGTTTCATAATTAAATTAATATTATTCATTCCCTTCATTCTAATGGTTAGGTAATAATAGTGACATTTAAATAATAATATTTATATTTTCACCTATGATTGGTGTAGTGTATCATGTACACTATCGAATATGGTGTTTATTTCATAAAACATAGGATGTTACATCCCCCCCAAATAAATTTCTCCCTCTAAATTTTAATTCGGGGTTCGTAACTAAGGTATGACTTCTAAAAATTACATCATTGGAATCCCACATTGAAAAGAAGTCAATAAAACCTCTACTTTAAAAAAATTAAGTGAAGTTCAAAGGTCACCTGATATAAAAAAAAATATTGGGGTTCCATGTATGAAAATATGGATATGGAAGAAAAAAATAACCACAAAGATCCAATGGAGAGTTATAGAAAACATTTTTTGGGGAATTTTAACAATCACAAATTCGTATTTCTATAATTGGGTAAAATTATGTTGATTTCCTATTTTGTAAAGAAATCAGATAATTTTTTTGTTTTGGGATCCTTTGATAAAGTTGAGAAATTGTTTTACTACTTAGAATATGAACATAATGAAATATACTTACTTGAAAAGAATAGATTCATCATTTAACCAATTTTCTCCACACACTCATCTTTTTTTTCATATGATGAGTATTCATGATGACTTGGCCACACCTGATGTAATAGAATCTTTTAATAAAGAATCCCATAATCCAAAAAATATGATCTATATATTTCTCTTATATTTAGTAATTAACTAAAACCAAAATGGTAATTACTGAAGAATTTCATTCCAAAAATGTATAAACCATTGTATAATTAAAACTAAATTTAATCTCCCAAATTCAATTATAATACCAAAAATTCAACATGTACCAATTCAACAGTTTATTATCATTAAAATCCTTCAAAAATAATCCAACCTATGCTTGAAACCCAAAACATAAAAGAATTTGATTTCATACTCTTCCAAGATAAATTTTAAAATCTATCTTTAAATAAAATGTGTTACTCTAAAAGTATTATAAAAAAATGTAGGTTGGTTAGTCATTTCTATAAATAACCTGAAATTATATATGTCCATAATAAAAACATAGATCCTTCTGAATTAAAATTAAACCATTACTCCTAAAATAAAATCTCATATTATTCTATTTACCTTAGTCATATAGTGCTCCCAAAATAATTAATGTCTTCCAGAATCATATTTATCACATAATCCCTAAATTATTTTCCAATACAAAGTATGTGAATTTGATAAAACATAAGCTCCAAAAATAAACTTATTCAAATTCCATAAACTCTTTTAACAAAAAAATGAATTCATACTTACCAATAACGTCATACATGTTAGTGGTAGGTGATAAAGCCTTTTCACACATCAGTTCTGGGTTTAATTCTCGCATCCTTGTCCAACAAGATGGGTTTTCACAAAGTCTGCATGTTATCCTTTTTAAATAACTATATAACTATTTTATCCTGATAATGTCCTCAAAAATTACCATAACCTTTTTTACCTCAATGGTTATCGCATGCATTTCATTTTTCATCCCAAAATGTAATGACCCTTAATTTTCTAAAAAATCTCATATAACCCCTAAAGGTTATCCGTACCTTTATAATTATGTCCACACAAGAAAAGAAAATTCTTACTCGAATAAAATTTTCACAATAAAAACATCATGGCAAGGAATAATAAAATATGTTGTCCAATGAAATCCCATCATAAAAAATGATTAATACTTTTAAACATTTCATCATCCATAGATCTACCATAACTATAAAATCCCTTATATATAGACTTCTTAATCATTCATCATTCTAAAAGATCCTATAACATTAATTTTCTATATTATTCCTTAATACCTCTTTCCTACAAACAAATACATGAATGTTTCCCTAATATTAAATAATTTCAAAACCTGAGTCCAAAAATAACACATACCTTTCATATGTCAATTTCAGTTTCCTCATCTTCAATTGGAATTTAATTACATATTTATAAACATATAATTTTATGTTCATATTAATCTCATTCCTGAAACTTCTTTTTAGTACATCTATTTTCATATTTACAATACTATCCACATTTAGAACATTAAATTGATAACTCGGGAAGAACTTTTTCCTGTTTCATATATTCAACTCAACACATCCCTTTCGTTGGATGATTATTTCCTTATGACATCTATTTCTATAACTAAAAAATATTAATGTCCCTTTGAGACATTTACAATGTATTTATTTTCACATTCTTGACCGATATTTCTCTAAATATGTTTTTACCTTATGATCATCGCTACCTGAACTTCCACATGGATTCAATTCTCTCTTATATAATGCATTATAAAACTCACCATGGTTCAAGTGGTTAATCGTGACTCGTAACAGTTGGTTTAGAGTAACCAAAATATTTCTCATTATATGTCCCATTTCATTCATTTTATAATTCAGAGAACCACCACATTTTCCTTCATATCAATATTTACTTCTATGCCTAATGGATCCATTCATTTACTAAAACAAAAAAGGATATTGTGGATATATATATATATATATAAAATAATCATATACTATCTTATAAGGGATATAAACCATATCATATGTTTATTCATTTTTTCTAAAACACATTCAACTTATCTAAAATAACTATAAATATATATATGAGTCTAAGCATTGTGGTTTTATACCACTTTTAAATTATTATTAATAACACCTTAACCTCTATAGTTATCTAAACCGGCCTCCAATACAAACTATAAGGTCCGAGCCTTAAACATTACATAATCTTGAGTAAAATAAAGAATTAAAATTGAGGATATTTTCTGGTTTATAATTTTAAATAATTAGTACATATCTATTATATAATACACTGAGACATTACATGTGTGGATTTAAACCCGCTATCCACTTCTTCTACCAAAGGAAAACCTTTTAAAATAAAACATGATTTCTTTTATTGATAACAATATTATTTACTTAATTCATTATCTTAAACATTCCTATAACAAGTGGAAACCATTTTAAAAACATTGTATTAGCATGAAAATCTAAATAAGGGATATAAATAAGAATGAAATTGTTATTCCCTGAACACTTTATACTCATGAAAATATTTTCATAAAATCGTAATTTTCACCCATAAAAACATAATCACATTCACAATCCACATGAAATCATAAGATTCTTAAAAATAATTCTATGAAATCATAAATCATAAATGTAATTGTGCAATCCAAGTTATAAATAAATTGTAGCTTTCTCATCTTCATAGGGAGTAACTTATATGGTTATGTTTGGAATACACATCATAGTATATTATCTAAATCTCTTAAAAGAAACCCAATCTGTAAACTCCGTATCATTAAACAATGCATTGGAGATATTTATCTAGCTCAACCACCCTCATTTCAACACAAAATCACCCATATACATAAGAAATGTCAAAGAACCAAAAAATAAGCACAACACATAAATCATGCATAATTTAAAAAAGTAAAATTTACACATTAAAATCAAAATATATCATTTAAATATATTTTCATAATAAATCCCTTATCAAAACCAATTTCAATAAAAAAAATACATTAAAAGGGAATATGGTATTTATTTTCTTTTTAAAAACATTAAGGTTTATAGAGGAATCCAAATATCAAATAATGGTTACGATGGTAAAGAAGTCGATGTCACTGTATACGTTAAGAAAACTATCAATTTGTCGTTTTGTACGGAAAGTCAAAAATTCCACATAAAATGATTTCTTTTAAAAAAAATTGAATTAAATTCATGATATAAATAAAATATAAGATAGTCAAAATTCATTTCACATAAAATAGTTGAATGACATAATCAAGAAATAGAAAATTTTACCAAAAGAAAGGAAATTAGTTTAAGAAATTCCCTTACCACATGTAATCTATCAAATCGTATGTCCAATATAATTTATAATACTCGAATAATACATTAAAACCCATTAATAGGAATATATTCATGGTATTTAATATCAAATATCATTATATATACAACAATAACAAATATTACTGGTGAATAATGCATATATATCACACAAAGGTAAAAAGTGAGACGAGTAAATCCGTACAATGTTCGTATCAATGACGTAAGAATTTATAAATTGGGAGATTACGTGTAAAAATTTTATATCGATACAAATATTAGTGTAAATAAAAAAATGATCTACAAAATTTTTTCCACACATAATCATGGCATAATAAAATCAATGAAGTAGACGTATAACCTAATTAATGGAAAATGAGTTAGAAAAATCCCTTACTTTGTGTCCCACTCATCTTATTTGTTCCTCGTTAATCATAAATAATAAACATAGTTTAACTTATAACATCCATAGAACTTATTTATGTTTATTATTTATTATTTATCACTTATTTCTATGTTATTACAGTTACATAATTATTTGTGTTTATGTCGGATGTTTTGTGGATATTTGGTACTTGAGTCAAAAATGAACATGGTATGATGTCAAGAGTCCATGTGGTCGTAATTCCCTCATCTACAGAATATAAAAAATGATATAAATAACTTATATATTCATTATATATGTATTCACAATAATCTTTTGAGATAAACTAAAAACACCGTTCATGGAGATTGTACGTTCTACGTACGCATGAACTCTATTTTTGTTTTTCCTATCATATTCAAAGAACGATATTAAATGAAATATATGTAAATATATATAAATATATGATAACACTAAATTATAATTAATATGTCATTTATATCAAATAATTTTACTAAATCAATCCTTTATACATTCCATGTGATGTGTGAACTAATCATGTCATTTTGTAGAGGTGGTACTCCACACGTCCCCAAATGAAGTTATCATATAACAACAATATAAAAAGCATGAAGTTATGTTTAATATATCATTTAGATAATATTAAATTTGTTATAATATATATATATATATATATTTATTTATTTATTTAAATATTATTTAACTTTAAATTTTTTTTTAAGATCATCCATGAAGGTGGAAATGAAAAAGGAACAAAAACATTATTCATGGAGGTGAATAACCGAAACAACTTGGATAATATATTAATTTCTTTGAATAAGAGTATGTGAAAAATGAAATGGAAATTAGATATTAAATTAGAAACATAAAATTACAGTATATACATGATTATTTATTTATCATTCATTTATGTATTAACAAGGTGAGAAGATATTGGAAAAAAAATAAAATAAGAGACGTTCTCTGAGAAAATTACCTTGTGAATATCTCCTCCTTGAAAGACCCTTGAGGACATTCAATTTGTTATTTTGGTGGTAAAAATAAAACATGGACGTGTTTAGAGTGAGTAGAAGAGTTTTTGGTAGAGTAATGTGGAGATACAAGTCTTTTGGGTTAAAATAGGGTGGTGGAGTTGTGGAATTTATACTCTAGGAGAGGTGTGTTCAAGTTATTAAGTTACTAATTATTTTATATTAAAATATAACCACATTGTGGTGGAATTAAATTCCATGAATTTGGATTTTAATTACTGTTTTATAGGATTTTTAGGGTCTTGAATCATCTCAAAAACCCTTTAAATGTTTCAATGTTTATTTGTGTTAAGATTTTACCTTTTAACTTTAACCATTGTAACAATTTTACCTATACAATGGTAAATAATATTCTTACTAGGGTATTTATTTAATTACTAAAACTAAAATTGACCATATAACATAATTTGTATCTTCTGATTAAAAATATGGAAAAAAAATTTCTAATTAAGTCCATATAATTTAGAAAATTATATTAAAAAGTAATTTCACAGGAAATATTAAAAAGCAGGTTTTTAAAGCGAAATGTTTAAAAGTTTGGAATATTTTTATATATATATTAAACATGAAAACGATTTAAAGTAACCTAAAAAGGATTAAATTATAAAAACATAATCAAATTATACTTTAAAACTAATTAAAAAACTATATTAATATATAAATAAATTGGATAAAAATGATGTTTAAAGTTAAAATGCAATATTTTTCTGTATTCCTTAAAAAATAATTACAATCAAAAAAATTCCGAAAATTTTTCCAAAGTAAAATTTTATTTCTCCATTCCAAATAATAATTTTTTTTAAATAATAAAATATAAAAGTATCTAAAACTATATTTAAAATTGGTTCATCATCAAAAGGTGGAAAAATTTCATTTTTTTGAAAAATACTTCTTTTTTTTCAAAATATTGAATTTTTTGTTATGTCATGTATAGAAATAATATAATATAAATAGTAAAAATTAAATTGAATATAATATATTAATAAAACAAAAAATTAATGATTTTATTTCTTTAACAAATCACTTATTGTAATTTAAATAATTTTTTTAGAAAAACATTCCCTATTACTTAAACAGGGTTTTAAATTCAATTTTAAGTAATTTTCCACCAAATAATTAATTATAAACATGTGTAAACCATTTTTTAATAATTCAATTATTACTATTCATTAACCCCATTCCAGAAGCTAGGTTATAATAGTTACATTTAAATAATAATATTTAGTTGTTTGTTTAATCTTGATGTATCATATCATGTATTCTATCAAATATAGTGTTTCGTTCTCAAAAAATTTGATGTTAGTTTTTCATTTAGAAAGATTATGAATTATGTTTCAAGATTTATCACTCTAACTAAGGCTTATATATTGTTATTATATACATTTTTTACTAAGGTATTAAAGATATAATGATAAGGTTGAGGTGGTTCAAGTTTTGATGAAATATTAAAGAACCCTATTTGAGAATAGTTATATGAATTATTGATTATCTAGAAAAGTTTAATAGAATTTCAGTTCATATACTCAAATATTATATGTTCAATTAGTAGTGGAAACCCTTAATGGAATGATGATCACATCGCAAGTTTATGATTCTTCCCTGATTGATGTTTGTGGGAATGCGCTTCCTGAATATCTCAACATTCATGATTTATTTGAAGTTAATATTATCTTAGTACTAGAGTTTAATTAAATATATAAATTCTATATCAATTTAAAATAATGGTAAATCATTTCTAGTATTCTGAACTAACCTATGATTATCTATCGAAGCATGATTAATATTAACATCTGATGGAAATTATTTCTATTTCATGGGTCTTGTTTCATATTTTTAATTGGTATTTATCTCAGATATTTGGGGTGAAACTCAACATCAATGTTATTCTAATTATGTAAGAGTTTTTTATTGTGTTTTTGGAAGAGTTACCTTGCCTTATGCTAAATCATGAAGTTTAATTTTTAAAAGTACTCATAACTAGTGTTATACTTGTTTTAAAGGATTCTTATAGAATAGACATGATTGAGATTTAATAATTGATAGAGAAATTCATAGATTGATTCATTAAATCATTTTCATAAATATGGGTCAACCTATTATTTTTGTCAAGAAAAATGATAGATCAATGTGACCCTACATCTATTATTAGTAATTGAACAATCTCATAATAAAAAGTAAGTATCCTCTATCATGTATTGATGATTTTTTTGATCAGTTATGAGGAGTTCGATATTTTTCAATGATTGATATTTGTTTTGGATACTATAAATTTATGGTAAAAAGAAAAAACAATTCCAATACAATAATTGTATGAGTAATGAAAAATATGAATTTGTAGTGATTCTATTTGTTCTTACTAATTCCCCACTATATTCATGTATTTGACTAATATAATAAATAAATATTACCTTGATAAATTTCTGGTATTCTTTATAAATAATATTCTTATGAATTCTAATAATAAGGAAAATCAGGAAGATTACATGGTAATAATACTGAAAAACCTATGGAATGAGAAGTTCTATGAAAAATTTACCAAGTATGAATTTTGAAAACCTATTAGTTCGATATTTGGTAACATAATCTCAAATAATGGTATATATGTGAATCCATAAAAATTGATGTTGTTTAACATAAGCCCAGACTAACCACTGTGAATAAAATATCTAGTTTTATTATTTTTCATTAATACTATTTATGCTTTGTGCATAATTTCTCTCAATTGTCTAATGAACTCACCATGTTACCTTAGAATGGAGCCATATTTCTTTGGACAGATGAATGTGAGGAATGATTCTAATAAATCATGAAAAGGATAGTAAGTGAACCTTTTTATAAACTACCTTATAGTAGATAAGGGGTTATGATGTATAATGATGCATCAAAGAAGGGACTGGATTTCATTATCATGTATAAAGATATTTTAATAGGTTATGCCTCATGGATATTGATTTTTCATGATCAAAATTACCCAACTCATTATTTGGAGTTCTCTATGATAATTTTTTAATTAATGATATAGAATAATTTTATTTACATAGAATATTGTGACATATATACTTATTTGGCATTAAATTGATACATTATTCCACAGCATTTATATTTTTTATATATTATATTTAATGATAATGTAATTATAAAGGTGATTAATTATAGTGTTATTATTTATTTTTCTATAATTAGTAAATTAATGTATTTTTGTAAAAATATTCAATATGATACATGAATAATGAGTGTATCATGGTTTTTTTATTTTTTTTTGTTTCTTTTTAAACATATTTTTTTAAATTTAAATTTTATGTATTGTAATACAATTTTCGTGATCTATGATTTTCATTCCTTCACTCCAATTATTTTAAATTAGTTGTATTTAGGATCTTATTTTAACTAATTTTTATTACTAAATATTTTAGTTTACTATTATTTTAAATTAATGTTAATTTTAAACGATTATTCTATATTCTAAGAATTTTATTTTTTATTTAAATACCAATATTTTATTAATGTTATTTTATATGTTGTGCCAGAAATTGACTGAAAAAATTTATTTAAATCATCCCACATATGAATATTTAGAAGGGGTGTGCATTGTGTAATATAAATACATCGGCAGACAGGGAATCGTTATAAGAGGGTAATTTGTATTTTTAGAAAAATAATTTGTTACACCCTTCTATTTATGATAAAATTACCTTCTTTTTTAGATAAATACAAGCGTGAAATAAATTCATGATTTGTATGTAAAATATTTATCAAAATCATTTTAGGAGAAATTTATTTTTAGCTTCATATTAAGATAAATTGAACCCCTAGTTGAAGATTCACTAACCAACTCACATGATAAATAAACTTGAGTATGGGTGAATTTTCTATAATTTTTACTTTTATTAGATTGAATGTTAATGATTGGAGTTGTGAGAATACACTAAACAGATGTAATCTAGAAATCTTAAGTGATGAATATGAGATCTCTTTCCACACCTAGAACCATTTTTTGTACCACTTTCACTATAAATGATTAACCATGACATGATGAATAATAAAAAAATCCCCTATCTCATGATCCGATCACCAGCCGAACCAAAGGATGAATATGTGTTAGAATCTATTAAAGAGATAATATAAATTATGAACCCTAGTATACTGAAGACATAAGGCATAATGTTGATATCTAATACATTATGGTTAAGCAGAAATATGACACGGATGATCTATAGTTGATATTAATGATATTGAAGTAAATTTAACATTGCTTGGGTTTATTTGGTTCTCACAAGCCTATGATTGTATTTCCCAACACCAAAATGATGAGAAAGGTGATCATTAGAGTGATGGACACAATTGTTTGGCCATATATGAAGATCTTAGATGATGTTGTGTTCATTATTGTTTTTCTCATCATAAAGTTATGATTATATTCCACAACTATTCAATATTAAATCCCTAATGAAGATGAGCACCACTATCAATGAGGATGAACCTATGTTAACATTGTGCTCAAATGATGATCTCCAGTGTTGATGAGGTGACTAAGCATGGGAAAAGTTATCATAAATTATTCTTAGTACCTAGCCTCATCCATGTGAGGTAGTAGAGACTATTTTTTACTTCCCAAATAATTTTTATGTATGAGGAGTGAACTAAGTGAGGATTACTTGGTGACCACATATAATGTGAGTGTCCTTTCATCCATTAGAGGCATCAAAATCAGTGGGTACGGTAAGTACTTATTAAGACATTTTAAGACATTTTAATATCCATTTTCCCATTTATAGGGTATTCCATTATTCATTATCCTTATAAAGGTGAGAGATTTTCCATCTATATAGGATATGAATCACCAAATGTATGTGATATTCCATTAGAGTCCCCTCAATTATTCGAAATTTTTGGGGGTGACATTGATAAAATAGCACTAGTATTTTCTATCTCAAACTTGATGTCATGATTGTGTACCACAAAGCTAAGGAACTTTCCTGATGTTACCTCGAAATCATATTCCATTGGACACATATTTGAACTATGTTTTCGTTGTTTGTCGAAGAAAGTCCAATGATCAATTAAGTGAACACATTGTTGTTGGGATTTAACAACCAAGTCATCAACATAATAGTCATTTACCATTCCTAATAATTGTTTGAATATGTGATACATTGAACATTGTATGTAACTCCGATGTTCGTTAATCCAAATGCAATAATCTAATAGAATAATATCCCTTAAGGTGATCCGAAGGTAGTGTATTCTTCATATTTAGGGTACAATTTGATCTGATTGTACCTAGAGTACCCATCCATGAAGGAAATGGTTTGAAAGACAATAGTCACATCGATCAATAGTTCTATGATGGGTAATGAGAAATCATCCTTCGTGAAAGGCCTATCAAGGTCTCTTAAATCAATACAGACCCTAATATTCCCATTCTATTTCTTAGGTGGGGACAGTGTTGGAAATCCATAATGGGTGTTTCAAATCTCATAAAAAGTTGGTTTTTATCAACTTGTCAAATTCAGTATCTACATTATTGGAATGAGAGGGGTGTATACACATGACTTCCTTCTTGAACCCTCTATGCTCACCGGGTAGACTAAGAGGGTGTGTAGACAGATATGGATTTATTATAATAATTTATGTACAATTCCAAGTGAACACACATCTATGAATCATTAGAAATTAATTTTAAATATCTTGTTCTTCAATGGGTATGGAAATACTAATTAGAGTAGGAAATGGGTCTTATTCCATTACAATATTTATTTTTCTGATCTAATCTATGGCGGTGGAGAAAATTTCCTCGAGTGTTGTAGGGGTGTTCTTAAGATCACCCTAATCTTTCTCTGACTTTGATTATGTGGAGTTGTTTTTAGATGATGCTAGATATTTGGGGGCTTCTCCTTCACTATCAGGGTAAGAAATGAAAATAAAAGAGGAATTATCATCCCTTTCTATCGGATTCATTGAATGCAGATGCAAGACATGATTGAATGTTACACAGTATCTGAGTATAGGAGGGTTTGGGTCCTCTGTGACAATATTTTTTACCCTGAAAAATTTTTTTGGGAGCACATCGCCATTGTCAACCATACTATAGGGACTCATATGGTTGGTCCCCAATCCATTGATAGATGTAACCAGTCTATCATCATCCACCATTGTTTTTTTAATCTATTTTAATAGAAATATTCTTCAGCGTAAGTGTCTCCACAAGTCTCAAATAGGGTGTTCTAACCTTTTATTATGCCAAATTTTCTATCCATTGGATACTTCAGACATTGGTTGAATGTTGAAAGTACCTCCAACTGGCTATAGAGACACAACCTCCTGAGTATGACATTATATATAGTTCCATACTAAATATACATGGACTCTGTTTTTTATGTGAGTTACCCAATGTAGGATTTGAGTTTTATCTTCCTCATAATCCTCTGATCATTTTTACCATACCCTTGAATGTTCAGTTTTTTGGGAGATAAATCTCCTTCACCATATCTCAAATGTTTGAGGGTTCGAACTTGAATGATTTTTATCCTAGATCTATTATACATTAGAACCTTTTTGAAATTATCATTATTGAGTTTTCCTAAAACATATTGGGGACTAATTTTCCATTTAATGACCACTTCTTGATCTTGATTAGTGAATGAGATGACAACATGGCATTCTAAGGACATGGTCTCCACTAGATAGACCTCAGTCATAGTGCCTTTTGTATCAAAAAACTTTGGGATCCATAGGGCTTCAAAAAAGTTCCTTCCTAATCTATTTTGAAATAGAGATCACATATATGATTTAGATCTTGGATGGGACATCGACAACTTGTATCAGAACATCATACTTTTCTGCTAAGGGTTAGTTCTTCATGACATGGGATTGCTCCTAGGTATGTGGTTCAGGAGCTGACGCATCTAAGGTGGATGGGTATAGATATTGTGTAGAAGTTAATGGGACATTTTATACTAGTGGTGTGGTCTATGATAGCATTCCTCTTTTTCAAGGTTGATTAGATGATTGAACCCCTACTAGTAAATCATGCATGGTAATTGGGTGAAAAAGTCATCTTGAGGGTTCTAGGACACCTCCCCATATCTTTTTTAGGCCTGCTGAAGTACTTTCTCATGGGTATCAGCTGCATATATTTCCCCCATGGTGATATGATCAGAATATTGATTCCTTACATATCTATGGTGTACCATATATCCTCTATTTCGGCAGATGTGACCTTCCATCACCTAATTATGTGCCAGAAAACCATGTTCGTGTGCATGTTCATCATTGGATAATGGGTCTTCCAAGTGTATCATGATTACAGAACCAAATATGAGTTATTTGAATGATGAGTATTCCATTTGGTGGTGCGGTTCCCATTCTTTTAATATTTAATGGAGGAAATATGAAAGATTTAGGGCATGTCGGGTGAAGAATACATTTTATCCTATTCAGTTTCTTCTCAATTCTGATGGGCATTCCAACCATTGGGTAGTACTTCTAATGTTTCCTTATTCCTAGGCGGTGTAGCTATTGAGGATATATGAAACTATGGATTTAGTGTTTCATGATCTCGACCAAATGTTTTTAAAGTCATCCACTTGTCAAACATTTGTGCATGAATTGATAGAACATTATTCCATCCATATTTTTTCAGACCAAACAATGGTTATGCAAGCCACCTACTTTAGAGAGTTATCTATCTGCACCTATCTAGAATCGACCGTGCCTTGAAGTTGATATTTTAAGGTGAAGAAATCTCAGATTATATAACATCACCTCAAATGGAAAGGGAAATAGTAAAGATAGTCAGTGAGGATGACCTCATCAATATTTCTAGGGAGTAGAATCTTGAGCAGTTTATTGTCCATGTTGGACAATAAATAACTCGGGAATTGTTCATTTCGGATAGAGTATACATTTTTCCTCCATTCCTAAAATCTTGTGTGACTTTGATTTCATTCTACATATGGATGAGGGAGATTTTGTTGTTATCACCACTTGATAAAATTTTTTGGGTGGTTTGTAGCATGCCTAGGTGCCTAGATGGGAACTGTTATTAGCTTGATTGTGACATCTACAGATTCTACTCTGCTTGGCCTTTTTCTTTATGATGTGGGAATGAGTCAAGACTTGGATTGGGTCCATAGAATGGAATATTAAAGATATTTTCTAATTTCAGTGAACTCGCAAAACCCACCTAAAAATTTTATGGGGATCATAGGTGTCTCCAACTAACCTCTAATATTTTCATCACTAAGTTAGAAAATTTTCTCTTATAATAGATAGATGATGAGAGAATTGGTTAAACCATTCCACCTTTCTATGAAATTAGACACCATATCATTATCACATTTCTTTTAGTGTCTTATATAGCCAAGTGTTGTATTCCTTAGAATTGACCAGAACTGATAATGGAAATGACAATGATGGTCTTCCCATCCTGCAATGGATCCTGTTGGAAGACTATTGTACCAAAAAAATACATTCCCTATCAGAGTCTTTACAAAAGACCCTATCTTTTTTTCTCCAATTGATCTCAAGGTCCCATCATCAACCCACATTGGGATACAAAGTGCGTGATATTTTTTAAGGTCTTCTACATTGTCAAAGTTATAGAATTTAGGATTTCTAAAGATGGATGGATCTGGAGTATCATCCACCCATTCATGATATGGTTTCCCCTTAGGTTTCATAGTTGTGAGTCTCCCTTCAATGGATTCCTTTTGAGTATCTAGGGACCCAATGTAAGTAATTAACTCTAGGGTAACTGATTTCAAATCCTTCACCCATCCATAGGGAGCGGGATGGGGTCGATGAGGTGGTCCTCCTTTCACCACCCATGAATTCTAGATTCATCATATGACTAAATGATTTCCCTAATAAGGGATATTCTTTCATTTTAATGAATATTAGTCACAATAATTTTTTATTTTCTCAATTATGTAGACTTAACTTCAAGATGCAGATCTAATTTTATTTTTAGATACCTCTCTTACAAGAAGATTGGTTATGAGAGGGAGAATATTCATCTCTTCCTAAAGATGATACCTAGAGGGAAAAATACCCTTGAGTATCCCCTCTTCAAGTTTCTGGAGAGTTTCTATTTCACTCTCATATTGTGACAATTGTACCTTTGGGGAAGGAACATCAATTTTCCTGGTTCGTTATCAGTATATATCCACACTTTTCCCCTTGAAAATGTTCTGTCATGGGGGTGAAAACTCATTATTTAGGGATGCAATATTCTGGATCCTTCTTTGTTTCTAGGTATTAATATCTTCATTTAGTGCATACAAATCACCATCCTCTTATGGTAGATTCTTCATGTTCCACTCCTCTGCACTTGTGTCTTGATCAATATCTGACATGTTGATAGTGATGGAATTTACATATGCATATTAGGAAATGGTGGTCATTCCATGACTTTCAACATAGTAGGATGATTCAACACTGTACTCATTAGGGTCATTATTTTTACCCTTGGACATGTTGTGTAATTTTGTCTTCAGAATCCATTGAGTTCTAATCCTATTTTCCATATGCTCCTCCTATCATGGCCTATGATCAGTTATTTTTAGGGATTTTCTCATTCGGTTGTTGTACGGGCCCTGAACAGTATAAATTTGTCTCATGGTGGGAGGGATAGGTGGGACGCTAAATGTTTTCCTCCAAAAATAGAGAAGAAAGATTCTATCTATGGAGATAATGATGATTAAAATTACCATGGACCTCTCGGGTGGGGGGTCCATCTGAAGGCACAATTGGCACTGATTGGTTCTGTTTTTGAGGAACCAATGACCCCAGTTGAGGACATGAAGATTCATGGGATGAAATCAAGATATAAATGACCCATCCTAATGGGAAGGGTGATCTAGAGTCACCACTAATTATTACAAGATCCCCTTGGGGGATGATGAACATCTAGATGGTGGTTAGTATATAAATTCCCCCATCATAATGAGTTGGGGTTCAATTAAAATTTATGAGGATATGTCATGAATACTATTGGGTATTCAAGATACAAGGGGTGGCAGTAGTGGAAAATATTATTCTAGACCAGAGGGCTCGGTCCACTCCAAAATGGATGTAATAGAAGATACTATTTCAGCCTATTAGATGTAGAGCAACTCTGCTCACGTAAGAGTGGGGTGTGATAGATTCCCTTCATGAGAATTATTATTCATGATAAGTTGTCCAGATGATCTCCAACTTTTTCTCTAATATTGAAATGTGTTATCGTTGATTCTAGATTCCCTTATTGATATCATGTTTTCCATATTTTCCATTTGTTCAGGAATTTTTGGCATCATTAAAGTAGGAGAATTCATTTGTAGTGACCAACTAGCATGAGCAATACCTGGTCCCCTGATTTTTCTAGAAGATATAGCATTACAAGAAGTAGAATATAATGGTTTTTGTTGTTCTAGTGGGGAATCAAAGTGTAACTCTCTGTATTATCCCCATCCTCAAACAAGGGTGAATGACATGGCTTTAGAGATCAGTTGGTGAAGTTTCATAATGCAGTGTCGGCAATAATGTTATAGATTTTCACTATGCATTACCAATTTTTGATCTTTGGACCTGGAGATAGAAACCATGTCTAGATGAAAATATAGCATATTAATTTTCTTAGGTTCAACTTGTATCATATTTAATGGAGATTTTAAGCCTTCAGTCGGTAATGATCAGTGCATATTGTTTTTTATTGATAAGGCATGCACTTCTTTTCTATCTCATATGGGATCTTATAGTTAGAATTATTGAGTGGCCAAAACATGATGGGAAGGTTTTTTCCAGCTAAATATCTCCATATGTAAATTTCAGCATTCTCTTCCTCATATTTACACACCTCTATCTAGCCAGACCCTAGAATATGGATCTGATGGTCACTTGGTCATGGGAGTGGAGTGGTGTTGGATGTTGATGGGGAACCATATACAGTTGACCATTTTTTTGAGAGCCTCTCTATATGAAGGTTTCATATTTTTGAAGACATGTCTATACATAGGTGTTTTCTAAAGTGGAGTATTTACTTTTCCATGGGAGTTACCTCAATTGTTAGTTTGACCACAATGGATTTCATGAGTACAGTCTTTACAATCCATCCCACACTACCTTGAGGATGACTATTGTGGTAATGAACATCTTATTCTTAAATAGAAAGGTCGACTAACCCTCTTGGTGTTCAAAATGTGTCTCAATCAACCTCAAGGACACTAGAATTTTTAATATTAATAATATGGTCCTCATTGTGCAACATGGTCAGAATATGATGGCCTACCTTTTTGGATTGTGTAGGGATATGATCCTTTTATATGACGGTTTTCGGAACATGTACATAATGATCTAGGGCCACGAGAATATGATCCCTCTAATAAGATTCTTTTCTAAAAATTCCAATAATCTATCCCATTATTAACAATAATATGGGCCTATCCTGAGGCATGTTCCATTCTTACTTGGTGATCCTTAGTCAAGACGGGAGTATGAGTCCAATCCACAGCCATTGGGATTTGATAATGGTCATTCTCTATAGGAGTATAAGCCTACCCTAAGGTTTGTTCCACTCCCAAATGGTGAAACCTGATTGGAAAAGGAATATGAGTCTCGTTCAAATATGTATTCCCCATGGGAATATACCAACAGTCCTTCGGAATGGGAGAAAGAATATGGTCCTCAACAGTATTTAGTTGGAATTATTCTAGCACATTATTTCAAAGAAGAAAGTAGGAATGTGAATCATAATTATGTGCTTTGTTGGAATATTCTTGGAAAATTTACAATCAAGAATTTGATCATGTCCTAAGGCTTGTTCCATTCCAAATTGATTAGCCTCAGCCAAAATGGGGATATATGCCTAATCTTGGGAATTTGGAGTATGAATTTAGACTTATTTGACAAGAATATGATCCTTTCCTGAGGCTTTTTACCCTCTCATGTGGTTATCCCATGCCAGAATGGGGATATAGGCTGTGATCCTAGGCCTTTGGAATACACTGCTCGTCTTTTTTTATTGGCATGTGCCCCTATCCTAAGGCATATACTACTCCCACCTGGTGAGAATCGATTTGAGAGGGAGCATGAAACCAGTATGATTCCCCATCCCTTATCAAAATATGTCGATAATATTCTTGAATGGGAGAAATAGTGTTTCCTTGGTTCGATACATCCACTTATCTGTGATGATGAAAGTGTTGAGTTTTCTTAGCTATAGTGATAGAAGTATGAACTAATCCCTTTATCTGCAAAAATTCTGGAATATGCCAGTAGAGTTTTCCACTATTGTTAAGATATATTGGTATTTTTGAATAGTGTATATAGTGAAATAATATATATGAACCTTGGTTTTTATATGAGGTATAGATCTTTTCCTACTCAGATTAAATTTTTTGTTATGGCCTTACATATGTACCTCTTATGATCCTGGGTGTTTTGAAGGTGTTTGTGGTTTGTTCGGTGACCAGAACCCTATTATGGGATGAAAATGGTCAGGCACAAATTTTACGCATGTCTTGCTCATAGTTAGTCTAAACATGTGAGTAGAGGTAGTAGCTTCTGCACAGTTTTATAAACCATGCAGTAGGGGACGCACGACCATGCAAAAGTCTAAAAAAGTTACAAGTTTTTTATAGACGGTTTCACATGATTACCACATGGTTAGTCAGACCATGTGGAGAAACCGTTTGAAGTTCCCTTTGGACGAAGTGAGATATGCATGGTTACCACATGGTTTTGGAAACCGTGATGGTAAACCGTGCGAGCATACAAGATGGATTTTTAAAAAAATAATTAAAAATATAAAATTTCTATTAAACCCATTTTTTTGTTTCTTCTTCAACGCACAACCCCTTTGGATCCAAAGGTAGGTATTGATCTATAATCCCCATCCAACCTCTATTTCTATTACTTATCATCTCATCAGATCTGCATTAGTAAGTCATACATTCCATTTTATCCATTCTTGATTCTCTAGAACAATTGGTGCATTATTTGGTTTTAAGATCATATGAACTAATATTCCATTATTCTTCTATTATTTAGATATTTCATACATCATGATGATTTATTAATTGATACTAGATGATCTCTCTACTACCGAGTCGAGGTATGTGGTCTATAATTGTTTCGGCATTTTTTGTGCTTTTTGGGTATTCGTTTGATATTCTACCCATCATACTTTCTAGTGCAACCCTGTTTTTGAGAGTGGTGCTTGTCGTAGGCTTTGTTGAACCTAGAAAGGATGCCTATAGGTTCTCTATAGGTTCATTTTCACCCATTTCTCATTTCAAGGTCACCCATTGGGTGCACATTAAGGAATTAACCTATTTATGACAGTTTAAACCACCCATGGGGTGTGGGATTATGCTTTCCTCATTAGAAGAAGCTCATTAATGCATTATTGGTTTGAATAGATTTCCAATGAGATGTAGTTTCTCCTTGATTGTTTATATCTTGTGACACCATATCAATTTTGGTATATTTCCCTAAATGAAATGTATTATATTGGTGGGTATACCTGTATAAATTTGTTAATTGATTGTTTAATGGTTAGTATGAGAGAGTAGGCACATATGATTTTTAGGTGATAAATGGATTTCATGAGTGGGTATCATTATGGATTGGTCTTGTTTATGTGAGTGGGTACACTCACATAGAACGTTTTATTTAAATTGAATGAATTTAAAGAGTGGTTTGATAGATTCCATGGATTACTATCCACGGATCTGAAATGCAATAGTGGACGCCATGGTTCGACTCTAACTCTTGGTTCATGATTCAATGGGATGCATCAGCCCTTGCTACCTCGTGGATTCAAATTTCTTGGAGTCGCATAGGACATTTCAATAAACATACTCCTAGGACTCCAACCAGTACCCAGACGGAGTTTCAACTAGGATACCCATGAGCCTCGATGTGGATTCCTTGGACGAGTTCCTTGAAACTGGCACTTCATGCTCTAGATTAATTACATGGATTCCCTGGTACATGATACCATGGATTTGTCCCTTGTGGTCTACACTTCATTATATGGTGTGGCCATGGGATTCATGACTCCTTTATACGGCATGGTCATGTATTACTTAATATAAATGGATGTACGGTGTTTCCATTGGACTTTTCACTTTGTTATAGAAGCCTTGTTAGGAGCTATCTATTTGTTATGGAGCCTTAAGTTGATATTTGGTACTTTTAGTTCTTGTAGGTATATTCTAGGGGCATGAACACTTACATAACTACTTTTTTACACTTCTTGCACTCTGGATATTACTGTTAGAATGGTATAAACCTGGGTGGTTTCCTACTGGGATGTTAATCTCACTCCTTGTTTTTGTGTCCTTAGGGACCCAAAGAGATTATATGGTTGTAGGTGATGATAGGGGAAAGTGCCCTGGTACAGGATGTTGAATGTGGAATTGGAGCTAGGAAGCATAGGACCAAGATAAGGATTACGATTCTATGAGGAATTTTGGACATTTAATCTTTTGGGAGACGTGTATTGTATTTTCCTTCTATGTAATTCATTTCTGAATTCTAGATACATGTATCATCTGAATCATTTTGTAAGTGAGGAACTTCTAGTAATTGATATGTATTCTTATCTTACATCAAGTTGATTACTATTTATTTCACTTCTACTCTTTATTATGTTTGACTTCTACTATGACACTCTGTTAATGAGGGTGTAGTCTCCCCACTAACTCAACTAGGACCTCACTTCAAGTCGGAAGCCTCTAGATGTTTTGGGAGATGTGCTTCAGTCTATGTGGCTAATCGGTCTAGGGGCACCATCAGGTGGCATCTGGTTCTAGGATGATAAAAAATGGTATCATAGGTTTTTTCTTTTCTGGATTAACTCAATGTTTGGAGACATTAGATAGGGATAGAAATTAAATGTAATTTGGTAATAAAATGTGCCCGGGAGTAGATACCCCACATACAAGGAAAATACAAATTGCATCAAATGGATTTCTATTTTTCAGGATTTTGATGGTTATTTTTACTTTGATTTCATCATTGGGTGACACAAAAGTTTCTACTTTTACTAGTGATGAGATTATGGGGTCAATTTTAGTGGTAACCTGATGAGATGAGGGTATTCTATCTCATGCATCATATATCCACTTGTTAGAAAATAAAATTCCATGCATTATAGAATGAAATTTAGTATACATTAGTTATTACATGTTGTTATTATATTAGATGTGATAGTTGGTTTTATTGTTCTGTTAGTTGGGTGTAGTAGACAAAGGGGTGACATCTTCTTTTGATCCATAAGGAGTATGCTACCTTATGAATTGGGAAATGATGCACCAATGAAATGAAAATTTCAAATGAACTTGTTTTTATATGGTTTGAATGGGAGACTAGTTTTGTATTTATGAGGTGTTACAGGCCCTTGAGAATTCAGAATTGGTAAACCCTTGGTGGAATTTCATGGATTACTAAATTTGAGATAAAAATGGAAACTAGAACTATTTATGGAAACTTGACCTAGATGTTAATTTTGAGTGGGAAAGAGTTATAATTTCTAGTTGCTTGAGGACTTTTCTTTATATAGTCCTAGATTTAGTAGTAGACTGTGGGTTTAACTTGGATTCTAGGAGGGTCCTGATCTATCGTATACTTTTATGTTGTTTTCTTTGATGTTGTTGTTTCATGAGTCATGTGTTTTTAAATGTAGGGAAATTCCACCATGACTACCTTTAGTGGTAAATTGTGAGGGAGTAAATGACCATACTTAGGATTCAATGGTCCATGAGCTATTGTTCGATCCTCCTTTAGTTCTAGATAAGGCACCAAAGGTTGTTTCATACATAGGTGATATGGAACAGTTCTACAATGGCTTATTTTGATATATATATATATATATATATATATATATAAGTTCTAGTGGGCACCACTGCCTTCCATGAATATGGATGAGATAACGTGGGTGTTCTAGTAGCATCATCCTCCCATTTCTTCATGGGATGGCGGTCCAGATTCTATAGAGATATGGATTGAAACCATGTTATAAATTTTGGATAATTTGGATATGCCTCTTGAGTGGAGGGTCATGGTCGAGACTTATATGCTACATGGAGTGGCAAAGTGCTGGTGCTACATTTTGAACTAGGGTGAAAGGTTGTAAGATATGGGTTGGAAAAATTTTCATATCTGCTTCTATGATTACTTTTACCCTGTGACTCTATGAGCATAGTGGGATAGAGAGTTCATGTATCTGGAGCATGGCATAATGACAGTTATGGAATACTCATCATGAATTACAAAGCTGCAGCATTTTTCACTGATATATCATAATGATGAGATTTTGAGGGAAAGATGCTTCAATTAAGGTCTCAGACATGCTATCAAAACTCAGGTCAATGTGTTCAAATTTGATTCTATCATAGAGATTGCGAATCAGTCACTGATTATATAGCAAAAACTGATGGAAGATGGGGGTACAGAATAAGGGGGTTATATTTATCAACCCATTGGATCTATGTCTTCAATAAATAAGCGTTTTTTGGCCTCCCATGACATGAGTTATAGTCAGGTTGTGGGTGCAGGTAGCTTGATTTATTACTATAAGTTTGGTAGGTGAGGCCACTTAAAAAATCAATGTGATTGTGAACCAGTGGAGTAGAGAGTGTGAAGAAGGATAGGGTACATGTCATGGTTTTTCATGACCTTCCCTCCAGCTATGAGTGTCAGAGAGTAAGCTCTAACATCGGGTTAAAGGGTAGGTTCTTTAGCTCCACATCAGGCTTGGAGATAGAGTATTGTAGGACAGTCAGGGAAAGGAAGTGGTGGAGAAGGTCATCATATCCAGACACCAAGTTCTCATGGACAAGAGGATGGATCATCTTAATGTAGCTAGGCAGTGTCATAGGGCCACGATACATGCCAAACTTATACTATGAAATAGACCCAACATGAGAAGGATCCCACACCATCTACGGTGAGAGGTATGATCTTAGTAACTTCTAAAATTGTATCTGCTCTTTTCAATATAGGTTCCTCTCAAGGTTTTCTCTCTCTGTGAGTGGTTAAAATTCTTGTTCTTGTGGTTTTGATTTATGAGGGAGTTATGAAATTAGACACACTGTTGGGAGTTAGAAATAGTGATGTGCAATAGTGTATAGAGTGTCCCCTTAAGGTTGGAGGGTGAAAATTTTTCTCAAATATATATTTCCTCAAGATGATAGGGTTTGACATCATCCCAATGATGTATTGTCTAGTAACTTATCATGATTATGTTGAATGATAATAAAAAAGGGTGGCCTTTACATCCCCATAGGTTTCAGTGTTCATTCATAAGGGTGAATGGGATGTAAAGGTGAGCCGAGTTAGACCCGAGCATTATGGGCTAGGACGGATGACATCCTAGTTGGCTACTTTGTTTTAGGATGATTAGGGAGTGAGTAAGGCGGACTTCCCTCTAGTTGTTGAGTGCTTTAGCGAAATCTTTCCTGATTAATTTTCTGGGTTACCTCCTGAGAGAGAGGTGGAGTTCTCCATTGAGCTAGTTCCATGAGCTGTACTTGTATCCATTTCTCCTTACAAGATTGCTACGAAAAAATTTCATGAGATCTAAAAGAATCTATAAGATTTGGAGATGAATAGGTTTTTCGAACCCAGTACTTCCCCATGGGGTTTGATGGACATTTTTTTAGAAAAAGGTTGATTGTAACCATATTCTATGCATTGATAATCAGAAACTAAACCAGCTGAATGTTAAAAAATGATATCCATTTCCATGGATTGGTGACATTTTTGATCATCTATGAGGGTCTTGAGTGTTCTAGAATATTTACATGAGTTCTAGATATCACATGGTTCATGTTCAACCTACATACATACCTCGTACAACCATTCATAGTTTTAATGGTGTATACAAGTATCTGGTTATGTCATTTTGTCTTACAAATGCACTAGAGATTTTCATGGATTTGATGAACCAAGTGTTCCATCCATATTTGGATTATTTTATGGTGGTTTTAGTGGATGATATATTGGTATAACCTCACAATTAGCATGGCCACTCCAACCATCATGAGATCATTTCGAATTCACTAAAAGAGAATGAGTTATATGTTAAACTCCCAAAGTGCCACTTCTGGATTGATAAAATTCACTTCCTAGGTCTCATCATCTCAGAGAAAAGAGTATTAGTGGACCCAGAGAAGGTGAATTCCATAGTTTCTAGGGAACATCAAAATAAAATTTTTGACATGAAGTGTTTCTTAGGGATAACTAGTTACTACAGGAATTTTATATAGTACTTCTCATGCTTAGAAGCGTTGTTGAAGAGATTGACTAAAAACGGTATGAAGTTCATGTGGTTAGATTCTTATGAGATAGCCATTCATAAGCTAAAATAGAGGTTGACATCATCACCAGACCTGATAATACCAGATTACGGAAATAGTTACATTTTTTACCATGAATCTTCAGGTATTGGCCTTCAGGCTGTGCTGATGCAGGGGGATCTAGTATTGGAATATGGGTCTCGACAGCAGAGGCCTCAAATGATGAATTAACCCAGACATGATTTGAAGTTAATTTTAGTTGTTCACATGTTTAACTATTGGAGTCAATATTTAATGGGAGAGAATTTTTTGGTGTACACGAATCACAAAAGCCTCAAGTGTATCTTTGTGCAGCATGATCTGAATCTGAGGCAATAAATGTGGGTGGTGTACTTACATCCCTTTAACATTTATCTTTCCTATATGACTAGTAAAGTAAATGGAGTAGATGGTGAACAGAGAATGAGGACTCAGATATAGGTAGTGCAATAGTCCAATAGAAAGTGACAGCTTATGGCGTTGTTCTCTAAGATGCATTTGGAAAAGCATGACAGACAACATAAGATGCATCTTTCATCCCTAGCTGTGACCTCTACGCTACTGGATAGAGTTGGGATGAGAAAACTATCATATTCTGATGTCCTAGTTCTATGGGGGTGTTTGGTAGGTGAGGAACCTCTACCTGGTTGGATGATAGGAAAATAATATTTTTTCTGTATCCATGGATGCATTTGGGTTCTAGTGGATATATGTAGGGAGACGATGAAAGATTTTCACTCTTCATCTTGGGAAGTGCATCCTAGGGTCACAATGATTTATCATAACTGGTGTTGTTTGTACTGGTAGTCAACTATGAAGTGAGAAGTTTCAGGTTTTGTTATGAGTTTTTTCATCTATCAGCAGGTGAAGGTGGAACATGAGTGGCCATCTAGGCTTTTACAGCAGTTACCTATTTCGGTGTGGAAATGGGATGATGTCACAATGGATTTCATGACTGGTTTACTGAGCTATACTCTAGGTAATGATGTTGTGTGGGTTGTTGTTGATAGTATTATTAAGTTTCCTCATTTATTACAAATCAATCTGATCTTTATTGTGGATGAGCTTGGGAGGTTGTACATTCATGAGGTGGTATGACTACATAGGGTCCCCACACTATCATTTCAGATATAGATTCCTTCTTTATGTCTTTTTTTGGAAGATTTTTCATAGATATCAGAGTATATAGGTGATTTTGAGCACAACATACCACCCTAAAACTGATGGCCAATCAGAGTGTACAACATAGGTTCTAGAGGAAATTCCGTGAGCATGCGCCCAATATTTCAGGGGATATTGGGAGAGGAACATTTCCTTGGTTTATTTTTCCTACAATAATAGTTATCATGAGACTATATTGATTTCACCTTATGAGGATTTATATAGTAAGACATTTTGATCTCCCCATTGATGGATTGAGGTTGGGGAAATAGTTTTACTATGACTGTGTCTCATGTAGGAGACTTTTGAGAAGTTCTAGTTGATATATAAGTGAGTGGATACAACATAGTCTCTTCATAAATCATATGTTGATCGTCGTAGAAGACCTCTAGAGTTTGATATCTGGGATTGGGTTTTCTTATGTGTTTCACATATGTTGGTTCACAGGTAAATTATGATATAGGGTAAACTTTCGCCGAGATATGTCATGGCATTTGAGTTTCTGGAGACTGTCATATCTATTTCATATTAGTTGAAGTTACCTCAGAGGTATGAATCCATGAACAAAGTGTTCCATCTATCTATTCTGTGTAGTTATCATTTAAACCATTCTAATACTTTTGAGCCTAAGTAGGTTGAGCTTCAGGTTGATGCAACCATTCGGGATCATTTGATATGTATCATTGATAGGAGCACAAACATTCTATAAGGATGGTTAGTTCCATTGGTTAAAGTTCTATGTAAGTGTATCCATTTAAAGGATGAGACCTAGGAGTGTGAGACCGACATACATGAATAATGGATAAAGTTGTTATTAGATGAATATTGACCACCCTTTAAATATTACTTCAGGGAAATTTGTTATAAGAAGGGAAGATTGTAAGAACTTGGGTTTTCATATGAGGTTTGGATATTTTCATTCTCAGTTTAAATTATATTTTAGGTCGTTTCATATGTACCCCTTGTAATCGGAAGTGTTTTGGCAGTGTCCGATGATTTATCGATCCATGAAAGAAGTTATGGGATGAAAATGGCATGGCTCACAGTTTGCAAACGGTTTGCACATAATTAGTCTTGTCGTGCAAAGGGAGGCAGTAGCTTTTTCACCATTTGAGAAAACTTACAAAAGACTGAAAATTTTATAGGTTTTTAATATGATATTTCCCATAGTTATTCAGACCATATGGAGGAACTGTACGATTTTCCCTTTGGATGGAGTGAGCTACTTACGGTTGCTGTATGGTTTGGAAAACTGTGTGAGTAAACCATGTGAGTCTGTTCGA
This sequence comes from Viscum album, assembly GCA_963277665.1. Classification (NCBI taxonomy): domain Eukaryota; kingdom Viridiplantae; phylum Streptophyta; class Magnoliopsida; order Santalales; family Viscaceae; genus Viscum; species Viscum album. The sequence continues at coordinate 1,990,377,464 of OY728141.1, forward strand.
TGATTTCTTTAAAAATATTTATTAAAAAACTAAAATTAATTTTAAACCCATGTTTTGGTTTGTTCTTCAACGCACAACCCCCCCCCCCTCCCCTCAAAGCTCTCCCCATTGGAACCTAAGATAGGGATTGATCCCTAACATTCATCCATCCTCTGTTTGGATCACTGATTGTCTCATCAGATCTGAATCAGTGAGGCCTACATTCCATATTATCTATTTCTAATTCTCCAGAACAATATATATACTATTTTGTTTAAAATCATATTCCATAATATTCCATTCATAATCCATTCTTCACATCCCTCCTAAACTAGGATGAATAAGGACTTGATAGTGGATGATATCTCCACTACCGAGATGAGGTTGGTGGTCTATACTTTCTTTCATCTTTTTTGGTACTTTTCGGGTGTTTGACCAATATGTATCCCATAAAACTTTCTAGCATGATCGCATTTTTTAGTGATCTACTTTTCATAGGATTAGTCGGACTCAGTGGGGATGCTCTTAGGTTCTGTTTAGGTGTGTTTCCACCCATTTCTTGTTTCATGGTCACCCATGGGGTGAACCTAAAGGAATTGACATATTTTTGCCTATTTAAACCACACAAGGGGTTTTTTCTTATGATTTCCTAGATAGAGGAAGAATTTTAATGCCTTAATGGTTTTAATAGCTTTCCTATGAGATGTATTGTTTCCTTTCTTATTGATATATTGTGACTCCATACCTATTTTGGTTGCTTGGCCGATATTAAATGGATGATATAGTTGGGTATACCTATATAAAATGTTTAATGGCATGTTTAATGGTTAATATGTGTGGGTAGGACCATAATATTTTTAAGTGATAAATGGATTGTAAAAGTGGGTATGATCTAGGCTTGGGGTTATTGATTTGAGTGGGTATACTCCTGTGGAATGTTTTGTTTAAATTGAATGAATTCATTGAATTGTTTGATATATTCCATGCATTTCTCTCGATATATCTGAAACATGGTAGTGGATTTCTTGGGTTGACTCTACACCTTTAGTATTTATTCTTTCAGATTACTTGGGCCTTTTTACCCTGTGGATTTGGCTTGGATGGACTTATATAGGACATGGTCGTTTTCATGATCTTAGGATTCCAACCAGTGCCTAGATCGAGTTTCCACATCGATGCCCATGAGACTCGACGTGGAATCCTTGGATGATTTCCTTGGATCTAGACTTTCATGGTCTAGATTAATTACATGGATTACCTGGTACATGATACCTTGGATCCATCCTTTTTGTCCCACAATTCATTATACAGTGTGGTCGTGGGATTCATGACTCCTTTAGATGGTGTGGTTGTGGGTTACTAAATTCAAATGGTTGTACGGCGTGGCCTTGTGACTTTTTTACTTTTTTATAGTAGCCTTGTTAGGAGATGGATTTTTTGTAGGGATAATTGAGGGGCTATTTGGTACTGATAGTTGTTTCAGACTTATGCCATGGGAATTCAAACTTAATTTAATGCTTTCTTTACAATTTCTTGCACACTGGATATTTCTTCTAGAATTTTATAGACTTGGGTGGTTTTCAACTAGTATTTTTATCTCACACCTAGTTAGTGCCTCCTTGGGGACCAAGACATATTATATGGTTGCTGGTGATGAAAGGGGAAAACTTCCAAGTACAAGTTATTGATTGTGGCATTGGAGTTGGGAAGTATATGACCAAGATGAGGCTTGAGATGCAATATTTAAATTTTGGTATTTTCTTATTTTGGGATACTTGTATTGTATTGTCCTTTCATGTAATATTTTGGATGTATCCTAGATACATTTATCATCTACATCATTTTGTATGTGAGACACTTATGGTTATTAATATGTACTCTTGTCTTACTCCTATATTATTGTTGTTTATTTCGCTTCCTCTATTTATTATTTTTGACTTCCACTGTGATACTCTGGTAAGGAAGGAATAGTCTCCAAAATAACTCACCTAGTCACTCACTACTATTCTATAGCCTCTGGAATTTGGGGAGATTCACTTGAGTCCATGTGGACAATCGGGCTCCGGGAACCATCAAGTAGCATCCGGGTCCAGGATGTTAAATAATTCTTCACATCTTCCATCTGTATTATACACTGACATGTGTATTTTGTTGAAGTGGTGTTATATACCAACTTTTAACATACATGTTCCATCAGAATATGATGATGGGATGCATTCACAGTGGTATGAATATGGTCCTCCCCATGCTTTATGTGATAATATGACAAAAAACTTGTTCTGAGTTTGCAATAATATAGTCATAAATACTGGTTCTTACCTTGATTTGCCAACATACGACATCCACAAGAGTGGGGATATGAGACCTCTCCATGATATACAGAACATTCCTCCCCCAATGATACATCCTTACTTACTATGCATGAGTGTCAGAGGTAGTAGTGTGTCGGGTGTTAACCTCAGAAGGTTACTACTGGGTACTGGTGGGATGATACTGGTGAATGCAGTTGGCAGGTTCTCTCTTTGGTAGCACCTAAATTATAAGGGTAATGATGTTGGATTCTTGATCCATCTTCATCAGAGATTGAAGGTTACTATTTTTGTGCTCTATGGATAAGCTCCTAAAGCAGATGGTAGTATGGAAAAAGGATATTGTCATAGAAGTTTCCTTTCCTATGAAATATGGACTCGCAGGTTTCCATGCTTGGAGAACATCACAGGAATCCTTCATGGTCAGGATCATACCAAATTAGTGGTATTCTAAAACCATCGAATTTTCCACCTTTCATTGGAGCTACCAAGTTGGTGAAATTGCTTTGCAACCTATAGGAGTTGTATTCGTGGAAGATTTCCTCGATAAAACTATAAATGATGAAGACATTATCTTGGATTGGGATGTTTTTAGTATCTACATCCTTGCAAAAAAAGGAACAAGGTTACTGATTAGTAAAATATCATAGGCATAATATGATTGATAATAAATTCATGGTTAACACAATAGACCATATATTCCTTATCTGACCATCCTACTCACATGTACATATCAACACAAGTATTGATTTATAGGAACCCATGCTATAGAGGATCAGTCTTAAGATCATGCGGGTGTTTTGTCATTGATTGTATTTGGTATGAAAAAAAAATGTAGCGTGGAATAATATTATTCTTTCATTTGAAAGATTCAAGTGGGGAATGCTAGTTATGTTAGCATAAGGGGTGAAAACAAAATGGCTCAATGGATTAAAACTGGTCATTTTATTATTATTGAGTTTCAAGTTGGGTTCACCATTTTTTCATCAGGTTCTTTCAAAGCATGGATTGGATCCATCCGATAGTTTGATTATGGAGGATTTAGGTTGTTCACAATCATGAACATCATATTACCATTATGACTCTTACTGGAAACTCACAATGGTTACCTCATCTATAACTAATTAAAGACCTGCATTCTAGAGGTAGACATTCATTTGGATATTCAGGCCCAGTGACTCTTGGGGAATCACATTGGTCAAGAGGATAGGTGTTCGGGCTCATGACACCCTTTTTGGGGGAATAATTTCCTACTCCAAGACTCTCTAATAGATTCAAATATATTTATGAATCTCTTCCTAATATCGATACGGGACTTGTTATCCTAAAAAACAATCATGGGTTAATTATATTTCTTATTCAATGGACTGTGGAATATTTATTGAATCTATATGGATGTATATGAGGTTCTATATCATTCTCCTATAATGAATAGTTCCTTATGTGATGAATCCATAGAACCATGTGATTCAAAAATGCTTCCAAGAAATGAGGTAATTAATATTCTAAGGTATATATTAATCCATTATGAGGTGACCTACGTATCCTAGTTTCTGAATGAATCAAAATCCATATATTTTGTTAGATCCATGTAGTTTAACGTCATGTAGAAATGACTTATATGGGTGATTTAGGACACCAGCTATTCATGATTAGGTCCGAGAAGGATGTCCTATATATCCGAACTGTAGCAAGATTCATAGTTGTTGTAGTTCAATTTTTCATGGATCATATAATAAAGCTACCACATCATTGTAGAGAATGATGGTGATGATGATATGATTATTGCAATTCCATAAGATCACATTATCCATTCTTGTTGTGAGAAACAAATGGTAGAAAATGATCACATCCATTACTCATGATATGAGACTTATATACTAGGACAACCCAAAGATGATTTATTATGGAACTCAGGGAGATGTCCTACATATCCTAGTTATGGAATAAACCAGATTTATTGTATTTCATTTTATTTCTCTATATGGTGATGGATGAGGTGGACTAATAATCACATGGTAATGATTGGTATCGATGGTTAAGAACCTAATTTCCATAAGGTTTACATGAAATTGGATTTTTAATTTCAGTTGGGGATATATGAAGGAAACCTATGAATCCTTTTTTAAGGAATAAGAGTTCTCATAGTTCGATCATATAATTGGGATTGTCCCTAAGGTGGGTTCCATTATTTTGGGGCTAATGTTTAATTTCACTTGTTGGGGTTTTATATAAACAGTTTTCCCTAGTTGGTGGAGACTCATGATTTAAATGAAATAATTATAGAAACTCGCTAATCTCACATGGGCAATGCTCTATGTGAGAAACAATGGATAAAAAATGATCAATATCATCATGTAGAGTGTGAGGGAATTAGATATTAGAAAAAATATATGAAGCTACATCCTTGAAGAGGTGGCCTACATATCCTAAATATGGAAGGAAACTAAGTTCTCCTAGTTCCTTTGGTAGGGGATTAAACTTTGTGTTTCCCTAGTCTTTTGGGACATATCATGTTATGTCACTATTCAAGAATTACACTCTACGGTTTCCAAAATGTTTGTGGAGGGTTATGGTGAAAATGACAAGACTAATTAAACTCTTTAAGCCCACTTTATCCATTTTAGATGTGAGAAATAAGGGATTGAAAGTGATCGACGTCATTACATTTAGGTATGGGACATATATACTGGGATCACCCATGATGAACAATTTGGAACTCAAACCAGGAAGAGGTTGCCTACGTATCCTGAATATGGTAGGAATTAGATACTTCCTAGTTCCTTAGGTTGGGGATTACACTCTAAGGATTCCCATGTCATTCTTTCCTTGAAATCCATTTATTACCTTCTTATCCAGATATGTAAAATGGTATCCTCTTGGCATAGTTGATAAGATCTAAATGATCCAGTAATTCTTTCTAAAATACTTTATATAACTCGGGTATCATATCTAAATTTTTTCACATGATCAAAGATGATTTGTCCAAAAGATATTGAAATATCCTGGTTGTTTGTCCTATAAGCCTTCACATGATCCAGATGACTTGTCTAGAGGGTTTCACATGATCTAGTTGACTTTCCCCGGTGTCATTCAGAAGGGATAACATGAAAAATATGGAGTGTGTCATGAGATTCAATATGACATGTCTCGAAGGGTGTCACGTGTCTTGTCTAACATAACTAGAGGGCATCGTGATACCTAGTTGACATATTTGGAGGTGGTTGCCAACCTCAAATGACTTTCCATTAGGGTTTTTTGAGATATTGGTTGTTATGCACAATTTCCACCATGAGACTCAAATAACATGAATGGAAATTGTTATATGAGTACAAAGATATATTTGAAGTAAATCATAAGGCTTTGGTGCAGATCCTAGGGGGGTCTGTGGGAAAAAGGTGTCATGCCCATGGAGAACCATGTGACTTTATTTTCCATGTTCTGGAAGATTTTTCTTGATCCAAATAGCATGTTGAAGGAGCATCGATAGATTTGGATGACATGTCCTTGTTCTATCGTGTGTCTTGGATGGTTCTTGAGAAGTTCTTGAGGGTTAGGGAACATGTTTTTTAATTATTTTTACAACATTTAGTATTTGTTATAGTCCTTTCAATATAAATTCATAAGATTTATTTCATACCAATTTATTTTGAGTCTCGTGTGATCCCGAATATGTGTGGAATATTCCTCACACATCATGATATAAGTCCTTCTTGTGATTTATAAAGTATCATGTGAAGTGCCTTATGCTTGGTGCAAGATCACTATGGTATTTTTCCTCTATATTACATTATATAATACATTAAAATCATGAGATCATATGCTTTTATAAATCGGATCTGATGCTTGGGTGTGCTGATACCCATGGATGTAAAAAATCCAACCCTATGTCTAAGAGTCGAGAGGTGGATTTTTTCATGCTGGGTTGGGAATTTACATGACTCACCACCTCTTTTGTTCACCGGTTTTCATGGTGTATCTGGTGAAGATCCAAGATAGAGTCGGTATAGGGGTCTAGTTTTACGTTTCATTATGTACCATTTTCATGGATCACTCCAAGTGAATCGCCTAATTTTTAACAATCGTGAGTCCCTCCTATCAACGCCTCCATTATTGGATTATTTCCCATTAATGGGGTCTTTCTAGACCATTCATATATGACATTAGACTTCTATATTGTGATATTGACACATCCAAGGAAATTTATGAGATTAAATGTCATATTGATAGGTGTCTGTGAGATGCTCAATGCCTTATCTGGGACATTTAGCAAGGCAAGGGTGGCTTCTCTAGGGGTTTCTATGAGTTCTGGGCTGATTGTACAGAAGTCTCATGGGATTGCACTATAAACTTCATTAGTGCGTTGAAAATGTTTTATGACCATGATAGATTCAACCTCCTCATTTTTTATTTGTTTATTTTATTTGATAAAGGATATGGATTATTTGAAGTTTAATATGTGTCATGGAGGAAATTTTCTATATTTTTTGTGATGCTTTCTGTGACCAATAATGGTCCTATGGGGGTGCGCATGAATATCATGGATAAACCCATCTATTTTTTCTTTATGGGGGAAAAAGTGGATTAAAAAAAATATCATGAATATACCTGAGGTATTTTTTACGATGTGGAAGAAATGTTGTAGGTGTCCTTCAACATTTTGAAAATCATCAAGGGAATGTCGTGTGATGTTTACCGACCATGAGCGGTTTCATCCTTCTCCCCTTTATTTCCCTTGTTTTTATTACAAAAAGGATTGACGGTCTTGTGGGTCCATTCAGATTTTTTCAAGGACTATTACCCTTCCCCTCAGTGATACAATGAATAATCCTTGCATCCGTAAAAAGCCCCCACTATTTTGGAATTTTTTTCTCCTTGTCTTCAAAGGATTTTTAGGTTGTATTTTAAATTTCCTGTTGCTGACAAACTATATGGCCTAGGGGAGCTTATCGAGCTTCTGCCGTGTGACCACTGGTTATCTAGAGAACCTTTAGAAGAGAAGGATGGCTTGTTGAAAGGGTTTCCATGGGATCCGCTTTTTGTTATGCATTAGGTGTGGAGTCTTCACATGACCTTATAATGGTTATGTGATCACGAGTCCTTTGAAGGCTCACACAATCCATTTGTCTCAACCCCTTCTTCTTCATTTCTTTTTTCTAAGAAAATAATACCCATATTTAAGTATTTCTTTTAATGTGTATTTTTCAATTATCTGTTGATAGGTTTCAATAGAGAAATATTCACATAATTTATAATCAATACACAACATCAAAGCATGTCATAACTGTAACACCCTGAGATTTTATGAGAAATAATTTTTTATGCCTTATGTTATACGCAACACTAATGTAATCATTCACAATACACATTACTGATTTGGCTTGCATTACACACAATCGCGACCTTCCTCGATAGCGTGTGTAGTACGTAATACCGAGTTTCACTAAAAAACGATATATTATTATGGATTAGCCGTTATGAATAGTATTAACTACATTTCTAATTTTATAACATTATTATTCATCTTACACATTTTCTAGAATATGGTAAGAGAACAAAATAATTTTTTTGGGTAAAATAAGTATTTTTCAAAAAATGCAGTTTTGCCGACTTTTGATGGCACACCCACATTAAATCTAGTTTTTAACATTTTTATAAGTTCAATTTGACAAAATAAAATTCTTATTTGGAATCATGATATAAAAATTTACTTTGGACAAATTTTTGATAATTTTATGATAACTTTCATATTTTGATGAATAGTAAAAATAAGCTAATTTTTAACTAAAAACAAATTTTTTCATTGAGATAATTTATATGGTTAAATTATAATATTGAATTGTTTTAAAGTATAAATATAATATATTTTTACCATTTAATATAATATATTTCATTAATTTCACATTGAATTCATAGGTAAAAACATTTCAATCTTTGGCAATGTTTTAACTTCTAAAACTCGTTTTCTTAACAACAGGATTAATTTTAAATTAATTACTTCAAATTATGTGTTATGAATTTTAAAGAATGGATTCCATATTTGGAATATGTGGGTCCAAATTATGTTAATAGGATACTTTTTATTTTTGGTCATTATTAATAGTAACTACGGTAAAATCAAATTTACCATAGTTAAAGGTAAATCGGGTAATTAAGGGTAAATATAAGATTTTAAAATTACCCTAACACCTTCAAAAATCCTATTAGATGACTAAAAGTCGACCCATATTACCTAAGGGTCAGATTAGATTAATTTTATGGACTTTTTTTGATGAAAATAATTTAATTATTATTAAAAACAAAGAAAGTGACAACATGTCACTTTCTTAAATCTTATAAGTATAATAATTTTAATTCAGTGATAAACTTAATGAAACTTCAAAAATTAATAGTCTCCAGAAATCTAATAAAATTATATATATCATATGAATTTATTTATTATTTTTAGTGATTAAATAATTATCATTAATTATGACACAATAGTGATGTTGAAATTATTTGTATTGATTGAATTATCAAATAAATGATCCTAAAAATATTAAAAAAATATTATATGAACTATTTAATATGATAAACTAATTTTATAGATAAATAAGACATTTTATGAATCTATTAATGGTTTTAGTTTGAACATATCTTCTGTATATATTTTATTTAAATTCAAATAAATGAATAGTGTCAAAATTGACACTATTGTTATTTTATAAAAATAACATATTATAAAATTGTTTAAAAAACACAAAAATATTTAAAGATTATAAATTAAAATTTATATGTTCAAAAATGTCATAAAGTGAAAAATTATGGAAAATTCACAACACATATGTAATTATTTATAATAATTCAAAATTTAGAATATTATTACCACAAATAAAATTAAATTGATAAATAAGGATAAATCAAGATGATAATGTTTAAAATAAATTCCTAACAGGTATAAATTTTATTGGATAATGATATTTCAACCCTATATCATCTAATATTTGGATATAAGTCATTTTGGAAGTTTTTATGTGGGGTTGGGATTTAATATAAATTAATATTTCTTATATTTCCAAAGGTGCCCCTCTCCTCCCTTATAAAAGGACACCTCCTCTCTCTCCTCCTCACGCCAATTTTAGGCTTCAATCTCTTCCAACCCCTGACCATTTAAATTCCTATCTTCCCTAGAAACATCCTATAGGTCATGGTCTTCTTCAATGACCAATTTTAGTGCCCTAAGAGGAGGTCTCAAAGTGGCGCTTCAAAGAAGAGGTAATGTCCGTTACCGATTTTTTCAACTTTATTTCTGATTCTACTTCTTATTATTTAGTTGTTTCATTATGAAGTAATAAAATAAGTATCAATAATATACTTATATGTTATTATAAATATTAAACAACCCTATTTCACCATCTATCCATCCTATGGAAAACGAAATCACCACGCGTGCGTATGTACGGAATACCGTCTCCACGTCGTGGTGTAATATATTTTCCACCACCACCTTACTTGGATGGGTATAATGGTGTAAATTATGACTATATATGATTATTGTAACATGATATTGATTCTGGAATATTATACATACACTCCAATACAATTCTACAATCATGGGGACGATATCATCGCTCGTGCGTATGTACGGAATACCGTCTCCACGATGTGATGGGATTGTTCTACATGATATTCATTGAATAATGATTATATAAATGAATTGAATGAATAAATATGATATATATTACACTAATAACATTATGTAAATGAGGCGTCTATAACCTAAAAAGAGGAATAAGAATTTATTCGATAAAACACACATACGAACATAAAGCAATAAACACCCGAATAACAAGTAGCAATGAAATATTACTAATACGATGCTAAGAAAATGACCATATATGATATCATAAAAAAAATTGATACTAGAATAATTCAATGACTTTATTTAATTCATTATATAGGAGGTTTGGACACTTACAAAGCAAATCAGACCTAAGGTAAGGGAAAATCTCACAATCTCGTTTTTATTTGAGATTGTTTATACTTAGAATTTACTGGGGAATATTTATCATCCACATCCATGTTTACTCAACATGTAATATTATTTCCATCCACCTAAAATTGTTTAAATCCAATTTTACCCTTCGGTGAGTTTTTAGTAAAATATATGAAAGGAATCTTTTGTCGTTTTTCGTACGAGGTACTTTTTGACTTTTCCGCCCAAAGTATGGGAAGAATGTTTTTTTAACTTATACGGAATTAATGGATTTTTAGAACATTATTTCCATGAAGATTCCTTTATAAGTTTTAAAGTTTATTTTTAATCAACTTATTATAGTTCAAAATTATATGACATGTTAAGAAAGGAAAAAGTTTTTTAAGTAGAAAGGATATTTTCCTCAAGAATGGAGTTCAAGTGTTTTATCAAAATTATTTTCCATCTATGATAATATAGGGTTCTGTTTATATACCTATTTTTACATTGATTTGATTATGTTATGATGTAATTATTTTTACGATATCCTTTTATGGATTATGTTATGATGACCTGATGTTAAAGAATCTCATTTTTTATTACATGGGTTATGCTATGATGTATGGTTTATGATTTTGGGGAACACATAAGAATGGTATCATTATGAGATGAGTGGGACCTATAACTCCATCCAATGCATTGGGTAAATATTTATATCTCACGAGATAGACATGGATGGAATGGCAGGTTAAACCGATTCAGTGAAACAGGACTTAAACGAGGAGTGAACTCGGTTTAGAAATGGACTTTGTCCACTAAGATAGTCTTGGCAATGAGTCTTCACTACTAAGAAATTATTTTCTATGATTCTGTGTGTATGACACAAATCTTCATGATTTATGTTATGATTATTGGGATTACATTTCACTTCTATGATTTATCCCATGTTATGATCTCTTTTGCAGGATAAGATTTTCAAAATGTTATGTTCTTATGAATATGATATGTTTGATATTTCTTTTGTTTACCCTTACTGAGCATTTGAGCTCACCCTTTTGTATGTTTTATTTTCCCCAGGTCAGGAAGAAGAATATTAAGTAGGATATGCCAAAAAGGAACTCTATATATGATGAAATAAATGGGAGACAATGTAGATGATTTATGAACCAGTTGTTTAAGTTTCCCAGTTTCTAAAGACACTATACCTATACAGTCCTTTCATGGTTTTGATATATGTTGTAATAAGTATGCTTAAATTTTGAAGTAATAACCATGTATGTAAAGTATGGGTCGTTATAGATGGTATCAGAGGAAAGGTATAGTCAACCTTTAGAAACTAGTATGTGAAAGCCTTAGTAAGAAACCTAAGGATATGTCTAAGCATAGAACACAATATTAGTGTTTTGGAAATGTCCATGAACAACCTCGGATAAAACCTTAAGTGTGAAATTTTATTCTTGATTATGTGGTTTTCCTATTATAATTAGTGTTGCTCACACTATTCCTCTTGGTTTTAGTCAATGGCTAAAACCTGAAGGAACCATGTTAATGCGGAATGCGACGGGCAATGCAATGATTGTCCCCCTGAGGAACCAAACATTATGGGAGCTGGAATACAGAATCTTGTAGCCATGCTCACACAACTTTCTCAAGCTATGAATCATGCAAGACTTCCAAATGAGGAAAGGAAGAAGCAACATTCTGTTGAATCCTTCATGAGGTAGTGTCCACCTTCATTCAGTGGGTCTTCTAATCCATCAGTGGATGAAAAATGGATCAGTACCACTGAAAAGATATTTTCAGTTCTTCAAGGTTCTGAACATGATAAAGTCATCTTGGAAGTGTATCGTTTGGAAGGTGATTCTGATCAATGGTGGAATCTTATTAAGAATATGATGCAAAGGGATGAAATTGAGTCCATTGAATGGGAAGAGTTCAAGAACTTATTTTTCAATATGTATTTCCCTCGTATTCATTGAACAAAGATGGAGAAGGAGTTTCTTGAACTGAAGCAAAAGGAAGATGAATCTGTTGGTACCTAAGAAGCAAATTTTACAAGACTTGCAAGGTACGCTTTCAGAATTATTATCCAACCTGAGAGTAAGATCGATTGATTCTTTAGTGGCTTAAAACCAATTCTTCTAAGGGCATTAACCATAAGGGACTTCAATAGCTATGAGGAAATTGTTCGATGTGCTCTCAAGGTTGAGATGGAGATTGGTGTAACCCATCAGTCACATGGGTTTGATAAGAAGAGGAAAATGGAATTCAAAGAAAAATATAAAGACCACACTGAAAAGAAGATGAGTTTTCCCTTATGCTCAAAGTGTGGAATGAAACATGGAGGAAATTTTCTTAAGGGGACAAGAAAATTTTATAAGTGTGGAAAATAAGGTCATCGGGAAATTAAATGTCGAAATAACTGGAAGAACATGTCTAATGATGCAAACAAAGGAAGGGATACATAGAATGAACCTACTACACTTCAATATTTCAAGTGCAAGGAGATGGAGCATTGTGCCAATCAATGCCCAAATCCAAGGTTTGATGATGATGATCGACATCAACAAAATCATAAGGACAAAGAAAAAGGAATGTCACATGCAATTACTATCGGCAATGTGGAGTACGACAACGAAGTGGTGAGAGGTACACTTAGCATCCACTCTAAAGTAGCAAATGTTTTATTTGATTCTGTATCCACCTACTCTTTTATTTCTAAAGAATTTTCTAAGGGTATCGCCGTATTACCTCAACAATTAGATATTGAGTTGGCTGTGACAACTCCTAATGGCACAAAAGTCGAATCAAAAGCTTACAATTCTTATCTAATTGAAGTTTGTGGGAAAGTGCTTCCTATAAATCTTGTTATCCTTCATATAGTGGAATTTGATGCGATTCTTGGCATGGATTGGCATTCTTTATATGGAGCTCATATCAATTGCCAAAGAAGGGAAGTCGCATTTCATATTCCAGATCAATATATCATCGTCTATTGATGCAAGGATGAATATAAACTTCCAGTGGAAATTTCTTCCATCTTATGGGTCATGATTCCACTAAATGAAGGTTATTTATCTCAAATGGTTGGAGAGAAACTCTCAATTAATAATATTCCCATTGTACGGGAATTTGATGATGTCTTTCTAGATGAATTGCCAGGTCTTCCACTAAATAGTGAAGTTGAGTTTTCAATAGAACTCATATCGGGTGCTTTTCCTATTTCAAAGACACCGTATAGAATGGCCCCAATTGAGTTGCAGGAATTGAAGAAGAAACTCCAAGAGAATATTGATAAAGGATTCATACTCACTATTGCATCACCTTAGAGAGCACCCGTTCTGTTTATTAAGAAGAAAGATGGATCAATGAGACTTTGCATTGATTATCGAGAACTTAACAAGATCACTATCAAGAACAAATATCCTCTCCTATGCATTGATGACCTATTTGACCAACTACATAGAGCTCAATACTTTTCCAAGATTGATCTTCATTCAGGGTATCATTAATTAAGGGTCAAAAGTGAGGATATACCAAAGACGGATTTCCGTACAACGTATGGACACTATGAATTTATAGTGATTCCATTTGGTCTTACTAATTCCCCTTATATCTTCATGAATCTGATGAATAGAGTCATTAGAGACTATCTTGATCAGTTTGTGGTAGTCTTTATATATGATATTCTTGTCTATTCAAAGATCAAGGAAGAACATGAAGATCACTTGAGAATTGTATTAAAGACCCTAAGAAAGGAGAAGCTTTATGCCAAATTTACCCAGTGTGAATTTTGGCTGTAAAAATTTGCATTTTTGGGTCACATAATCTCAAAAGTGGGGATATCTGTGGATCCAGCAAAAATAGAGGTTATCGAAAGATGGTCGAGACCAACAACAGTAAGTGAGATCCGAAGTTTTCTTGGTTTGGCTAGATATTACTGACGTTTTGTGAAATATTTTTCAAGGTTATCTAACCCAGTCACAAAGTTGACTCAGAAAGGAGTTAGGTTTTTTGGACAGAAGAATGTGAAGAGAATTTCAAAGAGCTAAAAAGAAGGTTAGCTAGTGCAACTGTGCTCACACTACCTTGCAGTAGAGAAATGTTTTTGATCTACAGTTATGCATCCATGATGGGACTGGGGTGTGTTCTCATGAAAAATGATATGGTGATAGCTTATGCCTCATGATAGATGAAAATCCATGAGAAAAATTACCCAACTCATGATTTGGAGCTACCTATGGTAATCTTTGCATTAATGATTTGGTGGAATTACCTTTATGGTGAAAGGTGTGATATTTATAATTATCCTAAAAGTTTAAAGTATGTTTTCACACAAAAGGAGCTGAATATGCGTCAAAGAAGATGGTTGGAGCTGATTAAGGATTACGACTGCTCAATTCATTACCACCCTGGGAAAGAAAACAAGGTAGCAGACGCATTAAGTCGACAAGACCATGCTAGCTTATCCATGATGAGGATCACAAAAGATCCAATATTTATGGATTTACAAAGGATGGATCTTGGAATTATAATGGAAAGGGAAAAATCTTATCTTTCTCAAATGAATGTTCAACCATCTATACACGTGAAGATTAAAGAGGCACAGAAAGAAGATGTAGAGTTATAAAATAATGTGAGGAATGTTCCTGAATTCGACCTTGATTGTGATGGGATAATAAGGTTCAGAAATTGGGTTTGTGTTCCTCCCATCCCAGAATTAAAGGAGCTACTGGACGAGGCTCATAGTTCTTCATTTTCTATTCATCCTGGAAGTACAAAAATGTATAAGGACCTGAAAGAGTACTTCTGGTGGGATGGCATGAAAAGAGATGTTGTTGAATATGTCTCTCGATGCTTGGTTTGTCAGCAAGTTAAAGCTGAGAGACAAAAGTATAAGGGGATGTTACAACCATTACCCATACCAAAATAAAATGGGAAAACATCACTATGGAATTTGTCACTGGAATTCCTAAAACATCCAAAGGAAATAATGCTATCTGGGTTATAGTTGATCGTCTTACGAAGTCAGCACACTTCATTTCTATTAGAGAATTTTTTTCTCTTGATCAGCTTTCCAGGATATATGTAAAGGAAGTGGTAAGATTGCATGGAGTACCACTTTCCATTATATCTGATCGGGATCCAAGGTTTACCTTGAAATTCTGGCGAATTCTTCAGCATTCTCTAGATACAGAGTTGAGTTTCAGCACTGCTTACCATCCTCAGACAGAAGGTCAGTCTGAGAGGACAATTCAAACTCTATAAGACATGTTGAGAGCTTGCTCTATGGATTTCAAAGGTTGTTGGTATCAACACATATCTTTGGTGGAATTTTCTTATAATAATAGCTTTCACTCCAGTATTCAGATGGCCCTTTATGAATCCCTCTATTGAAAAAAATGCAGAGCTCCAACTTGCTGGGATGAAGTTGGGGAAAGAATGCTATTAGGACCTGATCTTGTTGATGATATGGCAGAAAAGGTCTGATCTATTCAACAACACATAAGAGGAGCTCAATGTCGACAAAAAATTTATGCCGATAACCGAAGAAAATACCTAAAGTTTGAAGTGGGTGATAAAGTGTTCTTACGAATACCTCCCTAGAAGAGGGTCGTGAGATTTGGAAAGAAGGGAAAGTTTAGCCCTAGATATATCGGTCCTTTTTGAAATTCTAGATCGTGTTGGGAAGGTAGCTTACCGATTGGCGCTTCCACTGAATCTATCTCAAGTTCACAATGTGTTCCATGTATCTCTCCTGAGAAAGTACATACCTGATCCTTCACATGTACTCAGCTCAGAAGTTATACCGCTGGAGTAATATCTTTCTTATGAAGAACAACCGATAGAGATTCTGGATCATAGCGAAAAAGTCCTACGGAACAAAACCACTCGCTTTGTGAAAGTTTTATGGAGTAACCACCAACTAAAATAAGCTACATGGAAACTTGAGGATATGATGAGGGAGAAGTATCCTCATCTGTTTGTAATGAATTGACGAACGAAATTCATTTTAAGGGGGGTTGAATCTTACACAATGAGATTTTATGAGAAATATTTTTTTATGTCTTATGTTATACGCAACACCAAAGGAAGCTTTCACAACACCCAATACTGATTTGGCTTACATTACACGCAATCACGACCTTCCTCGATAGCGTGTGTAGTACGCAATACCGGGTTTCACTAAAAAATGATATATTATTATGGACTAGCCGTTATGAATAATATTAACTACATTTTGAATTTTAAAACATTATTATTCATCTTACATATTTTATAAAACATGGTAAGAGAACAAAATAAATTTTTCGGGTAAAATAAGTATTTTTCAAAAAATACAGTTTTGCCTCCTTTTGATGGTACACCCACATTAAATCTAGTTTTCAAAATTTTTATAAGTTCAATTTGACAAAATAAAATTATTTTTTGGAATCAGGATATAAAAATTTACTTTGGATAAATTTCTTATATTTTTCTGATAACTTTCATATTTTGATGAATAGTAAAAATACGCTAATTTTTAATTAAAAACAACTTTTTTCATTGAGATAATTTATATGGTGAAATTATAATATTGAATGGTTTTAAAGTATAAATAGAATATATTTTTACCATTTAATATAATATATAGAATTAATTTCTCATTGAATTCATAGGTAAAAACATTTCAATCTTTGGCAATGTTTTAACTTCTAAAACCCGTTTTCTTAACAACGGGATTAATTTTAAATTAATTACTACAACTTTTGTGTTTTTAATTTATAAAAATGGATTCCGTATTTGGAATCAGTGGGTCCAAATTATGTAAATAGGATACTTTTTATTTTTTGGCATTATGAATAGTAACTACGGTAAATTTTATTTACCATAGTTAAAGGTAAATCGGGTAATTAAGGGTAAATATAAGATTATAAAATTACCCTACCACCTGCCAAATACAGTAGGTTCGTACACTTACTGGGGAATATTTATCATCCACATCCATGTTTCCTCAATATGTAATATTATTCCCATCCACCTATAATGTTTTAAATCCAATTTTACCCTTCAGATAGTATTTAGTAAAAGATATGAAAGGAATCTTTTGTCGTATTTCGTACGAGGTACTTTTTGACTTTTCCGACCAAAGTACAGGAAGAATGTTTTTTTAACTTATACGGCATGAATGTATTTTTAGAACATTATTTCCATGAAGCTTCCTTTGCATGTTTTCAAGTTTATTTTTAATCAACTTCATATAGTTCAAAATTATATAACATATTAAGAAAGGAAAAAGTTTTTGCAGTAGAAAGGATATTTTCCTCGAGAATGGAGTTCAAGTGTTTTATCAAAATTATTTTCCATATAATATAATATAGGGCTCTGTTTATATGCCTATTTTTAAATTTATTTTATTATGTTATGATGGAATTATTTTTACTATTTTATTTTATGGATTATGTTATGATGACGTGATTTTTAAGAATTCCATTTTTATTACATGGGTTATGCTATGATGTATGGTTTCTGATTTTGGGGAACACATAAGAATGGTATCATTATGAGATGGTTGGGACCTATATCTCCCTCTAATGCATTTAGTAAAGATTTATATCTCATGAGATAGACATGGCTGGAATGGTAGGTTAAACCGGTTCAGTGAAACTGGACTGAAACGAGGAGTGAACTCTGTTCAGAAATGGACTTTGTCCACTAAGATAGTCTTGGCAACGAGTCTTGACTATGAAGAAATAATTTTCTATGATTATGTGTGTATGCCACAAAGAATCATGTTTTACGTTATGATTATTGGTATTACATTTCACTTCTATGATTTATCCCATGTTATGATCTCTTTTGCATGATAAGATTTTCAAAATGTTATGTTCTTATGAATATGATATGTCTGATATTTCTTTTGTTTACCGTTACTGAGCATTTGAGCTCACCCTTTTGTATGTTTTCTTTTCCCTAGGTCAGGAAGAAGGATATTAAGTAGGATATTCCAAAAAGGAACTCTAGATATGATAAAATAAATCGGAGACAACGTTGATGATTTATGAACGAGTTGTTTATGTTTCCCAGTTTCTAAATAAACTATTCCTATACGGTCCTTTCATGGTTTTGTTATATGTTATAATAAGTATTCTTCAATTTTTAAGTAATAACCATGTATGTACTGTATGGGTTGTTATAATAATTGAAGAAAATGTCTTTTAAATATTACATGGAATATTTCTTGAGAAGAATTTCCTTTTCACATTAAAAGTATTTTTTTAAAAATATTTTCCAAAATATTAAGAAGACATTTTCTTTGAAAAATTCCTTCTAAAATTTTATATAAATATTAAAATTAATGATTTGTCATGATAGTTGTAAATTTCTATTTATTCCATGTACATCAAAATAATCATTCTTTAAAAAAATTTGTAAGAAAGGTAAAGAAGTTCCTTGTTTGAAAAATGAAAGAAAGATTCAATTTTAAAATATTTTTTAAAAATCTTGAAAGGGGTAAACATTATTTTAAATAATAATATTATAACATTAAAACACCATTTTTTTAACATGTATTTGGAAGAAAAATGATTTTTTACGGAAGGGATAAATAAATTCCCATTTTATTGAAAATAATTTTTCGATAATTTTAATTTACAAAGAGAAGAAAATGATACAGTAAATTTAAAAATTATTTAATAACCATAGGATAAAAAATGAAAGGGTTTTATTATAAAATGATAAAATAAATTCTTACAATTGGAATTCAATCATAAATAATCCATATTAAAATGAGATTGAAACATAATCCCTTATTTCTATGGTAACTTTTGAATCATAAATCACATGAATAACGTAAATTACCTATAACTTAAAATATAATTAATTATTAATGAATAATTATAGTATATAAAAATAGAATTTATAAAAACCATTTAAAAGAAATTAGGTTCATAAATGAAAACGTGTCTCAAAGATGGAAGTTTTGTAATGAAACCCTTATTTCTTTGGTAACTTTTGAATCATAACTCCAATGAATTAAGTAAAGAAATTATTACATATATTATATTTTATTGTGAAGTATTAATGATATAATATATATAATGTAAATATATACACCATTTAAAATAAATTAGGTGCATAAAATAACATGTGTTTCAAAGAATTTTTTTGAGATGAATCCCTAAGAGCTTGGATATCTTTTGAATCATAACTCCGATGAATAAATTAAAAAAAATGAAACTCAATGAATAATGAATTATTAAGTATTAAAAAGATATGTAAAAGGTATGTATATATCCATTTAAAATAAATTTTATACATAAATGAATATGTGTCTCAAAGAGAGAAGTTTTCAGATGAAACCCTTACATTGAGTTCATACCTTTTAATGTATTAATTTTATCACATGTATAATAAAATTATTTAAATTATTTTTTTCTTAAGAAAATTTAATATATTTTATAAACATATAATTAAAATAATTTCTTCATTTTTTTAATGACATGATTATTTACTTATTCATTTGTGTCCACGCCTGGCGTTTTGAGGACTCTTGGTTCAAAATTTCAAAATGACATCGATGTGTTGACTATGGACAAAGAGGTAATTGGTTGATAATATATATAATAATAATAATTATAATTATAATTTTTATATATCAATTGTAATATTAAAAAATCCATTAAATATGGTTATGAAAAATGATCTATGTTACAATCATTGATATGATATATCGTACGTACACATTAGTAATGTTCCAATTTTTAAAATATCGTGATGAAATGAAGGAAAATGTTATTTTATGGTTTTTTAAAAACAATATACCATAAATAAAATTTTATTTATTTTAAAAAACATAAATATAACATCCAATTGATGCACTAATAAAAAACAAATCATTTCACTTCACGAGGTGATGGTACATCGTACACATGAATGATGTTTAATTTTTCGACAAATGGAAAGATTAGATGGTATAAGATTTTTTAATTTTATATAATTGTTCACATGTACTTAATATAATATATAAAAATTACATCCATAATCATAAACATTCATGAGATGAAAAGATGAAAAATGAATTATATCATTTTGCAAGGTGGTAGTCTGTCGTACTCATAAACGATGGTTTTATTTCCCAATTATTGGATGTAAAGATAAATTTTGGATACTCAATTGATATAATAAAATCCTAGTATATGGTAGATAATTATTTACTTATATAATCATTATTGATAAATATTTGATGGTGGTGTAATAATAAATATTGCAAATTAGCTCGGTTCAAAATGATATATCTTCTTCAGACAACCTCTTTAGGATTATACCTGAAGCCTCCATATATTTTATTTTTTATCAAACCATAGTCTCTAGGAATTTGTAATGAATATATTTATGGTTTTTTGGTAGGTAGTTGTATGAACCTGGAACTTCTTTTCAGGTATGTTTTTCTTTTTTCTGGTGTTTTTTAGAAAAGAGGAGTTTGTTGAAATTTTTGAAGTACACATCATGTACTTTATGAGTACATGTCGTGTAGCGGCCTTGCACCCAGCCATGTATGATAACCTATCGTCTTCATAAAGTAGAGTACGGAAATGGCAGGTACACACTGTATACTTCAAAAGTACACGCTGTGTATTTTTTTTAATTAAAGGCATCAGGGTCGTGTCTGACGGACATAAACGTCTTCTTCTCAACCTAGTATGTCCGAGAGATGAGCCCCTGGATGGGCATCCATCCTCCGAATCAAACACTTTTGGTTGTGTTGTAATCACATTGGTGAGTTCTATCTTCTCCTAGAACACCATCACTTTATTCCTCCTCTTTATCAAGTTATCGTCGGATGAACGTATTATATTTTTTGTAGATCTTTGGCATTCTAAGGTTATTAAAGCCTTGTGGTTCAAGTATATTGATCCCCCAATGCCGAGGTAGGTGGTTTGTTCCTTTCTGTTGAATTTATTGACTTTTATGTGCAAATTTTCCCAATACCCATGAACGGAGTATTGCGCGTTTACCATTTTATCCTTATTGTTTGTCTTCTATACTTGTATGCTTGAGAATATGATATTTCAATGTGAATAGGGTGAATTGTGGTGCTTTGGATGTGTTGACCATGCATGTTTTTCCTGTTTTGACCTTTGGGTTTTGTTTCCTATTGGGCTGCTGTTTATTTTCCCATGCCTATAATTGATTGATGGTGTGACTTTTGTTAGGACATGATGATATGCTGTATAATTCTATCCAAGTAGTTCTTGAGATTTACTTTGGCTGATACGCGATGAAATACTTGTTTATTTACACAGGGCTGTGAGAACATAGTGTAGTAGACCATAGAAAGCATGGACATAAGGGATTCTCCAAAGCGTCTTTAATAATATTATGATGCGATACTACAGGGGTAATTGACGTTGATTTCTTCCTCGGAGAGTATTTAGTTCCTCGACGCAGGCCATAGGGGGAATGAGACGTTGAGTGCTTCCCTAGAGCGCCTTTAGTACCGATACGAGACTATATAGGGAATTGATGGTGACTCTAACATCCCAGGTAAATAAATAATAATACATTTTCATATTTATTAATATTTGATAATTGAATATTACTTTTACTTTAAAGGGGTTTCTATGTTCGATAGCATACCCGATACGCAACAAAGAGTTTCATTGAAATCTTACGTTGCACAACAGTAATAAAATAATATTATTTGAAATGGTAGTTAACACGTAGTCGTTGTATTGGAGGGAATGAATAAAAATAACTAAAATATGATTATATATGTTTTTTTAATTGTTTTTACATTTATCCAATAAAAGATAAAGTCTTAAAATAAGAAAAGAATTCAATTTTTGGCATATATACTCTAATTTTCACTAAAGGTCGACTTATCGCATTTTCATGGCGAACCTTCTTTAAATATAGATTTGTTCACTCTTATACTTTCTATTGGACCAAATAAAATTCTTCTTTAGAATCAAGACATCAAAATTTATATTTTGTAAATTTTTGGTATTTTTCTGATAAAGTTCATTTTTTTTAATGAATAGTGAAAAATGTTGTATTTTAATTCAAAACCACTTTTTAATATAATTTATTTATATGGTTATATTACCTTTTGAATTGGTTTTAAAGTGAAATTAGAATATATTTTTACCATTAAATCTAATATTGGTCGTTGGAATTAATTTCATATTGAAATCGGACTTAAACTAGTGTCAATCTTTTGAAACTTATTGTTTCATAAAAACACGTTATTTGATCTGACAGTGGGAATTAATTATTAAATTAATTAATTCAACTTATATGTTGTGAATTTTGTAAAATATACTTCATTTTTGAATTTGGAATATCAAATATAGCTTAGGGTGAAGTTTTGGTATTTTTCTGAAAAACTTCAATTTTTGATGAATAGTGAAACCACTAAGTGGTACTTAAGAAACTGATTTTTTGTTTAAATGAAATTTTACCACCTCTGTGTTTTTAATTTTAAAAATACGAAATACATGGCTGTCATTAAGAAGAAAAATGTGGTTCGATGAGAATAAAAAATAATTTTGGTGAATAGTAACTTTTAAGTTTATAATCGCGATTAGAGGTAATTAGTGTAGTTTAAGGTAAAAATAATGTTTTAATATTATGAAATGACCTAGACACATGTTCTACCCTCATTGGATGTGTCATGGCCGACCAATACAATCCATGGGTCAACTTGGGGACCCCATGGAGCCACTTTGGTAGGAAAATGTCATTAAAAACTTTTTATTTAATGTTAAAATTAAAATATCACAAACATGAGTTGTTTTACTAAAACAATTCTTAAATGGGGTTAAACAAGTCATATTTTTGACTATAAATATTTATTAGAAATAAAAAAAATATTTCATACATCATGATATTTTTTTATAATTTTTAGACATTAAATAAATTAAATTATTTATGACACTATGATGATGCAGTGATTACCTCATTATTTAACGATTTAAATAAAATAAAATGATAATGTAAAATCTAAGACCTAAACAAGTCAAAAACCTATTGGATGGGTGTATTTCGATCTCTTATCACCTTATCCTCTAAATATATAATTTTGGGACCCTTTTTATCCGAAAATCATTTTATAATAAAGTATCTTTTCTTAACTTTCCAAGAGTGCCCCTCCTCTCATCTTATAAAAGGCCCCCACCTCTACCACCATACCCACACCTCTCAAGCCTTTGTTTCTGCCAATATCTGCACATTTTGTTTCTCCACATCCCTCTATTACTCCTATAAGCCTCTCTTTGGTCAGAAGTCTTCCCAAGGAATCCTTTGAGATCAAATCAAAAAGAGTTACCCGTTTTAAAGGTAGTGTTTTCTCTTGTGTTCTTTTGTTTTATTTTTCTTCTCCAACCCTTTAAACTCTTTTTATTCATTTATTTTGTAACAACAACAGTATCTTCAATATAATAGTATGTTTTTATAATATGTATTTGAGCTACACCTACACACACCTCCATCTAACGGTTAAAGAAGATACTGTTTCAGTGGTTGGAAAATTTCTGCATCACGAAATGATGATTGTTCAATCTTCTTTTAACACCTTTAATGGTGGACATTAAGATGTCAATATATTTATATATGATATATATTATGTTTATGTTTTCCTTATGCTTCTGTATTTTTCATTTGTGGTATACCTTTATTGATTCCATTATGGGTATACGCGATATCTTCATTTTAGGAAGTGCGGACTACCGCCCCCTCAAAGTGATATGATTTATTAATTACATACGTGGGATATACAAAGGATGGATTTAAATTTATTATATATGATTTATGTTACATCTAAATGATGAATATAATTCTGGAATTAAAATATACATACCTCTCATTTAGTTTTAATTCCATTAATATGACATAAAAATGAAAGTAGCGTTCATGCGTACGTACGACTTACCGTCTCCATGAATGGTGAATTTCATTTATTACCTCTAAATGATTATGTAATATTATAAATACATGTATATTCTATATATATATGATATATATGATATCCAAATCATGGATATCATTTTGGATATAATGAACCTTTGACCACACGAACAACATGTAATTATAAGAAGTCCACTTTCGACTTAAGAACCAAATATCGACAAAACAAACATTATTAACTGAAATGATTTCATAATGTTTATAACATGGTAATAAGTGATTTAAAAGTAATAATTAACTTTAAAAAGTTTCTTAAACAAGTATAAATTAACTCAAGATTATTATTCAGGACGTTAATGAACGATCGAGTCAAGTCAGACCCGAGGTAAGGGACTTCGTCTTAATCTTCATTCATTGAGGCATATTTTGTTTTATACACAACTTTCTTTTATACGGTGTATAAACCCCTTTGACATTTAATTTTATAAAAAGGAATATTTTTCTACAGAGCGTTTTACTAAATGACAAAAAGGAATGTTTCTTTTAACGTACGCGGTGACAACGACCTTTTCCGCCGCCGTGAGTATTATTTGTTCTTTGGCTTCCTAAAAAAGCTGTAATGTTTTTAATGTGAAATAAATACCATATACTCTTTTATGTATGTTGGTATTGAAAATGGTTTTTATAATGGATTTTTTATGTCAATATATTTCTATGATATATTGTGATCAAAGTATGGAAATGTTTTCTTTCCATTATATTTGTTTTATGTCTTATTATTTTATAATGGTACTTGGACATTTAAAGGGTGGTTATGTGATAAACCATATGATGGGTGGTGTCATGAATACCAGGACGGGTGGTTATGTTATAACCTCTAATTCATTAGGTATGGAAGTTGGCCGTATGGCTATTCCATTAAGTGATATCTGTGGAAGTTGACTGTATGGTTATTCCATTTAAGTATGTTTATGTCCCAGGTTACCTTTATATGTTATGTGATCTTTATATGGGTTTTATGGTAGTATTTTGGTTACAAAAGGGTAAGTAATGATCTTTTATTCAGTGAAAAGTTTTTACTACTTCATAAAGGTGAAAATTATTACATTGATAAAGTGTACATGGTTTACTTGTTTTTTTGATAAACTAACAGTTTTCATTCTTTGTGTATCCCTTACTGAGCTTTTTTATTCTCACCCCAAGTTTTCTGAAATGTTTTTCATAGGTCTTAATGTGGAATAAGGTCAAGGATGGGATTAAGGGAAAGTCATGCTATATAAAACATGGAACTAGACATGTTTCTTTTTAAGAGTTTTTATTCTATGGAAATTTAGTAGAAGTGTCTACTTTGTAATCTTTTTAGATATAATATTTATGTCCTAATTCTCTAAAACTCTAAACCTGAAAAGATCCTCAATTTGAATTATTCATTTAATTCAATAATAAGTATGTTTTAAGTTCGGGGCCTTATAGTTGGTATCAAAGGTCGGTTTATATAACTTTAGGAGTTAGAAAAGTGTAAAATTATAAATTAATTTATGGTATAACTGAAATGATATAGCATTTAAAGATTAACATGTTGCTTCGCCTAAGATATTTCGGTGTTCAGAATGGTTTTCCATAGAGTAAACAAATAAGCTATGTTGGGACGACATCAAGAGGAAGAAAACCTTCCAGATCAGCAAACTGAGATGGTCAAAATTGGAACTGAACAGTTTGTTGTAGTGATTGCATAGTTGACTCAGGCTATAAATGGTGGTGGTATCCATGCACGAGATCAGCCAGATCAACCGTAGAGGAACATGTCAGTGGTGGAACATTTCATGAGGCAACATCCCCCATCATTCAAAGGATCATCTGACCATGTGCTAGATGAAGGGTGGATTAAAGCGCTGGAGATGATTTTTGATGTCATGGGGTGTTCTGAACATCAAAAGGTTAGTCTTGCTGTTTATCATTTTGAAGGTGAAGCTGATCAGTGGTGGTCGATGGTGAAAAATAACAGGGATAGTGATGAGATTGATGATCTTCACTGGGACGAATTCAAAGGTATGTTTCTTGAGAAATATTTTCCTAAGGTGGTTCGTCTTAGGATGGAAAAACAATTCCTAGAATTGAGGCAGGAGGTAGACTCAGTGGCTGCTTATGAAGCAAAGTTCACTCGACTGGTAAGGTTTGCTCCAAACTTCATATGAGATCTTGATAGTAAAATCAACCGTTTTTACTCAGGGTTAAAGCCAAAGTATCGAAGGGATTTAGCTTCTCGTGAGTTCAAAAGTTATGAAAAACTTTTTCGATGTGTGTAGAAGGTGGAAATGGAGTTTGTCGATGATTAGGTGTTCTTTGAAAAAACAACAGAATAAGAGGTCAAGTTGGCAGGCAAAGGGGAAGAATTCATCAAAGAAGCAAGGAGTTAAGAAAACCAAATATCCATCCTGTGAGATGTGTGGTAAAATGCATCCTGGAGAATGTTTATCCAAGTCTAGAAAGTGCTTTCGGTGTGGTAATTCAGGTCATATTTCTCATAACTGTAAGGAAGATGATCAAGCAGGAGATGAAAAGCCAGCAGTAAGATGTTTTAAGTGTAATGAAATGGGTCATTATGAAAATGAGTGTCTAATGAATAACTCAACTGGGGGAAAGTATCCAGACTACAAGCAGAAAGGGGTGGTGAAATCCTTTGCAACAACTTCAGTAGATGTTGGGCCATCAAATGAAGTAGTATCAGGTACACTGTTTGTTTTTTCAGATTATGTCAATGTGTTGTTTGATTCAGGTTCTACACATTATTTAATTTCTGAGAAGTTTTATAGTAAATTGTGAATTCCATCTCAAGATATGAATCCTGAACTTATGGTAAAAACACCCGGAGGGAACTTTGATACAAAAAGGAATTATAAGAATCTTCCTATCCTTGTGTGTGGAAAGAATCTACCAGAAAACCTTATTGTTTTTCCTCTAGTAGAGTTTGATGTTATTTTGGGCATGTATTGGATTTATATTTATCATGCTAAGATTGATTGCAGAGTTAAAATGGTTTCTTTTCAGAAAGATTTTCAGTTTTTGTACAAGAATGGACCCTTGATTTTGATAACATATCAGGAAGTTAAGAAACTAGTAAAAGATGGAAATGAATGTTACCTTGCACATATTTTTGAAAATAAAGGAACTATTCAGATTAATGATGTGCCAGTGGTAAATGAGTATCTAGATTTTTTTATGATGAGTTGCCTCGTATTATTCAAGATCGGGAAGTTGAATTTACTATTAACTTAGTTACCGATTCTAAGAAAATTTCAAAACCCCCTTATCGAATGGCTCAAGTTGAACTTTTAGAGTTAAAGAAACAATTTCAGGAGTTATTAGATAAATGTTTCATTCGACCTAGCACATCACCATGGGGTGACCCTCTCTTGTTTGTTAAAAATAAATATGGTTCAATGAGTCTTTGCATTGATTATAGAGCCTTGAATAAAATTACTATTAAGAACAAGTATCATTTGCCTCATATCGATGATTTGTTTGATCAGCTCCAGGGAGCTCAGTATTTTTCGAATATTGACATGAGGTTGGGGTACCATCAGTTGAATGTAAATGAAGAAGACGTTCTGAAGACTTCGTTCCGTACTAGATATGGCCATTATGAATTTGTAGTTATGCTTTTTGGGTTAACCAATGCACATGCTGTATTCATGGACCTTATGAATAGAATTTTCCATGAGTTCTTGGATAAGTTTGTGGTTGTTTTCATCGATGATATTTTGGTGTTTTCTAAAAGTAAAGATGAGTACAAAAGTCATTTAAGGTTTATCTTGAAAACCTTAAAAGAAAAGAAACTGTATGGAAAATTTAGAAAGTGGGAGTTTTGGTTACAACAAATTTCTTTCCTTGGTCACATTGTTTCAAAAGATGGCATAATTGTTGATCTTGATAAAATAAAAGTTGTTGAAGAAAGGCGAAGACCAACAAATGTAACCGAGGACCATAGTTTTATTTTATTGGAAGGTTACTACCGAAGGTTTGTTGAAAATTTTTCACAGTTATCTAGTCCAATTACTATGCTAACTCCGAAGGGTGTAAAGTTTATCTGGACAAAAGAATGTGATGATTGTTTTCAGGAGTTTAAAAGAAGATTGGTGAATGCTCCAGTTTTGGCACTTCCTTCCAGGAATGGTGAGTTTGTTATATACAGTGATGCTTCATTGAAGGGACTTGGACGTGTCCTTATGCACAATGATCAGGTAATTGCAAATGCTTCACGTCAGTTGAAAACTCATGAGGTAAATTTCCCTAGACATGACTTGGAATTAGCTGCTGTTGTTTTTGCTCTAAAAATTTTGAGGCATCATTTGTATGGAGTAATGTGTGAAATATATACCAATCACAAAAGCTTAAAGTATATATTCACTCAGAAATAATTGAACATGAGACAGAGGATATGTCTGGAATTAATCAAGGATTATGATTGTACAATTCATTACCATCCAGGAAAAGAAAATAAAGTGTCTGATTCTTTGAGTCGAAAAAACAATGCTTAATTAAAAATTTTGTGTTTGGAACGTGATCCTTTGGTTTTTGATTTGATGAACATTGTCATAGAAGTTGTTGGTGCAGAAAGTTATTCTATTTTGTTCCAGGTATCAGTGAGATCATCCCTATCAGACAGAATTAAGCAAGCACAGAGGGAAGACAGTGAGTTGTAGAAAAAGGTAGAGTTGGTTTAGAAGGGTAAGTTTCCTGAATTCAACATTGATAATAATTGTGTTTTGAGGTTTGGGAAGAGATTATGTGTGCCTGGTGATTCAAAGTTGAAAAATGAGTTGTTATGTGAGGCTCATAGTTCCCCGTTTTCAGTTCATCCTGGCAGTACTAAGATGTACAGAGATATGCGGGAGTATTATTGGTGGGATGGAATGAAAATAGATATTGCTGATTTTACTGTGAAGTGTTTGACTTGCCAGCAGGTTAAAGCAGAGTGGAAGTTACCGAAAGAGATGCTTCAGCCATTACCATTTCTATAGTGGAAATGAGAAAATATACCCATGTACTTTGTTGTGGGATTACCAAGGATATCTCATGGTAATAATGCAATATGGGTTATTGTTGATCGATTGACTAAATCTACTCATTTCCTTCCTATTCAAGATACATTCTCTCTAGATCAACTTTCTCGATTGTATCATAAAGATATAGTCAGGTTGGATGGAGTTCCACTCTCCATTGTATTTGATCGTTATCTCAGGTTTACTTCTAACTTTTGGAAAGGCCTTCAGAAGTCGTTGGGTATTGAATTAAATTTAAGTACAGCTTTTCATCCGCAATCAGATGGGCAGTCAGAACGAACAATTCAGACCTTGGAGGATATGCTACGAGCTTGCTCTATGGATTATCAGGGAAGTTAGGACCAACATATTTCTTTGGTTGAGTATTATTATAATAACATTTTTCATTCTAGTATATAGATGGCAAAATTTGAGGCATTATATGGGAAGCGGTGTCGAACTACAGCTTTTTGGGATGAAGTGGGTGAAAAGAAGATGATGGGACCAGAATTGGTAGAAGAGATGGCAGAAAAAGTTCAGTTGATTCAGAAACACATGAGAACAGCTCAGAGCAGATAGAAAAGTTATGCGGATAACCAGAGGAAGGATCTATCTTTCAAGGTAGGTGATCATGTTTTTCTCAAGGTTTCTCCATGGAAAAGTGTGAAGCGATTTGGTAAGAAAGGAAAGTTGAGTCCAAGTTTCATTGGACCATATGAAATTCTGGAGAGAGTTGGATCAGTTGCATACCGAGTGTCTTTACCTCCGAGTTTATCTTAGGCACACAATGTTTTTCATGTTTCGATGTTTAGAATGTATATGCCAGATTCATCTCATGTTTTGAGCCCAAAGGTAGTTCAGTTGGAAGAGAATCTCTCTTATGAAGAACAACCAGTCCAGATTCTTGACCGAAGAGAGAAAGTGTTGCAAAATAAGGTAATTCACTAGGTAAAGGTTTTTTGGAAACACCATATGGTTGAAGAGGAAACGTGGGAATCTTAAAATGCTATGAGGGATAAATACCCCCACTTATTTTGATAAGTGAATAAAATTGTGAGGACGCAATTCCCAAAAGGGGGGAAGGATGTAAAATCCCAGGTAAATAAAGAATAATAAATTTTCATATTTATTAATATTTGAGAATTGAATATTAATTTTACTTTAAAGGGGTCTCTATGTTCGATAGCATACCTGATACACAACAAATAGTTTCTTTGAAATCTTACGTTGCACACTAGTAATAAAATAATATTATTTTAAATGGTAGTTAACACGTAGCCGTTGTATTGGAGGAAATGAATAGAAATAACTAAAATATGGTTATATATGTTTTTTTTGTGTTTTTTAAATTTATCCAATCAAAGATAAAGGCTTAAAATAAGAAAAGAATTCAATTTTAGGCATATATAATCTAATTTTCACTAAAGGTCGACTTATCACTTTTTCATAGTGAATCTTATTTAAATATAGTTTTGGTCACTCTTATACTTTCTATTGGCCCAAATAAAATTCTTCTTTAGAATCGGGACATCAAAATTTACTTTGTGTAAATTTTTGGTATTTTTCCGATAAAGTTCATTTGTTTAATGAATAGTGAAAAATGTTGTATTTTCATTCAAAAACTCTTTTTAATCTAATTTATTTATATGATTAGATTATATTTTGAATTGGTTTTAAAGTGAAATTAGAATATATTTTTACCATTAAATCCAATAGTGGTCGTTGGAATTAATTTCACATTGAAATCGGACTTAAACTAGTGTCAATCTTTTGATACTTATTGTTTCATAAAAACACGCTATTTTCTCTGACAGCGGGAATTAATTATTAAATTAATTAATGCAACTTATATGTTTTGAATTTTGTAAAATAGAATTCATTTTTTAATTTGGAATATCAAATACAGCTTAGGGTGAAGTTTTGGTATTTTTCTGAAAAACATCAATTTTTGATGAATAGTGAAACCACTAAGTGGTACTTAAAAAACTGATTTTTCGTTTAAATTAAATTTTACCACCTCTGTGTTTTGAATTTCAAAAATCTGACATACATGGTTTTTATTAAGAAGAAGAATTTGGTTCAATGGGATTAAAATAATTTTTTGGTGAATAGTAACTTTTATGTTTTTATTCACGATTAGAGATAATTAGTGTAATTTAAGGTAAAAATAATGTTTTAATATTATGAAATGACCTAGACACATGTCCTACCCTCATTGGATGTGTCATGTCCGACCATGAAAATCCATGGGTCATCTTGGGGACCCCATTGAGCCACTTTGGTAGGAAAATGACATTAAAAACTTTTTATTTATGTTAAAATTAAAATGTCACAAACATGAGTTGTTTTACTAAAACAATTCTTAAATGGGGTTATACAAGTCATATTTTTTACTATAAATGTTCATTAGAAACATAAAAATATTTCATACATCATTATATTTTTTATAATTTTTAGACATTAAAAAAATTAAATTATTTATGACACCATGATGATGCAGCGATTACCTCATTATTTAACGATTTAAATAAAATGAAAAGATAATGTAAAATCTAAGACCAAAACATGTCAAAAACATATTGTATGGGTGGATTTAGAAATATTATCACCTTATCCTTTGAATGTATTATTCTGGGACCCTTTTTATCCGATAATCATTTTATAATAAAGTATCATTTCTTAACTTTCCAAGAGTGCCTCTCCTCTCCTCTTATAAAAGGCCCCCACCTCTACCACCTTACCCACACCTCTCAAGACTTTGGTTTGGCCAAGATCAGCCCATTTTGTCTCTCCACATCCCTCTATTACACCTAGAAGCCTCACTTTGGGCAGAAGTCTTCCCAAGTAATTCTTTGAGCTCAAATCAAAAAGAATTACCCGTTTTAACGGTAGTGTTTTCTCTTGTGTTCTTTTGTTTTAATTTTCTTCTCCAACCCTCTAAACTCTTTTTATTCCTTTATTTTGTAACAAAACCAGTATCATAAATATACTATTATTTCATTATAATATTTATTCTAGCAACACCTACACACACCTCCGTCTAATGGTTAAAGAACATATTGTTTCTAAGGTTGGTGAATTTCTGCCTCACGAAATGATGATTGTTCAATCTTCTTTTAACACCTTTAATGGTGGCCATTAAGATGTCACTCTATTTATATATGATATATATTATGTTTATGTTTTCCTTATGCTTATTCATTTTTTATTTGTGGTATACCTTTATAGATTCCATTATGGGTATACGCGATATCTTCATTTTAGGAAGTGCGGACTACCGCCCCCTCAAAGTGATTTGATTCGTTAATGCCATACGTGGGGCGTATAAAGGATTGATTTAAAGTTATTATATATGATTTATGTTACATCTAAATGATGAATATAATTCTGGAATTAAAATATACATACCTCTCATTTAGTTTTAATTCTTTTAATATGACATAGAAATGAAAGTAGCGTTCATGCGTACGTACGGCTTACCGTCTCCATGAACGGTGCATTTCATTTCTTACCTCTAAATGATTATGTAATATTATAAATACATGTATATTCTGGATATATATGATATATATGATATCCAAATCATGAATATCATTTTATATCTAATGAACCTTTGATCACACGAACATCATGGAATTGTAAGAAGTCTACTTTCGACTTAAGAACCAAATATCGACAAAACAAACATTATTAACTTAAATGATTACATAATGTTTATAACATGGTAATAAGTGATGTAAAAGTATTAAAGAACTTGAAAAATGTTCTTAATCAATTAGAAATTAACTCAAGTTTATTATTCAGGATGTTAAAGAACGATTGATTCAAGTCAGACCCGAGGTAAGGGACTTCGTCTCAATCTCCATTCATTGAGGCATATTTCGTTTTATACACAACTTTATTTTATACGGTGTATAAACCCCTTTTACATTTATTTTTATAAAAAATGAATTTTTTTCTATGAATCATTTTACTAAATGAAAAAAAGGAATGTTTCTTTTAACGTACGCGTTGACAACGACCTTTTCCGCCGCCGCGAGTATTATTTGGTCTTTGTCTTCCTCAACAAGCCGTAATGTTTTTAAAGTGAAATTAATACCATATACTCTTTTATGTATTTTGTTATTGAAAATGGTTTTTATAATGGATTTTTTATGTCAATATATTTATGTTATATATTGTGATGAAAGTATGGAAATGTTTTCTTTCCGTTATATTTGTTTTATGTCTTATGATTTTATAATGGTACTTTGACATTTAACAGGTGGTTACATGAAAACCATATGATGGGTGGTTCTATGAATACCAGGACGGGTGGTTACGTTATAACCTCCAATGCATTGGGTATGTAAGTCGGTCGTATGGCTATTCCATTAAGTGATATGTGTGGAAGTTGAACATATGGTTATTCCATTTAAGTATTTTTTATGTCCCAAGATACCTTTATATGTTATGTGATCTTTATATGGGTTTTATGGTAGTATTTTGGTTACAAAAGGGTAAATAATGATCTTTTATTCAGTGAAGAGTTTTTACTACTTCATAAAGGTGAAAATTATTACTTTGATAAAGTATATATGGTTTACTTGTTGTTTTGATAAACTAACAGTTTTAATTCTTTGTGTATCCCTTACTGAGCTTTTTTATGCTCACCCCAAGTTTTTTGATATGTTTTTCACAAGTCTTAATGTGGAATAGGGTCAAGGATGGGATCAAGGGAAAGTCATGCTTTATTAAACATGGAACTGGACATGTTTCTTTTTAATAGTTTTTATTCTATGGAAATTTAGTAGAAGTGTCTACTTTGTAATCTTTTGAGATGTAATAGTTATGTCCTAATTCTCTAAAACTCTAAACCTGAAAAGATCCTCAATGTGAATTATTCATTTAATTCAATATTAAGTAAGGTTTAAGGTCGGGTCCTTATAGTGATTTATTTTTCAGAGAGTCTATACTTTATCTAGACCAGATGGGTGAGACTATGTGTGCTTCCTAGAGGGTTTCTTATATCTAATAGGTTGGACCAGATGGGATAGGATGTGAGTACTTCCCAGAGGGTTACCTGTTTGTGATTATCTGCTTTGATTAGTTGTTTCATGACATCAGAGATTTTGGATCATTACTATTCAGTACTTCCTTGTTTAATGATTTCTGCACTTTTACCTACCATATATTCACTGACTGTTAGGCACAGATATTGTGGTAGTTTCCTACTGGTATTTGTCTCACACCCTTTTTGGGCCATGCTTTTTGGCCCAAACAGATTATATTGTTGTGGGTATAGGCAAGGGAAAGTGACCTTCTACTTCAGGTACCTGATTTCATTAGAGCTGGAGATCATGGAACCAAGATGAGGCTTGCGATGCTGAGTATTTTCTTATTTGATTTCCTTTTGTACTTTGGTTTAGTATTTTATTCATCATTGTGACTTGTTTGGTTGTATTCCTAGACATATATGTATCATGCATCATTTATATATATATATATATATATATATATATATATATATATATATATATATTCTCCAGTAATTTCTTTATTAGTCTTCCGTTGTTACTGTTGTTTGGTATTATTACTGCTTCCGCTATTGTATATCTATTTACTTCCGTTATGTACTCTACCAATGAGGGCATAGTTTCCCCACTCTCACACCCAAGGCCCTCACTACTAGTCGGCAGCCTCTGGCGTTCGGGGAAATGCGCTTGAGGCCATGTGACCAACCGGGTACAGCGAACCTCTAGGTGGATTATGGAACCAAGAAGTTCCAGTATTAGTCAAAAATATGGGGTTTTAATGTGTGTAAAGTAGGTGACAGGGGGTTCCCTTTTATAAAGGAGGACTGACATTTTTGTAAATACCCAAAACCATTCAATATTTGGAAGTCAATCTCAAGCCTAGTTCCTCCAAAACTAAAAAATAAATTTGTTGATCATAAAAAATGATTATCTAAACCTCTAAAATTCAATTGAAATATATTTTAATCATTCTACCTCAATTACATTTGAGGTTTCTCACTTTGACCTTTTTAATTTTTTTACCATGGTAATGATTTTTTATACCATTTTTACTCTTCAGTATGACAAACAATTAATTTTAACTATTCTATAATATAATTTATTATTATTAAAAATATTTTATTCATTTTATAAAACTAAATTAACATAATTTGAATAATTTAATATAAAATAATACACGTAATCACAAAGAAATGTGTTTTTCTAAAAAACTCATTTTTGAAGGAAAAATGATTTTACATTAACTCTATGACTATTAATATTGATTATATGAATTTAAATTAATAAATGAAAATTTATATTATATAAATTTTATTTATATAATTCATAATTAAGATTTATTTTAATTATTTTAAATGGAGAAACATTATTAACTTTATAATAATTTTATGAAAAATGAATTTTTGAGCCTAAGAATAAACTTATAATTATACCCGATATAAAGAAGATTCAAATGAAAATAATTAAAATAAATATAAAAAATGAATACATAGGTTACTTATAATTCAAATTAAAATAATATTGTAACATTTAAATTACTTAATTTATTAAATATAAATAATGATTCTATAAAAATCGTTATTTTTCACTATTTATTGGAAAACCAATATTTTCTGAAAAATCAAAAAAATTAAGCCTTTGTATATTTTGATATTATAATTTTAAAAACAATTTTAAAATTTTAATATAAAATTAATAAAAGATACATAAATTAATTATAATAGTTTTTCATAATTATAATAAAAATTCATTTTGAAGGAAACATATTTTTATATAGATTATAATGTCATTAATGAATTTGATTATTTATTATTACTTTATCAATAAATTTTAATAGATATTTTATGTATATTTATTAAATTAGTTAATAATATTCATATCTACCAATATATTAGATAGATTAAATCAGTCATTTTTATATAAGATTATTTTAATATTATATTATTATTTGTTTAAACTGAGAGCGGCATATTGAATAAACTATCTAATATAGTGTTCTTATAAAATATTAAAGTTTTACATAAAATTAATAATAATTATAAAAAATAATTTAAAAATATATAATATAAATAACTTCTTAATTTAATCTCTTTACCTAACATGATCCAATTTTAATGTAGAAGAAAAACTAAATCAATTGTCATGCCTCTCTTGAAACTACATAAATTAATGTATGTTGATTAAAATAATAAGTTAAAAAACTATTAAAATGAAAAATAAATGTATTTATAATATTAATAAAATTACCTGGTAAGATTATGTAGTCACTCTACAAGTGGTGATGAATCAATGTGACCCTACATTCAACATTATTAACTCTTTTACTATCCCAACTTAATATTAAAACCTCTACATCAGTTTTGATGAATAGATCCAATTATGATTTCCCAACATATAATACCACATACATAGTAGTAAATAATCAAAGAAAATAGTACAAAATATTTTTATATTGTTCAACCCGAATATATGAATCGACTCTTTTCTTTATTTTTCCAAGTTCAAGATGTAGAGTTCCACTATATTATATATTTTTTTGAATACAAGTATGTAATATCATAAATATCCTATAATATATTCTTATAGGTTATTTATTATGTCTCTCAATAGTTTATAGTCTCCTTAACGGTTCATTATAGTGGATCCTACCAGTTTAATGTCTCCTGAATGATTTTTTATACTAGTTCTCATCACTGTATAATGGGTCCTTCTATACTCAATAATGTCCAAAATAATTAATCTTCCCCAAGATATTGTCTCATCATGATATATGATATTCTTTCATATAAATAAGTATATGACTGTTAACCTATCCTTTTTAATGAAAAAATTCATATTTTCCTTATTGTATCATGTATCTTATCATCCAAAACTTTTTTAGGATCGAGATTTATAAAATTTATCATTTAATATTCATCTCCTTCTTCAAGAGAATTGAATCATTGATTATCAATAGACAATAATTATTTCATCCAAACTCAACTCACATAATATTATTCTTCCAAGGTTTCTTTAAAATAGAGATATCTTAGGAAAGGATTGTTATTATACTTCTCCTTATTTTTCACTTATACATTCAACAAAAATATGATTTTTAGTAGTAAAATATCATAAGACTCATCATTATTAAAATTATTTTATTCTTCCTCAATACGTAGAATGTTCAACATAATCTTATATTCACTTCTTCTCTCTCTTCAATGCAGTATATATTCAGTAATGTTTACCATCAATTATATACATTATTCTAAATACTTAATTTCACTTCACTTATTACAACATATTAAAATAATACCATGAATATAATTTCTATACTTTTGATTTATAAGTATCATTATATTCATAATAATCATCATCTCAACATTATCATTTAATTTCTCAATAGAATAACATGGGCCTACTCTCCAAGATCTCGGTTTTTTTATCTTATTAACTTGTTTCCCCAAATACCCATATTATAATTTAAACTTGATGATAATATTAATTATTAATAATCTATCTTTGACCACTAATAATTATGTTTAATTATTTTCATTTGAAAATATAATTATAATCATGTACTGGACTTTTTTAATTACTTATCATTCATTTATCCATGTGACTTATCTTGAATCAAGTCTCAATCAAATAAACATTACGAAATTTATGAATTTATGATCATCTATGAAGTTTCTGAATTTTATCACTATAATTATAATATTTTCCTATCTATTATCCATTTTTAGGGCGTTTTACTCTTTCATATAATCCTATAAATCCAAGTACACCCTTATGTATCAGTTTATAATCCTCCATATATCATTTAAAACCTTCATGTCACAATAATATATTCTTTGAACTCATTAAGTTACTACTATGTGTTATTTATATATCTAATGTAAGCCACATTTATGAGAATATGAAACTTACATGTTAGAGGATGAGCTTAATATATGCCTTATAAACTCTTATGTATTCACCCAAATATTAAAGTCACTCTCATGTATCTTAGTGCGACTCTGGTACTTTTTAAAATTTTTGGCCCCTTGAGTACCATTTCATATGATCCTAAGAAAACTATGAAAACTCATATGTATCAACAAAATTTCATGTATGTATCATTGTGTGACTCATTTATATTTCTAATTTCCAATATGTATGGTCTATGAAACCCATTTGTATTACCTTGGTTGCAAGGAAACCCTTAAATATTACCATTAACATATGGTAACCCTTGTATATTGGATTTTCAAGTTAAGTTACCCTTATACATTGTCTTTTCCATAGATAACTCTCAATCAACACTTACATTATTTTTTCAAATTCATCATGATTCTTATATATATTCATTATAATTATATTTATCATATTGTCTTCAAATACATTCCAATTCCCTTATTCTGAATTGAACACATGTATATTACGAATGAAATCATCATTTATTAGATTCACTAAAGAATATATTTAACATTATCAAGGCCTATCTAGTCCAACTATATCATTTATAAACACATTAAATGATTTTGTGAAGTTATCAAATTTTTTGAAATATATTTATCTCAATTCCAAAGAATCTCACATCATATGAATAATATTATTTTAATATTTGGATGAAATTTAAATTCCTCACAAATTAAAATATTCAAACATCATAAAATAGATATTATTTATTTATTATAGAGCACTTTATGACTAATAAACCGATTATAAATTCTCACCATTCTAGCTGGATTGACTCTTCTCCAACATAGCTAGCTCCCACAACAACCTTTAGGAACATGTTCTATATAATTTTTTAATTTTATATCAGTACTTTTCATTGATTAATTATATACATGTCTTGAAATCATTAAATATATTTCACTAAATCTTCAAATATTTTTATATATGAAATAAAATTAGTAATATTACTTCTCTACTATTAATGGATCTACATCAATCTCCATATTCAATATAATATTTAAATAGATCTCAAAAACACAATGGAAGACAATTTTAGTATAAGTGATCCATAGTAACACTAATCTATATCTCAGTCTTCAAAAAAAATCATTTACATATTAATAATCACCCAATTTATGTATATATTGACAAAACGTCTCATTGACATTCTGAAAATATATTCTACAAATACAACTCAATAAGTTTTAATCTATTTAAAAACATCAATATTTCCATTTGGATTATTTATCTTCACTCAATTAGATTATACTCATTTCAATTATAAATTAAATATCAATCTCCCACCTTTTTTATTGTAAACAGAAAGGTGAAGGTTTATGGAAAACTCATAATCATCTCATTATTCATCCATTCATTGAAATTTTTATATCTCCCTCCCTTGTAAAACATGATCCATTTTAGATGAGGGTGGCATTACATTTCTATAAAAAAATATCTATAAATAAATAACTTATAATTATAATGAATAGTGATTATTATATAAAATAAGATTGATTATCCTAGACATCATTTTTGTTTATAAATATATTTGTTGTGTGATGCACACATAGATTTATATTTCCATGTCCTATTTAAGTATATTTTACAAGTCATTTTATCCCATATATTCAACATAAAAAAACAAAAAATTCTATTAAAAGATAATTATTTTACTTTTAAGCTATGGTTTAACTTCATATACTTTCCCCATTAATAGTTAGATTTGATTTTAAAATATCGGGAAGATAAAGTGATTTTCTTAAATAATTCTTAGTTTTCTCTAAAAAATATAGATTTAATATTTTCATGAAATACAATATTAATGTTGTTTTCTCACATAATAGAACCCCATAAAGTGATACAATCCTCTATTATTCATCATGGTTGGTCTTAATTTTAATTTAATCCAAGCATATCATTTTCAGAACCACTTTAAATGTTTTTTGGAGGAAAAAATGAAAGCAATTCATAATGGACATCTCTTCTTATTATACACCGTCAATAGAATTCATGTTCTTTTTTTCATACATCACTATAAATTACATATATGTAAATTAACAATAATAGATATATGGGGATAAATTGGAAAATATTTATTTTTTATTAAGACAAATCGGGATAAAGTTTTCATCTCAACCTAGATACCCCTTTCCATCAAACACCATATTTATGAGAACTCTTCATGTATACTCTTCCATTGATTTTATATACATGACCCACTTTATGTAATAAATAAATATTAATTTTAACTATATTATTATCACATGGAATTATATTTTTCACCTTAACAAGGAAATAACTTGTATTTTATTATAATTACACCATATTCTTCTCAGATTCATATAATATAGTTATTGGAAATAGAGTTTTTCAAAGATGGAAAAGGATTATATGTTGTGTTTTTTTTCAATAAAAACATAATGTATCAAGAAGTTCATAAAAAATTGATCTTATGATAAAATTAGTTTCAGTGTTGAGGGTTTTTCATTTTTCTAGTGTTTTCTAAATTTCTGGAGAATAATATTTTGAGGATGGAGAAACTTTTTTTGGGAAAGGAAATATTTTCATGAAAATATAATAGTATCCTAAAATGGTAATGTAAGCTTCTAGAGTTTCACTGAATATAATACATGGGACCATCGAATCAAAATTAGGCTAAGGAAATTGTTGTGTATAAGTTATGAAATTGTGTGAATATTAGAGTTTCATTAACCTGTGAAATATATATTGAGTTATGTGAAAAATGTGATGTCAAAATTTTGAAGTTCATCAAACCAGGAAGTTATGCATGGGGGCATATTATACAATAGTTTTTCTTTTAATACTAAAATATTAAATAAATAGGTGGGTACCTCCATTCTATAACTCAAATATAAAAAAAATATCAAGAACATTTTCTTTATAAAAGAGTTTTTTTCAATAGATGTTCCCACAGTATAGTTGTGCACACAAGAGTTGTGCGAAGAATATAACTTGTACCTTCTAAGGAAATGTGAGTTGTGTGAAACTGAGGGGTTATAAAAAGTGGAAAAAATTCATGAAGAGTGTCTAACTAATTAGGAAAAAAGCCATATATTCCCAATCTATTAAGGTGACCTTCAAGTATATAAACTAAGATACATAAGCTTGGTGAGTGGGTAAGGAGGATTTTATGGAAGTTATCCTTTGGAGGTTGTGTGTTCTTATAAAATTAATTTTAAAGGAATTGTTCCTGAAACTAAATAAATATGTATGAACAATTTTAATCTACAATATATATTGAAACTTAATTGATTCTTTCGCGAATGGAACAATGTTTGTGTATGATCCTTAGACTATCCCATAGTGGTGATCCATGTAAAAAATAATGTTTTATGTTTCTATTTTTGTATATGTGTTTTGGATAATTAAGATAATACATCATAAATGTTTAATGGGTTACTACCAATGTCAGGATAAGATCTCCCAAATTTAAATAAAATGTTAACACCATAATTCACCCCTCATCTCTCAGGATATTCTAGGGTCCTACAGTTTTATAAATAATCAAAAACTCTTTCATAACATTCCCATCTTAATTGGTTATTTTATAGGGAAATTATGGTTATTTTCCTTTATATTCCCAGAAATACTTCTATTCACATATTCACGTGATGAATTTTTCATAATATTGTCTTGTATTTTTCACCTTCCACCTAACTTCACACCCATATTTTAGTTACCCATCTTTGAAAACCACATATTTTATTCCTTGAGGATGTATTCTTATAAAGAATTCTTCTATTTATTCCCTGGATTGATAGTTTTTTTATTCCTCTAAATTTTATTTTCATGACCTAACATCAAAGTTATATGTTGTGTCATTTTTTTAGTAGTAGAATTATATCCTATATGGTATAGAATCCATTACTACAGTCCTCTTGGGTGTACTTTATGGAACACATTTGTTATTATTAGGGACCATGGTAGAAACAACTTTATTACATAGTTTATATTGATTTTTTCCTCATTCATTTTTAGATTGTGTAATATTCTTGGTTAATCTATACTATAACTCTTCAACATTACGACCACCTCTATTGGAGACTCCACCAAAATTGTCATGGCTATAAAATCTACTTAAAAAAGTAGATTCTTATTTTTCTGTCCAAATTTTTTCATCTTATCCTCACCCCATTAATTTTGTAAATGTTTTGTATTTAATAATTTAAATAAAATTTCTTCATTCAATGGACTTGTGTCCAAACCTTCCACAACCATAGTTGTCCCCCATAACCCTAATTCATTTTCCTCTAATTGTACCCTATATATATTTATTCCCATTCAATCGTTAGACCAAGAGGACCTTATGTTGATATTTCATTTGCGAGAAATTCTTCTTTCAATATATCACATATATGATTCATATATTTGTGGGTTTTCAAAAAAAATCATCACCATTGTTTTCCTTGATTTTTTTTGTAACCTGTACTAGAATAGGAAAAATTATTAGTACATTTAAATAATTTTGAAATGGATTAACTTTTACATTGAACATATTGTGGATATATTCATGGATTTTTTTATAATCTCTTTGATATTATAATGAGACTTTTTGGAATCATGAATGTTAATAGAATTATTCATGGTTTCTCTTCTTTAAAATGTATCTTCGAATGATTCAACGTGTTTCCCCTATATTTTTCTCAATTTTAAATCTATTTTAAGAAAATCCATGTTGAAGATATTTTTACTATCCTCAACTACTCTTTATCTTCCTCTCCAATCACTTTTTACTAGTTCAATGTATTTTTCAAAAATATTATTTGATTCTTATAATGAATTATAACATTGTTTTATCCCTTTTATATCGATTTTAAACCAAATATCCTTGAAAAAAATACTCCAATGCATGGATTTACTCTTAACTAATTTTATATAAATTATTTTTAACATCATGATTAATTTTAAATAACTAATTATCCATAGATAACTTTTGTTTACTAGTCATTAAATTTTATTATATGGATTTCACAACATTGATAAGAGTGTTATACTTTTGTAACTTCATTGTAAACCCTCCTTTCATTGCATATGTTTTAATATCTAAATATTAACTTAATCATATTGATACATTATGTTAACAAGTAGAGTACTTATAACATAAATATGAATATTTTTCACGTACTTTATTAAATGATAGTAATATTTATTAATTCACTCGTTCTCCACATAATATTTATAGCTTGAGCTTGATTCTTTGAAAGTATAAA
This sequence comes from Viscum album, assembly GCA_963277665.1. Lineage (NCBI taxonomy): Eukaryota > Viridiplantae > Streptophyta > Magnoliopsida > Santalales > Viscaceae > Viscum > Viscum album. Next base: position 1,990,420,802 of record OY728141.1, read on the forward strand.
TAACTATATATTTGATAGATAAATAAAAATTTTATTAACATAAATTAATAGTGTTCCATTTTTCTCCTTTTAAATATTAATCAAAATATCTAAGCCTTGGTTCTAGCTATTCATTACAGGTTTGGATGAAACATTAATGTTGGCACTACGACATATTCAAATTTCATCCTCCAGCTAATGAAACTCTGGGTCCTTCTTTAAAATTTAACATCATATATGTATTTAAAAAATAATTAAAAAGGAAAATAGATAAAATTAAGGAGAATATTTATTAACTCTAATGTCATATAAAATTCTCAATGGGATCGTCATGTTGTTGTAAGAGTTGGTTGAGTTAGTTTGAACCCATTTTACCAAAACAATTACAGTTTTTACTTAAAATTTTAATATTTTATCTTGTGAATAGATATATTTGAATGTTTGTATTTATGATTTTTAGAAACACGATACCACATAAATATAATAATTAGAGGCAACAACACATGATATTTTTTAACATTTTCCCTCAATGTGGGAATCTCCACCTTATTGAATATGGATTAATTTTGAGATGAAAATATCTACTATATAATCCAAGTGAATATAATAAATATATCTCAAAAAAGACTTTACTATCTCCAAAAATGAGTTTTTTATATGATCCATAAATATTTTAGTCTCATGACTTGTTCTTTATGCATGATCATACCAATTTAAAATATATTATCTTATTTTTTAATACTTGCTCTTTCTAGAATAAAATGGGTCCTTTTGAACTTCCCAATGAACAAGATCAATCTTCTACTCCAAGATGTCACTGTATCATGATATAAGATAATTATATTTTGAAACAAATATTTTACCTCTAAAATATATTATATTATTATTTTACACACATTATTATTTTGGCCTCAAGTATCCTAACATCTTGAATATATTTAAGATTAGGATCTATGGCCTTCATCACTAAATCTTTTTATTATTATCCAAGGGCCTCAATACAAAAATCATGAATAGACTACAAAATTTTATCCTTTCTTGCCTCACTTATTCTCTTTTTTTTCATTAGATTCTAAAATATATATATATATCATAGGTAAGTATTTCACTCATGTTTATCCAATTCTATTTTTTTCTTATTTTATATTTGATTTAAATTGGGTATACAGTTTTGTCCACTCATCAACCTTCTTCTTTCTTCATACATCTAAATATTCCCCAATATACATGATGTTTAGGAAAATCCAATATTGGTTTATTATCCCTATATTATAATCAAGATATTTAGTAATTTTTATTATCGGTCCGCTTCAAATTTCCACAAATTTATTTTCATATTACCAACTCCATAGTATTCATATAATGAAATGAATATGTTTTACATATTTCTAATATATAAATATAATTATATTATGAAATGTGATATTTTTTACCTTCTAATTTAATTTCTCAACAATATATCATGGAATTTATACCCACCATCATATAATATTAATGATCATGTACAAACTATTATTCCAAATTTCACAATCCTATTAGTTAATCTAGTCAAAAATAATCTTGGGAAATCCTCCAGCTTTTATCACTATTAATTATTTTAAAATCATTTCATTTGAAAATACAAGAATAATCAGATAGTAATATTGATAATTTTTTATCATTAATTTATCTATATGACTATACGTTAATCATTTATAAATAAATCAATCATTGTGATATTTATTACATGAATATTTACAAAGAATCATCTTATACTAGTCACTAAAAATATCAAATTTTTCTAACAGGTTATACTTATATGAGTATTTTTCACTCATACATATATTCCTAAGAAGACAAGGGTACCCATAGATATCATCAATTAATCTTTTTAATATCCTTTGAAATATTTTGGTTACAATTAAAAATTATTTGAACCCATTATGTTTCACTTATGTATTCTTTAGAATTCTAATTTCACCCTTATGTATGAGTTGATGAATATTATTTATTGGTTATTTACCATTATGTAAGAATTATAAACTCTTAATATTCATTGGATGTTTAGAGTCACTATTAAATATTATAGTGGGATTTGTTACATTGTCAAATATGTATCCCTCTCAATACCATTATTTATCATATTATAAAATTTTAATAACCCTGATGTACCATGAAAATGGATTTTTAATATCAATGTGTGAAGTATGTACAATGCCAATTTCTACACTATATGGTCGGGGTACCCTTTTATATTTCCTTTACCATAGGGAAACCCTCACATATTAACATTTTCATAGGGAAGTACATAAATAATTTAATTTTCCTAGATACCTCCCCGTCAACTCTTAAGTACTCAATAGAAATTTAGAGTGACACTTATATATATTACTAAGAATATTATATGTCATAACGGTTGTCAATACATTACCAATTATTTTATTAAGAAAAGAGAATTATATTACATATAGAATCTGTAATTCTTGAAATAACCTGGTAAAACATTCAAAAAACTATTATGTATTATTTGATTACTCAAATTCCTCTCAAAATAACTTAAATATCTTAAAGAATTTATAAAAAAGTACAGTGACACCAAAAAAATTTGGGCCTTATAGAGGCCCAGTGTTAATATATTAAATATATTAAATATAATATATCATACACACACAATGTTTCGAAAATGATTGAATATCTATAGAATAGTGTCTTGTATGAGTATTCCAAGACCACCCTTGTGTTTAGAAAATTGTTTTTATTCTTGGTATGGTATATGTTTTATTGGAATTAGGCATTTCGGCATAAATCAGTCATCCATGAATTGTTTTGTAATATAAATGAATTAAAATAATTTATTAATTAATTTTCTAATTAAGGTATTAAAATTATCCAATGCCAATTTATTCCCATCTATATCGCATCTCTTGTATTAGCCTCAAAACACTAGATATTAGTGGATATGGTCATCAGATGAGTGCCTTGGTAGATGATGCTAAGTTTGAGGATTTTTTATGAATGAATGTTGGAATTAAAAGATATAATGATGAAAAAATAAAATTATTAAAATTTAATTCTTATAGAAAAAATTCTAATCCATTGACTGATATAATTCAAGGTATGGAATTTTTTTGTTGGATTATTTCCCTCTTCATATTTTTCTTTGAAAAATGCAAATTAAAAGCATAGAAATTAACTCGAACATCATGATTGTTCAATTTTCATTCCTTATATTTGTTCATAGAATTATTAATTTTAAATTACATTTTTGAATTTTCTGTTTTGATTAACCGTACTCATTCCTCATATTCCTCCACCACAATAGAAAACTGAAATATCATTACATTTTATACTCTAAGTTTTATATTATCTAACTAAGGATATCCTCCAATATATGAGCCCATCATTCTTTACATAGGATTCCATCTATCCGATAATGTAAATTATCATATTTCTAATTCAGACACACTGTAAAACTCCCTAAAAATATTCAGATTGGGTGTTTACAATACACCACTAGCCCATGATGATGGAAACGCTTTAGAGCCACATCTCCAATATGAAGTGATCCCAAAAATATATATATCTTACATTAATCAAGTCACAATTCATGAAGATAAGTACAATCATCGAAACATCCTCATTTGGAGGGTCTTTAGGGGAATGGATTCCCTAGAACTGGTGTGTCTCTAAAGACAACCTCATTGTTGTTATCCAAAAATGTGGATGAGATCTTTAGGTTTTAGGTAGATTAACATCTCTTGAACCAGTAATTTTAACGAATTAGTATCCAATTTCAAGAATCGATGCAAGCATCAGTAAATTGATAGTAGAGAAGTGGATCTTGAAGTTTTTTCATAGGTTTTTTATCAACACATCTTAGTTTTATATTATTATATACCAATGATGGTGATCTAGTGCTGCTAAAATCATTATGATAACATAGTTATTCCCTTCTATGTAACAAACCCTTAATTGTTATTAATATGTTTTACTAATTAAAGGTGTATTATATTATATTAAATAGTATTATACACATAAAAACAGAAAAAAAATAAAAAAAATTATTAATAGATAGGATTACATTACTATGAAACTAAACCAATAAATATGACAAACATTACAAGGGGAGAAAAATATAAAATATCAAAACAATAAGGTGGAAATTTGGATTTCCCCAGTCTACTAGATTCATCAATACCCTGAAAAAACAATGAAAAATAAAAAAAATATTTGTAGAATGATCTTCTTAGAAAATAAAAATATATAACTCTTGGGAGGAATTATAGTGAATGTGGAATGAAAAATTAAATGGTATTTATAGAAGGTAATATCACCATTGGAATAATATCCTGACTATTATGAATTGTAACCCGACCATCATTTTAGTAATTTGACATCAAAATAATAAAATTTAATATAAATAATATTCATCATGACTAATTTAATAATACAAAATCATCCAAATTCCATAAAATAAATATAAATCCTCAAAACTCAAAGATAATATAATCATTTTTAATTAATTGTATTTTAAAATATTTCATAAAAAATAATTATTTATTAAAAATTAAAATTTCCTATGATAGAATATTATTTTGATAAAATTATTATATTTTTTAGAATCATGACATCACAAATTCCTTAGCATGTTGTTTTGGTAATTTTCTAGAAATACATTAATTTTCAGATGAATTTTAAAAATAATGTCTCTCATTACTGATGTATCTTAAACTACACCATTATTAATGTAATAGTGATCTAATAAATTCTATTACCTAAGGATAAAACCAAAAAAATGAAATAGAAAAATATTCCATTAAATTATAATTTATAACATCTAAATTATTTTCCAAATTCAAAAGTAAAAAAGTGTCCCCTTAAATAGTCAATTTTTAATTTATTCTTCGTTGCATTTAAATAAAAATTTGAATTTATTTTATAATGGCTTTTAATGTTCTAAATAATTTTTTTATTTGATTCATAATGTAAACAAATAACTATTAAAAGTTTTGAATTATATATATTATTTCATAAAATATTATAACTCCAAAATTCCTCCTTATCACGTATAAATACACCCTCTCTCTCCCCTTGGAAAACTATTACTCCATCACTTAACAAAGACAAAGATAAATCCATATACACCATATAAATACCCTTATAATGTCCAGGTACATTTTTATCCATCCAACTCCAAGTACTAATGTATATTAGTTTCATAGATAAGAAGCAACACCAAATAGATGGAATGTTTTCATCGACTCTTTATCAATTTTTCCTCTTCTCTTCTTATGTTTTATTATCCCTTTCAAACCAAAATATAAATGGATACTTTATAATAATTCTTAAATCATGTTAGTTATTTTTACCTAATTTAATTATTATATTTATGACATATTTAAGTTTCATACTTCCCTTTCACCCCACTTTTGAGAATGTCCCCTCAACGGTCGATTAACCACCTAAATAGACATTTCCAACTAAATGCTTATCACCAAACACATGAATTTATAGTAATAATTATATAGAATATATAAATACTTAATTAAACTTATTATATTCTTATTTAATTAATTTTACATATGTTTTAATGACCTAGAAAAAAAATTGGAAAAGTGAAACAAAACGAGATAATTTGATGAAAACATGGAATCAAAACAACTCACATTTAGAAAAGAGTGTCATAAAATTAAATCGAATAATTATAATGGATAAATAATGAAATGAATAAAAAATACACTTCTTTTTCCATGTTTTTATAAAAATATATTTATTATTTATTATGTGTAAATGAGACAAGATAATGAAGGACTTAATGTAAGGGGATTCTCAAACCTAATTCATTCTTTTGAGTTATCTTTTTTTTCACATTATTCTTAGTTTTGATGTTCTTATATTGTCTTTAATTTATAATTCCAAAATTATTTTCTCTCTTTTCATTGGTGATATATATGTTCTAACATTTTCTAAAGGACATCTAATTTAATTTCAAATTTTTATTCGAAAATGACCTTTTTTTGAATCATCTCTTTGACTGTAACTGAGTTATTTCATTTCCATAGAAAAATATTCTTTTATGAAAAATTATGTTCTTAATTATTAATTTGGGAATATAAATGTTTATTCATTGAATTATTATTTATGAAACCATTATGAAACCTATTACTTTCCATTGGTTAATTTCATGAATATGATTTTTTTATTTTCTATGTGGCATGAATGGTTGTGAGAATTTTATGGTGTGATGAGTGGGAACATAATTATATATCCCTCTAATGTATTATGTAATGTGATATATATCATGATATTATGGTTATATTTTGTCAACATGATGATAAATTTGTTCACAATGATTATGTTAAAATTTATGCACATATGTTATGTGTGAACATGATGCAATATTTTTTCAAAACTATGTGTTTTATTTGACTACTAAGTTATTATGTTTCGTTGTTATTAATATTCTACATTACATGCATTTATCAAGTGTCTCATTCATTTTTAGTATGATGATCCCATTCTTATGATATGATTCTGATGATTTTTCTCAATTTAGTATTTTTAATTCATGCCTCTTATTCATACCATGTTATTCTTCACCTTACTTGGATTTTATCTCAACCATTTATTTGATTTATATCCTTACATAACTACATTTACTAAGTATAATTTAATAGATTATAGGTGGATAAAGAAGTTCAATTTTAATAATGTTTAATTTTTTATGTATAAGTTATGTACGAGTATAATTTTCCAGATATACTAAACCTTTTTATCCTTTAATGTATTATTATTATGTTATTTATATTAAAAATGATGTAATAATCATTTAAATGATACTTGGGTTACTATAATTGGTATGATAGATAAGATTAAGTCAATTTTTGAATTAGGATTAGAGAAAGTTAGTGGAAAGCCTAAGGAAAAGTCTAATTATAGGTAAAAAAACCAAGAAGAAATAGTTGGAAAAAAGATAAAACATTTTGATCTCATAAGATATGACTATTTAATTTTTTTAAAAAATAATAATAAATAAATTTTAAATTCATTGATGAATAGTGATTTTTTCAATCCTATTCTATTTTAGGAAATGGTGAAAACCATTAGAAACTATTCCAACACCCTGTGTGAGGGACCATTCAATGATTTTCTGAAAATCATTCCCAATGCCATGGGGGAAGGAGTGAAAAACTTCATTGAAATTCTTACCATGGTATCTCAGGTGAGTAACAATCCAAACCATGTGGAATTTTTTCTTTTTACTAATAAGTAATAACTATCAATAATCATTTAAAAACAATGAACACTGATTTTTTGAAGATATTCTAATATAATGGTCAAAAAAATAGTGGCTAAACTCAATGGAGAATATCTTTTCTTTGATCCACTATTCTAAGAATAAGAAGGTGACTTCGACAATCTATCATTTAGATGGAGAGTCTAATCAATTAGGATTTTTGATAAATAATACAAAGATTGAGGATTAAATGGTTGAAATGGAGTGGGAATATATTAAGAAGTTATTTCTTAATAAGTATTTCCATAAAAATATTTGAATAAATAGAGACAGAGAATTAATAGAGTATAAGAAAAAATATGGTGAACTTATCACCGCTTATGGGTAAACATTCAAAAGGATTTTCATTTATTTTTTGGGTTCTATTATCAATACTGATTAAATAATAGGTATATTACTATTTGGTTGGAAAATAACCTTTTAAAAGGATATATCTATCTGAGACATTAGTATTTACATAGTATTAGTTCAATATTAACTAAAATTATAGATGGAGTTCATAGAATTTCCCTATGGTTATAAAAAATGGAAATGAAAGATGTAGTTTAATTCTAGAAGATCCAATGAATATAGAGGAAAGAAAATCCAACCTTACACATGTAATAATGTGGGAAAATGAATCATGGGAATTTCCTCAAAAGGACTGGGAAATTATTTAAGCATGGGAGAGATTCCACTATGTTCACTTATATTGAAGAGATAGGAATAAGATGACCAATATGATAGAGGAATTGAAGGAACCTTCAAATGCACCACTGTGGTTCAGTTCTTAATCTTTTATATAATGGGAATTATGAATTCTAATACACTAAACCACAGGTGATCAAGGGTAATTAGTTTGAGTAACCTCCAAAGCTAAAGTAGAAAGGGAATTCTTAATCCATCACCACAACTAAGGTGGAACCTAAAAATGATTTATTATAAGGTAAAATTAGTATTCACTCAAGAGTGGAAAATTATTTATTTGAATCTTATTCAATGAATTAATATATGTCCTATAGGTTTTCTATTTTTATTTAATAAAAATCTCTATTCTTTAAAGTAGATATATATTCAAAAACACATAGTGTGGATATAAATTTAACCCATGTCTTGGAATATTATCTTGCTTATGTCTATAGGAATATTATTTCATAGAATCTCATAATCCTTCAATTTTTGGAATTTTACACTACACTATGAATGGATTTTTTATCATTATATATATAACACATCAATTTTTGAGAAAAGGAAATATATTTATATATTCTAATCCATCCTATGCTCTTGTAAAAAATAAATTAATATCATGAAACTCCTATGGAAAAACTATTAATGATGTGGATATTGATATATAATAAAAAAGAAAAACATTATAAAATTACTGAATCAAAGTAAAGTATGAACCTTTAAAAAATTCCCATTTTAATGTAATATACTAATGTACTTTATGATGAGTAAAATTACCTCCCTCCAGACTATGAGGTATATTTTTCAATTTATTTTATACCCAGATCAACTCATATCTCCAAATTCCCCTATAATATGACCCTGATCAAACTGGGGGAGTTAAAGAAGAAGCTATAGGATCATTTTTACCAAGGATTCATACTCCCTAGTGCATGACCCTGTAGTGCACTAGTTCATTTTTTCATGAAAAAGGATGGATCAATGTGGCTTTGTATCATCTATTAAAATCTCAATAATATCACTATAAAGAACAAGTATCTACTATCAACTATTGATGAATTATTTTATCAACATCAAAGAAATAAGTAATTCTAAAATATGGATCTTCATTCTTGATATCATCATGTGTTGGTGGAGAAGTAATATATTCCGAATATATCCTTCTGTATATGTTATGGACATTATGAATACATAAAAATTCCAATCATACTTACTAATTCCCCAGTAATCATTAAAAATTTGTTAAATTTGTTATTTAGTTACCATATTGAAAAATATGGAATAGTATTTTCATTGATAATCTAATTTACTCAAAGAGAAAGGATGGATGTGAATATAAAATAAAGATTTTTTTGGTGAGAAAAATAATGGAGAAAATGTTTAAAATTTTTAGAAAATGTTACATTTGGATGAATTAATTCTAATTTTTAGGTGACATGATCATAAGTGAGGGAATTTATATTTACCTATCTAAGATAAATGAATTTGAGGAATGAACCAAAACAAAAAGTGTCATATAAATCCATTGTTTCTTGTATTATCTTGGTACTACATACTTTTTATGAGAAATTTCACCTGATCTTATTGCCTAATAAATATGGTAACATGAAAAGGGGTAATGTATGTATTTATGGAATAATGTGATGAAATATTTAAGGATATTAGTAAAAAGATAATCACTATTTCTATACTCACACTACCATCAACTAGAGATGGTTTGGTGATATATAGTGATTCGTTAAATAAAGGCTTGGGTTATTTACATACATAGAATAAAAAAGTGATAACTTACACCTCCGAGTAGTTGATGATGCATGTGTATAACTACTCAACATTTGATATGAAATTTTTAGATTTTATCTTTACCATGATGCTTTGGGAGTACTACCTTTACATTGAGACATGTGACATATATATAGATTAGAAGATTCTAAAGAATATATTCACAAAAAATGAGTTTCACATGAATCAATGATGATGATTAGATATGATTAAGGACTATGATTTTTCTATTCACTAACATTTAAAAAATGAAAACAAGGTAGTTTATTCTCTTAGAAAAAATACATTCCAATCTATCCATAATGTGAATTGAGAAATACTAAATCTTCATAGATATAAAAATTATAAATCTAGAAATTATAACGATTCAGAATACATCATACATTGAATAAATTATTTCTCAAACTTATATATAAGATAATATCAAGGTGTCAAAATCGAAAATATAGATCATTAAAATAAGGAAAAAGTAATAAATAATTGGAAGCTCTATTAATTACACATATGTGAAGATAGTGTCATTCGGTTTGGAACTAGACTTTGTGTGTGTTCATAAAAAGAGATAAAGAAGGATTTGTTTTGTATTTCACATAGCTCATATTTTTTTACCCATATAGTAAGTACAATGATATTCATTATCATTAAAATCACTTCTAATGGGAGAACATGAAGAAGGATATTTCAGAGTACATCTCATGGTTCTTGGAATGTTTTTTAGTTCATGTAGAGTGGCAAAATTCTAAATGGATGATGAAATCATTTAATATTCCAAGATGTAAATTGGAGAACATAATCATATAAATTTTCACTGGTCTCTCAATGACATATAAAATAATAAATGCATTATGGGTTTTAGTGGATTGACTCACAATGACTTCCCACATAATCACTATAGGAGAAGATTTATTCCTTGAAAATTTGTTATGATATTAATAAAAAAAGTGGTGAGGATGGATGGGGAAACACTTTTCAACATCTATGGCCATGAAAAAATGTTCACTTATAAATTTTGGAGAATTATTAAATATTCTCTAAATACTGAATTTAATATAATTATGTCATATCACCCCTAAAAATATTATCAATCTAAAAGGACCATTTAAAAACATAAGGACATTTGAGATCATTATCTAGTAAATTTAAATAAGGATATGATCATGTTAAACCCACCATGTCACATTGGGTTTATTTTATATATTTTTTAATTTAAATCAGGATAATAAAATTTTTCTAAATTCCCAAACATAATTCTTAAATAATTTAGTCATTTTTTATTGTTCATGAGTTGAGCACGGTTAGGAGTAACCATACAAAAACAATGTGTGGGGGTCTGTTAATGGGATAATTCTATTTGGAATGATTAGATAATGTTTATTCCAACCAATATGCTCATAGGAGAAACCATCAGGGTTCTTAATTATTTTAAAGTATGGGGTAACATAGTTGGTGTGTGGTATTTGTAAACTATGGGCCTAAACAGTTCAGGACACCCTATGTGTTGTTTTTTTATTGTTAATCATTATTTTTTTTATTTTTTTTATCTCCTATCAAATAACCTCAACCAATAGATAACCCCCTAGTTTCCTCCCTCTATTCCTCTTCATGTAACTCCACCCCTAGGAGAGTCCCCCTTGCACACACTACTACCTCCTCCCCTCCACCTCACGTCATATAACTCCCATGAAAAAGAGCGGCTTCAAACATGACCTCTTTATTGGCCCTCTATGGAGAATGACCCCCACTTCAGTTGGCCTCCTCTTACCTTGTGATTATACTCAAATTTCTCATGGGATTATGGTCAAATAATAAAGGTAAGATCTCCTCTCCCTTCTTTAGGCATGTGTTTCATTCTCATCACCCTCCTTTCTCAACTAAACCCTATGTCAAAGGGAAAAACTATTTTATGGAAATTTATTTTTTTATAGGGAATGAGATGCGTATTTAGGTATATCTTTATGTCCGCTTCAACATCCTTCATCGAAGTCAATTAATTTTTGATCATTTCAGCTCGCTCACTACTATTTTTAGTACGTTTTTCATTACATCTCCTTCTAATACATGCCTATAATTACATTTTTTTATATGATTGTTTCATTTAAAAGTAATTATATATATATATGTCAAATTATGTGAAATTGTTATAAAATTAATTTTTAATCCTTGTCATGGGATGTTACTCCATGACTAGTGTTTGCAAAAAATACTATTTGGATTTTAAAAAATCCGTTTCATTTAAAAAAGAAATGGTATGAACCGACTTTATCATTAAAAAAATAATTAAAAATAATTAAAAATAATTTTTTACATTTTTAAAGTTATTATGAAATTATAATGGCATTGTATAACTTCATAGGGTGTCTCATTGCATGTGTATTTTATTTTGAAACATGGTTACCTTTTAGTGTTTTCAAAGATATTATTAAACTGGAAGTCTGAGTTCCCATTTGTATTAAAAATTAAATTATAAAATGGATCAATGTTCTAAGAATGTTTTAATGATATTATAAATTTTTAATTTTATGGAAAATGTGTTTTCATAAATAATGTGAAACCATCTTGATCTTATTGTTTTTTTTGTGTTCCTATGATGGATTTATATTTTATAAATGAGAGTTTATTTTGATTCATTGTGCATGTTGTTTGTGTTTTTCAATTATGGGGGTGCTTTTATTAGGGAATAATTGGATGTGTGTGTTTTTTTTAAAATGTTTTATCCTTGAGTGAATAAATTCATGGTTGTTCTTACCTCCATATTGATTAGAATATGGGAACTCAAGTTTCTAAGTGTGAGTCTAGGATTGTGATAGAGTTTGTATCCCCCACACTAATAGTGACACTATATCATGAGATAGGTATATATTGGGGGTTCCATTCTGATGAGAATCAGGGTAGGTTAATCGGGATCATAGTAACTAGGACATAATATACACAGAAATTTTAGTCTATTGAAGGAAGTCTAGGGAAGTCTCACTACATGCCTTAGGGTAGATCCCATGAAACTATGATCCATTTTAGGAGAATTTAAGGTATTTTTTATTATATAACAATTGAAACCCCATTTATTATTTTATTTATTTTCACATATTCTCCTGTCATTTGTTTTATATTATTTCTTAAATTGACATAGTTGTTCCTACTTGAGTGATTTCTCCCTTATTTGTGTGGATTATTTTTAAAATGTTTGAAAATGGTTTGTGCATGATTTTTAAATAAGAAAATGAAAAGTATAGGTTTTTATAATTGTTTTCAATTTTTTTAAAAAAAGAGTTTTAGGGGTGTTTTATTGTTAGAAAAAATTAAAATGGTATTTTTGGAACTCTTAGTGTGTTTTGGTTTCCAAAATGGGGTTTTTGGCTACTGTGATTAGTTTTAAGTTAATGGATGGTTTAAAAAAAGCTAAAATGAGGTAAAATTCATTCCTATTATAATTTTAAAATAAATATATCTAAAAGAGGTGTTTAGGAAATGGTTTTAAAGTTTTATTGTAAATTGGAATTTTGACCAAGTGGTTTAGGATGGGAAGAAGGTATTTCCCAAATTATTGATTTATAAAAAATCATGGAAAATAGTTTTCTCCACAAATGGGTTGTGTTGTTGTTTATTTTATATATCTTCATAGAAAATGATTATTTTTCTATTTTATTTTATACCAGTAGGATTAAGATTTAATAGGAATGTAACTTCTTAGTTTTGATGAGTTGTGGTGGCCTACTGAGTGCTTATGTTCTCATTAATATTTTATTGTATTAGTTACAATTTCCTTTTTTAATTCATACCACTAATTGTGTGTTGATTTATTTAGGTTGGTTTTATTTTATTTTATTCATAATTTTGTTCTCATTCCATGAATTAGAAATAATTTCCATTCTTTCCAAGATTGTTTGGTAAGTTTCAGTTTAGTCTGTTTATCTTGGCCAACTAGGTGTTTACTACTTTCTACATATTATGATTTGGTGTTGTTAGAAGTAGTTCCATTGGATGTGGGATTAGTTTCCTTATAGAGAGGCTGCTCAATGAGAAAGGGAGGTTTTTTGTGCTCATATCTCCTTTTATACTTTCTTAGTTTTGATATTATATTTCTCTTTGTTTTTTTCTCTAGCAAGGATGTTTGATGTATGGATAGGTCAAAATGGATTTTTTTCTACTATTAAATTAATTGGTTGTTTCATGTAAAACACCATTCTTAAGTGATAAATCCTTGATTACTAGACATGTGTGCCATGTAGTGGTGATCATGAACTCCCTTAGTGTCAATAGATAGCTAGTTTTGGAATCCCTTGGATGGATGACAAAAACCTATTCCTTAAAAATGGTATCAGAGGATGGGTTATTATTTATCATATGATCAAAAGAATTTGGGGTTCCTTGATTATTATTTGTTGTGTCAGCTTAATATTGAGTTAGAGTGTTTCATTGTAATTTTAGAGGCTGATGCATGGATTGTCTAGATAGATCTTTCCAACCTTCAATGTTTTGTTTCCATGGAAAGGGGGATTAAATTTTTAATTTAAATTTCATTTTATTTATAATTCTTGATTTGTTGATACTCATTTATATAGTTGATTTACCTTTGGGGATAGATTGTATTTTTGGATGGTGATGAATAAGGATGTAAATATATAAGCTTGGTTAATAGGGTCTGAAAAATCATGCGATAATGAAAATATTAACACTATAAACTCTTTAGAAACCAACACTTGATTGGAATGGGGATTTCAACCATGTGTCCATGTATCATATGGTTCCATATCTCGGTTAATATTTTATGTAAATGGATTGAATCTTGTATTTCCACAAGTATTTGGCCTCTGTGATAGTTTTATGATCGGTCTTGTGATATGTTAGTATTTTTGAATGATATTCTGGTAAAGGCTTCTATTATTACTCTGTTTATTTAGTTTTCCATGTGTAGTGAAATTCATTTTTTGGGGTTGAAAATGGATTTCACAACAATAATGTTTTCTTTTTAAAATTTGGTATTTAGGGATTATTTATTAATTGAGGTTTATTTCCAAAAATGATTTGAACTTGATGATTTTATATGTGATTTGGAAAATGTTTTAGATGTGATTTATTTTTCTATTCAAGTGCATGATGTTTTAATGTTTAGGTTTCCAATTTTAAGTGAATTTAGTGTTTTCCAAATTGGTATTTTAACCTGGTTAAGTGTATTTTACGATGACAAGTTATTTTAAAAACGTTTCAAAAAGAAGTGTGTTTGGTTTTTTATGAAACCTAGAAAAAAATTCGGTATTAAAGCATTAGTTTTTTGTAAATCAGTTTGGGAAATATTTTAAAATTAGATGAGAGAAGTTAGGGTTTGGGGTTTTAAATTTAAAAATGGTTTCCATTTTTTCTGAAATAAAGAAGGCCAAATTCTAATGGTTATATGGTGTTCATGAGATTTTTTTAATAAGGAATACCTTTTTAAAAAAGCTTACATTTTTTTGTGTCCCTTTTGTATTCTAGGAAAGCATGGTTTGATTTTTGTTACATGATCATGTGAGGGACTATGTCTTAGGTTGTTTGATGTACAACAACCAAGAAAGGTATAACATAAAATAGAGTGTTTTATTAGAGGAATTACTCTCTTTTATTAATATTACCCAGACTCTGAATGGAGTGGCATGTGTTGTTTCATTTTTTGAGTTTGGTGTTTTGGTTTAAACTAATATTTTTCTTTTATATTGTTGGGCCCAATGGTTTAGACATGTGATGTAACAACGAGAAATTATAAATGATTAAAATTGTATTTAATGTAATCTATGACATAAAAACCCATGATTAAGAGAGAATATAATACCCCAAACATTGAAATATATTTTATATAGATTAAACTTTATTTATTTTAAAGCTTATGGTGCACACAACATAGTGTTTAAATGAAACACGATACTTTACTGAAATATTATTACAACTTGACCATTATAACATATCTATTAATTAAGACAGTATAAAAAGTAATAACTAAATTATGAAAAATATATAGTAGAAAAATTTTAATTTGATATATATTGATTAGAAATAATAATAATAATCCTTTGAAAATAAAATGAATAATTTATGAACGCTGTATTGTTTCTAAAAAATATTTTAATCACATATTGGGAACATAATTTAAAAATAATTTTGGAAACTTTTAAAAAAATTATTTTTTTAAAAAATCTTCAATTTAAACATTCTTATACCCAACTTAACTTAGTCTAGATTTTTAGTATTTTTTGGAAATATTTTCTTTTTCATAGAATAGGAAAACATATATAATTTTAATTCAAAAAATCCTTTTCATTTAAAAATTTATAATGATAAATTATATTTTTCAATTTTTTAAGTAAAATTAGTTAAATTTTATATATATTAATTCAATTTATTTAATTTTATCCATTTTTATATTTAATTTTGATATAAAAACATTATAATCTTTTGAATATGTTTTCTTAGAATACCAGCATTCTCATTGTGTCTGTGGGATTAATTTCATATTAATATTTTCAACTTCTATGAATTTCATTTGGAAAATTTGATTCAATATTTTTCTTCATTATAATTTTTAATTTTTAATAAGGTCAAATTAACTTTTGACAGAAATGAATAGTGAAAATGATAAAAAAATCCATAGTTAAGGTAAAATGAAACTTATGAGGGGTTGAACTAAAACTATAAGAGTAAAAAATGAAAAAACACATTAAAAATCCTATTGGATATAAAAAACAATTATTTTATTTCTTATTAGTTAAATAATATCCCATTTGGGAAACTTGTGTCATGATTAAAACATGGGTGTAATTAAATCTTGTAAAAAATACAAGTGTCCCACTCACCTCACTTATAAGAGGAGGCCCCCTCTCCTCTATTATCCACACATTAAAACCCTTTTTTAGACAATAACTTCCCAAATAAATTCTAACATTCCCTATTATCATCTTATATTCCTTAGTTTTGTCTTAATCTAAAATGGGAAGGATTTTAATGTAATCTTAATGAGGATACCTGAAGGAGAGGTTAATTTATTCAACGAGCATTTTAATTTTATTTCTTACTCCAACTCCATTAATTATTCTTATAAATGATGAAATAATAAATGTTTTAATCTTTTTGAATCAATTAAAATAAGTGAATTTATCCAAAATAGATGGGTATGAAGCATGAACTTGTTCGACTATAGCAAGAGTGAATCATTCCAGAAATCGTACATATTCATGTTGATAAAAAACATGTATTTTAAATGGATTAAATCCTAATGTTTCTCCAGATTTAGAAAATTTTAAACTATTAAAATCTGAAAAAATATTCATAATCATGCTCCAAAAAATTATTTAAGAAATATTGGTGATTTTGACTCTAAACTAAGCACTGTGTAAGGAATTATTTTAAAAACATGGATGAAAGTAGGGATCAACCATATTAGTAAAACTTTCAATGATCTAGGTAATTATCTGTATCCTCAAGAGAGAAATAACTATAATCATATCAGACTATATTTATAAAGAAGTAATTTATAAAAATATCAATCAATATATATATATATATCCTCTTATTTCAGCTTTTCAAAAACAAGAATCTCTTTTAAATTATCTATAACTTGTACGGTAAGCTTTACTTTAGAAACATCTATGATATCACCTATAATAGTATAAAATGGACAACCCATTATTATTTATACCTTATCATCACACTTAATATCAATAGTAATATAATTTATTAGTAAACTAATCTTCTCTAAAATTACTAGTTTGACATCTACGATTTCGTAAGGTTGAGTGAGCGACCTATCAGTAAGTTATAGGAAAAAAAAGTTGTTTGTTAAAATTTATGAACAAGATTTTTAATAATGAGTAAGTAATTAAATTATTACCTTCTCCAAAACTATATTAACAGTTCAGTTTTATACCTCCTCCTGTTTTACACTAAATAAAAAACATCCATAATACTTTAACAGTGGAAACAACTTCCTAAATTGAACAAAACTAAATTACTTATAATGATTGATGACATCTAGTTTCTTAAAATTATTTTTATTATCCTAAATCCACTATGTGATTATGAAATAAGATTAAATTTTATCCAAGTATTCCAAACATGGAATGTCGGTGTTGAATGTTCTAATAGTTTTGCAGAATCTCAAGTTGTTAAGTTCATTAATCTTTTTCTATCTTTTGAGAAAAGGTATGGGAGTGGAATAATGATTTAAAATTAGTGTAATACACTCATCATCCTCAATTATCACCATTCTCTTCACCTTATAAATCTCTCCCCACTTTATCTTCATTATTTTTTGGAATTTATATTTCAATTACTTGGAAAGCATTAATTTTGGACTGTGTTGTCCATATTTCCCAAATTGAAGTTTTTTTTAATCTCAAAATTATGATTCAGATTTTTCATCCATTTGAAAAAACCATAATTGTTCCTTAACATTAACGTATGTTTTAAGGGCTAAAATTGTTTTTGTATCCTTCACATATTCACTTTTTTAGGCTCAGTTATCTTAGAAAACATTGTTTTTTATCTCACACCTATATCCTTATCCATTTTTCTTAGCTGAAGTAGAAAATTATTATTACTAGACTATTGTGAATCAACGATAGAGTTAAGTTTGATAAACACTAAATATATTGTATTATATTATGTTTTTGTGGGTTCAATTACATTAAACACACACACACCTCAAACATAGGCCAAAAAGTCATAACATAGCCTTCCAAGAGAATATCCCACCCATCCAACCTTACTTATTCAGTACAAGGCTTGTAGGCCAAGTGGGAATCAAAACCATTATATATGTTGTTGGCCCAGTGGTCCGGAAATCCAGTTACATATATCGTAAGCCCAAATTATTGACCCAAGACACAGTAGTGAGTAGTGCTACTATATCACGAAGAGATAATATAGTACACTCCACATTTCGGTCGCTGCTAGAGTTGCTGCTACAGTTCCCACCACCACTACAATGCTTCTAGTGCTATAGTTTCGCTACTACTATAGTGATGTTATAGTAATACTATAGTGGTATTATAGTACCTTCATGCAATGGGTCTTGAAATTGATTTCTTGTATGATTCGAGAAACCAAGGGAAATAGTTTTCAACCTAACTTGTTTTCTCCAAGAAATATTGGGGTGATATTTATGACTACTGTTATAGTTATTAGATAAAGGATCATTAACCCATTGATCCATATCTAAAAATTCGAAAAACTATGCACAGCCCTTAGGTGGTATTGGGTGGTCAATGTCAGGTAAACATAAATTAGAATGACAAAACATCCAATAGTGAAAATATTTCTCCCTGATAAATCTATCATCGACAACATCTACATTATTATTTTTTTGAGTTCGATGATTAACTATATTCCTTGTAATTTTATGTTAGGGATTTTGTGAGAGTTTATTAAAAAACATTATTGAGCTCATCAACTATCATGTTCGATAAATCACCATAGTAATACTGATAGATAATATTTTAATTGTATGGAGTGAGACAATAATTAAAATTATCTATCAAGATATGAGGGGAAATTTATTTATTAGGAAATTATCAAGGAAATTCTTTAAAAATTTATTAATTATCAGGGAAAATCTCTTCCCATATTGACAAAAATTAGGGATTTTATGTCTCATGTTAGTGGTGGTACTTCTAGGAATGTTTTTAAAAACAAAATAATTTGAAAGTTGGTCCCATGTGTTTAAAATTTTCTCATAAAATTTTTAATACCAACTCTTAGCCATACTTTTAAAATAGAGTGGGAATAATTTCAATCTATTCCCCTCCTCATTCATCCCACTAAAAGAAAAAAAATTCACCATACCATAAAAATATATAATAATATCAAGATAATCTTCACCAAGATGACCACTAATGAATTGTAACAAATATAGGTAAAATAGTTTCATTTCATAATTTATTAACATTGGGGATATCTATATACATGAAGGATTTAATGAAGTAGTTGGAAGATATAAAACCCTATGATTAGGCCTCATATCATTTTCATTTATTACTTGAAGAGTAACCAACTTTTCATTTTCCCCTATAGCTCTCTGGACGACCATATTTGGATTATCCATGTTAGTTTTGTTCTTTTTATTAAGGGAAGAAAAATTATTTTTGTTTCATTAATTAATAATTCATGTTCAAAATTATATCTTTTCCCAAGTGCGCATAAAATTTCAAGTTTTATAGCTTAAACAACATATTAATGAAAAAAAAGAACTATTTAGAAAAAAAATAATAAAAAAATTAAATGTTTTATTTGTTTTTAGTTTTTCTTATGAGTTGGTAACATGATCTATACCATGAAATAATTCCCAAATTTTTATCGCATCGTCTTTAAGAATGATATAAATTTTATTATTTATAAAACATAATAACAATTAGAATTTTGGAAAAAAAATTATTGTATTACCAAGGGAGGGTGAAATTACAATGTGTTACAAAATAAAAAAATTAAGTTAACAAATAAAAAAGAAATGAAAATTGATCTATAGATGATTAAATGATGAATAATGTAAAACTGAAGGAAGAGAGGCAAGAAAAAGATTAATTTGATAATCAAACAAAACTACACTATTAAAATGTAATTTTATTCTCTAACTTTAATCAACCATTTGAATGAAAGTGTTTTTGAGAATGTGTATTGAAAATTATACTATCATCATGTGTTTATCATAGTCTAGTGAACTCACTATAGTGAATATTTTTTTAATCAAAACTGACGATATTACTATTTATTTAATGGGGAAGAGTATTGTAAACCATTTCTAATTTTCAGTAATTAAGTTCATGAATAAATGTGATGTAACCCTATTATAAAATATCTTTATGTAGAATAGTGTTAAAATTATTCTCATTAAGAATAAATATGAAATCACAGAACAAAAATTTCACTTATTTAAAAGTGACAAAAAGAGTTGTGTTGGTAAATAATTCTAATTAATTATGATCTGATAACCATAAAAATTTATTGATTCTTATGATAAAAGTGTATATTAGATTATTTTGATGAAATACATCACAAAAACAAAAGTATAAAAGAAGCATGAAGTAAAGGAAGATAACTTCTCTATCAAAGACGTCATGCCCTCTATCTCGAGCTTATCCAATTCAGCAATTTTTTTTCTTCACTTTTGGTGTCCCTCTTATCTCAACCCCATTCTTTAGCTTTAAAATAAAATGTGCCTCTCTCAAAAAAAATTAACCACCATCTGTGATATTTTTTAATTTTATCTATTAGTTTTAACTAAAATCCTTTTCATTTTTTCAATTACATCCACTTCCCATCTGACTTAAGAAAAAACACCCAACTAACATAGGCCAAACATTAAATTTTATTCGAGAATGAAATTTAATTCTCCATTGGAAATAATTCATTAAAAATTTCCAAGATTTCCTCAAACTTAAAGATATTCTAAAAAACCTTTGAATAATCACTAATATCATCTTAGTACACACACACCCACCAACTAAAATTTCATAGTGATCTTTTCAAATGAAAATGACCAACTACATAGTGTGTCACATATAAATCAGAAATCCAAAACTAAGGGAGGATAAAACCCCCATTCACTGAAACATATCAAACCTACATGAAAATAAAAAACAAAAAAAATAATCTCAATCATAGGAATTTTTTTCAAATCAACCTAGACTCAGTCCTCCACAACTCACATGTTACTGGTAATTATGTCATAGAAATAATCCGGTGTTATCGAGAAGAACTACATTGCACACATCTTAATAGTGAAAAAGTTGAGGCATTACTTTTAGTGTCACAAAGTCCACCTGGTCTCTTGTATTGATCTTCTAAAGTATATACAAGGTCTTTATATGTTGATTGGGAGATTTTCTTTATGGGCGGTCATTCTACATATATATCAAATTCAGTTCATATCACATAAGTTAGTGAAAGGATAAGCCTTGGTTAATTTACTTTCAGTATATCTCACCCCTAAAAATACACTAAAACACACCGAGATCCAATATGAGGAGGTATTCTAGGCCCATGACACTCCCTGGATATGAGAGATTTACTTTGGTGGTGCCTCCCAGAGCCTTATCGGCATGTGTATGCAAACTGAAAATCTTAAACGTTTTGTTATAGGGAATTTATTTTTCTCCCTAGAAATATTAGTTTCTCCCCAATATTTTTCACTATCTAAAGACTATAAAAATAATGATGTAGAATACTAATCCCCCCTCACATGATTGGAATCAGACCTACAGTAGCACATAGCCTCTTGGAATATCAATTGGAACTCAAAATTAGCGATAAGTAATATCAATGGTTAATGTTCTATTAAAATGGTTGAAATGCCCCCCCCCCTCATTGGATACATCAGGGGACTATGTTGGAACCAAGGCTGTTAATTGGTAATAATGGAGTTTGGTTTGTGTTTGTTGTCAATATGCACATGGATGACTAGGGAGTTGAAAAACAAAGTTTTTTCACATATGACTAAAAGGTGTGTGAAATGAAAAAGAAAATCAGAAAAATAAGGTAACAACATAGCTCATAATATGGACAACATACCCTATTCTGGGAATAGTTTGCGGCTGCATACAAGGCATCCGGAATGGAATGTGGAACGGTGCACAGAACTGAAAACGGTTTTCAGAATTTGTACACGGTGAAGGCGTGTGGTATGAGAAATATAGAAGGTTGGAAGGATTGGTGCGGTTCACGAAATAGGAGTGGTACATGGTGGAGGATGATAGTATGCAGATGGAGTTCAGTATATGGTGAAGGTTGTCCCTGATTGAAAATTTTGGTATATCAGATTAGCAAAATTGGCATATTAATGAGGGAATTTTTGGAGTAGTAATCCCCTTTGTTAGGAAGAGGGACTGGAGATTAAAATTTTACAAATAATTCCAGTGAAGTTTGGAGTGGTTCATGGAGGAGGATACAGTATGCCAAGAGAACCATCTATGTATAGGAAACTATCTACGGAAGAGAGTGCAGTTTGCAGAGGAATCTCTCACAGTACATGGCGGAGCAAGGTAGAACGCGAAGCAGGACGGTATGCATAGGAGATAAGTAGTATGCAGAGTAAGGATGTATACAGAGTAGGGTAGTTTACGGAGGTTTTGTATGGTATGAAGAAATTGCAGTGGTAGGCGAAGGAGTTGGTCCGCACACCATACCCGGAACACAGTACATGAAACACCCAAAGAATCCTGAAAATTGACCAAATTAATTTTGGAAAATTAATTTCCATAACATATAAGTGTGTGGAGAAATAAATTACAACTATGGATGATTATGAGACTTAAAAAGAGAATCCATTTACAGTTTAGGATGCCTGATTTACTGCTATACCATTAAAGCGACCTTCAAGTTGATAAACTGAGTGAAGATTCTTCTAACGTAGTGAGCAAGGGGGAGTCAGCGGAAGTGATCTGAGAGATGCATTGTGAGATCCCTAAAACCTTGTAAAGGTAGTGCACCTGGGAATTAATGAATATTCCCAAACTCTTTTAATCAATAACTTGAGATGATTATTGGTTTTTGGTAAAACCGACACACTGTCCATGTATGCTCCTTTGACGTAGACCTTAGTGGTGAACCAAGTAAAATTGTTTCTTCATTTCATGTGATTGTTTATTTTCTTATCTTCCTCTTGAGACAGGTTTAATAGGTTCCTAACAATGTGGGAACGATATCCATCATGTTTAAAAGTAAAATTTGACCCCCCCCCCCCCCTAATTCACCCCTCGCCTCTCAGGGTGTTTTAGGGTAATTCAAGTTGTATCAGAGGGTAAAGGATACTAGTATTGAATCTGTCTTATGCTTTTATGGAGAATCTGGTCAATGTTAGGGAAGTTACCCTATTTTATGGAAGTAATTTTTAGATCTGTAATAAATGGTATGAGATCTCACATAAGGTCTCTTGGAATGGAAGTCTTAATTTCTACTACATAGGTAATAAAAATCACTAATCCTACAGGGCTATCAATGACAAATACCGATAGGAAATTGCTTGATGCTGATGAAAAATCCCAGAATGCTCTCATTGTAGCCCTTTCTGATCAGATTTATCTAATGTTAATGATTTACACATCTTCCAAGTCAATGTGGGATAAACTAGAGAATATTCATGAAGGAGATAGCAAAGAAATAGAGGTGAAACTTCAAGAACAACACAACCGGTTTGATGATCTGATGATGCACCCTGATGAGAGTGTAGATTCCTTTTTCAATTTAATTACTGATGTTGTAGGAGTATTCTAAGGCCAGGATGAAGAAATCCAAGACATTGACATAGTTGATGAGGTAAAATAGCCAATGGTGATTTACTATGATAACAAGAGTGAAAATGATCTTAAGAATAATCCTCTCCAGCATTATCATATGAACCATATTGAGATCAAATATCACTTTATCAATGAAAATATTGAATAAGGAATGATAAAAATGGACCATGTGGGAACCAATGAGCAAGTGGCTGACATTTTGAACAAGCCTCTATTATTGGATATGTTTGACAAACATCAGTTGAGCCTTAGTGTTCAGACACCCCCAGTGCATAAGAAGGTTATGAGATTCCCCTCTCCCTAGTTGTTTTAACAATTTTTAATCTATTTGTGGTAATGATGCAGGTTTGTGGGGGAGATATGATCTAGGGGCGCATTTTTTTAGACTATAAGTTAAGATTTAGTTCATTGAGTTTTTTTCCAATAGGGGAGAATGGATAAATTCAATGAAGAGTGTTATGCTTCAATCTGGATACAGGAAAGATGGAGAATAGGGAAATCAAGGAATGAAACTATGGAGAAGAAATGAAAACACTGATAACTAAATTAATGTCTTCTCTCTTGTTTTATACATGGAGCACTACTCACATAGACATAGATTGATTGTTGAGTTGTTTCTTGAAGGTTCATATTTTAATTATGAATGGTGCAGTAGTGAATTTATCAAGATATTTCTAACAAACCTAAAGGGAGAGTTTATCAGAATCAAGGTTGTTCTTTGAAAATAATGTTGTTTGGTTTGTGTTTTTTATTCATTATGAACATGGATGACTAGGGATTTCGAAAAAAGGATGTTCACATAATTGTGAATGGTGTGTGAAATGAGAAAGAAAAGACGAAAAATAAGGGGACTTTATACCTCAAAACATGGACTACATACCATGATCTTGCAATGGTCTGTGGCCGCATGCTAGGAAACGGGAATGGTACGTGGAGTGGTGCACAAAACCAAAAAATGTTTCCTGAAATGATACGCAGTGAAGGCCTACAGTACGCGGAATGCAGAAGGTTGGCGGGATTTTTACCATTTTCAAAACATGAGTGGTAGGTAGTGGATACTTATAGTATGTGGATGCAATTTAGTATACAGTGAATATTGTCCCACATTGGAAATTTGGGTAAATTTAATTAGCATAATTATTTGAGTAATGAGACTATTTAAGGTGCATTAATCCCATTTTTTAAAAGAGGGATTGGAGATTAAAATTTTGGAAATAATCCTGGTGATGTTCAAAGTGGTTCATGGAGAAGAATATGGTACATGGGGAGAACCATCTCTGTGATGGAAATAGTCCGTGGATGAGAGTGCGGTTTGCAGAGGCAGCTCTCACATTACATAGCGGAGCAAGGTAGTACACAGAGTAGGATGGAACGTAGAGGAGCTGAGAATTATATGGATTAAGGCTTTATGTAGAGCAGGGTAGTTCACAGATGTTCTAGATGGTACATGAAAACTACAGTGGTATGTAGAGGAGGTGGTCCACACCCCATACCCGGAAAACTACACACAAAACACCCAAAGAAGCCTAAAAATTGACCAAATCAGTTTTCAAAATCAGTTTCCTTATCATATCAGTGTATGGAGAAATAAATTACATTTGTGGGTAATTATGAGACTTCAAAATTGAATCCATTTACATTTTAGGATGCATGATTTAATTTTAAACCATTTAATCAACCTTCATGTCAATAAACTAAGTGAATAATAATCCAATGTAGTGAGAAAGGGGGATTACAAGGAAGTGATCTGAGGGATATAGGATATTATCCCTAAAACCTTGTAAAGGCAGTCTGTCTTGGATAGAGTGATTGTTCTCAAACACATGAAATCCACAACTTGAGATGATTAGTGGTAGTTTGGAATGACAGACACACTATCAAAGTGTTCTCCTTGTACGTATCCCTTAGTGATGAACCCAGTAAAAAAATTTCATCTTTGCATGTGATTTTTTGTTTTATACTCTTGATCTTTAGAGAGTTTTAATATGTTCCTACCAATATGAGAAAAATTCTCATCAAGTTTTAAAGAAAAATTTGGCACCCTGATTTACCCATCCCTTCTTAGGGTGTTCTGGTGTCCTTGAGACTGATGGAAGAGTCCCCTTTTGGGCCCATGCCACATCATGTTCTCCAATCATAGAATATTTGATCCATTTCATTATCCAATGTTTCCACCATTCTATATAATCCTTATTAAGGAGGAAATATTCTTTATCATATATCAAATAATGGTATGGGAATCTATATAATATTAATCCCCTCCATTTTCCTAACCACATTATGTTAAACTGTACATAGTTTATCTTAATCACAAGAAATTAAAATTTATGGAATTCATCTCGACTACATGATATTGAATTATATAAAGTTCTTCCTATCCACATGATATTAAACTTTACAGAGTTCATCCTGACCACAATATTATAAATTGTATAGAGTTCATCCTTGTTTAATGATGTTAAAATTAATGATTTCCTAAAAACAATGTATGGCCTTATTTCTTATATAAAACTATTAATAGTGATGCATAAACCATGATTCTTGGGACCATTCATAGAATTACCATCCTTTCACATAGGGTAATCCAATTTTATTACCACATGACATTAAACTTCCTAGAAATTTTCCTAAAAGTAAGATGTTAAAATACGAGATCTACCAAGTCCTCACTTCATGACATAAAACTATATGGATCCACAACCACTCTACTTCTCCATGCCTGGTGACCACATCCTTATAGAAAAATGTTAAACTGTATGTCTAACATCCTTACCACATGACATAAAACATTATAAAGTTTTAGAACAACATATGGATTGATTATCATTTATGTTAGTGGGATATGTAGGGACTCCATGATCATATACCTTTTGTAAAACTACTACATGATACAAAATACCCATGTTTTACCCTTAATTTCCTACGTATTGTGAGATGGGCCATTGCTACTCGTTGTTTCTCACACTAGAGATAGCTCATGTGATCTTATGAATTTTAATAAGGGCTTCCCCAAAAGAAAAAGGCATGAATGTACTCTATAGGTCCATCACCGTCCTAATTTCAAGAACATAAAATAAACACCTCGAGTCCTTGCTGCATAACACTAAACTTCATGGTCATTTCCCTTAACGCATGATGTAAAACTGCACTGATCAATTACATCCATCTTCATTCATGTCAATTCATCCATGTCATCACCGTATGACATTAAAATACACAATTATTCACAAAATATTTGTGGATTGATTATCATTATTCATGAGATACATATTGATTCCTATACTTCCATCCTTGGGTCTAGCGACAATATCCCCACTTTTTCACATCATTCCATCTTCATCACTTCCGCAATACGTCAATATTCACGATTCCTTAAGAACTACATGTGGGTTGATTCATATTATCACATGATATTTAGTGATGCCTAGATTTTTAATGACAGTCCTAACTACAAAAATAAATGGAAATAATGTCCACCTCTTTGTATAGGCCGGACCGGAGAAGAGAGAGTTTCTCATTCATGAACTATTTGTGACATGATATTTTTCCCCATATGATATGTAGTGATGACCAGATTTCCAATACTAGGTGCAGTCAGAAAAAATAAATATTAATATGCACCCACTTTATATATGGTCCAAAACAATGCAAGTAACATCATTAAGAACTAGTTTTAGTTTTATTCCCATCACCATGGGATATATAGTGTCACCCATAATTCTATTCGTGGGCCTAGCCAAAATACCAAAATTTCATGTTGGGGAATTGATGTCCTCATCACATGACCATAAACTACACAGACTTTCATAACCACATATGGTTTGGTTCCCATTTTAATGAGATTAATAGTGAGGCCCATACATCCACCCTTGGGCCCAAACAAAACATTTCCATCCATTCACGTTAGCTCATTTGTACTTACCGTGTGATGATAAACTGCACGGAAGTGTGTCTTTACCACATGATGTGAAACTGTAAGGAAAATTTCTTGGTGATGTGATGTTAAAATCTTCTGGAAAATTACATCATTTCCACCTGACATTTAACTTTTTGGAATGTGTCCTTACCGCATAATGTTAAACTACAAAAAAAACATCCCCTATATATGAACATAAACTATGCAAACAATCACCAATTTTTCATTCATTATCAAAGGACCATAGGAGAATTACCTTGATCAACCAGAGTATGGGGTTATTCTACCATATTTTAAAATCACCCCAATCCATATACCAATCATCATGTCATGATCATTCCAATTCATTGCAAACCATTCACGGGCCTTGGGAAATAAAATAGGTCTCTTAGTTCAACTATTCTATTAACAAATAAGGGATTAAGTCCCACCAACAGGTAACATATTTGTACATTATAAAGGGATTTAAAATTCTTGTGATCCCTGGAGATCTTGAGGTGGAACTAAAAATCTCAATGTATTATGGAACATACCTGGAATGTCTTCCCCATATCATTACTCATAACCAAATATCCTCAGGGTTTGATTTACAACATTTCCATCTGCAGCTCAAAATGATGTTAGAGTGCTCTTGACACTAGGTTACTTAATTATAATCATGTGTAACATCTCATATATTATGTCCATGTGAGTAATGTCCTTAAAATACATGTGCTTTGGTCAAATATATATGACCCCAATCTCCATCCTATAATGGTCCAAATCACAAGGCCTTAAACTTCTAATGAAAGAGACAAAAAACATGTTAAGATGAAAGTCCTGTAAGGGAGACATGAGAAAAAGTTGATTCTTCACTCACTAAACTATTAATCACCAGATTTTATGAAAAAATTATTCTGAAAAAGTATAAGACATAAATCTCATAGTGTCCACTTAAAGGACCTAATAAATGAAAATCTATTCTTACTAGATCCCCTGGTCTAGTAAAATGTTAGATTACTGATTTTTTACATTTCCTCACTGTGATAATATTTTCTATAGGTGGTTGCACAACTTTAATGTTTCTTTAACCCTTCCTAGATCTTACATTTTCCCTAAATCACACTTCATGATTTAAGACATCTTGGGTCCTCACAAACCATTCATATCCACTAAAAAAGAAAAGTTATCTCTATACTTTACCATTATATCAATGTAGAAGGTATTAGAACCACCAACCAAAGAAATATTGGCCTAATATAAAAGGATTTTTTATTCTTGTGAGCCTGATATCATCAAGGTAGAACATAACACCAGATAGTGTTTTAAGATATCCCCAGTGTGACAATCTGATAACTTCCTCATCATCCGAGAACTTTGTACTATGATTTACAATCATCATAGAAAACTATTCAAGATGATCTTGCATCCTTGACATTAAATCACCATGTTTTGTACCCTTCATCATGGCCAGAATTCCAAACTTCACTCAAGGTCCTTTTATGGCCCATGCCTCTTGATTCAAAAGCATAGGGTGTAGAGCTTGGGATTCATAACAAATGATTTGGATTTCCATATGGTTCTATAACCCTTCCCATATAGCCTTCATTCCACACCCAAGTTCATCATCTAGATGTTTGAGTCATTGAAAATCCTTCATGACCCTTGGAAAGAAGTACATATTAGATTTTATTGGTCATGATGTTGATGCATAAGGTATTAAAACCACCAATTAAAGGCATATCATCCATTAAAGAAACTAGATTCTAATCATTACGAGCCCTCATGACACTGAAGTGGAACTGAACATCTCAAAGTGTTGCGGGAAATACCCACTGTGTCTTCCCCATCCCATATTCACAAACTCAAACTTTTGGATTTTGACATAAATCACCCTCATTCTAACTATCCAGGAGGGCCTAATTTTCATATTATTTTTCATTTAACCATAATACCCCCATATATCATCCATGTCCCTTGTAAAATAGTAGATATTCTCTTCTCATGGACATTCTATAAATGTATAATGGTTTCCAACCACCAACTAAAGGCATGTCCACCTTTAGAGAAATGAACTCAAATCCTTATGATCCATATGAACGCCAAGACTAAACTCAACACCCCCATAGTGTTTTGAGTCATACCAGGATATCCATCCCCATATTCCAAAAGGTCTAAAATAAAGGACCCTAAACTAAAGTGATGTCATGTCTGAGCTAATAGACCCTAAACAATAATGATAAAAGGACTTATATAAAAGACCATAAACTACATCACATCTAGGTATGAGATAAAATACATTAAACTAAAGAGACATAATGTTCGAGCTAAAACAACCTAAACTAACCCACATCTTGGTATGAGATAAAAGTCCCTAAAATAAGGAGACATAAGGTCTGACCTAAAAGACCCTAAACTAAATCTCATAAATATCTGAGCTAAAGACCCTAAACTAAATAACATCTAATATTTAATCTACAAAACCCTAAACTAAACTTTTGTATGTTCTGAGCTAAAAGACCCTAAACTACACTACATCTTGGTCTGATCTAAAATACCCTAAACTAATTAAATATAAGGTCCTATCTAAAAGACTACAATATAGAAGAATATCAGGTCTAGTCTAAAAGAAACATAACTACAACACAATAGCGGTTTACCCTGAAAAAGCATGTAAGGATCACGATATGTCCATTGAAGAAAACAAGATACCCTAAAAAAGACTATCAACTTTATCTATGGATAGTGAACTCTCCATCCAAGACATATATCCCACCTAGATGACCCTTCTTCAAATCGAGTGATTTTAGGATATCTGAAATGGATTATCAATAAAGGATCGCACATTTATGGGAATTCACATGGATATCTCAAAGGGAATATCTTATAATTTCAACATTCAATTCTATAAAGTTTTTTTCATTCAATATAAATTTAATAGGTGTCTATTTTTAGTTATTCTCACAATATAGAATAAATGATATATCATTGGAATCGGGAAGGAAATAAAACTAGATTGTAGTACAGAATGTTCAGAAAATTCATCCATTCACAATGTGCAAAAGTTGGAGGAATCTCCACCTTTTTTGTATCTAAAAATTATCATAAATAATCCATGCGTTACATAAGTCAAACTATAATAATAGTTGATTGACTAGTATGTCATGATCAATTAGACTCAGGCAGGCATTTACTTTCTTCACAACTGAGCCCTTTTCCCTATAGATATCACTCCTGAGGGGGGAATTTATTAACGATATTCAAATGAGCATCAAAAAATCCAAAAAGGAATAAATACATGAATATGGGTCTTATTTTCTACACAAAATAAAATTAAGAAGAAGGGGGATGAGACCTACAGATCACATGATCCTTTAAAGGACTCACAATCCCGTCACTATTATAAGTACAGACAAAGACTCTACACGCATCGCATAACCTACAATAGATCCCTTGTAACCCCTTTAAACAATCCCTCATTATCTTTTAAAGGAACTATATCAAACTAATTTTCATTTGGTTGCAATCAGGTAAGATCACCTAGGTCGTGTGGTTTGTCAGCAGACGAAACCTGACAATCCAACCATAAAATCCTTTGAATGTAAGGAGGAAAAATTCCAAACAGTAGAGGATTCTTAAGGATGAAATGATCTTATATTGTATGAACCATAGAAAGGTTAATAATCCTTTACAATATTGAATCAAACTCACAATACCCCTAAGAATTTATGGAATAAAAATTTAAATTAATGGGAGGAGGAGGAAACCTCTCACAGTCATGGAATATCATAGGACATGCCCCCTAGAAATTTTGAATATGCCAGAAGACACCTGCGACATGTCATCCCCAGAGTGGGAAAGGCATCGAGTATGTAAAGGTGACATTACACTCACCGTTTTTCTCCCTAAGAAAAAACAAATGGGGTTTTCCATTAAATTCTCGCCCACCTCCATGGGATCTTTATTGATCACTTGAATCATTATAACAAAGAGAGAAAATGTACTCAACGACACTTATGAAACTTCTCATGATCCATTCAGTTCTTCAAATAAAATAAAGGGAATAAAAAGAAGGATTTTGGAGCTATCACGATCATAAAATTTTTTCGATGCACTAAGGAATTCCACAGTGAGGTCCTATGAGAATCTTGGACAAGCCACCCTGATCTCATGGAAACCCCAGAGAAAGATACCCTAGCCTTAGGAAATGTCCCAATCAAGGCACTAATCATATCATATATGCCTTTAAACAGGGACATTGATATCATGAAGGACCTTGGATGTGTCAATATGAAAATATATAAGTCCTTAGATATATATTCATGAGTTATAAAGTCTCCATTAATTTGAAATAATCCAATAATGGTGGTGTTGAGAGGTGGGACACACAGTCGGTAAAAATTAGGTGACACCCTTAGAGTGATCCATGGAAAAGGTTATCGAAGACACATGGAGTTATACCCCTTATTTGACCCCATCCTAGATCCTCCCCAGATATGCAGAAATAACCAGTGAACAACTAGGGTGGAGAGACCAAAAATTCTCCACCCTAGCATTAAAAAAGGAACCTCTAGAATCCTAATAAAGATTTTGATTTTTGAAATCCAGACACATAAACATAACCATGAATTAAATGGTATTTATTGTAGTTTTTTATCTCATGACTGGGAACTATTCTACCCAGTAACATACCGGAATAATTCTATAGTGATCATGCACCATGCATAAGGAACTTCACATGATCATTCATTGATCATGCAAAAAAACATCTGGCAAGATGTGCAAAGAACATACCTCACATATTCTATATCATGCGAGACACAAAATAAATTGGTATTGAATAAATCTAAGGAATTAACAAAACTATGATTGTAAGAAACACTAATGGTGGAAGGCTTATGTGAAAAAATGTTTTCTGACACACTTGCACTTTACATGAACCATCCAACACACACAACATCCCTTATATATTTAATCTAGATCTTATGACATTCATTCATCATGTTATTTCAGTCATGAAAAAAACTCTAGGGCTTGTCAAGGAAATTCCCATGGTTCTCCATAGGCATGCCACTTTAGTCTCATGAGACCACCCTGGTCACATTGCCCAAGACTTTCTGAATCCTTTATATATATTGAATATCTCATATAATAGTGACCATTAATGTGAGTTGAGACTCATGGTGGAATCCATTCATTTTAACAAAGCTCTCGTGACACCCTACTGGAAAGTCTTACGAGACTCACGATGCCTTCTGGACATGTCGACCAAGTCTCATGATGCCCTCTAGGGATGTTAGCCAAGACATGTGACACCCTATGAGGCATGTCTTATTGACTCTCATGACACAATAAAAATGTGTAAATACCACCCTTTTCAATGAAAATAGGGAAAGATAGCTGGATCATGTGAACCCATCTAAAAAATTCAGTTGGGTCATATAAGGGCTTCCAAGACAAAACACCTGGATCTTACGATGTCTTTTGGAAACTTCATATTTGATCAGATGACAACCATTAGGTATGATACCCATGTTACATGAGGTCCTTTAGAAAGATTAACTAGTTCATTTACTTTTATTCATATATGTAAGGTAGAAAAACTCCTACATATCAACATAAACAGACAATCAGCGTGTGTCCAGAAGTCAATAATGACAAGAAAAACCTTATAGTGTAATCCCCAACCTAAGGAACTACAATGACTCTGATTCATGCCATATTCATGATATATAGCCACCAATTCATGGTTACAGTTATATAGTGATCATATAGGGTGATTATATTTTATAATATTCATATCTAAAATAAATTACATTGATCACCTTCCATTGATTGTTTCTCACAACCATCATGAATCATTTGGGAATAGGGAGTTGCATTGGTCATATCATCTACTCCATAAACCTCTAAAAAGACTGGGGAAACCTCAGAGTGTAATCTACAACCAGTTATATAACATGATATGTCCTAAGTGACTAGGGAAACCATAATGTCTATTCCCCAACCAAAGGAACTGTGAGAAATATTATTCTTTCCCTATTTATGATATGAAGGGAACCTCTTCAAGGTTCGAGCTCTATAGGGATTTCCCAATATGTAAGTCACTCACTCTCTAGGTGATGATATTTATCATTTTTCAACAATTTTTATCACATTAAGAATATATCATGTGGTTTAAGGATTTTTACTAATCATACCATTCACATTGTGAGTCTATACCAACTTGGAACACATATGTATGTAAATACCCATAAAGTGGCATGCCATATAAGCCTCAACCCAAGAGAATCTACCTTGGGGAAAATATCAAGGGTGAGATTTAACTATGAGAACTCAGATTCCTTAAATAACTATGATATACAAGAACCCTTATTAAGGTCATAAAAAAAATAGAAATCCATTTTGATATAAGACTTATGAAAATGTCATTTTAGACAATTAGGACCAAATCATTCCCATGGGTTCTTTACTCTACCTCAACTATAATTGAAAAGAGAAATAAAATGAACTATGATGACACTAATTTCTCCCGTAACCATGATATGTAAGATGTATCCCTGAGGCCCAATGTTCAAAATAATTTATCTCAGGTAATTCACATTATATAAGTCCCATATCATAAGCATTAAAGATGATCACTTATTTTCCCTTATTTCTATCACCGAGCATATATCGTGTGATGTTAGGGGATTTAAATAATAATATAATCTTAACCAAAAATCTCTACAATAACATGGGTAACCTT
This sequence comes from Viscum album, assembly GCA_963277665.1. Taxonomy (NCBI): domain Eukaryota; kingdom Viridiplantae; phylum Streptophyta; class Magnoliopsida; order Santalales; family Viscaceae; genus Viscum; species Viscum album. The sequence continues at coordinate 1,990,455,403 of OY728141.1, forward strand.
AGTATATAGGACTTGAAAAAATGGACTACAAATAATCTAATTCCATATATTCTCAAGATACGTAGGACGTCCCTACAGAACCCTACCTTGAATACTTGTTGTCCCAGAGCACCCATATATGTCCTGTTTGGATGATATTAAACTACATTGGTCTAATAAATTATGTGGGTTTTGATTCCTACAATATCTGTGACATGGAGGATACCTCATAATGGATCAACCCCCTCCCTGGAATATTAATCATCTCCTTTCATGGTAGCACATTTTGATGCACTTGGTTATAGTGCTTAAACAGATAAGAAACTACCCATTACAGGAGAATGATAAAGACCCTTAGATACATATAGATGTATTCACTAAAGAGACACCCTTCTTTTTCCTATGACAGAGATTTAACATAGGATCAATTTTCTAAGGTAAGAAGAACAATATTAGGATTAGGAATAGTTTCAAGAACATATCTATAATATATAAGAGACTCCTAGAGTATGTAATAATTCCCCCATTGAGGGTGAGAAGAGCCTGACCACCCATCCTATTGACCAATTAGTTTCCTCAAGCATCACCGGTCTTGAAAATCTAGGTGAGTACCTACTTTTGGAAAGAATTTTTTTACCTAGTTACAGACGATGTAACCCATAGATGTTTCTAGAAAGAGTGAAAATGGTAATGTGATGTTCATGATTGTGCGTAGAACAAATCTCATGCAATCAAACTATTCGATGGATTCCATCCATACCTCTAAATAAACAAACAACATTGTCTCTTAAATAAATTTTTAGCTTATTCATCTTCCTTTTATGGTGTAATACACACCTTATGTTATTTTACCAAATTCCTTCATTATAAAATCTCTATTATCTATGATATGAGACAATATTTTTGCAACTCATTTATTTTCATGGGAAATTATTATGCTACACCTTATGATTGATTTTTTTATGTGAAATAGGTAAATAATGAACATATTATTATGGGTGTTCCTATATAGATATTCAGTGAATTGGGTAAAGATTTAGTATTAGGAGGAATAATTTATGGGAATAGGGTGTAAACCTAATATATAATGGGACTTTATCCACCATATTATTTTGTCTTCGAAGTTAACCTCGACTCATGTTTATGTCATATAATATGTCAATGGAACAATTCATATAATTTTACTATCTTATGATATGATGTTCATTATTTCATTCTCCCATGTGATTACCATTTAGCCTTATCTTTAATGATTTCATGTTATATATTTGACTCACGCATAATATTTCCCTTTCATATTTATTTTATTACTGGGATTTTTAGATCACCCCTTTTGTCTATGTATATCTTGAGTAATCCCATGATGTTTGAGGATCTCAGATCTCATCATGGAGAAAAATTAAAGAATTGTTATTTGATTATTAGTTTTCTGAATTAAAAAATTTATTCTTCCATATATAATAGGCCTCACAATCTTTGAGTTGTAATTAATTTATGTTTATGTTTATACTCATGTAATATTTTGTGAAAAAATCATGGGTCACTATAGTTGGTATCAAAAAAAATGTTTAGTTAACTATAAGAAATTTGGATGAAGAAAGTTTAGTGAAAACTAGAGGGATAATTATATGGATAATTTTATGTATAGGAAAATATATGGGAATATTGTTGAATGACAGAGAAAGTGATTTATAAAACATTACATCCCTTTCAAGATACTATAACATGATGTGGATCTGACAGAATTGTACGTATAGGTAATAAATCTAAAATTATGAATTAATATGGACTCGATTGTCATGTGATTCGTGATAATAGGCGTTTCTACACAATAAGATTAACACTCTTGTGGGAAATTCATTAAAAATTCAAAAACTCTTTATGCACAATTATAGGGGATGTGATAAAAATAGGATAGAAAACCAAATATGAAATATTACTAGGGATAACCTATATTTAAACCTATAGAGTGATAAGTTTGGATGTATTTATCATTCATAAGATATTCCTTTACGGATTATAATTTTTCACTTTTTTATATTAATTATTTATCTTCTTGTATATTTTATTATTTTTACTTAATGATGGTATGTAGGAGAAATCATGCCAACAACCTAAGTGATGAGAAATTTAATGATTTCCCTATTAAGATTCCAAACATAATAGGAATGGAATTTAGACATCTTATGATCATCTCTAACAAGTTATCTCAAATTAAATTGAATGACTAAAAAATTGTTTAATTTACTAGTATAATAAAGAAAAATGGATGAAATGTTAAATAATTTCACATGTTATATATGATAATGAAAGGAATATTCAATTTCATGAATGTAAAAAATGTGGAAGAGACACAATGGAATATTCCTTAAAGGACTAAAATATTCTTGTTGTTTGGGAAAGGAGGGAACTAATTAGGTAATTTTCAAAGGAAAATGAACTGTATGGTTAAAAATATGTGTGGAAATAATATCTAACCTAATAAACCATTAATAGATCAATGTTATAGATGTGGGGAACTTGGATGTTATCCATGTTAATCTGCTAATCCAACTATGAAATTCAATGGTCCTATGTTATGATAATAATTGAAGTGTAATGATTGAATTTATTATGTCTTGCGATTAAAGAATCATGTTGTTGATGTTTTTTTTATTTTATTTTTGTTAAAATAATCTTGAAAAATCTAAGGATCATTCTATAGTATTTTTCCATTAAAAGTTTTTATGAATATGTTAAATTGTACTAATGTCCTAAAACAATGATTTAATGTTAAGTTACTATTTTATGGAAAAACATATTATTTTAGAAAGGATGATAGTTTACATGTTATTGACGATGAATTAATTATAGCCAATTAATCTTATTTGATTTTGTGATAAAAGAATAATCTATTTAGAAAATTTTAACGTTTAAAACTGATTAGATGATTAATTTTATTTTGAGGATATTCATCGTATTTTTGGAAAACTTATAGAAATTAAATTAAAATGGATTTAAGAAAATGAAAACCCACATGTTGGGTGACAAATCATTGTATCCGACAGGGCTATAGGGCTCAAACCCACAACCAAAGGATAGTAAGGGTGCAGTGCCTACCACTATCCTATATAATTTACTTGTTAGTATAACACTTTCTTTACATAATTTATTAGGGGGATAAATTTTATGTTAATTAGGGGAAACATATTAGAGGATAAAATATTTTTTATTTTTATTATTTTTAGTTCATTAAGGATAATTTGGTGAATGTCTTATTGGGACCATATATATATATCTATAGCTTTTAGGATTAATGTCAATCATTATTTGGTAAAAAGTCTATTATATTCATGGAGGTGTAAGTTGAGAGGTGTGAGATAAAATTTGAGGTTAATACCTTATTTAATTTAAAGGATATTAGGGTTATTTGGAATATATGTTTTTCTACATAAGTAATGATTTTTTTAATCCTTTGGTTTAATTGTTGAATTTTGGAAATTTATATATTCATAATAATTTTGGGTGCCATCTCACTTTTTGGTAACCATTTTAGTTTTAATAAAAATAAGAGAAATATATTGTTACGATTTTATGCATATTATGATCCATTATAAGTTAATTTTATTGCAATAGGAATAAAATAATTTATATATTGGACAGTCATTCCTTAGATTAAGAGGTGAAATGAAAATTGATCAAAGAACAACAAAAGGATGAAATAGTTTTTTTGAAATAAAAGTATAACAAGTTACTATATTTTTTTGTTTTTTCTCTATTTATAGAAAACTATTCTATCAAATCCAAGAAAATGATCATGAAACAAATATTGTATCATATTACCTTCATATATGATGAATTAATAATCTTATAATTCATCATAGATTTATGGTTTTGTGGTTGTGAACATTCTCTTGGTAATTAAATTTTTTATGATCAATGATCTCAATAAATCTCGATAATTATATATGATTTTCTTCCATATCAATATTTTCACTTCACACAAAATATTCTACTTTGAAACATAGTAATGTGTTATTTCATATTTCCTTCTCATATCCCTTTCCCTGTTTTAAGGGGATGTTGTATAAAAATCATTACGTTTCAGGTTTTCAAAAAGGAAATTTTAAATATAAAATCATAGATTATTGATCAAAAGTTCAAATTATGGGGATTAAATTTAATCAATTTTAAAGAATTTAATTCCCTAATATTTTAAAATACAACTATATTCGATATTATATTCAACAGGCAATGATGAGTATAAATGAACTGTGATATAATATTAATATATTATTATATAAATGCGGTCAATTTAAACATTCCATTATGTTAGATGGTGTGAATATTATTAACTAATTTAATAAATATAAATAAATTATTTATATAAAATTATTTATAGATTCTTAATTAGTACTCAACTTTTTTTAATGATATTTTACTTTATATAAAATACGATTCCTTCAAAAATTAATATTTGTTTCCATTTTGTGAGTGAATATTATATTTAAATTAAAGAATTTTTAGAAATTTTATTTTATAAAATGAATATAATTTTTTAAAATATCCTTTATAAATTTAATTATTGTTAATTTTTTGTTTTTTTTTGAAAAATATTGAATTTTTAGTAAATGTTGAAAAATAATGATTTTTGTAAAAATTTCATTTCTTTTAAAAAATTATGCGACATAAGTTACCATATATTATTTTAATTTTATTTCAATGTAACATGACTATTAAATATTAATATTTAATCTAATTAATTACATTTTAATCATATATATATAGTATTTTAGTATTTGTTTATTCTTTGGCTTAAAAAGGCATTTTTTAAAATTGTTTTTAAGTGCATAATGATTATCCATTTTATTTAATAATAATAAACACTTATGAGTAATGATATAAATTAAATTTATAGATTATAAATATAAAATATTTCATATAAATTCATATAATTAATATTACCAGTAATATAGTTAAGGTAAAATCATCTTTTTCGTGAAAATATATTTTTTGAAAAAACTGCTTTTCATCACACTTACATGTTGTATTTTAAATAAATTACTCCATTTATGTGAGTTAAATTTAATTAAATTTATTATTTTCTAAATATTAATAATTTATATAATATAATAATGGAAAATTAATTTTTTTTATAATAGATAATAAAAATACTAAAAAATAGTTTACATAGTAAAACATTAAAATGGTAAAAGTTAGTAACCTTATGTTAAATGGGCATAACATGATTAAAAATTGCTTATTTTAAATTGTGGACATGTCTATCAGCATTATATCTCTTCCAATCCTTTATTTTTCAATTTTTTAGGCACGTATATTCATAATTAATTCCAAATATTGAATAATTTTGGGTATTTTCAAGAATATCACTCCACATCCACTATAAAAGGGACCCCCTCTTCTATCCTTTCCACATATCCAAAAACCATTTTTCGAAAAACAACAACCAAAAATAAATTCCTTACTTCCCTTAACATTTCCTATAGTCCTTGGATTTATCATAAATTCAATATAGTGAGGATTTAGTTGTAATCCTATAGAGGTGGTCTAAAGAAGAGGTATCATTCATAACTAAGAATCTTCTTTTCATATCTTCTTTAACCTCATTAAAATATTACTTAATGATGATGATATAATAATATCAGTAACTATAATATAATAATATGTTTTTATATTAATGGAATAACCTAAAAATATCTCCATTTACCTCAAATGTAAAGTGAAACTGTTGTTCGTGTTTGCAGCATACTACCGCCTCAAGATCCGATGTAATTGGTTTTTCATCATTTTCTCTCATGGTTGTTCAAGATGGTGGATTTAGTTTCAATATATTATATTAATGATATATTAACACATTTTTAATATTAACAAATCATTTAACTTCTTACCTTACCATCCATTGAAAAATGATAGAATCATTGGTGTGTAAAACTACCCCCTGGCGAAATAATATGATTAATTTTTTATTACTTCATCACATTGGTGGAATATGTAAGAAAATTTAAAGAAATAATATTAAATTTATGATATAATTATCACTATATAAATATAAAATAACAAATACCATATTTCAATCATTACCGTTGAAAAATGGAAACATTACCTATGTGTTCATACAAACTATTGTCTCTATGAATGTAACGATGTTCATTTTTCAAAACCATATTTCATAGTTTGTTTTAAAATTATAATTTATGTATAAAATAATATTTATTCAATTACTATTATTACTATGCATATGATCAAATAATTACCTATGTTACCATGGTCAACACACCAATTTCATTTTAAAATTATGAACGAAGCGTCCTTAAAACACCTGACATAGAAATAAATGAATATGTAATAAAATTGGTTATTAAAATAAATGAAGAAAAAGTAATAAGTATAATTTATTAAAACTATAATGTTTTATTTAAAAATTTGGTTTAATTTTATTATATAGGAGGAAATAAAATACATGACAAAGTCTGGAGTCAAGGTATGAGATTCATCTCAAAAAATATATAGACACATGTTCATTTTTTCACCTAAATAATTTTTAATTCTATATAAACATACCATTTACATATTATCTCGTTCTTACTTAATAATTATTTATATTCTAGGTTACAATCCATTGAATTTTTTAATGGTAGTTATGATTAAAAATTTACGAAAGTAATAAGGGTTTCATCTCAAAACATTTTTCATTAAGACACATTTTATTTTCAATATATAATTTATTTTAAATGGTGTATATAATTTAACTTTACATATTATATCATTATTAATTCCTAATTACTAATATATTGTGTCATAATCATCTTAGTTCATTCATGGAAGTTATGATTCAAAAGTTACCAAAGCGGTAAGGGTTTGATCTTAAAATATCCTTTTCTGATACACATGTTATTTTTTGAAACAAATCTCTTTTAAATTGCGTATATACTACCCATTTATATATTATATCATGAATAATTAATGATTAATCATATTTTAAGTTATAGTTCATTTATTCCATTTATGGGAGTTATGATTCAAACGTTACCAAAGCCATAAGTATTTATGATTCTATTTCATTTTAATCAAGATTGTTTATGATTGAATTTATACAATAAGAAATTATTTTATAATTATATAATAAAACAATATAATTTTCTTATAATCTATTTATTCATGAAATTTTCATGTAATAATATTATATTAATTACTTTGGTACTTAAAATGATAAAGAACTTGTTTTCAATAAAATCCAACTTTATTTCTCTCACCGGTCAACAAACTTTTTTCTTCTAAATCCATGTATTATAAAAATGTTTTCATTATTTTTTTAAATATATTAAAATTATTTTAAATGTTAATTCTGACCCATGATTGTATTTTTTTAAAAAAATTAGAAATTATTTTTTCATTCATTTTCTAAACATGGTACTTAATGAAATTTTCTACAAAATTATAAAGGGAATAATTTTATTAATGTAAACATGAATAAAACTTTCACATAATCAAAAAAAATTAGTAAATTATAGATTCCTTTAAAATTATATAAGGTCTTTAAAAAATATTCTTAATATTCTAGAAATATTTAGTTTCAAAAGGTATAATTTTAACTGAAATGTGTATTTTTCTCAAGAAATATTATATGTAATATTTTAAAGACATTTTCATCAATAATTATAACCATTAATTTTATAGATTGATTTTAATTTATTTATATATTTCTCTCACACATATACGTAGATTTTTCTCCCTTATTTTGGTGTGGTAATATATTCCATTAGTTTCTTTATCTATTGCATTCTTTATGAAATATCATTTGATAATGATGTGACACAACATTATGAAATTCATTTATTACTAATAGAAATTATTATGTTAATCCTTAATATTGATTTCATTTTTATGGAAAACATAAATTATGAACATGTTATAATGTGTGTGTATAGATAATGCACTAATTAATTGGGTAATGCTTGAGTCTCGTGAGGTATAATGTATGGGATTATGGAGTAAACCTAATTTGTTATGGTACTTTTTCCACCAAGTGATATTTTCTAAGAATTTTTCATTGACTAATGTTTATGTCATGTTGTATGTCACAACAATATTTTCTAAGATTACAAGATCATATGATACCATGTTCATTATGTTATGCTTCCATGTGGTACCTTTGGGGCTTCTCTTTTATCATATCATGATATACCTTTGACTAACATGTAAGGCTTCCTTTTCATGTTTATTCCCTTACTTTGATTTTTAGCTCACCCCATTTGTCTATTTATTTCGTAAGTTATCTCATATGGTTTTAGGAGACCAGATCTCATTAGCGAAAATAAAAATATTATGTTTTATTTTATGTTCACTTTGATGTATTATGAACCCATCCTTCTAAATATATTAGGCCACATAATCTTTAGATTTTTATTAATAGATTGTTATGTGAAAAAACATAAAATATTATGATTAAAATGATAGGGTCACTATATTTAAATGTATAAAATGTAAATAATCATGGAAAGATATATTTTTCTTCAAACATCACACTAGCTTGGAGGCACAAACCTTGTCAATAAAAGTTGGGTTTGGCTATCAAATTCTCCATTCTTACACTTCTGGGTATTTTTTATTTTATATGATTTTTATCCTTTACATGATAGGGTTTTATATTCCTTTTTTGTGGGATGATTTTTAGATATGTGTAATCATAGATGTAATTTAATTTATATTAGTAATATAAGATATTTATTATGTAAACAGTTACACATCGACATAGTTTCAAATTTATTGAATTTGTGGAAGGAATTGGGATTAAAAAGTCATTAAAATAATTAACACATAAAGGGAATAACAGGAGATAACACGGTGAGATTATATACTCTTCCAAACTCTACGTGTTATGTTCATTCCAAAGAGAACATATTTCAGGATCGTGATCATCCAACCGTGTAGGTTCCTGCCTAATCATGGATACCATTAATTATCTTATATAAAGAAAGAATGTAATGAGGTGACCCTAAGAGTTAGGTGCCACATTTTTAAAATTTTATTTTGTTTTCCCATAGCTAATAAATCTTTGGTAAGGTCACTAAATAAACAGTGTGGAGTTTATCCACATGCTGGTTTCAAAAATTATTTTTCTACTCAACCATCCAATTGTTATATATATATATATATATTTGTGCATGTGTGTGTGTGATTAGCATGGTTTCCTACCTAAATAGAAAATGTGATGACATTTATGAAAAATATGGGTCATTACTATGTGAAATATTAATCTTGAATGACTGGATGATATGATTTATACCACAAGGGGTCATCATTTTAATGCGATAATATTTAATAAATTTCCTTTTTAAATGTATATAAATCATGATAATCATCTGATAAAAGTGTCACTTATATAAAAATTGAATGATATTTATCAGACATGGCATTGAAAATAATCCTTTAAAATAAAATTCTTAATGGATGAAATTTCAAATATTAGTATAGAAAAACGAAAATCCATCTCAACTATTAAGGAATTTTTTATGGTTTGGATAAAAAAAACTTACAAGATAATTGTACTAATTGAACTAATCGAGAGGATAAATATGTTTATATTATTTATTGAAAATATTATTTTGAATCCTGTAAGTAATTAATTTATGTAATATAACTAATGTTGTAAAATTAACATGAGAATATGAATGATTTTAGGATGATAGATAACCTAAAATGTATTTACTAAAAATAATATTAAAATGAGATATATTATTTTGAAAAATAACTTTCTTTGTGTAATATTTTTTATCTAAATTCTAATTTTACTCATTCACTCAATATAATTATGCATACAAATGACTTGGAGAGACCGAGGTCTCTAATTAGTCTTGATCTCACTAAGAAATTCATTTTTCATTCACTGCTTGATTTTTTCAGATAGTTTTTGTATGGATTACAACATTAATGAATTTAATAAAATTTCACCGAACCTTATCAATATATTAAGGGTTGTAGATCAGGATATTGGATGTCATATATCAATTTCCATGATAGTGTCATAAAAATAAAGAGTAAAATTTATGTTCAAATAGTGAAGAAGAGAGGTCATTGTGATTATATACCACCTTATAATCCAATTAAAAGAGATTTTAAATAGGATAAATTTTTTCATTATAGGGACACAATATATTGTATGAGAAACCAATCACAATACCTAAAGGGTTTCGAGAATCTTTTTAGAGATTCCATGTCAAGTATTATTGTTATAAAAATCAATTCTTCTATTTTAAAGGGTATATAATACCAATTATATAGTATAAAGGTGTTATAAATGTATACTAGAGTTTAAAATATAAGATGGATTATTGGATAGAGCTTAAATATTACATTATAATTACAATGAAATATATTTATATATCCTCAAGTTTAACATAGTGGGTTAAATAAAATCTCAACTAGATCAAAATAAAGATCATGTAATTGTTATCTTGTTTTCCTCTTATGTGGTAAAAGGTATTATTATAAACAATGGTTTCTATTTGTAAGGGAGATTATATTTTTGATACACATATTAACTCTTTATATTAATCCCAAACATTTTTTAAAATAAGATATGTAAAAAAAATTCTACGATGAAAGAGTTTTTCCAAGATATTAGTAAAAATATTAGGAATTTAATTACACCACAAAATAATGGATTATTTTAAGGAATAAAATATTTTCTTTGGAGTATATATCTAGAAATATGTAAGTACTTTAATATAAGAGTTTATTTATATTATTTTCATACTAAAGGAAATAATTGGGTTTTTTCCAAAAAAAATGATATTTTTTTCTTAGTATGAGGTTTTAGAGATAATATTATTTTTTAGAGGCCATTTGGGGAATGTTAGGACTAACAATAGTTAAAATGTTTCCAAATAAAATATAAAACCAATCAAATTAAATAAAAATTTAACTTATTATCCTCAATCATTTTATAATATATTAGTAAAGACGGGTGTAAGGAGTTAAATTTAATTTCTTTAATGAAGTAAATGTAAATTTACAATAGAGGAAATTTTATTAAGTGTTAGTAAAGATATTATTTTATTGTGTTACATTCAGTTACTAAAATATATCTCAACAAAAAAGTTGAAGTAAATATTCCATTAATGATGATAATGAATAAGTTATAAATAAATTTAATCGGATAATATAATTTATTATCATAAAAATGATTTTGTTTAGTATGTTTTCAAATAATAGATTTTGAATACTATAATAAAAGTATTATAAATTATAAATATTTTTTTATAAATGTAAAAATTATTCAAACTGAATTTCTTCATATATTTTACCAATTAAATAAATTTAGTGTGAGTATTTTTTCTGGTGGTTACATGGAATTTTTTTAGGAATTACTTATAAATAAACTATGTTAAAAACCATAACATTATTGTAAATATAAGTCATATCTACTATTCTATCATGTGAGATAAGATTATATAGGTTATTATTTATGGGTTTTCTTGTATTATTTGTAGAGTTTGTGAATATAAAATTCATCATTATATATAAAATGATATCCCAACTTTATCTTGTTTTCATGTTGTCTTCATATATTATATGGATTAAAATTTCAATTAACATATCATAATATGACTTTTAGTGATCCCAATTTGATTTTCATCATGGATTATTTTAGTTTTTGATGATATTTTATGGTAAACATGTTTATGTATTATTATCATGACACATAATATACTCATCAAAAATATAACAAGTTTTTTTTGTAGAATAACTCACCAAGTATACCACATGGATTTCAATACACTATATCTTTAGTATTCTAGGGGTAAATGGTTCATATTAAATACTCATACCTTAGTTTCTATGTATGCCTATAATGGGAAAAAAAATATTTGCTACATTTCTTATTAAATCATTAAGGGTTAGATGATTTGGTGGTGGTTGTTTTTTTTATCATGCCATTGATTGACGATTAAACAAATGTGATTTTTTATCTTATATGATAACTGTGACATTAGAACCCTTGATTTAGATAGACTAAGGAAGTGTATATATATAATAGATAAGGCACATGTGATGTGTTTATCTATTTGGGTGATGGGATTGATGTTATCATCCATATAGATGAATTACATATGATATATTCATCGAATTGGATAGTCTATTCTTAGAGAATCGAGAATTTATAAGTTGGCTATATTGGATAGACATAGTCCATAACAAATTGTCACATTATTTCTTAAAAAATAGATTATATGATTATGAATATATATGTGTGTGTGTATGATTTATTTAGTGGGGATAGGTATAGAGATACATGTGGTTGACAAAAATCAGACTAGATCCCTTTGTTGCTTGAGTAGAATCAGCATTTTTCAAGGGGAACCTTTAAATTATAATTTTGAATTAAATAATTTAGGATTATTTATAATGTTACAAATTTCTATAAGGTCACACAATGTGGTTGTTTGGATGAGAAGCAAGTTTAGAAAACATTATAATGTGAAATATGATGAGAATCAAGTTTAGATGTTCTAGATATATTTTTTTTAAAAATTATATAATATGAAATATGATGAAAATTTATGTTATATTTTTTTTTAAATATGGTTTTTAATATATCTAAAAGTTATATTGGATAATATTTCTGGACTTTTTTATGTAACATATGTTTAAAATGTAAAATGTCTATGAGACATTAGTGAAAGTGAGAAATTCTTGGGTTATGATTTCATGAATTTTTATGAATGATGTGACATTAGTTAAACAAGTGGTAAGTCAACGAAGCTATTAGTTGGAGTGGAAACTCAAGAGGGGGGTGAATTGAGTTCCAATTAAAATTTCTGTTAAAACATTGCCTAGTTAAAATCCCCTGATTTATAAAATAAGTTAAACTGTAGTGAATTTATACAGATTGTAAATGTTCATTTAGATTCTAAAAGATTTATTAGGTCTCAGTTAGTTTAACCACAAGATCAAACAAACTTTTGAAACTAATCTACTGATTTACAATAAGTGTAAACAATTGCTAATCTAACTATCAAAGTATCTTCAAAATAATTTTGTATTTTAAAGTAATAGCAGCGGAATAAATATAATATATGTTGTATACATTAAACATAAATAAAAGATGCACAACAGATATAACAAGAGGTTCAGTCTCAAGATGAGACTTAGTCCTCTCAAATTTATATAAATTTGATCCACACCTTGGATCGGGGTTAACAACAGTTTACAAAACTGTCCAGGCCACACAAAGACCTCTACCACTGTTCTACGTGGGAAACAAAGCAAAGACCAGACCACACAAGGACCTCTTCCACAGTTGACTTGGGTAAACAAGTGATAAGATAATTGGAGAGAGGATTTTGATATCCTCTAGTTCAGTGCAGGAGACAGTGTGTGTATAAGAAATACAGAGTACACCACACTGCTCTAAAGTTAATAAATAAATCACATAGAGAAGATAGATAAGATTTTAGAAAGATCTAGTGATTATCAATGCAGCTCGGGACTCTTTGGATTCAGCAGGAGTGCTTCTGAGTACTTCTCTTGTTTTTTTGTTGAATAACAGAGTGTTGTAGTTCAGCTTGTCTTCTACAGGAGTGAGAATGATCTCTTGATTCGTCATGTGTTCTTCAGTGGTGTTGTATTGCATTCATAAGAGTTCTTTGAAAGACTTGCAATCTCTTTCGTTCTCAGGATTGTTCTTCTCATTCAGTACAGTGCTCTCTGGTGTATACAAGTTCTTCTCGTTGTAAATTCACACTTTCATGTCACTACTTACGCTTCTTGTATGTGTACTGCATTTCAATCTTTCTTATATTCCACAAGCTCTGGCAGTAGGAATTATTCCCTTTTAATAGGAATGAGATACGGTTTCCTGTCAAGCCAACAACTAGCATTAAATAACATTAATTGCATTAAAAACAACAAATATGACCATTATCATCACTTAAAATAAAATTGACAGAAGCTTAAGAAACGGTGTCACAGTGATCATGGAAACGGTGTCTTCTTCACGGTGTCTAATCACGGTGTCTAGCCATAGTGAGTCCTTCACGGTGTCTGGGATACGGTGAGTGGTCACGGTGTCTGGTCACGGTGTCTGGTCATGGTGTCTGGTCACGGTGTCTGGTCACGGTGTCTGGTCACGGTGTCTGGTAATGGTGAGTCCTTCACGGTGTCTGGTCACGGTGAGTCATTCACGGTGAGTCCATACTTAGACAAAAAAATCTGTATTTGGACTAAGACAGTGATATGCAGAATATGAGTTAAGGTTACTCATTAGAGATAATATATGAGAGAATTGTAACTATGCATAAAACATGTAAAGAGTAATTAACATCCATAATATTTGTTATTATAAAAACATGATATCCACCTATTGTTGAGTTTCAAGAGGATTAGCAAGATGTGCACTGAAGATCAAGAGTAATTAACAGTAATGAGATTTGTGATTATTAAAACATGATTAACACATGAGGAGTCCAACAATCTCTCCCTTTTTGATGATCACAAATCATATATAGGTAGAATATAAAAGATATGTAATATTAAAGATACTGGCATAGAAAAAACATTATAGAACAGATACTTGCAGTTTTTCTCCCCCATTTATACAATTATAGAACTCATACTTGGAGGTTTTTCTCCCCCTTTTGGGATTATCAAAAAGTAGAGAAATGGAAATAAAACTTGGTAATTATCATTAACCAAAGAATTCATAATACAAAGTACAGGAGGAGTACAAACTAGAAACAAGAAATGACATCCCATCAAAAAGAAAGACAGGCAGTAAACTCTTTAGGGATCCATTTTTGTCTTGCCTTTTTCAGCAGCAGGAGCTGGTGCTGAAGTAGAAGAAGGCATAGAAGAGGTAGACAACGAGGGTAAGGGTATACCTTCAAAAACAGATGGAGCCAAAGTAGGATCAGTAGAAGATCTAGGCTTAGGTTGGTCAAGAATGACTGGCCGGATCTGAGAAAGAGCTTGGCTAACTGTCATGGTAGTAGATGCTAAGGCAGGAAGTCCTGGTCTAAGGGGTGCAGCAGCTGGAGCAACTATAGCAGTACTCTGCACATGAACATACGGCTTCAAAAGATTGATGAAATCAGTAATGTTTTCACCACCATACTGCATAGCCTTTTCAAAATCACCCTTATTCTCCAGAAATCTGTCCAACAATCTGGTGAACTCTGAAAGTTTCTGAAGTTGAGCTTTAAAATCTTGAGTCACCAGAGGGATTCTCAGATTTTCCACAAGATATCTAAAGTGATATGTCATGTCACTTTTAGAGAAAATCCGGGAAAGATACAAATCTATTTTCTTGGAGATCTCGTGTTGAGCATCATTGGCTATCTTTGAATGGATCCTAACCAAGTCCAATGCTCTATCACTATTCTTAATTACTTCTGACAAAGAGGATAGATCCAAGCCACTGAAGGCATTCTGTAATTCTTCCTTAATTAAGGATCTCAGTAGAGAATCATCCAAAGCAGGTGTGGAGGTCTGACCAGAAGCAGGTGAAGCCTTGATAGCTTTGGTTAGAACTTTGAGCCGTTTCAGTACTTTTTGCAGACATCCAGTGTATTCATCTGTAAGCTTATTTAGAGTTTCCACAAGCTCTCTCATGCGTTCCAACATCTTCGTGTGACTTTTTTAAATCTTTTCATCAAAAGATAGAAGGTAAGGATGAACTTGAGACACAATATCCCAAGCAAGCAGGGAATCAGAAGACTCAGGTGAAACAGCAGCAGGTGCAGAGGCAGAAACAGGAGCAGGCTCTGATCTCACAGATAGCTCATTCTACATACTTTCTACCATACTTTTCATATTTCGAACATCAGCACTCAGTAGCTTATTCTCTACTCGTACTTCTTGAATTTCTCGGATCATCCTTGGTTGAATATGCAAGTTAATATTTTCCAAGAGAATTGATGCATCTTCTTGACTTAATTGAGTCACTGGGAGAGCTTGAGTGGGGACAATTTTCTCAAAACCAGCTAACAAAGTCTCGCCAAAAGCTTTCAGATAATCTTTGGTTACAAAGGAATGATTCTCTGGTAAATATGAAGGTAAAGGTAGAGGCTCAGATTCTGGTTGAGGGTCAGAGTCATCTTCAGATTCCGATTCTGATCCAGATTGAGGTTGGGGCTCTGATTCTGGTTCTGAATGAGCTAAGGACTTCAGTTGAAATAGAGAAGAAAGATCCATTCCAGTTGCAGTTACTTGCTGTGACTCATTCACATCATAAAATCTTGGGAAATCATACCGATAGTGTACAGAGAAAGTGACAGAAGGTTGAGAAGCTTCACCAGATCCAGCTTCCACTATATCAAGATTTCGAGTTTCCTCCCACTCAACTTGTGCTTTCCTTTCAGACTCTTGAGGTTCAGGAACATGGACAAGATCCCTAGGATCATCCCTAATCTCTTCAGCAAATTCTTTCCTTGCCAGTTGAAAAGAAAATTTCCATTATTTCTTCAGCAGATGGAATAATATCAGGAACCGATTGTTCCACTGGATAAGCTTCCAGACTTTCCTCTTTCTCAACAGAAAGAGTATCTTCAACAAAAAATTCCTCAAAGGTTTCTTGCTGTTCTAAACCAGGGAAAACTAATTTCCTTGCAGCATTGGGATGAGCTTCTTCCTCATGAAGAACAACTGAAGGATCCTCAGTCCTTTCCTTTTCAACAACAACTTCCTCTCCTTAAGGTATTTCAGCAGGGATAACAGCAGGGATAACACCCCTTTCCTCTTCAACAGGAACGGTTTCCATTGGAGATATTACAGATTCTTCTCTCGGTGGAACTTCAACTATTACTTCTTCTTGTTATTCTTCTTCTGAGTACTCAGCCACTTTATCTGGTTCCAAACCAGGATCGTCTAGGATCTTAGGCCTTCTTGGATAGTCAACAGGATTAAACTTTGTATACAGTTGATCACTATCCTCAACCCATTTCCTTTTCTATAGATTGCAGCTAATCTTCATCCTTCTGATGATAGGCATGGATAGTCAGAAATCAAAGTCCTCTAATTTTTCTTCATTCGGTCCAACCATTCCTTTTGATAATAACATGGCTTAAATCATCCTTGAATAAAACAAGGAGGTGGATTTGGAAGTTACTTTCATCAGCTCACGGATATGGTTGATATCATACTTACACAGATTGATCTTTTGGCCATTCTTAAACAGGTGAATCAGGAACACATCCTGATACATCATCACAACAAAATCTCCTTTTCTTGGACTAACCAAATTCTGAACAAATTTGAACAAAAGTCTTGTCTCCCCATCCAGTTTAGCAGCTATGGCCCTTCGCTTGGTTCTATTTCCAGTTAGATTTTCCAAAGTGGTTTCTAGGTCAAAGATGCCAGTTGTTGGAGGAGGGTCTCTTTGGTAATCTTCATACACTCCTTCATGTAGAATTCTTAGGCATGCAGCCCACAGCATTGAAGATAAAGAGCACTTCTAACCATTGATCCAACACGTCACCAAAAAGCTTTCTCCAAACTCAAAAGAGAACTTCACATACTGATAGAATTGAGATACAAGCCTCGGTAAATCAGTCTATTCTGTCTAGTGAACCATTCAATCCATCCTTGTTCTTTTAAAACTTCCAAAACTAATGATCTGCTAGATAGAAACCATTTAGGGAAAACCTCTTTTTTAGGTACAACTGTACGGCTTACCAGGTTTGGGTTTAGAGGTCCTTCAGGCGCTATCCTCGGTATCCTCCTTTGTTTCTTAGAGTGGCGCTTCTCAGATGAGGGTGAAGATGGGCGCTTCATCATTGGCATTCACTAAAGGTTCGGGTGAGAGGGAAAAGAAGGTTTAGGAGAGAATTCAGGTAAGGAGTTGAATGAAACCCTTAAGTTTTATCAGTTGGGAATGTCAAAAATCATAAAAACACAAACGCGGGAAATCAAATAGCGGTGAAATAAAAATTACCGTGATAAGGGTAAAAATAAAATAAAAATAAAAAAAATTATCATACTTCTCACGGTGAGACAGAAAACTAGCCATCACGGTGAGACAGTTTATAGTCATCACGGTGAAACAGTGAGAAGTTTATATAGTCACGGTGAGATAGTGAGTTGTCAGACCGTGAGCATAAAAAACAGTAACTTAGAAATAGTAAGATATTCATTTATGATTAATCATACCAAGATAATGTATGATGTAGTCTAATATTTCAGTATTTAATGGTTTAGTGAATATATCAGAATGTTGATATTCCGTACCAATGAATTCCAAAGTGATATCACCTTTTTGATAATGATCCCTAAAAAAGTGATGTCTTACATCAGTATGTTTTGTCCTAGAATGAGAAACAGTATTCTTAGAAATATTAATAGCACTTTTGTGGTCACAATTTATTGAGACATGTATGAATTGATATCCATAGTCTAGTAATGTGTGTTTCATCCACAAAATTTTTGCACAACAACTTCCAGCAGCTATGTATTCAGCTTCTGCAGTTGACAATGCAACAGAATTTTGTTTCTTACTACACCATGATACTAGTGACTTGCCTAAAATATGACATGTTCCAGAGGTGCTTTTTCTATCTAGATTACATCCATCAAAGTCATCATCCGAATAACTAACTAGTTCAAATGATTGTCCTTTGGGATAGAACAGTCCTAAATTGGGAGTATGTTTGAGGTATTTGAAAATTCTCTTTACAGCATTTATATGTGACTCTTTAGGGTTTGCTTGAAAATGATCACACATACACACACTAAACATAATATCAGGACGACTAGCAGTCAGGTAGTGTAGACTTTCAATCATTCCTCTATAAGTGGTTTGATCAACAGATTTACCATTTTCATCAATATCCATCTTACAGGTGGTACTCATGGGAGTGTCACTACTTTTTGTGCTATCCAATCCAAAAAGTTTAAAAAGATCTCTAGTATATTTACTTTGAGTTAAAATAATTCCATCATCATTTTGAAAAATTTGAAAACCAAGAACGAATTTAAGTTCACCCATTAAACTCATTTCAAATTCATTTTGCATCATTTTTAAAAAATCAGTACATAAATTATTTTTAGAAGATCCAAAGATAATATCATCAACATAAATTTGTACTACTAAAAAATATTTAGAAATTCGTTTTATAAAAATAGTAGGATTAGCAATTCCTTTTGTAACACCTTTAGAAATTAGAAAAGTACTTAATGTATCATACCAAGCTCTTGGAGCTTGCTTTAAACCATATAAAGCTTTTGATAATTTGAAAATATGATTTGGAAAATTAGGGTTTGAAAAAACAGGTGGTTTTTCAACAAAAACATCCTCAGTAATATATCCATTTAAGAATGCACTCTTGACATCCATTTGATATAGTTTTAAATGTAGATGTGCAGAATAAGCAAGTAAAATCCTAATAGCTTCTAATCTGGCTACTAGAGCAAAAGTCTCCTCATAGTCAATACCTTCTTCTTGACTATATCCTTGTGTAACTAGTCTAGCTTTATTTCTAACTATGTTTCCAGATTCATCTACTTTGTTTTTAAACACCCATTTTGTGCCTATTGTGAAAGTGTCCTTAGGTCTTTCAACAAGATTCCAAACTTTATTTCTTTCAAACTGATTGAGTTCTTCTTGCATAGAAATTACCCAAAACTAATCATTAATAGCATCATCAATGTTTTTAGGTTCAAGCTGTGACAAGAAGGCTTGATGTTCATCCTGATTTCTAAGAGAAGCTCTAGTCTGTGTCCCTCTATCAAGATTTCCTACAACAGCATCTAAAGGATGATTCTTCAGAATTCTAGTTTATCTAGTAATGGTAGGGCTAGAAATTTCAGGTTCATCAACAGGTTGGGAATCAACAGAAGCAGGTTCTGGAAAATTTCCATAACTGGACGTTTTAACTATAGGTCCACTGAATTTATCATTAAGGTTCAAAACAGAGAGATCATCTTCAAGATTTTCAAGAGAGGTTTTAGGCTCATGTGGATCAGTTTCATCAAACTTGATGTGAACAGATTCTTCCACACACTTGGTTCTCTTATTGTTAACTCTATAGGATTTACTGGAAATAGAGTAACCTAGGAAAATTCCTTAATCACTCTTGGATGAAAATTTTTCGAGATTGTCTTTAGTATTAAGAATAAAGACTTTGCAACCAAAGACTTTGAAGTAGTTAACTTTTGGTTTCCTATGGTTCCACAACTCATAAGGGGTCCTCCTAAGAACAGGTCTGATTAAGACTCTATTGATAACATAACAAGCTATATTTACAGCTTCAGCCCAAAAATAAATAGGTAGGTCATACTCCTTATGCATAGTTCTAGAAATTTCTTGCAGAGTTCTATTCCTTCATTCTACTACACCATTTTGCTGGGGTGTCCTAGGGGAAGGGAAATTGTGACTATAGCCATTGTGAGAGAAGTAAGATTCAAATTCATGATTCTCAAATTCACGGCCATGATCACTTCTTAGAGTTCTAATCTTAAGTCCACTATGGTTTTCTACAGATTTTTAGTATTTAACAATGTAAGAACAAGATTCACTTTTGTGAGCTAGAAAATAAACCCAAGTATATCTAGAAAAGTCATCTACTAAGACATAGATAGAGTGCTTCCCATTTAAGCTAGAAACTCTATATGGTCCAAATAAATCCATGTGAACCAACTCGAGAGGTTGAGAAGTTGACACTTCTTTCTTTGATTTGATAGAAACTTTATGTTCCTTTCCCTTTTGACAGGGATTACAAACATTGTCATTTGGAAACTCAAGTTTGGGTAGGTCTCTAACTAAGTTCTTCCTAGTAAGTTTTCTAAGCGAGTGTATATTGCAGTGTCCTAATCTTCTGTGCCAAATCCAAGACTCTTTATAAAAAACATTTAAACAAGTAATATTCTGCTTAGCTAAAGAATTTAAATCAACAACATAAACATTTTCATTTCGCAGGGCAGAAAATACTAAAGCATGTTTAGAATTAAAAACATTGAACGAATCATTTTCAAATTTAACATTAAAACCATCATCACATAACTGAGAAATACTTAACATATTATATTTAAGTCCATTAACAAATAGAACTTTAGAAATTAATACTAAGTCAGTGTTACCAATAAGGCCTAAGCCTATGATTTTCCCTTTAGAATTATCACCAAAGGTGACAAAACCTCCATCAAATCTGACTAAGCTTTTAAAGCATGAGAAGTCTCCAGACATATGTCTTGAACATCCACTGTCCAAGTACCAGGTCTTCCTATAGGAGCTCTTTAAGTAGGTTTCCTACAAAACAGATTTAGATAGGAAATGATTTTGGTACCCAGATCTTCTTGGGTCCAGACAGGTTAGCAATAAAATCTTTTGGTACCCAAATTTGTCTTATGGGTCTCCTGAAAGTTGTAGAATCAACAGACTTTGAAAGATAAACCTTATTAGATCCATAACTTTTAATATAACTAGTTGAAGCATATGAATTTCTAGAACAAGAATTAGCATCATTCTGTCCAGATTTAGGAATAAATCTATTCTTAGTAAACTGTCTCTGTCCATGTTTGTAGCCTATTCGAGTAGTGTATTTTGGTGAAACTTGATTTCCTAGAATTTGAGTTAGTGTATCCTTTCCATTTGTGAATTTCTCTAAATCCTTTCTGATTTGCTCATTATATAATTTCAGTTCAGTGTTTTCTTTATGTAACTGAGCATTCTTTTCCATTTCAATATCAAGATCAGATTTATGTTTAACAGTTAAAGCATAATGTTTCTTTAAACCATTCTATTTTTCTTTCAGCTCATTATAGGTTTCTTCTAAGATTTCACAATATTCAAATAGTTCAGATTTGGACATGTTATCATAGTCAGTATCATCTCCAGAATAATAAGAATTTAAAGCAGGAGTTTCAGCTGTTACCTTAGAAGTGTTTGTCATAAAACACATGTCTGCCTTATTTATGTGTTCAGTTTCAGAGACTTCAGATTTAGTGGAGCTATCCTCAGAAGTGATCCAAGTAGCCTTTATAGCCTTTTTGTACTTACTGTCCTTGTAATCATATTTCTTCTTGAATTTGAGCTTTGCGCAGTCTGCTTTAATATGTCCTTTCCTTTTTCACTCATAACAGACAACTTCATTACTTTTATCTGGGTTTTTTCAATCCTTCTTCCAATGTTCCTTATTGTCATACTTTCCTTTGTAATTTGATTTTCGGAAACACTTCTTATTCCTATAGAACTTCTTAAACCTCCTGTCAATGTGAGCCATTTCAGCATCACTATCAGAAGCACTTTCACTGTCTTCATAGCTTGAACTCTGGTTTATATCGTGAAGTTTCTCCTTATCCTTTTCCTTTGAAGTTGAAGATTTGAAAGAAAAAAACTTTCTTATAGCTTCATCTTCTTCTTCTTGGTTTACCTTGAGTTCTTCCTCATACATCATAAGCTTACTAATGAGTTCTTTAACAGGTAGAGCAGCAATGTCACAAGACTCTCTGATTGAAACAGATGTGCCTCTCCATCGGTCTGGTAAACATCTCAAGATTCTCATAATTTGTTCCTTTGCTGGAACAACTTTTCCAAGTGAATTCATTGTATTGACTATCTCATTAAACCTGAGATACATGTCAGAAATAGGTTCATCAGTATTCAATTTAAAATTATCATATTTAATAGTATAAGTATTTAATCTCATTTCCTTAACTTTGGTTGTTCCTTCATGAGAAATAGCTAAGGTATCCCAAATTTCAAAAGTAGTTTTACAAACAGAAATTTTGTTAAACTCTTCATCTCCTAAAGCACAGTACAGGGCATTCATGGCTTTACAATTATTATTATAAGCAGTCTTTGTAGGTTTATCCCAAGTGGATCTAGCAGTAGTGGGAAGTTTATATTCTGATTCTATGGCAGTCCATATATCAAAACCTATGCTTTCTAAATGAATTTTCATTTTAAGCTTCCATTGGGCATAGTTGGTACCATTGAAGAAAGGTGGTCTGTTAGTAGTAGCACCCTCTAGTCTATTATCCATAACTAGATTTTAGAAAGACAATTTAAATAGAAAAAAATTTAGAACTAACAAAAATTTAAGATCTTTAGAGATGCAACTAAAATCAAAGTTGAAAAACAGAGTATTTCAAAAATCTTTGAACAAACAAAAACAAATCCTTTGATACCAAATGTTGGTCGGAGTGGACACTCAAGAGGGGGGGGGGTGAATTGAGTTCCAATTAAAATTTCTGTTAAAACATTATCTAGTTAAAATCCCCCGATTTATAAAATAAGTTAAACTGTAGTGAATTTATACAGACTATAAATGTTCACTTAGTTTCTCAAAGATTGATTAGGTCACAGTTAGTTTAAACACAAGATCCAACTAACTTTTGAAACTAATCTACTGATTTACAATAAGTGTAAACACATGCTAATCTAACTATCAAAGTATCTTCAAAATAATTTTGTATTTTAATGTAATATCAGTGGAATAAATATAATATATGTCGTATACATTAAACTTAAATAAAAGATGCATAGCAGATATAACAAGAGGTTCAGTCTAAAGTTGAGACTTAGTCCTCTCAAATTTATATAAATTTGATCCACACCCAGGATCGGGGTTAACAACAGTTTACAAAACTGTCCAGGCCACACAGGGACCTCTACCACTATTCTATGTGGGAAAAAAAGCAAAGATCAGGCCACACAAGGACCTCTTCCATAGTTGACATGGGTAAACAAGTTATAAGAGATTTGGAGAGAGAATTTTTATATTCTCGAGTTCAGTGCAGGAGACAGTGTGTGTATAAGAAATACAGAGTACACCATACTACTCTAAAGTTAATAAATAAATCACGTAGAGAAGATATATAAGAGTTTAGAAATCTCTAGTGATTATCAATGCATCTCGGGAATCATTGGATTCAGCAGGAGTGCTTCTGAGTCCTTCTCTGGTTTTTCTGTTGAATAATAGAGTGTCGTAGTTCATCTTGTCTTCTACAGGAGTGAGAATGATCTCTTGATTCATCATTTGTTCTTCAGTGGTGTTGGATTTCATTAATAAGAGTTCTTTGAAAGACTTGAAATCTCTTCCGTTCTCAGGATTGTTCTTCCCGTTCAGCACAGTGCTCTCTGGTGTATGCAAGTTCTTCTCGTTGTACATTCACACTTCCACGTCACTACTTGCGCTTCTTGTACATGTACTGCATTTCAATCTTTCCTATATTCCACAAACTCTGGCAGTAGGAATGATTTCCTTTTCATAGGTATGAGATACGGTTTCCTGTCAAGCCAACAACTAGCATTAAATAACATTAATTGCATTAAAAACAACAAATATGACCGTTAGCATCACTTAAAATAATATTGACAAAAGCTTAAGAAACGGTGTCACAGTGATCATGGAAACAGTGTCTTCTTCACGGTGTCTGATCACGGTGTCTGGCCATAGTGAGTCATTCACGGTGTCTGGGTTACGGTGAGTGGTCACGGTGTCTGGTCATGGTGTCTGGTCATGGTGTCTGTTCACATTGTCTGGTCATGGTGTCTGGTCACGGTGAGTCCTTCATGGTGTCTGGTCACGGTGAGTCCTTCACGGTGAGTCCATACTTGGACAAAAAAATCTGTATTTGGACTAAGACAGTGATATGCAGAATATGAGTTAAGGTTACTCATTAGAGATAATATATGAGATAATTGTAATTATACATAAAACATGTAAAGAGTAATTAACATCCATAAGATTTGTTATTATAAAAACATGATATGCACCTATTATTGAGTTTGAAGAGCATTAGCAAGATGTGCACTGAAGATCAAGAGTAATTAATGGTAATGAGATTTATGATTATTAAAACATTATTAACACATGAGTAGTCCAACAAGGGCCTTAGTGAAAGTAGAAAAATGTTGCCAATTTTTTCTAAATCCACCACATTATAGTGATTTTGGTATGGTAACTTAATGTGATGACATAATGGAATCAATAAAAATCACCTATCACATCTAACAAACTTTTTTATTCATTATATTATAATGAATTTAAGGAGTTTTAACTTATTTCATGATGATTTAAATAATTAACAATCAATGCAATGACATTATCTAATGACTTAAAGGAATTAAAATATTTTAATGCTTTGTGAAATGGTTAATTTAATACTGGAAAAACATTATAGTTATTAAATGCTTATATAATATAGAAAATCATGGATATATAGAGATACCCTTAATGATAATTGATATATTTTTATAATCCATGGATACCCTAGGAGGAAAGATCCCATCTATTTCTCATTAGGGACCAACATCGAACTCATGTGGAAGATCTCATATTTATAGGTGAAAGGTGTACCATTATTTATATTATTTCATTATTAATTTCAAACATATTGATGGATCCTTGTTATTTTTGGATTTTCTTATTATATTACACAGTGTTTATGATAAGTGTTTTCCTATTGAAGCCCTTAAAATTCATCCGTATGCTAAATTTCAACATTCTGCTAAACACAAACTCTGTACAGGTGAAATAATCACCATTCCTACATAATTTTACTACAAATTTATTCATTTAAAATCCAATATTTGTATGAGTAGGCCCTCTAAAATCTGTTACATTTCATGTTATTATGTAACTATATCATTTATTAATCCAAAGGAAATCACCTAATAATATTACACCCCTTGGGGTTCCCTAAAGTTGAGGGGTTTTTCATGTTTTTGGGGACATCCAAATTTGACTATACCTAGAGTACCCTTCTATATATGAATGGGATTCGAAAACCATAATTGCATCAATATATGTATTACCATTATAGGTAAAATATTACTCTTGGGAAGTGATTCTTGATGTCTCAGATGTTGATACAAACCTTTATCCATCCATTTTTCTACTAAATAAAGATTGTATTTTCAAGACATTTGGGATACTAAACCTCAAAAATTAAATAGGAATAATTCAATTTATATACTTTTGTATTCATTATCGTGCCAAGTAATGGCTATATCTTACTTTTTTAATGTTTTTAACAATAATTATTTGATAGAATTCCATGATAATGAACAATAACAAAGGGATCCACTCTTATAATTTTAGCATAATTCTAAATAAAGCTATCCAAGTGTTTCTTAATGAAAATGAGGTATCTATGATATTTCTTAGGATACATGGTTATGATAATTAGAATATGTATTATATATTCCTTATTTCTTATATTCAATTTTCTAATCTCAATATATATTACTAAAACACCTTCTATTAAGGTTGGTGGAAAAGTAGGAAGATCCTATTTACTAAGTTCAAGGGTGGTAGAATATTTATCATCCTCTTTAATAGAATTTAGTATGTCACATAATCACTATATGTTTCAAATTTATTTTAATTATTGTACAATATATGTCATTTAGTATATATAGATATCATATTAATGGATAAAAATCTCACAAAACCTTGGTATTTTATTTATGATGTTTCTCTTTAAAAATAGTTTTTCTAGGGTGTTTTTAATGAGTTTTAGTAAGACCAACTTTCTATTAATAATGTGGCATATAGTTTTCCACTAAAATGGGTTTTAGGTAAGTACCCTACTTCTTTTCCATGCTATAGGTTAGTTGAATGGTTATATTTATCTATACATTGAAAATATAAGAGGTTATTAAGGGAAATAATTTCCCATGGTTTTGAATATAAGAATGATTCTAGATTTATCTTTATTTCCTCAATTAAATGAATATATAGAATGAATATTTCCTTCAAATCCTTTCAATAATTATTAGAGAAAAATTCTAGTCGTTTTGAATCTATAGCCTCAATTTTTCTCTATGTTTGATATTTAATTCCTTCTATTTTGTAATAATCAAAATAAATATACAATGTTTCCCATGAGATAGAAATGGAAATATCACCATAAAACTCATATATTTACTGGATGATATAGTGGTTTAAACATTGGTGATGTGATGATAGAAAGAATCTATCTTGAGGACCCATATCCAATGATATAAAAAAATTCACAAAAACTGTCAAGTTCATTACCCATTCACCAAGTACTAGCAACTATTTATGGGGGATATAATATAACCATTGAGGAAATTAAGTGTAATATAATAAAATAAACCACTATATATATATATATATGTAAATACAATTTTATTTGAAAATGAGAACCAATCCTTATAAAAATATTTAATAAAAACAAGTATCATGGGGAATAAATAGAAACAAAAACTAAGTCACAAGAACCTAAGGTAGATTAATTACAAAAATATACCTAGGATAAAAAATCCAATAATGATTCTTGGATAAACATCATAAAAACCCATCATGAGCATAGTTCCTAGGATTTATCATTTATGAAAAATTTATCCATTATTTTTCACACAATATGGAAAAAAATTGACACACACAATGGAATGTGTAGTTAGTGGTGAATAACACTTTAGTCATTATAATTTATATGAACCACATCAATGTATTCACATATATGGTTAATTAAAAACCATGAAATGATTTCTATTTTGGAAAAAATTACCAATCTATAGTTTAAGAGTTCATAAATCCTTCTATATAATAATAATAAATTCCATGTCTTCTTACTAAAGAATTCATAATACTGAAACATAAAAAATCCTAGTATGTATATCATAGAAAAAAACTATTCTACAATTTAATGAATTATAAGAAAGATGATACATAAATAATAATTTATCCATACATAAAGTAAAAAAATATTACATTTTTTCCTTAATTTTTTCCTATTTATTATAAATATAGAGAAAAACATTATTTGATGAAATCTTTTACATACAATTATTTTAAAGAAACCTGTTTTAAGAAAATCAATTAAAAACAAAATAAAAATACATAGAATCATAACCAACCAAGAAAGGAATAGGAGGCACTAATCCTAGATGGTTTCTTTTGAATTATCCATAAGTTGTCAAGTCAAAAACCTTAGTAATACTAAACACCTATCTTTATCATTTAAATTCAACCATTGGATTTTTAGGTGAGGTTTGAGAGCCAGTGGGTGGATTTTCTGCTCAAGTGATGAATGGGAGTTTTGGGTGTAATTTGAAGTTTTATGGATTATTTTTTCCACAAACATGGTCTAGTTTGAATAGATTACTGAAAAAAAAAATTCCTTATGAGGATCTGGGTATTTTTCATAAATTTTAATCTTACGTGGTTTGGAAATAAAGGGTTGAGCATAGTTAAGTTCAACAAATATAGATTTTAGAAGAAAATGTTGTTGGTTGAGTGCCTTATAGGTATAGGGAATGTGAATTTTATTAAATGAATCAAAAAAATATTTATTTTACATAATTTCCATAAGATAAACAATACATCTCCTAAAATAATCACATAAATTAAAGAATGATAGATTTAGTTTATATGAGGACCAGTTAAATAAGAAATTTATTTTGTAAAACATATAAAAATTTCTCTACAAACACAACATGTAAGACTCCCCCATAGACTTCTCATGAGATATACCCATATTCATAACTTGGGGAAGGGAAACATAAGAAAGGGTGGTATCAAACCATAGAGACACATAATTTTTATATATAGATATTACACCTTAATAGATAAATATTCATTATATAACATTATGTTCCATTCCAAAATCATGTAGGCCTAGTTCCCTTGGAGACTTGGATACAAAAGCAAATAGTTTATAAGTGTTCTACATCATTTAAAACTATGATATTCATAAATAGAACCCTTATTAGTTATTTCATACATAATATCATTCTTCATAACCTCGGTAAAGGAAACATAATAAATGGGATCCTCATATGCTCAGTACTGGGAAAAAAGGGAGATATCAACAAAACACGAGAATAAGGGAATGAGGACTTGATAATAACATTTCAAAACCATAATCTATATATCATAGATCAAAAAAATGATACATGGAATAACTCATAGAATTTAATAAGACATGAATAATAAATTAATAAAAAACATTATTCATGAGAGCATAATATTGGTATAACATATTAATTTATGGCATACACTTAAGTATAGAAAATTTTATGTCAATGCTACCCACCAAGGCATTCATAACAAGTTAACTAGGGCTAACCATCCATGTACCATCTTGGAACATGGTATAACATCCCTTGTACTCTCTTTTGGGCTTGGGATAAACTCTTTATACCCTATTTTGGGAATGGTATAACCCCTTATTTACCCACTTTTTCTAGTCTTGGTATATCCTCCCATGTACCCACTTTTTTCAGGCATGGAATAACCTCCCATGTACCCTTTGAGATCATAGAACATTAGTCATTACCAAATACCTTGGGAAGATATATAATTCCATAACCACCCATGACATAGTGAAAATCATATATATGTGTTCCACAAAATTCATAAAACATTCATCATACCATAACTCCTAGAATGGAATTGGGTTTCATAAATATTTCATTATCACATAATATATGGAAAAGAAATGGGTTCCATAAATATTAATTCATTATAATCATAAACCATATATAGAATGAATATGGACGATTTCATTGAATCAAATCCCTAGTAGTGATAAGGACGCATTAAATAATGACATATTAGATGTAAAATGATTATAGAAGATCGCTTAGAAAATTGATTTAGGAAATTATCATTTTTAGTTTTGAAATCACATATTTTTAATACAAAAAATCCCAACATATTAAGGAAAAACTTTTCTATGAAAATAAAATTTATAAACTATAAATTATATTTTGAATATTTTTGTTTTCATGACATAAATAAATTTAGTTCATGTTGTATACGTTAAAACAAAGATTCCTTTCCAATTTTCGGTAAAAAGTCAAAAGTTCCTTGTTGGAAAAAGAAAGAAAATATTTCATTTAATTTTTTTTTAAAACTAAATAAATCATGTAAATATATTTAATCAATAATTGGATAATATAAAAAATATTATCTAACTTTTTTTATAAAACATGTTCATGAAAGTGAAATTATCTTTAACTGAAGTTATAAATAGAGTTGGATATCTTTAACATTATTTTTTAATATTGATCACATAAAGAGAGAAAAATGAAATTAAAAAATTAATTTTCCTAAAATAACTATGTTATAATAAAATTTATGATTTTATTGAGAAACATTTCATAATAGTTCTTTTTCAGAAGCATAATCATAATCAATCCTAGTAAATATTGATATTTTTATATAAAAATATTACCGCGATGGTGACTTTTGAATAATAGTCCACAAGAATGAAAGAACCTTATATGGATATTAATATAACATAATTTTCATGATATGGATCAAAAAACACATTCATGGGTAGTATATACACAAAAATATTAAATTAGTGGTGAAAATGGTATGTGTCCCACACAAATAAAAGTGAGATGAAAATATCTTACATCAAGTCTCGAATTTCTTCATACATGTTCAATCCTCCGATAAAAAACATTATTCTTTTTATAAATATATTATATAACCATAATAATATATATAATAATATATATGGTTTACTTATAACTTTTAACAGGATTTTATTAATAACTCTATTAAAATCATTGTTCTGGGTGATAAATGCTTCATTTTTTCATGTATGTTTTGGTTTGGTAGGTTTGGTCCTCATATATTGATTATGGATCCATAATCACCATAATATTAATCCTGATATAAATATTATATATTTCTTATATAAATTTTTATATTCATCTGTAGGATTTAGAGATTTAAAATGAATTACATCATTCATGGAGACATGAGATCATACAGACACCTAAACATTGTTTCCATTTTCCAATGGATGGAAAGAATGAATGGTTTATAATAATTAAACTTCATATAGAAATTTTTATATAATATATGCCATATATATTCATTAAAAATATCTTTATGAAAAACCACACCAAATTAAAAGGAAAAACATATCACATCCCTTTGTGGATGTGGTAGACCACCCGTATGCACGAGCAACATTAACATTTTACAACATATTGGAAGGTAAGAGGGTAGATGGGATATTATAATTCATAAGTATAATTAGGACATAAATATAATATATAATTTAAAAAATCATTATATCCCTCTATTATAGGAGGTGATGGAAAAAAATACACCTATTCGTGAGGAGGTATTTTGTTGTACACAAGAAGGGCGGTTTCGTTTCCCATTTGATAAAATAAGAGATGGATATAGGTCCCTAAATTAACATATTAAGCTCAAAATATATGTAATATACCTATATTATTATATAAACATGGTTGAAGATTATTTTATGTAGTTGGAAGAATAAATAAAACTAAAACTCGTGGTTAAAGACTATACCTTATATTTAGAGAACCTCTTTAGGTTTACGCCAATAGATTTATTTGGAGCGATTATTAATAATAAAATCTTATTATACAAGTTAAATTAATTTTGGAAGGAATTTTTTTAGTGATTTTTCAAATAAAAATTATTTTTATGTGTGAAGTGGATTGGAAAGGGGATCCATTTTATAATTGAGGAGAGTGGCACACTTACAAATTTTCAATATTTTACAACAATTCCATGTCTCTTTTCTAGAAAAAGGGAACTAAAATGGCTCATTATAAACCCTTATATGATATAAGCTTTTACAATTCCCATATAATATTAATTAGACCCTTTTTCATGTCATTTTATTCATTATCTCTTTTGGTTAACCACTGATAAACCTATTTTAACCAACCGCCGTAATAAAATTTTACTATTCATTTTGACCAAAAAATAATTTCTAATTAATAAATAAAATTATTTATTCTTATTCCAAATAAGGAATATAATTTAAAAAAAAATTAACTCACATAATTGGTATAATTTACTTTTAAATTAAACTCGTTGATGCGATGCAAAAGCGGGTTTCCAAAGAATATGTTTGTATGAGTATAAAAATATTTTATAGAAAAAATTTTCATGAAACTGATTCAAATGTAAGAAATTATATTAATAATATTATAATTGAACAAATATAACTATTCATACATTATAAAATAATATATTACTTTTTAAATTCATTAAATGAAAAGGCAAGTTTTGATAAAAATAAGAAATTTTCACTATTCATCAAAAATTTAATCATTTCAAAAAATTATAAAAATTAAATATAATATAATTATTATATTTTGATTTTAAAAATGAATTATATTTTTTAAAATTCATTTTATAAATTTGATATAATTTAATTTTAAACTAAGTGCATAAAACATGATGAACCTGTTTTTTTAATATCTTTTTCAACATAAAACTACATTTCCTCTTATCACATTATAGAAAAAAATAGATGAATTTTATAATTTTAGAATTAATATATCACATATATGTTCAATTAAAATAATTCAACAATAGTAATTAATTTAATTTAATAAGATAGAAACACGATATGCATATATAAACCAATTTTTCAGAAAAACATACTTTTACTTTCAAATGATTTTTTTTCTATTCTAATAAACTGAATGAAAAGGAATTTATTTTATACATTTTTAAACCATATAATTTCCATAATTTAGTTATTAATATTTATACTCACCAATTTAATGTCTTCTATATAATTTTTACATTAATTAATACTATTTTAATAGTTTACCGTGCTTAATTGAAAGTTGTTATTGCGCGTAGTGAAAGATGTTGAAGAAATTGAATTTATGTGAAAAAATATTTCATAAAATCTTTGGGTGTTTCATTCTATCGCATATAAAATGATATTTTCCCAATAAATGTTTTTTCAATGAAAGAAACAACCAAGGATACTTCTTCTACATTATATCCTTAGGTTCAAATGTAGTTTCCTCAAATTGGAGGTTTCACCACAAAACTTTGACCAAGGGAGTGGTATTATTTTGTAGAACAATTGGCATGACTCATCCCTCAGGTCCTGAATCGTGACTACCCTAAGTACGCCTTCCAAAGGCTAGGGGTTGGAAACTAGAACTAGAAATACATTTCCCAAAAATGGGATACCATTACCTTAAACACTGAACACACACACGTGCCAATGAAACACAATGAAAGAGTAAGGTGCAACCACACTAGATACCACAACTAAGTGTAAGGATAAATATTGAATGTAAAGGGGTCGGAATACAATACCAACTTAATGTAAAACTAAAACAGCTCCTAGAATTGTCCACTAAGGATCCTACCTGAAAGGTAGGTATAGATCGTCTCTACTGCTATCCACATTAGGCAAAATACTCTGTGTACCACCTGGTCTAGGCTACCTCAAGTCTCAGCCAAGTTTCTCATCGTCTGGAAAAGAAAAAACAAGGTATGGGTGAATCCCATGTAGCGGTGAGTATAAAAATACCCAGTGGGGACCACGAGACTTTTGAACGTATCACAGAATTCCACAAAATAAAACCAAAAAAACATGATCTCAATCACAAAGCACAAAGCAATAGACATAGCTCAAACCAGGTTTAAGTGAAGTATAAAAGTGTAGATTATTAGTACAGAAATTAGATCGTATTATTCCATTGAGAGGCACTAATACTGACCATACTAAGTCTCACCTACATAGGATCGATAGGTAAAAACCCCTACTAACTCACACAAGATCCGACCCTCCATGGATCGATAGGTAATAACCCCCGCTGACCCAAATAGGATCAGACCCACATAAGATCAGAATGTGAAAACCCACACAGGATCGCTGGGCACTGACCCACATAGGATAGGCATGGGATGACCCACAGAGGATCAATAAGAATTGTCCCACACCAGATCTGACCCACACAATATCAATAGCTGATGACCCACACAAGATCACTCGGTACTAACCTCCGTATGATCTATCTCCAACCTCTGCCTCACTGCCAGCCACTAGATTCTCGCTTATAGTACTCTTGATTCTGGGAGAACAACTCCTCAATACATTGATCATATTTCAACTAGAATGAAGTCAACTAAATAAGTAACATGATGATTTATCACGTAATAAGGGTTCCAATGCAACAGATGGTGCTTCTACCAGACGCCCGGTCTATAAGTTATTAGAATTTTAGTTGCGAGGCATCAGTTGAATTCTAAGTTGATCCAACCTAGAAATATTCTAACATTATCTAAATCACTCATGTAGTATCTCAAAAGGAACTTCTCACTCCACGGATCCCATCACTATAGGCAGTTTTTCAAACGAACGTCTGGTTTACAAGTTATGGTCGGTTAAGCGTTCTTGGGACCGAGGGGGTCCAAGTCCAGTCCAAACCGATCAGATCGACCCGTCCTAGCTTGACCTGGTTCAAGTCAACCCAAACCACCCTGGTTCCAACCCTTCCTGGTCCGAAGCTGCTTGGGTCGTGACGGTCTCAGCCTGCTGGGCCGCAGCGGGCCCAATCTGTTGGGTAGCGGACCGGCCCAGCCCATGGGCTGGGCGTGGCCCGCTATGCAACGCAGTACGGTCTATTGGTGTACCCCATGCGGGGTGCATGGTCTGCCTGACCAATGGTTCAAAAGATCCATTAGGCCCCCTTCAACTAGAAGTGCCATGTGGCATCACTGCCTGGTCCGCGAGACCCGTAGGACTCGGGTCCTCCATGCCTTTGTCGCGGCTTGGAGCGGCGGATGGCTTCAACGCGATGGTGCACCACCACTTCCTCCATAGTCATCCGAGGGTTGACCGCATTTTGTAGTATTCATGAGATAATGGCACGTCTCCCCTCAGCGGCGTAAGACGGCACGCCACCTGTTGCCACCGCTATCGGCCGATGTCGTCCACCACTGTCGCTCGTCGGCACCGGAGGATCTTCCTCGAGGCTCTGGCGATGCTCCGGAGCTCCGTTCGTGATTCCAGACACACCTATGATGTTCTTGGGAATCCTT
Organism: Viscum album; assembly: GCA_963277665.1. Lineage (NCBI taxonomy): Eukaryota > Viridiplantae > Streptophyta > Magnoliopsida > Santalales > Viscaceae > Viscum > Viscum album. The sequence goes on from OY728141.1 coordinate 1,990,490,145, forward strand.
ATTCATTTTGCGCCTCCTGGTTTCAAGTTTCTGTAAAATTGGAAAAACCCGCATCCCAATAACGCAATGAAAAACAAGCAGTGGAGGGTATGAGCCCTGTTCGTTTGGCTCGAGATCTCTTCATTAAAATTATAACATGTGGGAGTAAATTATTCATCACCTTAAAAATAATAATGATATACCCCATTCAAGTCCCCCACAACGACCACCCACAAATTCAATAATGAGGAAAACAATTTGGGGAATTTCTTGAATTAATTAACAACCCATACCTTGAGATCCACTGGAGGTGTTGTGGTTGCGGCGGGAGGAGAATCCATGTTGGATGGAGTTTTCGGAGTTCTTAAATCCTTGATCTTTGCCGCCCAAGCTCTCATCCTATGTTAGTGGATATTGTGGCAGGACTTCTCTAGAGTTTCCTTGCTTGAAGCGGTCATGCCAAAACCCCACCCCGAGCTCCATTTAAATAGGAGGGGGAATGGTGGGTAATGCCTTGAGGGATTAATGAGGTTCATTAAATAAATTAATGATCCTATATTAATTCACAATGGTAGAGTTACCCAGTTGATGATTCAAGCCATTTAATGGCTTGAAAATCCATCGATCCCACCACCATCGCTTATCCATTGGAGAAAAACAAATAAAATAACAATTACATTTTATTTTACTCTTCTTTAAAATGTCCAAAAACTAACTTTTCTCCAAACCTACTGTGGTCGAAGTGAAGCCTTCCTTAAGGGAATACTGGCACTACGGATTTAATGGTATCCGTGGATTTTTAATCTGAGCATCGGTTCAAAAGATAGAAAATGTCACCCACGCATTTACTGAACGTACCTTAAAAAAATTTCATCAATTCTATCTGGGCATACCAGGTCTCGGAATCACACGCCGTCAATTTCCACAGACTCGTAATAATCCCAAATAATTTTTAAAAAAAAATTACATTGTATTTTCAGGTCTTTATAGTCTCTTACATTAGGTATTTCTTTCTTCTAAAGCTTCAACAAAACTAGGGAAAAATGGGGGTATTGAGCACACATCTGAGCCTCCTACTCCCGTATTCTCTCCTAGAGATTCACGTTCTACCAACGAACTCGCACCAGAGGAATTGACCGCCCATGAAGGACTCACTCCTATCAATCCTCTATCTCCACCAGGAACTTCGCAAACATCGCCACATCGTTGATGTCTAGTTTTCCCCTGTCGATAATGAGGGATGGATCATGCATGTATATCCTCAGTTGCGACATGTGGAAAAAATTATTCACCCGAAGTATCTTTGCGGGAATATCTAGATTGTATGACACCTCGCCTACTCTGCTGAGGATCTGGAAAGGTCTGATGAACCTCGGAGATATCTTGTCGCCCTAGCCAAACCTCTTTAATCCTCGTCAGGGTTATACCAGTAAGAAGACAGGGTCTCCCTCTTCAAACTCCAAGGGTATCCACCTCTGGTCAGCATAAGACTTCTACCAGATCTGTTCATTCTTTATCCAATCCAAGATGACATGCACCTTCTTTGTGGTAGCCTATACAAACACTAGACCCATAGGTGTTAACTCCCCTGGGTCTGTCTAGCAAAGAGGTGATCTGCATGGTCGCCCATCCAAAGACTAAAATTGGTCCATGCCAATGGGGGAGTGATAACTATTGTTGTATGAAAAATCCACCAGGGGAAAGTGGTCTTCCCAACTATGCCTGAAATTGAGGACACATGGAAGAAGAAGGTCCTCGAGGGTCTGTGTCATCCGCTGTATCTAACCATCAGTCTGAGGGTGAAAGGCGGTTCTCAAGCGTAGCTAAGACTTGAACACCTCCAACAATTCCTTCCATAAGCAGGATGTAAAATGAGAATTTTGATCTGAGATGATTATTGATGGAACCCCCAGAATCCACACAATATCCTACATGCAATTGAATCCCATGCCCTCTACTGATCCCTACTCTCAGATGTGTAGGAAGTGTGCTGACTTGGTGAGTCAGTCAGCGGTAACCCAGATGGAATCATGGCCTCTAAAAGTACGTGGTAGCCTCCTCATGAAGTCCATGGATATACCATCCCACTTTCACTTTGTTACATTAAGTGGATGAGTTATGCATGCTTGTGCCTAATGCTCAGCCTTCACTTGCTAACAAGTGAGGGGTTGGGGTACAAACTTTGACACTTCTTTCTTCTTCCCTTGCCTGCAGTACTAGCGTAGAAGGACCTGGTACATCTTCTCCACTCTAGGACGTACCACCAAAGGGGATGTATGGAACATTCTCAAAACCCCCTCCCATAGCATCGCTATTACCATAGTGCATCCTCTAAAGAGAAGGACATGCTCCACACCTTCAGAAAATCCATTAGGAGCCTGTCCTGAGAATATCTGAGCATGTCAGTCCTTGCAGTCTATGACCCTAAGCTGAGCCTCCCAAACTCGCTAATGATGTGGGGGAGTGATAGTCATAGACTAGAGGTAAATTTATCCATCTCTATCCACAAAGTATATCTGAAACACTACTATATACTATGTTGCCTTACTCAGAAACTATAGACCAGACCTCCTGTAGAGTGTGTCTGCTACTACGTTCCCCTTACCATGAGTATAGACTATCTCAAAGTCATAGTCCTAGAGGGACTCTAGACATCTTTTTTATCTTAGGTTCATGTACTACAATGAGAAGATATACCTGAGACTCTTGTGATCAGAGTAAACAGTAAATCGTTCACCCATCAAATAGTGTTGCCACATCTTCAGTGGAAGGACTACTACTACTAACTTCAGTTCAGGTGTAGCATAGTTCTGCTCATGTTGTCTCAACTGCCATGATCCATAAGAGATCACCTCTCTCTCCTATGTTAGGAAACAACCTAGTATGGTCCATGTTGTTTCATAGTAGACTACATACACAACGCTGTCTTCTGGTAGCTTCAAGATGGGGGCACTCGGCAGTCTCTACCATAGCTCCTAGAAACTCTTCTGGAACATCTCTTTCAACAAGAAAGGATACCCCTTCTTCATCAAAGCTGAAAAGGGTGATTCTACCCTGGAGAAGTAAGTTACAAATCTCCAGTAGTACCCATCCAATCCTAGAAAACTACGCACCTCGGTCACACTCCTAGGTGGATCCCAAGCAAGCACTGCCTCTATCTTCTCTGAATCCAAGGAAACTACAGCTTCTGAGATAGCATTCCTAGGGAGTGGAATTACTGTATCCTGAACTGGAACTTCGAGAGATTACCATAAAGATGGTGATATCTGATTGTATCTATAAATATCTCCAGGTGTGTGGATTGCTCTTCCTCTGATGCTGAGTATATCAATATGTCATCAATGAAGTCCACAACAATGCGGTCAAGGTATGGCTGGAAGATCCTATTCATGATCCCCATGAACACTGATGGAGTGTTGGTCACACCTAAAGGCATCACCAAGAACTCGTAATGGACATAACAATATTTTAAGGCTATCATTGATATGTCCTTGTCCTGTAATCTAAGCTGATTATAGCCTAATCCGAGATATATCTTTGAAAACCATCATTCTCCCTTCACCTGGTCGAAGAGATCATCGATCCTCAAGAGTGAATACTTTCTCTTCTGTTCACCTAGTTCAGGTGCTGATAGTCCACACAAAGCCTCAAGCTCGCATCCTTCTTCTTGGTGAACAAGATCAAGGATTCCCATGGAGAAACACTGGGCCATATGGACCCCTTTCCCGACAAGTCCTTCAGCTATACCTGAAACTCTCAAAGATCCAAAAGATCCATCTGATATGCTGGTGTAGATATCGGTGCCATCACATGGTACAGGTCGATGTAAAATTCTACCTCTCTACACAGAGGTAGTCCTAGAACATCATCAGGAAAGACATCAGCATATTGGTCCACCACTATAGGATAGCTCAGACTCCTCAAGTCAACTGATCTGAGGTTGAGGCTACCCAACTGATGAGTAATCGGTTGTACACTACTATAAGAAATCCCATACTATGCTGCAAAGGTTTCCTTCTCACCGGTGAAGGTAAACTTGATCCCATCTTCATGGAAACACCATACATTGTCCCTGAAATAGTCGATCTGAGCATTGACTGTGGGTAGACATTCCATACCAAATATGATGTCGTAAGTCCTCGATGCTGCTACTAGGAGATCACAGTCGATGCTATCACCTCTTAGAGTGAGCCCACACTACCTTCACCATTTTATAATTGTTGAATCTTCTCTCATAGTAGTATCTAATAGTAAGGATCGAGCCAATGGATCCATCAGAACCTTAGAGCTCCAAATGAGTGTTGGGGTAATGAAAGATTGACTAGAACATGTGTTTATAATAACTACATCTTGGGTGGAATAGACATAGATCATACCTCTTATCATCTTTGGAGCACTGCGGTTGTAGGCATTAGCTACCTAAAGCTATTATCACCCCTATCCACCTACTTCCTATAGTCGGGGTGGACCTCCTAGTGGCGGCGGTTGTAGAACCTCATATCATTGCCCACCGCCTGCTATACAGCCTAATCCTTTAGCGCATCTGCCACCCTAAAGACCTCCACGCTCATATATCTTCCTCTGCCTTGGTAGTCCCTCGACCATATGCTAATCGTCGGTACGATGGGGCAAGAAATCGTGAGCCATGTGGCCCTACTCACTGCATGTGAAGTACAGTCTCTCTCCCATCTGACCTTCTCTGCCTCGCGAGCTCCGCACCTCCCACCCTGCATCTCGGGGTCATCCACCAGTGGTTCTGGCCAGCTTGGACCTTTGAGTCATCTATATACTACCTCCTATAGATTAATCGGCTACCTGTTGTCCAGTGGTGCCTCTCACCATTAGTTCCTGCTCAGATATAAAGCTCCCCAGCAGTAATGCTCACTCAATCACTCTAGCCTACATCGGGATATTCAGCGATATCATCGACGCTATGATCTCTGGTCGGAGACCCTACTCAAAGGTATAGGCCCTGAAGAATGGGTCATGTACCATGTTGCTGGAGGATCATGAGAGGTCAGTGAATCTCTCCGAGTACTAGGTTACTGTCTGGATTCCATTCTATAAGTGTAGCAACTCATGGATACACACTGAGTGTTTTTTCCTTGGAAAGAACTCCACCCTGAAGAGGCTCTCAATGTCTATCCAAGTGAGTCTTGCATTCTCATGTGTTTGAAGTTTTATGATTTACCATATCTCTATTGTTCACTAGAAAAGGCTATTATATTGGATAACCATATGCTCTTATGGTGGCTCAACCAAGTGAAATACTCTACCCACAGCCTCCATCCAATCCTTAGCTTCCTGGGGATCTTTCTCGACTTGAAACCTCAAAGCCCTCTATCTCTGGAACTTGTGCAATGCGCTCAGTCGGCGTTCATGATCTGATGGTGGGGCTAGTGGAATACACATCCCAATGGGTGGTGTTGTTGTTGGTTCACCACTCGAAGGAGCTACAATGGTAAGAGGGCTCTGTACCGAAGCCTCATCTCTTAGTGGGCTGTCATCTTGTACTCTCCCAGGAATCCGGGATGGATGTCATCCAGGTGGCATCCTGAAAAAAACAGGTGTTCCATGGTCAATAATTTATACCTAGTGAGCTGACTCAAAAGAGATCAAAGTAAAAACATTTCCAAAACACATGAAATCAGTGTTTTTTTGGCACCGAGTCAGATTTCAAAATTCAGGGTCCTAGTGTGTGGATAAGCCAGCCATTGCACCAGCATTGGACTCCCCGAACTAAAAATCGTACTAAAAAAACTTATCACAATGGCCCCATTAAAATCTCATAATCCTAGTTCTTCATTAAAACCACTCTTTGATACCACTTTTTCATGAACATTCCCTTGGGCCCCATGTCATGACTGCCCCAAGCCTGCCTTCCAAAGGCCATGGGTTGGAGACTAGAACCGGAAAGGCATTTCTTGAAAATTGGAAGGCATTTCTTCAAGACCTATACAAACACACACATGAAAGTGAATCACAATGGAAGAGTATGGTGTAACCACACTAGATACCACAACTGAGTGTTAGGATATTTAATAAAAGTAAAGGGGACTAAATACAAGCCCAACTAAAAGGTACAACTACAACTGAAAAATATATAACGGCACCTAGTATCATCCACTGAGGATCCTACCTGATGGGTAGGTACAGCTCATCTCTACTTCTCTCTGCCACATCCAATCTCCTCCATGTACTGCCTTGTCCTGGTTCCCTTAAGTCTTAGCCAAGCTACGCATCATCTGCATAAGACACAACAAGGTGCAGGTGAAGCCCATGTAGGGTTGAGTATAATAATACACAGTAAGGACCCAGAGACCCCCGAAGGCCTCACATAATTTCAAAAAGGAAAACCACATGGCATGATCTCAATAACAAAGAAAAGAAGAAATATACACATCTCAAACAATGTTTAAGTGATGTATAGAAGTACAAATGATTTGTCAAGAAGCTAGATAATATTATTCTGTCTAGAGGCACTGCTACTGACCATACAAAGTCTAACACACATAGGATTGATAGGTAATAAATTTCGTTGACCCACATAGGATCCAACCCTCCCAGGATTGATAGATAATAACCCCCACTGACCCACACAGGATCTGACCCGTGTAGGATTTGTATGCGCTGACCCACATAGTATCGTTGAGTGCTAACCCAAACTAGATCTCACCCACAGAGGATTGATATGCGCTGACCCACATAGGATCGTATAACGCTGAACCACATAGGATATGACCCACAATGGATTGATAGGTGTTGACCCACCCAGAATCGCTCAGTACTAATCTCTGTAGGATCTGTCTCAAACATCTGCCTCACTGCCAGCCACTAGAATCCTACTCATAGTACGCTTGATTTTGGGAGAACCGCTCCTCAAGAAACCAGTCGTATTTCAACCTAAAAAAAGTCCCAAAAATAAGAAACCCAATGATTTTTCATGTCATAAGGGTTCCAATGCAATAGACAGCGCGTCAACCGGACGCCTAGTCTTTAAGTTATTGGAATTTTAGTAATGAGGGCCCAGTTGGATTCAGAGTCCTCCAACCCAGATATACACCAAAATTCACCAAAAATCTTGTGGAGTATCTCAAAAGGACCATACCACTCCAAGGATCCCAGTGCCACAAACGGTTTATCAAATGGACATCTGGTTCGCAAGTTATGGTTAGTTAAGCATTTCTAGGCCCAAGAGGGGTCTGGGTCCAGTCCTACTTGATTGGAATGACCCAAACCACCCTGAGTGAAACCCTCCAAGGGTCCAAACCGGCTTGTCCTGAATCAGGATGGGTCATCCCGATTGGGTTGGGCCACGGTGGGCTTGGCCTACTGGGCCGCAGCCCGGCCTGCTCGCCCGCCACGCCCGGGTTGCGCAGTCTGCCTGCTAAATGGTTCAAAGGAGTCATTCAACCCCCTTCAATCAGTGGCACCACATGGAACTGCCACATGGTTTGAGGTACCTGTAGGACTTGGGTCCCCTTTCTTTCATCACAGCTTCGAGCCAAGACTTTGATCAATGCGGCGCGCGATGGTGCGCCGCCTCTGCCTCTGTGGTCGGCCAAGGGTTAGCCACCTTCTACAGCCGCTACGACATGATGTCTTGGTGCACAACAGCATGCCTCCTGCTACCACCACAGCCAGACAATTCTGGTAGATCTTTTTCGGGGCTCTGTCGATGCTCCAGAGATCCGTTATTCATTCTGGATGTGCCTAAGATGTTCTTAGGAAGCTGTTGTCATTGTGTACCTCTCGGTTTCAAGGTTCGGTTAAGTTGGAACAACCCACCTCTAAAAAATGCAATGAAAAAAAGTGTCAAAGGGTCTGTTCATTGTTTGTTTAGCTCATGCCCTCTACTTTATCATTATAATGAGTGGGAGTAATTTATTCATCATATTAAAAAATAATGATAAACCTTGTTCAATTCCCCCGCAGTGACCACCCACAAATTCAAGACCGAGGAAAATAATTAGGGAATTTAATTAATTAATTAACAACCCCTACTTTGAAATCTTCTGAAGGAGTCACAGTTTTAGTGAGAGGAGTGTCCGTGTTGGATGGAGTCTTCGGCGTTCTTCTATCTCGTATCATTTCCTTCTAAGCTTCTATCCTTCATCGGGGGATGTTGCCACTAGATTTCGCTAGAGTATCCTCATTTGAAGATTTCGTGCTAAAACCCCACCCTAAGCTCCATTTAAATAGGATAGGGAATGGCCTGAAACACATTGAGGAATTAATGAGGTTCATTAATTGAATTAATGAACCTATTTTAATTCACAGTGGTGGAGTTACTCAGTTTATGCATTAATCCATTAAATGGCTTGACACGTCACCAGTCCCACCACCAGCACTCATCCATTGGAAAAAAAGAAATAAAATAATGATTACAAGTTATATTACTTTTATTTAAAAAGTCCAAAAACTAACTTGTTCTCCTGACCTACTGCGGTTGAAGTGAATCCTTCCTTAAGTGAATCTCAGGGTTACGGATTCAATGGTACCATGGGATTTTCAATCCGAGCACTGGTTCAAAAGATTGAAAATTCCGCCTTTGAGTTTACTAGATTTACCTTTAAAAAAATCATAAAAATTCATTCTAGGCATACCGGACCTCAGAATCACATTCCGTTAATTTTCGTAGACTTTTTATAATCCCAAATAATTAAAAAAAACTACATGGAATGTTTAGTTCTTTACAACTTTATCTATACAAAAAATAATATCTATAATTTTCTCCACATGAGAGAGATCATACTACAGTGGTATGTTATGCATTCATATCATAGGGCATAGAAAAAAAAATATTTTCCTAATACATCATAAATGCTTACTAGAGTTATCTCACATAATGATCATTATTGTCGGTTAAATTAAAAACTATATTCAACTTAATCTAATTATTTTTTTAAAATATTTTATTGAAATCCATGTTTTTTCTTAAAGAAATAATGAAATTTAAAAATAAATTGTTCTAAATATAGATAAAAATAAAGACAAAATGAAATTAGGGAATAAAGTCATTAGTACTAGGGTTGGATACATAGGTTCTTTTCTTATATATTTTTTGTTTAAATTCAATTCATCCATCATTTTACATCATAAATGGAATAGAAATCTCTACAACAAGTGTGTCTTTTTCCTTCCTAGGAAACCTCTTCGATGTAGAAAAAATGACCTCCCTTCATAGGAAGTGGGAACAAATTAGAGATTCATGTCATGGGGTATATTTTCCAAACCCATGAATTTCCCTCTCATCCACCACAAAAAGAATCATATCAATAATGAATTTAAAAAAATAATTATGAACACCATGAATTATCTCCCAGGGCCAAGCCTCGTATCAGTCACTTTCCATTGTGAAGTGAATAGACATCTTGGTGGGAAGAGAGAAGAGTGGGGGAATGTGATTAGTGTTTGAAAATAGAGAGGGATGGAAGAATAAAGTGGAAACACTTTAATTAAAAATATACATATTTTTTACATTGTAATATTAATTTAAAATGAAAAATAAAAGAAAAATCCCAACAGCAACATACCATGTACCTTATTTTTTGATAACCATCAATGTAACTAATCTAGGCTTCGGATAACCTCCCATATACTCTATTTTTGGATTGTTATAAACTCTTGTTTTCCCTCATTTTGTCTGGGGATAACCTCTCATATAACATCTTTTTTAGGTTTAGGATAACCTCATTTGTACCCTCTTTTTTCGGGATTAGGATAACCTTGATTGTACCCTTCGAGCTCATTGAACTTTAATTATTACTAAATTCATTGGAAAGATATATAATTTTAGTCCCACAAAACACATAGTTAAAATCATAATTATTTTTTCAAAAATATCATAATATATTCATCATAACACAACTCATATAAATGAAATGGGTTTCATAAACAATTCATCATAACATAACCCGTGGAAAATAAATGGGTTTCATAAAAAATCATCATAATCAAAATCCATACATAGAAATTATAAGTAAAATACCATTCAATTATTTCCCAAATTAATATTATAAAACATCAAAGGATTCCATATTAGATGGAAAATACTTTTAAAAAATCCCTAGGTATATTTCTTGAAGAAAATATACTTTTTAATTTGAAATCAATTATTTAAAATCTAATAATTTCCCAAATATTAGGGGAAATGTTTTCATTTAAAATAAACATTGTTTTATTTAAAATAAGTATAAAATATTTGACTGTTCAAGATTGTTGTAAATTATATTCATCGTATATATGTTAAAAAATATTCCTTTTAAATTTACAATAAATTTTCAAAAATATATGGTTTAAAAAATGAAAAGAATATTCATTTTACTAAAAATATAAAACTTATAAAAAGGGTATAAATGAATTTAAATAATAAATTGATAATACTAAAAATAATATTTCATTTTTTTATAAAATATGGACATGGAAGAGAAAGATTTTTCAATTGAAGAGAGAAATAAATTCGGTTTCCATAAAAATATTCATTTCGAATATTGAGTAAAATAAGTGATACAAAGGAAAGGAAAACTTTTAATTTAAAAGAAAAAATATATTATAATAAAACTAATGAGTTTATTTATAAATATATCATATTAGTTCATTATATTAAGCATAATCATAACCAATCCCAAAAAACAATGATATTATAACATAAAAACCGTACAACTTTTGTAACTTTTAAATATTATGACCCATAAAATAAATATCAATATATAGATATGTATATATAATAATTTTTAATGATAATTATAATTAAATACATTTATGGGAAGAAATTACACAACAAAAAATAAGGAAGTGTTGAATATAGAATGTATCCCACAAAAATAATAGTGATACGAAAATCCTATACTGTAAGTCTTGAATTTATTCATTCATGTATGAACATTGTATATAATAAATATTGGATTATTTTTAATATATTACAGAAACATAATCATAAATATTATACAATATATTTTGTAATTATTACCTCTAACCACCTCTTTATTAAAAACTCTTTATTTAAATCTCTATTCTAGGTGATAACCACTTTTTTTCATAAATGTTTTGGTTCGATAGTTTTGGTTCAAAAACATTTAATTTGGTATATTCATTTAACTGATTTTAATAATTATATAAATATAATATATATTAACTATAAACATATTTATTTTCATTAAAATGAGTTATATATAGGAACATGAATTCCACCGTTCATGGAGATGGTGGACCATATGTATGCATGAACGTTGCTTCCATTTCGTAATAAATGGAATGAAAGAAAGATAAAAAATAATTAAATTTTAAAGATTAATTTTATATATAATATTTATCATATATGTTTCTTAAATATATCTTTATTCCAATCATGTTCAAAATAAAATGAAAAAAATATCCAATCGCTTCATGTAGGCGGTAGTCCACACGTACAAAAAATCGATGTTGTTGTTTTTAAATGGATTAGAGGGAAATAAGGTATGTGTGATATAATAATTATAGAACTATAATTATGTAATAAATTTCATATATGAACTTTAAATCCATTATTATATCCATATTTGAGAGTTTGTGATTGAAAACAAATCACATCAATTCAGGAGGCAGTAGTCCTACACACAAACGATCGACGTTTTCATTTCTCATTTGATGGAATTGGAGAATTATATTTTTAATATAAATTAACATAATAACATCTCATTATATGTAATATAAAAATTTTATTATATCAACATGTTGTAAGAATATTTTAAGGGGTTTCGAATAAGAAATTAAACAAAAATGCATCATTAAAGACTATACATGTTCTTTGAAGAACCTCTTTAGGTTTATACCTAAAGCCTTAATAGGATGGTTATATGAAAAAATAATCATAGGTTGTGTGAAGGGAATTTTGGAATGGATTTTTTCATTTATTTCAGGAACCAAAAGGATTTTAATGTTTTAAGAGAATATGAGAGGGGGTTCCCTTTTTTTGGAACACTTCTAATTTTTCAAAGATATACAATAATTCCTTGTCACATTTTAGGATATTATATACAAGAATAGATCATAATAGAACCTTATATGATATAATATCGATATATTATCATAAAAAATGAATTAAAAATGTTTTTAGGCCATTGTAACCATTACCGTTTTAGTTTAACCCCCTCGTAAACATATTTTTTCCTTACCTGCAGTAATTAATTTTTTTTATTTTTACAATTTGTTATGAACAAAAATTAATTTAAAACTATTAAATAATATTAATCATTATGAATAAATATAATTAATTAAAATTACCATATTCAATTCATATAATTAAAATAATTTAATTTGAAATTAAACTCACAGACTTGATGAAAAAGCAGTTTCCAATGTAAAAGTTAACAAAACTATAAAAAACATTATATAAAAGTTCATCATGAAGTTTATTTTATTGTCCTAAATTTAATTAATAATAATATAAATTACCTAATTTTAATTTTAAAATATATTAATATAAAAAGTTTATTTTTTAAATTCTTTAAATGAAATGGTAGTTTTTTGTAAAAATTAGTATTTTTCACTATTCAACGAAAAAATTATGTTTTCAAAAAAATTCTCAAAAATTATCTATAAGATAATTTTTACATGTTAGATTCATAAATGAGATTATTTTTTCAAATAATTTTTATAAATTTCAAGAACGCAATTTTAAAATAAGTCTGAAAAACGTGATGAAACAACTTTTTAAAAATATAGCATTTTTAAACATAAAACTAGATTTATTTTTATCACATTGCTATAAAACAATATCATATGAATGATAAAAAAATTAATTAAATATTTAATATATATTTTTCATCAATAAAATTCTCAAATATTTCTTAATTTATCTTATTAATATAGAAACACAATGTATTCATAAAAATAGTTTTTCATAAAAACTATATTTTACTTTCAATTGATTATTATTTTCAATATTAATCAATTGATAACCAATGAATTTATTAAATAGATGTGTAAACCATATAATTTTTATAATATAGTAAGAAATTATTATACGGTCCAATTTAAATTCTATTATGTAAATATCACATTAAATAATTATATCTTAATTGATTGTCATGGTTCATTTATACTTGATGGTGTGTGTAACAATACCCCGCAATGAAATTACATTTATTTGAAAAAAAATATTTCATAACATCATGGAGTTTTATAAAAATGATAATTAAGGGAAATACTATAATATTTTCATTATGGTTTATGTTATTATATTAAGAGAAAACATGAGTAGCAGGGAATTATCTTATTAAAAATAATATCAAATTATAAGAGTGATAAATAAGTCATGATTGTATGGCATGTAATCTCAAAATAACAACATATAATATGGAAGAAGAGTGTGAAAGCATGATATAACAAAAAATTTCCATTGATAAGAACATAATAATATAATATTTAATTATGGAATGGATTTAACAACAGGTATTCGTAAAATTGTAAACATAGATAACAACATCGAGTTCATGATCATTCTTGTGAATATACATAATATGCATTATGTTCAAACTTAATCTTCTGAATATAGAAATTATGAATCTCTTCATGATTAATCTTCTAAATAATTATAATATTCATCATTTCTAGGGTTAATCTTGTGATAATATCTAATCGACATCGTATCATCCGGACATTTTAAAAACAAACATTGTGCTCGGTAACGTATAAAATACGCAACACAGAGTGAATAACGAACCACTAAATATTATTATTTAAAATTTTAACATTATAACATAGCCTTTAAATTGAAGTGTATGAATATTTATAACTGTTTTTTGAAATAAATATAACAGTTTAACATAATATGAATGTTTTTGTATGTTCCAAAAAAATTATCATATAATTTTTAGTAATTTTATTATATTTTTTAGTAAAATATATTTTCCTCAAATATGATTTTTATGTACGAATAATATAATTAATTTTAGAAAATTTGATACATCGTATTTTATAAATTAAATTCATTTTTTAAATCATATTATTGAAATTAATCTATGGTAAAATTGTGATAATTTTTAATAAAAATGTACATTTTTAGGAATAGTAAAAAAATACTATCTTTGAATATATTATATTTTCTGATATCGTAAGATCACATTTTTTTGTATAAAATTTATTAGACTAATGGAATGATAATTATTATGATATTATAATATAAATATTATACAAGATTAATTTAGAAAATACAAATTATAATTTTTTCATGATATGTATAAAACTAATTTCCAATTCTAAGGTAGTGCTTGCGCAGCATTGGGAAAGTCAAATTTGTTCAATATAGATAATAATCGAGTGTTCAAAAGTATTTCACCTAATTTTTTATTAATTATTATCCACAATTTATTTTTTCCTCTAATAGTTTCTAATTTTATAGTTATATAAAATGAATATTATCCAAATGCATGTTTAATGCTTGCACAAGGTAAGAAAACTAAAATTAAAAAATTAAAGAAGTATTCATGAAAATTATATGATTAAATATAAATAATTAATGAATATAAATTTTTATATTGAACATAATTAATTAATTTTTATTATATAATTTTTTTAATTTTTTTACGAAATAAAAACATTTAATGTTCATGTAATTCCAATGTAGTTCATGTGCAAGTAGAAGAAAAATAAAAAATTGATTTTAACTAAAATTATAAGAACAATCAACTAACCCAAAAATTTGGATAACTCTTAATATATGGATAAAAATAGACCATTAACACCTATGGTTCTAAATTGAGTTATTTAATGGAAAAATTTCCATGAAAATGACATGGATATTATTAAAATTAGAGAATGTGAAAAAATGTCACAATTTTATTTTTGATAAGTATATCATTTTTAATATATGGCTATCCAGAAGGTATCTTAAACTATAAATATTATTTTGAAATATACTAGAATTACTTACATCATGGTAATTTATTTAAAACTTTTTGGAATTAAATATTTATCATAAATGCATATACAATGATGATGTAGTAAAAATACAAATAATAAATACTTATATAAATAATATTAAAAATATTAAAATAAATACAAATTGATATTTTAAAAGTGATAATTGAATTATATATATGAACATTATATGTCAAGGATATAATAAACAAATTTAATTTTAATCATCATTTTTATTTTTTGAAATTCTTTGTAATGAATAGTATTTAATTTGACAGTAATGATTTTTCATGCATATAATATTTTATTAAATTGTTTAAAAATCATAAAAATTTCAGATAAGGACAAATTGGATTGTCTTTTGTATAAAATTTAATCCCTTTTTATTTATATGCTACTTGGAAGTCTTTGGACCTAGAGTGGACATGTTATATTTTATTATTTAAATAAATTCCCCAAATTCCCCTCACCTCGATTAGAAAAGGGCACTCCTACCATCACTTATTTTCACCACCATGAGCATTATATCTTGACCAATCTCTATAATATTATCTTATCCACAAAACTATTTACATTATTTATTTCTTTTTTTAGGTATAACACCATATTTTGTAGTCTTAAGTTGTTGAGAAAAGTGATTTTATGAGGAAAAGGAAGATAAAGAAACGTGTGTGAAGAGTCAGACTCATGGTATGTAGAATTTTTTGAAATAATTATTTTTATTATATAATGTTATACTTTGAAGTAAAATATTTAATTTTAATTAAGGATTATATATATTTCCATTATCAATAATTTAGTTTCTATTTTATGTATTTAAAACAATCTTTTCTTTTAATTTTAAATTATTTATGATCATGTCTTTTAAATGTAATTATATTTGGGAAACTGAACTTCTCCTAGAAATTATTTTTGTAAGATTATAAGTTATTAAATTATTATATTATATGAAAATAATATATGTAATAATTATATTGGTTTTAATGTGTTCAGAATGAGAATGAAAGATCTTCAAAAAAAGGTTTTCATAAAATTCAAAAATGTGTTATTGAATGAGATGACGATTATTTAGTATGTTCATTACTTGAAAATTATTCTATTTAATCATTTATAATATGATTTAATGTATTAACCAATGACCTAAAAAATGTTATTTTTCCTCCAAGTGATACTGGTAGTGTACACATGGGTTTCTAAGGTTATTCTAAATAACTTTTTAATCCATAAAAGTACTATTATTTTTGAAGGGATTTTAAGGAGAAACTGAAGAATTTTTCAAAGGGTATTTCTAAATAGGTTTAAATTTAATTATTATTTTTAAAAGATTTGGAAAAATTTTTTCATATGAAATTTTATGAAAACCCCAGATTATTATTTTTAAATGTTATATATAATATCAAATATTCTGTATTTGATATAAAATGTTTCTGAAGGATTGTCAAATTATTTTTTGTTGGTTTTAAAACACTTACTAGGAAATTTAATATTCATCCTATGTTTTAAAATGATTTTCAATGGTATTTCAAAATTTATAAGGAAAAAAATGATTAAAAAGTCATTAAATGTGAAGCTAATTAGTTATTTTTTTTAACTTTTGTACAACTCTGATGTTTTGTATGGTGTCGTCTTAATTCAACAAAAATTCAGCCGGAAAATATCTTTAAATGTATAAAGTACTATATATATTTTTAGTTATATTTTACATAAAAAGAACAAACAAATTTTTTAGTAGTAAATATAGAATCATGAGTTTGGAATTTTACATTTCATATCAGATCAATGGTCTATAAAACATTTGAGATTACGTTATGTTGTTTGAAAAAACAATTATGCGGTAGAATATTTTTTCGTAATTATAAGTAATAAATTACCCATTAAAATATAGAATTTTCTAATTCAAAAGTTGTAAATATATAATTTTTTATTAGAATAAAGAATGAATTGAGGGGTATCAATTCATTTAAGGGGGTATAATTTACCTTCATTAGATTTTAAAAGGAAACACTATCTGCGATAGCGTACATCATACCCAACACCGAGCGTAAAACGAACAACAAAATATTATTATTTAAAGTTTGATTGTTATAAAATTTCCATTAAATAATTGGTTATGAATAGTAATAAATATTTTTTGAAGTAAATATTATGGTTTAACTCAATATGAATTTTTTGGTATGTTCCAAGAAAAATAATAACATAATTTTTAGTAATGTTATTATATTATTTAAAAAATGTGTTTTCTTCGAAAAATATTTTAATGTATGAATAAAATAATTAATTTTAAGAAATTTCAGAAAATTTAGTTTATAAAATGAAATTCATTTTTGAAATCTGAATGAAAAAATTAGTCTACGGGGAAATTTTGATAATTCTCTAAAAATGATAATTTTTTTGTGAATTGGAAAAAAAATTGTTCTTTTATGCACAGTACATTTTGTGATATCACAAAACCATAATTCATTATATTAAATTAATTGAACTTATATAATGAATATATTATGATATTATAATATAAATATTGTACAAAAATAATTTATAACATATAATTTATAATTTATTTCTGGATAAGTATAAAAAGCACTGTCAATGTCTACGTAGTGTCTACACATCATTGGAAAAGTCAAATTTGATTCCTAATATATAATAATTGAGTTCTCAAAAATATTTTTCTCATGTTTTTTATTAATTATTAATTATAATTGATGTTTTTGGATAATATTTTTATGTTTTGGAGTTATCTAATATGAATCTTATCCAAATGTATGTGTGATACTTGTGTAAGGAAAGAAAAGTCAATTTAACAAATTAATGAAGTTTTCTTGACATGGATTTGAGAAAATACACATTATGAAAGAAAAAAAATGATTCTATTGAACCTAATAAGTTATTTTTTTGACATTAATTTTTTTTATTTTTTTATTTGAAATAATAACCATTAATGCTTAGAAACACTAACATAATGCTTGGGAAAGTCGAAGAAAAATCAACAAAAATATTTTAATTAAAATTATAATAACAATTAAATTACCAAAAAAATTAGATAAATATTATTAAATGGATTAAATTATACCATTAACACCAATTTTTCTAAATTGAGTTATTTAGTGGATACTTTTCCTTGAAAATGACTTACATATTTTTAAAATCAAAGAAGGTGATAAAATGTCCCAAACTTATTTTTAATAAGTACATTAATTTTAATATGTGGTATTCCAGAATGTATCTTTGACCGTAAATATTATTTGTAAATATAAAATATTTTTATACATTATGGTAATTTAATTGAAAATTTTAGTAGTTAAATAATTACCCTAAATTCTTTTACAATGATGATGTAGTAATTATTAATTTAATGTAAAAAATAAATACACAATATTCAAAATATTAAAATAAATATAATTTGATATTTTCATGGTTATACAAGAATTATAAAGATTAATATGATATTTATAGTATATAATAAAATATTTAGTTCTAATTTTCAATCTATTTTATTGATTTTTTCCAAGTCATTTATTTGAATAGTATATAATTTCTTATTAATGATTATTTATGAATATAATATTTTTAAAATTTTTTAAAAAATAATAAAAATCTCAAATAAGGTTAATAAGGAAAATATTTTTTTCGAAATTTAATCTCATTTTATTTATAGTCCACTTATAAATATTTCGACAGGGAGTAGCCTTATTATATTTTAATATTTATGGAAATTCCAAAAATGACCCTCACATCAATTAAAAAAGGGCATTACTTATTTTAATTGTTTTCACCATATTGAGCCTTCTATATCAACCATCCTCTACCATATTATATTCTCAATATCCCTCTCATCATTCTGGAAGTCTGAGTATAGGTATAACACTATATTTTTTGGTCTTATGATGTTATGCAAATTAGTTTTCAAAGAAGAATAAGATAAAGAAACATATGTGTTGAATTAGACTCAAGGTATAGGGATTGTTTTGAAATAATTATTTTTATTATAGAATATTATATTTTCAAGGAAAATATTTTATTTTTTTTAATTATTATATATGTGTCCATCATCTATAATAGTTATTTAAATTTTATTCATTTTGTAAAATATATTTTTTTATTTCAATGTATTTATATTCGTGTTATTTAAATATAATTATTTTCTTAAAAAATGGATTTCACATAAAATTATCTTTTTTTAAGGATTATAAGTAATTATATAAATATATTTTATAAAAATAATATAGGTAATAATTGAAACGTTTTTAATAGCTTAAGTAAGAGAAATTAGGATCTTCTAAAAATGGTTTCTTAAAATTCGACAATAGGGTCTTGAACGAGACAATGATGATATTTGGGGATTGGAACCATAACCTAAAAAGGGAATTTTATACTATAAGTGATACTACTAGTGGCCTCATGAGTTTTGTAATACCTGTTAAATGTCATTTTAATTGATAAAAGTATTATTATTTTCCAAGGTGTTTTACAAAAAAAATCAAAGAATTTTTCAATGGGTATTTATGAATGGATTTCAAAATAATATGTACTTTTAAAAGGTTCAGCCATTTT
Source organism: Viscum album (assembly GCA_963277665.1). Lineage (NCBI taxonomy): Eukaryota > Viridiplantae > Streptophyta > Magnoliopsida > Santalales > Viscaceae > Viscum > Viscum album. The sequence continues at coordinate 1,990,509,576 of OY728141.1, forward strand.
TTTATTATGAATTTTTCTAAAAACCATACATAATTTTTTTTACATGGATGTATATAATATCCAATATTTTGTATTTAATATAATTTTTTTAAAGGAATTCCAGATTATTTTTCATTGGTTTGAAAGCCCTTACTAGGAAATTTAATGTCCATCCTATGTTATAGAATATTTTTCATAGGTATTTTATAAGTTATAAGGCAAATGAAATAAATTAAGAAGTTATAGCACATGAAGTGAATTAGTTATTTTATTTTATTTTTTAACATCTCTACTGTTTTTAATGTTTTTGTCTAATTCTCCATAACCTAAAGCGAAAAATGTTCTAGAATGTATAAAATATGGTGTATTTTTTACTTATATTTTATATAAAAAATACAAATCATTTTCAATATTGAATCAAGAAGTGTGGTTTTAGGATTGTAAATTTTGTATCTGTGCAATGGGCCAGAAAATTTCAGAGATTAGACGATGTAGTTTGAATAAAAATTAACAGTATAATATTTTTTTTCATCATTTAGGTAATTATGTATTCATAAGAATATAGTTTTTCCTAATTCTAAAGATAAAAATTCATGATTTTCTTTGGTATTAAGAACAATTATTCGGGTAAAATCATTTAGGCAGTAATGTAACAACCTGATATTTTAAAGGGAAACACTCTGCTCGATATCGTACAAGATACGGAACACATAGCCTATAACTAAAAACTAAGTATTATAATTTAAATTTTGACTCTTATAATCTTGCCAATAAATTTGTGACTATGAATAGGAATGAATTATTTTTTAAATAAATATAATGGTTCAAATCAATATTAATGCTTTGGTATGTTCAAATAAAATAATCACATATTTATAGTAATGTTATTATATTCTCCAAAAAATACATTTTATTCAAAAAATAGTATGAATAATATAATTAATTAATAGATTTTTTATAAAATTAATTTTATAAAATTAAATTCATTTTTGATACCATATTACCAAAATTATTATATAGTGAAATATTGATTTTTTTTGAAAAATTCAAATTTTCGGTGAATAGAAAAAAATAGTTTTCTTAAACTACTGTATCATTTTTGATATCTCCAACGAATGATATTTGATATTAAATTTATTAAAATTAGGTTATGAATAATTTATGATATTATAAAATAAATATTTTACAAAAATACTTCATAACATATAAATTATAATTTATTTCATGATAAGTATAAAAATATTTTTCAATGTTGATGATGTTCTTGTGCAGCATCAGAAAAGTCAAATTTGGTTTTTTATATATAATAATTGAGTGGTAAAAAGTATTTCATCAATTTTTTTATTCATTATATTGAATATTATTTTCTAATTTCAGAGATATGTTACATTAATATTATATAAATGCATATGCAATACTTGCACAAGGAAAAAATAATAATTAACAAATTAAAGATGTTTTCATGACATGGATATGAGTAAATATACACAATAAATTTATATGAATGATTATAATAAACCAAATTAATAATTTTTGTGATATTAATTTTTTTTAATTTTTTTATGAAATAATAGCCTTTAATGCTTATGAAACACTGACATAGTGCTTCTGCAATGAGAAAAAAATCAACAAACTGATTTTAATTAAAATTATAAGAACCATTAAATGGCCCAAAATTTTTGGTAAATCAAATTTTATGGATTAAATTCTTCCATTCATACTTGTGGTATAAAATTTAGTTATTTAATAGATACGTTTCCATGAAAATGACTTGGATATTTTTAAAATCGTAGAAAGTGACAAAATGTCACAATCTAATTTTTAATAAGTATATTGTTCTTAATATGTGGTTATATAAAAGGAAAGTTTGACCATAAATATTATTTTGAAAGATAAAATAATATTTTACATTATGGTAATTTATTTAAAATTTTTATAAAATAAATAATTACCCTAAATTCTTTTAAAATGATGATACACTAATTATTTAATTAGTGGAAAAATAAAATAAATGATATTTAAGATAATAAAATAAGTATAAGTTGATATTTTCAAGGTGATACATGAATTATTAGGATTAATATAATATTTATAGGTTATATTTAAATATTTATTTCTAATTTTAATCTGGGTTTTAATTTTTTCAAAGTCATAGTAAGGAATAGTATTTAATTTGACAATAATTATTTTTCATGAATATCATATTTTAATGAATTGTTTAAAAATAATAAAAATATAATATAAGTACAATAAGGATAATATTTTATCGAAAAGGTAACTAATGTTTCTTTACATTCCACTTTTATGTCTTTAGACCTTGATTAACCTTATTATATTTTAATATTTATTGAAATTCCTAAAATGCCACTCACCTCAACTATAAAAATACACTACTACTTTCATTTAATTTCACAATCTTAATCTTTCTAGCTCAATAATACTCTAGAATATTATCTTCTACACATTCCTATACATATTCTAGTTATTTTATTTTAGTCATAACATCATCTTTTATGGTCATAAGGTGTTAAGGAAAGTGGTTTTCAGAAGAAGATGAAGATGATGAAACATATATGTCGAGTGAGACTCAAGGTATGGGGATTGTTTTGAAATAAATATTTTTATTATATAATATTATATTTTCAAGGAAAATATTTTATTTTCATTCATGATTTTATATATTTCAATCCTCTATAATTGTTATTGACATTTTATGCATTTTATACAGGCTTTTTCATTTTAAAGTAATGATGTTCATGTCTTTTAAATGTAATTTTATTATGGAAAAACGTATTTCTCCTAAACATGATATTTTTTAAGAATATAAGTTTTTAAATTATTAAATTCTATTAAAATAATATATATATAATAATTTGAATGTTCTTAATGGCTTGAGAATGGGGAAGGAAGATCTCCTATAAATGTTAACCTAAAATTCAGTGTTGGGGTGTTGAATGAGCTGATGATGAGGTATGGGTATTGAAATAGTAACCTCAAAAGGAGGAAATGTCCTACAAGTGATATTGTTAATGGCTAGATGGGTTTCCGAGGATCATTCAAATATTTTTTTAATCCATTAAAGTATTATAATATGCAAAGGGGTTTTAAGGAGAAATCAAAAAAAATCACAAAATGTTTTTCTAAATGGATTTCAAAATAATAATTATTTTTAAAAGGTTTGTAAAATCATTTTCTTATGTAATTTTCCAAATACCATAGATTATTATTTTTTAAACTGGTATATAATATCAAATATTCTTAATTTTATATAAAACAATCATAGGATGTTGAAATTATATTTTTCTAGGTATAAAACCCTTAATGGGAAATTTATTTCCCATCCTAAATTTAAGAATAATTTTCTCAGCCTTTTATAATTTATAAGATAAATGACTTTTTTTGGATTTAGTGCAAGTTAAACATATTAGTTTTATTTTGTTTTTGTATAACTATGATGTTTTGTATGTTTTTTTCTTATTCTCCAAAACCTATACTTTTGAAGGTCACTGAATATATAAAGTACAATGTATTTTTCAGTTATATTGTCTTTAAAACAATACACCACATTTTTAGTAATAAATCTAAAAGTGTGGGTTTGGGACATTAAACGCATCTTGTTCACATTCAACATCATTACCACATGAGGTATAAAACCTTAAATAGTGCATTGGAAGGAGGTATATTACCAACCCTTCATCATCCATACAAATGTGTACCAAAATATACAAATCATTCAACATATCATTGAAACCCATGAGAATGAAATTGGGTTTCATTCATCACGTCATAAAGAAACCATGTAAAATAAAATTTGGTTCTACAACACAATATTTTATCACCAAAATTTACCTCAAGATTATAAATGAGTGATATTAAAATTTTATCACTACAATATATTATGTAATATAAAAATTGATAATTTGATTCAAAAAATAATAATTTCAAAAAAATAAATCCTTTAGAGAAAAAAAGGATAATGGTACTAAAATCATAAAAGAAGAAATCGTTACATTGAATGTTTTTTTAAGGTGAAATTAAAAAAAATTAATATATTGACTCTTAAAAATAATAATCAATAATATTGATTTTAAAACATATAAATGTTATAAGAAATTAATTTGGAGTGTAAGATGATACCATGGAAAAACCCCTTTTGAGCATTTTGAAATAACCATGTTAAAAACCAACATCATAAAAATAGTATCTATAATATATTTTAAAAAATTGTAAAAGGGAAATATAAATTTCTCATGAGATAAAACATAATTACTTTTCTAATTATAAATTAAAATGTTGGTATGAAGTAAAAAACATGTATATTGGTAAAAAAATCCATTAAAAGAGATGTGAATTAATCTAAAAAAATTAAATTTTTATGAAACAATATATTCATCACGGAAGAAGAATTTAGTGTGAAAATTTATTTTGATAGAAAATAAAATTTAAATAAAAAATAAAATCATCATAGGGTAGAATAATTAAATCTTTAATGGTCATAATTTATGTGGAGAGATTATAACTTAAGCAAAGTATTTGAGCCAAGAAATCCCTTTATAAATTTTAAATTTTTGATTCAAAACCCCATGAGCGAAGGAAAATTCAATAAAACGTTGAAAAACATGAAACATAAAATAATCATGATTCAAAAATTATAAGGGGTTTTAAACAAACCTTTCCATATAAATCATAGTGTATAATAAAGAATATGTCTCAATTCCTGAAAATAGTGCCAAGAACCCAATACCATTATTCACGCTTAGTTGAAAGTGCTCTAACATCATGTAAAGAAACATAAATATCTCAATACTATATTTTATAAAATTATTATTATACATTACCATTTTATATTCTTTATTTATAATATTTTATTATAGATATATTATTCAATTATCAATTATTTTTACCATCGACTGTTAGTAATTTTATTTATTTTGTGTGTGCATTATGATATCGATTTTAGTTGACATTATTTGATAGCATGTTTATCATTAATAGATAATATATGATACAATAATTTATGTTCTATAATGACCTATAATTTTCTACTTCCATAATATCATATTTTTTCCCTGTTTCATTAAAATAAAATTGTAAATAAATTAGGTTTGGGTTATCTAACAATATTAAGGGATTACCACATAAGGATTGTAAGATTTTATATTGTTCATTGAGAATAATATTAATGATGTCTATTAATCCATTATATTTTATATACATATCAGTTATAATTTACAATCATCCATGAAGGAGGTAGTGAGATATAAAATATACAGTTCTATGGAGGTGGTAGTTTTCAAGTATTCATGAACAACGATTTCATTTCCCATTAAATCGAAGAAAATTGTAATATGGTTTATTATTTTATGTACCTAAAACATGTTTTTAATTTCAATCTTATATATTAAATTACATATTATAGTAAAAGAAAAAAATGTTATGTCATAGAGGTGGTAGTCCACACAATCACATGATTGATGGTTCTACTTTTCTTATGGAAAAAGGGGGAATGTGGTAAATATTTATTTTTAAATTATAAAAACATAAGTATACTGTAAATAATTATGTTATAAAATAATATTGGGAGGAATAAATATGATATTTAAAGTTCATTGAAAATATATTAGTAAAAATATTTACCCTATGTTGATAACTATAACATCCAGAGATTTTATGACATTTTTCTCTTCAAATAAATTCAATTTCATTGATTTCATTCGATACATGCAACCCTGAGTCTAAATGATCAGTAACATAGAATATAATCATAACCCAGCCATATAATTAGTGATATGAATATTAATAACAATTTTTTTAAAAATTATGAAATAAAATTTTATATAAAAAAATATAATTGATAATAAGTACTCTATGCTTGTAAAAGTGATTATTTTTCTAAAAAATACATTTTTACTAAAAATTATATTATCATTTATTATGGAAAAATAATATAATTAATTTTTAGAAATTTTTGAAAAAATATATGAAAAATTTTACATCAAGTTTTAAAATATAATTTCAAAATTATCTTAGAGTAAAAGTTTGATAAATTTCTAAAATGATTGATTTTTCGATGAATAATGAAAATGCACAATTTAAATAAAAACATTCTTTTTGTTTCAATAATTTAAAAATATAAATTTTATTTTAAAATTATTTCAACATTAAATTAGATAATTTATATTATTAATAATCAAATTAAGTTCATTTTAATCAATTTTATGTTGTATTTTGGTATAAAAACATTTTGTAATAAAAGAAAACATTTTTTATAGAAATCTAATTTTCGTTGCATTTTTTGAGATTAATTTTAAGTTAAAATATTCAAATTATATGACATTAATATGATAAAAATATTTAATATTTAGAATCATCATAATTAATATAATTTACTAAGTTCATATTTATTTTTTTGATAATGCATAGTAAAAATAATACAAAACTTGTTACCATGGTTAGGGAAAAAAGGTTTACTTGGGGGTTAAACAAAGAAACAAGAATAAGTATTGTAAATAAAATTTTATAAATCCTATTTTATGAAAACTTTTCTACCTTAAAATGTCAAATATTTTATTCCCTATATATTTTCAAGCATTTGGAAGGATTATGAATTTATTATTTTTTAATCTTTTAATAAATTCAAAGTGTTTCCTCTCCCCAAATTATACAAGGTAACTCATAATTTCTCTTATATACACTATTTTGAGGCATATAGATCAATAAAACCCTACATAATTGTCTTCTAAAATTTATAATACATGAAAAATAGGTTATTTAATTCTCAAAATTCCATTCCAAGGGTCTTTAAGAAGGGATCTATATGAGGTCTACCGAGGAAGAGGAAATCATCTGAACCGACCTCTTTCAATTTATATATTCTTATATATCCTCCAAATATATGGTTTTATCAAAAAAGTAATAAATTAACGATAATAAATATAGTAATATTTTATTATGATTATGGAACCTCCATTTTCCACCCTCTATTCCATCAAATGTAAAGTGAAATTGTCACTCGTGCGTACATACGGACTACCGCCTACGCGCAGAGATACAATTTATTTTCGACCACCATCATTAATAGATGTTTATAAGTTTTGGTGTAATGTTTATAAATTATATTTATAAAATATTTATTCTTCTAAGATTATCATATCAAATGTACATTTTAACCTTCCAATCCTTTGGAATACAATAACATTTCTCATGCATATATGTTGACTACCACCTCTATGAAGTGATGTATTTTTTCCATTTATATTTTACATAGATGGTAATAAGGATAGATTTAATTAATATATATATTAATTATTATATAATAATTATTTTTGAAAAGGTGGGTTATTATTAACATTTATTTCATTACATCTGTTGAAAAGTGAAAACAATGTCCATGCATACATACGGTCTACCGTCTCCATGAACGATGTAATTCATTTTTCTAACCCAAAATTTTATTGATGAATCTATCTATATATATATAATGAATATATATGATATTTATATCATGATTGATATTCTGTATATGAGGGAACCATGATAAATGTATAATGTCTAGAAATACCAAATCAAATTTCTAATGAAAAATGACACAGTTAACACATAGAAAAGATAATTTTAACTAGAAATTTTTAATAAATGTGTGTTAAAATGTTTCCAATGGATCATATATTATCATTTAAGCTTGTAAATGATTTGATTATAAAATTATAATAAATATTAATTTATCATACAGGAGTTTAGATAAATTTCAAATAAATTTGAACGTGATGAAATAGATTATTGTTGCAATCTCATTTTTATCAGAATTATTTATAATTATCATTCTAGTGATTAAATATCATAATATACCTGTTAAGAAACTCTCAAAATTTTATTATCCTATGTTTCTTTTTGGATAATTAACGTTTTCCATTCATTTTCTTATCTTTAAGTAATCAATATCCTGAAAAATATTTTTAAAGAAACTGACATTGTTTCTCACGTCAATCCAAAATACTTTTTCTTCCATATCTATGTTTTCTAAAAATCAATTTATTTTTATATATTATACTTATATTTTTAAATTCACATTTACCAATGATTTATTTTTCGCAAACTTTTCCAAAAGTAATCATCTTGTTATTTTCAAAATGAAGTACTCTTGAGTTTTTACCCAAAATGTGAAAGGAATTATTGGTTTAATATATTATATTTTTAGAGGAAATTCAATGTTTCATAATTATTCCATAGTTTTTAGATTCCCTTAAAATTTTCAAATTTTATTTTGTAAAAAAATATTCCTTAATATTTAGGAAATCTTTTAGATTTTAAATATGTTATTTAAAAATGATAATGGTATTTTCCACAAAAAAAATATTTTTGTGATCTTTTAAAGGAATTTTTTGTCTATGATGATATCCTCTTGTGTTAATTATGATTTACTATAGATATAATAAAATAAAATAGTATTTATTATTTCTCAAGATATTGTCATGATGATGAATTATTAATGAAACATATTATCCTTTCTACTAGTTAAGTTATGATGAATGTTTTTGTAATCATGGGGAATACATATGAATGGATTTATGGTTATGTGATGGGTGAGACCAAAATTATATATCCTTCCAATGAATTAGGAAAATATTTTTGTTAGATTAGCTTAATGGGTACACAAAAGGTTATCCCATTCACAAAATATGGTACACAAGAGGTTACCTCAATCCCAAAAGAGGGCACATAGGAGGTTATCTCAAGACCAAATGAGGGTAAATGAAAGGTTATACCCAGCTTGAAGCAGGTACATGGGAGGTTATCCCAGGCCTATAATTTAATTAATTTCATGGTTGGTATACTTGAAATACGATATGTATTATTTTTATTTTTCCACAATTATTCCATAACCTTATTCCTTATGCTAATTGTATACTCCCATGAATCTTGTTCCTTGATTCATCTATGATTTTTTCTTATGAACTACAATATTAAAACATGACTCAAGATTATGATATATGATATGATAGGTAAGGTTTTAAAAGTTTAAGATCTTATTCTCACAACTTTATTATAATTTTATGTTTAAGAGTTTATTGATATGTCCCTTGTTTACCCATACTGAGCATATGAGTTTGAAATTTCTCATTTTTCCTTTCCCTAGGTTATGATAATAAATTTTTATTTAGTGGTGGTTATATAGAGAGGGTTGTTCAAAATCATATATTAATGAAATGTTTATATATATTGGTAGATATTATGAAATTACTGATGCTAAATTAAATTTTAGTAGCAGTTATGTCCTAACTACTGCTAAAATATAGATAAAAAAATTTAAAACTCATTTTAATTTCCATAAATGTTTATATTTATATTAAAAAATTAAAAAATTTGAGAGATGGTTAGACCCCACTTCTAATAAGACATTAGTGGTGGTTACATAACCACCACAAATCTTATATATTAAAGGGTTATTTAACCCCAACTACATTTTTATCTATGTTTTACCAAAAAACTAGAGGGGTTTCAAACCACATCTAATATGAGAGATTAATGGTGGTTATGTAATAGTCACTAATTTCTACATTTGGAAGGGGCTTTAACCCCCTCTATTTTTTTTATTTTTTTAAATATCAAATTTTATAATATGTGTGTGTGTTATATAAAGACATTATTAAATACATTATAAGCAAATTTTTTAAAGACATTATATAAATACAATAAATAAATACATTAGATAAATATATATATATAAACAAATAAGTATATAAATAATTATATAAATACATATATATATATATATATATTATATAGTTATAGTTTTTATATATTATATTATATATATACTATTAGTAAATATATAAATACATTTTATATATAGGTATATATATAAATTTTTACAAATAAATATACAAGTACACATTCATGTGTGTGTGTGTGTAAATGTATTTATAAATATATGCGTAAGTATATGTATAAGTATATCTTTGTTAACATTATGTGTTCTTGATATAAAAGATTTTATAATATATAAGCATATTTATATAAACATTTATGTGTGTTTAAGTATATATAATATATTTTTTTGTATAATTATTTTTATAAATATTTTTATTTATATATTTTTAAATATATACTTTAATGATATTTTGCATAAATTAAAAATACATATTATATTATGTTTTATTATATAGATATAAATAATTATTAATTTGTATTAATATATAGATATGTATTCAAGTTAATATATTAAATATTTATATGTTTTCATAATATAACCATATGTGTTTATAAATAAAAATATATCTATAGATATGTTTATTTAAGTAAAATATATTTTAAATAAATGTATTTAAAAGTTTATCTATATATAAATGGTATGTTGTAATTCACTATATCATATTCATATATAAACAAATATACATAAAATTTTATTTGGGTGCATATAAATATAATGTATATATATATAATTAATAATATATATATAAATATAATATATGTATATATATGTGATATATATATTTTTAATGTATACATTTATATTTTTTTGAATTCTTTTTTGTATGATAAATTAAAAATAAAATATAAAATATAAATATATTTTCGTAGAATTATGAATATAATTAAAAATATATAATAAATAAATATTTTTGTATTCATATAACATATTTTTATAATATGTATTACAAATTTATATAATACGAATGTACACATACTATAAATGTTAATACATTTTTGTATATTATTTTTTATAATTTAAAATTTTTTATCATATTTATGTTTGTGTATAAATTGATATAAATATATTAAATTTGTAATATAAAATTATATAATATATTTTTACATATTATTCTATATTTTATAATACTCTATATTTATATATATATATATAATAATATAACACATTATATATATAGCCTAAGTGTATATATAAGGTTATATATTTAAATTTATTTACATATTTTATACAAATAAAATATTTTTGTATAGATATTTTGATATATATAAATATAAAAAAATTTAAAATAAATTTTATAAACTCAATATGGCTTAGTGGTAGAGTATTTTGAATTTTTAGTGTGTGTGTCTCGGTTCAAAACCATGGAATGCTGAATTTCCATCATGTAGGAGAGGAGTTCCTCATTCAGCTTTTTAGGGATAAGGGAGAGAATGGAATTATAAGAGGGGTGGTGTAAGGGAGTTGGGTCATACTGGTTTCATATTTTTTTTTTATAAAAAAATGGGGTGCTTACAAACTGCCCCAAAATAAAAAATGTGACACACAATTTGGGTCATTTCACAACTTCCCCAATATTTTTCTGATTTTTACACACTATCCAATAGTAGTGGTTATAAAAATTTATCTAAAGAAATATAGTGGGTTTAAATATGCTCTAAATATCCACATCTGATATTTAATTACATTACCATCAGTTTTCTAAAACCGCCACTAATAGAACAATGCTTCCACTTTAGAGGTGGCTCTATATAACCGCTTCTAAAGAAATTAGAAGGGGTTTAACATCGTCTAAATGAAAAACAATATTCATATAATAACATTAATTTTTATTGTTTTTTGGAGAATGGTTTTATGTACGGGTTTTTCAAAGAAGTTTACTACGTGTGTAGATATTTTTGGCATATTTTGAAGATCTTTCAAAAAAATAAAAAGATCATATATCTAGTCTTCCAATTCACTGAATATTTACAGTCTTCAGGCATGTGTTTTTAAAATGTAATGTATACTAATATATTAAGAGGTAATATCTCTATATGATAAGTATTGGTCACTATAGTGGGTATAATATGATAATTTTAGTCAATCATTGGATATTATGATTATAAAACATTATTGAAACCCCATGGGAAAATTCTATCTATAGTATAATATCCAAAAAATATGCTAGAAATGGATTATATGGTTTTCCTAAAAATGAATCCCTATATAGATACTATAAGTGGATTTTGTTTTGAAATTGATAATTCTCAGTTAATTACCCCAAAAATAGTTTTTCAAGTTTATATCGACCATTATTCTGGTCTGTAGTGATCATTCCCTAACAACGCACCTTTTTTGAAAATCCTAGAGGAAATTTTTTGGTTAATTCAATTTTTTTTTACACACTATTATGAAGTAATTTTATAGATGATGATAACATATGGCCTAGTTTAAGCCTACGGTTTCATTGGATGAAAATAACGTGTCATGATTTTGACATCCTATGAATGATTTTCATGATTTGTAACTATAATAAACTATTATTGAAGTTCATGAAAACCATTTTGGTTTTACTAATGGATTAAAGGTAAAGAAATTATGTTGAGGTGGTGATGAGTACATTCAAATATTGAAGTATCTTCTTTGACCATAGATATAAAAATTTATTTTATAATAGAAATAACATAATAATGTTAATTCCTATCATAAATGATTATAAGTTGAATTAGTAGTAAAAACTCGTAATGGTTTGATGATCACATCTCACTTCTATGATTCTTCTCTAATTGAAGTATCTAGGAATGTTCTACATACAAATTTCATTATTCTACCACTGGTTAACATTGGTATTATCTTACACATGGATTCCCTTCCTTTATATAATCCCATATCATTTTCTAAGTAAGTGAAGTAATTTTTAACATTATAAATAGACCATTGAGCATATATCATTTCAATGATAAATATGAAATTCTGGTGGAAAATGAATCCATTTTATATTTCTTGATTCCTATTCAAAATGTGTTTTTATCACAAATGGTTGGTGAGAAACTCAGCATCAAAGATATGTCTATTGATTAGGATATTAGTGATGTTTTTCTGAAATATTTTACAAGACTTAATCTGAATCATGATGATTATTTTTCAACAAAACTCATACCTAGTTATACACATATTTCAATGGCTCTAAAAAGAATTTCCCATATTGATCTAAAAGAATTGAAAGGGAAACACCTGGTGAATCTTGATATGAGATTCGATCATCCTGGTGTGTCACCATGGGGTTCACATATTGAATTGATAATAATATATGTGGATCAATTTGACTATGTGTTGTTTATTGTGAATTCAATAACATCACCATCAATAATAAGTATTCTATGCCCCATACTGACAATTTTGTTCAATCCATTATGAGGTGCTCAATATTTTTCCCTGATTGATCTTAATTTTGGATACTATCAGTTGAGGGTAAAAATTAAATACATACCTAATACATCCTTTTATACAAGGTATTAAAACTAAAAATTTATATTTTTTCCATTTTTTCTTTCTAATTCTCTCAATATCTTCATGTACTTAATGAATATATTATTTAGATATTTGCGTGATAATTTTATGGTATTATTTATAGATGATATTATTATATATTCCTAGAGAAAATAATATAATTAATATCACTTGAGTATTGTATTGAAGACCATTAAGAATTATAATATATATTAAAAATTTAACTATGTGAATTTTAGATATAGAAAGATTCATTTGTAGGTCATATAATCTAATGAGAGGGTAAATTGTTGGATCCCTCAAAGACATAATCTATTTATTATCGGACCAAACCAACCACTGTGACATAGATCCATATTTTTCTTAGTTTTGATGGATATTATCAATTATTTGTGGAAAATTTCACATGGTAATATTATCCACTCAGTATGTTAACTTGGAATGGACCCAAGATCCTTGGATAGAGGAATGTGAAGAAAATTTCATGAAACTGAAGGGAAGTTTATTTAGTGCACATATGCCTACATTGCCCTACTGAAGACAAGGGTTCCTCATCATAATAATATGGTTATATCTTAGGTCTCATGATAAATAAACGTTCATTAGAAATATTACCCAACTCAGTATTTAGAGTTAGCTGAATTAATTTGTTCATTAAATATAATAGGAATTGTCCTTATATAGAGATTTTTGATATGTATACTAATCATAAAAGTTTAAATTATATATTCTCTTAGAAATACTTTAATTTGAACAAGATAATATTGTTATGGTTTTTTTAAGATTGCGATTACTAAATAAATTTTCATCATAGGAAATACGGAAAGGTAGAAGATGCTCTATGTTCAAATGGACATACAATTTTTTCTATGATGAGGATAACAAAAGATCTCTATTTTCTATATTTTCAAAAAATGTATATGGAATCCTTTTTATATGAGGATATCTATTAACAATCTCTAATTAATATCTGGCCATATATTCATGTGAATATTAAAGTTTAATAGAAGGAAGATGTTGAGTTGAAAAATGTGCAAAAATGTTCCTTATTTCATCCTTGAGTATTATGGAGTAATAAGGATCAAAAACCATGTATGTGTTATCTCTATACCATATATTAAGAATGATCTATTGGATGAAGCTTATAGTTTATCATTCTCTATTCATCCTAGAAGTATGAATAAGTATAAATACCTGAATGGGTATTTTTGTTATGAAAACATGAAGATAAATACTATTGAGTATGTATTTATCATCCTGATATTTTATGAGAAGTATTTTTTTATGTCTTATGATATACACAACATCAAAGAAATCTTTCACTACATACAACACAAGCTTGGCTTGCGTTATACGCATGACAAACCTTCCTCGATAGCGTGCGTTGTACGCAATATCGACTCTCACTAAACAACGATATGTTATTAAAATATTTTATAAAGTATCCGTTATAAATAGTATTAACAATATTTTGAATTTTATATAACATTAGAATTCATTTTACATATGATACGGGAGAAAAATCATTTTTCGGATAAAAGAATTATTTTTTTCAAAAATGCAGTTTTTCGCCTTTTAATGACGCACCCATTTTAAATATAATTTTTGATAATATAATAAGTTCAATTTTACAAAATAAAATTCTTCCTTTGAATCAGGATATAAAAATTTACATTGGATAAATTTTTTATACGTTTCTGATAACTTTCATATTTTGATGAATAGTAAAAATACGCTAATTTTTAATTGAAAACAACTTTTTTCATCAAAATAATTTATATGGTTAAAATATATTATTGAATGGTTTTAAATTATAAAAATAATATATTTTTACCATTTAATATAATGTATGTCATTAGCATTAATTTTACATTGAATTCATAGGTAAAAACATTTCAATCTTTGGCAATGTTCTAACTTTTAAAACCTGTTTCCTTAACAACGGAATTAATTTTAAATTAATTACTAAAACTTCTGTATTGTGAATTTTGAAAAATGGATTTTATATTTGGATTCAGTGGGTCCAAATTATGTTAATAGGTTACTTTTATTTTTTTTATATTATGAATAGTAACTACGGTAATTTTTATTTACTACAGTTAACGGTAAATCGGGTAATTATGGGTAAAAATAAGATTTTAAAAATACCCTAACACTTTGAAAAATTCAATTGGATGAATAAATGTCAACTCATATCACCTAAGGGTCGGAATAGATTCATTTCATAGACCTTTTACCATGAAAATGATGTAATTATTATTAAAACTAAAGAAAGTGATAATATGTCACTCTCTTAAATCTTATAAGTGTAATAATTTTAATTTATTGATAAACATTATAAAACATCGAAAATGAATAGTATCCAAAAATCTAATAAAATTATCTACATCATGTGAATTTATTTATAATTTTCAGGTATTAATAATTATCATTAATTATGACACAATAGTGATGTTGAAATTATTTTATTGATTGAAATGTCAAATAAATGGTTTTAAAAATATTAAAATAAATATTATTTGAAATATTAAATGTACTCCACGAATTTTATAGATAAATATTACATGTTATGAATCTATTAAATCTTTTATTTCAAACATATCTTCTGTGTGGATTTTATTTAAATTCAAATAATTGAATAGTGTTAAAATCGACACTATTGTTATTTTATAAAAACAACATATTATAAAAAAATTTAAAAAACACAAAATTATTTAAAAATTATAAATTAGAATTTATATGGTCTAAAATGTCATAAAGTATAAAATTATGGTAAATTCACAACATATAAGTAATTATTTATAATGATTTAAAATTTAGAATATTATTACCACAAATAAAATTAAATAGATTAAATGATGATAAATCAAGTTGATAATGTTTAAAATAAATTACCAACATGTCTAAATTTTATTGGTTGATTATATTACAACCATATCTCATCTAATCATCAAATTTGAGTAATTTTGGAAGTTTTTATGTGGGGATTAAATTTATTATAAATTAATATTTTTTAGATTTCCCAAGGTGCATCTCTCCTCCCTTATAAAAGGGAACCTCCTCCCTCTCCTCCTCACACCACTTTGAGCCTTCACGCTTGGAAAAAACCTGCCAATTTCTCATCTCCACTTCCTAGAAACATTCTAGATGTCCTGGTCTTCTTCAAAGACCAACTTTAGGTCCCTAAGAGGAGGTTAAGAAGAGGCGCGTCAAAGAATAGGTAATATCATTTACCGATTCTTTCCATTTTATTTATTTTTATACTTCATTTTCATTATTTGTTTCATCATAAATTAATAACATCAGTATCACTAATATAATTATACGTTATTATAAATATGAAACAACCCTGTTTCGCATTCTATCCATCCTGTGGAAAATGAAATCATCGCGCGTGCGTACATACAGAATACCGTCTACACGTCGTGGTGTAATCTGTTTTTCACCACCACCTTACATGGATGGGTATAATGGTGTAAAGAATAACTATATATGATTATTATAACATGATACTAATTATGATATATTTTATCTTCCACTTCAATACCATTCAATAGTTATGGGAACGATATCATCGCTTGTGCGTACGTACGGCCTACCGACTCCACGATGTGATGCGACTCATTCTACATGATATTCATTGAATAATGATTATATAAATGAATTTAATAAATATATATGATATATATTACAATAATACCATTCTGTAAATAAGGTATCTATAACCAAAAAAAGAGGAATAAGAATTTATTCGACAAGACATGTGTAAGAACATAAAGCAATGAACACCCGAATACCAAGTAGCAATGAAATATTACTAATAAGAAGATAAAAATATGACCATTTATGATATAATAACAATGAATATGGTTCTACAATAAGTCAATGACATTATTTAAATCATTATATAGGAGGTTAAGATACGTATGAAGCATATCGGACCCAAGGCAGGGGAAAATCTTGCAATCTCAATTTTTATCCGAGATTGTTTATACTTCGGTATTTACTGGGGAATATTTATCATCCACATCCATGTTTCATCAATATATAATATTCTTCCTATCCTCCTACAATTTATTAAATACAATTCTACCTATTGGTGTATTTTTAGTAAACGATATGAAAGGAATCTTTTTTCATTTTCAGTACGATGTACTTTTTGAATTTTCCGGCCAAAGTACGAGAAGAATGTTTATTTTTAACTTATATGGAATGAATGGATTTTTACAGTTTTATAACTCCTTATTTTCATAAAGATTAATCTACAATACTTCATGTTTATTTTCCACAAAATCCTTTTCTTTTAAAATTTCATGGCATTTTGTGAAAAGAAAATGATTTTGAAGAAGAAAGTATATTTTCCTCAAGAATTCATTTCAAGTGTTTTATCAAAACCATTTTCCATATAAGATGGAATTGCTTAATATGTGTATGTTTTAAGTATAATGTCTCTATGATTTACATGGTTTCAATTTTCTTATGATGAAATGATATCCATTTGTTTTATATGGATTATGTTATGATGGGCATGATTTTTATGAATCCCCTTTTTTATTACATGGGTTATGCTACGATGTATGGTTTATGATTTTGTGGCACACATATGAATAGTTTCATTATGAGATTTTTGGGACCTTTATCTCCCTCCAATTAATTGGGTAAATATTTATAACTCATGAGATATACATGGCTGGAACAACAAGTTAATCTGGTTTAGTGATACAGGATTGGAACGAGGAGTGAACTCGGTTCAGTAATGGACTTTTTCCACTATGATAGTCTTGGAAATGAGTCTTGAATAATATGAAATAATTTTCTATGATTATGTGTGTATGCCACAAAGTTTCATGTTTTACGTTTTGATTATTTAGGATTACTTTTCACTACTATGATTTATCCCATGTCATGATATTATGATCTCTTTTGGAGGTTATGATTTTCAAAATGTTATGTTCAAATGGATTAGATATGATTGATATTTCCTTCGTTTACTCCTTACTGAGAATTTGAGCTCACCCTTTTGTATGTTTTATTTTCCCCAGGTCTGGAAGAAGGGTATTATGTATAATATGCCAAAAGGAACTTTAGATATGATGAAATAAACGAGAGACAATGTAGATGATTTTATGAACCAGTTGTTTATTTTTCCTAGTTTCTAAAGACATTATACCTACACGGTCCTTTCATGGTTTTGTTATATGTTATAATAAGTATGATTCAATTCTGAAGTAATAACAATGTATGTATAGTTTGGGTCATTATAGTTGGTATCAGAGGAAAGGTATAGTCAACCTTTGGAAACTATGATTTGAAAGCCTTAGTAAGAACTCTAAGGATATGTCTAAACATAGAACACAATATAAGTGTTTTACAAATGTCCATGAACAACCTATGATAAGACCTAAAGTGTGGAATTTTATTCTTGATTATGTGGTTTTCCTATTATGATTAGTGTTTCTCACACTATGCTTCTTGGTTTTAGTCAATGGCTAGAACCCGAAGGAACCATGTTAATGCTTAACGTGACGGGCAATGCAATGATTGTCCCCCTGAGCAACCAAACGTTATGTGATATGAAATGAAAAATCTTGTAGCCATGCTCACACAACATTCTGAAGCTATGAATCATTCAAGACATTCAAATGAGAAAATGAAGGAGAAAAAGTCTGTTGAATCCTTCATGAGGTAGCGTCAACCTTCATTCAGCGGGTCTTTTGATCCATTAGTGGCTGAACAATGGATCAGTACCACTAAAAAGATATTTTCAGTTCTACAATGTTCTGAACATGAAAAAGTCATCTTAGTAGTGTATCCTTTGGAAGGTGAAGCTGATCAATGGTAGAATTTTATCATGAATACAAGGAAATTGGATGAAATTAAGTCCATGGAATGGGATGAGTTAAAGAACTTATTTTTCAATAAGTACTTACCTCATATTTTTTGAAAAAAGATGGAGAAGGAGTTTCTTGAATTGAAGAAAAAGGATGATGAATCTGTTGGTACCTACAAAGCAAATATTACAAGGCTTGCAAGGTATGCTTCTGGAATTATTATTCAACGTGACAGTAAAATCAATCGATTCTTTAGTGGATTAAAACCAAGTCTTCGAAGGGCGTTATCCATATGGGACTTCAATACCTATGAGGAAATTGTTCGATGTGATATCAAGGTTGAGATGGAGTTTGGAGTAACCCATCAATCATATGGGTTTGATAAGAAGAGGAAAATGGAATTCAAAGGAAAATATAAAGACCACACTGAAAAGAATATGAGTTTTCCCTTATGCTCAAAGTGTGGAAAGAAACATGGAAAGAATTTTCTTAAAGGGACAAGTAAATGTTTTAAGTGTGGAAAATAAGGTCATCAGGCAGTTGAATGTCGAAATAATGGGATGAAGATGTCTAATGATGTGAACAAAGAAAGGGATACACAGAAGGTACCTCCTACACTTCAATGTTTCAAGTTCAAGGAAATAGGTCATTATGCAAATCAATGCCCTAATCTAAGGGTTGTTTATGATGATCGACATCAACAAACACTTAAGGCCAGAGATAAAGGAAAGCCACATGCAATTTATATCGGCGATATGGAGTATGATAATGAAGTGGTGAAAGGTACACTTACCATAAACTCTAAAGTAGAAAATGTTTTATTTGATTCTGGATCCACCCACACTTTTATTTCTGAAGAATTTTCTAAGGGTATCATCATATTACCTCAACAATTAGATGTTGAGTTAGCTGTGACAGCCCCTAATGCTACAACAGCCACAACAAAAGTTTACAATTCTTCTCCAATTGAAGTTTGTGGGAAAGTTCTTCCTGCAAATATTGTGATCCTTCCTATAGTGGAATTTTATGTGATTCTTGGCATGGATTGGCTTTCTTTATACGGAGCTCATATTAATTTCCAAAGTAGGTAAATCATATTTAATGTTCTCGATCAATCTACTATCATCTATCGATGCAAGGATGAACATAAACTTCCAGTGGAATTTTCTTCCATATTATGGGTCTTAATTCCAATAAATGAAGGTTATTTATCTCAAATTTTTGGAGAGAAACTCACTATTAAAAATATTCCCATTGTACAGGAGTTTGATGATGTCTTTCTGGAGGAATTGCAAGGTCTTCCACCAAATCTTGAAGTTGAGTTTTCAATAGAACTCATACCTGGTGATATGCCTATTTCAAAGACACCATATATAATGTCCCCAATTGAGTTGTAGGAATTCAAGAAGCAACTCCAAATGAATCTTGATAAAGGATCCATACACCCTAGTGTGTCACCTTGGGGAGCACCTGTTCTCTTTGTTAAGAAGAAATATGGATCAATGAGACTTTTCATTTATTATTGAGAACTTAACAAGATCACTATCAAGAACAAATATCCTCTCCCACGCACTGATGACTTATTTGACCAACTATGTGGAGCTCAATACTTTTCAAAGATTGATCTTCATTCAGGGTATCATCAATTAAGGGTCAAAAGTAGGATATACCAAAGATGAATTTCCGTACAAGGTATAGACACTCTGAATTTATAGTGATGCCATTTGGTCTTACTAATTCCCCTACTATCTTCATGGATATGATGAATAGAGTTTGTAGAGACTATCTTGATCAGTTTGTGGTAGTCTTTATAGATGATATTCATGTCTAATCAAAGATCAAGGAAGAACATGAAGATCACTTCAGAATTGTATGAAAGATCCTGAGAAAGGAGAAGCTTTCTTTGAAATTTACCTAGTGTGAATTTTGGCTTCAAAAAGTTTCATTTTGGGGTCACATAATCTCAAAAGAGGGGATATCTATGGATCAAAAAAAAGTGGTTATCAAAAGATGGTTGTGGCCAAAAATAGTAACTGAGATCCGAAGTTTTCTTGGTTTGGTTGGATATCATCGACGTTTTGTGAATGTTTTTTCAAGGTTATCTAATCCACTCACTAGGTTGACTCGAAAAGGATTTAAGTTTGTTTGGACGGAGGAGTGTGAAGAAAATTTCAAGGAGTTAAAATGAAGGATATCCAGTGCACCTGTGCTCACACTTCCTTGTAGTGGAGAAAGGTTTGTGATCTATAGTGATGTATCCAAGAAGGGATTGGGGTGTGTTCTCATGAAAAATGATATGGTGATAGCTTATGCCTCACGACAGTTGAAAATCAATGAGAAAATTTACCCAACTCATGATTTGGAGTTAGCCGCGGTAATATTTGAATTAAAAATATAGAGGCATTGTCTTTATGGTGAAAGGTGTGATATTTATACTGATCAAAAAAGATTAAAGTATATTTTCACACAAAAGGAGCTGAATATGCGCCAAAGAAGATGGTTGGAGTTGATTAAGGATTATGACTGCTCGAATCATTTTCACCCTGGGAAAGCAAACAAGGTGGCAGATGCATTAAGTCGACAAGACCATGTTTGATTATCCATAATGAGGATCACAAAAGATCCAATATTTATGGATTTACAAAGGATGGATCTTGTAATTATAATGGAAGGGGAAAAATCTTTTCTTTCTCAACTGAGTGTTCAACCATCTATACATACGATGATTAAAGAGGCAT
Organism: Viscum album; assembly: GCA_963277665.1. Taxonomy (NCBI): domain Eukaryota; kingdom Viridiplantae; phylum Streptophyta; class Magnoliopsida; order Santalales; family Viscaceae; genus Viscum; species Viscum album. The sequence continues at coordinate 1,990,531,325 of OY728141.1, forward strand.
ATAAATAAGATGTAGAGTTATAAAAGAAGATGAGAAATGTTCCTGAATTTCACATTGATTGTAATGAAATAATAAGGTTCAAGAATCGGGTTTTGTTCCTCCCATCCTAGAATTAAAGAAGGATATGCTGGATGAGGCTCATAGTTATTATTTCTCTATTCATCCTGGAAGTACGAAGATGTATAGCGACCTGAAAGGGTACTTCTGGTGGGATGGAATGAAAAGAGATGTTGTTGAATATGACTCTCGATGCTTGGTTTTTCAGAAATTTAATGCTAAGAGATAAAAGTATAAAGGAATTTTACAACCATTACCCATACCCGAATGGAAATGGGAAAACATCACTATGAACTTTGTCACCAGACTTCCTAAAACATCCAAAGGCAATAATTTTATCTGGGTCATAGTAGATCATCTTACGAAGTCAGCACAATTCATTGCTATTAGAGAAGATTTCTCCCTGGATCAGCTTGCCATGATATATGTAAAAGAAGTGGTAACATTTCATGGAGTACCACTTTCCATTTTATCTGATTGGGATCCGAGTTTTACCTCGAAGTTCTGGTGAAGTCTTCAGCATACTCTAGATATAGAGTTGAGTTTCATCACTGCTTATCATCCTCAGATAGACGGTCAGTCAGGAAGAATAATTCAAACTCTATAAGACATGTTATGATCTTGCTCTATGGATTTCAAAGGTGGTTGGGATCAACACCTACCTTTGGTGAAATTTTCTTATAATAATAGCTTTCACTCTAGTATTCAGATGGATTCTTATGATGCTCTCTATGGAAAGAAATGCAGAACTCCAACTTGTTTGGATGAAGTAGGGGAAAGAAAGCTACTAGGACCTGATCTTGTTGATGAAATGGCAGAAAAGGTCAGATCTATTCAACAACACATAAGAGCATCTCAATTTCGACATAAAATTTATGTTGAAAACTGAATAAAAGACCTATAGTTTGAAATGGGTGATAAATTGTTCTTATGAATATCACGTTGGAAGAGAGTAATGAGATTTGGAAAGAAGGTAAAGTTGAGCCTTAGGTATATCGGTCCTTTTAAAATACTGGATTATATTGGGAAGGTATCTTAGCGATTGGTGCTTCCACCAAATCTCTCTCAATTTCACGATGTGTTCTATGTATCTCTCCTGAGAAAGTACATACCTTATCCATCACATATACTAAGCTTAGAATTTGTACCGCTGGAGAAAGATCTTTCTTATGAAGAACATCTGATAGAGATTCTAGATTGTAGCGAAAAAGTTCTACAGAACAAGACCACTCGCTAGGTGAAAGTTTTATGGAGGAAGCACCAATTAGAAGAAGCTACATGGGAGATTGAGGATATGATGAGGGAAAGGTATCCTCATCTGTTGGTTACGAAGTGACAAATTTTGAGGGCGAAATTCATTTTAAGGGGGGTAGAATGTAACACCTTGATATTTTATGAGCAGTATTTTTTTATGTCTTATGTTATATGCAACAGCAAAGGAATCTTTCACTACACATAACACTAGCTTGGCTTGCGTTATACGCAAGAGAAACCTTCCTCGATAGCGTGTGGTGTACGCAATATCGAGTCTCACTAAACAACAATATGTTATTAAAATATTATATAATTTAACCGTTATAAATATTATTAACAACATTTTGAATTTTATATAACATTAGAATTCATTTTACATATGATATGAGAAAAAAATCAATTTTTCAAATAAAAGAATTATTTTTTTTCAAAAATGCAGTTTTCTGCCTTTTGATGGCGCACCCATTTTAAATCTAATTTTTGACAAGATTATAATTTCAATTTTACAAAATAAAATTCTTCCCTTGAATCCGGATATAAAAATTTACATTGGATAAATTTTTGATACATTTCTGATAACTTTCATATTTTGATGAATAGTAAAAATACGCTAATTTTTAATTGAAAAAAACTTTTTTCATAAAAATAATTTATATGGTAAAAATATATTATTGAATGGTTTTAAATTATAAATAGAATATATTTTTACCATTTAATATAATTTATGTCATTATCATTAATTTTACATTTAATTCATAGGTAAAAACATTTCAATCTTTGGTAATGTTTTAACTTTTAAAACACGTTTGCTTAAAAACAAGATTAATTTTAAATTAATTACTGAAACTTCTGTGTTTTGAATTTTTAAAAATAGATTCTATATTTGGATTCAGTGGGTCCAAATTATGTTAATAGGTTACTTTTATTTTTTTGATATTATTAATAGTAACTACGGTAATTTTTATTTATTACAGTTTAAGGTAAATCGGGTAATTTAGGGTAAAAATAAGATTGTAAAATTACCCTAACTCTTGAATAAATTCTATTGGATGAATAAAAGTCGACTGATATCATGTAAGGGTCGGAATAGATTCATTTAATGGACCTTTGACTATAAAAATGATGTAATTATTATTAAAACTAAAGAAAGTGACAATATGTCACTCTCTTAAATCTTATAATTGTAATAATATTTATTTAGTGATAAACTTAATAAAACAACAAAAATTAATAGTTTAATGAAATATAATAAAAGTATCTACATCATGTGAATTTATTTAGAATTTTTAGTGATTAGATAATTATCATCAATTATGACACAATAGTGATGTTGAAATTATTTTATTGATTGAAATGTCAAATAAATGGTTTTAAAAGTATTAAAATAAATATTATATGAACTATTTAATGTACTCAACTAATTTTTTAAAAAATATGACATTCTATGAATCTATTAAATCTTTTATTTCAAACATATATTCTGTGTGTATTTTATTTAAATTCAAATAAATAAATAGTGTCAAAATCGACACAATTGTTATTTTATAAAAATAACATATTATAAAATTGTTTAAAAATAAACACAAATATTGGAAAATTATAAATTAGAATCTATATGGTGTAAAATTTAATAAAGTATAAAATTATGGGAAATTCACAACATATACGTAATTATTTTTAATGATTTAAACTTTAGAATATTATTACCACAAATAAAATTAAATAGATTAATTAAGGATAAATGAAGTTGATAATGTTTAAAATAAATTCCCAACATGTCTAAATTTTATTGGTTGATTATATTACAACCCTATATCATATAATCATTTAATTTGAGTAATTTTGGAATTATTTATGTGGGGTTTGAATTTATTATAAATTAATATTTTTTAGATTTCTAAAGGTGCCTCAATCCTCCATTATAAAAGGAAACCTCCTCCGTTTCCTCCTCACACAACATTGAGCATTCAAACTCTTCCAAACCCTGAAAATTTCTCTTCTCCACTTCCCTAGAAACATACTAGAGGTCCTGGTATTCTTCAAAGACCCACTTTAGTGCCCTAAGAGGAAGTAAAGAAGAGGAACGTCAAAGAAGAGGTAATATCCTTTACTAATTCTTTCCATTTTATTTCTTCTTATACTTGTTCTTCTTTATTTGTTTTATCATAAATTAATAACATTGGTATCACTCATATACTGATATGTTATTATAAATATGAAACAACCCTATTTCACCTTCTATCCATCCTATAGAAAATGAAATCACCGCGCGTGCGTACGTACGGAATACCGTCTCCATGTTGTGGTGTAATTTGTTTTCCACCACCACCTTACATGGATGGGTATAATGGTGTAAATAATATCTATATATTATTATTATAATATAATACTAATTCTTATATATTCCATGTTCCACTCCAATACCATTCAATGGTTATGGGAATGATATCATCGCTCGTGCGTACGTACGGCCTATCGTCTCCACGATGTGACGCGACTCATTCTACATGATCTTCATTGAATAATGATTATATAAATGAATTGAATGAATAAATATGATATATATTAAACTAATAAAAATTATTAAATAAGATATCTATAACATAAAAATAGGAATAATAATTTATTCGACAAGGCATGTGTAAGAACATAAAGCAATGAACACCCAAATAACAAGTAGGGATGAAATATTACTAATAAGAAGATAGGAATATGACCATGTCTGATATCATACCAATGAAAATGATTCTTTAATAAGTCACTGAGATTATTTAAATCATTTTACAAGAGGTTCAGATACGTACGAAGCATATCGGACCTAAGGTAAGGCAAAATCTTGCAATCTTATTTTTTATCCGAGATTGTTTATACTTTGGTATTTACTGGGGCATATTTATCATCCACATCCATGTTTCATCAATATGTAATATTATTTCTATTCTCCTACAATTTATTAAATAAAATTTTACCTATCATTGTATTTTTAGTAAATTATATGAAAGGAATCATTTTTCACTTTCAGTATGAGGTACTTTTTGACTTTTCCAGTCAAAGTACGAGAAGAATGTTAATTTTTAACTTATACGGCATTAATGGATTTTTACGGTTTTATAACGCCTTATTTTCATGAATATTACTCTACAATATTTCAAGACTATTTTCAACATAATAAATTTCTTTTAAAATTTCATGGCATTTTTTTAAAAGAAAATGATTTTGAAGAATAAAGGATATTTTCCTCAAGAATTCATTTCAAGTATTTTATCAAATCCATTTTCCATCTAAGATGACATTATTTCATATGTGTATGTTGCAAGTATAATGTCTCTTTGATTTACTTGGTTTCACTTTTCTTAAGATGAAATGATATCCATTTTTTTATATGTATTATGCTATGATGGGCATGATGTTTATGAATCCCATTTTTATTACATGGGTTATGCTATGATGTATGGTTTATGATTTTGTTGAACACATAAGAATGGTTTCATTATGAGATGGTTGGGAACTATATCTCCCTCCAATGCATCTGGTAATGATTTATATCTCATGAGATAGATATGGCTGGAATGGAAAGTTAATCTGGTTCAGTGATACAGGACTGAAATGAGGAATGAACTCGGTTCAGTAATGGACTTTGTCCACAATGATAGTCTTGGAAATGTGTCTTGACTAATATGAAATGATTTTCTATGATTATGTGTGTATGAAACAATGTTTGATGTTTTTAGTTATGATTATTTGGGATTACTTTTTAGTACTATGATTTATCCCATGTCATGATATTATGATCTCTTTTTCATGTTAAGATTTTCAAAGTGTTATGTTCTTATGGATTTGATATGATTGATATTTCTTTGTTTACCCCTTACTGAGCATTTGAGCTCACCCTTTTGTATGTTTTATTTTCCCAAGGTCTGGAAGAAGGGTATTAAGTAGAATATTCCAAAAGGGACTCTAGATATGATGAAATAAATGGGAGACAATGTAGATTATTTTATGAACCAGTTGTTTATGTTTACTAGTTTCTAAAGACACTATACCTATACGTTCCTTTCATGGTTTTGTTATATGTTGTAATATGTATGCTTCAATTCTGAATTAATAACAATCTATGTAAGTTTGGGTCGTTATAATGTATCCCTTTTAGTAAAATTTCTGCATGTTAAGGAAATGATACAGATGTAGAATTGTATGTTATTACTATTCAATATACCAGAATAAAAATTGGAAAACATCCCCATGGATTTTGTATTCAGACTCCCAAAAATTTCTAAAGCAACAACTTTATTTGGGATATTTTCAATTACAATAGGATGTCATCACACTTATTTTATATTAATGTAGATTTGTCTCTTCATTAGATTTCTAGAATATATATTAGATAAGTGGTAAGGCTATATGAAGCACAACATTCTATTTTTATCTGATGAGGATCTGAGGTATACCTCAAAGATCTGATGAAGTCTCCAACAATATATGGATATAGAGTTTAGTTTTAGTTTTTCATATCATCTTTAGGTAGATTTTATGTATGATAAAACCATTAAACCCCTACCAAATATGATATTACCTTATTATATGGATTTCAAATGTGGTTTGGATCAACACCATTCATTAGTTGAGTTTATTTATAACAATAGATTTCAATAAGTCATTTAAAAGTTTCCTTAAGAATCCCTCTATGGGAAGAATTATAGAACTCCAAAATACTAGAATAATTTTAGATAAATAAAGTAATTGGGAACTGAGATAGGTGATAAAATGTAAGAGAAATTCATAGTCATTTAGCTGCACATCAAGGAAGCTCTCAGTCAACTTGAAATTTATACTAACAATAATTAGTGAAATTTGGAATTTGAAGTTGGTTATTAGGTGTTACTATGAATTTTTTCATGGAATAAGATAATTAGATTCAATAATAAGGTAATTATGATTTCTATGTATATTTGAATCTTCAAGATTCATTATCAATAAGGTATGGTAGCTTATCACTTGGCACTTCCACCAAAACCTCTCCCAAGTTCATGATGTGTTCCATGTATCTCTCCTAAGGAAGTACACACCTGATTCATTACATTTACTAAATTATAGTTTTTACCACTATATAATGACCTTTAATATGAATAATAACTAGTATAAATCATGTATCATATTTATAAAGTGTTATGGGACAAGACTACTCACCTAGATAATGTTCTCTAGTAGGATTAGAAATTTAAATAAGCTCCATGTGAATAATATGATATTATTTAAGAGATATATCCTCATTTTTTTGTTTTAAAGTGACATAATTTCAATGTTGAAACTCATTTAAATGTGGTAGAATTTAAAACCATTGTATTTTTACTAAATTTTCTCTTCAAATAAATTTAATTTCGTCAATTATTTTGAAACACACAACCCCGATTCTAAATGAACCATAATATAGTGATTTGTTATAAAATAGTCATTAAATTAGTGATATTAAGAGAAATAACCAATTTCTAAAATTTATTATTAATGGTTTTTTATAATAAATTATAATTGTTAATAAGTACTAAATGTTTAGTAAAGCCTCTATATGTTTCAAAGATAAAATTTTCCATGAAAATGTTTTTATCAAAATTTCTATCAAAATAATAAAATTAATTTCTAACACATTTATAAAGTTAAATTTATTTTTTATATCATTATTTCAAAATTATCAAAGTAATATTTTTAAATTTTTTGAAAAGATTGATGTTATGATGAATAGTGAAAATACTAACTTTTATTGAAAATTGTCATTTCAATTCAAGAATTTGTAATGATATAATTTTTTAAATTTATTTCAATGTTATATTAGATCATTTATATTATTAATAATCTAATTATGTTTATTGTAATATAATTTATATTGTAATTTATTATAAAAACTTTTTATACTTAAGATAACATATTTATGGAAAACCACTTTTCATCGTGTTTTGCAAGATTAATTTTAAATTAAATTATATCACATCTAGGTATTGAATTTGATAAAATTAATTTTATATTTTAAATAATAATAATTAATTTAATTTAATAATTTAAACATAAATTTTGGTCATACTAAAAACTAAAAAAAAAAGATGAAAAAAATGGTTACCATGGTTAAGGTAAAAAATGAGTTTATCCGTGGTTAAACAAAGAGACTTGGATATTTTTCAATTAAACATGTATACATAAAATTTTATAGAAATTTTATAAACTTATATATCATAAATTCTAACCCCTAACCATTTTGAATCATTTGTCTTGACTATGACTTATTGTATTTTAATATTTTAATGAATTTCATGATTGTCATATCTCCATCATATAATAGGTCACCGCTCATTTGTATTAATTTCACCACTTTGAGCCATTTAAGTGAAGTAAAACCTATCCAATTATCTTATAAACTTACTTAGAAACAAATTTGATCTTCTTTTATTCGTAAAATACCATTCCAAGGATTCTTATAAAGGGGTCTAAAGGATGTCTACCAAAGAAGAGGTAATCATCCCACCCTACCTCAATCAATATATTTCTTCTTATACGTATTAAAAATATATGGAATGTATCATAAAATAACAAATTCATTATCTTAAATACTCTAAAATTTTATTATAATTATGTTACCAACATTATCCATCCTCTATTCCATCAAATGGGAAGTGACATTATTGCTCATGTGCAGTGATACAATTCATTTTCAATTGACATCTTAAATGGAAGGATATTATGTTGGGTTTAATTTTTATACATGATATTTATTAATTAATTATTATTCTGGAATTATAATATCATATCTACCTTCTTATCTTCTAATCCTTTATAAAATGATAACATTGCTCATGTGTACATGTGGACAACCACCTTCACAAAGAGATATGATTGTTTTTTCACTTGTGTTTTAATTGGATGGTGATAAAGATATATTTAATGAGTATATATTATATATATGATATTATAAGGATTATTGAAAGGTAAATTATTATTATTTTCCTTTCTTTCATTTCAATAATTTAAAAGTTAAAATGGTGTTCATGTGTACACATAACCTACTATCTCTATAAATGATATAATTCATTTTTCTATCTCTTCCTTTTGTTGATGTCTATATATATATGATTAATTTATTTGAAATTAATATCATAGATAAAATTTTGAGATGATATAACCATGGTCAAAGTATAAAGAACAAAACTACTGATCTAGAATTCTCATGAAAAACTAAACTGCTAACCTTTGGAAATGATGATTTTGACATGAAATTATTAATAAATATGTATTGAACAGTTATACGTGGATATTAAAAGACATTATAAGTATTTAAATTTTTATATTATATAATTATAATAAATTAAAATTTATTATATATGTGGTTACATCACTTTCGAATAAAATCAAACTTGAGGTAAGGTATTTATTTCACAATCTCATTGTTTATTATGATTGTTTTTTATTATGTTTTTTATAAAATTTTATAATCTATATCTCAAGAAACTAATTAATTTTATTATAATATGTTCATTTCTATAAATAACAGGTTTTCGTTCCATTTTTATCTCTTTAATTTCTCAACATACATAGAAAATATTTTTTTTGGAAAACTGACATTATTTCTCTCTTCTCTCAAAAATCCTTTTTTCTTCCATATCCATCTTTTCAAAAAAAAGTCAATAATTTATTTTATATTCTAATATAGATGTTTTAATTTCTTTTTCAATATAATTAAAAAATTTATATAAAATTAAAATGAATATTCATGTCATTTTCTGAACAAGGTACTTTTGACTTTTTACCGACAATATCCAAATGAATCTTTGTTTGGACATAGACATTATGAACATGATGTCCTATTTTTTTAATGTTCATTTATTTGAATATTAATTTACAAGTTTCCAATATTATTTTAAACATTAAAAGTTCCTTAATATTTTTAATTTTTTATATATTTGAAATATTTTTTTAAAAAAGAAAATGGTATTTGTTTCAAGAAGCATTTCAATGATCTTTTTAAGAAATAATTCAACTATGATAACATCCATTTATGTTAATTATTATTTACTATGGATATGATCCAATGACACAATATTTATTATTTATTAGTATTTTTTATAATTGTTATGATATAATATCGGTGAAAACCATTTTCTTTTCCTTAAGTTATGTTATATTGAATATTTTTATGATATTATGGTGTACATTCAAATGGATTTGTAATTTTGTGATTGGTGATCCTGAAATTATATATTCCTCCAATGAATTGGGTAAATTGTAAAGTTTGATGAGCTCAAAGGGTACAGAGAAGATTATCCCTAGCCGAAAATAGGTTACATGGTAGGGTATCCAAAGCCTGGGGTAGGGTACACAGGTGGTTATCTTCAGCTTGAAATATGGTAAATGAGAGGTTATCCCAATACCAAAGCCAGTACATACGTAGTTATCCCAAGACTAACATGTTATAAATGTATTGGTCGGTATCCTTGATATAATAATTATTTTATGATGATTATACCACACATATGACACAGACTTATGTCTTATGCTAATATTATGATCCATGGATCATTTTATTTGATTATTTTATTGTTATTGTCATATGGTCATCCAAAATTTATGTTATGAATCGGGATTATAATACAAAAAATTTGGGTATGGTTTTCAAATTTTAAGATAATGTTAGTATAACTTTATTCTCATTTCATGTTTAGGTTATCCTTTATGTATCCATTTTTTACCCTTACTGAGAACCTAATCTCACCCATTGTTATGTTTCCCTTCCTAAGGTTATGAAGTAAGGTTTTAAGTAGGGTATCTCTAATTAGAGTACTATGTGGGAAGATCTTTATGGTATGTATTAAATAGATTTTATGAAATAATAATTTTGTATTTCTAGTCTCTGAAGACATTAATACTTTAAAGTTTTTAGGTGTTTATTTGTAAAATGTAATTAATATACATGTAACACCCCAGGTAAATAAAGAATAGACATTTTCATATTTATCCATATTTTTGAATAAAATATTAATATGACTTTAAAGGGGACGCTATGCTCGATGGCGTACCCAACACGCAACAACGAGTTTCTTGGGAATCTTACGTTGCACTCTAATAATAAAATAATATTATTTTAAATGGTAGTTAACATGTAGCCATTATAATGGCGGGAATGGATATAAATAACTAAAATATGATTATATGTTTTTTTTAATGTTTTTACATTTATCCAATAAAATCTAAAGGCTTAAAATACGGAAAGAATTAAATTTTAGGTGTATATGCCCTAGTTTTCACTAAAGGTTCACTTATCGCCTTTTAATGGAGAACTGTCATTAAATATAGTTTTGATCACTCTTATACATTCTTTTTTACCAAATAAAACTCTTATTAAGAATCGGGACATCAAATTTTACTTTGTGTAATTTTTTGGTATTTTTCCGATAAAGTTCATTTTTTTAATGAATAGTGTAGAATGTTGTGTTTTAATTCAAAACCTCTTTTTAATATAATTTATTTATATGATTAGATAATATTTTGAATTGGTTTTAAAGTTAAATTAGAAAATATTTTTACCATTAAATCCAATAGTGGTCATTGGAATTAATTTCACTTTGAAATCAGACTTAAACTAGTGTCAATCTTTTGATACTTATTGTTTTATAAAAACACGCTATTTGCTCTGACAGCGGGAATTAATTATTAAATTAATTAATGTGACTAATATGTTTTGAATTTTGTAAAATAGAATTCATTTTTGAATTCGGAATATCAAATATATCTTAGGGTGAATTTTTGGTAATTTTCTGAAAAACTTCAATTTTTGATGAATAGTGAAACCACTAAGTGGTACTTATAAAAACTGATTTTTCATTTAAATGAAATTTTGCCATAATTGTGTTTTGATTTTCAAAAATCTGACATACATGTTTTTCATTAAGAATTAAAATGTGGTTCAATGAGATTAAAATAATTTTTTGGTGAATAGTAACTTATTAAGTTTTTAATCGCGATTAGTGGTAATTAGTGTAGTTTAAGGTAAAAATGATATTATAAGAATGTGAAAACACCATAAAACTTGTCCTACACCTATTGGGTGAGTCATGTCCGACCAAGACAAGCCATGGGCCAACTTGGGGACCCCATGGAGCCACTTTAGTTGGAAAATGACATTAATATATTTTTATTTAATGTTAAAGTGAAAATGACACTAACATAAATTGTTTTACTAAAATAATTTTTAAGTGGGGTTATACAAGTCACAATTTTGATTATAAATATTCATTGGAAAGCTAAAACGATTTCATACATCATAGTAATTGTTTTATAATCTTTAGAAATTAAATAAATTAAATTATTTATGACATCATAATGATGCAGTGATGACATCATTATTTAACGATTAAAATAAAATGGAAAGATAATGTAAAATCTATGAACTACACATGTACAAAACTTATTGGATGGGTGTATTTAGAACCTTTATAACCTTATCCAAGAATTATATCAATGTGGGACCTTTTAAAACCGAAAAACATTTTCAAATAATGTAATATATCTTTACTTTCCAAAAGTGCCCCTCCTCTCCTCTTATAAAAGGCCCCCACCTCTACCTCATTTCACACACTCCTCAAGCCTTTGGCTCGGCCAAACCCTGCCCATTTACTCTCTCCACACCCCTATACTCATCCTATAGTATTCCCTTTGGTCAGATTCTTTTCAAATGAAGCCTTTAGGCTCAAATCAAAAGGAGTTACACTTTTAAAGGTAATTCATTCTCTCATGTTCATTTGTTTTATTTTTCTTCTCCAACCCCCTAAACTCTTTTTATTTATTTGTTTTGTAACAACACCAGTATCTTGAATATACTATAATGTTGTTATAATATTTATTCTAGCTACACTCCCACACAACTACATAAAATGGTTAAAGAACATACGGTTTCTGTTGATGGCGAAATTCTGCCTCCCGAAACGATGATTGTTCAATACTCATTTAACACCTTCAAAGGTGGCCATTATGATGTCACTATTTTTATATATGATATATAATATGTTTATGTTTTCCTTAAGCATATGTTTTTTTCTTTTTGGTCATACCTTTATTGTTTCCATTATGGGTAAACGCGATATCTTCATTTAAGGAAGTGCGGACTACCGCCCCCTCAAAGTGATTTGATTCGTTAAATACCATATGTGGGACGTATAAAGGATGGAACTATGATATTATATATTATATTATACTGGAATTATAATATACCTTTATATCATTATTATTCAATTCTATAAAATATGAAATATAAATGAAAGTAGCGTTCATGCGTACGTACGGCTTGCCGTCTCCATGAACGGTGCATTTCATTTATTACCTATAAATGATTATGTAATGTTATAAATGAATGCATATACAGGATATATATGACATATATTATATCTAAATCATGAATACAATTCTGGATATAATAAACATTTGACCACACGAACAACATGTAATTGTAAGAAGTCCACTTTCGACTTAAGAACCAAATATCGGCAAAACAAATATTATTAACTTAAATGATTACAAAATGTTTATGACATGGTAATAAGTGATATAAAATGAATAATGAACTTGAAAAATGTTCTTAAGGAAGTAGAAATTAACTCAAGTTTATTATTCAGGAGATTAAAGAACGATCGAGTCAAGTCGGACCCGAGGTAAGGGATCCTACTCCTCTCTTTCTTTTTAAGTACACACTTTTATGTCATTCCTTTTAAAGCTCATATTTATTGTTATTAGGATGATATTTTATATTAAAATTACTGTAATTTTTATTTTCATGTGATTAGAGACCCTATTCTCTCTCATCAATCCATTTTGGAACTTTTGATTGGCGCCGTTAGGCTGCCGAACTTTCGTAAGAAATCTAACCTCTCTCTTTCTTTTTAAGTACTCTCCTTTATGTCACTTCTTTTAAGCTCCTATTTTTAAGTTTGGGGATGTTCTTTTATATTCCTCTTTATGTACATTTTATTGTAATGTGATGAGATACCCTATTTGATCTCATCAATCCATATTCGGATGTTTTATGTGGCGTCGTTAGGCTGCCGAGTTTTCGTAAGGGATTTTTCATCTCACTTTTATTCCTGTGATATTTATGCTACATTTGCCACAAATTTCATCGAGTGGTGTATGAACTGCCCATTATTCTACTCTTTGTTTAATATACTTTCGTTTATGAGTATTTACATCAATGATCTATTTTCCTTCTTTCATGGGGTGTATGTTTTGAAAAATACCCAAGTCGGTAAGGGAACCTTTCACCCTCCTCTTTTTTTAAAAGAATTCTTTTGTTGGGTCTTTTAATTTACATATTGTTATATTGGGATATGTTCTCATATATCCTTATTGATGTAAATTTTATGTCCAAGTGGTGAGATACGCCTTTTGTCTCTCATCAACTCATTTTGATGTGATGTCGTTAGGCTGTCAAGGGAACTTTTTAACCCAATTTCGATTTCTTTGGGTTCAACATGTAGTCATTGAATATGTCGTCCATTGAATATGTTTGAATGACCTTTTATTGTTTTACACTTAATATCCACTTATATTGGGTGTATTTATATTTTTCACACATATTTTTGAGATTGATTTGTCCTTAATTTAAGGATACCTTCTTTATAAGGGATTTCATCACATTTGACATTTCTATTGAGGGTTCATTGTTGTTATGCACCAATTAACTCTTATATGGTGTATATACTGTACTTTGGAGTATTATATCATGAATCCATTTATTCTCATGATATTATAAAGTTCTTACTAAATGTTATTCCTCAATTATTGTATTCAAGAGTCTCTAATTTTGGTAAAACCCCTTTAACCAAAATATCGTTTTAAATATTTTAATTATTTGTTCTTGTTAATATCCATGTTTTCAAAATGGTTTTAAGGATTTATTTATATGGATATTAATGGTTTAAAATTTTAAGCTTCAAGGTGGTATGGGACACTTTGATTCAAAAATCTCTTTATTAAATGTTTTGAACGGTTTTGGAAATGGTTTCTTTTTGTATGGATTCATTATTTCAAAATACTAAAATGTTATATTATGATTGAAATGTGGAAATGTTTTGTTTCCTTTATGCATGTTTTATGTGATACGTTTATGTTATGGTTCTTGGGCATTGTTATGAAAACGGGTGGTTCCGTGATAAACTAAGGGCGGGTGAGCCCGATATAGCTCTCCAATGCATTGGGTAACGCGAAGGAGTGAAACGTTAAGGTTTCTCCGAAGAGATTTTAGGGAATATACTGTGATGGGTATTCCAAACGTAACCAAGAGGGTTACTCCCTACGTAAGAATGTTATGAATTCCTCAAGTTACCTTTATGTCTTATGATTTCTATGATTTATTCATGATTTGATGAGGTAGGTTAAAGTGCCTATGTTTTATGGGTAAATTATGATTTCATTCTTATGTATATATGAACTCATGTTTCCTTTCCATATTTTTATATCCCTTACTGAGCTTTTTATGCTCATCCCAAGTTTTTGAAATGTTTTTCAGGTCAAGGGAAAGGTACATGATAAGATGATAGAGTCAAGGATGTGTTAAGAAAGAATCCATGTTTTATTTTCAATATGTTTCCGTTGATGGGAAGAATGAATACTATCTTTTATGTAACCACTTTGTTTAAATGTGGAATGTAGTGCAAGTTTCATGATCTAATTCTCTAAAACTCTAAACCTGAAAAGATCCTCAATGTGTAATCTTGTAATAACTCAAGATTAAGTAAGGTTTAAGGTTGGGGCTTTATAGTTGGTATCAGAGGTCAGTTTAGATAACTTTAGAGGTTAGGGTACTCTTTAAGCATAAGTTACATTACCATAATGGTTTGGATTTCAGAAAGATTCCTAGTTTTATATAAAGTGAATGAGTAAGTGTATCATAGTGTTTATCTTCCTCTTTAGTACATGATGGTTTTGTTGATATACTCACACTGACCTTTTTGGTTTTAGTAAATGGTTGGATCTAGTAGGCACCAAAGTAATAGTGGATGTGAAGGAGACTGTGATAGTTTTTTGAGAAAGCAACTGAATGATATGGGAGCTGCAATGAGAACTCTTCTGATTATCCTCAACCAACTATCTGGAGTCATGATTGACCACCTAAACCTTGGAGTTTTCTCTAAGCCATCATATATGCAAGAAACATATCCCTACGGAAGTACAGGTAATAATCATAAAGGTAAGTGTGTTCAAAAACCTATGTGTCAAAGATGTGGAAAGAAACACCTAGGAAAATGTTTCAAAGGGACAGAAATATGCTATAGATGTGGAAATGAAGGTCATAAAGCAAGAACCTGCCATGGAAAAAGGAAGCATCCAGTTGACTCGAGGAAAGGGAAAGAAGTTCTTTCTGAGGGATCAATTGAATGTTTTAAATGTGGTGTGCATGGTCATTATGAAAACACATGTTCTATGAAGAAGTTTCGTTAATGGGGTCACCAAGAGCGTACAAATGTTCGTTTACCAATACCTAATGCTATTCCTATTGAGGATGAAGAAACTGACAATGACCAATCAAAGGTATGTACTATTTCATGACTATTGTTTTCCTATTTTGGAATCTTAGGATATGATTCATGATTTTGTTTGTAGGAAAGAGGTATTTCGGAATAGGTTGGAAAGGAATGGATAATGGATCATGAAGAATGTTGAATGAGTAAGATGTCAACATATAAGGGCTTCAAGAGTTATGGTGAAATTCTTAAGAGTATCAAGTCTCTTTTGATGATGGGGTTACATTAGAAGACTTTTTATATTATGTGTAACCCTGATGTTTAATATAGGAAAATTTTATCCAAGGAATAGTTATCTTTTATTTTGTGGACATAGTTATAAAGAACCATTTGGGTTTATATGATCCTTACTTTTGAGGAAATTATGGGTTACTAAATGTTATGATTGAAGTGGAAGGCATGAGATAAAATTGAGGTTAAAATATGTTATGAATATTTTTGAAGATTTTATCTCGTTTTGGGGAATGTTTTGAGAATTATATAGTTTTGAAAAAAGGACAACACGCAGACCGTGTGACAACCCGTCGCATCGGACAAAGCTGCGGGAATCGAACCCACAACCAAAGTGTGACTGGTATTTATCACCTACCACTGGACTACGTGAAGTCCCTGGTTAGTTTGACTGATTCATTCTTGTTATATGATTTTATGAGTTAAGAGTAAGTTGATTTTGGGTTATTTATAAAAAAGATTAACCTATCATGGAGGATATGTGATTAGGTTAATTACGTTTCAATATGAGACTTTAGGAGCAACTAATGTTGTTCGGAGATAAATGTTATGATTTAACTTGGAAGACTATGTGACAAAATCCTTCAAATATTTGGGTTTCAATATTATATTGGTTTACTTTGAATAATTTTATGGACAAATTGTTTATCGGATGGTCCTCGTTGAACTTTGTGTTTTTTTTGGACAAATTTTGAGATTAAGAATAGATTTTCTTTTTATAAAGGGTTATCCTTTTCTGGATTATCTGATCTTGTAGTAAGATTTTTGGTTTTAGTTTTGGTTAAGGTTTGAATAAATGGTAAATGTATTGTTCTTTTTTTAGGTGCTCCTCTAGAAGTTGTTTATAGTACTCTAAATGCGAACAAGTCTCCCTAAATACTCGTCTTTTGGAAAAAAATATGAGTTTGATTAATGAATCTAGTAAAAGTTGAGAGTCAACATGATAAGTGATTTTGTTTCCTTATGAATAAATTCCTCAATAAAAAGTAACTTAAAACAAAAATGTTGTCTATTAACTTTTCCTACTGGGAAACCCAACACCGTTTAACCCATCACAAGTTTGTGATTTTCTCATTGTTAACTTTGTCCTAAACATGTTTTCTATCACTCTCCATCAGAACATGACCCTATGTTTTCTCCTCCATTTCCATGTTTTTTTACATGGAGTCCTAGTATGGGTTAACTCGGGTGACCCCTGTGCTTATCTTTCATTATTTTTAAAGTGATTGTTTTACCGACTCTTGTTCCGATGTGGGACTTTCAAGGATGTTTCCAAGCGCAAATTTAAAATTGCGAGGAAGCAATTCCCAAAAGGGGGAAAGGATGTAACACCCCAGGTAAATAAAGAATAGACATTTTCATATTTATCCATATTTGTGAATAAAATATTAATATGACTTTAAAGGGGACGCTATGCTCGATGGCGTACCCAACACGCAACAATGAGTTTCTTGGGAATCTTACGTTGCACTCTAATAATAAAATAATATTATTTTAAATGGTAGTTAACATGTAGCCGTTATAATGGCGGGAATGGATATAAATAACTAAAATATGATTATATGTGTTTTTTAATGTTTTTACATTTATCCAATAAAAGCTAAAGGCTTAAAATACGGAAAGAATTAAATTTTAGGTGTATATGCCCTAGTTTTCACTAAAGGTTCACTTATCGCCTTTTAATGGAGAACTGTCATTAAATATAGTTTTGATCACTCTTATACATTCTTTTTGACCAAATAAAACTCTTATTAAGAATCGGGACATCAAATTTTACTTTGTGTAATTTTTTGGTATTTTTCCGATAAAGTTCATTTTTTTTAATGAATAGTGTAGAATGTTGTGTTTTAATTCAAAACCTCTTTTTAATCTAATTTATTTATATGATTAGATAATATTTTTAATTGTTTTTAAAGTGAAATTAGAAAATATTTTTACCATTAAATCCAATAGTGGTCATTGGAATTAATTTCACTTTGAAATCAGACTTAAACTAGTGTCAATCTTTTGATACTTATTGTTTTATAAAAACACGCTATTTGCTCTGACAGCGGGAATTAATTATTAAATTAATTAATGTGACTAATATGTTTTAAATTTTGTAAAATATAATTCATTTTTGAATTCGTAATATCAAATATAGCTTAGGGTGAATTTTTGGTAATTTTCTGAAAAACTTCAATTTTTGATGAATAGTGAAACCACTAAGTGGTACTTATAAAAACTGATTTTTCATTTAAATGAAATTTTGCCATAATTTTGTTTTGATTTTCAAAAATCCGACATACATGGTTGTCATTAAGAAGTAAAATGTGGTTCAATGAGATTAAAATAATTTTTTGGTGAATAGTAGCTTATTAAGTTTTTAATCGCGATTAGTGGTAATTAGTGTAGTTTAAGGTAAAAATGATATTATAAGAATGTGAAAACACCGTGACACTTCTACTACACCTATTGGGTGAGTCATGGCCGACCAAGACAAGCCATGGGCCAACTTGGGGACCTCATGGAGCCACTTTAGTTGGAAAATGACATTAATATATTTTTATTTAATGTTAAAGTGAAAATGACACTAACATAAATTGTTTTACTAAAATAATTTTTAAGTGGGTTTATACAAGTCCAAATTTTTATTATAAATAGTAATTGGAAAGATAAAAAGATTTCCTACATCAGAGTAATTTTTTTATAATTTTTAGAAATTAAATAAATTAAATTATTTATGACATCATAATGATGCAGTGATGACATCATTATTTAACGATTAAAATAAAATGGAAAGATAATGTAAAATCTATGAACTACACATGTACAAAACTTATTGGATGTGTGGATTTCGAACCTTTATAACCTTATCCACGAATTATATCAATGTGGGACCTTTTAAAACCGAAACACATTTTCAAATAAAGTAATATATCTTTACTTTCCAAAAGTGCCCCTCCTCTCCTCTTATAAAAGGCCCCCACCTCTACCTCATTTCACACACTCCTCAAGCCTTTTTCTCGGCCAACCCCGGCCCATTTACTCTCTCCACACCCCTCTCCTCATCCTAGAGTATTCCCTTTGGTCATAATCCTTTCAAAGGAAGCCTTTAGGCTCAAATCAAAAGGAGTTACACTTTTAAAGGTAATTCATTCTCTCATGTTCATTTGTTTTATTTTGCTTCTCCAACCCCCTAAACTATTTTTATTTATTTTTTTTGTAACAACACCAGTATTTTAAATATACTAGGATGTTGTTATAATATTTATTCGATCTACACTCCCACACAACTACATCAAATGGTTAAAGAACATACGGTTTCTGTGGATGGCGAAATTCTGCCTCCCGAAACGATGATTGTTCAATACTCATTTAACACCTTCAAAGGTGGCCATTATGATGTCACTATTTTTATATATGATATATAATATGTTTATGTTTTCCTTAAGCTTCTGTTTTTTTCTTTTTGGTCATACCTTTATGGTTTCCATTATGGGTAAACGCGATATCTTCATTTAAGGAAGTGCGGACTACCGCCCCCTCAAAGTGATTTGATTCGTTAAATACCATATGTGGGACGTATAAAGGATGGAACTATGATATTATATATGATATTATACCGGAATTATAATATACCTTTATATCATTATTATTCAATTCTATAAAATACGAAATATAAATGAAAGTAGCGTTCATGCGTACGTACGGCTTACCGTCTCCATGAATGGTGCATTTCATTTCTTAACTCTAAATGATTATGTAATGTTATAAATGCATGCATATACTGGATATATATGACATATATTATATCTAAATCATGAATACAATTCTGGATATAATAAACATTTGACCACATGAACAACATGTAATTGTAAGAAGTCCACTTTCGACTTAAGAACCAAATATCGGCAAAACAAATATTATTAACTTAAATGATTACATAATGTTTATGACATGGTAATAAGTGATATAAAATGAATAATGAACTTGAAAAATGTTCTTAAGGAAGTATAAATTAACTCAAGTTTATTATTCAGGATATTAAATAACGATCGAGTCAAGTCGGACCCGAGGTAAGGGATCCTACTCCTCTCTTTCTTTTTAAGTACACACTTTTATGTCATTCCTTTTAAAGCTCATATTTATTGTTATTAGGATGATATTTTATATTATAATTACTGTAATTTTTATGTTCATGTGATGAGAGACCCTATTCTCTCTCATCAATCCATTTTGGACGTTTTGAGTGGCGCCGTTAGGCTGCCGAACTTTCGTAAGAAATCTAACCTCTCTCTTTCTTTTTAAGTACTCTCCTTTATGTCACTTCTTTTAAGCTCCTCTTTGTAAGGTTGGGGGATGTTCTTTTATATTCCTCTTTCTGTACATTTTATTGTAATGTGATGAGATACCCTATTTTATCTCATCAATCCATATTCGGATGTTTTATGTGGCGCCATTAGGCTGCCGAGTTTTCGTAAGGGATTTTTCATCTCACTTTTATTCCCGTGAGATTTATGCTACATTTGCCACAAATTTCATCGAGTGGTGTATGTACTGCCCATTATTATACTCTTTGTGTATTATACTTTCGTTTATGAGTATTTACATCAATTATCTATTGTCCTTCTTTCATGGGGTGTATGTTTTGAAAAATACCCAAGTCGGTAAGGGAACCTTTCACCCTCCTCTTTTTTTAAAATACTTCTTTTGTTGGGTCTTTTAATTTACATATTGTTATGTTGGGATATGTTCTCATATATCCTTAATGATGTAAATTTTATGTCCAAGTGATGAGATACGCCTTTTATCTCTCATCAACTCATTTTGATGTGATGTCGTTAGGCTGTCAAGGGAACTTTTTAACCCAATTTCGATTTCTTTGGGTTCAACATGTAGTCATTGAATATGTCGTCCATTGAATATGTGTGAATGACCATTTATTGTTTTAAACTTAATATCCACTTATATTGGGTGTATTTATATTTGTCACACATATTTTTGAGATTGATTTGTCCTTAATTTAAGGATACCTTCTTTATAAGGGATTTCATCACATTTGACATTTCTATTGAGGGTTCATTGTTGTTATACACCAATTCACTATTATATGGTGTATATACTGTCCTTTGGAGTATTATATCATGAATCCATTTATTCTCATGATATTATAAAGTTCTTACTAAATGTTATTCCTCAATTATTGTATTCAAGAATCTCTAATTTTGGTAAAACCTCTTTAACCAAAATATCGTTTTAAATATTTTAATTATTTTTTCTTGTTAATATCCATGTTTTCAAAATGGTTTTAAGGATTTATTTATATGGATATTAATGGTTTAAAATTTTAATCTTCAAGGTGGTATGGGACACTTTGATTCAAAAATCTCTTTATTAAATGTTTTGAACGGTTTTGGAAATGGTTTCTTTTTGTATGGATTCATTATTTCAAAATACTAAAATGTTATATTATGATTGAAATGTGGAAATGTTTTGTTTCCTTTATGCATGTTTTATGTGATACGTTTATGTTATGGTTCTTGGGCATTGTTATGAAAACGGGTGGTTCCGTGATAAACTAAGGGCGGGTGAGCCCGATATAGCTCTCCAATGCATTGGGTAACGCGAAGGAGTGAAACGTTAAGGTTTCTCCGAAGAGATTTTAGGGAATATACTGTGATGGGTATTCCAAACGTAACCAAGAGGGTTACTCCCTACGTAAGAATGTTATGAATGCCTCAAGTTACCTTTATGTCTTATGATTTCTATGATTTATTCATGATTTGATGAGGTAGGTTAAAGTGCCTATGTTTTATGGGTAAATTATGATTTCATTCTTATGTATATATGAACTCATGTTTCCTTTCCATATTTTTATATCCCTTACTGAGCTTTTTATGCTCATCCCAAGTTTTTGAAATGTTTTTCAGGTCAAGGGAAAGGTACATGATAAGATGATAGAGTCAAGGATGTGTTAAGAAAGAATCCATGTTTTATTTTCAATATGTTTCCGTTGATGGGAAGAATGAATACTATCTTTTATGTAACCACTTTGTTTAAATGTGGAATGTAGTGCAAGTTTCATGATCTAATTCTCTAAAACTCTAAACCTGAAAAGATCCTCAATGTGTAATCTTGTAATAACTCAAGATTAAGTAAGGTTTAAGGCTGGGGCTTTATAGTTGGTATCAGAGGTCGGTTTAGATAACTTTAGAGGTTAGGGTACTCTTTAAGCATAAGTTACATTACCATAATGGTTTGGATTTCAGAAAGAGTCCTAGTTTTAGATAAAGTGAATGAGTAAGTGTATCATAGTGTTTATCTTCCTCTTTAGTACATGATGGTTTTGTTGATATAATCACACTGACCTTTTTGGTTTTAGTAAATGGTTGGATCTAGCAGGCACCAAAGTAACAGTGGATGTGAAGGAGACTGTGATAGTTTTTTGAGAAAGAAACTGAATGATATGGGAGCTGCAATGAGAACTCTTCTGATTATCCTCAACCAACTATCTGGAGTCATGATTGACCACCTAAACCTTGGAGTTTTCTCTAAGTCATCATATATGCAAGAAACATATCCCTACGGAAGTACAGGTAATAATCATAAAGGTAAGTGTGTTCAAAAACCTATGTGTCAAAGATGTGGAAAGAAACACCTAGGAAAATGTTTCAAAGGGACAGAAATATTCTATAGATGTGGAAATGAAGGTCATAAAGCAAGAACCTGCCATGGAAAAAGGAAGCATCCAGTTGACTCGAGGAAAGGGAAAGAAGTTCTTTCTGAGGGATCAATTGAATGTTTTAAATGTGGTGTGCGTGGTCATTATGCAAACACATATTATATGAAGAATTTTCGTGAATGGGGTCACCAAGAGCGTACAAATGTTCGTTTACCAATACCTAATGCTATTCCTATTGAGGATGAAGAAACTGACAATGACCAATCAAAGGTATGTACTATTTCATGACTATTGTTTTCCTATTTTGGAATCTTAGTATATGATTCATGATTTTGTTTGTAGGAAAGAGGTATTTCGGAATAGGTTGGAAAGGAATGGATAATGGATCATGAAGAATGTTGAATGAGTAAGATGTCAACATATAAGGGCTTCAAGAGTTATGGTGAAATTCTTAAGAGTATCAAGTCTCTTTTGATGATGGGGTTACATTAGAAGACTTTTTATATTATGTGTAACCCTGATGTTTAATATAGGCAAATTTTATCCAAGGAATAGTTATCTTTTCTTTTGTGGACATAGTTATAAAGAACCATTTGGGTTTATATGATCCTTACTTTTGAGGAAATTATGGGTTACTAAATGTTATGATTGAAGTGGAAGGCATGAGATAAAATTGAGGTTAAAATATGTTATGAATATTTTTGAAGATTTTATCTCGTTTTGGGGAATTTTTTGAGAATTATATAGTTTTGAAAAAAGGACAACACGCAGACCGTGTGACAACCCGTCGCGTCGGACAAAGCTGCGGGAATTGAACCCACAACCAAAGTGCGACTGGTATTTATCACCTACCACTGGACTACGTGAATTCCCTGGTTAGTTTGACTGATTCATTCTAGTTATATGATTTTATGAATTAATAGTAAGTTGATTTTGGGTTATTTATAAAAAAGATTAACCTATCATGGAGGATATGTGATTAGGTTAATTACTTTTCAATACGAGACTTTAGGAGAAACTAATGTTGTTCGGAGATAAATGTTACGATTTAACTTGGAAGACTATGTGACTAAATCCTTCAAATATTTGGGTTTCAATATTATATTGGTTTACTTTGAATAATTTTATGGAAAAATTGTTTATCGGATGGTCCTCGTTGAACTTTGTGTTTTTTTTGGACAAATTTTGAGATTAAGAATAGATTTTCTTTTTATAAAGGGTTATACTTTTCTGGATTATCTGATCTTGTAGTAACCTTTTTGGTTTTAGTTTTGGTTAAGGTTTTAAGACATGGGAAATGTATTGTTCTTTTTTTAGGTGCTCCTCTAGAAGTTGTTTATAGTACTCTTAATGCGAACAAGTCTCCCTAAATACTCGTCTTTTGGAAAAAAATATGATTTTGATTAAGGAATCTAGTAAAAGTTGAGAGTCAACTTGATAAGTGATTATGTTTCCTTATGAATAAATTACTCAATAAAAAGTAACTTAAAACAAAAATGTTGTCTATTAACTTTTCCTACTAGGAAACCCAACACTGTTTAACCCATCACAAGTTTGTGATTTTCTCATTGTTAACTTTCTCCTAAACATGTTTTCTATCACTCTCCATCAGAACATGACCCTATGTTTTCTCCTCTATGTCCATGTTTTCCTACATGGAGTCCTAGTATGTGTTAACTCGGGTGACCCCTGTGCTTATCTTTCTTTATTTTTAAAGTGATTGTTTTACCGACTCTTGTTCCGATGTGGGACTTTCAAGGATGTTTCCAAGCGCAATTTTAAAATTGCGAGGATGCAATTCCCAAAAGGGGGGAAAGATGTAACACCCCAGGTAAATAAAGAATATACATTTTCATATTTATCCATATTTGTGAATAAAATATTAATATGACTTTAAAGGGGACTCTATTCTCGATGGCGTACCCAACACGCAACAACGAGTTTCTTGGGAATCTTACGTTGCACTCTAATAATAAAATAATATTATTTTAAATGGTAGTTAGCATGTAGATGTTATAATGGCAGGAATGGATATAAATAACTAAAATATGATTATATGTGTTTTTTAATGTTTTTACATTTATCCAATAAAAGCTAAAGGCTTAAAATATGGAAAGAATTAAATTTTAGGTGTATATGCCCTAGTTTTCACTAAAGGTTAACCTATCGCCTTTTAATGGAGAACTGTCATTAAATATAGTTTTGATCACTCTTATACATTCTTTTTGACCAAATAAAACTCTTATTAAGAATTGGGACATCAAATTTTACTTTGTGTAATTTTTTGGTATTTTTCCGATAAAGTTCATTTTTTTTAATGAATAGTGTAGAATGTTGTGTTTTAATTCAAAACCACTTTTTAATCTAATTTATTTATATGATTAGATAATATTCTGAATTGGTTTTAAATTGAAATTAGAAAATATTTTTACCATTAAATCCAATAGTGGTCATTGGAATTAATTTCACTATGAAATCAGACTTAAACTAGTGTCAATCTTTTGATACTTATTGTTTTATAAAAACACGCTATTTGCTCTGACAGCGGGAATTAATTATTAAATTAATTAATGTGACTAATATGTTTTGAATTTTGTAAAATATAATTCATTTTTGAATTTGGAATATCAAATATATCTTAGGGTTAATTTTTGGTAATTTTCTGAAAAACTTCAATTTTTGATGAATAGTGAAACCACTAATTGGTACTTATAAAAACTGATTTTTCATTTAAATGAAATTTTGCCATAATTGTGTTTTGATTTTCAAAAATCCGACATACATGGTTGTCATTAAGAAGTAAAATGTGGTTCAATGAGATTAAAATAATTTTTTGGTGAATAGTAACTTATTAAGTTTTTAATCGCGATTAGTGGTAATTCGTCTAGTTTAAGGTAAAAATGATATTATAAGAATGTGAAAACACCATGAAACTTGTCCTAAACCTATTGGGTGAGTCATGGCCGACCATGATAAGCCATGGGACAACTTGGGGACCCCATGGAGCCACTTTAGTTGGAAAATGACATTAATATATTTTTATTTAATGTTAAAGTGAAAATGACACTAACATAAATTGTTTTACTGAAATAATTTTTAAGTGGGGTTATACAAGTCCAAATTTTGATTATAAATAGTCATTGGAAATATAAAAATATTTCCTACATCATAGTAATTTTTTTGAAATTTTTAGACATTAAATAAATTAAATTATTTATGACATCATAATGATGCAGTGATGACATCATTATTTAACGATTAAAATAAAATGGAAAGATAATGTAAAATCTATGAACTACACATGTAAAAAACTTATTGGATGGATGTATTTCTAACCTTTATAACCTTATCCACGAATTATATCAATGTGGGACCTTTTAAAACCGAAACACATTTTCAAATAAAGTAATATATCTTTACTTTCCAAAAGTGCCCCTCCTCTCCTCTTATAAAAGGCCCCCACCTCTACCTCATTTCACACACTCCTCAAGCCTTTGGATCGGCCAACCCCTGCCCATTTACTCTCTCCACACCCCTCTCCTCATCCTAGAGTATTCCCTTTGGTAATAATCCTTTCAAAGGAAGCCTTTAGGCTCAAATCAAAAGGAGTTACACTTTTAAAGGTAATTCATTCTCTCATGTTCATTTGTTTTATTTTGCTTCTCCAACCCCCTAAACTCTTTTTATTTATTTCTTTTGTAACAACACCAGTATCTTAAATATACTAGGATGTTGTTATAATATTTATTCGAGCTACACTCCCACACAACTACATCAAATGGTTAAAGAACATACGATTTCTGTGGATGGAGAAATTCTGCCTCCCGAAACGATGATTGTTCAATACTCATTTAACACCTTCAAAGGTGGCCATTATGATGTCACTATTTTTATATATGATATATAATATGTTTATGTTTTACATAATCTTATGTTTTTTTCTTTTTGGTCATACCTTTATGGTTTCCATTTTGGGTAAACGCGATATCTTCATTTAAGGAAGTGCGGACTACCGCCCCCTCAAAGTGATTTGATTCGTTAAATACCATATGTGGGACGTATAAAGGATGGAACTATGATATTATATATGATATTATACTGGAATTATAATATACTTTTATATCATTATTATTCAATTCTATAAAATACGAAATATAAATGAAAGTAGCGTTCATGCGTACGTACCGCTTACCGTCTCCATGAACGGTGCATTTCATTTCTTACCTCTAAATGATTATGTAATGTTATAAATGCATGCATATACTGGATATATATGACATATATTATATCTAAATCATGAATACAATTCTGGATATAATAAACATTTGACCACACGAACAACATGTAATTGTAAGAAGTCCACTTTCGACTTAAGAACCAAATATCGGCAAAACAAATATTATTAACTTAAATGATTACATAATGTTTATGACATGGTAATAAGTGATATAAAATGAATAATTAACTTGAAAAACGTTCTTAAGGAAGTATAAATTAACTCAAGTTTATTATTCAGGAGATTAAAGAACGATCGAGTCAAGTCGGACCCGAGGTAAGGGATCCTACTCCTCTCTTTCTTTTTAAGTACACACTTTTATGTCATTCCTTTTAAAGCTCATATTTATTGTTATTAGGTTGATATTTTATATTAAAAGTACTGTAATTTTTATGTTCATGTGATGAGAGACCCTATTCTCTCTCATCAATCCATTTTGGAAGTTTTGAGTGGCGCCGTTAGGCTGCCGAACTTTCGTAAGAAATCTAACCTCTCTCTTTCTTTTTAAGTACTCTCCTTTATGTCACTTCTTTTAAGCTCCTCTTTGTAAGGTTGGGGGATGTTCTTTTATATTACTCTTTCTGTACATTTTATTTTAATGTGATTATATACCCTATTTTATCTCATCAATCCATATTCGGATGTTTTATGTGGCGTCGTTAGGCTGCCGAGTTTTCGTAAGGGATTTTTCATCTCACTTTTATTCCCGTGAGATTTATGCTACATTTGCCACAAATTTCATAGAGTGGTGTATGTACTGCCCATTATTCTACTCTTTGTGTAATATACTTTCGTTTATGAGTATTTACATCAATGATCTATTGTTCTTCTTTCATGGGGTGTATGTTTTGAAAAATACCCAAGTCGGTAAGGGAACCTTTCACCCTCCTCTTTTTTTAAAAGACTTCTTTTGTTGGGTCTTTTAATTTACATATTGTTATGTTGGGATATGTTCTAATATATCCTTATTGATGTAAATTTTATGTCCAAGTGATGAGATACTCCTTTTATCTCTCATAAACTCATTTTGATGTGATGTCGTTAGGCTGTCAAAGGAACTTTTTAACCCAATTTCGATTTCTTTGGGTTCAACATGTAGTCATTGAATATGTCGTCCATTGAATATGTGTGAATGACCTTTTATTGTTTTACAATTAATATCCACTTATATTGGGTGTATTTATATTTTTCACACATATTTTTGAGATTGATTTGTCCTTAATTTAAGGATACCTTCTTTATAAGGGATTTCATCACATTTGACATTTCTATTGAGGGTTCATTGTTGTTATGAACCAATTCACTCTTATATGGTGTATATACTGTCCTTTGGAGTATTATATCATGAATCCATTTATTCTCATGATATTATAAAGTTCTTACTAAATGTTATTCCTCAATTATTGTATTCAAGAGTCTCTAATTTTGGTAAAACCCCTTTAACCAAAATATCGTTTTAAATATTTTAATTATTTGTTCTTGTTAATATCCATGTTTTCAAAATGGTTTTAATGATTTATTTATATGGATATTAATGGTTTAAAATTTTAAGCTTCAAGGTGGTATGGGACACTTTGATTGAAAAATCTCTTTATTAAATGTTTTGAATGGTTTTGAAAATGGTTTCTTTTTGTATGGATTCATTATTTCAAAATACTAAAATGTTATATTATGATTGAAATGTGGAAATGTTTTGTTTCCTTTATGCATGTTTTATGTGATACGTTTATGTTATGGTTCTTGGGCATTGTTATGAAAACGGGTGGTTCCGTGATAAACTAAGGGCAGGTGAGCCCGATATAGCTCTCAAATGCATTGGGTAACGCGAAGGAGTGAAACGTTAAGGTTTCTCCGAAGAGATTTTAGGGAATATACTGTGATGGGTATTACAAACTTAACTAAGAGGGTTACTCCCTATGTAAGAATGTTATGAATGCCTCAAGTTACCTTTATGTCTTATGATTTCTATGATTTATTCATGATTTGATGAGGTTGGTTAAAGTGCCTATGTTTTATGGGTAAATTATGATTTCATTCTTATGTATATATGAACTCATGTTTCCTTTCAATATTTTTATATCCCTTACTGAGCTTTTTATGCTCATCCCAAGTTTTTGAAATGTTTTTCAGGTCAAGGGAAAGGTACATGATAAGATGATAGAGCCAAGGATGTGTTAAGAAAGAATCCATGTTTTATTTTCAATATGTTTCTGTTGATGGGAAGAATGAATACTATCTTTTATGTAACCACTTTGTTTAAATGTGGAATGTAGTGAAAATTTCATGATCTAATTCTCTAAAACTCTAAACCTGAAAAGATCCTCAATGTGTAATCTTGTAATAACTCAAGATTAAGTAAGGTTTAAGGTTGGGGCTTTATAATACATATATTAATATGTAATTTATATGTATAAAAAGTATAGTTTACTATAAAAATTTGTGTTTCTCTAAGATAATTCCTTAGAAATTAATGGATTAGGATAATATCTTGTGGAATTATGTTTATGAAAGTGAAATAGGATTCTAAGGGAAGTAAATAAGTCCTATTTTTAGGAAGAAATTAAATTTTTAGATTGTTAATATAGGGATGGTGAGATGCCCCTTTTATAAGTGCAAAGAATTACATGTTTGTAAATATTTCAATTTAATAAAAATGGATAGCATTTTAAAAATGTAATATGTCTCTATAAATAGATAATAATTTAGTTAAGGGTGAGATAAGGTCTAAAATATCTCAATCACTTAATTAAAAATATTTTTTTAACATGTTTCAAGCCCTTTATCCCTGGAATTTTTATTTCTTCTATTTAAGCTTTTACCATGGTTACTAGTTTTTAGCTAAGGCAATGTAATAATTATGGGTAAAAATATAGTGGTTTTAATTAGATTATTTGGACCCACTAATTATAAATTTAAAAACAACTTTTTTATTAAATCTCTAAAAGTGTTAAATATTAATTTTAACAAAATAAATTTTTGATGTATTAAAAACAAATTGGAAAAATATTACTCGAGTTTCAAAATATCAAATATCGATTTAAAAAGTATAATAAAAATTTTATAATATATGATTAAAATTATTAAATAATTATTTTTTCAGGAAAATTTTGTTTAAAATTTCTAAATCATACTTATATACTAATAATGGCACAAAAGATAATTTATTAGAAAATATTGTATATTACACGATTCACTTAAAATAATTTTTTAAGAAAAATATAAAACATTCAAACTAAGATAATTTTGATATTGTAAGCCTAAATTATAATTAATTTTTATCTAATTGAGATTTTAAAATTTATAAATTTAGTTTTTATATGAAAATACCAAATATAAAGAAAAACTACTTCTATTATAAAATGATGACATTAAATGTCAAGTGTTCTTAATTTTATATCTCATCAATTTATAATTTATAGAATTATAATATATTGTCTCATATACTAAAATATTATATATTATCATTTAATATTGGTTTATTAATTTATTTTGACAAAATATTCAACACTTTTAAAAAAATATATTTAAGAAAGGACAATTATTTTCAATATTAAATATCATTTATTCTTTATCCTCTAATTGTTGGATTTTTAGTTGACTAATTTACTTATATTTACTAGAGGTTCTTATTTTTCATATAATTTTATTAATAAAATTTTTCTAATCTTTCGTGACTGATTATTTTTGGGTTTTTTGTATTAAACACACTATCAATTTGTAAGAACTTGGATCTTCGTTTAGGTACGTTTTTCCTTTTTCTGGAGTTTTTGAGAAAAATGAATATTTCTGGAAATTTTAGAAGTACACACCATGTACTTTCTGAGTACATGTCGTGTACTCTGTTCCGGCTCGAAGCCGTGTGCTGGCCCTGTCCGGGCCACACACACGGTGTGTAAGGCTGAGGTGGAGGCGAGTTATTTCGGAGTACGGAAAATTCTAAGTACACGTAGTGTACTCAAAAAGTACACTCCGTGTACTTTATTTTTTTCATTAAACGGACCGGGGTCGCCCCTAACCCCCATATTTGTCTTCTTATTTAGTATTCGACCGTCTGAGAGCGACCGTACGGCCAGATCTTCGACGGAGTCATGCCTCGCCGTCTTTTCTCCGATTCGAGAACGGTCGATTGCATTGGAAGCACAGCGGTGAGTTCTTCCTTCTTCTTGAGCCTTGTTTCTTGATTCCTCCTTGTTTTCAAGTTATCGTGGGATGAACATTTTGTGCATTTTCTCAGATCTATGTCGTTCTAAGGGGAATATGTCGTTGAGGTTCACGTATATCGATCTCCTAGGATCGATGTAGGTGGTTTGTGCCTTTACGTAGAAATTTGATGGATAATTTGTGCAATTTCCACCAGTACCCTTGAACGGGGTATTGCGTGTTTCCTGTTTTTCCTTGTTTCTTGCCTGCTTTGCTTGATTGTTTTGTAGAGGTTATGGTTTGTGGTTAGAGTATTTTGTTTGTGCTCATATTGCTTTTCCATGCTTGTTCTACCTGTTTGGCATTTTTCCAGTTGCCATGCCTAGTTGTAGGATAGTGGAACTATTGTTTTATTATTTCTGTTGAATTTTAGTTGTTAGCCAAGTAGTTCTTGAGGTTTACTTGGACGACACACATGCGCTGAGCATGTTTAGTTATACTCAGGACTGTGAGAACCTAGAGTAGTAGACCAAAGGGAGAATTGATGGAAGGGATTCTCTAGAGTGTCTTTTAATCACGATGCAAGACCAAGTGGATAATTGACGGATGGGATTCCCCATAGTGTCTTTTAATTACGACGTGGGATATAGGGGGAATTGACATTGAGTGCTTCCCTAGAGAGCCTTTAGCACGATACGAGACTATAGGGGGAATTGACGGTGAGTGCTTCCCCAGAGACTCAGCTTAATTACGTAGCTGAACCAGAGGGGTGATACTGTGTGTGCCTTATAGAGGGTTTCTAGTACTTAGAGGTTGAACCATAGGGGTTAGACTATGAGATCTACCTAGAGGGTTACTTGTTTCTTCTTTTATTGATGGCTTCTTACTTGTGTGCTTTACTTGTTAGAACTGTGGATTGTAGCTGCTTGTGCTTTTCTAGTTACTGCATCTTGTTCTAGTACTGCCATGTATTCATTGACTATTAGGCACAAATATTTGGGTGATTGCCTACTGGGATTGTATCTCACACCCTATTTGGGCCATGATTTTGGGCCCAAGAAGACTATGTTGTTGCAGGTATAGACAAGGGCAAGCGCCCTTCTACATCAGGATCTTGATTGCACCAGGAGCTGGGGAGCATGGGACCGAGTCGTGGATTGCGATGCTGAGGAGATTATTTTGTTTTTCTTTTGCACTTGGTTTCAGTTGTATTCCATCACGTTGTTGTGTTTTCTGCTTTCTATGGATACTTGTACCTGTTGCATTATTATCATCATTGTTATATATCTGCATTGCTTCCGCTGTTGGGTTTCTGTTGTTATGCATGTTGGTTGCTGCTTCCGCTATTTATTGTAGTTTCTTACCTTGTATACCTTACCGAATGAGGGCATAGTTTCCCCACCTACTCACCAAGGCCCTCGCTCCTAGTCGGTAGCCTCTGGCATTCGGGGAAACGCGCTTGAGGTCGTGTGGCGAACCGGGTACGGGGCACCAGTGGAGGGGATCTGGACTCGGGACGTTACAAAGTGGTATCAGAGGCAGGTTCTTTTCTCTTACTTTACTGTTTGAAGACCTTAGCCAGGGATAGGATGAATTCGGTACTTCTAATTAATTTGTGCTCGGGAGTAGCTAACCTGTGTATAGGGAAAAGCCATTCTACCTCGTTAATTGTTGTTTTCTAGATTTGAGATTTTATGGTTGGTATGTTTTCACCTAGAGTGATTCGCATGACGTGTGCGGTTATTGTTTTGATATTTTAGTTCTATTTCTGTCGCAACCCGATGAGATGAGGGTATGCTATCTCATGCATCATATAGGAACTTGTAGAAATCACACGTCATGCATTCTTTCCCTGCCATCTAGGGTGCATTAGTGATTTCATGCTATTGTGATAGGCTCTGTGTAAATTATGCATGCTGTTGTGATAGATTCTTGATAGATTCTCTACTGTTATGTTAGAAAACTTATTGTTTTGTTCCATTATTAAAAATGAACGCTGAATTTTGGGTTCTTGAGGTGTTATGGGTTCTTGAGGTGTTATGGGCCCTCACGGATCATAATTTGGCACATTTTCCCTTGTTTTAGTGTTTCTAGAATTCTGCGTAGTTTCTGAGATACTGCCCAGAAAAACCAAGAATACATGGCGTGTACTTTTTAGATACATGTCGTGTAGTATTTAGGTTGTGTCACTGACCGTGTGGGCAGAACACGGTGTCATGGGAGTAACTTCGGGAACACGCCGTGTACCAGTGGTACACGCCATGTGAGTTCGGGGCCGTGTACCCGGCCGTGTCACTAACAACACGGGTCAGGGAAGCTTGGGTAAGAACACGTTGTGTCCATAGGTAACACGCCGTGTAGTCTTTTCCAGGTACCCAGTCGTGTCACAAACAACACGGGCCAGCGTTACCTTCCTTTCGACACACCGTGTTTGCTAGGAACACGCCGTGTAGTCATGTCCAGTTACCCAGCCGTGTCACGAACAACACGGGACGGCGTGACCTTCTTTTCCACATGTCGTGTTTGTTCGGAACATGGCGTGTAGTCTTGCCCAAGTACTCGGCCATGTCACGAGCAACACGGGACGGTGTCACCTTCACCTATACACATCGTGTTTGTTCGGAGCACACCGTGTATGGTTCAGCCATTTAGATGGTTGTGTGCTTAACAACATGGGCCGCCGAAGCCTTGTCCAGTACACGCCGTGTTTTTTTCAAACACGTCGTGTAGTCTCAGGTTAAGTTGGACCGTGTGGCTTAGTCGTGTAAGGAGACTCCGGTAGGGTAATAATTTTCAAGTACACGCCGTGTGTGGGGTTCAACACACCGTGTAGTTTGTAGTGTACACGACTTGTAGGGTAGGAGTAGATGCCCATGTCAGTTATTTAAGAAGACACGCTGTATAGTTTTATACATGCCATGTATTTGTGCTTTGCAATCTTGTGTGTTTTTCTTCCCCTGTTCTCGTTTTGTAATCTTGTGTTCTCTGTCCTTGTTTTCTTGATCAAAGGTATGCTTTTGATCTTTCAGAGCTATGCCTCTAATATGTCCTCCTTTCATACGTCTGTCATCAGGCAGTGATCAGATGCCAGATAGGGCTAATCAGGGACTTCATTTCGATCCCCCAGCCAAGCCAGCCTTGGCACCAGTTGTTGTACCAGTTGCGGGCGCCGATGCGCAGTTCACGGAGGGTTTCATGAGGATGATGCAGGCCTTCTAGGGAGCACCGCCTCCTTCCTCGTCTATGGAAGACTTGACGTGGGTCTTTCAGCAGCAGCATCCTCCCACTTTCTCGGGGGAGGGAGGACCTCAGGCTGCAGAGTCATGGATGGAAGCCATGCTGACTATATTCAAGCATCTGGAGACTCCTCCAGAGAGGTGGGTCAAGATTTCCACCTACATGATCTGAGACTCCGCCAAGGGGTGGTGGGACGTGATCTCACAAGTGGGTCAACAGCAGGCTATGGCTTGGGAGGAGTTCCAGTGTGTGTTCTACGACTACTTCTACCCAGAGACCCTGAGGGCCGATCGATCCCGGGAGTTCATGAGAATAGAGCAGGGTACTCTATCTATCATGGAGTATTCCTCTCGTTTCACTGAGCTGCAACATTTTACACCCCTTTGGGATGGAAGTGGGGTGTTCTTGGTGAGGAATTTTGAGGGTGGACTCAGGCGGGAGATTTGCTCGCAGGTGAACATCTTCCAGCCGACTTCCATTACATCCATCATCAACCAGGCACTGATTGCGGAGCGCAATCTGAGAGACTCTGGAGCTGCGAGCCAGGGCGGTTCTACTTCCAGAGCTAGTTTTCCTTCAGATGATCGCAAGAAGTTCTATAGGGATCCTATGCGTGGTGATTCGAGCAAGCGAGATGCAACATCAGGCAGCCAAGTGACGTGCTATCAGTGTGGCCGAACAGGGCACACGAGGCCACAGTTCCCGAGGGACCCCGTGGAGTGCCGATCTTGCGGAAAAATGGGTCACCTTCAGTGTTTTTTCTAGGTTTCCTCACCAGCAACTAGTGACCGGGGTTCTTCTATGAATCCTCGTTCAGGATCAGCCCCACCAGTCTCTCACCAGTTAGAGAACTGGAGTTCTTCTGGCCGTTCGGGCCGAGGTGGAGGTCGAGGTCATGGAGGTCAGCTACCAGTCCCTCAGCACTAGTAGGGAGGTTCAGCTCAGTGTGTTCAGTCAGGGGCATAGGGCCATGGGGCAGGATAGTCTTTCACCATGGAGCAGACTTATCATGAGAAGGATCCCATCCCTTCTACTGTTCGAGGTATGATTTTAGTAGCCTAAGTTTTATCTTTATCCCTTTTCGATACTGGTTCTACGCATAGTTCTATCTCTGTTTCCATTTTGGAGAGCTTTGGACTCTACATATTTTCTTCTACCGACTCATTGACACTATACACACCTTTGGGAATGAGGACATCTAGTGTACGTTAGTGTAGAGAGTGCCCCCTCGAGGTTACAGGGTATCACTTCTTATGGGATCTCTATGTCCTAGAGATGACAGGCTATGATGTCATCCTTGGAATGGACTGGTTGATTCCCTTCCAGGAAGTCGTCGACTGCTATCACCGCAGAGTGAGTTTCGTTTCACCAGAGGGTGAATCTATCCTTCATAGAGGCGAATGGGACGTTTGGGCGAGTCGGGCGGGACTCGAGCATCTTGGGCTAGGAGGAGTGACGACCTAGATTTCTAGACTTTACCTGGATGATCAGGGGACTCCACAGTTGGAATTTTCTACAGTGTTGGATCACTTTCGGGATGTCTTTCTAGATGACTTTTCAGGTTTTCCTCCAGAGCATGAGGTAGACTTTTCTATTGAGCTTGTTCCAGGAGCGGCACCGGTGTCCATTCCTCCCAATAGGATGGCTACACCTGAGTTACAGGAGCTCAAGAAGATATTGGAGGAGCTACAGGCTAAGGTTTTCATCCGACCCAGTGCTTCTCCTCAGGGTTCAATTATCCTATTTGCAAAGAAGGCAGACGGTACCCTTTGGATTTGTGTGGATTATCGGAAGCTGAACCAGTTGACGTTCAAGAACCGATATCCATTGCTGCGGATTGATGACCTTTTCAATCAGCTTCGAGGAGCCCGGGTGTTCTCAAAGATCGACTTGAGTTCCGTTTATCATCACTTTCACGTTAGACCATCAGATATACCTCTAACAGCATTCAAGAGCAGGTATGGTCTTTACGAGTATATAGTCATTCTCTTAGGACTCACGAATGCACTTGTAGTTTTTATGGTACTGATGAACCGAGTGTTCCATCCTTACATGGATTCCTTCGCCCTGGTCTTCGTGGACGATATCTTGGTGTACTCTCACACTCGACACGACCATACCACCCATCTTGAGATCGTTCTGAGTACACTGAGATAGCATCGACTTTATTCTAGACTCTCGAAGTTCCATTTCTGGATGGATCAGATTCACTTCTTGGGTCACGTCATCTCAGATGAAGGAGTATCTCTGGACCCAGAGAAAGTGAGAGATGTAGTTTCCTGGGAGCAGCCGAAGAACGTTTTTGAGGTACAGAGCTTCCTAAGGCTGGATGGATACTACATATGCTTAATTCGGGAAATTTCCCATTTAGAATCACCCTTGATAGTTCTGACAAAGAAGGGGGCGAAGTTCTTATGGTCAGATTCTTGTGAGTCAGCCTTTCAGGAGCTGAAAGGGAGGTTGGCGTCAGCACTGATACTAGTCTTTCCAGAGCCAGGCAAGAGCTACACTATTTACTGTGATGATTCGGGTATCGGGCTAGGAGTTGTTCTTATGCAGGGAGATGGAGTCATTGCGTACGGGTCTCGGCAGTTGAGGCCACATGAGAGGAACTACCCTACGCACGATCTGGAGTTGGAAGCTATTGTTCATGCCTTGCGCTGTTGGAGACGCTATCTTCTGGGAGAGCACAATGTGGTCTTCACTGACCACAAGAGTCTCATGTATATCTTCACTCAGCGTGATCTGAATCTGAGGCAGCGCAGGTGGGTTGAGTATCTACAGTCTTTCGATTTCGAGCTTGCCTATACTCCGGGAAAGGGAAACGTTGTGGATGATGCGTTGAGCAGGAGAACTCATTTTCAAGCAGTTCAGGAGGCCAGTAGTGAGTGGCAGCTGATGGCTCTGTTCTCTGAGATGCATCTAGAGGTGCACGACGGACGGGGACAGACTTTTCTATCTTTTGTAGCTGTTACCTCCACGCTGCTTGATTGGTTATGGATGAGGCAGCTATCTGACTCGGAAGGCTTAGTCCTGCGGGAGAGTATGTCAGGAGAGGACCCTCTTCCTGGATGGAAAGTGGGCGAGGATGAGATATTGCATTTCCAAGGACGCGTATGGGTGACATCAGACATATGCAAGGAGCTGATGCGGGATTTCCATTCCTCAGTTTGGGCAGTTCATCCTGGCGTCACCAAGATGTATCGGGATCTTCATCGCCAATACTGGTGGCCTGTATGAAGAAGGATGTTGCTGGTTTTGTCATGAGATATTCTACTTGTCAGCAGATAAAAGCAGAGCATCAGCGACCAGCGGGGCTCTTGCAGCAGTTACCCATTCCGGAGTGGAAGTGGAATGATGTTGCGATGGACTTCATGACTAGGTTGTCGAGGTCACCATAAGGGAACGATGCTGTTTGGGTTGTCGTCGACAAACTTACGAAGGTTGCTCACTTCTTTCCGATTAAGGAGACCTTTAGTGTTGATGATCTTGGACGACTTTACATCCGAGAGATTGTGCATCTGCATGGGGTTCCACACTCTATTATTTCAGACAGAGATGTGCGCTTTACCTCTTGGTTATGGCAGGGACTTCAGAAGGCCTTGGGTACACAGGTACTTTTGAGTACAACATACCATCCCCAGACTGATGGCCAGTCCGAGCGCATGATCCAGGTGCTTGAGGTTATGCTCCGAGCTTAAATCCTTGACTTTTGCGGTTCTTGGGAGAAGCATATTCCTCTGGTGGATTTCGCCTACAATAACAGTTTCCAGGCGACCATGCAGATGGCACCATACGAGGCTTTGTACGGTAGGCAATGTCGATCACCCTTATGCTGGCTAGAGGCAGGAGAGGCAGCTTTGCTGGGACCTCATCTTGTTCAGGAGACTTCACAGCAGATAGAGCTGATTCGGAAGAGTATGGCTACAACACAGTCTCGATAGAAGTCTTATGCTGATCAGCGGAGACAACCTATGGAGTTCGAGGTCAGTGATCAAGTTTTTCTACGTGTTGTACCGAGGTTGGGACACAAAAGTATTCTAAGATAGGGTAAGCTTTCACCATGGTACGTCGGGTCTTTTGAGGTCTTGGAGAGAGTGGGGATAGTCTCCTATCGGTTGCAGCTACCTCAGAGGTATCGGTCCATGCATGACGTCTTCCACATCTCTCAGCTCTGACGTTACTTCTCAGACCCGTCTCACGTCTTTCAGCCTGAGGAAGTCGAGCTTGAAGCTGATGCATCGTTCTAGGAGCATCCTATCCGGATTTTCGATCGTACTATGAGGGTTCTCCGTGGGTGGTATGTTCCTCTAGTACGAGTGCTATGGCAGCACGGGTGAGTACAAGACAAGACCTGGGAGAGGGTGGCCGATGTACAATCACAGTGGCTGGAGCTCTTCGGGGATTCTTCTTCTCCACCTCGTTAGGGAAATTCGGGGAAAAATTTCTTTAAGGGGGGATGTTTGTAAGAACCCGGATCTTCGTTCAGGTACGTTTTTCCTTTTTCTGGAGTTTTTGAGAAAAATTAATTTTTCTGGAAATTTCAGAAGTATACGCCGTGTACTTTCTGAGTACACACCGTGTACTCTATTCCGGCTCGAAGTCATGTGCTGGCCGTGTCCGGGCCACACACACGGTGTGTAAGGCTGAGGTGGAGGCCGGTTCTTTTGAAGTACGGAAAATTCTAAGTACACGCCGTGTACTTTCTTTTTTTTTCATTAAACGGAGCGGGGTCGCTCCTAACCCCCATATTCGTCTTCTTCTTCAGTTTTTGACCGTCCGAGAGCGACGGTACGACCGGATCTTCGATGGAGTCCTGCCTTGTCATCCGTTCTCCAATTTGAGCACGGTCAATTGCGTTGGAAGCGCAATGGTGAGTTCTTCCTTTTTCTTGAGCCTTATTTCTTGATTCCTCCTTTTTTTCAAGTTATCGTGGGATGAATGTTTTTTGTGTTTTCTCAGATCTATGTCATTATAAGGGGAATCTGTCATCGAGGGTCATGTATATCATTCTCCTAGGATCGAGGTAGGTGGTTTGTGCCTTTCCGTAGAAAGTTGATGGATAATTTGTGAAATTTCTACCAATACCCTTGAACGGGGTATTGCGTGTTTCCTGTTTTTCCATGTTTCTTGTCTTCTTTGCTTGATTGATTTAGTATAGGTTATTCCTTGTGATTAGAGTATTTTGTTTATGCTCAGATTGCTTTTACATGCTTGTTCTACCTGTTTGGCGTTTTTTCAGTTGTCATGCCTAGTTGTAAGATAGTGGAACTATTGTTTTATTATTGCTGTTGAACCTTAGTTGTTAGCCAAGTAGTTCTTGAGGTTTACTTGGACGACACACGTGCGCTGATCATGTTTAGTTATACTCAGGACTATGAGAACCTAGAGTAGTAGACCAAAGGTAGAATTGACGGAAGGGCGTCTCCAGAGTGTCTTTTAATCACGATGTGAGACTAAGTGGAGAATTGACGGAAGGGATTATCTAGAGTGTCTTTTAATTATGATGTGGGCTATAAGGGGGAATTGACGTTGAGTGCTTCCCCAGAGAGCCTTTAGCACGATACAAGACTATAGGGGGAAATGACGGTGAGTGCTTCCCCAGAGGGTCTGCTTAATTACGTAGCTGAACCAGAGGGGTGAGACTGTGGGTGCCTCCCAGAGGGTTGCTAGTACTTAGAGGTTGAACCATAGGGGTTAGGCTATGAGAGCTACCCAGAGGGTTACCTGTTTCTTCTTTTGTTGCTGGTTCATTACTAGTGTACTTTACTTGTTAGAACTGTGGATTGTAGCTGCTTGAGCTTTTCTGTTTACTGCATCTTGTTCTAGTACTGCCATGTATTCATTGACTGTTAGGCACAAATCTTTGGGTGATTGCCTACTGGGATTGTATCTCACACCCTGTTTGGGCCATGCTTTGGGCCAAAAAAGACTATGTTGTTGCAGGTATAGACAAGGGAAAGCGCCCTTCTACTTCAAGATCTTGATTGCACCAGGAGCTGGGGAGCATGGGACCGAGCCGTGGCTCACGATGCTGAGGAGATTTTTTTTTTCTTTTGAACTTGGTTTCAGTTTTATTACAACACGTTGTTGTGTTTGCTAATTTCCATGGATACTTGTACCTTCTGCATTATTATCATCATTGTTATATATTTTCATTGCTTTCGCTGTTGGGTTTCTGTTGTTATGCATGTTTGTTGCTGCTTCTGCTGTTTATTGTAGTTTTCTTACCTTGTATACCTTACCGAATGAGGGCATAGTTTCCCCACCGACTCACCAAGGCCCTCGCTGCTAGTCGGCAGCCTCTGGCGTTCGGGGAAATGCGCATGAGGTCATGTGGCAAACCAGGTATGGGGAACCAGTGGAGGGGCTCCGGACTCGAGACATTACACAATTCAAAATTTGTTTAATGGAAACTAAATTCTAAAATTTTAGGGTGTTATAGAGCTTTTTCATGGTTTTAGATAACCATGTAACGTATTTTATAGTGTTTCTAGTGTTTTTTATGCATATTTGAAGCATGTTTAGTAAACTGTATAGTTAAAAAAATGTGATGGGTGTTGACTTAGTCTATGCCCAGAACATTGTTACTATATGATTTGGTCAACTGTGAGGCCAAATCATATGGCATGCCCAGTTTTATTAATAAAATGTAGTTTACCTTCCCGCCACCTCAATATTTTATCCCCATGCCTTCTCTTTTGTCCCTTTTGTTCAACAGAACTTGTAGAACCTTTTATCATTTATCTCTCCATGAATTCCCTTTATCTTATATTGTTTTCTTGGGAATTTATTAGTGTTTGATGGATAGATTCTATTTATCCTCTCCCTTTTATTTCCTATACCTTCCTTGATTTTAATTGTATTGTGTAGTGTTTAGATTTTTTGTTCATATTCCACTCGATCGTGATGAAATCCTCCAAGGAATATGGTATTTTATATTTCTTAGTGAGAGGGCTTCCTAACAGATTGTCTACATTTCATCACTCACCGCTTCAGTGGAGTTACATGGCCCATTTTTTTAATTTTCAGTTATATTTAAAAGGAACTTAGTTGTATTTGGGATTTGATTGTCTGGTATTTTTCTTTTATTGATTAAAGAGATGCATCATGGTCCTTCTGAATATGATTAGTTGTGGTTCTAGATAGTGGATGTACCTTAGTGAGTTTTTATGATTTATGCCTCATCAAATTTAAGTAATTTATTTATTATTAATTGTTTTATTTAATGTAATTTAATTTTATGGTATGTTTTAGGTTCTTCAATTATTGGATGAGTGTGGGTTCGATCTTGAGGCTTCAGTGGTTATGTCACGACCCGCCCTCTAGGCCCGTGTCGTGACTACCCCAAGCCCGCCTTCCATAGGCCAGAGGCCGGCGACTAGCACCAAGGTGTAATTCCAGGTAAAAATGGAAGGCATTGCCTTTGTAAAGTAAACAAACACCATAGTGAAAGAAAGAAAAAGTAAACGTTGAGTAAAAACTGGGTACAACAGTAAGTGCGGAAAAGTAAGTGGGCCAGAATACAAACTCAAATTGTAAGTAAAATACAACTGAAAGGAAGTACATCAACTATAAAGTAAAGACACTACGGTGTGTTTTACTCTGGTACTCCCACCTGAAGGGTGGGTACAGATAGCCTCCACAGCTCCTCGGGTCCAGCCGTCAGCTCCGAGTACGTCCCTCCCAGTGGTCCACCTCCATGTACCATCCTGCTCCGCAATCCTCAACCACGATCAGCGTTGTCCGTCGTCTGCAACCAACACAACGTAGTGCGGGCATAGCCCATGTAGGGGTGAGTATAAGCTACTCAGTAGGGACCCTGAGACCCCCGATGGTCTCCCAGAATCCACAATGGATAATCCACAAAGAAAGATACAATCACGAAGTAACATCCATCACCACTTAGGTATATGCCCATACATATACCTAAGTCCTCAATTCTCGTTCGGCTCCAACATCCGAGCCCAAGTACAACCCAGTCCACATAGAAAACACAACCCAATCCACACAGGAAAGCATAACGTAATCCACAAAGGATAACAAGTCAATATTATCGAAGATAAGAATTTGAATGTCAAGATTCAGCTCACACAGGTATACGTCTTCGTAAGACGATAGTGATGATCAAATATTGCCACTGATTCATCTAAGTCGTCGGACCCACATAGGATCGATAGGTACTAACCCCCACAATGACCCACAAAGTATCGATAGGTAACTAACCCCCGCAATGACCGACAAAGGATCGATAGGTAACTAACCCCCGCAATGACCCACACAGGATCAGACCCACACATGATTTGTAGGCACTGGCCCACATAGGATGGCTGAGCGTTGACCCACGCAGGATATGACCCACACAGGATCGGTAGCACTGATCCACGTAGGATTTCTGAGTGCTGTAGTC
Source organism: Viscum album (assembly GCA_963277665.1). Lineage (NCBI taxonomy): Eukaryota > Viridiplantae > Streptophyta > Magnoliopsida > Santalales > Viscaceae > Viscum > Viscum album. Next base: position 1,990,574,146 of record OY728141.1, read on the forward strand.
GTCGTCGTCGAATCCATGGTGGATTTCTGCACAGTCGTCATCGTCGTCACAGTCGCAGCCAGCTCTAGGGTTCCCACACATAGCAAAGTCGTTCGGGAGGGTCCGCTCCACGAGCCGAGGGGATGATACATCAACTGACACATAGTCCGGAGTTGATGTATCCAAAAGTTCTGTATCGTCAATAGGATCTCAACGCGGCAGACGGCACGTCGATCGGACGCCCGGTCTGAGAGTTATTGGCATTTTCGTTCCAGGGGCCCGGTTGGATTTTAAGTCAAAACCAACCCGACCGTACACCAACTGCATCCAAACCTTGATCGGAGTAATCCACAAGGTCTGTCTCACTTAGAGGAATCCAACAAAGTCGGCGGCACATCAATCGGATGTCCGGAACTCAAGTTATAAGCGTTTCCGCTCCGAGGGCCTGGTTGGTTTCGTGTACGAACCAACCCAACTGAATTCAAAGTACTCTGAAACCTTGAGTGTAATATATTAAAATGACCATCTCATTCCAAGGATCGCATCGCCGCTGATGGTGGGTCGATTGGAGGTCCGCGGCCCAAGTTATGGGCAAAGGAACGTGAGAGGTCCGGTATTAGGGGGTTCGGGCCCGGTCCAACCTGGCTTGATACCCTCTAGGTCGGCCCGACCGGGTCGAACCATCCCGGGTCCTGGTCCGGACCGCTTGGGCGCGGCCCGTCGCGCTGGTGCTAGCCAGGTGGCTCGGCCGTTTCGGCCAAGCGGACAGGGGTGCGGGGGGGGGGGGGGGGGGGGGGGGGGGCGCTGCCTTCCTCCCGTTTATAATCCGCAACCCCATGAGGGGGGCCGCTCATGTCCGGCCAGCCGGGGCTTATGAACCACCGACTCTTCCTCTGGCTGGTCGGCCTGCTCCGGTCGTCCTGTTGTTGCCGCCACGGGACCGGCAAGGGCCGGTCCCCCTGCTCCGATGCCGGCGGCCCGGAACCGGCCGCCGGTTCCCCTGCTTCGCTGTGGCCTCAGCCGCGGCCTTGGACCGTCCGGCGCGGCGCGATGGCACCGTGACCCTCTGTCGCGGCACCGCTCCAGCCGTAGTGTTTTTGTGATCCTCTGGCGCAGCAGAATGGCGCTGCGACCTTATTCAACTTCCTTGGCGTGGCGTGACGGTGCCGTGCATCCTTGCCGCACGATCCCGCGCGGTGCGTCGGCAACACATCATTTTCCTTCGAACCGCAACAATACAAGAATAGGGGAGGAGGTTCGGCCGTGTTTGTGCAGTCCGTCCCCCTCCCGTTAATCGATAGCAAGAGGCAAATTTTCATGAAGAACGACAATATATGTAATCAGGAACAACAATTTAAATAAACATCTACCTAGTCGAATTCGTTGAGCGAGGGTTCATCGCAGAAATAACCATCGCGGAAGAAGATGTCACGGAAGGAGATATTCGCGTCACGGAGAAATGATTCATCGGCGTTGTTTCGTCGATCTCCGAGGATCCGGCGTTCTTCGCATTCTTCGCGTTCTTCGTCGAGGAGGAAGAACTTCAAGAGCTTTTCCTTTTTCTCCCAAATCCTCCCAATGCAACAAGTTCCAACCCAAAATAAAATAAGAACTTCCCTTATTTTATTAACATGACTTAAGTTGAAATTCAAAAGTTGAATTAACCCTCTCAAATTAAACTCACCTAATTAATTAACATAAGTTATAAACATTAATGGTGAGTTGAAGGAGTTAGGGAATATGAAGGGGTGGGGTTCGTGTGGGCCCCACCGCCCTCATAACCTCTCATGGGAAGTTGGGTGGTTACCCAACTTCCACCCAAAGGTTTTAATTACCAAGTAAAAATAAAAATTGAAGCTCAATTTTTATTTTAACTTCCACAATTTTTAACAACCTCTCTCGTGAAAACGCAACTCTGGAAAAGGTGTTCCTAAGCAAATACTAGCGCTGCGAATTCATCGGTGCCCTCAGAATTCGATTCTGAGCACCGGTTCAAAAGTTAGAAAAACTCGCTCGTTCGTTTCCTGATCGTATCCGAGCTAATCTTCGGTTAGAAATTCCGGGCACACCGGGCCTCGGAATCATGTGTCGTCAGAAACCGCGTTCTTGTAAAATCTCAAAGAAAATTAAGAAAAAATTTCCCTTGAATTTTACGGATCTTTACAGGTCACGCCATGTGATAAGCAGTGTATTATTTTAATGTTATTTTCATATGATATAAACATTTTATTTGTTTAAAAATGGGTTTTCCCTATTAAGAGACCCTTGATGGATTTTGTGGTCTATTTTAGAAAATTATTAGGTTTTTTGGTGTCCCATAGAAGGGGGTTTTCACACATGTTTTTCGAGATCACGCCTAGTATGTGTGGTGGTAATTTTTAGTGGTGGTGAAGGGGGATATTATATTCCCTAAACATCATTAAACCATGAGAAAACATGTTTATAGTAACTTTCAAGTGTTTCCTCCCAAGTGGGAAATGACTATGAGGATTTAAGACAATTATGGGATATAGAGTGGTTCTTCTGTTTGATCGAGATTGGATAAGACGTTTCCATGGATCATTTTTTTTTATAATCCTATATGTTAGGATAATATGCTCATTGGTTGTCTTAGTTTTGGGTTCTTAGAGATTTTTCTTGAGCTATCTCCTGAGGGAGATGTATTTATCTCCAGAGGGAGATCTAGTTATAACCACAAATGGTGTCGCGGATCCTGACTCTTACATCAATCCAAAGTTTTTCCATCACCACAGTCAGCTGAAGATTTCGTTCTCAACAAATGAGGTAACACTTCTTACATCAGACCTTCGTTTCATTCTTGTTGGGAAATTTTTCAATCGCGGACCAGCATTGACTTTCTTAAGAACTTCCCTTGAAGAAATTGGTTTTTCGGGATTTTATATCAGCCTTTTGAACTCCATAAATGTTGTCTTTCTTCTGTCTTCTGAGGATGACAACTACTGTTTATGGGCGAAGAGATCCTGGTTCTTCGGGGGATGCTTGATGAAATTTCTCAAATGGACCCTTAATTTTGATACTTATTCTGAGTCCCCCATTGTCCCGATTTGGATTGGATTCCCTACACTACCACTACACCTATTTAGAAAAACCGCCCTATTTCATATCCCCAAGCTCATTAGTAATCCATTGATGCTGGATTCAGCAACAAATAACCTTTCTCGACCATTTGTTTCCAGGTTTTGCGTTGAAATAGATGTTTCTAAAGACCCTCCCCCTCAAATTAGGATCAAGAATGGTGACTATGGATTATTTCAGGAGGTTTTTTGTGAAATATTTCTTGATTATTTCTCCATTTTTCTCAATCTTGTACACGTTTCAAAAGACTGTGGACATAAATCCATGCATCCTGAGGCTAAGAAGGCCATTGGGTTGAGAAAAAAAATATACTGAGGAACTGGATGGTACTAAGGTTTGCTATAGAGTTAAGTAGGACCTCCCTGTGACATCTACTATAGGGAAGGGGTCTGATATTAACAAGAAGGCTTTGGTTAATATTCATTTGCACTCTAAAAATCAAGAGCTTCCAAGCCTTGTTGATTTCCAGCCTCCTCCCACAGGTGCCAACATTACGACTCCTAATTTGGTGGAGGAGAAGGGAAAACAAATTGATCCACATGACTCATTCAAGAAGCAGGGTGACCTCTATGAGTCTTGTGAATCATTACAGGAGGATGATGACAAGACTAATCAACTTGAGGAAACATACTTCAAATCGCGCTCTAGGAAGGGGAAAAAGCAATTGGTGGATGCCGATGGGTACATCACACCGAATCTCAAAAAAACTTGGAAGCGTAGGAACTACTCTACTCTTGAGAGAAAAATAGTTACCAAGACTTTCAACCCCTCTAGAAAGGAAAACATTGAGCATCCAAAGCTACTAATTTTTGTTGAGCCTAATACAACTATTGCAGTTGAAGAGGAGGAACATGATTTAAATAATGATCATGTATATAGAGAGGCCTACCAGATGGCGGAGACAGATGTATTGAGCGAAGAAGTTGATGCATGGATAGATGAAAAAGATGAAAATACATTCAGGAAATACACTAATGGTGATATTTCAACTGAGATTTACCTTCAAATTATAAAATTAATGTAAATCAGGATGGTTGAGGAATACAAGATGAATCATGACTTCAAGTTTAGAGACATACCTTGGGAATGATTTTTAATTCTCAAATGATCCTATTTGATCAAGTGTTTTTGTGTATCCATGGTACTGGTGTGTCCTTCTCTTCAACTGCCTCATTTTTTCTTCTTGATGTTAGCATTGCTGTCATGTTTTAAATTCTGAAATGTGAAAAATTCTTTTGGGGGGCTGTGCTGACAAAGATTCTTCTAATTAGTGGTGCTCAATCTGGTGGAAGTGTGCCTTTCAAAGCTGTTTAAGACTTCTCTAGGTCAATGAGAAAGACTAGACAAACTTGGTGTGAAAGTGATAGAAAGGATGTTGGTTATATGAAATCCTTGAATTTTGTTGCATGTGCAAAAACTGTTTGATAAGAAGTCTCAAGGCATATTTATTCACCCTTCGACATGTCATGCATCAAAATCAAAGGATAATGGATAACAATAACAAAGGCATGATATTTCGTCCCACGGTCTATTTTCATGTCAAAGTGTATGAGAAATGGACATCTTCTCTTGATGTTCCAGTAAGATCAAATGGAAAAGTCTGGGATCTTTCTCTATGGTTGTGGTTCACTCAATGGGCAGCCTAATGACCCCTTCTGGAGGATGTTTTTTTTTTTGATAGGTTGATGATATGACATTGACATGACTTTTTCAACTCCATCTTTTGGATTCTTCCTCTTTTATTTCACAACATGTATCCCTCACTCAATCCCCTATTGGTGTAATCTCTTTACACCTCATTCTTTCTTTGTAACATTTTTTTCTTTCAATAAATTCCATTGGGGCATAAATTTGGTGACCAATTCATGTCACCACTTTTATTAAAAAAACCGGTTCATGAATTTGAAGTTAGTTCCTATTTTTGAGGATCACATCAGTTAGAGAACTTGGGATTGATTGAAATTTTGTGGTCTCAGGTGCAGTAGAGGGCCATTGAGCTATATCTTATGAAGAGTCTATAGGAATCTTAATAATTCCAATTATGGGTGTGTTAATTCATTTTTATACCCTTTTGTGTGCTATTTATTGAAGATTAGTGGTTGGAAAATAAGGGATTCTTGGAGTTGTTTATCTTAGAGGTATTTTCCCATGATTTTGATGTAATATAGAAGTACCTCATAGGGTATTTTGTTCTATATTTATGGATTCTATTATGGGTGAGTAGTGTTCATGGTGTAGATTGGGTGATGAGTTGATGGTTGTGGTTTTTTATAATGGGTGTGGCTTTGATTTTTGAGATGGATATGATCCATGGGATAGTGGAATCCATATCCATTTGGTTAAATGAGTGAGGGGTATGTTCTTTCATAGAATTGGTGATATTATGTGCCCCGTTATTATGAATATGTTTGGAAATTTGATGTCATAGTGGCTGTTTCAGTGTTCTAGTGTATTGAGGGAGCCTAAATATTTATTTACTATGAGATATTTAGTTCTCATGATTTAGTAATTTGATGATGCTTTCAAGAGATTATTGACTCGTGCTTCACTAGAGTTTAGATAGTATGTTTGAGGAATTTCTTGCTTATGAATTTATTTCAATAAGAGACACATGGGATATGATTATTCTAGTAATTTTACCTGTTATTTATCTAGTTATTTCCTAAAATATATATCTATGGTTTTAAATGGATATAGATTTAATGGATTATATAGAGGAGTGAGACCCACCCCTATATTAGTGGATAATTACTTAGATAGGGTTTGGGTGACCATGGTCCTAGATTTTTTTATAGACCCGAGTTATTGACTATGACTTTCCTAACATTTAAATTTTATGGAGCTAGATAGTGCTATAAGAATATCTGTATTTTATGGTTTCTATTAGGGTTATTAGAGTTTTTGTCGCATGTTTATATCTTGTCATAGGAGTCTTATAGATCGGTAGAGTTTTTGGTTTCATGTGGACAAATATGGTTATTTCCTATTGTTTGGAACTCATTCTGGTTTGGTTGTTAGCGTTCTTGGATATCCTGTGTAGATCTAGTGAACATATCTAATGTTCTTTCACCAGATTAGCCAAATTTTATAAAACCTCTAGTGTGGGCCTTAGCGGGGGATGATTTAGCTGATTTTTCATAATAGATATTGGGGTTGGATGTTTTTCCTCTATTTAGCTTCATTGTTTACTATATACGATTATTTTATTTCCCACTTTTTGTTTATATACCATATGTTATTATCTCTCTTCTAGGATGAACATATAACATGTTACAAACATTTATTACGACATTAAAGTAGTGGTTAATTATTAACAGTGGAATACTAAGATTTATTTCCCACCCATAATACATTCACCTCAATGTTCATGCAGACCCAAATGTTAGTTTCTAAGTAGACCATAAGTTAAATTTTTAATGGGTATAAGGCCCAATATTACTAATCAATAGGGAATGCACGTGCGAAGATTAAGGTTTAGAATAGATTATATCATTAGTTAGAGACTATATATGAGGTTTCACTTGGAGTTGGAATTAAATCATTTGTATTTTATTTTTCTTATTTACCTCATACATATATGAATGACCTTGTGGGTGGTCAATTTATATCCTTAAATTCATGTGAGCCTATATGATTGTATTCCACATGTAATTTTATTATAGAATTATTCCCTATTATATGTTTATATTGTGTACTCTGAATATCATATTGTGGTCATGTTCTAGTTATTTCCCCAATTATTCCACTCTTACTAGGGGGTATAATATCTTAAATGTATCATTTTAGAGCCTCATAATTATTTGGTGGAATTTTGTGAATGGGGAGGTGCACTTGAGGCCTTATGGTGATCTAGATTGGGTGATCTGTCAAGTTGATATAAGTCAGTTCATTGCAAAATGGTATTGGGGATATTTGGTTTTCTTGATTTGGGGAGGTAGTAGATAGGTTTTTTAGGAATTTGTCCTTGATTGGGATATACCTTTGACTAGTTTTGATAAAAACTTTTTCTGATGGAATGCATATGTTACTAGGGTGATGTGATTATTTTTCTTGTTCTTGGTTTTTATGGTTGTATGATTTCACATGGGGTTGTGGATTTATGAATTTATGGGTTTTAGATCTAATCAAATTAGTATCATTTTGATGTACATGCACCATTACCAACATGTAGAGTTCACATGAAATATGTTTTTCTATGAGTGGTTTTACTAATGATGTGGTTTCATCTATTTAAAGTGACTTCAACTAACTATATTGAGTTTTCCCATATAGATCCTTGGTGTCATTCTACTATATATAACAAAAGGTATTATTATTCTAATGAAATTTCATGAGGATATTTCAGTGAGTTGTTCTCTGATGATGGTATGTAGTCCCTTATTTTAGGGATTCATGGTGACAGTTTTGGGTTAGTGTGGGTGTTGGATGCATTGTTGCAGCTACTATCTCAATAATAGAAAGAATTATTAAGAGGTATTTTTTGGGATCATGTTTCCCTAGGGATAAAATTTTCATGAATTCTATGAATCAATATTAAAATAATGTTTTCTAAACATCATGTGGTAGGGGGAAGGGGTAGTTCTGGCCTTATCTTTATTATTGGTCATTTTGGTGTGGCTTATATGCATGCTGCACCAGGGAATAGGGTAGTTGGGGTCACTCTTTCCTTGGTTGGGCCACAAGGGTTTGATATCACTATGATTTGTTGAGTTAAATGGTTCCATTTTTGTTCAGAATGTGGATACCTTGTTCTTGAGATGTCCATCGCTAGGAGTGTTAATGGTTCTACATCGACGCTCGGCCAGTGCATAGTCATGTGACTGATCTTAGCATAAGGGAGATGCATTGATTTTGATTAGGCTCATTGTGAGTGTTTTGATTAATTAAAAATGGCCAATATAAGGATAATTTTTAGTGGTATTGCCACATTATCATAGGTTCAATCTGTTGTGGATCATGTGAGAATGAGTCTGGTTTTGTGATTAGGTTGCATAGAAATGTGAAACCATTTTTCTCTGGTGTGTTTGGGAATTTTTCATGTGGTGTTACACATTTTCTAGTTTTTTTATAATGTTTCCTTTAAAGTGGAACATTTCCATGTCTATTGAGAAATTTTTAAGTCTTAGGAAACCGAAGCAGTTTGGTCTTGATGGACCTACTAATTTTGAAGCTCAAGGAATAGAGTGGGGGAATCATTATGGTGAGGATCCCTACATATTCTATTGGAGGAAATTATTCAAGGTGATCCAAGAGAATGTGGTTATTTTTGTTTTTTTTTATTTCTCAAGTGTGAGGGTTTTTTCCACATCTAATCATAATTTTTAGTTTTGGATGGAGTGTGAACTGTGAATCTTAGTGTTTCATTGTGAGGTGATGATAAGGGTACTCCAAAGGTGGGTAGTACCCTCCCAGCTGCGGTTTGTCCACTGTGGATTCAAAGTACCAATGTGTGGTAAGATCTGAATAGATCTGTTTCATTGGGAAATAAAAAATTCTAATTTTTATGCCACATTTTATTGGTTCTTCATATTGAATCAGGCTTAGGGTGGTGTTGATGTAACCCTCATGTTAAAAAGGGTCTAAGGTGTGTCAATAGCTAAGGCGAAGATTTCTAGGAGGAACCGGCCTGAAGGGATCTCACTATTGGTCATTCAAAAAAATGTACATAGAGGCCTATAAAAATGTCGGGAAAATAATTCTAGATATGGTCTAGGTGGTCCACGGACCAAAATACGGCTTATAGGTGACGTTGCAGTGTGTATGGTCTTAGATGTTTCAGTTGTGTGGAGAAATCACATTAGGTATTCGAAGTGAAAAAATGAATATTCATCACTAAATTTTCAGTCGAGTTAGGTTGGGATTGTAACATTTATAATAATTGAAGATTATTTTGGGAATGAATAGTTTATTGTTGGGAGTTTTTAATAATCCAAGATGTTACAAGAAATATAATTAAAAATAAATTTATTTTTTTACCTATTGAGAATTCATTCAGTGAATTCATATTAAAATACAATATCAAAGAGTTAGATACTCTTTTTATAATTTTTTTGGGTTTGATTTATGATTGAGGATGAATATCAGGTGTTTGGGGATGTTTGGAAGGTTCAATTTTGATTTAGATTTTTTCATCTATTTTTTTATTGGAACACAGTTTGGTGTGAAAGATTTAGTGAAAACCATGCAGTCTTCTAAGGCACAAGGTGTTTTTTTGTTCTTCAATTATTTTTTAGAAATATTTTTTTCATGATTGAGGTCATAGTATGTAGATTTAAAAAGAATCCTATGTGGCGTGAGTCACTTTCATGTCTATGGTGCATGATTTTAACCCAGTTACAAATAAACTATTTGATTTGATTCAAAGGGGTTCTGGTGTTATTTTTACATTGGTAACATGTTTAATATGTTGTTTGGATAACCCATTTGAGGGGCTTTGTCTTGGGTAGCACCTATATCATGGTTAACACACAGTTTGGTAAAATTTTCACTCTAACCATGAAACCTTCCTTATTATCTTTAAAAATGGTGTCTCAACATTCCCCACCTCATGATTTTATCCCATTACACTCTCATTTCCCCCTCTCACATAGAAACACTTGGGGAAACCTTTCACCTTTGTTCCTCTTTCAATATCCTTGATATTAGGTTATTTAATGGGGTGTTACTCAATATTTTTGGGTATATTATCCCCCTCCTCCTCTTTCCTCCCTCTTCATTATTGTTGATTTTGGTGTCTCTTTATTCCTAATTCAGTTCTAATTCCACCTTTGTGTCGTGGAATCACCCAAATATGATGAGGTTTTACTATAGATTTGTGATAGGGTATCTAAATATGGTTTTTGTAATACATATCTTTATTTTTTGGTTAAGGTATGACTCTTAGAGGATTTTTCTTGATATTTCAATTAAATTAAAATAAATTTTCAAGTAATCAAGATTCATGTGTTAAGGATTTTTCTATTCTTGGAATTGAAGGTGCATCATAGTCTTTCTGTTTATGGTTGGTTATGATTTTGGAGAGTAGATATTCCTTAGTGAGTTTTAATCTCTATACCTATATTAAGTTAATTAACTCATTGTTAGTTTTCTTAATTAATTTAATTTAATTATATGGAATGAGTTAGGTTCATTGGTAGTTTCAATAGAATGATATTATCCATGAGGATTTTGTGGTTATAGTTTTAGTTTGGGTGAGGTATTGTTTCAGTGTCATTTCTCATCTTTATAATCATATAATGTTTTTTGAACGGTTTTTCTCCTATTGAGATCCCCTTCAAGCCTATGGTTAATTTTTTTGGGAAAATAATGGCGTATTGGGATCCTCATAGAGTGTTTTGTTCATAAGACACCATCTTTCTTCACTTATTATTCTAGAATGCACCTAGTGTGTGTAGTGGTGATGCATATAAGCAATGAAGGGGAGGAACTTGTATGCAATCCTCATATATGAACCATATGAGTTCTTGGGCATAGTCAATTTCGAGTGTCACCTATCGAGTAGTACATGATGAAGATTCTTGCAAGTTATTAGGGGTCCCAAAGTGGTTCTTTAGGATGATTGAGGTTGGACAGAAGGTTTCCCTCAAGGTTTGGATTTTGAATCCTCTATGTGATGGTCATGTTTTTGGTGTTTGTATTTGTTTGGGGTTCCAAGAGGTTTTCCATGAGATCTATCTAGAGTGATAAATATAGTTATTACCTAGGTGAGGGTAATGAGCCTTTTGAATGACTTGGTATAGGATGTATCAATGGGGCCTAATTGAGGTTATTTGGATGATTCATTGAATTTGGTATTGATTAGTATCTCGAATTATATCATAGATGATCCAAATAGGATGGGACTATTTTCTCAAGGTTATCGATGTTTTGTTCAAATATTACGTTTGACTATTAGATCATTTGGATCCCTTGGTCTAGGTTAACACCATGGTGTGTCGGGTATGGTAAGGTACCATTGAAATGTGTCTTGAGAAGAGTATGAGGAATTGTTGAGAATTACATTCTTGGATGTAGTAACACCTTTTTATTCCCTTTTGGATGTGTTTTTTATTAGGGATTTTTGGTTAGCCATTGAGGTATTATTGGAGTTTTTCTCATGTTGGTCTTGTGTCATGCGAGGGATTCCATAGAGGATCCCATCATAAGAGATCATGTTCTATATTTATAGATACCATTGTGGGTGACTGGTATCCCTAGAGTGGGTTGTGTGTTGACTTACTAGTTTATGTTTTTTACACTAGTTGTGGATCACGTTCTAAGATGGATGATATCTAGGGGACCATGAGAGCCCCATGCTTTTGGTTGACCTATTGAGGATTGAATTCTTGCTCATCATTGGAAATGATGATTGTTCCCTTATAACCAAGATATCTGGAAGCTTAAACCAATAGTGGCCATTTTTTCTGTTTTAGTTGACTGAGGAAGCCATGGTCATTTTTGACCATGTGATGGTCTGTGATGATGTTTCAATAGTTTAGAACATCATTTTGAGTGTTGATCAACCCATGCTTTGTTGGCCTTTGGCCAAGATGTTTGAAGATGTTCTTCTATTGGGACTTATTATGGGAGGATACCCTTGATATATCATTGGAATAGTAATTGGACTTGATATTTAGATAGTTATCCCTGTTTTTGGTTGGATATGGATAGTGGGAAATAACGAGCTAACTGTTGATCTAAAGGGTTAAAAACCTTCCTTAGGCTATTGAATAATTACTTTGCTACAGTTTTGGTGTATGTAGTCTTGTATATGATGATGAAAATATGGGATAAACCATTCTCATACATTAAATTTTATAGAGATGGTTAATTCTATCAGACTATCACTATTTGTATAGTTTCCATCAGTGTTAGTGGAGTTCAAATCACCAGTTCAGATCATGTCATTGGAGTCATAGATCATGGTAAAGTTTTTTGATTCATATGGATGCCTATGGTTATGCCCTGGAGTCTATCACTAATGCATGTTTCATTATTAGACATCTTTTATATCCTATTTAGATCCGGTGGAAGTTATTGTTTTTTTGTAACTATGTAAAAATATAATGTCATGGGCCAGAGAAGGGGTTGATTTATATTGGGTATCACACTAGATCTATGGGTATGCTGTTTTATTTTTTTAGATTATTAGTTTTTATTGTTGTCAAATTTACTAAAATAATAATGGTTTTATGAAATTTTTTATAATATTTGACTATGATGGTAAAATCAGGTTTTTTGTAAACTTGTTATGTTATAATATTATTGTTTCATCAGTGGGGGTGGCCTATTGAGATTTATTTCTCCCCCACTATATGTCAACCTTGGAGTGTAAAAAAATGCTTCTTAATACCTTCGGGTGAAGCATAGATTATATTGTGGATGGGGTGGAGGCCTAATGCTACTGATTGAGTAGTGGTTCTCATGTGAAGTTTGATGATCTAGATTGAGTATCTTGATAGTTGGAGACCGGGTAAGAGGTCTTCGTTAGAGATGGTAATATGGCCATTGTATTGTGTATTCCTTATTTACCACAAGTATATGTGATCAGACCAAGGGTTATTTTGTATTCATTCATAGAATTCTTATGAGTCTACATGACTATATTCCTCATTTAATTTTTTATAGTATGATTATGTTTCATTTATTTTTATTGAGTACTATGATGCCTCTATTATGGTTTTTTTTGGGTTATTCTAACTTCTATAAGACTCTATCCATTGATTTAGTCCCCCCATTGTATATTTATAAACCTTTTTCACTAGTCGGTATGATTTATAGTATAAGGAGGTGCACTTGAGGTATTTTGGTGATCCAAATCAAGTGACGTATCTATTTGAGTAATTCCAATTTGTTATATAACATAAGTGAACCTCCCCATTCAATATAAGTTTTCACCTAGATGTGAGGGAAAACACCTAAAAATTTGGGTCATTAAACCCTAAATTAAAAATAACCATAAAACATATTTTAATATTTATATATAATAGTCACCACATTATAATGGAAAAAATAAGATACAACATAACTAAATTACAGCCAGTGGTAAATTATACTAACTAGTGGTATCAAATTGAACCACTATACATGTCATAAAATTCATGCAATTTAAAATAGATCACTTTTAGGTAGACATATAAAATAGGGAATCAATTTAAAAAAATGTAAAGGAGAGATCCATTACACTATTATTGTGTATTGGATTGGTCCAATATCCTATCTTAGATGAACCTATATCAGTATAGTCATCAATAGTAGTAGGTACCTTTCCCTTAACTAGTTCACAAAACATTAATTCTACTTATCTACCAGGGCTCCTGATAAGGGTTTGAGTATGACTTAGTAGGTCACCATCAATGATGTCCCTAATTGGTACAGTAAATATAGGTGCATGCTCGATGAAATTTTAATAATAAAATCAATTAGTTAACTTACCACTTTGTGGGGTTCGCTAACCAAAACACATGTGACCCTACCTGTTATAGAGAGTACTAGAATGGGATAATATACCCTTGACCTAAATATATCTCAAGTATGAGTTATAACATTTAGGTTGAAAAATATATCACCATAAAATATTCTAGGAAAATGATATATCACCATCATAACACATATTAGTGAATTATCTAACACTGATTCAATGTTGAGGGTAATAAGGAATATCCTAGTGAATGAGGAAGCAATAATTCATGGTAGAAGATACAGATAAAACACTCAACATAGGTTGATTACATACAATTAAAATTTATTTTAAATAGATGACACACCACCAATATAACTCTACCTAGGTGAAAGATACACCCTAAAAATAAATATCTGGGTGGAAAATATATCATTCGTACCAATCTATAAGTTGATGTAGAACCACTGAGACAACATCAATATATGGGAGAAGCACCACCAATGCCTTATTCTAGAAGGATTATATACTTCTAGTATCACATCATAAGTGTCCAATGCACCATTAGGATCACAACTTAGGTGGATGATATATCACTAGAACAGGACTTAAATTGGATGATACACCACTTGGAGAACTCCCATAATCATTTGATTTTCCACCAATATAACACCATAGGTTAATGACATACCACTAGTAAGACATTCCAATGTTGATGAAGTTCCACCATTCTAATTCCTCCCATGAATAAAAATATACCACTATCCCTATTAAGGTGGATTATATGCCACCAACCAACTTAGAGTAGTTGATAAACCACTAATGATCCAAGGGTGGATGAGAGACAACCATCGATCAACATTAAGTGGTCAGAAATCACCAAATAATAAATAATCATACAAAAATTAATAATTTATTATTTAAAATCAATATAAATCATTTTTAATTGTCAAATACATCAAGGGTTATTCTCTTAAGCTACCAACATATCTCAGTGTTAAATTTATAGGTCTGATTTTCCCATTCCCTATACATTATCAAGACAAACCCAACTAATGTATACACTAGGTCACCACACTATGAAGAAAAGGTTGATTCTAAGTCATATACACTAGATTTGTGTCTTAATTATTTATTGTGTGTTTTTATTCCTAGGAAAAATGGTAATCAGTGACCATAGTTGGTTACACCCACTTCTATATAATTACTTGCATCCTTTTTAAGAACATCCCAAACTATATGGAATTGAGTATATGAATTTAATTTATACTTAAGGAAACCAAACCATTAAATATTTAACATTTTATATGATGCATGACATGAATATTAAATCTCCTAGGAAAGTAAAAACCATATATCTAGGAATAGAAAAATTCTTCTCTTTGAAGATCCTCGATTGATTCAAACTCAAACCAAAGAAATTAATAAATATTGTAAAATTCTAGGAATTAGGAATAACCAACAATTCATAGTAAAACAATAAGAGAAACAGAGAATTAATTGATGAAAATGTGTATCACTAGTGCAGAAATCGTTTTTTACGACACCATTTTTTACGTCGGTTATATATAACCAACGTAAAAATGCGGCGAGTAGATTTTTTACGTCAGTTATTTTAATAACCGAAATTACAAATCGTTCCTGTTGGGTTTTTTACGTCGGTTATTTGATAACCGATGTAAAAAACGCGTCAATATCGGGTTTTTTACGTCATCTATCAAATAACCGACGTAAAAAACCAAAGCGCGGTGTGTTTTACGTCGGTTATTTTATAACCGACGTAAAAAACTCCCAGAGGCTTTGGTTTTTTTACGTCGGTTATTTGATAACCGACGTAAAAAATGCATCAATATCGGGTTTTCTACGTCGGTTATTTTATAACCGACGTAAAAAGCGCGTAGATATCGGGTTTTTTTACGTCGGTTATTTTGAAACCGATGTAAAAAACCAAAGCCCCGGGGGGTTTTTTACGTCGGTTTCCAAATAACCGACGTAAAAAAGCTAAAAAATAGTTTATAATGTCGGTTATTATATAACCGACGTTATAAAGCATTTAAAAAAATTAAAGCCCGTGTTATGTCATTTACGATTTTTTCGATTGACAGTCGTCGGCTCGTCTCTCTCTCGCGCGGTAAACCGTAATCGGCTCGTCGATCGCCTGCATTACACTCATTTTGGCTGCATTGTTTATCTTCTTCACTTCTCTCGGATCTATCATCTCAACTCGCTACATTCAAGTAAGCCTTCCCCGAATTTATTTGGTTCGTTTTTGTTTCGATTCTTGATGTGCTTTTAGTTCGTTTTCCCTTGACATATGTTATGACTTATATGATTATGTTTGTGCCACACTCTTATGTTATTCCACATACAAATGTTGTGATCTTGTGAATAAGGTTTTTTAAATCATGTTCCCACTATCATATAAGTCATGTCTTATGTTATGCTAAAATTGTTATACTTGGACTCAGGTTTTATGATCTATGATTATATAGAACTGTTTCACTTATCTTTTTGATCATGTGCTTTGTGTATACATGCTCTTATACCCCCATGGATATCTTTTTATGAGATTAGATATTATATTTATATATATCTTGTTTACCCATAATGAGTATCATAAATCAAAACTTTTATTATTTTCATTCCCTAAGTTATAAAAATAAGTATTATGTAGGATGATTCAAAAATTTAATCTGTGAGATGAGTTGATTTATGTGTGAAACCCAGGCCAAACACATATGTATTTTTTTATTGGTATTACATATATATAGTTCGACATATACTTTTTTTTACATTACCATGATATTAACATTACTTTTTCTAAAGAAATATTAATGTCCTTAGATTATATATTGGATCAAAAGGATATAGTAATTCTAATATATAATCAGAATGATCAGATAATATGACAATATTATTAAACATAAAACAAATGGTCTATATTCTTATTTATAACATGACACTTACGATGTATAGCTATTTGGTGTTGGGTACTTATGAAAACTACTACTACTTTCAAGATTTGTTTTATATTTTAAATTGTTTTACATTCAAATTATGATTTTTTCATATAAACATGTTTTGTCTTATCTTAAAAATATATATTTTTTGTTGATATTTGTTATAGGTAATAATGAGTCGAAGTTGGATTACGGCACATCAAATGAGCAATGAATTTGAGGAAGGTGTTGATGCCTTTTTGGAATTTTCAAAACGAAATGTTCCAAGTAGTGACATTTTTTTCTGTCCATGCCTGAAATGTTTGAATATGAAGAAGTTGAAAAGTAGAGAGATAAAAGATCATCTGATATGTCATGGTTTTAATCCGAGTTACAGCCCTTTGATTTGGCATGGTGAAACTGGACGGAATGTCACTGATGATGATGATTCGCAAGATGGTAACTCCGATGGAATTGAAGAAATGATTCGCGATATTGTAGCAGAACAAATTGAGATAGAACCGACAGTTGCACGTCTATATGGTGATGCTGAAAAACCATTATATCCCGGTTGTACAGATTTTACGGTTCTGTCGGCGGTGTTAAGATTGATTAACCTAAAGGCGAAGTATGGATGGAGTGACATAAGTTTTACAAAGCTGCTACAATTGATGAAAAACATTCTTCCAAAAGATAACGATCTTCCAGATTCACATTACAAAGTCAAGAAAATATTATGACCGATGGGATTGGGATACAAGAAAATACATGCATGTCCGAATGACTGCATTATATATAGGAAGGAATATGAATTTCTGTCAGAGTGTCCAAAATGTGGGACATCACGGTATAAGGTGAAAGAAAAATCACAGGGTGATGTAGAGATTACAAAGCTCCCTTCATAGGTATTTTGGTATCTTCCTATAATTAATCATTTCAAACGTTTATTTGCTAATTCACATGATGCAAAAAGGTTAAGATGGAATGCTGAAGAGCGGGTATGTGATGGAAAAATACGTCATCCAGCTGATTGTCCACAATGGAAGAAAATTGATGAACAGTATTCGACATTTGGAAATGAAATAAGAAATCTCAGACTAGGGTTGTGCACAGATGGAATGAATCCATACCGAACACTCAGTAGCACACATAGTTCATGGCCTGTTTTATTGGTAATTTACAACCTCTCTCCTGAAGTTTGTATGAAGCGCAAATATTTCATGTTGAGTATAATGATCTCTGGTCCAAAGCAACCCGGTAATGATATTGATGTTTACTTGTCACCGTTGATTGATGATTTGAAACTGTTATGGGATGATGGTATTAGGGTGCATGATTCTTATAAAATGGAATATTTTCAACTGCATGCAGTGCTTCTGTTCACTATAAATGAATTCCCAGCGTATGGAAATTTTTCTGGATACAGTGTTAAAGGGCATAAGGCATGTCCAATTTGCGAACAACAGACATCCTATTGTCAATTGCATCATGGGAGGAAAACAGTGTACATGGGTCATCGAAAGTTTTTGCCTATGGAACACCCTTATAGAAGACTAAAAAAGGCATTTAATGGCTCACAAGAATTTGATACTGCTCCAAAACCTTTATCCCATGATCTGTATTTTGAGAGGGTGAAAAACCTTGACGTGACATTGGGAAAGACACAGAAATCTGGTAATGATAGACATATTTGGAAGAAAAGGTCAATATTTTTTGAGCTACCATATTGGAGGTATCATGAAGTTAAACATAATATTGATGTCATGCACGTGGAGAAGAATATCTTTGATTCTTTGATTAAAACATTGTTAGACATTAAAGGAAAGACTAAAGATGGGTTGAATGCAAGATTAGACTTAATATCAATGGGAATACGTTTGGAGTTAGCTCCCACTCCTAAAGGAAGACGAACATTTCTTCCCCCGGCTTGTCATACATTATTGAAGAGGGAGAAAATTAGCTTATGTCAGTGTCTTAATGATACCAAAGTGCCTCAAGGTTATTCTTCTAATGTAAAAAATTTTGTCTCAATGAAGGACTTGAAGTTGATAGGTATGAAATCACATGATTGTCACGTCATGATGCAACAAATTCTACCAGTTGCATTGCGTGGAATATTGCCCATTCGTGTCAGAAAGACTATAATGAAGTTGTGTTATTTTTTCAATTCAATTTGTAACAAGGCGATTGATGTGAATGATTTGAACATTTTGGAAAAGGATGCAATTTTAATACTTTGTCAATTGGAAATGTATTTTCCTCCAACTTTTTTTGATATAATGGCGCATTTAATGATTCATCTGGTTCGAGAAATAAAGCTTTGTGGACCTGTATATCTTCGTTGGATGTATCCTTTTGAAAGGTATATGAAAATATTAAAGGGGTATGTTAAAAATCTATATCGACCTGAAGCCTCCATTATTGAAAAGTATATTTCTGAGGAGGTAGCAGAGTTTTGTACGAGCTACTTGGCTACGGCGCAACACATAGGTTTGCCTCCATCTCACCATGAACGAGTTAATAATGAGGGAAAGGGGATTCGCGGCGTGAAATTCAAATCATTGTCAGCTGAACAGATGAAGAAATTAGAATCATACATCTTGAAGAACATAGCTGATGCTCAACCATATATCACATTGCACATTAATGAGTTGAAACAATGTCATCCAAAGAAGAAAGAAATGTGGATTTTGAATGAGCACAACAAAACTTTTTTGTCATGGATTAAAAAGACTTTTCTTGGTAGATCAGATGTATCAGAGACATTAAAATGGATAGTGGGTGGTCCATGTTTAAATGTGATAACATGGTCTGGTTATGACATTAATGGTTATACATTTCATACAAAAGCTCAGGACAACAGAAGTGCAGTTCAGAATAGTGGTGTATTGGTGTTTGCAGAAGCAATGCATTTTTCGAGTGCTAAAGACAAAAACCCAATTTCTGCATCAAATGCATATTATGGAGTGATTGAAGACATATGGGAGGTTGATTACTTTAAAATTAAAGTTCCTGTTTTTAATTGTAAATGGTTTAACGGTAACAACAGTGTCAGACACGATGAATTTGGAATGACACTTGTTAATCTGAATAGATTGGAAGACACAGCTGATTCTTTTATAATGGCAACACATGCAAAACAAATTTTTTATGTAGTAGATCAATCAGATATGCAGTGGGCTGTTGTTTTACAAGGGAAAAAACAATATGTTGGTGAGGATGAACTTGATGAATATGATGATTTATGTGATATCCCTACTTCAATGGAAATATTAACAGAACATAATGACGATCATGTTGAAGACATAGTTTGTGCCATAAGGAACGATCACGACGAAGGAATTTGGGAAAAAAATTCATCTGTACATTCCTAAAATTACAGGTAACATATGTTTATTTCTTGTTTACATTTATTTTTTCCATAAATGTTAGATATTTTAAGTTTTTTATTTATTAAAACATGTTTTAAAAAAAATAACTATATTTTTGAGTCTACCGGCCAACCGGTGGATTCCCACCGGCCAGCCGGTGGTCTCTGGCAGAAGCATTGCTTTCTGCCAGAGCCACCGGTCAGCCGGTGTTAGGGCACCGGCCAACCGGTTCTTGCCCACCGGCCAGCCGGAGGCCCCAGGCAGTAGGCTTGCCCACTGCCTGGTGACACCGGCCAACCGGTGGATGACCACCGGCCAGCCGGTGGTCTCTGGAAAAAGCATTACTTTCTGCCAGAGCCACCGGCCAGCCGGTGTTAGCGCACCGGCCAGCCGGTATGGGCACCGGCCAACCGGTTCTTGCCCACCGGCCAGCCGAAGGACCCAGGTTTACCATTTTTTCCACTTTTTACCATCTTGACCATCTTGACCATCTTGACCATCTTGACCATCTTGACCATCTTTGCCATCTTTACCATTGTTTAACATGCTTACCATATTACCAATGTTTACTATTATGTAACCTAGTACACTTTTCTATTTTTTGATTACAGTAGTATTAAAATATTTGAATTTGTATATTTGTGAACTGACGTTTGTTTTTTTGATTTGAAGGATAATGATAGATCATTCAGATGATCAACCACATGATTCTGGGGAGGATCATTTTGCTGGTCATACCTCTGGGGATGAACATTCACATGCTCCTATTACGACAAAGAGTTCAAAGGTTGGTAAACGTGGTTGCACACGTTTACCAAAATTATCACTTGCCCGTACGCAGGATCAGAGGATAGTAGTTGAGTTTGATGATGATGATATTCCTAGAGGTCCGAATGCCAAAGATTTTAGGAGTTTTGTTGCAACTCAGGCTAAGACCAAAGTAAGCATTCTGTATGATGATTGGAGAGGTGTGGATAAAGCGATTATCTCTCAGTTGTGGGAGACGATTTTGGTAAGATCTTTTGTCATTGTTTGAGCATTCTTTTAATGTTTCTGGTATATATAATATGTTTAACCTCTTTATCAGATGACATTTGATATTCCTGACACTGGAGGAGTCAGGAATAAATTCTTATCGTTGGCTGCCAGGAGATGGAGGGATTTCAAATCAACCCTCACATCTGATTTCATTTATGGTCATAGGAGTCATGACAATCCATGTCGTATATATCCTTTTATAGATGAAGACACATGGAGACAGTTTTTTGAAAGTAGAAAAAAAGAGTCATTTCTGGTAAGGGCAATGTAAACTTTTATATACTTTCTTATATAAATGATTTTATTAATGTTTTGTTAATGATTTATTATTCTTAAATTACAGCAAACAAGGAAAGCTCATCAGGAGATCCAATCTAAAAATGTATACCCTCATAGTTTATCTCGGGGAGGGTATACATTATTGGAAGAAAAAATGATAGCGGAAAAATTTCAACAACTAAGAGCTGAGTCTTCAAGCTCTGGAGAGGTGGCCCCTCCACCCCCTCCATCTAGACATGAAAAATGGAAGAGAGCTCGGAAGGGAAAAAAAGGGAAATATCTTTCGGAAGAATCGAGAATCGTAGCTGAGAGGATTGTAAGATATTTATTTAATTTATTTAAGTTGACTTTTTTCTTCATATAAGTTTCAATCATTATAGAAATGTTCAATTAATTAATACAGGACTCTCTTGAGGAGCAAAGTTTAGAGGGGACATTTACAGCTACTGGGAGGGAAGATATTTTATTTGCAGCATTGGGAAGGCCAGAACATCCTGGTCGTGTAAGAGGATATCCGACAGGTGTATCGGTAAGAAAAGTGTTTCCACGTTCTTCAACTTCTAACATTGAGGGGGTTTATAAAAAAAATTAGAATCCTTGGAGGCTGAAGTTCAAAATATTAATGCGACAATGGAAGACAAGATTAGAGATTCAGTGCAGTCTATGTTTGCAGAAATGCAAAGACAATTTCAGACTGCAGCTCCCACTCCTCCACCTCCCCCTGCAGACCCCATTATTTATCCTCCACCTCCGCCAGTAGCTCCCACTCCCCCACCTCAGCCTGCGGACCCCATTCTTTATCCTACGCCTCTGCCGCAGCTTCCTACATATTGCGAGTTGTATGTTGATGATTCTCAACATCATATAGTAGCATACGGGTTGGTATATTGTATAGGAGATACAGTTCATCATCAACAATTAGAGGTAGAGAATCAGAGGGTCACTGTATAGGATATTATAAATAGATCAGCTAGGGTACCAATACCTACAGATGAGGTGGCGACATTTGGACAGAGTATCGGCCATTTTTTAGTTTGGCCATCCAGACTTCTTCGACTCATTACCATAGAGGTATGAATCTTATATCTTTTATTTTATTTTTTTATTAAAGTTGTTTTGTCATTTGAAAACTACTATAATTCTCAATTTTTTTCACAGGAATACTTCAAAGGTAAAGAAATACTGTATAGACAACAACAAAGCCAACAGGCTATGACATCAGATACAGATTCTAGTGGTCTTGGTAGATTGTCAAGATATTCACATTTTTTGTTGGGTTTTTATGAGTTTCCAATGGAATCTCATGTTTGTGGACGTGAAATAAGTGTGGGGATTACAAAATCTGATATCATGGAGCTTGTTACTGGAGATAAGTTGGGCATCAACGTGGTGCAAATTTTTTCCATGTAAGTCTTAACACCTTTTCCCTGGGTTATATTTATTAAAAATGTATACTTATATATGTTTTGTATTAGGTATCTTTATAAAATTTGTGAGAGGAATGAACTGACAGAAGTATATGGATTCATGGACCCGCAATTGATTTCCCCTGAAGCATGTGCATTGACTGAGGAACAAAGAATGGTTTATATTTCTGAAAGATTTGAAAATAATATAATCCAACAATGTTGGATGATGCCTTTTGTGAGAGGTATGAAACACATTTCTCTCAAAGAGTTAATTATCTTTTAACATAAAAAACCACTAACATTAAATTTCCTTTTATCAGTAATCATTGGATGTTAGGTATTTTTTGCCCAAGGGAGAAAGCTATTTATTGGATATGCTCTGTTCATGGTGATGTGCGGGAAAGTTTTAAGAATATATTGGAAAAGTAAGTTTCAATTTCTCAATAGTTTTATGTTTTATAATGAATTTTAAATTTACCTCATTCGTATTATTTTCTAACAGTGCATGGGTCTACTTTCGAAAAAACACAAAGAAAAGAAATGCAAAGATAAAATATGTAAATGCGAAGGTATATTTCCATTTATAATTTGTACTTTTTGATTTATTACATAAAAATAATATATTGAATTTACACTCATTCAAAACAGAATTGTCATGAACAACAAGGCCTCATCGAATGCAGATATTATATGTTAAGATTTATGTATGAAATAATAACAACTGGGACAGTTGTGAATTTTGACCTGGTACGATTTCCTCTTAAACTTTGCCATAATATTTCAATTTGATTTATTCATTATACATGTTAACTATCTTATTTTTCATTTGTAGCTTTTTGATGACCCTCAACCCTATACTGCTGAAGACATCAAACACGTACAAGTGGAGTGGTCAAATTATTTTACAGGTTTGATTGAATTTTAGTTGTTTGTAATGTAAAATGTAATTTTGAATATTGTCGTTTTAATTGTGTATTTGGTAGTTGTTTAGGTTTGATTTAGTTTTTTTTTGAAGTTGTGAGTGTAAGTTTTGAATGTTATATAAGTGAATGTTTAATTTTTCTCTACTTCTTGTTTTGGTCTACTTTTGATGGTTCTTCTGGTATGGATTTGGGTCTGTGGGGGGGGAGGGGTTCCAAGGGTGTGGGGGTGTGTTCAGTGGGGTTGGGGGTGTCCAGCGGTCTGGGAGGGCTGTCCGGTGGGGTGGGGGGACAGTCCTGGGGGGTTGCAGGGATGTCCAGGGGTGTGGGAAGCCGGTCCAGGGCTGTGGGAGTTCTGTCCAGGGGTGGGGGGGTTGTCCATGGGTGTGGTGGGGGCTGTCAAGTGGGGTGAGGGGATGAGGAGGTGTTGTTCAGGCGGGTGGGGGGTTGTCGAGGGGTGTTTGGGGGTGTCTGGGGGTCGGGGGGGCAGTCCAGGAGTGTGGTGGGGGATCCAATGGGGTGGGGGAGGGTTGTCCAAGGGGTATACATGAGGGTGGGAGCTCCAATGGGGTGGGGGAGGGCTTTCCAGGGGGTATACATGAGGGTGAGGGCTCCAACGGGGTGGGGGAGGGCTGTCCATGGGGTATAAATGAGGGTGGATGCTGTCTAGTGGGTAAGTTTTATATCTTATCTATGTACATGCTTAATTTCGATGTACTTCTGTTTTTGTGGTACGATTTCTTGATTTGTTTTCTGGTTGATTCTGGTGGAGAGAAGATCACTTCATTCTGTTTAAAAAAAAATTGGGTTTATCACGTCGGTTATTTAATAACCGACGTGATAAAATGCCTGGAAAATAGTTTATCATGTCGGTTATTTAATAACCGACATGATAAATGTCTGCAGAATGGTTTATCACGTCGGTTATTTAATAACCGACGTGATAAAAGGCCTGGAGAATGGTTTATCATGTCGGTTATTTAATAACCGACGTGATAAAGTGCCTGGAGAATGGTTTAGCACGTCGGTTATTGAATAACCGACGTGCTAAACGGCCTGGACAATGGTTTATCACGTCGGTTATTCAATAACCGACGTGATAAACCGCCTCCCTCCGGTTTATCACAGTGGTTATACAATAACCGACGTGATAAACCCCCCTCACCCCACTTTATCACGTCGGTTCTATATGAACTGACGTGATATACCCCCTCGCCCCCTGTTTATCACGTCGGTTGTTTAAGAACAGACGTGATAAACCATTGTCCAGGCCGTTTATCACGTCGGTTCTTTAATAACCGACATGATAAACCATTCTCCAGGCCCTTTATCACGTCGGTTCTAAAATAACCGACGTGATAAACATCGCGATTTTATGTTTTTGACGTCGGTTTTTAAATAACTGACGTCAAAAACCTTATTTATAACGTCGCACGTATTAACATCGGCTAGAAACCGACGTAAAAAATGAAAAATAACCGACGTAAAAAATGTTTTCTTCACTAGTGTATCCTCACACTTAGGGACCTAATGAGATGAACTACTCATGGATCTGAGCTCAATCGATAGAGAACCACTCATAAGAGGAGAAGAAACCATGATAGAAAGGGGTCATCCATTACTATTAGGAAAAAAATGTTGTAAATCCTACTTTTTATGAAATTTATTAATTAATTAATTTAAAAAACTAAAATTAAAAAATAGAATCCTACCAAGTACCTTCCAACACTCCACTAAGTACCCAATTGGTAATGGGCACCCACACCGGGGTCACCAACCACTCAATTTCCCACTTAATGCTTCTTCCTCCCCTTATTTCTCCACTAGGTACCTAGTACTATTCCACTAAGTTCTAAGTCAAATTTATTAATGGAAAATGTATCAACACCCAACATGTTTCCCCAAAACTAACCCCTAAACCCTCACCAAAACGTCCAATCTATATAATTTATCAAAAACTGTGATGTTGGCAGAAAATTAAATTAATAACAAACCTTATATGGATTAAAGGTTTTGTAACCCCCCCCCCCACCAACACCAACATATATCATCTCATACTCAATTTACACTATTGGGAATCACTAACCCTCATCAATGATAAACACCAGTAACTTCACCCGCATATTAGACTCTTACTCCTAGTTCTCCTCCATGATATGCATGTGTTTCCACTACACTCATACAAGGGTGGTTTTAATCATTTTTACTATATTTTAACTCTTATAAATAATAAAACTTTATTACTCCTCAAACATGTATTATGATCTGATTCGATTCCATAGATATTGATAACATGAGAAGCATTGGGATGGTATTTATAAATATGATATACATGGAAAAATCACACATAACATTGTATCTAAATGGAATGAATAATGGATATACCATGTTAGTAATCCTCTTGAAACCCTAAAATGGGCCCATGAACCTTGGTGTCATATTTCCCTACCTATAAATATGACCATTTCCTAATTGAGGTGAAAAACATGGAAATACTCATTCTCCCACCCCAATACCAATAAGATGGAGTTTCCAATAGGAATAAGATCCATGAATTCACTAAGGTGTCACTAACTTTTTTCTGATCATCCACATATATTTTTATATATCTTAAATGAGACTCATACCAATAAATTATAACCCCTATAACTATATACAACATAGAAAAATATCCATGGATGATCATACAAATTTTTAAAAGGATCTATCAGAATCGATGACGGATAATTATTTATTTAAGAAAACACTTTTATAATTAGATGGTTCTCCCATGAACTTCCAAAATCAAGAACAAATTATTGAATCATGTGTTTTAAAACTAAAATATTATGCTTAGAATTCCTATCTATATAATGGTGGAAGGAAGTACTCAAATTCACCAATATATAAAGCACATTTTTCATCCCTCACCAAAAACACAACATAAAATGAGAATCTTGATCACAAACTATGATAAATGATACCCCATAAAGATTCCTTATCTCTTGAATATATATTCTTCCAAAATCATCCACTAAATAGTTCCCTTGGATCTATTTGAAATTTCTAAACTTCATAAATAAATCCATAAAAATCCATACTTAATTATTTTCATTTAGAGACCTTAAAAGCCTTTTTACAAATTCAATGGTCACATTAGTCTTATGCAACTTATGAATGGGTAATTACTATATAATTACTATTTTTTTGGCTCTATATTCCCCTAATGATAGGTAGAGCATTGTTAAATGAATCCTACTATCTATTTCATCACCCTTGGCCACCGGTGTTGCCTCCATATATCCTGATACATTCGAGTAATCCCTAGATAAATATAACATCTTTATGTATTTGAATCGCATTTTCCTCCTCTCATATGATCATAGGGACCATAAAATAACCTCGCATACAAATAACCTTATCAATAATAATCAGGTGGAATCTACCAACCATGTATATTTTCCCTTATCATGAGGAAATTTGATTGAAATAGATGACTCCCCTTCACCCTATTAAAGAGTGGGTATGAAATACTAAGAGTCATTAAGGTTGTACTACCCTAATACACATGAATGTAAATGTACATCTCTATGAATAAGCTTATCACCAATCACGCATTTCTAGATACCAAAAACACCTGACCTATGTCTTTATAATCAGTTAATTAGCCATAACATTTTCATTTAAATGTGTATAAACCAGAATCAAATTGAATTACAATAGTTACTTGACCAAACACTTCTATTTAAGGTTTGGGTCCTTATAAGAAAACAAAAATATTATTCCTTTATTTTTAGTTTATTGTAAAAAACTCCCACACATAAGGTAGTAAAGATAATATTTACTCATATACACCACCACAAGAAGCTTTAGATCATGCATTATTTAGTTCCACTAACTAAACCATGGCTACCAAGACCCATAAGAGACAACTCATCATCCTTATATTAGAATATCCTTAATACCTACTTATTAACTATAGAATAAAATATACACTCCTTACCGAACATAGGTACGGTTATGATCAACCACCCTTCAATTTTATAAATAGGCCTCTCATATGAATCTAATTACATGAATTTTCACCCCTTCGTTGTTATGGTTTTAATTGGAACTTGTAATGAGAAAAGGTTTTACATAAACTATTGATAGTGTCCTTAGAAACAAAGGAAACTATGGATATATAAGATATTTATAGTCTTTTCTAAGAAAGTATAGCCTTGACCTTCTCTAGGTATAAAAATATAACTACCTCAGATATCATATTCCCTAAGAAGTAGACCTCACTGATCAATAAATAAATCTTTGAGATATTTTCATACTTATAAACATACTATAGTGTACTTATAATATTATTTAAATGTAGAAAAATATCCTCCATATAATGTAGTACACCATAATATCTTCAATGAATACATGCATGAATAAATCCAAATAACGATTGATAAATGTATTCATCTAGCCTATAAAAATTGATAACAAGTATTATAATTTAATTTCCATCACAATATAATAGTAGAAGTTATACCTACTCCTAAAATTAGTATATAGAATTACATAAATACTATCCCAAAACTAATCATATCTTGGACTCAAGTGGATCTTATAGAACCAACTAGTTCTTCTCAACTGATTGAATAGGTCATAAAATGAGTAAGAGGATATTGATTCCTATTTATGTTTTATATCACCCACTATAAATCCATAAAAATAATAATGATCTATCTTCCTTCTTGGAGAACAACATGGGATCACCCCAAGGGGTAATGCTCAGAAGAATAAATCTCTTATCCTCTAAATACATTATATATTATTTATTCACATTAAAATTTTTAGGAACCATCCTATAAGGAGGAATATATAGAGTATTCATACCTAGGATTATATTTATCATAAACATGATCAATTACTCAAGTGTATACCCTAAAAAATATATAGTTAACATATTTGGAAAATACAACTCACCGATGTAGGTATAAAATCACCCTCTAAATACATAAAATATATTGGATGGTGATAAAAGTTTATATGTTCTTGACAACAATTTAAATTATCCATGAAGAAGACCAAATAAATATTATTTATATATAACACAAAAAATATAGATTATTATATCCACTAATCAATATTATGATTTCTAGGCATCTTCAGGTACACTTTGATCATAACCCTAAGGGTGTACCGATAGACATCACCCCATACAAGTACTCTACAATGAGCATCGAATAATTTACAAGATGAGTATATATGAATGTGTAAAACATGCCCTATAAAATAAAACCAAATCTTGGTTTTATTACATAAGGATTATACGTAAAAATTTAGATATCATTGAACCTTGCATATAAATAGTCTCGTTAAGAGAATGAATCTATTCTGAACCCTGACCATTAGCTCAGGTGACCTATATCCCCTGAAGGGAATAACCCACCTAGAATTTCTTCCCTTGATTATGGGTTCCATGAATCAATCCATGGTCTGAATAACTAGACAATCCACAACATCCCAAATATTTTAAATTCCATTCCTAGAATAGTCAATTTTTGTTGAAAAAATTCATTATCTCTATCCATCCACTGTGTGATTCTAAAAAATCATTTTAGATACCACATCATTTAATAAAATAAGTAATCCATCATCTATCTAACACCATCAGGCCAAATATTGACTTTTTATCCACTCTGGAAGTACATTTCTGAGGATATACCTCACAAAGGAAGTGAAAAACCCCTACATTGGATACTCTTTCTTTCACCACCCTAGTGAGTCTCTACATACCTTTACATTTTTACTTCTTATTGACCTTCTCTCAGACCTAAGAGAAGAAGTTTGCTTCCCAAATAAACTACACCCACTTTGGTTGTGATCTATATTTAAATAATGATTCACAATCTCAAATAAATATTTCAATCTAACTATATTCACCTATGACCATATAAAATTACTCATACCTTCTTTAAAATTCCTAGCTCTGGAAATCTCATCAACTGATAACATAGGAGAAAATTTAAGTAGACTGATAAAGCATATGATATAATCCATCACCAATATGACTGTGGTACCATATATATATAATATATAGCTTAGTTTACCATAATGTCCTCTGGGAATAAATATTAAATGAAACACAACAAAAATACCATTTCTGACAACCCTGCATACTAGTATTCCTGGACCAAAAATGTCCCATGACTGCCGTAACACCCCAAGATTTTGTGACATTATTTTAAAATGAATTTAATCATTATGAAATTTTTTGTTAAATGTTAAACTAAGTAAATATTTCATTATTCACAAGACTGATTTTAGCTTTTGTTACATGAAAAATGGGTTTCTTCGACAATGTGCATGACATAGGACACCGAGCTTCAGCAAAAAATGCAATAATATTATTTTAAATTTGAATGTTATAACCTAGTATTTAAATATGGAGGTATTAATAGTATAAACTAAATTTTGAAATGTAAATAAAAATTTCATATATAATATAATTTATTTATAAATTCATAGCAAGTAATTAATCCATTTTTATTAAAGTAATTATATTCAACAAAATATATTTTTATTTAAAAATGTTTTCTTAATTTTCATGAGAAAATATTAAAATTAAATTATATCTATTTTATAAAATTTATGTTAAAAAGTTAACTTCATTTTTGTTGAAATAAAATCAGGATCAACTTTTGATGAAATATTTGTATTTTTTGGGAAAATATTGATTTTTTAGAGAATAGTGAATTTTTTTGATTCATTATAAAACTATAATTTAGTTTCAATAAATTAAGTGTGTTAAATTAACAATTTTGTTTTAAATTAAAATAAGTATTATTTAGTTATAAATAACCAACATAATTTATTTTAAATAACCATTATATAGTATTTTACTATAACATTATTTTTGGGTCTAATAATGTTTTTTAACTACTTTAAAGTGCAAAATGTTTCAACATTTCAGTTAATAAAAAGAATCCATAATTTTTAATTTTTTAAATTAAATTTATAGATTATATGGGAATAAAATTTAATTTATATTCAAATAATGATTATTATTTGACATAGAGCTAATATAAAATCATTTTGTGCTTAAAAAATACACTTCTCAAAAACCAACTTTTTCATTACATCCACAGGTTTTGATTGAAATTTAATTTTTTCAAATTTTAGAAATTTATTTTAAAAAAAATATCAATTTCCAAAATCACCATTTATATTTTTTTATAGGGTGATTTTTTGATAATTTTCTAAAAAGATTAAATTTGTTATGAATAGTAAAAATACAAAATTTCTAGTGAAAACATCATTTTTATTTAAATTATTTAAAAAGTTTTATTATATTTTAAATTGATTTTAATGATAAATTAGTTAATTTTATATCTTTTAATCAAATTTAGTTCATTTTAATCAATTTCATATAGAAATTATTTATAAATAATGCCTAATTAATTATAATACTCAATTTTTAATCCTTTCTGAATGATAATAATTTTGGTGCGCTTTTTTATTTTCTAAAAATTACAACTGTGCCACTCACCTCACTTATAAAATCCCACCCACTCTCCACCGTTATTTGCACCGTAAAACCCATTTATCTCAAAATAAAAGTCCCAATAACTTCCAAAATTCCCTCATATAATTATATAATCCTTATGTTTGGATTAAATTCATCCTAGGAAGCCTTCTTGTGAAAACCTAAGGAGGTTTCCTGAAGAAGAGGGACCATTCTTCAATGAGAATTTTATTTTATTTATTCCTCATCAACCAAAATTTTTTATTAAACCATTATTAAATAATAAAATTATTCTATAAAATATAATTATATTTTTTATGTTAATTTCATGACTGAAAAACATCTAAAGTTCTATAAAATGGGTTATAAAATCTTTATTTGTGTATAATGAAAATGACGGCCTTGTAACCGATGTCATGTATTTTTTCATCACTACCTTTCAAGGATGGATATGATGAGGGGTATAAAGAATATATATTATATTTATAAAAAAATTATAACTATTTATTAATTATATCAAATATATTTATTTTACTTTTCATTCCATATGTGATATGATAACATAGCTTCTATGTACAGAGAACTACCACCTTGCGAAATGATGTGATTTGTTTCTCACTAATGATTTACATGGAAGGTAATAAGGATAAATATATGTGATATACATGAAATAATAATTATATTAATTACATATTTATCATTATGAATCTATTTTAAATTATTTTCTTTCTTACCTTTTCACTCACGAAAATATGATAACATCTTTCATGTAAGTGTGGACTACTGCCTTAATGAAGCTACGTGACTATTTTTTAATCACCACATCAAATAAATGATATTTATAAGTATATTTAAATAAATATTATGAAATTTATAATATAATTATAAAAATTTAATATGTTACTTAACTTATTTCTCCAATGACTATTAAAAAATGGAGATATTACTCAAGCATATGTATGGTCTACCGTTTCCATGATTATAACAAACTTAATTTATCAAAAATGTCTTTCATGATTTCTATAAAAGGTATAGTTTATGTATAAATATTTTACCATTATTTTTTTCAATTATTTAACCATGATAAATATAGTAGTACCAATAATAAAAAAATACAAACATATACAAAAAACATAGTGGTTATTACATGAAACAAGACTTTAACAAGGAATTGTTAATAAATGGGTAATAAAAGAACATAAGTAAATAATATATGGTATGATATATATAATTATGGTTCTCTAAAAGATTTATAATAATTTATATTTATTATACATGAGGTTTTAACATATATAAATGAAACTAAAACTTAATTCAGGGGATTTCTACCATAATTTATTTTTTCGTGGGACACATACCATATTAACCAACTATCAATTTTAAATGGTGTATAGATAGATCATTCATGTATTTTATGATTATTTTACTTAATTTTTTTTATTTTCATATCCATTATATGATATCTCTTTCGTGGTATTTATAGTTCAATATTTACCAAAGTGATAAGGGGTTTTCTTAATTTTCTTTCTTTGAGACATAAGTTATCATATGCAGAAATCTTCTTATATGAGGTGTATATAC
The DNA here is from genome assembly GCA_963277665.1 of Viscum album. Classification (NCBI taxonomy): domain Eukaryota; kingdom Viridiplantae; phylum Streptophyta; class Magnoliopsida; order Santalales; family Viscaceae; genus Viscum; species Viscum album. The sequence continues at coordinate 1,990,606,622 of OY728141.1, forward strand.
TTCCACTTTTACATGTTATATAATTAATAACCTTATTTTAATGGAATTATAAGTTTTATTTAATTTTATACTTTCATGTGGATTATGATTCAAAGTTACTAAAGTGGGGAGAGTTTTGTGTTATGATCTCTTTGTTTATTAAGATTATTTATGATTATGATTAAAATGATGAAAAATTATGATATATATCTCTAAAAACTCTATAATTTTCTTTTACTCTAGTTATTATTTGAGACTAAATTTTTTCCCATTATTATTATATCTTTATACACTGAAGAGTTCAAATTAATTATTTTAAATAAAATCCATCTTAACGGTTGAAATCCCTTTTCTTCCAGAACCGTTTTTTCTAAATATGTATTAAAAAATGTTTTTAACATTAATAAAATGAATTATTAAATACAATTTTTCACATTTTTTACTTGTTATATAATTTTTTTAAAAGGAATATTCATGTTGTTTTTCAAAAAAATCATGTTTTTATTTTATTAAAAAATCTAAAGGAATAATTTTTTACATTTCTGGAATGAATTAAATTTACTAATATCATGAAAATTATTTTCATTTAAGATTACATTATAATATTTCAAGGTTATCTTCAAAGAATAAAATTTTTAAAAATGTTTTATTATTTTTTTTTAAAAAGAGATTTTCAATGAAAAGTTATTTTCCTCAAGAAAAGTTTCATTTAATATTTTAAAATCATTATCCATCTAAGATGACATCCTTTGATGTTAATTTTTATTTATTAGGTATATTATCCATGGATACCATTATTATTATATCCTTGAATGGTTTATTTATACAGTGAATTTCATTTATGAAACCTGTTTCTATTCCCTGGGTTATACCATGGAGAAATTCTAATGAAACCCGCTTCTTTTAAAAGGTTATGTTATGATGAAATGATGAAATTATTACGAAACCTATCTATTTTCCACAAGTTATGATATGATTAGAAGTTTATGAAACCATTTAATTCCATGGGTAATTATATGATGAATGTTTTGTGATCTTGTGTAACATATATGTATGATTTTCATTATATTATGGGTGGGACCTATATTTACCTCCAACGTGTTGGGTAAATAATTATATTTCATGATATAGACGGGACTATAACTAGAGTGATCCAACTTTAGTAATGGACTTTGACTTCCATGATGGTCATAGGAGTGAACCTTGATTACTATTATTATTTGAGGAGTAAACCCATTCCACTATGATATCCTTGTAAGTGAACATTGAATATTATGGAAATGATTTTATATTTTTGTGTGTATGCCACAATTCTATGTATTATGCCAATTTCATTCTCTCATGGATCATTTTCATTGAGTTCCTTATGATTCGTGTCTTATATACTTCAAAGATTTATTTTATGTCTCAATATTATGATCAATGATATGCAGTTTATGGTTTCAAAAAGTTAATATCATGTTATAATACAATTATTCTCATGTCATGGTTATATGATCATTGATATCTAACTTTTTTTACCAAATTGGTAATCTTAGCTCACCCTTTCATATGTTTCCTTTCCTCGGGTTATGAAGAAAGGTTTTAAGTAAGGTATGTTGATAATGAATACTAAATGGGAAGATATTTTTATGATAAATTGAAGATAATTAATTAATTAACAATATTGTTTTACATGTTTTCATAATAAACTAAAATACTATAGTCCTCATACATGTGCTTGTATAATTTAATTAATATTCATCTAAAAATAGGTAATATCCATTTATGAAAATCTTGGGTCACTAATTTTTTTATCTGAAGATAGGTTTAGTTAACCTTTGTAAATAAGTCAGATAAAACCTCAATGATATCCATACAGACATGTCAAAGGATAAGTATAAGGATTATACAAAGAATAGTAAAATAATATCAAATTTTGTTAAGGGATAGAGAGATTGGTTTCTAAGAAATTACATTACTATCTGGATATTACAAGTGGATTTAGATCTTAAACAAAGGTATGTAGTGGTAATAACTCAAAAAAGGGTTCATTAATCTAGACTCAATCATCACCTGGTGCATGAAAATTTTCTATGATACACACCTCGTTTGACACTTTCATGGGATATTCTTTAGAAATTGAAAATTTCTTTATAAACCATCATCCATGATTAAAATAGATGATGAAAAATGATGAAATTGGTTAAACCTAAGGTATTAATGATTTAAAATATGGTGTCTTGATTTATACATCTTATATGTGATTTTTCATGATTATATGGTTTCTCATTATGAATATTGTTACTAAAACTATGCTTTTGGTTTTATTCAATGAATAGAACTACAAGTAACTAAATTATCATTGAATGCGATGGAAATTTTTTGATGACAATCCAAATGGGTTGATGACTAGAATAAAGTTTTTTATGATTATTCCTAATCACTTATCACCGATCATGATTAACAATGTGTACCTTAACCAAATATCAGACTTACCAAATATGATAAGGATATAGTTAACTAAGAATTCATGTATTTAAAACCATGGATGAGAGAAGATTCACTTCTTTATATTTTGATAATGTGGGAATAATAACTCAATGGAATTTCTAAAAGGAGTGGGAAGATGTTTTGAGTAATAAAAATAAGGGCACAAAGAAAGTAATTGTATAGGAATAACTTAATGTCTAGTTAACGCACTAGATGAGAATAATGGTCTCCCTAAGGTATAATCGACTATTGAATGATTTAAATATGTAATTTATGGTAATTATGAAAATTTATGACCTAAGGGGACATCACATGATGAGAATTAGAATGTTTTTATGAGTAATGGTTTTTCTATTGACAATTAAGTGACTATGAATGAAATATGAAAGGATAAAGGTGCTAAGGAATAAGATGTTGAATAATAATTAATGGTTTGAGAAGGAAGTTGGATGATTTAAGTCTTTATGTATTGTTATTCAAGATTTATTTTATAAAAATCATGAAATATATAATGATTTTTTAGTCTATGTTTTTCATTAATGATTTTCAAAAATATGTTGAATAGTGATGATAACCAAGAAAACAGATTTAAAATAAAGTTTATATTTTATGTAAAACTCATGCTTAATGGAACGTAACCCTTAATATATACCTAATGTTGAGAAAATAAATTTAGTTTGGAGAAATAGATAAATTATATGAATAATTTAAATTGGATAGTTTTGATTCCTTTTGAACAAATTAATGATTTATGCAAAATGTGGTTTATGTTATCATTGATGGAGTTTACATTATTAATGGAATTACAAAATATATTCTAGAATCAGGGGTTTTATTCAAGTAATGAGGAAGTATGTATATTTTCATTAATTTTTAATTGAAATTCTGGTTATTACCATGATTCAAGAAAATATATGACTAAAGTATTCATATATTTGGTATGTTAAAATCAATAGCTACGTTATAATGATTTGGGGAATAATCTTAAGTGGTTTTTTAGAAAATAAGTGAACATAATTTTAAATTTTAAATTTTTTAAGGGTTATGAGGTTATTATTTTATTAAATAGTACAAGTTGAACTTTGGAAAAGTATTTTTAGATTAATTCATTACATTACCACATGAGTATTTAAGCATATTTGATAACTTGTGCTAACCATTTTGCTGTAAAGATAACTAAATATAGATGGAATGACTTATCATTCTATTTATGTACCTTATAATATTTTATTGATTCATAAACTAAATTCACCCTCATTTAATGTAATAAGAGTATAAGAAGACATTGATCAAGGAAATACCAATGGGTGAGATTGTGTTTATAAAATTGAATGAAATCAAATATGTATATCTTCTTATGAAAAAAATGATATACTAATACCATAATTTCTAATGATATTAATGTATTCTTTAAAACTTATTTGGTTTATGGTTTTGTGGTTGTTAACATTATCTATATCACCTAATTTCTTCTTATCAATGATCTTTATAACGTTTGATAATTGTTTAGGTTTTCCTTTCATGTCCAAATCTTCACTTCTCACCAATGTTCTCCAATTTGGAAACCTGGAGTGTGTTATTCTAGATGAATTCCATACATCCCTTTATATTATATAAGAAGATTATTTATGAACCATTTTTCTATTGTTTTTTGTTAATTAATTTTCAAATATTAAACCTTTAATGTCAAAGATGAATTTTGATGTTGAAATTCATTTAAAGGGGGGTAGAATGTTTAACCCTGATATTTTCTAAATATATTTTCAAATGAATTTAATATTTTTGATATTTTTAATTAAATGTAACACTGATTATATATTTTTATATATGAAACACCGATTTTAGGATGTGTTACTTTGAACAATGGGTTTCTTTGACAGCAGTCATGACATCTGACATAGAGCATCAACGAACTATGAAATAATATCATTTATAAAATGACTGTTACAACCTAGTCATTAAATAGGTTGGTGTGAATTGTATTAAATAAATTTTAAAATATTAATATTAATATATTTATCAATATAAATTTATTTGTAAACTCTTCATAAATAATTGATCGATTTTTAGTAAAGTAATCACATTTATCAAAAACTTATTCTTTTTTCAAAAATGGTTTTTATTTATGTTTTTGAAAAAATACTAAAGTTAATTTAGAGTGACTTTAGAAAATTTATTTTATAAATGAGCTTTATTTTTTAAAAAATCATAGTAAAATTAACGTATGGTGAAATTTTGGTATTTTTTAATAATATTGATTTATCAGTAAATAGTGAAAACTGCTGAATTTTTAAAAACTGTGATTTATTTTGAATAAATTAAATAATTAAAATACCCCATTATATCTTAATGTAACATAATTTTTTATTTATTTTTATTTAACTCACTTAAAAAATAATCAAATTTATATTGTATTTTAGTATAAGTTTATTTTTGGGTTTAAAAAAAGGTTTTTTCTAGAAACTATTCTAAATTAAATAATGTGTCCCTATTTTCATTAATTAAAAATCACAATTATTAATATTTTAAATGAAATTTAAATATTATATATTAATAAATTTTAATTTATATTCATTAAAATTTTATTATTAGACTTACATTTTTTATAAAATCATTTTTTTCTTGAAAAATACACTTCTTGAAAACCTTCTTTTTCGTTGTGTCTATATGGGTTTTTTTAATTTAATATTTCAAAAATTTAAGAAAATTCATTTTCAAAAACAAAATTAATTTATGAAATCATAATTTAAAAATTATATTAGGATTATTTTTATCAAACTTTTTCAAAAGATTAATTTTTGATGAATAGTAAAAAATATTGAATGTTAACTGGAAAAACCTTTTAGTTAAAATTATTTATAAAGTTAAATTATATTTAAAATTATTCTTGGATTAAAATTAACTCAATTACATATCAATTATTCTAGTTTATTTTATTTTAATAAATTTCATATTGAATTGGATAAAAGCATTGTAAACATTGGAACATTTTCTTTTTGAGAACCTGCTTTCTCATCATGTCTACAAGATTCATTTTAAATTATTATTTTCCATATATGTGAATTAAATTTGTAAAAATTTATTCCATATTTTAAATCAGAATAATTTATAATTTATAATAAGTTAAAATTAATTTTTAACCAAAATTAATATTGAAAATAGTAAAAATTATTTATCATAGTTAAAGTAAATATTGGTTTATCGAGGGTTAAATAAAGAAGTTAAGACTTAAAATTACTTAAAAACGTTTATAAATATTTTTTATGTCCATATATATACTTTATAAAATATAATTTTCTATAATACTAAATTTTTTATCATTTTGGTGTGATAAAAATGTGGGTACACCTTTTTCTATTCAAAAAATTATTAGTGTGCCACTCACCTCACTAATAAAATTTCACACACTATCCTCTCTTATTCAAACCTTATACCCCTTATTCCTAGTCCAAAAGCTACCAAAATAACTTCCAAAGTTCCCTAATCTCATAATATATTCCTTCTTTTGGTCAGAAATCAATCTTAGGAAGGTTTTTTGTGGAAACCTATGTAGGTTACTTAGAGAAGAGGCAACGTTCTTTAACTAGCATTGTTATTTTATTTATTCCGCTGAATCCTTCAGTGATTTTTTAACCATCATGATATAATAACCTAATGATATTAAATATACATATATGAATTTAGTTTAATGAAATTACCTACATCCATCTCTACTTATATCAAATGAGTTACAAAATCATCATTCGTGTGTATGGAGGACTATTGCCTTGCGAACCAATGTCATTCATTTTTGCACTACTGATTCTAATTCTTAGGAATAATGATGTATATATATTATATATATTGTATTAATAACATAATTATACAAATGGAAACATTATATAATATATAATTTTTTCAATTTCCATTCTATAGGGGATATGATAATGTCACCTGTGTGTACAGTGGACTACCGGCTCGCAAAGCGATGTGATTCATTTTTCACTAATAATTTACATAGAGGATAAAAAGGATAAATATATGTTATATAAATGAAATAATTTTGATATTAATTAAATATTTTTCATTATAATAATATAATATATCATTTTTTCTACCTTTTCACTCACTGAAAGATGATAACGGCATTCGTGTACGTGTGGACTACCACCTTCACAAAGATATTTGACTCTCTTTTCATCACCCAACCACATGGATGATATGTATAAGTATATTTAAGGAAATAATATTTTACATATTATATTATTATCAATATTTAATGATAAAATATTAATTACCTCTTTTATGTAATGAGGCTTGAAAAATGGATTCATTTTTCATGCGTGCATACAACTTACCGTCTCCATGATCATAACATACATCATTTCTCCAAAAAAATCATGATTGAAATTAAAATTATAATTCATGGATAAATATGATAACTATTTTATTATTTTTATTATGGATATAACACCCCAAATATTTTATGGTATGTTTCTATTAAATATATTAAATTCCTTATATAGCTTATATTGCATGAATCAATGAGTCTCTAGGAAACAAAACTTTGTTATTATAGTATGTAGTCATAACCTATCCATTTAAATTAAATTTTCCACTTCTATGTTTGGAATTTTGAGAAACAGGCATACATGGTTGCGATCAAGGTGATATTTGGAGACTAATAGAATCAACTTAATTTTCGATGAATAGTTACTTACACTTATGAAATATAACATACCCTTATGAATAAAAACTTACCCTTATGAATATTAATATGACCCTTAAGAAAGGAAACCCTACCCATGAAGGTGTAAATAAAATTTTGGCACCTTAAAAATAAAGATGAATATTTTAAGTGTTGGAATTTTTTATTAAATGATGATTTTAATTGAAAATTATATTTCTCATATTTATAAAATTAATTTAGAAAAATGGAGTTTATTTTTGTATTCTACACATCGAGAAATGGTTAAGGTGAATTTTTGAGATTTTTCTGAAATACATGAATTTTTGATGAATAGTAAAATACATTAATTTACTATATAAATACATTAGAAATTAAATCCACTATTCCTAAAATAATGAGTGATGTAAGAACCCAAATCATGAACTCAAATTCACTTATTACTATTCTAGTTCATTTAATCCTCACTATTTCTTGTCTTGTGGAGAAATAATAAATTTATGAAAATAATATTAAGAAAAACCTCCTCTCCTCCACTATAAATACCACCCCTCCCACCCTCATTTAATCAAACCTCTCAAGCTTCAATACATACCATAATTCTACTAAACTATCTCCCTAATATCCTACCCCACATCCAATATCCCTTGGTCTCCTCAAAAGACCAAATCCTATTCCCTAAAGAGGTTGTCGAAGGAAGATAGATTCATGATGTAAATTCCTCTTTTCAATTCTTTTGTATTCTTTTCTAGTTCCATTATTATCTTTTTTATTATCACGTATTCTCATATAAATGTTTTGAAAAGTATAGTACCTAATATTTACTATAATTTTATTATGATAATGGATTATTCAATCATCATCTCTTCTTTTCCCCCCATTTACACTATAAATGAAACCACCGCCTGAGATGAGTTAATTTATCATGTTCAAGGAAGACGGGTTTTCAATTTGTATTAATATCTTCAAGACTGATTGTGAAACCTTTTTAATGGTTGAACTGGATCATAATATATCTATTTTATCTTATGTGATTTTCTGTAAATCCTTACACACTCATAATATAAAATAATAATTCAAAACAAGTTCCTTGTGCACAAAACCACAAAGATATTCAAGGGTTTATCATTAAGTTTAATCTAACGAGTCATCATCATCGTATATAAAAAAAATAATTATAAGATCATTTATATATATTTAATTTCACTAATAATATATATTAACAATTATGTATGTTTAACCACATTTCAAACGAATTTCTATTCATGAATACAAGTAACTGATCATGAAAACCAAGGAAGAAAATACTTCTAAAACAATAAAATTGAACCTCCTAAACCCTTCAAAAAGGACATTATTTAACACAATAAGGTTAAACTAAATAAATTAAATTTATAATAGGTTATTTAATTATTAATTAATGAAGCTAAATTTTATTATTTAGGTTATTAAGATCAATCGAAGAACACATTCGTGCATAAGGGAAGGGGTTTCTCATCATACTTTTATTTCTGTGAGATTTCCATTGTTCCCCACAAAATTATTTTATGTGGTAGATTTTTACTTACATTTGATATATAATATCATTATTCTATTTACATTCATGGTATTCAGTGACTCACATGATGATTATTAACTAGATTGATTACAACATTGTAAGGGACATTGTTTTTTTTCACTTCATTTTGATTTACTTGGTATTGTGCACCTAATCATTTTTATGTGGTGTACCTACTACCCCTTTGAGATAATTTTTCATTTGAAATTGTAAATATATTATATATCTATATTATAGTTTCATAGATATTATTATTGTCTTAAGTTTCATACCCTTTTACATATGGTGTTTATTTGGCATGTTGTTGTAACTGTGAAAATATTTATGAATATGTATCCTCTACACTATACAGATATTGGGAAGGTGTAACAGCCCAAGATTTTATAAAAAATATTCTTTTTAATTTTATTAAAGTCTTGTGTTGTACGCTACACCAAAAGGAGCTTGCACAACACGCATCCTTGACTTGCCTTGCATTACACGCAATCACGACCTTCCTTGATAGCGTGTGTAATACGCAATACCGAGTTTCACTAAACAACGATATGCTATTAAAATATTATTAAAACTAGCCGTTATGAATAGTAATAACAACTTTTTAAAACACTTTAAATCTTATTTTTCAAAATGAACTTCATTTTTGGATTCGGAGTATCGAATTTAGCCTAAGGTGAAATTTTGGTACTTTTCGAATAACTTTCATATTCTGATGAATAGTGAAAATTACTAAATTATAATTAAAAACAACTTTTTTAATCGAAATAATTAATAGTGATAAATTATTAATTTGAGTGGTTTTAAAGTATATTTAGAATATATTTTTACAATTTAATACAATGTTGGTCATTGGATGTAATTTCACATTTAAACCAGACATAATCAAGTGTCAATCTTTTGATAGATATTGTTTCTTAAAAACACGCTATTTGTTTTAACAGCGGGATTTAATTATAAAATTAATTAATGAAAATTCTATGATATGAATTTGGTAAAATATACTTCATTTTTGAATTCGGAATATGAAATATAGCTTAGGATTAAATTTTGGCATTGTTCTGAAAAACATCAATTTTTGATGAATAGTGAAACTACTAAGTGGTAGTTAAAAAAATTAATTTCTTCATAAATCTTAATTTTACCACTTCTGTGAATGGAATTTCAAAAATCTGAGAGACACGTTTGATGTCAGTAAGTAAAATGTGGTTCAATGAGATGAAAATAATTTTTGGTGAATAGTAACTTTTTACTTTTTTTTACCACGGTTAATAGTAAATAGGGTAACTAAGGGTAAATATGATATTACTATTACCCTAACACATGTCCTAATTCTATTGGATAAGTGTAATTCGACCAAAAACAACCTTATGAATATAATATGACCATTTAGGTCCACTTGGATTAGATTATGACATTTAATATTATATTATTTAATGAATAGTTAAAATAGTTAAAATCAAAGTTTAATAACTAAAACATTTTTAATATGGGGTTATACATAAGATAAATTCGACTATAAATATTCATTAGAAAGATAAAATGATTTCCTACATAATTATATTTTATTTATAATTTTTAGACTTTAAATAAATTAATTTATTTATGAAACAACGATGATGCAGTAATTACCCTTTTAAGGAAATATTAACATAATTGATGTTATAAATGCTCAAATGAATGTAATTTGAGACTTTTTATGAATTCCACTAATTTTCTAGGTTACTATGATATATTAATGTTGATTTAATCAACTTGGTTCGAACATATAATTCTGTTATGACTTTCACAAAAATCATATATCAAATAGTGTCAAAATTGACACAAAATAGTTTTTAAATCAAATATTATATTATTAATTGTTATTGTATTCCTAAAAATATAAGGTTCAGCCAAATGACTTAGATAAGGATATATATATTAATAATAAACAATTTGGGGTTCGTTTGGCTTGTTATAGTAAGTGTATTAACCATATAGTGAAAGAAAACAAAAAGACACGGTAAAAGTTAAATTAATTAACTTAGAGTTAAATCTAATTGATAAGGTTAAAATAATACCCTAAACTTGTCTAAATCCTATTGGTTGATAGTATTTCGACCCATACCCACTTTAGATTCGAAATAAGACCCTTTGGAACCATTATAAACCGATTTTAACTTTAATATAAAATAATATTTTGAGATATTCCTAAGGTGCCCCTCTCCTCCCTTATAAAAGGGCACCTCCTCCCCCTCCTCCTCACACCAATTTGAGCACTCAAGCTCGGCCAACCCCTACCATTTTCTCCTCTCCACTTCCCGAGAATAATCCTATAGGTCCTGGTCTTCTCCAAAGACCAATCTTAGTTCCTTAAGTGGAGGATTCAAAGAGGCGTTCCAAAGAAGAGGAGCTTCGGACACGAACAAAGCAAATCGGACCTAAGGTAAGGGAAATATCACAATCTAATTTTTATCCGAGATTGTTTATTCGTAAGTATTTACTGGGGTGTATTTTATCATCCACATCCATGTTTCATCAATATGTAATATTATTTCCATCCACCTACAATTGTTTAAATCCATTTTTACCCTTCGGTGAGTTTTTAGTAATATGTATGAAAGGAATCTTTTGTCGTTTTTCGTACGAGGTACTTTTTGACTTTTCCGACAAAAGTACGAAGAATGTTTTTTTTAACTTATATGGCATGAATGGATTTTTAAAACATTATTTCCAAGAATCTTCCTTTACAAGTTTTCAAGTTTATTTTTAATCAACTTCTTTTATTTTAAAGTTGTATGACATGTTATGAAAGGAAAAATGTTTTTGAAGAAGAAAGGATATTTTACTCAAGAATGGAGTTCAAGTGTTTTATCAAAATTATTTTCCATCTAAGATAATAAAGGGTTCTGTTTTTATCCCTATTATTAAATTGATTTGATCATGTTGTGATGGAATTATTATTATGAATTCCTTTATCTTATATGAATTGTTTTATGATGTCATGTTGTTTAAGAATCCCATTTTTATTACATGGGTTATGTGATGATGTAAGATTTATGATTATGTGGCAAATATTAGAAAGGATTCATTATAAGATGGGTGGGACCTATATCTCCCTCCAATGCATTGGGTAAAGATTTTATATCTCATGAGATAGACATGGCTGGAATGGTAGGTTATACCGGTTCAGTGAAACAGGACTGAAACGAGGGTTACTCGATTCAGAAAGGGACTTTGTCCACTAAGATAGTCTTGGAAATGAGTCTTGACTAACAAGAAATGATTCTCTATGATTATTTGTGAATGCCACAAAGTTTCATGTTTTATGTTATGATTATTGTGATTACATTTCACTGCCATGATTTACCCCATGTTATGAAATTATGATCTCTTTTGCAGGTTAAGATTTCCAAAAGTTATGTGCTTATGTATATGATGTGATTGATATTTATTTTGTTTACCCTTACTGAGCATTTGAGCTCACCCTTTTATGTTTTCTTTTCCCCAGGATATAAAGAAAGGTTTTAGGTATAAAAAAAAGATGATCTTTATGGGAGATGTTGAAGATCTTTCACCACGATTAGAAGATTATATTCTGAGTTTCCAAAGACACTAAACTATTACGGTCCTTGTGTGTGTGTTTTTGTTATGTACTAAGTATTCCGCAAATGTAATGTAATGTCCATGTACGTCAGGATACGGGTCTCTACAGTTGGTATCAGAGGAAAGGTTTAGTCAACCTTTGGAAACTAGGATGCGAAAACGTTAGTGATATCCCTAGAGATATTTCTAAGGTATGTCTAGGGATGACCCTAAGGATAAGTATACGTATAGGATATATTCCTAGAACTATGGTAACGATATTAGATTAAACCTAAGAAGTTAGTTATTGAGGATACTTTCCCTTTACTATGTTGTTTTCTCTAGCATGATTTTTGATTCTCACAAAATTATTTTTGTGTTTTAGTTAATGGAGGGAACCAAAAGGAATTCAATTAACATTGAATCCAATGGACAAATTGGTGACTATGAGCAACAAAATTGTGTAATGCCTAGAGAGAAAGATGTTGTGATTATGCCGAATCAATCATCGCGATATATGATTAACAAGGTGAAATTTAGTGGTATGCCTAATTAATCAAAGAAGAGGAAGATAGACTATTATGCATGTTCGCATGTTGAGGAGCATAAAGAAAGGAAGATTGAGATTTCTAAAGAAGGGAAGAAGAACCTTGAGGAATACCTCAAATGGAGGGATCTATGTTATCTGTGTGGAGAAAAGGGTCATAGAGTGACAGACTGTTATAGAGTTCAATGTCTTATTTGTGGAGAACATGGGCATTACCCAACTCAATGCCCTGACCTAAAAAGTTACTTCTAAATCAAGGAAGGACTTATTCCAGGATAATCATTGATGTGGATGGACTGAAGTGTTTTGGTATTCAAGAATAATGTTGTTGAGGTACTTTTATGGTGTGTTGAAATATTTAAGTATTGGTCTATTGTGGTTTTCAATAATTTTAAGGTACCGGTAACTATGAAAAGTGATTCAAATATTTTGGAAAGTAGATGATAAGTGCATAATGAAAGGATAAGAAGATAATGAGATGTTTGATTGTATTCATGAGCTCATGATTGATATAAGGACTAAGTGATATCATGGTGTTAGTATATAGAATTTTTAAGATTTTGGTATGTGGAAAGAGTTAACTTTTAATAGAATTCGTGTTTTCAATAAGGTTCAATGGGTATTCAAGAGAGTACAAGATTAAGGCCTTTGAATGTTTGGAATGTGACCAACAAGATATATCTTATGATATATGGGGATCAACGATGGTATTAAATCTCTGGTAATCGTTTTCACTATGTTATGATAATGGACTGCAGTATTATGGATAAGCCTAAAGATTGGAATGGATTATGTTGGACATAAGTTAGTATTGTTTAAGGATAGAAGTTTTTTCGATATTATTGATGGGATGTTATAGTAATATAGTTTTAGAAAAAGGACAACCTGCAGGACGGGCGACAGCCCATCGCTTCGGACAAGGCTGTGGGAATTGAACCCACAACCGAAGTGCGACTGGCCTTTATCGCCTACTACTGGCCTACAGGAAGTCCCTGTTTAGTAGAAACTAGTTTTATTATATTAAGCAGTATGATATATGAAGTATAAGTCCATTTTAGGAACCATATATGATTAATCTCACTATAGATCGACTTATGCATATAATTTTTGCTAACCTTTTGTTTGAGACAGATGGAATGACCCGTCATTCTATCACATGATCTGCTAACACTTCATGAATAACAAATTCAACTTCATTTATTTAAGAGATGAAGTGGAAATTGTTCAAGGCACGAACAACAGTGAGATTGTACCAAAATAAAGTAAGTATTTATTCTAATTCAAATTTTCAACTTTAGGGAAATGATCTTGAAAACCAAAAATGTTGTCCTAGTGATCTTATACCTGATGAATCAGATGGTACCTTATATCATCACAAATCTATGGATTTGTGATTACTGGCTTTTCCATAGCCATGTTCTCTACCACTCTCTATCAGAACATGATGGTTAGATTTCTCTTCCATATCCATATTTTCACCTATGTGGAAACCCAATGATTAGTTTATTTGGGTAACCGTTACGTTTCATACTTTTGTTTTTAAAGATTGGTTTTGATATTTCTTTTTACGATGTGGGTTTCTATTAAAGAAACTTTCGAATAGTAAACCATTTATAACCCCGACGAATTTCGAGGGCGAAATTCATTTTAAGGGGGGTAGAATGTAACAGCCCAAGATTTTATAAAAAATATTCTTTTTAATTTTATTAAAGTCTTGTGTTGTACGCTACACCAAAAGGAGCTTGCACAACACGCATCCTTGACTTGCCTTGCATTACACGCAATCACGACCTTCCTCGATAGCGTGTGTAATACGCAATACCGAGTTTCACTAAACAACGATATGCTATTAAAATATTATTAAAACTAGCCGTTATGAATAGTAATAACCACTTTTTAAAACTCTGTAAATCTTATTTTTCAAAATGAACTTCATTTTTGGATTCGGAGTATCGAATTTAGCCTAAGGTGAAATTTTGGTACTTTTCGGATAACTTTCATATTCTGATGAATAGTGAAAATTACTAAATTATAATTAAAAACAACTTTTTTAATCGAAATAATTAATAGTGATAAATTATTAATTTGAGTGGTTTTAAAGTATATTTAGAATATATTTTTACAATTTAATACAATGTTGGTCATTGGATGTAATTTCACATTTAAACCAGACATAATCAAGTGTCAATCTTTTGATAGATATTGTTTCTTAAAAACACGCTATTTGTTTTAACAGCGGGATTTAATTATAAAATTAATTAATGCAAATTCTATGATATGAATTTGGTAAAATAGACTTCATTTTTGAATTCGGAATATGAAATATAGCTTAGGATGAAATTTTGGCATTGTTCTGAAAAACATCAATTTTTGATGAATAGTGAAACTACTAAGTGGTAGTTAAAAAAATTAATTTCTTCATAAATCATAATTTTACCGCTTCTGTGAATGGAATTTCAAAAATCTGAGAGACACGGTTGATGTCAGTAAGTAAAATGTGGTTCAATGAGATGAAAATAATTTTTGGTGAATAGTAACTTTTTACTTTTTTTTACCACGGTTAATAGTAAATAGGGTAACTAAGGGTAAATATGATATTACTATTACCCTAACACATGTCCTAATTCTATTGGATAAGTGTAATTCGACCAAAAACAACCTTATGAATATAATATGACCATTTAGGTCCACTTGGATTAGATTATGACATTTAATATTATATTATTTAATGAATAGTTAAAATAGTTAAAATCAAAGTTTAATAACTAAAACATTTTTAATATGGGGTTATACATAAGATAAATTCGACTATAAATATTCATTAGAAAGATAAAAAGATTTCCTACATAATGATATTTTATTTATAATTTTTAGACTTTAAATAAATTAATTTATTTATGACACAACGATGATGCAGTAATTACCCTTTTAAGGAAATATTAACATAATTGATGTTATAAATGCTCAAATGAATGTAATTTGAGACTTTTTATGAATTCCACTAATTTTCTAGGTTACTATGATATATTAATGTTGATTTAATCAACTTGGTTCAAACATATAATTCTGTTATGACTTTCACAAAAATCATATATCAAATAGTGTCAAAATTGACACAAAATAGTTTTTAAATCAAATATTATATTATTAATTGTTATTGTATTCCTAAAAATCTAAGGTTCAGCCAAATGACTTAGATAAGGATATATATATTAATAATAAACAATTTGGGGTTCGTTTGGCATGTTATAGTAAGTGTATTAACCATATAGTGAAAGAAAACAAAAAGACACGGTAAAAGTTAAATTAATTAACTTAGAGTTAAATCTAATTGATAAGGTTAAAATAATACCCTAAACTTGTCTAAATCCTATTGGTTGATAGGATTTCGACCCATCCCCACTTTAGCTTCGAAATAAGACCCTTTGGAACCATTATAAACCGATTTTGACTTTAATATAAAATAATATTTTGAGATATTCCTAAGGTGCCCCTCTCCTCCCTTATAAAAGGGCACCTCCTCCCCCTCCTCCTCACACCAATTTGAGCACTCAAGCTCGGCCAACCCCTGCCATTTTCTCCTCTCCACTTCCCTAGAATAATCCTAGAGGTCCTGGTCTTCTCCAAAGACCAATCTTAGTTCCTTAAGTGGAGGATTCAAAGATGCGTTCCAAAGAAGAGGAGCTTCAGACACGAACAAAGCAAATCGGACCTAAGGTAAGGGAAATATCACAATCTCATTTTTATCCGAGATTGTTTATTCGTAAGTATTTACTGGGGTGTATTTTATCATCCACATCCATGTTTCATCAATATGTAATATTATTTCCATCCACCTACAATTGTTTAAATCCATTTTTACCCTTCGGTGAGTTTTTAGTAATATGTATGAAAGGAATCTTTTGTCGTTTTTCGTACGAGGTACTTTTTGACTTTTCCGACAAAAGTACGAAGAATGTTTTTTTTAACTTATACGGCATGAATGGATTTTTAAAACATTATTTCCAAGAAGCTTCCTTTACAAGTTTTCAAGTTTATTTTTAATCAACTTCTTTTATTTTAAAGTTGTATGACATGTTATGAAAGGAAAAATGTTTTTGAAGAAGAAAGGATATTTTCCTCAAGAATGGAGTTCAAGTGTTTTATCAAAATTATTTTCCATCTAAGATAATAAAGGGTTCTGTTTTTATCCCTATTATTAAATTGATTTGATCATGTTGTGATGGAATTATTTTTATGAATTCCTTTATCTTATATGAATTGTTTTATGATGTCATGTTGTTTAAGAATCCCATTTTTATTACATGGGTTATGTGATGATGTAAGATTTATGATTATGTGGCACACATAAGAAAGGATTCATTATAAGATGGGTGGGACCTATATCTCCCTCCAATGCATTGGGTAAAGATTTTATATCTCATGAGATAGACATGGCTGGAATGGTAGGTTATACCGGTTCAGTGAAACAGGACTAAAACGAGGGTTACTCGATTCAGAAAGGGACTTTGTCCACTAAGATAGTCTTGGCAATGAGTCTTGACTAACAAGAAATGATTCTCTATGATTATGTGTGAATGCCACAAAGTTTCATGTTTTATGTTATGATTATTGTGATTACATTTCACTGCCATGATTTACCCCATGTTATGAAATTGTGATCTCTTTTGCAGGTTAAGATTTCCAAAAGTTATGTGCTTATGTATATGATGTGATTGATATTTATTTTGTTTACCCTTACTGAGCATTTGAGCTCACCCTTTTATGTTTTCTTTTCCCCAGGATATAAATAAAGGTTTTAGGTATAAAAAAAAAGATGATCTTTATGGGAGATGTTGAAGATCTTTCACCACGATTAGAAGATTATATTCCGAGTTTCCAAAGACACTAAACTATTACGGTCCTTGTGTGTGTGTTTTTGTTATGTACTAAGTATTCCGCAAATGTAATGTAATGTCCATGTACGTCAGGATACGGGTCTCTACAGAAGGAATATTTTAATTTTATTAAATATATGTATAATTATTTTTTTGGACTTTTCATGATGGTAAAGTCCTTCTATATCCCATCGATGCATCGATAGGTCTCATGAGATAAATCAGTTGGCGACAGACCCTTTGAGTTTGCCTCCAAAACAGAATTAGATGGGTATCTACCCACAGATTCAAACCATTTTGACGTTATGGTTGTATCATGTTCTAGATACATGAATTCCGGTTAATAATAATTCTCTTTATTCATTTTAAGTTAATTCTATCAATGAGTTTTTCATTATGACAAAATCCATGAATGTAGTTTCATTCAGAGTTTATTGATGGTGTTTGTTTTTCATTTATTCACCTTATCATATTGATTATGCCAATTTCATTATGATTGAATTGTTTTTTATTCATGATTCCACTATTTCTAACCCTTATTGAGAATTTGTGGTCAACCACTTCATTTTTTTACCTTCAATAGTTTATGAATAGGAGACCATTTATTAAGTTCTTATGGATGCGGTTTATTTGTTTTTATTATGTTTTGTATTTTTTTACTTAACCATCATAATATGAGTTAAATGTATTTATATAGTTTATTCAAGACTACCAAACTGGTCGTTCCTTCAGTATTTTTTTACTTTTAAACATGATAACTTAATAATTAATGCATTGGCTTCGGGATTCTATGGTCGGGTGTTACAGTTGGTATTAGAGGATGTTTAGTACCAACCCTAGAAACTAGATTTAGGAATCATAGTTTAGAGGACATAACCCTAAAATAAAATTTGAGAATAATCATATAAGAAAATAATGGAATTTTTATAAAGTAAATATTATGTTGGTCTTCCTATATAATTCATCCTTGTCTAGATGCTACACGTGGATGTGGTTTTTGCAGAGATGTACCTTAGAGTAAAAACTCCAACAAAGAGTTTTAGGACTGACCTAGGGTATCCTAGTACACGATAATGGGCCTTACTTCACACATGGTTTGACATTCCAAGGGGATATTCATAGGATAATTCACATTTTCATTACAAACCGTTATGAGGGATTTAAAAGTAAATAGAAACAATGTTTACGATTATGAGATTAGTAGTGCATAAATTTTCAGATTATGTTAAGTGTTTTATAATTAAAAATTATGAATTATGACCTAATTCAGTATGCCACTGTATAGTGATGGTACCTAATGGAAGAAGGGGAATCAATACCCATGGAAAATGTAGGGATTTCCCTACTGAGAAAGTTAACATAGTCAATGTTGGAGCAGGACATATCCTGACCATATTCGGAAAACTTACTCAGGCTATTATGAGTAACCATGATACACCAGTACTAGATCATTTCATGCAGTAGAATTCCTCATCATTTAGTGGGATTACTAATCTGGGGGTACCTGAGCAGTGGATAATGTCCCTTGAAAATATATTTTTGGCATTAAGATGTAATGAAAATGAACAGGTAGTACTGGCAGTATATTTACTCAAGGGTGATGCTGATCAATGGTGGTCCTTGATCCAGAATACCATCGAGTAAGAGGAAATAAATGATATATAATAGAGAAATTTTAAGGAAATATTCTAGGAAAAATATTTCCCTCATGAATAATGAACTGAAATGAAGAGGATATTCAATTTCCTAAATCAAAGGGAAGAAGAGGTCTCTACAAATTATGTTGTCACCTTCACATGATTAGCTAGCAATGATATATATTATGTACGTGATTCAGAAGACAATATTTATCATTTCATTGATGGTATTAAGCCAATTATTCAAAGGGAACTGGCTTCTCAAACATTTTCATCTTATGTTGAAATTGTATTAAGTGCCATCAAAACAGAGAAGTGTTTCTCTACATAACATTTGTTTAAGGGAAGTCAAGATAAGAAAAGGAATTCTAATAAATGTGGAAAAGATGAAGCACTAATAATGAATAAGGTAATGAATCAATTTACACTATGTGATAACTATAAGAATAATCATCCTATAAAATGCTTGAAAGGCATGGGAGTTTCATATAAGTGTGGAGGAAAGGTTCATTGATCTAGTGAATGTACGGGGAATAGACAATTCAATTATGTTCAATGATATAATTTTAGATATATAGGACACTATGAAAATGATTTTTCTAAGCGCCAACTAAACATGCCTAAAAAAATTCCAGGAGAGTAAGTCAGATCTTATGTGATTACAACCATGGAGGTTGAAGTTCCTAATGATGTGGTGGTAGGTACATTAATTGATACATCAAAATTATCCAATGCTTTATTTGATACTATATAATAGAATTCATTTATATCATCCCATTTTTTCAAGAATATTATACACGTACAATTTTATTAAACAAAAGAGTTGTTAGAAAAAACTCTTAGGGGATGTATCATTGCAACAAAGATGTGTCAATCATTCCCCCTTATGACACATAAATGTTCTTTAGATTCTAACCTTATCATAATAACAATAATTTACTTTGATATAATTATCGATATGAATTAGATATCAAATTCTGATTTAAATATCTTTTACAAGAAGATGGAAGTTACAATTTTTGAGAATGGTGTAGATTCCCTTATCTTTAGATAAGAAACATAACCATCTAATTCTTATCTAGATCCACCCATAATTTCTCTAATAAATGCAATTCTTGGAGAGGAATAGAACAAAATATCTATAGTCGAGGAAATAAATATTCAAATTGATGATGTACATATTGTGAAAGAATACATTGATGTATTTCAAGAGGATTTACCTAAAAACCCTCTAGAGCGGGAAGTTGAGTTATCTATTGATTTAATTCATAGTGAAAGACATATATCAAAGACTCAATGTATAATTGCCACTATGGAATTAGTGGAGATAAATAAATAACTAGAGGTATTGAGTGATAAATGATTTATTCAACCTATTATTTCTCTATGGGGAGCCCCTATCCTCTTTGTCAAGATAAAAGATGGATCCATGAGGCTATACATTGATTATAGGTAAATCAATGATATTACAACAAATAAAAAGTATCGTATTCCTTGCATGGATGATTTATTTTATCAACTTCATAGAGCCAAATATTTTTATAAGATTGACCTTCTATAGGGATATCATTAGTTGTGTGTGAGGAATGAAGATATCCCAAATAAAAAAATTTAAACCTGTTTTGGGCATTAAGAGTTTACAGTAATGCCTTTTGGACTGACTAATGAACCCTCTATTTTGATGGATCTAATGAATATAGTTTTAAAGGAATATCTTTATGAATGATTTGTGGTATTTACTGATTATATCTTGCTCTAATTCAAAAGAAATGAAGACCATGAGAATCACTTGCGGATTATTATGAAAACTCTTAGAAGAAATAAATAATATTGAAGGTTTAGAAGGTGTGAATTTTGGATTAAATTAGTTTCTTTTCTTTGAAATATTTTCTCCAATGATGGAATCTTAGTTGATCTTGTGAAGAGAAAGTATATTCAACAATGTCTCACTCTAATGAACATAACTGAGGTATGTAGTTTTGTTGTCTTAGTAGGTTACTATCAGCATTTCGTTCAGAACATTCCCAACTGGATAACCCGCTAACCAAGCTCACACATAAAGGGGTTAAGTTTGTATTCATGAAATAATGTACATGATTCTTTGAATAATTAATAATAGGATTGTTCAATGCTCTAATTTTTACTCTTCCATCAAGAAATTATGGATTTGTGATATATAGTGATGAATCAAAGAATGTATGAGGTTGAATCCTTATGTAAAATGATGAAGTTATTACTTATGAATCAAGGTAGTTGAAGACTCGTGAGAATGATTATCCAAATCATGATTTTTAGTTATCAGTTGTATTATTTTCTCTAAAAATATGGAGACGTTATATCTACAGTGAAAGATGTGAGATATATACGGATCACAAGAGTTTGAAATAGATTTTTACACAAAAATAACTCAACATGAGGAAAAGGATGTGTCTCTAGTAACTCAAATAGTATGATTGTTCAATACACTACCACATAAGAAAGGTAAATAAGTTGGTAGATTCCTTAAGTAGGAAAGATCATGGACTTTTGACCCAAATGAGGATTGGGAGAGATCATATATCTATGGACCTACTCAAGATGGATATGGGTATTTTTGTGGAGGGGGAAACATATTTCCTCCTTCAAATTATTGATAAAAAATATTTACTAGAGAAGATAAAAATCTCGCAATCCAAGGATGATAATCTATAAAATAAAATTAAAGATATTAAGGGTGGAAGATTGGAAAATATTGTGTATGTGGATAGAGTTCTGAAATTTGGGAAGTGGTTATGTGTTCCATTCGTACCTGAGCTAAAAATGGAACTATTAGATGATTCCCATAGATCAAATTTCTCTATACACCCTGATAGCACTATGATATATAAATATTTGAAGGAAAATTCATAGTGAGATAACAAGAAGCGATAAATTTTAGACTATGTGTCAAGGTTTCTAGTTTTTCAACAAGTGAAGGTTGATATACAATATCCTAGATGGGTCATGAATCCTATTCCCATTTATTATGTGGATGTGGTATGACATTATGATTGATTTTTTAATAGGACTATCAAGGACACCTAAAAAAATTATGCAATATGTGTAACAGTTGATCGTCTCACAGAATTAGAAAATTTCCTTATTATAAGAGACCATTTACCACTTGAGAACCTGGAAAGACATTATATTAATGAAGTTGTAAGACATAGTGGTGCACCTTTATTGATTTTATCTGATAGAGATCCCCGATTTATATAAAAATTATAGAAACTTCTTCAGAAGGATTTGGATATAGAGCTTCATATGAGTATTACTTATCAACCCCAAACCAACAGATAGTATGAAAGGACTAGTCAAACACGGGAATACCTTTTGAGATCATGCTCTGTTGATTTTCAATATATGTAGGATCAATACTTTCCTTTAGAGGAATTTTACAACAATAATAGTTTCCATTATAGCAATCAAATGGATCCATATAAAGCATTATATAGTAAGAGGTGTCGAACTCCAACTTTTTAGGATGAGGTTTGTGAGAAGAAACTTATAGGCCCAGAACATATTGAAGAGACAAATACAAAGGTAAAAAAATTCAAGGCCATATTAAAATATCCCAAAGTAGGAAAAAGAGTTATGCTATCAATTAGAGAATGGGTTTGGAATTTTAAGTATGATATAATGTCTTTATAAAATTATCTCAATGGAAGGGTGTCTTAAGGGTTTGTAAGGAAGGGAAACTGAGATCTAGTTATATTGGACCATTTTAAATTCTGGAAATAATTGGAGCTGTTGCTTACCATTTAGAAATGCCACTATGTCTCTCCAAATATAATAATGCATTTCATGTGTTTTTGTTAAATAGATACATTCCAAACCCAATGCATGTACTCACCTAAGAAGAAATAAAGCTGGAATCCGATTTTTCATACTGTGGAGAGCATATCCAGATTCTAAACACTAGAGAGAAAGTATTGAGAAATCGGACAACTCATCTAGTAAAGGTTATTTGGAGAAATAATAAATGGAGGATCCAACATGGGAACCTGAGGATGTTATGAAGAATAACCACCCACATCTTTCTAAAGGTCTTAAATTTCAAGGAAGAGTTTTCATAAGGTGTGGATAATATAACACTCCAAAAATTTTATGGTATGTTTTTCATAAATAATTTCAATTCATTAGATATCTTATATTTCATGAATCACTGTTTCTCTATGAAATATCACTTGGTTATTATAGGATATATTCACAACCTCTCCATTAAACTTAAATTTTCCACTTCTGTGTTTTGAATTTTGAGAAACAGACATACATGGTTGCGATCAGGGCGATATTTGGAGTCTAATAGAATCAAAATAATTTTATATGAATATTAAAATAACCATATAAATATTAACTTACCCTTATTAAAATTAATATGACACTTATTAATTGTAACTTTACCCATAAAAGTTTAAATAAAATTTAGGCACCTTAAAAATTAAGATGAATATTTCAAGTGTTGGTATTTTTTGATTAAATGATGATTTTAATTAAAAATTAAATTTCTAATATATATAAAATTATTTTTTAGAAAGAGTTCATTTTTTTCTACACATAAAAAATGGTTAGGGTGTTTTTTTGATATTTTTCTGAAATACATGGATTTTTGTGAATAGTAAAATACATTAATTTTCTATATAAATACATTATAATTTAAATCCACTATTCCTAACATAATGAGTGATGTAAGCACCAAAATATCTAACTCACATGTAATTATTAATATTATAGGCCATGGAATATGGACTATTTCTTTTCATGTGGAGAAAAAATAAATTTATGAATATAATATTAAGAAAACCCTCCTCCCCTGCACAATAAATACCACCCCTCCCACACTCATTTCATCACACCTATCAAGATTAAAGCCTTTCTTAAATTAACCTAAAATATCTTCATAATCCTATCCAACACATCCAATATCCCTTTTTCTCCTCAAAATACCAATAATTTTCCCTAACTCAAAGGAAGATGTATTCAAGAGGTAAAATTTTCTGTTCAATTATTTTGTTTTCTTTTCAAGTTCCTTTGTTATATTTTCTATTACCACCTATTCTTACCAAAATGTTATGAAAACCATATTACCTTATATTTAATTTAATTTTGTTGTGATAATGGAATATTCCATCATCATATCTTATTTTCCCTCCTTTTATACTATAAATGAAAGCACTGTTTGAAATTTGTTAATTTATCACGTTCAAGGAAGAAAGGTTTTCAATTTTAAATATTATCTTCAAGACTGGTCGTGTAACATTTTTAATGGTTGAAAAATATCATAATATATGTATTTTATATTATTTAATGTTCTGTAAATCCTTTCACACTCATAATACAAAATAATAATACAAAAAAAGTTCACTGTGCACAAAACCGCCATGTTAATCCAAGCATTTATCATTAAATTTTATCTAATGATTCATCCTCATTTTATATAAAAAAACCATTATAAGATTATTTATATATCTATAATGTCAAGAATAATATATTTTAACAATTCTGGATGTTTAACCACTTTTCAAACGAACTTCTATTCATGAATACAAGTAAACCTATCATGAAAACCAAGGAAGAAAATGATTCCAAAATATAAAATTCAACATATTAAACCCTAAAAAAGGCCTTGAATGAACAGTATAAGGTTAAAATAAATCAATTAAATGTATATAAGGTTCTGTAATTATTTATTAATGAAGCTAAATTTGATAATTTAGGTTATTAAGATCAATCTAAGAACACATTCGGGCATAAGGTAAGGGGTTTATCATCTCACTTTTATTTCTGTGAGATTTCCCTTTTTCACCACCTATTTCTTGTATGTGGTGTATGTTTACTTCCATTTGATATATAATATCCGGATTATATTTATATTAATGGTATTAAGTAATTCATTTGATGATTATTACCTTTATTGATTACAATATTGTAAGGTACTTTTTATTGTTTCCATTTCATTGTGATTTACTTAGTATTGGGCACCTATTCATTATTATGTGGTGTAACTACAACACCTTGGAGATCATTTTTCATTTTAAATTGTCAATATATTATATATCCATATTCTGGTTTCATGTATATTATAATTTTATTCACCTGTATAACCTTTCAGATATAGTGTTTATTTGGAATGTTATTTTAACTATGGAGATATTGATGAATTTGTATCATCTACTCTATAATGATATTGGGAAGGTATATTGTACTTGTATTAAATCTATGTACAAAGAAATATTTTGACTTTAAGTGATAGTTAGGGCCCTATACATCCCCTTGATGCATCAACTTGTCTAATGAGACCAATCAGTTGGCAACAAACCCTTCAAGTTTTTTTTCCAAAACAGAATTAGATGGGTATCTACCCACATACTTAAATTGTTTTGATGGTATAGTGGTATCATGTTTCAGATACGTGACTTCCAATTAATAAGAATTGTCATTATTCATTTTAAGTTTTCTCTATCCATGAGGTTTTCACTATAAAAAAATATATGGATGCATTTTCATTATCATTTTATTAATGGTGTGTGTTTTTATTTTATTCACCATGCCATATTGACTATTCTAATATGATTATGATTTAATTATTATTGATTCATGATTAACCAATTTTTAACCCTTACTGAGAATTTGAGATCTCCCCTTTAATTTGATTACCTCCAATTGGTTATGAAGAGGAGACCATTTGTTGGGTTCTCTTGGACGCAGTTTATTAGTTTTTGTTATGTTTTTTATGTTTCTACCTTTCCCATTGTAATATGAGTTACATGTATGTATCTGGTTTTTTCAAGACTACTAAATTAATCATTCCTTCGGGATTTCATTCTTAGTAAACATGACAATGTTATAATTAATGCACTGGATCCAGGATTTTGGGGTTGGGGTGTTACAATGGAGATGATTTAACCAAGATCAATTTAAGAGGATTTAAAATAAGAAATCAAAACATATACTAAAAACAAATTAGTTATTAACCGAAGCATGATTTTAACATTAAATTGTTAATAATTATTTAAAAAATGACAAAATAAATCATATATTGTATGATATATATTAATGATTCTTTATTAAATAAAAAATAATAATAAATTTATTATAAATTAGGTTCAAACATATATGAAAGAAGTTGAGACTTAAGAAAATGTATTTCTATTTCAATTTTATTTTTCTCTAAGACACAATCCATATTAACCATGTGTTTATTTTATGTGGTGTATATACTTCCCATTAGTTTATTTTTTTATTATTATCCTTAATTTTATTGTATTTTAATATCCATTTTATTATCCCTCTTTCTTAATATTTACGGTTCAAAAATTATCTAAGCGGTAAGGTATTTTTTTCTCAATTTTCCTTCTTTGGGACATAAGTAATGTTATGAACCTATCATATTCTATGAGGTGTATATAATTACCCTTTAAAGGGTTATATAATGATTTTAATTATTTTTATTATATTATAAGTTTCTTTTAAATTTATTCTGTTATCGGGATTACGATTCAAAGTTACTACTGTGGGGAGAGTTTTTCGTTACAATCTCATTGTATATAGAGACAATATATGGTTACACTTAAATAGTGAATTCTTATTATCTATCACTCAATAAAATCATGAATGTTATTTTCCTATGGTTATTTCATGAGATTAAATTTTTTCCCCTTATTTTCTTCTGTATATGTACTCAATCATTCAAAGTAATTTTTTTAATAAAAATCTTATCTTCGATCGAAAACATTTTTTCATAAAAAATATTTTTTTTCTAAAAATGTTTTCAAATTTTTTTTAATTATTAAAATAATTTATAGTAATAAATATTTAATGGTTATTTAATTTTTTAAGAAAATTAAAGGAATATTCATTCCTTTTTTCAAAAGATTCATGTTTGACTTTTACCAAAAACATGGAAAGAGTCTTTTTTTTAACATATATGGCATGAACGAACCTTCCTACCATCATAGCCATTATTTTCATAGAATATTACTTTATAACATTTCAAGGTTATTTTTAAAGAAAATGATTTATTAACTCTTTTATTATTATTTTTTATTTGAAAATTTATTTTTAAAGAAAATTTATTTTCCTCAAGAATTGTCCCATGTAATAATTAAAATATTTATCGATCTAAGATAACATCCTTTGATGTTAATTTTAATTTATTGGGTATATAATCCTAGGATACCATTTTTATTCTTTGTGTTAATTTATTATGTTTATGATGATAATTTTTTTATGAAATTCATTTCTTTACAATGAGTTATACCATGATGAAATTCTTATAAAACTCACTTCTTTTCATGGGTTATTTTATTATGAAAATTATGAAATGATTTTGAATCTTCACTTTTTCATAGGTTATGATATGATGAAATGTTTATAAACCCCATTTCATTGTATTTTTTATGATATGATGAATTTTTTAGGATATTTTGGAACCCATATGTATGATTTTAATTATGTGATGGGTGGTACTTATACCTCTATCTAATTCATTGGGCCATGATTTATATCTCATAATATAGATAGGACTGGAATGTGGAGTGAACCCGATTCAATAAGGTAATTTTTCCACTATAATGGTCTTGGGAGTGACCTTGACTACTATGATGGTTTGGGGAGGGAAAAAATTTCACTGTGATAGCCTTAGTAGTGATCTGTGACTACTATATAAATGATTTTCTATGATTATGTGTATGCCAAAATTATATATTTTATTCCAATGTTATGATATCATGGATTTTGTAATTTTATTTCCTTGTGATTTATGTCTTATAAACATTCAATATTTTTTACATATCTCAAGATTGTGGTCTATGATTATTAGGTTATGATTTTAAAATATTAATCTCATCTCATAATACCCTTATTATCATTTCAAGATTATGTGATCATTCATATCTGACTTTCTTACCCTTAACAAGCATCTGAGCTCGCCCTTTCTTATGTTTCATTTCCCAAAGTTATGAAGAATGGTTTTATGTAAGGTATGTTTTTGAGTATTACTAAAGGGGAAAATGTTTATGGTATAAAATAAAGGTCATTTATGAATTAAAAATATTGTGTTCTATGTTTCCAAGGACACTAAAATATTTTGGTCTTTGGGCATCTATTTGTGTAATGTAATGAATTTTCATCTAAAAAGATGTAATACCCATGTATTACAAAAGGGTAAGATATTTATGGTATAAAATAAATATCATTTATGAATTAAAAATATTGTGTTCTAAGTTTCCAAAGGCACTAAAATATTTTGGTCTTCAGGCATCTATTTGTGTAATGTAATGAATATTCATATAAAAAGATGTAATACCCATGTATGAAAATATTTAGTTACTATAAGTAATACATTGATCCCAAAAGTAGATAGTAAGAAATATTAAAACATCCCTCCATGGGGGGTCTTAATGACATTGAATATAGTCTACATACAACCAGTCAATAATTAATTATCTTATAGCGTACCCTCTCCCACAAATAAAAGTGATTTTTATATCAAAAATTGGAGAATTAAATCAAACATGTCAGGCCTGAATCTATGAACCACATGCCTTATTGACTATAAAACCCAAATATACTCTCTCTCAACTACTGGTTTATAAGAGGGATATGTGTAACTGATGGTTCCAGATCCATTTTTGGTGCTGCATTCTCATCCCCACCCTCACAGTGGTCATAAAAGATATTTTTGGTGGAATATATCTATGATTAGAAGTATATTACTCAACATATATTTCTGTCATAGTCTTAAATATCATATTTTGGGATAAAAAATCATAATTCCACATCAGTTTAAACTAAATACTCACCATAAAATACAAGGGACACGTAAATCTAGGATTTACTCTAGAATAACCTACCTAATCATGGGATAAATATAATATTATAATGTTCAAATTATTGTATCACCCGAATATTTTAGGAATATTATTTCAAATTAATTTTATTTCTTTGATATCTTGTGTTACATGCAACAATGATTCTAAATGAACCATGATATACAATTAAAATATTATTATTATACGTGAAATTTATTTCCTATCCATTGGATTTGTGGGTATAAATAGGACTAAATAAATTATGAAAAATTTTGGGTTAAATATGTATAAAAATAATTAATTGGTTATCAATTAAATAGAAATAAAAATAAAAATCATTAGAAAAAAATGATTTAAAAAAACAGTTTCTATGCTTGCAATAAATTTTTATCTTAATAAATTTAATTAATAATTTTTTTTAATTATTTTATTGAAATATATATATCATATATTCAATGAAATTTTTTATCATTCATATAATAGTGTTATTATGCGTGGTATAAGAATAAATCCAATTTTGTAGTTAAAAACATTATTTTTCTAAAATTGTTTTGCATCATGTTTTTCAAACTTATATTAAAATGAATTTATTCCACATATTTTTATTTATTTTTATAAATTTCTTTCCATATTTATAATCATTATTTACCGATTTTTTAAATTTTACACTTTTATTTTTGGTCAATATGAATAATAATTGTGGTAAAATTTATCACATTTGTAGAGGTTAAATCGGGTTAGTTGACATTTAAAATAAGTGATATGACCATAATGTTTCATCATAATTCTTATTGTATGAATATAATTATACCATTATGACCTTATTCTCCAAATTTACTTATTTAATTAAAATTTTTCCATTGAAATGACATGAATACTATTTAATGAAAAAAAGTTGCAAAATGTCACTCTCATAGTTTTAAATATCGCTTATAATTACAAAGAGGGAATAGAGAAACTTATGAATGAATATAAATTTATATTTTCATATTAATGAAACTATTTTCATGATATATATTTATTTATATTTTTTATAAATTAGATAATTACCTTAAATTCTTATGCAACTCCCACACAAAAATTATATTATAATCATAAATATTAATTAAATGGATTTAAAAAATTTCAAAATATATAATTTGAGTGATTTATAGTGTTACATGAATTTTATAGATGATTATTAAATATTGGTTTCTTATTAATGGATTATAATTGAATTAAAATGTTTTACTTTATCCCTTTTATGTCAAATTAAATGAATATTTTCCAAATTGACGTTAATGATATTTTAACAAAATTATATTTTATTAAATTATTTATAAACTATAAAAATATTTAAAGAGAAAAATTAGGATACTATATGGTATAAAATTTCATCATTGTTTCATTTATGATTCAATATTACCTTATTAGTGATATTATAACCCATTAAGAGTAAAAACAATGTTATTGTGGTTAATGTTATAATAGGTTAAATAATGGGTTAAAACAAAAGAGAAACTTAAAAACCTCTTAAACCAATAAATATTTTATTAGTTGATAGAATATAATCCTTATACTACCTTATCTTAAAATATATGGTATTTTTGAGTCATTTTTTCTGCATAATGACATTATTATATTTTAATCATGTAAAAAATTCCAAGAGTGCCCCTCCCCTCACTTATGAAAGGGAACCTTGTATTTCTCTTTTGTTAAGTACATTGATCAATTTATATAAATAAAAACCTAAAATAATATCTTCTTAAATTCCCTATACAAATTAAAAAGGTTATCATCTCCACAAAATCCCAACCCAATGGCCCTTAAGAGGATATCTAAAAAACTTGTTTCAAATAAGAGGTAATCACCTTTACTAATCACATTATTTTTAATTATTATTTTACCTCCTATAAATATGTTGTACTCATAATAAAATAATAAAATAATTTCAATAAATATACTTAAATTTTTGTGTGGTTTAGAAGTCATATTCATTCATAATTTCTCAAACATATGGGAACTAAAAGAATCAATCATGCATAAGTACGTCTTATTATCTCCACAAAGTGATTCAATTCATTTTCCACCACTATATTTCATGGATGATTATTTTGATGGTAATAGTATTTATATATTATAAATATAAAATAAATAATCTTCTATAATTATAATATAAAATATATTTTCTTACTTTTCAATCCATTATAAGACGATAATGTTCTTCACAGGTACGTGTGGACTACCACCTCTATGAAGTGATGTGATTTATTTTTTATTTCCAATTTAGCTGGATGGTAATAAAGATAGATTTAATTAATATAATATATATATATATATGTATATTATAATAATGACTCATTACATGTGAAATATTATTTATATTTCTTTCATTCCATACATCTAATAGCGAAAACATCATTTATGCGCACACACGACCTACCATCTCCATTAAAAGTGTAACTTCGTTTTTTTTGTAATTTTATGGATGTCTCTAAATATGTATATAATTAATATATTAAATATTTATATAATTATTATATTTATTAATATTGTTTAAATATGATAAAATTACATGACCCAAAACTACCGAAAAAAACATACATGAAAAATGAAGTAGATACCACCCAAAATAGTGATTTTAATGCATAATTGTTAATAAATTATTAATAAAAGGTTATAATAAATAATATATGTTAGTATATATATAATAAGGTTTAGGAATGTATTTTTAATAAATCTGTATTTTTCATAAGGGATGTTTTTTAGGAACAAGGAAGTCAGACTTGAGGTTGGGGATTTTCCTCTCACTTTTATTTTTGCTGGATAGTTGCCATATTTACCACTTATTTATTTTTTATGATTTGTATACTACCCATTAATTTCAATTATGATTATTATTATTAAATTTATGGGTATTTTAATATCCATATAAGTTTATTTATTTCATGCGTATTAATTTTCTAATGATTCCAAAGCTGTAAGGGTTTTTATGTTACAATCTCATGGTTTATCAGGATTATTTATTATTAAGTAACCAATGGTGAAATATTCTGATATAAATCTCAAAAAACTATTTAATATTATTATAATATGGTTATTTATTAAAAATATATTATTTCTATTATTTTTTACTCACCTTTACTACTCATGACACATACCATGTTTTCTCAAGTAAATGCGACTTTATTTCTCTCTTTGGTTGAAAAAACATTTTCTTCCATATACATGTTTTTTAAAAATGTTTTAATTTCTTTTACAATACTGCAATAATTTTTTAAATTTATTTTTACCAATTATTCTATTTTCACATAATTTTTTAAAATAAATATTATTTTCTTTTGCTAAACAAGGTACTTTTATGAATTTTTTCAAAAATATTAAAAGAATCCTTTTCCATTTAACTTATACAGTTGGAATAGCATTTCCCACCATAATGACTTCCCAATACCTTTATTATTCCACTAAAGTTTTCCATTTTTCATTTTAAAATAAATAAACATAATATATTGTAAATTTTTAGATTTTAAATAAATGATTTGAAAATGGAAAGGATATTTTCCTCAAGATTATTATAATAATAAATTAAAATAAAATTTTTATCTATGATAACAACCTTTGATGTTACTTAAGTTTTATTTAGGTTATGATCCAATTATACCCTCCTCATTCTTTATATATATGTTTTATTATGACAATATGTTTATGAAACCCATTCTTTTTCCACAAGTTATTCTATAATGACATGGTGAAATTATTATGAAACCCATTTAATTTTATGGTTTGGATATGATAAATATTTTATGATAATGTGGAAGACATATATATTATTTATATTATGTGATGGTTGGGCCTTGAATTATATATCATCTAATGAATTAGGTAATCATAAATATCTTATGAAATAAATTAGATTATAATGGGTCATTAACCTGATTCAATAAGGGAATTAAACCACTATGATAGTATTGGCAGTGAACCTTGACTACTATGATGGTTTTGGGAGTGAAACCAATCCACTAAGATATCCTTAGAAATGATACTTCACTACCAACTAAATTATTTTCATTGTGATTTTTCTTGATACAAATCTAAGTCTTATTCTAATATTTTTATCTCATGGATTATATTATTTAATTCATTTTTTATGCATGTATTATGTACTTTAAAGATTTATTCCATGAAACAAGATTATGATATATGATATGAAGGGTATGGTTTTCAAATTTTATACTCATGTTCTCATACCATTCTGCTCATGTCATTATTTGTGGACCATTTATCTCTCCCTTATTTACCCTTACTGATCATCTAATCACCCCTTTCTTAGGTTTCTTTTCCCCAGGTTATGAAGAATGATTTTATGTGTGATATTTCATAGAAGGGTGATATTTATGAAGAACTAAGTGGGAAATTATGTTGTTATTTTTTGAACCAGTTGTTTATGTGTCATTATTTCCAATGATACTAGACCTATATGATTTTGGCATGGATCATTATGTTATGTAATGAATATTAACCTAATTATATGTAATATATTTTTAGGAAATGTAAGGTTCTCTATATTTCGTATCATAGTAAGGTTTAGTTAACCTTTTGAAACTATGAAATAAAACATTTGTGAGAACATGATGGATTTGTCTAAATATAGGATAATATCCTAATGTTTTGGTAATGATTGTGGATAACCTAGGTTAAACCTAAGGTTTTATATATTTTAAATGATGTGTCTTGATTTATACATCCAATAAACAATTTTTCATAACTATGTGGTTTTACCCAATGATTATTGTTTCTAACACTATGATTTTTGGTTTTATTCAATGGATGGAACCCAAATATCTCTTGTTAATTCTAAATTCAATATAAAATGAAATGATTTTACTGTTGGTAAACCAAATGTTATAAGATCTAGAATAAAACATATCATTGTTGTTCTCAGACATCTTTTTCTATCTATTAATCATTACTAACTTCTAAATGAGAAAAGGATGGGGGAAATGTTCTATTGATTCCATTATGAAGAAATTATCTCCTTATTTAAGTGATTCCTATAATACATGAGCTATTGGGAAATGGATCAAGACTATTGAAAATATAATTTCTATTATATAGTGTTTGGAACTTGAAAAATTTAGTTTGGTCATCTATCATTTAGAAGGTGATGCATATCAATAGTGGAAACTTTTTCATGACATAAGGAAACTGGAGGAAATTGAATACATGGAGTGGGATGAGATTAGGATATTATTTTTCAATAAGTAATTTCTTCATATTCATTGTATGAAAATGGAGAATGAATTCCTTAAACTAATTTATAATCATGAATAATCTTTTGTTACCTATAAGGTAAAATTTATGAGACTTTCAATGTATTCTTATTGTATTATCATCCAACCTAAAAGTAAGGTTGATCAATTCTATAGTGTCTTAAAACAATGTTCTTGAGGGTTGGTATCCATAAGAAACATTGTTAGCTATGAATAAATTAGTCAATGTTCTCTAAAGGTGGAAATGAGGGTTATATTTTCCCATCAATCTCATGGTTTTTATATGAAAGGAAATATAAATTAAAAGTAAATCCTAAAATCCATGGAGAGATGAATATGATATTTATCTTATGCTCAAATTGTGGAAGGAAACATTATGGAAATTAAATTTAGGGTACTGGTATGTGTTTTAATTTTATCAAGGAAGGTCATCAACAAATCAAATGTTGAAATTATGGGATAAAATTTTCCAATGGTGTGGATAAGGATAAATCTACAAAAAATGAACCACCCACACTCTAGTGCTTTAAATTCAAGGATTATGGGAACTATGGTAAAAAACTCTCAAACATTATAGTTAATAATTATGATTGATGATAGAAATCTCCTCATCCTAGAGATAAAGGTAAATTTCATATAATCACTATTGGATATTTTGAGTATGATAAAAACTTTTGAAATATATATTTTCCATCCATTATAGAACTACTAAGGCCTTATTTGATATCAAGTTAGCAGTAAAAACCCCCAAAGGTATGATGATCTCATATCAAGTATCTAATTATTCTTTGGTTGAAATATTTGGGAATTTTCTTCATGTAAATATTTTTATTCTCCCTCTACTTGAATTTTTTGTTATCATAGTAATGGATTTTATTTATTTACATAAATATAATATGAATTTTCTAGGAAGGTAATTCACGTTTGATATTCTAAATAAATATATTATCCTCTATTAGTGAGACAATAAATATGAACTTATGATTGAAATTATGTTAATTTATTTATCTCAAATCCTATTAAAATGATATGATCATCTCATATGTTTTGGTAAAGACACAACATCAATTATATTCTAATTGTGTGGGAGTTTTTTGATGTCTTTATGGAATAATTTCTTGGTCTTCCACTGAATCGTGAATTTGAATTCTCAATTGAACTCATACCGAGTTCTAAACCTATTTTATAATATCCATATAGAATGGATCAGATTGATTTGTAGAAATTAAATAATAAACACTTTGATAATATTGATAAGGTTTTGATTCAGAAAATTGAATCAACATGGGGTGCACCAGTCATTCTTTTAATAATAAAAAGGAACAATGTGTCTCTACATTGATTTTAAGGAACATAATAATTTCAAAATCAAGAAAAATTAACCTCTACCCCCATATTGATGAATTTTTTTATCAAATATAAATATATAAAAAATTTTCTAAGTCTAAACCTTGTTTTTGATATCATTAATTAAGTGTAAAAAGGATGATATTTCCAACACAACATTATGTACAAGGTATATACCATGTGACTTTATAGTGATTCCATTTGGTCTTACTAATTCTCATGTTATCATCATGGATTTAAAAAATATAGTATTTATATATACCTTGATCTATTTTTGGTAGTATTTATAGAAGATATACATATATATTCAAAGGGTAAGTAAGAGAATGGTGATCATTTAAGAACTATGATGAAGACTATAAGGAATTATAAAATTCATGAAAAATTACCCACCTGTAATTTTTAGATTACAAAAGTTTCATTCTTGTGGCATATAATCTCAATTGAGGGTATATTATTAGATCCATCAAAGATAGAATTTATTGAACATTGTACTAGAACAACCATTATGACTGATATACATAGTTTTATTGATTTATATGGATATTATCAGTTCTTTGTGGATAATTTCTCTTGATTATATAATCCACTCACAAAGTTAACTCAAAATGGATATAAGTTTCTTTAGAAAGATTAATGTGAAGAAAATTTTAAGGAACTAAAGAGAAGATTATTCATTATACCTATACTTACATTATCCAATAGTGGTGAAGGGTTTTTAATCTCTAGTGATTCATCAAATAAAGGATTCATATGCTTTATCATGAAGAATGATATGGTGGTAGCTTATATCTCACGTCAATTGAATGTTCATGAGAAAAATTTCCCAACTCATTGTTTGGAATTAGCTGTGACACATTTTTCATTAAATATGTGGATGTACTATCTTTATAGAGAATGGTGTTACATATATACTGATCATTAAAATATAAAAGTATACTTTCAAACAAAAGGAGTTTAATATGTTCTTGAGATGATGGTTGGATTTTATTAAATATTATAAATTCTCAATACATTACCACCGGGGGAAAGTTAACAAGATAGTATGTGCTATAAGTTTAACGGATCATGCTAGCTTATCTATGATGCAGATTTCAAAAGTTACAATATTTATATATTTTTAAAAGTTATATCTAAAGGTTCCAAGTGAATTGGAAGCATGGTTGGGATGACACCCAACTTTGATTTTTACTATGATCAATAATTATTTTAGGATCAATAAGATGATGAACGCCAGACTGCATGGAATAGAATAAATGATTTAGGAAAAGAAGGAAGTGGCCTGAAACATTTATAGAGGATCTTTCACATCATGTTTATAATAAATTTAATTAATTTCATAAAGAAAACAATACCTTGATCATCAGTATTTTCTTTGTTAATGATGTTGATCATCTGGAATGACCCTTCCAGATTATATTGTTGTGCTTACAAAGATCCAAAAAATAATCCCTCTAGTGGTGATCCACACCTACTCTGGTGGCCTCCAATCGACACTGCTCATTCTCTAGGTGCTAGCGTGGAGAATTAAGGGTCTTATTTCGGTCGTTCTTAATCACGTGTTCTTCATCCTTGAAGAACATCTCTTTTTCTTGAGAGAGGTATGAATAGCATTCGAGAAAGAAATTATTTAGCTCAACAATTCTCAATTCAATGGGTGTATGGTTTGGTACACAACAAAATAGACGTACATGTCTATTTATTGACATGGGGATTTAGTTGCAATATTTAATTGCATAATAGTAATTAAATACATTCATAACCTTAGACAAAACCCATTATTTTAATAATAATACTACATCATTATTTATAGTGTGCCAAAATTCCAATAATAGAATAAATAAGTTTCCACATCAAAAAATAATAGCATCTTTGTTGTTGTTTTAATTTGTGCCAACTAATTAAATAATAATTCACCATCTTGCAAATAATTATTTTTCTATCAGACCAGCCTTGGTCCACTTGAATTCCACTTCCATTAATTGAACACCCGAATAAATAAATAAATAATTTATTCTCTTAAATAAATATTTTATTTACAAACTAGTAAATAAATACTTATTAAATGTTTAATAAAATATATAAATATATTTTACTCACAAACTGGTGAATAATTATTTATTTAATTTATGTAATCATTTTAACTAGAATAAAATTATTCCACTTTCTTGAGAATATTAATTAAATTAAAATAGTATTTAACCAAGACCCCCATAAACACTTAGTGTGTGACCCTCTAGGATTCTATCTTGTTGGTATTAGGCGGGCATACATAAATTCCAAGGGTACTATCTAGAAATGGGCCAAGGTACCCAAGAGAAAGAACTTAAAGTCACAACAATGACATCCACATATGAATTCTCACTATGTAATATAATCCCATTTTTGAAATATCTCATCAATCAAGTTTCAAGATAGTGTCGTCAACTTTTATAATTGATATGTTGTTCTTTGAATACATGAAATAAACTCGTCGTTACACCTTGTCCATGGAATTTTGCGCGACAGTTCTCTTCTAATCCAAGGGTCTAGATATCAACTTCCATAAATTTTAGGGACAAATCCTTCCCCGACTTATCCATTAATAACATTAAACTCGTGACACACCCAGCGTACCCTACTTCCAACCACTTGTCTGCATGATAGTTTTTGTCAGTAAATCAAAGTGTGTGAGTCATTACATATATCAATGATAATATTAAATTATAAGTATCATTACAAAAACTTGTAGATAGACGCAGATTTGATGGTGTTCTCCTATGTTTCCTTCAAGGAGTCGAGATCCCTCAGGTCATGCAAGAAGTTCATGCTGGTTCCTGTAGTGCCCATCAGGCCGGGTCAAAGTTGTCCCACTAGATTCAGAGGTCGGGGTACTTTTGGCCCTCCATGATCTATGACTACATCGAGTTTTCCAAGAGGTGTAATTCTTACCATGTTCACGCTAACTTCGTGCATCTTCCACCAGAGCCTCTCCACACTACCAAGTATTATTGGACCTTTGCAGTCTGGGGGTTGGATGTCGTAGGACCTTACCTGTCGGTGACGGCCCGCCAGTGTCGATTCATTCTGACCACTATGGATTTCTTTTCTAAGTGGGCAGAGGCAATTCCGCTCAAGGACGTCAAAGTTCATTCTATCGCCGACTTCGTGAGCTCCAATATCATCTATCAGTTTGGATTACCTCACACTATCCTCACGGATAACGAAACCAACTTCCGAGTAGCCGAGTTGATGAAATTGTACGCCAAGTACAGCATTCACACTAACCATACCTCTCGCTATCACATGCATGAGAATGGGTAGATCGAGTCGTTTAACAAAACCCTCCCTAATATTCTGCAAAAGATGGTTGGTCAGAATAAGAAAAGCTGGCCAGACAAGCTCCCCAACGCTCTCTGGGCTTATCGGATGACGACTCGCAATTCCACCAAGGTGACTCCGTATTCCCTTGTGTACGGAGCTGAGGTCGTCCTGCCTATCAAGATTCAGTTTCCCTCATTGAGAACGGAGATCTACGACCAGAAAACACTAGATAGTGTTTCCAAAGTCCGCCTAGCTAAATTGGAAGCACTGGACGAGAATAGGCTTCGTGCTTTACATAACTTGGAAAGGCATCAGAGCAGGATGGCTCGAGCTTTTTACAAGAAGGTCTGCCTTCTCTCTTTCCTGCAGGGTGACCTGTTACTGGCTCTCAGAGTGCCAATGATTCCCGGAAGGAAACCACCCAAATTGGAGCCCAAATGGGAGGGGCCTTTCATCATTCATAAGGTCTATCCCAATGGCACGTATTCCCTGGTGACTATGGATGGTGAGCGTGTCAGTCCTCCCACCAACCCCAGGTTCCGAAAATAGTATTTTTTCTGAGCTCCTTGGGTCCGAGTTCTAAGACCTAAAACTAATATCCTTTTAGGGTCCCGCATGACCTTAAACTACACCCGGTCTTGCAAGATCTTAAACTACACTTGGCCCCACATCTGGGATCCTTGGGTCCGAGTTATAAGACCTAAAACTAATATCCTTTCGGGGTCCCGCATGACCTTAAACTGCACCCGGTCCTGCACAACCTTAAACAACACTTGGCCCCACATCTGGGCTCCTTGGTTCTGAGTTCTAAGACCTAAAACTAAGATTTTTTAGGGGTCCTACCTGACCTTAAACTACACCCAGTCCTACACGACCTTAAACTACACTTAGCCCCACATCTGCGCTCCTTGGGTCTGATTTCTAAGACCTAAAACTAAGATCCTGTTTGGGGTCCCGCATGACCATAAACTACACCCGATCCTGCACGACCTTAAACTACACTAATCCCCACATCTGGGCTCCTTGGGTCCGATTTCTAAGACCTAAAACTAAGATCCTTTCGGGGTCCCGCATGACCTTAAACAACACCTGGTCCTACACGACCATAAACTACACTTGGCCCCACATCTGGGCTCCTTGGGTCCGAGTTATAAGACCTTAAACTAAGACCCTCATGGTCTAGCATGACCCTAAACTGCATGCCCATCCTCACTGCAAGACGCTAAACTACAAGAAGAGCGTGCGGTGCGATGTAGGATCATGTCCTCATTCACAACGAGTTATCTGTCGTGCCGTGCGCACTCCCTAGAAGGAATACCTCTTATCGTCCTACATGACATGAAACTCTTCTTTAATAACTACGTGCGGCTTGATTCCCAGCCTTATGGGATATGTAGGACCGCCTGAACACCTAGATTTCAGGTCCAGCCCCATCCTTTAAGAGATCCCACGATCTCTCGGTCAACTCATTCTTGTGGCATGTCCCTCCCCACAGGGGGATATATAGGTGTGATACAGGGGTTTTGTCACTACACCCCCTTACCCTAGGAATCCTCTATCTTTTGGATGCTATCAGACTGAGCCCTTAGACCCTTTCTAGTGATCTACTAATGTGTTCAGAGTACTCTGTTCTAGGACCTAGAGTGTCAGATTTGACTTAGGCAAGTTTTCGTTCACTTGTCAAGCTTTGTGCTCCCCTTCATTCGGGCCCCCATTATCTTTCACACCTGGAGGGACCCCCAAGAACGGCCTGGATACAATTTCTAAGGGCTCTCCTACCATCACGGGCCAACACCCCTGAGGGTTTCTGGAAACAAATTGATACAAATCCCGTATTGTGAATATGGTCAGCGGTTGATGCTCATTTGTTTCCCCTATCTTTAGGCTAACGTGACAGGATGATGTGTTGCGAACATGGTCAGCAGTAATCCTCAGTCATCATGTTGACTCCTTCAGGCCCTGAATGTTGGTTACATGATTCACATTGCGTCCCACCCCACCGCGTCAAGGTGGAATCTTGACACTCCTTACACTAACCCTCAGTGCACCCCCACACGTCAAATGGACAAAGCTGCATTACTGTGTTTCTTGGGGATCCCACGATCCGAGCACTAAGATTAGAGGCTTGGGTATTCTCTAGGAGCCACGCATGGCTTGACCCTCATCCCCACGGCATGTGAGGATTCACCCAGACATTGTGTCCCAGGCCCATCTCAGCTGGAAGCTAGGATCTCCTTCCCCTGATTGTTGGACCCTCATAGGCCCCTTTCCCCAAGACCCCTCTCCCGGAATCGCCCGCAGTGACGATATGAGGATATTCCCTCATCCACACCGGTTATGCCTCACCGCATCATGCGTATTCCCTAGGTCCAAGCCATAGGACCTTAAACTGTGCTGTTTGGTCCGAGATCTAAGACCATAATCTATGATCTCTCAAGAACTACGTATGGATTGATTCTCATCCTTATGAGATATGTAGGAGTGCCTGGGTACTTCCCCGCAGGCCCTGACTAACTTCCGTGTCTAGTCCCCCAGCCTAAACACTTTTCCAAGGAACGCATGGTAAGGAGGACCCCGTCCTCATTCACGTTGGGTTTCTTTGGTCACTTTATTGTGCATCTCCTGCCCTTCTTACTGATCCTTGGTCCGAGCTCTAAGACCATAAACTAAGAACTCTTAAGAACTATGTCTCGCTTGATTCCCATCCTAAAGGGATACGTAGGAACGCCAGAACTTCTATCTTTGGGTCCATCTCAAGTTCAGCTAGTTTGTCTCTTCGGTCCCACCTTCGGGACCCCGACCACGGGACTAACTGGCATAGTGTGGGATCATGTCCTCATTCACATCGGGTTTCCAACGACTGCACCTCGCACACCCCATCCTAAGGATTAGCCTTCTCGTATTATCATCCTACATGACATTAAACTATGCTTCTAGAACTACGTGTGGCTTGATTCTCATCCTTATGAGATACGTAGGAATGCCTGGACATTTCTTCTTGGGTCCAGCCCCAGGGATTACCAAATCTTATCCCTCCTTATTGTTGGCCCCTAGGCCTGACTTCTTGGGGTGTGGTGTAATTGCAACATCTACCCCGAATAATTTCGGGATTCCCCATAGTGATGACGGGAAGTGACAGTTCTCTCACCAGAGAGGTCCTGTCTGAGAATCGGGATGACCCGTGACCAGTTTGGTACATCTGCCTAATGCACCTCTACCATAGTGGCACAATTTTGGGAGTGTTAGACTCTATTCGAACAAACCACCACTCCACTTTCCACGCTTTGTGTGCCCCTTTATTCGGATCCTCATCCTCTTTCATGTTTTATGGGACCCTCTAACAGTATGGATGATAGACCTTGGTCCGCTTGCTGCCACAATATGGATGATAGACCTTTGGTCCGCCTATTGTAACAGTATGGATGATTGACCCATGGTATTCCTACTGTTCTAGGCCAACGTCCTGGAGGAAAGGTCATGTTTGATGGGACCCCCTAACAGTATGGATGATAGAATTTTGTCCGCCTATTGTAGCAATATGGATGATAGACCTTTGGTCCGCCTATTGTAACAATATGGATGATATACCTATAGTCAACCTGCTGTCCTGGGCTAATATTCTGGAAGAATGATCGGAAATATTTGAGTTAGGCCCCGTTTTGCGAACATGTTCAGCGGTCAGTCCTCATTTGCTGTCCCCATTCCAAGACAATGCGATATGGATGCTGCGTTTCCACCACGGTTAACAGTTATCCTCCATCGTCGCGCCCCTACAGTGTTCTGAATTTGGGTAACGTGATTCAGCTTTTTCATCTCCCAATGTTCGAATGGATTTCAATGCCCCCGGAATTTCCCCGCTCGTGTGTTGGGGAACGTGGAGGAGACGATACATCGATCGTTATGAGGTCCCCTCCCATCGGCAGGACCTCCCTCTTATCCTTAGAAATGCAGGCCCAATTTTGGACACCTGAAGCTTGGTTAACACCCCACAGTTGGGTGAAATGATGACACGAGCATCCTTTATTTCTCACGTTGGGTGTGACCCACTGAAGATTAGGGGTGAGTTGCTATTCATTTCAGAATTATAGTGAGCATACTAAACCAAGGGTATAGATAAATAGGTTGGTCCATACAATGGATTGAAATATTTATCAGTGGAAGAAAAAAGTTCATGAGATGGCCAAAATAGAGCCCTTATGGATTAGAGTGTTGGATTGATCTTTCCAACGTTATTAACCTTTGGCTGGAAGCCTCCAGGACTGCTTCTAGCTACTTGAAGACTCTCTCTTCATTAGCAGCCACAGAGCGTAGCTCGCCAACCTTAACTTGTGTTTGCGCCTGCTCGGTTTGAAGTACGACCATCTGGTGATTCGCCTCCATCAATTGCTCTTGGGCATCAGCCAGTTGGGCTGTCAGTTGTTCTACGAGCTCAGAGCACATTACAATAACGTCCTCCTTCTCTGTCGCCTGCCCTTCGAGGCACCGGACCTCCTATTCTGCCCTCCGAAAAGCTCGGGTGCTCGCCAATCTTTCCCGACACTGGGCAACGTCGGTGCGCCAGCTGCTCTCGCGTATCTTCTCGGCCATGTAATCACGGATCGTCAGATGAAGGCGCTGAGCATCATCTCATCCGGCTCACAGGAAGCACAGCCAGGTCTGGAGTTATCCCATCCGCCTCAGCCAACCCAACTGGGGCTGCTTGAGAAAGTGCTGGACACACTTCCACCCTTTGCGTTGTGTCATCTGTCTCTCCTTGGCCGCCTCTGAGGCTGAGTCATATATCTCCTCAGGATCAGCAGGTCAATACGCAAGAAATGCATCCAGTAGGTTGGCTACAGGATCTGCCTCAGGGATTTCTTCTTGAGGAATAGGATCTTCAACATCCGGGCGACCTTCCTCTCTCGCCCCGATAGTGACGGTGCCTCCATCAACTTCTGGCCTTGCCCCAAGGACAGTGTCGCTGATGTCCGTCACCCCCTACTCACTAGTTTCCAGGGCCGACTCAGTGTGGGATGTATGTTCTGGACGAGGTGGTATGTCCGCCATTGGTCCGCTCACAAACGGCCTGGGCTCAGCAGCCCAACGAGCCTCCAATGTTGAGATCACTGCAGAATGCGCACCCTGATTAGTTGGGATCTTTTGATATGAAGCACCAGTATTGAAGCATGGGACTTACAGGAACCCAAACCGTCGACCTCCAGTGTTCTGGCCGCTACAGGAGCTGCCATGATAGGATACCCCTCTGCACTTTTCAATTCAATGATGGGCATCAGAGCCCCATCATGTCCCACCGGTTCCCCTCCTTCCTCTATTGGGGATTCCCTATCAGAACCTAGGTGCTCCTGAGTGAGATAGAGAGATGAATTAGAAGTTGCAGAGGAGAATGGACGAAGAAGGTAAATGAATGAAGATAGAGACAGACCTCGAGTATCTCGGTTATGTCGAGGTCAGAGCCGACAATCTCTCCACTCTCCCAGAGACTCCCTTGGTAGGTCTCCCCCTGCGACCCCTCACCTTCGGTTTATCCTTCTCCTTCATCTTCTCCTTCACCTTCATCTTATTATGTTTCCTCTTCTCCCTCTGAATCCTTGTCATTGTCGCCTTCTCCCGACAGCATCACTTCCAGATCATGCTCTTGGATGAGGATCACTTTGACTAGGAAAGGTGGCTCCGCACGCCGACCCCTTTGGTGTGCGTATGTGTCCATGGCCATGAGATAGGCATTCCACAAGTGGAAGTTCACTCTGTCGGTAACTTGAATGAGCACGACCTCTGGAAGTTGGA
Organism: Viscum album; assembly: GCA_963277665.1. Taxonomy (NCBI): domain Eukaryota; kingdom Viridiplantae; phylum Streptophyta; class Magnoliopsida; order Santalales; family Viscaceae; genus Viscum; species Viscum album. Next base: position 1,990,651,429 of record OY728141.1, read on the forward strand.
TGCCATTTTTCATTATCATCTGCCAGATGGCTTCAACGCTTAGTGATTTCCGTAGGGTCATCGAGGCTGACCACAGTTCCAGGAAAATTGCATTTTGGGAAGGTTCGAGCAGGTATCTTATCTACTTCCCAGGAATTTCCCCGGCCGCCTCATGTGACCCCCCTACGGGCAACGAGGTCGCGGCGGCACCATGTGATATCCCCACAGCTGAAGTCCTGGCCTGCGCAAGGCTCGCTGCTTGGCGCGCCCCTGGTTCCCCCCTTCCTGCAGCACCTTGCCTGCTCCCCCGTCGCCTGGTTTCCACACTGGTAGTCTCGAGTTTCCGTAATCTCTTGTGTAAAATCCCCTCAGGGTACGCAATGGTCCAATTCATGGCATACTCGGTTGCTAGGACAACGTCGACCCTGGTGGGAGGAAGGGTAATGACGTCGCTGGAGCCAAAAGTGGTGAACATCAACCACATCTGGTGCAGGATGCAGGGATTCTTCTCCTCCCAGATAGCTGTGAATACCTTCTTCGGCATTCGTTGAAGGCACCCAAATTGCCTGGAAAATCGGGATGGCATGTAAGGCTCGCAGATCACCTTCCCGTCGATCTGATCCATGACCACCCCACCCCAGATGCTCTAAAAATATTCCTACTACTCCAGTGAGCCTCTCCCAATATCCACCATCTGGCCGACCGGGGTGGGTAATGGGATGAAGTTGAAATTGGTGTGGTTACCAATTCGGATCCTTACGCCCTCCTCATTGAGCGTCATCGGCGCCACCCCAGTAGTGTTCAGCAGAGATGGTCGCAGGTCGTTGCCCAGAGGACGGATGGAATTTGGGAAAGTATACTCACCAAGATGAGCAGCCACCCAGCCGTGGAAGATCTGGAAGGGGCCACATACCCTCCGAGGTGACCCCCCTCGTGAGATGCATCCCAGAATGGAATCCAGCTTACCCAAAATAGGAACCCCTAAGTTGAACCTTTTGCTAGCAGCCATGGTTCCCTCCATCACCAGTGTTTCTGGACGGATGCCCATCCTCACGTCCCGCACCGGCTGGAGCGACCCGCTCATGAAGGCGGCAAGGAACCCGGCGTACCGAACGTTCAGGTCCCAGGCCTCAATGACATGGTAGCCCTACGATTGGTATTTCCCCACCTCTAGGGTCCTCCAATACAACCCATCCTAGTTCCTCTAAGCTATGGTTGGGCACCATTTACCCCGTCCTGGCATCTTGATCGTCGGGTCCTTCTCCAGGAACTGGCTGAACCAGCCCATATAGGCAATGTCCTTTAAGAAGTCCTTGACCCCCAGCCTCTCTTTGGCCAGATCCAGCAGGTGCCACTTCAGCATGGGGGTCCGTGACCTATCTTCCTAGCTGTTCTTTCGAAAAACGATCTCATCATATTGGTATCCCTCCAATGGGATACCTCCGATACAGTGAACGTCCCAAATTTTGATGCCAACTTCCCCATAGTGAAGGTGGAATGTATTAGTATCAGGGGACCAATTGGTGAATAGCTCCGACCTGAGCTCAGGTTTACGGTGGAAGTGGAACTATGACATCCATACCGCATCGAATAGGCCAAAATGTCACAGCTCGGCCCCAAACTGGTCGCAAGTATGGAAAACCCAGAATTCCAAGGCCCACTCACTGGTAATGTTGCCTCCAGACTACAGGTCCCAATCTTTCAGCCAACCCTTAGTGTCATTTGTGATACTCTGATGAAACATGCTTGCATAGAGGGCCGGAGAATCCTCCGCGGTAGGCTCATCCCCTGTAATAGTCCTGGTCCTCGGGTTCAGGACATATACATCCATGTGCCCGGTTTCCCTGGTAGGATGGCCGTTTTTGGTGATGTTGTAGAGAGGAATCTCATCCTCCCGGGTCACCCATGACCGTGGTGTGTCCACCTCGAAGCCCGGGAAAAGAACCTCCTCCAGGATTCCAATGTTCCAGACCGAGATGTTGTCCGATAGGGGATACTCCTTCTGGGCTAGGGTCAGCAGGTTGAATAAGGTTAGGTTGTTGGAAATGATCACCATGGCGCCATAAACCTCCTCATTCACTGCCATTTCGGATCTACGAGCGGCGGCCTCCCCCTCATCAACTTGGTTTGTAGCCATCTCGAATATTTCAGGAGTTGCGTGAAATCAGGATAAAGTGCGTGGAATCGGATAGAGTTGTGCGATATCTGAAGTGGCGGCGCGAAATCCAGGAGTTGGGAGAGCAATCAGCACACTAGGCACAGAATATCCCGAGTAGGCGCGTAAATATGGCTGAAATTCAGAAGGGTTTGCGCGCTTCCAAAGCATTTTGTTTTTGCGTAGTCGTGGAAGCAATTTAGTCCATGAGAGAGTTGATCCAATCGCACGAATAAGCTTGAGTACGGAATATAGGAACCAGCACTACTTTTTATAGGCAAGGCCAGGGTTCTGTGCCGTGCGGAAAGAGAATTTCACGCCGAGCTAGAGTTTTGCGCGCCCATCGGGTATTTGCACGCAAAATGGCCCGGAGATGTACCACTTCGGCATTTCGGCGTTTCCCTCGGAATCTGATCGTTGCGACCTCTTGCCGATCCAATTCCGAGGGGGGGAATTTGTAGACGTTGAAAATTCCATAACTCTTAGAGGAAGTTTCAAATGGACAAAGCGAAGTCATATTCGGACTCAGAGGTCCGGTCCGGAGGACCTGGAAGTGGTGCACTAAATTAAAGGGCACTCGCGTGAAAAATTTTTGTTCTTGAAAAGGGCTTCTGGGATTCGGAAAAAGTAACCGGCACGGCACACAATTTTGCGCGCCCAGTTCCGTGTGGGGAAGCCTTGCACACCGACGGGTCCTGGTGCCGAAAATTCCGCACGCCACCCTGTTTCTGTGACGGTGAATGCCTATAAATAGAAGGCGACCCCAACTATTTTGGGGTTGAGGAATTCAGACCAGCTCCCATGCATTCAATTCATACTCCCACACTTTAAAGATGTCTTCCAGGTAATCCACTTTTTCGCGCAACCTTGCCCTGAGGTTCTCCTTTGCGCGCAACCCCACTGGCTTAAGTGAATTTTCTAACTCCTCCGGGTTCTTCCTTTTTTCACAATCCTTTCCCCTTGCGTGAAATCCCCTACAATTGCGCGCAATCCATTCCAAATTGGGTGTGATCCCTCTGTTTGGTTTCTCCATGACATAGGGATCGACCATTGCCCCGCGCACAATCCAATCCCTTTGCATGCAATCCCCTATCCGGGCGCAATCCTCTGACCCAATTGCACGCCATCCCGGTGTTTTGCACGCAAGCCTTCTCTTTGCCCGCAAAACCCAGGACCCCTCACCTTGGCGCCCCCGTGTGCCTCTCTATGTCAGCGCCTGATGACTTCCATACCGGGCGTGCACGCCATGTGTTGTTTTCCCGTATGGCCTTCCAGGCTCGTACGAAGTAACCTCATGGTCCCTTGGGTCGTGTTTCCCGTTCCTTTTCTTTGACTTATGCTTCTTCACATAGGCACACTAACGTTTATTGATTATTCTCATAGCCACGCTAACGTGGACCCCTCGGTGGTTCACCCTGAGGCCCCCCTTCACTACGGCCTTGCCGATGCCTTCCCTCCCATAAGGGGTAGACGACGTTGGGCATGTAAGCCCTAGGGGTGTGGATAAAACCCACCTCATCAGAGCTGTAGGAAGTTAAACTTCTAATCACCTCGTCCTCAACACATGACGTTAAGCTGTGGTTTGCCCCGTGCCTCGCACGTAGGGTCCCCCCCAGCTTAGACGTTTTTTATGCCTCTCGTCTCCACAGGAACGGAATCTTCCTCGCATGGAATGATATCCTCCTTTTGGATTGGTGTTTGTCCACAGGGGAAGGGCTGCCTCAGAGCGTAATCCCCTAGCCTCTCTTGAGGAAGGTTGCACCCATGCACCTTTGTACTTCCCCACTGCCAAGGCCAGTGGATTCCCTCTCCCATTGTGCCTTGTCGCACCACGGGCCTCCATCCTGGAGTAAGTCCTGGCACTAATGGCTGCTAACGATGCGTTAGCCCCTATTTCTTCTTTAGGCCACTCAACGTGTAAGCCCCTTTCCACTTCTCACGGATGCACCCTTTGCGACTTGATCGTCTGGTCCCTACTACCTCTTGTTTCTCACACCATTTATGACTCACGTGGGCTTAGAGCGAGCATCGACCATGACATCCTCCCTATGTTCTGCCTTAGAGCATAAGCCACATCCCAGCGAACTATGTGGACTTTGATCCGTGCTAACGCACGGTACATAGGAAGCCTCCACAAGGTTCAATCCCACCACCCGATCATTCCAACTTCTCCACGTCAGTTCGCCAACACTTTGGGCCACCTCAGAGCGTAAGCCCCAAATTTCTCGTCCTGCATGATGTTAAACTGTATCCTGTCACGCATGATGTTAAACTGTATCGTGTCCCGCATGACGTTAAACTGTATCACATCCCGCATGACATTAAGTTGTATCTCGTCCAGCATGACGTTAAACTATATGACCCTAACTACATGGACTTTGATCAGTGTTAACGCATGATATGTAGGAAGCCTCCACGATGTTCTATCCCATCACTCAGTTGTTCGGACCCCTCCGCGTCGGTTCACAACCACCGTTATGGGCCGCCTCAGAGCGAAATCCCCATACCAGCCATTATGGGCCATCTCAGAGCATAAGCCCCATATCCCATGCCCACATCTCATCATGACCTCTCCCTCGAGCCCACATGTCTTAGGAAGCTCATGCCCTAGCCCAGCGGTCTTACTTCCTCCCCGCTCCAATCCATGAGTTCATTCTCATGGGTCGCCTCTTCAGGTGCCCCACCATATCACCAAACTACGCGGACTTTGATTCCCCACCATGGGGATACGTAGGAAGCCTCCACAAGGTTCAATCCCCTACACACTCCATTACCCATCCTGATCTTTACCCGGGCCGCCACATCCCGATGGGATCATGCCACCTCATTCCACTCCATAGTATCTGGGAATCCGCCCACGTGATGGCCCCAATATCAGTGATCCCCCTAGGGGGTCCTTCAATCTGATCCACTCTCAGTGTTCCGATCAGTCCAATCCATCTCTGAAAGACGTTAAACTCGTTTTATACCCCGTGTTAAACATGGGAAGCTGAGGAAAACCTCGGATGGAACACAATTCCCCGCGTTCGATTTGGAATGCCTCGGGCTTCCACGCCCTCGAGAAGACCTATAATAATGGATAGAAGACATACATGCCAATCCCCAGCGTCAAGGCGCACCAACGACACCCTAACATGACCATTCTCCTCACTGAAGGTTGCTGCCCCAACCAGACCCCTTGGAGCATCTCGACGGAAGAAGCGTAATTAACTGGTGTCCATGAAGATATGGCGCTGGGAACAAGATTCACGAACCCATATTAAATCTATGAGGGAGACCCAGACTAGGTGACGAGTTATGCGGAGGAATCCACAGAAAAAAGAACTAACATCCCATCATCCCGGTTTCGATCAAGGAGCAAACTCCCCTGAATAAGGAACGGACGTCGCCCGCCTTTGGAAAGCAGGAATGCAGGGCAACCAGCCACACATCCTCCCCCCGCATGACGGACGTGTGTGCGTGCCCTGGCGTAAAAACATCGGAAACACATGTATTTTATGATTATTTTCCTTAATTTTTTTTCATATCCATTATATGATATCTCTTTCATGTTATTTATAGTTAAATATTTACCAAAGTGATAAGGGGTTTTCTTAATTTTCTTTCTTTGAGACATAAGTTATGGTATGCAGAAATATTCTTATATGAGGTGTATAAACTTCGACTTTGACATGTTATATAATTAATACCCTTATTTTAATTACATTATAAGTTTTATTTAATTTTATACTTTCATGGGGATTATGATTCAAAGTTACTAAAGTGGGGAGAGTTTTGTGTTATGATCTCTTTTTTTATTATGATTATTTATGATTATGATTACAATGATGAAACATTATGATATATATCCCAAAAAACTCTATAATTTTCTTTTCCTCTAGTTATTTCATGAGACTAAATTTTTTCCCATTATTATTATCTCTTTATGCACTAAAGAGTTCAAAATAATTATTTTAAATAAAATCCATCTTAACTGTTGAAATTTATTTTCTTCCAGAACTGTTTTTTCTAAAAATGTATTAAAAATGATTTTAAAATTAATAAAATGAATTATTAAATACAATTTTACACATTTTTTACTTGTTATATAATTTTTTTAAAAGGAATATTCATGTTGTTTCTCAAAAATATCATGTTTTTATTTTACTAAAAAATCGAAAGGAGTAATTTTTTACATTTCTAAAATGAATTAAATTTACTAATATCATGAACATTATTTTCATTTAAGATTTCATTAAAATATTTCATTTTTATCTTCAAAGAATAAAATTTTGAAAAATGTTTTGATAATTTTCGTTTTTAAAAAGATATTTTCAAAGAAAAATTATTTTCCTCAAGAAATTTTCCATTTAATTTTTCAAAATCATTATCCATTTAAGATGACATCCTTTGATGTTATTTTTTATTTATTAGGTATGTTATCCATGAATACCATTATTATTATATCCTTTAATGGTTTATTTGTACAGTGAATTTCATTTATGAAACCTGTTTCTATTCCCTAGGTTATACCATGGGGAAATTCTAATGAAACCCACTTCTTTTCAAAGGTAATGTTATGATGAAATGACAAAATTATTATTAAACCTATCTATTTTCCACAAGTTATGATTTGATGAGAAGTTTATGAAACCATTTAATTCCATGGGTTATTATATGATGAATGTTTTATGATCTTGTATAACATATATGTATGATTTTCATTATGTGATAGGTGGTACTTATATTTACCTCCAACATGTTGGGTAAATAATTATATTTCATGATATAGACGGGACAATAACTAGAGTGATCCAAATTCAGTAATGGACTTTGACTGCCATGATGGTCATGGGAGTAAACCTTGATTACTATTATGATTTGGGGAGTAAACCCATTACACTACGATATCCTTGTAACAGAACCTTGAATATTATGGAAATGATTTTACATTTTTGTGTGTATGCCACAATTCAAGGTATTATGCCAATTTCACGCTCTCATGGCTCATGTTCATTGATTTCCTTATGATTAATGTTTATAAACTTCAAAGATTTATTTTATATCTCAATATTATGATCAATGATATGCAGTGTATGTTTTCAAAATGTTAATATCATGTTATAATACAATCATTCTCATGTCATGGTTATATGATCATTGATATCTCAATTTTTTACCAAATTTGGAATCTTAGCTCACCCTTTCATATGTTTCCTTTCCTCAGGTTATGAAGAAAGGTTTTAAGTAAGGTATCTTGATGATGAATACTAAATGGGAAGATATTTTTATGATAAATTGAAGATAATTAATGAATTAATAATATTGGTTTCCATGTTTACAAATACACTAAACTACTATATTCATCAGACATGTGTTTGTATAATTTAATTAATATTCATCTAAAAATTGGTAATATCCATTTATGAAAATATTGGGTCACTTATTTTTGTATATGAAGATAGGTTTAATTAACCTGTATAAATGAGGAAGATAAAACCTCAATGAGATCCATAGGGACATGTCTAAGGATAAGTATAAGGATTATACAAATAATAGTAAAATGCTATCAAATTTTGGTAAGGGATAGAGAGATTGGTTTCCAAGAAATTACATTACTATCTGGATATTACAAGTGGATTTAGATCATAAATAGAGGTATGCAGGAGTATTAACTCAAAAAAGGGTTCATTAATCTAGACTCAATCATCACCTGGTGCATGAGAATTTTCTATGATACACACCTGGTTTGACACTTTCATGGGATATTCTTTAGAAATTGACAATTTCTTTATAAAACATCATCCATGATTAAAATAGATGATGAAAATGGATGACCTTGGTTAAACCTAAGGTATTAAGGATTTAAAATATGGTGTCTTGATTTATACATCTTATATGTGATTTTTCATGATTATATGGTTTCTCATTATGAATATTGTCCCAAACACTATGCTTTTGGTTTTATTCAATGGATAGAACTATAAGTAACTAAATTATCACTGAATGCGATGGAATTTTTTTTATGAGAATCCAAATGGGTTGATGACTAGAATAGAGTTTTTTATTATTATTCCTAATCACTTATCACCGATCATGATTAACAATGCATACCTTAACCAAATATCAGACTCACCAAATATGATAAGGATATAGTTAACTAAGAATTCAAGTATTGAAAACCATAGATGAGAGAATATTCACTTCCTTATATTTTGATAATGTGGGAATAATAAATCAATGGAATTTCTCAAAGGAGTGGGAAGACGTTTTGAGTAAGAAAAATAAGGGCACAAAGCAAGTAATTGTATAGGAATAACTTAAAGTCTAGTTAACGCACTAGATGAGAATAATGGTCTCTATAAGGTATAATAGACTATTGAATGATTTAAATTTTTAAAGTATGGTAATTATGAAAATTGATGACCTAAGGGGACATCACATGATGAGAATTAGAAGGTTTTTATGAGTAATGGGTTTTCTATTGATGATGAAGTGACTATGAATGAAATATGAAAGGATGGAGGTGCTAAGGAATAAGATGTGGAATCCTAATTAATGGTTTGAGAAGGAAGTTGGATGATTTAAGTCTTTACGTATTATTATTCCAGAATTATTTTATAAAAATCATGAAATGTATAATGATTGTTTAGTCTATTTTTTCATTAAATATTTTCAAAAATATGTTGAATAGTGATGATAACCAAGAAAACAAATTTAATATAAAGTTTATATTTTATTTAAAACTCATGATTAATGGAAGGTAACCATTAATATATACCTAATGTTGAGAAAATAAATTTAGTTTGGAGAAATAGATAAATTATATGAATAATTTAAATTGGATAGTTTTGATTCCTTTGGAACTAATTAATGATTTATGGAAAATGTGGTTTATGTTATCATTGATGGAGTTTAAATTATTAATGGAATTACAAAATATATTCTATAATCAGTGGTTTTATTCATATAATGAGGAAGTATGTATATTTTCATTAATGTTTTAGGGAAATTATAGTTATTACCATGATTCAAGAAAATATATGACTAAAGTATTCATATATTTTGTATGTGAAAATCAACAGATACGTTATAATGATTTGGGGAATAATGTTAAGTGGATTTTTAGAAAATAATTGAACGTAATTTTAAATTTTAAATTTTTAAGGGTTATCATGTTATTCTTTTATTAAATAGTACATGTTGAACTTTGGAAAAGTATTTTTAGATTAATTCATTACATTACCACATGACTATTTAGGCATATTCGATAACTTGTGCTAACCATTTTACTGTAAAGATAACTAAATATAGATGGAATGACTTATCATTCTATTTATGTACCTTATGATCTTTTATTGATTCATAAACTAAATTCACCCTCATTTATTGGAGTAAGAGTGTAAGCATAAATTGATCACGGCAATACCAATGGGTGATATTGTGCTTATAAAATTGAATGAAATCAAGTGTGTATATCTTCTTATGAAAAAAATGATATACTAATACCATAATTTCTAATGATATTAATGTATTCTTTCAAACCTATTTTTTTTATGGTTTTGTGGTTGTTAACATTATCTATATCACCTAATTTCTTCTTATCAATGATCTTTATAACTTTTGATAATTATTTAGGTATTCCTTTCATGTCCAAATCTTCACTTATCAGCAATGTTCTCTAATTTGGAAACCTGGAGTGTGCTATTCTAGATGAATTTCATACATCCATTTATATTATACAAGTGGATGATTTATGAACCATTTTATCTGTTTTTTTTGGTTAATTAATTTTCAAATGGTAAACCTTTAATATCAAAGATGAATTTTGAGGTTGAAATTCATTTAAAGGGGGTAAAATGTTTAACCCTGATATTTTCTAAATTTAGTTTCAAATGAATTTAATATTTTTGATATTTTTCATTAAATGTAACACTGATTATATATTTTTCTATATGCAAGACCGATTTTAGGATGTGTTACTTTGAACAATGGGTTTCTTTGACAGCACTCATGACATGTGACATAGAGCATCAACGAACTATGAAATAATATAATTTTTAAAATAACTGTTACAACCTAGTCATTAAATAGGTTGGTGTGAATTTTATTAAATAAATTTTAAAATATACATATTAATATATTTATCAATATAAATTTATTTGTAAACTCTTCGTAAATAATTGATCAATTTTTAGTAAACTAATCACATTTATCAAAAATTATTCTTTTTTCAAAAATGGTTTTCATTTATTATTTTGACAAAATATTAAAGTTAATTTGGAGAGACATTAGAAAATTTATTTTATAAATCATCTTCATTTTTTAAAAAATCGTAGTAAAATTAATTTATGGAGAAATTTTGGTATTTTTGAATAATATTGATTTATCTGTAAATAGTAAAAACTGCTGAATTTTTAAAAACTATCATTTATTTTGAATAAATTAAATAAATAAAATACCCCATTATATTTTAATGTAACATAATTTTTATTTAGTTTTATTTAAATCACTTAAAAATTAATCAAATTTATATTGTACTTTAGTATAAGTTTATTTTTGGGTTTAAAAAGTGTTTTTTCTAGAAACTCTTTTAAAGTGAATAATGTGTCCCTATTTTCATTAATTAAAAATCACAATTATTAATGTTATAAATGAAATTTAAAGATTATATATCAATAAATTTTAATTTATATTCATTAAAATTTTATTATTAGACTTAGATTTATTATAAAATCATTTTGTGCTTGAAAAATACACTTCTTGAAAACCTTTTTTTGTCGTTGTGTCTACGGGGTGTTTTTTTAATTTAATATTATAAAAATTTAAGAAAATTCATTTTGAAAAATAAAATTAATTTATGAAATCATAATTTCAAAATAATATTAGGATTATTTTTATCAAACTTTTTCAAAAGATTAAATTTTGATGAATAGTAAAAAAATATTGAATGTTAACTGGAAAAACATTTTAGTTAAAATTATTTATAAAGTTAAATTATATTTAAAATTGTGTTTGGATTAAAATTAACTCAATTAAATATAAATTAGTTTAGTTTTTTTTATTTTAATCAACTTTATATTGAAATGGGATAAGAACATTGTAAACATTGGAACATTATCTTTTTGAAAACCTGCTTTCTCAAAAAGACTATGAGATTAATTTTAAATTAATATTTTCCATATATGTGAATTAAATTTGTAAAAATTTATTCCATATTTTAAATCAGAATAATTTATATTTTATAATAAGGTCAAATTAATTTTTAACCAAAATTAATAATGAAAAATAGTAAAAATTATTTATCGTAGTTAAAGTAAATATTGGTTTACCGAGGGTTAAACATAGAAGTTAAGACTTAAAATTACTTAAAAACTTTTATAAATCTTTCTTATGTCTATATATATACTTTATAAAATATAATTCTCTATAATAATAAATTTTTTATCATTTTGGTGTGATAAAAATATTGGTACACTTTTTTCTATTCAAAAAATTATTAGTGTGCCACTCACCTCACTAATAAAATTTCACATACTATCCTCTCTTATTAAATAATTATACCCCTTTTTCCTAGTCCAAAACCTACCAAAATAACTTCCAAAGTTCCCTAATATCATCTTATATTCCTTCTTTTGGGCATAAATCAAACATAGAAAGGTTTTTTATGGAAACCTATGTAGGTTACCTAGAGAAGAGGCAACGTTCTTTAACTAGCATTGTTATTTTATTTATTCCATCGAATCCTTCAATGATTTTTTAACCATGATGATATAATAACCTAATGATATTAAATATACTTATATGAATTTTTTTTAATGAAATTACCTACATCCATCTCCACATCCATAAAATGAGTTACAAAATCATCATTCGTGTGTATAGAGGACTACTTCCTCGCGAACCAATGTCATTCATTTTTTCACTAATGATTCTAATGATTAGGAATAATGATGTATATAAATTATATATATTATATTAATAACATAATTATACAAATGAAAACATTATATAATATATAAATTTTTCAATTTCCATTCTATAGGGGATATGATAATGTCACCTGTGTGTATAGCGGACTACCGCCTTGCAAAGCGATGTGATTAGTTTTTCAATAATAATTTACATATAGGATAAAAATGATAAATATGTGTTATATAAATGAAATAATTTTGATATTAATTAAATATTTTTCATTATAAAAATATAATATATCTTTTTTTCTTACCTTTTCACTCACTGAATGATGTTAACGTCATTCGTGTACGTGTGGACTACCACCTTCACAAAGATATGTGACTCTCTTTTCATCACCCCAACACATGGATGATATGTATAAGTATATTTAAAGAAATAATATTTTACATATTATATTATTATCAATATTTAAAGATAAAATATTAATTACCTCTTTTATATAATGAGGCTTGAAAAATGGATTCATTTTTCATACGTGCATACAACTTACCATCTCCATGATCATAACATACATCATTTCTCCAAAAAAAATATTTCATTATTGAAATTAAAAGTATAATTAATGGATAAATATGATAACTATTTCATTGTTATTATTATGGATTTAACACCCCAAATATTTTATGGTATGTTTCTCTTAAATATTTTAAATTCCTTATATAGCTTATATTTCATGAATCAATGAGTCTATAGAAAACAAAACTTGGTTATTATAGTATATAGTCATAACCTCCCCATTTAAATAAAATTTCCCACTTCTGTGTTTTTAATTTTGAGAAACAGACATACATGGTTACGATCAAGTTGATATTTGGATACTAATTGAATCAAATTAATTTTCGATTAATAGTTACTTACACTTATAAAAGGAAACTTACCCTTATGAATAACAACTTACCCTTACGAATATTAATATGACCCTTAAGAATGGTAACCTTACCCATGAAGGTGTAAATAAACCTTTGACACCTTAAAAATGAAGATGAATATTTTAAGTGTTGGAATTTTTTATTAAATGATGATTTTAATTGAAAATTAAATTTCTCATATTTATAAAATTATTTTAGAAAAATGGAGTTTATTTTTGGATTCTACACATCGAGAAATGGTTAAGGTGAATTTTTGATATTTTTCTGAAATACATGAATTTTTGATGAATAGTAAAATACATTAATTTACTGTATAAATACATTAGAAATTAAATCCACTATTCCTAAAATCATGAGTGATGTAAGAACCCAAATCATTAACTCACATTCACTTATTACTATTCTAGTTCATGTAATCCTCACTATTTCTTGTCTTGTGGAGAAATAATAAATTAATGAATATAATATTAAGAAAAACCTCATCTCCTCCACTATAAATACTACCCCTCCCACCCTCATTTCATCAAACCTCTCAAGCTACAATACATACCAAAATTCTACTAAAATATCTCCCTAATATCCTCCCCCACATCCAGTATCCCTTGGTATCCTCAAAAGACCAAATCCTATTCCCTAAAGAGGTTGTCAAAGGAAGATAGATTCTTGATGTAAATTCCTCTTTTCAATTCTTTTGTATTATTTTCTAGTTCCATTGTTATCTTTTCTATTATCACTTATTCTAATATAAATGTTTTTAAAAGTACAATACCTAATATTTACTATAATTTTATTATGATAATGGATTATTCCGTCATCATCTCTTCTTTTCCCCCCATTTACAGTATAAATGAAAGCACCGCCTGAGATGAGTTAATTTATCATGTTCAAGGAAGACGGGTTTTCAATTTGTATCAATATCTTCAAGACTGGTTGTGAAACCTTTTTAATGGTTTAACTGGATCATAATATATTTATTTTATCTTATGTGATGTTCTATAAATCCTTACACACTCATAATATAAAATAATAATTCAAAACAAGTTCATTGTGCACAAAACCACAAAGATAATCCAAGGGTTTATCATTAACTTTAATCTAACGAGTCATCATCATCGTATATAAAAAAATCATTATAAGATCATTTATATATATTTAATTTCACTAATAATATATTTTAACAATTCTTGATGTTTAACCATATTTCAAATGAATTTCTATTCATGAATACAAGTAACTAATCATGAAAACCAAGGAAGAAAATACTTCTAAAACAATAAAATTGAATCTCCTAAACCCTTCCAAAATGACATTAATTAACACAATAAGGTTAAACTAAATCAGTTAAATGTAGAATAGGTTCTTTAATTATTAATTAATGAAGCTAAATTTTATTATTTAGGTTATTCAGATCAATCGAAGAACACATTCGGGCATAAGGGAAGGGGTTTCTCATCTTACTTTTATTTCTGTGAGATTTCTATTGTTCACAACAAAATTCTTTTATGTGGTAGATGTTTAATTCCATTTGATATATAATATCATTATTCTCTATAAATTTATGTTATTCAGTGACTCACTTGATGATTATTAACTCGATTGATTACAATATTGTAAGGGACATTGTTTTTGTTTCCATTTCATTGTGATTTACTTGGTATTGTGCACCTAATCATTTTTATGTGGTGTACCTACTACCCATTTGAGATAATTTTTCATTTGAAATTTTAAATATATTATATATCCATATTATAGTTTCATGGATATTATTATTGTCTTTAGTTTCATACCCTTTTACATATGGTGTTTATTTGGCATGTTGTTTTAACTGTGAAAATATTGATGAATATGTATCCTCTACACTATACAGATATTGGGAAGGCATATTGTAATTGTATTAAATATATATATAATTAATGATTTGTACTTTTCATGATGGGAAAGTCCTTCTATATCCCATCAATGCATCGACAGTTCTCATGAGAAAAATCATTTGGCGACAAACCCTTCGAGTTTGCTTCCAAAACAAAATTAGATGGGTATCTACCCACAGATTCAAACTATTTTGATGGTATGTTGGTATCATGTTCCGGATACATGAATTCCATTTAATAATAATTATCTTTATTCATTTTAAGTTATTGATATCAATGAGGTTTTCATTATGACAAAATCCATGAATTTAGTTTCATTCAGAGTTTATTGATGGTGTGTGTTTTTCATTTCTTCACCTTATCATATTGATTATGCCAACTTCATTATGATTGAATTGTTTTTTATTCATGATTCCACTATTTCTAACCCTTATTGAGAATTTTTGGTCAACCATTTCATTTTTTTACCTTCAACAGTTTATGAATTGGAGACCATTTATTATGTTCTTGTGGATGCTGTTTATTTATTTTTCTTATGTTTTTTATTTTTTTACCTTCCCATCATAATATGAGTTAAATGTATTTATATAGTTTCTTCAATACTAACAAACTGATCGTTCCTTCAGTATTTCTTTCCTTTTAAACATGACAACATAATAATTAATGCATTGGCTTCTGGATTATATGGTTGGGGTGTTACAATTGGTATCAGAGGATGTTTAGTACCAACCCTGGAAACTAGATTTAGGAATCATAGTTTAGAGGACATAACCCTAAAATAAAATTTGAGAATAATCATAGAATAAAATAATGTAATTTTGATAAAGTAAATATTATGTGGGTCTTCCTATAAAATGCATCCTTGTCTAGATGCTACACGTGGATGTGGTTTTGGCACAGATGTACCTCGGAGTAAAAACTCCAGCAAAGAGTTTCAGGCTTGACCTAGGGTATCCTAGTACACGATAATGGGCCTTACTGCACACATGGTTTGACACTCCTAGGGGATATTCATAGGATAATTCACATTTTCTTTACAAACCGTTATGAGGTATTTAAAAGTAAATAGAAATAATATTTATGATTATGAGATTAGTAGTGCATAAATTTTCAGATTATGTTAAGTGTTTTATAAATAGAAATTATGAATTATGACCTAATTTAGTATGCCATTGTATAGTGATGGTACCTAATGGAATAAGGGGAATCAATACCCATGGAAAATCTAGGGATTTCCCTACTGAGAAAGTTAACATAGTCAATGTTGGAGCAGGACATATCCTGACCATATTAGGACAACTTACTCAGGCTGTGATGAGTAACCATGCTACACCTGTACTAGATCATTTCATGCGGTAGAAGCCCCCATCTTTTAGTGGGATTACTAATCTGGGGGTACATGAGCAGTGGATCATGTCCCTTGAAAATATATTTTTGGCATTAAGATGTAATGAAAATGAAAATGTTGTACTGGCAGTATATTTAATCAAGGGTGATGTTGATCAATGGTGGTCCTTGATCCAGAATACCACGGAGGAAGAAGAAATAGATGATATAGAATAGATAAATTTAAAGGAAATATTATTGGGAAAATATTTCCCTCATGAATAATGAACTGAAATGAAGAGGATATTCAATAGCCTAAATCAAAGGGAAGAAGAGGTCTCTAAAAACTATGTTGTTACCTTCACATGATTAGCTAGGAATGATATATATTATGTACGTGATTCAAAAGACAATATTTATCATTTCATTTAAGGTCTTAAACCAAGTATTCAAAGGGAACTAGCTTCTCAAACATTTTCATCATATGTTGAAATTGTATTAAGTTCCATCAAAACAGAGAAGTATTTTTCTACATAAGATTTGTTCAAGGGAAATCAAGATAAGAAAAGGCATTCCAATAAATGTGGAAAATATGAAGAGCCAATAAAGAATAAGGGAATGAATCAATTTATATTATGTGATAACTATATGAAGAATCGTCCTGGAAAATGCTTGAAAGGCATGGGAGTTTCCTATAAGTGTGGAGAAAAGGTTCATTGATCTAGTGAATGTAAGGGGAAGAGACAATTAAATGATTTTCAATGATATAATTTTAGAGATATAGGACACTATGAAAATGATTTTTCTAAGCGCCAAGGAAACATGCCACAAAAAAAGTCTACGAGAGTAAGTGAAATCTTATGTGATTACAACCACAGAGGTTGAAGTTCCTAATGATGTGGTGGTAGGTACATTAATTGCTACCTCAAACTTATCCAATGATTTATTTGATACTTTATAATCGAATTCATTTATATCATCCCATTTTTTCAAGCATATTATACACATACAATTTTATTTAATAAAAGAGTTGTTAGACAAAACTCCTAGGGGGTGTATCATTATAACAAAGATGTGTCGATCATTCCCCCTCATGAAACATAAACATTCTTTAGTTTCTAACCTTATCATCATAAAAATAATTTACTTTGATATAATTATCGATATGAATTAGATATCAAATTATGATTCAAATATCTATTACAAGAAGAAAGAAGTTACAATTTTTGAGAATGGTGTAGATTCCCTTATCTTTTGAGAAGAAACATAACCATCTAGTTCTTATCTAGATCCACCCATAGTTTCTCTACTAAATGCAATTCTTGGAGAGGAATAGAACAAAATATATATAGTCGAGGAAATAAATATTCAAATTGATGATGTACATATTGTGAACAAATACATTGATGTATTTCAAGAGGATTTACCTGAAAACCCTCTAGAGCGGGAAGTTGAGTTATCTATTGATTTAATTCATAGTGAAAGACATATATCAAAGAATCCCTATATAATTGCCAATGTGGAATTAGTGGAGATAAATAAATAACTAGAGTCATTGAGTGATAAATGATTTATTCAACCTAGTATTTCTCTATGGGTAGCCCTTGTCCTCTTTGTCAAGATAAAAGATGGATCCATGAGGCTATACATTGATTATAGGTAAATCAATGATATTACAATAAATAAAAAGTATCATATTCCTTTCATTGATGATTTATTTTATCAGCTTTATGGATCTTAATATTTTTAAAAGATTGACCTTCTATAGGGATATCATTAGTTGTGTGTGAGGAATAAAGATATCCCAAAGAAAGAATTTTAAACTAGGTATGGGCATTACAAGTTTACAGTAATGCCTTTTGGACTAATTAATGTACCCAATATTTTTATGGATCTAATGAATATATTTTTAAAGTAATATCTTGATGAATGTTTTGTGGTATTTATTAATCATATCTTGCTCTAATCCAAAATCTATGAAGACCATGAGAATCACTTGTCGATTATTCTGAAAACTCTTAGAAGAAATGAATAATATGGAAGGTTTAGAAGGTGTGAATTTTGGATTCAATTAGGTTTTTTTTCTTAGAAATATTGTCTCCAATGATGGAATTTTAGTTGATCTTGGGAAGAGAAATTATATCCAACAATATCCCACTCCAACAAACATAACCCAGGTATGTAGTTTTATTGTCTTAGTAGGTTACTATGATAATTTCGTTCAGAACTTTCCCAACTGGATAACCCGCTAACAAAGCTCACACATAAAGGGGTTAAGTTTGTATTCATGAAATTATGTACATGATTCTTTGAATAATTAAAAATAGGATTGTTAAATGCTCTAATTTTTACTCTTTCATCAATAAATTATGGATTTGTGATATACAGTGATGAATCAAAGAATGTATGAAGTTGAATCCTTATATAAAATGATGAAGTTATTACTTATGCATCAAGGTAGTTGAAGACTCGTGAGAAAGATTATCCAACTCAGGATTTTGAGTTAGCAGCCGTATTATTTTCTCTAAAAATATGGAGATGTTATCTCTACAGTGAAAGATGTGAGATATATACAGATCACAAGAGATTGAAACAGATTTTTACACAAAAATAACTCAACATGAGGAAAAGTAGATTTCTATAGTTACTCAAATAGTATTATTTTTCAATACACTACCACATAGAAAAGGTAAATAAGGTGGTAGATTCCTTAAGTAGGAAAGATCATGGACTTCTGACCCAAATGAGGATTGTGAGAGATCATATATCTATGGATATACTCAAGATGGATATGGGTATTTTTATGGAAGGGGAATCATATTTTCTCCTTCAAATTATTGATAAAAAATATTTACTAGAGAAGATAAAAATATCTCAATCCAATGATGATAATCTATAAAATAAAATTAAGTCTATTAATGGTGGAAGATTGGAAAACATTGTGTACTTGGATAGAGTTCTGAAATTTGGGAAGTCATTATGTGTTCCATCAGTACCTGAGCTAAAAATGGAACTATTATATGATTCTCATAGATCCAATTTCTCTATACACCCTGATAGAACTAATATATATAAATATCTGAAGGAACATTCATGGTGAGATAACAAGAAGTGAGAAATTTTAGACTATGTGTCAAGGTGTCTAGTTTTTCAACAAGTGATGGTTGAGAGACAATATCATAGATGGGTCATGCAACCTATACCCATTTCTTATGTGGATGTGGTATGAAATTATGATTTATTTTTTCATAGGACTATCAAGGACACCTAAAAAAATTATTCAATTTGTGTTACAGTTAATCGTCTCACGGAATTAGAAAATTTCCTTAATATAAGAGATCATTTACCACTTGAGAACCTGGAAATACAATATATTAATGAATTTTTAAGACATAGTGGTACACCTTTATTGATTTTTTCTGATCGAGATCCCCGATTTATATCAAAATTATGTAAAATTCTTCAGAATTATTTGGATATTAAGCTTCATATGAGTATTACTTATCAACCCCAAACCAACAAATAGTCTGAAAGGACTAGTAAAACACGGGAATAATTTTTGAGGTCATGCTCGGTTGACTTTCAAGGTATGTGGGATCAATACTTGCCTTTAGAGGAATTTTCTGACAATAATAGTTTCCATTATAGAATTTAAATGGCCCCATATAAAGAATTATATAGTAAGAGGTGTAGAACTACAACTTTTTAGGATGAGGTTGGTGAGAAGAAACTTATAGGCCCAAAACATATTGATGAGACAAATACCAAGGTAAAAAAAATTAAAGGCCATATTAAAATATCCCAAAGTAGGAAAAAGATTTATGTTAACAATAAAATAATGGGTTTGGAATTTCAATTATGATATAATGACTTTATAAAATTATCTCAATGGAAGGGTGTCTTAAGGTTTAGTAAGAAAGGGAAACTGAGCCCTAGTTACATTGGACCATTTTAAATTCTGGAAATAATTGGAGCTATAGCTTACCATTTAGAAATGCCAACAATTCTCTCAAAATATAATAATGCATTTCATGTGTTTTTGTTAAATAGATACATTCCAAACCCAATGCATGTACTCACCTATGAAGAAATAGAGATGGAACATATCCAGATTCTAAAAACTAGAGAGAAAGTATTGAGAAATCGGACAACTCATCTAGTAAAGGTTATTTGGAGAAAAAATAAATGGAGGAGGCAACATGGGAACCTGAGGATGTTACGAAGAAGAACCACCCACATCTTTCTAAATGTCTTTAATTTCAAGGAAGAGTTTTCTGAAGGTGTGGATAATATAACACTCCAAACATTTTATGGTATGTGTTTCTTAAATAATATCAATTAATTAGATATATTATATTTCATGAATCATTGTTTCTCTATGAAAGATAACTTGGTTATTATAGTATATATTTTTAACCTCTCCATTAATCATAAATTTTCCAATTCTGTGTTTTGAATTTCGAGAAACAGACATACACGGTTGTGATCTGGGTGATATTTGAAGTCTAATAGAATCAAAATAATTTTATATGAATAGTAAAATACCCATATAAATATTAACTTACCCTTATTAAAAGTAATATGACCCTTATTAATTGTAACTTTTCCCATAAATGTTTAAATAAAATTTAGGCACCTTAAAAATTAAGATGAATATTTCAAGTGTTGGTATTTCTTGATTAAATGGTGATTTTCATTAAAAATAAAATTTCTCATATTTATAAAATTATTTTTGAAAAAGAGAGTTCATTTTTTTATTCTACACATAAAAAAATGGTTCGGGTGTTTTTTTGATATTTTTCTGAAATACATGGATTTTTGTGAATAGTAAAATACATTAATTTTCCGTATAAATACATTATAATTTAAATCCACTATTCCAAACATAATGAGTGATGTAAGCACCAAAATATCTAACTCACATGTACTTATTAATATTATAGGTCATGTAATATGGACTATTTCTTTTCATGAGGAGAAATAATAATTTTATGAATATAATATTAAGAAAAACCTCCTCCCCTACACAATAAATACCACCCCTCTCACACTCATTTCATCACACCTTTCAAGATTCAAGCCTTTATTAAAGTAACCTAAAATATCTCCCTAATATTATCCACCACACCCAGTAGACATTTTTCTCTTCAAAATACCAAATCTTTTTTCCTAAAGAGGCTCTCAAAGAAAGATATATTCAAGAGGTAAAATTTTCTTTTCAATTATTTTGTTTTCCTTTCAAGTTCCATTGTTAGATTTTGTATTATCACATATTCTTAACAAAATGTTAGGAAAATATGTTACCTTATATGTAATGTAATTTTGATGTGATAATGGAATATTCCATCATCATCTCTTATTTTCCCTTCTTTTATACTATAAATGAAAGCACTGTTTGAGATTTGTTAATTTATCACGTTTAAGGAAGACAGGTTTTCAATTTTCAATATTATCTTCAAGACTAGTCATGTAACCATTTTAATAGTTGAAAAAGATCATAATATATGTATTTTATATTATTTAATGTTTTGTAAATCCTTTCACACTCATAATATAAAATAATAATACAAAACAAGTTCACTGTGCACAAAGCCACCAAGTTAATCCAAGAATTTATCATTAAATTTTATCTAATGATTCATCCTCATGTTATATAAAAACCCATTATAAGATCATTTATATTTCTATAATGTCAAAAATAATATATTTTAACAATTCTGGATGTTTAACCACTTCTCAAACAAACTTCTATTCATGAATACAAGTAAACCTATCGTGAAAACCAAGGATGAAAATGTTTCCAAAATATAAAATTCAACATATTAAACCCTAAAAAAGGCCATGAATGAACAGTATAAGGTTAAAATAAATCAATTAAATGTA
Source organism: Viscum album (assembly GCA_963277665.1). Lineage (NCBI taxonomy): Eukaryota > Viridiplantae > Streptophyta > Magnoliopsida > Santalales > Viscaceae > Viscum > Viscum album. The sequence continues at coordinate 1,990,673,469 of OY728141.1, forward strand.
TATTAGGTTCTTTAATTATTTATTAATGAAGCTAAATTTGATTATTTAGGTTATTAAGATCAATCTAACAACACATTCGGGCATAAGGTAAGGGGTTTATCATCTGACTTTTATTTATGTGAGATTCCCCTTTTTCTCCACCTATTTCTTGTATGTGGTGTATCTTTACTTCCATTTGATATATAATATCAGGATTATATTTATATTCATGGTATTAAGTGATTCACTTGATGATTATTACCTTGATTGAATACAATATTGTAAGGTACTTTTTATTGTTTCCATTTCATTGTGATTTACTTGGTATTGTGCACCTAATCCTTATTATGTGGTGTACCTAATACACCTTGGAGATCATTTTTCATTTTAAATTTTCAATATATTATATATCCATATTCTGGTTTCATGTATATTATAATTTTCTTCACCTGTATAACCTTTCAGATATGGTGTTTATTTGGAATGTTATTTTAACTGTGGAAATATCGATGAATTTGTATCCTCTACTCTATACGGATATTGGGAAGGTATATTTTACTTGTATTAAATCTATTTATAAAGAAATATTTGGACTTGAAGTGATATTTAGGGCCCTATATATCCCCTTGATGCATCAAATTGTCTAATGAGACCAATCATTTGTCGACAAACCCTTCATGTTTTCTTCCAAAATAGAATTAGATGGGTATCTACCCACATACTTAAATTGTTTTGATGCTATAGTGGTATAATGTTTCAGATACATGACTTCCAATTAATAATAATTTTCATTATTCATTTATTTTTTTACTATCCATGAGTTTTTCACTATGGAAAAATCTATGGATGCATTTTCATTATCATTTTATTAATGGTGTGTGTTTTTATTTTATTTGACATGCCATATTGACTATTCTAATATGATTATGATTTAATTATTATTGATTCATGATTAACCAATTTTTAACCCTACTGAGCATTTGATATCTCCCCTTTAATTTGATTACCTCTAATTGGTTATGAAGAGGAGACCATTTGTTGGTTTCTCATGGATGCAGTTTATTAGTTTTTGTTATGTTTTTTATGTTGCTACCTTTCCCATTTTAATATGAGTTACATGTATGTATCTGGTTTTTTCAAGACTACTAAATTAATCATTCCTTTGGGATTTCATTCCTAGTAAACATGTCAATGTGATAATTAATGCACTGGATCCAGGATTTTGGGGTTGGGGTGTTACAATGGAGATGATTTAACCAAGATCAATTTAAGAGGATTTAAAATTAGAAATCAAAACATATACTAAAAACAAAGTAGTTATTAACTAAAGCATGATTTTAACATTAAATTGTTAATAAATGTTTAAAAACTGACAAAATAAATCATATATGGTATGATATATATTTATGATTATTTATTAGATAAACAATATTAATATATTTATTAAAAAATAGGTTCAAACATATATGAAATAAGTTGAGACTTAAGAAAAGGGATTTCTATTTCTATTTTATTTTTCTCTAAGACACAATCCATATTAACCATGTGTTTATTTTATGTGGTGTATATAATTCCCATTAGTTTATTTTTTTTTTATTATCCTTAATTTTGTTGTATTTTAATATCCATTTTATTATCCCTCTTTCTTAATATTTACGGTTCAAAAATTATCTAAGCGGTAAGGGATGTTTTCTCAATTTTCCTTCTTTGGGACATAAGTTATGTTATGAACCAATCATATTCTATGAGGTGTATATAATTACCCTTTAAATAGTTATGTAATTATTTTTATTATTTTTATTATATTATAAGTTTCATTTAAATTTATTATTTTATGGGGATTACGATTCAAAGTTACTAATGTGCGGAGAGTTTTTCATTATAATCTCATTGTATATAGAGACAATATATGGTTACACTTAAATGGTGAATTATTATTATATATCTCTCAGTAAAATTATGAATTTTATTTTCCTATGGTTATTTCATGAGATTAAATTTTTTCCCATTATTTTCTTCTCTATATGTACTCAATCATTCAAAATAATTTTTTTAATAAAAATCTTATTTTCGATCGAAAACATTTTCTCTTTAAAAAATTTTTTTTTCTAAAAATGTTTTCAAAAATGTTTTTTAAATTATTAAAATAATTTATAGTAATAAATTTTTAATGGTTATTTAATTTTTAAAAAAAATAAAGGAATATCCTTTCCTTTTTTCAAAAGATTTATGTTTGAATTTTACCAAAAACATGGAAAAAATCTTTTTTAACATATATTGCATGACTGAACCTTCCTACCATCATAGACATTATTTTCATTGAATATTTCTTTATAACATTTCAAGGTTATTTTTAAATAAAATTATTTATTAACTTTTTTTGATTTTTTTTGTTTTGAAAATTTATTTTTAAAGAAAATTTATTTTCCTCAAGAATTGTCCCAATTAATAATTATAATATTTTTCGATCTAAGATAACATAATTTGATGTTACTTTTAATTTATTGGGTATATGATACTAGGATACCATTTTTATTATTTGTGTTAATTTTTTATGTTTATGATGATAATTTTTTTATAAAATTCATTTCATTTCAATGAGTTATCTCATGATGAAATTCTTATAAAACTCACTTCTTTTCATGGGTTATTTTATTATTTAAATTATGAAATGATTTTGAATCCTCACTTTTTCATAGGTTATGATATGATGAAATGTTTATGAACCCCAATCATTGTATTTTTTATGATATGATGAATTTTTTAGGATATTTTGGAACCCATATGTATGATTTTCATTATGTGATGGGTGGGACTTATATCTCTATCCAATTCATTGGGCCATGATTTATATCTCATAATATAGATAGGAATGGAATGGGAAGTGAACTGAATTCAATAATGTAAGTTTTCCACTATAATGGTCTTGGGAGTGAGCTTGACTACTATGATGGTCTGCAGAGTGAAAAAATTTCACTGTGATAGCCTTAGTAGTGATCTATGACTACTATATGAATGATTTTCTATGATTTTTTGCGTGCCAAAATTATATATTTTATTCCAATGTTATGATATCATGGATCATGTAATTTTATTTCCTTGTGATTTATGTCTTATAAACTTTAAATATTTATTACATATCTCAAGATTATGATCTATGATTTTTAGGTTATGGTTTTAAAATATTAATCACATCTCATAATACCCTTATTATCATTTCAAGATTATGTGATCATTCATATCTGACATTATTACCCTTAACAAGCATCTGAGCTCGCCCTTTCTTATGTTACATTTCTCAAATTTATGAAGAATGGTTTTATGTAAGGTATGTTTTTGAGTATTACTAAAGGGGAAGATCTTTATGGTATAAAATAAAGATCATTTATGAATTAAAAATATTGTGTTCTAAGTTTCCAAATACACTAAAATATTTTGTTCTTTGGGCATCTATTTGTGTAATGTAATGAATTTTCATCTAAAAAGATGTAATACCCATGTATTACAAAAGGGGAAGATATTTATGGTATTAAATAGAGATCAATTCTGAATTAAAAATATTGTGTTCTAAGTTTCCAAAGACACTTAAATATTTTGGTCTTGAGGCATCTATTTGTGTAATGTAATGAATTTTCATCTAAAAAGATATAATACCCATGTATGCAAATATTTAGTTACTATAATTGATACATTGATCTCAAAAGTACATAGTAAGAAATATTCACACATCCCTCCATGGGGGTCTTAATGATATTGAATATAGTCTACATAAAACCTATCAATAATTAATTATCTTATAGTCTACCCTCTCCCACAAATAAAAGTTATTTTTATATCAAAAATTGGAGAGTTAAGTCAAACATGTCAGACCTGAATCTATGAACCACATGCCTTATTGACTATAAAACCAAAATATACTCTCTCTCAACTACTAGTTTCTAAGAGGGATATGTGTAACTGGTGGTTCTAGATCCATTTTTGGTGTCGCATTCTCATCCCCACCCTCCTAATGGTCATAAAAGATATTTTTGGTGGAATATATCTATGATTAGAAGAATATTACTCAACATATATTTCTGTCATAGTCTTAAATATCATATTTTGGGATAAAAAATCATAATCCCACTTCACTTTAAACTAAATACTCACCATAAAATACAAGGGACACGTAAATCTAGGATTTACCCTAGAATAACCTACCCAATCATGGGTTAAATATAATATTATAAAGTTCAAATTATTGTATCACCCAAATATTTTAGGAAATATTATTTAAAATTAATTTTATTAGTTCGATATCTTGTGTTACATGCAACAATGAGTTTAAATGAACCATGATATACTATTAAAATATTATTATTATACATGACATTTATTTACTACCCATTGAATTTGGGGGTATAAATAAGACTAAATAAGTTATGAAAAATTTTGGTTTAAATATGTATAAAAAAATTAATTGGTTATCAATTAAATATAAATAAAAATAAAAATCATTATAAAAAAAGAATTAAAAAACGGTTTCAATGCTTGTAATAAATTTTCATCTTAATTAATTTAATTAATAATTTTTTTAATGATTTTAGTGAATATATATATCATATATTCAATCAATTTTTGTATCATTCATATAATATTGTTACAATGCGTGGTATAAGAATAAATCTGATTTTGTACTTAAAAACATTATTTTTATAAAATTGTTTTTCATCGTGTTTTTCAAAATAATATTAAAATGAATTTATTCCACATATTTTTATTTATTTTTATAAATTTTTTCCATATTTATAATCATGATTTACCAATTTTTTAAATTTTACCCTTTTATTTTTGGTCAATATGAATTATAACTGTGGTAAAATTTATCACATCAGTAAAGGGTAAATTGGGTTAGTCGACATTTATAATAAGTGATAAGACCATAATTTTTCATCGTAATTCTTATTTTATGAATATAATTATACCATTATCACCTTATTCTCTTAATTTACATATTTAATTGAAATTTTTCCATTGAAATGACATGTATACTATTTAATGAAAAAAAGTTACAAAATGTCACTCTCATAGTTTTAAATAACGCTTATAATTAAAAATAGGTAAAAGAGAAAGTTATGAATGAATATAAATTTAAATTTTCATATTAATTAAACTATTTTCATGATATATATTTATTTATATTTTTTATAAATTATATAATTTCCTTAAATAATTATGCAACTCCCACACAAAAATTATTTTATTATCATAAAAAATAAATTAAATGGATTTAAAAAATTTAAAAAATATATAATTTGAGTGATTTATAGTGTTACATGAATTTTATAGATGATTTTTACGTATTTTTTTCTTAATAAAGGATTAGAATCGAATTAAAATGTTTTACTTTATGCCTTTTATGTCAAATTAAATGAATATTTTCCAAATTGACATCAATGATATTTTAACAAAATTATATTTTATTAAATTATTTATGAACTATAAAAATATTTAAAGAGGAAAATTAGGATACTATATGGTCTAAAATTTCATCATTGTTTCATTTATGATTCAATATTACCTTATTAGTGATATAATAACCCATTAAGAGTAAAAATAATGTTATTGTGGTTAATGTTATAATAGGATAAATTAGGGGTTAAAACAAAAGATAAATATAGAAACCTCTTAAACCAATAAATATTTTATTAGTTGATAGAATATAATCCTTATACTACCTTATCTTAAAATATATGGAATTTTGAGTCATTTCTTCTGTATAATGACATTATTATATTTTAATCTTGTAAGAAATTCCAAGAGTGCCCCTCCCCTCACTTATGAAAGGGAACCTCGTATTTCTCTTATGTTAAGTACTTTGATAAATTTATATAAATAAAAACCTAAAATAATATCTTCTTAAATTCCCTATACTAATTAAAAAGGTTATAGTCTTCCCAAAATTCTAACCCAATGCCCCTTAAGAGGATATCTAAAGAAGTTGTTTCAAATAAGAGGTAATCACCTTTAATAATAACATTATTTTTAATTATTATTTTACCTCCTATAAATATGATGTCCTCATAATAAAATAATAAAACAATTTCAATAAATATACTTAGATTTTTTTGTGGTTTTGAAGTCATATTCATTCATCATTTCTCCAACATATGGGAACTGAATGAATCGCTCATGCACAAGTACGTCTTATTATCTCCATAAAGTGATTAAATTCATTTTCCACCACCATATTTCATGGATGATTATTGTGATGGGAATAGTATTTATATATTATAAATATAAAATAAATAATCTTCTATAATTATAATATAAAATTTATTTTCTTACTTTATCCATTATAAAATAATAATGTTCCTCACAGGTACGTTTGGACTACCACCTCTATGAAGTGATGGGATTTATTTTTTATTTCCAATTTCGCTGGATGTTAATAAAGATAGATTTATGAATATAATATATATATATATATATTATAATAATTACTCAGTACATGTGAAATATTATTTATATTTCTTTCATTCCATACATCGAATTGTGAAAACGTCATTTATGCGCACACACGACCTACCATCTCCATCAAAAGTGTAATTCATTTTTATCTGTAATTTTATGGATGAATCTAAATATTTATATAATGAATATATTCAAAATTTATATAATTATTATATTTATTAATATTGTTTAACTATGATAAAATTACATGAACCAAAACTACCGAAAAAAAACATACATGAAAAATGATATAGATACCACCCAAAATAGTGATTTTAATGAATAATTGTTAATAAATTATTAATAAAAGGTTATAAGTAAATAATATATGTTAGTATATATATAATAAGATTCATGAATGTATTTTTAATAAATCTATATTTTTCATAAAGGATGTTTTTTCATGAACAAGGAAGTCAGACTTGAGGTGGGGGATTTTCCTCTCACTTTTATTTTTGCTGGATAGATGCCATATTTACCACTTATTTATTTTTTATGTTGTGTATACTACCCATGAATTTAAATTATTATTCTTATTATGAAATTTATGGGTATTTTAATATCCATATAAGTTTATTTATTTCATGGGTATTAATTTTCTAATGATTCCAATGCTGTAAGGGTTTTTATGTTACAATCTCATTGTTTATTAGGATTCCTTATTATTAACTAACCAATGGTGAATTATTATTATCTAAATCTAAATAAACTATTTAATATTAGTATAATATGGTTGTTTATTAAAAATATATTCTTTATATTCTTTTTTACTCACCTTTAGTACTCATGACACATACCATGTTTTCTTAAGTAAATGCAACTTTATTTCTCTCTTTGGTTGAAAAAACATTTTCTTCCACATACATGTTTTCTAAAAATGTTTTAAAGAAAATTTTTAAAATACTCAAATAATTTTTAAAATTCGTTTTTACCAATGATTCCATTTTCAAAAAAAAAATTAAAATAAATATTATTTTCTTTTTCTGAACAAGGTACTTTTATGAATTTTTTCAAAAATTTAGAAAAAAGCCTTTTCCATTTAACTTATAATGTTGGAATAGAATTTCCCACCATAATGAATTCCCAATACCTTTATTATTCCTCTAAATGTTTCCATTTTCATTTTAAAGTAAATAAACATAATATATTGTAAATTTTTAGATTTTAAATAAATGATTTGAAAATGGAAAGGATATTTTCCTAAAAAGTATTATAATAATAATTTAAAATAAAATTTGTATCTATGATAACAAACTTTGATGTTACATAAGTTTTATATGGGATATGATCCAATTATACCCTCCTCATTCTTTATCTAGATGTTTTATGATGACAATATGTTTATGAAACCCATTCCTCTTCCACAAGTGATTGTATAATGACATGGTGAAATTATTATGAAACCCATTTACTTTTATGGTTTGGATATAATAAAAATTTTATGTTCATGTTGAACACAAATGTATGATTTTCATTATGTGATGGTTGGGCCTTGAATTATATATCATCTAATGCATCAGGTAAACATAAATATCTCATGAAATAAATTGGATTATAATGGGTCATTAACCAGATTCAATAATGGAATTCAACCACTATGATAGTATTGGAAGTGAACCTTGACTACTATAATGGTTTGGGGAGTGAAACCAATCCACTAAGATATCCTTATAAATGATCCTTGATTACCAACTAATAGATTTTCATTGTGATTGTTCTTGACTCAAATCTAAGTCTTATTCTAATGTTATGATCTAATGGATTATATTATTGAATTAATTTTTTATGCATGTATTATGTACTTTAAAGATTTATTCCATGAAACAAGATTATGATATATAATATTAAGGGTATGGTTTTCAAAGTTTATACTCATGTTCTCATACCATTCTGCTCATGTCATTATTTGAGGACCATTTATATCTCCCTTATTTACCCTTACTGATCATCTTATCATGATTTTATTAGGTTTATTTTCCCTAGGTTAGTAAGAATGATTTTATGTGTGATATTTCATAGAAGAGTGATAGTTATGAACAACTAAGTGGGATATTATGTTGTTATTTTTTGAACCAGTTGTTTATGTGTCCTTATTTCCAATGATACTAGACCTATATGATTTTGGCATGGATCATTATTTTATGTAATGAATATTCACCTAATTATATGTAATATATTTTTATGAAATGTATGGTTCTCTATATTTGGTATCATAGTAAGGTTTAGTTAACCTTTTGAAACTAAGAAATAAAACATTTGTGAGAACTTGATGGATTTGTCTAAATATAGGATAATATCTTAATGTTTTGGTAATGATCATGGATGACCTGGGATAAACCTAAGGTTTTATATATTTTAAGTGATGTTTCTTGATTTATACATCCTATAAACAATTTTTATTAACTATGTTGTTTTACCCAATGATTATTGTTTCTAACACTATGATTTTTTGTTTTATTCAATGGATGGAACCCAAATATCTCTTGTTAATTCTAAATTCAACAAAAAATGCAATGATTTTACTCATGGTAAACCAAAAGTTATCAGATCTAGAATAAAACATATCATTTCTATTCTCAAACATCTTTTTCAATCTATTAATCATGACTAACTTCTAAATGAGAAAAGGATGGGGGAAATGTTCTATTGATTCCTTTATGAATAAATTATCTCCTTATTTTAGTGATTCCTATAAAACATGAGTTATTGGGAAATGGATCAAGACTATTAAAAATATAATTTCTATTATCTTGTGTTTGGAACTTGAAAAATTTAGTTTGGTCATCTATCATTTAGAAGGTGATGCATATCAATAGTGGAAACCTTTTCATGACATAAGGAAACTGTAGAAAATTGAATACATGGAGTGGGATGAGATTAGGATATTATTTTTCAATAAGTAATTTCTTCATATTCATTGTATGAAAATGGAGAATGAAATCCTTAAACTAATTTATAATCATGAATAATATTTTTTTACCTATAAGGAAAAATTTATGAGACATTCAATGTATGCTTATTGTATAATCATCCAACCTAAAAGTAAGGTTGATAAATTCATTAGTGTCTTAAAACAATGTTCTTGAGGGGTGGTATCCATAAAAAACATTGTTATTTACGAATAAATCATTCAATGTTCTCTAAAGGTGGAAATAAGGATTATATTTTCCATTCAATCTCATGGTTTTTATATAAAAAGAAATATAAATTAAAAGGAAATCCTAAAATCCATGGAGAGAAGAACATGATATTTTCTTTATGCTCAAATTGTGGAAGGAAACATTTTGGAAATTATATTTAGGGTACTGATAAGTGTTTTAAGTTTATCAAGGAAGGTCATCAATAAATCAAATGTTGAAATTATGGGAAAAAATTTCCAATGATGTGGATAAGGAGAAATCAACAAAAAATGAACCACCCACACTCTAGTGCTTTAAATTCAAGGATTATGGGAACTGTGGTAGACAACTCTCAAACATGATAGTTAATAATTATGATTGATGATAGAAATCCCCTAATCCTAGAGATAAAGGTAAATTTCATGTAATCACTATTGGATATTTTTGAGTATGATAAAATGTTTTGAAATGTATATTTTCCATCCATTATAGAACTACTAAGGCCTTATTTGATATCGAGTTAGCAGTAAAAAACCCCAAAGGTATGATGATCTCATATCAATAATCTAATTATTCTTTTGTTGAAATATTTGGGAATTTTCTTCATGTAAATATTTTTATTCTCCCTCTACTTTAATTTTTTGTTATCATAGTAATGGATTTGATTTATTTACATAAATATAATATTAATTTTCTAGGAAGGTAATTCACATTTGATATTCTAAATGAACATATTATCCCCTGTTGGTGAGATAATAAATATGAACTTATGATTGAAATTATGTTAATTTATTTATCTCAAATCCTATTAAAAAGATCTGATCATCTCATATGTTTTGGTAAAGACACAACATCAACTATATTCTAATTGTGTGGGAGTTTTTTGATGTCTTTGTGGAAAAATTTCTTGGTCTTCCACTGAATCGTGAATTTGAATTATCATTTTAACTCATACCAAGTTCTAAACCTATTTTAGAAAATCCATATAGAATGCATCATATTGAGTTGTAGAAATTAAATAAGAAACACTTTGATAATATTGATAAGGTATTGATTCAAAAAATTGAATCAACATGGGGTGCACCAGTCATTTTTTTAAGAATAAAAAGGAACAATGTGTCTCTACATTGATTTTGAGGAACTTAATAATTTCAAAACCAAGAAAAATTAACCTCTACCCCATATTGATTAATTTTTTGATCAAATATAAATATATAAATATTTTTCTAAGTCTAAACCTTGTTTTTTATATCATTAATTAAGGGTTAAAAGGAGGATATTTCCAAGGCAGCATTCTGTACAAGGTACATACCCTGTGAATTTATAGTGATTCCATTTGGTCTTACTAATTCCCATGTTATCATCATGGATTTAATAAATATAGTATTTATATATACCTTGATCTATTTTTGGTAGTATTTATAGAAGATATACATATATATTCAAAGGGTAAGTAAGAGAATGGCGATCATTTAAGAACTATGATGAAGACCCTAAGGAATTATAAAATTCTTGAAAAATTACCCATCTGTAATTTTTAGATTACAAAAGTTTCATTCTTGTGGCATATAATCTCAATATAGGGTGTATTATTAGATCCTTCAAAGATATAATTTATTGAACATTGGACTAGAACAACAATTATGACGGATATACATAGTTTTCATGATTTTTTTGGATATTATCAGTGCTTTGTGGATAATTTCTCTAGATTATATAATCCACTCACAAAGTTAACTCAAAATGGATATAAGTTTATTTAGAAAGATTAATGTCAAGAAAATTTCAAGGAACTGAAGAGAAGATTATTCATTATACCTATACTTACTTTATCCTATAGTGGTGGAGGGTTTTTAATCTCTAGTGATTCATCAAATAAAGGATTCATATGCTTTATCATGAAGAATGATATGGTGGTACCTTATATCTCACATCAATTGAATGTTCATGAGAAAAAGTACCCAAATCATGATTTGGAATTATTTGTGACACTTTTTTTCATTAAATATGTGGATGTATTATCTTTATGGAGAAAGGTGTTACATATATACTGATCATAAATGATTAAAGTATACTTTCAAACACAAGGAGTTTAATATGTCCTTGAGATGATGGTTGGATTTGATTAAATATTATAAATTCTTAATACATTACCACCGGGGGAAAGTTAACAAGATAGTATGTGCTATAAGTATATGGGATCATGCTAGCTTATCTATGATGCACATTTCAAAAGATACAATATTTCTATATTTTTGATAGTTATATCCGAAGGTTCCAAGTGCATTGGAATCATGGTTGGGATGACACCCAAATTTGATTTTTACTATGATCAATCATTATTTTTGGATCAATACGATGATGAATGCCAGACTCCATATAATAGAATAAAAGATTTAGGTAAAGAAGGAAGAGGCCTGAAACCTTTAGAGAGGATCTTTCACATCATGTTTATAATTAATTTAATTAATTTCATAAAGAAAACAATACTTGGATCGTCAGTATTTTCTTTGTTAATGATGTTGATCATATGGAATGACCCTTCCAGATTATATTGTTGTGCTTCCAAGGATCCAAACTATAATCCCTCTAGTGGTGATCCACACCTGCTCCGATGGCCTCCAATTGACACTACTCATTCTCTGAATGCTAGCGCGGCGAAGAGAGGGTCTTATTTTGGTCATTCTTGATCACGTGTTCTTCAGCCTTGAAGAAAGTCTCTTGTTCTTGAGAGAGGTAGGAATAGCATTCGAGATAGAAATTATTTAGCTCAACAATTCTCAATTCAATGGGTGTATGGTTCGGTACATGACAAAATAGACGTACATGTCTATTTATTGACATGAGGCTTCAGTTACAATATTTAATTGCATGATAGCAATTAAATACAATCACAACCTTAGACAAAACCCATTATTTTAATAATAATACTACATCATTATTTATAGTGTGCCAAAATTCCAATAATAGAATAAATAAATTTCCACATCACAAAATAATAGCATCATTTTTGTTATTTTAATTTGTGCCAAATAATTAAATAATAATTCACCATCTTGCAAATAATTATTTTTCTATCAGACCAGCCTTGGTCCACTTGAATTCCACTTCCATTTATTGAACACCCAAATAAATAAATAAACAACTTATTCTCTTAAATAAATATTTTATTTACAAACTAGTAAATAAATATTTTTTAAATGTTTAATAAAATATATAAATATATTTTACTCACAAACTGGTGAATAATTATTTATTTAATTTATGTAATCATTTTAACTAGAATAAAATTATTCCAATTTCTTGAGAATATTAATTAAATTCAAATAGAATATAACTGAGACCACCATAAACACTTAGTGTGTGACCCTCTAGGATTCTTTCTCGTTGGCATTAGGCGGGCTTACCTAAAGGCCAAGAGTACTATCTAGAAATGGGCCAAGGTGCCCAAGAGAAAGAACTTAAAGTCACAACAATGACATCTACATATGAATTCTCACTTTGTAAGATAATCCCTTTTTTGAAATATATCATCAATCAGGTTTCAAGATAGTGTCGTCAACTTTTATAATTGATACGTTGTTCTTTGAATACCTGAAATAAACTCATCATTACACCTTGGACATGGAATTCAGTTCTCTTCTAATCAAAGTGTCGAGATATCAACTTTCATAAATTTTAGGGACAAATCCTTCCCCGACTTATCCATTAATAACATTCAACTCATGACACACCCAGCATACCCTACTTCCCTCCACCTGTCTGCATGACAGTTTTTGTTAGTAAGTCAAAGTGTGTGAGTAATTACACGTATCAATGATAATATTGAATTATAAGGATCATTATAGACACTTGTAGATAGAAATATCTGATTACACCAAAACACATGGAATTCCTACTTGTGGGTGTGTTCTCATAATCTCCTTTTTAGAGATTACCAAGTGAGAACTTCATGAGAGGAATTATCATCTTCTTATAAGTAATCACACCTAATGGTATGCATGCTATGTGTCCCATCATAGTATGTCATCTAACAGTATAACAATATTTAAGAATAATTTTATCGCATTTCAAGGTTCTCGTCGTAGCAGGGAACTGCCATGACCTTATCAATGAAACATATATTCTAGGAAATTATTACATTATAGTCATAAAGAATAAGGAAAAATATGTAATAGGATGTTTAATATTTATATAAATTAAATATCCATGTAATCAAAGTATAAAAAGTTGGTTCTAGGACACCAACTCTTACAAACTCCCACTTGGACTAGAGCAAACTACCTACATCTTTCAGTCTGCTAGAAATCAAATGGTGATTATGTTTTTGCTGAGTTAAGGTTTAAGTTAATGGGTCCCCCACATTGTCTTCCCTGGAAATACTGTTCACTATATCTTCACCTCTTTGATAAAAATCCCTCAAGAGATTATACTTCTGATGTATGTGCATCGTTAACTGATGTGACCTTGGCTCTTTTGTGAGATCCACCACTGCAGTATTATCACAGTACATTGTGACGGGATCTTTACTACTAGTTATAACATCAATCTCTTAGATGAAGCTTTGCATCCTTATTTCTTCTTTATTTTCCCCTGAAGCTGTGATATACTCAGAATCTACTATAGAATCTAGCACCACACTCTACTTTGAGCTCTTCCAGCTCACCGCACCTCCATTCAAAGTGAAGATCTATCCCGTTAGTGACTTCATGTCATCTTGATCAGTCTAGAAACAAGAATCTTTATATCCTATGATGATGAGTTACTCATCTCATCCATAAACCAGGAACATATAATTTGTACACCTCAGATACTTTAGGATATTATTGACTTCCATCCAATGGCAGTCACCTAGGTCATCTTGATATTTTCCTACCACACTCAATGCATAGGCGACATCCAACCAAGTACATAGCATGACATACATGACTGAACCAATATTTTATGTGTATGGTGTACTTTCCATTATCATTCTTTCCACATGAGTCTGAGGACACATTTTCTTAGAAAGATGAATGCCATGTGACACTGGAAAAAATCCCATCTTGGATTTTTCTATACTGAATCTCTTTAGTATCTTATCAATGTATTAACTTTGACTTAATCCCAAAAATCTCTTGGATCTCTCACGACGGATCTTAATCCCAAGAATATATACCGCCTCACCCAAGTCTTTCATGGACAAGCATTGATTCAAACATGCCTTAACAGACTGTAATATTGGTATCTCGTTTCCAATAAGTAATATGTCCTCAACATATACTATTATGAAAACGGATGCACTCCCACTAAACTGTTTGTAGACACAAGGCTCACATTCATCCTTGATAAAACCAAATTTAGTTATGGATTCATCAAAACAAATGTTCAGTGACCTGGATGATTAATTTAATCCTTAAATGGATTTCTGTAACTTACATACCTTATTGCAATCCTTTGGAGTCCTCAACCCTTTAGGTTGTTTCATGTAGACATCTTCCTGAAGGTTCCCATTAAGGAAGGATGTTTTGACATCCATTTTCCAAATCTCATAGTCATGATAAGCGACAATGGCCAATAGAATTATGATGGATTTCAGGATTGCAGCTGGTGAAAATATTTTTTCCTAGTCAATGCCTTGACATTTTTTGAACCCTTTTTCAACCAATCGTGTGTTATAAGTACCGACTTGTCCTTCCATGTCCAGTTTATTATTGAATATCCATTTGTAACCAACAGGCTTTACATCAACTGAAGTATATACCAAAATCTAGACTTGGGTTTGGTACATGAAATCCATTTCAGAATTCATGGCTTCTTGCCACATGGAAACATATGTGCCACTTACTACTTCCTTATTGGTTAGATGATCATTATTATCAACTAATAATGAGTCCCAATCCTCAATAACTAGAAAACTATACCATTCCATTTCTCTAACCTCTCTTGTACTCCTATGCAGCTCTTGTGTCTCTGTAATAGTATTTTCTTCCATGGGTATTTGTGGAATCTGTTCTTGTACCAACTCTTGTGTACCTTGAGCCTCAACTTCATCGATGTCTATCTCGCACCCACTATCTCATTTGGAGATTTTATCCCTCTCAAAGAATATGGTGTGTCTTTCCAATATAACTTTTTTGTATGAGTGTTTGTATAGGTTATATCCCCTTTTATCCATAGGGTATCCTATAAAGTTACACTTTGTTCCTCGGGATGCAAGTTTGTTACCTGGAGTGGTCTTAACAAACGCATCGCTTCCCCACACATGTAAATTTGATCATATTGATTTCTTTCCATAGAAAAACTCAAATGGAAAACCATTTATTGATTTAATTGGTACTTGGTTTAGTATGTGTGACACTTTTTAAAATTCATTTCCCCAAAAGAATAATGGAACACTCACATGACTCATTATTGAGCTCACCATGTCCAAAAGGGTGTGGTTCCTCCTTTTGCTCACACCATTCCACTGAAGCGTGTATGAAGGATTGAGTTGGGATAGAATTATAAACTCCTATAAGTAATCAATGAAGTATTGATTAAGATTTTCTCCACCTTGTTCTGAGTGGAGTTTCTTGATATTCTTACCATGATGGTTCTCAACTTCATTCTTGTGTTCTTTGAACTTATCAAAAGAATCCAACTTTAACCTCATTAAATAGATATGTCCATATCAACTAAAATCATCAGTAAACGTTATGAAGTATGAGTACCCTCCCCTTGATTTAATTGGAAATGGTCCACACACATTAGTATGAACCAATTCTATATGTTATTTAGCCCTTTCACCTTTCCCACTAAATGGGGATTTGGTCATTTTTCCTTATAACCACGCATGACATACCCCAAGTGGTTTTAGTTTGAAAGAATCAAAATATCTTCCTTGATGTAACTTTTTCAAGAATTTAACATTTACATGATATATCTAGTGATGCTAAAGTTGGGCATGGTATGAGTCATGTGAATTATCTTTGTTATGAATTTCTATTACTTGGTTTTTGTAATCCAACACATAAAGAATGTTTTATAAATGTTCCCTACAAAAAACAAATTCTATTTTTGTAAAAGAAGAAGAAACATTCATTTCCAAACATGAAAAAAATCCATTTGTATCTAATCAGGATATAAAAATAATATTTTTAGTAACACACAACACATAATAACAACCCTTTAACACCATGATCATCCCAATTCGGAATGTGTGGTGGTAGTCCCCGATAGCTACAACAGAAAGTCTGGATCTGTTGGCTGCTCATAGATCTACCTCCCCCCAGTCAATCTTCCTAAATCTACATGGTTTCTATATTTGGATAAATATGTGAGAACCTAAATTTTTATCTAATACCAAATTTTTAGAAATAGATAGAATGAATTTGATAACAAACGCACCTAAAACTTTTCCTTTCTTCTTATTCCAAGTGTAGTTCTTCTTCCAGTGGCCCTTCTTGACACATGAAAAACAAACAGCCTCATTTTTCCTTGCCTCCCCTATGATATTACATTTAATGGAAGGCCATGAATAAGCTTTGGGATTAAATATCTTCACCTTCCCTTTCCTCTTCTTCACCATAAGAACAGAAGGCCTCTCGCACTTCATATCTTTGTCCACTTGGAGAATGAGGATAAGAAGATCAGATAGAGACTTCTCAATGTTGTTCATATTCAAATTGACAATAGTGTTTGAGAAGCTCTGAGGGAGTGATACAAGAATGATATTGGTTCCCAGTTCTTTGGGTAGTTTAAACCCTAGAACCTACAAGCACTCAATGTAGCCAATGAGATTGACTATATGAGGCCCAGCTGGGGAACCTTCATTAAGTTTACTCTAAAAGAGTGCCTTAGATATCACAAACATTACCTTTCTTTCTCTCTCCTAGTAAAGACCATGGAGGTGCTCGAGCATGCTATAAGAATCCATGTTTTCATGAGACTTCATGAGCACACTAGACATTGATGATAGAATCAAACATTGAATATTGACTGTATCGTTCATATGTTTCTCATAGACCAATAAATCCTCATCATTTGCCTCTTTTGAAGGTGGATCAGGTAATTCTAACTTCATCATGTAAGACTTCTGTTCATGGATTAGGATAACCTGAAGGCATCTAAACCATTCTTAGAAGTTATTGCCGGTGAGGATGTCATATTTATCCAGAATTGATCACAGGGATAGTGTGGTTGATGATATTTTCATTTTTATTATATAATTAAAAGTGTAGATCATTAGTAATTTTTTATTTCATTTTTCAAGAAATAATAAATTTTATTAAGTCTCCCACTATTATATCAAGTTCCAATGGCCTTCACTATTGAACTCAAAATGTCCAATTTCCATGACATTATAGTGGAAGGAACCCATATTCCCCCTCGCATAACCCCTATAGTGGTTGGTAAAGCTATTAGAAGGTATTTAGGTTGGAAGGTCTTTGCCAACTGTGGGCTTGTAGCTCCTTGATCTATTTAGTTGACTCCCCAATCCTGAAATCACGAATTTGGATTTCCTCAACTCTTGCCTCTAATATTAAACCAATTCTAGAAAGGGTTACTCCTCTTGATGTAATATGTTTAAGTAAACCTGAAACCTTTCATAAGGGATTCCTATATAAAAGTAAGTTTCCCAGCAAGGGTTGGTAAAACACATAGTTTTGTTGAGTTTTTCCCTTAATCAAGTAACAAAAGTCTTGGTATGACTTAATATTTTATTTGAGTTATTGTTATCTCTTATGTGTGATTTGTTTATTATCATTATCACATTATTTCTATTATTAAGTGGAACTTACTTAAGTGATTAATCATGTCTTGATAATATTTAGCATAAGTTTGGTTTATTTTAGTTCTGTCTTGAATGCTTGTTTAATTCATTAATTATGTGATCATGACAACACATCCATAATGATAAAACATGAAACTAAAAGAAATAAAATAAATAAAGGAGCATGAGCATGAGCTTTTATAATTTTTAGTTTATCTAGTGGTTGATAAAAAACCATGACCTTGGGGAGAAACATCATAAACCTTTTTGGTTTGTTTTTATAGCTTTCCACCTGTCCACCTTTGTATCTCCTGGGATTGGTTTCATCTTGGATCTAGATTGAACCACCTCCACTAGCTTGGGGGTTCCATCCTTTACATATTACCTTTTTAACTCACATTTAGGTGGGGGTAAAAGGGGTTTTACATAAAAGAAACCTTGGGCACATAGGTCCTACGTATTAATGAGGAGAAGGCTCACATGACAAAATATTTAATTTATATAAATAAATTAAATGAAACAATCCACATTCAAAGTTCTTGGTCTAGCTCAGGATCATCCATACATGAAATGATCTTTAAGCAAAAATAAAACTAAAATTCAATTCTTCAATCATTCTTTTTTATGATAAATCACACTCAAATCAATTAATTATCATCTTAAATTAATCAATAATTTTATCTTAAACACATTTATGAATTTCCTTGAGATTATCATCCATCATAATTTTAGAAAAATAAATTAATTTAAAATTATCTTTGTACGTAACTTGTACCTTGGAGGCACCCCGGTTAATTCCTATTCATAACTTTCCAATGAGTAGAAATGAATATTACACAAATGTTAAATTAAACCCATATATATAAAACACCTATCATGTGTTGTGCCTCATATTTATTCCCACGCAATGTAACAAGTCACAAGGGTTTGTAAAATATAATAATAAATTTTAATAAATCTATGTAATTTGGGTGATTACATGGCATGAAGTTCTAACTACATGGTGTGTACAAATTCCACAGTCAATACGAAGTATACGCCTAGGGAAATGGCATGTGAGTGTACTTCGGAAATCTTCAGAGTATACGGCGTGTCCAATGGGTCCCATGCTATGTAGTTCCTCATTACACAATCTCCATCTAGGCAAGTTGTGTATGGGGTAAATGGTCAAACCATAACTAGAAGGGACTACACGTCGTGTCTAGTGGGCCACACATCATGTAATCCGAAAACTGTGTGCCACATATTCCTAGTCAACACACAGAGTCATTAAGACTTACACAAACTCCAATGACATGGCTTGGTTTGGCAGACCAGACCTAGTGCATTTAACCTTGTATACACAGTATGTACTACCAAATACACACTGTGTGTTTTGGGGTTGTATGGCTAGGAACCTTTGGCACCTCCAAATGAGATCCTCTATTTTATTTTAATCAAAATTAAAATGAATATATAATTTCTGTAAGGCGAGCAAGAAACGAAAGAGGAGGAACATATATTGAGATTATGATTTGTAGAATGATTAAAGTGAATTGAAACAACTAAATTATTAAATGCATAAATCATCAATGAAATATTTAAATAATTATAAACTATGATCTAACCCCTTTGGTACCACTTGATGGTTCCAGGCCCAGTGGAAGCATGGTTGGGTCGGCACCCAACTTTGATTTTTACCAAAAACAATGATTATTTCTACATCAATATGACGATGAATGCCAGTTTCCACGTAATAGAATCGATGATTTTGATAAAGATGGAAGAGTCTTGAAACATTTAGAGAGGATCTTTCACATCATGTTTATAATTAACTTAATTAATTTAATAAAGAAAATAATACTTTTATTTTTGATATTTTCTTCGTTGATGATGTTGATCATCTGGAATGACCAGTCCTGATTATCTTGTTTCCCTTGAAATGATCAAAACTAGAATCCCTCTAGCGGTGATCCGCACGTGCTCTGATGGCATCAGATTGACACCGCTCATTTTTTGAATGCTAGCATAGAGAAGCCAATGTCTTGTGTCAGTCGTCCTTGATAGCTTGTTATTCGGCCTTGAAGAACATTTCTTGTTCTTGAGAGAGGCAGGAAAAGGATTTGAGAGAGAAATTATTTAGCTCGACAATTCTCAATTCACCGGGTGTGTAGTTCGGTACAAGGAACAATAGAAGTACATGTCTATTTATTGACATGGGGAATCCATTACAATATTTAATTATGTAAAATCAATTAAATACATGCATAACCTTAGAGAAAACCTATGATTTGAATAATAATACCATGTCATTATTTATGGTATGCCAACTTGTACAAAATGGGATAAATAAAATTATGTGTAACAAAATAATTTTAGTGTTATTTTTATTTTAATTTGTTCCAAGTGGTTAAATAATAATTCAATATCTTGAAAATAATTACTTTACTACTCGATCATCCTTGGTTCACTCGAACTCTGCCTCTATTTATTGAAGTTCTGAATAAATAAATAAATAATTTTTTCTCCTAAATAAATATTTTATTTAGAAACTAGTAAATAAATATTTAATAAATGTTCAATAAAATAAATAAATATATTTTACCCACAATCTGGTGAATAAAAATTTATTTAATTTAGGAAATCATTTTAACTTGAATAAAATTATTCCACTATCTGGATAATATTAATTAAATACAAATAGAAATTAACCGATACCACCAAAAACACTTACTGTGTGACCCTATAGGATTCATTATCATTTTCATTAGGCTGAATTGCCTTAAGTTGATGAGTACTATCTAGAAACGGGTCAAAGCACCCATGAGAATGAACTTAATGGCGCAACAATGACATCCACATATGAACGCAAGCCATGTAATATAATACCTTTGTTGCAATATCTCATCAAGCAAGTTTCATGATAGTGTCATAAACTTTTATGATTGATATGTCATTCTTTGACTACCTAAAATATACTCGTCGTTACACCATAGCCATGGAATTTTTCACAATGGTTCTTTTTCAATCAAAGGGATAAGATATCAACATCCGTAAATTGAAGGGAAAATCCTTCCTCGACTTATCCATTAATAACATTCCACTCGTGATGCACCCAACATACCCTACATCCCGCCAACTATCTGTGTGACGGTTTTCTTTAGTAAATAAAAGTAAGTGATTCATGACACATATTAATGATAATATTAAAGTCTAAGGATCATTACACACACTCATAGATAGAAAAATCTGATGACACCAAAACACGTGGAATTCTTACTGGTAGGTATGTTCTCAATATCTCCTGTCTTAGAGATTACTAGGTGTGAACTTCATGAGATGAGTTCTCATCTCCTTACGAGTACTCACACCTGAGAGTCTTCATGCTATGTGTCCCATCATATTATGTCATCCAACTGTAGAATAATATTTAATAATATTGTTATATCATTTCAAGGTTCTCATCATAGTGTAAAACTTCCATGACCTTATCAATGCAACAAATATTCTATGACATTATTACATCATAGTCATGAACAACAATGAACAATATATAATAAGATGTTTAATATTTAAATACATTTTAAATATACAGGTAATCAAAATACAAACAGTTAGTTCTAGGACACCAACTCTTATAATATCTTCAAATATTGAATGAGGTTGATAGATATTATCTTTCCTAAATAAGTGTTCAGCCCTATGTCAATGTAAAGATTAATGAGGCATGGAAGGAAGATGTATAGCAATAGAAGAAGGTGAAAAAATGGTTTTAATTTTAACTTTTAATCTAATAAAATTATATAGTTCATGAATTGTGTATTTGTTCCATGCATAATAAATTTGAAGAAGTATATAATGGATGAGGTTTATATTTCATCATTCTTTATTTATCCTGGAAATATGAAGATGCATAGTGATCTGAAAGAGTATTTATGATGGAACAACATGAATAGAGATATTTTTGGGAAGGTGTATTTGTTATTAATATGTTGGAAAGTTAGGTATAATAGAATTAAATATAATGGGATGTCAAAACCATTACCCTTACCAAAATGTAAATGGAAAAGAATTACCATGGAATATTTCATTGGACTCTAAAAATTGTTTATGTTCCATTGGACCAGTTGAGTTAAATTTCATTGATGTATGAAGTGAGTACACTTTATTTCCATTTTAAATGAATTATCTCGGGATAAAATTTCTATGATATACATTAAAGATTTTTTACGGTTTTAAAGATCACCACTTTCTATTGTATCTGATCTAGATATGAGGTTTACATCAATGCTCTGTTGAAGTGTTTAGTAGGCTCTAGATGCAAAGTTGAGTTTCAATATGTCATGTCATCCTCATGTAGATAGTTAGTCTGAGATAACCATTTGAACCCTAGAAGATATTTTGAGATATTTTTTATGGATTTAAAAGTTGTTCAGGATAAACATCTTCCTCTAGTCAAGATTTCTTATAATAATAACTTTCACTCAAGAATTCAAATGGATCCTTATGAATCTCTATATAGAAAGAAGTGAAGAACTCCAATATACTAGAATGAAATTTGAGAAAGTATTCTATTTTGACCTAACCTAGATGAAGAACTACAAAATAAAGTTATATTCATTCAACAACACATAAAGCCTTCTCATAGTCAATTTAATGGTTATGATAACAATCAGGGAAGTTATCTGAAATTTATAGTTGGTGAGAATGTTTTTTTATAATTTCTCCATGGATGAAGGATATGAGATTTAGAATTGAGTAAAATATAATCCCTAAGTATATTATCCCATTAAATATTCTTTATTTAGTAGGGTTGATAGTTTATCACTAGGTTCTTCCACCAAATCTCTCTTATGTTCATGATGCGGTCCGTGTATATCTCCTAAGGAATTACAAACCTGGCCATCACATGTACTAAATATAGAGGTCATACCACTAGAACATTATATTTGTTATGATAAAAAACTAATATAAATCTTGGATCATAGAGATAAATTTCCATGAAATAAGATTAATCACCTTTTGAAATTTCTCTATAGAAATTTAAGAGAAATTTAAAATTTAAAAGTAGCTACATGGGAACCCAAGGATGTAATGAAACAAAGATATAATATATATTTTTTTGTATTAGAGTGATGAATTTGATGGGTGAAATTCATTATAATAGGGTTATAATGTAACCTCTTTATATTTAAAAAATATATTTTTCAAATGAATTTTATTTCTATGATTTCTTTCATTACACACAAAAGTGATTTTAAATAAACCATGATATACTATTAAAATATTATTATTTAATATGGATGTTATCTACTAGCCATTGAATTGGTTGTTATTTATTAGGATAATGAAATTATGAAAACATTTATTGTTAAATATTTATAAAATTAATAAATTTTTTATCAATTAATTTTTAATAAAATTAAAAATCATATCAAAATATTAAAAAATCGAAAAAATAGTTTTTATGCGCGAAATGTATTTTTTTTTTCTTAATAAATTAAATTAATCGCTATTGGTAAATAATTTTAATCAAATTAATATATTATATATTAAATAAAAAATTTAGCATTCAACTAATATTTTTACTATGCATGGGATAATAATAAATCCACATTTAATATTGAAAATATATTTTTCTAAAAGTTTCTTTGATCGATTTTTGCACAGTTTTTTTAAAATTAATTTCTACTATTTATAGCTATTGAATTTGAAAAAATGAATTTTATATTTTTAATAATGAGGTCAAATTTGGGGAAATGGAATCCTTTTGTTATTTTCAATATAAATTGTAATCATGGTAAAATTTATCTCCTCAGTAAAGGGTAAATCATGTTAATCAAGGTTAAAACTAAGTGATAAGGCCATAAATGTTCATCTTAATTATTTTTGGATGAACATAATTTTACTTTTATCAACTTTGGCTAAATATTTAATTTTTTACAAGACATTTGTCCATGAAATTGTCATATAAACTATTTAAATAAAATAAATTTACAAAATTTCACTCTCTTAGTTTTAAATATCTCTTATGTTCTTATATAAGGGTAAAACAATTTTTGAATGAATCTAAATGATTATTTTTGTAACATACCGAGATTTAAAAATTTAAAAATCATATTTGATATTGTGTATAAAATGAAACATGAATAATAAAATAGAATATAACATCATGAGTCCTTACAGTATATTTATTTTTAAATAAATTCAATCACTTTGATGGTGTGTGATTCACACAATACCATGTTTAAATGAGATATGATACTCTATTAAAATGAAATTTAAACGTGACCATTATAACATAGTAGTGAAATTAGAGGATATGAATAAAACTAACTAAAATTTTAAAAATATATCTTTCAAACATATTAATTAGATTCCTATTAATTATAGATAAAATAAGAATCATTTAAAAGAAAAATCAATGTTTTCTGAAAAACTATATTTTCTATAAGGCGGTTTAGTCACTTTTTGCACAAATGGTATAAAATTAATTTTTAAAAACTTATATAAATTTTAACTGAAAAAAATAAATACATTTTTGAATTCAGAATATCAAAATTATCTTAGAATTAATTTTTTGTACTTTTGTGAAAAGTTTCATTTTTATGAATAGTGAAAATACAGAATCTTAATTAAAAAGTGGTTTTTTATTTAAATAATATATAATGTTAAACTATATTTTTAATTGTTTTTAAAGTAATATTAGTTCAATTTTATATATAATATTCTACTTTAGGTCATTTTAATTATTTTCATATTGAATTTTGATGTAAAACATTTTAAAAGTTTAAACATTTTCTCTTGAAAACCCTACTTTCTCGTCGTGTTTAGGGATTAATATTAAATTTTAGTTTGAAAATTAAATGAATAGAGATTTAAAAAATGGATTCCATATTCTAAATAAGTATATTATATATTTTCTAATAATTTTAACTTACTTTTTTTATCAAAAAGAAGATTGAAGACCATAAAAATTGTTTACCACTGTTAACGTAAAAAATTGATTTACGTAGGGTCAAACTAAAAAGATATTTGTTAAAATGGACTAAAATATTGTAAAAAACATATTTTTATGGAAATATTTAGACCCTATAGTGTCTATTCCTTTATAATACTCCATGTTTCACCCTGTTTTCCTATGAATAACATGGTTATTCCTTTTTATTTTCAAGAATTTCTAGTGTGCCACTCACCTCACTTATAAATGTTCAACCACTCTCCTATAATATTCACACCTTAAGCCCTTTTGGTTAACCCAAGAACTATCAAAATAAATTCAAAATTTCTAACACCTCATCTTGTAGGCCTTATTTTTGTCAAAAATTCAACCATGGAATGATTTTGGTGGAATCCTTAGATTCTTACCATTTGAAAAGTAAATGTTCTTCAACAAGCGTATTTATTTCATTTCCTTCCCCACATACTTCATTTATTATTAAAATGTAGTGGTATAAAAAAATTAGTATATTATATATAATAATAAGTTTTTATGTTATGTTTATTATCTAAAACCATCTTCACTTCCATCAAATGGGTTATGAAATCATCATCTATGTGTGTGGAAGACTACCGCCTCATAGACCGATGTAATTCATTTTTCCATTACCACCTCTCATGGTTTGGTATGATAATGGATAAAAATTATATATATTATATTTATAACCTAATTATATTTATTTTATCACTATATCATAGATATATTTTTACTTTTCATTTCTTATGGGATATGATAACATCGCTCGTGTGTTTGGCGGACTACCACCTCATGAAACAATGTGATTTTTCTTTCACTAACACATAACATGGAAGGTTATAATGATAGATTTAAATAATATATGTGTTATAAATTTAATGATTATTATAATCATAAAATATTCATTATTATTAAAATATAATATATGATTTAATGTCTTTCATAGAAAGATTATAACATCGCTCGTGAATATGTGGACTATCGCGTTCACGAAGCGATGTGAAACTCTTTTCATCTCAAATACACATAGATGATATATATATATATAATTATATTTAAGGAAGTAATATTATATTTATGATACTATTATAATTCTGGAAATATAAAATATTACTTGCATCACTTTCATAATGGACTTTGAAAAATGGAAATGTTACTAAAGTGTACGCACGACCAACCGTATCCAAGATCATAACGCACTTAACTTCTCAAATCCATCATTCAGGATTGGTTTTAAGAATATAATTAATATATATATATATATGTGAGTGTGTGTGTGATAATTATTTCACGGTTATTATTATTTATGTCATGTAACTTTATAATATGTACTGGAACCAGAATCTTTATAACAAATCATTGGTGAGAAAACAATGCGATTAGCACTCAAAAAAATGAAAACTATGAAATATTATTAGAAATAAGGTGGTAAAATGTTATAATAGGATCATAAATGATATTATAAATATAATTATGGTTTTGGTATAAATTTATAACATGCTTAAAACCATCATACATTAGTTTAAATCATGTTCAACTAATATGAACCATCGGGTAAGGGATTCTATCTCAATTTCCTTTAATTGAGGCACATATATATGTCATGCATATATTTATTTTATATGGTGTATACACTTCCCATTTATCATTTAGTATCATTATTAATTCATAATTCAAGTATTTTATGTTTCAATTTTACTGATTTCATTTAATTGTAATTGGAATGAATATTTCCAAGTGGTAAGGTACTGCATCACAATTTCCCTTCCATGAAATATATTGTATTGTAATGCACCTAATTCCTTTTATATGTTGTATATGTTGACCTTTTTAAAAGTAATATATTTATTCATTCATTATTCATGGTATTTTATATTACAATATTAATAATTTAATCCATGGGGAATTGATTTGAGAATTGTCATGTGGTAAAAGTTATTGAACAATATCATTTCATTTTGTGATTGTCAACCTTATCTTTAAACAATCACTTACTTTGGATCGTTTTTTCATTAAACATTACATTTATATTAAATATTTATATTCTTATATGAATTATATTATTATTCACTAAACCTTATCCCATTTTTACATACAAGTTTTTTTAACGATATTTGAATAACTAGGGAAATTTTGATAAATCTATATTATGTACTCAATGAGGTTATTTGATGATAAAGAATATTGATTCATAAATTAAAATGATTATTCAATAAATGAAAAATTATTTTGACAAATTTTGATGGGTTGGGCCTAGTATTATATATCCCCTCAATACATCGGTAGGTCTCATGAGACAAATCAATTAGCTAAATTAAATAGATTTCTACCAATAGTTTAAATTATATTGTGAAACGTATTGACACTAGAGGTATCATGATTCATGAGATCATGATATCCAATAATTAATCATTATCTTCATTAAGAGTCATTTTTTTATTATCGATGATATTTTAAAAAAAAATAATATCTCTGGAATCATTTCATAATAAATTTATTGATTAAATAGAATAGGTTTTCAATTAGTTACCATTCCATAGTGATTATGCCTTATCTCTTAATAAATCCAACTAATTTAGAGGGAATGTTTGTTCAGTTATTTACCATTCCATATTGATTATTCTTTATTGATTCATGATAGATTCTGTTATAAAAAACCCTTATTGAGAATTTGATATCACCATTTTTTTTATTTTCCTTGGGATATAAAGAAGATATATTTGGATGATATTTCAAGGATACAATTCATTTTATTTTATAATATATTATTTTTTCTCTATTCTCAATGTAAAATGGATATCATGTATATATCTTGTTCTCTAAAATTTCAAAACTAATCATTCCTTTATGCTTTGATTCTTTATGTCTATTCCAATGTAAAAAATTAATACACTCACTACTGGAAATATTGGATTTAACATTGATTTAATAACGTCGGTTTTTTGAAAACCGACGCCAATAGTATGTGAGGCAAATTTATGGTGTCGGTTTGTAGTAAAATCGATGCCAAAAACAATTATTCGATGATATTTTGCATCAATTTTCATGAAATCGAGGAGGAAAATTAAAAAAAATGTTTTGGCATCGGTTTTATTTAAAACTGATGCCAATGAAAAAAATTCAGCATCGGTTTTGAGGAAAACCGACGTCGAAAATTAAAAAAAAATTGCGTCAGTTTTCCTAAAAACCAATGCCATAAGGTGTAGTTTCGACGTCGGTTTTCTCCAAAACCAATGCCGAAAATAAAAAAAGGATTATCAGCGTCAGTTTTTAGAATACCCAACGCCGGATGTTTTTTTAAAATTTTGGCATCGGTTTGTTTAAAAATTGATGATGAAAGTCTTTTAAAATTACTTAGGGTCTAAAACCCTCATTTTGTTAGATCGTCGGAATCGAAACCCGCTACGGTGCCTTGGACTCCCAATAACCTTCTAAGATTATTTGTGATCTTGGAAGGCCATTTTTGAAGGTTTTTCTCCATTTTCACAATTTCAGGTTTGTGTTCTTCGTTTTTATCTCTTGTTTCATCTTCCATTGTTTATTTCTTCTTCTATAACCCTATTTTACGAGATTTTCAATATTGGTTCGATTTTAGTTGTTTTTTATCATTATTTTTTGTTTGTATTATCATTGTTGGTATATATTTTGTTGTGTTTGTTTTTTGAAGTCATTATACTGAGCACAGTTTGGATTGAAGATCTCTATTCGGGTTGAAATTGAAATTTTGTATGTTTTTTATAATTTTTAGATAAATCATTTATCATTCATTTTTTGTTATTGATTTTCTTTAATTATTAGTTTATATTTTATTTTAAATGTGTTAGGACATGATTAAATATTCTTTCAATATACATTCTTAAATATCCTATCAACAAATTGTATTTTTTACATTGACTCCAATAAAATTTCACCCAATACACTTACTGCATCCTTTAAATTAATGTACTCTTAAATATTTTTGACACATGAAACATCGAAATATTGCAACTATGTAAAATGAACTAATAAATTTTAAAAGAATGATATTATAATTAAATTATTATTTCAATATAACATTCATGTATATAATATGAAAATAAACTATTTACTCTATTTGTAAATGTGTTTCATATCTGATGTCTTTTATCTACTTATCAATAGTTTTTATTAAATATGTTTTTGTTTACAATTAATCTGATAGATATTAAAATGTTTATATGTTTTAATATATTCAACAATTATATTGTGATATCAGGTATTAATGGATCGTAATTGGATTCATTTACGAAGAACCACTAGTGAATATGAAAACAGAGTTGATAATTTTTTGGAATTTTCTAAAGAACAACTTCAAAATATTTATTTGATTTTCTATCCATGTGTGAAGTGTGTAAATATGAGAAAGTTAAACTCCAGAGAAATAAAGGATCATCTCATTTGTTATGTTTTTAGCCTTAATTATACACGTTGGATCTTTCATGGTGAAATAACTAAAAATTCAACATCCAATGTTGATGATGATATTCATAATGAGGCAGAGGATCATATTGAAGAATTAATTCATTATTTATGTGTTGAAACCAACGAAAAAACACCAACTGTTGAACACTTTTATGGAGATTCTGAGAAACCATTATTCCCATGTTGCAGTAAATATATAGTGTTATCAGCATTTTTGAGATTATTTAACTTAAAAGAAAAAAATGGGTGGAGTGATAAAAGTTTCTCCAGTTTACTTGATATTTTAAAAGAGCTACTTCTAGAAGGCAACGGGCTTCCAGATTCCAATTATGAGGCAAAGAAAATATTATGCTCAATGGTATTGGGGTATAAAAAGATACATGATTTCCCCAATGATTTTGTACTGTATAGGAATAAAAATGAACATTTATCAAGTTGTCCTACATGTGGGAAATCACGCTATAAGATAAATGAGAAAGTCAACTCAGATTCATTCTCAAGTGATGTCATGTAACATAATGAAAAATAAATTTTGTACTATCTAATGATATCATCCAATATTTTTTGCATACAATTCTGATAATTCAATTTTGATTTATTTTTAGGTACTAAAATCAAAAATACATCTAAATAAATTTGGTACCTTCCAATAATTCCTCTTTTGAAGTGTATATTTTCAAATTCAATTGATGCAAAAAGGTTAAGATGGAATTCAGATGAGCGCATTTCAAATGGTAAGTTATGTCACCCTACCGATTCACCATAGTGGAAGAGTTTTTATAAAAAAAATCATGATTTTGGAAGTGAAGTTAGAAATCTCAGAATGGTATTGTGTACTGATGGAACGAATCCATATCGGAGCCTTAGTAGCCAACATAGTTCATGGACTATTTTTCTGGTACTTTAAAACTTTTCCCCACATCTATGTTTGAAGAAAAAATATATTATGATGAGCTTGATGATTTCTAGACCAAAAAAACCGGTAAATGATATTGATGTGTATCTTACACCATTGATTGATTATTTTAAACTTCTATTGGAGGAAGGTGTTAAAGTTTTAGATGCATACAAGAAAGAGTATTTTCTTTTGCGTGTTATGATAATGTTCACTATAAAAGACTTTCCTGCATATGGAAACTTATTTGGATATAGTGTTAAGGGACATAAATCATGTCAAATTTGTGAAGAACAAACTTCATATTATCAATTCTAGAATGGAAGAAAGACAGTGTACATGGGACATTGAAGATTTTTGCAAATTGATCATCCTTATCATATATTGAAAAAATCATTTAACGGTTTACAAGAATACAACCTTTCCCCTCGACCATTGTCAGCTAAATAATATTATGACAGAGTGAAAGATATTGATTTGACATTTGGAAAGAGAAGAATTTCTGGTTTTCAAAAACATATATGGAAGAAGTATATTTTTTCGAACTACCTTATTAGAGATTTTCAGAGATAAAACATAACATTGATGTTATGCATGTTGAGAAAAACATATGTGAAAGTTTGATTGGAACTTTTTTAGACATAAAAGTAAAGACAAAATATGGATTGCATGCTAGATTGGACTTGATATTAATGAGAATACGTTTGGATTTAGCTCCCACTGTGAAAGGAAACAGAACATATTTACCTCTGGCTTGTCAGACAATAAGAAAGATTGAAAAGATGAATTTTTGTCAGTATATTCATGGTATTAAAGTACCCAGTGGTTTTTCTTCAAATGTGAATAATTTTGTGTCATTGAAGGATTGTAAATTAATAGGTATGAAATATCATGATTGCCATGTGTTGATGCAACAAATTCTACCAGTAGCAGTGCATGGTATATTACTGAAATATGTCAGAAAGCCTATCATCAGGTTATGTAATTTCTTCAAATCCATTTGTAGAAAATTCGTTGATCCAAATTTGTTAGATGTATTGGAGAATGAAGAAAATATTATTCTTTGTCAACTAGAAATATATTTCCCACCCACATTTTTTTATATAATGGTTCATCTGTTGATTCATTTGGTGCGTGAGATAAGAATATGTGGGCCTGTTTATTTAAGATAGATGAATCCTTTTGAAAGATATATGAAAATTTTGAAAGGATATGTTAAAAATCCTTATCGAACAGAGGCCTCTATTGTTAAAAAATATGTATCATAAGAGGTGATTGAGTTCTATACTGATTATTTTAATGGGGTGGAGCATATTGGTCTCCCTATATCTTGACAAATGACAGTTGATAGTGAAGGTAGAGGGGTTCGAGGCTTAAAGGTAAAGTTCATTCCATGTGATGAAGTGATGCAGGAACATTTATACATTTTGAACAACACATATGAGGTTCAACCATATATATCCTCACATATTACTGAATTAAAGTTACAATAACAGAAAAGAAACAAAAAGTGGTTGATGATTGAGCATAAGAAGACATTGTTTCATGGTTTAAAGAGAAAGTCTCCCCAGATATATCTGTATTAGAAACATTGAAGTGGTTTTCAAGGGGACCATCTCTTAATGTGATCACATGGTTTAAAGAAGACATCATTTTGATATCAATGGCTACACATTTTACACAAAAAAATCTGGATGACAGGAGTACCTTTCAGAATAGTGGTGTGATGGTTTTCGCTGAAGCAGTGCATTTTTTGAGTGCCAAATATAAAAACCCAATTTCTTCATCATCATCATATTTTGGTGTTATTGAAGACATACGGGAAATTGATTATATTAAATTTCGAGTCACTGTTTTTAACTATAATTGGGTTGATAGTAATAGTGGCATGAAACATGATGAATATGGGTTTGAGATGGTTGATTTGAAACAATTTAATTACAATGAGGAACCATTTATCATGGTGACACATGAAAAACAAGTATTTTATGTCATTGATCCTCCAAATGATTAGTGGTTAGTTGTTTTTCAAGTAAAAAGATATGATTTGGTTCATGAGGATGATTCTAATGATGTTAGTGATTTACATGAGCCTTACTCATTTAATACGCAACTTCTAGATGATTACAATGAGTATAAGACAGACATAGAGCATGCAGAACATACTGATCATGATGAAGGCATGTGGGAAAACAATAAAATAGTATCCTAATTTTTCTGGTAAATATTTATATTTTTTCCATTTTTGAAACTTACAAATGCATGCCTCTATTTTTACATACTTATCTTTGTCTTCCTTGTTTCTAATTATTTAGTTTTCTAATGATATGAAGGTACACAAAATTTTATTACACTTTCTAGTAGCAATGTCAGATATAGATAGAGAGGAGCAGTTTCCGAGGTATATCTATTTTGACATATTATTAAATATTCAGTAATATACTTATTTAATGAAATAAAACAGTTAATTTACAAAAACAAATCGCAGGACTACTGATGCGTCCTTGGCGGAGGAGACTTCTCCTGTTACTACTCAAAAATTAAGTTCTCAAGTAGGTAAACATGGTATTACAAGTTTACCAAAACTATCACTTGATCGTGATAATAACAAATTACACATCCGTTTTGATGATAATAATAATGCAGTTGTCCCAAATGCATTTCAGTTTGTCATTTATATAGAGATGCAGAGCCGTTGTAGGATTAGTATTTTATATCCTGATTGGAAGTCAGTGGACATGACGGCAAAGCAACAACTTTTGGAGGTCATGACGGTAAAATTTCTTAATTTATTTCTTTTATCCCATTTTTTGAATATTATATATTTTAAATGACATATTTAATTTATTCAATTACAAATTACATTCAATTTTGAGGAATCCAAATAAATTAAGAAAAGACATCTCTCTTTTGTGGTGGTTCGATGGAGTGATTTTAAAACCAAACTGACAAGAAATTATTTTTTTGGAAATAGAAGGTTTGAAATCCCATGTCTTAAGGATCCATTTAAAAATGAAGAAACATGGAAACAATTTGTTGACAGTCATCAGGAAGAGAAATTTTGGGTATGGTAATTCTTTTATATTTCAAAATTTATGCTATATTTTTCTTATTATGTAGTATATTATTTTTATATAACAGGCCTCTAGGAGATCTCATCAGGTGATCCAGTTGAAAAACATGTACCCTCATACTTTATCACATGGAGAGTATTTGTATTTAGAGCATAAAATGATTGAAGAAAAATTTTAAGCATTAAGATCTCGATCAAGTAGTGGTTCAGAAGAGGTGCAGTTTGTTCCTCCATCTCCTCCCACTGGCCATGAGAAATGGAAACGAGCCAGAAGAAAAAAAATGAAAAATATCTTACAGAGAAATCTCATCAAGTGGCTGATATAATTGTAAGTAAATATTATTTATTTTTTAACAATTTTTCTTTTTTATAATTTATAAAAACTAATATAACCTTTTTATTTTTCATTTCAGGATGAACTTCAGTAGCAAGAGACACAGGGCTCTTTTATCCCTGAGGGTAGGATGGATATCCTAGCCACTACTTTGGGAAAAGCAGAACACTCTGGCCATGTTTGAGGATATAAAGTGGGTGTTATTATTCGGAAGGTTTTTGGTAAGAGTAACCAATCAAAATACCCAGAAATAGAATCCTTAAAAGAAGAGTTGAAAGATATGAAACAGTATATGGGTGATCAAATTCAAGCAGCAGTGCAGAAGGATTTATTAGAACACTTGGAAAGACAATCACAGTCTGCACAGCCTTCCCAGGTATATTATTTATTTCTCATCAATTTTTATATTTTATAAATTATAATCACTAATATAATTTTTTCATTTTTCAGCCTTCCCAGTCTGCTCACCCAGACTACCCTGCCCCATCTTCTTACACTGCCCCATCTACACAGTCTTCCGAGTATATTATTTATTTGTCATCAATTTTTCTATTTTATAAATTATAAACACTAATATAACTTTTTCATTTTTCAGCATTCTCAGCCTACTCACTCGGACTACCCTGCCCCATCTTCTTACCCTTCCCCATCTGCGCAACCTTTTGAGGTATATTATTTTATTTTAATCAATTTTTATATTTTATAAATTTTAAACACTAATATTACATTTTCATTTTTCTGCCTTCTCAGCCTCCTCACCCGAACTACCCTTCCCCACCTTCTTACTTTGAGCCTCCACCTCCTCCCTCGGATCAAGCCTTATATTGTGAGTTGTTTACAGGAGATCCTCATGTACATATTGTTGCGTTAGGACAGGTGCATTTTTTCGGGACTCGATACATCATTAGCCTATGCAGATGGGTCAGGTTAGAGTATCGGTACTTGTTATTGTAGATCCTACTGCTCTACTAACATTTCCTACTATGGAGATCACCAGTGTTGGGGAATTTATGGGCCATTTTTTACTTTGTCCAACTTCCCTTCTTCGTTATATTTCACTTGAGGTATGCGTTTTTTAAATATTAATTACAAATGACTCAAAAGTACTTATAATGTTTTCTATCATTTAACTTATATATGAATATCTGAAAGAAAAAGAAACTGCCCAAATGCAACAAAATGTTCAGGAACAGTTGGTTGTAGATACTTCTAATATTTCTTATGGGTTAAAAAGATTATCTTAGTCCTCGTATTCCTTGAATTTTTAATGAGT
The DNA here is from genome assembly GCA_963277665.1 of Viscum album. Taxonomy (NCBI): domain Eukaryota; kingdom Viridiplantae; phylum Streptophyta; class Magnoliopsida; order Santalales; family Viscaceae; genus Viscum; species Viscum album. Next base: position 1,990,708,763 of record OY728141.1, read on the forward strand.
TTTGAATGATGCCTGATATATGTGGAAGAAATTATGGATTGAAATTAATGAAAGAAGATATCATGAATTTAGTTAATTTTGAAGAGATCGGGCAGAGTGTGGTGCAGTTGTTTACTATGTAAGTAAATTGACATTTGAATTTCTATTTCATTAATAAAAGATTGTTATGTCATTGACTAACTATATTTTATTTTTAAATTAGGTATCTACACAAGATTCTTTTAAAAAATAAAACAACAGGAATTTACATATTTATAGATCCAGAGTACATTTCCTTAGAAGCCAAACATGTGAAGAATCATGAAAGAGTTCAATATATATCTGAGAGATTAACACAGATAGAGAATCAGTGATGTTTTTTTTCCATTTCTAGATAAGTAATAACATCAAAATAATTATAATCTAATGATCATTATATTGTCATTAATTATGAACTTTTTGTATTGTAGTGGTCCTTGGATGTTAGGCGTATTTTTCCCAAGTTAATGCACCATATATTGGTTTTTCTCTTTATTAGGAGGAGTGGATAAACCATTTTTCACCTTATTAAACTGGTAAGTTTTTTTTTATTTTTTATAAGCTCATTATGTTTAATTTTCATTGTTTAGACAAGTATTATTAGTCTATATATAAAAAAATGTAGTTAGTGGAAACATTTTAACAAGGAATACATGTCATAAAAGAAACCAACGAAAATAAAATATGTGTAAGTACAGGTAATTAGTTTTTATATTGTTGTTATATTTTGTTTTTTTAGTTAAATGTTTTATAACTACAGTTTCATCGTCAAAATGAACATGTTGAATGTGGTTATTATATTCTACGATTCATGTATGATATAATCACAACTGGGGAAACTACTGATTTTCATAAGGCTAGTTGTAATAATTTTTTTATATATATTTTTTGATATTATTCTATTTTTTTAATTTCATATCATTCAATATTATTGTAGGCATTCAATTATTCACAGCCTTATTAGCAATCTGATATTACACATATTCAATATACTTTTGCGAACTATTTGTTAATTCTGATTAATATTTGAGGTATGTATATTATAATATTTATAAATAATAATACATATGGGTTCAAAAACCTAACTCTTTTGATATATTAGGTGTTTGAACCTACTAATAATCAAATGAATGCTTCAACAATAACCAACAATGAGCATGCCGTAAATGCTGGAGTCGTGGGACTTACAAATGTCACAAAATTTCTTGAATTCACTGATTGTAGGTACGTGTATTTTAATTTTACTTTATAATAACAGTGTATATATAACTTTTTTGATTAACTAGATATAAGTATTGAAGTTTTACGAGGCATTGGATGATAAATATTGTTTAATTGTTTTTGTATATTGTGTTATTTTTACAGGGGTTTTGAATTTTTTGGAAGTGTTATTGTAATTATTTTATAAAAAAACAATTATTTATGGTGTTGGTTCTTTAAATAAACGATGCTGAAAGATTTTAAAAAAATGAACTTCGACATCGGTTTTATCTAAAACCGACGCCGAAAGGTGGTTCGATCTGGTTTTCAACGTCAGTTTTAGATAAAACCGACATCAAAAACTAGGTCTTCGGTGTTAGTTTTATCTATAATAGATGCCGAAAACCAATTCGAAACACCTTTCAGCATTATTTTTAGATAAAACGATGCTGAAAATCCTATCTAAAATTAGTTTCGGCGTCGGTTTTATGTAAAACCGACGCCGAAACTCTTACCAAAATTATTTTCGGCATCGGTTTTTGAAATACCTGTGCCTAAAATCATATTTTTAACGTTGCCTTTATAGACGTCAGTTTAAAACTGACGTTAATTTATGTTTTTCCACTAGTGACTGGATCTGGGTTACTGGGTTTAGGTTCATTATAGTTGGTATTGTAACGACCTGAATACGGAGCCACTAAACTGGTGCCCCATACCCAGTTCGCCACATGACCTCAAGCACATTTCCCCAAACTCCAGAGGCTGATGACTAGCAGCGAGGGCCTTGGTGAGTCATTGGGGAAACTATTCCCTCATTTGCTAAAGTATAAAAGGGAAAGGAAATAACAGTCAATAGTGGAAGCAGTAAACAGCACACAATAACTAAAACTAAACAGCAGAAGCAATGAATATATAGTAATTATGATAATGATTCAACAGGTACAAGTATCTAAGGAAAGTATTAAACACAAAAATTTGATGAAATACAACTGAGAAACAAGTGCTAAAAGTAAACAGGAACTCCATCAGCATTAGAAGCCTATGCTCGGTCCTATGCTCTCCCGATCCAACCAGCAATCGTGTACCTGAAATAGAAGGGCCACAATCACTATCCACACTTGCAACCATATAATCTATTTTGGCTAAAAAGTAGGACCCAAACAGGGTGTGAGACTAATCCCAGTAGGCAATCACCACAAGATCTGTGCCCTACTGTCAGTGAGCAATATGACAAAAGTAATGGAAATAATTTCAGTAGAGAAACATGAGTACACTAAATTAAACAATCCTACAAATATCCATTCATGTTTATTTATTAATTTAATTAAATCATTTAATTATCAACCATGAAATAAAGCAAACAACTCTATCTTCCCAAGGCATAGCAAGTAACACAACAGGAATCTCAGAAGACTACCTAAATAACAAGCAGTACAAAACCCAAGCTTGTTCTTTGGCTTGGAGGAATCGTCACAACCAACCAATCAATATTCACATTGACTCTATGGGTGGCTCATACTTTCAGACCCATCTAGTCAAGTAATCATACAAAGGCACAGACACTCTGGGGAGCTCTCACAGTCAATTCCCCTATGATCTAGTAACAATAGTTATAGACTTTCAGAGGAATCACTTACGTCTAATTCCCCCTGTAGTCTCGATACGTAACTAAGGAAACTCTGAGGAAGCACAAAGTCTAATTCTCGTAGGTCCTGCGAACGATACTAATTTATAACAGACTCTCTAGGGAAGCCCTTGATGTCAATCCCCTCTTTAGTCTACCGCACCAGGTTCACACAGCCCTGAGCAGTCTAGTCATGCGTAATCGACTGTCAGCAACCCTTAGTAAGTTCAACAACTACTTGGATAATAGCTAAAATGCATAAAAAGCATATAAACAGTAATCAATACATGCAATCAATTATATCAAGGCAGGAAATCAATGCAATGAGGTCTAACTCATAGGGAACCTAAGCCAAATGATGATAAACAGCCCAAACAAGGGAAAAACTCATGGGGTGATCCACAAACATGCTAAAAAGAAAATCATTATTCATCTAATAGCCTCAAGGACATAAAAAATCTAAGGCATATAATAATACAGGATCAAAACCCTAACCCGAGATACCCAAAACATGGAAATCTTGCACTTTTTGCACAAAAACTCAAAGACATTCAACATAAGGCAACAAACCACCTACCACAATCCTAGGAGATTGATATAATTGAAACTCGGCCCGTGAATCGTCCTAGAACAGAGTAGATCTGCAAAAATGTCTAAAACCTTCAACCTCAGATAACTCTCATAAGAGAAATAATCATGAAACGTGGCCAAAGAAGTACCAAAAACTCACTGTTGTGATTTTATTTCAACAGATGATGTTTCATTTGGATAACCGACGAAAGATCAGTGGCTCTGAGAAGATTCAGCCTCCTCGGACACTCTGGATGGAATTAGGCGAAGAAGAAGATGGAAATGAGGATTAGACGTGACCCCGGTCCGTTTAATGAAATAAAAAAGAAAGTACACGGCGTTTATTTCTGGAGTACATGGTGTGTACTTTCCTTTTCTGTACTCCGCTTTAGGTGGCCTCCAAATCACCCTTACATGGCCATGTGTGTGTCCATGACATGGCTAGAACATGGCCTCGAGCAGCAACAAAGTACATGGCGTGTACTTAGAAAATTTTCAGATTTTCCTCTTTTTCCCAAAAATGACCAGAAAAGAAAAAACATACCTGAAAAGAAGGTCTGAGTTCTTACAAACTTCCCCACTTAAATAAATTCATCCCTAAATTTCCCTAGTGCAGTATAGAAGAAGAAACCCTGAACCACTCCGACCACTGTGATCGCATATTAGCATCCCTCTCCCAAGTCTCGTCTTGTACGCAGCTGTGCTGCCATAGCACCCATACAAGTGGAACAGACCGGCCACGGAATACCTTTTCACTACGATCAACAATCCTAAAAGGATTCTCCTCGAATGATGTATCCTGCTCCATCTCAACCTCCTCGGGTTGAAAAACATGAGACGGGTCTGAGAAATAGCGTCGTAGCTAAGAAACATGGAAGACGTCGTGCATACCCTGATATCTCTGAGAAAACTGAAACCTATAAGCAACCATCCTGACTCTCTCTAGAACCTCAAACGTCCCGACTTATCTCGGTGATATATTACCCTTTCTCCTGATCCTCTTATGTCCCAACCTTGGGGTAACACGTAGGAAAACCTGATCTCCAACCTTAAACTCCAAAGGTCGTCTCCGCTGATCTAAATTAGATTTCTGTCGAGACTGCGCAGTAGCCATCCTTTTCCCAATCAACTCCACCTGTTATGTGGTCTCCTGAACAAGATGAGGTCCTATTATAGCTTCATCTCCTACCTCCATGCAACACAAGGGTGATCAGCATGGCTTACCATACAAAGCCTTGTAAGGTGCCATCTGAATAGTTTCCTTGAAAAATATTTATTTGTAGGAAAACTCTACTAGAGGTATATGTCTCTCCCAAGAACCTCCAAAATCAAGGATGCATGCTCGTAGCATGTCCTCTAGCACCTGAAGCGTGCGCTCTGACTGGCCATCTGTCTGGGGATGGTAAGTTGTACTCAGAAGTACTTGTGTACCCAAAGCCCTCTGTAGCCCTTTCCAGAAATGTGACATGAAGTTGGTGTACCTATCTGAAATGATAGTACTCAGAACCCCATGCAAGCGTACAATCTCAAGGATGTACAACCGCCCAAGCTCATCCACACTGAAGGTCTCCATAATCGGCATGAAGTGAGCAACCTACTTGATCATGTCAATGACAACCCATACCAAATCATTCCCTCGGGAAGATCTCGGTAACCCTGTCACGAAGTCCATTGCGACATCATTCCACTTCTACTCGGGAATGGGTAGCTGCTGTAAAATCCATGCTAGTTGCTGGTGCTCCGCCTTCACCTACTGACAGGTGGAACACCTCATGACAAAACCAGCAACATCTTTCTTAATACCTGGCCACCAATAATGGTGGTGTAGATCACAATACATCTTGGTGATTCCAGGATGAACTAGCCAAATTGAGGAATAAAAGTCTCTAATCAGCTCCTCGCATATATCTACTGGCACCCATATGCGTCCCTATAAACACAAGATCTCACCCTCGCCTACGGTCCATTTGGGAAGAGGGTCCTCTCATGATACACTTTCCCATTGGAGTAGGCCTTCAGGATCTGATAGTTTCCTCATTCAAACTCAGTCAAGAAGGGTAGAGGTAACAGCTATAAAAGAAATAAAAGTATGACCATGTTTGTTCTGCTCCTCCAAATGCATTTCAGAGAACAAATCCATAAGCTTCCACTCATTGCTGGCCTCCTGAACTGCATGTATCTGTGTCCTTTTGCTCAGTGCATCTACCACAGCATTGCCTTTCCCAGGCATATAACCAAGCTCGAAATAGAAAGACTGTAGGTACTCAACCCACCTCTGTTGTCTTAGATTCGAGTCACACTGTGTGAAGATATACTTGAGGCTCTTGTGGTCATTATATACCACAAAATTTTCTCCCAGAAGATAATGTCTCCAACAACACAGAGCATGAACAACTGCATCCAACTCCAGGTCGTGCGTAGGATGGTTCCTCTCATGTGTCCTCAACTGCCAAGAATCATATGCAACAACACAATCCTCTTGCATAAGCACTGCTCCAAGCTTCATGCCAGATGCATCACAGATAGCTGTATAACAATTACCTGGCTCTGGAAAAACTAGAATCGGTGTTGAAGTCAATCTCCCCTTCATCCCCTGAAAGGATGAATCATAGGCTTCTGACCAAACATACTTCACCCACTTCCTAGTCAAGCCCATCAATGGTGCTGCTAATTGTGATAAGTATTGTATAAACCACCTGTAGTAACCAGTCGGCCCTAATAAGCTTTATTCCTCAAAGACATTCTTCGGATGCTCCCAGGTGACTACTGCTCTCACCTTCTTTGGGTCTACTGATACTCCTTTCTCTAAGATGAAATGCCTCAGGAAGTGAATATCGTCCATCCAAAAGTGTCACTTTGAGAGCTTAGCATATAACCGATGCTCCCTTAGTGTACTCAAAATGATCTCAAGATGGGTAGCAAAGTCGTGTCGAGTGTGAGAGTACACCAAGATATCGTCCACAAAAACCACCACAACATAATCCAAGTACGAATGGAACACTCTATTCATCATCACCATAAAAACTTTTTGCGCATTCGTGAGACCGAACGGCATAACCAAATACTCATACAGACCATACCTTCTCTGGAAGGCTATAAGATGTATATCAGATGGTCTGACATGCAACTGATGGTATCCGGATCTCAAGTCAATCTTTTAGAACACTCTAGGTCATCAAAGATGATCAAATAGATTGTCTACGGCAATGGATATCAGTTCTTGACCGTCAACTGGTTTAGCTTTCGATAATCCACAAAAATTCGTAAAGTACCATCCACTGTCTTTGCAAACAGAACGGGTGAATCCCAAGGATAAGTAATGGGTAGGATTAAACCCTTTTCCTGAAACTCCTCTAAATTCTTCTTGAGCATTTGTAACTCAGGTGTATCCATCCTATAAGGAGGAATGAATACCGGTGACACTCCTGGGACAAGCTCAATAGAAAATTGCACATCACAATCCAGAGGAAAACCTGAAAAGTCTTCTGGAAAGACTTTTGGAAAGAGATTAACCACTTGAGGAAAATAAATCAGAGAAGTCCCCTAGTCATCCAGATATAATCTAGAAATCTGGGTTGTAACACCACCCAACCCATGATGCTATGGTCCAGATCTGCTCGCCTGGATATCCCATTCACCCTTGGGAAGAAAAGATCCGCCCTCGGGTGATGTAAAACTCACCCTCTGGTGATAGAAATTGACAAAGTCCTGGAAAGGAACTAACCAGTCCATCCCGAGAATGACATCATATCCTGTAAGCTCAAAAACATAGAGACTCCATGAAATACGACACCCACCAACCTCAAGGGTGCAGTCTAAGCACTGACGCACGTTAGGAGTTATAATTCCCAAGAGAGTGTCTAGCGTCATCATATACTCAGAAGTACAAATAGTAAGTCTAAGGCTTTCCACAGTATGCATAGAAATAAAGCTATGAAAAGCTCCTATATCAAAAAGTGTAGAGGATAAAACCAAGACTACTAAAATAGTACCTCAAACTATAGAAGGTCCAAGATCCTACTACTGAGGAATCTGCTCTACCGCAAAAGTCTGGCATGTACCGCGACCCTGTGTAGCGGCTTGAGATCCCTGATCTGAACCTCCATGAGCCTGACTACTTCGTCCACCGCCTCTACCCTGGCCCGAATCACCTGAAGAACTCATGCCCCTATCCTACTGCGGAACTGGTAATCCTACTCTTGTACGTTGAGTTGAAACTGATCCTCCTCCACTAGCCGCTGGAAGAAGAACCTTGCAGAAACGCTGCAGCTGACCCATCTTTCCGCAAGATCGGCACTCCACTGGGTCTCTCGTTCACTGAGGCTTCTTATGCCCATTTTCCCACAACGATATCACACAACTTGGTTTCCAAAAAGAATATACCGTCTACTATAAGGAATACCTCGCTTCCTCGAGTCACCTCGTGTAGAATCTCGGTGGAACTTCCTGCAATCTACCAAAAATGAATCAACCCTAGGTGTTGAACCACCCTGTTCCACAACTCTAGTCTCCCTCATATTTCTCTCCGTGATAAGCGCCTGGTTGACTATCAGAGTAATAGAAGTCAACTGAAAGACATTCACCTGTGATCTGATGTCCGGTCTGAGGCCTTCCTCAAACTTCCTCACTAAAGAAAGTTTGTCATTCACGAGAACGGGAGTGAAATACTGTAACTCTGTGAAGCGAGAGGAATAATCCATGACTATGAGAGTACCCTAATACAAGTTCCTGAACTCTTGGGCTCTGTTAGCCCTCAACATTTCCAGATAGAAGTAGTCGTAGAACGTACGCTGAATCTCGTCCCAAACCATAACCTGTTGGTGTCCTGACTGCAAAACCACGTCCACCATATTTTGGCAGAATCTCGCAGCATATAAGTTGCGAGCTTCACTCTCCTTTCTAGAGGCGTCTCCAGGTGCTCAAATATGGATAACATGGATTCTAGCCATGACTCTGAAGCCTGTGGTCCTCAGTCCCCTATTAATGTGGGAGGATGTTATTGCTGAAAAACTTGTGTTAGCTCTTCCATAGACGGGACAGGAGGTTGAGCTCCCTGTAAGGTCTACATGAATATCATGAAACCCTCTCTGAACTAAGTGTTGGCACCAGTGTCTGGAATCACTATAGGTTACATGTCTGGAATGATAGGCATAACTACTGGTAGTCCTTGGTCTGCCATATCAGGGGTACGGTCACTGCTTGGTTCCTGACGTGCAATGGGAGGACGTCTTGCTTCCATATCTATAAAAGGTCAAAATAACACCTCATTAATGACAAACACAGTTGAAACTTAAGAGATTAAAATGAAACCGGATATAAATAAAACTCTAAAGTTTGGGGAAAACATGACTACATGGAGTGTAGTACCACTACACGGAATGTTTCTTGAAATTTTACCCTGGGCGTGTACCTTGGCCATCCATGGCTATGTAAACCACCTAGATACACAGCTTGTTCTCAGAATACAAAGTGTGTACTATACCTTTTTCTTCCTAGCCGGTTACTCATACATGGATAGGAACACAGACTATCCTAGCGGGAAACTACATGGCGTGTTTATCCACTACATGGCGTGTCCTTAATATTTTTCTCTTGTCCGTGTCGTTAGTCACACGGACTGGTATACGGACCACTACTACACGGCATGTCAACATAGTACACAGCATGTTTTCATGCGGATTTTCCAACCCATGTATTCAGCTACATGGCTAGGTCACATGGCTCCTCTAAGACAAAACTACACGGTGTGTTCAAAGGAGACACATCGTGTACTAGACATTCCTTACCTAGCCCATGTTGTTAGCTGGTCGGATCCATGGGTTACTATACATGGCGTGTTCTGGAGGGACAAAGCATTCACTTGAAGGATATCCCTGGAATGTGTTGTTCGTGACATGGACGGATATGCAAGTCACACTACACGGTGTGTAAACTAGTACACAGCGTGTTCCTACAAGAACTTTCACAACCCCGTGTCCTTGCCCACACAGTCAGCGACATGGCTAAAAACTACACGGTGTGTATTTATGAAGTACACACCGTGTATTCTGGGTTTTTCTGGACAGTAGCCTCAGAACTACACTAGAGCCCAGAAAACATAGAAAAACAAGTGTTAGGGTGCCAAATTCCGATCCATGGGGGCCCATACTCCCCGCAAATCAAAGCTTGTCATCATAACAATGCATATAATAAGTAAACAGTATAAAAAACTCACAATCCACCAAATTTGGATCCTTGAGGGACCATAACACCTCTAAGACCAATGTTTTGCGTTCATGATAAAGAAGATCTAAACAAAAGACACCCTATCAACATAATAGGTATTAAATCATAGTAGCTATCACAACAGCATGCATAGTCTATCAAAAAATTTATCACAACAGCGTGAAATTTCTAATGCAATTTTGATTGCATGGAAAATGCATGACATGTAATTTTCTAACAAGTGCCTATATGATGCATGAGATGGCATACCCTCATCTCACTGGGTTGTAACAAGATAGAACCACAATCATATAAACTATAACAACACAACAAAAGTGCACCACCCAACGGTAAAATCAAGTAAGCTGTAACATTTTCAAAACTAGAAAACTGCAATATTCAAGGTAACCTGGCTTTTTCCCAGTACACATGTTCTAGAACTCCCAGGCAAAACTATTTTCCATTTACCTATTCTGTCCTATCCCTGTCTAATGTCTCTAAATAGTAAGTCAATAGAAAAGAAAGGAAGCTTCTCTGATACGACTTTGTAACGGCCCGAATTTGGAGCCACTCAACTGGTTCCCCGTACCAAGTTCGCCACATGACCTCAAGTGAATTTCCACAAACACCAGAGGCTTCCAACTAGTAGAGAGGGCCTTGGTGAGTCATTGGAGAAACTATGTCCTAATTTGGTAAAGTATACAAAGGAAAGGAAATAACAGTCAATAGATAAAGAAGTAAACAACACACAATAACTGAAACTAAACTGCGAAAGAAATAAATATATAGTAATAATGATAATGATGAATTAGGTACAAGTATTTAAGGAAAGAAGAAAACACAACAACATGATGAAATACAACTGGGAAACAAGTGCTGAAAGTAAATAGCAACTCCATCAGCATCGCAATCCTAAGCTCAGTCCTATGCTCTCCTGCTCCAACCAGCAATCATGTACATGAAGTAGAAGGGCCACAATCCCTATCCACACCTTCAACCATATAACCTGTTTGGGACAAAAATCCGGACCCAAATAGGGTGTGAGACTAATCCCATTAAGCAATCACCACAAGATCTTTTCCCTACTGTCAGTGAGCAATATAGTAAAAGTAATCAAAAGAAATGCAGTAGAGAAATAAGAGTACACTAAATTAAACAATCCTACAAATCTCCATTCACATTTATTTATTAATTTAATTCAATCATTTAATTATCATCCAATAAATAAAGCAAATAGAACTATCTTTCCAAGGCATAGCAAGTAACACAACAGGTATCTCAGCAGACTACCTAAACAACAAGCACTATAAACCCAAGCTTATTCATTGGCTTGGAGGACTCGTCACAACCAACCAAAAAATATTTACACTAACTCTATGGGTGGCTCATACTGGCAGACCCCTCTAGTCAAGTAATCATACAAAGTCACAGACACTCTGGGAAGCTCTCAACGTCAATTCCCCTGCGGTCTGGTAAAGATACTTATAGAATCTCTAAAGAAGCACTTACATCTAATTCCCCATGTAGTCACGATACGTAACTAAGGACACTCTAAGAAAGCACAAAGTACAATTCATGTAGGTCCTAAGAACAATACTAATTTATAACATACTCTCTAGGGAATCCCTTGATCATCAATTTCCTCTTTAGTTTACCGCACCATGTTCACACAGCCCTGAGCAGTTTAGTCGTGCGTAATCGACTGTCAGCATCCCTACGTAAGTTCAACAACTACTTGGCTAATAGCTACAATACATAAAAATAATATAAACCATAAGAAATACATGAAATAAATTATATCAAGGCAGGCAATCAATGCAATGAGGTCTACCTCATAGGAAACCTAAGTCAAACGGCGATAAATAACCAAAAAAAGCAAAACACCCATGGGGTGATCCTCAAACATGATAACAAGTAAATCATTATTCATCTAATAGCCTCAATCACGCAATAAATCTAAGGAAGATAATAATATTGGATCAAAACCCTAACCCGAGATACCCAAAATATGGGAGTCTGTCACTTTTTGCACAAAAACTCAAAGACATTTAATGTAAGGTAACAAACGACCTACCTCAATCCTAGAAGATCGATAGACTTGAACCTCGTCCCATGAATCCTCCTAGAATGGAATATATCTACAAAATGACTATAATTTTCAACCTCAAATAACTCTCATAAGAGAAAGAATCATGAAACGTGTCCAAAGAAGAACCAATAAATCACTGCTACGATTCAATTGCAACAGACGGTGTTTGATTTGGATAACTGGTGACGGATCGGTGGCTCGGAGAAGATTAGGCCTCCTCGGATGCTCTAGATGGAATTAGGCGAAGAAGAAGATAGAAATAAGGATTAGACGTGACCCTAGTCCTTTTAATGAAATAAAAAAGAATGTACACGGCGTGTACTTCTAGAGTACATGGTGTGTACTTGCCTTTTCCATACTCCGCTTTAGGCAGCCTCCAAATCACCCTTACACAGCTGTGTGTGTGGCCCTGACATGGCTAGCACACTGACTCGAGTGGAAACAAAGGACACGGCGTGTACTTATAAAGTACACGGCGTGTGCTTAGAAATTTTCTAGATTCTCCTCTTTTTCCCAAAAATGACCAGAAAAGGAAACACATACCTGAAAAGAAGGTCTGAGTTCTTACAGGTATCAATGGATGTCTAGTAGAAACCATGGGATCTAGATTATGGTTAACATAGATTTGGGAAGATAATCTTATGATAGAAACTGTGGATATGTATTTAAGAACATCATCATGTTTTTGTAATGAAGATATTATGTGGTTAACCCAAGAATCATATCCCAATATGGATATGAAAAGTGGATGTTGTTCTTGAAAAGAGGCACCAAGGGGTAATATATCTAAAAAAGAAAAATTATTATTGACTATATATTCACATGGTTTACAAAAAAGTCCTTTCTATGCACCTGATTTGACATTTCCAATGGATACATATAGCATTATTCACATTTTCTATAAAACATTATGAGGGATTTGAAAATAAAGATATCCCTAAAGAAACAAAATTAATTATTCTTATATTAAAAATAAATATATTTTAGTTTATTCTAATTGTTACACCATATTATTAATTATACATTATGATTTTAAATTCATATTTTATAGCTAATAAAATATATTCCATTATTTATAAATGGAACCTGGAATAAAGATGGGTATCATAACTCATTACTAATGTATAAATTTCTTGGATGATAAATTAAATACAAGTGGTAATGGAACTGATACAATTATGGATATATTACGTAATATTAATTATGTTTTGAGAAATAACCTTTCTAGAATTGAGAAACATGTTCCTCAAAATTATTCTCCTATGTTGGATCACATTAAGTGATAGAATCCCTCATCATTTGGTGGGAATAAAAATTCAATAGTATCTGAGCAATAGATTAAGTCTCTAGAGACTATATTTATTTCCTTAGGATGAGGTGAAAAGGAAAAGTTTATTCTTGTAGTGACTTTTCTAAAAGTAAATGATGATCAATGGTATTTTTTGATCCAAAATAATTAAGAGGAAGAGGAAATATAACTCATTGAATGGAATGATTTTAATAAGATTTTATTCAATAAATATTTCAATCATGATAAAAAAAAATAGAGATATAAAGAATGTTACTTATCTAAATGAAAAAGGTAGAATAATGTTTCATGTAGTAGTAAGATACCATTAAAAGGTTATTTATGTATGATATGGATTACATACACAATATAGATTGAAATAATGGCCATTTCTTTGAAGGGATTAAGCTAAGTCTATAAAGGGAACTGGTCTCTCAAAACATTTCTTCATACAATAAAATAGTTTTATAGGATATCAAGATAGAGAATGAATTTTATAATTATTATCGATTAAAAGGTAAGTAAGAGAATAAGAGGATAGAAGAGAAAAAATGGATAAATGGATGAAGGGAAAGAAGGATTTTCCCACATGTGATGATTGTTAAAAGAAACACCATAGTAATTTCTTGAATGGAATATGATTTGGCTTCAACTATGTTGAAAAAATCCATCTTTCTCATGAATAAAAGGTAATGGAGAATCCATCAAAGTGCAGTGCATTAATTGTAAGGATATGGGGAATTATTCAAAAACATTCCCCGAGAATCAAAGGAATATACTTCATAATAGACTAAAGGGTCAAGGTCAAGCTTATACTATTGAGACAACTTTGGGGGAATGATTAATATGATTGTGTATTGGGATCCAAGAAATATTTTGAAAAAAATTATTGATGATATTATCAAAATAAGAATTATGAAATATATAAGGATTGTACTATAATACTATTTAATTTAGGATATTAGAGCATATATTAAATGGTGACGATGAATAATAAGAATGGTTAATTAGAAAGTTGAACATATTTTAAAACACATTATTGAGGGAAGGATAACCCTTAATATTTTTTTGATGTTGAGATAATCATGTTGGGATAAATAGATGATATATATGGATAATGTAAATTGGATGGTACTGACTAACCTAGAACTAATTACCGATTTGGTGACCAAGTAGTTTATAATATCATTGAAGAAATTTGAATCATTTTTATATTAAGGGAATATATATAATAAACAATTTTTTACATAATGAATAAGTAATAATTCATGTCATAAATAAGGTTTTATGGTAATTTAGTTTATTACCATGTTTCAAGAGAATACATGATGAAGGTATTCACATGTTTGTCATGTTACTATTAAGAGCTAATTCATGTTGTTTAGGTGATTAATTATTAGTTCATTTTTCAAATTTAGTGACCTAATTTCTAAATCTTTACATCTTAATCATTTGTAAGCTTATAAGGTTAACTATTTATGAAGTGGTTTAAGTTCAAATTTGGATGATGTTTTCCTGATTAATGTGTCAGTTCACCATATGGACATTTATTAATATGGGATAACATATTCCAACCATTTATTAATAATAATAACTAGATATAAAAGGAATTAATTATTTTAAAATATGGATATTATGATCCATTAAAAGTGAATTTTAATTATTTAGGAATAAAAAATCATATTTGGATATTCATTTATTGGAGTAAACGATGAATTGTAAATTGATTGAAGCACACCAAAAGGAAAAAAAAATTATTATTAAATATAAATATATCATATAATTTTATTCCCTTATATTCATAGATATTAAAATAATTTTTCAAATTTAGTAAAAAGATCTTGAAATAAAATGTTATCATATTACCTACTTTTTTGATAATATCAATGACCTTTTTCACAACTATTTGGTTTAGGGTTTCATTGTTTTTTATGTTAAAAAGATAATTAACATTTTTGTGATAAATTATCAATGTAAATATCCAAAATTATTGGGATATTACCCATTTCTTCCATGTCTAAATATTCACTTCCCACCAATTTTCTCTTATTTAGAAACCTAGTATGAATTATTCCAGATGACCTTCACACATCCCTTTCTCTCTTATCAAGATTATTTTTTAATTACCCTTTTTATAAAGTTTGTTTCCAAAAAATGTATTTTGAAACATAAAACCTTTGATTACTAAAATGAAGATTAAATTTTGAGGACGTAATTCATTTCAGGGGGATAGAATGCAATACCCCAAGTTTTTTAAAAATGGACATCATATTTGATTGAGTGTATGAAACTCAAAAAAAGAGTATAATGGAATATAAAATCCCATGTCTTTATTATATATTTATTTATAAATAAATTCAATCACTATGATGGATTGTGATTCACCCAACATTGGGTTTAAATGAAAAATGATAATCTATAAAAACAATTATTTAAAAATGACCATTACAATCCAGATATTAAATTAGAGGGCATGTAAAGAAATAAATTATAAAAAATTAAGTTTTTACAAAAATTAAGTTTTTTTCTATTTATTAGAAAAAAAATATTCATCATTTAAAAGAAAACGAAATGTTTTCTGAAAAACTGTATTTTTTCTATAACGCAGTTTTGTCATATTTTGCATAGATAATGTAAAATTAATTTTTAAAAATTTTATATTCCTTATATGATAAAATAAAATTTATTTTTTAAATCATCATAATAAAATTATCTTATCGTGAATATTTGGTTTTTTTAAGAAAAGTTTCATATTTTGTAAATAGTGAAAAATAATGAATTTTAATTGAAAACTAACTATTTATTTTAAATAATTTATAATGATAAATTATATTTTGAATTGGTAATAAATTAAATTAGTTAAAATTTATATCAATTAATCCAATTTAGGTCATTGGAATAATTTCCATATTGAATTCTGATATTAAAACTTCGTGAACTTTTGAACATTTTCTCTTTAAAAACGTTCTTTCTTATCATGTCTGTGGGATTAGAATTATCTTAAAATTTTCCAAATATGTGAATAGAATTTTTAAAATTATATTCCATATTTTAAATCATCATAATTTTTATTTCATAATAATGTTATCTTAATTTTTGACCAAAATGAATAGTGTAAAAATAAAAAATTATTTACTATGGTTATGTTAGAAATGGATTTACGGAGGATTAAACTAAAAATATAAGGGTTAAAATGCGTAATAAAATTTTATAAAATGAATTTTATAGTTATATTTAGATCATACAATGTCTAATTTTCTATAATAACACTTTTCTACCCTTTTCATATGAAAAATGTGGGTACACGTTTTTCTTTTCAAAAAATACCAGTGTGATACTCACCTCACTTATAAATAGTCACCCACACTCCTCTCTAATTCACAACATAAAACCCTTTGGTTTTATACAAGACCAACCAAAATAAAATAAATTTGAAACCTCATCTTATAATTCCTATTTAGAGCAGTAATCCAACCTATTAAGTATTTTGGTGCAAACATAAGAAGCTTACCCGAATAAGATATAATGTTCTTCAACAAGTGTCTTTATTTTATTTCATTATCCCACTCCTCAAATTATTATTAAACCATTATGATATATAAAACCCATTATCTTAAATTTACTAAGTTTTTTATGTAAATTTTATGTCCTA
Source organism: Viscum album (assembly GCA_963277665.1). Classification (NCBI taxonomy): domain Eukaryota; kingdom Viridiplantae; phylum Streptophyta; class Magnoliopsida; order Santalales; family Viscaceae; genus Viscum; species Viscum album. Next base: position 1,990,725,408 of record OY728141.1, read on the forward strand.
AGACTATCTCCACTTTTATAAAATTAGTTATGAAATCATTATTCGTGTGTATGGAAGACTACCACCATGCGAACTGATGTCATTCATTTTTTTGTTACTGCCTCTAAAGGTTGGGTATTATGATGGATCTAAAGTATATATTTGATATTCATGAAATTATTTTTCCTATAAATTCATTATATCATATATATATATATATATATACCTTTTTAATTTATATTCCTTAGGAGATAAGATAATGTAGCACCTGTGTAGAGTGGATTACCGGCTCACAAAGTAATATGAATCGTCTTTCACAAATGAATAACATGGAAGTTGATAAGGATAATTTTAATAAATATATGTAATATACATGAAATTATTATGATATTAGTGAAATATGTATCATTCTTAAAATATAATATATCATTTTCATTCTTACACTGAAAAATTTTGGCATCATTCATGTACATGTTGACTACCACCTTCACGAATTGATATGACTCTCTTTTCATCACCACACCACATAAATTAAATTTATAAGTATATTTAAAGAAATAATATTTTATTTATGATCTTATTATAATTAAATTATTATAAAATATTACTTAAATCTTTTCCATAATGATCATTGACAAATGTAAATGTTACTCCTGTGTACGTACGACCAACCATCTCCATGATCGCAACATACTTTATCTATAAAAACCCACTTTAATTGTTAGTTTTAAGAGTATAATTGACATAAAAAATATGATACTTATTTCATTATTATTATTATTTAGTTTATGGAACTATATAATATGAACAATAACTGGAACCTTCATATCAAAAAATGAATGAAAAAACAGTGTGATTAACACGCGAAATAATGAAAGTAATGAAATTTTATTAACAAATAGGTGGTAAAATGTAATAAGAGGATCATATATGACATTATAAATATTATAGTGCTTCTGTAATAAATTAATAACATTCTTAAAGTCATTGTATATGAGTTTAAATTACTTTTAACTGAAGGAATGTGTGAGGTAAGGGATTCTATATCAATTTTCTTTCATTGAGGAACATCTATATGTTATGCACCGATTTAATTTGTATGATGTATACACTACCCATTTCAAATGTAATATCTTGAATAATGCATACATAATATTATATTATGTTTCAATTTTAATTATTTCATCAAATTATATTTTTATTGAATATTGACAAGTGGTAAGGGATTTTGTCTTAATTTTCCTTCATGGAGACATATAGTAATGTTATGAGCCTAATTCCATTCATATGGTGTATAATATGAACCTTTTACATGTACTATCATGATTTATTCATAACTCATGGTATTTTAAGTTTCAACTTTGAATTATTTCTTATAAGGGGATTTGATTGGAAAATTACCAATTGGTAAATGTTATTGAACAATCTCACTTTTTTTGTGATTGTTAAATGTCTCTTGAAACACTCACTTTATTATAATAATTTTTCAATAAAATTACATTTATCTTAAATATACATATTATTTTATTATGGATATGATTATTTCATAAATTTTATACCATTTTTATATATTGTTTGTACTTTAAAAGATATTTTATTAACATGAGAAATATTGATAAATATTTATCCTTTAATCAATACAGATATTTAATGATAAGTCATATTGATTCATGAATTAAATATATTATTCAATAAATGATGAATTATTTAATCCTGAAGTAATTTGTGGGGCCCAATTTTCTATAGCTTCTCAATGCATTTGGTCAGACCCATGAAGAAAATCAATTAAAAAAATTAAATGAGTTTCAGAATATAGTTTAAACTGTCTTCTAAAAGGCCTTGATTGTAAAGGTATCATGATTCTTGATATCATGTAATCCAATAATTAAGAATTTACTTCATTAATAATTCAATTATTATTATCCATGATATTATCATAATGATATAATCTATGGATTAATTTCGTTAATCCTTTATTGATAAAATGGATTGTATTTTCTGTTATTTACCTTTCCATATTGATTATTTCTTATCTATTAATATGGTATGGTTATTTAAATATAATTTGTGATTAGTTATTTAACATGACCTATTAATTATTATTTATTGATATATGATATCTTCCATTTTACATAATCCTTACTGAGAAATTGAGCTCACGCTTATTTTGTTTCATTTCCCTGGATATGAAAAGGAGATCTTTGAATGAGTTTTCAAGGATACAATTAATTTTATTTTTTTATGTACTATGTTTTATTTTAAAATCCTAATATAAAATGGTTATTATATATGAATATGGTTCTCCAAAACCGCTAAACTGATCAGTCCTTCAGGATTTGATTCTTTATATTTATGTCAATGTAATAAAGTAAGACACCAGATCTGAGATACTGGGGTTAAGGTAATTAAAATTTTAATATTAATAAAATTATTTACATGATTGAAATTTATTTCTAATTTTTATAAACTACATAATAACACTAAATACTTATGAAACCCCAAAACAATATTTATTTAATTACTAGAAAAATAAAATAAATTATTTTAAAAATACTAAAAGTAAAATAATTTGAGTAATTAATAGTTTTAAAAGAATTTTATAGATGATTACGACTTATTATTATTGTGTTAAAGTATTATATTCAAATTCCAAATTTTTATTTACATATTTCAAGTAAAATTAAATAAATAGTGTCAAAATAGACATTAATGAATTTTTATCAAAATAATATTTTATTAAATTATTTTAAAATCATAAAAAAAACATTAAAGTGTAAAACTAGGATAATATATTGTATAAAATATCATAATTTCCCCATTTATGATTCAATAGTTACCTTGTGAGTAAAATTATATCTCTTTAAGAGTAAATAATTTGTTACAATTTTTATGTTAAAAGAGGATAACTAAGGGGTTAAATAAAAAATATGTTTGAAAACACCACATAAACCAATCAAAATTTTATTGGTAGGTGGGGTGTAAACCCCGTACTATCTTTTATGAAACTCATTGTATTTTTTGTGTTATTTTGGATCGAAAAATTAAATTATTATATTTTAATCATTTAAAAAATTCCAAGTGTCCCCTCACTTATTAAAGGGGGGATATCCTTTCTATTCTTTACACCACTCTAAGAATTCAATCTCAAAAAAACCATAAAAAATTATATTCTAAAATCCACTAGATCAATTCTATATGTGATGGTATTAACAAAATATATTCTATAGGTCCCTTAAGAGCACATATAAATAGGTTGTTTCAATGAATATGTTTTCTCGTTAACCAATCACATTCTTTAAAGTTCCTTTCATACATCTTATAATTCAATTATATTATTTATGACAAATAAATTCAGTATAATAAGTATTAAAAAAATTATGGTTATTAATAAACCTTAATTCACTCTATTTCCATCAAATGGAAAGATAATGTGTCATTCATGCATATATATGGCTTACCATCTCCATGTAAGGATACAATTCACTTTCCACCACCATATTTCATGGATGTTTTTTTTTTGATTATTTTAATGTTTATATATGATAATTATGAAATAATTATACTTCTATAATCATAATATCACATAAAACTTGTTACATTCTAATCCAGTGGAAACTGATAACATCACTCATGTGTATGCAGGGACAACCACCTCAATGAAGTGATATAATTCATTTTTAATTTCCATTTTTACTTGGATGGTAACAATGATAGATTTAATGAATATATAAGATATATATGATATAATAATTATTCTTTAAAGGTGAATTATTATTTCGCTTTCTTTCATTTCATTCATTGAAAGTTGAAAACAGCATTCATGTGTACATATGGTTGACTGTCTCCATGAATGATGTAATTCATTTGCCTATCTCTATTTTTATGGAAAACTATAAATATGTATTTATTGAATATATATCATTATTATATCATTATTAAAATTATAAATAATATTTAACTAGTTTCAAAGTAGATGGACAAAAATACCTAACCAAAACATACATGAAAAACAAAGTAGATATCATGAGGTTCAATGGTTTTAATGAAGAATTGTTAATAAACATGAAAGAAAAGGTTACAGGTAAATAATATTTGGCTTTATATATATTATTAATTTGTTTTAATAGATTTATTATAAATAAATATTTACTACATATGAGGGTTGAATGCATACGATGGAAGTTGGGCCTGATGTAAGGGACTTTTATCTCAATTTTATTTCTCTGGAACCCATGTCGCATTCACCACTTTTTTTATTTTATGTCGCATATATGATGCCCTTTAATGTATTATATAATTATTATTATAAAATTTATGGTAATTTTCAAATCCATATATTTTAATTTCTTTCATGGGTCTTAAGATTCAAATGATACCAAAGCAGTAAGGTTTTCTTGTTATAATCTCAATATTGATCAGGATTTTTTATAATTAAGCCTCTAATGATGAAATATTATGTTCTCCCTCACAATAAACTAATGTAATTTCTTATAGTATTTTTATTTATTGAAAATATATGTTTTATATTACTTTTTACACACCATAAGTACTCAATATATTGAAAATATGATTTTTAGTAAAATTGAATTATTTCTCTCTTTAGTCAAAAACAAATTCCTTCTATATCCATGATTTATAAAAAACAATTAAATAGGAATTTTAATATTATAAATGGCTTTTTAAAATTCATTTATACCCATGATTCAATATTTATAAAAAAATTAAAATGAATCGTTTTGTCATATTCTTAACGCAATACTATTTTACATTTTTCAAAAATGGTAAAGGGATGTTTTTCGTTTAAGTTATTTGGAATAAATGGAATTTACCATCATAATGATCTCTCAATACCTTGAATATTAAATTAAAATATTCCATTTTTATATACAACTAATATTTTTCATAATATTTATGAAATTTTTATATTTTAAATAAATGATTTCAAAATGAAAATGGTATTTTCTTAAAGATATATTTTATTGATATTTTGAAGAATTATTTTATCCATGATAGAATCATTTGATGTTACATAAGTTTTAATGGGGATATAATCAAATACTACCATCCTTATTCATTATAATAATGGTTAATGATAACAAGATGTTTATGAAACTTGTTAATTTTCCATGGGTTATACTATTATGAAATTGTGGAAAGTTTATGTAACACATTTCTTTTCTTGGGTTCTAATATAATGAATGTTTTCTGATTATGTGGATAAAATATGTATTATTTTCATTATGTGATGAGTGGTCCTAGAATTATACATCCCTCTAAGACATTTGATAAAGATTTATATCTCTTTAGATAGAAAGAACTCGAATGAGGAGTAAACCTATTTTAGTAACATACACTATCCAATTTGATAGTCTTGGGTGTTATCCTTAACGTTAATGATGGTTTAGGGAGTGAAACCAATACACTATTATAGTATTGTAAGTTATCCTAAATAAATATGGAAACGATTTTTTATTCTTATGTGTATGTTTAAAATCTAATTCTTATTCCATTGTTATTCTCTCATGGCTCGTGAACATTGATACCTTTTTTATTCATGTCTCATGAACTACCAAGGATTATACCATGACTCAACATTTTTATATTTTATATGTTGGCTATGGTTTTAAAAATTTTATCCCATGTTCTTATACCATTATTCTTTTTTTTTCTTGTATGATAATTTATATATTCATTGTTTACCCTTACTGAGTAGCTAAGCTCACCCTTTCTTTATTTCCTTTACCTAGGATATGAAGAAATATTTCCACTATTCTATTGATATTAAGGGTGATAGTTTTCAAGAACTAACTGTGAGAAGATTTCATTCACTTCTAAAATAGATGTTTATGTGTCCAAGATTCCAAAAATATATTATACCTATATGATAATGTTGTGGATCATTATATTTTGAAATGAATATTCACCTAATAAGATGTAATATCTATGTAAGAAAAGTGTGATTAATTATTTTTATAGTTATAATATATCATAATAAAAATCAGTAATGATGTTTCGGTCAAGTAGAGTTTTACTATGAGGTTATATATAAAAACGCCATATAAGTTGTTCTTGACACTTTAAATGAATCATACCAACATTTTAAAAATAATATTATTCCATAATATCAATTATAGGCTAGCATATGAATATGATGTATTCCCTAAGCACCAATAATAAGGCATGAATACATCACATTTATTACCCTAATCTGAGACTAAACAACCATAAATCATAGATCCATATGAAAATATGTCATATTTTTTAAAATAATCCAACTATAAAATAAAAACCAAAGAACAACAATATTATTCCTAGAAAATTAGGATTTACTTATACATGGCTTAGTTAATCCAAGGAATATGGTCCAAACCATAACCTAAAAAAATATTTTATCTTCTTTAATGTATCCAAAATAGAAATAAAAAAGAAAAAAAAGTATTTTATACCACATTACAGTGCCCTAAATATGGTAAAAATCCATTTTGATCGAACCGGGTCACTATGTATCTCAATCATGCCTCTCTAGGTGTTTGTGGTTACTGAATAGCTGGGATAGTTAATGTATAACAATTTGGAAGATTTTAACATCGGGTATATATAACCATAAAAATATATCAGGGGAAATAATAATTAATATTAACCATAATACAATAGTATTAAATTATAGATAACATAGATAAATTCCAACGAATACAAAATTCCAAAAACATGTTGTATCAAAATGAAATTATATACAAGTCATACATTTCACATAATATAAATAATATCTCTAATGAAAAGACTATATATAATAGTGCGTAATAGTAAACAAAAGTAATGGTGACTACCACAACACTAGTCCCAAGTCTGATACAAGTCTCATCTTCTAACTTTGATCAATCTTGTAGATTTCATCCATTTATAAAAATAGTTCCCCTTACCAAACTTGGGTAATGAAAAATTAAGCATACTTAAGTACCAAGGAACCCATGCATGGTGTGAGTATATCTTTATAGGCCACCACCAATAGTGTCCTTAAAAATTATTATAAATACATTTAAATGATTTATTTGTAATAAAAATAAGAATATATGTACATATATATATATATATATCATCATGTTGTACCCCTACCAATCTACATGATCCCATGCCTATTTCAACTAGTTCTATAATTGGATGATTTATGAATTCCCTAAACATGCATCATGGAAGATTGATATATCAATCCTTTTATAATAATAATGTTGAACAAGTTACCACCAATAAATATTCTAGGTGAATTATTTATCAACATCATAACCCATTTTCTTGAATGATCCATAATCAGTATTATATTGAGGTTGAATGATGCCTCGCCTAGGGAATGAGTCATCACTAACTCTTGGTAGATGATAGAAAACCAAATATTATCATTAGTGGATAGAATATCATAGATATGCATCTCAGGTTGACAACACACTACCAATACACCTACTTATGGGTGGATTATGCACTAATAGAATCAATTATTGGGTAGATGATATACACTCATTTCCAATATCAATGTTTAAAATACAGAACCAAAACAATATATATATTTAGTAAATTCACTACCAATGTTATCCTCTTGGTGGAAAATATACCACTTGTACCACACCATAAGTGAATTATACATCAAAAGATAATTGGTGGATGTTGTACCATCATAATAGGATCTTGAGTGGATGATTAACCATTAGGAAAACTCTTATAAGGGGATGATTTACCTTTAATATGACACCTCGGTGGGATTATATACCACTAATTTGACATTCCAAAGTTGTTGAGGATCCACCATTTCATTTCCCCTATAGTGAATGATGGATCACTAGCACTATTATAGTGGATGATATACCGAAAACATACCCAGAGTGGTTGATATACCACTAATTCATAAAGGGTTGACAAGATACCACCATTGATCAATTTTAAGTAGTCTGGGCACTACTATATACTATTTATCCATCGAAAAATTAAAAATTTATTATTTAAAATAAATTTAATACATTTTAAATTATTAAACACATTGTGGTTTAGAAGCTTAATATGTTATCCTATTTTAAAGCCTTATTCCAAGTTTTACTCATCTAAATCCTAACATAATCTAATGAAAAACCCAACCAAATTATGCACTATGTCACCAAAAAGGCACCTAGGTTAAATTCTACTTTATAGTCACCTATTTTGGATCAAAAGTAATAGTTCGTTATTTAAATTCTCATGTTATATGGTAATTGATGACCATCAGTTGTTACATCCACCTATCATTAGACACTCATGCCCTTACTAGGCACTAAATACATAATAAGGATCTGAAATAACCTATTAATTATGATTTAGGGAATATTTTTTCCCATTTATCATATTTTATATAATGCATGATACATATTTATAAACTAAAAATAATCAAAGGGAATTACAATCTAGGGATGGTAAGATTCTAATGATCAAAGATATTCAACTAATTTGACCTGAAATAGAAATAATGAGGAAATATAGAAAAGGAAATATAATTATGAATTATTTATAATGCAAGGATAAATAAAAATAAAAAATGATAAGGAATTAAAAAGAGTGGTATCCTTATACCTAGGGGCCCAAAACAATTAACAACTTGTGAATTTAACCTTAATTGGCACAGAACCACTCTTAAGATGATAAGAAAGAATGAAGAATAATGGGTGTTGTTCATTGTTACTTGATAAGAAATCTGTTAGAGCCTCATTTTTGTCACATAGACTATTTAATTAATTTAATTATTTAAAATTAAAAAATGTCGGACAAATCTTATTGAGTACTCATTTTCCCTCCATCTAACCCACTATAAGGTCATATTTTACCTAGTGGAAAACATAGATCTATTGTCTTCCCCCATTGAGTACTTGGTACCAATATACTAGGTACCCAAGAACATCTTTTTATGGACAGGTGTCCAAACACCCATCCTATTTCCCCAAAATAAACCCATGAACCCCCACTAAAACCTCTAATTCTCATTATTTATTAATATATATAATTTTTAGAAATATTATAATCAATGAAATACGTAGTATTGATGTGATGTATTATATCATATAAGAACAAATATAATGGAACTAGGTATGTCACTTAAGAAATAAATGGTGCATTTTATTGATCAAAGTGAGAGGATTTTAAAGAAAATTTTATCAATCTTTATTAGGTTCTTGGGGATTATAGCTATGTACGTTATAATGTTAGGATCAAGAGGCATCATTTTATCCCAATATATTTGATTAATTTCCTAATATACTCAAGGATTATTCTTATGATTGAGAATCTATAAGGTATGGAGTTTTTAAAAACATGTATCATTAAATGTATATGGTATTTGAATAATATATAACTATAGTAGAATAGTAGCTTGGGATGTTTTTAATTTATATATTTTTATTAAATAATAAAGAATTTGTGATTAAATATAGGATGTGTTCAATTTATTTTACCCATTTTAGAAAAAATTTATATTTTTGAGGATGGGAAGTGTATTGTGTAACCAATGAAAGTGTTGAAAGGTCGTGGTGGGGGTGTATTGGGTACCTGATGTTTACAGAAAAATCTCACTGGGTAGCTAGTGGAATATTAATGTGTACCAAAGAGGTTTTGAGATATTTTTATAGAATATAAATGATAACATTGGTTACTATGTTTAAGTGTACCAAGAACATGATGTGGAATCTTAAAGGGAGAGGATAACCCCAAGATGGCCACTGAATAACTAGTGACCATACATCAAGTACCTCTTGTTCTATAGAGAATTTTTTTTAATTTTTAGATATATAAAATTTTTATAATAAATCATCACTCACCCACTACTAATCATTCCACTCAACTTGAATACAAATTAATTAAAAACCCCTTAATCCTCCTCCATTATCTATGATCTTAATATTGTGTTTCTTTTATAATTGATAAGTATATGTTAGTGGATTATTAACATTTATTCTATTTTCATATAACCTTCTATTTCTCAATTCTTCATTTTTTAATACTACTCTACCCTAATTCAGTTAATTTTTTTGAATTTTTCATATTTTTATATATCATGAAAATTGTTATCAATTAATCCATTATAATGGGTGATTAAACTCATATTAATATAAATTTAATTGTTCTTATCATTCTACAATATTTTATATAAATTTTCATGTGTCGTATGACTATGGTATTGATAATTTGGGTGCGGGAAATATGAATTTAGGTTTATGGGTATTGTGTGATGTGACAAGTTGTGTGAGGCTCATCAGAACCATTATGGATATATCACCTAAGACATATATATTAGTTTTAGTTGAGTTTGACTATTATATAAATGTAAGGTCATTTAACCAAATTAAATTTGAGCCTTTTGGGAGGTTAATTGGGCTATGTGAGGATATATATAACCTTATAGTGATTAAATTTTGGGTATTTAACCCTACTCCAATAGTGATAATACATCTATAAGTCATAATATTGATTTATTTTGTTATAGTTAATTAAATTGGGTTTATTGGGAGAGGTTACTCATGGTTTTAGTAGTGATAATCAATAAATGAGGGGTTGACCTAGGGTTTACAAGTATGGAAGGTATAGTTACATCCTTAACTGATTATTTTAACATTAAAAAATATGACATTTGAGATAATCATTGGATACTTTTAGAAACTAGGGGTGATATTTAGTGATTGAAAAATACTACCTACTAAGGATAGGTGATTGGATTAGTTATTAGGTGTTATGTTTATATTTTTACCACTAAGTTTTCAATTGATGATTTGTGGACAAGGGGAATTATTCATCAATGAAGTGACTATTGTGAGTTATAAATCATGCTTGTGGTGGTCAATATTTGTGTCATCGGTTTATGGTATGTGATTCACTTGGTACAGTATATTATTAATTGAGGGAAATAATTTTTGGATGTGTGAGTCCTATTTGTTAGGATTATTACCCAAATAATTATTTTTATGGTGTGTTGTGTTAATTTATACAAGGTATATTTATATTGACATTGACCATACTATTTTGAAATCTACTAGGGAGTTGGACATGCATGTACTACCTTGATTTTTTTATTTAGAGGATATAAGATGATATTCCCTTATTTTATTGACATGGAATGTTTATGTGATCATAATCATTTATGAGGATTATAACATTGGAAAAAAATTCATAATATAATGTTCTTATGGTCATGTTCATCCTTGTTGAATGCTTCTTTCATCATGATGTATGTCGTGATTATAGATGGATTCCATGTTTTCTCTATAGAGTGAAAAATAAATATTTACTATTATGGACAGTTCCTAGTGTCAATATAATTCTCATAAAATATTCTTTTTAGGTTGATTCATGTTGTAATAATAGATTTTTAAATCCCCATATAAATGAATGGGTTGTGGGGTTAAGTGGAATTTTTAATTTTGAGATAGTGGAAAGACTAGATTTTGAATCTAGCTTCATAATTAAATTTTGAGTATTTGAGCACCTATAATAGGTTTTTTATTCATGTTTTGAAGGTCATAACGGATATAAAAGGATTTAATAATAATAAAATGTATCCTGATGTGGCTATGATGTAGAGTGGATATAGCCTATAGCCACCAACTAGAGGTGGGATGGCCACTCACTAGTCAGTGGGATAGTCAAGGGCCAAGTTAGCTACCTAGACTCTCCAGCAATCCAGTAGAATAGTAGATTTTCTATGGTTTCCTTATATGGGTAAAAATTAAACATTCCACCCCAAAATTTTTAAGGGGGTTAACCTCTCTGTCCCATCTCATTTTTATCACATATAAAAGAGGTAAAGCCCCTGCATTTATCCCTTATTCCCCTTAATGTTGGGGTTTTCTAAAGGAATTTTTATAGTGTTCTGAGGTATATATTGAACTTTTATTATCTTATTCAATTCCCTCCTCCATATGTTCTAATTTTCCTCTATCTCTCTCTCTATTTTGGTTTCAATTAAGATTTGACCAAATCATGGGGGAATTGGCTAAATGAGTTGGGAATTCCATTATTCCTTAAAAAGTGAATCCCAAGACCCCATTTTAGTATAGTTTCTCATATGTTTGATGGATTTTTGGTTATTCGTGAATTTTTATAGGTTTTACCATAAATTTAAATTGAAATTCTTATGGAATCAGCAGTGCATGATAGTTCTTTTGTTTAGATGAAACTAGGATCCCACTACGGGCCTCAAGTGGGTTATTGGTTGTGATTCTATTGTGAAGAGGATTTCTAGTGAGTTTTTGAAAATTATTCCATTTTTATATAAATGTTGTAATTATCTGTAAATGAATATAATTAATTGATTATGTTTCCTTGGTGTGATTTAGGAGTCGAATAATGTAGGTAATAGCCAACGGTGTAGCAATGACCTTGGACATGTTTGGAAGTGACTAGACATAATTTTTTGAGATATAAAATAAATTTAAAAATATTATAAATTTAAGTATGTGGTCCTAAATAATTTACATAGGGAATAATAAATTTTTTTTATGATGTGTGTGATGTATAGATGTGTCATCAATGTCACTAGCCTGTTTTGTTAGAATAATTTTTTTAATTTAAGTTCTTCAGTTAATTTAAATTAAATGGTATTTTACCTTAAATTGTATAACTTTTGTAAAATTACTAGGATAAAATGAATAAGTTCTATGTCCCCTAAGGATCCTGGTTACTAGATTGACACAAGATATATTAATGTTGAGATATGTGTTAAGAGAATACATAGACACATGGACACCCCTAAGAGGGGCATGTAATCTGAGATAAGATTGATGTATCTAGTAGGTCGGGTGAATAAATTTGGGATGTGTTGGTTATGGGTAGATAGACCATAAAAATATTGAGAATAGATCTAGTAATTTGATGAGCTCGAGTGCCCATGGACATTGAGATGTGCTTTTACCCATCTATTGAAACTATCACCTGTAGGGTGTGCTCCTAAGGCTAGTGAGGCCATGAGAAGACATTGATAATGAAAAGGGAAAATATGTACTCAAAGCATCAGTAATTAAAACAAAATACCAGTTGTGACAATGGATACGAAATGGGTTTCCTCCCTTTTATATTGATTTAGAGGACCCTAGTGGGTACTCTAGTGATAGGTAGGCCACGAGTGCATTATGGGTGTTGGTAGAGATGGTAGTGGTTTTCACATTAGAACTCACACCGAACATAAAATATTGATGGGATATGGAAATGGGGATTAGGTATTCACAAACCCCCTAACATTTAATTATGATTTCACTTATTTAATTTTTATACCGTGAAAAATTCCTAGAAATGCTTCTTGGGACCTAGCATGTGGGCCTGATGTGATTATGATATGGTGTGGAGGCTGAAAAGGTAGATATTGGTATCTTTTGTATGAGACATATATTTTATAATGGAGATATGGTGGGTAACAAAATGTACTTACTGAGATCTGGTTTTGGGCCATATGTGATACTGATATGGTACAACTTATATTCATTTGCATCTTCATGAATTACTAGTATGTATCTTGGGATATAGCTTCTAATCCATGTGAATACATCTCGGGACATTGGGATTTCACATTAAGTCTATATGGGACACCCTAAATGATATGTGTCCATTAGATGTCTATCATTTCTAGGATCTATCTATGTAGACTTAGTGGAATAGTATTATAATAATTATTGTTATGAGATACCTAGGTCTCCATTAGGTTTTGATCAGCAAAGCTTGATGACATTATATGTTCATGATATGGATTCCTAGGATGCCTAGAATATTCCAATGTGACTAGGTGACATGGAGGATGACCCTTGGTTTTGTGACTTCCCTATATTTAGTGAGATTGGATATGATCTTTCTATTATACCTTGATTTTCAAGAGATGCTTAGTATTTTTGGGATCTAGTTGTTGAGACTTTCATTATGAATTGTTGTACTTTTTTTACTGGGTATTTAGGATATCTAAATTACAATATAGGATCTAGTATTAAATAGAGGCATTATAATCTTGATTTTCTAATAGAACCCAATTCACTAGCTTAAGGGGGTATGATCAATTGGGGTCATAGACCTATGGATAAAGAATGTTATGGGATTTGGTGCATGGGTTGGGATGATCCACATTCTATTCTCAAATACATTCTATAATTGATATAAAGAGAATGTTTTTGTTTGTTTGTTTTTTTATTTTCATCAGTTTATTTTTTCTGATCATTTCACATGAACATATCATTGATTCGTTGGATATATATAGGAATAGGTTTTTATTTCCATGTTGAGTTATGTACTCATAACTTGCTCAGACTTCCATTGTACTGGGGTACTTGGGAATACTCGTTATTCCTTATGAGTACATGATAGGTAGATCCCTATGATTATATGTTGATCTAGAGAAGGTTCGGTAGAATGGGGTGAAAGTATATAATAATAATTAGTGATTTCATATAGCCCCTATTGTATTTTATTTCATTGTATCTACATTTGTGATCAACCAATGGATGGCTGGCCATGTATGCTTATCTTTTATTTTTTTATCACATGTTCAATTTATGTATTATATCTATGTACATTGATTTTAATATATTTATGTTTATAAATGATTTTTCTTATTTATATTGTAATTTTTCACTATGTTATAGTGTTTGTAGTCATCCTTGGGTATCCTTATAGACCCACAATACTAGTTGGTAGCCTCTGGTGTATGGTGTGTCATGCTTGAGGCTATATGGTGGTCCGGTCCAAATACTATTTAGAGTGAGTTAGGTAAGGGAATTACAAGGTGGTATCATAGTTTTTTATTTTTCATAGTATTTTGGACCTAGTATCCAGAATATAGGATTGTGTCAGTACCTATGATAGATATCGTTCAGCTGCATCAGGAACACATATTCTAGTAGTAACTATAGGTTAGCATAGATGGGATTAATGATCTAGTTTTTGTTTTTATGTTTGATATTATATTCACTATGTGTGAGGATAAAAATGTTTTAGATTTATGATATATACTGGAATTTTGGCTCTTGGACCATTGGAATGAATCATGTTATATTGGATTTGGAATTTGGACTATAGAGGAAATAAGCATACCATGAATCATGATTAGGCACATAATATCCACATGAAATGTATTCCAACCTTTTCGGTTTTATCACTAATGAGTTGTTAAATTGTTAAATGTGTCTATAATTTCTCATAAAAATTTTTTCATATAAGTATCAGTTATAATTATTCTCAGTTTATCCAACCTGTATATGCATTTCTTTTTAATGGAAGGTCATATGGGTATATGATGATATTTTTGCAATGATGATGATGTATTCCCTTTTTTTAATGAGAAATGGAGTTACCCTATTATTTTAATGCAATAATTTGATGCTTCTTTATGAACCCCTTATGGTTCATTAACTTTATGGTTCAGTTACATAATATGTTAGTAACAACCTATATGACATTTCTCATATATATTGAAATGATATTTTACTTAACTAAGCCACTATTAGTGTTTTCCATTAATACAAATAGTCTAATATGATGTCATTGGTTATATAATTGATGAATAATGAGTTAATATTCTTGAGGGAGTAATCTTGTAGGTGGATTCTTAGTGAGAATCATTATCCTATTAGGATGATGGTTTGGAATTTGGTACCATATTGATGTGTATATGAGACATTGGATAGGGAATTTGGAATGTTAGATGTATGGTTATACTTGATAAAGGAGAACTATTGATTCTCTATGGTTTATGGTTTTGGGATACTAGATTGTAGGGATAGGTGGGATACCCTATTGACTATTGGGATATGACTAGAACCATAGTGAGTTAGTGGCTGGTATGATCAAGGAAACCTATGAGAGGTTTAATACCAAGATTCTTAGAGACATAGAGGTATAAACCATAGGTATATACTATATTTTGATATCAATTCACAATATTTTATTGAGTTTTTGTGACATAGGAATGATGGTGGCTTCAGGTTATGATAAGAAAGATTCATTGATTGGGTATAAAGGATTCTTTTGAAGGAAAGGACTATTCAGGTGCCTGGTCTAGTTGAATATAATTTTACATTAGAATATTGGTGCTAGAATGGGTGGATTATTTTGGTTTTAGTATGGCTCCAGATTGAGGCAAAGTGAGTTTTTGAGCATGGAATAAGTAAGTTCATGATTCTATAAAGGAGTTCCATGGATTCTTTAATCAAGTGAAATGGAAATTCCATATAGCATGGTAAGTGGTTTTGTAATTATTACATGTTTCTAATGGTGTTTAACTCATATGATTAGGATTTGCTTTTTCTATGGTTAGGGATGTATTGGAGTGTATGTATATTCATTTTCAGGAAATACCAAGGCAGTGAGAAAACTGGATACATGTGGTTATATTTAAAATGGAATTAGTGAATGGACATGTGTGGGATGGGGACCAATGGTTTGATGTAAAATATCTAGGATAGTTTCTCAATAGTTTTGATGAAATAAAAAATGTTCCTCCACAATAGAGGAGGTATCAAAAAAGGATCAAGTGTAGTGTCATGCCCAATCTAAGTCATTCCTATTCAGTTATTGATTGGATATAGATAATTGATCAACGTTATTGACACACATATGATATGGGAACCATTTAATGTCATAATTAAAGATTTATAACGGGATTAATATGGTGGGGAGTTCACCATCTGCTATTTTGGGGCATAACCCATGTTAAGAAGTTAATTTTTGGCTATTTTCATAGATGAAATTTACATGAGTCAGAAAATAGTGGAAATTGGTGTTTTTAGTTTGCATTAATTTATGAGTAATCTTATCCTCGTCATTGTCATGTTTTGTGATAGATGGGGTGTGAGAGGATATAGTTGATATTTTTTGTAAAAAAATTACAAAGAAACCCTTATGGTGGGGTGTATCCTATCTTCCATGGGAGATATGAAATCAAGTTTAAATGGTCGATGTTTTTTGTATAGTGACATAGTATTACCATACATAAATATTACATAATTTTGGATGAATATTTTGTACATTACAAAAATACATTCCTGAGGACTATAATAGTTAAGTGTCTTTTGAAACATGGAAAAAATATTCTATTCTGGTGAAATATATTAAACCTCTCCAATAATGATTTCAAATATTATTACTTATAACTAAATCCTTTTTTCATAACTTGGGTAAAGGAAACATAAAAAGGGGTGATCTTAGATGCTCGGTAAGGGTAAATAAAGGAAATGTGTAAGTATAACATAAACAAAAGGGTGTGAAAATTGAGCATAACATTTAAAGATCATACACTACGTATTAGAGATCATAATAAATATTGGTAGTTCATAATACATGAATCAAAAGGGAATAATGAAAACAATCCTTGAAATATTAACATAGGTATAAAACATGGAAATGTGGAAAACACGTACGAATATAAAAACCCTACATCAAGGTGGCCTACCAAGGCCTTTGTAACATGTTAGGCTTGGGTTAATCACCCGTGTACCTGCTTCAGGATTGGGATGCCCTCCCATGTACCCTCTTTTTTTGGGTTTGGGATATCCTCTCGTTTACTCTCTTGTTTTGGGATTGGGATTCCTTCTCATATAAATTCTTTTTTTCAGTCGTGTATTGTCCTCCCATATACCCTATTTTTTTGAACATGGGATGTCCTCCAATATACAGCCTTGTTTTGGGCTTGGGGTGTCCTCCTGTTTACCCGCTTATTTTGGGCATGCTATATACTCCCTTGTATGTTCTTATTTTGGGATTGTGATTTCCTTTTTTATACTCACTTATTTTGGTTTTCTTATTTCTTCCCCTATACCCTCTTGTTTCGGGCTTGGGATTCCCTCGCATATACCCTCTTTTTTGGGCTTGGGATGCCCTCCTATTTACCCTTTGATCTCATAAAACATTTATCAGTATCCAATGCATTGGAGGGATATATTGGTCCCAACCATATCATAATTAAATCATTAATACATGTTAAAAACAATAAAAAACATTCATATCATAACCCATGAAATGAAATGGGCATCATAAAAAGGTAATCATATCATAACCTTTAGAAAAAGATAAAAGTTTCCTAATCATTTCATCAAAATCACACACCATAAAAAACACCATTTTGAAAAGAATATAACACGTGAAAGAGAAGTGGAAATCATAAAGAACCTTCCATAAAATTATAAACAATTCATAGAAAGACTATAAATGGAAATAATGAATCACTTCCCCATAAATTCATGAGTAACATCAATGGATGTCATCTTAGATGGGAATTATTTTTTATAGATCTTTTAAAAACATTTCCTGTGGAAAATACTCTTTATTATTTTAAAAAAGATCTTTACAACATAAAAAAAACTTTTGAAAACCATTTTATTGAAAATAAACATGGAATATTATAAAGAAAACCTTGAAATCCTTTTTGAAACATTTTTCTTTGAAATCATTGAAATGGTGATTGAAATTTTTTTGAAAACCATTTCTCTTGAAAACATATAAAAGAATCATGAGAACATTTCTAAAATAATTATTTAAAAATTTATAAAATAAGATTCAAAAAAATTAAAAAACATTTTTATTTGAATTTTTATTAAAACATACAAAGATTGCATGAAATATTTTTTAAAACCATTTCAATTAAATTTTTTTGAAAACTTATAAAGAAATCATGAAAACATTTAAAATACCTTTTAAACATAAATTTTTTTTGAAAAACGTTTTCATTAATAATATATTTGAAAACTTAAAAAGTAATCTTTCAAAACGATAAAAGATTTTAAAAATAATTTCCAGTTAAAAAATATCTTCAAATATTATTTTAAAATAATTTTGAAAACATTGGTTTGGAAATAAAATAGATTTCTAATCCAAGAGAAAAATATGGCTATATTTTAAAAAACAAGTTATTATTTATATTAGGTAACATAAAGTGGAAAATGGTACTGATATTTATATATTTTTTGAATAAACATATAATAATAAAAATCATCAGTTTTCTTGAGATATGGATCCTTATATTTCATCAATTGAATCATAATCATAAACAATCTCAATAAACTATGATATTGTTTCAATAAACATCTTATCACTTTGTAACATTTAATCCCACTCCTCATGTAAGAAAATGAAATTAAATTAATATTTAAAAATAATTAAACGATTTATAATCATGATATAACATTTCATATATATTATATACACCTTAACTAAAAATATAAGTTCATAACATGGAAAGCGTCTCAAAGAAGGGAAATTGAGGCAAAATGACATTATCGATTTGGTGAATTTTGATTCATAAATCTCATGAAATAAATATCATAGAATTTATATGTAAATAGCCATATATTTAATTATAAAAACATATAATTCATCCAAGGTAAGTATACACACCACTCAAAAGTAATGGGTGGTGAATAAAGCATGTATCTTATAGAAATAAAAATTGAGATGAAATCCCCTCACCTTATGTCTTGACACTTATTGTTCTCATTAAAACCTCCTGTATAATAAATATAAATTAGTTATAAATATTTTACATAATAATATTATTATATCTAATATGACATATGGATTTATTATCACTTTATATTAACCTCTTTTTAGCAGTTTCATGTTAAGGTTACGCTTTGGGTAATATTCACCTTGTTTTTCACTTTTGTCTGACCTTGTTATATTTTTTTGTCCTTATACATATATCATGACATCCAGAATGTAAATAATGATATAAATATAATTTATATTCGATATATTTTTTATTATAAAAATATATGTAGAATAGATGTATAAAAATAGAATACACCATTTCTGGAGACGGTAAGTCATACGTATGCATGTATGTTGTTTCCGTTTTATGATTTTCATATTGAAAGAAATAAAGTACACATAATATATGTATGTATATATATATCACTATTCCAGTAGTACTATTATATAATATAAATCATGAAACAACCCATGTTTATCTAAAAAAATAGAAATTCATGGAAATTTTTTTTAAATTGGTATTATTAATTATCCTTTAAAGCATAACTTTTCTACTTCTATGTTCTGAATTTCAAGAAACTTTGATCTAAATTTGTGTTCAGTGTGTTATTTAGAGTCTATTGAAACCAACTTGTTTTTTTAGTGAATAGTTACATACCCTTATGAATAGTAATATGAATAGTGATATGACCCTAATGAATAGTAAATTTTATTATTATTTTATTATATTATAGATTTAAGATAATAGCATACAGGTTAAGTTTTCATTGTGATATAGAAGTAATTACAAAATTATAATTGTTAATTTTTGAATTAGGTATGATTTTATTTAAAAATTAAATTATTAATATTTGGAAATTTATTTTCAAAAAATGGACTTCATTTTTGAATTCTACAGGTCTAAAAATGGTTTCGGTAAATTTTTTGGATTTTTCTAAAATTCTTTAATTTTCGATGAATAGTAAAATACGTTAAAATACCGTATAATCAATTATAAGTAAAATTCACTATTTATGACATCATAAGTGATGCAAGGCCACTTTTTTAGAACTCACATGACATTATTACTATTTAGGGTCACTTGCATTGAGATTATTAATAGTCTTGATAAAAATATTATAATAATGATTAAAATAATATAAAATACCTCCCCTCCTCCACTATAAATACCACCCTCACTCCCCTCTTCCTCCCACACCTCTCAAGCCTTGATCCATGCCTAAGTTCTGCCCAATACTCCTCCAAAGGTTCTTCCCCACGTCCTAGAGCTTTTGGTCTCACCAAAAGACCAGAACCTAAGCCCTTAAGAAGGATCTCAAGGAGAAGAGATCAAGAGGTAAACAACCTCTTTTATTTTCTTTCTTTTCTTTCATTTTATGTTATTCTCTTCATTTACCTTTGGAATTTGTTGGGATATTTCATCATATATCCCCCCATACTATCCATATTATGTATGAATTATGAGATATTCCATTCATCTCATCGAACTATTTTTATGAAATTTTAAGAGACGTCGTTAGGCTGTCGATTTTTCGTGAGAAATTATTATGTTTTATTTTATTTCAAGATTCCTTTCTTTTCATCTTATTTCCTCACCTAATATTAACAAAAAAGCATGAACTATCTAAAATATTGTATATTCTGGATGTTCTCAAGTTTATGGAAAATCCCTCCTCAATATTCTTCTTATCTCCCACTTATTTAAGGAATTTTCCATGATGTGTCGAATTACCGACATCATAGATGATGTAATTTCAATTTCCATTAATTATTTCAAGTCATGTCATGAAACCATTTACATGGTTGAACCAGGTTATAATATATGTTTTATGACTCACCCTTAGTTCTGGAATTCTTTTGTACTCATGGTTCAAATTTATAAGACAAAACGAGGTTGTTATTATCAAAGAACCACAAAAAGGATCTAAACGAACATCATTAATGTTATAACTTATGAATAATTCTCATGTAATAATTTAAAATTATTAATGGAATGATTTATGTTACTGGTTATATAAAAATACTACTCCATTACAATTCTGGAGTTTCACTTCCAATCAACAAGAATGTCCACCATGAACCAATCATATAAATCATGTAAAGAATTCAACCAAAAAACAGTGCTAGGGGGAAAATACTAACAATTAAGGGTGAAATGATGTTATGAAATGATCATATAAGAAGTTATAAACATGAACATGTTTCTATAAAATATTAACAACACTCTTTTAACCATTATAAAGGAGGTTTAAACAAGTTAGAAGTAAGACAACCCTGAGGTAAGGGAATCGTTAACCCGATTTCCGTTCTTTGGGTTACCCTTATACTTCATTATTTGTGTTCTATTTAAATTGTTTGTATGATGGGTTTTGTTTATATTATGTTTTATTATATATAAAAACTCTATCCACTCTTTTAAGTCTCTCTTCAATTGTATGATTTTTATAAGGGGCCTTTCTTTAAAAATCCTCTTTTAAAATTTGGTTTTACGAAATTCCAAAGTAATGTTTTTATGGAATTATTCCTATTGTATGATTATGTTTTGGTTCTTGGGAATTATTTATGATGAAGTGTGGGACCTATATCTCTCTCCAATTCATTGGGTATGATTAAGTTGGATGTCGGCCGTATGGTTACTCCAATTGTAACTGTGATGGTTACACAAAGTAAGGTAGCTATGAGGGTTACAAATTATAAGGTAGCCAAGAATGGTTACAAGATTATGTAAGTAATTCCCCAAAATTACTTTATGATTATATTTATGTTCTCTTGTTTTTTGTGGATTTTGGGTAAATCTCATGTTACAAAAAGTAAGTATATATGGGTGACAAGCATGTCTTTGGAAAATGTTTTCATACGTTACAAGTATTCATAGACTAATGTGCTCTTTCCTTATTTTTCATCCCTTACTGAGCTTTTATGCTCATCCTAATTTTTTAAATGATTTTTAATAGGTTAATGGATGTTTAATAAAAGGAAGGAAGACACGTTAAATGTTGAAGAATTTCCAAGGAGTCCTGTTTTAAGTTTTAATGTCTTATAATTTGAAAAAAATGGAAACTATTTTTATGGTATCCACTCTGTAACAATGTGTAATGTTATGAATTTTTTGTCCTAATTCTCTAAATATCTAAACTTGATAATATCCTCAATGTAAAATGAAGTTTTTTCTTGACTAAATTCAGGATTATGTATGTAATAAGGTCAGGACCTTATAGTTGGTATCAGAGGATGGTTTAGATAACTTTAGGGGTTAGGGTGATGTTAATATAATACCATAAATGATTTTCACTATATGTTTAATTTGTTATAGAATTTAAAGATTACCATGTTGGTTTATCTAAGATATTTTTGTTCAGAATGGTTGTACGCAGAAGGAACAGGGATGCTGAAGAGGAGAGGAACTGACATAATTACATACTTTCGGAACCATAGCCTGGAATGTTAGGGATTGGAACTGAGCAGTTTGTGACAGTAATGGCTTAGATAATGTAGGCAATAAATGGTGGTGGAATCCATGAAAGAGGACCAATAGAGGTACCACAATAGAACATGACAGTAGTGGAACATTTTATGAGACAATATCCTCCTGCATTCAATGGATCTTCTGACCCAGTAGCAGCTGAAGGGTCGATCAAATCCCTTGAAAAGATATTTGATGTTATGTTATGTTCAGACAATCAAAAGGTAAGTCTTTACATTTATCGTTTTCAAGGGGAAGTTGATCAGTGGTGGTCAATGGTAAGGAATATCAATGGTATAAAGGATTTTGATGCCTTAGAGTGGGATGAATTTTAAAGTCTTTTCCTTGAAAAATATTTTCCTAAGGTGGTGCGTCTTAGAATGGAGAAGAAATTCCTTGAATTGAAACAGAAGGAGGAAGATTCAATGGCTGTGTATGAAGAAAACTTCACCCGACTGGCGAGGTATGTACCAAATCATATTCTGGATCTTGATAGCAAAATCAACCGCTTTTACTCAGGTCTAAATCAAAGGTATTGAAGGGTGTTGGTCTCCCGTGAATTTAAAAGTTATGAGAAACTTTTATGATGTGCTGAGAAGGTAAAGATGGAGTTTGCTGATGATCATGTGCATTTTGGAAACAAAGAGAAGAAGAGGTCCAGTTGGCAAGCAATGGGTAAGAATAAACCAATGAAATCTGATGGTAAGAAAATCCAATTTTCAGTTTGTGAAAGGTGTGGAGAGAAACACCCAAGGGAATGTCTTATCAAAACAGGGAAGTGTTTTAAATGTGGTAAGTTTGGACATATGGCCTGATATTTTCAATGAAAATGATCCTACGAATAATCCTGATAAGAAAACTCTAAAGTTTTTTAAATGTGGTGAGATGGGTCACTAGGAAAATGTCTACCTAAAGAGAGATCTGAATGATGCAAAGAAGCCAGACTACAAGCATAAAGGATTAGTGAGATCCTTTGCGACTACGTCAGTAGATGTTGGGCCATCCAATGAAGTTGTATCAGGTACTTTGTCTGTTCACTCAGATATTGCTAAAGTTTTTTTTGATATGGGGTCTACACATTCCTTCATCTCTGAGAAATATTCTGGTAAATTGGAAATATCACCTCAAAAAATGAGACATGAACTTGTTGTTAAAACACCAGGGGAAATGTTATAGAAAAGAGGAATTATAAAAATCTTTCTATTGTGTAGTGTGGAAAGACTTTTCCTGCAAACCTTGTTGTTTTACCCTTAGTTGAGTTTCATGTTATTCAGGGGATGGACTGGATTTTTTATTATCATGAAAAGATTAATTGTAGAGCTAAAGAAGTGGTTTTTCAGAAAGAGTTTCAGTTTATATACAAGAATGAACTCATACAATTGATAACATATCAGGAAGCTGAGAAAATATTGAAAGATGGAAATTAAAGTTATTGAGTTCATGTTGTTGAAAGAAATGGAACTATTCAAATTAATGATGTTCCAGTGGTAAATTAATACCTTTATGTTTTTTCTGATTAGTTACACAGTGTCATACCTGATCGATAAGTCGAATTCACAATTGACTTAGTTCCTGAAGCTAGGCCAATTTCAAAACCCCCATATCATATGGCTCCAATAATACTTCTTGAATTGAAAATTCTATTGCAGGAATTGCTTGAAAAAGTCTTCATTCGTCCTAGCACTTCACCATGGGGATCCCCTATTTTGTTTTTTAAAAAGAAATATGGTTCCGTGAGACTTTGCATTGATTACAGAGCTTTGAATAACATCACTGTTAAAAACAATTATCCTTTTCCTCATATTGATGACTTGTTTTATCAGCTTCAGGGAGCTCAGTACTTTTCCAAGATTGACTTGAGATCTGGATACCATCAGCTGAAGGTGAAGGAAGATGACATCCTGAAAACAGCCTTTCGTACTAGATATGGGCATTATGAATTTTTTGTTATTCTGATTGGATTAACTATTGCACCTGCTTTATTCATGAATCTTATGAATAGGGTATTTCATGAGTTCTTGGATAAGTTTTTGGTTGTATTTATTGTTGAAATTCTGGTATTTTCTAAAAACAAGGTGGAGCATGAAAAACATCTAAGGGTTGTTTTACAAACATTTAAAGAAAAGAAACTATATGGAAAATTCAGCATGTGTGATTTTTGGTTGCAACAGATTTCCTTTATTAAGAACATTGTAAATAAAGATGGAATAACAGTTGATCCTTCCAAAACAAAAGTATTTTATGAATGGCCAAGACCCACAAATGTTATAGAGATTGGTAGTTTTCTAGGCTTAGTAAGTTATTACCGATGGTTTTTTAAGAACTTTGCACGGTTATCTAGCACGATAACTAAGTTAACACGGAAAGGGGTTAAATTTTTTCGGATAGAGGAATGTGATGTTTGTTTTCAGGAACTGAACAAGGGATTGGTGAATGCTCCAGTTTTGGCCTTACCTTCTCGGAATGGTGAGTTTGTAATCTACAGTGATTCTTCTTTGAAGGGACATGGTTTTTTTTGATGTAGAATGATCAGGTAATTGTCTATGGTTCGAGACAACTTAAATATCATGAGCTAAATTATCCCACACATGATTTGGAATTGGCAGCTATGGTTATTGCTTTGAAAATTTAGAGGCATCATCTATACAGAACCAAAATCCAAATATATACATACCATAAAAGTATAAATTATATATTCACTCAGAAAGAATTAAACATGAGGTAGAGAAGATGGATAGAACTGATAGAGGATTATGACTGCACGATCAATTACCATCCTGTAAAAGAAAACAAAGTAGCGGATGCCTTATGTCGGAAACATCATGCATCATTATCCATGTTACGTTTGGAACATGATCCCTTGATTAATGATTTGATGTATTTTGGATTAGAAGTTATTGGTGCATGGAATACCTCTGTTATGTTTCAGGTTTCAGTGTAGAATTTGTTGACAAACAGAATTAAGCAAACGGAGAAGGAAGATCATGAGTTGCAGAAAAAGGTATAATTGGTCAAAATGGGTAAGTTTCCAGAATTTAATCTTAATAATTATTGTGTTTCAAGATTTTGAAAAAGGTTGTGTGTGCCTTGTGATTCCCAGTTGAAGAAATAATTGTTCTGTGAAGTTCATATTTCTCCATTTTCCATTCATCTTGGCAATACTAAGATGTACAGAGACCTTCGAGAGTATTATTGGTGGGATGGAATGAAAAGAGATATTGCTGATTTTACCATGAAATGTTTGACATGTCAACATGTTAAAGCAGAGAGGAAGTTACCGAAGGGGATGCTTCAACCTTTTCCAGTGCCAGAGTGGAAATGGGAGAATGTATCCATGGACTTTGTGCTGGGACTACCAAGGACTTCTCGAGGTAACAATGTGATTTGGTTTATTGTTGATCGGCTAATAAATTCTTCACATTTTCTTTCTATTCGAGATACAATGACTTTGGATCAGCTTTTTCGATTGTACCTCAAGGAGATTGTTAGGTTACATGGATTTCCTCTTTCCATTGTGTCTGATCGAGATCCCAGGTTCACTTATAAATTTTGAAAGGGACTTCAGAAGTTGTTGGGGACAGAATTAAATTTAAGTACATCTTTTCATCCTCAATCAGATGGGCAGTGAGAACGAACGACTCAAACCTTGGAGGATATGCTTCGAGCTTATTCAATGGAATATCAGGGAATTTGGGATCAGAATCTTTCATTATTTGAGTTTTATTATAATAGCAGTTTTCATTCTAGTATTCAGATGGAACCTTCTGAGGCCTTGTATGGAAAGAAGTGTCAGACACCTACGTTTTGGGATGAAGTCAGTGAAAGAAAATTGATGCGAACAGAATTAGTTGAAAAAGTGGCTAAGAAAGTGAGGATGATTCAGCAGCACATGAGGACAGCTCAGAACATGCAGTAAAATTATGCAGATAATAGAAGGAAAGACTTCTCTTTCGAGGTAGGTGACCATGTTTTCCTTAAAGTCTCTCCTTGTAAAAGTGTTATGCGTTTCTGTAAGAAAGGAAAGCTAATTCCACGGTTCATAGGCCCTTTTGAAATCTTGGAGAAAGTTGGAACAGTTGCATACTTCATAGCTTTTCCATGGAGTTTGTTTCTGGTACACAATGTTTTTCATGTTTCGATGTTGAGAAAGTATGTGCTAGATTCATCAAATTCCTTGAGCCCAGAAGTAGTTCAGCTGGAAGAGAATATTTCTTATGAAGAGAAACGAGTTTAGATTCTTGATCAAAGGGAACAGGTATCACAGAATAAGGTAATCTACCAGGTAAAGTTTTTGTGGAGAAACCACATGGTTGAAGAAGCAACATGGGAGTCTGAAAATTCTATGAGGGAAAGGTACCCACAGTTGTTTAATAAGTAAATAAAATTGCGAGGACACAATTTCAAGAAAGTGGAGATAATGTAACACCCCATGTTTTTCTAAAAATAAATAGAAATGCATGGAACTTTTTTTTAAATAGATATTTTTAATTAGCTTTTAAAACAAAAATTTTCTACTTCTATGTTCTGAATTTCAAGAAACGGTCATCTACATTTGTGCTCGGTATATTATTTGGAGTCTATTAGAACCAACTTGTTTTTTTAGTGAATAGTAACATACCCTTATGAAGAGTAATATGAATAGTTCTATGACCCTAATGAATAGTAAATTATATTATCATTTTATTTTATTAAGGCTTAAATATAATTGCATGTAGGTTATGTTTTCATTGTGATATAGAAGTAGTTACAGAATTAAAATTGTTAATTTTTGAATTAAGTATGCTTTTATTTAAAATTAAATTAATAATATTTAGAAATTAATTTTCAAAAAATGGAATTTATTTTTTAATTCTACACATTGAAAAATGGTTTGGTTAAATTTTTAGGATTTTTCTAAATTTCTTTAATTTTCGATGAATAGTGAAATACGATAAAATACCGTATAATCAATTATCAGTAAAATTCATTATTTATGACATTATAAGTGATTCAAGGCCACTTGGTTCGAACTCACATGACATTATTACTACTTATGGTCACTTTAATTGAGATTATTCATAGTCTTGATAAAAATATTATAATAATGATTAAAATAATCTAAAATACCTCCCCTCCTCCACTATAAATACCACCCTCACTCCCCTCTTCCTCCCACACCACAAAAGCCTTGATCCATTCCTAATTTCTGCCCAATACTCCTCCCAAGGTTCTTCCCCACTTCCTAGAGCTACTGGTCTCACCAAAATACCAAAACCTAAGCCCTTAAGATGGATCTCAAGGAGAAGAGACCAAGAGGTAAACAACCTCTTTTATTTTCTTTCTTTTCTTTCATTTTATGTTATTATCTTCCTTTCCCTTTGTCATGTGTAGGGATATTTCATTAAATATCCACCATTAATTTCCATATTATGTATGAATTATGAGATATTCCATTCCTCTCATTGAACTATCTTTATGAAATTTTAAGAGACGTCGTTAGGCTGCCGAATTTTCGTGAGAAATTTATCAAGTTTTGTTTTATTTTAAGATTCATTTCTTTTAATCTACTTTCCTCGCCTAATAATAACCAAAAGGCATTAAATCTCCAGAATCTTTTATATTCTGTATGTTCTAATGTTTATGGAAAATTCCTCATCAAGTTTCTTCTCCTCTCCCACTTATTTAAGGAATTGTCAGTGAAGTGTCGAATTACCGACATCGTGGACGATGTAATTTCAATTTCCATAAATTCATTCAAGTATGGTCATGAAACCATTTATATGGTTAAACCTGGTTATAATATATGTTTTATGACTCACCCATGGTTATTTAATTCTTTTATACTCATGTTTCAAATTTATAAGACAAAACGAGGTTGTTATTATCAAAGAACAACTAAAAGGATCTAAACGAACATCATTAATGTTATAAATTATGAATCATTATCATGTAAGAATTAAAAATGATAAATGGAATAATTTATGTTACTATTTATATAAAAATACTACTCCATTTCAATTTGGGATTTTCAATTCCAATCAACAAGTATGTCCACCATGAACCAATCATATAAATCATGTAAAGAATTCAACCAAAAAACAGTGCATGGGGAAAAATACTAACAGTTAAGGGTGAAAAGATGTTTTGAAATGATCATATAATATGTTATAAACATGAAAATGTTTCTATAAAATATTAATAACACACTTTTAACCATTATATAGGAGTTTTAAACAAGTTGTAAGTAACACAAACCCGAGGTAAGGGAATTCTTAACCTGATTTCTATTCTTTGGTTTAACCTTCTACTTCATTATTTATGTGATATTTAAATTGTTTGTATGATGGGTTATATTTATATTATGTTTTATTATATATAAAAACTCTATCCACTCTTTTAAGTCTCTCTTCAATTATATTATTTTTATAAGGGTCCTTTCTTTAAAAATCCTCTTTTAAAACACGGTTTTACGAAATTCCAAAGTAATGTTTTTATGGAATTATTCATGTTGTATGATTATGTTTTGGTTCTTGGGAATTATTTATGATTGAGGGTGGGACCTATATATCCCTCATATTCATTGGGTATGATTATGTTTGAGGTCGGTCGTATGGTTACTCCAAGTTTAACTGTGATGGTTACACAAAGTAAGGTAGCCATGAGGGTTACAAATTATATGGTATCCAAGAATGGTTACAAGATTACGTAAGTAATTCCCCAAGAAACCTTTATGATTATATTTATTATCTCATGTTTTGTGTGGATTTTGTGTAAATCTCATGTTACACAACGTAATTATATATAGGTGACAATCTTGTCTTTTGAAAATGTTTTCATACGTTACGAGTATTCATGGACTAATGTGATCTTTACTTCTTTTTCATCCCTTAATGAGATTTTGTGCTCATCCCAAGTTTCTAAATGATTTTCCACAGGTTAATGGATTTATAATACAAGTAAGGAAGACATGTTAAATGTTGAATAATTGTCAAAGATTCTTGTTTTAAGTTTTAATGTTTTATAATTTGAAAAAAAATGGAAACTGTTTTTATGGTATCTACTCTGTTACAATGTGTAATGTTATGAATGTTTTGTCCTAATTCTCTAAATCTCTAAACTTGAAAAGATCCTAAATGTAAAAGGATGTTTTTTATTGACTAAATTCAAGATTATGTATGTAATAAGTTTGAGTCCTTATATTTGGTATCAGAGGATGGTTTAGATAACTTTAGGGGTTAGGGTGATGTTAATAGAATACCAAAAATGATTTTCACTCTATGTTTAATTTGTTATTTCATTTAAAGATTACCATGTTGCTTAATCTAAGATATGTTTGTTCGGAATGGTTGTACATAGAAGGAACAGGGATGCTGAAGAGGAGAGGCATCGACAGAATGACATCCTTCTGGAACAACAGCCCGGAATGGTAGGAATTGGAACCGAGCAGTTTGTGGTAGTAATGGCTCACCTAACGCAGGAAATAAATGGTGGTGGTATCCATGAAAGAGGACCTATAGATGTACCACAACAGAACATGACAGTAGTGGAACATTTTATGAGACAACATCCTCCTGCATTCAACGGATCTTCTGACCTAGTAGTAGCTGAAAGGATGGATCAAAGCCCTTGAAAAGATATTCGATCTTATGGGATGTTCAGACAATCAAAAGATAAGTCTTTCCATTTATCATTTTTAAGGGGAATCTGATCAGTGGTGGTCAATAGTAAGGAATATCAAGGGTAGAGAGGAATTTGATTCCTTAGAGTGGGATGAATTTTAAAGTCTTTTCATTGAAAAATATTTTCCTAAGGTGGTGAGACATAGAATGGATAAGCAATTCCTTTAATTGAAATGGAAGGAGGAAGATTCAGTGGTTGTGTATGAAGCCAACTTCACCCGACTGGCGAGGCATGCACCAAATATTATTCTGGATCTTGCTAGAAAAATCAACCGCTTTTACTCAGGACTGAAGCCAAGTTATCAAAGGGCGTTGGACTCCCATGAATTGAAAAGTTATGAGAAACTTGTCTGATGTGATGAGAGGGTAGAGATGGATTTTTCTGATGATCATGTTCATTTTGGAAACAAAGAGAATAAGAGGTCCAGTTGGCAAGAAATTGATAAGAATTAACCAAAGAAATCTGATGGTAAGAAAATCCAATTTTTAGTTTGTGAAAAGTTTGGTAAGAAACACCCAAGGGAATGTCTTATCAAAAAAGGGAAGTGTTTTAAATGTGGTAAGTTTGGACATATAGCCTGATATTGCAATGAAAATGATCCTAAGAATAATCCTGATAAGCAAACTGTAATGTTTTTTAAATGTGGTGAGATGGGTCACTATGCAAACATCTTCCCAAAGAGAGATTC
Organism: Viscum album; assembly: GCA_963277665.1. Lineage (NCBI taxonomy): Eukaryota > Viridiplantae > Streptophyta > Magnoliopsida > Santalales > Viscaceae > Viscum > Viscum album. Next base: position 1,990,756,658 of record OY728141.1, read on the forward strand.
GAATGATGCAAAGAAGCCAGACTACAAGGATAAAGGTTTAGTGAGATCCTTTGCAACTATTTCAACAGATTTTGGGCCATCCAATGAAGTTGTATCAAGTACTTTGTTTGTTCACTCATATTTTTCTAAAGTTTTGTTTGATACAAAGTCTACACATTCCTTCATCTCTGAAGAATTTTTTGGTAAATTGGAAATATCACCTCAACAAATAAGACCAGAACTTGTTGTTAAAACACGAGGGGAAAATTTTATAGCAGAGAGGAATTATAAAAATCTTTATATTGTGGTCTGTGGAAAGACATTACCTGCAAACCTTTTTGTTTTACCCTTAGTCAAGTTTGATGTTATTCTGGGGATTTATTGGCTTTCTGATTATAATGCTAAGATTGAATATAGAGCTAAAGAATTTGTTTTTCAGAAAGAGTTTCAGTTTATATTCAAGAATGAACCCATAAAATTGATAACATATCAGGAAGCTGAGAAACTATTGAAAAATGGAAATTAAAGTTATCTAGCTCATGTTGTTGAAAACAAGGGAGCTATTCAAATTAATGATGTGCTAGTGGTAAATGAACACCTTTATGTTTTTCTTGATGAGTTACCCAGTTTCATACCTAATCAGTAAGTCGAATTCACAATTGACTTAGTTCCTGATGCTAGGCCAATTTCAAAACCCCCATATCATATGGCTCCAATAGAACTTCTTGAATTGAATATTTAGTTGCAGGAATTGCTTGACAAAGGCTTCATTCGTCCAAGCACTTAACCATGGGGATCCCCTGTTTTGTTTGTTAAAAAGAAATATCGTTCCCTGAGACTTTTCATTGATTATAGATCTTTGAATAACATCACTGTTAAAAACAAGTATCATTTGCCTCATATTGATGACTTTTTTGATCAGCTTCAGGGAGCTCAGTACTTTTCCAAGATTAACTTGAGATCCGGATACCATCAGCTGAAGGTGAAGGAAGATGACATCCAGAAAACAGCCTTTCGTACTAGATATGGGCATGATGAATTTTTTTATGCCATTTGGATTAACTAATGCACCTGTTGTATTCATGAATCTTATCAATAGAGTATTTCATGAGTTCATGGATTTGTTTTTGGTTGTATTTATTGATTACATTCTGGTATTTTCTAAAAATAAATAAGAGCATGAAAAACATCTAAGGGTTGTTTTAAAAAAATTGAAAGAAAAGAAACTATATGGAAAATTCAGAAAGTGTGATTTTTGGTTGCAAAAAATTTCTTTTCTTGGGAACATTGTAAATAAGGATGGAATAATAGTTGATCCTGCCAAAACAAATGTAGTTGATGAATGGAAAATACCCACAAATGTTATAGAGATTCATAGTTTTCTGGGCTAAGCATGTTATTACTGATGGTTTGTTAAGAACTATACACAGGTATCTAGCTCGATAACTAAGTTAACATGGAAAGGGGTTAAATTTGTTTGGACAGAGGAATGTGATGTTTGTTTTCAGGAACTGAAGAACAGATTGGTGAATGCTCCAGTTTTGGCCTTACCTTCTCGGAATAGTGATTTTGTAATCTATAGTGAAGATTCTTTGAAGGGACATGGTAGTGTTTTGATGTAGAATGATCAGGTAATTACCTATGCTTCGATACAACATAAACCTCATGAGCTAATTTATCCCACACATGATTTGGAATTGGAAGCTGTGGTTTTTGATTTTAAAATTTGGAGGCATCATCTATACGGAACCAAATGCCAAATATATACTGACCATAAAAGTCTAAAGTATATATTCACTCAGAATGAATTAAACATGAGGCAGAGAAGATGGCAAGAATTGATAATGGATTATGACTACATGATTAATTGCCATTCTGTAAAAGAAAACAAAGTAGTGGATGCCTTAATTCAGAAACATCATGCATCCTTAACCATGTTACATTTGGGACATGATCCCTTGATTAATGATTTGATGAATTTTGTCTTTGAAGTTGTTGGTGCAGAGAATACCTCTATTATGTTTCAGGTTTCAGTTCAGTCTTCGTTGAGAAACCGAATTAAGAAAGCATAGAAGGAAGATTGTGAGCTACAGAAAAATATAGAATTGGTTAAAATAGGTAAGTTTACAGAATTTAATCTTGATAAAGATCATGTTTTATGATTTGGAAAAAGGTTGTGTGTTCCTTGTGATTCCCATTTTAAGAAATATTTGTTCTCTGAAGCTCATAGTTCTCCATTTTCTGTTCATCCTGGCAGTAATAAGATGTACAGAGACCTTCAGAAGTATTATTGGTGGGATGGAATGAAAAAAGATATTGCTGATTTTACCATGAAATGTTTGACGTGTCAACAGGTTAAAGCAGAGCGACAGTTACCGAAGGGGATACTTCAGCCTTTTCAATTTCCAGAGTGGAAATGGGAGAATTTATCCATGGACTTTGTGGTGGGACTACCAAGGACTTCTCACGGTAACAATGCGATTTGATTTATTGTTGATCGGCTAACAAAGTCTGGAAATTTTATTTCTATTCAAATTACAATGACTTTGAATCAGCTTTCTTGATTGTACCTCAAGGAGATTGGCAAGTTACATGGATTTCCTCTTTCCATTGTGTTTGACCAAGATCCCAGGTTCACTTCTAACTTTTGGAAGGGACTTCCGAAGTCATTGGGCACATAGTTAAATTTCAGTACAGCTTTTCATCCTCAATCAGATGGGTAGTCAGAAAGAATGATTCAAACCTTGGAGAATATGCTACGAGCATGTTCAATGAACTATCAGGGAATTTGGGATCATCATCTTTCATTAGTTGAGTTTTCTTATAAGAACAGTTTTCATTCCAGTATTCATATGGAACATTTTGAGGCCTTGTAAGGAAATCAGTGTTGGACTCCTGCGTTTTGGGATGAAGTCAGTGAAAGAAAGTTGATGGGGCCAGAATTAGTTGAAGAAGTGGCTGAGAAAGTGAGGATGATCCATCAGCACCTGAGGACAGCTCAGAACAGGCAGAAAGGTTATGCAGATAACAGAAGGAATGAATTCTCTTTCGAGGTAGGTGACCATGTTTTCCTTAAATTCTCTCTTTGGAAACATGTGATGTGTTTCGGTAAGAAAGGAAATCTAATTCCACAGTTCATCGGTCCTATTGAAATCTTAGAGATAGTTGGAACAGTTGCATACGGCACAGCTTTGCCTCCGAGTTTGTTTCTGGTACACAATGTTTTTCATGTTTCTATGTTGAGAAAGTATGTGCTAGATTCATCACAAGTCTTGAGCCCAGAAGCAGTTCAGCTGGAATAGAACCTTTCTTATGAAGAAAAACTAGTTCAGATTCTTGATCGAAGGGAACAGGTATTGCAGAATAATGTAATCCACCAGGTAAAGGTTTTTTGGAGAAACCACATTGTTGAAGAAGCAACATGGGGGTCTGAAAATGTAATGAGGGAAAGGTACCCACAGTTGTTTAATAAGTAAATAAAATTGCGAGAATGAAATTTCAAGAAGGTGGGGATAATGTAACACCCTATGTTTTTCTAAAAATAAATAGAAATGAATAGAACTTTGTTTTAAATAGATATTTTTAATTTTCTTTTTAAACATAACTTTTCTATTTCTATGTTCTGAATTTCAAGAAACTGTCATCTACATTTGTGTTCAGTATGTTATTTGGAGTCTATTAGAACTAACTTGTTTTTTAGTGAATAGTAACATAACCTTATGAATAGTAATATGAATAGTGATATGGCCCTAATGAATAGTAAATTTTATTATTATTTTATTTTATTAAGGCTTTAATATAATATCATATGGGTTAAGTTTTCATTGTGATATAGAAGTTGTTACAGAATTAGAATTGTTAATTTTTGAATTAAGTATGATTTTATTTAAAAATTAAATTAATAATATTTTAAAATTTATTTTCAGGAAATGGAATTCATTTTTGAATTCTACACGTCGAAAAATGGTTTGGGTAAATTTTTGGGATTTTTCTAAAATTCTTAAATTTTCGATTAATAGTGAAATACGGTAAAATACCGTATAATCAATTATCTGTAAAATTCACTATTTATGACATCATAAGTGATGAAATCCCACTTGGTTCGAACTCACATGACATTATTACTATTTAGGGTCACTTGAATTCAGATTATTCATAGTCTTGATAAAAATATTATAATAATGATTAAAATAATCTAAAATACCTCCCCTCCTCCACTATAAATACCTCCCTCACTCCCCTCTTCCTCCCACACCTCTCAAGCCTTGAACCATGCCTAAGTTCTACCCAATACTACTCCCCAAGTTCTTCCCCACGTCCTAGAGCTACTGGTCTCACCAAAATACCAAAACCTAATCCCTTCAAAAGAATCTCAAGGAGAAGAGATCAAGAGGTAAACAACCTCTTTTATTTTCTTTCTTTTCTTTCATTTTATGTTATTCTCTTCCATTACCATAGGCATGTGTTGGGATATTTAATTAAATATCCCCCCTTACTTTCCATATTATGTATGAATTATGAGATATTCCATTCCTCTCGTCGAACTATTTTTATGAAATTTTAAGAGACGTCGTTAGGCAGCCGAATTTTCATGAAAATTTATCAAGTTTTCTTTTATTTTAAGATTCCTTTCTTTTCATCTTATTTCCTCACCTCCTATTAAACACAAGGAATGAAATCTCCAGAATCTTGTATATTCTATATTTTCTCATGTTTATGGAAAATTCCTCATAAATATTCTTCTCTTCTCCCACTTATTTAAGGAATTTACCGTGATGTGTCGAATTACCGACATCGTGGACGATGTAATTTAAATTTACATTAATTCCTTCAAGTCTGGTCATGAAAAAATTTATATGTTTGAACCAGGTTATAATATATTTTTTATGACTCACTCATGGTTCTGGAACTCTTTTGTACACATGGTTCAAATTTATATGAAAAATGAGGTTGTTATTATCAAAGAACCACTAAAAGGATCTAAACAAATATCATTAATGTTCTAACTTATGAATCATTATCATGTAAGAATTCAAAATGATAAATGGAATAATTTATGTTACTGGTTAAATTAAAATATTCCTACATTCCAATTTGGTAGTTTTACTTCTAATCAACAGGAATGTCCACCATGAACCAATCATATAAATCATGTAAGGAATTCAACCAAAAAACAGTGCAAGGGGCAAAATACAAACAATTAAGGGTGAAAAGATGTTATGAAATGATCATATAAGATGTTATAAACATGAAAAATTTTCTATAAAATATTAATAACACTCCTTTAACCATTATACAGGAGGTTTAAATAAGTTGGAAGTAAGACAAACCCGAGGTAAGGGAATTCTTAACCAGATTTCCATTCTTTGGATTAACCTTCTACTTCATTATTTATGTGCTATTTAAATTGTTTGTGTGATGGGTTCTATTTATATTATGTTTTATTATATATAAAAACCCTATCCACTCTTTTAAGTCTCTCTTCAATTGTATAATATTTATAAGGGGCCTTTCTTTAAAAATCCTCTTTTCAAATTCGGTTTTACGATATTCCAAAGTAATGTTTTTATGGAATTATTCAAGTTGTGTGATTATGTTTTGGTTATTGGGAATTATTTATGATGAAGGTTTGGACCTATATCTACCTCCAATACATTGGGTATTATTAAGTTGGAGGTTCTCCATATGGTTACTCCAAGTGTAACTGCGATGGTTACACAAAGTAAGGTAGCTGTGAGGGTTACAAATGATAAGGTAGCCAAGAATGGTTACAAGATTAAGTAAGTAATGCCCCAAGATACCTTTATGATTATATTTATGTTCTCATTTTTTGTGTAGATTTTTTGTAAATCTAATTTACAAAAAGTAATTATATATGGGTGACAATCATGTCTTTTGAAAAAAAATTCATACGTTACGAGTATTCATTCACTAATGTGCTCTTTCCTTCTTTTTCGTCCCTTACTGATCTTTTGTGCTCATCCCAAGTTTTTAAATGATTTTTCACTGGTTAATGGATGTGTAATACAGGGAAGGAAGACATGATAAATGTTCAGGAATGTTTAAGGAGTCTTGTTTTAAGTTTTAATGTTTTATAATTTGAAAAAAAATGGAAACTGTTTTTATGGTATCCACTCTGTAACAATGTGTAATGTTATGAATGTTTTGTCCTAATTATATGAAGCTCTAAACTTGAAAAGATCCTCAATTTAAAAGGAGTTTTTTTCTTGACTAAATTCAATATTATGCATGTAATGAGTTCGGGTCCTTATATATCATATAATTTGACCAAACACATCCTTAATACATTCCATGTTGTGTGTGAATGAATCACATTGCTTTAAGGGGGTGGTAGTCTACACTTCCTCAAACGAAGTTAACTTATTTACTCCAAATGGAAATTAAAAAGATATGTGTTTTAAAAGGAATAAATAATATTAAGAACATAATAAATATAATATATTAAAAATATAAGTATATTTTCAATCATAATTTCCACCATGAGAGGTTGTTAAGAAAAATTGAGCAATCATCATTTAGTGAGGTGGTAGTCCTCTGTACACATAAACTGTATTTCTGTTACCCATTAGATGGATTTTTGTGTATTTTTACATATAATAATTCACATAAAAACATACTAGTTTATTTAAGATAATTTTTTATACAATAATTTAATAAATAGAGTGGACGGTGTGAAGAATGAAAATAAAATAAAGGATTTTGATAGAAGACATTACCTCTTAATTGGGTAACTCCTTTTGGTTGGTGCCAAAAGACTTCCTTGGATTTTTTTTGGCCCAAAGAGAGGATTATAAGAGGAAAATACAGATTTATAGAATTTTAGTTTTCATATATTTTCATATCCTATGATTTTTTATAGTTGTGAATAAGTGGAAGAGGTGGTGGCCTTTATAGGGAAGGAAAAGGACTCGCGTGGAATTGTTTAAAACAAGTTAGGTGTATACATGTTCTTACCTAAAAAAGTCATTACCAAACGAAAAAACCCAATAACATAAGGTTTATGTACTAAATATTTCCATCCAATGTATTTTTGACAAGTATATAGGTCATTTGGCCCCTAATTTTAAACTTAGTCCCTAATTAAGCTTAATTTGACCTTAATCGTTGTGATTAATTTTAATCTTGTTTACTATTCATTTTAGTCAAAAATTCACAAGATATAATTAGAATATAAAAATTAAAATTATTACAATGGTTTATTTCCATTTTTATAAATTCAATTCACAAAATTAGAAATATAAAGATTAATGCTAATTCCACAGACGGGATGAAATAACGGATTTTTAATGTACACAAATGTTCAAATGATTGTAACGATTTTATAATCACTTTCAAAGTGTAATTGATGATAATGAACTAAATTGTATTAGAATATGTATAATTTATTTAATGTTACCCTAAAAAATTAATGTATAATTTATCATCAATAATTATTGTAACCAAAAGGTAGTTATTAACTAAAATGCATTTTTTTACTATTCATCAAAAAATGAAGTTTGTTAGAAAAATATAAAAAATTACACTAATCTAATTTTGGTATTATAAATTCAAAAATAAAGTTTATTTTATCAAATAAAATTTATTTATGTGCCTAAAATTTCTTTTATTTTTTTTTCTAGAAGGACATTAAAAGTAGTTTATTTGAGAAAATAGTATTTTTTTTAAACAATAAGGCCTTTAACAAAAATTATATTTTTCATTATCAATATGTTTTATTTATATAAAAATATTATAAAAATATTTTAAATTAAGTTATTACTATTCATATTACTATGATTTAATAGTTACTTTATAACTAAATCGTTTAAATAATTATAATAATAAAATGATGTTTCATGAAAACTAGGTATTGTGTGTAATGTACACCACGTTGGTGTTGCATGTAGAGAAAGCCAAAGAAATGTTGTGTGTAATGCAATCTGATTTGGTGTTGTGTGAAAGTAATGATTTATTTAGTTTCTTAATATATATATATATATATAACTATTTCTAGTGTTACATGTAATGTAAAATATAAAGAAATAAATTAATTCAAAAAAAAATATTTCCCCAAATCTCAGGGTGTTTAATTATACCCCCCTTAAAATGAATTTCCCCCTTGAAATTTATCCTAGTTATCAATGTTTTAATACTTGAATTTTAATTTCATAAAAACCCACATTATAAAAATGAATACTAAAACTTCCTTTAAAAATAGTATGTTGGAACCATAACAGTTACCCAAAGGAACATATAACTAGGTCTCTATATATGAGAACATGAGTTAGAAGTAAAGATTGGACATGGATGAATAGTGTAAATATTTATAAGAAGTGATTGAGGTCATCATCCATAAACAAGTGAATGGTTAATAAAATTACAGGGCCTCAAAGTCACAAATTTATGAGGATTTATAAGTCCATCAGTAAAAGTTAAGGTATTCAGACGCCATTTTTTATGATTATATTATCCTTTAGTAATTCTTTTATTGTCCATGAATATAAGGAAATATACTTACTTGATATATTTTTATAAAAAATAAATCTTTATTTGTTCATTTATTTATTTTTAATTCATCCATTACTTCAAGGAATGGATGCCCAAAAAAATTACTTTGATGCTTGAAGTGTTAAAATACACTTTTAGCAGATCTTATATCCCATAAAAGAATGAAAATTATCACCATTTATCACTAACTATTCTTCAAAATCAAGATGGTTAATAAATTAATATAAAAAAATAGTAAAATTGTTGTTTCATCATAAACAATTACCCATAAAAAATAATTATACATAACCAAGACATCACGTAGGCCTATGGTAGGCATGGAACCCATATCATCCTTCAGTCAGTGGTTCACAACTCGCATCCTTCCCAAACATGATTGTTTTTCAACCTACATACATGATTTATATTTCTAAAACCATAATAATATAATTTCTAAAATACGATGGACATCCTTGAAATAAGGTTAGTGACTAAATATCCTTTTAACCAAGGTTTTCAATACAATATCAATAAATAAATACATCCACTTAAGTTTAATTTAAACTATTATGAATTGATAACCTTATAACCCATCTAAAATATGAAAATCCAAAATATTAAAATGAATTTCATGAAATAAGCTTAACATTGATCCCCTATATATCACAAAGTAGCTTTTGGTTGTCACATTTAAAACATGTGAATACCCTCATGGTAAATTCTCTTAGAACATGATAACATCCTGAATTACAATAAATACTTTTGGAAAAAATTCATGCTTCCCTATTCCATAGGTTAATAAATATATTCCATAAATATAAGAATTTTTAAACATCATCCATGATATCATAACAACAAATCAACAAGTCCTTGATTAGTTTTAAGGTAATCAGTACCATTTTACCTATTAATATCCCACATACAATTATCCAAAAAAATATCATAATATAAGGAACATGTTAAGCGTTATTTTTTAATAATTAGGTTTTTCTATGGAAATAACCCTGACATTAAATCAATGTTCTACTCCATCAGATCTATTCATTGTATTATTGTAAATCATTGGCAAAAAAACATAAACTAAACTATCCTTATATATTTCACCTTTTATAATTCATGAATACAAATATATAAAAACATAAATTACTTCATCCTTAAGACTATAACAATACATTCTCATCATATTACTTTATACCTCTTTCCTTTCACATTTCACATGTAGTCTCTTCATCATCAGTAATGTGACCATTACATGTACCACCTTACTGATTCTCTTCAGGAGCTTTCCTCTTGGGCCATTGAGTTTCATAATAACTATTTATTCAATGTAAAACACATAAACATTGATGATTACTTAGGGAAATCAATATTATCATCCATTTATTTTACCAAACACATTATTTTTACCTTGCATCCACTTGTTTTTTTTCATTCTCCACAGTGAAAACGTCTTCTTGTTCCTTTAAGACCTTAACTTAGGTGAATCTATCCACATTTTTGACACAACAGAAACTGAATATTATTTCCACCATGGCCTCCATTACCCCAACTCTTAGTTAACTCCTTCTATCTATTCATTGGGGAGTCCAAGAGTTGGTTTAGTTAAATGTTGTCAATCATGTTCCATGAAAACTGATTAGGCATGATCACAACGTCTTTTACCCTAGTGATAATCAAACTTGACTTCTCATTAAAAATTCATCCATCACATTAAACATTAATATGGTTCATTTATATTCCCACCATTGACGAAAACCATAAGCATACTCTGAGCAATACTTATCATAGCTGGAAACCATATAATCATGAAAATAATTACTTATTGGATGTCTAAATCATGAAACCTTCCTTAATGTATGACTACCTATTCTCATAATATTTTATTCATATCCAACTTATATTTGAAACCTTCTTGATGGTTTGGGAGAGTTTTGTGAATTTCCAAGGAATACCCCCCCCCCAGGTGTTTCAAACTAGGTGTGCAGAAAGCCCCGTTTTCATGTACCATATTACCCAGAGTCAAACCCAGAACATCATATCGAAGTTGTCACACCTAGGTAAATCTGTTCCAAATCCACATTCACTTGTAGTGTCCATATATGGATTCATTTCTAGAAAACCACTCACTTTATCATTTACCAAAATTATAGGACATTTTCCTAAATTTTAAGTCATCCTTACACTAATCCTTAGAGAAATCCAAAGACATATCCTTAAAAATATACCTAGGGATCTCACAAAACATTTATCATCCTGGTTTCCAAATTTTTAATAAACCTTTCCTTTGATACCAACTATAGAGACTCGGGATAAGCATACATGGATATTACGTCATTTTATATGAATATTCAGTACATTACAAAAATATGTGCCTGAGGACTACAATAGTTTTTTGTATTTTGAAACATGGAAACAAAATCTTTTATCCTAGTGAAAGATCCTGAACATCGCCCATAAATATCTCTACCTTTAGTAATTTTACCTAAATTATTTCTTTATAAACATGTGAAAGTAAACATAAGAAAGGGGTGATCTCAGATGCTCAATAAGGGTAAATAAAGGAAATTCTCAAGCATAACATGAACAAAAAGGTATGAAACTTGAGCCTAACATTTGAATATCTTACCTAACAAAATATAGATCATAATAAATATTGGCAGTCCTTAATTATTGAATCATAATTAAATAATAAAAATAATCCATGATATCATTACAAATGGATCAAACATATAATTGTGGAAAACACATAAGCATATAAAATCCCTACGTCAAGGAGGCCTACTAAGGCCTTTGTAACATGTTAGGCTTGGGTTAATCACTTGTGTACTTGGTTTATGATTGGAATTACCTTCCGTGTGCTCTCATGTTTATGGAATGGGATTTCATACCATTTACCCTCTTGTTTTGGGCTTGGTATGTCCTCTTGTATACCATCTTTTTTTGGGCTGGGAATTTCCTCCTGTATACACTCTTGCTTCGGGCTTTCTATAAGGCCCTGGCCCTAAACCTTACTTAATATTGAATTAAATGAATAATTGACATTGAGGATCTTTTAAGTTTTATAGTTTTAGATAATTAGGACATAACTATTACATCTCAAAAGATTTCAAAGTATACACTTCTACTATGTTTCTATAGAATAAAAACTATTAAAAAGAAACATGTCTAGTTCCATGTTTTATATAGCCTGACTTTCCCTTGATCCCATCCTTGACCCTATTCCACATTAAGTCCTGTGAAAAACATTTCAAAAAACTTGGGGTGAGCATAAAAAGCTCGGTAATGGATACACAAAGAATGAAAACTGTTAGTTTATAAAAACAACAAGGAAACCATGTATACTTTATCAAAGTAATACTTTTCACCTTTATAAAGTAGTAAAAACTCTTCACTGAATAAAATATCATTACTTTCCCTTTTGTAACCAAAATATTACCATAAAACCCATATAAAGATCACATAACATATAAAGGTATCTTGGGATATAAACATACTTAAATGGAATAACCATATGGTAGACTTCCACACATATCACTTAATGGAATAGTCATACGGCCGACTTCCATACCCAATGAATTGGAGGATATAACATAACCACCTGTCCTAGTATTCACGGCACCACCCTTCATATGGTTTATCATGTAACCACCCGTCAAATGTCCAAGTACCATTATAAAATGATAAAACATAAAACAAATATAATGGAAAGAAAACATTTCCACACATTGATCACAATATATCACATAAATATATTGACATAACAAATCCATTATAAAAAACATTTTAAATACCAAAATACATAATAGAGTATATGGTATTTATTTCATTTTAAAAATATCACGTCTTTTTGAGGAATCCAAAGACCAAATAATACTCGCGGCGGCGAAAAAGGTCATTTTCACCGCGTACATTAAAAGAAACATTCATTTTTGTCATTTAGTAAAACACTTCGTAGAAAAAGATTCATTTTTTTATAAAAGTAAAAGTAAAAGGGGTTTATACACCATATAAAAGAAAGTTGTGTATAAAATGAAATATGCCTCAATGAATGGAGATTGAGACGAAGTCCCCTACCTCAGGTCCGACTTGACTCGATCGTTCTTTAACGTCCTGAATAATAAACTTGAGTTAATTTATACTTGCTTAAGAACCTTTTTCAAGTTCATTATTACTTTTATATCACTTATTACCATGTTATAAATATTATTTAATCATTTAAGTTAATAATTTTTGTTTTGTCGATATTTGGTTCTTAAGTCGAAAGTGGACTTCCTAAAATTACATGTTGTTCATGTGGTCAAAGGTTCTTTATATCCAGAATTATATTCATGATTTGGATATCATATATATCATATATATCCATAATATACATGTATTTATAATATTACATAATCATTTAGAGGTAAGAAATGAAATGCACCGTTCATGGAGACGGTAATCCGTACGTACGCATGAACGCTGCTTTCATTTCTATGTCATATTAATGGAATTAAAAATAAATGATAGGTTTGTATATTTTAATTCCAGAATTATATTCATAATTTATACGTAACATAAATCATATATAATAACTTTAAATCCATCCTTTATACGTCCCACATATGGCATTAACGAATCAAATCACTTTGAGGGGGTGGTAGTCCGCACTTCCTAAAATGAAGATATCGCGTATAACCATAATGAAAGCCATAAAGGTATACCAAAAATGAAAAATAAATAAGCATAAGGAAAACTTAAACATAATATATATCATATATAAATAGATTTACATCTTAATTTCCACCATTAAAGGTGTTAAAATAAGATTGAACAATCATCGTTTTGTGAGGCAGAAATTCACCAACCACAGAAACAGTATGTTCTTTAACCATTAGACGGAGGTGTGTGTAGGTGTAGCTCAAATAATTATTATAAAAACATCCTAGTATATTGAATATACTGTTCTTTTTACAAAATAAAGTAATAAAAAGAGTTTAGAGGGTTGTAGAAGCAAAATAAAACAAAAGAACACAAGAGAAAACACTACCTTTAAAACGGGTAACTCTTTTTGATTTGAGCTCAACAGCTTCCTTGGGAAGACTTCTGCCCAAAGTGAGGCTTCTAGGAGTAATAGAGGGATGTGGAGAGACAAAAAGATCAGATCTTGGCCGAACCAAAGGCTAGAGAGGTGTGCGTAAGGAGGTAGAGGTGGGGGCCTTTTATAAGAGGAGAGGAGGGGCACTCTTGGAAAGTAAAGAAAATATACTTTATTATAAAATGATTTTCGGATAAAAAGTTTCCCAAAATTTTATATTTAGAGGATAAGGGGATAAGAGTTCTAAATACACCCATCCAATATGTTTTTGACATGTGTAGGTCTTAGATTTTACATTATCTTTTCATTTTATTTAAATCGTTAAATAATGAAGTAATCGCTACATCATCATGGTGTCATAAATAATTTAATTTATTTAATGTCTAAAAATTATAAAAAATATATCATGATGTTGGAAATATTTTTATATTTATAATGAATATTTATGGTCAAACATCTGACTTGTATAACCCCATTTAAGAATTGTTTTATTAAAACAACTCATGTTTGTGACATTTTTATTTTAACTTTAAATAAAAAGTAATTGATGTCATTTTCCTACCAAAGTGGCTCCATGGGGTCCCCAAGTTGACCCATGGATTGTCTTGGTCGGCCATGACACATCCAATAAGGGTAGGACATGTTTCTAGGTCATTTCATATTATTAAAACATTATTTTTACCTTAAACTACACTAATTACCTCTAATTGCGATTAATAAACATAAAAGTTAGTATTCCCCAAAAAATTATTTTAATCCCATTGAACCACATTTTACTTCTTAACGACAACCATGTATGTCTGATTTTTGAAATTCAAAACCCAAAGGTGGTAAAATTTCATTTAAACGAAAAATCAGTTTTTTAAGTATCACTTAGTTGTTTCACTATTCATCGAAAATTAAAGTTTTTCAGAAAAATACCAAAACTTCACCCAAAGATATATTTGATATTCTGAATTCAAAAATGAAGTCTATTTTACAAAATTAAAAAAATATAAGTTGCATTAATTAATTTAATAATTAATTCTCGATGTTAGAGCAAATAGCGTGTTTTTATGAAACAATAAGTATCAAGAGATTGACACTAGTTTAAGTCCGATTTCAAAGTGAAATTAATTCCAACAACCACTATTGGATTAAATGGAAAAAATATATTCTAATTTCATTTTAAAACCAATTTAGAAGATAATCTATTCATATAAATAAATTAGATTAAAAATAGGTTTTGAATTAAAATACAACATTTTTCACTATTCATTAAAAAATGAACTTTATCGGAAAAATACCAAAAATTTACACAAAGTAAATTTTGATGTCCTGATTCTAAAGAAGAATTTTATTTGGTCTAATAGAATGTATAAGAGTGACCAAAACTATATTTAATGAAGGTTCACCATCAAAAGGTGAAAAGTGGACCTTTAGTGAATATTATAGTATCTATGCCTAAAATTGAATTCTTTTCTTATTTTAAGCCTTTATCCATTATTGGATAAATGTAAAAACATTTAACATATATAATAATATTTTAGTTATTTCTATTCATTCCTACCAATACAACGGCTACGTGTCAACTACCATTTAAAATAATATTATTTTATTACTAGTGTGCAACGTAAGATTTCAAAGAAACTCTTTGTTGCGTATCGGGTACGCTATCGAACATAGAAACCCCTTTAAAGTAAAATTAATATTTAATTCGTAAATATTAATAAATATTAAAATGTATTATTCTTTATTTACCTGGGATGTTACATCCTTCCCCCCTTTTGATAATTGCGTCCTCGCAATTTTATTCACTTATCAAAATAAGTGGGGGTATTTGTCCCTCATAGCATTTTCTGATTCACATGTTGCCTCTTCAACCATATGGTTTTTCCACAAATCCTTTACCTGGTGAATTGCCTTATTTCGCAACACTTTCTCTCTTCGGTCAAGAATCTGGACTGGTTGTTCTTCATAAGAGATATTATCTTCCAACTGAACTACCTCTGGGCTCAAAACATGAGATGGATCTGGCATATACTTTCTCAACATCGAAATATGAAAAACATTGTGTACCTGAGATAAACTTGGAGGTAATGCCACTCTGTATGCAACTGATCCAACTCTATGCAGAATTTCATATGGTCTAATGAACCTTGGACTCAGCTTTCCTTTCTTACCAAATCGCATCACACTTTTCCATGGAGAAACCTTGAGAAAAACATGATCACCTACCTCGAAAGATAGATCCTTCCTCCGGTTATCCGCATAACTCTTCTGTCTACTCTGTGTTGTTCTCATGTGTTTCTGAATCAACTGAACTTTTTCTGGCATCTCTTCCACCAATTCCGGTCCCATCAGCTTCCTTTTACCCACTTCATCCCAAAAATATGAAGTTTGACACTGCTTCCCATATAATTCCTCAAATTGTGCCATTTTTATACTGGAATGAAAACTATTATTATAAGAAAACTCAACCAAAGAAATATGTTGGTCCTAACTTCCCTGATAATCCATAGAGAAAGAGCATAGCATATCCTCCAAGGATTTAATTGTTCGTTCTGACTGCCCATCTGATTGCAGAAGAAAAGTTGTACTAAAATTTAATTCAGTACCCAATGACTTCTGAAGGCCTTTCCAAAAGTTAGAAGTAAACCTGGGATCACGATCAGATACAATGGAGAGTGGAACTCCATGAAACCTGACTATCTCTTTAAGATACAAACGAGCAAGTTGATCTAGAGACAAAGTATCTCGAATAGGAAGGAAATGAGCAGATTTAGTCAATCGATCAACAATAACCCAGATTGCATTATTACCTCTAGATGTCTTCGGTAATCCCACAACAAAGTCCATGGATATATTTTCTCATTTCCACTTTGGCACTGGTAGAGGCTGAATCATCCCTTTTGGTAACTGCCACTCTCCTTTAACCTGCTAACAAGTCAAACACTTCATAGTAAAATCAGCAATATCTCTTTTCATTCCATCCCACCAGTAATACTCCCGCAGATCTGTGTACATCTTAGTACTGCCAGGATGAACTAAAAACAGGGAACTATGAGCCTCACATAACAACTCATTCTTCAACTGTGAATCACCAGGCACACATAATCTCTTCCCAAACCTCAAAACACAATCATTATCAATTTTGAATTCAGGCAACTTACCCTTCTGAACCAACTCTACCTTTTTCTGCAACTCACTATCTTCCCTCGGTGTTTGCTTAATTCTGTCTGATAGGGATGATCTCACTGATACCTAAAACAAAACAGAAGAACTTCCTGCACCAACAACTTCTATGCCATAGTTCATCAAATCAAAAACCAAAGGATCTTGTTCCAAACGTAGCATGGTTAATGAATCATTACTTTTTGGACTCAAAGCATCAGCCACCTTATTGGCTTTTCATGGATGGTAATGAATTGTACAATCATAATCCTTGATTAATTCCATCCATCTCTTTTGTCTCATGTTCAATTATTTCTGAGTGAATATATACTTTAAACTTTTGTGATCAGTATATATTTCATACTTTACTCCATACAAATGATGCCTCCAAATTTTTAAAGCAAAAACAACAGCAGCTAATTCCAAATCATGTGTAGGGTAATTTACCTCATTAATTTTCAACTGATGTGAAGCAGAAGAAATTACCTGATCATTCTGCATAAGGACACAACCAAGTCCTTTCAATGAAGCATCACTGTAGATAACAAACTCACAATTCCTGGAAAGAAGTTCCAAAACTGGAACATTCACCAATATTCTTTTCAACTCCTGAAAACAATCATCACATTCTTTTGTCCAGATAAACTTAACACCCTTCCGAGTTAGCTTAGTCATTCGACTAGATAACCATGAAAAATTTTCAACAATCCTTCAGTAGTAACCTGCCAAACCAAGAAAATTATAGATCTAGGTTACATTTGTGGGTCTTTCCCATTCTTCAACAACTTTTGTTTTAGCAGTATCAATAGTTATTCCATTTTTTGAAACAATGTGACCAAGGAAGAAATTTGTTGTAACCAAAACTCACACTTGGTGAATTTTCCATATAGTTTCTTTTCTTTTAAGGTTTGAAAGATAACCCTTGAATGACTTTCATGCTCCTCTTTACTTTTAGAAAACACCAAAATATCATCAATGAAAACAACCACAAACTTATCCAAGAACTCATGGAAAATTTTATTCATAAGGTTCATGAATACAGCAGGTGCATTGGTTAACCCAAAAGGCATAACTACAAATTCATAATGGCCATATCTTGTACGGAACGCAGTCTTCGAAACGTCTTCTTATTTTACTTTCAACTGATAGTACCCCGACCTCAAGTCAATCTTCAAAAAATATTGAACTCCCTGGAGCTGATCAAACAAATCATCGATATGGGGCAAAGGATACTTGTTCTTAGCAGTGATATTATTCAAGGCTCTATAATCAATGAAAAGTCTCATTGTACCATCTTTCTTTTTAACAAACAAGACAGGAGCACCCCATGGTGATTTGTTAGGTCGAATGAAACATTTATCTGATAACTCCTGCAATTGCTTCTTTAATTATAAAAGTTCAACTTGAGCCATTCAATAAGGGGGTTTTGAAATTGACTTAGAATCAAGAGATAAGTCAACAGTAAATTCAACTTCCCGATCATGAATAATACTAGGAAACTCATTAGGAAAAACATCAAGATACTCATTTACCACTGGTACATCATTAATTTGAACAGTTCCCTTGTTCTCAACGATATGTGCAAGATAACATTCATTTCCATCTTTTACTAGTTTCTCAACTTCCTGATATGTTATCAAAATCAAGGGTTCATTATTGTACACAAACTGAAAATATTTATGAAAAGAAACCATTTTAGATCTGCAGTCAATATTAACATGATAAACAGAAATCCAATCCATGCCCAAAATAACATCAAACTCTACTAGAGGCAAAACCATAAGGTTTGCTGGTAGATTATTTCTGCACACAAGGATAGAAAGGTTATTATAATTACTTTTTGTCTCAATGTTCCCTCCGGGTGTTTTTACCATAAGTTCAAGATTCATATCTTGAGATGGAATTTCCAATTTACTAGAAAACTTCTCAGAAATGAAAGAATGTGTAGACCCTGAATCAAACAACACATTGGCATAATCTGAAAAAACAAACAGTGTACCTGATACTACTTCATTCGATGGCCCAACATCTTATGAAGTAGTTGCAAAGGATTTAACCACCCCTTTCTTCTTGTAGTCTAGCTAATTTTCCCCAGTTGAGTTCTTCGTTAGACACTCATTTGCATCATTACACATTTCATTACACTTAAACATCTTACCGCTGGCTTTTCATTGCCTGCTTGATCATCTTCCTTATAGTTACGAGCAATATGACAAGACTTACCAAACTGAAATCACTTTCCAGACTTGGATAAACATTCTCCAGGATTCATTTTACCACACTTCTCATAGGATGGATATTTGGTTATCTTACCTCCTTGTTTCTTTGATGAATTCTTCCCCTTTGCCTGCCAACTGGACTCTTATTCTGTTGTTTTTAAAATAACACCTGATCATCGGCAAACTCCATTTACACCTTCTCCGCACATCGAACAAGTTTTTCATAACTTTTTAGCTCACGAGAAGCTAAATACCTTTGATACTTTGGCTTTAACCCTGATTAAAAACGGTTGATTTTACTATCAAGATCTCATATGAAGTTTGGAGTATACCTTGCCAGTCGAGTGAACTTTGCTTCATAAGTAGCCATTGAGTCATCCTCCTACTTCAGTTCTAGGAATTTTTTTTTCATCCTAAGACGAACCACCTTAGGAAAATATTTCTCAAGAAACATACCTTTGAATTCATCCCTATAAAGATCATCAATATCATCACTATCCCTGATATTTTTCACCATCGACCACCACTGATCAGCTTCACCTTCAAAACGGTAAACAACAAGACTAACCTTTTGATGTTCTAAACACACCATGACATCAAAAATATTCTCCAGTGCTTTAATCCACCCTTCAGCTAGCACAGGGTTAGATGATCCTCTGAATGATGGGGGATGCTGCCTCATGAAATGTTCCACCACTGACATGTTCCTCTGCAGTTGATCTGGCTGATCTCATTCATGGATACCACCACCATTTATAGCCTGAGTCAATTGTTCCATCACTGCAACAAACTGTTCAGTTCCAATTCCGACCATATCAGGTTGCTGATTTGGAAGGTTGTCTTCCTCCTGATGTCTTCCCAACATTGTTGCCTTGTTTCTTCTACAGAAAACCATTCTGAACACAGAAATATCTTAGGCGAAGAAACATGGTAATCTTTAAATGCTATATCATTTCATTCATAGCATAAATTAATTTATAATTTAACAATTTTCTAACTCCTAAAGTTGTCTAAACCGGCCTATGATAACAACTATAAGGCTCATACCCTAAACCTTACTTAATATTGAATTAAATGAATAATTCACATTGAGGATCTTTTCAGTTTCAGAGTTTTAGATAATTAGGACATAACTATTACATCTCAAAAGATGACAAAGTAGACACTTCTACTAAGTTTCCATATAATAAGAACTCTTAAAAAGAAACGTGTCTAGTTCCATGTTTTATATAGAATTACTTTCCCTTGATCCCATCCTTGACCCTATTCCACATTAAGTCCTATAAAAAACATTTCAAAAAACTTGGGGTGAGCATAAAAAGCTCAGTAAGGGATACACAAAGAATGAAAACTGTTAGTTTATCAAAACAACAAGTAAACCATGTATACTTTATCAAAGTAATACTTTCCACCTTTATGAAGTAGTAAAAACTCTTCACTGAATAAAAGATCATTACTTTCCCTTTTGTAACCAAAATATTACCATAAAACCCATATAAAGATCACATAACATATAAAGGTAACTTGGGACATAACCATACTTAAATGGAATAACCATACGGTCAACTTCCACACATATCACTTAATGGAATAGCCATACAGCCGACTTCCATACCCAATGAATTGAAGGTTATAACGTAACCACTCGTCCTAGTATTCACGGCACCACCTGTCATATGGTTTATCATGTAACCACCCGTCAAATTTCCAAGTACCATTATAAAATCATAAAACATAAAACAAATATAATGGAAAGAAAACATTTCCACACTTTGATCACAATATATCACATAACTATATTGACATAACAAATCCATTATAAAAACCATTTTCAATACCAAAATACATAAAAGATTATATGGTATTTATTTCATTTTAAAAACATTACGTCTTGTTGAGGAATCCAAAGACCAAATAATACTTGCGGCGGTGAAAAAGGTCATTGTCACCGCGAATGTTAAAAGAAACATTCATTTTTATCGTTTAGTAAAATGCTTCATAGAAAAAGATTCCTTTTGTATAAAAGTAAAAGTCAAAGGGGTTTATACACCGTATAAAATAAAGTTGTTTATAAAATGAAACATGCCTCAATGAAAGGAGATTGAGACAAAGTCCCTTACCTCGGGTCCGACTTGACTCGATCGTTCTTTAACATCCTGAATAATAAACTTGAGTTAATTTCTACTTGCTTAAGAACCTTTTTCAAGTTCATTATTACTTTTATATCACTTATTACCATGTTATAAACATTATTTAATCATTTAAGTTAATAATTTTTGTTTTGTCGATATTTGGTTCTTAAGTCAAAAGTGGACTTCTTACAATTACATGTTGTTCGTGTGGTCAAAGGTTCTTTATATCCAGAATGATATTCATGATTTGGATATCATATATATCATATATATCCAGCATATAAATGTATTTATAATATTACATAATCATTTAGAGGTAAGAAATGAAATGCACCGTTCATGGAGACGATAAGCCGTACGTATGCATGAACGCTACTTTCATTTCTATGTCATATTAATGGAATTAAAACTAAATGAGAGGTTTGTATATTTTAATTCCAGAATTATATTCATCATTTATATGTAACATAAATCATATATAATAACTTTAAATCTATCCTTTATACATCCCACATATGGCATTAACAAATCAAATCACTTTGAGGGGGCGGTAGTCCGCACTTCCTAAAATGAAGATATCGCGTATACCCATAATGGAAGCCATAAAGGTATACCACAATTGAAAAATACAGAAGCATAAGGAAAACATAAACATAATATATATCATATATAAATAGAGTGACATATTAATGGCCACCATTAAAGGTGTTAAAAGAAGATTGAACAATCATCGTTTCGTGAGGCAGAAATTCGCCAACCATAGAAACAGTATGTTCTTTAACCATTAGATGGAGGTGTGTGTAGGTGTAGCTCAAATAATTATTATAAAAACATCATATTATATTGAAGATACTATTTTTGTTACAAAATAAATTAATAAAAAGAGTTTATAGGGTTGGAGAAGCAAAATAAAACAAAAGAATACAAGAGAAAACCCTACCTTTAAAACGGGTAACTCTTTTTGATTTGAGCTCAACGACTTCCTTGAGAAGACTTCTTCCCAAAGTGAGGATTCTAGGAGTAATAGAGGGATGTGTAGAGACAAAAAGATCAAATATTGGCCGAAACAAAGGCTATAGAGGTGTGGGTAAGGGGGTAGAGGTGGGGGCCATTTATAAGAGGAGAGGTGGGGCACTCTTGGAAAGTTAAGAAAATATACTTTATTATAAAATGATTTTCGGATAAAAAGATTCCCACAATTATATATTTAGAGGATAAGAGGATAATAGTTCTAAATACACCCATCCAATATGTTTTTGACATGTGTAAGTCTTAGATTTTACATTATCTTTTCATTTTATTTAAATCATTAAATAATGAGGTAATCGCTGCATCATCATGGTGTCATAAATAATTTAATTTATTTAATGTATAAAAATTATAAAAAGTATATCATGATGTATGAAATCTTTTTATATTTATAATGAATATTTATGGTCAAAAATCTGACTTGTATAACCCCATTTAAGAATTGTTTTTGTAAAACAACTCATGTTTGTGACATTTTTATTTTAACTTTAAATAAAAAGTTATTAATGTCATTTTCCTACCAAAGTGGCTCCATGGGGTCCCCAAGTTGACCCATGAGTTTTATTGGTTTTCCATGACACATACAATAAGGGTAGTACATGTGTCTAGGTCATTTCATATTATTAAAACATTATTTTTACCTTAAACTACACTAATTACCTCTAATTGCGATTAATAAACATAAAAGTTACTATTCACCAAAAAAATATTTTAATCCCATTGAACCACATTTTACTTCTTAATGACAACCATGTATGTCAGATTTTTGAAATTCAAAACACAGAGGTGGTAAAATTTCATTTAAATGAAAAATCAGTTTTTTAAGTACCACTTAGTGGTTTCACTATTCATCAAAAATTGAAGTTTTTCAGAAAAATACCAAAACTTCACCCTAAGATATATTTGATATTTCGAATTCAAAAATGAAGTTTATTTTAAAAAATTCAAAACATATAAGTTTCATTAATTAATTTAATAATTTATTCCCGCTGTCAGAGCAAATAGCGTGTTTTTATGAAACAATAAGTATCAAAAGATTGACACTAGTTTAAGTCCGATTTCAAAGTGAAATTAATTCCAACGACCACTATTGGATTAAATGGTAAAAATATATTCTAATTTCACTTTAAAACCAATTCAAACGATAATATATTCATATAAATAAATTATATTAAAAAGAGGTTTTGAATTAAAATACAACATTTTTCAGTATTCATTAAAAAATGAACTTTATCGGAAAAATACCCAAAATTTACACAAAGTAAATTCTGATGTCTTGATTCTAAAGAAAAATTTTATTTGGTCTAATAGAATTTATAAGAGTGACCAAAACTATATTTAATGAGGGTTCTCCATCAAAAGGTGATAAGTGGACCTTTAGTGAATATTAGAGTATCTATGCCTAAAATTGAATTCTTTTCTTATTTTAAGCCTTTATCCATTATTGGATAAATGTAAAAACCTTTAACATGTATAATCATATTTTAGTTATTTCTATTCATTCCAGCCAATACAATGGCTACGTGTCAACTACCATTTAAAATAATATTATTTTATTACTAGTGTGCAACGTAAGATTTCAAAGAAACTCTTTGTTGCGTATCAGGTACGCTATCGAACATAGAAACCCCTTTAAAGTAAAATTAATATTTAATTCATAAATATTAATAAATATTAAAATTTATTATTCTTTATTTACCTGGGATGTTACATCCTTCCCCCCTTTTGGTAATTGCGTTCTCGCAATTTTATTCACTTATCAAAATAAGTGGGGGTATTTATCCCTCATAGCATTTTCAAATTCACATGTTGCCTCTTCAACCATATGGTTTTTCCACAAAACCTTTACCTGGTGAGTTGCCTTATTTCGCAACACTTGCTCTCTTCGGTCAAGAATCTAGACAGGTTGCTCTTTATAAGAGAGATTATCTTCCAACTGAACTACATCTGGGCTCAAAACATGAGATGGATCTGGCATATAATTTCTCAAATACGAAACATGAAAAACATTGTGTACCTAAGATAAACTTAGAGGTAATGACACTCTGTATGCAACGGATCCAACTCTCTCCATAATTTCATATGGTCCAATGAACCTTGGACTCAGCTTTCTTTTCTTACCAAATCGCATCACACTTTTCCATGGAGAAACCTTGAGAAAAACATGATCACCTACCTCGAAAGATAGATCCTTCCTCCAGTTATTCGCATAACTCTTCTGTCTACTTTGTGCTGTTCTCATGTGTTTCTGAATCAACTGAACTTTTTCTACCATCTCTTCCACCAATTCTGGTCCCATCAGCTTCCTTTCACCCACTTCATCCCAAAAAGCTGGAGTTCGACACTGCTTCCCATATAATGCCTCAAATGGTGCCATCTGTATACTGGAATGAAAACTGTTATTATAAGAAAACTCAACCAAAGAAAGATGTTGGTCCCAACTTCCCTGATAATCCATAGAGATAGCTCGTAGCATATCCTCCAAGGTCTGAATTGTTCGTTCTGACTGCCCATCTGATTGCGGATGAAAAGTTGTACTAAAATTTAATTCAGTACCCAATGACTACTGAAGGCCTTTCCAAAATTTAGAAGTAAACCTGGGATCACGATCAGATACAATGGAGAGGGGAACTCCATGAAACCTGGCTATCTCTTTAAGATACAAATGAGCAAGTTGATCTAGAGACAAAGTATCTCGAATAGGAAGTAAATGAGCAGATTTAGTCAATCGATCAACAATAACCCAGATTGCATTATTACCTCTAGATATCGTCGGTAATCCCACAACAAAGTCCATGGATATATTTTCCCATTTCCACTCTGGCACTGGTAGAGGCTGAAACATCCCTTTCGGTAACTGCCGCTCTTCTCTAACCTGCTGAAAAGTCAAACACTTCACAGTAAAATCAGCAATATCTCTTTTCATACCATCCCACCAGTAATACTCCCGCAGATCTCTGTACATCTTAGTACTGTCAGGATGAACTGAAAGCGGGGAACTATGAGCCTCACATAACAACTCATTCTTCAACTATTAATCACCAGGCACACATAATCTCTTCCCAAACCTCAAAACACAATCATTATCAATGTTGAATTCAGGCAACTTACCCTCCTGAACCTGCTCTACCTTTTTCTTCAACTCACTATCTTCCCTCTGTACTTGCTTAATTCTTTCTGATAGGGATGATCTCACTGATACCTAAAACAAAACAGAATAACTTCCTGCACCAAAAACTTCTATTCCATAGTTCATCAAATCAAAAACCAAAGGATCTCGTTCCAAATATAGCATGGTTAATGAATCACTACTTTTTTGACTCAAAGCATCAGCCACTTTATTTGATTTTCATGGATGGTAATGAATTGTTAATCATAATCCTTGATTAATTCCAGCCATCTCCTCTATCTCATGTTTAATTCTTTCTGAGTGAATATATACATTAAACTTTTGTGATCAGTATATATTTCACACTTTACTCCATACAAATGATGCCTCCAACTTTTTAAAGAAAAAACAACAACAGCTAATTCCAAATCATGTGTAGGGTAATTTACCTCATGAATTTTCAACTGGCGTGAACCATAAGCAATTACCTGATCATTAGGCATTAGGACACAACCAAGTCCATTCAATGAAGCATCACTGTAGATAACAAACTCACCATTCCTAGAAGTGCCAAAACTATAGCATTCACCAATCTTCTTTTCAACTACTGAAAACAATCATCACATTCTTTTTTCCAGATAAACTTAACACCCTTCCGAGTTAGCTTTGTCATTGGACTAGATAACCATGAAAAATTTTCAACAAACCTTCTGTAGTAACCTGCCAAACCAAGAAAACTACAGATCCCGGTTACATTTGTGGGTCTTGGCCATTCTTCAACAAATTTTGGTTTAGCAGGATCAACAGTTATGCCATTTTTTGAAACAATGTGACCAAGGAATGAAATTTGTTGTAACCAAAACTCACACTTACTGAGTTTTCCATGTAGTTTCTTTTCTTTTAAGGTTTGGAAGATAACCCTTAAATGACTTTCATGCTCCTCTTTACTTTTAGAAAACACCAAAATATCATCAATGAAAACAACCACAAACATATCCAAGAACTCATGGAAAATTCTATTCATAAGGTCCATGAATACAACAGGTGCATTGGTTAACCCAAAAGGCATAACTACAAATTCATAATGGCCATATCTAGTATGGAACGCAGTCTTCAGAATGTATGCTTCTTTTACTATCAACTGATGGTACCCCGACCTCAATTCAATCTTCGAAAAATACTGAACTCCCTGGAGCTGATCAAACAAATCATCGATATGAGGCAAAGGATACTTGTTCTTAACAGTGATATTACTCAAGGCTCTATAATCAATGCAAAGTCTCATTGTACCATCTTTATTTTTAACAAACAATATAGGAGCACCCCATGGGGATGTTCTAGGTCGAATGAAACCTTTTTCTAATAACTCCTGCAATTGCTTCTTTAACTCTAGAAGTTCAACTTGAGCCATTCAATAAGGGGGTATTGAAATTGGCTTAGAATCAATAACTAAGTCAACAGTAAAGTCAACTTATCGATCATGAATAATACTAGGAAACTCATCAGGTAAAACATCAAGATACTCATTTACCACTGGCACATCATTAATTTGAACAGGTCCCTTGTTTTCAATGATACGTGCAAGATAACATTCATTTCCATATTTTAATAGTTTCTCAACTTCCTGATATGTTATCAAAATCAAGGGTTCATTCTTGTACACAAACTAAAAATATTTCTGAAAAGAAACCATTTTAGCTCTGCAGTCAATCTTAGCATGATAAACAGAAAGCCAATCCATGCCCAAAATAACATCAAACTCTACTAGAGGCAAAACAATAAGGTTTGCTGGTAGATTCTTTCCGCACACAAGGATAGGAAGGTTCTTATAATTCCTTTTTGTCTCAACGTTCCATCCGGGTGTTTTTACCATAAGTTTAGGATTCATATCTTGATATGGAATTTCCAATTTACTAGAAAACTTCTCAGAAATGAAAGAATGTGTAGACCCTGAATCAAACAACACATTGGCATAATCTGAACAAACAAACAGTGTACCTGATACTACTTCATTCAATGGCTCAACATCTACTGAAGTAGTTGCAAAGGATTTCACCACCCCTTTCTGCTTGTAGTCTGGCTACTTTTCCCCAGTTGATTAAAAAGAGGTTTTGAATTAAAATACAACATTTTTCACTATTCATTAAAAAATGAACTTTATCGGAAAAATACCCAAAATTTACACAAAGTAAATTCTGATGTCCTGATTCTAAAGAGAAATTTTATTTGGTCTAATAGAATGTATAAGAGTGACCAAAACTATATTTAATGAAGGTTCTCCATAAAAAGGTGATAGGTGGACCTTTAGTGAATATTAGAGTATTTATGCCTAAAATTGAATTCTTTTCTTATTTTAAGCCTTTATCCATTATTGGATAAATGTAAAAACCTTTAACATGTATAATCATATTTTAGTTATTTCTATTCATTCCAGTCAATACAATGGCTACGTGTCAACTACCATTTAAAATAATATTATTTTATTACTAGTGTGCAACGTAAGATTTCAAAGAAACTCTTTGTTGCGTATCGGGTACGCTATCGAACATAGAAGCCCCTGTAAGTAAAATTAATATTTAATTCATAAATATTAATAAATATTAAAATGTATTATTCTTTATTTACCTGGGATGTTACATCCTTCCCCCCTTTTGGTAATTGCGTTCTCGCAATTTTATTCACTTATCAAAATAAGTGGGGGTATTTATCCCTCATAGCATTTTCAGATTCACATGTTGCCTCTTCAACCATATGGTTTTTCCACAAAACCTTTACCTGGTGAGTTGCCTTATTTCACAACACTTGCTCTCTTCGGTCAAGAATCTAGACTGGTTGTTCTTTATAAGAGATATTATCTTCCAACTGAACTACCTCTGGGCTCAAAACATGAGATGGATCTGGCATATACTTTCTCAACAACGAAACATGAAAAACATTGTGTACCTGAGATAAACTCGGAGGTAATGCCACTTTGTATGCAACTGATCCAACTCTCTCCATAATTTCATATGGTCCAATGAACCTTGGACTCAGCTTTCTTTTCTTACCAAATCGCATCACACTTTTCCATGGAGAAACCTTGAGAAAAACATGATCACCTACCTCGAAAGATAGATCCTTCCTCTAGTTATTCGCATAACTCTTCTGTCTACTCTGTGCTGTTCTCATGTGTTTCTGAATCAACTAAACTTTTTCTACCATCTCTTCCACCAATTCCAGTCCCATCAGCTTCCTTGCACCCACTTCATCCCAAAAAGCTGGAGTTCGACACTGCTTCCCATATAATGCCTCAAATGGTGCCATCTGTATACTGGAATGAAAACTGTTATTATAAGAAAACTCAACCAAAGAAAGATGTTGGTCCCAACTTCCCTGATAATCCATAGAGATAGCTCGTAGCATATCCTCCAAGGTCTGAATTGTTCGTTCTGACTGCCCATCTGATTGCGGATGAAAAGTTGTACTAAAATTTAATTCAGTACCCAATGACTACTGAAGGCCTTTCCAAAATTTAGAAGTAAACCTGGGATCACGATCAGATACAATGGAGAGGGGAACTCCATGAAACCTGACTATCTCTTTAAGATACAAATGAGCAAGTTGATCTAGAGACAAAGTATCTCGAATAGGAAGTAAATGATCAGATTTAGTCAATCGATCAACAATAACTCAGATTTCATTATTACCTCTAGATGTCGTCGGTAATCCCACAACAAAGTCCATGGATATATTTTCCCATTTCCACTCTGGCACTGGTAGAGGCTGAAACATCCCTTTCGGTAACTGCCGCTCTTCTCTAACCTGCTGAAAAGTCAAACACTTCACAGTAAAATCAGCAAAATCTTTTTTCATTCCATCCCACCAGTAATACTCCCGCAGATCTCTGTACATCTTAGTACTGTCAGGATGAACTGAAAGCGGGGAACTATGAGCCTCACATAACAACTCATTCTTCAACTATTAATCATCAGGAACACATAATCTCTTCCCAAAACTCAAAACACAATAATTATCAATGTTGAATTCAGGCAACTTACCCTCCTGAACCTGCTCTACCTTTTTCTGCAACTCACTATCTTCCCTCTGTACTTGCTTAATTCTGTCTGATAGGGATGATCTCACTGATACCTAAAACAAAACCGAATAACTTCCTACACCAAAAACTTCTATGCCATAGTTCATCAAATCAAAAACCAAAGGATCTCGTTCCAAATATAGCATGGTTAATGAATCACTACTTTTTCGACTCAAAGCATCAGCCACTTTATTTGATTTTCATGGATGGTAATGAATTGTTAATCATAATCCTTGATTAATTCCAGCCATCTCCTATGTCTCATGTTTAATTCTTTCTGAGTGAATATATACATTAAACTTTTGTGATCAGTATATATTTCACACTTTACTCCATAAAAATGATGCCTCCAAATTTTTAAAGAAAAAACAACAACAGCTAATTCCAAATCATGTGTAGGGTAATTTACCTCATGAATTTTCAACTGGCGTGAACCATAAGCAATTACCTGATCATTCTGCATAAGGACACAACCAAGTCCATTCAATGAAGCATCACTGTAGATAACAAACTCACCATTCCTAGAAGTGCCAAAACTATAGCATTCACCAATCTTCTTTTCAACTCCTGAAAACAATCGTCACATTCTTTTGTCCAGATAAACTTAACACCCTTCCGAGTTAGCTTTGTCATTGGACTAGATAACCATGAAAAATTTTCAACAAACCTTCTGTAGTAACCTTCCAAACCAAGAAAACTACAGATCTCGGTTACATTTGTGGGTCTTGGCCATTCTTCAACAACTTTTGGTTTAGCAGGATCAACAGTTATGCCATTTTTTGAAACAATGTGACCAAGGAATGAAATTTGTTGTAACCAAAACTCACACTTACTGAGTTTTCCATGTAGTTTCTTTTCTTTTAAGGTTTACAAGATAACCCTTAAATGACTTTCATGCTCCTCTTTACTTTTAGAAAACACCAAAATATCATCAATGAAAACAACCACAAACATATCCAAGAACTCATGGAAAATTCTATTCATAAGGTCCATGAATAAAAAAGGTGCATTGGTTAACCCAAAAGGCATAACTACAAATTAATAATGGCCATATCTAGTATGGAACACAGTCTTCAGAATGTATGCTTCTTTTACTATCAACTGATGGTACCCCGACCTCAATTCAATCTTCGAAAAATACTGAACTCCCTGGAGCTGATCAAACAAATCATCGATATGAGGAAAAGGATACTTGTTCTTAACAGTGATATTACTCAAGGCTCTATAATCAATGCAAAGTCTCATTGTACCATCTTTCTTTTTAACAAACAAGACAGGAGCACCCCATGGGGATGTGCTAGGTCGAATGAAACCTTTTTCTAATAACTCCTGCAATTGCTTCTTTAACTCTAGAAGTTCAACTTGAGCCATTCAATAAGGGGGTTTTGAAATTGGCTTAGAATCAATAACTAAGTCAACAGTAAAGTCAACTTATCGATCATGAATAATACTAGGAAACTCATCAGGTAAAACATCAAGATACTCATTTACCACTGGCACATCATTAATTTGAACAGGTCCCTTGTTTTCAATGATACGTGCAAGATAACATTCATTTCCATCTTTTACTAGTTTCTCAACTTCCTGATATGTTATCAAAATCAAGGGTTCATTCTTGTACACAAACTAAAAATATTTCTGAAAAGAAACCATTTTAGCTCTACAGTCAATCTTAGCATGATAAACAGAAAGCCAATCCATGCCCAAAATAACATCAAACTCTACTAGAGGCAAAACAATAAGGTTTGCTGGTAGATTCTTTCCGCACACAAGGATAGGAAGGTTCTTATAATTCCTTTTTGTCTCAACGTTCCCTCCGGGTGTTTTTACCATAAGTTTAGGATTCATATCTTGATATGGAATTTCCAATTTACTAGAAAACTTCTCAGAAATGAAAGAATGTGTAGACCCTGAATCAAACAACACATTGGCATAATCTGAACAAACAAACAGTGTACCTGATACTACTTCATTCAATGGCTCAACATCTATTGAAGTAGTTGCAAAGGATTTCACCACCCCTTTCTGCTTGTAGTCTGGCTACTTTTCCCCAGTTGAGTTCTTAGTTAGACACTCGTTTTCATAACACTACTAAAAAAACCACCATTAGCGACCGCCAATGGCGGTCGCTATAGTGATTTTTTTTTAAATGTCCACTGAAATAAATATATATATATATATTAAAAAAAATATTCACATATATACTATTAAATACAATATTTTAAATATATTTATATATATATAATATATTTTAAATGTTTTAATATATATAATATTAAATATATGTATAATATCGAATCATTGTGCTATAATAATTTAAAACCCTCGATATAAGAAATGCTATCATTTCAGGTTTTTCGGAGCACGTTTGCTCCGAATTCGACCGCCGCACGCCGTTTTGGTGTTTTATGACTCCGGAAACGCATTTCCGGCCGCCGCGGTCAAACGGCACCTCCGATTGACATGCCGTCTCTCCGACCATTTCAAAATTCACGCAACGGATGTTTTCGTGTGGTTTCGTGGCATTCGGAGGTTGTTCGGGTGGTTTTGACCCCCCAACGCGCCATTTCAGCGCGCGCCGAGCTGCTGAAAACGACGCATTCGGTCGTGTTGTGTGCACCGCACGTCCGATGGATGTGCTTCCTCCTCCTGCATCTCAAGAATAATATTCGTACCATTCTTGTGCGGTTTCAGGTTTTTCGGAGCACGTTTGCTCCGAATTCGACCGTCGCACGCTGTTTTGGTGTTTTATGACTCCAGAAACGCGTTTCCGGCCGCCGCGGTCAAACGGAACCTCCGATTGACATGACATCTGTCCGACCATTTCACAATTCACGCAACGGATGTTGTTGTGCGATTTCGTGGCATTCAGAGGTCGTTCGGGTGGTTTTGACCCCCCAACGCGCCATTTCAGCCAGCGTCGAGCTGCTGAAAACGACGCATTCGGTCGTGCTGCGCGCAACGCACGTCCGATGGACATGATGACTCCTCCTTCATCTCAGAAATAATACTACTATCATTCTCGTGCGGTTTCTGGTCGTTCGGAGCACGTTTTCTCCGAATTCGACCGCCGCACGCCGTTTTGGTGTTTTATGACTCCGGAAACACGTTTCCGGCTGCCGCGGTCAAACGAAACCTCCGATTGACGTGTCGTCTGTCCTAACATTTTACAATTCATGTAACGGATGTTGTCGTGCGGTTTCGTGACATTCAGAGGTTGTTCGGGTGGTTTTGACCCCCCAACGCGCCATTTCAGCGCGCGCTGAGCTACTGAAAACGACGCATTCGGTCGTGCCGCGTGCACCGCACGTCCGATGGACGTGCCGCCTCTTCCTGCATCTCAGTAATAATATTTCTATCGTTCTCATGTGGTTTCAGGTTTTTCGGAGCACGTTTGCTCTGAATTGGACCGCCGCACACCGTTTTGTTGTTTTATGGATCTGGAAACGCGTTTCCGGCCGCCGCGGTCAAACGGCACCTCCGATTGATGTGTCGTCTACCCGTCCATTTCACAATTCACGCAACGGATTTTGTCGTGTGGTTTCGTGGAATTTGGAGGTCGTTCGGGTGGTTTTGACCCCCCAACGCGCCATTTCAGTGCACGCCGAGCTGCTGAAAATGACACATTCGGTCGTGCCGCGCGCACCACATGTCCGATGAACGTGTCACCTCCTCCTGCATCTCATAAATAATATTCCTATCGTTCTCGTGTGGTTTCAGGTCGTTCGGAGCAAGTTTGCTCCGAATTCGACCGTCGCATGCCGTTTTTGTGTTTTATGACTCTAGAAACGCATTTCCGGCCGCCGCGGTCAAACGGCACCTCTGATTGATGTTCCGTCTGAATGACCATTTCACATTTCACGCAACGGATGTTGTCGTGCGGTTTCGTGGCATTCAGAGGTCGTTCGGGTGGTTTTGACCCCCCAACGCGCCATTTCAACGCGCGCCGAGCTGCTGAAAATAACGCATTCGGTCGTACCGTGCGCACCGCACGTCCGATGGACGTGCCACCTCCTCCTACATCTCAGGAATAATATTCCTATCGTTCTTGTGCGGTTTCAGGTCGTTCGGAGCACGTTTGCTCCAAATTCGTCCGCTTCACGCCGTTTTGGTGTTTTCTGACTCCGGAAACGTGTTTCCGGCCTCCATAGTCAAACGGAACCTCCGATTGACGTGACGTCTACCCGACCATTTCACAATTCACGCAACGGATTTTTTCGTGCAGTTTCGTGACATTTGGAGGTCGTTCGGGTGGTTTTGACCCCCCCAACGCGCCATTTCAGCGCGCGCTGAGCTGCTGAAAATGACACATTCGGACGTGCTGTGCGCACCGCATGTCTGATGGATGTGTCGCCTCCCCCTTCATCTCAGGAATAATATTTCTATCGTTCTCATGCAGTTTCAGGTCGTTCGGAGCACGTTTTCTCCGAATTGGACCGTCGCACGCCGTTTTGGTGTTTTATGGCGCCAGAAACACGTTTCTGGCCGCCGCGGTCAAACGGCACCTCCGAATGATGTGTCATCTGGCCGACCATTTCAGAATTCACGCACCGGATTTTGTCGTACGGTTTCGTGGCATTCGGACGTCGTTCGGGTGGTTTTGACCACCCAACGCGGCATTTCAGCGCGCGTCGCGCTGCTGAAAATGACACATTCGGTCGTGCCGCATGCACCGCACATCCGATGGACGTGTCGCCTCCTCCTGCATCTCAAAAATAATATTTATATCATTCTCGTGCAGTTTCAGGTCGTTTGGAGCACATTTGCTCTGAATTGGACCGTCGCACGCCGTTTTGGTGTTTTATAGCGCCGGAAACGCGTATCCAGCCACCGCGGTCAAACGGCACCTTCGAATGATGTGTAGTCTAGCCGACCATTTCACAATTCATGCACCGGCTGTTGTCGTACGGTTTTGTGGCATTCGGAGGTCGTTCGGGTGGTTTTGACCAACCAACGCGGCATTTCAGTGCGCGCCGCGCTGCTGAAAACGACACATTCGGTCGTGCCGCGCGCACCGCACGTACGATGGATGTGCCGCCTCCTCCTGCATCTCAGGAATAATATTTCTATCGCTCTCATGCGGTTTCAGGTCATTCGGAACACGTTTGCTCTGAATTGGACCGCCGCACGCCGTTTTGGTGTTTTATGGCGCCGGAAACACGTTTCTGGCCGCCGCGGTCAAATGGAACCTCCGAAGGATGTGCCATCTGGCCGACCATTTCACAATTCACACACTGGCTGTTGTCGTACGGTTTCGTGGCATTCGGAGGTCGTTCAGGTGGTTTTGACCCCCCGACGCGCAATTTCAGCGCGCGCCGCGCTGCTGAAAACGACACATTCGGTCGTGCCGCGCGCACCGCACGTCCGATGGACGTTCCGCCTCCTCCTACATCTCAGGAATAATATTTCTATCGTTCTCGTGCGATTTCAGGTCATTCGGAGCACGTTTGCTCTGAATTGGACCGTCGCACGCCGTTTTGGTGTTTTATGGCGTCGGAAACGCGTTTCCGGCCGCCGCGGTAAAACGGAACCTCCAAATGATGTGCCGTCTGGCCGACCATTTCACAATTCACGCACCGGCTGTTGTCGTACGGTTTCGTGGCATTCGGACGTCGTTCGGGTGATTTTAACCACCCAACGCGGCATTTCAGCGCGCGTCGCGCTGCTGAAAACGACACATTCGGTCGTGCCGCGCGCAACGCACGTCCGATGGACGTGCGGCCTCCTTCTACATCTTAAGAATAATATTTCTATCATTCTCGTGCGGTTTCAGGTCGTTCGGAGCACGTTTGCTCTGAATTGGACCACCGCACGCCGTTTTGGTGTTTTATGGCACCGGAAACGCCTTTCCGGCCACCGCGGTCAAACGGAACCTCCGAATGACGTTCCGTATGGCTGACCATTTCACAATTCACGCACCGGATGTTGTCTTACGGTTTCATGGCATTCGGAGGTTGTTCGGGTGGTTTTGACCCCCCAACGCGTCATTTCAGCGCGCGCTGCACTGCTGAAAACGACACATTCGGTCGTGCCACGGGCACCACACGTCTGATGGACGTGCCGCCTCCTCCTGCATCTCAGGAATAATATTTCTATCATTCTCATGTGGTTTCAGGTCGTTCGGAGCACGTTTTCTCCGAATTGGACCGCCGCACGCCGTTTTGGTGTTTTATGGCGCCGGAAACGCGTTTCCGACCGCTGTGGTCAAACGGCACCTCCGAATGACGTGTCGTCTGGCCGACCATTTCACAATTCACGCAACGGCTGTTGTTGAACGGTTTAGTGGCATTAGGAGGTCATTCGGGTGGTTTTGACCCCCCCCCCCCCCCCCCAACGCGCCATTTCAGCGCGCGTCGTGCTGCTGAAAACGACACATTCGGTCGTGCCGCACGCACCGCACATCCGATGGGCGTGCCGCCTCCTCCTGCATCTCAGTAATAATATTTCTATTGTTATCGTGCGGTTTCAGGTCGTTCGGAGCACGTTTGCTCCGAATTGGACCGCCGCACGCCGTTTTGGTGTTTTATAGCGCCGGAAACGCGTTTCTGGCCGCTGAGATCAAACGGCACCTCCGAATGACGTGCCGTCTGGCCAACCATTTCACAATTCACACACCGGCTATTTTCGTACGGTTTCGTGGTATTCGGAGGTCGTTCGGGTGGTTTTGACCACCCAACGCGGCATTTCAGCGCGCGTCGCGCTGTTGAAAACGACACATTCGGACATGTCGCGCGCACCGCACGTCCGATGGACGTGTCGCCTCCTCCTGCATCTCAGGAATAATATTTATATCGTTCTCGTGTGGTTTCAGGTTGTTCGGAGCACGTTTTCTCCGAATTGGACCACCGCACGCCGTTTTGGTGTTTTATGGCACCGGAAACGCGTTTCCGGCCGCCACGGTCAAACGACACCTCCAAATGACGTGTCGTCTGGCCGACCATTTCACAATTCACGCACCGGCTGTTTTCGTATGGTTTCGGGGCATTTGAAGGTCGTTAGGGTGGTTTTGACCCCCCAACGCACCATTTCAGCGCGCGCCGCGCTGCTGAAAAGGACACATTCGGTGGTGCCGCGCGCACCGCACGTCCGATGGACGTGCCGCCTCCTCCTGCATCTCAGGAATAATATTTCTATCGTTCTCGTGAAGTTTCAGGTCGTTCGGAGCACGTTTGCTCCAAATTGGACCGCCGCACGCCGTTTTGGTGTTTTTGGCGCCGGAAACGCGTTTCCGGCCGCTGCGGTCAAACGGCACCTCCGAATGATGTGTCGTCTAGCCTACCATTTCACAATTCACGCACCAGCTGTTGTCATATGGTTTCGTGGCATTCGGAGGTCATTCGGGTGGTGCAGGTGTGCGGGGAGCTGTTCGGGGGGGGGGGCTGTACGGGGGGGGCGGTGGGTGTACGGGGGTGCGGGGGGCTGTACGGGGGTGCGGGGGGCTGTACGGGGTTGCGGGGGGGCTGTCCGAGGGTGCGGGGGGCTGTACGGGGGTGTCGGGGGGCTGTACGGGGGGCGGGGGGGTGTACGGGGGTGCGGGGGGTGTACGGGGGTGCGGGGGGCTGTACGGGGGTGCGGGGGGCTGTCCGGGGGTGCGGGGGGCTGTACGGGGGTGCCGGGGGGCTGTACGGGGGTGCGGGGGGCTCTACGGGGGTGCGGGGGGGTTGTACGGGGGTGCGGGGGGCTGTCCGGGGGTGCGAGGGGGGCTGTACGGGGGTGCCGAGGGGGGCTGTACGGGGGTGCAGGGGGCTCTACGGGGGTGCGGGGGGGCTGTATGGGGGTGAGGGGGGGCTGTACGAGGGTGCGGGGGGCTGTACGGAGGTGTGGGGGGGCTGTCCGGGGGTGCGGGGGCTGTACGGGGGTGCGGGGGGGCTGTACGGGGGTGCGGGGGGCTGTCCGGGGGTGCGGGGGGCTGTACGGGGGTGCGGGGGGGCTGTACGGGGGTGCGGGGGGCTGTACGGGGGTGCCGGGGGGGCTGTACGGGGGTGCCGAGGGGGCTGTACGGGGGTGCGGGGGGCTGTACGGGGGTGCGGGGGGGGGGGGGGGGGGTTGTACGGGGGTGCGGGGGGGGCTGTCCGGGGGTGAGGGGGGCTGTACAGGGGTGCCGGGGGGGCTGTACGGGGGTGCGGGGGGCTGTACGGGGGTGCGGGGGGGCTGTCCAGGGGTGCGGGGGGTTGTACGGGGGTGCCGGGGGGCTGTACGGGGGTGCGGGGGGCTCTACGGGGGTGCGGGGGGCTGTACGGGGGTGCGGGGTGGCTGTACGGGGGTGCGGGGGGCTGTACGGGGGTGCGGGGGGGCTATTCGGGGGTGCGGGGGGCTGTACGGGGGTGCGGGGGGGCTGTACAGGGGTGCGGGGGGGGGGGGGGGCTGTACAGGGGTGCGGGGGGGCTGTATGGGGGTGCGGGGGGCTGTACGGGGGTGCGGGGGGGCTGTCCGTGGTTGCGGGGGGCTGTACGGGGGTGCCGGGGGTCTGTACGGGGGTACGGGGGGCTGTACGGGGGTGCAGAGGGGCTGTACGGGGGTGTGGGGGGCTGTACGGGGGTGTGGGGGCTGTACGGGGGTGCGGGGGGGGGGGGGGGGGGGGGGGGCTGTACGGGGTGGCGGGGGGTTGTACGGTTGTGCGGGGGGCTGTTCGGGGGTGCGGGGGGGCTGTACGGGGGTGCGGGGGGTTAGAGTTTTTAAATGCACGCCTTAGATAATATTAACTATCATATAATAAACAAGTAAAGAAAGAAATTATAAGTACACAACCTTCTAATTTAAATTAAATGAATAAATACAGTACATCAATGTCAACCCCACCAGTAAAAACAAAAAACATATCTCGTGAATATATGATGTGTCACGTGTTGTCATCACTGCTACCTCCTTCTGGTGGGCCAGGGGCCTACAACAAATAAACATTATAAATATTTTAATAACAAAAATAATTTAAATTAAATAAATAAATACAGTATATACCTGCGTTGTATGATCCCTTGCATCATCAGCTCGACGCACATATTCCCGCAGTGCTCTAACCTCAGCTGTCAATTGCGCATTTGCCTCCTCGGAAGCGCGCAGTCGTGCCTCAAAATCTAACATCTGTTGTGTCATATGAGAAACAGCAGGACCGACAACCGCAGCGCGTGACACTACAGAACGAGGAATCCCTACTCCATAGGTCAAACTATAGCCATGCCTGTCCCGATCGATAATGCGATGAAAGATCTCATCCCGTCGCATGGGAAGCTGTCGCTGGTCCTCTGGAAGATGTTCTAACTCAGCTTCAAACTGAGCCTGTGAAATATTTAAATATATATAAATATATATATGTTAATATATAGATTTATGTAATTATTGGTAAGTACAGACACTTACTATCAATGTTGCAACCTCTGGATCATTGCGATCACGAGTCCTCATCCACACCGACATTTTATCAGTTGTTGCACCTTGCTCTCGCAACTGTATATTAAAAGAATATAAACACAAAACCATATTAATTAATAAATTAAAAAATGAATAATATATACCTCATGTCGGATCTGAGACACGTGACGAGTCCCGAGCCTGTGAGGTGGTCCCTACAACGCTCGATTCTCAGAATGGCGTGTTAACACCTCCTACATTCAATTCATTCAAATTTCAAACAAATAACATATTCTTGAAAATATATATACACTAAAATATTTAATATATAAACCGCAACACCCTCAGTAGACCAATATTCAACCAAGTCACGCCACTGAGCCTGGAGGATACCTCTCGGGACTTTTTCCAAAATGTCTAGGGCACCCACATTTGGTACCCAGTGGTCCCTCTTCACTTTGCCTTTATAATCTTTCCACATATTATGGCATTTTCTCATACACACGGGCCGAAACTCTTCAGGGAATACTTTCAAATTTTGCTATAAAGAAAATAATCAAACATATTAGTATTCTTTATACATAGAAAATAAAGTAAAATGATTTTCTTACCTGAACCTCCCTCCATAGACGATCTAATGTGTCCTGAGGGATAGAAGCCTAGTCATGTGTGGTCAATGGAAATCGATGTGGGTCACGTATGATATGACTCAGCTGACGAATAAATGTCGGGGCATTCGGTCCCACATGATGAAAAACCTCATCAAATGAAACATCTATCGTCGTGTCGGAATTCCATGATAATATGCCACGACCAAGGCCTCTCCTGCGAGAGGAAGAAGCAGCTGAGTCTGATCCTGTTGAAAACAATTTTATATATAAATTGACAAATGTTATATATATATATATATATATATATATATGTATTTCAATTACATAAAAAATATAGACAATGACATTCAAACATACCTCGACCCTGAGACGTAGATGCCTCAGATGGATGATGTGGATCTTCTGCCTCTTCCCCTGACATGTCTGCAGTCATAGAAAACATCAGTAATGAGTCCAAAGTGTTTAAAAGATAAATTGGACTGTTCTTAAAAAATCAAACTTGTACAACTGTTAATCAAACAAAAAATGGATTGAATAATTAGTTGTGAATGAATTTTAAAAAATCAGAAAG
This sequence comes from Viscum album, assembly GCA_963277665.1. Classification (NCBI taxonomy): domain Eukaryota; kingdom Viridiplantae; phylum Streptophyta; class Magnoliopsida; order Santalales; family Viscaceae; genus Viscum; species Viscum album. The sequence goes on from OY728141.1 coordinate 1,990,796,445, forward strand.
TTAACAAATGTGGCGTGCTCCTGAGTTTTTTGAGGCTGTGAGATGACATTAATGATGCTAAGAGACTGGATGTCCTCTATATATTAGGTGTGAACCCAAAATACAAATTGGGACTAAGGATCCAAATGGGATTCCTCCCTTATATATTGACTTAGGATACCCCAATAGAAACTATGGTGGTCGACTAACTCTGAGTGGGTGTGTTATAGACCTGGGTGGATATGGTAGAGGGTGTTTCCTTATAACCCTCACAAAATATGTGATACCTAGGTTTTTTGGATAGTAGTGAGGGAATATGAATTCACCAAAATCCTAACATATAATTATGATATCACTTATTTACTTTTTCTGCAGTGATAGGCTCTCGGAAATTCATCTTGGACCCAACCTATGTGCCTAATGTGATGATGATATGGTATGCATGACCAAATTTTCACCCTAAGATCTAATTTATAAGCCTTATATGATATAGTAGAGACCTGGTGGATACCCATAGGTTCTTCCTAGGACCCATCTTGGACCATCATGTGATATTGATATGATATGTCTTGGATGCATTGATTTCATTATGGATGGCTGGTGTATATCCTGGGATCCAGCTCTTAATCCATGTAAATATTTCATTGGATTATGGGATTCAACCTAAACTCTATATGGGGTTACATGGATGTTATGGGTCCCTAAAATGACTATCATGTATTGGATCTATCCATATAGTATTGGGGTTATTATTATGAGGGTTATTATTATGATATTCCAAGGTCACCCCTAGGATCTAGCTATTTATGATTGATGGCATTATGTATTCAAAATCAAGATTCCTAGGATGTCTACAATATAACCATTTGGCATGGTGAAATATAGGATGAACCTTGTTTAAGTACCTTTTTTTATTCCAAATGATTTCCTATATTCCTTTCATTATACCTATAGTTTAAGGAGATTCCCATTATGCGTCAGATCTAGCTGTTGATCCTTTCATGATGATTTTTTGGCTATTTGAGATTGAGTATTTGGGATTTCTATTTAACACCCTAGTATCCAATATTTATGAGAATTCATGATTATCATGACATGCTTAGAGACTCCTTGACAATATATAATTAATGTATGGTCAATAAAGGTCATGAAACTAATGATCAAAAATGATATAGTATTGGGTACATAGGAGCGAACGACCCATGTGATGTGCTCAAAAACATTTTCGTATCAATTAAAAGAAGGTGTTGTTAGTAGTTTATTTTTTTTATTTTCAATATATTATTTATTCTAATTATGTGACATACAAATATCACTTAATTAATAATTATTTATGGGACTATGATGATGGTTCCCTACTATATTATGTACTTTCACCCTCCTCAGACCTCCATTGTATTAGGGTACCTAAGAAGAGTCTCACTTGGTCATTTGTACATGTCAGGAATAGGCCTAGGTTTACATGTTGATATGTAGATGATTGAGTAGAATATTTGTATATGAAATGGTGTAGATTGGTGACATTGTAGAGCCTATATTGTATTTTATTTATTTCTTTATGTATTCATGATATCCTAATGGATTATTGGTCATTTATTCATGTATGCATGTCTTTCATTTTATTATATCATGTTTAGATTATTTATTATTTCCATGAACTCTGATGTGAAAAATTTTATGTTGATGAATGTGTTTATTTATATTTATTTTTATTTCTCACAATGATATAAGGGTATATTCTCCCCATAAGATCCTTATAGTGCCCTGCTTCAAGTCGGCAGCCACTAGCATATAGGGAGGCATGCCTGAGGTCATGTGGTAGTGTGGTCTAGCTACTGTTTAAAGTAATTTGAGGTAGGGTGTTATATATGCATTCCATTAATTCACTACTAATGCATAATCGATATTCATTGTCACAAAATATTTATGTGATTATATCATTATCAAGATATTTTACATTAATGATAATATATTCCATGATTTTAAAATACATATGATTTAACTACGGAGGAGAAATTAGGATTCATTTCTATGGAATGTTCACGTGACCAGGTTCATTATCATTTAATTTTCATTTCATAATAATACATGTAATGTTGTCTAATGCATTATATGATTTATTGTTATTTATAAAATTACATCTATCAATACATTTTAAAGTAGGTAGGTTTGAGCTTTGTTGAATCTTAGTATGTGTATGATGAATTTATTTGGTTTATATATGTTGTGTGTTAATAAATTAAATATTACATTATACCATAATTTAATATTGTTTCATTACATTAGGGACCCCTATTAGTGGATTCATATAGAGTTATGTACTCACAGTATATACATTCACCTCAGTAGAATCAAAAACCAATTTTTGGTGTGTTGATCATGACAGGATACCTTTTAAATGTAATCATCAGGAATAGATTGATGATGATAATTAGAGAGTATTAATTTTATGTTGATGTACTTTTATAAAACTATATCCTTTATTTTGTCATTTTTTATGTATGATGGATATAATCTTCCTAAGAGTTAATCTATTTTTAATGTATAAAATTAGTGAATTAACAGTTTATTTTGTTATAACATGATTTATCTGACTTATTATAGTTATAATTCAAGTGTAATTTCATTTTTCTAGTATTTTTATTTTATATTTTTCATATATATAATATTATATAATGTGATACTGGGGGTATAGTCTCTCTATAACATATTATCCAAACGTCACCACTAGCTGGTAGACTCTAGCGCATGAGAAGGTGTTACTAAGGTCATGTGGTGAATCGTCATGGGATTGTGGAATATGACTAGTTCAAGGATGTTACATAAGAGTTACTTTATAATTGAGGCCTTGAATTTCAACATGATTCAAAAGTTATAATGGGTGTAAGGTAATTTACATAATTCAAAATTTATATTTTAAAAGGGTATGTAAGTGTTAGTGTTATGGATAAGTTAATTCAAAACGATCACTTGAAATTCTAAAAGTTTATGTAATTTTAATTTGATGTTGTGTAAATATAGTTTTTTTTAGAATATCTCAACTTTTCAAATGATATTATAGATAATATTTATAGATAAGTTAATTGGGAAATTTTTGGAGAATTAAAGAGGATTTTGAAAAATATTTGAGGAAGTTTAGATGGCAGGAATTGTTTCTAAAATTTAATGATTAAATCAATGTGATATATGAATGTATTTTAAATAGATTATCTAGTATAACTTTAATAAATATTTAATTTCCATATCTTTATAGGTATAAATATATATATAATAGTAATATAGTAGAATTTATTAAATGTAATAGAGATGTAGAGAATATAGATATATATAGTTAAACAAAAAATAATAAAATATACCTAATAGAGTGATAATAATTTAAAAATATAGGAATTAAATTTCATATTCGTATATGGTGGAGAGTGAGTATTTTTATAGTGAGAGGAGAACTATTAAAGATTCATGAAATACCTTGAAATTACTCTCCTTATATGAAAATAACTCATTAATCATAGTTATTTGTAAATGTAATTTAAATAAGCGATAAAGTGACATATTTTATGAAAATATGTTATTTGGATTTTGGGGTCACATTATACCTATTTCATTATTCTAATTTGAAGAAAAAAATTTGGTCATTAAATTGAGAATATGCTACTCAAAGAAGTGGGTAGATAAATAGGATGAAGGAGTAACCAATGGTTAGGTGTGTGTAATCCTGGAAATTGTATAAACACTGAACCTTGTCTTGGAATACCCTTTCCTACGGTCTATATTTAAAATATTGATTTTGTGAATTTTTGTAAAATGGTATTAATATTATAATATATATTTTCTTTAAAGAAGTCAAATATACTCAATATCTTTCTCTACATGCAATGCAAAACAAAAACGAAGCTATGATATATTTAGACCATTAAAGACTAGTCATAGAATTAGTATGTATGAAGAGGAGTCACTGAATTTCTAAAAATATTAATATAGATATATATATATATATTATTTTAAACAAATATACTTAATTCATTATTGTTTTTAAGACTCTGTATTTTTATGGATTATACTTTTACCAAATGAAAAAAGTATATTATTTTGAAATGATGATTTTAAAAAATATATAATATTTATTCATTAATTCTATAATTATTAGTGTTTCGGAGAAATAAGGAATAAGAATAACTAGTATTTTAAAAAGACGCATTTCCTATAAAATATGTTTTCACTATAGTTTATGAATTTAATTAAAAATTTAATTTATAAATTTTAGAATCTAAATTTTAAAAAATTAATATAAATTTTGGATTTATAATAACAATATTATATTTATATGGGTTTCTAGGATTTCTCAAAAATAATTAACTTTTATTTGAATTGTGAAAAATACAATTTTTCCAAAACAATGACTTTTATCACTTTATCAGTATAAGTACAAGGAATAAGAGTTTATAAAATCTTTCAATTGATCACATATTTTAATGGTATAGTTATGAAATTAAAAAAAAATATTTTAAACTTATGAATTCTATTTTTAATATTTTAGGACCAAAGCAATATTTTATCAGAATTTAAAAGTTATTTTAATTTATTTATATTAATTAAAAAATTTCTTGTTGAAATTTAGTTTTGAGATAATTTTAAATCTAAAAAAAATTATTTTTTTATAATAAACCACTTACTATCATAAAAATTAGTTACCATAAAAAATTTATCACATACATAATTTTAATGTTTCAAAACACTATTTTATTTAAAAAAAACTTTTATGTGTTATGTGTGTTTACTTTAAAATAATAATTTATCATATTTATATAATGATTTATGATAAATAGTGACCAAATTAGGAATAATACTATAAAAATTTGGTAATAATTTCCTTAATATATTTTCATCAATAAATTAAATGACATGATTAATATTTAATTAATATATTAAAGTGTTTAAATGACTAATATAAGGTAGATAAAATTTTCCTAATTTAAAATTAATTTTAGACCCTATAGATATCATTATCTATGTTTAAAGTCGTACCTACATATCATTCCAGCCTTACCTAACCTATCATTCATTCTATTCCATTCTTACCCTGTAACACCCCGAGATTTTATGAGAAATTTTATTTTTAATTTCTTCGATGTCTTGTGTTGTACACTACTCCAAGATTAGCTTGCAATATACAAAACATCGTATTAGCTTGCAGTATACGTAACACTATTCTTGGATCATGTTACACATAATTTCAAGTTCATTTGATAGAAGTTATTTTATGCAACCTTGAGTGTATATATATATATATATATATATATATATATATTCAATCTAAAAATGAAATATAGTTGGATTCTATTATACGCAACAACAAAGGAAGCTTCCACTACAAGAAACACTGTAATGGCTTGTATTACACGCAAGAGAGACCCTCCACGATAGCTTACTTGGTACGCAATACCGAGTTTCACTATCCAATGATATATTATAATAATAATATTATGAACTAGACATTATGAATAGTATTAACCACATTTTTTAATTTTATGACATTATATTTCATCTTACACATTTTCTAGAACAAGGTATGAGAAAAAAATCAATTTTTTGTATAAAGAAATTATTTTTCAAAAAAATGCAGTTTTGCCGTCTTTTAATGGCGCACCCATTTTGAATCTAATTTTGGACAAGTTTATAAGTTAAATTTATCAAAATAAACTTCTTATTTTTAATTATGATATAAAAATTTACATTGGATAATGTTTTTATATTTTTTTGATGACTTTCATATTTTAATGAATAGTAAAAACACGCTAGATTTTAATTAAAAACAATTTTTTCATCGAGATAATTTATATGGTTAAATTATAATAGTTAGTGGTTTTAAAGTATAAGTAGAATATATTTTTACAATTTAATATAATTTATGTCATTAACATTAATTTTACATTGAATTCGTAGGTAAAATCAATTCAATCTTTTGCAATGTTTTAAACAAAAACCCATTTTTTCGAAAACGGGATTAATTTTAAATTAATTACTACAAATTTTATGTTTTTAATTTGTAAAAATGGATTCCATATTTTTAATAATTAGATACAAATTATGTTAATAGGCTAATTTTTATTTTTGGGTGTTATGAATAGTAACTACAGTAAATTTTATTTACCGGAGTTAAAGATAAATTAGGTAATTAAGGGTAACAATAATATTATAAAATTGCCCTAACACATGTGTTAATATAATTATATAATTATATTTAGTCCTATAACATACTTGGGTTGAAATTGAATCTATTGGAACCCACTTTTATGTGATTAAGACTATTAGTTTATTTTATTTAAAAGAAAGTGAAATATGTCTCACTCAATGTTTAATAATTAATGTATATTTAATTTAAGGTTATACAGAATATAAATTTGTTTATAAATACTCATATTAAATTTAAATGTTATTATTTATCATGGTAATTTATTTGTAATTTTTAAGAGATATTTAATTACTAGAATAGCTTATACATTAATGATGCAGAAATTATTTATTTAGTGAAAAATCAATAATATAGTTTTTATTAAAATACTAATACCCATTAAAAGGCACAAAAACCTGACCAAAACTTATTGGTAATATATATCTAAATCATAACCATCAAATGGTCGAATTTTGGACCATTTTTATATTTATAAAAGCGATTATGACACTTATATTATTTTATTTTAAATGATGTCAAAGTTGTCACCTTCATAATTTAATAAATATAAAAATTTACATGTTGTGATTTTAAGAAGATAAATTCTAGTAAAAGTATTATTTTGAGATATAATAGATTTATCATCATCATAGTATTTTATTTTTAATTTTTATGCAACTAATAAGTATATTAAATAATTATACAAAAATGAGGTAGTAATTGTTTTATTAAAAGAAATATAAAATAAATGGTTTTATTAATATTGAAATAAATATTATATGAACTTATTAATGTTCTCAAAAAAATTTCTAGATGAATATAACATGTTAGAAATCTATTAAAAAAATTCGAATATATCCTATGTTTAAATTTTATTAAAATTCAAATAAATGAATAGTGTCAAAATTAACACTATTGTTATTTTATAAAAATAAATTATTATTAAATTGTTTTAAAATCACAAAAATATTTAAAAATTATAAATTGAAACATATATGGTCTAAAAGGTAATAAAGTATCCAATTATGGTAAATTGACAATATATAAATATTTATTTATAATAATTTAAAATTTAGAATATTATTATCACAAATAAAATTAAATACATTAAATAAGAATAAATCAAAATGATAAGGTTTAAAATAAACTTAAAACATGTATAAATGTTATTGGTTGATGATATTACAACTCTATCTCATCTCATATTCTAATTGAGTCATTTTTGGAGGTTTTTAAGTGGGGTTTGAATTTATTATAAATTAATATTTTTAGGTTTCCAAAGGTGCCCCAATCCTCCCTTATAAAAGGGCACCTCCTCCCTCTCCTCCTCACACCATTTTTAGCCTTCAATCTCAGAAAAACCCTTAAAATTTCTCTTATACACTTCCCTAGAAACATACTATAGGTCCTGGTCTTCTTCAAAGACCAACTTTAGTGCCCTAAGAGGATGTTTAGAAGAGGCGCGTCGAAGAAGAGGAAATATCCTTTACCGATTCTTTAAAATTCATTTCTTCTTCTACATCCTCTTATTTTGTTGTTTCATAATAAATTAATAACATAAGTATCAGTAATATACTAATATGTTATTATAAATATGAACCAACCATATTTCACCTTCTATCCATCCTATAGAAAACGAAATCACTGTGCGTGCGTACGTACGGAATATCATCTCCATGCCGTGGTGTAATCTATTTTTTAACCACCGCCTTACTTGGATGGCTATAATGGTGTAAAGAATAACTATATATGGTTTTTATAACATGATACTAATTATTATATATTATATCATCCTCTCTAATTCCATTCAATAATTGTGGGAACGATATCATCGCTCGTGCATACGTACGGATTACCGTCTCCACGACGCGATGAGATTCATTCTCCAAGTTAAACATTAAAGAATGATTATAAATTATATATATAATAAATAATCATGAAATATATGACATATTAATTATATTGGATTTATTTATATTTTATTTACTTACTTTCATTCAATTTAATAAGGAAATGAAAACAGTGTTCATGCGTACGTACGGCCTACCGTCTCTATGAACGGTGTATTTCATTCCATTCATCGATCTATTATATATATGTATAATTTATCTTGATCTAAGTAATCATATGAATAAGTACAAGTCAAAACACTGATGATAAATGAAACGATTTTTCCCAAAACACTACTTAACATGGAATTGAAAATGAACAGGTAATATAAAGTTGTAAGTGAATCGTATATGATATCATAAATATTATTATGGTTATGTTACAAGTTAATAATATTTTTCAACCCACTATATAGTATTCTCAAACACATGTGGAATAAATTGGACATAAGGTAAGGGATAATTATTCCAATGTCTTTTTTATCTGAGATTGTTTATTTGTAAGTATTTACTAGGGTTATGTTTATCATCCATATCCATGTTTTCTACAAATGTTTTCATAAAATGTTTACTATTATTCCATTTATTTTTAAAGTCCTTTTTACCCATTTTTTAGTTTTACTGCATGGTGTGTAAGGAATCTTTCTTTTGTTTACCATACGAGGTACTTTTTGACTTTTCCGGCAAAAGTACAAGAAAAATGTTTTTTAACTTATACGACATGAATATATTTTTACGATTTCATAAAACCTTATTTTAATGAAGCATACTCTACAATATTTCATTATTATTTTCAAAAAAATCCCTTTATTTTAAAATTTAATGGCATTTTGTGAAAATAAATTGATTTTGAAGAAGAAAGGATATTTTTCTCAAGAATTCATTTCAATTGTTTTATCAAAACCATTATCCATCTAAGATGACATTATTTAATATGTTTATATTTCAAGTATAATTTATTTATTATTTACATGGTTTCATTTTTCTTATGATGAAATGATATCCATTTATTTTATATGGATTATGTTATGATGGGGTGGTGTTTATGAAACCCATATTATTCTTTGGGTTATGATGAATGATTTATGTTTATTTTGTGGCACAAAAAAGAATGATTTCATTATGATATTGTTGGGACCTATATCTCCCTCCAATACATTGGGTGATGATTTATATCTCGTTATATAGACATGGATAGAACAGAAAGTGAATCTAGTTCAGTAATACAGGGCTGTAACAACAAGTAAACCTAGTTCAGTAATGGACTTTGTCCACTATGATGGTCTTGGCAACAATGCCTTGGCTACTATGGAAATTATAACATGTGCGTAATGGTTTTCCAAAATTGCATGTTTTATTCCCATTATAATTTATCATGGTTAATGTTCCTATATGATCTATGCCTTATACACTGCCAATATTTATGTCATTGCTCGTGATTTTGTTGTTTTATGTTCATGTTTTTATGATCAAATATTTATGGATTGTTTTATGTTCTCCATGTTTACCCTTTCTAGGCATTTGAGCTCACCCTTTTTATGTTTTCTTTTCCCCAGGATATAAATAAAGGTTTTAGGTAAGAAAAAAAGAGGAATATATTTATGGGAGATTTTGAAGATCTTTCATCATGATTAGAAGATTATGTTCCAAGTTTCTAGAGACACTAAACTAATATGGTCTTTGGGTGTCTATTTTTGTCATGTATTAAGTATTCTGAAAAAAGTAATGTAATTTCTATGTACGTCAAGCTTTGGGTCTCTACAATTGTTATCAGATCGGTGGTTTAGTTAACCTTTGGAAACTAGGTTGTGAAAACATTGGTGAAATCCCTAGAGATATTTCTAAGGTATGTCTAGGGATGTCTCTAAGTATAAGTATAAGTATAGTTTATAGTAAAATAATTATGGTAACGATCTTAGAATTAAACCTAAGTTGTTTTATATTTAAGGTACTCCCCCTTTATTATGTTTTTTTCCTAGTATGATTTTTTCCTCTCACACTATTCTTTTTGGGTTTTAGAAAATGGCTGGAAACAGGAAGATTCACGATAAACAATGAAATGATATTCTTCATGAGAAAACAAATGAAACGGGATTTTGAAGTCTAAACATCATTATTATTCCTAATCATAAATCTCATAATATGATCAATAATCTCAACTTTGGTAAGTTTCCTGACTCAGCTAATAAGAGAAAGATGGAGTTTCATGATGATCATAGATGAAAGAAAGTTCAATTTATATCATGTAAATCATGTGGTAAGAGTCATTAGGGAGAATGATTCAAAGGAACTAGAAGATGCTTTGGGTGTGGAAAAGAAGGACACAAATCCAGTAATTGCGAAGGAAAAGGTTAAGTTACAACCATGGACAAGGATAATGGTATTGCTAAGACATCAACAATGGTTAAATGTTTTAAATGTGGAATATAAGTTCATTATGAAAACCAATCCTCTAAGGGAAAATTTGATGAAGATAATTAGCATGGTCGTATGGGTAGTATTTATGTTGATGATGATGAAGAGACTACAAATGATATATGAGATAAAAGAAGTTTTGAGGAACAAAATGATGAAGCTTGGAAAATGGTTTAAGAAGGTAGTGGAATGATTGTATGTTTATCAAGAGTTATGTTGTATAGGTAATTTAATGGTACTATGGAATAAATAAAATTTAAGGATTGTTACACTATTATTTTTCCTAAATTATTTGAAAGTATATGTTGAATGGTACTGGTTACCATGAAAGGTTATTCAAATATTTTTGGAAAGAAGATGATATGCGCATAATGAAGTGATAAAGAGATAATTAAATGTTTGATAGTATTAATGTGATCATGACTGATATAAGGACAAAGTGATATCATGGTTTGAGTATATAGAAATTTTGGGATTTTGGTATGTGGAAAGAGTTAACTTTTGACAGCATTCATGTTTTCAGTAAGGTTCTATGGTAACTCATGTTTCAAGAGAATACATGATTAAGGTATTCACATGTTTGGAATGTGACCAACAAGATATATCATATGATATATGGGGGATAAATGATTGTATTCACATGATCGGTAGATTACATTTATAGTAATCATTTAATTTATACTATAAGATTGGATAGAAGTATTTTGGATAAACCTAATGGAATGGATTAAGTTGGACATCAGATGGTATTGTTTAAGACTAGAACCTTTTTTTGATATTATTTCAAGAATTTTATAATGGTAAATTTTTATAAAAAGTACAACCTGCTGGACGGACGACAACCTGTCGCGTCGGATAGTGTTGCGGGAATAGAACCCACAACTGATGTGCGACAGGCCTTTATTTCCTACCACTAGCCTAGAGGAAGTCCCTGGTTAGTACAAAACTGTTTTATTTTATTAAACGGTATGATAGATGAAGTATAAGTCCATTTTTATAAACATATATGATGAATCTCACCATAATAAGGACTTATGTAAATTAATTTTGCTAACCTTACGTTAGAGACAGATGGAATGACCTATCATTCTATCGCATGATCTGCTAACACTTCACGGAAGACAAATTCATCTTCATTTCTTTAAGAGATGAAGTGGAAATTTTTCAAGGAACAACCAACAGTGAGACTGTACCAAAATCAAGTAAGTATTTCTTTTAATTCAAAAATTATTCAAAATTAGGGAAATGATCTTGAAAACAAAAAATGTTGTCCTAGTTCCCTCATATCTGATGAATAAGATGGTACCTTAGATCATCACAAATTTATGGCTTTGTGATTGTTGGCTTTTTCATAGCCATGTACTCTACCACCCTTCATCCAAACATGATGGTTAGATTTCTCTTCCATATCCATGTTTTCACCTATATTATCCTATGTTGAAATCGAGTGATGAGTTACTTTGGGTATCCATTATATTTCTAACGTTCCTTTTTTAAATGATGATTTAGTATTCCTTTTTACGATGTGGTTTTCTATGAAATAAACTTTAAAGTAGTAAACCATTTATTACCCTGACGAATTTCGAGGGCGAAATTCATTTTAAGGGGGGTAGAATGTAACACACTAAGATTTTATGAGAAATTTTATTTTTAATTTCTTTGATGTCTTATGTTGTATTCTACACCAAGATTAGTTTTCTCTATACGCAACACCATATTAGCTTATAGTATACACAAAACTATTCTTGGATCGTGTTACACACAATTTCAAGTTCATTTGATAGAAGTTATTCTACGCAACATTGAGTATATATATATATATATATATATTCAATGTATAAATGAAATATTTTTGGATTCTGTTATACGCAAAAACAAAGGAATCTTCCACTATAAGCAACACTTTCATGGCTTTTATTACACGCAAGAGCGACCCTCCTTGATAGCTTACATGGTACACAATACCGAGTTTCACAATCCAATGATATATTATAATAATATTATTATGAACTAGCTTTTATGAATATTATTAACCATAGTTTTTAATTTTATGTCATTATATTTCATCATACACATTTTCTAGAACAAGTTATGAGAACAAAATCAATTTTTTGTATAAAGGAATTATTTTTCAAAAAAATGCAGTTTTGCCGCCTTTTGATGGCTCACCCATTTTAAATATAATTTTTGACAAGTTTATAAGTTCAATTTTACAAAATAAACTTCTTCTTTTGAATTAGTATGTAAAAATTGACATTGTATAAAGTTTTGTTACTTTTCTGATAACTTTCATATTTTAATTAATAGTAAAAACACGCTAAATTTTAATTAAAAACAACTTTTTTCATCGAGATAATTTATATGGTAAAATTATAATAGTAAGTGGTTTTAAAGTATAAATAGAATATATTTTTACCATTTAATATAATTTATGTCATTATCATTAATTTGACATTGAATTTTTAGGTAAAATCAATTCAATCTTTTGCAATGTTTTAAACAAAACCCTGTTTTTTTCAACAACGGGATTAATTTTAAATTAATTACTGAAACTTTTTTGTATTGAATTTGGAAAAATGGATTCCATATTTGGAATCAGTAGGTTAAAATTATGTTAATAGGCTGATTTTTTATTTTTGGGCATTATGAATAGTAACTACGGTAAATTTTATTTACCGGAGGTAAAGGTAAATTAGGTAATTAAGGGTAAAAATACTATTATAAAATTACCCTAACAATTGTCTTAATATAATTAGATGATTATATTTCGTCCTAAAACATAATTTGGTCGAAATGGAATCTATTGGAACCCACTTGGATGTGATTAATACCTTTAGTTTATTTTATTTAAAAGAAAGTGAAATATGTCTCACTCAATCTTTAATAATTAAATTATTTTTAATACAAGGTTATATAGAATATAAATTAGATTATAAATAATCATATTAAATATAAATGTTTTTATTCATCATGTTAATTTATTTTTAATTTTTAAGAGATATTTATTTACCTTAATAGATTATACATTAATGATGCAGAAATTATTTATTTAGTGAAAAATCAATAATATAGTTTTTATTAAAATACTAATACAGATTAAAAAGCCTAAAAACCAAAAAAAAACTTATTTTTAGTATATATATAAATCATAACCATACAATGGTCGAATATTATACCATTTGGAGCTTTATAAAAGTGATTATGACACTTATATTATTTTATTTTAAATGATGTCAAAGTTGTCACCTTCATAATATAATAAATATTAAAGTTTACATGTTGTGATTTTAAGATGATAAATTAGAGTAAAAGTATTATATTAAGATATAATAGATTTATCATCATCATAATATTTTATTTTTAATTTTTATTCAAATAATAAGTATATTAAATAATTATACAAAAATGTTGTAGTAATTTTTTTATTAAGAGAAATATCAAATAAATGGTTTTATTAATATTACAATAAATATTATATGAACTAATTAATGTTCTCAAAAAATTTTATTGATGAATATTACATGTTAGTAACTTATTAAGAAATTTTTTTAGAATATATCCTCTGTGTGGATTTTATTTAAATTCAAATAAATGAATAGTGTCAAAATTAACACTATTGTTATTTTATCAAAATAACATATTATTAAAATTTTTAAAAATCACAAAAATATATTAAAATTATAAATTTAAAATTATATGGTCTAAATTGTAATAAAGTATCCAATTATGGGAAATTGAAAACATATAAGTATGCATTTATAACAATTTAAAATTTAGAATATTATTACAATAAATAAAATTAAATAGATTAAATAAGGATAAATCAAAATGATATGGTTTAAAATAAACATAAAATATGTATAAATGTTATTTTTTATGATATTACAACACTCTCTCATCTTAGATTCAAATTCAGTCATTTTTTGGAGGTTTTTAATTGGGGTTTTAATTTATTATAAATTAATATATTTAGGTTTCCAAAGGTTCCTCTCTCCTCCCTTATAAAAGGGAACCTCCTCCCTCTCCTCCTCACACCATTTTGATCATTAGATCTTAGACAAAACCTACCAATTTATCTTCTACACTTCCCTATCAACATACTAGAGGTCTTGGTCTTCTTCAAAGACCAACTTTAGTTCCCTATGTGGATGTTTAGAAGAGGCACGTCGAAGAAGAGGTAATATCCTTTACCGATTCTTTCAAATTCATTTCTTCTTCAACTTACACTTATATTTTTGTTTCATAATAAAGTAATAAAATTAGTATCAATCATATAATGATATTATATTATAAATATTAACCAACCATATTTCACCTTCTATCCTTCCTACGGAAAATGAAATCCATGCGCGTGCGTACGTACGGAATACCATCTCCACACCGTGGTGTAATCTGTTTTTCCACCACCACCTTACTTGGATGGGTATAATGGTATAAAGAATAACTATATATGGTTATTATAACATGATACTAATTCTTATATATTATATCATCCACTCTAATTCCATTCAATAATTACGGGAATGATATAATCGCTCGTGCGTACGTACGGATTACCGTCTCCACGATGCGATGAGATTCATTCTCCAAGTTAACCATTAAAGAATGATTATAAAGTATATATAATAAGTAATAATGAAATATATGACATATTAATGATACTGGATTTATTTATATGTTATTTACTTACTTTCATTCAATTTAATAAGGAAACAAAAACAGCGTTCATGCGTACGTACGGCCTACCGTCTCCATGAATGGTGTATTTCTTTCCATTTAACGATATATTATATATATGTATATTCTGAATATATATTATATATAAATTATGTTTTACATTCTGGAAGTAAGTAATCATGATCTAAGTAATCATATGAATAATTACAATTCAAAACACGGACAGTAAATGAAACGATTTTACCCAAAACGCTGCTTAACATGGAATTGAAAATTAACAGGTAATATAAAGTCATAAGTGAATCATATATGATATCATAAATATTAATATAGTTCTGTTAAAAGTTAATAATATTTTTAAACCCACTATACAGGAGTCTCGGGCACATACGGAAGAAATTGTACATAAGGGATGGGATATTTGTTCCAATCTCGTTTTTATCGTAGATTGTTTATTCGTAAGTATTTACTGGGGTTATGTTTATTATCCATGTCCATGTTTTCTCCAAATGTTTTCATAAAATATTTAATATTATTCCATGTATGTTTAAAGTCCTCTTTACCCATTTTTTACTTTTATTGCATTGTATGTAAAGTATCTTTATTTTGTTTACCATATGAGGTACTTTTTTACTTTTCTAGAAAAAGTACAAGAAGAATGTTTTTTTAAATTATACAGCATTAACAGATTTTTACAATTTCATAATTCCTTATTTTCAGGAATCTTAATCTACAATATTTCATGATTATTTTCAACAAAATACTTTTCTTTTAAAATTGCATGGCATTTTGTGAAAAGAAAATGATTTTGAAGAAGAAAGGATATTTTCCTCAAGAATTCATTTCATGTGTTTTATCAAAACCATTTTCCATCTAAGATGACATTATTTAATATGTTTATATTTCAAGTATAATGTCTCGATTATTTACATGGTTTCATTTTTCTTATGATGAAATGATATCCATTTATTTTATATGGATTATGTTATGATGGGATGGTGTTTATAAAACCCATTTTATTCTTTGGGTTATAATAAATGATTTATGTTTATTTTGTGGCACATGAAAGAATGATTTAATTATGAGGTGGGTGGGACCTATATCTCCCTCCTATGCATTGGGTAAAATTTTATATCTCATGAGATAGACATGGATGGAACAACAAGTGAATCTGGTTCAGTAATACAGGGCTGGAACGACAAGTAAACTCGGTTCAGTAATGGACTTTATCCACTATGATGGTCTTGACAACAATTCCTTGGATACTAAGGAAGTCATAACATGTGTTTAATGGTTTTCCGTAATTACATGTTTTATTCCCATTCTATTTTATCATGGTTAATGTTCCTTTATGATCTATGACTTATACACTGCTAATATTTATGTCATTACTCACGATTTTGATGTTTTATGTTCATGCTTTTATGATCAAATGTTTATGGATTGCTTTATGTTCCCCATGTTTACCCTTACTGATCATTTCAGCTCACCCTTTTTATGTTTTATTTTCCCCAGGATATAAATAAAGGTTTTAGGTAAGAAAAAAAGGGGAAGATCTTTATGGGAGATGTTGAAGATCTTTCACCATGGTTAGAATATTATGTTCCGAGTTTCTTAGGACACTAAAATAATATGGTCTTCAGGTGTCTGTTCTCTTCATGTATTAAGTATTCTGCAAAAGTAATGTAATGTCTATGTACGTCAGGCTTTGGGTCTCTACATACCCCTTACTTAATATTCTTGTACATGAAAAGATTCCTCTTCTTCAATATAAAGGGGGATCACTTCCAACCTTTATATACTCCACTCTTATTTATAAATTTCCTTGAAACCCAACCTGAATTTCCTCTCATTAAATTCATTTACATTCCCTAGTTCCCCTTTTGACCAAAATATTTCCAAAGTCTATCAAATCTAAGGCATTCATCTAGATGAAGTTAAAGGCCTCAATATAGGTATCACATCTTTCTTAAAGTTTCATTCTTAATATTTCCTTCCCCAAACAAACAAAAATATAATATAATAATAAATTTAGTATCATTAGTGTGTTTATGTGTGATTATAATAATGGTACAACCATTATTTATTCTCATCGATATACTAAAAAAACATGAACCATCATTAGTGTGTGTGAAATTTACCACCTCCATGAAGTGATGTTGTCATTTTTTCATCACCACATCCCATTGATGGTATAAATTATGGTATTTATAAATAAATATGATATATATAATTAATTTATTATTATGAAATTATCACATACTATCCAACTTCACCACTATTATTCATTGAGAAACATGATCTTTAATTTTGCGTTGTGTGGACTATCACCTCTACACAATCATAAGCTTTCCCTTCCACAACCACATAACAAGGAATTCTTTCAAAATGTATTTAGTTTTTCAAAATTATATATTTAAGAAATTAAAATTATGGGATGAAATTATATTATAAATTTTATAATTAAATAAATAATAAATATTTATAGTAATTTTAACTGTCTTAAATGGACTTCAAGTCAACTTTCATAATTTGTATTTTTTGGTCAACCTTTAAAACTATATAAGTATAGTCATAATAGAATAATTAAAGAATTTAACCTCGTAAATTATATATATCATGATTTAATTTTACAAAACCTTTTAACATGTTCAAGAAACAACATTTTTTTTAATAAATTAACCAAATAACCATGAGTAACCAATGAAGTTAAGTGAAAGTGTAGAACTCTTTCAGAAAAAAGTAAGGGCTTCATCTCAGAACTTCCCTATTTGAGAAACATGTTATTTTATTAACATAATTTCTTTTAAATGAATTTTATACAAAAAATGTTATATAAAATATAATGAATTATATTTATTCATATTATTTAAACTTTAACATTAATCCTTCTCTCTTTTAAGGGGTTTTTGTTAGTTTGTTTCTTAAGTATTAAGGTTTTTTCCTTGATTTTTATTCATTGATAAATGTTTTAATTTTAGGCACAAATTTCTTATTTTTATGGTGTGTATACTACACAATAATTAATTTTTTCATAATATATGATTTAATTCATGGGATTTACAATATAATATGATTTTTAAGCTTCCAATGACTTTATATTTAAGAATTACTAAAGTATTAAGTGTCTATCATAACTCAAATTTGTTTCTTAATTTATAATGTTTTTTTAATGATATATTTCATTTAATATTTTTTAACTTATTTATATCTTGGTATATTATTTTTTTTATTTTCACATTCCTTATTATTTTTTTTAATCCTTTTTGAAAATCCAACTATGTTAAGAATAATTCCCATTCAATTAACTGATAATTTCCCCTCCTTGTCCATTATTTTCCTCCCTACCAATGTTCTCATTTTTAACTATAAACTCAATTAATTTTTATCTCATTTTAACTTCATTTTTACCTTATCCTATTTTCAAAAGAATTTTTTATATTTTCTTTTATGATATGGGGTTTCAAAAAAAAATAAAACACAAAAAGGGATCTTCCATACCTCCTTTGGGACTTTCCAGTTATAAATTAACTATATTTTTGTCCCTATTTTTTACCATATTATTCTCATATACCTCTTATTTTATTATTTACCTTACATATATTAATATTTAAATATCTTTTTCACCTCTGTAGTTATATAAGGTTATATTTTTCTTTGAAATTCACAATTTTTAGTAAACCCAATTTAATGGAACATTCATTTTCCATATCTCATTTCAAGAATCACCCTCATAATTTTTTTAAAATAATTAAGATATTTTATAAATCCTAAATATTTTATATATAACCCACTTGGTTAAATTTTTTTATAGAAAATTATATTATCTTTCCTCCTTTAAAAACATATGTTACTTATTTCATAAAGTTTCATCCAAATAGTTCACTTTTATTATTTCTTCAATGGATATTTATAATTAATTTTCTACATTTTAACTCATTTTTCAAGGCCAAAGTTATTTTTAAAATAATTAATTTTAAATATGATTTAATTCATTCTTCTCTTGGGAATATATATGTTATTTCCTTTGGTTATTCCTCATGGAAAGCTTGTCAAACCTAATTTTTTTTCATGGGTTTTATCATGAATAGGATTTATGTATAGTTTCTATTTCCTTTTAAGTAACACATAATCTTGTATAAATTATGATAGAGTTTTTCCTAAGTTCTTATGGGTGGGTCTGTTATATTCTTCAACTTCATTCTGTAATGAAAATTTCCCTTGGGAAGCTATATGTAGTATTAAAGAGTAAATCTAATCATTTATGATGGTCTAGGTAGTAATCCTTATTATATGATGATGGAATAGGGTGTAATCCATAGAACATTCTTGTGAAATCTTATTTATGATGTTTCCATGTATTTATAATTCCTTCCTCATGTGATATAATTTACTTATACTAGGTTTCCATTCTTATCTCATGCTCTTATATCATTATGCATGTTTTTTCATTTGAGATTATATGTCCTTCTGTTATAATTTACAAAAAATACTATTTTTACCTATTATTTTCATAAAAATTTAATCATTATATTATTTTCACATATGGTTATGATATAACCCATAATGAAATTTTGATAAGTTTTTTCTTACAAAGTGTTTTATCTCACCCCTTTATTTGGTTTCTAATCTTCAGGTTGGCACGATAAGTACAACTTATGAGAAGTCTAAAACTAATTCTAGAATAGTTATATTATGGAGATATATTCATAGGTTTTGTAAAATAATTTTCCTATGTAATAGTTCCTAAAATATTCAAGACTAAAAGGTTCTCCAAGCTATGTGAGATTAGTTTTAGACTAATGTTTAAATTATGGAAATGGAATAAAAAAATTATACTTTTAGTTTGGGTTGTCATAGTTTTCATCAAAGGCAGGTTTTGTTATTTATAGGTATTGGTGTAGTTATTTTCTCAAATATTATATAATTACATTAGATGAAACCCAAGGGATATGTCTAAGGTATGAGTCTATATATAAGATAACGTCCTGTAATGTAGGTAAATTATAGATTGGGTGGTTTTCCTTGAAAATGTATCCCACTCTAGAAACTAGAAAGTGGATTCAAGAAATAGCACAATTATACTTATCGGTAATAAACCCAAATTTGGCATGTTGGGTATTAACCCAATCATGTTCGAGTTCATGAAAAGGAGGCCTAAATGCACACCTGGAAGACACTCCCAATGTATAGGCTTTGGTTAATCATAAGCACTTTATGAACCACTGTGAAGGATTTTTTTTCTAGTTATTGTGAGGTGCTAGGTTGAGAGGTATAATATAATAAAAACTAATATAAACTAGGATGAATCATGAATTATATAGGTTCAACTAATGATGATATACGTTGATCTAATAAAGATATATGCTAAACTATGAATTATATAGGTTAAACAAAGTTTGATATAGATTGAGCTAAAATAATTATATGATAACATGATGGTATTATAGAGTGATAATTATTCAGGTCAAATATCCATTTAGTTATCTAGGATACTTATCTTATGATGATAATAGTTAATGTTAACCTCTTTTTGAATTTATTAATGGATGAAACTATAAGGAACAAAATTAAACTTGGGTGTCAGAGAAAATGAAATGATTACCTCAGCGATCAACACATTGGAATGTGAGATGAACTGAAAAACCTGTGATTATTCCAAAAAATCTATCAAGAAACATGATTCAAAATATAACTGTAGTTGGTATACTTAGTGTTCCAAATAAAATAAGGATGTATACTCATGAAAATATAATAAATTAAAATAATGATGGTAATGAAATTCAACCATCTATACATCAAAAATGTAGGAGGAATCATTAGGGGGATTTCCTCAAGAGGACTAGAAGATGATTTAATTTTGGTAAATGTGGGAATTAAAAAACAATTATTTTAGGGGACAGAGGAATATAATTTTATTCCTAAGGATCCACTAACAATTTGATGTTTTAGATGTGATTTATTGGGTCACTATGAAACCCAATGTGCCAATCCAAGGGTTAAATCAAACAACCAACACCAACCACCTCCTAGGTCATCAGAATAAGTAAAAGTCTATGCAATTACTTCTTTCTTGGTAGATTGTTATTTGTCACTCTAGAATTATTGATGTATTATTTCATGTAATATTTCACCTATTCTATATTATTCAATAAAAAATTTTGGTGGTATAATTATTTTATTCATTGTATATGAAACTTCTTCATGGTTTGAGTAAATGTATGCCTTATATGTTATCTCCTATTCACTTATTATGATTATATTAGGGATGGGCTATCCATTTTTATAAATGGATCATGTCAAATTTCATAGAGGGAAATCACAAATCATATCCTAAATCGACCCATGATCAATTAATAATGTATAGTTAATTAAGAAATCCCTATAGAAATTACTCCCATCATGTGAGTTTTAAAATTAATAGGACGTAATTTATTAAAATGAGGGAGAATTTAATAACATGATACATTAATATATGTTTTTCTCTAGTTTAGTCTAATATGTTCTATAACTTACTCCATAAAAACACTAAACCAAAATGAAATTGTGATGGTTTTAGAATATTGAAACCTAGGTGTTGAATTAGAAGGTATGAATAGGAGTAAATAAATTTTGAAATATATTAATATATATATATATATATTATTTTATATGAATATACTTAATTCATTATTATGTAAAAAAATTGGATTTTATGCATTGCACTTTTATTAAAGAAAACTAAGTATAATATTATTAAATATATATATTAAAAAAATATAATATTTATTAGTTAATTATATCTTTATTAGTGATCCATAAATATTGTTAATAAGAACAATTGTTATTCTAGAAAGAGTATTTTTCCTATAATAACAGTTTTCAATATAATTTATGTTTTTAATTAAATTTTGAATTTCAAATTTTATGATTTTAATTTTATAAAAATAAAAAAAAATCAAAATTCAATATAAACTTAAGAATAATTTTAGCTATTTTTTGGAAATAATTAATTTTTAGTAGAATAGTGAAAACTATAGTTTTCTTCAAAAATGGTGACTTTTATGATTATATCATTATATGTGCAAGGACAGAAAGTTTATAAAATCTCTTAATTTTTCAAATATATATATTAAAGTTATAATTATGAAATATAAAATATTATTTTGAACTTATAAATTATATTTCTAATATTTTAGGACATAAGAATCATTTTACAATAATTTAAAATTAGTTTTCATTTATTTATTTAAATTAATCATTTTCATGATGAAATTAGGTTTTGAATTTTTTTGAAAGACACATACATTTTTTATAATAAATCAGTTAATATCATGAAAAATATCAAGATTAAAAAATTTATCTTATACATAAGTTTATATTTTAAATAAAATATTTTATTTAAAATAATTTATGTGTGTTATGTTTGTTTAATTTAAAATCATGTTTTATAATAATTATAAAATAGATTAGAATAAATGGTACACATATTAGGAATAATAATTTTGAACTTTGTTAGTAAGGTCTTACTTATATTTCTAATAATAAATTATTTTACATGATTAATATTTAAATTAGATTAATATATATTTAAATGAATAATCTTAGGAGGCTTGAATATTCCTGAATTAACATGAGATTTAGACCATTTAGAAATAATTTTTTAGGTTTTAAATTATTGTTTACATTTCTTACCTACCATCCCTTACCTAACTCACCTATCTATCATTACATTCCATTTTTACCCCACACTTAACATTCTTTTCCATGGAGAATTTCCCCTTATCCACCTATAAAAGGGGGATCACTATATCCCTTTCAATACTCCACTCCTATTTCTAAATTTCTTTGAACACCTACCCAAATTTATTCTCCTTGAATTTAAATAAATTACATAATGCTTATGGTCACCAAAAATAATCTCATGTCCCTCAAATATAAGGCCTTCATCAAGAAAACTTCAAGGTGTAAACATAGATATCGCATCTTTCTTAACATTTCGTTCTTATTCATTTCATTTTAAAACATCCACAACCACAGTATAATAATAACATGGGCATCATTAATGTGTTGAGATGTCATTATAACAATGGTATAACCATTATTTATTCTCTTTCATCTACTAAGAAAAAAAAAGAATCATCATTGGTTAATATGCATGTATTACAACCTCCATGATGCAACTCTTTATATTTTTTCAACCATCCTTGTAGGGTTGTGATGAAAAATAAGTACATCGTTATTGTAGGCAGAAGTCTACACATAACATGGGTGAAATATTTATTTCTCAATGAATATGAGGGTAATAGATAATTTTTTCTATGTTAATATAATTACATTTTAGTTTAATAATTATATTTATGTGATTATATTCTTTTGGATTGAATAAGATTGGAGGAGAAAATAGTGAAGAAAATGGTTAGAGAGTGATTAGTAATGAGGTTGAAAAGTTGATCCTTCTCTTGGGGAACTATTATAAATACAGTATTTTGGGATAATATTGGGAAAATATTCTGACAAACATGGAATATTAATATGGGGGAAGTATTATGATTCAAGTAGAGGGTAGAATTTGAATTTTTATAATTAATTTAAAGAGGTGGGGATGGTTCATTTTATAAGTGAGGGGAGTGTATTTTTTGTGAATACCCATTCTTTAAGATGCAAGGAATATCATTTTACATGGAAAGTGGATGAAAAGTGGGAAAAATTGACAATAAATAGGGTTTTTTCAATTTACATCTCATCCACAAAAAAATAGATAGTATTTGAAATATTTTATGGGTACACCACTTAATTCTAATTTTTACCTTAATCTACCTTTTCCATGTTAACTCTATTTTTTATCTTGGTAATTTAACTTTTCCACCAAAACCATAATAGAAATTGTTACCTAATTTGATATTTGGATTTAAAATATGAAAATAATTTTATAAAATAAAAAATATAAGGTGTGATAAATAAATAAAAATTTATTAACGCACATAATGCATAAAACCCATTTTTAGATAAATGTATTTTAAAGCATAAAAGGTATATTTTGGATAAAATTATAAATTTTTTGGATTTACATAACATTACTTGGTTTATTATTAAATAAATAAAAAATTATTTAAAATAAATCCAAAACTAAATTCCACTTAATGAATACTTAAATAAAATAAAAATACTAAAAATAATTTGTATTTAGAAAAAATATTTCGTAAGTAGCATGATTTTTCTAAATTCGACATAGAATTTTAAAATGATTAATTTTACTCCAAAAATATATATTTTTTTAGAATAATGTTTTATAAATTCTTATGATTTGATAAATTCATAAAATATTCAGTATTGGCTAAATCATTATTTTTCGTTATTCACCTAAATATCAACCATTTCAAAAAAATCCAAAAAATTCACCCAAAACAAAAATTGATTTAATGATTTTAGAAATAAATATCATATTATAAAATTCAAATTCTAAATGTGATAGAAATTAATTTTAATATAATAATGAATAACATAGAAAATAGAAAATATTTTTTAGCCTAAAATTGCATTTTTAATAATATAGCCTTTTTTATTCATCTTTTAAATATAAAAGTAATATAAATTACAAAACATATTAAATTTTTTATAATTTTAAATTCTAATTAAAAAAATATAGACTGCCACATAATATCTAAGGGTAATATAATAAATGGTGGAAGTTGTGGGTGGTGATTCAGTGAGCAAATATTTCATAGTGATTTTCATGAGCGTAAAATTTTCCCAAAAAAATGATTTCCCTCAATCGATACTTATTAAATATCGTCTTGGAATTGGTCTAGCGACACCAAATACTTTTCAAGATCATAAAACGTATCCTCATAAATAAGATTTTGTAATGTCCTGAATTTTTGTGTATTGTTTTTAAATATTATATAAACTAATTTCAAGACCCGTTATTGAGCTGATGTGTGATTCTAAAGCCTGGTGTTCCCGGAATAAATTTTTTGAAAAATATTAAAATATTAAATAGCCCAAGAACATTGTTTTACTAAAAAAATTGTAATAAATTTTTAATGGGAACGCAGATAAAAAATCGGTGGGCAGTGTTGAGATCAGAATAGTGTCTTTACCCTAGGCACAACCTAACATTCGTCAATGCAGGATGTTTGTTGAAAAGTAATCATGAATGTAGAAATGAATAAAATTATTGGAATATAATTATTTTACTTTGGTTATCAACGCAATGGATGTTTAGTCTTTAAATAGACTATTATTTCATAATTCCAGGGTTATATACATAACCAAATAATCTTCTATAGAGTTGTTGAAGAGAGATCTGGAGAATCCTACCTGAATAATAATTACGAAATCATATATCTACAATCAACACAGACTAATTTTCTGGGATATTTCCAACAACGATGATACAGTGATAATTATTCATTATAAACCAATTTGATTGAGGTTGGGTGTGTTATTTTGATTATCTTTTCCTTTTTGTTCATTTCTTCGATGAACACGGACCAATCAATGAATAGATTGGCCCACAGATCGATCGTCATATGGGATAGTTTATTTTGTGGGATTTATCATCAGTCTGATCTTGAGATTTATTGAATTAATTTATCATTCTAATGATGATAAACTAGTATAAATAAGAACATAATTCAAGGTTCATCCCTATCTATTTGGTTTTTTATTTTCTACCATGATTCACTATTATTTGTGGTATTTTTCATTCTTCCTTGTAGTTAGACTTTTCTTGAATGATTGACCATAGCGCATACAATTCTTGGCACAACAATATAAAATCATAGATATGGCATCAATACGACTCAATGGAGGTTCCACAATTTTTTTGGTAGTATATCATATGGTGGGGGTGCTAATTTTGTGTTCGTTGGTGGTAATGAAGAATGGTTATGATATTGTTTTCCAAGATAATTAAAGGCTAAAATTTTACCGATTCTTTAATGGCATGACTGAATGAACTTAGATCTGGAGTTTCATGGAGAACCAACCACTGATCCGGAAGTCAGAACATCAACCAGCATGAGTGAGAGGAAGAAGATGGGTTCTGGGAAAACCCGATACACAGGGCGTGTATCCCTTTACTTCACAGTGTGTATCCCCCTTGAACAACTTGGTGTGTACCTAAAGGAGTGCACAAACATGGGGTGGAGTACACGAGTTTCCTACACGGCATGTACTCCCCCACACAGCATGACCAGGACTATGTACATAGCCTACCCCATGTACTAGTACCTAGGAACGTATACAAGAGCTCATGTTAGGTAATGGAACATGGACAGAGTACACGGGAAGACCTTAAATACAGGGACACGGCATGTAACCCATTCACATTCCTTGTATTCTTCTACATGACATGGGTTGAAATGGCATAGTCCATTCTACATGGGAAATTATCAGAATCAAAAGACATTTATTTTTTCCCTACTACACATTGTGTACCCCTTTATACATGTATTAGATTCATTTTCCTCCATATCTAGGACAAGTTTCATTTGGGTTTTTTCCCTTTATCATTTCTTTAGAGGTTAGTGAAAATCATTTATTACTCCTTGAACTATTATCCCTTCAGTAGGACTTCTAGGATATAGTTTTTGGAATTCCCTTGAGAGTTCTGGAGTAAGATCCACTATTCATATTCATTCCCTAGGTGAGTTCTTAGTATCGACGTGTCCAATGCTACACAGGCGTCAATACTATTATTAGAAATTTAATCTATATTGAGTTTTTGGTTTCACCCCATGTCCCTATATTTAATCTGTATCTTTGTATCATATTTTATTTGGGCTATCAGTGTAGCTTTCTCATGGAGAGACCTAATGATCAGCACCTCTCTGATAGACATCATTAGTGCTATCAAACTTAGGAGTGTGTTCTCACAGATGAGTGATTTATGGAATCTTTGAGTTGGAATCTTAAGACTTGTGTACTATGGTAGTGGATTACCTTTATATTGTGTGTCTTGGATTGAGTATATCTAGATATTCTTGTTATATGTGGTGTAGACATATACCTATGTAGAGATAAATGTAATTTACTCTGTTATATTTCTTTGTCGTTTTGAGGTGTCCTATAGATTATTGTTATACTCACCCCATCATGGTCTTTTCCCACATGCATCCTGTCTTGGGAAGATGATCTCCCTTTTGACGAAGTTCTAGTCAGACTATGACCATATGGGGATTTGTGATACCGAACAGACTGAGTTGTGTTCCTGTGGCTTTCATACAGTAGCCCCAATACCATTACGTATAAGTTGGACTTATGGTTACATAATCTTTATGGTGGAATTTTATTTGTACATGTTTTAGTTTATGTTACTTCTTTTCCTACTCTGGTTGTGGGATATAGATGTATGCATGCATGGGTTTCTTAGTGGTTTCTCATTTTAGCATTTTTTTAGACTTGGATATGTGTGTGTATGTGTGTACATGTACATATGAAATTCCTCTTATGTTAGTGATATTCCAACTTGGTTCTAGTCACTAGCCCCTAGCCTATTGGAGGTGGGAATAGGGAGTAATTGCATGGACCCACAGGGATGGGTCATGAAAGAGTGGTATCAAGGGAGTGTCAGTTATAATTTATGACTATTAGTCTATGAGGTTGGTTTAGGCCAATAGTGTTAAGTGTTTAAAGTTTTTCTTTCAGGATAGGGACTCCAGTGTTGGTGCGGTGGCCAACATATCCATACACCAAGACTCTGATCACCCACTTTTCGACTCGATACAAGAGAACATCGGCTGCATGTAAAACAATGGTATATGCATCATATAGGAATGGGTTGTGGTTTCCATTTCCTTCTTGAGTCAACTCTCTAGATATACTTATTGATTGTGGTACATCTTATTTATTTTAAATATGCCTCCACGATGCATACCATTTATGATTCAGTATCTTGATCATGTGGATGACCCCTCAGTGAAAATTATTCAATACAAGGATCATTTACAGAGATGTTACCTCTAGGTGGTTCCCTTACCATACTACCACCTGTAGAGTGGCACGTAGTACCTGCAATACTAGCAGATGAGGGGTGCAGGCTAAGCGCTCTTCATGAGTTGTAGTGGCTGAGACCCCTCAGTTATCAAAGAAATACCAACACACAAGTGTTTGAGGACCAACTTAAGGTGGTAACCTGAGTTTTTCATCTATTTAGGACACCAACAGATCAGATGGTGGTCCTTACGATGATCCTTTTTCATGGATCAGCAGTAAGATGGTGGAGATTGGCTACCTAGACATATGACGAGGTGACTCTTTAATGGAAAGAGTTTCAGTGCCTCTTAGGAGAAGATTTCTCACTACATATATTGAGTGATGTGCATATTTAGAAGATTCTTCCTCTTCAACAGGGCAACATGTCCGAAGATGAATATTCATTGAGGTTTACCAACCTATCGAGGTACCCGATAGATATTGTTAGAGATCATTTCTTCAGATATTGGACCATCAAGAGAGGTATTCATAAAGAAATATAAGACAATGTTGTCCCTCCATGAATTACTACTTATTCTAGGGTTATTGAGAAAGATTTTGTGGTTGAAATCTTCTTAGATGAGAAGATACAGTTGGTGACTATCATTAGTGGTCTAGAAAAAGTAAAGACCTCGGTAGCAACAATCCAATGTCATTATCAGGAACATAGATGTGGGATAAATTTTTGAAGGAGATCCAAGGATATAGGATCTATAGTTTGAGGATTATAAGGTGGGTCTAGTCATCTTATTAAGATGCATTTCTATTCATGTAATGGAAGGGTACATCTCACTTGATAGTGTCCAACCATTCATACTGCTTATAGGGATACTATGGATGGACCACTGAGGCAGAATTAGCAATAGGAGTAGGCAGATCCATAGGGAGATAGATGTGGTAGAGGAGCTGGGAGAGCAGTAGGAGGTGCTCAATTTTTTGACTTGTTATCATCACCACCACAATGTGGTCCATGCAGTGCTCAAAGAGTAGGAGGATAGTGGTGGGAAAACTACATGTTGTTGAGCCTTATGACCCTGGGGATTTAAGAATGATTCAATTTATGATCAATACATTTTCTAGTTTAGCTGCAGTACTAATAGATACATCTTCTATCCATTCCTTTCTTCCCACATTCCTTGTACGTGACTTGGAGATTCCTATTGAACCGTTGAATTGAACCTTACACTCGGAAACACCTACTGGATAATACTTAGATATCATGCACTAATTCCGAAAGTTTGAACTAAATCTTGGTGGTGAGAGTTTTTATTAGAATCTCTTATTAGTAGGGCCAAGTCTTTACAATTTCATTCTTGGCATGGATTGGTTATCTATAGTTCATGGTTAGATTAACTGTTTTATGAGAAGGGTGAGGACTTTGTACAGTGATAGAACCAATATTTCCTTTTTCTGTGAAAACTAAACCCAGGAAGTGTAGGATAGACTCATGCATAGGATGGTTCAGCTGATTAGTCATCAGTTGGATATACTAATGCTTGTCACTATGGATTTTTTGAGTTCCTGGTTTGCTGAAATATTGGAAGAGTATAAGGATGTCTTTCCTAAAGATGTTACAAGTTTAATTCCATAATGATAGATATAATTATTCATTGATCTATACCATGGGACATTATTTATATCTACACCATCATATCGGATGGCTCCCACAGCGATTCACAAGCTGACAGTGCAGTTGGAGGACTTGCAGTGGAAGGTGTTCGTGTGACCTAGTGTTTCACCTGGGGAAACCCAGTTTTGTTTTCCAAGAAGGAATATGGGATATTGAGGTTGTGTGTGGCATACCAACTCTTGAATCAGGTGGCCATGAATAGAAATTATCCACTACTGAGGATTGATGAGCTCTTTGATTAATTGATAGGGTTATAATGGTTCTTGAAGGTCGACCTCAGATTAGGCTATCACCAACTGTGAGTACGGGGTGGGGATATATCGAAGATGGTGTTATGATGTTTCTATGGTTAGTATGAGTAATTGGTGATACCCTTCGGAATGAATAATTCCCCAAAAGTGTTCATGGGACTCATGAACTAAATATTTCATCCTTACATAGACCAGTTCATGGTGTTCTTCATTAAAAATATCCTTGTGTACTCCATGTCTAAGGAGGAGCACACAAGACACTTAAGGATGGTTCTGAACATACTCTAAGACCACAAAATTTATAAGTAGTTCTCAAAAAGTAAGTTCTAGATTGTGTTAGTCCAATTTCTTGGACACGTTATCTCAATAGATGGAGTGGAATTAGACCCAGCCATAGTCGAGGAAGTGTTAGCTTGGGAGCCAACTAAAAGCATGACAGAGGTGTGGATTTTCCTTGGTTTGGAAGGATATTATCAGTGATTCATACCTAATTTCTCTCTAATATCATCACCCATGATATCTTTGACTTAAAACGATAAGTCATTCAAGTGGATGTAAAGGTTCCAGTAGTATTTTCATCAGGTAAGGCTGAGTTTGGCGAGTGTTTCCATCTTGGGATTTTTGGAGGAGGGTTTTGAGTTCATAGTATTTTGTAATGCATCAGGAACTGGGATTCATAGTGTCCGGATGCAAAGGCAAGAGATGATTTCCTATGGTTCATTATAGTTGATACCATATGAGAAGAACTATGTGACCCATGATCATGAGTTAACAAAGGTATTCTTTGCATTGAAGATGTGAAGAAATAGCTCAAAGGGTGAGCAGTTTATCATCTACTCTGATCACAAGTGTCTCAATTATATATTATCTCAGAAGGATCTTAAATTGAGGTAGAAGCAATAGCTAGAGTTCCTCTAGGACTATGAATTTTAAATTTTCTATACTCTCAGGAATGGGAATGTGTTAGAAGAAGCTCTCTTTAATAGATCTAGTTTGTGGTTGGTAAATGAGATGTCAGAGTAGCTGGCCTCATTATGTTATCCTTTGTGGATAGAGTTGGATCAGTTTACATCAATTCAATGTTATTCACCCATCCTATCTTACAATGATTTATAGAGGAACATATCGATGATACAAACTATGAGAACCTATATGATCATATATCCATAGGGTATTCTTTTGAAGGATTATTTAATGGTGGGGAGCATGTAATTCTTTTCATAAGAGACATGATGGTTCTAGTGACGTTATGGGAGAAGGTTATGACAGAGTTCCATATGTCTCTTTTAGTGGTACATCCATGTTTGAAAAATATATACCAGAACCTATGACATTATTTTTGGTGGCCAGTGATGATGAAAGGAGTTGTATCATTTGTCTCCTGATTCCTTATTTTTAGAAAGTGAGGGTTGATCAGTAGCTTTCATCATGTTTAGCTCAACCCCTTGAGGTGCTAGAATATAAGTGGGGTGGGGTATCAATGGACTTCATGATTGTCTTACCATGCACATCTAGGTGATGTGATGTCATTTGGGTGATCGTTGAAAACTCACCAAGTCATACCACTTCCTAGCAATCTGAGAGCAGAGTTTACTAGAGTTCTTTTGACTGCTCTAAATTCAAGAGATAGTTCAACTCTATGGAATTACATTGATGATTGTTTCAATTCAGGAAGCTCACATTACACCCTATTTTTGGAAGGGATTACAAGAGGTTTTTTGTACCCATTTATGCTTGAGCACTGCATTTCACCAAAAATATGACAGTTAGATAGAGTAGACTATTCAGGTTCTAGATGACATATTAAGAGATTTCATGTTAGACTTTTTCCATAGTTGGGAGGATCACCTACTACTATTAGAGTTTTACTACAACAATAGATACCATTCCACCATACTTATGGAACCATTTGAGTCTTTTTACGTCTGAACCTATAGGACACCATTTTATTGGACTGGCCTAAGAGAGTTAGAACTCATGGACCATAAGTTTGTGCGAGATGCTACAGAGAATATGCAGATCATCCAGGAGCTAATAAAGGCTACACAGATCCATCATAAGTCTTATGATAATAATTGACGAAGGCCTTTGGAGTTTGAGGAGGGAAACGATTTGTTCCTATGGGTTTCACCTCAATGTGAATTATAGAGATTTGGTCAGGGTGGCATGTTATCTTTGAGGTTCATCATCCCTTTATAGATATTGTATAGATTTGGAGAGGTGGAATACCCTTTGGATCTAACTACATAGTTTTACCAGGTCCACAACATATTCCATGTGTCACATATGAGGATGTATGTGCAAGACCCATCACCCGTTGATGATTGGGGCAAGATGGACATCAAAGATATAGTAAAAAAAATTAGTACCTAGTGGATATTGAGGATTGGAAGGAGAGGATTATTAATGGGAGATTTATACCTTGGGTGTGTTTCTAGTGGTATCATGAGAATCTCCAGAAGGGAACTTGGGAATGGGAGGCTCATATTCATGCTCAATAACCAATTTCTTTTAGCCATTATATTGGATTTTTGAGGATGTAAATCCACAAGATGGGGAGAATTTAATTTTCTGGATTTTACGTATATTATTTTTATATATTATATGGATTAATTTAGAGACCATTCACTGAGACGATGATCAATTCCAAAGCCCATTGTTTCTGGGATAAATGTCTGTAAAATATTAAAATATTAAATATCATGTGCACATAGTTTTCATGAAAAAGTTTAATAACATTTAAATGATTTATCATATTAGAAATTCAAGGGAACCATTATGTTCATATTGGTTTCTTTACCCTACGTGTGACCTAATATTGGTTTTTGTAGGCCATTTGTTGGAAATTCATCGCAAGTGTAGAAATGAATAAAATAATTTGAAGAAAAATATTTTATTTCATTTATTGACATAATGGATATTTATTCTTCAAATAGATGATTATGTCATAATTCTTGGGTTAGCTTCCTAACCCTAGAATCATCTATATATCCTTTGCAGAGAGATTTAGATAATCCTTCCCATCAAACAATGATGAAATCATGGATCAGCGATCGACAAAAATTGATTTTGAGGGATCTTGTCAACGATAACGACATAGTGATCATTCTTCATCAGTGACTGATCCAAATCAAGGTAGGGTGTGTTATTTTGATTAGATTTTCCCTATTCATTATTTATACTATGAAAACAGATTAATCAATGGAAATATTGGCCTGCATATCTATTTTTATGTAGGATAGGTTATGTTGTAGGATTAATCGGAAATTTATTTTTATGATCTATTGGATTCATTTATCATTCTAATAGGGATGAAACAATATCAACATGAACATAGATTAAGGTTAATCATTATAAATTTTGTTTTTTCTTTTCTCCAACAATTCACCATTCTTTTTAGTATTTATCATTATTTCCCATGGTTTGACATTTCTTGAATGATCGATCATTGCACATCTGAATCTTTTATCCGCAATCTGAAATCATAGATCTATTATCGATACAACTCAATGGAAATGTGAAGGTGGTTGTAGAAGCAGATCAAATGATGGTCGGTGCCTATTTAGTGTTCTTTATTGGTAATAAATAATGGTGACTATATTGTTTTATGAGCTCATAGAAGGCCTGAATCTTACCAATTCAGTTATGGTGTGACCGAACGACATTGGATCTGAAGTTTCATGGAAAAAAACCATCAGAAAGGATGTTGGATGATCTAATGGTGTGATTGGGAGGAAGTATATGGGTTTTGGGAAATCTCAACACACATGTTGTGTAGTCCATGACTACACGGTGTGTAACCCCATGAACGACTCGATGTATACATGAATGAGTAAACCGACATAGGGTGGAGTACATGGGTTTCCTACACGGC
This sequence comes from Viscum album, assembly GCA_963277665.1. Lineage (NCBI taxonomy): Eukaryota > Viridiplantae > Streptophyta > Magnoliopsida > Santalales > Viscaceae > Viscum > Viscum album. The sequence continues at coordinate 1,990,830,292 of OY728141.1, forward strand.
ATGTACTCCCCAACATAGCATGGCCTGGACCATGTACATGGGAACAGATACATGGGCTGACTCAATGTACTGGCACACAGACGGAGTACACAGGAGGACCCCGGATGTAGGAACATATCTTGTCACCCATTCACACGTCGTGTACTCTTCTACGCAAAATAGGATTAAATGAAATAGTCCATTATATATGGGTTGTACTTGAAGTCAAGGGATATAGCGTGGTCCCCTAATACACATTGTATACCCCTTTATAAATAGATTATATCATTTTTTTCTTCATATCTAGGAAACGTTTTGTTAGGGTTAGTTCACTTTATTATTTTCCCTAATGTTGGCATAAATCATTTCTACTCCTAGGATTATGATCCCTTCATATGGACATCCTAGATAGAGTTGTTGGAATTCCCCTGAGAGGCCTAGAATGGGATCCTCTATTCATCTTCACACCCTAGGTGGAGTTCTTGATATCAATGTGACCAACACTACGCAGGCACTGATCCTCTACCTAGTGGGTTAATATATATTTCATTATTGTTATCACCCTATGGACATATCTCTAACTATCATCTATGTATAATATTCTCTTCAGACTATCAGCATATCTTTCTAATGGAAAGAACTGATGAGCAGCACCACTTAGATGGTCATCATCAGTGCTATCAGACTCAGGAGTGTGTTCTCCTGGATGAGTGCTTTTTTGAATCTTTGAGCTGGAATCCTGTTTCTGGTATACTATAGTTGTTTATTACCTCTAAAATATTTTTCTTGGATTGAGTATATCTAGATATTCTTTTTATATGTGATTTATACATATACCTGCGTAGATATGACTATGTTTTACTTTGTTATATTGATTTGTGGTTTCCTAGTATCCAACTAAGTGTTGTTATACCCACCCCTGCATGGTATTTACTCACACATGTCATATCTTATTCAGATGATTTACCTTATAATGGAGTCCTAGGAGAACCAGGACCAAATGATGATTTTTTAGACTGCAAAGATTTTGGTGTGTTCCTGCAGATTTCAGTCCACAGTCCTAGTTTCTTTAATTAAAGGATGGAATTATGGTTATATTCTCTTTTTAGATACAAAATTGTACTACCCAATTCCATTATTTCTCATTTCTACATCAATTTCATAATGTTTTTACATCCATTTTTACCTACTAAATTAATTATTATATGATAAAGATCAAATCAAATAATATTATTTTTTTAAAGTTTCAAAACTTAATTTTAATTCATTGTTTATTATAGAAAAAATTATTCAACATGATATATATTTTAAGGAGAAATATTCCATAAAATCATGGGTCGTTATATTATGCACTATGATGATTTATGAAATGAAATTATTCTTAATGTTAGAATGTTGATTTTCAGTATCTAACATCATCCAACTGAGGTAGTAGAGGCTATTAACCTTTCTTGTTATAATTTTATGACTGATGAATTAATTGAGAAATTTCTCTAAGGTTTACACATAAAGGATAATGATCTTCCCTTCAGCCAAAGGAATTCAGATCAATGGGTGTATGAGATACTATATGATACTATAAAAATGTTTCTGGTAGTATTATTCCCAATGGTTGGTGACTCCCATTTTAATTAACCTCAAAAAAGGAGGACAATTTCTACTGAGATTAATGAAAAATCATCTAATGTAGTCAAGAAACTCATGTAGTCCACTTAGATCTTTAATATTTCAAGGATATGTGTTTTCATGGTTTTCCCTCATATTCTTGGGTCCAATTTCAATATTATGATAGTGAACCATGATGATTTTGAATTTCCTTGATGCCACCATGGAAGAACATTTGAAGGTATTTTTCAATATAATCGATTTTTGTATATTATTAAAAACATACTAAATATTAGATAGGATATAACCTCATTGCTAATATCTAACTTCCATACCATCTACATAGGACTCTATGATCTTCCTCAAAAAGGACATGAATATATGATGAATGGTGCAGTGATATGTAGTACCATCATTCCTCAGGTTGAATGGAATTACTTGATAGTATTATATGCATTGGTGTAACCTAAAGGCAATGTCATAATCATCATCATGGGTCATCTTGGTCTAGTAACAACAAAAGTATCTATCCATAAAGGAGATAAATCATAAGCTATTTTTCTCATTGATCGTTATTTTAGTCATTAGGATAGGAAAGTCTTCTTTTTATAAATTATTATTCAGGTCCTTAAATTTGATGGAAACTATGACTACCCAAATTTTTCAATGAAAATTTACTTCTTATAATTATGTCATATAATCAAATGAAATCTCAAAATAATGAATTACTAAGTGCTATGTGATTCTTATGCATAATTTTTTCACTTCACTACTTTGAATTTGGAAAATCTGACATACACGATATTGACCAGTAAGTTATTTGGAGTCTGATAAGAAAAAACATAATTTTTATTGAATAGTAACCTTACCTTATGAATAGTAGCATACCCTTATTAATAGTGATATTACCTAATTAATAGTAACTTTACCTATTATATTATATAAATAATATTCAAGTGGAAGTATGATATACCTATATCTGGGAATAAGAAAATAAATGCATTAAAATCTGTATTTTTCAAGTAAATCATTGTTTTAACTATGTATTAAATTAATCATATTGATAAAATTATTTTTGGATTCATATTTGGATTCTAGATGTCAAAAAATGGTTAGGGTTAATTTTTGGGATTTTTCTAAAATACTTGAATTTTTGTGAATACTGAAATACATTAATTTACCATATAACTACATTATAATTTAAATCCACTATTCCTAACATCACAAGTGATATAAGCACCAAAATCTCAAACACACATTAATTTATGACTATTATTGGTCTTTTAATCACCACTATTTCTGGTCTTGAGGGAAAATAATTAACTATTGATTGAAAAATTATGGAAACCCTCCTCCTCCACTATAACCCCCTCTAACTCCCTCTTCTATTCACTCTTTTCAAGCCTTATGGGTTACTAATATTCTGCCCAAATATATCCCCAAGATCCTTCCCCACGTTCAAAGTCCCCTAGACTCCTAAAAATACCAAAACCTCTCCCCTTAATAGGTTCTCAAAAGAGATAAATTCAAGAAGTAAAGTCCTCTTTCCAATTATTTTATTTCTTTTAAGTTATTTTCTTTCATATTTCTTTCCTAACCTCCATTCACGCAAATGGTATGATAACTCTAATAAAATACATTTACTGGAATGTTTTTATGACAATGTTATATTTCATTATCATCTCTCCTTTCCCCACCTTTTATTTGAAAGTAATGAAACACCGTTTGAGATGTATTAATTTGGCACATTCAAGGACAATGGTTTATCAATTTCTATTATCATTTTTAATTTTGGTCATGAAACCATTTGTGTTATTATTGAACCAGATTATTATATATTTAATATATCCTTATTATGGTTCTATAATACTTTTATACAAATTGAATTAAGTTATAAAGAAAAACATGTTCATTGTAATCAAACCAACCATTTAACCAAAATGGTTATCACTAAGGTTTTATATAATAATTCATCTCCACTCCCAATAACCGAATGGGTTTTTTAAATCACATAATATTATGGTTTTTAATTAATAAATTATGAATTCAATTCCGTAAAATAATTATCATCTTAAATGATTATCCGTTCATAAGTAAACCGGTAATGAATGTTAAGGAAACAAACGGACTCGAATAATAAAATTGGATATCTTAACCCATAAAAAAAGACAAGAATGAACTTTAAAAGGTTATAAAAAATTTATTACATATATATTTTGTTTTGGAAATATTAATTAATAAACCTAATTTTTTATTCAGGTCATTAATAACAAGTGTAGAACGCCACCGGACTTAAGGAAATGGATTCTCTCTATTTTACTCTTTATCAAGATATCCTCGGTGCTATGCCATTTTATGTGTAATACCAAATGATAGCATATGATTTTGAACCTCCCCCATACTTCCCTAATGATTTATAAGTGATTATAAACCCCTTTTCTCTCTAATGATTCCCTCTTAGGTACACCTCACACCTTGCTGATAAACCATAACGAATTCTACCTGAACATCCTTTGTTCTTCTAGGTTGCCTTATCTTTCTTTATATCAAAATGGAGTAATATTATCTATTTATATAAATATTATAAATTTTATTTTGTGGTACATTATTCATTTATCCATACCAATTAATCACTCTCTTTTTGGGATATACATGTTTTTAAAACATTCCCTCCTTAGAACTTTCCGATAAGCAAACCTATTTTAAGGGAACTTCCCAAATTTTTAGCGCATTTCAACTAGACTAAATCCTATGTTTTATGCCACCATTTTCTTTATAAAATCATTATTTTTAATATTAAAACCTTCTTGGTTAAATTATGCTTTTATATGAAATATTTTCCACTTTTCTATTTTAAAATATCTTTGGTATTTTCCATAAAACCGTAAAAAAATATTTTATTGCTAAAATTTATCAAATATATTTCCTAAATTTTGTCACTTCTGTTTGACATCAATTTCTAGGATATATGCATATTTTACCTTATGATCATCCATGTATGTTATAATTCCTTTCTTTCATGGACACTCTCATGATATTCCCATTGGTTATGCTTTATGTCATGATTGTGGTACCCAATTCTTTCCATGGGTAACCTTTATGTTTATGTAAGATTGATTATGTATGATTCTTTATGTAGAAAGCATATTCATGAAAATATCATGATTGGTGCACCCATATTTCCCTCCAATTCATTAGGTAAATTTAATTCTCATGATATGCTATGTGAAATGGGATTAGCAGTTAGCATTGACCCGTATTACTATGGGAAACCAGATTGGTGGTTAGCCTTGATCTGTACTACTATGGGAAACAGGATTGGCAGTTAGCCTTGACTTGTACTAAAGACATTTTTTATGATTATTCCACATTTATATGATTCCATTTTTATATGATCCCATGTTTATATGATATGATTTCATATGTTCCATGATTTTGATATCACAATGTCATGCCTCCTAACTCATGTTCTTAAGCTGCATTCTCATGTTTATTCCCTTACTTGGATTTTTAGATCATCCCTTTTTTCATGTGTTCCCCAGGGTACCCTTTGCAGATATAAGGGATCAAATAAAGTTAAGAGATTTTAGGGATATTAAATAAATAAGTTTTTTCCCCATGTTTATGTATTATGTACCTAGTCTTCCAAGACACTAGACATAACGGTCATTGGCTTGTACTGTGATGTATAATTATGATTAAAATCATGTAATTTTGTGTGTAAAAGGCTTGGGTCACTATAGTTGGTATCAGAGGTTGTTCTAGTTATTTTTGGATATTAGGAATATATCACCTTAGTGAGAACCTTAAAGGTGAGATGAATTATAAGAAAACATCCATAAATTTTTGTAAGTATATTGTAATTGTTTTATCAAGAAAATACACCAATTCCGGGATACAAATAGGTAGAGGTGGCTCTGTTATAGATATACTTAGGAGTGAAAACTCAGATAAGGAGTTTCGGGCTAGACCTGGGGTATCTTGGTACACGACAATAAGCCTTACTGCACTCTTTGTATTGACACTCCCAGGGGATATGATTTGGTAAATTCATGAGCTTAGTACAAACCATTATTAAGTGAATAAAAAAATCCAATAAGAATATAAGATAATAAATAGATCGAGGATAACCTATATTTAAACCTAAGGAATCACAAGTTTGGATATACTTCTCATTTAAAAGTTTATCCTTTCATGTTCAAATTTTACTTTTATACTCAAAAACTAAGTATTCAAGACCTCTAATTATATTCCCTTTTTCATAGAAAATGGATGGAAATAGAAGAACACATTCCAACAACCAATGTGATAGGAAATGTAGAGATTTCCCTAATTATATGCATGATATGATGGGAATGGGTGCTCAAAATGTCATGATAGTACTTGCTCAGATAGCTAAAGTTATGAATAATAAATTGAATCATATGGAATTCCCTCCTCCTCTAAGGAAAGAGAAATTTTTCATAGAATCCTTCATGCAGAAAAGGCCTCCCATGTTTAGAAGATATTTTGATCCCCTCCCTGTGGAATAGTGGATTAACTCCCTCGAAAAGATATTATCTATCCTCCAATGCTCATAATAAGAGAATTTTATATTGGTGGTCTATCATTTTGATGGGGAAGATGATCAGTGGTGGACACTGATCAAGAATACAAAGTGCCAAGAGGAAATTTATTCCATGGATTGGGAGGAATTCAAGAGGTTTTTTTTCAATAAATATTTTCCTCGAACCCTCCATCTCAAGATGGAAATAGAGTTCCTCAGGATTTAGAAGAAGGGAGATGTGTCTATTGGGACATATTAAGAAAAATTTACAAGGATTTAAAGGTATGACTCTAGCTTTTTCATGAACATTGAAAGGAAGGTGGGTTGATTCTTTAGCAGACTAAAGATGAGTCTTAGAAAATCATTGGTGATTTAAGACTTAGAATGTTATGAGGATATTTTATGTTTTTCCCTCATGGTTGAAATGGAGATTGGAGACTCTCAGTGGTCTTGTAGGCCCAGTGAAAAGAAGGAGAAAATGGAGAACAAAATGGGTGGTTCAATAAACAAATCCCATGATGGAAAGAAGCCTAATTGTTCCCCTTTTAAAATTGTAGGAAGAAGCATCCTGGTAACTATCTGAAGGGAACCAAGAATTTCATAAAATTTGGAAAGTTTGTACATCTGGCTAAAAACTCTAGACAATAAATGAAGAATCCTTCTAATGTGAAAGAAGAAAGGAATATTCAGATCAACACTCATCCTGTAGTGCAATGTTATAACTACAAGGAGTATGAGAATTATGGGAACAATTTCCCTAGGATGAGGGTTATCGAAGGAAATCAACAACAACCTTCAAGGCTACAAGGAAGGGACTGTTCTATCACAAATGATGAGGTGGTTCTAGAAAATTATGTGGTGACAAGTATGCTAGTTATTCATTCATGAATTGATAATTTACTCTTTGATTCTGGTTCTACGCATTCTTTCATAACTTGCAAGTTTAGTAGAACTATTCAAACACCACCTCAAAATTTGGAGAAAACATTATCTGTGAGGACAATTAATGGGGAAATTATTGCATCTATGGTTTATAACTCCTCCCCAGTTAACGTTTTTGGATGGAACCTCCCAAAAAAACTTATCATACTTCCTTTAGTGGAGTTCGACGCTATCTTGGGAATGGATTGGCTATCTTTGTACAAGGCCAACATCAACTATCAGAAAAGGGAGATCACTTTTCACATCCTGAAGCATCCTCCGATTCTTTAAAAGTGTAAGGAGGAAGATGAATTTCCTTTAGAATCATCATGTCATGTGTGGATATTGTTTCTTTAGGAGTAAGCATATATAGCTCAAATGATTGAGACAAAGGAGAGAATCATGCTTGAAGACATTCCCATTATGAGGGATTAAACTCATTTATTCCTTGAAGAGTATCCTGGTATTCCTCCTGACTGAGAGGTTGAGTTCTAAATTGAACTTAAACTTGGATCTCTACCTATATCAAAGATGCCTTACAAAATGGCCACTATAGAGCAAGAGTATCTGAAGAAGTAGTTGCAGGAGAATCTGGGGAAGGGTTTTATATGCCTGGTTGCTTCATCGTGGGGTGCACCAGTCCTCTTTATCAAGAATAATGATGGATCAAAGCCCCTCTGCATTGATTATCGTGAACTCAATAAAATCACGATAAAGAATAATTATCCCCTTCTTCAGATAGATTACTTGTTCAATCAGCTTCATCGGGCCTATTATTTCATTAAGGTGGACCTTCCATCAGGATATCACCAACTAAAGGTGAGGAAGGAAGATATTCCAAAGACTGTCTTTCAAACGAGGTATAGACACTATGAGTTCATAGTGATTCCATTTAGACTCACTAATGATCCAGATCTTTTCATGGATTTAATGAATAGAGTATTTAGATATTACCTGGAAAATTTTGTGGTAGTCTCTATTGATGATATTCTGATATACTCCAAGAGAAAGTAGGAACATAAGGAACATTTGAATACTATGTTAAAGACATTGCGAAGGGATAAGTTGTATGAAAAGTATAGTAAATGTGAGTTATGGATCGAGGAAGTATCATTCTTCAGGCATGTTATCACCAGCAAAGGGATATCTGTGCACCCTTCCAAGACAAAGGCAATTGAAGAGTGGCCCTGAAAAACATCTGTAACAGCGATCCATAACATTTTGGGTCTATTCAGGTATTATCGACGATTTGGTAAAAACATTTCACGATTGTCGAACCCAATGACCAAGATGACATGGAAGTGAGTATATCTTGTCTAGACTCGGGAATGTGAAGACCCTTTTAAGGGGCCAAAAAAGAGGCTCATCACTGTAGCAGTACTCACACTCTCAATAAGTGGAGAACTCTTTGTGGTGTATAGTGATTCTTCAAAGAAGGGATTAGGATGTGTGGTAATGAGAAAATATAAAGTGATAGTCTACGCCTCAAGGCAGCTAAAAATCTATTAGCAAGACTATCCCACACATGATCTGGAGTTGGTGGTTGTGATCTTTGCAATGAAAATCTGGCGGTATTATCTCTATAGGTAGAAGTGTGAGATATATACTGATCACAATAGTATCAAATATATATTCACACAAAAAATATCTTAATATGCGCTAATGAAGATGGATAGATTGTAGCGACTCAGGTTTTTTGGCCCTGTCAGACTTTGGAATATTTCTACGAATAATTCCAGAGCTAGGCGCGAAGACGGCGTGCGATTCCGAGGCCCGGTGTGCCCGGAATTAATTTTATAAAAATATTAAGTATTTTTATACTATGCACATGGAGGGGGTGTGATATCTCCTAAACGGTAGCTCAGAACGGGAATCTGAGGGCACGGTTGCGTCCGGAACATGCCGTTTACCCTAGGCGGGGTGTAAACTTTGCGGGCGCGGGCCTGCGGTGAGAAACGCCACCAGGGGTGTTTCCGTAAATAAGTGGCAAGTTTGTGTGCGAGCGTCGGCTCAAATAACTTCTGAACGGAGTCTCGGATGAAAAATTTGAGACCGCCGTTGCGTTCAGAACGGCGCGTTTACCCTAGGGGTGACCTTACTTTTGTTCGCATCGGGCGTCGGGTCCGAGGCTGGTTTGGCGCCGGCGGGCGGCTGATATAAATATCAGCGCCCCCCCCCCCCCCCCTTTATCGTTCTTCGCTGTTCTTCGTCGTTCTTCGCCGCCACTCTGCCGAATCGAGCAAACGGAGCGCCCACGAGCTCAGAATTCGACGGCGGACGTTCCAGGAGCGCGCAGCGGAAGCTTTGGAGCGCGGATCTGAGGCAGAACGTCGGCGTTTCGCCCGCGAGGTAGGCGGTTTGAGTTTTAATCCCCGATCCCGTTTTTGCTGCGTTTTTCTGTAAATTGAAGCCGTAGCAGTGTAGATCGGGTCCCGAGGGTCGCGTAGGCGCCTCCGGATCGCAAAACGGACCACCGGGGTGCCCCCGGCGGTCCGCGGAAGATCCGCCGGCGCGGCACCGGCGCGGCGGCGCCGGCGCCGGCGGATTCCGGCGGCCCGCGGCGGAGCCGCGGCTGCCGGCGGCCCAGCGCGGCGGCGCGCGGCGGAGCCGCGGCGGCCGGCGGCCCAGCGCGGCGGCCCGCGGCGGAGCCGCGGTGGCGCGCGGCGGAGCGCCGCCGGCCAGGGCGGGCCGGCGGCGGCGGCCGGTCCAGGCCGGCCGGACCGGCCGGTCCGGGCCGGTCCGGCCAGGTTTTCGCATACGGGGGTCTTTAAACCCCCGTATCTTGCACCTCGGGAGTCGGATTCGCGTTCCGTTTGCGGCGACGTGACCCTGACGACGGGGCGAACCCTCCGGTATGGGTTCGAGGGTTTAAAGGTTCGGGATCGTGGCCCGGGAGCGAGAAACGTCGTATAAAATAATATTAATTTATTATTTTACGACTTCGGGCCGTTGTAACTTCTACCCGGAGCGTCCGATTGACGTGCCGTCAGTGGCGTTGAAACCCTGATGGTACGACGGACTTTTTGAGATGGTTTCTGGGTGTTGGGTTTGCGAACGGGGTGTGGGCCCCACGAGGCCGTGTTTTGGCGTTTGCGGAGAAACGCAGCTTTTGCACCAGGAGTCCGATTTTGGCAGATGAATAGTCGATCCTGTGTGTTTTTCCGAGAGGATCGCAATGGTGCGATCCGTTCGATGAGTTTCGGAATCCAGGCGTGGGCCCCACCCGAGCCGGCCTTCGGTGAATAGTACATTTTTCACCGGGTGTCCGTTTTGGGCGAGCGAGTAGTCGATTCCGCTTGTTTTTCCGAGGGGATCGCCGTGGTGTGATCCGCCCGATGGGTTTCGGGATCGTTGTGTGGGCCCCGCACGAGCTAGCTACGGTGAATAGTGTCGTTTTCACCGGTGCTCCGTTTCGGGCGAGTAAACAGCCTATCCTGCGTGTTTTTCCGCGTGGAACGCGATGGTGGCCTCGGTTTTGGCCTAGGAGGTGCGCAGTGTGGCGTTGTGGCGGGTCGCTCGGGTTAGCGACGTTTGGACCAGCAGTGGTTGAGGGTTCTCCCTTGGTTCGTTCCCACGAGAGTTCGTGTGGCATCACAACCTTCGAATGGGTTTGTGATCCTCTCGATGGGATGTTTAAACTGTTAGAGTTGTGGTATCCCTCCGGTGGGCCCGGAGTGGATCCTCTAGCATCTTTACCCTAGATCGGGTTCTTGGTATCGCTGTGACCGCTTATTCACGGGCAGCGATCCCCTATCTAGCAGGTTAACCCCGTAGGGTTTGTGGCATCATCGGGAATATGATCCCCTACGCGGTGGGTCGTGCATAGTAGGGTTGTGGCATCGTCGGGTTTACGATCCCCTACTCAGCATGATGTTTATAGTAGGGTTGCGGCATCGTTGGTTATACGATCCCCTACTCAGCGCGTGGTTTCGGTAGGGTTGTGGCATCGTCGGTTCGATCCCCTACATCGAGAGTTATCCCAGATAGGGTTCCGGTATCGTCGTGACCATCTTTATATGGACGATGATCCTCTATCTGAGTGTGAAGCTTCTGTCGAGCGACAGATCGGGTTGTGGCATCCCCCAGCGGATCCTGGGTGTGATCCCCTATCTGTGAGAACTACGTATGCCAGATCGGGTCGTGGTATCCCCCAGCGGACCCTGGGAGTGATCCCCTATCTGTGAGCTATGTATACCGGAGTGGGTCTTGGTATCCCCTAGCGGACCCTAGCGGCGATCCCCTCTCCGAGGAGTTTGGTGGTTATGTTGTTTCAGCGATGTTTCCTCAGTGATGCTATACGATGAGCGTGGTCTCTCGGGTGAGCGTCTGTGATGTTTGCGAGTATCTCGATGGAGTGTATCTCTCGGATGAGTGTCATCTGGTATGACAGTGTACGTGGTGTACTCTCCTGGTTGTGGACAGTTGCTGGTGATGAGGTCGGTACCTCTTGTGGCTTTGTGGCGTGAGCTGTGTATATCTGGTTAGTTCAAGGTGTATGTATGGGCATACACCTGAGCTGAGCTGAGCTGACTAGTTGTGTTTAGCCGAGGATGGTCACGAGATGGAGTTTCTCTCTCGTCTGGGTTCCCTCTGGCTGGGTTGAGCGGACTGTTGCCTTCAGTTGCTCCCTGGGGTTTTGGGTTTTTGGGGTGCCTACTGAGTATGTTTATACTCACCCCTGCACGGGCTTTGCCCGCACATGTTTGTGTCTTGTGCAGACCACAGGCCTTTTGACGGAGTCCCTGGAGGACCCGGAGCAGGCGGAGCTTTGTGAGCGAGTTGACCCGGGGTGTTTACCGGAGCTGTGCCGAGCGAGCTTTCCGGCGGGTGTTTGTGGCAGCGTTCCCCTTCTTCAGAGCAGGTTGGACGCGCTTTGTAGTTTTCTTTTGGTGGGCCCTGTTTTTCCCTTGTACTTTTGTTGTTGCACTCTGGTTTGGGATAGATTGTATGCATGCATTTACTTTTCAGTTTCTATATCTCTGCACTGTTGCATGGAGGTGTTTGTGGGTGCGTGTGTACAGGTACCTTAGGCTAATGCCTCCCATGTGTGTGATAGCCTACTCGGCGCTAGTCGCCAGCCCCTGGCCTATTGGAGGCGGGCTTGGGGAGTCGCGGCTCGAGCCCCGTTGGGTCGGGTCGCGACAGAGTGGTATCAGAGGAGGTTCCACCTTTGGGATCTCAGAGCGTAGCTGGTCTAGCTGTGAGTTGGTTTGGGTTGCATAGCGGCAGTGTTAGGGTGTTTCGAGTTCGGCTTTCAGGCCAGGGACTCCGGTGTTGGTGCGGCGGCCGACGTATCCATACACCAGGACTCTGATAACCTGCCTTTCGACTCGGGACATTCGTACACTGGTCGCGGGGACATCATGGTACATGCATCATATAGGACTGGGTTTTTGGTTTTTCCTTGTCCTTCTTGAGTCAGCTCTCCAGATATACTCTTTGACTGTGGTGTGTCTTGAATGTATTTCAGGATGCCTCCACGACGACAGCCAGTGAGGGTTCTGCAGCAGGATTGTGCTGATGACCCGCCCCGTGTAGTGGCTGTGGAGCAGGGCGCAGGTTCTGAGGTTGCACCTCCTGGTGGTCTGCCAGTTGAGCCACCACCTGTCGAGCAGATGGTTGTGCCGGCGGTGCAGGACGAGGTTGCACGCAGGCTGAGTGCGTTGCACGAGTTCCAGAGGCAGCGACCTCTGAGGTTTCGGGGTGATCCAGACCCCCAGGCAGCTGATGACTGGCTTGAGGCAGTCACCCGAGTTTTCCGCCTAGTGAGGACACCTCCAGATCAGATGGTGGTCCTAGCGGCGAGCCTTCTGCATGGTTCGGCCGGGCGATGGTGGAGTTTGGTGACGCAGTCCCATGACGAGGAGACGCTCACGTGGGCATAGTTTGAGCGGCTCTTCAGGGAGGAGTTCTATCCGGTGACGCTGAGGTCAGTGCGGATCCAGGAGCTTCTGCAGCTTCGACAGGAGAGCATGACTGTGTCGGAGTACTCAGCGAGGTTTACAGACCTGTCGCGCTACTCCCTGGATATGGTTCGAGACCCGTTCTTTAGGGCTCGGACCTTCGAGCAGGGCCTACGCAGGGACATCCGAGCAGGTGTGGTTTCCTTGTGCCTGCCCACCTATGCTGGAGTGCTGGAGCGAGCGCTGGTGGTGGACAGCTTTCTGGCTGAGCAGATCTCTCCTGTTGGTGCTGGGCACGCGAGAGCTGAGACTTCGTCGGTCGGATCGGCATCTGGTAGCCGACGACAGACTCAGGGGTCTGGACGTGGCCGACGTTTCAGGAGGCGACCCCAGGATGGAGGATCTGAGCCTCAGGGCTCACAGGGCTCACAGGGCTCGCAGGCCAGTTTTGGTCAGCCGCAGGAGAGGCGGTGTTACGCTTGCGATGGTCGGGGACATCTTGCTAGAGATTGTCCGACCCGACGTGCTGCTGAGAGGGAGCCGGTCGATGGACCGCCTTGGCAGAGGCAGCGTCTCGAGCAAGGATGTCCGCAGGGCGGCGGACGTGGTGTCGGAGCTGGTGCAGCGGGTGGCGGTGGTAGACAGTACCAGTTGCCACCACCCCCACCCCCTGGTGGTCCACGCCCAGCTCAGGGAGCTGGTGGTCGAGGGCGAGGACAGTTGCATGCCCTGGAGGCAGTCGACCCAGAGGCACCACAGATGGATAGAGGTACGCCTTGTGTCTTTTCTAATTACTGCAGTAGTTTGTCAGACACTGTTTAGCGGTACTCTTTCCTTTTGTTGCTTGCTCGAGTTTTGTTCAGGGCGTTAGTAAGACCCTGAGTGGTTGTTTGTTGGTGAGCTCGCTGGTGTGTGAGACCCAGTTGAGAGTCCAGTCGCTTTCCTTGTGCTTAGGGCTTTTCGGGGACGAAAAGTTCTAAGGGGGGGAGGATGTAGCGACTCGGGTTTTTTGGCCCTGTCAGACTTTGGAATATTTCTACGAATAATTCCAGAGCTAGGCGCGAAGACGGCGTGCGATTCCGAGGCCCGGTGTGCCCGGAATTAATTTTATAAAAATATTAAGTATTTTTATACTATGCACATGGCGGGGGTGTGATATCTCCTAAACGGTAGCTCAGAACGGGAATCTGAGGGCACGGTTGCGTCCGAAACGTGCCGTTTACCCTAGGCGGGGTGTAAACTTTGCGGGCGCGGGCCTGCGGTGAGAAACGCCACCAGGGGCGTTTCCGTAAATAAGTGGCAAGTTTGTGTGCGAGCGTCGGCTCAAATAACTTCTGAAAGGAGTCTCGGATGAAAAATCTGAGACCGCCGTTGCGTTCAGAACGGCGCGTTTACCCTAGGGGTGACCTTACTTTTGTTCGCATCGGGCGTCGGGTCCGAGGCTGGTTTGGCGCCGGCGGGCGGCTGATATAAATATCAGCGCCCCCCCCCCCCCCCCCCTTTTATCGTTCTTCGCTGTTCTTCGTCGTTCTTCGCCGCCACTCTGCCGAATCGAGCAAACGGAGCGCCCACGAGCTCAGAATTCGACGGCGGACGTTCCAGGAGCGCGCAGCGGAAGCTTTGGAGCGCGGATCTGAGGCAGAACGTCGGCGTTTCGCCCGCGAGGTAGGCGGTTTGAGTTTTAATCCCCGATCCCGTTTTTGCTGCGTTTTTCTGTAAATTGAAGCCGTAGCAGTGTAGATCGGGTCCCGAGGGTCGCGTAGGCGCCTCCGGATCGCAAAACGGACCACCGGGGTGCCCCCGGCGGTCCGCGGAAGATCCGCTGGCGCGGCGGCGCCGGCGCCGGCGGATTCCGGCGGCCCGCGGCGGAGCGCCGCCGGCCAGGGCGGGCCGGCGGCGGCGGCCGGTCCAGGCCGGCCGGACCGGCCGGTCCGGGCCGGTCCGGCCAGTTTTTCGCATACGGGGGTCTTTAAACCCCCGTATCTTGCACCTCGGGAGTCGGATTCGCGTTCCGTTTGCGGCGACGTGACCCTGACGACGGGGCGAACCCTCCGGTATGGGTTCGAGGGTTTAAAGGTTCGGGATCGTGGCCCGGGAGCGAGAAACGTCGTATAAAATAATATTATTTTATTATTTTACGACTTCGGGCCGTTGTAACTTCTACCCGGAGCGTCTGATTGACGTGCCGTCAGTGGCGTTGAGACCCTGATGGTACGACGGACTTTTTGAGATGGTTTCCGGGTGTTGGGTTTGCGAACGGGGTGCGGGCCCCACGAGGCCGTGTTTTGGCGTTTGCGGAGAAACGCAGCTTTTGCACCAGGAGTCCGATTTTGGCAGATGAATAGTCGATCCTGTGTGTTTTTCAGAGAGGATCGCAATGGTGCGATCCGTTCGATGAGTTTCGGAATCCAGGCGTGGGCCCCACCCGAGCCGGCCTTCGGTGAATAGTACATTTTTCACCGGGTGTCCGTTTTGGGCGAGCGAGTAGTCGATTCCGCTTGTTTTTCCGAGGGGATCGCCGTGGTGTGATCCGCCCGATGGGTTTCGGGATCGTTGTGTGGGCCCCGCACGAGCTAGCTACGGTGAATAGTGTCGTTTTCACCGGTGCTCCGTTTCGGGCGAGTAAACAGCCTATCCTGCGTGTTTTTCCGCGTGGAACACGATGGTGGCCTCGGTTTTGGCCTAGGAGGTGCGCAGTGTGGCGTTGTGGCGGGTCGCTCGGGTTAGCGACGTTTGGACCAGCAGTGGTTGAGGGTTCTCCCTTGGTTCGTTCCCACGAGGGTTCGTGTGGCATCACAACCTTCGAATGGGTTTGTGATCCTCTCGATGGGATGTTTAAACTGTTAGAGTTGTGGTATCCCTCCGGTGGGCCCGGAGTGGATCCTCTAGCATCTTTACCTAGATCGGGTTCTTGGTATCGCTGTGACCGCTTATTCACGGGCAGCGATCCCCTATCTAGCAGGTTAACCCCGTAGGGTTTGTGGCATCATCGGGAATATGATCCCCTACGCGGTGGGTCGTGCATAGTAGGGTTGTGGCATCGTCGGGTTTACGATCCCCTACTCAGCATGATGTTTATAGTAGGGTTGCGGCATCGTTGGTTATACGATCCCCTACTCAGCGCGTGGTTTCGGTAGGGTTGTGGCATCGTCGGTTCGATCCCCTACATCGAGAGTTATCCCAGATAGGGTTCCGGTATCGTCGTGACCATCTTTATATGGACTATGATCCTCTATCTGAGTGTGAAGCTTCTGTCGAGCGACAGATCGGGTTGTGGCATCCCCCAGCGGATCCTGGGTGTGATCCCCTATCTGTGAGAACTACGTATGCCAGATCGGGTCGTGGTATCCCCCAGCGGACCCTGGGAGTGATCCCCTATCTGTGAGCTATGTATACCGGAGTGGGTCTTGGTATCCCCTAGCGGACCCTAGCGGCGATCCCCTCTCCGAGGAGTTTGGTGGTTATGTTGTTTCAGCGATGTTTCCTCAGTGATGTTATCTGATGAGCGTGGTCTCTCGGGTGAGCGTCTGTGATGTTTGCGAGTATCCCGATGGAGTGTATCTCTCGGATGAGTGTCATCTGGTATGACAGTGTACGTGGTGTACTCTCCTGGTTGTGGACAGTTGCTGGTGATGAGGTCGGTACCTCTTGTGGCTTTGTGGCGTGAGCTGTGTATATCTGGTTAGTTCAAGGTGTATGTATGGGCATACACCTGAGCTGAGCTGAGCTGACTAGTTGTGTTTAGCCGAGGATGGTCACGAGATGGAGTTTCTCTCTCGTCTGGGTTCCCTCTGGCTGGGTTGAGCGGACTGTTGCCTTCAGTTGCTCCCTGGGGTTTTGGGTTTTTGGGGTGCCTACTGAGTATGTTTATACTCACCCCTGCACGGGCTTTGCCCGCACATGTTTGTGTCTTTTGCAGACCACAGGCCTTTTGACGGAGTCCCAGGAGGACCCGGAGCAGGCAGAGCTTTGTGAGCGAGTTGACCCGGGGTGTTTACCGGAGCTGTGCCGAGCGAGCTTTCCGGCGGGTGTTTGTGGCAGCGTTCCCCTTCTTCAGAGCAGGTTGGACGCGCTTTGTAGTTTTCTTTTGGTGGGCCCTGTTTTTCCCTTGTACTTTTGTTGTTGCACTCTGGTTTGGGATAGATTGTATGCATGCATTTACTTTTCAGTTTCTATATCTCTGCACTGTTGCATGGAGGTGTTTGTGGGTGCGTGTGTACAGGTACCTTAGTCTAATGCCTCCCATGTGTGTGATAGCCTACTCGGCGCTAGTCGCCAGCCCCTGGCCTATTGGAGGCGGGCTTGGGGAGTCGCGGCTCGAGCCCCGTTGGGTCGGGTCGCGACATAGATCTCATTAAATATTATGACTAATCAATCCACTACCATCTCAGTATGGTAAACAAGGTGGAAGATGCTCTAAGTAGAAAGGATCATGCATCTTTATCAATTATGAGAATTGAAAAGAATTTAATCTTCTTATATTTTTATATGATGGACATCAGAATCATTAAGGGAGGAACATCATCAATCCTTTCTGAAATTATTTCTCAACCATCCCTCATTGACAAAATAAAGGATGCTCAAATAAAGGATTTGAAAATTCTAAAAAGGGTGGAAGATATCACAAATGGGAAATCCTCATACTTCAAGATTGATGAGAAAGGAGTCGTAATATTTGGGTCACGATTATGTATACCATCTAATACAGAGATAGAGAAGGAGCTTATGAATGACATACACAGCTCAATCTTCTCTATCCATCCCGGTATAACAAATATGTATCAAGATATCCTAGAAAAGTTTTAGTGGGACAATATAAAAAGGTAGATTGCGGAATATACATCAAAGTTCATGGTATGTCAGCTTGTTAAGGATGAGAGGGGAAACTCTAAGGGGATGATGAAACCACTACCCATACCAACTTAGAAGTGGGAGAACATTATCATGGACTTTTTCACTAGACTTCTAAGGAAATCTAGAGGAATCCATGCTATATGGGTCATTGTGGACCGTCTTACGAAGATATATCACTTTATCATGATTTGAGAGGACTTCTCATTAGATCAACTTGCATAGATTTACATCAAAGAAGTGGTAAGGCTGCATGGAGTACCACTATCTATTTTATTTGATCATGATCCAAGATTCACCTTGATGTTCTAGAAAAGTCAGCAACATTCTCTAAGCATTGAACTGAACTTCAGTACGGCCTATCATCCTCTAACTGATGACCAATATAAGTGGACTATTCAGACACAACAAGATAAGTTGAGATCATATTCTATGGAATTCAAAGGAGGGTGGGACCAACATCTTCCACTGGTTGAATTCTCCTACAACAATAGTTTCCACTCGAGCATCCAAAGGGCACCATAAAAATCCCTTTTTGGGAAAAGGTGCATAACATCAACGTTTTGGGATGAAGTCGGTGAGCGTAAGCTTCTAGGACCTGAAATGGTTAAAAAATTTGTGGAGAAGGTGAATACCATTTATCATCATATCAAGGCATCCCAAAGTGGACGGAATAGTTATGCAGGCAATCATCAATGAGACCTTGAGTTTAAAGTTTGAGACATGGTATTTTTATGCATATATCTATGGAATAAGTTCATGATATTTGGGAAGAAAGGAAAGCTAAGTCCTAAGTATATCGGCCCATTTGAGATCCTTGATCGAGTCAGAGTTTTGGACTATCGACTGGCACTTCAACATACCATGTAGAAAGTACATGATGTCTTTCTTGAATCCCTCTTAAGGAAGTACATACCAGACTCTTCACATGTAATCATTTCATAGGTGGTAGAGTTGGAGGATGATCTTTCCTATGAGGAGCAGCCAGTGAAGATCTTGGATAAAAGAGATAAAGTTCTACATAATAAGACTACTCACCTGGTCAAAGTACTATGTCAAAACCATAAGTACGAAGAGGCAACATGGGAACTGGAGGAGGCAATGAAGGAAAATTACCCGCACTGGTTTATGGCCTATAATTTAAAATGATATTTCGAGAGCGAACTTTCATAAGGGGAAGAATGTAACGACCCAAAGTTTTCAATGGAAGTTTACCACTTATAATTATGTTTCATAATCACTTGAAATCACAAAATAATGAACTACTAAGTGCTATGTGACCCTTAAGCATAATTTTTTCACTTCTTTAATTTGAATTTCAAAAATATGGCATACACGGTTAGGGCCAGTATGTTATTTGGAGTCGGATAAGAAAAACTTAATTTTTGATAAATAGTAACCTTTCCTTATGAATAGTAACATACCCTTTTGAATAGTGATATACCCTAATGAATAGTAAACTTTCTTATGATAGTATATAAATAATATTTAAGTGGAAGTACGATATACCTATATCTGGGAATAAGAAAAAAATGCTTTAAAATCTGTATTTTTCAAGTAAATCATGGTTTTAAAAAAATATTAAATTAATCATATTTAGAAAATTATTTTTCGGAAAACGGATTTCATTTTTGGAAACTACATGTTGATAAATTTTTATGGTGAATTCTTTGAATTTTTCTGAGGTACTTGATTTTTTTGTGAATAATAAAATACATTAAATTCCGTATAAATACATTATAATTTAAATCCATTATTCTTGACATCACAAGTGATGTAAGAACCCAAATATAGAACTCACGTGCATTTATGACTATTATTGGTCTTGGAATTATCACTATTTCTAATCTTGAGGGAAAATAATAAACTAATGATTAAAAAATTATGAAAACCCTCTCCTCCACTATACCCCCCCCCCCCACTCCCTCTTTTCTTCACTCCTCTCAAGCCTTGTTCCTTTACAATATTCTACCCAAATCATTTCCCAATATCCTCCCCCACATCCAAAGGCCCCTAGTCTATTCAAAATACCCAAACCTTTCCCCTTAAGAGGTTCTCAAAGTAGATAAAATCAAGAGGTAAATTATTATTTCCAATTGTTTTATTTCTTTTAAGTTCTTTTCCTTCTTGTTTCTTTCCTAACCTCAATTCACCCAAATGGTATGATAACTCTAGAAACATACCTGTACTAGAATGTTTTTTTTCTAATGTGATATTTCATTATCATCTCTCCTTTCCCCAACTTTTATTTAAAATGAATTAAAACAACTTTTGAGATTTGTTAATTTGGCACATTCAAGGAGAATGGTTTATCAATTTCTATTATCATATTTAATTCTTATCATGAAACCATTTGTGTTATGGTTGAACCAGATTATTATATATGTAATATATCCTTGTCATGGTTCTATAATCCTTTTGTACAAATGGTATTAAGTTATAAAGTAAAACATCTCTATTATAATCAAATCCATAGTTTAACCAAAACATTTATCACTATAGTATTATATAATAATTCATCTCCACTCCCAATAACTGAATGGATTTTACAATCATGTAATGTTATTTTCTTCACAAATAACCTAGTAATTCAATTCTTTACAACCATTCTCATCTTACAATATTTTCCATTCATAAGTAAACCGGTAATAAAAATTAAGCAAACAAACGGACCCGAAAAATAAAATTGAACCTCTTAACCCATAAAAAAGGAAAATAATGAACTTAAAAAGGTTATAATAAATAGTTTACATATATATGAGGTTATTTAATTATTATTGAAAAAAACCTAATTTGTTTATTCAGGTCATTAATAACAAGTGGAGAACACCACTAGACTTAATGTAAGGGATCCTCTCCATTTCACTCTTAATCAAGATGTCCTCTATGCTATGCCATTTTATGTGTAATTAAAAATGATGGGGTATGATTTAACTTCTCTCCCATACTTCTATAATTATGTATAAGTTATTATAAACCTCTTTTATCTCTCATAAATTCCTCTTAGGTACACCCGACACCATGTCGATAAACTATAACGAATTCTACCTGAACCTCCTTTCTTCATTTGAGTTTTCTTATCATTATTTATATCAAAATGGAGTTATCTTATCTGTTTATGTACATATTCTAAATTATGTGTGGTGGTACAAAATTGTTTTATAAATACCCTTTCATCACTCTCTTTTTGTGATATACATGTTTTTAAAAGATTCCATCCTTAGTAATTTCTGATAAGAAAACATGTTTTAAGGGAACTTTTCAAATTTTTAACCAATTTAAAGTGCACTCTATCCTGTTTTTTAATCCAAAATTGTATTTATAGAATCATTATTTTTAATATGAAAACATTCTTGGTTCAATTCTGATTTTATATGAAATATTTTCCTCTTTTCTATTTTAAAATCTCTATGGTATTTCCCTTAAAACCGCACAAACATGTTTTAACGCTAAAATTTATCAAATACATTTCCTAAATGTCCTCACTTATATTTGACGTCACTTTCTAGGATATATTCCTATATTACCTTATGAGAGTCCATGTATATTCTAATTCCTTTCCTTCATAGACACTCTCATGATATTCCCATTGGTAATGATTTATGTCAGGATTGTGGTACCAAATTCTTTCCATGGGTAACCTTTATGTTTATGTAAGATTGATTATGTATGATTCTCTATGTGGAAAGCATATTCATGAAAATTTTGAGCTGGTTGCTCCCAGATAGCGCTCCAATGCATTTGTTAAAGTTATATCTCATGAGATTCTATGTGAAACAGGATTGGTTGTTAGCCTTGACCCATAATACTATGGAAAACGAGATTGGAAGTTAGCCTTGACCCATACTACTATGGGAAACGGGATTGGCAGTTATCCTTGACTCATACTAAAGACATGTTTTATGATTCTGCCACATTTATATGATTCCACATTTAAGTGATCCCATTTTTATATGATATTATTGCATATGTTCCATTCTTTTGATATCATTATGTCATGCCTCCTAACTCATGTGCTTAAGTTGTGTTCTCATGTTTATTCCCTTTCTCTGATTTTTAGCTCATCCCTTTTTTCTTGTGTTCCCCAGGGTACCCTATACAAGTGTAAGGGCTCAAAAAAAGTTAGGAGATTTTATAGAAATAAAATAAAGAAGTTTTTTAGCCCCATGTTTTATGTTTTATGTACCTAGTATTCTAATACACTAGACATAACGATCCATAGCTTGTACTCTGATGTATAATTATGAATAAAATCATGTAATGTTATGTGTAAAAGTATTGGGTCACTATAGAAACCTTGATTTACCCATTCTTCTTCCTGAGAGTTAATATTTTGGAAATAAAAATAGGTTATTGAACCTCATGAATAAAGATTAATTTTATGATCTTTTTCGCTTTAGCTTCCACCTTAGTGGTGTGTCTTGGATGCTTTCTCCTTGATGTGTCTTTATAATCATGATGGATATCTAAAAAACCAAAATGGTTTGTGGATAATTTAGGATACAATTTAGTAATTTATATGTTTTTCCTTGTAAATACGTGATTGAGTTATTTTATGAAAGTGATATATTCCTCTAGATATTAAATGTGTGTGTTGGTGTTAATCAAATAATGTTGTGGATCCTCCTATATGAAGTGAATATCATATTTGAGCTCATTTACAATGGTCAATAAACTTTCCCCAAATAAAATATGTGTATCCTTATATTAATATTATCCTCCCAGTTATTCTACATTATCAGGGTAGGAGGATAGTTTGGTACTCATAGTCATTAAAGATGATATCATAGCATAATTAGCGAAACAAATTAACATTATTTTGACTAAAATATGATCTAGCACAATGTGACTTTGTTGATGATGTGGGGTAATCATTCTCAAGATTTTTATCATTAAGGGTTCAATTTTTATTGGTATATGATAAACTAATTCCATTATATTTAGAAGAAGATACATGGGTATCATTATAATGGAAATTATTATCTCTATAATGATCACATCCCCCATGTAACACCCCAAGCTTATACGGTACGATTCTCATTGAATAATGAAATAGCGTGTATCGTACGCAACATCGAGTTCTAATACACCACAACCAATCAAACTAGCCGTTATGAATAGTAATAACCACTTTTTTAAATTTATAAATTTTATTTTTCAAAATGGAATTCATTTTTGGATTCGGAATATCAAAATTAGCCTAGGGTGAATTTTTGGTATTTTTCTGAAAAACTTCATTTTTTGATGAATAGTGAAACCACTAAGCGGTAGTTAAAAAATTGAATTTTTCATAAAACTTAATTTTACCGCTTCTGTGAGTGGAATTTCAAAAATCCGAGAGACACGGTTAATATCAAGGAGTTAAATTTGGTTCATTGAGATGAAAATATTTTTTT
Organism: Viscum album; assembly: GCA_963277665.1. NCBI lineage: Eukaryota > Viridiplantae > Streptophyta > Magnoliopsida > Santalales > Viscaceae > Viscum > Viscum album. Next base: position 1,990,853,493 of record OY728141.1, read on the forward strand.
CGTGAATAGTAACTTTTTACTTTTATTTACCACGATTAAAAGTAAATAGGGTAATTAAGGGTAAAAATGATATTAATATTACCCTAAAACATGTCCTAATTCTATTGGATAAGCTTAATTCTACAAAAAACAACCTTAGGAATAAAATATTATCATTTAGGTCCACTTGGATTAGATTAGGACATTTATTATTATTTAACTCAAAGAAGAGTTAAAAGAGTTAAAATCAAAGTTTATTTACTAAACCATTTTTAATATATGGTTATACAAATAATAAATTCAATTTTAAATATTCATTAGAAAGATAAAAATATTTCCTACATAATGGTATTTTATTTATAATTTTTATACATTAAATAATTTAATTTATTTATGACCCAATGATGATGCAGTAATTACCATAATAGTAAAAACTAAAATAATTGATATTATAAATACCCAAATAAATATAATTTGAGACTTTTTATGAATTACAATAATTTTATAGGTTAATATGACATGTTAGAAATGATTTAATTAACTTTTTTTGAAGTAATCATTCTTTTATGATTTTCAAAAAAATCAATTTTCCAAATAGTGTCAAAATTGACATAAAAGAGTTTTTAAAACAAATATTATATTATTAATTGATATTCAACTCCTAAAAATATAAGGTTCGGAAAAGAGACTTATATCATGATATGTGTATCATTAATGAACCACTTGGGGGTCTCTTGGAGGTATATAGTAAGTTTATTAACTATATAATATAAAAATACAAAGAGACATGGTAAGTGTCAAACTAATTAACTAAGAGTTAATACTTAAACATAAGGTTAATATTGTAACCCAAACCTGTCTAAATACTATTGGTTGAGTGGTTTTAGAAATATCCCCACCATAAAAATTAAATAATCCACTTTGGAGCCATTAGAAACCGAATATGAATTTATTATAAAATAATATTTCTAGCTTTTCCAAAGGTGCCCCTCACCCCTCTTATAAAAGGGCACTCCACATTCTCATTAATTCACACCTTCAAAGCCATTTATCTCGGCCAAACTCTTCCCAAATACTCTATAAACTTCCCTCACTTCATCCTAGAGACCTTTATTTAGTCCAAAAGCCGACCTAAGGAGCCCTTTTGATCAAATCAAAAGGAAGAACCCGAAGAAGAGGTAATGATTTCACAACCCTTTTTCCAGTTCCTTTCTTCTTCCACTTATTCTTTCTATGTTATTACCATTATAAAATAATTAATCTAGTATCTCCTATATAATTTAATATTATTATAAATATGGTACAACCATATTCATTATTTTATCAATCCTTTGAATGACATGTCACCATATGTGCGTACATACGGCTTACCGTCTCCACGCCGTGGTGTAATTGTTATTCAATATATTATTATTTGGATGGGTATAATAATGATTTTTAATTCATGTAAATAATAAATATAACATGATAATTATTCTTTATATATGATATACCATCCAATTATATATTATTTTAATATAAAAAGAATGATATTGTCTCTCGTGCGTACGTACGGACTACCCTCTCCACGAACGCGATGAGATTCATTATCCATCATATCCATTCAAGTCTAATTCTCATTTGATGATTAATAATAGTATCTAATGACTTGATATCATTCTGGATATGATTAAGATAAAACCTATCCATGACAAACATAGCTTATGTAACAAAACATATAAAATAAAACGAGTAAGTAAACACCCGAAACAACGATAATTCTAAAATATTATTAACAAAGCAATGTTAAAAGATCATATATGATATCATATTAATATATATGATTCTTGTATAATTTAATAAAAATTATTTCACCATTATACAGGAGGTTAACCTACCCCAACCAAGAAAAAGTACAAGGTAAGGGTTTATTTCACAATCTCTTCATTATCCGAGGTTGTTTATACGTAATAATCTACTGGGATTTCTTTATCTTCCACATCCATGTTTCTTTAAAATGTTTTTCAAAAAATTCTTTCTATTTTACAGAATATGGGATAAATTCATTTATACCCTTGTTTTACTTTTTATAAGAAGTTTATGAAGGAATATTTCTATCTTTTTTCAAACAAGGTGCTTTTTAACCTTTTCGACAAAATTAAGGTAAGAATGTTGTTTTTAACTTATACGGCGGGTGCGGATATTTTCCACCGTTATAAAATCGTCGAAGCTTCCATTACAATCTTATAAGAATATTTTCAAAGAAAATGTTTTATTTTATAAATATATGACTCTTAAATGATTTCAAAATTGAAAGAGATATTTCTCTAAAAAGAGTTTTGATTTCATCTATGTCAACATCCTTTGATGGATTTTACGCTTATTTGAAGTTGATTTATTATGATACAAAACTTCTATATTGTATTGAAGGTTTTGTGATATGTTAGACTGTGGATGTGTTATTTTTATACCATTCATGGTTTATGGATGAAGTATTTACATTTTGTATGCTAGTTTTAATACGAATGTTTATGTTATGTTTAAACTTTTTCATATGGGAATTCATTTGACTTAATATGTGACGGGTGGAGCCAGATATAGCTCCTCGATGCATCGGTAGGTCTCATGAGACAAACTAGTGTCTTGGCACAAGACCTTGGAAAAATCTTATTTGTAGTCTTGGCACGAGGCCTTGGCTATATGGTTATGATAGTCTGGCATTATGCATTCCATCATTATGAAAGTGGTTATTTATATTGCATGTGATTATTCGATTAGTAGAATATCCATGTGAATAAGTAAATGGAATTATTTCATTTTATTTTTTCCATACTATGTTGAAGTTCAAGTTTAAAAGGCTTTTGTTTTAGTTACACATTTCCTTAAATGTTTATTCTTATTCATGAAAGTTTCTGCTATATTGTTATCCTTACTGGGAATTTGAGCTCACCCCTTTTCTATGTTTTATTTTTCCCAGGATGTGAAGAAGTAAATTATGAATGAACTGCAGGGATAGTATGAGGGGATAAGAGTTTAGACTATAGAGACTATATTGTTGTAGTTTTTATTTTTATGATGTAATGTAAAACTTTATGAATATATCTAGTGTTTCCAAGGATAATAAACTAATCGGTCTTTCGAGATTTGATCTTTTTTGTGATCATGCCAATGTTATGTAATAATGCACCGACTCTGGGTAACTGGGGTCGGGGAATTACAGTTGTTATTAGAGGAAGTTTAGTACAAACCTTGGAAGCTATATTTAGATAAACTTTGATTAGAGCACATATATTTAAGATGAAATTTGAGGATTAGTATAGAAGAACTTCCTAGAATTTTGGTATTGTAGAGATTTTGTGAGTTTTCCGAGCAATACATCCATGTCTGGATACGAGCAGGTAGAGGCGGCTTTGGCACAGATGTACCTAGGGGTAAAACCCGAAAACACTGCTTTGAGCTAGACTCGAATGGGAACTGGTGCATGACAACAGGCCTTGCGGTACTCTTGGTTATGACACTCCCGGGGGATATGCTTAGGATAACTCTCATTTTCTTTACAAATCATTATGAAGGGTTTATGAGTATATACTTCCTCAAAGAAAACTTTTTTATGATTATGGATTATATCCATAAATAGTTCAATTTATGTTAAGTAAGTACGAAATTATGTATTTTGATTCATAAACTGATCTAGTTTATGCCATTGTTTAGAAATGGAGCCTAGTAGAAGAAATGGAAACTGTATCAATGCACACACTCCATGTAGGGATTTCCCTCCTACTCAAGATAATTATAGTGGAGCTGGTGATGCAACTGGTGCTGATCAACTAATCACCATATTGGGACAACTCACTCAGATTATGTATAATAACCTTACCCATTTAGAGCACCCTGATCCACAGCGTGGAGGATCAATGTTAGATTGATTCATGAGGAAACAATTACCAATGTTCAATGGGAGTACAAATCCCTTAGTAGCTGAGAAATGGATAAATTCCCTAGAGAAAATATTTCAGGCTTTGGGGTGTAGTGAAAGTGAAAAAGTTATCATGGCAGTTTACCGCCTCACTTGAGATGCTGATCAATGGTGGTCATTGATTCAAAACACGAAGGAAGATGATGAAGTATCAAATATGGAATGGAGGGAGTTCAAATGTCTATTTTTAGAAAAATACTTTCCTCATGACCATCGAGCAGATATGGAAAGACAATTTCTGAGTCTGAGACAAAAGGAGGATTAGAATGTTTCAAAGTATGAGGCTAACTTTACAAGGTTAGAAAGGTATGCAAGAGATTATATACATAACCCAAGAAGTAATATTGATCATTTCTTTGATGGGTTAAAACCATTTCTCTGTCGATCATTAGTCTCACAATCCTTCTTGTCGTATGAATACATTGTCTCATGTGCTATCAAGAAAGAGAAATAATTCTCTAAGTCATATGACTTTAAAGCAAAGAAAGAGAAGAAGAGATCTACTGATCAATCTGGGAATGTAAATAAAGGGATGAAGGGAAAAGTTGAATATCTATCCTGTAGTAAATGTGGTAAGAAACACCCCGGTACTTGCTTAAAAGGAACGGGAGTCTGTTACAAGTGTGGTGAAAAAGGCCACCAAGCACGTGATTGCAAGGGGAAGAAGGAAGCTACCGATGTTCAGTGCTACAATTGCAGGGATATGGGACATTATGAAAATGATTGTCCTAAGCATCAAGGGAACTTACCTCAGAAAAGGACAAGGGATCAAGGCCAAGCTTATTCTATCACTACTACTGAGGTAGAAGCTCCAAAAGATGTGGTGGTAGGTAATTTAATGGTTTCCTCAAGTTTAAAAAATTCATTATTTGATTCTGGATCATCGCATTGTTTCATATCATCTCAGTTTTCTAAGAAAATTAGATATTTACAATTTTATTTAACAAGGGAGTTGTCAGTTAAAACTCCTAAGAGAAGTATCATTGCAACAATGTTTTGTGAATCAGTCCCCATTAGAGCACATAAATGTTCTTTATCTGCTGATCTCATCATCATACCAATGATTGAGTTTGATATAATCCTCAGTATGGATTGGATTTTGGACTATGATGTGAAGATTTATTGTAAGAAGAAGGAGGTTGCGATTTTTGATGATGATGATAAGGAACACATTATCTTTAGAGCAGAATCGTCACCACCTAATTCTTATCTAGATCCACCCCCAGTAGCTCAAATAAATTCAATTATTGGGGAGGAAGAGGATGAAATGACTATGGGTGAGGAAAGTAATGTTCAAATAGATGATGTACCTATTGTGAAAAAATATGTAGATGTGTTTCCGGAAGATTTACCTGGACATCCTCCAGAATGAGAAGTTGAGTTTTCCATTGATTTAATTCCTGGATCAAGGCCTATATCGAAGACCCCTTATAGAATTGCCACTATATAATTAGTTGAAATAAATAAACAACTAGAGGAATTGAGTAATAAGGGATTTATTCACCCTAGTGTTTCTCCATGGGGAGCCCCTATTCTTTTTGTTAAAAATAAAGATGGATCTATGAGGTTATGTATCGACTACATGGAGATCAATGCTATAACAATAAGGAACAAGTATCCCCTACCTCGCATTGATGATTTATTTGACCAAATGCATGGAGCTCAATACTTTTCAAGATTTACCTTCGATCTGGATACCATCAGTTGTGTGTGAAGAAGGAAGACATTCCTAAGACAACATTTTGAACTAGGTACGGGCATTACGATTTTACAGTAATGCCTTTTGGATTGACTAATGCACCCTTTGTATTCATGGATCTGATGAATAGAGTTTTCAAGGAATATCTCGATGAATTTGTGGTGGTATTTATTGATGATATCTTGGTATACTCCAAAATCTATGAAGATCATGAAAATCACTTGCGCATTATCCTGAAGACTCTGAGAAGACATGAATTATATGGGAAGTTTAGTAAGTGTGAATTCTAGCTTCAAGAGATTTATTTTCTTGGCCATATTGTCTCTAAATATGGAATCTCTGTTGACCCTTCTAAGACCAAGGAAATCCAATAATGGACAGAACCTACGAGTATAACTGAGGTATGCAGTTTTATTGGTTTGGCAGTTCATTATCGACGTTTCGTCCAGAATTTTTCCCGATTGGCTAACCCATTAACGAAGATCACACGTAAATGGGTTAAATTTGTTTGGAAAAAAGAGTGTAAAGAATGTTTCGAATAACTGAAGATAATATTAGTCAATGCTCCTATATTGACTCTACCATCGGGGAATGATGGGTTCGTTATTTATAGTAATGCATCGAAGAAAGGACTTGGTTGTGTCCTTATGCAGAATGATAGGGTTATTTCCTATGCATCACGATAGTTGAAAATTCATGAACAAAACTATCCTACTCATGATATCAAGTTAGCAGCTATGATCTTTTCTTTGAAGATATGGAGGCACTACCTCTATGGTGAAAAATGTGAGATTTATACTGATCACAAGAGTTTGAAGTATATTTTCTCACAAAAAGAACTCAACATGAGGTAAAGGAGATGGCTTGAATTACTCAAGGATTATGATTGCATGATACACTACCACCCGGGGAAAACAAAAATGGTGGCAGATGCTTTGAGCAGAAAAGATCAAGGAGTTTTGAACAATATGAGAATTGAAAGGGATCCAATTTTCATTGATCTAGTGAAGATGGACATGGAAATAACCAAAGAAGTTGAAACATCAATGCTTTTTCAAATGGTTGCCAAACCATCATTACTAGAAAGGATTAATAGTTCTCAGACCGATGATGAAGAATTTCAAAAGAAGATTAAAGCTGTGAATGATGGGAGATTGAGAGACTTTATGTATGAAGATGGAATTTTGAAATTTGGGAAGAGAATTTGTATTCCCGATATACCTGATCTAAAAAGATAATTACTGGATGATGCTCATAGTTCCAATTTTTCTATACACCCTGGGAGCACCAAAATGTATAGAGATTTGAAGGAACATTTTTTGTGGGACAACATGAAGAGGGAGATTGCTGATTTTGTGTCAGGATGTATGGTTTGTCAATAAGTGAAAGTTGGAAGGCAACAGCCTAGATGAGTCATGCAACCTCTTCCCATACCAGAGTGGAAATGGGACAATATTACGATGGACTTTGTCATGGGGCTACCAAAGACTCTTAGAAGGAACGATGCAATATGGGTCATTATTGATCATCTTACCAAGTCAGCACATTTTCTTGCTATAAGGGAAGATTTTCCACTTGAACAACTAGCAATACTATATATTAATGAAGTTGTGAGACTTCATGGAGTACCCGTATCGATTGTTTCTGATCGTGATCCCAATTTTACTTCAAGATTCTGGAAAAGTCTTCAGAAAGCCTTGGATACTGAACTTCATTTGAGCACTACCTACCACTCTCAAACATATGGACAATCAGAATGAACTATTCAAACCTTAGAAGACATGTTGAGATCCTACTCACTTGACTTTCAGGGTATGTGGGATCAATATTTACATTTGGTAGAATTTTCCTATAACAATAGCTTCCATTCAATTATTCAGATGGCACCATATGAAGCGTTATACGGAAAGAGATGCCGCACACCAACCTGTTGGGATCATGTTGGTGAAAGAAAACTTGTAGGCCCAGACCTGGTGGAGGAAACGATGGAAAAGGTGAAGGTAATCCAAAACCATATCAAAGCAGCTCAAAGTAGGCAGAAGAGCTATGCCGATAATCGAAGGAAGGATTTGTAATTTCAAGTCGGTGATCATGTTTTCCTGAAGGTATCTCCATATAAGGGAGTTATGTGTTTTGTTAAGAAAGCTTAATTGAGTCCCAGGTACATCGGACCTTTTGAAATTCTAGAACGAATTGGGGCTGTAGCTTACCGGTTGGCAATGCTACCAAGTCTCTCCAAAGTTCACGATGTGTTCCACGTATCTCTGTTGAGGAAATACATGCCTGACCCAATGCATGTACTCACCTATGAGGAATTAGAACTGGAACCCGATCTGTCTTATTGTGAAGAGCCTGTCAAGATTCTTGATACGAGAGAACAAGTACTGAGAAACCGGACGACTTGTCTGGTAAAAGTCTTGTGGAGAAACCATAAGATGGAAGAGGCAACGTGGGAACCCGAGGAACTTATGATGAAGAACCACCCAAGTCTTTTCATACGGTAGTATTCTAGAAATTTCGAGGACGAAATTATTTGAAGGAGGGGAGAATGTAACACCCCAAGCTTCTACGGTACGCTTCTCTTTGAACAATGCAATAGCGTGTGTCGTTCGCAACATCGAGTTCTAACACACCACAACCAATCAAACTCACCGTTATGAATAGTAATACCCACTTTTGAAATTTATAAATTTTATTTTTCAAAATGGACTTCATTTTTGGATTTTGAATATCGAAATTATCCTAGGGTGAATTTTTGGTATTTTTCTGAAAAACTTCATTTTTTGATGAATAGTGAAACCACTAAGTGGTCGTTAAAAAATTGATTTTTTCATAAAACATAATTTTACCTCTTCTGTGAGTGTTATTTAAAAAATCCGAGAGATGTAGTTAATATCAAGGAGTAAAATGTGGTTCATTGAGATGAAAATAATTTTTGGTGAATAGTAACTTTTTACTTTTATTTACCACGGTTAAAAGTAAATAGGGTAATTAAGGGTCAAAATGATATTAATATTACACTAACGCATTTCCTAATTCTATTGGATAAGCTTAATTCGACCAAAAACAACCTTAGGAATAAAGTATTATCACTTAGGCCCACTTGGATTAGATTAGGACATTTATTATTATTTAATTCAAAGAAGAGTTAAAAGAGTTAAAATCAAAGTTTATTTACTAAACAATTTTTAATATAGGGTTATACAAAACATAAATTCGATTTTAAATATTCATTAGAAAGATAAAAATATTTCCTACATAATGGTATTTTATTTGTAGTTTTTAGACATTAAATAATTTAATTTATTTATGACCCAATGATGATACAGTAATTACCATAATAGTGAAAAATTAAAATAATTGATATTATAAATACCCAAATAAATATAATTTGAGACTTTTTATGAATTAAACTAATTTTCTAGGTTAATATTCCATGTTAGGAATGATTTAATTAAATTTTTTTGAAGTAATCATTCTGTTATGAGTTTCAAAAAAATCAATTTTCCAAAAAGTGTCAAAATTGACATAAAAGAGTTTTTAAAACAAATATTATATTATTAATTGATATTCAATTCCTAAAAATCTAAGGTTCAGGAAAGATACTTATATCATGATAGGTGTATCATTAATTGACCACTTGGGGGGTCTCTTGGAGGTATATAGTAAGTTTATTAACTATATAATATAAAATTACAAAGAGACGTGGTAAGTGTCAAACTAATTAACTAAGAGTTAATACTTAAAGATAAGGTTAATATTGTAACCCAAACCTATATAAATCCTATTGGTTTAGTGTTTTCTAACCTATCCCCACCTAAAAATTTAAATAATCTACTTTGGATCCATTATAAACCGAATATGAATTTATTATAAAATAATATTTCTAGCTTTTCCAAAGGTGCCCCTCACCCCTCTTATAAAAGGGCACTCCCCCTTCTCATTAATTTACACCTTCAAATCCATTTGTCTCGGCCAAACTCTGCCCAAATAATCTCTCAACATTCCTCAATTAATCCTATAGGCCATCCTTTAGTCATAAATCCATCCTAAGGAGCCCTTTTGATCAAATCAAAAGGAAGAACCCGAAGAAGAGGTAATGATTTCACCACCCTTTTTCAAGTTCATTTCTTCTTCCACTTCTTCTTTCTTTGTTATTACCATTCTAAAATAATGAATCCAGTATATCCTATATAATTTAATATTATTATAAATATGGTACAACCATATTCATTATTTTATCCATCCTTTTAATGACATGTCACCATACGTGCGTACGTACGGCTTACCGTCTCCACGTCGTGGTGTAATTGTTATTCAATATGTTATTATTTGGATGGGTATAATAATGATTTTTAATTCATGTAAATAATAAATATAACATTATAATGATTCTGTATATATGATATACCATCCAATTATATATTATTTTAATATCAAAAGAATGATATTGTCGCTCGTGCGTACGTACGGACTACCGTCTCCACGAACGCGATGAGATTCATTCTCCATCGTATCCATTCAAGTCTAATTCTCATTTGATGATTAATAAGAGTATCTAAGGACTTGATATCATTCTAGATATTATTAATATACAACCTATCCATTAAAAACATGACTTATGTAACAAAACATATAAAATAAAATGAGTAAGTTAACACCCGAAACAACGATAATTCTAAAATATTATTAACAAAGCAATGTTAAAAGATCATATATGATATAATATTAATATATATGATTCTTGTATAATTTAATAACAATTATTTTACCATTATACAGGAGTTTAACCTAACCCAACCAAGGAAAAGTACAAGGTAAGGGTTTATTTCACAATCTCATTATTATCTGATGTTGTTTATACGTAATAATCTACTGGGATTTCTTTATCATCCACATCCATGTTTCTTAAAAATGTATTTCAAAACATTCTTAATATTTTAAATAATATGGTTTAAAGTCATTTATACCCTTGTTTTACTTTTTATAAGAATTTTATAAAGGAATCTTTCTGTCATTTTCCAAACAAAGCACTTTTTAACCTTTTCGACAAAATTAAGGTAAGAATGTTTTTTTAACTTATACGGTGGGTGAGGCTGTTTTCCGCTATTATAAAATCGTCAAAGCTTCCCTTACAATATTATAAGAATATTTTCAAATAAAATTTTTTATTTTATAAATGTATTACTCTTAAATGATTTCAAAATTGAAAGAGATATTTCTCTAAAAAGAGTTTTGATTTCATCTATGTCAACATCCTTTGATGGATTTTATGCTTATTTTAAGTTGATTTATTATGATACAAAACTTCAATATTGTATTGAAGGTTTTTTGAATTTTTTGACTATGGATGTGTTATTTTTATACCATTCATGGTTTATGGATGAAGTATTTACATTTCGTATGCTAGTTTTAATACGAATGTTTATGTTATGTTTAAACCTTTTCATATGGGAATGCATTGGACTTAATATGTGACGGGTGGAGCCCTCTAAAGCTCCTAGATGCATCGGTAGGTATCATGAGACAAACTAGTGTCTTGGCACAAGGCCTTGGAAAAATCTTATTTGTAGTCTTGGCACGAGGCCTTGGATATGTGGTTATGATAGTCTGGCATTTTGAATTCCATCATTATGAAAGTGGTTATTGATATTGAATGTGATTATTCGATTAGTAGAATATCCATGTGAATAAGTAAATGGAATTATTTCATTTTATTTTTTCCATACTGTGTTGATGTTCAAGTTTAAAAGGCTTTTGTTTTAGTTATACATTGCCTTAAATGTTTATTCTTATTTATGAAAGTTTCCGCTATATTTTTATCCTTACTAGGCATTTGAGATCAACCATTTTCTATGTTTTATTTTTCCCAGGATGTGAAGAAGTAAATTAAGAATGACCTGCGGGGATAGTATGAGGGGATAAGAGTGTAGAATATGGAGAATATGTTGTTGTAGTTTTCATTTTTATGATGTAATGTAAAACTTTATGAATATATCTAGTGTTTCCAAGGCTACTAAACTAATCGGTATTTCGAGATTTGATCTTTCTTGTGATCATGCCAATGTTATGTAATAATGCAACGACTCTGGGTAACTGGGGTCGGGGCGTTACACCTCATCTAACTGACTATGTTTTTCTAGTGTATATGACACCATAAGAATGGGGTAAATCTACCCATGACACATGCTTGTATCCTTCTCTGGGAATTGAGGCATACTTGTTCAAAGATCCTCAGCTGTGTGGTCTAAATATTAGTTAGAAAGACCCTATAATAGAGAAATTCATGGGATATATTTATCTTTGTAGATAGAGTAGTGGTCTCATTATGTACTGTTGGTGGATACTCAGTGGGAGAATCCACCTAGAAATCAAACAAGAGAATGATATGTGGTTCTTTTGTATTATCATCCAAGAGGACCTATATAAAATGGTGACTTTCCAAATCTAGATTTTTCACCTTGATCGTATTTATGGAAAACCCAATGACTTCACTGAGCGTTATCCATGGATTAAATGGAGTAGATTTCAAGCCATTGGGGAAGCAATATGTATTGAATTTTATACCATCAGTTACTTTCTCTCTCTATTGTAGAACCCTACATCTATAAATTGAGACTCATATGAATCAAAGGGTGAGATATGAACATAAAATACAATGAAATTTCTTTTGATGGGTACATGGGAATTGATTATATGATGAGGCTTTTATCACATGGGAATGGAGACCCAAACATCCTATAAATACATTAAAGATTGTGTCCTAACAAACTAACACAAATTTATAGTTAGGTACAGGGTCCTTAAATTGGGTTATAAATTTCATCTTAAAAAGTGGCTTCTAGTCACTCTTATCATTCCCTTGAATGGTTAAGTTTGAGAGAAATAGATAAAACTCATTTAATAAAATATTTTGGGGGGTCTAGACTATAATGAGATTCATCATAGAGACAATTTCAACTATATCTCATCAAATATCAACATCATCAATATTTCCAGTTGTAAACAGGGGTCTAATGTGTCCCTATATATAAACCTCTTGGTCAAGTTTTTTTAATGATATGAACATGTGGAATTTAGTAGGACCTATATCTACATGATATGCATTAACCAAAATGACTTTATCCTAGAAATCTTTATAGCATAAAAGGACCTCAATGAGTGCTTCCCTGAGATCCTTTGAAAGGTGAAGGGGATCCAGAATTAAGGGCTTATATCGGAAAATGGATATATTATTTAGGATTTAATACCTCTATAAAAGGTTACTAAATTTTCCATTATAATGTCTTTTCCTATTTTGGGGCTCTAGATTTTAGTTCATATGTATTAATGATTTCTATTCCAGGTTAGAACTATAATTTATTTTTGGAATGTATGGTTTGGACTATGTCATACATACCACAACTCTATATTTATTATGTAGTTTAATGCTTAAAAACAATTACTATAACATTATTATTATAAAATTTATCTTGGAAGAGTCAATATTGGACCATTTCTCCTATTGGTCTTGCTGAAGCACATGCCTCATGTTTTTTGTTGAGTATATAGATTCATTGAAAACAAATACTGACTATTGGGGCATTTCCCAACATTTTCTTACCTAAAATCTATATCCACTAAGACCACCTCCCTAGTTATAAATGTGTATTTCAGGTTCATATATGTATTATTCATCATATTAATGGTACATAAAGTGGATAGTATTAACCAAGCCATACTATAACTCTTCGTCAAATGAGGGATCCTTTTGAAAATGTGGTTCCCTACCACCCAAGAAAGGTGGAGTAAATCCAAAAGATATTTGGGGTTATTAAGTGTTCCTACTCCCATGAAATTTTATTCTTCCATTGATTACACTAAATCTTGGAGTACAGTGAAGATGATGATGTTTCTAGTGATTCAGAGAGAGTTTGGATCATAACTATATGATTTGATTGTGTCCTAAGAATGGAGTGTTCCTGTTTAACCAATATATTTTTCATTTAATCATCAAATTTCTTTTCATACCTAGTTATAACTTCATTACATTCTATTTTTTTTCATGTTTGATGGTGAAGACACAGGTTACCTACATTAGGTGCTTACCCAACTTGAATTTCCAAAATTTGATCATATTATATTATATATCTTTAATGGAAAATAAATCTTGTAAATTATACCCAGAAATCCAATGGTAAGGGTCATAGATAGGGTGGTCATTGAGAGAAACCTTATTTTGTTTTTTAGTATTAGGTAATTTTAGTAGGTTATTCTCTATAGTAGTGATGAAGTATCCAAAAACTAACTCCTTTTGAAAGGAATAAGAATTATTCATATGGTAATCATACTTTGGGTTACCCAAATATTTTTTGCAATCCTTGTGAGGGCATTATTATTTCCATTTTTGTTCTTGTATGGGAACTACATTATATTAAGTGGTCCAAGGGGATGGGGTTGGCACTAGTACTGGTTTGATTTTAATAGTTTCCATTTTTACTTCGCTAGTCCTTTTCAATTAAGATACAAACATTGAAGTATATATGGCCATGGTGAAACAAGTAGAATCCTCTAGATGATGGGAAACCACTATAAATTCCTTGAATCAACTAGGACATTTTAGAGGAATCAGTGACATCTGTAATTTATCTTGGAGATTAAATACACATATCTCTAGTAGCTTCTCCTATGGTAGTTTCATATTTAGATAGTTCATCAAACCCTTTAATCTAGTGAATAATAATAATTATATCTCATTTTTTATCCCTTTTAAATGAATAGGTCCAGGATAATAATCGTCCATGACATGGAGCATAATTATAAAATGAATTGTCTGTGTGAACTTCCTTATTGGAAATAAATCCAACAAAAAAAGTTGTTATATATTATAAATTTTGGTCCCTCCAAAGTTTTTATGAATCAACTAAGATTAGATTCCTGTTACTGTTCAATTTTTCCCTTCATAGGGACTCATGAATACATAAAATGCATCAAGTTATACTCTAGATATCCCATTCCAATGAAGATCTTAGAGGTGGGATTCCTAAAATTAGGTGGTGAAGGATTCACATCCACCAATTAGGGATGTGGATTCCTTTATAATTATATAAAAGTTCCTCACCCTATATATCTTCCATAATAGAAACAAATGACTAGATAAAATCAAGGATATTTAGAGGTATTATCATCTGAATAGATACATGGTTAGGGGAAATAGTCATATCTTTATTGGGTTTCATTACCAGTTCATACTGTTTATATCCTTATAGCATCACGATTGTGTGGATTTCTTAAAATGATTTTAAATACTACCCCCGCAAATAAAACTCTTAATATTCTATGTCTATTTGATTCATTCACACTAGATATTACGGTTCCAATTTAGTTGGCTAACTATAATATACTTCTAATGGTCAAGTGGTTCTTTCTATTTAAGAAGGTTATGTTGTAGGATTCGTATTGGTATCTTCTTAGTAATTGTACTCGATGAGAATATGTTCCTTTAAGTATCCTAGCATTAAGTCACCTCAATTACTATAACTCATACTCATATCATCCCACATTTTCCCCAGTGGAATTTACTTAAAACAGGTTGGGTGATTAGTGGGATATATCCACTCCTTTACCATTATCATTTTCCAAATCATGATGAGTGGGTAGAAATTAAACATTCAAAATTAATGAGTTGTGGTCCTACCTCTATTATTGATTATACACACCTTGTTCATGTGTTTTTATATGAAAAACTCATTAGATAAATTCCTACTCATCACATATATATTTTTGTTATGTCGAATTTTTTCTATAGGATTTTCATAGATGAAAATTAGGGATTTATATCATATAGAAATAATCCTAAAATCATCCACCCTAAAATGGTAAGGGGATGTTTCATCCTCCAAATATTTGTCAAGGTAAAAATCATGATTCTACCTGATATCCTTATTTGTAGAATCTTTTAGCTTATAGACATTATGAGGATTTACACACAATCCTTAATGGATATTTCTCTTGAGAGAGTCTCTAGGGGATTTTACCAAGTACACTCTTAAATAAGGAAATTGAATTTGAAGTAGGAGAACTGTGAGGAAACCTTTTTAGAAACTAAATATAATCTATAGAACATAAATTACATTAAGAATTAATGCATAATTGTGCCCCAAGATATGTGGGATAAGGTTGGTTTGGTTCCCCACCACCACCATCTCATATCTCTCGGGATTTTATGATCTCAGTATTGGTGTTGGTGGTAAAATGGGAAAAATGAACAGATCCCTATATGTTGGGGCTACTCTAATATTGCTATTGATGCATATAATCTCATTTATTTCTTAATTCAATGTGATTTAATCCAATAATGAGATATATATAGCACACATTATGGGTGTTAGATACTTCCCACTTAGAATTACCCTATAGTTAAGGGCTTTTTTACTCAAGTAGGATACCTTATCTAGATTTTTTTTAGATTGAAGCAAAGGTTTCTCAATATCCTTCTCCCACTAAGTGTTTCACTTTTTTGGAATAGATTTTATAAGATTATATTATATATTATAAAAATTATATATTATAATAAATATATTAATAATCAGGTCCTTGAACAATATCAAGGTGATGAAATTGCATAAATTATTTTACAATAGACTATGGTGGATTGGGACCAGAGTAAAGTGCAATGCTCTATACTCACACCATCCTCTAATGTGTATTTTAAGAGGGGTGATGGTTATTATTTATTAGTATAACTTCATGTTTTTAAGGAATTCATGATAATTAATTTTATATGATTTCCAAATTTTTTATTTCACAGCATTGAGAATGTAGTAATGTTGAATTAGTGGAAGAGTTCAGTCACCATGTTAATATGGATTATATTCTCTCTATGAGATAAATTCATGATGTTGGTATAGTAGAGATTTTACTAAATATTCTATCATAGAATAAGGTAGGAACTCATATTATGATACCTTCTGAGTATCATACTATGAAGTGGAGATGGGAAATAATGTAATCTTGTTATTTCCTTCATCGAGATCCTTCCACATGTCCATGACATTTTCTTCATCTCTATAGAGGAGTTCCAATAATTGATCCAATCGTAATAGTCCTTTTCTATATTCCTTATCAAGAAGAGATGGATTATTCAAAACATACAAGATTTCATTTAATAATTTTTTATCTATGGTATTTTTTAATGATTATTTTCATCCTAGTTCACCCATTGATAGGGGTGGAACACTCTATATTAATGATGAGGTGCTATGTGTATCCATAATTGACTTATCAGGTGCCAATTATTATGATGGAATTTCAATATTAACCATAGTACATAGAGGACCATTATGTCAAGGATATAATCATGGTGAGGACCTTCACAAATTGTACCATATGGTGGACCTTCATGTTCATCATCAAATTTTTCATCATAGGGAGGAATTCTACAGTATCATGATATTCTAATATGAGGATTACAACTACGACATATACCCTAAGGATGACCTACAGGAACCACTAAACAAATTCATTATTGCGATGGGTAATTTGTTATGGGATCCCATCGCAAATATTCTTTGGCAATGGGGTCCCATCGTAAATGACCCATTTCAAAAAACAACATTGCAAATATTACTTTTTGCAAGAGACTGTTGCAAAAAATTATTATTTGCGATGAGTGGTAGACCAGTTTCAAATACATACAATGGTTTTTTTAAGAAACTATTTTCAAAAGACTAGTAACCTATCAAAAATAGTTTCCCAATTTATACACTTTTGTGAGTGATGACATATTTTTTTCCTCAGAGGTGAATAGTAAATAATTTCTATTCACTTCTCCAAACATAGATAATTTTTTTTACTACTTACATAAATGAAATAATATTTCTATTTAGTTAATGATAGATGATGGGAATGTTAAATTTATTAATATTACATTTTATTCCCTTAGAATGATCCACATTTAGAAGAACATATATAAGTATTGGGAACCAAAAAATAAGGTTCTTTATAAATTCATTAAAATTATCATATCCCAAATGGGTTTGAGAATTTAAAAAGGTAATTTATCAATATATGTATCTTTTTAACTATTTTTTAATGAAAAGAAAGTTAATTTACCAAAGTATGTATTAAAATTCATGAATCTCTATTATCAATGAATTAATAAATTGAATTTATATATTTATAAAAGGTTACTTACTTTTATAAATCCCAAGGACCGATCTAGTTCCAATGAGAAGGGGTGAATCAGTGGTACACTCTTTTTTACAAATTATCTTTTAATTAAACCACTTGAACTTTTTAATGTTCTTTATCCAATCAAATAAATCTCCTATCCTCACCTAGTATGTAGTAAATATAAAGAAATATATCATTAAACAATTTTAAAAAGGTGCATCCAAAATAACATACTCCTTTCCTTGTTGGTTATTAACTCCAGCATGGATTCTACACTATATTCAATAATATGTTATAACCAGGGATAGTCCAATGACTTTATAATAGATTCCAATATGTTATCTGTACTCTCAGGTTCAATTAAAAGATGCAACTCTTCAAAAATGGTGATCCAATAAAGAAATCCCTTTTGTGATGGTCCTCCTCCACGATCGAGTAGATTAAAAGGGTTGTGCATATAAAAAAATTCTTAAATAGGTCTTCCAGTATTAAAAATCACTCAAGATAATGGTTGATCTAGTTTTCCTCTATATCTTGAATACTCATAGAATAACAAATATTTTTTCTAAATAATTAACATAGATATTATTTCAATATTTTTCATTATAGAAACTCTATGGTCCTCGGTAGCATGTATTCTTTATATCATTAAATTTGGAAATTATTTTAATTGATTAAGATCTCATTTAAATATTCCTAAAATACTGGTAAAATATTCTAATTTAAATTTCCAAAAGTATCAGGCTTTATTCCTTTGTTATTATCCACAAAATCTATGTGTATCCTCATTCATATTCCAGAATGATTTTGGTCTCATTATTTTATGCAATATTAGAGTAACTACATCCTTAACATCTCTATAAATCCCATGGAATTTAAATCCTCATTAAAAATCATGTGAATTATATATATAAACTAAATTTCCATGGAAACATAACACATGATTCTTCAAGAAAGGAAGAACACCTAAACTATTTTTACTTCTGCCTCCTTGAACTTCTTATGATAATTCATATACATGCATTCGTTACAACATAACACATTATCTTTACAGCATGAAACCCTAATACAGTGCAAATACTTTCATGCTCATTTACCTTTATGTAATGAATAGAAACTCCATGATTTTATCTTAGAAATAATCACATTAATATGATATAATTTATGAATATAAGTGTAATTGTATCATTATATCTCATCTCTTTTGAAGATATCATTATTAAACAACCATAAAATTGGAATTGTATTAATGTCAAGTAATGAAAACCCAATATTATCCACAACACTGTTATTTATCTAAAATATTATTTCAGTCATGCATTTCACTACTTTAAGATACTTTTTTATAAAATTAACCCCTGTATGTTCACTTTAAATATCACGCGGTAGGCTCCCACTCACACGATCACACCATCTCCCTTCATGTAGTTACTTATGTATCACAAATGGTAACCTAAAATACATTATTATATACCTTATAGTTGGAATATTATATTATTTCAGTCAAACATGGTTCAACACCTCAATGTTTTAAAATAACACTATGTTTGATAGTGTATACCATGCACAACACTGAGCCTAAATGAATTACAAGATATTATTATTTAAATATGATTGTTATAACATAGACATTAAATTTTTACATATGAATAGTATTAACCACATTATGAAATATATATAAATTTCCTACTCTGTAAATTTTTTTGATTAATTCTTTGTAAATAAGCACTCACTTTTTAACAAAATCATTTTTTTCGTCAAAAATGGATTCAATTACTTTTCATGAGCAAATATAATAGTTAATTTTTGGATCTTTTAGAAATTTTATTTAATAAAAAGGGTATCATTTTCTAAATAATTATATAAAAATTATCTTATGGTGAAATTTTGCAATTTTTTAAAATGGTGTGATTTTCAATGAATAATAAAAAATACATATTTTTATTGAAAATTGTATATTATTTTCATGTCTTTACAAAGTGAGATTTATTTTGTATTAGTTTTAAAATTTAATTAGTTAATTTTCATGAAAAATAATATAATTATGGTATTTGGAACGAATTTTATACTTTAATATAGTATAAAATCATTTTAAACTTAAAAGGCATTTTTTTTAAACTGCTCTTCATCATGTATGTGGGTTTAATTTTAAATTAAATTATACCACTTGTTTAAATATAATTTGATAAAAATGAATCCATATTTTAAAATTATCATAATTAATATTAGTTAAAAATTTCAACTTAATTTTTATGCATTATTAATAGTAACTATATAAAAAATAAATTACCATGGTAGGGATAAATCGGGTAATTGAGGTAAAAATTAATATAATGACTAAAAATGAGCCTAAAACATGCCTTTATCCTATTTTATTAGTTTAGTTTTTCCATTTAAATAAATTTCTCAACTACATGGATACATGGTGCCATATTTTTTTGACTTTGACCTTTATAATAATTAAGTAAAAGATACACACAAATGTCAATTTATTACTTTTAATGTAAATAATATTTTGCGAAAGGGACAAAAAATTTATGTTCGGTTATAAATAGTAATTTGAAAGAAAAATTTTTTTATTAGGGTAATTTATTTCAAATTTTTAGTGATGATATAATTACCTTAAATTTTTGGGCAACACCGAGACATCATTTATTTAATTAATAAAAAATAAAATAAATGAATTTAAAAATACTAAAAGTAATAATATTTTAAATAATTATTATATTCCATGAATTTTTCAGATTAATATGGTATTTTGTTGATATTTTAAAGGATTATATTCTAATTCCATTGCTTTCATGTTGTTTTCAAAGTCAAATTAAATGAATAGTACCAAAAATGACATTAATGATATTTTATAATAAATAATATTTTATTAAATGATTTAAATTTTTTAAAAATACCATATTTAGAAATTTCTTTTCGATATATTTCAATAAAATAATAATATTCCATTTATTTAACAATTTTTTCTTTTATATTAACAATCTTGACCCCAAAAGTTAAAAAACTCTGTTATCACAGTAATTGTTAAAAAAAGGGTTAACACGGGTTAAAACAAAGTGATAAGACAAAAAACCTAATCTAGAAATAACCAAATTTTATTGTATGGTAGTATTTTTAAAAACAAAAATAAAAATATTCTAATTATATCAGTTTTAATCCATTTAAATATTAATTTTAATTTATATTAATTCAATATTTTATAAAATTACAAAAGTGTCTCTCCACTCACTTATAAAAGAGAACCTCCTATCCTATTTTGTTCAAACTTATAGAGAAATTTGGTTTATAAAATAAATATAAAAATAAATTAATTGTGTCTCTAAATAAACCTTATATTACTTATTTTCTTCATAAATCCAATCTAGTATTGTTTTAGGTATTATCTTTAAGAGGTTGCCCGAAGAATAGGTATCACACTTAACTGAGTATTTTTGTTTTATTTATTCCTCCACCTCCTAAAAATATAACTAAAACATGCCTATATAATACAATAAGTATCTAAAATATACTTATATTTTATTATGTTAATTTAATAACTAACATCTATCTCCTCTTTCATCAAATGGGAAATAAAAACATTGTTTGTGTGTTTGTTAGACTACCACCTCGCGAATCGATGTAATTAATTTTCCAAAATCACTTATCAAAAACATTATGATGATGGATTGAATATATAAATATATTATAGTCATGAAATATTTTACATTTTATAAAACTAATATATCATATACTTTATTACCTTACTATCTATTGAAAAATGAGAATGTCGTTCGTGCATATATATGGACTAACACCCCCATGAAGCGATGTGATTTATTTTTCATCACCACATAACAAGAATGATATATATAAGTGTATTAAAATAAATAATATATTATTTATTATATAATTATAATTTTTTAAATATTAAATAGTACATATGTTGTTTTCATCATTATTTTTGAAAAATGGAAACGTTACTCATACGTACGTATGACTTACCATGTCTATGATTATAATGTAGATAATTTTTCATGAACATATTTAATGGTTAGTTTTTAAAAGTATAATTTTTGAATAAAAATGATAAGTATTACAATATTATTATTCAGGATATGATGGAACAATAATCATTTTTACCATAGTCTATGTATTGATGTCATTTTGGACATGTTAACTGAATATCGGAAAAACGTATGATGTGAACTTAATTGACTAAGTAAATAAATATAACACAGTAATATAAAAAATAAAAGGAATAATAATCTTGAAAAATTATTATTAATGTAAATAATTGACATAAGTCTTCTATTTTAGAAGATAAATAATGTATGTGAGGATTCAGGCCTAGGGTAATGGATTTCATCTCAGTTTCTCTTCATTGAGGCATTCTTTAATGGGTATATACCAAATTTATTTTATATGGTGTGTATAATACCATTTTAAATTTTATATCATGAATCCTTAATAATTAATTAAATTTTATGTTTTAATCCAAATTATTTCCTCCAAGGTAATTTGATTTGAAATTTACCAATTTGTAAATGGTTTCTTAATTCAATTTCTTTTCAATGGGTTATACTTCCAATTAAAAGACTATGTTATTACATGATTATGAATTAAATTTAATATTATTTTATTATTCTGTATTTCCACTTGTTTTTTATGGATTTAAATTTTTCACACATAATCACTTCAATGATATGATCTTTGTAAAGGTCCTTCATCTCAGTTTGTCTTTTTTGGGACATATAGTATGTTATATAGCTATATTATTTTATGAGGTGAATAGACTACCCCTTTGATATGTTATATCATTAATAAAATTATATTCATAGTATTTAAAGATTTATTTTAATTTATTTCTTTCATGCGGTTTACAATTCAAATGCTAGAAAAATGGTAAGGGTTTATTTTTTAATCTCATCATTATTCAAGATTGTTTATGTTAAAGTCTCTGCTATGGAAATTATTTAATATTTCTATATAAAACCCAATTTGTTTTCTCCCTCTTTGGTAATTTCTATAAAATTAAATTTTTACTTTCATTTTCCTCTCATAAGGTACTAAAGATACTGAAATCACTTTTTTAAGGAAAATTGACTTTTTTTATACTCGGTCACGAATATTTTTCTTCAATGTCCATATTTCCTATAAAATATTTTAAAGAATATTTTTAATATTATCTAATTTTTTGATTAAAAAAGCCACATGTTTTAATTTTTACAAACTGGTTTAAAATGAATCTTCTTGTCATTTTACAAACAAGGTACTTTTTAATTTTTTACAAAAGTGTAAAAATAATGTTTTTTACTTATATGACATGAACAGAATTTTTCACTATCATGACTGTGAAATACTTTGATAATTTAATTACTTGTTCTCAAGTTTCTATTAAAAGAAAAGTTTTTTCCAAATATTATATAAATTTTTATATTTTTTAAGGTGATTTTCAAAGTGAAAATGGTACTTTCCTCAAGAATGTTTTTAATGACCTTTTTACATTATTTATATACATTAATGATAGAAACACTTTATTTTGTTTGTATGCCAAAAAGGATATATTATAATAATATCATCTTTATTCTTTCTTTTGATGGTTTATTTTCGGTTTGACCATGGAAAGTATTGAATGTCTCTTGATTTATTTTGTGATCTTTAACTTTATCTTGATACATTCACACTCTTTTGATCATTTTTCAATGGAAATTATATTTCTCATAAAAACCATATTATGTGTACCATTAATATGATTATTTCTTAAATTGTATACCATTTCTACATGTAGTGTTTTAATCTGAAGTTTATTTGATTGACTCGAGAAATATTGATATTTTTTATTATTTTCTCAATATGAATATTTATTGATAAGGAATATGGTTCATGATTTAAATTGATAACTTAATATATTATGAATGAATTGGAAATGAATTTATGGTTGGATCCCATCATTATATAACCCCTCGATGCATCGGTAGGTCTCATGAGAAAAATGAGTAAGCTAGCATTAAATGGGTTTTTCGTGTATACCTACCCATAAATTAAACTATCTAAGCGCAACGATTTGACGGTATATATGTCATGATATAAGAGATCATTATGTATAATATTATTAATTTCCTTTATGGAGAATTAATTTATTATTATCCATGGGTTTTTTCATTGATATTATCCATGGATGTATTTTTTGCTCAATTTATTGATCAAATGGTATGTGTTTTCAGTTATTTACCTTTCCATATTAATTATTATTTATGAAATAGTGATAAATTTTATTATACGTAACCTTTACTGAGAATCTTATCTCACCTATATTTTGTTACCTTTCCCCTTTATATGAAGAAAGAATCGTTGAATGAGTTCAAGGATATAGAATATTTACTTCCACTATGTTTTTTATTTTATGTTTTCAAATATAATATGAGAATAAAGTATTTATATAGTTTAACAAGACTAGTAACCTATTCAGTCCTTTAGGATATAATTACTTATATTTATTACCAAGGTAATAAAGTAACCACATGCTCTGGGTTAATAGATTTTTGGTATTTATAGTTGGTATCATAGGAAGTTTAGTATAAACCTGGGGAACTAAATTTAGGAAAACATGGATTAGGGAACATAACCCTATGATTGAATTCAATGATAAGTCTGAGTATAGGATAACATCCTAAATGTTTTGTAAGGTATAGATTATGTGGTTTTCCTAGAAATACATACTTGTCTAGATACTACAAGTGGACATGATTTTGGAAGAGATTCTTCTAGGGGTAATAACCCCAAAAAGGTTTGGTCAAGTATATCATGTTCATAATTTTGGTGCATGGTGAGTGAGCTGTTAGTAGACATCTAGTGTCAAACACTTAAGGGATATTCTTGGGTTAATTCACATTTTATATGTGAACAATTATGATGAATTAAATAATATAACCTATGGAAACCTATGATATTTCATAGTGATATAGGATAAATATAATGTGACTTAGAATGATATTGATAATGTTATCTATATGTTTAAAATCATATATTATCCTTTTGAGGTATTATGTGATGAGATTTCGACAGGATCATGGGAGTTTTATGAAACGTTTATTGTAAAACAACCATTGGGTTTAGTATGTGTTTTAGTGAAATTTTTATTTTAGGAATGATGATTTAAACTTTTAGGGACATAATTTTAAAGGTATTGACAACCTTTAGGGATAATATCACTATTGATTTATAATTAATAAAAGTAAAATAATATTATTTTACTTTTTGAAAAAAATAAGGTGTATATAAAACCTTAGTTGTTAAAGTTATTTTATGATTAATTTTATTTTGAGGATGTTGATCGTATTTTTGGGAATGTTTCAATAATTATATAAACATAGTTTTATAAAAACTAAAACCTACATGTTGGGTGATAACCCATCACATCCATAAAGGCTATGGTGCTTGAACCTACAACTAAAAGGTAAAAAATGTACAGTGACTACCACCAGCCTACATGATGTCCTGGTTAATATGACATTGTTTTTACATAACTAATTTGATTTCTAAATATTAATTTGATTTTGGGAAACATCTAATAGGATTAAATATTTTTGTACTTTTAGTATTTTGGGGTGATTCATGATATTTTGAAAATTGTTTCATTGGGTTGATGTATATGTAACCATTAGGTATAACATGTGATTTAACATGAATGGTTATTTGGGAAGAGCACAATTAAATTTTTGAATGTTGGGGTTACTAAGGTTATTTGATATATAGGGTTATTTATTTATGGAATGATCTTTTTCAAACCCTTGATTACTAACCACAAGTTCAAATTTTAAGGAAGTAATTTATTAAAGTGGGAGAGATTATAACACCCTAATATTTTATAAGAACACTATGTTTGATAATATATACCACACACAACACTAAATATAAACAACCCATGAATATTATTAGTTAAATATAATCATTACAACCATTACATTAAATTACCATGTATGAACAGTATTAACCACATTATGAAATATATATAAATTTCTAACTCAATAAAAAAATATTTTTTAATAATTATGAAATAAGTACTATATTTTAATTAAATCCTTTTTGTTCTTCAAATATATATTTTCTTCAAAAATGACATTCAATGTTTTTTGGGAGGGAATATTATAATTAATTTCTGGAAATTTTAGAAATATTATTTGATAAAAATGATACAATTTTTTAAATCATCATATAAAAATTATATTATGGTGAAATTTCAATATTTTTTAAAGAGCTTTATTATTCAATGAATAATGAAATTACGGATTTTCATTGAAACTGTATTTTCTTTTCAATTATTTAAAATGGAAGATTTTAATTTTGATTATTTTAAAATTTTAATTGGTTCATTTTTATTAAACATGATATAATTATTTTCATTGTATGGTTTTTTAATTTTTATCTAGTATCAAAACATTTTATACTTAAAAGGCATTTTTCTAAAAAATCGTTCTTCATCACGTTTGTGGGTTTAATTTTAAATTAGATTTTTAAACTTCTGTGAATTGAATTTGAAAAAATAGATTCCATATTTTTAATCATAATAATTAATATTAGGTAATAATTTCAACATAATTTTTATTCATTATGAATAGTAACTGTAATAAAAATTTATTACCAGGGTAAGGGTAAATCGAGTAACTAAGGTTAAAAATAATATTATAAAAACTAAAACATGACTCTTAAACATTCCTTTTTCCTATTGGATGAGTTTATTTCTATAATTTCCATCCAATTCTTGAATATATGGTCACTTGGTGCCATATTTCTTTGATTTTTTTATTATAATAATTAAGTAAAATTTAAAGACAAAAATGTCACTCTATTTCTAAAAATATATATAAAATTTATGAAATGAATAAAAACAAATTATGTTCAATTTTAAATATTATTTTGAAATATAAATTTTTTTATCATGGTTATTTATTTCTAATTTTTAGTGATGAAATAATTACCATAAATGATTGTGCAACACTAACACGACATCTATTTAATTTAACGAAAAATAAAATAAATTATTTTTAAAATGCTAAAATTAATATAGTTTGAAATAAATATTGTGTTCTAAGAATTATATAGATAAATATAACATTTTGGTGATTTTTAAAGGATTTTACTCTATTTTTATTTTTTTCTTGTTGCTTTCAAATTCAAATTAAATGAATAGTTCTGAAAATGACATTTATTATATATTATATTAATTTAAAATTTTATTAAATGATTTAAAATTTTAAAAAATACTGTAATTAGATAATTTATTATAATATGATTATTAATATCAAAACTGGTATTTTATCTTCCCATTTTTCTTTTATAGTAACAATCTTCACCCCAAAATATTAAAAACATTGTTATCACAGCAATTGTCAAAAAGGGTTATCACAGGTTAACACAAAGAGATGAGGGTAAAAACCAAATATATACTTGTATAAATTAAATTTTATGAAATTATTTTTACCCACACACATTATATATTTTAATTATATCATTTTGGATCCATTTGACTATGAATATTAATTTATATTAATTTAGTACTTTACGAAATTCCAAAATTTCCCATCCCCTCACCTATAAAAGGTAATATCCTCTCCTCTTTAATTTAAGATTAAATAACCATTTCATTCATATAATATGTAAAAAATCCATTCCATAATTTCCTACCTAAATCTTAGATACGTTGGTTTGATCACTAATCCAATCTAGTATTGATATAGGAAAAATTGTAAGGAGGTTGTCAGAAGAAGATGTCTCATTCTTAACTGAGAGTTTATGTTTTATTTATTCTTCCACATATATAAAATCTTATTAAACCATGAAAATATAATAAAATAATTATATAAAATATACTTATATGTTATTATGTTAATTTAATAACCTAAATCTATCTCCACTTACATTAAATGGGAAACAAAATTGTCGGTCGTGTGTACAGTGGACTACCGCCTCACAAACTGATAAAAGTGATTCGTTTCCCATCATTGTATCTCAGAGATATTTATGATTATGTATTTAATATATATATATATAAATATATAATTCATGACATATTTATCATTATTTAAAATTAATATATCATATTATTTCTTATCATATTATCCATTGAAAAATGATAACATCGTTGTGTGTACGTGTGGACTACCACCTCCACGAAGCAATGTGATTTACTTTTCATCACCAAATCACATGGATGATATATATATATAAGTGTATTAAAATAAATAATATGTCATTATGATAAAATTATAATTTCTTGAGGATAAAATAGTACTTATATTCTTTCCATCATGATCATTGAAAAATGGAAATGTTACTGATGTGTATGTACATCTTATTGTCTCCATGATTGTAACATAGTTCATTTTTCATAAACATATTTAATAGTTGGTTTTAATATTATAATTTATATATATAAATGATAATTATTTCATGATTATTATTCTCTATATGATGTAACAATGACTTTTTTACCATATCGAACCAATCAAAGTCATTTTGGACATATGAACGGAATATCATCAAAATGTATAATGTGACCTTAATTGGTTAAGTAAATAAATATAAAATAGTAATAAATAAAATAAATAAAATAATAAAATTGAAAAAAATTATTAAACAAGTATAAATTTACATAATTTTATTATGCAGGAATATAAAGAATGTACGTGATGAGTTGGACCTAAGATAAGGGATTTCGTCTCAATTTCTCTTCATTGAGGCATGATTTAACATTATGCATATAATTTATTTTATATGGCGTATATAATTC
The DNA here is from genome assembly GCA_963277665.1 of Viscum album. Lineage (NCBI taxonomy): Eukaryota > Viridiplantae > Streptophyta > Magnoliopsida > Santalales > Viscaceae > Viscum > Viscum album. Next base: position 1,990,882,056 of record OY728141.1, read on the forward strand.
CCTATTATATGTTATATAATGAATCCTTCATACTTCATGGTATTTTCGGTTTCAATCCTTAATATTTTATCCAATGGTATTTAACTTGAAAGTTACCAAGTGGTAAGGGGTTTCTTAACTCAATTTATTTTTATTGGGTTATACTTCTACGTCATTGAATATGTTATTCAAAAAATATGTATTAAATGTCCTATAATTGTATTATGTTGTATTTTTTATTTTTTTATTCACATTTTTTCACAAATTATTACTTAATTAATTATTTATCACCTCAATTATATGATCTTTGTAAGGGTGCTTCATCTCAAATTGTCTTCTTTGTGGAATATGTTATGTTATAGATATATCTACTTTTATGAGGTGTATATAATACCCATTTGATATATTTTAACATAAATACATTTATATTCATTGTATTAAAAGTTTCATTTGAATTTATTTCTTTCATGGGGGTTATTATTCAAATGTTAGCAAAGTAGTAAGGGTTTATTTCACAATCTTATCATTATTCAGGATTCTTTATGTTTCAGTCTCGAATGAGTGAATTATTTAATATCTCTATATATATTTTCTTCCCCATTAGTTACTTATTTAAAATTAAAATTTCTCTTTTCATTTTCCTCTCTTTAAGTACTCAACATATAGAAATCATGTTTTAAAGGAAACCCAACTTTTTTTTCTAAATGGTTGGGAATCTTTTTCTTCAATGTTCATGTTTTCATTAAAAAAATTTAAATAAAATTTATACTATTGTCTAATAATTTATTAAAAAAATTACCCTTGTTTTAATTCTTTTAAATGGTTTTAAAATTAATCTTCATTTCATTTTCAGATAAAGGTACCTTTTGAATTTTAGAAAAGTGTAAAAGGAATTTTTTACATATACAGGATGAATAGAATTTCTCACCATCATGATCGATCAATAATTTTTATATTCATTTAAAAGTTTAAAAGGTTATTTTAAAAGAAACTTTTTTCCACAATATTATGGAAATTTTTAGTTTTTTAAGTGATTTTCAATGTGAAAAGAGAATTTTTCTGAAGAATTGTTTTAATTATCTTTTTACAGTATTCCTATTCATCAGTGTCAACAATACTTAATTTTATTTATAATGAACTAAGGATAAATTGTAATAATAATATCTATATTATCTATTTGGATGTTTTATGATCCTTTTGACCAAGTAAAGTATTGACATTAACTTTATTGATTAATGTTTTGGCCCTTAACATCTCTAGAAACATTCACTCTCTTGGGATCATCTTTAATTTGACATTAAATTTATCTTAAATATACATATTATTTGTATCATGGATGTTATTATTTCATAAACCATATACCATTTCTATATGTGGTGTTTAAATTTGAATTTTATTTTATTGAATATGGTGATATTTATATTCTATATTATTTATTCAATATGTATATTTATTTATAAGTCATATTGTTCATGATTTAAATTGATTATTCAATATATAAAGAATGAATTGGAAAAGTAGTGATGGGTGTGCATGGAATTATATATCCCCTCAATGAATTAGAAATCCTCATGAGGAAAATCAGTAATCTAGAATTAAATGTGCTTTTAGTGTCTACATACCCACAGATTAAATTGTCATATAATAGGGCTTTGATAGTATAGATATCATGATGTCTAAGATCATGAAATCTAATATTTTTAATTTCCTTAATTAATAATTTAGTAATTATTATCTATGAGTTCTTCTCATTAATATTATCTATATATTCATTTCATGCTCAAGTTATTGATTAAATGGAATGTTTTACAATTATTTAACTTATCATATTTACTATTCCTTATTTAATCATGATAGCTTCCACTATACATAAACCTTACTCAATATCTAAGATCACCATTATTTTGTTTTATGTCTCTAGGATATGAAGAAGAATCTTTGACTGAGTTCAAGTATGCTAAATATTTATATTCACTATGTTTGGTATTTTATGTTTTCAAATTTAATGTGAGATTCATGTATGCATATATTTTACCAAGAAAAATAAACTTTCTAGTACTTTAGGATATTCTTCCTTGTATTTAGTGATAATTTAATTATAAGTCCCCATCCTTAAACATTACGTAATCCTAAGTTAGGTCAATAATTTAGATTAAGGATCTTTTCAGGTTTAGTGTTTTAGAGAATTAGGCCAAACTATTACATAACAACTCAAATATTACAAAGTAGATACTTCTACTCGCTCGCCATGATTTTCACAAAATAAAACTCTTTAAAATAAACATGATTTATTTTCTTGAAAAAAATCTTCTTCACTTCTTCCTTTCTCTAAACCATCCTTATACCATGTGTAAAAAATTTCAAAAAACATGGTATGAGTAAAAAACCTCAGTAAAGGATAAAAATTAAGGAATTAAACCTTTAATCTATGAATATTTAAAACTCATGAAAACATTTTCATAAAATCATAGTTTTCACTCATAAAACTTAAACTCTTTATCATACCTCGAGAAATCATAAGATTTCTGAAAAACAATTCTTAGTAGAAATAAATCATAAAGGTAACTTGTGGTGTTTATTTAATACTTACATTTTATATTTCACAGATAAATTGGGAGTAACCTTTAGGGTTATATTTGGAATACCCATCGAATTATATTCCTTAAATATCTTAAGAGAAACCCTACCGTTTAACCCAGCCTCAATACCTAAGGCATGGGAGTGTTATCATGGGCTCACCCTCTCTCAGTTTATCACATAACCACCCATATTCATAAACTATATCCATGTACCATAACATATTCATAACACATAAAACAATCATAAAGGAAAAATAACATTTCCACTTTGAGATCACATTTCATCGTTACAAAGTCTCTCACTCATTAATGAAAACACATTAATTGAAAATAAAATGGTGAACTTATAAAGGTGTCATCAAAACATTAATGAGACATAAAAGCGATAAATTCCATTCATTATTTATGTTTTAAAAAAATAAAAGTTATTTAAATAATCAATCCATTTTTTAAAACCATTTTAAACATTTAAAAATAATTATATTAAATTAAAGTGTGTCATACCATATTGAATATTTTAAAAGGAACTAATATTTTAAAATATTCATGTTCATATAAATAAATCATTAAAAACTTTTTTGAAACATGGACCTAAATGAGAATTATTGAAAAGAATAAATCTTTACAATATTTAAAATGATGTTTTGGTTAAAGAGTCCCTTGCCACTTTAGAAACACTTGAATAAAAAAATAATTAAATAATAACAATAAACAAAACATAGAATATCATGAGAATAAAGAGATTCATGATATAATATGTCAAAGTAAAGTATATACACCTTATAAAGTGAGTTGTTTCATAAAAACAAATAAGTCTAAATTGAATGTAAATTGAGATGAAATCTCTTACCTTGAGTTCGATTGGTCACGTATGAAACCCCCTTGAACTCCCCTTTAATGGAGAAACTCTCAAACTTCCTATTAAATGTGGGAGAGCCTATACAACTCCTCCAACATTTATTATGCCAACTCAATTTAATTAATTAGGATATTTTGAATTTGTGCCAACAAACTAAATAATAGATATCAAAATCTATTATCTTGGGCTACGTTTTAATTTTTCTGGGATTGGGGAAAAGGCTTGGAAAAGGAGAGAGCGTTGGAGAACTTGGGAGAAAGCTCTCCAATGAAGAACTCCAACGAAGAACGTCGTCGTCGACTTTAACTTTCTTACTTGGGACATCCTCCAACATGGGACGTCTTCAATCGATGATCATCTTCCCCTCCCCAATGACATTGTCTTCTCCCTCGCGATCTTCATCGATGAATCAAACGAGGTAGGGGGTTATTATTATATTCTTGAATTCTCTTGATTAATTTCCTCATTCTTGGAAAGCATGGAGAGCGTGGATCAACCAAAACGAGTTGATCCATGGTCTGTATTAAATTGAAGAGTTTTTCATTCTTGACTCCTGATTTTTGTTGAGCCGCTTGCTACCGCTCTAACAAGGAGGGTGCGAGCCAAACAAACATGGCTCGACCCCTCCTTCGTTCTTCCTTATTGTGTTCTTCATGATGGAAGAAAGTGGCTTACACCATGACGACGAATGAAGAGAGAGGTCGGCTAAACCGAAGACAGGCGAAGGAATGGCGCCTCGCCGTCCCGCTGCTCCGCTGTTCGCAACCTCCAGGCCCCACGTCTGAGCCGCCGCCTGACCCACCGCTTGCGGCCTTGCAACCCGAGATGTCGTCGTAGTCCACAGCCAAGCCGCCACCCACGGCCATGCCACCCAAGCTGCTACTGCCTTCCGCAGCCGAGCCGCCGCCCGCGGCCACACCACCCAAGCCGCTGCCACTATCTGCAGCCGATCTGTCGCCCGCGACCTCTCCACCCAAGCCGCTGCCGTCATCTACGGCCCCACCGCGCCACCCGTGACCTCGTCGAGCTGCCCCGTCCGAGCTGTCCCGCTTCCTCTGCCCTCTCGTTCAAGCCACCCCAGGCCGGGCCAATCTACCCCTCGCCCTCGCGGCACCCCTAGGCCGAGCCGCCCTCACGGCACCCCTCATCTGAGCCACCCTTGTAGCACACCTAGGCCGAGCTGCCCTCGTGGCACCTCTTCGTGGCCCTCCATGGCCCCCCGTGGCCTACTGAACCATCCAACGGGCTGGGCCACCCAGCACGGGCCGAGACAGACAAAACGGTTCGGGCCGGACCCATCGGGGTGGGCCAAACCCATTGGGTCGGGCCACCCAGCGGGCCAGGACAAACCAAACAGGATGGGCCGCCTAGTGGGCCAGGCCGAACCCAATGGTTCGGGCCGGGTCTACCTAGACTGGGTTGGCCCAGACCAGGTCGGACCGAACCCGGACCCACAACAACCCAGTTACGCTCTTTTAGCCATAACTTTGGCACCAGATGTCTGTTTGACGAACCGTCAGCGGTGGTGGAAATCTTGGAGTGAAACGGTCCCTTTGAATATACCCCACTAGAGATTTGGATAAATTTGGGAAATGCTCAGGTTAGATCGAGCATGAATCCAACCGATCCCTTGGGACTAAAAGGCTAATAACTCACAAACCAGGCGTCTGATTGACGAGCCGTCTGTTGCGTTGAGACCCCTATGACATGGTGGTCCTTTGGGATAATTCTTCGTGGGAAATCATGGCAGTTGGAGAATCGACCAGTGGCTTGGGGAGTATACTCTTCTAGATACAAGAAAACCTAATGCGGAAACCTAGTAGCTAGTTGTGATGAGAAGAGTGCTTCTAGCGATCCGGTGTGGGTCAGCTCCTAGCGATCCTGTGTGGGTCAGCTCCTAGAGATCCTGTGCAGGTCATATCCTATCGATCCTGTGTGGGTCAGCTCCTAGGGATCCTGTGTGGGTTATCTCCTAGAGATCATGTGTGGGTCATCTCCTAGTGATCCTGTGTGGGTAAGCTTCTAGCAATTCTGTGTGGGTCATCTCCTAGTGATCCTGTGTGAGTCAGCTCCTAGCGATCCTGTGTGAGTCAACTCCTAGAGATCCTATGTGGGTCATCTCCTAGCAATCTTGTGTGGGTCATCTCCTAGCGATCCTATGCAGGTCAAAATCAGAGCCTCTTAATAGAGTAAGATGATTCAGTAGTTATAATTAATCATCTCTACTACTGTACCTAAGTTATACCTGGTGTGAGCTGAGTCAGAACCTCTATGTTTATTCATGACTGGTATGGATTACTTGATAACTTAGGTATATGTATGGTCATATACCTAAGTAGGGTTATCTATTATTTTCATGATTTTTGGTTTATCCTTTGTGTATTTTGTGAGACCTTAAGGGTCTCGGGGTCCCTACTGAGTATCGTTATACTCACCCCAACACGGGCTATGCCCGCAGCTTGTTGTGTTGGATACAGACGATGAACAATGCTGACTGAGCCTAAGAATACTAGGACTTGATGGTTCCCGGAGGTGGACCATACGGCATGTCGGTACGCAGAGGAGACGGGTGGATGTGGAGTGCTTTGGAGATGATCTTTACCTACCCTTCAGGTAGGAACATGGAGGATGACCCAGTAGTTGCATTTCTTTTTCTTCAGTTGTATTTTATTTCAGTTGTACTTGTACTATTATTGTTGGGCTTGTATTCCGGCCCCTTTTTACTTTCATCACTCTATTTTCTATACAATTGACTTGCGTTTGTATCTTGATGTGTTCTTGGTTTCATGTGTTTAAAGGCTATAAAGGCAATGCCTTCCCAGTTTTAGGTAATATTCCTTTGTTGCTAGTCTCCAACCCCTGGCCTATGGAAGGCGGGCTTGGGGTTAGTCATGGTATGGGCCCTAGGGGATGGGTCATGAAAAAATGGTATCAGAAGAGTCGTTTCTACCGCAGAACATTGGACTGTGATCTTTCTTTTAATGGAAATAGGGTTAAGTGTTGTGAGTGTGGTTATTATTTGAGAGAATCCAGTGTTAGTGCGGTGGCCGACGTATCCATACACTAGGACCTTGACTTCTGATTTCTGACTCAGTCCACAAAATCACTGATTGTGTGTGTGTTTCCAAGAGTTTTCTTTGTGATCTCTTGAGTCAGCTCACCAGGTATAACTTATTGAATATGAATCACCTGATTCTTTTCAGGATGCCTCAACAAAGATATCCAGCTAGGGTTCTAAGAGTAGTACACAATGACAGCCCACCGAGCGATGAGGCCTCAGTGCAGGGCCCTCATCCAGTAGAGGCACCAGCGGAGGCACCAACGGTAACATTACCCGTTGGGCCACCGACACCACCATCCCTAGCAGAAGAGGGTGCATGCTTCTTGAGCGTGTTGCACGAGTTCCAATTCCAGAGGCCACCTAGGTTCAAGGGAGATACGGACCCACAGGCAGCTGAGGATTGGCTGGAGGCTATGGTGAGAGTCTTCCGACTGATAGGGACACCAGCTGATCTCATGGTGATCCTTGCCACCAGCCTTCTATAGGTAGTAGCAGGAATATAGTGTATCATGATGATCCAGGTCCACAATGAGGTTATGCTTCTCTGGGCAGACTTCAAGAGCTTGTTTCAGGTAGAGTTTATCCCAGCGACTCTTCATGCAGTGCGCATACAGGAGTTTCTTCATCTGCAATAGGGAAACATGATTGTATCTTAGTACTCAGCAAGGTTCACTGACCTCTCATGCTACTCTACTGATATGGTGTGGGACACATTCTTTAGGGTCCAGACCTTCGAGCGGGGGCTCAGGAAGGAGATCAGGGCTTTGATGATCTCACTCAGCATCCCGATGGAAGTGGGGGTGTTAAAGAGAGACCTCCTAGTGGAGAGTTTCCTTACTGAGCAGTCTCCAGTAGTGAGATCCACCACTAGTCATCACATAGTGAATTATTCTACAGTTGGAAGCAGATAGATGTCTCAGAGGTCCAAGAGGACCAGACATATAGGTGGAAAACTGCATGACTCAGGATCGGTTTTGCGGGTCACCCAAGGTGGAGCCAGTCATTCTAGGAGTGGTCAATGTTTCACATGCGGCGGGCAGGGTCACATGGCTCGTGACTGTCTGACCCGCCGTACGGATGATCATCAGACGGTCGAAGGACTGCATAGGTAGAGATAGATATTTGACCTAGGAGGTTCGCAGGGAGCAGGTGGACGTGGCATAGGAGTAGGCCATGTAGTTGGAAGTGGGCGACGATTTGATATGTTACCGCCACCACCACCAGGTGGTCCACCCCGACCATAGGGAGCAGATGGACAGGGGTGAGCTCAGCTCCAGGTAGCTGAGTCCTATGATCATGGTGCTCCGGAGATGATATGAGGTACGATATGTGTCTAATCCACCTTAGCTACAGCTCTTATAGACACAGGTTCCAGTTATTCTTTTATTTCCACTACCCTCGTTCGGAGCTCAGAGATTCCGACGGAGCCGTTAGCTCAATTCTTATATCTAGAGACTCCTACGAGAGCGGATTTGACACTTACGCACTAGTTCTGGAAGTGTGAGATTACTCTAGGAGGTGAGAGATTCGGCTGGGATCTCCTAGTAGCAGCATCGAGGCCTTACGATGTTATCTTGGGTATGGACTGGTTATTTACATTCCATGCTTAGATTGATTGTATTAGGCACAAAGTTCGGTGTGTCTGCATGGATGGGACCAGGTTTACCTTCACCGGAGAGAAGGGAGCCTTTGCAGTGTAGGATGGACTTACCTGAGTGAGGGTGTGGCCGATTACACATCAGTTGGCTAGCCTTACCCTCAGATCGGTTGATGTGGAGATTCCGAGTTATCCTGTAGTGGTGGACCAGTATGCGGATGCTTTCCCTAATGATGTTCTGGGTCTACCTCCTCATAGAGAGGTGGAGTTTTACAATGACTTATACCCAAGGACGGCACTAATATCTACACCAGTGTATCAGATGGATCCCATGGAGCTTCGCGAGCTGCGAGTACAGCTAGAGGACTTGCAGGGGAAGGGATTCATCCAGCCCAGTGTTTCTCCCTATGCATCCCCTATTTTGTTCACCAAGAAGGCGGATGGGATCTTGAGGCTTTGTGTTGATTATCGACACCTGAACCAGGTGACCGTGAAGAACAAGTACCCACTCTAGAGGATTGACAACCTACTTGATCAGCTGAAGGGAACATGGTGGCTCTCAAAGATAGACCTCAGATCAGGCTATCACCAGCTCAGAGTGCGAGACAAAGATGTGTAGAAGACGACTTTCATATGTCGATATAGCCACTATGAGTTCTTGGTTATGCCATTTGGCATAACCAACTCTCTAGAAGTGTTCATGGGACTCATGAATAGGATCTTTCATCCATACCTTGATCACTTTGTAGTAGTCTTCGTCAACGACATTCTGATCTACTTGGCTACTGATGAGGAGCATGCCTATCATTTGCAGATAGTACTGGACAAACTCCTAGAGCACCAGCTTTATGGTAAGCTCTCAAAGTGCCAGTTCTAGATCTGAGAGGTTCACTTTATAGGGCATTTCATATCGGAGGCTGGAGTTGCAGTGGATCCAGTGAAGATTGAGGTGGTACTTTCTTTGGAGCCACCCAAGAGTGTGGAGGAGGTACGGAGTTTCCTAGGTTTGGTTGGTTACTACCGGTGATTTGTGCCAGATTTCTCCAGAGTTGCAGCACCAAATTCAACATTGACGAATAAGTAGCAACCCTTCGTGTGGTCAGAGAGATGCCATTAGAGTTTTTAGGAGCTAAGGCAGAGGCTGACTAGTGCCTCTATATTGAGGCTTCTAGAGGAGGGTGTAGGGTACGTAGTATACTGCAACGCATCATGGACCAGACTCAGATGTGTCCTGATGCAAGAGAGAGAAGTTATCACATATGTTTCTCGATAGTTGAGATAGCATGAGAAAAACTATACTACCCATGACCTAGAGTTAGCTGCAGTGGTATTCACCTTGAGGATGTGGCGACACTATCTGATGGGCGAACACTTTACAGTCTACTCGGATCACAAGAGTCTTAGGTATATCCTCTCTCAGAAGAACCTGAATCTGAGACAGTGATGTTGGCTCGAGTTCCTCCAGGACTATGACTTCGAGATAGTCTATACTCCTGGGAAGGGGAACGTTGTAGAATATGCACACAGTAGGATATCTGGTATACAGCTACTTGGTGAGGCAATGGGGCAGCAGGCCACCTTGCAGATATCCTCTGTGGATCAGGATGGAGCAGCTTTTCTTCAGTCTCTTACATTCACTCCACCACTTCTTTAGCGAGTCAGGGAGGCACAACGTGAGGACATTGACTGTGAGACACGATGTGCTCACATATCCCCAGGACAGGCACCTGATGGATTTTCTGAAGGTGGGGAACACATCATCCTCTTCAGAGGACGTACCATGGTACCAGTGTCACTTCGAGAGGAAGTGATGAGGGAGTTCCACACATCCCCTCTATCATAACATCCAAGAGTGTAAAAGATGTACCAAGACCTCTGATGATATCACTGGTGGCCGGGAATGAATAAATCAGTAGCAGAGTTTGTCTCTCGGTGCCTCACTTGTCAGCAAGTGAAGGTGAAGCATCAGGTACCAGTAGGATTGGTTCAACCTTTAGAGTTCCCAAAGTGGAAGTGGGATGGGATATCCATGGAATTTGTGATAGTACTTCCACGTACATCCAGGGATCATGACTCAATTTGGGTGATCGTCGACCGACTCACCAAGTCGGCCCACTTCCTACCGATCAGAGAGCAGGGTTCAATAGAGAGCTTGGGAAGCCTCTATGTGCAAAAGATTATGCGGATACATGGAGTACCCTTGATGATTGTCTCCGATCATGATACAAGTTTTACTTCCTGGCTATGGAAGGGGTTGAAGGAGGCTTTTGGGACGCATCTTTGTTTGAGCACCACCTTCCATCCTTAGACAGATGTCCAGACTGAGCGGACCATCCAGACTCTCAAGGACATGATGCGTGCTTGTGTCCTCAACTTTGGTCACAGCTGGTACGATCACTTTCCTTTGGTGTAGTTTTCATACAACAACAGCTATCACTCCACCATTGGGATGACACCTTTTTAGGCGTTGTACGGGCGACCTTACAGATCACATTTGTGATGGACTGACCTAGGGGAGTCAGCACTAGTGGGACTAGAGATGGTACGGGCTACCACAGAGAATGTGCAGATCATCCAGGGGCGGATGAAGACTACACAGAGTAAGAAGAATTCTTATGCTGATAGGTGACAGAGACCACTGGAGTTCAAGGATGGCGACCGCGTCTTTCTACGGGTCTCACCCCGATGAGATTTACAGATATTTTGCCGAAGCGACAAGTTTTTTCCAAGATTCATCAGACCCTTCCAGGTCCTCAATAGAGTTTGTGAAGTGGATTACCACTCAGATATTCCACCTCATTTGCACCGGGTGCACGACGTCTTCCAAGTATCCCAGCTTAGGAGATACGTGCATGACACTTCTCACATCATCGACCATGGTGAGCTGGACGTCGACGATGGGGCGACTTTTACAAAGGTTCTAGTAGAGATTGAGGATCGAAAAGAGTGGATGGTCGATAACTCTGTTGCGCGTTCACTAGAAGCATGGGAACCTCTAGGAGAGCACATGGGAGCGGGAGGCTTAGATTCGTGCTCAGTACCCCCAATTTTTTTTCTAGTTTGAGTTGTGGCTTACGAGGACGTAAATCCCTGAGGTGGGGAGAATGTAAAGACTAGAAAATCCCGTGTAATTTTTTTTTATTAAATGGGAATTTTATGAGTCTGAAAAAATTGACAGTGTGTGATTTCGAGGCCTGGAGTGCCCGGAATGAATTTCTGAACATTTTTGGGTATGTTTAGTAAACATGCGAGTGGGTTTTTCCAACTTTTGAACCGGTGCTCGGAATTGAAATCTGAGGACACCGTTGAACTCGCAGCGCCGATATTCGCTTAAGGAGACCTTCACCTAGACCTTAGTGGGTTTAGAGTGAAAGGTAGAATTTGGGCTTTTCGTGGAAGAATAAATAAAAATAAAGTTTGGTAGCTTTTATTTTTATTTTTAATTTTAAACTCCATGTGGATGTTGAGAAGTGGGGACCACCTGACCTAAACCTCCCATGAGAGGTTATGATGGTGGGGACCACCCAAACTAACCTCCCAGGAGAGGTTATGGTAGTGGGGACCACCCAAGGTATAAACCCCCTTGAACTCCCCTTTAATTGAGAAACCCTCAAACTTACTATTAAATGTGGGAGAGCCTCCACAACTCCTCCAACATTTATTATGCCAATTCAATTTAATTAATTAGGCTGTTTTGAATTTGTGCCAACAAACTAAATAATAGATATCATAATATATTATCTTGGGATACCTTTTAATTTTGGTGGGATTGGGGAAAAGGCTTGGCAAAGGAGAGAGCGTTGGATAAATTGGGAGAAAGCTCTCCAACAAAGAATGCCAACAAAGAACGCCGACCTCGACTTCAAATTTATTCCTTGGGATATCCTCCAACGTGGGACATCTTCAATCGACGATTGTCTTCCCCTACCCAACGACATCATCTTCTTCCTCGCGATCTCTGTTGATGAATCAAACGAGGTAGGGTCTATTATTAAATTCTTGAATTCTCTCGATTAATTTCCTCGTTCTTGGAAAGCATGGAGAATGTGGATCAACCAAAACAAGTAGATCCACGATCCTTATTAAATTGAAGAGTTTTTCATTCATGAATCCTGATTTTTGTTGAGCCTCTTGCTAAAACTCTAACGTGGAGGGTGCAGACCAAACAAACATGGCTCGACCCCTCCTTCGTTCTTCTTTATTATGTTCTTCACGATAGAAGAAATTGGCTTACACCACGAAGATTAACGAAGAGAGAGGCCAGCTAAACCGCCTGCCGGAGAAGGCATACTACCACACCTTCCCATGGCTCCACCGCCTATAACCTCTGCACCCCACGGCTAAGCCACCGCACGAGCCTCCGCTGCCATCCACGGCCGAGCCGCCGCCCGCGGCCATGCCACCCGAGCCACCGCCGACATCCGCAGCCGATCCGCAACCTGCGGCCACACCACCCAAGTCGTCACTGTTGTCCGCAGCCAAGTCGCCGCATACGGCCACACCACCTGAGTTTCTTCCATCATCTGTAGATGAGCTGCCGCTTGCGGCCATGCCACCCAAGCCACCGCCACTGTCTGCGGCCCTGCCGTGCCGCCCGCGGCCTCGCCAAGCCACCCCAGCCGAGTCGTCCCGCGGCCTCCGCCCTCTCGCCCGAGCCGCCCCGGGCCGGGCCGAGCTGGCCCGTGCCCTCGCAGCACCCCTCGTCCTAGCCTCCCTCGCAACACCCCTAGGTCGAGCTTCCCTCACGGCACCCCCAAGCTGAGCCGCCCTCGCAGCACCCCCCCCCCCCCTCGCGGCCCTCTGCGGCCCCTCGCCTCCTGCCGGACCGTCCAGCGGGCCAGGCCACCCAACATAGGTCGGGCCGGACCCAGTAGTCCAGGCCAGACCTAGCGGGATGGGCCAAACCCAACGGGCCAGGCCACCCATCGGCTCGGGCTGGACTCAGCTGGTCGGGCTGGGTCAGCCCAAACCGGGTCGGCCTAGACTAGGTCGGACCAGACCCAGACCCACTACGACCCATTTATACTCTTTTGTCCATAACTTTGGCACCAGACGTCCGTTTGAATAACCGTTAGCAGCACTGGAAATCTTGGAGCAAAACGTTCCCTTTGAGTATACCCCAATGGATATTTGGATAAATTTGGGAAACGGTCGGGTTGGATATAGCACGAATCCAACCGGGCCCTTAGGACTAAAAGGCTAATAACTCACAGACCAGGCGTCTGATTGATGCGTTGTCTGTTGCATTGAGACCCCTATGACATGGCGGTCCTTTGGGATACTTCTTTGAGAGACATCATGGTAGTTAGAGAATCGACCAGTGGCTTGGGGAGTGGACTCTCCCAAAGACGAACAAGCCTAGTGCAGAAACCCAGTAGTTGGTTGTGACAAGAAGATTGCTCCTAGTGATCATGTGTGGGTCATCTCTTAGAGATCCTGTGCGGGTCAGATCCTAGAGATCCTGTGCGGGTCATCTCCTAACGATCCTGTGCAGGTCAGCTCCTAGCGATCCTGTGTGGGAGAGCTCCTAGTGATCCTATGTGGGTCAGCTCCTAACAATCTTGTGTGGGTCAGCTTCTAGCGGTCCTATGTGGGTCAGCTCCTAGAAATCCTGTGTGGGTCAGCTCCTAGCAATCATGTGTGGGTCAACTCCTAGCGATCCTGTGTGGGTTATCTCCTAGCGATCCTGTGTGGGTCAGCTCCTAGAGATCCTGTGCAGGTTAGCAGTTGAGCCTCTTAATGGAGTAATATGATTCAATAGTTATAACTAATCATCTCTACTACCATACCTAAGTTATAACTGGTGTGAGATGAGTCATAACCTCTGTGTTCCTTCATGATTGAGATGGATTACTTGATAACTTAGGTATATGTATGGGCATATAACTAAGTAGTTTTATCTGTTGTTTTCATGATTTTTCATTTATCTTTTGTGGATTTTGTGAGACCTTGAGGGTCTCAGGGTCCCTACTAAGTGTCATTATACTCACCCTTTCATGGGCTATGCCCATACCTTATTGTGTTGGATTAAGACGACGAACAGTGTTGATTGAGGCTGAGAATACCAGGACTGGATGGTTCCTTGAGGTAGACCATTCGGCGTGTCAGTATACAGAGGAGACGGGTGGACATGGAGTGTTGTGGAGGCAATCTATACCAACCCTTCATGTAGGAACCCAGAGGACGACCCATTAGTTGCCTTTCTTTTTCTTCATTTGTATTGTATTTCAGTTGTACTTGTACTATTACTATTGGGCTTGTATTCCGACCCCTTTTTACTTCCAATACTCTATTTGATATACAGTTGAATTGCATTCGTATCTTGTTGTTTTCTTGGTTAAGTGTGTTTAAAGGTTATAAAGGCAATGCCTTCCCAGTTTTAGGGAATACACCTTTGTTACTAGTCTCCAGCCCCTGGCCTATAGAAGGCGGGCTTAGGGTTAGTCACGGCACGGGCCCCAAGGGACGGTTTGTGGCCTAAATCATTCATTACAAGACCAATGGAACTAAAATTTTGTGGGTAGATATATTATACATAGAATAAAAAATTCATTGAATACATAATTCTAGTATTTGTCCATTAATTGGGTATAAAGGAATATAACTTTTGGAGGAAGGTTTTGGTGGGAAATATGCCCATACTTTTTCTTATAAATTCACACCTCAAATTCTATGTCAAGGGTTGTCTATTTTGTTTATCCATTTTGAGTATAATTATATATTATGATTATATAATAGTTTTTTACATGTTTAATATATTTTATTTTATATTCCTATCTTTCCATTCATTTTATCTTATGTTTTCCCCCACTGTGCTACTTCTAATCTCCATGAAATTATAGAACTAATCCTCATTATTGTTCGAGGGGAGAGCAGTGATGTTTTGAGTTCATTTTTAGTAAATTTATTATCTTTATTTTATTATATTAATTTAATTAGTGGTGAAAATAGTTTTGTAAAATGGTTCACCAACCTTTCTCTACTATTGATTTCTTTTTCCTGTTTAATTTTTATTCCTCTCCTTCATTGTCAGAATGTTGTTAATGGGTTAGGGTAGCATTGTAGTGATGATATGAGGGAGTATTGTAAATCATGTTTAGATTCAGTGTGATATATTAAAAATTAAATGGTAGGGTGTTTAATGATAGGGTTTATCTCAAAATTTAGTAGAATATTGGGAATTAATATTTAAATAACAATTATAGCATCGTCATGAACTCATAAGAACAAGGACTTATTTTCTCTCACTAACATATTGGTGTTTTTACTTATTTTTGTTTTCCATTTTTTTCATTTTCATTTATGTATTTATATATCACATTCATTTCTTCAACCCCGCCATTACATTATTGTTTTAATATAATATTATATTCTAGCTTTAAATAGTGATAATAGAAAAAACGGTGTGTGTGAGAAGCCTCCTTGAGAGATTGACCCTAGGGTGGAAATTATTCTACATTCTTAGGTAATAAAAATTTAATGTTGAGGGGTCCATTAAAAAACACTCTCGTCAATTTGTAACCATTTCTTGGGATTCCAAGAGCTTGTTCACACTATTTTTCAAAAAAACAAAAAAAAATCCATAAATTTTATAGAATAAACAAATAAATAGAACTTGATTACACAGATTTATTTTCTTGTTTAAAATATGTAAATTCAAGGTGATTTTTCATATGATTTTTATATTAACAATTTTTATGTGTTTATTATGTATGAGTCTTGGAAGAATCAATTTAAATAGAATTTCATAATGACTAAAGAATTGAGAAGTCAAATGGAAATTATTTCCACATCCCTGATAGAATTGAAACCCCAAAATAATCTTAAAAAGAGGAAGAATCAAAGGGTTTTTTTTCAACATTTTCAATTTAAGAACCATGTGAGGAAGAAATTATAAAATAACTAGCCTAAAACCTATTGATATCATTACTAGTGGAGGTTTATGAAGTAAATATTCCAACTGAAGCACATATGGTAAATCAAAAATAATTGGATGAGTATTGGAAATAATTTGTAAAATGTATGTGATTCTCCCATATTTCAAAATGAAAAATAAAATTCTTTGTTACTCCATATTTCTTTAGAAGAAGTTGATTAAGATAAATCACCTATAGAGATTAATTTTCCTCTAGACTTTCCTCAAGAAATAAAATTTCATGTTGACCTACTTGAAGGGGAAGATTTATTTTTTGATTCTTCAAGTTTTGATAATATTCAAGTTGAATTTTTTTTCTAAATTCATGTATAATAATATTTCTAAATCATAATCACATGAATAGGTCCTAAAAATTTATGATTATGTGGATGGAGTTTCCACTATTGAGGATAATATGGTGTTGTAATTTGATGAATAATAATAAGAATAAAAACTCTAGGAAGATGTGGTGATAATACTTCCTCCTCTACATCAACTTTCATATCACATAGAATATGAGACTATGATAGTTGATAGAAAACACCCCTATATGATTTTCCTTCCCCATATACACCTCCAATTCTCTCTTACTTCTATTTTGTGTGTTGGGAAATTTTTTATTTTCTATTGGGGATACCACTCTTGGAATCAATTTATGGATATTGGTAGAAATATATTGTGGTATTTTCAAATAAAGAAAATCTATCCACATTTGTATTGGGGATAAAGAGTTCCAACTTCCTAACTAGTGGTAGTAAAAACCTAGCACCCACTTGGGGTGTCAAACAATATTCTTTTTTCTTTTACCTTTATATTTCTTTTTAATTATTTTTATTGTGTTTTGTTTCATTCCTACTATAAAGTTCTAAGTGGAATCATTTATTATCTTAACTTAAGGCTACCATTGTAAAATAAATTTTTATTGAAGCTTTCCTTCTCTTTGGTTTTTCTACCCTTATTGTTTGTTGAGATTAAATTAATGGAGGTGAAATTTAAGTGTGGGTGTTTCAACCTTATTAGGAGTCCTTGTGTCTCTTGTTTTTTCCTTTGAATTATTTCAGAAACTTTGTTCTTCAATGAATATTTTTTTTATTTTTCTCACTTGAATTAATTTTGAGAGAGTTTTCTTTATTTGTGATAAAATAGATTTTAAATTATTATTGGCGTGGAAAAATTTTATTGGTTTTTTTTAATAATTTTTATGAGTTCAGCCAATTTTTAAAATCTATCACCATAAAATAGTTACTTGTATTATTATTTTTACTATCATGTGAGGTCTGAAACTTTTGATATATTCTTCTTAATACCCACACTTTCTTGAGAGAATCTTATATTTTTTATTCAAACCAAAGCATATTATTATTATCTTTCAAAGCTTTAGAATTCATAAAAAAATTAATGTGATTGGGGAATTTTTTTATAAATGAATATTTTAACTTGATACCCATATTTACATTTACCCTTTCTATCCCTTAGAATCTATAAAATTTATTATTTTTTTAATCCACATTACAAGATAATTATTCCTTACCAACATTAACTCTTAGTATTTTTCATGAATATTTCAAAATTGAGTGTGGGGGAAGGGATTTTAATGTGTGTTATTGTCACGACCCGACCCTACCCGGGCTCGAGCCGCAACTACCCCAAGCTCGCCTCCATAGGCCAGGGGCTGGTGACCAGTGCTGAAGGCACAATGACTCAGGGAGGCCTTTTCCTAAGTACCTGTACACACACACGCAGCACACTCAATGCAAAAGTGCAGAGTAAAAGAGAAAATACAAGTAAAGTAAAAGTACCAACTGTTATAAATAACCACAAGAGTGCATTAACCTCTAAATAGTACAAAGTACAAGCTGAAGGTAAACTGAAAAGAAAATGGGAAAAACACGCACCCAACCAAAAAGTGCCACAACCCGGAAATAGGTAAAACGACAGTAAACAGCTGGGAGGGTCCCACACCTGGAACCCGACAACGACCACCGCACGCGGTCCAAGCTCCCGGCTCCTAAGCTCCTCTGACGTCATGACCAACCTGTCCGTCGTCTGCAAGGGCACACCAAGTGCAGGCAAAGCCCAAGTAGGGGTGAGTATAAAAATACTTAGTAGGATATCTTGAAGGCTCGAGGGAGTAACAAAGGAGGTACCGAAGGGTGATCAGTAGATCGAACAGGAAAATTAAAGGAGTACAACTGAGAGTGTAGTCAAGAGTACAGCAGTAAAGAGTCCAGCTCAACCCAACAAGAGAAAAGAAGGTAGACTCATCCAGACACAAGGATCTGGAAATGGTGAGAAGATGAACTTCTCGTCGAGTCTTCGCTACCTATAGCAGGAGAGTAGACTCTTCCAACCACGAGAAGCTAGACACGGAAAGCATGTGGCATACCCCGCGTGTCTTCGCCTCTCCTGGAAGGAGAGTATACAAAACCCAAGAAGTGGGTACTGGAAAAAGGTATACATATATATATATATGCTCTGTCAAGAAACCCGAATAAGGTCGTAAGGGGATCTCCATCCCGTAGCTCATCCCAAGAAAAGTGAGTCTCCAATAGTCCCAGAAGTAAACACCATCGATGCCCAGCATCCCGCATGTCTGCCCCGAACTACAAGTCAAGGGCTCAATCACTGCACCTCGACACTATCCGCTTTGGGTGTCACTGAATCGACCACACTGTTTTAGGTCATGTCACAAGGACGCGTCTCGGTGGAGAAAGCGCCCCTCGTACTTGAGAGCTCTGGGGGAACGTCAAACCACACCTCTTCACTACCCCACAGTCGAGAGGACAGCTCTAAGTCGACAGGCGACCCCCTGCCTAGCCCCACAGGAAAATCCCTAGAAGTCGATGGGTTCCCACTGGAGGGAGACCCGGAAAGAGTCGACGGGTGCCACACTGCCCAGTCCAGTAATAGGGTAATCCACTGGAGGGCGACCCGGCTAAAGTCGGCGACGGGGCCACTGCCTAGCCCAACTGGAGGTAAGACGGCGTCAGGGACCACTGCCCAGCCCAGCTGGAGGTAAACCCATAACCCCTCTGGCCATCCCTATTGGATGGTACTGCTCAGTGAACACCACTGTACTGGCCATCCCTGCTGGATGGTACACTGGCGAGCCCTGCTCGAAACAACCTCAGCCCTGCTGGAAACAACCTCATCCCTATTGGAAACAACCTCAGCCCTGCTGGAAACCACCTCAGCCCTGCTGGAAACAACCTCCTGGGTAGAGGATTGGTGATCGCATAAAGTGTTGGTCACACCGAATCCACAAGAACTCTACCAGGGAACACGAAGGAATGGTAGAAACTCCCCTGGCCTCTCAGGGTGATCACGCTCCAATCCGCTGAGTCACTGTCGAAGCAGACTGAGACAACTCATCCCAGAAAGTGGTAGAACACCCACATAGTATGAGCACACGTAGTCGCAAACGGTGCTGCAGTCTGGTGAAAGGGCACGGTACTGAAACCCCTCACAGCTAAAGAAACAGAGGAACAAACCATCTCTGCCGGCCAAAACCATCCAGAACAGAACCAGGGGAAAAACTCAACCCTACCGGTCAACAAACGAGAACAGGACCAGGGGAAAACTCAACCCTGCTGGTCAACAATCGAGAACAGGATCAGGGGAAAACTCAACCCTGCTGGTCAAAAACCTAGAACAGAGGAACCCTCTACATCGTAAGAGGTCAAAAGTATGTAAAGCAGAACACGACACGCACATGGGGCCCACACGAAGTGTGACCCCAAGTCAACCCCAACCGAACGCACAAACGTTCTCAGGTACAAACAACCACATATACCTCTAAGCGTTCCCATATAATCCCAGAGTATACCACGTTCCAGCCCAAAGGGTATCGTGCACATGGTTCCCAACGTCAACGCGAAGGCACGAATGTAACAACTCCACCTCAAAGGCATAGGCACAGACAAACACATCTTATGAACCATTTACATCACTCTCCCAAGAGTGCGTGATCACACGCCAAGGGTACGCTACAAACAAGGTAGGACGAACCACCACCAGAGCACCTTTCATGCTTCCTTATTTAATAAGATCGTGTATGAGGCTCCGGTCAAAGAAAACGAATCGCATCGTTGTAATCCTCGCAGAAAAAAACACACGAGATCGAATACTTACTCAACTCAAATGGATATCTGACGAAAAAATCACCAACACCGTCTCACGCCCGAACGGCGTCCCGTGATCCCAAGCCTCGGCCCCGAAAACAGTCGGGCGCATCGCACCATTACGATCCCCTCGGGAAAACACGTCAAAAAGACTGATCACTTCAGTGCGATGGATATCAGGAGAAAAAGATGCATTCTGGTGCACCGCACATGAGTGGTTCTACGTGGGACCCACATCCCGGTCCCGAAACACAATGAACGGATTGTACCGTTGCAATCCTCCCAAAAAAGTATACGAAATGGACTATTCTCTTGTCCAAAATGGTCGCCCGGTGATAGAGATGGAAAATCACCATCAACACCCAAACGACCCTCGTGGTTCATGCACCATAGTGCCAAATTAGAGCGAGTGGATTACACCATTGAAATCCACTCATAAAAACATCCAGAATCGACTGCTCGCACGCCCCGAACGGACGCCCGATGAGAAAGTCGCTAAACGTTGCTCGCGGCTCAAAAGACGGACCATGGTTCCCACGCCTCAACTTTGTTCTCAATGCCTAAGACCACCCTGGAATTCTCCGCCTCGGTTCCAGGGTCCCAACGCCACTGACGGCGCTTAAATCGGATGTTGGATGCGTCTGCGCCGTCCAAAACAAGATTTCCTAGAAAAACGTCAAATCACTAAAAGACGCGTCGTGCCTCCGAGGCCCCTCATTTCGGGAATTAAAAGTTCCCAAAACCATCTCAGAAGGTCTGTCTCATCGATACGGTTCCAATTTTGCAGATGGCACTCAAAATAGATGCCCGTAACAGAAAATACGGGCGTCCGAAAACCGAGGGACAAGGCCCCTTGGGCTGGACCGGCCTGGGCCGGCCGGTCCGCCCGGTCCTGGCCGGCCCGCGCCGGCCCGCCCGGCTCGTAGTGTCATCCCGGTGTCGACCGACCCTCGCGGGGACGGTCGTCGCGCCGCGGGATGACCCGCAATACGCGGGTCGTTCACCCCCGCTGGGGTCGCGCACCGTGACCCCGTTGATCCCCTGCGCCTGGCGAGCTCGGCCTCCCGCCTGGAGCCGCCGCCGACTGAGGACCCCACCGACGCCGCCCTCGCTCGCCCGAGCTGAAGCCGCCTCCTCGCCCTAGCTAGTCTCCGCCTCACGCTGAGAACCCACGCCAGACCGCCGCCGCTCGAACACACCCGGCCGCCGCGTTCCGCCGCTCGCGCTCGCCGGACCCCCCAATTCCCGCAAACTTCAGTGAATGATTGTGAATGCCTCCGAACTCCAATTTCAAATCTGAAACAAGCATCAGAAAGAGAATGAAATATAATTCTCATTCATAGTATTTTTTTGATAATTCGACAGAGTTTTGATACAAAAATTTGAGCTCAAAATAGGTGCGGGAAAAGGAAACGAAAATGTCAAATCCTACCTCGATGGGCTTCGCCGGAAGCTTCACCACGACCCGTCGGAGCTGCCTCGCCAGAGCCTCCTCACCGGAGATGTGGAGGAGAGGAGGAGAGGTTGAGGGTGATAGGGCTTCTCCAGGGGGTGAACAAGGGAGGGGGAAGGGGAGAAGGGTTTAAATAAAATTAAAAAATAATTAATTAATTTAAACCCATAATTTAACCCGCATCTGAAACCTTCGACAGAGTCGAGATTAAGCCTCCCCTAGGCTAAACACCACCTATCGAGCACAATGGTGGTCTCATAATTTTAATCTGATACCCCGTTCAAAAGTTATTAAACTTAGCGCCCAAGGCCGCCAAATTACGAAAACACCCCTGGGGCCATTTTTCACAGACGGGCCGTGCCCGCCAAACTTACACCCCTCCTAGGGTAAACAGAATGCTCCAAACTCAATGGTGACCTCGGTTTTCCAATCCGAGCCACCTTTTAAGAGATACATGAGTTTGATCTTTAAACGCATAAATTAATTATTTAATTTATCCATTTAACGTTCCAGAAGCGAGCGAGGGGTCCAAACGTCCCGCACCAACAAGTTTTAAGTCGTTCCTAGGGTAAACACCCCATTCTGGACCCATCCGTGCATTCAGATTTCTGATATGAAGCACCGTTTTGGAGTTATCCCATTTATTTGTCGTTTCCAGTGTGAACACCCTAAAAATTTAATTCCAGCCACTCCGGGGCTCGGAATCGCACGCCGTCTGAAGGCGCTGCTCTGGAATAATATAAAAAATATTCCAAAGTCCTTTGTATCCAAAAAAAGGGTTCTTACATCATTCCCTCCTTCAATATTTTTGTCCCCGAAAAGAAAAAACAGGGAACAACTAAGGGTACTAATCCCACACATGGCTCTCTCGTACCCAGAAGAACTCTTGCACAGCTCTGCGCCACCGCACACAGACCAAAGGATTGATCTGTTCACACGAGGTCGGCCCTTTCCAATGTCGTTCATAGGAGCACGCACACTTCTCTTCAGGTAAACCACACGGGAAACATCACACCCACTCCAGACTTTGGGGTTAGGTAAAGGTGGTAGGGAACCTCTCCATCCCTTCGCACGGTCTCAAACGGCCCAAAGGTTCTCAGGGGGTAGCTCACCTCCCCGACCGAACCCTTACATTGTACACCGCGACTGGAATCACCGCCCGCACCTAGAACAAGGCCCGGTGATTCCCTCCTTCAGAATATCTATATGGTTAAACACTCAAGGATATCTGGTCACGTAAGGTCCCACAGTCGATGTCCCACAACCAAGGGTCTCTTACACGCTCGAAAGGCAAAGGATTCGACACCATCGACTAGAGAAAAAGGTCCTACGCCTTTTACCTTACCAACACAGGGTTACACCCGATGCCCCATGCCACCCTGGTAACACCTCAAACAAGGATCAGGGAGAAAAACATTTCACATGTAGAGTCTAAAAATTCCACTGCAAAAAGTAGAAGAGATGTGGAGCGTACCTCTTATATCCTCATGCTCTGCAGGATCGTAGACATCCAAAGCTCGCGACTGTCCGCGGTCCCAACTGTCAGCTCCCAGAGTCTGACATGGACCACCTAGTGGTGATGGGAAGGTTTCATAAATCTGTCCCCCACTACCAGCTCCTCCCACTCCTCTGCTAGAACTACTTCTTAGGGTGTTATTCTGATCACGATGTTGTCTCTGTCGTGGTGGTGCACCTGCTGCCTGCCCGAAGCTCTCCGCAAGCCTGGTCGGGCAGTCCCGTGCCAGGTGACCTCGCCCATCGCAATCATAGCACCGACTCTCTCTGGGCTGCACTGGTGCTCTCCGGTGCCACTGTGGTGTACGCCCATTCCCCTGAGTCTGGTTTTCAGAAATCCACCTACGTTGAGGTTATGCTTCCCGATACCCACTAGTTGTGGAAAACGTCTCAACTCCAACGTGCATGTTGCCACCACCAACTCTAGAATGTGATAGGAATCTCTCTGTCACCGGTGCCTTCTCTAGCACCCCGGAATATGTGGAAATGCCCAAGGGTACTATGACAGCACGAATCTCTCGGCGGAGACCCTGCTCAACCTTCCGCGCTTGGATGTTGTCGTCATGTACCAAGTCCGGGTAAAAGCATGCACGGTCTGCAAAACTATTCGCGTACTCGCCCATCGTCATCCCTCCCTGCTAAAACTGCAGGAGCTCCTGAATCTGAATGGAGCACAAGCAGGATGGGAAAAACTCCTCATGGAACAACAACTGAGAATCTCCCCACAAAAGCGACGACTCGTCAAGGAACTAAGTCACCAGACTCCACCAACGCCAAGCTGCTCCACGAAAAGGGTTGGCTGCCAAAACCACTCTCTGATTTTTCGGCATCTGTACAAGCTTGAAAAGGTGAACCACTGTCTCTAGACAAACCTCTGTTTCCTGAGGGTCTGGCTCACCACTAAACCTCAGCGGTCTCTGCTGCTGGAAGTCACGGAGCGAGCTCAACCTGCGCTCAAGTCGCGCCTGCTCTACTGAAGCTGTCTGCTGATCAACAGGTGGGGGTGCTACCACCGGCCCACCCGGAGAAAGGGACTCACATAATGGGTCCTGGACTGAGGCCTCATAGCTCACAGGGTCGTCGTCACGAACAAAAGCCGTTATCCCGGCTGGCTGTCTTCGCGGAAACATCCCGAATATTATCAAGGAGTGTCGCGGTTAGATGAGAATATATGTATATAACAGTAACAACAACGATGGGGAGCTGACTCAAGAAGGACAGTCAAAGAATCAATCCTATGTGATGCACAAACCAATTTTCTCTGCAACAAGTGTCTCAGCATGCCGAGTCGACAAGCGGGTTATCAAGGTCCTGGTGAATGGATATGTCGACCGACACACCATCACTAGACTCCCTGGCCTGAGAGCCTCTCTCGAGACACATTAACATTGTTTCCCTATATCCCAACCAATTCCTTTTATTTTGGGGGCATCCGAATAGCGTCCTAAGGAACAAACCACCTCTGATACCACTTTTTCACGACCCGACCCTACCCGAGCTCAAGCCGCAACTACCCCAAGCCCGCCTCCATAGGCCAGGGGCTGGCGACCAGCGCTGAAGGCACAATGACTCGGGGAGGCCATTGCCTAAGTACTTTTACACACACATGCAGAACACTCAATGAAAAAGTGAAGATTAAAAGAGAAAAGACAAGTAAATTAAAAGTACCAACTGCTATAAATAACCACAAGAGTGCATAGACCTCTAAACAATACAAAGTACAAGTTAAAGGTAAACTGAAAAGAAAAGGGGTAAAACACGCACCAAACCAAAAAGTTCCACAACCCAGCAATAAGTAAAAGGATAGTAAACAGCTGGGAGGGTCCCACACCTGGAACCCGACAACGACCACCGCACGTGGTCCAAGCTCCCGGCTCCTAAGCTCCTCTGACGTCACGACCAACCTATTCGTCATCTGCAAGGGCACACCAAGTGCGGGCAAAGCCCAAGAAGGGGTGAGTATAAAAATACTCAGTAGGATACCCCAAAGGCTCGAGGGAGCAACAAAGGAGGTACCGAAGGGTGAGTAGTACATCGAACAGGAAAAGTAAAGGAGTAAAACCGAGAGTGCAGTCAAGAGTACAGCAGTAAAGAGTCCACCTCAACCCAACAAGAGAAAAAAAGGTAGACTCATCCAGAAACAAGGAGCTGGAAATGGTGAGAAGATGAAATTCTCGTCGAGTCTTCACTACCTATAACAGGAGAGTAGACTCGTCCAACCACGAGAAGATAGACACGGAAAGCACGTGGCATACCCCGCGCGTCTTCGCCTCTCCTAGAAGGAGAGTATCTAGAACCCATGAAGTGGGTACTAGAACAAGGTATACATATATAAATGCTCTGTCAAGAAACCCGAACAAGGTCGTAAGGGGATCTCCATCCCATAGCTCAGCCCAAGAAAATTGAGTCACCAACAGTCCCAGAAGTAAACACCATCGATGCCCAGCATCCCGCACGTCTGCCCCGAACTACAAGTGAAGGGATCA
This sequence comes from Viscum album, assembly GCA_963277665.1. NCBI lineage: Eukaryota > Viridiplantae > Streptophyta > Magnoliopsida > Santalales > Viscaceae > Viscum > Viscum album. Next base: position 1,990,907,621 of record OY728141.1, read on the forward strand.
ATCACCGCACCTCGACACTATCCACTTTGGGCGGCACTAACTCGCCCACACGGTTTTAGGTCACATCACAAAGACGCGTCTCGGTGGAGAAAGTGCCCCTCATAATTGAGAGTTCTGGGGGAACGTCAAACCACACCTCGTCACTGTCCCACAGTCAAGAGGACTGTTAAAGTCGACAGGCGACCCCCTGCCCAGCCCCGCTGGAGGGTCCCTAGAAGTCGACGGGTTCTCACTAGAGGGAGACCCATAAAGAGTCGACGGGTGACACACTGCCCAGTCCCATAACTGGGTAATCCACTGGAGGGTGACCCGGCTAAAGTCGGTGTCAGGACCACTGCCCATCCCAGCTGGAGGTAACCCGGCATCGGGGACCACTGCCCAGCCAAGGTGGAGGTAAGCCCGACATCGGGGACCACTGCCCAGCCCATCTGGAGGTAAATCCGGAACCCCTCTGGCCATCCCTGCTGGATGGTACTGCTCGGTGAACACCGTTGTACTGGCCATCCCTACTGGATGGTACACTGGCGAGCCATGCTCGAAATAACCTCAGCCCTGCTGAAAACAACCTCGACCCTACTTGAAACAACCTCAGCCCTGCTGGAAACCACCTCAGCCCTGCTGGAAACAACCTCCTGGGTAGAGGATCGGTGCCCACATAAAGTGTTGGTCACACCAAATCCACAAGAACTCTACCAGGGAACATGAAGGAACGGGAGAAACTCCCCTGGCCTCTCAGGGTGATCATGCTCCAATCCACTGAGTCACTGTCGAAGAGGACTGAGACAACTCATCCCAGAAAGTGGGAAAACACCCATTCAGTATGAGCACACGTAGTCGCAAACGGTGCCACATTCCGGTGAAAGGGAACAGTACTGAAACCCCTCACGGCTGAAGAAACAGAGGAACAAACCATCTCTATCGGCCAAAACCATCGAGAACAGAACCAGGGGAAAAACTCAACCCTGCCGGTCAATAATTGAGAACAGGACCATGGGAAAACTCAACCCTGCTGGTCAACAACCGAGAATAGGACCAGGGGAAAACTCAACCCTGCTGGTCAACAACCTAGAAGAGTGTAACCCTCTACATCGCGAGAGGTCAAAAGTATGTAAAGAAGAACACGGCACGCACATGGGTCCCACACGATGTGTGTCCCCAAGTCAACCCCAACCGAACACACAAATGTTATCAGGTACAAATAACCACATGTACCTCCAATCATTCTTGTATACTCCCAAAGTATACCACGTTACAGCCCAAAGGGTATCGTGCACATGGCACCCAACGTCAATGCGAAGGTGGGAACGTAACAAATCCACCTCAAAGGCCCAGACACATCCAACCACATCTTATGTACCATTTACATCACTCTCCCAAGAGTGCGCGATAACACACCAATAGTCCGCTATAAACAAGGTAGGATGAACCACCACCGGAGCACCTTTCATGCTTCCTTATTTAATAAGATCGTGTATGAGGCTCTGGTCAAACAAATGGATCGCACTATTGTAATCCTCGCAGAAAAAACACACGAGATCGACTACTTACTCGCCTCAAATGAATATCTGATAAAAAAGTCACCAACACCACCTCACGCCTGAACAGCATCCCGTGATCCAGAGCCTCGGCCCCAAAAACAGTCGGGCGCATCGCACCATTGTGATCCCCTTGGGAAAACACATCAAAAAGACTGATCACTTGAGTGCGACGGATATCCGGAGAAAAAGATGCATTCCGGTGCACCGCACAGGATCGGTGCTACATGGGACCCGCATCCCGGTCCCGAAACACAATGAATGGATCGTACCGTTGCGATCCTCTCAAAAACGTATGTGAAATAGACTATTCTCTTGTCCAAAATGGTTGCCCGGTGATAGAGATGGAAAATCACCGTCAACGCCCAAACGACCCTTCTGGGTCCCGCACCATTGTGCCGAATTAGTGCGGGTGGATTTCACCATTACAATCCCATCGGAAAAACATCCAGAATCGACTGCTCGCACGCCCCAAACGGACGCCCGATGAGAAAGTCGCTAAATGCTGCTCGCAGCTCAAAAGACGGGTCATGGGGCCCGCACCTCAACTTCGTCCTCAATTACTGAGTCCACATTGGAAAGTTCCTCCTCGGTGCCAGGGTCCCAACGCCACTGACGGCGCTTAAATCGGACGACGAACGCGTCTACACCGTCCAAAACAAGATTTCCCGGAAAAACGTCAAACCACTTAAAGACGCGCCGCGCCTCCGAGGCCCCTCATTTAGGGAATTAAAAATTCCCGAAACCATCTCAAAAAGTCCGTCTAGTCGATACGTTTCCACTTCCATAGATGGCACTCAAAACAGATGCCCGTAACGGAAAATATGGGCGTCTGAAAACCGAGGGGTAAGGCCCCTTGGGTTGGACCAGCCTGGGCCAGCCGGTCCGCCCAGTCTTTGTCGGCCCGCGCCGACCAACCCTCGTCGGTTTCGTTGTCGCGCTGTTTGAAGACCCGCGATACGCGTGTCGTGCTCCCCCGTTGGGGTCGCGCACCGCGACCCCGTTGATCCCCTGCACCCGGCGAGCTCGGCCTCCCGCCTGGAGTCGCCGCCGCCTGAGGACCCCGCCGACGCCGCCCTTGCTCGCCCGCGCTGAAGCCGCCTCCTTTCCCTGGACAGCCACCGCCTCACACCGAGAACCCATGCCAGACCTTCGTCGCTCGAACACACCCGGCCACCGCGTTCCGCCGCTCGCGCTCACTGGACCCCCCAATTCCCGCAAACTTCGGCGAATGATTGCGATCGCCTCCGAACTCTGATTTCAAATCCGAAATAAGCATCGTAAAGAGAATGAAATCTACTTCGAATTCATGGAATTTGTTTTATAATTCGATAGAGGTTTGATACAAAAATTTGAGCTCAAAATAGGTGCAGGAAAAGAAAACAAAAATGTCAAATCCTACCTCGATAGGCTTCACCCGAAGCTTCGCCGCGACCTGTCGAAGGTGCCTCGCTGGAGCCACCTCGCCAGATATGTGGAGGAGAGGAGAGGAGTTTGAGGGTTAGAGGGATTCTCCAGGGGGTGAACAAGGGATGGGGAAGGGGAGAAGGGTTTAAATAAAATTAAAAAAAATTAATTAATTTAAACCCATAATTTAACCTGCATCTGAAACCTTTAACAGAGTCAAGGTTAAGCCTCCCCTAGGCCAAACACCACCTTCTGAGCACAACGGCAGTCTCGGAATTTTATTCTGAGACCCCATTCAAAAGTTATTAAACTTAGCGCCCGAGGCCGCCAAATTACGAAAACGCCCCTGGGGCCATTTTTCACAGACGGGTCGCGCCCGCAAACTTATACCCCTCCTAGGGTAAACGGAATGCTATGAACTCAACGGTGCCCTTAGTTTTCCAATCCGAGCCACCGTTTAATAGATACTTGAGTTTAACCATTAAACACATAAATTAATTATTTAATTTATCCGTTTAACGTTCCCGAAGCGAGCGAGGGGTCCAAACGTCCCGCGCAGACAAGTTTTATGTCGCTCCTAGGGTAAAACCCCCATTAAGGACCCATCCGTGCATTCATATTTATGATCTGAAGCACCTTTTAGGAGTTATCCCATTTATTTGGCATTTCCAGTGTGAACGCACTGAAAATTTAATTCCGGCCACTCTGGGGCTCGGAATCGCACGCCGTCTGAAGGCGCTGCTCTGGAATAATATCAAGAATACTACAAAGTCCTTTGTATCCAAAAACAGGGTTCTTAAAGCTATTTGGGATGCAACCCATTTTCATGTGTGAGAGGGGTTTTTCATTATTTTAGGCTTTTTAAGTATGGTAATGAGTCACTTTGATTCATTATGCTTCATTTCTATCATCTGATTCTCCCAAAAAAGAAAAATAAATAAAAAAGTGAAAAATAGAAAATAAAAAAATGAATATGATATTGAATTATTCATTGTGAATACATTTATTACACATGTACCCCTAAAAAATATAGGCCTATATTATCATTTATTTCATTGTATTTTATTATCATATCATCCTCCGTGAAAAAAGACTAAAAATAATAAAAGAAAAAAAATAGAGATAAATTGGGAGAATTTTAATAAAATCATTCATTTTATTCTCTTTTTGATTCATGTACCATGTAAAAGGGTGTGTGGTGTAAATTTTTAATAATAATTGAGTGAGCTATTTTTTATGTTTTTCACTTGAATATTCATGCATTTTTATTTATGAATTCAACCTTCACTTTTCAGATGTGAATTTCTAAATATTTTACCCATCAACCCATAGCCGAAAAATTTACCTTGAAAAAGGCCTCATGATTAATAATATTTTTATGTCACATGGTTTGGGGTGGTGATAATCTTTACAAGCCTATTTTGACACATAAATTTTCCAAGTATTAGCATAACTCCATATTTCATTTCTCTTAAGTGAAGAGTGAAATAAAATTCAGTGTGACGTAATTTTTGATTGCTCCATGGATGTATTTTTGAGGTTAAATGAATTTAAATGTGAGTTATTAAAATTTAATAGAATTTTTTTCATATATGATACATGATGAAATTCCATTTTGGAAAATATATTATAAATTTTCTCACTTTTTATTTTTCTGTGGATTTCGATTTGGATGTTTGATGATTTCCCATGAGTACAATGTTTAAGAATGGGGTTTAATGAAACTCATAATTTAATATATATTATTATTTAACTTTAATTTTTTAGTCCCGTAAATTTCATATTTTATGGTTAATTGTCACAATTTCAAGTTTTATTAATAATTAGAGCTTAATTTTGAAAATAACATAATTTTGGAATTTAAATATTTTTAAATTAGTTTTGTATTTCAGCCATATATTCATCTACACTAATAAAATTTGTAAAATTTATTTTTTTAGGATCACATAACTTATATGATACATTTCATTCAACAGGATCCAAATATCAGTACAACATTTTTTGGCCCAAATCAATCTCACAATTCAGGACTTGGAATCTGTGCCCAAATCTGGTGAATTTTAAAGATGGGTCCATATCAAACAAAATACCAAACCAAATGATCTTAAATTTCACATGGATATATATAAGAGTATGGGTAACCACTTCATAAACTTTTTACATGAAAAATTTGGCCTCTCTCATGTCATAAATTCATGGAAAATCATAGCATGATAATATGAAAAGATTATAATGTTAGAAATTTTTTTATTAATGATACAAACATAAAGAATTAATTTTATGGAAAATGGAACTAAAATTTTGTGTGTGGAGATATTATACATAGAATAAAAACTTTAATTAATATAAAATATTTAGATTCAACCATTAAGTGGATGTAAAAGAAGACAATTTTTTAGGACAATTTTTGAGGGAAATATGGCCACAATTTTTCCTATAAATATACACCTCCACTTCCATGCCAACGGTTGGATATTTTTTAAAAAATTTGGATTAGAATTAGGGTTTATGATTATTTAATATTTTTTTACATGTTTAATATATTTTATATCATCTTACTCTCTTCTCATCTAATTTATCTTTTGCTTCCCCCCACCATGCTTCTTCTAATATTCATGAAATTAGAGAACTAATCCTCATTGTTGTTTGAGGGGTGATGATGTATTGAGGTAATTATACTTAAATATATTAACTTTATTTTATTATAATAATTTAATTCATGGTAAATAATTTTTTTGTGAAATTTTCACTCTTCTTTCTCTACTATTTAGTTCTTCGTCTCATTTAATTTTTTTTCCTCTCCTTCGTCATCATAATGTTGCATACAAGGTGGGGTAGAATTGTGGTGATGATTTGAGGGAGTATTTTCCCACATGAAGTGATTCATTAAGGGATATTAAAATTTCAATAGTAGGGTGTTGAGTTATGGGTTTGGTATCAACATTGAGTAGAATATTGAGAACTAATATTTTAAATAACAATGATAGCATCTTTTTAAACTCCCAAGAACTCTCGAATGGCCCGAAAGCCTTCATTTTTATTGATTTTTTGATAACCCCCCCCCCCCCCTCAAGGGATGAGGGGGAACCCTTACAAGGCCCGTAGGCTCTGAGATTACATGGCCCGTAGACTTAGGAGATTACATGACCCGAAGGTCTTATGGAATTTAACCAGACTATCTACAAGGAACTGCCCCTCCCCAGCATCTACATCATGATAGTAGCTCTCCACCTTCGCATGGCCATCTCGATAGGCTTCCTGTGCAAGCACAGGCTGGTCCCGATGGCATAGCCATACCCTCTATCAAAAATTTGGTTCCATTTATGGGGATTCCAAGAGCATTAACTTTATATTTTTTAAAAAAATCAAAATATTTGTAAACCAAAAAAAATAGAACTTCATTAAACGTCATTATTTTTTTATTTGAAATATGAAATTTCAAGGTGATTTTTTATATTATTTTCATGTAAAAAAAATTTATTAGTGTATTAGGGAAGAATCTTGGAATAATAAATTTTAATATAATTCTATAATTATTAAATAATTGTGGATTCAGAAAGGAAATTATTTTTACATCCCTGATGGAATTGAAATCTTGAAAAGAGGCTCAAGAAGAGGAAAAATCAATGGTTGTTTTTCAACATTTTAAATTGAAGAACCATGTGATAAAGACATTATGAAGGAACTAGGCTCAAACCTATCCATACCACTATTATAGTAGGTTTTTCAAGTAAATATGTTTTTTGATGCACATGTTGATGATCAAAAAGAATTGGATTAGTATTGGGAAGAATTTGGTAGAATATGAAGAGGTATGTTATTCTCTTATAATTGAAAATGAAAAATCATATCCTCTATACCTATATATTTTTTTAGAATAAGGTAATTTAGATGAAGCACCTATTAATATTGAGTTTCCTCTGACCTTTCCTGAAGAAATCAAGTTTCATTCCGACCTACTTAAAGGAGAAGATTTTTTTTATTCTTCGTATTTTAATAATATTAAAGTTGAATTGTTTTATGACATCCCCTTTTCTAATATTTCTAAATAAACGTCACTTGATAAAGACCTATAAATTTATGGTTATTAAGATGACGTTTCCACCACTAAAGAGAAAATGATTTTGTAATTTTATAATGAAGAAAAAGAAAAAATCAAGGATCATGTAGTGATAATACTTCATCCTAATCATCCACTTTTATATCACATGGGGGAGGACACCATGATATTTGATAGGGAGCACCCATAAATTCTTTTCCATACCCCTAAATACCTAAAATTTCCTTTTTATTATATTTTTTGGGTTAGTAAAAAAGAATTTCTATAGGGTATTCCACTATTGTCATCAACTTATGGATGTTGGGATAAATAACATGTGGGGGTTTCTAAGAAATAAACTTTATCCACCTACTTATTGGGGATAAAGTTTTTCAAATACCTGACTAGGGGAAGTAAAAACCTAGAACCCACTTGGGGGGTCAAACCATGTTCTATCCTCTTTTCCCTTTCTATTTCTTGTTCATTATTTTTATTATGTTTTGTTTTGTTCTTCGTTTCTACATCTAAGTGGTAGTATCTTGGAGCTTAACTCAAGGCTACCATTGAGAAATAAATTCAGGTTCTATATTTTCTTATCTTTGTTTTTTCTATACTTATTTTTTTATTGAGCTTAAATTAAGGGTATTAAAATTTAAATTTAGGAGAGTTTTAACCTTATTAGGAGTCCTTTTTTATTTATTTTTTTCCTTTTTGTTATTTTAAGAATTTTGAGCATTAATTAACATTTTTTTCCATTTTTATCACTTGAATTTATTTTTATATATTTTTCTTGATTTTGGATAAAATGGATTTTAAATGATTTTTGATGTGTAAGATTTTTCTTGGAATTTTATTTTCAAGAATTTTTATGAGTTCAGACCATATTTTAAAACTATTTCTATGACACAGTGACTAAAATTCTTATATTTACAACCATGTGAATAATTATTAACCATTTTGATATATTCTTCCAAATACCCACACTTACTTGAGAGAAACTTGTATTTTTTTTAAACTAGAACTTTTGATTATTATCTTTCAAAGTTTTTGAGTTCATAAAAATCTTATGTGATTAAGAAATTATTTTGGCACACCATATTTTAACTTTATAAAAACATTTACATTTAACCTTTATAAACCTTAAAAACCATGAATTTAAATATTTTTGTAAGAAACATTACAAGCTGATTATTCCTTACCAACCTTCACTCTTAATACTTTTTCATAAATATTTAAAGTTTGAGTATGCAGGAAGAGATTTTCATGTGTGTTATTTGGGATACATCTCATTGTTGTGTGTGTGATGTGTGTATAATTATTCTAGTAATTTTATTAATGATAATGAGTCACTTTCATTCATTATGCTTCATTTCTATCATCCAGTTCTCCAAAAAAAAGAAAAAGAAATAAAAAAGAAAAAATAGGAAATGGAAAAACAGAGATGTGATTGAATTATTAATTGTATATAAATTTAAAACTCATGTCCCTCTCAAAAATTTAGGTCTTCATTTTCATTATTTAATTGTATACTATTTTAATCTCATCCACCATGAAAAAATGAAAAAAAAGAGAGAAAATGGGAGAACTAGAATAAAACCATTAATTTTATTAACTTTTTGACTCATGTACCAATTCAAGGGGTTTTTTGTGTAAATTTTTTAGGGTAATTTAGTGATATTTATTTCCTACTTTCACTTTAATATTAATTCATTTTTATTTAAGAGTTCAAACTACTTTTTCAGCCATGAATTTTTAAATATTTTACCCGCCAACCCATAGCCACGTAATTCACCTTGAAAAATAGCTCATGATTAATAATTTTTTTATGTCACATGGTGTGTAGATATTATAATTTTTACAATACTATGTTGATACATTAATTTTCCAAGTATGTTCATAACTCCATATTTCATTTATCTTGAGTGAAGAGTGACATAAAATTCAATGTGAGGTCAGTTATGATTGAGACATGGATGAATTTTTGAGGTTAATTGAACTTAAATGTGGGAGTTTAAAATTTAAGGGAATTATTTTTCTTATATGAGACATTATGAAATCCCATTTTGGAAATGATCTTGAAAATTTTATCACTTTTTATTTTGTTGTGGATTTTGATTCAAATGTTTAATGATTTCTTATGAGTAAAATGTGTGGGGGATTGATGAAACTCATAATTTCATATATATTTTTTATAATTAACTGTTTTAATCCCAAAAATTTCATATTTTAAGGTTAATTGTAAAAAAATTAGGTTTTATTAATGATTTCATCTTAAGTGTGAAAATGAACTAATTTTGGAATTTAAATATTTTTAAATCAATTTTGTATTGTGTCCATAAATTCTCCAACACTAATATAAATTATGAAATTATTTTTTTTAGGAAAACATAAATTATGTGATAAATTAAATAAAATATTATCCAAATCTCAATACAATATTTTGAGTCCTAGATCAATATCACAATTCATACCTTGGAATTTTTGACCAAATCTGAAGAAAAAAATGGAAGATGGGCCCATATCACACAAAGTAACAACCCAAATGAGATTAAATTTCACATGTATATAGATAATATGGTGTCAAAATACTTCATTAAATGTGTAAATGTGAAATTTTTCCTCCCTCATGGTCATAAATTCATGGGAACTTAGATCATGGGAATATTAAAAGACTGCTAGGCTAGAAAAGTTTTTATCAATGATCCAAACATAACTCCAAAATTACATAGAAAATAGAGATTAAATTATGTGAGTGGAGATAAGAGACATATATGAACATATTAAATGAATACACAATTTTGATATTCATCAATTAAGTTGGATAAAAAGAATACAACATTCATAGGACATTTTTGAAGGTAAATAGGCTCACACTTTTTTCCTGTAAATATACACCTCCACTTCCATGTCAAGGGTTGGATATTTTTTATCAATTTTGAGTATAATTAGGGTTTATTATTTTTTTTAATAGTGTTTTACATGTTTAATATATTTTATTTCATCTTCATTTCTCCTCATACATTTTATTTTTTGTTTTCCATCATCATTCTCTTCATAATATCCATGTAATTAGATAACTACCCCTCATTGTTCGAGGGGGAGCAATGAAATTTTGAGTTTTTTATGGTTAAATATCTTATATTAATTTTATTATAATAATTTATGTAGTGTTAAATAAGTTTTGTTGAAGGGTTAACCCCACTTTATTACTATTTATTTATTCTTCCCGTTTAATTTTTATTCCTCTCCTTCATCGTCATAATGTTGCATATAGGGTGGGGTAGCATTATGGTGATAATGTGAGGTAGTGTTATCCCACATGAATAGGGTAATTGTGTGATATTAAAAATTAAATTTGAGGGTTTTGAGTTATAGGGTTGATCTCAACATTGAGTAGAGTATTTAGAATTGTTATTTTAAAAAACTAGGATACCATCATCGTGAACTCCTAAGAACAACGACTTATTTTCTATCACTAACATCTTTGTGTTTCACTTATTTGTGTTTTTAATTTTTGTTTTCATTTTCATTTATATATTCATATATCACATGAATTTATATAACCCCTATTATATTAGTAGTTCCTTATAGTAGTTTATTCTAGTTTTAAATAGTGATAATAGAAAAAAAAAGTGTGTGTGGGAGACCTCCTTGAGAGATTGACCCTAGGGTGTGCACTATGATAAATTATTAGGTAATAAAAATTTATTACTAAGGGATCCATACAAAATTACTCTCATAAATTTGACACCATTTTTGGGGTGTCCAAGATATTGTACACACTACTTTCCAAAAAAATCATAAATTTAAAAAAACAAAAAAATAAATAGAACATCATTGAAAATATTTATTTTATTATTTCAAAGATAGATTTTCAAGTTGATTTTTCATATGATTTACATGTTAAAATTTTTTATGAGTGTAACATGGAAGAATATTTGAATAATAAATTTCAATATAATTTCATAATGATTAAAGAATTTGTGAGTCAAATGGAAATTATATCCACATCCCAGGTGTAATTGAAAGCTTAGAAAGAGGCTCAAGAAGAGGAAGAATCAAACATTGTTTTTACTACATTTTTAGTTAAATAACCATGTGAGGATTAAATTATGAAGTAAATATACTTGAACCTATACATAATAATTTTATAGGAGGTTTATGAAGTAAATATTCCTGCTGATGCACATATAGGAGATCAAAAATAATTGGATGAGTATTGGGAAGACTTTGTAGAATATAAAATTTATGTGATTCTTCCACCTTTGAAAATGAAAAAAAAACTCATTCATACCTATCTTTTGATTTTTAATAAGGTGATTAATATGAATATCCTACTAATATTAAGTTTCCTCTATCATTTCCTAAAGAAATTGTGTTTCATGATGACCTACTTGAAGGGGAAGATTTATTTTTTTCATTATTAATGTTTTAATAATATTAAAGTTGAATTATTTTATGACTTCCCCTTTAATAATATTTCTAAATCAGAATCAAATGGGTAGTAACTATAAAGTGATGATGATAAGGATAAATTGGCCACTACTGAGGATAAGATGGTATTGGAATTTTATGAATAAGAATAAGAAAAAATCAAGAAGAATTTGGTGATAAGAATTCCTCCTCTACATAAAAATGTATATAACATGGAGGAGGACACCATTATAGTTGATAGGGAGAACCCCCCACATTATTTTACCTCCCCTTATACACAAAAAAATTCTCTCTTTCTTTTATTTTTGGGGTTAGGATGTTTTTTATTTTCTATGGTAGATCCTACTATTAAAATAAATTTATGGATATTGGGAGAAATAACTTTTGGTGGTTTCTAAGAAAAACACCTTATCTAATTTTATATTGGGGATAAAGTTTTACAACTACATAATTCGGGATAGTAAAAATTTATCACCCACTTGGGGGGTCAAACCATGTTCTATCCTTTTTCCCATTATTATTCTTTTTCAATATTTTTCTTATGTATTTTTTTCCTGCTTTCAACATCTAAGTGGTATTAACTAAGAGCATAACTCAAGACAACCAATGGAAAATAAATTTGTTTTGTATCTTTCCCTCTATTTGGTTTTTATAGCCTTATTTGTCTATTGAACTTAAATAAATGGTAGAAAAATTTAAGTGTGGGGGAGTGTCAACCTTATTAGGAGTCCTTGTGACTTTTTTCCCTTTTATTTTTTTAGGAAATGTTTGATTCAATGAATATATATTTTCATTTTTCTCACTTTAAATTATTTTTATATATGTAACTTGATTTTGGATAAAATGGATTTTAAATTATTTTTTATGTGGAAAAAAATTCTTGTATTTTTATTTTCAATATTTTTTTATGAGTTTTTATGATTTTTAAAATCTATTCCCATGAAACACTAACTCAAATTATATTTTTCCCATCATGTGAGGTCTTATTAACACTTTTTATAAATTCTTCTCAATACCCACACATTTTTTGAGAGAAAATTTGATTTTGTGTGCAAACTAGAAATTATGATTATTATCATTCAAATATTTAGATTTCATAAAATGTTTTTTATTTGATTGAGGAATTTTTTTAGTAATCAATATTTTAACTAGAGACCCATTTTTAAATTTACCCTTTTTATCCCTTATAAACCGTGAATTTCCTTATATTTTTAACCCACATTATATGCCTATCATACCCTACCTACCATCACACTTAATATTATTTCATTAATATTTCAGGTCAAAGTGTGTGGGAAATGATTTTCATGTGTTTTCTTTGGGATGTAGCTCATTTTTGGGTGTGTGAGGTGTGTTCCATTATTATAGGCATTTGAATAATGGTCATGAGTCACTTTAATTCATTATTTTACATTTCTATCATATAGTTCTCCCAAGAAAATAAATAAAAAAAGGAAAAAATAGAATATAAAAGAATAGATATGTGATTGAATTATTTATTATGAATACATTTATGACTCATGTCCCTCTCAAAAATTATGGTCCTTATTTTCATTCTTTAATTTTATTTTATTTTCATCTCATTCTCCTTAGAAAAAAATGAAAAAAAAGAGAGATAAATTGGAGAAATTGGGATAAAATCATTCATTGTATTTGCTTTTTGAATCATGTCCCATGTAAATGGGTGTATGGTGTACATTTTTAAGGGTAATTAAGTGAGATATATTTCTTGGTTTTCACTTAAATATTCGTGAATTTGTATTTAAGAGTTCAACCTCCTCTTCTCTACCTTCAATTTTTTATTATTTTACCCACCAACCCATAACCACAAAATTCATCTTGAAAATACCTCATGGTTAATAATATTCTTATGTATCATAGTGTGGATAGATGATAATTTTCACAAGCCTATGGTAACACATGCATTATCTGATTATGATCGTAATTTCATATTTTATTTCTCTTGAGTGAATAGTGACATAAAATTCAATGTGAAGTAAGTTGTGATTGGTCCATTGTTGGATTTTTGAGGTTAAATGAATTTAAATGTGAGAGATGCAAATTTAATGGAATTTTTTTCATAGATGAGATGAGATGAAATTATATTTTCAAAAAGATCTTACAAATTTTCTCACTTTATTTTGGTGTGGATTTTTATTCGAATGTTTGATAATTTCCTGAGAGTACAATGTTTAAGTGTGGGGGATTGATAAAACTCATAATTTCACATATATTATTCTATAATTCACTATTTCAATCCCATAAATTTTATATTTTAAGGTTAATTATCATAATTTTAGGTTTTTTTAATAATTTTAATTTAATTGTAAAAATATCCTAATTTTAGAATTTAGTTATTTTTAAATCAGTTTTTTATTTCAGTCATAACTTCTTCCAAACTAATCCAAATTATAAAATTCCTTTTCTAGGATCACCTAAATTATGTTATAAAATTAATAAAATATAATCCAAAAATTAATATAACATTTTGAGGCCCAAATAAATCTCACAAGTTAGACCTTGGAATATATTCCCATATCTAGTGAATTTTGAAGATGGGCACATATCTCACAAATTTACAACCCAAATGATCTTAAATTTCATATGGATATAGATAATAGGTTGATTTAATAATTAATTTATTGTTGAAAAATAAAAATTTTCCTCCCTCAATGTCATAAATTAATGGGAATTTAGATCATTGGAATATGATCAAACTATCGCACTAGAAAAGTGTTTATTAATGATATATTCATAACACATTTATTACATGGAAAATGGAGGTCAAATTTTGTGAGCAAAGAGAGGATAAATTTTTTAATAGATTCAATGAATAAAAAATTATGATATTATACCATTAATTAGTTGGAAAAGAATACAACTTTCATAGGATAGTTTTAGAGGGAAATATGGACACACTTTTTCTTATAAATGTACACATCCACTTCTATGTCAAGCGTTGGATATTTTATTTATCTATTTTGAGTAGAATTAGGTTTTATGATTATCAAATAGTTTTTTACATGTTTAATATATTTTAGTTCATGTTCCTATCTTCTCATCCATTTTATCTTTTTCCCCTATCATGGTCCTTCTAATATTTATGAAATTGGAGAACTAACCCAAGTTATTATTTTAGGGGGGAGGAATAATGATGTTTTGATCTCTTTTTCCTTCAATTTCATGTATTTATTTTATTTAAATAATTTAAATAGTGGTGAAACCAGTTTTTCTAAAGTGATCACCCCACTTTCTCTACTATTTATTTCTTCTTCTCATTCAATTTTTATTCATCTCCTTCATCACTATAATGTTGCATATGGGGTGGAGTAGCATTGTGGTGATGATGTGAGGTAGTATTGTTCAACATGTGAAGGGTTAGTTTGATATATTAATGATTCAATGGGAGGGTTTTTAGTTATAGGTTTGATCGCAACATTGATTATAAGATTGAGAATTAATATTTTAAAGAATAATGATAGCATTGTCATGAACTCCCAATACCAATGACTTATTTTTTCTCAATAAAATATTTTTGTTTTCACTTATTTTTTTTTTAATTTTTGTTTTAATTTTAATTTATATATTTATATATCATATAAATTTCTATAAACCCCCATTTTATTATAAGTTTATTATACTAGTATATTCTAGATTTAAATAGTGATAATAGAAAAAAAACATCATGTGTGAGTATCCTTTTTGAGAGATCAACCCTAGGGTGTTCACTATACTGCATTCTTAGAAAATAAAAATTTATTGTTGAGGGATGCATGAAAAATCCTTCTCATCATACTTCCTATTCCATAAAATTCTGTTCTGTTTACTAACACATTTATCCCTGTAAATTTTTAATTCAATTTATAACATCAATGGTTATGAAATTCCATTTTCATCCATTGATTTAGTTGAAAAATACCTTTATACCCATTCAACATAGTTAACTAATTAATGAAACCAAACCAACATAAGTCCAAGTTTTTAATTAAAACATCCCTTTGATACCATCTATTTACTTTTTATAAACACATAGTCCCTATTTGTTGGACAAACTAAAGGTCAATCTCATTACCTAAGTGCTTCACTGTATATTCTCTTTATAAGGTTAAAAGCATGTTAAATGGGAATTGAACGTTATTAAATGAAATTTTAGAATATGCTATTTAAATTAGGTCAAATGATGGAAAAACGGAATGACTTCATTACCTAATCATTTTAACAAATAAGCAAGACTATGGGTTAAATTAAAGGGACCACATACCCTATGCCTACTGAATACCATATTACAAGTATTAGCCGTTGGTTTAGCCTAGATCAAAAGAAAATAGAGAAGATTATAAAAGACTTTGAAATAGGTCATATTATATTAAAAGTGGGAGAGGAAACTATCCACTAAAATACATGAAAAAGGGGGTAAATAGGTCTCATAGACTCATCGTGATCTCTTGATTACAAGTGATGGCACTTCTAATTACCAAGGATCAAGTAAGATTCTTGAAAGAATTAAAAGGAGTATATAAGTTCATGGGAGTCTTTCTACTTTCAATTTGGGGCCAAATATCTCAAGAAAAGGATTTGAAGAACCAATGGTAAAAAGTAAAAAAATTTACCCTCTTAAAAAAAGTCATCCATGGGACATCGGCTAGTCATTGAGCCCAATAGTGCTTTGTGAATTTTGGAAAGGACACTGACGAGTTAGTGGAATACCACCAGCTAGTCGGTGGCTACTATAGTAGCCTGACCAACCTAGGTCTCCCTCTACTACTCTCTTGAACCCCTGGTCTACCACCCAACCCTCATCTCATGTCCAAAGTGGCTCTTTTAATGGGTTACAACCTTAGTAATTCGAATCTGAATTCCATATGAAAAAAAAAACCCTCCACTAATTGTAAAATTCAAACTCTCACTAAGACTCAAGGCTTTTCCATACACAAATCCATTAAAAAATCACCTCCATAACACTTCTCATACCTGAGAAGTCTTGGTGGCCATCCAACTATATCCCTTGACCTATGTTGGTTGTCAACACTTGTCCCTGACCCCATTTCATTTATAAACACTTAAATCCCTTCCCAAGTGTCACACTCAAAACCAAGCACCATGTTTATTAAAAAACAATCCATAATTTTCATTCAATTCAAAAATATTAGGATGGTCCTCACCTGAGCCCATATTTCTCAAGATATGATAATGTTGTCATTCAGTTTTTTTATGGACTATGGTGCTCCCCACCATAGAAATTTTCTAGAGAGCATAATTCTAGACCTCAGTGCCTCCCACTATCAATATTTTCCTACCAAAGCATTTTATCAATGGTCCTCCAACCCACTTGGCATGGTTCTTGATGCACTACATCTCAACATGCATGAGAGAACAAATCCATGATGGTACCAACTATCATTTTCCCCCTTTGAAGCCAAAATGGGTGTGCCTATATCATCTAAGAAGAACCAAAACATTCCAGATTATCCTTGAAAATATATATCCAATAGTAAAAATAAAATCATCATATCCAAAACGAATCACATATTATGGCTTCCAACTCACCGTATCCATCTACACACAAGAAGAACTGTCGGACCTCCTTTAGTTGACCTATATTGAAAGCTCTCATCTTCAGCCACCAACAAGCCTGTCAAAAACTCTAGACTGCAATACCATTATCTATAAATGTATCATGTGTTCATCCCAAGAACACATTTATTTCTAAACTAGAACTTATGATACAATTCCACGGTCTAAATATCAAACACCCATGCTACCCACTATGCTCTCACCCGAACACCAGTGTGCAAACAAAAAAAATACTTTTTGAGTCACACCATTTCATCCTAATCCCAAAAAATACACTAAGACTCTCACTATCATCACATGGTAAAATAACCTCTAGAATTTACAAAAGAATCTAGATTTCATAGAGATTATCCATGCATAGACATCTAGTTTCATCATGACCATCCAAAGACTAGTCTCGTACATCAAAAATATTTTATAATATTAGGGTCACATGCCACAACTAACATGATTCTTCCCACCTTGGTAGTATCTTTTTCACACTCCATTGGCTCAAAACCCCAATCTTAGTGTCATATATCTCATATTTCACCAAACACAATAGTCATAAATGGCCGACATCACTCATACCCAAGCGACACTCTAAACATAAATGTTGTGAATTCCTGACTTATGTAAATCCACCCTTATCCCTCACTGAGACTTATTCAAAGTAATTGTGAAACCCTCTATATATTATGGTGGGTTCCCCACCATATTACTTTTATTACACTTCTCCTTAGATGTTAACCCTTGATGGGTTATGTCTTTACCACATGCATGTCACTCCTCCTGATCCATGGCCACCATTATTCCAAAACCTAAGCACGATTGATATCTCAGATCGACCATGTCATATAACTTTTATCCAAACAAACATTTCCCCTATCAACCAAGGGTATTTTCCTTTTCCATCCCAACCTCGAGCATCTTTTCCCACAACATCACCTTAAGTTCATCAGCCCTCATCTCACGCATGGCCTCTCACTGACCCAAAACATGGAAGGCGCTACGCTAACCAGTGCACACTTCCTTGATCCATTGAATCAAAACCAGAACAAACTCCCACACCAACTAATCATGCAGCTCAACTCATTCTTCCATGAGTCACATCACATCCAAACTAGGCTTGTGCACCTAAACCACTAACCATGCTCATGTCTAGGTCAACATTACTTAACCGAGAGTATTCTTAGTACTCCTCTTCAAAATAGGGAACTTCCCTTGTGTCAAGTTCCATCACATGGCCTCCTGTAACCCGACATCATTCCAAAATAGCAAGTGCCTAACCCTGCTCTCACCAAAATTTTGGAAGCATGTGTCAAACTTGATAGAGTGAGGCTCCTGATCAATCCTACCCTATACCTATAACATTGATATTGAGCACTAGTTCCTAGGTTCTTTCACATTTAAACCCATAAAAAGCATCACCTTTCCCATATCATAAACCTAGTCACACATCACATGCAAAAACTAATCCCCAAATATCACTTCAATTTCATCTAGACAATAGGTAATCACTCTCATATGGTCTTATATCAATAAAACCCAAGGTTCGTACACCCTATGGAGATAAACTTAAAGAACCCAACTCATCATTCCATGAGTCGAGTGTTACAAATTCAAGGATCACATGCCTAACCAGGAAATAGACCATTCTCCTAAAATATCAATTCCACTAACTAACGGCATCATATATGCTCTCTAATAATAGGCCTAACATTGTACACATAATAAGGCCAAGTGCACAACCACCCATATTCCTAGGTGCTATTTCCATAACCCTAAACCTCTTAATTATGTCTCCACTACATACCCTAAATAACATCCATAACTATCAACACCAGGCATATGAATAATCCTACCCTTTGAAACCAACCTAGAAACAAGTCCCTATATGGAAAACACCATATATAACATTGCTTGTATTTTAAATAACCAACCCACATTATTAATAATAAATTATATACCATAAGTAGACATAAATCAGATAGATATAATCACTAGTCATTATAAATCATAGACAGTACATACATCAACCAAGGACAATATATATATCAACCAATCACACACAAGGAACAGATCAATCATGGGAAGCATAATGATGATATACAATCAACCAATATTCCTAGCATAATTCATGGACACATGCACACTCTATTTCCATATAGGGCTAAGAGATAAAACCCCATAATCCCATACCATCAAAAATCAAGTACCTCACACAAGGTGAAAACCAAATACAACCGTAATAAGAAAAATCCAAAAACAAAAATTCCAATCATTGGAAACTTATGTTTTCTCATGTGTGTGGGTTGATCACTCTTGGGAATGAGTTCATTAACAAGTTCCAACACACTCTTACCCTAATGTATACCCTTAACAAATAGTAATAAAAAAATAAAAAAATCAATGATAGCATTTTTTAATTCCCCACCCTAGAAGCCACTGAATCAGTGCCCTAGTAATGTGCACTGCATGGCCTCAAGTGTGCCTCCCTTAATTTCAGAGGCTTTCAATTAGCAGTGATGGTTAGATGATATTATGGAGAGACTATAACCTCTTTTAAAAGTATATGTAGTAGGATTAATAATAACTATAATAAACCAGGTCAGGTAAATATCATAGATAAGGTAGGTCAAGTTCCAAAAATAACTACAGTATCAAAATTATATAATAATGAGTAATTTCATACAAGCCATAACTAATACCTTATGTGTGGATCACATACAAGGATAAATCAAAACAAATAAAAACAGAACTAAAACTCATCCCCATATCAATATTGAGTCTTGGTTGGTTCTCATGTCTACATTCCATGCAAGACATGCCAAACCAAAGTAATCACAAACATCAGGTGTCTAACCTTACCTGAACCTGCAATAGATAGTCTTATACTCAGGTACCCAAGTGCCATAGAGGCCGAGAAGGGTGTGAGTAAAACTCAATAGGCCACCACCAACATCATACCTAAAATAATCGGTCAATAAAAGATAAATTCATGGGTACTATGAATGAACATTTACCATTTAGCATATTAATAAATTAAAAGATTAATAATTTAAATAATAAGGCAGTAAACAACCACCAAATCCTAGGATCTGCAGTGACACCTAACATTAGTCTACACCTTCTTCAGTAACTATTGATGAGTCTCTGATCATAGTAAAATTTATGGATCAACGTATTCCATGATTGAATACCAAAGAAACCTCACAATAATATGAGATAATTCAAGTGGCTCTACCGAGCATTCCCTCCCAACAAATCCAATAGGGAATCTAATGGATGGTTGACCCTTGTAATTACACTGATCAAAAATACAAGTATGAACTCAAAGAACTATCCTTAACATTTAGAAACATGGCTTAATGTAAATCCTCAACTTACACCCGAGGCATTACACCCCAAGAAAATCAATTCAAATCTTGGGATATCATCCTATAGAATTCATGAAGGTTCCCTGAAAGAATCCACAACACTAATCTATGAAATTTGATCAATATAGAAATTACCCAAATCTAAGGGGGATCCCCCCAAGGAATTCATAATAATGGATCTAAGTGGAATCCAATGGCATGTTCAAGGCATTCCATATCATTATACCTCTATAAATCCAATGGTTTCATCACACCATGGAATTCATGTGATTCACCTAGTGGAATCTAAGGCTCGCTCATGGAATTCCACAAAATTCTAGGTCTATAAAAAATACAAGGAACAATCCCAAGAAATTTTAACCCATCATAATATCTAGATGCATTAATTTAATAATTCTATATTTACCAAGAAAAAACTTTATAATAAGGAAAATCGTTAATAAAAAGAAAACCCCCAAAGGTCCTCCTCATGGAGCATTTTTATAAATTATCAACAAAGAAACAATCCATTGAAAAAAATCCATCCCATTATATAAATGTTTTATAACTTTATTTTTAAAACAATTAAAAAAATCATTACCATAGGCCAAGTCATTCTAAAAACCCACTTCTCATTCCATAAAAATATGATCTATTTACCAACACATTTAGCCATATAAAGTTTCAATTCCATTTACAACAATTATGGTTGTGAAATTCCATTAAAAATCATAACTTTAGTTCATAAATAACTTTATAACCATTAAAAATAGTTTTCTAATTAATAACACCCAACCAATATTAGTTTAAGGTTTTAATTATAACATCCCTTTGACACCGCCCATTTTATTTTTATAAACAAAAAATCCCACTTTGTTAGCCAAACTCAAGGTCAATCCCATTACCTAAGTGCTTCACAAGGGATTATATTTATAAGGTTAAAAGCATGTTAAATGGGAATTGAATGTTAGAAAATGACATTTTATAACATTTCATTTAAATTAGGTCAAATTAAGGCAATCTGACATGACCGCACTACCAAAACACTTGAAAAAATAAGGGAGACTATTTGTTAAATTAAATTAACCACTTACCTCATGCCTAGAAAAACCCAATCATCAAGTATTGGTTATTGGTTCAACCTGAATTGAGATAAAATATAGGAGAATATAAAATACTTGGAAATAGGGTGTATTAGATTAAGAGTATGAGAGACAATTGGCCTAAAAAATAAACAAATAAGGGAGGCAAGAGGACTCGTAGACTCACCATGGGCTCTTTATCACAAGAAATGGTTCTTCCAATAGCCAAGGATCAAGGGAGATCCTTAAAATCCTTCAAATAATGATAACAGGGTGTGGGAATCTTGATACTCTCCATTTGGGAAAACAATCTCAAGCAAGGGAATTGATTAAGGGGAAAACATACAATTTTTTCCTCTTAAAAAAGGTAACTCAGGGGCCACCTATTAGCTAGTACTAGGCCACTGGATAACTTGTGATACCAATAGTGTTTCCTAGGTTCTGGAAAGGTAACTGGTTGTCTAGTGGCAACTATAACATCTGTTCCAGCTATGGTCTCCCTCTGGTTCTCTCTCGAACCCCTGTTCTACCACCCAACCCTCATCCCATGTCCAAAGTGGATTTTTGAGGGGGTTCAACCCTCATAATTCTAATCTGAATGTTGACTACAAATATGCCCCTTCTACTAATAAAAAAAATCCAAACTCTCACCAAAACTCAAGGCCCATCGATACACATGTTCATTACATACATCAATTATAATTGATAAAAAATACAAAACCTCTCCAAATAGTTAAACAAGAAATCTTTACAACAATAAAAAATAGTATAGATATTTTTTTAAAGAATAACCCAATAGAGATTAGTGCATTCCAAAAAAATTATCATTATTCTAGGGTATTTCACCCAATTTATGGTCAATAACCTACCTAGTGAGGAACTACCAAGTTCTCATCAATAAGGCCCAACCACTCTATAATACTTCATGAGGTGAAAACCTCCATCATTCAGTATAGATATAAGTTTTCTAGTGGTAGGTAAATGGATCAAGTCCCTAAAAAAATATGGAGGAAAAATATGAACCAATTTCACAAGTGTAACATGGTTTCCCTTAATAACGTATACAACTCAAGGAGAAAAACTTACCAATTCTTTAATTGACTAAGTTCAATACTTTGAAGGGCCTTAGTCTCTTAAAAAATATCCGATGAAGATATTATGTCAAGAATTGTAGATATTGATAAAGGGTTCCCTAAGATGTACATTTCCAAAGTGAAGCCATCTAAGAAAAGGATGATAGATCAGTAGAACAAAAAACTAGTGGGAAGGTATAATAAGGGAATAATTTAGTTTATAGCATTAAAAACTATAGGAAAAAAGTTCCACAAACTTTGGTTGAAAGGATTAAGTTTCTTTTTCAAGTGTGGATAAAGAGTTCACCAATCACATCAATTAATATAAATGGGTATGGTATCAATGTAAAATTATTTAACTATAAGAATATGGTTCACTATATTAATCAATGTTCTAAGAAATCAGGAAATCAACAACAAAAGTGACCTCATGATCAAGTTTGTGATTTTTTTGTTATAATGAAATAGGTCAAAGTTCCAAATGAAAAAATAAAAAAAATTACTGTCATGCACTCAAAATTAGATAATATATCATTTGATTTTGGGTAAATGAGCTCTTTTATTTTAGATAAGTTTATAAAAAATATTAAAGAATCCACTAAGAGATTATTAAATGGGTTATCATATAGAATATCAAGTCTGATTTTAAATTCTAAAAAAATATATTGTAATGTTCATATTAATACCCATGGGTATTTTCTAGTCACAAGCCTATATATCATACCAATATTATACTTTGATATAATTTTTAGGAAGTATTGGATCTCAAATAATATAGAGAAAATACATTTTATAAAAAAAAATTATAATTTTTGAGGTGTGTATAATAATACTTATTTTTAGGGAGATATTTGTTCACCTAAATCATGTTAGAAATCATACCTTGTGTCAAACCTTGGGTAAATTCTTAGTGATTAAGAAAACAATTGATTGTGTAATTTTTTACATAATTTAAATATCATTTTTATGTGTTTTAGAGCTTAAATTTTAAAAATACTCTCAAAGATAATTTTTTCCTGCATATCATAATGTTTTGGGATAAAATGGATTATTTTGTGTTATTCAAAAATTTTCTAGAGATTTTATACCATTTTTTCATTAAGGAAAAATAAAAATAAAATTTCAAACAGCATAGTGTGGTATTTTTATATAATTTTTCTAACCAACACAACTACAATGTTGTATTGAGTAAAATATTCACTCTACTGCCTTGGGAACTAACTCTATAGAACGCAACCCTATTATATCAAATAGTGAGGCAATCCAAACATAACATACATAAATATTAAATCATTTTAGATGAATATTAAATGTATATTATAAAAATAAACTCCCAAAAATGGAAAAGGTTTAGTGTTTTTGGAGACTATATACATAATCAACTTATTTTTTAATACTATTTAACATCTCCCATAAACATTCTTCATATTTAATACCCCTTTGAAATTATCATACTTAGAACCTTCCTTCATAACTCGGAGAATTAAAACATAAAAAAGGGTGATCTCAGATGCTCAATAAGAGTAAACATGTAAGATATCAAACATAATTTAGAATAATATGATCATAAAAGTATGATAACACAATCAAGTTCATGCTCTCAATGAAAAAAAATCATATATAGAAATTCTAGATCATGTCACTAAAATCATGGAATATCCAGAAGCATGATCAACAAGGGTGTCAAATAATGAATTTTTATTCATGAGTCATAACATAGACATGTTTCATTATAAGTATAGTAAATCATAGTCTTTTGAATATAGTTACTTTCAATAATTTCTATGCATAATCTTGTAAGCATATCTAGAATAAATCATACTCATGCATCAAAATGTGAACATAGCTATTCACAATCATGCCCATTATTATCATCATAATTCATTAGATATCTATATATCATTACTAAATGCATTAGAGGTATATAAAAACCCAATAGTCTCATATTGATAATACATACATATTCTTTCTACAATATCATAAAAACATTAATAATTTTATCATAGAATAACATGTGGCAAAGAAATGGGTTTTATAAAATCATATTTAAAACATCATTATCATTATAACCCATCTATATAAATGAATTTAATGGTATCATAATATAATATCCCCAGTAAAGCATGTAAATCCTTAAAGTATGTTGACATAAATTAAAAATCTCTTTTTTAAAAGAATTAAAAATATGCTTTGAAAAATGTGAGAAAACATCCATTTCTTTTGAATAATTTGAAAACATAAAGTTTTATACAATAAGGGAAAACAAATTTTCTTTGAAAATATCCATGAAAACTTTTTAATTAAACTTGATAACAAATAATGGTCTTAATAATGGGGAAATTTGTTCATATCATATATGTTAAAAGAAAACATTCCTTTCATGTAAAAATTTAAAAGTGAGTCATATGGAAAACATTTGAAAATATTCCTTTTAATCATTTGTAAGAATTTAAAAGGTAGTAAAAATATATTTTCTTAAACATTTAAGTATTGATAAAAAATATATAAAACATTTTGAAAAAACATAGACATTTAAGAGGAAGATTCCTAACCCAAAAAGAAGAAATAAGGTTATCTTTTCTTAAAAATAATTTCTCAATCATTTTAAGTAACAAAGAGAGTAAAATGGTACTAATACTTAAAAATTTAACAAATAAATAGATTAAAATAAAATATATTGGATTTAAAAGATAAGGATTATATAATTTCCCTCAATAAAAATTTACCATAAATAATCCAGAAAAAAATGAGATCATAATATAAACTCTTACCTCAAGTATCATATTTCTATGTACGTGTTCAAACATCCTATATAATAAATATATATATTTATTATAAATATATTCTAGAACTATATTCATATGTATATTACTATATATCATTCCCTTATAATTTCCAATTACCCATTTATTAACAGTTCTTCATTAAAATGAACATTCAGGTGAAAACTGATATGTTTTCTATGCATGTTTTGGTTCTATGGTTCTGGTCCTTGAACATTGTTCATGTTTTCATCATCTCCTAAACCTTAATAATTTCATAATTATCATATTTATTCATTATATACACTTTTATAACCATCTTGATAAAGTGGTGATGAAAAATGAATTACATCACTTCATGGAGATAGTAGTCTGTAGGTATGCTCAAGTGATGTTTCCACTTTTAAATGGATAGAATTAAAAAAAGGTAAAAAAGAATTAAACTTTCCACAATAATGAATATATAATATATATCATATATATTCATTAAATACATCCTTATGACCATCCATGAAAAGATAAAATAAAAAAATCATATTGCTTCGTGGAGGTGGTAGTCCACACGTACACACGAGCGACATTATCATTTCCAATAAATATAAAGGTAAAAAGGTAGATATTTGAAACCAATGAGAATTTACATTTCTATGTTTTTTGTTTTTTGTTCATTTTCAACCCTATCTCTATCAACCCTAGTGGGTTGGTGTGTTGGATGTGGTGTTGTCATTGACATGGTATGATGGAGCACGTTGGATTTTATATTCACCATGCCAAATTTCGTATGAGAAGATGATGTTCCAAATGAAGGGAATGAGGTAAAATTTTCATGAGAATATGGTGTTAGCAAAAAAGGGAAATATGTGGATTTCATGAAGCAATGTACGAGACCAAAATTTCAATTCTAATTATACTGAGTGATGGTTTGAAGTTATCAAAGAAAGAAGGGATCCCAGACAAGTTTTTATCATGAAAAGTTCATAGAAAAGTCCTAGGACCATTAATACCATGATATATTCATGAATAAATAGGTTTGTAATTGTTTTAGTGTGTATAGGAAGTTTTCATAGGAAAATGGAGAAAATGAAGAAGGATGGCACAAATTAGAAGTTGCAAGAACATGGTGAATCTAATCCAACTCAAGAAAAATGGAAAAGGAAGGATTTTCATGTGAGTGAAAAAGTTGTCTAAAAGGTGGAACAAGTTTTTTGAAGTTTCACACAATCATATATTTGAGATGCCCTCATCGAAAAATCGAAAAGGTGTGAATTTCATCAAAATATTTTTGTGAATAACTAAAGTTGTGTGAACATGAAAAAAGTTTCATGAGAGTGGTGTTTTGAAGTTTCCTTATTCATATTTAGAAAAGTAATGTTTTTAATGAAAGTGTGTGGAGTTAACGTATGTATAGTTACACTAAGTATACGTATTTGTGTAAACCTTGGAAATACATATGCAGTTGTTCACTAAAGGTGATGTAAAATATTCAAAGTTTAGAAAACCTAGAAAGTTGAATGAAAGGTCAGTGGTACACAATACAGTTTCATGAAGGGATAAAAACATTTATAAATAGGGGCTACTCCTCTCATTTTAATAATCCAAACTCAATAAAGATCCATAGGATTTTATTCATGAAATATTTTCATTAAGTTATTTCTTGTGTGAGGAATTCATGCGAATGTAAATTTCATGAATAATGTAACTTGTTTCTATATAGACCGAGTGAGTTTCATGAAAGATCAAAAGTCTCATGAAATTTGGGAGTTTTTTGACATGGTAAAATTTTCACAAAATTTGGGAGTTTTGTGACATGTTGAAATTTGTGTGAAATTTGGAAGTATTGAGATACAGACATAGTTGCAAAAAAAGTGTGTATTTTCACGATGGTGCAAGAGTTGTGTGAAAAAAGTGTAAAGTTGCGCAAAAGTGAGTATTAATCATTCTCTTAATGTGAATGATATAGGAAGTTATTTCCACTAATTTCATACCTTTCTAATGGAATTTTATATTCCTTGAATACAAGTTTAACATAGAATGTAAAGTTTTTATAATAGTGACATTCACAAATAGGATGTGAAAGAGTAGTGTAAAGATAAATGAGCACTAATTAGTGGAACATAAACTAGAAAATAAAGTGATACATTGGTCTGTGTTCCAAAGATCTTTCCCTCCTGAAGCAGTGAGAAAAGGGAGAGGATAAAGGGAGTGACCTTTTGGTGGTAGTGATCTGATTCTAAATCTTATTTGGGGAGTGACCCAGATATATGAGTGACCTATCCTAAATTCACCACTAAAATATTATTAGTGGATTTTGGCACATCAACACAATGTTGGTGTGTGCTCCTTGGATATAGCCTATTATAGGTGAACCAAGTAAAATATTTATGTCTTTGATGCTCTTTTTTCTTATATTCTACAAGACAACAATTAGTGCATGTGTATTGAGTGATAATTAATCTTATCTGAATAAGGATAATATAAGTGCACCACTTATTTTAGATCATCACTAAATAGGTTAATGCAGTAGTTACCCAAATAATAAGTGTGGTCAATATTGGTTAGTGTTGTGTGATTTTCATGGGTATGTGGGGAAATTTGAGCAAGTTTCATTCCTTGATTTATCCCCCCCCCCAAGGCATATCTCACTAAGTCCCTTGTGGGCCCAACAATTGGTATCATGAGGAAGGTTTCTTTTTTTTGGATTTGTTTTGATCTAAATTGATCTGATTGGTTTTTTGAGTTGAAAAATATTTTTCTCATACAACATGGGAAAGATAAATAATATAAAGAAGAAGTAAAAATCCAAATAAAACTCATATAATGGAATTATTTTTGAGAATTGAATGATCAAGCTAAAGGATCTCATCATCTTACAAATAGAAGGTGTGGATGAATCTGATTATGTATCTACTTATTCATACAATGATTCTATAGGACTATCTGAGGCACCTAATATTCTAAGTGATGTTGAAACTATTGATAATTATGAGATATCAAGTGATCTAAAGGTGTAATCTATCCAAAAATCAGATGATATTGACTAGGGGATAGAGGAAGAAAACATGGATCTAAGAATGAATAATGAATATCAAAGGATCCATGTTGAAGTTCTAAAAATTGAGGTCAACAACTTGAAAATATTCAATCAAAGACTAATTGACATCGCAACATATTTGTGAGAAAATAATGATAATTAGTCCAAAGGGTTGGAGTAAATTTCTTATAAAGTGAAAGATTATAAAAAAAATTCCAAAGAGAAGAGCCTTGACTCAAAGGGGTTTCAAAATATGAGGTTCAATAAGTATGGATTGGTTGCAAACATGGTAGAGTTATTTGAGTAGAACCAAAGGCTAAGGTGTGTAAATATGGCCTAGAATGATGATATTGTGAATACGTGTGAAAAAAAAAAGAGTCAAAGTGACGTACTTGAAGAACTGGAACATGACATGGAAAAGAAAATGGATACATAAAAGGAGTTGAAAGCTAGAATTATCCCTCTCAAAACCCAACTGTAAGAGAGGTTAAATTTTGAAAATTAAGTAAGCTCAAGTCTAAGGGAGATGAATTCCAAATTAAAGGATAAGTATGGTAAGATCAAGGAGCTTTATGTAAGTCTAAAAACCTTAAATAAGAAAAATAATATCCCTATGATGGGAGAATCAACAAGTGGAATCCAAAAATATGGAAATCTATAGTCAGTAAATAAGAACAATCATATTTCCAAAACTGGAAGAAATGACTCTCAGAGGAAGGTATAAATTAAGTGATACTATTATGGAATCATGGGACATACCATGAATGTATTCCTAGAAACCCAAGGGATTAAATGAATAGGGAAATCTACAGAAATAAAATCTCAATTGAGGATAAACTACACGAGTTATGGTTTTAATGGTAGATTATTTATTTTTTATTTTCAAGGTCATATGGCTAGAAATTATCATAAAAAAGTGTGTAAAAAGTGTCATAAAGATATCCTTTACTATGACTAATAGGAAGAAATTTTTCAATAAAAGAATTTTAATTTATATGTAGAACAGATTTACCCTATAGAGGAAAATAATGGATCTAAATAAAAGGTTCATCAAGAATCAGATTACTCATGGAATCTCTCTTGGAAAGAAAGAAAACAAATCTGGAGGAAAATGAAGGATGTTTATCCAGATTTAAGAATAGAGGATGAGCGTATAATTAAAGATCTTCAAGGAAGAAAAAATTTTAGGTGGATCTATTTCCTATCAAAGTGGACATGTGTGAGGCATTCCTGAGTGAGATTACAAAATATACCATAAGGTAAGAGAAGAAGAGAACTGTGACTGTTCCAAATAAATAAGAATATAGTAGTTTTAATAGGTGTTCCGAATCTATTTTTGAATATAAGGTCTCTTGGAAAGATAAGAATAATATTTTTAAATATGGAAGGAATCTAAAAGCCGCTCGTGTGAAAGATATATCCCAAAACAAGACATGGGTTGTGAAAGATGATAAATCAGGCGAGGATAAATATAGCTATAAGAATACATGGAGAAGAAGGATCCAATTATTAATATATGAGGATATCCTAGTTGGTAATAGTTCCAAAGGAATAAGGGTTTATGATTTGGGATGTGAATAAAAGAAAATTATCAATCGAGGAAAAGTGAAGTCCAAATAAAACATCTAAAATAAAGTTTGGGTAAGTGGTATCACTCAAAAGAGATTCTATTACAAGGAACTAAAGAATATTACCATGAATAATGATCAAGAATAATAATAGTTTTATGAGATTTTATAATTCCTTTCCTAAAATATAAAAAGGGGGAACTGGAGGGTTGGTTATTAAGACTAGCCTCATTCCTCAACTTGAGGAAGTGAAATGTTCCCTCTCCCTATGTGTTTAAATTTTATTAATGATTGTTTAAGTGTTTTAGGTTTTAGTGGATATACGATCCATGGGGAAGTTAAATCGAGATATGAAAAGTGGTGTTAGTACAGGAGGAAATTTGGTTGTATCTGGAATTTCAATGAATGAGAATAGCAGAAGAATCAAAGCAGTAATGAGGAGTCACAATGATTGGTGTCAATAGATGAAAGTTGATATTTCAGTTGATATCAAGTGGTATCAAGATCCATGAAGCATTTATGTAAATATCACCTGATCTCTATGACATCGTATCTTTAAGATATAAAAATGGGGAAGCAGCAAAAAAATAATCTCTCATGTTTTATTTATTTTTTATCTACATGTGATATAATCTAATTGTTCTCAATGTATCAGAGACTGCTAAGGATGGATAACTCTCATACTAAATTTCAATTATATATTAAATTAAAAACTGATAAATTAAAGGGGAAATTTGATTTGAACATATGATAGATGGTATCCTCAGTAAACAAGGAAATACACCCTATGTATGAGAGAAAAAATCAGTTACCAATTATCGTTCAGGAAATGATATCAAAATCTGAACAAATAAGTTATAATTTCAACATTTTTTATAGATAAATATTCAATGAATGGTATCGTCCATAATTTTGGTATCTATGATGATTGGTATCAATTTCAACAATTGGAATTATCTTGGTGTCTAGAGTTGAAGAAGAAAAATGGAATAATTCCTTGAATGAACCTAAAGTTCAATAGTTTTGTAAGTTGTATGGAAGTAAGTGAGTAAAATAGATAGCGATGATATAATTAACTTTACCTATTTTTTTCTACACCAAGTCTCTACTTAATATGATTATAGGTCTTGTTGAGGTCTCTTTTCTAAGTGGTAATTCACCCACCAAAAATATTATTGAAAAAATCTATAATTGAAATATATTTTTGAGATAGAGATATTGTTCAAACATATAGTCATATGTATAAGAATGATGCAAGGGATGAAGAAAATTTTTGGGTCTAACTAGTGGGTCTAACAAAAGGAGGAGCTACATATCATGGGGGGATTATTTATCCTTATCAAATGCAAGGACTATGTTGAAAAAAGGGGAGAAGTATAAATACCCCAATGTAGATCATTGAAGAATGAAAAAGAGTTCAATGACATAATGAATGGTCTCAATGATATAGAAAGTATAGAAGATTATGTTGTCTAACAATAATTAAATAGGGGGTGGATGATACAATTCTACAAGTTATATCAATATTTACCAAGGAATGAGTTTTATCAAGATTATATATCTGGTACATCTGGTACAAAGTATACTTTGGATTTTATGTCAAAGTGTGGATGAAAATATCATGAATCCATGTGCAGTTTCTATTTAGTAAAGAAAGGATCATGAATTTGTGTGTGTTCCCTCCCATCCCTTTATATGGGGAGTATAAAGTGAAGGTTGTAAATATGATCATATTGAAGATGATTTTTCAATTAAGATAAATCATGGAATGAGTTCATGATGAAATTATTTACCTAGTGGGGTTAAATAAATTGTTCTTCTCATGTGCCACACATTGTGTGAAAATTGGCATCGAAAAT
Source organism: Viscum album (assembly GCA_963277665.1). Lineage (NCBI taxonomy): Eukaryota > Viridiplantae > Streptophyta > Magnoliopsida > Santalales > Viscaceae > Viscum > Viscum album. The sequence continues at coordinate 1,990,939,323 of OY728141.1, forward strand.
GGTTTATCAAGTGTTATATATCAAGATAGAGGAAAAGGATTCATGAAAGTGTTTTTTGGATTCTTTTTCAACCCTATCACTATAAACCTTGGTGCGTTGGTGTGTTGGATGTGGTGTTGTCATTGTCATGGTGTGATGGATCATGTTGTCTTTACGATCCACCATGTCAACAGTTGTATGTGAAGATGATATTCCTGATGAAGGGAATGAGGTGAAAATTACATGAGAAGATGGTGTTCCCAATAAAGGGAAAGTGGATAATTTCATGAATCAATGTGCAAGACCAGAATGTTTATTCTAATCATACTGATAGATGGGTTGAAGCTATCAAAGAAAGAGGTGAACATAGATAGGGATTCATCATGAAACATTCATGGATAAATTCTAGGACCATGAGTTCCTTGATATATTCATGAAGAAATAGGTTTGGAAGTGTTTGGGTAAGGGAAGTTTTCATAGGAAAATAGAGCAAAGGAAGAAGGATCACACAAATTAGAAGTTGCATGAACATGGTGATTCCAAGCCATTCAAGAATAAAGTAAGGATTTTTACACAAGTAAAAAAAATTCTAAAAGGCATAATTAGTTTCATGAAATTGTGCACAAATTTAGATTTGATATGGTCTCATCGAAAAATGAGAAAGTTGTGAAGTTAATGAAAGAGTTTCATAAAGATCTATAATTGTGTGAACATATGAAAATTTTCATGAAATTGGTGTTTTGAAGTTGCCTTGTTCATATTTGGAAAAGGAAAGGTTTTCACATAATTGTACAGAGTCCGTGAAGGTGGATTTTTGTGAATTTGACAAAGTTTCACAAACCCTAGAAATATATATGGTAAAGGTGATGTAAAACTGTCAAATTTCATCATGTAACACCCTATAATGATAAAGGGTTAAATGAATAAATAATATTACTCATGTAAACAAGGTTCACCTTTATTTTTGGGATACTACCTAATTATAACTCCATAGTTAAGCATGTTTTTTCTAGAGTAGTGATTAGGATGGGTGACCTCCTGGGAAATTTCTCAAGGTGTGTTTGAGTGAGGATAATGCACATTGAAAGAACAAGTGTTGTCATATGGGGATGGTCATTAGTATGATAACCTGTTCGGGCACGTGGGTGGGCCCTAGGTAGGGGACCACATTTCTATGGGGAAATTGGTGGCACCTGGTGGACTAGGAACTGATTTCCATGTTAAGGTAGAGTTTTTTTTATTTCAGTGTGACCCAGTTGTTACATTGGTAATAGAGGAGGAACCTGGACTTAAGTGTGGTGGCACTACCGTGGTTGAGATATAGGGTACACAATGAGGATGTTGTGCTCTAAAGGGTGGGTGAATGTAACACCCTAGAATGATAAAGGGTTAAATTAATAAATGATATGACTCATATCAACAAGGTGAACCTTTATTTTCAGAAGCCTACCTGATTAGAACTTCAAAATTAAGCATGTTTGACCTAGATTAGGGATCAGGATGGGTAAACTCCTATGAAGTTTCTTAGGGTGTATGTGAATGAGGAAAAGCACACTGAAAGAACAAGTGTTGTCCTATAGAAACATTCATTAGTCCAATGACCCATTTGGGCATGTGGGTGGGCCCTAGGTATGGGATCACATGTCTGTGGGGAAAATGGTGGTACTTGGAATACCAAGACCCTGTTCTGTCAGTGGGACCCAGTTGTTACACAAAAAACCTAGAAAGTTTCATGAAAGGTTGGTGACATGAAAGATAGTTGCACGAAGGTCTGAGAATGACTATAAATAGGGTATTACCCCTCTTATTTGAATAAACTAGACTCAATGAAGATCCATATACTCTGATTCATGAAAGAGTTTCCTGAAGGTATTTCTTGCATGAAGCATTCATTCAAACATCAGTTTCATGAAGAAAGTAACTTGTGTATATATAGACCAAGTGAGTTTCATGAAATATTGAAAGTCTCAAAAAAAATTGGAGTTTTGTGACATAATGAAAGTTGTGTGAAAGTTGTGAGTTTTGTGATATGATGAAAGTTGTATGAAATATGAAATTTTCATGACATAGTCATAGTTGTGCAAAACTGTGGAGTTGAGACATAGTGCAAGAGTTGCAGGAAAAAGTGTAGAGTTATGAAAAAGTGAGTATTCAACATTTTATTAAGGATAATAGTACAAGAAGTTATTGACACTCGTTTTTGACCTTTCTAATAGAATTAGGTATCCCTTTAAGACAAGTTAATTAGGGAAAGTGAAGCTAATACAATGGTGACATTCACAGCTAGGTTGTGAAAGATCAGTGTGAAGATCAATGAAACTACTTAGTTCAATATAAACTAGATAGTGAAGTTGTGCATTGGAATATGTTCCAAATAGATTTCCCACTTAAAGTAGTGAGAAAAGGGAGATGAAAAGGGAGTGACCCTTGGGTTCCAATGAGATAACCCTAAATATTTTAGGGGAGTGACCCTGGGCATAGGATTGTCCTAGACTAAATCCTCCACTAAAATATTATTAGTGGATTTTGGCACATCGACACAATGTCGATGTGTTCTCCTTGGATATTTCCCAGATCAGGTGAACCAAGTAAAATTCTTATGTCTTTTATTCTTATTTTCCTTATATTCTTCAAGATAAAAATCAGTTTATATGGATTGAGTGATCATCAATCTTATATGAATAAAGATAACATAAGTTCACTAGTTATTAAAATCATAACTAAATGGGTGAATAAAATATTTACCCTACTAACAAGTGAGGCCAGGATTAGTTAGGGTGGTGAGAGTTTCATGGGTATGTGGGGAAATGTATGTGGGTTTCATATCCTGATTCACACCCCACCCCCTCAAGGAATCTTTCACTAATGTACCTTATGGGTCTAGTAGTAAATAATATCTTATGTTTCAAAAATCCTAAATATGATATAAACATCATATATATCCATTTAATTTATTTATATAACCATCCAAGAGATACAGTGATGAAAAATAAAATATAGCACTTCATGTAGATAGTAGTCCATATGTACGCATGAGCAATTTTTTTATTTTTTAATGGATGGAAAGGAGATAAAAAATGGTTGTACCATGAACATAAAAACATTTTATTATAGTAAAAATATTTATATCATCATGTTAAAATTTTTGTTGAAGATTTGGAGGAGGTTTAAGGAAAAAGAAACATGAAATATGTTGGTAAGAACATATACATCTTCATTGGGTTTCTTTAATTAAAAATAACATTAAGGCTTCTTTAATGGGTCTTTTAGGAAGAAAAAAACATCAATTTCATGGATAAGGATTTTAGGAGGGTATTTAGGAAGATCTTGGTTGGACTAAAGGGCTTAAGAAGTGTGAGTAATAGAGGATAGGTGGTTCCCTTTTATAAGTGAGGGAAGCACTAATTAGTGAAACATCAACCAAATAGTTAATTTGTGCGTTAGACTCATACCAAAGTGATTTCCCTCCTTAAGTAATGATCAAAGGGAAACGAAAATGGAAGTTACCCTTGGGTGGTAATGAGCTAACCCTAAATATTATAAGGGGAGTGACCCCAGGAAGAGGAGTGGCCTAGCCTAAATCCACCACTGAAAGATTATTAGTGGATTTTGGAACATAGACACAATTTTGGTGTGTTCTCATTGGTCATAGCCTAGTTTGTGTGAAACAAATAAAATTATTATGTCTTGCATGCTTGTTTTCCTTATATTCTACAAGACAATAATCAGTGTATGTGGATTGACCGATCATTGATATTATTTAAATAAAGCTAAGATAAGTGCACAAATTAGTCAAATCATTGCTAAATAGGTGAATAAAAGTTACCCTACTAAAAAGTGATTCCATGAAAATTTAGGGTGGTGATAGTTTCATGGGTTCATGGGGAAATGCAAGCGGGTTTCATACCATGATTTACCCCCCACCCCCTCATGTAATCTCTCACTAAATCACCTTATATTTCCAACAACATATAATATATTATGTTTTAAAACTAATAAATATGTTATAAAAATATATATCTATTTAATTAATTTATATAACCATCCAAGAGAGACAATGAATTGGTGCCCTAGTAATATGCACTGCATGGCCTCAAGCGTGCCTCCCTTAATTACAGAGTCTTTCAATTAGCAGTGATGGTTAATGATGATATTATTGAGAGAATATAACCTCTATTAAAAGTATATATAGTAGGATTAATAATAACTATAATAAACCAAGTTATATAAACATCATAGATAAGGTAGGTCAAGTTCCAAAAAAAACTATAGTATCAAAATTCTACAATAATGAGTAATTTCATACAAGCCATAACTAATCCCTTATGTGTGGATCACATACAAGGATAAATCAAAAAAAATAGAAATAGAACTGAAAATAATCCCCAAATCAGTCTTGAGTCTTGGTTGGTTCTCATGTCTACATTCCATGCAATACATGCCAAACCAAAGAAATAAACAACATCTGGTGTCTAACCTTACCTGAACTTGTAATAGATAGTCTTTTACTCAGGTACCCAAGTGCCATAAAGGCCCAAGCAGGGTGTGAGTAAAAATCAGTAGGCCACCACCAACAAAATACCTAAAATAATCGGTTAATAAAAGATAAATTCATGGGTACTATGAATGAAGATTTACCATTTATCATATTAAAAAATTGAAATATTAACAATTTAAATAATAAGGTAGTAAACAACAACCAAAGCCCAAGATCTGCAGTGACATCTAGCATCGGTCTAAACCTGCTTCTTCCACTATTTATAAGAATCTAATCATAGTAAAATTTATGGATAACTGATTCCATGGTTGAATACCAAGGCAACCTCACAATAATCTGAGATAATTCAAGTGGATCTACTGAGAATTCCCTCTCAACAAATCCTATAGGTAATCCAAGGGATGGTTGGGCCTTGTAATTATACTGATCAAAACTATAAGTATGAACTCAATGAACCAACCTTAACATTTAGAAACATGGCCTAATATAAATCCTCAACTTACACCTAAGGCATTCCACCCTGATGAAATAAATTCAAATCTAGTTAGATCATCCTATGGAATTCATGAAGGTTCCCTGAAAGAATCCACAACACATTTCTATAAAATTTGATCAATATAGAAATTACCCAAAACTTCAAATTCATGAGATAAAAACATGGATATAACATTAACATAAAAACATTTTAGTATAGTAAAAATATTTATATCATCATGTTAAGATGTTTATATAAGGTTTGGAGGAGGTTTAAGGAGAAAGAAACATGGAAAATGTCAGTAAGAACATATACCTCTTCTTTGGGATTCTTCCATTAAAAAGCACCTTAAGGATTCTTCGATGGTTCTTTTGGGAATACCAAAACTTCAAGGTAATGTATAAGGATGTTTTTAGGGTATTTAGGTAGAACTTAGTTGAACTAAAGGTCTCAATAAGCGTGAGAAATAGATTATATATGGTTCCCTTTTATAAGGGAGGGGAGTGGCACACTTGTAAATATTAAAAACATTAAAATATAATAAAGTCATTATCAGGGAAAGTGGCTCAAAATTGGATCAATTTAAAATATTTTATTATATATGGTATAAATAATTTCAAAAAAATAGTATTTATACAATTTTTTTAGGTTATTTTAACACTTATCTCTTTAATGTAACCCCTCATTAATCCTTTTAACCTTTAGTGTAGTAAGAAATTTTTACCTTGGTTGCTATTCATTGTGAAAAAAAATGAAATTGAACAATTTAATAAATTTGGAAATTATAATTGAAAATATTAAATATATTTTATCAAATTCAATTCCTATAATTGGTAAACATTACTTTAAAAATAAACCCATAAAACACAATGAAAATATTTTTTAGAAAAATTCATTTTTTAATAATAAATGAATTTACCCAAATTATTTGCCTAGTAATAATAATTAGATGAATGAAAATTTATTTCATTGAATATATAATCTACTAATTTCATTAAAACCATTAATAAATAATGATTGATTTAATTTACTAAGATAAAGATACATTGTGCACATAAAAACAGCTTTCTGAAAAATAATTTTTTTCCTTAAAATGATTTTATCTTCACTTATAACCAATTGATAATCAATGTATGGGTTATTATTAATTATTTTACATTAAATAATAATTTATTTCATTAAAATAATAGTTCATTAGTCATGATGATACATAATTTATAGAAAAATATGATATCTTGAAAAATTAATACTTTAACATTAAATGATTTTATTCTTAACTTTCCCAATTGAGTACTCATTTTCCTTAGAATTGTTCAATACATTGGTATTAAGGAAATATTTTATTTATATATTTCATAACATGGTCAGTCCTATTCATACTCTCCAATCTAATAGCTATGAAATATATAATATAATATTTCAATTGCAATTTATTTAAGTTCGGTGTTGTGTGTTAAACAAGATATCGAAGGCATAAAATTTAATAAAGAGATATATATAATCAAAAATATTTGGGTGTTACATTGTACCCCCTTATAAGAATTTTTCCCCTGAAATCATCTTATTCCAATACAAATAAATAAGGATACTTCTTTTCATCCCATCCTCAGGTTCCCACATATCTTCCCCAAATTTATGGTTTCGCCATAAAACTTTGACCAAGTGAGTGCTCTTATTTCGAAACACTTTCTCTCTATGTCCCAGAATCTCCAATAATTTTTCATCATAAGAAAAATCATGCTCCATTGGTAAAACCTATGAAACTATTACATGTGAAGTATTAGGGATGAACTTCCTCATAAGAGATATGTGGAACACATCCTGAACTTGGGATATGTTTGTTGGAAGTGCTAAGTGATAAGATTAAATCCAGATACAATCAAGAATATCAAAGGGGTGATATATATAGGTCTTATATTTCATTTATTTTTAAATATCATAACCTTATTCCATAGATATATTCAATATAATACCTTTTCACCAACTTCAAACAATATATATCACCGAAGATTGTCAACATAGCTCTTTGGTAAACTCTAAGCTATCCTGATGTGTCATTGAATGGCTATAACCTTTTCTATCATTTTCTCATCTTGCTCAGGTCCCAATAGATTTCTCTATCTAACTTCATCCAATCATTTTGGAGTTCTATACTTTCTATCATAAAGGTCTTAATAAGGATCTATCTAAATGCTCGAGTGAAAACTGTTAGTGTAAGAAAATTCTACCAGAGAAAGGTGTGGATCCCAACTACCTTTGAAATCCATAGAACAAGATCTCAGAATATCCTCTAGGGTTTGAATGGTACTCTCAAAATGACTATCTATATGAGGATTATAAGAAGTACTAAAACTCAACTCTGTATCCATAGATTTCTGAAGAATTCACTAGAACTTCAATTTAAACCTCATATCCTGATCAAATACAATAGAATGTGGTACTTCATTCAATATTACCACTTACTTAATGTATGTCCTAGAAATCTATTCAAGTGGTAAATATTCTCTAATAGCAATAAAATTCACAGATTTTATATGGAAAACGACTACAACCCAAATGGTGTTATGACCTTTGGATGTTTTGGAGAGTCTGATGATGAAATCCATAGTGATGTTTTCCTACACAAACTAATCATATAGATTGACTCATTCTTCCATGAGTAGCATCACATCCAAACTAGGCGTGTGCACCTAAACCACTGACCACGCTCATGTCTAGGTCAACATTAATTAACCAAGAGTATCCTTAGTAATCCTATTCAAAATCAGGCACTTCCCCTGTGTCAAGTTCAATCACATGGCCACCTATCACCCAACATCATTCTGAAATAGCAATTTCCTAACCCTTCTCTCACCAAAATTCTAGAATCATGCGTCAAACTTGATAGAGTGAGGCTCTTGATCAATCCTTACTTATACCTCTAACTTTGATATTGAGCACTAGTTCCAAGGTTCTTTCACATTTAAACCTATCCAAAGCATCACCTTTCCAAAATCATACACCTAGTCACACATCACATGCACAAATCTAATACCCAAACATCACTTCAATTTCATCTCGACAACAAGTAATCACTCCCATATTTTTATATCTCACTAAAACCCAAGGTTCTCACACCCTATTGAGACCAACTTATAGAACCCAACTCATCATTCCATGAGTATAGTGTTACCAATTCTAGGCTCACATGCCTAACCAGAAAATAGATCATTCTCCTAGAATATAAATTCCACTAACTAAAGGCATCCTAAATTCTCTCTAATAATAGGTATAACATTGTGCACATAATAAGGCAAAGCGCACAACCACCCATATTTCCAGGTGCTATTTTTAGAACCCAAAACTGCTTACCTATGTCTACACTGCATACCCTAAAGAACATCCATAACTATCAGCACCAGGCATATGAATGATCCTACCCTTTGAAACCAACCTAGACACAAGTACCTATATGGAAAACACTATATATAACATTGATTATATTTTAAATAACCAACCCCCCTTATTACTAGTAAATTTTGTACCATAGGAAGACATAAATCAGATAGATATAATCACTAGTCAGCATAAATCATAGATAGTGCATACATCAACCAAGGACAACATATATATCAACCAATCACACACAAGGAACAAATAAATCATGGGAAGCATAATGATGAAATACAAATCCAATATGCCTAGCATAATTCATGGACACATGCCCATTATATTTCAATATTGGGCTAAGATAGAAAATCCCATAATCCCATAACATCACAAATCAAGTACCTCACACATGGTGAAAACCAAATACAACTGTAATAAGAAAAATCCAAAAACAGCAAGTCCAATCCTTGGAAACTTAGGTTTTCTCATGTGTGTGGGTTGATCTCTCTTGGGAATGAGTTCATTAATAAGTTCTAACACACTCTTATCTTCATTTACACCCTTAAAAAATAGTAATAAAAAAATAAAAATACCAATGATTCATTTTTTAACACCCCACCCTAAAAGCCATTGAATCGGTGCCCCAGTAATGTGTGTTGCATGTCCTCAAGAGTACCTTCCTTAATTATAGAGAATTTCAATTAGAAATGAGAGTTAATGAGGATATTATGGAGAGAATATACCTTATATTAAATTTATATGTAGTAATATTAATAATAAATATAATAAACTAGGTCATATAAACATCATAGATAAGGTAGGTCAAGTTCCAAAAATAACTACAGTATCAAAATTCTACAATAATGAGTAAGTTCATAAAAGCCATAACTAATCCCTTATGTGTGGATCACATACAAGGATAAATCAAAACAAATAAAAATATAACTAAAACTCATCCCCAAACCAGTCTTGAGTCTTGGTTGGTTCTCATGACTACATTCCATGCAAGACATGCCAAACCAAAGCAATCAGCAACACCGGGTGTCTAACCTAACCTAGACCTGTAATAGATAGTCTTTTACTCAGGTACTATAACGACCCATACTTTACATACATTATTATTACATCAGAATTGAAGCATACTTATTACAACATATAAAAAAACCCTGATAGGACTGTATAGGTATAGTGTCTTTAGAAACTGGGAAACATAAACAACTGGTTCATAAATCATCTACATTGTCTCCCATTTATTTCATCATATCTAGAGTCCCTTTTGGCATATCCTACTTAATACCCTTATTCCTAACCTGGGGAAAATAAAACATACAAAAGGGTGAGCTGAAATTCTCAGTAAGGGTAAACAAAATAAATATCAATCATATAATATTCATAAGAACATAACATTTTTAAAATCTTAACCTGCAAAAGAGATCATAATATCATAACATGGGATAAATTATAGTAGTGAAATGTAATCCCAATAATCATAACTTAAAACATGAAAAATTGTTACATACACACATAATCATAGAAAATCATTTCATATTAGTCAAGACTCATTTCCAAGACTATCATAGCAGACAAAGTCCATTACTAAACCGAGTTCACTCCTCATTTCAGTCCTGTGTCACTGAACCAGATTAACTTGCCATTCCAGCCATGTCTATCTCATGAGATATAAATCTTTACCCAATTCATTGGAGGGAGATATAGGTCCCACCCATCTCATAATGAAACCATTCTTATATGTGCCACAAGATCATAAATCTTAAATCATAGCATAACCCATGTAATAAAAATGGGATTCTTAAACATCATGTCGTCATAACATAATCCATATAAGATAAAATAATTTCATAAAAATAATTCCATCATAACATAATCAAATAAATGTAAAAATATAGATTGAAACAAAACCCTATATTATCTTAGATGGAAAATAATGTTCATAAAATTCTTGAACTCCATTCTTAAGGAAAATGTCTTTTCTACTTCAAAAAAAAAATTCCTTTCTTAACATGTCATACAATTTTAAACTAAAAGAAGTTGATTAAAAATAAACTTTAAAACTTGTAAAGGAATCTTCATGGAAATAATTTTCTATGAAATCATAAAAATCCATTCATACCGTATAAGTTAAAAAAACATTTTTCTCGTACTTTGGTCGGAAAAGTCAAAAAGTACCTCATACTAAAAACGACAAAAGATTCCTTTCATATCTTTTACTAAAAACTCACCAATGGGTAAAATTGGATTTAAAAAATTATAGGAGGATAGAAATAATATTACATATTGATGAAACATGGATGTGGATGATAAATATGCCCCATTAAATACCGAATTATAAACAATCTCGAATAAAAATTGAGATTGCGAGATTTTCCCTTACCTTAGGTACGATATGATTTATACGTATCTTAACCTCCTGTATAATGATTTAAAAAATGTCATTGAATTATTAAATAATCATATTAATTGTTATGATATCATATATGGTCATATTATTATCTTCTTATTAGTAATATTTCATTGCTACTTGTTATTCGGGTGTTTATTGCATTATATTCTTATGCATGTTTTGTCGAATAAAATATTCTTCCTATTTTTAGGTTATAGATACATCATTTAAAGAACGGTATTTTTATAATATATATCATATTTATTCATTCAATTCGTTTATATAATCATGGTTTAATGAAGATCATGTAGAACGAATCATGTCGCACCGTGGAGACGGTAAGCCGTACGTACGCACGAGCGATGATATCGTTCCCATGATTGTGGAAATGTATTGAAGTGTATGGTGTATAATATTTTAGAATCAAAATAACTTTAAAATAATCATATATAGTTATTTATTCCATTCATATACCCATCCAAGTAAGGTGGTGGTGGAAAAACAGATTACACCACGGCGTAGAGACGGTATTACGTACGTACGCACGCGCGGTGATTTCATTTTCTGTAGGATGGATCGAAGGTAAAATATGGTTGTTTAATATTTATAATAACATATAAGTATATTATTTATACTTATGTTATTACTTTATTATGAAACAAAAAAATAAGAGTAAGTAGAAGAAGAAATGAATTTGAAATAATCGGTAATGGATATTACCTCTTCTTCGACACGCCTCTTTGAAACCTCCTCTTAGGATACTAAAATTGGTCTTTGAAGCAAACTAGGACCTCTAGTATGTTTCTAGGGAAGTTTAGAAGGTAAATAGTTAGGTTTTGGATGATATTGAAGGCTCAATGTTGTGTAAAGAGGAGAGGGGGGAGGTGCCCTTTTATAAGGGAGGAGAGGGGCACCTTTGGAAACATAAGAAATATTAATTTATAATAAATCCAAACCCCACTTAAAAACCTCCAAAAATGACTAAAATAAAAATATTAGATGATATAGGGTTGTAATATAATCAACCAATAAAATTTATACAAGTTGTGAAATTATTTTAAACATTATCAACTTGATTTATCCTTATTTAATCTATTTAATTTTATTTGTGGTTATAATATTCTAAATTTTAAATAATTATAAATAATTACTTATATGTTGTGAATTGTCCATAATTATATACTTTACTAAATTTGAGACCATATAAATTTTAATTTATAATTTTTAAATATTTTTGTGATTTTTAAACAATTTTATAATATCTAATTTTTATAAAATAACAATAGTGTCAATTTTAACACTATTAATTTATTTGAATTTAAATAAAATATAAACAGAAGATATGTTCAAAATAAAATCTTTAATAGATTCATAACATGTCGTTTTTATCTATAAAATTAGTGGAGCACATTAAATAGTTCATATAATGTTTATTTTAATACTTTTAAAATCATTTATTTGATATTTCAATCAATAAAATAATTTCAATATCACTGTTGTGTCATGATTAATGATAATTATTTAGTCCCTAAAAATTATAAATAAATTCATATGATGTAGATAATTTTATTATCTTTCTGGGGATTATTTATATCCTAAGTTTTATGAAGTTTATCACTAAATTAAAATTATTACACTTATAAGATTTAAGATAGTGACATGTTGTCACTTTCATTGGTTTTAATAATAATTATATTATTTCATTGTCAAAAGTTCATGAAATGAATCTATTCCAACCCTTAGGAGATATGGGTCGACTTTTATTCATCCAATAGGATTTTTCAAGTGTTAGGGTAATTTTATAATCTTATTTTTACCCTTAATTACCCGATTTACCTTTAACTGCAGTAAATAAAAATTACCGTAGTTACTGTTCATAATATCAAAAAAAAAGTAACCTATTAGCATAATTTGGACCCAATGAATTAAAATATGGAATCAATTTTTCAAAATTCAAAACACAAAAGTTTCAGTAATTAATTTAAAATTAATCTTGTTGTTAAGAAAATATGTTTTAAAAGTTAAAACATTTCCAAAGATTGAAATGTTTTTACCTATGAATTCAATGTAAAATTAATGGTAATGACATACATTATATTAAATGGTAAAAATATATTATATTTATAATATAAAACCATTAAATATTATAATTTAACCATATAAATTATTGTGATGAAAAAAGTTTTTTTAAATTAAAATATAGCGTGTTTTTACTATTCATTAAAATATAAAAGTTATCAGTATAATATGAAAATTTTATCCAAAGTAAATTTTTATATCCTGATTAAAAAGAAGAATTTTATTTTTTCAAATTGAAATTATAAACATGTCAACAACTAGATTAAAAGTGGGTGCACCATCAGAAGGCGGCAAAACTGCATTTTTTGAAATATACTTATTTTACCCAAAAAATTTATTTTGTTCTCATACCATGTTCTAGAAAATGTGTAAGATGAATAATAATGTTATAAAGTTCAAAATGTAGTTAATACTATTCATAACGGCTAGTTTATATAATATTTTAATAACATATTGTTGTTTAGTGAAACTCGATATTGCGTATAACACACGCTATCGAGGAAGGTTGCTTTTGTGTATAACGCAAGCCAAGATAGTGTTGTGTGTAGTGAAAGATTACTTTGATGTTGCGTATAACATAATAAATAAAAAAATATCAGGGTGTTACATTCTACCCCCCTTAAAATGAATTTCACCCTCAAAATTTTTCACTTCATAGCAAACAGATGAGGATACCTCTCCCTTATCATATCCTCAAGCTCCCATGTAGCTTCTTATAATTGGTGGTTCCTCCATAAGACTTTCACCAAGCGAGTGGTATTGTTCTGTAGAAATTTTTTTCTATGATCCAAAATCTCTATCGGCTGTTCTTCATAAGAAATATCTATCTCCAGCGGTACAACTTCTGAGCTTAGTACATGTGAAGGATCAAGTATGTACTTTCTCAGGAGAGATACATGGAACACATCATGAACTTGAGAGATATTCGGTGGAAGCGCCAATCGTTAATCTACCTTCCCAACATGATCTAGTATTTTTAAAGGACCGATATACCTAGGGATCATCTTTCCCTTCTTTCCAAATCTCATTACTCTCTTCCAAGGATATATTCGTAAGAACACTTTATCACCCACTTCAAACTCTAGGTATTTTCTACAGTTGTCGGCATAACTTTTTTGTCGACTCTGAGCTACTCTTATGTGTTATTGAATAAATCTGACCTTTTCTACCATCTCATCAACAAGATCAGGTCCTAATAGCTTTCTTTCCCCAACTTCATCCCAGCAAGTTGGAGTTATGCATTTCTTTCCATAGAGAGCTTCATAAGGATCCATCTGAATACTAGAGTGAAAGTTATTATTATATGAAAATTCCACCAAAGGTAGGTGTTGATCCCAACCACCTTTGAAATCCATAGAGCAATATCTCAACATGTCTTCTAGAGTTTGAATTTTCCTCTTAGACTGACCGTCTTTCTGAGGATGATTAGTAGTGCTGAAACTCAACTATGTATCTAGATCATGTTGAAGACTTCGCCAGAACTTTGAGGTAAACCTTGGATCCTAATCAGATATAATGGAAAGTGGTACTCCAAGCAATCTTACCACTTACTTTACATATATCCTGGAAATATGATCAAGAGATAAATCTTCTCTAATAGCAATGAAGTGTGCCGACTTCGTAAGATGATCAACTATAACCCAGATAGCATTATTTCCTTTGGATGTTTTAGTAAGTCCATTGACAAAGTCCATGGTGATGTTTTCCCATTTCCATTCTGGTATGGGTAATGGTTGTAACATCCCCTTAGACTTCTATCTCTCAGCTTTAACTTGCTGAAAAACCAAGCATCGAGATATATATTCAGCAACATCTCTTCATTTCATCCCACCAGAAGTACTCTTTCAGGTCCTTATACATCTTCATGCTTCCAGGATGAATAGAGAATGAAGAACTATGAGCCTCATCCAGTAGCTCCTTCTTTAATTCTGGTATGGGAGGAACACAAACCCGATTCCTAAACCTTATTATCCCATCACAATCAAGGTTGAATTCAGGAACATTTCTCACCTTCTTTTGTAACTCTACATATTCTTTTTGTGCCTCTTTAATCCTCACATGAATAGATGGTTGAACATTCATTTGAGAAAGATAAGATATCTCCCCTTTCATTATAATTCCAAGATCCATCCTTTGTAAATCCATAAATATTGGATCTTTTTTGATCCTCATCATGGATAAGCTAGCATGGTCTTGTCGACTTAATGCATCAGCCACCTTGTTTGATTTCCTAGGGTGATAATGAATTGAGCAGCCGTAATCCTTAATTAACTTCAACCATCTTCTTTGGAACATATTCAGCTTCTTTTGTGTGAAAATATACTTTAAACTTTTATGATCATTATAAATATCACACCTTTCACCATAAAGATAATGCCTCCATATTTTTAATGCAAAGATTATCGTGACTAACTCCAAATCATGAGTTGGGTAATTTTGCTCATGGATTTTCAACTGTCGTGAGGCATAAGCTATCACCATATCATTTTGCATGAGAACACACCCCAGTCCCTTCTTGGATGCATCACTATAGATCACAAACCTTTCTCCACTACAAGGCAGTGTGAGCACAGGTGCACTGGATAGCCTTCTTTTTAACTCCTTGAAATTATATTCACACTCCTATGTCCAAATGAACTTAACTCCTTTTCATTTCAACCTGGTGAGTGTATTAGATAACCTTGAAAAATCTTTCACAAAACGCCGATAATATCCAGCTAAGCCAAGAAAACTTTGGATCTCAGTTACTTTTTTTGGTCTCGACCATCTTTCTATAACCTCTATTTTTTCTAGATCCACAGATATCCCCTCTTTTGAGATTATGTGACCCAAAAATGAAACTTTTTGAAGCCAAAATTCACACATGGTAAATTTGGCATAAAGATTATACTTTCTCAGGGTCTTCAATACAATTCTTAAGTGATCTTCATGTTATTCATTGCTCTTTGAATAGATAAGAATATCTTCTATAAAGACTACCACAAATTTATCAAGATAGTCTATAAAGACTCTATTCATTAGATCCATAAAGATATCAGGGGAATTAGTAAGACCAAATAGAATCACTATAAATTCATAGTGTCCATACCTTGTATGGAAATCCGTCTTTGGTATATCCTCCCTTTTGATCCTTAATTGATGATACCCTGAACAAAGATCAATCTTGGAAAAGTATTGAGCTTCGCATAGTTGGTAAAATAAGTCATCAATGCATGGGAGAGGATATTTTTTCTTGATAGTGATCTTGTTAAGTTCTCGATAATCAATGCAGAGTCTCATTGATCCATCTTTATTCATAATAAACAGAACAGGTGCTCCCCAAGGTGACGCACTAGGGAATATGAATCCTTTATCAAGATTCTCTTGGATTTTCTTCTTCAATTCCTGCAACTAAATTGGGGCCATTCTATAAGGTGTCTTTGAAATAGGCATAGCACCCAGTATGAGTTCTATTGAAAACTCAACTTCACGATTTGGTGGAAGACCTAGAAATTCCTCTGGAAAGACATCATCAAACTCCCATACAATGGGTGTATTCTTAATCATGAGTTTCTCACCAACCATTTGAGATAAATAACCTTCATTTAGTGGAATCAAGACCCATAAGATGGAAGAAATTTCCACTGGAAGGTCATGTTCATCCTTGCATTGATAGATGATCATAGATTGATCCAGAATATGAAATGTGACTTCCCTTATTTTCCAATTGATATGATCTCCATATAAAGAAAGCCAATCCATGCCAAGAATCACATTAAATTCCACTATAGGAAGGATCACAAGATTTGCAGGAAGCACTTTCCCACAAACTTCAATCGGAGAAGAATTGTAAAATTTTGATGCGATCGTTGTGCCATTAGGAGTTGTCACAGCTAACTCAACATCTAATTATTCAGGTAATATGGAGATACCCTTAGAAAATTCTTCAGAAATAAAAGAGTGGGTGGATCCAGAATCAAATAAAACATTTTCTACTTTAGAGTGGATGGTAAGTGTACCTTTAACCACTTCTTTATCTTACTCCACATCACCAATAGTAATTTCATGTGACTTTCCTTTGTCTTTGGCCTTAAGAGTTTTTTGATGTCGATCATCATCAACAACCCTTGGATTTGGGCATTGATTGGCATAATGCCCCATCTCCTTGCACTTGAAACATTGAATTGTTAGAGGTTCATTCTTTGTATCCCTTTCTTTTTTCGCATCATTAGACATCTTCTTCCCATTATTTCGGCATTCAATTGCCCGATGACCTTGTTTTCCACACTTAAAACATTTTCTTGTCCCTTTAAGACAATTCCCTCCATGTTTCTTTCCACAATTTGAGCATAAAGGAAAACTCCTCTTCTTTTCAGTGTGGTCTTTAGATTTTCCTTTGAATTCCATTTTCCTCTTCTTGTCAAACCCATATGACTGATGGGTTACTCCAATCTCTATCTCAACATTGAGAGCACATTAAATAATTTCCTTGTATCTATTTAACTCCCTTATGGATAACTCCCTTCGAAGACTTTTTTTTAAGCCACTAAAGAATCGATCGATTTTACTCTCAGGTTGGATAATAATTCCGGAAGCGTACCTTGCAAGTCTTGTAAAATTTACTTCATAGGTACCAACAAATTCATCATCCTTTTGCTTCAGTTCAAGAAAATCTTTCTCCATATTTGTTCAAAGAACATGAGGGAAGTACTTATTGAAGAATAAGTTCTTGAACTCGACCCATTCAATGGAATCAATTTCATCTCTTTGCCTCGTATTCTTGATAAGATTCCACCATTGATCAGCTTCACCTTCCAAACGATATACTGCTAAGATGACTTTATCATGCTCAGAACATTGAAGGACTGAAAATATATTTTCAGTGGTATTAATCCATTGTTCATCCATTAATGGATCAGAAGACCCGCTGAATGAAGGTGGACGCTTCCTCATGAAGGATTCAACAAAATTTTGCTCCTTCCTTTGCTCGTTTGGAAGTTCTGCATGATTCATAGCTTGAGAAAGTTGTGTGAGCATGGCTACAAGATTTTTAATTCCAGCTCCCATAACGTTTGGTTGCTCAAGCGGACAATCAATACATTGTTCGTCGCATTCATTATTAACACGGTTCCTTCAGGTTCCAGCCATTGACTAAAACCAAGAAGCATAGTGTGAGAAACACTAATTACAATAGGAAAACCACATAATCAGTAATAAAATTTCACACTTTAGGTATTATCATAGGTTATTCATGGCCATTTCTAAAACACTAAGATTATGTTCTATGATTAGACATATCCTTAGGGTTCTTACTAAGGTTTTCACGTCCTAGTTTCCAAAGGTTGACTATACCTTTCCTCTAATACCAACTATAACGACTCATACTTTACATACATTATTATTACATAATAATTGAAGCATAATTATTACAACATATAACAAAACCCTGATAGGACCGTATAGGTATAGTGTCTTTAGAAACTGGGAAACATAAACAACTGGTTCATAAATCATCTACATTTTCTCCCATTTATTTCATCATATCTAGAGTCCCTTTTGGCATATACTACTTAAGACCCTTCTTCCTAGCCTTGGGAAAAGAAAACATACAAAAGGATGAGCTCAAATGCTCAGTAAAGGTAAACAAAAGAAATATCAATCATATCATATTCATAAGAACATAAAATTTTGAAAATCTTAACCTACAAAAGAGATCATAATATCATAACATGGGATAAATCATAGTAGTGAAATGTAATCCCAACAATCATAACTTAAAACATGAAACTTTGTGGCATACATACATAATCATAGAAAATAATTTCATATTATTCAGGACTCATTTCCAAGACTATCATAGCAGACAAAGTCCACTACTGAACTAAGTTCACTCCTTGTTCCAGTCCTGTGTCACTGAACCGGATTAACTTCTCGTTCCAGCCATGTCTATCTCATGAGATATAAATCTTTACCCAATAAATTGTAGAGAGATATAGGTCCCACACATCTCATAATGAAACCATTATTATGTGTGCCACAAGATCATAAATTATACATCATAGCATAACCCATGTAATAAAAATGGGATTCTTAAACATCATGCCATCATAACATAATCCATATAAGATAAAAGGACATCATAAAAATAATTCCATAATAACATAATCAAATAAATGTAAAAATAGGGATAGAAACATAACCCTATATTATCTTATATGGAAAATAATTTTCATAAAACTCTTGAACCCCATTCTTGAGGAAAATATCCTTTCTACTTCAAAAATAGTTTTCCTTTATTAACATGTCATACAATTTTAAACTAAAAGAATTTGATTAAAAATAAACTTTAAAACTTGTAAAGGAAGATTCATGGAAATAATTTTCTATGAAATCATAAAAATCCATTCATGTCGTATAAATTAAAAAAAAACATTTTTCTCGTACTTTGGCCGGAAAAGTCAAAAAAGTACCTTGTACTAAAAATAACAAAAGATTCTTTTCATATCTTTTACTAAAAACTCACCAATGGGTAAAATTGGATTTAAAAAATTATAGGAGGATAGAAATAATATTACATATTGATGAAACATGTATGTGGATGATAAATATGCCTCAGTAAATACTGAAGTATAAACAATCTCAGATAAAAATTGAGATTCCGAGATTTTCCCTTACCTTAGGTCTGATATGCTTTGTATGTATCCGAACCTCCTGTATAATGATTTAAAAAATTTCATTGACTTATTCCAGAATCATATTCATTGTTATGATATCATATATGGTCATATTCTTATCTTCTTATTAGTAATATTTCATTATTACTTGTTATTCGGGTGTTTATTGCTTATGTGTGTTTTGTCGAATAAATTCTTCTTCCTATTTTTAGGTTATAGATACATCATTTATAAAATGGTATTTTTATAATATATATCATATTTATTCATTAAATTCATTTATATAATCATGGTTTAATGAATATTATGTAGAACAAATCACATCGCACTGTGGATACGGTAAGCCATATGTATGCACGAGCGACGATATCGTTCCCATGATTGTGGAAATGTATTGAAGTGTATGGTGTATAATATTTTAGAATAAATATCACTTTAAAATAATCATATATATTTATTTCTTACATTCTTATACCCATCCAGGTAAGGTGGTGGTGGAAAAACAGATTACACCACGGCATGGAGATGGTATTCCGTACGTACGCACGCGCGGTGATTTCGTTTTCTGTAGGATGGATCAAAGGTGAAAAACGGTTGTTTAATATTTATAATAACATATCAGTATATGAGTGATACTTATGTTATTACTTTATTATGAAGAAACAAAAGAAGAGGAAGTAGAAGAAGAAATGAATTTGAAAGAATCGGTAAAGGATATTACCTCTTCTTCGACACGCCTCTTTGAAACCTCCTCTTAGGATACTAAAATTGGTCTTTGAAGAATACCAGGACCTCTATTATGTTTCTAGGGAAGTTGAGAAGGTAAATGGTTAGGGTTTTGATGAGCTTGAAGGCACAATTTTGTGTAAAGAGGAGAGGGAGGAGGTTCCCTTTTATAAGGGAGGAGAGGGGCACCTTTGGAAACATAAGAAATATTAATTTATAATAAATCCAAAACCCACTTAAAAACCTCCAAAAATTACTCAAATCCATAGATTAGATGATATAGGGTTGTAATATCATCAACCAATAAAATTTAGACAAGTTAGGAATTTATTTTAAACATTATCAACTTGATTTATCCTTATTTAATCTATTTAATTTTATTTGTGGTAATAATATTCTAAATTTTAAATCATTATAAATAATTACTTATATGTTGTGAATTGTCCATAATTGTATACTATACTACATTTTAGATCATATAAATTTTAATTTATAATTTTTAAATATTTTTGTGATTTTTAAACAATTTTATAATATGTAATTTTTATAAAATAACAATAGTGTCAATTTTAACACTATTCATTTATTTGAATTTAAATAAAATATACACAGAACATATGTTCGAACTAAAAGATTTAATATATTAATAAAATATATTTATTATCTATAAAATTAGTGGATCACATTAAATAGTTCATATAATATTTATTTTAATACTTTTAAAATCATTTATTTGATATTTCAATCAATAAAATAATTTCAACATCACTATTGTGTCATAATTAATGATAATTATTTAATACCTAAGAATTATAAATAAATTCATATGATGTATATAGTTTTATTAGATTTTTGGGGACTATTTATATCCGAAGTTTTATGAATTTTATCAATAAAATAAAATTATTACACTTATAAGATTTAAGAGGGTGACATGTTGTCACTTTCTTTGGTTTTAATAATAATAATATTATTTTATGGTCAAAAGTACATTAAATGAATATAGTATGACCCTTAGATGATATGGGTCGACTTTTATTAATCCAATAGAATTTTGGAAAGTGTTAGGGTAATTTTATAATCTTATTTTTACCCTTAATTACCCGGTTTACCTTTAACTGCAGTAAATAAAAATTACCGTAGTTACTTTTCATAATATCAAAAAAAAAGTAACCTATTAGCATAATTTGGACCCAATGAATTCAAATATGGAAACCATTTTTCAAAATTCAAAACACAGAAGTTGCAGTAATTAATTTAAAATTAATCTCGTTGTTAAGAAAACAGGTTTTAAAAGTTAAAACATTGCCAAAGATTGAAATGCTTCTTACCTATGAATTCAATGTAAAATTAATGGTAATGACATAAATTATATTAAATGGTAAAATATATTCTATTTATACTTTAAAACCATTCAATATTATAATTTAACCATAAAAATTATTGCGATTAAGAAAGTTTTTTTTAATTAAAATATATCATGTTTTTACTATTCATTAATATATGAAAGTTATCAGAATAATATGAAAATTTTATCCAAAGTAAATTTTTATATCCTGATTCCAAAGAAGAATTTTATTTTTTCAAATTGAACTTATAAACATGTCAAAACTAGATTTAAAGTGGGTACGCCATCAGAAGTCGGTAAAACTACATTTTTTGAAAAATACTTATTTTACCCGAAAAAATTATTTTGTTCTCATACCATGTTCTAGAAAATGTGTAAGATGAATAATAATGTTATAAAATTCAAAATTTAGTTAATACTATTCATAACAGCTATTTTATATAATATTTTAATAACATATTGTTGTTTAGTGAAACTCGATATTGCGTACAACACACGCTATCGAGGAAGGTTGCTTTTACGTATAACGCAAACCAAGCTAGTGTTGTGTTTAGTGAAATATTCATTTGATGTTGCATATAACATAAGACAAAATATATATATCAGGGTGTTACAGGTACCCAAGTTCCATAAAGGCCTGATCAGGGTGTGAGTAAAACTCAGTAGGTCACCACCGACAAAATACTTCAAATAATAGGTCAATAAAAGATAAATTCATGGGTACTATGAATGAACATTTACCATTTATCATATTAAAAAATTAAAATATTAATAATTTAAATAATATGGCAGTAAACAACCACCAAAACCTAGGATCTGCAGTGACACTTAATATCAGTCTACACCTACTTCGTCCACTATTTATGAGTCTCTGATTATAGTAAAATTTGTGGATAACTGATTCCATGGTTGAATACCAAGGCAACCTCATAGAAATCTGATAGAATTAAAGTGGATCTACCGAGAATTCCCTCTCAACAAAGCCTATAGGTAATCCAAGGGATGGTTGACCCTTATAATTACACTGATCAAAACAACAATTATGAACTCAAAGAACCATCCTTAACATTTAGAAACATGGCCTAATGGAAATCCTCAACCTAAACCTGAGGTGTTTCTCCCCAAGGAAATAAAGTCAAATCTAGTTAGATCATCTTATGGCATTCGTGAAGGTTCCCTGAAAGAATCTACAACACTAATCTATGAAATTTGATCAATATAGAAATTACCCAAAACTTCAAAGTCATGTGATAAAAAAATGGATATAACATTAACATAAAAACTTTTTAGTATAGTAAAAATATTTATATAATCATGTTAAGATGGTTATATAAGGGTTGGAGGAGGTTTAAGGAGAAAGAAATGTGGAAATTTTCGGTAAGAACATATAACTCTTCTTTGGGCTTCTTCCATTAAAAAACACCTTAAGGATTCTTGGATGGGTATTTTGGGAAGACCAAAACTTCAAGTTCATGTATAAGGATGTTTTGAGGGTATTTAGGTAGAACTTAGTTGACCTAAAGGTCTCAATAAGTGTGAGAAATAGATTATAGGTGGTTCCCTTTTATAAGGAAGGGGAGTGGAACACTTGTAAATATTAAGAACATTAAAATATAATAAAAGTCATTATCATGGGAAAGTGGATCCAAATTGGATCGATTTAAAATATTATATTATATATGGTATAAATACTTTCAAAAAACAGTATTTATACAATTTTTTAGGTTATTTCAACACTTAATGTAACCCCTCGTTAATCTTTTTAACCTTTAGCGTAGTAAGGAATTTTTAACTTGGTTGTTATTCATTATGAAAAAAATGAAATTGAACGATTTAATAAATTTTGAAATTATAATTTAAAATATGGAAAATATTTTATCATATTCAATTCCTATAATTGGTTTAAAAATAAACCCATAATTCACAATGAAAATATTTTTTTAAAAAATCATTTTTTAAGAAAAAATGAATTTACCCAAATTCTTTTCCTAGTAATAATCATTAGATGAATGAAAATTTATTTCATTGAATATATAATCTAATCATTTCATTAAAACCATTCATAAATAGTGATTAATTTAATTTACTAAGATAAAGATACATTGTGCACATAAAAACAGCTTTCTGAAAAATAATTTTTTTCCTTAAAATGATTTTATCTTCACTTATAACCAATTGATAAACAATGTATGGGTGATTATTAATTATTTTACATTAAATAATAATTTATTTCATTAAAATAATAGTTCATTAGTGATAATGATACATAATTTATAGAAAAATATGATATCTTGAAAAATTGATACTTTAACATTAAATGATTTTATTATTAACTTTCCCAATTGAGTACTCATTTTACTTAGAATTGTTCAATACATTGGTATTAAGGAAATATTTTATTCATATATTTCATAACTTGGTTATTCCTATTAATACTCTCTAATATAATAGCAATGAAATATATAATATAATATTTCAATCGCAATTTATTTAAGTTTGGTGTTGTGTGTTAAACAAGATATCGAAGACATCAAATTTAATAAAGAGAAATATATAATAAAAAATATTGGGGTGTTACATTGTACCCCCTTATAAGAATTTTTCTCTTGAAATCATCTTATTCCAAGAAAAATAAATGAGGATACTTCTTTTCATCACATCCTCAGGTTCCCACATATCTTCCCCAAATTTATGGTTTCGCCATAAAACTTTGACCAAGTGAGTGGTCTTATTTCGAAACACTTTCTCTCTATGTCCCAGAATCTCCACTAATTTTTCATCATAAGAAAAATCATGCTCCATTGGTACAACCTATGAATCTAGTACATGTGAAGTATTGGGCATGAACTTCCTCATAAGAGATATATGGAACACATCGTGAACTTTGGATATGTTTGGTGGAAGTGCTAAGTGATAAGATTCAATCCGAATACAATCAAGAATATCAAAGGGGTGATATATATATGTCTTATATTTAATTTATATTTAAATACCATAACCTTATTCCATAGATATATTCAATAGAATACCTTTTCACCAACTTAAAACAATAGATATCACCGAATATTGTCAATATAGCTCTTTGGTAAACTCTAAGCTATCCTGATGTGTCATAGAATGTCTATAACCTTTTCTAACATTTTCTCAACTTGATCAGGTCCCAATATCTTTCTCTCTCTAACTTCATCCCATCATTTTGGAGTTCTATAATTTCTATCATAAAGGTATTAATAAGGATTTATCTAAATGCTCGAGTGAAAATTGTTAGTGTAAGAAAATTCTACCAGAGAAAGGTGTTGATCCCAACCACCTTTGAAATCCATAGAACAAGATCTCAGAATATCCTCTAGGGTTTGAATGGTACTCTCAAAATGACTATCTATATGAGGATGATAAGAACTACTAAAACTCAACTCTGTATCTATATATTTCTGAAGACTTCACTAGAACTTCAATTTAAACCTCATATCCTGGTCAAATACAATAGAATGTGGTACTTCATTCCATATTACCACTTACTTAATGTATCTTCTAGAAATCTATTCAAGTGATAAATATTCTCTAATAGCAATAAAATTCACTGATTTCATAAGGAAAATGACTACAACCCAAATGGTGTTATGACCTTTGGATGTTTTGGAGAGTCTGATGATGAAATCCATAGTGATGTTTTCCCACACAAACTAATCATGCAGCTCGGCTCATTCTTCCATGAGTAGCATCACATCCAAACTAGGGTTGTGCACCTAAACCACTGACCACGCTCATGTCTAGGTCAACATTAATTAATTGAGAGTATCCTTAGTACTCCTATTCAAAATCAGGCACTTCCCCAGTGTCATGTTCAATCACATGGCCACCTATCACCCAACATCATTCTGAAATAGCAATTTCCTAACCCTGCTCTCACCAAAATTCTAGAAGCATGCGTCAAACTTGATAGAGTGAGGCTCCTGATCAATCCTTACTTATACCTCTAAATTTTATATTGAGCACTAGTTCCTAGGTTCTTTCACATTTAAACCTATCCAAAGCATCACCTTTCCCATATCATACACCTAGTCACACATCACATGCAGAAATCTAATACCCAAACATCACTTCAATTTCATCTCGACAACAGGTAATCACTCCCATATTTTCCTATCTCACTAAAACCCAAGGTTCGCACACCCTATTGAGACCAACTTATAGAACCCAACTCATCATTCCATGAGTCGAGTGTTACCAATTATAGGATCACCTGCCTAACCAGAAAATAGACCATTCTCCTAGAATATAAATTCCACTAACTAAAGGCATCCTAAATGCTCTCTAATAATAGGCATAAAATTGTGCACATAATAAGGCCAAGCGCACAACCACCCATATTTCCAGGTGCTATTTCCAGAACCCAAAACTGTTTACCTATGTCTACACTGCATACCCAAAAGAACATCCATAACTATCAACACCAAGCATATGAATGGTCCTACCATTTGAAACCAACCTAGACACAAGTCCCTATATGGAAAACACTATATATAACATTGCGTATATTTTAAATAACCAACCCCCCTTATTACTAGTAAATTATGTAACATAGGAAGATATAAATCAGATAGATATAATCACTAGTCAGAATAAATCATAGACAGTCCATACATCAACCAAGGAAAACATATATATCAACCAATCACACACAAGGAACAAATAAATCATGGGAAGCATAATGATGAAATAAAAATCCAATATGCCTAGCACGATTCATGGACACATGCCCACTATATTTCCATATTGGGATAAGAGAGAAAATCCCATAATCCCATAACATCACAAATCAAGTACCTCACACAAGGTGAAAACCAAATACAACTGTAATAAGAAAAATCCAAAAACAGCAAGTCCAATCCTTGGAAACTTAGGTTTTCTCATGTGTGTGGGTTGATCACTCTTGGGAATGAGTTCATTAATAAGTTTCAACACACTCTTATCCTCATTTACACCCTTACAAAATAGTAATAAAAAAATAAAAATACCAGTGATGCATTTTTTTAGAGCCCCACCCTAAAAGCCACTAAATCGGTGCCCCAATAATGTGTGTAGAATTTTCTCAAGAGTACCTCCCTTAATTATAGAGGCTTTAAATTAGCAGTGAAAGTTAATGAGGATATTATGGAGAGACTATACCTTATATTAAATGTATATGTAGTAGGATTAATAATAAATATAATAAACCAGGTCATATAAACATCATAGATAAGGTAGGTCAAGTTCCAAAAATAACTATAGTATCAAAATTATACAATAATGAGTAAGTTCATACAATCCCTAACTAATCCCTTATGTGGGGATCACATACAAGTATAAATCAAAACAAATAAAAATATAACTAAAACTCATCCCCAAACCAGTCTTGAGTCTTGGTTGGTTCTCATGTCTACATTCCATGCAAGACATTCCAAACCAAAGTAATCAACAACACCGGGTGTATAACCTTACCTAGACCTATAATATATAGTCTTTTACTCAGGTACCCAAGTTCCATAAAGGCCCGATCAGGATGTGAATAAAAATCAGTAGGCCACCACCGAAAAAATACCTAAAATAATTGGTCAATAAAAGATAAATTCATGGAACTATGAATGACCATTTACCATTTATCATATTAAAAAATTAAAAGATTAATAATTTAAATAATAAGGCAGTAAACAACCACCAAAGCCTAGGATCTGCAGTGACACTTAACATCAGTCTACACCTGCTTCATCCACTATTTATGAGTCTTTGATTATAGTAAAATTTATGGATAACTGATTCCATGGTTGAATACCAAGGAAACCTCATAGTAATCTAATAGAATTCAAGTGGCTCTACCGAGCATTCCCTCTCAACAAAGCCTATAGGTAATCCAAGGGATGGTTGACCCTTATAATTACACTGATCAAAACTACAAGTATGAACTCAAAGAACCATCCTTAACATTTAGAAACATGGCCTAATGAAAATCCTCAACCTACACCTGAGGTATTCCACCCTAAGGAAATAAAGTCAAATATAGGTAGATCATTATATGGCATTCATGACGGTTCCCTGAAAGAATCTATAACACTAATCTATGAAATTTGATCAATATAGAAATTACCCAAAACTTCAAAGTCATGAGATAAAAAAATGGATATAACATTAAAATAAAAACATTTTGGTATAGTAAAAATCTTTATATAATCATGTTAATATGTTTATATAAGGTTTGGAGTAGGTTTAAGGAGAAAGAAACATGGAAAATTTTGGTAAGAACGTATACCTTTTCATTGGGATTCTTCCATTAAAAAGAACCTTAAGGATTCTTGGATGGGTATTTTGGGAAGTCCAAAACTTCAAGGTCATGTATAATGATGTTTTGAGGGTATTTAGGTAGAACTTAGTTGACCTAAAGTTCTCAATAAGTGTGAGAAATATATTATAGGTGGTTCCCTTTTATAAGGGAGGGGAGTGGCACACTTGTAAATATTAAGAACATTAAAATATAATAAAGTCATTATCATGGGAAAGTGGCTCAAAAATTGGATAAATTTCAAATATTATATTATATATGGTATAAATACTTTGAAAAAACAATATTTATTCAATCTTTTAGGTTATTTCAACACTTAATGTAACCCCTCGTTAATCCTTTTAACCTTTAGCGTAGTAAGGAATTTTTAACTTGGTTGTTATTCATTATGAAAAAAATGAAATTGAACAATTTACTAAATTTGGAAATTATAATTTAAAATATGGAAAATATTTTATCATATTCAATTCCTATAATTGGATTAAAAATAAACCCATAAAGCACAATGAAAATATTTTAAAAAAAATGCATTTTTAAAGAATAAATGAATTTACCCAAATTCTTTGCCTATTAATCATCATTAGATGAATGAAAATTTATTTCATTGAATATATAATCTACTGATTTCATTAAAATCATTCATAAATAGTGATTAATTTAATTTACTAAGATAAAGATACATTTTGCACATAAAAACAGCTTTCGGAAAAATATTTTTTTGCCTTCAAATGATTTTATCTTCACTTCTAACCAATTGATAATCAATGTATGGGTGATTAATAATTTTTTTACATTGAATAATAATTTATCTCATTAAAATAATAGTTCATTAGTGATCATGATACATAATTTATAGAAAAATATGATATCTTGAAAAATAGATACTTTAACATTAAATGATTTTATTCTTAACTTTCCCAATTGAGTACTCATTTTCCTTAGAATTTTTCAATACATTGGTATTAAGGAAATATTTTATTCATATATTTCATAACTTGGCTAGTCCTATTCATACTCACTAATCCAATATCTATGAAATATATAATATAATATTTTAATCTCAATTTATTTAAGTTTGGTGTTGTGTGTTAAATAATCTATCGAAGGCATAAAATTTAATAAAGAGAAATATATAATAAAAAATATTGGGGTGTTACATTATAACCCCTTATAATAATTTTTCCCTCGATATCCTATTATTTCATGAAAAATAAATGAGGATACTTCTTTTCATCACATCCTTAGGTTCCCATATATCTTCCCCAAATTTATGGTTTCACTCAAAAAAATTTACCGAGTGGTCTTTTTTCGAAACACTTTCTCTCTATGACCCAGAATCTCCACTAATTTTTCATCATAATAAATATCATGATCTAGTGGTACAACCTATGAATCTAGTACATGTGAAGGATTAGGCATGAACTTTCTCATAAGAGATATATGGAACACATCATGAACTTGGGAGATGTTTGGTGGAAGTTCTAAGTGATAAGATTCAATCCTGATACGATCAAGAATATCAAAGGGGATGATATATACAGGTCTTAGATTTCACTTATTTTAAAATCTCATAACCTTATTCCCTATATATGTTCAATATAATTCCTTTTCACCAACTTCAAACTCTATATATCACCGAAGATTGTCAACATAGCTCTTTGGTCAACTCTAAGCTATCCTAATGTGTCATTGAATAGATATAACCTTATATTTCATTTCCTCGGCTAGCTCGAGTCTTAATATATTTCTCTCTCTAACTTCATCCCATCATGTTGGAGTTTTATACTTTCTAACATAAAGGTCTTAATAAGTATCTATCTAAATGCTTGAGTGAAAACTGTTAGTGTAAGAAAATTCTACAAGAGAAAGGTGTTGATCCCAACCACCTTTGAAATCTATAGAACAATATTTCAAAATATCATCTAGGGTTTGAATGGTACTCTCAAAATGACCATCTGTATGAGGATGATAAGAAGTACTAAAACTCAACTCTATGTCCATAACTTTCTGAAGACTTCCATAGAACTTAGAGTTAAACCTCATATCCTAATCAAATACAATAGAATGTGGTACTGCATGCCATCTTACTATTTCCTTAATGTATATCCTAGAAATCTATTCAAGTGGTAAATATTTTATAATAGAAAAAAAATTCATTGATTTCATAAGGCAACCTACTACAACCCAAATGATGTTATGACCTTTAGATGTTTTTGAGAGTCTGACAATGAAATCCATGGTGATGTTTTCCCATTTTCATTCTAGTATGGGTAATGGTTGTAACATCCCCTTAGACTTATGTCTCATAAACTTTACTTACTAAATTACCAAGCATTGAGATATATACTCTGCAATATCCTTTTTCATGTTGTCCAACCAGAAATACTCTTTTAGGTCTCTATACATCTTCTTACATCCAGGATGGATAGAGAAGATAAACTATGAGCCTCATCCAACCTCTCCTTCTCCAATTCTGGTATTTATTTGATGCATAAATGGTTCTTGAACCTTATTATTCCATCTCAATCATGTTTAAAATTAGAAACATTACTTACCTTCTTCTACATATCCACATCCTTATTTTATGCCTCTTTAATCCTCACATGGATGAATGGTTGAAAATTCATCTGAGAAAGATAGTATATGTCATCTTTCCTCATGATTTCAAGATATATTTTCTAAAAATCCATAATTATTGGATATCTTTAAATCCTCATCATAGAAAATGTAAGAACCCGGATCTTCTTTTCAGGTACGTTTTCCTTTTTCTGGAGTTTTTTTGAGAAAAATGAATTTTCTGGAAATTTCAGAAGTACACGCCATGTACTTTCTGAGTACATGTCGTGTACTCTTCCCCGGCTTGAAGCCGTGTGCTGGCCGTGTCTAGGCCACACACACTGTGTGTAAGGATGAGGTGGAGGCCGGTTATTTCAGAGTATGTAAAATTCAAAGTACACACCGTGTACTTTCTTTTTTTTTCATTAAACGGACCAGGGTTGCGTCTAACCCTCATATTCGTCTTCTTCTTCAGTTTTCGACCGTCCGAGAGCGACCGTACGGCCGAATCTTAGATGGAGTCCTACCTCACCATCCGTTCTCTGATTCAAGCACGGTCAGTTGTGTTGGAATCACAGCGGTGAGTTCTTCCTTCTTCTTGAGCCTTGTTTCTTGATTCCTCCTTGTTTTCAAGTTATCGTGGGATGAACCTTTTGTGCATTTTATCAGATCTACGTCATTCTAAGGGGAATATGTCATTGAGGTTCACGTATATCGATCTCCTAGGATCGAGGTAGGTGGTTTGTGACTTTTTGTAGAAATTCATTAAGTATTTTTTGCAAATTCCACCAATACCCTTGAATGGGGTATTGTGTGTTTCCTTTTTTGCCCTTGTTTCTTACCTATTTTTCTTGATTGCTTTAGTAGAGGTTATTGCTTTTGATTAGAGTATTTTTTTTTGTGCTCAGATTGCTTTGCCATGCTTGTTCTGCCTATTTGGCGTTTTTTCATTTTCCATGCCTAGTCGTAGGATAGTGGAACTGTTGTTTTATTATTGCTGCTGAGCCTTAGTTGATAGACAAGTAGTTCTTGAGGTTTACTTGGACGGTATACATGCACTGAGCATGTTTAGTTACTCAGGACTGTGAGAACCTGGGGTAGTAGACCAAAGGGAGAATTGAAGGAAGGGATTCTCCAGAGTGTCTTCTAATCACGATGTGAGACCAAGTGGAGAATTTATGGAAGGGCTTCTCCAGAGTGTCTTTTAATTACGACGCGAGCTATAGGGGGAATTGATGTTGAGTGCTTCCCCAGAGATCCTTTAGCACGATACGAGACTATAGGGGGAATTGACGATGAGTGCTTCCCTAGAGAGTCTGCTTATTTGCGTAGCTGTACCAGAGGGGTGAGACTGTGTGTGCTTACCAGAGGGTTGCTAGTACTTAGAGGTTGAACCATAGGGGTTATACTATGAGAGATACCTAGAGGGTTACCTATTTTCTTCTTGTTGTTGACTGCCTACTTCTGTGCTATACTTGTTAAAACTGTGGTTTGTAGCTGTTTGTGCTTTTCTGTTTACTACTTCTTGTTTTAGTACTGCCATGTATTCATTGACTGTTAGGCACAAATCTTTGGGTGATTAGCTACTGGGATTGTATCTCACACCCTGTTTGGTCCATGCTTTTGGTCCCAAGCAGACTATGTTGCTGTAGGTATAGATAAGGGCAAGCGCCCTTCTACTTCAGGATCTTGATTTCACCAGGAGATGGGGAGCATGGGATCGAGTCGTGGCTCGCGATGCTGAGGAGATTATTTTGTTTTTCTTTTTCACTTGGTTTCAGTTGTATTCAAGCACGTTTTTTTTTGCTGCTTCCCATAGATACTTGTACCTACTGCATTATTATCATCATTGTTATATATATGCGTTGCTTCCGCTGTTTGGTTTCTATTGTTATGCATGTTGGTTGCTGCTTCCGCTATTTATTGTTGTTTCTTACCTTGTATACCTTACCAAATGAGGGCATAGTTTCTCCACCGACTCACCAAGGCCCTCGTTTCTAGTCGGCAGCCTCTGGCGTTTGGGGAAACGCACTTGAGGTCATGTGGCGAACCGGGTACGGGGCACCAGTGGAGGGGCTTCGGACTCGGGACGTTACAAAGTGGTATTAGAGGAGTTCTTTTCTCTTGATTTACTGTTTGGAGACCTTAGTCAGGGATAGGAAGGATTCGGTACTTGGAATTAAGTTGTGCTCGGGAGTAGCTAACCCGTGTACAGGGAAAATCCATACTACCTCGCTAATTGTAGTTTTCTGGTTTTGAGATTTTATGGTTGGTATTTTTTCACCTAGAGTGATTCGTATGACTTGTGTGGTTATTGTTTTGATATTTTGGTTCTATTTCTGTCTCAACCCAGTAAGATGAGGGTATGCCATCTCATGCATCATATAGGCACTTGTAGAAATCACATGTCATGCATTCTTTCCATGCCATCTAGGGTTCATTAGCGATTGCATGCTGTTTTGATAGGCTCTGTCTAGATTATGCATGATGTTGTGATAGATTCTTGATAGACTCTCTGCTGTTGTGTTAGAAAACTGTTTGTTTTGTTCTTTGCTTAAAGTGAACGCTGAAGTTTGGTTCTTGAGGTGTTATGGGCCCTCACGGATCATAATTTGGCACCTTTTTCCCTTGTTTTTAGTGTTTCTGGAATTTTGCACAGTTTCTGAGCTACTGCCCAGAAAAACCCAGAATACACGGCGTGTACTTTTTGGGCACACGCCGTGTAGTTTTCAGGCCGTGTCACTGACTGTGTGAGCAGAAAACGGTGTCGTAGGAGTAACTTCGGGAACACGCTGTGTACCATTGGTACATGCCGTGTGAGTTCGGAGCCGTGTACCTGGTCGTGTCACTAACAACACGGGCTGGGGAAGCTCGGGTAGAACACGTCATGTCCGTAGGGAACACGCTGTGTAGTCCTGTCCAGGTACCCGGCCGTGTCACGAACAACACCGGCCGGCGTGACCTTCTTTTCCACACACCATGTAGTCTTGTCCAGGTACCCGACCGTGTCACAAACAACACGGGCCGGCATTACCTTCCTTTCCACACGCCGTGTTTGTTTGGAACACGCCATGTAGTCTTTCCCAGGCACCCGGCCATGTCACGAACAACACGGGACGCTATCGCCTTCGCCTATGCACTCCGTGCTTGTTCGGAGCACGCCGTGTAAGGTCCAGACGTGTAGACGGTCGTGTACTCAACAACACGGACCGCCAGAGCCTTGTCTAGTTCACGCCGTGTTTGTTTCGAACACGCCGTGTAGTCTCGGGTTGAGTCGGACCGTGTGGGTTAGCCGTGTAAGGAGACTCGGGCAGGGGAATAGTTTTCAAGTACACACCGTGTGTGGGGGTCAACACGCCGTGTAGTTTGTAGTGTACATGACTTGAGGGGCAGGAGTACACGCCCATGTGAGTGGTTTAAGAATACACGCTGTGTAGTTTTATACACGCTGTGTAGTCATGTTTTTGCAATCTTGTGTGTTTTTCTTCCCTTGTTCCCATTTTGTACTCTTGTGTTCTCTGTCCTTGTTTTCTTGATCCAAGGTGTGATTTTGATCTTTCAGAGTTATGCCTCTGAGACGTCCTCCGGTCGTACGTCTGTCGTCAGGTAGTGATCAGATGCCAGACAGGTCTGATCAGGGACTTCTTGTCGATCCCCCAGCCGAGCCATCCTTGGCACCGGTTTTTGTACCAGTTGCAGGCGCTGATGCGCAGTTTAGGGAAGGTTTTATGAGGATGATGTAGGCCTTCCAGGGAGCACCGCCTCCTGCCTCATCTATGTAAAACTTGATGCGGGTCTTTCAGCAGCAACATCCTCCCACGTTCTCGGAGGAGGGAGGACCTCAGGCTGCAGAGTCATGGCTGGAAGCCATGCTGACTATATTCGAGCATCTGGAGATGCCTCTGGAGAGGTGGGTCAAGCTCTCCACCTACATGCTCTGAGACACCGCCAAGAGGTGGTGGGACGTGATCTCACAGGCGGGTCAACAGCAGGCTATGGCTTGGGAGGACTTCCAGCGCATGTTCTACGACTACTTCTACCCGGAGACCCTGAGGGCCGATCGAGCCCGGGAGTTCATGAGCTTAGAGAAGGGTACTCTATCTGTCATGGAGTATTCCTCTCGTTTCACTGAGCTACATCATTTTACACCCCTTCGGGATGGGATTGGGGTGTTCTTGGCGAGGAATTTTGAGGATGGACTGAAGCGGGATATCCGCTCGCAGGTGAACATCTTCCAGCTAACTTCCATTACTTCCATCGTCAACCAGACACTGATTACGGAGCGCAATTTGAGAGACTCTGGAGCCACGAGTCAGGGCGGTTCTACTTCCAGAGCTAGCTTCCCTTCAGATAACAGCAAGAAGCAACATAGGGAGCCTACACACGGTGATGCGAGGAAGCGAGACGCATCATCAGGCAGCCAGGTGACATGCTACCAGTGTGGCTGGATAGGGCACACGAGGTCGCAGTGCCAGAGAGACCCCGTGGAGTGCCGATCTTACAGCATGATGGGTCACCTTCAGCATTTCTACCAGGTTTTTCCACAAGGAGCAGGTGACTGGGGTTCTTCCATGTCTCCTCGTTCAGGAGAATCCCCACCAGTCTCTCACCAGTCAGGGAACTGGAGTTCTTCCGGCTGTTCGGGCCAAGGTGGAGGTCGAGGCCGTGGCGGTCAGCCACCAGTCCCTCAACACCAGCAGGGAGGTTCACTTCAGAGTGGTAAGTCAGGGGTACAGGGCCGCGGTGCAGGCCAGTCTTTCGCCGTGGAGCAGACTTATCATGAGCAGGATCCCGGCCCTTCTACTGTTCGAGGTACGATTTTAGTAGCCTTAGTTTTATCTTCATCCCTTTTCGATACTACTGCTACGCATAGTTTTATCTCTGTTGCCGTTGTGGAGATCCTTGGACTCTGCATCTTTTCTTCTACTGACTCATTGACACTAGACACACATTTGGGAATGAGGACATCTAGTGTACGTCAGTGTAGAGAGTTCCCTCTCGAGGTTTCATGGTATCACTTATTATGGGATCTCTATATCCTAGAGATGACATGCTATGATGTCATCCTTTCCATGGACTGGTTGATTCCCTTCCAGGAATTCGTTGACTGTTATCATCACAGAGTCAGTTTCATTTCACCAGAAGGTGAATCTTTCCTTTATAGAGGTGAATGGGACGTTCGGGTGAGTCAGGCGGGACTCGAACATCTTGGGCTAGGAGGGGTAACATCCCAGATTGCTAGTCTTTATCTGGATGATTAGGGGACTCCATAGTTGTACTTTCCTCCAGTGTTGGATCACTTCAGGGATGTCTTTTTAGAAAACTTTTCAGGGTTGCCTCTGGAGCGTGAGGTAGACTTCTCTATTGAGCTCGTTCCAAGAGCGACACCGGTGTCCATTCCTCCCTATAGAATGGCTACACCTGAGTTGCAGGATCTCAAGAAGCAGTTGGAGGAGCTACAGGCTAAGGGTTACATCCGACCCAGTACTTATCCTTGGGGTTCGCCTATCCTGTTTGCAAAGAAGGCAGACGGTACCCTTCGGCTTTGTGTGGATTATCGGAAGCTGAACTAGTTGATGGTCAAGAACCGATATCCTTTGCTGAGGATTGATGACCTTTTAGATCAGCTTCGAGGAGCTCGGGTGTTCTCGAAGATATACTTGAGGTCCGGTTATCATCAATTGCGCATTAGACCATCAGATATACCTCTGACAGCCTTTAGGAGCACGTACGGTCTTTACGAGTATACAGTCATGCCGTTCGGTCTCACGAACGCCCCTGCAGTTTTCATGGCACTGATGAACCGAGTGTTCCATCCTTAATTGGACTCCTTCATCGTGGTCTTCGTGGAAGATATCTTGGTGTACTCTCACACTCGACATGACCATGCCACACATCTTGAGATCGTTCTGAGTACACTGAGAGAGCATCGGCTTTATGCTAAACTCTTAAAGTGCCACTTCTAGATGGATCAGATTCACTTCTTGGGTCATGTCATCTCAGAGGAAGGAGTATCTTTGGACCTAGATAAAGTGAGAGTTGTATTTTCCTAGGAGCAGTCGAAGAACGTTTTTGAGGTGTGGAGCTTCATAGGGCTGGCTGGATACTACAGACGCTTCATTCGGGACTTTTCCCATTTAGCAGCACCCTTGAAAGGTCTGACCAAGAAGGGGGCGAAGTTCTTATGGTCAGATTCTTGTGAGTCAGCCTTTCAGGAGCAGAAAGGGAGGTTGACGTCAGCACCGATACTAGTCTTGCCAAAGCCAGGCAAGAGCTGCACTATTTACTGTGATGCTTCAGGTATCGGGCTGGGAGTTGTGCTTATGCAGGGAGATGGAGTCGTTACGTATGGGTCTTGGTAGATGAGGCCACATGAGAGGAACTACCCTACACACGATCTGGAGTTGGCAGCTATTTTTCATGCCTTGTGCTGTTGGAGGCACTATCTTCTGGGAGAGCACTTTGTGGTCTTCACTGACCATAAGAGTCTCAAGTATAACTTCACTCAATGTGATCTGAATCTGAGGCAGCGCAGGTGGGTTGAGTATCTACAGTCTTTTGACTTCGATCTTTCCTATACGCCGGGAAAGGGCAACACCGTTGTAGATGCGTTGAGCAGGAGAACTCAGATTCAGACAGTTAAGGAGGCTAGTAGTGAGTGGTAGTTGATGGCTCTGTTCTTTGAGATGCATCTAGAGGTGCACGACAGACGGGGATAGACTTTTCTATCTTCTATAGGCGTTACCTCCACGCTACTAGATCGGGTACAGATGAGGCAGCTATCAGACTCAGAAGGCTTAGTCCTACCGGAGAGTGTGTCAGGAGAGGACCCTCTTCCTAGATGGATAGTGGTCGAGGATGAGATCTTTCATTTCCAAGGATTCGTATGGGTGCCAGTAGACATACGTGAGGAGATGATGCGGGATTTTCATTCCTCAGTTTGGGCAGTTCATCCTGGCGTCACCAAGATGTATCAGGATCTTCATCACCAGTATGGGTGGCCAGGTATGAAGAAGGATGTTTCTGGTTTTTTCATGATATGTTCTACTTGTCAGCAGGTGAAAGCAGAGCATCAGCGACTAGCAGGCCTCTTACAGAAGTTACCCATTCTGAAGTGTAAGTGGAACGATGTTGCGATGGACTTCGTGACTGGGTTGTTGAGGTCACTGAAGGGAACGATGTTGTTTGGGTTGTCATTGACAGACTTATGAAGGTTGCTCACTTCTTGCCGATCAAGGAGACCTTTAGTGTCAATGATCTGGGATGACTTTACATCAGAGATATTGTGCATCTTCATGGAGTTTCGTGCTCTATTGTTTCAGACAGAGATGCACGCTTTACCTCTCGATTCTGGAAGGGACTTCAGAAGGCCTTGGGTACACAGGTACTTTTGAGTACAGCATACCATCCCCAGACTGATAGCCAGTCCAAGCGCACGATCCAAGTGCTTGAGGATATGCTCCGGGCTTGCATCCTTGACTTTAGTGGTTCTTGGGAGAAGCATATTCCTCTGGTGGAGTTCTCCTAAAACAATAGTTTCTAGGAAACCATTCAGATGGCGCCATACGAGGCTTTGTACGGTAGGCCATGCTGATCACCCTTATGCTGGCTGGAGGCAGAAGAGGCATCTTTGTTGGGACCTCGTCTTGTTCAGGAGACTTCAGAGCAGATAGAGCTGATTCAGAAGAGGGTGGCTACAGCGTAGTCTCGATAAAAGTCTTATGCTGATCAGCAGAGACGACCTCTGGAGTTCGAGGTCGGTGATCGGGTTTTCCTAAGTTTCGCACCTAGGTTGGGACACAAAAGGATTCGGAGACAGGGTAAGCTTTCGCCGCGGTACGTCGGGCCGTTTGAGGTTTTGGAGAGAGTGGGGCTGGTCGCCTATCGGTTGTGGCTACCTCAGAGGTATCGGGCCATGCACAACGTCTTCCACGTCTCTCAGCTCCGACGTTACTTTTCATACCCTTCTCACGTCTTTCATCCCGAGGAAGTCAAGCTTGAAGCGGATGCGTCGTTCGAGGAGCATCCTATCCGGATTGTCGATCGTAGTGCGAAGGTTCTCCACGGGTGGTCTGTTCCTTTGTCACGAGTGCTATGGCAGCACGGGCGAGTACAGGACGAGACCTGGGAGAGGGAGGCCAATGTACGATCGCAGTGGCTGGAGCTGTTCGGGGTTTCTTCTTCTCCGACTCATTAGGGAAATTCGGGGACGAATTTCTTTAAGGGGGGAAGTTTGTAAGAACCTGGATCTTCTTTTCAGGTATGTTTTCCTTTTTCTGGAGTTTTTTTGAGAAAAATGAATTTTCTGGAAATTTCAGAAGTACATGCCATGTACTTTCTGAGTACATGCCGTGTACTCTTCCCCAGCTCGAAGCCGTGTGCTGGCCATGTCCGGGCCACACACACTGTGTGTAAGGCTGAGGTGAAGGCCGGTTATTTCAGAGTATGAAAAATTCGAAGTACATGCCGTTTACTTTCTTTTTTTTCATTAAATGGACTGGGGTCACGTCTAACCCTCATATTCATCTCCTTCTTCAGTTTTCGACGGTCCGAGAGATACCGTACGGACGGATCTTCGACGGAGTCCTACCTCACCGTCTGTTCTCTGATTCGAGCATGGTCAGTTGCGTTGGAATCGCAGCGGTGAGTTCTTCCTTCTTATTGATCCATGTTTCTTGATTCCTCCTTCTTTCAAGTTATCATGGGATGAACTTTTTGTGCTTTTTCTTAGATCTACATCGTTTTAAGGGGAATATGTCATCGAGGTTCACGTATATCGATCTCCTAGGATCGAGGTAGGTGGTTTGTGCCTTTCTGTAGAAAGTCTGAGTATTTTGTGCAAATTCCACCAATACCCTTGAACGGGGTATTGTGTGTTTCCTGTTTTGCCCTTGTTTTTTGCCTGCTTTTCTTGATTGCTTTAGTAGAGGTTATTGCTTGTGATTAGATTATTTTTGTTTGTGCTCAGATTGCTTTGCCATGCTTGTTCTGCCTGTTTGGCATTTTGCCAGTTGCCATGCCTAGTCGTAGGATAGTGGAACTGTTGTTTTATTATTTCTACTGAGCCTTAGTTGATAGCCAAGTAGTTCTTGAGGTTTACTTGGATGGTATACACGTGCTGATCATATTTAGTTACTCGGGACTGTGAGAACCTGTAGTAGTAGACCAAAGGGAGAATTGATGGAAGGGCTTCTCCAGAGTGTCTTTTAATCACGATACGAGACCAAGTGGAGAATTGACGGAAGGGATTATCCAGAGTGTCTTTTAATTACGACGTGGGCTATAGGGGGAATTGACATTGAGTGTTTCCCCAGAGAGCCTTTAGCACGATACGACACTATAGGGGGAATTGACAGTGAGTGCTTCCCCAGAGATTCTGCTTATTTGCGTAGCTGTACCAGAGGGGTGAGACTGTGTGTGCTTACCAGAGGGTTGCTAGTACTTAGAGGTTGAACCATAGGGGTTAGACTATGAGAGCTACCCAGAGGGTTACCTATTTTCTTCTTGTTGTTGACTGCCTACTTGTGTGCTATACTTGTTAGAACTGTGGTTTGTAGCTATTTGTGCTTTTCTGTTTACTGCTTCTTGTTTTAGTACTGCCATGTATTCATTGACTGTTAGGCACAAATCTTTGGGTGATTGCCTACTGGGATTGTATCTCACACCCTATTTGGGCTATGATTTTGGGCCCATGAAGACTATGTTTTTGCAGGTATAGATAAGGGCAAGCGCCCTTCTACTTCAGGATCTTGATTGCACCAGGAGCTGGGGATCATGGGAACGAGCCGTGGATCGCGATGCTGAGGAGATTATTTTGTTTTTCTTTTGCACTTGGTTTTAGTTGTATTCCAGCACGGTGTTGTGTTTCCTGCTTCCCATAGATACTTGTACCTACTGCATTATTATCATCATTGTTATATATCTGCATTGCTTCCACTGTTTGGTTTCTGTTGTTATGCATTTTGGTTGTTACTTCCACTGTTTATTGTTGTTTCTTACCTTGTATACCTTACTGAATGAGGGCATAGTTTCCCCACTGACTCACCAAGGCCCTCGCTGCTAGTCGGCAGCCTCTGGCATTCGTGGAAATGCGCTTGAGGTCATGTGGCGAACCGGGTACGGGGCACTAGTGGAGGGGCTCCGGACTCAGGACGGTACAGAAAATATAGCTTGGTTATTTCTACTCAGAGCATCAGTCACCTTTTTCTCCTTCCTTGGGTGGTAATGTATAGAGTAGTCATAATCTTAATCAACTCCAACCATATCTTTTAGTGAATATTCAACACTTTCTATGTTTATATATACTTCAATATTTTATTATTAGTATATATATCACACCTTTAACTATAAAGATAATGCCTCTATATTTTCAATGAAAAAAATTATTACTTCTAAATCCAAATCATGAGTTGGGTAATTTTTATCATGAATATTTAATTAGCATGAGGCGATCTATCACCATATAATTTTGTATAAGAACACATCCTTGAACCTTCTTTAATACATAATTATATATCATAAAACCTTATCCATTATAGGGTAGTGTGAGAATAGTTACACTGAACAACCTTTGGCTCCCTGAAATTTTCTTCACATTAATATATCCAAAGGAACTTAGCTCCCTTATGAGTTAATTGGGGGAGAGGATTAGACAGTCATGATAAATTCCTAAAAAAGCATCAATAATATCCCTCCAATCAAAGAAAACTACAGATATTGGTTATCGTGGTTGATCTAGGCCATTGCCCAATAAATTTTATCTTTGAATGATCCACTGATATACCCTCACTTGAGATTGTATAACCCAAGAATAAAAATTTATGTATCCAAAATTCACACTTGGTAAATTTGGCATACAACGTCTCCTTCCTCAGGGTCTTTAGCATAATCCTCAAATGATCTTCATGATCTTCCTTTCTATTAGAATATATAAGAATATCTTTTATAATTACTACCAAAAACTAATCAAGGTAAATTTCAGACACTATTCATTAAATTCATGAAGATAGAAAGGGAATTGGTATGTAAAAATGGAATCACTATGAATTCATGGTGTTCATACCTCATACAAAAGGTTTTCTTGGGTATATCATCCTTTATTTACCCTCATCTGATGATATCTAGATCTAAGTTCATTCTTGGAAAAATATTGATCTACTCATAATTGATCAAACGGATCATTAATACAGGGTAGAGGATACTTATTCTTAATAGTGATCTTGTTAAGTTCCTGATAATCAATGCAAAGATGCATTGACCCATCTTTCTTCTTTACAAAAAGAATAGGTGCACCTCATGGTGAATTATTAGTTCGAATGAATCCCTTATCTAGATTCTCCTAGGGGTTTCTTCTTCAATTCCTACAACTCAATCAAGGTTATTCTATAATGAGTCTTCAGAATAGTCATAACACTGGATATGAGTTCTATTGGAAACCCTACTTCACGATTCAAAGGAAGACCAAAAAATTCCTCAGGAAATACATCAACATACTCTTGAACAATAGATGTATCACCAATGTTTATTTTCTCCCTAACCATTTGAGTTAAATATACCTCAATAATAGGTATTAAGTTCCATGTAATGTAAGTAATTTCTATTAGAGGTATATACACATCCTGGTACTGATAAAAGATCATAGGTTGATTCGAGATATCAAAGGTGACTTCCGTTCCTCAAAAATCGATATAGGATATATACTAAGAGTGTCAATACATAACCAAAATCACATCAAATTAAACTATAGGAAGAATGATAGGATTTATAGGGGGAACATTCCCAAAAAAATCTATTGTATATGAGTTATAAACTTGAAATATGATCATCATACCATTATGAGTTTTCATTAATAATTCAATGTATAACTATTTAGATGGGGATGTGATACCCTTATAAGATTATCCATATATAAAATAGTGGGTAGAAAAAAATAATACATTTTCAATTCTAGAGTGGATTATAAGTGTACCTTTCACCACATCATTCTCTAGACCCACTTCATCTGTTGTGATAGCATAGGCTTCCCCTTTATCCTTTTTCTTATGGGATTATTAAGGCCTATTATCCTTGTTAACTCTTAGATTAGGGCATTTATTTACATAATACCCAATCTACTTTCATATGAAATATTGAACTTAATCAGTTGAATCATTCTTCTCCTCTATTGAATTTATTAAACTCTTCATCCCTCGTCAGCAATCAATCACTCAATGACCACCCTTTACACACTTTAAGAATTTTCAAATTCCTTTCAGGCAATTTCCTGAGGGATTTCTTCCAAATTTTTGGCATGTAAGTGGTTAAATTTTCTTTCCTCTAGGGGATTTTCCATTTATGTTTCTATAAATTTCCATTTTTCTCTACTTATCACTAAAAATAATAATTGTACTTCCCACTATCCATTTCTAATATTAGAGAACATTTAATTATTTCTTCATAGCTGACAAAGTCTCTTATAGCTAACGCATTTTAAAGACTTGGTTTTAGGCTGCTAAAGAATTGATCAATTTTTCTCACATGGTTGATGATAAAACCAGAATCGTACCAGGAAAATTTTGTAAATTTTTCTCTATATGTACCAATAGATTCATCATCCTTCTGTTTCATCTCTAGAAAATCTCTCTTTATATCAGTATAATGAGTTTGAGGAATATAATTATTAATAAATACCCTCTTAAACATTTCTCATTCCATGGAGTTAGTTTCTTCCTCATGCCTCATATTCTTGATGAGATTCCACCATTGATCATCTTTACCTTCCAATCCATACACATCCAAAACAACTTTCTCATGATCTGAGTACTAGATAATAGAAAATAACTTTTCCATCACATTGATCTATTACTCAGTAATTAATAGATAAAAAGATCCATATAAGGATGGTGTATGTTGTATCATAAAAGAATCAATAGAATGTTTCTCCCTCCTTGGTGTATTCATAAGATCAACATGGTTTTCATTATCACTCATAACTTGAGAGAGTTAAGTGAGCATAGTCACAAAATATTTCATTCTGACTCCCAAGACATTTGGTTTCTCATAAGGGTAGCTATTGCATTACTCATGACATTTGTTATTAACATGATTCCTTCTCATTCCAGTCATTAACTAAAACCAAAAATTAACATAATTATTGAGAAATAATAAACATAGTAGGTGGTCATAATAAAACAATTTCTAAGATTTCTTAATTTATAAATCATTATTTTTAATCTATGAAATCCTATATCACTTTTGGTTCATAATAGGTTGTATTAGGTTTTATTATCATATTTTTCATAACCTAATCTCTAAAAATATCTAAAACTTGCTCTAATACCAACTGAGGTGACCCAATCAAAACATACATAAATATTACATCATTTTATATGAACATTAAATACACATTATAACAATACATGGCCTAGAACCACAAAGGTTTAGTATCTTTAGATACTAGATACATAATCAGCTTATTTATGAACAATATTCAACGTCTCCCATAAACATTCCTCATATTTGGTACCCTTCAAGAATTATCATACATAGAACCTTCATTCATAACCTAGGGAAGTAAAACATAAGAAAGGGTGAGCTCATATGCTCAGTAAGGGTAAACAT
Organism: Viscum album; assembly: GCA_963277665.1. Taxonomy (NCBI): domain Eukaryota; kingdom Viridiplantae; phylum Streptophyta; class Magnoliopsida; order Santalales; family Viscaceae; genus Viscum; species Viscum album. Next base: position 1,990,983,322 of record OY728141.1, read on the forward strand.
AGAAGATATCAATCATAAGTGAGAAAAGATGATCATAAGGGTATGATAACATAATCAAGTGCATGTACTCAATGTAAGAGATTCAACCAGAAAATATTATATCATAAAACTAAAATCATGTCATATCTAGAAGCATAATAAAAAAGGGTTTCAAAGAATAAATCTCCATTCATGAGTCATAACACTGGCATATGGCATCATAATCATAAGAAATCACAATCTTATAAACATTGAAACCCGAAACCATGTTTATGTATAATCCTGTGATCATAGCTAGAAGAAATCATGATCACGCATCAAAATGAGAACATAGTTATTTATAATCATGTCCACCTATTTGGGACCAAGTTAGATGGAAGTTTTTTTCAGATTCTTAAATATTTTTTTTATTTTTTTGTATTTTTTATCATTTAAAAAAATAAATTCACTTTATAAGTATTGGTGATCAAAATAAAGGAGTATCATACTCAAAATATCAAATGTAAAGTTCTTAAGAAAATTCATCGATTTTGGTTTTATTTTCTGAGGAAGTTTTCTGGATGAATTTACTTTTCATACTCACATTGTATATAAAATGGTGTTTTTGATTAGAGTGAGAAATTATATCCAAGTTTGAATGACTTTTAAGATATTTAATACCAAATATAATGATGTTTTTTTTGTAATTTTTCAATATTATAAGTTGTCTTAAAAACTTGTGATCCAAGTGTTGTGAAAGAAAAGATGAAAGGTTTTGTTAGGAATATAGTTTTATACCAATCTTAAGGTTCCAAACATCATTAAGAATTCATGATAAAAGCAATAGTTTGTAAAAGAATAAAGTTTATGAAGTCAAAGTCATCTAGTCATAGTTCATCGGTGTAAGAATTACCAGACGTAGGATTTTTCTAAAGACTAAGAAGTTTTAAGTTGCTGGAGTTAGAGGTTTTAAAAAAACCATGGGTATAGGGTTTAGTTGAAGACATATACCCACAGTTATTCAAAAAACTATCAGTATAGGTCAAACATATACCCACAGTTTTCCCAAAATCATGGGTATAGGTTTTGGTTCAAAACCTATACCCACTTTTCTCCAAGAACTATGGTTATAGGTCATCCTTATAGCCATGGTTTTTTTAAACCATGGCTATAGTTTTTCCCATGTAAGAATAGGAAAAAAAATCCCATGGGAATGCCTATTGCCACATTTTTCAACCTATATCCATGGTTTGAAATTATATATATAAGTAAATATATATATGTTATATCGATAATCATATGCGGTTTAGTAGTTAGGAACTTAGATTCTATAGTGGTGGTCCAGGGTTTGAATTCGGTAGTAGGCATTTTTTTAATCCTATAGCCATGGTTTCAAAACTGTGGGTATAGGGTTATTGACACGGTTGACTCACCTATTTCCACAATTAATAACTATGATAATATCTTTTTCAAACCATGGGTATAACTTTGAGTTATATCGATGTATTAAGCTCCCATGGTTCTCTGAACCATAGGTATATCTTATTACCATGGTTTTATAGTTTATACCCATGGTTCCAAACTGTGGGTATAGGTTAATTTTCTAGTAGTGAGAATCACTGATCGACTAATCCATCAGATTGCCTGATTCATTGGACTATCTAATCCAATGAACAAACCAATCCATAGGAATCATCAGGTGTAGAAATTCTGGAATAAAGTAGTCACTGCCAGCACCGGTCCTTTGGACACAAAGTGTCATTGATCCATCAGAGGAATTAAGACACCGATCCATCAAAAAAACTGTTAGTATAAATAGGGCACTGAATGTAGAGTTTTATTGGAGGAATATCAGAATTTTTTTGTGAGGAAAAGAAAAAAATTTGTTGAAACTAATAAGTAAGTTAGAGTTTTGGGGAATTATGAATAAAGAGATAAACTTCAGAGACCAATCAATCAAACGTAGTTCAATAATGTAGTCAACCATTTTCAAAAATCTGAAAATTTTTCATTTGGGTCAATATTCATTGGACTATATGTGATGTCGATGCATCAAAAGGAAACAAAGACTAATCTATCATATGCATATTGAAACTGATAAGTCATCAGATACTAGACTTCATCGGATGCAGGATCATTGGTTTGAGGAATTATTGAACAAATGAAGAAAAGGTGAGACGTGTTGAAGATATTGTCAAAAGTTTTTCAATGTATTTTGAAGTCTATTGAATTTTCAATGATTTTTTTAGAAATATAGATGAAAAAAAATTATCAGGCTTAGAAATGAAATCGGATTGCTAGAGTGATTGAGAAGATCCATCAGTGTGAGAAAGCCAAAATAAAGAAACTATAGTCTAATGAAGTTGTGTCAATGTTTATAGAGGAATTTTTTTAAAGTTTCAGTTGTTTTGGATCATCGTAATGGTAGAATTTTCTCTTTCATGTGTTTCATGGTAATTAATAACAATATTAGAACAAAAAATTATATCATACTAAATAAATGTTTGAAACGGGATAAATTTATAAGAATATTAGATAATTTTTGAAAATAATCAAGAATAGTTTAGAATTGTTGAAATATTCAAAGATGAAGTTAAAATGAATGTGAAATTCAAGTTTCTAGAAATTTGGTTGAGTAGGAAAGTGAAATTGGTTTCTTTCCCATTACATTTATGGGGCACCTATAAATATAAGTGGAAGTACAACATACTTTATGATGAAGACATTGTTCACATGTGGGAGAGAGAGAGAGTGGTGAAGTTTTTGTGATAGAGTTGGGAGAAGAAAATTTTCCACACAAATTTTTCTTGAGGAAGTTTTCCGGATAGAATAATTGAATGGCATAGGTTATCAGATCAGACTCAGCCATCAAACTATCAATTCTGGGAAATAAAGAAACAGTTCGGAATTTTTTCCAAAGTATCTTTTCATATGTTCTTTCAGACTGAAGAATCAAACTAATCCATCATACTAAGTTTTCATACAAAGTCCAGAAAGGTTGTTTCTACATGCTACTGGGTAGGAAAGTGAAGAATTGTGTTTTGAAGAATTAAAAAAGTGGAAGTTATTAAAATAGCATAGTGACTTGTTTTGAACCAACTGTTGAAGGTTTCTTAACTTGTTACAAAATCTTATTTACATCATTCGTGTTAGAAGAATCACATGCACTATTGTGTTAATCATAGTTCTACACAATTATAAGGGTATTTCCTACTTGTTGTATCCACACAAAAGGATTATTTTATAGTAGATTATGTGGTATTGGATTATTTCCAAACCATACCAAGGACTATATACTTTTATTGAGTAGTGAACCTTATAAATACTCGTGTTCCTATGGATGTGTGAATGTTTTGTTTTCAGCAAAGTGGTAATTATTTAACAGGAGGTGATGGTTATTATACAAAAATATAACATAAAAGAAAACTATATCACTGATTCACCCCTCCCCCTCTTAGTGATACATTGATCTTGTTTAGGCCTTTTAAATTTGTATCAAAGAAAAGGATCCCTTAATTTACTTGTTTCTAGAGTTTTTGAAGAGAATTTGTTATGGAGAATTTGAATTGTGTGGATAGTAAGGGGATTCCAGTATTTGATGGAAATAACTATCATATCTGGAAATATATAATGTTTTCAAATCTTGTGACTCTTGGGTATGATGGTTGGGAAGCTGTTACAAATGGATTTCCTCTTGTTAAAAATGATCCTCTTACATTTATGGATAAGAATAATTTGGACAATGATGGAAGAGATAAGAATTTTTTACTCTCATCACTTTCTGAAAGTGAATTCCTTAGAGTGAAGGGATTTTCTACCACAAAAGGTATCTAATAAAAGTTGAAAACGTTTATGAAGTCAATAAAATGGTGAAGAAATAAAAGTTACGAATATGGAGGCTAAAGTATGAAGATCTCAAAATGAGTGAGTATGAATCTTTTGGTGAGTTCTTTACAAGGTTGAATGATATTTTTAGAACCATAAGATGTATTTGTGAGAAGTTGGAAGATTCAACTATTATTGAAAAGATATTGAGAATTATTCTTGAAAAGTTTCATGCCAATGTTTTATATTTGGAAGATATAGATTTTAAAACTCTATATTTGGATGACCTTCATATTACTCTTAGTACTTATGAAATGGGAAGGGAAAAAGTTTTGAAAAGAAAAGAAAACATTGATTGAGAAATGTATTTCAAGGATGCCAAGAAAGGGAAGTCTAAGAATATTCTTGAAGATGAATAATTTAGTGATTCTGAATCCAAAAATGAGGTTATTAACAATGTTGATGAATTTTTATCCTTGTTTTCTAAAAATGTGAAAAGATATACAGAAAATTATAAAGGAAATATTCCCCTAAAATGTTTTGAATGTGGATTCATTGGAAACTTTATTGATAATTTTCCACAAAAAATGAATGAAGAAGATAGTGAGGAAGATGAAAAAAGGTCAATAATATATTATAGAAAATTGGTGATAAATCAAAATCATATTTTAAGGGAAAATATAAAAAGTTATACAAATCCAGAAGGAGAATATTTTTGTCTAAAGATGATAAAGATGAAGATAGTGAATTTGAAGCTAAAAATTTTACTGAAGTTGCTAGATAAAATACGTTTATAGAAACAGTTAATGATGAAGAGTTTGGAATAAGTAGTTATGAAGAAGAATAAAAAACTGAGATAGAATTTCATCTAAAAAGAGAGTTGAAAGAATGTATCAGAATGATTGTAAGAATTAAAATAGAAATCAAGAAGTTGAAGAAGGAAAGTCCTATAGAAAATAATCAAGAATGTATTCCTAAATAGAAATCTAAGTTTTTAGAAGATATTGATTATATAAAGAAGTATCTTGAAAAATAAAAAAAATCAAAATTAACAAATTGAAGTAAAGTTGAAAGAAAAGGAGGAAGAGTTGAAACTAGTTCAATAAAAGTTTTCTAAAGTTGACCAGGGAGTTACAAGTTTCAAGAACTCTATCTCTGAATTTGGTGAAAGTTCTGGAGAGGGTGAACCTAAGAAGGATCTATAAAAGTTACCTTTAAAGTTTGGAAATAAAATAAAAAAATCTATTAAGAAGAAGAAGGCTTATAAAATCATGTATTTTCCCAAAACCAAAAAAGTTTAAAGTTCAGAAATTTTTAAAAATTCTGAGTCTAAAAAAAAGTTTCTACCACTTCTAATTCTGATAAAGTTTGAAAGAAATCTGAATTAAAGAAGAAGATTTTGGGTGTTAATAGAATGTTTGGGGAACAAAAAAGTTATGATGTGAAAGAAAATAAATTTTCTAGAAAACATGTTTACAACTCCAGACAGTATGAAACTTACAGAGGTAAATATTCTTTTTATGGTTACAACTGATTTTGTGGTGGATTTGGGCATATGGAAAATATGTGTTGGTTTAACCAACAATATTACAATTATCCCATGAGTTATAGAAGAAAAATTTTGATGGGGAGTTAATCCTCTCAAATAAAGAACTATGAGAAATATGTTTTGAAAGTTTAAAATAGGTTCCAACCTTTGGAAACTATTTTTAAAAGATGTGAACAACCTGGACATCTTGCAAAAGGGTGTCTTATTTTGTTACCATCACAAAAATATGCTTATAAAAATTCACAAAATATAGATGTGAAGAAATATAGAGGGAAATAAAAGGATCTTATTGTAGAAACTGGACTCAAATCTACAAGAGGAGAATGACCCTATATTTTGGATAGTGGGTGTTCTTCCCATATGATAGGAGATTTGAAATTATTGAAGAATATGAAAGACTTCAAAGAAGGAACGGTGACATTTGACAATGATGAATCTCTCATAATCAAAGGTGTTGGGTCTACTATTATTGGGGAATAAAAGTTGAAATACATGAGATATTTTTTTATTTATGGGGTGAAACACAACCTGTTGAGTGTTTCTCAACTTTTTGATGATGGTGATAAAGTTGTTTTTAGTAAAGGTGGTTTTGTTTTGAAAAGATAGGAAGATGGGAAAATTTATACAAAAGGACAACGCCCAAAAGGGAACTTGTTTCAAGTTGGTGAACTATAGAATTCATGTTATCTAAGAATTATGGAATAAAATCATTTGTGGCATAAAATTTTGGGACATATGTGTCAGAGAAATGTGAGCAAGTTATTAAAGAGAGACACTGTCTATGATATTCCTGATATGTCAAGAAAAATAGATTGGTGTTGTTTAATTTTTTATAAAGGGAAGATCACAAACTCTATTCATAAGAAAGTTGATATTCATTCAACTCAACCCATGGAACTTATTCATTATGATATTTCTGGCCCAATGAGAAAATAATCAAATTTTGGAGATAATCACTCCATTTATTTTATTGATGATTTTACTCACATCACTTGTGTTATGTATTTGAAACATAAAAATCATAATATCTAAATATGTTAAAGATTTTTAGGATAAGATCTAAAAATGAATGTGGGTGAATTGGTAATGGTGGTCAATACAAGAATAAAGAGTTTAGAAGTTATCTTGAAAAAAATTAAATTTAGCATGAGTTCAGTACACCATACACACCATAACAGAATGGTGTTTCTAAAAGGAAGAATAGAAGTTTAGTTGAGATAGGGTGTACTATGTTGATTGAACATGGAATTTCTCACTACTTTTGTTGAAAGTAATGAACACATGAATTTATATTCAAAATCTGTGTTTCTACAGGCCAAGATGCCTCCTTATGAAATTTTTTATAATAAAACTCCATGTTTGAAACACTTAAGAATTTGTGGGAGTCTCTACATCATAAAGAAAAAAGGTGGGAACCTTGGAAAGTTTGATCAGAGATGTGAAGATGGCATCTTTCATGGCTATGCTCTAGATGGAAGAGATAAAATATGTTTCAACAAAGAGATAGGAAGAATAGGTGATTCCATTGATGTAAAAGTTCTTGAAAAATGTGAGGAAGATGTTTCAAAAACACGTATAGATGAGGAAGATAAAGAGGATGAAAGAATTATTGTTAAAAAACATAATAAGAATTCCAAAAATTGTGATATCAAATAGATGGAAGAATCAAACTCAACTGTTTTCAATGATGATGAAGAATTTTGTACATCTCATATTAGGCTAAGAAAACAAGTGGAAACTCAAAACCTTATTGGTGATCAACAAAAAAAGGCTCAGACAATAAGAACATGAAATGTTATTACACATATTTCTTTGTATTCAAAATTTGAACTGAAAGATGTTAATGAAGCATTTGAGAAACAAGAGTGGATAAATGATATGAATGAAGAGTTGGATCAAATTGAGAAAAATAATACTTGAGAACTTATACCCAAACCAAATGAGAAAAATGTTTTTGGTACAAATTGGATCTTTCGGAACAACACTGGTGTAGAAAGTGTTTTTCATGTTGGTTTTTATTGAGTTTTATCATCAGTTATAAGGAAATGTTATTGAAAGAGACGTTGTAAATAAATTTGTAACATCGGTTAAAAAAACTAACATTATAAATAAATTATTATATTGGTTTTTCACATTAGTTATCTGATAACCGATGTAAAAAAAACTATTGTAATGGGTTTTCCACATCGGTTATCAAACAACTGATGTAAAAACCCAATTATTTACATTGGCTATGGTATAACTAATGTGAAAAAACATCTTAATTAAGGGTTTTTTACATCAATTTTTAGATAATTGATGTTAAAACCCATTAATAAGGTTTTTCACATCATTTATCAAAAAAACAACATTAAAACCCAATTTTGTTTAATAATTTTACTTTCAACTCTCCTCTCTATTGCAAAAAAGAAAAGAAATAGAAAAACAACTGGCAGAAATAGAGTATCATAAAGTGCATCAAAACAACCAACAAAACCCATTTAAAATTACAAATTTCAAAATTACAATATAGAGTACAGACAAACTAAAATCCAACCAAACATGTACAATTATTTTATCATCCAAATACATTTACAAACACAACTTTCAAAGTTACAATATAGAGTATAAACAAACTAAAATCAAACCAAACCTGTAAAATGATTCTCCTATTCATCTTGTAAGTGTCTGATCTCTTGTGAACTATAAGGTTGAGGGTCATCAAAAAGAAAAAAAATTAAAAGGAAATCATTTAGCATGTATTATGAATAAAATGAAAAAAAAATTAAGGAAAAGTTTATAAAGAAATCTAACCTGCAAGAACTTCATAACTTTCCCACATGAAATTATTTCGTATATAAATCTTAACATATATTATATGCATTATTTTATGCCTTCTTGTTTATGAAAATGTTATTTAAATGAGTTTTTCAATTAAAAATAACATTATTAACAAATATATCCAAAATTTACTAATTATAAATGAAAATTACCCTTTTTTTATATATTTGATATTGGCGCTCTTTTTCTTTATGGTCTCTTGAAAGAAATTTCATCCCCTGTTAGAAAATAATATGAATGAAATAAATTTTAAATTAATTATAATATAAATAAGTATTAAGAAATTAAAACTTACATGTCCAATACATCCTTAAAATTTTTTCACACTTCGTCGTGGATAGATCATAATGAGTAAAGTGCCTTCTCCCTTGGACATAAAATACCTAACATCCAATGACCACTGATATAAAAGAAAATTTAATGTTAGTGGTTACTATGTTAAAATATATATAACACTTTGTGAGATATATTTTTTCATACTCTTGAAGATAAGGAAACATCCAACACTAAATAATTGCATCCTTTTGAAATCTTTCAACAATATAAACTGTTCTTTCTGGTTTAGTTAATGTTCTCACTACAGGTGAAATTAACTGTGGGTCCATAAATCCATATACATATGTCTTTTCATGCTCCTTAAACATTGTATAAAGATACCTAATACAAAAAAAACATAACTATAAATTTTCAATAAATTAAACGCATAGAAATATTTATGTTAAGACTTACATGGAAAAAACTTGCATCGTGATGATGCCCAACTGATCTCTAGTTACAAGCTCCATGATATCATTTTTTAAAAGCACCACTGATAGAGAAAATTTATGTGTATATTTTTAATCAAATAATGAATATTTTTTAATTTTTTCAATGATAAAACCCAATTATTTAATTTTTTTATAAAAATAATGGGTATTTTGAATTATAGAATGAAAATGGTCTAAATTGTGGAAAGTTCTTAATTCTAGATTTTTGACAAATTTTTACATCAAGGGTATTTTGGTCATTTATTTAAAATTATAATTCTGAATTGAGATATTTTTTTTTAAATCTTTATTTTATTTCCTTAAACTTTTTCTTCTAGACCAGGAGATGATTCGAGCATCTAGAGGCCTTAAAAATCAATGAAGTTGAAAAATTTTCCAGGCGGACAGCATGGACCCCACCACCGTAACGGAATCTCATCTCGTTCTACACACCTACAATTGAGGTTATTCCACCTGTAATAGAATTAAGACACATAGTTGAATCTTTAAAATTAATTTCAGATAATTTTGAATTCATTAAGGTTATCATAAGATGTTATACTTTTGAAGGAAGCTTCCTAGAACCTTCATCCATAATAAGTAATAGTCAATTAAAAATTCATAACTCATACATACGATAACCAAATGAGATGAAATTTTGAGAGGAGACGTAAAATACAATGGAGACCAACTTTGATGAAGGGGGAAACATGTGAGTCGTCCATTTAATGGGTCAAAAACGCCCCAAGTTTCAAAGAAAGAATTCTACCTATAAAAGGAGGCTCTCACCTCCTCCCCAAATCATCAGCTCAGAGCTCACAGCCAAGGAGGGATCCCACCAAGATTTGGGCGATGTTTCTGCTCCTCTCTTCCCCCATAATTTCTTCTTTTTATTTTATTTTTATTTTATTTTTGTTTTAGTTCTAATTTAAATTGTAATTTGAATTTATTTTAAATAAATCCATGCATTTTTATTTTGGTTCCCACCATTTAATTTCTTCTATAACTATAATTATTATTATTATTATTATTGTTAAAAAATATTATTATTATTATTATTAATACTATTATAATTATTATTTATAATATCTCAATCTTAATTTCAAATTATCTTACTTTCTTTCTCTCTCCTGTTTCAAAAACTATTTTCTTAATTAATAAAAATAATAATTAATATTATTATTATTATTATTATTATTATTATTATTATTTTCACATTCATTATAAATTATTTATCTCTCTCTCTCTCTCTCATTCCACTAATCCTCCATTGTGATCTCTTACTCTCAGAAATGAGAGGCTGACCCCAAGGCTTGGCCCGAGGGGAAGTCAAGGTGCTCTTGAATTTCCATTAAAATTTAATTCTAAATTTGTGATAGACTTGAGTAGTATTCTTAGGTGAGGAGAATGTCCCTAATTGGGTGACGGTCCCCAAATACATGTGAATCAATCTATTTCTATTCTGGAAAAGCATAGTGATTCCAACATGAGATTTTATGTTTAAGTTATCAAACTAGAATCAAACATATAAAGGAGAATAATGATTGAACCTAAGACTGAACCCCAAAACCAAGTCCTTTCTTCCTAACTTCATTCTATTTATATTTTCATCTTAGTATAAATTTAGAATTATTAATTTACATGTCATTATTTTAAATAATCAAAAAACAACAAAAATAAATAGTTTAGGAGATAAAGAATAAATTAAGTGAACAAACTGAAAGGATCCTCAAGAGAGACGAACTTGCTCAAACTCTATGCCACACTAGGAAAAATTATAATTTATTTTTTCCATGCCCCATGACAAGCATGCGTCAAAACTGGTGTTGTTGTTGGGGATTCAATCAGTTATTCATTTACTTTTTCTATTTTTACATCTTAGATATATTTCATTTATTTTTATAAAAAAAATTCTATTATGAATTTAAATGATTATTATTTTTCATGTACTGACGATTACTCACATGTGAAAGAACCAGTAGTTCAATCCCTCTTATCTACAAAAGAGGGTGTTTCATTATGGGCTAGACAGATCAGGGGAGCGAAGATCCAAATTCTCTAAGAGGAGGAATTCAAGGACCATAACCAGGATCTCAAGGAGACCCTTGAGAAACCTATTGTTGAAGGATTGTCCAGAGAACTCACTGAATTATACACTATTGGAAATCCTACCTATACCAACGCATCTATACCAACGGTTTTTAAAAATTGTTGGTATAGGTCCCTTTCCCCAGTGGTTTTTCCAAACTGTTGGGGAAAGCCCACTTTGAGACCACTTTTCCCAATGGTTTGAAAAAACAGTTGGGAAAGGGTATGGCTTTCCCAACAGTTTTTCCAAACCGTTGGGAAAAGCCCACTTTTAGACCACTTTTCCCAATGGTTTGGAAAAACTGTTGGGAAAGGGTATGTTTTTTCCAATGGTTTTTTCAAACCATTGGGAAAATCCCACTTTGAGACCACATTTCCCAACAGTTTTGCCAAACCGTTGGGAAATCCCACATTGATACCACTTTTCCCAATGGTTTAGAAAAACTGTTGGGAAAAGGTATGGCTTTCCCAACAGTTTTTCCAAACTGTTGGGAAAATCCCACTTTGAGACCACTTTTCCAAACAGTTTGGAAAAACCGTTGGGAAAGGGTGGGTACCTATCCCAACAGGTCTCAAAACCGTTGGGATAGGTAGCCTTATTTTTTATGAATTCTTTTGTCGAATATCATCAAATAAATCAACATATAAATTAAATATAAATATATATATATCCAAATATATTCACAAAATTAATTGTAGGATAATGGTAAAGTCTTTGATATATAACCCAGAGGTTGTGGGTTCAAACCTCCACTATAACATTTTTTTAAAATTTAACTATACCAACGGTTTGGGGACCTATACCAAAGGTTCCAAACCATTGGTATAGGTAATTTTTCCATTAGTGCTAGGGGTACTTCCCAGAATTCTATCAAGGAGAGGCCATGACACAAGAAGAGTGCTCCTTGATCCCTCCCAACATTTTTGAAGAAGATCCACCAAAAAGTTTCCAGGAGTAAGTGGCCAAACACAAAGTGAAATATGATATTCAAGAGCTTGAATAGATGGTGAAAAATCTACAAGAAAACTAGATTGGATAACTACATATGTCCAAACACCATTAGAGCAATCTGAGTCTAAACTTGAACTAGAAGATGAACCGCTTGAATCACCTGAGGAGGACAAGAAATAAGTGACACTAGTATTTCCTGATTTTTCTAATGAAATATAAGAACTTGAGGCCAAACTTGAGGTGGAGGATCCCAACTAAATGTCTTCACCTTCCACCATCAGACTTCGAGAGGTGCTCACCACTGAGGTAGATATTGAAGCTAAAACAACTCAAGGATTTGAACCTTTCTTTGAATCTATCTATTCTAATTTTATTGAAATATAATTGTACATCACTCCCTCTTGTTTTGATTATACATAATCAGATATTCTTTGTTATGCCTTGGAGGAAGAAGAAGAATAAAATGGACATGCACCTATTGAGGAATTCATAGAGCTCCCTGATTTCAATGAACTTGCATTGGAGGATCCCCATCAAGAGATCCATGTAGTTGAGCCTGATGAAATCAGACAAGAGGCTTCTCTTCATGCAGCCCCCATGAACCCAACACTGGACAGAGAAGAAGAGGTTACACAAGTAGCAACTAAGAAAGGGGATGATCCATACTTCATCCTACCCCCACCATGCAAGTTATACCTCATTGTGAAGGGGGGATATGGTGTACTCTATCCATGGATCATTACTAACCCAGAAGGATGAAGTACAAGATGGGAAAAGCTGCATGTGGTGGTTCAAATCAAAGAAGCTTCATCCTCCATTAGATTTTGGGTAACAGCTGGTACCGCCCACTGGAGTCAGTAAAAATTCATGGCCCACTTGGGGGATTGAACCAAGACTTATCCTTTACTTACTTTCTAGGAATTTAGATTTCAATTTATTTTCTTTGGAAGTAGTGCAACATGTAGCCCCCTCCCTCTATCTATTTTAGCTTAAAAGACATGATCCTTGTGCTTAATTGTGTAATTATATTTTTTTTAGGTTCATAATGGAAGAATGAAGCCCTAATCAATAAAGGAAGAGGACTAAGCTTCATGGGAGAGGGAGGTTATTTTTTATTGTTTAAAATTTTAATCTCCTTACATTTTTTTGGGTCCAAAACATGTTTTGAGATTTAATGATAAGAATCGCATGCCCACAGTTGAATTATGTTTTACTTGACTTATCTAGGAGACATGAGTTTCTTAGAAATCCAGTGATTCCATGTTTTATATTTCAACATTGATATGATTAAATGAGTAAAATGGAGAATTAAAAATTTTAAAGTGAAGTGTGGATATTAAAATGAGGAATCATGATTTTAGGGAACAAAATGATTCATGTAAATGAAATTTCCCAACTATTTTTCATGCTTTGAATTTCTAAAATTTATGTTAATTGATTTGTTATTATTAATCATGCCTTGATTGATTGTCCAATATCATATATCTCATTCCAAAGAGGATTTATAGACCAAGTACCTCCTGTTTATCTTAAGAATATTTCTTGAGTAATCTTGGGACATGTAACTGACCAGAATTTGTATTGAAACTTGTCAAAGTTATAACTGTGTAAAAAACATGTAAAATGATTGATCTATCCTTTAAAAAAGATATTTATCCTTAAAATACCACATTTACACCAATCCTTCTTTTAGCCCATAGAGACCATGAATGACCTTGTTAGGGATGAGCCATGTTTCAAGCCATTTTTATCCATTCCTACCCTCATCTTAGTATTTTCATGATATTTTAAAGTTGAAGTATGGGGGTAAAGGGAATAATGGCGGATGGGGTGATATACATTGTAAGGAAAAAGTGTGGGGGTTTTATTATGGGAATTATAAAAGGTTGTGAAATCATTCATTATACTCTATTGTTTTTTCCCTCTTGAATAAAAAAATGACAAAATGACAAAAAGAACCAAAAAAATAAGAAAATGGGTTGTGATTTAGGAAAACCAAAAATCACTATTTTTCAAACCGATGATCTTCTAATTGTATATGGTTAGGTGATGGATGTGAGGTTTGAACTAATCATAACTTTCAAAAAAAATGCAAAAGTAAAAAAAAAATTCAAGCGAGTGCACAAATCATTCATTATGCTTACTTGATCATAACCTTCACTTTGAGTTTTGGGGGACTAGGGGTTGCTACTTTGAAGGGGATAACTTTATTACACTTTTTGATATCATGCATTTTACTTAAGAGATAAACCTACTCCTTGAGATTTAATTTTTAAAGCATCAAATCCTACCAACCCTAAGCCTCAGAGTCATTTGAACCTTTATTATAAGTCCTTGTGATTTTATGTGTCTTTTTTCTTTACAAAGTAGAAAAAATAGTTCATTTACAAGCCTGTGGATAAGGAGCATGTTCTCATGATATGAGAAAAACTCTACTTGAATTTTATCATGAGTGATGAGAGAAAATAATAAAAAGTGAGGTAAATCATGACTTGGCATGTTTAATAATAATGAATTGAGGAGTTTGAATGAATGAAAGAAGAAGTTCCATCATTTTTCAAAGGGAAAAAGTAAAATACATGATTTGATTGTTTCTTTGAAAAATGATAAATTAAATTGATATTTTATGTGGATTTTTGAAATTTTTATTTGATATTGAAAATTGTTTGATTTTATTGCATTGGAATTTGAATATTGGTAACATTGGTGTCCTCTAATTTCTATGTTGAGATTTTATGCTTGAGGACAAGCATGTTTTAAGTGTGGGGGTATTTGAAAAAAGTAAATTTATGTGCATATTTTTAATCAAATAATGAAAAAAATGTAAATTTTTTCAATGATAAAAATCATGTATTTAATTGTTTTATAAAAATAATGGGTATTTTGAATTATAGAATGAAAATGGTATAAATTGTGGAAAGTTCTTAATTCTGGATTTTTGACATATTTTTACATCAAGGTTATTTAGGTCATTTCTTTAAAAATATAATTCTGAATTGAGAGATTTTTTTTAATGATTATTTTAATTCCTTCAACTTTGTCTTCTAGACCAGGGGATGATTCGGGCATCTAGAGGCCTTAAAAAACAATGACGTTGAATAATTTTCCAGGTAGATAGCATGGACCCCACCACCGTAACTGAAGCTTATCTCATTCTACACACCTTTAATTGAGGTTATTCCACCTGGAATAGAACTAGGACACATAGGTGCGTCTTTAAAATTAATTTGAGAGAGTTTGTAAATCATTAAGATTGTCATTGGATGTTATACTTTTGAAAGAATCTTCCTGGAACCTTCATCTAGAAAAAGTAATAGTCAATTAAAAATTCATAACTCGTACATATAGTGTACAAATGAGCTGAAATTTTAAGAGAAGACGTGAAAGAAAATGGATAACAACTTTGATGAAGGAGGTCATTCGTGAATCGTCCATTTAATGGGACAAAAATGCACCAAGTTTCACAGAAAGAATTCTACCTATAAAATGAGGCCTTCACCTCCTTCCCAAACCATCAGCTCAGAGCTCACAGCCAAGGAGGGATCCCACCAAGAGTCGGGTACCGTTGTTGTTCCTCTCTTCCCCCCTCATTTCTTCTTTTTATTTTATTTTCATTTTGGTTTTGTTTTAATTTTAATTTTAATTGTAATTTGAATTTATTTTAAATAAATCCATGCATTTTTATTTTGGTTTCCACCATTTAATTTCTTCTATAACTATAATAATAATAATACTTAAAAACTATTATTATTATTATTAATATTATTATAATTATTATTTATAATATCTCAATCTTAATTTCAAATTATTTTACTTTCTTTCTCTCTCCTATTTCAAAAACTATTTTCTTAATTAATAATAATAATAATAATTAATATTATTATTATTATTTTCACATTTATTATAAATTATTTATCTATCTATCTCTCGCTCGCTCGCTCCACTCATCTACCATTGTGATCTCTTACTCTTGGAAATGAGAGGCTGACCCCGAGGCTTGGCCCGAGAGGAGGTCAAGGTGTTCTTAAATTTTTCTTAAAAATTTATTCTAAATTTATTATAGACTTGAGTAGTATGCTTGGGCGAGGTGAATATCTCTGATTGGGTGATAGTCCCCAACGACATGCGACTCAAGCTATTTCTATTCTGGAAAAGAATAGTGATTCAAACATGAGATTTCATGTTTGAGTTATCAAACTAGAATCAAGCATATAAATGAGAATAATGAATGAACCTAAAACTAAACCCCAAAACCAAGTCCTTTCTTTCTAACTTCATTCTATTTAGACTTGCATCTTAGTATAAATTTATAATTCTTTCTTTACATGTCATTGTTTTAAATAATCAAAAAACAACAAAAAAATAGTTTATGCGATTTAGAATAAAGTAAGTGAAGAAACTGAAAGGCTCATCAAGAGAGATGACCCTGGTCAGACTTTGTGATGCACTAGGAAAAATTATAATTGCTTTTTTCCACGCCCCGCGATAGGCATGCGTCAGCCACAGTCATTGCACGCCAACAAACAACAACTTCTATTGGAATCTCATAAACACCTGAAACTAAATTTGAATCTCTTGACAATCTATCAAGACTACTAGAATTTGTATATGAAGTCATACCACTTCATATTTGTTTTTGTCTATATATTATTTCTTTACCTTTAAATTATTCCTATAAAAAATAGATAAATATATAAAATTTAAAATGTTAAAACAAATTTAATACAAAAATTAAATAAAAGATAAAATATACACATACCTCTATAGTAATATGTCGTAGAATTCTAGATGGTCAAACTAAAAAGTGGCCGATACTTTGTCCAACTATACTACCTCAACTATAGGTAATGGTACTCCAACTGATATATCTATAATATTCTGTACAGTGACTCTATGATGCTCTATCTCTAACTGTTGATGACGAATGGTATCTCCAATATAAAATATCATCCCATATGCAACAATATGATGTTTCAAATCATCAACATGTAACTCAAAATAATGGGGAAGTTGTGGAGGAGAGGTCTAGGAGTAGGATAAGGAGTGGGATCTACAAGCGGAGGTGGAGGAGGGGGAGCTGCTGGTAGAGGTGAAGGAGAATTCTAAAACTATCTTTGCATTTTTCTAAACATCGATTGTACTGAAGCTCTAATCTTATCCTCCATCGTCACATGAATATCCTGAACTTAAGCCTCCAAAGATTCTATTTTCTTTATAAACACCCTCCATTGCAGAAGCTGAAGAATGTGGAAATACTTTTTTCACTAATACACATGTCGGGTATCCTCGTACACGACCCGGGTGTTCGGGATTTCCCAATATTGTAGCTAAAACATCCTGCCTACCCTCAACTAAAAAGACCCCATATGTGCTCTACTCCTCAAGAGAATCCTGTTGTGTAATCATCAGAAGTAGCAATGACAGAAATGAGAAACGAAGGAAAATACAGAAGAAAGGAAATCAACAATAACACAACAATTTATGTGGTTCGGGAATAATCCCTATGTCCACAGAGAGGTGGAAAATTCACTATATTGGGAGCACAAATACAGAGTTTTTCAGTAGTAACCCTAGCCCCAAAATGGGCTATAAAATGGAGAAGATTATCCACTGTTTTCACAGTAAGTCCACATCGCTACAGTGAACGGCGGCCACCTTTGTCAAAAGTGCTATAGTGGCTGTCAGCTGGAAGTCAAGAGTGGAACATTAAAGTTGAATCTGAAGTCCACACTGCTATAGTGTCTGTCGGTGTCGGTCGGTCAGCTCTACTACAGTGGTCAGAGTTGCTATAGTTCCCCAAAAAATTGGCTCGGGGGCCTGCGGCCCCCAGACCCCCGAAGCAGGGGTGCGTTGCCCCCTACAACCCCCAACAAGCTCACCGCAGAGCTCGACCCATGAAAGTTACGGGCCACAGGCATTCAGCCCAACCGAATCGAGCTACACCAATCCAACAAATCCTTTATGAATTATTTGAAAAATTCTGCAATGAATCAAAATATATAAAGAATTTAATTAACTTAAATAAATAAATAAAATAAGCATCTTACAATCCTCTCAAATACAATTCTTGACTCTTCTATAAGATATTGTCATGTTTTTCTCATCCAAGCCCTCTTCCATTTTTCATGTCTAGCCGGGGGGTGGAGGGGCAACTTTTATAGAGCTTGAAAACTCAACTCTTTGTTTTTTAAATTTTTCAACCATCATTTTTTCTTCTAATAATGTATACCCTCCTTGAGATAAAGTACGAGGGTATACGTTTCTAGATTGGATCTCCTGATGAGATCTACTCGATTGTTATAAATTAAGAGTAATGAAATCATTGATAAGATAATAAATATAAGAAAAAACTTCTAAAAGGTAACATTGCACTTACCAATAATTCTTCTTGTCTTCTAATTTCAAAAAATTGCTTCCATGTATCTTCATCTATAAAGGGATATATATTGCATGGATTATGATGTTGCTTATGCCCAAAAATGAAATCAGATGTGAGGGTTGATTTGAAATCTCTCCATCTCCTAACACCCAATGATAAACATTTCCTCCTAACTCCTTCAGTGTCAAGTATATCATATTCCATCTGATAAGAAGGGGGAAAACATATATTACTATAAACTTTTCAAGATAAGTAAAATAATAACAAACAAGCTTAGAAAAATGGTCTCCCGCAAGTGAGATATTGTCAACTTTTCAACATTATTCCAATCCTCAATCAAAATATTGACTTTGCTTTTAGCCTGAACTGATATAAAACTCTTGAATTATTTTGAATTAGGACCTCTTGGAATATCATTATCATCAAAGTCTAACAGTATCCTCTAGTCCTAGCTACGAGAAATTGATAATTTTGGTAAACGTGTGCTGCCACGTTTACCAACCCTCAAACTCTTCTTTGACCTTGTGGGAGTATATGTCTCTTGTAAAGAATGATGGGGCTCATCAAGAGAAGCATGTGCATGTTCCTCCCCAGAGGTACGAGTACGATTATCTCCAGAAGTATGTGGTGGATCAATTGATTGACCTTTCATTATCCTACAAATCAAAGCAACAAACAATTAATACACAAATATACAAATTCAACTATTACAATGCTAATGTAAATAAAAAAATGCAAAATTATCAAAAAAAATAAACTAAATTAAACTTAACACATTTTTATTCATATTTTTTATAGTTAACTAAAATGCTAACAGTAATGAGATATGAAATGTCATATAAACAAATGAAAACAAATCCAAAAATGGTGTCAATAGTAAAAATGCTCCAACCTAATAAATATTTTTTTTACAAAAAAAAAAAGAATATCCATTTAATATACTCTTATAAAATATTTTTGTTTTTATTTAACATATTAGATTTAAAATAATTTTTTTCAACAAAATCAATTAATAGATAAGTTAAGTAAGGGTAAACATGGTAAAGTAAACAAAACTAAACTAATATAAACAAAAAAAATTAACTTATTAGTTATAATATGTGTTTTAATAAAGAAAATAAAATTAAAATATCTAACATCTTACAAAATTTAAAAAAGTAAACGAGAAATAAACATATATTACCAGTAATATTAGGAATGTACTAAAGGATTGTTATCCCAAATTCCTTCATCATGATCATTCCGTATGGAAAAACCCATGTCTACGACATGCTCATAAATATTATTTGTTAATCTTTTTAAGGAAGTAGGGATCTCACATAAATCAGCATCTTCTTCAAGTTTATCATCACCAACATACTGTTTTTTTTTCTTGTAAAACAATAGACCGCTGCATATTGGATTGATCAGGAACATATAAATTATTTTTTTCATGTGTTTCCATTATAAAAGGAACATTTGTGTATTCCAATCTATTTAGATTAACAAGTGTCATTCCAAATTCATCGTGTATGACATTGTTGTTACTGATAAATCATTTGCAGTTAAACACTAGAACTTGAAATTTAATGTAATCAACCTCCCATATTTCTTCAATGACTCCATAATATGCACTTGATGTGTAAATTGGGTTTTTGTCTTTAGCACTCGAAAAATGAATTGTTTCTGCGAACACCAATACACTATTATTCTAAACTTCACTTATGTTATCCTAATATTTCATTTGAAATGTATAGCCATTAATTTTATACCTAGACCATGTTATCAAATTTAAACTTGGACCACCCACTAACCATCTCAATGTTTCTGATGCATCTAATCTACTAAGCACGGTCTCTTTATAAACCATGGAAAAAAAGTTTCGTTGTGCTCATTCAAAATCCACACATCTTTCTTCTTTGGATAACATTATTTCAACACATTAATATGCAATGTTATATATGGTTGAGCATCATCTATGTTATTCAAGATGTATAAATGTACCTTCTTCATTTGTTTACTTGTCAACGATTTGACTTTCAAGTTGTGGGTCCCCTTTCCCCCATAATTAACTCATTCCTGGCAAGGTGGAGGCAAACCAATGTACTCCACTATAGACAAGTAGCTTGTACAAAACTATACAACCTCCTCAAAAATATACTTCTCAACAATGGGGACTTCAGGTTGATATGGATTCTTAACAAACCCCTTCAATATCTTCATATATCTTTCAAAAGGATACATCCAACATAGATATACAAGTCTGCAAAACTTTATTTCTCGCACCAAATGAACCATTAAATACATCATGATATCAAAAAAAGATGGAGGAAAATACATTTCTAATTGATAAAGTATATAAATTACTTCGTTTTTCAAATTGTTCAAAACATTCAGATCAATTACCTTATTACAAATTCAATTGAAAAAATAACACACCTTCATGATAGTCATTCTAACATGGATGGGCAATATTCCATGCAATGAAACTGGTATGAGCTATTCATCATGATGTGACAATCATGAGATTTCATACATGTCCACTTCAAATCCTTTAAAGACACAAAATTTTTTACATTTGAAGAATAACCCTGCGGCACTTTGATATCATGAAGACACTGAAAAAAACTAATTTTCTCTCTCTTGGATAATGTATGACAAGTCGGAGCAGGAATGTTCTTCTTCCATCAGGAGTGGGAGCTAACTCCAAACATATTCTCATTGAGAGTAAGTCTAATCTTGCATTCAACTCATCTTTAGTTTTTCCTTTAATATCAAACAATGTTCCAATCAAGTTATCACATAAATTCTTCTCCACATGCATGACATCAATGTTATGTTTGACCTCATGATATCTCTAATATGGTAGCTCAAAAAATATTGATTGTTTCTTCCAAATATCTCTATCATTACCAGATTTCTGTGTCTTTCTAAATGTCACATCAAGGTTTTTCAATCTCTCAAAATAATGATTAATAGATAATGTTTTTGGAGCAATATCAAATTCTTGTGATCCATTGAATGCCTTTTTTAATCTTTTATAAGCGTGATCCATGGATAAAAACTTTCGATAACCCATGCATATTGTTTTTCTCCCATGATGCAATTGATAATATGAAGTCTATTATTCGCAAATTGGATACGCTTTATGCCCCTTAACACTGTATCCAGACAAATTTCCATACGTTGGGAAGTCATTTATAGTGAACATAATCATTACATGCAATTGAAAATATTCCATTTTATAGGAATCATAGATCCTAATATCATACTCCCATAAGAGTTTCAAATCATCAATTAATGGTGACAAGAAAACATCATTATCATTTTCAGTCTGTTTTGGTCCAGAGATCATTAAACTCAACATGACATATTTGCGTTTCATACAAAATTCAGGAGATAAGTTGTAAATTATCAATAAAATAGGTCATGAACTATGTGTGCTACTAAGGATTTGATATGGATTCATTTCATTCGTGCATAGTCTAAGTCTGAGATTTCTAACTTCATTTCCAAATATAGGAAATTGCAGATCAATTTTCTTCCACTATGGACAATCAATTGGATGCCATAATTTTCCATCACATATCTGCTCATTTGCATGTCATCTTAACCTTTTTTCATTATGTGAATTTGAAAATAAATGTTTCAGATGAGGAATTATAGGAAGATACCAAAATGCCTTGGTAGGGGTCTCTGTAACTACTAAATCAGCATGTACTTTTTCTTTCAATTTATACCATGACGTCCCACATTTAGGACACTTTGACATAAATTCATATTCCTTCATATATAGCACACAGTCATTCAGGAAGACATGTATTTTTTTGTAACTCAATCCCATTGGGCATAGTATTTTCTTTTCTTTATAATGTGAATCAGGAAGATCATTTTCTTTAGGAAGAATATCTTTCAACAATTGTTTCAAATCAGTAAAACTCTTTTCACTTCAACCATGTTTCGCCTTCAAGTTAATTAAGCTTAACACCGATGATAAAATCGTAAATTACATACAACCTGAATATAATGGTTTTTTAGCATCACCACATAAACACTCAAATGTCAGTTCTTTCTCAATTGTCTCTGCTTCAATATCACAAATCATTTCTTTAATTTCATCAAAGTTATCATCTTGCAAAGCATCATCATTAATAGATCTGAAATTCTACCCAGTTTCACCATGTCAAATCTAAGGGTTATAACTCAAATTAAAATCATGACAAATTAAATTATCTTTAGTCTCTCTACTTTTCAACTTCTTCATATTTAAACATTTCAAGCATAGACAGAAAAACATGTCATTGTTTGGAACATTTCTTTTAGAAAATTCCAAAAAAGCATTAACACCTTCCTCATATTCATCACGTATTTGAAGTGTCGTAATCCAACTTTGACTCATCATTATATATAACAAATATCAAAAATAAATATCTTGTCAAAAGAATATAGTGGTGATAAAAGTAAGAAAAAATTATTCAAGTCAAACTAGGTTTAAATTTATATCAAAGATGTCATAATTTGAAAGTAACAAAACTTTGAAATTTAAAAAAAAATGCATATTTGAAAAGCATAATTATAAATTCTAGACAATAATGGAATATAATTTTAAATGTAATTGGTAAAACATAAAAAGAAATGTATGGGAGTAATTTATAAAAAAAAATATAGTTAGACTATTCTCTCATTTTTCATTTTCTTCTAAATGAAATTAGATAAAACATTAAATTGATTATTATTGACCAGAATCCAAATCAAGTGCACATTTTCCATTTTGATTGGAATCTTTATCGTCAAATTTTTTGACAAATTTTTTTGCATGAAAAAACCAACAATTATTAGAAGAAACATTAATTCATTCTATAATATAATCCTATAGTAGAATTCAAACAAAATAATGATGAATTTGTAATGAAGTACATTTATATATACAAATTTAATATTATATATTATTCTACCTAGTGTATTTTTTCAATTGTGAAAATATATGTAAAGGAACCAATTGACAGTTTTTATTGTGTATTCACCAATAATGTCAACATTATAATGACAGTAACTCATAATATGGGGACTACATATTTAATATATGATTTTTCAAGATAAGAATATGCTCACATAAAACGATAAGTGTTGATATGCATATACAATACTTAAAGGATATTGCATATTGAATTGTATGAAAATTGCAATGTTTGTAAACATTACATTTTAAGATTACTAAGCCACTAATAAATGCATAACACTAATTGAAATTTATCCATATACATGACATTGTATGGATAAATAATGATTGATTCACAAACATCATCCAAATAAACAAAATTTATAGATTCAATGAACAAATTTAAGATGAGATACAGTATAAAATATAATGAAACAATTCTGTATAACCATATAACATTAAAATATAATGAAATCCACACTTTTTCACTTCAATCAACAGGTAACTAAGGTATATGGAGATGGTAATCTGAGATTTTCTACAAGCATATCTATATAAATATGGTAATGCGAGATTTGAGTAAATGTAATCGAAAAAAGGAGAGTTAGGGCGTCTGCGACATTGAACGACTGAAAGCGGGGATCGATGTGTGAGGCTTACTTGAGAGTTGAGAGATGAGTAGATCAAATGCGCCAAGGAAAACTGAGGATGTATGAAGCTGAAAAACTGAGATTGGAGGCCACTGGATCAAAGAAATGAGGTTAGGGCTTCCGCATGTGATAGAAACGAGTTTGCTTTTGCCCGATCGAATAACACTGAAATGATTATAAATGGAAATTTATAAAATTTTAAATGATATATCACATCAATTATTCTATAATCGATATCATAGAGAAATTTTTATTGCTTTATAACATCAGTTATATAGTAACCGATGTAAAAGATCGGATTTAACATGTTAGTTATTATATATAACCGATGTAGAAAAACCAAATTATCACATCGGTTATATAATAACCGACATGATAAAACGGAATACTTGTTATTTCACGTCGGTTACCCAATAAATGATGTGATAAAGCAATATACATGGCTTTTTCATATCAGTTATAAATAACTGACATTAAAAAACCGACGCGATAAATACTTTTTTGTACTAGTGTAAGTTGAATGAAGATGGTGAAGTGATAAGAAACAAAGCAATATTGGTTTGCAAAGGTTACTTGCAAATTGAAGGTATTGATTTTGATGATATTTTTTCTCCAGTGGAAAGATTATTAATAATTAGAATGTTTCTTACAATTACTGGACAAAGAAGTTATAAAAATTTTCATATGTATGTGAAGTTAGTATTTTTGAATAGGGAACTTGATGAAGAAGTTTATATTGAACAACCATGTGATTTTGTTATTGGGAAGGATGAAAGTTGTGTGTGCAAGTTGAAGAAAGCCTTGTATGGGCTAAAGAAAGCTATGAGGGTGTGGTATTCCAAATTGGATACCTTCTTAAAAAAGTTGAACTTTAAGAAATGAAGAGTTGATATTAATCTCTACATCAAAGAAATCCTGGAGATTTCCCTCATTGTTATTGTTTATGTTGATGACATTATCTTTACTGGGAACGATGAAAGAATATGTGAATGGTTTTGTGAAGAAATAAAAAAGTTGTTTGAGATGTCCATTCTTGGTGAAATGAAATACTTTCTTGGGTTACAAATCTTATAAAAGAAGAAATATATTTTTCTTTCTCAAGAAAAGTATGTTAAGGGGCTTCTTAATAAGTTTGGAATGGAAAACTAAAAACATGTTTCCACACCAATTTCAGTGGGAACCAAGTTGAATAAAGATGAAAAAGGTAAGGAAGTTGACTCTAAAGAGTTTCAGAAGCTGATCGGAAGTTTGTTGTATCTGACTACCTCAAGACCGAACATTGTTTATATTGTTACCTTATGTGAAAGTTTCCAAAGTGCTCCAAAGGAATCACATCTGTTGGCTAGAAAAAGAATTCTGAGATATATCAAAGGCATAACAGATTTTGGAATCATATATGAGGAATCAAAAAGAATTGATTTGTTTGGCTATACAGATGATGATTGGGTAGGAAGTATAGATGATAAAAGATCCACATCTGGTGGAGTTTTCTTTTGGGGGGAAAGTTGTGTAAGTTGACGTGATATGAAACAAAATTCAGTAACTCTTAGCACAAATAAAGCTATGTTGTGACCACTCAAACTGCAACACAGCTTATGTGGATGAAGACCCATTTGGAAGACTTATTGAATTGAAGTTACCTCTACTCTTGGGTTTTGATAATCATAGAGTTATAAACCTTACAAGAAATCTAGTATAACATTCTCATTTAAAACATATTGATATCAAATATCACTTCATCAAAGAGCATGTGGAGAAGAAAGAACTCAAGTTGTAGTATGTTCCTACAACGGAACAAGTTGCTAACATTTTCACAAAATCATTACCAAATGAACCATTTGTCAAACTGAGGTTGAACATGGGCATCCAAACTCTTTCTCTCCAAGGTTGAGGTATGTATTTTTTTCCCCTCTCATTTAGTATTTGGATAGTGTTGTCAAGGGGGTGATGTTTTATAAATCTATCCATTGATATGTGTTAAACCTTTTAAGGAAGCATGTATTTAGGAGGAGTTATGGGTAAGATGTGAACTCAACATGTAAGTGTGTGAGCTATTTTGACAATTTTTTGAGGTATTTGTAGGAAACTTGGTAGAGGAGAGAGGAAGATGTTTTGAAGTGTTGTGGAAAGTTTGAAAGCTTGAAAGCTTGATGTCTCAAGAAAAGGTATCTTAAGTCACTACTTATGGAAAACATGGTTTTGTTGTCTATGATTCTTGTTTCCTATAATGAGCTTGCTCACGTAGGCTTAGAAATTTTGATTAGTGATCCATGGCTTGAGATTATAAAGTTCAGTGATTTATAAATCTTGGCTGACAACAAAATCCAAAGGGGGTTATTGGGACCAAGTTGGTTGGAAGTTGTTTTCGGATGCTGAAAGAAGTTTGTGCTATTTTTTATTTTATTTTTTTTCATTACGAAAAAACAATTCACTTTGTAAGTATTGGTGATCAGACAAAAGGAGTATTGTACTCAGAAGATTGGATGCAAAGTTCTTAAGAAAATCCATCAGTTTCGGTTTTCTGTTCTGAAGAAGTTTTCTAGATGAAGTTGCTTTTCAGACTCGCATTGTGTCTTGAGTGATGTTTTTTATTAGAGTGAGAAGTTGTATTGGAGTTGGAATGTATTTCAAGATTTTTGATACCAATCCTGACAATTCTTTGTTGTTTTGTAAGTTTTTAATATCATAAGTTGTCTAAAAAACTTTTGATCCAAACATTGTGAAAGAAAGAAGAAAAGGTTTTGTTCATCAGATGATGTTATGCCGATCTGAAGGTTCCAAACATCGCGAAGAAATCATGATACAAGCAGGAGTTTGTATAAGAAGAAAGGTTACGAAGTCAAATTCATTCGGTCGCAGTTCATCGGTGTAAGAATCACTGGATGTGGGATTTGTCTCAAGGTTGAGAAGTTTGAAGCTGCTGAAGTCAAAGGTTTTTCAGAAGGACTGATCAACTGATCCATCGGACTGCCTGATTCATCAGACTGTCTGATCCACTGAACAAACCAATCCATAGGATCAATCATCAGGTGTAGAAAATCTGGAAGAAAGTAGTGACTGCTGGCACCGGTCCATCAGACATAGAGTGCTACCGATCCATTGGAGGAATTCTGACATTGATCCATCAGACAAAGTGTTAGTATCAACAGGGCATCGGATGCAGAGTTTTATTAAAGGCAGATTACAATTGTTTTTTGAGGAAAATCATATAAGTTGTTAACAATGATAAGTAAGTTGGAGTTGTTGGGACTGATGAATGAAGAGATAATCTTCAGAGATCGATCTGTCAAATGTAGCACAGCAATGTAATCAACCATTTTCAAAAAGCTCCAAATTGTTTCATTTGGGTCAAGAGTCATCAGACCAGATGTGATGTTGATACATCGAAAGGAAAAAAAAGACCGATCCATCAAATGCATACTGACTTCGATTAGTCATTGGGTGTTGGACTTCATCGGATGCAGGATCATCGGTCTGAGGAATTACTGAACAAATGAAGAAAAGGTGAAACATGTTGAAGTTGTTATCGAACTATTTTCAAGGGGTTTTAAAGTCTATAGAAGTTGCAATGATGTTTGTGGCAAGACAACTGAACAAAATGATGGGGCAGAAAAATGAAATCGGATTGCCATAGTGATTGAGAAGAGCTATCAGTGTGAGAAAGCCAAAACAAAGCAATTGGAGTCTAATAAAGTTGCAACAATGTTTATGGCAGAATTGTTATAATGTTTTAGTTGGTTTGGAGCATCAGAATGGGAGTCTTCAGTCTTTCATGTGTTTCATCGTAATGAAGAACTGTATCAAAACAACAATTTCTATCAAACTGAAGAAATGTTTGAAGCAAGATGAAGTTATGAGAAGATTCGAGAAGCTTCGACAAGAATCGAGAAGGGTTGAGAAGGGTTGAAATAGTCACAGATGAAGTGGATATGAATGTGAAATTCGAGTTTCTGGAAATTTGGTTGAGCGGGAAAGTGAAATTAGTTTCCCGCCCATTCCATTTTTGGGGCACTTATAAATAGAAGTTGAAGTACAATGTTCTTTCTGAATAAGACATTGTTCACATGCAAGAGAGAGCGAGAGAACTAAAGTTTTTATGATAGATTTGGGAGAAGAAAAAAATTTAGATAGAGTTTTCTTGAGGAAGTTTTCCAAACGAAAGAAGTGTAAGGAAGAGGTTACCGAATCAGACCGAGCCATCAGACTGACGGTTTCGGGAAAGAAAGAAGCGGTTCATAATTGTTTTTGGAGTATCTTTTCATATTTGTTTTCTGAACTAAAGAATCAAACTAAGCCATTGGATAGAGTTTTCATACAAAGTCCATATAGGTTGTCTCTACCTACTGTAGGGTAGGAAAGTGAAGAATTGTGTTTTGAAGAATTATAAAAGTGGAAGTTGTTGAGGCAGCACAGTGACTTGTTTCGAACAAACTAATGAAGGTTTCTTAACTTGTTACAAAATCTTATTTATATCATTCCTGCTAGAAGAATCACATGCACTGTTGTATTGATCATAGTGCTACACAAGTGTAAGGGTATTTCCTACTTGTTGCATCCACACAAAAGGATTGTTTTCTAGTGGATTGTGTGGTATTGGATTATTTCCAAACCATGCCAAGGACTAGATACTCATATTGAATATTGAACCTTGTAAATACTTGTGTTCCTATAGATGTGTGAATGTTTTGTTTTCATAAAACTGATCATTCTTTAACATGAGGTGATGGTTTTTATACAAAAAAGATAACATAAAAGAAAAAAATATCACTGATTCACCTTCTCCCCCTCTCAGTGATATATTGATCCTGATTGGGCCTTTTCACCACCCTTGTCATCATCATCTCATGAGATATATATATATCACAATACCCAATACATTGGAGGGATATAATGGACCCAACTGTCTCATAATGATAATTCATACATATGTTTGCCATAAGATCATAAAAACGTTCATCATTTTATCATAGCATAACCCGTGGAAAAGAAATGGGTTTCATTCAATCATCATTAAAACGTCATCATCATAAGCCATCTAGATAAAGGAAGTGGATGGTATCGTAAAACCATATCCCCAATGAATCATAGCAATCCTTAAAGGATGTTAACATAGATGAAAATATCTTTTGTAAAAGCATCAAAAATATGCTTTGAAAAACATGAGAAAACAACCTTTTCTTTTGAAAACTTTTAAAACATACAAATTTCCAGAATAATGGAAATGAAGTTTTCTTTGAAAAAAACCATGAAAACTTGTACATGAATCTTGATTAAAAATGATGGTTATAGCGGTGGGAAAATCCATTCATGTCGTATATGTTAAAAGAAAACATTTCTTTCACACTTATAAAAAGTCAAAAGTGAGTCATATGGAAAACATTTGCAAAGATTCATTTTAATCATTTGTAAAGAGAGTTAAATATAGTAAAAATAACATTTCTTAAACATTTAAGTATTGATAAAAACTTTCATAAAACATTTTGAAAAACATGGACATGGAGGAGAAAGATTCCTGACCCAAAAAGTAGAAATGAGGTCAACTTTTCTTAAAAATATTTTCTGAGTCATTTTAAATACCAAGAGAGAGAAATTGTACTAATACTTCAAAATTTTAGAAATAACCAAAGGAAAAGAAAATATGTGGGATTTAAAATATAAGGATCATATAATTTCCCTCAATGGATATTTAACATAAACAATCCTGAAGAGAAATGAGATTATAACATAAACTCTTACCTCAAGTCACGTCCTGTACATGTTCAAACCTCTTGTATAATAAATATAGTTATTATATATCTATTCTAGAACCATATTTATACATATATTACTATATATCATTCCCTTATAATTTCCAATTACCCGTTTTTTAACATTCTTTGTTAAAATGAACATTCAGGTGAAAACTGGTATGTTTTCCATGCATGTTTTAGTTTAACAGTTCTGGTCCTTGCACCTTGTTTATGGTTTCATCATCTCCAGAATCTTAATCATATCATAATTAGCATATTTATTCATTATATATACTTTTATAACCAACTACATAAGGTGGTGATGAAAAATGAATTACATCACTTCGTTGATACGGTAGTCCGTACGTATGCACGAGTGATGTTTCCACTTTTTGATGCATGGAACGAACGAAAGGTAATAATCATAATTATATCATATATATTCATTAAATCTATCCTTATGACTAGTCATGTAAAGAGGAAATGAAAAAACAAATCACATCGTTTCGTGGAGGTGGTAGTCAACATGTACGCACGAGCGGCGTTATCATTTTTCAGTGGATGAAAAGATAAGAAGGTAGATAATATTTTATATTTCCATAATCATAATTATGTTATAAACATCATATATATCCATTTAATTCATCTATATAACCATCTAAGAGAGACGATGATGGAAAATAAAATATATCGCTTCATGGATATGGTAGTTTGTACGTATGCAAGAGCAATGTTTTCATTTTTCATTAGATGGAAAGAAGATAGAAAATGGTTATATAATTAACATAGCAACATTTCAGTATAGTAAAGATATTGATGTCATCATGTTAAGATGTTTACAGAAGATTTGGATGATGTTTAAGGAGAAAAAAACATGAAAATGGTCGACATAACATATACATCTTCTTTGGGTTTTTCCTTTCAAAAGCACATTAAGGCTTCTTGGATGAGTTTTTTAGGAGGATCAGAACTTCAAGGTTGTTAATAAGGACATTGAGAGGATATTTGGGTAGAGTTTGGTTGAGCTAAAGGGCTTAAGAAGTGTAAGGAAAAGAGGAGAGGTGGTGCTCTTTTGTAAGTGAGGGGAGTGTTACCCTTGTAAATATTAAGAATATTAAAATATAATAGTCACTCTCATGGGCAAGTGGCTCCAAATTAGCTCAATTTTAAAGATGAGATGAGATAAGGTCGAAATCCATTCAACCAATAGGATTTAGACAAGTTTTTAGGTTATTTTAATCATTATCTCTTTAGTTTGACTCCTCTTTAATCATTTTAACTTTTACCGTGGTAATGAATTTTTATCTCAATTACTATTCATTATGAGCAAAAATAAAATTGACTTATTTACTAAATTTGGACATGTTGATTTCAAATATGAAAATCATTTTATCAAATTCAATTTCTATATGTGACAGAAATTAATTTAAAAATAAATCCATAAAACGCAACGAAAACATTTTTTAGAAAACTGTATTTTTAAGTATAAATGAATTTACTCTAATTCTTTATCTAGTAATCATCATTAGATGAATATCAATTTATTTCATTGTATATATAATCTACTCATTTCATTAAAATCAATCATAAATAGTGATTAATTTAATTTACTAAGATAAAGATACATTATATGCATAAAAATAGTTTTCTAAAAAATAACTCTCATTGTCTTCAAATGATTTTATCTTCATTTCTAACCAATTGATAATCAATATATGAATGATTATTCATTTCTTTAAATTCAATACCAATATATTTCATTAAAACCATAGTTCATTAGTGATCATGATGCATAATGTATAGAAAAATACAATATCTCGAAAAATAGATATTTTAACATTAAATGATTTCATTCTTAACATTTACAATTGAGCACTCATTTTCCTTAGCATTGTTCAATACATTCGTATTAAGGAAATCTTTTATTCATATATTTCATAACTTAGCTAATCTTATTAATACTCGTCAATCCAAAAGTTGGGGCATATATAATATAATATTTCAATCGTAGTTCGTTTAAGTTCAGTGTTACGTGTAAATCAAGTTATTGAATACATCAAATATAATAAAGAAAAACATATATTCTAAAATTTTAGGGTGTTACAAACAGACTCTATGACGCCCAATCCTAATGGAGGCATCTACTTGACTCAAGGTATGGTGTAACCCAATTCTACTTGATGTCTTGTGTTGTTCGACTTCACACACTCATATGGCGCAATTCTACTTCACACACCGCAATCCATTCTAAAATTGGGTACAACCACAAATGCGGCACATGACCCTACAACAAAGATGCAAAGAAACCGCTGGTTTGGGGACTCGACCCCGTAACCCTGCGACCACACTTCAAACCTCAACTCACGCTCACCACCCCAGCTAACCGCGGGGGGCACACCGCAATCCATTCTACTTCATGTAACAAGCAGACATGTCTACTTAATGAAACTATGATGCATCCGGTTCCATTCCCTGCCACCCAAATCTACTACATGCATGTTTTTTCTATGTGACCCATTCAAATCAACTGTCACCTAGTATTTTACTACAATATCAAGTTCACTTCGGTGGAATCTTCACCAACATTCTAGAAGAGTATTTGCAATGAGTAAAAAAACTCATAACAATGGGAAATAGGAGTAACAATTATAGAAAGGAGAGTAATTTTAATGGTAAAACGAAACTTCACAAGAACATTTGGACGGGGTTTGGGCTATGACTAAAGAAGGTTTTACGGTCAAAAGATAAAAGAAAAAAATCAGAATATTCTAGGAAAAAATTATTTAAGTTCAAAGAGGGGAATCAAAGCTTAGGGATGGAACATAGAACACAAGGAGAGGACTGTGATGGTTAAAGATCGAAGCTAGAGGATTTAATGTTGAGGGTCAAGGGGGAAGATGGAGGAGCAGAATTCGTAATCAAGAGAATGGAGAATTTCAGCGAGTCTGCTCGCTGCATTTCTTGAGATTTTCGCTTCCCTTGTTATTTAATTTTCAAATCTGATTATATAATCTTTTTGGACTTTATAAAAAAAATACTATGGGATTATGACATAAATTGATTGATTGTTATTTTTTAATTGATTGAATTTCATTTTAGGATGATGATTGAAATTAGTTTATTGTTATTTGTTGATTTTTTTTCCAAGTTCATAATAAAGGTTCAAAAAGAAGGCCATCAAATTATGTGATATTTTAGGATTGGGTGAAGTAAAGGTGGGTGAAATCCAATTTGCATTCTACGAAGTGAACACAAATTATCAAAAGAAAATGGTACAAGGGTCCATGACAACACATATTGCCGACTTCGATTCTGCTCTAAAAGTTTTAATGAGTACTTTCTTTAACTGGATGGGGTGGGTAAAAATTACAAAGTGCGCCTGACGTTCTCTCCTATCACCACTAAAATCGGCTTCAGATCCCCGCCCCTAAGCTTCAAGTACCCTTTCTACATACAAACATCAATCAACACACAAATGGAAGCAGCAAATCATGGCTCAATCAAACCCCCCCCCCAAAAAAAAAACAAGCACAAAAACAAAAAATCCCGCCCCCTATCCACTCCTGCCCACTGCCTTCGACAGGGCGTCCCTGTAATCATCACACCGCCCCCGGTGATAATCGATCCACACACAGAGCTGCCTTATGGCCTCCCGCTTCTCCCTCTCCAGCGTTCCAACCTTTTCTCTCAACGCTGTTTCTGTTTCAGCCATGGCGTGCAGCCGCCCCTGACCCAGCCTCGACTTCTCCCTGATTCCACAGATGCGGTTCTCAAACTGCTCGTAACCTTCCTCCACCCTTTTCATCAGAACATCCATCCCGCCCATGGCATTCTTCACCTTCTCCGAGGTTTCAGTGATCATCCAAGAGCAAGCTTCCTCGACCGAAGCAATGGCCATGGAGAGCATACCGACCCTTCCTTCCAGCTCCCGGCGTTCCTTCCGGAACGCTTCCTCTGCGGTCTTGTAGCTCTCCTCCTTCTCGGAGAGCAGTTGTTCCGTGACCCGCATCTTCTGGGTTGTCAGCTTGAGTACCGCTTCGATCACATGGCCGTGCTCCGTCACAGCTTTCTCTTTCTCTTGCAGACATTCTTCCCAGTCTGCAATCTTGCCTGCCAGCACAAGCTGCTGGATCTCAAATGCGGCGAGGCTTTCTTCCAACTCGAGTCTTAGGTTGGTGGCCTCTGCTTCCCTCTGCTTTATCAACTTCTCATCTTCTAATATTCTTCTCCCAAGCCTCTCATTCAGTGCTCTCAATAGATCTGCCTCATTGCCCTTTACTCTGATCTGCTCTGCAAGCGCATTTCTCTGGTCCCACAGGCCCTCTGCCTCCTTAAGCATCCTCTGTTGTTCAGCACTTATGTTTTTCAAATCTCGGTTGACGGTTTCAATCTGAACCCAGAACTCACGAGACTTCTCATACTGCTCTTCAAGTTCGGTTTTCTGGTTCTGCAAGTTTTCTAGTTCTTGCTGCAGCATGGTGGCCCGATCCGTCAAGGCTTTGATTTCCACTGATGCATCATTCTGTTTCTGCCACAATTTCTCTTCCAGATACACATTTCGTGCTCGTGAAGAATCAACCTCTGCTTGTAAATCATTGACCTGTGACACGGAAGCCATGATTTGAGCAAACCGATCCTCAGATGTCTTCTGCAGCACCAGGAGCTCATCTTCTCTTTCATTTAATGCCCTGTCCAATTCAAAAACCCTAGCTTTCAGTCGCTCATTTTCTTCTCCCAGCCCATCATTTTCACAGGCTTTGCTTTTCAACTGTTGCTCCAGTTTGCTCCCCATGTTTTTTTGAGAATCCATCACTAGTTCAAAGTCCTTCACTTGAGAGGTGAGACCCTCAATCTCTTTCAGTACTCCTTGTTGGTTTGCAGATTTCTTCGCCAAATCCTCTTCCAGAAACTTAATCGGTGTAGTTAAATCCTTCTCCGAGTCCGTGAGCTTCTTTATTGAACCAGCAAGCTCTTCCTCCATCCCAAAAACTTTGCTCTGTAGTTCAACCTTTTCCTTGCTCACCTGATCAAAACTACAGTACAAATTTTCTAAATGTCGTTCCAGCTCGCCTTTCTCCTTGGATAGAGAATCTTTGTCCAGTCTCGGAGTTTCCACCTGCATGGCAAGAACCTTCATCTCGTCTAACAATCCCTGTTCATGCTCAGACTTCCTTTCCAGCTCCTTGTCCAAACAGGCAACTCGGGTTTCTAAATCCTCCACTCTGGAATACAAAAACCTCTCTGTGTCCCCGAGTTTCTTCTGAAGAGCGGAGAGTTGATCACCTTTGTCCTTCGATGGTTTTGCAAGATTCAAAATCTGGGCCTGTAAACACAAATTTTCATCTAATAGCCTTTTAGCCTCAGTAGTTTTACTAGTAAAATGCTCTTCTATTTCTTGCTTTTGGCCATAAGTTGAATCCAGCTGTAGTTCCAATTCAGTCACCTGTGCCTTTAAACCATCGATGAGGGACGATGCTCCCCGCTCATACACACCGCGCCCCTGTTCAAGGGCTGAAAGCTCACCCTCTCTCATTTCCTTCAAGTGACTAGATTCAGCCATCAAACCTTGTATTTTGGTCTCTGCACTCTCAATATCCTTGTAAGTTTCAGATAGTTTCAAGGAAATTTCATCATTCTCTTCACCCGAAGTTTTCTGAGCACCCTGCAGTTCCATCTTAAGAGTCTCATTCTCAAATGTCAACTGATCATTTTTGGATTTCAAGTCCTCCATAATTTTCTCTCTGATCAAATAGTCTATCTCTACTTAAATCTTCCAAAACAGCATGGCCTTGCTCTCAGGCATTCATTGTTTGAATTGTCACCATGCAACCACTCAGCTTCTTGTAACTTGCTCAAACCATTCAGATATTCTAAATGTATGGATTCTTTTTCATTGATTGCATATTGCAACTTACTTTTCAGGTCATCCGTTTCTAAATTTACAGCTTCGAAATGGAGGTTAATGTTGCTAGAAGCCGTCTGATGCTTCCTTTTCACTTTTCCAATCTCATTGTCCAAGTCTGAACTGGAACTGGATGAAGAAGATGTCTCCTTTTCTTAGTTTTCATCAACATGTTTCCTTAGCTTGACCGTAAGATTATCAAAATGATGGTAAAGGGACCGGTATTGAGCATGTAATTCCTCAATTAGCTGGAGAAGAGGTTCTTTTGCTGAGATATCGGTTGGATGTGCATCGTTATTATGTGATCTTCATTTCTCATAAGCTTCAGGGTTTTTTTTACACGGCCTTCAAATTCTGTAATTATGAGAAAACTTCATGCAGTCAATACTCACCAAATCTTTCAGGGGAAAAAAACAGCACAAAACCCTAAGATCCAAGTATTGTTGAACAATTAACAATGGAACAAGATTGTATATTATGATATTTGAAATCATTTGTTGGACTGTTTTTTTAACTATAAATTAGTTTCAGAAGAAAAAATTACACAGCATCATAACTTAATTATGCGAGATCCAATAACCTGCATTCTATTTGACTTGCTGCGCCCCATGTTTTACACAGGTAAAGTTTACGATGAATGCTCATAAGAATCTTTAGAATATCGTACTAGATTAACGATAGGTGCTATGATGTTTGAAATGCGTCTTTACTTTACTTTTCCTATTATCAACGGATTTTAAAGTAGAATCTTCTCACTAATAAAAAAGTCAAAATAACTTGAAGATACGTCAACAGTAAGACCCCATTTGGTTTGGAGAGAAGGGAGGGAAAGGAAAGGAAGGCAATGAATTTTCCCTACCTCTGGTCTGTTGGCAGGGGAAACCAATTTTCTTGAGCTCTACCAATTCCTTAAATACAGAGAACATCATTTTCTCGAACTTCAGGTGATTTTGGGAGCCCTAAATCTTTTGCGTTCATTCTTAGCTTCCGAAGATTCGATATCGGTGATTCCGAGTGAGTTCTTCTCTTTCTCTCCGAGTTCTTTCATGTTCCTTCAGAGGTTTCACAGCAGCTGTATTGATTGGAGTTAGGGGTTTATTATGCTGCGATTTTGATGAGACATTGTCATGTTTCATATTGATTCAAGGACCCCTTTTTTAGTTGTGGCCCCGCGGTTCTCCTCTCTTGCTTTGGCTTTGCGCAACGAATCATGTTGGACTTGGTGCCCTAGAACCAACTTCTAAGTACTTGATGAACATGTATTCAATGTCTTGAATATTAATAAAGTTTTTTATCACATCTTGATTCTTCCGTTGCATGATATGGTATGTGATAATATACTAAGAATATTTGTCACACTAAAAGGTCATAACAGTTCCCCTCTATGATGAGGATCTGGAGGTGTCATGACAGTATTCTTGAATATATAATCTATAGCCGGATGATATCATTTAACGAGGACACAAATGATAAAGGTTATCAGATGTGGAAACTCATAGGACTTTGAGGCACTCTCTCATGGTATGTGCCCTTGGCAATCTCCAGAGAATGAGATAACGAGGCCCGCCAATAGAAAATCCACATTTATATGTGTCATTGGATGTTCATAACTGCGGACATGTGTGTTGATCCTTAAACTTTAGGATTATCATTAATGAATATATCAAGTCATTTACTTTGATATATTGAAGAAAGTTGTGATGACGTATGCTCGCAGCAAAGTAAGATACGTTGGATACGTTACAAGTGATGGTATTAATGGGTAATGCGAGAAATGATTTATCACTTTTGTCTATTAATGGAAGTTGATATCTCGGATCCTTTGATGAGAATAGAACTGTCTGAATAAATTCATGGTCATGATGTTTTGTTGGTAAGTTCATTTTCGAAATGTCAAAGAAAGAGACGTCAAGCGCATATATGACATCAACATGCAACCTACTTGATTGGAGATATCATGATAAAGGAATTATATTACATAGTAAGCGTTTGTGGGAGGTTGTATATCGTTGCGACATTAACGTTTTTCTCTATAGATGTCTTGGCGTGTTGCTAGACGCTAACTTTAGACTTTAGGCATCTCCGTCTATTAACATTGAGAAAGGGGCCTAGATGACAACACGCTAAGTGTATCCGGAATTTCAGTTAAATTCAATGTTGAATTTAACAAGTTAGAATAAATATTATTCATGTTTTATGGTTTAATAATTATTCGGGTTTGCTTGGTCATTAAGATTTAATCACAAGTTATTCGAAAGAATATGTGAGTTAAATGATAAAAATATTTATTTACAAGGTTTGACAAATATAATATTTATTTTATTTATCGACGAATAATGAAGTGATATTTATTTATTAAATAAATAGTCATTATTCAAAGTTCGGTAAATGTGGAGAAAGATAAGCGGACTGAGTTTAATGGTCTGATTGGAAATGATATAAATGATATTTATTTATTCTTAGGTGATACACATGTCAAGTGAATAATAATTATATTATTATTAAGACAAGGGGTTCACTAAGAATTAAGAAATTAGTAAGGGGAATTATTATATGCAAATAGGCAACCCTAAACTTTCCTTAATATATATCTA
Source organism: Viscum album (assembly GCA_963277665.1). Classification (NCBI taxonomy): domain Eukaryota; kingdom Viridiplantae; phylum Streptophyta; class Magnoliopsida; order Santalales; family Viscaceae; genus Viscum; species Viscum album. The sequence continues at coordinate 1,991,021,432 of OY728141.1, forward strand.
GTTATATCGCATTCCTAAGAGAGATTGGTTGTGCACAACGAATGGAGAGAAGCTCTCTAAAACCCTATAGAGAGTTCTAGAGATAAAGTGCGCTCTCTCCTCCTCCCCTCTCAAGTCATCGAGAGAACACCAAGAATTCTTCATCCTAAAAGAGAATTCTGATGCAATCAACTACGAATGAAACAAGAAATCGGGATTGACTGTGCTAGCACTCGATGATTCTAAGGCGACGTTCATAAATTGTGGTGCACATGTGGATCACCGCTAAAAAGATTTTGGACTTAGATCCTGCAACGCAACAATGGTACGACGAGATTGAGTGAACCGGATCATCAACAAAGAAAGAATTACAAGTTCAGGTAATTCTAGATTTGTTTATAAATTAATTATAAATTACATGTGATGATCCTCCTCTTCTGGTTCCAGCGTTTATGTCAACTAATCTTTGAATTAATTCTGTTGGTCATGATGTTTTTGTTGTGCACAACTCGGATTATTCAACGATTATGACAAAAAGCCGAGTTGATCACACCCAATCAGGCACTTCTGCTAGGCCCAAAACCTACAAATCGGAAAGCTTCTTTTGAGGTAGGGGATTCGAGTTCTCTCCATTGTAGGTGCATCTGTGAGATTATCATGCTTTTATTTTCCGTTGGGTAAATGATATGAATTGGCATAATGAAAATAATAAACCGAACTAATAAAATTGAAGAAAATGGTGTGATGCACATGTGGTTATCGGTTTTCCTTGATATTGATTGTTGTTGTTTCATGTTATATGTTTGTTGCGGAATTATGCATTTTAGTGTTGGCCTGATTTGAGACTACCCTTTAATTGGTTAAATACTTAGAGCCGGTAAACGAAAAGACTAGGTTGAATATGCTTGTTCTATGCTTTACTTGATGTGTGTGGCTTGGTGGCCTTGGTTGTGATGCAGCAGCTTGACATAGTGGTTGCTTGGTAGTGGTTCCGTATCAATGGAATAATATTGGCTTATATAATAATGTAAGAAGGGTTAAAGAATTTGTTGGTGCGAATTCAAATTGATAATTAAATGGGTAAAGTTTGGTGGCTGAATTGTTAAATTTAATAATGGGAAATGGAACCCGGGTTGTGGCCCTTTGTGTGATGTTTGTGGTTGGTTGTTCTACATTAGAGGCAACGTTTGGTAGCGTGATATCAGTGGTGTCCTGACGATGGTGTTTTTCTCAACATCTAGGATGAGGAGGATACAAATGGCTAACTACCCGCTCTCCCTTCAGCAGTACCTTTCGGTGATACCGGTGGTGAACAATGAGATATGTGGCGGGGGACATGCATGGTAGGGGGAGGACACGGGGTTGATGTCCTACGTGTTCATGATACCCTACAGCTCTGATTATGTGATATGAGATATGTGGTTGGTGCTGCCAGATGTGATATGCGGTTGGTGCCGTGAGATATGATATACAGTTGGTGCCATCATTTGCGGATATAGAAGGGTTGGGAGCAAGGGATGTCTTCACATTGAGTGAGCGACAAACCAGTGAGGAAGTGGCTATGGGGCGCCTTATCTACATCCTTATGATATTACCATACTACTCTTGGATGCATTATTTGGTGAGAGAGCCTTAGTGAGGTTGGGGGGTGCTACTTGACCTTTGTAGGTGCTGGTTAGTTTTGTTTGTTCGTCAGCGCATTAGTATGCTTTTTTCACTTTTGCAGGAGAGACATTGGGTATGATCCTACTGAATATACATATTATGTTCACCTCATATATATATAAACTGTTTTTCAGGTTTTCAGGAAGACTTTGCTAATCAGGCTAAATGATACTAGCTCGAAGCTTGGAGTTGTTATGGTTGTTGCCACATAATTCTTTTGGTATTGTCTTATTTTGGAGACGCGTTTGTATCTGTTTTGTATTCATGCATTGTGGGTTTCGCTTATATGGGATTATGGTCTTTTTACCTTGCATGGTAATTGGTTGGTGGTATTTTATGTATTTTCTTGGCAGGATTGGGGGTAATGCCTCCCATATTTGTGTTCAACAGGAAGGCCTGAAGGAGCGATGCACGTAACAACTGCATGGAACCCTTGTCACAAAAATGAGACAACAAGGTAGTGATTGATGGGAGCATAAAGGGGAAAGATAAGTAGGGGGAGATCTAGAGATAATATAAGACCAACATACAAGTGTTACAACCATGGTATAAAAGAACACGTGATAAAGAGCTCTTGAAGGTTAAGAGGATGGTCAAAGTGGTAATCAATCGAAGAATAATGAATACACGTGCATGATAGTTACAAAAAAAGTAGTGTTTTTTAGGATTTGAATGTTCTTCGACATGCGGTGATCAGAGCATGGATGTGAGGCGGACCAGTTCACTCAAAGGAGCTTTTATGTCTCAAATTTGCTACTATCCTTAAGATTTGTTCTTTTCACTTCAACCGCTTTTGTATTTTTGGTTTATCTCTTTTTTTCATGCATGTTTGTTTGAGTCTGAGGATGAATGTTATATTGAGTACCATCAGGTGATGGTGGTAACCTTAATTTACCAATAATCCTAGATTCATGTTACTTTGTACACGTTTTTTAATATAAAATATTTTTGGTGGCTTTTGTCATGGATGTAAATCTCAAGACCTAATCATATAAATCTTCCTGTGTTATTTGCCAACGAGCTTGTACCTGAGTGGTAAAAGCTCAAGTTTGGCATCCAAAAAACCCAGGACCAAATTCGAGCAGGAACGGAATTTTCGAGTTACTGTAACAGGTATTGTAGTGGGTACTGTAGCAGTTATTGTAGCATCAGTTACTGTAGCAGCGGAACTATTTACCCGATTTGGGCCTACGGGCCAAAGAATTGGGTCTTCGAGCCACGGGGCCTCCGGACCACCACGGAGCAATAGACGATACAAAAAGTGACCAGCTGATCGATGCAGCGCATCAAGTAGGCAGTGCAGCTTGACTTCAGGCAGCATCATCAGGTGGGCAGCTCAAAAGAACTATAGGTGCGTTGACACCTATCATCTGGCCCTCTAAGTGCATGGGACAAATGGGTGCTCTTCCATGGAATTGCAAAGGGCCGCACAACGTGATGGTTCTTGGTAAAGGGAGCAACGCATCGTGTGAATGGTGATGACTAAACAGCTGAAACGACGCATCTTGGAGGCAGCGTGGCATGGGGACATGCAGGCGTTGCTGGGTGGGCAGCTCGAAAGAGCGATGGGTGCGCGCTAGCACCCATCATTCGACCCTCTACCCAGACGTTGGTTTAAAGAGGGGTGCTCTACCAAGGTCTTCACGGTGGGGTAGTGCAATGCAATGGTAAGGGAGGCATTGCAACGAGAAGACCGGGATCATGAAGTGAAACTTGGGTGCTCGGCTCGGGTCTTCTGGTCATAGGGACTTCGGACCATCAAAATTGTAATGGATCTTCGTGTTACTGGGTCTTCGGGTCATTTAAGAGTTACCTCTAAACTCTATTGAAAAATGGCTATCTTTCCTTGATAAAAAAAAGGGGGTGTTGCCCCCTACCCCTTAAAAAAAATCTTCCTGTGTTATTCCTATTTTATTTACACCACCATTTTATTGACTGATCTTGAATCGGGTAAAATTTTGTGATTCATCGTTAAACTGTATTTGAAAATCGTTGCATAAGACACATAATAATTTCTCAGTTTATTCAAGGTTGCTCTGTTATTGAAGTTTGGTGATGTTAATTTTGATTCTTGAATCTGTTTTGACTTCATAAGTGAGTTTAAGATCCTTGGGCATAATCTATACACAGTACATGCAAGCTAACTGAAAGACCACTTCTACCTAACTGGAATTTTGTAGCAATGGATGAATTACCAGCATTTGAGTTACTAGCCAAAGAGGAAAGATAAAATAACAGGGAAGCGGCCATGACAATAGCTCATGTGGCAAGGTGTGGGGTGGGGATGGGGCTACGTGAAAGGTTCAAACCATCGGGTAATAAAAAACAAATAAATAAATGACAGGGAATTGTTCATTCGCATAACAGAAAGAGTACCTTAAAGGGGTACTGTGTTGCATGACTTTGAAGCTCGGAAGGTTAGGGTGAGCAATTTGTTGAGGATATTCTTTGCTTCCCGTCTTCAAGATTTTAACGCCAATCAAGTGAATCTGAAAGAGGGAAAAAACTGAAAAGGGAAACAGAAGACTGGGATTCAGTGCGTAAAATATCACACAAGTAGAACCCATAATTTAGAATGAAAACTTAGAAAATTAACTAAACGACAACCAACCGATCTCAACGGAAACGAGATCGCAGAAATGGATGATTGAAATGTCATACTAGACTTCGTACTTAAAAAAAAGATGTGCTCGAAGTAAATGCCCGCAACAAAGGAAAAGAAAAACGATATGCGTAAACAATATAAACAGCACAAAATCCAATTCAAAACAGGTTCCAATCAACAAGAAACGGAAGAAGAAAAAGAAAAGAAAACCAAGGCTGACGTAAATTAAGTTAGGCCTGGATTCTCAATCTTGAGCTCCTCTACAACAAGTGAGCTCCGACGCAGAGAATTTTACCATAAATTTATACCGATGCCGCCACGAATTCAATAAGTAATTTTAACAGAAACCATTACTACATAAAAACAAGCGCCATCAAAGAACACAACGTACAGTTGTTCGATCATATGCAACGATAGATAAGAGAAATAAAATCATAAACCCCCTGGAGAATCCGAGGTTACCTGGAGATCAAAACGAAGAGTTCAGCGAGAATCTATTGAATTAATACTGAAAAAAAGGTTGTGTCGTCGGATTTTCTGTACGAAGTATGGATAAAGACGGGTGTTCTCAGTTATTTGGCTGTTATTCTTCTATTTTTATTTTTTACAGCCTATAAATCTATTGTCTGGACTTGGGGACTGGCTTCTTCCCCGATGCTTCATGGATTTTCAGTTAGGAATCTTAGATGTTTCACGGATGTTCTTGCCATTTGATTTGCAGATTATTACGAGTATGCCCAAGGCGGAGGCGGGGCCGGCCGGCCTTTTTTTTATTTTATTTTATTTATTTTTTTGACAAGCAAGGGATTTTAATTAATTAAAATATCGAAAATCAGGTGGTACAAAAAAAACATCCAAGTAAAAACATACAAGGAAACATACGACTCACCAGCAACATCATGGGTTCATATCAAATGAGTTGTTTTATTGTCCTCTCTTTTAATGAAGAAGAAAGAACATGCAAAGAAGATATGAATAAGAGAGCAGATCTTCAAAATGAGTAAGTCAAACGATTGAAAATCACTCTCCGACGCATGGATAGCGTTGATAATATTGAGGCAATCTGATTCCAGAATGATGGATTTTCATCCTCTCTCGATATCAATATTCATCTCAACACAAATGGTTTGGGCTTCAACCACCGATGGATCCCAAAAAGTATGGAAAGATTTTTAGTGGGTCGCAACAATCCATCACGAACCATAACACCAATACTGATTAGCCCTCCACCAGAGATGGACGCATCCACATTAATCTTCAAAAGACTTGTGGAGGAGAGTTCCACACGCTAATGAAAGTGGGAGCATTTGGATTCTCATACTATATCTCATTTCGTTTCCATATATCTGACCCCGACGTAGCTCGCTCTATCTAAAAGGAATTTGGTTTTGAAAGTTGGTTGAAAATAAGATCGTTTCTTCTAACCTAAGTGATCCAAGCCGCGGTACATAACGAACCCACCGTCTCTGCGGGGAGAGAGGACGACCATTTCACCAATAGCACTGTAGGCCCAAGTGCCATATCCATGCAGTGATTTGCATTTGAATCTCATGCATGCCACATGGCCCTGGCCCCAAGGCAATAGAAATCGTATGCAGGGGGGACTCCCGACACAACCATGCACAAAGGACACAAAATGGATCATCAGTTGCATGGCGGAATGAGAGGAACTCCTTGAAAGGGAGTATTCTGGCACAGATTTGCCACTAGAAATACTGGATATTGGGTGGGACCTCCAGGCACCATAGGATCTTCCATAACAAATCATCCTTCGGGTATTGCGTCTCAAGTGCTATCTTATAACCGGATTTAACCGAAAATTTTCCGAACAATCTTTGCTCCAACATAGCCTGTCCCGGTCCATGTCCTCCAGGCATGGGATACTCATAATAATTCTTCTTCCTCTCACTGAACCATTATTCCAGTTCTTCGACACACCATTTGTTGCCTGCCTCATTAAAAAGGGGGGGTATCACAACATCTTCACAACCAAGGACCACTGGGGAAGTAGCTTTTCAACCCGTCACTGTCGACTAGTCACGGGTCCCTCCAGATCTTGATCGTAGCCCCATCTCCAATCCTCCAGTAAATTCCTCCACTAAGCATCTCGCACGAACCCCATAGACTTCTCCAGAGAAAGCTAGGGTGGGGGCCTAATGCTAATTCACAAAAATTTGAGTGGGGGAAATATTTGGTCTGAAAGATCTGCACACACAGGAATCAGGTTGTTGTAGTAGTCGCCAACCTTGTTTGGACAGTAGAGCGTCATTGAAGTGACGTATATCCCAGAACCTCATTCCCCTGCTAGCTTTAGGGAGGCAAAGTTTGTCTCAGGCCAACCAATGAATTTTATTCCTCCCGTTATTAAGGCCCCACCATAAGTTGGCCAGACGAGAGTGGATTTGGTCAATAACAAAGCCAGAGAGTTTAAATGGTGACATAACATAAGTTAGGATCGCTTGTACCACAACCTTGATAAGAGTTTCCTTTCCTACTTTAGAAATTCTCTTGATTGACCAACTATGGATTTTTTTCCACCCTATACAGAATGCTTGAAAACACCTCTCTTTTAGAACGCCCAAAGATCATGGAAAGCCCACTATATTTATTATGTTTTCAACCACTCGAATAGTTGAGACTTTGTTAAGGTCGTCCTTCTTGCTCATAGGAACTCCAGAACTGAAAGAGATTTCAGATTTAACAAGGTTAACAGATTGCTCAGATGCCCTCTCATACCTACAGATGATGTGAAAATAGCTTAATATTCTTCCATGGTGGCCCTTGAAAAAGGAAAGCTATGGTTAGCAAAAAATAGATAGGAAATGGGTGGACTTCATCGACACACTTTTACCCCATGAATTATGTTATCCCTCATTGCCACTGAAATAATATTAGAGAAAACATTAGCCACCAAAATAAAGAGGAAATGAGAAAGATGATCCCCCTGACAAAGACTCCTCATAGGGGTAAAGCTCTTAGTAAAGCCGTCATGCAATGACGACCTCAATCCACTTAGAGCAGAATCCCAGTTTACCCATAACAAACTGAAGAAAATGCCACTCCACTCTATCATAGGCCTTTATCATATCAAACTTCCACACCATGATACCTCTATTAGCAACAGAACATGTTTTCATAGAATGTAATACTTCATGGGCGATAATGGCATTATCAAATATGAGTCTTTTGGGGATGAATACACTCTGGCTTACAGATATAATGGAAGGTAACCAAGGACACAGGCAGTTGACCAAGATCTTTGAGAAAATTTTGTAAATAACATTACATAAGTTGATGGGCCTAAGATCTAAGACAAAAGAGGGTTTTTTGATCTTTAGAATGAGGGTAATAATGGTTTCATTCAAGGAACAAAAGTTGGATTTACCTATTCACAAGTCTTTCATGTGGCCCGAAATATTAGGCTAGACAATGTGCCAATTTTTTTTTAAATAAGGTGTGGAACCCATTCGTCCATGGCACTTTGGTGGAGTGGATTTGTTTGAGAGTTATCATGATTTCATCATCAGTGTCTCATGTGAGCTGATGGTTCATTGTATTAGTAACCACTAGTTCAATACATGAAGCAATATCAGAGGCGATGATCATCTCCCCAGCCGTGTAGAGCTCCTGGTAAAAATGCGTGATAATATCATAGATCCCCCTCTCATTGGAAATAGTTTCACCTTCAGTGTTTGTGAGGAAAGAGAAGTAGTTATTACGCCACCTTAAAGAGGACTTCTGGTGGAAGTAGAAGGTATTGGATTCACCTTCTTTAATATGGGTTTTGTGGGTGCGTATTGACCAAAAGTGTTGGACTCCTCATGTACTACTCATGTTTTAATGATCACAAATCCTATTCAACCTGGTTAAATCCTGTAAATTATATCAAATCATGTGTATTAATGTTTAAAGTATTCTCATTCTTTAAGTAGAGCCATTCAAGATCTTAATTGCTCTACATTCAGTTTAATTACTTTTATACTATCTTTTGACTCACTTTATAATGATTTCTATGACAAATGATTAAGTCTAATCTATTCTATGATCATCATTACTTAAGTCTGAATACAGTTATCTTGAAAAGTCTACGACACCGTGAGTCCGCCACTGGTTATGTCTTTTTGGCACTGTGAAGCAGACACCATGAAGTAGCCACCGTGAAGCAGACACCGTGAAGCAGACACAATGAAGCATACACCATAAACATTGAGACACCGTGACCCTGAGACACCGTGAAATTCAGACACCGCGACCAATCCATACACCGTGTGAAGGAGACACCGTTTCCATGACATATTGTGACACCGTTTCCTAATATATATTTTTTTCATTTTTCAATTTAATCTCTAACGGTTATATTTGAAGATTTTAATGCACTGACATAATTAATGTTTCTTTGTAGACATATCATCGGACAGTACGAGGTACGAGGTGCAGAATACATGCAACCTGTTGGCCCCAACAGATGCTTTCCAAGATAAAAGAAAAGTGCTGCCTAGAAATAAAAAACACACAAGAAAGAAAATCAAGCGGGAGTGAGCACTATAACGAAGAACACACTTAGAGAAAGTTTAAAAGAAGAAAGGCATATTGCATACAACTCGACACTGCTGAAGAACACACGAAACATATTTTAAGCTTAGAGAACATCTTCGCACTGTCAAACCTCACGAAGAACACAAGATGAATCGCGACACTCTGTTTTACAGATGAGGACTCAAATTCTGCATCTGCTTCATCTCAGAAGTCCAAAGCTGCAAAGACCAACACTCAGAGCACTTCTAAACCTATCTCAATATTTCTGCTCTGATTGTGTATCTTTTTATTAACATTCGAGTAGTGTGTGTTTCTGTATAATAACACACTCTATCTCCCGCATCAAACTGAAGGATACAAGATATCCTTACTTAAACACTCATTTACCTTTCTGTATACCCACAGACAAGTGTGGAAGAGGTCCTTGTGTGGCCTGATAGTTTGTACCCATGAAGAACTGTGGATGAGGTCCTTGTGTGTCCTGGATAGTCCTGTGTACTATTGTTAACCCCGATCTAGGGTGTGGATCAAAGTTTATTTATATAAACTGCTTGGTGGAAGGTGACTACCAAGTGGAGTGGAATAGGTCTCAGCTTGAGACTGAACCACTTGTTTCATATCTGTTGTGCTGCTTAATTTAGTTTTCTCTGTTTTACTTCTTTTCTTCATAACTCAAAAATTACTAAATTCACTTTGATAGTTAGTCTTAGAAAGAAGTTATAACTATCTTGTCTTAGTAGAATAACTTCAAAAGTATTTTTAATAATTGATATTAAGAGTACTGAGAACTAATCAATCTTTTAAGAAGTTATTTAAATAGTCAAACTCTTATAACAATATAACCTTGATTAACTGGGCTGTATCTAATCTTTTGGGAAAAACATTTTAGAAATAATTTTTACAGAAATTTTTATAGTTACTCAATTCACCCCTCCCCTCTTGAGTAATCTACTCCGACCAATAAAAAGCTTTCCTTAATCCTAAGCATCACATCCAGGTACACTTCTAGGCTTGAGATTTTGGAAAGAACCATATTATATGGGGGGAGGGAATATAATTCATTTAGTTTAATTTCAATTGTGTCGCATCAAATATTTGGTTGGCGGGACCTGCATTTTCTCCAACATTTCAACTTAGAAACCACTTGATGGATGTTTCTTCTTGTATCGTGATCCCTGACCTTCCAACATGAGTGGATCACTTCTTCACATTCCTTATCCTTCACCCAAAAGCTTTCAAACATGAAGAGTCTCTCATGTCTCAGTTTTCTTTGCTCATGAGATATTTCAATGGGGATAGGGTAGTGGTCTGAAGTGGTGGGAGCAAGGAGAGAAACATAGAACAAACTGAATAAGTTAGTCCATTCAAATGACCCCAAAAATCTATCCAGATGCTTCACAATCTGAGTGTTTTTAGAGTTCCCACAAAACCACATAAAAGGGTTGCCTAAATAAACCAGATAAAAAAGGTCTGTCGTCTGAGCTGCCTGTTGAAAATCCATCATTGACGTATGATCCCGACTAGCACCCCCTATCTTCTCACTCTGGAACAAAATTTCATTGAAATAATCACCGATAAGGAGAGGTTCAAGCAAGCTCTCATATAGGGTCTTGAGTAACTTCCAATTTATTCATTTATCCCTCTAGGAGGGCCATATATAAAAGCCTACAAAATCCCAAACCAGGGTGTCTGGTTGATGGATGAAGGAGGCAATGTGGTTTGGAGAGAAGGATTTAACCCGAACATCCATTTCCTCCCTCTATGAAAGGCAATGAACACCCAAGTGGCCTTATCGAGAGATCGAGAAACAACCAAGAAAATCAGATTGTTTTTGTAATACCATCCATGTCATTACTTTATAATATGGTTTTAGATAGAAAAACTATGTCAGGGATACTTTTCACACATCAGTGTTGGAGCATCTGAACTGAGTGTGGGTTACCAAGCCCACGACGGTTCCAACTTAGGATTTTCATTGGGATGGGTGGGGCTGGCTCAATATAGCCTCCGCCTATTGATATTCAAGAAAGGTAATATCCCTCTCCACTTTCCACCATTCAAAATATCTCTGGTTAACCAGTGGGCCCTCTATGCCTCTTTTAGAACTACTATATTCCTCCATGCTTAGATCAGTATCGTTATCCCCTCTCAGTTTCCTCCTCCATGTGTGCTATTTTTTTGGACCAATCAATGAAGATTCGTAAGGATCCTCACCTAGTAGGGAGGTATATAAGGGGACATCAAGGGTCTAGGGAATGATCTGATCAAGTGGGTAAGAACAGACCTGTTTTGGACTAGAGGGGGGTTTAGCCTTTCCCTCAAAGGTTGCAAGATTGTGACAAGGTGAATCAATTATTTCCACAGGAGGCTTAACCTAGGTTTCATGGATATTTCCAGATTCACCTAGAAAAAATTTTATGGCTTGATTCTTCATTCCTTATGATTACATATAATCATGCTAGTCTGTGGGGAAGATCGGTGAACCTGACATAATGATTTTATTATGATCTGGATCTTATTTCACACTTTGGGCCTTTGAAAGTACATCTCTATCCTTTTTCATTTTCTAAATCTGGAATGAAGGAAATCCCAATATTTTTTTTTCTCACAACCAAGGGAATACTGCATGATAATATTACCTTCTCCATCCTCCTCCTTCGCATCACAATATTTTTCTGTGTGCCCAAGGTATCCACAAAAGACGCAAAATATTAGTACCTTTTTCATACTCAAATGAGATCCATGTGTTAGATTCCTCCATATATAGGATCATACCATTCATAAGTGGCTTCCCAACACCGATCAAATTCTTAATTCACACAGCTGACCCCCAGTGAATAGGTTTTGATTAGTCCCATTCCATAAACTCTCTGATTTGGTCACTGATTTCATGCATAATTCACTCTGATCTTTTGCAAAAAGAAATTTCATTAAGTTGAATCCAAAATGGGTTTTTGAAAAAAGAAGTATTTTGGATTAACCTTCCATTTCTTAGATCCTACATTAAAATTATTTGGTTATCAAAGGACCATAATCTCCCTTTAATCACCTTATGTTTATCCTTTTCATTGAAAAATTTGAAAATCATATGACCCTGTCCTATATCTCTTATGGCTGCACCATCATCTAAACACAATTCATTTTGCATATTATTTTTTAGGGTGTTCAGGTTGAAGGTCAGATTGAGCATAAATATTCTGATGATAAGGAGAGACATTTGATGCATTATAAACCCATCCTTCTTGTCCACAATAACTGATTTTCCTTGTCTGTATGAAATAGTTTTTGCCATCGATTTATCATATTAGACTCAATTTCCACATGTATCTAGTAGAGGAACATAAGGATTTCATTTGTAGATGGGTCATTATTGACACCATGATTGCATACATGCTGACATAACAACATGACGAGAAGAGGATCAGAGGATCACTATTGGGACAGGGGTTGCAATCGATTAACTCGATCACAGTATCGCCGACATAGATCTACCAAACCTATGAAGCCAATGAAAAAAATTGCAGACCCACATATCTGGAAGAACCATCAATTCAAGAGATGCAAAAAGGCATGTTAATATGACACAAACATTCCATCGATCCAAAGGATCTAGTACCGATGTCGGTCGTCGATCCGTAATACCTCCAAACTAAGGAAAATACTAGAAAACACCAAACCCTAGGAAACAACAAACTCTAGGAGAACCTAGGAACACACTCTCAGAAGCATAGAGACTCAACCATATGTATGACCATATAAATGGACATGTGACTCCAAAAATTGAGATGTTAAACTAGTTTTGGTTATTAAAATTGCATTATGATGACTTTATTTAAAACTATTTCGAAGCTAATATTGTTTAAGTTTGGTTTCATTTCTCTTCTCATTTATGAAAAAAATTATTACTAATGAATTATGAAAACTAAAATGTATTTTAATGAAAAGTCTTGATGATATTATTAAATTATGTAATAATGCTTTTACACAAGATCATGTTACATCCATGACATTCTTTCACTATCATCTTCACATACCGATTAAAAAAAAATAAAATAAAAATATTATAATTATCTTGTGATAAAATATCAAAAATATATATAATTACTTAACCTTTTTAATCTTATCAAAAAAAAATTATAAATGGATTCATTTAATATTGTAATATTTTAAATCAGCAAGCCAATACAATCCTGTTATGTTCAAAATCACTTCACCTCTTGTGGTGCAATTTGTGAGACCACTAAGTCATGCTTCATGTTTATCCTCTTTAGTTTCCATGAGAATAACTTTAGACTTATTTTTCCTTGATGGTACTTATTTTGAGTGCACTTTTGAGTGTCTCCTTTCCATTCTCATCTTTGTTTGGTCTTTATAATTACTTCAACCCATCATTCTTTATTTACTAAGAAATTTGAATAAGTGGTTTTAGATTTATTATGTCTCGGTATTTATTTTATATGGGAAGAAATATTTCTCATATTCTTATGTCATGTATTATATTGGAAGGATAATAATATTATCTTCATTTCATCTACTTATATCAAAATCCAATTCAGTTGTTTCGATGGTGCAAAAATGCAACACCCCGAGATTTTATGAGAAATATTATTTTAAATTTCATTGCTGTCTTTTGTTGTACACTACACCAATATTATCTTGCGCTATACACAAAACCATATTAGCTTGTAGTATACACAACACTATTCTTGTCTTTCATTACATGCAAGAGCAACCTTCCTCGATAGCTTACGTTGTACGCAATACCGAGTTTCACTAAACAACGATATGTTATTAAAATATTATATAAACTAGCCGGTATGAATAGTAATACCCACTTTTTGAAATTTTATAAATTTTATCTTTCAAAATGGACTTAATTTTTGGATTCGGAATATCAAAATTTTCCTAGGGCGAATTTTTGGTATTTTTCTGAAAACTTTCAATTTTTGATGAATAGTGAAAACACTGAGTTATTGGTTAAAACCGACTTTTTATTTAAATAATTATTTATTTTATTTAAATTTATTTTAGGTCAAAATAGATACATAATACATATATAAGTTCAATGTAATTCATTGGATTCATTTTATAATAATTTTAGATATATAAAATTTTTATTGAACTTTTTACCGTCTTTTACCCACCTCCTAAAAGAATTTGCAAATTTACATAAAACTTAATTTTACCGCTTCTGTGAGTTGAATTTTGAAAATCTGAGAGACACGGTTAATATCAAGGAGTAAAATGTGGTTCAATAAGATAAAAATAATTTTTGGTGAATAGTACCTTTTTTACTTTTATTTACCACGGTTAAAAGTAAATAGGGTAATTAAGGGTAAAAATGATATTATTATTACCCTAAAAGATGTCCTAATTCTATTGGAGAAGTGTAATTCGACCAAAAACAACCTTAGGAATAAAATATTACCGTTTAGGTCCACTTGGATTAGATTAGGACATTTATTATTATTTTATTTAAAGAAGAGTTAAAATAGTTAAAATCAAAGTTTAATAACTAAAACATTTTTAATATAGGGTTATACATAAGATAAATTCGACTATAAATATTATTTAGAAATCTAAAAATATTTCCTACGTAATTTTATTTTATTTATAATTTTTAGACATTATATAATTTAATTTATTTATGACACAATGATGATGCAATAATTACCTTATTAATAAAATATTAACATAATTGATATTATAAATACCCAAATAAATGTAATTTGAGACTTTTTATGAATTACACTAATTTTATAGGTTAATATAACATATTAGGGTTAGTTAAATTAATTTTTGTTGAAGTAATAATGTTTTTATGAATTTAGAGAAAACAAAATACCAAATAGTGTCAGAATTGACATAAAAGAGTTTTTAAAACAAATATTATATTATTAATTTATATAATGGTACTAAAAATATAAGGTTCGACCAAAAGACTTATATAATAATATATATGACATTAATGAACCAATTGGGGTTCGATTGGCAGTTTATAGTAAGTTTATTAACCATATAGTGTAAGAATACAAGAAGAAACGGTAAAAGTTAAATTGTTTAACTTAGAGTTAAATCTAAATGATAAGGTTAAAATGGTAACCTAAACTTGTCTAAAACCTATTGGTTGAGAGGATTTCGACCCATACCAATACTATCCTTGAAATAAGTCACTTTGGAGCCATTATAAACCGAATATGAATTTATTATAAAATAATATTTTAAGTTTTTCCTAAGGTGCCCATCACCCCTCTTATAAAAGGGCACTCCCTCTTCTCTCACATTCACTCATCCAAAGACATTTGGCTCGTCCAAAACCTGCCCAAATACCCTCTCAAATATCCTCCCTTAATTCTAGAGGCCTTCCTTTAGTCAGAAATCCAACTTAAGGATCCCTTTTGATCAAATCAAAAGGAAGAACCCGAAGAAGAGGTAAATATCTCACCACCTATTTCAAGTTTCTTTCTTCTTCCACTTCCTCCTTCTTTGTTGTTTCCATTATATAATAATAACTCCAGTATATTCTATATACTGTTATGTTTTTATAAAAATGGTACAACCATATTAGTTATTTTATCCATCCTATGAATGAAAAATCCACCACACGTGCGTACGTACGGCTTACCGTCTCCACGTCGTGGTGTAGTTTGTTATTCAAACATTTCATCTTTTGGATGGGTATAATAATGAGTATAAATGATATAAATAATAAATATAACATTATTATGATTCTGTATATATGATATACCATCCAATTATATACAATTTTAATATCAAAAGAATGATATCATCGCTCGTGCGTACGTACGGACTACCGTCTCCACGAACGCGATGAGATTCATTCCCCATCGTATCCATTCAAGACTAATTTTCATTAGATGATTAAAAATAATGTTTAAAGACTTGATATCATTCTGGATATGAATAATATACATCCCATCCATAACAAATATGACTCACATAACAAAGAATATAAAGGAAAACGAATCTGTTAACACCCGAAACAATGATAATACTAAGATATTATTAACGAAATAGTGTTAAAAGATCATATATGATATCATATTAATGTATATGATTATTTTATAATTTATTAACAATTATTTCACCATTATACAGGATTTTAACCTACCCTCGACCAAGTAAAAGTACAAGGTAAGGGTTAATTTCACAATCTCTTCATTATCCGAGGTTGTTTATACGTAATTATCTACTGGGACCTCTTTATCATCAACATCCATGTTTCTTAAAAATGTATTTAAAAACATTCTTAATATTTTATAGACTATGGGTTAAAGTCATTTATACCATTTTTTTACTTTTATAAGATGTTTATAAAAGAATCTTTCCATCGTTTTCCAAACAATGTCGTTTTTAACCTTTTCGACAGAATTAAGGTAAGAATGTCTTTTTTTAACTTATACGACGAGTGAAGCTATTTTCTGCCATTATAAAATCATCTAAGCTTCCTTTAAAATCTTATAAGAATATTTTCAAATTAAATTTTTTCTTTTATAATTATTTTACTTTTAAATGATTTAAAAAAAAGAGATATTTCTCTCAAATAGTTTTGATTTCATCTATGTCAACATCCTTTGGTGGATTTTAATCTTATTTGAAGTTGATTTATTATTGTTTCCGACGCTTTCGTCGGGGCACGCACATCCATCTGCGTAGGACGAGGATGCGCTGCTTGTGGCCCCGTATTCCCTCTTTCCAAAGGCGGGCGACATTTGCTCCTTGATCGAAACTGGGATGATGGGATGTCGGTTTATCCTTCCATGGATTCCTCCTCGGAACTCGTCACCTAGTCCGGGTATCCCTCATAGATTTAATACGTTGTTCGTGAAACTCTTCCCAGTTCCATGTTTCCATGGACGCCGGTTAATTACACTGCTTCTGTCAGGACATTCCAAAGGGTCCGGTCAGGGCAGCAACCTTCAGTCGGGGGAGTAGTCATGTCGAGGCATCAGTAGCGTGTCTGAACACTAGGGAACTGGCGTTTTTATCTTTGGTCCCTTGTCATAGGGATTCTCGAGGGCGTGGAATCCCGAGGCATCCCACATCGAGTGCGGGGAATTTATATGCCGTAGGCATATATCTGAGGTTTTCCTCAGCTTCCTATGTTTAACACAGGGTATGCCGCAGGTTTAACGTCTAGTGGAGACGAATCTGCCCGATCAGAGCATTGACTGGACTGGATCAGATTGAGGAATTTCCCTTGAAGGGATGCCGATATCGGGGCCAACCCATGGGCGGCTTCCCGAATGCTGTGAAGAAGAGAGGAATGGCATGATCTTGCCGGGATACAGCGGCCCGGGTGAGAATCAGGATGGATGATAGATGGGTGAATGAGGTGGAGGAGGAATGAAACGGAACCATCGCAAGGGCGATAGTAAAGTGGGGCTTGATCCTCGAAGAGACCTCCTACGTATCCCTGTGGCAGGGAATCAAAGTCCGCGTAGTTCGGGTGGGTGCGCCGGAGGACCGACGTGAATGTGGACCTTAGTCCGATGGGCATCATCAGCGGGCCGACGTGAAGGTGAACCTGGGGGTCCACTGGTGGTGGGCTTGAACCTCGTGAAAGCTTCCTATGTACCATGCCTTGACATGGATCAAAGTCCCCGTAGTTTGGATGGAATGTGGAATACAGTTTAACGCCATGTGGGACGGGGGTGAACCGACGTGAGTGAGGTCGGGATGACTGGGTGATGGGCTTGAACCTTATGGAGGCTTCCTACATACCATGCCTTGACATGGATCAAAGACCACGTAGTTCAGAATGGTGTGTCGGAAAACCGACGCAAGGACCTTGGTCCAGATGGTGTGGGGGCTTACACACTAGGCTGCCCGGGTGTTGATGAACCGACGCGAAGAAGGTTAGAGTGACTAAGGGGTGGTGGGCTTGAACCTCTGGGAGGCTTCCTACGTACCATGTTGTGACACGGATCAAAGACCTCATAGTTCAAAGGGTTTCGTCGGCAAAATGACGTGAAAGTAGACTCGGGTGTCCACTAGTGGTGGGCTTGAACCTCGTGAGGCTTCCTACGTACCATGCCTTGATATGGATCAAAGTCCTCATAGTTCGGGTTGGTCACAACGACTTGCCGTCGGACTAGAATGCAGTTTAACGTCATGCTGGACGAAGATGAACTCGACGTGAAGAAACGATGGGTGGTGGGCCTGAACCTTGTAGAGGCTTCCTACGTACCATGCCTTGACACAGATCAAAGACCCCATAGTTCATATTGGTCACAACGGCTTGCCGTTAGACTGGAATGCAGTTTAACGTCATGCTGGACGAAGATGAACTCAACATGAAGAAATGACGGGTGGGCTTGAACCTCATGGAGGATTCCTACGTACCATGTCGTGACATGGATCAAAGACCTCATAGTTCAAATGGGCATGCAGTTTAATGTCATGCTGGACAAGGGCATACAATTTAACATCATGCTGGACGATGGCATATAGTTTAGCATCATGCTGGATGAGGGCATACAGTTTAGCGTCATGATGGACGAGGGTATACAGTTTACCATCATGCTGGATGAGGGTATACAGTTTACCTTCATGCTGGATGAGGGTATATAGTTTAACGTCATGCTGGACGAGGGTATACATTTTAGTGTCATGCTGGATGAAGGTATACAGTTTAGCGTCATGCTGGACGAGGGTATACAGTTTACCATCATGCTGGACGAGGGTATATAGTTTAACGTCATGCTGGATGAGGGTATACAGTTTAACGTCATGCTGGACGAGGGTATACAGTTTAGCGTCATGCTGGACGAGGGTATATAGTTTAGCGTCATGCTGGATGAGGTCATTGCCATGGACGATGCTCACTTTAATCCCACGTGAGTCATGCTCGGTGTGAGAAACAAGAGGCAGCAAGGACCTGATGATCACATCGCGAAGGGTGCATCCGTGAGAAGCGATGAGGGGATTATGTGTTAGGCGGCCCATGGTGATGGTACTTACTCTAGGATGGAGGCCCGAAGTGAGGAAAAGCGCAGTGAGAGCGGGATTTGGGACCAATGATGGGAGGTGCCTTGTTCCCTATCGTGCCCTCCACTGACCTTGGCAGTGGGGAAGTACGGAGGTGCATGGGTGCTACCTTCCGCAAGAGGGGGCTAGGGGCTTACACAAAGGTGGTTTCCCTTCTCCCGTGGACATACACCGCTCCGATAATGAGGATATCATCCCTTGTGGGGGGGGGGGTGATTCCATTCTCATGGAGGTGAGTGGCGTAAAGAATGTCTGAGCTGGGGGGACCCTGCGTGCGAGGCACGAGGTCGGGCCACAGTTTAACGTCATGTGTTGAGGACGATGTGCTTGGAAGTTTAACGTCCTGCAGCTTTGACGAGTTGGTTTTACTTTGCTCCCCTAGGACTTACATGACTGACACCCTCTGCTCCTTGGGGGAGGGAAGGTACTAGTAAGGTTGTGGTAAAGGGGGGTCGCAGAGCAAACCATTGATGGGTCCACGTTAGCATGTCTATGCAAAGAAGCAATAGCCGTTAGTGTACCTATGCGAAGAAGCATTAGGCGAAGCAACACTACGAGTGGTTTTGTCCGTGGGACTTTGAAATCACATCGTGCAAACCTAGAGGGCCGCACGAGAAGATGAATTTCCAAGCAAAGGAGTGTGCTTCGCGAAGTGGAGTGCCTTGGCCTTAGCATGGGGAAGAGGTGTGAATGGGGGGTGCTTCGCGAAGTGGAATAGTATTCGTGGAGCACTACCTCATGAAGAAGAGGTGCCTTGCGAAGCAAGGTGCTGCGAGGCAGTGTGCTTCGCGATATACAGCGACCCTGCCTTGGCATAGGGATCACTAGTACATGATGGGTGTTTCACGAAGCATAAATGCTCCGCGGCTGCCTGAGTTCCCTTGGGAATCCCCCTCCTTCTCAAATGCCCTGGGCTTTTCGAAGGGAATCCCTCTTGGAATAGGGGCTCAAAATGAGACAAAGCGAAGACATCTCGCGAAGTAAAAATACCTCGCAGAGCTCATGATTCCCGGGGCGAAGGGTGCTTCGCGATTCGGGAGTTGAGAAGCCGAAAGGTCAGATTTTCCATCCTATGGACTCTGGGGGAACCCAGTATTTATAGGCCAGGGGAGCCACGAAGCATAACTCACGCGGCGCGAAGGGGCGGTGGGTGCTTCGCGGCGGGCTCGCGAACGTCAGGCCGTTCGCGGAGAGTTACCGCCTCCTGCGCTTCGCGGTGGGCTCGCGAACGTCAGGTCGTTCGCAGAGAGTTACCGCCTCC
Organism: Viscum album; assembly: GCA_963277665.1. Taxonomy (NCBI): domain Eukaryota; kingdom Viridiplantae; phylum Streptophyta; class Magnoliopsida; order Santalales; family Viscaceae; genus Viscum; species Viscum album. The sequence continues at coordinate 1,991,041,489 of OY728141.1, forward strand.
TGTGCTTCGCGGCGGGCTCGTAAACGTCATAACGTTCACGAAGAGTTACCACCTCCTGTGCTTCGCGGCGGGCTTGCGAACATCAGGCCGTTCGTGGAGCGGTACTGCCTCCTGTGCTTCACGGGGCCGCGATGCTCGGGGAGCTTCGCGTCGGAGCTTTGCGAGACAACATGCGGGGCTTCTTTTTTGCCCCTTCTTTCCATTCCATATTTTGGCGCCAACAAATGCCCCCTATTAGACTTGGAGCCATAGAGGGATGAAGGGTCGAAGTCTGAGGGAAAAATCGCCAAAATTATCAGCGGTTCGCGATGCGGCCTCGCGAAGGGGCCCGCGGTCCGGATGCGCCGCGATACTCCACGCGGGCGGGGCACGCCGCGAAGCTCTGGGGTTGCGCACCTATAAATAGGGGGGAAAACCTCTCTTTTGTCCTCTCGTGACTTTTGTCCTTTTGCGCTCTCGACTTCGCGAAGCTCCGCGTACTCCACGTCTGCTCTCCGCGAATCGAGCTTCGCGGCGAACCGCGAGTCTCCGACTCCATGACCGCACCAAGCGAACTTCTGTTTGCCAGCCAAGGACAGACTCCGCAGCTTGGTTTCACGCCTGATCTTCGCAAGCCAGCTTCACGATTTAGCCTGAAAAAATTATTTTCTGATTACCGAAACCGAAATGGCCCATCGAGAAGCTGTTTTGGGGGTGCTTGCAGATGCCGCCCGAAGGGATGAGATGACCAACTGTCTGGGCCTTGGGGAGATGGTCCGAAGCCACTTGGATCATACTTCTTTGACATAACTTCTATCGGAGGGTCAGAAGAACTATCTGCAGTGCAAGAAGCTTCCCTTATATGGTTTTGGGTTGAGGGATGATGTCTTCATCCCTGAGGCGAGTAGGGATGAACCAGCTTGCTGGTTTAGGAGCACGCCATGTCAGTGCCAGTGGTTTAGGGCAGCCGATGGTCATGCACGAGAGGACTTCACACCCGTTACCACCGACTGTCTCTAAAACCATGTCAAAAATATTGACGGGAAGCCACTGCAACCAGAGACATCCCCTCCTCTGTACCATACCATGCTGAAGGTGGCTTTGCAGGATCCGAAGAAGAGGTGGTCTGATGAGTGGGACCTGCACCAGGGTGGAAAATTCACCAATGACTGGGCATGGTCCTACTGGGTAGGCGCCTCATGCGAGGAGTTTGGGGCTGATATGAGGAGAGTGGGTTTGTATGAGGCAGCATGGGCCTCCCAATTCCACATTTACCAACCGAAACAGCTGATGTCGGAGCTGTTGAGCAGATGGTTGTCCCGGACCAATACTTTTTACCTGCACCATGGGGAGGTGGGCATCAGCCTATGGGATTTCCACCAGATTTTGAGGGTTCTGATATTGGGGGCCATGTATGATGAGTTCCTCCCCATCATGAGCGCGTGGGAGGATACAGAGAAAATGCCACGACTGGCGTCGGTGCTGATGGCATTGGTCCCTGGAGAGGACAAGGAGGCAGTGAGGGATTTCCCCTTTAAGAAGTGGTTCGAGTGGTTCTTGAACTTCCCGGAGAATCGAGAGTTTCCTCAGAGGCCTCGAACTTGTCCGAAGGCGGCTCAACGGGGCAAGGAGCACTCGTATTGGCGGGTCTTGGAGGACATCCAATGGAAGACTTGGGGTTTCAGTATCAGCACTGAACAACAGTAGATAGTCAGGTTGGCAGCGTTCATCACGGACCTTATCTACGGTTGGGTCCTACCGGTGAGGGATACCAGCATGGGGGTGCGGCCCAGCTTGTTTATCATCGTGTCCATGCTGCCCATGGGGCAGCGGGTCAATATGGGGATTCCAATGCTCACCAAGCTGTACAGGATATTGTGGCACGTTAGCGAGGGCAAGAAGCCTCCAAGGATATGCGGGCCCTTCCACCTTTTGTATGGGTGGATTTCAGCACACATCAGGGGGATCTATGAGTATCCAAACCCTATTTCACCGTCGGGGTCAAACTTCTGCCCCTCCATTCTGAATTCGGCTAGGAGATTCCCATTCAAACTAACTGTGTCGATGGTGATGAACCGGGTGTGGAGGGCGGATGAGTTTAACTTCCACCCATTCCCATTGCCGATGGGGGTACTTACTAACGACGGGTAGGGAACAGAAGAGCACCGGACTTATCTCCTGGCCTTTCGAGGTGAATTTTTGGTGGCACGAGTGGATCGTGAGCCGCTCTGTGAACCGTACACCCCACATCGGTTTGCGAGGCAGTTTCGGTGCCTCCAGCGACTGACCCTGCAGGTCTACTGAGAGGTGCATCACGAGGAGCACCCGTGTGTGATGAGGTAGTTGTGGCTCATGTTCACGCGGGAAGACAGGAAGATGCGGATTGCATTGCCTCCATCCACTGCTACTTTCAGATTAGTGAGGGAGTATGCCATCAACTGGGAGGTTGCTTATCCGGGGGAGATGCTGAAGCAGACAACCATTCGGGTTGGTGACGGCGGGCCTCCTCTATCCCGAGGTCGGGGTCGGAGGGCAGCAAGGGCCTCTCAAGGTGGTGGGGCTTCCGTGGTGGCGAGACCCACACCGGCCAAGGGTTTGGCAGCGGCGGCAGAACCAGTGATTCTGGAAGAGCAGGGCCATTCGGAGGGGTGGCCGCCGAGGGGATTTCGTAGGATATTCACTCAAGCTCCAGGGAAGCGGCTACGTCATATCGACATGGCAGAGGATGCCATCTTCCCAGAGGCCTGGGACATTTGGGATGTCAACCGGAAATTCCTCAGTCCACCCGAGATATGGGCGCACTTGAATCGCCTCGGGATGGAGTTACTGGGCATAGGCCCAGTCCGGGATGGTTTCATGGCGTCTCCGGTGGAGGCAGAGCGATACTTGGACGAGCTGGAGGACTACGTTCACTCTAGTGGTGTCCCACGCCCAATGACAGACCAGGTGAGGGTACTGCTGGATCGGACGGTCCCCCCATAGTTGTCAGCTGCCGATCTGAGGGAGCGCTTCCCCCTACCGGAAGAATCAGACGACTCCTCTCGGGAGGATGAGGCTGTCGGAGGGAGCCCATTGGAGGAGGGCGAAGCCAGAGACCAAGACTCGGATTCTGATGATTTCGCAGAGGCTCTCTAGGTAGCATTCCAAACTTCCTTGCTTATGGTCTGTTCTCAGGCCATCATGGGTTTCTCACCGATGTTTGAGCCATGCAGGAGGAACTTGTACGCAGACCTCGCTCTCTCCCCTTAGCGGGTGATGATGCAGGACCTTCAGAACCCGCACCTATGGCTGCATCCAGTTCTACGTCTGGTGGGGCTAGAGCACCCAAGGTGGCTCCTCAGGAATCTCTAGACCTTCCAACATTATACGGAGGGCCCCGCCTCGGGGTCCCGTCAGTATAGAATCAGGAGCAGCACCAAGAGGTCGATCTCCGTAAGTTTCCTCTACCAGATTCATTGATGTCATATGTAGATAGTGCCAACTAATGTCTGTGTCCTTTCCTGTGGTACAGTTCTTCAACTAGCGTGGGATGCCGTGGCAAGGCTGGTCGGGATGTCTGGAGGCATCCCTCCTAGGGGAATGCCAGTGATGGTGGAGATAGTCCCCCATCTCCCCGAGCTACAACACACACTATCATTGGAGGGGCCACCAGTAGGGTCATGCCCGAGGTTATTGAGGTGGAGTCTGATGACGAAGATCAACCGGCCGACCCAAGTCCTGTCACGCCTGCTCCGGAGCCAGATGTCGTGCCAGATTCAACATCAGATACAGATCCTGCTGAGGACTTCCTGTGGGCGTATCCTGCGTACGAGCCTGCCAATCACGTAGACTAGGACGAAATAGCCTCCGACGAGGAAGATAGCAGCATAGTCTGCCGCCGATCGTGGAAGCTAATCACGCACTTCATCAAGGAAACCCCCCAAGCGCTATGGTTGAACGAAATGGACAGACTTCGCTCGCGGCTGCGCGAACTGTGTGCTGGGGGAGTGGATGCCCAATGTCCCCATGCGCTCGTCCGAGATCTCATGGCCGAGAAGATCCAAGAGTATGATCGCGGGCTCAGCGTGGGCTGGCAGCGGAGGAAGACGAAAAACATCAAGAAGCTCCAGGAGGTTGAAAGCGAGGTCCAACAGTTGCAGAACTGGGAAGATGAGCACTCAACCTCTCTTAATGAACAATCTAAGATGATCTCACGGTTGAAGACCCAGCTGGTAGAGGTAGAAGAGCATATGAGGTAGGCTTCTGGGAATATGTCTGTCATTCAGGCTGGCATAGAGAGGGCCAAAGCCAAGGCTGACGAACTGCGCCCTGCCGCTGCTGAGGAGGAGCGGGAGATGAGTCAGCGGCAACAAGTCTTGGATGCCACAAGCCGAAGGGTGGTGGAGCTGCAACGTTCTTTTGATAGGGTCAACCCGTCCATGGGGGGAGTCGACCCCCAGGTACTGTAATAATTACAAACTTTTTAATGGTACTTTCATGCTTCAATTTATTCCTTTTTTGTTTTGAATTCCGTAGCATCCACAATTTCCACTGTTTGAATTGGTTCATTACATCCCTAAGATGTTTGCGTGACATTTGGCGATAATTCCCCAAGCTCACGTGGGTCAAGCCCGATGTGAGAAACAGGGGATAGTTTCCTTCTCGCCCCACTCAACATAGGAGTGGAAATCAAGCTTCGGGCATCCGGGGTTTGGATGACCAGTCTGGATTTCCGAAAGATGGGAGAGGCCTGGCCGGAGAAGGAAGTTCTCAAAACAGCCGAATTACCATTTCTCCAGCGTGCCCTCATGCACGAACTGTGCAACGCTAGGGGTGCTAAAATCGGTCCGAACAGATGGAAATGGGAAGCGTGAATTATGATGCCCAAGATTCGGAACACTGTGGGGATGGTGTGTCAATAAAGGACAATCGTTAACCATGGTGGAGAAACGATATCCTTACTGCGTTATCTTGAAATGGGGACAACAAATGAAGGTCAACCATTGACCATGTTCGAAACACAGGACCAGGTCACAAATGTTGTTGGTCAATCCTTCGGGACATTGGCCCAGGATAGTTGGTGGAACCTAGGTCGAGAATCCATACTGTTAGGGGGTCCCTCCAAACATGAACAGTCTTCTGGAATGTTGGCTCAGGATGGTAGGTGAGACGATGCGTCATGAGACCAGGCCGTTAGGGGGTCCCTTCAGACATGAAAGAGGATGAGGGTCCGAATAAGGGGCACGCAAAGTGTGGAATATGGAGTGATGGTTTGTCCGAACAAAATCCAAAACTCATTTAATTACACCACCGTGGTGGGAATATGCCATATGGGCGCATTGGTTTGATCATGGATCATTCCTTATTTGGGAAAGGGCCTCTATGGCGAGGGGGGTCTTCCGCTTCCTAATGGGATCTTAGGGCATCCTGAACTTGTTCAGGGAAAAATTGCAGCTACATAGTTCCCCCCGAGGGGTCAGGCCAGAGGGCCAAAAATGGGGAGGAACATGATTTTTCCATTCTTGGGGCTAGAACCTAGGTGAAATGCCTGGGTGTCTCTACGTATCCCATGAGGATGGGAATCAAGCCATACGTAGTTTTGGAAGCACAGTGTAGTCATAGACCAACACTGACAGGTGAAATCCTCTCTCGCAGAGGCTCTGGTGCATCCCATGATTAACATGGGGCATCTTGAACTTGTTCAGGGTAGAACCACAGTTTAGTGTCATGCGTTGAGGACACATGGACTCCTATAGTTTAACGTCATACGATAGGACGTGGAATAAAAGGGAAGATCCTAGGGAGCATGTGGCGTGGTAGATATGAAACCGACGTGAATGAGGACTTGGAGTCCAAATCACACCATGTACCCCCAGAGGAAACTCTTCAGGTCGAGGGACCAAGAGTGAGAATTAGGCTGGGCCCGAAGCAGAGTGGTCAAACATTCCTACGTACCCCATGAGGATGGAAATCAAGACATACATAGTTCTGAAAGCACAGTTTAACATCATGCGGGACGATGAGAAGCCTGGCCGTGTTGGTACACATCCTTCCAAAACTACTAAGCCCACGTGAGTCATGCTCGGTGTGGGAAACAAGAAGTAGTGGTGGGAATTTTCTGACACAGAAAGGGGAAGGTTAGGGAAAAGGGACGCTCAGTGAATACCGCCCCAATGAAACTAACACGATCATGTGGCGCACCTAGATGCATGAAGAGAAAGAGCCGAGTATGATGGAATTCCACTTGAACATGAGGAAGTAAAAATGTGTGAATAATGACACTCGAGATTCAGATCACGATGACAGCGGCGTGACGATGGAGGATAACTATTGACCATGGTGGAAACCCAGCATCCATATCGCGTTAGCCTAGAATGAGGATAGACAAATGAGGGTCGACCATTGACCATGTTCGAAACACGGGACCATGTCACAAATGTTGTCAAAGATCCTTAGGGACGTTGGCCTAAAACGATTGGAGGGCCCTTAGGTTTAGCATTCATGGAGAGCCCTTAATCCTAGAACCTATGTCGTCTGAGGTTCCTTTTGGATATGGAAGAGGATGATGATCCAAATAGCGAGCTCACGAATCTTGGTCATGGGACGAGGGGAATGTCCCTATGAAAACCCCACACTTCGGATTCTATGTCAAAACACATTTGAATATGACAACGAGACATATTAGGTAGAGGGAGCATAGTCCTTTCCCATAGGGAGATCTTAGTTTAGGGTCATAGGATTCGGACCAGAGGGCGGGAGGAAACATTAGAGGCACATGGTGGAGTAACTCAAACACCTGGCATGAATGGGAATAGGGGGTGTGTACGGTGCGGTAAACAACCTGACGTGAATGAGGACATAATCCCATATCACACCGAACGACCCCCTTGGGAGAGGTTTTAGGTCAAGGGACCGAAAGCGAAAGTTAGGCTGGGCAACGCTATGAGTGGTTTTGTCCGTGGGACTTTGAAATCACATCGTGAAAACCTGGAGGGCCGCACATGAAGAGGAATTGCCAAGCAAAGGAGTGTGCTTCACAAAGTGGAGTGCCTTGGCCTTAGCATGAGGAAGAGGTGTGAATGGGGGGTGCTTCGCGAAGTGGAATAGTATTCCCAGAGCACTTCCTCGCGAAGTAGAGGTGCCTGGCGAAGTAAGGTGCTGCGAGGCAGTGTGCTTCGTGATATACAGTGACCCTGCCTTGGCATAGGGATCACTAGTATAGGATGGGTGTTTCGCGAAGCATAAACGCTCTGTGGCTGCCCGGGTTCCCTTGGGAATCCCCCTCCTTCGTGAATGCCCTAGGCTTCACAAAGGGCATCCCTCTCAGAAGAGGGGCTCAAAATGAGACAAAGCGAAGGCATCTCGCGAAGTAAAAATACCTCGCGGAGCTCATGATTCCTGGGGCGAAGGGTGCTCCGCGATTCGGGAGTTGAGAAGCCGAAAGGTCGGATTGTACGTCCTCTGGACTCAGGGGGAACCCAGTATTTATAGTCCAGGGGCGCTGCGAAGCAGAACTCATGCGGCGCGAAGGGGCGGTGGGTGCTTTGTGGCGGGCTCGCGAACGTCAGCCCGTTCGCGGAGAGTTACCACCTCCTGCACTTCGCTACCGGATTGCGAACGTCAGGCCGTTCGCGGAGAGTTACCACCTCCTGTGCTTCGTGGCGGGCTCGTGAACATCAGGCCGTTCGCGGAGAGTTACACCTCCTGCACTTCGCGTCGGGCTCGCGAATGTCAGGCCGTTCGCGGAGAGTTACCGCCTCCTGCGCTTCGCGGAGGGCTCACGAACGTCAGACCGTTCGTGGAGCGGTACCGCCTCCTGTGCTTCGTGGGGCCGCGATGCTCAGGGAGCTTCACATCAGAGCTTCGTGAGACAACATATGGGGCTTATTTTTCGCCCCTTCTTTCCGTTCCATATTTTTGCGCCAACAATTATGATACAAAAATTCCATATTTTATTGAAGGTTTTATGATATGTTTGACTGTGGATGTTTTATTTTTATACCATTCATGGTTTATGGAGAAATTATTGACATTTCATAAGATAGTTTTAATATGAATGTTTATGTTATGTTTAAACCTGTTCATACGAGGAATGCATTGGACTTAGTAAGTGACGGGTGGAGCCCGCTATAGCTCATCGATGCATCGGTAGGTCTCATGAGGCAAACTAGTGTCTTGGCACAAGGCCTTGACAAAATCTTATTTGTAGTCTTGACACAAGGCCTTGACTATGTGGTTATGATAGTCTGACATTATTCATTCCATCATTATGAAAGTGGTTATTGATATTGCATGTGATTATTCGCCTAGTAGAATATCCATGTGAATAAGTAAATGACATTATTTCATTTTATTTTTTCCATATTATGATTAAGTTAAAGTTTAAAAGGCTTTTGTTTTAATTATACATTGCCTTAAATGTTTATGCTTATTTATGAAAGTTTCCACTATATTTGTATCCTTAATGAGCATCTGATCTCACCCCTTTCTATGTTTTATTTTTCCCAAGGTGTGAAGAAGTATTTTATGACTGACCTGAAGGGATATTCTGAGGGGATATAAGTGTGGAATATGGAGACTATGTTGTTGTAGTTTTTCACTTTATGATGTAATGTAAGACTTGTTAATGTATCTAGTGTTTCCAAGGCTACTAAACTAATTGGTCTTTCGAGACATGATCTTTTGTGATCATGCCAATGTTATGTAATAATGCACCGACTCTGGGTAACTGGGGTAGGGGTGTTACAGTTGGTATCAGAGCGAAGATTTAGTTAACCTTTAGAAACTAGGATGTGAAAACATTATTGAAATCCCTAGAGATATTTCTAAGGTATGTCTAAGGATGTCCCTAAGGATAAGTATAAGTATAGGTTATAGTCCTAGAATTACGGTAACGATCATAGAATTAAACCTAAGATGTTAGATATTGAAAGTAATCCCCCTTGATTATGTTGTTTTTCTAGTACGAGTTTTTCCTCTCATACTATTCTTTTTGGGTTTTAAGAAATGGCAGGAAACAGGAGGATTCATGTTAATGGAGAATATGATGGACAATGGAATGATATTCTTCATGAGCAACCAAATGAAACAGGATTTGGATGTCCAAACATCGTTATTATGCCTAATAAGCAATCTCATAATATGATCAATAATATCAACTTTGGTAAGTTTCCTGACTCAGCTAATAAGATAAAGATGAAGTTTAATGATGATCATAGAGGAAAGAAAGTTCAATTTCACTCATTTAAATCATGTGGGAAGAGGCATCAAGGAGAATGTTTCAAAGGAACTAGAAGATTATTTGAGTGTGGAAAAGAAGGACACAAAGCTAGTAATTGCAAAGGAAAAGGTTCAGTTAACTCCATGGAAAAGGATAATGGTATTTCTAAGACATCAACAATGGTTAAAGGTTTTAAATGTGGAATGTATGGGCATTATGCAAACCAATGCCCTAAGGAAAAGTCTCATGAAGGGAATCAACATGGTTGTATGGGTAGTATTTATGTTGGTGATGATGAAGAGACTACAAATGATATATGAGATGAAATAAGTTTTAAATCTTGGTCAATGGTTTATGAAGGTAGTGGAATAATTACATGTTTATCAAGAATAATGTATGGTACTATGGAATAATGAAACATATAAGGATTGTTACACTATTGTTTTTCCTAAATTATCTGAAAGTATATGTTGAATGGTACCAGTAACCATGAAAAGTGATTGAAATATTTTTGGAAAGCAGATGATATGTGCATAATGAAGGGATAAAGAGATAATGAAATGTTTGATAGTATTAATGAGCTCATATAAGGACAAAGTGATATCATGGTTTGAGTATATAGAAATTTTGGGATTTTGGTATGTGGAAAGAGTTGACTTTTGATAGCATTCATGTTTTCACAAAGATTCTATGGTAATTCATGTTTTAAGAGAATAAATGATTAAGGTATTCACATGTTTGGAATGTGACCAACAAGATATATCTTATGATATATGAGGGATAAATGATGGTATTCACATGCTTGGTAGATGACCTTTCTAGTAGTTGTATTCTGTATACTATGAGATTGGACAGAAGTATTTACGATAAGCCTAAAGGTTGGAATGGATTAAGTTTAACATCAGATAGTATCGTTTAAGGCTAGAATTTTTTTTCGATTTTATTTATGGAATGTTATAATAGTGTAGTTTTAAAGGACAACCTGTAGGACAGGCAACAACCCATCGCGTTAGACAAGGTTGTGGGAATCGAACCCACAACCGAAGTGCAACAAGACTTTATCGCCTACCACTGGCCTACAGAAAGTCCCTGGTTAGTAGAAACTAGTTTTATTTCATTAAGAGGTATTATAGATGAAGTATAAGTCCATTTTAGGAACTATATAGGATTAATCTCACCATAGATGGACTTATGTATATAACTTTTGCTAACCTTATGTTTGAGACAGATGGAATGACCTATCATTCTATCGCATGATCTACTAACACTTCACGAAAGACAAATTCAACTTAATTTCATTAAGATATGAAGTGGAAATTATTCATGGAACGACCAAATGTGAGATTTTACCAAAATAAATTAAGTATTTCTTCTAATTCCAATTTTTTCAACTTTAAAAAAATGATCTTAAAAACCAAAAACGTTGTCCGAGATGGTACCTTAGATCATCACAAATTTATGGCTTTGTGATTGTTGTCTTTTTCATAGCCATGTTCTCTACCACTCTCCATCAGAACTTGATGGTTATATTTCTCTTCCATATCCATATTTTCACCTATGTTCTTCTATATGGAAACCTAGTGATGAGTTAATTTGGGTAACCATTACGTTTCATACATTAGTTTTTAAAATTGAGTTTTAGTATTCCTTTTTACGATGTGGGTTTCTATGAATGAAACTTTCAAGTAGTAAACCATTTATAACCCTGATGAATTTCGAGGGCGAAATTCATTTTAAGGGGGGTAGAATGTAACACCCCGAGATTTTATGAGAAATATTATTTTAAATTTCATTGATGTCTTTTGTTGTACGCTACACCAAGATTATCTTGCGCTATACGAAACATCGTATTAGCTTGTAGTATATACAACACTATTCTTTTATTTCATTACACGCAAGAGCAACCTTTATCGATAGCTTGCGTTGTACACAATACCGAGTTTCACTAAACAACGATATGTTATTAAAATATTATATAAACTAGCCGTTATGAATAGTAATACCCACTTTTTGAAATTTTATAAATTTTATCTTTCAAAATAGACTTCATTTTTGGATTCAAAATATCGAAATTATCCTAGGGTGAATTTTTGGTATTTTTTTGAAAACTTTCAATTTTTGATGAATAGTGAAAACACCGAGTTATTAGTTAAAACCGATTTTTTATTTAAATAATAATTTATTTTATTTAAATTTATTTTAGGTCAAAATAGATACATAATACCTATATAATTTCAATGTAATTCATTGGAGTCATTTTATAATAATTTTAGATATATAAAATTTTTATTGAACTTTTTACCGTCTTTTACCCACCTCCTAGGAGAATTTTCAAATTTATATAAAACTTAATTTTACCGCTTCTGTGAGTTGAATTTCAAAAATCCGAGAGACACAGTTAATATCAAGGAGTAAAATGTGGTTCAATAAGATAAAAATAATTTTTGGTGAATAATAACTTTTTACTTTTATTTACCACGGTTAAAAGTAAATAGGGTAATTAAGGGTAAAAATGATATTATTATTACCCTAAAAGATGTCCTAATTCTATTGGATAGTGTAATTCGACCAAAAATAACCTTAGGAATAAAATATTACCCTTTCGGTCCACTTGGATTAGATTAGGACATTTATTATTATTTTATTTAAAGAAGAGTTAAAATAGTTAAAATTAAAGTTTAATAACTAAAACATTTTTAATATAGGGTTATACATAAGATAAATTATACTATAAATATTAATTAGAAATATAAAAATATTTCCTAGATAATTGTATTTTATTTATAATTTTTAGACATAATATTATTTAATTTATTTATGACACAATGATGATGCAATAATTACCTTATTAATGAAATATTAACATAATTGATATTATAAATACCCAAATAAATGTAATTTGAGACTTTTTATAAATTAAACTAATTTTATAGGTTAATATAACATATTAAGGTTGGTTAAATGAATTTTTTTATAAGTAATAATGCTGTTATGAATTTATAGAAAACAAAATACCAAATAGTGTCAAAATTGACATAAAAGAGTTTTTAAAACAAATATTATATTATTAATTGATATAATGGTCTTAAAAATCTAAGGTTCATCCAAAAGACTTATTTAATAATATGTATGACATTAATGAACCAATTGTTTTTCGATTGACAGTTTATAGTAAGTTTATTAACCATATAGTGTAAGAATACAAGAAGACATAGTAAAAGTTAAATTGTTTAACTTAGAGTTAAATCTAAATGATAAGGTTAAAATGGTAACCTAAACTTGTATAAAACCTATTGGTTGAGAGGATTTAGACCAATCCCCACCCTATCCTATAAATAAGTCACTTTTGAGACATTATAAACCGAATATGAATTTATTATAAAATAATATTTTAAGTTTTTTCTAAGGTGCCCCTCACCCCTCTTATAAAAGGGCACTCCCTCTTCTCTCACATTCACTCCTCCCAAGCCATTTGAATCGGCCAAAACCTACTAAAATACCCTGTAAAATATCCTTAATTAATTCTAGAGTCCATAATTTAGTCATAAAGCCAACTTAAGGAGCCCTTTTGATCAAATCAAAAGGAAGAACCCGAAGAAGAGGTAAATATCTCACCACCTATTTCAAGTTTCTTTCTTCTTCCACTTCCTCCTTCTTTGTTGTTTCCATTATATAATAATAACTCCAGTATCCTATATATATTTTTATGTTTTTATAAAAATGTTATAACCATATTAGTTATTTTATCCATCCTATGAATGAAAAAGTTACCACACGTGCGTACGTATGGCTTACCGTCTCAACGTCGTGGTGTAGTTTGGTATTCAAACATTTAATCATTTGGATGGGTATAATAATGAGTATAAATGATATAAATAATAAATATAACATTATTATGATTATGTATATATGATATACCATCCAATTATATACGATTTTAATATCAAAAGAATGATATCATCGCTCGTGCGTACGTACGGACTACCGTCTCCACGAACGCGATGAGATTAATTTTCCATGATTAACCATTCAAGTATGATTATAAAGTATATATAATAAATAATAATGAAAGATATTACATAATAATGATACTGGATTTATGTACATATATGTTTCATTTACTTAATTCTATTCAATTCAATAAGGAAACGAAAACAGCGTTCATGCGTACGTACGACCTACCGTCTCCATGAACGGTGTATTTCATTCCATTTATCGATCTATCACATATATTTATATGATGAATATATATTATATATAAATCATGTTTTAAATTATATAATTAATTGAATCAAGATATATGTAATAATGTTAAGAACAACAAGTCAAAACACGTACGATAAATGAAACGATTTTACCCAAAACGCTGCTTTAACATGGAATTTACAAAAGAACGGGTAATATAAAGTCATAAGTGAACCATATATGATGTCATAATAATGAATATGATTCTTTAATAAGTCAATGACATTATTTAAATCATTATACATGAGGTTAATATACATACGAATCATATCGGACATAAGGTAAGGGATAATTTTGCAATCTCATAATTATCCGAGATTGCTTATACATAAGTATTTACTGGGGTTATATTTTTCATCCATGTACATAAAAATGTTTTTCATAAAGTGTTTAATATTCTTACATGTATGTTTAAAGTCATGTTTACCCCTATTTTACTTTTACTTTGTGTTATGGAAGGAATCTTTCTTTTGTTTACCATATGTGGTACTTTTTTACTTTTCCGTTAAAAGTATGAGGAGAATGTTTTTTAACTTATACAGCATGAACGGATTTTTACGATTTCATAACGCCTTATTTTCATGAATCTTACTCTACAATATTTCATGAATATTTTCAAAAAAATACTTTTCTTTTAAAATTGCATGGCATTTTGTGAAAAGAAAATGATTTTGAATAAGAAAGGATATTTTCCTCAAGAATTAATTTCAAGTGTTTTATCAAAACCATTTTCCACATAAGATGACATTATTTAATATGTGTATATTTCAAGTATAATGTCTCTATTATTTATATGGTTTGATTTTTCTTATGATGAAATGATATCCATTTATTTTATATGGATTATGTTATGATGGGATGATGTTTATGAAATCTATTTTATTTGTTGGGTTATTATGAATGATGTATGTTTATTTTGTGGCACACGTAAGAATAGTTTCATTATGAGATGGGTGGGACCTATATATCCCTCCAATGCATTGGGTAAATATTTATATCTCATGAGATAGACATGGCTGGAACGACAAGTTAATCCGGTTCAGTGATACAGGGCTGGAATGAGGAGTGAACTCGATTCAGTAAGGGACTTTGTTCACTATGATGGTATTGGTAGAAATGCCTTGGATACTATGGAAATAATATAAAGTGCTTAATGGTTTTCCAAAATTATATATTTTATTCCCATGCTATTTTCTTATGATTGATGTTCCTTTATGATATATGCCCTACGTACTTCCATGATTTATGTCATTGCTCAAGATTTTGATGTTTAGATTTTATGTTCAAGTTTCTGCATTCAAATTTTTATGGATTGTTTTATGTTCCCTATGTTTACCCTTACTGAGCATTTGAGATCACCCTTTTTATGTTTTATTTTCCCCAGGATATAAAGAAAGGTTTTAGGTAAGAAAAAAAAAGGGGGAAATCTTTATGTGAGATGTTGAAGATCTTTTACCATGATTAGAAGATTATGTCCCGAGTTTCCAAAGACACTAAACTAATATGGTCTTTGGTATTTTTTTTAATGTATTAAGTATTCCGAAAAATTAATGTAATGTCCATTTACGTCAACTTAGGGTCTCTACAAAAAATTCACTAAAGTTGTTACAAGTTTTTCAAGTGACATTGCAATTTTTTAGTATAAAGTAACCTATTTATTTTCATTATATATCAAGATAAAATTCATAGATTTTTGTATTTTCTATGTTTTTTTATAGATAATATATTTATCTAAACTTCATTAGTTTATGATGAAGTCCGAAAATGTTGTTTTGGGGCTTTAAAAAATCACTGTAGTTGCTATAATAGTTTAGTAAATCTACAATGTACATATTTGGAAAGCTACTATTTTTATTTAACTACATGTGCTAAAGATATTAGAATCACTCACAACCTGGTGATATGGAAATCCAATATGATTATATTGATTTCATTAGTTTACATCAAAGGCTAAAAATGTCATTTTAATAGTTAATAAATTATCTTAATTTCTGTGACGATTTTACAGAACTGTAGTTTTTTTCCAAAATGTTATTACTTATGTTTTTGGTTGATATCAAGATATGTAGATGTCATATTGATGTGATTATTGATCCATTTAAAATACATTGAGATTTTATAAAAATAATTATTCCAGGACAAATTCTTAATCTATTGTTAAGAGCCTCTAAACATTTAGTGAAGTATGAAGGTAAGATGTTTAGATTTTCAGAGGGTTTTTAATCCCTATGTTGGGAACCGTACTTTTGAGGATCCCTAATTTTGAGTTTAAAGTATGGTTAATGAAACATATTTTAGATAAAAATTATGGTTCATCTACCTTATTTTGGAATGAAATGAACACTACACTACATTCATAAATAAATCCCACATTTCAGATGAAGGTGAAACCCATGCACTGTTGCTTCCGCGTTGAAGTTGGAATCTCACATTGCTACTATCAAAGTGGGAATTAGTTTGATAAAATTATGGTCTACTATGTGCTATGAAAATGGAGATTTAAATATACTGTATGTTTCCACAATAGTATCATCATGCATGTTATGTAGTTTTTATCAACTGAAATGATGCAACATAATCCATGTTGAATTGTAACACGGAAATGAAGTGGTTAAAACTAGAAAATAAGGATGGTGTCCACCTTGAATGCATTAAATTCCTTGTATTAAATTTGAAAAGGTTCTCAAATTATTGTAAAGTTCTTTACACAGTAAAACATTTCATATGCTAGAGGTTCGCTGCATGAGAAGTAGATGAATAGTATACTGCATTTTTAGAGTGATATATGGATGAAGTTGTTTTAGAGTGTCTTCATGCACCTACAGGAACTAAAAATATGATATTTCAATGATCTAATGTTCGATTTTATGTAAAATATCATAATGTATACCACTTCATGAAAAATATGAGAGTTGTTGCCTCATGAAGCTGAATATTATACTACAACATACATCAAAGAGAAGATCCACTACTGAGGACTTCCTGATTATGGAATGAGATAAAAACTTAATATCAGAAGTTTGAATATTAGTTTATCCTAAATAATTGGTTTATCAGATTATTGAAAATCATGAAATAACATAAAATCAATATTCAACATATTTAGGATATTTTGGAATCAAATATGACACTCTTTTTTACATATTCTTGGTATTTTATACTGCTGCTTTTTTATCTAGAATTCTTTTAGAAATTTATCAGTTGGAAAATTCCTAATAAATATAAAGTATTATGATCGAAGATATTTTGAAGGTTTTTGTGTAGTATTTAAATAGAAAAATGATTGGATTATTTCAACGTCATTTTTTTAGTGAAGTCGGATGTCATATGCTATTTTAAAGGAAGGTTTTAATGGTATTTAAATATGTTTCAAATGATCATTCAATAGTGTTATTGAAATATATGATGTTTTAAAATTGTTTGATAGATTTTATTGGATGAAATATTCAAATGTTTTTTAATATTATTATTTGAAGATAATTATCTAAATTAAAGAGTGCAACGGTGCTGTGCTATTCTTGGGGATATTTATGAAAGCTCTTGAATCAATTTATTTTGAGTATCCAAAGAAGGAGGAGTTGCTAAAACTGATTGAATATATCATTCCTTATATATATCTCTCTCTGGAAGGTGAAAAAATATATAAATTCTGGAGACATGAATACTCTATTAAAAAAAGTGCTAAAAATATTCATATTGAAGCTTGATGATTTTGAATAGATAATTGAAATACTTTGTATATCCATTATTCTCTCATTGTGAAAAGAACAAGAACAAGAAGATAGCCTGCACTAAAAGAGAAATATTTTATTTGATGTTGTTTTAATAAGTGGAATCATGTGTGGCATTGATGATTATTTTTCTGCTACTATACATTGTTGAAGATTATCTATATCTTTCAATTGCTCCAACAACTATGTAATGAATCCATTTCAACAAATTTCATTTCATTTATTTTCTATTGAAGTTTCAACTAATCGTACTCAGTCATGGTGGATTGTCATCTTCTTGTACTAGGCTGTGCATATTTCGGTTCCCTATAAAAGAACCATAAGGCCCTATAAAAGTCTTGTAAGGTGTCAACTACCTGCACTCAATTGTAGAAGTCCCCAAAAAAGGACTTATTAGTGAAAATCACCAAGCTCGTGAAATAGAACCTTAGTGGAGTGGACTAGGGGATTTTTGTGCCCTGAACCACTATACATTTTCATGTTCTTTTCTTTATTTATTTCCACTACTTACTCATATTTGAGAGAGAAGGAAAGGATCACTCTGTTTCAAGAGGGATTATTTGATTTTGTCAAGAATCTTAAAAGGACACAATTCACCCCCTCTTATTTCTTCATCATAGTCATTACAACACAAAAATTAGTATCAAAGGTTGGTCTCTTTGGAATATTGAAGATTTATTTTGGCTCTAACAATCTATAGTTAAAGATTTGGATGAAGACGAATATCAATGGTTGATCTTAGAGAAGGTATTTCAGTGATCTACGATCCTTATTTTAATGGTGATAATTTTGGATGCTAGAAATATAACATGACTATATATTTAAAGAATCTTGTTTTCAAAGTTTACATGAATATTTTAAAACCTTATAAAATCCCTAAAAAACCAGAAAAGTGGGATGATGTGATGGAAGCTAAATATGATGTCAATTCAAAAGTTATGAATGCAATTATATGTGGTCTTGGTCCTGATGAATTTAATCAAATTTCTCAATGTGTTACTGCATATAAAATGTGGTAGACTATTGAAATTTCATATGAAGGAATCAATAATGTTTGAAAATTAAGGTACAATACTACTAATCTTAAATTTGACACATTCAGGATATAGGAAGATTAAAGAATCACTCAGATGAATGGAAGATTGAAAAAAGATGTCAATGATGTTACTGCCTTGGGAAATCCAATTCCAGAACCAGATCACGTGTTAAAGGTACTTATAGTTTTACGTTATAAGTGGAATGGAATATCTAATACTATTAAACAATCCACACTAGTAAAATACTTAAATATTAAAGAATTGATTAGAACCTTGATGATGTATGAGGATGAGATGAAAACAAAAGTTAAAAATCATATTTATATTAAAAATAATACTGCCACACTCAGAGTTTCAATGGATTAATTTTATGATTCAGATTCTAATCATTAGGGTTCAAGTGATGAGCTATAAAGCCTTTCAATAAAAATTCATAAAGATATATAAAAATTGAAAAGAGAAATTGAATATGAATAAGGAGAATAAAGTTAGATGTTATAAATGTAAAAAATAAAGGTCGTTTGAGACCTTACTACCCTTTTATTAAATCTCAAAGGAAAGTTGATAATAAAAGAAAAGGAAATAAAGCCATGAAGGCTACTTAGAGTGAATTGGAATATTCAAGTGATGAATCTACTCCAAACACTGAATCTGAGCATGCAAATGAAAAGGTAAATCTATGTCTTATGGCTCATACTCCTGAGGTACAATCATATTTCTCTCAAAGTTTAAATTCTGAAAATTTCTCTTATAATGAACTTAATAAAGTTTTTTTTATGCTTCAAGATAAATTTTCAACTTTAAATAAAGAGCATAGAAAATTTAGAAAATCTTATGCTATTATTTCAATTGATAAAGAGAGTTTGTCAAAACAGATTGCTAATTTAAGATATAATTCTTCCAAAATTTATTGTGATCTACATGAAACTAAAATTAAAGAATTATTTGATGGATTTTATACTTTAAATTTTTTTTAGTATGCTTATTAAGGGAGAAAAATATTTTAATCAAATTCTTGGTAAAAATAAAATTCACAAAGGAAAACTTGATATTGGTAGTAATGAAGAAAAGCCAAAATTATATAAGAATTATTTTATTCATGGTTCTAAAAGTAAAATCATGTACATTGTTAAATGTTTTATTGTGGTATTAACAAATATTATGCTAATGACTATTATTTTAGAAAACCTCAATTTTGTGGTGTTAAGAATGTTCATTATTAAAAAGACTTATCTGAATCTAAGTATGAAACGTCTGATCAAAATAAATAGATTTGGTTACCTAAGTCTTTAGTTGTTAACACTAACAGACTCAAAAGTATATGGATACCAAAAGACACTTGTATTTGATATTTTTCTAGTGTGCACCACTATAATTAATCATTAAATCATTAATTGGATGCTTGAAAAATATGTAAATTTATTATATTTCTATTTATTATTTTTTTAAATGGAAACTTCCTTAGAGATAGAACTCTTAATCTAGGAATTATTTTATTTCCATTTTAATATTCGATTTAAATGCACTAACACTTTTATACAAGGGGAGGAATTTTTTAAAATGTTTTTCCTTTTTTCCCTCTACATTTAATTGTACTTATATTTAAACTATTAAATATTTTCACATTTTATTGTTTTATGAGATTAATTAATTCGTTGAATTATTTTATTAACCAATGACCATCAAGCATACTCTTAATATTTTATATAAATCATTATCTTTCCTGTAAGAATGATCTTAATGTATTAATTTTTAAAATACTTGCATTTTCTAAAATTAATATATATATATATATATATATTCTAATATTAAATAAAAATATTTTTCCCATTTATAACATTCACAAAAGTTTTTAAATTTTTTGAAAATATTTTATTTCTTGAATATCATAAATATATATTCTCAGTCCTAGGGGGAGTTATTTTAAATCTTTAACACATGTTTAAATATTTTATTATTATGGAATGCATTAAAATTGTTTAATATTTTTTTTAATTCCCTAATAATCTCTTATTATTTATTGAATAATATTTTACACATTTTTGTGGATCCTTGAATATATTATTTTATCTTTTTGAAGGAAGCATGAATTTAGGGAGAGTTTATATTACTGAATGTATTAAGAACATATTTTTCATACCATTCCCAATAACTCATCTTTTTATATTTATAAAAAAAGGGAAGAAAATTTTGTTTTCAAAATTTATATCTTTTTTATCCTACTTCTTAAATTTTGAATCCCTATTCTTTATAAAAGGGGTAAATATATCATGTTATTTAATATTCTTAAGAACTCATCTTTTTTTATCCTTACAAAAAGGGGATAAAATTTTGGTAGGTGATTAGGGATTTGTAATTGTTAAAAATAGGGATAATTTTGAGTGGCTCCTTGTCATTCTCATCTTGGTTTGGTTTTGATAATTACTTCAACCCATAATTATTTATTTACTAATAAATTTGTTTAAGTGGATTTAGATTTAAGATGCCTTGATATTTATTTTATATAGGAAGCAATATTTATCGAATTCTTATGCAATTTGTTACATTGAAAAAATAATAATATTATATTAATTTCATATGCTTATGTTAAAATCCAATTCAGTTGTTTTGATGGTGGAGAAAATCACCGAAGCAGTTACGAGATGTTCAAGTGATATCGCAGTTTTTCAGTATAAAGTAATCTATGTATTTTGATTATATATCAAGATACATTACATAGATTCATTAGATATCTAATATATTTATCTAAACTTAATTAGTTTATGAGTAAGTCTGAAAAGGTTTTTTGGTTCTTTAAAAAATCACTGAAGTTGTTGAAACAGTCTAGAAACTCTATAGTGTAAAGATTTGGAATGATGCTATTTTTATTTAAATACATGTTCTATATATATAAAAATAACTCACAACCTATTGAGATGAAATTAAAAGGAAATTATCTCGATTTCTTTAGTTTACATTAAAGTCTAAAAAGGTTGTTTTAATGGTCAATAAATTATCTGAAGTTCTGCAATGATTTTATAGAACTGCTGTTTTTCCAAGATGTTATTACTTCTATTTTTGGTTAATATCAGGAGCTGTGGATGTTGGATTGATGATTTTCTTGATTCATTGTAAAGATAGTGAGATTTTATAAAAATAAGTCTACTAGGAATTTTTTTTAAATCTGTTGTTAAGAGACTCTAAAAATTCAGTGAAGTATGAAGGTAAGATGTTTAGATTTTTTGAGGGTTTTTGATCTCTATGTTGGAAACCCTAATTTTGAGGATCCCTAATTTTTATTTTAAAGTATGGTTAATTAAACATACATTGGATAAAAAGTATGTTCCATCTACCATACATTGGAATTAAATTAACCCTATGATACTATTAACATTGGAAAAAACATCCCCAAGATTTTCTAAATGATTCCTTACATGATTCAAGATTGTATCCTATTTTTCAAGCTTCGATTTGAAAGGTCGTAGGGCCCGAACGGAGTTACGGATTAGGAGTTATGGACATTTGAAGTTGGGCTGGAAAACCAGTTCGCAGAGACCATTCGCGAAGCTCCCTTCACGATCATGGAGTACTCCGCGAGGGGTGTGAAGGTCGATAATAGTCAACTCTATGGTTACAAAAAACTTGAAGGAACTTTTCCGGAGTCTCCGCGAGTGCCGCGAAGGTCGATGACAACCGACTCTGCAGTTACGAAGAATTTGAGGGAACTTGACTGGAGCCTCCGCAAGCACTGTGAAGGTCAATGATGCTCGACTCTGCAGTTACGAGAAACTTGAGGGAACTCCCTCTGGTTGTGGAGTGAGATTTCCTTCGCGGCGTGATTCTTTCTTCACGACACGCATTTGTGCTCTACGACATGATCCACCGACCTCCATCGCCTATAAATAACCGGCTCACCCCCTTCACAAGCATAATGATGCTGCCCCTTGGGTGGCTGATCTCCCATTTCATGGAGCTCTAGAGCGCTGTGAAGTGATTCCCTTTTCAAAGGGATCCTCCCTTTGCGAAGGAGGGAGCTCCTTCAGGTTGCTCGAGGCTCCGCGAGCCACTTTGCTCCGTGAGCCACTTTGCTCTGCGAGCCACTTTGATCTTGAGCCGCTTTGTTCTGTGATCCCCTTTGCTTTGTGAGATGCTTTGCTCCATGATCCCCTTTTCTCCATGAGCCTCCATACTCCGCAAGTCGCTTGGCTCCGTGAGCCGCTTTGCTCCGTGAGCCCATATGCTCCACGAGACCCATTTCTCTATGAGACCCTTTTCTCAGTGAGACCCTTTTCTCTGCGAGCCCCTATGCTCCATGAGATCCCATGCTCCGTAAGACCCTTTGCTCCGTGAGACGCTTTGCTCCATGAGCCGCTATGCTCCGCAGGCCGCTTGGCTTCATGATCCACTTTACTCTGCGATCCCCTATGCTCTGCGAGACCCCATGCTCTGTGAGTACCTTTCCTTCATGAAGTTGCTTCGTGATACCCCATGCTCCGCGAGCACCTTTCCTCTATGAAGCTACTTCGCGAAGTCCTGTCCTTCGCGAAGCTCCTTCCTTCGCACCCACTGGTCCATACCGTGGGGGCTGTGCCCCCGCACCCCCTACTCAGGTTCAACACCGAGCTGCGGTCCCGGCCCTCCGGGCCGGTCCCTTCACTACTGTCCCTGACCCCCATGAAAAATGGAGAGTTGCGCCATGAACTTTTTGGGCTGCAGTGTTGATATTTTCCATTGTTCCCTTATGCACAACCATCTTCCACCTATGGAATACCATAATTCGAGATACTCCTCCAAACACCATGACAATATCTTGAGTCGACATATTCCTCTTGGTCCCTTTCACATGTCGTGATTTGAGATTCTCATCTACAATTCCAGAGTACATTGAGTCAAACCATTCCTCAAGTAACTCATACAAACCCCATCACCTGACTCATATGGCAGGTTGAACCAGAAAGGGCTGCTCTTGTGTAAATCCCATCACCAGCCATTGCTAGGCGCCTTATGCCTAATAGTCCTATTTATATTACTTTAAACTGCAGTATGTCCTATATGAAAAATATAGGATTCCTCTTGCTCCAAACAAGAGACGCCTTATACTCCAAGAATAAGATGCCAATAGTCCTACCTATATGACTATAAACTATACTACTCCCCTATGTGACAAATATAGGATGCCTCTTGCTCTAAACAAGAGATGCCTTATGCTCCAAGCATAAGATGCCAATAGTCCTCTCTACATGACTATAAACTGTAGTACATCCTATGTGCCAAACATAGGATGCCTCTTGATCCAAACAAGAGATTCCTTATGCTCCAAGTATAAGATGCCAATAGCCCTCTATACATGACTATAAACTATAGTACACCCTATGTAACAAACATAGGATGCATCTTAATCCAAACAAGATATTCCTTATACACCGAGCATAATATGCCAACAGTCCTCTCTACATGACTATAAACTTTATTATTCCATATCATTCAATAATAGGATGCCCCTTGCCCGAAACAAGGGATGCCTTATGCACCAAGCATAAGATGACAATAGTCCTCTCTACATGACTCTAAACTGTAGTATGCTCTATCATTCAATAATAGAATGACTCTTATTCCAAATAAGATATTACTTATATGACAAGCATAAGATTCCTCATGCCATTATTACAATGGCGTAATTTCAAGAGAGTTGGAATATGTTCGAACATTCCATCACTCCACCTCATGCTTTGTATGTCCTAAATTCAGATCTTCATCCTCTTTCATGTTTGAAGGGACTCCCTAACGGCTTGGTCCCATGCCGCCTTAGCTCACCTACCATTTTGGGCTAACGCCCCAAAAGACTTTGGATAACACTTTGAGTCAGGTCCTGTGTTTTGAACACGGTCAACAATTGACCCTCATTTTTTTGTCCCTATTTCAGGATAATGCGATATGGATGCTATGTTTCAAACACGGTCAATATTTATCCTTCATATTTACACCACCCTCACTGCGTTCTAAATTTTGGGCATGTGATTCACACTTTTCATCTCCCTTTGTTTAGATTGATCCCAATGCCCTTGGCTTTATCCCGCTTATGCACTAGTGCATAAGTGTAGACCTCAATTATATGCCTCAAACCACCAGTGAGTTGGGATTCCCTCATGACTATAAATGAGGAAGACACTCAGGAATCTTCCTTGCATAAGCCCCATACACCATTTCCACTCCTTAGCTGCACCAGGTCAACCTCCATGCGTAAGCCCCATACACCATTGCAACTCCTTAGCAGCAGCTGAGCAACTTCCATGCGTAAGCCCCATACACCATTTCCGCTCCTTAGCGGAACCTAGAAAACTTCTATGCATAATCAAAACACCATTTTCGCTCTTTATCGGCACCCAGACAACTTCCATGCATAATCCCCATCCACCATTTTCGCTCCATAGCGGCACCTGGGAAACTTTCCTTCCTAAGCCCCTTCCACCATTTCCGCTCCATAGAGACACTTGGGAAACTTTTATGCTTAAGCCCCATTAAACATTTCCACTCTATAGTGGAACTCAGGAAGAATCCACGCGTAAGACCCATCCACCATTTTCGCTCCATAGAAGCACCAGACAACTTATGTGCATAAGCCCCTTCCACCATTACTGCTCCTTAGCAGCACTCGGGCAGCTTCCATATGTAAGCCCCATTCACTATTGCCACACCATAGAGGCACCTGGGAAACTTCCATACATAAGCCCCATTCACCTTCTCCGCTTTATAACAGCACCCAAGAAGCTTCCATGTGTAATCCCCATCCACCATTGTCGCTCCATAGCGGCACTCGGGAAGCTTCTATGCGTAATCCTCATTCACCACCCTTCGTGGTCGTACCTTTGCATCACAATCATCAGATCTTTGCTGCCTCTTATTTCTCACATCGATCTTTACTCACATGGTCTTAGAGTAAGCACCGAACATGACATACTATTTGGTCCTCCTTAGTGTGTAAGCCCCAAACCATTCCGAACTACGTGGACTTTGATCCTTGCCAAGGCAAGGTACGTGGGAAGCCTCCCTGAGGTTGAAGCTCAACGCTTACTGGTCCCAACCCCTTCACGTCGATTCACCAAACACTTCAAAAATACATGGACTTTGATCCTTGCCAAGGCAAGGTACATAGGAAGCCTCCCTGAGGTTCAAGCACATCACCTACTTGTCCTGACCCCTTCACGTCGGTTAACCTTCATCCTGTATGACATTAAATTGTACACCCCTTTTTGTCCCGCAAGATTTTAAACTGTACCCATTCGAACTACGTGGGATTTGATCCCTGTCTCCTAGGCAGGGTATGTAGAAAGCCTCCCTGAGGTCCAACCCCAATCGACGGTAATCTATTGTGTTCCCCAACTAGCGGTAAGCAGTTGGAATCCCATTTAGTGGTAAGATGTTGTCAACCCCAATCAATGGTGTGCCGTTGTATTCCCTAATCAACGATAAGCTATTGTGATCCCCAATTGACAGTAATTTGTTATGTTCCCCAACCAGCGGTAAGCCATTAGAACCCCATTCCATGATAAGCCGTTTTCAACCCCAATCAGCAATAAGCCGTTGTGTTCCCCAATCGACAATAAGTCATTGTGATCCCTAATTGATGGTAAGTCATTATCACCTCAACCGGCGGTAAGACGTTGTCACCCCACCTAGTGGTAAGCCGTTGCGATCCACAATCGACGGTAAGCCATTGTAGTCCCCTTTGTTGGGACCCACATCTCTGGTCCCCCCCTCGAGCATCAAACCAACCTGGGCTGCTAACCATGCTTAAGCCCTAGTATATCGTCAAGTCGTTGTCCTCTACGCACACCCCAATTCCATGCCCCTATCCTGAACTATGTGGACTTTGATTCCCTGCCACGGGGATACATAGGAATCCTTCTTGTGGTTCAAGCCTATTATCTATGTATTAACCCGGTCTCTCCCTTGAGCCTTTGTGTTTTGGGAAGGTCATGCCCCAGCCTGGATGTTCCACTTCCTTTAGGTCCCATCCACGCTTCCATTATCACGGGCCACCTCCTTAGGTGTCCCATCGTCCCACCGAACTACGCGATCTTTGATTCCCTGCCACGAAGATACATAGGAAGCCTATATGAGGTTCAATCCCAACATCACTGTCACCCTCACGTCGGCTCTATCTCATTCCTCACCCACTTCAATAAACACTCCGTCATCCACTCTGATTCCTACCCGGGCCGCCACATCCCAGTGGGATCACACTATTTCCATTTGGACAGCTAACCATGCATAAGCCCCTCACAATCCATAACCATCCAACCAAGAGCATACCTCTTGCACTGGGCTATTGTCCATCTGTAAGCCCCAACACATTGTCAGGTTGTTTTCCTCTATATACACCCTAATTCATCACCCCTTTGAAATACATGGGTTTTGATCCCTATCATCTACACAGGGTATATAGGAAACCTCCCCGCAGTTCAATCCCAGCCAATAGTAAACCTTGGTGTCCCCCATTTTGGGTTTCACTCTCCCTAATCCACCCATAGTGGTGTGCAGATCAGCCTTCATGGTATGACATCTTTCCTTTATGGAACACACCACCCTAGGTCTACTCTCATTGGGCATTATGACCTATCCATACAATGTTCCCCATTTTGGGGTGCAATATTTCTAATCTGCCCTCAGTGGTGTTCAGATCATCTTTCACGGTGTGACATCTTCCCTCTATAGGACACACCACCTCAGATCCATCCTCATTGGGCGTTCTGATCCATCCATCTGGTAAACCTTCCAGATGTTCCCTCATAAGGATGTACCAATCTGATCTGTCTATATGGGATGTTCTGATCACTCTCATTATGTCTTCATGAGACATTAAACTCACAGCCTACCTCATGTTAAACATGAGATGCCTGAGGAAAACCTCAGAAGACACGCCTTTGGCATAACTATCTCCACTAGACGTTAAAATCATGACATACCCCGTGTTAAGCATGGGAAGCTGAGGAAAACCTCAGAGACATGCCTCCAGCATAAGATACCCCATGACTAATGTGGTATGCCTCGGGTTATGCACCCTTAACATTCCCTCTTACGAGGAAGAATATAGGTTCCACAATGTCCATGCATCTAAAGATTCCTTGACATGCCTGATGTTGTCATCTACTCCAACCGAAGGTTGCTGTCCTTTCATTACCCCTTGGAATGTCCAAACAAAAGCAGTGTAATTAACCGATGTCCACAAAGATATGGAATCAAGAATGAGATTCATGAACCATGACTGAAATCTATGAGGGAGACTCGGACTAGGTGATGAGTTCCAAGTAGGAATCCACAGAAGGAGGAACCGACATCCCATCATCCCATTTCGATCAAGGAGAAAACATCCTTGAATAAGAGACGGATTCCACCTGCCTTTAGAAAGAGATAATGTGGGGAAACAAGAAGCACATCCTAAAAAATAGACAGATGCACGCCTCGGTGAAAGTGTCGGAAACAACTACATTCATAAATGAACCCCGTGTTTCAGATGAAGCTAAAACCCATGCATTGTTGATTCTTTGTTAAAGCTGGAAACTCATGTTGCTGCTATCAATGTGGAACTTGGTTTAAAAAAAAATGGTTTACTATGTGCTATGAAAATGGAGCTTTAAATCTACTTTATATTTCTGTAATAGTATCATCATGAATTCTGTGTAGCTCTTCTCAACTGAAATGTTGTAATAGAGTCCATGCTGAACTATAACTCAGAAATGAAGTCGTTTGAACTAGAAACTAAGGATGGTGTCCACCTTTAATGCATAGAATGCCTCTCACTTCATATAGATCCTCAAATTTCTAAAAAGTTAATCACAAAGTAAAATGCTGCATATGTTAGAGTTTCGTTGCATGAGAAGCTGATGAACAGTCTGTTGCATTTTTAGAATGATATATGGATGATTTTTTTCAGAGTGTATTTATGAACCTATAAGAACTAAAAACATGCTATTTCAATGATATAATGTTGGAATTAT
Organism: Viscum album; assembly: GCA_963277665.1. Classification (NCBI taxonomy): domain Eukaryota; kingdom Viridiplantae; phylum Streptophyta; class Magnoliopsida; order Santalales; family Viscaceae; genus Viscum; species Viscum album. The sequence continues at coordinate 1,991,069,657 of OY728141.1, forward strand.
TGTACACCATCATACTGGATATTACTTCATGATAAATACATGAGTTATTTCTTCATGAAGGTGGATATTATACTGCAACGTACAACAAAGAGAAGATTTGCTGCTGAGAATTTCCAACTTATGGAACGAGTTATGAAATTCATATTAAGAGTTTTAATTTTAGTCTATTCTAAATAATGGGTTTATCAGATTATCATAAATCATGAAATAATGGAAAATTAGTATTCAACATATTCTGGATATTTTTGAAGCAAATACGGTACTCTATTTTACATATTCTTGGCATTTTATACTGCTGATTTTTTATCTATAATTCTTTAAATAGTTTATCAGTTGGAAAATTCCTAAAAAATACAAAGGATTATGATCAAAGAGATTTTGAAGGTTTTTTATAGTATTTAAATATAAAAATGATTAGATTATTTCTAGGTCATTTTTTCAGTGAATTCATAAGTCACAAGATATTATAAAGGAAGGTTTTAATGGCATTTAAATCTATTTAGGAGGATCATTCAATGACATTTCTGAAATATAGGAATGTTTTAAAATTGTTTTATGGAGTTTATTAGATGAAATATTATAATGTTTTTTTAATATTATTTTATGAATATTATTTTTTAAAATTAAAGAGTGAAACAATGTTGTTCTATTCTTGGGGATATTTATGAAAGTTGTTGACTCAATTTATTTTGAGTATCTAAAGGTGGAGTTATTGAAAATGCCTGAATATATTATTCTTTATATATCTCTCTCTCTGGAAGGTGAAGCAATATACATATAAGTACAGAGATGTGAATAATCTATTAAAAATAAAGTTATGAAAATATTCATATTGAATCTCAATGATTTTGAAAAGAGAATAGAAATAATTTATATATCCATTATTCTATCACTGTGTGAAGAACAAGAAGAAGAATTAATCCTACACTGAAGGAGAAATATTTTATTTTTTTCCATTTAAAGAAGTCGAAGCCTCCACGACATTGATGATTATTTTACTATTGTTGTGTATTATTGAATATCATCTACATCTGTCAGTTTTTGATGCAACTATGTACCAAATCCATTTCAACAAATTTCATATCATATGTTTTATATTGAAATTTTGACTACTTGTACTTAGCCATGGTGGAGTGTCATCTTCTTGTACTAATTTGTGGATATTTCAGTTTCTTATAAAATAACTAGAAGGAATTGTAAAAGACTTGTAAGGTGTAAACTGCCTGGATGTAATTAGAGAAGTACCTGAAAAAAGAAATTACTAGTGAAAATCACCAAGCTCATGGAGTAGAGCTTTGGAAGAGTGGACTGGGGTATTTTTATGCCCCAATCCACTAAACATCATCATGTTCTTTTCTTTATTTATTTTTACTACTTACTCCTCTTTGAGTGAGAAGGAAAATATCACTCCATTTCAAGAGGGAAGTTTTAATTTTTTTTCAAGATTATTAAAAGGACATAATTCAACCCCCCCTCTCGTGTCTTCTTCATATTCATTCTTACACAACATGTACTTCAATTTTCCTCATATCTGGAACAACTTCCATATTTATCTTTCAAATTTTCTTTCTTTCTCTCCATGTGTCCTGCTATGAGTGTAACATATTAGGTGTTTGGTTCACCCTTTTTCAATCTCCATGTTTTCCCTATAAAACAATGAATATGTTTTATAGTTTAACAAATTTATTTTTGGTGTAAATCCTCTCCTTATATTTTATAGGAATGGAGAGTTTCCTTATGGATTCTTTGGTTCTAGTCCTACTAAATTCCCTTTCCATATGACCATAGTTAACACATATAAAATATTTCTCATAAAAATTATACCACTTTTTTTCACTTATCAATTGAGTTGCTATGACATATTTTCTTCTTCCTTCAAGCCCTTGGGCTTCTAGACACACACTCATAGTGTAACGACCTGAAAAAAATTTCAATGGAATTTACCTTTTGATTATATAAATGTGTCATATTTAGTAATTTAGTATTATATAAATAACATTCACCACATTATAAAACCATTTTTTTATCATATAGACTTAAACATTACATTTAGAGAAGAAATATAGCAATAAAATTCAAGGTGTTACACAATGAGACACAAAATAGAAAATAAGATAACTATAATATGAAAATTTGATTTGTTCAATCCCCTGGAATGTTCAAACTCATGAACAAAACTATAGAAATGAAAAAATATATTATTAATGAAATATTCATTTTAAAAATTAAAAAATATATATCCCTAAGAGAAAATACAAGTGAATGAATAATGAATAAAATTTTAGGTATTTATAGAAGGTAGGAAACCCATATGACCGTTGGAATAATAATATGGCTGTTAGAATAGTAATATCACCTATTTAATTAAAATAATATTTTTTATCATATAAAATGAAAATATAACAAATTTATATCATGATATAAATAAATAAGTGTTTTAAAAATGATAAAATAAGTGTTTGAATTTTTGTAAAACATATATGTATTATTTATATTTTTACAATAAATATAAATTTTTTAGAGAAAGATTATTTTATAAAATGAGTTTATAAAATAATATCAAGTTGCGTTATAATGATAATATAATTTTATGTGACCGTAAGTATTTTTTCAAAGTATTAGAAAATTGGTCATCATATTAAAATTAATATTTTTTAAATTTGGATTTTATTTAAAAATTATATTTCTAATATTTAGAAAAATATTTTCATAAAATAGATTTAATTTTTGAAATCTAAACATAAAAAAATTATTAGGTTGAACTCTCAGTATTTTTCTAAAATAATTGAATTTTTAGTGAATAATGAAATACTATAAAATACAGTATTTAATATTATAAGTTGAATACATGAATTAGTGAGTCATGATTGATGTAAGAAACCATTATCTCAAACTCACATGCACTAATTACTAAATATAGTCATAAGATTTTTCACTATTGATAGTATTGAAAAAATAATAATAAACTAATGAATTTTAAATTCAAAAATAGTCATTTTCCCCCTTATAAATATCACTCCTCACCACCCCTTATCCACACAAATTTTAACCCTTGGAGCTTGTCAAATCTCTACCCAATTTTCTCACTAATACTCTCTCCCATGTCCTAGTGCTACTGATCTCACCAAAGACCATTACAATGATTCTTAAGGGTTATCCTAAGAGGGGATAACCAAAGGAAGAGGTAAATTCTCAATCAAACCTCTTGCAATTTTATTCTTCTTCTAATACCATCATATGTTTTCCACCAACCTTAATGTAGTAACATTAGTATCCTAAATATAATGACATTTTATTATTGTGGTGAAATATCCATTTTCTACCCCTTGTCACGTCTCGCCCTATTTCACTCTATAAACAGTAACTAAACTAGTTTACTATAGGGTCTCAAACATGCCTCCCTATATAACAGAGGTTGCTGACTAATAACAAGTGACTAGGGTGAGTGTGTGGGGAGACTATGACCTCATATCAGAATAATAAAAATAGTGTAAATAACCAAAAATCATACATAATAGTAAATAATCAAAGTGCAGAAGAAATCAATACAAATAAGGTTATAATAAAGAATGAAATGCAATGAAGACCCAGAAAACCATAACATATATATAACATAGATCACCCAATGGTCTAACAAAAAATATAGGAGAGAATGAAATTAATAATAAATGTACAAGTCTCTACTTCCCACTCCAAGTTGAACCACATACTAATCTACATGTACAGATTCAATCCATTCTGCTCGATCAATCCCAAGCCTCATCCCTTCCCGTGCCTGTAACCAGGTGAAAGTATGATCAAGTACCAAAGTGAAATGGTGGTCTGGGAAGGGTATGAGTACAAAAATTATTAATGAACTTCCAAAATGGTCCCATATATATCTAGTAAAAGTAGTGTGTGTTCAGGTGAACTACTAAGCTGGATAATAATAATAATATCTACTATTGAAAGAAAAATAAATAAACAATGTCATACTAAGGGCCTAATGTCCACCCTGGTATAACCATACCTACTTTATCTAGCACTTGGATATCTCTGAGTAAGATACATCTTTGTAGTGGGATACTCTTCTTAGTCTCAGGGATTACCTATACCAGAATCCACTAAATATATGATAGAATTCTAGGTATCAACTGGACATTTTGTAAAAAGGCATCAAGTTGGATTCTAGATGTCCTTGGCATGCCACTCAAGCCGTGAGTATATATTGGAACCCATAAAACATCATAGTGTTTCCTATTATAGTCCAATTTCAAATTCCTAGGTCCTGATCCATAGGAAATCAAGACATTGGAAACAAGAATAAATTTCTAAGGGGGATGTCCCTTAGGAAATATATAAGGAATACTCTCCTAATTTGAGATGATAACATGACATCTAACAATAACTATCTTAACAACCTATTCATATATAGATATGGGTAATGAAATCATGTTGCATCTACCTGATCCTAAGGAGTATCACATGCATCAATCAAGGCGATCATCATCAGCCTCAGGGATGTCTCAAGCATCCTATGCTCATGGGAAATGAAACCACCTGGAAACCTTTGACATCACCTAGATCCTAACAAGCAAGTAATCCTAGATGGCACACTAACTAAGATGGGTTCTCGATATGCACTCAACAACTTCCTCTATTTTCCTAACATGGGGAGGAATCCCAGTGATACTAGGAATTTCAGTAACAAGACATTCACTCTTAGATCCTAAGCTCACCATACATACAAGGATATATAAATAATATCTACTTTAAAAAAGAAAATGATAACTTAAAATTAACAATATACATCATATTAATTTATTAGATTTGGGATTTGGTTAGAACCAACATTCGATGTAGAAGATAGGTAGGGTTAGGTACTAGGTTATCTTAACACCTAACCATATAGGTAGCTGAGGGTGGAACATTCCTCAAGACTAACAACTCATTATAATTATCTAATTCTAGTCATTTCAATTAGTTGATAAATGAATTAATACTTATCTTAAATCCAGATGGTTGGATAAACACCCTAACCGATCATAATATGTCACTATCCTTAGTGGCCATTCTAGTTAATTTATACTTGGGGGGGGGACCTTTGTTCATCACATACCATTCCCATCACTCCCTTATCAGGGTCTTAACATGATCGGGGCACCCTACTCGGGGTCCCTTCCAAGTTCTTACTCAAGTTTGAAACCCATTTTTCCAGAGGAATAATTCCATAAACATACCCTTTAACACATCATGATCTTAAGGCCTTAATGAACTTAGGTAGTTGGTCTTCAGGTCATTAAAGACCCCTAAGTCAAACCATACCATTTCAAGTGAACCATTCTATTAAAGGAGGTCACAAGGCCATTTGGGTCTAGGTCCAATAGGTATTTCTCACCCATTCCCAAATTAAGGATCCCCGTCAGGGTCTACTTCGATCCAAGTTAAATGTCTATAATAAAGTCATGGACTATGATGGTTGAGGAAGGAGTTAGTGACCAAGGGACATAATTGTCCCTTGAAACTTTTATCTATATAAAATGTAATCCCCCTAATTCATTTAAAACAATTTAGATTAATTAATTTGGTATTTTAATTAATTTAACCAAGAAAAAATGTTTAATGAAGGGCCCATCACTGTCAAAGATAGAACCTGAGCACCTCACATACCACATATTCAAAATAAAATTACTTAAATGGTAGGTATGATAGACAATATACCTCATAATAAGTTTTACATTATTTTCCAGGGGCTGACAATAGCTGCCAAGGCCCGTCCAAGATCATTTGAGACATAAGAAGTCCTGTCTCACAACCAAACCAACAGAAATTAATTAATTATAATTACATTATAATTAATTAATTAATCTAAACAAGTTATAAAAAAATAAACAATTTTATTTACAAAGGAATAATTCCCAAAACCTCAACAACTGATTTTGTCATGCTGGAACTGTGACCAAAGGCTCACTAAAAACCCACAACACATCCCCAACCTTGAACCAGGCATAATCCCTAAGAAACAACATCAAAAAACTACCCATTAAATTTAATTTAAAATTTAAATCTTTGTAAAATTCACCATAGTTACATACCTCAATGAAACGGAACACAATAAAGTGAAAATTGCCTCCTAGGTCACCCTCTTTCTAGGTAGCACAAAATCCGCATTACTGATATCTAATTACACCATGATCTGGTGGAATTAGAATTAAAATAACTATATGGGGATACCAAAATTATAAACAAGGATAGAAGAAGATTAAGAGAGGATACTAGAGGAGAAAAATACCTCAAAACATCTTGTAATTCCACCAATCACATCCCCTTGAAGGGGTTTAAAGAAGGGAAGGAAGGGGGAGAGTAGGTGCCTTACATGAGGTAGAAAGAGAGGAGAAAGAGGGGATGCCCTCTTAAAAGGATAAGAGAGAAAAATAGTAAATTTCCCTCCTTTAATGTGCTACACAGTTTGGATACATTATTTTCCAAACCATTCATCCCCATTATCCAAGCATAACACACCTCACACGGGTATGACACATGGTTTAACAGACTATGCATCAACTATGCATCATTTCCATTGTTTATTTTAGAGTCTTGAACAATTTTTCAAGTAATCCTACATAGTTTTAAAATACATGTGCCTATGTAATTTGGGATGCATGGTTAGGCCACATGGTTAGCACTAACTATGCGTCATAGGCTGCATTTTTCCAAAACATCAACTATGAGCTCCAAACCCTCAGGATGCTCCCAGAACATCCGAACCACCTTAAAAGCCTCAAATCATGTTTAAAAAAATTAGTTTGAGAATTTCTGACATTTATAATCCCATTTTGGATCCCCAATCAAAATTAGACCCACTCAACAGTTGAAAATTCAAACTCTTCTTGAAATTTCCAACTCATATGGATGCAAGATCTTACACCCTCAATTAATTCTAAAATGAAAATGATTATTCATATTGTCGTCAGTCAACCACCTCTATGAACAACATACTTAGTTTTTCACCACCACCTTAATAGATGATTTTAATATAATTATTATGGTTAAAAATTATCTAAATAACTATAGTTTAATTTGTTTCATATTCTTTAATGTATTAATATTCATAAAGTTAAAGGAAACTATATAAGTTCATTATGGTTAGGAAAACCAATAAATTGAATTAATCGTATAATGATAATCATTAAACTCTATAAAACATGTGTATTTTTAATACTGTTTGACTTTTACAACCATTTTTAACTCATGGAATAACATAAACACCATTTTATCACACCTATGGAGTTATGAAACCATTTCATAAAGAAATTACATAATTATTTGTAAGTGATGTGACCTTAGAACCATGACATGAATGACCTTGGGATAATAGAAACAAAAGAAATATCTAAATTAAATGAATCTAAATAAACATAAAATATTTATAGTAAATAAAATATATTAGAATATGGTTCTAAATCATGTATTTAATAAATATAATCCAATTATTGAAAATTTCAAGTGAAAGTGCGGAGTGAATTCGAACATAAGGTAAGGGAACTCTCTGAACCACCCTCTTTTATTTAGGTCATGACTTATCTCTCTACACCTCACTTTATCTCTATAAATTTGTGATGAAAACATTTTATATTCTATATATATATATACCTTTTATATATACCTAAGTTATCCTTATTTTATTTTTTGGGGATATATAAGCTTTTAAAGTTCTCATATTAAATATTTCTTTTAAGTAAACCTGATTTAAGGGAACTTACTATTTCTTATTTCATGTTATGAAATAACCCATGATTTTTTTAATCATCAAAAGTTTTATAGAAATATTTATTATTTTATGGAGAACCCTCCTCATAAACTTCCAATTTTAGTAAAAATATAATGTTCATGTCATCTTTAGATATTCCTTACCATTTTCTTAAACCTAATTCATTATGAGACCTTGTTCACCATGTTATAATGTATTGTTAGTGATTCTTGACTTATGTTTATGATTTCATATATTATGGTGTTACCACATTCCTATGATGTCATGATCTTATGATGTCATCTTTCTTGTTTCATGCTTCTAAATGAGTATTCACAATCCTTTACTTTTATGATATTATGTTGTTCCATTTGAATCATATTCTATGCTTCGTTATCATTCACATTTCCTTATTAGGATTTATAGATCACCCCTTTTCTTTATGAATTCCTTAGGTTATCCAATGTATTTTTAGAATCTCAAAAGGAATTAGGAGCATGTTATGGAAAATAAAATAAATATGTTGTATTTTTTTAGTTTCATGTTGATGTATTATGAACCTAGTCTTACAAAGACACCATACCTCTAGATTCTAGGGTTATGTTTATTAGATATTTATATTAAAAATAATGTTATAAAATGTGAAGGAGAATTGAGTTTATATAGTTTATATTAAAGTAAATACTATTTATTTTTGGATATTATGATAATAATACATTATTAAAACCTTAGGGATAAGTCTAAGTGTAGGAAAACATCTTGAAATTGTGGTAAAGTATAGAGTAAGTGGTTTCCAAGCAATGAAATCTCTATTTGGATACTATAAGTGGATGCTACCCGACCAAAAATGTACTAAGGGGTAATAAACCTAAAGGGAAACATTTTAAATTAACTTAACTTGTACCTAGTTCATGATAAATAGGTCTTGATTCACACTTAGTTTGACACTCTTGAGGAATATTCTTTGGTAAATTCACAAACTCTTTATGAACCATTATAAAGAACTTGAATAAATTATTATCTTAGAAAACGTAATAGGAAAATTACCATGGATAAAATATATTAAAAACTAGAGACTCATAATTTAGGATATACATATCATTTATAATTTACTACTTCTAAGTTCATAGTATCCCTTTTATATGATTATTAGTTTAAGTATCCTCATCCCTAATTTTACTTTAATTTTGTTAATGGAAGTAAATAGGAGGAATCGTGCCAACAACAAATATGATAGACAATGTGATTATTTTCATAATGATATGCCTAACCCGATGGGTGAAGGAGATGAGAACTTCATGGTAGTACTATCTCATTTGACTCAAGTTATGATTCTCCTAATAAAGAGAATATTGCGGTTGAATATTTTATGCGACAAAGGCCTCCTACATTTAGTGGATCTTCTTATACCCTAATCATGAAACAATGTATTAACTCTATTGAGAAGATATTTTATATGCTCCAATGCTATGAACAATATAAATTCATGCTAGTCGTCTATCACCTAGAGGGATAATCTCATCACCGGTGGACACAAATCAAGAACATGAATCCCAAGAATGAAATTGAATCCATATAATGGGAAGGATTCAATAAAATATTTTTCAATAAATATTTTTCATGTACTCTCCATTTTAAAAAGTATAGGGAGTTTCTTGTATTGAAGAAAAATGAAGATGAGTCTATCAAGGCTTATGAGGAAAACATCACAAGGCTCACACAGTATGTTGTCAAATTTTTCATTGACACCTAAAGTAAGGTGGAATACTTATTTAGTAGATTAAATACAAGTCTATGAAAATATTTGGAAATTTGAGACTTTAAAAGATATAAAGATATTGTATATTTTTCTATTAAGGATGAGATGGATATTGGTGATTCTTAGTGGTCTCAAGGGGTTAGAGATAAAAAGAATAAAATAGAGTTTAATTTAGGGGTGTTAATGAATAAATCCCATGGATGAAAGAAAAATAAACTACCAACATGTCAAATGTGTGGGAAGAAGCATCCCATAAACTATCTTAAGGGAACATATAGATGCTTCAAGTGTGGAAAAGAGGGGGCATCGAGTTAATCAATGTTGAAGGGAGAAGAAAAAACTCACTAACATGATATAAGAAAAGAAGGTTTAAATAAATCCTTAGCCTATGGTATAATGTTTCAATTATAATGAACATAGAAATTATGTATTCCAATTCCATAAACCAAGGGTTTTCAGATATAATCAATGATAATAACATCTAAGGCTTATAGAGTAAAGAAGGTCTTATGATATTACTACTGTTGAGGTATACCATGATAATGAAGTGGTTCTAGGTACACTATTTATTCATTCAGGAGTAGTGAATATCTTCTATGATTAGGTTACTATAAATTCTTTCATATCATGAAAGTTTAGAAGAACTATTCAAACACCACCTCAAAACATAGAGTTTGAGTTATCTGTGAGAAGATAAAAATGGGAAATTATTATATGTCGAGTATATAACTCCTCCCCATACAATGTTTGCGGACTGGATCTCCTAGAAAATCTTGTCACACTTAATTAATTGAATTTTATGATATAATTTTCATGGAATAACTATCTTTATATAAATCCAACATTAAATGCCTAGAGAGAGAGAAATCACTCTCTATATCTCGAGTCATCTTATGATTTTGTACAACTATAAAGAGAAGGATTAATCACCTTTGGAATCTTCTAATTAAGAATGGATATATGTTTCCTTATGATAAAGAATGTCTAGATCAAATGATTGAGATAAAGGATAAAATAATTCTTGAAGAAATTTACATTGTGATAGACTATACTAATGTATTACTTAAAGAGTTCCTTGGTCTTCCTTATAACAGAGAGGTTGAATTCTCAATTGAAATTATACTTGGATCTCTACCCATATCCAAGACTCCCTGCATAATTCCCACCATTGAGTTGGAAAAACTAAATAAATAGTTACAAGGAAAATGGTTTTATATGTTTGAGCACTTCACTATAGGTCACACTGGTCCTCTTCATCAAGAAGAAATATGGTTCAATTCTCCTCTGCAATGATTATCATAAGCTTAGAAAGATCACAATAAAGAATGAGTATCCCCTTCCATAGATTAATGAATTTTTTAATCAACTATGTGGGGCCCAATACTTTTCTAAGATGGACCTTCAGTCAATAAATCACTAATTAATGGTAAGGAAGGAATATATTCCCAAGTTTACCTTTCAAACAAGGTATATACACTATGATTTCATAGTGATTCCCTTCAGACTCACTAATTCTCCAATAATCTTTATAGTCTTCATGAATAGGGTCTTTATATATTATCTTAATAAATTTGTGTTAGTATTTATAGATGATATTATGATATACTTCAAAAATAAGGAGGATCATGAAGATATTTTGACCATTGAGCTAAAAACTTTATGAAAATAGAATTTATATGTAAAGTATAGTAAATGTGAGTTTTGGATGGAGGGGGTATCATTTTTGGGGCATGTTATCACAAAAAAATGATATATATGGATCCATATAAGATGAAGGCGATTGAGGAGTGGCCCAGACTAACATTTGTGATGGAGATATATAGTTTCCATAGACTAACTGGGTAATATTAATGATTTGAGAGAAACTTATTATGATTGTAAAACATGATGAACAAGATATCTGAGAAGTGAGTGAAGTTTTTATTGACCAATGAATGTGAATAAAGCTACAAGAAATTGAAAATGGGGAATTTGACTACACTAGTACTCACACTACACTCAAGTAGGTACATTTTTAATGTATACAATACTTCAAAGAAGATATTGGGTTCTTTTCTAATGAAAAATGATAAAGTTATAGCCTACACCTCAACGAAGTTGAAATTTCATGAGCACAACTATCCACTGCATGATTTGGAGTTGGATGTAGTGATATTTACATTGAATATTTAGAGAATTTATCTCTATGGGGAGAAGTTTAAAATATATAAGGATCATAAAAGCTTAAAATATATACTCACATAGAAGGAGATTAATATGTGACCGTGAATATGGTTAAATATGATTAAGGACTATGACTGCTCAATCCATTACCATCTCAAGAAGCAGAATAAAGTGGAAAATGCTCTAAGTAGAAAGGATCTTGTAACCTTATAAATGATGAGAATTAAGAAGGATACAATCTTTTTATACTTGAAAATTATGGGCATGGAAGTAATAAATGAAGGAACACCATCCTAACTAGATCAAATGATTCTTTAACTATCCTTTATAGAGAAGATAAAGGACACTCGAAGGAATGATGTAGAAATATCAAAGAAGGTGGAAACTATAATAAAAGGGAAACCCTCATAATTCAAAGTTGAGGAATAAGGAGTTGTATGATTTTGGTCACAACTATGAATACCATAAAAGCCTGATATAAAGAAGTTTTCATTGAATTATGAACATAGATCGACATTTTCCATCCACCTAGGGAGTATGAAGATGTATACAGATCTAAAAGAGCACTACTGGTGGGACAATATGAAGAAGGATATCATGGGATATGAATTAAAGTGCATGGTATATCAGAAAGTGAAGGAATAAAGGTAAAATTCTAAGGTAATGATACAACCATTTACCATACCTATATGGAAATGAGAAAACATCACAATGGACTTTATCATAGGTATTCTGAATACATCAAAGGAAATAATTCCATATGAGTTATAACGAATCATCTTACAAATACTTCCCACTTCATTGAAATTAAAGAGGACTTATCACTCAATAAAATTTCAAGGATATACATTAGGTAAGTGGTGAGGCTACATACAACACCACTATCAATTATATTCAATTAAGTTCCAAGGTTTACCTCTAAGTTCTAAAAAAGTATCCAATATGATATAAACATTGAGTTGATATTCAATATGGATTATCACTCCCAAAATAATATCCAATCTGAGTGAACTATCTAGATACTTGAGGACATGTTGATAGCATACTCTATGTACTTCAAAGTTGGATGAGATTAACATATTCCTCTGGTTGAGTTCTCATATAATAATAACTTCCACCCAAGCATCAAAATGGATCCATATGAATACCCATATGAGAAGATATATAGGAAACATATGTGTTAATAAGGAGTTAGTGAAAGCAAGATGCTAGGACCTGAAATGGTCAAAGAATTGGTTGAAAAGGTCAAGACCATTTAGAATCACATTAGGATAGGTCAAAGTCAACAAAAGAGCCGTGCTGATAACTGTTGGAGAGACCTAGAGTTTGAGTTTGGAGATAAAGTGCCCCCCTACATATCTCTATGGAACAAATTCATAAGATTTGGGAATAAGGGAAAGATAAGTCCCAAATACATTGCCCCCTTTGAGATTCTTTACCATATTAGATCTATGGCCTATCAAATAACACTTTCACTAACTCTGTCTCAAGTATACGAAGTGTTCCACATATCACTCTTGAGGAAGTATATACCAGATCCATTACATGTATTGAATCTAGAGGTGGTATAGTTAGAGCATGATCTCTCTTATGAGGAGAAATCAGTGAGGATCATGTACTATAGAGACAAAGTTCTATGCAACAAGACTACTCATCTAGTGAAAGTACTATGGAAAAACCAAAAGTATGAAGATACGACATGGGAACTGGAGGAAATAATGAAATAGAAGTACCCTCATTTGTTTTCATCTTAGTGGGTGAAATGAAATTTTGAAGGTGAAATTTATTAATAGGGGCGGAGTGTAATGGTCCAATTTTTTTTCAATGGAGTTTCCCTTGTGATTATATAAATTTATTATATTTAGTAATATATTATTATATAAAACACACACACCACATGATAGAAACAACAAAATTTTATTATATTAACCTGAATATTATATTTAGAGAATAAATAAATCCATAATAATTGAAATTATTACAATGAGACAAAAAATAAAAAATAAGATAACTATAATATGAAATTTTGGATATAATCAATCATCTAGAATGATTTCACTCATGAACAACACTGTAGAAATAAAACAGAATATTAGTGATGAAATATTCATTTTTAAAATGAATATATATATATATAACTTTGAGAGAAAATATAATTGAATTAAGAATGAATGAAATATGAGGTATTTATAGAAGTTAGGGAACCCATATAGACCTTATAAATATGACCATTGGAATAGTAATTTGACCATTGGAATGACCGTTGGAATAGTAATATGAGCATTAGGAATAACAACCTAATTGTTAAAATAGCAACATCACCTATTTAATTGTAATATAATATTTAATTATCTTATAAAAATAAAAATATATCAAATTTATATCATTATAAAAGTAAATAAATGTTTTAAAAATGATAAAATAAGTGTTTGTATTTTTGTAAAACATATATGTTTTATTTACATTTTTATAATAAATATAAAATTTTTAAATAATTTTATTTTCATAAAATGGGTTTATAAAATAATATTAACTTTGATTATTATAATAATACAATTTTATGAGACTATATGTAAATTTTAAAAGGGTTATAAAATTGATCATAATATTAAAGTTTGTATTTTTCAAATAAATATGGATTTTATTTAAAAATTTATTTACTCATATTTAGATTTTTTTTCATAATATGGATTTTTTTGGAATATATATGTTGAAAAATGGTTGGGGTGAATTTTTGGTATTTTTCTAAAATAGTTTATTTTTTTTGTGAATAGTGAAATACGACAAAATACGGTATTCAACATTATAAGTTAAAAACATGAATTAGTGAGTCATGAATAATATAAGAAACCATTTTATCAAACTCACATGCACTAATTAATTTATATATTCACAAGATTCATCACTATTGATATTATTGAGAAAAATAATAAAGTAATGAATATTATATTAAAAAACACTCCTCTCCTCCCCTTATAAATACCAACCCTCACCACCCCTTATTCTCACAACTTATAAGACTTGAATCTTGCCAAAGTTATACCAAATTATATTCTAAATTCTATCTCCCTCATATTCGTTCTTCTGGTCTCACCAAATACCATTCCAAAGATCCTTACGGGGTAGCCTAAGAGGAGACACCCAAAGGAAGTGGTAAATTGTCAACCGAACCTATTTTAATTTTACTATTTTTATACCAACCGCATTTTTTTTCTATCTACATTTACAGAATAATATAAGTATCCTAAATATACTAATATTTTATTATTACATTGAAATATCCATTTTCTACCCTCCCCTCAATCAATTCTAAAATGAAAATGATAGTTCATATTATGGTCGATCCACTGCCCCCTTGAAAAAAGTGCTTCCTTTTTCAACACTTCCTTCATGGATGGTATTAATACAATTATTATGGTTTTAAATAATCTAAATAAGTATATTTTATTTTGTTTCATATTATTTAATGTATTAATATTCATTAAGTTAAATGAAACCATCTAATGATAATAATTGAACTCTATAAACCATGTGTATTTTTAATAATATTTGACTTTTATAACAATTTTGAAGTCCTGTAATAACATGAAAACTTCTGGAGTTATGAAACCATTTCATAAAGAACTTCCATAATTACCTAAAATTGATTCAAACTTGGAACCATGACACGAATGACCTTGGAGCAGTAGAAGAAGAAATGATATATCAATTAAATAAATATAAATTAACACAAAAAATGATAATAAATAAAATATATTATAATAAGGTTCTAAATAATGTATTTAATAAATATAATCTGATTATTTAGGATATTAAGTGAAAGTGTAGAGGAAATTCAGACTTGAAGTAAAGGAACTATTCAAACCACCCTCTTTTCTTTGGGTTATGCCTTATCTCTCTCTACCTTACTTTCACTCTCTAACTTTGTAATGAAAACATTATATATTATATATATATATATATGTACCTTTCATAAATACCCAAGTTATCCTTATTTTATCTATTAGGAATATAAAAGGTTTTGAAGTTCTCTTACCAAATCTTTCTTTCAAGTAAACTTGATTTGAGGGAACTTCCTATTTCTTATTTCATGTTATGAACCACCCCATGAAATGTTTTTAATCATAAAAAGTTTTTTGTAAATAATAATTATTTAATGGATAACCCTCCTAGTTCTATTATGGTTTTATGAAAAATATTACACATTTTCCATCTTTAAAGATTCCTTACCATTTTCTTAAAACCTGGTCAATGAAGTTCAATTCAAAAATTACTTCTCTACCATTTCTCATGAAATTTTATTCAAATAAACTTCATATTTGAGACCTTTTATTATTTATCCAAAATATTCAAACTCAATATATTTAATTCATTCTTCTATTTTTAATCTTTTATGAGATATTATTTGATTATGATTTGAGGCAAGATTATGTAACCCATTTCTTTCCATGGGTATTTCTCATGATTATGAATTATGTTTAATTCCCTTATATGGAACACACAAACACACATATATATATTTAAATTTTATGATGGGTGAACCAAGATAGCGATCCAATGAATTTATTAATGTTTATATCTCATGATATGACATGTATGGGATTAAATAGTAAACCTAATCCATTACGAGACTCTGTCCACCATATTATGATGCCTTGACAGTGAGCCTTTACGTATGATTATGATGTCATGTATTATTATATTTCTATATTAATATGATACTATGATATTATGATTCCATATTCTTTATGTTATTCTTCCATATGATTATTCATGATCCTTTCCTTTTATGATATCATGTTATGACATTTGAATCATATACTATGATTCATTATCATTCTCATTCCCATAACAAGATTTACAGATCACCCCTTTTTTATGTATTCCCTAGGTTATCCAATGTAGTTTTATAAGCTTAAAAAAATTAGGATAAAATTATGGAAAATAAAATAAATATGTTTCATTTTTTAGTTTCATGTTGATTTATTATGAACCTAGTCTTCCAAATACATTGGGCATTTGGATTCCAGGGTTGTATTTATTGGATATTTATGGTAAAAATTATTTAATAAAATGTGTATAAGACTTGAGTTTCTATACATGATGTTCCCCAATCTTCTATAATAACAACAATTTTTTGCTACATTCCTCTGATATCCTTATCTTTCATGTTTATCACAAACCTTCATTTCTTTCATTATTTATAGATTTTTAGATTTATGCACTCCACTTATTTAAGTTTCCAATACAGGGATATTCTTTTCTTTAATAGAGTATTTTAGTCATGCCTTGAGTTCCATGATTTTATCATCTTTCTACCTTAATTGTGAAACCATCATTTTCAATATTGAGGCTAATTCCACTTCAAATTTTCTCCTCTCTTCAAGTTATGACTTGACAGGCATAACACAAGATTTTAACTCATTCTCTATAACCATATGTTTTTTAATATATTATGAAAGTTCTTCAAGAAGATCACTTTGTCCTTTGTATGTGATCTCATCTTCATTATATCATAATTCAAGGCCACCTAAACTCTATTCACCCTATTATTTTCCATGGAAAAATATTAAATGAATTTTATGTCCACTTCATGCATAATTTTCCATTGATCTATCCTTTTATGCGAGGCTTTGATATCCTCTTAGCCATTGTATGAAAATTCTTCAGATTGATGGCTAGATGTTGTTTCCATTTCTTCCATTGCATCACCATCCATATATTTTTGTGTGTGGTGGAATATGAATTTATGGATATGAAAGGAGCTTCAAAAAAATTGTGAGCATCAATTTTAATAGGAAGTTCAGAAATTTTCACCTTGGTTAGAGAGTGCATATTTTTAGGAGTCTTCTTTTTATTCTTCCTCTTCTTCTTGACTTTATACATAAGGTGGTATTTGTTGGAATGTGAAGCCTTATTAAAGTTCTAGATTCAATATATTGTATGTATTAACTCTAAAATACCATTTGGTCTAGTAAATTTAGTGTAAACAGATCTTCAACAGTCAACATTATTATTATCGGAAGGGATCAACTTGCTATGGTATTATAGTAGATGGTTAGTTCAATGGAACTTGAATTCATCGGAAGTTTAGTTCACTGTAAGAGGGGACCTGTCTATGCATGAGTAACTCTTTTTAGGGATATTTAAGGAAAGAGTAAGGGGTAGGGATTACTATTTATCTATGGGTGTTTGGTGGTCAAAATGATGGATACTTTAGAAGATTGATAGTAATTTAGTTCAACAAATGGATGACCCATGTTTTTCAGAGGTTGTTGCAATAGAGAGACTAGACGAGACCCACTATAAATAGTGTTCGGTACCATATGTTGAGGTTTCATTATCTCGTTTGAGTTAGTGATTGATATGGATAAAAGGTCATAGTGATTGTAACTTTTCTTACTTTTAATAAAATAAAGGAGAGATTTATTCTCCCATGGAAATAGGTCTCAAAGTCCAAACAATGTAAATAAAAAGTTTTATTTACTTTAATTTTCTTTCTCATTTTTCTTAAATGTTTGTGTGTGATTTGAAGTGAATGTGTTGGAGTTGAGAAAATTAACATGGTGATTAGGGTGAATTATTTTATTTCTAGTTTTGGTACATTGGTATTGTGAGATTTACCTTCTAGAACGTTATTCCATGTTGATAAATCCGATGGACTTATTTCTAGTGGATAAAGTGAGTGCGAGATTCTTAAAAACTAGTATTAGATTGAAGGAAATCAATAGAGGCACAATATTTCACTCGATAAAAACTCTAGTAACATTCTTTCTTAATTAGATGTTTTTTGATTTAGTGGTAGAAATTATGTTAGAAGGATGAAGTTGAAAGATAACAAGATTTGATTAGATAAATTTATTGGGATAGATTTCAGTTTCTAGAGGATACAACTATAGGATTACCCCAACCAAAAGGACTTATAAGTTCTATTAAAATGAGCCAAACTAGAAGAAATGTAAAAAAGGATAATGGTAAAGGCTTGATATGAATGTGTTATTGGTCCTGAAATATACTGAAAATAGATGAGAGGGTTGGGTAATTTTAATTATTTAAAAATTACCAGAGTATGAATTATTAAAGAAGATTTTTTTGGTTAGAGAATAAAACAATTCAATCATACAAAACCAGTGTGAAAAAAGTGTGAGCGTAAAATAAAAAACACCAAGATTTTTATATTAGTTTAGATCCTAATAATCTTACATACACTCTTCATTAACTCCCTAACTCAACAAGTGTAGTGACACACACTAAGAAATAAAGTATTTTATAATGGTGCATACTTAACCATTTACACACCGCCTTTTATTCAGG
This sequence comes from Viscum album, assembly GCA_963277665.1. Classification (NCBI taxonomy): domain Eukaryota; kingdom Viridiplantae; phylum Streptophyta; class Magnoliopsida; order Santalales; family Viscaceae; genus Viscum; species Viscum album. The sequence continues at coordinate 1,991,088,622 of OY728141.1, forward strand.
TATAAGAAGAACCCATTCTATTCTACAGGATTGACTAAACCTATGACCACTTCCTTTTACCAGGAGTAAGTATAACCTGTATGTTTACTTCTTCTTGATCAAGTAAGAATTACCAAAAACTACCTTTTGGTTAGTGGTATAACTATGTAAGGTGTCCATTGAAGTGTATATAATATGATACATAGAAATAAACTAAACAAGAAAACCAGTGAAAGATGAAATGGAATTTTTGAGTAGAAAAATGATCATGAACCCTTTATAAAGTAGTGGAAAAATCAGCTATGGGTGATATAAAAATTTAAAAAAAATTCATCACTAGTAGAAAAATATAGCTTCTCAAAGTTTATAGCATGTTGAAACTTGTAATTTTTATATTTTTCTCATGTTCTTGAACCTATATTTACATATGAAATTTCAATGAATAAATATATTTAATTAAGTCTCCATGATCATCATCACACATGGGTGTTTCTTAAAATATCATCATAGATTATGGATAATGGTAATAATATAAAATATAAAAATATTACCCTTACCTTTATTTAAACATTACGTGTATTCAAAAATAATTCTTGAACTCTGTTATTCCCACATGAAAAAACATAAAACCACTTCTAATAATCTCATTACCATTTATAAGTAATTTACAAATTAATATAACAGTTAAAAAAATATAATTTATATTTAATAAAAATATCATGAAAACAAAGGACTACAATTCATTTTAAAAGATAAAGTAATTTTCTATAAAGGTAAAAATCAATATCCACTACCAAAAAACTGGGTTTCTGCAGTGCTGACCTTTATCAATGCTAAAAAAAGCACCGATAAAGGGGGTTTCTTTATCAGGGCTAAAAAAGTGCTGATAAAGGCACCCCCTTTATCAGTGCTTTTTTAGCGCTATTAAAGGGCCCCCTTTATCAGCGCTTTTTTAGTAGCACTAATAAAGTGGGAAATTTATCATCACTTTTTCCCAGCACTAATAAAGTGTATATTTCAAAAAAAAAAATCATGAAAATAATATATTGATATATAAGTATATTTATATTGATATAAATATAATATATATTTTTAAATATGTTTTAGATAAGTATAACTATACTATTACATTTAATATATAAGAAATTTAGTGAAAATGACTTTAAAATATTTTAAAAAATATTATTAATTAATAATTTTCTAATTATCATTGACTAATAATCATTTAATAACAATTTTAAGACATGAAAAATCAAAAAAATTAATAAAAGATATAAAATAAGTTGAAAATGTAACTCAAACTTCAAACAGACATAACTTTTGATCTGGTTGTCTGTTTGAACTCTACAGCATATCAAATTGAAGCCTGCGATGAGCTCTATGCATTGTGACCAAAGGGAAACTTCTTTCACATTTTTAGAGGCCAAAAAAGGCCTAAAAATCCTCCAAAACTAAGTTTTTAGTCTGCATACCCAAATTTTTTAACATTCGATGGAATTTCATCCTCGTTTCAGGGGTTCTTTTTGACCTTTTTCATTGGGGACTGAATTTATTATGAGGGGTTACATTTATATTGATATTATGGATTTGAAATTTTATCATTTTTCAAAATTTAATGTTACTTATGATCAATTATATAACAATATATACATATTTTTTTTATATATTCACCCATAAAAATTTAATTTTATAAATAAATAATTAATATTATTTACATATAAAGTATATTTCTCAATATATAAGGCTTATCTAAATAAAAAAATAATATCCATTTTATTTAAAATACAAATATATTAATATTTATATACCTATATGATGTGTTTGTGTGTGTATTTGTATGTGTCTGTATTGTCAAACTGATATATATTATCTATATATTCTAAACATATGTATATACATATTAATATATAACATTTGTAAATATATATAAATATGTATAATTATACTTACAAATACACATATAATATGTGTGTACGTGTGTGTATGTGTGTGTTGTATATATGTATTTATTTATTTATAAACACACACAAAAAGGCATATTTTATAAATGTATTTAAAACTGATCTTATAAATATATATTAATATATTAATAAATATATGAATATATATATATATTAATATATATATATATATATTAATATATGAATAAATATAACTAAATATATATAGAAATAAATAAATATATTAATAAATGTAGAGAAAAACAATATGGTGGAGTGGTAAAGGCTTAGGCGCGTATACAACAGGTCCTAAGTTCTAATCCTGGGGGAGGAAGGTCGCGCGCGTGGGTGGGAATAATTCCTAGCACTGTTAAAGGGGGGTGGGGGTGCTGTTAAAGGGGGGTGAGGTGGTTGAGGCGTGCAGGCTCAGGTGGGGGGGGGGGAGATGTTAAAGGGGGGCTTCAAGATCTATTAAATCCCTTCCCCAAATTGTAAAAATATATATATTTTATTTTTTAAATTTTTTTTAACTTTTATCAGTTCTTTTCTGAGCACTAATAAAAGGGACCCTTCCTTTATCTTCTCCTCAATTAACAACACTTTTCTAGCCCTGTTAATGCCCTTTTCTAACGCTGATAAATGCCATATTTGCATTAGTGATCATGTAAGCATCACCTACATCAATATAGAGGTCATCAGATTGCCAAAACTTGAAGTAGGATGAGTATATATTAAAGAACTATATGCATGATATAAAAATATTGTAAAATGAATATTCTATGAAAACTAAATATCAAATCTTCATTGTAAATCAAGTTCTGTGCATATGCATTTCTGATTAATTATATAAAGGGACAACATGGGATTCACATATACTCTCTAATTAAAATCTTATTTCATGTTTTTCATATGACCAATACATCAATTATTCATGTGGAACTTATCATAACCCACCCCCACTAGAAACCCCTCCTGGATTAAAGTGAAGACAAGAGTAAACCTACAAGTCCCGCCACTAGTAGGCTCCGAGTTTTTGACTATTACTGAGAGTATAAATCACACATATGAGAGGCATTATCCTGAATATATAAATCTTAATCCAAGATAAGGATAAAAAAATTAACCAACACCACACAATAAATATAAAGTGATAACCAATCCATAATGTATGTTGATGTCACATAAGCACAAACCCCAAAGTAAGACAATACTAAGAAACTCCTAAGTCAATGACTCAGAAAATCCAAGATCCAAGTTAGTAATGTCCAGATCGATCTCTAAGGCCCTCCTAATAACCTAAATAGTAGTTATATATATAATATCAAGAATAATATGTATATTCATTAGGATCATACCAAAGGTATCCCATGTAAATGTGAAAAGATCATACTAATGTCCCAGTGAATAAATACCAGAATCAACAAGCACTTAAGAAGATAAACTAATATATTAGCCTCACTAATGCACTTTCACTAAATCACACACCCAATGTAGTAAAATAATATTAGTAGAATATAAGAAAATGCACCCCAAAACCACTTCCCCATTGGTTTTCTGCTCTCACACCTCAACATCTAACATCCTAGGCTCCTATCCCTTCTAAAATCATACCACATAACCAATCCATATCATTAACCACATCATCACATCTCATCCACAACCACATATTAAATGTAACATGGTATCGTCAATGTGAATGATATCAACCTCATGATCTCCTCCTTCCATACATAACGCCCACCACATATCAATCATCTCATCATCACAACATAATCATCTGGTACACCGTATGCCATACCCACAACAAGAATGATCGTACCTACCTCAAGCCATCACAACCCATACTACGCCTGAAAGAAGATTAATGAAACATGAAACTTTTAATTTTTTATCACCTTATTTATTGAATTTATCCCATAAAATTCCACAATTATGGGGTATTTACATCATATTTTTAATATATTGTGTTATTGGAATTAAATGAGAAAATAAAATAATATTTTAATTTCATTTATTTTATTATCTTGAATTTGAGTTGATATTTTTGAATAAAATACTCTTTTATTTTTTGGGAAATGCACAGTGGTTGGATAAATGAATATTGTAACCCATCCTTGCATCTATAGTTTCCCCATTTAATGCTCATATATCCACCAAAAGCTATATTCTTGTAGCGCTCCATGCAGCTTGGACCAACACATATCCACATGACCATTCCACTACAAACTACCATGAATCTATCCCTATGGTTGACCACAAAACTTTACCACACATCTCAATAACTAACCGCATTAAGAAATCTACACCCACCATAAGGGAAGTGAACTAAAGTCAATCACACCTCCCTTCACTGACTATATTCCCACCCTCAACCTACCACATGAAATCCACCACAATTGACTATAGCTCCCTAATGGAATTGACTACACCTATCCAAGTTACCGTGCCCATGTGTGTAGATCTATCATCTCACTCTCTGATCGACCACACACACCCACACACAACCTAAGCTTCATCCACACATGGATACTTGATCAAACTGAAGCATTGATTAGGATGAATCTTCAATGAAATGATAATGGTTTTTGAATCTAGAATCTTGATTGAAGGTTGAAGCTAGGGAGTCAACTATAATTATTTTCAAAAAGGTATGGGGAGTTTTTAATAAGGAATATTACTCAAGATGTTCGATCTAGGATTCAGTTTTCTAGTTGCCTTGTTTGTTCCCTATGTAGTTCCCAATTGAAAATAATGGCTCTTCCTTCACTCCCAATGCACAGTATGAAATTATATAGTGGTATGGACTCTATACATTCAAAAAAAATCTTGAAATAACTAGGAAAGACCAGATCAAGACATGCTTAAACTAGTATCCAAGTACTTCAATCACACCGGCTTCACCACTAGACACTAACATGAATGCACTATAATCGGTATCAGCCTGATGTCTCCAACCAAAAAAACATAATTAAGTATATAAATCTGATCCAATAATTTTTAGTACAACATTATTACAACATTAAACCAATTACAAGTCTGATTCTCAAGATCAAATGGAAATATCTAGCCTAATAATTATGTTCAATGCATTTCAGTGTGCGTTCCTTATACATGTATTATAAATAGAAGGTCCTCAATCTCTCATTATGTTACACTATTAATAAAAAGGCCCATGAAAACCATTTTATTATTGAAGTTACCATACCACTCAAACACTAAATCAAATCCAATGCCAAGTCTCTCTTTTCTTTCAAAGTAGAAAGACTCTCCCTCATGAGCAACCAACTTCAACATTTGAGCTGGGGATGTGTTGAAACCATCTATACATTTATGATTTATCTTCAAAAAATATCCTAGGAATTTAATTGAAATTTCATACCAAATGAATAAGGCTCATATGAATCATTACTCAATGAAGTCCACTAGGTTGAGCTCCCTCCACATAATTCCAATAACTCGATTGCTTCAATTAAGCATATTCAAACTCCAACTCAAGATCCAACAAATAAAGCTAGCCAAGTTGCTTGCTACAACTCTGATACTAATCTCTAATTCATATGAGTAGTACCCAAATCATACTGACCCTGAGTAAAAGCAACCAATAAGGAATCTCTATCTAAGTTTTATCCACCAAAACACTGACCATTCCCAAGTAAAAGACTAGGCCTAAATTAGGCCCACCATCCAAGAAGGACCTCTATAATCATAGTAAACATACAGTCCAAACCATTGAGAACATAAATAATATTCCTCTTATGAGAAAACTGAATCACACATGTTCCACTATCCATGATGTTATGAGGAAAATTCTCATTGATTATTCTCAAAAGAGTACGAAGCTCAGATCTTAGAGGAATTTTTTGAACTGGTACAATCCCTATCTATATTATATAGAGAAGGGTTGGGTGATGTATTTAAGGGGATTTGGGGTGAGAAATTAAATATAGTAATCCACTCATAATATTGTGCTTGACTCTTCTATTTTTTTTAATTTCAATTCTTATTTTGTTAAATGTAATGTTAAGTGAAATTTTGTTCACCTTTCTCATTTCTTCATATGTATTGTGATTCTTCCTTCATTTAAAAATTGTTATCTCTCACTTCTATGATCATGGAAGAACAACTCAAGGTTTTGTCCTCAAAGAAGATTCCATGGGATTTATAAATCCCTAATTTTCAATTATTTAATTTTTAATTCTTACCATTGATGTTGCAATGATTGGGAGAGAGGTAGATTGATGATACTCATCCACTCTTTCTAATGAGATTCTATATTATCTAATCTATAAAATATTCTCTCCCTTATTTATCTTGATCTATAGTGCATACGATTGGAGCACTATGGATCGATGGATGAACAATAGATGATTGGAGCTGATTGTAGTGATATCTAATGCCTCAATTGAGTAAGTTCACTACCTCTCCATTGTAGAGGAGGTGGGGGATGAGTAGGCAATGGGAGGATTTCCATGTGTATTCATTGCAACAATTTATAGAGATAGAGAGGTTCAATCGATGAATGATTATAATTTTATTGTTGGGTGATAAAAAAATTTAATGATAAAGATCCCTTGTAACCAATCTTGGGTCCATCCCATTTCCTAGCTAATATTTTTTTAAATTATTTTTGATGATTTATTTATTTTCTTGAACACAAAAAATGACAATTAAACCCATAAATTTTTATCATTAATAATTAAAAAACTACAAAAACATACACAAGTGATTGATAATTATGAATAAACAACCCCCAAACTCCATGAAAATGAAGATGCTCAATTCTTTTGGATAACATTCTAGGTTTTTAAATTCCATATGTAAGACCCATGAAAACCTTCAATCATTGGTTTAATTTCTAGGGAGTTGGTTCAATAACTCTTTATTTGTCTTCATTAATTTGTACATAATTTATTTCTTTTAAACTGAAATTTAAAATCAAAATTTAAAAAATAATGGATTATCACTTCCTACCATATAGGATTGATGAGATTATTGTTGTGGCCAAACACATATTTAATAATAATGCTATGGGTAATTATATACGCACTCTTGAGTAAGATAAATAAGAACCCACCCTAGATGAATTAATAAACTTTTATAATAAAATCATTTCTGATAATCAAATACTAAAAGCTAAGGAAGAGGATGTCTACTGGACGATGAACCAAAATTGGGACCTCTCATATACATGACTGAAATGGTAGAGAAAAAACTTCAACATACCTCTCTCCTAAAAATTTATAAGATGTCATATGAGGAACTCATGAAACAATTAATATTATTATATGAACCAATTTAGGGGGATGAACCAAATCTCAACTATCTTGATTTTACATGTTCTAAAATACAACTAAAATATCACCCCTTTGTATTAAAAATACAGATTCAACACATGTGGTTTATGCCTTAGTAGAAGAAGAAGAGGAGATAATGGGATTTGAGGAAAAAACAATGGAACCACTACCCAATCCAAAATAAATTATTTCATAGACCATATTTCAAAATCAAGATCTCATGAGCAAGCCACCTAAGGGAGTGGAATTATCTTTTAATTCTTTCTTTTTTTGATTTTTCACTACTTGAATTGTAATATAATTCCCATTTTCTTGAATTTATAGGTTAGGTAGATCCATATTTCACCCTATATAGCAATGAATATGTTTAGGTAACTACCATTGAGGAGTTAATGGTACTAGAATTTGAAGATAAGGCTGCCCAGTTTGAAGAAGAAGAGTTATATGAGTCTTATATTGAAAATCCTCTCCAATATTCTCTAGAAGTTTTTAAAGAATAAACCCTTGATTTATCCATGTAAAATATAGAAACAACTGGGATCTACCCTATTAATAACTCCCTCCAAAACACAAATATGAATATATAGAGGGAGTAAGACAAGAAAAAACAAAGACTCAATATTTTATCCTTCCTTCCACACCTTGTGATATGTATTACACTAGCAAAGGGGACCTCCGAGAGATGAAAAAAGCTATTAAAGACAATAGAGAAATAAAAATGTGGTGGTTAAAACCAAAAAACCTCTATACTATAATAGATTGGGGTTGATCACATGGTTGTATGAATGGTATAAAAGAAACACCTCTTGGGGGGGTAGATAATATTTCTCTTCCCATTTCATTACATTTATTTTAATTCTAGTTTTGTGTTTTATTTTCAATAAATTGATAAACTCATATTTATATATATATATATATATATATATAATAAATAGGTGGAAAGAATCTTTAATGAATACTTGGAAATAATTTGGAACCAAATAATAGTGGGAATCACTTCTTCCCAAGGTTGTCCACATGAAAAGGAATAACTATAGTCTGGTGTATTCTTTCCATTACACTCAATTTAATTATCCGATCTTTTTTCTTATTTAAAATTATAAGATTCTCATTGAATCACATTGAGGATTTAATGATGATTAAGTGTGATATATGGGATAACTATTAGATTCTATTTTGTTTCCTTTTAATTTTTTTTCTTTTAGGTTTTAGTATGTTTGTTTAAAAATAACATAAAAATTGTTTATATATTTTAAAAACTATACAAAGCTATTTTAGGTGTTTTTGTGTGTGGTTTTCAAATATTATTTGAGATGGATTGAAAAATTTAAGCATTTTTGAAATCCATGTTATTTTTTAGGGACTTGAACATATTATTGAATCTCAAAATCTCAAATGATTATTGAATTATGTTTTATTTCTTGGACTGTGATATTTAAATATTTGCATGATTTTTAACTAGAAATTGAAGTTCAAAAACCACTATTTACCATCCAATATTAAAACCCCTATCCCAATAGGTTTATGAAACATTTTTACATCTTCTTTATAATATCATCACTTCTTAAGAGAAGCTTGAGATTTATTTATGAACTATAAATTATGGTTATTCTCTCTCAAATATTTTAGAATTAGTGAGATACTTTCAATATGATTAATACATTCAATTGAAAATCCCCTCATTTTCCTTGATTCCTACCTTGAACATTAATGCTTTTCCATTAGAGAACCATGAATGACCTTATAGTTTAAATCTACATTACAAGACAAATTATCCCTCACCTACCCTTCCTATAAAATACAATTTCATGATTAATTAAAGTTTACATGTGGGTGGAAATGAGTTTTCATGTTTTTTAATTTGGGAATCATTCCATGTAAATGGGGGAGTAAGAGCTACGTGTTATCATTTTTGGGTATTTTAAAGAGGGAAATGGGAATGGGCCAATATCATTCATTTTATTCCATTTTTATCATTCCATTCTCCTAAAAAAAGTGTATATATAAAAAAATGACAAAATGGGATGAGTATAAAACATTAATTATCATTATTTGTGTGATTCATGGACCTAATTAAGAAAAGGACATGATCACTATTCATTTTATTAGATTGAAAGATCACTATCATTAAAAAAATAACAAAACATAAAATAATAATGGAGAGTAATGATTAATTCATTCTTTTTATTCAATACACATGACTAATGATCCAAAGAAAAAAAACTACAAGGGGAGTGTGAGTGTCACATCATGAAGGGGGATTGAGTGAAGGAGATCTATATAATTAAATTTTTTGATAATGAATTGTTTTTAAAGAGTAAAATCATCTCTCTTTTCCAACTGATGATGTTTTTAAAAAATTTCCCACCAGCCTCAAGCCATTAAAAAACCTTTTCAATCCCGCATGATTGATTGTATTTTTCATGTTTCACAGCATGGAGAGATGATTTTTCCAAGATTATGGTAAATATTTATTTCTCAAGTATGAGTAAATCTCCACATAAATATGTTCACCTGAGTGAAGAGTGACATTGACATTCATGAGAGGTAGGTAATGAATTTATTTCAGATGGATTTTAAAGGTTTAATTTTATACAGAAAGGATAATTCTATGCCTTTGAAATTAGATACATGAATGATCCATGATGTGATTTTAGTGGAAAGAACCTAAAAATCTCTCTCACACTTTACTTAGTTATTTAAAGTTGTTTTTGAGTATATATTATCCTATTCATTCATTTAATTATATAACAAAACTTAAATTGAAAATTTTTTTGAGTTGTGAAAATCTATAAATTCTTGAATAAAACAAGTTGTTTTGAGCTAAAAACTATTTTTAGGTTGATCTTGAACAACTAATATTTGGAAAAGTGTTATTTGTATGAAATATAATAAATATGAGCTATGAATTTATACATTAAGAATTCTATTTTGTATCCCTAGAGTGATAGTGAATAGTGAATTGTGATATGAAATTTTAGGTTATGAATGATGGGTTGTGAATTTTGTATTTGAAAAAAAAATAAGTTGTTTTGGATGTATATAATATGACAATTTATTTGTATTAAAGGACTTATTAGTTTGAAATTTAACTTGTTTTGAACCTATTGATAATGAATTTCCTATGAGTATAATATTATAAGTGTGGGGGAGTGATGAAACATGAAATTTAAAAAAAATCACTTTATTCATTGAATTTATCCCATAAAATTCTATAATTATATGGAATTTTCATCATATTTTTATTAATCTATGATCTTTGAATTAAATGTGGAAATAAAATAATATTTGAATTTTATTGATTTTATTCTTTTGAATTTGAATTGATATTTTTGAAAAAAATACTATATTATTTTTTAGAAAATGTATAAGGCCTAGATAAATAAAGATCATAGAAAAACCTAGAACATATGATTTAACCATTCAATTCCCACATATACATATCAAGATATGTGCCTATAGAGCTCCATCTATCTTGAACCAGTACATCTCCAAGTTACTACCCACCACAACCTACTGTGCCTCCATCTCTATGGATGACTATAAGCCTCACCTGCACATATTAGGAACTAACTGCATGAATAAATATAAAACTATCATAAGGGTAGAGAATCATGGTCGCCCATGCTTCCCTCCATTGAACATGTTCCCACCCTCAACCTACAACATGAAAGACACCATAGTTGACCACAACTCCTTGAGGGAATGAACCACACTTGTACAAGATACCATGCCCATGAATATAGATCTATCGTGTTTTTGATGAGAACCATGTTGAAAGCATCGAGTCAATTTCCCAGGCAGAGGAGTTGGATTTGTAAGGACCGATTAAACAAGAGATATTAAATAGGTTGAATGCTATAATGGGTGTCCATCTCACTTTATTAAAGGCCCAATGGATCTTGCCTTTCATAGATAGAGAAAATGAGCCTATTATATAACTTATTCAAGCCCAAACATGTTGTTTAAATCTTGTCCCGCATGGTTACATGAATTTTGGAAGCCTTGCCCACATATAGAATTCTAAAATGAAATCTTTGGACACCAAAGTCAAATCCAGTGGGCTAGGTACTCAAAGTCAAATATGATGGTCTATGGGTGGAAAGACACAAAACCCAATATTCATTCACATGTGAATGATTTAATGAACTAAAGCATTGACTGGGATGAATACTTGATAAAATTATAATTATTTTTGAATCTGGAAGCTTCATTGAAGCTGAAGCTAGGTAATTCAACTGTATTTTTTTAGAAAGATACTAAGAGTTTGTGATAATAAATATGACCTAAGTTGTTCGATCTAAGATTTAGTTTGTTGGATGCCTTGTTTGTTCCATATGTTTGTTGTAATTAAAGAATATAAGGCCTCATTCACTCCCAATGCACCTACTATAGGTTCATAGAGGGATAAAAACTAGGTATTAAAATAAATTCTTGAATAAACTAGGACAGATAGGATCAAGACACTCCTAAACCAGTTTCCAAGTAATTCAAATACACTAACTTCACTATTGGATAATAGCAAGGTTGAACTACACTCAGTACCATCCTGATGTCTCCAAATAAAGTAGATTGATTCAAGTGAGAACACCCGATCTAATCATCTATAGCACAACCTCATCGTAACACTGATCTAATGATGAGTTTGAAGCTCATGAATGAATGGATAAAGCTGACATAAGAATTATGTTCACTGCATTTCAGTGTGTGTTCCCTGTACAGGTGTTCCAAATGGAGGGACCTCGATCTCTCCTTATGTTGATGATGTAGATATGAAGGCCCACACACACAATTTTCTTGTTGAAATTCCTGAACCAATAAATTACCAAATCAGAGCCAATGCTAAGTCCTTATTACTATTTAAAGAAGACCCAACCCACCCTCATGAGAAAATAACTTCAGCACCCAAGTTGGGGACGTCTTGCCACCATCTCCACATGCACAATGGCTCTCCACTAATTCTCCAAAGCACTCAATTGAATTTTCATCCCAATTAAAGAAGTTTTGGGAAAATTAGCACTCAACCAATTCCACCACGATGATCCCCCTCTATATAATGACAATACCTCGGTTTCTCTGATTAAGAAAATTTGAACTCCAAATCAATATATGAAAGTTAAAGCTATCCTAGATACCTAATATGACTCTAAAATCGATCTCCACTTCATATAAGGAGCACTTGAATCACCCCAGTCTTAAGACCAAGAAACTAATTAGGATTATCCACCCATTTTTCTCCACTAAAACCTAAACCAAGCCCAAGTATAAGACTAGGATCAAATCAGGACCACCATCCTAGCATGACCTCTCCAATCCCACTAAAGATCCATTCTAAAATATTGGGAACATAAATTATATTTCTCACATGATCATGTTGAAACACACATGTTCCACTACCCATGATGAAATGAAGCAAATTATCCTCGATTCTTCTCAAAGTATTACAAGGCTTATATCTTAGTGAAATTTTCTTAAACTGATATAATCACTCATTTTATTATATAAATAGGGGTTTATTGATATACTTAAGGGGATTTGGGGTGATATATGAAAGAGATAAATCCCCTCATGGGATTGTTCTTTAATATTCTATTGTTTTATAATTTCAATTATTATTTTATTAAATGTAATGTTAAGTGAAATTATATTATTATTTCTCATTTCTACTTGGGTTTTGTATTTATTAATTAATTATGTAATTGTTATCTCTCACTTCCATGATCATGGAAGACTAAATCAAGTATTGGTCTTCAAGGGAGATTGAACTGGAATTCAGAATACATAATATTCAATTCTTTAATATTTAATTCTTATCCTTGATGTTGGATTGAGTGAGACAGAATTTGAAAATGATAATCATATACTATTTCTAATGAGTAGTTGTATTATATAATATATCAAATATTTTATCCTTCCCTTATATTGATCTATAGTGAATATGATTTAAAAAACATGGATTGAGGGATGAATAATAGATGATTGGAGATGGGTGTAGAGATAGTGATGTCTCGATTGAGTAAGTTCACTGCCTCTTCACTGTGGAAGAGGTCAGAGCTAAGTATACACTGGGAGGTATTACATGTGTATTCACTACCAAAATTTAAATAGAGATGGGAAATAAAGGAATTGTTATGATTTTATTTTTGGGTGAGAAAAGCTTTGAGTGGTATGATCCCTTGTGACCAATCTCAGGTCCATCTCCTTTCCTTGCTAAAATTTCTTTAGATTATTTTTTTTCTTTCTTTATTTTATTGCACACACTCCATGAAAATTCACCCCATTATTATTTTTATTATTAATAAGAAAGCTAAAAAAATATACATAAGTGATTGAGAATTATGAATAACTAACCCAAAAACTCCTTGAGAATAACCCTGGTCATCCCCATTAGGCTACATTATAGGTTTTATAAATTATGTATGTAAGGCTTACGATATCCATCACATCAAAAAGTAGGGAATATGAGGTATTCATTTGTCCACACTCACTAATCTATATGTTTAAGGAACACACTTGGAACCCAAAACATTTGGGTTCCAGTAAGGTTATCTAACTTGGGTGGGGTGTGTAATGAAATCATAAGAACATACATGATATATATAAATAGATATAGTTAATACACGACCTAAGGGTTCTCACGAACAACCACTACAAACCCGAATCCCCACAACATCACTACTCCACAACATATACCAAAACGTTGTAGGAACCCGGGACACCCTAAGAGGGGAGGGGTGAATCAGGGTGTCAACTTTTCTTTTAAAATGATGGATCTTGTTCCCACATTGGTAGGAACTAGTCAAACCTGTATGATGGATATGATCAGAAATCAAACATTCACATGTAAAGAGATGACACAACACTTTTTACTTGGTTCACAACTAAGGGCTACATCCAAGGAGCATACACCGACAAGTTGTCGGTCGTACCTAATTCCATTGTTCTTAACTAATTGTGAATTACAATGGTTCGGGAACAATCACTTTGTCCCAGGCTCACTACCTTTACAAATGTTCAGGGATAGCCCAATGCGTCCCTCAGGTCACTCCTGTCGACTCCCCGTGGCTCACTGCCTTCGATGAAGTCCCAGTCAGTTTATAGACGTGAAGGTATCTTCGATAGATTCACATTGAAGTCTTTGCCTCTGCTTAGAATGAGACTATGCTTGCATTGAAGATTAGAATTGATGCACTTGAACACACTGAACTGGATAATCAGAAACTCGTAAATAGGTTATACTGAAGATTTCGCACAACTCCTACCCTTTGCGTGAAATATCTCACTTTTGTGCAAAATACTTGATTTTCGTGTGGAAAATATTTCGTGCAACGACATTTTTTACGCGCATCTTTACGCGCAACACCTTTTTTGCATAGCTTGGCCTTTTTCATGCTGCTCGGAGTTTTTTTTTTCATTAAACCTTAGATTTTTCACGCAATGTCTGCATTTTTGCGCAACTTAACCTTTTTCGTGCAACTCGAACTTTTTCACACAACTCATAATTTTTCGCGCAGCTCAGATTTGCTTCGTGCAACTCCCTTTACGCGAACCTTTTATGCACATCAGACCTTAGATCTTCTCTAAGTCTTCAACCATACAGAATGAGGGGGGTCACCTCTTATTTATAGGCATCGCAGACCCCCATGCGCAAAACCCCCTGTGGCACGAAAAACCTCTCATTTGGCGCATAATATTTCACGCAGGTACCGTTTTTCACGCACAACTCCATGTTTTTCGCGCAGCCCATGCCTTTGCCATTTTCTAACATTATGATTCCAAAATACCTCTTACGTGAAAAATATCTCTCTAATATTTCATGCACCATGCTGTTTTTCGCACACGCCACTGTTTTTCGCGCACGCCGCTGTTTTTCATGCACGCCGCTATTTTTTGCGCACGTCGCTGTTTTTTGCTCACGCCTCCCTTATTTCACACACCACTTCCTTTTTGAGTGCACCTCCTCTTGCCAACAACCTATGTCTTCATTTTTTGATTTTTAGGTCCAAAAATTTGGCAAACACTGTAGAACAGTGCCACCTTCAATACTGTTGTCTGCTTGAACCGTATTGTCACTTTACTGGCCACATTCTAAACTTCCACTGAGAATTGACAACAAACACAAACCATACTCCAATTCATGAATAGAACTACCATGGTTCCAACAAACGTGCTACCAAAATTAATATGAAACTAACCAACATGCATTACACAATGAAGTCACAATAAGTCCCTTAATTGATTCATCAAACTATTTTAGTTCTATGTTTAATGAAAAACCATGCCCAACCATTACCCATGAATTAAAGAGAATTGATTTATTATTTCACCTTTATTTATTCCAATTATAGCCTATAACATTACCAATTCCATCATTACTTACCACTTCCCATAACTATAGGGCACTATAACTACACACCACACCACACCAACCCAACCACCTCTTTATAACCACATCGCTTCCCATGAAAACTCAATTAAAATCCTATTTACCAACACCAAACTCCAACCAACCACAAACATCATCACATAATATCCCACAAAGAAACACTGATTACTGTATCCACCATAGCCACTACCACACAAAAACCCAAATACCACAATAATATAATAAGAAATTCAATAACAAAACATGCAGTTCAATTCACATCACACCAAACTGATTCATTACCACTTTTATGTTATTATCCATTTATTATGGTGATAATAACCATTTAATCACAATAAGGATGCCCAAATAAAATCTTTAACAATTCTTAGCACATAAATAATAAATTTTCAATCATATAAAAAATTAAATGGAAATCATATAAGCATCATGTGAATTCCACCTTTCCCATAAATTTAATTTAGTTTGGTCTATTATCATTATGAAACCAACCCTTACCATTTACCATAAGAGAATCAAAATCATGATAATATTATATATGCACAAATAAGAAGAGAGAACTCAAATCCCCTACCTCAATTGAAGCTTTCCTAATTGTTGTGCAAGACAAGGTGAAGAAGAGATTCCCATAAGACTGAAAGTGCACCAAGGGAACATCGATGGACTAGAACACATAATCACTAATTAACCATGTAACATCTTGAATTTTTTGTTTAGGTATGATCCTTGGTTACTTTTTTTATCCTTGAGTTGGTTAAATTTAGTTTCAGAAGTGTTGGAGGTGCATGGTAGATTAAAAATCAATTTTTAGTATTTTTAGTGAAAAAAAAGAAGCACCACAGCTATGGTAGAGGATATGGTCTCACATGGATACCCGATTTAAAATGGAATGATCCACCACACCTAGTGCAGGGTGTGGTCATGATCATAACTTGGTGGTGGTCACCTTGTGTGCCACAACCAACAAGCCTCACCATAGCCATGGATACTGTCCATGGTATATCTTCTCGGTGAGGGTACCATACCATGGTAAGAAGCACTAGGACATGGTGGAAGAGGTTTCAATTTTTTTTAAAACAATTTATGGCACTTGGTCTTCTGGGGTGGTTATTCTAATTTTGTATAACTTCAATAGAGGGTTTTAATGATTTATTTAACTTATTTTACTTATATTAAACTAGTTTTCTCTTTACTTTGGCTCATATTTTAGATTTAATGTGTTATTGGAAGTGGATTTTAGGCATTCCATATTTCTTAAAAGGTGTTTGATTCCTCTAATCTTGGTTCTTGTTCTTCATTACTAGGTTATTAGTGTAAGGGAAATAAAGGTTCTATTTCCTTGATTATTATAAGGTAATCTTTGTGGGTCCTTCTTTATCACTGATTAAAAATTCCCTAATTGGGAGTTTGATGATATTTTGATTTAGGTAGGTATTTTAAAAAGTAAATTCCTATCAATTGAAACCATTATTTCATGTTTTATTTGATATATATTTTCAATTGATTTCCAAAGCATAATTTGGGATTCTGGAAAAATATTTTCAGATGAAATGGTTTGTGTGATGAAACTATTTTTAGAAATGTCTTTGAAATAAAGTATGGATTTCTAGAAAATGATTTTGAAATGAAAAGAATGATTTAAATAATGACTTTGATGATGAATCCTAATATATGAAGTCATGAATTGTTTTATGAACTTTGAATGAATTGATTTGTTTTAAAGGCATGAGTTTAGATAAAAACCATTTGATGTTGGTTTTTTAAATGAAATGAAATGTTTGAAACTTGATTTGGGGATACTTGAATGATAAATGATGAGAATAAATTGAGATGAATGATTTTACCCTTTATTGATTTCCTTGAAGCACATGGGACCCTAAGTAGTTTGGTGGGTAGTCCAATACAAGCACACTAGTTTGTACTATTTCTACCTAGAAATGGATTGATGATGAAAATGACATATTAACATTGATGAAGGAAGATATTTCATTCATTAGGATGTATTCTTATTCCCCATAGGCCTCATATCTAGGGACATTTGCACAACTAGATCCATGTATCATTGATATGTGTGAGGATCCTCGAGCTTTGATATAACTAACCCCAGAGCTTATAACCATAGTTTTATGATCAAAAATGATTTATACATTCCAATTTTTATTAAAGGTTTTTATCCATTCCTATTTAGTATAAATTAATATACATTCCTATTTTATTCTTACCATTGAAATTATTTTAAAGCATGTTTTATTATGAATTGTGTAAATGATTACCATGTCATGTTTTATTTAAAATTAAGTATACTCAATTTATTTGATATGGGATTATTATAAAATATTTGGGTGAAATACTATTGGGCTATTGTTTATCACACCACATATATTCCTTTTTGAGTATGTATACTTTCTTTTACCAGTTCCAAGAAAATTAAAAGCACCACATGGAGATGGTGGGTGTTCTTGATAGTGGGACCTTGGGAGTTGGTGGTGACAAGTGGAGTCTTGATCCACCTATTACGTGGAGATATTTTGATGAAATTGTTATTAGTTTTTTGATGTATTGAATTGATATACCATTTGAGATTTTATACTTGTATACAATGTGGTAATTTTCTATTTATGATTATATTGGTATATTGACTATTTATAGTTTTTTTATACTATTTTCACTTTGTCAGGTTTTCCTTGTATCGAAATCATTTCCCTCATTCAGTTATGAATTCCCAAGTGCTAGTCACTAGCCTGTGGGAATCAAGAATTCACTTTGGGCCATGTCAGGACCAATTCGGGTAACGTTTTAGTGGGTTATCTAGGTTGGCACCAGATAAATTGGTATCATAGGGAGGTTGAGTCTCTCTTGGATATTGGTATGCGGTTTGGGATGTCTTGGCAGACAAGAGGTCAGATTGTCAGAACTTAAGGTGTAGGTTATGAGTGAGTTACTGGGGAGATCTCATTATAATGTGCCTTAAGTTACCATGGGTGGTTGGGAAAAGTCATCCTTGAGGATTTTTTTGATCCTATCCTAGAATTTTCACTAATTATGATATGAGATTTGTATTTTCTAAGTTAATATTTGACTAGTAGATTTTATGATCTCATGTCTCTTGATTGATTATTCATTATTTTCTGTTGAAGTTGTATAATAACATATCCTCAAGAAGTCACCCGATCACACTTCATGAGGGAGATACCGATGAACGATAGAAAGTGAACCCTCTAGTTGACAATAACCTCATTGAGGTAGTATTATTCATGGTCTAAGCTCTAGGACAAGGGTCCACACCTACCATAATTCAAGATAGAGAGGTGTAATCTTAGAGGGATGAGACTAGAGATCAAGCCTGGGAGTTTATTCATCATAAACTACCATCTTTAAAGGGAATGGAAAATCCTCAGGAGGTAGAGGATTGGTTGGGAAAGATTAAACTACTCTTAAAGTTCTTTGAGATTCCAGATCCCATTAAGGTGGAGTGTATCATCTTCAAGATTTAGGGACATAGCAAGAGATGGTGGGATTCTAAAATTCTAGTGAAGTGGAATGAGGGATTAGAGTGGAAAGAATTTAAGATCCTTTATAAACATCAGTTCTACCTAGAGTCGATGGTATTGAATAAGTCCATGGAGTTTCAAAATCTTTACTAGGGTTATTTGATGGTGACTTAATACACCAATTTTTTTTTTAAAATTTCTTAGTTTTCACCTGAGGTGGTGTCAAATGAGAAGATAAAAGATTGAATGTTTTAGATGGGATTTCAAATGAATATCCAATAACAGGTCTTTATAATGAAGTTCACCTCATATTCTAATGTTCTAGTTAAGGCTTTGATGACATAAATTGACTTGGCTAGTAAGTAAGAGTTGAATGGAGTTCCTCATACTCCCAGTGGAAGATTTAATGGTTCCTTTAAAGGACATGGAAAGTGAAATGAGCCTCATAGTGAAAATAGTAGTGGTGAACCTTACAAATAGACTTATTCTATATCATCTGTTGTGTATGTTAAATCCACACTAACTTGTTTATAACGTGGAAATATTGGGAACTCGAAGCATTCTTGTACAGAGGCACCAAATATTTGCAGCTCATTCAGACATTAAATCCACTTAAGTAGTGACCCATACTCTTAATACATATATATTTCATATTATTAGATGAAAATACTTTAAATAACATAATGATTCATGTCATAATTATATAGGTAAAATATCTTTGGAAACTTGGATACATAAAAAACTGGTTTATAAATAAACAACATCTTCTCCCAATAAGTTATTAATAACTAGACCCCTTCTTAGAAAAATATTACATAATACCTTTCTTCATAACCTATAGAAAGGAAACATAATAAAGGGTGAGATCAGATTCTTAGTAAGGGTAAACAAGGGAGATATCATTGATCTCATAAGCATAACATGAGAATAAAGGTATGAGAACATGAGATTGACATTTGAAATCCATACCTTACATATCACAGATCATAATCTTGAGTCATGGCATGAAGATTTAAATTTCATAGAACATAAATCATAAAATAAAAAAAAGATCAATGAGAGTATAACATTGGCATAATACATGGAATTATAGTATACACATAATCATACAAAATCATTTACTTAGTAGTCAAGGATCACTGCCAAGACTATCATAGTAGATTGAGTTCACTCCCAAAACCATTATAGTTTTAAAGGTTCACTCCCAATACTATCATAGGGGATTGGGTCCACTCCCTAAACTATCATAGTAGTCAAGGTTCACCCCCAATTCTATCATAGTGGATATAGTCTCTTGCTAAATTGGGTTCACTTCCCATTCCAGTATTATTTATCTCATGAGATATCTATCTTTACCCAATTCATTAGAGGTATATATAATTCCAGGACCACCCATAAAATAATTAAAATAATAAAAAGGTGTGAAAAAATATCATAAAACATTCATCATATTAGAACCCTTGAAAAGAAGTGGGTTTCATAAACATTTCATCACAGTATAACCCATAGAAAAGAAACGAATTTCATACACATATTTTTATCATAAATATAAAACACCTAGAAAAATAATAAATAGATAATCCTTGGATAATATCTTAATTAAATTTTAAGTAACATCAATGGATGCTATCATAGATAAAAAAATTACTTTAAAGGATCACTGGAAAATTTCTTGAGGAAAAAATACTTTTCACTTTGAAATGATGTTTTTAAAAATATAAATTTTTTCCAAATATTAAGGAAAATTTTTATTTGAAAATAACCTTGGAAAAATGTAATGTAAGCTTCAAATAATTTTTTTTCATGATGGTGGGAAATTATATTCATGTTGTATATGTTAAAATAAAATATCCCTTTCACATTTTTATATAAAAAGTCAAAAAATTACTCATTCAGAAAATGATAAGAAGATTCATTTTAATTTTTTTTTAAAAAGTTAGACATGGGTAAAAATGAATTTAAAAAATAATATGAGTATATTAATACCTTCTTTAATTTTTTTTTATAAAACATGGGTAAGGAAGAAAAATTCTTTTCGACTGAATAAAGAAAAAATCCGATTTTACTTAATAAAATATTTTCGGTATCTTGAGTATATAAGGTGAGTAAAATGATAGGAAAACATTTATTTTAAATAAATAACTACTTTATAATAAAATTAGTTAGTTTCTTTGTAGGTATATCATAATTGTTCATCATCATAAACTTAATCATAAACAATCCCGATAAATAATGAGATTGTAACATAAAACCCTCACCACTTTGGTAAATTTTGAATCATAAGCCCCATGAAAAAAATAAACTTATATGGATATTTAAATCCCCATAATCTTTATAATAATCACTATAAAATACATTTATGGTTATTATATTCACCACATAAATGTAACAAGTGGTGAATATAGCATGTGTCTCATAGAAATAAAAGCGAGACAAAAATTCCTTACCTTAGATCCAACTTCCTTCATATGTGTTGGAACCTCCTATATAATAAATATAGATTTATTACAAATATATTATAGAATAATACTAATATATATCATACCATATATAATTTACTCATAACCTTTTATCACCCATTTTTTAACAATTCTTTTTTAAAATCATTATTCCTGGTGATATCTGTTTCACATTTCATGTATGTTTTGGTCCTTATACTTTGATCATGTTTAAATAATCTCTAGAATATTAATCATGATATAAATATCATATATATTCATTATATATATTTCTATATTAATTAATATAAGTACATATATAATAATGAATTACCCCATTCATGAAGATAGTATGCCATACATACGCATGAACACTATTTTAATTTTTTGATGGATGGAATAAAAGAAAGGTAAATAATAAATCACCTTTATAGAATAATTATTATATCATATATATCATATATGTTCATTAAATTCATCCTTATTTCCATCCAAGTAAAATGGAAATGAAAAACAATTCACATCGATTTGTGGAGGTGGTAGTCCACACGTACGCACGGGTGATGTTATCATTTTCTAACGATTTGGAAGGTAAGGGGGTAGAATATGATATTATCATTAATGATGTATAATTATTTCATAAGTATCATATATAAATAATAAACCCAAAAAAATACCCATCCATAAAATATGGTGATGATAAATGAATTATATCACTGCGTGTAGAAGGTAAGCCGTACAAACACACAAGCGATAATTTCACTTCCCATTTGATGGAAAGAGGGTGAATAAAAGTGGTTTAATAATCATAATAAAATTTAAGTATATTTTTTGTACTAAATTTTTTATTTTATTAATAATATAATATATTTATATGAGGTAAAATCAGAATTAAAAAGAAAGTGATCGATTAAGGCAATTACCTCTCCTATGAAAGAATTCCTTTCGATATCCTCTTAAGGATCATAGGGTTGGTATTTTGAGAAGAAAAGAACCTATAGAATGTGTATAAGAAAGTTGATAAGTTATTTTTTTAGTTAATGGTCAATATATAAGGTTCATGGTGGTATGAATATGAGAAAGGATGGGCTCCCTTTTGTAATTGAGGGAGGGGAACTCTTAGGATTTCTTAAAATATTAAAATAAAATAAGGTAATTATCTAACCTAAATTTCTCTAAAATTATATTTATTTGAATATAATATAGGAAGTGTTTGAAATCCAATAAAAAAATAAAATATGGGAAGGTTTACGTGGTGTTTTAAACTTTATCTTTTGGTTTAATCCCTTAGTTAATCTATTTTAACATTAACCTGAGTAATGTTTTTTTTCACTCTTAAAGGGTTATAATTTTACATATAAGGTGATAAATAGAATATAAATGAATAAGGTATGAAATTTTAGACTATATATTATTAAACTTTTCCTATTTTAATATTTTTATGATTTTTAGATAATTTAATAAAATATTATTTTGATAAATTATCATTAATATCAATTTTGACACTATTCATTTAATTTGACTTAATAGAAATAAAGAAAAAGTTAAAATTAGAATATAATCCTTTTACACGTCACTAATATGTTATATTTTTCTAAAAAATCTGTTTAAGACTATAAATAAGTCAAATTATGTTACTTTTAATATTTTTAAAATCATTTATTTTATTTTTCTATTAATTGAATAAATATTGTGTTGGTGTTTCATAAGAATATAAGGTAATTATATAATTTCTAAAAAATATAAATACATTTCCATAATGAAAATAATTTAATTACTCTCAAAATATACATTTATATTAATTAATTACTTACTTTTTTCCTTACATGGACACATAAGATATATTTAAAACTAAGAGTGACATTTTGTAACTTTATTTGCTTTAAATATTATATAGGTAATTTTCATGAAAAGTGTCCATTAAAAAAATAAATTTCAATATTTACATGATAAGGTTCTAATTAAATTCTTATAATAGTAATTATAATGAAAAATTATGCCATTACCACTTATTTTTAACCTAGATTAACCAGACTTACCCTTTTTTTAAAGTGATGACATGAAAAAGTTTCCCAGTTCATGTTATCAAGGGAATTTATTAAAATCAAAAAGTTACAGTATAAGCACGAGGTGTAATGTGTTTACACCAGCGGGGATTTAAAGAGAGAACATTAGAAATCATGCAAAATAAAAAAAAACAAAGATACATATCTGTCGAGATGAAATCCTTCAAAGTGTAGTGGTATCCAAACTCCATAAGAGTGCAAAAAACTTCCAGATACAACCATCCATGTTCTGCACATCAAGCACATATATAGAAAGATCCATCCAGAATGAAAACCTCAGAATATTCAGCAAAAACTAACCGCCAAACAGAATGAAGGATTCTCCAACAAAGAAACATCATGATGCTCTCTAAAAGAATTTTTTTCCAGAATCCATAGAGAACCTAAAACTCAGACTTCCTAATAAGTTTATAGTAGATCAAACATGCCCCAAGCTGCCACTAAAACATATAATCAAATCCAAAAAGTAGGAGAATCAGAACATAACATCCAGAGTGAAAGAAAAATGAAGATGAATTTGTCATTAAATTCAAATAGAATCCAACAGAAGCAGTGATCCATCCATCCAAAATCTTCACATCAAGCATAAAAGATAACCAACCTGATTTAAGCTTCTAAAAATGCATCAATAAAGCAGACTGAAATGACGTTTCAAAATCACCAGAGTGAAGCTAAAACACAAAACCTCATATTCCATCAATACCCCTCCAAACCAGTCTAGAGGTTGAGGTTCAAAGAACAGTAATAAAAATCCAAACAACCATATTTAGATCAGTCCAGTTGTAGTCTTAAATCATAGAGAAGATAGCCTTCAAACAGTTTCACATTCGGACAAGAAATCCCCAAACCTCAACTTACCCTTTACCAAGGTGATAAATTTAGAAAAATTACTATTCATATTGACAAAAAATAAAAGAGAAATATTTAACAAATTAAAGACTCATGATTCCAGATATGGAATCCATTTTTTAAATTGAATTTCTAAAATTGGATGAAATTAATTTTAAAATAAGCTCGCAACATGTGACGAAAACCACTTTTTAGAAAAATACATTTTTAAGCATAAAACTTTGTTAGTTATTATAACACGTCTAGAAAAATATTAAATTAAAGTTAATTTTTTTATTGAATATATAATATAAAAATTTCATTGAAATCATTCACCAGTGATTACTAATATAAAAATACATTACGCGCATAAAGGCAGTTTTTAGAAAAATACCTTCTACGTATAAAAATGTTTTTATACCAAATTCAAACATCAAATTGATTCCAATGAACTTAATTGGATTATTTTAAATATAATAGAACTAATTTTAATTTTAAATAATTTTAAAACAAAATGTAACTTTTTATATGTTTGAAACAAAAATACAGTTTTCAATAAAAATTAGTATTTTTCACTATTCACTAAAAATTCAATCTTATCAGAAAATTTTAAAAAAAGTATCCTAAGATGAATTTAATATTATGATTTAAAATTTTATTTCTATTTTATAAAATAAAATTTATAAAGTTATATAAATTAATCATAATATTTTCTAACAAAAAGAAATAAAAATATTTTTTGAAGAAAAAATATTTTTGAAGAATAAAATGACTTTACTAAAAATTGAGCGATTATTTGATAATAATTTATCAATACATTTATATTGATTATGAAATTTATATATATTTCATAAATTATTTAATCTCATTAATACCCACTAATTTAGTGGCTAGGTTATAGTTTTCATATTTAAATAATAATATTCCATGGTTTGTTTAGGCTCGGTGTTGCGTGTAACTCAAGCTATCGAAGAAATTAAATTTAATTGAAAAAATATTTCATAAAATATAAGGGTGTAACATTCTCACACATTTAATTAAATTCATCCTTGAAATGTGAACTTGTGCTTGGTAATAAAAGTTTTTCATTTGAACACTTCTTTGTAGAAACCTATATTATAAAAAGGGTTAGTAAAACTTCCTCTTTATATAAGAGAATTTGAATTATGAAGGTCATATGGAATAAATAAAACTAGGTCTCCAAATGGGATAACATTAGAAGAAAGTGAAAATATGGATATGGATGAGAAAACTAATGCCCAAATACTGATATAGAGTGATAGAGAACATTGTCAAGGGAATGTTAACGACCACAAAACCATAAATCAGCGAGGAGTTAAAAGACCATAAATTCATCAATATTGATGGCTATAAGACAATTTTTTTTATCTTAATATCCTTTTCCTATATTTGAGTAATTCCTTTACCATAAGGAAATATACTTACTTGATAAGTATAATTTTATCTTTTAATCAATTTCTACCACAATCTAATCTATTGCACCAAACGATGAGTATTTGAGATGAATTTTTTATGCATGAAGCACTAAAATAAACTTATGAAGGATATAAAAAGTATATAAATATATTCCTCTCATATTTAAGAATTAAATAAATCAAAAAATGTTTATAATAAGTTAAGATAATTCCCAAAATTAATGGACCTTGAAATAATACATTTAACACCAAATTTTTTCATAATAACAACAAAGGTTCCACTTAGATCATTTCATAAATAACCCCACATACCAAAAAAACCTTAATAACCACTACATTAAATAATTTTTTAACCTCAAAGGTGATATTATACCTTTAATATTACATATCTAAAAATTTAATTTCATTCTTACTAATTAATTTTTCATGTTAAATCACATGTTAAACTTAAAGGTTACATATACCTCAACCTAATAAAAAATATCCAAAAATATCATTAATAACTATGATAAATCACTATATAGTTTTTTAACATAGTGAAATTCACCAAAATACCATGAATCAAATTTAGATATTAATATGATAGTTAATATTTAACTTGACCATAAATATCTTCTAAAATATAACCTTGTTAAAGAATCACTTTTCAACCATCAAGATTATCTATATCCCACCATACAATATATCATAATTAAATTAACAACAATTTATATACTTACCCAAAGGGTTATTTAAACCTCAATATATTATTCTTCCTAAAACCTTGTAAAAGTTTCAAGTTACCTAAAAATATCATTACTTAAAACCTCAAAAGGGGGTCTAAACCTTTGAACTAATGATCAACCTTAAACCTATAAATCCATTATGGTACCCATAACTCATAATTTAGACTCACATGAAAACAAAATCCTTATTCTCCAAATAAAATCATATAATATTTCTATAAATCCAAAAAATGCAATAAACTTCATCAAATATGACCTAAATCACTTTTTCATCAAATCACTAACCAATTTTAAGGTCGGCAATAATATCCCATAAATGTAAATTATATCTTTATCCCATCTAAAAATTATCACTTTTCTTGGTTATTGGTACCATTCAACATATGTTTTCAAATCCTTAAAGAAAACAATCCTTAGACAATTAATGATTCTTATATCCAAAATATGATTGATACAATTATTTAATTAACACTTAAATCCTTTCACTTCAAATATTGGAATAGTATATGTCCTTCCTTGATATTAGAGTTATCATTTAGAAGAGGGGATTGACTTGGATAATGCTTAGGTTCCCCACATTTAAGACATTGAATTCCTTTGTAATTCATTGCTCTATGCCCTTTATTTCCATATAGAAATCATCTTCCCCTTTATTTGAGATATTCTTATAGGTGTTTCTTCCAACATTCTTGATAATAATGAAATTGAAATTTCTTACCCCTATGATAATTTCCACCTAAAATTCCATAAAATCAAATTTTCCTCTTATTTTAATTTCTATAAAACTTATATATATTTATGTTGTTAATCATATATCATGATAAATGATTAGGCATAATCATAAGTGTTCACCTTCTAGTTCCCATATCATTTAATTTCTTAAGAGGACAATAATTTCATTGCTTATAAAATTCATTGTTAGAATGATCACTTATGGTTCCATCCATTAAATAAAACCAAAAAGAAATTTATAAGTGTCAAAATATAATAATCAGATTAATATATCAAATAATCATGAAATACCATTCAAAGGATGTTTAAATCTTGACACATTATTCTCAATCAATGGAACCTTACATTTAACCAAGGTTATACAAGGTCATTACCAAAAATTTATTATATTATCCTATACTTAGACTTATCCCCAGGGTTCCACTAATTTTTTCTATTTATAGTTTCCAAAGGTTAACTAAACCTTTCTCTAATAGCAATAGTAGTGACCCATACTCTTCATACATAGATATTAAATATGATTAAATGAATATATTTTTCATAACATAACAATACATGCCAGAATCATATAGGTATAGTATCTTTTTAAACTTTGATACATAAACAAAAGGTTCATAAATTAACTACATCTTCTCCCAATATATACTTCCTAAATAACACCCTTCTTAGAAAAATCATACATAATACCTTTCTTCATAACCTGGGTAAAGAAAACATAAGAAATGGTGATCTCATATGATTAGTAAGGGTAAAAAATGGAGATATCAATGATCACATAATCATAACATGAGCATAATGGTATGAGAACATGAGCATAATATTTGAAAACTATGCCCTGCATATCAAAAATTAAAATCTCAAGTCATGTCATAAAGGTTGGAAGTTCATAAATTATGAATCATATCAAAGAATATGATCCATGAGATCATAACATTTACATAAGATATGGAATTTTGGAACACACATAAGTATAGAAAATTATTTTCTTTGTAGTTAAAGCTTACTTCCAAGACTATTATAGTGGATTGGGTTCACTCCCCAAACCATCATAGTGTCAAAGGTTCACTAACATGAATATCATAGTGGATTAGGTTCACTTACTATACCATCATAGTAGTCAAGGTTCACTCCCAATACTATCATAGTAAATTGGTTTCACTCTCCAAACCATCTTAGTAGTCAAGGTTCACTCTCAAGACTATCATAGTGGACATAGTCCCTTGTTGAATTAGGTTCACTCCCCATTACAGTCCTGTTTATCTCATGAGATATCTATCTTTACCAAATGAATTATAGGGATATATAATTCCTATAACACCCATATAATAATGGAAATAATACATATATGTGCCACAAGATTATAAATCATTCATCATATTATAACCCATGAAGAGAAATAGGTTTCATAAAAATTTCATCATAGCATAACCCATGGAAAATAAATGGATTTCATACACATATTTTCATCGTAAACATAAACCATACAAATAAATAACATTAATGGTATCACTGGATAAAATATATAGTAAATCATAAGTAACATCAAAGTTTGTTATCATAGATGAAAAAATATTTAAAGGATCATTGGAAATTTTCTTGAGGAAAATATCCTTTTTATTTTGAAATTACATTTTTTAAAAAAATAAAAATTTCCCAAATATCAAGGGAAAAATTTTATTAGAAAAAAACATTGGAAAATTATAATGTAATATCCAAATCATTTATATATCAGTATTATGGAAAATTCCATGCATTCTACATACATTAAAATAATGTATTCCTTTCACATTTTTGTAGTAAAAGTCAAAAAATACCTCATTGAAAAAATATCAAGATGATTTATTTTAAACTATTTATTAAAAGTAATATATGGGTAAAAATTACATTAAAAACTATATAATAATAGAAAAATAATTCATTAAAACATTTTAAGAAATCATGGATATGGAAGAAAAAGGATTTTTGACTAAAGAGAGAAATAAAGTTGATTTTCTGTAAAAACGTATTTTTAGTATCTTGAGTATATAAGGTGAGAAAAATGAAATGAAAAAATGTATTCTAAATAAATTAACATATTATAAAAAAACTAATGAGTTTATTTAGAGTTTGATCACAATTTTTCATCATTAGAAACTTAATCATAAACAATTCCCATTAACAATGAGATTATAACATAAAACCCTTACCACTTTGGTAACTTTTGAATCATAATCCCCATGAAAGAAATAACCTTATATGGATATTTAAATACCTATAATTTTCATAATAATAATCATAAAATGTGTTCATGTGCATCATATACACCACATAAAATAAACAGGCGCTGAATATGATATGTGTCCCATAGAAATAAAAGTGAGAAGAAAATCACTTACCTTAGGTCCAAATTACTACGTATGCATTGGAAAATACTATATAATAAATATATATTTATTAAAAATATATTAAATAATAATACTCACATATTATTTAATTATAAACTTTTATCACCCATTTGTTAACAATTCTTTGTTAAAATAGTTGTTTTGGGTGATATCTTCTTTATTTTTCATGTATATTTTGGTTCAATAGTTTTGGTTCTTATACTTTGATCAAGGTTATATAATCTATATAATGATAATAATTATATAAATATAATATATAATAATTATATACATTTAATATTCATTCATTAAATTATAGATATAAAAATGAGTTATATTGTTCATGGAGACAGTAGGGCGTACGTACGCATGAACGTGATTTTTATTTTTCAACAGATGAAATGAATGAAAGGTAAATAATAAATAAAATTTATTGAATAATTATTATATAATATATATCATATATATTAATTAAATCTATCCATAATACCATCCATATAAAACGGAAATGAAAAGCGAACGACATTGCTTTGTGGAGGTGGTAGTCAACACGTACGCACAAACAACATTATCATTTTCCAATGGTTTGGAAGGTAAGATGGTATATATTATATCATCATTATAGTGGTATAATTATTTCATAATTATCATATATAAACATTAAACCCATCAAAATACTCATCCATAAAATATGGTGATGGGAAATGAATTATACTGATACATGGAGATAGTAAGTTGTACGTACGCACAAATGATACTTTCACTTCCCATTTGATGGGAAGAGGTGGAATTAAGGTAGTTTCATAATAATAAAAACATTTTATTATATTTAGGATACTTAATTTATTATTTTATGAAGAATATAATAGCTTTATAGGAGGTAAAATAAGAATTAAAAACAAATTGATCGATTAAGGTGATTACTACTCCTATGAAAGAACTCCTTTATATATCCTCTTAAGGATTATAGGGTTGGTATTTTGGGAATAAAATAACCTATATAATGTGGAAAATTAAGTTTATAAGTTATTTTTTAGGGTATGGTCAAGATAGAAGGCTCAATGAGGTGTCAAGAAAATAAAGGATGGGTGACCTTTTATAACTGAGGGAGGGACACTCTTGGAATTTCTTACAAGATTAAAATGTAATAAGGTCATTATCTAACCCAAATACCTATAAAATTTAAAGTATTAAAAGATAATATTTTATGGGGTTGAAATCCCATAAAAAAATAAAATTTTGATAGGTTTAAGTGCTGTTTTAATCCTTATCTTGTGGTTTAACCCCTTAGTTAATCTATTTTAACATTAATCGTGATAACATCTTTTTCACCCTTAAAGAGTTATAATTTTAAATATAAGTTGAAAATTAACTCATAAATGGAAAAGGTATGAAATTATAGACTATATATTATCTACCTTTTCCTCTTTTAATATTTTTATCTTTTCTAAATAATTTAATGAAATATTATTTTGATAAAATATCATTAATGTCAGTTTTGAAACTATTCATTTAATTTGACTTAAAATACATAAAGACAAAGTTATAATTTAAATATAATCCTTATAAAAATCAGTAATATGTTATATTTATATAAAAATTTTATTTAACACTATAAATCACTAAAATTATAATACTTTTATCATTTTTAAATTCATTTATTTTATTTTTCTATTAATTGAATAAATATCGCGTCAGCGTTTCATAGACATCTAAGGTAATTATATAATTTATAAAAATTATAAATAAATTTAAATCATGAAAATAATTTCAATAATATTAAAATATACATTTATATTCATTCATAACTTTATTTGTTCCTTATGTGGACACATAAGATATATTTAAAACTAAGTGAGTTACATTTTGTAACTTTTTTTGCTTTAAATATTATATAGGTCATTTTCATGAACAAGTATCCATTAAAAAATATATTTTAAGACTAATGTGTTAAGGGTCAAATTAAATTCATACAATGAGAATTATGATGAAAAATTATGTCCTTATCACTTAGTTGTAACCTATATTACCCCGACTTACCCTTTACCGAGGTGATAAATTTTACCATAGTTACTATTCATATTGACCAAAAATAAAAGGTGACTATTTACTAAATTTTAAAATCATTATTAAAAATATGAAATCAGTTTTTATCAAATTCAATTTCTAAAAGTGGAAAAAATTTATTTTTAAATAAGTGTGGAACATGAGATGAAAACTGCTTTTTAGAAAAATACATTTTTAAGCATAAAATTTGGTTTATTCTTTTCTGATGCCTAGAAAAATATTAAATGAATGTAATTTTTTTATTGAATATTTAATATATAAATTTAATTAAAATAATTCACCATTAGTTATTATTTTAATTTATTAATATAAAAATACATTTCTCACATAAAAACAGTTTTTTAGAAAAATGTCTTTTACATATAAAAATGTTTTTATACCAAATTAAACCATAAAATTGATTCCAATGAACTTAATTGGATGTTTTAAAATATAATATAACTAATTTTACAGTGAATTTTTTTTGTAACAAAATGGAACTTTATACATTCCTAAAACAAAAATACATTTTTAATAAAAATGATTATTTTTCACTACTCACCTGAAAATAAATATTTTCAGAAAATTCTCAAAAATTTATCCTAAGACAATTTTAATATGTTGATTTAAAAAATAATTTTAATTTTATAAAATAAAATTTCTAAAAGTTATAGAAATTAATCATAACATTTTCTCACAAAAAATCAATAAAAATATTTTTTAAAGAAAACATATTTTTAAAGAATAAAATGACTCCACTAAAAATTGAGTGATTATTTACTAATAATTTATCAATAAATTTATATTGAGTTGAAAATTTATATATATTTCATAAATATTTTAATCATATTACCCTCTAATTTAATGGCTAGGTTATAACTATCACATTTAAATTATAATATTTCACGGTTCATTTAGGATCGATATTGTGTGTAACACAAGATATTGAAGAAATTAAATTTAATCGAAAAAGACACTTTATAAAATATTAGGTTTTTACATTCTACACCATTTAATAAATTTATTCCTTATAATTTTAAATTCTACATAGTAATCAAAGGTTTGACATTTGAAAATTCCTCTGTAGAGACCCACATTGTAAAAAGGGTTAGCAAAACTTCCTATTGATAAGAGAGAATAAAAAATATAAAGGCCATATAGAATGAAAAAAAGGCATAATAATAAGAGGATATTAGTGTTAAGTGAAAATATGGATATGAAAGAGAAAACTAAGACCCAAATACTGATATAGAGTGATAGAGAATATGGATAAGAGAAATTTTATGAACACAAAACTATAAATCAATGAGGAGTTAAAATCATATCAATTCATCAGAATTGAAGGTTATAGATTTTTTTATATTAATATCCTTTTCACATATTTGAGTAATTAATTTACTATAATAAAATATACTTACTTGATAAGTATAATTTTATCTTTTAGTTTATTCTCTCCAAAATATAATCTGTTACTCCAAATGATGAGTATTTGAGATGAAAGTTTCATGCCTTAAGCACTAAAATCAACTTTTAATAGATATAAAAAAGTATATCAAGATGTTAATCCTATATTTAAGCATTAACCAAAACCAAAAATGGTTAGCACAAGGTAATATAATTCCCAAAATGAATAAACATTGAAATAATACATTTAACTCCAAAATTTTCTAGAATAAAAACAAAGGTTCCACTTAGATCATTTCATAAATAACGCTACATCCCAAATAAACTTAATAACCTAAATATTAATAAATTTTTTAACCTAAAAGTTGATATCATAAATTTCATCTTACATCTCTAAAAATTTAATTGCATTCTTCCCAATTATATTTTTATGTTAAATCACATGTTAACCTAAATGTTATATATACCTAAACCCAATAAAAAGTCTCTCAAAATATCATTAATCATGATGATAAATCAGTATATAATTTTATAATGTATTGAAACTAATATTATAAAGACACATTATAGAAAATGAAATAATTATGTTTTATTTTTTTAGTTTCACATTGATGTATTATGAACCTAGTCTTATAAATACACCAAGCCTCTATATTCTGGGGTTGTGTTTATTATATATTTATATTAAAAACCATGTTATAAAATGTGAAAAAGTATTATTGATATCAAATTAAATACTAGTTATTTTTGGATATTAGAACAATAATACATTAGTAAAACCCTATTTATAAGTCTAAGTGTAGGAAAATATCTTAAATTTTTGGTAAGGTATAGAGAAAGTGGTTTTCAAGAAATTAAATCCCTATATGGATGCTATAAGTTGATGTGGTCCTAGAACAAATATACATAGTGGTAATAACCCTAAAAGAGATCATTGGGTATTAAATTGACCTATACCTAGTTCATGAAAAATAGGTCTTTCTGCACACTTGGTTTGACACTCCTAAGGGATATGCTTTGGTAAATTCACAAACTATTTACGAACCATTATGGAGGACTTAAATAGATTATTAGGTTAGAAAACCTAATAGGAAAATTACTATGTATAACCTAGATTGAAACCTAGAGACACATAATTTAGGATATATATATCATTTATAATTTATTACTTCTAAGTTCATAGTATCCATTTTATATGTTTATTAGTGTAAGTATTCTCATCCACAATTATCCTTTATTTTAGTTAGTTGCGGAAAATAGGAGGAATCGTGCCATCAACCAATATAATTGTAAATGTTATGATTTACCTAATGAGATAACTATCCTAATTAGTGTAGAATTTAATAACTTCATGTCAGTACTAAATTATCTGACTCAAGTTATGAATACTAACTTGAATCATGTGGAACACCCTCTATACTCTAAGAAAGAGCATATTGAGATTGAGTCCTTATGTGACAAAGGCCTCATTTTAGTGGATCTTCAACTCCACTAATCATGAAACAATGGATTAAATCCATTGAAAATATATTTTATATCCTCCAATTCTTTGAATAAGAGAAATTCATGTTGGTTATCTATCACCTAGTGGTAGAATCTGATCAGTTATGGACACAAACCAAAAAACCAAAAGTGGAAATAGAATCTATATAATGTGAAGTATTCAAAAAAATATTTTTCAATAAATATTTTCCCAAAACTCTCCATATTAAATTAGAGATGTTGTTGCTTGGGATGAAGAAAAAGGAAGATGATTCTATCGGGGCTTATGAGGAAAACATCACAAGGCTCACACAGTATTCCTTTGATGTTTTTATTGAAACTGAAAGTAAGGTGGACCAATTATTTAGTGGATTAAAGAGATTCTATGAAAATATTTAGAAATTCAAGAATTTTAAATCTATGAAGATATTTTATGTTGTTCCCTTAAGGCTAAGATATAGATTGATGATTTTAAATGGTTTAAAGGGGTTAGAGATAAGGAGAGAAAATTAGAGTTTAATTCATGGGGATCAATGTATAAATCCCATGGAGGAAAGAAAACCCAAGTAGCCACATGTAAAATTTGTGGGAGGAATCATCCCATAAACTATATCAAGGGAACATTTAGATGCTTCAAGTGTGCAAAAGAGGGGGAATCATAATCAATGTCAAAGGGAGAAGAAAACCCTACTAATTTTATTGAAGAAAATAAGGTTTCAATCAATACTTAGCCTATGGTCCAATATTTAAATTGTAATGAACATTGAAATTATGTATTCCAATTCCCTAATCCAAGGGTTATAGGAGATAATTAATGAAAATAATCTCCAAGGCCTAGAGAGTAAGTAAGGTCTTATACTATCATTATTACTGAGGTAAACCTTGATAATGAAGTGGTGATAGGTATATAAGTTATTAATTAAATAATAGTGAATGTATTATTTGATTTTGGTCCTACACATTCTTTTATATCATGATAGTTTAGTATAAATATTCAAAAACCACCTCAAAACATAGAGGGTAAGTTATCTATGAGAACAAAAAAGGGGAAATTATTATATCCCAAGTATATAACTTATCCCCTGACAATGTTTGTGGACTGAATCTCCCAACAAATATTTTCATACCTCATTTAGTAGAATTTGATGCTATACTAGGCATATATTGACTATATTTATACAAATCCAATATCAAATGCTGGGATAGGGAAATCACTCTCCATATCCTGAGTTATCCTTCGATTCTGTACAAGTGTAAGGAGAAGGATAAATCTCCTCTGTAATCTTCTTCTCAAGAATGGATAATATTTCCTTTTGAGAAAGAATATCTAGATCAAACGATTGATACAAAGAAGAGAATCATACTTGAATACATTTCCATTATGAGGGACTATACTAATGTATTCCTTGAAGAGTTTCCTAGTCTTCCTCATGAATGAGAGTTTGAGTTCTCAATTGAACTTATACCTAGATCTCTGCACATATCCAAGACTCCATACAGAATTCCCACCATTGAGTTGAAAAAAATTAAGAAATAATTACAAGAGAATCTGGACAATGGTTTTATATGTCAAAGTGCTTCACCATGGGGCACACCAATCCTCTTCATTAAGAGGAATTATGAGTGAATGCTCATTTTCATTGATTATCATGAACTCAACAAGATCATGATAAAGAAAGAGTATTCCCTGCCATTGATTGATGACTTATTTTATCAGTTATGTGGGGACCAATACTTATCTAAGTGGAACTTAGGTAAAGATATCATCAATTAAATGTGAAGAAGGAAGATATTCCCAATACTGCCTTTCGAACAAGGTATGGAGACTATGAGTTCATAGTGATTCCATTCAGACTCACTAATTCTCTAATAATCTTCATGGAATTAATGAATAGAGTATTTAAAGATTATCTTGATAAATTTGGAGTAGTATTTATAGATGATATCGTGATATAATTCAAAAGAAAGGAGGAGAATGCATAGAATTTGAGTATTTTTATAAAGACTTTAAAAAGGATAATTTATATGCAAAGTATAGTAAATGTGAGTTTTAGATGGAGGGAGTATCATTATTAGGGAATGCTATCACTAAAAAGGGATATGTGTGGATCTATATAAGATTAAGGTGATTGAGGAGTAGCCTAGAATAATATTTATGATAGAGATATATAGTTTCTTTAGACTAGCTGGTTATTATCGATGATTTGTGAGAAACTTCTCGTGATTGTCAAACCTAATGACTAAGAAAACTCAAAAGGGATTAAAGTTTTTCTTGACCAATAAAAGTGAGGAGAGATTCAAGAAATTGAGAATTAGTCTTATCACTACACAAGTAATCACACTACCCTCAAGTGGGGAACTTTTTATGGTATACAAAAATGATTCAAAGAAGGGATTAGGTTGTGTACTGATGCAAAATGATAAAGTGATAATATATGCCTCAAGGTAGTTTAATGTTCATGAGTAGAAATATACAACACATGATTTGGAATTATCTGTAGTGATATTTTCATTAAATATTTGAAAACATTATCTCTATGGGGAGAAGTGTGAAATATAAATAGATTATAATGCCTAAAATATATATTCATACAAAAATATCTTAATATGTGACAAAAAATATGGTTAGAACTAGTCAAGGACTATGACTACTCAATCCATTATCATCCTAGGAAAGAGAATAAAGTAGTAGAATATTTAAGTAGAAAGGATCCTATAACCTTATCAATGATGGTAATTGTGACAGATCTAATCTTCATAGAATTGTAAATGATAGACATGGAAGTCATAAAGGAAAGAACAACATACCACCTATCTCAAATGATTCCTCAAATATCCTTTCTAGAGAATTTAAAGGATGCTCAAAGGGATAATATGGAAATACAGAAGAAGATATAAGCTATAAGAAAAGGGAAACACTCATAATTCAAAATTGATGAAGAATTATTTGTATGATTTGAGTCATGTATATTTTTACCATCAAATCCTAAGATAAATAAGGATTTGTTGAATGATGCACATAAATCAACATTCTCTATCCACCTAGGGAGTATGAAGATGTATCGATATCTCCAAGAGAACTACCAGTGAGAAAATATGAAGAAAAATATTGAGAGATATATATAAAAGTGCATGGTATATCAACAAGTGAAGGAATAAAGGAAAAATTTCAAGGGAATGATGAAACCATTACCCATACCTATATGGAAATGGGAAAATATCACTATGGAATTTTTCACAGGTCTTATGAATAAATCATAGAAAATAATTCCATACAAGTTATAACAGATTTTATTACAAATACTACTCACTTAATTGTAATTCAAGAGGTCTTATCACTCAATTAACTTACATGGATATACATCAGGGAACTAGTGAGGTTACATGGAACACTACTATTGATTATATCTGATCTAGATCTAAGGTTTACCTCAATGTTCTGGAAAATTATCCAACATGATCTAAACACTGAGTTGAAATTCAGTATAAATTATCACCCCCAAAATAATGGCTAATCTGAGTGGTCTCTCCAAACACTTGAGGATATGTTGAGATCATGATAAATGGTCTTTGAAGGAGGATAAGATCGACATATTACTCTAGCTAAGTTCTCATACAATAATAACTTCCAATATTAAACTTAAGAATCCAATTGGATATATATGAATCCCTCTATGGGAAGAGATATAGGACACTTGTGTGTTGGGATGGAGTCATTGAACATAAGTTTCTGGGACTTGAAATGGTCTAAAAAATGGTATAAAAGGTCAAGACCATTCAGTGGCATATTAGGATAGAAAAAAGTTGACAAAAGATCTATATTGATAACCATCAGAGTGACATGGATTTTGAGGTTAGATATAAAGTTTTCCTCTACATATCTTCAAGTAAGAGAGTCATGATATTTTGGAATAAGGGAAAGCTAAGTCTCAAATACATTAATCCCATTGATATTCTTGATTGTATCAGAGTTTTTTCCTATTGAATAGAACTCTCACCAACCCTCACTCAAGTTTGTGATGTGTTCTAAATATCTCTATTGAGAAAGTACATACCAGATCCCTCATAAGTACTAAATATGGAGGTGGTATATTTGGATTGTGATCTCTCTTATGAGGAGGATCCAAAAATGATCTTGGACTGTAAAGAAAAAGTTTTATGAAAAATATTACTTACCTAGTCATAGTACTATGAAAACACAAAAAGTATGAACATGTGACATGAGAACCAGAGGAAGAAATGAAACAAAAGTAACTTTATCTATATTTATCTTAGTGGTTGAAATGAAATTTTGAGGGTGAAATTTCTTAATGGGGGAAGAGTGTAATGACCCAAAAAAAATCAAAGGAATTTACCTCTTGATTATATAAATGTGTCATATTTACTAATATAGTATTATATAAAACAAAAAAAAAACACATGATAGAACCAAATTTTTTTGTTATATTGACTTTGAAATTACATTCAGAGAATAAATATAGCCATAAAAATTGAAAGTGTTATAATGGGACAAAAATAGAAAATAAGATAACTACATTATGAAAATTTGGATCTACATGATCCCCTAGAATGATCCCACTCATGAATAGAACTGTAGAAATGAAATAGAATATTAGTAATGAAATATTTATTTTGAAAATGAAAATATATATAACCTTGAGAGAAAATAGAAGTAAGTGAAGAATGAATGAAATATGAGGTATTTATAGAAAGTAGGGAACCCATATGATTGTCACAAATATAACCATTGGAATAGTAATATAAACATTAAAATAGTAACCTCACCTATGTAATTCTAAAATAATATTTATTTATCTTATAAAATTAAAATATAGTAAATTTATATCGTTATATAAATAAATAAATGTTTTAAAAATGATAAAATAAGTGTTTGGATTTTTGTAAAAACACATATGTTTTATTTAAATTTTTATAATAAATATAATTTTAAAAAATATTTTCATAAAATGGTATTATAAAATAATATTAACTTAAATTATAATAATAATATAATTTTATGAGACCATAATTAATTTTTCAAAAGGTAAAAAAATTGATCATAATATCAAAATTAGTATTTTTTAAATAAATAAGTATTTTATTAAAAAAATATTTTTCTCATTTTTCGAAAATTATTTTCATAAAATGGATTTTATTTTTGGAATGTACACATTGAAAAATGGATAGGGTGTTTTTTTTTGTATTTTTCTAAAATTGTTGATTTTTTATGAATAGTGAAATACAACAAAATATGTTATTTAACATTATAGGTCAAATACTTGAATTAGAAAGTCATGATTGATGTAAGAAAACATTAGATCAAACTCACATGAACTAAATAATTTATATAGTCACAATATTCATCACTATTTATAGTCTTGATAAAAAAATAATAAACTAATGAATAATATATTCAAAAACACTCATCTCCTCCCCTTATAATTACCACCCCTCACCACCCCTTATCCTTACACCTTATAAGCCTTGGATATTTCCAATTTTCATCCCAATTATCTTCCCAATCCTCTATCCCATGTCCTAGAGTTGTTGGTCTCACCAATGACCACTCCAAGGAGCCTTAAGGGGTAGCCTAAGCAGAGACACCCAAAGGAAGAGGTAAATTCTCAACCGAACCTATTTAAATTTTATCCTTTTTCTAACACCCCCATATGTTTTTCACCCACATTGACATAATAAAATCAGTATCCTAAATATACTGAAATGTTATTATTATGTTGTAATACCAATTTTCTACCCTCCCCTCAATCAACTCTAAAATTAAAACGATTGTTCATATTGTGGTTGGTCCACCGCTTCCATGAAAAACATACATCATTTTTCACCACTGTCTTCAATGGTAGTATAAATAAAATTAATATAATTACAAATTTTCTAAATAAGTATATTTTTTCATATTTTTTAATTTATTAATATTCATAAAGTTGAATAAAACCATATAAGTTCAACCTGGTCGGTAAAACTGCCTAAGTGAATTAACCATATAACAATAATAATTAAATTCTATGAACCATGTGTATTTTTAATAATATTTGACTTTTACAACCATTTTGAACTACTGTAATAATATTAATATCATTTAATCACACTTTTGGAGTTATGGAACCATTTCATAAATAATTTCCATAATTACCTATAAGTGATGCGACTTTGGAACCATGACACAAATGACCATGGTACGATGGATTTAGAAACAATATCTCAATTAAATGACTCTAAATTAACATAAAAACTTGATAATAAATCAAATATATTATAATAAGGAATTTAATATGATTATTTAGGATGTTAAGTGAAGGTGCAATGAAAATTCAAACCCGAGGTAAAGGAACACTCTGAACCGCCCTCTTTTCTTTGGGCTATGCCTTATCTATCTCTACCTCACTTTCTATCTCTAAATTTGTGATGAAAAAAATTATATTATATATATATATATGTACCTTTGATAAATAACTAAGTTATACTTTTTTTCTTTACTAAGGATATACAGTATATTAAAGTTATCTTCCCAAATATTTCTTTTAAGTAAACCCGATTTAAGGGAACTTCATACTTTTTATTTCATGTTATGAACCACCCCATGATATGTTTTTAATCATAAAAGGTTATTTGTTGTAAATACTCATTATTTTATGGAGAAACCTCATGATTCACTTATGCTTTTATGAACAGTATGATGTGATTACCATCTTTGAATATTCATTATCATTTTATTAAAACCTCACTAAAGAAGTTCAATTCCAAAATTACTTCTCTCGCTATAAAATATAGTGTATTTAGTGGTGATTTTTTAGAAGGGGTTGTGAACAACCCCCTATAAATTATATATATATATATATATTATCTATAGTTTTAACCATTTCTAATTCATTGTAGGAAAATTTAATATAGCAGTGGTTTTAACCACTACTAATCTTTCAAATTAAAGGGGGGGTTTTAACCCCCTCTGAATTAGATTTTCTTATAATGAATTAGTAGTTGTTAAAACCACCACTAATCTCTCAAATTAAAGGTGGTTTTAACTACCTCTAAATTAATTTTCTTTTTAATAAATTAGTTGCGGTTTTAACCATCAATAAAATATCACATTAGTGGGGGTTAAATCCCCTCTAAATTTAACTATAATTTAGCAGCAGTTAAAACCATCACTAACTTATTAAATAGTATTTTTTTAGAGGGGGTTAAAACCTTATCTAATTAGAGATATTAGCAATGGTTTTAATAGCTGCTAAATTAATTTTTTGTATAATAAATTAGTGGTGGTTTTAATCACAGCTAAATTATAGATAAATTTAGAGGGGGTTTTAACACCCTCTGTTTTCTTAATATCAACTTTTATAATATATATGTGTAAGTATGTATGTATATGTATATAATATATAAATAAATTATATCAATATATTTAAATACATTATAAAAATATTTTATAAATAATAAATTAAATAAATACATATATATATAAGTAAGTATATAAATAATTATATAAATATTATATTATGATTTATTATACAGATAAGTATTTAAATTAATAATATATATATATATATATATTTGTATACATAATATAACTCGATTTATTTATACATATATATATAGATATATTTATATATGTAAAATATATTTATATATAAATATATTTAAAATTTTCTGTCACGAATCAACACGGGTTGACCCTGAACCGGTCACCCGATCCGGTCTGCGACATGGCCCGAGAGGCGTTCCCGATCCTCCCAGGCTGGCGACAAGCACCGGGGCATCAAAAGAGAGAAAGAGGGAACAATTTCTCCCGATAAAATAAATAAAGCAGCGTAAATAAAATAAAACAACGCAAAGTACCTAAACAACACGATAAAGAAAGAGCGACCAACAACAACCAACAAACCTGACCACGACCACAAACCCTAGTGACTCCGAGAGTCTCTCACCAGTCCACACTCAACTCTCGCCCACAACGAGCAAGCTTGAGTCAAACCTGCAACAGAAAATAAAAACAGGAAAACACTATAGGCGTGAGTATTAAAACTCAGTAGGCGTGCCCAAAAAACTATTCCCAATGCACTACCTTTAAATAAAGAAATTTACTAATTCCAGGTTTGAACTAAATTATACAAAATATGGGTTTCCACACACACTTTCATTTCTAAAATAAGTAACAGTCCATTTCCCTTTTTAATTTAAAAACAAGTTTAATGTTTGGAAGAAACATGTGCATTGAATTTTCAAAATTGTTTTTGTGAACCATTTAGAAACCCAAATTTTAGTTGTTAGTAAAAATAGGAAATCACATAACACGCAACACACACTAAGGGCAATAGAAAAAGTGGCACATAAGGTCCAGCTACCGAACTAGACCTCTCAATCGTCCGCCACATACAAATAAACACTAAAGGAAACATGGGTCGAACCTAGGAGATTGTGAACAATCTAGAACATATCATACATGTGACTCATCCGAAAAGCATGCTCTAACTCGATGACGTCATAACTCCCTAATGCTCGATATATCCCTACATGGCCTAACTGAGGGGCCCAATCCCCATAACAGCAATAAATTAGTATCCCCTGCTATGGGGCCACTAGCCAGTGCGTACTCTAAACTAGTGCGACAATCGTTCTCAGAAGATTCACTCACTATGCTAGGTTACCATGTCAACACAAGCAATAAAAGGGGGTGAGTCTACAATGTAAATCAATCAGTCACGATGCACAAACATCACATACAGCTCATGTAATCAACGCACACCAAAGATCACCCCTGAGTGGGTTTTC
The DNA here is from genome assembly GCA_963277665.1 of Viscum album. Taxonomy (NCBI): domain Eukaryota; kingdom Viridiplantae; phylum Streptophyta; class Magnoliopsida; order Santalales; family Viscaceae; genus Viscum; species Viscum album. The sequence goes on from OY728141.1 coordinate 1,991,132,019, forward strand.
CAAAATAATTTATTTTATTAAAGTGCCAAACGGGCCTTCACCAATTTAAAAAAAAACCTCATTTCTCAAGAAAACCCAAAACACTTGTTCATAAGAAATCATTTATCTTTAAAACTAGAAGTACATTTGAAATTCCGTGAATTATGTTTAAAGGCCAAATGGGAATTCTTTCAATACTGGGTGTCCACTCATCAAGAAAATGTTTCAAGTGTTCGGTATAAAATAAACGGCTCTTTTCACACCAAATAATCATTTAAAAATTAATTATCTTATATTATTTCTCATTCATTAAAATTAATAAAAAATCAAGAAATTAATAAATTCTAAATTTAAAGGTGAGTCCAGTGGGGGACCTACCTCGACTCGCAGACCAGTCACGATGATGTGACACGCCTCGCACAGGCACGCAAGAACACACAAGCTGACGATCGCATGACCATGTAAAAACCTTGTCAATGTGCTGCAACCACAATGATAAAATAATCTAAAATATAGAAACACTAACCAGAAACAACTCGACAATTAAACACCACAAAAATATCTAAAAACAAACGTAAACATTAATTTAAAATAATCAAAACAAAAGATAGCTCATACCTCACTTGAACCCTAGTGCAGGTGAAATGGCACGAACCCAAACCGCAAGCCTAAGGCGGCGGACGCTCGTCACACGCCAAATTGAGAAAAACATGTGCAGATGGTCACAGGAACCAAGGTCTACAGCTAGTGCAATGATGGGGAATGTTGTTGGGGCATTGTGTAACTGTTGGTCCACCGGAACAAGGAAAGGGGTCAGGATATTGTGGCCGGAGGCGGCGACACCGATGAGGGTTACCAAGGTAGGGACCTGAGCTGGTAGTAGGAATGCGCAATGAGGGGACATTTCGGGCTCAACCAGGAGGAGGTCGGGGAATGTCCGAAGGTGCGCTACAGGAAGGGGGGTGCGCCGGAGGTTTTGGATGGTCAGGGAAGGGAAACATCCTTGGGGTGTCATTGGTCATGTTGGCAAAAAAACTCCAGACAAGGGGAAACACACCCGCTGGTTGCCGGAGAAAGCCACTAGGGTGCTGTGAGGTCGTAACCGGGGATAGCCAGAGGGCAAGGATTAGTCGGAAGGAAAAGTGGTCGGCATGGGAGTTGGTGGCTGGAAAAAAAAGATCATCGGGGCTGCTATACTGCTGCTGGCTGGAAGAGATAGGGACAGATGGATGAGGGGGAGGTCGGGCATCACGGAAGGATGATGAGGTGTATGGTGTGGGCACTAGTCGAACAACAGAAGGCTAGATGGAGGACATCAGGAATGCAGTGCAAGGAGCCGGTGGGCAGCTGGTTGAGTGGAGGGATGGTGCAGCAGGGGGGTTCGTCGGGCTGGTGGAGGTGTGGTGCGGCAGGGGCGAGGCTAGCCGAAGGTGCGAGGGAGCCGGCGGGAGGCTGGGCGGTGGAAGAGTGGGTGCGAGGGAGCCGGGATGAGGGGAGGAAGCAGGGGCTGGGGGCGCTGCGGAGGGGTGCAGTGCGAGGCTGGTGTGCTCCAAGGAGCATGAGGAAGGAGAACTGGTTGTGTGAGGTTCTTTCCGCTGAGGGAAAAAGCGTAACAGGGAGCAACTCACTCGGGGAGAAGAGAGGAGAGAGATAGGGGGTGGTGGCGCTCAAGGGGGATACAGGAGACGGATAAAACCCTAGTCCGGAAGGGTTAGGGAGAAATAAAATAAATGTAATAAAATAAAATAAAATGTAAATAAAAAATAAAACAATAACCCATAAATGAAATAAAATAAACATTGATCTATATAAATAACTCATAAAAATAACAATAAGAAAAATACTGACAATTGTAATAATAACCTTAATCTATAATAATAATAATAACATTACTTACAATAATATTATTAATACACTTAATAATAATAAAATCATCTTTAATAATGGTAGTATCCATTTTATTTTAATTCAATCTCATTCTACTTTATTTAATTTTATTTATTTGAATATTGCAATTTCGTGGTCCGCGCATGCCACAAACGGCTACACACGGACCGTGCGCTAGCTTCCGCCTACTCCAAGAAGTCTCCGCACAGGTACCCAGGTCGACCGCACGGACACTGCTAACCACTCGGTGCCCGCGCACCGGTCTAAGACCCATCTCAACTCTTGTTAAAATAAAAATAATAATAATGATAACAATAATAATTAATAACATATTTAGTAAGGTCAATAATAATAATAGTAGTAGTAATGATAGTAATAATAATAATAATAGTAATAATAATAAAATTATTAACCATAAAAATTTCATATAACACAATAAATCACAAACTTCACTCATTTTAAATTTTCTGAAGGTAGGCGAATCGTGATGATGCCTAAGTGGAGCCACTCGGGGCTTCCAAAACGCGCTCTGCCCGTGCGTCCAGTGACGTCAACTGAAAAACGCGCACCTTTTGACATAACTCAAAATTTTTTCATATCAGACTCAACCCAAACCCCAAAAAAAATTCAAAAGTCAAAGAAAATTATAAAATAAAATAAAAGACGGAGCGAGGTGTGACAATTCTCCCCACCATAACACTTTCCACCCTTGGAAATCCAAAAAAATATCAAGACCCAAAGATGAAACTCCTTAAGTGTCACTCACCCCCAAAAGTTTAAGCACCTCTAGTTGATTGATCCAAACGAACACCAAAAACCCATGAGTTATAACTCATCCTCAAAACAAAACACCTTAACCACTACCGAGCAGAACCCAAACCCTCCATTTGTTTTAACCAAGGAACAAACGAACTTAAATTACCTCCGAGGCTTATCCCTATAATCTTTGTCCAACGAAACTGTTGGGTGTACTCCAATATCAACGTTTACTCGAGAGGACGTACTCAATATTAGGTGGTTCCGAATGAGACCGCCTACCACCAACGATACATGGAAATAAACTCTGATACTAACACGGGGAGGCCCGAACGGACTCCCCACCATAAGGATTGGGCTAACTCTAAATTACTTTAGGTGTAACTTTGAGAGACCTGTTGTGGGTTTCCCCACCATAAGAACTAACAAGTTCAATCGAACTTGAAAACTTTCCGCACAGACCAAAAACCCCACCACAAGGTTAGGGGAGGGATAGGAAGGGCCTAACTAGAAGAGAATCAAAATTACCACCATTACTATATAAAAGACATTGTACCCCTAGAAGAAAACAAACCATGACACATTAAGGAAAAAGGTTAAACCAAGGCCCTTTTTCACCGTTGGGGCTCTCCTGACTACACGCGAGCTTCACTCTGGGGCCTATGGCTGGAGCACTGATGATTGAAGCATCTCCTACCTCGCAGTCAGGTTTCAAAAATTCCCAAACACAACATACAAACCATAATTTCACCAAACACACTTTCAATAAAATAAAAGTTTCAAAGAGGTTCAACCACAACCATTCTTACAACTGAAAGAAAAGAAACACTGAAAAACGCTACAGGAGATGATTACTACACCCAAGAAACACTAAAAAGAAGAGACCTAAAACTAATCCCCAAACATTGCCCTACTCCTGCTGATGGGCCGAGTTGACCTTCAACAAGCCAGGTCTAGCTTCAGCATTCTTCTTGGAAACACCACAGCAAAATTGCTGCAAGTGGCCCCAGCGTCCATAGGCGTGGCAGGGTCTCAGAGAACTCAGACACATTGGCCTCTTGTGACCCTGCCTAGCACACTGGTGACAGATCACGTCATTGCGCTGTGAAGATGATGACTTAAGGTCTGAAGGACTCTTGATTCCTCTACCAGCACCACTAGCATTAGGTCACTTCTCATTCTTCTTATCACCATCCTCTGCACTACTTCCCAAAGCTGGAGGATTCGCCACCTCAAGTCCTCCTACTAACCCAGCTTCAGCCAAAAAGGCTTGCCAAAAAACATCCGAGAAGGTGGTTAGGTTGATCTCTTCCACTTTCAATCGCAGCTCAGGTCAGAGTCCAGACTCAAATTGTCGAGCCTTCCTGGTATCATTCGCAACAAACCACTGATCATATGGAACTAGGTCTATGAAACATCAACAAAATTCCAGTACCAATTCAATGCCTTGCTGAAGACAACACAACTCCATCCTCTTCCTCAGCTTTTTCAACTTAGAGAAGTGTTGTTGGATGAATGATGACTTGAAAACTCCCATGTTAGATCTTCCCGGGGCTTATTCCGAGACACAGACTTCCACCATTTCCAAGCTGAGCCTTCAAGCATAAAGGTATCCAACTTCACCTTTAACAACTCAGGAAACCTAATGAAACTGAACTTACTCTCAATCTTCTGCAACCACTCCTCCTTCTTAAGTGGATCTGCTTGTCCATAAAAGAGAGGAGGGTTCAACTTCCGGAACTCCGGAACATTGTCTATGGGATGATCAAATGGAGGATTCTCTAGGGGCGCACCACCCGAAGCTGCACCTTGGGCATCCATAAAACCATCATGGGGGTGAACACTAAGGAACAAGGAAACAAAGAACATAATCAAAACATGGTCATTTCCATTTAAATTTAAACTTTTCACAATTTCCAAAATGAATCTTTACAAAAAAACCTTCAGAATGAAGGTCACTAGAGGGAAACTAGGGATGATGGGTGACTTAGCCACATGGTTGGCGGCTATACACCAGTCACACCACTGTCACTAAGAGCATTCTAGGGTAAAGTATCTGGCTCCACATGGCTTTCCAGACCATGTGAGCTCACATAGGTCACTTTCCCGACTCTCATTTCATTTCCCAGTACCAAACAAACCATAAAAATCAAAAGACATCAACAACCCAAATATCCCATGGTAACCCGAGGTTCAGAATGAGCAAGGGTTCATGACGTCCTTCTCGTACGTATGCCTCAAGTCCCGACAATTCTAATCCTTCTACCATGACAACCATAGATAACAATGGGTGCTCTGAAAAACAAGGCCCGCTTAGGAGCCGACCTCCTTTGATACCATTTTATCATGAACCAACACGGGTCGACCCTGAATCGGTCACCCGAGTCGGTCTGCCACATGGTCTGAGAGGCGTTCCTGATCCTCCCAGGCTGGCGACAAGCACCAGGGCATCAAAAGAGAGCAAGAGGGAACGAATTCTTCTGATAAAATAAATAAGGTAGCGGAAAGAAAATAGAACAACGCAAAGTACCTAAACAACACGATAAAGAAAGAGCGACCAACAACAACCAACTAACCTAACCATGAACACAACTCCTTGTGACTCCGAGATTCGCTCACCAGTCCACACCCAACTCTCGCCCACAATGAGAAAGCTGGAGTCAAACCTGCAACAGAAACTAAAACAAGAAAACAATATAGGCGTGATTATTAAAACTCATTAGGTGTGCCCAAAAAACTATTCCCAATGAACTACCTTTAAATAAAGAAATTTACTAATTCTAGGTTTGAAATAAATTATACAAAATATGGGTTTCCACACACACTTTAATTTCTAAAACAACTAACAGTCTATTTCCCTTTTTAATTTAAAAACAAGTTTAATGTTTGAAAGAAACATGTGCATTGAATTTTCAAAATTGTTTTTTTGAACCATTTAGAAACCCAAATTTTAGTTGTTAGTAAAAAGGGGAAATCACACAAGACACAACACACACTAAGGGAAATGGAAAAAGTGGCACACAAGGGCCAGCTACCAAACTAGACCTCTCAATCGTTCGCTACATACAAATAAACAATAAAGGAAACATGGGCCGAACCTAGGAGATCGTGAACAATCCAGAACATACCATACATGTGACTCATTCGGAAAGCATGCTCTAACTCGATCATGTCATAATGCCCTAACGCTCAGTATAGCCCTACATGGCCTAACCGAGGGGCCCAATCCCCATAGCAGCAATAAATCAGTATTCCCCTGCTATGTGGCCACTAGACAGTGCGTAATCTAAACTAGTGCGGCAATCGTTCTCAAAAGATTCACTCACTATGTCAGGTTCCCATGTCAACACAAGCAATAAAAAGGGGTGCGTCCACAATGTAAATCAATCAGTCACGATGCACAAACATCACATACAGCTCATGTAATCAAGGCACACCAAAGATCACCCCTGTGTGGGTTTTCCAAAATAATTTATTTTATTAAAGTGCCAAACGGGCCTTCACCAATTTTAAAGAAAAACCTCATTTCTCGAGAAAACCCAAAACTCTTGTCCAGAAAAAATCATTTATCTTTAAAACTATAAGTACATTTGAAATTTCGTGAATTATGTTTAAAGGAAAAATGAGCATTCTTTCAATACTGGGTGTATTCTCATCAAGAAAATGTTTCAAGTGTTCATTATAAAATAAACGGCTCTTTTCACACCAAATAATCATTTAAAATTAATTATCTTATATTATTTCTCATTCATTAAAATTAATAAAACATCAAGCAATTAATAAATTCTAAATTTAAAGGTGAGTGCAGTGGGGGACCTACCTTGACTCGCAGACCAGTCATGACGACGCGGCACGCCTCGCATGGGTGGTCAAGAACACACAAGCTGATGATCACAAGACCGTGGAAAAACCTTGTCAACGCGCTGCAACCACAATGATAAAATAATCTAAAATATAGAAACACTGACTAGAAACAACCCGAAAATTAAACACCACAAAAATATCTAAAAACAAACATAAAAATTAATTTAAAATAATCAAAACAAAAGACAGCTCCTACCTCACCTGAACCCTAGTACAGGTGAAAGAACACGAACCCAAATCGCTCGCCTATAGGCGGCAGATGCTCATCACGTGCCAAATTGAGAACAACGTGCGCGGATGGTCACAGGAACAGAGGTCCACAGCTAGTGGAACGATGTGGAATGTCATCGGGGCGTTGTGTCACTACCGGTCCTCCGAAACAAGGAAAGGGGTCAGGACATTGTGACTGGAGGCGGCGACGCCGATGAGGGTTACCAAGGCTGGGACCTGAGCCGGTAGTAGGAATGCACAACTAGGGGACATTGCGGGCTCAAGAAGGAGGAGGTCGTGGCGTGTCCGAAGGTGTGCTACAGGCAGGGCGGTGCGCCGTAGGTCGTGGACGGTCAGGGAAGGGAAACAGCCTTGGGGTGTCTTTGGTCATGTTGGAAAAAAATGTCAGACAAGGGGAACACGCCCCCTGGTCGCCAGAGAAAGCCGTTGGGGTGCTACGAGGTCGTAATCGGGGATATCCAGAGGGCAAGGATTAGTCAGAATGAAAAGTGGTCGGCATGGGAGTTGGTGGCTGGAAAAAAAAGATCATAGGGGCTGCTATACTATTGTTGGTCGGAAGAGATATGGACGTATGGATGAGGGGGAGGTCGGGCATCACGAAAGGATGGTGAGGTGTGTGGTGCGGGAACCGTCCAGACAACAGAAGGCTAACTGGTGGACATCAGGCGCACAGTGTAAGGAGCCGGTGGGCGGCTGGGTGAGTGGAGGGCTGGTGCAGCAGGGGGGTTCGTCGGGCGGGTGGAGGTGTGGTGCGGTAGGGGCGAGGCCAGCCGGAGGTGCGAGGGAGCCGGCGGGTGGCTGGGCGGTGGAAGAGCGGGTGCGAGGGAGCCGGGATGAGGGGAGGAAGCAGGGGTTGGGGGCGCTGCGGAGGGGTTCACTACGAGGCTGGCGCGCTGCAAGGAGTATGAGGAAGGAGGACTAGTTGCGCGAGGTTCTCTGCACTGAGGGAAAAAGCGTAATAGGGAGCAGCTCACTCAGGGAGAAGAGAGGAGAGAGATAGGGGGTGGCGACGCTTAAGGGGGCTACGGGAGAAGGATAAAACCCTAGGCCAGAAGGGTTAGGGAGAAATAAAATAAATGGACTAAAATAAAATAAAAGTAAATCTAAAATAAAACAATAACCCATAAATGAAATAGAATAAACATTGATCTATAAAAATAACTCATAAAAATAAAAATAAGAAAAATACTGACAATAGTAATAATAACCTTAAACTATAATAATAATAATAACATTACTTACAATAATATTATTAATACACTTAATAAGAATAAAATCATCTTTAATAATGGTAGTATCCGTTTTGTTTTAATTCAATCTCATTCTACTTTATTAAATTTTATTTATTTGAATATTGCAACTACGTGGTCCGCGTACGCCACAATCGGCCGCGCACGGACCATGCAGTAGCTTCCGCCTACTCCAAGAAGTTGCCGCATAGGTACCCAGGTCGACCGCACGGCCACAGCTAACCACGCGGTGCCCGTGCACCGGTCTAAGACCCATCTTGACTCTTGTTAAAATAAAAATAAAAATAATGATAACAATAATAATTAATAACATCTTTATTAAGGTTAATAATAATAGTAGTAGTAGTAATGATAGTAATAATAATAATAATAGTAGTAGTAATAATAATAAAATTATTAACATAAAAATTTCATATAACACAATAAATCACAAACTTCACTCATTTTAAATTTTCCGAAGGTAGGTGAATCGTGCTGATGCCTAAGCGGAGCCGCTCGGGGCTTCCAAAACGCACTTCGCCCGGGCGTCCAGCGACATCAGCTGAAAAATGAGCACCTTTTGACATAACTCAAAAGTTTTTCGTCTCAGACTCAACCCGAACCCCAAAAAAAATTCAAAAGTCAAAGAAAATTATAAAATAAAATAAAAGATGGAGCGGGGTGTGACATTTTCTATGTATATAAATATTATTTTGTGTTGTATTGTATTATATTATATGTATATATATACAAATATACATAAAATTTTACTTGTGTGTGTATAAATATAATATATATATTTATATATTTATATGTATATAAATAAAATTAATAATAATATATATGTATATGTTTGTATTTTTGAATTGTATACATATAAATATATATATATATATATATATTTGTATTAATCGATATAATATAATATATATTTTTATTTTTTATTTTTTGTATTATATAATATATATTTGTATACATGTGTATATATATATATTTATTTATTTGAATGGTAAATTTTTATAATATATAAAAATATTATATATATGTATATATATATTTGAATGACATATTTTTATAATATATAAATATATAAAATAATATATATATATATATATATATATATATTTGTATTCATATAATATATTTTTCTAATATAATATGTATTTAAATATATTAAGCAAGTATTTTTTATTTGAATTAACATACATACATACATACATACATACATACATACATACATACATACATACATACATACATACATACATACATACATACATACATACATACATACATACATACATACATACATACATACATAAATATAATACTATGGGCATATGTTAAATTGAAGTTAACAACGATGGAGTGGTAAGTGTTCTTGATTCAGAAGAGGCTGAAACCGGGTTCAACTCTCCACACTAGGGATTTTTAACATGGGGGGGTTGTTGTCAGTGTGTCAGGGTGCCAGGGGCAGGCGAATGGGTGTTAAGGTGTGTTCAGCGTCTAGGGGTGTGTGTGTTAGCACCGACATGTATGGGGTTATCATCGGATGGGTGTCAGGGTGTGTGTGTCAACATGGGTTGTCATCGACCGGGTGTCGGTAGGGAATCCTACCTTTTTATTTCATAACTTTTCATTCTATTGTAAAAATAGAGGATCTTTTCAAGTTTAGTTTCTTGTAAATAAGAAACATAATACACTAAAATATAAAACATTCTTATAAAACAACTTGAAATACATATTCATGGGTTTAATCAAGGTTAGCTTTATTGCATCTCATATTCTAGGGACATACATCAAAGGAAATGGGTGAGCATGGAGCCTAGTAAGGGAAATAATCCAGAGAGACATATAACATGTGATCTTGAGACATATCAATAAGAATATAAGGCATAACGATAAGGAATGAGAAATAGGAATATCGTAATAATAAGAACATGAATCATAACATGGAAATGTGGATACAAGATTTAAATGAGACATTCATAGTCATATCACCAAGGTGTCGTAAATAAAAATTACCAAGGTATCATATAACATGTCATCTCCAGAGATTAAATTCTTTACCCAATGCATTGAAGTGTTATATGGGTGCACCATTCATATGTATTAAATTCATGTGAGACACATAGATCATAATAATCCATTTCATTAATAACCCATGGATAATAAAGAACAGGTTTCTTATCAAAAATCTTGGCAAACATTAGGTCTTAAAGACATGATCATTACATCATTTTAAACTCACTAAAGGATATGAGAGTTTCATATATGTAAATCCCCTAATTAAAAATAAAATTTTAAATATATTTTCATACAAATTAAAAAGAAAATAGGTTTGGGTATTAAATAAAAAGGAAAATATAATTAGTCATGTAAAAGAGGAAAATTTGAGAATAGAATTCGGCAGTATAATGGGTATAAAACATGGTTTTAGAAAATGGTAAAATGAGAGGTGAAAAGGGTCACACATTCATAAAAGACTATTAATATAGTAGTGGGATAATAGAAAGTGGAAAAAAGAAATTTTCTTGGAAATTGGAAGGCATACCCCAAAAGGACTCTTTAATAGAAAAGAGAAGTGAAGATTTCCCTTACCTTGAAGGGTTGTTCCTAAAACTTGAGGATGAAACCTTGGGGGATTGAGGACACCTTGGGAGACACATTGGGAGGAAAAATGACAATAAATTTGTAAAGGATGGATTGAGAGTGAATTGAAATTGATAAATGGGTGGGTATTTATAGGATAAGTGGATGAATTGTTTAGTAATTTCCAAATATAAGTCTTGGAAAACTATATTGTGGAAATTGAAAAACCATTAGCTTACCCATGATTTTTTCTCATGGTTTTGGACATTTGGGTCATATTTTAAGATAATTTAATCCTAAATAACCTAAAAACATTATTCAATTTTTATTTTATCATTTAAAAGTAAATATTCCATAAATTAATGTTTTTAATTAATTATTACATCACTATGAAATAAATATGATGTTATAAAATATACTGAAACCCTAAAACTGTATTTTTTTACTGTTCATGAAAAAAAATAAAGTAATTTAGAAAATTATCATAAATTCACCCTGACTAAATTTTGATGTGATGATTTAAAAATTGATGTTTATTTTATCATAAAAAGTATCTAAATATGATAATTTTAACTTTTAAATATAAAAATCCTTATTTATTAATAATAGTCATTTTTAAGGCACAATCAAGTTTCTGACACTTATAAAAAAAATCCCAGGCCTTTATAAAATTATTTTTATCATTTATTATTTAAATAAACGTGTTTTAAAATACTATTTAATTAAAAAAATATTCATAATACCTTGGTTTATTATAAAAATTGTAAATATTTTTTAGAAAAATACAATTATGTTTTATTTGCATCCAAAAATCAAATTATCAAATTCGTCCCAATTAAACTTATGTTTTATTAAGAAAAACTATTATTAAAAGGAATTGATATAATAATTATTTTATTTATACAAATTATATTATACTTTATATAACTAAGGCCTAGACATGTAACCCCTTATTACACCCTCATAGCCCTAATAGTAAGGTGTGCGATGGTGGTCGTTTTGTGGGGTGCCTCGGCTAACATCGACCAAGTGGTAATATCCACTGACTTGAACTTCTCTTGTAGGTGATTTAGTTTAAGATTCACTTATTGAATCTTGGATTTGGATTGGTCAAGGGCAAACCCCAATGATCATACCTCCCTCCCAAGTTTGAAAAATGGGATTCAAATGACATGACTCTACTGGTTGAGGCCATTAATTCTCCTTTATGTATCAATTATACTTTGTCGTTACTAATTATAAAAACTAATTATAATGGTAAAATTTTCAACCAATAGTATATTTTCCAATGTTCATATTGATCGGCGATCATATCTGACCAACGATCATATAATGGTCTAATCTCAACGATCACATTTCCCTTTATAAATACCACTTCATTATTTCACTTAAAATTCACTAAAATTTATATTAAGGTTATATTTTGATTTTCATAAGATTTGGATTGGTTTAATAATATTTTGTTTTATTTATATATAATTTTTATGGGGGGAGATGATTCTAGTAGATTGTAGAGATCCATACTTTCCTATTTTAGTTATTCTATTTTATATTTTTTACCCAGTTGTAATTTTTGACATTTTAATTGGTTTCATAACTGAATAATGTAATGATAATTTTTCACAAGATAAAATTTTGTTGGTTTCTCTTTATTTTTTATAATATTATATAAAACACACATTTATTCAAGAAACAAATATCATTTAGAAAATCTGGGTCATTACAGTCAGGGTGTGTTCAACATCTAGGGGTGTGTCAGGGATTTTTGTCAATGGGTATCTAGGTGGGGTTGGGGTCTCTCGATCCAGAGATCATAGGGACATGGTGAGAAAACATTAAAGGAAGGTTTCATAAGGTATTTTGAAAAAAATTAGGGGTGGTTGTAAGCACTCCCCTAAATAATTAAATGAATTAGAGGTGGTTCAAACTGCCTCTAAAATAGTTGATTTTGGAAAAATTATGAAAAAATTAGAGGGGGTTTAAACCCCCATCTAAAACAACTACCACTAAAATAAACTTAACTTATCCAGGATTTCTTATGTATTATGTTTGATTACATTATATCAAAAACATATACATGTACATGTTATGATTGGTTCAAATAAATAGTTATCCAATCCATTAGTTAGTGTTTATATCTCATGAGATGATATGTATGGTATTAGGGTTGTCGTCGGCATGTTAGGGTGTCAGGGGTAGGCGAGCGGGTGTTAAGGTGTGTTCAACATCTAGGGATGTGTGTGTGTCAGTGTTGGCATGTCAGGGGTTGTCATCAGCTAGGTGTCATTGTGTGTGTGTCAGCGTCGGCATGTCATGGGTTGTCATCGACCAGGTTTCAGGGTGTGTTCAACATTTAGGGGTGTGTTAGGGGTTATCGTTAGTGGGGTGTATCTTGGTGGGGATGGGGTATCTCAATCCAGGGAGCATAGGTATAGGGTGGGAATGAATTAGAGGTGATTTTCACATGGTATTTTGTTTAAAAAATTGGAGTAGTTGTAAGAACTCCCCTAAATAAATAAATAAATTAGAGGTGGTTCAAACCGCCTCTAAAATACCCAATTTTGGAAACTTTAGGACAAAATTAGGGGGGTTTAAACCCCATATAAAAAATTCCACTAAAATAAAATTACCTTACCATGTATTCCTTATGTATTATGTTTGATTCCATTATATGGCACACATTTATGTGTACATGTTATGATGGGTTCACCTAGATAGTTCTGCAATTAATTAGTTAATGTTTATATCTCATGTGATGATATGTATGGGATTAGGGAGTAAAAATAATACATTTTGGGATTATGTCCACCATGTTATGATTTCTCAATAGTGAACCTTATCTTATTCTTATGATGTCATGTATTATGATATCGTCACATTCCTATGATGACATGATCTTATGATTCTATATTATTTATTTCATTATTATATATGATTATTCATGAGACTTTCCTTTTATGATATCATGTTATGTTATTTGACTCATATGATATTCTTCATTATCATGATCATTCCCTTACTTGGATTTATGGATCACCCTTTTTCTTTATGTATTACACAGCTTATCCAATTTAGTTTTATAATCTCATAAGAAAATTTTAGCACATTATAAAAAATAAAATAAATATGGTGTTTTTTTAGTTTCATGTTGATGTATTATGAAACTATTCTTCCAAAGACATGGGGCCTCTGTATTTTGTGGTTTTATTTATTGGATATTTCTGTTAAAAATCATTTAATAAAATGTTTAAGAGGCTTGGGTTTCTATACATGGTGTGCCCCAGTCTTCCATAATAGTGTCACTTTGTGGTTACAATCCTTTGATAGCCTTATCTTTCATGTTTATCATAAACCTTCCTTTCATACATTGTTTCTAGATTTTTTAGCTTTGTGAACTCTACTTTTTTAAGTTTCCAATGGATGGATATTATTTTATTCAATAGAGGATTTATTCTAGTCCTCAAGTTCCATGATTTTCTCATCCTTATCCCTTAACTGGGTAACCATATTTTTCAATATTGAGGCTAATTCCACTCCAGACTATCTCCTCACTTCAATTTATGTCTTGAGAGGGATAACAAAAGCTTTTAACTCCTTCTTTATGACCACCTTTATTTTAATATATTCTGAAAGTTATTCATGCTGATAACTTTGTCCTTTCATCTTTGCTACCATATTCATTATATCATAATTCAAGGCCACCTAAACTCTATTCACCCTCTTTTTTCCACGGATAAATATTTTAATGAATTTTAGGACCACTTCATGAATAATTTCTCATTGATCCACCCTTTAATATAAGGATTTTATTTCCTCTTTTTCATTGCATGAGCATTATTAGATTGATGACTAGATGTCGTTTCCATTTCTTCCATTGCATCACCATCTATATCATTCTTTGTGGTGGAATTTGATTTTTTTATATGAAATAAACTTCCAAAACATTTTGAGCATCAGATTTAAGAGGAAGTTCAAAAAATTTCACCTTAGTTGGAGAGTCCATCTTTTCAGGAGTCTTCTTCATATTCTTCTTATTCTTCTTCCTCCTCCTCTTATTCTTACCTTTCAATATATGGTAGTATTTTTTGGAATTTTAATCCTTTTTAAAGTGTTTTATTCTATCTATCCATATAAGAAAATACAAAATACCATTCAATCTAGTAATGGTATTGGCAACATGTCTTTAAGGGTCAATATTATTGTTTTTATAAGGGATAAACTTTTGATGGTCTTACAGTAGATGGTTAGTTCAATGGAACTTGGGTTTACCAGAATTTTAGTTTCAATAAGAGGGGGACGTTTATATGTATGAGTCACTCTTTTCATGGATATTGCATAAAATGGTGAGGTGTATGGAGTGTTATTTATCTACCTATGTTTGATGGTCATACTTAGTATTAATAAAGGATATCGATAGTCATTTAGATTAACATATGAAAAAATGTGTTTTTTAGAGGATGTTCCAATAGGGAGATCGGGTAGGACCCACTATAAATAGTGGGTCATACTACATGACGATGTTTCATGATCTCATTAGAGTTAGTGATCTATATGGATAATGGTCACATGATTGTAACTTTTCTTACTTCTGATGAAATAAAGGATGGAGTGCTTCTCTTATGGACATTGGCCTCAAAGGAAAAACCATGTATATCAAAAGTTTTATTTTATTACTTTAATTTTATTTCATTTTTCTTAAATATTTATGTTTTATTTGAAGTGAATGTACTGGATTTGTGAAACTCAACATGGTTATTAGGGTAAAGTATTTTATTTCTAGTCTTGGTATATTGGAATTTCAAGAGTTCCCTTTTGGAACTTGATTCTGTATTGATAGTTCCAGTGGAATTTTTTCTAGTTATTGAAGTGAGTGTGTGATTATAAAAAAATGGTATCATTGTGAAGGATCATGGTAGAGGCACAATAGTTTACTCGACAATAACTCAGGAAACATTCACTCTTTCTAATACATTTTTTGATTTAGTGGGTTCTATTGTGTTAAAAGGATGACATTAGAATATTGAAAGATCCCATTAGATAAATTTATGGGATAGATTTCAGCTTATAGAGAATTAAGGTATAGGATTACCCCATCCAAAAGGACTTAGAAGTTCCGATGAATGGAACTAAATCAAAATAAGTGGAAAACGGATAATGGGAAAGGCTAGACATGAAGCTATTTTTGGTCCTGAGATGGACTAAAAATGGAGAAGAGGGGGAGGGGGTGAATTTTATTTCTTTAAAAATTATCAGTTTATGAATTACTAAATAATAATTTTGTGGTTAATGAATAAAAAAAATCAATCATACAAAAATAGTGTGAAATAAATGCGACTAGAGAATAAAAGAACACCGAGGTTTTTATAGTAGATTGGATCCTAATAATCCTTTGTCTACTATTTATTAACTCTCTAACTCAATGAGTGAAGTGACACACATTAAGAAATAAATTCTTTTACATGAGTGCGTATTTAACCCTTTACACACCACCTTTTAATTAGGTACAAGTAGAACTCATGCACATGAGCCTCAACCTAGTTGGTGAGGTATCCTTAAGTGCATCCACAAGACCCAGGTTCAAAACTAGGTAGAGGAATATTTCTGGGTACTGTAGTAGGTATTGTAGTAGTACTATAATAGGATTGTACACTGTGTGGGTACTGTAGAAGAACTGTACACTGTATAGGTACTGTAGTAGACTGTACATTGTGTGAGTACTGTAGCAGAACTATACACTATACAGGTACTGTAGTAGAACTGTACAATGTACATGTATTGTAGCAGGTACTATAGCAGAAATTGTTCGGTACTGTAGCAGCTGTAACTATTCAACTTGGGCCATCAGTTTGGGCTTGGATTCCTTAAGGATTTTGGGCCACCCAAGCCTTCAGGTCATTAAGGGATTTCGAGCCACCTTTAAGGCCTTCGGGCCACCTCAAGGCCTTCGGGCAACATGCAGTTGCCCCAGATAGAATACAAAAAAGGAGCAGCCCCAGAAGAGGATTCAAAGAAGGTTCACTCACCAGAGGAGAGACAAATGGATTTGTTAGAATGAGAGGGTATGACTATGCCATCGGGACTAGCCTGTGCTTGCACAGTAAGCCTAGCCAAACGACCATGCGAAGGTGGAGAGCTACTATCATGATGTAGATGCTGGGAAGGGGCAGTTCCTTATAGATAGTCTTGTTGAATTCCCTAAGACATTTGGGTGATGTAATCTCCTAAGCCTATGGGACATGTAATATCTGAGCCTACGGGCCTTTTAAGGGTTCCCCCTCATCCCTTAAAAGGGGTGTTATCAAAAATCAATAAAAATTAAGGCCTTCGGGCAGAACTCAGTCTATTTTACAGGACATAACAAACCTATTCCCACTAGATTTTACAAGGTGAAATCATAAAATATATGTTTACTACTTCTTTATTAGGTTAACCTAACCAAAAAATACCTTTTGGTTGGTGGTATAATTTTTTAAGGTTATTTTTTTAGTGTAAAAAAATTGATACATAGAAATAAACTAAATAAAAAAACTTGTGAAAGATGAAAAGGAATGATGGAGTAGAACAATGATCATCAGTCCTTCAAAAAGTGATGAAACAATAACCTTTGGGAAATCTAGAAATGTCTAAAAAATCCATTAGTAGTAAAACAATGTAGCTTCTCAAACTTTATAACATGTTAGAAACTTTTAATTCATATACTTTTCTCAAGTGCTTCAATCTTTATTTATATATATAATTGTAATAGATATTTTTAATTAAATCTACATGGTCTTCATCATGCATGATTTTTTTTCTAAGATATCATTATATATTATAGATAATGGTTAAAATAAAAAATACGGAAATATTACCATTAATTTTATTTAAACATTTTTTGTATTCAAAAATAATTATTGCACTCTTTTATTCCTGCATGAAAAAACTTAAAAAAACTTCTAATAATCTCATTAAAATTTATAAGTAATTTAAAATTAATATAATAGTTAAAAAAAATTATAATTTACATTAAATTGAAATATAAAAAAATATATTAAAATATATTATCATAATACATTTCAAAAGATAAAGTAATTTTCTCAATAGGTAAAAATAAACTTCATATAAGCATCACCTATATTAGCATAGAAGCCATCTGATTACTATAACTTGTAGTAGGATGGGTATATCATAAAGTATTGTATGCATGATATACATATATTTTAAAATTATTATTCAGTGTAAATTAAATTTCACGACTTCACTGTAAATCATGTTTTGTGCATATTCATTTCTAACTAATTATATGAAGGCATGACATGTGCTTCACAGATATTATGTAATTCAAATTTTATTGCATGTCATGCATACAATCATAACATATTAAGAATTATTCATGTTGAAATTTTCATGACCCACCCCCACTAGAAACACCTCCTGGGTTGGAAGTAAAGATGAGAGTGACCCTCAAAGTCATACCTTTAGTAGGCCCCAGGTTGGTGACTAGTACTGAGGATATAAATCATGCATATGAGAGATATTACTGTCAATATATAAATTTAAGGACAAGATAAGGATAAAAACTATTAATCAAAACTATACAATAAATATAAAGAGATAACCAATCCATAATGGATGTCAATGTCACATAAGTACAAACCAAAAAGTAAGACAATGCCAAGAAAGTATTAAGGCAACAAATCAATAACTCCAAGCTCCAAGATAGTAATGTCCAACTCAATCTCCACGACCCTCCTGATAATATGAAAAGTAGTTATATATATAGGGTTTTGAATAAAATGTATATTGAGTAGGATCATACTAAAGTTATCCCGTGTAAATGTGAAAAGATCATGATAATTCCCTAGTGAACAAACACTAGAATCAAAAAGCACCTAAGAATATAAACTAATCCACCATCCTCACAAATATGCTTTCACCAAATCACACATCTGATGTAGTAATATATTATCATAAGAATTTAAGAAAAGGAATTCCCCACAACCACTTCCCTATAGGTTTTACGCTCTCACACCCCAATGTCTAACATCATGTTCTCCCATACCTTATAAAATCATACCACATAACTAATCCATATCATAAACTACATCATCAATTCTCATACACAACCAAATATCCAGTGTAGCAGTGTATCATGAATATGAAGGACATCAACCTCATGTCCTACTCCTTCCACATATGACCCCTACCACATATCCATCATCTCATCATCACCATATAATCATCTAGTGAACCACATGTCATTCCCACAACAAGCATGATCATAATTGCCTCAATTCATTACAACCCATATTATGCCTAAAGGAAGAGTAAGGAAACATAAAATTTAAAAAATTATCACCTTATTCTTTGAATCTATCCCATAAAATTACACAATTATGGGGAATTTACATCATATTTTAATTATATTGTGATATTATAATTAAATGTGAAAATCAATTAATATTTGAATTTCATTGATTTTATTAATTTGTATTTTAATTGATATTTTTTTAAGAAAATAATCTTTTATTTTTTAGGAAATGCATAGGGGTTGGGTAAATGAAGATCATGACCCATAATTGCATCAATAGTTTCCCCATTTAATGATCATATATCCACCACAAGCCATATGCCTCTAGTGCTCCACCTAGACTGGACCAGTATATCTCCAAGCATCCACACCACCACAACCTACCATACCTCCATCCCCATGGTTGATCGCAAGCCTCACTTATGCATCTTAGTAAATAACCACATGAATAAATCCACACCTACTATAAGGAAAGTGAACCAAGGTTGACCTCACCTCCCTCTACTGACCATGCACCCACCCTCAACCTACCACATGAAAGCCACCATGGTCAACCGTACCTCCTTAAAAGAATCAACCACACCTATCCAAGATACCATGTCACTGCATGAAAATCTGTCATGTCACTCTCTGATCAACTGCACACACTCACACACAACCCAAGATTTGTATGCACATTAATGATCGGACAAACTAAAGTATCGAATAGGTTGAATCTTCGATTAACTCATAATTATTTCAGAATATGTAATCTTGATTGAAGGTCGAAGACAGGTGTAAGTTCCCTACCATTTTTGGAGTTATCTTAGGTGAAAATTCAGGTAATTTTTATTTATTTAAGTAACTTTGGTTGGAGTTATGACATGGGGTGATTTTGGGTGGAGTTTTAAGAAAAAAATTAGTAAATGGGAATATGCATGGTTGGTGCATAGTTAGAGTAAACTGTGTGCCCAGACCAGCTAATTGTGTGGACCCAGACAGTGAGGGCCACACAATTAGTGCATGGTTTGTTAAATCATGTTCCCCTGCCCAGAAAAACCATGCGTACTATTTTATTTCACCCAAAAAAATATTTTAAAATCCCCTGAACCCCCAAAACACCCTCATTTCGACCTTGGATCGAGACTTAACATTTTTGGATGATTCCAAAGCTTTTAATAGGGGTTCCAAGGCCTTATGAACTCCTTTACTTAAGATTTAAATCCCAAATCAAAGAAATGCTCTTATCTTAGTAAGTGGATCTCATACCAATCCTTATTCCGTCTATTATTTTTCTTCTCTTGATCCTTTGGTGGGGTTTACCCTCCATTTATTTAGATCTAAACCACTTTGGTGAGATCTAGATCTAGAATTGTAGATATATATTTATATTGATTAGATCTTGATATCTTTGATCTTTTTTTAGGGATCTAGATTTGGAACTCAGATCTATGTCATTATGCTGCTCAAATTTTGTGGATTTAATTTGAACAAACTTCCATCAATGAATTGAGGTAGGTGGTCTAAAATTTAAATCCCGCAGTCTTGATTAAAATTATATGTATGTAATTTTAGAATTTCTAATATATGTTTAGAAATTGTGTTCTTGATTAAATTAATTAATTTGGTAAATAAATTAATTAAAGGAAATGAAGAATTAGGATGTTGGGATTTTAGATCATGAATAATTAATTGTTAAATTAATTATGGATTCATTGAGATTATTGAACTTAATTAATTAATTGGTGGGAATGGTTGGATTATGAAATTGTGATTTGAATAATTAATTGTAGAATTAATTATTGATATGTCGAAATTGTGAGTGAGATAATTAATTATGGATTTAATTATGGTATTTTGAGTTAGTGGATATTAATTAATTAATTTTTGAATTAGTTAATTGGAATGACGTACTTAATTAATTGAGGAATTAATTAAGGGTGTTTATATGAAAAACTAATTGTTGAATTAGTAATGAAGTTTGGGAATAATTAATTGGTGAATTAATTATTCGATGTCGAGTTGTGAAATGATTAATTAATTATTTAATTAATTAATGGACTTTATATGGTTAATTAATTGTTGAATTAATTAACCGAAGGGTTGTGATTAATTAATTTGTGAATTGATTAATGGGATAGACTTGGTTAATTAATTGTTGAATTAATTAAAGGATTTTTATGATTAATTAATTATGGAAATTAATTCATGAAATTGATGTGTTTAATTAATCATTGGGTTAATTAATGGAAATGGGTTATGGTTAATTAATTGTTGAATTAATTAATGGAAATTTAGGTAGTTAATTAATTTTTGAATTAATTAATGAAGTTGAAATGACTAATTAATTATTGAATTAATTGAATTTTTTTATATGATTAATTAGTTGTGAATTAATTAATGGAATTATTGGTGAAATGGACATTGTTTGTAATTATGTTATCATGGAGTATCACATGGGATAACATAGGTGTGAGGAAGGGATTAACTGGGAAGACCAAGAGAGCTTCTATTTTTTTTGAAGGACCGTGTGAGCCTTCAAAGAAGAAGACTGCACAAGCTTCTATTTTTTTTAAGGACCATGTGAGCATTTGAGAAAGAAGACTGCGAGTGCTTCTGTTTGTTTTTATAAGGACTGTGTGATCCTTCGAGGGAAAAAACCAAGAGAGCTTTCATGTTCTGCCTAAGAAGAATTTATGCTTCATTTCATATTACTCACTTCAGACCTTTAGGGTTAGGACCCATAGTGCACATTAATCATGCCTATGTGATTTACATGTTTTTTGTATTTAATAAATGCCATATGAATTATGATAATGAATAGTAACATAGGCATTAAGATTTGTGATATCCCTTGGTAATGGTTCAGACTCCAGGGAGGACTGAAGCAGGTATTGTGGATCAGGTGTCCATGGGAACCCAGAAGAAAATGTAGTTAAATAAAGAGTAACTGAATAAAAGTAAAATGTTTACTTTATTGATTTATTTATTCTTTATAAAAATTTATACACTGTTATTGACTAGATTTTTTTTAGACGTCATTGGTTATGGGCTATTGAGTTATACTCACACCCTACTTGGGTTGCCTGATCGGTACCCGAATAGACTTTATTGTTGTAGGATAGGTTTAGGGAAAGGGCCCTAGATTAGATTGCTAATTGGGGATAGAAAATGGATGAGGGAACCATACATGGTTCAAGACCCACTTGGAAGTTGTTAGTGTCTTTAATTTTAGTTACATTTTAGACACTTTGGAACTTACTTTGTCATAACATGTTTCCCTTTTAGTTGAGTACTGTATTTATGATTTTGGTTATCTTGTGACATTGGTACTATTTATGATTATATATGCTTTAGATATTGCTTATTTACTTCCGCTGGTATTTTAATATGATAAAAGAGGGTATAGTCTCCCCATGGATAACTTATCAGACGCTCGCTACAAGTCGACAGCCTGTGGTATACAGGGAGGCGCGCCTGAGGTTATGTGATTATCTGGCCTAGGGCACTGGTGCATGACACCTGGGCTGGGATGTTACAAAGTGGTATTAGAGGTCCAATTTTCTTTCTTCTTCTTTTATCTTAATGTTTGGGGAAAGTTAGATAGGATACTAGGCAGAGTTTGGGCTTGGTAATGAGATTGTGCATGGGAGTTGCAAACCCTTGTATGGGGGGAAACCCGAGTACTCTGGGTGGGATTGTTGTTATCATTGTTTACTGCTATAGTTGAATATTATTTCACCTTTGGTGACACACTTTTTTTGTGTTGAGATAATTTTTATTGGGATTTCTGAGAATTGACTTGTGGCCCAGAATGGCGCGAGATTTGGGTCTGTATGAATCATTCTATGAACTCATGAATATTTTGTTACATTCATCATCATAGGCATGCATGAGAAAACAAGTTTTGGGTAAGTTGTTAAACTTAAAATGTTTTCCTGGCTTATGAGATTGAATGGAAAAGGTGGTTAATATGAGTTTGAAAGTGGTAAAATGATGCAATAATATGAATAAATGGGTGTATAAATGAAAAAATTGAACAATGATAATGTGGTTACCCTTGTTAACTGGGCCTAGGTGTAGGGTGGTTAAGGGTAGTAATAGCACCCCAGTTTTGACCATGTGGTGAGGGTTGAGGAAAGGACTTATTGTAACTTGTTTATATTTTACTCTAAATTAAATATGATAAAGTTTTGTTTTGAGTCCTAAGAAGTGTGTTTGGAATTATAGAGATATGACTCCATGATGATGCTTATTGAGAGGAAGATTGGAGGACATGGCTGTGGATGATCCTCCAGTGGTGGAACCTGAGGCATTGATAGTGCTAGGGGAGGAAGCAAAAGAGCAGTTCCAAGATAAATTCACTCGTTTCATGCAATTTATAGAAAGAGACCTAGGTAAAGTTATGAAAATAATGTCTGATATGATGAGGGAGTTTCAGTTGTAGCACCCTCCAACCTTTAATGGAGAGGGTGGACCTAAGAAAGATGAGTTCTAGATTGAATATATCCTGATTATACTTGAACACCTAGAGACTTCGATTGAGAAGAGAGTCAAGCTGGCAGCTTACATGTTGTATGGTCAAGAAAAATGATGGTGATACATCCAGACTTAGGATGCATAGCTAGAAGCTATGTAATTTAAGGACTTTCATGAGAAGTTCTTTGATCAATTCTACCCAGAGACACTAAGGTAGGAGAGAGCATCTGTGTTCATACGGTTGATTTAGGGAAATATGTCAATGATGTACTATGCCAAATTATTTACAAATTTACAGCATTTTGATCCAACATTGGTAGCGGATCATCCTACTTCATCAAAAATATTTCAGAATGGACTTAAGTGTGAAATTAAGTTCTAAGTGAATCAGACTCTCGTTTTTTAGGGGAACCCGAGGAAGGATTTTAGTGGAGGACACATGGTTTATGCTAGAAATTATAAAGGTACATATTCTGAGAGCAGGAAACATTGTTATAGAACATTATCCTAGAGCAATGGTAGGAGGAGTATCTAGGGGTAAGGGTTTGTTACACAAGAACTTACCAAGGTGGTTTCCACAAGTGTGGTAGGACAAGGAATTTTCAGAAGCATTGCCCCTAACCACCATTGGAGTGCTGAATCTATGGTAATATGTGACATCTATATGGGTTATGTAGGAACCTGGGGCAGACAGTTAGTGAAAATACAGCTAGGTAAAATCATGGTACATGAAGAGGATCTTCTACACCATATCGGTGGGTATCTAGACTTCTACTGACATAGGCGGTATAGGCAGTGGACATGGTGCTTCTGGGCAAGAGAACCCACACCAGTCAAGTGGTGCAACTCAAGGAAGTCACACAATATAATAAGGAAGAGGGGAAAGACAATTACATGCGGTGCAACCTACACTTGTGGATAGAGAGGTTGGGAAATCAAAAGCGATAGGTATTATTCTTATAGATTCTAAATTAGATAGTGACTTATTTGATAATGGTTCCTCACATTCCTTTATATCTGCTAAACTTGTTAATGGTTTGAGCCCGAAAGTGGAGTTTTTGAGCGGGGTAATGACTATAGATACACCTTTGGGAGTACAATCTAGAGACATCTGTATTTTCAAGGGATGTTCTCTTGAGACTGGGGAGTATCATTTTTTGTGGGATCTCTATATCCTTTATATGACAAAGTTTGACCTAATTATGGGTATGGGATGGCTAGTCACATATCGAGCCTACATAGATTGTTATCACAGGAGAGTTACATTTACATCTCCTAAGGGTGACCATTATGTTCACCGAGAATAGTGGGATATCCAGGAAAACCGAGAAGGGCCAATTACTCAGAAACTGGGAGAGCTCACATCCCATGTTGCAAGTCTTTTACTGGATGACGAAGGTGTTAGGAAAGATTTCCTTTCACTAGTAGTATAACTATTTCAGGATGTCTTTCCTGAGGACTTCTCAGGGCTACCACCTAAGATAGATGTGGAATTCACTGTTAAGATTATGTCGGGGGCTGAGCCAATATTTATTCTACCGTACAGAATGGCATTGACTGAGATTCAAGAGCTCAAAGATCAGCTAGAGTAATTTAAAGATAAAGTATTTATCCATCCAAGTACGTCTCCTTGGGGATCACCTGTATTGTTAGAAAAGAAGGATGACGAGAGTTTATATTTGTGTGTCTATTACCAAAAGTTGAATAAGATAACTATTAAGAACCTATATCCTATTTCATGTATCAATGGTCTTTTTGATTAGTTAAAGGGGGATTGCGTGCTCTTAAAGATTGACTTGAGATTGGGGTATCATCAACTGAGAGTTCAGACTTCTGATATACCAAGGACTGCTTTCATAAGTAGGTATGGATGATATGAGTTCATTATAATTCCTTTTGGGTTGATGAATGCACCATTAGTGTTTATGTCCTTGATGAAAAAAATCATCCATCCGTACCTAGATCAGTTTGTGGTGTTGTTTGTGGATGAAATCTTGGTGTACTCTAAGACTCATGATGATCATGTCCAAAATCTTAACATCGTCCTGAGTATAATAATAGAGCATTTTATATATGAAAATGTATCTAAGTGTTAGTTTTGGATTGAAAATGTACACTTCTTAGGAACCACCATATCAGAGGAAGGTGTTTCAGTGGACCCAGAGAAGGTTCAGGCAGTGGTTTCTTGGGAGTAGCACAAGAATTTTTTTGATATCCAAATATTTTTGGGATTATCTGGATATTAAATGAGGATAATTCAAGACTTTTACCACTTAGAAGTATCAATTTTAGGATTTACCAAGAAGGGGATAAAGTTTGAGTGGATGGAAGCATATAAGAATTATTTCAAGGAGCTGAAGAAATGTTTGATGTTGGCACCAATTTTGATCCTACTTAAGTCAGGTGAAGAGTACACGGTGTATTGTGATGCTTTTGGGGTTGGACTTGAAGCTATGATGATGTAGGGAGATCAAGTTGTGGAGTATGGGTCTCTAAAGTTGAGGATAAATGAAAGGAATTAACCTACACATGATCTTGAGTTGGCAGTTGTTGTTTATGATTTTTAGTGTTGGCAGCATTATCTATTGGGTGATAAGTTTACAGTGTTTACCGATCAAAAAAGTTTAAAGTATATATTCTCGAAATGGGATTCAAATATTCAGCAGTGGAGATGGGTTGAGTATATGAAGTCTTTTGATTTTGAACTAGCATATACATCCAGAAAGGGAAATAGTGTGGCTGAAGCCTTAAGCAGGAAAACTTAGACTCAGACGGTTTAGAAGTCTAGTGTTGAGTGGAAGATAATGACGTTTCTAGATGAGATGCATGTTGTGATTCAGGAGAGTTAGGAGCAGATGACTCTAGTTTCAATTGAAGTGGAGTCTACACTTTTGAGACAGATCAAGGATAAATAGTATGAGGATCCATAGTGCTTATCCTTGAGGGAAATTTTTGTAGGAAGGGGACACCTTCAGACTGGTTGATAAATTAGGAAAAGATCATCTATGTGAAGAATCGAGTTCTTGTGCCTATGATCATGTGAGAGGAGTTCATATAGGAATGTCATGCCTCTAAGTGGGTAGTACATCCAGGTGTAACCAAAATGTACTATGATATATGATGAAAGTTTTGGTGGTTGGGCATGAAAAAGGAGATAGCAGGTTTCGTGATGCAATGCTACACTTTTCAGTAGGTGAAGGTAGGGAATCAAAAACCAGAAGGTTTTCTATAGCTGTTGTCCATTCCATAATGGAAGTGGAATGACGTGACTATGGATTTTGTGGTAGGTATTCTGAAGACACTGAGGAAGAATGAAATTATCTGTGTTATTGTGGATCTATTGACAAAGGTATCACATTTCTTTCCAATACGTGAAACCTTCACAATAGATCAATTGTGAGAACTAAATGTTTGGGAGATATTCTATCTGCATGGGGTTCCACAGACTATAGTTTCAGATTGTGATTCATGCTTTACTTTTCACTTCTGGAAGGGCTTACAGAAGGTGCTTGGCACACATGTTTTATTGAGTATATCTTTCCACCCACAGATGGATGGGTAGTTAGAGCATACTATACAGGTGCTTGAGGATATGCTACGGGCATGTGTTCTAGACTTTGGTGGGTCATGGGAGAAACACTTGGCTCTAATGGAGTTGACCTATAACAACAATTATAAAGAAAATATATAGATGAAACAATATGAGTCACTTTATGGTAGGCCATGTAGATCACCGCTATGCTGGATGGAGGTCGGTGAGTCAGAGTTGTTGGGGTCGAGTCTCATGTAGGAGACATAAAAGCAGATGCAGCTGATTTGGAAATGTATGGCTATAACTCAAAGTAGATAGAAGTTGTATGATGATAGATGAATATGACCCCTAGAGTTTACAGAGGGTGATCATGTATTCCTTCAGGTGTCACCTAGGTTTGGTCACCATAGGATATAGAGACAAGGAAACTTAGCACCTAGGTTTGTTGGACCTTTTGATATTGTGGAGAGAATCAGGCCAGTGACATACTGGTTGGCTCTTCCATAGAAATATAGTGCAATGCATGATTTTTTCTATGTGTCACAACTATGGAGGTATCACCCAGACCCTTCTCATGTGATCGATGTGGATGAGGTTGATCTTGAGATAAATGCGTCCTTTGAGGAGCATCTGATTCATGTGTTGGATCATAGTGAGAAAGTGTTTCGAGGAAAGACTGTTTTGATAGTTCATGTGTTATGTCAATATGGAAATTTACAAGAGGAAACGTGGTAAAGGGAAGAAGATACGAGAGCTCAATGGCCCAATATTTTTGGTTCAGAATCTTAGGAAAACATGGAAGTATATCTCAAGGACGAGCTATTGTAAG
Source organism: Viscum album (assembly GCA_963277665.1). Classification (NCBI taxonomy): domain Eukaryota; kingdom Viridiplantae; phylum Streptophyta; class Magnoliopsida; order Santalales; family Viscaceae; genus Viscum; species Viscum album. Next base: position 1,991,159,666 of record OY728141.1, read on the forward strand.
GTGGGGTGATTGTAAGATCCCAACCTTTTCTGGAGTTATCTTGAGTGAAAATTCAGGTAATTTTTGTTTTATTTAAGTACCTTTGGATGGAGTTATGACTTGGGGTGGGTTTAGGCGGATTTTAAGAAAATTTTGAGTAAATGGGGTTGTGCACGGTTGGAACATAATTAGAGTAAACCATGCACCCAACCCAGCTAACCATGTAGACCTAGGCAGTGAGGGTCGCATGGTTGGCACATAGTTTATTAAATCATGTGCCCCTACCCAGAAAAACTATGCACGTAGTTTTATTTCACCCAGAAGTTTATTTTAAAATCTCTTGAACCCACAAAACACCTTCATTTAGACCTTGGATTGGGACTTAATGTTTTTGGACGATTCAAAAGATTTCTAAAGGGGTTCCAAGGCTGTTTGACCTCTGTTCTTCAAGATTCAAAGCCCGAATCAAAGATCTTCTCTTCTCTCAGTAATTGGATATCATCCCGATCCTTATTCTATCTGTTATTTTTCTTTACTTGATCCCTTTTCAGAGTTTATCCTTTTTTTATTCAGATCTAAACCATTTTGGTGAGATCTGGATCTAGAATTATAGATCTAGATCTAGATTGATTAGATCTTGATATCTTTGATCTTGGTTTAGGGATCTAGATCTAGAACTCAGATCTATGTCATTGTGTTGCTCATATTTTGGGGATTTCATTTGAGCGAACATTCATCAACAAATTGAGGTAGATGGTTTAAAATTAAAATCCCATAGTCTGGATTAAAATTATGTGTATGTAATTGTAGAATTTCTAATAGATGTTTAACAATTGTGTTCTTGATTAAATTAATTAATTTGGAGAATAAATTAATTAAAGGAAATGAAAAATTGGGATATTGGGATTTTAGATCATGATTAATTAATTGTTAAATTAATTATGGTGTCATTGAGATTGTTAAACTTGATTAATTAATTATATAATTAATTGATGAGAATAGTTTTCATTATGAAATTGCGATTTGAATAATTAATTGTTGAATTAATTATTGATATGTTGAAATTGTGAGTGAGATAATTAATTATGGAATTAATTATGGGATTTTGAGTTGGTGGATATTGATTAATTAATTATTGAATTAGTTAATGATAATGATGTACTTAATTAATTAGGGAATTAATTAAGAGTATTTATATGACAAAATAATTGTTGAATTAGTAATGAAGTTTGGGAATAATTAATTGGTGAATTAATTATTGGATGTAAAGTTGTGAAATGATTAATTAATTTTTGAATTAAATAATGGGCTTTATATGATTAATTAATTGTTGAATTAATTAATTGAAGGGTTGTGATTAATTAATTTGTGAATTAATTAAGGGGATAGGCATGGTTAATTAATTTTTTAATTAATTAAAGGATTTGTTATGATTAATTAATTTTGGAAATTAATTAATGAAATTGATGTATTTAATTAATAATTGGATTAATTAATGTAAATGAGTTATGTTTAATTAATTGGTGGATTAATTAATGGAAATTGAGGTAGTTAATTAATTATTGAATTAATTGACGAAGTTGACCAATTAATTATTGAATTAATTGAAGGGTTTTATATGATTAATTAATTATAAATTAATTAATAGAATTATTGGTGAAATGGCTATTGGTTTTGATTATGTTGGCATAGAGTATCACATGGGATAATCAGGGTGTGAGTAAGATATTAACTAGGAAGACCGAGAGAGCTTCTATTATTGTTTTCTGAAGGACCGTGTGGGCCTTCAAAGAAGAAGACAATGTGAGCTTCTATTTGTTTTCCGAAGGACCGTTTGAGCCTTTGAAGAAGAAGACTATGAGAGATTCTATTTGTTTTTTAAAGGACCGTGTGGTCCTTCAAGGGAAAAGATCCATAGAGATTACACGTTCTTCCTAGGTATCATTTATGCTTTGTTTCATATTACTCACTTCATACTCATGAGGTTATGACCCATAGTGAACATTACTCATGCCTATTTGAATTACATGTCTTATGTATTTGATAAATGCCATATGAATTATGATAATGAATGGTAACATAGAATTTTGGATTTTTGATATTCCTTGGGAATGGTTTAGACTTTTTTGAGGGCCGAAGTAGGTATTGTGGATCGGGTGTCCATAGAAACCCGATAGAAAATGTGGTTAAATAAAGAGTAACTGAATAAATGTAAGATGTTTAATTTATTGCTTTATTTATTAATTTTACAACTGCATACTCTATTATTGACTACATTTGTTTAGATGTCGTTGGTGGTAACCTACTGAGTTGTACTCACACCTGACTCGGGCTGCTTAATCGGTACCCGAATAGACTTTATTGTTGCAGGACAGGTTAAGGGAAAGGGCCCTGGATTAGATTGCTGATTGGGGATGGAGCAAGGATTAGGGAACCATACATGGTTTAGGACCTTCTTTGAAGTTGTTAGTGTCTTTACTTTCAGTTTCATTTTAGACACTTTAGCACTTACTTTAGCATATCATGTTTCCCTTTTAGTTGAGTACTATATTTCTGTTTTTGGTTATCTTGTGACATTGGTATTGTTTATGATTATATATGTTTCCACTGTTTATTATTTACTTCCGCTGGTGTTTTACTTTGATAAAAGAGGGTATAATCTCCCCATGAATGACTTACCAGACCCTCACTGCTAGTCGGCAACCTCTAGCATATGGGGAGGCGCGCCTGTGGTCATGGGACGGTCCGGCTCGGGACTCTGGTGCACGGAACCCGGGCCGGGAAGTTACACCAGGGGAGTAAATTGTATTTATTTTTGGAAATATATTGAGTGTTTTCAATAAGGAAGATGACTCAAGATTTTTAATCTAGGATTTAGTTTACTAGTTTCTTTATTTGTTTTTTTATAGGTCTAAATTGAAAATTATGGGGCCTCATTCATTACCAATGAACCAACTACAAGTACAAAGAGGGATAGACACAAGGAATTCAAAAAAATGATTGAATAAACTAGGAAAGACTATATCAATACACACCTAAACCAGTCTCCAAGCAGTTCGACCACACCAGATTCACCGCTGGACACTAACAAGACTGCACTGCACTCAGTACCAGCCTAATGTCTCCAATTGAAGTAGCCTGATTCAAGTTTAGACACCCAATCCAAGCATCTTCAACAAAACCCCATTACAATATTGAACTAAGGCTAATTCCAATGCTCAATACTAAATAGTGAAAATTGGATCGAGAATTGTGTTCACTGCATTTCAGTGTGTATTACTTATATATGTGATATAAATGGAGGAACCACGATTTCTCATTATGTTGTGTCTATGAAGAAAAAGTCCCATACACACCATTTGGTTGTTAAAATGGATGAATCCCTCAAAAATTAAATCAGATCAAATACCAAGCCTCTCTTACCATTCAAAGTAAACATATTGTACCTCATGAGCATATGAATTCAACACCAGAGCTAGGATTTCTTGAAACCATCTTCACATTCATAATTTCACTTCAATGAACCTCCCAAGAATTCAATTGATGTTTTATACCAACTGAAGAATGCATGGATGAATAATTACTCAAAAAAGTCCACTAGGTTAAGCTCCCTCCACATAATGCTAATACTTTAGTTACTCTGATAAAGTATATTCAAACTCAAACTCAAGCTTCGATAGTTGAAGCTATTTAGGCTACTTGGTATGAATCTAAACTCGATCTCCACTTCATCCAAGGAGCACCTGAATCATCCCAAGCTTGAGTCTAAGAAACCAAGTAGGTTTCTCCATACAAGTTTTCTCTACTAAATCATAGACCATGCCCAAGTACAAGACCATGCCCAAATCAGGCCCACCATCCAAGTTGAACATCAATAATACTATTGATAATCCAATCCAAACCATCAAGCACATGAATAATTTTCCTCATGAAAGCACATTGAAGAACACATATTCCCCTATCCATGATGCAGTAAAGAAAATCATCCTCGATTCTTCTCAAAAGAGTATGAAGATCTGGCTTTGGAATAATTTTCTGGAATTTGTATAATCACTATTTATATTCTATAGAGAGGGGTTGGGTGTTGTATTTAAGGGGATTTGGGGTGAGTGAGGAAAGATAGAAATCCCCTCATGGGATTATGCTCGAATCTTTTTTCGTTTTGTAATTTCAATTCTTATTTTTCTAAATATAATGTTAAGTGAAATTTTGTTCTTCATTCTCATTTCTTCTTGCGTTTCATGATTCTTCTTTCATTTCATATTTTTTATCTCTCACTTCCATGATCATAAAAGACTAAATTGAGGTTTGGTCCCTAGGGGAGATTCCATAGGCATTCCAAATCCCTAATTTGAAATTATTTAGTTTTTAATTCTTACCCTTGATGTTGTTAGTGAGTGAGAGAGAGGTAGATAAATGATAATCATCTTCTCTTTACGATGAGCTTCTATATTCTTCAATCTATCAAATATTCTCTCTCACCATTCTCTTGATCTATAGTGCATATGATTAGAGAACCAAAGATTGAAGGATAAACAATAGATGATTGGAGTTGGGTTTAGAGATAATGAATGCCTCGGTTGAGTAAGTTCCCTGCCTCTTCACTATAGAGGAGGCAGGGGCTGAGTATGCACTGGCCTTACCTTGAAAATATCTATTTATATTATTTTTTATGAGTTATTTATTTTCTTTTACACTATAAATGACATTTCACCTCATAATTTTTTATTATTAATAATTAATAAAAATCTAAAAATACACACAAGTGGTTGAGAATTGTGAATAACCAACACAAAAAGTCCTTATGAACGGCCCTATTCAGTCATTCTAGACTGCATTCTAGGTTTTATAATTTTTTTATGCAAGACCTAAAATAGCCTTCGCATCACTAGAGTCGTTAATGGAGAACTAGTTTAATAAATCATTATTTTTATTCATTACTTTTTATAATTTACTACTTTTAGAATGAAATTTAAAATAAAAAATAAAAAATAATGGATTATCAATTCTTATCAGAAAAGGATTGATGATCTAATTATTATGTCCAAATGGATGTTGAATAGAATTTCTACATGCCATCATATACGACCTATTCAGTAGCTTAAAAAATAACCCACCCTAGATTAACTAATGAACTTGAATATGAAAATCACGTTTGATCATCAAATAATAAAAGCTAAGGAAGAGGAAGTGCCATTGGATGATGAACCAAAACTAGGGTCTCTCATCTGCTCAACTAAAATGGTGGAGGAAAAACATCAAAATCCATTTCCACCACACATTTCTAATATGTTACCTGAGGCACTCATGAAACAATATATATTATTGGATGAACCACTTGAGGGGTATGAACTAACTCTTGACACTCTTAATTTTACATTTTCTCAAATTCAATTGAAAACTCACCCCCTATGTGTTGAAAATACAAATTCATCACTTATGGTGTATGCCTTAGAGGAAGAAGAAGAGGTGATGATGGGATTTTAAGAAAACCAAGTGGAACCACTACCCACTCCTAAAGAAATTAGTTCAAAGTCCCTCTTTCAAAATCAAGAGCTCATGGCCAAGCCACCTAAGGGAGTGGAATTATGTTTTGATTTCTTTTTTGATTTTATATTACTTGAATTGTAATATAATTCCCATTTTCTTGAATTTATAGGTTAGACTGAGCCACATTTCAACCTAGAAAGTGATGAAGAAGCAAAGGAAGCCACCATTGAGGAGTGAATGGTACTATAATTTGAAGACATGTCTATCTAGTTTGAAGAATATGAGATAATTGAGGATTACATTGAGAATCATCTCCAATTCACTCTAGAGTAATTTTAAGGAGAATCCCTTGATTTAGCCATGGAAAATCTAGAAACAACTGGGGAAATACCCCATTAAGAACTCCCTTTAGAAAACCAATAATAATATATAGAGGGAGGTAGATAAGAACAAATGGATACCCCGTATTTTATCCTTCCAGCCTCACCTTGTGATATGTACTACACTTACAAAGGGACCTCCAAGAGTAATTTTTTTAAGAACATTAAATTAAGAAAAATGTGGTGGTTAAAACCAAATAAGATCCATCCTCCAATAGATTTGGGATGATCACATGGTTGTCAAACTATGGATAGTGTAAAAGTGACACCTCTTTGGTGGTGGTGGTGGGGGGGTGTTACCCAAGATTTCTCTTCCCATTTCATTACTTTTCTTTTAATTTCAGTTATATGATTTTATTTTCAATAAAATACTAAATTATTATTGTTTTTTCTATGAAAGAAATATGTGGATAACATCTTCAACACATATTTGGAAATAATTTGGAGCCAAATAATAGTGGGAATAACTTATTCCCAAGGTTGTCCACATGCATAGGAATAACTATAGCCCAGTGCATTCTTTCCATTACATTCAGTTTCATTATCCTAACTTTTTGTTCTTGAAAATTACAATATTCCTATGGAATGACATTGATGATTTATTGAAGATTAAGTGTGGGGGATGGGATAACTATTCGATTCTATTTTGTTTTCTTTTCACTAGTTTTTATTTTGGGTTTTAGTATGTTTATTTAAAAAAACATAAAAAAAATCAACTCTGTTATGAAAATGAAATAAAGTTGTTTTAGGTATTTTTTGGGTGTATTTTTGAAAATTTATCTGAGATAGATTAAAAAATATAAGAATTTTTGAACTCTAAGTGATCTGTGAGGGACTTGATTATATTATTGATGCTCAAAACCTCAAATGAATACTAAATCGTGTTTTTTCTTGGACTATGATCTTTAAACATTTTCATGTTTTTAATTATAAATTGATGTTAAAAATCCACTAGCGACCATCCAATATTAAAATTTACATCTTGATAGGTTTTTGAACCATTTTTACATCTTCTTTCCGATACCTCATTTCTTGAGAGAAGATTGGGATTTTTTTTATGAACTATAAATTGTATTTATTCTCTCTCAAATATTTTTAATTCATGAGATACTTTCAATATGATTGAAGCATTCAATTTGCAAGCCCCTTATTTTTCCTTGAGACCTACCTTGAACATTAACCCTTGTTAAGCCCTTACAGAACCATGAATGACCTTATAGGTTAAAGTCACATTACAAACCAAATTACCCCTTACCTACCCTCTTTCTAAAATACAATTACATAATTAATTAAAGTTTAAGTATGGGGGGAATGGGATTCCATGTTTTCTCTTTGGGAAGCATTACATGTAAAGGAGAGAGTGAGAGGCGTGCATTATCATTTTTGGGTATTTGAAAGAGGTAGATGGAAATGGGCCAATACCATTCATTGTATTCTATTTTTATTATCCGATTCTGCTAAAAAATTGTATATAAAAAATTAAAAAATGGGATGATTATGAAACATTCATTATCCTTATTTGTGTGATTCACAACCCTAATCAAGAAAAGGATAGGATCACTATTCATTGTACTGGATTGAAAGCTCATTCTCATTAAAAAAATAAAAAAAATGTGCATAAGAAAATAGGAAGGTAGAGTAAAGATGAAGTCATTCTTTGGATTCAATCCTTATGACTCATGACCTAGAGAAAAAAATTACAAGTGGAGTGTTAATCTCACATAATGAAATGGGATTGAGTAAAGGAGATATACATAGATAAATTGTTTGACCATGCATTTTATTTTAAGAGTATAATCCTCTCTCTTTCCAGATGATGATTTTTTTAAACACTTTCCCACCAGCCTCAATGCCACTGAACAACCTTTTCAATCCCTCATGTTTGATTGAATTTTTCTTGTTTCATGGTGTGGATAGATGATAATTTTCCCAAGCTTATGGTAAATATTCATTTCCCAAGTATGAGTAAATCCCCACATAAATAAATTATCTTGTGTGGAGGGTGACATTGGCATTCATGAGAGGTAGGTAATGAACTTCTTTCAAATGGATTTTAATGGTTGAATTTTATGTGAAAAGGAGAATTTCATGCCTTTGAAATTAGATAAATAAATGAAGCATGACGTGATTTCAGTGAAAAGAATAAAAAGTCTTTCTCACACTTTACTTAGTTTTTTGAAGTTGTTTATAAGTATGTATTATCCTGTTAATTGATTGAATTTTATAATGGAACTTAAATTTAAAATTTTTTTGAGTTATGAAAATCTTTAAATGATTGAATAAAACCAGATTTTTTAGCTAAAAACTGTTTTTAGGTTGATATTGAACTGATAAGTTTTGGAATATTGTTATTTGTTTGAAATCCACTAAAATCGAGCTGTGACTATGTATATTAATCATTCTGTTTAGTAACCCTAGAGTAATAGTGGATTGTGCTCTAAATTTTTAGGTTATGAGTGTCGGGTTTTGCAGTTTGTTTTTGAAAAAAAATATAGGTTGTTTTGGAAGTATATAATGTGACAATATGTTTATCTTAAAGAACTGCTTTGTTTGGAATTGAACTTGTTTTGAACTTATTGATAATGAATTGTCTTAAGTACGGGGGAGCGATAAAACATGAAAGTTTAATTTTTTTATAACTTTATTCATTGAATTTATCTCATCAGATTCTAAAATTATAGGGCATTTGCATCATATTTTTATTATATTGTGATATTGAAATAAAATGTGAAAATCAATTAATATTTGAATTTCATTGATTTTATTCTTTTGAATTTGAATTGAGATTTTTGAAGAAAATAATGTTTTGTTTTTTAGGAAATGTACAAGGGATGGTTAATTAAAGATCCTGGACTAGCCTTGTATCTATGATTGTCTCATTCAATGCTCACCTATCCACCTCAAGTTATAGAGAGAATGACAACGAAGGACCAAAATTCCCCCCTAATATCATTTATTGATCTTCCACAGTTCTGTAAACAGTATTTTTTAAATGTTAACACTGCCTTGGTCCTTTCTTGGTATTAGGGGGACTTTTGGTCCTCGTTGTCATTCTCCCCAAGCTATATTCGTGTGACGGCCTGCCTAGCTCAGATCAACACATCTCCAGGTGACTGCAGCATCTACCACACCTCCATCTCCACGGTCAACCGTAAACCTCACATGCGCAGAGAATCATGGTCGTTTGCACCTCCCTCAATTGACTGTGTGCCCACCCTAAACCTATAACATGAAACCAACCATGGTCGACTGTGCTTCCCTAATGGAATCAACCACACCTGTCCAAGATACCGCACCCACGTGTACACAGCCGATGCTTCATCCGCACATGAATGATTGGATGAACTGAAGCATCCACTGGGATGAAAATTTTGATGAATCGATAATGATTTTCAAATATGGAAGCTTGATTGAATCCGAAGCAAAGGGAGTCGACTGTCTATTTTTGGAAAGAGACCGGGAGTTTGTGATAAAAAAGATGACCTAAGTTGTTCGATCTAGGATTTTAATATGTTGGCTGCCTTGTTTGTTTCCAATGTAGGTCCTAATTGAAGAAGATGGGGCCTTGTTCACTCCCAATACATTGGCTTCAAGTTCGTAGAGGGATTCATGCCAGGTATTCAACAAAATGCTTGAAATGCCTAAGCCACTCAAGCACCAAATCAGAGCCAGCGCTAAGTCCCTCTTACTATTCAAATTAGACTAACCCACCCTCATGAGAAAATAGCTTCAACACCCAAGCTGGGGATGTCTTGTGACCATATCCGCATGCACAATGGCTCTCCATCAAATCTACCAAGCACTCAATTAAAGTTTCATCCTAATTGAAGAAGTTTTAGAAAAATTATCACTTAGCCAAGTCCACCAGGCTGAGCTCCCTACACATAATGCCAACACCTCCATTGCTCGGATAAAGCAGATTCAAAATCCAACTCAAGATCTGACAATTGAAGCTAGCTCATCTACCTGCCATGACTCCAAACTCGATCTCCACTCCATCCGAGGAGAACCCAAATCATCCCATTCCTAATTCCAAGTAACCAAGTGGGTTTCTCAATCCATTTTTGCTCCACTAAAACCCATACCAGACCCAAGTATAAGACTATGCCCAAATCAGGCCCACCGTCCTAGTATTCCCTCTCTAATCCCACTAAAGATCCAATCCAAACCAGTAGGAACATACATCATCTTTCTCACATGAGAACACCCAGGCACACATGTTCCACTATCCACAATACAACGAAGAAAAATCATCCTTGATTCTTCTTGAAAGATTACAAAGCTCAGATCTTGGAGGAATTCTATCAAAATGGTACAATCCCTCTTTCTATTTTGTAGATAGGGGATGGGCGCTGTATTTAAGGGGATTTGGGATGAGTGAGGAAAGAGAGAAATCCCCTCATGGGATTGTTCTAGGCTCTTATGTTGTTTTTTAATTTCAATCATTATTTTATAAAGGAATGATTTTGATTTGATTATTGGGTGAGAACATCTTTGAATGATAAAAATCCCTTCTGACCAATCCCAGGTCCATCCCCTTTTTTTCGCTAATATCTGTTTAGATTTTTTTGATGCTTTCTTTATTTACTTGCACACACTCCAAAACAATTCACCCTTATTAATTTTTTTATTATTAATTAAGAAAACTATAAAAATATACACAAGTGAATGAGAACTTTGAATAACCAACCCTGAAACTCCTTGAGAATGACCCTGCTCAGTCCTACTAGACTGCATTCTAGGTTTTATAAATTCTTTATGCGAGGTCAATGATAGCTTATGCATCAAATTGTGGGGAAGATGGGGTAGTCAACCATCCACGCTCACCAACTTTTATGTTTAGGGAAAACTTCAGAAACCCAACAAATTTGGGTGTCCATAAGGTTATCTGACTTGGGTGGGGTGCATAATGAAATCAGAAGAATGATCACGCACGGTCATTGATGCACATGTTAAATTAGAAATTTATAACTCCTACTACACACTAGGAAAGTGGAAAGCAGGTTCGAATCCTAGAGAATGTTGGTGAGATTATTTAAGGGATTATTAAAAACCTATTCTACTGAACAACACTAAACAAAGTTGGAAATTTTAATATTTTTGACTTTTAGAAAAAAAACAGAAAGAAACAAAAAATAAGAAGAAGAAAAAAGAAATAAATTGAGAAAAGAAAACAAACAAAGCAGACATCAAAAGAAGATGTAAGGGGATTTCAACTGTTTGATTTAAAATAATTCTTCTTACTTGGAAAATTAACTACATGAATAACAAAAATGACAACGTTAATCTCCCTCGCTTGGAGATTAAACCAGTGAAAGGATGAATTTTGCATCTCACCCTTCCAAGATTCATCCAATCCACAAAGTAATAGAAAGAAATGTCATAAAAAAAGATCTAGCTGAAAGTTTCCAACGTTTTGAAATGATTCTATGGAGGCACACAAATTTTTACAGTCGGAATCTTCCTCTATAAAAGATTATGATGTAATGAAGAAATGATGCACAGAAGAAAGAAAATAACCAGTTTAATTCCCCAAGCAGAATTTAATTGTCCATTTTTAGTTCAAGAAACAAGAACAAGCAAAATAAAATTGAGATACAAAAGAACATAAAGGAAAGGGAGAGATTAAAAATCTACCCCCACCCCATCTTCTAATTTCTCTCCTCGATAAAGTCCAACTCACGCTCACTAAAAAAATATCGCTTTCTCTCCCTCGTCTGCAACATATATTTCCAAATGTCTCACTGCAGAAGTCCCAGAATACTTCTCTGATCGTCGGCCTCAGAACTCAACCTCTGTCCTTTTCTGGTTCATCATCGACATCTCATGCCGACTTCTCCCCATCTTCTCTAATTCATAGAACACGTGGCACTCAACCTCTGTCCTTTTGGTGTCGCACAACTCAGCGGGCTTCCTCATATAAAGTTGCGGGTCGGAGATGTCATCTCGATCAGCAGCGAGGGTCGGAAGCATCTTCACACTACTAGAAAAGGGGGCATTGGAGCCCCCCAGACTCGGGCGACCGCCATTGGCGGTCGCTATAGCTAACCATTAGCGACCGCCAATGGCGGTCGCTAACCTGCATAAAAAAATTCGGGGGGTTTCTGCGCCCCCCCCCCCTCGCGCCCTCGATCTCCCTCCACCCTAACCCCCTCCCTCCCTCGCTGCCCTCCCTCGCCGCCCTCCCCTCCCCTGCCGCCCGACCTCCCCCCGCCGCCCGGCCTCCCCCGCCGCCCGGCCTCCCCCGCCGCCCGGCCTCCCCCGCCGCCCGGCCTCCCCCGCCGCCCGGCCTCCCCCGCCGCCTGCCCTCCCCCGCCGCCTGCCATCCGGCCTCCGGCCGCCGCCCTCCGCCCTCGGGCCTCCGGCCGCTGCCCTCCGGCCTCCGGCCACCGCCCTCCGGCCTCTCGGCCCTCCCCCCCACCCCGGACGGCACCTGCACCCCGGACAGCCCCCGGCGCGCACTCTGGACCGCCCCCCGCACCCCGGACGCCTCCCCGCACCCCATACAGCACCCCCCCGCGCACTACTGACCGCCCCCCGCACCCCGGACGCCTCCCCGCACCCCGGACAGCCCCCCCCCCCCCCCCGCGCACTCCGGACCGCCCCCCGTACCCCGGACGCCTCCCCGCACCCCGGACAGCCCCCCCTGCACTCGGACACCCCCCTCCGAACCCGGACAGCCCCCCCGCACCCCGAACAGCCCCCCCCCCCCCCCCCCCCCCCCCCCCCGCACTCGGACACCCCCCCTCCGAACCCGGACAGCCCCCCCGCACCCCGGACAGGCCCCCCGCACCTCGGACACCCCACCCCGCACCCCCGACAGCCCCCCTGCACCCCAGACAGCCCCCCTCCCCCGCACCCCGGACACCCCCGCACCCCGAACACCCCTGCCCACACCCCTGACAGGCCCCCGACACCCCGGACACCCCTCCCCGCACCTCGGATAGCCCCCCCGACCCCGGACACCCCCCCCCCTCGCTGCCCGTCCCCCGTCCCCTCACCGCCTCCTCTCCTCCAGCTCCCCGCCGCCGCCGCCGCCCGTCCCCTCCCTTGCCGCACCGCCTTTGGCTCCGGCTCCCCTTCGCTGCCTCCTCTCCCTCGCAGCACCGCCTTCGGCTCCCCTCCCTTTCAGGTTTGTAGCTCAATCAGGTAACATGAGCTTTCAGTTACATTATTATTTTATCAATGGTTCATAAACAAATGGTTAATATTTATTTTGAATATAGTTGATTTGAAAAATGTAAATGTAATAAGTATTGTGTAAATGTTTGTTATACAGATATTATTATGGATAAGAGTTGGATTGATCTTCCAAATCGAACGTCTAGAGAATATTTCAATGGCATTATGCAGTTTATTGACTTCACGAGAGGATTTGAAAGTGACTATATTAGTTGTCCATGTAGAAAATGTGCTAATAGATATCAATTCACACGAGATACTGTGAGGGAGCACCTTTTCTTTAATGGATTTCTGAAAAATTATAAGAGTTGGACTCGTCATGGAGAAGAATATGTTCGTTGTCAAAATACAGATACAGCTCAGATGGATGTTGATGCAAGGATGACTGATCCAATGCATTAAATGCTTACTGAAATGGTACGTGGGTTTGATCCTGAAGGCATTGACATCCAGAATCTTGAGACCGGTGAGATAAATCTTCACTCTGGTGCAGATCGTGATTCGAGGAGGTTTTATGAAGTACTTGATGATGCAAAAATAGAATTATATCCTGGATGTACTTCTTACAATAAACTGTCGTTTATCGTGGAGTTGTTGCATTTGAAGACTTTGAATAATTGGTCAGACACATCATTCGACATGCTTTTGGTTTTATTGAAAAAATTTCTTCCTGTCGACGCTAAGATTCCTGAGTCGTATTACTATGCTCGTAAGTTGACAGAGAACTTAGGTTTTACATATGAGACTATAGATGCATGTGCAAACAACTTTATGTTGTTTAGAAATGAAACTGCTCGTTTGGATATTTGTACGGTTTGTGGCGCTTCCAGGTGGAAAGAGAACAGGGGAAATAAGACTCATCAAAGTCAGATTGCGATACAGGGGAAAACCGATTGCCATAAAGCAAATGCGTTACTTTCCCCTTAAACCGAGGTTGAAAAGATTTTTTATGTCATCTAAAGTTTCTAATTTAATGAGATGGCATGCAGAAAGAGTTCATGAAAGTGACATGTTAACCCACCCGGCAGACTCTCATGCATGGAAGGATTTTGATAAGAGACATCCCGACTTTGCTAAAGATGGTCGTAATGTCCGATTGGGATTGGCAGTAGATGGTTTCAATCCATTCAAGTCTATGGTTGGTGCAACTCATAGCACATGGCCCGTGGTGTTGGTTCCATATAATCTTCCTCCGTGGATTTGTATGAAGCAACAATTTATATTACTTTCCACTCTTATTGATGGACCTAAAAGTCCGGGGGATAAGATTGATGTTTACCTTCAGCCATTGATTGATGAGTTGAATGAATTTTGGGGCGATGGTGTGATGACTTATGACTGCGAAACGAATGAAATGTTCAAACTGCATGCTGCTTTATTGTGGACAATCAATGACTTCCCAGCTTATGCAAATTTATCAGGCTGGAGTACGAAAGGGGAATTTGCTTGCCCTTGTTGCAATAAAAGTAAAAAATCTGTATGGCTTAAACATTCCAAAAAATGGGCATACATGGGTCACATGCGTTTTCTCCCTCCCCAGCACAGGTTCAGAAAGGACAGAGTGGCATTTGATGGTTCTAGAGAGTTCAGCCTAGCACCAAAGATCATGACAGGAGTCGAAATGTTATCGCAGATTGAGTAAGAAAACATCCGCACGGTATATGAAATTCAGGATTTGGTGGCTCCTCCAGTACGTAATATTTGTGCTGCGGGTAGGCAGCGCAGTCACAATTGGAAAAAGAAAAGTATTTTTTATAGTCTTCCGTATTGGAAAACTAACATGTTGAGGCATAATTTGGATGTCATGCACATTGAAAAAAATGTTTGTGATAACATATTGTGGACCATTTTAGGTGTCAGTGGAAAGTCAAAGGACCATGTTAATGCACGCTGTGATTTGGAAGAAATGGGTTTAAGGAAACAGTTGCATTTACAGTTAGCTGAGGGAAACAAGGCATATATGCCTGCTGCACAGTATTCGATGACTACAGAGGAGAAAGAGACATTTCTTTCCATTTTGAAGATGGTCAAGGTTCCTGATGGTTACTCTTCTAATATTTCAAAGTGTGTGAATATAACGAGCAAGACATTGCAAGGGTTGAAAAGTCATGATAATCACATATTACTTCAGCAGTTGATTCCAATTGCAATTTGTGATTGTTTATCCCCCAATGTTGTTCAGCCCTTGATTGAGATGAGTAATTTTTTTAGACAGCTTTGTTTAAGAAATCAACGAATGAGTGATTTAAAAAGTTTTCAGGACCGAATTGTACTTACGCTTTGTCACATTGAGAAACTTCCCCCCCCCCCCCTCATTTTTCAATGTTATGGTCCACTTGACAGTGCACCTAACTGATGAAGTAATGGCTGCTGGTCCAGTGCAATTCAGGTGGATGTATCCTATTGAACGGTATTTGAGTACATTGAAAAGATTTGTACGCAACAGAGCTCGTCCAGAGGCATCAATAGCCAATGGTTATTTGATGGATGAGTGTACTACCTTTTGTACAGAATATCTTACGAATGTTGAAACAAAATTAGATAAGCCCTCTCGGATTCATGATGGTCCAGTTGGAGAAGGAACCACATTTGATATGGACAACATCGAGTGGATACAAGCACATCGATATATCTTGTTCAATACTTCATCAGTTGCACCATTAATGCAGTAAGTATCTTATCAATGTGCTTGTATAACTTTTACCTGTTTTCTTTTCATAAGTTGATCTTTTAAACATCGCGTAATCATTTGCAGGAAACACATTAATGAGATAAAAGAAGAGATGCATCGTGTGACTGAGTTGCAAATTCAACAATCTCATTATGCGGCATTTCATGATTGGTTCAAGGATTATGTATGTATAAATTGATTTTCATTATGAGTGAAGTATTAAACTAATTCTTTATGCATATATCAGTATTGATTTTTATAAATTATGTAGGTTCGTAAGCTGAGGGAGTTAGGGGACCCCATGCTACCTGAAGTATTTATCCAACTGGATGAGGGTCCATCTATAACGGCTCGTCGTTATAAAGCTATTGATGCTAATGGTTTTCGATTTCGCATTAAAGATGTTGAAGACAAACGAGCAACACAAAACAGTGGCATCGGTTGTCCCTTTGTCGATTCTGGTTATTACTATGGTCAATTGATAGACATCATTGAATTTGTATACACACACGGTTTGAAGTACATATTGTTAAAGTGTAATTGGGTTGATCCAGTGCGTGGATGTAAAGTCGATCAATATCAGTTTTCATTGGTGAATTTTAACTGTATGTTATACAGAAATAATGAACGATTTGAGAATGAACCTTTCATTTTGACATCACAAGAGGAACAAGTATTCTTCGTTACTTTTCCTTTGGATCCAAGTTGGCAAGTTGTTGTCAAAATGTCTCGGTGAGGAGTGTTTTTATTTGAAGAAGATGAACCCGAGACTATTCCGTTTGTTTACCAACAACTTGATCAACATACCGTAGTTCAACGTGAAGAAGATATTTATTGGGTCAGAGCGGCTGTTGAAGGAGAAACGGTCGATTTGCATGCTTAATGAAAGGTATAATTGTTTTCCCGCTATTCAGTAGAATGTCCTAGGATATCATAAATTATCTAATCATTTTATAAATCCTTATAAGTTTTAATCCTCACTTTTGTAAGTTAATTCATTCATAAATATTTAGGTTGATTAACTTTCTGATTTTTTAAAATTCATTCACAACTAATTATTCAATCCATTTTTTGTTTGATTAACAGTTGTACAAGTTTGATTTATTAAGAACAATCCAATTTATCTTTTAAACACTTTGGACTCATTACTGATATTTTGTATGACTGCAGACATGTCAGGGGAAGAGGCAGAAAATCCACATCATCCATCTGAGGCATCTACGTCTCAGGGTCGAGGTATGTTTGAATGTCATTGTCTATATTTTTTTATGTAATTGACATATATATATATATATATATATAACATTTGTCAATTTATATATAAAATTGTTTTCAACAGGATCAGACTCGGCTGCTTCTTCCTCTCACAGGAGAGGCCCTGGTCGTGGCATATTATCATGGAATTCCGACACGACGATAGATGTTTCATTTGATGAGGTATTTCATCCCGTGGGACCGAATGCCCCGGCATTTATTCGTCAGCTGGGTCATATCATACGTGACCCACATCGATTTCCATTGACCACGCGTGATTGAGCTTCTATCCCTCAGGACACATTAGATCGTCTATGGAGGGAGGTTCAGGTAAGAAAATAATTTTACTTTATTTTCTATTTATAAATAATACTAATACGTTTGATTATTTTCATTATAGCAAAATTTGAAAGTATGCCCTGAAGAGTTTCGGCCCGTGTGTATGAGCAAATGCCGTAAGCTGTGGAAAGATTATAAAGGCAAAGTGAAGAGGGACCACTGGGTACCAAATGTGGGTGCCCTTGACATTTTGGAAAAAGTCCCGAGAGGTGTCCTCCCGGCTCAGTGGCGTGACTTGGTTGCATATTGGTCTACTGAGGGTGTTGCGGTTTGTATATTAATTATTTTGCTGTATATATATTTTCAAGAATATGTGATTTGTTTGAAATTTGAATGAATTGAATGTAGGAGGTGTCAACACGCCATTCGGAGAATCGAGCGTTGCAGGGACCAGCTCACAGGCTCGGGACTCGTCACGTGTCTCAGATCCGACATGAGGTATATATTATTCATTTTTTAATTTATTAATTAATATGGTTTTGTGTTTATATTCTTTTAATATACAGTTGCGAGGGCAAGGTGCAGCAACTGATAAAATGTCGGTGTGGATAAGGACTCGTGATCGCAATGATCCAGAGGTTGCAGCATTGATAGTAAGTGTCTGTACTTACCAATAATTACATAAATCTATATATTAACATATATATATTTATATATATTTAAATATTTCACAGGATCAATTTGAAGCTGAGTTAGAACATCTGCCAGAGGACCAGCGACAGCTTCCCATGCGACGGGATGAGATCTTTCATCACATTATTGGTCGGACGGGCATGGCTATAGTTTGACCTATGGAGCAGGGATTCCTCGTTCTGTAGTGTCACGCACTGCGTTGTCGGTCCTGCTGTTGCTCATATGACACAGCAGATGTCAGATTTTGAGGCACGGCTGCGCGCTTCCGAGGAGACAAATGCGCAATTGACAGCTGAGGTAGAGCACTGCGGGAATATGTGCGTCGAGTTGATGGTACATTGGATCATACGACGCAGGTATATACTGTATTTATTTATTTAATTTAAATTATTTTTGTTATTAAAATATTTATAATGTTTATTTGTTGTAGGCACCTGGCCCACCAGAAGGAGGTAGCAGTGATGGCAACGCGTGACGCACCATATATTCACGAGATATGTTTTTTGTTTTTACTGGTAGGGTTGACATTGATGTACTATAATTTATTCATTTAAGTAATGCATTATTACCATCCATGGTGGTCTTTTAAATATTTTATACACATATGAGTTTTTGATCAGATAATCTTGAATGATTCTACATTTGAAAAAGTCGAACTAATTCCAACAGATCAATAAATCTGATATTATAGATTATGTATTATCCAATATATTTTTTATAAATTTCTGTATGGTATTGATAAAAGAAATATGTATTAATTAGATGTTATCACTTTTATTTTTCACTTTTGTAATCAATGGGATGGCCTTTGCACCCCCGGAGAGCCCCCCCCGCACCCCCGTACAGCCCCCCGCACCCCCGTACAGCCCCCCCGCACCCCCGTACAGCCCCCCGCACCCCCGTACAGCCCCCCCGCACCCCCGTACAGCCCCCCCGCACCCCCGTACAGCCCCCCGCACCCCCGTACTGCCCCCCGCCACCCCCGTACAGGCCCCCGCCACCCCCGTACAGCCCCCCGTCACCCCCGTACAGCCCCCCCCCCCCCCGCACCCCCGTACAGCCCCCCGCACCCCCGTACAGCCCCCCCCCCCCCCCGCACCCCCGTAAAGCCCCCCGCACCCCCATAATGCCCCCCGCCACCCCCGTACAGCCCCCCGCCACCCCCGTACAGCCCCCCGCACCCCCGTACAGCCCCCCGCACCCCCCGTACAGCCCCCCCGCACCCCGTACAGCCCCCCTCACCCCCGTACTGCCCCCCGCCACCCCCGTACAGCCCCCCGCACCCCCGTACAGCCCCCGCACCCCGTACAGCCCCCCCCCCCCCCCCCCCCCCCCGCACCCCCGTACAACCCCCCGCACCCCCGTACTGCCCCCGTCACCCC
This sequence comes from Viscum album, assembly GCA_963277665.1. NCBI lineage: Eukaryota > Viridiplantae > Streptophyta > Magnoliopsida > Santalales > Viscaceae > Viscum > Viscum album. Next base: position 1,991,178,976 of record OY728141.1, read on the forward strand.
CGTACAGGCCCCCGCCACCCCCGTACAGCCCCCCGCACCCCCGTACAGCCCCCCCCCCCCCCCCCCCCGCACCCCGTACAGCCCCCCGCACCCCCGTACAGCCCCCGCACCCCCGTACAGCCCCCCCGCACCCCCGTACAGCCCCCCGCACCCCCGTACTGCCTCCCGCCACCCCCGTACAGCCCCCCGCCACCCCCGTACAGCCCCCCGACACCCCCGTACAACCCCCACACCCCTGTACAGCCCCCGCCACCCCCGTACAGCCCCCCGCACCCCCGTACAGCCCCCCGATTGTGTCGTTTTCAGCAGCGCGGCGCGCGCTGAAATGGCGCGTTGGGGGGTCAAAACCACCCGAACGACCTTCGAATGCCACGAAACCGTACGAAAACATCCGGGGCGTGAATTGTGAAATGGTCGGCCAGACGGCACCTCATTCGGAGGTGCCGTGTGACCGCGGCGGCCGGAAACGCGTTTCCGGCGCCATTAAACACCAAAACGGCGTGCGGCGGTCCCATTCGAAGAAAACGTGCTCCGAACAACCTGAAACCGCACGGGAACGATAGAAATATTATTCCTGAGATGCAGGAGGAGGCCGCACATCCATCGGACGTGCGGTGCGCGCGGCACGTTCGATTGTGTCGTTTTCAGTAACGCGGCGCGCGCTGAAATGGCGCGTTGGGGGGTCAAAACCACCCGAACGACATCCGAATGCCACTATACCGTACGACAACATCCGGGGCATGAATTTTAAAATGTTCGGCCAGACGGCACCTCATTCGGAGGTGCCGTGTGACCGCGGCGGCCGGAAACGCGTTTCCGGCGCCCTAAAACACCAAAACGGCGTGCGGCGGTCCCATTCGGAGAAAACGTGCTCCGAAAGACCTGAAACCGCATGGGAACGATAGAAATATTATTCCTGAGATGCAGGAGGAGGCCTCACGTCCATCGGACGTGCGGTGCGCGCGACACGTCCGATTGTGTCGTTTTCAGCAGCGCGGCGCGCGCTGAAATGGCGCGTTGGGGGGTCAAAACCACCCGAACGACCTCCGAATGCCACGAAACCGTACGACAACATCCGTGGCGTGATTTTTGAAATGGTCGGCCAGACGGTACCTCATTCGGAGGTGCCGTGTGACCGCGGCGGCCGGAGACGCGTTTCCGGCGCCCTAAAACACCAAAACGGCGTGCGGCGGTCCAATTCGGAGCAAACGTGCTCCGAACCACCTGAAACCGCACGGGAACGATATAAATATTATTCCTGAGATGCAGGAGGAGGCCGCACGTCCATCGGATGTGCGGTACGCGTGGCACGTCCGATTGTGTCATTTTCAGCATCGCGGCGCGCGCTGAAATGGCGCGTTGGGGGGTCAAAACCACCCGAACGACCTCCGAATGCCACGAAACCGTACGACAACATCCGGGGCGTGAATTGTGAAATGGTCGGCCAGACGGCACCTCATTCGGAGGTGCCGTGTGACCGCGGCGGCCGGAAACGCGTTTCCGGCGCCCTAAAACACCAAAACGGCGTGCGGCGGTCCCATTCGGAGCAAACGTGCTCCGAACGACCTGAAACCGCACGGGAACGATAGAAATATTATTCCTGAGATGCAGGAGGAGGCCGCACGTCCATCGGACGTGCGGTGCGCGCGCGACACGTCCGATTGTGTCGTTTTCAGCAGCGCGGCGCGCGCTGAAATGGCGCGTTGGGGGGTCAAAACCACTCGAACGACCTCCGAATGCCACTAAACCGTACGACAACATCCGGGGCGTGAATTGTGAAATGGTCGGCCAGACGGCACCTCATTCGGAGGTGCCGTGTGACCGCGGCGGCCGGAAACGCGTTTCCGGCGCCATTAAACACCAAAACGGCGTGCGGCGGTCCAATTCGGAGCAAACGTGTTCCGAACCACCTGAAACTGCACGAGAACGATAGAAATATTATTCCTGAGATGCAGGAGGAGGCCGCACGTCAATCAGACGTGCGGTGCGCGCGACACGTCCGATTGTGTCCTTTTCAGCAGTGCGGCGCGCGCTGAAATGGCGCGTTGGGGGGTCAAAACCACCCGAACGACCTCCGAATGCCACGAAACCGTACGACAACATCCGGGGGTGAATTTTGAAATGGTCGGCCAGACGACACCTCATTAGAAGGTGCCGTGTGACCGCGGCGGCCGGAAACACGTTTCCGGCGCCACAAAACACCAAAACGGCGTGCGGCGGTCCCATTCGGAGCAAACGTGCTCCGAACGACCTGAAACCGCACGAGAACGATAGAAATATTATTCCTGAGATGCAGGAGGAGGCCGCACGTCCATCGGACGTGCGGTGCGCGCGACACGTCCGATTATGTCGTTTTCAGCAGCGCGGCGCGCGCTGAAAGGACGCGTTGGGGGGTCAAAACCACCCGAACGACCTTCGAATGCCACGAAACCGTACGACAACATCCGGGGCGTGAATTGTGAAATGGTCGGCCAGACGGCACCTCATTCGGAGGTGCCGTATGACCGCGGCGGCCGGAAACGCGTTTCCGGCGTCATTAAACACCAAAACGTCGTGCGACGGTCCAATTTGGAGCAAACGTGCTCCGAACCACCTGAAACCGCACGGGAACGATAGAAATATTATTCCTGAGATGCAGGAGGAGGCCGTACGTCCATCGGACATGCGGTGCGCGCGACACGTCCGATTGTGTCCTTTTTAGCAGTGCGGCGCGCGCTGAAATGGCGCGTTGGGGGGTCAAAACCACCCGAACGACCTCCGAATGCCACGAAACCGTACGACAACATCCGGGGCGTGAATTGTGAAATGGTCGGCCAGACGACACCTCATTCGGAGGTGCCGTGTGACCGCGGCGTCCGGAAACGCGTTTCCGGCGCCATAAAACACCAAAACGGCGTGCGGCGGTCCCATTCGGAGCAAACGTGCTCCGAACGACCTGAAACCGCACGAGAACGATAGAAATATTATTCCTGAGATGCAGGAGGAGGCCGCACGTCCATCGGACGTGCGGTGCGCGCGACACGTCCGATTATGTCGTTTTCAGCAGCGCGGCGCGCGCTGAAATGGCGCGTTGGGGGGTCAAAACCACCCGAACGACCTCCGAATGACACGAAACCGTACGACAACATCCGGGGAGTGAATTGTGAAATGGTCGGCCAGACGGCACCTCATTCGGAGGTGCCGTGTGACCGCGGCGGCCGGAAACACGTTTCCGGCGCCATAAAACACCAAAACGGCGTGCGACGGTCCCATTTGGAGCAAACGTGCTCCGAACGACCTGAAACCGCACGGGAACGATAGAAATATTATTCCTGAGATGCAGAAGGAGGCCGCACATCCATCGGACGTGCGGTGCGCGCGGCACGTCCGATTGTGTCGTTTTCAGCAGCGCGGCGCGCGCTGAAATGGCGCGTTGGGGGGTCAAAACCACCCGAACGACCTCCGAATGCCACGAAACTGTACGACAACATCCGGGGCGTGAATTGTAAAATGGTCGGCCAGACGGCACCTCATTAGGAGGTGCCGTTTGACCGCGGCGGCCGGAAACGCGTTTCCAGCGCCATTAAACACCAAAACGGCGTGCGGCGGTCCAATTCGGAGCAAACGTGCTCCGAACCACCTGAAACCGCACAGGAATGATAGAAATATTATTCCTGAGATACAGGAGGAGGCCGCACGTCCATCAGACGTGCGGTGCACGCGGCACGTCCGATTGTGTCGTTTTCAGCAGCGCGGCGCGCGCTGAAATGGCGCGTTGGGGGGTCAAAACCACCCGAACGACCTCTGAATGCCACGAAACCGTACGAAAACATCCGGGGCGTGAATTGTGAAATGTTCGGCCAGACGGCACCTCATTAGGAGGTGCCGTTTGACCGCGGCGGCCGGAAATGCGTTTCCGGTGCCATTAAACACCAAAACGGCGTGCGGCGGTCCAATTCGGAGCAAACGTGCTCCGAACCACCTGAAACCGCACAGAAACGATAGAAATATTATTCCTGAGATGCAGGAGGAGGCCGCACGTCCATCGGACGTGCGGTGCGCGCGACACGACCGATTGTGTCGTTTTCAGCAGCGCGGCGCGCGCTGAAATGGCGCGTTGGGGGGTCAAAACCACCCGAACGACCTCCGAATTCCACGAAATCGTACGACAACATCCGGGGCGTGAATTGTGAAATGGTCGGCCAGACGGAACCTCATTCGGAGGTGCCGTGTGACCGCGGCGGCCGGAAACGCGTTTCAGGCGCCCTAAAACACCAAAACGGCGTGCGGCGGTCCAATTCGGAGCGAACGTGCTCCGAACGACCTGAAACCGCACGGAAACGATAGAAATATTATTCCTGAGATGCAGGAGGAGGCCGCACGTCCATCGGACGTGCGGTGCGTGCGACACGTCCGATTGTGTCGTTTTCAGCAGCGCGGCGCGCGCTGAAATGACGCGTTGGGGGGTCAAAACCACTCGAACGACCTCCGAATGCCACGAAACCGTACGACAACATCTGGGGCGTGAATTTTGAAATGGTCGGCCAGACGGCACCTCATTCGGAGGTGCCGTGTGACTGCGGCGGCCGGAAACGCGTTTCCGGCGCCCTAAAACACCAAAACGGCGTGCGGCGGTCCAATGCGGAGCAAACGTGCTCCGAACGACCTGAAACCGCACGGGAACGATAGAAATATTATTACTGAGATGCAAGAGGAGGCCGCACGTCCATCGGATGTGCGGTGCGCGCGGCACGTCCGATTGTGTCGTTTTCAGCAGCGCGACGCGCGCTGAAATGGCTCGTTGGGGGGTCAAAACCACCCGAACGACCTCCGAATGCCACGAAACCGTACGAAAACATCCGGGGCGTGAATTGTGAAATGGTCGGCCAGAAATCACCTCATTAGGAGGTGCCGTTTGACCGCGGCGACCGGAAACGCGTTTCCGGCGCCATTAAACACCAAAACGGCGTGCGGCGGTCCAATTCGGAGAAAACGTGCTCTGAACCACCTGAAACCGCACAGGAATGATAGAAATATTATTCCTGAGATGCAGGAGGAGGCCACACGTCCATCGGACGTGCGGTGCGCACGGCACGTCCGATTGTGTCGTTTTCAGCAGCGCGACGCGCGCTGAAATGGCGCGTTGGGGGGTCAAAACCACCCGAACGACCTCCGAATGCCACGAAACCGTACGACAACATCCGGGGTGTGAATTGTGAAATGGTCGGCCAGACAGCACCTCATTCGGAGGTGCCGTGTGACCGCGACGGCCGGAAACACGTTTTCGGCGCCATAAAACACCAAAACGGCGTGCGGCGGTCCCATTCGGAGCAAACGTGCTCTGAACGACCTGAAATGAGATTATTTCTTGAATCAAAGTTTTTAAATTATTATAGCACAATGATTTGATATTATATATATATTAAATATATATTAAAACATTTAAAATATTATATATATATATATATTTAAAATATTGTATTTAATAGTATATATATGAATATATATATATATATATATATATTTATATTCAATTCAATAAAAAAAAATTTAATTTTTTTTTAGAATAGCGACCGCCTGACGGTCGCTGAAGGCCGATCTGCCGGCCCGGTATAGCGACCGCCATTGGCGGTCACTAAAGGCCTCTAGAGACGAGGCAACAGCGACCGCCAATGGCGGTCGCTAATAGCCTTATTTACAGTAGTGTCAATAGATAGGTATCGTCGAGGAAAGTGTCTAGAAGCCTAAGCTTGGCTTGTCAGCGACATCAGATCTGGCAGCAATGGCGGTCTTCAAGTGGCAAACTTAAGCCACAACAACAGTTGAACTTTGCTTTGGGGGTTTGGTTGGCTCGCATCCAGATCTTGGTTTGAGTTCGGTGGTGGTCAACTGTGGCCACCAATTAGGATCTACCACTGGCGACTAATAAATTAGGTGGATCAATAAATTAATTTATCGGTGGAACGAAGGATGGAGCAGCGGATGTGGTGATGTAGGCTGGCGATGGATGATCTACTCTAACGACATATGTAGTAGGACCGGTAGATGCCCTTCCGGTAGCACTGAACAAATAAAATAAGACACAAAAAATTATTAATTAATAAATAGAATTAATGAAAAATATTTAAACATTGAAAACATAAAAAAAAATAAAGATTAAAAACATAATAAATTAATTATTTTGAAACTCGAATTATACGTTGAAATAAAAAATAAATTCAAATAGGTTAATTTTAAAATCGAAACCAAATTAATTATTAAAATTGTAAATTAGAATTCAAAAATATTAAAAAGAAAAAGTAAAATATTTTAAACTAAATTAAAGTTTCAATCATTATGAATTGATAAAATTAATAAAAACCAAAGAAAGTTGAAAACATTTGAAATTAAAATTCTAAAAGTCAATTAGAAAAATAATATAAATAAAATAAAGGTAGACTAAATTAATTATTTAAGAGACAAAAATAAAAAATTAAACATAAAAAATAATGGATTAATAAATTTAACAATAAAAATGCTAATGTTAAATTATTTAACAATTAAGGTTTAATTAATTAATTAAATGATCACAAATTTAAATAAATGATGTGAAAAAACACCTAATTTGATCTGACATCAAATTCCCTCATACTTGATCATTTCTTCCCATGAAGCAATTACTAATCAATTTCAATGGGAAATAATAAATCTAAAAATGAAAAAATTATAGTGCCACAAAAACTGATAAATGTAAAATGATTTCCCCCCATTAATCTTTTTAAGTAGAAAGTACGAATGTCCACTTAAAAGAAAGCAGTTTTAGTGTAAGATTTTATTACTATTATACTAAAATGATTTCTTTTGAATTTTTTAAATTGAATTAAAGAAACATCAAATTACATTTAACTAATACTTCTAAACTTCACTTTACCTCTGGGTGAGAAGACACATAATCATCAATAAAATAATTAGACACAACCGAATGGATGAGTAGGTTCAGTAATTACATGTAGGAATAAATAAATCATCCAATAGTTTTAGCTTAAAGAATACAAGTATGAAATAATGAAGGAAAGAAGCACAACCCAGATTTGGATTTTCATTTCATAGCTCATGTAAATGCATGTCATATAAGTTTGATTCAATAAAAAGATCCAATTCAAAGATATTTGTATAAAATTATTTTTAAAATATGACCATGAACAAATGGTTTCAAGAGGGTAGGATTGAGTTACTCAATTAAATTTATAGGGTAATAAAGGTATAACCTCCTCAAAATGGCATCACAACTTTCAAAATTTAGATTTTTTTGACAAACTAAAAGTAAAGATAAAAACTTGAAAAAACCCAAATTTGATTTTTTTTTAAAGTGATTTGATGGGTACACAATTAAGTGTAGATTACCCCAAATTAAGAAGACCCTCTCCCCCACACTTAAATTTGAACCTTTTCCTCAAAGTTGAATTCAAAGGTGGAAGAAAAACAATAAAGAATATTGGTTCAAAATGATTTTCAATTTAACAGTTTAATGACGTGTTCAAGGGTTACAATTTAGTTCAAAAAATATGTCTCCCACAATAAATATTTTATAACAGAAAAGTTACATGAATTAACTTTAAGGCATATGCAAAAGAATTGGTCAATTAAGTTCAAAAAGTAGCATATTAGGCATTGAGTACACAATGAAGAGAGTGTCAGCAAGTTTGAATATCTAATTCAATTGGATTTTCAATAGAATAGAAAATAGTATGCTAATCACCCAACACAATCAAGAACATCCATTTAAAGATAGACAGTAAGGGTTATTACTTCCCCATACTTAATTTCACACTGTTTAAATATTTAAAAACAACACAACTCAATTTCAGCTAACCAGTATGAAAACAATAAATTTAATAATAGAAGAAGAAATAAAGAATTGTAATTGAATACTCCCTCAATTAAAGTAGTTTTCACTATTGAGATTATCCAAAAATAGATCTTCCCTCTTAGTATTAAGTGGAATCCTCTTGTTTTCAGCTATAGTTTATCATGAAACATCATCTTGACAATTCAAATTACACTTAGTATCTTCTAGTGAAACACTAAAAATTTAAAGATTAGGTCAACCATGAATTTAAATCATTGAAAATTAAAATATTATACTAAGAAAAGAGAGATAAAGGGAGTGATAGGGAAGCCTCAGTCTAATAAAGGAGAGCAGACTATCAGACAAATGAGCACAAGATAAGAGCATGAAAATTTTATTCAAAGAAAAGAAAACAAATAAAATATTTTTTATTATTAAAACATGGGTTGCCTCCCAAGAAGCGCTAAATTTAATGTCCCCAGCCGAACTTTTCTAAAAACTATCCATAGACACTAGGTGGATGTGGTTTTCTAAGTAGGAACCACCACATGTGTTTTGACCATTTGTTTCAAGTTAAAAATTGAGTCTTATGGGATCCTAATCTTCTAGGGACAAAAAGCCCCCCAAAATCTACCACAATTCCTTCAAAGACCCTTTTAGCATGTATGGAAGGCAAGATACCCAACTTTTTAGTAAAATTATGATCACTATCCACTCCAAAATTCAGGATAGAATTGAACCATTTCAATTTATTTTCACGTGGCATTAGAATAAAATGATCTTCAAAGGTTGTGGCATAACTCTCAAGCTCTTCCTTACCAAAATCACCCTCAAATTGCAAAGCAAAATAGGTGATAACTATTGAGTTTTGAAATTCTATTTGAGAAAGAGGTTCTTTAATACCACTTTCTAAATTTTGTGACTAATCTAAATCCATTTATGAACCTCTTTCCATATTTCCCTGAACTTCTAAATAATGTTAAGCAACCTCCATTTCCATTTCAAAAATAAAATGAGTGTTGAAATTTAAAAATTTCTCAATGATATTCATTTCAACTTCGGGCCACAGGGCCTTCGGGCCACGTAGACCATGGAGTAGCCCAGTTCACATAGAACATGCCCTAGAAGAGGATTAGAGCAACAAGAGCAGCAGCCACCAGAAGCAGAGCTAACCAGATTGGAAGAATGAGAGGGCATGACAACCACCATCGGGACCAGGCATCGTGCAGCTGTGTATGGGGAAATTCTAGTCGATCAGAAATGCAAGGTAGGGAGCTAGGTGATCAATGACGCAGAATCTGGGGAGGGGCAGTTCATGTGGGCTGGGCCTACGGGTCATGTATTGGGAATTGTATGCCTCTGGGCCTTAGGGTCATGTATTGCGAGTCAGTCAGGGCCATGTGCCTTGGGCCTACAGGTCATGTATGGGTTCCCCTTCAACCCTTAAAAGGGGGATTATCTATAATAAAATAAAAAAGAAGGCCTTTGGGCCATTCGAGCAAACATTGAATTTCAAATTCAGTTTTTTGAAGAATTGCATCATTAGAGCTCCTAAATGAGTTGTTCTATTTATCAATTTTCTCCCATACTAGTTTTATGTTCAAGGTTCTATTCTTGAATTAAAAAATATCTACTTTCAAAAAATTAGAAAACATGTTTCTTTCATTGATCACCATTTTAAACACTTCTTCATTGAAAGATTATAAAGATGAGAATTTATTCCTATCATTTCTAGAAAATTCTTCACAAATTTCCCACAATTTTTCATCATAATGATGCACCAGAAACCCCATGTGATTTTTTCCAAATCAAATTTCTCTTCATCATTAAATCCATTAAAGAAACACTCTAATGGTGTTCTTAAATTAAATCCATGATTAGGTCATTGAACTAGAAATTCATTGAACCTATTCCAAACATCCCAAAATCTCTCTTTATCTTTTGTAATGAAACTGGTTATCAAGCACCTAAAGTGACTACATTTATTACCATACATTTTATGCATTTTTGAAATTCAAATACGTGAGTAAACATTATCATTTCACACAACAAACAAATTTCAAGGACAACTGTAAAGATAAAGAACCGAAACAAGTAGTTTTTACAAAAATATATTTTTTATTTTCTATTATTTTTGTATTTAATTTATTTTTTTATAATTTCAAAACCTAAGACACTCAGTTTGATGCCTTCACCAACAACAATGCCAAAATTTGATCACATGTAGTTATTGTCATGGGTATCAAATTAGAATTTTATAATTCCTACTACATATTAGGACAATGTTAAGAAGGTTCAACCTAAGAGAAGTTTAGTGAAATTATCTAAGGTCTTACTAAAAACCTATTCTACTGAATAGAAAGAAATAGAGTTGGACATTTTTATATTTTTTATTTTTAGAAAAAAAAAAGAAATAAACAAAAAATAGGAAGAAACACGAAATAAATTGAGAAAAGAAAAAAATACAGCGGTCATCAAAAGAATATGAAAGGGGATTTCAACTATTTGATTTAAAATAATTCTTCTTTCACAAAAAATTAACTATACAAACAATAGAAAAAAATTACAAGGTTAATATCCCTCGCAAAGAGCTTAAACTAGTGGAAGGAAAAAATTTCCAGCTCGCCACTTCTAAGATTCATCCAATCCGCAATGTAATCAAATGAAATGTCATTAAAAAGGATCGCATCGAAAGTTTTTTATGGAATAAATTGATTAATTGGAGGCACAAAAAATTTTACAATCAAAATATTTCTCACTGAAAGATTCTGATGTAATGAATAAATTATGTGAATAAGAAAAAAATGACCAGTTTAATTCAAAAAGATGAATTTAATTGTCCATTTTCAGTTTAAGAAACATGAACAAGAAAAATAAAATTGAGATATAGATGAAAATAAAGGAAAGGGAGAGATAAATAATCTCCCCCTGCTCCATCTTCTACTTTCTATCCTCAATAAAGTCCCGCTTATGCTCACCAAAAAAATATCACCTGATCTCCCTCACCTGTAACCTTTGTCCCCAAATGTCTTTCTATAGAAGCCCCAGAATACTTTTCTAATCATCGGACTCAGAACTTAACCTCTGTCATTTTCTGGTTCATCACATTATCTAAGTCACAGAACATGTGACACTTGACATGAAATAAGATCCCTTACATGTGACCTGAGCAGTGTCTTCTAATAGCCGTGACACACCCTGGTGCATTTAGTTATGAAAAAATGTGGACGCCATCCAAGATTGATTATACACATTAAGAAAAAACAATTAATTAACACATTATTATTATAATCATTAAAATAAAGGTATAAATTTTATAATTATAAGTATAATAATAATATTATTGTTATAAATATTAAAAAATATATTTATATATAAACTTAGTATTATTATTATTATTATTAATATAATTATATATTTTTAAAAATATATATTATCTTATTATTATTATTATTATATATATTATATTATATAATTATGTTTAATTATTTATATTTAATTATTGTATTTATTATTATTATTTTCTTATTCTTATCCTTGGAGTGGGTTCATATTTCTCGGTGGAGAGGTCTTGGCTTCAACTTGCTCCTCACGGAACAGGGGCAGTGATATCTTCATCCTCATAGGTGGAGATCAATGTAGCTTGGATCAGTTATGTCTGTGCCAAAATCTGTGGTGTCACACAACTTGGCATGTTTCCTCCTTCTATCTGGTTGTGAATCAAAATCATGGGGCATCATTGATGTCATCTCGATTGGCAGTGAGGATCAGTGACATCTTCATTAGATAGGTATTGACGAGGAAAGAGTCAGTAAGAATAAGCTTGGATCTTCGATGATATTAGATTTGGCGGTGGTGGTGATCCTCAAGTGACGAAATTAAGCTGTGACGAATACTGATATTTTTTTTGTGGTGCTCGGTTGGCTCGCACCCAGATCTTGGTTCAAGTTCATTGGTGGTCAGCTACTACCCTTAGCAGCAACAGAGCTTGGGTTGATTAGGGAGGCATAGTCGATGCAAATTGTTCATCAATGGTGGATTGGTTCGTGGATCTTCTAGTGGAAGATGAATGTGGATTGCAATGGTTGATGATTCTAATAGTGGATCTATAGTGGTGGCGATAGATCTTCAATACACTGATAAATGTGTGAGTGCAAGCATGGATTCTTCTTCTCTGCTTCATGGTGGTTTTTGGATGTCTGCCTCGGTAGATCAAATATTCTTAGGTGTTACAATAATTTGGTGTTAGACTCAAATCTAGGTGCAGAGGTGAGAGAAGCTGTGGCTTCATAGTCTATAGTGGTGGATTGAGCAGTAATTGGTGATATTTCGGTGGCCATTGATTGGTATTTACTACTGGAAGCCAGTATATTAGATGGACCAGTAGATTAATCTACTGATGGAACAGAGGATGGAGTGGTGGATCTGGTGATGCAGGCTGGTGGTGGATGCTTTGTTCCAACAACAAATGCAATGGGACTAGTAGATGTCATACCGGTAGAACCGAACAAATGAAATAAAGCACAAAAAATTATTAATTAATAAATAGAATTAAATAAAATATTTAAACATTAAAAACAGAAAAAATAAAGATTAAAAACTCAATCAATTAATTATTTCCAAAATCAAATTATAAGTTGAAATAAAAAATAAAATCAAACATGTTAAATTTAAAATTGAAACCATATTAATTATTAAAATTTTAAAATAGAATTCAAAAATATTAAATTGAAAAAATAAAATATTTTATACTAAATTAAAGTTTCAATTATTATGAATTAATAAAATTACTAAAAACCAAAATAAATTAGAAAAAATTTAAAATTAAAATTCTAAAAGTCAATTATAAAAATAATATAAATAAAATAAAGGAATACTAAATTTATTAATTAAGAGGAAAAAATATAGAATTAAACATAAAAAATAATGGATTAATAAATATAACAAAAAAATGAAAAAGTTAAATTATTTAACAATGAAAGGTCAATTAATTAATTAAATGATCAAAAAATTAAATAAATGATGTGAAAAACACCTAATTTGAGCCCAAATCAAAGAACATACATGATATATATATATATAGATACACACAATACCCAACCTAAGGGTTCTCACGAATGATCAACACTAACTTAGCATACCAAAAAATCACTACTTCACAATATCTGCCACAACATGCTGCCATAACTAGTATGAAGACATCCCACATACATCACACAATGAAGTCACGATAAGACCCATATTCACTCGTCATACTATTTTAGTTCCAGGTTTAATGAAAAACCACACCCAACCATTACCCATAAATTCAAGGGAATCAATTTATTATTTCACAATTATTTATTCCAATACTCGACCAGACCATTACCAATTCCATCATTAGAAACCACCTCCCATAAATACAGGGAAACTATAACTACACACCAGAACACATCATCCCAACCAACTGTTCATAAGCACATCACTTCCCATGATAACTCGATTACTTCCTTACTGCCCAACACCAAATTCCAACCAGCTACAAACCCCACCACATAACATCCCATAAATCCATACCAATTACTATATCCAACATAACCACTACCACACAAAAACCCTCATAACCAAAAAATATAACAAGAAATTCAATAAAAATACATGTAATAAATTCACATTACACCCAACTGATTCATTACCACCTTTATGTTATTAACCATTTATGATGATGAAAATAACCATTTAATCATAACAATGATGCACAAATCATAGAAACAAAAATTCCCATCACATCATTAAGAAATTTTAATTCATATAGAAAATAACATGGAAATCAAACAAGAAAACTGTGAATTCCCCTTTTTCTATCAATTTCATATATTCTAGTCTATTATCATTATTAAACAAACCATTACTATTCACCCAAAGAGAAAAAAATCATGCTAATACCACAGTTTCACAAAATAAGAAGAGATAACTCGATTCCCCTACATCAATTAAAGCTTTCCAAATCACTGTGCAAGACAAGGTGAATAAGTGATAGCCACAAGACCGAAATCACACCAAGGGAACATCTAAAACCTAGAACACATTATCCCCAATCAACCACGTAACATCCCAACTATTTATTCCAAGTATGATATTTTATTTATTTTATTTTCTTTTGATCCTTGAGTTGGTTAAATTTGATTTCATAAGTGTTGGAGGTTCATGGTGGCTCAAAAATTAGTTTTTAGTCTTTTAATAAAAAATAGGTAGCACCATAGCTATGGTGGAGGCCTTAGTGTTTCTTGTAAACCCTATTTAAAAAAACATGATCCACCATGCCTAGTGTAGGGCATGGTCCCAGACGTGGCCTAGTGGTGGTCGCCTTGTGTGCCATGGCCAATAGGCCTCACAAATGTTGTGGTGGGCCAAAAAGGCCTATGTTTTTATACTAATCCATAGTCGGTGTTTGTTTCCTATCTTCTGGGTGAGGCCACCATGCTATGGTGGGAAGCACCAGGGCATGGTGGCATGGGTTTCATTTTTTTAAATGACTACTGGTGCTTGGTCTTCTAGGTTGGTTACTCTAGTCATGTATATCTTTAATGGAGGGTTTTAATGCTCTTTAACTCATTTTCCTATATTAAACCGGTTAATCACCTTCATTTAGATTATATTTTAGAATGAATGTGTTATTAGAAGGGGATTTTGGGCATTCTAGCTTTTGTAAAAGGCGATTCAATCCTCTCATCTCAGTTCATGATCTTCCTTGCTAGGTGATTAGTGTAAGGGAAATATAGGTTGGTTTTCCTTTATTATTGTGCATGAATCATTTTGGATCCTTCTTTCTCACCATTTTTAGATTCCCTAGTTGGTCATTTCATGATATTGTGATTAAGGTAGGTGGTTTAATAAGACAATTCCTATCAATTGAAACTGTTGCTGCTTGTTTAATCTGACATATAATTTTTTTTATCGATTTCCAAAGTATGGTTTTAGATTCATGATAAATATTTTCAAATGTAATGGTGTGTGTGATGATTTTTTTTTTGGAAATGGATTTTAAAATAATGTGAATATTTCCAAAAAATGATTTTTAAATAAAAATAATGATTTGGAGAATGAATTTGATGGATAATGTTGAGAAATGAAGGCATGAAGTGTTTTGTGAACTTTTAATGAGATGATTCATTTTAAAAGGCATGAGTTTTGATGAAAACCATTTGATGATGGTTTTAGAAATGAAATGGAATGTTTGAAACATGATTTGGAGATTCTTGAATGATGAATGATGAGACTAAATTTGGATGAATGATTTCCCTCCTTGATTGATTTACTTGAAGCATGTGGGAGCCTGAGTAGTTAGGTGGGTAGTCTAGAAAAAGCATGCTAGGAATGTACTAATTATACAAATAAATGGATTTATGATAAAAACGCTAAATGAAAATTGATGAGGTCAAGGAGTTCATTCACTGGGATGAATTCTTATTCCCCCTAGGGCTAATATCTAGGGACATATACACACCCATAGCCATATTTTATTGATATGTGTGAGGATCCTTGAGCCTTGATTTAACTAACCTCAAGTCCTATAACCATATAGTGATATGATAAAAAATGATTTATACATGAAAATATTTATTAAATGTTTTATTCATGATTATTTGGTAGAAATTATTATACACTATTATTTTATTATTACTATTGAAATGATTTGAAAGCATGTTTTATTATGAATTGTGTAAAGAATTACCATGTCGTGTTTTATTTAAAATTAAGCATACTTGGTAAATTTTATATAGATTGTTTATAAAATATCTTGGTGAAATCCTACTAGGATATTATTTATCACACATTTCATTTTACTTTAGGTGTATACTGAATTTATTTTTCCAGGTCCATGAAAAGTGAAAGAACCACTTGGAGATAATGGGTGTTCTTGATAGCGGGACCTTGGGAGTTGCTGATGACATGTAGAGTATGTGATCCACCTATTATGAAGATATATTATGATGATGTTTTCATTGGTTTTTTGATGTCTTGGATTGATATACCATTTTAGGTTTTATACTTGTCTACCATGTTGTAATTTTCTCTTCATGACTATATTGTAATACTGAATGTTTATGGTTTTTTTCTACCATTTTCACTTTTTTGGGTTATCCTTGTGGTAAGTTTTTTACACTTGATTGGTTATGGATTCCCAAGTGCTAGTAATTAGACTATGAGGATCAAGAAAACCATTTGAGCTATGTCAAGACTAATCCAAGTACCATTTTAGTGGGTTATCTGGGATGGTTCCTAATAAATTGGTATCAGAGGGAGGTTGAGTCTCTTCTTAGATGTCAATATACAGTTTGGGATGTCCTGGTAGAGAGGAGGTTAGACTGTCAAAATATAAGGGGTAGTTTATGAGTGATTTCCTAACCATATATCCTCATAATGAGTCTTAAGTTACCATGGGTGGTTGGAAAAAAGCTTCCTTGAGGATTTTTTTTGATATGATCTTATACATTTTCCAAATTCTAATATGAGATTTATGTTTCAAGTTGATATTTGACTGATAGAGTTGATGATCTTTTGTCTCTTGATTGATGTTTTATTCTTGTATGTTGATGTTTTGTAGTACCATGACCCCATGTATATGTCCAATCAGACTATAGGAGGGAGATATTGATGAACCACATCAAGTTAACCCTAAAGTTTATGAGAACCTTGTTGATGTAGTATTATACATGGTCTAATATTTGGACAAAGGGGATATACCTTTCCCCATTTAGTCTAGAGAGGTAGAACCTTGGAGGGATGGTAATAAAGATCATTCCCAAGAGTTTATTAATAAAAAACCACCATATTTATATGGAAGGAATGATTCTAAAGAGCTAGATGATTGGTTGGGAAATATTGAATGACTCTTCAAGTTCTTGGAGATTATAGATCCCAATAAGGTTAATTTTTCTATATTCAAGCCTAAGGGGCCTAACAGGAGATGGTGGGATGCTATAGTTCCAATGAAGTGGAATGAGGTATTATAGTGGAAAGACATTAAGATACTTTTTACATAGTAGTTATATCCATATTCAATGGTATTGGATAATTATATGGAGTTTATCAACCTTTATTGGGGTGATTGGATAGTGACTCAGTACAAAAATCATTTTACTGAACTATCTCAATTTTCACTTGAGGTGGCATCGAATGAGAAACTGAAATATTGATGGTTTCAGATGATCCTTCAATTGAATATTTAATATAAAGTATTTATTCCAAATCTCACCTCACATTCTGATGTTTTTAATAGTACTCTGATGAAATAAATTGACTTGGATGGTAATTAAGGTTTGAATAGAGTTCCTCTTACTCCCAGTGGTAGCTTTAATAGTTCCTTCATAGGAAATAGAAAGTGAAATAATCCTCTTGGTAGAAATAGTAGTGAGTAGTTGTGGCCCTTGATAAGAGACTTCCTCCAAATCATCATTTTTTTCTAGTAAAGTCCCAATGACTTGTTTCTAAAGTGGAAAGATTAGGTACTCGAAGCATGATTACATGGAGTCACCAAATATTTATAGCTCATGCGAATGTTCAAGCCACTTATATAATTTTTTAATGTTTTTACTACCATGTGTAGTGATATTGGATCATATTTACTAATAGGTTCTATAAAATAGTCATATACTTAAATAATAGATGGTTTCCAACCATAGGCATTAGGAACAAAGCTAATTCATGCAATGGATGAGTCTCTAGTGGGAAATGATATAGGTATTGTGATAGTGAAAGGTAGTATTTCTATTTATTTATCTTTAGTGACTAATTTATTTGATAGTAGTTCCTATTATTCTTTCATGTTGACCCACACTTTTAATCTATTAAATATATTAATAGAACTCATGTCTTATGTGATGGAAATTTCAATGCCTCTTAGGATGAAGAAATAGCAGGGTTTCTGATGCCCCTATTTTTCTTCCTTTTTATCATAGATTGACCTCGTATAGGAAATTTTGGTTCTTTATATGAATCCTATGAAATTTATCCTTGGAATGGACTGGTTGGTTTCTTATAAATCTCAAAATTAATATTATCAGTGATGGGTGTCCTTTACTTCCTCGGATGGGGAGATCTATGTTTTTTAGGGAGAATGGGACTTGAGGGCTAGCCGAGCTGGACCTCCTCTTCTAGAGCTGGGTAAGTTGATATATTTTTGTGTTGTTGACATGGAGTAGGAAGTCTCTTATAGTGAGATTCCTCTAGTAGCTACTGAATTCTTTGAAGTGTTTTCTCAAACTTTTTTTGATCTACCACTAGATAGGAAGGTAGAGTTTTCTATCGACTTGGTGTCTGGTACTTATCTGATATCTTTTACCTCTCACCATATGGAACCATCTAAACTAAAGGTCTAAAAAATTAGTTGAATAACTTGATTTACAAAGGATTAATTCAACTCGGTGTGTCACCTTGAGCAGTACCATTACTTTTCTCCAAGAAGTATGATACAACCCTTAACTTGTGTATTGATTACCAGAAGCTCAATCAGGTTACAACCAAGAAAAAGTATCCATTTCCCTTTATTGTTGATTTGTTTGATCAGTTAAAAGGGGAAAACAAATTCACTAAAATTGATCTTTATTCTTGTTACAATTGGATCATGGTTAAGGATGCTGACATCCCAAAGACCACATTTGGGAGTAGGTATAGTCACAATGAGTATCTTGCTATGTTATTCAACCTGAAAAATGCTCCAACTATGTTTAAAACACCAATGAACAAGATTTTCTACTAGTATATTAGCTCTTTAATTATGGTATTCATGGATGACATGTTTTTTTTACTCTAAAATTGAGGTGTATCATGTGATTCATTTGAGAGAAGTTATAAATATCTTGAGTAATCACTAAATTTATGCTAAACTATCTAAATTCTAATTATGGATTCAGGAGGTAAAGTTCTTAGGGAACATATTATCAGAACATGGTATCTCAATTGATCTTGAGAAGGTGAAAACTATAACTTCATGGGAAGAACCATAAAATGTATTTGCGATTCATAGATTCTTGGGTTTGATAGGTTATTCTCATCTGGTTGTAAAATATTTCTCTAAGTTGGATTCTCCAATGACTGATCTCACTCTAAATGGAGTGAAGTTAGTTTGGGGTTTAAAATTTTAGGCTTTCTTTAATTATTTGAAGCGTCGTTTGAATTTATCTCTTATGTTGACTCTTCTAGAGGCTGGGCAAGGCTATATGGTCTTTTCTGATGCTTCAGGTTTAGGTTTGGGTTGCATTCTCATGCAAGGTGATCACATGGTGAATTATGGTTCTCATTAGATTTGGAATCATTAAAATAACTATCCCATGGATGATTTATAACTCACAATTGTGATGCAATCTCTTAAGAGTTGGTACTACTACATTTTTGGGGAAGGGTTTACCATTTACTATGACTAAAAGAGCCTAAGTTATATATTTTCATATAAATATTTGAATCTATGTTAGAGGTGATGGGAGAAGTACCTATAATATTTTGAATTTGACATTTACAACACCCCTAGGATGGGAAAAGTAGTTACTGATTCTCTTAGAAGGAATTTTCCATCCCATCCCATAAAGGAATCATAAGCGGAGTGGAATCTCGTGGGTCTATTTGATCACATGCATTTGGGAGTATGGGAGGATGTGATCAAGGTTTTTCTAGCCATTGTTCAGTTGATATCGTATCTTCTTGAGAAGATTCTCCAAGAGCACTAGCTTGATGATGAATTTTGAGGTATCATGAATTCTTTATATGGTGGGTATTCCATTAGTGAATGATCTCTATATCTAGATAGAATCCTTTTCTTTAGGAACTATTATGTCATTCCATTTCCTATGAGAAAGGATGTGATGTGTGATTTTCATCATTCACAGTGGGAATTTTACAAAGGGATTATGAATATGATCTATGATATGAGGTTTTTATTTTGGTGTCTAGGTATAAAATAAGACATTACTGGTTTTGTTTCCCATTGTTACACCTATTAGTAGAGTCAAGGTTGAGCATTAGAATCCTTCTAGTTTGTTTTAACCCCTTACCATGCTAACTTGTAAGTTGTATGAGATATCAATGAATTTTGTTATTGGGATACCACATAATCATTGATTAAAGAATAATATTTGGGTGGTGATTGAATAATTTACCAAATCATATCACTTCATTCATATTCATGATACCACCAAAGTTGAATATTTACGAAAACTATACCTTCAATAGATTATGATATTGCATTGAGTTCTATATTCTATTGTTTCTGATAGGAATTCCTAGTTTTCATATTGGGTTTAGAGAGGCCTTTAGGAGGTGATGGTATCCTAGGTCAAGTTGAGCATAGATTACTACCCTCACATGGATGGTTAAAAAGAATGGGCTATACAAATTCTTGAAGACATGCTTCCAGCTTCTATCATTGAATTTGGAGGAGTATAAGATTACCATTTTTTGTTGGTTGAGTTTTCCTACAAAAATAGCTAGAAATAATCCATTAAAATGGCACCCTTTGAGGCCTTGGATGTCCATCCTTGTAAGTCTCCGCTTTGTTGGATGGAGGTTGGTGAAGCTTCCCTCGTGGGACCTATTTTGGTCTCAAAGACAACGATGAAATTCCATATGAATCGTCAAAGGTTGGTGATGCCACAGAGTCAGTATAAATATTATAGGCATCATCCTCTATGTCCTTTGGAGTTATTAGTTGGTTAATATGAGTTCTTAAGAGTCTCACCTCGATTGGGTCAACAAAGTCTTGGAAAGAAGAGGAAGTTGGCATCGAGATATGTGGGACCATTTGAGGTTATTGAGTAGATTAGAAAGGTGGGTTACTGTTTGGACTTGACACCTTATATAACTTTGATCCACAACATGTTTCATGTGTCACAAATCAAGAAGTATGTTTTGGACCCATCTCATGTTTTTAATTGGGAGGTCCTTAATGTGGAACCTGATACAACTATGATTGATAAGCCAATATAGTTTTTTGATTCTTAAGTGAAGGTTCTCTATGGGAAGTCTATAATTTTGGTTTAGATTCTATGGAATCATGTTTTGGATTATCATAAGACATGGGAGTGTGAGGCGATTATGATATAAAAATAACCTCATCTATTTATGTACTATTCATTTTAATGAGGCTTTCTAGTGGAAAAAAGCATTATGGTGGGGCGAGTTATAACACCCCGACTCTTGCTTTTTGGAAGGATATTTGGTTTCTCTTGTTTTCTTTGAGCCTTGAGTTGGTTAAATTAAAATTTGAAACCGTTGGAGTTGAATTATATCTTAAAAATAAAATTTTAGTATTTTTGGGAAAAAATGGGTGGAACCATAGTCGTGGTGTCCCTTGGAGCCCCCTGTGTAAAATGGCCTGAGCCACCATGCCCCTTATAGGGTGTGGTCTTGACCATTTCTTAGTGGTGATCACCATATGTTTCATGGCCAATTGGCCTCGCCATGTCCATGGTGGGATAAAATGACTTGGAATTTGTGCTAGGTCATGACCTGTATTCTAGGTGAGGCTACCACACTATGGTGGGAAGCACCAGGGCATGATGACGAGTGTTTCAATTTTTTTAAAAAATTCATGATGGAACTTGGTCTTCTGAGGTGGTTATTCAAGCCATATAAAACTTTAATAGAGGGTTTTAATGTGTTATTTAAATCAATTTCCTTCTATTAAACCAGTATATCTCTTTTATTTGGCCAAAATTTCAGATTAAATGTTTTATTAGAAGGGGATTTTGGGCATTATAGCTTTCATAAAAGGTGTTTCATTCCTTCGAGCTTGATTATTATTCTTCCTTATTGGGTGATCGGTGTAAAGGAAATAGTGGTTTTCATTCCTTGATTTTTATATGGGAATAGTTTTGGATCCTTCTTTATCAATAATTTTAAATTCCCTAGTTGGGTGTTTGATGATATTGTGATTGAGGTAGGTAGTTTTGAAATAAAATTACTATCAATTGAAACTGATTTTACTCATTTTATTTGATATGGATTTTTAATTTATTTCCAAAGAATAATTTTATATTCTAGAAAAATATTTTCAAATGGAATGGTGTTTGTGAAAAATATTTTTTTGGTAATATCTTTTGAAATAAAGTTTGGATTTCCAAAAAATTATCTTGAAATGAAAAGAATGATTTAATGAATGAATTTGTTTATGAATATTTATAAATAAAGGCATGAAGTGTTTTAAAAACTTTTAATGAAATGATTCATATTGAAAAGGCATGAGTTTTGATGAAAATAATTTGATATTGAACTTTTAAATGAAATAGAATGTTTGAAAATTGATTGGGGATAATTGAATAGTGAATGATGAGACTGAATTTAGATGAATTATTTCCCCATGGTGATTTACTTTAAGCACATGAGAACCTTGGTAGTTAGGTGGGTAGTCCAGAACAAGAACACAAGGAATGTACTAGATCTACTTAGAAATGGATTGATGATGACAATGATTACTAAACATTGATGAGGGAAGGGAGTTCATTCATTATGATAGATTCCCATTCCATTTAGTAATGAGATCTAGGGATGTGTACACACCTAGAACCATATTTCATTGAGATGTTTGGGTATAATTGATCCCTAATCCAACTAACCTTGGGGATTATAACCATGGTGCTATGATAAAAAATTATTTATTTGTGAAAATATTAATGAAATATTTGATTCATGTAGGTTTGATAGAAATACTTACACAATATTATTTTATTCTTACAAATGAAATGATTTGAAAGCATGTTTTATTATAAATTGTGTAAAATATTCTTGCCATATTTTATTCAAAATTAATAATACTTGGTTTATTTGATATGGACTGCTTATAATATCTCTGGGTGAAATCCTATTGGGCTAGCATTGGTCACACCCTACATATGAATTTGGGTGTATATAGAATTTCCTTTTATAGGTCAAAGAAAAGGTAAATAACCACTTAAAGATGGCATGTGTTCTTGATAGAAGGACCTTGGGAGTTGGATGTGATAGAGAGAGTACGTTATGCACCTATTATGCATAGATCTTGTGATGATGTCATTGTTGGTTTTGTGAGGTATTATATTGATATACCATTTTGTATTTTTTACTTCTTTACCCTGTAATACTTTTCTATTGATTATTTTATTGGAATACCAATTGTTTATGGTTTTGTTTATGCTATTTTCACTTTTTTGGGTTATCCTTGTGGAGAAATCATTCCCCTTGACCAATTTAGGATGAACATGCACTTATTTCCAACCTATGGGGATTAGGAATGCCCTTTGGGACTTTTAAGGATTGATTCAGGTATTGTTTTAGTGGGTTATCTGGATTGGTTTGTAATAAACCACATGCCACAACCCATACGATCCATCAACACCCCAAATCTACAACCTCCTCTAGATGAAGAATGAGGAGAAAACTATGAATAAAGGAGGGACTCACATGGAATAAAAAATATTTGATCTCTAAATTCCAAGGGTGAGGCTAAGTGATGAGGGGATATAAGACCTTCTAAAGTCACCCTAAAGTCACCCAAGAGTTGAGAGAAAAGTCATAATATGAAGAGTTTCAAATAAGGTTTCTGATTTATACTCAGGATGGAATTTAAATGACCATGGTGTGATGCACCTAGACCAAACCAAAAAGGGTATGAGTTGTCCAAAACCATGAAACAATGTAAAGGTCCATGTCAGAAAAGATCCTAGTCAAATCTATGTCCATAATCCATAATATAGTCAATGATAATATCCTATAATATTGGAACAAGGGACATGATAAAAAGAAGATCACCACGACGTAGGATACCAACACCATAAGAAGGCCATGTTGTAGCCAAGGCACCACAACACAGTGGCACAAAAATCAATAGAACCAACTGAATCAACCTTATAGATTCACACACCACAACCCAACCACTACACCACAACTACCCTTGAATTTAGAAAGACACCAAATCTAACCTCCCTGAGCTTCTACACCACAGCCACATAACCACACAAAAGTCTAATTTCAAGGGGACCCTCCATGGTGAAACACAAGATCAACAACACAATGCTTCCCTCCTGCTAAAATTTTAGCTCAAACTCCTCTCATTCTTCCTCTAAGCCTTCTCCCAATACCTCAAACACTCAAAATATGAAAAGTAACAATCCCATAAGGTTAGGACCATTACATTAGATACCTATCAAACAATTCTCATTCTCAAAAATCAAAACCAATCCTATTATAAAAAAAACTGTCAAACCACTAACACAACCTTGGGAGACATATCTCAAATTGGATGACATAAATGACAAATAATAAATAGAAAGTGGAAGAAAAAACCTCATAAATATGTATAAATACCAATATGACATTATCAAAACCAAAAAATGGTCAAAACAACTCAGGATACTGAGCGTGTATCTATGAATCACATTCCCACATACCCTCCTATAAGGCTTCATAAATCCACAAAACACATACCAATGGAATGGATTTCACATGAAACACCTTTTCCCAATGATCACTTCTCCACAAAGGGAACACTATCCTTGATATCAAACTCTCCCCAATCAATGAGATGGGATTCATCATGAATATATCGATGAAGACAAGATACGTGGGATATATCATGAACTCTATCCAACTGTAGAGGAAGCTTTGACCAATAGTCCACTTCACTAATTCACTCCAACACCTCAAAAGGTCTAACAAACTAGGGAGAAAACTTACACCCATGACCGAATCTTCACTACCCACAATTAGGGGAAACCTTCATGAATATATGGCCCTAGACTCAAACACAAAGGGATTTATCCTTTAATCAACATAATATTTATAATATTCCTGCACCACTTTCATCCTCTCATGAACCATTTTAATATTCTCTATTTCACTCCACACTACATCGGGACCAAGAACTACTGGCTCCCAAACCTTGATCCAACATAATGAAGATCAACATGGATGCTCATACAACATCTCAAATGGAGCCATATCAATGGAATAATTGTATCTATTATTATAATTAACATCAACCAAGGATACATATTTCAACTATGGTATACTGATATCTAGGACACAAGCCCAAAATATATCTTCTAGTATCTGGATGATCAGCTCGATCTTCCCATCCGTCCGAGGATAAAAAGTAGTGCTAAGGTGTAACTGAGATCCAAAATCATATTGTAATCCTATAAAAACTTCCAAGGTAGAATAATCATATCATTTAGAAATTATGGTATTAGGAACTCTATTAAGCAACACAATCAAAATCTATATACCGCCTTGCCTAAGCATCCACAAAGCTTGACTACTTGATCACCAAAAAATGATCCAATTTTTTTTTTGTCAGTGCACAATCACCCAAATGGCATAATAACCACCCTGATATTGTGGTAAAATGTTTATGAAATCTATTGAGATGTATTCTTATTTCCACTTAGGAATATAAAAATGTTGTAATAATCCTCTCAAAACATGATGTTTGACCTTCTCCAGCTGGCAGATAAAACATTGTGCTATGAACTCTACTATAGACCGTTTCATCCCGGGCCCCAAAAACCAACCCCTTAAGCCATGGTACATCTTGGATACACCCATATGAAATATAATATTTTTAATTTTTAATTGATACTTTAACCCTATTTTTTTTATTATTTAAAATTATTTTTATATGAAAATCTATTTTTTCAATAAAAATCATCCATACTTAAGGTTTTATGGTGTCGTAAATGGGTAAAGCCTATTTTATACAGACTGCATAAGGTAACCCTAGTTTTTAAGTGTTATGTAAGGGTAAATGATCCACTATAAAGGGGTAATGGATTTTTCCATCAGCTATGTAAAGGAAAATCCCTTTTTTATATGCTGCATAAGGGTACTTAATGCACATTGTAAGGGTTGTACTATGTTGTGTAAGGGTAACCAAAGTGCTATGTAAGGTTAAATCAGATGATATATATAGGTAATACTAATTTTAAAATGGTTTCATAAGGGAAACCTACCACTACGTAAGGGTAACCAAAATTTCCTAAAGGTTGTGTAAGGGTAAAGAGGAGTTGTGTAAGGGTAGTTTCTACACCTTGTAAGGGTAAAACCTACATTCTAAGGGTTACATAAGGGTACATAGAAGTTTAAACAAGGTGAATAATGGTAATTCCTTACCCTTAATCAACACTTAGGAGCTATTTAAGTGTAAAACCATGTTACCCTTATGAAATTAAATTTTTTGGGAAGGAATATTTTTTAAAAACTCCCTTTTATGCTCCTTCTTTCCTAGAATGCTTCTACAACACGTTTTAATGATTTTTAAAAGAAAAAAATCATGGGAATTAATTCTCTTGAATCATTAAGGATTATAATTCCTTTATGGGGTGAAATTAAACACCCAACATTCAAGATTCGAGTAAAACACAAATTAAATGATGATATTTAATTTTTGGTTTTTAATATTGTGATCCTATACGTGGTCATTTTTTTAAATAGCTAAACCCCAGTGGACTTCTTTTTTGGTTATCCTATCAAGTTTGGGTAGTCCATAATTTCTCTTTTTAGAATTGGGGAAGCCTCCTTTGATCAATATGAACCTTTCTTCAAGTTTCAAGGCATTTAATAACCCTCACCTCTCTCCCATTTTTGGGAACAATGTTTTTGAAGAATAATTAAAGGTGGAAATTTATACTCCTTTTCTTCATTATCATCATGAGAAACAATGAATCTATTTATTCTTTTGTTACTAGAGAAATTAAATAATTTTTTTCTTAAATGATAACAATCTATAAATTATTAAAGAGGAAAAAGAATTCTTGAGAGGATAACAACCCAAAATTATCAAAGAATAATAATAAAGGATTATCACATGTATATTATTATAGAGAGATAAAATATTATCTCATGTGAAATTATAATTATTATTTGAGAAAGAAACTATTAATAACATGTTTCAGTTTTATTTTATAATTCAAAAATTATCCAAGATATATGAACTATTATCACATGCAATATTTTTTTTTGAAATAAAGTAGTTGTAATTGGTTCTAGGAAACCATGCAGTGTAGTTTTAGATGGAGAACATGTAGGCATGGTTTGAGTAACGATCCCTTGAAGAAACTTAACATTCTTAATTGAAAACTTCAAGGTAGGAAGTTCCTTACATTTTTGGGGCTGTCGTTTATAATTTTTTCCATGATATAACACTTATGTTGGCATACTTGATAGTCATACTTGATTATGATCACATGTGGATGTGTGCGTAGCCTGCGAAAACCTTATATGAAACTTGTTTCCATGAGTACTTTCATATATATTTTTTATGTTTAATTTTGATCACATATATTATATATTGATACTTTTACTCATGATGATATCACTACTGGAAATTATGGCATTTGCGACGGGGCATTTGCGTCGGGATCCTGTCGCTAATAGGCTTTTGCGATGGGGGCCCGTCGCAAATAGCCCGTCACAAAAAATTGCGTCGCAACAACAATTATTTGCGACGGGCCCGTCGCTAAAGGTATTATTTGCGACGACGATCCTACCCATCACAAATATTAGTCTGTATATTTGTAAAAACTTTTTAAAATAGTAATTGCGACGGGCCCGTCGCAATTACTTTTTAAAAAAAAATTAAAAATATTAATAAATGATTTTAATTAATATAATAATAATAATAGAATTATAATTCAAAAATAAAAAATAATAAAATATTAATAAATGATTTTAATTAATATAATAATAGAATTATAATTCACAAATAAAAATAATAAATTATTAATAAATTATTTTAATTAATATAATAATAATAGAATTATAATTCAAAAATAAAAAATAATAGAATATTAATAAATGATTTTAATTAATATAATAATATTAGAATTATAATTCATAAATAAAAAAATATTAATAAATTATTTTATTTAATATAAAAATAATAGAATTATTTTACATTCAAATATTAAAATAATTCTAATATTACAAAAAAATAATAATAAAATAATAATATTATAAAATTTTAATATATATATATATATAATTTAATATTATAAAATATAAATAATATTATTATTCATATTAATATTTTTATTTCAAAATATAATATTATTAATATTTTATAATGAGACAGAAACTATGAATAGAAAAAAAATTCATATTTTGATTTAACAAACTTTATAACATAAAAGCAAACTCTAATCTGAAGGAGGGGGGGAGGGTGGGGCGGAGGGGGGGATCTGCAGATGCTGGTGGAGGAAACTCCATCCATAAAGCATGAGTGAGTCGGTGCATGTACTCCATCTGCTCCTGATGCTACTGTTGCCACCGACTCATCTGCTCCTCGTACAGCTGCTGCTGGCATCGACGCTCCTCCTCATGCTGCTGCTGCTGCCGATGCATCTGCTCCTGCTCCTGTCGGAGACTCTCTATCAGTGCAGTCTGAGATCGCAACTGATCCTCATACTGTGTAGCAGAAGAAGATGCACGAGCTCCTCTCGAGATGGACGCTGACATCGCAGCACTGCCATAATAATCTCCGAGAGTCAGTCGAGAGCTGATACCAACTACTCGGCCCTTCTCGAAGGCATACTGGGTGGCCTGCATCCATGCCGCCTCATCAAACTGACGGCCAGTGGTCTGATCTGATGACTCGGCCTGACTCTCAGGCCGGGTCTGTGACGCTGCGGCCTCATATGACTCCTGTAGTTTCAATTTAAAATTAAAATTGTGAATATATTATATGCAGCTAATTTTTAAACTTGAAAAAAAATAATACTAACCACGATGTGACGCTGACGATCACCTCTGAGCTCCCCAGTAGCAGGATCACTATACATCTGCCGATATACGTCGTACTCCGTAATATCGGGGTGCTCGACAGCCTATAAGAATAAAAAATAAACTGTTAATTTTTATAGTTATATAAAATATTTATAAATAATGTACGTACCAGATGCTGTCTATGAGTACTGAAAGTACGACTCCCTGCTCGATGAGTCACCTCCTGTATCCCCCGATTCTGCCTCCCCACCGATGATCTCCTCTTAAAGGCCTCACTCAACCAGTGCGCACATAATCCATCCCATACATGGGATGAAATGTACTCTGGTCGGTGTACTTTACATGACTCGTCAAAATTTGACACTCATTCTTTCTTCGTGGCAGCTTTTCTTAAATTGTGCAAAAACTGACGAAAGCGATCATGCATGGCCACCTCTCATGCCTCGTGGATGGCGTCACGCATGGTATCCTTGATCGGATACCATAAACCCTACAAATAAATCAAAATATCAAGGTATAAATGAAATGATTTTCAAAATAAAATTTATTTATTTACGTACGTACCAACCAATGGCCGAACATGGCCTGCTGCACATCAATGGGAATCTGCTCCCATGTGGTCCAAGGGTGAGAGGAATAGTTGCGCAAAATAGCACTGCCCTGTCCGACTGCTATATGCGGAAAACTGTAAAAATAATAAACATTTATTATGTGAATAGATTAATGAAATCTTAGTCAAATCCACAGGTTATCACACAGGTTATCACACCTCAGTGTGCGTGGATCAAACCCAAGACGTGGACGTCGCTCGGGGACGGGGTCATGAATCATCAATCGTGCAAGACCGTGCCCCCTCTGTGTACTCCCTGGAGCGCCTGCAGGATGAGGGTCATCTACCAGCAACTCATCTGCATCGAAAGGCAGGTCAGCATCCGCCAACTCACGAAATGTCTCGTCATCCATTTGAAACAGAAAATGTTAATGTTGTTAGAAAATAATTGATAATTACTATTATATATACATATATATTAGTTATGATTGTATATAACTACCATGGAATTCTATCAGTGTTCATCTTCATCATCATCTTCATATATGTCAATGTCATCTTCATATTCCTCCTCAACATCATCGATATCTATTCGAGTTCAAGTTTCTTCATCTCTTACCATTTCAAATTCATATGTGACATCATTAACATCATCGTCATCACCGAATCTTAAATGTGGGGTGTCGTCATCGATACTCATGTCTCTTTGTAAAAAAGATTGATTTTGAGTACTCTCTTGAAAAACTTCAATTCTTTGCACATCAGTGAAAGCACATTCACTTTTACTAAACTGATTGTCTCGAATTTTGATTTTTATTATACTCCACCAATCAGTCAAGTCTCTTGATGTAGCACAGTACTTTGCGTAATAAACTTGATGTGCCTATTGAGCCAATAAGAATGGTTCATTTACTACGAGAACACTTTTACATTTAATATCGATGATTCCATGAGTCGGATGAACACGCACGCCTCTCTCTGTATCCAACCACTGACATTTGAACATGGTTATGTAATGTTGTCCAAGATAACAGAGTTCAATGATTTCATCAAGTATGCCATAAAAGTCAACTTCATTTTCTCAATGATGAGATCCTCTCAAGCTAACTCCACTGTTCATTGTTTTTTTTGATTCTCCATATGCATGTGTGTGAAATCGAAATCCATTCACCACATATGCATTATAGGTTTTAACAAGTTTGGAAGGTGGGTTACTCAATATACACAACCGTTTGTCAATTTTATCAGCATGTCGAGACACCAGAAAATTTGTGAAATAATTATCAATATAGTAAACTATACATTGAATGAGTTGCTAAAAGATAAAGAATTTATGTTACCAGTTTTTGAAACCACTGAGAGAAATTTTTCTGTCGATGTTCTTCGAGAGCAGCTGCTGTAATTTGTGGAATTTGTTTCTTGATATGATTATCATACAAACTATAAAAAACAAAGTTATTTAAAGTGACATAAATGATAGAATAAGTGATATAAACACTTACAGTACAACTGATGTCATCTCTTCACAGTTGAGTAGAACATACGTATGAGCTCTGTGATGTTCATCATCCGAAAGCCAGCGTTAATAAACTCCACCAAAACCAAGCTCTGGCTGGTTGAAAATAGATAATTGATTGTTGATTTCATCAATATTCCTCTCATTCCGTCCCATTAAATTGTGTTTTTAAGGATACTCAGATTCAAAATAATGGGAGCAGAAAAAAGATATTTCCTCTTGCAAATAAGCTTCTATAATAGATCCTTCAACAGATGCTTTGTTACATACTTTTCTTTTCAATTTTTGCATGCATCTTTCAAATGGGTACATCCATTGAAACTGTACTGGACCTCCACATTTGGCTTCATATGGCAAATTTAACATCAAATGTTCCATTGAGTCGAAGAAAGACGGCGGAAATATTTTTTCCAATTTACATATAATTACAACAACATCTTCTTCAAGTTTGCATAGAGCATCATAATCTGCTGTAGCCGCACAAATTTCCCGAAAAAAATGAGACATGTCTATTATGGAATCCCAAATCACAGAATTCAACAGACCTCTTAATCTAATGGGTAGAAGTATTTCCATTATAACATGAAAATCATGACTTTTTAATCCAGTAATATGACCATTCTTTACACATCTACCCAAATTGGAAGCACAACCATCTGGAAGTCTCAAATCTACAATCCACTAACAAAATAATAAACGGTTTTCTTTAGACAGTGTATAAGCTGCTTTTGGTTTCAGTAACCTTTCTGTTCTGACATTCTCAAACAGTTCCAGTTCTGGACGCCTGCAAATTTGGGCAAGATCTAAACGTGCATTTACATTGTCTTTTCTCTTTCCTGATGTATCCAAAACTGTATGAAACAAATTATCAAAACAGTTCTTCTCAATATGCATGACATCCAACATGTGGCGGACCAACAAATCAGACCAATATGGAAAATCCCAAAATATGCTACGTTTAATCCAATTGTGTTCTTTCCCAAAACCAGAAATTTTCTTATGGTTTATTGTAGGACCAAAAGTGATGGGAGGTAATGAAAATACAACTGATTTTAACTCCGAACCTGATAGCATTTTTGGAGGTCCATCCCTTTCAATTGTTCCTTTTCTGAAATGAGATCTGTTTCTGCAAAAAGGATGATCAGCTGGAAGAAATTTGCGATGACAGTCAAAATAAAAAGGTTTCTTTCCATGAATGAGCATAAATGCTTTGTTCTCTCCCATACAGTAAGGACATGATTTCTGACCATGTGTACTCCAGCCAGATAACATCCCATAAGCCGGGAAGTCACTAATTGTCCACATCAATGCTGCTCTCAGTATGAAATTCTGTTTCGTAGCAACATCATATGTACTGACACCAGTACTCCAAAATAAACTTAATTCATCAATCAATGGTTTCAAATAAACATCAATATTCTTCTTCGGATGTCCTGTAATTAGTAAAGTCAAAAAGATATATGGCTCCTTCATCAACATCCATGGAGGTAAATTGTACGGAGTTAAAAAAACAGGCCAACATGAATATTGACTACCATAAGATCCGAACGGACAGAAACCATCAGTGGAAAGGCCCAGTCGAACATTTCTAGCTTCTAAAGCAAAGGATGGATGCACTCTATCAAAATGTTTCCATGAATCACCATCGGCTGGATGATTCAAGCTTTTATCGGTTGAAATATTTGCTTTATGCCATGACATCATTGTCGCTGTATTCTTAGATATGAATAAATGCTGAAGTCTAGATGTAAGCGGAAAATATCTCAACTGTTTTACAGGAATCAAACCAAACTTCCCATGTTTCCCTTCTTTATATCTCAGTTTCCCACATGTGGGACAACTATCCAACGACTCATTTTCCCCAGAATATAAAATTCAGTCATTTGAACATGCATGAATCTTCTGACAAGTAAGTCCCAAATTTCGAACCAGCCTCTTACTCTCTTAGTAATTTGCAGGCAAAAAATTTCCTTCGGGTAACAGTGTTTTAAGCAAAGAAAATATATGGTCAAAACAGGTGTTTGACATTGCGTTATCTGATTTGATAGCCATAAATTTTGCAAATGCTTCTAATTTTCTCATCTTGCAGCCAGGATATAATGCATCCTCAGTAGACCTCAACAACTCATAAAATTCAGACGGTGCCAACTCAGGATCTGAAGCTACATCAACCGGAGTTTCTGTATGTTGAACAGATGAACCTGCAACATCATGTACTAAATCTTGAAACCGGGATGGATCCAGAATCAAGTTGGTATCACCTACTCTGGAACTGCGTTCACCGTGTTGATACCAAAAAACATAATCTGATTGAAAACCAAAACGCAAGAGATGTCCCCCCACTTTGTCAAATGTGTCAAACATTCTCAATGCACATTTTTCTACAAGGGCATTTTATTTTGCCTTCTGAAACAAATTATGGATTTGATGCCGCAAATGATAAAAAAGTCTCCACACCCTCTATATATACTGGATTTAAACTAGAACTGTTTGGATTTCTACGTTGATTTATCCATATGCGGTCATCTAATAATGACGTTTGACGACCTCGTTGTTCCATATTTTCCTATAAAATATAAAATCATTACTGGTTTTGAATAATTTGTTAGAAAAAACACTCAAGCAAGGATAATTATAGTCTACATCAGACACGACTGACACAAACTTTTTATTGAGATAGACCTAAAAATTGACCCTTTAAGAATTGAATATGTTGAGAATAAAGCAAAACCTATTACAAATATTGATAATTTTAATATTATATAATTTTTTTTATTATTTTAATAATACTAATATTATTTTTTCATAAATATTAATTATATAATAATAACATTATTACATTATTAGTATATTTTATTATTAATATTAAAATAATATAATTTTCTATATTATATAAAATTATCCTTTCATCTGTGTGTTTAACATTCTATCTCCACATGTAATATTTGCATTCACTTTCACCTCTCCATTGGTGAGTAGGTTGATAATTTTGGAAAAGAATGCAAATATTACATGTGGAGACAGAAAACACACAGATGAAAGGAGAATTTTATATAATATAGAAAATTATATTATTTTAATATTAATAATAAAATATACAAATAATGTAATAATGTTATTATTCCTAATTATTGGTAATTATTCCTAATTATTGGTAATTATTCCTAATTATTGGTAATTATTCCTAATTATTGGTAATTATTCCTAATTATTGGTAATTATTCCTAATTATTGGTAATTATTCCTAATTATTTTTAATTATTCCTAATTATTCTTAATTATTCCTAATTATTCTTAATTATTCCTAATTATTCTTAATTATTACTATTTATTGGTAATTATTCTTAATTATTGGTAATTATTCCTAATTATTGGTAATTGTTCTTAATTATTGGTTACTATTCCTAATTATTCCTAATTATTAGTAATTATTCCTAATTATTGGTAAATATTCCTAATTATTGGTAAATATTGACAAGTATTGGGAATTATTGGTAAATATTGACACTATTGGCAATTATTGGTAATTATTACTAATTATTACTAATTATTACTAATTATTCCTAATTATTGGTAATTATTCCTAATTATTGGTAAATATTGACAAGTATTGGGAATTATTGGTAAATATTGACACTATTGGCAATTATTGGTAATTATTACTAATTATTACTAATTATTACTAATTATTCCTAATTATTGGTAATTATTCTTAATTATTACGAATTATTACTAATTATTGGTAATTATTACTAATTATTGGTAAATATTACTAATTATTACTAATTATTACTAATTATTACTAATTATTGGTAATTATTGGTAATTATTGGTAATTATTGGTAATTATTGGTAATTATTACTAATTATCAGTAATTATTGGAAATATTACTAATTATTGGTAATTATTAGAAATTATTACTAATTATTGGTAATTATTACTAATTATTACTAATTATTACTAATTATTACTAATTATTACTAATTATTAATAATTATTAATAATTATTGGTAATTATTTGTAATTATTGGTAATTATTAGTAATTATTACTAGTTATTGGTAATTATTGTTAATTATTACTAATTTTTGGTAATTATTACTAATTATTACAAATTATTACAAATTATTACTAATTATTACTAATTATTAATAATTATTACTAATTATTACTAATTATTACTAATTATTACTAATTATTGGTAATTATGGGTAGTTATTGGTAATTATTGGTAATTATTACTAATTATTGGTAATTATTACTAATTATTACTAATTATTACTAATTATTACTAATTATTACTAATTATTACTAATTATTAATAATTATTGGTAATTACTGGTAATTATTAGTAATTATTAGTAATTATTGATAATTATTACTAAATATTGGTAATTATTACTAATTACTGGTAATTATTGGTAATTATTGGTAATTATTACCAATTATTAGTAATTATTGGTAATTATTGGTAATTATTACTAATTAATGGTAATTATTGGTAATTACTGGTAATTATTAGTAATTATTAGTAATTATTAATAATTATTACTAAATATTGGTAATTATTACTAATTATTGGTAATTATTGGTAATTATTGGTAATTATTACTAATTAATGGTAATTATTGGTAATTATTTCTAACTAATGGTAATTATTGATAATTATTTCTAATTAATGGTAATTATTGGTAATTATTACTAATTATTACTAATTATTGGTAATTATTACTAATTATTACTATTTATCGGTATTTATTACGAATTATTACTAATTATTACTAATTATTACTAATTATTGGTAATTATTGGTAATTATTGGTAATTGTTACTAATTATTACTAATTATTGTTAATTATTACTAATTATTACTAATTATTGGCAATTATTAGTAATTATTACTAATTATTGGTAATTATTTCTAATTATTACTAATTATTGGTAATTATTACTAATTATTACTAATTATTGGTAATTAGTGATAATTATTACCAATTATTACTAATTATTGGTAATTATTGGTAATTATTACTAATTATGGATAATTATTGGTAATTATTACTAATTATTGGTAATTATTGGTAATTATTACTAATTATTGGTAATTATTGGTAATTATTACTAATTATTGGTAATTATTACTAATTATTACTAATTATTGGTAATTATTACTAATTATTAATAATTATTGGTAATTATTATTAATTATTACTAGTTATTGGTAATTATTGGTAATTATTTCTAATTATTACGAATTATTGGTAATTATTACTAATTATTTCCAATTATTACTAATTATTGGTAATTATTGGTAATTATGGGTAATTATTACTAATTATGGATAATTATTGGAAATTAGTAAATTATTATTAATTATTGGTAATTATTGGTAATTATTGGTAATTATTACTAATTATGGATAATTATTGGTAATTATTACTAATTATTGGTAATTATTAGTAATTATTACGAATTATTGGTAATTATTACTAATTATTGCTAATTATTGGTAATTATTACTAATTATTGCTAATTATTGGTAATTATTGGTAATTATTACTAATTATTCCTAATTATTGGTAATTATTACTAATTATTACTATTTATTACTAATTATTGGTAGTTATTACTAATTATTGGTAATTATTACTAATTATTACTAATTATTGGTAATTATTGGTAATTATTACTAATTATTCCTAATTATTGGTATTTATTACTAATTATTAGTATTTATTCTTAATTATTAGTAATTATTACTAATTATTCCTAATTACCATTAACTATGAACAATGAATACTAATAATTTAAATTTATTAAGTAACAAAACAATCTAAACATAATTAAATTACAACTAATTAAGAATAATTCAAACTAATAAAAAATTTAAAATAAATATTAAATTAAAATGTACATAAATACCTTTAAAATTGATCTGAGGTTGATCTCTGATCGTTGTTGCAGACTTCAATATCAACTCCGGAAATAAAAATTAAACTTAAGAAACTCTGAACTCTAAAAATAGATTTTTGAGAGAAGTAGAAGATATAGTTTGAGAATGAATGGAAAAAAACGGATGGGGGTATTTATAGGTTAGCTTATTTGCGACGGGACCATTTGCGACGGGTATCCCGTCGCAAATAGTATTATTTGTGACGGTACCCGTCGCAAATACCTTAGCCCGCATTTATCACAGTCAACGGTTAAATAGTTATTTGCGACGGGACTCGTCGCAACTAATAACCTGCCGACAATCTATTTGCGACAGAGGTATATTCCCGTCGCAAATGGTTTTTACCGCCGCCGGTTATTTGCGACGGGGGGTAACCCCCGTCGCAAATAAATTTCTAACGAGACTATTTGCGATGTGATTTATCCCCGTCGCAAATAACCCGTTGCAAATACCCATTTTTCCCGTGGTGTATGTTATGATTAATTGTGTGTTCTACCCAATTATGTGTGCCTTTGGTGGTATTAATCTTGGTTCCCAAATTATATGGACTGCCATGAAATATTTATCCCTTAGATGGGGAGTACAAATGACATTTGATGATGAAAATTATGGACATAAGAATAGGGTAGTGATACAATGATACCTCATGGATTCCTTGTGATACACTCAATGCCTAGATAATTCTAAGGAGCATGTTACTCAGTGCATAGTGGATTCTGAGTAGCAAGATCACTTGATGCCTATCAGATTCCGAGAACATGACTCACTTGATGCCTAGTGGATGCAAAGTAGTAAATACACATAATAATGAGAAACATGATTATTGTACTAATGATTAGATCTTGATTACTCATGATATCTTCACTTTCCTTCTAGTGTGGAGCTGAAGTAGATACTGTCAGGGCTCATGGTGGCTTTGTTAGCACACATGTGCTCGTTTTGGATTGTTGTGTTTCTTACACATTTTTGTTTGTTTATGGTATAAACTTGTTTACATGATAATATTAGTTAAGGATGGATTGATGATGTCCTATAGAGTTTTATTACTCATACCTTGTACACAGATTTTGATGTGTGTGCAGAAATTATTTTTAGGGACCCAAGTAAAGGAAAGGGTCCCATGGATGATGGTTGAGCTTAGAAGCATGGATAAGATGACAAACCTAGATGGATTCCATAGGAGTATTTATTTATTTATTTGTCTACTACATATAATCTAGATTGTATTTCCACCTTGGGATCTCGTTTATCTATTTATTGTATGACATGTATTCCATATTTTTGTTTTCATATGTTACTATGAATATTTATTATATTGTTTATATATTTATTATTAGTGTTATTACATGATACTAAGGGTATAGTCTCCCCATTAACAAACTTAGACCTTTGATGTTAGTTGGTAGCCTCTTGAGTATAGGGAGGCATGCATGAGGTCATGTGACCCTCTGGCTCGGACCTAGTGGTTTAGGCCAGGGTGTTAAAAAATGATATCAATTAATAGTTTCTTATTTATTCTTGTATTAACCTAGGATATAGTAGAAATGAGATAACTATGTGGGACTCAAGTAGGGTAGTTTCCATGTTATTAGCTAACACATATTCAACGGATCTCCTAGTTACCGTTGATGGGATTATTGTTACTATTTTAATGAGGTATTGGGTGCGTTCATGCATCATGATTAGGAACATAGGATTAAGTTTCACACACACACACACACAAACACACATTTTTGTACTGCATAGCAGTTCTTTAATTAAATTCCATTAAATGTGCTATCTATTTAGGATAGTTTCTCTATTTTGTGATATATCTATTTTCCCTACTGTTATGATATATCTCTATTGGAATTAATTAGTTGAACTAATAATGCAGTTATAATTTAGTATGTATATGATGACTATGAATTTGGATTTTTATAGGAGTTTTATACCTTGAGTTATAGGTAGAATCATAGGGAATCATTTGTGTGATACCTTAGGCTAGTTAGGTTATAACAACTTATCTTCTAATGCTTACTTTCATATTACATAAGATGCTAACCCATTGAAGACTGATTGGACCACCAACTGATATGGGTCGGGTACTCCTGACGATCTTTTTCCACCACCTTCTGTATAGGAGGGTTGTCCAGAGCATGTTCCCACACCTACTCTAGTGGTGCATGCAGTAGGCCCACTCCATCTAGGATTCCTTCAACCGAGATCCATGGTTAACTACACCAGGTTTTTTAACTCCACCATCCTCAGCATTTCAAGGAATTAGAGTACCACAAGATATTGAGGATTGGGTAGATATAATCAAGGGTATATTCAACCTCATTGATATTCTAGTATATATAAAGGTGAATCTAGTATCATTCATGCTTCAAGGTTCCACTAGGCGTTGGTGGGGATTTATGGGACATGATGGTTGATGTGAGTTCTTAAAGACCTATTTTAAGGAGTTATTTCCCAATAAACCAAAGCTTGAATGATCATAGGAGTTATGGAGTGACATTTGGGTTCCATGATAGTTCCCATCTACTCTACTAATTTTACCGAGCCTATTTACTTTTCACCTATTCTAGCTGGGAATGAGGCTCATAAGGCCAAGAAGTTCGATATTGAACTTCATCCTGACATTAGATAGTAGGTCTAAAGATTTTACCTAACATCATACTTGGAGGTTCTATGAAAGGCATTGACCATCGAGAGAATCTTGGAGGAGGGTCAAGTAGTTATTCTTCTTCCACAATTCAGTACTCATTCAGGTGGACCTCCTATTTCTACAACGAGTACCCCTTCTGATGTAAGGAAGATGAAGGTTCGGGACATGAAGTAGGGTAGTGGTATGTAGATATAACATAGTTTAGTTTCTTCAGTTCCACCAAGAGGTGACAACAATGCTTCAACTATGGGAAGATCATTCATTAACATTGAGTCTGTATAGTACCTCAGATCCAGTGTTTGAAATGTGACATGAATGAGAATATTTAGTAGTTTTTCTTTAGATCTATGAGGCCAGGATTCCTTATAGGGTTAAAGAAGTCTCTATCAGGGAACCGGGGATCCAGCTAAAGTCCTCATCTATAATCTTAGATGATGAAGACTCAGGTGAGTTGTTCTTATTTGGGATAAGGTCATGGAGATAATTTATACCTTGTCTATATAGTTTATTAGACTCTAATATATGGAAGTGAGAAACTATCTATGTTACAAGGTACAATCTTGATCATGTCTACTTTATCTACTACCTTGTTCAATACCAGTGCTTCCCATTATTTCATATATACAAAATTAGTTTTTGTACTTGAATTACTATTCAAGTTATCTTCCGAGTTAGTCTCCCTTGATACACTATTGGGAATGAAAGTGTTATATCTCTATTGATGCCCATAGTGTCCTATAGTTGTTTCTAGTTATGGAAATCTATGGGACTTCATGATTTTAGAGTTGAAGATCTTTGATGTGATTATAAACATGGATTGGATGAACATATTTCTATCACACATTGATTTATATCAAATACAGGTTTCATTTACTTTACTAAATTGAGAGAGTTTCTTGATGACAAGAGAATGGGGATTCAGAGTAGGTAGAGTTGGTCCAGACATGAGTCAGCTCAAAATGACCACAACACAGATAGATGGATTGGATCTTTCAGAAGGATTAGTGGTATCACCCTCATATTTTCCTCTAGTTTTGGATATATAATAGTATTTATTTCTAGATAAATTCACAAGAATTTATATGGATAGAGGAGTTGAATTTGAGATAGATCTTGTGCTAAGTGCACAACCCATTTCGATGCCCCCTTATCATATGGCGTCATCCGAGCTGAAGGAGATCAAAGTGAATTTTGTGGACTTAGAGCAGAAGGGATTTATTAGGATGAGCACTTCATTATAGGGTTCACTTTTTTTTAACAAATAAGGAAGATAATAGTATTCAAATATACATTGATTACTAGAAACTGAACTAGGTGGTGATAAAGAAAAAATATCATTTTCCCAAGATCGATGAACTTTTTGATCAGTTAAAAGGAGACTGGTGGTTCTATTAGATTAATCTTCAATCAATATATCACCAAATGTGGGATAGAAAAGTGGAAAATCCAAATATAGAATTTAAGATAAGGTATGGGATATACAAGTATCTGGTGATTCCGTTCAGACTAAAAAACATGATGGAAGTGTTTATGGATCTCATGAACATGATATTCTACCCTTACCTAGAATTGTTCATTATTGTGTTCATTAATAAAATCCTCATCTACTCACTAACACTGAAACAATATGCTACACATCGTGTGATAGTCCTGATTATGCTTCAATCACATCATCTTTATGCCAATCTATTGAAATATTACTTCTAGATTCAAGAGGTTAAGGTTTTTGGGCATGTGGTATATGAGACAAGTATATCTATGGACCCATATAAAGTATAGGTAGTAATATCATTTACATGTCCCTAGAACGTGTTTGAGATCATGATATTTCTATGCTTAGAAAAATATTATTGACATTTTATCCATGGATTCTCCTAATCATCAACACCCATTATGGTGTTGATGAAGAAGAGAGAAAAGTTATAATGGTCAGACCAGTGTGAAGAGACACTTTATGAGATTATGAGGAAGTTTATTACTACTCCAGTTCCGATACTTCCTGATCATGGTATTGTTTTTGCTGTATACTATGATTAATCAAGTGTTTTTTGGGAGAAATACTTATTTAGAGGAAGAATATAACATATTATGGGTCACATCATCTATGAACCCACAAGTGGAATTACCCTACCCATGACATGAAGATGGAATCCATGGTTCACGCTTTGAAGTGTTGGTGATTCTATCTCTTTAGTGAGAGGTTTTTTTATCTATATTGACCATAAGAGCCTCCATTACATCTTTACACAACAACACCTAAACTTGTGGTAGAGGATCTGGGTGGAGTATCTATAGAAGTTTGACTTTGAGATGAAATATTCACTCGGTAAAGGTAACATCATTATATATTCTCTTATCCATAAGGTGAAAGTTGAGAAGGATCTTGGTGAGTGGCCTTCAGAGGAGTAGTAGTGCTTGATGAGGTTGTTGGATGACTGGAGGTTGGATACTTACAAATATTAGAGATCAATGACATGTGATCCATTGGTGGTATCATATTCTCTATTATACCGGGTAAAGGATAGATAGGACACTGACCTAGAGTGTGTTGTGATGCAGGAATACCTATTTATAGGTGACCCAATACCTGGGTGGTTGTTAGATGACAACGATGTGATCCTTGTGCATAAGAGAATATTATTCCCTACTTTTATTAGAGAGGATTTGATGAGAGACTTCCATACCTCTAGATGGGTGGTACATCCTAGTGTGACAATTATATACCATGACTTCAGATTATTATTCTGGTGACATGGGATGAAGATAGACATTATTGTTTTTGTTTTCTGATGCCTTAGCCGTGAGAGGGTAAAGGTGAGAAATAAAATCCTGGTGGTTTGATCCAACCACTTCCAATGCCCATGTGGAAGTGGGAGGATGTAATGATGGAATTTTTTGATGGGGTTACCTAGTACCCGATGGATTTGTGATGCTTTTTGGGTGATTATTGATCATTTGAAGAAAGTTTCTCACTTATTATTGATCTGAGAGACTCACTGAGTGATGAGCTAAGAAACCTACATTTCTGTGAGATAGTATACTTACATGGAGTTCCATTGAGAATTTTTTATAATAGGTATTCATGTTTCACATCTCACTTTTGGAAGGGATTTAAAAAATTATTTGGGACTTATCTGATATTGAGCACAACATACAATCCTCAGGCAGAAATATAGTCTGAGTGAATGATTCACATACTGGAGTATATTCTTAGAGATTATGTCCTAGAATTTGGTGGATCTTGGGATGATCACTTAGACTCGGTTGAGTTTTCATACAACAACATTTATGAGGATTTACTTCAAAAGTAACCTTACGAGGATATTTATGGGAGGCTATGTCCTTTACTACTTTGTTGGTATAAGGTAGGAGAGGTAGTGGTTACATGGCTCAATTTGGTTCAAGAGACCCCATAATGGGTAAAACTGATTCAGAAGAGGTTGATCATCACTTAGAGATGGCAATGATTATATGTAGACTAGATGATATGACCTTTGGATTTCACTATTGGTGATCGAGTTTTCTTGTGAGTGTCACCTCAGTTAGGGAACCATTATTTGTTGAAGCAGGGGAAGCTGGAACCATTATTTTTTGGAAATTTTAAGATCATCGAGTGAATTGGGATAGTGGCATACCATTTGGATCATACTTCTCATTATAGAGGTATGTATGACATGTTTTTTGTGTCACAACTTCGGAGGTACATACCTGATCTTGTGCATAC
The DNA here is from genome assembly GCA_963277665.1 of Viscum album. Taxonomy (NCBI): domain Eukaryota; kingdom Viridiplantae; phylum Streptophyta; class Magnoliopsida; order Santalales; family Viscaceae; genus Viscum; species Viscum album. The sequence goes on from OY728141.1 coordinate 1,991,221,903, forward strand.
TATAGACTCTAAGGGAATTGATTTGGAGCTAGATGAATCTTATGAGGAGATTCTAGTGAATATTTTAGATCAAAGCAATAAAGTTCTTCAAGGGAATATGGTACCACTTTTTTTGGGTTTGGCGGAAGCATGGATAGATCTAAGTGGAGATGTGGGAGTGGGAGTCTGATGTTCGAGATCAGTGGACCGAGTTATTCAAGAAAGCATGATAGAGATAATTATTAGGTATGGGAAGTCATTATAGGGGGATAATTTTAATATTATCAAATTTTAATTGACCATTTAACCCTATTTTTTATGATTTATAAGTATTTTTATGTGAAAATATATTTTTTCAATAAAAATCACCCTTACTTAAGGTTTTATGGTGTTGTGTAAGGGTAAATCCTATTTCCATTGGTTGTTTATTGGTAACCATGGTTTATAAGGGTTACATAAGCATAAATAAGCTATTTTATAATGGTAGGAGAGTTTTCTTATAACTAAATAAAGGTATCTCTCTTTATCTATATGCTGCGTAAGGGTAAATCCTTGTGTATATGCTCTTTATAAGGGTACTTAATGTGCTATGTAAGGGTAGTATAGTGTTGTGTAAGGGTAACCAGAGCACTGTATAAGGTAAATATAAGATTTCTAAAGGCTACATAAAGGTACCTCAGATACTGAGTAAGGGTAAACCTAGTTTTCTAAAGGTTGCATAATGGTAACCTACTGCTATGTAAGGGTAACCTCAATTTTCTAAAGGATGCATAAGGGTAAAGAGGATTCACGTAAGGGTTGTTCCTAAACCACATAAGGGTAACACCTAAATTCTAAGGGTTACATAAGGGTAACCCATAGTTTATATATTTTTCATTAGGGTAACTCCTTACCCTTACATGACACTTAGGAGTTGTGTATGGGAAAAACCATGTTACCGTTACATAATGACCTTTTTGGGATCATTTTTTTAAAATACTCTTTTATGATTCTTATTTACCAAAATGATTCTACAATTCATTTAAATGATTTTTTAAATCCAAAAATCATTGGAATTAATTACCATGACTCATTAAAGATTATAACACCTTTATGAGATGAAATTAATCACTCCATATTCAAGATTCAGGTAAAACGAAAACTAAATGATGATATCAAATTTGTGATTTTAAATATTAAGAGACAACACATAGTTATTTTTATGAAATATAATAACCCATGTGGCCTTCATTTTTGGTTATTCTCTTGAGTCAATGTAGTCTATAATTCTTATATTCATAACTAGTGAAGCCTCCTTCAATCAATCAGAACCTTTCTTCTGGTTTCCATGTATAAAATTACCCCCACTTCTCCCCACTTTTGGGTGTAGTGTTTTACAAGAATAATTCTAGGTGGGAATTTATATTCCTTTTCCTTATCTGTATTATGAGAGAAAATGAATCTAATTATTCATTTTCTTTCAGAGAAATTAAATAATGTTTTTCTTAAATGATAATAATCTGGAAATTATCAAAGAGTGATAAATAATTCTTGATGTGATAATAACCCAAAATTATCCAAGAATAATAATAAATTATTATCACATGCATATTATTATAGAGATATAGAATATTATCACTTGTGAAATTATAATTATTCTTTGAGAAATAAACTATTAAGAACATGTGTTTGTTTAATTTTATAATTCATAAGTTATCAAGGAGAGATAAACTATTATCACATGTGGTATTTTATATCTTTTGGAAATAAAATATTTGGAATTGGTTATTGGAATCCTTGGTGATAAGTTTTAGCCCATAAACATGTGGCCTTGGTTCAAGTGACGATTCCTTGAAAAAACTTGAAGTTTTTCATCGATGACTTTAGGGTAGGAAGTTCCTTACATTTTTGGGGATCTTGTTTACACTTTTTTCCATGATATAACACTTGTGCTGGCATACCTGATATCCATGATTGATAATGATTTCATGTGGGTATTTTTATAGCCTATGAGAACCTTATGTGATATTTTTTTTCAATGAGTATGTTTGTAGCTTGTTTTCATGTTTGATGTTGATCACATGTATTGTATGTTGCTACTTTTACTCATAATTATATCTTGTGTTTTATTTTGTGTTCTACACTGTTATGTGTACCTTTTTGGGTATTGTTCTTGGTTCCCATAGCAGGCGGACCATCATGAAATGTTTATCTCTTAGAGGGGGAGTGAACATGACATGTGACAATGGTGATTATGGACCTAAGAATAATGTAGAGTTATGAAAATGTCTCATAGATGTTTTATGATACACTCGATGCCTAATATATGATGAGAAAATAAGTGACTTGATTCTTAATAGATGTCAAGTAGTACATACTGATGATTCCAGGGAGCATGATTATTAGCCTCATGGATACTTCTTGATTACTCCTGAAATCTTTACATTCCTTTCGGTATGGAGCCAAAGTAGGTATTTACTGGGATCGTGGTGGCTTGGTTATCACATGGGTGCTCGGTTTTGTATTGTTGTGTTTCTTGTACATTAATTTTTTTTGTTTATGGAATACAGTTGTTTACATGAGCATATCTGCTAAGGATTTATAGGTGGTGTTCTACTGGGTTTTATTACTCACATCCTAGACATACATTTCAATGCACATAAATAATTTATGTTTGAGATGAGTGTGGAGATGGTGGTGGATCGGTATAGATTTTAGAGGACTTCATAGTTTTTATTCATTCATTTATCTTCTACATATACTCTTGATTTTCTTACCACATTGGGAGTCTATTTATCTATTTATTATATGGCATGTATGCCATCTTTCAGTGTCTGAATGTTACTCTAATTATTTATTATATTGTTTATTTATTTATTATTAGTGTAATGACATTATACTGAGGGTATAGTGTCCCCATTTATGGATTTAGAAACTCACTTCTAGTTAGTATCCTCTTGCATACATGAGGTGCACATGAGGTCATTTGACCCTTCAGATCAAACCCAATGGTTTGGGATGAAGTGTTCCATGCACCACTAAGGGTGATCTATGAAACTCATGGAAAACCTCCTCACACGCTACCAATGGAATAATCAACCTCCCTTGAAACATTATACAATTTTGGTCATTATCTAACCACACCTTTGGATCATCACCATGAAGAACATAGTCTCACATCACCTTGACCTATGAGTCTCCTAGTTGAGACTCCTTATACTAAAATGACAAGGAATATTGCAATGTCATCTAAAATGGGAAACCTCTACTACCATCCTCTACCACATCTAGACACATCACCGCTAACTATTTCATCACCATACAAGAATATCTATATTATCAAACAACATCACCCCATAAATTCATACTTATCTCATCATCCACAACATTTCATTTCCCTAGGGTGTAGGAGATTTTGAAGTCATAGTTCTGTAGAAACTCTCTCCAACTCCACTATTATAGATTTATATCACATTGAGAGAAAATATACATTAGGATCTTGTAATCCATAAAGACCAAAAAACATTATCCAGTAAATCAATGCTACCACAAATTCAGGGAAACACCACTACCTTCATCTCTAGATCAAGGGTGTCATAGTTACATTCATGTGGATATAACTACTGAGACCCATTGAAAATCATTACTTTTTTCTACATCATAATTCACTTTAAAAAAATATGAGAATCATCATAGAACAACACAAAAATAAATCATTCCTCTATCATTAAAAGAACTAGGTAATTAATAAACTCCTCCTTCAGGTAATCAAAAGCTTCGTGGAACTGATTATTCTAGATGAAATCTTGGACTTTCCTGGTTAGGTATATCAATAAAGCTATATCTTGAGAGAATTTGGATGAAAACTTCTGATAATAGCCCACAAGACTAAGGAAAATTCATACCTCTTCCATATTCTTGGGTAATACCTAAGAAATGACTAACATAATATTTAATGGATCCACTTATACTCTCTACCATGACACCACATGCTCAAGGAAGTGGTCCTCCCACATCCAAAACTTTCACTCGGAATAATTCCCAAAAATCTAGTGTTGTTGAAGAATATGTAGGAAAAATATAAGGTTTTTAACATGATTTTATTCTAACTATGAGTGTACATGGATGCCATCGATGAACACAACCATGAACCAATCCAAGAACTCACAAAACATGAAGTTCATGAGCCCTATGAACACAATTAGGGTGTCTTTGACACTAGAAAACATAACCATGAACTCAAAGTGACCATAATGACACCAAAAACTAGTCTTCAAGATAACTTCATCCTTAACCTCATTTGATGATATCCAAACTAAAAATCGATCTTCAAAAACTAGTTGTATCCCTTCAAATAGTAAAATAGATCATAAATCATTATGAGGGGATAAAAGTTATTAATTTTTACCTAATTCAATCACTGGTAGTTTATATATAGACTCAAACTACCATCTTCCTTTTTAGTGAATAAAATAATAGCACCCCACAAAGAAACACTTATTTGAATGAATACTTTCTATATCAGGTCATCAATTTGAATTCTTAACTCCTATAAATTTGAAGGTTCTTTATGATAAGGATTCATCAAAATAAGGGAAAAATGTGGTTCTAACTCAATCCCAAACTTGATGTCATGTAGAGGGGGAAGTATCAAAAACTTTTATTAGAAAAAACCTTATAATTTCACAACCCTAGGAATATCTATGGTTTGTGCCTCCACTAATAACTTTGGTAGCTGAGAAAGAAGAGGCCTCACATGCCAACGACCCTTATGATAGTCTCTCTTTCCAATGAACATCATACATTTTCAATCCATGTTAGATAAAATGGATCTCCTCTGATAAAAATCAACAACCATGCACATATAATAACACAAATCCATTCCAAGGATGAAATTATATGGTTGTATCTAAAGTAAGAAGAACTCCCCAACTGATTGGTGTTTCCCCATCATCATTATATATACCTAAAATACATTAAAATATAAATCACGACCTCTAATAGGTTTAGTCAATACTAGGAAAACTAGAAGTCTATCCACGTCCTATCCCAATGTAACACCTTGAGATGTTGTATTAGTTTTCTTTTAAATGAGTAATTATTTTAATGAATTTATTTAATTTTCACAAAAAAACTATTTTAGTGATGTATTTCTAAACATATATATAAAATATAACATCTATGAATTCTTATATTAATTACATAATAGTTTATATAATTAGAACAAATAGACTACAATGTACAACTCAAAAAACACCATCCCACATAGATTATAATCCTTTTAATACATGGTGAAATAATAAAACCATATTAACCTACAAGAATAGGAAAATTTTATGAATAATGATCATTTATAGTTATATCTAAGAACACTAGGGGACAATAAATGAGAAGGAACATAAAAACAACATGGCTGAAGTATGCCTATTCATAATCAACCATCAGAAGTACTGCTATGAAGATGATCATAGAGAGAATGAAAAAGGATTAAAAATATATGAATCATTTTTAGAAAGTGAAAAAGAGATGTGAGACACTAGAATCTAAAGAGAGAAAGAGGGGAAATATGACAATTAAAAAAATGATTGAAGTGAAATTAGTAGTATTTAGAGTGAAATTATTACAAAGTCTTTGTTAATAAAAATTAATATAATTTTCATAAATATATACATAAAATGTTTTCATTTAAAAATATATATTTTAAGTCATAGTAGTATTTATATAGTTAAATTTTTATGAACTTAATAAAATTAATTATTAGTAATTTGAAATTACATGATGATAAGTGTTATAAATTAATAAATATATATATTTTAATGCAATATTTAGAAATATAGATATTATGGTAGAATTAAAATATATTTGTAAGTTTATTATGTTAACATAAAGTAAAATTATATTATTAATAGTAATATAGTACCAAAAAAAGTGCATTATTTTTTAAAAAATATGTAATATAGTTTTAGAAATATAAATATTAATTAAAAATGAACATAATTAATCATAAATTCCACATGTAGATAATAATAAGAAATATAAAGGTTATGAAATAAGGTTTGTTGAAAATTATTAGAAATGGAATGAAATATATGAAAATTAAAAAAATATTATAAAAATAATGAAACTATTTAAATTTTATTTTATAACATTTATTATAACTATTATAAATTTATGATTAGACAGTAGAGTTATAATTAATAAAATTATAAGAAGATTGAATTGAAACTATACAATCAAATTATAATTTCTAAAAATTATAATTATATGGTGTATTGGTATAATATACATAATATTAGGTAATATTTAGATGGCATTATAATTAAATTAGTAATTATAATTACATTAGATCAGTAATTTATAGATAACATAATTTTTGAAATTATAATTAGTTAAGTGTATTAAAATTTTCTAAATTATAATGGATACTTATTAATAAAATATAATTTATAGAAAAAAATAGGCCATGACCTAAGGCTATCATTAAACCAATCTATGAGCCACATAAAACCCCATAGGAAAGCCGACTAAGTAGCTGGAAAGGCTGTCACATAGGTGTGAAAATGGGAGCACATAGAGGCCACACATGGACAATGAGAGTAGAACTACATCGAAGCATGGGAGAAAAGTCCATGCAGTGGTGGGGGGAAGGTCTCACCAGCAAGGGGTGACACCAGCGATAGATAAAAGACCCTCGACTCCAGTTCGACTTGTTATGAGTCGATTCCAAGGTGGGACCTCTTATTATGTAGTACTAGGATCCTAATATTTTTGATGTGATATTTTTCATCTTGGCACTATTACTATTCCTTAAAAACATAATGACAAAACAACGACCATCCAATATGACCAATTAGGGTCACATGATTTCTCTAAGTCAACATCATTTGATCGTACTAAGGGATAATGGTTTGATTTTAGCCACGTTGTCATCTTACTCCTCTTCGACTGCAAGTGTAATAGTGAATTACATGTTATATAAATACATATGTAAATGAGTAGTGTACTGAGAGGCAGTTAGTTCCCATGAACTCAAAGAGATAAGATAAAATGATAAATATACTAGAATAAAGTCTAGCTCATAGCTTGAAAATACTCTTAGGTTTCCAATAGTTTATATATATATACATGTTTGGATTGATAGGAAACACACACAATGATCTTGTAATGCACATGAACAGGATAGAACTTAAGTAATAGAAGATTAATTGATCCCTGTATGAAGGTATTCACACCTCCTTCTCTAATTCTAACATAATCTTAAATAATTACACGATAATATATTTATAAGTATATAACATAGTATGAGTGGACTATATAATGGATTTTATTCTCCCTAGGTATTCCTATAATGAAACTTCTCTACAGATTCATATACATATATACATTATAGTGAGAGAGAGAGAGAGTGGGTAAGAAGAATGACCTTAAGAGTTTCCTTCTATATGGTGTTATTCATGGAAGGAGTACAAGGTATGGGAAAAAATATTTTTTAAAATTTGATGTTTTAAAAATTTTCCAAACTGTATTTGTAAGGGAACCCATATATTTAATTATAATTTTAGGTATAAAATTCTATTTTTAAAAAATTGTAATGGAATTTTGATGTCAAAATTTATTGAATTAAATTTATATTTTCAGTTTTCTAATACCTTCATTGTAAGGGAAAAATGTTTTTAAAATATAAAATTCCATTTTCAAACAAAAATTTACTTGATTTTAATTGATTTTAATTTATTTTCTTTAAGGAGTTTATTTCTAATTTCATGCCTAAGGGAATCATTTTTTGAAAAGAAATGATAGTTTTTTAAAAAATTATCATTTTTTGTGGATAGTGTTTGAAAATTAGGGGTTTAAAAATAAAAGTCCCTTTTCTAGAGTGTTCTGTTATAAAAAAATATATTTCCAATTTTAGTTTGGTTTTAAGTATTTTTAAAGTCATAATTTCATGTGTACAAGGATTATGTTATAGTAATATTCAATTTTCAAAATTTATTTTAAGGAATTTAAAATCATAATTTTATGTGTTACCCTATTTTCTTATTTATCATTTTATGTGATAAATATTTTTATTAAAACATGTTTTCTTCTAAAATAAATATTTTTTCATAATTATCTATTTTTGATGGATGATATAAGTATTATATAACCAAGCATTATTTTATTCTGATTGACATTCCATGTATGATAGAAAATTATCTCTTATTTTAAAATTAAATTTCGTTGCCTTTAATTCTAAAATGAAACATATATAAGAATATATATATATATATATAAGTGTTTATATATATAAATTTAACCATGGTTATTATTTGAAAATAAGTTTTTGAGGGAAAACTAGTGAAAAAAATAAAATAGGAAAGATATATAATGTTTTATAAAATTTGGCACTTAGACTTTGTAAATAAGTGGAGGAATGATGAGTGAACCTAAAACTCAAGGGACTTTTCCCATAATATGATGTGTATGAACTATTATCCCATAAATTTTCAAGTTTCCTCAAAGTTTTGTTTTCTAATATTGTTAAGTGTTTTTTCTAAAAAATCACTAAATTATTTTTAATAAGAAATAATTTTTAAGTATTCTAATAGTTAATAATATTTTATTTGTAAGTTATTTATTAATTTTATTCATGTATTGGTTTTTAAGATATGTGGTTTTATTAATTTAAAGTGATTCTAAAAAAATGTTCATGAAATTTATGTTCCTTTTGAAAACTCTATGAATTTTAAGGGAAAATTTAATTTTAAGTTTAAAAAATGTTTTATTTTAAACGAAGTTCTCAATTTTTGAAGGGATTTTTTTCAAAAAAAGTTTTATAGTATTTTTGAAAAAAAATGAAAAATATATTTGAAGACCTATTACTGAGTTTTTTTCTCACCCCAAGTTTTAAAATGTTTTTCATAGGGATACTAATGAGTAGAAGCAATTTTGGAGTCAATACATGATTATTTGTTTTAGTCAGATCGAAGCTGGAATTGTCATAGAAGTATTTATATTTAAAAAAGTATATTTTAGCGAGATAGTTTTTGTTTAAAATATCCAGATATTTGAAATATATAGACATAAAATATTCTAAAAATTAAAGACTATATATTTCTTATGATGTTAAATATTTTATTCAGAAAAAAATATACAACATATTTTTTAGTACCAGATCCTAGATCATTGGTCTAGGGAATATCAGTTGGTATCAAAATAAATTTTTATACAAATTTGGAGATTAATATGTCAAGGATAATTTAAGAGTTAAAAACATTATTTTAAAATTTAGGGTGATTGGATTTTTTGGAGAATGTTAAGCTTAGAGACCTTGCGATCTAGGGAAGATGGTTTAAAAAATAGTGGTCTTTACTATACTCTAAGAGAATCATAATTTGGAAAAAGTGTTATTTATTTTTAACTTAAGTGGGAGAAAGATTTATCATAACAAATTCTATTATACAAAAATGAAAAATTAAGGTTTTAATCAAATATGGAAGGAGGAGTATCTTGAATGAATCTTCTATCTCTTCTAGATGACATACGTTCAATTATTATTACAAAGACCTACTTCCACAATACAAAACCCTTTTCCAAACCCAAACTTACTTGCAAGAAGTTATATAATATATCAACTACCTCCTTTATACTTCAAAATCATAATAGTTTATGGACTATTTTTGAACAAATCCAAAACTCCCAATTCTTTTGTTTCTCACTACAAGGGAGGTATCATCAGGATATTTTTAGAGGTTTAAATATGATACAAGATTTTAAAGAATGTGGTGACTTCAAAATGAAAAAAAGAGGGTAACCATTGTACAAACTATATGTACCTAGTTTTAACATATTTCCTTTTCAAAAACATACCAGTATGCTGTGAGGACCATTAACTAAAAGCTTTAAAAAAGACTCAGTGAGTTTGTGCCATAAAAATCAAACCTTTATGGTGTCTTGCAACTACATGTTAGAAATGAAATATTACTAAAATTTTAATGTGACCAACATTAATATGATATGAAATTTTTTATATGTCTTTGGACAAAGGAAGCACCAAATCTTGGAAAATCTCTGAAGCATTGCTACACTGTAATAACTGAGACCCTACTTTAGTAGGTAAACACCATATCTTGAACTACCACATGATGCACACTCTAAAATAATTTATTCATAAGTATATTTAAAAGTTTAATTTTGAAATTTTATAATTTTTTTTTTCAAAAAAAAACTTTATTTTTGAATTCATCATAAATATAATAGCTTAAGATGAATTTTTAGGATTTTTCTAGAAAACAAGTTTTATATGTGAAAATGTTAAAATTAATATGCCCTACACATATTAATTTTATTTGATAAAATGGAATTTATATTTAGAATCGGTATGTATAAATTATGTAACTATTCTGATATTATTTTTAGTCATAAAAAATTAATTAATTAGGATAAAGAATAATTACCATCAAAAAAGTAAAATGGTTGTTTTCATAGAATTGATTTTTATCTAAATAAATTAGATTAATATATATTAAAATATGACTCTAATATGATGTTTAAACACATAAAAAAATATTTAAATAATAATTAAATTATTAATTAATAGTAAATAAGAATAAATAAAAGTTAATATACAATAATAATTTTTTCTATAAAAATAGTTTTTCCTATATCTTATGTTTTAATTTAAAGAAATTTTTCTAAAATTTAGAAATTGAATTAGGTTAAATAGATCCAAAATTTAGATTCAATACATTAAAATTTGGTAACAAGGGTTATATTATATTTTTAGTAATAAAATAATTACCACGGTTAATTTTTAATCTAGATTAATAAGGGTAAAATGAATAAATGAGGTATCATAAATTTTTAATAATTAGAAGGTCACATAAAACTTCTAGAAAGACTTTTTAGGAATGAAAGACACACCCACATGTCTCACCTACCATTTCTATACCTAATTCACCTAACTCATCAAACCCACCTAACACCCGTGTGATTCAATTCATACCCCTTGCCTAAATTTAGTTTCTGTGAAAAAGCCTCTCTCTTTTACCTATAAAAGGGACCTCTCACCACCCATTAAATACCAATATAAAAATTCAGTTTCCTCATTAAAATATACCCTATTTTATTCCCCTATCATACTCTTTCACTATTATAATATTTTGGTCCTATGATATTAGCCTGAGCTTTTTCTTTCCAAGGAACCCTCCAAGAGAAACCCAAAGTTCTCAATGTAAGTTCAATATTTTTGCTAATATATTTTTATTTTATCTTTCCATATCAAATTTATTTTTCCTAATATTATATGATTAATTCAGTATTTATAATATACTAATTTTTTTTATAATGTGGAAATAAACACTAACCACCCTTTCCCTTTCCCTTAATAAAAATAAAACCATTATTCTTGCATTGTGTGGACTACTACCTCCATGATGAAACATGTTTCATTTTCCTTCACTTCCTTAAAAATATGGATATAAGTATGGGATAAAAGGATACAAATTATGTTTATGATAAAATTAAGGTTCTTATATGACAAATTTTATAACCTATTAATGATATGGTCAACAAATGATCATCATTTAAAACAAGCATACTAAGAGGATAATATTTTATTGAAATTGTGTAATATTTTCATATCCATTAATTATCCTTTTAATTAATTACAATTATAATATATAACAATAATAAACACTGAATAATATCATTATGAGTTTTTTATAATGACATTACAACAAAATCGCCTCATAATACTATGAATTTATATAATTAATGACTATGGGAACACCATTACTTGTATAATATGATATAAATATATAAATAATGATTTTTTTTATTTTGTTTTGGAAATTTTATATATATATATATATATTCAATTCATTAATTAATAAACACACTTCCATCATCAAGAATCACTCAAACATGTTTATTATCGATTTCATCTTCAATGATAAAGACTAAACACTCATAAAAGGAATTTGGAACATCATAAATAATTATAAATCATCTCTATTAGTAGATTTAATGATCTAGTAATTATGAAATTTTGAAGAAGAATGGATAAGGACATTGCTATTATGAAACTAATATAAATGATCAAAACTCTAAACACTTGATGTAGAAAATTGGTAGAATTCATATATAGAATGAATATTGATGAAGTTTATAAATGAAAATGGATATGATTATGGTTATAAATTAAGTTTTTTAAATATAAATGTTTTTTTATACAGGAGTTTAAAGTATATTCATGGAATTTAGGACAAGAGGTAAGGGTTTTCCATCTCAATTCCTCTCTCTAGACAAGTTTTTTATTATGCACCTAATTTTTCTTATGTGGTTTATATACTACATATTTGGAATTCTATATTATGAAATGTATTTATTTATGGTATTTAAAGATAAATTTAAATACCTCTATTTTAAGGAGTTTTTTTTGAATTTATACCCAACAAATAAGTGGTATTTTTTACATCTCAATTTTCATTATTTTGGACTCATATTATATTCACCACATATTTATTTTTGTGTGGTTATCACATTACCATGGAATAATTTTACCATATTAATTTGGTAATTTAAGGGATTTAAAATTCTATATTTTTATACCTCCATCATATTTTTTATTTAAGAGTTAATAAATACACTATAAAACTCAATATTTTCCATTGTGTAAAAACTATCCTATGTTTTGTTAAATTAAAAGTGTGTGTATTTTACTAGAAAATAAATCCTATATGGATACTAGAAAGTGGATATAAATATGGAGTAGATAAAACTAGGGGTAATCACCCCAAAAAGGTTTGTTTGATCATTGACTCAATCATCAATCTTGTAACACCCCAAGATTCCATGGTACGTTTCCCTTTGAATTATTCAATAGCTTGCATTGTACGCAACTTCGAGATTCTAACACACCGTGACCAATCAAAATAGCCGTTATGAATAGTAATACCCACTTTTTGAAATTTTATAAATTTTATATTTCAAAATTGACTTCATTTTTGGATTCGGAATATCAAAATTATCTTAGGGTGAATTTTTGGTATTTTTCTGAAAACCTTCAATTTTTGATGAATAGTGAAAAACACTGAGTTATTGGTTAAAACCAAAATTTTTAATTAATTAATTAATTATTTTATTTAAATTTATTTTAGGTCAAAATAGATACATAATACCTATATAAGTTCAATGTAATTCATTGGAGTCAGCTTATAATAATTTTAGATATATAAAATATTTATTGAACTTTTCACTGTCTTTTACCCATCTCCTAGGAGAATTTGCAAATTCACATAAAACTTAATTATATCACTTCTGTGAGTGGAATTTCGAAAATCCGAGAGACACGATTAATATCAAGGATTAAAATGTGATTCAATAAGAAAAAAATAATTTTTGGTGAATAGTAACTTTTTACTATTATTTACCACGGTTAAAAGTAAATAGGGTAATTAAGGGTAAAAATGATATTAATATTACCCTAACACATGTCCTAATTCTATTGGACAAGTTTATCTCGACCAAAAACAATCTTAGGAATAAAATATTATCATTTAGGTCCAATTGGATTAGATTAGGACATTTATTATTATTTAATTCAAAGAAGAGTTAAAAGAGTTAAAATCAAAGTTTAATAACTAAATCATTTTTAATATAGCGTTATACATTAGATAAATTCGATTATAAATATTAATTAGAAAGATAAAAATATTTCCTATATAATGGTATTTTATTTATAATTTTTATACATTAAATAATTTAATATATTTATGACATAATGATGATGCAGTAATTACCATATTAATGAAAGATTAAGATAATTGATATTATAAATACCCAAATAAATGTAATTTAAGACTTTTTATGAATTAAAAAAAATTTCTAGGTTAATATGACATATTAGGATTGGATATATGAATTTTTTTCGAAGTAATAATGCTGTTATGAATTTATCAAAAACAAAATACCCAATAGTGTCAAAATTGACATAAAAGAGTTTTTAAAACAAATATTATATTATTAATTGATATTCTATTCCTAAAAATCTAAGGTTCGGCCAAAGGACTTATATCATGATAGGTGTATCATTAATGGACCACTTGGGGGTCAATTGGAAGTTTATAGTAAGTTTATTAACCATATAATATAAAAATACAAAGTGACATGGTAAATGTCAAACTAATTAACTAAGAGTTAAAACTAAAAGATAAGGTTAATAAAGTGACACAAACCTGTCTAAAACCTATTGGTTGAGTTGTTTGCGACCCATCCCCACCTTATATTTTAAATAATCCTATTTGGAGCCATTATAAACCTAATATGAATTTATTATAAAATAATATTTTAAGTTTTTCCTAAGGTGCCCCTCACCCCTCTTATAAAAGGGCACTCCCCCTTCACTCTAATTCACACCTTCTAAGCCATTTGGATCAGTAAAAACCTACCCAAATAACCTATAAACTATCCTAAATTAAACCCAAAGGCCTTAGTTTGATCAGAAATCCAACCTAAGGAGCCTTTTTGATCAAATCAAAATGAAGAATCCGAAGAACATATAATGATTTCACCACCCTCTTTCAAGTTCCTTTCTTCTTCCACTTCCTTTTTCTTTTTTGTTTCCATTATAAAATAATAAATCCAGTATATTCTATATACTGTGATGTTATTATAATTATAGTACAACCAAATTCATTATTCTATCCACCCTTTGAATGACATGTCACCATACGTACGTACGTACGACTTACCGTCTCCACGTCGTGGTATAATTGTTACTCAATACATTATTATTTGGGTGGGTATAATAATGATGTGTATTTTATGTAAATAATAAATATAACATGATAAGGATTCTGTATATATGATATAACATCCAATTATATATTATTTTAATATCAAAGGAATGATATTTTTGCTCGTGCGTACGTACGGATTACCGTCTCCACGACGCGATGAGATTCATTTCCAAGTTCACAATTCATCGACGATTATAAAAATATATATTACTAATAAGTATGTAATATATGACATAATAATTCTACTGAAGATATATATATTTATATATATAAGTATTTATTTACTTACGTATATCTTATTCACTTACTTCCATTCAATACTGTATGAAAACAGAAACAACGTTTATGCGTACGTATGGACTACCGTCTACATAAACGGTGTTTTCCATTTAATATATACGTCTATTATAAATATTTATATTCTAAATATATATGATATATAAATCATGTTTTATATTCTGGAAGTATTTAAATCATGATCTAAGTGATACAATTAAGAGTAACAAGTTAAAACACGTACGATAAAGAAAGCGATTATTACCCAAAATATTAATATAACTTGAAAATTATTATTAAATGGAAAGTATAAAGTCATAAATGAATAATGTATGATATCATAAATATTAATATGGTTCTGTTATAATTTAATAACATAATATAGTCTTTATACAGGAGGTTAAACGTACCCTCAACTAAAGAAAAGTGCAAGGTTAGGGGTTTTCATCTCACTCCTTATTCCCGTGAGATTCATGCCATATTTCCACTATTACCTTTTGTGTGGTGTATGTACTGCCCATAATTGTATTATTTGTGTAATACACTTTAATTTATGTTTATTTACATATTCATTGTATGATACCTCTTTCATGGGGTGTATGTTTCGTAAGTTACCAAATTGGTAAGGGTTAATTTCACAATCTCTTTATTATATGAGGTTGTTTTTATGTAAGTTTCTACTGGGACATATTTACTATCCATGTCCATGTTTTATGAAAGAGTTTTCAAAGGGATCCTTTTAAGGGATTTTTTTTTACTGAAACACCATTTCAAATGTTTTAAATATTTATTCTTCTAAATCTTTCTCATTAATGTCCATGTCTTCAAAATGGTTTTTAAGGATTTATTTATATGGACATGAATGTTTTTAAAATGTTAATTCCTTTCAAAAGTTTCAAAGTGGAATGGGAAATTTTTATTCAAAAATGTATTTAAATGTCTTCTTTTCTAAATTTTATGGATTTTAAATGTTTTCAAGAAAAATGGATATTTCTCTCAAAGAGTTTTAGAAATCATTTTCATCTATGTCAACATCCTTTGGTGGATTTTAAACTTGTTTGAAGATGATTTATTATGATACAAATCTTCCATATTGTATTGAAGGTTTTGTGATATGGTTGACTGTGGATGTGTTATTTTTATACCATTCATGGTTTATGGAGAAAGTATTGACATTTCGTATTCTAGTTTTAATACGAATGTTTATGTTATAACCTTTTCGTATGAGGAATGAATTCGACTTAGTAAGTGATGGGTGGAGCCCGCTATAGCTTCTCGATGCATCAATAGGTCTCATGAGACAAACTAGTGTCTTGGCACAAGGCCTTGATAAAATCTTATTTGTAGTCTTGGCACAAGGCCTTGACTATGTGGTTATGATATTCTGGAATTATGCATTCCATCATTATGAAAGTGGTTAGTGATATTTCATGTGATTATTCGACTAGTAGAATATCCATGTGAACAAGTAAATGGCATTAATTCATTTTATTTTAGCCATATTATTCTAATGTTCAAGTTTAAAAGGCTTTGGTTTTAGTTATACATTTCCTTAAATGTTTATGCTTATTTATGAAGGTTTCTACTATATTGTTATCCTTACTGAGCATCTGAACTCACCCCTTTCTATGTTTTATTTTTCTCAGGATTCCAAGAAGTATATGTGATTGATATGCAGGGTTAATCCAAGGGAATAATGATGTTCGTGAAGGATTATTTATGTTGTTTTGTATGTTATGAAGTGTAATGTAACATTAATGTATGTAATCTATTTTCTAAGACTGCTAAACTGATCGGTCCTTCGGGACTTGATTCCTTGTAATCATGCCAATGTATTAAAATAATGCACCGACTCTGGGTAACTGGGGTCGGGGCATTGCAGTTGGTATCATAGGAAGTTTAGTAATAACCTAAGAAGCTAGATTTAGATAAACTCTGATTAGAGAACATAGCCCTAAGATAAACTTTGAAGATTAATATAGAATAACTTCCTAGAATTTTGATACTGTAGAGATTTTGTGAGTTTTCTGAGCAATAAATCCTTGTCTGGATATGAGCAGGTAGAGGTGGCTCTGACATAGATGTACCTAGGGGTAAAACCCAAAAACACCGCTTTGAGCTAGACTCGAATGAGAACTGGTGCACAACAATGGGCCTTACTGCACTCTTGGTTACGACACTCCCGAGGGATATACTTAGGATAATTCTCATTTTATTTACAAACCATTATGAAGGGTTTATGAGTATATACTTCCTCAAAGAAGACATTTTTATGATTATGGATTATATCCATAAACTATTTAATTTATTTTAGGTTTTTTAAAATTTTGGGATTAGGTATTGATATTCATAAACTAATATAGTGTATGCCATTGTTTAGAAATGACACTCAGTAGAAGGAATGAGAACTCCAGCAATACGCATGATCCCAAGAGTAAGAAATATCATATCTTTCAAGGTCTTAAGCCAGAATTTATAAGAGAAATAGTCTCCCATGTATTATCATTATATGAAGAAATAGTATCATGTTTTGATAAGATAAGTAAAGAATTCTTGGAGTCCTATGGCTTTGAAGGGAAGCCAGAGAAGTAAAGGATGGTAGAGATAAGGATAGATAAAGTGAAGAAGGTAAAGAAGGTTTTTCCCATATGTGATAACTATGGAAAGAATCACCTTGGAAAATACTTGAAGGGAATGTGAGTATGTTATAAGTATGGAGAAAAAGGACACCAAGTACGTGACTGAAAGGGTAAGAAAAGGGTTTCAAATGTACAATGCTTCATCTGCAAGGAGTTTGGACACTACATGAACCAATGCCCCAGTCATCAGACTATGCCGTAAATGATGCTATTGGATAATAATCAAGTTATGATACTACCACATATGAAGAGGAATGACTAGTGTTCTTATATTGTTATTTTGGAATTATTTCATTGAAGTGTTGTATCAATGATGCACTAGAAATAAATAAGGATTGTATTGCAGTACTATTTCATTGAGGATTTGAGATTTTATGTTACTAAGAAAAGTGACTCTACAGAGAGTTAAACTTTTTAGAAATTACATGGTTGAAGGAGAGATAAAACTTAATATGGTCCTAATATTGAGGTACTGATTTTGGAATAAGATATGGTTGATTTGGGTAAATTATATTGGATATTCTTGAATACCTTGAAACTGATTAAAGATTTGTATATTCCATCATTGTTGGAGTTTACAACATTTTTGGATGGATGAAGTATATCCAGTATTCTATAAGGAATAAGGGAGCATGAATGTAATCAATAAGGTTTTATGGTAATTCAGTATGTTTCAGTGTTTTAAAAGAATACATGATGAAGGTATTCACATGCTATTACGGGGTAAAAAGGATCTACATTATGTTTACCTTTCATATAAATTTTATACGGAGAGTTTACAGAAGTATTTTGGATAAGTATAAAGGTTGGAATGGATTATATTTTACATTGGATACTATTGTTAAAGTTATTTTTGGATATTTATAAAAAGGACAACACGCAGACCGTGTGACAACCCATCGCGTCGGACGAAGCTGCGGGAATCGAACCCACAAACATAGTGAAATTGGGATTTATTGCCTACCACTAGACTACGTGAAGTCCCTGGAGTGTATAATGTAGTTTTATTTTTTTTAAAAGTTCGGATAGATGAATTATAAATTTATTTTTGGAACCCGATACGGTTAGGATAAATAGAATATTTTTGAGTTCTATTAACTTTTGGAGTGAAAGATGGGTTTGTGGTAAAAATTTATTAAAGAATGAAAATCTACATGACAAGTAAGTATATTTCCTTACATTATTAGTAAATATCCTAAATAAATTCCTCAACTTTATGAAAGTAACTAAAAACAAAAATGTTTTCGGTTAACTTTTCCTACTAGGGAATCAAACACCGTTTAACCAATCACAAGTTTGTGATTTTCTTGTAGTTAACTTTATTCTAATCCTGTTTTCTACAAATCTCCATCAGACCTTGATTATTTGTTTCTCCTCCATATCCATGTTTTCATAGAATCCTAGTATGGGCTATCTCGGGTGACCTTTGTACTTCTCTTTCTTTCTTTTAAAGTTATATTTTTATTAACCCTATTTCTGATATGGGTTTTCCACAAATGTATTTTCTATTTTCAACCTTTTATTTTCGAAGAACATTTTCAAATTGTGAGGACACAATTTATTGAAGTAGGGGAGAATGTAACACCCCAAGCTTCCACGGTATGTTTCCCTTTGAATAATGCAATAGCTTGCATTGTACGCAACTTCGAGATTCTAACACACCGTGACCAATCAAAATAGCTGTTATGAATATTAATATCCACTTTTTAAAATTTTATAAATTTTGTCTTTCAAAATTGACTTCATTTTTGGATTCGTAATATCAAAATTAGCTTAGGGTAAATTTTTGGTATTTTTCTGAAAACCTTCAATTTTTGATGAATAGTGAAAAACACTAAGTTATTGGTCAAAACTGACTTTTTTATTTAATTAATTAATTATTTGATTTAAATTTATTTTAGGTCAAAATATATACATAATACCTATATAAGTTCAATGTAATTCATTGGAGTCATTTTATAATAATTTTAGATATATAAAATATTTATTGAACTTTTCACTGTCTTTTACCCATCTCCTAGGAGAATTTGCAAATTCACATAAAACTTAATTTTACTGCTATTGTGATTGGAATTTCAAAAATCTGAGAGACACAGTTAATATCAAGGAGTAAAATGTGGTTCAATAAGATAAAAATAATTTTTTGTGAATAGTAACTTTTTACTATTATTTACCACGGTTAAAAGTAAATAGGGTAATTAAGGGTAAAAATGATATTAATATTAGCATAAAACATGTCATAATTTTATTGGAAAAGTGTATCTCGACAACAAAAAACCTTAGGAATAAAATATTATCATTTATGTCCACTTGGATTAGATTAGGAAATTTATTATTATTTAATTCAAAGAAGAGTTAAAAGAGTTAAAATCAAAGTTTAATAACTAAATAATTTTTAATATAGGTTTATACATAAGATAAATTCGATTATAAATATTAATTAGAAAGATAATAATATTTCCCACATAATGGTATTTTATTTATAATTTTTAGACATTAAATAATTTAATATATTTATGACATAATGATGATGCAGTAATTACCGTATTAATGAAAGAATAAGATAATTGATATTATAAATACCCAAATAAATGTAATTTGAAACTTTTTATGAATTAAAATAATTTTATAGGTTAATATGACATATTAGGATTGGTTATATGAATTTTTTTTGAAGTAATAATGTTGTTTTGAATTTATCAAAAACAAAATACCCAATAGTGTCAAAATTGACATAAAAGAGTTTTTAAAACAAATATTATATTATTAACTGATATTATATTCCTAAAAATATAAGGTTCGGCCAAAGGACTTATATCATGATAGGTGTATCATTAATGGACTACTTGGGGGTCGATTGGAAGTTTATAGTAAGTTTATTAACCATATAATATAAAAATACAAAGTGACATGGTAAATGTCAAACTAATTAACTAAGAGTTAAAACTAAAAGATAAGGTTAATAAAGTGACCCAAACCTGTCTAAAACCTATTGTTTGAGTTGTTTTCGATCCATCCCCACCTTAGAATTTGAATAATATACTTTTTATCCATTAGAAACCGAATATGAATTTATTATAAAATAATATTTTAAGTTTTTCCTAAGGTGCCCCTCACCCCTCTTATAAAAGGGCACTCCCCCTTCACTCTAATTCACACATTCTAAGCCATTTTTCTCAGAAAAACCCTACCCAAATACCATATCAACTATCCTCCATTAAACCTAGAGGCCTTAGTTTGATCATAAAACCAACCTAATGATCCCTTTTGATCAAATCAAAAAGAAGAACCCGAAGAAGAGGTAATGATTTCACCACCCTCTTTCAAGTTCCTTTCTTCTTCCACTTCCTATTTCTTTGTTGTTTCCATTATAAAATAATAAATACAGTATATTCTATATAATTTGATGTTATTATAATTATGGTACAACTAAATTAATTATTATATCCACCCTTTGAATGACATGTCACCATACGTGCGTACGTATGGCTTACCGTCTCCACGTCGTGGTGTAATTGTTATTCAATACATTATTATTTGGGTGGGTATAATAATGATGTGTATTTGATGTAAATAATAAATATAACATGATAAGGATTCTGTATATATGATATAACATCCAATTATATATTATTTTAATATCAAAATAATGATATTTTCGCTTGTGCGTACGTATGGATTACCGTCTCCACGACACGATGAGATTCATTTCCAAGTTCACAATTCATCGACAATTATAAAAATATATATTACTAATAAGTATGTAATATATGACATAATAATTCTACTGGAGATATATATATTTATATATATAAGTATTTATGTACTTACATATATCTTCTTCACTTACTTATGTTCAATACTATATGAAAACGGAAACAACATTTATGCGTACGTACGGACTACCATCTCCATAAACAGTGTTTTCCATTTCATATATATGTATATTATACATATTTATATTCCAAATATATATGATATATAAATCATGTTTTATATTCTGGAAGTATTTAAATCATGATCTAGGTGATACAATCAAGAGTAACAAGTTAAAACACGTACGATAAAGAAAACGATTATTACCTGAAATATTAATATAACATGGAAATTATTATTAGATAGGTAGTATAAAGTCATAAATGAATAATTTATGATATCATAAATATTAATATGGTTATGGTATAATTTAATAACATACTATATTCTTCATACATGAGGTTAAACGTACCCTCAACTAAAGAAAAGTGCAAGGTAAGGGGTTTTCATCTCACTCCTTATTCCCGTGAGATTCATGCCATATTGCCACTATTACCTTTTGTGTGGTGTATATACTGCCCATAATTGTATTATTTGGGTAATAAACTTTAATTTATGTGTATTTATATATTAATTTTATGATACCCCTTTCATGGGGTGTATGTTTTGTAAGTTACCAAATTGGTAAGGATTAATTTCACAATCTCTTTATTATCTGAGGTTGTTTTTATGTAAGTATCTACTAGGACATATTTACTATCCATGTCCATGTTTTATGAAATAGTTTTAAAAGGGATTCTTTTAAGGGATTTTTTTTACTGAAACATCATTTCAAATGTTTTAAATATTTATTCTTCTAAATCTTTCTCATTAATGTCCATGTCTTCAAAATGATTTTTAAGGATTTATTTATATGGACATAAATGTTTTTAAAATGTTAATTCCTTTCAAAAGTTTCAAAGTGGTATGGAAAATTTGATTCAAAAATGTCTTTAAATGTCTTCTTTTCTAAATTGTGTGACTTTTAAATATTTTCAATAAAAATGGATATTTCTCTCAAAGAGTTTTACAAATCATTTTCATCTATGTCAACATCCTTTGATGGATTTTAAACTTGTTTGAAGATGATTTATTATGATACAAATCTTCCATATTGTATTGAAGGTTTTGTGATATGTTTGACTGTGGATGTGTTATTTTTATAACATTCATGGTTTATGGATAAATTATTGACATTTCATATGCTAGTTTTAATACGAATGTTTATGTTATAACCTTTTCGTATGAGGAATGCATTGGACTTAGTAAGTGACGGGTGGATCCTGCTATAGCTCATCGATGCATCGATAGGTCTCATGAGACAAACTATTGTCTTGGCACAAGGCCTTGACAAAATATTATTTGTAGTCTTGGCACAAGGCCTTGACTATGTGGTTATGATAGTCTGGCATTATGTATTCCATCATTATGAAAGTGGTTAGTGATATTGAATGTGATTATTCGATTAGTAGAATATCCATGTGAACATGTAAATGGAATTACTTCATTTTATATTTTCCATATTATTTTTTTGTTCAAGTTTAAAAGTCTTTTGTTTTAGTTATACATTGCCTTAAATGTTTATGCTTATTTATGAAGGTTTCCATTGTATTGTTATCCTTATTGAGCATCTGAGATCACCCCTTTCTATGTTTTATTTTTCCCAGGATTCCAAGAAGTGTATTGTGATTGATATGCAGGGTTAATCCAAGGGAATAATGACATTCGTGAAGGATTATTTATGTTGTTTTGTATGTTATGAAGTGTAATGTAACATTAATGTATGTAATCTATTTTCCAAGACTGCTAAACTAATCGGTCCTTCGAGGATTGATTCCTTGTAATCAAGCCAATGTATTAAAATAATGCACTGACTTTGGGTAACTGGGTTCAGGGCGTTACAACTCTGATGCACGATGAATGAGATTAAAACTGCACACTCAGCTAGACATCTCAGGGGATATGTTTTAGAATATCCACATGCTCTTTATGAACCATGATGGAGGATTTTCCCAACCATTTTTTTCTCTCTTACCAATACAATCTATTCAAATCCTATTACTATATTCCATGGATAACCCATCACATTAAAAGTACCATCACTATAATATTTCTTTTATAAGGGTACTTAATGTTACTTTGATGATATCACATGGAATCTAAGTCTATTAAGGGATGTTCTCCTATAAATCCACATTATTCTATTGATTGGGGAAGTATTTTATTTCTGTATTTCTCATTATATGGATAGCCATGTTATTATTTATCCAAGAGGTTCCTTATGTTATGTTATGAAAGGTATCGATGAATCTTATGGTGAATGTATTGGAATTAATTAGGTGATGAGTAGGGTCCAAAATTATATATCCCCTCGATTGATTGATAGGTCTCATGAGACAAAATAGGTTGGGTTTTGGTCTATGCCTCTTCCCATAACATGATAGTGTCTTAGAACAAGGCCTTGATAACATGTTGTGATGTCCAACATTATGAATTACATCAATATGAGATCATTTATTATTGTTATCCATGTTTCATTTATTTTCATGGATATAACATGCTCTCAGTTTTAGTTGATTAGAGCTTCACATTGTTCATTTATTCTCACTATATCAATTATACCATGCTTATGTTATGAGATATTTTGTTGTATTCCACTCTTTACTAATCATCTAGGCGCACCCTTATTTGTTTTCCTTTCCCCAAGAAATCTATAGGAGGTATATGTATAATTTTTAGGGATAAGATGGAAGTGATAATAATGTTCTCACTACATTTTCATGTTGTATTTTATGTTTACAAATGTAATTTATGTATGTATCTAGTATTCCAAGACTACTAAGCTATTTATACAATGGTAACTCTTTTATTTTTTACCAATAATGTAATATAACTACTAGATATAGGTTTTTGGAATTCAGAATGTTACAGTTGGTATCATAAGAAGTTTAGTAGTAACCTTGGGGACTAGATTTAGAATAACCTAGTTAGATAGCCCAAGCATGATGAAAAAACCTCAATATTTCTAAGGAATACTCTAGAAAACATAAAAAGAATTTTATTTTTCAATTAAATATCACAAGCTGATTATGTATATTCCATTTTATAAATATGGTGACTAATAAGTGGAATGAGAACCATATCAACACCCATAGTAAATGTAGGGATACTCCCATTAATATGTTAATAAATATATTGTTGAGGATAATTAGTTCATAACCATATTAGGGTAGTTAACCCAGGTTATGAAAAATAACCCCACTCACATAGAGTGACCTGCTAATACGTAACATGGTGCAGCTATGTTGGACTGCTTTATGTAACAATAACCACTGACATTTAGTGGAACTAATAATACATTATTTTCTAAACAAAGGATCAAGTATCTCAAGAAGATCTCTCTTACTTTGGGAAGTAGTGAAAAATAAAAAGTCATTATGGAAGTCTATCATCATAAGGGATATGTGGGTCAATGGTGGTCACTAATTCAAAACACTAAATAGGAATATGAGATTACTTTCATGGAATGGGGAACTTTTAAGGAGTTATTCTATGAAAAATACTTTTCTATTGATCAAAGAGATGAAATGGAAATGCAATTCCTCAATCTTAGACAAAAGGTAGAGGAAAATGTTACTGATTATGAGGATAACTTTATAAGGTTATCTAGGTATGCTGTGGAAATTTTATATAGAATAGAAATAATGATTGATCATTTCTTTGATGGGTTAAAGTTGATCCTTCTAAAGGATTTGGTCTCTCATAAATTTTCATCATATGAAAATATAGACTAAAACACCATTTATAAATAAAATGAGTCTCTAAGACATATGTATTCAAGGTAAATCAGGATAAGAAAATGTTGGATGATTATCAGGGGAAGAAAAATTTAGAAAATGGGAAGAAAGCAAGGATTAAATTTCCCACATGTGATAACTATGGGAAGAAACACCCTAGGTCTTGTAAGAAGGGAACATGATATTGTTATAATTTAAGAGAAAAAGTCCATCAATTTCACGAATGTATGGGAAGGGAATAATTTTTTAAGGTTCAATAATTTATTTGTAGGTATAAGGGACATTATGTGAACTAATTCCTCAAATGTCAAGGGAATTTAAATTATAAAATACCAAGGGAGAAAGGTCAAGATTATATGATTACCACAGTTGAATTCAAAGTTCATAATGACATGTTGGAAGGTGCTTTGATCATTGAATCAAATCTAGATAATGTTTTATTAGATTTTGTATCTTCACAATATTTTATATCTTTTATGTGTTACTAAAGAATTAGATACTTCCCTAGAACCTTACCAAGGGAATTATCAATTAAGACATCGAGTGAGAATCTTATTGCAACAAATATGTGTCAGAAAGTTCCAATTATAATGCATGGGTATAGGCTATTTGTAAACTTGGTTATTATACCCATGTTTAATTTTGATATGATACTTGGTATGGATTGGATTTAAAATTATAATTCAAAAATTTATTTCCAAGAGAAGAATATTACAATTCGTGAAGGTGAGTTGGAATATCTTGTCTTTAGAGGGGGAAATTCATCATCTAAATCATGTCTAGATCCTCCCCTAGTATCTATTATTAATTTAATTATTGGAATAAAGGAAGATAAATCATAATACATAGATGAGTAAAATATCCTAAGAATAGTAGATGTAACTTTGGAACATAAATTCATTTCAGTTTTTCTATAAGAATTACCTAATCATCCCCTAGATCATGATGTTGAGTTCTCCATTGAATTAATTATTGATTCAAGACTAGTATCTAACCCCCCATATAAATACACCGGTGGAGTTGGTGGAGTTGAAAAATAGCCACAAGAGTTGTGTGATAAGGGATTTATACACCCTAGTGTTTCACTGTGGGGAGTCCAATTTTTATTCATGAAAATGAAGGATGGGTCTATGATATTGTGAATTGATTTTAGGGAGATCAATTTCATTACTGTAAAGAATATGTATCCTTTACTCTACATTAATAACTTACTTGATCAACTTAAAAGAGATATATACTTTTCGAAGGATGATCTTTGCTCTGTTTATCATCAGTTAAGGGTGATAAAGAAAGATATACTAAAGACATCATTTCAAACAAGGTATTAACATTATGAGGTTATGGTAATGCCTTTTGGATTTACTAATGCACATTTTGTCTCTATGGATCCAATGAATAGAATGTTCAAGGAGTATCTTGATAACTTTTTATTTGTATTCATTGATGATATCTTGATATAATTTATAATCTATGAAGATTATGAGAGTCATTTGTAAATAATTCTAGAGACCCATAGGAAAAAAATTATATGGGAAATATAGTAAGTTTGAATTTTGGATCAATGAAGTTTCTTTTCTTAGAAATTTTATTTCCAAGTATGGAATATTTTTTGACCCTTTAAAGACAAAGGTAGTAAAATAATGTCCAAAATCAATGAACATAATTGAGATACAAAGTTTCTCAGGTTTAACAGGTTACCATCGACAATTTTTTCAATATTTTGACTGGTTAACTAACTCATTGACCAAGTTAACAAATAAAGGGGTTAAATTAAAATGGTAAAAGGAATTTGAGGAATTTTTTGAAGATATGAATAGTATATTGATTAATTCACTAATATTAACTCTACTATCAGGTAAGGGAGTATTTTTAATTTATAGTGATGCATCAAAGGAAGGACTTGGTTGTTTCTTTATACCAAATAATAAGGTGATTTCTTATGCATCAAGGAAATTGAATTTTTTTGAACAAAAATATCCAAATCATGACCTTGATATAGAAACCATAATATTTAGTTTGAAAATATGGAGACACTACCTCTATGGTGAAAGAATTGATATATATACAGACCATAAGAATTTGAAGTATATATTCTCTTAGAAGAATCTCAACATGAGGCAAATAAAATTATTGAAACTACTTAGGGACTATGATTTATTGATAAACTACCACCTTGGGAAGGTAAAAAAGGTAGATGATGCATTGATTAGGAGGGATAATGGAGTTCTGACCATGATGAGGATTAAAAATGATCCTATATATAGAGATCTCGTAAATATATATATGGTGATTTATAAGAAATGGGATCTATCATTACTTTTATAATAAATCACTTAACCAAAATTACTAGAAAGGATAGATAAGTACCAAAAGTATTTTGCGGATATAAAAAGTAAGTTTAAAATAATAAAAGATGGTAAATTGACATAATTAATCAATAGATATGGATTTTTGAAGTTTGGAAATATTTTATGTGTTCCATCCATACCAGAGTTTAAAAGGTAACTTCTATATTAAGCACATAACTAAAATTTCTCTATACACCATGGTAGCAAAAATATGTATAGGGATTTAAGATACGATTTCTAGTGGGATGAAATGAAGTGATAAATTTTGCACTATGTGTCCAGATGCTTATTATGTCAGTAGGTAAAGGCTGAAAGACAACATTTTAAGGCTTTTATGTAACCTCTGACTATACCTATATGGAAGTGGGACAATATTATAATGGATTTTTTCACTAGACTCCCAAAGACTACATGGAATAATGATTCTATATGGATCATTATTGATCATCTAAAAAAGTTTTCTCATTTCCTAGTGATAAGTGAATATCTACTCCTTGAACACCTTTCCTGGCTCTATATTAATGAAATCGCAAGGCATCATGGTAAAACTCTATCAATTGTATCTGATCATGAAACTTACTTTACATTAAATTTTTTGAAGAGTATTTAAAGGTTTATTGACACTAATAAGGGTAATTTATGTCACTTTATTGATACCCCATTAATTCTAAGTTGGTTAAGGGATGTTCTCCTAGTCATCCACATGATTCTATTGAATGGGGAATTATTTGATCTTTGTATTTCTCATTATATGGATAACCATGTCATTATTAATCCAATTGGTTCTTTAGGTAATGGTATAAAATTTCATGATAACTATTATGGTGAATTAATTGGGCTTAATCAGGTGATGCGTGAGGTCCAAAATTATATATCCCCTTGATGTATCAACAAGTCACATGAGACAAAAAGGTTGGTTTTTGGTGTATGCCTCTTCCTATAATAAGACAGTGTCTTAGAACAAGTACTTGACAACATGTTGTGATGTCCTACATTATAAATTCCATTAGTATGAGATTAATGATTAATGTTATCAATGTTTCATTTATTTTCATGAATATATCATTCCGTTAGTTTCATTTGATTACGAATTTTTCATTTATTCATACTATATAACTTATTCCACATTTATGTTATGAAAGATTCCACTTTGTACTACTCCTAATCAAGCATTTAATATCACCCTTATTTGTTTACCTTTCCCTAGAAAACCTAGAGGTGGTCTATGTGTAATTTTCAGATACATGATAGAAGGTCAAATAATTTTCTCAAAATGTGTTCATATTGTATCTTATGTTTTCAAATGTAATATATGTATAAACATAGTATTCTAATATTACTAAGATTTTAGATTCATGGTAACTATTGTATTCTATACCAATAATGCAATATAAATATCAGATCTATGTTTTCAAAGTTTGAGATGTTACATGGAAAACATATACCATATTCCTTTATGAATGTCTCAATGATGATAAACATTTTTAGAAAGGGGATAAGCATTGTGGAATATGATACTGAAGCATGTAATTAAATCAAAATCCTTCCATGTATGATGTATGGGATAATTAAAATTACGAGGATTTAATTTATTTGGGGGGGAGGAGAATATAACACCCTAAGATGTCGTATTAGTTTTCCTTTAAATGAGTAATTATTTCAATGAATTACTTTACCTATCACAAAAAAACTAATTTGGTGATGAATTTATAAATATAATTATAAAATATAACATTTATGAATTCTTATATTAATTCCATAATAGTTTACAGAATTAGGACAAATAGATTTCAATGCACAACTCAAAAACAACATCCCACATAGATTAAAAGTCTATCAATACAATATTAAATAATAAAACCAAATTAACATAAAATAAGAAGATAATTTTATTAATAAAAAACACTTTTAACTAAAAATAAGAAAACTAGGGGATAATAAATGAGAAGGAACATAAAAATAGCAAGGCTGATGTATTCCTAATCATGATCATCCATGAAAAGTTCTACTTTGAAGATGATCATAGAGGGAATGAAAATAATTTAAAATATAGGAATAATTTTTGGAAATTAGAAAAAGGGAAGTTAGACACTAGTGTTTAAAGAGAGAAATTGGAGAAATATGAACATTAAAAAATGCTTGAAGTTCCATTAGTATCTATTGGAGTGAAATTATTACAAAGTTTTTTTGGATAAAAGGGAAAATAATTTTAAAAAATTAATACATAAAATGTTTGAATTTGAAAATATACACTTCAAGTTATATTAGTATTTGTGTAGTTAATTTTTTATGAACTTAATAAAATTAATTATTATTAATTTAAAATTAATTCATGATAAGTGTTTGGAATTAATAAATATATATTTTAATACCACATTTGGAAATATAGACATTATGGTAATATTTAAATATATTTGTATGCTCATTATGTTAATATAAAGTAAAAAGATATTATTAATAGTAATACAGTACCTATAATAGTGCATTAATTTTAAATAAATATACAATATAGTTTGAGAAATATAAATATTAATAAAAAATGAACATAATTAAACAAAAATATCATAAGAACCAACTACTAAAAAACATAAATGTTAAGGAATAAGGTTGATTTGAAATTATTATAAATAGAAATAAATATATGACAATTTAAAAAAAATATAAAAAAATTAAAAAAATTTAAATTTGATTGTATGAAATTTAATTATAATCATTATAAATTTATGATTATATAATAGAGTTATAATTACTAAAATTATAGGCAGATTAAACTGAAAATATATAATCAAATTAAAATTTCTAAAAATTATATTTAGATGGTGGATTGGACATATATATAAGATTAGGTAATATTTAGAAGGTATTATAATTAAATTAGTATTTATAATTATATTAGATTAGTAGTTTATAGATAATGAAATATTTGAAAATATAATTAGGTAATAATATTATAATTTTCCAATTTATAATAGATACTTATTAATAAAATATAATTTATAGATAAAAAAGGTCAACACCTAATGCTAGCCCCTAGCCAAGCCACAACCACATAGCACACTATAGGGCATCCGACCAAGATTCTGGGAAGGATAATGTATAAGTGTGATAATGGGATCACAAAGAGGCCTTGCATGGCCATAAAAAATAGAGATACAACAATGCATGAAAGGAAAGTCTGTATAGAGGTGGGGGGAAGGTCTCACCCGCACGAGGTGGAACCAGTGAAATATAGGGTTCCCTCGACTCTACTTTCATGACTCAACCTACTAAGGACTTCCTAGCTATAAGTACATCATGTGTGAAACCCCAAGTTTACCTCCAATAGGCTAGGTAGTGGCGACTAGCACTGAGTAGGCATATCAGACACATGGGAGGCCTTAGCCTAGGGTACATGTACACACACACATCTCTAAATGCCAATATAATGAATAAAGGGAAGAAATATATACTATAAATGCATGAATAAAATCAATCCCACATTAGAGTATGACAAAAATCATGGGAAATCATAAAGGGACAAATAAAATCCTACCAAAACTAGAAAATGAGACCAATATAATAAATTAAGGAGGGGAATATTGTTAAATACAACTCTTGGAACCAACCAGTCCGTCTAGCTCTCTATTATCTACCTGCTCTTGGCCCTCCTAGGACTCCATCGAAATGAATTTCATCTACATAATAGATGAAATGTGTGGGTAGATTCCTTTTAGGGGTGAGTACAACATACTCAGTAATACACCCCAAAATAACATAAATAATAAAGATAGAGGGTCAAATAAACATCATAAAGATATGCCAATCAGATATATAAGACATTAATATAATAAATCTAGATGTACTTAGGATATACACTTAGTATTTAAGGGTCAAAACCATATAAATATCCTAGGGTTCTGCCTGAGGCTTCAAAGTAACACTCATCTTTGAGAACTCACTCCATGAGACTTGCTATCATTGATAGTTATCATCTGAGAAGTCATGATTGTCAAGCCTCTCCATGAGGAAGATCATGATATTACTATGAAGATCTAAATAAATAGATAGAGGATCACATCCATGGAAATAGGGGACACCAAAAACCCTAACCAGATTAACCTTATAAGTAGGGGATCATATTACCTTTTAAGTTGGTCATGATGATTCCAAAAAACCCTCACCCAAGGAATAAGTATGGGAATGGGGATCAAATATAGGCCTCATGGAGGGATACCTGATCTAATCTCCTGAGGGGATATTATTCTCAATACTTAGGAATAGATTCCACACTAAACCCTTATAGGAGTGGACTAAGAAAAATCATCCAGGAATAAAGGGAACTCACCCAAACTAATCTTGAAAGAATATATGCATCTAACTAAAGTAGAAGAGGGGAAAACCCCAATTAACATTCAGGTATGAGGAGAATAATGGATCCAAAATGCCTCATAGGAAGTACCCAATGTGTATAGGGAGTACATGAAATGTACTGGTAAACCCAGACCTTCTAGTGTCTGTGCCTATGTCCATGTACACTGGATATGCTTGTGTACTCAAGTCATGCTGTGTATGGTGGCTATTCTAGGGTACCTGACCGTGTTTGTGTACCCTAGTTGTTCCTATTTTCTTTTCCATGTTTATGCATGTGTATCCAAGGGTACACACTAGGAATCTATCTTTGGTTCACATGGAATGCAACGTGTGATACTTATCTCTATGTGTAAACCCTAACACTGTAGGAGGGGAACCACACGACATGTGTTCTTCTAGAGTACACTTTGTGTAGTTAGGATTTTTTCAGAAATCCCATAATGTTCTCTGTGACTTTCCTACACCACCACCACCATCAATTCTTCTACTAGATTCATCAATAAAAATGGATTTAGGATCTTTTGAGCTTGTCCATCACCATAAATTGAAATACGGCTATCAAATCCGATCAGGAATAACCTCCATTGTACCACATCATCCGAACACTAAAAATCATGAATCAATAATCTCCAAATCCAAACCCAATTGATCCTCTATCATCACACACCACAACCAAGCCATTGATCTCCACCACAAACCCATGGAAAATGATTCATTTCACCTAATATTAATTGAAAAATGATCGTTTATCACCTATTTGTCGAACCTCCCACCAAATCTGATACCAATGATGATCACATGAAGAATGGGGTAAGAAATGAATAAAAAAATGTTGGAATGAACCTTGGACAATGTTTATGTTTGATTCAAAGCGTTTTCATGAATATGAAAAATTAAGAGGATTATCAAATCAATATCAAATTCTTATCCCTTAGAGGATAAAACCATACATGCACAGCACGATCAACCCATGAATAAAAATGTTAGAAGAATTGATTTGTGTTCATCATTGGATAAACTAATAGAGATAAATCCACATAAAACAACATCCTACCTTGAGTTTTGATTGATCTATAATGAAGAATGGTTCTAAGCTATCGTTGTTGGTGAGATCCATGAACTCCGTTTTTGTTAGCGATCCCTATGGTACTAAGATCATTGATCCACACTATCAATATTCACCAATGCTCACCCTTGATCTCATATAAAATACCTATAGTTATAAGGATAAACATAGGGTTCTATAATAAACATGTATTTATAGATGAGATAAGGTTAGGGGAATTAATAAAAAAAATTAATAATTTTATTTATTTATTTATTATTCTGCCCACGATCATGCTCAACCCAAGTGTATAATATACTCCAATTCTATGTCATGCCAAGGGTAAAACCCACATTTCAAATTCAAAAACAATATCATATTTCCCATACGATTCTTTATTTGGGACTTATTTCATTATTTCAAGAAAACTGTGCATGTGTGATATAATATATTTAATATTTTGATTTTATCAATACCAAGGATCTAAGGGCCTTGGAATCTAATGTCGTCTTAGTGACTGGATTCAAAAATATTCCTCAATATATTTAAAAGTATTAAAAGGAAAAAATAGGGATGTTAAATTCTCCCCAGTTTAGGTATTTTTATCATGGAAATAAAAACACCTACTCAAAAAGATGTGGGTACTAAGATCGCATCTAGTTCCCCCACTCCCAGGTGCTCTCTTGAAGATTATCATACTGAAAAAAACATACACTATGAGAATAAATCACCCATGAAGCATATAACATCCTGCCTTTTTATCACATAAAATTTCATTACATTATACAAAACTAAGGATCTTTAAGGTTTAGTGTCTTGGAAACGAGGAACTTAATACATGAAAACATAAAACATTATTCTTAAACAATTTAAAGGCTTGTCCTTATGTTCATCCTAGGTTCATTACTGCATCTCATAACCTGGGGACATACATCAAAAAAAAGGGTGACCAAAAGGCCCAGTAAGGGAAATAAGGGAAACATTTAACATGTGAACTTGAGATACATCAATAAAGTCAGGAAAAAGAACTTCAAGGCATGAGCAAGAAATCATGAGGCATATCATAATAAAAATAATGTATTTCATAACCTGAAGATGTGGCTACAACATTTAACTTATACAATCATTTCTGTTTCACCAAGGTCCATCCCCAAGGTGTCATTAAAAATTACCAAGGTTATTCACCAAGATATCGTTAAAAATGGTCATCTCTAAAGATTAAGTCTTTACCCAATGCATTGGAGTGCTATCAGGGCGCACCCTTAAATTTTAATTTTTTATCATGTGAGCCACATATATCTTCATCAAACATTTCATAAATAACCCGTATAGCATAAAATAAATGGGTTTCATTTCATAATCATAATGTTTTAAAAGCTGTTTTAAAGACATGATCTTTATGTCACTTTAAACCACAAAAAAGGAAAGCGGGTTTAGTGTATGTAAATACCAGAATTAAAATATAAAATTTTGGTATATATGTGAATACCCCTTTAGAAGAAATATCTTTGATTATTCACTTAATAAAATAAAAGAATTTGAGAAAAAGAGAGAGACATTTTGAGATGAAAATTCTGAAGCATAACAGCTATGTTATAGGGTTTTAGAAAATATTGAAAAGAGAGGGGACATGGGTCACCCACTCATAAATGATCCATAAAATAGTATAGGGATATAATATAAAGGGTATATGAACATGGTAATGAAATTTTAAGGACATACCATTTGAAACGAAAAACATAGAAGGAAGAAAAAAAATAAGATTTCTCTTATGAAAATTCGGCAGCCTAACGACGTCACTTAAAACTTCAAAAATAATGAATTGATGAGGTCAAATAGGGTCTCTCATAATATTAACATAAAAGATAAGTATGATAGATATAGATATCATACCCCAAAATAATAAAAAGGAACTTGAAAGACTTGACATGAAAATAGAACTTGAAAATGAGAGGGGTGAAAGAATTCGTTACAAAAATTTCGGCAGCCTAACGACGCCACTTAAACATTCATAAAATGAAATGATGTGAGTAATAGGGGATCTATAATAATATGAACATGAAAAGGGAAGTAAGAGTAATATAAAATAACATCCTCCAACATAAGAACATGGATCATAAAAGAAATGACTTAAAAGAGAGTATTTGAAAAGAAAGAGAGAGGTTGGATCCCTTACCTTAAAACGTAACTCTTAAAACTCAAAGTTTGGGACCTTGAGGGATTAGGGTAACCTTGGGAGGACTCATTGGGAGGTAATGATACTAGAGCTTAGTTGGGGGAGAGTTGGGAGTGAAAACTAAAGG
Source organism: Viscum album (assembly GCA_963277665.1). Taxonomy (NCBI): domain Eukaryota; kingdom Viridiplantae; phylum Streptophyta; class Magnoliopsida; order Santalales; family Viscaceae; genus Viscum; species Viscum album. The sequence continues at coordinate 1,991,257,194 of OY728141.1, forward strand.
AGTAAAGGGTGGGTATTTATAGGGAAAGTGAGGGGACAAGGCATTAATGGTCAAGGGACACCTCATTGGTGGTATTGGCAAAACCATGGGCTTGCCCATGGTATTTGCCCATGTTATTGGCCACTTAGGACACCTAATACCTTATCTTACTATTAATAAGTCGACCATATTGATTACATACTTAATCAATCATTTAATGATGTCATTAAACACCCGTAACTTAAAAACTGTATTTTCACTATTCATCGAAAATTCAACTTTCTCAGAAAAATCCCAAAATTTCACCTTAACCAAATATCAATGCCCCGATTTCAAAAATGAACTCCATTTTATAAAAATAATTTTCTAAATAATTTTAATTTAATTTTTAAATAAAAACACTATTCATCGAAAATTTATTTTTCTCAGAAAAATCCCCAAAAATTACCTTAACATAATATCGATGCTCTAAGTTCAAAAATAAAGTCCATTTTATAAAGATAATTTTCTAAATATTTTTAATTTAATTTTTCATTAAAAAACACTATTCACCCAAAAAAACTAATACTTGACTAATAATTTCTGAAATAGTTATTTACCCATTTTATTGAATCACATTACTTAATCAAGGTGCCTAGATTATATTAATACTTTCTTTAAGTGAGATTACTAATCCATTTGGTAACATTACTAATCCTAAGCATAAAATCACTATTCCTAATTTACTATTAATCAAAAATCAAGTTGATCTTATTAGACTCTAAATTTCTTACTGAACATAATTGTAGAAGACCATTTGTTGAAAATCATTACACGTCATTAATTATTTAAGGTTTACAAAAATATTTTAAAATATACTTTTTCTATAATTCATCAAAAATATGCATACTATATTTATCTGAACATTAGAAAACTCACAAACTTAACCATAAGAAGAAAACACAATTTTATTTATCTCAAAGGATTACACAAAGTAGTTACGGTCTCCTTACATAGCCCCTTATAACCCCAGCATAGGACCTAAGTGTAAGGTGTTCTAAGGTGAGAGAATCTGAGGGTGGCTCGAACAACATTGCATGAGTAGTAATCTCTATTAGTTTGAACTTATCATGAAGGCGATTCCATTCTAGCTTCACACGATGAAGTTCGGCTTGGGTTTGGTCTAGAACAAATCCCAGTGGTGCTATCTCCTTCCTAAGTTCTGTTAGATGTGATTCGATTTGCCCGAGACTACTGGATGAGGCCATCGAATCTTCTTTCTATATCAATTAACCAAGATCACTTGTATTTAGAGACAATAAAGGCGACATTTAGTTTCCAATGGTTATACTGACTAATGATCATATAATAGTCAAAACCCAACAATTTCATTTTAATTATACTCATTTTATTAAATGAAAAAGTTTTGTTGAGTATGAAATAAAATAACACACAAAATTATGAAACGAGATTTATTTAGAATTTCGGGTTGTTACAATCTTCCCCCCTTAAGAAATTGTGTCCTCGAAATTTTTAAAATTGGTTTTGGAAATTTCATTGAAAGTCCCACATCAGAAAAAGAGTCAGTAACATTATTACTTTAAAAGAAAGAAAAGGAAGTACAAAGGTCACCCGAGTTAACCCATACTAGGATTCCATGTAGGAAAACATGGATATGGAAGAGAAAACAAAGGGTCACGTTCTGAGGGAGAGTGATAGAAAACATGATTAGGATAAAGTTAACAACAAGAAAATAAAAAACTTACTATGGGTTAAACAGTATTTGATTTCTCAGTAGCAAACATTAACAGACAATGTTTTTGTTTTTCGTTCCTTTTCATAGTTTTGAGGAATTAATTTACTACATAGAATAAAAACACAAGGAAATATTTTTACCTTCAAGTAGAGTTTCATCCCTTAATAAGTTTCTACCAAAACTAATCTTTTCTCCAAATAATGAGCATTCAAAAACACTTGGTCTCATCAAAAGAACAAGAATAATCTTCTAGAGAATCACATAATCCACAAATGAAAAACTATCTATCTTTAAACATTTATCCCAAAAACAGAAAGGGTAATATAAAACTACTCTTCAAAAAGAAAGAACCCCAGAGGAAGGAAAACTACATTAAATCTTCAAAGTTCCACGGTACTACCCAAAGTTCATCATAGACCATTCCATAAATAACTATCCTTAAAATTCCTCAAAATAAACCAAACTAAGATTGAAACCCAAATACAAGAAGGATTTGATAACATAGTCTTCCAAAATAAACTTCATCATTCATGTCCAAACAATATAAACCACTCCTAACATCTTATAACAAAAGTAGCTACCCTAAACATATTTTCCCCAAGATAGGTTAATCATTTCCATAAGTAACCTATATTACCATAAGTTCACCTTAAATTCATCTATTCTTCAAAATATAAGTTAACATTTATTCCTCAAAGAAAATACCATAGTAATCTATTTACCTCGATCATATAGGGTTCCCAAAATAGTGAACGTCTTCAAAAATAATAATCATCTTTTAATCCCTTAATCATTTTTTTCAAGAATAACAGCTTCACAACATCAACATGTGATACATAACAATAGATGTTTTCCTTAATGATATAAAACCATTTTAGGCAGTGACTCGATGTTCTTAGAAAACATTAAAGATATGCTCATAGGGAATGAACTTAAAAAAACAACATGACATAGACAATTATTGCGAAGAAGTTACATGTACTTTAGTCATCATGATCCATCTCAACATAGGACTTACATTGCCCCCTTGTCCTTGAAGATTGTTGATGCTCATCATGCTTCTCATACCTTCCAAGAGAGCATAGCCTTGGATAATGTCCAACTTCTCCACATTTATGACATTTAAAAGTATAAGGTACATTATATCTAACCTTATCTCTATTCATCACATTATCCATTTTTCTAAAGTAATTGGCTACTTTATGCCCTATCACCCCACACTTAAAACATCTCCCGGTTCCTTTGTGACATTCTATTTGGTGCCTCTTTCCACACTTTTTTCACAAAGTAAATTGAGTCTTTTTTCCCTTATCAACTTTATGAGATGAACATCCTTGAGACTTCATCTTCTTCTTCCTTGATGAATTTGGGCATTCAACTAGGTACCAATTATTAATTTTGATTTTTGATAGATGGTTTGGCATAATCACAATATGTTCAACTTGATATCTTGTCATATCTGTCATATTAATAGGGAAATCATTACATTTCCTATCACATTGGTTGTTGGGACATGTTCTTCTATTTCCCACCATTAACTATGAAAAGAAAGTATAATTAGGGGGGATTAAATACTTAGCCAATAATCATGAAAAAAAAACTTAAAGTATTTAAGGATAAACTTGTAGAAGAAAAGTATACCCTAACTTGTGATCCCTTAGGTTCCAATCTAGGTTATCCATGATCATATATTCTTATATGAATCTTTATTTTATTTTATCTTTTTTCCTTTAACAATGGTTCATACTAAGATTATGAATTTACCAAAGCATATCCCCCAGGAGTGTCATAACCAAGAGTGTAGCAAGGCCCGTTGTCGTGTACCAGTTCCCATTAGAGTCTAGATCAAGCGGTGTTTTTGGGTTTTACCCCTATGTACATCTGTTCCAGAGCCACCTCTACCTACTCGTATCTAGACAGGGATGTATTTTCTTGATAAACAACTTACTCTATACTCACCAAAATACCAGGAAGATTTCCTATATTTAAACTTTTCTATAGGGTTCTTCCTAAAGTTTTTATATCCTAATTTCCACAAATAACTAAACCATCCTTTTATACCAACTATAACATCCAGTCTTTTTATCACATAAACTTTCATTACATTATACAAAACTGAGGATATTTAAGGTTTAGCATCTTGGAAACTAGGAAATTAATACATGAAAACATAAAAAATTCTTCTTAAACACTTTAAAGGCTTATCCTTATGTTCATCCTAGGTTCATTACTGCATCTCATAACCTGGGGGCATACATCAAAAGAAAGGGTGAGCAGAAGTCCCAGTAAGGGAAACAAGGGAAACATTTAACATGTGAACTTGAGATACATCAATAAAGTCATGAAAAAGAACTTCAAGGCATGCTAAATAAATCACGAGGCATATCATAATAAAAATAACGTATTTCATAACCTGAAGATGTGGCTACAACATTTAACTTAGACAATCATTTCCGTTTCACCAAGGTCCATCCCCAAGGTGTCATTAAAAATTAACAAGGTTATTCACCAAGATATCATTAAAAATGGTCATCTCTAGAGAATAAGTCTTTACCCAATGCATTGGAGCGCTATTAGGGCGCACCCTTAAATTTGACTTTGTTATCATGTGATCCACATATATAATCATCAAACATTTCATAAATAACCCACATAACATAAAAGAAATGGGTTTCATTTCATAATCATAATGTTTTAAAAACTATTTTAAAGACACGATCTTTATGTGATGAGAACCATGTCGAAGGCACCAAGTCGATTGCGTGGGAGGAAGAGTTGGATTTGCAAGGCCCAATGATGCGAGGTAGATTAAAGAGGCTCAATGCTACAATGGGCGCACATATTGCTTCATTAAAGGCCCAATGGATATTTCCTTGCATGGATGGATAAAATGGGCCTATAATATCACTTATTCAAGCCCAAAATTGATTTTTAAAGATTGGATCACATGGTTTCAAGAATTTGGATGCCTTTCCCACATGGAGGATTCTAGAAATGTCATCTTTGGACACCAAAGTCTAATACGATGGGCTATGCACTAAAAGTCAAATCCGGTGGGCTATGTTGGAAAGTTGTGTGCTACTTTTCCAAAAGTATTTGTTGGCTTTTATCTTTTTGACTTTTAAGGGGACAAGGTAGGTTTAGACTTTATGAATTTAGGGTATTAGACCCTTGACCATTGTATGATCCCCTTGGATATAAATATACACCCCATGGAATTGTATTGGCATCGAAGAATTAATTGAGAGCTTATGCTTTGTTTCTCTCCATTGTGTGAGAATTGTTCCGAGTTTCCCCTTGCTCTTGTGCATTCTTTCCTTGTCAATCTACAAGTTAGATTGGTGATCCAAGATCACAAAGCCCCCAATTCTGTGCCTTAACCCAAGTGCGTTGTTGTTTGGATTGGCTATCACATCCCTCCCTTGAGTGTGTTGTCTAAGTAGTAGGTCGCGCTCCTTATAGCGTTGATTGACTACTTTCATCTGCTATCCATACCCATCATCTGCCACTTAGCCACAAACCACATCTTACATCCGCCTCCCTACACCGTGAAGATCGGGTCACCCCGTGCGTCTCACATCAGTTGGTATCAAAGCTCCGGTTGACACGGTAGGCATCTATGCCTTCATTTATATTTATTTTACCAATTACCCTTCTTATCTTTCATTATTATCCACCCATTCAAAAAAAACCTTTGCTTTTAAAAACCTCCAGAATTAGCCTTTTTTGTGAAAGATTGAAATATTTTTCACATTGAGTCAATTGTTCATCCATCTTATTTTCACTTTAAATTCGCTATATGTGATTTGTATCCGAAAAAAAAACAAAAAAAAAACAAAAAAAAATAAAATTCTCTTAACTCATCATTTTGTGCTTCTTAAAATTAAGCACATCCTTTTCTTTGAGAGATTTCAAAAAAAAAAATTGTTTTACTCTCCGTTCATCATCTTGTGCTTTAAAACTCCAAGCAAAACGTTTTTTGGGGAGATTTGACGAAAAAAAGTGGATACAATTACTTCATCATCCTGCTTTACATTATTCACACTTTCCATATCCGTACATCACTTTCTCCATCATTTTTCTTCATCCCCATTTTATATTTGGATCATATTTTTATTAATTTTTCTTATCTTTCACAATCGGGAAAAACCCAAATACCTCCTTTCTACCCCCTTTTCCACCCACCCTTATCCATTTTTCTACCCTCTTTTCACCCTTTAGCCATTACCACTCAAAAAGGTTGTGATAAAACAGCCCCCAACACAATCTTGATTGGGGAAATATTGGTGGCAAGTGATCACCCAAAACAAGGTATTATATTTCATAAGATATTGGAATTTTAATTGAGCGTTGATAGTGGAGAGAAATAAGAAAAAAAAAATCTTGTGTGTGTGAGTGTGTGCATCTTGTTGTGTGTGTGTGTGTGTACATCTTGTGTGTGCGAGTGCATATATCTTGTGTGTGTGAGTGTGTATCCTTGAGTGTGTGAGTGTGTACATCTTGTGTGTGTGTGTGTGTGTGTACATCTCACATGTGTTAGTGAGTGTGTATCATTGTGTGTGTCCCCCCTGGTGTGTGTTTGTGTTTGTATAACATATCATGGCAGAAGATCGTGGGAAGAAAATTGATCATGTTAGCGATGAAGGAAGTCGAAGTAGATCTCCCGCACCCGAAGCTACACAATTCCAAATGAAAGCTTTGGTGATCCACTTTGAGAAGCTTCTTGTGTAAAGACCCGTAAATTTCAAGGAAATTTTTTTCTTAATTTTCTTTGGAATTTTACAAGAACGCAGTTTCTGACGGCGCCTGATTCCGAGGCCCGGTGTGCCCGGAATCATTTTCTGAAGTTTGGCTCGGGTACGTTCAGTGAACGGACGAGCGGGTTTTTCTAACTTTTGAACCGGTGCCCGGAATCGAATTATGAGGGCACCGATGAAATCGCAGCGCCGGTATTCGCTTAGAAACGCCTCTTCCGGAGTTGCGTTTGCTCGGGTGTGGTTTTTAATTTTCGGGCTTAAAGTTAAGAAATAAAATAATTTTGTGACAACTTTATTTTATTTCACTTAAGCCACTTGGAAGCCACTTGAAGCCACTTAAAGGAGGCTTGAACTGAGTTGAACTGGATAGGATGCTATCCAGAAATATCCTACCCCCTTGGTAGGATATTTGTGAGGTGGGGCCCGCACGAGCCCCGCCGTTTCTTTCCGCTAAGAAACGCACCCGTGAAAACCCGTCTTAATGAAAGTCAACCGACGCGTTTTCTAAATTCTTAACAGACCATTTAATTGGGCGATTTATTTCGTGAATTAAATGGGCTGTTTCCTTCGTGAATTAAATGGGTCGTTTCTTTCGTTGAATTAATTCAACGAATTGATGGATCGTTTCTTAACCAGTTTTTCAAGTTCGTTGGCGTAATAATAAAATAAGACCAACGCTTAACCTCTGGTTATTTGCGCTTGAGAAGATTTGGGAGAACCCTCGCAACTTCTTCTCCCTCGCGAAGAATGCGAAGAACGCGAAGAACGCGAAGAACGCCGAACCCGGAAATCGACGACGCCTTCGCCCGAGACGCTCTTCCGATCTCCGATCTCCGATCTCCGATCACCGACCATTCGAGGTGAGTGCTTTCGGATTTCCTCTCAAGTTCTTTTCTTTGGTTTTAAACGAAACACAGATTTAAATATTAATAATTTAAATCTGTTGTTCTTGATTCGTTGAGCTCGCCGACTCAACGCCGGAATCCGCGACGACGCGACGCCTCCCCGCGACGACGCGACGATCGATCTCTTCCGCGACGGTCTCTTCCGTGAAGAACGCCCGCGCACGACGATCATCAAGGTTGGGATTCATTTTGGAAAATTACCCCTTTTTAATTTTCTCATGAACGTTCTTGAAAATTAAAAATCCGGTTTTCAATGAACAATTTTATTTTAATTAAAATTGTTGGATCATGTGTTGATCGTTATTCTTCCGGTTGTTTATTTCTAACGCGGAGGGTGCGGGCCAAACGAACACGGCCCGACGACCCTCCGCCGTTCTTCGTTTTGTGCGGATTTGACGGTCGACGATGGAACGTGCCGCAGCGGACGTTTGACGGTCCCGCAGTGAAGAACGGATCCCGGGAGGAGCAACGGCGTAGACGGGAAGGAAAACGGGCCACCGGAGCGACGCCGGACAAAATCCGCCGCGGCTGAAGCCGCGGCGGCGGCGGCCAACAGACCCGCGCTGCAAGGGTCCGGTTCGTCCAGGCGGACGCGGCTCAGCGCGTCCGCTGTTCTTCCTCAAGCCGCGGGTCAGCGCCCGCGGCTTCCACCCACGCCGCTCGGCCGAGCCGGACCGGCCCTGGCCGGGCCGGGCCGGGCCAGCCGGGTCGGACCCGGGTCGGGTCGACCCGGTTCGGGCCGACCCAGGGGGGGTCGGGCCGGGTCGGCCCGGGCCCGTACCCCCCATCTTCGGACGTTTTCGTTCAAACACCCGTATCTTGAGCTTCGTGCCTCCAAATGACCCGCCGTCAGCGGCAACGCGATCCTTGGATCGAGACGGTCGTTTCGGTATATCGCACTCAAGGTTTCGGAATACTTTGAGTTCGGCCGGGTTGGTTCGTACACGAGACCAACCGGGCCCTCGGAGCGGAAACGCTCATATCTTGAGCTACGAACGTCCGATTGACGTGCCGTCAGCTTTGTTGAATTCCTCTAAGTGAGACGGATCTTTTGGCATACTCCGCCCGAGGTTTGGACGCAGGTGGAGTGCGGTCGGGTTGGTTTTGCCTTAAAAACCAACCGGGCCCCTGGGACGAAAATGCCAATATCTCTCAGACCGGGCGTCCGATTGACGCGCCGTCTGCGACGTTGAGTTCCTGTTGACGATACGGAACTTTTGGATACATCAACTTCGGACTTTGTGTCAGTTGATGTATCAGCCTCTCGGCTCGTGGAGCGGACCTTCCCGAACGAGCTTGTTGTGTGCGGGAACCCTAGGCTGGCTGCGATTGCTACTTCAACAGCGACGACCGTGCAGAGATCCTCAGTGGACTGCGACGACGACGGTGCAGAGATCCTCCGTGGACTCCGACGACGACCGTGCAGAGATCCTCAGTGGACTGCGGCGACGACTGTGCAGAGATCCTCCGTGGACTCGACGACGACCGTGCAGAGATCCTCAGTGGACTGCGGCGACGACTGTGCAGAGATCCTCAGCGGACTGCGACGACTACTGCACTCAGCGATCCTACGTGGATCAGTGCTTCAGGTCCTGCGTGGGCCCGGTCCTGTGTGGGCCCGATCCTGTGTGGGTCCGATCCTGCGTGGGTCAGCGCTCAGCGGTTCTGTGTGAGCCAGCGCCTACAGGTCCTGCGTGGGCCCGGTCCTGTGTGGGCCCGATCCTGTGTGGGTCCGATCCTGCGTGGGTCATCTCTCAGCGGTTCTGTGTGAGCCTACTCCTACAGGTCCTGCCTGGGCCCGATCCTGTGTGGGTCACTGCAAGGTTAGTACCTATCGATCCTTCGTGGGTCTGACGACTTAGATGGTTCAATGATCATCTTTATCGTCATCCGAAGAAGTATACTGTGTGAGCTGAATCTTGTGTTTCTCTCCTTTGTGGATTGTGTTGAGCTATCCTGTGTGGATTTACTGTTTACTCTCCTTTGTGGATTGTGTTGTTCTATCCTGAGTGGGTGTACGTTTTTCTTTCCTGTGTGGACTGGGTTGTGCTTGGGATCGGACGTTGGAGCCGAACGGGAATTGAAGACTTAGGTATATGTATGGGCATATACCTAAGCCGCGTCAGATGTTACTTCGTGATTGTACCTTTCCTTTGTGGATTATCCTTTGTGGATTTCGGGAGACCTTCGGGGGTCTCGGGGTCCCTACTGAGTAGTTTATACTCACCCCTGCACGGGCTATGCCCGCACTTCGTGGTGTTGGTTGCAGACGACGGACAGCGCTGATCGTGGAGGAGGCGTGCGGAGCAGGACAGTACCTGGAGGTGGACCACTGGGCGGGACGTACTCGGAGCGGTTAGGTGGACCCGAGGAGCAGTGGAGGCTATCTGTACCCACCCTTCAGGTGGGACTTCCGGAGGACGGATCGACGCTGCAGTTTTCCCTTTTCAGTTGCTGTTTTTCCTTTCAGTTGTACTTTACAGTTGGGCTTGTATTTCCGGCCCCTTTTTACTTTCAGCACAGCTTGTACAGTATTACTTAGTGTTTACTTTTCCACTTGCTTACTTGTGGTGCCTGTTTACTTTTCAAAGGCAATGCCTTCCCTTTTTGTTGGGATTTACGCCTTGGTGCTAGTCGCCAGCCCCTGGCCTATGGAAGGCGGGCTTGGGGTAGTCACGACACGGGCCCCGAGGACGGGTCGTGACAAATTGGTATCAGAGGCGGTCGGTTCTACCGCAGACTCTGAACTTTCTTCTATGTGAAGCAATAGTGTTTAGCGTATTGAGTGTGGTTATCAGTCCAGGGAGTCCAGTGTTGGTGCGGCGGCCGACGTATCCATACGCCAGGACCCTGACTTCTGATTTCCGACTTAATGCACGAAAACATTGATTGCATGTGTGTTTCAAGTTTTCTTTGTGATTACTTTTGTCAGCTCACCAGGTATACTGTTCTGACCGTGGCATACTTGTTTCCTTTTCAGGATGTCACGACGACAGCAGCCAGATAGGGTTCCCAGAGTAGGGCGCGACGACAGCCCGCCGAGCGACGAGGCCTCGGTACAGGGCCCGTTGACAGCAGAGGCACCGGCGGTACCTTTACCCGCCGAGCCCCCGATGCTTCCAGCACTGGCAGCTGATGACGCACGACGCCTTGGAGCTCTGCACGAGTTCCAGCGCCAGCGACCACCCAGGTTCCGTGGGGAGTCGGACCCCCAGGCAACCGAGGACTGGCTGGAGGCGGTCGTCCGAGTTTTCAGGCTAGTGAGGACGCCAGCAGACCTCATGGTGATCCTCGCGGCGAGCCTACTGCACGCAGCAGCCGAACGCTGGTGGAGCCTGATGCTCCAGGTACACGATGAGGCCACCCTCATCTGGACGGACTTCGAGAGCATCTTCCGCTCAGAGTTCATCCCGGCCACCCTCCGAGGGGTACGCATCCAGGAGCTTCTTCAGCTGCGGCAGGGCAGCTTGACGGTCACTCAGTACGCGGCGAGGTTCACCGACCTTTCTCGGTACTCGACAGACATGGTACGGGACCCCTTCTTCCGGGCCCGGACCTTCGAGCAGGGTTTGAGACACGAGATCAGGGCATCGCTGATCTCCCTCAGCATCCCGACCCAGGCAGGGGTACTGGAGCGAGCCCTCCTGATCGAGAGCTTCCTGGCTGAGTCCACAGCGAGACCCACCGCAGGGCGGCAAATAGCGGAGTCTTCGGCAGCTGGTATCCGGCGGATGACTCAGGGTTCCAGGCGGACCAGACCTTCCGGCAGGCGACCTCGGGACACTGGCTCAGCAGTGCAGGGCACCCGGCCCGGAGCCAGCCTTCCGAGAGGTAGACAGTGCTACGAGTGCGGCGGGCAGGGCCACATGGCTCGTGACTGCCCGACCCGTCGTACCGAGGGACAGCAGACGGTGGAGGGGCCACCCAGGCAGAGGCAGAGAGTCGACCGTGGCGGTCCGCAGGGAGGAGGCGGACGAGGCAGAGGAGCTGGCCGAGCAGCAGGTGGTGGGCGACGCTTTGAGGCTCTGCCACCACCACCACCAGGAGGCCCGCCCCGACCACAGGGAGCTGGCGGACAGAGACAGGCTCATCTCCAGGCAGCGGAGGCCTACGACCACGGCGCGCCAGAGATGATTCGAGGTACGATCTGTGTATATTCCACCCTTGCTGCAGTTCTGTTAGACATAGGAGCGAGTCACTCTTTCATAGCCACTGCCCTTGTTCGGAGCTCGGATATTCCGACAGAGCCGTTGGCTCGATCCTTGCGGCTAGAGACTCTTACGGGAACAGACTCGACGATTACGCACTGGTGCCGGCAGTGTGAGCTTACTCTAGGAGGCGAGAGCTTCGGCTGGGATCTTCTTGTAGCAGCGTCGAGGCCTTACGACGTCATTTTGGGCATGGATTGGTTATCTACGGTCCATGCTCAGATTGACTGCTTTAGGCGCAAGGTGCGATGTGTGCGCACCGACGGGAGCAGGTTCACCTTCACCGGCGAGAAGGGAGCCTTAGCAGCACAGGATGGACTCACGCAGAGGAGAGGTCAGCCCATCACTCATCAGTTGGCTAGCCTCATCCTGGGAGCAGTTGACGTGCGGAGTCCCAGTTTCCCTGCAGTGGTGGATCAGTACGCGGACGTCTTTCCCGACGACGTTCCAGGACTACCTCCTCGCAGAGAGGTAGACTTTTATATTGACCTGTACCCCGGGACAGCCCCGATATCCACTCCAGCATATCGGATGGCCCCCGCTGAGCTTCGAGAGCTGCGAGTACAGTTGGAGGACTTGCAGGGCAAGGGGTTCATCCGACCCAGTGTTTTGCCCTGGGATTCCTCGATTTTGTTCGCCAAGAAGGCGGACAGGAGCTTGCGACTGTGTGTCGATTATCGTCGCCTGAATCAGGTGACAGTGAGGAACAAGTATCTGCTACCCAGGATTGATGATCTCTTCGACCAGCTCAAGGGAGCACGGTGGTTCTCGAAGATAGACCTCAGGTCAGGCTATCATCAGATCAGAGTTCGAGACGAGGATGTGCAGAAGACGGCCTTCAGGTGTCGGTATGGCCACTTCGAGTTCTTGGTTATGCCTTTCGGCGTGACCAACGCTCCAGCAGTGTTCCTGAGCCTCATGAACAGGATCTTCCAGCCATACCTCGATCGATTTGTCGTGGTCTTCATCGACGACATTTTGGTGTACTCGACGACGGAGGAGGAGCACGCCTACCACCTACGTGTTGTACTAGACACACTCCGAGAGCACCAGCTTTATGGAAAGCTCTTAAAGTGTCAGTTCTGGTTACGTGAGGTCCACTTCTTGGGGCACGTCATTTCTGAGGCGGGAGTTGCAGTGGATCCCGCGAAGATCGAGGCAGTGCTAGCTTGGGAGCCACCCAAGAGCGTGACAGAGGTGCGGAGTTTCTTGGGCCTAGCCGGATACTATCGGAGATTTGTGCCAGACTTCTCCAGAGTTGCGGCCCCACTCTCATCATTGACGAAGAAGGGGAAACCCTTCGTGTGGTCAGACAGATGTCAGCAGAGCTTCCAGGAGCTGAGGCAGAGGTTGACCAGCGCACCTATCTTGAGGTTGCCTGAGGAGGGAGTTGGTTACGTAGTCTACTACGATGCATCAGGGACCGGACTCGGGTGTGTCCTGATGCAGGAGCGGGCCGTGATTGCCTACGGATCACGTCAGTTGAGGCCTCATGAGCAGAACTACGCTACCCATGACTTGGAGTTGGCAGCAGTAGTCTTTGCCCTGAAGACATGGAGACACTATCTGATGGGCGAGCGCTTCACAGTCTTTTCTGACCACCAGAGTCTCAGGTACATCTTCTCTCAGAAGGACCTGAACCTGAGATAGCGGCGATGGCTCAAGTTCCTCCAGGACTATGACTTTGAAATAGTCTATACTCCTGGGAAGGGGAACGTGGTGGCTGATGCCCTCAGCAGGAGGACGGGCATCCAGCTACTTGAGGAGGCGACAGAGCAGCTAGCCGCTTTGCAGATATACTTCGTGGATAGAGACGGAGCAGCCTTCCTTCAGTCTCTCACAGTCTCTCCTCCACTTCTTCAGCGGGTCAGAGAGGCATAGCATGGGGATGTTGACTGTGAGATGCGGCGTGCACAAATATCCTCGAGACAGGCACCTGATGGTTTCTCCCTTGGAGCAGAGCACGATGTCCTTTTCAGAGGACGTACCTTGGTACCAGTCGCCTTACGAGAGGAGGTGCTGAGAGAGTTTCACACTTCTCCGTTGGCGGTATATCCTGGAGTGGCGAAGATGTACCAGGATCTCGGGCGACAGCACTGGTGGCCGGGCATGAAGAAGGCTGTGGCAGAGTTCGTTTCACGGTGCCTCACCTGCCAGTAGGTGAAGGCAGAGCATCAGGTACCAGCAGGCTTGGTACAGCCCTTGGAGGTCCCGGAGTGGAAGTGGGACGGGATATCTATGGACTTTGTGACTGGACTTCCACGCACTTCCAGAGGTCACGATTCCATATGGGTGATTGTTGACCGACTCACCAAGTCGGCACACTTCTTACCCATCCGAGAGCAGGGCACAATGGAGAGCTTGGGGCGTCTCTACGTTCAGGAGATTGTACGACTTCACGGTGTGCCATCGACCATCGTCTCCGATCGGGACGCTCGTTTTACCTCCCAGCTTTGGAAGGGGTTGCAGGAGGCGTTCGGGACGCGACTACGTCTGAGCACCGCCTTTCACCCTCAGACGGATGGTCAGACGGAGAGGACCATTCAGACTCTCGAGGACATGCTCCGTGCATGTGTCCTCGACTTTGGTCGCAGCTGGGAGGACCACCTACCCTTGGTGGAGTTCGCGTACAACAACAGCTACCACTCCACCATCAGGATGGCACCCTACGAGGCGTTGTACGACAGGCCTTGCAGATCTCCTTTGTGCTGGACAGACCCTGGAGAGTCAGCACTTGTGGGACCAGAGATGGTCCGGGCCACGACAGAGAAGGTCCAGCTCATCCAGGAGTGGATGAGGACAGCACAGAGCCGGCAGAAGTCATATGCTGACAGGAGGCGGAGGCCACTAGAGTTCGAGGATGGTGACCACGTCTTCTTGCGGGTCTCACCTCGACGTGGTTTGAGGAGATTTGGCCGAGGCGGCAAGTTGTCTCCACGCTTCATCGGGCCTTTCCAGGTCCTCAGCAGGATTGGCGAGGTGGCTTATCGCCTGGCTCTGCCACCTCAGTTGCACCGGGTGCACGATGTCTTCCACGTATCCCAGCTGAGGAGATATGTGCACGACCCGACGCACATCATTGACTATGGGGAGCTAGACGTGGATGATGGAGAGACTTTTACGGAGGTCCCAGTGGAGATAGAGGATCGACAGGAGCGGGTCCTACGTGGGCGATCGATTCCTCTTGTGCGCATCAGATGGCAGCACGGGAACCTCCAGGAGAGCACTTGGGAGCGGGAGGCTCAGATGCGTGCTCAGTACCCACATTTGTTTCCCTAGTTTTTGATGTATCTTTACGGGGACGTAAAGTCCTGAGGTGGGAGTAATGTAAAGACCCGTAAATTTCAAGGAAATTTTTTTTCTTAATTTTCTTTGGAATTTTACAAGAACGCAGTTTCTGACGGCGCCTGATTCCGAGGCCCGATGTGCCCGGAATCATTTTCTGAAGTTTGGCTCGGGTACGTTCAGTGAACGGATGAGCGGGTTTTTCTAACTTTTGAACTGGTGCCCGGAATCGAATTCTGAGGGCACCGATGAAATCACAGCGCCGGTATTCGCTTATAAACGCCTCTTCCGGAGTTGCGTTTGCTCAGGTGTGGTATTTAATTTTCGGGCTTAAAGTTAAGAAATAAAATAATTTTGCGACAGCTTTATTTTATTTCACTTAAGCCACTTGGAAGCCACTTGAAGCCACTTAAAGGAGGCTTGAACTAAGTTAAACTGGATAGGATGCTATCCAGAAATATCCTACCCCCTTGGTAGGATATTTGTGAGGTGGGGCCCGCACGAGCCCCGCCGTTTCTTTCCGCTAAGAAACGCACCCGTGAAAACCCGTCTTAATGAAAGTCAACCGACGCGTTTTCTAAATTCTTAACAGACCATTTAATTGGGCGGTTTATTTCATGAATTAAATGGGATGTTTCCTTCATGAATTAAATGGGTCGTTTCTTTCGTTGAATTAATTCAATGAATTGATGGATCGTTTCTTAACCAGTTTTTCAAGTTCGTTGGCGTAATAATAAAATAAGACCAACGCTTAACCTCTGGTTATTTGCGCTTGAGAAGATTTGGGAGAACCCTCGCAACTTCTTCTCCCTCGCGAAGAATGCGAAGAACGCGAAGAACGCGAAGAACGCGAAGAACGCCGAACCCGGAAATCGACGACGCCTTCGCCCGAGACGCTCTTCCGATCTCCGATCTCCGATCTCCGATCACCGACCATTCGAGGTGAGTGCTTTCAGATTTCCTCTCAAGTTCTTTTCTTTGGTTTTAAACAAAACACAGATTTAAATATTAATAATTTAAATCTGTTGTTCTTGATTCGTTGAGCTCGCCGACTCAACGCCGGAATCCGCGACGACGCGACGCCTCCCCGCGACGACGCGACGATCGATCTCTTCCGCGACGGTCTCTTCCGCGAAGAACGCCCGCGCACGACGATCATCAAGGTAGGGATTCATTTTGGAAAATTACCCCTTTTTAATTTTCTCATGAACATTCTTGAAAATTAAAAAGCCGGTTTTCAATGAACAATTTTATTTTAATTAAAATTGTTGGATCATGTGTTGATCGTTATTCTTCCGGTTGTTTATTTCTAACGCGGAGGGTGAGGGCCAAACGAACACGGCTCGACGACCCTCCGCCGTTCTTCGTTTTGTGCGGATTTGACGGTCGATGACGGAACGTGCCGCAGTGGACGTTTGACGGTCCCACAGTGAAGAACGGATCCCGAGAGGAGCAACGGCGTAGACGGGAAGGAAAACGGGCCACCGGAGCGACGCCGGCGGCCCGCGGAAGTTGCCGGCGGCGCCCCGGTGCGCCGCCGGACGAAATCCGCCGCGGCTTCAGCCGCGGCGGCGGCGGCCAACGGACCCGCGCCGCGCGGGTCCGGTTCGTCCAGGCGGATGCGGCTCAGCGCGTCCGCGGTTCGCCAGCGCGGCCCGCACGCGGGCCGCGGTTCTTCCTCAAGCCGCGGGTCAGCGCCCGCGGCTTCCACCCGCGCCGCTCGGCCGAGCCGAGCCGGCCGAGCCTGACCGGGCCGGGCCGGGCCGGGCCAACCTGGTCGGACCCGGTTCGGGCCGACCCAGGGGGGGGGTCGGGCCGGGTCGGCTCGGGCCCGTACCCCCCATCTTCGGACGTTTTCGTTCAAACACCTGTATCTTGAGCTTCGTGCCTCCAAACGACCCGCCGTCAGCGGCAACGCGATCCTTGGATCGAGACGGTCGTTTCGGTATATCGCACTCAAGGTTTCAGAATACTTTGAGTTCGGCCGGGTTGGTTCGTACACGAGACCAACCGGGCCCTCGGAGCGGAAACGCTCATATCTTGAGCTACGGACGTCCGATTGACGTGCCGTCAGCTTTGTTGAATTTTTATAAGTGAGACGGATCTTTTGGCATACTCCGCCCGAGGTTTGGACGCAGGTGGAGTGCGGTCGGGTTGGTTTTGCCTTAAAAACCAACCGGGCCCCTGGGACGAAAATGCCAATATCTCTCAGACCGGGCGTCCGATTGACGCGCCGTCTGCGACGTTGAGTTCCTGTTGACGATACGGAACTTTTGGATACATCAACTTCAGACTTTGTGTCAGTTGATGTATCAGACTCTCGGCTCGTGGAGCGGACCTTCCCGAATGAGCTTGCTGTGTGCGGGAACCCTAGGCTGGCTGCGATTGCTACTTCGACAGCGACGACCGTGCAGAGATCCTCAGTGGACTGCGGCGACGACTGTGCAGAGATCCTCCGTGGACTCCGACGACGACCGTGCAGAGATCCTCAGTGGACTGCGGCGACGACTGTGCAGAGATCCTCCGTGGACTCCGACGACGACCGTGCAGAGATCCTCAGTGGACTGCGGCGACGACTGTGCAGAGATCCTCAGCGGACTGCGACGACTACTGCACTCAGCGATCCTACGTGGATCAGTGCTTCAGATCCTGCGTGGGCCCGGTCCTTTGTGGGCCCGATCCTGTGTGGGTCCGATCCTGCGTGGGTCAGCGCTCAGCGGTTCTGTGTGAGCCAGCGCCTACAGGTCCTGCGTGGGCCCGGTCCTGTGTGGGCCCGATCCTTTGTGGGTCCGATCCTGCGTGGGTCATCTCTCAGCGGTTCTGTGTGAGCCTACTCCTACAGGTCCTGCGTGGGCCCGATCCTGTGTGGGTCACTACAAGGTTAGTACCTATCGATCCTTCGTGGGTCCGACGACTTAGATGGTTCAATGATCATCTTTATCGTCATCCGAAGAAGTATACTGTGTGAGCTGAATCTTGTGTTTCTCTCCTTTGTGGATTGTGTTGAGCTATCCTGTGTGGATTTACTGTTTACTCTCCTTTGTGGATTGTGTTGTTCTATCCTGAGTGGGTGTACGTTTTTCTTTCCTGTGTGGACTGGGTTGTGCTTGGGCTCGGACGTTGGAGCCGAACGGGAATTGAAGACTTAGGTATATGTATGGGCATATACCTAAGCCGTGTCAGATGTTACTTCGTGATTGTACCTTTCCTTTGTGGATTATCCTTTGTGGATTTCGGGAGACCTTCGGGGGTCTCGGGGTCCCTACTGAGTAGTTTATACTCACCCCTGCACGGGCTATGCCCGCACTTCGTGGTGTTGGTTGCAGACGATGGACATCGCTGATCGTGGAGGAGGCGTGCGGAGCAGGACAGTACCTGGAGGTGGACCACTGGGCGGGACGTACTCGGAGCGGTTAGGTGGACCCGAGGAGCAGTGGAGGCTATCTGTACCCACCCTTCAGGTGGGACTTCCGGAGGACGCCTCGACGCTGCAGTTTTCCCTTTTCAGTTGCTGTTTTTCCTTTCAGTTGTACTTTACAGTTGGGCTTGTATTTCCGGCCCCTTTTTACTTTCAGCACAGCTTGTACAGTATTACTTAATGTTTAATTTTCCGCTTGCTTACTTGTGGTGCCTGTTTACTTTTCAAAGGCAATGCCTTCCCTTTTTGTTGGGATTTACGCCTTGGTGCTAGTCGCCAGCCCCTGGCCTATGGAAGGCGGGCTTGGGGTAGTCACGGCACGGGCCCCGAGGACGGGTCGTGACATCTTGATCGAAATTTGGAGGTGTTACATGAGAGGATTGATGAATTGGAAAATAAACTAAGCCCAAGGATGTTCCATGATAACCTATGACGTGCTGCGGCACCACGTCATCCCCACATCATGGAGGAGGAGATAGTGAACTTTGATGATGATCTTGATGATGTCCCACAAAGGAGGAGGTTGTACCAATAACCGAGAGGAGGACAAAGAAAACAACATGATGATGACCTACTTGGCGGGATCAAGGTGAAGGTCCCCTCTTTTCAAGGGAAAAGCGACCTAGAAGCATACTTGGAGTGGGAGATGCGGATCGAGCAAGTATTTTCATGGCATGCATATTCTGAGGAGAAAAAGGTCAAACTTGATTCCCTTGAATTTTATGATTATGCATTAATATGGTGGGATCAAGTTCAAAAGGAGAGGGCTAGATATGGTGGACATCCAATCAACACTTGGGAAGACATGAAGTTCACCATGAAGAAGCGGTTTGTTCCCACACATTACCAGAGAGATCTCCATAACAAAATTCAACGCCTCACCCAAGGGAGTAAGAGTGTAGAAGACTACTACAAGGAGATGAAAATTTCCATGATTCAGACAAATGTTGAGGAGGATCCGGAGGCAACCATGGCACGATTTTTACATGGGCTCAATCCGAAGATTGCTGATCAAGTGGAGATGTACCACCATGTAGAGATACAAGATATGATCCACCAAGCCACCAAGATTGAACAAAAAATCAAAAGGAGGAGCAACATGAGGAAACCCACTACCTCTTTCACACCGTGGATAAATCTGAGGAAGGAGATTGGAGAACCATTAAAGGAAAAAGAGGTGGTTGATCGAAAAAGTGACAAGGTAATTCTTCCACCTAAGAAACCTACTTTTGAGGCTAACCAAACTAGGAATCAGGATATTCAGTGTTTCAAATGTCAAGGAAGGGGTCACATTGCTAGTGAGTGCCCAAACCGGTGCACCATGACCATCAACAGGTATAGAGAATGGGAGACTGATGGAGAGAGCTCAGAAGAGGAGGAGGAAGAATCTCCAGAAATTGATAGTGGAGAGTGTGCAGAAGATGGTGAGATTCTTGCCACTAGAAGAGTTCTAAGCGCACAAATGACTGTGGGAGAGAAGGAGCAGCGGGAGAACCTTTTCCATACACGGTGCAAGATCCATGGGAAGGTATGTAGTGTTATTATTTATGGAGGAAGCTATAGTAATGTTGCGAGCACTGAGTTAGTAGAGAATTTGGGAATTTCTACTTTGAAGCATCAACATCCATATCAGCTTCAGTGGTTGAATGATTGTGGGGAGCTGAAGGTCACCAAGAAAGTGAAGGTACTGTTCACCATTAGGAAGTACAAAGATGAGGTATTGTGCGATTTTGTTCCTATGAAGGCTTGCCATTTGTTGTTGGGACGACCGTGGCAGTATGATTGACGTGTTACCCATGACGGTTTCTTGAATCGTCAATCTTTTGTACTCTGAGGGGAACCTATAACCCTCAACCCCATGTCCTGCAAAAAAATTCTGGAAGATCACATTTTGTGAGAGAAGAAAAAAATGAGTGATGAGGAAAAAAGAGTGAAAATGAAAAAGGATAGAATGAGGGAAAGATAGAAAATGAGAGAAGAAAATAAATGGATAGAAAAGAAAAATCTAGTGGGAAAAAGAATTTGAGAGAAGATAAAAGCGTGATGTTGGAAAAAAAGAGTGAGGTTAAGGAAGCTTTGTTTTCACAGAAAACCCTCCTAGTACTCATGTAAAAAGAGGTGTTGCTAAATACTAATGACTTACCCCGTTTTCAAAATGTTGTTGAGTCCTTGTTGCAGGAGTATAATGATGTCTTTTCAGAAGAGGTGCCACCAGGTTTTCCACCCATTAGAGGTATTGAGCATCAAATTGACCTCATACCTAGAGCATCACTAACGAAACGCCCTGCATATCGCACCAACCCGGAAGAGACAAAAGAAATTCAAAGGCAAGTTCAAGAGTTGTTGGATGTGGGATATGTGAGAGCGAGCCTTAGTCCTTGTGCGGTACTAGTGCTTCTAGTACCAAAGAAGGATGGAACATGGAGAATGTGCATTGACTGCAGATCCATCAATAACATCATAATTAGCTATCATCATCCTATCCCTAGGTTAGATTATATGCTAGATTAATTAAATGGTTCAACTATTTTCTCAAAAATTGATTTAAGAAGTGGCTACCATCAAATTAGGATGAAAGAAGGATATGAGTGGAAAACGACATTTAAGACAAAACATGGACTTTATGAATGGTTATTCATGCCCTTTGGTCTCACCAATGCACCTAGAAAATTTATGAGGTTAATGAATCATGTATTATGTGCATATATTGGAAAATTTGTCGCAGTTTACTTTGATGATATTCTTGTGTATAGTAGGACTTTTCATGAACATGTAGATCACTTAAGAAAAGTCCTAGAGGTGTTAAGGAAAGAAAACTTGTTTGGAAACATAAATAAGTGAGAATTTTGTCTCGATAAGATTGTTTCCTTATATTTGTTGTGAGAGATAATGGAGTTGAAGTGGATACTAAGAAGATCAAAGCAATACAAGAATGGCCAACTCCAACCTCTGTTGGACAGGTAAGAAGGTTTCATGGGCTTGCTAGTTTTTACAGGAGATTTTTCAAGGAATTCAGCACACTAGTAGCACCGTTGAATGAGTTGACAAAGAAGAATGTTCCTTTAAAATGGGGTACAACTCAAGAGAAGGCCTTCCATGATCTTAAGAAGAGACTCACCCACACCCCTCTACTTGCACTTTCGAACTTCGGTAAGACCTTTGAAATTGAATGTGATGAAAGTGGAATTGGCATAGGAGGAGTACTCATGAAAGAAGGTAAGCCTATTTCTTTCTTTAGTGATAAGTTAAATGGCCCAACTCTAAACTATGCTACATATGATAAAGAGTTTTAAGCATTGTTTAGAGTACTAGATACATGGAAGCACTATCTTTGGCCTAAAGAATTTGTGATCCATTCTGATCACAAGGCTCTGAAATACCTTAGAATCCAACATAAACTAAATAAGAGACATGCTAGATGGATGGAATTCATTGAATCATTCTCATATGTCATCAAGAATAAAAAGGGTAAAGAAAATACTGTGGCGGATGCACTTTCACGTAGATATTCTCTTATATCCTTGTTGGATTCAAAACGCCTTCGTTTTGAATGCATTAAGGAATTATATGCTACCGATAGTGATTTTAGTGAACCATATGGACATTGAAAACCTAGAGTTAGTTGGGAAAATTTTTATTTACATGATGGATTCTTATTCCGGATTGATAAGCTTTGTATTCCAAATTGCTCTATATGTTTAATTTTACTAAAGGAGTCACATTCTAGTGGGTTAATGAGACATTTTGGTGTTGTAAAAACATTAAGTGTTCTGATGAGAATTTTTATTGGCCTAAAATATCTAAAGATATTGGAAAATTTGTGGGAAAGTTCATTGTTTTCCAAAAATACAAATCGAAACTGAACCCACATGGATTATATCTTCCTCTCCCAATCCCCCAAAACCCTTGGGAGGACATATCAATGGACTTTATTGTGGGGTTACCAAGGACCAAGAGGAGGAGAGATTCCATTTTTGTTGTGGTGGATCAGTTTTCTAAAATGGCACATTTTATTCCTTGTCACAAAACAGATGATGCCACTAACATTGCAACACTCTTGTTTTAGGAAGTAGTCAAACTCCATGGAATTCCAAGGACGATTGTGTCGGATCGAGACACAAAATTTCTTAGTTACTTTTGGAAGACCTTGTGGATAAAACTGGGTACAAATTTACTCTTTTCCACTACTTTTCATCCACAAACCGATGGGAAAATATAGGTGGTGAATCAGACATTATCATCCCTTGTGCGAACAATTCTCAAGAATAATATCAAGAATTGGGAGGAGTGTCTGCCACATGTGGAATTTTCATATAACAGGGCCAAGCACTCCACTACTCAATATTCTCCATTCGAAATTGTTTATGGTTTTAACCCTCTTGACCCTATTGATCTATTTCCTTTGACTTTGTAGGAAGCAACTAATATGGATGCGAAAGGGCGCACAGAATTCATCAAACAACTCCATGAAAAGGCAAGGAAAAATATCGAGCGGATGACTCAAAAATATGTTGATCGTGCAAACAAGGGTCACAAATAAGTGTTGTTCGAGATCGGGGACTTGGTCTGGATTCATATGCGAAAGGAGATATTTCCTGATAAATGGAAATAAAAACTCATTCCATGAGGAGACAGACCTTTCCGAGTGCTCGAGAAGATTAACAACAATGCTTACAAGATAGATTTTCCAGGTGAGTATGGTGTAAGTGCCACCTTCAATGTTTCTGATCTTTCTCCTTTTTTGGGTGCAGAGGATGAAGAGTCAAGGAAGACTCCTTTTCAAGAGGGGGAGGATGATGAGAACTATGTCAAAGGCACCAAGTCGATTGTGCGGGAGAAAGAGTTTGATTTGAAAGGCCCAATGACGCAAGGGAGATTAAAGAGGCTCAATGACACAATGGGTGCACATATTGCTTCATTAAAGGCCCAATGGATCTTGCCTTGCATGGATAGAGAAAATGGGCCTATAATATCACTTATTAAAGACCAAAATTTATGTTTAAATCTTGGCCCACATGGTTTCACGAATTTGGATGCCTTTCCCACATGGAGGATTCTAGAAATGGAATCTTTGGACACTAAAGTCAAATCCGGTGGGCTATGCACTCAAAATAAAATCCAGTGGGCTATGTTGGAAAGTTGTGTGCTACTTTTCCAAAAGTCTTTGTTGGATTTTATCTTTTTGAATTTTAAGGGGATAAGGTAGTTTTAGACTTTATGACTTTAGGGTATTAGACCCTTGACCATTGTATCATCCCCTTGGCTATAAATAGCCACCCCATGGAATTGTATTGGCATCGAAGAATTAATTGAGAGATTATGCTTTGTTTCTCTCCATTGTGTGATAATTGTTCTGAGTTCCCCTTTGCTCTTGTGCATTCTTGCCTTGTCAATCTAAAAGTTAGATTGGTGATCCAATATCACAAAGCCCCCAATTCTGTGCCTCAACCCAAGTGCATTGTTGTGTGGATTGGCTATCACATCCCTCCCTTGAGTGTGTTGTCTAAGTAGTAGGTCACGTCACTTATAGAGTTGATTGACTACTTTCATCCTCTATCCATACCCATCATCCACCACTTAGCCACAAACCACATCTTACATCCGCCGCCCTACACCATGAAGATTGGGCCACCCCGTGCGTCTCACATCATTATGTCACTTTAAACCACGAAAAAGGAAAGCGGGTTTCGTGTATGTAAATCCCAGAATTAAAATAGAAAATTTTTATATATATGTGAATACCCATATATAAGATAGTGCTTTGAGTATTCACTTAATAAAATAAAAGAATTTGAGAAAAAGCAAGAGACATTTTGAGACGAAAATTCTGCGACATAACAGCTATGTTATAGGGTTTTAGAAAATACTGAAAAGAGAGGGGACATGGGTAACCCACTCATAAATGATCCATAAAATAGTATAGGGACAGAATATAAAGGTTATATGAACATGGTGATTAAATTTTAATGACATACCATTTGAAATGAAAAACATGGAAGGAAGACAAAAATAAGATTTCTCTTATGAAAATTCGGTAGCCTAACGATGTCACTTAAAACTTCAAAAAAATGAACTGATGAGGTCAAATAGGGTATCTCATCATATGAACATAAAATATCAGTATGATAGATATAGATATCATACCCCAAAATTATAAAAAGGAACTTGAAAGACTTTACATGAAAATAGAACTTGAAAATGAGAAGGGTGAAAGAATCCGTTAAAAAAATTTCGGCAGCCTAACGACGCCACTTAAACATTCATAAAACGAAATGATGAGAGTAAGAGGGTATCTCTCATCATATGAAAATTAAAAGGGAAGTAATAGGAATATAAAATAACATCCTCCAACATAAGAACATGGAGCATAAAATAAATGACTTAAAATAGAGTATTTGAAAAGAAAGAGAGAGGTTGGATCCCCTACCTTAAAACGTAACTCTTAAAACTCAAAGGTTGGGACCTTGATGGCTTAGGGGAACCTTGGGAGGAATCCTTGGGAGGTAAGGATACCAGAGCTTAGTTGGGGGAGAGTTGGGAGTAAAAAATAAAGGAGGAAAGGGTGAGTATTTATAGGGAAAGTGATGGGACAAGGCATTAATGGCCAAGGGAAACCTCATTAGTGGTATTGGAAAAACCATGGGCTTGCCCATGGTATTTTCCCATGGTATTGGCCACTTGGGACACCTAATACCTTATCTTACTATTAATAATTCAACCATATTGATTACATACTTAATACATCATTTAATGATGTCATTAAACACCCGTAACTTAAAAACTGTATTTTCACTATTCACCGAAAATTCAACTTTCTCAGAAAAATCCCAAAATTTCACCTTAACCAAATATCAATGCTCTGATTTCAAAAATGAACTCCATTTTGTAAAAATAATTTTCTAAATATTTTTAATTTAATTTTTAAATAAAAACACTATTCACTAAAAATTTATTTTTCTCAAAAAAATCCCCAAAAATTACCTTAACATAATATCGATGCTCTAAGTTCAAAAATAAAGTCCATTTTATAAAAATAATTTTCTAAATAATTTTAATTTAATTTTTAATTAAAAAACACTATTCACCCGAAAAAACTAATTCTTGAAAAATAATTTCTGAAATAGTTATTTACCTATTTTATTGAATCACATTACTTAATCAAGGTTCCTAGATTATATTAATACTTTCTTTAAGTGAGATTACTAATCCATTTGGTCACATTACTAATCCTAATCATAAAATCACTATTCATAATTTACTATTCATCAAAAATCAAGTTGATCTTATTAGACTCTAAATTTCTTACTGAACACAATTTTAGAAGACTATTTTTTGAAAATCATTACACGTCATTAATTATTTAAGGTTTACAAAAATATTTTAAAATATCCTTTTTCTAGAATTCATCAAAAATATGCATACTATATTTATCCGGACATTTTAAAACTCAGAAACTTCACCATAAGAAGAAAACACAATTTTATTTATCTCAAAGGATTTCACAAAGTAGTTACGTTATCCTTGCATTTCCCCTTATAACCCCAACATAGGACCTAAGTGTAAGGTGTGCTAAGGTGAGAGAATCTGAGGGTGGCTCGACCAACATTGCAGGAGTAGTAATCTCTATTAGTTTGAACTTCTCGTGAAGGTGATTCCATTCTAGCTTCACACGATGAATTTAGGCTTGGGTTTGGTCCAAAGCAAATCCCAGTGGTGCTACCTCCTTCCCAAGTTCTGTTAGATAGGCTTCGATTGGCCCGGGACTACTGGATGAGGCCATCAAATCTTCTTTCTATATTAATTAACCAAGATCACTTGTATTTAGAGACAATAAACGCGACATTTAGTTTCCAAAGGTCATACTAACTAACGGTCATATAATAGTCAAAACCCAACAGTATCATTTTAATTATACACATTTTATTAAATGAAAAAGTTTTGTTGTGTATGAAATAAAATAACACACAAAATTAGGAAACAAGATTTATTCAGAATTTTAGGTCATTAAAAAGAATCCTCTCCCATCGACCCTTGATATCCACTGGGTATTCCATAAAGGTAACTCTATCCTCGATTTCTATCTCACCCTAGTTTATAACATGCAACTTGTCATGCACATATCTCCTCATATGTGACACGTGGAAGACATCATATACCTGGTCTAATTACAATGGTAGGGGTAAGTGGTACTCCAAATTTCCAACCCTACACAGTATCTGGAAAGGTCAAGTGGACCTTAGTGATAACTTGACACCCCAACCCAATCTCTATAATCCATGTTGAGGTGATACCTTTAGGAACACATGGTATCCCTCCTTGAACTCCAACGACCTCTATTATCAATCCTTATAAGACTTATGAAAACTATGAGTAGTCCTCATACACTCTTGGATGATCTAAACCTTCTCTATTGTTTCTCGTAATAACTTTGGTCCCATTAGGGTTTACTCTCTTAGATAATTCTAAAAAAGTGGTGACATATAGAGTATCCCATAAAATCCTCAAATAATGCCATACTAATGGTGGAATCATAACTGTTGTTGTAAAAAAACTCCACCAAGGGTAGTTGATCCTCCCTACTATGACCAAAATCCTATATGGAATCCTAAATCATGTTCTCTATAACCTGAATAGTCTGCTCCATTTGGAAATTAGTTTGGAGGTGAAACTCCGTGATGAGACACAACTGATTCCTAAAGGCATCATGCAATACTCTCCATAATCATGACATAAAGTGAGTATAACGGTCTGAAACAATCATCGAGGGAACTCTATGGATCTGGACTATCTCCTACACATAAAGGTGCCCAAAATTTGAATTAAACTCTACTCCCAGATAGCTTGGAAGTGGGATGACTTGTTGAGTTAGAATATGATCATCAAAATGGATTTGTTTCTTCTAGATTTTCATGGTAGCCTAGTCACAAAGTCCATGGATATACCATCCCAGTTCCACTCTAGTACCTCACGGGGATGAGATAAACCCACTAGAACTTGGTGAAAAACCTTTACCTACTAAAAATTGAGGCATCAAGAGACAAATTATTCTACACACTTCTTTATTCCTAGCCACTAGAATTGAAGACGAAGTTTATAGTACATATTATGAACACTTTGATGCACTACAAAATGGGATGCAAAGAACTCCCTTAGAACCTCCTCACACAATGTCGCAAGTTCCATCATTCATCCTTTAAAAATTATAATGTTCTCCCCACCTTCATAGTATCCATTAGAAGTATATCTAGTGAATATATGAACACATAAGGTCATATAGTAAATATATACAAGATGATCCTACCTAACATACTATAAAAGTGGTGGGGGTAAAAACCATCGATTGGAGGTAAGTTACACTATCCTTTTCCACTAAGGGCAACTGTAACGAGGATAACTAATGGTTCTGAGTGTAGTAGAAGTGCCTGATAGGGCATTCCCAAATCAAATTTTTGTTATAATAAATTATTAATCTAATATTTACATGATGATAAATTCCATGATCAATGCAAATGAATCAAATAATAATTGATTATTGAATCAAAGATCATCACATATTATCTATAATTAATTTAAACAATTAAATAATTAACTTGTGATTAATTATATTTTTTTGATGGATCTGAAAATGAATCTAAGTAGTACCATCATTGTGTTATAGGAATCAAGAGTATATTTCATCTATTAGTGATCCACACATGTTTCACAAACCTTTTAACTTCTCTATTGGAATCTCCAAGTTCTAGCATGGTATATCCCAATGCTTGCATAATTTTCCTTTGATCGCCTTGATAATCACTTGAAGAATGATTCTATTTGATCTCTATAGACTCAAGATTAGTGGTGGAGGAGGATCACTCTATATTCTTGAGAGCGTTCTTGGAGAGGGATCTTTGTAGGGATTTGAGGGAGTTCTCTCCAAATTTCTTTATGTATAAAAAAAGAAAATTACCACACCTAATAAAATAATATAATTGGGTTTATATACCAATAAGGTTAGAAAATTATAATTATATATAATCCCTTATTATTTTTATCAATTAAAATGGAACCCCATGTCAATAATAATAATAATAATAATATTTCTTGAAATGTGATAAAATTAAGAATTAAATAAAATTTAATTTTTTTCAAATAATATTCAATATATATATTATTTATCACCAGACCATTAATCCCGATCTTCCATTACTCCAAAATATTTATGAGACCTTGAATAATGATTACTTATTTAATAAATTAATATTTCAACATTATTCACCAATAAATAAATAAATATTATAATCACTAAATAGAAAATAGATATTTATTAAATATTCTTCTCACAAAGTATTCTGTCAAATAACTGGTGATAGAATATATTCAATCAAGAAGACGTGAATAATTATTAAACCACATGCAGGAATAATATTTATTAACTTGTTAAAAAATAAATAATAATATTGTTTAACTGAGGTTTTGAATACACTTAGTGTGTGAATCTCTAGAGCTCTTTCTCAGGGGAATTAGGTGAAGTAACCCAAAGTCTAAGGTTAGCATCTAGAAACATGAAAATGCACCCATAGAGAAAGAAGTTAATTTCATAATAACATAAAACCTAATACAGATGCTTACAGTATAATATAATCTCTTTATCTTGATATCTCTAATCAAGCAGGTTGCATGCTGGTTCCACTAACTTATGTTCTCAATGTCTTTTTCTTTAACTTTTAGGAAATTGAACTTACCTACAGAACACCATGGACATGAATTTATTTAGGATACATAATTTCCATAAAATTTATTAATATATCAACTTCTATTAGAGAATAAAATAGGAAAATCCTTCTTACATGATTCATTAATGAAATATTACTCATGATACACCTAGTGTATCCTACTTCTCTGCGAACATATTTCATCACGGTTTTCATCAATACATCCAAGTACGTGACTAATAACATCCATTAATAATAATATTAAAATATAAGAAACAATACACACATCCAAATATAAGAGCATCTAATGAAACATATAAATCTGGATTTCTTACTGGCGGGTCCCGTTCTCATAATTTCCTACACTAGAAATTACTAAGGGGATACACCATGAGATGGTACCTTAAAGTACCACGAGTCTTTACCCTTGATAGACTATATCATTTGTGTCCCCCAAATGATTTCATCTAGCTATAGAAAATATATTTAAGAATACCTTTGTGACACTTTAGGGTTCTCATCATAGTGGGGAACTGCTATGACCTTTTAGTTTGAAAACTACTCTAAGGACATTATCACATAATATTCCACACAAAAGAACAATCATGATGTGAAAATGAGTTTATTAATATTCAAAACAATGAATAAATGTTATCATAAAGTACAAAAAAGTTGGTTCTAGGGAACTAAATCCAATATAATCTCACTTGAACTAGATCCAACTGCTAACAAACTTCATCCCTCTAACTCTCACATGATAGTCATTATTTTGTTGATATAGAACTTTAGTAAAGGGGTCATCTATTTTTTATTCCATGGAATCTCTTCTTACTACAACTTCATACCTATGAGAAAAATCCCTCAAGAGGTGATATTTTTATAGTATATAATTTATCCATTGGTGTGACCTTGGGTCTTTTGTAAGAGTCACAACTACAATATTGTCATAATGAAATGTGATAGGGTCCTTAGAACTAGGTACCATGATCTTGGGAAACGTTTTATATCCAAATGAATTATTTAGATATATTAGAAGATGTTATATATTCAGAATCTGCTATAGAATCAACAAAAACTAGATGCTTTGAACTCTTCCCACTCACAACTCCTCTATTGAGATAAAGAACATATCCTAATTGTGACTTTAGATCATTCTGATATATTTGAAAACTAGAATATGTATAACCCCTGACGACTTGCTACTCATATACTATATTCACTAGGAACATATCCCTAGTTCTTTTCAGATACTTAAGGATAGCCTTAACAATAGACCAGTACTATTCTCTTGGATCATCTTGATATCTACCTACCATGATCAATGCATAGGCAACATCAAGTCTGGTACATAACATAACATACATGATTGATCCTATCATTGAAGTGTATGGGATCTTACTCATTGTCTATTTCTCCTGTTATGTACGAGGGCACATTTTCTTATAAATATGTATACCATGTGACACTAGAACTAATACCCAATTGGATTATTCCATACTAAATATATTTATTATCTAGTCAATGTATGTACCTTGAATTAGTTCAAGAAACCTCTTTGATCTATCATGTGTGATCTTGATCCCAAGAATGTAGGCTGCTTCACCTAAGTCCTTCATGGAGAAACATTTATTTAACTAGTCTTTAACAAATTATAAGCCCAGTATATCATTTCCTATAAGTAATATTTCATCAACATATACTACTAGGATAACTATTGCATTCCAACTAAAATTCTTGTAAACACATGGATCACATTCATTCTTAATGAAACCAAACTCTTTTTAGCTTCATAGAATTGAATGTTCCATGACATGGATGCTTAATTCAATCCATAAATGGATCTCTACAAATTTCATATCTTTTTGGAATCACCTAGAGGAATAAAACCTTCTGGTTGTATCATATTGACATCTTTCTGAAGGTTCCCATTAAGGAAACCTATTTTGACATCCATCTTTAAAATTTCCTAGTCATGGTAAGCTACTATGGCTAGTATAATTCCGATGAATTTAAACAAGGAAACTGGTGAAAATATTTCACAATATTCAAACGCTTGATGTTGTTTAAACCCTTTATCCACTAGCCTTGATTTATAAGTACTTACTCTTCCTTCCATGTCCAATTTTCTCCTGAATACCCATTTTCACCCAATAGGATTTGCATCAACTAGATGATCGACCAGAACCCAAACTTGGTTATGATACATGGATCCATTTCAAAATTCATAGAATATTTCTATCCTGTAGCTTCGGAGCTCTATATGGACTCTTTATAGGAGATAGGTTCATTATGGTCAACCAATAATGACTCACCATCTTTAGTGACTAGAAATATATATATCTCTGGTTCTCTTACACTAAAAAAAACATCAATTAGTGATATTTTTTTGCATTAGAGAAATTTTAAAATGTCATTAATTTATTTAGTGAAATTTCTCAAAAACATCGGTAAATGAGGTGTCACTAATTTAGATATGTTTATAAACGTCACCAATTAGTAAAACATCATTTATTGATGCTTTTAAGAAATGTTGGTGAATAAATGTTGCTAAATTAGAAATGTTTATAAATGTTTCTATTTAGAAACACCTTATTTTATGATGTTTTTTAGAAACTTAAATAAATATATTTTTCCAAATTAGCGACATTTATCGACATTTTTTAGAAAATTTGGAAAATAATACATGGTGTACCAAAGTTACTAAAAAATGTTTGTATGTTTTTTTTGAAATTTATAAATTTTTGATTGAAATTTTATAATTTTTTTTACAATAAAAAAATCTAGTACTCCACCTGCTCCATCCCTGTCTGGTGCCCCCAACCCCACCCTCTCCAGTCCCACCCCCACACCCCATCCCTGCCTCATCCCCATCAAGTGCCCCCAGCCCTGCCCCATCCCCCATACAGTCCCACCCCACACTTGCACGATCTGACCCTTCCTATTTAGTGCCTCACCCCCTTGCCTCTAGTATGGGCTCCAACTTAGCCACACGCTCATCCTGTACATTGCCTCCCCCATTCACACTGCATGTATATACTGGCAGCCCCAACACCCACTAATTAGAAAAACCTGCCTCCGCATGAATTGAACCCATAACCTTCAAGGTATGCACAACGCCTATGACCAACTCACCAATCTATTTTTTGAATATAAAATTCTATTCTATTATATATATATATAAAATTAAATTACACTACTTTATAAATTATTTTAATATATATATATTAATATATATATATTTATATGTATATATTTTATATTTAATGTTTTTATGCATATAAGTTTATATTATATTTATATATATATGTTTATATTTTAAAATATTTAAAAAGTTAATATTATATATATATATATATATAATTTTATATATTAATATAGATATATATGTTCATATGTTCATATTTTATGTTTTTATATATATATAATTTTATATTATATATATGTTTATATTTTACAAATAAGTTTATTTTATATATTATATATATGATTATATTATATATATGCATGTTTATATATCTATATGTTTATATTATATTATATATATATGTTTATATTTTATGTATATTATATGTTTATATTATATATATATATATTATATCCATATGTTTATATTTTATATTTTTATATACATGTTTATATTATATATATATATATATTTTATATATATCATATGTTTATATTAATATATATATGTTTATATTATATATATATATATATGTTTATATATATATATATATATTTGTTTATATATATATATGTTTATATATATGGTTGTGTGTGTGTATAAATATATATGTGTATGTACACATATATATAATTATAAATAAATAAATAAATAAATAAATAAATAAATAAATAAATAAATAAATATATATATATATAATTAGGCACGTTTTAAAACATTGGTAAAAATGTCACTAAAATAGCCATGATTTCTTAAAATCATGACTAGATTTAAAACATATATGTGTTTTTATATATAAATATGTGTACATATATATATATATATATATGTGTGTGTGTGTGTATATATATATATTTATATATATCTAAATATATATTTACACTGATGTGGTAAGATGAGCTATATATATATAGCGCTGTTTCCAAAAAAATATCACTAATTTAGCGAAGTTTCTTTAAAAACGTTGCTAAATTTTAAAATTAGCAACGTTTTTAAAAAATGTCGCAAAAAAAAAAAACATGTAACTAAATTACATTTGTTTGTAGTGTTATCATCCTTACCACCTATATTCTCCATATTCATTAAGAAAATTAGAATGAATAGTGTAGACAAATCATTTTGGAATCTTTTGTCTAGGCTTTTTCAAAACGATAAGCATTTGTGGGAACATGGTTCCTCACCCCCTATGGTTAACAAAGTGATGTACAAGGTTGGATTTCCTATGAAATATTAAGATTAAATTCTTCTTTGACAACATCCAACAAAGTGGAAATAGATTGAGATGCATATAAATGAATAGGAGGTTATCTACTTCACATGTGGCAAGAAAGGTCACTGGAAGAAAAATTGTAATGAAATGGAGAATAAGTTAGTAGAAGAATCTACTTGAGGAATATTCACCATTATTGTAATATTTCTAATTCATATCAAAGGTATTAAATACTATATGTTATTCTTATATTTTTATCAAAATACAACAAATAATTAAGATAATAAAAATTATGAGAAGGAAGGTGACCCTTCATGTGGTCATTGGGGCTACACTCATACATCAGCCTAATAATTTTATAACATTAAGATTGCCAAGTGGATGGATTCTCATTAAACTACTATTTTGTATTGAGTGTTACCAAATTATATATCTTAGTGTCCAGTTCTAGATACATTATGACATTATTTCATATTTGAAATGATTTTTTATGGTATATCATAATTAATGAATAATTTATTTATACTTGAATCATAGATGCCCAAATATTAGTGATTAATTATGAACATAATATTTAAATAATACCCATTTGTAGCAAGATAATTCTTCTTCATATTAAATTAAAATTAACTGCCATGGATATACCTATAAGGGTGTTTATACTCTTTAGATCTAAGACTCAAGTATTTTGACATGATTACTTCTATGGTTTTATGACAAAAAAGTATTTATATAATAAAAGAATTATTACCAAAAAGATTCTATACTTAGTTTATCATGATACATGTGAATTATTATAAGGAGAAGTTGGAGATAAATTCACATACTTCATGAGAATCCTTTAAGAGATTTTAGAAATGTAAAGTGGAGTAGTGAAAATACTTAATAAAACATATAATATCCTCCTAGAGGGTTATTTGGAAAATATATTAACCAAGTAATCATTAATCATTTAAATGTATATTGGATCTATTATAAAATTCACATTACCTTATATGCATCATAGTGATTATAGTAGTAAAAGGAGGATTGATGACAAGTCTTATAAGTGTTTAAAGCCTTCCATAATTCTTTTCCTGACATGTTTCACAAATAACAGTGTTAACACTTAACCATATGCCAAAAATATTTAATAATGGATATAATATAAATTATAACATGAAAAAAATACATTTTTTCACAACTTCATGTGATTTTATGAGAGTAGT
The DNA here is from genome assembly GCA_963277665.1 of Viscum album. Lineage (NCBI taxonomy): Eukaryota > Viridiplantae > Streptophyta > Magnoliopsida > Santalales > Viscaceae > Viscum > Viscum album. Next base: position 1,991,291,777 of record OY728141.1, read on the forward strand.
TTGTTAAAGATAATTTTAGCAATAAACTTACATCAAGAAAACACCGAGTTCATCTCAGTTAATTACTCAAAAAGATACTTGTGATATAGTTATTACTAATATATAAAGGTATTATTCAAGTGATTGGATATATTTCTATAATAGGGAAACACTTATATTTTTATATAGTGGGAAAATTTTATACTCCAAATAATTCAATGATCTAGGTGTACATGAATTTTCATAAGAACACTAGCTCCACATGACTTTGTGGGAGTAGTTTTTATAGAGACACATAAAGTTCAAGAAAGAAAAATCCAAGATTTGTTTTTATACTCACTAATTTTTTGATATATAATTTAAGGATAATTATGAATACTTATCCTTTAAGGAATTAGTAAATGGGAACAATATAATATTGTAAATTTCATATGAATTCAGAAATGGGTTCTATATAAAAAAATCTAGTTTTTTATTGTTTATAAAGATGATGAAAATATATTGATATATATTAAATATAAAACTAGACATAGATGGTAAATTTAGTGCCTATAAGTTATTATTGGATACTAATGTTTCAAGTGATGTTAAGGAATATTATATGACATAACCTTTTCACCAGTAATCTTCTTAAAAATATTTAGAATTATATGTCATAGAAACCACCAGTAATCATGAAATTTGTAAAATGGATTTTAAGGCTACATTCCATAATGGAATCCTTGTGAAATATGTATATATAAAAAAATCAAAAGAGTTGGTGACATCAAAGAATTCCAATCTGGTATACAAGTTACATAGATGCATTTTTGGGTTGAGGCAAGCATCATAGTCATGGAATATTCATTATGATTTATCCATTAGTGTGTTTGGTTTTATTAAGAATTAATTTGAGTCATGTGTATACAAGTGGATAGTGAGAAAACCACAGTTTTCCAAGTACAATATATTGAAAACTTGTAGAAAATAGATGTTATGTCTTATAGTTAATTATGACTAACATAAATGCATTTATCTAAGAATGAATAAATGTAGGAACCAAATTTATTAGGAATAAGATCTACTAAGGTAGATCTATGAGGTTGCATAGATAAAATAATAGTACATACATTGATTTTTATAAAAAATATAATATGGGATAATTCATGAGTGAGTGCTTTCCTATGTCACATGCATAAAATTTCTCTATGATGATATGTCACGACACATGAGGAGATTATTATGATTAATGAAATTCCATATGCTTATTTTTTTTAATATATCATATATTACATGATATTTATAGAGATTTGACATTGGTTATGCATCAAGAATCATGGGAAAATTTCAAATAAACCAGGATAATTTCTTGTAGTAATAATCAGAGATATATGAAATTACATGAGAAAGTATGAAGGATAGTTTCCTGGTAATTGGAGAAATGGGAATACTAGTTTTAAAGGGGACACATAACTAGTGTTCCTACATATAAATTTTATCTAGTATCACAAATAGGATAAAGTAAATAATTAATCTAATCTTATTAAATCCAATGGTGTCCATATCTATAAATACAAAGTACTTTGTGGCTTAAAATGTAGATTAAGATGTAGTTTATATAATGATTTTTTTCTAGTTATTAGATTAGTATAAAGAAATAAAAATACATTCAAAATATATATAATTATAATATTTTGGCCTAGATACTAGCCACGAATTCATGATGATGATAGAGGATAGTAGGTTAATACTGAGGGTTATTTTTGGTCACTTATCAAGGAGGATACATTGAGAGGAGGTATATTAGGGTATTGGTGATTTAAAACTTTATCCATTGATTTTTATATTTTTATATAAATGCGAGGAACACTAATTTATCTCTCATAATTACTCTATACAAGATCTAAAATAAGTAAAAAACATGAATGATTTTACTTGGTTCACCCCAATCAGGAAAATCCAAGGGGCATGCAAAGTCAATGTGCATGTGCACATGAAACACTAGAGCGCGCTAATTCTATTTATTTTTACATAATAGAGAGTTCAAAATAATCCTTAAAACAGACTTTTCATATAGGATATTAATATAATCACTTCCCTTTCTCATAGATAGGTTATCAATGCCTCTTCCTTGAACACCTTATTCTTTATAAAACATGTGTATGAAAATACACCTAAATCAATGTGTCTCTTCTACACATCCTGATAGATTTATAGTGATATGAAGCTCTTGGAATACCTTCCTACATTAATCTTTTCATATTTACAGGGTTCTTGGAATTTTATTCTTCACTTATATTCTTTTAATGATCTTATTTTTTTTCTCTCAAGTATATCAGCTCTTAATTTTCCGAACTATTGTGTCCATTTTTAGAGAAATAAAAAAACTTTCTTTCCATCCAAGGGTTAGGATTAAATAATATTTCCTCTCTCTAATATGGATAGATCCATTTATCATAAAAATTTAAATTTTATGATTAAAAGTTATTAAATCCACATTATGTCCCTTAAAACCTAAGAATGGATTCCCGGATTGATTTTCTATGATGTCTATTTTTTTTCATGTGGCAAAATCTCTGCTTCCATGATGTATAATGAGAGATCAATAAAAAATATCATAATGTATTACTTCCCTACAATTCATCATTCTTTAGTATACCTTATCCACAAATCTCACACTAATTAACTCCCCTATGGTCTCCATAACAATCTCCTAAAATTCCTTTGAACACCAAACTACCTATAGGGTGATCCAATTGATACAACATGGACACCTATATACTTTGAAATAATGAAAATATAATTATTAAAACACAATAACCATATTGAAAAAATATTTTAATGCATGGATTTCTCCTCTTTAAAATGACAGTGGCATAGACTATACCCCTTTTTGTGGGAAACCTGAAAGTTCTAATGATGATTAAAATCAATGCATCTTTGCCAAAGGTATAGACCCTTATGATATAGTGTGATGGATAAATGAATGACCATTATGTAACATTACAATGTAATTTATGCTTGATAACCCTTATAAAACTCATAATCACCCTTATGTGATCTTTAGGATTTTAGATTTACCTTTATTTAAATACTTCTTCCATGAACTAACACTTTTATAGACTCCCTCACAGGGAAACTAGGAGTTATTTGGTATGGGGACCTTCATACTAGAAATTAATGACCCTTATGTGATTATTTATATACCATTATATAGCATGTATGTGCATTTTATTATGGAATATGAAAAGGAATTATGGCACAATCATATGAACTATAGCATATGGTCTTACTATAGTGATAATAAACTTAATTTGAAACTTTAGACAAACTCAGACTATGTCATAACCATGGGTGTTGTAGAGGAGTGTTTGTATTTTAGAAATATGTTATACAAAATACACTAGCCTTCTTCCACATTCTTTTAAGATAGAAAGTTCCTTTATCATAATTTTCCTCAAAAAACAACCAAAAAAATCACCAATGGTACTTTTTCAAATGATCTCCCACTTTTGGATTGCTGATAATTCCATTGAAAATTAAATTATTCATTGTATTTTAAATTTCAAAGAAAATACATCATATCTAGCCTAAATAAATTTCTAACACTCACAATTTATGATTCCTTTCTTTCAATAAGTGAATCGATGATTAAGAAATCTATAACTCTAACATCACATGAGAAAAATATTCATGTGAGAAACAAGAGTGAGATTAAATAATATTCTTAGTAAAAACTCTTTATGATTCATGAATTGAATCTAATCATAAAAATAAACATTAAAAAAACTCTCCCAATTTTTAAATCAAACACTTTCCTCCCAAGATGGGGCTCTACTATGTTGACATACATAGGTTCTCCATGTATACCCTTTAATAACATGAGTTCTTTTTCTCTATTTGTAAATTAACTAAAACAGAACTTCATTAAAGTCTTATGATATAGAGTTTGAAAATTGAAAAAATAAACTAGGGAGAGAAATCAAACATTAATAATAGATAAATTTCCATAGGAGAGTGGGGTCCCATCTCTAAACCATATAAATATATATATATATTTGGTTGGAATACAAGAGACAACCAAATTTATTTTAAATCCAACTTTGGTAGAGCTTTGGTCATAATGTCATCTACTTTATTTTTTTACTTACATATTCCATTTTTACCACATGTTTCTTAACTTTTTATTTTCAGAAATTTTATTTGATATTGATGTTCTCTAACCTTGAATTATGAGTGGAATTTTTTCTAAGATTTATTAAACTTTATTTTTTACACTTGATTATAATATGATATTCCACTTTTAACCCAATACATCCAAGTTGTTACCTCATCCATATCTATTGGGTACAAGATTTTTTGGATGAAATATATTCATCTTGCACTATGTTTAAATAAATGAAATATTTCTACATGATATTCCAAGAAATTCAAGATATTATAAGAAAAACACACCCCCTAATGTTGATTTTAAGTCTCCCATAAAACCTTTCCAATCATTATCTGTATATCCCATGAGTTTCTGTTGTGAATATTTATAATAAAACATGCAAAATTCCCCAATTTTTTTGATATATTAAAAGATTTATCTCATATCCTTCATGGGAAAATATTTTATACAAATTTTATAATGGGAATGTTGACATGTGGAAATATCAACATGTGATCAAGTGTCTACCATGTAGAGTAAACTATTAATGATTTTCATATTAAGAGTTATATAAAACTTGTTTCCTTCACCATACTTAATTAATTTCATCCAAGTCCCCATAAAATTATCCATTGGTTTAGAGTTATATAGTTGAAACCTTTTAAATAATTCCTTAAAATAATTTGTTTGGTAGATTAATGTATCATCCTTTCATTGAATCACTTAAAAACCAAGGAAAAATAATAACTACAAAATAGATATATCTTGAATTGTAATATCATGAGTTCAAAAACATACTTGCATTGGATGTAATCCTATACTCAAAAGATGATTTCATAAATATATATAATAACCACCATAAGCTTACCTTACTTCTTATTAATGTAAATATTCTGATAATCCCTTAACCTTTGATAAATGTACTTATTTAGTTACTGATTATTTCATGAGTTCTAGGCCCTGGGTTCTTGATTCATTCCAGATAGTTTTTTCCTCAACTAGTATACTTTAATCTCATATCCCTAAATAAAAAACCCATATGGTTTCTCAATATAAACTTAATATTCAATACCCCTTAAATAACACTGATTTTATGTATATTTGATATAATTTTAATCCCTTTATCATAACCATTTCCAAGAATAACCGTATAGCCTCCAAGAAAACCATAGTTGAAAATGTTTCATTCACATAGATTCCACTAATATGAGAATGAACATTACACACCAGTCATTCATATTTCCTCATTACTAGTCCATATTTATTAAGTTTGTTTCATAAAATCCATTTGGTTCTAATCCCATTCTTGGTTTTCATCCTCAAAACAACTTTAAAACTCGGATTTTCACTATTGGTTTTATATTTTTATTCATAGACTTTACTCAATGAGAATTATTTAGAGATTCTTCAAGATTTTTGAATTCATACAAAGGTAATAAGGATGTTTGATGTTTCAATATCATTATCCTATTTGATCTATGGTTTTCCAATCACTAAAAATATTATTTTTATTGATTTCTTCCATGTTGTATGTTCTACCTGTAGCTAATTTCCTTCCTGTGTTTTCATCATCATCAGATATATTATTAGAGTTCACTATAGAACTTTGAAATCCCTATGATATAAAAAAATATTCATCACTTCTATCCTCTTAAATTGTTTTATTCTATTTTGAATTTTACTCATCTGAAACGTAAATATTCTCTCTCAAATTTGAAAGCTACTCATTTTCAGTTATGGAAAAGTATCTACTTTCAATAGTTTTTCTAATCCTTTTGTCATTATTTTTTTATTAGTTGAAAACCCAAAAAACACCTTTATCACCACCTACATCAAACTTTATATTATTTTCTATACTATGGATCTACTTCCAAGAATTAATAAGTGTATGATTTTGGGAATATTTACATATAATATTTCATATGGAGTCTAGACTAAATTGGGATACAATAATGCCATGTCTAAGATATTGATTTTTGTAAGAATTTAACTATTCCAACACTTATCTAGTAGGGATTGTTCAATAAGAATATTATGAGAAATTTTGTTGATTATGTGATTTCACCATTCAATAACTTTATTCTAATGTGAAGCTCTCACTAATAACACTTGATATTGAAAACTATTTTATTTGAGGCATTCCTCCACTTTGATATTATTAAATTTTGAACAATTTCTTGTATGAAATTTTTTAAATTTGATATAAATAAACTTTTCATCTTCTCTTCAATATTGAGTGATACACATGAATACTTTTGTTTTGAGAGAAATTACCATCAACCATACCAACCTGTTGAAATCTTCATTAAACAAAATTTAATAGATTTTTTCATTTAAATCATTAGGATTTATTTACCTAAAAATTTCCACATGATAATGATTAAGTAATTTTGAAAAATTTCACCTCTTTAGATTATAAGACTTCTAGACAATCTTACCTTTTTGAAAAGAGTCACATATCTGAGAGTTGTCACATGTTAGCTTGGGGAAATCATGAGCTCCATCATACTCCACCAGATTATCCAAATATTTTTGGATTAAATGGATAGCTCACTTTTTACATTAAATGTTCTCATCCACCTAGGACAACATATACCAATTTTATTCACTAATAAGGAAATCATTTTCAATGTCCCACCATCCTTATAGAACAAAAAAATCATCACTCTCTTTAACATTTCACCCCTCCCTACAAAATTCCAAAGTATGTCCTGAGTCACACAATTGGATTACACTTATAAGATTATGGATAAGACCTTAAATCAAGAGAAAATATGTTATTATGATATCCTTTACTCCAATATTTTCCTTCTCAAACCCAAATTTTTTGAGTCCCTCATCATTTAAAAATTAAGCCACTTCACTTTTATTATATTTGACTTCAGTTGTAATGTCCTGGGATTCTAGACATTGAAAAATTAATGTTATGTTAGATAATATCAATTGCATGCTACACCCAATGTAAAAAAATCACAAAATATTAGAAAATAATAATAATTATAGCTATAATAAACACTATGATAGAAAACCATTAAAATTTATTACCTTTAGATGATAAATAATTAATATGAGTAAATATTGAAAATGGATATTTTCTATAAAACAAGTTTTCATTATGTTATGAATACACTTTTTAAATATAAATTTACAAATTTTAGAATGTAAATTTGATAAAATAAAATTCATTTTTTAATTTCACATATCAAAATTTACTTAGTATTAATTATTGATTTTTTTATAAAAATATTTATTTTTAGTTGAAAAATACGGTTTTTGAGATTTTTTTTGATTTTATCATTATGAAAACTATACCATCCATCCCCAAAATAATTGGATTGGAATTAGGAAGAGGTGATACTAACATTAATTGACATTCTGTGGACACCAATGGCTAGAAAAAAATGACAATGATTAAGCACACAGATATAAGGGTGGAATGATTTACCATACACACACACACACACTAATGTAACAATATAAAAAAGAAATAAATAAACCAAATACACCTTTAAAAATGATGCATGAACTAACCCAACCACAATTCATATAAAAAAATCCAAAAAATAATAATGAAATAGAAACCAACATCAGAGTGACTGCAGAATAAAGTATAATAAAAAACTAAAACTCAAAATCTATAAAATAACCTGGCATTGAGGTTGAACCACTACCAACCATGACATTTATACTGTAAGATACACCTTTTAAAACCTATACAGCAACATAAAGGATCCCCACCTATGAAGTAAGAAACTGGTCCCTTTCTTATGTCATGGAAAAATACATCAACATACACACTAAACTGCATATGTAGGGGTGAGTAATATTACCTATTGAAAAAACCCATAGATAATTTTTATATATTTCAATATGACTAAAAACATGTCATATCACATGAGTATAAAATAGTTAGGATGAATATTAAAACAATATAAAGAATTTTTCAAAATATAAACTATAATTGATGAACATGTTTTCTAAAATATCCTAACCAATGACAAGTTCAAATTTTGAGATACATAAATTATAATTTGGAAAAAAATATCCATTTTATCAATCACACACACACAAACACCCATATATGAAAAATAGAACCCCTATGCCCAAGAGCAGTAATACATCCTCCACATAGACTCTTCTTGGTGGAATTTCCTTCTTGGGACTTTCTGATCACCACTGAGCACCGAGTCTATTCCAAAAAGGCCTTATACAATGAGAATCATGAAAACATAGTAACTAGGTGCCTTTCCAGTTAGAAACCACAACCCAGTTATCCAATGAAAATGTGTCAAAACCATCTTTCATTTAAAAAAAATACTTTTAATCAATTTTTCATAAATTTTATGGGCACCACCCACAACCAATTTTTAATGGAAAACTAGTAGTGGAATAATCAGTAGAGTTTTAGTAGTGAAAAACCATTGAGAACTGGAGGAGAAATCTATAAAATAAACTTAAAAATCCTTTACATTCCAATAATAATTGAATGAGGTAAAACTCACCCACCTCCAGTTCATTGGCATGAAGGATATTAGAAGATTCTACAAATAAAATATCTTCCTTCCATTATTCTATCAAATACCAAGGAAAACCAACAAAACCTCATTTAATCCCATAGATCTAAGTACAACAACAAAAATATATGGTTACATTCAAGAAAAACCAAGTATATTCAAGATGATAAAGAATAATTAGGTTATAAAATTTGATATCTATGATAAAAATATTTAAGATTCATTTCAATCAGAGTCCAAACATAGAATATCATGAAAAATTTTCTAAGGGAACCATGGAAGTCGAAATGAAGAGAATTAGAACCAAATGATTATTTATAGGTGAAATAATAATTAAAATAGGTTGGGACTAACCATATTCATGGATTGAATTCCCTTTTCATGCTGTGAATCTAGTCAAGTGTTTTCATACATCGGAATTATTATTTTCTTAGCATTTTCATTTTCATCCCTAGATGGAATTCTCAAAGTATTCAAGAAATATTGAGACATAATTATTGGTGGAGTGGGACCTTTAGTATCGGTGGATGAAACCATCTATCCTCAGTTAGTAGCAATGATCCAGGGTACTATAGATGAAACTAGAAATAGGAATCTTCTTAGAATAGTGGATCAATAATTTAATGTCTTTTCAAATGATTTCTATGGGTTACCACCACTGTGGGGAATCAAATTTTCTATCAATATAATCTAAAAAACAAGACCTATTTCTCTACCTTTTATACATAATTTCTCTAATATAGTTTCATAAATTAAATTTCCATCTAAAAGAGTTAGAGAGTAAGGGATTTATCTGACCTAATACATCACCTTGGGCTACACCAGTTTTGTTTGTAAAGAAGGAAACATTTTCCTTTAATTATGTGTTTATTACTAAGAAATTAATCAAGTTGTGATTAAAAATCAATTTCAACTTCCTTGAATCAATAATATATTTGATCATTTAAAGGGATTTAAGTGGTTTTATATGATTGATCTCCAATCATGATGAAATCAACTCTGAGTTAGAAAAGAGTATATTCTAAAGACAGTGTTTTGGTGCCATTATGGCCTTTATGAATATGTTATCATGCCCTTTGGTCTAAAAAATGGACCTACAATCTTCATGGCCTTGATTAACTATATCTTTCATAGGTATGTCAAATATTTTGTTATGGTATTTTTTGATAATTATTGATGATTAAATACACATCATGGGGAAGATTGCGGAAGGCATGGATGGTTTGAATAAAATTAGAGCTAAAATTGATAAAAAATCCACCTAAGAGGTAGAATTTGTAAAGTTATAAACCTTTATAAACCACCACAGTTCACAGAAATACCCCAACCATTAAGATATTTATGTGGTAACCTTCATGTAGCATAACCCTTATTCTCCAAAGTTGCTTGACCATGTGGAGTTTGAGGTAGTAACCTATGTGCATAATAACTCTAATTCCCAAAAGTTTCTCAGCATCATAAATTTTGAGATGATTAACTCCATGTAGTGTAACTTTGGTTTATATAACTCACCTTGCCACACATAGATTGAGGTGGAAACCTATACACTGTGTAACTATGGTTTGCAGAAGTCTCCCGACTGCATGGAGCTTGAGGCGATAACCTCCTCTCATCATATGTCATAATTTCAGACCCCATTACGTTAAAAAGCTCATAATATTATATAGTAGTGTCTATCATTCATTAAATCAATTTCCTTTCCTCTTATGGGCCTATAAATACTTCCCCATGTCCAAATATTAAGGGGATATGACCTTTGAACTTCCAAGAAAAATCTAGGAATTTATGATACTCAAAACCTTTGTGAATGAGATAGGAGATTTATTTCAAAAGGTAACCATATTTTGTGAAAATGCCTACCATGGGTTCTTAATAACCTCAACCCATGGTATAAATGGATTTCAAGAAGGAACATGACCTTCATGTAAGAATAAAGACCTTTTTGATCTTGGGGTTTCATGAGGTAATTATCATTTATGAAACCAACCCCATAGAAATGAAAACATGACTCCAAGGCAGGGTCACCCTCTTTCACAAAACATATTCTTTTTTGAGACCCATAACCTTCGTGAAGCCCCCAACTTTCAAAAAAACCAAAATTTCATGAAACCCATCTACTTAGCCTATCCATGGTGTCTCCTTTAAAATAATACACTTTTTCTAAATTCGAGAACCTTGGGCCCGTGTACCCATCAAAAAATGGTTCAAACACACCACAATTCTCCATGCGATCAGTGTCACTAGCCCTCATGTCTTCCCTTTGTGTTGCTAACATGTACTAGACCATTATCATACCTTTTTTTCATATGAATAAGTACTGTAATGCCTTATCCTCCTAATAATAGGCACCATAGCATTGCGACCCTTGATTTCCACTCTTCCATGGCATTTTTCACACCATGCCCCACCCAGTGGTGCATGAGCAGTTAACACGTAATCCATAAAGTTGGAATCATCATGGGAAGCTACCAAACATTAATGGTAGAGAGGCCTTTCATTGGATGTTAATATCCTACATAGAAATAGCCTCCCCAGACATAATCCCCAACCACATTTGAGCTGCATGATGTTAAACTTCCTAGCTCCATGTCCTAGTTGTACGACATTAAACTTCATGACATCATCCTCATAACATGATGTTAAACTATATCCATAACCCATGTGGTGATCATGGGATTCCCCATATATAATCATTATGGGATGAAACCCCCATGGACATCTACTTTTAACCCTCATGCCTCACACCCCATGCACTCCTACTCCAGGAATCCCATACATGTAAGCCCCAAACTATCCCTCATTGATGCTTGTTTCATGACACGATCATCCTTACCACACAACATTAAACTACATAGACCGGTTCTATCACATGACCTTAAACTATGGCATTAAACTACATGGGTTTGGATAAATTTTACTTAATAAGGTAAATATAAATCCTCCATGAGGCTCAATATAAATATCTAAAAAAAAACTATGATACCTATTCAAGGTTCAATCCCAACACCCAAAATCACCATCAATTCACAAGTGTGAAATCTTCCCCCCATGGGGACACACTCAACCAAATACTAAGTGTGAATTCCCCCCCTAGGGAAACACATCACCAAATCCCAAGTGTGAAATACCCCACCCTAGGGACACACTTCACCAAATCCCAAGTGTGAAATCTTCCCTCCCTAGGGACACACTCAATCAAATCCCAAGTGTGAAATCTTCTCCCTGGGGACACACTTCTCCAAATACCATGAGTGAAATCTTCCCCCCTGGGGACACACTTCACTAAATCCCAACTGTGAAATCTTCCCCCCATGGGGACACACTTAACCAAATCCCAAGTGTGAAATCTTCAACCTTGGGAAAAAATTTAACCAAATAACAAGTGTAAGATCATCCTCCGTAGGGATACAATTCACTAAATTCCAAGTGTGAAATCTCCCCCCAAGGGACACACCCAATAAAATTATAAGTGTGAAATTTTCCACCTAGATACACACTCAATAAAATCCTAAGTGTGAAATCCCCCCCATAGGGACACTCAACCAAACCCCAAGTCTTAAATATTCCCATTGGGGACACACTTAAACACCCACCCATCCCAACAATACCTTAAAACTATGAACCACCAATCACTACAGTACAATTAAACCCGTGACCCGATCTTGAATATATACCTCATACAATAAACATGATATGAACGAGGTAAAAATACTATGAGTACTTATTCCCTTGGATTCAAACACCTCATGGTCAACAAGGGATGCCTTTGGTTCCACAACTAATATTCCTCATATGAGATGCCTATGAATTCAAAAGTTGATGATTTTAAAGATCACTAATAATCCCAACATCCAGAAATTCCTCCCAACCTTAATATATACTCCAAATGAAGGTTTCTTCTCTTTCAATATAGAAGTATCATAATTAAATAACATCCAACTTAAGATAGAACATGTAATGAGTTTCATGAACATGACTTAAATCTATGAGGGAGACCTATACTAGAAAAAAAGCTCTAGGAAGGATACATGGATAGAGGAACTGACATCCCATCATCCCATTTTGATCAAAGATCCAACATCCTTGATTAAAGTGATGGTATAAACCCACATTTAGAAAGAGATAATAAGGGTTACCAACAAATCACCTTAGCTATAGAAAGAGATATGGTGCTCAACCACATCGAGAAAGCATAAAAAAACAAAAATAGTGAAACCAACGTGAAACTCTTCACCTTTAACTGTAGGGACTATTGGTGTTGGTAAACCATATGGCATCCCACATTTTTATAACATAAATTTTCATTACATTTTACAAAACCTTAGGATATTTAAGGTTTAGTGTCTTGGAAACCAGGAACTTAAAACATGAAAACATAAAACATTATTCTTAAACACATGAAAGGATTATCATTATATTCATCCCAGGTTCATTACTGCATCTCATAACCTGGGGACATACATCAAAAGAAAGGGTGAGCAGAAGGCCCAGTAAGGGAAACAAGGGGAAACATTTAACATGCGAACTTGAGATACATCAACAATGTCATGAAAAAGAACTTTAAGGCATGAGAAAGAAATCATGAGGAATATCATAACAAAAATAATGTATTTCATAACTTGAAGATGTGGCTAAAAAATTTAATATTGAAAATCATTTCCGTTTCACCAAGGTCCATCCCAAGGTGTCATTAAAAATTACCAAGGTTATTCACCAAGGCGTCATTAAAAATGGTCATCTCTAGACATTAAGTCTTTACCCAATGCATTGGAGCGCTATCAGGGCGCACCCTTAATTTTTATTTATTATCATGTGATCCATATATATCATCATCAATCACTTCATAAACAAACCATATAGCATCAAAGAAATGGGTTTCATTTCATAATCATAACGTTTTAAAAACTGCTTTAAAGACATGATCTTTATGTCACTTTAAACCCACAGAAAAGGAAAGCGGGTATCATGTATGTAAATACCAAAATTTAAAATATAACATTTTGGTATATATTTGAATACCACTTTAGAAGGAAGAGCTTTGATTATTCACTTAAAAAAATAAAATAATTTGAGAAAAAGAGAGAGACATTTGAGATGGAAATTCTGCAGCATAACGGCTATGCATCAGGGTTTTAGAAAACATTGAAAAGAGAGGGGACATAGGTCACCCACTCATAAATGATACAAAGAATAGTAGAGGGACAGAATATAATGGATATAAGAACATGGTAATGAAATTTTAAAGACATACCATATGAAATAAAAAACATGGAGGGAAGACAAAAATAAGATTTCTCTTATGAAAATTCGACAGCCTAATAGCGTCACTTAAACTTCAACAAAATGAATTGAAGAGATCAAATAGGGTCTCTCATCATATTAAGATAAAATATAAGTATGATAGATATAGATATCATACCCAAACATAATAAAAACGAACTTGAAATACTTGACATGAAAGTAGAACTTTTAAAAATGAGAAAGGTGAAAGAATCCCTTAAAAATTCGGCAGCCTAATGGCGCCACTTAAATTTCAACAAAAATGAATTGACGAGATCAAATAGGGTATCTCATCATATGTAAATATAATATCAGCATGATAGATATAGATATCATACCCAAACATAATAAAAAGGAACTTTAAATACTTGACATGAAAGTAGAACTTTGAAAAATGAGAAAGGTGAAAGAATCCCTTAAAAATTCGGCAGCCTAACGGCGCCACTTAAACATTCTTAAAACGAATTGATGAGAACAAGAGTGGGTCTATAATCATATGAACTTGAAAAGGTCAGTAAGAGGAATATAAAAGAACATCCTCCAACATAAGAGCATGAAGCATAAAAGAAATGACATAAAAGAGATTACCTGAAAAGAAAGAGAGAGGTATGATCCCTTACATTAAACGTAACTCTTAAAACTCAAAGGTTGGAACCTTGAAGGATTGGGGGAACCTTGGTAGGACTCCTTGGGAGGTAAGGATACCATAACTTATTTGAAGATGATTTTGGAGTCGAATGGATGAGAGGATGGCTTGGTATTTATAGGGAAAGTGAGGGGACAATGCATTAATGGCCAAGGGACACCTCATTGGTGGTTTTGGAAAAACCATGGGCTTGCCCATGGTATTTGCCCATGGTATTGGCCACTTGGGACACCTAATAACTTATATTACTATTAATAAGTCTACCATATTGATTAAATACTTAATACATCATTTAATGATGTCATTAAACACCCGTAACTTAAAAACTGTATTTTCACTATTCATCAAAAATTCAACTTTCTCAGAAAAATCCCAAAATTTCACCTTAACCAAATATCAATGCTCTGATTTCAAAAATGAAATCCATTTTATAAAAATAAATTTCTAAATATTTTTAATTTAATTTTTAAATAAAAACACTATTCACCGAAAATTCATTTTTTTCAGAAAAATCCCCAAAAATTACCTTACCATAATATCGATGTTCTGAATTCAAAAATAAAGTCCATTTTATAAAAATAATTTTCTAAATAATTTTAATTTAATTTTTAATTAAAAAAAACTATTCACCTGAAAAAAAAGTAATACTTGACTAATAATTTATGAAACCGTTATTTAACCATTTTATTGAATCAAATTACTTAATAAATGTGCCTAGATTATATTAATAATTTCTTTAAGTGAGATTACTAATCCATTTTGTCACATTACTAATCTTAAGCATAAAATAACTATTCATAATTTACTATTCATCAAAAATTAAGTTGATCTTATTAGACTCTAAATTTCGTACTGAACATAATTGTAGAAGACCATTTTTTGAAAATCATTACACATAATTAGTTATCTAAGGTTTACATAATTATTTTCAAATATCCTTTTTCTAGAATTCATCAAAAATATGCATACTATATTTATCCGGACATTTGAAAATTCAAAAACTTCATCACAAGGAGAAATCACAATTTTTATTTAAAACAAAGTATTACACTAGGCGGTTACGGTCTCCTTACATAGCCCCTTATAACACCAGCATGGGACCTAAGGGTAAGGTGTACTAAGGTGAGAGAATCTTGGGGCAGCTCGACCAACATTACACGAGTAGTAATTTCTATTAGTTTGGACTTCTCATGAAGGCGATTTCGTTCTAGCTTCACACGATGAAGTTCGGATTGGGTTTGGTCCAGAGCAAAGCCCAGTGGTGCTACCTCCTTCCCAAGTTCCGTTAGATGGGCTTCGATTGGCCCGAGACTACTGGATGAGGCCATAGAATCTTCTTTCTATATTAATTAACCAAGATCACTTGTATTTAGAGACAATAATCGAAACATTTAGTTTCCAGTGGTCATATTGACCAATGGTCATATAACAGTCAAAACCCAACGGTCTCATTTTAATTATACTCATGTCATCAAATGAAACAGTTTTTTTGAGTATAAAAATAAAATAACACACAAAATTAGGAAACAAGATTTATTCAAAATTTTGGGTTGTTACAATATTTCCCCCTTAAGAAATTGCGTCCTCGCAATTTTTAAAATTGGGTTTTGAAATTTCATTGGAAGTACCACATCGGAAAAGGATTTAGTAAAACTATTACTTTAAAAGAAAGAAAGGGAACTACAAAGGTCACCCGAGTTAACCCACACTAGGATTCCATGTAGGAAAACATGGACATGGAGGAGAAAACAAAGGGTCAATTTCTGAGGGAGAGTGATAGAAAACATGATTAGAAGAAAGTTAACCATAAGAAAATCACAAACTTATGATGTGTGTAAACGGTATTTGATTACCTAGTAGGAAACGTAAACCAAAAACATTTTTTGTTTTACATTCCTTTTCATAATTTTGAGGAATTAATTTACTACATAGAACAAAAACATAAGGAAATATACCTACCTTCAAGTAGAGTTTCTTCCTTTAATAAGTTTCTTCCAAAACTAATCTTTTCTCCAAACGATGAGTACTCAAAAACACTTGGTCTCATCAAAACACAAGAATCGTCTTCTTAAGAGTCATGTAATCCACAAAATATTAACTATCAATTTCTTCTATCTTTAAACATTATCCCAAAAACAGAAAGGGTAAGATAAAACAACTCTTAAAAAAGAAAGAATCCCATAGGAAGGGAAACTAATTTTAAATCTTCAAAGTTCCATGGTACTACCCAAAGTTCATCATAGACCATTCCATAAATAACTGTCCTTAAAATTCCTCAAAATAAACCAAACTAAGATTGAAACCCAATTATAAGAACGATCTCATAACATAGTCTTCCAAGATAGACTTTATCGTTCATCTCCAAACAACATCAACCACTCTTATCATCTTATAACAAAAGTAACTAACCTAATCACATTTTCCCCAAGATAGGTTAATCATTTCCATATGTAACCTAAATTACTATAATTCCGCTTTAAATTCATCGTTTCTTCAAAATATAAGTCAAACTTTACTACTCAAAGAAAATACCATAGTAATCTATTTACCTAGATCATATAGGGTTCCCAAAATAGTGAACTTCTTCCAAAATAATAATCACCTTTTAATCCCCCAATCACCTTTTTTTTAAGAAGAACAGCTTCACTACATCAACATGTGGTACATAACAATAGATTTTTTCCTTAATGATATAAAATCATCTTATGTAGTGACTCGATGATCTTTGAAAACATAAAAGATATGCTCATAGAGCACTAACTAAAATACAACATGACATAGACATTTATTGCGAAGAAGTTACATGTACTTCAGTCATCATGATCCATCTCAGCATAGGACTTGCATTGTTCCCTTGTCCTCAAAGATTGTTGATGCTCATTATGCTTCTCACCCATTCCAAGAGAGAATTGCCTTGGATAATGTCAAAATTATCCACATTTACGACATCAAAATTTATAAGGTACATTAGATCGAACCTTATCTCCATTCATCACATTATCCATTTTTTTAAAGAAATTGGATACTTTATGCCCTATCTTCCCACACTTAAAACATCTCCTGGCTCCTTTGTGAAATTATCCTTGGTGACTCTTACCACGCTTTTTGAAGAAAATAAATTCGGTCTTCTTTCCCTTATCAACATTATCAGATGAACATCCTTGAGACTTTTTCTTCTTCTTCCTTGATGAATTTGGGCATTCAACTAGGTACCAATTATTAATTGTGATTTTTGATAGCTGGTTTGGCATAATAAAAATATGTTCAACTTGATCTTTCATCATCTCTGTCACATTAATATGGCAATCATCACATTTCTTATCACATTGGTTGTTGGTACATGCTCTTCCATTTCCCTCCATTAATTAAGAAAAGAACATACAATTAGGGGGGCTTAAATACTTATCCAATAATCATTAAAAGGAAACTTTAAGCATAGAAGGATAAACTTTTAGAAGGAAAGTATACCCTAACTTGTGATCCCCAAGGTTCCAATCTAGGTTATCCATGATCATATATTCTTATGTGAATCTTTATTTTATTTTATCTTTGTTCTTTTAATAATGGTTCATACTAGGCTTATGAATTTAACAAAGTATATCCCCTGAGAGTGTCGTAACCAAGAGTGAAGCAAGGCCCGTTGTCGTGTACCAGTTCCCGTTCGAGTCTCAGTCAAAGTAGTGTTTTTGGGATTTACCCCTATGTACATATGTGCCAGAGCCACCTCTACCTGCTCATATCCAGACAGGGATGTATTTGCTTGGCAATCCCTTACTCAATACTCACCAAAATACCAGGAAGATTTCCTATATTTAAAATTTTCTATAGGGTTCTTCCTAGAGTTTTAATATCCTAATTTCCACAAATAAATAAAATATCCTTTGCTACCAACTATGGAATCCTGCCATTTTATAACATAACTTTTCATTACATTTTACAAAACCGAGGATCTTTAAGGTTTAGTGTCTTGGAAACCAGGAACTTAAAACATGAAAACATAAAACATTTTTCTTAAACACATGAAAGGTTTATCCTTATGTTCATCCTAGGTTCATTACTGAATCTCATAACCTGGGGACATACATCAAAAGAAAGGGTGAGCAGAAGGTCCAGTAAGGGAAACAAGGAGAAACATTTAACATGTGAACTTGAGATACATCAACAATGTCATGAAAAAGAACTTTAAGGAATGGGAAAGAAATCATGAGGAATATAATAATAAAAATAACGTATTTCATAACTTGAAGATGTGGCTACAACATATAATATTGAAAATCATTTCTGTTTCACCAAGGTCCATCCCCAAGGTGTCATTAAAAATTACCAAGGTTATTCACCAAGGCGTCGTTAAAAATGGTCATCTCTAGAGATTAAGTCTTTACCCAATGAATTGGATCGCTACCAGGGAACACCCTTAATTTGTCTTTATTATCATGTGAGCCACATATATAATCATCAATCACTTCATAAACAACCCATATAGCATCAAAGAAATGGGTTTCATTTCATAATCATAACGTTTTAAAAACTGCTTTAAAGACATGATCTTTATGTTACTTTAAACCCACAGAAAAAGAAAGAGGGTATCATGTATGTAAATATCAGAATTTAAAATAGAAAATTTTGGTATATATGTGAATAACCCTTTAGAAGGAAGATCTTTGAGTATTCACTTAATAAAATTAAATAATTTGAGAAAAAGAGAGAGACATTTGAGATGGAAATTCTGTAGCATAACGACTATGCATCAGGGTTTTAGAAAACATTGAAAAGAGAGGGGACATAGGTCACCCACTCATAAATGATTCAAAGAATAGTATAGTGACAGAATATAATGGATATAAGAACATGTTAATGAAATTTTAAAGACATACCATATGAAATAAAAAACATGGAGGGAAGACAAAAATAAGATTTCTCTTATGAAAATTCGGCAGCCTAACGACGTCACTTAAACTTCAACAAAATGAATTGATGAGATAAAATAGGGTCTCTAATAATATGAACATATAAGATAAGTATTATAGATATAGATATCATACCCCAATATAATAAAAAGGAACTTGATAGACTTGACATGAAAGTAGAACTTTGAAAAATGAGAAAGGTGAACGAATCCCTTAAAAATTCGGCAGCCTAACGACGCCACTTAAATTTCAACAAAAATGAATTTATGAGATCAAATAGGGTCTCTAATAATATGAACATAGATGATAAGTATTATAGATAAAGAGATCATAACCCAACATAATAAAAATGAACTTGAAATACTTGACATGAAAGTAGAACTTTGAAAAATGAGAAAGGTGAAAGAATCCCTTAAACATTCGGCAGCCTAACAGCGCCACTTAAACATTATTAAAACGAATTGATGAGAGCAAGAGGGGGTATCTCATCATATGAACTTGAAAGGTTCAGTAAAAGTAATATAAAAGAAAATCCTCCAACATAATATTATGGAGCATAAAAGAAAT
Source organism: Viscum album (assembly GCA_963277665.1). NCBI lineage: Eukaryota > Viridiplantae > Streptophyta > Magnoliopsida > Santalales > Viscaceae > Viscum > Viscum album. The sequence continues at coordinate 1,991,311,799 of OY728141.1, forward strand.
GACATAAAAGAGATTACTTGAAAAGAAAGAGAGAGGTAGGATCCCTTACCTTAAACGTAACTCTTAAAACTCAAAGGTTGGGACCTTGAGGACTTGGGGGAACCTTGGTAGGACTCCTTGGGAGGTAAGAAGACCAGAAATTCTTTGAGGATGACTTTGGAGTCAAATGGATGAGAGGATGACTTGGTATTTATAGGGAAAGTGAGGGGACAAGGCATTAATGGCTAAGGGACACCTCATTGGTGGTTTTGGCAAAACCATAGGATTGCCCATGGTGTTTGCCCATGGTATTGTCCACTTAGGACACCTCATACCTTATATTACTATTCATAAGTCGACCATATTGATTACATACTTAATACATCATTTAATGATGTCATTAAACACCCGTAACTTAAAAACTATATTTTCACTATTCATTGAAAATTCAACTTTCTCAGAAAAATCCCAAAATTTCACCTTAACCAAATATCAATGCTCTGATTTCAAAAATGAACTCCATTTTATAAAAATAATTTTCTAAATAATTTTAATTTAATTTTTAAATAGAAACACTATTCACCGAAAATTCATTTTTTTCAGAAAAATCCCCAAAAATTACCTTAGCATAATATCGATGTTCTGAATTCAAAAATAAAGTCCATTTTATAAAAATAATTTTCTAAATATTTTTAATTTAATTTTTAAATAAAAAACACTATTCGCCTGAAAAAAAGTAATACTTGACTAATAATTTATGAAACCGTTATTTAACCATTTTTTTGAATCACATTACTTAATCAAGGTGCCTAGATTATATTAATAATTTCTTTAAGTGAGATTACTAATCCATTTTGTCACATTACTAATCCTAATCATAAAATCACTATTCATAATTTACTATTCATCAAAAATTAAGTTGATCTTATTAGACTCTAAATTTAGTACTGAACATAATTGTAGAAGACCATTTTTTGAAAATAATTAAACATAATTAGTTATCTAAGGTTTACATAATTATTTTCAAATATACTTTTTCTAGAATTCATCAAAAATATGCATACTATATTTATCCGGACATTTAAAAATTCACAAACTTCATCACAAGGGGAAATCAGAATTTTTATTTAAAACAAAGGATTACACAAGGCGGTTATGGTCTCCTTACATAGCCCCTTATAACACCAGCATAGGACCTAAGGGTAAGGTATGCTAAGGTGAGAGAATCTTGGGGCATCTCGACCAACATTGCACGAGTAGTAATTTCTATCAGTTTGAACTTCTCGCGAAGGAGATTATGTTCTAGCTTCACACGATGAAGTTTGGCTTGGGTTTGGTCCAGAGCAAAGACCAGTGGTGCTACCTCCTTCCCAAGTTCCATTATATGGGCTTCGATTAGCCTGAGACTACTGGATGAGGCCATCGAATCTTCTTTCTATATTAATTAACCAAGATCACTTGTATTTAGAGACAATAATCAAAACTTTTAGTTTCTAGCGGTCATATTGACCAATGGTCATATAATAGTCAAAATACAATGGTCTCATTTTAATTATACTCATGTTATAAAATGAAATAGTTTTGTTGAGTATAAAAAAAAATAACACCCAAAATTAGGAAACAAGATTTATTCAAAATTTCGGGTCGTTACAAACCATCAGATTTTTATGTCATTGGATCCAAATATTTTATGCCAGGTCCCACTAGAAAATTGGTGGACCCAACATGAAGCTCTCCTGTGACCTGGGGAAGATAAAATTGGGCATCCTCAATCTAATACATCGTCAGCATGGATTTATTGCTTGTTATAAGAAGAATGGATGATGTTGGGGCATTGGGAATCACTTTCATTGTATCTATACTAATGACTGATTCCATGTACTTTATAAGACTCACAATATAGGAGAATAGTGACCTAATTCCAATAGGATCAGGGGAAACAAAAATATTGGTGTGCCCATCATTCATTATTATATTCCAACCACGACAGGCACCATGTCTTCAGCTACTGGGTGCCCACACCCAATATCACCCTTTGAGATCACCCAGAGGAGGGTGCTCCACACCATAATTTGTCTATATTAACATGAAGGGGTCATATCCTATAGGTATATGACCCTATAGTATATTGAATCATTAACACCTCACCGAAACCGTCATCCCTAAGGGTCACACAGGGGGAAACCACTCCTTGGTCCAATGGAAAACCACTTCGAGAGCCTCTCCCCAGAGTGCTCTGATAGTTCAATCCCATATGCTGAGGAGGTATGGGATTTTTGATCCATACCCATCATGTCCACCACTTGGGGACTTCCCAAGAGGACTACCATAGGGCAATGTTTGTGCCAGTATCGACTGGTCTCATAGGTCAATAAGTGGGTTAACTGCATCCCCACTGCACCATCCATAGTCCAGAACACCTGATGTTGATGTATGAAAAAAAACTAGAACATTTACTATTAAGAGGCATATTTTGAAGCTATATTGTCCTTCCCCACTTTTATAATATCCCATCAGATCCCCAAAACTACTCAAGGGGGATCTCTCTTCACCCACCTAGGATCGAGACCCCAGCCACCCCTCAGGTTGGATGGGTTGACTCTCTCAGTCACTAGCACCACCAAAAGACTTTATAGGCTATCACATGATGATTTTTACCAATGATCAGGTCCTACATGAATTACCACCAATCAGTTTAGAGGTCATATCCATGATAAAGACATGTTCTTCTCTAAAGAACCATCCTGAGGTAGGAGGGATAACACCTATCATAGGGATCATTCCCATGCTGAAGGCCACAAACACATGGGGGGAACCCAATATAATCTCAATAGATTGTTCTTAGATAAGTCCTATTTCATAATATATGGAACTATAGAAAGTTTCAGGTCACTATAAACCTCTCAATATCTAAAATGATGAGTGACTTCATGAGGGAACCATCAGCCCCACTGTCAGAGTTGGGGACAGAAGCCTATCGATTAAGGATTAAAAACCCTAAATAAGAGGTCCACAAGATCCCCAATTTTCAATATGTAGGTACCTACAAGTGGAGGAAGTAATGGGATACTTCTAAGGACTTGTAGTGAAGCTGTATATATCACCATTAGTTTAACTCCTCTCCACCTCCACACTAAAAGTTGGAGAGATTTCCAGATTTGGGTTGAATCTTTTAGATGATAGTGGGAAATCCATTGAGACTCAAAGGGATGTTATTTCCCTCATGCGTGAGGAGGTGTTAACACCTCATCCTATATGGATATTATATTGAATTTGGCTCCACCATCAAGATACATTCTAGCATGAAGTCGGCATATAACTAGAATAGTTCCCCCTCTCTTAGTAAATCAAGCAAAAAATAGATCTGTTTCAGTACTGCTTCCATTGTCTCAGCCTGCATCATGTGTGTCTTAAGACAACAAGAAGTAGGACCATCCCTATGGTAATGGAAAAGAGGAATTGTGGAGACTCTTGGCCATTGAACAACTACCCATCACATTTTGGACACCTATTTCTCTAGAATTTGTTATCCTGGAGTCCCTCACCAAGGACCAGATAGTTTGTTTCTTCTAGAATGTATGGGGAATGTTCCACCTCCTTTAAGACTATCAATTGGACTACCTAGGGATCCATGAGAACCTCGATGCCATTCATCAATAGTGAAATAAAGTTTAGATTACAACACAAAAAATGGTTTAGTTTTCCAGATCTTATGGTTACCACTAGACACTCCATTAAACTTATACTAGGAGCATCACCATTCTCCATCAGGTCATAAAAGAGGTGTCTAATAACATACATATCATAGGATGAGGGAAGTATGTTTCCCTAAATTTTAGCCTCATCCAACAACAATGATATGATATTAATTTTGGACCATCCTTTGAAAATGAAGGTTCCTCTCCAACCACCACAATGGTTAATAACATCACCATCAACCTACCAGAGGATCAAAGAAATAGGACCACCAAGGTAGGGCTTGATAGGGAAAAATTTCTCCAAGAGACAACATAGCAACATGAAAAACCCCCAACAGGTTCCTGTACTTGTAATTAGATATAAGAGATAAGAATTAGGATCCCCCCAATGAGTTGTTTTCTCCTAATCATCGATATATCAAGAGACGAAAGGGAATTTATGAGCCTACCAACCCATTCTAGGTTGTACCAAAATCTAATTTGGGCCCCAGGATAACTATCTAGATTCAGGATCTTGAGTAATTTAAAAGCCTCACTACTGAGATTATTTCCAAGAAAAACTTTGGCCCTGAGAAAATTATAAGGGACTCTATATATACTTTTGTGGGGAACCCAATCCTCATTGTCAAGGTGCCCCAATTTGAACTTGGTAGCCCTATGAACACAGTCAAGGAAAATTCCAGGGGATATAGAAAATGTTCAAGATATGATTCACCCACCCCACATAAGCAGCATGATTATCCACCTCAAGATCATGGATGCACCGATCTCAGAGTCAATGAGCCTATCAATTCATTGGTAACCACAAATCCTCACCAATATGATGTGATGGATTCTCTCATCTCTTATCTTGAATCTCTAGAAATGTGATAGGTAGAAATTCCACCTAAAGGAAAACCACACCCATCATCGGTGGACCATGTTTGAGAACCCATAAAATTCAATAATTTGAGATTCAACCTATTTAATGGGAATGATTATCCACTAAAACATATTTCTCACATTTTCTCAAGTTTTTCCATAATGTTAGGGATTCCATATTAGTAGGAAGCTATCAAGATCTGATCCTTTGTCTATAGAATAGAAGGAACTGCATTTATCTGGTATAGTTAGCTTCCCACAGTGTCCATTTCCAATTAGGAGGACCTCCATTGACAATTCATCCATCCGTTCAGCTCCACCTCACATAATAAAATCATTTATGACATCTTCAAAATAAAATGGAGTCCCTTAGAGAACGTCACCAAATTTATCACCCAATGGAAAAGAATCATGTATTATATCAACATGTCACTTTCCCAGGAATAACTGCTTATGATGTGTATATAAAATGTTAGAAATGAGATGGTCCCTACCCTCATCTCCCTAAACTACCCAAGTGGATTTTGGGAGTTCTCTAAACACCTCAATTTCTTGGAGAAGCCTTGTAGTATAAATTTTTTTATACCCATTTCCCCTTCCAACTCTTGTAAAAAAGACCATAAAAAATAGATAGATGATACTGTTCATGTAGAGGATCCTAAGACAATACACCTTCTAGTTCCTTTTCCAGATGAGCCTCATCAAGTGAATCCTTTATAGGAAAAACCTTTCCAAGTATATCATCCTTCAAAAGAGAATTTGGACCCATCCCCCATTAGGTCTAGGCTCCTAGGGTGACTTTCACATAAAGGAAGAAGAAGACCTATTCCATCAAGGATGTATAGGTCCAGGGATATTTCATATACTCTCTAGAAAAGGGAAGCCTAATGTTTCTAGAATACAAGAGAACCTAAGAGTCTGAACTCACTAGCCACATTGATCACTATCCGTATCATAGAATCTATGAACAGACTATCAAAGAATGCGTTGTTTTAAAATATTGGCACTAGGACCAAATAGATCATGGATTATTCATATTGGTAGATGTCTAGGAATAGGTGAAACATGTCTCTTATAACCCTGATAGTGATAGTGAAGGCTATAGTGAGTGATAATTGTCTCTCAACTATAGAAAATAGAAGTAAAATGGCTGGTTAGATCGTAAGGTAGTCGCTTCCACCCATGGTATCATATGTTCCCTCTTGAGTAAGCCATAAATTCGTATAGTTTCTTCACCTCCTATAACCAATTCCTCTACATCTACACTACAACCTCATAAGTCTTGGAAGAGCATAGTTCGATAGAATAATGGAAATCAGAGTCCTCCACTGATTCCAAACCTAGTCCACACCCTTGGTGACTTCATTCCTCCCGAGTTAGGAGATGAACCCAGCTAACGTCCAGCAATGGACTATTCCATTAATGAGGTGAAATAATATGCCTTTTTGAATGAATTTGAACAATTATAACACTTTACAAATCCCAAAAAATGAGTAATTCCATGAAAACACCATAGTCACCTTTGGTCGACATTGATAGAGGGGAAAAGGACATGAAGGATGTCATAGTGATCTGGATAGTGCTTCAAAATAGGAATTTCATGTTACTGAAACTAGGAATAAATCCTCATATAGGGATCATAAATACTATTCCTCCCAGTCTTCTATATTAGGAACACCCCAAAATTTGACTATATTGGTTGGTCATGTGGATTATCCACTAGCGTGTTGCGATTAGCCACATCCATCCAAGGATCGACCTCTACTAACTGGAACCCATCCATCAGTTGTTCAGAGAAGATTGGATAACTAAAAGCATAATATCACTAGTACTATCCATGCCTCAACGCTTTATCCAACATCATCTGCTAACCCCTTCTAAAGAAAAAAACTATACAAGAAAAAATATACCCCTTACACAGATGTATGATGTGCTGAAGCACCACTATGATATACCCATGAGACTCTCAATTCTTGAGGCACTTATCCTGTCAAATGATTATCATTAGGACCTTGTCAAATACTTAAAAAACCCTCTTCAATTTGAGAATGAGGTAGCTACCTCTGAGACCTAGTATGTAGAACAGGCCGAGTGAGAGGAATGTCATGCCACCATCACATTTTAGGGAGAAGATGATGGTGTCACTATTTAGGGGAACATACACCCACTGTATATCACATGCCTACTTGATGGAATAGAAATATACTACTTCCTAGTGGATATTGGATTTGAGATCAACCTCATCCTGATGTGTATGCTCCATAATCTGGGACTTACAAAATTATATATGACTCTCTCTAACCTAAAAATTTAGGGGTATGACAAGGGTGAGCAGAAAATATGTGGAATTATTTTACTAAAGACTCAATTAGATAGCCTGGTATCAAGAACCTAATTTTCATAGGATAGTTAGTACAATGAATTATTGGGAAGGCCCTGTCTCTATTTTCATACAATATTCACCTCTTCATACCCCCAATTCCTTAATCACTCCCTTGATGGTCAAGTATGGGTACTCCAATGGGATTCATCACCCTTTAACTCTTGTGAGGCCTTCTATATGAATTCTGATTACTATAAAAGGGAAGAAAGTAGTTCCATAAGGACACAGTTGATCACATCAATTCCCCTAATGATCTAATGACCATTACAGATAATCCATTGGTAGACTTGAAAGAAAGATTTATTCTCCCAATTCATTAGTTAAAGCCCATGATGATAGACTTGGGGGTTATTTCCTCTTCTCCAAGAAAAAGTATTGATCACAAATTACCTCATGATCCTATATAGAACAAGCTTGGATGATACCAGAAGACCATAATCCTATGAAGTACTAAGAATTTATCCCCATGGAAATAGATTTAAAAAATTCCCATAAGTTCTACAAATCAGGGTTAACTCAATGGTGGTCGACCCATCACCATTTCTTTGATATCAAGAGTGGACCTCACAACCAAAAACCAAATAGAATTGGCTCTGTAGATTTTTTATCCACATTATTTGTAAAATTAGAACCCCTCATTAAGGATTCTATATCTTCAAAAGTAGACACTAGTGATCCCCTAGGTTTATCTATCCTATAAGAATTTCCTCCTCCCTCTGATCCCCATATCTCATATGATGAAGAGGATTTAGAAGATGACCATCCTACTTTTGAAGAGGGTTCCTTAATCACTATTGATGAGCTAACCCAAGCGAACCTTAGTACTGGGGAAGATCTGACACTAACACTAATCAGTGTAGTCATGTACCCAAAGGAGAAGAAGAGTATGTAGAATTCATAAAAGATCACCATGATGTATTCACCTAAAGTTATGATGAAATTATTGGGATAGACCCTTAGGATTTTTTCATCACCTTGGCCTCCCAGTGAGTCATCATGAGTTCATATAGCCTCCCAGAAAGATGTACACCTCTAATGGTGCTATGTTCTAGGCCGAGGTTAACGAAATTATTAAATCAAACTTTTTCAAGGAGGTTCAGTACCCTAGGTGGATAGCCAACATTATCTAGATCATGAATAATAATGGGTAGATAAGAGTTTTTATCAACTTCCAAGACCTCAACCACAATTTTTTGAAGGATTATTTTCCACTTCCAGTGATAGAGATGTTGATTAATTCTATATAAAGGTTCCAAGACATCTCATTCATGGATGGATACTTCAGGTATAATCATATTTGGATGGCCCTTGAGGATGAAGATTCTACCACCTTTAAGTCACCACAAGAAACTTTCTTCTACCAGCTGATTCCTTTTATCTTGAAGAGTTCTAGAGCCAATTACCCATAGGAGATGAACCAAATCATTAATAAAATTCTCAGGATGTTGGTGGAGTGTTACTTGGATGATCTGGTGATCAAATCCCACCAGCGTTAGAACCATCTCAAGGATCTTAAGAAAGTTTTCAGCTTCCTCCACTTTGGAAACTTGAATACAAAACCCCTGAAGCATGCATTCGAGGTTACCTCTGGAAAATTTCTTTTTTTTTTTCATAAGATACATAGGAATTGAGATAGACTAAGATAAAATCAAGGCTATCAATATAATTCATCCCATAATAAATCTATAGGAGTTGCAATACATCCAATTCTACTTATCTTTCATATTACAATTTATTGAAAATATGATCGGTAAGTGTAATCCCTTCTCGAGGGTCATGAAAAAATGAACCATTTACCAGTGGGATGAGGACTACTAGACTACCTTTGAGGATATTAAGTGGTACCTTCTATAGTCTCAAGATCTTATGCCACCCATCTTAATAAAGACTTTGGTCTTTTACATGACTACTCTAGAATGGTCCCTCAACACCCTTCTATCCCATAAATACATTGAAGGTAGAGAAAAAAATCCTATACTATCTCAGCGACATGATCCTCTTGGAGACCAAATACCCCCCATCAGGAAGAGTTAACACATGCTACTTTTTAAGGTAAAGAAGTTGTGACATTATTTGTAGCACTATAAGATAAAGATGGTGTCCTAAGAATTCCCACTAAAGTGAATCCTCAATATCCCCTTACTGACCATATGATTAGAATAATTAGAAGTAATCCACTAGAAGTTCAACATAAGGTTTTTCTCTCAAAAGTTTGTTAAAGGAAAAGCACTAGTAGACTTCATGGATGCACATCTATCCCTTGAATAATTTCCCTTGGATGTTGATTTTCTAGTTGAATATATTCTCTCAATGGATCAAGATGTACCATGTTGAGAGATTTATTTTGATGGGGTCACTCGGAGCCCGACCCCTTGAAGGATCAACGACCCCAAACTCTTTAGGGTAGGCATGAGGATGTTTTATTTACTACAACACAAATAATCTTTCTATACTCATTATTGGTGTTAAAATTTTTCAATAACAACAAGTTTTAATATCAGGCTCTTATTACTGGTATTAGGTTGGCCCTCAAACTTTTCCCCTATTTACACTTAAAGGGAGACTCTACGCTAGTCATAAAATAGATCAAGGGGGACTGCATCATCAGAAAGAAAGACCAAGTTCCCCTATTGGAATGTACCCATCATATGATGGACAAGTTCCCTTCTAATCCAAAGGGGACCCATGTTCCTTGATCACAGATTGGTTAAGTCAATGATTTTGAAATCCTAGTTGCATCTCTTAAAGAACATGACTAGGAAGACCTATCCATTCATGTAGAATACCAGAGGATCATCACCCCCGCTACATCATATGATGAAACACATGGGTTTATCAGCTATCTACTGGTATTTTTGTCCCAAGTTCCCCAAAACCCTCCATAGGTGAGAAGAAACCTGATTGGGAAACTCCCTTTGTTGAGTATCTCTATCATGGAATTATCCCCCTAGAATGAGCTGAGCGTGAGTTAATACTCCAATGTGTAATGTAGATTACCCTCCAAAGTGGACCTAACCTTGAGAAAACCCTCTAAAAGTGTATATTTGATGGAATTATCCTCCATTTCATCTATGTAGGAGAGATACCTTATATCATGCAGAAATTCTATGCCATATCATGTGGTTACCATCAAGTAGGATTGAATCTCTCCCATCAAATTCAGAGATTGGTCTAATTTTTGTACACTATGGTTCATGAATATACTGAGTTTTCCAAAAGGTTACATGAATGCTATATCCATGATAAGTTTTTACATCAACTGATAAAGCTTCTCTATAATAGAAAATATTTCTGGACCATTACAGTTTTGGGACTTGACATTGTGGGACCCTACCCACTGAAAGCAACTAAAAAATGCATGTTCATTTTAACCATAATATATTTATTTTTCAAATGGGAGGAAGGGGTTTATTTCAAAGAAGACAAAACTTAGTCCATGATTGAGTTTGTGAGCTCCCACATCATCCTTAGATTTTGGTTGCCACTTTCTATTCTCATAGATGACAGTGCCAACTTCTGAGATTTTGAGCTGAAGAAAATGTATACCAAGTACAACATCCGATCCAACCATAATTATTTCTACCATTTACAAGAAAATTGGCATATTTAGGAATTCAACAAGACCCTCTCTAACATCTTGCAGAAAATGGTGGGACATAATAAAAAGAGTTGTCCATAAAAGCTCTCTGATTTCCTTTGGTCATATCATACAACTTGAAATTCCATAAAGATGACCCCATACTAGCTAGTACATAGAACATAGGCATTAATACCCATTTAGGTACAACTTCTATCACTTAGAATTGATGTTTATGACCAAAAGAAGCCAAAAAAATGGAATAAGTCCATCTATATAAGTTATAATCACTTGGGTAAAACAGGATTTATGCCTTGCATAATATAGAGAGGTACCAAAATAGGACAGTGATAAAATTAATCAAGAAGGTTTTCCTCTTCTCCTTCCTCTAGGGAGACATGGTAATGGATCTTAGAATGCGAATGATACTTGGAAAAAATTCATTGATGTTGGGGCCCAAATGGGAAGGAAATTACATCATCCATAAGGTCTATTCCAATTATCATACTCTTTAATCACCAATAATGGAGAGTATATCACACCTACCACCAATTACAAGATTCTCAAGAAGTAATTCACATAAAAATTATGTTTAAATCTTCACAACCTTAAAATATGGAAACCAAGTTCTGAGATCTAGGACCTTAAAATAAAAATAACACATATTATCCAATCATTGTGACATTAAACTATTTGCAGTCCCTTTGGTCCAACCAGTATGACATTAAACTATTTGCAACACCCTTTCATTTGAAATACATGACCTTAAATAGTAGCATCTGTAGTTTGATTTTCATGAAGTTAAACTATAAATCCCAACATACTCATCACATGAAATTAAACTACAACATTACCCTAAGAAATGAACATAGTATTATACATATCACAAATATGAGATGATTCAATGTCCTCACTAAAGAGGATTCCACACATCCAAAATTAGTATTATACTATGTTGTGTTTCATAACTATGTGTGACTTGATTCCTAATGGGATATATAGCTATTATGAGACACCCTATCTTTATACCAACCTCCAATTCATTATAAACCCTTTCCCTAAGGGGGGGGGGGGGTTACATTCACCAATGATTGGTTGTTTGGTAATTTTTACCTAGCCAAGGTCCAAGAATTACAACATTAAATTGTGTTTAGTTTGTTTTATGATACTAATGTAGAATGTGGTATTGTGTTTCCCTCAATTAACATTGGGTTTTACCTCTTTCATACCACACAAACATTCTCAAAGAAGACATTTTCCCATTCCAATAATCATGGATGTAAACTATATTTATAATTCCCTTTGATCCTAGAAAATGGCTATAAATTGCCTAGTCAACATACTCCGATAGGGAACTTAAAATACAGAACATATTTTCCATCCTCATTATAGAGAATAACTCCCTTACTTTCAGTTTTGGTCTTCCACTATGAGGCATTCCATAACTATGTATGGATTGATTCAAACTTCATGGGATATGTAGTGATGACTAGACATCCTATCTTTGGGCCCAACTAAAAATCCATTACAAACCACCTTCCCGAGGTTGGATAATGATTACATAAGACCCATTACTCATGGATATATCTCCCTCAAGATTCCCTTTTTTATCTTACACTGTAAGTACAAAACCCAATCAAATTCTTCAACTTTACAGTGAATCGAGATTCCCTCATGACCCGACGTGAGGAAGAAAAGAATAGGAAGATAAATATGTAAGACCTTCCCACATCCTTATCACATGATGTTAAACTGTAGCCTTAACCCATGTAATAAACATAGGACACCTCATATAAGAATTATGAGATGACCAAATCCTACATCCCCAGCACATGAAATTAAACTGTATCCTTACCCTATGCAATAAAAATAGGATGACTTATATGAAAAATATGATATGACCAAAATCCCACATCCTCATCACATTATGTTAAAATATTTACTTACCCTATGAAATAAACATATGACGCCTCATATGAAAAATATGATATGACCAATAGCCCGTGTGCTTGGAACATTACATTAAACTATTTCCATACCCTATGCAATAAAAATAAGACGCCTCATATGAAAAAACTAATATGAAAAAAATACCACATCCACATCACATGAAATTAAACTATAGACTTACCATATATAATAAACATAGGATTCTGTATATAAAAAAGATGATATGATTCGATTTATTTTCCAGAGGGGTTGTTATCTTTCGAGAATCAGTCTTCTACCATTATGTGTTATATAACTACGCATTGTAACACCCCAAGATTTCATAGTGTGTTATTTCTTCAAAATAATTCAATAACTTGCACTACACGCAACACCGATTTCAATTGCACCATGACTTACCAAAAAAAAAAGCCATTAAAAGAGGTCATGAATAGCATTAACTACATTTTTAACTTTATATAATCCTTATAATTTTAGAATCCATATTATGAGTTTCTTAGTCATAATGCAAGAACAGATTCATTTTCAGTATTGCACTTTTATCAACTTTTGATAGTGAAACCTTTTTAAATACTATATTTTAAACTTTTTGACTAAATGGGGACATCAAAAATTTAAAATGAAACATCCCAAGCTTCTACGGTACGCTTCTCTTTGAATAATGTGATAGCGTGTGTTGTACGCAACACCGAGTTCTAACAACCAATTAAACTAGCCGTTATGAATAGTAATAACTACTTTTTGAAATTATATATATTTTATATTTCAAAATGGGCTTCATTTTTGGATTCAGAATATCAAAATTAGCCTAGGGTGAAATTTTGGTACTTTTCGGATAACTTTTATATTTTGATGAATAGTGAAAATTACTAAATTTTAATTAAAAACAACTTTTTTAATCAAAATAATTAATATTAATAAATTATGAATTTGAGTGGTTTTAAAGTATATTTAGAATATATTTTTACCATTTAATATAATGTTGGTCATTGGACATAATTTTACAATTAAACCAAACATAAACAAGTGTCAATCTTTTGATAGTTATTATCTCTTAAAACACGCTTTTTGTTTTGACAGCGGGAATTAATTTTAAATTAATTTCTGCCACTTCTGTGTTTAGAATTTAGGAAAATGGATTCCATATTTGGAATCAGGATGTTCAAATTGTGTAAATAGGTAACTTTTATTTTTAGACATTTTGAATAATTACTGCGGTAAATATTTTATTTACCATGGTTAAGGGTAAATCCGGTAAATAAGGGTTAAACAAATAATATTATAATAATACTAAATTACCCTAAAACGTGTCTTAACCCTATTGGTTGATACATGGTCGACCATGAGCATCTTTGGGTCTATTTGGGGACCCCATGGATCCACTTGTAAGTGATAATGACACTTTATTTTAATTAAGTCAAAATGAATACAAAAATGACACAAGCATATATCTTTTAGAAAATCAATTGTTACATAGGGTTATATAAGTTGGATTTAAGATTATAAATATTCATTAGAAAGATAAAAATATTTCCTACATAATGATATTTTATTTATAATTTTTAGACATTAAATAATTTATTTTATTTATGACACAATGATGATGCAGTAATTACTATAATAGTGAACAATTAAAATAATTGATATTATAAATACCCAAATAAATATAATATGAAACTTTTAATGAATTAAACTAATTTTCTAGGATAATATGATATATTAGGATTGATTTAATTGACTTTTTTCGAAGTAATCAATCTGTTATGAGTTTCACAAAAATCAACTATTGAATAGTGTCAAAATTGACATAAAAGAGTTCTTAAAACAAATATTATATTATTAATTGATATTAAATTCCTAAAAATCTAAGGTTCGGCCAAGAGACTTATTTCATGATAGGTTCATCATTAATGGACCACTTGTGGGTCGCTTGGATGTATATAGTAAGTTTATTAAACATATTATATAAAAATACAAAGAGACATTGTAAAAGTGAAACTAATTAACTTAGAGTTAATACTTAAAGATAAGGTTAATATAAGTACCCAAACCTGTCTAAATTCTATTGGTTGAGTTTTTTTCGACCTATCCCCACCTTAAAATTTAAATAATCAACTTTTGAGCCATTAGAAACCGAATATGAATTTATTATAAATTAATATTTCTAGCTTTTCCAAAGGTGCCCCTCACCCCTCTTATAAAAGGGCACTCCTCCTTCTCATTTCTTCACACCTCTAAAGCCTTTTGGTTCAGCCAAACTCTGCCCAAATACTCTCCCAGCATCCCTCACTACAACCTAGAGGCCTTAGTTTGATCAGAAAGCCAACCTAAGGAGCCCTTTTGATCAAATCAAAAGGAAGAACCCGAAGAAGAGGTAATGATTTCACCACCCTTTTCTAAGTTCATTTCTTCTTCCACTTCCTCTTTCTTTGTTCTTACCATTATAAAATAATAACTCCAGTATCTTACATATAATGTGATGTTATTATAAATATGGTACAACCATATTCAGTATTCTATCCACCCTTTGAATAACATGTCACCATACGTGCGTACGTACGGCTTACCGTCTCCACGTCGTGGTGTAATTGTTATTCAATATATGATTATTTGGATGGGTATAATAATGACGTGTAACTCATGTAAATAATAAATATAACATTTTAATGATTCTGTATATATGATATACCATCCATTTATATATTATTTTAATATCAAAAGAATGATATTGTCACTCGTGCGTACGTACGGACTACCGTCTCCACGAACGCGATGAGATTCATTCTACATCGTATCCATTCAAGTATAATTATCATTTTATGATTTAAAAATGATGTTTAAGGACTTGATATCATTCTGGATATGAATAATATACAACAAACATGGCTTATGTAACAAAACATATAAAATAAAATGAGTAAGTTAACACCCGAAACGACGATAATTCTAAGATATTATTAACAAATCAATGTTAAAAGATCATATATGATATCATATTAATATATATGATTCTTGTATAATTTAATAACAATTATTTCACCATTATACAGGAGGTTAACCTACCCCAACCAAGGAAAAGTACAAGGTAAGGGTTATTTCACAATCTCTTCATTATCCGAGGTTGTTTATTTGTAATAATCTACTGGGATCTCTTTATCATCCACATCCATGTTTCTTCAAAATGTATTTCAAAACATTTTTATTATTTACAAGAATATGGGTTAAAGTCATTTATACCCTTGTTTGACTTTTTATAAGAGGTTTATAAAGGAATCTTTCCGTCGTTTTCAAAACAAGGTCATTTTTAACCTTTTCGACAGAATTAAGGTAAGAACATTTTTTTTTAAACTTATACAGCGGGTGTGGCTAATTTCCACCGTTATAAAATCTTCAAAACTTCCCTTACAAGCTTATAATAATATTTTCAAAGAAAATGTGTTATTTTATATGGATCTTAAATTATTTCAAAATAAAAAGAGATATTTCTTTAAAAAGAATTTTGATTTCATCTATGTCAACATCCTTTTGATGGATTTTACGCTTATTTGAATTTGATCTATTGTGATACAAAACTTCTATATTGTATTGAAGGTTTTGTGATATGTTTGACTGTGGATGTGCTATTTTTATACCAGTCATAGTTTATGGTGAAATTATTGACATTTCGTATGCTAGTTTTAATACGAATGTTTATGTTATGTTTAAACCTTTTCATATGGGAATGCATTGGACTTAGTAAGTGACGGGTGGAGCCCTCTATAGCTCCTCGATGCATCGGTAGGTCTCATGAGACAAACTAGTGTCTTGGCACAAGGCCTTGACAAAATATTATTTGTAGTCTTGGCACGAGGCCTTGACTATGTGGTTATGATAGTCTGGCATTATGCATTCCAAATTATGAAAGTGGTTATTGATTTTTGCATGTGATTATTCGATTAGTAGAATATCCATGTGAGTAAGTAAATGGCATTATTTAATTTTATTTATGCCATACCATGTTGAAAGTTCATTTTTGAAAGGATTTTGTTTTAGTTATACATTTCCTTAAAAGTTTATTCTTATTTATGAACGTTTCCGCTATATTGTTATCCTTACTGGGCATTTGAGCTCACCCCTTTTCTATGTTTTATTTTTCCCAGGAAGTGAAGAAGTAAGTTATGAATGACCTGCAGGGATATTATGTGGGGATATGAGTGTGGATTATGGAGACAATATGTAGTTGTAGTATTTTTTCGTTTAATGATGTAATGTAAAACTTATGAATATATCTAGTGTTTCCAAGGCTACTAAACCAATCGGTCTTTCGAGATTTGATCTTTCTTGTGATCATGCCAATGTTATGTAATAATGCACCGACTCTAGGCAACTAGGGTCGGGGCGTTACAGTTGGTATCAGAGGAAGTTTAGTACAAACCTTGGAAGCTAGATTTAGATAAACTCTGATTAGAGCACGTCGACCTAAGATGAACTTTGAGGATTAGTATAGAAGAACTTCCTAGAATTTTGGTATTGTAGAGATTTTGTGAGTTTTCCGAGCAATACATCCCTGTCTGGATACGAGCAGGTAGAGGCGGCTCTGGCACAGATGTACCTAGGGGTAAAACCCGAAAACACCGCTTTGAGCTAGAATCGAACGAGAACTGGTGCACGACAACGGGCCTTGCTGCACTCTTGGTTACGACACTCCCGGGGGATATGCTTAGGATAACTCTAATTTTCTTTACAAATCATTTTGAAGAGATTATGAGTATATACTTCCTCAAAGAAAACATTCTTATGATTATGGATTATATCCATAAATAGTTCAATTTATGTTAAGTGTTTTATAAGTATGGGATTATGTATTTTGATTCATAAACTGATCTAGTTTATGCCATTGTTTAGAAATGGCGCCCAGTAGAAGGAATGAGAACTCCGGAAATGCACATGATCCAAAGAGAAGGAAGGATCATATCTTTCATGGTCTTAAGCTAGAATTTATAAGAGAAATAGTCTCCCATGTATTATCATCATATGAAGAAATAATATCATGTATTGATAAGATAAGTAAAGAGTTTACTGAGTCCTATGGCTTTGAAGGGAAGCAAGAGAAGAAAAGGATAGAAGAGAGAAAGATGGATAAAGGGAAGAGGGAAAAGAAGAATTTTCCCATATGTGGTAACTGTGGAAATAAACACCCTGGAACTTGCCTGAAAGGAATGGGAGTTTGTTATAAGTGTGGAGGAAAAGGGCACAAAGTACGTGACTGCAAGGGTAAGAAAATGGTTTCAAATGTACAATGCTTCATTTGCAAGGAGTTTGGACACTACGCGAACCTATGTCCCAGTCATCAGACTATGCCGCAAATGATGTTATTGGATAATAATCATGTTATGATACTACCACAGATGAAGAGGAATGATTAGAGTTCTTATGTTGATTATGTCAATTGAGTGTTGTATCAACAATGTACTTGTTACAATAATCATGGAGTATATAAGGATTGTATTGCAGTACTATTTCATTAAGGACTTGAGATTGTGTGGAACAAAGAAAAGTGACTCAATAGCAGGATAAATTTTTGGAAAATATATGGTTGAGAGAATGATAAATCATAATATAGTTCTGATACTGAGGTAGTGATTTTGGAATAATATGTGATTGTTTTGGATAAATTATATTGAATATTCTTGACTACCCTGGAACTGATTAATGATTTGTATATTCCATCATTGTTGGGGTTTAAAACATTTTTGGATTAATGAAGTATATCCAAATTTCTATATGGAATAAGGGAGCATGAATGTAATCAATAAGGAATATGGTAATTCAGGAAGTTTCGGTGTATTAAAAGAATACATGATGAAGGTATTCATATTCTATTACGGGGTAAAAAGGTTATACATTATGTTTACCTTACTTATAAATGTTGGACTGTGAGTATAGATAGAATTATTTTGGATAGTTCTAGTTTGGATTATTTTGGATTGCCATAAAAGGACAACCCGGAGGTCGGGCGGCAACCCGTCGCGTCTGGTAAGGCTGCAAGACTTGAACCCGCAACCGAAGGGTGACAAGGGTGTATCACCTACCACTGGCCCACGAGATGTCCTAGATTAAATAATGTAGTTTTTATTAAAAGATCTTGTAGATGAATTATAAATTCGTTTATTTTGGAACCCTATACGAATAGTGTAAATAGAATTTTTTTTTACATTCTATTATCTTTTAGAGTGAAATATGAGTTTGTGGTAGAAATTTATTAATGGATAAAACTCTAATTATAAAGTAAGTATATCTCCTTATGATCTTAGCCAATCTCATAAATAAATTCCTCAATATTAAGAAAAGCAACTTAGAACAAAAATGTTTTCCTAGATGGTACCTTAAATCATCACTAATTTATGGCTTTTGGATTGTTGGCCTTTTCATAGCCATGTTCTCTACCACTCTCCATCAGATAATTGATGGTTAGATTTTTCATCCATATCCATATTTTCTTACATGGAACCCTAGTATGTGTTATTTTTGGTAATCTTCATACTTTCGACTCTTTATTTTAAATAGAGGCCTCGTTAATTCATTTTTCGATGTGGGATTTCAACTAAGATATTTTGAAACGTCAAAAATGTGTTATCCCAATACCCTATATTTTGTTGAACCGATGGTACTTCAAATCATCATAGATTGATGAGTTTAAGGACCTCAATTATACACTTGTTTGTGATTGATGACCTCAATCACTACCTATAAATATTTACGTTTTTCCTCCGATTATATGTCTCTAATTGCCACCAATGTTCTCCTAATCAAGATCATAATTTGGTGGTGAACCTTTCATTTCTCTTTTCCTCATATTAAGACTAAATTTTAGTAACCCAATTTCCGATGTGGGTTTTCCCACAAATATATTATCTATTTTCAACCTTTTATTTTCGAAGAACAATTTCAAATTGCGAGGACGCAATTTATTGAAGGAGGGGAGAATGTAACACCCGAAGATTTCATAGTGTGTTATTTCTTCAAAATAATTCAATAACTTGCACTACACGCAACACCGAGTTCAATTGCACCATGACTTACCAAAAAAAAAGCCATTAAAAGAGGTCATGAATAGCATTAACTACATTTTTAACTTTATATAATCCTTATAATTTTAGAATCCATATTATGAGTTTCTTAGTCATAATGCAAGAACAGATTCATTTTCAGTATTGCACTTTTATCAACTTTTGATAGTGAAAACTTTTTAAATACTATATTTTAAACTTTTTGACTAAATGGGGACATCAAAAATTTAAAATGAAACATCCCAAGATTCTACGGTACGCTTCTCTTTGAATAATGTGATAGCGTGTGTTGTACGCAACACCGAGTTCTAACAACCAATTAAACTAGCCGTTATGAATAGTAATAACTACTTTTTGAAATTATATATATTTTATATTTCAAAATGGGCTTCATTTTTGGATTCAGAATATCAAAATTATCCTAGGGTGAAATTTTGGTACTTTTCGGATAACTTTTATATTTTGATGAATAGTGAAAATTACTAAATTTTAATTAAAAACAACTTTTTAAATCAAAATAATTAATATTGATAAATTATGAATTTGAGTGGTTTTAAAGTATATTTAGAATATATTTTTACCATTTAATATAATGTTGGTCATTGGACATAATTTTACAATTAAACCAAACATAAACAAGTGTCAATCTTTTGATAGTTATTATCTCTTAAAACACGTTTTTTGTTTTGACAGCGGGAATTAATTTTAAATTAATTTCTGCCACTTCTGTGTTTAGAATTTAGGAAAATGGATTCCATATTTGGAATCAGGATGTTCAAATTGTGTAAATAGGTAACTTTTATTTTTAGACATTTTGAATAATTACTGCGGTAAATATTTTATTTACCATGGTTAAGGGTAAATCCGGTAAATAAGGGTTAAAAAAATAATATTATAATAATACTAAATTACCCTAAAACGTGTCTTAACCCTATTGGTTGATACATGGTCGACCATTAGCATCTTTGGGTCTATTTGGGGACCCCATGGATCCACTTGTAAGTGATAATGACACTTTATTTTAATTAAGTCAAAATGAATACAAAAATGACACAAGCATATATCTTTTAGAAAAGCAATTGTTACATAGGGTTATATAAGTTGGATTTTAGATTATAAATATTAATTAGAAAGCTAAAAAGATTTCCTACATAATGATATTTTATTTATAATTTTTATACATTAAATAATTTATTTTATTTATGACACAATGATGATGCAGTAATTACTATAATAGTGAAAAATTAAAATAATTGATATTATAAATACCCAAATAAATATAATATGAAACTTTTAATGAATTAAACTAATTTTCTAGGATAATATGATATATTAGTATTGATTTAATTGACTTTGTTCGAAGTAATCAATCTTTTATTAGTTTCACAAAAATCAACTATTGAATAGTGTCAAAATTGACATAAAAGAGTTATTAAAACAAATATTATATTATTAATTGATATTAAATTCCTAAAAATCTAAGGTTCGTACAAGAGACTTATTTCATGATAGGTTCATCATTAATGGACCACTTGTGGGTCTCTTGGATGTATATAGTAAGTTTATTAAGCATATTATATAAAAATACAAAGAGACATTGTAAAAGTGAAACTAATTAACTTAGAGTTAATACTTAAAGATAAGGTTAATATAAGTACCCAAACCTGTCTAAATTCTATTGGTTGAGTTGTTTTAGACCTATCCAAACCTTAAAATTTAAATAATCAACTTTGGAGCCATTAGAAACCGAATATGAATTTATTATAAATTAATATTTCTAGCTTTTCCAAAGGTGCCCCTCACCCCTCTTATAAAAGGGCACTCCTCCTTCTCATTTCTTCACACCTCTAAAGCCTTTTGGTTCAGCCAAACTCTGACCAAATACTCTCCCAACATCCCTCACTACAACCTAGAGGCCTTAGTTTGATCAGAAAGCCAACCTAAGGAGCCCTTTTGATCAAATCAAAAGGAAGAACCCGAAGAAGAGGTAATGATTTCACCACCCTTTTCTAAGTTCATTTCTTCTTCCACTTCCTCTTTATTTGTTCTTACCATTATATAATAATAACTACAGTATCTTACATATACTGTGATGTTATTATAAATATGGTACAACCATATTCAGTATTCTATCCACCCTTTGAATAACATGTCACCATACGTGCGTACGTACGGCTTACCGTCTCCACGTCGTGGTGTAATTGTTATTCAATATATTATTATTTGGATGGGTATAATAATGATGTGTAACTCATGTAAATAATAAATATAACATGTTAATTATTCTTTATATATGATATACCATCCATTTATATATTATTTTAATATCAAAAGAATGATATTGTCGCTCGTGCGTACGTACGGACTACCGTCTCCACGAACGCGATGAGATTCATTCTACATCGTATCCATTCAAGTATAATTATCATTTTATGATTTAAAAATGATGTTTAAGGACTTGATATCATTATGGATATGAATAATATACAACAAACATGGCTTATGTAACAAAACATATAAAAGAAAATGAGTAAGTTAACACCCGAAACGACGATAATTCTAAGATATTATTAACAAATCAATGTTAAAAGATCATATATGATATCATATTAATATATATGATTCTTGTATAATTTAATAACAATTATTTCACCATTATACAGGAGGTTAACCTACCCCAACCAAGGAAAAGTACAAGGTAAGGGTTATTTCACAATCTCTTCATTATCCGAGGTTGTTTATTTGTAATAATCTACTGGGATCTCTTTATCATCCACATCCATATTTCTTCAAAATGTATTTCAAAACATTTTTATTATTTACAAGAATATGGGTTAAAGTCATTTATACCCTTGTTTGACTTTTTATAAGAGGTTTATAAAGGAATCTTTCCGTCGTTTTCAAAACAAGGTCATTTTTAACCTTTTCGACAGAATTAAGGTAAGAACGTTTTTTTTAAACTTATACGGCGGGTGCGGCTAATTTCCACCGTTATAAAATCTTCAAAACTTCCCTTACAAGCTTATAAGAATATTTTCAAAGAAAATGTGTTATTTTATATGGATCTTAAATGATTTCAAAATAAAAAGAGATATTTCTTTAAAAAGAATTTTGATTTCATCTATGTCAACATCCTTTGATGGATTTTACGCTTATTTGAATTTGATCTATTGTGATACAAAACTTCTATATTGTATTGAAGGTTTTGTGATATGTTTGACTGTGGATGTGCTATTTTTATACCATTCATAGTTTATGGTGAAATTATTGACATTTCGTATGCTAGTTTTAATACGAATGTTTATGTTATGTTTAAACCTTTTCATATGGGAATGCATTGGACTTAGTAAGTGACGGGTGGAGCCCGCTATAGCTCCTCGATGCATCGGTAGGTCTCATGAGACAAACTAGTGTCTTGGCACAAGGCCTTGACAAAATATTATTTGTAGTCTTGGCACGAGGCCTTGACTATGTGGTTATGATAGTCTGGCATTATGCATTCCAACATTATGAAAGTGGTTATTGATTTTTGCATGTGATTATTCGATTAGTAGAATATCCATGTGAGTAAGTAAATGGAATTATTTCATTTTATTTATGCCATACCATGTTCAAAGTTCATGTTTGAAAGGCTTTTGTTTTAGTTATACATTGCCTTAAAAGTTTATTCTTATTTGTGAAAGTTTCCGCTATATTGTTATCCTTACTGGGCATTTGAGCTCACCCCTTTTCTATGTTTTATTTTTCCCAGGAAGTGAAGAAGTAAGTTATGAATGACCTGCAGGGATATTATGTGGGGATATGAGTGTGGATTATGGAGACAATATGTAGTTGTAGTAGTTTTTCGTTTAATGATGTAATGTAAAACTTATGAATATATCTAGTGTTTCCAAGGCTACTAAACCAATCGGTCTTTCGAGATTTGATCTTTCTTGTGATCATGCCAATGTTATGTAATAATGCACCGACTCTAGGCAACTAGGGTCGGGGCGTTACACGCATGGCTTGATTCCCATGAATGATTGTATATATAGGGATGCTTGGATCCAACATATATGGACTAGTCTTAGAACCAACCAATTTTGTGGCCTCCCTTGTTCCAAACCTCGTGAAATTAAATTATGTGAAATTGGTTTTAGGATTTATTTTTGAAGTATAGGGCCACCCTAGCTCTTCCTTAACATCAAGTTTTAACTAATTTACACCACCCAAGAATCCTAAAAATACTCACACCAATTCAGGTCTAATAATTATGATCTTAAAATATGTGAACCAACCCCCTATGGCCCCTTATTCACATAGTTTTCTTCTCCCCAGTGTTTTAACAAGCCAATTCCCCCTTATATTTTCATCACATCCTTTATAGAGGGAATTCAACCTTACAAACATTGGTATCCTACCAATCCATGTTGCAAAACTATGTGTGGATTGATTATCATTCTCATTAGGTATGTAGCAATGATCAAATCTCTTATCCGAGGTCCACTCCCACCATCAATTCATTTTGGGGGTTTTCCAACTTCATCATCATAATGTTAAATTATGTGCAATGAATATTGAAATTTTGTGAGGAAAAGGGTATCCTTGGACCTCCTTTAATGTCATGTTATCACTCAATATTACCACACAATCCCCTTTAAGACATGCACATGCCATGGTCAAAGCTATGTGAATTTAAAATTTAGAAACCAGGGTTTGAGATCTAAAACCTTAAACTAATAACAAGACCTTAAATATAAGAATTGTGACCTTAAACTATTTACAGTACCCATTAGTCCTAGAATTATGACCTTAAACTATTTGCGGTACCTATGGTATGAGTAGTATGACCTTCAACTATTTTAAAAATCTTTAGTCTGAGATCCGTGATCTTAAACTAGTAACAAACATAGTCTGAGTTGCATGATAAACCGCAATGCCCAATGTCCTTTTTATATGATGTTAAATTATATCCTTACCCCATTAAAATGATTCATCATATAAAAAATATGATATGACCAAAAACCCATTTCCTCACCACATAATGTTAAACTGTATCCTTACCCTATTGAATAAATATAGGATGCATCATATTACAAAGATGATATGATTCAATGTCCTCTCTAGAGGTGACGTCGTCTTTCCAACATTGGCATTTTACCTCTCCACACTACAGGACTATATGTGGATTGATTCCCATTCCCATGTAATATTTAGAGAGGCCCAGATATCTTATCTAGGGTCCATCCCTACCACTGACTCATCTTGAGTTATTTCCCCTCTATTATGGTCTTGATATTTTCCAACCCACATATTCATCCAAAACACTTAATCACATGGTGATATAGCTTCCAGGGCACTCAACATTCTATCTCTTACATTCACCACTTCCATTTCCACATTTCATGGTTTCTTAAATTTGGATAATTATCATCCTCCAAATACGAATAGTATCCCTAGTAGAAATTGTTCTCTACCACACTATATCACATACTATACTGGCCTAATTCCTCAAAGGATCCTCAGTAACATATGGAAATTTACATGTTTCTAACTTTCTCAAAAGTTTATCTCACATTTGTTTTCCCCATCCTTGAATGGTGTGAGTGTGGAACCTATTTTTTGAACACATTCATAAATTTTTCCCAAGTCATCACTCATCCCCCTTTCACTATCCATGTTATATAAGTTAAGATATACCCTCCCTTCTATCTCATATTTCTCTAGTGATGATCCCAACAATCTGTGTTTCATCTCCTGCTATACATGCGTATGGTGACCAAGTAAGACAAAACCCTTTTGGGACTTTCCCAGCCCAGTCACTTATACCCCTTATTGTATTATCCTCTAAAAAAACGGAACTCTATACTAATCCTTATTTATCACTTCAATCATAACTCACATGATCTTAGGAGTTGGGGAGGAGTTTCCTTGAGTAAGGTTGAGACACATGGGTACCTCCTTGGTCTAAACTCTATGACCTTAAAATAGGATCCCAAGTCTAAGCATCATAAATTTAAACCATGTAGAAGTAATGTAACACCCTTATATTTTTTGAAATATATTTTTTAAATAAATTTATTTTTTTATATATTTAACATTACAAAAAACATTGAGTTTATCTTACATGATATGAAACAGCGAGGTTAAATGTGACATTACATACTATTAAAATATTATTATTTAATATTATAGTTATCACCTAGCCACTGGAATGGAGGAAATGAATATGATTGACTAAATTATGAAAATATATGGTTTAAACATTTTAATAAAATTAATTCTATGGTTACCAATTAGTTATAAATGAAAACAAAACTATTTTAAAATAAAGGAATTATTTTTTCCGAAAAAACTATTTTTATGTACACAAACGCATTTCAACTAAATAAATTAAACAAATAACTTTTGAATAATTAATTTAGTGAGAATTATATATTATTTATTCAATCAATTTTTAAACATTCTTCTTATGTATTTTCTTGACAAGATATAATAATAATTCCAATTATATGCTTAAAAACTAAAAGTTTCTTAAAAAATAGTTTTTTTCCTTTTCCACACTTATTTTAAAATAAAATTGTCCACTTTTATAAAATTTATTTTAAAAAAAGTTAATTTTTTTTTGAAATCATAATTTCAATATTATCTTATGGGTAATTTTTGATAATTTTCTGAGAATAAATTTTTTCGATGAATAATAAAAAGCTGATTTTTATTAAAAATATTCATTTAATTTAAAGCCTTTAAAAAATAAAAATTGTTTTAATATGGGTTTACATAAATAATTAGTTAAATTAAATATCTATTAATATAATTTATTTCATTATAATCATTTTCATATTTATTTTTTTATAAAATATTTTTAAGATTTTGAACATTTTCTCATTGAAAACCCTCTTTCTCGTCACATTTGAGGGATTAATTTTAAATTAAATTTTACCAATTCATCAAATGGAATTTGAAAAAATGGATTAAATATTAATAATAATAATAATTTATATTATATAATAGGTTCAACTTAATTTTTTACCATAATGTATAGTAAAAATAGTAAAAATTATTTACCACAGTTATGATAAAAATGGGTTTATTAGGGGTTTAAACTAAAAAGATAAGGGTTAAAAATGACCAAAAAATAATAAAAATCCCATTTTATAATTTTTTTTAGATCTTATATCTTCTATATTTTATATTAGGACATTTTTGTATCCATTTTAAATGTGAAAAACCTGGTAACACCTTTTTTTTATAAACTACAAGTGTGCCACTCACCTCACTTAAAAAAGGCCATGCTCTATCCTATACTCTTCACACTTTAAAAACCAATTGGTTTGGAAAATACCTAACAAAATCACTTACTTAAATCTCTTATATCATCTTATAATCCTTGATTTTTGATAAATCCAAACAAATAATACTTTTAGTTCAAACCAAAAGAAGTTCTTCGAAGAAGAGGTAACGTCCCTAATCAAGTGTTTTATATTATTTTTTCCTAAAACTCATCAACTTATTATTAAACCATAATTATATGATAAAATAACTATATTAACTATACTGATATGTTATTATGTTAATTTAATAACCTAAATCCTTTTCCTCATCTATTAAATGGGTCACGAAATCATCATTTGTGTGTACGGAGGACTGTCACCTCGTGAATCGATGTTATTCATTTTCCATCACCACCTCCCATGGATAGATATAATGATGAATTTATTATTTATATATGATATTTATGACATTATTATACTTCTAGAATCATTATATGACATATCCATTATTACATTCCATTTTGTGGTAATATGATAAAATCATTTGTATGTACGGCATACTACCACCTCGTGAAGCGATGTGATTCACTGAAACTTTACATAAAAGGTAAGAAGGATGGTATTAATGAACATATTTTATATATTTTACATATAAATATTATTTAATGGTAATATATTATTTAAATTTATTTCTTTCAACCCTTCAATAAAATGGAAACAATGTTCATGTGTATGTATGACCTACCGTGTCCACAAATGATGTATTTCATTTTCTATCTATAAATTTTATGGATTACTATAAATTAATATATAATAAATATATATTATATTTAAATCATGGTTAAAATTTTGGAGAATATGAAACCATGGTGAATGTAAGGGGATACCAAATCAAAACATACATGAAAAACAAAGCAGTTATAACCAGAAACATGACTTAAATGAAATTGTTAATAAATGGGAAATAAAATGTCATAAATAAATCATATATGGTATGATATAAATAATTATGGTTCTATAATAGATTTATAATAATATTCTATTTATTAAAAATTATTTTCAAACATGTATGGAGGATGTTGAGAGTAATGGTAAGAGATTTTTAGTCTCTCTTTTATTTTGAATCATAAGCCCCGATGAAGAATAAAATAAAATGAAACATTAAATATCCTTAAAACAGGGAGATTAATTATATAACATGTTGACAGTTTATTATATACACCACACAAATGAAACAAGTGGTGATTTTTATATAAGTTATTATATGAAACTATCATCTTTTATGAAGTGTATATACTGACATTTTGACATTTAATATCATGAATTTGTTTATTATAATGATATTATATGTTTAATTGAACATTGTTCTTTCATGTGTCTTAAAATTTAAAGTTACTAAAGTGGTAAGGTTTTTATGTTAAAATCTCATCGTTTATCGTGATTGTTCATAATTATACTTCCAATCATAAAATATTAACAAATATCTCTCAAGAAACTCATGTATTTTCTTTTACTATAGATATTTCATGATAATAGATGTTTTCAATTCATTTTAATCTCTTTATATACTCAATATTTTATAAGAAATTTTTAATAAAAATCAACTTTATTTCTCTCTTCGATCGAAAACACTTTTTCTTATAAAATCATGTTTTCAAAAAATGTTTACAAAAAGTTTTTGACATTATTAAAATGAGTTATTAGAGAAATTTTTACCCATATATGAATTTTTGAAAAATGTTTGGAAAGGAATATTCATATCATTTTCCAAAAAAAATCTTGTCTCACTTTTACCAAAAAATGTAAAAGTAATATTTGTTTTAGCATGTACGTCATGAAAAAAATTTCCCAACATCATGAACAATTTTTTCTTTGAATATTCCTTTTTAAGTTTTCAAGGATATTTTCAAAGAAAAATATTTTCAAAATTTTTTATAATTTAAAAATCATTTTTCAAAGTGGAAAGGTTATTTTACTCAATAAAAGTACTAAGTGAACTTTAAAAATAATTTTCCATCTAAAATGACATCCTTTGATGTTACTTATGATTTAATGGTGATAAGATTAAATAATACCATACTTATTATTTATCTCAATGTTTAAAGTTTATATTGATGATTTTTTTTTGTAAAAACCGTTTATTTTTCATGGTTTATGCTATGGTGAATTGATGAAATGTTTAAGAAACTCATTTTCTTTACCCAGTTTATGATGTGATGATATGATGAATGTTTTATGATATTATGGAATACATAAATATGATTTTCATTATGAGATAGGTGGGACATATATATCTCTATAATGCATTGGTTAAGGAAATATATCCCATGAGATAACATTGGGAAACAAGTCTGTGGGATTGATCCTCTATGTTAAACATGTGAGTCCTGATCCACTCTGGAAAATAGTTCAATCCTAACCCACTATGGATACTATGTGCGTCCTGGTCCACAATGAGAAATATGTGATGATTCTGGATCCACTATATTAGTGGTCTTGGTAGTTAACCTTTATATATGAATTAGTTTTCAATATTTATGATGGTGCCATGATTTCATGACATGAGCATGTGGTTAATGACTGATTTATGATGATTTCTCACTCTTCTGCCCCTATTCTCTAAAATGATAAAGTTTTATGCCATGAATCATGTTTATGATCTATGAAAGGTTGGTTATTATGTTTATAAGTCATGTTTATGATCATATACCATTATTATTATCTTATGATTTTATATGATCACGAATTGATATCTCTTATATTTACCTTTACTAATAATATAAGAACACCCTTTCTTATGTTTACTTTCCCTAGGTTATGATGAAATATATTATGTATGATATGTATAATAAGGGTTCTAGTTATGAAGAAAAAAGAGGGAGATGAAATATCTCACTTATGTACCAATTTTTTATGTGTCCAAATTTCTAAAGAAAATAAACCTAAACTATTCTAGCATGGATCATTATGATATGTAATGAATAATCATATATTAAGATGTAATATTTATGTATGAGGTTTTTGTATCTTCACAGTTTGTATCAGAGAAAATTTTAGTTATACTTTGGAAACTAGGATGGTAAAAAATTAGTGATATCCCTAGTGATATTTATAAGGATATTTAGAGTGATATGTTAAAGGATAAGTATAAGGATGAGTAAATGTATTGGAAAATATCTTGGAATTTTGGTATTGAATAGAGAAATTGGTTTCAAAGAAATCAAATCCCTATCTTGATTCTACAAGTGGATGTTGCTACAACATATAATTACATAGGGGTAATAACTCTGAAAAGGGTGCATTGAGCTAGAATCGATCATCACCTAGTGCATGACAATGAGCCTCACTAAACACCTGGTTTGACACTCCCAAGGGGTATTCTTTGGAAATTAAAAAACTCTTTATGAACCATCAAGAAGAATTTAAATAATTATCCTAAATTACCTAGTTTAATTGAAATATGTTATAGATTGAATAAAAGATGACATGATTTTGACATATTATAAGTGATTTTTCAAGATTATGTGGTTTCCTACTATGAATATTGTTCCTCACACTATTCTTTTTGGTTTCAGTCATTGGAAATAACTTGAAGGAATTAGATTAATGTTGAATGTGATAGAAAATAGTTTATGAGAAACTAAATGGGATGATGTCTGAAATTAAGGATATTGTGATTATACATAATCAGTTATCGCGAAATATGTTTAAAAAATTGCACCATAACCAACTCTCAGACTCACTAAAGCAGAGAATAATAGAGTTCACTTAGAGTTTGGGTGGTGGACCATGGAGGAAATTAGATTAATTTTTATTTATGTTGAGAATGTAGGAAAAAACACTCCAGGTAATGTATCCAGGAAAAAAGAATATGTTTTATGTGTAGAGAAGAAGGGTACATAGTAAGCGATTGCTGAGGAAAAATGAAAAGTAAAGTTAACACAATGGATAGGAATATTGGTCTCCACAAGGTACTATAAATGGATGAATGATTTAACAATAAAATTTATGGGTATTATGAAAATTTATTTCCTAGGGGAAAGATCAAGAAGTGGATCATCAAGGTAGTACAAGTAATAGTTTTGTTGTTGATAAAAAAAACTACTAATGAAATATGAAAGGAATAAGGTATTAAGTAATAATATTATGAAGCCTAGTTAATGGTTTAAGAATGAAGTGGGATGATTAAAGTGTTTATGTATTGGAATTAAATAATTATGTTATATTAATTGTTAAATATATATGGATTGTTTTGTAGAAGTTATTCATTAATGATTTGAAATAATATTTTCAATGGTACTAATGACCTAAAAAAGTGATTTAATGGTAAGTTGATATTAATGGAGATAAAATTATTATGGAAAATATAACTCTTAATTTGTTAATGATGTTGAGATAATGATTTTGGGATTAATATATGATTTATATGGATAAATTAAATTGGATATTACTAATTACCTTGGAACTGATTAGTGACTTATTTTTGAAAAATTGGTTTATTATATCATTTATGGAGTTTAATTTTTTTTAATTAAGTAATATATCTAAGAATATATGTTTTATTTAATTAATAAGGAAGAATGTATGCTTTCAATATGATTTTATGGTAATTTAGGTTATTATCAGGTGTAAATAGAATACATGATGAAGGTATTCACATGTTTGGTATGTGAAAATTAAGAGCTACTTCATGTTGTATAAAGGATTAATGATATATTGATTTTGGGAAATTTATTGACCATATTTTTAAATTTTAAATTTTGGAAGGGTCATAAGGTTAACCATTATTGTAATGGTTTAAGATGAACTTTGGATGAGGTTTTAGGGATTAATGTATTATTCCACCATATGAATATTTATGCATATTGGATAACCAGTGCTAACCATTTTTTATGACAATAACTAGATATAGAAGGAATAAATTTTATTTCTATTATGTATCTTCTGATCTATTAGTGATTCAAGCATAAAAAATATTTTTCATTTCTTAGAGTAAGAGATGAAGTGGTAATTTATTGAAGCATAACCAAAAATGAAATTATTATTATGATATAATATAAAGCTAATCCCTAGGTATATTGGTGCCTTTGATATTTTTGATCATATAAGGATAACAAACTATTGATTGGTGCTTCCACTAAACCTATTTCAAGTCTATGATGTGTTCCATGTATATATCATGAGGAAGTACAAACCTGATCCTTCACATGTATGGAATTTAGAGGTCATACCACTGGAGCATGATATTTTTTATAAGGAACAACCAATAGAGATTCTGGATCAGATAAGATAAAGTTATATTAAACAAGACCAATCACCTTGTCAAATTTTTGTGGTGAACCCACTAGCTTGAGGAAGCTACATGGGAACCTGAGGTTGTAATAAGGTAGAATTATCATCAGTTGTTGGTACCTAAATAAAAACTTTCATGTGTGAAATTCAATTTAAGTGGGGTAAAATGTAACACACTCATATTTTGTGAAATATATTTTCTCAAATAAATCTAATCTTTTCTATATTTTTCTTTACATACAACACTAATTTTATCTTACATTACATGCAACACTGAGTTTAAATGAAACATGACATGCTATTAAAAAATTATTATTTAATTTGAGATTTATCACCTAGCCACTGGAATGGAGGTTATGAAAAATATTAAATAATTTATGAAAATATATGATTACACAATTATACGAAATTAATTATTTGATTAAAAATTAAATATAAATATAAATATTTTTATTTTAAAATAAAGGATATCTTTTTCTGAAAAACTATTTTTATGCACACAAAATAATTTTACCACAATAAATTAAACAAATAACTTTTGGTGAATGATTTTAAAGAAATATATATATTATGTATTTAATAAAATGTTTAAACTATTCTTATGTATTTTCAAGATAATAGATAAGAATAAATCAAATTTTACTATTAAAAAAATGTATTTTTCTAAAAAAAGTAGTTTTATAACCTTTTCTACAATTCTTTTAAAATAAGAAAATTTCCACATTTAGAAAATTTATTTTAAAAAAATAAATAAATTTTTGAAATCATCATATCAAAATTATCTTAGGGTTGATTTTTGATAATTTTCTAAGTTGATAACTTTTTGATGAATAGTGAAAAAACTAGGTTTTATTAAAAGTTTTAATTTATTCTAAAGATTTTAAAAACATAAAAATTGTTTAAATATGGTTTTAAAAGAAAAATTAGTTCAATTATACATCTATTAATCCAATTTATTTCATTGGAATCATTTTTATATGATGTTTTTTTAATTCTTGAATGTTTTCTCTTTAAAAACCCACTTTCTCATCATGTCTAGAGGATTAATTTTAAATCAAAATTTTCCAATTATTTGAATGGAATTTGGAAAAATGGATTCCATAATCTGAATCAAAATAATTTATATTATATAATAATTTCAACTTATTTTTTACCAAAATGAATAGTAAAAATAGTGAAAACTATTTATCACGGTTATGATAAAAATGGGTTTACCGAGGGTTAATCTAAAAGGATAAGGGTAAAAATTATCCAAAAAAATTTAAACACACATTTTATAGAAATTTTTTGAACTTATTTATTATAGGATATAGAATTTATCATTTTTATCCTTATAGAATGTGAAAAATGTGGGCACACCTTTTCCTTTTCAAAATTACAAGTGTGTCACTCACCTCACTTATAAAAGGCCACCCCTCTTTTCTCCTATTCACACTTTCAAAACCCATTGATTCAGACAATACCTACCAAAATAAATTCTTTAATCACATACTATCATCCTTGATGTATTATTTTGGTCAGAAATCCAACCTATTAAACCTTTTGGTGCAATCAAAAAAAAGTTGTCCGAATAATAGGTAAAGTCCCTAATTGATCATTTTATATTATTTCTTCATATAACTACTCCAGTTCTTATTAAAACATGATGATATGATAAACTCAGTATTTTAACTATAATTAGATATTATTTTTTTAATGGGACAAACGAAATTATTCTCCTCTTCCATCAAATGGGTCTTGAAATTATTATTCACGTGTATTACAAACTACGACCTCACGAATCGATGTTATTCGTTTCCATCACCACCGCTCACAAATGGATATAATTATGAATTTATTTTTTATATATTATTATTATGATATTATTATACTTCTAGAATCATTATATATCATATTCCTTCTTACTTTACATATTGTGGTAATACAATAACGTCGTTAGTTTGTACACTAGACTATCATCTTGCGAAGCATTGCGATTCGTTAATGCCTTACATGGAAAGTAATAAGATTGGTTTTAATGATAATATGTGAGTTATATTACATAAAAATTATTCTATAATTTTAATATATTATTTAACTTTTTTTCTTTAAACCCGTTGAGAAAATTGAAGCAGTGTTCATGTGTATGTAAGACCTACCGTCTCCATGAATGGTGTATTTCATTTTATATATCTATATTTTATGAATTAATATAAATAAATATATAATTAATATATACGATATCTAAATATTGGTTAAAATTATTGAAAATATGGAACCAAGATCAATGTAATTGAACCAAAAATACCAAATCAAAACATACACAAAAAATAAAGTAGTTATTACCCGAAACATGACTTTACCATGAAATTGTTAATAAATAGGTAAGAAAATATCATAAGTAAATAAAATATGGTATTATATATATAATATAATTATATAATAGATTTATAGTAACCATATATTTTTTATAAAGGAGGGTCGAACATGTACAAAGGAAGTTGAGACTTATGGTAAGGGATTTCTAGTCTCTCTTTTATTTCTGGGACACATATGAAAATTCACCACTCCTTTATTTTTTGTAGTGTATAAAATACCACTTTGAAAAATTATATCATTATTATACTTATTTTAATTATATTTAAATTTTAATTTTATTTTATTATTTATTAGGGATTAAGATTCAAAATATTACTAAACCAGTAAGAAATTTTTATCTCAATTTGGATTCTTTGAGACATATGTTATATTATGCACCTATCTTCTCTTATGAGGTGTATATACAAACCCTTTGACATGTAATATCATGAATTTATTTATTTTCATGATATTTTATGTTTCATTTAATGTTATTCTTTCATGGAGATTATGACTAATAATTACCAATGATGTAATGGTTTTATGTTACAATCTCATCATTTATTGATATTGTTCATGATTATGCTTCCAATAATAAAATATTATGATATATCTCATAGGAAACTAATTTATTTTATTATACTATGTTTATGTAATGAAAATACATGTTTTACCTTCATTTCCTTCTCTTTATGTACTCAATAGTTCAAAATAATGTTTTTCTAAAAACCTTATTTCTCTCTTCGGTAAAAAACTATTTTTCTTATAAAACCATGTTTTATAAAAAAGTTTTCATTTTTTTTAAAATTATTAATATTATATATTAAAATTTTTCCCATGTATGAATTTTTATAAATTTTTTTGAAAGTAATATTCATGTCATTTTCCAAATAATTCCCATTTATCTTTTACCGAAAATGTGAATGGAATCTTTGTTTTAACATGTACGACATCAACTGAATTTACTAACATTGTGACTATTATTTTATTTAAATATTAATTTATAAGTTTTGAATGTTATTTTAAAAGAAAATGATTTTCAAAATGTTTTATGTTTTAAAAAATGTTTTTCAAATTGGAAAGTCTATTTTCATCAAGAAATGTTCCAAGTGATCTTTCAAATTCATTTTCAATATAATATGAAATCATTTGATGATACTTGTGATTTATTGGGGATAAGATTGAATGATACCGTAATCATTATTTATCTCATTGGTTAATTTTTATGTTGATGAAATGTTTATGAAATCCTTTTTTTCATGGGTTATTATATGGTGAATTGATGAAATGTTTATGAAAATCATTTTATTTACATGGTTTGTGATGGAATGATATGATGAATGTTTATGATATTGTGGGAAAACAAAAAATGGTTTTAATTATGAGATGGGTGGGACCTATATCTCCCTCCAATTAATTTGGTACGTCTTTATATCTCATAAGATAACAATGGGAAATAATTTGATGGATTTGATCCACTATAAAAAAAGTGAGTTCGGATATACTATGGGAAATAAGTGTATCCTAATCTACTATAGGAAATAGGTGTGTCCTGATCCATAATGAGAAATAGTTGATGATTCCCAATCCACTATTTTGATAGTCTTGTTAGTAAACCTTGACATATGAAATAATTTTCA
The DNA here is from genome assembly GCA_963277665.1 of Viscum album. Classification (NCBI taxonomy): domain Eukaryota; kingdom Viridiplantae; phylum Streptophyta; class Magnoliopsida; order Santalales; family Viscaceae; genus Viscum; species Viscum album. Next base: position 1,991,347,818 of record OY728141.1, read on the forward strand.
ATATCTATGATGGTGCCACACTTTTATGTCATGAGATCATGGTTCATGATTTATTTATGATGATTTCACAATCTTATGGCCCATGTTTTCTAAAATGATAATGTTTTATTAAAAGAATTGTGTTTATGATCTATGAAAGTTTGTTTATTAACTTTGTAAGTTGTTTTTATGATCACATACCATTATTATTATCTTATGTTTCCATATGATCATAGATTGATGTCCCTTATGTTTACCCTTACTGAGCATCTGAACTAGCCTTTTTTTCTTTCCTTGGGTTAAGATGAAAGGTATTATCTATGATATGTCTAATAACGGTTCTAGTCATGAATAAAATAGTGGGAGATGATGTAGATCACTTATGAACCACTTTTTTATGTGTCCAAGTTTCCAAAGTCACTTGATATAAATGATTCTGGCATGGATCGTTATGCTATGTAATGAATATTCATTTATTAATATGTAATATTTATGTATGTGAATCTTCATTATTTACATGTCACATTGGGAATGTGTCATGTGGAACCGGGCCACCTTATCCCTCAATTCACGTATGGTTTCCACTTTGTCATACCATGCATGTTCTTTTATGTTGATCACCCCTATTTTCATCCAAACTCTATAACTATAAACAAATATTTCAGGTCCAAGCATTGTGAAACTAAATAGTGTACAAGTTTTCATAGGGGTGTTGTATTCAGTAGGGCCTTCTTGTCTCCTTCTTCATGTTGGGTGACCTCTCTTCCAAGAAACACACACTCCCTAGAAACACCCCCACGGTCCAAGACTTATGGCCTTAAACTATATGAAACCCATTGTCCAATAATTATGACCTTAAACTATTTTAAAATACTAGTCCAAACAATATGACATTTAACTATTTTCAACCCATGGTTCAAGAATTATGACCTTAAACTATTTAAAACTCCTGGTCCAATAATTATAACCTTAAACTATTTAAAACCCATGATCCATGCATTGTGACCTTGAACTATTTCAAACTCCTAGACTAAGAAATATGTTATTAAACTATGTGTGACATATCAATCCAACTGGTACAACCTAAAATGACCCAATATAAGAGGCACATATATCTATTAGGTTTAAAACCCATGAGGGAATCATAAGAAAAATTCACACTCCTTCCCACGAGCTCACTTTCACGACCTGGGAAAAAGTTAAGGCTTAAATAAAAAGGTGAAAAACTAGAGGTACCCACATTAGGCCTTGGAAATAACCTATATGTTCTTAATGAACCATCTAGTTTAGGAAAATGTTAGATCCAAATCTCATATCCCTATGCCTCATGATCTTCTCTATGAGGTGAAACCCATGTGTTTCTTGTTTTTACATCCCGTTACCTTGACTAGGAGGGATATATTCATGATGGTTCACATGTATTGATCACAAGATTATAAACTATGCTATGAATGTCCTAATCAGATGAAGTTAAATTGTGTGATGCATCATCCATTTTGTAAGACTTTAAAACTGCAAGTTCAATGTCCTCACCACAAGATGTTAAACTGCATGCTCCTCATCCCCATAGTATGATGTTAAAATGTGACACATCATACATACTTTTCTGAGAGGTACTTTCCTCCCCTTAGTGTCGATATCTTACCACACTGCTTAAGTTCTTAAGTCCCTTAGCATCTAAGACGTTACTCACCTTGGAAGATGAGTCGAACATTTGATCATACTAATATTCCAACCCAATGTGATCAAATCCATAGTGGATTAATCTTGATAGTGTTAAACTTGATTCAATAATTCCCTTTATTAACATACTTCACATATCTCTTGATTTGGATCACCACCATCTTTAATGTTTGAATGGGGTCCCCTAACAAAAATGGTTTCTGATCACACTAGATCACCTACCATCTTGGGAACACACTCTGAAAGACTCTTAAATTAATCTAATAGGTCCCTTGTTTCAAAAATGGTCAAAGGTCTACCCTCATTTGTTCTTCTCCATCCCTAATGGAGTGATAGTGGAACCTATGTTTTGAACATGGTCATCAATCATCCTCTATCGCCCCACCACACCTTTTTTTTCTAGATATTGGGTGCCTGGATTCAATTAATTCATCACAACCACTTTTTTTGGGTAGAATTCAATGCACCTAGAGTTATTCCATTTGTGTACTAGTGCATGTTGAGAAAGCGTGCCAGTTGTGCAAATTGTCTCATGCTCCATCCAAAATTGTCTCAGTAAGGACACTCCCAGTGGTCAATAACCTTGTTCATACCCTGAGTATTTGACCCTTGTCTCACACTCTCATATAAATGAGTAATATAATTATTTTCCATTGTTTATCACACCAAGAATGAATCACATGGTATTAGGGATTCATTTTTGGTTGTCTTATTAATATGATTGAGATGCATAAAAAAAAGATAGGGAGAAAGGCACTTAGGAAGATGAGGAATATAAAAAAACAATTTCAAAAGTTCTGAAGAGTCATCCGCATATTGGATCCTCTACATTATGTTGGTATAAGATAAAACTTCCTAAATATAAACCCTAGTGATTTATCATTTGAGATCAACAAACATTTTTTGAGTAGACTCTAGAGTCCACTACTGCTCTTCCAGATTAGTCGCCTCCTCTTAAGTGGTAGGGAGAACTTCTTCGACCCTAATCCACACACGATCTTTCTCATCATGAAACTTATTCACAATAGAATCGAACTCCACTTCCTTAGCATCATCTGTTACCAACTAAGACCTCATTTGTATGATAATCTCTTCTTGAGTCATGATGATTGATGTGTGCACTTGTGCCTGCTCCTTTAGAAGAGAAATATCTTCCTCAAATGCCTAAAGTGCCTAGGTACCCTAAGACTTCCTATTATACTAGGAGACATCAAACTTCTACCACTTAGAATGCACTCGTTCAATTAGAAAATCCCAACATAGTGTATAGATTCCCTTCCAGTCCCCAGGATGAGTAACCAATAAAGGAGAGAACCCACCTAGTTTGTAAGATAATCTATTGGAGTTTGAGAGATGAAATTCCAAACAATCCTCCATGTCTTACGTCAAAAAAATCGATTCTCTTTAGAAAAATCTTATCCAGAACCCTCAAATTCTTTAGACAACATAGGTTTGTACTATGGAAAAAACACCAAAACATTGTTGGAATGTTCATATATATAAATTTCCTCAGGTGGGATGATCCCCAAGTATATAGGAAACACATCCTCTCTATACCCCTCACCCACATTGGGAGATCCAACCATTTCTTATGGTTTTTCTGAAGAAGGATCGATTTAATTATCCCCTCAACCTCCCCCATTAAGACCTAAGCTCTAGAATCTAGTGATGATGACATTTCCATGGTAGGTGTTTCATCATATCCCCTCAACTATCCTTATTTTTTCATAGTTTAAACCCCTCCATTGAGGCACCGATATCATCAACTTCTTCATGTGTCACCTCTATGGTCAACCCAATCACCACAACCTCACTGAACATCTCTACCAAAATAAAAATGTCCATCATCTCTACCTCAAATTTAGGCTCAACTGACTCGAGCATCAGTTTTGGAATTTGATCCCCAAACATGGTTTGGACTTCCATTTAAATTATGGGTTCAACCAAGCATGAATTATGGAGAGATAAAAAAGGGGTCTGAAAATGGGAGAAGGACCATAGGAGTGGTACAATCTATCTTGAAACTTGGAAAGGTTCATAAGTAATCTCCCTAGAGATGACATTTCCCCAATAGTCGACACCCCATCTGTCAGAAATTTCCTTATCACTAGATGTGATGAATCTATCTAGAAGAAATCAAATAGTCCAACACACTTTTAGGCATGAATCCTCGACTACATACAAGGGAATAGTGGTTATCGATTGGTGCTTGGTACTATTGAATCATCACCTAAGTTTTAAGAACCAATTTAGTCAATTGATGACCTCCTATAGACATGAAATTACAGAGAGGAACTATTACCCCCCCTCAAAGTTTGGGGCTCCCTCATCCTCTAACTAATATTCATCAAGAACCCCCTCCCACCTCATCCATGTTCACAGATTCCATCACAAGTGAAATAGGAGTTAGGAAACAATATTAGAAGTTGGGTAATATCTAAGGCACACCATATCAGAAGATTTATCTGATCAATAATAGTTTTTTCATCCATAGGGGAGTCCTGATAGGAATCTCTTCCCTAGGACTCCTATGATTCTCCTCCCTTATCCACAATAACAGCCAATCAGTCCACAAAGTGACCCAGAGAATATGTCATTCCCTGGATCACCTTTACTTGGTCAGTCAAGGGACACATGATGTTGTAAGAGTAGATCAATTATTATATGTCTTCCATGTATCACATCGCATTCGCTTAGGGAACATGGAAACCTTACCTCACATGACCCAATATAGTGAGAGATATTCCCTTGAAGTGGAGATGCTACCATATCCCACAAAGAGAGGTTATTTTTCATGGATTCCCCAACTCTCCTAGACATTAGGAAAGACAACATCATAGAGAACATATGGGCGATGAAGTGTCTTCCTCAGACCATTATCATGTCCCTAGGAACTACTATAGAGGGTTATACTTCCTTTACAAGACACTTACTTGAGGTCTTTAGTCTTTTTTCTACTATCCTCTTGGTGGTTTCCACCTATGAAGGACTAGGAATTTCTGGCTTTACAGTGGTGGGTTTTTACACTGTACTAACTTTGCCTCTGTGGCATGCCCTACTCGATGCTCACCCCCAACCATGTGGTTTTAGGGCTCCTTAATCTTATGACCGATTCAATGGTCTTATCACCATGTCTGTGGGGTATGCACCCTCCCAACTTAGTTTGTACTCATGTATGATCTCCTAGGAAGTAGTAGGTGGTGAAAACTCATTTCACCCCTTTCCATCCTCACACGCAAGCATGCACCATATTTCCATGAGAACTGAGTAGTGGAATTCATGGAGTACCCCTAAATACTCCTTATATGATAGTTTTTTAAGGAACTAGAAATTCCATGCAAAGCGGTGAGGGTTTTACACCTCACAAATCACCTTGTGTTCCACCCTCACCACCAACACCCCACCTCGATAGCCCAAGTGATATGATCATTTCTTGATGGTCCCCAGAACATCATCAGTCACCATTACCATGATAAGGGTAAACATATTGGAAATGAAGTGATCTTATATTCCGATCCTTACTATGATGTCCACTGATCCCATGTTAAGAGGCTAACTTACAATGATGTTGAGGATCAACGACTAAAAATATGTACTAGGAGGGGAGATGGAATTTAGATACTCATATCCTCCCATGTGAGTAGAAATCCATAAATAAAAAAATTGAATGTCTCACACACACATATGGTGGTTTTCCCTAATATTATGTGTCATAGAACTTTTTACAGCTTCTCCATGGCCGGAACCACTAGGTTGATTCATTTCCCCATCATTAGCATTACCTCCATGGTGAGTGTTCTCATCCAACCACCCATGTCTTCATCCTAAAATAAGAGAATCCTTCCATAGATCAACATGGTGATAAATCCTTCTATACTGAACATAGGAGCCTAGGTAATCACATTGTATCACCATAACCACAATTCAATCACCTTTAGGATTATCCTACACGAGTTCTCCTTACCTCATTTAGTTTAATTTAGAAACTTACATGGACTCCCTAGTGGTATATCCATTAGTTTATTCATAAAATACCTAAACCATTACTTGAAAGGTATTTTCTTTATCCCTAGTTTGTGGTCACTCTCTCCTGCACCCAGTGCAACAAAAACCTTGCGATCACTACCAATTTCTCCTGGTCATCCCAGACATCCTCATCCCGGAGGAACTTGTATTACATATCCCCTTGGAAAAGGATCCCCATGATTTGCTAGAGGTCCCATAAACCAATGTCAACCTCACCATGATATATCTAAAATGTGTTGGTCCCCGATAACCACTAGCTCAGCAACTCGAGAGTGATGTCCATGTCATGGTAAATGTGGAACTATGAGGTCCATGATGCCTTGTAAATACCAACCCACTTCAGCTCCGCCTAAAATTCATAATAGGACCAGAATACCCATTATTCCTATAATTATTCATTTATGATGCTACCACCTTGGTGTAGGTCCCAATATTATTTCCACTCTTTGATATGGTCCATAAATCTCACCATAAGAATGTTATCAGACTGAGGGGGATACACCTCTTCCTCTAACTCATCCCCATTGAAATTATTCACATGGTTCCATAGTGTATGAGTAGTAAAAGGTGCATGGTCCTTGATAATTGTCCTTTAATAACCCCGTGCCACTGGTACTTCCCATGTATACTCCTGAACCAGAAGGTGGCCTCATCATTATTAGCATTGGATATGAACACATCATCCCCCAACATAAAACTATACAATGACAACCTTTTTCATAATGTATAGTTCTACTGAGCCTATATCAGTAATGTAGTTAGTGCACCATGATCGAACTCTCTCCTGATGCACTCCCCAAAATTGATTTTATAATCCATATCCCATTATTGAGTTTCAGTGGAGTCTCTACCCTCAACATCCATCTTTCAAGAATTTAAAAGTTTTAAGAATCTGGTTTGTAAAATTAATTTCATTGAGGTATGCTTATGAGGGTTGGTTTTTTGAAATTACATAAGGTAGTGAAAGACTTTTCCTAGAACTGTAGTTTAAAAAAGAGTTTATTTTTGTGATTGGTGAGGATTAAAATCATAAAGCACTCATAAAATTATTGAGTTTCTCAAAAATATCACATCATTCTATCTTTCATGAAAACCTCATGGTCCCTTCATGGATCCTCACCCCTATTTATAGCCATAGGGTTAGACTGAGTTTCATGAATAAGGATTTCTAATCACTAAATTTTGGTAGTTTTCCCTTAGAATTAAACCCCCCTCTCTCTCATTAGATCCAATTCTAAGGGGGTGTGGGCATTTTTTTACATTAAAATATAGATCAAAGGATAGATCGAGGAAGGAATGTATGATTTAAATAAAATTAGATCTAAAAAAGATAAAAAAATCTACAAAATGGACTTGATTCATGAAGGTAAAAACCTCCAAGAATGGCTACAAATTTTGGAAGTCTCCCAGATGCACAAAGCTTGAGGAAATAACCTATGAATTGTGAAACTAAAGTTCATAGAAGTCTCCTGATTACATGAAGCTTGAGTAAGTAACCTCTATGAATAGTAACTCCGATTTGCTGAATTTGCTTAGAAAAATGGAGATTGAGGTAGTAACCTCCGCTTAGTGTAACTCCGGTTCATAGAACTCACCTAACTGCTTGAATCTTGAGGCAGTAACCTTTATTTAGTGTAACTCGGGTTCATGAAAGACACTCATCTGCATAGAGCTTGATACAATAACCTCTTCACATAGTATATCCAACTCTTGGAAGACCATCACTTCATTAATCTCACAATATTCCATGTAAGCCTCCATATTTCATGAAATTGATACCCTTACCTCTACTAGGCCTATAAATAACTCTCCTTGTTTGAAATTTTAGGGGGCATAAACATTGAACTTTTGAGAAAAATATCTGAATTAAATATACTCAAAACCTTCATGAGTGATAGAGAAGATGGATTTCCAAAGGTAACCATATTTAGAGAAACCACCTACCATGGGTTCTTGAGAACCTCAACCCATTATAGAGATACCTTTTGAAAAGTACCACAGACTTAAAGTAATAAGAAATACCTTTACAAATCTTGGGGTTTTGTGAGATAATTATTTTTCATGAAACCAATCCCATGGGAACCAAGACATCACTCAGAGGTAGGGTCGCCCTATTTCAAGATAAATGTTCTTTCACGAGACCTATGACCTTCGTGAAGCCCCAAAATTTTATGAAACCCAAAATTTAATAAAAACCATCTACCAATCCTCTTCATGGTTCCTTCTTTCAACTAATACACTTTAATGGAAGTTGAGTGTCCAAGGCCCCTATACCCACCCAAAACTGATTCAATGACAACCCAAATCTCGATGCGACCGGTACCACTAATCCTCTTCCTACCATTTGTGTTTTAGGAATGGATTAGAACATTACCATAAATTCCCCCTAATAATAGATACCCTGATGCCTCATGATCCTAAGAATTATAACCCTAACATTAAGACCTATTATTTCAACTCAACTATGGTAGCACTCACACCATTCCAAACCCATATGTACATGAGTAGTGGACACATAATCACTAAAGGTGGCATCATCATGGGAATCCACCAACCATTCTTGGTAGAGAGTCCTTTCATAGGATCTTCCTCCCTAACATGGAAATGGACTCCCATGGCATAATCCACAACCACATATGAACCGAATGATGTAAAACAACCTAGCTTCACATCCTAGTCATAGGACGTTGAACTTAATGACAACATCCTCAGCACATGATGTTAAATTATTGCCTTACCCAATGTGAAGAGAACACAATTCCCCACATATAATCATCATGGGTTGAAACCCACTTGGACATCTAATTTGGGCCTGATCCCCTCACCCCCATGAAATCCGACTCTAGGAATCCCATATTCATAAGCCCCACACCATCCCTCATTGATGATCCTTTTACAGCACAAGCTTCCTTGTCACATTATGTTAAAATTCATGTACCGGTCCTATCACATGAACTTAAACCACGACATCAAATTATGTGGGTTTTGATCCCTATTTATCAATAGGGTTTGTAGGAAACCTTCATGAGGTTTAATACATAAATATCAAAAAAAACCTAGGATACCTCCCTGAGGTTCAATCCTGACACCCCAACATCACCATAAAACCACAAGTGTTAAATCTTACCCCCTGAGGAAACACTCAACCAAATCCCAAGTGTTAAATCTTCCCCCCGGGGAAACACTTTACCAAATCCTAAGTGTGAAATCTTTCTCCTTGGGGAAACACTTCAGTAAATCACAAGTGTGAAATCTTCCCCCTGGAAACACACTCAATCAAATCCCAAGTGTGAAATAATACTCTAGAGGGAAAAACTTCACCAATTCCAAAATGTGAAATCTTACCCCCTAGGGACTCACATCACTAAATCCCAAGTTTGAAATCTTCCCCCATGGGGACACACTTCACTAAACCCCATATATGATATCTTCCCCCATGGGGACACACTCAATCAAATCCCAAGTGTGGAATCTCCCCCTAGGGGGACACACATCCCTAAATACCATTTATATAATATCCCCCCATGGGGAAACACTCAATAAAATCCCAAGTGTGAAATATTACCCCTTGGGGATACACTCAATCAAATCTCAAGTTTGAAATCTCCCCCATGGGGACACGCTCAACTAAATCGCAAGTGTGAAATCTCCCCCCCTGGGGACACAATTAACCACCCAACTATCCCCATAAGACATTAAATATATGATGCACTTATACCATTTGTATAATTAAACCTATGAACCTATCCTAAATATCTATATCATACAGTAAACATGGGATTCATGAGGTAAAAATCCTCAGAGGACTTACGCCGCTGGTGTCAACTACCTCATGGTCGACACAAGATACATTAGGTTCCACACCTAAGATACCTCATATGAGATTACTCTAACTTCAAAAGGGAAATATTTTATGGGTGTCCAATAAACCCAATGTCTAGAAATGACCATACGTGACCAACATAACTATCTACTCGAACTGAAGGTTTCTTCCCTATCAAGATAAAAGAAGTGTAATTAACTAGCATCCACCTTGAGATATAACTAGAAATGAGTTGAAAAAACATTACTTACATCTATAAGGGAGACCCAAACTAGGAAAAAATATCTATTGAGTAATAAATGGGAAAAGGAACTAAAATCCCATTATCCCATTTTGATTATGGGGCCAACATCACTGATTGAAGTTATGGAAGATTCCCACCCTTATAAAAAAAAATAATGTGGGGAAACAAGCAAAGTGTATTGCCACAAGATGGATATATGACGCACATATCTGACAAGAAAGAGACATAAAAAATAATATTAAGGTTTATTCTAGAAAGAGGAATGACCATGGGGAAAACTTGGGAATTATACTGAGTAAATTTTTGAGATCATTGATTGTATACTAAATTTTACAAGTGTGAATTATAGATATAAGATATCTTTTTCCTTGAGGATGTCATTTCTAAAGAGGGAATATCATTTTTACCAAGAAATATTGAGTCAATAATCTCATATAATACACCAAACAATGACTTTGAGATACACTATTTTCTCATATTAACATGCTATTATCATCGCATTGTTCATAATTTCTCAAGTCTTGCTTCACATATGACTATTCTAATGAGAAAGGTTGTTACATTCACATGTACTGATAAATTTAAGATATGATTTATAGAAAATATATCTTGTTAAACCTCATAACCAATATTAATCTTTCCAAAACAAGTTTAGGGCTATGTGGAAAAATATTATGTGTCAAGATCTAGTCTTGGTTGTGTTCTCATACAGGTGGACCGTGTATTAAAATATGGTCTAAGGAAGTTGTAAATGTATGAGATGAACTATCTTATGTATGACCTAGAATTAGTTTCATTTTCCATGCCTCGAAGACCTGGTGACATTCCCAATATGGAGAAATGTTCATAGTTATCACAGACCATAAGGGTTTGTAATATATTTTTTCTTGTAGATAATTGAACTTTAGGAAATGAAGAAGGATTTAATACCTCTAGATACTTTATTTATACTTGGTATAAATGAATAATAAAGGAAATTATAAGGAATATGTGTTTAGTTATAAATCATATAGAAAAGTGGTCTTAGAATATTGTGTCCAATCACATCTGATGAGAGTTATTGCAGAAATACATATTGATTTTGTAAAAAACATTGAGAATGAAATTTTCTTTTCAGCTAATATTCTTCTCTACCAAATGAATTTTGTAAATGAGGATCAAATATCAAACACAAATTAAAAAACCATTAGGTTAAACCTAAATGTTTGGGATACATCTAATGGATGGATAGATGATATAAACTCTCTATAATACTTTTAGTACCAAATTATTATCCCTCGATATTTCCAAAAATAGCTTCTTTCAGTGTATCACCATTCAAAATGAGTTATGAATATGGTTATTCAGAATATGTATAAGGTGATGAAATTTTATTTTGGGTGGTTAGGTATGAAATTTAAGGTTTTATATTTTTTTAAGAAATGTATAATACATCAATAGTAAAGGCTGAGCATTAACGACCAGTTGGTATGCTACAATATATGTCTATAACTATATGTATGTGGGAGAATATTGTCATGGAATTTGTCATAGTTATACCAAGTTAACTTCAAAATCATGATTAAATTGTGTTATTATAGATCGACTCACCAATTCAGCACAACTTCTACCAATCAGAGAGTCCAATAAGGAAGTGTATTTTGAAATGTTATATATTCGAGAAGTTTTCAAGATATATTGAGTTCCAGTAACAATAATCTCTGATAGTGGTCCTTGATTAACTTATTTATTTTGATGATCATTATAATAAAATCTCAAAAATCAATTGATTATGAGCATGTAATATCATCCTCATACAGACAGTAAGTCAAAATGAACAATTCAGACATTGGATGATATGCTTATAACATGTTTCATAGACATTGGTGGATCATGGAAAAATCAAATGCCTTTGGTGGAATTATTATATAATAATAGTTACTAGGTGATGATATATATGGAAACATTCAATACATTATATGAAATTATTTTTCATTCTCTACTTTTTTGGGTTGAAATATGATATATTTAACTGATTGGATAGAGTCGTTTCCATGAGACAATGAAGAAGATCCATATGATACGAAAGTGTATGGATATGATTTAGAGCCAATATAAATCATATGCATACCACCTTCATTGATCATTATCTTTCAATGTGAGTGACCAAATATTTTATAAAGCCTCATCCAAACTTGGTCATCAATTCTCGTCATGAACCGCCTTACTTGGGATATCAACCTTGTCATTTAACCCCATGAGTCTCCTGTATTAACCTGGTTTCCTTCTCAACACACCATAGGATATTACCCATTTGGGTCACTTATAAAACTGATGATTTCTCCCAAAAACTGATACATGTTATTTAAATATTTTTTTTCATTACTCACACATACCCTAGGAAACATCCAAGGAGGTCAACCTTCCTAACCACTACTCTAGGCCAAGAACTCTTAACTGTAGGTAGGAACCCCAAAAGAAAGGTGCTCCTTGTTGTAATGGATAGTAATATTTAGTATTTTAAGCCTATTTTTTCCAAGGGTGTTGCACTACCCACTCTAAATCACAATTCCATCATTGTGAACCCCCTATATCAATCCCAAGAAGCACCTACATACTCGTAGATGTGCATTAGATCAGATACCATTTATCATGACTCACCTTCCCTGGTTTGGGAACCTAGTCATCTGGCCCCATGGGTCCCCTCTAATACCTTGGTTTCTTGGTTTCCTTTATAGTAAACCACATTCCATTACCCATCTAGGTCAATTATTAGATTAATTATTTTCTCTACATGCCAGCACTTGTTTTTTCAGTGTTTTTATCCTCACTCACATACACCCTAAGAAACTCCCCAAGAGGTCAACCATATTAACCACTAATCTAGTCCAATCATTCTTAATTTTGGTGTTCTAATCAAGTAGGCTCCTAAAAGGAAACATAAAAATTGTTGACCTTGATAGTAACATTTAGTCTTTTAGCCTTATTTTTACAGGTCTGCTTCATTCCCCCCTTAGAAAAATTCCCTAATTATGGACCCCACACCTCAAACCTAGGAACTACCTCTACACTTCCAACAAGGTATTTTATATGATACCATTTGTCATGACCCACCTTCCCCAGGCCAAGAACCTGGTTATCTAACCCCATGGGTATCCTATAATACCATGGTTTCCTTCCCAACACACTACAAGATATTACTCATATGGGTCACTTATCATAGTAATGATTATCCCCATAGGAAAACACATGTATTTCAGTGTTCTTTGTCCTCAATCATACACACCCTAGGAAAATTCCTAGGATGTCACTCAACCTAAACACTACTACAGGACAAGCATAATTAACTATTGAGTTCTAACCAGGTAGGATCCAGAAAAGAAAGGTTTCCTTTATTGACATGGGTAGTAACATTTAGTATTTTAAGACTCACTTTTATAGGAGTGTTTCAATGCTTGGAAAGAATTTATTCATGGAATAAGATAGATTCATTACATGAAATGGTTTTTTGAAATTTTAAGATGAGGCTATGTGAATTTCGGTGTATGATATCTATCAAAGATTCATGATTTGAACTCCCTTTCACACCATGAATCTAGTCAGGACCAACCATTTTTTATCCTTCATAAGATACAAATTCTACATTTGGCTCCCATTTTCTTCCTCTCTATCTCCAGGGTTCCCTTAGAAAATATTTATTGATCTTCAATTTCCAAAATCCAGTTCCAACGAATATTTGAGTGTTTGATAATGTAAATAAAAGTTTCAAACACCATTCTTACATCTCATATTGGATCTCCTTAGTTTTTCTTGAATATATTCATATATTGGTGTTATTATGCCAGTATCTATGGGATTAGATGATATTTGACTAGTTTTTCTTGTAATTTTATATAAGAATAAAAGGAAGTGGAAAAATATGTGGAATCATTAAATATTTTAATGAACCCAAGGTAGGTGGTTTATCCCTATTTCCACTTTTATTAGAATTAAAAGTCTCTTAAGTATCCTTTAAATATTCCTACACTATTTTTCAATGCCTTCATGTTTCTAAAACTCTTTTGATTATTCTCTTATGATATGTATCTTTAAACTTAATTATTTATGTCACCCATAATGTGTTTTGAAAATTTATTAAAAGGGTTTTCTTAAAATAAAACTGGTTTGATATATGTTCTTGGTATAATTGGATTGTTAGTTCCTACTAGGAAGGCACTTGGTTGGTGTATATTCATGATTTTCATTGTTTGAGGCCTTTTTGGAATAGACCTGGGGCTTAGTGATAACTAGAAAGTCACAAGAATGAATTTACAGCAAATAAAAACTTGGTGGAGAATGAATCACTACTCCTGAGCATCAAGATGTCATTTGGAATACATGGGTATGTGCGTGTGTGTTTGTGAATATGGGTGTTTATGCTTTTTTTATTTATGTAATTTTTTTGCATCTTGAAAGGATAAATTATCTTTGGATAAAATATTTTGGAAAAACTATTCATCTGTTATATTTTATATTTTTTCAACTACTTTACCTAAATTTGATATTCTTCCTACATATTATATACTCTTGTGAGATACCCTATTTATTTTCTAATATTTATATGGGAAAAGTCACTTGGGGGTTGTCTACTGGGTATGATTACTCACCTCCGATATAAGCACTTTGGTGTGTTCACAAATGTTTTTTCCATGAAATAGGAAAGAGTGTGGTTTCTTACTTCATTAGTGAGGCTCCTTTATGTCAATTTCTTGGTTGTCAATAGTGGATCTTGGAGTGTTCATGTCAAGTTCTAGTGTTTTTCCACCATAGTTCTATAGTCTTTTACTAATTTTGAGTTTTAGTTTCCAATTTTACTATATTCCGTTGTTACTCTGATGTTGGTCATTGTTTGATTTCTATCTATTGGATTTTACATATTTATTATGGTTTGGTTAGTGCATTCATTATTGTAGAGATGCATTTTTTTTATTTTTTATCTAGTTACGTTAATGTGTATGTCTGTGTTGGGTAAATCGTTCCCTGCTTGTAAATTTGGGTTTAACCCTTGGTTTGGAAAGTGGTGCAGGTGATACTAATCTTAGGTGACATTCCATAGACACCAAAGGCTAATAATAAATGTCAAGTGTTAAACACAAAGTCATAGGGTGGAAATTTTTTTATCCTATATACACAAACACACAAACGTAACTTGATAAACAAAAACAAATAAAACAAATACACCTTTAAAAACGATTCATTCATCAACCCAATAATAATAGAAATATAAAAACCAATAAATAATGAAATAAAAAATGATGAACATTAGATTAATAGAGAAAAAAAGTAAAGTCAAAAAATAAAACTCCAAAATATTAAAATACCCTAGCACCAAGGTGAAACCATTCTAGAACATGAATAGAACACTCCAAATTCTAGCTCTAGAAACCCAAAAATTCAAATCAAGGAGCACCAATACTGAGGTGAGAAACTAGTACCTTTCCTATATCAAGGAAATCAACATCTACAAATGCAAAAAAGTGCATATCTAAGAGGATAATAATTATACCTTGTAGGAAACCCCCCAAAAAAACTCCCTCATGCAACTAAGACCTGAAATAGATTATCTTTCATTAGTATAAAATAGGTAGGAAGAATATCAAATGCATATATTTCAATTTTCACAATATAAAATATAATATATGAATAGGTTTTCTAAAATAGTTTATTCAAAGATAAGTTCCCTTTTAAAGATTCATAAATAGTACAAAAATTTTAATTTGGCATAAAAATCCATATTCACACACACACACCCATGAATGAAAAATGATATATCTATACTTGTGAGTGCTGATATGTCCAACAACAATCCATTTCTTAGTGAAAATTATTTATTTTGCCTTTTTAGTCAGCACTATGAACTAATTTAATTCCCTTAAGGCCTAATCTAATGAAAATCAATAACACACACCAACCATGTGTCTTTACAGTCATCACCCACAAACCTGTTATATCAAGAACACGTTTCATGATCATATTTCATTGAAGAAAACCCTTTTAATAAATTCTTTGACCACATTATGGGCAACACTCATAACACAATTTCAATGGAAAAAATAATAATAGAATCATCATTAGAGATTCTACTGGGTAAAACCACTAAAACATTTAGAAGGAATATTTCAAAGAACTTAAGAGACTCCATGTTCCAATAAATGTGTAAAGAGGGTAAAACAACCTACCTATAGTTCATTGGCATGATGGATCTTAGATGATTCCATATATCCAACCTCTTCCTTCTGTTATTTTATAAAATCCCAAGAAAAACTGATCAAACCTCATTTGATAACATAGATCCTAGTATAACATCACCAATATATTGTCTCATTCAATAAAACCCAAGGATATCCAAAACTAGAAGGAAGGAAGAGGTGATAACCTTTGATTTCCATGATCAAATGCTTGAATATTAATTAGAATTAGAGTTTTAATGTCGAAGATCACCAAAAATATCCTAAGGGAGCCTTGGTAGTTGAGAGAAAGAGAATATGAAACAAATGAGGATTAACATGTGTGAGAAGGATTAAAATAGGTTGGGAATAACTATATTCATGGTGTTAAAAGGGAATCCATGTTGTGAATCTTTGAGAGGTCTCATAAACCAAGATTTTCATTGACTCTGGTTAAAATTCCACAAACCCTTTCACAAATGGATGGATTATTCCCAAAAACTCTTTCAGTTCTTGAAATTAAGTAATGAAACCTTCTTATAAAACATTATTGTCAAGAATAACTATTCAAGGAATGAACTATTACTATAGATAGATTCCGTATTACCTTCTCTTTAACCCTAAAAAATCCTCTAGGAATATATCCTAATGACTAAGTAACATAAATAAAGAAGCATCAAATAGTTGTGTGCCTAAAACCAGGGGTGTTATATACTACGCACTATTGGGATTTATATCCTAAAGAAGATAAATATTGGTGTTTCCCTTGAATAGTTCAGGCCATTTCTCTAGCATATAGTTCCCCCATTCCCATATTTCCTCTTGAACTTGATCATTATTCCTTAAAACTCATACTAATAAAATAGATCTCCCTCACAAGTTATTTTCCTGTCTATCCAAAATATAAACAGGTTGATGGATGAAAGTCACCTCAGGCTCATCAATAATATGATCCCAACAGATCACATGACTGGGATCTCATTAATATATATTCAATTGAGAAGCATGAAACACATTATGTACAAAACTAAATCTTGTTAGTAGGGATTACCAATATAAAAAATTCACAATCCATTCAATAATCTTGAATGCTTCAATATACCATGAAGCTAACATCCCTTTCTTTCCCAATCATTTAAGAACAAGTCTCAGTGACACTTTCATGAAGATGTGGTCACTAACATTGATTGAAAATGGTATTTAATTTTGGTTTGCATACAATTTCTATTAGTTATGATCCACAATAATCTAGTTCCAAATAATCTATATCAGCTTCAAATTATCATGGAAAGACTCAATCTAATAAGTGATGTATCTCATATTTCCACTAAACATAGTAAAGAATGATAAGGAGAACTATAAAATGCCTCAAATGAGGCCATATTTATCATCTCTTTAGAGTTATAATTATTGAATAATTATGTAAAATGAATATGATCTTACCATGAGAATCCAATGTCCTTGACAAAAGCTCTGATCCAATCTATTAATGTATTATTTTTTCTTTATGAATACCCATACAATTGAGGATGATATGTCATGCTCATTGTTAACTATGTTTCAAGAGTATATTACAATTATCACTCGAATTGAGAAGTGAATCAAGGATATTTATTAGATATTAATGATACTAAAACTCTATTAATCATGGAAAATTCCTAAATATATAACTTTTCCAAATCCACTACTTTGTTGGACTCTCTAGTTGGGATAAATTACACCAACTTGGGGAGCAATCCAAAATCATCCAAATAGAATTGTGATTCTGAATTTTCCTTGGTAGACATGTGACAAAGTCCATATCAATCTGATCCCAATTCTAAAAAATTATAATAATATATTATAACATACCAACCTTTCATCGATTCTCAGCTTTTACCTAATGACATGATATACATTTCATAAAAAAATCAATAATATTTTGTTTTATATCAAACCAATGGAAATGAAATTTCATTTCCTTATACAGATTATGAATACCTAGATGAGTATACCATTTTTAATGGGGATACGATGAAAGAAGCTGTTTCTAGAAAGACTAAGGGACAAGAATTTAGTTCTGAAAGTGTAACAAAGATTCTCTATCCTCTATCCATCCATAAGAAGTTTCCTTACCATTGAGGATTGAATGAATGGTGATTCAATTAGGATTTGATTTTTTAGACACTTTAAAAAAATTCTTAGGATATGAACATAATTAACTAATAATAAAAAACATTATAATTCTATTTACCAAAATCCATATGCATTTCTATGAGAATGTTCATCAGCTGTCATTGGTTATGAGCTTCTAAAACCACTTTTCTATATGATTTATGATTCAATACACTTACCAAATAATTAACTTTAATAGGTATGTATAAAAAGTAAAAATAAAACATTTTAGGTACTTCATCCTTCTTTATTTCCTCAAGTTCAATTATTACTGAGAAAATATGTATTTAAACTCTTAATCTCAATGAGAGCAATGAATTTATCTCCAAATAGGTAATTCCACCTTGTATTTAAGGCTCGAAAAAATATAGATAATTCCATGTCATGTGTAGGATATTTTATCTCATGCATTAAAAATTGTGTCAAACCATAGTCCACAATGTTATCTCCCAACATGAAAACACAAAAAAGACCTGATCTAGATGCATCACAATATACCACATAACCCAGACCTAGTTCTAGAAAGATTAGGATGGGTGTTGCGGTTGGATAAGCCTTAAGTTATATATAGATTTTTTGGAATTCATTATCACATGTAAATGGAATACCCATTCTCATCATAGCATTAATGAGACAAGAAATCCTTTAGAAATCACAAACAAAGTGATGACGATGTCCTGTTAATCCTATAAAATTTCATATCTCAAAATTTTTTAGTGGCATCCAAGAGATGATTGATTCAATATTAATAGGGTCAATAGATATTCCCACTTTATAAATGACATTCCTGATGAAACTTAATTCTTATATCAATAAGTTTCACATGTAAAATTTATCATACAATCAATGATCCTACAATTTACTCATCACAATTTACAAGTGTTCCTTATGTTTATTCTAGCTTCAAGAATAACCAAAATATCATAAAAAAACCATGAAAAATAATCAATACACATATGGAAGATATGGTTGATCACGGACATTATGACTACATGTGTAGTTATAAGGCCAATGGGTATGAAAAAAATATTCATACTGTCCATAAAGACTCTGAAATGTTCTCTTCAGAATATCCTCTTTTTTGACCCAGAGTTGATGATATCCTGACCAAAGATCAATCTTAAATAACCACTTAGTTATATTTAATTAATAAAATATATCATTTATTTAAGGAAGTGGATACTAATTTTGGATCAAAACTTCATTAATTATAATATAATCAACATATAAATAGATATATCCATTGGCCTTCTTTACGAAAAAAATCATTACCTCCCAAGGAAATGTACCAAGTCAAATGAATATTTTACTCTCCAAATATTTTTAATATACATTTAATTCCCAAAAATCTATTGGATCCATTATATATGAAAAGAGTGAAATATGACTTATTCCTAGGATTAGATAGATAGAAAATTAGATTTCCCACTTAGGTGGTAACCCATAAAAATCATTTAGAAATACATCTGCATATTAATCCACTATGGAAGGATCAATCTTATTTATAGTTTCATAAATAGAACTTGGGTCCAATAATACTAACTAAAAAGATATAGATTTATAAAATAAGACTAAAGGCACTTCTCCAACCACATTTTATCTCAACCCCCTTGAATATATGAATAGTTCCATATGGGGATGTGATTAATAATTTCTGAGCATAGAAGTTAGTATGGGATCTAAAATTCACTAGACAATCTATTATAATGATATGATAAAAAATATCCATCTCTAGGTATATACAACCCCAAAGAAATTTCAAGGTGTCCATGGTAATGAAACATTATGGGCACTTGAATCCTATTCACTGTCATTGTCCTAGGGGTGTCTTGATACTCAAGGAGTGAGGCATCATTTCCATGTATGAAATAAATTTTTTAACCACATAAGAATTAAGTAAAGAATTTTATGCACTAGTATCAAAAAATAAATTCATAAGAGTTGAGTTTAGAAGGATTGTACCACTTACTATTGATGGACATGGTTTCTCGGTCAAGATAACATGCTCAGCTTTATATAATTTCCAATAATCTACCATAAGATAACTCTTAATTACCTAATTAGGTGTCAACATAATAACTAAATTGTTCTTATATTTTTCTTAGTTCACATGTGTTTTTGGATAAGAACTGATCTAATGGGACTATTCCATCCTACCATACAAATCCTGAGGGTAAATCAAGCTAGTTCCAAATGGTGATTTCTAACGTTTATGACAATAATTATTCATATTCACTTTCTTATTGTAATAGCTAAAATTCATTTGTGGTAAATTTCATTCCTTATTCTTGTGTATGAGTATACCAAACTTGAAAATATCTTGGTTAATTATTATAATGTGGTGAATAATAGAATGATATGGTGGACTAATTCTATGATTCCTTACTACCATGGGAGTAATCCCACCTCTTGTGTTTATTCTTTGAGACTAAATTTCCACCAATACTCAGATGAAAAAAGGTGTCCCCTCCACTTATATTTCAAAATATATATCTTTCTCCAACCAATTCCTTATTTAACATTTCTATATAATCAGTGATACAGAACATGACCACCTTCTAGCGACCTTAGGTCAGATACCTACCACAAATATTTTTTCTTCCAGTGTCTTGCTTAAAACTACCTCTAGTGAAAAGAGAATAAGGTGAGTGAATTTGGTATCATATTCAGTAACCAACATAATTCCATATTCCAGTTGAAATTATTCTTCCATAATTACTATTTGGAAGGTTTCTCAAAAAAAATTTTATTGAGCAATTAAACAAATAATTTTAATGTAAGATCTAGATCCAACTTATCTTGAATGAACAAGTGCCACAATACTTATTCTAGGTCCTCAAGCATATACATTATGAGCATGAATTTTATTTCATCTAGAGTACCCAATAAGTTAAAAAGCATGGTTATCCAACTTATCCATTCCTCTATTTTCTCATGTTCAGAATCTCCACAAAACACTAATGGGTTTTTCTTTAGAAAGTATAATGAGTGAATTACCAGATGGTGTTCCTTAGTCATAGGTACCTTATTAAAATCTTAAAATCATTTCACAATAATATGAACTAAATACTATTTCACATGTGGTTCAAGTGAACCCATGTTCTCAGATTTTACCTTTCACTTGTTTCTTGTTCTAATTACTAGTTTCATTTTCATTCTGCAGACCATTTCAAAAATAAATAATTTATAACTTTTTAATGTTCATATTTTTATTGATATATTTTATATATTAAAAAAATAAAAATATCACTGAATCAAAATAAAATAATCATGTGAAAATTTTTTCTTATTAGGTAGTCTCTTTATGAATACATGACACCAAGAACTCATCAGTCAAACCCATGACGATGAGTTGATGACACACCTAGAAGTGCTTGATAACACTTTATTTATACCTATAATGCCCTAGTATCATGATGTTAAGCATAAAAAGGATGGACATTTATTTTTATTCTAAACATTTCAAGCCATAAAATTTGATATCTATAATGACATGAACTTTTATAAATGAGATTCAATTTTTGGATAAATAAATGCATTATTAAGTAATGTAGATATAGAAAACACATGCACAATTTTGGTAATTTTGGACCATTTTATGTAGTATCCTGTCATATTTAAAAAACTATTAAGTATAATAACCATTTATATTATAGTCATTTTATAGTATCCATTAAGATTAGTATATATATAAGGTTATGATAAATCCTGGTTGATACAGAAGGATTAAAGGGATCAACTAGTAAGATCATACCCTATGAAGCCCATTTATCAGAGATTATAAGGGAGTTAAAATCACTGGGATTTTACCTTGACCAATCCAAAGTTGAGATTCAAAAACTAAATCCTGAGAAAAACCATTTATGGGATAATTTCAAGCTTATCGATATCACAACCCAAACCATGTTCTTTGAACCACCCCATGAAAATATCTCCATCGCACACCTTACCCTTAGGGAATTCACTGGTGTAATTAAGGGTTATGTATCTAGAAAATAATAGTATGAATTTCTATATTAATCTTTTAAATAAAAAATTATTATATTAATCCCTTTTTAATATATATTTTTAAATTATTAGATAATGATTTTGATAAAAATTATATTTTAATACGACAAAACTCGAATTATATTTTTGGAAAATATGTAGTTTCAATCAAGATAATCATTTCAAAGAATTCATGAATTTTTTATATAAATTATATTTTAATTAAATATTATTATTTAATAATATTTACTGAATATAATTTATAATATAATTTAATGAAGTAAAAAATAATTTTTATAAGGTTCAGAAAAATGTTATTATAAAAAATAGTATTTTTCAATAAATGTGTATTTTTAATTTAAAATATAAATTCTCATATTTATAGTTTTTTTTATGAAATAAATATTATTTTTAAAATAAGGATGTAAAAATTATCCAACAGTGAATTTTTTATAATTTTTTGATATAATTGATTTTTTGGTTGAAAATTAAACACGATATAAATATACGTTGTGTATTATGACATCATAATGATATGAAAGTGATGTAATATATTCCAAAAAAAGTATCCATGAACAAATATATATTTCCCCTAAAAAATAATTAGTTTTTAGGTTCTTTTATTAATTTTATAAACCCTTAATGAATCCTTGAAAACATATATTATATTTTAATGTTTTAAAAACAATTCGTTATTAGCATGACTACCTTCCACATCACCAGGAGAATTATTTTATTGATTTTATTTATTAGACTTATAAAATAATTAAAATAAATCATATTTGGAAGAAACCATGAGAAAAAACCATATAATGGTTATTAGTTTTGATTAATTTATAATATAGAGTCTAAAACTTAAGTTTGGAAATTATTAAAGAACTCTTCTCTCTTTAGCTAGATAAATCCACCCATTATCCCATTAATTTCCACTCAAAATCATTATATAATGAAATTATTCTACTTTTATCTCTCTATATCTTCCATAAGGTCCCCACGATCTCTTAATAATCTCCTACCAAGTTTTTAGAAGTGCATTTTCATGGTAAGGGATCATCTCCTTCTCCTCTTTATTCAAGAACCATATTTTTGTCATGCCTTTTGATTTATAATTGTTCAAGTTGGGATATGTTTTTACACAACCCTATTACTTTCCTTATGATTCCCAAGTAATTATATACCCCTTTTATCTCTCATTAAACCAATTCTATATATATTTATATACACCCGTTGTGCTGTAGAAATTATCCAGTGATTTTCCATGCCAAACATTTGTGTAGTGAATTCCTATATACATTTCCATTAAAGGGTATTAATATAATTTCAAATATCCTTCATTTATTTTGGATTTACATTTTTTTAACCCACAGTACTCAATCATGAGGTTAAAATTGATTAAATACTTCATTATGTTTTATGATTTGCGTGGCACACTTATGAATGCACATGATATACAAGTGATGGGTGGGCCAAGAATTATATAGCCCTTTAATGCATTGGGTAATGTTTTTATCTATTTTTATGCCATATATGGTGAATTAAAGGATATAATAAGTAAACTGTGTTATTATTTCTTGGAATTTATCCTTGAATGATGATTATTATGTAATGTTTTATATTTTTACAACATTCCCATGTTGCCTTTATATTATCATGTTATATCATGCCTATTTGTTCAAGATTATGATTCCCACACCTATTAGGTTAACTTTATATATCTCTTGGATCACATTTACTACTTTAAATTGTGATATTATTTTTTTTATTCTCTTACTGGCCTTTATATCTCACCCCTTTCGTATGCACATCGTCAGGTTATCTCGTACAGCTTTAGAAGAACGATGAGATTTTTGGGAGATTGTTAAGGAAGTTTTCATTAATGAAAATTTATTCTCACTTGAAATTTGTTATGTTATGTACCTAATTTACCAAATACATTAGCATTTATGATCTTTTGTGATTATATTATATGTACTTTTATGTAATAAATTAGGAAATAAAGTTTATTAAAGATATGGGTTTCATAGTTTTTATTAGAGAAAAGTCTAATTATTTATGGGATTAGTGTTAGAAAAATCTAGTGAAAGACTTAGGGATAAAGATAAAAATAGGAAAACATCCCTAAATTTTGTTAAAGTATATAGAAAGTGGATTCCAAGAAAATATATCATTTTTTAGTTACTATAAGTGGATGTGTCTCTAGAATAGTTGTACCTTAGGTTAATAACCCCAAAAAGGGTTCATTGTGCTAGACTCGATCATCACCTAGTGTATAAAAATGGGCCTTACTAAACACCTAGTTTGACACTCCCAAGGGATATTATTTGGTAAATTCACAATCCCTTTATAAACCATTATAAACAAAAAAAAATCCAATAATATTTTATATTAGGAAATATATCATGGAAAAACATAGATTGAAACATAGAAAATGAATATATATCATTTATGAGTTATTCCTTTAATGTTCATAGTTTCCTGATTATATCCTTAATAGCCCAAAAATCTTCACCCATAGTTTTCCATTTATTTGTAGACAATGCCTAAAAATATGAGGAACTGAGTCAACAAACAATGTGAGGGGTAATGTGATGATTGGAAAAATGAGATGCCCAATCCACTGGGTGAAGGAATCATGAACTTTGTGAAAAAAATTTCTTAGTTGAATCAATTGTTTAAAAAAATTAATTATGAGGAATGCTCGAATCCCCCAAATAAAGATAAAGTTACATTTGAGACCCTTATTCATCAAAGGCATCTGACATTTAGTGGATCTTTTGATCCTTTAATCACATAATAATAGATAAACTCTATTGAAAATATCTTCTCCATCTATCAACACTTAGAGCAATGGAATATCATGATTTATTTTTGTCATATATAAGGAGGAGTTGATCAAATATTTATGTTAATAAAAAATATTGACTTAGGTTGGATATTGAATTATTGGAGTAGAAGGAATTTAAAAAAATGTTTTTAACAAATATTTTCCTTTTCAATATTTAAATAAAAATGGAGAGGGACTTCCTTATCTTCATGAAAAAAGACGATGAATCCATTGGGTCATATGAGAAAAATTTCATAATACTTTCAAAAAATGACTCTAGTTTTTTCATTACCCCTGAAAGTAAATTTTGCTACTTATTTGGTGTGATAATGACTAGTCTTTGAAAATCCTTATTGATTCAGGACTTTGACATCTGTGATGAAATTATTTGATGTTCCCTAAAATTTAAGATAAATATTAGTGAATCTCAATCATATCACTGGTCTTGATATAGGAAGTTATGAATGGAATTTAATTCTATTAGTTTGATGGAGAAATCTCATGGAGTTAAGAAATTCCTACACCCCACTTGTAAAATATGTGGAATTAAGTGTCCAAGAAATTAACTAAAGGGGATAAGGAAATGATTTGGGTGTGGGATAGAAGGGAACCAAGATAGTTATTGCTGACACGATAATCCCACCAATATAATGGAATAAAGGAATGATCCATTAAACCCTTAGGCTATTGTATAATGATTTAACTTCATAGAATAAGAACACTATAAGAATCAATTCCCTATGTCAAGGGTTACTAATGAAAAAACCACCAAGTCCTATAGAGAAAGAGATATCTTATGGAATCACAACTATTGAGGTGGATCCTGACAATGAAGTGGAGATAGGAACACTAGTTATTCATTCAATAATAGTTATTGTATTCTTTGATCCTCATTCTATGAATTATTTCATATCATGTAATTATAATAGAACTATTCAAAAACCACCTCAAATCATGGTTTTTGAGTTATGAGTGAAGACTAAGTATGGGTCAATTATTGCAACCCAAGAATATAACATATCCCATGTCTAAAATTTTGGGTTGAATTTCCCAAAAATCCTTTTTATACTACCTTTAGTGAAGTTTATGGAATTCTGGGTATGGATTGTCATTACTTATATAAATCTAATATAAATTTATAAGATATTTAAATCAACCTCTGTATCATGATTAATCTTTATATTATATAAAAATTAAAGTAGAAGGATGAATATATTTAGGTATCATCATCTTAAGAATTCATATTATTTCCCTATAAGCAAGTATATCTTGATAAAATGATTGAGACTAAGGAAAAGATTATCCTGAAAGACATTCCCATTATGATGGATTTCACTGATGTGTTTTCTGAAGAATTCAATGGTATTACTCTTAGAAAAGTGTTTAATTTCTCAATTGATCTCATAACCATATTTTTGATACTATCCAAGAATACATATAGAATTTATGTTTTTAAACTAGAGGAGATAAAGAAGAAGCTAGCTACTAGAGAATCTGGATAAATGATCCTTACACCCAAATGATTCACCGTGGGGTGCACCGATCCTCTAATTCAAGAAGTAGGATAGTTCAATGCTCCTCTGAATTGTCTGTCGTAAGCTCAATAAGATCATGATAAAAAAGTTACCCTCTTCCATGGATTGATGAATTATTCAATCAACTATGTGGGACCTATTACTTATCTATGGTGGATCTTTGATCGATATATTATTAAGTAAGGTGAAGAAGGATGATATCCCAAAGACTAATTTTCTCATAAGGTATAAGCACTATAAGTTCATAGTGTTTCCATTTGGACTCACTAGTTCTCTATCAATATTCATGGACTTAATGAATATAGTCTTTAGGGATGATGTTGACATATTTTTGGTAGTCATTATATATAATATTATTATTTACTCCAAAAGTAAGTTTGAACATGAGTGGAATTTAAATACTATACTAAAGACATTAATGAAGGAATATTTATATGTAAAGTATAGTAAATATGAGTTTCTGTTAGAGAAAGTAACTTTCTTGGGTCATGCCATCACCAAGAAAGGAATATTTAGAAATTCATAATAACTAGAGGCAATAAAAGGATGTCCCATACCTACATCTAGTATTGAAATATATAGTTTCCTTAGATTATCTGGGTACTAACATCAATTTTTGAGAACCTTCTCAAGATTTTCAATCTCACTAAAGAAGCTTACTTAGAAGGGAGTCAAGTTTGTATGAACTGATGAATGCAAAGAAAGATTTAAAGATTCAAAGAAGAGGTTAATCACAACACCTATGCACACAGTACACACTAGTGGTAATGGATATATGTATGAAAAAATGATGGCCTATACCACCCTTCAATTAAAGAAACATGAGCAGAACCACTAAATTCATGATCTAGAATTGGAAGCAGTGATCTTCACACTGAAGATTTTTTGACTTTATCTCTATGGGGATAAGTTTGATATATTTATAAAATATAAAATATTCAATTATATATTCAAACAAAACAATATCAATATGTTATAATGAATGTGGTTATAAATGATCAAGGATTATGATTTTTCAATCCATTACCATCCTAGGAAGGTGGGAAAAAAGTGGAAAATTCTCTAAGTATAGAGGATCCTGCATCCCTATCAATGATGTGGATTACAAGGGATCTAATATTCTTGGAAAA
This sequence comes from Viscum album, assembly GCA_963277665.1. NCBI lineage: Eukaryota > Viridiplantae > Streptophyta > Magnoliopsida > Santalales > Viscaceae > Viscum > Viscum album. The sequence continues at coordinate 1,991,375,388 of OY728141.1, forward strand.
TATTAGGATGGAAATGGGAATATTAGAATCATAATTATCTTACTATTCTCAAATAACTACTCAACCATCTATTCTTGAAAGGATCAAGGAGTCCTAGAAAGATGATGAATCTCTATAGAAGATGGTAGAAAAAAATATAGAGTTCAACTTTATTGAAGATAGATTTATAAGGTTTGGAAGATAGATATGTGTCCCATAAAAAACTAGATCCAAATAGGGAACTTCTTGATTATGTGCATATATCATATTTCTCTTTTCATATAGGAAGCACTAATATGTATAGATATTTGAAACAAAACTTCAAGTTGGATAACATGAAGTGGAAAATTGTGGAGTTTGTATCTTGATGTTTGGTATGCCAAAAAGTTAGGATATAATGACAGAAGTCTAAGTTTATGATGCAACCATTTCCCATACCAGTATGGAAATGGGAAGACATAATCATGTATTTGATCATAGGACTCCACAGAACACCTAAAATAAATAAATCTATTTGATTATTAGTAGATCACCTTACAAATTCAGAACATTTCATTTATATCAAGAAATATTTCTATATTGACCAACTCTCTATGGTATACATAAAGGAAGTGGTAATACTTCATGGAGTTCAACAATCTATTATATAATATTAAGATCTGAGTTTTACATTGAGGTTCTGGAGAAGTCTTCAGAAAGTATTGGATACATAATTGAACTTCAACACTACTTATATCCCTCATATGGAAGGTTTGTATGAAATAACCATTAAAACTGTAGAGGTTATACTGAGATCATTTTTAATGGATTTCCAAGGATGTTGGGATCAACCACTTCCCCTACTGGATTTCTCATGTAACAGTAATTTCCATTTTGGAATTGAAATTTTACTTTATTAGGCTCTATATGGGATGAGGTTTTAGACTCTGACATGCTGAGATGATGTTGAAGAAAAAAATTTGATGGTACCTAATATTATCCAAGAGATTGTAGAGAATGTTCAAACTTTTCACAATCTTATGAAATCCTCACAAATTCAATAGAAAATCTATGCATATAATGGTTGATGAGACTTGGAGTTTGAGGTCATAGAAAAAGTGTTCTTTTATATATAACCTCATAAGAAATTCATGAGGTTTGGGATGAGAGGAAATATTGTTCCTAGATACATCGACCCCTTTTATATCCCTGATCTCATAGGAGTAGCATTCTATTGACTAGAACGCCCACCTAACATATCTCAAGTACATGATGTGTTCCATGTATCCCTCTTGAAGAAGTACATACCAGACCCCTCACATGTAGTAAATCTAAAGGTGGTAAAATTAGAGAGTTATCTTTCATAAAATTAGAAGATAGTGAAGATCTTAGATCATATACATAGGGTTATACAAAACAAGACAACACACCTAGTCAAAGTTTTATAGAAAAAAACAAGTTTGAGGAAGCGACATTAGAGCTAGATGAGGTGATGAAACAAAACTAACCTGATTTATTTTACTATATTAAATGAAAATTTTGGGGTAAAGAATTATGAAGGGGGAAGAAAGTAACAATCCAAACTTTAATAAATGATATCCTCCTTTTGAAAAAATAAATGCATCATTAAGTAATGTAGATATATAAAATGAATGTACTAATTTTCTTATTTGACCATTTTATGTTATATCCTATCATATTTAAAAAAGCATTAAGTATTATAACCATTGATATTATATCCATTGTATAGTGACCATTAAGATTAGTATATATATAGGGTTGTGATAAATGCGAATTGATACAGAAATAAGAAGTGATGGCCTCGACCGGTAGGATCATATCTCATGAAGCCCATTTATTAGAACTTTTAAGGGTGATATCATCATTGGGGGTTTTCCTTGACCGAGACCAATCTAAGATTTAACAACTATAGAATGAGCCAAACCTTTTGTGGGATATGTTCAAGCTTATCAATATCATAACCCAAACCATGTTCATCGAACAACCAAATAAAAATATCTTCATTGCACACCTTACCCTTAGGGAATTAACTAGTGTAATAAAGGGTTATGTATTTAGACCCTAACAATATGAATTTTTATATTTTTTTTAATAAAATAATGATTATATTTATCTATTTTTAATATTTTTTTAAATGATTATATAATGATTTTAATAAAAATTATATTTTAATTCGGAAAAACCCAATTTTTTTTGGGAAATATATATTTTAAATCAAGACACTCATTTCAACGAATTCATGAATTTTTGGAATAAATTATATTTTAATAAAATATTATTATTAAATAATATTTATTAATTATAATTTATAATATAATTTAACATTGTAAAAAATTATTTTTATAAGGGTATGAAAATTGTGATTGTCAAAAAAAAATTAGTTTTGAATAAATGAGTATTTTTTATTTAAAAATATAAATTATCCTATTTAGATATTTATATTTATAAAATAAATATTATTTTTGATATCATCATAATAAAATTTTCAAATGATTAATTTTTCATAATTTTTAGAGAGAGTCATATTTTTGGATAGAAATTAAATACAATATAAATATATGGTGTGTATTATGACATTATAATGGCCTGAAAGTGTTCTAAAACCTACCAATGACCAAATATATATTTCCTTTTTAAAATAATGTCTTTTTGAGGTTATTTTATTTATTTTATAAATACATAATGAATCCTCTAAAAAATATATTATATTTTAATATTTTAAAATAAATTCTTTATAAACATGACTCATTTCCACATCACTAAGTGTATTATTTTTTTAAGTTCGATTCTTAACCTTATAAAATAATTAAAATAACTATTTTGATGAAACTATGGGAAATATCAATATGATGGTTTGTATTTTTGATTACCTTTTCACAGAGAGTACACAACCTATGTTTGGAAATTATTAAAGAACTCTCTTCTCTTTGGTTATGCAAACACACCCATCATCCCATTAATTATCACTCAAGACCCTTAGAGTCTAACATAAATATAATTTTCCCTATATATATCCCTCCCAATGTTCCCAAATCTCTTAATAAGATCCTCACAAACTTTTAGAAGCACCCTATCAAGATAAGGGATCATCACTTTCTCCACTTTATTCAAGCACCTTCTTTATGCCATGCCTTTTTATTTCCAATTTTTCAAGTTAGGATTTTTTTAAACATCCTTTTTAATATAGTTATTATTACCAAGAAATGATTTACCCATTTCCCTCTCATTTAACCCTTCTATACACATTTGTATACACCTGTTATCCTGCTAAAATTATACAACGATTTTCCATGCCAATCATTTATGTATAGAATGCCCATCTCCATTTCATTCTAGGGTATTAACCTAGTTGTACCTATCCTTAATTTAATGGTTTTTTACATGTATATAACCCTAAATCATTAATATTGGGTTTAAAATTTATTAAATTCATCATTATGTTGTATGATCTACGTGGCACATGTATGCATGCATGTGATATGCATGTGACTGGTGGGCTCAGAATTATATATCTCTCCAATACATTAGGTAATGTTTTAATCTAATGTAATTCTATGTATGGTGCATGAGAGGTTATCCTAAGTACACTATTTTATTATGTATTTGTGGTTTTCCTTTACTTATGCTTATGATTTCATGTTTTTTGTTGTTTCCATATTCCCATGTTTTCGTTATGTTATAATGTTATATCATGTCATGTTGTTCAATATTATGATCCTCGACCCTGTTATGTTATCTTTATATGCCTATTATATCACATGTAATGATTTGCCTTATTATATTCTTTGTTTAATCACTTACTTGGCTTTATAACTCACCCCTTTCTTATGTATGTCCTCAGGTTATCCCGTATAGTTTTAGAAGAATGATGTAATTTTAGGAGAACGTTATGTTTCCAATAATGAAATTTTATTCCCATTGAAAGTTGTTATTATGTACAAATAATTCCCCAAATATATTATTATTCAAGATACTTTGTTATTGTATTATGTGTACCTTTTTTTAATAAATCAATAAATAAAGTATATTAAAGATTTGGGTAGTCATAGTTGGCATAAGAGCAAAGTCTATTTATTTATGGTATTGGGATTAGAAAACTCTAGTGAAAGAATTTGGGATAATACCAAACATAGGAAAACATAACTAAATTTTGGAAAATGATATAGTATGTGGTTTCAAAGAAAATACATTCCTGTTAAGATACTACAAGTTGATGTGGCTCTGGAACAGTTGCACATAGGGGTAATAACCCAAAAATGGTGCATTAAGCTGGACTTGATCATTACATGCAAATCCCTTTTTTATATTTTTAAATAAACCCACTTTTTGGGATAAGTGAGAACCCTACAAGATACAGGTTCCAACCCTCAATCAATATAAACATGAATTAAAACAAGAAAAATTTCAAATTTCAAAACAATTGAGGCCATCTATCACAATCGGACTTCCAAGTGTGGATCACGAGGATTATAGGACACGCCTCGAGCCAAGTGTCCATGTGAAGACCAATTCTATTCTTCCTCCCTATCTTTATTAGAACCATCATCACCAGAAACATCCTTCACCAATAAAACTAGTCTCTTTACTAGGATTATCACCTAAAGAAAACCATCTCAAATAAAAATATCAAACAACATCATGAATCCACTGAAAAATCACAGAAACAAAATATTTTCTCCACCTTCTAATGAAGAATAGATAATCATAGTAAGACTCCACAAATCCATCACACCCAATCATAGTAAGACTCAACTAGCACAAACCAATCACAATAGAGGATCACATGTGTCAAGACCCAACCCCAGAAAACTAGGAGTTGGTGCCTTGAATCATGAGGTGTAATTCTTCACAAGAATCATGCATTGATAAATTACACATCATGTTCTTTTAATAGAGAATCAAATTAGATCAGGTTTCAGGGCACCATCCACTTCTATCATACTTCTTTAACTCATAATGATACCTATAATTTTTTAATAAAAAATGTAGGGTGGGCATATGAATACACAGTAAGGGGTTTTAAAAATAAATCAATACATATTTTGAAAAAATTATTTAAATCTTTCCATAAAAAATTTCTTGTAAAGAAAAGATGTAACACATATACATATCATAAAATTTCTCAATTAAAAATGTGCTAACAAATATACAAGGATTCATGATTCAAATATAGACATGCTCATTTGGAGTAATAAATAAAAGACATTCTAAACATGTATGGCTTATGCATATGAGAGCACAAATTAAACAGCTAAGAGAAAGGAATAATCAGAGTAGCGCGTAAAGGTAATAACTTCAAATTCATACATAGAATACTAAATCATTGAGTTTTAAACATATTTCATGCCATAAGATTTTACTTTTATGATACTCATAAGTACTGGATCTTAACTATGGATATTATACTAGTCGAATATCCATTTGGTTAATTAATTATCATACACATAATGAGGGAATTTATAATGCCAGACTTTAATTTCCGTGTCAAGGCATCATGCCAAGACCTAGGGGATAACTGTAACCGAACCCCAACCCGGAGAGTCTCTGTAACTGGAATCCATCCCAGAGATCATCTGTAACTGGACTCCAACCCAGAGGGCTTACTTTTATAGGTCCCCAACCAAGAACATACTAGTCGAATACATTCCTCATATGCCAAATCAGGTCGTATATTCAAAAGGTGACATACCACTTTAATAATTACTTACACATTTCATATTATTCAAGGTTCCCCATACCACCTTGAATTATTAAATTTTATTTCATATTACTCAAGGTGTCCCATACCACTTTGGGTAATTTGATTTCTTATCTCTTTATTATGATATGCCACATGCATGCATCATTGAGTGCAACTATAAATAAAACTGAAAATGAAACCACTTAATCCAAAAATACATAATATGAAAAATAACATTGAAAATAGTGTAGTAACAGTTTATCAAAGGCATAAATGGCTTATTACACATCCTTTGCACATGAGATAATTATTAAAGCACATCAAATAATAAGTGATAAAGGGTTTTCCATATGAGATGTTAAAATGATAACCCTTTAATTTAAAATCCTTATTCCCTGAATGTAAATACATGTTATTTAATATGCTGATAAAAAGTGTCAGTGATCAAGAAATTAGATTATATCCGACTTAACTAACAACAATCACCGCAGTTGATAAAACATTAAGTGAGCAAAACATGATCGCATGGTTTAACACACCCTTTTATCCTTTAACATATTTTGGGTCAAATAAAAACATATATTCTTTTTAATCATAAGACACAACAAGGTAAAACATATAATACCTTTGAGACATGAAATTATAATAGGGTTAATATCATTAAAACTTATTTAACAAAAACAATTTTAACATACTTTATGGATTAGGACATACACATTTACATAAATACCTATTGGTTTGGATTACATAGAGATTGATATACATTAAAGTCTTACAAGTATTAATTACATCAATACATTAATTAAATTTTAATAATCCGTACATGAAATTAGGGTTCTGGAAACTATAAACATATATACACAACGTATATATACGAGTTTTCATAATTAAACTTGGTTTAATGATTTCTGATAAGTAGTAAATACTTTAACACATATTTAGTACACCATTATCACTTGATTAAAAACCAAACCATGATAGGTTTATAACATGTGTGACCGTATGTGTGTGTGTATATATATATATATATATAAAAGTTAGGGGTTTTCATACTAAATATAAATCCAATTAAACCCAAAGCACATTTCACAGCCAACCCATTATTTAAATATTTCTATTCTTCTTTTTTTAAAGAATCATAACCAAATTTGTAATTAATTACCCATTTATATTCGAATATACAAAAGTGTATATTTTTATTTGGTTTAGTAGAACCATTCATAATAAAACCCTTGTATCATTTAAACCTTGAAAATAATTGTAAACACAACATCCAACCTTTGAAAGTATGGATAGGTTTGGATTTGAAATACATATAAATATATATGTATATACCTGAATATGCACCAAACTATATATTGGGTTTTTCATAAGAAGTACAAATCTAATTGAATCCAAAACATAATTTTAATCAAAAACACTATTTAAGGGTTAGAAATCATCTTCTAAAATTCATAAAACAGATTTGGTTTGAGTCATATAAATTTGATTATATATATTTGTATATGATTATACACAAAGTGTATAATCGGGTTTGTGGATATAAAAACACTTGAAAATATGCTCACACACACACACACACATATATATATAACTCTCAATTAAACAAGTATGTCTTGAAGAAATGAAATAAACCCTTAAAAAGAAATTTTAAAATAATAAACCCCTTACATGATATGCTAATTGCCTTGTGGAAAGACTCAGATTCACCAAGAAGGAGGTGTAGTTCTCAGGTTGGGTATGCAAGAACCCTGTTTGTGTGTGTAAGACCTCAGTAGAGTGAAGAACCGAGATGGAGAGCAGTAACGTAGTCAATTTAAAGACTCTCCTTCCTTGTCTGTATAGTATTTATATATATATATATAGCTTGTTGAAAGAATTATAGTAAATATATATATATATATATATATATATTTAAAACGGGTTTGGATAAGATTCGGTTTAAAGAAAAAGTAAAACAAAAATAGCATATAAATTATACCCAGATCAAAACAACAAGATAACAATCTCGAAAGAATATTCATCCCCTAGAGACATTGAACGGATTCACAATTAAATAACCATAACAGAGGCAATGATTAACACATAGACAGAACAAGCTAAAACATCTGCTGTTCATAGTCCAAAGAAAGACAAACACTCAAGTTAAAACAAATCAGATATCCCAAAACAATAGAATTGCATGCTTACCTAGTAGATTGAAGAAGAAATGGAACCCCCAAAACTAGACCTAGAGACAAAAAGTAAAACCTTACCTCGTGTAGACTAAAGACCGCTGGACAACAGGCTTGCTCAGAGACTACTGCTGTGACCACAACAGATCTCCAAGATTGACATCAGCCGATGTGTGGCCTTGTAAGAACCTTTTCTTCTTCGGAAAAAGCCCAAAGGCATCACGCGGACCTCGCATGACCTCCCCGCACTCACCGTGGCTCTTCTATGGTGTCAGCTTCCTCTCCCAAAAGATACCCACATGCCTGCTTGAGAACTCTGGCACCGTAACATCGCTCAACCCCACCTTGCTCAAACCCTAAACACAACCTCGACAATACCTCAATTAGGCCCCGAACACAAGACCTACACCCAAAGCGCGATGCACCCCAACCCCCAAGGCACAGTCTCCCTTCTTCATAGATCTGACAGGATTCTCTTCTTCTTTTTTTCGTTTTTTTCTTTCTTTTTTCCGACTAAATCCTCCATTATTATTATAATATTGATATTATTATATTTTTATTATTATTTTATTATATCATTACTCTATTGATTTTCATATTATATTATCAATAACTTTAAAAAAAGTCAAAAGTTAAACAAAACTAATAATATATTAAACTTATTTTATCAATACTTTTAAAAAGTAAAGTTATTTTTATTAAATTGTTTTTAAAAAAACATACATTTATATATTTTATATTATATACTTATAATGTTATAAATTAAATTAATAATTGATAATTGAAAATATATTATCAAAATAAAAATAGTCATACATTTTTAATTTGAAAAAATGTTAATACGATATATATATGATTCCAAGTAACATTAATCTTTATTTAAAAGACCATTTATATACGTGCACTTTTAATCATTCGTTTAAAATAGTTTTATTATATATTCAAAATTTTAATAATGTATGAAACTTTTAATCCAATAAAAAATTTGTAATCTAATAATTATTTATACATCACATTTTCAAAAATATACATAGTAGATTAATTAATTGTCCCCATAATTAAAATTTTGCACTTTTTACAAAATAATGTTGTTAAAATATTTTTAAAACAATAATTTTCAATATCATTTATAACCTCAATATAAAATTATTATCTTATCATAATTTCATATAATTCAATTCTAGTATACATATATATATATATATACATATCACATCTTAGAACTAAACAAAAAATTAGATATATTTATATTTATTAGTATAATTATTATTTAAAATATTCTATAATAATTTGAAATGAATAAAAATAGTAATTTAATTTGTACTTTAATGTAATTTTTCTATTATTATTTTACAAGAAACTGTATTAAAAGGTTATAATTATATCCATTTAATAAAACACTAACGATCACTCAAATAAAACTCCAACGACTATAAAATGGTCACAAGTATTTCTAATAGTCAGGAAAAACCCTTATGAATACATGTTTATGGTATCTCATATCTAAGTTGTTTTGGTTTACTAGGATGGTTCTCTACATTCCTTTTACGCTTAGTACTTATTACATTATCCCTGCTATCACATTCTTCTTTATGGTTGGTCCAAGCGGCGAGGGCTACCTGCTCGACCGCTTCTTTGTGTTAGAAGGTCTACCAATGGCACTTCTCAGATTTTCTATTAGTTTCTTAGGATAACTATGGTTTTTTCCCTTTTGAGATGTAAACATTTTAGTGTTTTATTAATAATATGTGTCTTGTTATATTTTGAGAACCATTGTTTGAATGAATAAATAATAAAAAGTTATTATTACACATTGAAAAGGTTCAGGGTGTCACATTATTCCCCCTTCGAAGAATTGTGTCCTCTCAATTCTAAAATAGTTGTATATAAACCACAGCAACACCAGACATATGTCACTCCTAAGGCCCCTTTACCGAGAACACCACCGATGTTAGGGTGCTGACGACCTCAGGTGGATCCCTAAGGTAGTATTCAACTGCTTGATTTCCTTGGCCCATACACATTGTGAACAACTCAGGTCGAGCCTATGCCTAAAGCACTTGACCTTCTATAGAAAGGAATGAGAAGTGTGGAGGTTAGAAATTCCAGAGTGGACTAAATCCCTAAAAGTCCCATGCACCACGTCGTTCTTGAAAATATTGATGTCGTAGAGTGATCCATACATACTAAAACTCAGGACCTAGAATAGGTAGGTCGCTTGATGGTCACCATCCAAAGCAGCTTCTAGAAATTTACTTACAACTCGGTAGTTATCAGCCAAAGTGAAACATAGAAAAAGGTCTTCATGAAACTTTCCTCTTTTCTTATTTGTTGCAAATTGTTCAAATTCAATACGGTAATAGAACAGATTGCTTCTTTGGTAAATATGGAGGATGTTTGGGTGGTTCGACACCAGATGCAGTTGTTTACTAGACAACCTAAGATTTTCAAAAGTCTCGTATCCCCTTGAACATAACTTGGCCAGTATAGTTTCTACTATCTCTGTTGGGAGAGAAAAAAGGCGTGATGCATCAGCCATCTAAAAATTTAAGGAAACTACTCCTTAGTAACACATAACCATGTTTTCAGTGTTGTTCTAATTTTATCGGTTGTCTTTTAAGAGACATAAAACTAGTATTTTCATTAAGAAAACATCTTACTTAGTAATGCTTAAATAAATTTTTCTTTGTTCATTTTTGGTTTTCCATAGTTATCTGAACCGGACCTCTGATACCAACTATTTGGACCTGACCCCAGAAAACCAGAAGTTGGTGCCTTGAATCATGAGGTGTATTTATTCACAAGAATCATGCATTGATAAATTACACATCATGTCCTTTTAACAGAGGGTCGAATTCAATTCAGGTTCTGGGGCACCATCCACTTCCGTCATACTTCTTTAACTCAAAATGAAACCTGACAATTTTTAATAAAAACATAGGGTGAGTATACGAATGCCCAGTAAGGGTTTTTCAAAATAAATCAATACATCTTTTGAAAAAATTCTTTAAAACTTTCCATAAAACATTTCCCTTAAAGAAAAGTTGTAACACATATACATATCATAAAAGTTCTCAATTAAAAACGTGCTAATAGAAATACAAGAATTCATGATTAAAATATAGGTAAGACCATTTGGAGTAATAAATAAAAGACGTTCTAAACATGTATGACATATGCATATGATATCACAAATTAAACATCTAAAAGAAAAGAATAATCAGAGTTGCACGTAAAGGTAATAGATTCAATTTCATACATCAAATACTAAATCACCGAGTGCTAAACATATGCCATGCCATAATCTTTTACTTTTCTGATACTCATAAGCACTGGATATTAACGATGGATTTTCTATTAGTCGAATATCCATTTGGTTAATTAATTATCATACACATAATGAGGGAATGTATAATGCTAGAATTTAATTTCTGTGTCAAGGCCTCCTGCCAAGACCTAAGGACTAACTGTAACTGAACTCCAACCCGGAGAGCCTCTGTAACCGGACTCCATCCTAGAGAGCATCTATAACCAGACTCCAACCCAGAGGGCTTACTTTTACCGGTCCCCAACCCGGAACATACTAGTCCAATACATTCCTCATATGCCAAATCGAGTCATATATTCAAAATGTCATATACCACTTGAATGATTACTTACACATTTCATATTATTCAAGGTGTCTCATACCACCTGGAATTATTAAATTTTATTTCATAATACTCAAGGTTTTCCATACCACTTTGAGTAATTTGATTTCTTATCACTTTATTATGATATTCCACATGCAAGCATCATTGAGTGAAACTATAAATAAAATGGAAAATGAAACCACTTAATCCAGAAATACATAATATGAAAAATTAAATTAAAAAATAGGGCAATAATAGTTTATCGGAGGCACACATGGCTTATTACACATCCTTTACACATGAGATAATTATTAAAGAACATAAAATAATAAGTGAGAAGGGGTTTTCTATATGAGATGTTAAAATGATAACCCTTTAATTTAAAATCCTGATTCCCTGAATGTAAATACATGTTATTTAATATAATGATAAAAAGTGTTAGTGATCAAGAAATTAGATTACATCATGACTTAACTAACAAAAATCCCCACAGTTGATAAAACATTAAGTGAGCATAACATGATCACATGGTTTAACACACCCTTTTATCCTTTAACATATATTGGGTCAAATCAAAACATATATTCTTTTTAATCATAAGACACAACAAGGTCAAACATATAATACCTTTGAGACATGAAATTACAACAGGGTTAATATAATTAAAAGTTATTTAACCAAAACAAGTTTGACATACTTTATGGATTAGGACATAAACATGTACATAAATACCTATTGGTTTGGATTACATAGAGACTGATATACATTATAATTTTATAAGTATTAATTACATCAACACATTAATTAAATTTTAATAATACGTACATGAAATTAGGGTTCTGGAAACTATAACCGTATATACACAACATATATATATGAGTTTTCATAATTAAACTATGTTTAATGATTTATCATAAGTAGTAAATACTTTAAAACATATTTAGTACACCATTATCACTTGATTAAAAACCAAACCATGATAGGTTTATAACATGTGTGACCATAAGTATATATATATATATATAAATATATATAAGTTAGGGTTTTGCATACTAAATATAAATCCAATTAAACCCAAAGCACATTTTTCACCCAACCCATTATTTAAAGATTGGTATTCATCTTTTTAAAAAAATTATCATAACTAGATTTGTAATTAATTAACCATGTATATCCAAATATAAAAAAGTGTATATTTTTCTTTGGTTTAGTAGAACCATTCAAAATAAAACCCTTGCATCATTTAAACCTTGAAAATAATTGTAAACACAACATACATCCTTTGAAAGTATGGATAGGTTTGTATTTTATATACATGTAAATATATATTTATATACCTGAATATGAACCTAACTATATATTGGGTTTGGCATAAGAAGTACAAATCTAATTGAACCCAAAACATAATTTGCATCAAAAACATTATTTAAGGGTTAGAAATCATCTTCTAAAATTCAAAAAACAAATTTGGTTTGAGTCACACAGATTTGTTTATATATATATATATATGATTAAACACAAAGTGTATAATCAGGTTTACAGATATAAAAACACTTAAAAATATGCTTACACACATGTATATATATATAACTCTCAGTTAAACAAGAACGTCTTGAAGAAATGCAATAAAACCTTAAAAAGAAATTTGAAAATAATAAATCCCTTACATGATATGCTAATTGACTTGTGGAAAGAATCAGATTCACCAAGAAGGAGGTGTAGGGCTTAGGTTGGGTATAAAAGAACCCTATTTGCATGTGTAGGACCTCAGTAGAGTGAAGAACCGAGATGGAGAGCAGTAACATAGTCAATTTAAAGACTCTCCTTCCTTGTCTATATTGTATTTATATATATATATATAGCTTGTTGAAAGAATTATAATGTGTATATATATATATATTTAAAACAGGTTTGGCTAAGATTTGGTTTAGAGGAAAGTAAAACAAAAAAAATGTATAAATTATACCCGGATCTAAACAACAAGATAAAAATCTTGAAAGCATATTCATCCCCCATATTCATTGGATAGATTCATAATTAAAAAACCATAACAGAGGCAATGATTAACACATACACAAACCAAGCTAAAACATTCAATGTTCATAGTATAAAGAAAGACAAACACCCAAGTTAAAACAAATCGAACATCCCAAAACAATAGAATCGCATGCCTACATAGTAGATTTAAGAAGAAACAGAACCCCCAGAACTAGACATGGAGACCAAAAGCAAAACCCTACCTCGTGTTGACCTAAGACCGCTGGACAACATGATTGCTCGGAGACTACTGCTGCAACCACGACAGATCTCCAAGCTTGACATCGGCCGATGTGTGACCTTATGATAACCTCATCTTCTTTGGACGAAGCCCAAAGGCATCACACAGGCCTCAAACGACCTCCCCACACTCACCGTAGCTCTTCCATGGTGTCAGCTTCCTCTTCCAAAAGATAACTACAAGCCTACTCGAGAACTCTGGCACCACGACGTCGCTTGACCCCACCTTGCTCGAACCCTAAACATGGCCTCGACAATACCTCAATTAGGCCTCGGACTCACGACCTACACCCGAAGCGCAATGCACCCAAACCCCCAAGGCGCGATCTCCCTTCTTCATGGATATCACGAGATTCTCTTCTTCTTCTTTTTTTTGTTTTTTTCTTTCTTTTGTTCGATTGAATCCCATATTATTATTAAAATATTGCTATTATTATATTTTTATTCTTATTTTATTATATCATTACTATATTATTATCATATTATATTATCAATAACTTTAAAAAAAAGTCAAAAGTTTCAGAAAAATAATAATATATTAAACTTATTTTATCAATACTTTTAAAAAGTAAAGTTATTATTAATAAATTCATTTAAAAAAATATACATTTATATATTTTATATTATATACTTATAATGTTATAAATTAAATTAATACTTGAAAAATGAAAATATATTATCAAAATAACAATAGTCATACATTTGTAAATTGAAAAAATGTTAATATTATAAATATATGATTCCAAGTAACATTAATCTTTATTTAAAAGATCATTCATATACATGCACTTTTATTCATTCTTATAAAATAGTTTTATTATATATTCAAAATGTTAATAATGTTATGAAACTTTTAATCCAACCAAAAATTTATAATCTTATAATTATGTATACATCACATTTTCAAAAATATACAAAGTAGATTAAGTAATTGTCCGTAAAATTAAAATTGTGCACTTTTTACAAAATAATGTCGTAATTTTTTTTTAAAATAATAATTTTCAATATCATTTATAAACTCAATATAAAATTATAATCTTATTATAATTTCATATATTTCAAATCTAGTATAAATATGTATATATATACACATATCACATCTTGGGACTAAACAAAAAATTATATATATTTATATATATTAGTATAATTATTATTTAAAATATTCTATAATAATTTGAAAAGAATAAAAATAGTTATTTAAATTGTACTTCAATGTAAATTTTCTATTATTATTTTATAAGAAACTATCTTAAAAAGTTATAATTGTATCTATTTAATAAAACACTAATGATCACTTGACTAAAACTCCAACGACTATAAAACCATCACAAGTATTTCTAATGGTCTGTAAAAACCCTTATAAATACATGTTTATGGCATCTCATATCTAAGTTGGTTCAGTTTACTAGGATAGTCCTCTGCATTCCTTTTATGCTTATTACTTATGCCGTTCTCCTAGTGATCACATTCTTCTTTATGGTTGGTCCAAGCAACAAGGGCTACCTGTTCAACCTCTTCATGGTGTTAGCAGGTCTCCTAATGGTGATTCTCAGATTTTCTATTAGTTTTTTAGGATAAATATGGTTTTTGACCTTTTGAGATGTAAAAATTTCAGTGGTTTTTTCATAATCTTTGTCTTGTTATATTTTGAGAACCATTGTTTGAATGAATAAATAATAAAAAGTTATTATTACATATTGAAAAGGTTCGGGGCATCACAACATGGAAGAAGACACAAGATTTAAAATTATTCTTTATGCACACTAGGTTTGACACTCCTAGGGGATATGATATGGTAAATTTACAATCCCTTTACAAACCATTATAAATGGAAAAAAATTCCCATAATATTTTATATTAGGAAATAGATCCTAGAAAAACATAGATTGAAATGTTAAAAATGAATATATATCATTTATGAGTTATCCCTTTACTAATCATGGTTTCCTATTTATTTCTTCAATAGTTCAAAACTTCTCACCCCTAATTTTCTATTTATTTCTAGGCAATGGAAAAAAATAGGAGGAACCAAGTCAACAATAAAATTGAGAGTAATGTGATGACTGACCAAATGAGACCCCCAACCCAATGGGAGAAGAAATCATGAAAATTATGATAATAATTTCTTAATTGAACCAGGTTTTGAACAAAAACCTAAATTAGGAGGAATTCTTGAATCCCCCTAAAGAAAGAGAAAGTTACAATTGAGACCTTTATGAGACAAAGACCTGTGGAATTCAACAGATACTTTGATACATTAATCATAGAATAATGGATCAACTCCATTGAAAATATTTTGTCCATCCTTCAATTCTTGAAGAAAGAGAAGGCCATGCGAGCTATTTATCATATGAAAGGTGAAGTTGATCGATTGTGAACGTTGGTCAAAAATACAAATCTTGAAGATCAGATCAAGATGATGGAGTGGAAGGAATTTTGGAAAATGTTTTTTGAAAAATATTTTCTTCTCACTCTTTAACTGAAAATATAGAGGAAATTCCTTAGCCTCAATAAAAAGGATGATGAATAGATCACGAAGTATGAGGAAAACTTTATAAGATTATCATAATATGCCACTATATTTTTCATTACCCCGAAATTAAATTTTACCGCTTATTTTTTGTGATAAAGATGAGTCTATGAAAAGCCTTATCCATTCATAACATTAATATATATGGGTAAATTGATAAATATTCCCTAAAACTCAAGATGAAGATCAGTAAAACTCAAGGGTATCATGGGTCTGGGTATAAGAAGTGGAGAATTGAATTTTATTCTAGATATGTGAGGGAGAAATATCATGGGGTCAAGAAATTACAACACCCCACTTATTAAAAGTGTGGAAATAAGTGTCATGTAAATTACTTAAAGAGGATAAGAAAATGATTTAGGAATTGGAAGGAAGAGAACCTTGCTAATGATTGCTGATGGGAGAAACCCACCAATGTAATGGAAGAAAGGAATGCTCTGGTCAAATCTCAGGCTATTGTCCAATGTTTTAACTACAAGGTACATGAAATATATAATAATAAATTCCCTAATTCATGGGGTTTCGATTAAAACAACCTCCATGGATTAGAAAAAAAGGAATGATTATGCAATCACAACTACTAAGGTGGATCCTAAAAATGATGTGGTGATAGGTATTCTATTTATCCATTCAATAATAGGGAATGTTCTTTTTTATCATGGTTTTATGCATTGTTTCATATCATGCAAGTGTAGTAGAACTATTAAAACCCCACCATAAATCATGGAATCCAAGTTATCGGTGAAGATAGAGAATGGGTCAATTATTTCATCCAAAGAATATAACTCATCCCCTATCCAATTTTTTGAGTTCAATTTACCAAAAAAACTTACGAGACACTCTTTAGTGTAATTTTAAGTAATTCTGGATATATATTGTATTTCCTTATATAGATCCAACATAAATTTCTAAGAGAAGGAAATGAAACTCCATATCATGAATTGTCCTCTGATTCTATACATGTGAAAGGAGGAGGGTGAATATCCTTCTGTATCATTATCTCAAGCATGGATATTATTTCTCTATGAGTAAGTGTATCTTTCACAGATGATTTATATAAAGGAAAAGACCATCCTTGAAGAAATTCCCACTGTGAGGTAATTCGATGATGTTTTTCCTGAAAAATTTCTTGGTCTTACTCCTAGATAAAAGGTTGAGTTCCTAATGGATCTCGTACCTAGAGCTTTGATAATATCTAAGACTCTATATAGAATAGTCATTATTGAACTTGAGGAGGTGAAGAAACTGCTACTAGAGAATTTAGATAAAGGGTCCATACACCCAAGTGCTTCACCATATGGTGCACAAGTCCTATTCATCAAGAATAAGTATGGGTCAATGCACCCTTGCATTGGTTATCATGAGCTCAACAAGATCATGATAAAGAACAAGTACCCTATTCCATGGATTGATTACTTGTTCGATCAACTATGTCAAACCCAGTACTTCTTTATGATTGATCTTCAAGCGAGATATTATCAAGTAAAGGTGAAGAAGAAGGATATCCCCAAGACTAAATTTCATACAAGGTACAAGAACTATGATTTCATATTGATTCCCTTTGGACTAACTAATTCTCCAGCAATCTTCATGGACTTAATGAATAGAGTATTTAGAGATTAACTTAAAAAAATTTGCAGTCATTATAGGTGATATTATTTTATCCTCAAAAAACATGGAGGAACATGAGGAGAATTTTTATACTATACTAAAGACCATAATGAAGGAAAAGTTTCATGAAAAGTACAGTCAATGCGACTTTTGGTTAGAGAAAGAAAATTCCTTTGGGAATTTTTTCACCAAGAAAGGGATATTTTGGATCCTTCAAAAACAGATGCAATTAAAGGATGGAATAGATCTACATATATGATGTAAATATATAGTTTCCTTAGTTTAGTTGGGTAATATCTTTAATTTATGATAAAAATGGTAACGTCCTGGATCTGAGTGCCACAAAACGGGTGACCTAAACCCCTTGGTCACATGACCTCAAGCGCATTTACCCAAACACTAGAGGCTTCTGACTAGTAGTGAGGGACTAGGTCTGATAGTGGAGAAACTATTCCCTCATTTGTTAAAGTGTAGCGCAACGGAGAAAATACAAACATACCAAAAGCAGAAGCAGCAATCAACACCAAGCTAAAATGGACAACAATACAGAAGTAAAAGATGACAATAGTCATATATATATGATGATGTAATATGTCCCTAAGTCTAAGAAAGCAGCCAAAACATAATACACTGCAATAAAATACAATACAGTACAAGGTACAAGTACAACAGAAAAACCAAAACAGTGCGTAGGAACGCAGCCACATCGCGAGGCTAATCTATGTCCCATGCTCTCCTAATCCTCTACAAAAATTAGGTACCTGTATAGGGTCCCTTTCCCTTATCAACAACTGAAACAATATAATCTGTTTGGGCCCAAAACATGACCCAAACAGGGTGTGAGAAATAAATCCCAGTAGGCAACCACCAAACGCCCATGCCCAACAGTCAGTGAAAATGTGCAACAACATTGTGCAACAATAAAATGCAGTAAACTAGTAAGTACTCAAAAGTAACTATCACTACCAGTTTCATTTCCATTTTAATATTCATTTAACAATTCCAAGAATTTTCTTTATCTGGGAAGGTATAATGAATATTTCCCTTAGGCATATGAGATATTTTCATCAGGCATAGAAGCTGCTGCCCACAGGCATAAGAAAAGTTTCCCTCAGGCTAAACGAAACACTACCCTAAGGATAAGAAAACACTGCCCGAAAGAGAAAGTAACCGGGATGATCCCAAAACATATGAAAGTAGTTTATATAAATTTTCTCTCAAGAAAACCCAAAACATGTTATAGTCACAGTATACCCTCGGGTATCCTGGCCAAATGACTAAACAGAGGAACACACCCACGAGGTGGCCCTGGATCAAAGCAATGATCCCAAATAGTAGTTTATAATTATACATTTAGATTAGCTATACATTTCTAGGTATCCTTTCAATCAAGGACTCAACCATACGATACCCCTGAACATGGGTTCTTAGCACAACTGTACACAAATTCAACTCAACAGTTGAAAATAAACACTAGACCACCTACCTCAATCTCCACTGATCGATATCCATGAACGACACCTCCCGAATCATCCGTGAACGACATAGATCTGGGATAAACGTTCACCTATTAAAATCCAAATAACTTCCCATCAGGAAATAATTGGAAATAAATACACAAGTATAGGGAAGGGCTTACCCACGTGGTCCCAACATGATCGTTAGTGAGGGAATCAGAGTCCCGGTGTTCAGTCGAGAGCTCTTCCAAGGTCTGGCCTTCTCTCCCACAACCTCCCAGCGTTCTAAGCTTCCTATGTTTAAATAAGAGGCTACTTTCGGTTTATAACAAAAAAACACAACTACACGGAATGTACTCTCAAGCACACGGTGTATACTTTCCATTTTTTAACTGTTCCTCTGGCGGATACTTTTCACCGCCACACTGTTCATCAGCCGACTTGGTTACACGAAGTGTATTTCTAAGTACACAGCGTGTACTATCATTCCACTGGCGGCTACTCCCACCGCCTTACTGTTCACCTTCTGACTGATTACACGACATGTATATACTAAGTACACGGCATGTAGTCAGTTTTTACAACCTTCATCACCGACAGGCCTACACTCCTTGTGTACTAATCTGACACGGCAAAAGTACACAGTGTGTGGAAAAGTACATGGAGTTTACCCACAAATTTTGGGATTTTACAACATTTTCCTTATTTTCTCAGAAACACTTAAGGAAAAAGGAAAAGAAGAAACCCGTACCTCAAGAATAAGAACTGGGTTCTTACAAACTTCCCCCCTTAAAGAAATTCATCCCCGAATTTCCCTTCCAAGGGTGGTGAAGACAAAGCTGAGAACAAATCTGGTCACTGAGCACGTACGTCGGTCTCCCGCTCCCAGGTTTCGTTTTGTACTCGGCCATGCTGCTATAGCACCTGTACGAGAGGAACTGACCGGCCTTGTAGAACCTTCGTGCTCCTATCAACGATATGAATTAGAAGCTCCTAAAAGGATGCATCTACCTGAAGTTCAACCTCCTCAAGCTGAAAAATGCGATATGGGTCTGAGTGATAACGACGTAGCTGAGATACGTGGAAGACGTCGTGCATGGACCGATACCTCTATGGTAATTGAAACCGATAGGAAACCGGCCCGACTCTCTCCAAAATCTCAAACGGACCCACATTCCTTAGTGAAAGTTTACCCTCTCCCATGATCTGCCCGTGTCCCAACCTCGGTGAAACACGCAATAAAAACTGATCCCTGACCACGAACTCCAATGGTCTTCTATAGCGATCAACATAAGATATCTGATGAGACTGTGTTGTAGCCATCCACTTCTGAATATACTGGACCTGCTCTATTTTTTTGATGCTTAATATTGTTTTTATATCTCTATTAAAAAATTTCTTTTGCTCAAATCAATGATCCTCACGCACAAGGCAATATTCAATTTTTTCGACCATTAATTACCCGGAGGACCACTCCCGGCCGACGACGATGGAGGTACCATCCTTCGATCCCAGCTCAAGTGCCACTGCCGGTGGCTCCCTAGAGACCCTTGTTTCTTCTTAGTGCTCTCTCCATCCAAAGGTCTCATTCAAGGATGTGTTATGTGGCTCCCTCCGTGCCTCTATCCCTTCCTGCTTTCCAGAAGCTCCCACAATGGTTCCGCTAGTTTCAAGGGTTGGTCCTGTCTTGTCCATGGATTTTCCTATGGAGGCATTCAACGCGGCTGTCGCAGGCTTGAGGTGGATTCTTGTGGCTAGGTTTGGCGCTGCTAAGCCTCCTATCACGGTCTTCAAGCGCTGTGTGGCATCCTGGGGGCTACTTTCTCCCGTCCGCATCTCTTTGGTTCATCAGCTCTCCTATTGCCTGGTCTTCTCTTCAGAGGAGGACTTTGTTCACGCCTGGTGCAGGGCTCCTAGATGGATGGGGAGGTCGCACTTCATCCTAGATCATTGGTCTATGGAAGTGTATAAAGTAAAGGAGAGTCCCAAGGTGGCGGTTTAGGTTTGTCTTCGAGGCCTCCCTCTACCCTTTCATAATGAAGCTTTCCTCAAAGCTATTGGTGACTCCCTCGGTGGTTTTCTTTGTGTAGATGACCGCACCCAGAGTGGGGTGGATCTGTCTGTCACCCGAATGTGTGTCGATCTTGACTTATCATCTCATGTTCTAGAGAGGATTATTCTCAAGGTTCAGAGTGCTGAGCTTTGGTCCCAAGAGATTGTGTACCCGGTGTATCCTAGTTTTTTCTCCTCCTATATGCTCCAAGGGAATTCATTTCCAATGTGTAAGCGGAAGCGTCATAATTCTCTCCCGCATGAGGATCAGACACTCTCGGGTTGTGCTCTGTCTCCCTGAGGATCTTCCGGCCCCACGTCTTCCCGGATTCAGGAGGCCCCCTGGGCTGATGTCCCTCCTTCAGACTCGTCATCCTGCGCAAGCCTCTTCGGCCCCTCAGAGGGATCAGAGCTTGTGGGGGGGATTTTGGTGCCCTAGTTCCCTATCCCCAAGGATCCCCTCCTCCATGGCTTTTTAGTCTCATTTTCCCAGTGTTGTCTCCCCATCAGTTCCTATCTACATGCGGGCTTCTATAATTCTATGTGAGTCTTCCCTCTAGGACCCAGGAGCCCTTGGCCTTATCTGCTCCTACTTTAGAGGTGGAAACGATGGCGGTCAGAACGTGTGTGGTTGGTGATAAGTATGTGAAGCCTCTTCCCCTCTCTGGTGACGATAAGGGCCTGGATGTGGATGTCCTGGTTAGGGGTGAGGTCCCGGTTAGCTGGGTTTTCTGTGCGAGAGGGGAAAGGCATTTGATCCTATCCTCCCCAATCGCTGCTAGAGGGAAGACAATAAAGGTATGTTCTCTCCTACAATCACCTCCTTCTCCCCTATAGGACCTCAGTCTAGGTGTTTGTACTCATGCGAAGTCCAAACACCAAAGGTCACAAAACAGGGAGGTCATTCAGTTTGCCAGATAGAGACCAAGCCTGGAGTCAAATCTGGGACCAAAGTTTCCCAATGATTCCTATGATAATATGGAACTATTGTGGTCTCAGGGCAAGGGTCAAAACAGACTTCATTGTGTTTGAGGTTAAGAAAAACAATGTTCTTATAGCTGTGGTTCTGGAACACAAACAGAACCCAGCCAAATTGAAGGAGTTCACCTATAAGCTGAAAATGAAAGGGTCAATGCAAGCGGATCCAGTGAATCACCATATTTGAATATTATGGAATAAGGATATTTTGGTGGAACTGGTGTAGGCAGGAGAACAGTTCATTACGACGAGGGTGATAAAGGGCTCATTGACCATTGTGGTTTCCTTTGTTTATGGAAGCTACGATGATGGTAGAAGGGAAGTATTGTGGAAGAATCTAAGTGAGTTTGATCCAGAAGACTCTCCTTGGATCGTTGGTGGTGATTTTAACATCATCTCAGAGCCAACATAGAAAAAATGTCGGGGTGCGTTCTCTCAACAGGCAAGTATGGACTTTGCTCAGTTCATGGAAAGCAAGGGGATTATGGATATGGGCTATGTTGGTGATCATTTAACTTGGTGTAACAACCAAAGAGGGAGAAGATGCTGTTGGAGCCGGATTGACAGATGCCTCACCAACTTAAATGCCATCTCAATGTTTCTGGATGCCAAGGTATCCCACTTGGTTCGTGGAATCTCCAATCATTCTCCTTTGTTGGTTTCCCTGCTCCCCTGCCAAGATTTTCATAGAAATTTCAGATTCTATAACCAATGGTCGAGGGAACCAGAGTTCATCCAGATTGTGCGGGATTCTTGGAGGGAACCGATGCAAGGTTATTCTTGGGTGGAGATTCACAAAAAACTAAGGAGGATTAAATAGAGGCTTCAAGCGTGGACAGTCGATTGCCCTCGCAGTGATTAAGAGATGGAAGATCTTAAAATTGACATTGATCTCCTTGAAAGCAACCTGGAGAACAACTAGAATGATAACAACTTCGAGAATCTTGCAGTCAAGAGGAAGAAACTATTGGATATGATCCTAAGATAGAAACGAATGGCCTGGTAGGAAGCAAGAAAAAGATGGTTACATGAAGGGGATTAGAACACGGCTTACTTCCATGCTAGTATTAGGGAGAAAAGACAACCTATCAAACCAAATATTATGCTTGAATATGGATCCTATACTGATGATAGAGTTGTGGTCGGTAATATGGAATACTCCTTTATTAAAGATCTTCTTGAAGGTCTCAACTCAACGATGGACAACGGGTACCTGAGCAGCGATGCTAATATCTGGGATGTCATCCCCACCGGAGTTTCCTCTGATTAAAATGCTATCTTGGAAGAGGTCCCAGAGGAACCCGAGATCCTCATGGCTATGATGAACCTTGACCCTGACAGTGCACCAGAACCTGACATTTTCCCTAGTTCGCTTTACAGTTCTTTGTGGGAGGTGGATAAGGTTGACATTGTGGCTGTGGTTCATGATTTATTTCGAGGAGGAATTATCCCCTGAGTTGCAAGCGCCATAATAGTGGTGCTCATTCTGAAGGTGAAGGATCCCTCCTCCCTTCTCCACTATTGCCCGGTGATTATGTGAAACTTCCCCTACAAGATCCTTGTAAGTGTCATCAACTCGAGGATGGCCACACATCTCCCCAAGTGGACCTCCATGGAGCAACATGGATTCGTGAGGGGTCGCTCCATACCTGGCCATCAATACTGACATCTCAAGTCACAATACATTTTGGTAACTCCGGGATGCACTGCCCAAGATGAATCATGAAACTCCTGCATCAACTCCTCACTTATATCCCTTGGAACCCACACTCATCCATGGATTTGTAGTACCTCATCATCGCCTATCATCCAACCAGGAGGAGGGTCCTCACTTGCCACCGAATCCCATAGAACTAGGCCTTCTGAATCTGATAGATGTCTCATCCTCACTCTATCCAAGAGGGTAGAAGTCACAGCTAAGGATGAAAGATATT
Source organism: Viscum album (assembly GCA_963277665.1). NCBI lineage: Eukaryota > Viridiplantae > Streptophyta > Magnoliopsida > Santalales > Viscaceae > Viscum > Viscum album. The sequence continues at coordinate 1,991,399,692 of OY728141.1, forward strand.
CTCTCCCATGACTATCATGCACCTCCAAATGCATCTCAATGAATTAATCCATAAGCTGCCACTCACCACTGGCCTCCTGCACTGCCTGAATCTGAGTCCTCCTACTCAGTGCATCAACAACTGTGTTACCTTTCTCAGGTGTATAAGAAAGATCAAAGTTGAAGGAATGAAGGTATTCAACCCACCTTCGATGTCTAAAATTCAGGTCACGCTGGGTAAAGATATATTTGAGACTTTTGTGGTCCATAAACACCACAAAATGTTCTCCCAATAGATAATGTTTCCAACAGCGTAACGCATGAACAACTGCGCCCAACTCGAGATCATGCATCGGGTAATTCCTCTCATGTGGCCTCAACTACCGAGACCCGTACACAATAACTCGATTTCACTACATCAACACTGCTCCCAGCCCAATACCTGATGCATCACAGTAAACTATATAGCTATTCCCTTGATCTGAAAGTATCAGGACTGGTGCTGATGTAAACCTTTCCTTCAGCTCCTAAAAGTATTTCTTGCATGTTTTTGACCAAATGAACTTTGTACCCTTCTTAGTCAAACCCGTCAATGACGCTGCTAAGTGGGAGAAGTCCTGAATTAAGCGCCTGCAGTAACCAGCCAACCCCAAGAAACTTTGTATCTCAAACATGTTCTTAGGATGCTCTCAAGAAACTACTACTCTCACTTTCTTTGGGTCTACTGCAATTCCTGCCTCTAAGATAACATGACCTAGGAAGTGAATCTGGTCCATCCAAAAGTGGCACTTAGAGAGCTTAGTATATAACTGATGATCTCTTAGTGTACTCAATACGATCTCAAGATGGGTGGCATGGTCATGTCGAGTATGAGAGTACACCAAGATATCTTCCAAGAAAACTACCACAAATGAATCCAGATAAGGGTGGAACACACGATTCATCAGATCCATGAAAACTGCTGGTGTGTTCGTGAGTTCGAATGGCATGACCAAGTACTCATATAGACCATATCTTCTCTGAAAAGCTGTAAGAGGTATGTATGATGGTCTAACGTGTAATTGATGATATACTAATCTCAATTAAATCTTCAAGAACACTCATGCTCCTCGAAGTTGATAAAAAAGATCATCAATACTTGGTAAGGGATATCGGTTCTTAATTGTAAACTGGATTAGATTCTGATAATCTATGCAGAGTCTGAGGGTACCATCCACCTTCTTCGCAAAAAGGACCGGCAAACCCCAAGGAGAAGTATAGGGTCAGATAAAACCCTTTTCCTGCAACTCCTCTAACTGATTTTTGAGCTCCTTCAACTCTAGTGTATCCATCCTATAAGGAGGAATGGACACCGGTGCCTCTACTGGCACAAGATCAATAGATAAATGCTCCTCTCGCTCTGGAGGTAGACCTGAAAAGTTATTTGGGAAGACATCCCTAAAATGATAAAACACTGGAGGGAAATACTTTTGACAAGTTCCCTGTTCATCCAGATATAAACTCATAATCTGGAATGTCACTCCACATCACCCACGATGCTCGGGTCCAGCTCGACTCGCCTAAACATCCCATTCACCCATGTATAGAAACTCTCTGCCCACTTGTGGTGTAAAACTCACCCTGTGATGAGATAAATCTACAAAGGCTCGAAAGGGTACCAACCAATCCATCTTGAGGATGACATCATAGCTCGTCATCTCTAAGACATAGAGGTCCCATAGAAAGTGACACCCACCAACCTCAAGGGGGAACTCCATACACTGAGGCACACCTGCCGTTATAGTTCCCAATGGAGTGTATAACATCATAACATCAGAACAAGAAGAAACAAAGAGCCCAAGGATCTCCACAACGGGCATAGATATAAAGCTATGTGTAGCACCAGTATCGAAAAGTACTAAAGATAAAATAGAAGCAACCAGAATAGTACCTATGATAGTGGAAGGTCTGGGATTCTTCTCCTGTTGGGTCTGTTGAACTGCATATGCCTGCCCAGTGTCGTGGCCCTGTGACAAAGCTTGGATACCTTGAGCTGACCCGCCCTGCTATCTCTAAGATCCTGGTGTCTGGCTACCACGACCACGACCACAACCCCGACCTGAACATTCTGACATATTCAAATTCCTTGACTGGTAAGAATCTATTAGCCCTGCCCCTGCATGCGGAGTCTGCATAGAACCCCTCTCACTAGTCACTAGTGAAAACACCCTGAAAAAATGCTGGATATAACCCATCTTGTCGCAAGCTTGACACTCCACCGGGTCACGTGGACACTGAGGTCTCTTGTGCCCCTCTTTACCACACTGGTAGAATATTACCTGGCCACCTGAAGAATTATTCTGGATAGTACTTCCACCGTGAGAGAAATCCATCTACCTCTTCCTCTTACCAGTAGAAATAGTACCAAAGACTAGTGCCAAACAGCCCTGGTTCACACCACTAGCTTCCTTCAGGTTTTGCTCAGTAATTAGTGCCTGGTTCACAATAGCATGCACTGTAGGAAACCTGAAAAAATTTAATAGTGCTCATATGTCATATCGAAGACCATACTCAAAGCATATAGCTCTCAACATCTCATCACCCACTAGATAGGTGAAAAATGCCATAGCTCGGTGAAGCGGGCAAAATAATCCATCACTGACACGGCGCCCTGCTGCAGATTCACGAACTCTCGAGCTCGATCTACCCTTAGTGTCTCTAGAAAGAAAAATTCATAGAAGAATTCCTGAAAATCTTCCCATGACATATCTCAGTGATGCTCAGTCTGGGTGGTACCATCCCACCATCTCTTGGCGGAATCACTCAGCATGTAAGTAGTGAGCTTGACCCTCCTCCCCGAAGGCGTCTTCAGATGTTTGAAGATCATCTGCATCGAATCTAGACATGACTCCGCAGCCTGTGGTCTGACATCCCCTGAAAACATAGGTGGATGCTGCGGCTGGAATATATGTGTTAGCTCTGCCATAGATATGGCAACCATCAGTGCTCCCTAAAATATCTGCATAAACCGCATGAAGCCTTCACAGAACTTTTCATCCATGCTTGCGTCTGGTATAACGGCTGGCACCACATATGGTACTGCTGGAGGATCCACCGGTAGCCCATGGCCTACCATCTCTGGAGTATAATCGTTGCCGCTCTCTTGGAAAAAAACTGGTGGTCGTCTTGGCGGTATGACTCTACAGGGTCAAATACATGCCTTATTTTAAGATCATCATGGTCTAAGAACTAGAAACATATGAAGGGAATAGGGAAAATAAAACATTTAAGTTTTACAAAACATGACTACACGATGTGTATAAAGTCTAAATGGCGTGTACCCTTAATACCCTTACATGGTCGTGTTCTGATGCTGGCTTGGGCATGTCTCAACCTTAGGTACATAGCGTGCTACACCTGTACACGGCACATGCACCACTCCATCTTCCCAGCCAGACGACCAAGTCTACACGGTCTCTCACTGGTCAAGACTACACGCAGTGTCCCAAAGGTACACGGCGTGTCCTAGACAAGCTTCACTGACCCATATTGTTCGTGACATGGCCGGATACACGGCTCAAACTACACGGCGTGTTCCATATGGACACAACATGTACTAGAAGAGGTAACATCGACCCGTGTTGTTAGTGACACGGCTGGATCCCCAGATTAAATGACACGACTTGTTCAACATTTACACAGTGTGTTCAAACATAGTTTCCTCCATCCGTGTTGTTAGTTACACGGCAGACACAGGGTCAACACGACATGGTGTGTACTACCAGTACATGGAGCGTGCCCTCAAGAGTTTCTCTATCCCGTGTTTCTGCCTACATGTCCTATGACATGGTTAGCTACTACACGCCGTGTACTTACGGTACACGACGTGTACTTAAAAAGTTTTCATTTCTCCCTGAACAGAAGAGTACATGGAGTGTAGTCAAAACTACATGGCATGTATTTTGGGTTCTTCTGGACAGTAAGCCTTAGAAACTACTCAAGAGCCCAGAAAAACACTGAAACCAACACCTAAGTTCTAAATTCCAATCCATGAGCACCCATACTCCCTGCTAATCAAAGCTTGGCCTCTTATACATGTTATAAACAAGGTACACAAGTCGATGATCCACCAAATTCCAGTTAATGAGGGCCCATACTCCCCAAGAAGTAAAGTTTGGCATTCATTTACTAACCTTACATAACAATACCCTATCAAATAGAAGGTATTTTATCAAAGCATCTATCACTACATCATGCTTCGTCTAGCACAACATCTATCAGAACAACATGAAGTTTCTAATTCACCTACATGGCATGGAAACTATGCATGGCATGTGATTCTAACATGTATCTAAATGATGCATGGATGCAATACCCTGATCTCATCAGGTTGAAACTAAATAGAATCCAAGTATAAAAAATATAAACAGCACACCACAAGTGTGTCACCCAATGGTGAAATCAAATCAACTGTAATAATCATCAACAGAAAATCACAATTTAACTCAAGGAAATCCGGACTTTACCTATACATGGGGTAGTTACTCGCAGGCACAGTTTATTTCTGAATCCATTAACAATCTAACTCTTTCCATCGTTGGCAAATAATAAAATAACTCATAGAAAAAAAACTGCCTCTGATACCACTTTGTAATGTCCCAGATCCAGGTGCCACACAACGGGTGCCATGAATCCGGTTGGTCACATGACCTCAAGTGCATTTTCCCAAACGCCAGAGGCTACCGACTAGCAGTGAGGGCCTAGGTCTGATAGTGGGGAAACTATGTCCTTCTTTATCAAAGTGTAGCACAGCAGATAAAATACAAACATACCAAAAGCGGAAGTAGTAATCAATACCAAGTTAAATGGACACCAGAACAGAAGTAAAAGATGACAACAATCATATATATATGATGATGAAAAATGTCCCTAATTCTAAGAAAGAATCCAAAACATAATACACTGCCATAAAATACAATACAGTACAAGTTACAAGTAGAACAACAAAATCAAAACAGTATGCAGGAACGCAGCAGAATCACGAGCCTAAGCTCGGTCCCATGCTCTCCTACTCCTCTACAACAATCAGGTACCTGTATAGGGTCCCTTTCCCTTATCAACACCTACAGAAATATAATCTGTTTGGGCCCAAAACATGACCTAAACAGGGTGCGGGAAATAAATCCCAGTAGACAACCACCAAAGGCCCGTGCCCAACTGTCAGTGAAAATGTGCAACAATAGTGTGCAATAATAAAATGCAGTAAACTAGTATTTACTCAAAAGTAACTATCACTACCAGTTTCATTGCCATTTTAATATTAATTTAACAATGCCAAGACTGTGCTTTAGCTTGGAAGGTATAACCAAAGAAAATCACAAGAGTGAATATTCTAAATAACTATGTCCTCAGACATGCAAACCCTTACCCTCAAGTAAATAGAATCAAAACCCTCAGGTGATTTCCCTTCAGGCATAATGAATATTTCCCTCAGGCATATGAGATATTTCCCTCAGTCACAGAAGCTACTGGCCACAGGCATAAGAAAAGTTTCCCTCAGGCTAAACGAAACACTTCCCTCAAGCTAAGAAAACACTGCCCTCAGGCACAAGTAACAGGGTGATCCCAACACATAAGCAATCAGTTTATATAAAGTTTCTATCAAGAAAACCCAAAACATTTTATAGTCACGGTATACCCTTAGGTATCCTGTCCAAACGGCTAAACAGAGGAACACACCCACGGGGTGGCCCGAGATCAATGCAAAGCCCCCAAATAGTAGTTTATAATTATACATTTAGATTACCTATACATTTCTAGGTATCCTTTCAATCAAGGCCTCAGCCATACGATACCCCCAAACATGGTTTCGTAGAACAACTATAGACAAATTCAACTCAACAGTTGGAAATAAACACTAGACCACCTACCTTGATCTCCACTGATCGATATTCATGAATAACGCCTCCCAAATCATCTGTGAATGACGTAGATCTAGGATAAACGTTCACCCATTCAAAAACAAATAACTTACCCTTAGAATATAATTGGAAAGAAACACACAAGGAGAGGGAAGGGATTACTCACGCGGTCCAAACATGATTGTCGACGAAGGAATTAGAGTCCCGATGTTCGGTCGGGAGCTCTTCCAAGGTCCTACCTTCTCTCCCGCGGCCTCCCGGAGTTCTAAGCTTTTTTTGTTGAAAGAGGAGGCTACTACCGGTTTATAACAAAAAAAGACAACTACATAGCATGTACTTTCCATTTTTTAACTGTTCCTCTGGGGGCTACCTTTCACCTCCACACAGTTCATCAGCTGACTTAGTTACACAACATGTATTTCTAAGTACACGACATATACTATCGTTCCATTGGAGGCTACTCGCACCACATTACTGTTCACCTGCGGACTGATTACACGACGTGTATATACTAAGTACACGGCTTGTAGTCAATTTTTACACCCTTCATCGCCGACAGGCCTACATGCCTTGTGTACTTATCCCACATGGACAAAGTACATGGTGTGTGGAAAAGTACACGATGTGTACCCAAAAATTTTGGGATTTTACCCCATTTTTCTTATTTTCTCAAAAACACTTAAGGAAAAAGGAAAAGAAGAAACCCGTACCTCAATAATAAGAATCAGGTTCTTACAAAAATATTATGATTTTGAATCCCATTGAACAATCTTACTCATAAGGTAGTCATGTTTATCTAGACTAATGAATGTGAAGAAATCTTTATAGATATGAAGAAGAGGATGATAATTTCACCTATGAACACATTACCCACAAGTTTGGAAGGATCTATGATCTAAAATGATGTTTACAAATATTTCTTGGGTTTTTTACTCATTCAAGATAAAGAAGTGATAACCTATTCTTCCCACAATTAATGATCCATTAATAGAAATAACCAACACATGATCCAGAATTGGCAGCAGTGGTCTTCATGTTGAAGAAATGGTGACATTACCTCTATAGGGATAAGTGTGATATATTTATAGATTATAATATCCTTAAGTATATATTCACACAAAAACAGATCAATGTGTTCCAATGAAGGTTATTAGATCTGATTAAGGATTATGTTTTTTTAATCCATTACCATCCTAAGAAGGTGAACAAAGTGGAAAATTATCTGAGTAGAAAGGATCTTGTAACCCTATCCATGATGAGAATTTCATGGGATAAAAACTTCTTGGAAAATAAGAGGACATACATGGGAATAATAAAAGGATATTAATCATACATTTCTCAAATAACTACTGAACCATCTATTATTTAAAGGATCAATGAATTCCAAAAATATGATGAGTTTCTACAGAGGAAGGTAGTGAAAATTATAGAGTTCAACTTTGTTGAAGATAGAGTTATAAGGTTTGGAACCTGGATATGTTTCCATGAAAAACTAGATCTAAATAGGGAACATATAAATGATGTTCATAGGTCAACCATCTCTATTTATCTAAGAATTACTATGATTTATAGATATTTGAATAAAAACATCCAGTGGGATAACAAGAAGAGGGAAATTGTAGAGTTTATATCTTGATTCTTTGTATAATAAAAGGTCAATGAATAATGAATGAAGTATAACTATCTGATGAAACCATTTCATATACCAGTATAGAAATGGAAAAAAATAACCACTAATTTCATCATAGGACTTCCTAAAACACCTAAAGGAAATGAGTATATTAGGGTGGTAGTCAATCAACTTACAAAGTCGTCACATTTAACTTCTATCTAGAAATATTACCCCATTGACTAACTCATCATGATATATATAAGGGAAGTGGTAAGAATTCATGGATTTACACTTTTTTATTGTATAATATTCTAATATGAGGATTACATTGAGGTTCTGGAGAAGCCTTCAATAAGAATTGGATATTGAAATGTGCTTCAACAAAACTTATCACCCTCTAACAAGTGGTGAGTCTGAAATAACCATTAAATCTATGGAGGAAATATTGATATAATGTTCAATGTATTTACAACGATTCTTGGATAAACCCTTTCCCCTAATGGAGTTCTCATATAAAAATAGTTTCAATTCTAGCATTCAAATGGCACCTTATGAGGATATTCATGGGAAGAGGTGTCAGAATCCGACATTCTAGAATGAAGTTGGTTAACGAAATATGATGAGACCTAATCTTATCTAAGAGATGATAGAGAATATTTAAACCATTTAGTATCATATAAAATCTACACAAAGTTGATAGAATATCTATATATACATTCTTCAATGAGACCAAGAGTTTTAGGTCAAAGATAAAGTGTTACTTAATATATAATTATGTAAGAAAGTCATGAGATTTGGGAAGATGTGAAAGATTAGCCCTAAATACATCGCCCCTTTGAGATCCTTGATCACATCGGAGTGGTGGATTATTTACTAGCACTACCACCTAACCTATCTCAAATATATGATGTGTTCTATGTATCCCCCATGATTAATTACATACTAGAACACTCACATGTACTGGATATATAGGTGTTACCATTGCATAATGATCTTTCATATGAGGAGAAGATGATGAATATCATAGATGATAGAGTCTAAGTTCCAGAAAACAAGAAAACTCACCCAATCAAAGTGTTATAGTGGATTAATATGTTTGAGGAAGTGACATTGGAACTTGATGAGGAGGTGAAATAGAAAAACCCTCATCTATTTTAGTTTTTGAAATAAAAATTTCTAGGGAAAAATTCTAAAGGGGGAAATAATGTAACGATAATAACTTCAATAAATGAAATTACCTTTTTGGATGAATAAATTTATTATTAAGTAATGCATCTATAGAAAAAACATGTAGTGATTTGGTTATTTTGGAGCATTATAAGTTATATAATGTCATATTTAAGACCATTAAGTGTCATAATCATTATATATTGACTATTAAAATTAATAAATATTTAGGGTTATGATAAATTCCAATTGACACAGAAGGAAGGATCGTTGGCCTCGACCAGTACGATTGTACCATATTAATACCATTTATCAGAGATTTTGAGGAAGATAGAATTTTTGGGATTTTCCATTGACGAAGACCAAGCCATGAATAATAACTGAATAATGATTGAAATTGTTTATGGGAGAAGTTTAGTCTCATCAATATCACAACCCAAACCATGTTCGTTGAACCACCCCCTAAAAATATCACCATCACACAACTTACCCTTATAGAATTCACTGGTAATATAAAAGTATATGTATCTAGACACTAACAATATGAATTTATATATTTTTCTTTTTTAAAAACAATTATTATATTTATCCCTTTCTAATATTAATTCTTAAATGATTAGATAATGAGCTTAATAAAAATTATATTTTAATATGAAAAACTCGAGTTTTATTTTTGGGAAATATATAGTTTCAATCAAGACGTTCCTTTAAATTAATTCATGAATTTATTAAATAAATGATATATTAATAAAATATTATTATTAAAAAATATTAATAAAAATATTTTATATTATAATTTTATGAATTCAAAAATGATTTTTATAAGGGCCAGAGAACTGTTATTGTAAAAAAACTAGTATTTTTTAGTAAATGAATATTTTTGATTTAAAAATATAAATTTTAATATTTTTAGATTTATTTTAATATATTCAATATTATTCTTGAAATCAGTATGTTTAAATTATTCAATGGTGAATGTTTTATAAATTTATAGGGTAGTCAATTTTTTGGGTAAAAATTAAGTACGGTATAAATATATAGTATATACAATGACATCATAATGACCCAAAAGTGATGTAATATATTCCATAAAGGGTATCCATAAAAAAATATATTTTCCATTTAATATTTTTTTGGTTAATTGATTAATTTTATAAACCCTTAATGAATCATCCAAAACATATATTATATTTTAAGGTTTTAAAATAAATTCTTTATAAACATGACTCACTTACACAACACCAAGGGTATTATTTTATTGTGTTCAGTTCATAGACTTATAAATTAATGAAAACACTACTCTTTGGTAGAAACCATGGGAAAAATCAGGGTAAGGTTTGTGGTTTGGATTCCATTATCATATAGAGTCCAAAACCTGTGTTTAGAAATTATTAAAGAACTCTCCTCTCTTTTAAAATATCAAGCCACCCAACCTATCAATCCTATTTACTAAAAACTATTTGAGAAATAAATTAATCTACCTTTTCCTCTCTATATCCCACCAACGATTCCCCCATGCTCTTAAGAAGATTCACCCAAGCTTTTAGATGCACCCTTTCAAGTTAAGGGATCCTCTCCTTCTTCTCTTTATTCAAGAACCTTCTTTATGTCATGCCTATTGATTTCAAAATTTTCAAGTTGGGATATGTTTTTGAACATCCATATTAATATCCTTATGATTCCCAATTAATGAGATACCTCTTTCTCTCTCATTCATAATTTTAATAAACCTTTTTGTACACATGTTATACTACTGAAATTTCCCAGTGATTTTCCATGCCAAACATTTATGTAGTGAATAACCATATCTATTTCCACTCAAGGGTATTCAATTAGTTACAACTATCCTAAATTTATTGGGAATTTAAATTTATGTTACATACACTCCTTAATAACAAGGTTAAAATTGATGAAATACAACATTATTTTGTATAATCTATGTGGTACACTTATGAATGTACATGATATGAAAGTGACAGGTGGGCCCAAAATTATATAACCCTCCAATGAATTGGGTATTATTTTTAACTCATAATATTCTATGTATGGTGAACATAAGTTTATCCTAACTACACTATGTTTTTATGTCTTGGCATTTATCCTTGACTTATGCTTATAATTTCGTGTTATATGTTGTTTCCACATTCACATATTTCCTTTCTATAATCATGTTATATCATGTCTCATTGTTAAAGATTATGATTCTCACCCATTTTATGTTACCTTGATATGCTTCTTGTCTAACATGTACTTATTTAATTTATTCTATGATTTATTTATTCCCTTACTGGTATTTATAGGTCACCCCTTTCTTATGTACAACCACTAGTTTTGCAATGGAGTTTTATAAGAATGATGGAATTTTAAGAGCATGTTAACAAATATTTAAATAATTTCATTATATTTATATTGAAATTTGTTATGATATATACCTAATATTCCAAATACACAAGGCTTCATGATATTTTTGGGTTTTATTATATGTAACCTTATGTAATAAATCATGAAATAAAGTTTATTAAAGATATGTGTATTCATAATATATCCTTACTATAATCCCAACTTGGATGGCCTACCAAACTGATACTATATGTAATATCTCACCCCTCACCCATTGAATTGGAAAAAGGTGGAGGTGCTACTAACCTTATGTGACATTCCCTAGACACTAAAGGCTAATAATAAATGCCAAGGGTTAAATGTAAAGTTACAAGGGGGATATTTACCCTATATATGCACACTCACTAATGTGACAAGATAAATAGAAATAAATAAACCAAGGGAACCTCTAAAAATGATGGATTCACCAACCCAACTGTAATAAATATGAAAAATACAATAAATAATGATGAAACAAATACCAACATTAGAGTAACAAATGAACGAAGTAAAATATAATAATAAAACACTACAATAGTAAAAGAACTTAGAACAACTCTAGACCATGGCATGAACACTCCAAGATCCTCCTTTGGAAACCCAAACAGTGAAATTATGGAGCTCCACTAGTGATGTAAGAAACTATACCTTTCTTATAACATGAAAAAAAACATCTATATACACACCAAAGTGAAAATATATGGTTAGAGTAATCATACCTAGTAAGAAACCCCCAATAAATTTTTCCCACATACTACTAAGACCAAAAATAAGTTAGGTCATAGGAGTATAAAACATGTAGGGAGAATAAAAAGTAGATAAAGTCATTTAAAAAAATATGATATAATAGATGAATAGGTATTCCAAAATAGTTTAACAAAAAATAAGTTCCCCTTTTAGGATGCATAAACAACACATAAATTCTACTTTGGAATAAAAATCCAAGTTCACAAACACACACACAACCATGCATGGCCAATGACATCCCTATACTCATGAGTAGTGATATATCCTATATAAGAGTTAGTTTCCTAGAACCAATTGGTTGTATTTTGATAACATGGATATTTAATGTATTCAAATATTAAGTATTTTATTACATATTGTTCATTATTCTGCATGACTATAATGTAATAATGTTCTAGAGTATTTGTTGCATTGATAAGGTCATGGGAGTTCCCCACTATGATGAGAACCTTGAAATTCTATAAAAATATTCTTAAATATAGTTCTATGGTTAGATAACATACTATAATGGGAAACATAGAATGCAGACCATCAGGTGTGATTACTCGTAAGCATATGAGACTTCCTCTCAGGAAGTTCTCACTTGGTAATATCCAAGACAGGAGATTATGAGAACAGACCTGCCAGTAGGAATTCTACATGTTTTGGTGTCATCATATATTTCTATCTATGAGCATGTGTAATGTTCCTTATACTTTAATATTACCATTAATAAATGTCATGACTCGCACACTTTTATTTACTAATTAAAACAGTAATGCAGACAGTTGGAGAGAAGTAGAGTATGTTGGGTGCGTCACGAGTGACATGTTATTAATGGATAAGTCAAGAAAGGATTTTTACCTTCCATTTATGGAAGTTTATATCTCATCCCTTTGATTGAAATAGAATCATCGCATGAAATTTCATATCCATGGTGTAATGATGAGTTTATTTCAGATAGTCAAATAATGATGCATCAAGCATAAAAGTTGATGACACTATCATGAAACCTTCTTGATGAGATATTGATATAAAGGTATTATATTACACAGTGAGATTTCATTTGTGGATTTCATTATTGTGACTTTAAGTTATTTCTCTTGGGTGCCTTGACCCATTTCTAGATTGTACTCTTGGACTTTAGGAAAGCCTACATAATGCCAACAAGAAAGAATCCTAGAGGGTCACACACTAAGTGTTTCTAGTGGGCTCGGTTAAATTATATTTCAATTTAATTAATAAATATTATTCTTAAGACAATGGAATAATTTTATTCAAGTTAAAATGACTTCATAAATTAAATAAATATTTATTCACCAGATGATGGGTAAAATATATTTATTTATTTTATTGAACGTTTAATAAATATTTATTTACTAGTTTTTAAATAAAATATTTATTTAATAGAATAATTTATTTATTTATTTTTTTGGGTGTTCAATAAAAGGAAGTAGAGTTTGAGAGGACCAAGGCTGGTCTGGTAGTAAAATAATTATTTTCAAGATGATAAATAATTATTTAACTAGTTGACACAAATTAAAATAACACTACTATTATTTTTTGACGCGTAATTTTATTTATAATTCCATTTTGCACAAGTTGGCACACCATAAATAATGAAATAGTATTATTATTAATATCATGTGTTTTCTCTAAGGTTATGAATGTATTTTATTGCTGTAACTAAAGCCCCATGTCAATAAATAGACACATATGTGTATTGTTCCATGTACCGAACCACACACCTGGTGAATTGAGAATTGTTGAGCTAAACAATTTCTCTCTCAAATTCTCTTCCCACCACTCTCAAGAACAAGATACATTATTCAAAGATGAATAACAAGCGATCAAGAAAGACTGACACAAGACACTTTCTTTGCCATGCTAGCACCCTGAGAACAAGAAGTGTTGATTGGAGGCCATCAGAGCACGTGTGGATCCCCGCTAGAGGGATTCTAGTTTGGATCTTTGAAAGCACAATGAGATAATACAGAATGGTCATTACGGATGATCAAAATCATCAATAAGGAAAATAACAAAGATCCAAGTATTATTTTATTTATGAAATTAATTAAATTAATTATAAACATGATGTGCAAGATCCTCTCTAAAGGTTTCAGGATTCTTCCTTATTTATCTAAATCTATGATTCTATTCCATGGAGACTGGAGTTTATCATCATATTGATCCTAAAATAATCATTTATCATGGTAAAAATAAAAGTTGAGTGTCATCAAAAACATGCTTCCACTATGCCCGGAACCTTGAAGTGGTATCAGAGCAGTTACATCATAGTTTATAATTATTTAAATATTTTTTTGATGATTTACGCATTTAATAATTTAGTTGTTTCAATTCATGTTAATCGTTCTTAAAATATTAATCTCAATATCTGTTCCTCCTATTTCATTTCTCATTCATCTTACATAAACAATCTTTTATTTTAATTTTTATTAAAATAAAATAGAGGATCTCATCCGAAGGTGCCCAAGGTTCATGGTCGTACAACACCAGAGTATACGCTGTGTAGCCAAGGTTCAATGCACCAGATCTGGTCTGCCAAACCAAGCTGTGTCATTGGATTTTTTATAAGTCTTAATGACTTCGTGTGTTGACTAGGAATAGGTGGAACATGGTTTCCGAATTACACATCATGTGGCCAACTGAACACGACATGTAGTCCCTTCAGGTTTGGGTTGGACCGTGTACCCCGTACACGACTTTCCCGGCTGAAGACCATGTAATGAGAAACTACACGGCATGTGGCCCACTAGAAACACCATGTACAGTGAAGATTTATGAATTACACTCACACGTTGTTTCCCTAGGCATGTACTTTGGATAGATGGTAAAAAATAGTACATTTCGTGTAGTTGGAACTATATGCCGTGTACTCATCCAAATTACGATGATTTATTAAAATTTATTATTATATTATACAAACCCTTCATACGTGTAACATCATGAGGGCATAAAGCTAAGGCGCAAAACATGATATGTGTTATATATATGTGTGTTTAATTTAACAACTACATAATGTTCATTTATAATCATTGAGTAGTTATGAATAGGAATTCACCGGGTTTCCTCCAAGGTACAAATTACGTACAAAGATAATTTTAAATGAATTTATTTTTTTTAAAATTATGATGGATGAGAATCTCAAAGAAATTCAGAAAAGGGTTTAAGATAAAAGGATTGATTAATTAAAGGTGATAATTAATAGATTCGAGAATGATTTATCTTAAACAAGAACGATTAAGGAATTGAATGATAGTTTTATTTATGCATAAATATAGTTTCATGTATGGATAATCATGATATAGACCAAGACCATTGTATGTGGATGGTTTTTTTAATTTATTTATTTAAATTAAATTTTTTGGCATGCGAGCCTTCTTGTCATTAATATGTAGGGCATGTGCGCCAAAGGTTTCTTTTATGTAAAACCCATTTTACCCCTCACCTGCATGTGAGTTAAAAAATGAATATATAATGGATGAAACTCCCAAGATAGTGGAGGAGGTTCAAGCTGGAGCTGATACAAAACCAATATTAGGAGATACATAGGTGGATAGGTGGAAAGCTTTAAACACAAACCCAAAAGGTTCAAGATGTTTCTCTCCTAGGACAGGATTAGTTTATCAACCACTAGATAAACTAACCATTATAAACGATTCTAATCATGCATTTTACTTTATTTTATTTCTTTAATTTTCATGGTTTATCATTATTGTCATGTTTTCATGATCACATAATTAATGAATTAAACAAGAATGAAAGATGGAACTAAAATAAACCAGACTTATGCATAAATATTATCAAGACATGGTTAATCACTTAAGTAAGTTCCACTTAATATTAACAAGACTATGATAATGATAATAATAAATTCATGCATAAGAGATAAAAATCCCTCAAATAAAATATTAAGTCAGACCAAGCCTTACATTACTTGATTAAGGGAAACTCTCAATAAAACTATGTGTATAACCAACCCTTGTTGGGACACTTAATTTTATAAAGGAAACCCTTATGAAAGATTTTAGGTTGACTTAAACATATTACATCAAGATTAGTAACCCTTTCTAGACTTGGTTTAATAATGGAGGCAAGAGTTGAGGAAATCCAAATTCATGATTTCCGGATTGGGGAGTCCACTCAACGGGTCAAGGAGATGTAAACCCATAGTTGGTAAAGACTTACCTACCTAAATACCTTCTAATAGGTCAACCAACCCTTGTTGGGGTTATTAAAAGGGGAATATAGATCCTTACCACTATAATGTGATGGCAACTAGACATTCTGAGTTCAATGGTGAGGGTCATTGGGACTTGATAAAATAGTGGGAGACTTAATAAAATTTATTATTTCTCATAAAATGTAATCAATAAAGTACTAATGATCTGAACTTTTAATTTTAGAATAAAAATGAAAATCTCATCAACCACACTATCCATGCAATATATTCTGGATAAAGACAACATCCTCACTGGCAGTAACTTACAGAAATGGTTTAGATGCCTTCGGGTTATCCTACGCCATGAATGGAAGTCGTACATGCTGCAGTCAGCATTACCTAATTCGCTTTCCAAAGAGGCGAGTGAAGAGGATTTCTTGGTCTATGAGAAACAAATGAATGGCATGGTTGACTTTCAATGTTTGATACTATCATCAATGTCTAGTGAGCTCATGAATTATCATGAAAACATAGATTCTTATAGCATGCTTGAGCACCTCCTTGGTATTTACCAAGAGAGATCAAGACATGAAAGGTTTGAGATCTCTAAGGTACTCTTTCAGAGTAAGCTTGTAGAAGGTTCCCTAGATGGGCCTCGTGTAGTCAAGATCATTGGCTACATTGAGCTGCTGAAGGTTCTAGGGTTTAAACTCCCCAAATAACTAGGCAACGATCTCATTATTGCATCACTCCCTCAGAGCTTCTCTAACATTGTTGTCAATTTCAATATGAACAAACTTGAGAAGTCTCTATCTGATCTTCTTATCCTCATTCTCCAAGTGGACAAAGATATGAAGTGTGAAAATCCATCTTTCCTTATGGTGAATAAGAGGAAAGGTAAGGAGAAGAGCTTTAAGACCAAAGCTTCTTCATGACCTTCAAATAAAAGGAAGATCAAAGGGGAGGTAAGGGAACATGAGGATGTTTATTTCACATGTGGCAAGAAGGGTCACTGGAAGAAGAACTGCACACAACATAAGAAGCAAGGGGAAGCTTCAGGTGCATTTGTTATCGAATGAAATCAATCTATTTATACAAAATAGAGTATTATATACAGCTTGTGGTGCTCGCATATGTATCCAAATACAGAAACCAAGTAGATTTAGGAAGATTGACCGAGGGGGGTTGATCTAAGAGTAGCCAATAGAGCCAGACTTGCTGTTGTAGTTGTCAGGGACTACCACCTCATGTTGCCATCTGGGATGATCTTGATGTTAAAGGGTTGTTATTATGTGTCATATATTACTAAAAACATTCTTTATATATCCAGATTAGATAAAAATGGATTTTTTTCAAGTTTGTAAATGAATATTTCTTCTTTTACAAAGATAATATTTGTTTTGGTAGGGCACATTTATACAATGATCGTTACATGTTGAATTACAAAAACCAAGTAATGACAATCGATAAAAAATATACTTAAGATGACTCATACCACACACAACTTTGGAATTATTGGCCTGGTCATGTAAACGAGAAATTCTTGACACAGTTACATCAAGATGGATATTTATATTCTTTCGAACTAAAACCACTTGGCGTATGTCATGCATGTTTACAAGGAAAAATGACCAAAGCCCCATTTAGTGTGAAAGGTGAAAGGTCTATAGAACTTCTTGAATTGGTTCATACTGATGTGTGTGGATCATTTCTAGTTGAAGAAAGGGGAGTGTACTCATAATTGATAACTTTTATTGATTATTTTAGTAAATATGGATATATCTACTTAATGAGGTATAATTTGTATTATTTTGATAAGTTTAAAGAATAAAATAATGAATTTGAGAACCATCTTGGTAAGAATATATAACAACCCATACTTTACATACATCGTTATCACTTCAGAATTGAAGCACATTTATTACAACATATAACAAAACCATGAAAGGACCGTATAGGTATAGTGTCTTTAGAAACTGGGAAACATAAACAACTGGTTCATAAATCATCTACGTTGTCTCCCATTTATTTCATCATATCTAGAGTCCCTTTTTGGAATATCCTACTTAATATCCTTCTTCCTGACCTGGGGAAAAGAAAACATACAAAATGGTGAGCTCAAATTCTTAGTAAGGGCAAACAAAAGAAATATCAATCATATCATATTCATAAGAACATAACATTTTGAAAATCTTAACTTGAAAAAGAGATCTCAATATCATGTCATGGGATAAATAATAGTAATGAAAAGTAATACCAATTAATCATAACTTAAAACATGAAACTTTATGGCATACACACATAATCATAGAAAATCATTTCTTATTAGTCAAGACTCATTTCCAAGACTATCTTAGCAGACAAAGTCCATTTATGAACCTAGTTCACTCCTCATTCCAGTCCTGTATCACTGAACCGGTTTAACTTGCCGTTCCAGCCATGTCTATCTCATGAGATATAAATCTTTACCCAATTCATTGGAGGGAGATATAGGTTACACCCATCTCATAATGAAACCATTCTTATGTGTGCCCCAAAATCATAAATCATACATCATAACATAACCCATGTAATAAAAATGGGATTCTTAAACATCATGCCATCATAACATAATCCATATAAGATAAAAGGACATCATAAAATTAATTCCATCATAAAATAATCAAATAAATATAAACATAGGTATAGAAACATAACCATATATTATCTTATATGGAAAATAATTTTGATAAAACACTTGAACTCCATTATTGAGGAAAATATCCTTTCAATTTTTTTTTCCATTCTTAACATGTCATACAATTTTAATCTAAAAGAATTTGATTAAAAATAAACTTGAGAACTTGTAAAATAATCTTCATGAAAATAATGTTCTATGAAATCATAAAAAAATCCATTCTTTCCGTATAAGTTAAAAAACATTCTTCTCGTACTTTGGCTGGAAAAGTCAAAAAAGTACCTCGTACTAAAAACGACAAAAGATTCCTTTCATATCTTTTACTAAAAACATACCAATGGGTAAAATTGGATTTAAATTTTTTTAGGAGGATAGAAATAATATTACATGTTGACAAAACATGGATTTGGATGATAAATATGCTCTAGTAATTACCGAAGTATAAACAATATCAGATAAAAATTGAGATTGCGAGATTCTCCCTTACATTAGGTCCGATTTTCTTCATAAGTGTCCGAACCTCATGTATAATGATTTAAATAATGTCATTGAATTATTACAGAATCATAATCATTGTTATGATATCATATATGGTCATATTATTAGCTTCTTATTAGTAATATTTCATTGCTACTTGTTATTCGGGTGTTTATTGCTTTTTGTTCTTATGCGTGTTTTGAATAAATTCGTATTATTCTCTTCAGGTTATAGATACCTCATTTACATAATGGTATTATTGTAATATATATCATATTTATTCATTCAATTCATTTATATAATCAGTATGTAATGAATATCATGTAGAACGAGTCGCATCACATCGTGGAGACGGTAGACCGTATGTACGCACGAGCGATGATATCGTTCCCATAATCATGGAATTGTATTGAAGTGTATGTATACTATTTAAAAATCAATATTACTTTACAATAATAATATATAGTTATTATTTACACCATTACACCCATCCAAGTAAGGTAGTGGTGGAAAACAGATTACACCACGGTGTGGAGACGGTATTCCGTACGTACGCACGCGCGGTGATTTCATTTTCCGTAGGATGGATAGAAGGTGAAATATGGTTGTTTCATATTTATAATGACATATCAATATATGATTTATACTGATGTTATTACTTCATAATTAAACAACTAAATAAGAAGAAGTAGAAGAAGAAATAAATTTGAAAGAATTGGTAACGAATATTACCTCTTCTTCGACACGCCTCTTTGAAACCTCCTATTAAGGCACTAATATTGGTCTTTGAAGAAGACTAGAACCTCTAGTATGTTTCTAGGAAAGTGGATAAGATAAATTGGTAGGGGTTGGCCGAGCTTGAATGCTCAAAGTGGTGTGAGGAGGAGAGGGAGGAGGTTCCCTTTTATAAGGGAGGAGAGGGGCACCTTAGGAAAACATAAAATATTATTTTATTATAAAGTCATATTCGGTTTTTAATTGCTTAAAATTGATTTATTTCTAAGATAAGGTGGGGATGGGTCTAAATACTCTCAACCAATGAGTTTTAGACAAGTTTAGGTTACTATTTTAACCTTATCATTTAGATTTAACTCTAAGTTAAATAATTTAACTTTTACCGTGTCTTCTTGTTTTCTTACACTATAAGGTTAATAAAATTACTATAACAAGCCAAACGAACCCCAAGTGGTTAATTATTAATATATATATCCTTATATAAGTCATTTGGCCGAACCTTAGATTTTTAGGAATAAAATAACAATTAATAATATAATATTTGTTTTAAAAACTATTTTTTGTCAATTTTGACACTATTTGGTACTTGATTTTTGTAAAAATCATAAAAACATTATTAGTTCAAAAAAAGTTAATTAAATCAATAATAACATGTCATATTAACCTAAAAAATTCGTTTAATTCATAAAAAGTCTCAAATTACATTTATTTGGGTATTTATAACATCAATTATGTTAATATCTCATTAATAAGATAATTACTGCATCATCATTGTGTCATAAATAAATTAAATTATTTAATGTCTAATTTTTTTAAATAAAATACCATTATGTTGGAAATATTTTTATCTTTATAATGAATATTTATAGTTGAATTTATCTTATGTATAACCCTATATTAAAAATTTGTTAGTTATTAAACTTTGATTTTATCTATTTTAACTCTTCTTTAAATAAAATAATATTAAATGTCCTAATCTAATCCAAGTGGACCTAAATGGTCATATTTTATTCCTAAGGTAGTTTTTGGTCGAATTACACTTATGCAATAGAATTAGTACATGTGTTAGGGTAATAATAATATCATTTTTACCCTTACTTACCCTATTTACTTTTAACCGTGGTAAAAAAAAGTAAAAAGTTACTATTCACCAAAAATTATTTTCATCTCAGTGAACCACATTTTAGTCCTTGATATTAACCGTGTCTCTCATATTTTAGAAATTCCATTCATAGAAGTGGTAAGATTATGTTTTATGTAAATTTGCAAATTCTCCTAGGAGGTGGGTAAAAGACGGTGAAAAGGTCAATAAAATTTTTATACATCTAAAATTATTATAAAATGACTCCAATGAATTAATTTGAACTTATATAGGTATTATGTATCAATTTTAAACTAAAATAAATTTAAATAAAATAAATAATTATTTAAATAAAAAGTTAGTTTTTAAATAGTAACCCAGTGTTTTCACTATTCATCAAAATTTGAAAGTTTGCAGAAAAATACCAAAATTTCACCATAGGCTAATTTCGATATTTCAATTCCAAAAAAGAAGTCCATTTTGAAAGATAAAATTTATAAAATTTCAAAAAGTGGGTATTACTATTCATAACAGCTAGTTTTAATAATTTTTTAATAGCATATCGTTGTTTAGTGAAACTCAGTATTGAGTACAACGCAAGCTATTGAGGAATGTCGCGATTGCATGTAAAGCAAGCCAATCTAGTGTTGTGTGTAGTGAAAGATTCCATAAAAACAAAATATTTCTCATAAAAATCTCGGGTGTTACAGAATATTAAGAAACTTCACTCAGACTGAGGTGGAGAATATCTTAATCAAGACTTCATTGATTACTTATGGGAGTTTGGGATCCTATCCCAACTCACTCATCCATACATGCCCCAGTGGAATGGTGTGAGTGAAAGTAGAAACCGCACCCTGTTGGACAGGGTGAGATCAATGATGAGTCGTGTGAGTCTTCTATTATCCTTTTAGGGATTTGAGTTACAAACAGCGACACACATAATAAACCAAGTACCAAATATATCGATAAATGGTATTCCATATGAGTTCTAGAGTGGAAAGAAATCTATATTATCGAATTTACATGTGTAGGGAAGAAAATAATTAGTTAAGGCCTCTTTAGGGAACAAACTTGCACCCCGAGGCACAAAGTGTACCTTTATTGGATACTCCAAGGAAACAAGTGGATATTACCTATACAACCCCTCAGAAAAAAAGTTTATAGTGGAAAGAAATCCATATTCCTTGAGATAGAGAACATATCCAAAAGAGATAGTGTGAGCAAGATAGACTTCAATGAAGTTGAGGCTCAAGGTACACACGAGTTGGTACAAGAACAAATTCCACAAAGCCCTATGGAAGAAATAACCATTCTAGAGACACAAGAGTTGCGTAGGAGTACAAGAGAGGTTAGAGAACCAAAATAGTATAGTTTTCTAGTTACCGAGGATGATGACTCATTATTAGTTGATAATAATTATCCTCTAACCTACAAGGAAGTAGTAAGTGGCACAGATGTTTCCAAGTGTCAAGAAGCCATGAATTCGGAAATGGATTCCATGTACCAAAACCAAGTCTGGATTTTGGTAGATCCTCCATTTGATATAAATCCTGTTGGTTGCAAATGGGTATTCAAGAAGAAACTAGAAATGGAAGGACAAGTCGGTACCTATAAGGCATGACTGGTTTCAAAAGGGTTCAAACAGCGTCAAGGAATTGACTATGAAGAAACCTTTTCACCAGTTTCAATGACGAAATCCATCATAATTATATTGTCCATTGCTGATTACCATGACTATGAGATTTGGAAAATGGCTATCAAAATAGCCTTCCTTAATGGGAATATTCAGGAAGATGTCTAAATGACACAACCTGAAGGGTTTATGACTCCACAAGATGCCAATAAGGTATGCAAGTTGCAGAAATCCATTTACGGATTAAAGCAAGCATCCAGGTCATGGAATTTTATTTTGATGAAGCCATAAAGAAATTTTCTTTTATCAAGAATGAATGTGAGACTTGTTTCTACAAATGGTTTAGTGGGAGTGCAGTCATTTTCTTAATAGTATATGTTGATGAAATATTACTTATTGTAAACGAGATACCACTCTTAGAGTTTGTTAAGGCATGGTTGAATCAATTCTTCTCCATGAAGGACTTGGGTGAGGCAACATATATTCTTAGGATCAAGATCCATCATGATAGATCCAATAGATTTTTGGGCCTAAGTTAAAGTACATACATTGATAAGATTTTGAAGAGATTCAGTATGGAAAAAATCAAGAGGGAATTTTTTCCAACATCACATGGAATTCATCTTTCCAAGAAAATGTTTCCTCAGACACATGAGGAAAGGAATATAATGACAAGGAATTCATACCCACCAGCAATTGGGTCAGTCATGTATGCCATACTTTGTACTAGGCTGGATGTCGCCTACACATTGAGTGTGGTAGGTAGATATCAAGATGACCCATGTGACCGCCATTGGATGGAATTCAACACTATCCAAAATTATCTGATGCAAACTAAGGATATGTTCCTGGTTTATGGAATAGATGAGGAACTAGTCATATGAGGATATGAAGATGCTAGTTTCCAGACTGATCAAGATGACATGAAGTTGCAAATAGGATATGTCTTCACTTTGAATGGAGGTGCAGTATACTGGAAGAGCTCAAAGTAGAGTGTGGTCGCAGATTCTACAGCAAAGTTTGAGTATATCACATCTTCTGGGTAGCTAAAGAAGCAGTTATGATGTGAAGCCTTGTCCAGGAGCTAGATGTGATACCTATCAGTAAAGATCTCATAACACTGTATTGTGATAATACTGTAGCGGTGGCTTTCAGAAAAGAGCCAAGGTCACATCATCGGACGAAGCACATACTTTGTAAGTATCATCTCTTGAGGGATTTTTCTCAGAGGTGAAGTTGTAGTTAGCAGTATTTCCACAAAAAACAACATGGAAGACCCCTTTATTAAAGCCTTGACTCAGTAGAAACATGATCACCATGTGAGGTCTAGTAGATTGAAAGTTGTAGGCAGTTAGCTCTAGTACAAGTGGTAGTTTTTAATAGTTGGTTTCCTAGAACCAACTGGTTTTACTTCTATTACATGGATATTTAATGTATCCAAATATTAAAAATTTTATTACATATTGTTCATTGTTATGCATGACTATGATGTAATAATGTCCTTGAGTATTTGTATCATTGATAAGGTCTTGGAAGTTCCCTACTATGATGATAACCTTGAAATACTGTAACAATAATCTTAAATATAGTTATATGGTTGGATGAAATGCTATGATGGGAAACATAGAATACAGACTGTTAGGTGTGAGTATTAATAAGAAGATGAGACTTCCTCTCATGAAGTTCTCACTTGGTAATCTCCAAGACAGAAGATTATGAGAATAGACCCGCCAGTAGGAATTCTACATGTTTTAGTGTCATCAGATATTTCTAAATATGATCATGTGTAATGATCCTTAGAATTTAAGATTATCATTAAGATGTGTCACAACTCGCACACTATGATTTACTGACAAAAACCATCACATAGAAAATTGGCGAGAAGTAGGGTACATTGGGTGCGTCACGAGTGGCATGTTATTAATGGATAAGTCAATGAAGGATTTTTCCCTTCCATTTATGGAAGTTAATATCTTTTTCCTTTGATTGAAATAGAACCATTGCATGAAATTATATGGCCATGGTGAAATGATGAGTTTATTTTAGGTAGTTAAAGAACGAAGTATCAAGCATAAAATTTGATGACACTATCATGAAACCAGCTTGATGAGATATTGCGACAAAGGGATTATATTACACAATTAGTGTTCGTATGTGTATGTCATTTTTGAGACTTTAAGTTCTTTCTCTTGGGTCCCTTGACCCATTTCTAGATAGTACTCTTGGACTTTAGGCAAGCGTGCATAATGCCAACGAGAAAGAATCCTAGAAGGTCACACACTAAGTGTTTCTGGTGGTCTCGGTTAAATTCTATTTGAATTTAATTAATAAATATCATTCTCAAGACAATGGTATAATTTTATTTAAGTTAAAATGATTCCATAAATTAAATAAATATTTATTCACCAGATTGTGGGTAAAATATATTTATTTATTTTATTGAACATTTAATAAATATTTATTTACTAGTTTTTAAATAAAATATTTATTTAAGAGAATAAATTATTTATTTATTTATTCTGGTGTTCAATAAATGGAAGTGGAGTTCGAGAGGACCAAGGCTAGTCTGGTAGTAAAATAATTATTTTCAAGACGATAAATAATTATTTAACTAGTTGGTACAAATTAAAATAATGCTGCTATTATTTTGTGATGCTGAATTTTATTTATAATTCTATTTTTCACAAGTTGGCGCACCATAAATAATGATGCGGTATTATTATTAAAATCCTGGGTTTTCTCTAAGGTTATGAATATATTTAATTTCTAAAACTGAGGCCCCATGTCAATAAATAGACACATACATCTATTGTGCCATGTACCGAACCGCACACCTGATGAATTGAGAATTGTTGAGCTAAACAATTTCTCTCTTGAATCCTCTTCCCACCCCTCTCAAGAATAATAGACATTCTTCAAGGCTGAAGAATAAGTGATCAAGAATGACTGACACAAGACACTTGCTTCATCGCGCTAGCACTCGGAGAACGAGCAGTGTTGATCAGAGGACATCAGAGCACGTGTGGATCACCGCTAGAGGGATTCTAGTTTAGATCCTAGAAAGGGAAATGAGATAATTCAGAATGGTCATTATGGACGATTAACATCATCAAAGAATAAAATACTGAAGATCCATGTATTATTATCTTTATGAAATTAATTAAATTAATTATAAACATGATGTGAAAGATCCTCTCTAAAGGTTTCATGCGTCTTCATTATTTATCTAAATATTTGATTCTATTACATGGAGACTGGCGTTCATCATCGTATTGATCCTGGAATAATCGTTGATCATGGTAAAAATCAAAGTTGGGTGTCATCCCAACCAAGATTCTGCTGCAACCGAAACCTTCATCCTCCTCCAAGACATCACTTGGTGGAAATTCCTCCTCATTCTTTTCTAGTCATCACTAAGCACAAAGTATCTTACAACAAGGCCACATAAAATAAAAATCATGAACACACCCACCAACCATGTTCCTTTCCAATTAGCACCCACAACCCAATTATTCTGATAACATGTGTCAAAACAATCTTTCATTTATGAAAATTCATTTTTTTCAATTGTTCTAACAAATTATGGTTGACACCCAAAAATATAGTTTCAAAGGCCTTATAGTAAGATAATCATCTGGAGAGTTTCACTAGAGTAAAACCATATAAAAATAGAGGAATATTTTAAACAAACATAAGATCCTTTACATTTCAATAAAAGTAAAAATCGGTAAAATTTCACACATTAGGTTTATTTCCATGATATATATAAAATGATCCCATATATATGACCTCTTCCTTCTATTATTCTATCAAATTCCTAGAAAACCCAATCAATCCTCATCTGGTCCCATATATACGAGTATAAAAACTGATCTACGGTTCTATTCAAGAAAAATAGAGGATACCCTTGATGAGATGGAAGAACTAGGTCCTAAACATTGATTTACATGATCAAACGCTCGATGGTTTATTGGAATCTGAGTCCTAATTTTTTAGATCACCAAAAATTACATAAGGTAACCCAGGATGTCAAGAGGAAGATAATGGGAACCAAATGAGGATTTATAGGTGTGTGAAGGATTAAAAATAGCTAAGACTAACCACATTCATGGTGTTAAAATATTTTTTTATGTCAGGAATCTTTAAGAGGCCTCATTAGATGAAATTCTCATAACCTCATATCAAAATTCCACTAACCCTTTCATGAAATTGTTCTATCTTATTCTATGGACTAATTTTTACTAGAAACCCATTCATTCCTTGAAAGTCACTCATGGAACCCACCAAAAAAACCTTCTTGATCTGAATAACCATTCATAATGTAAATTTTTTATATAGCCATATTCTATATTACCTTCCCTTTAACCATTAAAACTCCTCAAAAAATTTATCCCAATAACTTTAAATATAAAATAAGAATCATAAAACAATGGAATACCTCAAAACATGGGTGTGACATAAGCATATTCTATAAATTTAAAAAAATATTTAAGTAATGAAATATGTATTTAAAAAACAAAATTACTCATTTTAATATATTTTTTAACATTATATATCTCATATCCAACATTTTTAGAACTAAATTAAAATATTAGTTTAATAAAAACTATTTTTAGTATTTTCTTTGAATGAAGTATTTTAAAGGTGAGATTTAGTTTTAACCTTCCTTTAAAGCCTCATAATTTTTATTTGATTTATAATTAATCACTTTAAATCATTAAAATTAGTAATAATAAAAATTTATCTTATATATAAATTTCAATTTCAAAAAATTTATTTTTATAAAAATTGTTTATGTGTGATTAAGTGTGTTTATTTTAAAATTAACTTCTCATGAATTTAAAAATTTTATATGATAAAATTATTTTCAAATTTAAAATAAAAAGGTTCAAATTATGCAATAAAGTCAAATTTTAATTTGGTCATTAAAATTAATTACTATGTTAAAAAAATATAACCCTGGTAAAAATTCTATTATCAGTGGGAAAAGGCCAAAATATATTAAAAAATGTTTAAAAATGAGTGGTTGAGGTTAGTTTCGAACCAAACCCACTTTCCCCTATACTTTTTTCTATTTTTTTTCTATTTACCCTTGAATAATAACTTAACATCATTGAAAATTAAAGGGTTACTTCCAACACTACCATTATCTTCACTTATAAAAAGACAACAATTGAATCACTTAAAGAATCACCTTAAATTCAAATTTCTCCTTGAAATTCTGTCAAATTTATCTTTCTAGAACCCTATCCAACATATAGAATCCTCTGTTCACTATTATCTATCATAATTATTTCATTTCAATAGATATCTCCTATTTAAAATTCATGTCCTCGACGTGACTATCCACTTCTTCTTAGTAATTACTTATTAAATTTTATTATCCCATCCTTATCTAACCTTATTAATATAATAAAATCTCTATAATTCGTATACTGAAATGATTTTAAATAAATTTTAAAAAAAATATTCAATCCTTTCACCCACTAAGAAAAAAGATAACGTTCATCGTGTGTACGCGTAGATTACCGGCTCCATGGAGCAATGTTTTTCATTTTTATTAGCACCTCTCAAGGGTATTATCAAGGATAGATTTGATAAATAAGTATGATATCTATGTCACAAGTAAAATTATAGAATGTTCATTTTTATATACCATCATTTCTTCCATTCATTGAGTAATGGGATCGTTAATCATGTGTACGACAGACTACCACCTCCATGAATAATTAATTTAATCATCACCAACCATCATGGATGGTTCTAAGAATGGGTTTATTAAGGATATATTATAATCATTAAATTATTAATGTTATGATTATTTCATATTATCATTATCTATAATCGTTCCATAAATCATAAAAATATTATAATACATTTCTGTTTTGGTCAGTTTAACCACATATATAAACAATGTTATAACAAATATGTCATAAATGATTTTAGGAAGTCATAAAATGGAATACAATATAATAACTATATATTTAATATGTTTTAAATAAAATATAAAGATGTTTTTAATATTGAAAATATTTATTAATATATCAATTTCTGATCATTAATCACGTTAAAAACTTGTAATCTCAATTTCCATTTTCACAAGTCATATTCATGTCTTTAACCTATTGAAAATGGTACACAATAAATCCCTAAGAAAAAGTGATTTTATATCCTGGAAGATATATGAATGGTGAAATTTAAATAATACGTCCCGTGTTTTTAACCAGGTCAAAAAGTCTGTGAGTTTTTGAACTTTTCATTTAGTGGAAGAGATGAATCTTAAATTGAGTTTTGAAATGTAAATCCAAGTCTTTTAACTCTTTAAAGTGTTGTTTTTTATAGGGATTAAGGTATGATATGTGTACTAGCAGTTTTATTGAGTTCCATAAGGTTCAGGCTCTGAAAGCACTAGTTTTTAGATAATAATAATGAGGCACATATTTGGCACATAGTTAGTTTAACCATATAGATCAACCGTGTGTCCCCTATTCTTAAGGGGAATAGTTTTTTTAAAACATGAAACATCCTATGAATAACCATGTTATATGGTGAATGTGTGATGGAGTGAAACAAATGGTCTACACACAGTTTTCACAGACCATGTGCCTAGCTCGCACATTTAGTTCCACTTAACTAGTAGCACCGCACGGTTGGCGAAAAATTAGAACAAACCGTGTGACCTAACTGTACGGGGTGTGGCTCCTCAATATAGGAGGAAACACAGTTTTTCATGGGTTTCTGAACTATGCAGTCAAACCATGCAGCTATTAAAAAGGAGAAAATGGAAATTTTATCCCTGACTTCTTTAAAGGGTTTCCTCCATCTTTTCTTATTCTCTACGCACATAGCAAGGGGCCGCTCAAGATCCACCTCATATACTCCTTCCTTTGAGATATATTCTATGTATGGACTTCATTTAAAGTGTTATTTATTATGTTGGAAGTGTATCAATGAGTCTACAACTCCTCCTTCGTCCTTTATTAGTTTCTTTTTCCATCTTCTATGATATCTTCGAATAAGATAATTTTCCCAATTTTCATGGATTTTGATTATTTATTCGATTTATCATGAATAAGATCAAATCAAAGATTTATATTGGATTATTGGCCCATCATAAGTACGAGGTAGGTGGTCAATAGATTTACCTTAAATTTTTGTTGGTTTATAAATTACGTTGTTGTTCCATATTCTAGATTCTCCATGCGTTGACCTTAAATCATGAAATTAAACATGTAGAATCTAATTTTTTAAATTTAATAGTTCTTATGCATCAAATTTCACCATGGAAGGATTTTAACATCTACCATAACCACCCCTTTTTTTGTGTCACTTGTGTGCCTTTTCCTATGCCTCTTATAGTCAATTAAATAACCCCTTTGGGTGATGTTTCAAATGAGAAATTAATAATTTCCTTTCTATGTTTTGGACACATTTTAAGGTTCTTGAATAATTTTATTTCAAGAGATGATAAAATTGTATTAAATAAATTGGAATGACAACTAAATCCCATTTGTAATAAAACCACCTATATGGTGCGCTTCCTTATTAAATACAAAGGGGAATTTAAATGGGAACTTCTAAAATTATAAATGGGTATGGACCACTTTAAGAATACATGAATTATGAGGAGTCATGATCATGGACATGTAATATGAGTAAAACATATGCAAATATGTGATGTGTAATTCTTTTAAACATGGAATTACTTATTGGTAAACTTTAAATGATTAAATAATGTATGAACCTTGAGCGATACTTCGGTTTCCTTTTTACAAAAAACCATGTTAAGTCTCATTGGTTACTTGAAGTTTAAAATCCTTGAGAGGTACTTGGGTTTATTTTTACAGAACACTTTATATGGGCTCATAGGATGATTGAGATTACATGCACTATGACTGATACTTTGATTCCTTACGTTGAACTCCTTGGACGGGCACACAGGTTTCTTGAATTATTTTATGCCTTTAGTGATACTTGGGAATTATTATTATGAAACACCTTGGATAGATTCATAGTATTATTGATTTACAAATGCTCTGAGTAATACTTGTGTTTCCCTTTTACGAAATTCCTTGGATGGACACATTGGGTAGTTGAATGTTATGAGTGGTACTCAAGTTTCCTCTTTAAGGAACACCAAGTATGGGATCATTAAAAAATGGAATAACATTAATATTTGATGGATACATGGGTTCCTCCATATGGAACACCTTTCATAGGACCATAGGAAAAATTTGGTATATCATATTTGATTTTTATTACATGTTTTTGGTAATAATTCCGTATAAGACTGTCAGACATGACATGCCAAATCCCTTGATTAGATACTTGGGATTATATACCTTATTTAAAATAGGAAAACTTTTTATATATTGTGATACTAGGAATGGTGTCCCTTACCTTATGATATTCAGGCATGGTGTCCCATATTTGAACATAAAACCTGTAACACCCCAAGACTTTACAATATTTTCCTTTTATAATAAATTAAATTTTTTTCTTAGATTGATTTATATTAAACACCAAGTTAAAATTAGACTACATGCATCATTGAATTTAGATTGTATTATATGAAACATTATTCATTAGTTTATCTACACATAATTTTGAATTTAGCTTGCATTATGTGAAACAATGACTTTCTTTTATGGCTTACATTACATGCAAGACGTAGTTTTACCAGATATTATTAATATTATCATTTAAAATGAAAATCACCTCATAGAAGTTAATTAGTAGGTATAAATAGGATTAAATAACTTATAAAAATTTATGGTTTACACAAATATAAAATTAATTCACTGGTTATTAATTAATTAGAAATGAAAATAAAAACCAATTGAATGTAAAGTAAATGTTTTTATAAAAAACTATTTTTATGCACCCAAAGGAGTTTTGTATTAAAAAATTAAATTAATTACTATTAGTGAATGATATTAATTAAATTTATATATTATATATTCAATGAAATATTTTTACATAAATCAAATAGATTTTATAGGTATAAGATAAGAACAAATCCAATTTTACATATAAACAACTATATTTTTCTAAAGGTGGTTTTGTCTCCTTTTAATGGAGAACTTGTTTTAAAACTAAATTTTAAAATTTTATAAATTATATTTTTTAAAATAAAATTTATTTTTAAAATTATAGTTTCAAAATTATCTTAGGATTAATTTTTTTTAATTTTACTATGGAGTTCTATTTTTGATGAATAATGAAAAATATTGAATTTTAATTGAAAACTGCATTTTCATGTAATTTATTTATATAGATAAATTATCATTTTAATGGGGTTTAAAGTATAATTAGTTAAATTATACATAAATAAATCCAATATATATCATTTTAATAAATTTCACATTGATAGTTTATATAAAAACATTTCAAACTTTTGCTCTTTTTCGCTTTAAAAATCTGTTGTTTCATCCTGTATGTGGGATTAGTTTTGAATTAAATTCTACCAATTATATGATTAGAATTTATAAAAATGGATTCAATATTTGGTATCATCATGATTTATAATTTATTGTAAGTTAAAAATTTTTTTATCAAAAATATTAGTGAAATAAATTACAATTAATTACAGTGATTAACGTAAACATGAGTTTACTTAGTGGTTAAAAATTAATCTTAAGGGTCCAAATAACCTATAAACTTGTCCAAAACATATTTTATATACATATTTAAAACATATAACCTATTTTATATAATTTGAGTATTTAATTTTGGAACATTATTTAAGGTAGATATCTGAAAAATATTTACATTTTTATATTTACAAGAATGCAACTCCTCCTCAACAATAAAAGGTCACTCACCCCCTCACTTATTCACACCTCTAAATAACTTTGTATCATAAAAAAAATACAAAAATAATATCAAAAAATCACTAAAAGCATCATATAAGTCTATCTATCATCATAAAGTAATCCAAATAAGGGGTTTTCCATAAAATAAATGGAGTTATCAAAAAAACAGGTTACGTTCTTCAATGAGAACTTTTGTTTTATTTTTCCCCCACCCATCCAATTAGTACTATATTCTGATTATATAATAACTTTAGTATCCTAAATATAATTTTATGTTGTTATATTAATGTTAAAACATACAAATTCACACACTTCCATCAAATGAGATGTGCAATCATCGTTCGTGTGTACGGCGGACTACCACATCGTGAACCGATGTCATTCGCTCTTCCATTTCCACATTTAAAGCTTGTGAATAATGATGGATTTATTATTTATATTGTTTATATATTATATATATTACATTTATAAAGTATTTATTCTTATTTAATCATTTTATAACACATACCTTTATGCTTGCCATTTTGTGGAATACGATAACATCGTTTGTGGAGGTGTGGACTACCGCATCCTCAAATCGATGTGATTCATTCACACATTACATAGAATGTATTAAGGATGGTTTTAATAATAATATGTGACATATATGACATAAATAAGATAATTTAATTGTAATATACATATATATATATATATTAATTTGATTTCTTTTAATATGATAAGAAAATGAAAGCGGTGTTCATGTGTTCTTACGACCTACCATCTCCATGAATGGTGTATTTAATTTCCTTTCACAAAATATTATGGATTAATATAAATACATATATAATAAATATATATCATATTTAATCATGTTTTACATTTTGGATATTATTAAAACATGATTGAAGTAAGAGGAACAAAAACAACAAGTCAAAACATACTTGAAAACAAGACAGTTAACTCCTAAAACGATGAAAATAATGAAATATTATTAGTGAATGAGTAATAAGATGTTATATAAGGATCATATATGATATAATAAATATTAATATGGTTATATAATAATTTATTAACATTTATAAAACCACTATAAAGGAGGTTAAATAATGTTCAACCAAAATGAAGTACAAGGTAAGGGATTTTCATCTCACTTTTTACATATGTGAGATAAATGTCATATTAACCCCTTACTTATTTTGTGTGTTGTATATAATTCCCCTTTTGATATAGTATATACTTAATTATTTTATATTCATGTTATTTAAATGTTTTATTTTATGATCATTAAGTTTGGGGATTCTGGTTCAAAAGTCACTCAAGTAGTAAGGGATTTTATCTCAATTTTATTTCATTGAGACATATTGTATTATTATGAATATAATTTATTTTTTATGGGGTATATAATTACCATTTACATGTAATATAATTAAAAAATCACTCTTTATGATTTTTTATGTTTCAAATTTAATTATTTCATTTAAAGCTATTTGAATTAAAAGTTACCAAGTGGTAAATAAATTCAAAACCTAATTCATTTCATTGGGTAATATTACTTTTTCATTGCCATTAATATTATATGATTATGTGTATAATGAATTTGAATAAATATTGATGTAATTTAATTTTTTATGTGTATTTATAGTTGATACACATAATCAATTCATTGATCAATTCTCACTTCAACATTATGATCATTTTAAGGGTTTATTCCACAATCTGATTCTAATTGAGACTGTTTATTCTAGAATTTCCATTAAATGAAATTATATAATAATTTTCCAATAAAACCTTTAATTTTATTCTAACATGGTTACTCATGATATTTTTCAAGTAATGGTTTCATTTTCCCACTCTTTGGTACTCAAAATGTTTGAGAAAATGTTTTTAATAAAACCTTACTTCATTTCTCTCTTCGGTCAGAAAGATATTTTCTCTCAAAACTATGTTTTATGAAAATGTTTTCAAAAATATTTTTAACCTTTTCAATTTTTTTGTTAAAGACATTTTTAAAAAAATTATCTTTTACAAATGTTTTCAAATGAATATTATTTTCTCTTTCTGAATTAGGCACTTTATTAACATTTTTACAATGAAAAAGGAATGTTCCTTTTACCTCCTATGAAAATACCCACCATAATTTCTTTGAAGATTCATTTGAAATTTTGAAAATATGTTTTTAAATAAAATGTTTTTAAAAGTAATTTTCAAAGAAAATTATTTATAAAAAAAACTCAAAATGAAAAGTATACTTTCTTGAAGAATGTTTTTAAAGATATTTTGACTTCCTAAACAAAAACAAAACTTATTATTGCACCAATGGGTATGTTTTATACTGATATTATCATTATTCTTCCTATGTATGTCTTATGATTATTTTGACCGCGGATATTATCGACATTAACATCTTTGAATCATTTTTTCAGTCATTAATTTCCTCTTGAGTTATTTACTTTCTAGTGACCATTGAACATTAAACTTCCCATAATTATCCATATAATTTATCATGGATATGTTTATTGTTTTATAAATATACCATTTTTACATATGGTGTTTACTTTGACAGTTACTTGATTAACTGGGGAAATATTGATAAATCCATTTTCTTTTTTCGATATGGATATTTGATGATAAGATATATTGTTTATTAATTAAATTGATTTTTAATTATATGAGGAATGTTTTGTAATGACAATCCAAGGGTCGGGGACCATTGGAAATAATCCCCTTGATGCATTGGTAGTCTCGTGGGATGAAATTTGTTGCTGAAAAACCATTTGAGTTTGTTTCCAAATCAGAGTTGTTTTAAATTATCTTGTGAAAGGTCTTGACTATGGTGTTATAGTTGACCAAAACAAAATGATTTGTACCTAGTACATGTTAAACTGTCTTGTGAAAGGTCTTGATGGTAAATGTTTCCTGTTTCTTGGAAACATGATGTCCAATAATTAAGTATTTACTTCATTTCAGTAATTATTATCAATAGGAATTTCACTATGAAAGAATATATGGATGAATTTCATCTTCAGTATATTGTTTAAAGTGAATATGTTTTCAATTATATACCTTTCCATATTTTTTATTCCTTATTTAATTATTTAAATGCAATACGTGTTCTATTATAAACCTTTCCATTTTAATTATTAATTATTGATTCATGATAGATTCCACTGTACTTAACCCTTACTGAGCATTTAAGGTCACCCTTATTTTTTTTACTTTCCCCAAGATTAAATGATGTGTACTAAAAAATATATGAAAGGATATTCTAGATGGACTAAAGTTATCATCAAAAAAGAAAATATAAAAAATATATTGTAATTTTTCGTTTTCATTTATAATGAAAGACTCATGTATATTTCTAGTTTAACGAAACTACTGCAATGATAGGTCCTTCGGGTTGATAATCCTTGTATCTTATGCCAATGTAATGATACTTGACACCAACTCTTGGCTTACTGGGTTCTGGTTGCTAAGTTGGTATCAGAATAAGTTTAGTAGAAACTATGGAAACAATAATTAGGAAAACATAGATTAGTGAACATAACCCTAAGATAAAATTTGAGGATTAGAATAAAAGAACATATGTATTCATTAACATAAGAGTTATGGGTACTATCATGTGATTATGAGATAAATTTTGATCACAAGTTCTAAGTCTTAAACACCTCTTTTTAGATTTTACATCATGGGAGTCTTCCAAGATTAAGGATATTTTTGGATGAAATTCATGGCAATAAAATCCATTAATTTACTACATATTTTAGTATAAAAGTTATTTGAGGAATAATGACTTTACATTTTATAAACAAAATATTAAAGGTATTGATAACCTTTGGGGTTAATATGATCACTATAGTCAAATAATATTATTAGACATAGGGGGAAAAGTTGTATTGAAAATCCTAGTAAAAAAGTTATTTAATGATTAATTTAAGTTCAAGTATGTACGTCATAGTTTTCAGAAACATTATAGGAATTATATTAAAGTTGTTTAGAAAAAGAAAAACCCACATACAGGGTGAGAATCTGTTGGATTTGATGAGGCAGTGGGTCTTGAACCCATGACCAAAGGAAGAAAAGAGTTATGTGTGCACCACTGGCCTACATGATGTACTATTTAATATGTCACTATTTTTAGTTAAACAATTTGATTAATAAATATTAATGATGAACCGGTAGTATTAATCTTGAGGTTTAGATATTAATGTATTAACGATACTGGTTTTGGAAAATAGTTGGAGACAAGTATAAAGACTTTCTTTATGGATCTTAAGGTTAGTGAAAAGTAAATTTTATTTCTTAAATAATTAAAAAAATCATTTATAGATATTTATTTCTTAGAATAAATGGAATAAATTGGAAATTGATTGAAAAAGAACCAAAATATGAAAATTTTCTTATGAAATAGAAACATATCAAGTATGTATATTTCCTTATATTCTTAGATAGTAATGGAATTTTTTAATATTAGAAAAAAGATCTTGAAATAAAAGTCTTTCCCAGTATCATCATTTCTGATGATATCAATGACCTTTTCAGACCTATTATATTTTTTTATTTGAGACCCTCAAACTTTCTATTAATCAATCAATTTTTTATAATCAATGACCTCATTCACTCTTTATAAATATTTATTATTTTCCTTAATATCCATATCTTCACACCCCACCGATGTTCTCCTACACGGGAACATAGTTATTTGTTATTCCATATGACTATTGTAATTTTATTTCTATCTTATTAAGAGGATATTTTATTAACCATTTACGATGTGGATTTTTCAAAAAAAAAAAGAATTTTAAAATTTCAAAACCTGGATTACTGAGATAAAGTTTTAATTGTAAGGGCACAATTTATTTACCGAGAAGTTTGGGGGAAACCCCTTTAATAAAAAATAAAAAGAAAATAGGAATCCTTATTAAACTAGGTTAAGGGAAACCCATTACAAGCCTGGAGGCCCAGAGGCACATAACCTTAAAATTCAGTAGCCTGAGATCCTAGTGGGATAATACCTATTACAAAACCAAGGACCAAACAAGTCCAAAGGATGAGCCCATTTTCATAAGAACAAAACAAGAATTGTGCCCAAGGTCAAGCATCCTGAGCTACGTTGGCCTCAGCAACCAACTCCTTAGTCACCACCCATAGCTACACCGATGCAACAGGTTCACTTCCTACTCCCACTACAGCCAAAACACCACTATAGCCTTGCTGATCTGACAACAACGGACCAGATCAACTAATCCTCTATCGTCAGCACATCCTGCTCTGCCGCGTCTCCAAAACTAGCAAGGGCCACCTAGAATAATCCGACCAGATCTGGTCTGAAACTAGACCTACACCCGATCTCCAATGCCATAGAGGCACCACCACTACATGAGCACCAAATCCACCACACCACTCGATGACCAGATCTTTATCCCCAATAATGACTTTCTTCAATTTCTTGTGTTACACGCAAGACCGAGTTTTTCCAGATACTATTAATATTATTATTTAAAATTACAATTACCACCAAGTCGTTAAATTAGAAGTTATAAATAGGATTAAATAGAATATAAAAATATATGGTTTACACAAATATAAAATTAATTCATTTGTTATCAATTAATTATAAATTAAAAAAAAAACCAATTGAATGTAAAGGAAATGTTTTTATAAAAAACTATTTCTATGCACCCAAAGGTATTTTGTATTAAAAAATTAAATTAATTGCTATTAGTGAATGATATTAATGATATATATATATATATATATATTATGAAATAATTTTTTTTTACTTAAATAAAATATATTTTATATCCATAAGACAAGAGAAAATCCAATTTTATACATAAAAGCTATATTTTTTTAAACTCAGTTTTGCTGCCTTTTAATGGCGCACTTGTTTTAAAACTAAATTTTAAAAAAAAATTAAATTATATTTGAAAAAATAAACATTATTTTTAAAATTTTAATTTAAAAATTAACTTAGGGTGTATTTTTTTATTTTTCTATGAAGTTCCATTTTTTGATGAATAGTGAAAAATACTGAATTTTAATTGAAAACTGCATTTTCATCTAATTTATTTATATAGTTAAATTATATTTTAATTTGGGTTTAAAGTTTAATTATTTCAATTATACATAAATAAATCCAATATATATCATTTATAACAATTTCAAATTAAAATTTTATATAAAAACATTTTGAACTTTTGAACTTTTTTACTTTAAAAACCTGTTGTTTCATCTCATCTGTGGGATTAATTTTAAAAAAAATTATGAAACTTATGTAATTTTAATTTCAAAAAATGGATTAAATATTTTTATTCATAATAATTTATAATGTATAGTATGGTAAACTTAGTTTTTTACCAAAAATATTAGTGAAAGCAATTGAAATTAATTACAGTGATTAAAGTAAAAATGTGTTTACTTAGTGGTTAGACATTAATATTAAGGAAAAAATGAACTATAAACTTTTCCAAAACGTATTTTATGGATATATTTATACCATATAACATAATTTATATAATTTGGATAGTTATTTTTTTCACATTATGTAAGGGAGACCTCCCAAAAGTGTTTACCTTTTTATATTTATAAGAATGCCTCTCTTCCACTATAAAAGGGAACTCACTCCCATCACTTATTAACACCTCTCAAAAAAATTATAATTAAAAAACATTCCCAAATAATATCCCATAATCCACAACATCATAATATAATTTTAAATTTTAAAATATAGTAAACCAAAGAAGGATTTTGGTATAAACCAAAAAGAGTTACCTAAAAAAGAGGTAACGTTATTCAATGAGAACTTTTGTTTTATTTTTTTCTCCACCCATAAAATTCATCATATATCTAAATTATATAATAAAATTAGTATTATAAATATAATTAGATATTGTTTTATTAATATTATTACATAAACCTTTACACACTTTCATCAAATGGGATACAAAATCATCGTTTGTGAGTACGACAAACTACCACCTCACGAACTGATGTCATATGTTCTTCCATTGCCACCTTTAATGGTTGGGAATAACGATGGATTCATAGTTTATATTTTTAATATATGATAAATATTAAATTTATAATTGATTTATTCTTATGTAATTATTTTATAATACATACCTTTATGCTTCCATTTTGTAGAATACGATAACATCGTTTGTGGAGGTGTGGACTACCTCCTTCTCAAAGTGATGTGATTCGTTCACACATTACATGGAATGTATTAAGGATGGTTTTAATAATAATATGTGAAATATGTGACATAAATATGATACTTTAAATATTATATACATATATATTTTTTACTTTTATTTCTTTTAATATGACAAGAAAATAAAAGCAATTTTCATGCGTACGTACGACCTACCGTCTCTATGAACAATGCATTTAATTTAATATAACTAAATATTATGGATTAATATAAATAAATATATAATTAATTTATATTATATTTAATCATGGTTTAGATTCTATATATTATTAAAACATGATCAAAGTAAGAGGAAAAAAATAACAATTCAAAACATAATTGAAAAACAAGATAATTAATACATGAAACGATGAAGATAATGAATGATTATTAATGAATGGGTAATAAGATATTATAAAAGGATAATATATTATATCATAAATACTAATATGGTTTTTTAATAAGTTATTATCATGTTTAGAATCACTATATAGGAGGATGAATAATGTTCAACCAAAAGGAAGCGTAATGTAAGGGGTTTTCATCTCACTTTTTACAACAGTGAGATAAATGTCATATTCATGACTTAATTATATTGTGTGGTGTATATATTAAAACTTTTGATATATTATATCATTAATTATTTTATCTTAATGGTATTTAAATGTTTTATTTTATGATAATTACTTTTGGGGCTTCTGATTCAACAGTCACTCAAGTAGTAAGGGATTTCGTCTCAATTTCATTTCATCGAGGAATATTTTATTATTATAAACCTAATTTATTTTTTATGGTGTATATAATTCCACTTAAAATGTAATATCATGAATAAATCACACTTCATGGTATTTTAATTTTGATATTTAATTATTTCATTTAATGGGATTTGAATTAAAAGTCACCCTGTGGTAATGAATTTCATAACCCAATTCCTTTCATTGAGTTATATCACTTCCTCACTATAATTAATATTATATGATTATGTGTATAATTAATTTGACTATATGTTGATGTATTTAAATTTATTTTATTTGGATTTATTTTTGATAAACATAATCGATTCATTGATTAATTCTCATTTGAACATTATGACAATTTTAAGGGTTTATTCCATAATCTCATTATAATAGAGATTTTTCATTATTGAAATTACATTAATGGAAATTATATGATCATTATTTAATAAACCCTTTAATTTTATTCTAATATAATTAATCATGATATTTTTCAAGTAATTGTACCATTTTTCACTCTTTGGTACTCAAAATGTTTTATAAAACGTTTTTAAGAAAACCCAACTCCATTTATCTCTTAGTTCGGAAATATATTTTCTATCAAAACAATGTTTTATGAAAATGTATTTAAACTTTTAAAAATTATTTATTAAATAAAAATTTACCCATTTTTCCTTTTACAAATTTTTTTAATAGAATGTTCTAGTCACTTTCCAAACAAGGAACTTCTCTAACTTTTTTACAAGGAAAATGGAATTTTATTTTTACATCATACGGAATTACCTACCACAATTTATTTGAAGATTACTTTGAAATTTTATTAAGATATTTTTAAATATTTTGTTTTTAAAAGTTATTTTCAAAGAAAAGGATTTTGAAAATGTTTTTCAAAATGAAAAAGATATTTTCCTCAAGAATGTTTTTAACGAACTTTTTATTTCATTAATGAAAAACCCATTATTATTTATCAAATGGGTATATTTCATATTGATACCATCCTTATCATTCCTCTAGATGGATTATGATTATTATAAACAAGGATATTATTGACATTCACTTACTTGAATGATTTTTTTAGTCATTAACTCCCCTTGAGTTATTTACTTTACAGTGACCATTGAACATTAAATTTCCTCTAATTATACATATCATTTATCATGCATATGTTTATTGTTTAAACCATATAAAATTTTTACATACGGTTTTTAATTTAAAATTTACTTGATTAACTTGAGAAATATTGATAAATTTGTATCATTTATTCAGTATGGATATTTGATTATAAGACACATTCTTTGCTAATTAAATACATTATATGATATATGAAGAATTATTTGGACTAGAAATACATGGGTTGGGGACCATTGGAAATAATCCCCTAGATGCATTGATAATATCATGGGAGGAAATCAGTTTGCGATAAACCCTTTTATTTTGTTTCCAAATCAGAGAAGTTTTAAATTGTCCTGTGAAGGGTCATTATAGTAAAGTTATGGTTGAAAAAACCGAAACATTTTGTACCTAATATGTTGTAAAATGTCTTATGAAAGGCCTTGAAAGTAAAGGTTTCATGTTCCTGGGAAACATGACGTATAATAATTAATAATTTCCTTCATTTTAGTTATTATTATCTAGAGGATTTTCACTATTGAAAAATCTATGGATGCATTTCATTTTCAGTCCACTAATTAGATGGTTTTATTTTTCAATTATCTACCTTGCCATATTTTTTATGACTTGTTCGATTATTTAAATGGATTGCATGTCCAGTTATTTACATTGTCATATTGATTATTCATTATTGTTTCAGGATAACTTATGATGTACTTAACCCTTACTAAAAATTTGAGAAAACCCTTATTTTATTTCCTTTACCTAGGATTATATAAAGTGTACTAAGAAATACATGAAATGATATGATAGATAGAATTATGTTATCATCGAAAAAGGAAAGAAAAAGGTTATGTTGTAATTTGTGTATTCGTTTTTAATACAAGACTCATGAATACATCTTGTTTACCAATACTACTAAAATTATCAGTCCTTTAGGCTGAGAATCCTTGTATATTATTCCAATATAATGATAGTTGTCACCGGCTACAAGCTTACTAGGGCCAGGTTTCTACAAAACTCAATATCTTTATTTCTCAGGTGGATGCCTTGGTATTAAACCTCAGGTCCATGCTGGTGTATGTATATTTGTGAAAATTATTGTCCCACATATTCATATATATACATTATGGAAGGTGACATTTGTTTTAAGATATTCTGGTTTAGGATGAAGCAAGTCTGGTCGGCTAGGTTTCCTTGAGGAACTTGTGCCCGACTGATATACATTTATTCATTTACTACTTTATTTACTTACTAACTTTATTCATCATTGGTGGTGGCCTACTGAGTATATCTCACACCCTGTTTGGGTCTCAATTGCACTTGGGTACCTGAATAGACCTCATGGTTATATGACTAGGTTTTTTGGATTATTCTTGTGCTATTGTGCATGTACTGAGAAGATAGGAGGACAAGAATGAGATGAAGATCAGGATTCTCATGGAGATAGGCTTGGAATTTTTATTCTTTTTTATACATGTTTTATATTGCATAACCTTATGTATGTTTACTTCTTTAGTTTTTTGTAGCCTCATCTGAACATGCATGCATAGTTGTATATTTGGTGTTGAATATATCATCAGTTTTTTTCTACTATGGAATTTTTATACCAATTTCGTTGTTGATTGATGTATTTATGGTTATACTACTGTGATACTATGATCTTGAGGGTATAGTCTCCACACTGTACCATCATTAAATCCTCGCTACTAGTTAGAAGCCTCTAGTATATGGGGAGGCATGCCTGAGGCCCAGTAAAAAACAATCTTAGGGAGCTATTCTAAGTGGCTCCCAGGTCGGGATTCTATAAGTGGTATCAATGGTGTTTTATTATTATTTGGGAATTAGTAGATTCGAGTTTAGTAAAGTTTCATAACATGGTAAATAATCATGTTTGAGAGTGATCAACTTGTGCACACTGAAAGGTCCAAGTGGCGAGGGATGTGATTGTTATTTGTTCTATTTTTTGTTACAGTTGATTATGATTTCATCACAAGTTATTTGAGTACTTTCCATTGTTAATAATTTATGAGATTTATAGTATTTTTACCCTTGGCCCAATATATAAAGGATATATCATTACATGCATCATTATAGGCACATAGAGATTCAAATTCCATACATATTCCATTCCATATAGGTTTCATTATACTTGTGATATGTTCCTTGAGTTTTACACCATGCCTCTATGATTTATTTAGAATGTTTTTATATACAGCATGTTTCTATGATTATTGTGCCACATTTAGCATGCTTACCTTTATACCATTCTTGGTTGTTTCCTTCTTATGTGAAAGCCTACCATAACTGCTAATATTTACTACTTGTGATAGAATTCTTAGTACTAAATTCGATATAAAATTTCTTATTAAAGTGTTAGCATCAACCTAAATGGAGATTTCCTGTATAGTTTGATGGTAGAACTTAAAATAACCAATGATGACATGTTTTATCCATGGAGAAATGGTTACATGGGTAGAAACATACTGATTGTGATTAAATGGGAGAAAAATTTCAATATATAAAGTGTATGGACACTATATAAATTGGGAAATGGTAACCTGTATAATTGAACCATTGTTTATGAGCATGATATAACTTTAGAACATTGTATAAATATAAATGATGTTAATTTTTT
This sequence comes from Viscum album, assembly GCA_963277665.1. Taxonomy (NCBI): domain Eukaryota; kingdom Viridiplantae; phylum Streptophyta; class Magnoliopsida; order Santalales; family Viscaceae; genus Viscum; species Viscum album. The sequence continues at coordinate 1,991,443,714 of OY728141.1, forward strand.
TACATTAAATGAATTGGATTCTTATCTAAAAGTTATGTGAATCGACCCAAGTAGGTCGGTCTTGACCTGTTCTGGTTATGACATAGACTTGACTCAGCACAAGTAGGTTGGTGATGGTGCTAAATTCTTATCAGATGAACCCACTAAGGGTGTTTTTGAATTTTAATAATTTAATTTTTTTGGTTTGCATTTAGATGATCCCAGAATGAATTAATGGGACCCTCATAGGTTACCTTTGTTTTGATATGCCTTAGTATTTAATCCCATGGGGGTATACTTAGGTTATATAGGGATGGTGGTTTAAGGTGTCTGTAGTCACTTATATGGTGTTTCATATAAACATATAGTGGAATCTTAAGGAAATGGTTCCCTTAAATAATGAGAGAACTATTTTATTCTTTGAGATGAACTTATATAAGTCATTAGTTTATTAAAATTCCCATTACAACCTAAAGGGTGTTTTCCTCTATATATTGACATTGAAAATTTTCTTAACTAAGACAATAATGAAAGATTATGAATAAATAAATAGTGATTAAAATGGTTTTCTAATAGGAAATTAATAAATATGATATGATTTCAACTAAATAATATTGATTGAATGTATATTTGATAAAACATTCCTACGTTCCTTATAGTGTTGGATAAATAAATTTTCCAAGCATAGTATTCCTTATAGATGGTATTTGACATTTGAATAAAGACTTTAAAATGTTTTAATACCAAAATGTAATTAAATGAATATTCTCAAATAAAACCTTAATGTGGTGTTTTTATTTTATATCCTCATGTAAAGAAAATTTAAAACTTTCCTTTTTAATTTCCTTGGAGTTGGAATGCGAGTGTTTCTCGTAGGATTATTATTCCCTCGCTTGAGCATAAATGATAGAAGATAGAAACTAGTGACATATTCATGGTGACTTAGCTATAAGGTTGAAATTTTAGGCCTTTTTAAGGGGCTATCCTGAGGTAGTTATCACCCTCAAATAATTAAAAACTTGAAAAATGATTTTCAATAGTTTCAAACATGTGGTTTCATTCGAGTTTCATTTGTCTCGAGTAGGAATCTTTGTTATAAAATGAAACATAGGTTGAATGGGTGGTCATGTGATAATTTGAACCATTTTAAGGGTGTGAGAATTTTGTAATGATTAGTTATATTTAGATGCCTCAGGAATGTAGTGCCACTTGGTAGTTCGTATGACTCTTCTTCTTTTCTAGTGATGAACGACTCAAAAAGTAGTGCATCAGATAAACAATCATAGGGAATAGTATGACTCTATGATAAATATTTTTTGTGGAACATAAGATATTGGGATACATAAGGATGATAAGACTATGATTGGTATCAAGTATGTGCCATTTTGTTATTAAAACCTTGGGTTAGTATTCTTTGACACATGTGATACCCTTTGAGATGATGAAATGGTGTAGTGAGTCATATGAGTTGGGTTGTACTCATATAAGCTTTGGGAAGTTTTTCTATGTTCATAGGACACTTTTGAGGTAGAGTGATCTATTTTTATAGATTTTGTTATATTCTAGTGCTGGGGGTGACATTTTAAAAAGGATCAGGTGTTGTGACATTACTAGTCAGTTTGGTTTTGGCTTCTATGCCTGATGTTATGGTGCATGTGTAAATATTTTAAGAGGAATGGCATGTATAAATATAAATTAAATTTGATCTCTTCCACTATAATAATATATTTTCCTTCACATTTATAAATCACCCTTGGTAATAGAATGTTGGCCATGTCCATGACCCGTAGTCAGTGTTATATAGAGTGTGTTCCATGGGATGGGTTCCCTTTTTCAGTAAATGATGACTACGACAATTCTAAGGTAGGTAGTGTCATGTTGAAAAACATTAGAATATCCTTCCAAGTATAGGGAGATAAACTGTGAAATTTCTATTTGGAAATGGTTTTCCTTGATTTCTAATTTCCATGGGCCTGGTAAGTTTTGTAATGTGTCATTACTTATGAGGAAACACGATGATGAAATAGATGGTTGTGTATGCCATATTTGAAAACACTATTAGTTAGGGATAGACTTTTATGGTTATTATTGAGTTTCCCTAAGATTCCTTAGTGGTAAAGGTATTGGGTTCTAGTTATAATGACACATCAGTGGTTACATATGATATTTTCAATGGAAATCAACTAGTAGTGGTTTGACTGATTCCTTCAAGTAGTTAGATATGGTTGCTTAGGAACCATAATGAACACTTCACCTTGGATATGAAAGAAGTGTCTCAGGTATCCTTGGTAATTCTTGATATCCTCTTGGTGTACTATTGTCTTAGTGAAGATCATATTCCTTTTCTTGATATCGTCTAGGATACACTGGTAAATAAATTGTTATATTCCGAGAAAATTAATATCCCCTTTCTGTTTTGATAAGTAGACTTCATGGTAGTTTAACTATAGAAATGTGATTATTCTAAGAGGAATGGTTATTCCTAAGTGATACTTGAGTTACAGAGTATAAATTCCTTTGATGAACTCACAAACACTAGTTAGTTCATTAACTTGACTCCCATTGTGATCGGTCAATGTTATGATGTGTGGATGTCTCAGCTACGTACCAACGTCTCACGTGTGAATTCCATAGTATGGACTACCTTGGATGGGATCCCTGGAATCTAGTTGATGATTCTAAGGTTACTCGGACTTCAGCCTGGCTCAGATATTATGTTTTATTAGTGATGATCCAAGTGTGATGGATCATGGTTTACCCATATTCATAGTGGGAATGATGACATACATAAACATTTTTTATTGAGATTTCACTGGAATTTGGGTATGAACTTCAGTGGGCATGTTCAAGTAAACAAAAGGTTCCTTAGGAGAAGGTATTATATTTTGGGATATTATATGCTATCAGTCTTAGTCAAGCATTTTTAGAATAGTTATTCAGGCATGTTTTGACTAGTTTTCCTCTTATTTCATTAAATACAATAGGTGAGGAACTACTTCATGGAACGTTATCGAGATGAGGTGAGTGAAGTGTGAGTCATCCAAGGGTTTTCATGAAAAATATACTTGAACTAACTAAATGAAGTTGATTTGGAATTTTTAGTTCATTTTGTCTAAGGATCATGCAAAGGGTGTCATTAAAATTCTAGGGGCATGTTAAAATAGACAATTATGACAATGGAGGCACTATTATTCAAAATTGGTTGTTAAATGATAGAACCTATAGTGGGGAGAACCATATGTTGGATTTTTAAAGAGATATCAATGTGACCATGTCTCATGATTTATGGGCATGGGTAAGTGACATCTCGATATTCAATTCATAATACAAGCATTGGCTTAATTTTTAACTTCTTACGTATCATATTCTTAAGGGTTTCTTGGTGGTGTGTTGGGAATTTGGAAAAACAATGTGGCCATTTGAACAAAAATTCACTACCAAAGTACGTTGGGTGATGATTTATTTATTTCCCCAAGTATTCTTGGGGATGAGAAGTTCTAAGGTGGGGAGATTATAATGTCCTCTGTTTTGGATAGGGTTCCAAATTTTATGAGTTTTTGATCTTATCATTTGGTGGAACATTTGAATCATAAATTTAGATTTAGAATTAAAATTTGAGTCTTTGAATACATGAAATTTTTGTTTTTTGATGGGGTTTAAGTCCCAAGAGGTGTCCTAGGAATTCAGTTGAGTTTTAGAATCATCATTCTCTGAAATCACCAGTTTTTAGAGATACAGAATGAGACACATAGTTGGAGAACAATTAGTTTAACCATACAGAGCAACCCTTCAATGCCTTTTATTAATGGGAATGGTTTTTTAAGCCATAAAACCTATTGGTAATAACTATTTTATATGGTTTAGGTGTGTTGGGGTGATCCACAAGGGATACATGAAATTTTCCCAAACTGTACGCCTAACCTACACCATTAGTGCCACTTAACCAGTAGCACCAGGCACATGGTTAGATAAAACCATGAAACCTAACCATTAGGGGTTTGGATACTTGGATGAGGAGGAATCATGGTTGGTGAAAGGTTTTCCAAATTGTGTGGAAAAACCATGTGGCTCTTAAAAATGAAAAAATGACGATTTTCTCTGCTTCTTTAAAGGGTTTTCTCCCTTTTTTCTTATTCTCCACATGCACAGTAGGGGGCCTCTTGAGGTCCTCCTAATATTGTGCTTCCTTTGAGATATCTCCTCCATATAAACTTAATTTTGAGTATTGTTCATCATGTTGGAATCATATCAGTGAGTCTACAAATCCTACTTCCTCTTTTCTTAGTTTCTTTCTCCATCTCCCATGATATCTTTATGCAAGCTAATTCACCCTATTTTATGGGCGTTCAATGATTTCTTCAATTTCTCTCAAACCAAACCAAATAAATTCTTGATATTTGAAAATTGGGCCATTATTAGTATGAGGTAGGTCATATATAGATTTTACCTTAACGTTTCATTAGTTTATAAATTACGATGTTGGGCTGCATGATGGATTCTCCTTATATGGAACTTCAATAATCAAATTAAACATTTATAATCTAATGTTTCAAATTTAATATCTCTTATGTGTTAAATTTCACCGTGGAAGGATTTTCACCTCAACCCAAACAACCCCTTTATGTGCTTCACTTATGTGTCTTGACCTATTCCTCTTCTAGGAAATTAAATCACCCCTTTTAGTGAGTTTCAAATGATAAATTCATAATGATATTTGTAAATTTTGGACACCTTTGAACCCTATTGCTTAATTATAGTGAAAGAACTGTGTAAATTTAATTAAATAAATCGAAATGAAAACCACACCACATTTTTTAATGAAACCACCTATGAGGCATGTTGCCTTTTAAATAAAAGGGGGAATTTATATGGGAACTATTGAAATGACAAACAGGAATGTACCACTTTAAGTATACTTGAATTATGATGATGAATTCTCATAGAAATAGACTCTTAGTTAACCATACATTAATATGTGGTATGGCATGATTATAAACATGAACTTCCCTATTGTGAAACATTAAATGTCATGAATCGCCTTCTTTAAGATGAGGGAAGGGACAACAAGGTTCCACACCATTCCTTCCTCAAGTGGAAGGAGATATAATGACCCCCGAGTCCCTCCTTTGATAGGCCCTATAGTGGTGACTAGAACAATGGGTATAGAATATCACAAAGAAGTGGAAGGAATTACCCTTTTTATAAAACAAAACTAGGAGATGAGGTGGTAAATCCTAAATAACTCCATGTACCAAAAGTAAAAGTGAAGCCAAAATCTATTCCTACATGCATGTTCAAAAGTAAAGCTGATATAGGGTATAATGAAAACTCCAAAGTAAAGTACCAAAATAAAAGAGTCTAAGAAGAACCAATAACTATTCCAGACACCTGAGCTAGTAAAGTCTAGCACAGTCCTCAAAGTTCTCCTAGAAACCTGAAAACAGTTTTATATACGCAGGGTGAGTATACAAGTATACCTAGTATGAAAATTTAAAGCCACTCATGCACAAGTGAGGGAACATACTAATGTCCCTATGGGAAAAAATTATAACTTCAAAGAAACTAGCAAGGAATACTAACCATCCCAGCCTCACTAAGTCACATTAACCAAATAACGCAAGTCAAGTAATGTAGTAGTATAAGAACATGGACTTTTGGGTACCCCGCACCACTTTCCCACTAGTTAGCTACTCATCCCTAACGACTAACATCTTGATGATACCACTCTTACCATACACAGTCCCACTGATACAACCCGCCCACACACACCTGGGCCTCAAACAATATAAAATCCCTCCCACAAACACCAGGTCCACAACAACCACACCACTTTCACAAAGACACCTAGGCCTCATCCCAAAGACACTTGGGAAAACAACTAGGCCCAAAAACACCTAGGCCTCACATCTACAACAAAACCTCACCTAAAGAATCTTAGACTATGGTAAGCCTCAAGACATTATAGCCTGCCCAAATACAGTCAAGAATTAGAAACCCAGAAGAGGGTGTGAGGAATAAAGTCAGTAACCATCCATCCATCCTGCCACCAGGATGTTGGAAAATACACCCTCCCCTATGAAATGGAGGTATTCGGATAAAAGTTCTCAACAAGGTTGGGGTGTGTATAGAAATCAAAAATAACTACAATTTATATATATATAGGTAAAAAAACACTCATTCCAACCAATGGGTTTCCAAAAAACAACCCACCCACACAAACCACCTTTACTACTACGCCTATATGAACAACCACATAAACCACCACAATAAAACACATGCCCAACCCCTTTTCATTTAACCACTTACCATTTATTAATTAAGGGGTTATATTTACTTTGTTCCAGCACTAATGGGAAACTATCAACCACAACCACACCAAACAACAAGAAAAACCAAACTTCAGTCCCTCTTCCCAATGCTGTTCGACATACACGACACAAACAAAGGCAGTTCAGCTGCCTATAAGTTCATCCATTCCACAATCAATCAATCTCTCAGACTGAGATACTAACAGACCACCTATTCCAAAACATGCACCAAGACCACAATAACTACCATTAACCCACATCCCTGCTGTGAACACATACCAAACCATTCTCATGGAACCAAATCCTTTGTCCAACTATTTACCCCCAACCGTGCTCCCAACAATAACACCACACAACTCACACAAGGTCACACAATTTAACACAACAATCAGGCACACCTATCAATAGGGTATATATACATTCATATTTAACCAACAAAGGTTCTTTATTTCCACTTCATTATAACTAAGGTGATCACATGATAAGATTGATCCTGGGGCATTCATTTATTTAACCATGTATATGTGATTAAGTAAATTTCTTGTATCAGTCATTTATTCAAGCATCTCAACAGAACAAAACATTATTTTTACACAAGAAAAGACCACCAACGACCATGATTTTCAGAAGTCATATGGCCACAAAAACCAGAAAAAAATCAAAGATAAAAAATAAAATAGGCGATCAACATCGAACCACTCTCCACCTGTTATATTATTTTCTCGTGTTATCTTTTTATCAAATTCATTCCTTATCTATTTTTTGTTTCTAAGAAAAAATTTCAGATGTTCCTCACAAGGATTCATTATAATACACACCCCGTATGATGCACAATTAAAGAGAAGTAAAATGAATCCCTACTGGATGATCAAAAGATCGAAGTCCCTCCTTGTGCCAAGAATAAGAGAACGCACATGAAGCACCGGAAGAACTCCAAGAAAACTTAGAAGGAGGGGCTCTAGCATAGGCGCATGAATCATCTAGGGATGAAGGATATAGGTGAACCAAGGGAAAATGGAAAATGCATAAGAAAGGTAATATCCTGGCTTTGAAGAGTTAGATCCTATTTTAAAGGAAGAGGGGTTTTAAAAGACATCATCATGAGATCGTGGTCAAGATCACGCGGTTTGGGTATCTAAAATCACCCAGGGAGTTAGGATATTTAAAGATACAATCAATAACCTTTGAAACACCCCTAAAAATGACCAAATAATTCATTAAACATGGTTTACGTCAAATAAAACATAAGAGGGGTGGAACTCAAAAACTAGGAAAAACTGCAAATGAGTCACCGATGGCTGAGTCACCGACGTTGAGCCACCGACGAGTGAGCTACCAATGCGACCTACCAACACTGATCCACCAGTGCTGATCTACTGACACCATGACTTACTAATGCAATGACCTACTGACACCTAAACCTACCGATGCCTCGACCTACTAACGACCTTACCTACCGATGCCCTAACCTACCAAAAACGATGCCCTCGACTCACCGATGCTAATTCCCCTGACTCACTGATGCCGACACCTCTAAATCACTGACACACTGACATATTGACGCACTGACATGTCGATGCACTGACATTCCAACACATTGATATTCTGATGCACTAGCATACCGATGCACTAACATGTCTACAGAATACTGGAAATTTAGAAAACTCTTGAAGTGATCCATTAACAGCTCCTTGAACACCTTAAACACTGAATTTTCAGAAAGGAAGGGCCTAGGGAAATTCATATTATTACATCAGATACCTCTCAAACTATACTCATCCCCGAGAATTTCAAAACTAGCCCAGAAGAAAATAGGTCTAAACAACCTTCCCTTAAGATACCTCTCAGGAGTAAACTACCTTGTGTTATTTTAAAGATCAAGTGAAAACCTTGACATCCCAGAACACCTTCTTGTCATCTATCTCCTAAAAAAATATAGAAACACTAACGTTACACTATCCCAAGCAGCAACACAAGCACCAAAGGTCACACCGTCTATACACCTGGATTAGGGAACTTCTTCATCCGTGTCAAGATACTATCCGCTTTGGGAGGAACTGTCTCGCTCGCACAGGTTTAATCGTATCCACATTAATGCGTATTCATTATAGATTAGGTCCTACACTCCCCATAGTCATGAATTTTCAAACAAAATCAGATAAAATGGAAACAAATTATCATACAACAAGTGAGGTCAAACATTACATCAAAATCAAGGTACAAGGAAAAACACAAGAGAAACTCAGAACAGATCTGGGGACTGGGCACGCATCTGTGCCCCCCATTCCCAAGTTCTCTCCTCGAGGAAAAAATGACTCCATAACACAAAAACCAAAGGAATGGTCCATCCATGCAGCACCTTCTCCACACGATCCTCAATTCTTACTGGTCTCTCCACGAATGTCATGTCGTCCTCGACATCCAACTCTCCCTAATCAATGATGTGGGAATCATCATGTAGATATTGATGGAGCTGAGAGACATGGAAGACATCCTGGATCCTCTCTAAATGCGGTGGAAATTCCAGTTGATATGCCACCTTGCCAACTTTTCCCAACACCTTGAAAGGTCCGATGAATCTGGGAGAAATCTTGATTCCTCTTCCAAACCTCCACTGTCTATGAATAGGGGAGGCCTTTAAGAACACATGGTATCCAACCTTGAACTCCAAAGGCCTCCTCCTATGATCGACATACAAATTCTTCTAGTCCTGAGATGCCTTCATCCTCTCTCACACAAGATGAACCTTCTCCGTTGTGTTCTGCACTACTCCTCATCCAAGGGATGCCTCCCACACCTCTTTCCAACACATGGGTGAATGACACGGTCTTTCGTACAAGGCTTCGAAAAGTACCATGCCAATTGTACAGTGATATATATTGTTGTAGGCAATCTCTACTAGTGAAAAGTGTCATACTCATGATCCTCTGAAGTCTAGAACACATGATCTCAACATATCCTCCAACATCTGGATGATCCTCTCTGTCTCCCCAACCTTCTGAGGGTGGAAAGCAGTGCTAAGGTGTAACTAGGTTCCAAAAGCACACTGCAATCCCCTCTAAACTCATGACGTAAAACATGTATCCTGATCCGAGACAATGGATCATAGAACTCCAGGTAGCTTCACCACATCATCCACATACCTCCTTGCCAAAAAATCTACTGCGCTTGACTCCTTGATTGCCAAGAAGTGAGCTGATTTTGTCAATTGATCCACCACTACCCAAAGGGCATCGCATCATCCCTGAGATCTGGGTAAACCTGTGATGAAATCCATCGAGATTTTATCCCATTCCCACTTGGGAACATTCAAGGGTTGCAACAGACAACTGGGAACACGATGCTCGACCTTCAAAACTGTTCCCTAAGGCCTCGGTACATCTTAGAGACTCCTGGATACACTGCCAGGGGTGAGATATAGAACTCATGGAGAACTCCCTCATGTATTTCCACTGGGATAAATATCTTCCCACGGAACATCATCTGATTCTCGAAATCTTATGACCATCCTTCTAGAGCATCACCTTGGAAAATGCGATCACACATCACTTCAGCCTCTGAGTCTCCCTATTGAGACTCCTCTACCTACCTCACTAAGGAAGACTGCACTGTCATCTGAAATATATATCCTCTTTCACTTTCCACCCCAGCATCTAGGAGCCAGGTGGCCAACTCCTCTATCACCTTCAAATCATTTGTGGATTCCTAAACTACCTCCTTCTGTGACTTCCTGCTCAAGGCATCGACCACCAAGTTACCCTTCCCTAGGGTGTAAGAGATTTAGAATTCGTAATCCTAGAGAAACTCCATCAACCTTTTCTATCACAAGTTCAGGTCTCATTGGGAAAAGATATACCTCAAGTTCTTGTGATTCGTGAATACCACAAAGCCCTCCCCGATGAGGTAATTTTTCCACAACTTTAGCGCAAACATGACTACTGTAAGCTATAGATTGTGGGTGGCTTAATTATGTTCATTAGGACATAATTTCCAATATCCATAGAAGATTACTCCTTGCTGCTGCATCAGCACACATCCCAAGCCTAGGCTAAAAGTATCACAGAACACCTCGAACATAACCCCTTCCTCTGGAAACCTAAGCACTGGGGCACCGACCAACTTCCCCTTCAGATAACTAAAAGATGCCTGACATTGACCATTTTACCCTTAAAATATTTATGGATTTCATCATTAGGTTACGATATTTTTATATAGGATTTGATGTTTTTTGGGTGATTGTGGATTTCCTATTAGATTATGGTCTTTTTATAGAGATCTGTGAGTTGACTATTGTAGATGTTCGTCCAAGACAATATATAGATGATGTGGTGAGATTACTTGAGGTTTCAAGGAATATAAATTATGATTATGATATCTAATTTATCTTAGTATTTTGGATATAATTTCATTATAATTTTGGTTCCATTCCATTCTTTAGAACTATATTTCATCCCTAGATAAACAGGCAGATGGAGCGGACCATCCAAAACCTAAAGTATATGTTGTGGTCTTGTCTCTAATATTATAAATGATTTTGGGTCATTAAACTTCTTCTAGTTGAGTTTTACTATGATAATAGATTCCACTACTCTATTTTCATGTCTCCTTTTGAGGAATTTTATGTGCATTTTTGTCATTAGCCATTGTGATAGACCAACTTTGGGGAGTCTTTAATCCTTGGTCTTGATGTGGTACAAATCATGACAAAATAGATTTAGATTGTTCAATAGTGGATGAATGTGGAAAATTAAAATTAAAAGTATTACACAGATCACAAGTGGAGGCCTCTAATGTTTAGAGTTGGAGACCATGTGTTCTTGATGGCTTACACTCATCAGGGGTAGTAGAGGTTTGTTCAGGGGAGCATGCTTTGTCCACAATTTTATAGGCCTTTTAAGATGTTGGATCAAGTTGATGAGGTGGTTTATTAGTTGAATCTACCACCATGGATGAAAAAAATTCATGATGTCTTCCATGTATAACAACATCATTGGTATCATCATGATGACTCACATGTCCTTACTTTGGGAGAGTTGGATATCAATGATGATGCATTTTTTTGAGAGGATAGTTGATATTCAGTATCATTGAGAGGAGGTGTTGTGTGGGTGAGTTATCCCTTTGTTTCATGTGATGTGAAGACATAGTGGTTTGTAGGAGACTACTTGGGAGCATAAAACATAGATTATTTCTTGGTATCTTGAATTTTTTTTCAAGATAATTTTGTTTTTATTAATAATTTAATTCTTCTATTCTTACTAATTTAAGTAATTTTCTATTTTCATCACTGTTGATTTGGTTGTGTGATCATGTTTTAGTTGCAACAAGATTCCTAAGAGGTATCTCCCATAAGTGTGTTTGTGGTCTGATGATTACTTTCTTAGATTAAGTATGGTTTTATTATTGAGGTTGAGAATCATTTGATATGTGTCTAGTGCAATGGACTAAACCTTCCAACCCATTACTGTGTGTGTTATTGGATATTAGAGGTTCACAATATAGGAATGATGATGGATAGGTGGGTTGGAGATGAAAATTTCATCTAGGAGTATGGTGTGAACATTCATTTCATGGTGTGAATGAGGAATATACAAAACTTTTTTTTGGTTTGAGGCGTAAAGGTGGTTTATGGAATAAAGATTTTGGTAGCATCCCAACCCATTTAGCCACCCAAACAATGCTACAAGCTATGTGCCACTGGGCCTTAGGCACACCTCCCCATATTCCAAAGGCTTCAAACTTGAAGATAGGGTGTAAATGGGTGATAGTAGAGATATTATACCCTATAGTGATAATATAATAATGGTATATATAAATATAAGTAGAAAAAAAGAAATACCAACTGACACTGGACTAGTAAACTGCCCATGGAGGAAGAACAAGTAATTGAAGAAGCATATATAAAGTAGTAGAAATAAACAAATGATAAACATTCCATTTGTATAAATAAATATCACATGATAAAATAACACAATAGGTAATACATGAAAATAAATAGAAAGAGGTCACTCGTGGCTGACTACTAGTACATGAATATAATATGCTGATAAAATAAGAAAAACTATAAAGGAAACTCTAGATGATATGGGATCCTCAAGGTCCTTACAATCCATACCATTATAAATTTTCCAACACTAAGTTCAGGCTCCATAGCTTGAATCTCTAGAAGATCACTAAGCCATAAATTCTACATGCATCCTGAAGGGATCATGTAGGGTGTGTGAGAGATTCTTGGTAATCCACCACAAACATGTTCCTATCTTTCATATGTGGTTATGTAGGTGTATACTAAAAGTAAATAAATCAACACATGAACATAATATAATATAAAATTCTTACATTGTTCTCAATATCCACAAGGAAGCAATCACCTACTTCAACCAACACAGATATAATGTAGTAGAGAGGATCCTTATCCTAAGCCTAAGTAATCCCCAGATATAAATAATTCTATGTGAAACCTTGGATTAAACCTCGAATAGAATCATTGGGAACCTCATTACAACTGAAACCTCATGTCCAAATCAACAATTGGAACCCCGAAAGCACACCCAAGCAAGTACCTGGTCCCTAAAACCCCAACTAAAACACTCCCATCAGCCTGAAGCCCAACATCCCAAGGCACAATGATTTCTATCCTCCAATAATCATCGTTATCTTCTCAATAGTTGAAGTTCTGGGGAATAATGATATCCATCCCCCAAATAATCCCAGCCCAATAACCTCAATCATGGTGATCCTCATCCCCCAACCGACATTCCCAACACCATCAACTGATGGATCCTTACTATCCTTGTGGATTTCTATGGAAATCACCTATAACCATGATCCAAAGACATAAATAATGGAGGCCTATACCCACATGAGTGGTCAATACCACCTCATAATCTGAGTCCTACTATGTGCACATGACTCCGAACAATGCATTGACTAACACAAGTGTGCGATAATCACCAAATAAGTCCATAATCCACACCATCTGGCACCTTGTTCCCCTAAAACCATGTCTCTCAACCTAATGGTCATCAACATATCATATTTCCTAAGACATTCCCACAACTTGAGGACATCTTCACCTCATCACGATGATAGTGTTGCCCTACCAATGATCAAAATCACCTAATATGCCTTAGGCCAAGACTGTCTTGAGGATCACAATGCCACAAAATTGGTGGTAATCACCTCCTCAACCCTCGGTCCAAGCCTATCCAAGTCCCATGTAACTCATCTTAACCAATTCATATAATTAAAACAATTAAAATTAATAAATTAAACACACCCTACCTAAAAATCCCAAGTGATCCACAACCTCTAACCCAACCTCAAATGTATGATAATGGATAGGGAATACTCAATGACATCCCATAACATATCATAATTAATTCAAAGACAAGGTGTTCATTAATTAAGGTATCACTAAAACTACCCAATGATGTGCTCAAGGGTGTACCCCAAAATATGAGAAAAATCATAGAGAAAGGTAAGAACCACCTACCTTATGTTGGTAGATGTTTTATCATTTGATATAATCCTCTAACTCGAGATAGTATTGTAGAAATATATGTTTTAGATGAATTCCCTAAAAATAGGGTAAAATGTATCACATAGATTTAGTGCTTTGTATGGAATGCGAAAAGAAAAAGAGAAGAAAGTGGAATGAATCACTCACTGACATGGTTACAATTCACCCAACGATCATCGATTCAGAGATCAGATGACAAAAATGCCTCAAAGTCTTGGAGGAGGAGGAGGAGGAGGAGTAGGAGGATATCCATGGTCGCTATAGAGGAATCCCACATGTGGGGGAGAAGAATAGTAGAATAAATAAAGAAAATAGGTTGGGAGGAAAGGTAATTTCCCACTTTTTAAGGGTCCACATGATTAGATCACACAATTTGGCTAACCATGCACCAATTGTGCATCACCCTATATCTAGGTAACACATTCCACATGGTTTTCCTGCATGGTTTTCCAAACTGTGCGAAAAATGTGTGTGAGCCTCTACTAAAAACTATAGAATTGTCTTCACAGTCATGAACCCCCTCCCACAGAGTTTAAAAAAATGAACAAAGAGATAAGAGAGGAACTCATGGTTTCACCTAGATTCCACATCGTTTTTCCAAACCATGTACCCCAGTCTACACACCCAGAAAAGTTGATTTTTGGCCTCCAACGCAACTGAAACCCAACCAAAACCATGAGGACATTTCTGAAGGTTAAAAATCATATAAAAAATGTCATGGGTCAAAGAAAAACTCATAATTAGGTTCCAATAAATAAGAAAAGAGTTGGTCAACCCAGAAAACTCTGAAAATTCAAAACGAGTGGGGAATTTGACCCACTCCAAAAACCCAAGATGTTATAATCTCTCCACCTTAACATAGCTCATCCCTGATCTATTAACATTAATCCAATATGGTACTAAGAATTCCCATTTAATTTAAAATTATCCTAGACTACCCCAATCACAAGGTCAATGGTAAACCCCCTCAAGGCGCTCCCCGCCTTAGGATTTACCTAACCTAGTTGCTTCCCAACCCAAAACACAAACAAAACCAATGGTCTACTGACCACCCCTTGACTAAAACGTCCCCCACCATGATGCATTCTCAATCAAGCACCTCATCAGGGGTCCCAATGTCATACCCAACACCCATCAAGTACTGTATCTCACCAGATACCTACCTCATGAACATGTCACACATGGGACCTATGAGGTACTGCATCTCAACAGATGATCAAAATCAGTCATGTTGTCTTTCACCTTAAACAATCCCCACATCAAAATGATTCCCAGGTGCCAAAGCACCTCATAAAAGCCACACATCCATCGATGCACACATATAAATCATGGTTCCACATAGATAATATATATATATATAACACCTAACTAATTTGAACCTACTAAACAACATATGGTTAGTCCATAGAAACACCATGTGCACCAAGTGCACTCAAAATGGACATGCATATACAAGGGTTGTGCCAAAATAAAATTAAACTCGGCCACACCCATGTCATACCTCTAACTTTTTTCAGATCACTAATCTTCTAGACCTTGGTATCTCAACAGAATGCAACTAGATAAAACCCTGATTTCCTGAAGCCTAACCTCCATATGGTCCTACACCATCCACGAGCACTGACCCCATTGCTAGGTCCCACTGTCTCTGCCAAGACCTCCACGTGCAACTAAATCTCAAATACCAGATCATAGAACCACTCCCGGTTTGATCTTAGGACCTTGATTCTACCTTAGTCCCTAACTGTTAGCTATGTGAGAAGGATTCATACAGAACCTCTCAATATGTTCAACCCATCTATATGCTTGACACTCCTTCAGTGCCCGATCACACTGCATCCTCACATTACCTAGTTTCCCATAGGGGAATCACACCGTCAAAGACCCACTCCTCAATTGTTTTCTCGAGTACCTAGCCTAAATGATCTACTGAGACTCCTCTCAGCCTAATTTATTGCTATCTAAAGCATCAAATCTATAATCACATAGTGTCCTCACCTAACTCATGTATTGTCAGTCTGTCAAGTTTCCCTTGGTATGAGTTCCTGATTCATAGCCTCTTATAATGAGGTCATGCTGAAGAAATTTCCTGCACCTGAATGTCATGCCACAAACCATCCTCAAAATGCCTCACCCTCGAGGTGTCATCACCCACCATACTAGGTTTGAAACAAGAAAACTTAGTGAATGTCACTAAAAATTCCATGACATACATGTAACCCTGCTAAAGGTTCAAGAATTCTTGAGCTCTCTCTACCCTCAGCGTCTTCGGGAAGAAGTGCTCGAAGAACCTGGATGACTCGAACCAAACTAGGACTGATCTGATCATCCAGCCATGGCTCAATAGATTCCATTTCTTATGGCCGACCCACCTATACCTAAGCTTGTACCTATGGCTCATGCCCTGGCTAACCCTTTGGGAATTTATCCCGACCCTAAGGGGTCTCAACCTGCGCACGCTCTAGAAACACTTTGTCATTGTCCGCAAAATGCTCGATCAAAATCTATATAGGTGGAAACCCATTGAATACCAATATAATGGTTAGACATCCTATATATAATATATACATAACCTAGATACGGGAAGCAGTAGCAGGAAGCACGATCTCACCACACTTACCCTTCCCCATCATAACCATGTCTTACGACATCTAGGATCTTGGCCCTTTACCAGCCCATATCATAGCCAGGTTTCACATATAAATATGGCATCATGGCCCCTCACCTAGCCACATCAGAGTTAGTAATTACAATTATCTGTACAAGGTAGCTGAGTAAACTTCCACCAAAGATATTCTAGGTAGGAAAAACCAATTAGATTCCTTTTTTTACATTTTAAGCAACTCACCCACTATATGCCTCAGGCCATGCCCATCCTGACAAACCATGTACCCTCAATCCAAGGACCACATTGCTAAACCTGGTGATCAAAATCACCCCATATCATCATCCCCACATTATTATATAAGATCCATGATCATATATATATATATATATATTTATATTTATATTTCAAACATCACATATAGGTTTCATTAGAACCACATGCCTAGTTTGGTTGAGTAGAATGCCACCAAATAGAGGCTAGGAAGGAAAATAGTTCTTAGATTCCTTTATTTACACTTTAAACAACCCACTCAATATTATTAAAATCCCAATTCCCAATGATAACCACAAAAAAATTATCACATACACAAATATATAATAATCATCCTATGTGAATAACAAAAAATAAAAAAAAACCCTTTTCTATAATGAGCTAAGGGTTAAACATATCCTCCCTTGTCATACCAAGAAAAGGGTCACATATAATAATAGGTATAAACTATATCCAAGTGAACCACTCAAGGTGGAAATCATATCATCTATAAAATGAGTAAAGTAGAACAGTAATTCCCACCCCCCGGAAACTTGGTCCATTCCCCCTACACAGGGCTTCAAGCAACGAAAAATGAGTTTTAAAACTAGTTATGAAAATGAAATAGTCTATGGTCTACTATATACGAAATAGTATGACCCAAAAAGAGGTAAAATAAATGCCTATGATACCACTTGTAGCATCCCGACCTATTTAGCCACCCGAATAGTGCTATGGGCCGAGTGCACTGTGCCTTAGGCACGCCTCCCCATACTCAAAGGATGTCGACTAGTAGTGAGGGTGTAAAGGGGTGAAAGTGGGGATACTAACACTCTGGTGATGATATAATAATAGTTTATATAAATATAAGTAGTGGAAAATAAATACCAATATACACTGAACTAGTAACCTACCCATGATGGAAGCACAATAAATAACAGAAGCATATATAAATAATCAGAAATAAACAAATTCTAAACATTTCATTTATATAATTAAACATAACATGAAAACATTTATAGAAGCATGCATACACCTCAGATCATACATGAAAATAAATAGAAAATGGAGTGTCTCATGGCCGACCATCATTACATACATATAACATGTTGATACAAAAAGAAAAACTAAAAAAGAAACTCCAGCTAATGTAGGAACCTCAAGGTCCTTACAGTCCATCCCATTCTAAAAAAACCAACATAAAGGTCCATCTCCAAAGCCCTAACCTTTACTTTATTTCAAAGCCATTAATTCTACATGAATCCCAAAAGGCCCGTGTAGGGTGTGAGAAAAATCTTAGTAGGTAGCACCATTGTGTGCCTATCTCACATCTATGATTACATAGGTGTATAATACAAGTATATAAATCTGAACATGCACAAAATATAATATAAAATACTTCCCTTGTTCTAAACAACCAAAAGGAAGTAATCACCTAATTTGGATAACGTCGGTATACCGTAGTGTAGTGGATCCTTATCCTAAGAC
This sequence comes from Viscum album, assembly GCA_963277665.1. NCBI lineage: Eukaryota > Viridiplantae > Streptophyta > Magnoliopsida > Santalales > Viscaceae > Viscum > Viscum album. Next base: position 1,991,461,868 of record OY728141.1, read on the forward strand.
CAAGGAATCCCATGATGTAAATTAGTCAAGGTGAACCCTCAGGTTCCACCTCTAATAGAATCATTAGAAAACTCATAACAACTACACCTCATTTACAAATCAACAACCGACACCCCAAAGACACTCCCAAGAAAGTACATGGTCCCTCAGACCCCATATCAAAAGCTCTCATTAGCTCTAAGCCCGACGTCTCGAGGCACAATGATGTCTATCCTCCAATAATAACCATCATAATCTCAATAACTGACATCCCGAGGAATTATGATATCAATCATCCCAAATAATCCCTACCCAATGGACTCAAGTACGGTGGGACATAACCCCCAATAAATAGTCTCAACACTATCAATTGTTGACTCCTTACCATCCCTATATCTTTTCATGGAATACCCTTCCAACAATGATCCTAATATTCAACTAACAGAGGCCTATACCCACATGATTGGTCCATACCATCTCATAAACTGAGTCTTACTGTGTTCACACAGCTCTAAACTACACATTGGCTAACACAGGTGAGTAGTAATAACCAAATAAGTCCTTAATCCACACCATCCAGCACCTCTTAACCCAGTGACCATGTCACTCAACCTTATGTTCATCACCATCTCATATTTCCAAGGCCATACCCACAACCGAGCAACATCATCACCACATCATAATGACCAAGTCTCCTAACCGGTGATCAACATCACCCAATATGCATTGGGCCAAGCCCATACTGACGATCACAACACCTCAAACTAGGTGGTTATCACCACCTCATTGGTCCAAGCCCATCCAGTTACCATGTTTCTCATCATAATAAATTTATAAAATTAGAAATTAAAAGTTAATAATGTAAACACAACCAACCTCAATATCCCAAGTGTTCCATGACCTCTAACCCAATCTCACACATATGATAATGTCTAGGGAATACCCAAAAAAATCCAACAAGGCCTCGTAATTAATTTAAATAAAAAGAGTTAATTAATTAGGGTATCAGTCAGACTACCTAATGGTACACTCAAGATTTCACCCCCAAAACTTGAGAGAAATCATAGAGAAAGGTAAGCACCACCTATCTCTTGTTGGTAGAAATTCGTTCATTCGATATTGGCCTCTAACTCGAGCTAGTTAAAAATAAATAGACGTTTTAGAGGAACACCCTAAAAATAGGTTATAATAGATTGCATGGATTTATCACTTCCTATGGTGAGAGAAAAGAAAAAGAGAAGAAATGGGAATTAAGCACTCACCGACACAGTTCCAAAACACCTGATAATGATCAATTTGGAGATTAGATGAAAAAGATGTCTCAAAACCTAGGAGGAGGAGGAGAGGAAATCCACGACCACTAGAGAGGAAGACCACACATGCCGGAGAAAAATAGGATATGAAAGAAATAAGAGAAGAGGGATAGAATGGTAATTTCCCACTTTTTAATGGGCCGCATGGTTCGCTCACACAAATTGGCTAAACATGCGCCAACCATGCAACACCCACTTTCTAGGTATCACACTATGCATGGTTGGCCCAAACGGTATGCCAAACTATGTGCATACCATGTGTGAGCCTCTGCTAAAATCTACATACATGGACACATGAATGCATGAAACCTCCCACACAGTTTGAAAAACTATGAACAAAGACAAGGTAGGGAACACGATTTCACTTAGGTGTCACACAGTTTGTCCAAACCATGCACCCCATTTTTCACTCCTAGAAAAGTTGGTTTTCGACCTCTGAGGCACCTAAAACCTAACAAAAACCCCAATTCCATTTCCAAGGGTTAAAAAAATTTATAAATAAAGACTTGGGTCAAAGAAAAACTTGGAATTAGGTTCCTATAAATAAGAAAAAAGTTAGTCTACCCATCCCACTCTGAAAATAAAAAACGAGAAAGGAACTTGTCATGTAGGACGTTATAGTTCTAAGGTATGATTTTTGGAGGTTTCTTAGGCATTTTCATGGACTGAGCCCTTAGTTTGTTGCATGATGTTTTTGAGAATGTTTGTGGGCGATTTAGTATCTAGTTGGTTCATGACATGAATGACCCTTTCATTGAGTGAATTCTTTACAGTCATGTTAGATCTAGAGATATGATTTTTAAAGAAGGGTTGATTCAAAGGATTCTAAGAATAAATGAGTTAATCATGCTATGAATGGTGTTATTCCTAACCTAAAAATAAATTTTAGTACCCATTTAAAATATCTCATTCCACCCTCAACTCTCTTTATTTTTTAGTAATTCTTATCTAATTTTTGGATTCCTTTCACCCCCTCTTATTGGCCTTGACCATTGACATCAAGAGATAAAATATTGGTAATATGATTTAGATATTCCCTTACACTATTATTTTTCCTCTCATTATTCTCTTTTGGATTCCAAACAACTATGTTAGGTTTATTTGGTATGAATTGGGATTTAATTTTGTTGAAGGATCACTATTATGGTTGATTAGGGTATTCCTTTCATTTTTTTCTTGTTGATTTTTTTTCAACTAATTCCTTCTTATACAACACTTTGGTAATCCTTGATTAAGGTGTGGGATTAAAGTTATCTCTTTATTCTTGTTCATCCATTAGAATAATATTCTCTTGTCTTTATTTGGGTGGATAATACATATTTTCTTAATAAGAAAATGAATCATATTAATTTGAATTAAAGGGAAGTGGTGATTTCATATGCATTTATTGGTTGTTTTATTTATTTTGAAGTTCTATACCTTGATCTTGATAATTATTTTGATGAAAATATTTTAGCATCTATTAATTGAGAGCCCTTACTATGATTTATTTTTTGAATTCACTATTCATAAAAATAGAAGGACATATATATGTCTAATGAACCAATTGTGTGAAATATAGAAATTTTATGAAATGAGCCATGAAAGAAATGATGAAATATTTTGAAATCACTCTTCAAATTAATCATGTTAATGATTGGGTTGGAAATATATTTTTTCAATGATTTATTGGTTATTGGTGTTATCCCTAAGTTTGTGTAGATCTTATGGGGATCATGCACTGATGGTGGTGACTAGATCAGATGTAGAGTGTGTTTAAGAAGTAGGGTTTCAGTTTTTGAGTTTTCATTGGATATGTTGAGGGATGGTTCACAGTGAATTGTAGTGGTGGATTTATGGATATTATTTTGAAGTGTTTAAACTATGGTGATGGATTTTTAAGGGATACGATGGTTACTATTGTGAGGTATATTACTTGTTGTATTTTGGAATTATTGTAGTTTCTTGGTAGCTTTGGAATGAAAATATTAGTTGTGGGACTAAAATGGAATGGGATGGAAATTAAATAAGTGTGGGATGAAATTAAAATGTGGGAATTTATTAATAAATTGAATGATAACGAATGAGTTGGACTTATAATGGGAATTTTTTTGGGATAATAGAGAGAGTATATTCTAATTAAATTTGACATTAAATAACTTAATACAATAATTTTTTATGGGAATTTAGTGAATCTATATATTGGATAACTTTTAATTAAAAGAGTGTAGATGTGAGTTGTGTCCAGAAGATTTTTTTTGTGATTTAAATTTAATATTGGTAGTAGTTGGTGGTGGGTTTCATGAGATATTATTATACTGTTGTGGGTGGTGTTTGATGTGGAACAATAGGTTAGGTATTGTGTGGGACAATATTACATTATATTTACATGTTATTTATACACAAACTTGACCCACATTGAATAATATATACCAACACCCAAATGTTTTTAGAATATTTTCTCGAATATCTAGGTTGGTGGGGAAATGGATGGATGGATTCCCCCTCTCCCCCACTCTTCCATCACCAGTAGTGATTATTGGTTAGTTTTTGGGGATTCCTTTCAATGATGTCTTAGTTATGTAGTTATTACTCATAATGAAATCATAATTAGTGGTTATTTCTTATTTTAATGAGTATATAAGGTGGTGGTACTTTATGAGATTTTTGGTGGGGGCCGTGCACAGTAATATGAGGGAATGAGTTTGATGTCCTTCATGTTCACAATAACCTATTACTTTAGAATAGTGATGTGATGCAGAAATTTGGTGATGAAAGTGGATATGATGTTTTCATGATATGATTATCTGGTATGTGGAATTGTTTGAGAATCAGTCTTGCACGTTCTGATGTTGATGTTTAGTAGGAAAGGGAGCACAAGACCTTTAACTTTGGGGTGTGAGAGTTGAAAATCAGTGGTGAATTGGTTTTTTCATACCATTTATTATATTATTTTGATACTATTTTACTACACACTGACATATTCCTTAGTGAATGAGCCTTGGTGAGGTAGGTTTTGGATATTTGACCCATTTAGGTTTTTTGGTTATGTGGTCTATTCACTGAAGCATTATTATTCAATTTTCACATTTTCTTAAGAAACCATGGGTATGATCTTAATAACTATATATTTCATTATCACCCTACATATATAAATTGTTTTCCAGGTTTATAGGAGGGTTTTAGAAACATATCTAGACATTACTAGTTTGGTCGATGTAGCTGTTGCGAAGTTGCAGACATAAGATTTCCCTTTGGTATTTATTTTGGAGACTTTTATTTATATTGCTTGACATGAATTATGAGATGATGGTTATTATGTATTATGTGAAATTTATTGTTGGTTATCCTTTAATCTCTTGTAATTATATATATATATATATTATGAGGGTAATGCCTCTCATTATATGTTTTATACCATTGGTGCTAGTCGCTAACCTAGAACCTATTGGAGGTGAGATTTAGGGATCACTCTTTCTCTTAATTGCCGACCCAGGAGGGGAACTGGTTGCGTGGGGAAGGGGTGTTTAAAAAATTTATTAAAAGTATACACACTTAAAAGTTAATTTAGGTGTGACATGATAAGAAAAAAAAGGAAAATTTTCAAAACGAATGCCATGTTTGATGTAATTATAGTCCGAAAAGAATTATAAATTAAATTTGAAAATATATTCTCTAGAATATTCATTGGTTTTTTTGGATATGTTCTTTAGATTTATTATTTTAAACTAGGGAAGGATACACCTCAGAACCTTTAGTCCCTTGATTGGGTAATGTTGGTAAGTATATGAACATACCTTGATTAGTGGCATATGATGTGTTTATCTATGTAGTTGATTAACATGTGAAGTAGTAATATATTTGGGTGGATTAAATGTGATGTATTCATATAACTTGTTTAGTATTTACTTAGAAAATCTAGAATATATGAGTTATCCTATATGAGATTCACATGTATTGTGTCCCAAGTAAGACTCTATATTTTGGAATAAGGGATTGTATGACTATGGAAAATATTTGATGTATATTCGGTGTACATAGTTATGGAGATAAATGTGTTTAATAGAGATCAAGAAATATCCCTTTCTAGATTGAGCAACACTATTGGTTTTACTGGGGATACTTTTTTATTACAATTATTGATTATGAATTCATATTTTGTTTCATGGTGCAATGGACTTTCGGATAACACATAGGGTTTAGGTAAATAATAATTAGTTATTTACAGTGTTTTTTGCACAAAAAATTATTATAATGATAAAATATATGAAATAGATTTAGAAAATGTTTAAATTGAGTTATGGATATGGTTTCACAAGTTATTACATTTTATGTGAGATAATAAGAAATATATTTAAATTCTAGGAGGATTTACTATAAGTGGGAGATTGAAGGATTTATTCACTAAAGAATAAACTTTAGTATAGTTAATGTTATCATGAAGTAATATTAATTAAGTTATAGTGGTTGATTCTAAATTATGAATTTATTTATGGCAGGGCATGTGTTATGAGATAACACATGATTTTGATGATTACTTATACCTTAAGATATTATGAACATCCTATCATTATTAGATTATGGTATTAAATCTTTTAATGTTTATATTAATTATTTAAATTTTTTAAAAAATTAATTATGGATTAATCAAATGTTATAAGGAGTTATAACATATTGATATTTATGAAATGTTAGGGTTGTGATTGGGTGCAAGGAGTATCTTTTGAGGATTGTATAAAGAGGTTCATTCCATCTAAAACTATGTTAGAATATGTGTTATTTAATCACTATATAACTCTAATTCATACCTATAATTTTCTATCAATAATTTATTATGAGGTTCTAGAATGTTACGGGAAAAGAGTGAATTATACCAAAGTGTTAGGTGATTCAGCAACTCATGGACTAACCTAGGAGGAAGTATATGTATTATAATTCTAAGGGATATCCCTTAATTAATTTTAATGATTACAAGGTTTTGTTTCTTAATAGACCATGTTGCATATTATTCATTATTTATTTTCATCAATTTAAATAAACTATATTTTTATCTTTTGGAACCATTCTTATTGATATTTTTAATAGCATTTTGATAACTATTGTCCCAGCTAAAACCAAAAAATTACCCCCTCATATATATAAGGATTCTCTCAATAGTTATAATATAATATTACTTTAAAAACAGTGATATAAAATCATTGTAAATAGAATATTATATTATAAATATTTCAAGTAAAAATAGGTACCAATAAACTATAAAAATACCTTTGGATTCACAATATTTTAATCATCACCCTTTATTGATTTTATGTCAGATGTTATTATATTAAGTACCTCCTTTGAAATTACCATTCCAAATTATTTCACAAACTCACCAATATATTTTTCTTTTGATATGAACAATTATATTATGGTTTGATCAATTTTATATCCCCATAATAGTTTCATATATGAAAGAATTGAAATTTAAAAACTCTACTTCATTTATATAAACAATTCCTCACAAACCTAAGATTTATCTCTAAAAATTATTTATTTTTCAACATAAAAAATCATAATGAGTGATATTATGTTTTATTATTTGACATGTATGTTTTTATAAAATTTTTCTTTCTAGAAATCCATGCTTTATAAGAACATGTATTGTTAGGTTTTTATGGGGACAACACTTATCTAAATGTAATATAATTAGAAAAAAAATCAAGACACAATATATAGTCAAGTTTATTTGGATTGAAATGTATAAATATAGATAATATAAGGACCATTATATTGTGAAGTTACTAAATATTTCATTCTTTATTGACAATGTAGATGAGTCCTACTACACTAGTTTAAAGGAGATCTATTGGTGGTCGCTAAAGTACTCCCATCATCAAAGGTATCCAGTGGTTGAGTGAGTCACCAGAACACTTCCTGATAGGACTCCCCTTCACTACATACCTTCAAAAACCTTTATTATCATAGTAATAATATGAAAATGAATGATTCATATTAGTTGGAGTTCTTTTGTTCATGAAATATACATATCCATGGTTTTAGAATCCTTTTCAAAATAATTATATTCCTAAATACTAGATTATAATATCAAAAATTTTATAAACATTTGAAATATGGTAACATTCATCCACCCAAATATTTCTTACATTTTTAAATAGTGAGATATATTACAAAATATTTATAATGTTTATTAAAACAAATAATATAAATTTGTAACACTTTAACCTATCATTGAATACATAAATCATCATAATATAAATTGATATATAATAGATCTATAATGTATAAATAATAATGGTTGAGTAAAATATTTTATATTTAATATCTATAAATGGAAAATGATGCACCATTGTGAAAGTTACATAATTAGAAACCACATAGACAGAGTAGAGACTGAAAATTTATTTCTCTATAGGACATAAGCACATCATGTATTGTGTTAAGTGTTCATATTTTCCCATGTTATATGCATCAGTGAAAAAACTCTATTTATCTCCCACCTATTCTAAAATCATATAGACTATGTAGACATTTCAGCTTATGTAAAAAATTTTGAAATCATATCCAAAACTTAATTTGGATATTCACTAAAACTTCTTTCAAAGAGGATATCAAAAATATCTAATAGTTTTGTATAAACACTTTGCAACAAAACTAGTCCTCATTTAAAAAACACATGTGTTACCTCATGAGCAGTTATAATCATTGATAAAAGTTATGAATTATATAATCCATAATTTAAAGCAAAGAGTTTACTCTAGAAATAAATAATTATACTCAATATATTAACGGATTTAGAACGATCATATTCAAAGGCATTTAACTCCATACCTATGTCCATCAATATTTTCACATAAAAATAATCATATAATCCTTTATACATTATAACTGAGTGACCTTAAGACATATAGAATGAGAATATCATATATTTTTACTAATACATTATTTATTATCCATGTAAAGACTGAAGGAGATGGATGAACAAAAATTATTTTATTCATCCATTTAGTTTAGTACATGAAATGTGACTCACCTAAATAAATAAGAACATTACAAGTCACAAATCTTGGTATGGACATAATATTCCTCAGTTTTCCCCAATTAAGGTCATAGATTTCATACCCATTATAAAAAAGGAAAAAACCCATCATGACTAATGAAAACTTATTAAATGATCAATAATATAGATAAATACATTAGGATAAACTCAACATAAAGGCTAGCATAATACGTTATTAAATTATGAGAGTTCACATGTGAGATTACTTATTAACCTCAAGAAACGGTGATTAAAAGGAAACATGTACCCCACTCATATGAATGAAACTTTGTATGACACACCATCTGGTATACTAAAGTGTTTCATCAATAATAAAAAACTTGTATTATTCCTCATGAGTAAACTCTGTATCTCTATAAGATTATTTTCTTATACAAACCTTAGCATCTTATCACAACCCACACCCTTCCATATTGATCATCAACTAGAGATAACTCAAATTAATAATTTTAGGGATTATTTACCATTATACATTCATGATACTTTTTGAGGAGATTAAATAATGATATATTAAGAATGATGTTAAATTGTTGAGTTAATGAAACCTTTTCACACTTGTTTTGAAAATCAAAATACACTTATATATGAATTTTATTTCATTTGAGTTTTGTTTAGGCTTTTGAATATACAGATTGAAAATCCAATAAACACATTTCTAGTGAATTATGTTCTAATGGGATAAATATTTCTAGATGATGGAGAATTATAGTGGTGTTGGCATGTTTTGAATTATTGATTCCATAATAAGATAGAAGTTGCTACTTATAATGTCATTGAAACTGAACCTAAGGTTTATAGAATTTGAACATTAGAGTGAAATCTATAAATAGAGATACAAACTCTTGGATCAAATTATTTTTACCAAACTCTCTAAAATATTTCATCCATTTTGAAGTCAACAATTGTTTTTTGTTCTTGATCACTTATGGTTGATGTAATTTTCATTATGAATGTTTATACTAAGAGCTGTTATTTGAGGATTTTATTATAAAAATCTTATAATTTCCTCCTATAATTTTTGGTTTTAGGATCATGTTGATCAATGGTATTCTGGGGATAGGAATAAGTTTGTTTCCACTAGGTTCACAATGTGATTCTAAGGAAGGAAATCTACTACCGATTAGTGTTTCGAATGGGCTTCCAGTGGTTGAAGATTATATTTGTCAACATTTTTTGTTGAGGAATTCCATTATTTAATAAAATACCAAGATTGAGGTCAAATACTCCCTTACATCATAAGGTTAAAGTGAGAAACTCCCATATTGGAGGTTGTTATCCTTTATAATATCCTTTAAATGAGTATTGGGTTTTAAAACAAAACCATGTGTCTTTTTTTATTTTCTGCAGTGATTTTTTTCACAGTTTTTTTATATTTATGTTGCATTTAATATCTGAATTTATTTTTGGTTATTGATATTATAACTCATTTATTTTCTTTTGTGATTATATCAGTTTCAACCATTAGTTTAATTTTTACTGAATTTATCTTTTTATAAGGTTTTATTTACTCTGATTTATGAGTTGATTGGAAGATCATACCTTCTAGTTGATTGAAAAATTTGGTGGATGAAAATTGTAAATTATTTTTATACTATAATTCACCCACACTTGTATATTTTCCTATCTTTATTATCTAGGACAACACTTGGTATAATAGCATGTCTCTATTTTTAAGAATGAATTTGGACTTATCTTTTTATTTCTATTAGTTCATTAGAAATTTCTCAGTTTCTTTATACTAATTATGTAGTAAGGAGATGTTTGTTTTAATAGGGGGAATTTAGTTCAAACTCTTGAAAATATAATCCCAAGTAGACCACCTATCTTTGATAGAGCATATTTTAAGTATTGTTGAGATTAGGTGAAGATATTTATTATTAATATGATAATGAATCATTTTCTTATAATTATAAGAAATTATTGAATTCCAAAGAAAGAAAATTCTATGTTCAATCATGATGTGAATCTACTATATCAATAAAATTGCAATGTCTAAAATAATTTTTAATGTTATATGACTATAAATATATAGAATCAAATTTCATCATGTGATACAACTACTAGTATATAGAATTAGTTGGAGATTACCTATTTTGTTACTTCAATGTTCTTGAAACTCAAAGAGTGACATTGAGGTATAGAATATCATGATTTTTATTATCAACTTGGATGAAAATGAATTAATGGTTTATGAGAGCTATTAATGTACTATAATATCTTAGTGAGAAGAAATTATCGGATGATGAGTTGATAGAGAAAATTATTGATATAATTTTCAAGTAGTGGTAATCTAAGAGAACAATTATAGATGGTGCCAATAACCTTATGAAGTTAATAATTTTTTATCTTATTATTAAATTATTATTCTATGAGAATATATTGAAAAGAGATATCAAAAAATAGAAATATAAAACAGAAATATATTTTTCTTATGCTTCCTGTAATATTACTTATAATAATATTAATTTTGGACTTAATATTTAAAAATTTTCTAATTCAGAGAAGAAATAAAAACATCACCCAGATAGTATTAATATTGAGGATAGTGGAAATGAGATTAACTAGCATGTAAAAAGAATAAACAAAATTATTTGGAAGAAGAACATCTATTATGATTTCAAAAATTATTACAAGGACAAGCATGAAAAGAAAGACTCTTCTAAAGTTATTTATCATGATTTCAAGAATACATGTCATATTAGTCTATACTATACTATGATTTTGAGGATAGAATAAAAATATATAATATTATTTAAAAGTAATGGAATGAAAAGTTTGAAATCTTTAGACACCATAAGTGCAAGTGGTGTAGATACAACTTATGATAGTTCATCAGAGGATAGTGATAACATTCAAAAGATTATTGGATTATATGAAAACGTTTCATAGAATGAAAAATTTATTCTGGATAAAGAAGATAATAAATCCCATAAAAATTTAACTATGATTTCTGATTTTCCTTGTTCTTTGGATGATGAATCATATTATACTTCATTGAAAGATAAAAAAGATACTTCATTGAATGACGAGGAAGATATTCTAACTTTTTAGGAAATGAATAGATTTTCAACCCTTATCAAAAGTGAAAAATAGTAAATTATTAAATTATATGATTTTGATAATGATAAATTATCTAAATAAAATAGTATAATTTCAAAACATACTTCTAAGATACCCAATAATTGTTTAGAATTAGATTATTAATCTAATTCTAGTTTAATGAAAATTGATCAAAATTTGGCTGTAAAACTAAAATATAATGTTACTGTTTTGAAAAATATTTTATCTAATATCACATCTAGAAGTGAAATTTTTTATAATATTTAATAATAGTTAAAACCATCCAAAATATCTTTTGGAATAGGTTTTACATCCGATAAATCGCATTTTTAGTAAAATTATTTGGTTCCTAAAACACGACCTTTTGTACTGAATGTCAAAGTGGAGGTCAATGTAAAAATCATTTTTTCATAATAAAGTTTAATAATTTAGATTTCAAAGAGGCTTTATTTCTAGCATGTTTTTAGGTGTTCAACATAAAATAATTATATATATGTGGGTTCCAAAATTTTTATTTTCAAACGTAACTGAGCAGAAGAAATTTTGGGAACCAATAATATATTATTATTGTTTTTATTAAAAGTGGTTGAGAAAAGCTTCCAAAAAAGTGGTACATGGATAGTAGTTATTAAAATTTTATAGTAGATGAATCCAACTTATGGAAAATGAAAATTTTGAGTGGTGGGAAAATTATTTTTAGAGATAATGCATGGGATGAAATAATTGGAATCAATGAAGTATCCTTTCATGGAAAGAAATAAAATTACAATATTATGTTTGACTTAGGTATTAACAACAACCTTATCACCATTAGTCATTTATGAGATAAGGGTTACTTTGGGAACTTTAGGAATCATAAATGTACTATTCAAAGTTAGGAAGGATCATTTTTTTATCAGCTTATAGACATGAAAATGTTTAAAAACAAGATATAGAATACCTTAGAAATCCTAAATTTACATGTTTATGTGTGAAAAAATATTTATATTAGATTTTGGAATATAATAATAAGGCACTAGAGTGTTATATATTTAGAAAAAAAATAGTAAATGCCATGTAAGGGATCTTTTATAAATTAAGATTAAATCTTCTAGAGTTTATGATGTTTGTCGATATGATAAGCAATGTAAGTCTAACATTAATCATATTAGTGATTCATAAACTTATGAAACATTATAATTAGTGACTATGGATTTATTTTCTCATACACAAACTGCATGTCTTGGGGAAAACACTATATGTATGTCTTGGATAATGATGACACCAAATTTAATTGGCACAATATTCTCACCTGAAAATTAGAAAATTTATTTTATTTTAAAAAGATTATTTCTTTTATTAAAACTAAGAAAAAATTTTTTGTATTAATATTTGGAGTGATAATTGTGGTGAGTTTTTAAATTCTAATTTTGAAACTTTTTAGAGTAATAAATTTATTAGTCGTAGCTTCTCAGTATCTATTACATCTTAAAAAAAATTTCTATTTGAATGAAGAAAAATAATTATTTAGGAAATTAATCATTTTTAGTGAATATTCTATTGTTAATCATTTTTGGGATAAATAAATAAGTGATCCTTTCTATACTATAAATCATGTTTTACTTTTCCCCATTTATAATAATGCTTCTTATATTCTTTTTACAAGAAGAAAACCAAAATTTTCATACTTCAAAGTATTTGAGTATAAAGTAAACATTATAAATACAAAAAAACCACTTCATAAATTTGATCCTAAATCCAATGAATTAATTTTTATTGGTTATTCTATAACTAATAAGGCATATAATGTTTTTAATAAAAGAACTATTATTGTTGAGGAAATAGTTCATGTAATGTTTGACGAAATTGGTCCTTTTATTTTTGTAAAACCTATAAAAGTTAAACCTATGGATAGTGGTTATGAAATTTATTATGTTCATTTATCAAAACCTAAAACACAATGTCAGTGTCATGAACCAACTCGATTCAACCTGACATTTCACCCAATATAGCTCAAAACAAGGCCTCAAGAACGCCTCCACACACACTAGATATTTATTCCTAGTGGTGAAGGAATAATATATACAATGTGGAGACAAATAAATTGAATTAGATTGAAATAACAAAAATAAAATATCCAATCACAAACACATCCCTAAACATCACAGTGCACATAATAAAAACTGAAATAGAAGCATACTATAACAAATGAAATGTGGTATACTATCATAAAGACTCACCATATACTAAAAAATATAACTGATCTCCTATTCGGATGATCACATATATATATTATATGAAATTGAAAATAAATACACAAGCCTCTACAGCCAACATCGAGTTATACCTCATACCTAGTCTCCATGATTTGTTGAGATAAACTAGATTGGTCCTAAGACTCCACCCTTGAAATCCCACTCAATAATGCTAAATTTGGCATCATCCTTATCCATGGTGCATCCTATGATCAACCTAAAAGTATAAATAAGGGTAATCATGCGCACAAATGTTCCCAAGAAGGGGTGAGAAATAATATTAGTAGGACACCCACAATGATGAACTTATAACAAACTATCATAAATAAGTGCATGGAAATGTGATATACCCATCGTAATCAAATATTAACTACTTCCATAATATAAATTACTCACAAAAAAATAATTTTTTAATGAAATAAATAAATAAAACACCCTCAAACCTTGAGTATATAGTTATCCATGTCGAATGGACCACTGTGAGGGGGTGAATCTGTGGTCTTTCTTTTATGAGTTCTTCCATTTTTTTCAGCATCTTGAACTAGTTGACGTTCAAAATTCACATAGTATTAACTCATACCCTCACTTCATGTGAATTAATAAAATAGATATATCATTTCATAATACATATACAGTTCAACCAAAATAACCTAGTCCTTGTGTTGGTTAGACCCCCCAAAATAGATTCTCTACTATCAAACTTGTTTTTATAACCATAGAAAATCCTAGTCAAGTCAACATAGATTCCCACTATTTTCCTCCACTTTTAGAGTCCACTGGAAGATACATTTCTCCTCTATATTTATGATCCAAAACAAAATGATATTCCTCCTCTCTTAGGTTTCTTCTACACCACCTAGAAGTTCAATATTTCTCTAAAATCAGATGGATCATAATGTATTCATGTGTACCTTCTGAAGAACATCCAAAGTGTTAGATTTGATACTCTTCACTATATTTTCAGTGATCTAGATTATTCTATTTCTTATGAATCCTTGATATAGATGTCATATCAACTATAAGGATGCTCTCAAAATATTCTCAAGTCATAAATATCTTCATCTTAATTTCTTATAGAAATATATAGTTATCTTATTTATGCATTTATTTGTATATTAGAAACCTATAATCAAATATTTAAAAACATTTAAATTTAAAACAATAATGATTTGAATCTGTAATCCTATGATTTCATTATCTTAACCTCATATAATTACAACCTGTTATTTATTTTTAAATTTGATCCAATTAATAAAAAATTATTTCATCATTTAATATCTTCTTAAATACCTAAAAGGATTGAGTACTCTTATTTAAATTTATTCATGTGGTATGCAATAATTGTATGTTTATTTAATGAAATAATAAAACCAAGTTTCTTATATCTCCACACCATTTATTTGTAAATTGCAACTCCTGAATTTTCTCATTTATATATGTGATAGATCATCCTTGTAGGCATGTATCATTAAATTTCATATGGAATATCCTTCTTTTATCATTATGGAATTTATTAATATTCATTCATGCCTCATTCTTCTCAATTAAACTCATGCAGCCTCTTATCAATCTTCCACAACATCATGACATGGATATTTCATGTACATATTCTTAAAATCCATACATGGACAATTTCATGTATATCTAACATGTTCTGATCTCATGAAAAATGGTTTGAACTCAGAATGTACTTGGATATAAACTTAAAAGAATGAAAGTGAAATTGCATACTTTTCTATGAATCTTGAACTCTCTCATGATCTTATGAGTGCTCATCATGATCATGGGATGAAACAACTCAAACTATTTTATTCATGTTTGCGAGTCATATGAATATATAATGTTTTTATGAACATAAATGTTACCCTTGGATCCTCTATTATTTATCTATGAAGACACATAGTTGGTTGTATTTCACCTTCTGCAGTTGATCATATGTGCGACCACTCATATTCAAACATTATCAACCATTCCTATATTTTAATAAATTTTTCTCTATTATAAGACAAACAATTGTGTTCAATATTTATATGTGAAGATACTCACAGAGACCTATCCATCATAAAAGATCTACACCGACTCATTCTTCACAAAAGCTCCGTCTTCATAGAAGATCTGTGTACAACCTCACAAAACATATAGATTAACTTCATGGAGGATCTTTAAAACTCATGGTTGATCCTTATAGGCACAATCGATACTTATTTACATGAAATATTCTCTATTCATTGATGGTATGAATGTAAGGTCTATGCCATCCTCGCACAATATCCATACTACTAAATAAATCTAGATACTAATGGAGGAAGCTTGTAACTTCATAGAAGGAACTCATGGAAGGTCTGGGCTTTTTTCATAGAATATATGTGCTCATTGTTGATTCAGTTGTTTCATGCAGATAACCCTCCATACATGGTATCTTGAAGATGGTGATGTTTCCATGTCTCATTCATCTTCACTTTATGTATGTAACTCATTAAAGTGAAGGAATAGTATCCTATGTAAGATGAGTCCCACATAAAACATCATCTTTATATCATGAAACTTAATCATACATCATAGTTATCTAACTATCTAGTTGCGAGTAACTTGGTATTCTCTGGGCACCCTCTCCTCTGAAATTGTTTCACCCTACATGTTGGTGCCTCATACTTCTGTAGACATTGTGTGCATGCTATGCATGACCATTCAAGCTCTTTGATTCTTCAATACACCTCCCTACAACCTCAGTTAGCCATGTTGGGATAGCTTGTCCATCGTGATCTCATCTCTCTCATGTGTGATTGATCCAACCCCTTGGTTTTTAGGGGTTGTCCAATTTATTTACTAAATTCTTACAAAAACACATAGTAAATTATTCACCATATAATTCCATTCCATCTAAATAAACAATCTCCTAGTTTAATAATAGGATTTCACATAGCCTTGTTCTTTTAATATTCTCTATAAATAGTCTTCATAAAGAAGGAAATGTGATTTATTCAAACACCTTTAGCACATGTCTTTTCTATGAATTAAGAAAAGTCCATCAATCATCACATATATAAGGATAATTTCTCAATAATGTAATACAATTTAATTTTATAAATCTATAACACTTATTTAAGCATCATCACCTCATATCCACTTAATGAATGCATACTGAATCATTGACAACAAATTTGACATTTACTTAGGCTCAATAATCTCAACCCTTTTTATTTTGTTGTTAATGACTCATCACTACATAAAAGTAAATATGTGTTCTCATTTATTTCTCACCCTTAATTATAATGACCCATACTTTACATACATTGTTATTACTTCAAAATTTAAGAACACTTATTACAACATATAATAAAACCAGGAAAGGACTGTATAGTTATAGTGTCTCTAGAAACTGGGAAACATAAACAACTGGTTCATAAAGCATCTACATTGTGTCCCATTTATTTCATCATATCTATAGTCCCTTTTGGCATATCTTACTTAATAACCTTCTTCCTGACCTTGGAAAATAAAACATACAAAAGGGTGATCTCAAATGCTCAGTAAGGGTAAACAAAAGAAATATCAATCACATCATATTCATAAGAACATAACTTTTGGAAATCTTAACCTGAAAAAGAGATCATAATTTCATAACCTGGGATAAATCATAGTAGTGAAATGTAATCCCAATAATCATAACTTAAAACATTAAACTTTGTGTCATACACACATAATCATAGAGAATCATTTCTTATTAGTCAAGACTCATTGCCAAGACTATCTTAGTGGACAAAGTCCATTTCTGAACCAAGTTCATTCCTCGTTTCAGTCCTGTTTCACTGAACTAGTTTAACCTGCCGTTCTAGACATGTATATCACATGAGATATAAAATCTTTACCCAATTAATTGGAGGGAGATATAGGTCCCACCCATCTCATAATGATACCATTCTTATGTGTGTCACAAAATCATAAATCATACATCATTGCATAACCCATATAATAAAAATGGGATTCTTAAACATCATGAAATCATAAAACAATTCTTATAAGATAAAGGAATTCATAAAAATAATTCCATCACAAAATAATCAAATCAATGTAATAATAGGGAAAGAAACAGAACCCTATATTATCTTAGATGTAAAATAATTTTGATAAAACACTTGAACTCCATTCTTGAGGAAAATATCCTTTCTACTTAAAAAACATTTTCCTTTCTTAACATGTCATACAATTTTAAACTAAAAGAAGTTGATTAAAAATAAAATTGAAAACTTGTAAAGGAAACTTCTTGGAAATGATGTTTTAAAAATCCATTCATGCCGTATAAGTTAAAAAAACATTCTTCTGATACTTTTTTCAGAAAAGTCAAGAAGTACCTCGTACGAAAGACGACAAAGGATTCCTTTCATATATTTTACTAAAAACTCACCGAAGGGTAAAATTGGATTTAAACTATTGTATAAAGATATAAATATTACATATTGATGAAACATGGATGTGGATGATAAAATACACCCCAGTAAATACCAAAGTATAAACAATCTCGGATAAAATGAGATTGTGATATTTTCCCTTAACTTAGGTCCGATTTGCTTCGTAAGTGTCTGAACCTCCTATATAATGATTTAAATAATGTTATTGACTTATTTTAGAGTCATAATTATTTTTTATGATATCATATATGGTCATATTCTTAGCTTATTATTAGTAATATTTCATTGCTGCTAGTTATTCAGGTGTTTATTACTTTTTGTTCTTATGCATGTTTTGTCGAATAAATTCTTATTCTTATTTCTAGGTTATAGATACCTCATTTCCAGAATTTTATTAGTGTAATATATGTCATATTCATTCATTCAGATCATTTATATAATCATTATGCAATGAAGATCATGTAGAACGAGTCGCATCACATCATGGAGATGGTATTCCGTACGTACGCCTGAGCGATGATATCTTTCCCATGATCGTGGAATTGTATTGGAGTGTATGTATACTATTTCATAATCAATATAAATTTACAATAATCATATATATTCATTATTTACACCATTATACCCATCCAAGTAAGGTGGTGGTGGAAAATAGATTACACCACGACGTGTAGACGGTATTCCGTACGTACGCACGCGCGGTGATTTCATTTTTCGTAGGATGGATATATGGTGAAATAGGGTTGTTTCATACTTATAATAACATATCAGTATATGAGTGATACTGGTTTTATTACTTCATAATTAAACAACTAAAGAAGAAGAAGTGGAAGAAGAAATAAAGATGAAAGAATCGGTAACGGGCATTACCTCTTCTTTGAAGCGCTTCTTTGAGACCTCCTTTTAGGGCACTAAAATTAGTCTCTGAAGAATACCAGGACCTCTAGGATGTCTCTAGGGAAGTGGAGAGAAGAAATTTTCAAGGTTTTTCCGAGATTGAAGGCTCAAAGTGGTGTGAGGAAGAGAGGGAGGAGGTGCCCTTTTATAAGGGAGGAGAGGGGCACCTTTGGAATAACTAAAATTATTATTTTATTATAAAGCCAAATTCGGTTTTAAATAGCTCAAAATTGATTTATTTTGAAAATAATGTGGGTATGGTTCTAAATCCTCTCATACAATAGAATTTAGGCAAGTTTAGGTATCAATTTTAACCTTATCATTTAGATTTAACTTTAAGTTAGATAATTTAACTTTTACCGTGTCTTCTTGTTTTCTTACATTATAAGGTTAATAAACTTACTATATCAAGCCAAAAGAACCCCAAGTTGTTTATTATTAATATATATAACCTTATATAAGTAATTTGGCCGAACAATAGATTTTTAGAAATAAAATAACAATTAATAATATAATATTTGTTTTTAAAACTATTTTATGTCAATTTTGACACTATTTAGTAAATGATTTTTGTGAAAATCATAACAGAACGATTAGTTCGAAAAAAGTTACTTGAACCAATAATATCATGTCATATTAACATAGAAAATTATTGTAATTAATAAAAAGTCTCAAATTACATTTATTTGGGTATTTATAACATCAACTATGTTAATACTTCATTAATAAGATAATTATTGCATCATCATTGTGTTATAAATAAATTAAATTATTTAATGTATAAAAATTATAAATAAAATACCATTATGTTGGAAATATTTTTATCTTTCTAATGAATATTTATAGTAGAATTTATCCTATGTATATCCCCATATTAAAAATTATTTACTTATTAAACTTTGATTTTAACTATTTTAACCCTTCTTTAAATAAATTGATAATAAATGTCCTAATCTAATCCAAGTGGGCCTAAATGGCCATATTTTATTCCTAAGGTTGTTTTTGGTATAATTACACTTATCCAATAGAATTAGGACATGTGTTAGGGTAATAATAATATCATTTTTACCCTTAATTACCCTATTTACTTTTAACCTTGTAAATAAAAGTAAAAAGTTATTATTCACCAAAAAATTATTTTCATCTCATTGAACCACATTTTACTTACTGACATCAACCGTGTCTCTCGTATTTTCTAAATTCCACTCACAGAAGTGGTAAAATTAAGTTTTATGAAAAATTCTGTTTTTTAACTACCACTTAGTGGTTTCACTATTCATCAAAAATTGAAAGTTTTCAGAAAAATACCAAAATTTCACCCTATGCTAATTTCGATATTCCGAATCCAAAAATGAAGTCCATTTTGAAAAATAAAATTTATAAAATTTCAAAAAGTTGTTATTACTATTCATATCAGCTAGTTTTAATAATATTTTAATAGCATATCATTGTTTAGTGAAACTCGGTATTGCGTACAACACAAGCTATCGAGGAAGGCCGCGATTGCGTGTAAAGAAAGCCAATATAGTGTAGTGTGTAGTGAAAGATTCCATTGATGATTTAAAAACAAAATATTTCTCATAATAGTCTTGGGTGTTACATTCTACCCCCCTTAAAATGAATTTCGCCCTCGAAATTCGTCACATTGTAACAAATAGATGAGGATAACTCTCCCTCATGATATCCTTAAGCTCCCATGTAGCTTCTTTTAATTGGTGGTTCCTCCATAAAACTTTCACCAAGCGAGTGGTCTTGTTCCGTAGGACTGTTTCTCTACGATCCAGAATCTCTATCGGTTGTTCTTCATAAGAAAGATCTTGCTCCAGCGGTACAACTTCTGAGCTGAGTACATGTGAAGGATCAGGTATGTACTTTCTCAGGAGAGATACATGGAACACATCGTGAAATTGAGAGAGATTCGATGGAAGCTCCAATCGGTAAGCTATCTTTCCAACACGATCTAGTATTTCGAAAGGACCGATATATCTAGGGCTCAACTTCCCCTTCTTTCCAAATCTCATGACTCTCTTCCAGGGAGATATTCGTAAGAACACTTTATCACCCACTTCAAACTCTAGGTCTTTTCTTCGGTTGTCGGCATAACTTTTCTGTCGACTCTGAGCTGCTCTTATGTGTTGTTGAATAGATCGGACCTTTTCTGCCATTTCATCAACGAGATTAGGTCCTAATAGCTTTCTTTCCCCAAATTCATCCCAGCAAGTTGGAGTCCGGCATTTCTTTCCATAGAGAGCTTCATAAGGAGCCATTTGAATACTGGAGTGAACACTATTATTATAAGAAAATTCCACCAAAGGTAGGTGTTGATCCCAACTACCTTTTAAATCCATAGAGCAAGCTCTCAACATATCTTCTAGAGTTTTAATTGTTCTCTCAGACTGACCGTCTGTCTGAGGATGATAAGCAGTGATGAAACTCAACTCTGTATCCAGAGTATGCTGAAGACTTCGCTAGAACTTCGAGGTAAATCTCGGATCCCGATCAGATATAATAGAAAGTGGTACTCACTGAAATCTTACCACTTCCTTTACATATATCCTGGTAAGCTGATCCAGAGAGAAATCCTCTCTAATAGCAATGAAGTGTGCAGACTTTGTAAGACGATCAACTATGAACCAGATAGCATTATTGCCTTTGGATGTTTTAAGAAGTCCTGTGACAAAGTCCATAGTGATTTTTCCCATTTCCATTCGGGTATGGGTAATGGTTGTAACATCCCCTTAGACTTCTGTCTCTCAGCTTTAACTCGCTGACAAACCAAGCATCGAGAGACATATTCAGCAACATCTCTTTTCATGCAATCCCACCAGAAGTACTCTTTTAGGTCCCTATACATCTTCGTGCTTCCAGGATGAATAGAGAATGAAGAACTATGAGCCTCATCCAGCAGCTCCTTCTTTAATTCTGGGATGGGAGGAACACAAACCCGATTCTTGAACTTTATTATCCTATCACAATCAAGGTTGAATTCAGGAATATTTCTCACATTCTTTTGTAACTCGACATCTTCTTTCTGTGCCTCTTTAATCTTCACATGTATAGATGGTTGAACATTCATTTGAGAAAGGTACGATTTTACCCCTTCCATTAAAATTCCAAGATCCATCCTTTGTAAATACATAAATATTGGATCTTTTGTGATCCTCATCATGGATAATCTAGCATGGTCTTGTCGACTTAATGCATCTTCCACCTTGTTTGCTTTCCCAGGGTGGTAATGAATTGAGAAGTCGTAATCCTTAATCAGTTCCAACCATCTTCTTTGGCGCATATTCAGCTCCTTTTGTGTGAAAATATACTTTAAACTTTTATGATCAGTATAAATATCACACCTTTCTCCATAAAGATAATTCCTCCAAATCTTTAATACAAAGATTACCGCAACTAACTCCAAATCATGAGTTGGGTAATTTTGCTCATGGATTTTCAACTGTCGTGAGGCATAAGCTATCACCATATCATTTTTCATAAGAACACACCCCAATCCCTTCTTGGATGCATCACTATAGATCACAAACCTTTCTCCACTACAAGGCAGTGTGAGCACATGTGCATTGGATAACCTTCTTTTCAACTCCTTGAAATTCTCTTCACATTCTTCCGTCCAAACAAACTTAACTCCTTTCCAAGTCAACCTGGTGAGTGGATTAGATAATCATGAAAAATATTTCAGAAAACGTCGATAATATCCATCCAAACCAAGAAAACTTCAGATCTCAGTTACTGTTGTTGGTATTGACCATCTTTCGATAACCTCTATTTTTGCTGGATCCACGGATATCCCCTCTTTTGAGATTATGTGACCAAAAAATGCAACTTTTTGAAGCCAAAATTCACACTTGGTAAATTTGGCATAAAGTTTCTCCTTTCTCAGGGTCTTCAATATAATTCTCAAGTGTTCTTCATGTTCTTCCTTTCTCTTTGAATAGACAATAATATCGTCTATAAAGACTACCACAAATTGATCAAGATAGTCTCTAAAGACTCTATTCATCAGATCTATAAAGATAGAAGGGGCATTAGTAAGACCAAATGGCATCACTATAAATTAATAGTGTCCATAACTTGTATGGAAAGCTGTCTTTGGTATATCCTCCCTTTTGACCCTTAATTGATGATACCCTGAACGAATATCAATCTTGGAAAAGTATTGAGCTCCACGTAGTTGGTCAAATAAGTCATCAATGCATGGGAGAGGATATTTGTTCTTGATAGTGATCTTGTTATGTTCTCGATAATCAATGCAGAGTCTCATTGATCCATCTTTCTATTTAACAAATAGAACAGGTGCTCCCCAAGGTGACGCACTAGGGCGTATGAATCCCTTATCAAGATTCTCTTGGAGTTTCTTCTTCAATTCTTGCAACTCAATTGGGGCCATTCTATAAGGTGTCTTTGAATTAGGCAAAGCACCCGGTACGAGTTCTATTGAAAACTCAACTTCACGATTTTGTGGAAGACCCAGAAATTCCTCCGGAAAGACATCATCAAACTCTCGTACAATGGGTATATTCTTAATTGTGAATTTCTCACCAACCATTTGAGATAAATAACCTTCATTCAGTGGAATCAAGACCCATAAGATGGAAGAAATTTCCACTGGAAGGTTATGTTCATCCTTGCATCGATAGATGATCATAGATTGATCTGGAATATGAAATGTGACTTCCCTTCTTTGGAAACTGATATGAGCTCCATATAAATAAAGCCAATCCATGCCAAGAATCACATCAAATTCCACTATAGGAAGGATCACAAGATTTGCAGGAAGCACTTTCCCACAAACTTCAATCGGGGAAGAATTATAAACTTTTGATGCGACTATTGTTCCATTAGGTGTTGTCACAACTAACTCAACATCTAATTGTTGAGGTAATACAGTGATATCCTTAGAAAATTCTTCAAAAATAAAAGAGTGGGTGGATCCAGAATCAAATAAAACATTTTCTACTTTAGATTGGATGGTAAGTTTACCTTTCACCACATCGTTATCGTACTCCACATCGCTGATAGAAATTGCATGTGACTTTCCTTTGTCTTTAGCCTTAAGATTTTGTTGGTGTTGATCATCATCATCAACCCTTGGATTTGGCCATTGATTGGCATAATTCCCAAACAAATCAAGTAAAGGACCCATACTTTACATATATTGTTATTATATACATTGTTATAACAAAACCAGGAAAGAATTGTTATTACTATAATAATAGAATTAGGTTAATAAACTTACTATAACGAACCTTACTTTACATACATTGTTATTAAATCATAATTGAAGCACACTTATTACAACATATAACAAAACCAGGAAAGGACCGTACAGGTATAGTGTCTCTAGAAACTGGGAAACATAAACAACTGGTTCATAAAGCATCTACACTGTCTCCCATTTATTTCATCATATCTATAGTCCCTTTTGGCATATATTACTTAATAACCTCCGTCCTGACCTGGGGAAAGAAAACATACAAAAGGGTGAGCTCGAATGCTCAGTAAGGGTAAACAAAAGAAATATCAATCACATCATATTCATAAGAACATAACTTTTGGAAATCTTAACCTGCAAAAGAGATCATAATTTCATAACATGAGATAAATCATAGTAGTGAAATGTAATCCCAATAATCATAACTTAAAACATGAAACTTTGTGGCATACACACATAATCATATAGAATCATTTCTTATTAGTCAAGACTCATTGCCAATACTATCTTAGTGGACAAAGTCCATTTCTGAACCGATTTCATTCCTCGTTTCAGTCCTGTTTCACTAAACCGGTTTAACCTTCCGTTCCAGCCATGTCTATATCATGAGATATGAAAACTTTACCCAATGCATTGGAGGGAGATATAGGTCCCACCCATCTCATAATTATACCATTCTTATGTGTGTCACAAAATCATAAATCATACATCATTGCATAACCCATGTAATAAAAATGGGATTCTTAAACATCATGACATCATAAAACTATTCATATAAGATAAAGGAATTCATAAAAATAATTCCATTACAACATAATCAAATAAAAGTAATAATATGGAAAGAAGAAGAACCCTATATTATCTTATATGGAAAATAATTTTGATAAAACACTTGAACTCCATTCTTGAGGAAAATATCCTTTCTACTTCAAAAACATTTTCCTTTCTTAACATGTCATACAATTTTAAACTAAAAGAAGTTGATTAAAAATAAACTTGAAAACTTGTAAAGTAATCTTCTTTGAAATAATGTTTTAAAAATCCATTCATTCCGTATAAGTTAAAAAAACATTCTTCTCGTACTTTTGTCAGAAAAGTCAAAAAGTACCTCGTACGAAAGACGACAAAGGATTCCTTTCATATCTTTTACTAAAAACTCAACGAAGGGTAAAATTGGATTTAAACTATTGTAGAAGGATATAAATGTTACATATTGAGGAAAAATGGATGTGGATGATAAAATACACCCTAGTAAATACCAAAGTATAAAAAATCTCGGATAAAATGAGATTGTGATATTTTCCCTTACCTTAGGTCCGATTTGCTTCGTAAGTGTCCGAAACTCCTGTATAATGATTTAAATAATGTTATTGAATTATTCCAGAATCATAATTATTTTTATGATATCATATATGTTCATATTCTTATCTTATTATTAGTAATATTTCATTGCTACTTGTTATTCGGGTGTTTATTACTTTTTGTTCTTATGCGTGTTTTGTCGAATAAATTCTTATTCTTCTTTTTAGGTTATAGATACCTAATTTCCAGAATGGTATTAGTGTAATATATATCATATTCATTCATTCAACTCATTTATATAATCATTATGAAATGAAGATCATGTAGAACGAGTCGCATCACATCGTGGAGACGATATTCCGTACGTACGTACAAGCGATGATATCATTCCCATGATCGTGGAATTGTATTGGAGTGTATGTATACTATTTAATAATCAATATCAATTTAAAATAATCATATATATTCATTATTTACACAATTATACCCATCCAAGTAAGGTGGTGGTGGAAAATAGATTACACAACGGCGTGGAGACGGTATTCCGTACGTACACACACGCGGTGATTTCATTTTTCGTAGGATGGATATATGGTGAAATAGGGTTGTTTAATACTTATAATATCATATCAGTATATTATTGATACTGATTTTATTACTTCATAATGAAACAACTAAATAAGAAGAAGTGGAAGAAGAAATAAAGATGAAAGAATCGGTAACGGGCATTACCTCTTCTTTGAAGCGCTTCTTTGAGACCTCCTTTTAGGGCACTAAAATTGGTCTTTGAAGAAGACCAGGACCTCTAGGATGTCTCTATGGAAGTGGAGAGAAGAAATTGTCAAGTTTTGGCCGAGCTTTACGGTACAAAGTGGTGTGAGGAAGAGAGGGAGGAGGTGCCCTTTTATAAGGGAGGAGAGGGGCACCTTTGGAATAACTAAAAATATTATTTTATTATAAAGCCAAATTTGGTTTTAAATAGCTCAAAATTGATTTATTTCGAAGATAAGGTGGGGATTTGTCGAAATCCTCTCATCCAATAGAATTTAGACAAGTTTAGGTATCAATTTTAACCTTATGATTTAGATTTAACTTTAAGTTAGATAATTTAACTTTTACCGTATCTTCTTGTTTTCTTACACTATAAGGTTAATAAACTTACTATATCAAGAAAAACGAACTTCAGGTTGTTTATTATTAATATATATAACCTTATCTAAGTAATTTGGCTGATACTTAGATTTTTAGAAATAAAATAACAATTAATAATATAATAATTGTTTTGAAAACTATATTATGTCAATTTTGACACTATTTAGTAATTGATTTTTTTGAAAATCATAACAGAATGATTAGTTCAGGAAAAGTTACTTAAAACAATACTAACATGTCATATTAACCTATAAAATTAGTTTAATTAATAAAAAGTATCAAATTACATTTATTTGGGTATTTATAACATCAATTATGTCAATATTTCATTAATAAGATAATTATTGCATCATTGTTGTGTCATAAATAAATTAAATTATTTAATGTCTAAAAATTATAAATAAAATACCATTATGTTGGAAATATTTTTATCTTTCTAATGAATATTTATAGTTGAAATTAACCTATGTATATCCCCATATTAAAAATTATTTACTTATTAAACTTTGATTTTAACTATTTTAACCCTTCTTTAAATAAATTGATAATAAATGTACTAATCTAATCCAAGTGGGCCTAAATGGTCATATTTTATTTCTAATGTTGTTTTTGGTCTAATTACACTTATAAAATAGAATTAGGACATGTGTTAGTGTAATAATAATATCATTTTTACCCTTAATTACCCTATTTACTTTTAACCGTGTAAATAAAAGTAAAAAGTTACTATTCACTAAAAAATTATTTTCATCTCATTGAACCAATTTTTAATTACTGACATCAACCGTGTCTCTCAGATTTTCGAAATTCCACTCACAGAAGAGGTAAAATTAAGTTTTATGAAAAATTCAGTTTTTTAACTACCACTTAGTGGTTTCACTATTCATCAAAAATTGAAAGTTTTTAGAAAAATATCAAAATTTCACCCTAGGCTAATTTCGATATTACGAATGCAAAAATGAAGTCCATTTTGAAAAATAAAATTTATAAAATTTCAAAAAGTGGTTATTACTATTCATAATGGGTAGTTTTAATAATATTTTAATAGCATATCATTGTTTAGTGAAACTCAGTATTGCGTATGACGCAAGCTATTGAGGAAGGCCGCGATTGCGTGTAAAGCAAGCCAATATAGTGTTGTGTGTAGTGAAATATTCCTTTTATGATTAAAAAAAATATTTCTCATAAAAGTCTCAGGTGTTACATTAATTTCATGAACCAACCTGGGTCAACACCAAATCAATCACCCAAACAAGCCTACAACAAGGCCCAAGAGGCATTCCCAACCCACCTATTCTAGAAATTAGTGTTGAGCATCAAATAGAACTCAATTGGGAAGGATTTATCCCGTAAAATATTGGTAAAAATGTATAAAAAACATGAATAAAAACACTAGTAGTGAAAAATAAATAAAACTAAACTGATAAACATACCTCTGAGTGACCTCGTGGGTCACCAATAATCACAAAACCACGCTTAATCTGAGTGCGATCCGAAATTGGAAGAACCTAAAATTGAAAATGATAATGTAAGTGTGAGAACTGAGATACTCAGAAGGGATAAAGAAAATTAGAACCATGCCCCAAGACATACTTGTAAAAAGAAAACCATGTCATGCTAGTTTTAAAAACATATATTTAAAATAAAGTTTTCATTATCTTTTAAAAAAACAACAAGATAATAATTTCAAAAGAACCATTTTTTCTATCCTTTTTCCAAAATAGTTTTCAGAGAATGAAACTTTTTCCAATAAGACATTTTATAAATAAGAACATGTGGTGAAGGAAATACATGAGTGAAAAAAAGCAGTGTAAAGCATATAGTCCAAGTAAATAAGTTCTAATAAACAATAAATTTAGAAATCTATATATAGAACGATTGGAGTAAAAAATATCCATACATGGATCAGTGCACATGATGCGAACACCTCAACATAATCCAACAAAAAAATTATGGATTGGGTACAGAGCGCAGCTTATCTCAGCATGAAAAATTAAAACCCAGATGCTTCTAGGCCAAAATTATTCCCAAACTATACCCTATGAGACACAGAGGTGAAAATGGCTTATAGTGGAGCTCAGTCGACCACATCAAGCACTAGATTTTGGGATTTGAACAACGACCATTTCCAATTACTATAGTAACCCGCAGATAGAAGTGCAAGCGACAATAGAAATACCCACTTAATTCCCATCATTTTCCTCTCTTCCATTTCAGGTTCAACAACCAAGACAAGAACCTGACAACATCTTTCCCCATCTGAGCTTCAGTTTTGGGAGTTCCATCTTCATACTCCACAACACCTTCCGTTATCATTTTGGGCATATCTATCACCCCACCAGGGAAGTACGGATTATAGTGAAAGCCTTCTCGAACCGAGACATCGACAAGTGCATCATGGTAGCCCGTTAAAAGAGAAAATACATAGTTCTAACCATTATGAAGAGCCTTTGTAATGAGACTGAGATATGAAGGATATAAACCTCCATTACCATATCTAGATGCTGCTTCATTGTGTTGAATTTTTTTATTTAAAATTTAAATAATGAGGAGAGAGAAAATTATTAATGGAGGGATTTATCTCAACATTAATGGAGGATTTTATCTCAACATTAATGAAGAGTTATTCACAATATTAATTTATGGAATAATGATGGAATTATGAATGTTGACCACATTTATTAGTGATATGGGTTGGGTTTCTATAAAAGAGGATGAAAGTAGCATGTTTTGAAATTGAAGAGTTGGCAAGATGTAGTCGGTGAAAGAGAGAGAGACAGAGGGGTTGCCGTGTTTTGCGGTAACCGGTGAGAAGCAAAGATGGTGAGCATGAAGCAGAGGTGATGACGCCGATGATGGTGGCGTGTCAATGATGGTGAATGAAAGAATTTGCACGAAGATGAGGGCATGTGGCGATCGAGAGGTAATTGTCGACGACGGCATGAAAATATATTCATGGAGGTTCTATGTATCAAAAGTCCTCTTGGTTGCGGAGATCAAGCGGCATGTCCCGGTTGCGATGATCGGTGGTACAAAAATAATGGTACGTTCATGGGTGTCGGTGTGTCAAGAGAGAAATCCTTCAGGTAAGTTGTAAAAGGCCTTCAGTTGTTGTTAAAAATCCTTTGGGTGATGTAAAATGCCTACGGGTGTGGTGTGATAAAATGTCTTCGGGTGATAAAAGGACTTCAGGAGAAATATTCTCCTCCTGTATTTTTTGCAATGATTACTTTGAATATGGTTCTAGGATCCATGCCCCAAAATGTTGGGGTATAGATTTGGGAAATGATCACTTATCCTACTAGGGAGGGTGAACAGCTCACCCTCATCATTTGGACCATCGACGACCTCAATCTCAACAGCCATAGCCTTTACTTCTTATTCTGTGTAAGATATGCCCACAAGATCACATTAATGAACTTATCCCAGACCATGAAAGAATGAACAAACAACCTGGAACACTTGCTCACCTCATCGAATTGAAGAATGATCGTATGAACTGAGAATGCCTTTGTGGGGCCAAGGATAATTAGCACAAGCTAAGACATCCTTTGCTTCATCAACATAAGCTATCGTAGAACAGCCCGAAAGGCCAGATATGATGGCCCTAATGAGTGAAAGAACTCTTAGGGACTTCATGGTAGAAGATTCAGGTTGAACATTATCCAATTTTGCATTAAGCAATGATGCTGTTGGAAGAGCCTTGAAATTGTTTGCAGAACTAGATACGCCCCTTTGAAGAGACACTCTAGAAAGAAAGTGATTAAATCTTCCAAAACCAGCATTGGAAGAGTAGTAGCGCACTGCAGCATTCATTCCGAAGATTGGAGACGGTGAGATGGATTCAGCACTGACCGCTATAAAGGAAGGATCCTCTAGGAGTGCGCAGGGAGAAGCTAGGGTTTGGAGATGTGCATAGAGTCGCCTCCACATGATCGAATCGTCAAGAATGAACTAAAAGGGATCTTAGTTTTCCCCTGACCTTCATAGACTTGTAAATGAAGATATATCTTCTCTATCTATGAGGTTTGGAACACCTAGATTTCTCTCCCACCCTTTGTAAATAAGTGTTGATATAAGAACTATCATTGAAAACATAATAGTGGAATAATTTTTTTTAAAAACATCAAAAAATGAGGGAATGTAAAATAAATGTGAATCATATATCATGGGATATACCTAAACACCACATATATCATGGGATATACCTAAAAACCATGTGAATATACTCAGTTCAAAATCTATCTGTTGGCCTATCAATACTATCTAAAGTTAATAACTAACCCAGATTCTCTAAACATGCCTCACCGAATGAACAACCCACATGAATACTCCATGGGGATATAATTTATCAAATCAAGACTAAATAGAAATCATCTCTCCACTCCCCCAATGATTCCTAATATCCCATGGGTATAAATAAGCTATGGGAGATGAGGAAGCAAGAATGAATACAACATCTCAGTCATGAAATTACACCATACATGAAAAATCCGACC
This sequence comes from Viscum album, assembly GCA_963277665.1. NCBI lineage: Eukaryota > Viridiplantae > Streptophyta > Magnoliopsida > Santalales > Viscaceae > Viscum > Viscum album. The sequence goes on from OY728141.1 coordinate 1,991,492,976, forward strand.
TCCTGATACCATCCATGAGAATTCCCCCTATAATAGAGAGTATCAATGTAGGTGACCTATCTTTAGGAAAACATTCAAAGGTATCAAATAGGACTGATTATTTGAAAATAATTATTTCCCATTTGAAAAAAAATTTCAAATCAATTGTAAAAAAACATGTCATTAAACTTTTATTAAAAATTGGATGAAAGGAAAAACATCTTTGGAAATTTCCAATTCACCTGATATAATTCATTTAGAATACCAATCAAACACTCATGAAGTATATCATTTCAAAACCATCATGGAAAACAAGTTTTAATATGAAAAACCCATAGTGAAACATAAAAAATGTGATGAAACGAATGAAATAAACCAATTATGTTCAACACAATATCTTCCAAAAATTTACTAGGTTTATAATATAATGAAACCACCCAATAAAAAACATAAGAAATTATTATTTTCAATTTAAATTCTAAAAAATAGGGTGACCTACCTCAAAACATGTTTCTTTTAATGATGGGAACCTGAATCCGCTTCACACTTACATGTTTATACACCTTCACACACATATATACCATTTGACCCGATGTATATATTCCCCTCACCATGAGGGAATATGTATAAGTAGGATATAGATATATATGTTCTTAATTATTTATATACATGTAATTAAAATTAAAATGTCTAGAAGATACCCTATATAATAAAAGTAAAGCTATAGATTGTAAAAACCTAATTAAAATTAGGAAAAAGAAATAAAAAGGGAGAAAACCTACCCGAAACCAAAGGCGAATCCACTGCCTTCAATGGTCATGGCTAGAATTGGACTTAACGGGACCTAAGAACCCTTGAAATCAAGAATATATAATAAAATCCCCCACAAAATGGGTTAGGGTTTTGCCATGGAATGATCAATCCATGGAGAATAAAGGAAAGTAAGAAAATAGAGAAGAAGGAGGAGGAGAGGAGAAGGAACTTACAGGAGGAGATCGTACCCAAGAAACGACACTAAGGGAGGCCGCACACGCAAAGGGAAGGGGGATGGGGGGCTTCCCCATGAGAGTGGGGGGAGGGGCCTTGGATACACAAGGGTAAGGGAAATAGTGGAGAGGTATTATATAACAACAACAACAACAACAACAATAACAACAACAACATTTTTGATAATAATAAAAAAAATTCTTTAAAGACCTAGTAGGCTGCATGGTTGGACACACCATGCACAAACCATGAACCTCAATTGGAGGCCCTAGACACCCCACATGGGAAGGAAGCATGGTTAGTGAAACCGTGTTCTAACCATGTGGTCAGATCTGCTAGAAACTGAAGACACCTTCACATTGTCTGTGTACGGTTTCTAGTAACAGCTTGCTAACCGTGCGCTTATCCAAAAATTAAATTTTTTTAACCCGACTAAGACTGAAACTTAAAAATGAAGTAAAAATATAATTAAAAAATTAAAAATAATAAATAAGTCAACATTGAGGTATGATAATTCTCCCAATCATGACACTTTCAACCCCCATAAAGTTCTGAAGATTCAGTTGGTCCTAAAATTAGATGAAAGAAAACCACTACCTGAGACAAGGTTTCCAAAAACCAAATATTAAGAGCTAATAATCACTCTTTTTATGAAACATTGAGCCCCAAAAGAGACTAAAAATTCCATCTTCAAAAAACAAACCTACATTAAAATAAAAAACAAGATAAAATAAATAACATGATCCATCCAATAAAAGACCCAACAGAAGAGACTCAGACCTTCAAACACAATCTAAAAACATAGAACACCCCAACCCTAACATAGAAATCACAAAGCAAAACTACCATAGTATATTCAGGATCTCTATGAGCATCCATCACGTGACTTGTTATACAAGCCATCAAAACTACTATAGTCATGTTTAGGTGAAGCAAAATCAAAGAATCACACAGTCAGCTAGAATTCAAAATTTTAAAGAATAAAAGAACAAGAAATAGAGAGATAGGATCACCTTAAGCTCATCGAGGGTGGTCTCCCCACCATTTCAGAACCCCATTCAGACACTAGTTTACCAAGATAAAACAACCAACAAATCTATAATAAACCTCTAACACTGGTGAAAACTCTTAAATTTCTACGTCACGCTCGACCATCTTAAGAGAAGATACGAAAAAGACCCATGGTGGGTGTCCCCACCATGTAAAATACAACTAGAGAAGAATAAACCTCAAATCAAGAAGAACCCAACTAAGAAGACTCAATATAAGCTTCAAACCAAACAAAAATTCATAATTTCCATAAGAAATAAACATCTCCAAAACATGAACAAGTTAATTAATTATTAAAAAAATATCACAAAAATACCAAATGAATGAGGCCACTAAAACCTCAAAAACAAAAAAGAGGTCCAAAATAGAAGAACTTCTATAAGAAAAATACAAGTTTATTTCTCTCCAATATTGGGGATAAAGTTTAGATCAACATCCCCCCACACCTAGCAGTTCCCCAACTGCATAAAAATATTCACTTTGAGACCTTTGGATGGAGCCCTGATGTCTTCAAGAATCTACTTCCCCATAGACAGGTACTGAAAATCTCCAACTGAGGCATCCTCTTCTAGATACATAGAAAATATAACTTCTCTATGACTAAAACCTAGATAAAACTTTGAATGATTATGGAAAATGGTTTAGAGTGTCTGAATAGACAACATTAGAAGCAAATGGGTGGTTGGTATGATGAAAAAGATGCATGCATTGATGAAGGAGACTTCTCAGGAATAATACCCAATATGAAGATAGGTTCTTTCAATAGAATGATCGAATTTATTTCTATAGAAAAATAACTATATCCTTAAAATGGTTAACCTACTCCTTCATCATTTGTTGGCCCTATTGAACACCTACAAGATCATCCATCCTATAAACACTAACCATCCTTGTCCACTAAAATAAATAGGTTACCAACAAAGAGAACTCAACCCCACCACTAAATTAGGAGTTTGGGAAATACCAATAACCTAAAGGGACCCCTCAAGAGCCATTGGACATTTCTGGAAAACATACTCTAAATAACACAAAAATTCCCAACCAAATAAATATCAAACCAAAACTTAGCCAAATAAAATTTAAAAATAAACACCAATCTCATAAACCAACACATCACAACCAAAATAAAAAACCAAATAAAACATTAACCAAAATTAGACCACCACACCAAAAAAAACATGACAAGAACCCTCTTTTAAAACCACCATTTCAAAAACATTCCCATGTACCAAAGACTATTTCAAAATCCAATCTCCATTTCAATTCCTCTTAGAATAAATTCACTCCCACACACACACCATAACCCAAACAAATTAAATTACAAAAAGCAAATTACAAAAAATCACAAGAAAACATCAAACAATTACTCATTCACTTTTCAAAACATTTAAATCTCCCTTTTTAAAACCATTTTCGGAATATATTACAATCCTTATAAGTTTAACACCTACCATTGGTATTTCATGAATCCTCACAAATATATACATCCACGTGATAGCTCAATCATACATCCACACATACCAATATCCATCCACTTACCACCTAAGTACATCCACATACATATATATGAGAACTCGTAGGAATACCAAGGGCCAAATAAAAGAAACAATATCACTTTCCAAACCAATTTTAAAATACCCCAATCAATTTTGAAACCACCTCTTATCGTCAATAATTTTTTTAATTTCACATTCATTTTCAAATTTTACAACTTACAAAACCATTAACCACCAAAAAAAACATTTTCCAAAATTATTTCATTTCTAAAACTACCCATTCCATTTTTAGAAAACCCAAGGTTTTCATTTTGGGAAATTTTTTTTGATAAACTAGATACGATTTTTAAAATCCAAAATAAACACCCCAAAATCAACTCAAAATAATAAAAAATAAAAGAAACCCAATACTCAATCAGAAATCCCAAAATACCAGAGGAAGAACCCCTGTACATGGCTTGGCCGTACCGTTTGGTAGACTGTGCATCAAATAGGTGAGCACATTAGAGGTCATTAGAGGAAATTTCATGGAATGCGCATGGTTTTTCAGATCATGCACAAAAACCATGCACCATATTAATCCAAACCATAATAACCAAAAAATACTCAAAGACAAATAGAAATTCTAAAAAAAACCAAGGACCTAGAAAACACCTAATATCTATGCTCATATTTTGAGGTAAGACCACCCCAGAGCACCCTGGAAATTCAAGCGTCATTATGAATAGGTGGTGATCAAGAACCTATCCATGAATGACCCTTAGGTTCCAAATATACAATCTAGAAACAATCATATACCTCAAAATAACAAGGGTTAATTTCTTCTAATACCATTTTTTCAAGAACCAACTTGGGTCAACCCCGAACCGATCACCCGATCTGGCCCACAACAAGGCTCGAGAGACATTCCCGATCCTCCAAGGCTTAGAGCTAGTGACATGAATAATATATAAATAAATTGGGAATTATTTTTATTGTAAATTATAGGTAAAAACTATATACAACATGAATAAAAAACATTATCATTAAAAAATAAATAAAATTAAATGGCTAAACATACATCCATGTGACCTCATGGGTCACCACCAATCATAGAAGCATGCTTTATTCGAGAGTGATCCAAAACTAGAATAACATGAAACATAAATAGATAATATAGGTATGAGCACTCAGATTCTCATTAGGGATTCCAAAAGAATAACCAAGACCGAAGACATAAATTTTAAAAATAAAACCATTCCATGCTAATTTTAATTACACACATATAAAATATTGTTTTAATTGACTTTTAAAATAAGTAACAAACTAATAATTTTAAAAATACATTTTCTTATCCTTTTTCCAAAATGGTTTTCAAATAATGAAAGGTTTTATAATAAAAAATTTACAAAGAACATGGGGTTAAAGAAATACCCCTGTGAGAAAGAAGTAGTGAAAGACAAAGTATAAGTAAATAAGTGTTGATATAATAACTACTTGTGGAAACATAATAGTTTAAATGATTTTATTAAAAAAATCACAAAATAAGGGAAAGTAGAATACATATGAATCAGATATCATGGGGTATACCTAGGTACCAAGTGAAGAGATCCTAGATGTACTTAGTTTAGAATAAATATATTAGGCTATTGATGTGATCCAAAGTTAATAACCATCTTGTATGCTCTTAAACAGTCTCACTGGTGGTACAACCCACATGGCTACTCTATGGGGATATAGTCTGTCTAATCAGGACTAAATAAAAAATTTCTCCCAAATCCCACTATGACTCATAGGGTCCCATGGTTTTAAAAAAGACATGGGAGGTTAGGAATAAATTATGAATAGAACGTCTTAATCATTAAAATACACTATACATGCTAAATCCCACCTCCTAACACCATCCATGCGAATTACACCTCGAATGGAGAGTATCCATAGAGGTTCCCTATTTTTAATAAAAAATTCAAAGGTACCAACCAGGACCCATCATTCAAAAATTATTCCTTCCAATTTGCAAAATAATTTTAAAGTACTTTGAAGAAAACAATCATGTCATTAAACTTTTATAGAAAACTGGCCAAAAGTCCAAACATCTTTGGACATTTACAATTCACCCGATATAATTTATATGGGAAACCAATAAAACACTCAAGAATCCTAAAATTTTAAATCCTTCATGGAAAACATGTTTTAGTAAGAAAAATGCATAGTGAAACATAATAAATGTGGAAAAAATATGTAATAAACCAATTTTATTGAAAAACATTTTTTTCTACAATTTACTTTTTTTATAATATAATGAAACACTGAATAAAACATACAAGAAATTATTGTTTTCAATTTAATGGATCAGAAATAGGGTGGAATACCTCAAAACATGTTGCTTTTAATGAGGACAACCAGAATCCGCTTCACACTTACACACATATACACCTTCACACACACACACACACACTTTGATCCAATGTACATATTTCTCTCACCATAAGAGAATATGTATAATGAGGATATAGATATATATGTTCTTACCTATTTATATACATTAAAGTTTCCTTCAAAGTGCTTCAAGATTCCCTAAATAATAAAAAGAAATCTAAAATTTTTGAAATCCAAAATTAAAATTGGGAAAAATAATTAAAACAGGAGAAAACCAACCCTGGACCAAAGGGGAATCCACTTAATTCAATGTCAGTGGCTAGAATCGGCCTCAATAGGACTCAATAGCCATGGACATTATGAATCAACAAGAAAATCCCTAAAAATGGGTTAGTATTTGTACATGGAATGTAAAATCCATAGAGAAGAAAGGAAACTACGAAATTATGGAATAAGCAGGATGATGAGAGGAGAAGAAACTTACCAGAGGATATCACACCTAAGAAACAACGTTGAGGGAGTCTGCACATGAAAAGGGAAGGGGGCCATGGGGGGGACCGTGTGATAGAGAGGGGGAGGGGAGGGGCCTGGTCGCGTGAGGGTAAGGGAAAAGTTGGGGAGAGGTATTATATGATAATGATGATATTATTATTATTAAAATTTATAATAATATTTTTTAAGACCTAACAGGCTACATGGTTGGCCAAACCATGCACTAACCATGCACCTTAACTAGAGGCCCTAGACATCCCATATGGGTTGGATGCATGGTTAGTGAAACCATGTGTTATTCGTGTGGTCGTATTTTCCAGAAACTACAGACACCTCTATATAGTCTGTACATGGTTTTTAGTAACCATTATCTAATAATGCGCCTATCCACAATTTAAAATTTTAAAACTTTGCCTGACCTGAAACTAAAAAATGAGGCTAAATAAAATTAAATAATTAAATATAATTACTAATTCATGTTCGGGGTGTGGTACTTATTGATAATCAAATGAAAAAGGGATTATGTATGGGTATTCTTATTTATTTTTATTCTATTTAAGGAACTAATGAAAATATTACCTATTTTCTATGAGAAGGATGATCCCACATGATTATCTAAGAAAAGATCCTCTAGTTGGTCTATTCTAAGTCTATATAGGCTAGCCTATTTTAGTTTAAGGAGATATAACCATGGTTTTCTATTCTATCTATAAATTACCAAACATGTGATATCATGTATAGAAATTTATTATTTCTCAAGAAGGGGTTTGTAACACCCTGATATTTTGTGAAATAATATGTTAAATAATTTAATCTTTTTATATTTTTCATTCCACATAACAATGAATACAGATTTTGTTGTACTAAACACGAAGTTTGGATTGTGTTATATGCAAAACCAAGTTAATATTTCTCTACATGAAACACTTATATTATATTAAGGTACATGCAACCCTATTTTTTTCTCACATTACACACAATACCACATCCCTTTGTTAGCTTTTATTACACACAAGACCAAGTTTTACCGAACTACAATATATTATTAATGTTGTTAATAAAATATTATTATAGTTACCACCTTGATATTGGAATGGAAGTTATGAATAATATTAAATAAATTGTTAAAATATAGTTTACACATGTATATAAAATAAATCCTTTGGTTATCAATTAGTTAGAAATGAAAGTATGAACTATTTGAAAATAAAGAAAATCCATTTCTAAGAAATTGTTTTTTCTATGTACAAACATTATTTATCTCAATGAATTAAACATACCACTTTTGATGAATTCTTTTAATAAAATGTATATATTATGTATTAAAAAAAATATTTAAAATTGATCTTATTTTTTGATTGATAAAAGATAAATAAAACGAATTTTTGGCATAAAAAGATTTATTTTTCTAAATGGTAGTTTTGCTGCCTTTTAATGGAAGGCTTGTTTTCAAACTAATTTTGAAACATTTATAATTTTTATTTGAAAAGATAAAATTCATTTTCGAAATATAAACATCAAAATTTACTTTGGATGAATTGTTTATATTTTTCAGAGAATTTTTAGTTTTTTTATGAATAGTAAAAAAAATGACTTTTAATTAAAAATTGAATTTTCATCTAATTTATTCTTTCACGGATCGCATGATTCAAATGTTACTTAAATAGTAAGGGAATTTCTAGTCTCAGATTTATTTATGTGATACTTATTCCATATTAGATAATCGTTTCTTTTATGTGGGGTATATACTGAACATGAATGTATTATATGATTCATATAATTTAATTAATGGGTATTTACACATCTATTTTATGATCTGTCTTTCATGGGATTTAGAGTTCAAATGTTACCAAATCAGTATGATATTTTCGTCCCAATTTTTTTTCTTTGAGAGACATGTTATGTTATGAACCTATATTCTTTTATGATGCATAAATAATACCATTTTACATGTTATATCATGAATCTCATTATTTACATGATATAATAATCTTAAATTAAGGTTATTATTTCATGGGTATTTTGATTCAAAGTTACTAAATTGGTACAAGTTTATTGCTATAATCTCATTGTCTATCATGATTATATATGATTAATCTTACAGTTTTGAAATATTATGATCCCTATATCAAGGAATCTCATGAATTTTATTCTACTATTTTTATCAATGAAAACTTCAAGTAGTGGTACCATTTTCTACTCTTTTTTACCTAAGATACTTAAGAAAATATTTTTAATAAAATCTAACTTTATTTATCACTTCATTTAGATATCTATGTTCTTTCAAAATAATGTTTTATAAAAAAAAATTCAAAAAAATTTCAAATGATATTTTAATATAATTTTCAAAGAAAAGAATTTAAAAAATATTTTAAATTTAAATAGTTTTTTAAATGATTTTTAAATATTTATTTATAATTTTTTCAAAGTGGATTTCAAAGAAATGGATTTTGAAAATGTTTCATGTTTTAAAAAAAGTGATTTTCAAAGAATGATTATTTTCATTAAAAAAAATTCAAGTGATATTTCAAAACCCTTATCCTTATTAGATGATATCATTTGATATATTTTATGTATTACTAAGGATATGATCCAAGGATACCATTAATATTCTTTCTATGAATGGTTTACATTTTTATGGAATGATATTTATGGAACCGGTTTCTTTTCAATGGGTCAACCATGTTCCAAAGATACTGGAATGGAATCCATTTCTTTTCAATGGGATAATCATGTTTCAAAGACGTTGACATGAAACCCATTTAATTTCCATGGTTTAATCAGGTTATAAAAGAATAACTATTTAATGAGTATTTATGATGATGTGCAATCTATTTATACATTATTCATATTTTGGTTCACGGGAATTTCTTATATAATAGGGTGGCCCAGATAGCATCAGGTAATCCCATTATATCTTATATAATGGGGTGTCCCAGATATCACTAGGTAAGCCTGTTAGAGATTATACGATTGGGTGGACTAGATAACGTCAGGTAAGCCTATTACAACTTATATGATGGGGTGACCTAGATAGCACCTGGTAAGACCGTTAACACATATATGATTGGGTTTCCTAGATAGTGATAGGTAATACAATTAAAACTTATATGATGGGGTGTCCTAAATAACACTAGTTATGTCCATTATAACCTATATGATGGGGGTGTCCTAGATAGAACTGGGTGATCCCATTATAGCTTAAATGATGGGTGTAACCTACATCTACCTCGAATTAATTGGGTAATGATTTATATATTATGAGTTAAAGATTGGAAAATAGTAGAAGAGATTTATCCATGATTGGAAATGGGTGATTCTTATTCCACAATGGGAAATAGGTGTATCCTGATCCATAATGGGAAACAGGTGCATCCTGATCCCCAATGGGAAATGGGTGCATCCTAATCCACTATGGGTATAAGGTGTAACATGATATTTTATAAGGAAAGGAATACGATTTGGTGTGGTGGTGTGTACCACCAAATAGGTTCATCCTCCATGAAGTTACCTAATATATTTTTTTTGGAAATGATCCTTGAATTATAGGGAATGATTTTATATTCTTATTCATGAACCTGATTACAAGTTCAAAATGTTATTCATTAACCTGGTTTCATTTCCAGAAGTTTAATCAAGGTCTTGATTTCATTTAATTAACATAATGAGTGAACCTGTTTATATTTACACATGTTCACAATGTTATAAGATGATGTTTTTTCTACAAATCTACATCATATTAAAATTTTATACTTTCATGGATTATGATATTTATTTCCTTATGATTGATGTCTTATGAACAACCAATCTTTATGCCATGACTCTTGATTATGATCTTTGATATGTTCGTAATGATCTTCTAATGTTATGATCATGTTCTCATACCCTTACACACATGATTGTGATTACATATCTCTTTTTTTACCATTTCTAATCATCTAATCTCACCCTTACTTTTGTTTCCTTTCCTTGGGTTATGAAGAAAAGTTTCATGTATTAGTACTAAAAGGGGAAGATCTTTATGAGTGATGATGAAGATCTTTAACCAAATTAAAAGAATGTGTGCCTAGTTTCTAGACACACTATACTATTATAGTCCTTGAGAATGTACTTTTGTAATGTATTGAATACTCATCTAAAATGATCTAATATCCATGTGTGTTAAGCCTGGGTCACTATAGTTGGTATCAAAGGAAATTCTTAGTCAATATTTGGAAAATAGGATGATAAAAAAATAGTAATATCCCTAGGGATATTTCTAAGGATATGTCTAGGGATGTATCTAAGGAAAAGTATACAGATGAGTCAGAGTTTAATATTATGTCCAAGAATTTTTTTAATGGATTTATAGAGTGGTTTCCATGAAATTATATCCCTATCTAGACACTACAAGTAGATTTCTTAGGGTAACAAGAATATGTTTTTAATATAAGGACACAAAGCAAGTAACTAAAAAGGGAAAATTAAAAGTTTATTTAATGCAATGGATGAGAATAATGGCCTCTCTAAGGTATCATTAACCGTTGAATGCTTTAAATGTGGGAGGTATGAGTATTGTTCAAATCAATGACTTAGGGGAAATATCATGAAGGAAATATGAAAGGTTGAAATAGTAATGGTCTTGATATGGATGATGAAGAGTCCACAAGTGACATATGAAAGAGATGTTCTTTTTTAATAGTATTGTTTATAAGAATGATTAAATTTATTAGACTTGATTTGTATTTCATATTTTAGGAAAGTAGTATTAAATAATAAGATAATGAAGTTTATTTCATGGATTAAAGAATAGGTGGAATGATCAAAGTATTAATGTATTTGAATTCAAGGATTATGTTATATGAATCATGAAGTATATAAGGATTTTTGTAGAAGATTTTCTTTTAGTATTTTCAATAATATGTTAAACAATACTGAAAAAGTGATTTAATGGAAAGGTTACATTAAGGGAAGGTATCCCTTAACATGTTCTAGAGGATGAAAAAAAAAATTTAGCTTAGATAAAGATATGATGATATGGATAAGGTAAATTGGATAGTATTTATGACCTAAGAACTGATAAAGGATTTTTTTGAAAAATTTTGATTTATACTATCATTGATGATGTTTACAACATTTTTGGTTTTAAGGAATATATCAAAAAATCATTGGAATAAGATATAATGCATGTTTTCAATAAGTACTTATGGTAATTCAGGTCATTTCCATGTTTCAAGATAATACATGATTAAGTTACTTAGATGTTTGGAATGTGAAAACCAAGATAAACCTTATGATATATGGGGGATCAATGTTATGTTGATTTTGAGAAATTTAGTGACATTATTTCTAATGTTTTCGAATTCCATATTGCTGAAGTGTTACAGGGTTGACCATTTGTAGAATAGTTTAAGTTAATCCCCATATGAGGCTTTATAGATTAAATTATTATCTCACTGAATGAGGATTTATGAATATTAAATAACCTATGCTAACTATTTTTTTTGTGATGATAACTAAATACATATGGAATTAATTGTCATTATACTTATTGGTCTTATGATTTGTAAGTGTTTTAGGCATAAAAAATTAACCTTAATTTTTGGAGTAAGAGATAAAGTGGAATTGGTCAATGAACCAAATTTTTTTGAGATCGTGTATATGAAATGGAATGAAATCAAGTAAGTATATATCATTTTGAAAATTATTTAACTTTATGAAAATAGTATTTAAATATAATTTTTTCTAGTTATCATCATTTTGATTATATCAATGACTTTTTTCAAGCCTCTTTGGTTTATGGATTTGTGATCATTAAACTTCTCATGAACATGTTCTATATCACTCTTCATCCAAACTTGATAGTTATATTTCTCTACAATTCCCATGTTTTCACTTTCCACACATGTTCTCCTATGTGGAAACCTAATTATGAGTTAATTTAGCTAATTTTTATGTTTCCAAATTTCTTTTTTTAAAGGATGTTTTAGTATTAATTTTTATGATGATGCTTTTTATAAAAGAAACATTCAAGTATTAAATATTTTCTAACCTAGATGAATTACGAGGGATAAATTCATTTCAAGGGGGGAATAATTTAACACCCCAATATTTTGTGAGATATTTTTTTCCAAATTAATTTAACATTTTTGATAATTTTCATTTCATACAACCCTAAATATATATTTTTTATATGGAAGGAGTAAGTTTGGATTACGTTATATGCAGCACCAAGTTAATATTTTTCTACAAAAAACTTATATTATATTAAATTACATGAAACACTATTTTTAACTTGCGTTACTAAAAATATCGAGTCCCTTTGATGGCTTGTGTTACACACAAGACCAAGTTTTACTGAATTATAATATACAAGTAATATTATCATTAAAATATAATTATAGTTACCACCTAGACATTGGAATGAAATTTAAAAATAATATTAACTAAATGGTGAAAATATGGCTTATAAATTTATATAAACTGAATTCTTTGTCCAATAATTAGTTAGAAATGAAAGTAAGAACTATTTGAAAATAAAGAAATGCCTTTTCTAAGAAAACTATTTTTCTATGTATGAAGATGATTTATCTCAATGAATTAAACAAAACAAATTGATGAATGATTTTAATGAAATTTATATATCATATATTAAAAAACTATTTAATATTCATATTATTTTTTTCTGGACAAAATATAATAATAAATACAATTTTAGGCATAAAAATATGTATTTTTCTAAAAGGCAGTTTTGCCGCCATTTAAAGGCATACTTTTTTTAAAACTAATTTTTGACAGTATTATAATTTTTATTTCAATAAATTATCTCACTTTTTGAAATATTAATACAAAAAATCTCCATGTATTATTTTTTGGTATTTTTCAGAGAAGTTTCATTTTTTGAAGAATGGTGAAAAACACTGAATTTTAATTGAAAATTCATTTTCATCTAATTTATTTATATAATTAAATTACATTTTAAACTAGTTTTAAAGTATATTTAGATAAATTATACATATAATAATACATTTTAAGTCCTTGTAATTAATTTTACATTGAAATAGGATATAAAATTATTTCAAACTTTTGAACGTTTTCGCTTTAAAAAATCGGTGTTTCATCCCATCTGCAGGATTAATTTTAAATTAAATTTTGCCAATTATGTGATTATATTTTATAAAAATATATTATATATTTGGAATAATAATTATTTATAGTTTCTATTTAGTTCAAATTATTTTTTAACCAAAAATATCAGTGAAAGTAATTAAAATTAATCACAGTGATAGAGGTAAAAACGAGTTTACTTAGCGGTAAAACTTTAACTTAAGGGAAAAAATAACCTAGAAACATTTATAAAATTATTTGGATGGACATATTTAGAACATATAATAAATTTTATCTAAAATTGAAAATTATTGGTGGCGCATGATGGAAGGGAGACCTCCCAGTAATGTTTAGTTTTTATATTTTCAAGAATGTTACTCCTCCTCCACTATAAAAGGGAACTAACTACCCTCGCTTATCCACGCCTATAAAGGACTTTGCATCATCCAAAACTGGAAAAAATATCTCAAAATATCTAATATCATCCTAAAATCCTTAATTTTTTTTATAAATAAAACTAATTTAGTCCTTTGGTGCATACCAAAGGAATTACCCGAAGAAGAGGCAACGTTATTCAATGAGAACATTTGTTTCATTTCTTTCTCCACCCCATAAATTAATCTTATTACATGATTATATAATGAACTCAGTATCCCAAATATACTGATATTTTATTATGTTAAGTCTTTGATCTACACCTACACACAATTCCATCAAATGGGATACAAAGTCATCGTTCGTGTGTACGGCAGACCACGACCTCGCAAACCGATGACATTCGTTCTTCTATTACCATATCTCAAGGTCGGGAGTAATGATGGAATTACTATTTTATATGATATATATCATATTTATGATTCATTTATTTCTATTTAATTATTATATAACAAATACCTTCATGATTTCCATTTTTTGGGAACACGATAACTTCGTTTGTGGACGTGTGGACTACCACCTCCTCAAAGAGATGTGATTCATTCACACTTTAAATGCAATATATTAAATATGGGGTTATTAAAAATATTTTATATTTATGAAATAATAATTATACTATAATATATATATATATATATGAATCATTTACTCTTCTTTCTTTCAATATGACATGAAAATGGGAACAACATTTATTTTTACGTATGACCTACCGTCTCTATGAACGATGTATTTCATTTCATATTTAAATATTTTATAGATTATTATAAATATATATAAAATAAATATATATGATATTAATATCTTGTTTTAAATTATTTAAATAATTAAATCATGATCTAAGTAATAGGACCAAGAATAAAAAGTCAAAACATGTATGAAAAAAATGTAGTTATTACCCGAAACATAACTTTAACATGGAATAATTTATAAATGGATAATATATAGTCACAAGTGAATAATATATGGTAATATATATATATATATGGTAATATGGTATATTTATAATAAACTTATATTTATTATAAAATAGGTCTGAACAAGTACGATGAGAGTCCAGACTTAATGTAATGGTTTTCTCGTCTCACTTTTATTTCTGTGAGATATATGCTATATTCACCACATTATAATATTGTGTGGTGTATATACTTACCTATGAAATTTTATATCATGAATCTATTTTACTTAATGATATTAAAAGATTAAATTGATATTATTATTTCATTGAACTCATGATTCAAAAGTTACTCAAATAATAAGGGGATTTCTAGTCTCACATTTATTTCTACAAGACTTATGACATATTCACCACTCATTTATTTTGTGTTATGTATATACTACCCATGAATGTATTATATGATTATTATTTTTAAATTAATATGTACTTACAAATCAATTTGATGATCTATCTTTCACGGGGTTTACGAATCAGACTTTACCAAATTGGTAAGGTAATTTGTTTCTCAATTTTACTTCTTTGAGACACATCTTATGTTATGAACCTATATTATTTTATGAGGTGCATATAATTCCATTTGTAATGTTATATCATGAATATAATTATTTTAATGATATTTTAATTATAATTTAATGTTATTATTTTATGGGTATTTTTACTCAAATTTACCAAAGTGGTACAAGATTATTACTACAATATCATCATTTATTAGGATTGTTTAAAATTAAGCTTTAGGTGATGAAATATTATGATAAATCTCTCTAAAACTCTCATGAATTTTATTCTCCTGTATTTATTGATTATTAATTCAATTAATGGTACCTTTTTTTACACTCTTTGGTTTGTAATATACATAAGAAAATGTTTTTAAGAAAATACTACTTTATTTCCCACTTCGATTTAAATCTGTGTTTTTTTTAAAAAATATTTTTTTAAAATGTTTTCAAATAAAATTTTCAGATTATTATCAATGAAAATGGTTTAAATTTTTTTTATTTTTAGAAATTGTTTTAAATTATTTTTAAATCTTTCTTTATAAGTTTTACAAAGTGGGTTTCAAAGAAAAGGGTTTGAAAATGTTTCTTGTTTAAAAAAATTGATTTTCAAAGAATGATTATTTTCGTTAATAACTATTCCAAATGATCATTCAAAATCCTTATCCTTCTAAGATTATATCATTTGATAAAGTTCATTCTTTACTAGGGATATGATCCAAGGGTATCATTCATATTCATTCTATGATTGGTTTATGTTTTGATGGAATGAAATTTATGGAACCCATTTTATTTCCACAGGTCAATCATGTTCCAAATAAATTATTATGAAACCCATTTATTTTACATGGGTTAGTCATGTTTCAAAGATATTAAAATAAAACCCATTTCTATTACATGGATTAATTAAGATATAAAATAATATTTTTATGAGTTTGTTTGATTATATGAAATTTGTTTATACATTATTCATGGCGTGGTTCATGAACATTGAATATAATATGGGGTGGCCCAGATAGCACCCAGTAAGCCTGTTATAGCTTATATGATGGGGTGACCTAGATTTCACTGGGTAAGACCATTATAGATTATAGGATGGGGTGTCCCAGATAGATCTGGGTAAATCTGTTACATCTTATATGATGGGGTGGCCTAAATATCATTGGGTAAGGCGATTACAAATTATATTATGGGGTGGTCCCGATAGCATTGGGTAGGCCCGTTACAACTTATATGATGGGGCGACCCAAATAACCCCGGGTGAGCCCATTATAGATTACATGATAGGTGGGACCTATATCACCCTCCAATGCGTTGGGTAAAGATTTATATCTCATGAGATAAAGATGGGAAACATGTCAATGGGATTGATCCATGATGGGAAACAGGTGCATCCTTATCAATAATGAGAAACAAGTGCCTCCTGGTCCATAATGGGAAAAGGGTGCATCCCGATCCAAAATGGAAAAAAGGTTCATCTTGATCCACTATGGGAAGAAGGATTAACTTGCTCTACTAAAAAGAATAGAATATGACTAGGGATGGTGGTGTGGCCTGCCCAGTTGGTATAGCCCCCATGAAGTTCCCTAATAAGTTTTGACCATGATTCTTGAATTATAGGGAATGATTTTATATGTCTATGAATGAACCATATTACATGTTCATAATGTTTTGAGTAGACCTGATTTCATGTTCATATGTTTAAGCGGGGGATTGATTTCATGTCCATAACTTAATGAGTGAACCTATTTCAATTTACACATGTTCACAATGTTATAAGATGATTTTTATTCCAAAAATATTTTTTTTATGACAATGTTATGATTTTATGTATTATTATATAGATTCCATTACAATTAATATCTTATGAACCACCAATATTTTATTCATGACTCTTGATTATGATCTTTGATATGCATGGTATGATCTTCTAATGTTAGGATAATGTTATCAAACTCGTATTCTCATGATTATAATTACATATCTCCTTGTTTTACCCTTAATGAGAATCTTATATTACCCTTTCTTATGTTTCTTTTTCCCAGGTTATAGAAGAAGGTTTTAAATAGGATTACTAAAAGGCTATGATATTTATAAGAGATGTTGAAGATCATTCACCAAATTAGAAGAATGTGTTCTTAGTTTCCAAAGACACTAAAATATTATGGTCCTCGGGCATGTACTTTTGTAATGTGATGATAATTCATCTAAAATTATGTAATATCTATCTGTACTAAACCTGGATCCCTAGAAGATTTTATAGGTTTGTTAGTAGACATGCAACCCTATACACTTTAGCAAACATAATATAATGTTCAGGTAAATATATGTAACTCCCCATTTTCATCATTTTTCTTAGAAATAAAAGATCTATTTTATAAAAATATTTTAGAAAATAAACTATAAGGATTTTTAATGTGACTAAAATACCTCTATCTCCAGTTTTGAAATCTGTTCATAATTTCTAGAATCACTAGAATTCAGTACAATTCAAAATTCTTCTCAATGTTACTATCCTAAAGGGATGAACCCCTCTTCTACCATTTCATAGTAGTCAGTGGATTATATGACTAATAATCTCTTCATGTTCTATAGAATTGATAAATTTACACGTTTCCTTTAACTCCCTATAAGTTAACTAAAAATGAATAAAATAATAGGTAATAATGAGGGAACTTTTGTTTTTTTTTTCAAAATAACAATTAGGTTGAGAGCTTCCTCTTAACACGATTCATTCTATTCATCAATTATTAGTATGGAAAGATTTATTTGGACTCTTCTTTTTTGTTTTGAGTATCATCTATTGGATTATATTCTTTTTTATCTTGAACTTTATCTTTTTGTGGAATTTATTTTCCCTCCTTAGTATTATGAGTCTTAAAGTTTCTAGTTCTAGATAAATTCTCATCAATTTTCACCTAATCTCCTAAATAGATTTTTTCCTTTTCTATTAGTATGATTTCTAGCTTCATCAAAATTTTTAACCAATTACAATTAATCTGGAAAAATAACTATGCACTCTCTCTTTACATTCTATATCTTATTATAATTCTCATATAACTTACCACTATTTTTTTATTTAAAATATCTTTCCTTTATTATCATAGGAAGCTTATCCTTCTCACATTTGCATGCATACCTGGTCCTCGTGGCCTTCCAAACTATATCATCCATAATCCTTAACCTGAAACTGAAATCTATTTTTTATAGTCTACTTTAGGGTAGATCAACTAAAATTTCATATCCTCTTGGCTTTTTCTTTTGATACTCATCAACCTCCCCGATTCTTGCCTCATTCATACCAAATACAACTTATACTGACAAGAATATTATTTCTGACCATTCCTTCCACAACAACAATAGTATCATCTAAATTGTGATCTAACACCTTGATAATACATCTATCTATGTAAGAACCTAGTTTTTCACTCAGGTATGGATCCTTTAATTTTTGGTCTAAAACTCTACTTTGGAAATTTTATGGATGCCTAATGGGTTAGTAAAGGTCTTAGGGGTGTCTAGGGGATGTTCAGAGCTTGGAACCCATCTTTTTAGGAAATATGGACATGTCGTATGGTTGGCGCAAGGGTTTTATAACCGTGTAGATGGTCAATTTCTGGACAAAATCACTTCAGATGGTTTGCACACAGCCGTGTGTCCTAACCATGAAAAGTTCCCTTCTTCCCAGGTAACCGTGCGTGGTTGGTATATAGTTTTTCAAACTATGTAGATAAACTATCCACATGCCATTGTTTCTGTGTAATTTGACAAATTTTCCCTTAATGATCTAATTAGAACCTCACTTCTTCCCTAATTTGAGATTATGAAGGATTAACCTATTTCTCTCTCGATTTGAGTATTTTTGAAGATCTTTCATTGGAATCAAAAGATCTCCTTCATCCGACAACTGATCGATCTTCCGTTCATCACGTTGGATGCATAACGGTAAGTACTCAAGTCCCCTTGAGCCATTCTCCTTCTCTTTTTTTCTCGACCGAGATATCAAGGTATGAGCATTTTTATATACTCCAATACGAGCTAAATCAAGGGCCAATACTAGAGGAGAATAATAATAAAACCCTAATGTGGGTGGTCTATAACTCATCCCTAAAGTTCATTGATTTTGGATTTGTCGTGTGGGGCCCACTGATTTCATTGGGTGTCGTTTATAGAATTAATATGCCATTATTATAATTATTAGAACCATATAGATATGATATTCCAATATATGTGATTAATTTTTAGTAGTTATGAACATAACTCCATCCCTTACATGTCAAAGGTTATTCCATAATTGTTGCTTAGTGTTTTGACACATTTGCACCACCATTCGGGTGTGCCTTGGCTTGACCACTCTAAGGGTAAGCATTTCTATATTAATTAGATTTATTTATATCATGAATTATATAATGGAAAGTACCATGTATACAAACCACTTGACCCGCCTAAGTTAAGTTCTTAAAAGTGATAGTTAAATGTGAATGATAAATTGGTTTCATATTCGTAGCACCCCTTACCACATTAATGGAAGGTATCAGAATGAACATTAAATTATGGAATATGCCTTAAATGGATTAAATGAATGGTTGCTTGCTAATTTTCCTTTTCACCCTAATGAAATGCAATGATTGAACCAAATGACTTGATAAAAAGGTTCAATGCTACTTGACCTTATCACACTAATGAAAGGAAAATCTTGAACCGAATGAAATATTACATGACTTTATAATCAAATAGAAATAGAATAACTCAATATAACCTCAGATTCTGATCGAATAATGACATGATCACTCGAGAACCCCATTCTGAGTCAAGGACATGGCTTTCATAGGTTGATACCTACCTAGATCTCGGTCCTTGTTTGTTCTTGGATGCCCGATACGACACCGCATGATCACTCCATATTATTATAGGATACATCATATACACTTCTTAGATCTCATATTGACAAGTATGTTCCATGGTTGCATCCCATAGGGCCCTGTCTATAATTAGACTCGTATTACATTGGATGATCACCTTGGATTCAGTAGGAACCTTATAGTGGAATTCCTTGGAAAATGGTCCTTATATTACACTCTTACCCATGCCATGCTACAATTATTACCGAGTTATCCACCCTTGAGGTAAAAATCTCCTTGGTTATCACATTGGGACTTAATTATTAAAGATCATTATAGGTTTCCTTGTTACATCTTGGAACCTTATCTATTATTAACATGTGACTTATTTACAAACTGGTAATAATGAAAGAATGAATTGGTTATATGTTCAGGTACCAGTCAGGGGCTGATGTAGGTACTTGGGTATTTAGTTACATTTTACAGCTTTACTTTATATATGCATGCTTTCACACTGTTACATTTCCATTACACGAGTCGAATGTTATAGATACTGTTGGTGCTGACCCAATGAGATTTATCTCACACCGTCTTTGGGCATCGTTTGGTACTCGAAGTAGATTACATGGTTTTAGGTGTTTAAAAAGGGAATCATACAGCTTAAAACACTTGATTTTTTTCTATTTAGTATATATCCTAATTGTAAATGACTGAGCCAGAGTTTAGGATGCTTGGGATTGTCTTTTTATTTCTTTATAATTTTGTGGAACATGTTATGACTAATATCTTGTATCCATGTTTCTAATTTTCTATTGACATGATATATCATCATCAGTTTTTTCAGGTTTGGATGTTATTCTAGTTATTGTAGTTACTGTTACTATTGTCTCTATTTTCTATTATGCCTTTTGTTTACATATATTGATTTTTCTATTTAACTATGCTTATAGTTACCCACTGCGCTACACTTTGGAAATGAAGGCATAGTCTCCCCACTAACAGACCCTAGGCCCTTACTGCTAGTCTGTAGCCTCTGGAATTTGGGGAGATGTACTTGAGGCCATGTGGCCCACCAGGCTTGAGGAACCCATTAAGTGGAATCTGGGTTCGAGACGTTACAATGTGGTATCAGAGCAGTTTTGATTTCCTTCCTTACTATTTGGAGACAATAAATTGGAAATTAAAATTTCTTGGGACTTGGTCATTAGCCATTCTTGGGAGTCACGAACCCATGTTTGGGGTGAAAACAAAGTTTTCTAAATTATAATTGTTGTTCTGCTTTTTCCTATTATAGTTGATATTATTTAATCATTGGGTGACACACATGTTGTATGGTGTTGTTTATTATTACTTTGTTTGAGGATTTTCTTTTATCCTTGGCCTGATGATATGAGGGTAAGGATCATTATTACATGAATCATTATAGGAACCTAGAATTCACATGTCATGTATATTTTCATGCCATATAGGTGAATTTTACTGCTTCACATTACTTGATATGCCTGTGATTGATGAGTGATGCTGTGATTGTTAGATTATGCTTGTATTACTCTTGGTTTTCATTGAGTGATTTCTTGTATCAATTGATGAGGTGTATGGGTCCTCATGGGTTGGGATGAGTAATTTATCAATTCGATCCATTCTGCTATAAATAAATGGGTGTCTTTTATAGTGATAGGGGTATGGGAACTGATTCATCAGAAATGAATCTCTATTATAAATTGAATCATGAAATCTAAAATGAAATAGTTGCACATCTTTATCCTTCCTTGTCAAGTTTATGAAAGGTAAAGGAGTGATACTAGAAATTAAATTTAAAATGAAATGAAACTTATACTTTAGAACTTACTCATTCCTGGTCGTCTAAGTGGGTAGTTGGGGTAGTATGCCTTGGGTAGTTAGTTTTCCTATGTTCATCTTCTTCTAGTGATTCTATCTCCTCACTTATAATCTTTTTTTGAGGTGTGTTCTTGGCATTTGAAGACCAATGTTGCCACGACATCCTCGTATCATATGACAGGAGGGTGGCGATGACCATGCTTCAAATGTGGTAGGACCTGAGCTAACAGTCTTAACTATAGGAGTTCCACTTGAGGCACTTCCTGCTATACCTGATTTGGGTACCAATGACCAAGTTTGTGATAGTTTCCTATGTCTGATTAAGTCCATGCATGGTGCTCCATGGCTTTCACCTATGATGGATGATCTGACTCATGAGTTTTAGAAGAAACATACTCATACCTTTTCAGGGTATGGCAGTCTTTAGGCTGCTGAGTCTTGGCTTGAATCCACCCTATCTATATTTGAGAATATAAAGACACCTCTAGAGCAGAGGGTCAAGATTTCCACATACATGCTTCAAGATTCAGCCACGTGTTGGTGGGATATGATTACCCAGGCCATTTGTCATCAGTGCATGTTATGGGTTGATTTACAGACTTCTTTCTATGAACATTTATTTCTTTAGATGTTGAGTGATGATATATCCAGAGAGTTCATGTATCTTGAGA
The DNA here is from genome assembly GCA_963277665.1 of Viscum album. Classification (NCBI taxonomy): domain Eukaryota; kingdom Viridiplantae; phylum Streptophyta; class Magnoliopsida; order Santalales; family Viscaceae; genus Viscum; species Viscum album. Next base: position 1,991,515,659 of record OY728141.1, read on the forward strand.
ATGGTTCTATGTCATTTATGGAGTATTCTACACGTTTCACAGAGTTTCAGCGCTTTGGACCACCTCTAGCCAGTGATGAGATTTTATGTGAAAGACCTTTCGAGGATGGGATCTAGTATGCCATCCATATATAGGTTAATGTATTTATCCTACCTAATTTTTCTACAATAATCAATCAGGATCTTATCACTGAGTGAAACGTGAGGTATGGAAATAGTACCGAGCATAGAGGACTAGTACTGAGATAGGCCAGTAGTTCTTCCGGTGGCAGTAAACGTTCCCTAGAGGTCTCTCGTTAGGAAAGTGGAAACTATAGTGCCTGTTTAGATAGCTTTATAGAGTGTCATCATCTTGGATGATAGGGGCACAAGAAGCCTCAATGTGATAGAGATATACTGGAGTGTCGGTCTTGCGGCTGTATGGGGAATCATCAGCATTTCTACAGGACCTTTCCACCAGCTTCAAGTGGAAAAGGATCTGTTCCAGATCCACCTTCATGAGAGAGTTATTTTATGCCACATCAGAAGGGGAGTTGGAATAACTCTGGTAGGTCTGGATGAGGAGGAGGTTGTGGCTGTGGTAGCCAGACCCCTGATCACCAACAACACCAACAGAGCAGTTATGATCGTGGTAGTCCATCTGTTGCACTGGGCCGTGGATCAGGCCAGTTGAATACACTACAACTGATACCCAAGGATCATTCTATAGGACCATCTATAGTATGAGGTAATATTCTAGTAGCATCCACTATAGTATCTCCTTTATTTGATACAGGCGCTTCCAACTGTTTTATCTCTGTATCTATCATGGAGAGTCTTGGACTAGAGATACAGTATCACTATGGTGTAATGACCCTAGATATGCCATTAAGGGTATGAATAGAGGCAATACACCAATGTAAGGATGATCCCCTTGAGGTAAGCAGTTACCTTTTCTTATGGAACCTCTTTGTTCTCGAGATGACGGGCTTCAATGTCATTCTTTGGATGGATTGATTGGTTTACTTTCATGATTTTGTAGACTGCTATTGTCATAGGGTTTCTTTTACATCACTATAGGGTAGTAGTTATCTACATAAGGGTGAGTGGGATGTTTAGCATAGTAGATCTGGACCATAGAATCTTGTCCTAGGTGGATTGACCACCTGTGTAACAACCCAAAGTTTTTCAATGGAAAATTCCCTTCTTATACTTATGTCATATAAAAACAAAAAATAATGAACTACTAAGTGATAAGTGACCTTTAAACATAATTTTGTCACCCCTATGTTTGGAATTTTGAAAATCCGACATACACGGTTGTGTTCAAGATGGTTTTTGGAGTCTAATGAAACAAAAATAATTTTTTGGTGAATAGTAACCTACCCTTATGAATAGTAACCTACCCTTATGAATATTAATATGACCCTTATGAATAGTAAATAAGAGTAAAATTACCTATGAATAATAAAATAAAATTTAGACATCTTAGAAAGTGACAATTTGACCCTAGTAAATGTTTTGGTATTTTACAAGTCATAAATAATTAATTATAATTAATTAATTAATTTAAAAGAATATTTATCTCCCTGAAATATATTCATAAATTATTTAATCAATGTCTAATAGTTTTTAGATAATTTTATAAGACCCTGCGTAATTTTTGAAAGAATAATAAAATCAGTTTTAATCTTAAAAATTGTTTTTTAAGTAAATTGTGATTTTAATTAAATATTAAATTAATAATATTTAGAAAATTATTTTTAAAAAATGGAATTCATTTTTGGATTCTACACATCATAAAATTGTTGGGGTAAATTTTTGGGATTTTTCTAAGATACTTGAATTTTTTATGAATAGTTGAATCCGATAATTCACAATAAAAGCTAAATAATGTATTAATTGAGTCATCGATGATGTTATGCTGATGTAAGCCCAGTTGGTTCAGGATCACATTATAAAATTACTATTCTTGGTCATTCAAGACTCACTATTCCTTGTCTTAGGTGAAATTAATAAACTACTCAATTTTATATTAAGGAAACCCCTCTCCCCTCCATTATAAAAGCCACCCTTCACTCCCTTTTTTCCTCACACCTCTCAAGCTCCAAGTATTCTCTAAAATCTGCCCAAACACCTTCTATAGAACCTCTCCCACGTCCAATATCTGCTGGTATCATCAAAAGATCAAGCTTAGGCCCTTATGGAGGTTCTCAAGAGAAAGATTCTAGAGGACATTAAAGAGAAGGAGGCATTCGAGAACAAGGTAAGGGGAAATTCTCGAACCCAACTTTCATCCTTCAAGTTCTAACTCTTTCACTCCATTTTTGATATGGTCACTCCTTAAATATCATTTTTTCATATTTTTCTTTCCTTTTATGTGATATACATATTTTATACTGAAGTTTATGTCAATCCAAATGATTTCTGAAAGAACTCTTCTCTTAAGAAGTCAACTTTTACCTCTCATTCAAGGTTAATGATTCTTGTATCAAGTATGTTCTTACCTATTTATTTTGGGAACCCAAAGTTTATGAATGTGTTATTATGATATAAAACCCATTCCTTTTCATGGGTTATTTATGCTCATTTATGTTATATGTTCATTGTGGCATGCATGATAAATGATAATGTTATGATGTGACGGGTGCACCCAGAATTATATAGCGCTCCAATGCATTGGCTAAAGTGATGAATCTCATGAGTAAATGTGAAATGATTCATGAACAAGATGATAGCTTGGTTCAAAATTATGTGTGTTAGTTAACCACTAAGACATGATGTTTCATTTTTATGCATTGACACATTTCAAGTCTTTTATTTATGCTCCTCTCATGTTCATGATATTTTTCCTATGTCATGATTATGCTCCCCCATGCTATATTGTTCTTATCTATCCTCTTACTAGGCTTCTAGATCACTCCTTTTGATGTATATCCTTTGGTGGATACATGTACTAAGGAGAGGACAAGTGCCACTAAGAAGCTAGTGAAGAAGAAATTAAATAAATGTTTATGGTTGATGTTGTATTTGTTATGTGTGGTCCTAGTTTTCCCAAGACACTAAACCATTGGATCCACTATGTGTAATACTATTATGTTGTTTATCTTTGAAATGATGTAATAGTAATGAAAGAAAAGGATGGGTCGCTATAGATTGTATCAGAGGCAAGTTTTAGTTAATTTGGGAATTAGGATTAGCGAACCCTAAAGAAAGCCTCTAGCATGAGACTAGTACAAATATGCACACAAGAATATTTACCTAGGGATCCCATATGTTATGTTTTTGGTATAATTTTTTAAATTAATAAGTTATTCATGAATTTTTTACTTATGTTTTGTTCTAACCTTTTCTATTTTAGAAAATGGTGGGAACCAGGAGAAATCAGGCCAACAACTCATGCGAGGGCCAATGCAACGATTGCACGAACGACATCCCCAATGATTTGGGAGGTGGAGTTCAAAACTTCATGGCGATGCTTACCCAACTATATGAGGTTATGAATAATAACCATAATAATGGGGAACTTCCTCCTTCACTGAAGAGGGAGAAACTAGCTATTGAATGTTTTATTCGGCAACCACCACCGACGTTTTGTGGATCTTTTGATCCACTAGTTGCGGAACAGTGGGTCAACTCCATGGAGAAGATCTTTTCTGTTCTTCACTGTTCTGAGATGGAGAAGGTGACTCTAGCCATTTATCGTATAGATGGAGAATCCGATCAATGGTGGTCTTTGATTAAGAACACCAAGCCAAGGGAGAAAATTGAGGAGATGAAATGGGAAGACTTTAAGATAATGTTTTTTAATAAGTACTTCCCACGAACACTTCGCACGAAGATGTAGAGAGAATTCATAGAGCTCAAGCAAAAAAGAAGGAGAATCTATCACAACCTATGAAGAAAATTTCACAAGGCTCGCAAGGTATGCTTCAGGTTTTGTTATCAACAATGATAGAAAAATTGATAGATTCTTTAGTGGATTAAAACCACACCTTCGAAAGTCTCTTTCAATTCGAGACTTTGGGAGTAATGAAGAAGTTGTTTGGTGTGATCTCAAAGTGGAGATGGAGTTTGGAGAATGGTCCCATGGCTATGGTGATAAGAAAAGAAAGATGGAGTTTCAAGATGGTGGATCTAGTGATAAAGGTGGGAAGAAAACACAACGACCCACAAGCCAAAAATGTGGGAAGTTACACCATGGGAACTGCCTAAAAGGGACGAAAAAATGCTTCAAGTGTGGGAAAGAAGGACACCATGCTCAAGAGTATTGAAAAGACATGAAAAGGAAGGATAATGTTGCCGATTAAAGGAGATAACCACACATGGTTCAATGCTACAACTGTAGGGAGCAAGGGAACTATACAAACCAGTGCACTAAACCTCGAGCTCTCGAGGGTAATCAACGTCCGCAGCCACCAACGCCAAAGGAACAAGGGAAGGCTTACTACATCACTACTGCGGAGGTGGATCATGATAATGAAGTCATACAAGGTACACTTCCTATTCACTCAAGAATGGAAAAAGTATTATTTGATTCTAGTTCTACGAATTCCTTTATATCTTGCAAGTTTTCTAGAACTATATAATCGAAGCCCCAAAACCTTGAAGTAGAGATATCTGTAAAAACACCAAGTGGTGCAATCATTGCAACCCAAGTGTTTGTCACTTCTCCTGTTGACGTATGTGGGAAGATTCTTCCGGAAAATCTCGTAATAATTCCCTTGGTGGAATTCAACGCTATAATGGGAATGGACTGACTCTAGTCATATAGAGCACATATCAACTATCGGGAAAAGGAAATATCTTTTCATATTCCGAACCATCCCATGATCCTCTACAAATGCAAGGAAGATCATGAATCTCCTTTGAAAAATCCTTCAATGGTGTGGGTGTTGATTCCCTATGAAGAAGCATACCTCGCCCAAATAGTTGAGTTGAAGGAAAGTTCCAACCTTAAGAAAATGCCCATCGTGAGGGAATACAACAATGTATTTCCCGAAGAGTTACCCGGAATTCACCCGGATCGTGAGGTAGAGTTCTCAATTGAACTCATACCCGGAGATACTCCTATCTCGAAGTGCCCCTATAGGATGGCTCCTATCGAATAGGAGGAGGTAAATAAGCAGCTGCAAGAGCATCTGGACAAAGGGTTCATATGCCCAAGTGCATCGCCTTGGGGTGCGCCGGTACTCTTTGTGAAGAAGAAGGATGAAACCATGTGGCTGTGTATAGATTATCGGGAACTCAACAAGATGACCATAATGAAAAAGTATCCTCTCCCAAGGATTGATGACTTGTTTGACCAGTTAAGAGGAGCTCAATACTTCTCAAAGTTGGATCTTCATTCTGGATATCATCAAGTAAAGGTAAAGAAGGAAGATATTCAGAAGACTGCCTTCCGTACAAGGTATGGGCACTATGAGTTTTTGGTGATTCCCTTCGGACTTACTAATTCCCCTGCAATCTTTATGGATTTGATGAATAGAGTCTTTACACATTACCTCGACAAATTTTTGGTAGTGTTTATCGATGATATTCTCATCTACTCTAAGATAAAGGAGAAACATGAAGAACATCTAAGACATGTGTTGGCGACATTGAGAAAGGATAAGTTGTACGCCAAGTTCATCAAGTGTGACTTTTGGATGAATCAAGTCACATTCTTGGGACATGTGATCACAAGAGAGGGAATTACTGTGGACCCTTCAAAGACAAAGCCAATTGAGGAATGGCCCAGGCCCTCTAGTGTCACAGAAATCCGTAGTTTTCTTGGATTAGCTAGGTACTACTGACGTTTTGTGAGAAACTTCTCACGATTGTCAAGCCCTCTAACTAAGTTAACAAGGAAAGGGGTAAAGTATGTTTGGATGGAATAATGTGAGGGAAGCTTCAAGGAGCTAAAGAGAAGTCTGATCACTGCACCTGTACTCACACTACCGAAAAGTGGAGAATGTTTTGTGATATATAGTGACGATTCAAAGAAAGTCTTGGGTTGTGTACTCATGCAAAATGATAATGTGATAGCCTACGGCTCACGACAGTTGAAGTTCCATGAGCAGAACTACCCGACGCATGATCTAGAGCTGGCAGCCATGATTTTTTCCTTGAAAATTTGGCGGCACTACCTTTATGGTCAGAAGTGTGACATATACACCGACCACAAGAGCCTAAAGTATATATTCACACAAAAGGAGCTCAACATGCGTCAAAGGATATGGTCAGCGCTAATCAAGGATTATGATTGCTCTATTCACTATCATCCTGGAAAGGAAAAGAAGGTAACTGATGCTCTAAGTAGGAAATAACCTACTACTCTATCCATGTTGTGGATTGAGAAACACCCAATCTTCTTAGATATGAAAAGGATGGATTTGTAAATCATAAGGGCAGGGGATACATCCTACCTTTCTCAAATTATTGCACAACCATCCATCCAAGAAAAGATTTAGGAAGCACAAAGGGATGATGTGGAGATACAAAGAGGTTGAATACAGTAATGGAAGGGAAGCTGCAAGAGTTCCATATCAACGATGATGGTGTGATTCGGTTTGGAACACGGCTTTGTGTGCCTTCATCACCCAGGATAAAGAAGGATATATTGGATAATGCACATAGATTAACTTTCTCTATCCATCCGGGGAGTACCAAGATGTATCGTGATCTTCGAGAACACTTCTGGTGGGATAACATGAAGAAAGAGATTACGGAATATATATCAAGGTGCTTGGTATGTCAGCAAGTTAAAGCTGAGTGACAAAAGTCCAAGGGTACGATGCAGCCATTGCCTATAACCATGTGGAAATGGGAAAATGTTACTATGGACATTGTCACGGGTCTCCCGAAGATGTCAAAGGGAAATAATACGATATGGGTTGTGGTTGATCGACTCACCAAGACTGCCCATTTTATCGCTATTCGGGAAGACCTCTCGCTTAATCAACTTTCAAGGATATATGTTAAGGAAGTGGTGAGACTGCACGGTGTTCCACTCACAATTGTCTCTGACCGTGATCCAAGGTTCACATCTAAGTTCTAGAGGAACCTTCAACATGCTTTGAGTATTGAATTAAATTTCAGCACGACCTATCACCCCCAAATCGATGGCCAGTCTGAAAGGACTATTCAGACGCTTGAAGATATACTAAGAGCTTGCTCTCTATAATTCAAAGGTGGATGGGATCAACATCTCCCATTGGTTGAGTTCTCATACAATAATAGCTTCCACTCGAGCATTCAGATGGTTTCGTATGAAGCTCTGTATGGAAAGCGATGTAGAACTCCAACCTGTTGGGATGAAGTTGGAGAAAGAAAGGTACTTGAGCCCGATCTTGTTCAAGAGATGACCGAGAAGGTTCAATTCATCCAGAAACACATCAAGGTAGCTCAAAGTTGGAAAAAGATCTATTCTGAAAACTGTCGAAGAGAATTTGAGTTCGATGTTGGAGATAAATTCTTCCTTCGAATATCTCCATAGAAGAGAGTCATGCGATTTAGAAGAAAGGGAAGCTAAGCCCAAGGTATATTGGCCCCTTTGAGATCCTTGACCGCATAGGATCCGTGGCCTATCGTCTTGCACTTCCACCGAATATGTATCAAGTTCATGATGTGTTCCAGGTATCACTACTGAGGAAGCACATACCCGACCCCTCACATGTACTAAAATCAGAGGTGGTGTAGCTGGAAGATGATCTCTCCTATGAGAAGAATCTAGTAAAGATTCTGGATCAGAGAGATAAGGTTCTATGCAACAAGAAAACCCATCTTGTCAAAGTGTTGTGGAGGAACCATAAGTTTGAGGAAGCAACTTTGGAACCAGAAGAGGCAATGAAGGAGAAGTACCCTCACCTATTTGTGTAAAGTGAAATTTCAGGGGTGAAATTTATTAAGGGGGAAGATTGTAACAACCCAAAGTTTTTCAATGGAAAATTCCATTCTTATACTTATTTCATAAAAAACACAAAATAATGAACTACTAAGTGATAAGTGACCTTTAAACATAATTTGGTCAACCCTATGTTTGGAATTTTGAAAATCCGACATACACGGTTGTGTTTAAGATGGTTTTTGGAGTCTAATGAAAAAATAATAATTTTTTTGTGAATAGTAACCTACCCTTATTAATATTAATATGACCCTTATGAATATTAAATAAGAGTAACATTACCTATGAGTAATAAAATAAAATTTAGACATCTTAGAAAGTGACAATTTGACCTTAGTAAATGTTTTGGTATTTTGTAAGTCATAAATAATTAATTAATTAATTTAAAAGAATATTTATCTCCCTGAAATATATTCATAAAATATTGAATCAATGTCTAATAGTTTTTAGATAATTTTATAAGACCCTACGTAATTTTTGAAAGAACAATAAAATCAGTTTTACTCTTAAAAACAGTTTTTTAAGTAAATTGTGATTTTAATTAAATATTGAATTAATAATATTTAGAAAATTAATTTTGAAAAATAGAATTCATTTTTGGATTCTACACGTTGGAAAATGGTTGGGGTAAATTTTTGGGATTTTTCTAAGATACTTGAATTTTTGATGAATAGTAGAATCTGATAATTCACAATAAAAGCTAAATAATTTATTAATTGAGTCATCGATGATGTTATGCTGATGTAAGCCCACTTGGTTCGGGATTAAATTATAAAATTACTATTCTTGGTCATTCAAGACTCACTATTCCTTGTATTAGGTGAAATTAATAAACTACTCAATTTTATATTAAGGAAACCCCTCTCCCCTCCACTATAAAAGCCACCCTTCACTCCCTCTTTTCCTCACACCTCTCAAGCTCCAATCCTTCTCTAAAATCTGCCCAAACACCTTCTGTATACCCTCCCCCACTTCCAAGATCTTCTGGTCTCATCAAAAGACTAAGATTATTCCCCTAAGGAGGTTCTCAAGAGGAAGATTCTAGAGGACATTAAAGAGAAGGAGGCATTCGAGTACAAGGTAAGGGGAAATTATCAATCCCAACTTTCATCCTTCGGTTTCTACCTCTTTCACTCCATTTTTGATATGGTCACTCCTTAAATATCATTTGTTCATCTTTGTCTTTCCTTTTCTGGGATATACATGTTTTATACTGAAGTTTATGTCAATCCAAATGTTTTCCGAAAGAACTCTTCTCTTAAGAACTCAACTTTTACCTCTCATTCAAGGTTGATGATTCTTGTATCAAGTATGTTGTTCCCTCTTTATTTTGAGAACCCAAAGTTTATGAATGTGCTATTATGATATGAAACCCATTCTGTTTCATGGGTTAGTTATGTTCATTTATGTTATATTTTCATTGTGGCATGCATGATAAATGATAATGTTATGATGTGATGGGTGCGCCTGGAATTATATAGCGCAATATGAATGTTTAAATGTGATGGGTGTGACCATAAATATATAGAGCTCCAATTCATTGGATAAAGTGATGAATCTCATGAGTAAATGTGAAATGATGTGTGAACAAGATGCTAGCTTGGTTCACAAGTATGTGTGGTAGTTAACCACTAAGACATGATGTTTCATTTTTATGCATTGACACATTTCAAGTCTTTTATTTATGCTCCTCTCATGTTCATGATCTTTTTCCTATGTCATGATTATGCTCACCCCATGCTATATTGTCCTTATCTATCCTCTTAATGGGCTTCTAGATCACTCCTTTTGATGTATATCTTCAGGTGGCTACATGTACTAAGGAGAGGACAAGTGCCACTAAGAAGCTAGTGAAAAAGAAATTAAATAAATGTTTATGGTTGATGTTGTATTTTTTATGTGCAGTTCTAGTTTTCCCAAGACACTAAACCTTTGTATCCTATATGAGTAATACTATTATGTTGTTTATCTTTGAAATTATGTAATATTAATGAAAGAAAAGGCTGGGTCTCTATAACCTATATTGCAAATCTATTCATGGAGGATCAGGGTTTACGCCAAGAAAATTTCCCTCCAATAGTGGATCATTTAAAGGATGTATTTCCTGAAAATTTTTATGGCTTAACTACTAAGATAGAGGTAGATTTTACAATATATATTGTTCTATGAGTGTCTCTAGTGTCTATTCCTCTATATAGAATATCACCTATAGAGATTTAGGAGCTCAAGTGTCAGTTAGAGGATTTAAAGGCCAAAGGATTTATACGGCCCAATACATCCTCTTGGGGTTTGTCAGTAATTTTTTCCAAGAAGGCAGATGGAAACTTACTTTTATTTGTGTATTACAGAAGGTTGAACCAACTTACAGTCAAGAACTGATATCCACTTCCTCGAATAGATGATCTTTTTGACCAGCTCCAAGGAGTAAAGGTATTCTCCAAGATTAAATAGAGATTAGGTTATCATTAGGTGCATGTTAGACCATCAAAAACAACTCGTACAACTTTCCATAGCAGGTATAATTTGTATTAGTACGTTGTTATAATGTTCAGTCTTACAAAAACACTAACTGTTTTCATGGATCTGATGAATAGAGTTTTCTACCCCTATTCATATTTTTTGTCATGTTCTTTGTGGATGACATTTTAGTGTATTATCACACTCTTAGATACCATGAAAAACATCTTGAGATCATTTTGATTACACTAATAGGGAATCCACTTTATGAAAAGCTTACTGAGTACCACTTCTGAATAAAAAAAGTCCACTTACTAGGTTATATTATCTCAGAATCAGAATTTTATATTGACATTGAAAAGGTTAGTGATGTAGTTTCCTAGGAGAATCCCAATAACATGTTCGATATAAAAAATTTATTGGGGATGGTTAGATATTACATGTGTTTTAGACAAGATTTTTCTATCCTTGATTCACCTATTACTGGTCTTACAAAGAAGGGTGTAAAGTTCTTATGGTCATAATAATTTGAGAAATCCTTTCATAAGTTGAAAGGGAGGCTTGTATCAACACCTATTCTGACTCTTCCATAGCCAGGTATAGGTTATACCGACTTCTGTGATGAATCAGGAATCAGCCTATGAGCTCTGCTGAGGTAGGAAGATATAGTTGTTGCGTACGGATCTCGGTAGTTGAGACCTCACAAGATAAATAACCTGAAACATGAACTTGAGCTAGAAACAGTTGTCTATGTCTTACGTTATTGGAGACCTTATCTGTTAGGTGAGTTCTTTGTGGTGTACACAGACCACAAGAGCCTCAAATATATCTTTTCTCATCATTACATGAACCTCAGATAGAGGATATGGGTTGAATATCTACAATACTTTAATTTTGAGCTTGCCTATATGCCTGGGAAAGGCAATGTGGTTGCAGATTCACTGAGTTAGAAAACTCAAGCGCCGTATGGGAAGACAGTGATGAATGGAAGTTAATGACAATATTTTCTGTGCTACATCTATAGTTTAATGATAGTCACAAGTAGTGTTACCTCTCATCCTTAACAACTACCTCTTCCCTCCTTGAGAAGTTGAAGAGTAGACAGTTTTCAGATCCTGTAGGCTTGGTTCTCTATGAGAGTATTTCAGGAGATAACCCACATCAAAATTGTTCTGTGGATAGAGATGACATCCTGTATCTACGTGGACATATCTAGGTTCTTACAAATATGATAGAGGAGTTAATGTAAGAGTCCCATGACTCTCAATGGTCAGTTCATCTAGGCATCTCTAAGATGTATTGTGATATGCAACACTAGTATTGGTGGCCTGGGATAAAACGTCAAATAATAGGCCTTATCACTAGGTGTTTCACCTGCCAGCAGGTGAAGGTGGAGCACCAGAGACCTATAGGCCTTATACAGTCACTTATAGTCCTAGAATTTAAATGGGAAGATGTTTCTATGGATTTCATAGTCGGCTTACCTAGGTCACTGAGGGGTAGCGATGTTATCTGGGTAGTCATTGACCGACTAATGAAATCATCCCACTTCATTCCTATTCAGGAGACTTTATCAGTTAATGATATGGGAAGAATGTATGTTCATGATATCACATGACTACACAGGGTTCCACGTACTATTGTTTTAGATAGGGATGCTCATTTCACATCATGGTTTTGGTAGGGATTGTAGAAGGCTATGGGAAAACAAGTGCTTCTAAGCACAACTTTTCACCCTTATACTGATGAATAATAAAAACAAATTATACATGTTCTAGAGGATATGCTTCGAGCATGTGTCCTTGATTTTAGATATTCTTGGGAGAAGAATATCCCACTTGTTGAGTTTTCCTATAATAATAGATTTCAGTTGACAATTCATATGGATCTATTTGAGGCCTTATATATAAAACCATGTCGTTCACCCCTACGCTGGCTAGAGGTAGGCGAGGCAGCCCTACTAGGTCCTTCTCTTGTTCAGGAGACTTCAGAGTAGGTTCAGTTGATCAGAAAGTGTATGAATACTACTCAGTCTAGAAAAAATCATATTCCAATCACCATATATGACCTCTTGAGTTTGAATTCAGGGATCGTTTTTTTTCTTCAGGTATCGCCTAGGCTAGGGAATAGATGGTTGAAAAAGTAGGGAAATCTGTCATCTCATTTATTAGGGCATTTTGAAATTATAGAGAGACTCATGCCGGTAGCCTATAGGTTGACACTACCTCAGAGGTACCATGCCACGAATGACGTATTTCATGTTTCATAGCTTTTCTAGTATCATGTTGATCCATCTCATACTTTTGATCCTGAGGAAGTTGAGTTATATGCTGATGCTACCTTTAAGGAGTATCCAGTACACATTGTTGATCAGAGAAAAAAAAGGCTCTCCAAGGTCGGTCTATCCCTCTTGTATGGGTTATATGGCAGCACATCCGAGTACAAGATGAGACTTGGGAGTGGGATGCTGACATACGTGTCCGATGGCTAGAATTGTTCTCACACAGTGTTTCTCCACCCTTGGAAGGTGAACTCGGGGACAAGTTCTTTTAAGGGGGAAGATTGTAAGAACCCATTTTTTCACTCAGGTATATATCCTTTAATTTTCAGTCTAAATATCTACTTTGAACCTTTTGTGGATTCCTAATGGGTTATTAAAGGCATTAGGGGTGTTGGGGAAAGTTTGGAGCCAGAAACCCATCTTTTTGGGAAATTTGGACATGTCGCAAAGTTGGAGCATGGTGGGCACACCATTTACCTAACTGTGGGGATGGTTAATTTTCAGACAGAACCACTTCGCACGGTTTGTGCATGGCTGTGTGACCTAACCATGTAAAGTTATCTTCTTTCCAGGTAACTGTGTGGAAAAACCGTGCACATGCCATTTTTATGGGTAATTTTACAAATTTTTCCTCAATGGTCTAATTAGAACCCCTCTTCTTCTCTAATACGAGCTTACATGGGATTAACCTATTTACCCCTCAATTTGGAGACATTTTAAGATCTAACCTTGAAATAAAAAGATATCCTTCATCCTAAAACCGATCGAGATTCCATTCATCATATTGGATGTGCAACGGTAAGTACTCATGTCCTATTGAGTCATTCTCCTTCGCTTTTTCTCTATACTGAGATATCAAGGTATGATCATTTTCTATTTTTATTATATATACTCTGATATGATCCAAATCAAGGTCTAATACCAGAGGATAAGGATCAGACAACCCTAATGTGGGTGGTATATAACTCATCCCTAAAGTTTTTTGATTTTGGATTTGTCATTTGGGGCCCACCGATTTCATCAGGTGCTATTTATAGAATTAATATTCCATTATTTACTTGTTAGAACCATATAGATATGATAATGCTATATATGTGATTAATTATTGGTGTTTATGACCACAACTCCATCCCTTCTATGTAAAAGGTTATGCCATAATTGTTTCTTAGAGTTTTGACATGTTTTTACCACCATTCGGGTGTGCCTTGTCTTGACCACTCTAAGGGTAAGCATTTATATATTAATTGGATTGATTTATATTGTGAATTGCATAATGGAAAGTACCAGGTATGCGTATCACTTAACCCACCAAAGGTAAGTGCTTCAAATTAATAGTTAAATCTGAATGATTAATTGGTTGCATATCTATAACACCGCTTACCACATTAATGGAAGGTAGCAGAATGAACCTTTTATGGAATATGCCTTAAATGGATTAAATTAATGGTTTCATGATACTTGGCCTTATCACACTAATGAAAGTCAAGTCTTAAACCAAATGACTTGATAAAAATGTTGCATGCTACTTGACCTTATCACACTAATTAAAGGAAAGTCTTGAACCAAATGAAATATTACATGACTTCAAAATCAAATAGGAATGTCTTGACTCGAGATTGCCTTGGATTCTGGTCAGAGAATTCCATGATAACTCAGTAACCCCATTTTGATTCAAGGATACGACTTTCATAGGTTGATACCCACCTAGATCCTGATCCTTTTCTGTTGTTGGATGCCCGATATGACATTGTAGGATCCCTCCATATTATTACAGGATTCCTCAAATACACTCCTTGGATCGATAATCGACAAGTAGGTTACATGGTTACAACCTATAACACCATGTCTCTATTTATCCCCATTTTACCTTATACGATCACCATGGATTTGGTAGGCTCCTTATTGTGGAATGACTTAGAACATGATCCTTGGATTATACTCTTACCCATGCCAAGCTACAGTTATTACTGTGTTATCCACCCTTGAGGTCTATGTCACCTTGGTTATCACCTTGGGACATCATTATTAAAGATCAATATAGGTTTCCTTGTTGCATCTTGGAACCTTAGCTATTATTAATATCTGACTTATTTACAAACTGGTAATAATTAAAGAATGAATTGGTTACATGTTCAGACACTAGACAATGTATAATGAAGGTACTTGGGTATTTAGTTACATTGTACTTCTTTAATTTATATATGCATGTGTGCACACTATTACATTTCCATCACACATGCTAGATGTTGTAGACACCGTTGATGGTGGCCCATTGAGATTTATCTAACATGCTCTGTAGGCACCGTTTGGTACCCAAAGTAGATTATATGGTTTTAGGTTTTGAAAAAAATAAGCATACAACTTCAAACACTTGATTGCTTGCTGTTTAGTATGAATCTTGATTGCAGATGACTAAGCCGAAGCTCAGGATGCTTGGAATAGTCTTTTTATTCCTTTATACTTTTTTGGAACATGTTATGTCTGTTGTCTTGTATCTGTATTTTCTAGTTTTCTAGTGACATGACATATCATCATCAGTTGTTTCATTCTTGGATGTTATTCTAGTTATTTTATTTATTATTACTATTGTATCTATTTTTCATTGTGCCTTCTTTTTTATATATATTTCTTCTGCTATTTAACTATGCTTCCAGTCACCGGCTGAACTACACTTTTGTAATGAGGGGATAATCTCCCCACGAACACACCTTAGGCTATCGATAATAGTCTTCAGCCTCTGAAATTATAGGAAATGCACTTGAGGCCATGTAGACCATCAGGCTTGAGTCGCCAGTTAAGTGGCATCTGGGTCCAAGACATCACGATCTAGAGTTCTTTTGGGATGTGTGTCTTCATTGTGAGCCTTATTCTACCTCTAGATATATGTTTTTCTTGATATCCATTCTTCATTTGATGATAAAATATGTTTTTAACATCCTTCACAGTTCAACCTTGTAAATATTTTCTTTTGAGACTTATATTATCAGTTATGCTAGATCTGTATTGATATTTATGAGCACCAAAATTTACCTGATAATTGAAACATTTCCTCTAACCATATTGAGAATATTCTCCATTAGCTTATATTGACTTTTTAAGGATTCTTTAACTTTATTCAACTCATGTTGAACTATTACACATACAGATTGTGTCTCAAATAACTCATCTTCCTTTACAAGAAGCTTCTCCTAAAAATAAATGATAATATTTTCTTTTTTTAGCTTTTCTATGATTTTATTTTTGATCTCATAAATATGTGATACATACTTCTTGAGAAATTCTTCATTTCTCGTATCTAAATTTTTTTCTTCTCAAGCTTATTATTTTCATTCTTGAGGTATTGTATATGTCTCATAGAGAATTATAATTTTTCTTTCAGTTCCCACAAAAATTATATCATTTCTTCTCCATAATTACAACTGATTGATGAATAAAATCCTTTATTTACATTATAAAATAAACCAATTTCAACATTTGAAGAACAACATGATGATGAATATTTCATTTTCTTTATCATTAAACTCCCCTTATTACTATTAAAGTGGTTCTATATATTTTAATTAACCCATGTTTATTTTTAAGGTATTTCCTCATCTAATTATTTTTCTTCTACCTTCTTCTATAGTTTTTTTGAAAAATTTACCGAATTCACCAAAATTATAACATTTTAATGGTTTCCTAATATTTCCCTTCTATTTTTTCTTTCTGAATCATTTTGATATTAGAGGAACGATTTGGCTGAAATTGTCATCATCCTCATAACTATATGAATCACCTAATCTAAAAAACTCATATTCTTTACCTTTTCATATTCTCATTATGTCAAAGAAAATCAAAAAATTTATTTCTTCTTGAAAGATGTAATTTTGTTAATCTTATAATCTATGAGTATACCGTGTAATTCATAAAGATAAAAAACATCTTTTCTTATAATTATAAAATATTTGATTCAAAATGATCTATAAAATTCATCATCACCTTTAAAAAAATGCGGGAATCTTCACGATTCTCACCATACCCAAAATTTTATTATAATATCATTTATCTTAATAAAGTAGTCATCAATATTCTAATTATCAACCATATTTATGTCTTCAAAATAGCTTCTCCAGACATGTATCTAGGATTATTTGAATTTTACATTACCTTCATAACTACTTCTTATTTTTCCCTAGATTTCATATACATTTTAAAGACCCATTACCTTGGTAGACACCATTTATAATAGATACAATAAGATATAATTTTGAGATTTACTATCTTACTTCATATCCCTCTTATTCACATGATTCATATTAGCTTTTTCAGTAGTGAGTGGAAAAGTCATTGTTGCAATATCTCTCATGTTCAAGGAAAGTGATATGAGATAGTGTCCCATCTTATTCCACCAGTTGTGACAATTATTCCCATCAAATTTTGTAACACCATGGCTATTGAATGAATTATGATTATCTATGTCTCAAAAATTCTCTTGAATATATAGTTATAAAAATATTAAAAAACTATTATAAAATAGTTATAAGTCTTATAATTTATGTCACTAATGATTATTATTTGGAATCCAATGTTTTATTCACAACAATAACATATAACTGCAAGTAGTTATTTTTATTTTAATTCAAGATAATGAACCAGCATTTAATGTCATATTAAATATCCAAAAGGATTGGGAACTCTTCCTCGAGTTTCCTCACATGCTTTCCAACAGTCACATAATTATTTAACTCCCTAGTGAAATTTAGTTTCTTGTTTCTTAACAGGACTTATTTATAAGCCTTACCTCCTTTAGTTTATCACGTTTTTCCATGATAGATCATACATTCATGCAACTATCATTAAACATAAAGTGTTCCATCCTTTTTTAATCACTATAACATGTATTATTATTTATGTATGCATCACATTTTCACATTTAAATTTATAAAGCCTCGTATAAATCCTCCATAGGGTCTTGACATGGATATTTCATGTATAGATTCATTAAATTCATGCATAGTTGATTTCATGAATATCTCACATGACACGAGATTGTCTCAACCAGTTTGAACTCAATAGATACCTAGATATTGAATTTAAATCATGAAAGTGAAACTTCATTCTTATCATAACATCTCAAACCCTATAATGGTCTAATGAAGGCTCAAAATGTGCATAAGAAGACACGTATTGAACTCTTTGATTCAAGAAAGTATGTGGTATGAATGTAGAATGTATGTTACAAAATTCAATGTTACTATCATATCAACTATTTTTCATTTATACTGACACACATTCAATTGAATTTCACCTCTTGGTGTTGATCATATGTGTGGTCACTCATCTTCACTCACAACTGATAATTCATATATTTTCTTGAGTTTCACTATGTTTTATAGAAACCACTTATGATTTACATTAAAATTAATAGATACTCATACATGTTAATTCATCATGAAAGATCTTTTGGGAATCATTCTTCTTGTAAGATCCATCTTCATAGAAGATCTGTACAAAACATCATGGAAGAAGTATATAGACTTCATGGAAGATCTTCAAAACTCCAGGTTGATAATTATGATGTTATTCATTTATTAATATTTTTTTTATACTCCCTATAGTAAATTTCATGTAAAAGTGCATAATTTGTGTGAGATACTCATGTTTTAATACTAAATATAATTTTTGAGCATTATTTGAAGTAGTTCAATTGAGTTAGTTTACTATTATAATTATAAATATCACCCTTCTTATTCAAAATTCATGGTTATTGTTTTTTATTATTCCTTATTCAATTTAAAAAATATCATTAGAAGTAATCAATGTCCAATTCTTCAATTTTAAGAGTCATATAGGCAACACAAAAAGGCCCATAGAATTTGTGAAGAAAATGAACCAGCCATGAAGATTGAATTACTGGGATCAATCCAGAATTAAAAAATCTTTTATTCTCCACAAAAAGTATGGGAATAAGACAATTCATATTAGGTAAAAATTTCAAGGCCCAAATCCACTAAAAAGAGTCCCAAATGATTAAATTAAGTCTAGCCCACCATTATGCCCAAGAAATGGAATCAGAACACCAATATTGACATTTATCTTGATAGAGACATAAATTAGAGCTGATATGTTTCAGTTTTAAAGAGGAGATATAGATAGAAGACATTTTTTAAGAAAGTTTTTGGATTTTATGACATATTACTATTCAAAAACCCATTCACATTTTGGACTTGAAAAAGTCTAGATTGAAATGGACAGATTAACATTATTTAATAACACCACCATAACTTTGAATTTTTAAGTCCAATGGACGCCCAATTTTCATAGTAGACATAAAATATGTATATATACAACTTTTGAGAAGAATATATTCCAATATTCTACTATCTGGATGGTCCAATATTCGATCTAAGTGGAGGGTCAGATTTAGAATGCAAATAGTCCACCACCATTGGGCTATAAATACATCCCCCTATTCTCCTTGAAAGGGGTTGGTATTTAAGAAGAGCGAATAATTTATTGGCATGAACAAATCCCTTCCAAAGTCCTGGTATGACCTTTCAAACTCAAGTTTTCACTTTAGGGTCCCTTCCTCCTCTCTTTTTTTTCATTTACTTTTGTGTTCCTCTCATTTATAATTGTGTAAGCTGTTTTCAATTTCATTTGAATTTTAATGAAAGTTTATTCATCATATAATCTTTTAATCATCCACCCTATATTCTTAAAATTTAATTCTCTGAAAATATTTTAAATCAATTTGAAACCCCTTCCCTTCTTTTTCTTCCTCCTTCAATCGAAATTCTGTTTTTAATTATCCTCATCGTTCATGTGAGTGTGTGTGTTCGAGGTACAACTCTTTTCTTATCCCTTTCTTTTTATTCTATTATTAATTAATCATCATAAATATAATAAAACATATTACTAATCATCTCAATGGTTGAGTAAATATCTAATTGGGGTGATTCAAAATTTAGGTATGTTAAGTGATTGGTAGTATTTTCTTGATGAATATTATTCAAATTAACATTATGTTTGTTGGACTTAACATGTCATGGATTAATGAGTTTTTTTGTTTAATGTGTGGTTTCCATGGATTATTGGAACCATAAATACACTACCATCAATAATATCTAATTTATATTAGAACTATAAGTTAATTTAAGGCTTGGATTAAAGCCTTAACACTTAGGAATTCCAATCAACGCCATTTTGTGAAGTGGATGTTAATTTAATGCAATATAAAGAAAGGCTCAAGGATGTCACTTGATTAAATCCATAATAATAAACTCACCCTAATCTTTATCAAATTGATAAATAAAAAACAACCGTTAATCAATTCATTTAATCTCTGCAAAAAAAAACCCTCCCAATCAAAATACAATCAATTAAAGACAATCGTCTATTAAAAAGTATCATTATCGAGGATTCGACTCGAGTGCTACTATACACATTAGAAGAGAACCAGAACCTTGAATGGTTGATAGAATAAAATCGGCTACACTTCAAATGGCGTCATATCCAGGGATAGTGTATTAAGTAGTCATTAGTTTTTGGTTCTTATAAAAAAACAATAAGAAAACAATAAAAAGGAAAAAAACACAAAGGAAAACCCTCCCTCTCATAAAAATCATATATGAAAAAACAAAAAGAAAAACACATCTTCATCATCCTTAAAAATTTTCTCCCAATTCCCCATAGCCTCCCAAACAATCCCTCAGATCTGTTTGACCCTGAAATAGTGATAACTCTTCACTAACTTAAGAGGAACATAAGAGATAATCAAATCATTGAAGACCCGATCCTTGTACAACCAATTGAATTAGATATGACTAATCCTAGGGAACAAAAACTAAAAGAAATTTCTACCCATGATATGTGTAACACCATGATATTTTATGAGAAATATTTTTTTATGACATATTTTATATGAAACATCAAAGGAATCTTTCACTGCACACAACACTAGCTTGTCTTGCGTTACATGCAGTCGCGACCCTCCTCGATAGTGTGTATAGTACGCAATATCGAGTTTCAATAAACAACAATATATTATTATAGTATTATAAACTAGCCGTTATGAACAATATTAAATGAATTTTAAATTTTATAACATTATTATTCATCTTACATATTTTTTAGAACACGGTATGAGAACAAAATATATATTTTCAGGTAAAATAATTATTTTTCAAAAAATGCAGTTTTGTAGCATTTTAATGGCGCACCAACTTTAAGTCTTGTTTTTGACAAGTTTATAAGTTCAATTTGACAAAATAAAATTATTATTTGGAATCAGGATATAAAAATTTAC
This sequence comes from Viscum album, assembly GCA_963277665.1. Lineage (NCBI taxonomy): Eukaryota > Viridiplantae > Streptophyta > Magnoliopsida > Santalales > Viscaceae > Viscum > Viscum album. Next base: position 1,991,536,547 of record OY728141.1, read on the forward strand.
TTTGGATAAAATTTTCAGATTATTCTGATAACATTCATATTTTAATGAATAGTAAAAACGCGCTATATTTTTATTAAAAACAACTTTTTTCATCGAAATAATTTATATGGTTTAATTATAATATTTAATGGTTTTAAAGTATAAATAGAATATATTTATACCATCTAATATAATTTATGTCATTATCATTAGTTTTACATTGAATTCATAGGTAAAAACATTTCAATCTTTGGCAATGTTTTAACTTTTATAACCCATTTGCTTAACAACGAGATTAATTTTCAATTAATTACTGAAAATTATATGTTTTGAATTTTGAAAAATGTATTCCATATTTGGATTCAGTGGGTCCAAATTATGTTAATAGGTTACTTTTATTTTTTTGATATTATGAATAGTAACTATGGTAATTTTTATTTACTGTAGTTAAAGGTAAATCGGGTAATTAAGGGTAAATATAAGATTATAAAATTACCCTAACACTTGAAAAAAATCCTATTGGATGAATAAAAGTCGACCCATATCACCTAAGGGTTGGACTAGATTCATTTCATGGACTTTTGAGCATGAAATAATATAATTATTATTAAAACCAAAGAAAGTGACAACATGTCACTCTCTTAAATCTTATAAGTGTAATAATTTTAATTTAGTGATAAACATCATAAAAATTACAATATAAATAGTCCCTAGAAAGATAATAAATTTATCTACATCATATGAATTTATTTATAATTTTTAGGGATTAAATAATTATCATTAATTATGACACAATAGTGATGTTGAAATTGTTTTATTGATTGAATTATCAAATAAATTATTTTAAAAGTATTAAAATAAATATTATATGAACTATTTAATGTGATACAATATATTTATAGATAAATATGAAATGTTATGAATCTATTAAATCTTTTATTTATAATATATCTCCTGTTTATATTTTATTTAAATTCAAATAAATGAATAGTGTTAAAATTGACACTATTGTTATTTTATAAAAATTACATATTATAAAATTGTTTAAAAATCACAAAAATATTTAAAAATTATAAATTAAAATTTATATGGTCTAAAATCTAATAAAGTATACAATTATGGACAATTAACAACATATAAGTAGTTATTTATAATGATTCAAAATTTAGAATATTATTACCACAAATAAAATTAAATAGATTATATAAGGATAAATCATGTTGATAATGCTTAAAATAAATTCCCAACATGTCTAATTTTTATTGTTTGATGATATTACAACCCTATATCATCTAATATTTGGATTTGAGTCATTTTTGGAGGTTTTTAAGTGGGGTTGGAATTTATTATAAATTAATATTTCTTATGATTCCAAAGGTGCCCCTCTCCTCCCTTATAAAAGGGAACCTCCTCCCTCTCCTCCTCACACCGCTTTGAGCCTTCAAACTCTACCAAACCCTGAGAATTTATCTTATCCACTTCCCTAGAATCATTCTAGAGGTTATGGTCTTCTTTAAATACCAATATTAGTTCCCTAAGAGGAGGTTTCAAAGAGGCGTGTCGAAGAAGAGGTAATATCCGTTACCGATTCTTTCAAATTTATTTCTTCTTCTACTTACTCTTCTTTATTTGTTTCATTATGAAGTAATAACATTAATATCACTAATATACTGATATTTTATTATATGAAACAACCATATTTCACCTTCTATCCATCCTACGGAAAATGAAATCACCGCGCATGCGTACGTACGAAATACCGTCTCCACGCCATGGTGTAATCTGTTTCCCCCCACCACCTTACTTGGATGGGTATAATGGTGTAAAGAATAAATATATATGATTATTGTAAAATGATATTTATTATTAAATAGTATACAAACACTTAAATACAATTTAATGATCATGGTAATGATATCATCGCTCATGCGTACGTACGAACTACCATCTCCACGATGTGATGCGACTCGTTCTACATGATCTTCATTGAATAATGATTATATAAATGAATTGAATGAATTTAATGAGTAAATATGATATATATTACACTAATACCATTCTATAAATGATTTATCTATAACCTAAAAAGAAGAATAAGAATTTATTCGACAAAACACGCATAAGAACATAGAGCAATAAACACACGAATAACAAGTAGCAATAAAATATTACTAATAATAAGCTAAGAATATGACCATATATGATATAATAACAACGCGTATGATTATGGAATAAGTCAATGAAATTATTTAAATAATTATACAGGAGGTTCAGACATGTACAAAGCATATTGGACCTAAGGTAAGGGAAAATCTCGCAATCTCATTTTTATCTGAGATTGTTTATAATTCAGAATTTACTGAGGAATATTTATCATCCACATCCATGTTTTCTCAACATTTAATATTATTTCTAACCTCCTACAATTTTTTAAATCCAATTTTACCCTTTGGTGAGTTTTTAGTACAAGATATGAAAGGAATATTTTGTCGTTTTTAGTACGAGGTACTTTTTGACTTTCCCTGCCAAAGTATGAAAAGAATGTTTTTAACTTATACGGCATGAATGGATATTTATGATTTTATAGAAAAATATTTCCATGAAGCTTCCTTTAAAAGTTTTCAAGTTTATTTTTAATCAAATTCTTTTATTTTAAGATTGTATGACAGGTTAAGAAAGGAAAAATGTTTTTGAAATAGAAAGGATATTTTCCTCAAGAATGAAGTTCAAGTGTTTTATCAAAATTATTTTCCATCTAAGATAATATAGGGTTCTATTTCTATCCCTATTTTTACATTTATTTGATTATGATATGATGGAATTAATTTTATGATTTCCTTTTATCTTATATGGATATGATGGCATGATGTTTAAGAATCCCATTTTTATTACATGGGTTATGTTATGATGTATGATTTATGATTTTGTGGCACACATAAGAATGGTTTCATTATGAGATGGGTGGGACCTATATCTCCCTCCAATGTATTGGTTAAAGATTTATATCTCACGAGATAGACATGGCTGGAATGGCAAGTTAATCCGGTTCAGTGATACAGGACTGGAACGAGGAGTGAACTCAGTTTAGTAATGGACTTTGTCCGTTATGATAGTATTGGAAATGAGTCTTGACTAAAATGAAATGATTTCCTATGATTATGTGTGTATTCCACAAAGTTTCATGTTTTACATTATAATTATTGGGATTACATTTCACCACTATGATTTATCCCATGTTATGATATTATGATCTCTTGTGCAGGTTAAGATATTCAAAATGTTATGTTCTTATGAATATGATATGATTTATATTTCTCTTGTTTACCCTTACTGGGCATTTTAGCTCACCCTTTTGTATGTTTTCTTTTCCCCAGGTCAGGAAGAAGGGTATTAAGTAAGATGTGCCAAAAAGGGACTCTAGATATGATGAAATAAATGGGAGACAACATAGATGATTTATGAACCAATTGTTTATGTTTCTAATTTTCTAAAAACACTATACCTATATGGTCCTTTCATGGTTTTGTTATATGTTGTAATAAGTGTGATTCAATTTTGAAGTAATAACAATGTATGTAAATTATGGGTTGTTATAGTTGGTATCAAAAGAAAGGTATAGTCAGCCTTTGGAAACTAGGATGTTAAAGCCTTAGTAGAACCCTAAGGACATGTCTAAGCATAGGAAAAAATATTAGTGTTTTATAAATGGCCATGAATAACCTAAGAAAAGACCTTAAGTGTAAAATTTTATTCTTGATTATGTGGTTTTACTGTTATGATTAGTGTTTCTCACACTATGCTTATTGGTTTTAGTCAATGGATGGAACCCGAAGGAACCGTGTTATTGATGAATGCGATGGGTAATGAAATTATTGTCCCCCTGAGTAACCAAACGTTATGGGATTTGGAATAAAAAATCTTGTATCCATGCTTACACAACTTGCTCAAGCTATGAACCATGCAGGACTTCCAGACGAGCGAAGGAAGGAGGAACATTCTGTTGAATCCTTCATGAGGCATCGTCCACCTTCATTCAGTGGGTCTTCTGATCCCTTAGTGGCTGAACAGTGGATTAGTACCACTGAAGAGATATTTTTAGTTCTACAATATTCTGAACATGACAAAGTCATCTTAACAGTGTATCGTTTGGAAGGTGATGCTGATCAATGGTGGAATCTTATCAAGAATACGAGGCAAAGAGATGAAATTGAGTCCATGGAATGGAACGATTTCAAGAACTTATTTTTCAATAAGTACTTCCCTCGTATTCTTCGAAAAAAGATGGAGAAGGAGTTTCTTGAATTGAAGCAAAAGGATGATGAATCTATTGGTACCTACGAATCAAATTTTACAAGACTTGCAAGGTACGCTTCAGAAATTATTATCCAACCTGAGAGTAAGATCGATCGATTCTTTAGTGGCTTAAAACCAAGTCTTTGAAGGGCCTTATCCATAAGGGAAATTAATATCTACAAGGAAATTGTTCGATGTGCTCTCAAGGTTGACATGGAGATTGGAGTAACCCATCAATCACATGGGTTTGATAAGAAGAGGAAAATGGAATTCATAGGAAAATATAAAGACCACACTAAAAAGAAGATGAGTTTTCCTTTATGCTCAAATTGTGGAAAGAAACGTGGAGGGAATTGTCTTAAAGGGATAAGAAAATTTTTTAAGTTTGGAAAAGAAGGTCATCGGGCAGTTGAATGTCGAAATAATGGGAAGAAGATGTCTAATGATGCGAACAAAGAAAGGGATACACAAAATGCACCTCCTACACTTCAATGTTTCAAGTGTAAGGAGATGGGGAATTATTCCAATCAATGTCTAAATCCAAGGGTTGTTGATGATGATTGACATCAAAAAACTCTTAAGGCCAAAGACAAAGGAAAGTCACATAAAATTTCTATCGGCGATGTGGAGTACGATAATGAAGTGGTGAAAGGTACACTTACCATCCACTCTAAAGTAGAAAATGTTTTATTTGATTCTGGATCCACCCACTCTTTTATTTCTGAAGAATTTTCTAAGGGTATCACCGTATTACCTCAACAATTAGATGTTGAGTTTGTTGTGACAACCCCTAATGGCATAACAGTCGCATCAAAAGTTTACAATTCTTCTCCAATTGAAGTTTGTGGGAATGTGCTTCCTGCAAATCTTGTGATCCTTCCTATAGTGGAATTTGATGTGATTCTTGGCATGGATTGGCTTTCTTTATACGGAGCTCATATAAATTTCCAAAGAAGGGAAATCACATTTAATATTCAAGATCAATCTATGATTGTCTATCGATGCAAGGATGAACATAACCTTCTAGTGGAAATTTATTCCATCTTATGGGCCTTGATTCCACTAAATGAATGTTATTTATCTCAAATGGTTGGTGAGAAACTCATGATAAAGAATATGCCCATTGTACGGGAGTTAGATGATCTCTTTCTAGAGGAATTGCCAGGTCTTCCACAAAATCGTGAAGTTGATTTTTCAATAAAACTCGTACCGGGTGCTTTGACTATTTCAAAGACACCTTATAGAATGTCCCCAATTGAGTTGCAGGAATTGAAGAAGAAACTCCAAGAGAATCTTGATAAGAGATTCATATGCCCTAGTGCGTCACCTTGGGGAGCACCTGTTCTATTTTTTAAGAAGAAAGATGGATCAATGAGAATCTGCATTGATTATCGAGAACTTAACAAGATCACTATCAAGAAAAAATATCATCTTCCATGCATTGATGACTTATTTGACTAACTTTGCGGAGCTCAATACTTTTCCAAGATTTATCTTCATTCAGGGTATCATCAATTAAGTGTAAAAAAAGAGGATATACCAAATATGACTTTCCGTAAAAGGTATGGACACTATGAATTTATAGTGATAGCATTTGGTCTTACTAATTCCCCTGCTATCTTCATGGATCTAATGAATAGAGTCTTTAGAGACTATCTTGATCAGTTTGTGGTAATCTTTATAGACGATATTATTGTCTATTCAAAGAGCAAGGAAGAACATGAAGATCACTTGAGAATTGTATTGAAGACCCTAATAAAGGATAAGCTTTATGCCAAATTTACCAAGTGTGAATTTTGGCTTTAAAAAGTTGTATTTTTGGGTCACAAAATCTCAAAATAGGGGATATCTGTGGATGCAGCAAAAACAGAGGTTATCGAAAGATGGTCGAGACCAAAAACAGTAACTGAGATCCGAAGTTTTCTTGGTTTGGATGGATATTATTGACATTTTGTGAAAGATTTTTCATGATTATATAATACACTCACCAGGTTGACTCCAAAAAGGAGTTAAGTTCGTGTGGACGGAGGAGTGTGAAGATAATTTCAAGGAGTTGAAGAGAAGGTTATCCAGTGCACCTGTGCTCACACTGCCTTGTAGTGGAGAAATGTTTTTGATCTACAATGATGCATCAAAGAAGGTATTGGGGTGTGTTCTCATGAAAAATTATATGGTGATATCTTATGTCTCACGACAGTTGAAAATCTATGAGAAAAATTACCCAACTCATGATTTGGAGTTAGTTGCGGTAATCTTTGCATTAAAGATTTAGAGGCATTATCTTTATTGTGAAAGGTGTGATATTTATACTGATCATAAAAGTTTAAAGTATATTTTCACACAAAAGGAGCTGAATATGCGCCAAAGAAGATGGTTGGAGCTGATTAAGGATTACGAATCATCAATTCATTACCACCCTGGAAAAACAAACAAGGTGGCAGACACATTAAGTCGACAAGACCATGCTAGCTTATCCATGATGAGGATCACAAAATATCCAATATTTATGGATTTACAAAGGATGAATCTTGGAATTATAATGGAAGGGGAAGAATCTTATCTTTATCAAATGAATGTTCAAGCATCTATACATGTGAAGATTAAAGAGGCACACAAAGAAGATGTAGAGTTACAAAAGAAGGTGAGAAATGTTCCTGAATTCAACCTTGATTGTGATGGGATAATAAGGTTCAAGAATCAGTTTTGTGTTCCTCCCATCCCAGAATTAAAGAAGGTGATGCTGGATGAGGCTCATAGTTCTTCATTCTCTATTCATCCTGGAAGTACGGAAATGTATAGGGACCTAAAAGAGCACTTCTGGTGGGATGGCATGAAAAGATATGTTTCTGAATATGTCTCTCGATGCTTGGTTTGTTAGAAAGTTAAAGCTGAGAGAGAGAAGTCTAAAGGGATGTTACAACTATTACCCATACCCGAATGGAAATGGGAAAAATCACTATGGACTTTGTCACTGGACTTCCTAAAACATCCAAAGGCAATAATGCTATCTGGGTTATAGTTGATCATCTTAAAAATTCGTCACACTTCATTGCTATTAGAGAAGATTTCTCTCTGGATCAGCTTGCTAGGATATATGTGAAGGAAGTGGTAAGATTTCATGGAGTACCACTTTACATTATATCTGATCGGGATCTGAGGTTTACCTCGAAGTTTTGGCGAAGTCTTCAGCATACTCTAGATATAGAGTTGAGTTTCAGCACTGCTTATCATCCTTAGACAGACGGTCAGTCTGAGAGAACAATTCAAACTCTAGAAGACATGTTAAGAGATTGCTCTATGGATTTCAAAGGTGGTTGGGATCAACACCCACCTTTGGTGGAATTTTCTTATAATAATAGCTTTCACTCCAATATTCTGATTGCTCCTTATGCAGCTCTCTATGGAAAGAAATGTCGAACTCCAACTTGCTGGGATGAAGTTGGGGAAAGAAAGCTATTAGGACTTGATCTTGTTGATGAGATTGCAGAAAAGGTCCGATCTATTCAACAACACATAAGAGTAGCTCAGAGTCGACAAAAAAGTTATTCCGATAACCAAAGAAAAGACCTTGAGTTTGAAATGGGTGATAAAGTGTTCTTACGAATATCTCCTTGGAAGAAAGTAATGATATTTGGAAAGAAGGGAAAGCTGAGCCCTAGGTATATCAGTCCTTTCAAAATACTGGATCGTGTTGGGAAGGTATATTACCGATTGGTGCTTCCACCAAATCTCTCTCAAGTTCACGATATGTTCCATGTATCTCTCCTGAGAAAGTACATACTTGATCTTTCACATGTACTCAGCTCCGAAGTTGTACCGCTAGAGAAAGATCTTTCTTATGAAGAACAGCCGATAGAGATTCTGGATCGTATCAAAAAAGTTCTACGGAACAAGACCCCTCGCTTGGTGAAAGTTTTATGGAGGAACCACAAATTAGAAGAATCTACATGGGAGCTTGAGGATATGATGAGGGAGAGGTATCCTCATCTGTTTATTACAAAGTGAGGAATTTCGAGGGAGAAATTCATTTTAAGGGGGGTAGAATGTAACAACCTGATATTTTATGAGAAATATTTTTTTATGAATTATTTTATATGCAACAACAAAGGAATCTTTCATTGCAAACAACACTAGCTTGTCTTGCGTTACACGTAATCGCGACCGTCCTCGATAGCGTGTTTTGTACGCAATACCGAGTTTCACTAAACAACGATATATTATTATAATATTATAAACTAGCTGTTTTGAATAGTATTAACTGAATTTTAAATTTTATAACATTATTATTCATCTTACATATTTTCTAGAACATGGTATAAGAACAAAATATATTTTTCGGATAAAATAAGTATTTTTCAAAAAATGCAGTTTTGCCACCTTTTAATGGTGCACCAACTTTAAACCTCATTTTGACAAGTTTATAAGTTCAATTTGACAAAATAAAATTCTTCTTTGGATTCAGGATATAAAAAATTTACTTTGGATAAATTTTTCATATTATTTTGATAACTTTCATATTTTAATGAATAGTAAAAACACGCTATATTTTAATTAAAAACAACTTTTTTCATCGCAATAATTTACATGGTTTAATTATAATATTTAATGGTTTTAAAGTATAAATAGAATATATTTTTAGCATTTAATATAATTTATGTCATTATAATTAATTTTACATTGAATTCATAGGTAAAAACATTTCAATCTTTGGCAATGTTTTAACTTTTAAAACCCGTTTGCTTAACAACGGGATTAATTTTAAATTAATTACTGAAACTTATGTGTTTTGAATTTTGAAAAATGGATTCCATATTTGGATTCAGTGGGTCCAAATTATGTAAATAGGTTACTTTTATTTTTTTTTGATATTATGAATAGTAACTACGGTAATTTTTATTTACTGTAGTTAAAGGTAAATCAGGTAATTATGGGTAAATATAAGATTATAAAATTACCCTAACACTTTCCAAAATCCTATTGGATGAATAAAAGTCGACCCATATCACCTAAGGGTCGGACTATATTCATTTAATGGACTTTTGACCATGAAATAATATAATTATGATTAAAATCAAAGAAAGTGACAACATGTCACTCTCATAAATCTTATAAGTGTAAGAATTTTAATTTAGTGATAAACATCATACAAATTCAGATATAAATAATCCCCAGAAATATAATAAATTTATCCACATCATATGAATTTATTTATAATTTTTGGGGATTAAATAATTATCATTAATTATGACACAATAGTGATGTTGAAATTATTTTATTTATTGAATTATCAAATAAATGATTTTAAATGATTTAAAATAAATATTATATGAACTATTTAATGTTCTCCACTAATTTAATAGATAAATATGACATGTTAGGAATCCATTAAATCTTTTATTTTGAACATATCTCCCGTGTATTTATTATTTAAATTCAAATAAATGAATAGTGTAAAAATTGACACTATTGTTATTTTATAAAAATTACATATTATAAAATTGTTTAAAAATCACAAAAATATTTAAAAATTATAAATTAAAATTTATATGGTCTAAAATGTAATAAAGTATACAATTATGGACAATTCACAACATATAAGTAAATATTTATAATGATTTAAAATTTAGAATATTATTACCACAAATAAAATTAAATAGATTATATAAGGATAAATCATGTCAATAATGTTTAAAATAAATTACCAACTTGTCTAATTTTTATTGGTTTATGAGATTACAACCCTATATCATCTAAGATTATAATTTGATTAATTTTTGGAGGTTTTTAAGTGGGTTTGGATTTTTTTATAAATTAATATTTCTTATGATTCCAAAGGTGCCCCTCTCCCCCCTTATAAAAGGGCACCTCCTCTCTCTCATCCTCACACCACTTTGAGCCTTAAATATCCACCAAACCTTACAAATTTCTCTTCTCCACTTCCCTAGAAACATCCTAGAGGTCTTGGTCTTCTTTAAAGACCAATCTTAGTGCCCTAAGAGGAGGTTTCAAAGAGGCGTGTCGAAGAAGAGGTAATAACCGTTACCGATTCTTTCAAATTTATTTATTCTTCTAATTCTTCTTCTTTAGTTGTTTCATTATGAAGTAATAACATATTTATCACTCATATAATGATATGTTATTATATAAAACAACTCTATTTCACCTTATATCCATCCTACGGAAAATGAAATCACCACGCGTGCATACGTACGGAATACCGTCTCCACGCCGTGGTGTAATTTGTTTTCCACCACAACCTTACTTGGATGGGTATAATGGTGTAAATAATAACTATATATGATTATTTTAAAATTATATTGATTCTGAAATAGTATACATACACTTCAATACAATTCCACTATCATGGGAAGGATATCATCGCTCGTGCGTACGTACAGCCTACCGTCTCCACGATGTGATGTGACTCGTTCTACGTGATATTCATTGAATAATGATTATATAAATGAATTGAATGATTAAATATGATATATATTACACTAATACTATTTTTTAAATGATTTATCTATAACCTAAAAAGAATAATAAGAATTTATTCGACAAAACATGCATAAGAACATAAAGCAATAAACACACGAATAACAAGTAGCAATGAAATATTACTAATAAGAAGCTAATAATATGACCATATATGATATCATAACAATGAGTATGATTATTTAATAAGTCAATGACATTATTTAAATCATTATACAGGAGGTTCGGACACGTACAAATCATATCAGACCTAAGGTAAGGGAAAATCTTGCAATCTCATTTTTATCTGAGATTGTTTATACTTCAGAATTTATTGGGGAATATTTATCATCCACATCCATGTTTCCTCAATATGTAATATTATTTCTATCCTCCTAAAATTTTTTAAATCCAATTTTACCCTTTAGTGTGTTTTTAGTACAAGATATGAAAGAAATCTTTTGTCGTTTTTAGTACGAGGTACTTTTTGACTTTTCCTGTCAAAGTACGAGAAGAATGTTTTTTTAACTTATACGGAATGAATGGATATTTATGATTTCATAGAACAATATTTCCATGAATTTCCTTTACAAGTTTTCAAGTTTATTTTTAATCAACTTCTTTTAGTTTAAGATTGTATGACATGTTAAGAAAGGAAAAATGTTTTTGAAATAGAAAGGATATTTTCCTCAAGAATGAAGTTCAAGTGTTTTATCAAAATTATTTTCCATCTAAGATAATATAGGGTTCTGTTTCTATCCCTATTTTTACATTGATATGATTATGTTATGATGGAATTAATTTTATGATGTCTTTTTATCTTATATGGATATGATGGCATGATGTTTAAGAATCCCATTTTTATTACATGGTTTATGTTGTGATGTATGATTTATGATTTTATGGCACACATAAGAATGGTTTCATTATGAGATGGGTGGGACCTATATCTCCCTCCAATGCATTGGGTAAAGATTTATATCTCATGAGATAGACATGGCTAGAATGGAAAGTTAATCCAGTTCAGTGATACAGGACTTGAATGAGGAGTGAACTCGGTTCAGTAATGGACTTTGTCCGTTATGATAGTCTTGGCAATGAGTCTTGACTAAAATGAAATGATTTCCTATGATTATGTGTGTATGACACAAAGTTTCATGTTTTAAGTTATGATTATTGGGATTAAATTTCACCACTATGATTTATCCCATGTTATGATATTATGATCTCCTTTTCAGGTTAAGATATTCAAAATGTTATGTTCTTATTAATATGATATGATTGATATTTCTTTTGTTTACCCTTACTGAGCATTTGAGATCACCCTTTTGTATATTTTCTTTTCCCCAGGTCAGGAAGAAGGGTATTAAGTAGGATATGCCAAAAAGGGACTCTAGATATGATGAAATAAATGGGAGACAACGTATATGATTTATGAACCAGTTATTTATGTTTCCCAGTTTCTAAAGACACTATACATGTACGGTCCTTTCATGGTTTTGTTATATGTTGTAATAAGTGTGCTTAAATTTTGAAGTAATAACAATGTATGTAAAGTATGGGTCATTATAATATGAATTACCAAACCCTTGGTATTCAATATCCAAACATAGAGGCTGACTTCAAACTCAAATCGGGTTTTATTCATCTTCTTCCTCATTTCCACGGGCTAGCCGGTGAGGATCCACATCTTCATCTTAAAGAGTTCCAAGTGGTGTGTTGTACCATGAATCCTAAAGGGATTTTTGAGGAAAAAATCAAACTCCAAGCATTCCATTTCTCTCTAGATGACACTGCCAAGACATGGATTTACTACCTCACACCTAGTTCTATATCCACATGGAATGACATGAAGTGACTTTTCTTACAAAAATTCTCTTATGCTTCTCGTACTGCTTCTATCCGAAAGGAAATAAGTGGTATCCGACAATTCCCAAATGTGTCACTCCATAAATACTAGGATAAGTTATAAAATCTTGTGGAAACCTACACATACCACCAAATCCTTGACCAACTCTTGATCCAATACTTCTATGAGGGGTTATTGGATAGGGAGAGAACTCTCATTGATATTGTAAGTGGTAGGGCTCGTATTGATAAAAATCCCACGGCTACAAGAGATATCATAAGAAACATGGATACAAACACACAATAATTCCATACTCAAGCACATGCTCATGTAAAACAATCCCAAGATAGTCAATCAATAGAGACAAAAAAGATGACCAAGTGGATGAGTGAACTTACAGGTCCTGTGCGACAACTAGATGTGGAATCCAAAACCCCAACCTCGTCTTCTTCACAATCTCTATTCCCTAGAGATATCAAGAACTGCGGAATATGTAGCTCACTAGCTCATCCAACTGACACATGTCCCCAACTTTAAGAGGATCCATATGATTCATCCGGACCAATGGAGCTCCAATGGCCCGAAGGCCTTCATTTTTTATTGATTTTTGATAATGCACCTTTCAAGGGGTGACGTGGAACCCTTACAAGTACCGTAGGCATAAGTATTACATGGCCCATAGGCCTTAGAGAAATTCATTGCCCGTAGGCTTCAAACATTACATACAACCCAGACTAACTACTTGGAACTGCTCCTCCCCAGCATCTTCATCGTGAAATCAACTCTCTACCTTTGCATGGCTGTTCGGCTAGGCATTCCCGTGCATGCACAAGCTTGTCCTGATGGCAGGTGATATACCCTCTCATTATTGCAATCCGTTTAGCTTCTACTATGGTGAATGATCCTTGCTCAGAGGAACACCAACCCTTAACAATCAGGCTAGTTCATTAAAAACGTCAACCAACCCAACTCTGATCCCTTCTCTTATACCTTTAACCAAGGCTTGAGGTATGGTAATCCCATTTCTCATCCCCCTAAATTACCTCCTCAAAACCGAAACCAATTCCAATATGATCAAGGTGTTGGAAACTTCCATCACCCTTACCATTTTTTACCTCAACCTGAAAGGATCAATCCTCCTCTTGCTCCTCCTGTATTCTAATATCTTAATGAGCCTTCCCAATTCCCAAACCAATAAAATCGCTTTCCCAATAACCAAAATCAATGAAATCCCAATCTGAGACAAGACTATTCTTCTAAGAAACCATGGGAAAGTGTAGTGGAAGTTCTTTCCTCCTTCACCCGTTCTAGCCTCAAAAATAGTAAAACCCAAATTGGTCAACTTGCATCACGCCTAATCCAGCAACAACCATCCAATTCTTTCGAACTCCCGGATCAACTATTACCCAACCACAAGGGTAATGTAAGTGAAATCCCAGTTATATTGGGAAAGAAAATTACTATGCCTTGGGATGATTCCTCCAACTCCCCTTTTAAATGTTGACCTAGAAAATTAAAAGAAAAATAAATTATAAAAGAAACCGGAATCTATTCCCTAACCTCCTTCCATTCCACTTAGGAATCCAATTCCCTTTCAACAAGTTGTTTCTAAGCCATGGAAGTCCTTTGAACCCGATCCTGAAATGGTCGAAATGTTTAGATGTGTTGAATTCAACATTACCCTCTTAGATGAAATAAAACAAATCCCTAAGTACGCAAAGTTTCTTTAGGAATTGTGCACCCATAAGAGGAAACTTAGGACCTCCAAAAATGTTTCCACCTAACAGTCTATTCCCATAAAGTACAAATATCCAGGGAAATTTACTATTCCATTCCAAATAATGAGTTCCAACTTTGATGATTCACTCATAGACCTATGGGCCTCAATTAGTTCCATGGAAAAATCCATCTTCTCCAACCTTGGTCTAGGCCCCTTTCACCCAATGATTGTTTTCATCTAGTTAGCCAATCGAAGCACATCCAGCCCTAAGGGAATAATTGAGGATTTCCCTATCTGAGTCAATGATCTTATCTTCCCAGCTAACTTGTATTTCCTTGACATGGAAGGTGACAAAAATTGTTTTCAATCTCCTCTAATTCTATGAAGACCTTTCCTCATGACATATAAAACCAAAATTGATGTCCATGCTTGCATCCTATCCATGGAATTTGTTGACCAACTAGTCAAGTTCATTATTTTTCAATACATGTGATACCCATCGGAGAATCAATCAGTAATATCTATCCATGCTTCTAAAAGTCTGTCTGAGAGTGTTTTCAATCCCAATCTATAATGTTCTTCCTGTTATAATAATATAGGAGTTTGAGAATATTGTATCCTTATTAAACAAGTGATAAATGGAGAAGTTGAGGTTGATATTTTATATGTAAAATCCATCGATCTAAATGATCTTGAAGATTATTTGGAATCCCAAATCACCTCTAGCCTCCACTGCTCCAACTTGGATGGTAATGGGGAAAATGAACAAGCATATTAATTTTTTGATTCAAATATAATTATCAAACATTTTTCAATTCCAATCCATGATTCTTAAAATTCTGTTATATGTGAGGTGAACCCTGAAACAATGTGTTTCTGTTGTCCTGATGGTAGTGATGTTTGTGATATATGTTCTCTAATTAATAAAGTGATCACTAGTGATGTTGAAATTGACCATTATTTGGTTAACAACATTGATATAAATGATATAAAAAAATTTATTCAGTCTTATGACTCCACTAATCCTCATTACTCTGGTTTTGTGTTATCTAATCCTTATATAAATGAACCATTATAATTGAAGCATCTTTCTGAATTTCCAAGCATAGAAAACCTTAACTTTGTGGAAAACATCATTCCTAAAGTTTAAGACCAAAGAAAGGATAACCATATTATCTTTCCACCCCCACTGAACTAGAAGACCAACAACAAGGAAGGGAAGAAATTATCCAATGAACAATTAGGACTCCCAAAGGAGATATTTTTCTAGAATCACTCTGTAGTTGATAAAATACTATGGTCTCCATCAGACTATGGGTAGTCCACTGCAATTGTCTAGCTGTAGAAAAATAAATTAAACACTTCTTGGGAGGCAAAAAATGTTTTCTTTTACTTTTATTAAATTTTAATTTCTTTTTAGTTTTTCATTAGATGAATAATGATTTTTATTTTTCAGGTAACATCCCACATGAGGCACATCAACTTTCATCGACCCACCACTAGATGAAGATAGCGACCCACCAAATCCAAACTAGGGTCACCTCTTTCCCCTTTACTCTCTCTCTCCCCCCTCTCCTCCTCTCTCTTCATCTTTTTTCTTCTTCCTATCTCTTACATTTTTTAACTAATTTCTTCATCAAACCTTTTTTTTATTTATATTTTGTTTGGGTGTGTATTAAAAACAACACTAAAAAAATAAAAAATAAATAAAAAAATGAAAAAACAAAAACAAAAAAAAAGAGTCCTAGTTACTCACCATATAGTTTTAAAATTTTGTCCACCCATTTTGGGGAGTCAAAAGACAAGATTTCATATCAATTTTTTTGTATTTTCATCTTGAATTTGGATAAATAATCTTGTGTCAAAACCAACAACTTTTGAATGATCATTTTTAGATTTGGAAAATGATTCTTCCCCAACTATGAGGAACAAAATCAGCTTTCATGCCAAGGTTACCCATGACAATCTTTTCAAAATGTGGGTTTTCACCCCCGACTGTGAGTCTTGAGTTTGTAAACTTTTGAGTTGAATTTTCTACTCTTGTGTACATTAATATGATAAAAGCATTCTCTGAACCTCATGAGAATCACAATAGCCAAATAGCCTCCCATTACCCTTAAATTAATCATTATTTTGAAAGCCCCTCTGAGCCTATGAAAACCTTTTCTTTGATATCCAAATTACGATCCCAATATATTATCCCACCCAATATCTAAATGGATTTACATTGCATTATTTATTAAAATTTATGTGTTAGGGTATGGATTTAATTTTTGGGTGCTCTTTTATTGATTTTCAATGTGTTATCATATGCTTGAGGGAAAACATCCATTTTAGTGTAGTGGATAGGTTGTAATTTAGTGATTTTTGGTGAATGTATTTTCATTTATGTAATTTTTTAAATGTTATTGAAAAATGTTCAAAAAATATGAAAAAAATAAAAAGAACATAAAAAATGGGTTGTTTCTTGAGAAGGTCAGAAATCACTCTTTCTCAACCTTTGATCTTGTTAAAACTATTTCAACTAGTGTCGTGAGAGATAAAACATAGTTTGTGAGATGAGTGTGATATTTGTTTCAAGTTCAACTTTTGAAATAAATCAAAAAAAAAAAGAAATGAAAAAAACACTTGTATTATATATTCTTATGTCCTTGAGAGAAGTTTTATGTTTTGTAAATATTTCATCTTCTCATATCCTTTAAATTTTCTTTCTCATTTGTTTATATCATCACACAATCATACCCTTGTAAATATGTGTTTCCATTTCCTTCCATGTTTCATTTCAAAAAAATAGCATTGTTTTACCCATGCTGATGTTTTAACCCTCTTCTCCTCTCCCTTGGACATTATATTCCTACCATCTCATAACCATAGAAAAAACCCCTTAAAAATTCATCTTGATTTTTATGAACTTTAGGATAGGGAATGGAAGCTGAGAGCTCTTTCAAACTCTAATATTTTCACTTTTGGTTGGTGAATGAGTGAACCTCTCCAGAAATAAATTTTAATCTTCTTGAGAGGAGTGGGTTTTGAGTGCCTAAATTTTCCATTTATAAATTTGAGCATGAAAAATGAATTGTTTTTGGAATATAAATTCTATAACAGTTTTTGGTGGAATTCAAAATGGAAAAATGAAATGGTCTAAACCTCCCCTGATTGGGGATTTTTTTTAATATTTGTGGGCGAGTGAGAATGATTTAGTTATGTTTTTTGTTGTATATGAGTACATTCACAATACTAAGTGTGGGTGAGTTGATTTTATTCATTTATTCAAAACTTTTTGTATACTCCATCTGGTAAATTTCATGTAAAAGTGCATAATTTATGTAATATACTCATGTTTTAATACTAAGTATAATTTTTGAGCATTATTTGAAGTAGTCCAATTGATTCAATTTACAATTTTAATTATTAATATCACCCTTCTTATCCAAATTGATAATTTCTTCTTATTTAGGATTCCTTATTCAATTTCCAACATATCATTATAAGGAATTAGTGTCCAATTATGCTATTGGAAGGGTCATATGGACCACACAAAAAGGCCCACAAAATCTGTGAAGAAAATGGATCATCCATAAATATTGAATTAATAGGATCAATAAAAAAGTCCAAAATCTTTTATTCTCCACCAAAAGTATGGTAACAATACCATTAATATTGGGTAAAATTTTCAAGGCCCAAATACACTAAATATGGGCACAAATTATTCAATGAATTCTAGCCCACCATTCTGTTTGGGAAATGAAATCACCAGACCAATGTTGACATTTATCCTGATAGAGACATGGATTATAGCTAAGATTTTGTAGTGTCAAATAGGAGATATATCTGAACAAATGTTTTGAAAAATGTGTTCAGATCTGTTGGCATAATCCTATTCAAAAACCCATTCACATTTTTTCCTTGAAAAAGTCTGGATTAAAATGGACAGATTAACATTTTTTAATAAAACTACCATCCCATTGTCTCTTTAAGTCCAATGGCCACAAAATTTTCAATGTAGACATAAAATATGTATATCTACAACTTTTAAGAATAACATATTCCAAGATTTTGCTGTCTGGATGGCCTAATATTCGATCCAAGTAGTGGGGTAGATTTGGAATGCAAACAGTCCACCACCACTGGGCTATAAATACATCCCCTCTTCTCCTTGAAAGGGTTTTACATTTCAGAAGAGTGAAGAATTTATTATCACGACCAAAGCCTTTCTAAATTCCTTGTATGACCTTCCAAAATCAATTATTCACTTGAGGGACCCTTCCCCGTCTCTTTGTTTTCATTTACTTTTGTGTTCATTTTATTTGTAATTGTGTAAGTTATTTTCAATTTTGTTTGAATTTTAATGAAAGTTTTATATTAATATTATATTTTAATCATATTCCCTCTATTATTAAAAATTAATTCTCTTAAAATATTTTAAATCAAGTTGAAACCCCTTCCCTTCTTTTTCTTCGTCATTCAATCAAAATTCTGTTTTTAATTTTTATCACTGCTCGTGTGTGTGTGTGTGTGTGTGTTCAACGTACAAGTCTTTTCTTATCCCTTTATTTTTCTTCTATTATTAATTCATAAGCATAAATATAATAAACCATATTACTAATCATCTCAATGTTTGAGTAAATCTCTTATTGGTTTGACTCAAAATTTAGGGATGTTAAGTGATTGAGAGTATTTTCTCGATGAATATTCTTCAAATTAACATTGTGTATGTTGGACTTAACATGTTATATATTAATGAATTGTTTTGTTTAACATGTGGTTTAAATGGATTGTTGGAACCATAAATACACTACCATAAACAATCTATGATTGAGATTAGAACCCTGGGTTATGTTAAGGTTGGATTAAAGCCCAAACACTTAGAAATTCCAATCAACATAATCTTGTGAAATGGGTGTTAATTTAATGAAATATAAAGAAAAGATCAAGGATGTCACAAGATTAAATACCTAATAATGAACTCACCTAAATATTTATCAAATTTTTAAATAAAAAAACTAACCATTAATCACTTCATTTAATCTCTGTAAACAAACCCCCCAATCAAAAAAAATCAATTAAAAGCAATCGACTATTAAAAAGTATCATCACCAAGCTTAAATGCAGTTATTAATGATTGGTTTTTCATTTAAAAATTTGATAAATATTTGGGCGAGTTCATTGTTAGGGAGTTAATATTTTTATATCCTTGACATTTTCTTTATATTACCTTAAATTAACACCCACTTTACATGATGATGTTGATTGAAATTCCTAAGTGTTAAGGCTTTAATCCAAGACTTAACTGAACTCAGGGTTCTAATATAAATCAGATATTTTTTATGGTGGTGTATTTATGTTTCTAATGATCCATAGAAACCACACTTTAAAAAAACAATTCATTAATCCATGACATGTTAAGTCCAATATACACAATGTTAATTTGAAGAATATTCATCGAGAAAATACTCTCAATCACTTAACATCCCTAAATTTTGACTCACCCCAATGAGAGATTTACTCAGACATTGAGATGATTAGTAATATGGTTTATTATATTTATGATGATTAATTAATAATATAATAAAAATAAAGGGATAAAAAAGAGTTGTGCATCGAACACACACACACGAACGATGATGAGAATTAAAAATAGAATTTTGATTGAATGAGGAAGAAAAAGAAGGGAAGGAGTTTCAAATTGATTTAAAATATTTTAAGAGAATTAATTTTTAAGAACATAGGGTGTATTATTAAAAGATAATATGAAAAAGAAACTTTCATTAAAATTAAAATGAAATTTAAAACAAGTTACACAATTACAAATGAAAGGAACACAAAAGTAAATGAAAAAAAGAGAAGCGGAAGGGTCCCTCAAGTGAGAAATTTAGTTTGGTAGGTCCTCCTAGGACTTTTTAAAGGATTTGGTTGTTCCTATAAATTTTACTTTCTTATTAAATGCCAACTCCTTTCAAGGAGAAGATGGGGATGTATTTATATCTCAATGGTGGTGGACTGTTTGCATTCCAAATATGACCCTCCACTTGGCTCGAATATTAGACCATCCAGACAGTAAAATCTTGCATTATTTCCTTCTTAAAAGTTGTAGATATACATGTTTTCTATCTACTATGAAACTTTATAGGCTATTGGACTTAAAAATCCAAAGGTATCTCTATTTAATTAAACAATTTTAATCTTTCCATTACAGTCTAGAATTTCTCAAGGAAAAAATGTGAATGGGTTTTTGAATAAGAAGATGTCCTCAAATCCAAACACTTTCTTCAAAAAAGTAGGCCTACTATATATCCTCTTTCACAATTAAAAATATCATCTCTAATGTGTTTCTATATCAGGATAAATGTCAATATTGGTGTGATGATTTCTTTTTAAGGACAGAATGGTGGGATAGACTTAATTGAATCATTTGGACCCCTTTTTAGTGGATTTGTAACTTGAAAGTTTTACCCAATATCTATGGTATTGTCCCTAGAAATTTTGTTGAGAATAAAAGATTTTTGGAATTCTAGATTGAGCCCAGTAATTCAATCTTCATGGATGGTCCATTTTCTTCACAGATTTTGTAAACCTTTTGTGTGGTCCATATGCCCCTTCAAATTTCATAATTGTACACTGATTCCTTCTAATGATATGTTGGAAATTAAATTAAGAGTTGGAGAAAACAAGAAACATGAAATTTGGATAATAGGGGTGATAGTTATAATTAAATATTAAATTGACTTAATTGGACTACTTCTAATAATGCTCAAATATTATATTTATTATTAAAACATGAGTATCTCACACCAATTATGCACTTTTACATGAAATTTAATAGAGGTAGTATACAAAAAATTTATGAATAAATAAATAACATCAACCTATATGGATTTTTGATCTTTATATACAATGAATATCCTATATTCAAGGAAGATATGCATAGAAGATCCATTCAATCTTCACAGAATATTTATTCTACTAAAAAAGCTAGATAATCATTAAAGAAGGTAGAAAATCTATGGAAGGACCTCAAGAAAGTGACTCATGAAGGGACTATTATTTTCTTCACATAATCATTATGCTCATGACCAATCTAGTTTTTGTGGGTAGTAAACTCCTCACACAAGGTAGATTGAAGACAATGATGTGTCCTTGTACCATTCATCTATGCCTTATATCCGTAACTCATTTAGGTGGAGGGATGATAGATCATGTAAAATGAGTCCCACATAAAAATTTTATTCCATATTGTGAAACTTAATCATACTTTTTTACTTTCCCAACCATCCATTTATGAGTATCTAGGTCTGGTTTGAGCACCCTATCTTCTACCATTGTGTCTCCCCACATGGTTTCACCTCCTTATCCTATGGATTCTTTGGGTATTATATGCCTTACCATACAATCACTCTAGATTTTTAATATACCTCTATACAAGAACATGATAGCTATTATAAGTTTTCTCCAGTGTGTTTATCTCAGATCACACATTTATTATTGAGATACCCCCTTGAATTTATAGGGGATAAACTATTTTTTACCTAACTCTTAAAAAAATAGTTAGAAAATCTTTCACCACATAATTTCATGAAATCACAATAAAAAATATCTTCATTAAATAATAAGATATTTAATAGCCTTCTTCTTCAAAATTTTCAATAAATAATATTCATGAAGTAGGAAATGTGATTTATTCAAACACCTTTAACACATTTCTATCTTAAGAATTGAGAATAGTTTATCAATCATCTAACATATAAGTAGAATTGTCCAAGCATGAAATCCAATTCCATTTTATGAGTCCATAATAGTCCTTCAATAATTTTACCTAATATCCACTTAATAACAAATATTGACTCATTGATAGTAAATAGACCATTTACTCGTGCTCAATAGATTTATAAGGTGACACCCAATATATATCTACCCCCACTCCATCCCAAGAAGAAAAAATATAGCATGTGAATCACCCAACTACATAATGTCAAGCACATCTTCAATATAAAAAAGGATCTCCAAAACATTTAAAGCTAATAGGAATTAATTTTGAACCCTTTGATCTCATCCTAGGAGTTAAATATGACAACAAACAACTATACCAGTTCCCTTAGAATCCAATGGAATTATATGATCTAGTGGTAGGAACTAGAGATGAAATTACAGAACCTACTCACATCCTGATATTCTTGTTGAATTAGTCAGGATGAAACACACCCATCGATCCACACTACCTAATCACTTACTATCATTATATAATAGGATATCCCTTACTCTTAGTGGTCCATAACACATCTAGGGAGCTACCTCAGTCTCCATGGGATAGAAACCTCATATTCAATCCAAAACTGTAAACATGGGGGCACACTAATCCATATCATCTATTGTCTCCCTAGCAACAATCAAACAATAACTAACTGACAGAAGAGAGCAATAGAGAAATATCAGGGAAACCACTAAATCCAATAATATCTCAGAAGGTCTCCTCTTACATACAATACATGATCAAGAGCTTACTCAAACATATTTTTCTATATTTTATAAAAACACAGGTTGGAAAATACCCAAACCCAACATTATCAACGATGAACATTAAACACTAACACTCATAAGAAAAAATATATTACAAGGTTCCCTTGGTACACAACCACCTCAACACAATCCTAGGTTTCACAACACAAATGGGGAACCTATTGGGTATATTTAACTATATATTAACCCTAGTGAAACACCATCAAAAAATATCCTTAACAAGAAATCAACAACATCCAACTGATCACCAATAATAAAACCACCAATAAGGTATCCATGAGAAACCCCTCACTCACAAGAGCATTCTCAATGGTCCCCCACACCACATTATAAAAAATATAACCAACAAGGCTCCTCTATAAAATCCAAATTCCCAAGACAAGCCTCATACAAAAAACCCCATCCTTCCTCTATGGCACATGTACCATCCTTTGGTATCACCATATCTTTGAGGGAAACCTCAAGGGTCCCTTAGATAGGTCTCAACCTCTACTCAATGACACCTATCCATACCCAAAATCTCATGGAATCATCTCAACCCAAAGGTTCCAATCGATCCAGTGCTAAAATAATAAGATCTAAACCTCAAGAAATAGGACTAAAAATTCATACTACTTTATCCTTAATCAATTTTTCCTGATATCCAAGGACCGTCCAAAGATATCATTCAAGATACTAATCAGTCCTTCCTTTATGGGATTGTATGAAAGATTCCAAGAAAAACACTTGGAATCCATGATCCAATATAGAAAACATGACCATGATCCCAATTGAGACTAATATCTCATATCCTAACCCACAAGAGGATTATAAATAAAATCCACAAATAAATCCTCCTATAAAAACCTTCCCAATCTAAAACATCTAAAAAACCTCCAAATGATAAAAGGTTACCACTATCATGATCTATGTATAAAAAAACCCTGAATAAACTATTCACAGGTCTAATTCTGGCTCTAAGGATAAAAATTTTATTATAACTCCATGGAGATAAATTATATGGCAGTCACCCCTTGCACAAGACATGTACCCACAAAAATATTCTATGGTTATTTACCATAACCCTTGCAAGCATGTACTTCAAAATTACATGGAATCTATACCCTGTACATAGTGTGTAACCCACATTGGGTACCCATCCATATCCCCTATAAAACTTCTAGCTAAGTACCATACACGAGCTCTATCCATGTGCCACACATAGCCATGTTCCCCCAAATGGGGTGTCTAGCTGACCGACCATACACTAAGTCACTCCGCATAGTGTATTTTGAACATACTTGTCATTCACCTTACCTGGGGTATCTAGAAATGTTCCTCATATGGACTTTGGTAATGTACCCTACACAGATTCTGGTTGTGTACCACACAAGGGCTTTTTAATGTATCCTACATAGCCAGGTTCCATCTACACGGGGTGTCTAGTCGTTCCTTCATACAAACCATGAGTCACCCTACACAACATGTCCCGAATACACATGTCGTGTATCCCACATATTCAAACCTTCACTAAAAAAACATGTGGAATGCGTTCTCTAAACTACACGTCATTTAAATAGTTTTCCAAAATAGAAATCACTTGTGAATCCCCTGAAACCCCCATTTCTCTCTAAATAAAAAAAATCGCTCTCATGGGATTTATAAAAATACATATATTTTTTTTAAAATTAAAATTGACTAATTTATAGGGAGATCAGTGAAAAAAATGACCTACCTATAAGAATAAAATATTAAAGGTTTGATACTAGATCTATGATACACAACCACCTCAACACATTCTATCTCGTTAGATGAACCATGGTGGTGAACCCCTATTTTCTCCCTCCATTTCTCTTTCATCCAAACACATTCCAAGGAATATCCCCTCCCATGTACAATGAAATACACATAAAGGATGAGAGAAAAGGAAAATGGGAAATAATAAAATGAATAAAAATAAAAGAAAAGAGAAAAAAGGGGCTAAGCTCGGCCCTAGTGCCTGGGTTCATACTATACTATTCCTAGAAAAAACCCTTGGTTCCAAACTCAACCACAGTGTATGAATCTTAATTTTAGATCACATTCAAAATATATAACCAAATGAACACATGAAATTAATTAAAATATAATAAATTTAATATTAAATATTTAATAGAAATATGAATACATTAGAATTCCACAAAACTATTTTCTTTTTGTAAAACCCTGTTCATGGACCAACAGAGTGATCAAAAAATATTTCTATGATCATTTGAAAAGATAAATTAACAAATTTTCTACTCAAAACAACTCAAGACCAAGAAAATAAATTCCTCATGATTTTATCAACATGTGATGATGTGGGACATCACAATATCCCCACCATAATTCTTCTCACCCCAAGAAACACTAGTGTATAACCATCTTACATTATCTCACACTAAGAAATAGAGATTATGGTGCTAAATAAATCATTCATCAACTGGTATAAATATACCCAAATCCGTCCTAACATGAGGGATATTCATTTAAGACTGATAAGATACTCCCAACCATAGAAGTATCCTTATCATCACCCTATAACCAAAACACCAAGATTCAAGGGCCACACATCATCCACTACTAAAAGAAATGTATGGATGTGACTAACTGACTCACACCTGAGCACCAACCAAAACTAAAAACCATCACTTATTATTTACTCACAAAGAATGACATCCCCCATGATAAAAAATCCACTTATAATGAGAATCCCATATTTAAATGGTCAATAGTTTTATCCCCACCATATGGATTCTATCAAATCTCTCTTGGTGCACCGACCTCAAAAGGTTCACTAGGGTTACACCACTTGAGTTCCACCAAGACCCAAATAACCCTCAATGGACCCACACGTGACCCATTCCAATGATCAATGAACCAACCAGTAACCCTACAAAACTCGTAAACACATTCCCTCATGCATTAATGTTTTTCCAAAGTCTAATATCCTCCTCAAGGAAGAATAATCCTCCAAGATCCTCTAACATGATCATTCACACTATCTTATATGGTTTAAACTAGACAAAATAGTCACAAGGTCCTGTAAAACCTGATCACTATAACGGCCCAAACTTTTATTAATGAAAATTTCTCTTGATCTAATTAAATGTCTTATTATGGTTGTATAACATATTAACTTCTTTGGTTTTATGAATTTGGATTTCAAAATACCATTAATAATTGTTACCATTTCTAATATAGATGTTGAACAATGATCAATTGATTAGTATAAATAAAGGTCTTTAACAAATACAATATACTCATACAAAGGTAGTGATAGCCTTATCCAGTAGAATTGCTCCATACGAAGCCCATTTGTCGGAGCTCAGAAAGAAGGTGGCATCATTGGGATTTTCTCTTGACCAAGCCCAAGACGAGATTAAACACATTAATCTTGAGCAGAACAGCCTACGAGAGAAGTGGAAAATGATAGAGATTATCACCCAAATGATGTTATCCAAGCCACCCCAAGAGTCAGTTACCATCACACACCTTACCCTTCGGTCTTATGTAGGTGTTATAAGGGGTTATGTAACAAGACCTTAGCACTATGATTATGTGAATTATTTTTGTATAGAATAAATAGTATACATTCATTTTATTATTGTTACTTTGTAAATAGTTTTTAAAGAACAAATAATATTTTTAATTAATATTCAATTAAGAAATATATTTTGATGAATTTATGGATTTTTGAATTAAATAATATTTTAAGAAAATATTATTACAAAATTAAATTTTATAAAATATAAATAATCGTATAATTTTTATGAATACAATTGTAATTTTAATTAAGGTTTGAAAGCTGTTTTTTTCAAAACCCATGAATTTTCGATAAATGTAGGTTTTTATTCTAAAAGTAAAAATTCACACGTTTAAAAATTTATTTAGATAAAATGAATATTTTTTTGGAATCAAGATGTCAAAATTATCCAATAGTGAATTTTTCACAATTTTCTGAGATAGACAAATTTTTGGGTAAAAATTAAATACTTGTTAAACATATAATGTGTTTTATGACATCATAATGACCCAATAGCGATGTAATAAAATAATATAAAAATTATTTTTTTCTAATATATTTTTTATCATTAAAATAATTTGATTTTAGGTTTGTTTGATTTATTTTACAAATCCTTAGCGGACCCTCTAAGACTTATAAAACATTTGGTCATTTTAAAATGATTTCCTTGAGAGTGTGACTCACCACCACATAAAAAAGCCTAATATTTTAAGAAGTTGGTATATTGGTCTTATAAAATAGTTTTTTCCACTCCCCTTTGGAAAAACATGTGCAAAACCCATGGGTTTCTTTGTGGTTTTGATTAGTTTATTGTGTGGTGGCCAAAACCTGAATAATAAATAATTCCCTCTCGTTTCATATATAAACCCACCCAATCTCCCACTTAATCTTCACTAAAATCCCTTGGATATCGACCAAAATTTTCCCTCCTTTCTCTAAAATCCTCCCAAGGTTCCCCAATCTTCTAATAAGCCTCTCTCAAACCTCTTCTAAGCCTTTGGGATCACACTTCCAAGTAAGGGATTTCCTTCTTTTCTCATTTTTGTCTAAATTTCATTAGGTTGTTATGCCCTTTTATTTTCAATTACAAATGTAGGGTATGATTTATAACCTCACCTATACCATAAACCTTATATTTTAATGGTGATATACCCCTTTATCTCTTATTAATGCCTCCCATGAACACCTGTTACCATGCTGAAATTCCTTAAGGGATTTCTCTCTCCTCATTCACATTCAAGAAATTCCTTTGACTTATGAATCTAAATTCCATTAAATATGTTGATACATGTATCTATATGGCCCCCTTACTTTCCATTTCATGTACATATTATGAGACTCTCATTTATCTCTCATCAACCATTTTTATGAATCCTTATGTCACGTCGTTATGCTACTGAAATTGCACTACGATTTTCCAATCCAAAGTCATTGTGTAGTGAATACCACACCCATTTATCTATCAAGGGTATTAACCTTTATGAACATGTACTTATTTATTAGTTAGTTTCATGTATGAATTCCACATTCATTTATCGTGTAATAAATGATGATGTTTAATGAATCTATGTTATATGATCCATGTGGCACACTTATGCATGACATGAAATGATTAAGTAGGGTGCACCCTGATAGCACTCCAATGCATTGGGTAAAGATTAGTATCATGATAATTCAAGTGAAATGATGGTATAATCATTATAATTCAAGTTAAATTAGGTTTTACTCATGATACATGTGCAATGGGACTTGGCTCATGCTAAAATCATGTTAAATGTTATTGTAACATTTCCATGTTATGATCATGCCTTTATGTTCATGTTTCAATTATGCTCCATTGATATGAATATTGCCTAACCTGTATTGTATTCTTCATGTTATGGCTTTTTACTCACTTATTGGTATTTATAGCTCACCATTGTTTTGCATGTCCTCAGGTTATCCCATGAAATGTTAAGTACAAAGGAATGTTGTGGTCATCTAAAGGAATTTATCAATAAAGATGTTGTGTTTTATATTCTAAGTTTCTATGTAATGTTCCTAATTTCTAAATACACTAGACCACTAGATCATTATAGTTGTTTTAAGTGAAATTTTATGTAATAAATCATGTTTATGTGTGTAATAAAGAGCAGGGTTGTTATAGTTGGTATCAAAGGATAGGTTTAGTTATATTTTGGATTAGGATTAGAAAACCCTAGTAAAGCCTTAGAGATAAGAATAAGTATAATAAAAACATCTATAAATTTTAGTGAGTATTGAGTAAGTGGTTTATCAAGAAAATACATCCATGTCTGGATATGAGCAGGTAGAGGTGTCTCTGGCACATATGCACCTAGGAGTGAAAACTCTGACAAGGAGTTTCAGGCTTAACTTGGGGTATCCTAGTACATGACAACAGACCTTGCTGCACTATTGGTTACGACACTCCTAGGGGATATGCTTTGGTGAATTCATAATCTTAGTATGAACCATTATTAAGGGAATACAAAAATTCCCCTAAAAATATATGATGGAAAGTAGATCATGGGTAACATAGATTGAAGCCTATATATTCATAAGTTAAGGAAATAAAAGTAATTTATAAGTTATCTATCTTTGTCTTTGGATTCCCATTTATGTGTCTTATAGTTTAAGATACGAATCCTCAAGCATATTTTGGATAAATTAGAACCATAATAAAAAATTGAAAGTTAAGGTTATTATACATAGTTCTATGCATTCTTTTATATCCCAAAAGTTTAATAGAACAATCTCAACACCAACAAAAATCATGGAAGTAGAGATGTCGGTGACAATGAAAAATGGGAAAATCATTGCAACCCATGAATATAACTCCTCCCCTATTATAATTTTTGGAGTGAACTTCCCAGTGAACCTCATCATACTCCCTTTGGTGGAATTTTATGCAATTCTTGGAATGGGTTGGATTTCCTTATATAGAGCCAACATAAATTTACGTGAGAGGGAAATCACTCTTCATATGGAGAATCGACCCTTGATTCTCTAAAAGTACAAGGAGGAGGACGAATCTTATTTATTACCATCATCTCAAGTGTAGATATTACTACCCTATGAGCTTACGTATCTAGATCAGATGATTGAGTCTAATGAAGAAACCATCCTTGAAGACATGCCTATTGTGAGGGAATTCGTTGAAGTGTTTCCCAAGGAATTTCCTAGTCTTCCTCATAGAAGAGAAGTTTAATTCTCAATTGACCTTATACCTGGGACATTTCCAATATCCAAGACATCATATAGAATGGTTGTTGTAGAGCATGAGGACCTAAAGAAAAAACTACAGGAAAATCTAGATAAAGGTTTTATACTCTAAAGTGCTTCACCATGGGGTGCACCGGTATTCTTCATTAATAATAAGGATGGGTAAATGCACCTTTTCATTGATTATCATGAGCTCAAAAAATCACGATAAAGAATAAGTATCCTCTTCCTTGAATTGATGACTTGTTTGATCATCTACATAGAGCACAATACTTCTACAAGGTGGATTTTTGGTCGGGATATTTCCAAGTAAGGGTGAAGGAGGATATCCCCAAGACTGATTTTTGTACAAGTTACATACACTATGAATTCATAGTAATGCCTTTCAGACTCACTAATTCTCTAGAAGTCTTCATGGACATGATGAATAGGGTCTTTAGAGATTACCTTGACAAATTTGTGGTAGTCTTTATAGATGATATTCTAATATACTCCAACACTAAGGAGGATCAGGAGGAGCATCTAATAACTATACAAGAGACCTTGTGAAAGGAGAAGCTTTATGAAAAGTATAGAAAGTGTGAGTTCTGGTTGAAGGAGGTCTTATTATTGGGTCATATCATCACAAGAAATGATATATCTGTGGATCCCTCCAAGACAGCTATAATTGAGGGATGGATGAGGCCAACATCGGTAAAGAATATCCGTAGCTTCCTGGGGTTAGCTGGATATTATCTCCGATTTGTGAGAAATTTCTCACGATTTTCAAACCCTCTTACCAAGCTAACTCGAAAGGGATTAACGTTTTTTTGGAGTGATGAATACAAATAGAGATTCAAGAAGTTGAAAAGGATGCTTATCACTTCTCCCATGCTCACACTACCCACAAGTGGAGAACTTTTTTTGGCATTTAGTGATGCTTCGATGAAGGACCTGGGCTATGTGTTGATGAAAAATGACAAAGTCATTACCTATGTTTCAAGGGAATTGAAAGTTCACAAGAAAAAATATCCAACACATGAATTGGAGTTGGCTGTAGTGATCTTCACTTTGAAAATTTGGCAGCATTACCTCTTTGGGGAGAAGTGTGAAATATACATAGATCACAAAAGCCTCAAGTATATATTCACACAGAAAGAGTTGAACATGTGCCAACAAATATGGTTAGAGCTAATCAAACTCAATCCATTACCAGCCTAGGAAAGCAAACAAGGTGTAAAATTCTCTAAGTAGAAAGAACCATCGATTCTATCATTTATGGGAATTGAAAAGGATCCAATCTTATTAGATTTGATAAATATGGACATCGGAATCATAAATAAGGGAACATCATCAATCCTTTCACAAATGATTGCTCAGCCATCTCTTTTGAAAAGGTTAAAGGATGCTCAAAAGGATGATGTGGGAATTTAGAAGAAGGTGGAAACTATCAGAAAATGGAAATACTCAGAGTTTAATGTCAATTAAGAATGAATTGTGAGATTTGGGTCAAGACTATGTGTTACATCGAATTCGGAGTTAAAGTTGGAACTTTTGGATGATGCACATAGTTCATATTTCTCTATTCACCTAGGAAACACAAAGATGTATCGAGAACTCTGAGAGAATTATTGGTGGGATAACATGAAGAAGGATATCACTGAGTATACATCAAAGTTCTTGGTATGTTAGAAAGTGAAGGCTAATAGGAAGAAGTCTATGGGGATGATGTAACCATTACCCATACCAGCATGGAAATGGGAGAACATCACCATAGAAATTTTCACCGGACTTCTAAAGAAATCCAAAGGAAACAATGCTATCTGGGTTGTTGTGGATCGTCTTACAAAGACTGTTCAATTTGTTGCAATTAGGGATGATTTCTCATTGGATCAACTGGAACAGATATACATCAGAGATGTCGTAAGACTGCATGGAGTACCACTATCTATTGTATCTGATCGAGATCCAAGATTTACCTCTAAGTTTTGGAAGATTATTCAACATGATATGAATACTGATCTAAACTACAGTATGACTTATCATCCTCAAACTGATGGAAAATCTGAGTGTACTATCTAAACACTCGAGGACATGTTGAGATAATTCTCAATGGACTTCAAAGGAGGATGAGATCAACATCCTCCTCTAGTTGAGTTCTCTTATAACAATAATTTCTGCTCAATCATCCAAATGGATCCTTATGAAGCCCTGTATGGGAAGAGGTGTAGAACACTAGAATGTTAGGATGAAGTTGGGGAGAACAAACTCCTAGGTCCAGAAATGGTCAAAGAAATGGTGGAGAAGGTTAAGACCATTAAACAACCCATTAAAGCTGCTTAGTGTCGATAAAAGATTCATGATGATAATCATCAATGATACCTAGAGTTTTATGTTAGAGATATGTAATTCCTCCGTATATCACCATGGAAGAGAGTTATGAGATTTTAGAATAAGGGAAAGCTTATTCCAAGGTACATTTTCCCTTTTGAGATCCTTGATCACATTGGAGTAGTGTCATATCAACTAGCACTCCCACCAAACCAGTCTCAAGTACATGATGTATTCCCTGTATCACTCTTGAGGAAGTACATACCTAACCCATCGCATGTACTCAATCTAGTGGTGGTACTATTGGAGAATGACCTCTCATATAGATAGAAGCTGGTGAATATCTTAGATCATAGGGAAAAAGTTCAACGAAATAAGACAATTCCCCTCATTAAAGTTTTATGGAGAAACCAAAAGTTTGAAGAAACAATGTGGGAATCAGAGGAAGTGATGAAGTTGAGTTACCTGCATCTGTTTTAGTGTTGGAAAAGGAAATTTTGAGGGAGAAATTTCTTAAGGGGGGATGATTGTAATGGCCCAAACTTCTAATAATGAAAATTCATCTTGATCTAATTAAACGTATTATTATGATTGTATAACATATGAACTTCTTTGGTTTTATGACTTTGGATTTCAAAATACTGTTATGAATTGTTACCATTGCTAATATAGACAGTGAATAGTGATTAATTGATTAGTATAAATATAGGGCTTTAAAAATCCAATTTACTCAGACAAAGGAAGTGATGGCCTTATCCAGTAGAATTTCTCTATATGAAGCCTATTCTTTGGAGCTTGGAAAGGAGGTTGAATCATTGGGATTCACTCTTGACCATGCCCAATTCAAGCTTCAACACGTTATACTTGAGCGGAACCACCAACTGGAGAAGTGGAAGTTGATAGAGATTACCACCTAAGCGATGTTATCTGAGCCACTCCAAGAGTATGTCACCATCACAAACCTTACCCTTCAGTCTTATCCAGGTGTTATAAGGGGTTATGAAACAAGACCTTAACACTATGATTATGTGAATTATTTTTTTTATAGAATAAAGAGTATACATTTATCTTATTATTGTTACTTTGTAAATATTTTTTAAAGCACAAATAATATTTTTAATTAATATTAAATTAAGAAATATATTTTGATGAATTAATGGATTTTTCAATTAAATAATATTTTAATAAAATATTATTACTAAATTAATTTTTATTAAATATAAATGATCATATAATTTTTAGAAATACACTTGTAATTTTTATTAAGGTTTGAAAGCTGTTTTTGTCAAAACCCATGAATTTTTGATAGATGTTTGTTTTTATTTTAAATGTAAAAATTCACATATTTAGAAAATTATTTATATAAAATTAATATTATTTTTGGAATCATGCTGTTGAAATTATCCAATGGTAAATTTTTCATAATTTTCTGAGAGTCAAATTTTTGGGTAAAAATTAAATATCGTTTAAATATATAATGTGTTTTATGACATGAGAATGACCCAATAGTGATGTAATAAAATAATATAAACATTATATTCGGCCAATATATGTTTTATAATTAAAATAATATTATTTTAGGTTTGTTTTATTTATTTTACAAAGCCTTAGTGGACCCTCCAAGACTTATAAAACATTTTCTTATTTTAAAATGGTTTCTTTGAGAGTGTGACTCACCACCACATAATCAAGACTAATATTTTAAGAAGTTAGGCCATTGTAATTGTAAAATAATGTTTACCAATTCCCTTTGGAAAAAACCATGGGAAAAAACCATGGGTTGGTTTGTGGTTTTGATTAGTTTAATATGTGGTGGACAAAACCTAAATAATAACGAATTCCCTCTAATTTCCTATATAAACTTACCCAAGATCCAAGTCCATATTCACTAAAATCCCTTGTATATTGACCAAAATATTCCTTCCTTTCTCTATAATCCTCAAAAGTCACTCTAAGATCCCAATTATCCTCTCTCA
Organism: Viscum album; assembly: GCA_963277665.1. Taxonomy (NCBI): domain Eukaryota; kingdom Viridiplantae; phylum Streptophyta; class Magnoliopsida; order Santalales; family Viscaceae; genus Viscum; species Viscum album. Next base: position 1,991,570,407 of record OY728141.1, read on the forward strand.
AGCCTCTCCCAAGCCTTTGGGATCACACTTCCAAGTAATGGATTTTCTTCCTTTCTCATTTTTGTCCAAATTTCAATATGTTGTTATGCCCTTTTATTTTCAATTAAAAATTCAGGGGTATGATTTAGAACATCTCCTATACTTTAATACTTATTTTTTAATGATTATATAACCCTTTATCTCTTATTAATTTTTCCCATGAACACCTGTTACCATGCTGAAATCTCGTATAGGATTTCTCTCTCCTCATTCACATTCAAGAAATTACTTTGTATTATGAATATAAATTCCATTAAATATGTCATAACATGTATCTATATGATCCAATTAGTGTCCATTTAATTTAAATATTACAATAAATCCAATTATCTCTCATAAACCATTTTTATGAATCCTTATGTCACACCGTTTTGCTACCGAAATTACACTGTGATTTTCCAAGCCAAAGTCATTGTGTAGTGAATACCATGCCCATTTATCTGTCAAGGGTATTCAACTTTATGAACATGTAATTATTGATTATATAGTTTCATGTATGAATTCCGAATTCCTTTATCATGGAATAAATGATGATGTTTAATGAATCTATGTTATACGATCCATGTTGCACACTTACGCATGGCATACAATGATTAAGAAGGGTGTTCCCTGATAGCGCTCCAATGCAATGGGTAAAGATTTGTATCATGATACATCAAGTTCAATGAAGTTTTACTCATTATAATTCAAGTTCAATGACGGTTTACTCATGATCCATGTTCAATGGGTCTTGGATCATGCTAAAATCATGTTAAATGTTGTTGTCACATTTCCCTATTATGATCATGCCTTTATGTTCATGTTTCTCTTATGCTCCATTGATATGCCTATTTCCTAACCTGTATTTTATTATTAATGTTATTCCTTTTTACTCCCTTAATAGGATTTATAGCTCAACCTTTTTTATGAATGTCCCCAGGTTATCCCATGCAATTTTAAGTATGAAGGAATGTTGTGGTCATGTAAAGTAAGTTTTCAATAAAGATGTTGCATTTTATGTCTTAAGTTGTTATGTAATGTTTCTAATTTCCCAAGACACAAGACCTATCGATACTCAGAGTTGTATTAAGTTTAATTTTATGTAATAAATCATGTTTATGTGTGTAATAAAGAGTAGGGTTTTTATAATCACACAATCAGACTACTGATCACGTGAGTCATGTCTAATCAAACATAATATTACACACCTAAATCACTTACCATGATCCTCTCGCATGTCAGTTCCATCATGAAAAAAATCCATAATTTCACCTATTAAAAACTTAATAATCTCTCCTTCCCATTATAAGGCTAACCACATAACAACTTTCCAGCCTTGGAATGATATAAAACAATGACCACCTAACCACTCTCTCACCATGCCATCAAAATCCCATCTAGAACCAATATAGCCTTTCATATAGCTAAATCATCCCTCTTAACCCGACCTTAGTACCAAAAGCACTCCATGTGCTCCACATATTAAAACTAGAGAAAACACAAGACCAACACACCCAAAATAAAGGTATCCATATCCTTAGGGAAACTTGATATCGATCAGAAAATCTCTCAAGTATATTATTTCCTCATCAAGTCATCACTAGGGAATCCAATAGCCATATTGACCCACTAGAATATCCATGAATCCCTTGATGAAGAAAATATATCTACTTTACTAGAAAACATATGACTACAAGATCCACATGTCCTGTCATCAGAGGAAAAATACTTATGGTTTAATAGAGTATAATTCCACCAAGGATCTATATGGGAAACCACCATATAGCTCTTTGTAGAAAAATTAAACAAATAAACATCCATCATTAGTGAAACTGTATACAGACAGGAACCTATCATATGAATCCTATATTCCTAGTATTATGTATGAACACTATCCTCTTGAAATCAAACCAAGAGACAAAAAAACACAAATCATAAGTCTATAAATCCAAGGGCACCACACTAGGTGAAATCATACAACCATAAAAATAGAAACCATGAATAGTAATATTATCACCCTAGAAACATGGAATTCTATAAGATATGGTGTTTGAGAATTACCAGGCCATTATCAATCCCAAGTTTTAACACATTCCTCAACCATATATCAACCATCCCCCAAATAATAAGACAAATGGAAAAGACCACCTCTAATAACATTATGTCATGAACTAGACCATGTCGACCTAACACGCCACCCAATCCAGCTCACAATAAGTCCCCAAGCATCGTTACCTATATGTTAGAGGTTGTTAAATAGTATTTGGGCCTAATACATACATTAGGTAGAATATTACCTTGAATAAATGTGCAATATAAAATGAAATAACCATGCACATAAACATTCATAAAAATTATTTTATTCCTGTTAAATTACTGAAACAAAAGCTTTCTAAAATGAAAGAAATATTCTATATAATCATATAGACTAACAATATTCTAAAATAAAATAACTAATCACCAATGGGGATTTTCTAATATACAGAATAAATGAAACTAAAAATAAAAACACTAGGATATACTACAAAAAATTATCTATATCTCATAACCAATCTCTAAGAACCGTTGAGATGCACTAGCCTAATCCTGAGACTCCACCAGAGAAGTCCTGCTCTATCATTCCAAACTAGGCATCTTCCCAATCCATAATGTAACATGTGTTCAACCTAAAAGCATACATAAGGGTCTATGCATGCACCAAAGTTCCTAAAAATGGAGTGAGAAGTAATTATTTATAGGTATACCCTAATGGTGACCCTATAACTTACTATCATATTCAAGTTCATGAACATGTGATATACCCAACCTAGTCGAATAATAACTATTGAAATAAAAAAATGGAACAAAAATTGATTTTTTATCAAAATAAAAAATCAAATTTTAGAAAACCATGGGTTCTAAGGTTACACCTGAGATAGATATATCCCCTCTCTAATCCAAGACGGAAAAATTATAGCATGTGGATCACCCTACCACACAGCTTCAAGCATTACCATCAGGTCAAAAATGATCCCTTAAATGTCTAATGCTAATAGGCATGAATTATTGAACCTAGGATATCTTCTTAGGATTCAAATAAAATAACACACAACTCCACCATGACCATATGACTACAATGGAATGATCTAAACTAGAGGAAAGAACTCCAGACAACATGGGAGAACCTACCCATATCTTGATAGTCCTACAGAATTAGCTGGGTTAAAATTGAGACATATATATAGACTACATAATCAGACCCTATCATTATATTCCAAATCATCCCCCAATCTTCCTAGGATGAAACACATCATGGGATCTCCCTTAGTATCTATGATCCACATAAAACCATATCAAATATTTAAATCTAAATGTAACTCACCATCAATTTAATATATATATATATATATATATTCTTTTAAAATAAATTCATTCTTTTTGATATCTTGAGATACACACAACACCAACTTTAAACGAAATGTGACACTATATTATTTAAACATGACCATTATAACCTAGTTGTTAAGATAGAATGTATTAATAAAAAGATATAAATTTTGAAACATATGTTTTACACATTTATAAAATAAATTCAATGATTATCTATTGATTATAAATAAAATAATAACCATTTTAAATAAGAAGAAATTATTTTTTGTAAACACTTAATTTTTGCAAAAGGCGGTTTAGTCATGCTTTGAACTCATAATTTAAAATTGATTTATAATAATTTTATAAAAATTATTTTCCAAAGTTAACTTAATTTTTTAAAATCATAAAATTAAAATTATCTTATTATTAACTTTGGGATTTTTATAATAAGATTTATTTTTTAATGAATAGTGAAAAATATTAATTTTTATTAAAACGGCCATTTTTTAAGGAATTTATAAGGACCATTTTATTTTAATGTGGGTTTAAATGTAAAATATGTTTAATTATAGTTTAATTAATCCAAATTAGGTCATTTTAATCAATTTCACATTGAAATTTTATATAAAAACCTTTTGAACTTTTGAATGTTTTTCTTTTAGAAAGACATTTTTTCAACACAAATGTGGGTTTAATTTTAAATTAAATTATAAAAATTATTTGAGTTGAATTTATAAAAATGGATTCCATAATTGAAATTAAAATAATTTATATTATCTCATAATCTCACCTTCATTTTTGACCATAATTAATTGTGAAAATAGTAACAATTATTTATTGTGGTTAAGGTAAAAACGGGATTGTTGGGGGTTAAACTAACAAGATAGGGTTTAAAATGACCAAAAAAATTTACAATTAATATTTTATAGTAATATTTAAGCATTATATATTCTAATGTCAAAAAATGGTCCATTTTTTAGCTTTGTTTCATGAAATAAAGATTGGTGAAATTCTTTCTTTTAAAAAATTTCAAGTGTGTCCTCTCCCCCACGCATATAAGGCTACCCCCTCTAAACTTATTTACACACATAAAAACACCATTTTTCTGTCCAATAAAATACTAAATAACTTCCCTAATTCCATACCCTCATCCTAGAATCCTGTTTAGGTATGCAATCAAACCTAGAATGGATTTTGGGGAAAATCAAAAGAAGTTGTCCGAATAAGAGGTAACTTCCTTAACTGAGCATTTTATTTTATTTATTACTTAACATAAAAAAATATTATTAAACCATTATGATATAATAAAATCAGTATATTACATATATTGATATGTTTTTATATTAATTTTATGAACTAAAACCATCTCATTCTTCCTCAAATGGGGGATGAAACCATTGATCATGTGTATAGTGGACTACCACATCACAAACTGATGTAATTTTTTTTCATTATCACTTTTCATGGATGGATATAATGATGTAAAAATTATTTATATATTATACTAATGATATAAATAAACTTTTAGATTTATAATATCATATATACCTTCTTACTGTCCATTATGTAGAGAATATGAGAATGTTGCTTGTGTGGACGGTGGATTACCACCTCTCGAAGCGATGTGATGTGTTTTTCACTTATAATTTACATGTAAGGTAATAAGGATTAATTTAACATTTTTATATTATATTCATTAAATATTAATCATTATGGAAAAAAATAAACCATATGATTTATTACCTTATGATCCATTGAATAAATGATAATATCGTTCGTGTGTACGACAGACTACTGCCTCGTGAAGTGATGTGATTCATCATTATTACTGCATCACATGGATTTTAATTTAAAGGTTATTTTAAAAAAATATGATATTTAGGATATAATGATCATATTTTAAAGTTAAAATAACACTAATCTTCTTTCCATCATGATCTTTGAATAACAGAAATGTTACTCATGCAAATGTACGACCTGCCACCTCCATGATTGTAACATAGTTTATTTTTCATAACCATATTTAATTATAGTATTAAAAATTATAATTTATGTATAAAAATGAAAATTATTTCATGTTTAACTTTATATATATGATTAATTAATAATATATTTTACCTTACTCAACATACCAAAGTGATTTTGGATATAAAAACCATTTATCATTAAATCGTCCGATGTGAAATTAAATGGTTATGTAATTTAATTTGACATGTTAATAAATAAAATAAATGGAATAATAATATTTAAAAATGTTTTTAAGAAAGTAAATAATTAATTTAATATTATTATTTAGGGATAGGAGGAGTGCATATGAAAAATCGAGCTCAAGGTAAGGGATCTTTCTAAACCACCCTTTTCTTTTGGTGATGGTCATTCTGTCTTTAACTCACATTCTCTCTCTTTAAATTTAGAGAAATATTATAAATTATTTATATATTTATATCACATTTATATCTATATTATTATCCCATATATTTATGGGGTAAGGCATTTTATATGACCATTTCTAAAAATCCTTATTTAATGAATCACTTTTGATTATGTTATGAGAAACGATTTTGCAACCCATTTCATTCCATGGGTATTTTGTAACGACCCAATGTTTTATAAATAGACACTCAATTATTATAATTATGTCATATAATCACATAAAATCAAAACACAATGAACTACTAAGTAATATGGGACCTTTAAACATAATATTTTCACTTCTGTGATATGAATTTAGAAAATCTGATATACATGGTTGCAATCAGTAAGATGTTTGGAGTCCAATAAGACAAACTTAATTTTTGGTGAATAGTAACTGACCTTTATGAATTGTGATGTTACCCTTATGAATATTAATATGACCCTTATGAATATTAAATTAACCACGTAAATATTAACCTTACCAATGAAAGTATAAATAAAATTTATCTATATTATACGTGACAATATGATAGTGTTGGTATTTTTATAAGTCATAAATATTTAATAAAAAATTTGTGAATAATTTAATAATTAAAAAATAAAATTTATTTTCATAAAATTTATTAATAAATTATTGTTTTGATGAGTTATGATTATAAGATAATTTTATGAGATCTTGGTTAATTTTTCAAAGTATTTTAAAATGATTTATAATTTTAAAATGTGTATTTTTCAATTAAATGATGATTTTATTTAAAAATTAAGTTTCCCATATTTATAAAATTATTTTCATAAAAAGGAGTTCTTTTTGGATTCTACTCATTGAAAATTGGTTAGGAAAAAGTTTTGGGATTTTTTTGAAATACTCAAATTTTTGATGAATAGTAAAATACGATAATTTACGATAAGTGCTAAAACCAAGATTTTTGCATCATGCTTGAGTCATAGATGATGAAAATGTCCATTGCTTCGAACTCACATACACTTGTTACTATTTTTGGTCATATAATCATCATTATTTCTTTTCATATAGTGAAATAATAAACTAATGATTAAAATATTAAGAAAACCCTTCTCCCCTCCACTATAAAAACCACCCACACTCCCCTCTTCTCTTCACTCCTCTCAAGCCCTATTCCTTGACTAAATTATGATTAAATATATACCCAATATCCTCCCACATTCCCATCATCCCTTTTTCTATTCAAAATACCAAATACTCTCCCCTTAGGAGGGTGTCAAGGAAGATTAATTTAAGAGGTAAATTCCTTTTTTCAATTATTTTACTTCCCTTTCAAGTTCCTTTGTTTTCTTTTCTATCCTTACCTATCATCATATAAATGTTATAAGAACTCCAGTACCTAATATGTATTGTAATTTATTTATGATAATGGAATAATTTATTATCGTCTCTTCTTTACCCTTCTTTTATACTAGTTGAAAAAACACCATCCGAGATGTGTTAATTTACAACATTCTAGGGTGATGGGTTTTCAATTTCCATCACCATCTTCAATTCTAGTCAAGAAACCATTATTATGGTTGAAACAGAATATAATATATGTATTATGTATCATCTAGGGTTCTGTAATCTTTTTGTACACATGGTCTTGATTTATAAAACAAAATGTGTTCGTTGTGATAAAAAACCGCCAATTAACCCAAAAGGCTATCACTAATGTTTTATATAATGATTCATCTTCACTCTAAGTAACAAAATGAAATTTAAAACCATGTAAATTTATGTTATATAATAAAATATAACTCCAATTCTATACAACCATCTTTATTCTACATGATTATCAGTTCATGTATATAAGTAAACCGAACATGAAACAAACAAAACCGAACGATGAAATTGAACCTCATAACCAATCAAAAAGGTTATGAATAAAATCAAAAAGCTTATACTAAATTAATTAATTTTAAAATTTGTTATGTAATAATTAATTAATGACCCTAATTTGATTATTCAGTTCATTAATATCAATTTTATAATACCATCGAACTTAAGGTAAGAGATTCTACCCAAACCTCCATTATTCCTTCGGGTTATTCTTACTCTCTTTTAACCCAAATGAAATCCTATATTCCTTTTATGAACATCTTATAATTTATATTTGTATTTCCAAAATCATTTATCAAGATCCATTAATAATTCTCTTTTTGGGATATACATTCTTTTAAATGTTTCCCTCCTCAATACTTCCGGATAAGCAAACCTATTTTAAGGGAACTTTTCGAATTTTTACCCAATTTAAAGTGCACTCTACCAACTATTTTAAGCCACAATTTTTTATAAAATTAGTCTTTTTATTATGAAAAAAATATTTTTTCACTTCTGGTTTTATATAAAATATTATTCCCTTTTCTATTTTAAATTCTCTTTAGTATTTTCCTTAAAACCGCACTAAAATGTTTTAATGCTAAAATTTATTAAATACTATTTTTACATGTTATCACTTCTATTTGAAATCACTTAACATGATATATGCCTATATTTACTTATTAAAGTCCATTTATGTTATAATTCCTTTATTTCATGTACACTTGTATGATACACACATTAAATTATGCTTTATGACATGATTACTATACCCATTTCTTTCCATAGGTTACCTTATGTTTATGTATGATTTATTAAGTATGATTCTGTATGTGGAAAGCATATTCATGAAAATTTTATGATGGGTGGGCCCAGATATCCCTCTAATTTATTGGCTAAAGTTGAGTCTCATGAGACGTTATGTGCAAAGGTCTTGGTGGTTAGCCATGACTTATGCTACCATGTGCAACAGTTTTGGCGGTTAGCCGTGACTTGTGATTCCATATGAAAAAAATCTTGGTGGTTAACCTTATGTTTTGATCCTATAAGTGTGTTGGAAAAAAATCCATCAAGGCATCATTGAAGTATTTTTGAGGTGATTGTATTTATTGACAAAGTGATCATCTGTGTTGTGATTGTTGACAATGCAAACCATGTCATACAAATTTGTTGACAAAGGGGATTTGATGATGGAATGTCAATTTCAAGAGCTGAGGTCAACGATCCATGTTTGATTCAAGAACGTCGAAAAAAGGAATGAATGATCTGGAGGTGGTACAAAAGGACAGATATAAGGTGGCGTCGTTTTCCTGTGTTTTCCAAATTTTTTGGCCTGAAAATCGACAAATGAAGAAAAGTGTTTTTGGCAAAGGGACTTGCGCGCTGAGGACTTGGAGTATAAGAAACTTGCGTACCATATGTTTTTCAAGACCAGAAGATCAAAATATGGCAAAGGAAACAGGTTCGTGTAAGTTTGGGAGTTGGTCGCACAAGTGTCTAGGAGGATAGAAGACTTGCGCGCCGAGACTGGGTTGCGCAGGTGACTTGCGCGCCATCGTGCAGGGTGGTCAATTTGACTATAAATACTGGACCAACCCTCCTCATTATTCACTGTATTTCAACACTTTGAAGATTCAGAGCTCCCGTCGCACATGTGTGGTGGTCGCGCAAGTGGTGGGGTGTCGCGCAAGTGGGTCTTGCACGCCAGATTTGAAGAAGGGTGATTGTTGGCAGTTGTGCGCCAATATTGGATTGGGTGTAAAAGGAAGTGAGTCACACAAGTTTGGAGTTGAGGAAGATTGTGTCGCGCAAGTGTCTGAGGAGGACTTGTGTGCCCGTTGTGACTTGCGCGCTGATACTTGCGCGCTGAGATTGACTTGCGCGCCAAGTAAGGTTTATTTCCAGCAGTGATTTTCGGGCTGTGTGGAAGCTGGAAGTTTGCCCGATACCTTCAGTGCAAAGAGATATTCATCTATGGGTGAAAATTGGGCTTCAACAGAGCATCTACTTACAGAGGAAGATGCATTCTTTCATGAAAATTAAGAGACCTATAGGTCTATAAACTGTGAGTGGATTCCTTCCAAGAGCAGTGAGCAAAGGAAGAGAAAGAAGGTGATCCTCTCCACCGGTAGTGATCCATAGAGAGAGAAACAGGGAGTCAACCTTGGGAAAGCAATAAGCTGAACCTAAACATTGTAAAGGCAGTGATCCTGGGCATATAAGTGATCTAGCCCGAACTTTGTATCCACATCTAGTGAAGATTAGTGGAATTTGGTACGACCAGCAACTTGTTGGCGTTCGCTCCTTGGACGTAGCCCAGTGAGGGTGAACCAAGTAAAAATCTCTGCGTATGCCTGCATATTTGCCTGCATTGCATTTAAAGCATCATCATCAGATAAAGAAGAAAGTAAGTGATCATAACATACACACAAGTGCAAAAAAAGTAACCCTTGTAACAAAGAGGTCAAGATCCTGTGGGGCAGGAAGAATTTTGAAAAAAGAATATCCATACCCTAATTCACCCCCCCTCTCAGGGTATATAGGCCCTTATTTGTCCTAAAAATTGGTATCAAAGGTAGGTTTCTTTTATCAGATGTGTTTGCTTCGACTTGGTGTAGTCGATCTGTGTGGTTGAAGATACAGTTTGCTCTTATCTCAGTCTTCCATGGGAAAGGGAAAAGCATCAAAGAATAATCAGAATTCAGGTAATTTCCCTCAGTGTGGAAGTGTGTATGGAAAAAGTGTGATTCAGTTAAAAGAATCAAATAGCTTACTAAAAGAAGGGATGGATGAATCTAACAGGGAAAATATTGATTCACTCAATCATGATGTAGGAATGAGTGAAGAACTCAAACATCAAAGTGATACCGAAACAACTGATGAAGAAGAAGTTTCAAGAAGGAGGCCAGTAGTAGATGTTGTCAACATGACAAAGATATTGGATCAGAAGTTGGATGAAGAAGTCAAATCTAAAGATATCCAGATCAAATTATTGGATATTGAGGTCGACAAGCTAAGAGGCTTAAATCAAAGGCTTATTGATGTGGTTACTGACCTAGAGGAGAAGAATGATTCTCAAGGTGATAAACCACAAGAAATGGAAAGAATGAAAGGAAAAAAAGGTTGGTGGTTGTGAAGAAAATCAAAATTCTAATGAAGTTCAAAATATGAAAGCCAAAATTGATGATCTAGCTACACAGCTGTCTGAGCTAGTTCAGAAGAATCAAAGGCTACAAAAAGAAAATGCATGTTGCTCAGATTCTGTTGCTCAGGAAAAATTGAAGGTAAAGGAGCAAAGTGAAGTGGTGAAAAAGATTACATGAGAATTGGAAGTTGAGGTGAGTAGAGGAAAGTCTCTCAAGAGAAAACTTGATGCTCAACTTGAATCAAGTGAATTAAAGATTCATAATATGAAAGAAGAGCTAGAATTAGTAAAGAAGGAAATGGAGAAATCCAATGCTAGAGGAAAACCTAAAATGAAGGATGCCTTGAACTTACTATTTGATTATCCTTTTGCAGGTGATGATGAAATTAAAAGAAAAATTTCTATTTCTGAAAAGAGGCAAGAACAAATTCTCTCAACTCAAAGACCATACAGTTTGGAAAAAACTGGTATTGGATTTGATGAATCACCTCCCATGCATGATAGAAAGAGAGCTATGAATAGTTCTAGATATAAAAAAACCCTACAGGTGCTGGAGATAGGCCTAAGAGGACAGTTACAAAAAGAAGTGATGACATGTGCTTTTTCTGCAGGATTCATGGCCACACATCAAGATTCTGTTCAGCAGCTCTGGAATACATTTCAGGTTGTGAAAAAGGAAACATTACCAAATCTGAGAATAAGAAGAAGCATCATGAGAAATCATAGAGAAGAGTCTCTCAGAGGAAATCATCTGTTAGATTCTATTACTATGGAAGAATGGGACACACCAAGAGTATGTGTCAGGAAGCTCAAGAGACCTGTGTCAGAAGAAGAACTCAAGGTGTATCAGCATCTCGACACAGAAATGACGAAACGAGGTATTCCTTTTATAGAAAATGTTTCGTATGTTCCCATTATGGGTATTTGGCAAGAAATTGCAGTAAGAAGAAAGAAAAAAAGGAAAAGGAGCCCAGAAAGAGATTCTTGACTCCAGTGATGTATAAAGAGAAATATTACATTGGAAGACAAAGTGGAAAGTTGTAGAATAGGCTTGAAGCCTTAGGGGAATCACATGGAGCTGAATGAAACGTGTATCAGTCACCTCCTCTGTCATACTCACAACCGCTCTCAAGGAGAGAATGTGAACAAACATGGAAGATTAAGGGGAGATCTACTCCAGTTGTGATAAAGAATAATGAACGTTCAATGGAGGACTCACCACCAGTGAAAAAGAGTGTGGTGACTCAGACATTTGATAAAAGAAAGATGAACAAATAATGTAATGAAAAATTCACATGTCGTGTTCCACAGTGAAAAGTGGAGGAAGGTGAAAGATCCTTGCAATGGTGGAAGAAGCAAGGGAAGATGGAAAGAAATGATATTTCGGCTCAGAGTAGGAATCAAGGGAAATTACATATTGGTATTACATCAAAGACAGAAGTGTGTACAAGTGGGTTTAAACCCCATATTGTAAAAAATGCCATGCCTGTAGAATCTTCATATCAGAAAAAGAATAAGCATGTGAGTAATGAATGCTTAGTCATATGGCCAGAGCAATTGAAGTTGGCAAGGCAGTTAGAATAAGAAAATAAAGAGTGTGACTCTCTACAAGAAAGAATCAAAGGGCTGACCCATCAGGATCAACCATTATCCTCATCTTGAGGATTCCAGAAGTACCCCTCTCCCTATGTGTATAAATGTTGTTAACTGATTATTCAAGTGTTTCAGGTTTTAGGGAGATATGATCCAAGGGGAAGTGGCATCTAAAGATGAAAAGTGGAGAAGTGATATGATCCAGAGTTTCAATTGATTCAAATCAGGTACCAGATTTGAAGAAGAAAGGGAGCAACATAGCACAATAGTAAGTGATTGTGTTATTAACTCTATCTCTTGTTTCTTACACTAAGTCTCAACTCAGTAGGCTTAGAGATTTGGTTAATAGCTCGATACTGAGTTCCAGACTATAATAAATGATGCATGAGGAAAACAAGAGTGTTTATGGGTCTAAACAGTGTTCATAACCCCATGAAGTGTTTCATAACATAGGGGGATCATTCAATAACAAAATAAAATGCAAGAGCCATCAAAGAAATAATTGGATGAATCAGCTCAGGTGTTGCCTATCGAGGGAAGAAAGAGAGATGGGTAGAAGCAGCAATAATCATGAATCTCATGCTTATCTATTTCATTCTAACAAGTGGTATTAGTTGATAGTTTTCAGGATACCAAGAAGCTGCGAGAGAAAATCAAAGGTGTGTCAACAAATATTTGAGAGAAGATGTTCAATGAAATGAGGTCATTGAACAATGTCACAATGAAATGTTTTATGTTAAAAGTGAGGAATTGGTAAGAGACTAAGGGAGATCAGAAGTGGTTGAAGATGATTCAGAAGAGGATACTGATGGTGAGTACGAGGAAGTAAAATCCTTATCTGCACAAAATCCAAAGAGTCGAGCTGAAATTGACAGGAAGAATATCATCATTGATCAATGATCTCTAGTTCAGACAAGAAGAATGAAATCACTGCAGTAGACATCATTACTATCACAGGTTGAGCCGAAATGCTCTACTGATGCAGTTGAAGATGAAAACTGGGTTCAGGCGATGAATGAAGAGCCAAATCCGATTGAGAAGAATCAGACATGGGAGATTGTTTCGAGACCAGCAGACAAGAATGTCATCGGGACTAAATGGGTCTATCGCAACAAGATGAATGAAGATGGAATAGTGATTCGAAACAAAGAACAACTAGTGTGCAAGGGATACTCCTAGATAGAGGGAATAGATGTATATGAGACATTTGCACCGATTTCAAGGATGGAGACAATCAGATTATTTTTTTCCATAACAGTGCAATGAAAGTTCAAAGTGTTACAAATGGATGTGAAAGCTGCATTCATGAATGGAGTTCTGGAAGAGGAGGTGTATATTGAGTAGCCAGATGATTTTCTCATTCATGAGGATGAGAACAAAGTTTGTAGGCTGAAGAAAGCGTTGTATGGGATGAAACAAGAACCAAGGGCATGGTAATCAAGACTAGATCAGTACTTAAAAAAGCTTGGTTTTCAGCGCGGGGGAGTTGATTACAATCTTTATTTTAGCAATGAAAGTAGTCAAAGGATGATGGTGTTGGTTTATGTCGATGACATAATATTTGGCGGATCAAATGAAGCTCAATGTGACACAAGGAAGTAATGTAACTTTCATTTCTCAATCCAAATATGCCAAAGAGGTTTTGAGAAGGTTTGGAATGGAGAATTCCAAGGAGATGAAGACTCTGGTTGCTACCCGGATGAAATTATCAAAATATGAAGTTGTAAAGGCAGTTAATATCACAGAATACAGGAAAATAATTGCAAGTTTGTTATACTTGACTGCAACAAGGCCTGATATTGTTTTCGCCACATGCCAAGCAGCGAGATATCAGAATAATCCCAAGGAAAGCCACATGATTGTAGTGAAAAGAATACTTCGGTATATCCAGGGCACAGTGGATTTCGGCTTGACATATACTGAAAAATCTCAGACAGAGTTATTGGGATATACTGATGCAGACTGGGCTGGTTCAGCAGATGATAGAAAATCAACGTCAGTTGGTGCATTCTATCTTGGTGGATTGTGTATTTCTTGGCTAAGTAAGAATCAAGATTGCATTTTGTTGAGCACCGCAGAAGTTGAGTATATTGCGGCCACTCAAGCATGCACACAGCTATTGTGGATGAAGCAGCAGCTTGAAGATATGGGAGTTGAAGTGAAGTCTCCAATCGGAATCCAGTGTGATAACTCAAGTGCTATAAATCTCATAAAAAATCCTGTCCATCACTCAAGAACAAAGCACATTGAGATAAAGTATCATTTTATCAAGGAGAAGGTTGAGAGGGGAATCGTGAAGTTGGAGTATGTTCCTATAGAGCTACAGGTTGCAGACATTCTGACAAAGGCCTTACCCAAGGAAGATTTTGAGAGGCATCGATTGGCTCTGGTAGTTTAGTCGATTCCCCGCACTTGAAATAGTATGGATGTGGAACCACCCCCCCCCTCTCCCCGAGGTATGATGTGTTTTTCCCTAATGTGCTGATATGTGTTCTCTACTATGTTACAGACTACAAAGGAGTGTCCTTTGGGTTCGTTGACAAAGGTGGAGAAAATAGTGATTGTTCAAGGGGGAGACAATGTGGAGATTTGATAAATCATGAATGATATGGGGAGAAGCTGACAAGTGGAGTAGCCAGATAGGGGGAGTTGAAGCAAGTTGAAAATGCTTAGCTAGAGCTTAGCTTGGACAACACAGGAAATAGGGCTAAATAGGTTTTGAAGCTGACAAGTGGAGCAGCCAGATATGGGGAGTTGAAGCTAGTTGAACGTGCTTAGCTAGAGCTTAGCTTGGACATCATGGGAAATAGGGCTAAAGAGGTTTTGAAGCTGATGAGGGATGAAAATGTGAACAGAAAGGGGGAACGTATTAAATCTGACGATGCTAGAAGTGATCGATCAAAGAAAAGATATCACGACAGCTGAGGATCGTGATAAAAGCATAAGAGTGGTGTTGGAGAGTGGTAAGAACTTTTCCAAACCAAACATTTGTCTTCCAACAAGTCCTTCAACAAGTGGTATCAGTTTAGTACAAATTGGTATCAGTTTGGTGTCAACAGTGGATGTCAGAGATGAAGTGATTCATTGATGAACTTTTAATTTACTCTTGTTTCTCACGTCGAGCATTGCTCATGTGAGCTTAGAGTATGTGTTGAGTAAATCCTTGATCACTATCAGAATCGCAAAAGGCGAATGGTGGCTGAAGAATCAACGATGTATCTTTTTATGGAAGAGTTGTCAACAAACCCAAAGGGGGAGATTTTTGGGAAAAAATCCCTCAAGGCATCATTGAAGTATTTTTGAGGTGATTGTGTTTGTTGAAAAAGTGATCATCTGTGTTGTGATTTTTGACAATGCAAACCATGTCATACAAATTTTTTCACAAAGGGTATTTCATGATGGAATGTCAAGTTCAAGAGCTGAGTTTCACGATCCATGTTTGATTCAAGAACGTCGAAAAAAGGAATGAATGATCTGGAGGCGGTACAAAAGGACAGATACAAGGTGGCATCGTTTTCCAGTGTTTGCCAAATTTTTGGGCCTGAAAATCGATAAATGAAGAAAAGTGTTTTTGGCAAAGGGACTTGCGCGCCGAGGACTTGGAGTATAAGAAACTTGCACACCATATGTTTTTCAAGATCAGAAGATCAAAATATGGTAAAGGAAACAGGTTCGCGCAAGTTTGGGAGTTGGTCGCACAAGTGTCTAGGAGGACAGAAGACTTGCACGCCGAGACTGGGTCGTGCAGGTGACTTGCGCGCCATCGCGTAGGGTGGTCAATTTGCCTATAAATACTAGACCACCCCTCCTCATTATTCACCGGAGTTCAATAATTTGAAGATTCAAAGCTCTTGTCGCGCAGGTGTGGTGGTCGCGTAAGTGGTGGTGTGTCGCGCAAGTGGGTCTTGCGCGCCAGATTTAAAGAAGGGAGATTGTTGGTAGTTTCACACCAATATTGTATTGGGCGTAAAAGGAAGTGAGTCGCGCAAGTTTGGAGTTGAGGAATCTTGTGTCGTGCAAGTGACTAATAAGGACTTGCGTTCCCGTTGTGAACTGCGCGCTGATACTTGCGCGCCGAGATTGACTTGCGCGCCAAGTAAGGTTTATTTCCAACCGTGATTTTTAGGCTGCGTGGAAGCTGGAAGTTTTCCTGATACCTTCGGTGAAAAGAGATATTCATCTACGGGTGAAAATTGGGCTTTAACAGAGCATCTACTTATAGAGGAAGATGCATTCTTTCATGCAAATGAAGAGACCTATAGGTCTATCAACTGTGAGTGTATTCCTTCCAAGAGCAGTGAGCAAAGGAAGAGAAAGAAGGTGATCCTCTCCACCGGCAGTGAGCCATAGAGAGAGAAATAGGGAGTGACCCTTGGAAAAGCAGTGAGCTGACCCTAAACATTGTAAAGGCAGTGATCCTAGGCATAGAATTGATCTAGCCCGAACTTTGTATCCACATCTAGTGAAGATTAGTGGAATTTGGTACGATCGGCAACTTGTCGGCGTATGCTTCTTGGACGTAGCCCAGTGAGGGTGAACAAAGTAAAAATCTCTGCGTCTGCCTGCATATTTGCCTGCATTGAATTTAAAGCATCATCATCAGATAAAGAAGAAAGTATGTGATCATAACATACAAACAAGTGCAAACAAAGTGACCCTTGTAACAAAGAGGTCAAGATCCAGTGGGGCAGGAAGAATTTTGAAAAAAGAATATCCATACCCTGATTCACCCCCCTCTCAGGGTATATAGGCCCTTATTGGTCCTAACAAAGTGAAATAATCCTTGAATCGTACTAAATTCATGTTTTATGTTTTTACCACATTACTATGATTCCATGTTTATAATCTCTCAATTTATACATGTTATGGTTCCTTATGTTCAATTACATTTTATGCCTTTTATATCATTATGACATGTTTCCTAACCAATGTGATAAAGATTTAATCTTATGATTAATACATTACTGGGATTTTATCTCATACCTTTTTTCATGTTATCCCCCGGTTATCCTATGAAGATGTATGATCATAATGGAAGTTAGGAGGTCATTATAGAGATTAAATAAAATGTTTTTTGTATGATGCTTGATTATGTACCTAGTCTTCAAAGACCCTAGATTTTATAATACTTGGCTTGTAATTTGATGTTTAATTATGCTTACAATAATGTAATGATATATGAAAAATACTAGGGTTACTACAGTTGGTATTAGAGGATGATCTAGTTACTTTTAGAAATTAGGAATATAGCACTTTAGTAAGAACATTAAGGATGAGACTAAGTATAAGAAAACATACCTTAATTTTGGTAAGTATAGAGTAAGTGGTTTATCAAGAAAATTCACCCCTTTATCGATATAAAAAGGTAGAGGTGTCTTTGCCACATATGTATCTAGGGGTAAAACCCGATAACACCGCTATGAGATGGACTTGAACGGGAACTGGTGCATGAGAACGAGCCTTTTTACACTCTTGGTTTGACTCTCCCTGGGGATATGATTTGGTAAATTCACGAGCTTGGTACAAACCCTTATTAAGGGAATAAAAAAATATCCAATAAGAATATAAGATAATAAATAGATCAAGGAAAACCAATATTTAAACCTAGGGAATCACAAGTTAGGATATACTTTTCCTTTACAAGTTTATCCTTTTATGTTCAAAGTTTCCTTTTTAGGCTTAATAGATAAATATTAAACCCTTTAATTGTACATTATTTTTCTTAGTTAATGGATAGAAATATAAGAAAACAAGACAATAATCAATGTGATAGGAAATGTGAATATTACCCTAATGATATGAAAAATATGATGGGAACAGGTGCTCAAAAATTCATTACAATACTTGCTCAAGTGGATCTAGTTATGAATAATAACATGAATCACATTGAACAACCTCCTCCACCAAGGAAATAGAATGTTTCCATTGAATCCTTTATAAATAAAAGTACTCCCATGTTTAGTGGATCTTTCGATTCCCTCCTCACGGAATAGAGGATTAACTCCATTAAAAAGATATTCTATGTCATCCAGTGATTAGAATAAGAGAATGTTATACTGGCGGTTTATCATTTTGATGGGGAAGATGATCAGTGGTGGAAATTTATCATGAATAAAAATTACCAAGAGGAAATTTATTCCATGGATTGGGAGGAATTCAAGAAAATGTTTTTCAATAAATATTTTCCCCAAACCCTCCACCTCAAGATGGAAATAGAGTTCTTCAAACTCAAGTATAAGGAAGATGAGTCCATCATGGTGTATGAAAAAAATATCACAAGGATTGAAAGATAAACCTTCAGATTTATCATAAACACTAAAATCAAGGTGTATCACTTATTTAGAGAACTCAATCTAAGTCTATGAAAATAATTGGCAATTTGAGACTTTGACAGTTATGAAGAGATTGTCTGTTGTGCCCTCAAGCTTGAAATAGAGATCGGAGACTCCTAGTGGTCCGGTGTGATCGGTGATAAAAATCATAAGATGGAGTCTAATATGAGTGGTTTGGAAAATAAATCCCATGATGGAAGGAAGATTTAACATCCCCATGTGTCAAAGTTGTGGTAAGAATCATCATCGGAACTATCTAAAGGGAACACAGAATTGCTTCAAATGTGTAAGAATGGGACATCTGGATAAAAACTGTCGAAGGGATATGAAGTATCTTGATAATGTGGAAGAATAAATAAAGGTTCAGATAAACCCTCAACTAGTGGTGTAGTGTTACAACTGCAATGAGCATGGGAATTATGCGAAAAATTGTATTAAGCTAAGGGTTGTTGGATTAAATCAACAACAACATCCAAGGAAACAAGGAAGGGTTTATGCTATCACTACTACTGAGGTGGAGACTGAAAATGATATGGTAACAGGTATGCTCTTTATTCATTCAAGAATAGTGAACATGCTATTTTATTCTGGTTCTATGCATTCTTTCATATCTTTCAAGTTTAGTAGAACTATTCAAACACCAACTTGAAATTTAGAAGTTAAGTTATCTATGAGAACAACTAATGGAGAAATTATTTCGTACAAGGTTTATAACTCCTTATAGATAAATTTTTGTAGACTGAACCTCCCATCAAAGCTTGTAAAACTTCCTTTAGTGAAGTTTGATTTTATCTTGGTCATGGAATGGCTAACTTTATAAAAATCCAACATCAATTGTCAGGAAAGGGATATTACTCTTCACATCCCAATGTATCCTAAAATTATTTATATGTGTAAGGAGGAATATTAATCTATTTTAGAATAATTATATCTGGTGTGGATATTACTGCCTTATTAGCAAGAATGTCTAGTTCAAATGATTGAGACAAACGAGATGATACCTCTTGAAGATATTCCCATCATGAGGGATTAAACTGATGTATTCCATGAAGAGTTGCCTCGTCTTCCTCCTGATCAAGAGGTTTATTTTTCAATTGAAATTATTCATAGATCTATACCTATATCAAAGAAACCTTATAGAGTGTCCAATGTAGAGCTGGAAGAGCTGAAGAATCAGTTACAGGAGAATCTAGAGAAGGGTTTTATACGACTGGGTGCTTCACCATGGGGTGCACCAATCCTCTTATACAATAATAAGGATGGATAAATGTTACTCTACATTGATTGTTGTGAAATAAATAAATTCAAAATAAATAACAAGTATCCCCTATCATAGATATATGCCTTTTTTATCAGCTTTGTGGGGCCAGTTATTTCTCTATGGTGGACCTTGAGTCAGGATATCCCCAATTAAAGGTGATGAAGGGATATATTCCCAAGAATACCTTTCAAACAAGTTATTAACACTATGAGTTCATAGTGATACCCTTCGGACTCACTAATGTTCCAACAATTTTAATGGATTTAATGAATAGAGTCTTTAGAGATTATTTTAACAAATTTTTGTTTGTCTCTATTGATGATATTATGATATAGTCCAAGAGCAAGGAGGAACACGAGGAGCATTTGAATACTATGCTAAAGACTTTTATAGAGGAGAAAATATTTAGAGAGTATATTAAATGTAGGTTTTGGATAGAGGAAGTATCAAAATTAGGTAATTTTATCACCAACAAAAAAATATCTATAGACCCTTCCAAGATAAAGGCAATTGAAGAGTGGACCAGGAAAATATCTGCAACAGAGGTCTGTAGCTCCCTTGGTCTAGATGGGTATTAAAAACAACTTTTGGAGTAATATTCAAGATTTTAAAACCTAATTACCAAGCTAACATAGAAGGGGTGAAGTTTTTATAGACTCAAGAATAAGAAGACTTCTTTAAGGAGTTGAAAAATAGGGTTATCACTACACCAATACTCACACTCCCAACAAGTGGAGAACTATTTGTGCTGTAAAATGAATCTTAAAATAAGTGATTAGGATGTATGATAATTCAAAATTATAATGTGATAGACTATTCCTCAAGGTAGTAGAAAATCCATGAGAAAAACTATCATATGCATGATCTGGAGTTGGCAGCTGTGATCTTTACATTGAAAATCTGGCAACATTATCTCTATGGAGAGAAGTGTGAGATATATAATGATCACAATAGTCCAAAATATATATATTCAAACAAAAAAGTCTTAATATGGTCCTGAAAATATGGTTATATCTCATCAAGGATTATGAATGCTCAATCCATTACCATCCTTGTAAGGCAAATAAGGTGGTAGATGCTCTAAGTAGAAAAGATCCTTTATCTTTATCAATGATGAGAATTGAAAAGGATCCAATCTTCTTATATTTGTAGATGATGGACATGGGAATCATTAAAGGAGGATAATCATAAATCCTTCCTCAAATGATTTCTCAACCATCCCTCATGGATAAAATAAAGTATGCTCAAAGAAAAGATATGGAAATTCAGAAAATGGTGGAAAACATTAGAAATTGGAAATCCTTTGAGTTCAAGATTGATGAGTAAGGAGTTATAATATTTGGTTAATGATTATGTGTACCATCAAATCCATATATAAAAAAGGAGATTTGGAATGATGTACATATATCAACCATCTCTTTTCATCTAGTGAGCATAATGATGTATCAAGATATATGAGAGAACTTTTGGTGGGACAATATGAAGAAAGAGATTGCTGAGTATACATCAAAGTGTCTGGTATGTCAGCAAGTGAAGGTTGAAAGGAAAAGGTCTAAGGGTATGATAACACCACTACCCATACCAACATGTAAGTGTGATAACATAACCATGGACTTTGTCACTGGACTTCTAAGGACATCCAGAGGAAATAATGGTATATGGGTCATTGTGGATCATCTTACAAAGACATATCACTTTATCAAAATTTGAGAGGAATTATTATTGGATCAACACTCATAGATATATATCAAAGAGTTGATAAGGCTACATGGAGTAAAACTATCTATTGTATCTGATAGATATCCAATGTTCTCCTCGAAGTTCTGGAAAAGTCTCCAACATGCTCAAAGCACTGAATTGAACTTCAATACAGCCTCTCATCCTCAAACTGATTGACAATCTGATAAAACTATTCAAACAATGGAAGACATGTTTAGAGTGGGTTCTATGGACTTCAAAGGAGTGTGGTACAAACATCTTCCACTGGTTGGATTCTCCTACAAAAACAGTCTCCACTCTAGCATCTGAATGGCACCATATGAATCCTTTTATGGGAAAAGGTAGAACACCGACATGTTGGGATAATTTTGATGAGCATAAGATACTAGGACCCGAAATGGTCGATGAAATGGTGGAGAAGTTGAAAACCATTCAACGATACCTCAAGGAATCCCAAAGTCGACAGAAGTTTTATGAAGACAATTATTGATAAGACCATGAGTTAAAAGTTAGAGACATGGTATTACTCTACATATCTCCATGGAAGAAGGTCTTGAGGTTTGGAAAGAATGGAAAGCTAAGTCCCAGGTACATCGACCCCTTTGAGATTCTTTATTGTGTTGGATATATGTCCTATCAACTAGAACTTCCACATACCATGTCTAAATTACACGATTTCTTCCATGTATCCCTCTTAAGAAAGTACATACCAGATCCCTCACATGTACTCTCTTCAGAGGTGGTACAGTTGGAGAATGATCGTTCTTACAAGAAGCAGCCAATGATGATCTTGGATCATAGAGATAAAGTTCTACGTAACAAGACTACTCACCTGGTCAAAGTATTATGGTGGAACCATAAGTACAAAGAGGCAATATGGTAATTGGAGGAGGCAATGAAGGAAAAGTACCAACACTTGTTTACGAATTAGAATGTAAAACAAAATTTTGAGGGAAAAATTTCATAGGGGGGAAGAATGTAATGGCCCAATGTTTGATCAATGTAAATTCCCTTATTATAATTATGTCATATAATCACATGAAATCACAACATAATGAACTAATAAGTACTATGTGACCTTTAAACATAATATTATCACTTTGTGATTTGAATTTCAAAAATATGACATACATGGTTGCGATTAGTAAGATGTTTGGAGTCTGATAATACAAAATTATTTTTTAGTGAATTGTAACTGACCCTTATGAATAGTAATTTTACCCTTATAAAAAGTAATATGACCCTTATGAATAGTAAAGAGGCCAAGTAAATAGAAACCTTACCAATGAAAGTATAAATAAAATTTATCCATCTTATAAGTGATAATATGATAGTGTTAGTATTTTTATAATACTTAAATATTTAATCAAAAAATTATGAATAATTTAATAATTAAAAATGAAAATTTATTTTCAAAAAATGTATACATAAATTATTATTTTGATGTATTAAGATTATAGGATAATTTTATGGA
The DNA here is from genome assembly GCA_963277665.1 of Viscum album. Lineage (NCBI taxonomy): Eukaryota > Viridiplantae > Streptophyta > Magnoliopsida > Santalales > Viscaceae > Viscum > Viscum album. The sequence goes on from OY728141.1 coordinate 1,991,593,540, forward strand.
ACCTTAGTTAATTTTTCAAAGTATTATAAAATAAATTATAATTTTAAAATGTTTATTTTCAAGTAAATGGTTATTTTATTTAAAAATTAAATTTCTCATATTTAGAAAATTATTTTCATAAAATGGAGTACATTTTTGGATTCTACACAACGAAAAATGGTTTGGGTGAATTTTTGGTATTTTTCTGAAATACTTGAATTTTTTATGAATAGTAAAATACGTTAATTTACAAAAGTGGTTTTAAATGAAATATTAAAATGGTTTGGCCTAGTTTTCGTCAAATCATGTCTTGGTGAGTGTTGGTGAAAAATGCCCGTTTGACATTGTGAATATAACGATAGTGTTTGATATTGCTTTGGAAAGAGTTTGAAAATACTTTTGGTAAAATCATTTGGTCTTATAAAGTAAGGACCCATTTGGCGTTGTGTATTTAGAAATTTTGATTTCTGTTGATTTTAGGAAACAACATGGTTTGGAAAATGTAAATTCCCAGTTGGAATTTTAGAATGTTTAAGAAATATTTTATGATTTTATGTGACGTGAAGGCCTAGTTGGCACTTTTGATGAAGTAATGTATATATGTATATATATACATATAGGGAACCTATATAGGAGGGACATCCCTTATGGGTTATCATATAGAGTGTCCATGTTTGGGGTAGGCCAGTGTAGTGACAGTAGTTAAGGTGAGTCACACATGCGAGGGCCTCCTACTTACATAGTTTATGTATATCTACCATGGGTTCCTAAGCATCTTTTAATGGATTGAGTGATAGTTTATGATCAACCCCAATTAGACGGGTTGGTACCCCCTTGATTACGGATAAGGCAGGTGGGATGTGCCACTGGATTTTCTAGTGGAGGATGGCTAGTTGGTTATAGAATTAGGGGATTCACCATATGCTGGAAGGTGGTTTCGAATCGAGTATGTATAGGGGTCTTCTATGGATGTTTAGGATCACCCATGGTTATTATCTATGTTTACTTGTGTTGTATTTCTCTGCACTTAGTTTTCTAGTTTCACTACTAGTCTATTTTTAGCATCTTCTAGTTTATTTTTAGTTTTCACTATTTATTTATTTCCTTCATAGCCCGATACTTCCTTGTTTGGGGTTTTAATATTTAAAATGGTATTTTGTTTTGAAAATGGATGGTGGCGTGTGTTGGTTTTAAAAATAAAAATCAATATTTGTCTAATAAAATTTTTGAAAATTATTTTTATATAATTGTATTTACAAACTAGTTTTAATGTATTTTTTCGGGAAAGGAACTAGATGGATTATGTGGTGATTTCATAATGAGCTGCGAAGCTCACACCCTACTTGTACTACTCAGTATCGGTAGATCCGAGTTGTTTGGAATGTTCTCTCTTTTGTCCAGGTTGTTGGTTTGTGGGTTCATTATGGATTGGTTTAGTTAGTAGAGTACGGTGGTGACCTTGACGTCACATGGTGATTATTTCTAGAAGTTTAGTTGTGTTTCATTCAGTTTTAGTTTTTTATTTATTTTCTAACCTTGTTTATTATTTGTAAATGAATATGTTTATTTATATTTATTTGAGATTTAGTTGTTGGTAATATTCCTTTCCTATTTTATTATTTTGATGATGGTTATATATTTTGGGCTAAAATTGTTTTCGTGTGTGTTGTTTTAATTCCCGACACTTGTTACCAACCCATGGGGATTGGGAATGCCCTTTGGGCCTTGATGCGGATTGGGTTGGGTGTCGGGTCGGATGAAAACCCAGCTAGTTGGGGAAAAAACAATATCAGAGTAGGCCATTGTTATTTGAGGTGTCAGTTAGATGGAGATTAGGACCTTTAGGACTCAAGAGGTAGGTTGTAGGTTGGCTCATGATCACCACTGCTCATGACGAGACCTGAGTTACCATGGGTAGTCTGGGAATTGAGTGTTTTGTCTTCGTTTTGGATTTAGGGATAACAATAGAGGCCAGATGGTGTTATATCTTGATTTCACATGGGGTAGTGACCAATGCAGTGTCAAACTACACAATTTAATCTCCTTCTAGTTGTTGACTCTTACTTGGGAATGGCTAACTACCATGTCACTGGGTTAAGCATAACAACTAGTTCCTCATTATAGATGTTTGGTGAGAGTTGTGGTTCTCTTTGGTTATGGTTGGTGGTAGTGTTTTATTTAAAAATGAAAAGGGTTTTAGAAAAGAAATTTATTTTTTAAAATGGAAATATGGGTTTTGAAATTTAAACTTTTTTTTGAGAATCTGGTAAATGTTTGGAATTTCTAAGAAAATAGATAGGGTTAGACCCTTAGTATTCTTTATGGACATTTTCACTTGTGAGGGTATGTGTGTGGAAAGTGTGTGTTGTCATGTTTGGATAGAAATATAGGAACACATGTGTGATGGTTCATGGAATGTCATGGGTGTTTATTTAAAACCAAAGGTTTGGACTTGTTTCTTCTAAATATGGGTTTTGAAAGGGATGTTTTTGGATGTGTTTATATTTGTTTGGTTTTTGAGTTGGTTGTTTTTTGATCGAGGTGATCTTTTTTAATGTGCTTTGGCTTCATATTGATTTTGGTTTTGTGTTTTTTATGCTATTATAAAAATGCCACCCAGAAAGGTCCCCAATGTTTCTAATGAGTCATGCCTAGTTTTTTATCTTTCTCGGGTGTTTCCAATCCTTAATGGAGATTGAGGTCTGTTAGAGGTAGTGATGTCGATTGACAAGGTCGAGAAAGTCTTTAGGGCATCATGAACTCCCGAAGCTGTTAGAGTGTGTGTTGAATTGGTTCTGTTCAAAGGTATAACTTTATATGAATGGGGGCTATTTTCCTCACCATCATTATGAGTTGGGATGACATGGGAAGTTTTTAAGTCTATCTTTTTCTGGTGGTTCATACCCTAGGTGGTGAAGATGAAGAAAAGTGAAGATATAATGTGTATTCAACAAGGCTAGTGGCCAGTGAAGGCCTATGTTGATCACTTTAAGGAACTAGTTTCATTCTCTCTAGAGGTGGCATCATAGGATTTAATAAAGACTTGTATCTTAATCAGGGGTCTTCATCCAGAGATCAAGGAGCATGTCCTCTATTCTAAGGACCATTGTTTCGAGGATATAGTAGATAAATCATTCCTAGATGAGTTGGTTTCCAGAGTGCAGGTGGTTGGAAATCCAGTGTATCCCTTTACCCATGAAGGTTCCCCACCTAGAGAGAAGCGCATGATGGAGGAACATGTTCCTAAGGAGTCATATTAATTTTTTCTAGCTTGCAGTTCATTATATAGTTCGATTGTGTGATACTAGTGTGTAAAATCTAGGTATTCGAATCCATCTTGTCACATACCTATGAAGACATGCCATCGTTGTGGCTGTCTGGGTCATCTGGAGAAGTTTTGTTGAAAGCATAACTAGAAGCAGATGTTGTGATCGTAGGATCCTTGTGCCTAACTATGAGGCATGAGATACTTCATCCATCAGAGTCCTAGCCATAGGTCTTGAGGTGAATCTCACGCATAGTCAGGAGTTTCCAAGGGTGTGAAACTCTGGTCTATTTTTGTGTTTTGTGTTTGGATTAGAAAACTTAAAGTTTTTTCATTATTGTTTTCTACTATTTAATTTTTTCTGTCATTGTAAGTTTATCTTTTCCTTGGGATATTATGATGGAAAAGTTCTATTGCAATCCAAGCAGTTGTTCCCATTTGAAAGAGGCATTTTGAATCATTCTCTCTCCTTTGAGTGTGTTTAAACCTTATGTGGGTTGGTTTTCAGTTGGGAGTTCTCATAGTGGCCCCCATCCCTGGGGTGCTGTGTTTGGGTTTTAATTTACATTCTAGTATAATATTTGTGGTTGGGAGAACCCCCTCGTGTTCCCCCCTTGCTTTCAGTTGTGGTTTCATCTAGATCGGTTAGGTGTGACTTGGGGAATAAATACTCACCCCAAAATTCCTTGTTTCTTTGGGTAGTGTTAGGGCATGGACTTATTTTTTGGTTATCCTTGGGTTTGATAACTTTATGGGGGTAGAAAGTGTGTGTGGTGGGGATAATTGTCACACCCTGACCTTGAATATTGAATATTTTAATCATTTTTAATATTTTTAGTCTTTATTTGAATATTCAGTATCTAGGAGGTTATTTTTTTGAAAAAAATTGGAATCCTTTTTATTGTTGCACAGTTAACCTATATGGTTAGAGGTAACCATGAGGTTCCCATGTGGGTGCCCAAGTGATTCTAAGTTATCACGCATGACTTGGGCACAGTTTATAAAACTGTGAGACAAGCATGTGGCTTGGCTCTATAAGTGGGTAGTGCTGGATGACATGATTTGAGTGAGGTTTTCTCAACCGCGCATCTAACTGCAGGTGAACCGTGCAATTTCCATTATTCGAAATAAATAAAAAATTAAATGAAAAATTAAATGAGAAAGAAAATGAAATAAAATTAAAATAATGTTTTGATAATAATAATAATAATTATATTATAATTATTATTAAAAATTAAATGAATATTATTATTTCTATTATTATTGTTTTTAATTTTTTTTGTTTTTTTATTTTGTTCTTTTTTTTCTTATTTCTTTTTCTTATTTCTTTTTTTTCTTTCCTCTCTTTCCCTTACCTCCCCGCATCACACATCTTCCCCCTCCCCTTTCCCTGGGTGACACCACCCACTCCCCCTTCCCTACTCACTGATCCCCTATTGGGGCACCCTCACTTCGGCTACCGCACTCCCCTTAGGAAGACCTCTCTTATGCGGCACCTCCTACTCACGCGCCCCCTACTGGATGGCCCCCCCTCTAGCCAAAAATTGCTGGTGTGCCACCCTCCCCCTCCAACAAGCGGTGTTCCCTCCGACGTCGACCCTCCTACTTCCATCCACACCCTTTCCCCCTAGTGAGTCTATTTTATGATTTTACTTGATTTTCATTGGGTGTATAGGGTTTTTCCAAACCATAGTTTTAGGTTTGGATATTTTTTTCCCGATTTCTTGGATCCTAGGGTGTGAAAATTGTTCTTCAGGGTCTATTCTTCCTACTCCAAGAGTTTCGATGAAATTTCACCCCTTTGAGGTGGGTGTTTCCATAAAATTTTCTTTATAATGAAATTTATTGATTCTTGATTTGTTTTAATTAATTTTAAACTTGATTCACACCTTCATAATACATTTAGTTAATTTTTATGGTGTTTTTTCATTGGTAAAAATTGATAAAAATAGCATTTGAGATGATTCTTTGATTATTCCTATGTATTTGTGCACCCATTGTGCTTGATAAAATGTTACGTGTTATTTAAAAGTAAAATTGAACCTTTTTGTTATATTTTTCATATTTTGTGTTTTGGGTAAATTATATTCAGTGCACAGACTTTGAATAATGTGTGATTTGAATGAATTTTATGGATTGAGAATTGGTGTGGTGGCATTTTTCAAAGGATTTTCTTAGTTGTAAAAAGGTTTATTATGTTTTGAAATAAAATAGGGTTGTTGGGTTTGGTAAAAATTAAATGGTGAATTTCTAAAAATGTTTTGGAGTGATTTAATGGTTGGTATTGGTGTACCATTGGACGTTGGTAGATACATGGGTACACAAGGTGCACACATGGATGTGTCCTTGAATGAATATGACACTGAAAAGTGGTGTTCCTCTATAAACCTTGGTTCCTTAAATATATTTTGGTTTTTAAATAATGTTGGTTCCCTTGTGTGATTTCAAAAAATTTACATTAAATGAAATCTTAAAAGGTTTGGCCGGGTTGGCCTCGAAGCATGTCTTGGTGAATTTTGGTGAAAAAGGCCCGTTTGACATTGAAAATATAAAGGTAGTGTTTGATGTTTCTTTGGAAAGATATTGAAAATACGTTTGATAAAATCATTCATCCCCATAAATAAATGTCTCATTTCACATTGTGTATTTATAAATGACATTTTGTGTTGATTTTAGGAAATAACATGGTTTGGAAATGTAAATTCCTGATTGGAATTTTGGAATGTTTAAGTAAATTTTTATGATCCTATGTGATGTGAAGGCCCGATTGGAACTTTCGATGAATTAATGTATATGTATATATATATATATAGGGAACCTCTATAGAATGAATATCACTTATGGGTTATCATATAGGGTTTCCATGTTTGGGGTAGGCAAGTATGATGATGGCAGGCAAGGTGAGTCACATGTATATCTACAATGGGTTCCTATGTGTATTTTAGAGGATTGAGTGATGGTTATTGATCAACCCTGAATAGACAGGTTGGTACCCCCTGGATTGCATATAGGCTAGGTGGGATGTTCCTCTAGATTGGCTAGTTGAGGGAGACCAGTTGGTTATAGACTTAGGGGCTTCACCATACACTGTGAGTATGTCCATAGATCTTCTAGGGATATTTTGGATCACCCATGGTTATTATCTATGTTTTCTTGTGTTATATTTTAATGCACTTGGTTTTCTGGTTACACTACTAGTCTATTTTTAGAATATACTAGTTTATTTTCTATTTTCCTTGTTTATTTATTTCTTGTATAGCCCATTATCTCTTTATTTTGGGTTTTGGTCTTTAGAATGGTAATTTTTTTAATGGATGGTGTTATGTTTTTCTTTTAAAAATTGGAAGTTATGTTTGTTTAATGAAACATAAAAAAATTATTTTTATATAACTATATTTCCAAACTAGTGTTAATGGATTGTTTTGAGAAAGGAATTCGATGGATTCTGTGGTGATTTCCCACTCAGTTGTGAAGCTCACAACCTACCTGTACAACTCTGAGTCAATAGACCTAAGATATTTTATAGGTTCTCTCTCTTTCCTAGTTTGTTGGTTCATGGGTCCACTATGGATTGGTTTGATTGGTAGAGGATGGTGGTGACCTTGAGTTCACATGGAGATTGTTTCTAGTAGATTAGTTGGGTTTTGTTCAGTTTCACTTTTGTATTTATTTTCCTACCTTTTTTATCAGTTGTAACTGAATATATTTATTTATATTTATTGGATATTCTGTTGTTGGTTATCTTCTTGTCATGTTTTATTCTTTTGGTCCTTGTTATTTATTTTGGGCTAAAATAATTCCCTCGTGTTTTATTTCGATGTCTGACGCTATTTTCCATCCCATGGGGATCGGGAACGTCCTTTGGGCCTTGCTACATATTGGTTTGGGTGTTGGGTTAGATGACATCTCGTACTGGTTCATGACAAATGAAAACCTTGGTTAAAATTTTATTTAGTGATTAATATTATTTCAATTATTTCCATCAAATTTTGGAAATTATATTAGTATGGTTTTATAAAATGACACCACGTATGTTGGGTGACAACCAATCATGTCCGAAAAGGCCACAGGTCTTGAACCCATATCCGAAGGATGATAAGGGTTTCATGCCTACCGCTGGTATACACAATGTATTGGTTAATGTATAATTAATTATGATGAATAATTATTTATGATGAAACAATAATGTTACTTTTTATGTTTATAGATTAATGTATCAACCATATTCATTTTTAAGAATATTTATAGATAAATAGTTATACATTTATTTCTTTTATGAGCCTTAATATTTTCTAAAAGTGTATTTGAGCACTTCAGTCATAAAAGATAATTCATGGATGTCCATTACACAAAGTAATGGATGGATTAGAAATTGATAAAAGCACAAATAAAGAATGAAATTTCGTTTATAGAAATATGTGAAGTAAGTATATTTATTTATATTCTTGGTCAATAAAATAATTACATAATGTTAGGATAATTATAGAAAGAAAATCTATTGTCCTAATACCTTAATTCTGTTGAACTTATGGCCTTTTAAATCATCACAAATTTATGTATTTGATAACATAAAGTTTTCTTTGATCATTCCCTTATTTACGATTGATGACCTCAATCACTCCTTATAATTTACGCTTTTCCTCCATGTCCATTCATTACCCCAAAACTACATTCTCCTATTTGGAAACCCAGTTATATTTTACATTGGGTAACTGTTATGGTCCCAGCTTTCCCTTTTAGGGGAAGTTTTAGTATTCATTTTTATGATGTGGGTATCTATGAATGAAACTTTCAAGTGTTAAAATTTTGATAACCCAGAAACATTTTGAGGGAGAAATTCATTTTAAGGGGGGGTAGAATGTAACACCCAAAGATTTTGTGATTTTTTTAAATTAATTTATCTTTTCGATATTTTTTATTTCACATTCACTAGAAGTAGTTCTTTGTGTATATATATATATATATATTAAAACAATAAGTCAAAAATTCTTTTCACACAACACTAACTTGGCTTGTGCTACATGTAATACCGACTTGTCTTTCACTACACGCAATACTGACCTGGCTTGCGCAGCATGGAACACTGACTTGGCATATGTTACATGCAACACAGATGTTTCTACGAAACATCATTTTATTATTATAATTATTTAAATGAGATAATGATTTCTTATCCATTAAAAATAGTTATATGAATAGTAACAACTAATTTCTAAATATTATTTATAATTTTTTATATAAATAAAACATATTGGTAACAAAAGATATGATTTTGGGTAAAGTCCTTTTATATTTAAAAATACTATTTTCTCAAATGAACTGCTTTTAATAATAAAAATTAATTTTATATAAATTTATAAATTATATTTAATAAAATAAAATTCATTTTTTAATTTATATTATCGAAATTATATTAGGGTGATTTTTTTTGGGATTTTTCGGAGAGACATCATTTTTTGATGAATAGTGAAAAATACTGCCTTTTAGTTTTCATTTAAATAATTATTAATATTAAATTATATTATAATTTTTTTATGGTGACATTAGATCCATTGTACATATATTAATAGAATTTAGTTTTTTATATTCAATTTCACTATAAAATTGAATATAAAAACTTAATAAACTTTTGAACTTCTTTTTACTTTAAAAACACGTAATTTCGTCCCGTCTACGGGATTAACATTAATCTTAATTATTCCTATTCTATGATTTGAATTTATAAAAACTGACATAATTTTTTTTAATAATTATATTATTTATATTATAATGATATCGTGTTTATTTTTGAACAAAATGATTAGTAAAGGTGATTAAAATTAATCACAACAATTAAGGTTAAATTAATGTTAATTAGGGACTAAGCCTTAATCTTAGGAGCCCAAATGAACTATAAACTTATCCAAAAGAGATTATATGTCCATATTTAGTCCATAATCCTTCCATTATTGATTTTTTTTTGTTTTTTATGAAAAATTTTAGTTAAGAATAAGTATACACCTAACTTGTTTTCAAGAATTCCAAGTGACTCATTTTCCTTCCCTATAAAAGTCCACCACCTCTCCCACATCCACACAACTCTAAAACCTATAAGTATAAGAAACTATCTGACCAATAAAATTCCCAACATCTATCCCTTAATCCTATAATCCTTACCTTGGTCAGAAGAAAATCCAAGGAAGCCTTTTGGCACAAACCAAACGGGGTTACCTGATTAAGTGGTAACGTCTTCTCTCAAGTCCTTCCTTTTATTTTACTTTTCCATCCCTCAAATATATTTATTCTCTGATTTTATAAAAAAAATTATTATAAATATATTAGGATGTTATTATGATATTTTTTGACCTACATTTACACACACCACCATCTAATGGTAAATAAACATAAAGTTTATGTGTACAATGAACTACCGCCACACTAAATGATGATTGTTCAATTTTTATTACTGCCTCTCATGGTGGAATTTATTATGGAAAATATATTTATATATGTTATAAATTATATTTATTATTTCTTTAATGTTATGTATTCCTTTTAAAACACATATCATTTTACATTCCATTTGGAGTTAATATGATAATGTTGTTTGAGGAAGTGTGGACTATCACCCCCTCCATGCAATGTGGTTCACTCACACACTACATGGAATTCATTAAGAATGGATTTAGTGAATATATATGATATAATAAATATAATTTAATAATGATATATATACATATATATACATATATGTATTTTACTTTCTTTCTCTCAACGCGACAATTAAACAGAAATAACGTTCATGGGTACGTACGACCTACCATCTCCATGAACTATGTATTTTATTTCATACTTATAACTAAAAAGTATATCCATAAGCGATGCTTCAGACTATTTATTAATAAGTTAAAATATTATAGGGAAGATGGGTAGGGTCAAACAAAGGTACTTTCTCTCATTCGTCAAATTATTTGAGAAATTAAGACACATACGAGAAACAAAACGAATATTACTTAAAGTGAAACCTTAACATAGGATGGTTAACAGGAGGGTAATATAAGGTCATAATAAAACCATATATGGTATTATATATAATAATATGGTTCTTTAAAATATTTATAATAAATTTACATTTATTATATAGGTGTTTTTAATGAGTATTTCGAGATTCAAGACACAAGGTTAGTGGATTTCATCTCACTTTTTATTTCCGTGAGATACATGCTATGTTCACCACTCTTTCATTTTGTGTGATGTATGTAATACCCATGATTGTATTATATGTATATTATAATTAAATTTAATGGCATTAACATATCCATTTTATTATCATTCATTCATAGGGTTTAAGTTTCAAAAGTAACCAAATCAGTAAAATAGTTTTTTCTCAATTTTCATTCTTTGAGACTGATGTTTTATTATGCACCTAAATTATCTTTCGAGGAGTATATACTTTCATTTTACATGTTATATAACGAAATTAATTATTTTATTGATATTTTATGATTCATGTAATTTAATTTTCTTACATGGAGAGTATGATCCCATGTTACTAAGTTATAAGAGTTTTTTGAGACAACCTCATTGCTTTCAAGATTGTTTATATTTATGCTTTCTTTGATGAAATTTTACAACCTATCTCTCAAGAAATTCATGAATTTTCTTCCCATATAGTTATTATTGCGATAATCATGTGTTGTTACCATATTTCTACTCATTGATACATAAGATAGTTAATAAAGTGTTTTTAAGAATGCCTAACTTTACCCTCTCTTTGATCAGAAAACCATGTTATCTAAAAAGGGATTCCAATTATATTATACTAATATCATTTTACAATTAAAATAAATATTTACCCTTTTTATATTTTAAAAATATATTCAAATTAAACTTCTTTTTTATTTCCAAACAAGTCAGTTTTCTAACATTTTTACTATGCAAAAGGAATATTATTTTTCACCTCGTATGACATGTACAGATTTATCCACCATCAATCCATTGAATCATTATTTTCATGTTTAAAAGATAGTTTTTAAATTTTTTTATAAAAAAGATATTTTAAAAGAAATGGTCTCCAAATTTTTTCCATTTTGTATTATAAGTTTTCATGGAAAATTATTTTCAAAATTTTTTCAAGCCTTCTTTCTATATTTTTAAATTATTTTCAAAAAAATGTTTTTTAAAACATTTTTAGGATCTTTTAACATTTTTTTATGTAAAATGGTTTTAAAAACATTTTATAGATTTATTTATATGTTTTCAAAAAAAATTCAAAGAAAATGGTTTTTAAAATTTTCTAAAGCTTATTTTATAAGTTTTAAAGGAAAAACTTTCTCTGAATGATTTCAAGTCTTCTTTATAAGTTTTCAAGGTATTTTATATGAAATTTATTTTCAAATGAGTTTATGTATTTAAAATCCTTTTTCAAATAATAAAGGATATTTTCATCAAGAAATATATTTGAAAGATATTTCAAAATTATTATCCAACTAAGATGACATTCATTGATGTTTCTTATTCCCTTATAAGAAATGATCTAAAGGTTCCCTTAATATTTTTTCTATGAATGGGTTATGATTAATTTCATGGTATTTATCAAACCTATTTTTCCTTCACTAGTTATATGTTTATAAAATCCATTTCTCTTTTATAGGTTATATATTTATGAAATTCGTTTCTCTTTAATGGATTGTGCTTTTGATGAAATGATTATGAAATTTATATATTTTTTCATAGGTTATGATATGTTTACATGTTTATGATACTCATTTATTTTCATGGGTTATGATATGGCTATTTATTATTTTTTCCCCATGCATGTATGATTTCATCATGAGATGAGTGGGACCAATATTACCCTCCAATACATTGGGTGAAGATTTATATCTCATGAGATATAAATGTCTGGAAAGAGAAATGAACTCTGTTTAGTATTATTGGGCTGGAATGGGAAATGAACTCAGTTCAGTATTACAAGGATGGAACGAGGGGTGAACAAGGTTCAATAATATAGGGTTGGAATGTGGGGTGAACTCAGTTCTGTAATATAGGGTTGGAATGGGGTGTGAACCCAATTCAATAAAGAACATTGTACACTAAGATGGTCTCGATAACAATGCCTTGAATACTATAGAAATAATTATATATACTTCTATGTCTACCACAATTCCATGTTTTATTCTTATGTTATGCTTTCATGGATTATTTTTTTCTTCTTTATGATTAATGTCTTATGAACTTCCATGCTTTATGCCATGATTTATGTATATGATCTATAATATGCAGGGTATGATATTTTATTTTCATGATTGTGTTTTCACACCCCTATGCTCACAATTATTTTTACATATCTCCTTCATTTACCCTTACCGAGAATTTGAGCTCATCCATTTCTTATTTTTCCATTCCCCAAGTTATGAAGAAATATCTTAGGTAGAAGTATTAAAGGTGGAGATCTTTATAAGCGATGTTTAAGATCTTTCACCAAGATAGAAGATTTTGTTTCCATGTTTCCAAAGACACTAAACTAATATGGTCCTCAGGCATGAATTTTTTTAATGTACTAAATATTCATCTAAAAATATGTAATATCCATGTATGTCAATCTTGGGTATCTATAATCACCTATTTTATGATAAAATGGATTGATATATTGATCCATTAAAATGATAATTATAATAATTATATAGTGTTGTTTGATCATAAATACTCATAAATATGTAGTATATAGATAAATTAATAACCTAATGATGACCTAAAAAACATCTTCATTTTATATGATCATGTAATTCTATAATAATGTTTTTTAGATACAAAATTCATTGAGAATTTGTTGGATATTTTATGTATAATTTGAAACCTTGAAGATAAATAATATGAATGTGAAATTAAGTTTGATTGAAGAATTAATTGAATATTATATTTGAACAATTGGGATTAGATTTATATAACACCTTAATAAATTTTAGGTACAATTTGTAAGTTGAAATAGGGTAAAGGGTGTGTCCCTGCACTATAGGTTTGTTTTCAAATAATAGGGCCTTAATTATATTTTTATGACATATGAAATTTAATATTTCCATAATTATGTTATGGTTCTTATTAAATTTTAATGTAATTATTTTCACCATTTGTTCTTAAATTTTATTTATGCCAAAATTATGTATTTATATATGTATCTTATGTGATTTTTTATCCCATACTAAGAATCCATTCCCACCCTTTTCTTATATTTTCCCATTTCCCAGGTAACTTGTATTACTTAATTTGTAACATTTAATATAGGGATATCATGAAGAGGTAATATCATTTATTTAGGTTTGTATATATATATTGAACTCTATAATTATTGTAATATTTAGGTATATAGTCTATCCTCTAAAATATACTAATTAATTTACATAATGTATAACTTCATGTTAAACATTTCCTTGTGTTTAAATAACATAAGTAATATAAACCTTAAATAAAATCCTTTTATGACTAATTGTTATCTTCAATTATGTTTTCAAATGATAAGACCTCTATATATATTAAATACACATTTTTATTTTGGTATTCCTTATCTTTTATTTATTCTAATACATGAGTCTTTTTTGGATTTCTATGAATATGCGTTAGTTTTTTCTTATGATATTATTTTTTCTTTGTTTGGGTGGATATAAACATTATATAATGGTTACTTATATCATGAGTTTTATTTAATTTGGTTTCTTATTAGTGTTATTTAATTTCCAATACACTATACTTTTAATTAGTGTTTCAATTTTGGTATCATTGTAATTATGGTTTACATTATTGATTGGAACATATATTTTCCATGTAATAGAATGGATATAATATGGATGTATCATACTAATCCGATTTCAACCATGTTTTAAAAGAATTTGTATTTTTTTTAGATTTTTCATTTAACAATTATTTAGATGGAGATTTTATATAGTGTCCATGTTATAATTTTGTTGTAAGACCCCGGTTAATCCAAAAAGAATATAGCTACCATATAAAGAAATATTGATTTCAAAAATACTATTATATTTTCTATCACCATGAAGAGAGGAGAAAATATTCTACTGATCATAAACAGAAGTAAATATTTGGCAGGGAGAAATTTATATTTGATCAGTTTCCATTTTTGCATCATCATGAGAGAGATAGTATGCCAATGTGAGAAGGAAATTATATCAATAAATATGAGTAAAATACTAAAGATGATGATGTTGAGAGAGTGAAAAATTTAATGGATGATTCCAAACCTCTTGTATATCAGGAATATACTAAAATGAAAAAGTTGGAATTTTTCATGCAGTTATATCATGGAAAAACCATGTATGGAATTTTGAATATATATATATATATTTATTATATTCTTAAATTTTTAAAGTAATTTGTTCCTCATGGTGTAGATATACATACATATCATTATAAGATATGAAAGTTAATTAATCAGCTTAGATATTCTACTAATAAAATTCTACTTGTCTGAAATATTGTAGTTTAATTTAGGAGGAAACAACTGACCTTAATGAATATAAAAAAATGGTACATCTCATTGGAAGTTAAATACAGATGGAACACCATCTCGTGTGCCATAAAAAGTCACATGGATCTTTCCATTGATTCCTACAATTCAAAATCTATTCATGTCTACAAAAATCTCAACTAATATACAATGAAATGATGTTGGGAGAATTAAAGGTAATGAAGAGTTGGTTCATCTTACATATGGATTAACATGGTGGGAATTTTAGACACAACATACCAATTTTGTATCTGAGGTTATTAATGTTATGTTGGGTCTATCCTATGATGGTTTTAATCTCTTTGTTCAGATTCTTACTGCTCCTAGAATGTGGTCAGTTTTTATTCACATTTATAGTCTTACTCTATGGATGTTTCTGAGAAAAACATTCACTTTATTGAGTATAATTATATCTAGAACTTATTATCCTATAAATGATATATATTTCTACTGACAAACACTAATAATATAGTTCAAACATCTTTGGGTTATAGGTGTGTTCACATTCAATGCTTCTTCAAAAAATATATTTCAGATGCATGCTTCCCTTCTATGGACTATAAATAATTTCCCTACTTATGTAATGATTTATGATTGGAGGATGAATGGAAAATATCATGTCCTATTTTTATTAAGAATACACAATCTATAAGGCTTAAACACCATCATAGTTTCAATTTCATGGGGCATCTATAATTCTTTCCAATGGATCATCAATATTGGAAGAATCACCAGAGGTTTGATAATATCGTTGACACTGAACAACCACCTCAAAGTATGTCAAGAACTAATATTCCTAATGAATTGATGTATTTTAGTTTTTCATTATGGAAATTTTATATGAAATATAAAAATATAAATAATGTTGACACTGAAGCCACTTATAATTGGAAAAAGAGTAATATCTTTTTTTATTTTCCATTTTGCTCTACCAAATTGTTGCATCATTTTTTAGACATAATGAACATTGAGAAAAATATAAGTAATTGTTTTTTAAATTCTTCTAAATATCAAGGAGAAGACCAAAGATGACTTCTTATCTTTCTGAGACATGTTGGATTGGGGTATTCGACCAGAACTATATCCTGTGTGTATTAGTGAAAACAAATGGAAAGTTCCTTGTGTCTCTCATGTAATGAAACCATTAAAAAGAAATCAATTTATTGATTTATTAAAGAATATAAATGTTCTTAATCACTTCTAAATCAACATATCTAAATGAGTCAATAGAAGTTATATGAAACTAAAATCCCTAAAAACTCATGATTATCACATCCTTGTTCATGAATTGATTCCAATAGCAATTCAGCATTTTCTATCCAATAATGTAAGGGTGACCATGATTTTCTTGTACCATTTTTTAGATACCTTTATGCTAAAACTTTATCCAATTCATTATTGATAAATATTTTGTAAGATGCAGAGTTAATTTTGTGTGAGTTGGAAAAAAAATTACTGAAACATTTTTCAACTGTATGCTACATTTAACAATTCATCTTCCAACTAAAACACTTCTTGGGGGACCCATTTATTTTCAGTTGATGTATCATACTGAAATAAATCTGTGAAAAATTAAATATTATTTATAAAACAAGAATCACCCTAAAGGATCCATTGTGAGAGGTTATCTAGATCATGAATTTATGGATTTTTTGTTTAATGTATTTTTATGATGTAAGAAAAAGGCATTACCTACCAATGGGAAATGAATATGTGAATTATAGGGAAATTTATCCCTCATTTACATATCTTACTCAAATAGGAGGACTTCTTGGGTTATATACATTATATATATTTATCCTTGAAGAGTGGGATATATCCCATCACATAGTCGTATTTAACTATGGTTTGTTCAACGACTATATCAAGTAAGAAATTTGGATATTTTTATGTTATCACAAACTATTCCATTTCACATATAACTTGAATGGTTATTATCATTTTATGTAGGGAACATAAAAAACTTTAAGTAGAGTTCATTGATATTTTCCTTTTATAAGGAGAGAGTATTTTCATAGCCAAGAGTTTTCTACTTGGTTTAAATCAAAGGTATAAACAATACATTAATTAACTTAAAGTACATATATTCATTTAGTGGTAATATTTATATAAATTTTAGTTATTGAGTTTACATGTTGACTCCATTTATCAAGAATTAAGATCATTGGATTTTGGTCCCAATTATTTGGTTCATGAATGAAAATATTTAATAATAAATGGGTATAAATTTCTTACAACAAATCGAGCGATGGAAATGATAACACACCATGATGGAATTCTTTTAATTGTTACATTGGATTGTTATGCTAGTGCATTAGATAGTCAGAACTAATATGAAAATGTGTCTTATTATATACTTGTTGAGAAAATATTATCATTGGATTACTATTCTCAAGGTTGAGTAACTATGATGAAATATAAATGGTCTGATTCAATAATGAGACATGGTACATTTATTGATTATTGCGGATTCAGAGTTATTAACGTGAGTCAATTCCTAGTAACTGATGAACCATACATTGTGGAATAAATGGAAAAAGAAGTTTTTTATGTGAAATATCATATGAGAACTAATTATGGTTTCATTAATTAAGTAATATGAATACATATTTTTCATGATGTTGGGGATAAAATTGACACCATTGATTCCCCCATTGGTGTTGAAGTGATCCCAATTTTCATAATGGACTAATGAATTATTGAATTAATGGCATAATGGACTAATGTCCAATTGGTCAATTGGACTAATTTCTTAATGGCCTAATGGCCTAATGGCCTAATGGTTGATTATCCAATTGTCCTAATGGAATAATAGCCTAACAAATAATTGGTTTAATGGGATAAAGGCCAATTGGCCTAATGGCCTAATTTCGAATTGGTTTAATGGCCTAATAGCCAATTGACCAATTGGACTAATGGACTAATGTACAATTAGCCTAATGGAATAATGGGAAATTTTCCTAACAACCTAATAGAAAATTGGCCTTATGACCTAATGGCCAATTGGCCTGACGACCTAATGGAATAAAGTCCAATTGGCTAATTGGTAAATTTTCCTAATGGCCTAATTGTAAATTGGATTGATGGCCTAATGTCCTAATGGACTAATGAAAAATTGGGAAAATTAGCCTAATGTTATAATGTTCTAATTTCCTAATAACCAATCAAACAAATTGTTTAATGTCTTAATGTCCTAATGGCCTAATGTTTAATTATCCAATTGGCATAATGACCTAATGGATAATTGACCAAATGAATTAATGACATAATGAACTAATGGTCAATTGGAATAATGGAAAATGGGAACAATTGAATAACAACAAATTTTATTAATGGCATAATGTCCAATTGCCCCAACAACCAATTAGAATAATGGCCTAATTAACTACTTAATGAACAATTGGGCAGTTGGCCTAATGGACAAATGACGAGTTAGCCTAATTTTCCTAACAACCTAACGAACAATTGGAAAATTGGCATAATAGACTAATGAACTAATGAAATAATTTACCAATGAACTAATGGATAATTTTTATAATGTCCTAACATCTAATTAGCCTAATGTCCTAAAAACCAATTGGATAATTGGCTTAATGGTCTAATGGTCTAACTGCCAATTGGCTTAATGGCCAATTTTTTTAATAGCATAATGAATAATTGACCTAATGGTATAATGGAAAATTATCCTAACAGCTTAATGGACAATAATCCTAATGGCCTAATGTAAATTTGGAATAATGGACTAATGGACTAATAGTAAATTGTCTTAATGTCCTAACAACCAATTGGCCCAATATCCAAATGACCATTTGGTCTAATGGACTAACAACCAATTGGTATAATGGTCTAATGGATAATTTTACTGATGAAAAAATGTCCAATTGAACTAATGTTCTAATGGACTCATGGCCAATTGTCCAAATATCTTAATCTTCTAATGTCTAATTGGACCATTGACCTAATGGCCTAATGGACTAATGACCAATTGGCCTAATGACCTAATAGAAAATTAGCCAGTTGGCCTAACAACCTAATGTCAAATTAGAAAATTGGGTTAACATCTTAATGACCTAATGACCATTAGGATATTAAGCTAATTATCATTCCTTATGAGTTAGAAATAAAGTATTTATATTTAAATATTATGAGTATTTTATAAATACTTAATTTTAATTATTCAAATTAGGGGCCAAATGTTGATATTATTGAAACCACATAAAGATATTTTTTATGATTTATTTGATCAAGGATTAAATATTATTAACTATATAAAATTTAGATTATCTAAATAGTTTGTACAATAAGGTGAAATATAAAATATTTATATTAAATAAAAATGTCATATATATAAAGGAAATTCTATATAATGAATAATATAAAGGAGTTAAAATATTGAAATGAATATAATGAATTCATATTCAATGTTATGGAATGTTCATAATGAGTAGCTAAAATTATATGGTGTCTAAGATTTAATTTTATTTATGATTTTTTCATCAATGTCTATCACATGTTTAAATTTATGAATTTTTAATTAATTTAAAAATTATTCCCTTTTATTATGATTCAATATTATAAAATGTTTATATTCTGAATATATGAATACTATTCAATTTAATTTTTAACCAGTGGTATTGGGAATAAAGGTTGGGTACCTTGAGAAAAATTATTTTACTCGAGTAGGAAGGAAATGGATGAAAGTGTAGTAAATTCACAAACACAAGAAAAGATTGAAATTTTTTATTTATATTTAAAATGTTTCTTTGAAATTTATAATTAAATATATTGTTTATATTATCAACAGTCTACCCTAGAGACTCTCGATGATAAATAAGATGAAAAATTTAATCCAAATGATCATTTGAGTTGGGAATTATGTGAAGATCACTAAGGGAGAGTGTGATGTATCCATGGGAAAAACATCATCCCCATTAGTCATTGGTCCTCATTGAGATCCTCTCAAAACTCTCAGACCACCGATATGTGAAGTTATCATGTAGAAGTACATGAGCCCAAAAAATAGCTTTACAAGAGTGTGAAATAAGTAAAATGATTACTGAACACTACCTAGAATCTATGTCAGTTATAATTCAATCACTTCCATCATATTTTTATACTAATATTGTTTCATATATGGCATCAATGGTCTCTTTAAATGATTCTCTAAGTAATTATCATGAGGTTCCTAGTGGCGGTTGGGTAGATAGTAGTAACATTGATGATGATGATGTTGTTGTTGTTGCTCCAGATTATTATGTTGGGGATGAGGATATTACTTATGGTGATGATGATGAGGATTTTAGTGATGGGAAAGATATTTATCCCCTTCATTTTTTGATTAGTAGTAAAGAGACACGTGAATGTTTTTTAATGAATTGAATTGATTGGTTGTATGGATGAAAATGTATATTATAATATTGTAAATGGTTTGAAAATTATTACAAGAAGTTGGTAAAATTTTAAATATAAAATATTTTTATTACATTAAATTTGTATTGTGTTTTTTATTTTATTTACAAGTTCATGGGCAGGAATAGCTGTTGTTGCTACCAGATGGGGACAACTCCCTATACCCATGGTTTAAAGAATTGTGGGTACAAGTTTTTTATTTGGAAAAGATAAACCAATGGTTTGGAGAACCATGGGTTTATATATATACCCACCATTTTGGTAAAATTATGGGTATGATGAAATATCTAAGGCTATACCCATAGTTTCTATAGAAATTGTGGGTATAGGTCTATACCGATGGCTCCATCAGCCAAAATTCTAAAAACCATGGGTATAACCTATAAACATGGTTTTAGGGGATATACCCATGGTTATGAAAAAATTTTATAGGGTTTTTTTCCATTAGTGACCTATATGTTTTTCATACCTTAAATCAATTTCATGTAATCTACCCAGAAATGACTCATGTTGTGAATCCAATTCATGATGTGAATTGTTTCAGGAGGTAGATCCTAGGGGAAAACCTACAGTAATCCCCCAAAACTACATTAATACATTAATACCCAAGGAAAGACCTATTAAATTTAAAAAGGATATAATTTATTCAACTGGTATGTTATAGTTAATGTGTTCATTGAATTTGATGTAATTATGGTTAATTATGATAAAAAAGTTATTATATTATTAAGTAAAAAAATTAACCATGGGATTAAAAAGTGATTCATAAATTAGGTGGTTAAATTAATATTGGAATAAGTTCAATATATTTCTAGGAAAATTATATTAATTAAGTAAATTGGGAAATTTTGGGCCAGGATGAGATTTTATGTAAAAACGATTGATATTATTCGAGGAATAATGCTTTTGTTTTCCTTTGTAATAATATAAATTTTTTTATGGTTTTAGTTCATGGAGATTGATAAACTTTTGGGAAATGAATAATATATTTTAGAGAATATATGTCTAAGGAATATGTAGTATTGGTATATGACCTCATGAGTGATTAATGTTATTTTAAGATAAATGTTAATTTTATTTTGGAAAAATGTTTGATCAAATCATTCTGATTTTTTATTCAAATTTTATAGATATATTTTAAATATTTTTAGTGTTAAATATTTATAGAATGATTTAATTCAAACTTTTAATATTATTTTTTATGTTTTGTAGTATAGTATATTACTTTTTCATATGATGGATTATTTATATTCCTTTTAGTATTATCCTTACATGAGATAAATATTTATGGTTTCTGTAATATATTGATATAAGAGGAATAAAAAATCTTCACTTTTAGGGATCTTATGATTGGTTAAAAGTTAATTTAGTTCTTTAAGAATGAATATTTCATTATTTTTAATTATATGAGATGAAACAGACGTGGAAATTGCTTGAAATAAAAATGAAGGATGAATTTTTTCTTGAATAGAATGAAAAATGTATATTTTCTCATATTATCTATCTTGACTATAAAATAATCTATCAAATTAAGCAAGATGATGATAACTTTATTGAGTCTTTTTTTGTAAAATGACTCTTAGAAATCATGGTATGCTTTTGGAATACTTATTCAAAAGTATGAGTCTTATATTGATATATACATGGTTTTAGAAATATTTACTTAAGAAATACTATGCTTCTTAGTAGTGGCATGGAAATTAATAAACATGATAAAATTTATGTCTTATTTTGTTTAAATGTTATGATATGATCAGTTTTTTAAGAAAAAAATTAAAATTTTAGTGAAGTGATTATTTTAATGGGGGAGAATGGAATGCAATAGGATTTTAGAATACATTACTTTAAATAAATATTTTATTGAATAACTTATGATAGAAAAAAAAATTAAAGTAAATAATACATTATTTAACCTAATTATAACATAAATATATTATGAATATGAAATTTGAAAATATATAAATTAAAAATCATTGGAAATTTATTTAAAATAAGGTTGAGAACACATAATGTTTAAAAGGGTTATTTTTCTACAAAATTTGGTTTTCTTTATATTATTTATATCCATTTAAAAGATAATATTTGGAATTTTATAATTTTAATTTTATTAAATGGACTTTATTTTTTAATTTATCATGTAAAAATTAGCTTAAATTTATTTTTACGAATTTTTATGATGTTATTGATTTGTAGCTGAATAGTGAAAATTCAAAATTTACAAATACTCTAACTTTTTTAACATCATTATGATGTAATTTTGACTGAAAATTTTATAAAATATCTATAACATTCATATATCTATTTGATGTGTATAATATAATAATTAAAATCATTATGTTGAATTCAGAATCATATGCTTGACTTTTTGGAACTAAATTTATATTTAATTATAATAATAAAACTATTTATTGACCACTATATTTAATAGTATGGTTGGAAGTAGATATTATATTTTGGAGTGGTTATAATGTCCAAAAACCTTAATTTTATTAATAATAAGTAAATAAATTCATGGGAATCACCACTACTCATTTCATGAACCAAAATGAGTCATTCTTGAACTAAACACTCAAGGTGGCTCATGTTGAGGTTTGAAGAGAATTCTTGGTATCCCCAGTATGGTGACAAGCTCATGGGAATCATGAACTACCATTAGGAATGATGCATCCCACAAAAAACTTATCAACCAAAATTTTGAATGTATATAATAAAAAAACATTACAATACCATGTCATTCAATTAATGTCAAAGAGTGCAAGGAAAATATAAGTTCCATCTCCTAAAAGATAAACCAAAGTGCTCAAGATAAAAAAACATCCCATATTCATGTGATATGTAGGTTAAAATCCCACTATGTCACCACTATTCTCTACGCTCTATTAAAACATATAACCACCACCACCATACAATTCATTTTCTTTACTTGGTTCAAAAAAATCAATGTCACACATACCCAAATGTATGTGTAGGGTGTGAACCAAACAATCCCAATAAGATCCCACCATTCATTCCATAAATAATCATTATAAAAAAATAAATTATATAAAATTAAATTAAGGAAGGGAATGAAATCTAATATTACAATATTTTCAAAAAATCATGGAAATTCACCCATTTATAGAAGTTTATAAATTAATCATAAATATATTATTTTCAAAGAATTTAAAAATAAACCATTTTTAAATAATTTATACATAACAATCAAAATGGAGCACCATGAAAATTATTCCTAGGGTACATTAAGTCTAGGTTTTCTAGGATCCTCACCCATCAGTGATTAAATTACTAATTATGCACAAATCCCTAGAACACATTCCTAGGAACAAGAGAACACCCCCAACAAGTGAACCTCAATTCATAAAAAAATTTAGTTACAGTTGTTTCATTTGTCCTTTCTAGGAAGAATAAAACCATCCTAGAATTACTGTACATATCCATCCCTCCTAATTTACCTAAGTTCCTATGAGACATAACAAACACTTGAAGGATTTATATTTTATAAACTACACATAGTTTGTGGTTTTTTATTTTCAATTTTTAAATCATTTCAAGGTAATACCAATCATTAATAATCAAACATCCCAGATTAAAAATAAAAAATGATTTGAAATACATTTACACTTTCAATAAAAATTTAAAATTAATTATATAAAATAATCTTATACATTAATATTTCAAGAATAATAGATCATTCCATAAAATATTTTATAAAAACAACTTCAAATTAGTAATAAATCATGGTTTAATAAAGAAAGGATTTTCATGAAACTTCCCTCTTTAATTCCTGGTATTTCTAACAAAAGAACAAGATTCACACACCAAGAAGAATTAAGGATCATAAGAATTAATGTGGATCCCTAAACCATGAAAACCATATAAATAAAATAGGATTTGATAATATCTAGTTTGATAGAGGTGATAGAAAACACTTACCAAGACAATTTCTTAAGAATAACACATAGATCTATTTAGATATAGTCCATACCTTCCTTTCTCATAAAATATATATTAAAAAAATTATATCATGACACAAAAAATAAATACATACGTATTATCAGTGATCAATGGATCCTTTAATGAAAATTAGCGGAAATATAGGATAATAATGAAGAATAATGAAAAAAGGACTCTTAACTTGAGTTTCATATATTAGATGCCAGAAGATCAGGCTGAACTGCTCTCTAGAAGATTTGGGATCACAAAAATCTTCAAGTGGAATCTCTAGTGTAAAATTATAGGTCTATAGGAGGAAAAATAATAAAAATGTGATAATTTTATTTTCTAGAAAATATTTTTTTATTAATTAAGACACTTTTCATTGTATGGCCACACGATTTTAAAAATTACATGCTATCCATAAGCCTGCTTATTCAAATTCTAAATAGTTTAATGGTTTGTGCACATGGTTTGTATAACCATGTTACAAACATAAAAAACACCTCTATCCTTAAAAAGCGATTCTTATAGTTTCTTGGGAATGTAACATGGTTTTTCCTAACATAAACCAACTATGAAAGTGATAAAAACTCTAAAAACACTAAGAAAATTCCTGTAACAACCCAATAGAGTTTCAAAATAAAACATGGTTAAAAAATAATATAAGTAATAGAATGTGGCATAATTATGTGAAAAATATCCCAAAAATATCACATTTTTTTCTATAAATTCATGTATAATAATATTGGTCAATGAAAAAATGAGGCCACTACTCCCTCATCATCAATTCCCATTCCCTCATCTTATGAGAATCAATCCCATTCATCCACAATACTAAAACAAAAAAAATAGACCTTTCACAAAAACTATTTTCCAGAGTATCATCCTCATGAACCAGTATTTTGACTACTCATATATATAGTTCCAAATCAATATATTCCTAATTATAAAAATTAGAGGGATCATGATGATACTTTTTAAGATGATACATATAGAAAACATTATGGATGGAATTCAACTGAGACGGAAAATCTAACAAATCATCCATTTCTAAATTTATCAATGGTCTCAAAAGGTACCACATATAACAAAACTAATTTCCCTTTCCATACAAGATAATGGTGACCCAACAACTTTTGAAACATTCAAGAACACTCTTTAACTGACATGAAACTCCAGAGGTGGCTATAAATGATATTTATAAGATTGTTTCCATTTACAATCAGTCATTAGTCACTGATGAATAATATTTATTTTCAACGACATATCCTTAACAATACATGGTCCTCTAATAAATATTTCACACACATTAGACTAATAAAGAGGTGACATAAATGGATAACCAGAAAATTCATCAAAGGGATCCATTTTGATGAAAAATTGGTAAATATTTTTATAAGAAAATTCTACCAGTACCAAATAGTTATCCTAATGTCTTCCAAAGTCCATCATGCATGATCAAAGCATATACTCTAAAATCTGAATAGGTCACTCCATCTATCACACTATCTGATGATGGTAATCAATGGTTAAATTAAATTGAGAACCCATCACCTATTGAAGTCCTTTCAAAAAAACATAGAGGTATACTATGGATTGTATCTGAAATGATTTTATACAAAACCCGATGAAATCTCATGATTTATTAAACATAAAGCTTTCTAAAATCCTAAACCTTGGTAGTGTCTTGAATTGGAATGAAATGAGACGAATTTGTTATTTGATCAATCAACACCCATATGTAATTGTTCCCTCATTAATTTCATGGTAAACTCGTGATAAAATCCAAAGATATCACATCCCCTATATAGATGAGCATCGAGAGAGGTTTAAGAAATATAAAAGGATTTTGGTATTTGACCTTAATCTACTGAATAATATAATAAATAAAACAAATCTAATATGTCACATTTCAACCTAGTTACCAAAAACTATGATTAATATTATAGAACATTTTTTTGTACTAGGATGAACAACCCACTAAGAACAATGGTTACTTTTTATCACATCTATCCCCCTAGATGAAGGAATGAAAAACTATTTATTGAAACAATGTATTCATTATATAGAGAAAACCCACTCGAAAATGGTCTCCTCACAATATAAATATTTTATTATACACATTTGATATTCTTCATGATACTGATCCTAAAAAATAAACAAGAGATGAGATGAAAAATCTAAGCACTAGATAGAAAAATAATAGTCTCATCCTCCATCATATCTAGGTGCATCTGAGTAAAGAGTACCATTATATTCCTTTAATTAGTTGATTATATAACTACTTTAGAATGAAAAAAATTTCATAAAGAATCCACAAAAATACTCCACTTACCTATGGTATAGAAAATTTCTATATTGAAATTATGATGATATTTTACACATATATTTTGTTAATGGTTCAGTTTTATTAGAGAAAATATGTAACTCAAAATATTATGTTCAGAATAAAAAGTGAACCCTTACCGAATGAGGTAATGTTTCCAGCTCTTGTGAGAACACATAACTACTATATGTTTCGAATCATGGGTATAATAATTCTTCTCATGTGGCAAATGCTAATGAGATTTGAATGAAAAAATGAGATCTTTCATAAAAACACAACCCAAAACATCACTTGAAGCATAAAAAACACAACAAATCCATTTAATACTTCTGGTAAAATTATAATAGGAGTTTAGGTTAGACATCACTTAAATTGATCAAAGTAAGTATGACACATAAAAATACATATATGTTTTACTCATTTTCTAGTAAGACTAGTCAATATATGTGGAAGCTTTGAGAATTATTTTACACACTACTAAAAATATCCTAAAAAACCCTAGAAGTTTTGAAACCCAAAGACATTCCATGTCTTATCCAATGAAAATATTAGGATCAAGTAAGATTTTTTGTTCCAAAACCACAAGTCCAAATAACTTAAATTCATGAATAAAAATTCCGAAATGTTATTACACATGTAAACAAGTGGAAACCTTATTTTTAAAAGAATACCAAATTATTACTCTATAGTTAAGAGTGCTTGGATATAAATAAAGTTAGAATGGGTGAAATCCAGTGATTTTTTTCCTATGATGTGTTTTATTGATGAAAAAGCACACTGAAAGAACATGTGTTGTATTATAGGGACAATTATTAGTAAAATTAGTCAATACAGTGGGCAGTAGCCTGTCGAGCACTAAGAAGGAAACTAAAGTATTATAGGAGAGATAAAGGGAAAAATTACTAGATACATGGACCAGGGAGTTCAGACTATGAAATATAGCATCATATCTAATAACCATAAGGAAGTGTAGTGGCACTTCCTAGATTTGAGGTGTGGGGTCCACAATGACAGTATTGTACATTAAATGGGGAGGAGTGTAACAACACTAGATAAGTGATACTTAAAAATATAGATTTTACAACAAATGTTAATATGGTTCACCTTTATTTCACATAAAATACCTTATTAGAACATTATAATTATGCATGCTTATCCTCGAGTAGTATCATAATGGGTGACCACCTAGGTAGTTTTCCTAGGGTATATCTAAGTGAGGATAAAACATTGTTAGGTTTCCTCATCTCAAACTTCAATCTTTAAGGCATGTTATGATTGATGGGCCTATATTTATTTATATGGATTATATAATACCTATTCGACACATAATATCATGAATATATTAATACTCATGGTATTTTCTATTCCTTATTACTCTATTTCTCTAAAAATGTTTTATAATTTTATTAGTCTTAAGGTATTTTTATTTGAAATATTTTTTTAAATGTTTAAAACTCTTTCTTTTCCATGTCTATGTTTGTTAAATTTTCTTCAGGATGTTTTTATCTATACCTAAATGTTTTATAAATTTATTTTCTACTATAATTTACTTTCTTTAAAAATTATTAAAATGAATCTATTGAAACTTTTTCTATATTAATCATTTTGAATTTATTTACAAAAATGTAAAAGGAATATTTTTTTTACATATAAGTCATGAATAATTTTTCTCAACATTAAAACCATTTTAATAAATCAATATTCCTTTAAAATATTGAATTATTTTATAAAGATATTTTTATTCCCCTTGTTCTATAAACTATTATTTATTTCTAAAATATTAAAAAAAGAACAAAATATATCATTTTGTTTTTCAAGGAATATTTATAAATTTTTTAGAAAATTAAATATAAACCATTTAAAAATATATTAAGTTATTATTATGATAGACTATGGATATGTTCTAATAAATCCATAACCCTTCTTTCTATGGATGACTTATGATGATGATATTTGGAAATAGAAATGTAACTGATTTATTGTCTTTGGGTTAATAAATATATAAAGGAATGATGATTTATTTTATGATTTTTATATTGAAATTAAAGACCTATGAGTTTTTTTTTCATGTTATGGTTCTTGGGCATTATAGATGATGACAGGTGATCCCATGATATAACACTCTAATTCATTGGGTAATGATTAATTCTCAAGGGAAATGATTATTAAAATTAAATAATTATATGTTACTCCACTATATGTTAAACACGAGTGATTAGAGGTTATGAATATAATTTCCCTGGATACCTTCATGTTTTTTATATGCTTTATATTAGTTATATTAGATCTGAGTAATACATATTGATTTATCATGGATACATAATTGTCTCATATGACTCTTGAATTTTTGTAATTCCAATTCTTTATGGAATTAATCGTGATTTATGAATTTTTCTTTATTGGTTATGAATATATCATTCTATTAAATTCTATTATATTCTCATTCCCTTAATCTCATCTTGTACTGACTTATGATCTTCGATTTTTAATGCCTATGTTTAACCTTACGAAGCAGTTGACTTCACCCTTCTTATATTTTCATTTCCATTGGTTATGAAGAAGAAAAATACATATTTTATATCTATAAGGGTATAATTTGTGAAGAATTTTAATGGTATATATTTAAGTCTTCTTATGAAATAAGTTAATATGGGTATAATGAAAAAAATCTCATTTTTTGAGAAAGATATGGGTTTTTTATGAAATGGTTTTCCTAATTCTCTAAATATGTAAAACTAAAAATTCTTGGGTATATAAGTGGGTCAGAGTCTACCATCTCAAGGTCACTGGATTTTTTGGAATCCCCCAAGTATTTCCTTAAGCACAACATAAATGTATATTTCAATTTCAATCTCATGGGGGGGTTATCATTTGCAACCCTAGAGGCTCGATTATTATTTCCTTAAGTGGATCAAATGGAAATGGAAACTCCATCCTTGAAGAGGACAGTTCCATACTCAATGGGGTTGAGGTATCTCACACTAATAGTACTGTATTTTCCTTTATTGAAATATATTATTTCATCATCTAAAACACTCTACAAGAGAAGTGTAATTTCCCCGACCCAAGTTTCCCATAGTTGGTCATTTCTTTATTACATTGGTGCTAGATACAAGTGTTGACATCCAAAAGGATTGAATAGTTTAGTAGTATTGGTAAAATAGATACACACTGAAATCTATTTTACTTTTTAAAACATAAAATACAACATATAATTTTATTTGAGAACACTATTATTCTTTTTAGAATACCCCTGCATATCAATCATAATTCACTTCTTAGAACCCTAGTATAAGTAAACAAAAGGGTGTGCTCAAATTCTCATTAAGGTATTTCATATAGTAGAATCTATCAATGATCATATAAATATATCATGAGTATATTGGTATGAGAAAATGAGGTTAAATTTTGGAAAACCAATTCCTACATACCAAAGATCACAATATTGAGATGTGGCATAAAGCATGGTAGTTCATAAGACATGAATCATAAAGGAATAAAAGATCATGGTCCATGAAATCATAACATTGGTATAAGACATGTAATTGTGGAAAAAAACCTAAGAATATAAAACCTCATGTAAAATATTCCCACCAAGACATTTATTACATGTTAGTCTTGGACTAACTACCTGTGCATCTGGTTTAGTCTTGGGATAACCACCCATGCACACTCTTTTTTAGGATTGGGATAACCTCCCATGTAACATCTTTTTTCAAGATTTGGATAATCTTCTGTGTACCTTATTTTTCTAGCTTGGGACCACATCCCATGCACCCTATTCTTTGGGTTTGGTATAACCTCTCTTGTACCCTATTTTTTTGGATTGGGATAACCTCATTTATACCCCTCTAAGCTCATAGAACATTATTGTTTACCCAATGCAATGGAGGGAAATATAGGTCCCACCCATCACACAGTGAATATCATACAAAAGGGTTCTATAAAAAAATCATCATATCAAAACCCATGAAAAAAATGGGTTTCATAAACATATTATCATATCATCATAGCATGACCCATGGAAAAAGTAATGGGTTTCATACGCATTTCATCTTGGTATAACCCATGGAAGGGAAATGGGTTTTATAAACATCTTTCCATCATAAACATAAACAATTTAGAGAAAAAATTAAAATGGTATACTTGGATCATATCCTTAGAGAATCATAAGTAATATCATAGGATGTCATATTAGATAAAAAATGATTTTTAATGACCACTTAGAACATTTATTGAAAAAATAGCCTCCCCACTTTGAAAATCATGTAAAAATAAAAATTTATAAATAATTTTAAAAATAATTTTAATTCAAAACTACATTGGATTATTATAAATAAATATTAGAATCAACTACAGGTCATGATGGTGTAATATTCTATTTATGTCATTGAAGTAAAAACAAATATTCCTTTCACATTTTTGGTAAAATCTAAATAGGCCTTGTTAGGAAAACAACTTGAAGATTCGTTTTAAATTTTTTTAAAAAAATTAAAACAAGGGTAAAAATAAATTTAAAAAATCATATTGGAAAATTTATTTTTTTGAAAACTTTATTTGAAAACATGGATATGGAATAAAAAGGTTTTTCAACTTAAGAGATAAATAAAATTATTTTTCTTCAAAAAAATATTTTGGAATATTGAGTACATAAATTGTGAAAAATGAAGGGAAAACATGTATTATCATGAAATAACCATAAGAGAATAAAATAACTGAATTTATTAATAAATATATCATAATATTTAATCATTTAAAGTATAATGATAAACAATTCTGATAAACAATGATATTGTAACATCAAACCCTTACCACTTCGGTATATTTTGAATCATAAACCCAACAAAAGAGGGATCCTAAAATGTATATATAAATCCACATAAATTTCATGATATGAATTATAAAATACATTCATGGTTAGTATATACACCACAAAAAAGTAACAAGTGATGAATATAGCATGCATCTCATAGATATAAAAAGTGAGATAAAAATCCCTTACCGTAATTCTAGAATCCATTAGTATAAGTTAAAACACACTATATAATAAATATATGTTTATTATAAATATATTAATGAATAATATACATATTTATAATATCATATATGATCCCATTATATTATTTTAACACCCTTTTATTAATAATTCCTTTATAAAGTCTTCATTTGTGATTGTTAAATGTTTTATTTTTCATGAGAGTTTTGGTTAAATAGTTTTAGTAATTTTACTTTTACCATAGTTATAAAATATAAATAATTTTAATAATTTTATAAATATAATATATATTCTATATATACATATTTATATTCACCCATAAATGTTAGATATAGAAAAATTAAATTCATCGTTCATTGAGATGGTGGGTCGTACGTACGCATGAAGTTTTTTTTAATTTTAAATTGATGGAATGAAAGAAAAGTAAATAATTATTTAATTTTATATAGTCATTATTATTTAATATATATCACATATATTCATTAACATAATCCTTATTAACTTTCATGTAAATCATTAGTGATAACAAATCACATAGCTTCGTGAGGCGGTAGTCTTCCGTACACACGATCAATATTATAATATCTCCCAATGCATGGAAATTAAAAAACGTATAAGTGATATTATATTTAAAAAAGTATAATTATGTAAAAAATATCATTTATATACATTATATCCATCATAATACCCAACCACGAGAGGCGTTGATGGAAAACATGTCACATCGGTTCGTGAGGCGGTAGTTCGCCATACACATGAGCGTCGTTATCTTTTCCAATTTAAGGAAAGAGGAGATGGAGATAGGTAATTAAATTAACCTAAAAAATCTCAATATAATTAATATAATGAGTTTTTTAAATCATAATGGTTCAAAAATAATTTAAGGATGTAGAGGAAGAAAAAAATAAAAATGCTCATTGACGAATGCCACCTCTTCTTCGGGTAATCCTTTTGGGGTTTCACAAAAATATTTCCTGGGTTGGATTTATGATAAAAATAATTCTTATAAAATATGATTAGGTAATTAAGGAAGGTATTTTGTTAGTTATTTCTAGAAATAAATTATTTTTTAAGTGCTAATAAGAGAGGAGAGTGGGTGACCTTTTATAAGTTAAGGAGAGGACACACTAGGAATTTTTAAAAAGAAAAAGGTGTACCGCAGTTTTTCTCAAAAAAGAAACTTCATAATGGGTCTTTATTAAAAATCATAAGTTATATGATCAAAATATTGCAAAAAAATGTGCTTTGGTAAAGTTTATTGGTCATGTTTCCCTTATATTTTTAGTTTAACCCATGATAAACCAATTTTTACCTTAAACGTGGTAATTAATTTTCACTTCTATTACTATTAATAATGATAAAAAATTAAGTTTAATTCATTATAAAATATTATTTATTCTTATTCCAAATATGGTATCCATTTTTCCAAATTCTATTCATATCATTGGTGTAATTTAATTTAAAATTAAACTCACAGATGTGATGAAAAGGTGAATTCCCAAAGAGAAAATTTTCATAGGTATATAAAGTTTTAAGATCCCAATTCAATATGGAATTGATTTAAATAACATAAATTGGATTAATAAATATAAAATTTAACTAATTTAAATTTTAAATATATTTTAATACAATCTTTAAGCTTTTAAATGCTTCAAAAAAATGAAAATTCTTAATAAGAACTGGTATTTTTCATTATTCATCAAAAAAATTTACTTTTTAGAAATTATCCAAAATTCATGGTATGTTAATTTTTTAATTTATATTATTAAAATGAAGTTATTTTTCTCTAAATTATTTTCTAAAATTGGTAAAAATTAATTTTAAAATAAGTGCATAAAATGCGATAAAACTATTTTCTAGAAAAATGCTATTTTTAAGCATAAAATTTGATTTGTTCTTATCTTATACCAAGAAAAAACATAATATGAATGATGATTTTTTTAATTAATATATAATATATAAATTTCATTAAAACCATTCACCCAAAGTGATTTATTTAATTTGTTGTTATAAAATATTTTTGTGCGCATAAAAATAGCTTTGCAGAAAAAGATTTACTTTATTTTCAATTGGTGTTTATTTTCATTTATAATTAATTGAAAATCAAAGAATTAATTTTGCATATTTTTTTAAAAGCTATACTTTCATAATTTAGTTAATCATATTTATAACTTTCATCCCAATATCTAGAGGACAACTATCATATTAAATTATAATATATTATAAGTATGTTACATTTTGTTAAAACATGGTGTTACGTGTAACATAGGTTAAACTTGGTGTTCTGTGTAATAAAAGATAAAATTATTGTTCTGTTCAATTTAAGATAAATTCAATGTTGTTTGTAACACAATTTAAATGTAATTTCTTGTGTAGTGCATGCTTTTTATGAAATTTAATTTGTTGAAAAAATAATAATAATTCATTAAAACTCATGGTGTTACATTATACCCCCCTTGAAATTATTGTCAATAAAAAAAGGTTTAACATTTTAAAATTACTTTGTTAAATCCCACATCATTCAAAGTAATAATAAAATTTCACTTAAAAAAGAAAGGTTGTAAATATAAAAGTTACCTAAAGTAACACATAACTAGATTTCCATGTATGTAGGGCATTTATGGAAATTAAAATATGGAGATGGAGTAAAAAATAAATACCAAAGATTAATAGAGAGTGATAGAGTACACGACCTATATATATTTTAAGACCTCAAGACTATAAATATATGATGAGTGAAAAGACATTCGATTTATTGAAAATGAAGGTAAAAGTATAACTTTTTAATCTCAAGACACTCTTTCTATGGTTTAGGGATTCCATTACCACCTAGGATAATAACATAAGAAAATATAAAATATTTTACAAGTATAGTTTAATATTTTAATAAAATTTCATCACAGTCTCATTTTCTGCTCAAAATTATGAGTATTAAAGATGAATTTTCCATGTATGAAGCATTGAAATTTACTTTTAACAGATTATAAGATCCATAAAAGAATCAAAAGTCCTTCATAATATCTATATATTTTTACCCAAAAAAACTATTAACAGTAGTTATCCAATATCATCCAAATTTCAATTTAATCCATTCTATAAATATTTAACCTTATGTATCCTCCAAAATATTCTTACAAAAATTGAATCCTAAATATCGGAATGATCTGATCTCATATACATCCATGATCAACTTAATAATAATTTTAATCACACATAAATTACCATAATATATATATATATATAACTTAATAAATTCTAAATAGTCCATAATAAAACTATATAAACTTCCAAGAGATAATTCCCCTTTTATTCCTTAAATATGATCTTATCTTATCCAAAAATATTTTAATTGGAAATCAGGGTTCATCCTTGCATCGATAAATGGTCATAAGTTGATTCATAATATCAAATTTGATCTCCTTATTCCAAAATATATATGAAGATAGATAATAAATTATTATAATCAAATGGAATTTCACTAAATCATGCATAATAATATTTGTATAGAACTCATTCTTCTAAAATGCACATTGACATTTTCAACACTGGAGTGAAGGATAAGTGTTCCCTAATTTTCATGATTCACTTTAGTTATTGTGATTGTATAGGCTTTCCATTTTTCATTTCTCTTAAAAGGTTTTTACAACTCATCGTCCTTATTAGAACTTAGATCAGGGAATTGATTTTCATAATTCCCAAACTCTTTTAATTTGAAGCACTAGACTGTGGGTGGCACATTCTATTGATATCTCTCTATATTAATTTGTTTGACCAGACTCTTCACACCACTTCTATGAATTTTATTGATTTCTAGGCTTCCCACACTTTTAATACACTCTTTTCCCTTTATGGTATTCACCTGAGTGATTATTTCCATATTTCTAGCATATAGGTAACTGAAATTTCTTCCCACCATGTGATTTATTCAAGTTCTTATGAGACTCGATATTCCTTTTATTATTAAAACTATGGGTGTCGTGGGAATATAAAATTTCTATTTTTACCTTCAATTCACATTGAATAACTTATTCATATCTACTATAGTCTATTATATATAAATCCTTTTGAATATTTGGTTTTAATCCACCAATGAATCAATCAATTTTTCTCTCTGGACTAATAATTAAACCAAAATCATTTCTTGAAAGTCTTATAAAATTAGATTCATAGATCTCACTAGATTCACCATCATTCTATTTGAGCTTCAGAAATTCATTCTCCCTCATTGTATATAGAATATGAAGAATGCACTTTCTGAAGAATATCCTATCAAACTTATCCCATTTCATAGAGTCAATTTCTTTCTCTTGATTCATATTCTTAATAAGTCTCCACAATTGATCTGCTTATCCTTCCAAATAACAAATATATAGTACAACCTTTTCATGTTATAAGTACTAGATAATAGAAAATATTTTCACAATAGTGTCGATCCATAACTTATACATTAGTGTATTATAATATCCACTAAATTTAGGTTGATGTTTCCTCATGAAAGTCTCAATAGTATGTTATTACTTTCTTTGATCATTAAGATTATCAACATGATTAATTGATTGATAAAGTTTTTTGATCATCACAATGATATTTTTTTAGTTTATTTCCCATATATTTTGGTATTTCAAGTGTAAAATCATTTCATTTAACCTCACATTAATAATTAACATGATTCCTTATGGTTCCATCCATTTACTAAAACAAAAAGTCATAGTGTGATAAACACTAATCATAGTTGAAAACTATATAATTATGAAAAACATTTAAAAAATTTATAATTCATGAAAACGTCACTTCAATCTATGAAACCCTTGGTCTAACCTAGGTCATCCATGATCATCATCTATTCAAATCCTTCATAATAGTTTATAAGGAAAATATTGATTAATAAATAATATCCGCTTGGAGTATCAAACTAGGTGTGCAGTAAGACCCATTGTCCTGTACCAAGTGAAGCTTGAGTGAAGACTGACACACCCTTTTCAAAGTTAAGAACCCTAGGAACATCTATTCTAGAACCACTTCCACTCATAGTATCCAAACATGGATGTATTACTAGGAAAACTACATAATCTTTTCCTTGAAAGAACATTAGGATATTCTCTTAATCTTATCCTTAAGTTAAATATTAGGATTATGTTCTATAATATATGTTTCCCTAAATCTAGTTCCCAAGGTTTAAACTAAACATACTCTAATACCAACTATAAAGGCTCTAACCCTAGTCACCAAAATTTGGTGGTTTCATTTTCTATATTGGTTATAGATACAAGTGTTAACATCCCAAAGGACCTAATAATATAGTGGCCTTAGTAAACAAGATACACACACAAATAACTTTTACATTTAAAAACATAAATTAAAACATAGAATTTTCTTTTACAAAATCATTATTACCTTCAGTGTATCCCTACATATCAATCATAAATCACTTCTTGGCATCCTGGTGAAAGGAAAAAAATAAAGGGCGTTCTAAGATGTTCAGTAAGGGTATGCATACTATTGAAGGTATCAATGATCACATAAGATTATCATGAGTATAAGGATATTATAACATGATCTTAACATTTTAAAAACCGTACCCTATATATCAATGATCATAATCTTGGGTCATAGCATAAATCATAGTAGTTAATAAGACATAAATAAAAAGGAATAAAAGAACATGAGCCATGATAACATGACATTCAAATAAGACATATAATTGTGAAAAATACATAAGCATAGAAAACCTTATTTCAAGCCTACCAACCAATACCTTCATAACATGTTAGGAATATATTAACCACCCATGTACCTACTTCGGGCTTAGGCTAGAAAACAATGTACCCTCGTTTTTTAGGATTGGGATAACCTCCCATATACCTACCTTTTCAAGCTTGATATAACCTCCCATGTACCCTATTTTATGGGCTTGGAATAACCACATTTGTACCTATTTTTTAGGATTAGGATAACCTCTCGTGTACCCTATGAGGTCACATAACAATAATATTTACCCAATGAATTAGAGGGAGATATAGGTCATATCCATAAAATAAAAAAATAATACATATACATACTATAAAACACTCATCATATCATAAACCATGAAAATAAATGGGGTTCATAAACATTTTATCATATCCTCATTACATGACCCATGGAAAAAGGAACGAGTTTCATAAATATTTCATCATGGTATAACACATGGAAGAGAAATGGGTTTCATAAAAATATTACCATCGTAAACATAAAATATTTATATAAATAATAATAATTGTATACTTGGATCATATCCTCCGTAAAGAATTTGTAAAATCAAAATATTTAATCTTAGATGGAAAATTATTTTGAAAGATCACTTGGAAAATTTCTTTAGAAAAATAGTATTTCTACATTGAAAATCAATTAAAAATAAAAATTCCTAAAATATATTAAAAATAATTTTTTTTGAATATAACCTTGGATAATTTTAAAGTAATATTCAAAGAAATTATTGGTCATTAAGCTGAAATATTATGTTCATTCCTTATAAGTTAAAACAAATATTCCATTCAAATATTCAGAAAAATCCAAGCATACCTTGTTTGGAAAATTATTGAAAGATTCCTTTAAAAATATTTTTTTAAGTGTAAAAAAGGTTAAAATTTAATTTATAAAATCATATAATAGCATTAAAACATTTTTTTAATTCATTTTTAGAAAACATGGATATGAAAGAATAAGGGTTTTCAACTGAAGAGATAAATAAAACTAGTTTTCTTTAAAATCATTCTTTTGGGAAGTTGAGAACATAAAAAGAGGAAAATGAAGAGAAATAATTTATTTTCATTAAATAACTAGATTAAAATAAATATAATTATGTTATTTAGAAATGTATTATAATATTTTATCAATGAAAGCACAATCATAAACAGTCTCGATAAATAATGAAATTGTAACATGATACCCTTACCAATTTGGTAACTTCCGAATCGTAAACACAATTAAAGAAAGATCCTAAAAATTTATATGTAAAACCATATAATATTCATGATAATCTTAACAAAATAAATTAATGGGAATTATATACACCACATAAAATGAAAAGGTGGTGAATATGGTGTGTGTGTCACAAATATAAAAAGTGAGATGGGAATCCCTTTCCTTAATTCTAAAATTCATTCATACACATTAGAAATTACTGTATAATAAATATAGGTTTATTTTACATCAATTAATGAATCATATACATATTTATAATATCAAATATGATCCCCTTAAAGTGTTTCAACACCCTTTTATGAATAATTCCTTTATAAAATATCATTTTAGGTGTTAACAATTTTGTTTTAAATGAGATTTTAGTATGGTAGTTTAGGCCCTTTTACTTTTAACATAATTCCATAATATCAATAATTTCAATAATATTATAAATATAAAATATTTATTTATTATATAAATATTTGTAGTCATCCATAAAATTTAGAGATAGAAAAAGGAAATACACCGTTCATCTAGACGGTAGGTCATATGTAGACATGAATGTCGTTTTAATTTTTTGATGGATGGAATGGAAGAAAAGAAAATAATTATTTAATTATAAAGAATAATTATTATGTAAAATATATAAAATATAATAAGTAAAATAATCCTTATTACCTACAAATTAAAGTGTTAGTGATAACGAATCACATCACTTCACGAGGCGGTAGTCCACCGTACACACGATCGATGTTATCGTATCTCCCATGGAATAGAAATTTAAAAAGTTATATCTAATATTATATTTATAGAAGTATAATTATATTAAAAATATCATTTTTATACATTATATCCACCATAATACCCAACCATGAAAGGTGTTGATGGAAAATGTGCCACATCAGTTCGTGAGGTGGTAGTCCGCCTTTCAAACGAGCAACATTATCTTTTCACATTTGAGGGAAGAGAAGATGAGTATAGGTCATTAATATAAAATAAAAACATATTAATAAAATTAATACAATTATTTTAATATATCATTATGGTTTAATAAGAATTTAAGGAGGTGGAGGATGAAATAAAATAAAAACGCTCGTTGAAGAACATTACCTCTTCTTGGGGTAACCTCCTTGTGTTTGCTCCAAATTCATTCCCAGGTCAGATTTATGATAAAAATAAGTCTTATAGGATGTTATGAGGGAATTATGGAATTTATTTGGGTAGTAATTTACTAAACCAAAATCTTTTGGATGTGTTAATAGGATAGGGGAGTGGGTGGCCTTTTATAGGTGGGGGAGAGGACATACTTAAATTTTTTGAAAAAAAAGTGTACTCATTTTTTTCTCATGTAAAATGGCTCCAAAATGGGTCTTTATAGAACCTTAGATTTTATAAGTTTTAAATATGGCCATAAAATGCGTCTTGGAAAATTTTCTAAGTAATTTTACCCCTTTTCTTTTTAGTTTAAACCCTTGATAAAACAATTTTTACCTTAACCATAGTAATTAATTTTTACTACTTTTACTTTTCATAATAGTAAAAAAATAATTTTACCTTATTAGAAAATAGAAATTTTCATTATTCAAAATATGAGATAAATTTTTTCAAAATTAAATTCACCAAAGTGGTATAATTTATTTTAAAATTTAACCCACAAACCCGAAGAAAAAGTCATTTTCCAAAGAGAAAACTTTCATAAGTATAACAAGTTTTAGTATCTCAATTTAGTATCAAATTGATTCCAATAAAATAAAATTTTATAATAAATATTTAAT
Organism: Viscum album; assembly: GCA_963277665.1. NCBI lineage: Eukaryota > Viridiplantae > Streptophyta > Magnoliopsida > Santalales > Viscaceae > Viscum > Viscum album. Next base: position 1,991,633,668 of record OY728141.1, read on the forward strand.
TTAACTAATTTTATTTTAAAAATAATTTTATATTAATTTTTAGGTTTTTAAATGCTTTAAAAGGAATGTAAATTCTTAATAAAATTAGTATTTTTCATTATTCATTGAAAATTTTACCTTTTTAAAAACTTATAAAAAATTAACCATAAGATAATGTTTACATTTAGATCAAAAAATTTATGTTAATTTTCTAAAATTCATTTTATATGTGTTAAAAATTAATTTTAAAATAAGTGAGAAAAATGTACCAAAACTATTTTTTTGAAAAACACATTTTTTGAGCGTAAAATTGGATTTGTTCCTATCTTATACCAAGAAAACACATAAGTTGAATGTTAAAATATTTTATTGAATATATAATATATAAATATTATTATAATAATTCACAAAAATTGATATATTTAATTTATTTAAATAAAATGCATTTGCACACATAAAAAAATTATTTTAGAAAATGATTTCCTTTATATTAAATTAATCTTTATTTTTATTTATAATTTATTGATAATCAAAGAATTAATTTTAGATATTTTTTTAAACCATATAATTTCATAATTTGGTTAATCATATTCATACCTGCCATCCCAACATCTATATGAAAACTTTCACATTAATAAATAATGTTTTAATAGTATGTATCATTTCATTAAAACTCGGTGTTGTGTGTAATAGAGGATAAACTTGGTATTTCATGTAACGCAAGATAAAATCCATGTTGTGTGTAACAAAATTTAAATTTAGTTTTGTTTATAATGAAATCTATTAATGAAATTTAATCTGTTGAAAAAGAATAATAATTAATAAAAAATAATATTTTTATAATAATATAACCATCTTGTGGTCTATTTCATATCAAGTTCATATATGTATGATTCTCAAAGAAAATTGAGAAAAATTTATGCACATGTGGTTTTAAGGGAACAAATTTTTATAATTTCATTCTTCATTGACCACTCAGGATGATCCTTTCTATACTAGCATGGTCACCCTTCCCCTTGAGTGTGTTGATATTATTAGAGAATATGAACTTGAGATACATTTACTTATAAACCCTTGATCCCATAGGATCTATTGTTTTTTTAAAAAATATTATTAAATTTTGATGGAAATTTCTATTAGGTAATTTTAAATTTGGTTAGCTTATATTGGTATCAAAGCTCATATGTGAAGTGTATGTTTTCACTATTGGTTATAGGTGTACAAGTTATGGGAATTATGGTTGGTTTTAAAGAAAGGGTTTAGATAACAATAGAGGTTATCAAGTTATAAAATGAGGATTATATATGAGTTTTAGGTACCATTATGGGTTAATAATTTTATGGTTGGCGATAATTTTTAATGCATAAATACCATTTTGAGGTTTCATGTGATGAGATTTTAAGAGGAATATCGATATTTTTTGAGGAATTTATTAGGTTTTAAGAGGAATACATGACTGAAGTATATATAAACCTTAGTTTTGTCACAATTTTTACAATAAAGGTTATTTGGGAATAGTGTTATTATATTTTCAACAAATATTAGAAGGTAAAGATAACATTTGGGGTTATTGTGATGTACCGACCTGGGGAACCACAAAACTGGCACCTGTACCAATCTTTCACATACCTGAAGTGCAATACTGATCACCACATGATGGGGAATAGAACCCAAGAATAAAAAAACAACATAAGGAATGATTTCACCAAACTTTTAAAGAGATTCATGGAATATATACACAATATAAAGAAAACTAGATATATTATGTGCTATAAACAAAGGAAAATAATGACAGTGATATAATTTAAAAAATGATAAACCAAACTCCAAGGTGAAATTCCCACAACAAACAAGAATAAAAAAAATAATAACCACTACACCACATGATATTTGGGGAAACACCCACCATCTCACCACTATATACCCATACCCAACTGATATAAACCTCGGTGACTGATTATGGAACCTTTCCATTTCCTATATCAAAGGAAAAAATGGTTTATATGCTACTAAAGGGGTCTGAAAGGAGTGAGATTAACTATCCCACTAGGATCCCAACCTAGTGTTTTATATCGAGTATATGTACAAAAGTCACAATATTCTCAATTTAAAGAACATGATAAGTAGTAAAACATTTTACATCAAAATCATCATAAAACATTTCCCATTCTTCCATATTTCTAAATTAATCTAGGTAATATAGTTTCAATGTACATAAACATTTGTCAAGAAGGTATATTTAATCTAAAGTATTATAAATCCATTCACAATTGTAAACATAATCCAAGTATAAATCATAGTCAAGCTAGATATGAAAATCGTACATCAATATAAATTTTTCACACTAAAATTCCCAAGGACCCATGAATAAAGATCCAATAAACAAAGGAACACCCTAGAAATTGAACCCTCTTACCATGTTAATCAAGTCTTAGAGTAAAATGCATCTCAATAAAGGAATATAAGAACAACCTAGACAATGAACTCCCATGCAATATAATAGATGAGGCCTAATAATACATCTTACACATAAGTAACCAAGACTCTCATGTGTTGTATTTCAAATAATTTCAAAGGGATTACACATTTAACTGTATAATTTAAAAAACCTTTTTATTTCAATCAAAACGTGCATTACAAACCAATTTCTGTAATCCATTTTATAGTGATTTTAAAATACCATTCTTTTACTAAAATAAGGGAAACATATTTTTTCAAAAACCAATTTACACACTCAAATAAACTTACATAATATCATTCTAATCATTTATGAAACAAATTATAAAATAAAGATAAATTATAGTTCATATAACACATACTAATGATGGAACCACCCAACTCAAAATTTGTGGAACACTCAAAATGATAAGATCCAAACAAATAAGAATGAATATAGAAGGAAGAATTATGTACTTATAATGATTATCACATCTTGGAATTAAATCACATAAGAAACAGGGGATGGAGGAGAGGTAATGTCACACATAGCTCAAGAACAACACATGCTGCCCAAAAACCAATGCAAGGGTTGTCATCTAGAAGTTAAGAACATCACAAATATTAAAGGTATCAAACAAGAATCATCACATAAATAAAAACCAAAACTACTTCCATCACCAAGATAAATGATAAAGTAGAAAGGTCACTTATCGAGAGAGAAACAGTGCATCCAAGCCAAAGATCAAGGATCCAAATGATGTAATCCGGAGGGGATGGGTCACCTAAAATCACCTAAGTGATTCTTAGTGTTTTAGAGAAGATCCTATATTTGTAATGAATTTGTATTCACGCTTGATGTTCATAAAATGTCACTGAATGTGAATAATTCATGTCATGAATCACTAATTCATGGAGTGAGGTATCCTAGTTTCATGAATTATTAAAAAAAGAGTTACCTCAGGTTAAAATAAATCATGATCCAAAAATTCATGGTGTGAACCTAAATTATGGAATGTAATTTTTTTAGGCTATAAATCGATTTCATGGCTTCCACCCAGAAAAGATTCTCCTCATGAATCCAGTTTATGATGTGAAATGGTTGAACAAGAAGTGACCAGGTCTGTAACCTATAGAAAACCCCCAAAAATCCACAAATGACCTATAAATCAAGGAAATAACCTATTGAAAAAAAATAACATACCTTTCACAAGGATGTTACATACTCCCATCATCAAAATTTCTATCCATAGAAATTTATGTGGAAGAATGTTTCTTCAGAAAGCAGTGATGCCACTTCTCATACACTAATGATTCGTACTCCCATGTCTTGTGAAAATAAAATATTTATAACTATAAATTCTATATCAAATCATAATAAAAATTCATCGAGCCTAAGTGAATGGCCTGTGATGAATTATGAAAATCATGTAATAATGAAATCCTCAAAAAATGAGGGGATGAAAAAGTGATCCATGAAGTGGAGATTACAATAATAAGTTAGAGACTAACTAGAAATAGTCTCCCCACTATATAGGGTTTCCCTAAAACATATGAATCATCATACTACTAATCCTTTAGAAGAGGCTCTATGAGGGATTATGATAACTGAATTCTATTTAGAAACATAATTTAATCAACCTTCTTATGGGACAAGAAGCAAAAAAAATTAAGAGACCCATAAGATTCCATTACTCCTTCAATTATAAAACAAACTATAGTGAAAATTTCCTACTTAGAGAATTAGAAACGAAATTCCCCTTTCTCAAGGTGTATGTAATAATGAATTCAAATATATAGGGGTATTACACCCACCAAATCTTGGAAATATTAGACTCTTAAACACTGAGATGATGATACACTGACCGAATATTAATTTTTGATAACTGTTTTCCCCTATTTAACGAATCAAACAAATCTTACACATGGGGAAAAAGTTATATGTGCTTAATAGTAACCCGTTTTACCTTTTGGTAGTCCACACACAAACAAAGTGAACCATCTGTCTTCTTAGAAATGGGAAAGAGGGGGTGGGAAGTCAATGGTAAAACACTATAGGGAAACAAAATTTTTTATCAGATCATTTAATTGGACCTTGAACTCTTTCAAATCTACTATTGACATACGATAATAATGCGTTGATATTTATTTCTTACCCATGACTAGTTCAATCATAAACTCTACCTCCCTTACTAGAGGAAGACTAAATAAGTCATATATGAAGATATTAAGGAAATCCTGGACAACCATGGTGAAATAACTAGAGGAATTAATATTATCATGATCAACTGCAAAAATATACAACAAACTCTTATGTTATAAGTGGGAATGTATTGCATGAACATACATCAGGTCCCACTCTCCCTGAAACACCTGAGAGATCCCGTCGACATTAAGGAATTAAACACACCCAAGGTAACAATAAATCATATAATTATGAGAAACAATTCCATCCATCCCTGATGATAACTTTGAATATATCCATATTTATACCTAAAAAAATACTAGACTAACTCTACATGAGCTATCATTAGATAACACAATGTGCATCAAAAACCTTTTTATATACTATTTTTAAGAGGTGTTGTCAACCCCATAAAAAATGATATAATATCCATTGGAAGTTTAAGCATATTAATGAAACATATAGATAAAAATGATTGAGAGGAACCAATATCAAATAAATTAGTAGCTATAAAAGATGAAAAAATAGTACCTCTTACCATCAATAGTCCCACATCAACCTCTACTATAAACTAATCCATTATATAAAGGTGCATCACTCCTGAGGCATACAGCTAAAGCCCTTTATAATTTGAATCATTTTTTTTCACTACAGTGGCCTTTAGATCTAAATATCCTTAACCACAGTAAGGAATATACTTAGAATGGAAGAATAGTTGTAAATGGAATCGGAAGTCACAAGAATTATATATAATCCCAGGTGTAGGAAAAGTATGTTTTCCCCAAAATATGAATTCAGGGGAACAATAATGGCCATTTATAATAGAGTATAGGGTCCCCAATATCTAGTAACACCCCCACCACCCATGGGAAGATCATTCCACTTCCACTTGTTCCCTTTAATTCCATTGTAACTTCATCTAAGAGGATGAAAATTTCTAGAAAAGAAAATATTTTTATCATAAAAATTTCCACCATCACCACCTTGTTAAGTTTCTCCGAGTGTATGGAAGGATTAATTATATATAACTATTTTTGAATATATTTTTTAAAAAATTATGTGTATTTTTTCCCTCAATCGATCATTCATTAGAACCTCTGGAGAAAAAACAACCAACTTTGAAAAATAATTATTTTATTCCAACACTAAGTTCTCTCTTTAATGTGATGATATGAACTCTATATACTTCACTATAAATAGAGACTTTGTATAGAAATGATGAATTAATGGGGTCTTGAAACCCTTCTAATCCAAACCAACATTTTGATTCTCCTATTCCATGGATTCCCACCACCACTTACTAGGATCCTCAAGACTAAACATCAGGATATTCACCCTGATAAAATTAGTTGTATCCAATAAGTTGAATACCTAATAAATTTTATAGAGATATTCCTCATTTTTTAGGTTCATTAATACCTCAAATTATGGAGGATTCTTATAGAATATCTCTTATGATTGGTACCCATCTCCTTCTTCTTCGGTCTATGACTCAAAAATAGTGTTTCGAACACATGGTATGTTTTAATCTAAAGGTGGATTCAATTGAGGAGCATCTCTCACTGCACCCTCCTATGGATCCTAAAGAATAATTCATGGAGGCATATTAATACACATAGAAAATGGATGAGAATGATTATAATATAATAAAATCAAATTTCAAACTACATAAATAGAAGAAAAACTAAGATCTAGATAAAAAATACAAACCTATGAGGTTCTGATAAACTTCTTCTATTCTATTTCTCCTATGAGGTTTTGATAAATTTTATTCATAAATGGTTTCCTGTTCTGATTATTCTTCTAAATAATCATCATTTTGAGATCTGTGAATATTTTTAAGACTTCCACTATTTCTGTATTTGACTGTATCCCTAGTACACTTCCACTTCATTCTTCATTCAAACATATCAAAATATGAGCTCCTCAAGGTACTTATGGTTTTATCCTAAATGATCCTGACATTATTTATTTCCAAAACCATTCTAAGAATATTATTATAAATATTTTAGGCTTTAATCTTCATTGAATGTCCAAGTAATATTCCCTCATCTATAAAATCACCATACTTTCCTTCATTTCTTTCTTGGTTTCAGATGAAACATTTACTTCCAAAAACATTAAAATATTATATAGAGTGATTAATTTTATTCCATATCTTATATTATGTCTTTTCTCTCTCCTATAAAAATCCTTGTTCGATATTGAGTGTACACCACCACTTGAATAGCCTCTTTCCAGTAATGATGACAAACATGACTCTCAATCAGCACAGTTCTAGCCATATTATTCACCTGTCAATTTCTAAATTAAATAACCCCATTTTTGTGGGGTTCTCACTGAATACACCTCATTATTTATTCCAAGTTTTTAAATGTATTTTTAAAATTCAATGGATATGTATTCTACTCCATTTTCATATCATAGAATCTTGATTGTGTGTCCAATTTCATTATCATCTCTTTGACAATAACTCTTCATGAAATCAAGCACTTTTTGTTTCTTCTATGTACAAATCAGACAAGAAATTAAACTATAATAATAAATAAAAAACAATTAAGTATCACTCTATATATGTTCCAAAAAAATTTTCTAGACCACAAATGTATGTATGGATGAGATCAAGAAAACTTTATTCCCTTTTATTCTTTAGCTGATATGAACTCTAAACTATCTTTCTCCACATGTAGGAATCACATTTATTTTATTGATAATTATTTATATTGGAAATTTAAACAATAATTTTTATCTTTTATATATATTCCATGCTCTTTTGATTAATGTGACCCAACTCTGGTACCACAAGTTGTTTTCCTCTTCAATTGTTAACAAACAAGTGTTTTCTTTACTATATACCTAGTATAAATTTTCATTTTTCCTATATCCTTTCATGAGAGAATTTCCTATAATTCCTTTAATACTGAAAACCCTCTAATTAAATGTTACTATTAGTCCTGAGTTTCAGATTTTACTCACACTCAACAGATTGTGTCCCAAATCATCCATGTAGAGAACTTTTTTTTATTAGATGATCATTTTATAATTTTATATTTCAACTCCCTTTGATTTTAAAGGAATAATAATTTTCAAATATTACTATTACATAAACCATTTTATTAACATTTTTCAACAATTTTTATTTCCAATCATGTGGGATAGGCATCCACTATCAAGAATCCAAGTGTTACTATTATTTGTAGCATTGAGAGGGAAATATTCCAAGTTGGATTTCTCAATATTCTTCTTTTCCTTCTATGAGATAACTGATATAGTGGTTAAAAAAGATGTCCTATAAAATATCTTTTCAAAATTCATGGCTTCATCATACTCATATTCTTATTTCATAGGAGAATGGATATTTTAAAGAGTAACTCTATTTGATTGATGGGTATTGACTTGTCTCTATGTTCTATCGGTATTGCTCCTTCATTTCCCCTGCCATCAATGAATATCCTTATGGCCATATTTAGAACAGTGAGAAAAATATCCATAGAAACTATATCTTCTATATGATTAAGGATATAGTCTCATTCTCCCTTCATGACTTCTAGGAACTTTCTTATTCAGGTAACTCCTTGCCTCTTAATAGTAAGACTTGGTATGGCCTAGAAAACCACAAAATTAACATTTCATAAGGGGAAATATCTTATCTATTCCATTTCTCCACATTTACCATTATTTTTTAAATGTATTTTAATAGTGATACTCTTTAGATATTGGAGGATTATTTTCATCTCTCTTTTCTATTTGGTTTGAATCTTTCTTCGTTAGGATATCAGGTGCCATTATGATAAGTGAAACTTTTTGTTTCCCTTTAATTTGGTTTATACAATTTCTAGACTTTGACATTTATAAATCACAAACAATTATAGTTTTTCATATAAATGTGGATATCTAATAATTAAAGACCTTCTATGTTCCTTTAGAACCATGTTTAGCACTTTCTAATAGCTCAGAATTTGAAAATATTCCAAACTGTAATTCATTCTTTATTTCCCTTGATTTTGATTCAATTTAAAATTTATTCCTTAAATTAATTTTTTTCTTCAAGTCGCTCAAATATATTAGCCTTTTCATCTAGTCTCAATTTAAGGCCCCAAATCCATATTTTTTCTATTTTATAAAATTTAATTTATAGTTAAGTATGAACCCAACAGATACCTGAAATAAAAAACTATTCCACAAAACAAGTGTCAAGTGTTCAAAATTAAAAATTCCATCTGGAAAATTTGAAATTCACACAGATTCATACAACTTCACCATGAGGACTACACTGGTTTCAACATTATACATGTCAACTGAGGTCACATCTCCTGACAAAAATAATTACACGCTATAGTGATCGCCTGAAGAAATCCACCACCACCACCACCATTCCCAATAACCTCATAACAACAAGCTACATCCATTAAAAACATCCAAGACACATACTAGATGAAAAATACAATAAATAAAACCTCAAAAACCACTAAAAACTTCCATCATCACCAAGGTATAAACAAACAATCTATGAAAGATAACAATAATCAAACCAAGAACCAAAGACTTCATGGATTAAACACTCTAGAAAAACTTTGGACTATCATGAACAACAGTTCATAAAACTAATAACCATAGAAACCATAACGAACATGGAAACTAGAACCACCATCATCATTGAGGATGAGGCGCCTTGAACCTCAATATTTGAACTAACATGAACATCTGGAAGGAAGCGCCATCAGAAATCAAAAGAAACCCGATGAGGTCCATGCCACCTGGTATGCTATCGACTGCATTTTCAACTTAACTAAGTGAACCTATAATCCTATGAAGCACCACATGCATAAAATAAATTCAATAATAACCAGATTATATACAAACTATAACCCCTAACATTGGATCACAGTCTAATCCTCCTAGGACACTGATGATGCCTCAACCAGCACCTCCCAACCAACTCGAAAACGAGTGCTCTTAACCAGGAGAGTAAGAACATAAAATAATAAGGTAAGATTAGAGGAAGAGAGACCAATGGATTCAATAGGGAGAAGAAACCACATAAAAAACATGATCTCCAGCATACTAGGACCCGAAACACCTCATCAATAGAAACCCTCCTGAGAAGAACACTAGCCAAAAGGGATAATAGAAAAAATAAAATAATGAAATCCCACCATAGTGAGAGAACCCTAGAATAAATGTGAGATGAGAAAAATATAGGCCATAAATAAGGGAAGACATTATGGGTAGAAGTATAGGGTAAGTGATGCTAGATCAGAATCAAACATGCATCTGAGCTTTCAAGAGTTATTAAATTTTCTTATGCCTCTCCTTTGGATTAATCAATTTATGCTTCAAGACGATCCACATACTCTGGTGTCTATTTAAATAAATCTCTTATCTTTCCATTTTTATTTGTTTAAATTTCAATATTATAAAGATAACCCTAAAGTTACACCTTGAGATCAAAAACACCAATTGAATAATTATATTTATCTTTTATAGGTTTTACCTTTTCAACTATAGCCATCATGGGCACTTCGTGATCAGTTTTAAACTCTAGTTCTTCATCCTCCAAAAATTCATTATCATCTTTTTCCTCTTTATAGAAAAATATCTTTCTCTATAATTTATTTCTTAATTTGAAGTCTCCCTTTTGAGGGTAACTTTTATAAGGATTTTTCATGATTCCTAATTCACTTTCTACATCATCAAATTTCCTTGAGCACTAAGCAGAAATGTGCCTTAATTTCCCAAATCGAAAACAATCCAAAGGAAGCTTGCCTTTAAATCTCAATTTTCATCCCTTGAATTTATTAGAAAAAAAGAGATAGAATTTCATCATCTCCATAAATAATAGATATATAAATCTTAAGTTTTCCAATGTATATGAATGTCATTTTCTTACTTACTCAAGTTGTTTCGTCTTATGATTTGGTTATCATTTCATAAGACACTAGGCTGCTTAACAGATCATCAACAGAAAGCTTATACAAATATACTTCCTTAAGATCTAACACTTTTGGATTATACAGAGGTAAAATCCTTTGTAGTATTTTCTTAAAAATTTCAATATCCCTAATTTCTTCCCCAAGTCCTTGAATAGGTCTAAAAAATTCCGTTATGTGATTAAAGAAACTATATGCATTTTCAACTGGATGCATTTTCATATCATCAAAATGATTGTACAAGATTTCAAATTTGACCTATTTTACTTTATTATCGCCTTAAAATATATTTTCAAGTTTCTCCCACATGTAATTGGATATATTACAACTCATTGCCTTCAAATAGATTTGTATTTTGAGATTTGGCATCTACATCAAGAATTTCTCTATTTGTTTCAGTCATAGAAAGAAATTTCACAACAGTGATGTAAATCCCCTGAGTTATGGCATAAATAAATTCCATCCTAATGAATCGAAAATGAGATCTCATCCTATTCATAAAAAACTGGAAGTTTCTTCCATCAAATATGGGATCTCCACTAACATTCACTAAATTTTCCACTAAAACCAAAAAGGACATATTTTACACCTATAACTTGAATCTAGGCTGGGATGCCACTTATAGTACCCTAAAATACTCTAAGAGGAGATGGGTTAATTAGGTTGTCAAAATTTTATTTTAAATATATGAATCTTGTTCCCATGTAAGAAGGAACTTGTAAAAACTTTCTGATGGAATCATGTGGTTACTAAACACTCATATACCAAAAGACAACACAATAGTTTTACTTGGTTAACTAGTATGGGATACTCCAATGATCATATGTCTATAGTGTGTCAGTCGTACCTAAATACACTAAGATTCACTAGTTTTTATAGAGTACACAATATCAGACACAATCACTCTGTGCCAGACACACTACTTATACATGAATTTTAGGGTTAGCACACAGCCTCCCTCAGATTAGTTCCATCAAATCCACCTAGCTCACTACCTTAGGTGAATTTAAACTTACTTTAATGGCTTGTAGTTTTCTTTAGTAGATTGTAAATTTATCCCTAATAATCATGATACTCTTCTCGCACCGTAGTCATGATATGATGCACTTGAAAGCATTGTTCACTTAAACCAGATTCTCAACACTACTATTTGGGAATCTCCCAACATTTGTGAAACCCCCTTTATGTTTCAAAGATACACTATCATTTTCAAACCCATACACTTTCATGAAGATACAATCATTATTGAATCTCCTAGCCTTATTGGAACTCCCAACCTTCACGGAACTCTATGTCTTCACAAAACTCATGGTCTTCCCAAAACACCCTTTTTTGAAAAGCCTTAGAATTAGATAAATCTTAACAAGACCTTTAAAGATTCTTATGATCACAAAGAGATCCTGATTCGTGAATCTCCTAGCCTTCATGAATTTAGATAAATTCACACTTTTATCAAATTATATCCATGATCAAATTATGTGTGTGCTATCCTATTTATATACTTTTCCTTTCACAAAGCTTTAGAGATCATGATTTCCTTTTTGTGAACCTCTTCATTAATATTGTAAATCTCCTAGTATTCATGAAGCTCCATTGAAATTTTACCCACTTGCAAAGTTTCTCATAGTCACATAGATTTACTATCACCCTATGTCGCATTTGCGAACCTTTAAACCTTCACGATGTTAGTTTCCTTCATAAAGCTCCATAACTTCATGAAACCCCAATATTCCCAAACTACACACATTTACCATATTTTTGAAGATTCATTATTGGAAATCCATGTTTCGTGAAGCTTACCCTTTCTCTAGATTTTGAGACCCAATTTTTTTCAAATATAGGGAAATTATTCCATCGTAAACACTGAATTTACCTTGAAAATTTATTATTTAACCCCGTTTGTATTGAAAAAAAACACAAAATACACTCTATTGTAGTTTTAAAAATCCTTGGTTCCAATAAACTATACATCTACAGCATCAGTGGGTGACTGAGTTAATGATAGTTTAACATGTTGTCCAAGAGGTATGCTAACAAGTTTGAGAGATTCAAATGGGTATCTTTTAAGAGAAATTTCAGAATATAATCATGTTTTGAGAGTCATATAAATTTATTTGGTCTATACCTAATTATTTATAAACCTAGAATTTTATTTACTACACCCAAGTCCCTCATTTAAAACATTACATTGAATTGGGATTTAACAACAGTAATAAGCTTCATATTCCTACAAATAATAAGTATGTCGTAAACATACAACAACAGGTAAAGCATGTTATTTTTAATTGACTTGAAATAAATATAAGAATCATATTGGATCTTGGTGAAATGGTTATCAATCATAAAGAATCAAATTTTCTATTCCTCCTCCTTATGGCATGTTTTAAACTATATAATGATTTATTCAAAAGGAAAACTTTGTTATATTTGAATTATTTAGAGTAACCATCATGAGGATTCATGTATAATTTCTCACTATGGTAACCATAAAGGAAAGAAGTTTTTAAATATAATTTCTCAATTAGAAGTTCATTATAGGGAGATAAAGAAAACAAAAAAACCTATAAAATTATTTTTAACAACTGGTGAAAAAATATCAGAATGGTTTATTCCTTCTCTTTCAAAGAATCCCTTATAAACTAATATCTCTTTAAATTTGATTTTATTCTCGCAATATTATCCTAATTTATTTTATAAATCCACTTACATCCAATCACTTTAGAATTGGGATTTTTATCAATGATCGAACAAGTGTGATTTTGATTCAAGGAGTGTATTTCTTTATTAATAGTAGAGAAACACTATTTTGAATTTTTTCATTATACGATTTCTTATAGTTCTGAGGTTCATCACCAATAAGATCTTGGGAAATATTAAAGTAAAATGATTCCATGTAATATTGAGTAAAGAAATAAGGAGTTCTAGTGACCCTCCTAACTTTATCTTGAGTTAACTGATAATCAGTATTATTGTTAGGAGGTTTGGTATTTGAATATGAATGTGAACTGGTGATTAATTCAGATTGATTCATAGGGTGAGGATCAAGTGGAGGAGGTTGGATAATAGCCTCAAACTAAGATGATGTCTCAGTTTAATAGCATCATCAATGGCTGGATCATTACTTTAAGGTGTGATAGATTTGGATTTAGGAGAACAAGACTCGTGGAACACCACATCTCTACTAATTATGAAATATTGGTAACCAGGTTTATTAACCCATAACTTATAACCATTGACACCCTTAGTATATCCCAAAAATATACATTTAAGAGCTTAAGGATTGAGATTATCATTATTCACATGAGCATAACTAATGTATTTAAAGACACTTAAATGATTATAAGAGTTTGATTTGTTATTCCAATGTTCTTTTAGGTTTTTAAAGTGATTGGTAGAGGTTAGGAACCTATTTATGATGTACACTATCACAGTGGAATCCTCTTCCCATAAATATTTAGGGACACCTCAGCATCCAAGAATTATTTAGACTATTTAGAATTGTTTTATTCATTCCTTTAATAAGACCATTCTATTTCAGGGTCTCCCTAATAGTCTAGTGTCTTGAAATCCCATCAGATTGACAGAATTTTTTAAATTCATTAGAGATGTATTATAATCTATTTTTTGTTCTCATTATTTTAATATTATTTCAAACTTGATTAACTTCTAGGTTTTTCTATATTTTAAAGGTTTTAAAACATAATATTTAGTTTTCATTATGTAAATCCAAACATTTCAATAGAATTAATCTATAAAGGAAAAAAATAGGACTCTCCTCCAAGGGAGGTAGTCCTATCTAGTCCCCACAAATCATTATATATAAATTCTATGAGGAGGAAGCTATAAATTTACACATATTAATGGTGTCTCCCTTGGCCTTAACCATTACACAATTCTCACAAACGGGGGGAATTCTTGTTGTATTGTTAGCCAAAATCCCTTGTTTTTTATGTTCTTCTAGACCCTTGGAACTTACATGCCCTAATATCATATTCCATAATATGGTATTATTAGTATTAGTGGTATACAAACTACCCAAAAACCTTGAATGATTATTATCATTCATGAAATACATCCCATTAATGAGTGAACCCTTTATTATAGTTATAGAGCCTTTGAAGTACTTTAAGACACTTGATTCAAACTTAAAGGTATAGCCCTTTCGATCCATAATTCATAAGTAAATTAGGTTTCTATGGAGGTTGGGAACCCAACTAACATATAAGAAATTTAGGATGGTGTTTTAATCAAGTTATATTAAAATAAAACCTCTTACATTAACTTGACACCTCTTATTATTTCCTAAAACCACATATCCCTCTACTTTATCCATCAAATCTAAGAATGACTCCCCAAAGTGACAGATATGGAATGAGCATCCAAAGTCTATGACCCACTCATGGGTGAGTTCATTTATGGAAATATTCAAAACTTTGGGGGTAAAATATCCTGTGTACACTATAAGGGACTGGTTAGTGGGTTGTCTAGTCTCAAGGTCTTGTTTAATCTTTTGACACTCAGGTTTAGTGTTCCCAAGCCTATCATAGTGGAATAAAACAATCCTTACTTCCCAATAATTAGAATTAAAATTGGTTTTCTTATTTTTCTTTCCTTTATCCTTATTATACACTTTCTTATTACCCCTAGATTTTGGTCTACCTCTTAAAAAAGACTCTCTTACCCACCTGTTACTCTAGGTTTTGAACGAAAATATTTAGAGAGGTGGGAAGACATAACCTCTTCTAGTGTTAAAGAGTCACGTTCATACATCATTATTTCTACTAATATGTTATAGGAATTGTAAAAAGAAATTAAATCAATAATATATTTATCTTCATCCTCAAAAGTCACATTTATGTTAGCTAAATCAAAAATGGCTTTGTTAAATTCATTTAAATGGGCTTTAATTAAAATATCAGGTTTTATTTTAAATGTAAACATGAAATGTTTTTTATAAATACAACTATAAGGGAAGCTATAAAATATAATTTCTATAACTAAATCCATATACCAGTAGAAGTAGTTTTATATGAAACTTATCTAAGAACTTTAGTACCCAAAGAAAGAAGGATAGAACTGTTGTCTTTAAAAACAAAATCAAAGGATACATCTTGATAAATAGTGGGGGTATATATAGTTTCAAACATAGTTACAATAGGTTTATTATGAAAAAAATGGAATAAATTAATCCTTACTAAATTATCAAGGATATCATCTTAATACACCATAGATTGATGTAATTTTCACCATCATTTTTTTCTTATTTTCAACCTATTTATAGAAATTTTTCTGAAAGATTATATACTGAGTTTCTACAGACAACAACAAATGTACGCCCCCAAGAACTAACCAATATAAATGGTATGCATGATTATTCAATTAGGTTTCATAATTTTAAAAAAAAATTAGGTTATAGTGACTTCTGTTATATACATAAGAGGTAAAGGGAAAATTATCATGAGTTTGATAGGTAGAAATTAAAAGAAAAAGAAAATTTAAACATGTAATAGATTTGAAAAAAAAATAGAAACCACTGAGGTTCTAATACCACTTTATTTGGGGAAGGTGTATTGGTAGTAGATAGTTTTTATGAACCCAAAATTACTAGATTATAATTTTTTTAGAAGTGTTTCAAATAAAATGGAAATAGATCATATAAGATACAAGAATGTAAGAAATCTGTAAAAGGAACAAAAGGATTTAACATGCTTCAATTTGGTTTGAACCTATGTGCATGAAAAGAATATAAATCACACACACACATTTTATTAATGATAAAATAACAATATTTATAACATATAGGCTAACCAAAATAGAAACTATTACCAGATATTTAAGAACTAAATATAAAAATAAGAGAGGAATGATGGAAATACTTACAAAGATGGATGCATAGGTCTGAAAATCATGTTCTCTTTAAGATGTCATCAGAAATGCGGATTAAATATTTTCATTCATAATGGTTTAATTACTCACCAAGTCAAGAATTTGAGAATTATTCACTCAGGAACTTGGCTATATATCTTCATCAATAAAGGATGTCATCATCCAAACTTCACCATAATTAGTACACTAATAGTGTACGCAAAAGGAAATAAGGGATATAGATTCACCATCTAGAAAGTCAAACCTTATAAATATAGGATTATAGATCAGGAGGGAGAATGAAACCATAATGGTAAAAATGGGATGAGTGATTTTAAGTGATAGATATTAGGGGTGAAAAATTCCCTTAACACCCTTTGTTCCATGAAACCACAAATCCAACCAGAATGTGTCAGGATCTATTTCATCTAGACTTATTTCTTCTAGTACTAACACTTAATCTATTTTAGGTTTCCATCCTAAAACCCAAGGGTTTTAGGATGAATTACCCATCCAAGCTTATATGTGATCGACCATCCTTTTCAGAAACCGATGTGGGGTTGAGTTTTCACCCAATAATCTTCCCCTAAAACCAAATACCACAGAAATGGGCCTTACCTTCAAAAATAATCCATCTTATCCAAATAATTTTTCACAAGAACAATTTTTCCTCTCTCCACTAGGACACATCATCTTCCTATTTTTATCGGATAGACTTTCGATACAATACACCACCATAGATCAATATACTACTACCTGAGCCATCATTATCATTATCAAAACTATTTAGGGACCATCCACATCACACATGGGTTACACCAATCCTATGATAACACTTTTCAAGATATATTTCCTCCACCCCTAGCTCTTTTAAGCCCAACACATAAACCCTTATGGATTTATATCTAAAACACATGGGTTCTAGGAATAATTTCCCATCCAAGATTATATGTGATCCACCATCATTTTAAAAAACCAATGTAGGATTGGTTTTATGCCCAAGAGAATGTTATAAGAAGCTTCACTAAATAGAAAAACCTACGACACACTTGAGTGACTTAACAGATCACACAGTGGAAAAGTCAATAAACATCCAAAATAGGAGTCATGAAGGATCAGTGAGTTAGTGGGCATGGAAAAGCACCTCAGACTGAATGTAGTGGCTCAAATAAAAAAACCATACGTAAGGTAATGGCCCAATAGCATAAAAGGGATCTAGAATATTAAAATAAGCATCATTTTAATAATAAAAAAAATAAATCTAATTTTTCATGCATGCATATTGATGAATTTAAAAGTAAAAATAATAATAAAAGGAAATTTAATATTAAAACAATATGAATACATAATTTCACAAATAAAAAAGACTTATGCTATAATAAATAAAACTACAAATGCTCTATGTAGGAAAAAACTCACATAGGATTAATCTAATGATGTCATAACTAGTAAAGGATAAGTATACCACACAACATAATGAGGCAAATTAACAGAACATGAAAACATCCAAAAAAATTAAACCAATAAGAAATTAGTTTCATTATTAAATCAAAATTAAATCATGAAAAACAAAATTAAATTTGTTGACATCATATATAATAAATTTACTTAAACATTGAAAATAATTTCAAATTTTCACCATGAATTTAATATTCACATGATGTTTACAACCTATATTTTAAATCATCACTAATAAACTACATTTCAATTAGCACTGTATATTTCCATAGTAAACTATATTTCAACCACAAACATAGTAAATTAATATTAAATTTAATTTTCTCTAATAAATTTCTTGTATATGTTGATAATAAATAACTTCCACACTCTTTTTTAATACAATGTGCAATTATATTGGTTTATCCAAAATTCAGTGTAAAAAATAATGAAATTCATGTATTCTTTAAATAATATTATTATATAAACTAAAATAAAGTGTTTTTAATTTTATTTATTATAAGAATATCTAAATTATAATTTTTTATTTCCAATTATCCATAATAATAAGGGTAACAATTTTTTACTTATCTAAAATTGTTTTATTCGAACTATATTTTACAAAAAAATTACCATGTTGATTTAAAAAAAATATGTAAGTATATTTCTTAAAAAATATTTCATGTGAATAATAAATTATTAAAAAATTTAATTTAATCAAATGATAAAATAAATGTAAAAAATATAGAGGGAATTTGCTGAAATGACTCCATATTTGACACATTAATTTAATAGTGCAATTTTTCTGATAAATTTTTTATGGATTTTTTAACAACCCTATTAGATTGATTTTCCACTAGGATATTGGAATTTTGTATAATTAATTTGATGGTTTCTCTATTTATATGAAAATTTTACATGATGATTTATAACTATGAATTTCTCTGAAATATCAGTGTATATATGCAACATGTGATTTTCTATTATTATTTTAGGATTTACTCTTAATAATCATAACAATGTTTTATGATGAGAAAAATTTAAACTTTTAGTAAATATAATTTATTTATTTATTTATTTTGTAAAATATAATAATTTTTTAGATAGACCTCCTTTTTTAAATGGGTGAATAAAAAAATTATTTCAAAATTTTAGGATATAAATGAATAGTAATTTCATATACCTCAAAAAAATAAACTTTTTTGCATCTTTAAAAAATCTAAAAAATTATTTCATCAAGAAATAATTTATATTTAAGTATCTTTAAAAATATTATTATTTTTTAATTTAAAATATATTAAATGAAGATTTTTGAACCCACATGCATTGGGTTTCCATATTTTTTATGGGTATAAATGTTCGGGATGGTTCTCTCCACTATTTCCCTATCTTTGTTTCCCTTGTTTTCCCTATTCTCTACATCATCTGTATGTTGGAGAAGAAGATTCTACCGGGTGAAGAATCTTTATATTCTTTTGCCATCAGGGTTAGGTCGTTGTGGGCGCACAATGTTGTATTAGTTGACTAATTTTAATAATGGGGATTAATTAAACTATTATTTTACCTACCCCTCATTATTCTCCCTCATTTATGTATTCGTTTTATTTCTCAACATGGTTTGACCTCATTCAGGCTCCCAGTTGGTTTTAATTACATCATAAAAACACCTAGTTTTGTGTGTATATATAAATAAATGAAAATACCTCCATAAAACCATCTTAGTTTGTGGTGCACAAAACATCTCTTGATTTATAGCTTTTCCTATGTCCTTCCAAGATATTAACTTTTGTTTCTTGGGTGTTTATTGGTCATGAATTTTCAATATTTGATATTAGAGGGAGTATTACTCGATCCATGATGTTGGAATCTAACCCCTCATTTCCCCGATGCTCCCAAAAATCATCGACACATCCCAAATCTCTCATTGAAGGTGACAATAGACCTTTGGTGGTACATCAGTTGGTAAAGTAGGTCGGGGGATTAGCGATGTTTCCAATCCTCATGAAGATAAACTATAATAACTATTCCTTAATGATGAAGGATATGCTCCAAGCATATAGACACTAGGATTTCTTCGACACTATTTGTGTTGAACTCTAGGAATACCAGACGGTTCTAGAGGAAATCATGTGCGTTATCCCACTAGAGATGATCTTTGTACTCCCCATAAGGGTAAGTTCCATGTAAGCATGGAACACTATCAAGACCATGCACATCAACATTGATCGAGTTCACAAGGTGAGTGCTCAGAAGCTATGCAAGGAGTATAAAGGCATTTCATTTCACAATGGTGAATCAGTGGATGAATTCACAATGTCGCTCATTGGGCTGGTCAGCTATCTCACAATCCTTAACGATCCAAAGCCTCAATACATGGTTGTTGAGAAGTATTTTTTCAACATCAACTCCAAGTTCTTCTAAATTTCTCATTAAATTAAGATGATATTCTACATCTCAATACTCTCTATGGAGGAGGTAACAGGGAGACTCAATGAGGCAGTGGACCGTTTTGAGTTGGCACCCATTACCAATGTTTTAGGGAGGATGCTCCTTAGAGGGAGGAGTGGATTTCATGGATGGAGTAATAGACAGGGGAGGCATCCTTCAATGAATCCAAGTTTGATAACAGGCATCGCTGACCACCATGAAAAATTATTTATAGTGTCAATAGTGAAAATGGAATGGATGGCTTAGGATATGGTGGTGGTCATCATGTCTTAATGGAAAAATTTCACAAATAAAAAAAACAGGCCATTGGGACAAATATTTCCACAGTAGGCCGAAAAGGGAAGATGCTCTAATAACCCATGGTGACAATGATGAGATTGTGCTCCTTATTGAATGGGAGTGAACCATGGTTCCCAATTTTCCACTGCCACAATATGTCACCCCTAATATTCTACAACCACGATGCATCCCTCTAGAGATGGTCAAGGAAAATTCCTTCACATAAATGGATTGGGTGGACACACACGATGATAGATTCTGGTATCTCAACACCAGTTACACAAACCACATGAATGGGTCCCACACTATCTTCTCGGAGTTTGGATTTGGTATTTTGTTCCACCATGAAGATTGGATATGGATCCATCATCAGTAGAGTGGGGTGTGGGACTATCTTGTTTGCCCACAAAACCAATGAACATTGTATTTTCATGGGGGAGTAATTCATCTCGATGCTCACCTCCAACATCATTAGAATTGGAAAAATTGATGAGAAATAATTCTAGATACTAATTGAACATGACAAACTAAGGATATAAAATGAATAGTAGTGCCTATTGAACATAATGAAGTGCTTACCCAGATGGATATACAAGCTTAGACTCAATATTACACATGCATTATTCTTGTCTACAACGGGCTCAAAGATGGCATGACACTTGAATGTGAGGTAAACCCACCAAAATTTCTAGGATCTATGTAATTCTCTCAATGTGATATGGTGTGAGGGATTCCATGGATTGATTAGGTAGATCAAGTCTATGAAAATTTCCTTGTTGGGAAGAAATAATTAGTTTCTTTACCTGAACAAATGAAGATTCATGTAGAAATAGTACTCAACCTTTTCTTTGATGACCTTTGTAGTATAATCTTTCCGACAATACCAAGGAGGAACCACTACTTTCTTCTACTCATTAATGAAATGAGACGCTACATGTGAATCAATCCACTTACAAGAAAGGACAAGACTCCAGTAGCAATCAAATGATTTCAACCCATGGTGGAGGTAGATATAGGGAAAAAACTAAAGGTCCTCCGCATGGACTACAGTGGTGATTTCACTTTAGTGTAATTTGATGAATACAGTGTCGAGCATGGCATACAACAACAATAAACGACTCCCTATTTACCATAGTAGAATGGGGTTATTTAATAATGCAACCAAACACTAGTTTTTATTAATCGAAGCATGATTAAGGAAAAGGTCCATTCTAGGATGTTTTGGGGTGAGGTTTTCTAAACTTTTGTCTTCATCCTCAATTGATCACAAATATGAATCCTTGAAGGGATGACTCTATACGAGACATGGAATAGAAAATGATCAGTGGGGAACTTCCTTGGAACCTTTGACTTCATTGAGCATGTCAATATCATGAAGGATCACCTGAATAATCATGATGACTAGATTACACCAATGATCTTCATTGAGTATGAGTCCAAATCCAAGGCATACCATGTGTACAATCCTATAATAATGTTTGTGCACATAACATGCGATGCAATCTTTAATAAGGTGGAGAAGTGGGATTGGAGTTCTCATAATGAACAAGGTATGTTGATTAGTGATGATCCATTCACTTAGAGTACACTACATTTTATATACTAGGGCTGGAAGAGACTAAAAACATAGTCAGAGTCTAGGGATCATCACCCACACCCACCAGAGCATGTTTTGAAAACACTTAGATACCATGTATGAATGACGTGATGCATGTACCATCAACCATGGTATAGTTATCCTCGCCACCATCCAACTAGGAATAAACACTTGAAATTTATCTCTATGATTGACCCACTTATATTCTCCACCATCAAAACACAATTGGGACCATAATGCTTCTTAGGTTTTTAATACATGATCCTGACCCTAGTGAGCAACATTTCACCATAGCCAATGATCCATCCTCCTTTGGTGAAGTAGAACAACATCTGTGTTTGCACAAGGCAATGCCTGAGGATTTGAAGTCAGTTGGGGAAAATGAGATGTGGGATCTCATCGATCTTTCCATTGGGAATCATATAATTGGTATCAAGTGGGTCTTCAAGGTGAAGCGTGATGATCACAGAATGGTATCAAAGAACATGGTGAGTAACATTGTAGAGGGATACATACAACAGTAAGGGATTGACTTCAAAGATGTATTTTTCCATATTTTATTCATGGAATAGGTATGGATCCTTTTCATATTAGTGGTTCCAGAAAGGTGGGAGTTTTAACACATGGATATCAAATCAGAATTCTGGAATTAAAGCCTCCATGTTGAGGTATACATCATGAAACCAGCTTGATTCATCATTGAAATCCATTATAAAAAGGTGTCATGAATCCATAAATAACTCTATGGCCTTATCCATGAACTAAGAGCATGGAACACCAACCTTGACTTTATCCTTTTGACATTAGGGTTTCATAAGATTAGCTATGATGTCACCAAAGTCATCATGTTCAAGGTTGATATGAAGAAGCTCTTTCAGATGAGTTACTTGGGATTGCTTTCATACTACCTCAACATCAAAGTGAACCAAGTTCTAAGAGGAGTTTCCATATGTAAATTTACTTACATGAATAAACTATTGGAGAATAAAGGAATGGGAGAGTGAAACCCCTTTCAAGTGCCAATGGATATCATTTAGTAGCTGAGAAAGTCTAGCACCTACCCGTTAGTCAATGACACATCATACCAGAGCATCATTAGCATCCTACAGTACCTAATGTATACATATCCAAACATTACCTACACAGTAGGTTATGTAATCTGGTTCATGGAGAAACCACACAAAGATAACTTGGCCTTAATCAAGAATATATTATGCTATATCGCCAGGACACACAATTATAGTGTCCTCTATGAATGGAAGTTAAATAGCCAGTCATTCTTGTTAGGATTCAGAGATAGAAACATGGATGGTGATGTTGATTAATACAAGAGAATCACTAGGGTGTTCTTTTCCCTTGTATAAAATCCCATCACTTGGAAATAATATAAGAAAAATGTGGCAACATTGTCTTCATTTGAATTGGATCACACTACTATGATGACTATGACTTGCCAGGGAATTTGGTTGGATCGACTATTAAGAAAATTTATCTGCTCGGACCTCAGTGCATTGATGTTCAAATTGGAAAAAAATTATACCATTTCTTTAAGAAATAACCCCATATTTCATGAATGGAATAACCACATCTACACCCAATTCCATTTCATTTGGGAGTATATTGATGGATGAAAAATAATTCTTGAGCACACACACACACATCGTGGATCAGCATGAGGACATTCTCACATTGTCACTTGGGTGTGCCATGTTTTAGGATATATGAAAAAAATTTGTAATCATTGAGATTTGGTGATTGAAATAGAAATTAGGGGGAGATATTGGACTAATTTCAATAGTTGGGATTAATTCCACCATCATTTTCCCTCCCCCCTCATTATTCTTCCTCATTTACATTTTCGTTTTGTGGCAAAATGTGTTTTGACCTAATTGAGGTCCCAGTGTGGTTTTAATTATATTGTAAATATACCTATATTTTGTGTGTGTGTGTGTGTATAAAGTAATTAAAACCCCCCTAGAAAATCATCCCATTTTGCGGTGCACAAAACATCTCTTGAGTTATATATTTTCCATTGTATTTCCAAGACATCCACTTGTGTTTAATGGGTGTTGATCGGTCATGGATTTCCAATAGTATTTGAGTTTTCCTTCACCCAATACCACACCCATCATTACAATTTCATATCCATGGACATAGAGTTTCAGGTGTCATCAACCACCCTCATCCTAATGTCGCCCCCTTCTCGCCGAACAAGCCCAACCATACCAAGCAGTATGGGGTCCTCAAATCCAATGTCAACCAATGAAATCTCATCCAATAGGGTCTCAAACTCTCCAAAATCACAAGTAGTATTCCCAATCTCATAACAGATTGTTCCTACATCTAGTAGTTCACCTTATATGACTTCAAAATATAGTGGGACTTGTGGAATCCAGAATTGATTTGGCTGCTGAGGTAGCAAGGCATTGATTTTTAGATAAACAGGAGTTTGGGCATGCACTCTACCCACTTCACCCGCATAATGATCACCTCAAGCCCCCTATATTATATGTTCGTGCATTGGGTGAAATTCCGTGTTGTATACGAATTCAATACCTAGTGAGGATCCTGATATGAGTGCCATTATCGGTGTGGCTAGATATGTTCATTGGAGTTGTGGGGATTCTGTTCATGGATGCATTGTACGACATGAAGAGCATGATGAAGTCATGTAAGGGACTATATGGGGGTTGGATTGGGAGGAAAAGTAACTAGGACTGGATTTAATTGCCGAAAAGTCCCCACAAGTAGGGTCTAACAGCTTTCTCACTCTCAATGTATTACAGAAGCTCTGGTAGTTGTACATCACCCGATATGGTGACTATGACCATGTTGATGTTCTATATGGGTTACAAATTCCATGAAATATGACATCCCTCATATAAATTCCCCCACCCTTCCTATGTCTCCATGTTTTTATGCTTTATTCTCATCCAAAGTGAGAAAATTGTTTCATATGGTTGAAAAATAAATTACATATAACAAATTTTATATTTAATTTTAGTTTATCATGAAAAATGAGGGGTTTTATTGGGTTTTTTTGAAAAAAATAAAATAAAATGGTCCTACAAATAATTAGTAGTGAAAACTCATCACTCGTTATTTAAGGAAAAAATAACTAATTTTTCATATTATAATATATTTATGTGTGTGTGTGTATCATGACAAATAATAATTTATTATAAGTTGATAATAATAATTAATAGTAATTTATAAATAATTAGTACATTATCTATTTTAGTCGATTATTAATTATTAATAATTTCTAATAATTAACAATAATTAGTGATAAATGAAAACATGATTAGAGTTAATTATTAATTATTATATTAATAATAATCATTAATAATCAATATTATAATTAACAATATTCTCAATTATTAACTATTTTTTGAAATTAAAAATTTTTTATTAATTTTTATTAATTATTAATGACAATATTAATGATTAATTATCATTTCTAACTTCTATTTTTAGTTTTTAATATTAATTTATAAATACATAAATGAAAAATGATAAATTGATAATTGTTTTGAAAAGAACTGAATAATGATTGAAATGGTGAATAATTGTGAAACTAGAAATGCATTATTGATCATGGGTGAAGTGTATCATTGAAAAACATGGAGTTGAAAGTTCATGAGGATGATAATAAATAAAAATATAAATGAAATAAATATGTGATAAGGAGAAATTATATAGGCTATAAGTTCATATTTTTATTAACATGTGTATATATATGTGATTTTCATGGTCTTTGCATGGTTTTTAAAGCATGGGGTGGTTTTCAAGAAACCATGTGATTTTTTTTGGAAGGCAGTACCTCTCGCATGGTTGGTGCACAGTTTTCCTAACCATATAGCCAAACTCTACACCCCATTATAGCTCATTAAAAAGTGTGGTTTTACTATATTTCCCATAATGAATTTAACTCTCACTCCCCATCTTCCTCCCCATTCATGTGATAACCCTCCCTCTTATCTTGGAGCTCTTATCCCTTTGATTCTTAGTAGATTCAATTTCTTCCTTTTGCACTTTTTCTTGATTTAAGGATGATTAACCATTGATTCATTCTTTCTCCACCATTTTTCTTCCTTATTATTCTATTTCAATGGATTCTTGGAACACTAGAATGACATGGCGGAAAAATCGGGGTTTTGGGTAGATTATTGATCTAATTTAAGATTTTTTAGGTTGATAAGAATCCTTCCTACTCAATTCTAGTTTTTTCATTAGAGGTGAAGAGTTTCAATCAGGTTTCGAGTTAGGACTCTTTACTTAAGGGAGATTTTCCATGACTCACATTTAGTTTTAGATTTCATTTTGTTTTTATTTCATTAAATTTAATTTAAATTTTTTTAATATTTATGGTTCATATACATTTAATTTTTTTTTGTTTGATGTCAATTTAATAGTTTTAAATGGGGTTTTCAAAGGGTTTGGTTTTTATTTATGCAAGGTGTTTGATGAAATTACCCAAATAAGTTTTATGGTTTCAACTGGATTTTTAAATGGGGTTTTGTAAAGGTTTCACCTTATAAGTAATGATTTATTTATTATGATCATGTTTAGATTATATAATTAGAATTTATAATGGTTTTTATGATTTGAAAACTATGGCCCATGGGAGGAATTGGGTGTTCAGGTGGCTTAGATAATTCAAAACTTAGTGTAGGTTGTGAAATAGTTAGGGAATGTTTCCAAAGTAGAAAAAAGGAAACCATGGGAGGAATTTAGGTTCTAAGGGGAGACCAAGGTAGCTCCCAATCTTATTGTTATAACTTATCCATCTAGTGAATCTTGTGGTAGACTAAGTTATGATATACCTCATTGGTTAGATCCCAAGATTCATATTGTTTGTGAATTATTTGTTAATAATTCTTGTGATTTATGACCAAAACCCCTTCTTGGATATGTTATGATGCTTATGTTTATGGAACATGTGGGAGAGTTTACCATGTTTATTCCTTATGAGCTCCCTTCTTTTTATAGGGAATTGTTGATGCCTATTTTTGGAACATGTCTTGTTTTAAATTAAAACCAAAAGGATTTATAAATAAATTTTTTTGAAATGAAACTGTTCTAAATATGAATTTCAAACTTGAGTTATCAGTTTTCATAGATTAATCCCTTATTTAGATTCATAGTGGGATAATACTGGGATTTTTCTCACACCCTACATACACTTTTAGGCATATTTTGACATAATTTTATAGGACAAAACTAAAGTTTAGGTAACCTTATCATTCTATGGATCTTGTTAATTGATGTTTTATGTGGTTGGTTTGGGATGGCTTATATTATAGTCTCCTGGAGTTCATCTCATGTGAATCAGTTTTGGATTTTGGATTATTGTGAATTTATGTATTGACCTCACTAGCCTTGATCCCATTTTGAGATTTTTTATGATACTTATGGATATTGTACATATGTTTTGTTTATAAATTGTAAATTTATATTGGTCAAGATATATTTTTATGGTTATAGTTATGTATTATTTTTTTGAATATTTTTATATTTTTGTGACTACTTATTTGATTATGCAGATATCCAAGTTATGGATGGGTCATGCTAGAGTTTGGGGAGGAATCCATGCTTTGATTATTTGGATTATGAGGGTAAAATCATTCCCATTTGGATTTTATTTTGATACCCTAGTTCTTGTCACCAGACCATGGTGATTGGGAATGCACTTTGGGGTTTATGGTAAGCAAGGTTGGGTCGTCCTGGGCTAGTATATTAAAAAATGGTATTGAAGGCTTACTTTTTATTTTGGGGTTAGTGGTATCAAGGATATAAAAATATTAGGGCTTAAGAGGTAGGTGTGGATGATTAATTAACCATCACTTTTCCATGTTAAACTTCATGTTACCATGGGAGTTGGGAATTTCATCACGTTATTAGTCTTGATTTTTGATGTATTCTTATGGTATTTTTTTGTGTTTCCCTATTAGTTATGAGTTTTGAGTAAGCCTATGAGTTATTTTGAGAAATTCCAAGTTACAATGTTAATCTAGGAGGGAAGTGTGTGCATGGTTAGGGAGAATAATTGGGAAAACCATGAACCCTGGTCTATGATCCCTCTAGTGTCACTCTATATGATTGGTTTATGGTCTTCCAAACCATGTGGCTAAACTATTTATAGTGATGAAAAGTTTATTTTTTTTGTTTTTCTCACTCCTGATTTGTTTGGAATATTTATTAATGTTAATAATCATTTTTTGAGATTTATTATAAGGTATTACTATGAATTAATTGATTTTTTTGGGAATATAATTGTCTATTGAATGAGTTTTGTGTCGTGTGATTTATAGATAATGCCTATCAAAAGGGCCTCCCCTAATATAAGAGAGGGATATGTGGAGATGGATCCATAGGAGAACCCTCTATTTGACCCCACATTTTTGGAATCCATGATCTAGAATATCTAATCCTTGGGATAATAGAGAGGAAGAGATCAATCAAAACTATTTGAACATGCTCTAGGAGTTCAATAAGCATAATCCACTAGTTTTCTATAGTGATAAGGGAACCCAAGAGCTGGAGAAGTGAATTGAAAGGATTTACCACATCTTCCATTTCTATAAGACCTTTGAGACCTCTAAATTTAGATTCAATACTTACATATTGGAAGGACCAAGTAGAAAGTGGTCTGAATCCATAATGTAAGCTAAGATGCATGGGGTTCTCACTTATACAATCTTCAAGAAGTCATTCACATAGATTTTTTATTCTGAGACATTGTTGGTGGAAAATAACCTTAAATTCATGAACATGGATCAAGGAGAATATTCAGTGATGAACTATGATTCTCAGTTTACTAAGTTGGTTCACTCATCTCTCAAGCTCATCACAAATGACTATCTCTAGGTGAGATGTTTTGAAGTGGGTTTGAAGCCCAATACTAGGTCAATGATTATTTTCATTTTCCTTTTAACCTATTCTGAAGTAGTTAACATTAAATTTAATTCACCATAATAAATTTATTATATATGTTTATAATAAATGACTTTTACCCCCTTTTTTAATACAATGTTTCATAGTATTGGTTTAGTCAAAATTCTGAGTAAAATAGATTTTAATTCATACTATTTAAATAATATTATTATAGGAACTGAAATAAAGTGTTTCATTCTATATTTCATGTAAAATATATGAATTATTATTTTTTATTTTCAATTAACCATAATAATAAGGATACTAATTGTTTTCTTCTATAAATTTGTTTCATTCAAACTATATTTGAGAAAAGGCATTACCAAATTAATTTTTTTATAAATAAAATATTATAGGTGTGTCCATTAAAAAATAGTTCCTATGAAGAATAAATTATTAAAAATATAAATTTAATCAAATGTTAAAATTAATTGGTAAAATAAAAAGGAAAAGGGATAAAACAATATTGTTTTGGACATGTAGTGGGGAACCAACAAGTAAAAGTGGGTTTCCATATTTTTAAATCTAGGAAATGGATATAAATGGATGGGACACTTCTCTCCAAAATTCCACATCCCTAACTTTGTTTCCTCCATATTCTTCTCTTTTTCCTTATTCTCAACATCATCTATTGTAGATGATGACACCTATCGAAGAATCACACTCTCCTTTCATCACAATTAGGTTGGTGTGGGTGCATATACAGCGAGGCGTTGGAAAGGATTGGGACGCACAAAGGTCAGAACACATAAGCATGTAAATAACAACACACGAGCTCACTTATGGTCTCATCAGTAGATGGTGACCAAATTTCCCTCATATAGGCATTAGGTTAAGGCATGATGTCAGTGTAGATAGGTGGTGTGTGTGTGTGTAAGGGTCCCCCCAACCCACTTAAAAATGGGGGTAGAATAAAGATTTAATTTGAAGGAAAGATAAGATTAAATTGGTAGTAACAACTCTAATCCAATGGTTTTAGTGAAGGGGAACACATAATAACTAGATGAAAAGATAGAAAACTCATAAAAGTTGTGTAAGGTAAAGTTTAAAGTTCAATTCAGAATAACTCATCCAATGTCACTTGTGTAAGGTTAACTCAAATAGTTGTGTTATATTAAACAAAAGAATAAAAAAATACATGTAAGAATAACCTCAATGAAAAACATCCCATATCAGGTAAAATCAT
Organism: Viscum album; assembly: GCA_963277665.1. Taxonomy (NCBI): domain Eukaryota; kingdom Viridiplantae; phylum Streptophyta; class Magnoliopsida; order Santalales; family Viscaceae; genus Viscum; species Viscum album. Next base: position 1,991,663,946 of record OY728141.1, read on the forward strand.
TTCAAGTGAAGCAATTCACTTTTCAGGTGAGAACATAAAATATATTCCACATATATGAATAATGTTAGGAGAAGGTGCACTAGTAGTAGACAGTTTTCATGAACCTAAAGAGACTAAAGTGGTCCTTTTTTCACAATGTTTGAATCAAATGGAAATAGATCATAAAATATGAAATAAAGTAAGAAACCAGTAAAAGGAACATAAGGATTTAATGTGATTAGTTCTATTTTTGACATATGTGCATGGAAAGAACACAACCCACATGCACACATTTTTATTAATGCACAAAGAACAATATTTAAAACAAATAGGATAACCAAAATAGAGACATCAATATGAGATTTAAATAACTAAATAAAAAAAATTAGAAGTGGGATTTAAAGACTTACATTACCAGATGCATGGGTCTGGCAGTCCTGTTCTCTTCAAGTCATCATTAAAAAGTCAGAGAAAATCATCATACTCATAGTGGTTGAAGTAATCACCTAGTTTGGAAGTCAGGAATTCTTTTCTTGGGAACTTAGCCACACATCTTAATCAATGAATTATGTCTTCATAAAAACTCTTCCAGAAGCAATACACTAGTAGAATATATCGGAGGATGGATGGTACACAGATTCATCATAGAGAAAGTCAAAATTTTCGAAGCTAGGGTTCTAGTGTTGGAGGGAGATTGAAACCAGAATGGTGAAAATGGTACGAGTGAGTAAAAAAATATAATTAAGGGTAATAAATTACCCTAACACCCTCTATGCCTAGAAACTATATATCCAACCAAAAACCTCAATATAGATATGATGAATAGAAAAAATAACAGTGCACTCGATCAATTTAGGATAGATTCACATGAGTGGTAAAGTTAATGAATGTCCAGAATAAGAATGCTGAAGGATAAGTGGGTCAGGAAGCATAACAAAGTACCTCATTCTGAACGTAGTGGTCCAAAAAACATGCACATGTGTAATGTAGTGGCCCAGTGGAATAAATGGGATTCATAATATTAAATTGAAAATAATTTTAATAAAACAAAATTAAAGATAATTTTTCATGCATGAATATTGAAGAATTTAAATGGAATAATAATAAAATAAGAAAATTTAATATGAACTCAATATGAATATATAATTTCAAAAATCTCCACCATTTTCAATTAAAATTGGAGATCTTTCTTAACCTAAGGTTATTAAATGGGAACCAAATTCATTTTATTTAAATAGTATTTGAAATTAGTTAATACCACAGATTTAGTAAAACTATCAACTAGGTTATTTTAGTATATTTCTTATTGACACATATGGTTCCACATTCAATAACATCTCTAATGAAATGTCATCTAATATATATGTGTTTATATTTACCATGGAATACTAGATTCTTGTATAAATTTAATGTTGATTGACTGTCACTATACACTGTAATTGCATAATCATAAATTTTGAGTTTAGTTGAAAAACCATTGATCCATAAGGATTATTTGACATCCTCTATCAAAGAAATATATTATTATTATGTGGTTGAAAGATAAACTATAGACTAAAAATTTCATTTTCAGTAACCATGGCCTCCGCTGGTAGTGAAGACATACATAGTCAATGAGTTTCTAGTATCAATGTTCTCTTCATAGTTAGAATCTACATATCCAACAATTATTTCTGCAATTTAAACCTTTTTACCATAACACAAATATAAACTATAAGTATATAACCAATACCGGAACAACCACTTAAGGGCATGCTAATGTGGCTTCCCTAAACTGGCTATAAATCTTACAAGGGTTCATATTGAAAAAACCTACATCAAGAAATATACAAATCATTGAATACATGACACTACCAACTATGTTGGTAAAGATAATTTTATAAATAATTTTTACATTAGAAGCATCAAGGGGTGACTAAGTTAATGAAAGTTTAAAATGTTTTCCAAAAGGTAAACTAACAGGTTTGATAGATTAAAACATGTATATTTTGAGGATTTTCAATATATAATCATATTGGGAGAGATATAAAAATTTATTTTGTCTATCCCTAATGATTTCTACACCTATAATTTTTATTTTTGCACATAATTCCTTATTTTAAAATATTCCTTTTAATTGAGATTTATCAGTAATAATAAGATTTATGTTATTGAAAATAATAATCATTTCATAAAAATATAATGGTAGGTAAACCATTATATTTTTAATTAACATGAAATAAACATAATCATCATACTGACTCCTAGTAAAATAGTCATCCAGAATAAAAGAATCAAATATTCTATAACATTGACTTAAGGACAATTTTAAACCATATAATTATTAATTCAAAATGAGAAATTGGTTTGGTTTTACTTATTTAGTGTAACCAGTAGGAGGTTTCATGCATAATTTCTCACTAAGGTCCCCATGAATGAAATAATTTTTTATATCTAGTTTCTCAATGTGAAGGTCATTATAGGTAGGAAAAGTGAGTTGCGACCTTATGAAAGAATTCTTAGCAACTTGCGAAAAAATATTATAATAGTTTTTCTTTATCTTTGAAGGAATCCATTATAAACTAAAATTTATTTAAATTTGATTTTATTATCATGATTTTTATATTAATTTGTTTTATAAATCCACTTATATCCAATTATATTAGAATTTTGAGATTTATCAATGATAGAAAAAGTGTGATTTTTATTCAAGGAGTGCTTTCTTCATTCATGGTAGAGATAAAATGTTCTGAATATTTTTAATTAAGTGATTTAATAATTGATAATTATTGTTAATGGATGGAGGTTCTGTATTTTAATTTTAATATGAAGTGGAGCTTAATTTAGCTTGGGTCACAAGCTAAGGATCAAGTAGAGAAGTCCATAAATTATCCTAAAACTTGGTTGATGGATTTTTTTCAGTAGCCTCATCAATGGATGAACCGTTACTACCAGGTGTGATATATTTAAAGTTAGTAGAACATGAATCATAGAAAACTAAATCTCTACTAATTATGAATTTTTGATAATTGGGTTTATCAACCCATAGCTTATGACCTTTGACAGCCTCAGTATATCAAATAAATATACATTTAAGATCTCAATGCATGATCTTATCAGTCTTAACATGAGAATAATTAGTGTATTTGAGGACTCTTAGGTGATTATAGGATGTTAGTTTTTTATTCCAAAGTTATTACAAGGTTTTAAAGTGACTGGAAGAGGATGGGCACTTATTTACGAGGTACACTGTCATAGTGATAGACTCTTCCCAGAAAGATTCAGGGAGACCTAAGCATCCAATCATGCTTCAGACTCTATCTAGAATAGTTCTATTCATTATTTTAGTATAACCATTATATTTGGGGGTTTACCTAATAGTATGGTGTCTTGAAATCCCCTAATATTGAAAAAATTGTATAAATTTAGTAGAGAGGTATTCTAATCCATTATGAGTTCTCATTTTTTTAATCTTCTTTCCAAATTGATTAACAACTTGGGTTTTCCAGATTTTAAATCTTTCAAAGACATCACATTTATTTTTTAGAATAGAAATCCAAACCTTCCTAGAGAATTCATCTATAAAGGTAACAAAATAGGACTCTCCTCAATGATAGGTAGTCCTAGTCAATCCCTAAAAGTAAAAATGTTTATATTAAAATGGGAATGAAGATTTAATGTTAGAGCTATTAAACATGACTCTATTATCCTTACCCATTGTATATTTTTTAAAAAATAAAAAATTTATTGGTGTAATGTCAACCAGTAGCCCTTTTTTGTTCTGTTCTTCTAGATGATTAGAGCTTACATGCCCCAATATTCTATGAAATAACAGGGTATTATCAGTATTAGTGGTATATACACTACCCAAATTCCTTTAATGGGTCTTCACATTCAATACATACAACCCATTAATTATATAACCCTTTATGAAAATTCTAGGGCCTTTTTAGACCTTTAGGATACCTGATTTAGACCTAAAGGTATACCAATTTTAATCTAGAATTCCTATGGAAATAAAGTTCCTATAGAGGTCAAAAACCCACTTAATATATAGAAAAGTGTTGATGGAGTGGTCATCAATTTATAAAAAAACATAACCCATTCTTTTTAACTTGACAACTCCTATTATTTCATAAAATTATATCTTTACTAGACTCTCTATATCAAATCTATGAATGAATCCCTAAAGGGACACATATGGAATAAGCAGCCTAAGTCTAGGACCCACTCATGGTTGAGGGCATGACTGGACACATTCAACACTTTGGAAATGTAATAACTAGATTCCACTAGAAAGGACTATTTAGTGGTCTATTTAGTCTCAAGGGCTTATTTAATCATTTTACACCTGATTTTAGTGTGCTCGGTCTTACCATAGTGGAAAAAACTAATATTTATTTTCATAGACATAGACCTTGAAATGGGTTGTTTATTATCCATCCCTTTACTTTTATTATACACTTTCTTCTTACCCCTATACTATGTTCTACCGCTTATCAACAGACTCTCTACCTTGTCTTTTATTCTAGGTTTTGAATGCAATTATTTGGAGAGGAGGGAAGACATAACCTCTTGTAGGGTTAAATATTTATGTTCATACATCATTGTTTCTAATAAAGTGTTTTAGGAATTTTACAAAGAAATATAACGAATCATGGATTGATCTTAATCATAAATAATCATTTTTTCTCTAAATCTAGCATGATTTTTAAAAATCATATAAAGGGGATTTAATTGAAATAACAAGTTTTATTTTAAATGTAAACAAGCAATGTTTTTTTAGAAATCCTGCCAACAAGTGAAGATTACATATATAATTTCTCTAACTTATTCTATGTATCAGTAGCATTAGTTTCAAAGGAAACCTACTTTAAGAACAATATCACTTAAAGAAAGAATCATAAAAATGAAGGCCTTAACAAGAACATCATGGGATGCATCTTGATAGATAGTGGTGGTCTGTCAAGTTTCAAACATCATTACAATAAGTTTCTTAGGAATGAATAGGTCATTAATTAAACTTTTTTAAACTAGAGAGGATCTCATCTTAATATTCCAAAGATTGAAGTCATTGTCACCATTGAAATTTTAAATTTCAAACCTATTTGTTTAAATGTTTACCCGAAAGATTAGATATCAAATTGTTGTGGACAAAGATAAACATACACCCTCAATAACTAGCCAATATTAAAGGGTATGAATGAATATCCAATTAGGATTTAGAATTAAAAAAAATATTGAGTTTATTGTGACTTTGATTATAAATAGAATAATAAAATGGATAATTATGATAAGATTTATAGCTAGAAATTAAAACATAAGCTAGATTGAAACACGAAGGAGATTCGAAAACAACAGAGAACCTAATAAGGCTCTGATACCACTTTATTAGAGGAATGATCAATGGAAATAGAAGATTCTCACAAACTTGAAAGAATCATATCGAGATTTTTTCTCACAATGTTTGAATGGAATAGAAACAGATCATACAAGGTAAAATAAAGTTACAACGTATTAAAAGTAACATAAGGATTTAGCATGATTTGGTCTATTTTAGACCTATATGCATGGAAAGAATATCACCCACACACAAGAATTTTATTAATGCATAAATTACAAGATTTATAGTATACATGCTAACCAAAATAGAAATATTAATAGGATATTTAAATAATTAAAGCTACAAAAATGTGAATCATGATCAAAATACTTATAGAACCAGATACTCGGGTTTGGTGGTCATGTTCTATTCGAGTCATCATCAAGAAACAAATGAAAATATTTACACTCAAGGTGGTTGAAGTACTCACTTGGTCTAAAATCTGGGAATTTTTAACTTAGGAAACTAGCCACACATCTTCATCAATGAAGTATACTATCATCGATACTCTAGTATAAGTAGCACACCAGCAGTGTACATTATAGGATGATAGGCACATGGATTCACCAATGATAAAGTTGAACTTTATGAAATAGGTTTCTAGAACTAGAGGGGGAATAAAACCAAAATAGTGAAAATGTGACGAGTGATTCGAAATGATGGAATTAAGGGGTGATAAATTCCCTTGACAACTTCTATACCTCAAAACTACATATCCAACCAAAAATAACTAAGTAGCCACAACAAACAAAAAAACCAGTGGAGCACTGTAGTGTCTCGAGACATATGGACAACACAAATCATATAGTTGTAAAATTTAATCCAAAACTATGATAAGATTCATGAAGGATTAGTGATTTAGTAGGCATATTAAAGTACCTGAGGCTAAATGCAGTGGCAAGAAAAATAAGCCCATGCATTTGGTAGGGCCCCAATAGCATAAAAGGGATCTAGAATATTAAATTGTGTATAATTTTAATAAAACAAAATTAATGATAATTTTTGATTCATGTATATTGAATAATTTAAATAGATGAATAATAATACTAGGTAATTAAATATGAAAACAATATGAATACATAATTTCATAGATAATAAATACATATGTTATAACAAACAAAATGATTAAGGCTAAATGTAAGAATAAAAAACAACTCACATAGGATTAAATCAACTATGTCATAACTAGTAAAGTATGAGAATAAAAAACAATATAAAGAGGAAAATTAAATGAATGTGAAAATAGGAAAATAAAAATATTAAACTATTAAGCAATTAGTTTAATTTTTAAATAAAAATTAAAGCATGAAAAATAACAGAAACATTATTGAAATCATATATAATAAATTTACTTCAACATTGAAAAGCATTCCAATTTTTCATTATGAAGGTCAGATTGAAATGAGATTTACATCATGTATTTTAAATCTATAATAATGAACTATATTTCAATTAGCATAGTATATTTTCACAGTAAACTAGATTTAAACCATACATAGTAAATTAACATTAAATTTAAGTTACATCAATAAATTTCTGATGTATTTTAATAATAAATAACTTTCACCCCTTTTTTAATATAATGTTCCATTATATTGGTTTAGTCAAACTTCTGGGTAAAAATAGATTGAAATTTTTATATTAGTCCAATAATATTATTATAGGATGTAAAATAAAGCATTTCCCGTTATATTTCAAATTAAAAATATCTGAATTATTATTTTTTATTTTTTATTATCCAAAATAATAAGGATAATAATTTTGTACTTCAAAAAAAATTGTTTTACCCAAAATATATTTTAGAAAAAGGATTACGATGTTAATTTTTTATAAACAAAATATTATAGGTATGTTCATTAAATAAATAGTTCCTGTGAAGATTAAGTTATTAGAAATTTTAATTTTATCAAATGATAAAGTGAATGCATAAAACATGGGGTAAATCACTGAAATGGTCTCATTTTTAACACATGAACATAATAGTAAAAAAAAATGAATTATTTTTGATGATTTTTTTAATAAAATTGCCGGATAGATTACCCTTTGGAATATTGTAATTTTGTAGAATCAATTTGATGATTTCTTACTTCGTATAAAAATATCAAGTAATGATTTATTTTTATGAATTTCTATGAAATGTGGGTGTATATATGTAATATAAGAATTTATATCAATTTTGGGAGTTACTATTAATAATCATAAAAATATTTTTTGACCATAAAAATTCAAATTTTAGAAAATCTAATATATATTCTTCTGTATTTTATAAAATATAATAATTTTTTAGATAAACCTCCTTTTTTTAAAAGATGTGAATAAAAAATTTATTTCAAATTTTTAGTTTATAAATAAATAATAATTTCATATACCTCAAAAAATATAATAATTTTTTTCATCATTAAAAAATATAAAAAATTATGCAAGAAATAATTTATAATTAAGTATATTTAAAAAAATTATATTTTTATGTATATAAAATTCATTATTTATCACTTTTAGAAATGATTTTTTAGAATATGCACGCCTATATGGGTGAGATGCTCCCTAGTCCTAGATCTATCTCCTCCATTTTCCCTATTCCTAGCATCCTCTGTTACACTTGTAGAAGATGTCTCCTCTATTCAGCGTTAGGTCGATGTAGGCACACAATGTTGCATCTGAGTTTTCTCTCATTTGATCCCTCATCTCTCATTATCCTATCCTATCCATGGACATGGAGTTCCCTGGGAATCTTTTTCCACCCTCATCTTGACATCCTCCCTACTCACTGAACAAGAGTAGCCCCGTCAAGTAGTATGGGGCCCCTAAAGCCAACTTGACTGCCTGAATCTCATCCAAATAGGTTTCATTATTTCCTATGAGGATTAAAGTCACCACAATATTAGCAGAGATTGTTCTGAAATTTGGGAGTTTGACTTATAAAACATTGAAAAATGGAGGGACTTGTAGAACCTAGAATCGATCCAGCTGTAGGGGAGGCATGGCATTGATTTAGAGATGAACAAGCAATTGGGAATCCACTCCACCAACTTCACCTATCTGATTATCTTCTTGAGAATCTACTATTCCTACTCTATGTGTTGGGTAATGTTCCATAGTGCATATGACTTTGGGTACTTGGTGAAGATCCAGACCCAAGTTCCACTGACATCGCGACTAGAGAATTTCATGTGTTTAGTGGGGATTATGTTCAGGGATGTGGTGTATGACATGAAGACCATGATGATCATATAAGGGGATTTATGGTAGGATAAATCACATGTCTAAACAACTGGGACAAGATCACATTATTAGAAACTCCCATCAGGTAGGTTATGACATCTTTCTCAATGTGAAGGTCATTATAGGAAGCAAGCTTATGGTAGAATTCTTAACAACTCGTGAAAAAAATAATATAATAGTTTATTCCTTATCATTGAAGGAGTCCCTTAACAACTAATATTTTGTTAAAATTTATTTTATTCTTAATAGTGTTATCCACCATTCTTTTATAAATCCACTTAAATCTAATTACTTTTGAATTGAGGTTTATCAATGATAGAACAAGTGTGATTTTCATTCAAGGATTTTATTTCTTCATTCATAGTAGAAATCCATTTTTTTGAATCTTTTTTATTAAGGGATTGTTTATAGGTCTAAGGATAATCATCAATAAGATCTTGGGAAATATTAAAGTAAAAAAGTGGCTATATCATATTCACTAAACTGAGAAGGAGTTCTGGTGACCCTCCTAACTTCATATCAGGTTAATTGATAATTATTATTATTGTTAGGAGGTTTTGTATCTGAATCGGAATGTAAGTTGGAGCTTAATTCAGCTCAGGTCATAGGCTGAGGATCAAGTGGTGGAGGTTGGATATGAACCTCAAACTAGGATCATGGATCAGTTTTAACAACCTCATCAATGTATTTATCATTACTATCAGGTGAGTCGGGTTTGGATTTAGGATAACATGAATCATGGAACAAAAAAGATTAGTTGGGACAATATCAAAAGTATTTTTGAAGGGAATACTAAAGTGATGGAATCAAAGATAAAAGTCCAACATAGTAATTTTGAAGATATAATAATGAGAGATGAACAAACAATTGATGATTAATTCACCATAGTAAATGAATTTTCTTAAAACATTTGATGTTGTAGATATGTCTTATAAGATTCTACAATTGTGGAGAAACTCATTAAAATATTTTGAGACAGGTTTGATACTAAAATTTCTTCTTTAGAAGATGAAGAAGATTTATCACTTGATGAACTGTATAACTTACTTACTATTTATAAAATGAGAAAATATCTAGTTTTCAAAAGAATATGAAATATTAAATGGATTTTGAAGTTATGAGAAAGATGAAAATTTAAGATGTTGAAGATATTGATCCTTATGATTCCAAAGAAAAGTAAGATGATGAGTTAAATGAAAAAATCATGCCCCTTATCTCCAAGGACTATTAAAGAGGTATATGAAGGTTTAGAGGAAAAATTCTTCTCAAATTTTTTAAGTGTGGTGGAATTGGTAATTTTTATATGAATTCCCCCAAGAAGAAATTTGGTTAATTTAAGATCATTTTTATGAGAAACATCAGTGGAAGAAGTTTGATAAAACATCCAAGAAAAAGAATAACTATATTAGTGAAAAAATATGTTCACTAGTAACAGAATAAGTATGCAAAGTAAGAATGTAGAATATGACTTTGATGATATTGATTTATCAGAAGATGAAATCTTCTAAAGAATCAGAACCTTCTTTTCAAATGTTGAGAAGAAGGAAGACTCATCCAACAGTGGAGAAGAATGAGTTGAGGAATCTTACAAAGAGTATCAACACATATCAAAACTTTTTTCATGACTTCATCAAAATAGAAATCTCAATAAATAAATCATAATGATTAAGAAAGACAGTGAAAAGGTTTTTAAAGGATGAAGAGATGTTTCTAAAATGGAAGAATAATACATCAAGGAGATCTTAGGATATGAACTAAGAATCATTGGTTAGGGATAAATGGTTTAAGATCTCATTAAGAAGTTGTAATCTAGGATATATGAATTTAACAAGTCTCAATAAAAACTTATTGAGATCTAATTACTTTAAGGAAGTTTAATAAAAAAATTATCAAGGATTTGTAAGTAAAAGTTGAATCATCAAAAGATACATAAGAAGCACATTCCAAGAATCATGTGAATTATCCACCTACTAAAAATAATGTTTCATATAGTTTTTATAACATTTAAAATGTTAAGAAAAATGTTAGGAAATATTGGCATGATAAGGAATATGAGAAGTTTATCAAATCCCCATAAGTTGAAAATTATATCTCTTAGAAAGTTGGTGTACTCCCAGAGTATGATAGAACAGAAAAAAGTTATTAACATAAACAAAACTTCTATAGAGAATATCTTACATTTATAAAAGACCAATATTCTATGGTTTTTTTATAGTGTGTAATTCATGGGAAAAAATATTATAACTATTGGCACAACATGTCTCTACCCATGAATAGGTGTGGATTAAGGGGGAGCAACAACAGTAGTAGAATGAGTAACTTTACTAAAAAACAAAAAGTTAAAAAATGAAATATCAAGAATTTAGAAAACTTCCAATAGAAAATTTTTTGAATGTCTAGAAGAAGTCTATGGAAGATTTGAAAAGATTGTCCATCATACTGAATAATGTATGAAAACTCTTCTAGGGAAATGTTCTTATGCTAGAAAAAAAAGACGATAGAAATATGAAGGTTGATGAAATATAATTTGTTGTTGAGATATCACTTAAAGAAAATAAAAATAACAAACCATGGATACTTGATACTAGTTGTTCATTTCATGTGATAGTTGATTTGAAAATATCAAAAGATGTTGAAAATTGTGATAGAGGAGTTGTTAAATTCGGGAATTATAGTTCCTTAAAAATCAAAAGAATTGGAATGGCTAAGATTGAAGAAGAAAAGTTGAAATCTAAATAAGTTCTATTTTTTTATGGGTTAAAACATAACATACTTAGTATAAGTCAAATTTGTAATGATGAAAGAGGAGTGATTTTCAGAAAATATTCTTGTATCATAAAAAGTGTAGAATATGTTAAAGTTGTTATGAGATGAGGAAAACCAGAAAAAAATGTTTTCAAAATTAAGAACATGAAAACTCATGATATCTAAGTACTGAATATGAAAATAATTTGTTGAATTGTATACTCAACCACCTTAGGTATAAAATTATAAGAAAACTTTATAAAGTTAATGTTGTATGAAATTTATCAACTTTGAAAAAAATAGAAGATGACGTTTGTATAATTTGACAAGAAAGAAAGATGGTTAGTAAAATCTATAAGAAAGTTATGATTAAATCTATGAGGCCACTTAAACTTATTCATTTAGATCTTTGTGGACCAATGAGACATCAATTATCAAAAGTAGATTTTTACTTTATATCTTTTATTGAATATTTTACGCGGATGACTAACATCATGTTTATGAAACATAAATTAGAGGTAGTAGAAATGTTTAGTGTTTTTAGAAGAGAAGTTAAGAGAGAAATAAGTGTTTATATAATGAAATTGAGAACTGATAATAGAAATGAATATACATGAAATTCCTTGGAATCATATTTAAAGAAACATGATATTAAAATTCCATACGAATCTTCATATACATCTTAATAAAATGGAGTTGTAGAAAGTAAAAAATAGAACTTTGGTGAAAATGGGAAGAAGCATGTTAGAAGATTACAAACTTTTAGAGTTATATTAGAGATAAGATATTAGTGTTGTTATACATGTATAAAATAGATGTGTGTTGAGGTCAGAATCCAACATTGCTTCCTACGAAATGTGGTATAACAAAAAAACTTCATTTAAATACTTCAATGTTTTTGAAAGTTCATGTTTATTAAAAATCAAAAATCTATATCTTGAAATTTTTTATGAGAAATTAGAATAAGTAACTTTTATTGGATATTCAACCAATTAAAGAAGTTAAAAATGTTTCAACAAGTGCATACAAAATTTTGTGGATTCTTATGATGTTAAAGTTATTGAAAATCAAAATTCCTTAAAAAATTTGTTTAGAATATTGAAGAAGACAAACTAAATATTTTCAAAGAGAATTAAAGTGAGTAAAAACAAATATATTAAGACTCGGAGGAATCATGTGATGAGAAAAGACAATTTGGAAGATAAACTTTTAAATTTCCTACCTTACAGAAACATGTTGAAACTAAGAATCTTCTTAGGAATCTGAAATATCTGGTTCAAACAAGAAGAAGGTTGAGATTATAAAACCATAAATCACCTATTTCACAAATTGAAATAGAATTAGTTTTATAATTATCTTAACATAAATAATGGGATGATGTAATGAATGAAGGGTTGGATCTGATTGAGAAAAAATCAATTGGTAACTTGTTCCATATGCAACAAATAAAAATTTTAGTGAGAAAAATGGGTGTATAGAAAATAGTTTAATAAACATGGAGAATTTTCAAGGAACAAAGAATACTTGTGTGTAAAGGCTATTCATAGGTAGTATGTGTAAATTTTGAAGAAATTTTTTTCCTTTTTACAATATTTGAAAATATCAAAATTTTCGTAGCAGTGGTTTCACATCTATGTTACAAATTTTAGAAAATGGATGTAAAGACAACTTTTCGAAATTTTGAAATTAAAGAAGAAGTTTACATTGAGAAAATTTGTGGGTTTCTACTTGATGAATAACAAAGAAAAGGATTTTAAATTTAAAAAAAATCCTTGTATGGGTTGAAACAAACCTCATGTGAACGGTATTATAAACATGAAAATTGTTTTAGAATGTTTAATTTTTCTGAAGGAAAGGTTGATAGAAACTGATATGTGAAATAATTTAACTCCATCATGCTAATTTTAATTATTTATGTGGATGATATAATTTTTTATGGATATGAATAAAAAAATTTCAATGAATTTTTTGAGAAAATGAAGAAGAATTTTTAGATTTCATTATTGGGAGAATCAACTTTCTTCCTTGGTTTACAATTTGAAAAAAAAGAAAAATACAACTTCCTATCTCAAAGAAAGTATGCCAGGGAATTTTTGAAAATGTTTGGTATGAAGGAATTGAAAGAATTTACTACTCCTTTTTTAGTTGGGATGAAGATGATAAAATATAAATGTTCGAAAAGTATAAATCAGAAGGATTTTTGAAAATTAATAGGAATTTTTCTTTATTTAACAGGTTCAAGTCCTGATATTGTTTATGTTGTGGATTTATGTTCTAGATATCCGAGTGATCCAAAATAATCTCATATATTGGAAGCAAAGAGAATTATGAGATATGTTAAAGGAAAAAATTAACATGTTATATTATGCAAAATAAGTTATGAAATTAACTTTCATGGTTATAATGATGATGATTGGGATAGAGATTATAGTGATATAGAATAAAATTATTGAGGAAAATTTTTCTTGGGATAATTTTGTGTGAGTTGAAATAGTAATAAGAAGTGTTTAGTAACTTTGAGTATAGAAAAATCAGAATATGTTTCAGCTAAATATTCTTGTACTCAAATGTTTTTTATGAAATTTCAATTAGAAGATTTGAAATTTGATGTTTACAAACCATTGAAGATACTTTGTAATAATCAGGGTGAAATTGATCTTTCTAGAAATCATGTACAACACAAAATAATAAAAAACATTGATATTAATTTTCATTTCATAAAATAAAAATTTTATGGTGGATATGTATTGATAGAATATATTTCAATGAAGTATTAAATTTCTAATATCCTCACAAAAGAAATACCAAAAGAGATATTTGTGGAATTGAGGATATAACATCATGTTCATCCTACACCAAAGTTTGTATAAACATATTAAGGAAGTTCCCCCACCGTGATTTGAATTATGTTGACAAAGGGGGATAATTTTACAACTTTATACTATAAGGGATATGGAAAAAATTATAAAAATGAATCTGAATATGTAGTTACCATAAAATGGGGGAGAGATAAGTGTGAGAAAAAAAATAATTGAGGGGGTTTATCTTTATAGGGCCTCAATTTTATTACCACTAAGATACAAAATTCCATCAAAAACAATACTTTATCTATTATTTTTGTGTTAGGTCAACTCACTTTTGTGAAATTCTATGTTTTCTTAAATGTTCAAAAATGAGTTTTGAAAAGTCTGAGTGTTGAAAAATATTGAGTTGAAAAATTTGTTAATGAGATTTTTCAACAAACCCAAAGGGGTATATTGAAGATACTTTGTGATTTTTTTAAAAAGATTTGGTTTTTTTAATACAAAATTTTTTAAAAATATTTTTTTTTGTAGATCAAGTGAAAGATATTTTGTTGGTTGTTTAAAAATTATTTTTTGAGATGTTTCTGAAAATATAGATATAGAAATAGTTTTACAAAGTTTTCCATCAGATGATCCATAGAACAAAGTTCATCTAAAGATTTTTCTGTTAGAATTATTGAGTTTGCACAAAGATAAAAATCTTCAGAAAAAGTTTGTGATAGAAGTCAAAAGTTTCTTGAAATTAGATTCAGAAATATTGCTATGTTTATAAGACTTAAAAAGATAAGAAGCCATATAACCTTCCAAAATAAGTCAAATGATTCTTTTTTGTTCAATTAAGTTCCTCAAACATCATGAATAAGTCATGATACAAGCTTGAGTTTGTAGAATAAAAGAGAAATGTGAATTTCTAGAGTTTCTAATGTTGAAGTGTTCTGTATTTAGTTTATTAGACCTAGAGTCACTAGACACAACTGTTCTTGGAATAATGGAACTATGAATTAGCTAAAGTTTGAAGAAATGGATTTTTTTTATTGGATGTCGTTCATTTGATGTAGGGAACCAAATGAACCTAATCATAATTGAATCAATCTGGCATTATGATTTCTGAATTCTAAATTTTTGTAGTGTTTTAAATGTGAAAGAAATATCAAGAATCTCAAGATATTAGATTTGAATTTATGACAAAAGACAGAGGAGAAAATATTTTCTAATCAATGAAAAATTTGAGGAAGATTGAAGTTTCTCAGTTGAATAAGTTTCTTACAGATAGAAAAGATTGATTTTGATATTTAAAATATTTGATCGGATGGTAAACGATTACTGAGTTAAAACGAAGGGGTGTTTTGATCAAAGACATTAGATGTAAGAACCCATTTTTTCAATAAGCTTTGGATCCTTTGAATTTTGGTTTAATATTATTTTATGGACCTCAAATGGATACATAATGAGTTCATAATGATCTCACAGGTGACTGGGGATTATTCAGAGCTTGGAACCCCAACTGATGGGAGAAAATGGCCCATCGCATGGTTAGAGGAAACTATGTGAGGTAGGCCGCATGGTTAGTTTTAACTATATGAAGCTGGACATAGAGAATCAGGAGGGTGCATAGTTCTCCCTAACCATGTGATTTGGGGTGCATGGCTATGTGAAAACTAGAGATAAAATTCTAGAGGATTTTTGCATGGTTGGTGCATGGATGCACTAATCGTGTGGCCTAACCATGCGAGTTCCCCCATCCTTCAACATATCCAACATGGTTGGTGCACGATTTAGAAAAATGTATTGCCAAACTGTGTAAAGGATATTTTGGGGTGAATTTCCAATTTTCCATTAAATCATAGTTAAATCTAACCCCTCCTCTCATTTTTTTCCAGTAGGAAGCACCTCCATTTTCCTACCTTTTGAAGCCAAAAAGCTATCTAAACTAGGATTTGGACCAAGAATCCATATGGAGTCCGATTGAATCATCATTTATCTCATTGGATCCACATCATTAAGATCTCAATTCATATTTAATCTTTCATCATTTTTCTTCCTATCAATGATTCTATTTAGATGCCAAATCATATGCCCTATTTTTAGGTTGTTGATAAATTATTCAAATATCTTTCAACCCAGAACAAACTAAAGGCCAATATTGGATGAGGAGAGTCATATGAGTACGTTGTAGGTGGTCTATAACTCAGTCCTCAAGATTCATCATTTCATAAATTTCCACTTGGGTCCACCGATTTCATCGAGTTCCATCTGTTTAATTGAAATTCCTTGCTTATAGTTATTAGAATTGTGCTCGAAGACCCATGCCATATATTCTATTTGATGTTGGTGGTTATATCTACAAAATAAACCACCCCAAGTAGGGTGATTTATATAATTATGCTTAGTAGCTTATGGATCCTATTTGATCCATTGTTTGGGTGATATGTGCCTTGACCTTGTCCAAGGTAAGGGTTTAATTCAATTTATGATTTTTTAATTCCTATCACATGTATTATTATCACTTGACCCACCTAAGGTAAGTGCTTCAAATTGATTAATAATTGTTAAAAGGTAAATTGGAAAGTATATTGAATATAAATGACTTGGACTAATGATTTATAATACAATGGTTTCATTTCACATCCATAGAACCCCCTTCCATGTTTTATAGAAGGTATTGGAGTGAACCATATTAGATGACTATGACTTAAATGAATTAAATGAAATGGTTTCATACCCCATGGCCTTGTCACACTAATGAAAGGCAAGGCTTGAACCAAGTGAACTTAATAAAATGTATGATTAATTATATGGAAATAATTATTAAATCAATCTAATGTGAGGTGCCTAATTATATATGGACCTTGAAATCATCATAGGAGTGTTCAGACTTGGGTTAACTTTTGGATTCCTGAGGGAATTCCTTGAGCACTTGTGGATGATATTTTGATTTTAGGATGCTGGTTTCCTTTATTGAGACCCACCTTGGAACCCGATCCTTGTCTATCAATGGATGATCGGTATGACACTATAGGATACCTTTTTTAGAGTACATGATTCTTTAAATACACTCCTTGGATCTAGAATTGATTATATGGACATGAAAAACCTTTGTTGCATCTTTGGGTTAGGCCATTTCTTATCTTTTTTTACCTATGATGTATTCCTTGGAATGGTTACATCATACTATTGTGGAATGCATTGGATGAGGATCCTTGGATTACAATCTTACCCCTTATCTAGGTTGTAGCTACTACTTAGTTTGAGATCCTTGAGGACTTGGATTCCATGGTTACTACCTTGGATCCCTTTTATTATTTATATCAATATAGGTTGCATTGTTACATCTTGGAACCTCTACTATTACTATTATGAGGTGATGTCTATACTAGATATGCCTCACGTGACTTAAATATATAAAATGGAACTTAATTAATTAATTAATTGGTTACAAGTTTAGACACCAGCCAAGGGTTGAAGTATGTACTTGGGTATTTACATTACTGTGCTGATTCACTTTTATATATGTATGCTTACACACTATTTCAGTTTATATTACATGGAAAGGATGTTATAGATACCATTGGTGGTGGCCTACTTAGATTTATCTCACACCCTATCTAGACACCATCGGTACCCTAGTAGACTACATGTATACAGGTGTTGATAAAGGGATGTGTGTCACTTTGGACACTTGATTGCTTGATTGATTAGGATGGTGCTGGTAGTAGATGACTGAGCTGAAGCTAGGTATGCATTGGACATCTTTTGGATTCCCGTTTGGTTAATTTTGTATAGCATGTATGCCTACTGATTTGTATCCATGTTTTCTAGATTTATAGACACATGACATAAATCATCATCAGTTGTTGTGTATTTTTATTTCATGTTCAGTTATTTATTACTTTAGTCTGCTTCTGTTTTTCATTATATTTATTATAAAATTTCTTCCTTTATTTATGTCCTATTATATTATATTCAACTGTTGTGCTACACTCTGGTAATAAGGGCATAGTCTCCCCATGTACACTCCTTAAGAACCCGCTACTAATCTGCATCCTTTAGTGTTCAGGGAGATGCGCTTGAGTCCATGTGGCCAACTGGGCTCAAGGAACCTCTAAGTGGCATCCTGATCTGGGACATCACAAAGTGGCATTAGAGTTGTTATTTTCATGATTTACTATTTGGAGACAATATATTGTAGATTATTGTAACGCCCGACCCCAATTACCCAAAGTCGGTGCATTATTACATAACATTGACATGATCACAAGAAAGGTCAAGTCTCGAAAGACCGATCAGTTTAGTATCCTTGGAAACACTAGATATATTCATAAAGTTTTACATTACATCATAAAAATGAAAACTACAACAACATAGTCTCCATATTCCACACTCTTATCCCCTCATACTATCCCTGTAGGTCATTCATAATTTACTTCTTCACATCCTGGGAAAAATAAAACATAGAAAAGGGGTGAGCTCAAATGCCCAGTAAGGATAACAATATAGCAAAAACTTTCATAAATAAGAATAAACATTTAAGGCAATGTATAAATAAAACAAAAGCCTTTTAATCTTGAACTTAAACATAGTACGGAAACAATAAAATGAAATAATGTCATTTACTTATTCACATGGATATTCTACTAATCGAATAATCACATGCAGTATAAATAACCACTTTCATAAGATGGAATGCATAATGCTAGACTATCATAACCACATAGTCAAGGCCTCATGCCAAGACTAAAAATAAGATTTTTTCAAGGCCTTGTGCCAAGACACTAGTTTGTCTCATGAGACCTACAGATGCATCGAGGAGCTATAGCGGGCTCCACCCGTCACATATTAAGTCCAATGCATTCCTCATATAAACAGGCTTAAACATAACATAAACATTCGTAATAAAACTAGCATATGAAATGTAAATACTTCATCCATAAACCATGAATGGTATAAAAATATCACATACATAGTCAAACATATCAAAAAACCTTCAATAAAATATAGAAGTTTTGTATAATAAATCAACTTCAAATAAGCGTAAAATCCATCAAAACATGTGGACATAGATGAAATCAAAACTCTTTTTAGAGTAAAATCTCTTTTTATTTTGAAATCATTTAAGAGTCATTTATTTATAAAATATAACATTTTCTTTGAAAATATTCTTATAAGATTTTAAGGGAAGCTTCGACGATTTTATAACGCCGTAAAATAGCCACACTCGCCGTATAAGTTAAAAAAACATTCTTACCTTAATTCTGTTGAAAACGTTAAAAAGGACCTTGTTTGGAAAACGATGAAAAGATTCCTTTATAAACCTCTTATTAAAAGTAAAAAAATGGTTATAAATGAATTTAACCCATATTCTTGTAAATATTAATTATGTTTTGAAATACATTTTTAAGAAACATGGATGTGGATGATAAAGAAATCCCAGTACATTATTACGTATAAACAACCTCGGATAATGAAGAGATTTCTAAATAAACCCATACCTTATACTTTTCCTTGGTTGCGGGTAGGTTAACCTCCTGTATAATGGTGAAATAATTGTTATTAAATTATAAAAGAATCATATACATTAATATGATATCATATATGATCTTTTAACATTGATTTGTTAATAATATCTTAGTATTATCGTTGTTTCGGGTGTTAACTTACTCATTTTCTTTTATATGTTTTGTTACTTAAGACATGTTTGTCATGGATAGGTTGTATATTAATCATATCTATAATGATATCAAGTCCTTAAAAATTATTTTTAAATCATCAAATGATAATTATACTTGAATGGATACGATGGAGAATGAATCTCATTGCGTTCGTGGAGACGGTAGTCCGTACGTACGCACGAGTGACAATATCATTATTTTGATATTAAAATAATATATAATTGGATGGTATATCATATATACAGAATCATTATCATGTTATATTTATTATTTACATGAATTATAAATCATCATTATACCCATCCAAATAATAATATATTGAATAACAATTACACCATGACGTAGAGACGGTAAGTCGTACGTACGCACGTATGGTGACATGTCATTCAAAGGATGGATAGAATACTGAATATGGTTGTAACATATTTATAATAATATTACAGTATATATGAGATACTGGATTAATTATTTTATAATGGTAATAACAAAGAAAGAAGAAGTTGAAGAAGAAATGAATTTGAAAAAGGGAGGTGAAAACATTACCTCTTCTTCGGGTTCTTCCTTTTGATTTGATCAAAAGGGCTACTTAGTTTGGCTTTCTGATCAAAATAAATCCTCTAGGTTTTATTTAGGGAAGTTGAGAGAGTATTTGGTCAGGGTTTGGCCGAACCAAAAGGCTTTGAAGGTGTGAATTAATGAGAATGAGGAGTTCTCTTTTATAAGAGGGGTGAGGGGCACCTTTGGAAAAGCTTGAAATATTATTTTATAATAAATTCATATTCGGTTTATAATGGCTCCAAAGTGGATTATTTAAAGGTTAAGGTGGGTATTGGTTAAAAACCACTCAACCAATAGAATTTAGACAGGTTTGGGTTACTATATTAACCTTATCTTTAAGTATTAACTCTTAGTTAATTAGTTTCACTTTTACAATGTCTCTTTGTATTTCTATATTATATGGTTAATAAACTTACTATATACATCCAAGATACCCCCAAGTTGTCCATTAATGAAACACCTATAATTATATAAGTCTCTTGGACGAACTTTAGATTTTTAGGAATTTAATATCAATTAATAATATAATATTTGTTTTAAAAACTCTTTTATGTCAATTTTGACACTATTCAATAATTGATTTTTTTAAAACACATAACAGAATTATTACTTCGAAAAAAGTTAATTAAATCAATCCTAAAATGTCATATTATCCTATAAAATTATTTTAATTCATAAAAAGTATTAAATTACATTTATTTGGGTATTTATAATATCAATTATTCTAATTGTTCATTAATTTAGTAATTACTGCATCACCATTATGTCATAAATAGATTAAATTATATAATGTCTAAAAATTATAAATAAAATATCATTATGTAGGAAATATTTTTATCTTCCTAATGAATATTTATAGTCAAAAATCCAACATATATAACCCTATGTAAAAATTGTTTTTCTAAAAGATAAATGCTTATGTCATTTTTGTATTTATTTTAACTTAATTTAAATAAAGTGTCTCTATCACCTACAAGTGGCTCCATGGGGTCCCAAAATAGACCCAAATATGCCCATGGTCGGACATGTATCCACCAATAAGGTTAGGACACGTTTTAGGGTAATTTAGTATTATTATAATATTATTTTGTAACCCTTATTTACCGGATTTACCCTTAACCATGGTAAATAAAATATTTACCGAATTAATTATTAAAAATAAAATTGACCTATTTACACAATATGAACATCCTGATTCCAAATATGGAATCCATTTCTCCAAATTCAAAACACATAAGTGGAAGAAATTAATTTAAAATTAATTCCCGTTGTTAAAACAAAAAAAGTGTTTTTAAGTGATAATAACTATCAAAAGATTGACACTTGTTTATGTCCGGTTTAATTGTAAAATTATGTACAATGACAAAAATTGTATTAAATGGTAAAAATATATTATAAATATACTTTAAAACCACTAAAATTCATAATTTATCAATATAAATTATTTCGATTAAAAAAGTTGTTTTTAATTAAAATTTAGTAATTTTCACTATTCATCAAAATATAAATGTTATCCGAAAAGTTCCAAAATTTCACCCTAGGCTAAATTCGATATTCCTAATCCAAAAATGAAGTCCATTTTGAGAGATAAAATTTATAAAATTTTAAAAAGTAGGTATTACTATTCATAACGGCTAGTTTGATTGGTTGCGGTGTGTTAGAACTCGATGTTGCGTACAACACACACTATCACATTATTCAAAGAGAAGCGTATCATAGAAGCTTGGGGAGTTACAATTATGATCACTAGTAACTTTGTTATAAGTCATGATTTGGTGTTGTGGGCCCCTGTTTAGGGTAAATTCTGTGTTTCCGGAATTATAATTGTTGTTCTATTTTTTCTTATTACTATTGATATCATTTCACCATTGGGTGACACACATGATATGTGGTGTTTTTTATAATTATTCGGATTGGTGATCTTATTTTTTTCCTTATCCCGATGATATGAGTATAATGAGTTGTGTTACATGCATCATCATAGGAACCTAGAATTCACATGCCATGCATATTTCTATGCCATATAGGTTCATTTCACTCTTTTAATAACATATATGCCTATGATTTTGATTAAGCCTTATTTTTATAGATATTCTTGTGCTACTCTTGGCTATGATTGAGTGATTGTTGGTTTCAATTAATGAGGTGTTATGGTCTCTTTTGGGTTGGAATCATTAATTTACCAAGTCAATCCATTAGATTGAAATCAAATTAGTGTCATTTTCAATGATAAGGAGTATGAGCCTTAATTCACTGAGAATGGAAATCCAATTTAAATTATCCTTGATATATGGAAATAATAAAATTAAAATTAAAAGGTGAAACTTGACCAAATAAATGAAATAGTTTCCAATAAATGATGATGCAAGGTATAGTTGAACCTTCATCTACTAGAACCCTTATAACTTATAATTGATAACTTACCAATACATGTCCATCTAAGTTGGTATTTGGGGTATTATACGATGGTTAGTGCGCTATTTCTTACATTCATCTTCTAATAGTGTTGTTATCTATCTTCTTAAAGTTTGTTCTGAGGTATTTTATTGGAATTTTTAGACTAATGTCACCATGATGTCCTCGTGTCATACTCTACGAGGGTGGTGATGACCATGATCCAAATATGGTGGGCCCTGATCCACCGGTATTACTTCTAGGAGTTCCACTGGAGGTACTGCCTTCTGTACTTGATCTAGGCACTGATTCTCAACATTGTATCATACATATGATGCAGTCCCTGCAAGGTGCCCCATGTCCTACACCAACAATAGCTAATCTGAATCATGAGTTCTAGTAGAAGCATCTTCCTACCTTCTCAAGGGATGGTGGTCCATAGGCTACTGAGCCTTGGATATAGGACACATTTTCTATCTTCAAACATCTAGTGATGCCTCTAGATTGGAGGATCAATATTTCTATGTATACGCTGAGTGATTCATCCAAGAGTTGGTGGGATTTAGTTACCTAGTCTGGTTTCCATCAGGGCATGGTATGGGCTAATTGTCAAACTAACTTCTATGATCTGTTATTTTCTAATATTTTGAGAGCTAACAGATCTAGTGAGTTCATGCATCTTTAGCATGGTTTTATGTTAGTCATGGAGTATTCAGAACATTTCAATGAGTTACAATGATTTTCACTACTCTTAACCGGTGATGAGATTCTGTGTGCTAGATGCTTTGATGATGGGCTCGTGTATGTCATCCTTACTCAGGTGAATGTCTTTCACCAACCAACCTTTTCTAAAATAGTCAATCGAGATCTTATCACTGAGTTTAACCTGAGGAATGATGATAATAATAGGCATAGAGGACTAGTACTAAGGCAGGCCAATAGTTCATTCGGTAGCATAAATTAATCCCTCAAGGTTTTTCATCGGGGAAGTGGAATCCAGAGTACCTATGATGGTAGATATATGGTGTGTCACTCATGTGGAAAACATCGGAACCTGAATCCTTAGTGGGATAGACACCCTAGAGAGTGTCGGGATTTCAGCTATATGGGTCATCTTCAGAGATCCTATTGAACCTTTACATAAACTTCTAGTATAAGAGGATCCACATTCTCTCCACCTTCAGGGGTAGGTTCTTTTACAACACATTAGATGGGGAGTTGGAGTAGCATTATAAGGACTATATGAGGATGAAGTCATGGCCATAGTAGTCAGACCCCTAATCACCAACATCACCGGTAGAGCAGTTTTGATCCTGGTAGTCCAACTATTACACAGGGTCATGGATCATGTCAGTTCCATGATTTACAACCGATACCCAAGGATCATGATGTATGGACATCTATCATATGAGGTACTATTATAGTAGCCTCAACTATAGTGTCTTCTTTATTTGAGATAGGTCCTTCAGACTCCTTTATCTCATTATCTATCATGGAAAGTATTGGGATGGAAATATTGTTTTTTTTGTGGTGTAATAAACCTAGATACACCATAGGGAATATGGTGAGACGTAATTTTCCAGTGTAGGGACTATCCCCTTGGGTTGGGAATTACCCTTTCTCATGGGACCTATTTGTTCTCAAGATGAAAGGCTTTAATGAAATTCTTAGGATGAATTAGTTGGTTCCATATCACAAATTTTTAGACTACTATCACTGAAGTGTATCATTTACATCACCAGAGGGTAGCAGTTATCTACATAATGGTGAGTGGGATGTCAAGGCTAGTAGAGCTAGACCAGAGTATCTTGGGCTAGGTAGAGTGACTGCCCAGATTTCCAATCTCTTCATAGAGGATTAGGTTTTACTTTAGGATGAATTTCCTACAGTAGGAGATCATTTCATGGATACTTTTACTAAAAATATTTCTCTCTTACCTCCTGAGATAGAGGTAGAGTTTATGATTTGTATTGTTCTAAGATTATCTTCAGTGTCCATTCCTCTGTACAAGATGGAACCTACAGAGCTCTATGAGCTCAAGAGGCAATTAAATGATCTAGAGTCCAGGGGATTTATATAGACCAATACTTCATATTTTGTTTCACTCGTGTTATTTTCCAAGGATTATGGGAACCTTTTTTTATTTTTGGATTACATATGATTTAACTAGATTACAGTTAATAACTAGTATCCACTACCTCAAATAGTTAATCACTTTGGCCAAATCTAAGGATCAATGGTGTTTTCAAAGACGAAACTAAGATAAATCTATAATCGGATGTGAGTAAAGCTAACCAACATACCTTGTACAACCATCCATAGTAGGTATGGTCTATATGAGTAACTCATTATGTCATTCAGTCTTACGAATGCATGAGCAGTTTTCATGGATTTGATGAATGGGTGTTCCACCCCTATCTTGATTCTGTTTTCATGTTCTTTGTGGACAACATCTTGGTGAGTTTTCACACTCATAATGACCATACTAAGAAACATTATATAGTTATGAGTACACTAAGAGAGCATCATATTTACAAAAATACTGCTAAGTGAAACTTCTAGATCAACAAAGTTCACTTCCTAGGTTATATTATCTAAAAAAATACTCTCTATTGACCCAAATAAGGTGATTATCATGGTTTCCTAGGAGCTTCCCATGATCATGATTCATATATGAAGTTTCTTGGGGATGGTTTCATATTCCAAGAATTTCATACAGGACTTTTCTTGCCTTAATTCACCACTTACTAGTCTTACAAAGAAGGGTGTCTAGTTCATGTGGTCATAAGTATGCGAGAAATACTTTCAGGAGCTGAAAGGGAGTCCTGTCTTGACACCTATTTTGATTCTGCAAGATCCTAATATAGGTTATACAATGTTTTGTGATGCATCAGGAATTGGTCTAGGATCATTGTTGATGCAAGATGACAGAGTTTTTGTGCATGGATATCGATAGTTGAGGCCTCATGAGAGAAATTACCCGATGCACGACCTCGAGATAATAGCAGTTATCCATGCCTTATGTTGTTGGATACATTATTTTTTGGGGAGTGATTTTTGGTGTATACGGACCAAAATATCCTCAAATATATAATTACACAGCATGAATTGAATCTAAAATGTGGAATATAGGTCGAATATCCTCTGTCCTTTGATTTTTATCTTGCCTATATTCTTGGAAAGGGTAATGTTGTAGAAGATGTAATGAATTAGAAAAATCAGAAATATAGTGTATGGGAATCTAGTGATGAATGGAAATAAACGTTCCTATTATCTAAGCTACATTCATAGTTTCATGATATTCACAAGAAATATTATCTCTCATCCATGATAGTTACCTCTTTCATCCTCGAGAAGGTAAAGAGTTGTAAATTTTCAGATCTTGAGGGCTTGGTTCTCCATGAGAGTATTTCAGAATATTACCCACCTATGGACTGGTATATGGATAGAGATGAAATCTTGTGTATACATGGATGTGTCTAGGCTCCTATATATGCGAGAGAAGACTTTATTCAAGATTCCCACACTTCTCAGTTGGAAGTTCATCCAAGAATCTCCAAGATTTAACAAGATATCCAATGACAAAATTAGTGTCATGGGATGAAATGATAGATAACATGCTTTATTATGAGGTGTTCCACCAATCAGAAGGTGAAGGTAAATCATAATAGACCTACAGGATTATTACATCCACTTCTAGTCTCAAAATGGAAATGGGAAAATATTTCCATGGACTCCGTACTCGACTTACTGAGGTAACCTAAAGGTAGTGACACTGTATGGGGTGTCATTGAAAGACTGAAGAAAGTACCCCACTTCATTCCTATCTAGGAGACTTTCTCAATTGATGAGATGGAAGATTGTATGTCTGTTACATCATCTGAATGCATGGGTTCCCTCGTACTATCATTTTAGATAGGGAAACAAATTTCAAATCATAGTTCTGGTAGGGGTTACAGAAAGTTATGGGTACATAGGTTCTTTTGAAAATAGCCTTTCACCCTCAGATTGATGGGTAGTTAGAAAAGATGATACATGTTCTAGATGACATGATTAGGGCATAAATTCTTGATTTTGGTGGTTCTTGGGGGAATCGTATCCCTCTCACAGTGTTCTCCTATAATAATAGCTTTCAGGCGATGATTCTGATGGATCCCTTTGAGGCCTTGTATGGTATGTTGTGTCGTTCACCCCTAGGATGGTTAGAGGTCGGTGAGGTATCCCTACCAGGTCCTCGTATAATGTAGGAGACTTTAGAGTAGGTTCAGTTGGTCAGAA
The DNA here is from genome assembly GCA_963277665.1 of Viscum album. Lineage (NCBI taxonomy): Eukaryota > Viridiplantae > Streptophyta > Magnoliopsida > Santalales > Viscaceae > Viscum > Viscum album. The sequence continues at coordinate 1,991,690,957 of OY728141.1, forward strand.
AGAGTGTGTCTACCACTCAGTCTCGAAAAAAATATTATATCAATCGTTGTTAAAGTCCTCTTGTGTATAAGGATAGGGATTGTGTTTTCCTACGAGTATTTCCCAAGCTAAGGAATAGATAGATGAATAGGCAATGGAAGCTATAATAATTCTTTATCAAGCCATTTGAGATTATAGATAGAGTCAACCTGGTATCCTATCATTTTATTTTACCTCAGAGGTATAATTCCATGCACAACGTCTTTCATGTTTCACAACTTCATTGGTATCATGTCGACCTGTCTCATACCTTTTATCCTAAGGAAGTTGAGTTAGATATTGATACTACATTTTAGGAGTATCCTATATGCATCATTAACCAGATAATGAATGTTCTCTGAGTCTGTTATATCCCTCTAGTATGGGTATAATGGAAGCACACCCATGTAAAGGATAAGATTTGGGAGTGAGAGGTCAATGCACATGCCCAATGGCTAGATTGTTTCTCAGATAGTGTTTCACCACCCATGGAAGGTGAACTCGGGAATAAGTTACTTTAAGGGGAGGAAACTATAAGAACCTAATTTTTCACTCAGGTATCGAACCTTTAAATTTTTCTCAAATTTTCTATTATCGACCTAAAATGGATTCCTAATGAGATCGTAAAGGTCTCAGAGGTAACCGAGGCTTGTTCAGAGCTTGAAACCCTGTCTGGTGGGATAAAATGGAATGTCACATGGTTAGAGGAAACCATGTGAGGTGGGACACAAAGTTATTTTTGACCATGTGAAGCTAGACAGATAGTAGTAGGAGGGAACATGGTTTTCCCTAACCATGCAATTTTGGGGCACACAACCATGTGAAAACTGAAAAAAAAATTATAGATAATTTTTGTGAGGATGGTGCATGATCTCCCTAAAAATTTAGCCTAACCATGTAGGTGCACCTTCCTTCAATATAGAATGAAAAATTGGTGCAAAAATTGGAAAACCCTGCAGCTGAACCATGTGAAGGCTTTTTTGGGGTGAATTTCAAGAATTTTCCTTCAAAATCTAATTAAATCTAAACCCTCATCTCATTTTTCTTTCTAGCAAACAACCTTCTCATTTTTTTTCCATTTTGAAACCTAAAAGCTATCTAAATTAGTAATTGAGATCAAGAAGTAGTCTAAATTATGATCAAAGCATTGTTTCTCTCGTTAGATCCAAACTAGTAATATCTTAATTCCTTTTTAATATTTAGTTATTTTTATTCCTATCAACAATTCTATTTAGATTCTGGATCATATGCCCTATTTTTAGGGTTTTAATCCATTCTTTATATCTCTTCTAATATAGTCCGAACTAAAGGATGATACAAGATGAGGAGAATCATACCAGTATGAGGTAGGTGGACTATAACTCACTCCTCAAAATTCATCATTTTATAAATTGTTTCTTGGGCATGCCGATTTCATCAGGCATAATCTGTTTCATTAATATTCCTTACTTGTAGTCATTAGAAACATATTCTAATAACCATGCCATATATGCTATTTTACATTGGTGGTTATATCTTCAATGTTAAACATTCCAAGTATGGTGATTCCATAATTATTCCTTAGTATCCTGTTGAGCCTATTTGTGCCGCTGTTCAAATGAGTTGTGACTTGACCTTGTTAAAGGTATGGATTTAATTTAATTTATGGTTTTTTTAATTCCTATCACATGTATGCTTATCACATGACCCACCTAAGGTAAGTTCTTCAATTTTATTAATCAATGTTAAATCATAAATTGGAATGTATATTGTATATATATGACTTGGACTAATGAATTGTAATAAAATGGTTTCATTACACATCCATAACACCCCTTTCCATGTTTTATGCAATGCAACAACCCATAAATTTATTAATGAAAATTCCTCTTGATCTAATTAAATGTATTATTATGTAAAATGGTTATGTAAAATATATGAACTTCCTTGGTTTTATGATTTTGGATTTTAAAATACTGTGAAAAATTTTATTGTTTCTAATATAGTCATTGAATAGTGATCACATGATTAGTATAAATATAGATCCTTAACCAATCCAATTTACTCAGATAAAGGAAGTGATGGCCTCATCCAGTCAAATTTCTCCATACGAAGCCCATTTTTCAGAGCTAGAAAAGGATGTAGAGTCACTGGTATTTTCTCTTGACCAATCACAAGCCGACCTTCAACATTTTAAGCTTGAATGGAACCGTCTACGTGAGAAGTGTAATTTAATAGAGATTACCACAAGAGCGATGTTATCCAAGCCACCCCAGAGTCTGTCACCATCGCACACCTTATCCTTAGGTCTTATGCGGATTTTATAAGGGGTTGTGTAAGAAGACCCTAGAACTATGATCATTTGCATTATTATTTTTATAAATAATATACAATCATTTTTTCACTGTTACTTTGTAAATGGTGTTTAAATAACATATAGTATTTTTAGTTAATATTAAATTAAAAAAATATTTTGATGAATTAATGGATTTTTGAATTAAATAATATTTTAATAAAATATTATTACTAAATTATTTTTTAATTATAAATGATTATATAATTTTTATACAATTGTAATTTTTATTAAGGTTTGAAAGCTATTTTTATCAAAAACCCATGAATTTTAGATAAATATCATTTTTTATTTTAAAAGTTAAAATTTACATATTTATAAAATTATTTATATAAAATGAATATTATTTTCTTATTCAAGACATCAAAATTATCTAACGGTGAATTTTTCATAATTATCTGATAAAGTCCAATTTTTGGGTAAAAATTAAATATTGTTTAAATATATAATGTATTTTATGACATCATAATGACCCAATAGTGACGAAATAAAATACTATAAATTGTATATTCGGACAATATATTTTTTAAATTTAAAATAACATGATTTTAGATTTGTTTGATTAATTTTATTTTGCCTTAGTGGACCCTCCAAGACATATAAAATATTTTAACTTTTTAAAATGATTTCTTAGAGAGTGTGACTCACCTCCACATAAGAAAGCCTAATATTTTATTATTTTCTGCCATCTACCTTATAAAATAATGTTTTAAACTCCAATATGGAAAAAACCAAGTGCAAAAACCATGGAATGGTTTATGGTTTTGATTAGTTTAATGTGCAGTGTCCAAAACATAAATAATAAAGAATTCCCTCTCCTTTCCAATATAAAATCACTCAATCTCCCATTCCTCCTTACTCAAACCATTTAGGTCTCAACCAACCTCTTCCCTCCTATCTCTATAATCCTACCAAGGCACCCCAATCTCCCAATAAGCCTCTCTCAATCCTCTACCAATCCTTTCGGATCACACTTCCATGTTAGGGATCCTCACTTTCCTTCCTTCCTTACTTATGTCCAAGTTTCCTTATATTGTTATGCCCTTTTATTTTGAATTTAAAATGTTGGAGTATGATTTATTACCCCCTATACTTCCCTCTGAATTTTTTAATGATGATATACTTCTTTCTCTCTCATTAATGTCTCTTATGTACACCCTTTACCATTCTAAAATTTCATAAGAGTTATCCCATTTCTCCTCATTCTTCAAGTTTCTTTAACATGTTATGCATTCTATTTAAAAATTCCATGTGTTGGGACATGTATATATATGACACCCTTACTTTCCATTTATTTTACATGTTATGATATATCCCTTTCTCTGTCATCAACCATTTTTATGAATGAGTATGTCATGCTATTATGCTGCCGAAATTGCACCATGATTTTCCAAGCCAAAATAATTGTGTGGTGAATACCAAACCCATGTCTCTATCAAGGGTATTCACCTTTATGCACATATACATATTTAATGGTACTTACATGTATGTATTCCACATTCCATAATCGTGGAATAGCTTATGATGCTGAATGATTCCATGTTGTATGATCTATGTGGCACACTTATGCATGAAATGAAATGATTAAGAAGGTTGTGCCCGGATATCACTCTAATGCATTGGGTAAAGATTAGTATCATGATACATAATTTTCAATGAGGGTTTAATCAGGCTAATTCAATTTCAATGAGGGTTTACTCATGCTCCATGTGCAATGATCCTTGGCTCATGCTAATATCAAGTTAAATGTTGTTGCCACATCTCCATGTTATGATAATTATGCTATATCATGCCTTTATGTTCATGTTTCTCTTATTCCCCATTGATATGACTATTTCTGAACATGTATTTTATTATTCATGTTATGAATTTTTTACTCCCTTATTGGGCTTTATAGCTCACCCTTATTTTATGTATGTCCTTAGGTTATCTCATGAAATGCTAAGTATACAGGAATGTTGTGGTCATGTAAAATAAGTGTTCAATAAAGATGTTGTAATTTATGTTTTAAGTTATCATGTAATGTTCTTAATTTACCAAGTCACTAGACCTATAAATCCTCAAAGTTTTCTTAAGTGTTATTTTATGTTATAAATCATGTTTATGTGTGTAATAAAGAGTAGAATTTTTATAGTTGGTACCAGATGATAGGCTTAGTTATATTTGGGATTATTATTATTAAACCCTAGTGAAAGCCTTAGGGATAATAATAAGCATAATAAAAACATACCTAAATTTTTATGAGTATAGAGTAAATGGTTTATCAAGAAAATACATCCCTGTCTGGATATGAACAAGTAGAGGTGGCTCTAGCACAAATGTATCTAGGGGTAAAACCAAAAAACACCGCTTTAAGATAGAATTGAACGAGAACTGGTGCACGAAAATGGGCTTTGCTGCACTCTTGTTTTGACACTCCTAGGGTATATTATTTGGTAAATTCATAATCTTATTATGAAACATTATTAAGTGAATAAAAAATTCCCCTAATAATATATGTTGGGAATTAGATCATGGATAATATATATTGATGCCTATAAATTCACAAGTTAAGGAAATAAATTTAATTTATAAGTTATGACTATTTTTTTCATTGGATTCACCTTTATGTGTTACCCATAACTTTACTTATATTCTAAAAAATTTCTAGTAATAGGAGGACTCGGTCTAACAACTGATGTGAAGATCAATGTGATGACTATTCTAATAAGATGCCCAATCTGATGGGAGCAGGAATCACAAACGTTGTCATGATACTCTCTCAGTTAACTCAAGTTTTGAATATAAACATGGTTTAAGAGGAATGTACCCCCCCAAGAGAGAACAATATCTAATTTAGAGCTTCATGAGACAAATGCCTCCTACTTTTAATGGATTATTCAATCCCTCAATCATCAAACAATGGATCAAATTCATTGAGAAGATCTTCTCCATCCTTTAATGTTCTGAACAAGAGAAGGTTCTTCTAGCTACTTATTGTATGGAGGGTGAAAATGATCAATGGTGGACATTGATCAAAAATAAAAAGCCTTGGAATAGAAATCCCTCGTGATTTGTAACTTTGATATCTATGAAGGCTTGCACGATACTTCTCTGTCTTTTTCATTACCCCCGAATGAAAGGTTGACCGCTTCTTTGGTGGGTTAAATCCTAGCCTATAGAAATCCTTAGCAATCCGTGACTTCGATAGCTATGAAGAAATTGTCCCATGTGCCCTCAAAGTTTAAATAGAGATCAGTGAATCACATGGGTATCATGGGGATAAGAATCATAAAGTGGAATTTAATTCCAACAACTCTATGGATAAATCCAACGGTGCTAAGAAATTCCAGCACCCCACTTGCCAAAGGTGCATAAAGAAGCACCACAAAAATTGCATAAAGGGGACAAGAAATGATTTAGGTGTGGAAGAGAAGGGCACATGACCATTAACTACCAGCAAGAGAACCCCATTACTGTGAAAGAGGATAGTAACACTTCGTTCGACCCTCAATTCATTATTCATTGCTTTAACTATAAAGAACCTGGGAACTTTTCAAACTAGTTCCCTAATACAAGGGTTTTTGGAGGCAACCAACAACCTCCAAGGTAGAAAGGGAGATCTTTTTCTATCACTACCTCTGTAGAAGATCCTGACAACTAAGTGGTGATTTTTATGCTAGTTATTCATTCAATAATAAATAATTTACTTTTGGTTATGGTTCTATGCATTATTTTATATCCCAAAATTTTAGAAGAACCATCCCAACACCACAAAAAATTATGGAATTAGATATGTTGGGGAGAACGGAAAATGGGGAAATTATCGAATTCCATGAATATAAATCCTCCCCTGTCACAATTTTTGGATTTAAGTTCTAGGAGAACCTCTCCATACTCCCTCTGGTGGAATTTGATGAATTCTTGGCATGGATTGTCTTTCTCTATATAGAGGCAACATAAATTTCCATGAGAGGGAAATCACTCTCTATATGGAGAATTGACCCCTGATTATGTACAAATACAAGGATGAGGATGAATCTTATTTAGCACCATCATCTCAAGCATGGATTCTAATGCCCTATGAGTATGCGTATGTTGCTTAGATGATTCAGTCTAAGGAAGAAACAGTCCTTGAAGACATGCCTATTGTGATGGAATTCGTTGAAGTATTTCCCAAGGAATTTCCTGGTCTTCCTCCTAGAATAGATGTTTAATTCTCAATTGATCTTATACCTGGGGAATTTCCAATATCCAAGACTCTGTATAGAATGAATATTTTATATATTAAGGAGATAAAGAAATAACTACAGGAGAATATCGATAAAGGGTTTGTATGACCAAGTGCTTCACCATGGGGTACACTAGTCCTCTTCATCAAGAAGGATGGGTCAATGAACCTTTGCATTGATTATTGTGAGATCAAAAAAATCACAATAAAGAACAAGTATCCTATTCCACGAATTGATGACTTGTTCGATCAGCTATGTGAAGCACAATACTTCTCCAAGGTGGATTTGTGGTTGGGATATTACCAAGTAAGGTTGAAGAATGAGGATATCCCTAAGACTAATTTTTGTACAAGGTATGGGTACTATGGATTCATATTAATAACTTAGTACTCACTGATGATCTAAAAATGTTCATGGAATTGATTAATATAGACTTTAGAGATTACCTCGAAAAATATTTTGTAGTCATTATAAACAATATTATAATATACTCCAAAACTAAGGAGAAGCATGAGGAGTATCTAATCATAGTACTAGATATCTTTCCAAATAATAATCTCTATGAAAAGTAAAAAAAGTGTGATTTCTGGTTAAAGGAAGTCTCATTATTGGGTCATATCATCACAAGAAATGGTATATCTATGGATCCCTCCAAGAAAAATGAAATTGAGGGATGGATTAGGCCAACATCTGTGACAGATATTCATAGCTTCCTGGGGTTAGCTATATATTATCATTGATTTGTGAGAAATTTCTTATGATTGTCAAACCCTCTAACCAAGAAAACCCAGAGGGGTGTCAAGTTTTCTTAGAGTAATGAATGCGAAGGGATCTTCAAGGAGTTTAAAAGGAGGATTATCACTGTGACTATGCTCACACTACCCACAAGTGGAGAAATTTTTATGGTATTTAGGGATGCTTCGAATAAGGTACTGGGATTTGTGATGATGCAAAAAGACAAAGTCATTCCCTATGCTTCAAGATAATTAAAAGTTCATGAGAAAAAATATCTAACACATGATCTAGAGTTGGTTGCAGTAATCTTTGCTTTAAAAATTTGTCAACATTACCTCTTTGAGGAGAAGTGTGAAATATATACGGATCATAAAAGCCTCAAGTATATATTCACACAGAAATAGATGAATATGGGCCAACGAAGATGGTTAAAGCAGATTAAAGACTATGACTTCTCAATTCACTACTATCTGGGGAAAGTGAATAAAGTTGATGATGATCTGAGTAAAAAGGATCCATCAACTCTTTCATTTATGAGAATTGAAAAGGATCCAATCTTCTTAGATTTGATGAAGATGGACATGGGAATCATAAATAAGGTAACATCATAAATCCTTTCACAAATGATTGCTCAATCGTCTCTTTCGAAAAGGTTAGAGGATGCTCAAAATGATGATGTGGGAATTAAGAAGAAAGTAGAAACTATCTAAAAAGAGAAATCTTTGGTGTTCAATGTTAATGAAGAAGGAATTGTGAGATTTGGGACAAGAATATGCATTCCATAAAATTCATTGTTAAATAATGAACTTTTGGATGATGCACATAGTTTGAATTTTTCTATTCACCCAGGAAACACAAAGATGTATAGAGATCTCCAAGAGAATTATTGGTGGGATAACATGAAGAAGGATATCACTGAGTATACATCAAAGTGCCTAATATGTTGGCAAGTGAAGGTTGAGAGGTAGAAATATAAGGGGATGATGCAACCATTACCCATACCAAAATAGAAATGGGAAAACATCACCATGATCTTTGTTACTAGACTTCTAAAGACATCCATAAGAAACAATGTTCTATGGGTATTTATGGATTGTCTTATAAAGACTGCGCACTTTATTAAAATTCATGAGGATTTATCATTGGATAAATTGGAATAGATATACATCAGATAAGTGATAAGGTTTCATGGAGTACCACTATCGATTGTATCCAATCAAGATCCATGATTCACCTCTAAGTTCTGGAAGAGTCTCCAACATTCTCTGAATACTGAGCTAAAGTTTAGTATGACTTATCATCCTCAAACTGATGGCCAATCTGAAAAGACAATCCAAACACTTGAGGACATGTTGAGAGCATTATTAATGGACTTAAAAGTATGATGGGATCAACATATTCCTCTAGTTGAGTTCTCTTACAATAACAATTCCCACTCAAGCATCCAAATGGCTCCTTATGAATCCCTTTATGGGAAGAGGTGTAGAACACCAACATGTTGGGATGAAGTTTGTGATAGAAAAATCCTAGGTCTAGAAATGGTCTAAGAAATGTTAGAGAAGTTTAAGACCATCCAGTATCACATTAAAGCTACTCAGATTCAACAAAATAGCTATGTTAACAGCCATCGATGAGACCTATAGTTTGATGTTTGAGACATGGTATTCCTCCTCATATCACTATGGAAGATATTTATAAGATTTGGGAAGAAGGGAAAGCTTAGTCCATGGTACATAGGCCTATTTGATAATATTTATTACATTGGAGTAGTGGCCTATCGACTAGTACTCCCACCAAACCTATCTCAAGTACATGATGTATTCCATGTATCACTCTTGAGGAATTACATACCAGACCCATTGCATTTACTCAATCCAAAGGTGGTACCATTGGATAATGACCTCTCATATGAAGAGAAGCTGGTGAATATCTTAGATCATAGTGAAAAAATTTATTTGAAATAATACAATTCCCCTTGTCATGGTGTTGTGGCGAAACCACAAGTTTGAAGAAGAAACATTGGAATCAAAGAAAGTGATGAATCAGAGTTACCCTCATCTATTTTATAGTGGGAAAATAAAATTCAAGGGTACAATTTCTTAAGGGGAAAGATTGTTACGACCCAAACTTTTATTAATGAAAATTAATCTTGATCTAATTAAATGACTTATTATGTAAAATGGTTATATAAAACATATTCACTTATTTGTTTTTATGTTTTTGGATTTTAAAATACCGTTAATAATTTTTACCATTTCTAATATAACCTTTAATAGTGATAACATGATTAGTATAAATATAGGGCCTTAACAAATCCAATTTACTCAGAAAAAGGAAGCCATGGCCTCATCCAATAGAATTGCTCCATATGAAGCCCATTTGTCAGAGATCATAAACGAGGTAGCATCACTAGGCTTCTCTCTTGACCAAGCCTAATTCGAGATTCAATTGGTTAATCTTGAACAAAACCGCTTATGGGAGAAGTAGAAGTTAATAATGATTACCACCCGAGAAATGTTATATAAGCCACCCCAAGAGTCAGTCACCATCACACACCTTACCCTTAGGTCTCATGTAGGTGTTATAAGGGTCTATGTAACAAGATCCTAGCACTATGATCATGTGCATTATTTTTTTATAAAGAATATACATTCATTTTATCATTGTTACTTTGTAAATGGGTTTTAAAGCACAAATAATATTTTTAGTTAATATTAAATTAAGAAATATATTTTGATGAATAAATGTATTTTTTAATTAAATAATATTTTAATAAAATATTATTACTAAATTACATTTTAAATATAAATGATCGTATAATTTTTATACAATTGTAATTTTTATTATGGTTTGAAAGTTGTTTTTGTCAAAACCCATGAACTTTTGATAAATGTCAGTTTTTATTTTAAAAGTAAAAATATAAATATTTATAAAATTATTTAGATAAAAATTATATTATTTTTGGATTCAGGATGTCAAAATTATCTAATTATGAATTTTTCACAATTTTCTGAGAGAGTCGAATTTTTGGGTAAAAATTAAATATCGTTTAAATATATAATGTGTTTTATGACACCATAATGACCCAATAGTGATGTAATAAAACACTATAAAAGGTATATTCAGAAAATATATGTTTTAAATTTAAAATAATGTGATTTTATATTTGTTTTATTAATTTTATGGTTCCTTAGTGGACCCTCTAAGACTTATAAAATATTTTAACTTTTTAAAATGATTTTCTTGGGAGTGTGACTCACCTCCACATAAGAAAGCCTAATATTTTATTATGTTAGTCCATTTGAATTATAAAATAATGTTTTCCACTCCACTTTGGAAAAAACCATGGGCAAAAAACGTGGTATGGTTTGTTTTTTTGATTAGTTTAATGTGTAGTGTCCAAAACCTAAATAATAAATAATTCCCTCTCCTTTCCTATATAAACCAACTCAATCTCCCATTACTCTTCACTAAAACCATTTGAATATCGACCAAACTCTTACCTACTCTCTCTATAATCCTCTAAAGGAGACACGAGCTCCCAATAATCATCTTTCAAGCCTCTCCCAAGCCTTTGGAATCACACTTTCAAGTAAGGGATCCTCACTTTCCTTCCTTGCTTATGTCCATGTTTTCTTATATAGTTATACCCTTTTATTTTCAATTAAAAATGTAGGGGTATGATTTCGCACATCTCCTATACTTCCATACTTATTTTTTAATGATGAGATACCCTTTTATCCCTCATTAATGCCTCCCATGTACACCAATTACCATGCCGAAATTTCATAAGAGTTATTCCCTTTCTCCTCTTTCTTGAAGTTTATTTAATATTTTACGCCTTCTATTTACAAATTCCTTATGCTGGGACATGTATCTATATGACTCCCTTACTTTCCATTTATTTTACATGTTATTATATATCCCTTTCTCTCTCATCAACCATTTTTATGAATGAGTATGTCATGCTGTTATGCTGTCGAAATTGCACCACGATTTTCCAAGACAAAATCATTGTGTAGTGAATACCAAACCCATGTCTCTATCAAGGGTGTTCACCTTTATTCATATATACACATTTAATGGTACTTAAATGTATGTATTATACATTCCTTAATCGTGTAATAACTTATGATGCTGAATGATTCCATGTCTTATAATCCATGTGGCACACTTATGCATGAAATGAAATGATTAAGAAGGGTGTTCCCTAGTAGTGCTCCAATGCATTGGGTAAAGATTATTATCATGACACGTCATGTGAAATGAGGGTTTACTCATGATAATTCATGTTCAATGAGGTTTTACTCATGCTCCATGTGCAATGAGCCTTGGATCATGCTAACATTATGTTAAATGTTGTTGTCACATCTCCATGTTAGGATAATCATGCTATATCATGCCTTTATGTTTGTGTTTCTCTTATGACCCATTAATATGCCTATTGCCTAAAATGTATTGTATTATTCATGTTATTCCTTATTTACTCCCTTACTGGGCTTTATAGCTCACCCTTTTTTTATTTATTTCCTCATGTTATCCCATACAATGCTAAGTAAGTAGGAATGTTGTGGTCATGTAAATCATGTTTTTAATAAAGATGTTGTATTTTATGTCTTAAGTTGTCATGTAATGTTCTTAATTTCCAAAGACACTAAACCTCTCAATCCTTAGGGTTGTCTTAAGTGCATGTTTATATAAAAAATCATGTTTATCTATGTAATAAAGAGAAGGGTTGTTATATGAAAGGTATTGGAGTGAACCATATTAGATTACCATGTCTTAAATGAATTAAATGAAACAGTTACATAAACCGTGGCCTTGTCACACTAATTAAAGGTAAGGCTTGAACCAAGTGAACTTGATAAAATTTATGATTAATTACATGTAATTAATTATTAAACTAATATAATGTAAGGTGCCTAATTATATATGGAACTTCACATCATTATATGAGTGGTCAGACTCAAGTTAACTTTTGAATTCCCAAAGGGAATGTCTTGAGCAATCATGGATGTCATTATGATTCAAGGATGCTAGTTGCCTTGGTTATTACCCACCTCATAACCCGGTCATCATCTATCAGTGGATGCCCAGTATGACATCCTAAGATCCCTTATTTACTATATAGGATGCCTTAGATATACTCCTTGGATACATCATGGATTTTATAGACATCAGACACCTTGGTTACATCATTGAGTTTGGCCATTACTATGGCATCCCGCCTTTTTATTACATAACTTTTCATTACATTTTACAAACAGAGGATCTTTAAAGTCTAGTGTCTTGGAAATCAGGAACATAATACATGAAAACAACATAAAACATTCATCTAAACCACTCTTAAGGATTCATCATAGGTACATACTATGTACAATTACTGCATATCATATCCTGGAGACATACATTCAAAGTAAAGGGTGATCAAAATGCCCAGTAAGGTAAATAAGGAAAACAGTTTACTTTTGACATCAATAAGAACTTGAATAATAATATAAGGACATGAGAAATGGAATTATAGGAATATCATAATAAAAAGAACTTGAATAATAACTTGAATATGTGGCTACAACATTTCATTTAGATATTCATGAACATATCACCAAGGTTTATCCCCAAGGTGTTATAAAAATTATCAAGGTTATTTACCAAGGTATCCTAGAACTTGTCATCTCTAGAGATTAATTCTTTACCCAATGCATTAGAGCGCTATCAGGGAGAACCCTTAATATGTATTTATTTTCATGTGATACACATATATAATAATCAAAAATTTCATAAATAACCCATAGATAATAAAAGAAATGGGTTTCATTTCAAAATCGTGACGTTTTAAAAGCTCTTAAAAATAAGATCATTATATCATTTATAACCCATGGAAAGGGAGTGAGGGTTATATGTATGTGAATTCCAGAATTAAATATATCATCTTTATATATTTATGAACACCCATAGAAACTAAATAGGTCTTTTTATTCACATAAATAAACAAAGAAATTTCTTGAGAGAAAGAGATAGAAATTTTGAGACGAAATTTCTGCAGCATAACGATTATATAACATGGTTTTAGAAAATAATAAAAAGAGAGGGTACAGGGGTAACCCACTCATAAATAACTCATATTGAAATATAAATACAGAATAACATGGAGATAAGAACATGGTATGGATATTTTAATGACATACCACAAGAAAAGGAAACTTGAAAGGAAAGAGAAGATGTGATTTCTTTTACGAGAAATTCGGCATCCTAACGACGTCACTTATAAATTCAGAAAACAAACTGATGAGAGAAGAAAGGGTCTCTCATAATTTGGAAATGAAATGGACAGTAATAAGAACATATAATAACATTCCCTCAACATAAAGATATGGAAAATATAAGACACAACATAAAGGAAGTCATGATTTAAAAGAGGAGGGTGAAAGAATCTCTTACCTTGAAGAGTAACTTCAAAAGCTAGAAGGTCGGGAACTTGGGAGGCTTGGGGGAACCTTGGGAGGTAAGGAGACCATAAAATCGTTGAGGATAATCGTTGAGTGAATAAATTATTAATTTCCAAAGGACACCTCATCTGTGGTATTTGCAAAACCATGGGATTTCCCACGGTATTTTTTCATGGTATTGGCCACTTGGGACACATAATAGCATATATCACTATTAATAATTCGAAAATAAAGCTTACATAATTATTACATCATTAATTATTTCATTAAACACCCGAAACTTAAAACTTCATTTTTACTATTCACCGAAAATTCAACTGTTTCAGAAAAATCTCAAAAATTCACCCTAACCTAATATAGATTATCTAAAATCAAAAATTAATTCCATTTTATGAAAATAATTTTCTAAATATTTTTAATTTAATTTTTAAATAAAATCATTATTTATTCTAAAAATACAACTTTAAAACTATAACTCATTTTGTAACACCTTAAAAAAGTAATCAAGGTCCCATAAAATATAGTATACCCATAAAAAAATAAAGTAAAAATTTATGATTAAATTTTATGAAAATACATTTCCATTTTAAATTATTAAATTAATTATAAAATTTTAAATATAATATTTATGGCATACAAAAATACCAAAACATAAACTATGATCGTTGTTTTCACTTTTAAGATGTCTAAAATGTATTTATACATTCATGGGTGAAGTTTCTATTTTTTGGCCAAATTACTATTCATTACTATTCATAAGGGTATGTTACTATTCCTACTTTACTATTCACTAAAAACTAAGTTGATCTTATTAGACTCTAAATTTCTCACTGATCACAATTGTAGAAGACCATTTTTTGAAAATCATTTCACATTATTAATTATTTAATGAATACAAAATCATTTTAAAATACCCCTTTTTCCTAAATTCATCAATAATACACATCCTATATTTATTCGGATATTTGAAATTCCCAAACTTTGACATAAGAAGAAATAACAATTTTATTTATATAAAAGGATTATATAAAGCATCTAAGGTATCGTTACATATCCCCTTATAACACTAGCATGGGACCTAAGTGTAAGGTGTGCTATGGTGATAGAATCTTGGGGTGGCTCGGAAAACATTGCTCAAGTAGTGATTTCTATCAGCTTGAACTTATCCCTTAGGCGATTCTGTTCAAACTTCATACGTTGGAGTTAGGCTTGGGATTGGTCCAGAGCAAAGCCCAGTGATGCTACCTCTTTCCCAAGATCAGGCAGATGGGATTCATATGGCTCGAGTCTACTAGATGAGGCCATTCAATCTTCTTTCTGTATTAATTGACCAAGATAACCGTATTTATAAAAACACAACGTTAAGATTATAGTTTCCAATGGTCATATTGAAAAACGGTCATCTTGACCAACGATCATATAACAGTCAAAACCCAACGGTCTCATTTTAATTATACCCACTTCATTAATTAAAGGATATAGTTTTGTTGAGTATAAAATAAAATAACACACTAAATTAGGAAACAAATATAATTAAAAATTCTGGGTCATTACATTATTCCCCCCTTAAGAAATTTCATCCCCGAAATTTTATCTCATACCCTTTGATGGGAAAAGGTGTGGGTATTTTTTCTTATAGACTCCTCTGGTTCCCACGTGGCTTCTTTATATTTGTGGTTCCTCCACAACACCTTAATAATGTGGTTAGTCTTGTTGCATAGAACCTTGTCTCTACAATCCAAGATCTCCACCAGCTGCTCCTCATAAGAGAGGTCATGTTCCAGTTGTACCACCTCTGGATTTATTACATGTGAAGGGTCAGGTATGTACTTCCTCAAGAGGGATACATGGAACACATCATGAACTTGGGCTAGATTTGGAGGAAGTGCAAGTTGATAGGCCACTGCTCCCACACGATCAAGGATTTCATAGGGGCCAATGTACCTAGGGCTGAGCTTCCCATTCTTCCAAAACCTCATGAATATCTTCTAAGGTGAAATCTGAAGAAATAATTTGTCACCAACATCAAACTCCAAGTCCCTTCGACGGTTGTCGGCATAGCTCTTTTGCCAACTCTGAGCATCCTTAATGTGTTTTTGGATGGAATGGACATTTTTTGTCATATATTTCACAAGATCAGGTCCAAGAATATTTCTCTCACTAGCTTCATCCCAAAAAGTAGGAGTTCTACAACGCCTCCCATATAGAGCTTCATAGGGTGCCATTTGAATGATCGAGTGGAAGTTGTTACTGTAAGAGAACTCAACTAAAGAGAGATGTTGATCCCATCCACCTTAAAATTCCATTGAGAAAGTTCTCAGCATGTCCTCGAGTGTTTGAATTGTCCTTTTAGATTGGAAATCAGTTTGGGGGTGATAGGCCATACTGAAATTCAATTCAGTGCTCATAGCTTGTTGAAGAGTTCTCCAGAATTTTAATGTGAACCTTGGATCATGATCAGATACGATAGAAAATGGAACTACATGCAGCCTTACCACTTCCTTCATGTAAATCCTGGCAAGTTTATCAAGAGATAAATATTAGTTAATGGAGATAAAATGGGCAGTCTCGGTGAGATGGTCCATAATAACCCATATCACATTATTTCCTTTGGAAGTTCTCGGGAGACCAATGACGAAGTCCATAGTGATATTGTCCCACTTCCATGCTGGTATGGGTAGTGGTTGCAATACCCCTTTAGGAATTTTTTGCTCTGCCTTCACTTGATGACATACTAGGCACCTTGAAGTGTAGTTAGAAATCTCCCTTTTCATATTATCCCACCAATAATGATCATGAAGGTCCCTATACATTTTTGTGCTATTAGGATGTATAGAGAATGTAGAGTTGTGTGCTTCATCCAATAGCTCCTTCTTTATTTCTGGAATAGATGAAAGACATAGTCATTTACGAAATTTCAATACAGCTTCTTGATCAGTATTGAACTCAGAAAACTTCCCATCCTTCACATACTCAAACTTCTTCTGTAACAAAGGTTCTTCTTTCTGATCTTTCTTGATCTTCTCTAGTAGTGACGGTTGAGAAATCATTTGGGTTACGGTTGATTAATTTCCTTATTTTATAATTCCCAAGTCCATTTTTACTAGGTCATTGATCCAAGGATCTCTTTGAATCCTCATAATGGAAAGAACAATTGGGTCTTTCCTGTTTAATGCATCAGTGACTTTGTTTGCTCTTCTGGGGTGAAAATGAATTGAACAATCATAGTCTTTAAGAAGTTCCAACCATCTCCATTGTCTCATGTTCAATTACTTTTTTTTAAAATATACTTCAAACTTTGATGGTCTATGTATATATCACATTTCTCCCCATAAAGATAGTGCCTCCATATCTTTAGAGAAAAAACGACCGTTGCCAGCTCCAGATCATGCGTAGGATAGTTTTTCTCACGAGTCTTCAACTGTTGAGATGCATAAGCAATGACCTTGTCATTTTGCATGAGGATTCACCCAATCCCTTTTAGATATGCATCACTAAAAATAATGAATCCTTCTCCACTTGAGGGAAGAGTTAACACGGGTGCAGTAACCAGTCACTCCTTCAGCTCTTGGAAACTTTACTCACACTCCTTTGTCCAGATAAAATTGACCCCTTTTCGAGTTAACTTGGTTAATGGATTATAAATTCATTAAAAGTTTTTCACAAACCTCCTATAATATCCTGATAATCCATGGAAACTGCGAATATCAGTTATTGTTGTAGGATGAGTTCACTCCTCTACAACTTTTGTCTTTGTAGGGTCAATTGTGATTCCTTCATTGGTAACAATGTTCCCTAAGAAAGAAACTTTTTGTAAACAGAAATCACATTTAATGAACTTTCCAAAAAGACTCTCCTTCCACAGAGTTTGAAAAATAACCCTTAGATGATACTCATGCTCCTCATGAATTTTGGAATATATCATAATATCATCAATAAAAAATACCACAAAGTTATCTAGGAAGTCCTTAAAGAATATATTCCTCAAATCCATAAAAATGGCAGGTGCATTAGTCAATCCAAAGGGCATAACAACAAACTCATAATGCCCATATCTTGATCAGAATACAGTTTTTGGAATATCTTCTTTCTTCACCCTCAACTGATGATAACCAGATCGAAGATCAATCATAGAGAAGAATTGAGCCCCAAAAAGTTGGTCAAATAATTCATCAATTCTTGGAAGAGGGTATTTTTTCTTTACTATGATATCATTCAGTTCTCTATAATCAATGCACAGCCTCATTGATCCATCCTTCTTCTTCACAAAGAGAATAGGTGATCCCCATGGAGACACACTCGGTCGGATAAATCCCTTCTCCAAAAGATCTTGGAGTTGTTTCTTTAATTTCTCTAGATCCATATTTTACATCCTATACGGGTTCTTTGATATTGGATGAGATCCAGGTACGAGTTCAAGGGAGAACTCTACCTCTCTTTTTGGGGGAGGTCCAGGCAACTCCTCAAAAAATACTTCAATGTATTCCTGGATGATGGGTACATTTTCTATCCTAAAACTCTCATTTCCTTCTTCTTCTTCACTGATCAATTCCATAAAGAAGGATATAGTAGGTTCTTATAGACAAAGATCAGGTTGAGATATCTCTCCTTGGAAGATAACTATAGGTTTTCCATTCAATACTACTGAGATTTCTTTACTTCTGCATTTGATCTTAGCATTATACTTTGAGTGCCAGTCCATCCCTAGTATAATGTCAAATTCAAGCATGGGAATGACTACTAGATTTGTGATAATATTGTGCTCACCAAAGTAGATACTAGAGTTTCTAAACACTAATGATGCTTGGATAATCCCACCATGATTCTTGACTGATAACTCTACTTTTATCAAGTCGGGGGTTGATTCTAAATTATTTGCAAACTTGGAGGAAATAAAGAAATGTGTAGAACTAGAATCAAACAAAGTAATTTCTAGCTTTGAGAGAAAAACAAGACTACCTGATACCAAATAATTTGGAGCTTCAACTTCTGCTGCCATGATAGCAAAATCACATCCTTTCTCCCTTGGCCTTTGCTGAGGCTGATGGTGGTTCCCCTCCACTACCCTCGGATTTGGACATTGATTGGAAAAGTGACCCAGTTGTCCACACTTAAAGCACTAGACATCAGGTAGGGACTGCACCATCTTCCCATTGTCGTTAGTGTTGGGAAGTTGAGGATTCACCTCACTATGACAATTCCTCGCAATATGTCCATCTCTTTCACACTTGTATCATTTCCCGCCCCCAAGCAGGAAGTTCCCCGAATGCTTCCTCCCGCATTTATTACATGTGGGGTGTTGAATTTACTTGCCTCCTCTTCCTTGATCAAATATCGTCCCTAAGATTGGCTCTATTGATCTCTTTTTGTCGTTGGATTTATGAGACCATTGTCGCTCACCATAATCCAGTTCGACTTTCATTGCACTCTGCACGATCTCATTGTAGCTATCATTGTCTCGGTTGGCTAGATTATTCCGCAAATGAGGTCTCATTCCACCAAAGGATATATCAACCTTACCATTTGGATCCATGACAAATATAGAGGTATATCATGAAAGTCAGGTGAATTTCATCTCATAGCTTCCGATAGATTTGTTCTCCTTCTACTTCAGCTCGAGAAACTCTTTATCCATTCATGTTCTCATGGATCGAGGGAAATAATTACTGAAGAAAATCCCTATGAACTCTTCCCACTCCATAGCTTTAACCTCCACTCTTTGCCTCATGTTTTTAATCAGCTCCCACCACTGATCAGCTTCTCCTTCTAAGCGATAGACAGCCAGGGTGACCTTCTCTTGCTCTAAACAGCGGAGCACAGAAAAGATCTTCTCGATAGAGCTGATCCACTGCTCAGCAATCAAGGGGCCAGTCGATCCACTAAAGTTTGGTGGTATTTGATGCATAAAGGACTAAAAATAATGTTTTTACCTTCTTGTTGAGATCGTTCTCTCATCTTAATTCAAGTTATTTCCCGTAACTTGAGTCAGTTGGTTCATCATTCGCATGAATTTTTCCATTATGGCTTCCATCGGAGGGTCGTCAGCGCATGGTCCATTGCGTCACCATTTTCACGGTTCCTCCTATTTCACTCCATTTCTAAAAGAATAAAACCATAATGTGAAACTTATTTCATTTACAAATCTTTTAACTATAAAGGATTTATGTCTTAAAACTACTTTAAACAATTACATTTCTCTATAAATCCCTCATAATGATTCATAAAAATCTTATGATTAACCAAACATATTCCCCGGGAGTGTCATAACCAAGAGTGAATCAAGGCCTATTATTGTGCACTAGTTCCTATTCGAGTCTATCTCAATGTGGTGTTTTCAGGTTTTACCCCTATGTACATCTGTGCCAGAGTTGCCTCTACTTTCTCGTATCCAGACTGGGATGTATTTGCTTGATAAACCACTTACTCAATATTAACCAAAATACCCAGAAGTTTTTCTATATTTAAACTTTTCTATAGGGTTATTCCTAAATATTTCATAGCCTAATTTCTATAAATAACTAAACTATCCTTTGATACCAACTATGGACTCCCGCCTTTTTATTACATAACTTTTCATTACATTTTACAAATAGAGGATCTTTAAAGTCTAGTGTCTTGGAAATCAGGAACATAGTACATGGAAATAACATAAAACATTCTTCTAAAACACTATTAAGGATTAATAATAGGTTCATCGTAAGTAAAATTATTGCATCTCATATTCTGGAGACATACATTCAAAGGAAAGGGTGAGAAAATGGCCCAGTAAGGTAAACAAGGGAAACAGTTTACTTGTGACATCAATAAGAACTTGAATAAAAACATAAGGACATGAGAAATGGAATTATAGGAATGTCATAATAAAATGAAAATGAATAATAACTTGAATTTGTGGCTAAAAAATTTCATTTAAACATTCATGAACATATCACCAAGGTTTATCCCCGAGGTGTCATAAAAATTACCAAGGTTATTTACCAAGGTATCGTGAAACTTGTCATCTCTAGAGATTAATTCTTTACCCAATGCATTGGAACGCTATCGGGGTTCACCCTTAATATGTCTTTATTTTCATGTGGAAACATATATCATAATCAAACATCTCATAAATAACCCATATAGAATAAAATAAATGGGTTTCATTTCAAAATCGTGACTTTTTAAAAGCTTCTAAAAATAAGATCATTATATAATTTATAACCCATGGAAAGGGAGTGAGGGTTATATGTATGTAAATCACAAAATTAAATATATCATCTTTATATATTTATGAACACTCATAGAAACTAAATAGTTCTGGGTATTAACATAAATAAACAAGGTAATTTCTTGAGGGAAAGAGATAAATTTTGAGATGAAATTTCTGCAGCATAACGGCTATATAACATGGTTTTAGAAAATAATAAAAAGAGAGGGTACAAGGGAAACCCACTCATAAATAACTCATATTACAATATAAATAAATAATAACATGGAGATAAAAACATGGTATGGATATTTTAATGACATACCACAAGAAAAGGAAACTTGAAAGGAAAGAGAAGATGCGATTTCTTTTACGAGAAATTCGGAAACCTAACGACGTCACTTAAAAATTCAGAAAACAAATTGATGAGATAAGAAAGGGTCTATAATAATTTGTACATGAAATGGAAATTAATAAGAACATATAAAATCATTCCCTCAACATAAATAGATGGGAAATATAAGACACGACATAAAGGAATTCATGACTTAAAAGAGGAGGGTGAAGGAATCCCTTACCTTGAAGAGTAACTTCGAAAGCTTGAAGGTTGGGACCTTGGGAGGCTTTAGGGAACCTTGGGAGGACTAATTGGGAGTTAAGGAGACCAGAAAATCGTTTAGGATGATTTTGGAATGAAATGAATGAGGTAAATGGGCTCGGTATTTATAGGAAAAGTGAGTGAATAAATTATTAATTTCCAAGGGACACCTCATCAGTGGTATTTGCAAAACCCTGGGATTTCCCATGGTATTTACCCATGGTATTGGCCACTTGGGACACCTCATAGAATATCACACAATTCATAAGTCGAACAGAAATCTTACATCGTTATTACATCATTAATGATGTCATTAAACACCTAAAACTTAAAACTGCATTTTTATTATTTACCGAAAATTCAACTATTTCAAAAAAAATTCAAAAATTCACCCTAACCTAATATCGATACTCTGAATTCAAAAATGAATTCCATTTTATGAAAATAATTTTCTAAATATTTTTAATTGAATTTTTAAATAAAATTATTATTTATTCTAAAAATACAACTTTAAAACTATAACACATTTTGTAACACCTTAAAAAAGTAATCAAGGTCCCATAAAAATATTGTATACCCATAATACAATAAAGTAACAATTTATGATTAAATTTTATGAAAATGAATTTCCATTTTAAATTATTAAATTAATTATAAAATTGTAAATAAAATATTTATGGCATACAAAAATACCAAAACTTAAACTATGATCGTTTTTTCACTTTTAAGATGTCTAAAATGTATTTATACATTCATGGGTTAAGTTTCTATTTTTTTGGTCAAATTACTATTCATTACTATTCATAAGGGTATGTTACTATTCCTACTTTATGATTCACTAAAAACCAATTTGATCTTATTGGACTCTAAATTTCTCACTGATCACAACTATAGAAGACCATTTTTTGAAAATCATTTCACAATTTTAATTATTTAATGAATACAAAAACATTTTAAAATACCCATTTTTTCCTAAATTCATCAATAATACACATCCTATATTTATCCAGATATTTGAAATTCAAAAACTTTTCCATAAGAAGAAATAAAAATTTTATTTCTATAAAAGGATTACACAAAGCAGCTAAGGTCTCGTTACATATACCATTATAACACTAGCATAAGACCTAAGTGTAAGGTGTGCTATGGTGATAGAATCTTGGGGTGGCTCAGACAACATTTCCCAAGTAGTGATTTCTATGATCTTGAACTTCTACCTTAGGAGATTTTGTTCAAGCTTCATACATTGAAGTTCGGCTTGGGCTTGGTCCGGAGCAAAGCCCAGTGATGCTACCTCCTTCCCAAGATCTGACAGATGGGCTTCATATGGCTCGAGTATACTGGATGAGGCCATTCAATCTTCTTTCTGTATTAATTAACCAAGATAAACATATTTATAAAAACAAAATGTTAAGATTATAATTTCCAACTGTTATATTGACCAACGGTTATATAACAGTCAAAACCCAACGTTCACATTTTAATTATACCCACTTCATTAATTAAAGGATATAGTTTTGTTGAGTATAAAATTAAATAACACACTAAATTAGGAAAAAAATATAATTAAAAAGTTCAGGTCGTTACAATTACTTATCTCATTTTAATTTGGATGTATTCCTTAGACCCAGTTAGATTATACAATTATGGAATGCCTTGGAAGATGCTCCTTGGATTACACTTTTACCTTCTATCTAGGCTACAGTTACTACATAGTTGGTGACCCTTGAAGTCTTGGATGACTTGATTACTACCTTGGATCCATTTTATTATTGATATCAATACAGGTTTCCTTGTTACATCTTGGAACCTCTACTATTAATATCATGATGTGATGTCAATGTTGGTTATTCCTCACATGACTTAAATATATAAACTTAAACTTAATTAATTAATGAACTGGTTATATGTTCAGACACTGGCTAAGAGAAAAAGTAGTTAATTGGGTATTTACAGTACTTTACTACTTTACTTTTATATATACATTCTTACACATTTTTTTAGTTTATATTACATGGATAGGTTGTTATAGACACCATTGGTGGTGGCCTACTGAGATTTATCTCACACCCTATCTGGGTGCCATTGGTACTTGGGAATATTACATGTATGTAGGTGTTGATAAAGTTAAGTGTGTCACTCTGAACACTTGATTTGTTGATTTCTTATAATGGACTTGGTAGTATATGGTTGAGATGGATCTTGGGATTCATAGGATAGTTTTTGGATTCCATTTTTTTTACTTTTGTATAGAATGTATGTCTGCTTCTTTGTATCCATGTTTTCTAGCTTTCTAGATACATGACATATATCATCATTAGTTGCTGTGTATTTTGATCAGATGTGAAATTGTTTATTACTTCGGTATGATTATTCTATTTGTTTTATTTAGTATTACATTACTTTCTCTACTTATCTAATATTATATTATATTCAACTGATGTGCTACACTATGGTAATTATGCAATAGTCTCCCCACATACACACCTTCAGCCCTTGCTTTTAGTCAGTAGCCTCTGGAATTCAAAGGGATGCACTTGAGTCCATGTGACCAACCGTGATTGGGGAACCTCTAAGTGGCATTCAGTTTTGGGATGTCACATTATACATAGATCATCATATGAAGATATCTATACATAGATCACCGTACATTATTTTTTGATAGATACGTATGAGAATTTTGAAGTTATTTAATCAAATAGAAGTTGATTGTATGAAGAGGGTTGATAAATATTTTTGAAGAAAGAAGTATAAGATTTCAAAGAATATGGATAAAGAAAATTTTAGAAAGGATGAAGTTGATACTAGATAATGGTTATAGGTTTTTGAAGTCTTTAGAAGTTCCAACACTATATTCAACCATTTGTAGTTGGATTGGAACAATAGATCACACAATTATATTTTTTTTCCAGTAGTTCAAGGGAAAATATGAGAGTTATTTCAATTAGTTCAATATAATTTTATAGAGGAATTTTGAAGTTGAAAGTTGAAAAGTTTTAAGGATTCCTATCAGATAGAATCTATTTACAAATTTTGAGCTATGAAACATTGATCAGATTGAATAAATGTTTTGTATTTTAAACTGGGTCAAGAGATCCAGAATGATCAATAAAGTTTCAAACTGAGTTTTCTGGACAATAATTTCCAGACTGCTGTTTTGAAATTCAATAATTGTTATAAATATTCAAGATGTTTTGATAAGACACCATAAAGTTTAGAATATTTTAATTAGTCAAAATAAAGTTCAAATAGATGTGAAATTAAGAGTTTTGAAATTTGGGTGAGTAGGAAAATAATTCAGTTTCCCACCATTACTATTTTAGGGGCACCTATAAATAGAAGTATATAGTACATCATACTGAGTTACTATTTATAGTGAGACAAAAATATGAAATGTTAAATCTGTTCTGTCAGAATAAGTTTCAAAAAAGAATCTTAAATTATAAGTGAGTTTTCCAACCAATGTTTTTCGTGTTGAAATGATTTTTTGGATAGAGGGTTTTGATCAAAATATTCGTGTAAGGAAAGATCAAATTACCAGATAGAGAGAATCAGTTTGAGGGTATTGTTATGAGTTTTTATTTTTTTTAGAATAACATTTTATTTATACAGATAGATCAGAAATTTTTGAGAAGCACATATTGAGAAAAAGGGTTATCGGTCTAAGGATATTGGACACATGCCATCAGATGCTGGAAGATCAAACATAGGATGATAAGAAACATATTTTCGAATAAACCTTTGTGGAGTAGAATGTTTCAAAGTTACTTTTCTTTTTATGGATTAATTTATTTATGAAAAAATTTTAAACTAATGGGAGTCAGGATAATCATTCCTATCAGGAGATAGAAGGTGTCCAATGGGATTTGACACAAGTTGTATTCACTTCATAATAGAGAATTTTCATAGAACCACATCAGTTACTATGAAAAGGATGTAAGTTATCACACTGAGCGCAAACATTATAAATAATTTGTTCCTTTTTTACTTTTATATTTTCTACATGAACCTGAGTTTACTAAAAGTTTAAAGGGAAATAACTCTAACATGTTACAGGGGATAAATTTACTAAAGTTGAAATTTTTAAAAAGATAACAACTGATTCAACCCCCCAGTTGTTTTATGATCCTTTAGAACTTCAATTTAAATAAAACAAATTTAAATATAATTTTTCATCCATGAATATTGAATAATTTAAATGGAAGAATAATAATACAAGGTAATTCAATATGAAAACAATTTGGATACCAAATTTGAAAAATAAGCAATGCATATGTGAGGATAAACAAAATGGTAAAGTCTCCCTGTAGGAATAAAAAACAAATCATATAGGATTAAATAAGTGATTTCATAACCAGTAAATGTTGATCATAAAAACCATAATGAGGCAAATTAACTAGACATGAAAACATGCAAATACAAATAATAAAATAATATGCAATTAGTTTCATTTTTAAATCAAAATTAAAGCATGAAAAACATTTGTAACATTATTGGAATCATATATAATAAAATTAAATAATAAAATTACTATAATATTGAAAATCCTTCCAAATTTTTATCTTGAATGTATGATTTACACTAGATTTACATCCTATATTTTAAATATACATTAATAAAATATATTCCAATCAGTATAGTATATTTACACAGTAAACAAGATTTAAACCAGACATAATATATTAACATTAAATTTAATTCATTTTAATAAATTTCTTGTATATATTTATAATAAATAACTTTCACCCCCTTTTTTAATGAAATATTCCATTATATTAGTTTAGTCAAAATTCAATGTAAAAAATAGATTGAAATTCACATATTAGTTTAATAATATTATTATAGGAACTAAAATAAAGTGTTTCCCATTATATTTCATATAAAAAAATATATGAATTGTTATTTTTTATTTTCAATTATCCAAAATATTAAGGAAAATAATTCTGTACATCTAAAAAATTGTTTTATTCAAACTATATTTTAGAAAATGTATTACAAAGTTAAATTTTTTATAAAAAAAATATTGTAGTATGTTCATTAAAAAAATAGTTTCTATAAAGAATAAATTATTAGAAATTTTAATTTAGTCAAACAATAAAGTGAATGCATAAAATCTGGAGAGAAATAACTAAAATGATCCCATTTTTACCCGATGAAAATTACAGAACAATTTGTTGAAAAAAAAATTATGCATTTTTTAACCCAACTAGATTGATTTTCCATTATGCTATTGGAATTTTCTAGTTTTTATTTGATGATTTATTTCATCATTTGAAAATATCACGTGATTATTTCTTATTATGAATTTATCTAAAATGTTTGTGTGTATATGTAGTATAAAGTTTTCTATCATTTTTGGGAGTTACACTTAAAAATCATAACAATATTTTAGGATGAGAAAACCATAAAATTTTACATAATCTAATTTATATTATTATGTATTTCATCAAATGTAATAATTTTTTAGATAAATTTCATTTTTAAAGGGGATGGATAAAAAAATTATTTCAAATTTTTCGCCTACAAATGAATAGTAATTTCATATACCTCAAAAAATTTAATATTTTTATGCATCAATAAGAAATAAAAAAATACATAAGAATGAAATTATTTTTAAGTATCTATAAAAATATTAGTTTTTTTAGGAATTTCAAATTTACTATTTATCACTTTCAAAAATTAATTTTTTTGAAAGTTGAACGCATATATGGGCAGGATGCTCCCCATCTCTAGCTCTCTTTCCTATGTTTTCCCTATTCTTAGTGTCCCATGTTTAACATGAAGAAGACGCCTCATCTAGTCAGGGTTAGGTCATTATGGGTGAACAATGTTGCATTTGGGTTTTCCCTCATCCAATACCTCATCTCTCATTATCCATTACTGTCCATAGACACAGAGATTCCGAGCATTATATTCCACCCTTATCTTGACACCTCCCCATGCTCCCAGAACAAGCACAACCTCACCGAGAATTATGGGTTCCTCAGATCCAATATCGACTTCTTGAATCTTATCAAACTAGGTCTCACCCTCTCTGACACCATTAGAAGTCTCATCAATCTCAGAAATGGTTATGCCTATATCTGAGATTTCAAATTCTAGAACATTGATATATGGAAGGACTTATAAAACCTGAAATTGTTTTAGGTGTTGGGGCAGTAGAGAATTGATTTCGAGATGAACAAGATGTTGAGAATCCACTCAATCCACTTTTCCTACTTGATGATCTTATTATTCCTCCTCTATTCCAACTCCATGTGGTTTCAAAAGAACATTATACAACTTAGTCCATATACTAGTAGCAGTAGTTTCAAGAAAACTTTTATAATAACTTTATCACCTAAAGAAAGAATAATAGAATTGTGAGATATAACAAAAAATTAGAGGATGCATCATGATAAATAGTGGAGTTTTTTTCAATTTTAGACACAGTTATAATAAGTTTCTTTGGACTGAACATGTAATCAATCAATCCTTATTGAACAATAAATTCTCTCATCTTAATTCTACATAGATTGAGGTCATTGTTTCCATTAAATTCACTACTGGAAAATTACCCTATACCAACGGTTTGGAACTATTGGTATAGGTCTCCAAACCGTTGGTATAGTCTATACCAAGGGTTTGGAGAACCATGGGAAAATAAGCCGTTGGGATAGGTCTATACAAACAGTTTTGGGAAAACCGTTGTTATAATTAATATGAAAATCTATACCAACAGTTCCATAAAACCGTTGGTATATGTATTTCAAAAAAAAACATTCGGTGGGATTTGATCCCAGGACCTCTAGTTTATCTTTCAACGACATAACCACTAACCTAACATGACTTTTTTGAACATAATTTCATATATATATATATATTATCATAATTATTTTAAATTTTTATTTATATAATGTTCTCAGTAAGAAGATTCAATAAAAAATCAAAGGACCTATACCAACGGTTGTCAAAACCATTGGTATAGGTCCTTTGATTTTGGGAGTGACGTTTGTATATGGGGGACTTTTCCCAATAGTTTGGACAAATCATTGGGAAATCCATACCCTTTCCCAATGGTTTGGCCAAACCATTGGGAAAAGTGGCCACAAAGTACCCTTTCCCAATGGTTCCACAAAGTAGACTTTTCCCAACAGTTTGGCCAAACCGTTGGGAAATCCATACCCTTTCCCAACGGTTTGTCCAAACCATTGGGAAAAGTGGCCACAATGTGGACTTTTCCCAATGTTTTAGAGAAATTGTTGGGAAATCCATACCCCTTCCCAACGGTTTTGACAAACCGTTGGGAAAAGTGACCTTAAAGTGGGATTTCCTAACGGTTTGGCCAAACCGTTGGGAAACAGGACCCATACCAACGATTTTTACAAACCGTTGGTATAAAATTGTTGGGAAAGGTGATATTTCTAGTAGTGATTTTTGGATTTCAAACCAATTTATGGGAATGTTTACCTAAAATAGTAGATACTGAGTTGTTACAGACAATGATAAGTGTACTCCCCTAAAAACAGGCCAATATATTTTGGTATGCATGATTATCTAATTAAGTTTTAGAATTCATAAAATTATTGAGGTTACAGTTATATAAATTATAAATAGAAGAACTAAAGTGAGGATTAAGATGAGATTTATAGGTAGAAATTAAAACAACAACCAGATTAAAATAAGAAAAGGTTTTGGAAACAAAAGAAAATCCAATGAGGCTATGATACCACTTTTTAGGGAAAGGTGAACTGGTAGTAGATAGTTCACATGAACCTAAAAATACTAGATTGGGCCTTTTGTTAACAGTGTTTGAATGGAATGGAAACAGATCATACAATATGCAATAAAGTAATAAATAAGTAAAACTAACATAAATATTTAATGTGCTTTAGTCTAGTTTAGACCTATGTGCATGGAAGGAACATCACTCACACAAATTCATTTTATTAATCTTCAAAGAAAAACATTTATAGTATACAGGATAACCAAAATAGGAAAATTGTGTAGAGACACTTTTTTTCATTGTAAGACATTGAAATATTTTTGAAAATATTTTTGGAGCCAAGAACTGAGACGACACACGATTCTGAGGTCTGGTGTGCCTGAAATTAATTTTTTAAAAATATTAAATATGATTTCTATAATTCATCCACAATTTTTTGGAAATAATGGAATATCTCCTAAATAGAGTCTTCAAATATAAATCGGATACCACATTTGAATCTGAAACAAGTGGTTTACCCTAGGTATAACATAATGTTGTTTAGTGCGGGAAGGGGGGGGGGGTTGAATAAAGTTGTCGTTGGAAGGTGTGTTCATTGAATTAGTTAATTATTTAATTCATTCATTAATTAAATCATATAAAACTTAATTCCATCTATAAATTATTTTTCATAGCAGATTTCTATGGTTATCCACATAACCCTAGGAATGTTGAGAGGAGGAACTACATTCTTCATTGAAAGAACAATATCAGGATATGATCAACAATCATATCAAGTTGAATCAAGGAACAGTAAATGCAAAGGGTCTTCCCCCTTCATTGGAATCAGTTTTCTTCACCAATGATCGATATAAATCTAGTTAGGACTTTCATTTGTTTATTTTACATTATGATTAAATTATTGAGTGTGATCAATTACTTTTCTTTGATCTGCATCAATTGATCCATTACAGGAACACGTTCATCTGATTAAATTGTTTTTTTAATTTTTTATCACCCTATATATCCTCAATATAACTCATTAGACATGAATTATTGTCCAACAATCCTTTCAACCTTGGTTTGTGGGTATTTCCCCACCTATTCTTCACATTCATCATTGTTGTGCCACAGGGTCATGATTCGACTATTTTCGGGAGGGATCAAGCGTGATCGGACCCTAAGATTCATAGTGGATTCACATAATATTAACATATTTATGATTTGGGGATGGATGAGGATGATTGTGGGATATGGGTGATGTTCCTGATGGATCTGGTATTTGGGATCGAATTGGAACTGGTGCAGGATGTGCCACATATAGCACATGGTGAAAGGGCTTCATGTAACGCCTCGACCCCAATTACCCAGAGTCGGTGCATTATTATATAACATTGTCATGATCACAAGAAAGATCAAATCTCGAAAGACCGATTCGTTTAGTAGCCTTGGAATAAATAGATACATTAATAAAGTTTACATTACATCATAAAATGAAAACTACTAAAACATAGTCTCTATAGTCCACACTCTTATCCCCTCATACTATCCCTGCAGGTCATTCCTAATTCACTTCTTCACATCCTGGTAAAAATAAAACATAGAAAATGGGTGAGCGCAAATGCCCAGTAAGGATAACAATATAGCGGAAACATTCATAAATAAGAATAAACATTTAAGGAAATGAATAACTAAACCAAAATCCTTTTAAACTTGAACTTCAACATAGTATGGAAAAAATAAAATGAAATAATGCCATTTACTTATTCACATGGATATTCTACTAATCGAATAATCACATGCAATATCAATAACCACTTTCATAATGATGGAATGCATAATTCCAGACTATCATAACCACATAGCCAAGGCCTCATGCCAAGACTACAAATAAGATTTTTCCAAGGCCTTGTGCCAAGACACTAGTTTGTCTCATGAGACCAACCTATGCATCGAGGAGCTATAGCGGGCTCCACCCGTCACATATTAAGTCCAATTCATTCTTCATATGAACAGGTTTAAACATAACATAAACATTCGTATTAAAACTAGCATACGAAATATAAATACTTTATCCATAAACCATGAATGGTATAAAAATAGCACATCCACAGTCAAACATATCACAAAACCTTCAATACAATATAAATTTTTTGTATCATAATAAATCAACCTCAAATAGGCGTAAAATCCATCAAAGGATGTTGACATAGATGAAATCAAAACTCTTTTTAGAGTAATATCTCTTTTTTTATTTTGAAATCATTTAAGAGTCATATATTTATAAAATAAAACATTTTCTTTGAAAATATTATTATAAGCTTGTAAGGGAAGCTTCAAAGATTTTATAACAGTGGAAAATATCCACACCCACCATATAAGTTAAAAAAACATTCTTATCTTAATTCTGTCGAAAAGGTTAAAAAGCACCTTGTTTGGAAAATGACAGAAAGATTCCTTTATAAACCTCTTATTAAAAGTCAAACAAGGGTATAAATGACTTTAACCCATATTCTTGTAAATTTTAAAAATGTTTTGAAATACATTTATAGCATCCCATCTTTTTATAACATAAAAATTCATTTCATTACACGGAACTGAGGATCTTTAAGGTTTAGTGTCTTGGAAACAAGGAACATAATACATGAAAACAACATAAAACATTCTTCTTAAAACACTTGAAAGGATTTTTCTTAAGTTCATCCTAGGTTCATTACTGTATCTCATAACCTAGGGAGATACATCAAAAGAAAGGGTGAGCAGAAGGCCCAGTAAGGGAAATAAGAGAAACATTTTACATGTGAACTTGAGATAGTTCGATAAGGACATGAAAAGAACTTTAAGGCATGAGAAAGAAATCATGAGATAAATAATAATAAAAATAAAATTTTTCATAACTTTAATATGTGGCTGAAAAATTTAATATTGACAATCATTTCGTTTCACCAAGGTCCATCCCCAAGGTGTCATTAAAAATTACCAAGGTTATTCACCAAGGTATCAGTCTGAAAAGTCATCTCTATAGATTAAGTCTTTACCCAATGCATTGGAGCGCTATCTGGGTGCAACTTTGACATGTCTTTATTATCATCTGATCCACATATATCATCATCAATCATTTCATAAACAACCCATATAGCATAAAATAAATGGGTTTCATTTCATAATCATAACATTTTAAAAACTGCTTTAATGACATGATCATTATGTCACTTTAAACCCACGGAAAGGGAAAGCGGGTTTCATGTATGTAAATCCCAAAATTTAAAATAGAACATTTTGATATATATGTGAATACCCCTATATAAATAAGAGCTTTGAGTATACACATAATAACATAAAATAATTTTGAGAAAAAAAAAGAGAGAGGCATTTTGAGACGAAAATTCTGCAGCATAACGGCTATGTTACAAGGTTTTAGAAAACATTGAAAAGACAGGGGACATGGGTCACCCACTCATAAATGATCCATAAAATAGTAGTGGGACATAATATAAGGGATTTAAGAACATGGTAATGAAATTTGAAATATATACCATATGAAATGAAAAACATGGAAGTGAGACAAAAATAAGATTTCTCTTATGAAAATTCGGCAGCCTAACGGCGTCACTTACACTTCAATAAAAATGAATTGACGAGATAAAATAGGTTATATCATAATATAATCATAAAAGATCAGTATTATAGGTATATATATCATGCCCCAACATAAGAAAAAGAACTTTAAAGATTTGACATGAAAATAGAACTTGAAAATGGGAAGGGTGAAAGAATCCTTTATAAATTCGGCAGCCTAACGACGTCACTTAAACTTTCATAAAACGAAATGATGAGAGTAAGAGGGGATCTCTCATCATATAAACATGAAAAGGGAAGTAATAGGAATATAAAATAACATCCTCTCACATAAGAACATGGATCATAAAGGGAATGACATAAAAGAGATTACATGAAAAGAAACAGAGAGGTCGGATCCCTTACCTTAAATGTAACTCTTAAAACTCAAAGTTTGGGACCTTGAGAGGCTTGAGGGAACCTTGGGATGACTCCTTGGGAGTTAAGGAGACCAGAACTTCATTGAGGATGGTTTTTGAGTCGAATGGATGAGAGGAGGGCTTGGTATTTATAGGGAAAGTGAGGGGACAAGGCATTAATGGCCAAGGGACACCTCACAAGTGCTTTTCTCAAAACCATGTGCTCTCCCATGGAATTTACCATGGAGTTAGGCCACATGGGGCCCCCTAATACAATAATTCATCACCTTTGAACAGCCAACCCTTAAAATATCTCATGACATCATCATGACACAGTTATGATGACATTAAACATACCGAAACCCTAAAACTGTATTTTTACTATTCACTGAAAATTCATTTTTTTCAGAAAAAAACCCAAAAATTACCATAACATAATATCGGTGCTCTGAGTTCAAAAATAAATTACATTTTATAAAAATATTTTTCTAAATATATTTAATTTAATTTTTAATTAAAAAACACTATTCACCCCAGAAAAAACTAATACTTGACTAATAATTTATGAAACCGTTATTTACCCATTTTATTGAATCACATTACTTAATCTAGGTGTCTAAATTATATTAAAACTTTATTTGAGTGAAATTACTAATCCATTTGGTCACATTACTAATCCTAAGCGTAAAATCACTATTCATAATTTACTATTCATCAAAAATTAAGTTGATCTTATTAGACTCCAAATTCTTTACTGAACACTTTCGTAGAAGACCATTTTTTAAAAATCATTACACATCATTAATTATGTAAGGTTTACATAAATATTTTAAAATATCCCCTTTTTCAAAATTCATCAATAAAATACATCCTAAAATTATTCTGACATTTGAAATTTCACAAACATCACTAAAGGAAGAAATCTCAATTCATTCATCCCAAAGGATTACACAAAGAAGCTAGGGTCTCGTCACATAGCCCCTTATAACACCGGCATATGACCTAAGTGTAAGGTGTGCTATGGTGAGAGAATCTAAGGGAGGCTCATATAACATTGCCCTAGTAGTAATCTCTACTAACTAGAACTTCTCCCATAGGCGTTTCCGTTCAAGCTTGACACGCTGGAGTTCGACTTGGGATTGGTCCAAAGCGAAGCCCAAAGATGCCACCTCCTTCCCAAGCTCTGATAAGTGGGCTTCATAAGGTTCGAGTCTACTGGATGAAGCCATCGACTCCTCTTTCTGCATTAACCATTAACATCTCTATTAAATCGTTAAGAGTTAGTTAATATACTATTTAAACAGTTTGGGCCGTTGCATTCTTCCCCCCTTAAGAAATTTTGTCCCCGAAATTTATACTTGAGGCCTAGTCGAAAAGGTGAGGGTACTTTTGCTTCATCGTTTCCTCAGGCTCCCAAGTTGCTTCTTCATATTTATGATTCCTCCACAACACTTTCACGAGGTGGGTAGTCTTGTTTCGTAGAACCTTGTCTCTACGGTCTAAGATCTCCACTGGCTGCTCCTCATAAGAGAGGTCATGTTCCAGTTGTACCACCTCTGGGTTCAGTACATGCGAAGGGTCGGGTATGTACTTCCTCAAGAGAGATATATGGAATACATTGTGAACTTGAGCTAGGTTCGTTGGAAGTGCTAGACGATAGGCCACTGCTCCTATGCGATCAAGGATTTCATAGGGGTCAATGTACCTAGGGTTGAGCTTCCCTTTCTTCCCAAACTGCATGACTCTCTTCTATGGAGAAATTCAAAGGAATACTTTGTCTCCAACACCAAACTCCAAGTCCCTTCGACGGTTGTCAG
This sequence comes from Viscum album, assembly GCA_963277665.1. NCBI lineage: Eukaryota > Viridiplantae > Streptophyta > Magnoliopsida > Santalales > Viscaceae > Viscum > Viscum album. Next base: position 1,991,725,964 of record OY728141.1, read on the forward strand.
CATAGCTCTTCTGCCGACTCTGAGTAGCCTTTATGTGTTGTTGGATGGAATGAACCTGTTCTGTCATCTCTTACACAAGATCAGGCCCAAGAAGCTTTCTCTCACCAGTTTCATCCCAACAAGTAGGAGTTCTACATCGCTTTCCATACAGAGCTTCATAAGGTGCCATCTGAATACTCGAATGGAAGTTGTTATTATAGGAGAACTCAACTAATGGGAGGTGTTGATCCCATCCACCTTTAAATTCCATTGAGCATAATCTCAGCATGTCTTCAAGTGTCTGAATAGTCCTTTCAGATTGGCCATCAGTTTGAGGATGATAGGCTGTACTAAAATTCAATTCAGTATTCAGAGCATGTTGAAGACTTCTCCAGAATTTTGATGTGAATCTTGGATCACGATCAGACACGATGGATAGTGGCACCCCATGCAGCCTCACCACTTCCTTTACGTATATCTTGGCAAGCTTATCCAGAGAGAAATCTTCCCGAATAGAGATAAAATGGGTTGTCTTAGTGAGACGGTCCACAATAACCCATATCGCATTATTTCCTTTAGATGTTTTCGGGATACCAGTTACAAAGTTCATAGTGATATTATCCCACTTCCATAGTGGTATGGGTAGCGGTTGTAATACCCCCTTAGGAAGTTGTCGTTCTGCCTTTACTTGCTGACACACCAAGCACCTTGTAGTGTAATCAGCAATCTCCCTCTTCATGTTATCCCACCAATAATGATCACGAAGGTCTCTATACATTTTAGTGCTTCTTGGATGTATAGAGAAAGTAGAGCTATGAGCTTCATCCATCAGTTCTTTCTTTATCTCCGGAATAGATGGAACACATAGTCTTGTATGAAATTTCAATACACCTTCTTGATCAATATTGAAATCAGGGAACTTCCCATCCTTTACAGCCTCAAACTTCTCCTACAGTAAAGGATCTTCTTTTTGAGCCTTCTTGATATTATCTAGTAATGAAGGTTGATAAATCATTTGGGATAGGGTTGATGATGTCCCTTTCCTTATAATTCCCATGTCCAGTTTTACTAGATCTTTAATCAAGGGATCTCCTAGGATCCTCATTATTGCTAGAACAACAGGGTCTTTCCTGCTTAACGCATTCATGACTTTATTTTCTCTTCCAGGGTGATAATGAATTGAACAATCATAGTTTTTAATAAGCTCCAACCATCTCCTTTGTCTCATGTGCAATTATTTCTGTGTGAAAATATACTTTAGACTTTGGTGGTCAGTGTATATATCACATTTCTCCCCATAAAGATAGTGCCTCCATATATTTAGAGCAAAAACAACTGCTGCCAGCTCTAGATCATGCGTAGGATAATTCTGCTCATGAATCTTCAACTGTCGAGATGAATACGCAATTACATTGTCATTTTGCATGACGACACACCCAAGCCCTTTCATAGATGCATCTCTAAAAATAATGAATCCTTCTCCGATAGAGGGTAGTGTTAACACAGGTGCAGTAAACAATCTCTTCTTCAGCTCTTAGAAACTTTCCTTGCATTCCTTTGTCTAGATGAACTTAACCCCTTTTCGAGTCAACTTGGTTAGTGGATTAGAAAGCTGTGAAAAGTTTTTCACAAACCTCCAATAATATCCCGCTAAACCAAGGAAACTACGAATCTCAGTTACTGTTGTGGGTTGAGGCCACTCCTCCACAACCATTGTCTTTGCAGGGTCAACCAAGATTCCTTCATTGGTTATGATGTGCCCCAAAAAATCCACTTGTTGTAACCAAAACTCACACTTTCTGAACTTTCCAAAGAGCCTCTCTTTCCGTAGAGTTTTCAAAATAACCCTCAGATGATCTTCATGCTCCTCACAACTTTTTGAATATATCAAAATATCATCAATAAAAACTACCACAAAGTTATCAAGGTAGTCCTTAAAGACTCTATTCATAAAATCCATGAAAATAGCAGGAGCATTAGTCAAGCCGAAGGGCATAACAGTAAACTCATAATGCTCATATCTTGATCGGAAGGCAGTCTTTGGAATATCTTCCTTCTTCACCCTCAGTTGATGATAACCAGATCGAAGGTCAATCTTAGAGAAGAATTGAGCCCCACGAAGTTGGTCAAATAAATCATCAATTCTTGGAAGAGGATATCTGTTCTTCACTGTGATCCCGTTCAGTTCTCTATAATCAATGCATAGCCGCATTGATCCATCCTTCTTCTTCACAAAGAGAACTGGTGCCCCCCAAGGAGACACACTCGGTCGAATAAACCCCTTCTCCAACAAGTCTTGGAGTTGTTTCTTTAACTCTTCTAGCTCCACATTTTCCATTATATACGGGGTATTTGATATCGGTTGAGATCCAGGTATGAGTTCAATAGAGAACTCTACCTCTCTTTCTGGGGGAGGTCCAGGTAACTCCTCAAAAAATACATCCACGTATTCCTGAACAATTGGAACATCTTCTATTGGTATGCTCCCTCTTCCTTCTTCATCATCACTAATTAACTCCATAAAGAATGCTATAGGAGGTGCTTCTAGATAGGGATCAGTTCGGGATATCTCTCCTTGTAAGATAAATGTAGGTCGTTTATTCAAGACTACTGAGATTTTCTTACTTCTGCATTTGATATTAGCATTATACTTTGAGAGCCAGTCCATCCCTAGTATAACGTCAAATTCCAACATGGGAATGACTACTATATTTGCAATGAGATTGTGCTCACTAAAGTAAACACTAGAGTCCTTAAACACTATTGATGCATGGATAATCCCACTTGGAGTCTTGACTGACAACTCTACCTCAAGCAGTTCAGGGATTGATTCTATATTCTTTGAAAACTTGGAGGAAATAAAGGAATGCGTATAACCAGAATCAAACAAAGTAGTTGCTAGTTTTGAGAAGACAACAAGAGTACCTGCTACCACGTCATTCGTAGATTCAACTTCAGTTGTTATGATAGAAAAAGTACGACCTTTCTCCCCTGGCATTTGCTGAGGTTGATGGTGATTCCCCTCCACTGCCCTTGTATTTGGACAGAGATTAGCATAGTGCCCAAGCTGTCCACACTTGAAGAAATGGACTTCGGGTAAGGCCAGAACCATATTTCCTCTGTCGTTAGTGTTGGGGAGTTGAGGCTTCACCTCACTACGACAATTCCAAGCAATATGGCCTCATCTTCCACACTTTTAGCACTTTCCACTTTCGACCAAGAAGTTCCCCGGATGCTTCTTCCCACATTTATTGCATGTGGTAAGTTTCATTTTCTTTCCACCTCTTCCTTGATCAAAATTCTTCCCTAAACTGGGCTCCAACGATCTCTTCTTGTCGTTTGATTTATGAGACCACTGTGTCTCACCAAACTCTAGCTCGACTTTCATTGCACTCTGCACGATCTCCTCGTAGCTATCGTAGTCCCGGTTGGCTAAATTCTTACTTAGATGAGGTCTTAGTCCACTGAAAAATATATCAACCTTCCCACTTGGATCCATGACAAAGCTAGAGGTATATCGTGAAAGTCGGGTGAAGTTCATCTCATAGCTTCGGAAAGATTCGTTCTCCTTCTGCTTCATCTCGAGAAACTCTTTCTCCATTCTCGTTCTCAGGGAATGAGGGAAATACTTGTTAAAGAATATTCCCCAGAATTCTTCCCACTCCATAGCTTCCATCTCTCTTCTAGGATTCATTTTTTTGACCAGTGACCACCACTGATCAGCTTCTCCCTCTAGGCGATAAACAGCAAGGGTGACTTTTTCTTGTTCCGAACAAAGGATTACATAAAAGATCTTTTCAATGGAGCTTATCCATTGTTCCGCAACCAAAGGGTCAGTAGATCCACTGAATGATGGTGGTCGTTGACGCATGAAGGACTCAACAGAGTGTTGTTCCCTTCGTGGGGAGGTCGGCCTCTCAGCTTGATTCATGTTATTACTCATAACTTGAGTCAATTGGTTCATCATTCGCATGAATGTTTCCATTTCGGCTTCCATCTGAGGGCCGTCAGCACATGGTTCATTGCGGTCACCATCGGCACGGTTCCTCTTATTTCCCACCATTTTCTAAAAGAATAAAACTTTAGTGAGAAACTTATTTCATTTATGAATCTTTTAACAAAGACTTCATTCTTAAACAATTACATTTCTCTATAATTCCTTCATAATGATTTATAAAAAGCTTGTGATTTACCAAAAATATCCACAGGGAGTGTCGTAACCAAGAGTGCAGCAAGGCCCATTATCGTGCACCAGTTCCCATTCGAGTCTAGATCAAAGCAGTGTTTTTAGGTTTTACCCCTATGTACATCTGTGCCAGAGCCACCTCTACCTGCTCGTATCTAGACAGGGATGTATTTGTTTGGTAAACCACTTACTCAATACTTACCAAAATAAAAGGAAGTTTTCCTATATTTAAACTTTTCTATAGGGTTCTTCCTAAAGTTTTTATATCCTAATTTCCAAAAATAACCAAACCATACTTTGATACCAACTATAGCATCCTGTATTTTTATAACATAAACTTTCATTTCATTACACGGAACTGAGGATCTTTAAGGTTTAGTGTCTTGGAAACAAGGAACATAATACATGAAAACAACATAAAACATTCTTCTTAAAACACTTCAAAGGCTTCTCCTTAAGTTCATCCTAGGTTCATTACTGCATCTCATAACCTATGGACATATATCAAAAGAAAGGGTGAGAAGAAGGCCCAGTAAGGGAAACAAGAGAAACATTTTACATGTAAACTTGAGATACTTCGATAAGGACATGAAAAGAACTTTAAGGCATTAGAAAGAAATCATGAGATACATCATAATAAAAATAAAATTTTTCATAACTTGAAGATGTGGCTAAAAAATTTAATATTGACAATCATTTCGTTTCACCAGGGTCCATCCCCAAGGTGTCATTAAAAATTACCAAGGTTATTCACCAAGGTAACAGTCTAAAAAGTCATCTCTAGAGATTAAGTCTTTACCCAATGCATTGGAGCACTATCTGGGCGCACCCTTGACATGTATTTATTATCATGTGAGCCACATAAATCATCATCAATAATTCCATAAACAACCCATATAGAATAAAATAAATGGGTTTCATTTCATAATCATAACGTTTTAAAAACTGCTTTAATGACATGATCATTATGTCACTTTAAATCCACGGAAAGGGAAAGCAGGTTTCATTTATGTAAATTCCAGAATTTAAAATAGAACATTTTGATATATATGTGAATACCCATATATAAATAAGAGCTTTGAGTATTCACATAATAACATAAAATAATTTTGAGAAAAAAGAGAGAGGCATTTTGAGAAGAAAATTCTACAGCAAAACGGCTATGTTACAAGGTTTTAGAAAACATTGAAAATAGAAGGGACATGTGTCACCCACTCATAAATGATACATAAAATAGTAGGGGGACAGAATATAATGGATTTAAGAACATGGTAATGAAATTTTAAAGATATACCATATGAAATGAAAAACATGGAAGTGAGACAAAACTAAGATTTCTCTTATGAAAATTCGGCAGCCTAACGGCGTCACTTACACTTCAATAAAAATGAATTGATGAGATAAAATAGGGTCTCTCATCATATGATAATAAAAAATCAGTATTATAGGTATAGAGATCATACCCCAACATAAAAAAAAGAACTTTAAATATTTGACATGAAAATAGAACTTGAAAATGGGAAGGGTGAAAGAATCCGTTATAAATTCGGCAGCCTAACGACGTCACTTAAACTTTCATAAAATGAAATGATGAGAGTAAGAGGGGATATATCATCATATAAACATGAAAAGGGAAGTAAGAGGAATATAAAAGAACATCCTCTCACATAAGAACATGGAGCATAAAGGGAATGACATAAAAGAGATTACATGAAAAGAAAGAGAGAGGTCAGATCCCTTACCTTAAACATAACACTTAAAACTCAAAGGTTGGGACCTTGAGAGGCTTGAGGGAACATTGGGAGGACTACTTGGGAGGTAAGGAGACTAGAACTTCGTTGAGGATGGTTTTTGAGTCTAATGGATGAGAGGAGGGCTTGGTATTTATAGGGAAAGTGAGGGGACAAGGCATTAATGGCCAAGGGACACCTCACAAGTGCTTTTCTCAAAACCATGTGTTCTCCCATGGCATTTACCATGGAGTTAGGCCACATGGGTCCCCCAATACAATAATTCATCACCTTTGGCCGGAAAACCCTTAAAATATCTCATGACATCATCATGACATAGTTATGATGTCATTAAACATACCGAAACCCTAAAACTGTATTTTTACTATTCACTGAAAATTCATTTTTTTCAAAAAAAATCCCAAAAAATACCATAACATAATATCGGTGCTCTGAGTTCAAAAATAAAGTCCATTTTATAAAAATATTTTTCTAAATATTTTTAATTTAATTTTTAATTAAAAAACACTATTCACCCCAAATAAACTAATACTTGACTAATAATTTATGAAACCGTTATTTACCCATTTTATTGAATCACATTACTTAATCTAGGTGTCTAAATTATATTAAAACTTTCTTTGAGTGAAATTACTAATCCATTTGCTCACATTACTAATCCTAAGCGTAAAATCACTATTCATAATTTACTATTCATCAAAAAATTAAGTTGATCTTATTAGACTCCAAATTCTTTAATGAAAACTTTCGCAGAAGACCATTTTTTGAAAATCATTACACATTATTAATTATTTAAGGTTTACATAAATATTTTAAAATATCCCATTTTTCAAAATTCATCAATAAAATACATCCTAAAATTATTCTGACATTTGAAATTTCACAAACATCACTAAAGGAAGAAATCTCAATTCATTCATCCCAAAGGATTACACAAAGAAGCTAGGGTCTCGTCACATAGCCCCTTATAACACCGGCATATGACCTAAGTGTAAGGTGTGCTATGGGGAGAGAATCTGAGAGAGGCTCAAATAACATTGCCCTAGTAGTAATCTCTACTAACTTGAACTTCTCCCGTAGGCGTTTCCGTTCAAGCTTGACACGCTGGAGTTCGGCTTGGGCTTGGTCGAAAGAGAATCCCAAAGATGCCACCTCCTTCCCAAGCTCTGATAAGTGGGCTTCATAAGGTTCGAGCCTACTGGATGAAGCCATTGACTCCTCTTTCTTCATTAACCATTAACATCTCTATTAAATCGTTAAGAGTAAGTTAATATAATATTTAAAAAGTTTGGGTCATTACAACATTTTTAAGAAACATGGATGTGGATGATAAAGAAATCCCAGTAGATTATTACGTATAAACAACCTCGGATAATGAAGAGATTGCGAAATAAACCCTTACCTTGTACTTTTCCCTGGTTGGGGGTAGGTTAACCTCCTGTATAATGGTGAAATAATTGTTATTAAATTATACAAGAATCATATACATTAATATTATATCATATATGATCTTTTAATATTGATTTTTTAATAATATCTTAGTATTATCATTGTTTTGGGTGTTAACTTACTCGTTTTCTTTTATTTGTTTTGTTACGTAAGCCATGTTTTTCATGGATAGTTTTTATCTTATTCATATCCAAAATTATATCAAGTCCTTAAACATTATTTTAAAATCATCAAATGATAATTATACTTGAATGGATACGATGGAGAATGAATCTCATCGCGTTCGTGGAGACGGTAGTCCGTACGTACGCACGAGCGACAATATCATTCTTTTGATATTAAAATAATATATAATTGGATGGTATATCATATATAAAGAATCATTATCATGTTATATTTATTATTTACATGAATTATAAATCATTATTATACCCATCCAAATAATAATATATTGAATAACAATTACACCACGACGTGGAGACGGTAAGCCGTACGTACGCACGTATGGTGACATGTCATTCAAAGGATGGATAGAATACTGAATATGGTTGTACCATATTTATAATAATATTAAAGTATATAGGATATACTGGATTCATTATTTTATAATGGGAATAACAAAGAAATAAGAAGTTGAAGAAGAAACGAATTTGAAAAAGGGTGGTGAAAACATTACCTCTTCTTCGGGTTCTTCCTTTTGATTTGATCAAAAAGGATCCTTAGGTTGGCTTTCTGATCAAACTAAGGCCTCTAGGTTGTAGTGAGGGAAGTTTAGAGAGTATTTGGGCAGGTTTTGGCCGAACCAAAAGGCTTTGAAGGGGTGAATTAATGAGAAGGAAGAGTGCCCTTTTATAAGAGGGGTGAGGGGAACCTTTGGAAAAGTTAGAAATATTATATTATAATAAATTCATATTCGGTTTCTAATGGCTCAAAAGTGGATTATTTAAAGGTTAAGGTGGGTATGGGTCGAAAACCACTCAAAAAATATAATTTAGGTAGGTTTGGGTCATTATATTAACCTTATCTTTTAGTTTTAACTCTTAGTTAATGAGTTTGACACTTACCACATCACTTTGTATTTTTATATTATATAGTTAATAAACTTACTATATACCTCCATGAGACCCCCAAGTGGTCCATTAATGATACACCTTTCAGGATATAAGTCTTTTGTCCGAACTTTATATATTTAGGAATTTAATATCAATTAATAATATAATATTTGTTTTAAAAACTCTTTTATGTCAATTTTGACACTATTCAATAATTGATTTTTTTAAAAATCATAACAGAATGATTACTTCAAAAAAAGTTTATTAAATCAATAATAACATGTCATATTATCCTAGAATTTTTTTTTAATTCATAAAAAGTCTGAAATTATATTTATTTGGGGGTTTATAATATCAATTATATTAATTTTTTATTAATTTAGAAATTACTGTATCATCTTTGTGTCATAAATAAATTAAATTATATAATGTCTAAAAATTATTAATAAAATATAATTATGTAGGAAATATTTTTATCTTTATAATTAATATTTATAGTTGAAAATACAACATATATAACCCTATGTAAAAATTGTTTACTAAAAGATATATGATTATGTCATTTTTGTATTTATTTTAACTTAATTAAAATAAAGTGTCCCTATCACCCACAAGTGGCTCCATGGGGTCCCAAAATCGACCCAAAGATACCCATGGTCGGACATGTATCCACCAATAAGGTTAAGACACGTTTTATGGTAATTTAGTATTATTATAATATTATTTCTTAACCCTTATTTACTGGATTTACCCTTAACCGTGGTAAATAAAATATTTACCGAAGTAATTATTCAAAATGTCTAAAAATAAAAGTTACCTATTTACAAAATATGAAAATCATGATTCCAAATATGGAATCCATTTTTCCAAATTCAAAACACATAAGTGTCATAAATTAATTTAAAATTAATTCTTGTTCTTAAAACAAAAAGCGTGTTTTTAAGAGATAATAACTATCAAAAGATTGACACTTGTTTATGTCCAGTTTAATTGTAAAATTATGTACAATGACCAACATTGTATTAAATGGTAAAAATATATTCTAAATATACTTTAAAACCACTCAAATTCATAATTTATCAATATAAATTATTTCGATTAAAAAAGTTGTTTTTAATTAAAATTTAGTAATTTTCACTATTCATCAAAATATAAATGTTATCCCAAAAGTTCAAAAATTTCACCCTAGGATAAATTTGATATTCCAAATCCAAAAATGAAGTCCATTTTGAGAGATAAATTTTATAAAATTTCAAAAAGTAGGTATTACTATTCATAACGGCTAGTTTGATTGGTTGTGGTTTGTTAGAACTCGATGTTGCGTACAACACACGCTATCGCATTATTCAATGAGAAGCATACCATAGAAGATTGGGGTGTTACATTCTCCCCTCCTTAAAATAATTTCATCCTCGAAATTTCTAGAATACTACCACATGAAAAGACTTGGGTGGTTCTTCATCATAAGTTCCTCGGGTTCCCATGTTGCCCCTTCCATCTTATGGTTTCTCCACAAAACTTTTACCAGACGCATCGTCCAGTTTCTCAGTAATTGTTCTCTCGTATCAAGAATCCTGACGGGCTCTTCGCAATAAGACAGATTGGGTTCCAGTTCTAATTTCTCATAGGTGAGTACATGCGTTGGGTCCGGCATGTATTTCCTCAACAGAGATACGTGGAACACATCATGAACTTTGGAGAGACTTGGCGGCATTGCCAATTGAATTTAGTTGAGCAACTGGGGGTGGATCTAGATAAGAATTAGGTGGTGACGATTCTGCTCTAAAGATAAGGTGTTCCTTATCATCATCATCAAGAATCGTAACCACTTTTTTCTTACAATAAATCTTCGCATCATAGTCTGAAAGCTAGTCCATACCAAGGATTATATCAAACTCAATCATAGGTATGACGATGAGAAACACAGATAAAGAACATTTATGTGCTCTAATGGGGACTGATTCACAAAACTTTGTTGCAATGATACTTCCCTTAGGAGTTTTAACTGAAAACTCCCTTGTTAAATCAAATTGAAAATATCTAATTTTCTTAGCAAAATGGGAAGATATGAAACAATGCGATGATCTAGAATCAAATAATGAATTTTCTAAACTTGAGAAAACCATTAAATTACCTTCCACCACGTCTTTCGGAGCTTCTACCTCTGCAATAGTGATAAGATAAGCTTGGCCTTGATCCCTTGGCTTTTTCTGAGTTAAGTTCCCCTGACGCTTAGGAAATTCATTTGCATAATGTCCCATCTCCCTGCAATTGTAGCACTGAACATTGGTAGCTTCCTTCTTCCCTTTGCAATCACGATCTTTGTGGCCTTTTTCACCACACTTGTAACAGACACCCATTCCCTTTAAGCAAGTACCGGGGTGTTTCTTCCCACATTTACCATAGGATGGATATTCAACCTTTCCCTTCTTCCCCTTATTTACATTCCCAGATTGATCAGCAGATCGCTTCTTCTCTTTCTTTTCTTTAAATTCATAAGACTAAGAGAATTCCTTTTCAGTCTTGATAGCACAAGAGACAATGTCTTCGTATGACAAGAATGATTGTGAGACTAATTCTCGACGAAGAAATGGTTTTAACCCATCAAAGAAATGATCAATATTACTTCTTGGGTTACGTATATAATCTTCATCATACCTTGCTAACCTTGTAAAGTTAGTCTCATACTTTGTGACATTCTCATCCTCCTTTTGTCTCAGACTCAGAAATTGCCTTTCTATATCTGATCGATGGTTGTGAGGAAAGTATTTTTCTAAAAATAGATCTTTTAACTCCCTCCATTCCATATTTTATACTTCATCATCTTCCTTCGTGTTTTGAATCAATGACCCCCATTGATCAGCATCTCCATTGAGTCGGTAAACTGCCATGATAACCTTTTCCCTTTCACTACTCCCCAAAGCCTGAAATATTTTATCTAGGGAATTTATCCATTGCTCAGCTCCTAAGGGATTTGTACTCCCATTAAACGTTGGTGGTTGTTGCCTCATGAAGCGATCTAAAATTTATCCTCCACACTGCGGATCAGGGTGCTCCATACGGGTAAGGTTTTTATTCATAACCTGAGTGAGTTGTCCCAGTATGGTGATTAGCTGATCGGCACCAGTTGCATCACCATCTCCACTATAATTATCTTGAGTATGAGGGCAATCCCTACATGTAGTGTGTTCATTGATATGGTTTCCATTTCTTCCACTAGGTTCCATTTATAAACAATGGAATAAACTACATCAGTTTATGAATCAAAATACATAATTCCATACTTATAAAACACTTAACATAAATTGAACTATTTATGGATATAATCCATAATCATAAAAATGTTTTCGTTGAGGAAGTATATACTCATAAACCCTTCATAATTATTTGTAAAGAAAATGAGAGTTATCCTAAGCATATCCCCCATGAGTGTCGTAACCAAGAGTGCAGCAAGGCCCGTTATCGTGCAACAGTTCCCATTCGAGTCTAGCTCAAAGCGGTGTTTTCGGGTTTTACCCCTAGGTACATCTATGCCAGAACCGCCTCTACCTGCTCGTATCCATACAGGGATGTATTGCTCGGAAAACTCACAAAATCTCTACAATACCAAAATTATAGGAAGTTCTTCTATATTAATCCTCAAAGTCCATCCTAGGTCTATGTGCTCTAATTAGAGTTTATTTAAATCTATCTTCCAAGGTTTGTACTAAAATTCATCTGATACCAACTGTAATGCCCCGAATCCAGTTACCCAAAGTCAGTGCATTATTACATAATATTGGCATGATCACAAGAAAGATCAAATCTTGAAAGACTGATTCGTTTAGTAGCCTTTGAATAACTAGATACATTAATAAAGTTTACATTACATCATAAAATGAAAACTACAACAACATAGTCTCCATAGTCCACACTCTTATCCCCTCATACTATCCCTGCAGGTCATTCATAATTTACATCTTCACATCCTGGGAAAAATAAAACATAGAAAAGGGGTGGGTGCAAATGCCCAGTAAGGATAACAATATAGAGGAAACTTTCATAAATAAGAATAAACATTTAAGGCAATGTATAACTAAAACAAAAGCCTTTTAAACTTGAACTTCAACATAGTATGGAAAAAATAAAATGAAATAATGCCATTTACTTATTCAAATGGATATTCTACTAATCTAATAATCACATGCAATATCAATAACCACTTTCATAATGATGTAATGCATAATGCCATACTATCATAACCACATATTCAAGGCCTCATGCCAAGACTACAAATAAGATTTTTCCAAGGCCTTGTGCCAAGACACTAGTTTGTCTCATGAGACCTACCGATGCATCGAGGAGCTATAGCAGGCTCCACCCATCATATATTAAGTCCAATGCATTCCTCATATGAACAGGTTTAAACATAACATAAACATTCGTATTAAAACTAGCATACGAAATGTAAATATTTTATCCATAAACCATGAATGGTATAAAAATAGCACATCCACAGTCAAACATATCACAAAACCTTCAATACAATATAAAAGTTTTGTATCATAATAAATCAACTTCAAATAAGCGTAAAATCCATCAAAGGATGTTGACATAGATGAAATCAAAACTCTTTTTAGACTAATATCTATTTTTTTATTTTGAAATCATTTAAGAGTCATATATTTATAAAATATACCATTTTCTTTGAAAATATTATTATAAGCTTGTAAGGGAAGCTTTGAATATTTTATAACGGTGGAAAATAGTTGCACCCGCCGTATAAGTTAAAGAAACATTCTTACCTTAATTCTGTCGAAAAGGTTAAAAAGCACCTTGTTTGGAAAACGACAGAAAGATTCCTTTATAAACATCTTATTAAAAGTAAAAAAAGGTTATAAATGACTTTAACCCTTATTCTTGTAAATAGTAAAAATGTTTTTAAATACATTTTTAAAAAACATGGATGTGGATGATAAAGAAATCCTAGTAGATTATTACATATAAACAACCTCGGATAATGAAGAGATTGCGAAATAAACCCTTACCTTGTACTTTTCCTTGGTTGGGGGTAGTTTAACCTCTTGTATAATGGTGAAATAATTTTTATTAAATTATAAAATAATCATATACATTAATATGATATCTTATATGATCTTTTAACATTGATTTGTTAATAATATCTTAGTATTATCGTTGTTTCGGGTGTTAACTTTATCGTTTTCTTTTATATGTTTTGTTATGTAAGCCATGTTTGTCATGGATAGGTTTTATCTTATTCATATCCAGTATTATAACAAGTCCTTTAAAATTATTTTTAAATCATCAAATGATAATTATACTTGAATGGATACGATGGAGAATGAATCTCATCGCGTTCGTGGAGACGGTAGTCCGTACGTACGCACGAGCGACAATATCATTCTTTTGATATTAAAATAATATATAATTGGATGGTATATCATATATACAGAATCATTATCATGTTATATTTATTATTTACATGAATTATAAATAATTATTATACCCATTCAAATAATAATATATTGAATAACAATTACACCACGACGTGGAGACGGTAAGTCGTACGTACGCACGTATGGTGACATGTCCTTCAAAGGATGGATATAATACTGAATATGGTTGTACCATATTTATAAAAATATTACAGTGTATAGGAGATACTGTATTAATTATTTTAGAATGGGAATAACAAATAAAGAATAAGTTGAATAAAAAACGAATTTGAAAAAGGGTGGTGAAAACATTACCTCTTCTTCGGGTTCTTCCTTTTGATTTGATCAAAAGGGATTTTTAGCTTGGATTTCTGATCAAAATAAGGCCTCTAGATTGTAGTGAGGGAAGTTGAGAGAGTATTTGGGCTGGTTTTGGCCGAACCAAAAGGCTTTGAAGGTGTGAATTAATGAGAAGGAGGTGTGCCCTTTTATAAGAGGGGTGAGGGGCACCTTTGGAAAAGCTAGAAATATTATTTTATAATAAATTCATATTCGGTTTCTAATGGCTCAAAAGTGGATTATTTAAAGGTAAAGGTGTTTATAGGTCTAAAACCACTCAACCAATAGAATTTAGATAGGTTTGGGTCATTATATTAACCTTATCATTTAGTTTTAACTCTTAGTTAATTAGTTTGACACTTACCATGTCACTTTGTATTTTTATATTATATAGTTAATAAACTTACTATATACCTCCAAGAGACCCCCAAGTGGTCCATTAATGATACACCTATCATGATATAAGTATTTTGGCCGAACGTTATATTTTTAGTAATTTAATATCAATTAATAATATAATATTTGTTTTAAAAACTCTTTTATGTCAATTTTGACACTATTCAATAATTGATTTTTGTAAAAATCATAACAGAATGATTAATTAAAATAAGTTAATTAAATCAATCCTAACATGTCATGTTATCCTAGAAAATTATTTTAATTCATAAAAAGTCTGAAATTATATTTATTTGGGTGTTCATAATATCAATTATTTTAAATTTTTATTAATTTAGTAATTACTGCACCACCATTGTGTCATAAATAAATTAAATTATATAATGTATAAAAATAATAAAAAAATAAAATTATGTAGGAAATATTTTTATATTTCTAATGAATATTTATAGTCTAAAATCCAACATATATAACCCAATGTAAAAAAATTTTGCTAAAATATATATGCTTATGTCATTTTTGTATTTATTTTAACTTAATTAAAATAAAGTGTCCCTATCACCTACAAGTGGCTCCATGGGGCCCCAAAATCGACCCAAATATGTCCATGGTCAGACATGTATCCACCAATAAGTTTTTCACACGTTTTAGTGTAATTTAGTATTATTATAATATTATTTTTTAACCCTTATTTACCGGATTTACCCTTAACCATGGTAAATAAAATATTTACCGAAATAATTTTTCAAAATGTCTAAAAATAAAAGTTACCTATTTACATAATATGAAAATCCTGATTCCAAATATGGAATCCATTTTTCCAAATTCAAAACACAAAAGTGGAAGAAATTAATTTAAAATTAATTCCTGTTGTTAAAACAAAAAGCGTGTTTTTAAGAGATAATAACTATCAAAAGATTGACACTTGTTTATGTCCGGTTTAATTGTAAAATTATGTACAATGACCAAAATTGTATTAAATGGTAAAAATATATTCTAAATATACTTTAAAACCACTCAAATTCATAATTTATCAATATAAATTATTTCGATTAAAAAATTTATTTTTAATTAAAATTTAGTAAATTTCACTATTCATCAAAATACAAATGTTATCCGAAAAGTTCCAAAATTTTACCTTAGGATAAATTCGATATTACCAATCCAAAAATGAAGTACATTTTGAGAGAAAATTTTTATAAAATTTCAAAAAGTAGGTATTACTATTCATAACGGTTAGTTTGATTGGTTGTGGTGTGTTAGAACTCGATGTTGCGTACAACACACGCTATCATATTATTCAATGAGAAGCATACCATAGAAGCTTGGGGTGTTACATTCTCCCCTTCTTTAAATAATTTTATCCTCGGAATTTCTAGAATACTAACGCATGAAAAGGCTCTGGTGGTTCTTCATCACAAATTCCTCTGGTTCCCACGTTGCCTCTTCCATCTTATGGTTTCTCCACAAAACTTTTAGCAGACGCATCATCTGATTTCTCAGTACTTGTTCTCTTGTATCAAGAATCCTGGCAGGCTCTTCGCAATAATATAGATCGGGTTCCATTTCTAATTCCTCATAGGTGAGTACATGCATTGGGTCAGGCATGTATTTCCTCAACAGAGATATGTGGAACACATCGTGAACTTTGGAGAGACTTGGAGGCATTTCCAATCAGTAAGCTACAGCCCCAATTCATTCTATAATTTAAAAAGGTCTGATGTACATGGGACTCAATTTACCTTTCTTACCAAAACGTATGACTCCCTTCCATGGAGATACCTTCAGGAAAACATCATCACTGACTTGGAATTCCAAATCCTTCCTTTGATTATCGGCATAGCTCTTCTGCCTACTTTGAGCTGCCTTGATATGATTTTGGATTACCTTCACCTTTTCCATTGTTTCCTCCACCAGTTCTGGACCTACAAGTTTTCTTTCACCAATGTCATCCCAACAGGTTGGTGTGCGACATCTCTTTCTGTATAACGCTTCATATGGTTCCATCTGAATACTCGAATGGAAGCTATTGTTATAGGAAAATTCTACCAAAGGTAAATATTGATCCCACATACCCTGAAAGTCAAGTGAGAAAGATCTCAACATGTATTATAAGGTTTGAATAGTTCTTTTTTATTGTCTGTCTGTCTGAGGGTGGTAGGCAGTGCTCAAATGAAGTTCAGTATTCAGGGATTTCTGAAGACTCTTCCAGAATCTTGAAGTAAAACAGGGATCACGATCAGAAACAATCGATAGGGGTACTCCATGAAGTCTCACAACTTCATTAATATATAGTCTTGCTAGACGTTTGAGTGGTAGATCTTCTCTTATAGCAAGAAAATGTGCTGACTTGGTAAGATGATCAAAAATAACCCATATTGCATCGTTCCTTCTAGGAGTCTTTGGTAGCCCCATGACAAAGTCCATCGTAATATTGTCCCATTTTCACTCCAGTATGGGAAAAGGTTGCATGAATCCTCCAGGTTGTTTCCTTCCAGCTTTCACTTGTTGAAAAACCATACATCTTTACACAAAATCAGCAATCTCCCTCTTCATGTTGTCCCACCAAAAATGTTCCTTCAAATATCTATACATTTTGGTGCTCCCAAGGTGTATAGAGAAATTGGAACTATGAGCATCATCCAGCAATTCCCTTTTTAGATCAGGTATATCAGGAACACAAAGCCTCTTCCCAAATTCCAAAATTCCATCTTCATACAAAAAGTCTCTCAATCTCCCATCATTCACAACTTTAATCTTCTTCTGAAATTCTTCATCATCGGTCAAAAAACTCTTAATCCTTTCTAGTAAAGATGGTTTGGAAACCATTTGAAAAAGAATTGATGTTTCACCTTCCATGGTTACTCCCATGTCCATCTTCACGAAATCCATGAAAATTGGATCCCTTTCAATTCTCATATTGTTCAAAACTCCATGATCTTTTCTGCTCAATGCATCTTCCACCTTGTTTGCTTTCCCTGGGTGGTAGTGTATCGTACAATCATAATCCTTGAGTAATTCAAGCCATCTCCTTTGCCTCATCTTGAGTTCTTTTTGTGAGAAAATATACTTCAAACTCTTGTGATCAGTATAAATCTCACATTTTTCACCATAGAAGTAGTGCCTCCATATCTTCAAAGTAAAGATCACAGCTGATAACTCAAGATCATGAGTAGGATAGTTTTTCTCATGAATTTTCAACTGTCGTGATGCATAGAAAATAACCCTATCATTCTGCATAAGGACACAACCAAGTCCTTTCTTCGATGCATCACTATAAATAACGAACCCATCATTCCCCGATGGTAGAGTCAATATAGGAGCATTGAATAATCTTCTCTTAAGTTCTTCAAAACATTCTTCACACTCTTTTGTCCAAACAAATTTAACCCCTTTACATGTGAGCTTTGTTAATGGGTTAGCCAACCGGGAAAAATTCTGGATGAAACGTCGATAATAACCTACTAAACCAATAAAACTATGTACCTGAGTTATACTCGTCGGTGCTGGACATTCTTGGATTTCCTTGGTCTTAGAAGGATCAATAGAGATTCCATCTTTAGAGACAATATGGCCAAGAAAAGAAATCTCATGAATCCAGAATTCACACTTTCTAAACTTCCCATATAATTCATGTCTTCTCAGAGTCTTCAGGATAATGCGCGAGTGATTTTCATGATCTTCGTAGCTTTTAGAGTATACCAAGATATCATCAATAAATACCACCACAAATTCATCGATATATTCCTTGAAAATTCTATTCATCAGATCCATGAATACAGAGGGTGCATTAGTCAATCCAAAAGGCATTACTTTAAACTCGTAATGCCCTTACCTGGTTCGAAATGTTGTCTTCGGAATGTCTTCCTTCTTTACACACAACTGATGGTGTCCATATCGAAGGTCAATCTTTGAAAAGTATTGAGCTCCATATAGTTGGTCAAATAAATCATCAAGGTGAGGTAGGGGATACTTGTTCTTTATTGTTATAGCATTGATCTCCCTGTAGTCGATACATAACCTCATAGATCCTTCTTTCTTTTTAACAAAAAGAATAGGGGCTCCCCATGGAGAAACAATAGGGTGAATAAATCACTTATTACTCTATTCCTCTAGTTGTTTCTTTAGTTCAACTAATTCTATAGTGGCCATTCTATAAGGGGTCTTCGATATAAGCCTTGATCTAGGAATTAAATCAATGGAAAACTCAACTTCTCGTTCTGGAGGATGTCCAGGTAAATCGTCCAGAAACACATCTACATATTCTTTCACAATAGTTAAATCCTCTATTTGAACTTTAATTTACTCACCCATAGTCATTTAATTCTCTTCCTCCCCAATAATTGAATTTAGTTGAGCTACTGGGGGTGGATCTAGATAAGAATTAGGTGGTGATGATTCTGCTCTAAAGATAAGGTGTTCCTTATCATCATCATCAAGAATCTTAACCTCTTTCTTCTTACAATAAATCTTCGCATCATAGTCTGAAATCCAGTATATACCGAGGATTATATCAAACTCAATCATAGGTATGACGATGAGATCAGCAGATAAAGAACATTTGTGTTCTCTAATGGGGACTGATTCACAAAACATTATTGCAAAGATACTTCCATTAGGAGTTTTAACTGAAAACTCCATTGTTAAATCAAATTGGAAATATCTAATTTTATTATAAAACTAGGAAGATATTAAACAATGCGATGATCCAGAATCAAATAATGCATTTTCTAAACTTGAGTAAACCATTAAATTACCTGCCACCACGTCTTTCGGAGCTTCTACCTCAGCAGTAGTGATAGCATAAGCTTGGACTTTATCCCTTGGCATTTTCTGAGGTAAGTTCCCCTGACGCTTAGGAGATTAATTTTAATAATGTTCCATCTCCCTGCAATTGTATCATTGAACATTGGTGTCTTCCTTCTTCCCTTTGCAATCACGAGTTTGGTGGCCTTTTTCACCACACTTGTAAGAGACACCCATTACCTTCAAGCAAGTATCGGGGTGTTTCTTCTCAAATTTACCATAGGATGGATATTCAACCTTTCCCTTCTTTCCCTTATTTCCATTCCTAGATTGATCAGTAGATCTCTTCTACTATTTCTTTACTTTAAGGTCATAAGACTTAGAGAATTCCTTTTCGGTTTTGATAGCACATGATACAATGTCTTCGTACGACAAGAAGAATTGTGAGACTAATGCTCGATGGAGAAATGGTTTTAACCCATCAAAGAAACGATAAATATTACTTCTTGGGTTATGTATATCATCTCCAGCATACCTTGCTAACCTTGTAAAGTTTGCCTCATACTTTGTGACATTCTCATCCTCCTTTTTTATCAGACTCAGAAATTGCCTTTCCATATCTGCTTCATGGTCGCGAGGAAAGTATTTTTCTAAAAATATATCTTTGAACACCCTCCACTCCATATTTGATACTTCATCATCTTCCTTCCTATTTTGAATCAATGACCACCACTGATCAGCATCTCCAGTGAGGCGGTAAACTTACCTGATAACTTTTTCCATTCCACTACTCCCCAAAGCCGGAAATATTTTCTCTAGGGAATTTATCCATTTCTCAGCTACTAAGGGATTTGTACTCCCATTGAACGTTGGTGGTTGTTGCCCCATGAAGCGATATAACATTGATACTCCATGCTATGGATCAGGGTGCTCCATACAGGTAAGGTTATTATTCATAACCTGAGTGAGTTGTCCCAGTATGGTGATTAGCTGATCGGTACCAATTGCATCACCAGCTCCACTATAATTATCTTGAGGAGGAGGGCAATCCCTATATGGAGTGTGTGCATTGATACGGTTTCCATTTCTTCCACTAGGGTCCATTTATAAACAATGGAATAAACTAGATCAATTTATGAATCAAAATACATAATTCCATACTTATAAAACACTTAACATAAATTGAACTATTTATGGATATAATCCATAATCATAAAAATGTTTTCTTTGAGGAATTATATACTCATAAACCCTTCATAATGATTTGTAAAGAAAATGAGAGTTATCCTAAGCATATCCTCTATGAGTGTCGTAACCAATAGTGCATCAAGGCCCATTGTTGTGCACTAGTTCCCGTTCGAGTCCAGTTCAAAGCGGTGTTTTCGGGTTTTACCCCTAGGTACATCTGTGCCAGAGCTGCCTCTACCTGCTCGTTTCTAGACAGGGATGTATTGCTCTGAAAACTCACAAAATCTCTACAATACCAAAATTCTAGGATGTTCTTCTATACTAATCCTCAAAGTCCATCTTAGGTCTATGTGCTCTAATCAGAGTTTATCTAAATCTGGCTTCCAAGGTTTGTACTAAACATCCTCTAATACCAACTGTAACGCCTAGATCCCAGTTACCCAGAGTCAGTGCATTATTACATAACATTGACATGATCACAAGAAAGATCTAATCTCGAAAGACCGATTCGTTTAGTAGCCTTGGAATATCTAGATACATTAATAAAGTTCACATTACATCATAAAATGAAAACTACAACAACATAGTCTCCATAGTCCACACTCTTATCCCCTTATACTATCCCTGCAGGTCATTCATAATTTACTTCTTCACATCCTAGGAAAAATAAAACACAGAAAATGGGTGGGCGCAAATACCCAGTAAGGATAACAATATACCTGAAACTTTCATAAATAAGAATAAACATTTAAGGCAATGTATAACTAAAACAAAAAAGCCTTTTAAACTTGAACTTCAAAATAGTATCTCAAAAATAAAATGAAATAATGCCATTTACTTATTCACATGGATATTCTACTAATCTAATAATCACATTCAATATCAATAACCACTTTCATAATGATGGAATGAATAATGTCAGACTATCATAACCACATAGCCAAGGCCACGTTCCAAGACTACAAATAATATTTTTCCAAGGCCTTGTGCCAAGACACTAGTTTGTCTCATGAGACCCCCCGATGCATCGAGGAGCTATAGCGGGCTCCACCCGTCACATATTAAGTCCAATGCATTCCTCATATGAACAGGTTTAAACATAACATAAAAATTCATATTAAAACTAGCATATGAAATGTAAATACTTTATCCATAAACCATGAATGGTATAAAAATATTAAATCCACAGTCAAACATATCACAAAACCTTCAATACAATATAGAAGTTTTGTATCATAATAAATCAACTTCAAATAAGCGTAAAATCCATCAAAGGATGTTGACATAGATGAAATCAAAACTCTTTTTAGAGTAATATCACTTTTTTTATTTTGAAATCATTTAAGAGTCTTATATTTATAAAATATAACATTTTCTTTGAAAATATTATTATAATATTTTAAGGGAAGCTTTGAAGATTTTATAACGGCGGAAAATAGCCGCACCCGCCGTATAAGTTAAAAAAAACATTCTTACCTTAATTCTGTCGAAAAGGTTAAAAAGCACCTTGTTTAGAAAACGACGGAAAGATTCCTTTATAAACCTCTTATTAAAAGTCAAACAAGGGTATAAATGACTTTAACCCATATTCTTGTAAATAGTAAAAAAAATTGAAATACATTTTTAAAAAAACATGGATGTGGATGATAAAGAAATCCCAGTAGATTATTACGTATGAACAACCTCAGATAATGAAGAGATTGCGAAATAAACCCTTACCTTGTACTTTTACTTGGTTGGGGGTAGGTTAACCTCCTGTATAATGGTGAAATAATTGTTATTAAATTATACAAGAATCATATACATTAATATGATATCATATATGATCTTTTAACATTGATTTGTTAATAATATCTTAGTATTATCGTTGTTTCGGGTGTTAACTTACTCATTTTCTTTTATATGTTTTGTTACGTAAGCCTTGTTTGTCATGGATAGGTTGTATCTTATTAATATCCATAATTATATCAAGTCCTTAAACATTATTTTTAGATCATAAAATGATAATTATACTTGAATGGTACGATGGAGAATGAATCTCATCGTGTTCGTGGAGACGGTAGTCCGTACGTACGCACAAGCGACAATATCATTATTTTGATATTAAAATAATATATAATTGGATGGTATATAATATATACAGAATCATTATTATACCCATCCAAATAATAATATATTGAATAACAATTACACCATGACGTGGAGACGGTAAGTCGTACGTACGCACGTATAGTGACATGTCATTCAAAGGATGGATAGAATACTGAATATGGTTGTACCATATTTATAATAATATTACATTATATAGGAGATAATGGATTCATTATTTTAGAATGGGAATAACAAATAAAGAAGAAGTTTAAGAAGAAACGAATTTGAAAAAGGGTGGTGAAAACATTACCTCTTCTTCGAATTCTTCCTTTTGATTTGATCAAAAGGGCTCCCTAGGTTGGATTTCTGATCAAACTAAGGCCTCTAGGTTGTATTTAGGGAAGTTTAGAGAGTATTTGGGCGGGTTTTGGCCGAACCAAAAGGCTTTGAAGGTGTGAATTAATGAGAAGGAGGAGTACCCTTTTATAAAAGGGGTGAGCGGCACCTTTGGAAAAGCTAGAAATATTATTTTATAATAAATTCGTATTCGGTTTCTAATGGCTCAAAAGTAGATTATTTAAAGTTTAATGTGGGGATGGATCGAAAACCACTAAACCAATAGAATTTAGATAGGTTTGGGTCATTATATTAACCTTATCTTTTAGTTTTAACTCTTAGTTAATTAGTTTCACACTTACTATGTCACTATGTATTTTTATATTATATAGTTATTAAACTTACTATATACCTCCAAGAGACCCCCAAGTGGTCCATTAATGATACACATATCATTATATAAGTCTTTTGGACAAACTTTAGATTTTTAAGAATTTAATATCAATTAATAATATAATATTTGTTTTAAAAGCTCTTTTATGTCAATTTTGACACTATTCAATAATTTATTTTTTTAAAAATCATAACAGAATGATTACTTCTAAAAAAGTTAAATAAATCAATACTAACATGTCATATTATCCTATAAAATTAGTTTAATTCATAAAAAGGCTGAAATTATATTTATTTGGGTGTTTATATTATCAATTATTTTAATTGTTTATTAATTTATTAATTACTGCAGCACCATTGTGTCATAAATAAATTAAATTATATAATGTCTAAAAATTATAAATAAAATATAATTATGTAGGAAATATTTTTATATTTCTAATTAATATTTATAGTTGAAAATCCAACATAAATAACCCTATGTAAAAATTGTTTTTCTAAAAGATATATGCATATGTCATTTTTGTATTTATTTTAACTTAATTAAAATAAAGTGTCTCTATCACCTACAAGTGGCTCCATGGGGTCCCAAAATCAACCCAAAGATGCCCGTGGTCGGACATGTATCCTCCAATAAGTTTAGTACATGTTTTAGGGTAATTTAGTATTATTATAATATTATTTTTAACCCTTATTTACCGGATTTACCCTTAACCATGGTAAATGAAATATTTACCGAAGTAATTATTCGAAATGTCTAAAAATAAAAGTTACCTATTCAAACAATATGAAAATCCTATTTCAAAATATGGAATCCATTTTTCCAAATTCAAAACATAGAAGTGGAAGAAATTAATTTAAAATTAATTCCCATTGTTAAAACAAAAAGTGTGTTTTAAGAGATAATAACAATCAAAAGATTGACACTTGTTTATGTCCGGTTTAATTGTAAAATTATGTACAATGACCAAAATTGTATTAAATGGTAAAAATATATTCTAAATATACTTTCAAACCACTCAATTTCATAATTTATCAATATAAATTATTTCGATTAAAAAGGTTGTTTTTAATTAAAATTTAGTAATTTTCACTATTCATCAAAATATAAATGTTATCCGAAAAGTTCCAAAATTTCACCCTAGGCCAAATTCGATATTCCAAATCCAAAAATGAAGCTCATTTTGAGAGATAAATTTTATTAAATTTCAAAAAGTAGGTATTACTATTCATAACAGCTAGTTTGATCGGTTAAGGTGTGTTAGAACTCGATGTTGCGTACAACACATGCTATCGTATTATTCAATGAGAAGCGTACCGTAAAATCTTGGGGTGTTACATTCTCCCTTCCTTCAAATAATTTCATCCTTGAAATTTCTAGAATACTACCGCATGAAAAGACTCGGGTGGTTCTTCATCATAAGTTCCTCGGGTTCCCACGTTGCCTCTTCTATCTTATGGTTTCTCCACAAAACTTTTACCAGACGCGTCGTCCGGTTTCTCAGTACTTGTTCTCTCGTATCAAGAATCCTGACAGGCTCTTCGCAATAAGACAGATCGGGTTCCAGTTCTAATTCCTCATAGGTGAGTACATGTGTTGGGTCATGCATGTATTTCTTCAACAGAGATACGTGGAACACATCGTGAACTTTGGAGAGACTTAGCGGCATTCCAATCGGTAAGCTACAGCCCCAATTTGTTCTAGAATTTCAAAAGGTCCGATGTACCTGGGACTCAATTTACCTTTCTTACCAAAACGTATGACTCCCTTCTATGTGGATACCTTCAGGAAAACATGATCACAGACTTGAAATTCCAAATCCTTCCTTTGATTATCGGAATAGCTCTTCTGCCTACTTTGAGCTGCCTTGATGTTATTTTGGATTACCTTCACCTTTTCCATTGTTTCCTCCACCAGTTCTGGACCTACAAGTTTTCTTTGACCAACGTCATCCCAACAGGTTGGTGTGCGACATCTTTTTCCATATAACGCTTCATATGGTGTCATCTGAATACTTGAATGAAAGCTATTGTTATAGGAAAATTCTACCAAAGGTAAATATTGATCCCACATACCCTGAAAGTCAAGTGAGAAAGATCTCAACATGTCTTCTATGGTTTGAATAGTCCGTTCTGATTGTCCGTCTATCTGAGGGTGGTAGGCAGTGCTCAAATGAAGTTCAGTATCCAGGGATTTCTGAAGACTCTTCTAGAATCTTGAAGTAAAACAGGGATCACGGTCAGAAACAATCGATAGGGGTACTCCATGAAGTCTCACAACTTCATTAATATATAGTCTTTCTAGATGTTCCAGTGGTAGATCTTCTCTTATAGTAAAAAAATGTGCTGACTTAGTAAGACGATCAACAATAACTCATATTGCAACGTTCCTTCTAAGATTCTTTGGTAGCCCCATTACAAAGTCCATTGTAATATTGTCCCATTTCCACTCCGGTATGGGAAAAGGTTGCATGACTCCTCCAGGTTGTTTCCTTCCAGCTTTCACTTGTTGAAAAACCATACATCTTGACACAAAATCAGAAATCTCCTCCTTCATGTTGTCCCACCAAAAATGTTCCTTCAAATCTCTATACATTTTGGTGCTCCCAGGGTGTATAGAGAAATTGGAACTATGAGCATCATCCAGCAATTCCCTTTTTAGATGAGGTATATCGGGAACACAAATCCTCTTCCCAAATTTCAAAATTCCAAATTCAAACACAAAGTCTCTCAATCTCCCATCATTCACAGCTTTAATCTTCTTTTGAAATTATTCATCATCGGTCTGAGAACTCTTAATCATTTCTAGTAAAGATGGTTTGGAAACCATTTGAAAAAGAATTGATGTTTCACCTCCCATGGTTATTCCCATGTCCATCTTCACTAGATCCATGAAAATTGGATCCCTTTAAATTCTCATATTGTTCAAAACTCCATGATATTTTCTGCTCAAAGCATCTTCCACCTTGTTTGCTTTCCCCGGGTGGTAGTGTATCGTACAATTATAATCCTTGATTAATTCAAGCCATCTCCTTTGCCTCATGTTGAGTTCTTTTTGTGAGAAAATATACTTCAAACTCTTGTGATCAGTATAAATCTCACATTTTTCACCATAGAGGTAGTGCCTCCATATTTTCAAAGCAAAGATCACAGTTGCTAACTTGAGATCATGAGTAGGATAGTTTTTCTCATGAATTTTCAACTGTCTTGATGCATAGGCAATAACCCTATCATTCTGCATAAGGACACAACCAAGTCCTTTCTTCGATGCATCGCTATAAATAACGAACCCATCTTTCCCCGATGGTAGAGTCAATATAGGAGAATTGACTAATCTTATCTTCAGTTCTTCGAAACATTATTCACACTCTTTTGTCCAAACAAATTTAACCCCTTTACGTGTGAGCTTTGTTAATGGGTTAGCCAACCGGGAAAAATTCTGGACGAAACGTCGATAATAACCTTCTAAACCAATAAAACTACGTACCTCAGTTATACTCGTCGATGCTGGACATTCTTGGATTGCCTTGGTCTTAGAAGGATCAACAGAGATTCCATCTTTAGAGACAATATGGCCAAGAAAATAAATCTCCTGAAGCCAGAATTCACACTTTCTAAACTTCCCATATAATTCATGTCTTCTCAGAGTCTTCAGGATAATGCGCCAGTGATTTTCATGATCTTCGTAGATTTTGAAGTATACCAAGATATCATCAATAAATACCACCACAAATTCACTGAGATATTCCTTGAAAACTCTATTCATCAGATCCATGAATACAAAGGGTTCATTAGTCAATCCAAAAGGCATTATTGTAAACTCGTAATGCCCTTACCTGGTTCGAAATGCTGTCTTCGGAATGTCTTCCTTCTTTACACACAACTGATGGTATCCAGATCGAAGTTCAATCTTTGAAAAGTATTGAGCTCTATACAGTTGGTCAAATAGATCATCAATGCGAGGTAGGGGATACTTGTTCTTTATTTTTATAGCATTTATCTCCCTGTAGCCGATACATAACCTCATAGATCCATCTTTCTTTTTAACAAAAAGAACTGGGGATCCCCATGGATAAACACTAGGGCGAATAAATCCCCTATTACTCAATTTCTCTAGTTGTTTATTTAGTTCAACTAATTCTATAGTGGCCATTCTATAAGGGGTCTTTGATATAGGCCTTGATCCAGGAATTAAATCAATGGAAAACTCAACTTCTCGTTCTGGATGATGTCCAGGTAAATCGTCCGGAAACACATCTACATATTCTTTCACAACAGGTACATCCTCTATTTGAACATTCCTTTACTCACCCATAGTCATTTCATTCTCTTCCTCCCCAATAATTGAATTTAGTTGAGCTACTGGGGTGGATCTAGATAAGAATTAGGTGGTGAGGATTCTGCTTTAAAGATAAGGTGTTCCTTATCATCATCATCAACAATCATAACCTCTTTCTTCTTACAATAAATCTTCGCATCATAGTCCGAAAGCCAGTCCATACCGAGTATTACATCAAACTCAATCATAGGTATGACGATGATATCAGCAGATAAATAAAATTTATGTACTCTAATGGGGACTGATTCACAAAACTTTGTTGCAATGATACTTCCCTTAGGAGTTTTAACTGACAAATCCCTTGTTAAATCAAATTGGAAATATCTAATTTTCTTAGAAAACTGGGAAGATATGAAACAATGTGATGATTCAGAATCAAATAATGCATTTTCTAAACTTGAAGAAACCATTAAATTACCTGCCACTACGTCTTTCGGAGCTTCTACCTTAGCAGTAGTGATAGCATAAGCTTGGCCTTGATCCCTTGGCCTCGTCTGAGGTAATTTACCCTGACGATTAGGACATTAATTTGCATAATGTCCCATCTCCCTGCAATTGTAGCACTGAACATTAGTAGATTCCTTCTTCCCTTTGGAATCACGAGCTTCGTGGCCTTTTTCACCACACTTGTAATAGACACTCATTCCCTTCAGGCAAGTACCAGGGTGTTTCTTCCCACATTTACCACAGGATGGATATTTAACCTTTCCCTTCTTCCCCTTATTTCCATTCCCAGATTGATCAATAGATCGCTTCTTCTCTTTCTTTGCTTTAAAGTCATAAGACTTAGAGAATTCCTTTTTGTTCTTGATAGCATAGGAGACAATGTCTTTGTACGACGAGAAGGATTGTGATACTAATGCTCGATGGAGAAATCGTTTTAACCCATCAAAGAAATTATCAATATTACTTCTTGGGTTACGTACATAATCTCCATCATAACTTTCTAACCTTGTAAAGTTAGCCTCAAACTTTGTGACATTCTCATCCTCCTTTTGTCTCAAACTCAGAAATTGCCTTTCCATATCTACTCGATGGTCACGAGGAAAGTATTTTTCTAAAAATAAATCTTTGAACTCTATCCATTCCATATTTGATATTTCATCATCTTCCTTCGTGTTTTGAATCAATGACCACCATTGATCAGCATCTCCAGTGAGACGGTAAACTTCCATGATAACTTTTTCCCTTTCACTGCTCCCCAAAGCCTGAAATATTTTCTCTAGGGAATTTATCCATTGCTCAGCTACTAAGGGATTTTTTCTCCCATTGAACATTGGTGGTTGTTGCCTCATGAAGCGATCTAACATTGATCCTCCGCGCTGCGGATCAGGGTGCTCCATACAAGTAAGGTTACTATTCATAACCTGAGTGAGTTGTCCCAGTATGGTGATTAGCTGATCGGCACCAGTTGCATCACCATCTCCACTATAATTATCTTGAGCAGGAGGGAAATCCCTACATGGAGTGTGTTCATTGATATGGTTTCCATTTCTTCCACTAGGCACCATTTCTAAACAATGGAATAAACTACATCAGTTTATGAATCAAAATACATAATTCCATTCTTATAAAACACTTAACATAAATTGAACTATTTATGGATATAATCCATAATAATAAAAATGTTTTCTTTGAGGAAGTATATACTCATAAACCTTTCATAATGATTTGTAAAGAAAATGAGAGTTATCCTAAGCATATTCCCCAGGAGTGTCGTAACCAAGAGTGCAGCAAGGCCTGTTGTCGTGCACCAGTTCTCGTTCGAGTCTAGCTCAAAGCGGTGTTTCCGGGTTTTACCTCTAGGTACATCTGTGCCAGAGCCGCCTCTACCTGCTCGTATCCAGACAGGGATGTATTGCTCGGAAAACTCACAAAATCTCTGCAATACCAAAATTCTAGGAAGTTCTTCTATACTAATCCTCAAAGTCCATCTTAGGTCTATGTGCTCTAATCAGAGTTTATCTAAATCTAGCTTCCAAGGTGTGTACTAAACTTCCTCTGATACCAACTGTAACGTCCTGACCCCAGTTACCCAGAGTCGGTGCATTATTACATAATATTGGCATGATCACAAGAAAGATCAAATCTCGAAAGACCGATTCGTTTAGTAGTCTTGGAATAACTAGATACATTAATAAAGTTTACATTACATCATAAAATGAAAAATACAACAACATAGTCTCCATAGTCCACACTCTTATCCCCTCATACTATCTCTGCAGGTCATTCGTAATTCACTTCTTCACATCCTGGTAAAAATAAAACATAGAAAAGGGGTGAGCACAAATGTCCAGTAAGGATAACAATATAGCAGATACTTTCATAAATAAGAATAAACATTTAAGGAAATGTATAACTAAAACAAAAGCCCTTTAAACTTGAACTTCAACATAGTATGGAAAAAATAAAATGAAATAATTCCATTTACTTATTCACATGGATATTCTACTAATCGAATAATTACATGCAATATCAATAACCACTTTTATAATGATGGAATGCATAATGCCAGACTATCATAACCACATAGACAAGGCCTCGTGCCAAGAATACAAATAAGATTTTGCCAAGGCCTTGTTCCAAGACACTAGTTTGTCTCATGAGACCGACCGATGCATCGAGGAGCTATAGCGGGCTCCACCCGTCACATATTAAGTCCAATGCATTCCTCATATGAACAGGTTTAAACATAACATAAACATTCGTATTAAAACTAGCATACGAAATGTAAATACTTTATCCATAAACCATGAATGGTATAAAAATAGCACATCCACAGTCAAACATATCACAAAAACTTCAATACAATATAGAAGTTTTTTATCATAATAAATCAACTTCAAATAAGCGTAAAATCCATCAAAGGATGTTGACATAGATGAAATCAAAACTCTTTTTAGAGTAATATCTCTTTTTTTATTTTGAAATCATTTAAGAGTCATATATTTATAAAATATAACATTTTCTTTGAAAATATTCTTATAAGCTTATAAGGGAAGCTTCGAAGATTTTATAATATCATAAAATAGTCTCACCATCCGTATAAGTTAAAAAAACATTCTTACCTTAATTCTATCGAAATTGTTAAAAATCACCTTGTTTGGAAAATGACGGAAAGATTCCTTTATAAACCTCTTATTAAAATTTACACAAGGGTATAAATGACTTTAACCCATATTCTTTTAAATAGTAAAAATGTTTTGAAATACATTTTTAAGAAACATGGATGTGGATGATAAAGATATCCCAGTAGATTATTACGTATAAACAACCTCGGATAATTAAGAGATTCCCAAATAAACCCTTACCTTGTACTTTTCCTTGGTTGGGGGTAGGTTAACCTCCTGTATAATGGTAAAATAATTGTTATTAAATTATACAAGAATCATATACATTAATATGATATCATATATTATCTTTTAACATTGATTTGTTAATAATATCTTAGTATTATCATTGTTTCGGGTGTTAACTTACTCATTTTCTTTTATATGTTTTGTTACGTAAGCCATGTTTTTCATGGATAGGTTGTATATTATTCATATACATAATTATATCAAGTCCTTAAACATTTTTTTTAAATTATCAAATGATAATTATACTTGAATGGATACGATGGAGAATGAATCTCATCGCGTTCGTGGAGACGGTAGTCCGTACGTACGCACAAGCGACAATATCATTCTTTTGATATTAAAATAATATATAATTGGATGGTATATAATATATAAAAAATCATTATAATGTTATATTTATTATTTACATGAATTATAAATCATTATTATACCAATCAAAATAATAATATATTGAATAACAATTACACCACGACATGGAGACGGTAAGACGTACATACGCACGTATGGTGACATGTCATTCAAAGGATAGATAGAATACTGAATATGGTTGTACCATATTTATAATAATATTACAGTATATAGGAGATACTGGATTCATTATTTTATAATGGGAATAACAAAGAAAGAAGAAGTTGAAGAAGAAATGAATTTGAAAAAGGGTGGTGAAAACATTACCTCTTCTTCGGATTCTTTCTTTTGATTTGATCAAAAGGGCTCCTTAGGTTGGATTTCTGATAAAACTAAGGCCTCTAGGTTGTAGTGAGGAAAGTTGAGAGATTATTTGGGTAGGTTTTTTCCGAATAAAAAGGCTTTGAAGGTGTGAATTAATGATAAGTAGGAGTGCCCTTTTATAAGAGGGGTGAGAGGCACCTTTGGAAAAGCTAGAAATATTTTTTTATGATAAATTTATATTCAGTTTATAATGGCTCAAAAGTGGATTATTTAAAGGTTAAGGTGGGTATGGGTCTAAAACCACTAAAAAAATAGAATTTAGATAGGTTTGTGTCATTATATTAACCTTATCTTTTAGTTTTAACTCTTTGTTAATTAGTTTGACACTTACCATGTCACTTTGTATTTTTATATTATATAGTAAATAAACTTACTATATACCTCCAAGAGACCCCAAAGTGGTCCATTAATGATACACCTATCATGATATAAGTCTTTTGGCTGAACTTTAGATTTTTAGGAATTTAATATCAATTAATAATATAATATGTTTTTCAAAAACTCTTTTATGTCAATTTTCACACTATTCAATAATAGATTTTTGTAAAAATCATAACAGAATGATTACTTCAAAAAAAATTAATTAAATCAATCCTAAAATGTCATATTATCCTAGAAAATTATTTTAATTCATAAAAAGTCTGAAATTATATTTATTTGGGTGTTTATAATATCAATTAATTTAATATTTTATTAATTTAGTAATTACTGCATCACCGTTGTGTCATAAATAAATTAAATTATATAATGTCTAAAAATTGTAAATAAAATATCATAATGTATTAAATCTTTTTATCTTTCTAATAAATTTTTATAGTCAAAAATACAACATATATAACCCTATGTAAAAAAAATTTCTAAAAGATATATGCTTATGTCATTTTTGTATTTATTTTAACTTAATTAAAATAAAGTGTCCCTATCACCTACAATTGGATCCATGGGATCCCAAAATATACCCAAAGATTCCCATGGTTGGAAATGTATCCAGAAATAAGTTTAGGACATGTTTTAGGGTAATTTAGTATTATTATAATATTATTGTTGAACTCTTATTTACCGGATTTACCCTTAACCATGGTAAATAAAATATTTACTGAAGTAATTATTCAAAATGTCTAAAAGTAAAAGATACCTATTTACGCAATATAAACATACTGATTCCAAATATGGAATCCATTTTTCCAAATTCAAAACACATAATTGGCAGAAATGAATTTAAAATTAATTCCCGTTGTTAAAACAAAAAGCGTGTTTTTAAGAGATAATAACTATCAAAAGATTGACACTTGTTTATGTCCGGTTTAATTGTAAAATTATGTAAAATGACCAAAATTGTATTAAATGGTAAATATATATTCTAAATATACTTTAAAACCACTCAAATTCATAATTTATCAATATAAATTATTTCGATTAAAAAAGTTGTTTTTAATTAAAATTTAGTAATTTTCACTATTCATCAAAATATAAATGTTATCCGAAAAGTTCCAAAATTTCACCCTAGGATAAATTCGATATTCTGAATCCAAAAATGAAGTCCATTTTGAGAGATAAAATTTATAAAATTTCAAAAAGTAGGTATTAATATTCATAACAGCTAGTTTGATTGGTTGTGGTGTGTTAGAACTCGATGTTGCGTACAACACACGCTATCACATTATTCAAAGAGAAGTGTACCGTATAAGCTTGGGGTGTTAAAATTAATGTGAGAGGATCATAACATAAATTTATGTGCATCAGATCGCCTGAATAATTGGAAAGATATGGTTTCCTATAAAAATGGGTGTCTATTAGGCATTATTTTTTGTAGAAGTGGCAGATATGGAATAAGTCATGGAAGATATGAGATTCTATGAAAATCGTGACTATA
Source organism: Viscum album (assembly GCA_963277665.1). Classification (NCBI taxonomy): domain Eukaryota; kingdom Viridiplantae; phylum Streptophyta; class Magnoliopsida; order Santalales; family Viscaceae; genus Viscum; species Viscum album. The sequence continues at coordinate 1,991,759,608 of OY728141.1, forward strand.
CATTGTGTAGTTTATAAGAAAACATGATTTGTTCTTTGTAAATACATTATTCTAAATTTTACAAGAGATTATAAGTATTACATTTCATGTGGTACCCCCACATTCTATGTAAACTAGATTTAGAAATCTATTATATACGCCATGTACAAGCACATGGCTAAGGTACATGGGCATGACCTTAAGAAAACAGGCAGGTTAGGAGAACAAAGCTCGGACCCAGGTGTGTGAGACATGTCATGTTTTCCCCTTACATTCCATGTTGGGCTACTTGGGGAGTAATTTGTGTACTATCAAGGATAGTGCCATGAAGCAGAGTGGGACCACATTTCATGTGGGTCCCCTACACATTGTGTACCTCCTTTTGAGGAAACTTATACCTCTTGTATCTTCTTTGTTTAGGCACATATTTTGGACCATGAGTAGCCTATCTTTATTTTTTTTCATGAACAACATTATGGTGTATTTAATAGTGGATTTTTTAAATACGATAAGAGGTGTTCCGAGTGTGATGCTTCTTTAGGTGGCACTCGACAACTACACTGATCAGGTGAGATAATCAAAGTGGAACCCTCCAGATAAGATATAAAATGGGTCCTTTACCCCTAAATTGGAACCCTCTTATTAATTCAGGTCATGGTTCCTCTATTTATATACCTCTAGAGTGTAACCCTATTATAGAGTCATGGTATGGTTCCTCTACCACTAGAGTGGAACCCTCCTACGGAGTCAGGGCATGGGTCCTCTACCACTAGAGTGAAACCCTCCTAAGAAGTCAGGGCATGGGTCCTATACCACTAGAGTAGAACCCTCCTATAGATTTAGGTTATGGGTCCTTTATCTATTTAACACTAGAGTGGAACCCTCCTACATAGTTAGAGATGGATCCTCTACCACTAGAGTGGAACCCTCCCGTGGATTCAGGGCATGAGTCCTATACCACTAGAGTGAAACCCTCCTATGTAGTTAGGGTATGGATCCTTTTCCATTAAATTATAACCCTACTATGGATTCAATTCATGGGTATTCTACCATTAGAGTGGAACTATAATTTTGTACCAAGGCATGGGTCCTCTACCTATTTTTTTATCAACTTGACTGTGGGGAATAGTGGAAAGATGAAGATTGATATGGATGCTTCTTTGAAAAAATGTACAATATGTTGGGAATTGTTGATCTGGCTCTAGAACTGATGGAATAATATTTTCCTAGGATGGGTTGTGATATGGATATCCCATTTCTCTCTTTTTTGGGTTTCTTTGAAGAGAAATATCCTTATTGAATGGTTTTCATTTCTATCTTGTTATGGGTTGAGCTGTTTAATACTATCGTGTCTCTTAATAACACCCTTTCAAAATTCTAGGTGTCCTAATTGGTATGTATATACTCACCCTTGCATGTAATTTTTATGCACATGTTGTGGCTATGAAAATGAAAAATAGTTCGTTGACAATTACAGAAGAGCATAGAGATTCCCTAGTGCATTTGACTACGCACAATGGTTGAGGTTTAGAGATTTGAATCTAGGATCTCTAGATAATTATTTTTATCATTTTTAGGTTGAAACATATTTCTAGTTGGGTGCATATCTTTCACTTTTACTTTTCAATTTACACTGCCATACTCTTATATTCCCTAGAGGTTGTTACATGCATGATTGTTACTCTAGATGTTATTATCTTTTCATTTATTCCTCTGCAATTCTGCATGGAGATGGTTTTATGTGTGTGTGTGTACTGGTACATAGAAAATGGTTTCCCATATTATTTATTCCTTTATGTGATGGAAATTATCCCATGTCCTATGAAGGTGGTCTTGGGGTAGTTGTGGATCAATCCCTATTGGGTCGAGTCATGACATATTGGTATCAGAGGTGGTTCATTCTTTGGGACAATGTTTGGAGTTTTCCTCTTATAATGATTTGGTTGGGACCTATGGAAACTATGTCAAAATGTTTCGAGTGTGGATGTTAGGATAGAGAATCCAGTGTTGGTGTGGAATTCAATGTATCTATACATCAGGACTCTAACCACCTGCTTGTCAACTCAGCATACCGAGACATTGGTTGTAGGGAATATCGGTACATGCATCATATAAGATTGAGTCTTTGACTGTACTTCTTGATTCATATCCTCATATATATATACTCATCTGAACATGGTACTTCTTGATTAATTTTTTAGGATTCCTCTATAAATACAATCATCTATGTTACCAATTTAGGATCGTGAAGATAATCTAATGAGTGATTATGCCTCAGTTTAAGGTCCATCGCATGTGATCCTTCCTCCAGGTAGACATGTAATATCACCCCTACATGTTGAGTAGTAGATATCACCATCAAATTAGGATGAGGATGTGCATAGGCTTAGCTCACTCTGTGAGTTCCATCTCCATAGGCCACTAAGGTTACACGGTGATCTAGATTCCCAGGAGGTGGAGGATTGAATAGATTTGGTGATCTGGGTTTTTATGTTTATCTAGATATCAACTGATAAAGTAGTTATGATGGAATATATCCTTTTCTATAGTGTATTTGGTCACCAGTGGAGCCTAGTTACACAGATTCCTGAGGAGTCTACATTCTCATGGACTGAATTCTAGTAGCTATTTTGTGAAGACTATTACACATCATTCTTGTGTTAAATTTATATTAGGGAGATTTTGGAGCTGCAGTATGGAGGGATGATAGTTTATAAGTATCTTTTGAGGTTCACTAACCTTACATGATACTCACTTGATATGATTTGGTATGGCTAATTTTGAGTGTAGAAGTTTGAGAATGGTCTCCATAGAGACATCCATACCAGTATAGTACCCCTATGCATTACCACTTATGCTAGAGTGTTGGAGTGGGTGCTGATGACAGAGAGCTTCCTATTATAGGGATTCCATGTATCTAGAGATATTAGTGGGTTTCATGGGGTTGATTCATCTATAGTATCTAGAAGGTTCCAGTTAATAGGATCATGATGTAGGAGATCTTTTCATGACCAGACTCATGCATGTGGTAGTGTGGAACAGGGACCACACAAGGGACTGGGAATACTAAAGATGGGAATTTCTATAAATATGATGGTCAAGGTCACATGGAACGTGATTTCCTAAAAATATTTGTTTAGGAGGGCAGCCATGTAGTGAATGGATCACCATGAAAAAGTCAGAACCGTGATCATGGAACTCCTAGGATAGGGCAAGGTGGCCTCCAGGTATGAGGAGCTAGTAGGGGAGAAAGTGGGGTTCCAAGAGGAGGTGATATTTTTGGTGGAAAATGTTACGATATCCTTCCACCACCACCAATGGGAATCCTAAATCAGGCTCAGGGAACTAGAAGTCAGGGTCGCAGGCAGCTACATGCTATGGATGTGTATGACTCAGCAGCACATGATATGATTAAAGGTACAATCTATGTTTATTATACTATTTATTTAGTAGTATTAGACATAGGTTTGAGCCATTCCTTCATCTATTTACACCTAGAGAAATTTATAGAGATCGTAGTTGAGGATTTATCCCAAATAATTTTTCTTGAGGTTCCTACGAGGAATACTTATTTGATATATTTTATTTTCCAGTAGTGAAATATATATCTTATTGGAGAGAGGATCTTGTGGTACATTTTGGTCATCATGATGAGACCTTATGATTTCATCTTGGGAATGGATTGGTTCTCCATGGCCTAAGCCCAGATTGACTATCACCGTAGATGAGTTAGATGCCTTTGCATTGATGGGACGATATTATCCTTTGCGGGTGAGAGATATATCATGGAAGTATGTGTGTGTTTTTCTAGTAGGAGGTTTTTTCCCATTACCTATCAATTACTGAGCATATCCCTTAGCGCAACAGGATCTTCAAGCATCTCGATTTCTTTGGTCATGGAGGATTTTATGGAAATCTTCCCCAAGGATTATTCGAGACTACCTATGAGGTGGGAGATATATTTTTTCATCTAATTTCACCCTGATACAACTTTCATATCTCTTACAAAAAATTTTATGGGCCCTAATGATCTCCAGGAGCTATGGTTGTAGTTGGAGAACCTTTAAGAGAAGGGCTTTATCAGACCAATTTTGTCCCCCTGGGTAGCTCCATTATTGTTCAGGAAATAAGTGGATAGTATATTGAGGCTTTGTGTGGATTATCATCACCTGAACTAGGACACAATAAAGAAAAAGTTCCCCTTGTTGATGATTTATGAACTATTTTATTAGTTTTGATCTGTGAGATAGTTCTCAAAGATTGATCTTAGGTCTGGCTACCACCAGTTGAGAGTTCAAAAGGATGGTATTTTGAAGCTAACATTTTGATATCGATATAGACACTATGAGTTCTTAGTGATTCCATTCAGTGTAATGAATTCCTCCAACGTGTTTATGTATTTTATGAATCTGATCTTCCATCCATAATTGGACTGATTAGTCATTTTCTTCATCGATGACATACTCATATACTCTACATTAGAGAATGTTCATGTAGAGAACTTAAATATGGTCTTATATTTTCTTCGATAGAAACATATTTATATTAATATCTTGAAGTTCCAATGTTGGATCCATGAGGTTCACTTTTTAGGTTATGTCATTTTTGATCAATGATTAGTTGCAGACCTAGTTAAGATTGATTCAGTGTTTTCTTGAGATTCACTCAAGAGTGTGTTAGAGGTGTGGATTTTTCTTGGCTTGATAGAGTACTATATGAGGTTTATGGAAGGATTCTCTAGGATTTCATCCCCTCTGATTATATTAATGTGGAAAGGGTATCCATTTACCAAGACTAAGCAGTTTTAGAGAGCCTTTCTGGAGTTGAGGTTATGGCTAATGAGTGCTCCTGTTTTGATACTACTAGAGGATGGAGTGGAGTATGTAGTGTATTTTTATGCCTTTGGAGCTGGGTGTTGATTCATATTGATGTAGAGGCAGATAGTTATCTCATATGGGTCAAGGAATTTGATACCCCATGAGTAGAACTATGTGACTCATGACATAGAGTTAGAAGCATTAATTTTTGCTCTAATAATGTGGATGTGCTATCTCCTGGGGGAGTTATTTATTTTTTACTATGACCATTAGAGTCACAGGTGTGTCTTCATATAGAGAGTCATGAACCTAAGATAAATTCACTATTTGGAGTTCCTTCGGGACAATGATTTTGAGATATTCTATACTCCTAAGAAGTGAAGCATGATGGTAGATTCCCTTATTAGGAAGTACCAATATCAATTATTTGAGGTGTCATCTGAGTTGTTAGCTTCATTACAACTGACCCTAGTTGAGGATGAGGGTGTTACTTTTATTCAGTTGATGGTGTCAAATCCTTTACTCCTCAAGCGTATGAGAGAGTCCCGGTTGGGATACATTGACTATGAGGTCTTATATGACTATATTTCCTCAAAAGATTCACTAGATGGATTTTATGAAAAAGGGAATCAATTCATCATTTTATAGGAATAAATTATGGTCCCAATCATGATGTGGGAGGAGGTGATGAAATATTTTCATGTATCGCATTTGTTTTCACATCCTAGTGTAGTGAAGATGTACCTAGACCTTCAATAGTGGTTTTGGTGGGATAGCATGAGGTAGAGTGAGGCTGAGTTCATCTCATAGTGCCTCACCTATCAGTAGGTGAAGGCTACGCCCTAGGTTCTAATAGGTTCATTCCAGCCTCTAGAGATCCAAGAGTGGAAATTCGACATCATATCCATGGAATTTGTGACAAGGATTCCATGGATAGAGAGAGCCCATGATTCCATTTGGGTGATAGTTTACCATCTCACAAAGTCATCTCACTTCCTTTCCATCAGGGAGCAAAGTTCAGTGGAGAGTTTAGTGCGGTTGTATGTACAGGAGATTTCCTAACTTCATGGGGTTCCCCCAACAATTTTCTCTAACTGTGATGCATGGTTTATGTCACAATTGGGAGAGGAATACATAAGTAATTTTGGAACCATATGAGGATGAGTACATCCCTTCTCCCCCAGATATATGGTCAGACCGAGCATATTATCTAGGTGTTGTAGGATATGTTGGGGGATTTGATTTTATACTTCTTCCAGAGCTAGAAGGATCACTTGTATTTGGTGTATTTTTCATATAAAAATAGATACCACTCTACTATGAACATGGATTATTTTGATGTTCTATATGGGAGACCCTAAAAGTCACCCTTATATTGGAATGAGATTAGTGTCATTCGTCTTTTGGGTCCATAGATGGTGTAGATGATGAAAAAGAAGGTCCAGGTGATCCATGATTGGATGAGGATAGCTCAAAGAAGAAAGAAATCTTATGCAGATCAACATTTTAGATTCTTAAAGTTAGAACAGAGTGTCCATGTTTTCCTAAGTCTCCCCATGATGAAGATTATAGAGGTTTGGTTAGGGAGGAAAACTATCCCTAAGTTTCATTAGGTTGTTCAAGATATTTCAAAAGGTTAGTGAGGTTTTTTAACACCTCTTCTTATCCTTACAGTTGGAGAGGGTTCACAACATCTTCCATATGTCGTAGCTGAGGAGATACATCCATGATCTCATGCATGTTATTGATTAGTTAAAGCTAGGAATCGAGGCTGGATCCACTTTTTCAAAGAACCCAGTGGTGATCTAGGATCACTAAGATAGGATCCTACATGGATGGGCCATTCCCTTGATTCATGTGCTATGGCATCATGGGCACATGTGGGAGAGGTCCTGATAGTGGGAGAGCCAAATGCGGGCTCAATATCCCCATATTTTTGTTTAGTTTTTTGTTTTATAGGACAAAAAGCTTGAAATAGGGAATAATTTATAGACATTTTTTTCTTGTGAGACTTTGAAATATATCTAGAAATATTTTAAGAGCTAGGTGCTGAGACGGAGCACGATTCTGAGACCTGGTGTTCCCAAAATTATTTTTATAAAAATATTATATATTTTTTATATCATGTATGAATAGTTTTTCAGAAATAATGTAATATATTCTAAATAGAGTACCGAAATGAGAATTTGAGACCGTGTTTGAATCTGGAATGCAAGTTTTACCCTAGACGCAACCTAAAGTTGGTCAGCATGAGGTGCTTAAATAAAGTAGATATTGGTGGGTGCATTCAATGAATTAATTAATTAATTAATTATTTATTTCATTAAAATATCTAAATCACAATCCCCTATATAAATGATTCATTATGTAAGATCACTAAGGTTAGACGCATAACCCTAGGACCCTTGAGACGAGGATATTTCATTCTTCATTGGTGGATCAAGATTGGGTGATGATCAGAAATCAGATCAATGTTAATTGAGGTGCTGTAAACACAACAGGTATTCCCCCTTCATTAGTAGAATCTTTCTTCACCAACGGTCAATCAAAATCGAGGTAGTACTTTTCATTTTTTTTTATTTTTACCCTTATGATTAAATGATTGAGAATGATCAATTCCTTTTCGTTGATCTGCGTTAATTAATCTTTTTCATGCATCTATCAATTTGATTAAATTCTTTATTCAATTGCTTCCAACCTTGACTATCACTAATATAACATGTTTACTAATAATTATTGGAAAAATATTGTTTCAACCATGGTTTTTGTACTTTTATCCTATAATTTATTCATGTTCTTCACCATTGGACCATGGGTTCACGATCTAACTATAATCAGGCAAGATCGAGAGCTATTGGACCCTCAGATTCATAGAAGATTCATGTGTGATGTACAAATTAATGATTTCGGGATAGATAAGAATTCCTATGGGATGATTTTAATGTTCCTCACGTATCTAGTATCTGGGATTGAGTTGGAATGGGTGTAGGAGGCACCACAAAAGGCCAATGGTGAATGGATTTCATGCGGGAGGACCATAACATCAATTTTCATCCATTGAATGGCCGTAATTGTTGGTCAGAGATGGTTTCCTTCAAAAATGGGTATCCATTGGGCACGATTTGAGGTGAAAAAGTAAGATATAAAATAATTCAGAATAGATCTTTTAATCTATTAAAATCATCACTACACCCTATGTGGTTCAAAAGAACACACGACGTGTTCTTTGAAAATTCGTGGTGCTAGGGTTTTTGAGAGATTATAAGTGTCACATGCTATGTGTGACCCACACACACTGTGTGACCTGATTTTGATGACCCAAAATGTACTTTGTGAGTACATGGGCTTGGGAATGTCTCAGAACATGCTATGTACATGTACACGACTAGGGTACATGGGAATGACCTAAAGGACACAGACATGGCTAGGAGAACACTTCTTAGCCCAGTGTGGCTGAGAAATGTTGTGTAGTCCCATTACATGTTTTTTAGGGATACATGGGAAGTAATATATGTACTAGAAAATAAAATACAAGGTAGTAGAGTAGGACCACACACCGTGTGGGTCCCCTACTCACTGTGTGCCTCTTTTGAGGAACCTCTTGTATCTCCTTCATTTGAACTTGTATTTTGGTGTGCGAGTATTATATCCTAAGTGGTTTTCCATGTATAATGAAATGGTGGTATTCGTAGTGGATTTTGAGATATTATGTGAGGTTTTACAAGGGTGATTCTTCTTTAGACAGTACTTGACAACTATAGTGATCATGTGAGATCTTCAGAGTGGAACCCTCCTACTAGAATAGGGCATGGGTCCTCTACCATTAGAGTGGAACCCTCCTACAGAGTCAATGAATGGGGCATCTATATATCTACCACTAAAGTGGAAACCTCCTGAAGATTCAGGGCATGGGTCCTCTACTAATATAGTGGAACCCTCTTACTGAGTCAGGGAATGTGTCCTTAATCTATTTATCACTAGAGTGGAACCATCCTATATAGTCTAAGCATGGTTAATCTACCACTAGAGTGGAACCCTCTTGTAGAGTTAGGGAATGGTTCATATACCACTAGAGTGGAACCCTCCTACAAAGTCATGTCATGGTTCTTCTATCTATTTACCACTATAATGGAACCCTCCTTTGGAGTCTGGGCATGGGACCTCCACCACTAGAGTTGAACCATCCTGCGGAGTCAAGGAATAGTTCCTCCACCACTATATTGGAACCCTCCTATGGAGTCAAGGAATGGGTACTCTACCATTATAGTTGAACCCTTCTATGAAATCAGGTCATGGGTGCTCTACCATTAGAGTTGAATCCTCCTGTTGCACTAGGTCATGGGTTCTCTACCTAGAGTTTATGTTCCCTCGACTATGCAACAAAGTGGTAAGGTGGGGATTGACATGGATGATTATTTAAACATAAGCATGAGATATTGGTAATAATTTATGGTCCTTTGGAACTAATGGAAGACTCTTTTCATAGGTTGGGATATGAGATGGAGATCACCTTTATCTCTCATCTAGGTTTCTTTTATGATAATATATCCCTATTGATTGGTTTTTTTCTCTATTAATATGGGTTGAGATGTTTACTCCTATCATGTATTTTACTACACCCCGTTTATCTTTTGGGTAGTTCTAGGGGGTATGTATATACTCACTCTTCCATGGATTTTGCATGAATGTGTCGTATCTTATGTAGATGACAGACAGGTCACCATCGATTACAGAGGAGAATAGGGATACCCTAGTGCATTTGACCATAAATGGTGTCTAGATCTGGGAACTCTTAGAATTTACTTTTAATGTTTTTTTAGGTTGGAACATATTTCTAGTTGATCATGTATTTTTTTTTTACATTTTAGTTTCCACTATCATACTCTTTTATTCCCTAGAGGTTGTTACATGCATGATTTCCACTCTAGATGTTATTGTCTTGTATTTTATTCCTATGTAAATTTTCATGGAGATGGTTGCGTGTGTTCAAATAGATACTTAGAAAAAATCCTCCCATATTGGTTATTCCTTTCAGCACTTGTCTCCATCTTCTCGATTATAAAGGTGGGCATAGGGTAGTTGCAGCTCGAGCCCTATTGGGTCAGTCCATGACACTAAAAAAGAAGATTTAAAAAACTAAATATACAAAAATGAGAAGAAGGATCAAAAGACTTAAAAACAGATGAAGAGTCATGAAAATCATGTTCTATTCAAGCCATCATCAGGAATACAAATAAAATCTTTGTACTTGGAATGGATGAAGTACTCTCCTAGTCGGTAAGTCTAGCATTGTTCACTCAGGATCTTGACCACACATATTCATAAATGAAGGATATAATCATTTTAACTCCACCAAAAGTAGTAAACCAGAAGTGTATATTAGAAGATGGAAGGCGTAGAAATTCACCACTAAGAAAGTCAAACTTTCAGAAGCTAGGGTTACAGAGTTATAGGGAGAATGAGACAAGAATGGAGAAAATGGGATGAGTGAGTCAAAATGATAGAAGGTAGGGGTGAACAATTCCCCAAACACCCTTTGTTCCATGAAACCACATACCCAACCAGAAAGAAACAAGGATCCATGGTGAGCAGAAAAACCAATGGCACACTTGAGTATCTTGACAAATCATATAGAATAAAAGTTAATCAAAGGCTAGAATAATAGTCATGAAGGACCAGTGAGTCAACAGGTGTAGCAAAGTGCCTCGAGATGAACACAGTTTTCCAAACAACAGGGCCATGTGAAAGAAAATGGTCCAATAGCATAAAAGGGATCCAAAATATTAAAATGAGCATTATTTTAATAAAACAAAATTAAAACAAATTTTTCATTCTTGAATATTGAATAATTTAAATAAATAAATAATAATAAAGAGAATTTAATAAGAAATAAATTTGAATACATAATTTCAAAAATTTAAAAGACTTATGTTACAATAAACAAAATGGTAAAGGTTTCATGTAGAAATAAAAAACAAATAACATGGTATTAAACTAGTGATGTCATAACTATTAAATGATAAGCATAAACCACAACATAATGAGACAGATTAATTGAACATGAAATCATGAAAATATAAATAGTAAAGTAATAAGAAATTAGTTTCATTTTTAATTCCAAATTAAAGAATAAAAAAATAGTTACATTATTGAGAGAATATATAATAAATTTATAATCATATAATTCTATTTCTTAATTACCTTTTTTAAAGGTGAATCATTTTGATATCATATTTTCTTTAAAAAATATCTTGTATAGTTTCAATTTCATTGTTTTTGTTCAAGGTAATTTATGCATAAGTAGAATTAATTGCATAAGATTAAAATATATATATTTATATATTTATATATAATAAATAATTTATCATAACCACCCCTAAGGGTGGTGGTAAGAATGTTTTTTGAAATTTCCTCATTGGAGGTTAATCGACCGTTAACAAGACATTGTCCAAAAGATAAGAAGGAGAAGTATGAAATATAAATATATCATTAATATAATTAGTAAGTTAAAATAATTATTATAATGTTAAAATAACACTAAATTAATATTATAAGATTTCGGTTTTAAATAAATAGAGAAAAAAAGTAAGAGAAGAGAACAGTGCGAAGAGAATTTGTTGAAAAAATAAATTTTCTCAGTGTTATTTCTTTTCTACACGAGTAAAAACCTCTAATTCATAGAGTTGGTTTACTACAAAATATCCTTAACTATTCTAATGTGACTATGAGATAATATTTGGGTAGATATTTAGATTTTTTAAGTTCAGGTGGGGTGTTTTTTCAATGGAGGGTTGATGGGTTATTGATACTTTGGGTGAGGGGTATTTTAAGGATAAAATAAAGAATAAAATGTTATATCCAAGGTAAACCTTCTAATTGTGATATTATTGAAATTGTGAATTTTATATAAATAAAATAAAATTTATTTAGGACTTTAAACCCCTATATAAACCAAATTCACTTTTTTACCAAAAAGGAAAGTGCAAAAAAATGAAAAATTGTTGTTTTAATAGAATATTTTTTACTTTAGAATTTGGAAAATACTTTTTACGTTTTAAAATTATGTTTTATGTTTTTAAATTATCCATTTATATTATTAAAAATATTTTGGGCTGAAATAAACAATTTAAAATTTATTAAGTCATTATTTCATCATCATTATGTCATAAAACATACAATAATTGGAAAATAGTATTTCTACTATTCATGTGAAAATTGAAGTGTAACACCCCAAGCTTTCACGGTACGTTTCCCTTTGAATAATGCAATAGCTTGCATTGTACACAACTTCGAGACTCTAACACGCCGCGACTAATCAAAACAGCCGTTATGAATAGTAATACCCAATTTTTGAAATTTTATAAATTTTATCTTTCAAAATGGATTTCATATTTGGATTCGGAATATCGAAATTAGCCTATGGTGAATTTTTGGTATTTTTCTGAAAACTTTCAATTTTTGATGAATAGTGAAAAACACTGAGTTATGGTTTAAAAACGAATTTTTATTTAAATAATTAATTATTTTATTTAAATTTAATTAAGGTCAAAATAGATACATAATACCTATATAAGTTCAATTTAATTCATTGAAGTTAGTTTAGAATAATTTTAGATATATAAAAATTTTATTGAACTTTTCACCGTCTTTTACCCACGTCCTTGGAGAATTTAGAAATTCACATTAAACATAATTTTACTACTTCTGTGAGTAGAATTTAAAAAATTCAAGAGACACGGTTAATATCAAGGAGTAAAATGTGGTTTAATAAGATAAAAATAATTTTTGGTGAATAGTAACTTTTTACTTTTATTTACCATGGTTAAAAGTAAATAGGGTAATTAAGGGTAAAAATGATTTTAATATTACCCTAACACATATCCTAAGTCTATTGGACAAGTTTATATAAATCAAAAACAACCTTAGGAATAAAATATTATCATTTAGGTCCACTTGGATTAGATTAGGACATTTATTATTATTTAATTCAAAGAAGAGTTAAAAGAGTTAAATCAAAGTTTAATAACTAAAACGTTTTTAATATGAGGTTATACATAAGATAAAATCGATTATAAATATTCATTCGAAATATAAAAATATTCCCAACGTAATCGTATTTTATTTATAATTTTTAGACATTAAATAATTTAATTTATTTATGACACAATGATAATGTCGTAATTACCGTATTAATGAAATATTAAAATAATTGATATTATAAATATAAAAATAAATGTAATTTGATAATTTTTATGAATTAAACTAATTTTATAGGTTAATATGACATATTATGACTGATTATATAAATTTTTTCGAAGTAATAATGCTGTTATGAAATTATCAAAAACAAAATACCCAATAGTGTCAAAACTGACATAAAAGAGTTTTTAAAACAAATATTATATTATTAATTTATATTCTATTCCTAAAAATCTAAGTTTCGGCCAAGAGACATATATCATGATATGTGTATCATTAATAGACCACTTGGGAGTCTCTTGAATGTATATAGTATGTTTATTAACTATATAATATAAAAATACAAAGTGACAAGGTAAATGTCAATCTAATTAACTAAGAGTTAAAACTAAAATATAAGGTTAATATAATGACCCAAACTTGTCTAAAATCTATTTGTTGAGTTTATTTAGACATATCCCCACCTTAAACTTTAAATAATACACTTTGGAGCCATTAGAAACCGAATATGAATTTATTATAAAATAATATTTCTAGGTTTTCCTAAGGTGCCCCTCACCCCTCTTATAAAAGGGCACTCCCACTTCTCTCAAATTCATACCTTCAAAACCTATTGTTTTGGCCAAACTCTGCCCAAATACCCCCCTAAACTATCTTCCCTTCATCTTAGAGGCATTCCTTTAGTCAAAAATCCAACCTAAGGAGCCCTTTTAATCAAATCAAAATAAAGAACCCGAAGAAGAGGTAATGTTTTCACCACCCTCTTTCAAGTTCCTTTCTTCTTCAACTTCTTCTTTCTTAGTTATTTCCATTATAAAATAATAACTCCAGTGTATTATATATAATGTGATGTTATTATAAATATGGTACAACCATATTCAGTATTTTATCCATCCTTTGAATGACATGTCACCATATGTGCGTACGTACGGCTTACCGTCTCCACGTCGTGGTGTAATTGTTATTCAATATATTATTATTTGGATGGGTATAATAATGATGTGTAATTAATTTAAATGATAAATATAACATGATAATTATTCTTTATATATGATATACCATCCAATTATATATTATTTTTATATCAATATAATGACATTGTCGCTCGTGCGTACGTAAGGACTACCGTCTCCACGAACGCGATGAGATTAATTCCCCATCGTATCCATTCAAGAATAATTCTCATTTGATGATTAAAAGTAATGTTTAAGAACTTTATATCATTTTGGATATGAATAATATACAACCTATCCATAACAAACATGACTTATGTAGCAAAACATATAAAAAAATGAGTAATTTAACACCCGAAACGACGATAATACTAAAATATTATTAACAAAGCATTATTAAAAGATCATATATGATATCATAATTATGTATATGGTTCTTGTATAATTTAATAACAATGTTTTAACTATTATACAGGAGGTTAACATACCATCTACTAAGGAAAAGTACAATGTAAGGGTTTATTTCACAATCTCTTCATTATCTGAGGTTGTTTATATGTAATTATCTACTGGGACCTCTTTATCATCCACATCCATGTTTCTTAAAAAATATATTTCAAAACATTCTTAATATTTTATATAATATGGGTTAAAGTCATTTATACCTTTTTTTGACTTTTTATAAGAAGTTTATAAAGGAATATTTTCGTCGTTTTCCAAACAAGGTCCTTTTTAACCTTTTCGACAGAATTAAGGTAAGAATGTGTTTTTTTAACTTATACAGTGGGTGCAGCTATTTTCCGCCGTTATAAAATCTTTAAAGCTTCCCTTAAAATATTATAAAAATATTTTCAAAGTAAATTTTTTATTTTATAATTATGTGACTTTTAAATGATTTCAAAAAAAGAGATATTTCTCTCAAATAGTTTTGATTTCATCTATGTCAACATCCTTTGATAAATTTTACACTTGTTTGGAGTTGATTTATTATGATACAAATCTTCCATATTGTATTTAAGGTTTTGTGATATTTTTTACTATGGATGAGTTATTTTTATGACATTAATGGTTTATTATTAATTTTTTGGCATTTCATATGCTAGTTTTAATACGAATGTTTATGTTATATTTCATCCTCTTCTTAAGATGAATATATTGGACTAGTATGTTCCGGGTTGGGGACCGGTAAAAGTAAGCCCTCCGGGTTGGGGTCTGGTTACAGCAGAACCTCCGGGTTGGTGTCCGGTTATTAGAGGCACTTCGGGTTGGTGTCTGGTTATTAGAGGCACTCCGGGTTGGAATCTGGTTATTAGAGGCACTCCGTGTTGGAGTCCAGTTACAGAGGCTCTCTAGGATGGAGTCCGGTTACAGAGGCTTTCCGGGTTGGGTTCCGGTTACAGTTATCCCTTAGGTCTTGGCACGAGGCCCTGACATAGAAATTAAAGTTTGGAATTACGCATTTCTTTCATTATGAAAGTGGTTATTGATGTTGCATTTGATTATTCAACTAGTAGAATATCCATGTGAATAAGTAAATGGAATTATTTCATTTTATCTTTGTCATATTATGCTGAAGTTCAAGTTTAAAAGGATTTTGTTTTAGTTATACATTGCCTTAAATTTTTATGGTTATTTATGAAAGTTTCTTCTATATTTTTTTCCTTACTGAGCATCTGAGCTCACCCCTTTCAATGTTTTATTTTTCCCAGGATGTGAAGAAGTAATTTATGAATGACCTGCAAGGATAGTATGAGGGGATATGAAGACAAGATGTTGTTGTAGTAGTTTTCACTTTATGATGTAGTGTAAACTTTATGAATATATCTAGTGTTTCTAAGGCTACTAAACTAATCAGTCTTTTGAGACTTGATCTTTTTTGATCATGCCAATATTATGTAATAATGCACCGACTCTGGGTAACTGGGGTCGGGGCGTTACATGAAGTTTCACATAAAATTACTAAAAATACACCCTTGTGAAATTTTGATGTGATGATTCCAAAAATGAATTTCATTTTATCAAAATAATTTTCTAAAAAAGGTAATTTTAATTATTAAAATAAAAATTGTGATTTTTTTGAAATACATTAAAATACAGTTTATTAAAAAATTGCTTATAATTTCATTGAGTTTTTAATATTGATATTTAAATTATGTTATTATAATATTTATATTTTCTTAAATTACTCATGATAAATATTATTTATTTTACATTTGATTATTTTGAGGTCAAATTACTATTACAATGGTTAGGTTACTATTCCCAATATCCGGGTTACTATTCCCACTGGATAGGTTACTATTCCATTGGTCAGGTAACTATTCCAATGGTAAAATAACCTTATATAAATACCTCTTCATTTTTTATTTCAACATTTACTATGATTCCTCCAAAGGTCCTATATTTTCATTTTCTAAGATGTTGATTGTTTTATTAATTGTTTCTTTTTCATAGTGTTGTTTTTGGGGCGATAATTATAGTAGATTAGAAAGAACCCAATTTTCCCATTCTAATTTTTTTGTTTTATATATTTTTTCCCATTGTAACATTTTGAATTTTCATTGGTTTAATTACTAATTAATTCAATGATCTCCAGTAATGAAATAAATTATTGTTAGTTTCTCTATATATTATATGTGTATAATGATATATAATATAACATGCATTTGTTCAAGAAAAAAATATCATTTATCAAGTCTAGGTCGTTACACCTCATCTTCTCCAGGTTGATCCACACCTTCTCTATCATCGCTCTCACCAACTCTAGGCCAAAAATGATGTCTCCCCAATCTTTATCTAGTATAGTGGTGACCTAAAATTTCTCCCTTATAAGGCCTCAAATGGTTCTATATCTAGGTTTAAATGATAACTTATTTTATATAAAAACTCCACCAAGGGTAAATGATCCTCCCAGCTATAGAAAAAATACAACACATGGACCTAAAGCATATCCTCTAGAACTTGAATGGTCCACTCAGTATGGCTATCTATCTGGGGTTGGAACATCATGATCAACCACAACTGAGTTCCAATGACCTCTTATATTCCACTCCATAATTGATACATGAAGTGAGAATCGTATTTTGAAATGGTCATTGAGGGAACTCCATGAAACTAGATTATCTTCTTCTTATACAAGCATCCTGAACTCTCTACTAAACACTACTATCATATGGCTAGAAAGTGGAACAACATGGTGAGTTAGTATACAATTACCTAGATAGTTTTGTGTCCATGATATGATTATAGAAATACCATAAAGAAATCCCTATAGATACCATCTCACTTCAACTCTGTCACCTAAATGGGTTAATCTAAATCTTCTTAAACCTGGTACTCAGCCTTTACCTACTGAAAAGTGATGCATTAAGAGATAAACTCAACAACACAGCACTTCATCCCAAGACAAAAAAAACTGACACTAAAGGTTCTAGTGTATCTTTTCAACTAATGGATTTACTAATAAGAGGGATTTTTGAAACTCTCTTAGCACCTCCTCTCATAGTGTGACCGATACCATCTTCCATCCTTGGAAAATCATGGAATGCTCCTTGGCTTTATAAAATATATCAGGATCATGTCTAGTGGATATATATTTAGGAAAGACATCAAAATTGATATCCCCAAGTTGTGCCTCCCTGAAACTCTAAATAAGTGGATGGGTAAAAACTTTTGACTGAATGTATGTTGCACTATCCACGTCCACTAGGGACAACTATAACTAGGAAAACTGATATAATACCTCTCTCAACAACTGCAAAAAAGATTTTCTACTGAGAGAATCTTATACCATGTTCCCCTTCCTATGAGTATATAATATCTAAAAGTTATAGTCCTACAAGAACTTCCATCATCACATCTACATTATGTTAATATATTTTATCAATAATATTTAACTAATACTCATATGGTTAGAATAGACAATGAATCACTCTCCTATATTATAGTTTCACCAAGATGTTAGGAACAACACCACTACTACCAGCTCCAAATCTTGGGTCACATAGTTATTATCATGTATTCTCAAATGGAGGGACTCAAAATAAATAATTATCTATATCAACATCAAAATTCATCTAATCCTAGCTCTAATGGAATCAAAACACACCATGTACTCAACACCCTCTTCTGGTAGTCTCAATATGGGGGTACTCATCAACCTCTATCACAACTCCTAAAAATTATGTAGACACTTCTATGTACACTCAAAATGTTTCCCCTTATGGGAAAAGTAGTCAAAGTTGTTTCAATCATATAAGAATAGGTTATGAATGTATTATAATATCCTTGAAATCTAGGTAATATCCACGCCTTATAAATGCTCTCGGATGGATTCCAAGATAGTATTGACCCGATCTTGGTGGGGTCCACTATTGCTCACTCTTCTAAGATGACATGCCTTACAAAGTGGACCTCTCAAATCCATAACTGAAACTTTAAGAGTTTCCCATAATGCTGGTGCCCTCAAAGTATGTCCAAAACTATCCTCAAATGACTTACATACTCCCCCTCTAATATTGAGTACATGAGGATTTCATCGATGAAGACTACCATTAACCAGTCTAAGAAGGGATGAAAGATATAGTTTATGAGCCTCATGAACACTACAGTGGAATTATTTATACCAAAGGGAATCAACAAGTACTCATAGTGACTATAGAGGAACTGAAATTACATCTTTGTTATGTCCTCCTTAGGAACTTGGAGTTGGCGATAACCTGATCTGAGGTAAATCTTCAAGAACCACCTCACCTATTTTAGCTGGTCAAAGAGGTAAATGGTTCTTGAAAGTGGATACTTATTCTTGATAGTCACTTGGTTCGGTAGATGATAATCCATACACATCCTCAATATCCCATCCACCTTCTTATCAAATAACACTAGGGATTTCTAGGGGGACACACTAGGTTTAACAAATCCCTTCCTTTAAAAATCCCACAATAACACTTTCATCTCTTTAAAAACTGTAGAGGATAATGGATATGATGGAATAAATATTAGGTTATTTCTTGAGTTTAGTTATACATAGAAGTTATTCTATCAATGGGTGGGTAATCCTAACACATCCTTGTAAAATACATCACCACTGTGGGAAATTGAAAGCTCACAACGTCTACTGATCCAACAAACATACTATCCAACTAATGAATAATAGATTGTATCATTTTATGTATGATCTCACCCTACTATACTGGGTACTCCTTCTTAATAACATAATAAAATATCCTCCCATTAACTTAGAAACATCATATCCTTGCCTAAAATAGTCAATCTATGCATGGACCATGGAGATATAGTTCATACCTAAATGGTGTCATAAATAATCATCTTGGTCATGAAGATATCCTATATGAAGATCTATCCTCTAATATTCCTGTCACATTGTCAAAAAAAGTCCATGATCACTGAATCTCCACTGGTAAGAGTCTTTGGTTAAAAAGGATGAGCTGAAGGCTCTACTAAAATATCTAGATACCAGATAGAGGATGTGGCATGAAAATAGTAGTTTAGGCCTATGTCTATAAAAAACACCCATGTAGAGAAGAAAAAATCACATCTCATATCATACCCAGAACCTATGGGCAATAAGACTCCACTACCTATATCTGTCCACAATCTTGGACACCATATCCCTAAGCTTAGAGGGGCTGCCTGGAGGTGGTAGTAGTGGTAATGTATCATAACATCATCCACAACCCACTGCTCTCCCAGTTCCTCTTCCACACCTTCCACCCTGCAGTCCTCCCAACTCAAGATTCTACATTTTCCTAGGTAGTATATAAACTTTTTCCCTATCTACTTCATGGTGTGTTATGAAAAATCAAGGGATATGACCCCACCCCTCATAGGTGAAACACTGCCTCTCCCTTGAGTTACTAGAACCACCCTAAGAGACCTGAGCGGTTGACCCACTATCCTAAGACCGCCTTTAAAGTCATATCACATTTCTAGATCCCTGTGTATGATGCTAGATACCATCTACTGAGATATCATCTCTATAGTATCCATTACCTGAACCAATGGTTAATCACTACTCAGCTAATAATCTCTCTACAACCAAGGAATTATCTAGTACTCCAATGTAGGTATGGATATAAATAGATACCACTCCATCCCTAATATCACATTGAATGCCACACTAAAATATTTGTGCTCAAAAGTTCCCATCATAAACCATGTCCATGGAATACCAGAAGAGGCTGGTGAACCTCTAAGTATACTATGGTATTTTCATGCTTCCCTATTGGAGATCCAAAATATCATAGATACATACTAACCACAACATTATTGGATAAAAATACTCTATGAAGAGACTCATTAACTCTATCCAAGAAAGATTCACCTCATCATACATCTTCATCACCAAAATCTATCATTTCCATGGTGTTCCATGGATAAGGCTAGCTACTAGGACCACCATCTGATTGGGAGGGGCCCTAACAATGTAGAAAACTCTCCCTGCTGCCTCGAGATAGTCATCTATTTCTTGGGGATCTGGATTACCCAAAAACCTAAGAAGTCTCTACCTATGGAAATCATGAAGTGTGCACATCCTACACACATCATTTTCTGATACTACCAAAACAATTGACTGATAAAAAGGTGCAAGTAATATCGATAAATGGATTAAAGGAACCGCCTCATGTATATATCCCTAGAATAAAGACACATCATTATTAATATCATCAGCATAATCCTATGATAGAATCCTAGATAACTGTCATCATTGACGTATCCTAAAATAGTCGAGAATCACTATGGTCAAAGTGAATATCTGGGGAGATGACTCAAGAAGTTCATGAAAACCATAACCCATTCCTATATAATGCATTTACAAATGTTTTCCTTGTAACCATTACTTACATATTATGAATCGAAAGGCATTTTACATAGTCCTGATGAATGGATATGTCAGTAGCCACACTATATTTGGGTTCTCTAGCATAAGGGGTGAACTCATGATACTTTAACAATGTTTCCCTGGTTCTTAAATCAATCCAAATAGATATAATATCTTCAAAATATATTCCTAAGAAATTTCTATCTGATACTAATCAGTCATGACCCAATCCATTGAGGCCCGCCTCGTAGGTATTATGCTAATTATGACACCTTAATCCTGCCTACAATAGACCAGGGGCTAGTGACTAGGACTGATTTTGCATATAGCACACATATGAGTTCTTATCCTAATTTATATGTACATACACACACACCTCCATACACTAGAATAATACAAAAAAGATAAGCAAAGGATTCTATATACACATGTATAACAACTAATCTCATATGAGAGTGTGACAAAGATTATGGAGAAGAAAATTTCCAAATATATGATCACCATAACTATAAAAATATTCCAAACTTCTAAAAAGTGAAACTATTATCAAGATTAAAATACTAGAACCATCTATGGTCCGTTTATCATAGCTAAATTTTACTTTCTCTTGGTCATCCAAGGAATCCATCAAAAATCCTATCAAATTCATAATCCACAATAGCTACGTCTATAGCCCATATAGGGTGAGTATAAAAATACCCAGTATGACACCCTAAAATCACTAAAAAGGAATCAAAGTGTGTCCATTCAAAACCATAACAAGGTGTTCCAATCAAAAGGAAATAAAATATCTCATATATTCTCACAAATAGACACCAAGTCTCAAAGTAAGTTCATAATCTTACTTCTAGCCTATGATTGTTCCAAAGGTTCAAATTTCACATTCTTTAGAGGTATTTTACTTCTCAAGTCTCACTTTTACTTATGGAACTCATCTAAGAGGCCAAACTCTTCAGGACTTTCCATTTAAAAGTATGAATTGGAACTCACAAGATGTCAATACATAGGTAGGGGGATCATTCCCATGACCAATGGGGGAACCTAACCCTATTCAGACTAACCCACTAAAAAGGGGATCACATACCTTGGATGTCAAAAAATGGGATATCAAACCTTAACTAGGGAGTAATGATAGAGGGTCACACCCCAAGACACATGGAGGGGTACCTAAATCTATATAGAACTGACTTGTAAAGGGTATCACTCAACCTATACACATTAATGGATACCACATTATACCTTCTTATAGGTAGACGAAGAGAAAAAACACATAGAAATACTAAAAATGGTCTGAGGGGATCGAGGGCTCTAACCTGTCCTAAAATAGGTACACAACATGTACATGTAAAACATAGTGTGTCCCACTAAGCTTGATCCAAACTTTATTTGTGTATATGTACTTTGAAATGTGCCCATGTACTCTATTTTTTCCCATGTACATTGGTCGTGTCTGTGCACATCTACCCAGGGGTACCCCTGGTGTCATCGGCTTAAGGACCACAGGGTGTGACACCAAGTCACATAGACTTGTGACATTTAACTTCATGTTTAAACCCTATCCCACATATAATGGGGTCCACACTTTGTGTATTCTTCTAGAAAATACACAATGTGGATCAGGAATTCATAGAATTCATATAAATCCTTGATCTCTCATGAGTATTCACCCACACCGCTACCACCACCGATTCTACAATTGATTTGACTATAAAGCTCATATCTGAGACTCTCTGAGTCGGTGGCTAAATTTTGAAAACCCATTTGATCATAAAAATACCATCATCACCATCCCAAAGTTATTGTACAGTAAAACTCACCGAAACACCATTACCCACACCATCATCGAAACTCCATCATCATAGCCATGTCTTCAATACACCTTTAATCCAAAAATTGAACCCACAATAATGATCAATTTCACCAAAGAGTAATTTCACAAATATTAGGTCTTGGGTTTTGTCAAATCATCGTCCAATCGAAATATCAATGATGAATGTCCAAATAAAATAGGGATAAAATTACGAAACACAAAAGTAAGAAATGAATGTTAGTTATTATTCTCTTTGGACCTTTTTCATTGATGGATAATTCAATAATGGGGTAGAAAAACAAGGATTAAAAATTTATAAATCTATTAATTAAATATAATAATCCATAAATTGGAAAATGTACCTTGAATTGATTTTCTAAAACAATTAATTTGCATTCACCATGGAGAAATAAAGATTGGCAATTAAACCAACAAAATAAAATGTCCTGCCTCTAAAATAGATTGATCAGTAATGAAGAATGATTTTGTGTCATTGTCATTGGTGAGAACCAAAAAATCCATTGATGAAAACAATCTTCTTAGTATACCAATCATAGATCCATGATTCCATCATGATCCATGAATTCTATCATCCACAGTTCTATGCTCCAATCTATAGGGTTGTGCAACTAACCCTAGGATTTGGCTATATCCATGATTAATTAGATGAGATTTAAGTTACAATAATTTGATAAATGATAAAAAAATTATTTAACTTATTTGTTTATTATTTCATTTTTTGTGTCACTTAAATGAAACATATGATGCACAAAACATTTATGTCATTCCATGGGTAAAAACCACATTATAGATTTAATGGAAGTCCTGGTTTTTTCAAATGTGGCCTTTTTGAGAAGATATTCCATTATTTTTAACAAACTATGTGTGTGTGATATTATAAAATTAATATTTTTAATAAATAAACACTGAGGATCCATGGGCCCTGGAATCCCATGTCGAAACTGCACCTAACTCCAAAAATATTATTTATAATATTCCAAAGTATTACATAGAAAAAACATAGTTGTTACAATTTTAGTCATATTTTTTGGATAGAATAAAGTAAGCTCATAAGGAAGATTTTGTTTTCATGAAAATGTGGAACTAGTAAATAAAGGTAGTTTTATTTAATTTAAAATTGATAAGGAAGATGGTTTTTGATCTGGAAAAAGGTTATGTGTTCTAGTTATCTCCCAGTTAAAAAATTAATTAACTAAAGCATACAAATATCCCTTTTCTATTCATCCTGGAAGTACTAGGATGTATCAAAACCATTAGGAGTACTACTAGTTGAATGAAATAAAGAAATATATTTCTGAGTTTACTATAAAATATTTGAATTTTTAATAGGTTAAAGACAATTAACAATTACCAAAAGGGATGATTTATCCTTTTCTCGTGTTGGAGTGGAAATATGATAATATTTCTATATATTCTATGGTGGGATTTCCAAATATATATCAAGTTAATATTGAAATTTGGGTTATTGTAATAGATTGATTAAATATTCACATTTCCTTCCTATTCAATATAAATATATATATCATCCTTATAAACTATATATCAAGGAAATAGTCCAATTATATAGAGTTCCTCTCTCTATTATATCTGATCATGATCCTAGGTTAACTTCTAATTTTTATAAAGGCCTTAAAAATTCATAAGGTGTTGAATTAAATTTCAATATAAATTTTCATCATCAATCTGATGGATAGCCAGAGTGAATGTTTCAGAATTTTTAAGACATTATTTGATCTTATAAAATGGATTGAAAAAGGTATTTTGGATCAACATATTTCATTATTTTGAGTTTTATTTTAATAATATTTTTTATTCCTATATAAAAATGACACCTTTTGTGTCATTACATAGAAATCAGTGTCAGAATCCAGCTTTTTGGGAATAATTGATTGTAAGGAAGTTTTGGGGACTAGAGTCTGTAGAAGATATGTCTAGATAGTTAGAGATGATTTCTATGTATATGAGAGAATCTTAGGATAAGAAAAATATTTATATAGATAACTGGAGAAAATATCCTTCATTCATGGTAGCTAATAATCTTTTACTTAAATTATCTCCATGAGAAAATGTTATGCATTTTGGTAGAAAGGGAAAGCAATGTCCATGATTCATTGGACCATGAAAATTATAGAATATATTGGATAATTTTATTACTAAGTGTCCTTTCCTACAAGTTTATCCCATGTACATGATGTGTTTTATGTTTCATTATCAAGGAAATATGTTATGGATGCATCTCATGTTTTGAGCTCTGAAGTAGTACAGTTGAAATATAATATTTCATATGAGGAACAACTATTTTAGATTATTGATCATAGAAAATAGGTGTTTTTAAATAAGTTGATTCATCAAGTTAAGGTTTTGTGGAAAACCCAAATGGCTGAAAAGCAACATGGGAATGAGAAAATGTTATGAAGGAAAAATATTCCCACTTGTTAAAGTAATGAATAAAATTATGAGGAATAAATTTCCAAAAGGGGGAAGAATGTAATAACAAAGGTAATATTAATAGAAAAACAATTTCATTCTTTATTAATAATCATGAATTTTATTTTATAGGGTTATATTAATTATAAGAATATTACATAATTTTTCAATCAAAAACAAAATAGTTTTATTCTTACTAAATTTCTTTACATGTATTATATGGTTTTATTTAAATTTTTATTTTTTTTTTATAATTTTAATTTTAAAAAATAGATACCTTTTTTTATATCACCATGTTAAAATTATCTTAAAGTGATTTTTTGGGAATTTTTCAAAAAAGTTCATCTTTTGGTGAATAGTTGAAAATATCGATTTTTAAGAAAAATGAATTTTATTCTCATATATTTACAAAGTCGCATTCTCTTTTGTATAGGTTTTAAAATGTTATTATTTTATTTTTATTAAAAATAATCCAATAAATTTCATTGGAACCAATATTACAATTTGTTTTTTTATGAAATATTTTTTATAATTAAATAAGTATTTTTATGGAAAACTGTTTTTCATCGTGTTTTGCAAGTTTATTTTAAAAGTGATTTATACAAATTATAATAATTGAATTTAATATAATAGATCCATTATTCTTAATCATCATTTAAAAATTTGGTAATTAGTCCACTTTTATTTTTGGTAATTATGAATGGTAACTTTGGTAAAAAAAATTAGTTACCATAATAATAGTTAATTGTGTTTAAAGGGTTAAAACTAAAATCATAAGGGTTAAAATGATATAAAAACTTGTCTAAATCCAATTGTATTGTTATAATTAAACACCATATTATCTATTATTTTAAAATGGTCCATCTTTTATCCATTTTCTTGAGTAATACATTAATATATTTTAATATTTTGAAAAAATCCAAGTGTGTCCTCTCCCTCACTTATAAAAGGACACCCCCTATTTATTGATCTTCACACTTCCAAAGCCTATAATATCAGAAAATACCTACCCAAATTTCTTTCTAACATCCCTCATCATGTCTAATATGTCCTTTTTATCATATTACAATAATAGGAAGGATTTAATTATAAACTAAAGGAGATTTTTTAAAGAAGATGTATAGTTCTTAACCAAGTATTTTATTTTTATTTATTATTTTACCTCATTTAAAACTCTCTTAAATATTTTTATAAAATAATATTAGTATCTACCATATACTGAAATTTAATTATGTTTATGTTATAATCCATTTTCATCCACTTATCTATCTAATGGAAAATGAAATAATCTTTTTTGTGTATGTGCGGACTACCGCCTCGCGATGACGATGTATTTTATTTTTCACCACAGAAGTTTATGGTTGGTCATAATAATGAGTCTAAAGGAAATAATATTATATATATATATATATTATATAAATTTAATTCTGAAATTATAAGTAAATATTCTAATTCTTTCTTTACCATTCAACTAAATATTAAAACATCACCATTGCGTACGTGAGGACTACCTCCGCCAAAACTGATGTATTTATTTTTCATCACCACTTCAAAAGGATGGTATATATAAGTGTATTCACAAAAATAATATGATATTTATGATATAATAATAATTTTTTAAACATAAAATTATACCCACCCTCTTTCCTTCAGGTTATTTGAAAATTAGAAATGTTACTCATGCATACATACATGCTACCGTCTCCATGTTATAATGTAATTCATTTTTCAAACCCACATTTCATAGTTAGTTTTTAAAGTACAATTAATGTATAAAAATTATAATTATATCATGACTAATATTATTTAAATGATATAATCATGAACTATTTTATGAAAATCAACCGACCAAATTCATTTTAGACATATGAGTTGAATATCCTCAAAACATATCATGTGAACTTAATTTATTAATAAATTAAATATGACATGGATATAATTTGATTAAAAGGACTAATAAACATGAAAAGGTTTATTAATAAAGTTAATAATTAATATAAGTTTTTTAATTATGAATATATAGAACAAACATGATATATCATACTCAAGGTAAGTGATACTTTAACTGAAAAACTTATTTTAATTGTTTAAAGTATTTATTTCCAAATATTTCTTATTCATGTTCAAAATACTTAAAAAATTATAGATGTATAAATATTTATATAAATTAATTCAAAATGGAATTTTTTTTTCTCCTTTTTCTTTCTTAAAAATTTATTCAAAATGATTTTTTTATATATTTTATACAGAACGTTTTAACTTTTTTTACTAAATACAAAAGGAATGTTCTATATTATCATATAGAGCTTGAACGCCTTTTCTTAACATCCAAACCATTATTTATTATTTATATTCATTTAAAATATTTAATTATTTTTTAAAGAAAACCATTCCCCTTTATTATGTGAATTTTTTGTTTTTAAAAGGCATTTTAAAAGGAAAGGGTATTTAGATATCTAAAAGTGTTTTTTATATTGGTTTAAAAGAGTTATTCAATGGATAAATGATGAAAAGGTTCAAGCTTAAAATTTCTTATTCTTGATATGGTACTTGATAATTATAGATTATTACATGTGTTCCTAATAAATCTTATGTAGAGACCTGAAGCTTGACGTACATGGACATTACATTACTTTTGCGGAATACTTAGTACATAACAAAAACACACACACAAGGATCATAATATTTTAGTGTCTTTGGAAACTCGGAATATAATCTTCTAATTGTGGTGAAAGATCTTCAACATATCCCATAAAGATCTTCATTTTTTATACCTAAAACCTTTATTTATATCCTGGGGAAAAGAAAACATAAAAGGGTGATCTCAAATGCTCAGTAAGGGTAAACAAAAGAAATATCAATCACATCATTTTCATAAGAACATAACATTTTGGAAATCTTAACCTGCAAAAGAGAGCATAATTTCATAACATGGGATAAATCATAGAAGTGAAATGTAATCCCAATAATCATAACTTAAAACATGAAACTTTGTGGCATACACACATAATCATAGAGAATCATTTCTTATTAGTCAAGACTCATTGCCAAGACTATCTTAGTGGACAAAGTCCATTTCTGAACTGAGTCACCCTCGTTTCAGTCCTATTTCACTAAACCGGTATAACCTACCATTCCAGACATGTCTATCTAATGAGATATAAAATCTTTACCCAATGCATTGGAGGGAGATATAGGTCCCACCCATCTCATAATGATACCATTCTTATGTGTGCCACAAAATCATAAATCATACATCATTGTATAACCCATGTAATAAAAATGGGAATCTTAAACATCATGACATCATAAAACAATTCATATAAGATAAAGGAATTCATAAAAATAATGCCATCACAACATAATCAAATCAATGTAAAAATAGGTATAGAAACAGAACCCTTTATTATCTTAGATGAAAAATAATTTTGATAAAACACTTGAACTCCATTCTTGAGGAAAATATCATTTCTACTTCAAAAACATTTTCCTTTCTTAACATGTCATAAAATTTTAAACTAAAAGAAGTTGATTAAAAATAAACTTGAAAACTTGTAAAGTAAGCTTCTTAGAAATAATGTTTTAAAAATCCATTTATACCGTATAAGTTAAAAAAACATTCTTCTCGTACTTTTGTCAGAAAAGTCAAAAAGTACCTCGTACAAAAAACGACAAAAGATTCCTTTCATATCTTTTACTAAAAACTCAGAAAAGGGTAAAATAGGTTTTAAAAAATTGTAGTTGTATGGAAATAATATTGCATATTGAGGAAACATGGATGTGGATGATAAAATACACCCCAGTAAATACCAAAGTATAAACAATCTCGGATAAAAAAATGAGATTGTGATATTTTCCCTTACCTTAGGTCCGACTTGCTTTGTAAGTGTCCGAACCTCCTGTATAATGATTTAAATAATGTTATTGACTTATTCCAGGATCATACTTATTTTTATGATATCATATATGGTCATATTCTTAGCTTCTTAGTAGTAATATTTCATTGCTACTTGTTATTCGGGTGTTTATAACTTTTTGTTCTTATGCGTGTTTTGTCGAATAAATTCTTATTATTATCTTTAGGTCATAGATACCTCATTTCCAGAATGGTATTAGTGTAATAAATATCATATTAATTCATTCAATTCATTTATATAATCATTATGAAATGAATATCATGTAGAACGAGTCGCATCACATCGTGGAGACGGTATTCCGTACGTACGCACGAGTGATGATATCGTTCCTATTATCGTGGAATTGTATTGGAGTGTATATATACTATTTCAGAATAAATATCACTTTATAATAGTCATATATGGTCATTATTTACACCATTATACCCATCCAAGTGAGGTGGTGGTGGAAAATAGATTACACCACGGCGTGGAGACGGTATTCTGTACGTACGCACGCGCGGTGATTTCTTTTTCCGTAGGATGGATAGATGGTTAAATAGGGTTGTTTCATACATATAATAAAATATCAGTATGTGAGTGATACTGATGTTATTACTTCATAATGAAACAACTAAATAAGAAGAAGTGGAAGAAGAAATAAAGATGAAAGAATCGGTAACGGACATTACCTCTTCTTTGAAGTGCTTCTTTGAGACCTTCTTTTAGGGCACTAAAATTGGTCTTTGAAGAAGACCAGGACCTCTAGGATGTCTCTAGGGAAGTGGATAGGATAAAGTGGTAGGGGTTGGCTGAGCGTGAAGGCTCAATGTGGTGTGAGGAAGAGGGGGAGGAGGTGCCCTTTTATAAGGGAGGAGAGGGGCACCTTTGGAATAACTAGAAATATTATTTTATTATAAAGTCAAGCTCGGTTTTAAATAGCTCAAAATTGAGTTATTTCTAAGATAAGGTGGGGATGGGTCGAAATCCTCTCATCTAATATAATTTAGACAAGTTTAGTTCATTATATTAACCTTATCTTTTATTTTTAACTCTTAGTTAATTAGATTGACATTTACCATGTCACTTTGTATTTTTATATTATATAGTTAATAAACATACTATATACATCCAAGCGACCCCCAAGTTGTGTTTTATTAATATATATAACCTTATCTAAGTAATTTGGCCGAACGTTAGATTTTTAGGAATAAAATAACAATTAATAATATAATATTTGTTTTAAAAACTATTTTATGTCAATTTTGACACTATTCAATAGTTGATTTTTTTGAAACTCATAACAGAATGATTACTTCTAAAAAAGTTAATTAAATCGATCCTAACATGTCATATTAACCTAAAAAATTATTTTAGTTCATAAAAAGTCTCAAATTATATTTATTTGGGTATTTATAACATCAATTATGTCAATATTTCATTAATAAGATAATTACTGCATCATCGTTGTGTCATAAATAAATTAAATTATTTAATGTATAAAAATTAAAAATAAAATAACATTATATAGGAAATCTTTTTATATTTCTAATGAATATTTATAGTCGAATTTATCTTATGTATAACCCCATATTAAAAATAATTTACTTATTAAACATTGATTTTAACTATTTTAACCCTTCTTTAAATAAATTAATAATAAATGTCCTAATCTAATCCAAGTGGGAATAAATGGTCATATTTTATTCCTAAGATTGTTTTTGGTCGAATTAAACTTTTCCAATAGAATTAGGACATGTTTTAGGGTAATAATAATATCATTTTTACCCTTAATTTCCCTATTTACTTTTAACCGTGGTAAAAAAAAGTAAAAAGTTACTATTCACCAAAAATTATTTTCATCTCATTGAACCACATTTTAGTCCTTGATATTAACCGTGTCTCTCGGATTTTCTAAATTCCACTCATAGAAGCAGTAAAATTAAGTTTTATGAAAAAATCAGTTTTTTAACTACCACTTAGTTGTTTCACTATTCATCAAAAAATGAAAGTTTCCAGAAAAATACCAAAAATTAGATCTAAGATATATTTGATATTATGAATTCAAAAATGATGTCTATTTTACCAAATTAAAAACATATCAGTTGCATTAATTAATTTAAAAATTAATTCTCATCGTCAAAACAAATAGCGTGTTCTTAAGAGATAATAACTATCAAAAGATTGACAGTTGTTTATGTCTGGTTTAAATGTGAAATTACATCCAATAACCAACATTGTATTAAATTGTAAAAATATATTCTAAATATACTTTAAAACAACTCAAATTAATAATTTATCACTATTAATTATTTCGATTAAAAAAGTTGTTTTTAATTATAATTTAGTAATTTTCACTATTCATCAGAATATGAAAGTTATCCGAAAAGTACCAAAATTTTACCTTAGGCTAAATTCAATACTCTGAATCCAAAAATAAAGTCCATTTTGAGATATAAAATTTCTAAAATTTTAAAAGGTGGTTATTACTATTCATAACGGCTAGTTTTAATAATATTTTAATAGCATATCGTTGTTTAGTGAAACTCGGTATTGCGTACTACACACGCTATCGAGGAAGGTCGTGATTGCGTGTAATGCAAGGCAAGTCAAGGATGCATGTTGAGCAAGATTCTTTTGGTGTAGTGTACAACACAAGACATTAATGAAATTAAAGAGAATATTTTTTTATAAAATCTCGGGCTATTACATTCTACCCCCCTTAAAATGAATTTCGCCCTCGAAATTCATCGGGGTTATACATGGTTTACTACTCGAAAGTTTCTTTAATAGAAACCCACATCGTAAAAAGGAATACCAAAACTAATCTTTAAAAACAAAAGTATGAAACGTAATGGTTACCCAGATAAACTAATCCCTGGGTTTCCACATAGGTGAAAATATGGATATGGAAGAGAAATCTAACCATCATGTTCTGATGGAGAGTGGTAGAGAACATGGCTATGGAAAATCCAGAAATCACAAAGCCATAAATTTGTGACTATCTAAGGTACCATATGATTCATCAGATATAAGAGCACTAGGACAACATTTTTGGTTTTCAAGATCATTTTCCTAAAGTTGATGAAATTGGAATTAGAAGAAATACTTTCGTGATTTTGGTATAGTCTCACCGTTTGTCGTTCTTTGGACAATTTCCACTTCATCTCTTAAAGAAATGAAGTTGAATTTGTCATTCGTGATGTGTTAGCAGATCATGTGATAGAATGATGGGTCATTCCATTTGTCTCGAACAAATGGTTAGAAAAGTTATCAAAAAAATAAATAAGTCCATCTATAGTGAGATTAATCATATATATTTCCTAAAATGGAATTATACTTCATATATCATACTTCTTAATATAATAAAACTAGTTTCTACTAAACAGGGACTTCCTGTAGGCCAGTGGTAGGCGATAAAGGCCAGTCGCACTTCGGTTGTGGGTTCGATTCCCACAGCCTTGTCCGACGCGATGGGCTGTCGCCCGTCCTGCAGGTTGTCCTTTTTCTAAAACTACATTACTATAACATTACATAAATAATATCAAAAAAAGTTATATCCTTAAACAATACTAACTTATGGTTAACATAATCCATTCCAATATTTAGACTTATCTAAAATACTTCGGTCCAAGCTCATAGTATAAAGAAAACGATAACTTGAAATGTCATCATCCAAGCATGTGAATACCATCATTTATCCCCCATATATCTTGTTGGTCACATTCCAATCATGTGAATACCTTAATGATGTATTCTCTTGAAAAATGAATACCCATTAAACCTTAGTGAAAACATGAATGCTGTTAAAAGTTAACTCTTTCCACATACCAAAATCCAAAAATTCTGTATACTCAAATCATGATATAACCTTCTTCTTATATCAGTCATGAGCTCATGAATACTATCAAAAATTTAATTTTATCCTTATCCCTTCATTATGCGCATATCATCTACATTCCAAAAATATCTGAATAACCTTTCATGGATACTGGTAACATTAATCATACACTTTAAAAACTCAAGGAAAGACAACGGTGTAACAATCCTTAGATGTCTCTTTATTCCATAGTACCATGAGATTACTTATACAACATTACACATGATAAACATGTAATCATTCCACTACATTCTTAAACCATTGACCGAGCTTCAACAATTCTTTCATCTCACATATCATTTGTAGTATCTTCATCATCATCCATATAAATACTACCCATATGACCATACTGATTCTCTTCATGAGACTTTCCCTTAGGTCATTGGTTTGCATAATGCCCGTACATTCCACATTTAAAACATTTAACCATTGTTGATGTCGTAGCAATACCATTATCCTCATACCTGGTGTTAACTGAACCTTTTCCTTTGCACTTACTGGCTTTGTGTCCTTCTTTTCCACACCCAAAGCATCTTCCAGTTCCTTTGAAACATTCTCCTTGATGCCTCTTCCCACATGATTTACATAGGGGAAATTGAACTTTCTTTCCTCTATGATCATCATGAAACTCCATCTTTCTCTTATTAGCCGAGTCAGGAAATTTACCAAATTTTACTTTATTGATCATATTATGAGATTGCTGATTCGGCATAATAATGATGTTTGGACTTCCAAATCCCATTTCATTTGGTTGCTCATGAAGAATATCATTCCATTGTCCATCATATCCTCCATTATCGTGAATCATCTTGTTTCCATCCATTTTCTAAAACCCAAAAAGAATAGTGTGAGCGGCAAAAATCATAATAAAGGGGGAGTAACTTCAATATCTAACAACTTTGGTTTAACCTAATATCGTTACCATAGTTCTAGGACTATATCCTTTACGTATACTTATCCTTAGGGACATCCCTAGACATACCTTAGAAATATCTCTAGGGATCTCACTAACGTTTTCGCATCCTAGTTTCCAAAGGTTGACTAAACTTTTCCTCTGATACCAACTGTAGAGACCCTAAGCTTGACGTACATGGACATTACATTACTTTTGAGTAATACTTAGTACATAACAAAAACACACACACAAGGATCGTAATAGTTTAGTGTCTTTGGAAACTCGGAATATAATCTTCTAATCGTGGTGAAAGATCTTCAACATCTCCCATAAAGATCTTCCTTTTTTATACCTAAAACCTTTATTTATATCCTGGGGAAAAGAAAACATAAAAGGTTGATCTCAAATGCTCATTAATGGTAAACAAAAGAAATATCAATCACATCATTTTCATAAGAACATAACATTTTGGAAATCTTAACCTGCAAAAGAGAGCATAATTTCATAACATGGGATAAATCATAGAAGTGAAGTGTAATCCCAATAATCAAAACCAAAAACATGAAACTTTGTGTAATACACACATAATCATAGAGAATCATTTCTTATTAGTCAAGACTCATTCCCAAGACTATCTTAGTGGACAAAGTCCATTTCTGAACCGAGTCACCCTCGTTTTAGTCCTATTTCACTGAACCGGTATAACCTACCATTCCAACCATGTCTATCTCATGAGATATAAAATATTTACCCAATGCATTGGAGAGAGATATAGGTCCCACCCATCTCATAATGATATCATTCTTATGTGTGCCACAAAATCATAAATCATACATCATTGCATAACCCATGTAATAAAAATGGGAATCTTAAACATCGTGACATCATAAAAAAATTCATATAAGATAAAGGAATTCATAAAAATAATTCCATCACAATATAATCAAATAAATGTAAAAATAGGGATATAAATAGAACTCTTTATTATCTTAGATGGAAAATAATTTTGATAAAACACTTGAACTACATTCTTGAGGAAAATATCCTTTCTACTTCAAAACAAATTTCCTTTCTTAATATGTCATACAATTTTAAACTAAAAGAAGTTGATTAAAAATAAACTTGAAAACTTTTAAAGTAAGATTCTTGGAAATAATGTTTTAAAAATCCATTCATACCGTATAAGTTAAAAATAACATTCTTCTCGTAATTTTGTCGGAAAAGTCAAAAAGTACCTCGTATGAAAAACGACAAAAGATTCCTTTCATATATTTTACTAAAAACTCAGAAAAGGGTAAAATAGGTTTTAAACAATTGTAGGTGTATGGAAATAATATTACATATTGAGGAAACATGGATGTGGATGATAAAATACACCCCAGTAAATACCAAAGTATAAACAATCTCGGATAAAAAAATTAGATTGTGATATTTTCCCTTACCTTAGGTCCGACTTGCTTTGTAAGTGTCTAAACCTCCTATATAATGATTTAAATAATGTTATTGACTTATTACAGAATCATACTTATTTTTATGATATCATATATGGTCATATTCTTAGCTTCTTAGTAGTAATATTTCATTGCTACTTGTTATTCGGGTGTTTATAACTTTTTGTTCTTATGCGTGTTTTGTCGAATAAATTCTTATTATTATCTTTAGGTCATAGATACATCATTTACAGAATGGTATTTCTGTAATACATATCATATTCATTCATTCAATTCATTTATATAATCATTATGAAATTAAGATCATGTAGAACGAGTCGCATCACATCGTGGTGACGGTATTCCGTACGTACGCACGAGTGATGATATTGTTCCTATGATAGTGGAATTGTATTGGAGTGTATGTATACTATTTCAGAATTAATATCAATTTATAATAGTAATATATGGTCATTATTTACACCATTATACCCATCCAAGTGAGGTGGTGGTGGAAAATAGATTACACCACGGCGTGGAGACGGTATTCCGTACGTACGCACGCGTGGTGATTTCTTTTTCCGTAGGATGTATAGATGGTTAAATAGGGTTGTTTCATACTTATAATAACATATCAGTATCTGAGTGATACTGATGTTATTAATTCATAATGAAAAAACTAAATAAGAAGAAGTGTAAGAAGAAATAAACATGAAAGAATCGGTAACGGACATTACCTCTTCTTTGAAGTGCTTCTTTGAGACCTTCTTTTAGGGCACTAAAATTGGTCTTTGAAGAAGACCAGGACCTCTAGGATGTCTATAGGGAAGTGGAGAGGATAAATTGGCAGGGTTTGGCCGATCTTGAAGGCTCAATGTGGTGTGAGGAAGAGGGGGAGGAGGTGCCCTTTTATAAGGGAGGAGAGGGGCACCTTTGGAATAACTAAAAATATTATTTTATTATAAAGTCAATTTCGGTTTTAAATAGCTCCAAATTGAGTTATTTCGAAGATAATGTGGGGATGGGTCGAAATCCTCTCATCCAATAGAATTTAGACAAGTTTAGGTCATTATATTAACCTTATCTTTTAGTTTTAACTCTTAGTTAATTAGATTGACATTTACCATGTCACTTTGTATTTTTATATTATATAGTTAATAAACTTACTATATACATCCAAGTGACCCCCAAGTTGTGTTTTATTAATATATATAACCTTATCTAAGTAATTTGGCCGAACGTTAGATTTTTAGGAATAAAATAACAATTAATAATATAATATTTGTTTTAAAAACTATTTTATGTCAATTTTGACACTATTCAATAGTTGAATTTTTTGAAACTCATAACAGAATGATTACTTCTACCAAAGTTAATTAAATCGTTACTAACATGTCATATTAACCTAAAAAATTAGTTTAGTTCATAAAAAGTCTCAAATTATATTTATTTGGGTATTTATAACATCAATTGTTTCAATATTTCATTAATAAGATAATTACTGCATCATCATTGTGTCATAAATAAATTAAATTATTTAATGTATAAAAATTACAAATAAAATAACATTATGTAGGAAATCATTTTATCTTTCTAATGAATATTTATAGTCGAATTTATCTTATGTATAACCCCATATTAAAAATAATTTACTTATTAAACATTGATTTTAACTATTTTAACCCTTCTTTAAATAAATTAATAATAAATGTTCTAATCTAATCCAAGTGGGCCTAAATGGTCATATTTTATTCCTAAGGTTGTTTTTGGTCGAATTAAACTTTTACAATAGAATTAGGACATGTTTTAGGGTAATAATAATATCATTTTTACCCTTAATTTCGCTATTTACTTTTAACCGTGGTAAAAAAAGTAAAAAGTTACTATTCACCAAAAATTATTTTCATCTCATTGAACCACATTTTATTCCTTTATATTAACCGTGTCTCTCGGATTTTCTAAATTCCACTCATAGAAGCGGTAAAATTAAGTTTTATGAAAAATTCAGTTTTTTAACTACCACTTAGTGGTTTCATTATTCATCAAAAAATGAAAGTTTCCAGAAAAATACCAAAAATTAGATCTAAGCTATATTTGATATTATGAATTCAAAAATGATGTCTATTTTACAAAATTTAAAACATATCAGTTGCATTAATTAATTTAAAAATTAATTCACGTCGTCAAAACAAATAGCGTGTTCTTAAGAGATAATAACTATCAAAAGATTGACAGTTGTTTATGTCTGGTTTAAATGTGAAATTAAATCCAATAACCAACATTGTATTAAATTGTAAAAATATATTCTAAATATAATTTAAAACCACTCAAATTAATAATTTATCACTATTAATTATTTCGATTAAAAAAGTTGTTTTTAATTATAATTTAGTAATTTTCACTATTCATCAGAATATGAAAGTTATCTAAAAAGTACCAAAATTTCACCTTAGGATAAATTCGATACTCCGAATCCAAAAATGAAGTCCATTTTGAGAGCTAAAATTTCTAAAATTTTAAAATGTGGTTATTACTATTCATAACGGGTAGTTTTAATAATATTTTAATAGCATATCGTTGTTTAGTGAAACTCGGTATTGCGTACTACACACTCTATCGAGGAAGGTCGCGATTGCATGTAATGCAAGGAAAGTCAAGGATGCGTGTTGAGCAAGATCCTTTTGGTGTAGCGTACAACACAAGACATTAATGAAATTAAAAAGAATATTTTTTTATAAAATCTCGGGCTGTTACATCTTATAATATAGTTGAACTAGATACAACTTATATGATGGGTGAGCCCGATATAGTTATTCAATGCATTGGATAATGATATTTGTCTTAAAATAAAAGTAAGAGAGACGTAACTTGAGATAATTTTTCTATTAATTTTACTAGGCTACAATTATTTCGGATGTGAGAGAACACAAGTTATTAATATAATTCTATAAGATTCCTATAGGAATTTTTATTTACTTTCTTAAGGTTTTAAAGTTTTTATTTGATAAAAAAGAGTTTTCCCCATGTGGATATGATTTATTTTATACACTCAAAGATTAATGT
This sequence comes from Viscum album, assembly GCA_963277665.1. Taxonomy (NCBI): domain Eukaryota; kingdom Viridiplantae; phylum Streptophyta; class Magnoliopsida; order Santalales; family Viscaceae; genus Viscum; species Viscum album. The sequence continues at coordinate 1,991,797,819 of OY728141.1, forward strand.
TAAAAAAGGTAAAAATATTATTGTTTTTATTGTTTTTTATTTGACTAATGAGTTTCATCATTTTATATCCCTTAATGAGATTTTTGTGCTCATCCCATGTTTTCAAATGTTTTTCACAAGGTTTAAGGATGAGTATGAACCAAGAATAAATCAAGTTGAAAATCATGAAGATCTGTCACGAAAAGAAACCATGTTTCATTTTAAAAGTTTTATATCATGGGAAGATGGATATCGAGTTGAACTGTCCACTTTGTAATATGTGGGCATGTTATATAATTTTGATCATCTAAATTTCTAAAAATCTAAACCTAAAAAATCTTTAGGAATATAATAAATTGAATTATTATGTAAAAACTCAAGAATATGTATCCTTTTAAGGTTGTGTACTTATATGGAATCCTAGATCTAAGTGTGGTCAATGGTGGAGAAGAATAATTGGAAACAAATCAGACTGACCCTCAAGGTCCAACATTTGAGGAGGATCCAAAGATTGAATCAGTGGATAAATAATCAATCGAAAGGAGACAGTTAGTAACTCCATGATGTAAGACAATAGGACGAGGTCGATGAGTCAAATATTACTGGGGATAAAACAAAACTAACATAAACTCAGAGGATGAGAAATATAGATCACACTCTTACATTGTATCAAGTGTTACTAACCTCTTTTGAAGAAGTATCGAAGTATGAGTCTTGGATCAATCCAATTAATGAAGAGTTAGATAAAATTGAGAAGAAACAGACATGGATTCTCATGTATAGGCCAACAAATCACAATATCATGGGAATAAAAAGTGTATTTAAAAATAAACCTGATGAACATGGAAGAGTGATATGAAATACAGAAATATTAGTGTGAAAGGGGTATTCACAAGTGGAATGACTTTATATGGAATAAACCTACACATTTTTGGTGAGAATTAATTCAATAATACTCTTTATTAATGTGGTTTTCAAAATAAAAATTATAATCTACCAAATTTATGTTAAGAAATAATTTTTATGTGGTATTCTTGAAAAATAAGTATACAATAAGAAAGCAATGTGATTTCTTATCAATAATGTCAAATAAAATGTGCACAGATTGAATAAGGACATGAATGGCTTGAAACAAGCACCTCATGACTAGTATGCTCAATTGGATATGTTCTTAAGAAATATAGATTTTAAAAATGAGGTTTTGATCTCAATATTTATGTGAAATAAACTAAGGAAGAGTGGTTTGTGGTGCTCAAGTATGTCTTCAAAATTATATTCTGAGGAAGAAAATAGAATTCAGTGGAAGAATTTTCATAGTTAATGAGCACAAAATTTAAAATAGTTAGGATAAAAAATATCATAATTTTTCTTGGGATGAAATTTAATTGGAAATGGAATTATATATTTGTTTATCAAACAAACTATGTAAAGGATATTCTGAATAAGTTTGATATACATGATAGAAATTCCATTTCAACCCCAATAATGATTAAAACCAAGTTAGGTAGACATGATAAAGGGAAAGAAGCTAATACAAAACATTACCAAAGGATTATTATATGGGTGTTGTATATTACAACAATAAGACTAGATATATTTTTCCCAATTTCTTGGTTATCCACTACCAAAGCTATCTCATGGAGGATCATCTCTTTGTTGTAAATAAGATCATGTGGTATATTCAGTGTACTCTTGATTATACTTTGGTATATTTTGTAGGAAATGAAAAATAATTATACACAAAATTGGATGTGGATTGGACTGGAGACATTGGGGATAGAAAATTAACTAGTGGATTAACCTTTTTTATTGGAAGCTGGTGTGTTGGGTGGTTCGGTAAGAAAAAATAAAGAACCTCTCTCATAATAAATGAATTGGATTATATTTTAGTAAAAAATTGCGCTCAAATCGAATATATAAAATAACAATTGGTGTATCTCAGAGTGGGGGTGAAGTTTCTAATGGTAATCCATTATGAAAAGTGTGATGGAGCTGGCCAAGAATCTAGTACAACATTCCAGAACAAATAATATCAAGACCTAATGTCACTTTATTATGGATAAGGTTGAAAAAGAAATTAATAAACTATAGAAAATGGGTATGAATCAATAATTGGTGAACATATTTACAAAATCATTGGATATATTGGTATTTTAGAAGCATTGGTTGATCTTTGGTGTTTAACTACCTCTCTCAGTTTAAGGAGATCCAGAAGCTCACTTCTCCCCATTATATATATGGATTTATTTATAAATTCATTATTCATTGAGGATTATATATTTTATTTAGTTTATAATATAGGGGGAAAATATAGGTGAATTTTCAAATATTGTAGTTTGAATATAAAAATATGGAAAAAATTGTAGTGATTAATTCATTTTCTTGTTTCTTTTAATTAGTCATGAATTGCGTGTAAGTTTTAGAATTTATTAAAATCCATTTTATTAGTTTAAATAATTTCCACAATTTATAGGTGTGGGATAGGATAAACCTTTTAATTTAATAGTCAAATGGGGGGAATGATTGGATAGATATATTTTTGAGGAAGTTGGTGAATAAAGAATGGATTGACAGTAAAATCCAAAGCGAGTAATATTGAACCTTTTTGTTTTCCATGTTGGATTTTTTATCAATTAGGGATTAATTAGTAGCTCATCTAAAATATATTGAAGTATATAAATATGATTGGTGAAATATTCTTTTAGATTCTAGAAATAGCATGATCACACCAATACTATAAGCATCATGTTGTGATCGAAGTTGAAGTTAGAAAATTAGATAATATCTCCTTCATAAGAATCATTTATAGTAAATCATAAGAGTCATTAGGTAACATCATAATAGTCTTATTTGGTATGTTTTGTTTAATATTATGGTCATAACACTACCTAAAGATTAAAAATTTGGCTAATTTTCCCATAAGAGCCCATGCATAAGATTCATTAGGGATGAAGGAGAAGAATTTGTTGGTTGAAATGTAAGATTTTTTACTTTCTCATATTTGAAGTTTCATGTTACATGTCATAATATAGATATCACACTGTGAATAGGATCATGAGTATTTCATTTGTTCTATAATGGAGGGCCTCACACCGTGGAGGGTATATTGTGCCATGAAGGATGCCTGTGTAATTTCAATGATTATAGAGATTTGGTGCTAGATCCATGAATAAAATTCCATGATGTTATAGGTTCATTAAAAAAATATGATTTAAGGTCTCATTACATGATTTATTATTGTGAAAAAATTGTATGTTGGTGTTTTAGGGCTTTGGTTATTTGGTATCGGAACAAAAGTAGGTGCTACAAACTAAAAACTCATGTTGCAACATGTTTGAGAGTTAAGTAAAGTTGAAATATCATTTGATGGTATTCATATAATTAAAGATGAGATATTAAAATGATGAAATTGGATTTGGTGGTTGAACTTAAAATAATTTGTGATGAAGGAAATGGTTTCATGGCCTTTGAGTTTTTGATATAGCACACGACGTGGTCAAGGATTTCGTGCTATGACTGAAAAATATATAGAAAATTACAATAGATGAAAATTGTTCTAGATTTTTTGATGATTTTGGATACTTATTAAACATTTATGGGAAGTGAATCCATGGTTTTGAAGGCCTATTAAGTTAGTTAAAATTTTCAAATTAATTTACTTTTTATAAAATGATTTCATAATAACAGGATAGTCAACATGAGAAATTAAATACAAAGAAAAATCAGAAAAAAAATATTGAAAATATAAAAGAAAAGATATTAGGATAGATTTACATCACATAGAGGGATTCAAAGAATTAATTGAATCTCATCAACAACACCCTTTTCTAGACTGGGGTCATTCATTTATTGAGATTCATTATAATAAATCAGTATATCACATCTCTATTGTATTCTTTATATCAAAGAATTCATAAAGAGATAAGAAGAGGGTGTCCCCCTGGATTGATAGTTCTATTTTCACAAACATTTATAATATCTATAGTGAATAGTGTTAACTCTCTATACATCAACACACTGTTAGTGTATGCTCCTTGGACTAGCCCTTTAAGGTGAACCAAGTAAAATTTGTGTGTCCTCGCTTTAATTTTTCATCTTCATATCATATGTGTGATTGGATATTAATAGGTATGTACAATTCTAGATAGCATGAGAATAATATTCAGTAAAGAAATGAATAATTGGTCATCCTAATTCACCTCCACTCATATAGTGTATTGGGCCTATGGGTGAAATATTATTTTATGATTGAAAATTGTTTTAACATAAGTAAATATAATTCATGTGTTTATTTAAATCCTATTAATAATTAAATGATTTATCTAATTTTATATATAGATTACATGAATTTTAATTGTAAAAATATGAGGTATTTTAATCATGTAAATATTTAAATTAATTTTTTTTTGAAATGAAAGATCTATATAAGAAAGAAAAAATTCTAGGTATGTAAATTACTAAAAATATATAGACTTAGTTCTTATGTATTTCATGGAATGATTTTGTTAGTAAGGTTTTAAAACTGTATCTATTTAAGCACCTTAATCCTATTAGCATTCCATTGGTTCAACACTTTAATTTATCACTTAATCATTCCCCTAATTGTGATGTGGTTTAGCCTTCATGAATAAGATCACATATTCTAATATTATTGGTACTATTATGTATTATAAGGTCTATTATAGACCATACATTTCCTTTACTCTTTTTAATTTGGGTAGGTTTATAGGAAAACCTGATAAACTATATCAAAATGCATTTAAATGGGTCCTCAACTATGTGTCTATGTATGTTTATTTTTCTCTCAATATAGAAATAAAATTAGTTATACTGGTGATGATATTATGTTTATGGATTATAACTATGGTATTAATGTTAAAACCTAAAAATAAATTATTGGATATGTATTCCGTACTTATGGTGGACCTGTATCATGTAAATGCAACATGTAGTCTATTGTTTCATTATTAAACACTAAGGTAGATTATATAAACTTAAATGGATTTATAAAAAAGGATATTTGGTAAAATTTCATGATAAATGAAATTTATTTATCTACTTCTAGTATTGATGTTCAATTTATTAGTTTTTCTACACTTAATTTTTCTATAAATCATGTGTGTGATCATGTATAAAATAATGTAGACATTAGACTTCACTTTATTGGGGAGGTTATTTAGGCTAGGATAGTGTGTTCCAATATGATAAACACTTCTAATAACCTGACTAGTAGTTTTACTAAATCTAGTTCATTATCAAAGTTTAGATATTTTTTAGTTCTTGTGAATTTTTTCATAGTAAAATAATGTTTTTAATAAGAACACCATCATGCATAATATCATTCTTTTAAGGTGTATATTTATGATATATTTTTTCTGGTAGTATTTTTTGAAACTAAAATTTTATACGAACATATTAGAATTTACATTTTATTTTATCTATGTAATTATTGTTTTTTTATTTAAGTGGGTATTCAACTTCAGGGCTCTACACCATTGATCATCTTGATCCAAAGGTGTCCCGTGTGCACTTTTGTGTTTCCATGGTGTGATTCCCCCTCTCATAATTTATGCTTGATATGATTTTATATCCCGTAACCTATTTTATTGTGATTTATGCCCTCCTTGAGTTTTTTTTCATTCACCTATTTGAATGGAATATTTTATTATGATCTTCCATGTATTGTGCATCCCATCTTAGCTGATTGTCACCCCTCACTTTCCCATCATGTTTTCATTATGATCCACCCGTTGGTTTATGAGAGATTCTTCATTTAGATTATTTCTTGAAATTAAGAGAGAAAAACCCTAGGTTTCCAAAGAGATAATTCAAGGTATCATTGGAGGATTTGGGATTCAAGGTCTTTCACTGCTCCTTGAAGTTGAGTGCACCACTCCCCTATGCGCAGAGTACCACTCTGCTGGAGATCGAAGTAGGTAAACTAATAGTTAGAGTTGGAAAATCACCTACATATATCCTCATTGAAGGCTATAAAATCACCTTATTAAGTCATAAATAGATATTGGTGAAGAATATTTGGATATATAAGTTAAATATGTTTGTATATTTTTCTATTATTAGATCCTTTATGTTTTGGATGCATTATGTGAATCCATATAGGAAGGCTAGTGATAAATAAATGTTATAGATTGGATCACTACCACGTAGTTTATAAATACCCTCTTCCTAGGATAGATTATCTAGTAATTTTATTAATTTAAAGACTATTTTATTTGAATACTTTCTTTTAGTAATAAATATAGTATGAGGTAGAGTTTTTACCATGCATGTAGGTTCAATGTGAACTAATGAATGCTTTACCTTGTAGTTTTTATTTTATACTTCTCGATTCTAAAGTGAACTCATCTAAATTCATTCAAAATTTAATCTCACTAGTTTAGAAATAATAAAAAAGATTATTTATACATATCAATCTATTATTCTTGGATATTATTATATAAATCCTATCAAATATTTCTATGACATATTTTATTTCAAGAATGAAAGAGTATTTGATCCAAATTGAGAATAATAGAACTTGAAAATTGGTTTCACATCCCAAAAACAATAATGTGGTCGAGATAAAATTTGTTTTTGGATTAAATTCAATGATAAAGGTAAAGTAAAACATAATAAATTTTTTCTTATTTTCAAAAAAACTCTAAAATTGAGAGTATTGATTTATATGATATGTTTTCTCCAATAAAAAGGCCTGAAATAATTCAAATTTTTCTTACAGTTTGTGAAAAAAAACTAAAAAAAATTCTAAATGGATTTAAAGACTATTTTTCTTAATGGTGAACAATAGTAAGAGTTATACATTGAACAAAAATAATGTTTTATCTTTTACAGTGATGTTTCCTGAGTGTAAAAACTGAATAAGATTATTTATGGGCTCAAACAAGTAACCAAAGCATGGTATTCAAAGCTAGAAAATAGCTAAAATAGCATACAATTCAAGAAGGGAAAAGTTGTCTTAAATCTATATGTCAAGGGAGATGAAAAAAATCACTCATTATTATTGTGTATATCGATGAAATAATTTTTATCAGGAACAAAGATAAATTTTTTAAGAAGTTTTCTACCTAAATTAGGTGATTTTTTGAAATGTTAATGATTGTTGAGATGAAATTGTTTTTGGTATTGAAAGATGTAAATACAAAATATTTTCTCTATCTCTCATGATATAAGTATGCTCATAACTTACTAAATAAGTTTTTTTATGGATGAATAAAGAGATGATTACACTCTTATATCACTTGGGAAACGTTTTTACTTGGAAGAATAAGGAAGGAGTGTCAATCAAATAGAGTTCTAAATACTCACTAGCAGCCTACTCTATTTCAAGGCATCAATACTAGAAATTGTATTTACAATTAGAATTTTTTAATACTTCCAAAGTAACCCAAAGGAGTCACATATTATAGAAACAAAAAAATATATTATGTTACATTAAATAAACTCTTAATTATGATCTAAGGTATGATAAAAATAAATCATTACAACTTTAAAGTTATACTGATGTAGATTAGGTAGGGATGTTGGAGATCAAAAGTATACTTCAAGAGGTTATTTATTTTTTAGGGGAAGTGGTGTTTCATGGAACTCCAATAATAAAAATTCTATCACTCATAGCTCAATTGAAGTTTAGTATATTTCACAATCCTAATACATAACTCAAATGACATGGATGAAGTCAAAACTTGAAGATATGATGGTTGAGGTTGCATACCCATTGGTTATTAGGTGTGACAATCAAAGTGCAATAAACTTGTTGAAAAATATACTAAAACATTATAAATAAAAGAATATTGACATAACATAACACTTTATCAAGGAAAAGGTGGTGTGTATTGCAGTAGTTGGGTTCAGTTTTCAGTAAAAATTGGTGGTGAGATATGGGGCACATATGCGGTCAGCTTTTGATGAAGTTAGAGGTGTATAAAGGTTGCGAAACATATGTGTGTATGAAATAATGCACGGGCTCACTCATGGTATCTTTAACAAGAGGTGAGGATCTCCCCCCACATGTGAATGGGTTCAAGGCATGCTATCAGTGCAGGAAAACACTACACGAGTGTGTGTGTGTGGCCATGTGTGTGTGTGCATGCATGTGTGTGTGTATTATGTGTTTGGGGGGGTGAATGTGTGTGCATGTGCTTTGTGTGTGTGTGTGTGTGTGTTAAATTATTTACCCCTCAACCCACTTAAAAAGGAGGGAAATGTAATAGAAAAAGAATTTGATGGAAAATTAAGATTAAATCAGTCATAAAAATCTGATCCAAAGGTAGCAATTAGGGGGGATAAAAAACAACTCACATAGGATCAAACCAATGATATAATAACCGATAAAGGATGATCATAACAAAGACCATAATATGGTAGATTAACTGAACATGAAAACATTAAAATACAAACTATAAGATAATAAGCAATTAGTTTCATTTGTAAAGAAAATATAAATAATACCAAACAACAATAACATTAATTACATCACATATAACAAATTTACATAATAAATTTACTTGAACATTGAAAATACTTCTAAATTTTCATCAAGAATGTTCTATTTAAATGATATTTACATCATGTATTTTAAATCTACACTAATAAAATATATTTTAATCAGTATAATATATGTACACAGTAAACTAGATTTCAACCATACATGGTAAATTAACATTAAATTTAAGTCACTTCAATAAATTTCATCAACATGTTTATAATAAATAAATTTCACCCATTTTTAAACATAATATAACATTATAATCGTTTAGTCACAATTCAAAGTAAAAATAGATTGAATCTCACATAATATTTCAATAATATTATTATATGAACTAAAATAAAGTGGTTTGTATTATATTTAATATAAAAAATATATGATTTTTTATTTTTTATTTTCAATTATACTTAATAATAAATATAATAATTTTGTACTTTTAAAAAACTATTTTGTTTGAAATATATTCTACAAAAGGTATTACTATGTTATTTTTTTATAAAAAAAATATTGGAGTTTAGTGTATTAAACAAATAATTCCTGTTCAGAAAAAAAATATTGAAAATTTTAATTTAATTAAATGATAAAAACATATTGTTAAGATATAGAGGAAAAGGGATAAAATGATCCCATTTTGGACATAGTGTGGGATACCTGCATGTAGATATGGATATCCTTATTTTTTAAGCTAGGAAATGGGTATCAATGGGTGGGGCACTTCTCTCCACCATTACCCATCCCTCACTCTCCCTCCTTCATCTTCTTCCTGTTTACCTTATTCCTGACATCATTTTTTGAAAAATATTCCACGTGGTAAAGAATCAGACACTGCTTTCATCGTGGTTAGGTTGGTGTGGGGCACAAATGCAGTGTGGAATTATAAAGGATTTGGATGAATAAAGGTCACAACACATAGATAATTATGTAGGTGCACATGGGCTCACTCACAGTCTCCTTGGAAGGTGTCAAGGATATTTCCCTCACACGGTTATGGGGTTAATTCATGTTATCAGTGCAAGAAGTTGTTTGTTTATGTGTAAGGTTTACCCCCTCAACCCACTTAAAATGGAGGGGAAATGGAATAAAAATTTAATTTGAAGTAAATATAAGATTATATATGTTGTAAAAACTCTAATTTAATGGTAACAGTGAAGGGGACATAGATTATCACTAGATAAAAAGGGAGATAGTTAATAAAATTCAAATAGGGTGGAGTTCAAGACCCATGTTATAAAAACTCAATCAAAGGTATGAGATATTTGAGTTAAACTCAAATAGTGGTTTCATATTAAACCAAAAAATAAATGAGAATGGTAAAAATAACCAAAAAATAGAACAACCCGCATCAGGTGAAACCATGTTAGGGGACACAATTCACATGTAAGGTGAGAATGTAAAATAAATGTATCAGATACGAATAAAAAATACTTATGTTAGAATAAACCAAATAGTAAAGGCTTTATGTATTAATAAAAAGACTCAATAGGATTAAACAAGTGATGTTATACCCAGTAAAGGATGATCATGAAAAATTACATGTTGAGGCAGATTAATTGAACATGAAAACATGTAAATAAGAATTTTAAACTAATAAGTAATTAGTTTTGTTTTTAAATAAAAATTAAAGTATGAAAAACAATATTAACATTATTATAATCATATATAATAAATTTACATAATAAATTCACAGGAACATTACAAATCCTTCCAAATTTTCCTCATGCATGTTCAATTTACATGAGGTTTACTCATACATTTTAAATATACACTAATAAACTATATTTTAATTAGAATATTATATTTACATAATAAACCATATTTTAACCAAATTTAGAAATTTAACATTTAATTTAATTCACTTAAATAAATTTCTTATATGTGTTTATAATAAATAACTTTCACCCCCTTTTTTAATGCAATGTGTCATTATATTGGTTTAGTCAAAATTCGGATTTGAAATAGATTGAAATTCACATATTATTTCAATAATATTATTATAGGAACTAAAATAAATTATTTTGAATTATATTTCATTTAAAAAAAATTAATTATTATTTTTTTATTTTAAATTATCCATAATAATAACGATAATATTTTTTACTTCAATAAAATCGATTTATTCGAACTATATTTTGGAAAAATAATTTCATATCAATTTTTTATAAACAAAATATTGTAGGTGTGTCCATTAAAAAAATAGTTCCTATAAAGAAAAAATTATTGAAATTTTGAATTTAATCGAATGATAAAATGAATAGGTAAAATAATGAGGGAAATCACTGAAATAGTCTCATTTTGGACATGTAATGGGGAACCAACATATAGATATGGGTTTCCATATTTTTGAATATGGAAATGGGTATAAATAGGTATGGTTCTTCTCTTTACCATTCCACATACCTCAATATGTTTCCTCTATCTTCTTCTCATTTTTATTATTCTTGACACTATCTATTGAAAAAGATACCACATTCCAATGAATTAGACTCTCCTTCCATCACAATTAGGTCATGTGGGTGCATATGTGGCATAGTTCAAGAAAAGCTTTAGATGCGTGAAGATCATGAAGCATAGGTGTGTACAAATAAATGCACTGGCTCAATCATGGTCTCATTAGTAGGTGGAGATCATCTTTCCCTCACACAAGCATAAGTTAAAGGCATGATGTTAGTGTAGACAGGTTTTGTGTGTGTGTGTGTGTGTGCATGTAAGGGTTCCCCCATCAACCCACTTAAAAAGTAGCGATGTAATAAAAATTAAATTTGAAAGAAATCTACGATTAAATTGGTGGTAACAAATCTGATCCAATGGTTATAGTGAAGGGGGAATGCATCATCACTAGATGAAAAGGGATACAACTCATAAAATCTATGTAAGGTGAATTTCAAGGCCCGTGTAAAAATAAATCATCTAGCAGCACAGGCTACATGAGGTGAACTCAAATAGTGGTTTCAAATTAAGCAAAGAAAATGAGCTATGTAAGAATAACCTCAATTAAAAATAGCCTATGTCAGGTAAAACCATGTTAGGTGAATCAATTTACCTGTAAGGTGAGAATGTAAAATAAATACCTCATATACCATTTATATTATGAGAAGGTGCACTAGCAGTAGACAGTTCACATGAACCTAAAAGGACCAAATTAGGCCTATTATTCACAGTTTTTGAATCGAATGGAAACATATCATAAAAGATGAAATAAATTAAGTAATCAATAAAAGGAACACAAGGATTTAACGTTCTTTGGTCTGGTTTAGACCTGCATACATGGTAAGAACACCAACCACACACACATGTTTTATTAATGATCAAAGAACAAGATTTAAAACATATAGGCTAATAAAAATAGAAAGAGGGATAATAGATTTAAATAACTAAATCTAAAAAATGAGAAGTACTATTGAAAGACTTACATAACTAGATGCACGGGTCTTGTAGTCATGTTCTCTTCAATTCATCATCGAGAAGTAAGAGAAAAACATTATACTCACAATGGTTGAAGTACTCACCTAGTCTGGAAGTTGGGAATCCATCACTCAGGAAATCAGGCACATATTTTTATCAATGAAGGATGTTGTTATCAGAACAATTCTAGAACAAGTACACCAATGGTATACATTAGAGGAAGGAAAGTAAAAAAATTCACCATAATGGAAGTTGAACTTGTAGAAGCTACGATTCCAGAGCTGAAGGGAGAATAAAACCAGAATGGTGAAAATGGAATGAGTGAGTTGAAATGATATAAGGCACTGGTGATCAATTATCATGACAACCTATACACATTTAAATTTCATACCCAACCACAAATCTCCAAAGATCCATACTGAATAGAAAAAATAGTGGCACACTCAGGTGAGTTAGTAAATATGGATAACACATATCACATGAGTGGAAAAGTTAATCAATGGATAAAATAAGAGTTTTGATGGATCAGTGAGTCAATAAGCATGAAGAAGTACCTCAGGTCGAATGTAGTAGCCCAAAAAATAAGCCATTGCTCAAGGTCGAAGCCCAGTAGAATACAATGGATCCAAAATATTCAATTGAATATAATTTCAATAAAACAAAATAAAAGATAATTTTTCATGTATGAAAATTAAATAATTTAAATGGGAGAATAATAATATAAGGAAATTTAGTATGAAAACAATATAAATACTTGATTTTAAAAATATTCACCATTTGTAATTGAAATTTTCAATTGTTGCGTCCTAAATATTATGAATTCTAGTAAAATAGAAGTTCATAAAAATAAGAAAAGGTTATAAATGAACATATAATAAGATTAAAGTAAAAAAAAGATCAAAAGGGTGAAGTCATGAAGGGAATATTGAGCCCGTGAAGCACACATTACTCCTTATTCTGCCACTCTGCATGGAATTCTACCACTTCATGAAGCATCCCATGAATGAAATAGTTCATAGAACTAGATGGTACCACTAGACACTAAAAACAAAACGAAGCCATTTTTGGGTTGGGTGGTGATTTATTCACCCACGAATAGCCATCCCTATGAACAAAATCATTCATGGGATGAGGCGGTGCCACCAGTGCCTGCGAATGAATACACATTCATTTGCAATGCTAGATGGTGATTTTTTCCCTTTAATTGACCATTCCATGCTGAATAAGTTGTTTGTGGGCTGGGGAATACTTATTGGGATCTCAAAAAATAATTTCTATGGCCCACCACTATTGTAAAACTAACCTATACCAATGGTTTGGAACCGTTGGTATAGTCCTCCAAACCATTATTATAGCCTATACCAACGGTTTGGATAACCGTTGCTAAGTAAGCCGTTGGGATAGGTCTATACCAACAGTTTTGGGAAAATCATTGGTATAGACCTTTACCAACGGTTTTGGAAACCGTTGGTATAAGTAATATGAAAATCTATACCAATGGTTATGGAACCGTTGGTATATGTATTTCAAAAAAAATATTCGTTGGGATTTGATCCCAGGATCCCTCGTTTATCATTGAATGACTTAACCACTAACCTAACATGACTTTTGTGAACATAATGACATAAATATATATATGTATTGTCATAATTATTTTAAATTTTGATTTATATAATGTTCTCGGTAAGAAGATCTGATAAAAATTCAAAGGACCTATACCAACGGTTGTCAAAACCGTTGGTATAGGCCCTGAGTTAGGATTCTATTCTGGGTTGAAGGTTGATTTATGGGGGGACATTTCCCAACGTTTTGGCCAAACCGTTGGGATAGGTATACCCTTTCCCAACGGTTTGGCCAAACTATTGGGAAAGGTGTCCACAAAGTTGAATTTTCCCAATGGTTTTCCAAAACCATTGGGAAAGGGGCCACAAAGTGGACTTTTCCCAACGGTTTGCCAAAACCGTTGGGAAAAGTGGCCTCAAAGTGGGCTTTCTCAATGGTTTGGTCAAACCGTTGGGAAAGGGGACCTATACCAATGGTTTTTACAAACCGTTGGTATAGAATCATTGGGAAAAGTCATATTTCTAGTAGTGCACCATGGATAACCAATCATGTCGGTATCTAGTCCCTCTACTCTACTATAAAAAGACCCTGATGGGGACTAAAATATGACTGAACTAAAGAGATTCGAAGGAGATGAGTGTGAGGATATGAAAAAATTGGAGACTCTAAGACAAATCAAGAGAGATACATCAATTCCAAGTAGTTAAAACATAAACCATATAGTAGTAAGGAGGAAATAATAAATCATCTAGCCATTCATGAACTCAAAACCCCTTTATAGACACTATTTTTCAGGGCATAAATAGATTTCCCCATTACAGATTAGTATCCTGCATTGCAAAATGATATGTGGGTAGAACCCTACCCCATGTATCATAATTCTACATAGGAGGAACTCAGCCCTGCGTAATGACATGCTACGTAGATGGAACTTGGCCCCATGTAGCAACACACTATGCAGACAGAAACTTGGTCAATATAGCACAACGCTACGGGATAGTACCCTCAACCAAGTAGTAGTATGCCATGTAGAGGGAACCACATCCCACCTAAGAACCTGGTACATAGAATGGGGCATCCTAGGGTGTTCTATTCTCCACCTCATATCACTCTCTTCCATCATATCATTGGGCCGACCCTCCGTGAAACAGTCTAGTAGTATCAGGACCATGCCTCTTCCAAATCCACTTGACATGTATGATCAGATAATCGGGCACATCATTGTGTCCTATCAGGTCTACATATCCATGGTAAGTGGATTCACGTGTGTAACCAACTCAATAATTTTGGCACTAGAAATTTATTTAGGTTTACATTCCTGTGGTAATGAGGGTTTCACCCTTAGGGTTCTCACATAAACCAACCCATTTCAGGAAGTGATGGAAAGGATCATTCTTGCCTTTCCCTTTGATAGGGAATAAGATCCTCCCCGCATAACCAATTTTAAGGCATCCCCCCTAGAGTAATCCCATAGTCTTTCTTGGGGGAGGTGGAATTTTTCTCCTCTCCATATATATCCTAGGAAGTATCTAGATAGATCCCAATATTTTACTATCCTGGTCACCAAAATAAAAGAGTATAAAGGCACACTCAACGCTATCTCCCTCTCCCTTTGGGATTCAACACCCCATCCATCAATGGGATGAATGGATAGTGTGATCTTTAGATATACTACTTTTTCTTATTTCTCACACTGATCATGACTCGTGTGGGATCAGGGGTTAGTGGTGATCATGAAATATGCACGATCCCAGAACACAAATGGGACTCTTTTTTAGTATAAGACCCAACCATACCCAAATCCAAACGAGACTTCTCCATATATGTAAGCCCCAACCACTATTCAGATGGGCCTCTTATACGGTGTAAACTCCAAAACCATACCTCAACCTTCAAAGGTCCATATTCCCAATGAAGAAATTCTAGATGGGCATCCTTTTGAGTGTAATCCCCAATCACTCCCCCTTAAAATTGGCAACTCCCATGTGTAAGCCCCAATTTTACCAAACTACATGGGCTTTGATTCCCAACTAACTAGGATATGTAGAAATCCTCTATGATGACAAAAAACAACACCCAAATCTACCTTAATATCATTCATGCCACATACCTAGAAGGTTCATATCCACCTAGGAGACCACATCTCTTCTGTGCCCCTCGGGCTACCTTGGTGTATATCCTACCCCAAACTTTGACTAGTAACCTTCTACCTGGACATCCTTACATCATGAAGTTAAACTGAATGGTTTGGTCCTAGTCACATGACAATAAAAGTTTATGATCCCTATTAAGTAGCATAAATCTATGTGGGTTGTAAGTCCTCTCACGAGGATACATAGGAATCCCATTTCATGGGTTTGATCCCGACATGGAAAAAAAATTCTATCTCCCTAGATGACAAAAAACTCTAGAGTGACTCACCACATGGCTTAAAACTAGAATAATCCAAATAAATGGACAAAGAGTTGTATATCTGTACATAATAGGGACCATTTATAGAGAACCTCTGATACATATATATCCCTCCATTGATAAAGAACCTCGAATACGTACAGATGATTCTAAACCCAGGTAAAGTTGTAATGGATCATTACCTCTAGGTAATTCATGTATACATACTTAGGAATTAACGAAGGATTCACAAACATGTCTTAAATCTATAAGATAATCCTAGAATAAGAAATAGTTCCCCTAAAAATGTTGTGATGAGTCTGACTTCCCATCCTTTCGACCAATGTGAGTTCTTAAGTGTCTTTGGTCAAGTTCCCCAATAAAAACCTACCTTTGGAAAGTGGTTCAATGAGTCTTCATGGATATGAGAGTCATTGGGTATTTTTGGCTCCCTGAACAAAACTCGTTGGAGACTGTTCAAAGCCGTTGTACCCAATGTTGGTCATTTCACACCATTAAAGCCCCTGCAGTCAACCGGATTGGGAACAAATAGTTTTTTTAGAAACAAAATGATGAACCCAATGTTAATTCTTATCCAATGTGGTGATGTTACTACATGTCATTCCCCTTTCACATTAAAATGGAAGTGGACCAAATGAAACAATCAATTACGCATGTGGTCATGATATGATTCTTTGAAAAGGTTTTTTTGTCTGTATTTGACACATATATTGTAGGAACTATTTAGATATTTCTTTAATCCAATGGAATCTCACCATCTTTCATAGACATGTGAATCAGCCATTGCGCTGGCTGGGTCCTCAAAAAAATGGAGGATGCCATCACCCACCCAATTTCTTCAGCATTGGGTTTCAAACACACTGGTTAGGGAGTAAAACCAAAATGGTACTCTCCCCACCCTGGAGGCAGCTCGATAAGACTTCCAGTCCATATATCCCAACCAGCCATCTGTCCAGTGACGGTCGGTGGTCTATAACTAGACGGTTTCACTAACTATCTCCAATCCTTTAGGGATCCTATCCACAGAACACAATAATGAGTTACTCCCTTAACTTAGGGAGGCTAATTAAGTGGTTACCAACAACTTCATCCTAGTAGCATGGGGGTCCCATCCAATGTTCCCTATTGGAAATCATCACTGCCACTTCCCTACGACCCAATATCCTCATCGTGCGGAGGATACCGCCTTGCGGTCCCCAACCAAAGCTCTGAAAAACCAGGTTCGCATGATGACCAATATAGGGAAACAGTCAAATAACCCAAAATAGGCCCTTATCCTCATTCCTACTAAAGAATCCCACCAAGTAAATATGATGGCAACCCATGAGTAGGTGTATATTCATTATCCCTATTATGAAGCCTATTAATCAAATATGATGGAAAATTATGAGCAGGTGAAAATTCTTACTACTAATTTCTAGTAATGATATGAAAATAGGGTAGAAAATTACAGGAAGACGCATATCCCTTCAAACACATATCAATATCGTTAGTAAAATATGGCAAAAATGAGTAGATGAAAATCCCTGCTTGTAAATATGAATCTCGACAGACCAATATGATGTCAACCGAATATAAGAAGATGAAAATTCCTATGGATGTATGTCAATCCAATCAGTCAAATATAATGAAAACCAATGAGAATATGAAAAATAATACTCATCAATATCAAGAATTTCATGAAAATATGATAGAAATCAGAGAAAGTTGTTGGTGTATCCTAGTTATAAATTAGGAGAAGAATCGTACCTATTCCCCCCATATATGAGAACTCTCAGTACCCACTGGCAAGAAATGGAGGACCAGAGTAGGAACATATTCCTTCTCCAGCACCATAATGAGAATATATTCTCATTCCCATAATGTAAATCTCTCAACAAATTCAAGAAATGATGTAGGATCAGATATCAATGACTAGCCATATCCTATAGACTTTCCAAGATGTAATCACATCTGCAGAAATAGTAAGGATTCAGGCCCACAACCCTACATTACTATGTTAGGAGACTCATCCACATAGTGAGGTGGTCACTCATGAGAATACATGCATGCCTAGTCCCATCCATGAGGGTTGTTGGCAATACACTGTGATAAATGGACAATAGGATTGGGCATAAATACCAGCTCCAATTGGGAGACACCAGTTCACTTTGGTGGTCACTCCAGGGTAGGCATATATCCTCACCAAAATTATATAAACTTACTGGCATATAACATCATCACCATGGGAGACACTCTAATAGGAATCCATATATGAAGGTCGTCACTTACAGCAAGCGTCCCTAGTTGCCCGCAAGAGATGGCCTAGAAATAAATAATTCCAAATAAAACTGTAAACTGAAGAGCATACTCATGACCCTACTACGCTAGAATCTAGAGTTAAAGAGGATATTAGAAACCTATCCCTGGTGTTCCATTATCCTACGATCTATTACCAAATTATGGAAGTGGTTGTACCAGTTGCGAAGGTACTCCCTGCAACATTGTTACCAACATCTATGGAGGTCCTCCCTAGAGCATCGACCATAAATTATTCCTTCATGGACACAAAATGATCAATCATGAGAGATTATCTCCTAATGAGCATCGTGGAAGACCTTCTAATGGCTATAAGATCAAAAATCAATAATTTCATCCACTTGTTGTCATCCACCCTGAAGGTCCTCCCTAGGGTATACACTGTAGAAATTCTCCCTATAATTGTGCATCAAGTTGTGATGGTTTTCCTAACCAAGATAGAATTCACTAAAAATTTACTCCCCAAAATGACATTTAATGTCATCAATAAGGTCCTCCCCTTAATATCTTCTTCCCTGAAGGTCCTTTATGGGGTATACACTACAAAAATTCTCCCTATAGTCAGTCATTAAACTATGATGGTAGTCCTTTCCATAATTAAATTATCTATGAAGGTCCTCTCCACCGTGAAATTTCATGATGGAAAGAAGGTCCTCCCCTTGTTTTTATCTACCCTGAAGTTTCTCTCTAGGGTATGCGCTACATAAATTATTCCTATAGTCATGTAAAAAGTTATGATGGTAGTCCTCACCATGATGGAATTCGCTTCAAATTTCCTTCCTATAGTGACATTTCATGTCAACAAGAAGGTCTTCCCCTCACTATCATCCACCCTAAAGGTCCTCCCCAGGGTATATGCTACAAAAATTATCCCTGTAATTGGGCATGGGAATCAAGCTATGATGGTAGTCCTCACCATTATAGAATTTTCTGTGAAGGTCCTCCCCATAGTGACATTTCATGTTGAGAATAAGGTCCTCCCCTTTCCGAGTAAAATACAAGAAATCCCTCATATTAAAAGGCTCTTGGAAAGATGGGACCAAACATATTAGATAACCTGTCAATGAAAAGTGACATCCTTTCTCATCCATAAGACAACACAAGATAATGCTCATCCTTCGAGCCACCCCAAGAGTGTTTTCATTCCAACGCGACCCTTATTAGCCCCACTATAAGTGAACAAATAGTCAAGAAGAACCCATATTGGGAAGATCAAGTAGAGGAGTTTCTACAAGAAGAAAAAAGAATGTGTTTTTTTAGAATAAAATTGGAAAATTATGACATAACTATTATGTTTTGATCCTCTTCCACTTATCAGTTCGACCTACCGAGGAAATTGTCAAAATAAATTAGACATAACATTTATCTCAATATCTAGAAAACTCTATTCCATCTAAAAGAAAAATTATTTCCTTACAATAGCTATGTAGACCTTGTCACGTTAGTGGGATAGCTTAATCATCAAGTTGACTTGGAATCCCTTCTGTATATGCAATGACCACAATTAAAGATACGGTGAAAAGATATCCTACTGACCTGCCTCAATGCACTGCATAAGTTACAACTTCTAATTTTTGATGCCCCATCTGGTGTTCACAAATGGGGATGGGGGGAGCATGGAGATTTTAATTTCTCCCCAAGCCCCATTCAACAAAAATCACTGGAGATAAATTCTTGTATTTTCATTATTCCAAGGAATCTATTCATAAAAACCTCGACTTAGGAAATACAACATACTCAACCTGAATCAGCCTTGAGTACATCTCAAAATCATTAGGTCCGATGAGAGAAATCCATCAAAAACCTCTTGAACCAATTAACCAAGAACATTTAGTAGACTTACCTATTAAGGGAAGTAAATCATCAAGAACTATTAATGTGATAATAAATAAAAAGTTTTTATATAGAATCGGCATCATATCTAGCTTATGATCGAATAAGAATGCATGAGATCGAGAGAGCAGCGACGACAGAAACATCAACTGTAGTACGGGATCATCCCCAGCCTATAGGGATGGGGGAATTTTTAACACAAAATTCCCATGTAAGACCAATAAATTTGGACCCAGGAATAATAATAAGAGAAAGGGAGAAACCCCAGCTTGCAGGGCTAGGGGAATTTTTACCTTAACCACCCCTCAACAAAAATCAGTCTTTTCCCATTTATGGAGGAGATTAAGAGGTAAAGTCTCCAAGTTTTCTCTATAAGATGACCCATTTCCCCCAAAATGGAGGCATACAACTAGGCTATATAGAGGTTCCCTCCAAGTTACCCTTCAAAAATATTCTCAAAGAGGAACACAAAAATAAAGGGATAGGTCCAGCAAATAATGAAAATAACCCTCCAATCAGTCAACAGCTAGTACGATGCCCACAATGAATTAGACATTGGTGAATATCATGGACATAAATCCTATGGATGTCACCGAAAATAATGAAAATGCAGACGATTAAGGATAGGTTGTTTCCATTCTAGATGCATTCCATGTCGAGAATGAAGGTGTGTGTACCCAAAACTAGAGAATATCCTATAATTTGGGTTCTCCCTTTATCAATACCCCATTTCCCTCAAAAAAAATCTCTAATAAAGAGAAAATAAAATCAAGGTCATATACAACCCATCTTCTCCTCTCGATGAAGAGGATCTCCCAACACTCAAATAAATATTCTCTCGATATGAGGATGAAATAAAAAGAGTTGGGGTGAATCAACACTAAGTTACTCCAAGGTAGAATTCCTATTGAATATGATCCCTAAGAAGATCCTCAATGTACACTTCCAGAAGGTGAACCTCAACCATAAGGATTCATCCTGGTAATTGGAGCAAGGTTGGTACATCTGCCTAACTCGGTTCCTAGATCATCGGTTCACCAAGACCCAATTGTGGAAGCATATCAAGATTTTCCTCCACTAAAGAGACATCTATAATGGGTTTAGGTGAATCCTGAAAAGATGTCCCCAACCGGGTATCTGCCTCAAATAATGGAAGAACCTGAACATCAAATATAGCCCCTCACTTCCCCTATCCAAGATCAGGCTCAACAGAACACTCACCAAGGGATTATCGACACCATAAAGTCATTGGAAACTCTATTGGAAGTCGTAGAGGAGTAGCGAGCACTAGTGAAACCAGAATAGAAACCTTTCCCTAATAGGTTGAGTGACACCCCACCACCACTAAACTTAGGGAGTCCTATATATCTTATATTCAATGGATCATGTGACCCAAAACAACATTTGATGCACTATTCATCCCATTGTGATCCCATGATGGGAACTCCTAGGAAAAATTGAAGCTGTGAAACTCAGATGCTTTGTGTAAACCCTAAAATGGCCAGCCTTTATATGGTACACCAATTTTCCAGATCGATCAATTACAGGATGGGAGAATCTATTCCGACAATTACTCTTCTATTTCAGCTCAACGCTATAGAAGAAAACAATTAGTGACCTCTTGAACTGAAAATAGAAATAAAATGAGGGACTCTCAAATTTCATTTCTAGATGGAATGGTATGACATGCTCCCTAAGCTTATTGCTTCTCCAAGAGGATATTCTCAATATCTACATTGATAACCTCTGTGAAGAGATGCATATTCCACTCATCCTCATTAAATATGAAAGTGGGTTTCATGATTTCTCCTCCATTGCTCAAAAAATGGAAGAATACATACAACAGACTAATTTAATGTCCTGGGTAACTCCACCAGTCCTAGGGAAAATGGAAATAAAGGATGAGGTGACATCTATCACACTTAATAAATACTCCAAACCTACTTTAAATCTGAATCCTAATTCATATCATGCATCACCCCCAGAGCATCAACAACAACCCCCTCCTCACAAAGACAAGTGGAGGGGGCCCAGGAGGAATCAATTTAAGGAGAGATGAAATAAATTTTACTCATTTTGAGATGATCAAGTCTATATATATTTTATATCCATTGAGAAAAATGATATACTCCGCCTTCTAGAACCCAAGAGACATGACTAGGTAGGTCTAGATGACTAGAAAGATTATTTCAACTTTCACTGGATACTATGGCACACCATTCAAGAATGATTCATCTTCAAAGAACTCCTTTATAAAATGGTAGATTTCAGGTAGACAAAGATGGGAAGTCCACTAGCACAAGTGGTGTGTGTTTCTACCACTACCCTGAAGGAAGGAGGTGAGTGGAATGAATTTTTCATTATAAGGTCAAAGAATTTTATAGTTGGATGACTCAGAAAATAATCAACCAAACTCATGGTATTCTCCAAGAAATTTTGAAACAACCAACTGTGAACCTAAATACTTCTACTATAACACATCCAACATCATCGGCCCCACAAACCACCAGAATATAGACTTTCACAATGAGGCCTATAAAGAAAGTAAAATATGGAGTGTGACAGGATGAACCCATGTCAAGGAAAAAGTTTTATTTGAATCTATCATACTTTACTCCCTCATATTTGAAACAATGGGAACCACCCCACCAAATAGCACCACCATAAATGGTCAGTTAGGAAAATTCATCATCAAATGTGGAGTTTATTTTCAATTCCATTAATTTCATCTATTTAATGGATCTCTTCTCTGATGATGAGTATGGATATGAACCCGAGTTACATACATATAATTAGGGAACTGGAGGAAGAGGTCGTAGGAGACGAGGATATTGTGGAAGGCGTAGCTACGAAAAAATCCAAACCTCCAGCTGCACCCCTGCTTGAAATGTTAATATTGTAGAAAATCATGAAAGAGACCTTCATTGAGTTAAATAGGAATAGGAAAATCCTTCTTCATTGGCTAGAAGACACTCTAACCCCATCACTCAGGAATTTCAATCAAAAGAGGAACAGGTATCAGATCACCCTCGGTGTGTAGGAATACCTTCCCGACCCAACCCACCAAGGATGGGACCACCTCCAACTCTTGTTTTGAGGGATGTTCTATCTACATAAAATAATGAAGCTCATAAAGCACATGTGAAATAGAATTACCATATAGGGAATCATGGGACTTTATACCAAAATTATGACATCCTGAAATAGATATCCTTGATATCATCCAAATTATTGATCCTAGATTCCCTAAGTTTATAAAAAGACCTCAGGGAAGCACACATAGAAGATTTACTAATCCCTCAGAAGTTTGAATCCTAAGTGGTAGTTGTTGAGGTCTATTAGACATAGAATGATTCTGTGGAATTACATTGGTTATATCCTTTATAAATAACAATTAAGAATCCATTATACAAGGGAAAATCAGAACCTTGTATGTGTTTTGAAGGATAAACGGTGTCGATGTCCAGAAATTCCTCATTGACAATGGATTTGGAGTTAACCTCATACCAATGTGAACACTCTGTTGGCTAGGATGTAATGAGGATAACCCAGAACCTTCTGCTATAACACTACAGGGCTATGAAAAAAGTGAGAAGAATCCATTGGCCCAAATCAAGCTCAATACTCAGTTTAGAAACCTCATGGACGAATTATAATTTTTGGTCATTCAGTAGAACACAACCTTCAACGTCTTTCTAAGAAGGCCTTGGTTATATCAGTATGTGGAAATCCCCTCATACAATCAATGAATCAAATACAACATTAATGGAAAAAGAAGGATGTTTCATGCTGATAAGGACCTATTTTAATCCCATAATTCACATTATATCGATGCAGGATTCTATCGGGGGAAAGTGAAACAACCCTTGGTTGATGGTGTTGATTGGTTTGCCACCTCGAATGGTCTGAAAATAATTCTGATCAACACCTTCAAACAGATCAGTGAAGAATAAATGTTACCCATCAATTAGGTTGGGTATATGAGTCCATATTCGGATGTGTGTTCATCATTTTTCATTATTTCAGTCATGACCACTGATTCTAGCAGTGTTGAAAAGTTTTCCAACTCCCTAGACAGTAGTGAAATCTCAGAATAAAATGCCTTCAATCCATCCCTAATTGCTCTATGAAATCCCCACATCACCAACTGAGGATGAAGAAGTTGTATCATCACCAAAATTGGGTGACGACACTCCTTCATCCCTCACACCATCCTCTCCGGAGTTTCAAGGAAATCCCTCGCTATCAACTAGGTCAGAGGATGTCACTTCATCATTTGAATATCAAGATATTGACTCCTCTCCTAACTTTGGAGAACTAATCCCAAGACATGTTTCCCCATCAAAAAATACATAGAAGATATAGAGGAGGAATAATAGGAGGAGTAAGACCTTAGGGACTCCCCTCTATCATTGGATAAGGGTGTCTCTACCACAATTGATGAACTCAGAGAAATAAATCTGGGTACATAAGAAGACCCACAACCCACCTTGATTAGTGTAACCATGTCTTCCAAAGATAAAGAGGTATATACATCCTTCATGAAGTATTATTAGGATTTATTCTCCTATAACTACATATAAATTTCAGGCCTTGATCTTGAGGTGTCCACTCACCACCTAGGCCTTCCATAGGACCACTGGGTCTATAAAAAAGTAGTCATAAGGATGCACCTAACACATTTTGAAAAAATAGAGGCTTAATTTTACCATATCATCAAATCCAACATCATTTGAGAGGTCTAATATCCCATATAGTTGAATAATATAATTGCCTTAAAAAATAAGAATAGGAAAATCAGATTCTTCATTGACTTCAGGTATCTTAACCATCACTACCCAAAGGATGATTTCCTAGTACCAATGACAAAACTAATAATAGATGAAATAGAAATATTTCCGGGTATCTCCTTCATGGATGGGTATTTAGGATATAATAAAATATAAATGGCCCAAGAATATGAAGAATCCACTTCTTTCAATACCCTCAGGGATTATTTTTCAATTAGTTAATGCCCTTTGGATTGAAGAAAACCAACGCTATGTACCAACGTTCTATGCATCGCATATTCAAACCCTTACTCTAGGAATGTTTTCTGAATGTTATATTGATGACCTGGTGATTAAATATCTACAATGCTCTAACCATCTAGAATATCTTGAAACCATCATAAAAAAACTATGATAACACAACCTGAAAATGAACCCCTTGAAATGTGATTTTGTTGTTACCTTGGGGATTTTCTTTTGCTTCATCATACACCATCGTGGAATCGAATTTGACCCCAAGAAGTCAAAGGATAGCCTTGGCGTCTCACCTCCTCCCAAGATCACAGAGTTGAGAGGAATTCAAGGAAAATTAGACTACATTCAGCACTTCATAGCCAACCTTGTTGGAAAATGTTTTCCCTTCAATAGGTTGATTTAAAAGGGGGTTATATATCAGTGGAATGATGATTTTAAGAAAGCATTTGAAAACATCAAGAAATATTTCATAAACCTGCATGTTCTAATGTCTTGTGTTGAAGGAAGAATACTTATTTTGTATGTGACAACCATATATAAATCATTGGGTGCCTTCCTTGTATAAAATAATGACACTGGCACTGAAAATAGTCTCTAATATCTCATTCAAACCATGATTGATTCTGAGACTTGTTTTTCAGATATCGAGAAAAGATGTCTGGAGCTAATATTAATAGTAAAGAGCTAAGGAACTATCAGCGACATCAAGAGGTATGTTTGGTATCTCATAGAAACTCACTTAAATACATTATCATTCATCTGATGTTGACCGAATGTCTGTCATGGTGGGTAGTCATCCTTCAGTAGTTTGACATTCAGTTTGTGCCTCAAAAAGTGGTCAAAGGCCAGGCATTAGCAAATTTTATGGTAGGGAAACCCTCTGTAGAAATGAATTCAAAAATGAACTACCTGGTGAAGAGGTTTTATCTATTCATGAGGACCCCCTTGTATGGAAAATTCATTTTGATGGTGCATTTAGAATCCTGACAAGAAAGAGGATGGGAGACCCCAAGCTCAACAAAGTAGGGCTGAGAATCGTGCTCATATCTCTAGTAAAGAAAATCCTTCTTTACTTCTTCTTACTATTAGAGGGGTGCATAAATGATGAATCATAATATAAAACCATCATTGTAGGACTAGAGCTACAAAATCAAGTGAAATTGAGTCACTTAAAGATAAAGGGTGATTCTGAATTGGTCATCAAGAAAGTTAATAGCGATTACACTATCAAAAAGGAAGAGTTAATCCCCCTGCTAAGACATATACAAGGACCAATGGTAGAATTATATTTAGAAACGACATTGAATCACATCCCATGGTCAAAAAATTCCTAGGAAGATATCCTATAAAATACAATCATAACTCTAGTATATTCATACCAGGCTAAAATAGTCATTAGCATTGCGCACCGCCAGATGGTCTCACCATTCGTTCATTCCAACATAGAATAAATCGATGATATTTTCCCCATACTTGAGCCATACGGTCCTACCACAAGTTGGATGAAACCCATTTTTTACTACCTTAAAAAGGGATAGTTCCCACAAGATAAATTTGGGAGAGAGAAAATCTGATGATGAGAAATTAACTTTGTTCTGTATAATATAAGGAATCACCAAAAGGTCCACTATAAATAAAGCCTTGTTGCGGTCCTTTTTAGGTGCATTGAAGGAGAAGAGACAACTGATTCCATGAAGTAAGTACACAATATAACCTATGGAAATCACCATTCATGACTCAACATTTCCCACAAAATCTGAAGGCATGGGTATTGTTGGCCCACTTTAACACAGGACTTCACTAAATTAACCAAAAAGTGTCATTCATGTTATGTTCACGCCAAATACATTCACCAACCCCCAAAATTATTTCACACAGCCAATTACTCCTTTCCATTTTATATATGGGGAATGAATATCATAGGGCCATATCTTCCCATAACATCCAATAAGTTTAAGTACATTCTTACTGCAACTAACTTCTTCTCCAAGTGGGCCAAAACTTTACCCCTCAAAGAAGTCTGGACAAGGAACATTTTCAACTTCTTGAAAGCTAACATCATCACCATATTTTCTGTCCCTCATACAATACTTATGAAAAAAGGAACCAATTTCTATTCTAATAAATTAGAGAATCTATATTAGGAGTATGAAATCAAGTCCAACCATCTATCCCGCTACCTTGGAGTGACTAAAAGATAGATAGAGGCCTTTAATAAGACCCTATAAAATATACTCTATATGATTATAGATAAGGATAAAATGTCTTAGATGGAAAAGATCTTATATACCATGTGGTCTTACTAGACCATGACCCAAACTTCCACATGGGTGACCCCATACTCATTAGTATATAAAACAGAGGCAGTCCTACCCATCGAGGTTTAATTTCCTTCACTCTGTATTGTCATCTATTATCAATTATCCATGGATGACCAATCCCAAAAATGTTTGGATGAATTGGAGTGATTGGATGAGAAAAGATTACATATCTTGTATCATTTGGAAGTCCACCAAAACCAAATCACTTGAGAATTTAACAAAAAGGTTCTCCTATGATCTTTCCTTGAAGGAGATATAGTGTTGGTCCATAGGAATCCAATGATAGTCGGAGGGAAACCATCAAAGATAGAACCAAAATGGGAGCGACCTAACATCATACATAAGTTCTACTATAATGGATATTATTCCATAATTTCAATGGATGGACAGCTTAATACGACCCCCACCAATGCAAGGTTTATGAAAAATTATTTCGTGTAATCACATGATAAATTGTCCGGATCACATGATGATAAAATGCATGATAAATCATCCTAGTTGCATGATTTTAAACAGCATAACATATATTGTCCTTATCATGTGACATTAAACTATGTATCTGAGTCTAAGCATCAGGAATTTAAATTGTTTTTAAGATGATTGGGAAAGTGTGTTGTGTCACTAGGACACCTAGTCCCTCACTAACATTAGGTTTTTCAATTTGTTGTTCCACAAATTCCCATTTTGGGAAGTATCCTTCCCTAGGTCTAAACTCCATGACCTTACATTGGAAACTCAAGTACAAGCATCATGACTTAAAATTGCATCTGAGCATCCTCAGGAATGTGTATGTGGTGTGTGGTACCTCTTGGTCCTTGTTCATACTGAGTTTTTTATGACACCATGTCACACATATCCCTTTTGGATTTCTTAACACTTTAGTATAAACTATATGAATATAAACTAGGGGTTTTCATCTTAATCATATGAAAATAAACTACATAGTACAAGGTTTCAGCTATAAGACATTAAGTTGTGTAGTCGGTCTTTATCACATGACGTTAAAAAGCATGAAACCATTTTTCATGTCATAGGGAAGTAAAATTCATGACATCAAAGTCCTCACTGCATGATGTTAAACTACATTATAATCATCATTTTAACTAATGTATCTCCACACACGAGCTAGATCTGTGCGGGATAATGATGAAATTCCCCAATTTCCATGTGAGCATCAGATCCATGTAAGGAGTATCTTTTTCAAGAACTATGTGTGTCTTTATTCCTATCATCGCATGATACGTAGTAACATTCAAACCCTATGTCATGGGCCCAGCCATGAAAAATAGAAAAATTACCCCCACTGCATAGGTGTCAGAGATTCATTGAGAATTCCCATTCAAAACTATGTGTGGATTGATTCCTATCATCACAGGATATGTAGTGATGCCTAGACCTCTCATGTTAGGCCTAGCTGCAAATCTCCTTCCATTAATAAGATGACTTTCTTACCATACTATGGCCTAAATGCCTCTTTTCACTTGGGGATTATGTTTCTCTCTAGTTCATGGAATTATACTTCTACAATCTTCTTGATTTAATGGCATTAAACTTCATGGTACACCATCCATGTTTCAAGAAAATAAACCTCACGACACCAATTTCCTCGTTGTATGATGTTAAATTACACAACACCATAATATTGTCACCTAATAAGATTTCCCCTGGCATCGATCATCTACCATTCCATATTCAATAACTACATGTTGTTGGATTTTTTCCTACATAAGATACATAGAGACACATGGATTCTACATTTTGTTCCAGCCACCCAAAGAGTTAAAAATGTAACCTCCCTACATATGGGTCAGAACTATGCAGGGATATTTTCATAAAGAACTTTGTGTGGCTTGATTCTCATTTTATGGGATATGTAGTGACACCCAGGCCTCATGCCCTAGGCCCCACTACAAAATACTAGAAATGTACCCTCCCCCTGTATTCAAACTAAATTAGTACCGAGTACTCCAAAGTAGGTCCTATTAAAAGGTCCATTTCAAGAGAAATTCCCCCTCCCTATACATGAGTCAGATTTTTGTAGGGTAGCGTGTCGAGAACTACATGTGGCTTGATTCTTTCCCATAGAGGATACATAGTTCCTCCCAGATCTCTGGTTCTGATTCCACCTACAATATTTCCCCTCTTTCACATTTGGTCACCCTTGTCCTCACTGCATGACTTTAAATTTCACGGGGTCCTAGAACTATGTGCAGCTTAATTACTTCCCACACAAGATATGTAGTGATGGCCAGATCTCCGATCATGGGTCTAGTTTCAACAATCAATAAATCAATGGAAAAAATTCCCCCTATGAATACAGATCATACCTATGTAGAGATTTCCTATCCAAAACTATGTGTGTCTTGATTCTTGGCATCATAGGATACATAGTGATGCCTGTATCTATAATCCTAGGTCTAACCACAATTAAGGATAAAAAAATCACTTCTCTCTATGTGTAATTTATATCTGCACATGGAGTTTTCTGAGAACTACTTGTGGATTGATTCTCATTTTGACAATATACACCACAAATGCTAAATTCTTTATCCTGGTCTAGTCACCACAAATTCAAAATGCATATATCCTTCATTTTATCGCCTATGTGTGGAAGAATAAACCTTTTTCACCCCTTGTTTCTCACACTAATCATAGATCATGTGGGCTTAGGAGCTTCTTCTAGGGACTCCCCACATGATAAATGCATATCAACCCACATTATGGTTTCCATGGTCCAGGTAGCAAGACCATAAAAGGAACACTAATTATCCTTAACTCATGATGTTAAACTATAAGAAAAATACCCATTACCGCAAGATGCAAAATTTCATTGATCCACAAAATCCATATTCATTCATGTTAGTTGACCAATGTCTTTACCAAAATACATTAAACTACACAACTAAAGTTTTTTTTCATGACATTAAACCGCATGGTACCTCAAAAACTACCTGTGTCTTTATTCTCATTCCATGATATATGTAGTGATGCGTGGGTCATATATCCTAGTACTAGTTAGGGGTAAAAGAAAAAGAAAAATAATTTCCCCACCTTCTATATACAAACAAATATCTATGTAGGAGATCTCAATTTTATGTTCCTCATTTAGGGATATTTCAAGGAAAAAGAAATGAAACCCCCTACGTATGACTCATATCTATATATGGTATTTTACACTCCATGGACAATAATAGTCTGAATGTTTCTCACATACCTAGACACATCCCTTACATTTATCATAGTATGTGCCCTGGGAAATTTTGGATCATCCAAATCTTCCTATGTCCACCGAAAATGGAGGGTCAATGTCTTATGGATACCTTTTCTTGACTATGCACAATATTCCCCAGTTCGATCTGTATAATTTTCCCACAAAAAATTCCTATTATCAAAAGGAAAAATTCATACCTAGGAGGGTCTTTTCCTATCTCTATGTGCCCCCAAAAAAATTATTCCCTAGATCATTTCTCCTGATCTGAGAACCCCTAGAATCATGGTTTACATTTTTTCCCCTCTCATGTCAAAGGCATTTCAGAACATCCTGACTTGATGTTCCTTATATTTCTCATCATTTACATGACATATAGCCCTAGCCGTATGAATTAAAATTGTAATACCTCCTTCCTTCCTAGATGCATGATGTTAAATTTCATGGATAATGTCCTAGTTTCAAGACACTAAATTGTTTGAATCCTAATAACTATGTATGGATTAATTCTCTGATCAATAGGATACATAGTGACATCTGGGTCTTCAATAATGGGTCTAGACATGAGATAAAAATCACTCAATTTTTCTTATGTATGGGCCAAACCTATACATGATATTTCTAACACTAAAACTGCATGATGTTTAAAAATATGTGTAGCTTGATTTCTTCCTTCGCAAGATACATAGTGACACTCAAATATTCAATCTTGGGTCTATCGGAAACAAATGTCAAAAATTTCATCTCCCTATGAACATTTTAGACATGCATGATGAGCCCTATAAGAATTATGTATGGCCTAATTATCACTTTTAAGAGATACAAAGTGATGCTCGTATCCTCAAAATTGGGTCCAATCATGAGGTAAAAATCCTCCCCTTTTTCATGCGTATAGGCCAGACCTGCACAAGAACTCGCTGGCATAAGAGCTAAATATGTCATGATTCCTATCGATTCAAGGTACGTAATGATGCTCAGATCTCCAATCTGGGGTCCAACCACAACAAAGAAAAAAATTTCTCTTCCTTGTGCACGAGTCACACCTACAAAGGGAACCTTATCATACCTGTGAAAGGGAAATATTTCTACCCATTCTTGGGAAATTTCGACCTAAAATTCTCCTTTCATGTTCAAAAACTCTCTTTTCACAAACCAAACTCTGTGTCTGGAAAGGTAGGAATCCCTATAAACCTCCCCAAGCATTAGAAATATAGGGTTAGTGTAAATACCCAAGATTTACGTACATGGACATTACATTCCTTTTTCAGAATACTTAATAAATTACATAAATATACATCCAAATACCGTATTAATTTATTTTCTTTGGAAACATGGAACATAATATTCTAACTTGGTGAAATATCTTCAACGTCTCCCATAATATATTCCTCTTTTTTTTCCTACCTAAAACCTTTCTTTATATCATGGGGAAAATAAAAACATAAAAATGGTGAGCTTAAATGATCATTAAGGGTGAACATCGAAAATATAAAACAAATTATAAACATAATAATGTAAAAACATTAACATAAAGTTTAAATATCAAACTATCAAGTGATGAAATAAATCTTGGTAGTACGTAAGGCACAGATCATAAAAGAACATTAACCATGATAAAATAGCACTGGCATAAATCATTGAATTGCAACAAAAAAATAAGCACATAATATGATTTCTATAGTAGCCAATTCATTGATTCCAAGACCATCATAGTGGATAAAGTCCACCACTAAATCAGATTTACTTTTCATTTCAACCATGTATTACTGAACTGGATCTACTTGTCATTCGAGCCCTGTATTACAGAACCATATGTACTTATCATTCCAGTCATGTATATATCATGAGATATAAATCCTTACCCAATGCAGTTCAGGGAGATATAGGTCCCGCCCATCTCATAGTGAAATCATTCTTACATGTTTCATAAAAACATAAATCATTCATCATACCATAACCCAAGAAATAAAATGGGTTTCTTAAACACCATTCCATCATAACATAATCCATATAAAATAAATAGATTTCATAAAAATAATTCCATCATAAACAAAATTAAATCAAATTAATAATAGGGATATATATATAACCTTATTTCATCTTAGATGTATTATAATTTTGATAAAACACTTTAACTTAGTTCTTGATGAAAATAACATTTCTTCCTTAAAAATGTTTTTTTTCCTTAAAATTCTGCACAATTTTAAAAGAAAAGAATTTATTTTGAAACTAAAATTGAAATCATGTATAATAAGCTCATGTAAATAAGGAATTATGAAGAATAAAAAATCCATTCATGCCATATACGTTAAAAGAACATTCTCCTCATACTTTTGTCGGAGAATTTAAAAAGTAACTCTTATGGTAAATGAAAGAAAGATTCCTTTCAAACCATGTAGTAAAAGTAAAAATGGGTGAAAATAAATTAAATAATATATAGAATAATATTAATCATTTTATGAAAAAAAATCAAAACATGGATATTGATGATAAATATACCCCCAGTAAATACTTACATATAAACAATCTCAGATAAAAATGTGATTGAAAAATTATCCCTTACCTTAGATCTGATTTCTTCTGTGTGTGTATGAAAATCTTATATAGTGGGTTTAAACATATTATTAACCTGTAAAATAAACAAAATAATATTTATAATATCATATATGATTCACTTATGACTTTATATTACCCATTCATCTATCAATTCCATGTTAAAGCAACGTTTTGGGTAACAATTTTATTATTTATAATACGTGTATTCACTTGTTATTCTTTATATTATTACATAGATAGTAATTTAATTATTTAAATAATTTAAAAAATGATTTATATATCATATATATTTAGTATATAAATATATATAATAGATATATTGAAGAAATGGAATGCACTGTTCATGGAGACGATAGGTCGTACGTACACATGAACAATGTTTCTATTTCTTTTTTGAATTGAATGGAAGAAAGTAAATGAAATTTATATATATACATAAATATAGTAGACTAATTATGTCATATATTCCATGATTATTTATTATATATACTTTATAATCATTCTTTAATGGTTAACGTGGAGAATGAATCTCATTGCGTAGTGGAGACGGTAGGACGTATGTACGCATGAGTAATGATATCATTCACTTAATGGTCAAATAGTATAGAATTGGATGGTATATGAATTTTAAAGAATAATTATTATGTTATATTAATTGTTTAAATCCATTATACCTATCAATATAACCATAAAAATTAAGTATTGTTGAATAACAATTACACCACGACATGGAGATGGTAAGCCTTGCGTATACACGCATGATGATATTGTTATTCGTAAGATGGATAAAAGGAGGAATAAGGTTGTCACATTATTATAATAAAATATAAGCATGTATATGATACTATATTTATTAATTTAGCATGATAACAACATAATTAGAGGAATTATAAGAAGAAATGAATTTTGAAAGAGGTGATAAAACAATTACCTCTTTTTCAAGTATCTCCTTTTGATTTGCACAAAAGGTCTCTTTATGATGGATTTATGCCCAAAGTGTAGACTATAGGATTAAGTGATGGTAGTTGGGAGACTAAATGATTAGGTTTTGGGCAATAGAAATGTATTTAAATGTGTGATTATAAGTGAAGAATAAGTGCCCTTTTATAAGAGAGGGGAAGGGCACATTTAGAAATACCCAAACTATTAAATTAATATAAATGAATTTTTAAATTAAAATGCCTCTAAAGTGTATTATTTCGAAGATAATATGAGGTTGGGTCAAAATAATATCAACCAATAAAATTTAAACATGTTTTAATTTTATTTTAAACCTTATCATTTGGATTTTTCCTTATTTAACATATTTAATTTTAATTGTGATAATAATATTCTAAATATTAAATAGTCATAAATATTTACTTATGTGTTGTAAATTATCCATAAATAGATAATTTATAAAATTTTAGACAATATAATTTGCACGTTTTAATTTTTAAATATTTTTTTGATTTTTAAATAATTTAATAATATGTTATATTTAGAAAATATCAAGTGTTAATTTTAACAGTATTCATTTATTTGACTTTAAATAAAATCCAAAAGGAAGATAAATTCGATCCAAAATATTTAATACATTAATAAAATGTCATAGTCACCTATAAAATTCCTGGAGAACATTAATTAGTTCATATTATATTTATTTTAATATTTTTAAAACTATTTACTTGATATTTCTATCAATAAAATAATTTCTACATCACTATTGTGTCATCATTAATGGTAATTAGTTAATCTCTAAAAATTATAAATAAATTAAAATAATGTAGATAATTTTATTATATTTCTGGAGACTATTTATTTTTGATGTTTTATCATGTTTATCATGATATTAAAATTATTATACTTATAAGAGATAAGAGAGTGACATGTTGTCACTTTCTTTTGTTTTTATTATAATTACATCAATTTCATAGAAAAAAGTCAATTAAATGAATCAATTCTAACCCTTAGGTGATATTGGTCGACGTTAATTCATCCAATAGGATTTTGGCAGGTGTTAGGGTAACTTTATTATCTTTATCATATTGTTTGTTACCCTAATTTACCTGATTAACCTTTAACGGTGGTAACTAAAAATTAGCATAGTTACTATTCATAATATGAAAGTACACTATTAACATAATTTGGACCCAATTATTCCAAATATGGAATCAATTTTTCAAAATTCAAAACCTAGAATTTTAAGTAATTAATTTAACATTAATTTTCATTGTCAAAACCAAAAACGGGTTTTTAAGAAGTAAAAACTATCAAAAGATTGACTTGTGTTTGTATCCAATTTAAATGTGAAATTAATTAAAATTACTATAATTGGATTAAATGATAAAAAATCCAAGTAATATTTAAAAAAAATAAAAATTTAATCTAACTATATAAATAAATTAGATGAAAAGTCAGTTTTGAATTAAAATGTAGTATTTTTAACTATTCATTAAAATATGAATTTTTATCAAAAAAATACCAAAAATTAAAACAAGGTAAATTTTGATGTCCCTATTACAAATAAGTCATTTATTTTTTCAAATAGAATATATAAAAGTGTAATAAACTAGATTTAGAATTTGTGTGCCATTAAAAGGTGGAAAAACTGTATTTTTTGAAAAATACTTCTTTTATCCAAAAAAATGAATTTGTTCTTATTTCATGTTCTAGAAAATAAATAAGATGAATGTTAATGTTATATAAATTCAAAATTTTGTTAATAATATTAATAACATCTAGTTTATATCCCATTAAATAATAATATTTTAATAATATATTGTTGTTTAGTGAAACTCAGTATTGCGTACAATGCAAGCTATCGAGGAAGGTCGCTCTTGCATGTAATAAAATACATGTCAGTGTTTAATTTAGTGAAAGATTCCTTTGGTATTCTGTATAACATAATATAAACATATTTATTTTATACATTGAAAAAAATCTATACTTAGTGTTGGGTGAAATAAATTTTATCAAAAGAACTTAAAATTGTGTGTAACACAAGCCAAGTATAGTGTTGCGTATACTGCAAGCTAATACAATGTTGCATATTGTGCAAGATAATCTTAGTGTAGCATAAAACAAAATACATCAGAGAAATTAAAAATAATCTATCTTATAAAATATCAGGGTGTTACATTATACCCCCCTTAAAATGAATTTTTCCCTCGAAATTTGTTGGGGTTATAAAAGTTTTACTACTTGAAAGTTTCTTTCATAGAAATCCACATCGTAAAATGAAATACTAAAACATAATTTTAAAATAGAAATTTAGAAACATAATGGTTTCCCAAAGTAACTCATCACTAGGTTTCCACATATTAGAACATAGGTGGGAAGTGAAAACATGGATATGGTAGAAAAATATAACCATCATGTTCTGATGGACAGTGATATAGAACAAGGTTAGGAAAAATTAATTATCAGAAAGCCATAAATATGTGATGATTTAAGGGACCATATGATTCATAAGATAAAAAGTTACTAGGATAACATTTTTGGTTTTCAAGATCATTTCCATAAATTTGATGAATTTTTCAATATAATAAATACTTACTTGATTTTGGTACAATCACACTATTGTTCGTGCCTTGAAAATTTTCCACTTCATCTCTTATTTAAAGAAATGAAGTTAAATTTTTCATTCTTGGAATGTTATAATATCATGTGATAGAATGATCGGTCATTACATATGTCTCAAAAAAAGGTTAGAATATGTAAACAAATATTCATAAGTCCACCTATAGTGAGATAATACATTAATCTAACAAAATTCAACAGAAATATAACTTATACTATCCATAAATGGATAAAATTACAATCCTTCAAAAAACTAAAAATATAAAACTTTAGAAAGATGTGAACTAAATTGACTTACAATTTATCTCCCATATCTAATAAGGTAGTTCTTTGTTGTCACATTCCAAACATGTGAATATATTAATCATGTATTCCATTAAAACATGGGAATAACCTAAATTATCAGATATCCATTTTGAAAACATGCATGTTTACTTATCCAAAAACTTATTTGATATATTTCTTACATCCCAAAAAGTTGTATACTTCATCCATGATATCTTAATCCTATTTTAAATAACACCATAATTATATTTCAAGAAATTGGAATCATCTAATTTACTTCTTCAAATCCAACATATCTTTAGCCAAGAATCTTATCTTAACATAAGGGACATATAAAGGGCTATCTTCACCTTAATCATGTGTTATAAAAGTATATCACATTACCCTTAAATCAATTTTCTATCTCCTTATAACTATTCAAAATATCCTTTCCAATCCTTAATTAAAAACCTATACTAAAAACACTTATATATTTCATGATTCATATAA
Organism: Viscum album; assembly: GCA_963277665.1. Lineage (NCBI taxonomy): Eukaryota > Viridiplantae > Streptophyta > Magnoliopsida > Santalales > Viscaceae > Viscum > Viscum album. Next base: position 1,991,835,256 of record OY728141.1, read on the forward strand.
TATAATCTTTTAATTTTGAAACATATACACCTCAATCATCCAACTTTATTCTTAAACCATTACTCAGGATCCATCATCATAGTATTTCCTAAAATATGAATCTTGTCTTAAGGTTTCTCAACCTCAATATTCTTTGGTTTAAGGTAAACAATACTGGAAGAATACCTTTCACATGCAGTTTATAATATCTTTATCCTCAGCAGTATGACGAATACTCATACCATCATTACGACGCTCTTCATGATATTTACACTTAGGAAATTGACCTTCAAAATTCGCATAATTTCCACATCTGAAAAATTCAATGGTTAACCATGTTCTATATAGTTCTGGCTATTAACTAAGTCAAAAAAAAGTGTGAGAAATACATATCAGATATTAAAAACACATAAGTAAGGTAAATTACATATAATATTTCAATATATGATATATTTGGTTTAAAACCATGTTAGTTTTGATTATCACAAAAACCCTAGGATTGTAACATATACTTGACTTATCCTTTGTAAATCCCTATACATACCTTATAAATATCTCTAGGTATCTCACTAAAGTTTTCATACCCTAGTTTCCCAAGGTTGACTAAACCTTCAATATGATACAAACTATAAAGACCAAAGCTTGACGTACATGGAAATTAAATTTATTTTGCATAATACTTAATACATTAAACAAATATATTCCCAAAGACCATATTATTTTGGTGTCTTTGGAAACATGGAGCATAATCTTCTAACTTGGTGAAAGATCTTAAACATCTCTCATAAGTATCTTTCTCTTTTTTCTTTCCTACCGAAAACCTTTATTTATATCATGGTGCAAAGGAAACATAAAAAGTGTTAGATTAAATTCTCATTAAGGGTAAACATTGAGAACATAAAACAAACCATAAACATAAGAAGGTAAAAACATAAACATAAAGTTTAAATATTAAAATCTTTAGTCATGAAATAAATCTTGGTAGTACGTAAGACACAGATCATAAAGAAACTTTAACCATGATAAAATAGCATTGGAATAAAATATTTAATTATGGAAAATAAATAAGCACATAATATGATTTCCATAGTAACCAAGGCATTTCTACCAAGACCATCATAGTGGAAAAATTCCACTACTGAACCGAGTTTACTTTCCATTCCAACCATGTATTACTGAACCAAATTTACTTGTTGTTCGAGCCATGTATTACTGAACAAGATTTACTTGTCATTCTAGTTATGTATATCTCATGAGATATAAACATTTACACAATTCATTGGAAGGAGATATAGGTCCCACCCATCTCATAGTGAAATCATTCTTACATGTTCCCCCAAAACATAAATCATTCATCATAGCATAACCCAAGAAATAAAATGGGTTTCTTAAACATCATTCCATCATAACATAATCCATATAAAATAAATGGATTTTATGAGAATAATTCCATCATAAAAAATCAAATAAAAGTAATAATATGGATAGAAACATAACCCTATTTCATCTTAGATGGAATATAATTTTTATAAAACACATGAACTTAATTCTTGAGGAAAATATTATTTCTTCTTCAAAAACATTTTCTTTTCTCAAAATGCCACACAATTTTAAAAGAGAAGAATTTAGGTGAAAATAAACTTGAAATATGGTAGAGGAAACTTCTTGTAAATAAGTGATTATGAAGACGTAAAAATACATTCATGTCTTATAAGTTAAAAAAGAACATTCTCCTTGTACATTTCTCAGAGAAGTGAAAAAGTAACTCATATGGTAAATGAAAGAAAGATTCATTCCAAACCATGTATTAAAAGATAAAAATGGGTAAAAATGACTTTAAACATATATAAAATAATATTAAAAATTTTATGAAAACATTTTTCAAAAACATGGACATGGATGATAAATATACCCCCTGTAAATACTTATGTATAAAAACTCTTGAATAAAAATGAGATTGAAAAATTTTCCCTTAACTTAGGTCTGATTTCTTCTAAATGTTTCTTAAACTCCTGTATAGTGGATTTAAACCTATTATTAACTTGTAAAAGAACCATAATAATATTTATGATATCATATATGATTCACTTATGATTTTATATTCCCTGTTTATTTATCAATTCCATGTTAAAGCAACATTTTGTGTAATAGTCATTTTATTTATTATACGTGCCTTCACTTTTTATTCTTGATATTATTACTTAGATAGTGATTTAATTAATTTGATAATGTAAAACATGATTTATATATCATATATATTCAGAATATAAATATATATAATAGATAGATTTATGAAATGGAATATACCGTTCATGGAGATGGTAGGTCATACGTACGCATGAACGTTGTTTCCGTTTCCTTATTGAATTGAATGAAATCAAGTAAATGAGATTTATAAATATAAATAAATATAGTAGAATTATTAGTTCATATATTTCATGATTATTTATTATATATACTTTATAATCATTCTTGAACGGTTAATGTGGAGAATGAATCTCATTGTGTCGTGGAGACGGTAGGTCGTACGTATGCATGAGTGACGATATAATTCACTTTATGGTTAAATAGTATGTAATTTTATGGTATATGAATTTTAATGAATAATTATTAAGTTATATTCATTATTTAAATCCATTATAATCATCAATATACCCATCCAAATTAAGTATTTTTGAATAACAATTACACCACGTTGTGGAGTTGATAAGTCGTATGTACGCATGCATGGGGATATTTTTATTCATAGGATGGATAAAATGAGATATATGGTTTTATCATAATTATAATAACATCTCATATTTTATAATATACTATATTTATTAATTTATTATGATAAAAATATAATAAGATTAAGTATAAGAAGACAATAATTTTGAATGAGGTGATAAAACAATTACCACTTTTTCGAGTATCTCCTTTTGATTTTTACCAAAGGTCTCCCTACGTTGGATTTATACCCAAAGTGTGACCAATAAGATTAATTAAGGGTAGTTGAGAGAGTAAATTGGTAGGTTTTGGCTGAGAAAAATGGATTTAAAGGTGTTATTAGAAGAGAAGGAGAGGTTCCCTTTTATAAGAGAGGGGAGGGGCTTCTTTAAAAATACCAAAACTATTAAATTAATATAAATTATTTTTAAATTAAAATTCCTAAAAAGTTGATTATTTTGAAGATAAGATGATTTTGGGTCGAAATAATCTCAATTAATAACATTTATACATGTTTTAATTTTATTTTAAACCTCATCATTTTGATTTATCCTTATTTAATCTATTTAATTTAAATTATGGTAATAATATTCTAAATATTAAATGGTTATAAATATTAAATTATGTCTTTTTAATTATCCATAGTTGGATAATTTATGAAATATTTAGACCATATAATTTTCACTTTGTAATTTTTAAATATTTTTGTGTTTTTTAAATAATTTAATAATATGTTATTTTTATAAAATATCAATAGTGTCAATTTTAACACTATTCATTTATATGACTTTAAATAAAATCTAAACAGACAATAAATTAGAAAAAAAAATATTTAATACACTCATAAAATGTCATATTCACCTATAAAATTCTTCGATAACATTAATTAGTTCATATTATAATTCTTTTAATATTTTTAAAACCATTTATTTGATATTTCTATCAATAAAATAATTTCTACATCACTATTTTGTCATCATTAATGGTAATTATTTAATATCTAAAAATTATAAATAAATTTACATGATTTATATAATTTTATTCTATTTTTGGATACTATTTATTTTCTAAGTTTTATCATGTTTATCACTATATTAAAATTATTATACTTATAAGAGATAAGAGAGTGACATGTTGTCACATTCTTTTGTTTTATTTATAATTACATCACTTTTAGGGAAAAAATTCCATTAAATTAATCAATTCCTACCCTTAGGTGATATTGGTAGGCTTTAATTCATAAAATAGGATTTTAGTAGATGTTAGGCTAACTTTATTATCTTTATCATATTGTTTGTTACCCTAATTTACCTGATTGACCTTTAACGGTGGTAACTAAAAATTACTTTAGTTACTATTCATAATATAAAAGTAAACTATTAACCTAATTTTAACCCAATTATTCCAAATATGGAATCAACTTTTCAAAAATTTAAAACATATAAGTTGAAGTAATTAATTTAAAATTAATTCTCGTTGTCAAAACCTGAAGGCGGGTTTTTAAGAAGTAAAAACTATCAAAAGATTGACTTGTGTTAATGTCCAATTTAAATGTGAAATTAATTCCAATGAGCATAATTGGATTAAATTATAAAAATGAAATCCTATTAAACTTTAAAAACAATTAAAAATATAATATAACTATATAAATAAATTAGATGAAATGGCAATTTTGAATTAAAATGCAGTATTTTTCATTATTCCTTAAAATATGAATTTTTATACGAAAAATACCAAAAAATAAACCAAGGTAAATTTTTATGTCCCACTTAAAAATAATAGGTTTATTTTATCAAATATAATATATATAAGTTTTAAAAACTAGATTTAAAATTGGTCGGCCATCAAAATGGAGCAAAACTGCATTTTTTGAAAAATACTTCTTTTATCTGAAAAATTGAATTTTTTTTATATCATGTTATTGAAAACACATAAGATGAATTTTAATGTTATATAAAATTCAAAATTTTGTTAATACTATTCATAATCGCTAGTTTATATCCCATTAAATAAAAATATTTTAATAATATATCATTGTTTAGTGAAACTTGGTATTGCGTACAACGCAAGCTATCGAGGAAGGTCACTCTTGTGTTTAATGAAAGCCAAGTCAGTGTTGAGTTTAGTGAAAGATTACTTTGGTGTTCTGTATAACATAATCTAAACATAGTTCTTTTATATATTGAACAAAATCTATACTTGGTGTTGCGTGAAATGAATTCTATCAAAAGAACTTGAAATTGTGTGTAACACAAGCCAAATATACTGTTGCGTATACTAAAAGATAATATGGTGTTGCGTATAGCGCAAGATAATCTTGGTGTAGTGTACAACACAAGATATAAAATAAATTAAAAATAATCTATCTCATAAAATCTTGGGGTGTTACAGTCAGTGTCCTGGGGACACCTTTTTTGACTATGAAATATATGACCCGGTTTTCTTTGCAAAATTTTTCCACAAAAAAGATATATCAACAAAAGTAAAATTCATCCCCAGTAGAGGATTTTCCTATCTCTATACTCCCCAATGATTTTTATTTCTCATGTCACTCCTCATATTAAGAAACCCCCATATTATAGCTTATATACTTTCCCCTTCACGCCTAAGGATTATGGAATATTCTTGGATTGATTACCATGAAATGTTCAAATTTTTTATCCCTTGGTCAAAGATAAGTGGCCTTAAAATGTAACCCTTTAATGACTTTGTCGTAATATGATAAACTACATGGTGCATGTCCTAGTTTCATGAAATTAAACTTCACTATGCTTGATCCATACTTTACATAGGCCAAATTATTTTAGAAGTGGTTTCTCATTCATGTCTAGGGTCGATACATATGCCCATGTCATTTTCAGAAATCATTACCTTAACAATCCATCCTTCATGGTCTTAAGAAATATGAATTTTTAAAAATTACCTGGCCATCAAAATTAGTGGTCCAGTGTTCTGAGGACACCTTTGTTTTGCTATTAATAATATGCCCTATTTATCTATGCATAAGTCACCCATGAAAATGTCTATATACCAAAAGAAAATTCAAACCCAAGAGAGGATTTTCCTACCTCTATGCACCCTAAAATCATCATGTTGGAAACCATTTGTATGGTTACACCTCACATAATTTCCCCATATCATGTCTCAAATTCACAAATCATTCAACTAAGGTTAAAAAATCTATTATTCATGTCTAAAAAATATTAGGAAAATCTTGGTCAATAATACTTATTCGGGACCTTGCCCCCTAATTCATGGTCAATTATATTCAACCTAAAACGTCAGTTTTATTAGTTAGATTTTCAAGACTCTAAAATTCCCACACAAAGAGGCACATAACTCTCTAGGTTGAAAAACCGCAAAGGTCACCCTAGGTAAAAGTCATTTACCAGCTTGATATACCTATGATTTAAATGTTTTAAAAAAAATAGATCCATCAAAAAAACCACAAAACTTGTTAGGTTGAAAACCAAAAAATGGAAACCTAATAAAAATTCAAGATATGCCTACTAAGTCCACACCATAGTGAAATTAGGAAACAATTAGGGAAATAACAAAAAATACACATTTTTTTAGAGGTTTTCATGTAACCCTAACAATAGTCAAAACTATACTCACTACGTCCCTTAGCTCAAGAAAAAATTAGTGCATTACAATAAAATGTAAATTTGGTTTTTCTAGATTTTTATTTAAATTGATTTATTTTGACAAAAAATTCATGTCATTTGAGGAGATATATTTCAAATCATATTTAAATTTTTAATTTAGGGATATTATAGTAAAATATAAAGGATAAACATTAGACAAAAAACAAGTTTTCCTTTTAAATTGGAAAGGAGGAACATCCACAACGTATAGACTCTCTATGTGAATCAAAATTCGGGTTACAGTGATAGATCAACAGATTCAAAAAGTTAAAGAAGTGCCTACTATGAATCCTCTATGACCCGAAGGAGCTCTGAAAAGGTTGTGTTCTCAAAATCTACACTAGCCCGTAGTGCCTCTTCCTTCTCAGCTGCATCTAATCTTGCCTTTTCCTCCTCCTCCATGAGTTATTTCCCTTCATCGATAGCTACCTCAGTGCGAGTCAATTGTTTTTTAAGCTACTCCAGTTCCTGGTTAAGTCACTCCACCTCTTGATGAAGTTGCTCTGTTGAGGTCCTCCACTCTACAATTTGGTCTTATTACCTCATGTCTATCCCAACATAATCAACAGCTTTATTAATAAGGATCTTCCAAGCTATGTTAATGTAGTACATAGACTCTATATCAGAAAATCAAGAGTGGAGCAAGATTTTTCTATCCCACACAGTAATCACCTGCTTCATGATGTCATGGATGGCATGATAGTTAAACCCCCTATACCTTAGAAATGAAAACATGTGGCATAATTTGGGTGATTTTGTTGGAATTTTCACAAGGGGATCTAGTAAATCAGATTCCAGACATCCTTCCATATTTTCTGACGGGTGGTGTGAAAGTCAGCCAAAGCCTTTTGGTCGGCCTCATAATAATTATTGGATGGAAGGATATATTCAGGAATAAGTGGCACCAGAGAAGGTCTTGATTTAACAACCTTGACATGACTTGATCCTATAGCATCTTCTTCCTTTTCACTATCAATAGGTGGAAAGATCTAAGCATCGACTAAAACTATAGAAACTTGTGGTTATAATTATAGAATCAAAATATTGAAACAGTTAACACCTAAACCCCCCCAAAAAAGAGAACATTTGGAAGGTGTAGAACTCACCTCCATTTGTCAAAACATTAACATCCCTGACCACCATTGTTTCATCATCACCCGACAGGACAGATTTGGCATCCTCAACTTGAAAGTTGACTTCAAGACTTCCAAGAGACACCTGTGGTGCACACTTATGCTTAATTGGGTCAATGCCCTCCATAAGGTCGCTCACTGATACTATACTCACATGAATAATCATCACATAACTAGGGATGACAGGTGATTTTTATTATCCTTGAGCCTAAATCACTCCCTATTATGTGTTTTTACCCATAGGGGCTGGATCAATATTATCATAAGGAACATCAACCTCTGAAGACACCCCCATTGTGGGGGTAGAAGTCATTAGATCATGAAGATATGGCCACTAGGTCTTAGGATCCCCCAACAACCTCAATTGTAATGGGCTCCCTATCTTTTTCAACTGAATACAGTGGCAGTATCACCTGTATCTTTGAAAAAGATAGGGCAATAGGCCCCTAGGTGATTGTTGCCTGATTACTCACTAAAGTTTCACCAATTCATGTCCAATATGATTAGTCATAAATTAAATACATATAACATGAAAACTAAATAATGAAATTCCATAGTAACTTGTTATCTCTAGATTTAGGTGTATCATTAGTTGTCATACCTTTCAATGCCTCATGGTGTACCACAGGGATGATCCCCTAGAACGAATAGTGGGTAGGGCTGAGGGTGGAAATGCATGAACAAGATCCGCAAGGACTGCCTCCATATGCTCCCTTATTTCAGGGGAGCCCTCTCCAACAACTCCAGCATCCAAATGGATATTATTCCTGATAGTGGTTCCCCTTGGGGTGTATTTTGGGGAAGAAACCAACTTCTAAATCTCCCCAGGTTCCTATAACTACCAGGAGTAGGGGTTTAAGGCCATGATAGTGATAAGAAGAATAGATTATACAAACAACCATATTACCTCATCTTCATTGTCATCTTTATTTTTCATGATCACCACCATATTCTCAACTCTATCAGACCAATAAGGTATTCCCTTGTATGAGTAGAGATGAGTATTAATTTATTACTTATATATAGCCATCTCATAAGGATATTCCCAAGAAGAAATATATATGGGATAAGAAATTAACCAAAATCCATCAAGTTCAAGGGGATATTCTTGGACCATTTACCAAATATATTTGGTAGATTCTCTTAATCTCAGGGTGTCCCACACCTTCCAACCCTCTGGTAAGTTTGTAGTGATGGGAATGGGTAATGTTGTAAGATCTTCCCTTGGAAGTGAGGCAGGTTCCATCCATCGTAATTTCTTTCCTAGCACCTCATCCACCCTTTAACCCTTTCGGGTTGGTAATTTGTGAGACCTTAGATGGGAATGAGGAATTTCCCCAACCTCGGTTACGATAGAGGGATCGACCTTATTGGCACCCCTTGAGGAATGGATATCATCCTCATCATCTTCATTAACCATAGACCTCACCATGGAAATAACTCACTGAGAATATCTATGTTGGTTATGTTAGAATGGATTAAGTCTTAAAGTATATAAAGATAGGAACCCACCATCTCAAGATCATCATCATAATAGATGGTGGAAGGCTCCAATAGGTATCCATACTCAGTTAGTGAAACCTATTTCTCTTGTAGAATGCGCTACAAAGCATGAGTTGAATGAGCACCCCTTAAAGAATATCATTATCTCTAGGAATTTGGGAAAGATGCATTGGGAGGGAGGGATGCTTAACCCTAAGAGGCAGCACCATTAGTATGGGAGGTTTAACCTCAAGCTCTCAAAAAATTCCTTCAGGTTTAGAAATGAGGCATTTCCTTGGATTATTCTCAGGACTAGAATGATCGACTATTTTCTTTTGTTTACCTCTGGCCTCCAGTACTTTTTAGGATTCGACAACAGGTACTATTTTTTCCAGTTGATCTTTAGGGTATGATTAGTTACATAGTTCATCATTGGATTTGGTATGTTTGGACTGGAAACCCATAGAAGGTGGAAGCCCAATCTGACATCATGTGTCCTCCTGAGTGAACGTCAGCAAGAGTTGTTGAGATATCATTAAGTGTTTCTCCTGGTATGGGCTGCTAATGGTTAGAGGAAACCTCATCTAAATGTAGTTAAACTAACATGAAAATATGCAGGGTATGTACCCATCATATATAAGTTCCCTATCATTCCTAGAAACCAAGATGCCTTCTCTTAAAGAGATAAGATATAATCACTTAGCAAAGTCCCCATATCCATCATTTACCAAAGTACCGAAAGGTGGAACATAAGGATCATAAGTAAAATGATCATAGTAGTTGAACTGATCCATTATTTCCTACTCACTACACTTTTATGGAACTACCCTAATTATTCTTTGGAGGTATTATTTAATGGTATATTTTAGGATCTATTGGGTGTTAATATATATGTAGCCTCCTATATGGGATTCTACCCCACCCTAGATAACCTGTAAGGGACCTAGTAGATGGTATAGTGGACTCCCCTCACTAATATATCTAAATAATGTAAATATTCACTAATATTGGGATGGTGAGGTTAATAAACCTTCCAGTGGAAAATTGAGTCACCATTATAAAAGTCATGATTATGACCTCAGTACCAGAATCATGCACTAGTAGCAACCATACACTCATAAAAATATTAAGAAATGATAATAGTCAGAACAGTTGACCATCATTAGGAATGATATTACAACCCTACTCATTGAACTTAACCTCCTCAAGCATAGGCTACCAGGTGCCATAATTTCTCCAGGACTCAATAATTGAGTAATTCAGCTGCCATTTGTGCGTCTCCTAGATACTTGTCATAGTAAAGGTGTTGATCCAATCAGTAAATGGGACATCTTTATTTTGGTGAGAATCACACTTTAATAGGTCTTTCACCTTGTCAATGAGTTTCTTGTAAAGAGACAGGGTCCTCTCTACATCGTCCCAATCCAAATGGGGTGGCAGAAACCCATCATATATATCATTGATATGTGAACCCTTGAAATAAAAAACACATCCCAAAGGTTGCTCCCTACCTCCCCATGCACCAAGTGGAAGGTGTTGGTGTCTAGGATCCACTTTCTAAGTAGTTGTGGGATGATATATTGGTTTCAGTGAGAGTAGGTCTATGATACCCAAACTGCCTCATAAATACCCACATCCTTTAGCTCAGTCTTAAAATCTTCACAATTTTGGTGGAAACAAAAGGGAACTAGTAGTCTAACTTGAATGATCCCATAGGGTGAAGGTCCCATTTCGATGGACACACTAGTTTCTCATTTTCCATGGCCTTCTATGCAATGTTGTGGTAGAAGTGGATTTTTTCATCTGGTGTCTTCATGGTTTCCTCTAGAAACCAAGTAGTGTCATTCAAAAGAGACCTGATAGCATGGGGTGCCCTGATTAATTCCCCCTTCATCGAGATGTTGGCTTAGGGGATATTTTTTTTCAATTATCTAGGATGCATGTTGGTTTTTTGGGAATGGTGGTGGAATCGAAACATTGAATAGTTTGCTGAATCCATAAAGAGGTAGTATATTCAAGACCGGATACCCCCTTTGAACAACACTAAGAAGTCCCACTATGAGATGTTGAAGTGGGTTAATGATGATTTTATCATTATTGTCAATATAATGGATCATATAGTTCCTTCTTTCATAAGAAGTAGACAGAGGAGCAACAACAACAATAGAAACATCTTTTGAAGGGTCTATCCTATTATCTGTATAAAAATATGGAAGTAAAGGAATTAGTTTTTATGAAAATGGAAAGGTATAAAAGCCCCATTAACCATAAATTTTTGCAGAATGGGTCCTAGAACCATCAGTTCATGGAGTTATCTCCCATGAAACATCAGTTCGTGAAGCACAGGCTTGTGAACCACCAGTTCGCGAAACCACTATCCTATGAACTATCACCTTAGGAAGCACCAGTTCATGAAGGCGCTGGCCTACAAATCATTTTCTAGTGAATCTATGGTCCACAAGATAATACATATATGAATCACTTTAACTCTATGAATATAATTAAATTAAAATTCATGGGAATCAAAGATCAGCTCATAGAAAGGGCATATGAAAAGGAGAAATGGTTTGTGGGAGCAGTATGCGATCAGGGAGTGCAGAGCACTTAGTTCACCGAGAAATCCGATAGAAGAAAAATGATTTACATTCCCTATTTATACGTGTGGTCCCCTATTGTAGGTCCACTGGCATACTACATGCTGATACAAAACAATAGCACTTTTTACATTGGAACATCCTCCTCTTCATCGTGACCAGAACCCATTCCAATGGGGGGAATTTGTTGGGTCCTGAAAATTATGCATGCTAGAAGAAGAGGAATCCATTGAAATCATTGAAGGATATAAACGAACCTCAAATAAGATTAAAGGAAAAATTCTCAAATGGGTAGAGATACGAAGGACGGATTGAGCCTGTGAAGTGAAAATCCCTTCATGGACCACCGCTCCATGTGGCATTCTTCCACTTTGTGAAACACCCCACAAATTAAATAGTTTTTTGGAATGAGATGTTACTCTCAGCAACCACAAATGAAACAAAGTCATTTGTGGGGACAAGTAGTGATTTTCTCCCCTATGAATGGACATCTATATAAGTAAAATCGTTTTTGGGATGAGGCAGTGTTATCGGCACCCAAAAATGAAAACACATCAATTTTTAGGGTTAGATGGTGATTTTCATCCCTAAAAATTGCCTCTCCCCACTAACTAAGCCATTAAAGGGTTAGGGTATCCTCCTTGGGATCCTAAAAAATAAGGTGAGCTGTCCACTGTGAAGGACCAGCCATGCCGGTATCTGGTCCCTCCACTATTCTATAAACATACCTAGAGGGGGGTCGAAAGAGGACCAAACTGTATAGAGCCGAAGGAGATGAGTGATAGGATACATAAAACGTGGAGCCTCTGATAAGAATCAATATATATCCATAGATTCTTAGTAGGTAAAACAACCACCACATAGTAGTAAGGAGAAAATAATAAATAATTCAGCCATCTGAAAACTCAAAACCCCTTTACAGACACCATTCTGAAGGGAATAAATGGATGGCCCCTTTGTGAACCATCATCCCACATAGGAAAATGCTATGTGGATGGAACCATTCCCCACATAGTAAAATGCTACATTGAAGTAAATTGGCCCCATGTAGTAACATGCTATGTGGATAGAACTTTTACCCATGTAGAAAAACACTATGAAGATAGTTTCCAGGTCCACGTAGCATAATTTGACATGGACGGTACACTCACCTGCATAGAAGTATGCCACATAGAGGGAACCCCACCCCACCAAATAACCTACTACAGAGAATGGGGCATCCTAGTAAATTCTAATCTCTGCATCCTATCACTCCCTTCCATCATATCATTAGGCCCCATATTATCCCTCCGCAAACCAGTACACCAACATCAGGCCCGAACCTCTTCTCATGTTGCCTAAAATTTGTGATCAGTTTATTGGGCACATCGGTGTGCCCTCTCAGGTCTACTTACCTAGGGTAATCAGAGTCATGTGTTTAACTGAAACAATAAGGATATCCCTAAAAATTTCTTCAGGTTTACATTCTCATGGTAAAGAGGGTTTATACATTGAGGTACTCACATGAACCTCCCCATTCTGGTCGGTGAGGTAAAGTATCACGATTTCCTTTCCCTTTGATAGGGAATGCGATCCTCCCCCTGAACTAATTTTAAGTAATCCCTCCTAGAGTAATCCCCTAGTATTTATTATGGGATTTGGAACTTTTTCCCCTATTCACCTCCACCTTGGTACATAGTTAGATAGATCCCAATATGTGACTATCCCACTTACCAAAATAAAATAGGATATAAGAACACTCAACACATTCTCCCTCTCCCTTTTGGCTTCATCACCTTGTCCATCAGCAGATTGAATTGATCATATGATCCTCAGATATACTACATCATTTTGTTTCTCACACTTATCATGACTCACATGGTCTTAGGAGTTTGTGAAGATCATGTTATCTATATGATCTCAAACCTCAATTGGGCCTCTTGTTTGGTATAAGCCCCAACCATACCCAAATCCAAATGGCCCTTCTCTATAGATGTAATACCCAACCTATATTTAGAAGAGCATCCTATATGGTGTAAGCCCTGAAACCATACCTCATCCTTCAAAATTCCATATTCCCAATGAATCAGTGCTAGATGGGAATCCTTTTGAGTTTAAGCCCCAATCATGTCCCCTTAAATGGCCAGCTTCCATGTGTAAGCCCCAGTTTTACAAAAATATGTGGTCTTTGATTTCAAACTAATTTGGATATGTAGGAAGCATCCATGAGGTCTAAACCTAGAACCCAAATCTACCCTAATATTCTTTGAGCCACATCCCTGATAGTTTCATATCTACCTCGGATACCACATCTCTTTTGGACCCCTCATGCCTCCTTATCATAAGTCACACACCAAACTTTTACTAGGCACCTTTTTCCTAGATGTCATTATTGCATGATGTTAAACTATATGGTTTAGTCCAAGTCATACAACATTTAAAAGGTTATTTACCCTATTTTGTGCCATTGAAATATGTGGGTTTTGATTCCTATCATGAGGATACATAGGAATCCCTTCATGTGGGTTTTATCCCAACATCAAAACAACCCCCATCTCCCTAGATGACAGAAAACTTCAGATCACCTAGCCACATGGATTAAAACCATAATCCTCCTAATAAATGGACAAAGAATTGTTTATCTGTATTAAAAAGGGACCATTTATTGAGAACATCATATACATATAGATCCCTCCATTGATGGAGAACCTTTAATACATACAGATGATTCTAAACCCATATGTAGTAATAATGGATCATTACCTCAGGGTAATCTGTGTATGCATACAAGGGAATGAAAAAGGATTTACGAACATATCTTAAATTTATAAGAGAGTCCCGAAATAGAAAATATTTCCCCCTAAAAGGGTGTGATAATCCCATCTTCCCAACCTCTCAACCAATGAGAGTTCTTAAGTATCATTGGCCAAGTTCACCAATGAACATCTGCCTTTGGAAGGTAGGTCCATGAGTCTTCATGGATATGAGAGCCATTAAGAATTTTTGGATCCACGAATAAAACCCATTAGAGACCATTTGAAGACATTGTACCTAACATTATTGATTTAACACCATTCAACACCTTACAATAAACGGGATCAGGCGCAAATGGTTTTCATCATAAATACTGATGTTCTTGCACCTAAGGTTATTGAATGAGAACAAAATTTATTTTATCTAAATAGTATTTGAATTTAGTTAATACCATGGATTTATTCTAAATATCATCTAGGTTATTATCTATATATTTATTATTAACGCATAGGGTTCCACATTTAATAACATCTCTAAAGAAATGTAATATAATATCTATGTATTTTAATTTACCATGGAATAATAAATTCTTGGATAAATGTGATGTGGATTGACTATCACTATACATTGTCATAGTAGATTCATAAAGTATGAGTTCAATGAACAAAACATTGATCCGTAAGGCTTATTTTACTGCCTCTTTCAAAGAAATATATTTTTATTTTGTGGCTTAAAGGGAAACCATAGACAACAGATTGTATTTCTAGAAAATAGGGCCTTCGTAGGTAGTGAAAACATACCCAGTAAATGAATTTCTGATATCAATTTTTCCTGCATACTTAGTATCTATATATCCAACAATTATTTCAGAGTCATAAATTTTTTTACCATAACACAATGATAAACCATAAGTATATGAAAAATGTCACATCATCCACTTTAGGGAATGACAATGCAGCTTCCCTGAATTGGACATAAATAAGCCAAGGGTGCATATTGCAAAAGCTACATCAGGTCATGTACAAATCATTAAATACATGACACTACCAACTATGTTAGGAGAGGAAATTTTAGGCATAAACTGTACATCAGTAGTATCAATGGGTGACTAGGTTAATAAAAGTTTAAAATGTTGTCCAAGAGGCACTATAATAGTATTGAAATATTCAAATAGGTATCTTTTGATAATTTTCATAATATAATCATGTTGTGAGTGATATAGAAGTTTATTTGTATATCCCTATAATTTAATTTTTTTTACACCTATTACCTTTATTTAAAATATGCATTTTAATTGAATTCTAACAATAGTTATAAGCTTCATATTATTTCAAATAATAATAATTTCATTGATATAAAATAGTAGGTAAATCATGCTATTTCAATTGACTTGAGATAAACACAAACATCATACTAGCTCCTAGTGAAATGGTTATCAAGCATAAAAGAATCAAATTTTCTATACCACTACCTTGAGTCATATTTTAAACCATATAATGATTTATTCAAAAGGAAAAATTGGTCAGATATGATTTCTTTAAAGTAACCATCAAGTTGATTCATGTATATTTCCTCACTAAGGTTACCATGAAAGAAAGTTTTTTTCACATTTAGTTGCTCAATTTTAAGGTCATTATAGGGAGAAAACGCAAGAAGAATCTATATAGAAAAATTATTAACAACTAGTGAAAAAAATATCAAAATAGTTTGTTCCTTATCTTTGAAGTAATCCCTTGGCAACTAATTTTTCTTTAAATTTGATTTTATTCTCAGTAGTGTTTCCTCCTTTATTTTATAATTCCACTTAAATCCAATTACTTTAAAATTTGGAGGTTTATCAATGACATACCAAGTGTTATTTTTATTCAAGGAGTGCATTTCTTTATTCCTGGAAGAAATCAACTTTTTTAAATATTTTTCATTAAGGGTTTCTTATAGGGATAAGGATCATCATAAATAAGATCTTGGAAAATATTAAATGAAAAAATAGGTCATATCATATTGACTAACCAAGTATGGGGTCTAGGGACTCACCTAACTCAATCTCATGTTAATTGATAATCAACATTATTGGTAGGAGGATCAGTAACTAAATTTGAAACTGTGGTTGATCTTAATTGGGTTGATGGATGGGTTTCAGCAGCCCCATAAATGGTTGGATCATTACTGTCAGGTGTGATAGATTTGGATTTAGAAGAACACGACTCATAGAGAACCACATCTTTACTAATTATTAATTTTGGTAATAAATTTTATCAACCCATAGATTATAACCTTTGAAACCCTTGTGAAATCCAAAAAAGATACATTTAAGGGTGTGATACTTGATATTTTCATTCTTCACATGAGTATATGAAATGTAGCTAAACACTGTTTTATGATTATAAAAGGGTGGTTTGTTATTACAATGTTATTCAGGGGTTTAAAAGTGATTGTAAGAGTATGGAAACCTATTTATGTGGTACATTATCATAGTGGTAGTCTGTACCTAGAAATAATTAGGGGTACATGAGCATCCCAACATGCTTTAGACTCTCTCTAGAATAGTTATATTAATATTTTTAGTAAAACCATTCTATTGTAGGTTTCCCTAATAGTCTGGTGTCTTGAAATATCCTTAGATTGAAAAAATTGTATAAATTTAGTATATAGGTATTCTAACCCATTCGCATTTCTCATTGTTTTAATCTTCTTTCAAACCCAATTCTCTAATAAGGTTTTTAAGGTGATAAAGGTTTGAAAAACATTAGATTTATTTTTCAATATGTAAATCCAAACCATTCTAGATAATTTGTATAAATAGGTAACAAAATAAGACTCTCCACCATGGGAGGTAGTCCTAGCTAGTTCTCACAAATCAAAATGTATATACTCTAAGGGGAAGGAAAATATAAATTTAGACCTATTAAAGGTGGCTATCATGTCTCTACCTATTACACAATATTTACAAAATAGAATATTTCTTGGTTTAATTTCATCTAAAATCCCTTGTTAAGTTAGTTCTTCTAGACCCTTGGAGACTACATGCCCCAATCTTCTATGACATAATAGGGTACTATCACTATTAATGGTATACACACTACCCAACTGCCTTGAATGGGTCTTACCATTCAATACATAAATCCCATTAATGATAAAACACTTTATGATAGTTCTAGAACCTTTAGAGACCTTTAGGATACCTGATTTAGACTTAAAGGTATATCAATTTTGATCTAGTACTTTTAAGGAAACCAGGTTCCTATAGAGGTTGGTAACCCACATAACATCTAGAAAAGTGATGGTGGAGTGGTCCTTAAGTTCTATTAAAATAGAACCTATTCCCTTAACTTGACACCTACTATTATTTATTAAAAGAATATATCCTTATATTATTTCTATCAAATCTAGGAATTAATCCCTAAGGGGACACATATGGAATGATCATCCTGAGTATAAGACCCACTCATGGGTGATGGAATGGCTAGACACATTCAAAAATTTGGTAGTGTCATAACTAGAGTCCACTAGAAGGGCTGATTAATGGGTTGTTTAGACTCAAGGGCTTGTTTAAGCTTTATAGACTCGATTTTTGTGTTCTTAGGATTACCATATCGGAAGAAATCAATATTTATTTCCTTACACATAAACCTAAACTTGGGTTTTTTATTGTTTTTTCCTTTATCCTTATTATACTCTTTTTTCTTACCCCTAAACTGTGGTCTACCTCTTGTAAATAGAATTTCTACCTCTCCTTTTACTCTAGGTTTTGAATTAAATTATTTAGAAAGGAGGGGAGACTTAACCTATTTTAGGGTTAAAGATTCACATTCATACATCATTGTTTCTACTAATGTGTTGTGGGAATTTTCCAAAGATATTAAAAGAATCATGGATTGATCTTTATGATCAACAGCCACATATATGTTGGTTTAATCTAGAATGAATTTTTTAAATTCATCTAAATGGGATATAATTGAAATGATAGGTTTTATTTTAAATTTGATCATGCAATATTTTTTATATAGTATTCCAACTTGTGAAGCTTACATATATAATTTCTCTAACTTAAGTCATATACCAGCAGTAGCAGTGTCAAAGGAAACTTCTCTATGCACTAAATCACCTAAAGAAAGAAGCAAATAACTATGGTCCTTAATAATAACATTAGGGGATACATATAGATACTAGTTTCAAATGTAGTTACAAAAAGTTTCTTAGGACCAAATAGGGCATTAATTAATCCTTACTGAACTAGAAAGACTATCATCTTTAACTTACACATATTGAAGTCTGTGTCACCATTGCATTTTTTTTATTTTGAACCTATTTGTTGATGTATTTACAGAAAATATTAGATATTGAGTTATTGTGGACAACAATAAATGTACACCCCCAAGAACTGGAAAATATCAATAGGTATGCATGATTATCTAATTAGGTTTCAAAATTTGAAAAAATATCAAGGTTATAGTGAATTCAATTATAAATATAATAGGTAAAGGGAAAATTAAGACAATATTTATAGGATGAAATTAAAATGGAAACCAAAACAAAAGATAACCCAATAACTCTCTGATACCACTTTGTTAGAGGAAGGTGCACTGGCAGTATATATTTCGCACAAACCTGAAAGGATCATATTGGGAATTTTTCACAATGTTCTAATTGAATAGAAATAGATCATACAAGATTCAAGAAAGTAAGAAATAATTAAAAAAAACACAAGGATTTACTGTTCTTCGATCTAATTTAGACCTACATTCATGAAAAGAACATCACCCATGCACACGTGTTTTATAAATGCTCAAAGAAAATGATTTACAGTATACAAGATAACCGAAACATAAAAAACGATAGGATATTTAAAGAACTAAATCTACAAAATTGAGAAGCATGATCAAAATAATTACAACACTAAGAATATAGTTTTGATATTTATGTTCTCTTTGAGGCATCATTGGGAATATGGAGAAAATATTTGTACTCACACTGGTTGAAGTACTTAACTAGTCTAAAAGTAGAGCATTGTTCACTTAGGAACTCAACCAAAAAACTTAATCAAAGAAGGATGTAATCATAGGAACTAGACCAGAATTATCACACCATCAGTGTACTTTAGAGGACATTAAGCACAAAGATTCACCAATGAGAAATTCAAACTTTACAAAGATAGGTTTTCAGATTTGGAGCCAGAAAAAAACAAGAATAGTGAAAATGGGATGAGTGATTTGAAATGACAGAAAGAGAGGGTGATCAATTACCTTGACACCCTCTACACCTCAAAACCACATATCAAACCAGAAAGCTCCAAGGAGCCATGCCATACAAAAACACTAGTGGTTCACTAGAGAAACTCAGTATAGATGGACAACACAAATCACGCAAGTGGAAAAGTTAATCAATGACTGGAATAAGAATCTTGAAGGATCATTAAGTTAGCATGGGAGACAAAGAACCTTAAGATGAATGGAGTGGCCCAAAAAATAGGCACATGCACAAGGAAACAACCTAGTTTCACAAAAGGGATTCATAATATTAAATTGACTATAGTTTTAACTAAACAAAATTAAAGCTATTTTTTCATTCATGCATATTAAATAGTTTAAATGGAAAAATAATAATACAAGTCAATTCAATATGAAACCAATATGAATACTTAATTTCATAGATAAGAAACACATATGTTAGAATAAAAAAAATGGTAAAGGCTGCATGTAGGAATAAAAAAATCAAGTAGGATTAAACTAGTGATTTAATAACTAGTAAAGGATGAACATAACAAACAACATATTAAGGCAAATTAACACCACAAGAAAACATGAAAATGAAAATATTAAACTAATAAGAAATTATTTTCATTTTTAAATCAAAATTAAAGAATGTAAAACAAAAATAACATTATTGACATCATTTATAATAAATTAACTTAAACATTTTAAAAGCTTTCTAAATTTTCATCATGTAGGTTATATTTACATTATATTTACATCTTTCATTTTAAATCTACACTAATAAACTATATTTCAATCTGCATAGTATATTTGCACAGTAAAATAAATTTCAACTACAGACATGTAAATTAACATTAAATATAATTCACTCTAAAAAATTTCTTGTATATTTTAATAATAAATAACTTTCACCCTATTTTTTAATATAATGTGCCATTATATTGGTTTAGTAAAAATCCAGTGTAAAATAGATTCAAATTCAGGGAGTATTTCAATAATATTATAATAGGAACAAAAATAAAGTGTTTCGAATTTTATTTCACATAAAAAATATATAAATTATTATTTTTTATTTTCAATTATCCATAATAATAAGGTTCATAATTTTATATTTGTATAAAATTATTTTATTTGAACTATATTTTTCAAAACGGTATTGTCATCGTGATTTTATTTAAACAAAATCTATACAGGTATGCTCGTTAAAAAAATAATTCCTATGAATAAAAAAATATTAAAAATTTGAATTTAATCAAATGATAAAATAAATGGGTAAATATGGAGGGAAATAACTCAAATGATTCTTTTTTAGACACATTAGTATAATGGTACAATATTTTTTGAAACATTTTGGATGGATTTCTTTTAACAGCCCTACTTGATTGATTTTCCACTAGGCTATTGGAATTTTTCTGTATCAAGTTGATGATTTCTTACTTCATATGAAAATATTAGGTGATTCTTTATCATTATGCATTTCTCAAAAATGTAGGTGTATTTATGTAGTATATCGTTTTCTATTATCTTTTGGGAGTTACTCTTAAAAATAATACTAACATTTTATGATGAGAAAATTTTAAAATTTTAGAAAATATAATATATATTTTAATGTATTTCATAAAATATAATAATTTTTTAGATAAACCTCATTTTTTAAAGGTGTGAATAAAAAAATATTTCTAATTTTTAAGCTATAAATGAATAGTAAATTCATATACCTTAAAAAAATATAATTTCCTACAGCTTTACTCCCTCAAGAAATAATTTATATTTAAGTATATTTAAAAATATTATTTTATTTGAATTTTAATTTATTAAAAAAAATTTGGAACATGAATACATTGGTTTTACATATTTTTTAAGGGTAAAAATGGTCGGGATAGTTCTCTCCACAATTTCCCTAGCTCTGTTTCCATTGTTTTGCCTATTCTCTGCACCATCTTTTTGTTGGAGAAGAAGATTCCACTGGGAAAAGAATCATTAGAGTTTCCTATCATCAGTGTTAGGTTGTTTTGGGCACAAAATTTTGTATGGTATTTTCCCCTCATGTAGCCCCCATCACTCATTACCATTTCCTGTCTATGGACATAGAGTTCTTGAGCATCATCCTCCACTCTCATCCTGACGCTACCCCATGCACACCAAACAAGTACAACCCCTCTGAGTAGTATGGGATCCTTAAAGCCAATGTCGACCGAACATAAGCCACGCTATTAGGTCCATAGAAGAAATTTTTAATTTATAATTAAATTTATTGTCACATTTTTATAAATTTCATATTTATTTCTTATTATCATATGAAATTTCAACTTCAAAATGAAATCCTTCTTTAAAATCATCACTGATGAAAATAAAAGTTTCTATTTAGACAAGATTTTATATAGGAAAAATATTGATACAATACCAAAACAAGCAGTTAATGCCAGTTTGAGACCAAAAATGAGAATATGTTAATAAAGGATAAAAAATATTATGAATTTTAAAATGAAATTAGATTCCACATTACTTTAAAATGAAAGAGGTACTTAACTGAAATTAAGGACCTGTTTTGGTACTTCACTATGATTTCTCCTTTCAAATACTTTGGAGTGGGGAACTCACATGAGTTTCCATATATTTAAATCCTTATAAATGGGATTCCTCTCTTACCTAGTCTGATTCCTTCATTTTCTTCTCGTCATCCTATGTTGGAAAAGAAGATGCCACTAGGTGAAGAATTGGCAGACTCTCCTACCATTAGTGTTAGGTTGGTTTGGGAACACAATGTTGTATTAGAGTTTACCCTTATTTGATACCTCATACCCCAATACCCTTTCTTATACATGGACATGATGTTCCAAATAATCAACTTCCACCCTCATACCAACATCTCCCCCTGCTCGCCGAACAAGCACAATCCCACCGAGCAGTACAGGTTCCTCAAAGACAACATGGACTGCCTGAATCCCATTAAATTGGGTTAGGGAAGGGATTTGAAATTTATAATTCAATGTAATATTATTTTTTTACTAATACCATAATTTGTTTTATTCTTATATGAAATTTTAATTTCAAAAATAAATCCTTTTTTAAAATCATCATTGATACAAACTACATTTTCC
This sequence comes from Viscum album, assembly GCA_963277665.1. NCBI lineage: Eukaryota > Viridiplantae > Streptophyta > Magnoliopsida > Santalales > Viscaceae > Viscum > Viscum album. Next base: position 1,991,857,847 of record OY728141.1, read on the forward strand.
ATATTGACATGATTTAAAAAAATCCATTTATAACTCAATTTATTGTTGTCTTTTTATGTTTTTTTAGTATAATAAATACACCATTGTTAATCACTGAAAAAATTAATTAAAATCAAATAATTTATATGAAATATTTAATATTGAAATGAGAAAATTAGAGAATCATAAGCCATTATATTTGGGTCAAGGAAGGAATTTTCAATTTCTAATTCAATGTATTGTTACTTTTTTATGAATTCCATAAATTTTTCTTATTCTCATATGAAATTTCAATTTCAAAATTAAATCCTTTAAAATCATCACTGACATAATTTTTTTCATTTTGACATGATTTCAAATATTTTGGAGTAGGGAACTCGCACGAGTTTCTATATTTTTGAAAGAATATAAATGGGGCTCCACCCTTCCCTAGATCTATTCTAATGTCTTCTCCACAACGTCCTATATTAGAAAAGAAGATACCAGTATGAGAAGAATTGATTGTATCTCCTATCTTTAGGGTTAGGCCAGTGTGGGAAGACAATGTTTTATCATAGTTTTCCCTCATTTGATCTCTCATCCATCATTGTCATTTCTTGTGCATGGATATAGATCTCCCAAGCTTCATACTCCACCCACATCCCTACATCACCCCTTCTCACTGAACAAGTGAAGTCTTGCCGAGTAGTATGGGCTCCTCAATGCCAATATTGTTCAAACATAATCCATCATTCTAGGGACAAAGAAGGAATTTTCAATTTCTAATTCAATGTATTGTTACTTTTTTTTATGAATTACATAAAAATTTATTATTATCATATGAAATTTAAATTTCAAAATTAAATACTTCGGTAAAATCATCTGTAATGCAAAAAAAATATTTCAACATGATTTTAAATAGGGAAAATGATGATCCATAACCAAAACAGGTAGTTAATGCCACTTTAAGACGAAAAAATGAGAACATGTCAATGAGGTATCAAAAATATTATGAATTTTAAAATGAAATGAGTTCCCACCTTACTTAAAAATGTAGGAGGTCCATAACAAAGAATTTGTAGACTCTAATGTCATCAGGGTTAGGTTGATGTCGGTGCACAATGTTGTATCGAATTTTTCCATCATATTATCCCTTATACCTTGTTAACCTTTCCTATACATGTATATGGAGTTCCTAGGAATCATCTTCCATCATCACCTCGATGTCTCACCCTACTCGCTGAATAAGTGATACCCCACTGAGCAGTATAAGATCCTTAAAGCCAATGTTGACCAAACCCAAGCCATCATATTATAGTTAGGGGAGGAATTTTCAATTAATAATTCAATTTAGTATTAATTTTCATAAATTTCAAAAAAAATCTTATTCTCGTATGAAATTTTAATTTCAAAATGAAATCCTTCTTTAAAATCATCATTGACACAAACAAAATTTTCCACTTTGATGTGAATTCAAAGAGGGAAAATGATGATTTAGGACCAAAACAGGCAATTAATTCTAGTTTGGGACAAAAAATGAGAAAATTTCACTAAAAGATCAAAATGATTATTAATTTTAAAATGAAATTAGATTCTACCTTACTTAAAAATGCAGGAGGTCTTTAATTATAGTTAAGGACTTGTTTTTGTCCTTCACTGTGATTTTCCCTTTAAAATATTTTGGAGTGGGGAACTCAAATGAGTTTCCATGTTTCTAAATGCGTATAAATGGGCCTCTTCCATTCCCCAACCTTATTCCTACATCTTCTTCTCAGCATCTTCTATTGGAGAAGAAGATTCCACCATGAGAAGAATCAATGGACACTCATGCTTTCAAGGTTAGGTCAGTGTGGGTGCACAATTTTGTATTAGAGTTTTCCATTATTTGATCTCTCATCCCTCATTACCCTTTCCTATCCATGGATACAATGTTCTAAGGTGTTATCTTCCACCATCATCCTGATGCCGCCCCCTGCTCGCCAAACATGTGCAACCTCATCGAGCACTATGGGATCCTCAAAGACAACTTCGATATAATAAATATCATCCAAATGGGTCTCAACCTATCCGAAGATAAATATAGTATATCTAATATCAACAGGGGCTACGCCTACTTATGGTAGTTCAACTTCTACAACATTGACATATGGATGGACTTGAAGAACCTATTATTGATCCATTTGTTAGGGAAGTAAGTAATTTATTTCAAGATAAACTGGTGGTTGGGAATCCACTCCACCTGCTTTGCCATTCATATGATATCCTCAAGCCTCATATATTCCAACTACATGTTTTTGGTGAAGTTACATAGTGTGTACTAATGGGATTTAACCCTTATTTATAGGAGTATATTTTTTAGGGATTTTATTTTTTCAAACCTTCCAACATCACATGTGGTTTGAAAGCAGAGAGATATTTTCTTCATTTCTCTATTTCACATAGATATACTTTTAATATATTATCACTATATCTATATTTTAATACTTTAGAGTATGCATTAATCTTAGGTTTTCATTTTCTTATAAAATGGGAGAAGTAGGGGTGTTGTATAAATACTGAAAATTAGGTGTGGAAGAGAACAGATATGTGGGTGATGGATTTTTGAGCATGGGAAACAGCAAGAAATAGAAAATTGGGCTGTGAAATAGGGTGCTACAACAACACCATGTGTTTAGTTTGGATCACTGAAAGGTGACATCTTGTCACGAGAGATATTCAGAGAGAATAAAAGTGTACCGGGGTGTGGATTTTCACATTTGTTTTTTATGCTATATTTACAATTAAAGTTTCAAACTTTAATTGGAATTTTATACTCTCTGATTATTAGTGTATTTTCTTAGAGTTCCCCATTGTTTTTTAATCCACTACATTAGAGGGTTTTTCCATGTTTAATTTTTGTGCCCCCAATTATTTTTGGCTTTTATTTATGTGATCTATTTATATTGGTGATTCTCAAACTTTATTTGTTTCAACTGAGTTTCTATTTAGGAATTGATTCTCTCCCTCCTCAACAACTGGTATCATAGGGATTTAGTCATGTTTCTTGCTGATTATATATAATTGATTCACATCATGGTATTTTTTCCCATATAGAACTATTTAGTAGGTAAAATGATTTTTCTATAGTGCAGTAATGAGAAAAAAATATTTTGATCTGTGAGAAGATAGTTAAGATGCTAAAGAAAAAATCAGAGAAACTAGAGATGATGAGCGATGATGATTGATAGGATATGATAAAGTTAGTGAAAACATAATTTAGATGTATTTGAATGATAATGATTTTTAGAAGGAGATGAATCTGACAGATTTGGAGGATATTTGGGTGAATCATGAAATCATGTATAAATTGAAATCCCACAAAAAAATATATTAGAAAAAATGATTGTATAATTTTAATGCTAGAGAATAGATATTTATATAACCATATGGGCAAGTTCACTAAATTTATTATGGAGTTTTCTACGATGGCGGTCAAGATCAACAATAAAGGTAACACAATACTTGTTGAAATGTAGGAAGAAGAAAACAAAATATTACTTCATTTAGATTCATTATCTAATTCATACGACTTGTACCAACAAAAACTTAGTGACAAATAATATATCTATTTGTATAAATGACTAATTCCAAAAGATATTAACCTTTTTTACTATTAAATTTAAGTGCAAACATTTGTTTTTATCAACAAATATTTCTATTATTATTAAAAGATAATGTCAATAGTTTTGTTACCAACATATGGATCTATTATTATTAATTATTATTATTTATATTTTTTTGTCATTATATAAATACGTTACTATAATTTATTCAATACAAACAGATCATTTAACAATAATTTTTTTATTATTATGAATCATTTGTTTATAAAAAAAATTATGATGTTATTAATAAAAATAAATTCGGTTATAAGACAAAAAAATTGATTTGATCTCAAAAATCATGTCCATATTAACAAAAAAATGGAAAAACTGAATGATAAAAAAATGAATATAAAAAAATATGAATGAAAAAAATAAATATGAACTTTTACCTTAGATTTAATGATCAATTAATCATAAAAAGTGAAAAATGAAAATGTAATGAAATTCTCCCACACACCTCACCTCTTTCTCCCTGTGCCTCCCCTCTTCCATCATCTTCATCATCTACCACCTCCGAACTAATGATCTCTACCTACACTCACATGCCTAGATCTCCACCATCACCTGCACCCACACCCATGCTCATGCCCAAGCCCACACCATCTATTCTCCACCATTACCTAAATCCATATATCTACTAATGCTATATTGATTTTTTCATCTATTTACTATATAGAAGAGGTTTCTAGAGTATCATGTACATAAACTCATTTCTCATTCAATCAGTTGATGTTTGAGCCTCTTATATGGTATGTACTTCTCCTCCTCAAGTTTTAATCACTTGAAATCATGGGTATCTAGTGTTTGAAATGAATTTTAGTTAGGGTTTCTCCTCTTTATCATTACATGGTTTGAAATCTAGAATTTTGTAGTGTTCTAACTAATATATATCGATTCCTCATCCGTGCAAGCAATCTAAGTAGAAGATAAGTTCGTTGCAGGTTTCTTACTATGTGAAATATAGAATCTATGTATTATGGGTGAAATCTAGAATATCTTTAATATATAGAATTTGTGAAATATGTACCCTCACCTATTTCTCATATAGTTTAATTTTCATTACACTTTTATTTCACACAGGACATGACTTATAATTATATTGTTTGCATGACCTATCTGAAATGTAGAATCTAGAATTCGTTTTAATGTTCTCATTTCATTATTTTACACAAGAACTGGATTCTACTTATTTTCCATCGGTTTCTTTCATCTTTTATCTTGAAGGTTATTTATGCACTGATGAAAAAATTCTCCCCCTCATGGCCATGTACATATGGTACCAAACCAACAGTAGATCCCATACAATTTAGATCTTCGACCCATGGGCCACAAAGCTTAGCTTACTATACTTCAACCAGTTTAGCCTTCTGTGATTAAAACAGTTCATGGAGATGGTTATATGAACCCACCCTCACCTTCAAGGCACCAATGTAAGGCCTCCATCATGTCAAGTTGAAAAAATGGTCTTGTTCAATTATGATAGCAGAGAAACATGGGATTATTATATTTTAAGTTGATGAGTGCATTACATATCAAAATGGGAGCATGATTTTTAGCCAAAGGCAAGGTCTATTTTTGTATTTGCTTTAATAATTTTTTAAACTAGAATCACATGGGGATCATTTTTCATTCCATTTGTAGAAAATTTCATGGTGGTATGATTTTTCAATATAGTAGGTAGTCCAAATTACAATTGATTGATAAATTGAACATGAAAAGATATTAGTAATCCTCTATTGTGGTCTTATATTTTAAAAAATTTAGGCCAGAGGATTTAAAAACTATGTAATAGTATTGTGATTTAGTAAATAAAAGTGTAAATTTTTTCATCTTTTTTTTGAAATCCATTTAAATATATGATTATTGATGTATATTCATTCATAAATTATATAGTCAAATAAAAATTTCTTTTCTAGAATATTTTTTAATGTCGTGACCTACTCATTTTCATAAATGTTATTGTTTTTGTCGATGATTATTATAAAATGATATAAAATTATGACAACATGCATGAAATTTTATTTTAAAAGGTATTATAATATAATTGGAAAGTTGTTATAAGTGAAAAAATATATGCATTTTACGTTGTCAAATGTAAATAATTATTAACAACAACCTTGCATATAAGTGTAATAAATTATGTGAAATTATATTAATGTGAATTTGACATTATAAATTTTTTAACAACATGAATGACATCTTATTAGATGTTTTGGACTTTTAACAACAACGACTTTAACAATTTTTCATGTAACATTGTAAAATATTTTAAATAGGGTTAATTTCATGTTATTTTAAATCGAATTTTCTTGTGATTATTTATTTATTTTTTGATATGAAATTAATTTTGTGGATTTAAATACATTTTATGACTTAATTGTTTATTTGGATGTGTTTTTTTATCATTACTCATACTTTATTGTGTGGAACCACCCTCATCGGGTAGAGGGTGAAGAACTATCCAGTACAATGATCTTTCACTTATCTCTTATAGAAGAGGGAACCAAGTGAATGCCTTTAGATACCAATATTTTTTTCCATCTAGGAGGTTATGAAATCCTAATATCAGAAATGGTACATTTGTGGTTAAACTTTGTTCAAAAAAAAGAAAAGAATGATAAGGTTGAGTTTTTTATGGATGTTTAGACGAAAACATTTTATAGGGAAGGATGAAAAAAAAGAAGTAGAAGAAGAAGTAATAAGGACATATTTTAGCCTTAAAATATCTGTGATAAGGTGAAACAATATGCAAGTTTTCCTATACCACAATGGTTTTGTAATTTTCTAGTATGTTTTTTGATCTTCATTTTCATCATTTGTTTCTTATACTAAGTATTTTTATTTTTGTATCAACTTCATTTTTTCAGGGATGGAACTATAAAGAATCTATATGGATATATTTTTGAGAAATCCCTTGGTCAGGATTAAATCAAGTTTGAGTGATTTCCATCATTGTGCATCTGGTGATCATGTGCGAGAGATGGAACATGAAGTTCCCAGTAAAGAATAAGATTGGAGAGAGAGATAGTGTGAGAAATCATCATTGTGCATCTGGTGATCATGTGAGAGAGATAGAACATGAAGTTCCTAGTAAAGAATAAGATTGTAGAGAGAGAGAGAGAAAAATCATCATTGTGCATCGTTATATAAAGTGATTTAAAAAAATAGATAAATGATCATGTATTTTTACAATAAACTTGGTCTCTGTTTGTCAACACATTTTGAAATTTTGTTGTGGAACTTATTACTTGTGATAAATAGTTACATGAGTCTTCAATTATCGATGATTTTGGTAATTGATGAGAATAGGGGATAAAGATACATTCTTTTGGGTATAAAGACAATGCACTACTTATGTGTGCCATAAACATCCTCACACTCATGTGTTTCATCAATATCTACAAGCTTAGGCATTCCATATATTTTGCGTCCAATAAAATTAATTTTCCATCTCCCTCCCCTCATGTATAAGTTTTGAATATTAATTTATTTTAATTGATTGCTTGAGAATACTAGGGAGTTCATTTCTAATAAAAAATAGAGGGAAGTTTGTATGTTACATTGAATCATACAACACTCACTAGGTGGGTATATACTATAGGTGAAGTGTGGGCTTAAAGAAGAGGGTTTTCACCCCTTTACATTCTATTACAAAGATGATGTCTTGAGCAGTGATGGTGGGAGGTGGAAAATAAGTTCTTATTTAAGACTTCAATATTTGGTAACAACCACTTCTATACCACCCATGAGTAGCATAAGTTCTATATTTGGACCAAGACCTTGGTATAGTTGTTTTATAAACTATTTTTTTTCTTCCAATTTTTTGTAAATGTTTTTTATACTTTCTAAACAGTTTTCTAATCAGTTTTTATATAATTAAAGGTTAGAGTTTTTTAAGTACATTTCAAATAAGAAATTATTTGATCATGAATAAATGAATTTATTTATTTATTTATCCAAGCTTGAATGATGATATATAGTTTCATTATAGTTTTTTATCTGTACTATTACAAATTCAAATTCACATTTATTTTTAGTTTGATTATTGAAATTGTTTTTATATTACTTATTTGAGTGTTATTTCTTGGAATTCAAGTGTAAGTGATTTTTTAAATATAGAACAATCATAAGTTATATTTTAAAATTTAACTCACAATGTTTCTTCTATTTATATTATTTACTTTCTAATTTCTAATTTTTTTTGTTAGAGTCGAATGCTTATTCCTTTGTCTTCTCAATTTGTTGATCAACAATTTTATAATGTTATTCTAGGATAGCCTTATTAAACAATTTTTTGAAATCTTAGTTCGGCCTTGTTATCTAGGTATGTTCAATTGTATTTTAAGAAAACCTAATTGAATTACATCAGTACATCCTTGTTATCCAATCATGTTAACTACTTAAGATTATGCAAATTTATTACTGATGAAGTTAGTTCGCTTCATCTATGTTGAGGAAGCCGATACAACTATTATTTTCAGTGGTTTGGATGTCAAGTTGATGTGTGGAGCTAACATAATTCCAAATGAGGTACTGGTTCAGGGTTTTCTCACTAGTTTAAATAGTTTTTTAGTAACACTAACCCAGATTGGGAATGATTTAGTTGGATAGAAATTGGCTAGTATGACTTAGATCTAGAAGACTTAGAGGAAGGGTCTCTAAGTTGCAAACATGGAAGGTGGTTAGATTTTTTTAATTGATTAATGGACATAGTTAATCTATTAGATGAAATCGTTTTTGGATAAGAATAATTAAAGGGAGTTGATAGAAAGATAAAATTGAGGCCTCTAGACTTTCTGTGATATTTCTAATGAGGGAACTTGGCAGGATCTCTTGATCTAACTCCTAACTTAGAGTTGAGGGAGATTTGAAGGATTTAATACTTTTAAAGGGGAGTATTTTTTTATTTCGGGATTCAATTATGAATTATATAATTTAGTAATTTAAATATATTTTGTTTACTATACTTATGTGTGGGATTAAAATAAGTTTTGTGTTTAAATTATATCTAGAAAATTTAATTTTTTTGCTTCTAAGATATTCTTTTACTTCATTGATAAATTCTTCTATGATAAGATGAATTATTTTACTTCTTCTACATTTTAGGTATTGTTATATCATAGATATATACATGTATAAATGGATTATGGTCTCATTTCATTCATGTTTTTTATTTCAAATCATTTCTAAAATGAATCTATTTTTGGACTAGGTTTAAGTATCAATTGATGAAGATTCAAATATGTTAATCATTTTTAGAAAACTCTTTTACCATTTACATGTTTTGATAGATTGTGTAGGTTAATGAAGTTATGACTGCTCAAAAAATCATATGATAGTCTGATTATGGTGATGAGTTCCGTGAAATGACACATTTTTCTTCTCTATCCATTCATTTTCACCAACTCGTCACCATTACTATCCCCAGGTACCTATATTGAAAAATATTTAGTAGAAAGAGTTAGGATTGCTTCTATTTATATATGAGTTATTCCTAATTATTAAAATAATAAAGGTAACAAAATAATATTATATTTTTTCTATTTTTTTTTGGTTTCCATGATTTCTAACAAGCGTTGTCGTGGTCGCTCTCAAATGATGTGTGGTGTTTGGTTTTTTAGGTGTAGTAGAGTGGCTGACCAAGGTCGTCTCTAAAAGGAAGAAGTAATTAAAAAAAAATTAAGGTATTTTGAAAATAAATTTGACACACTAATTAACATTATGGGGTTTTCTATATAAAAACTTATAAGAAGTGTGCAGGTTGAAGATTGTATTTTTTTAATTGTGATTTAGAAAACAAAACGATAATATTTTTTTAGAAAATATTTTTAAAATGTTTAATAGATCAAAATATACATATTAATTTAATTATTAATAATTATAATTTAAATTAATATAAACTTAATTATTATCCCCTAATCCTTTAACCTTCGAACCATATGGGATTTAACTTAACCACAATGATGAAATGAATTAAAACCAAGGCTAGCTTCGAAACATAAAATCACAACATCCCACTTTGATTGATGTTATAAGGCAAGATTATGGTAAGTGGTAAATTAGGGAACTTATTAAATCAATAGATAAGGATTAATTTATTTTATGGATTATATTTTAACTCTAAAAATTGATCCCTTGTGGTTTTTTATTACTGATTAAGATCACCCTTTCACAATTCACACAGTTCTCGACTTCATGTGTTTTGTGTTAGTTGTTCAATTACCTTCTTAGTTTCATTTAAATTAAAAAATCAATTCATAGATAATATTAAGGGAATTAAAGTATCTCATTTATTCCAAATAAATTAATGAAGAGGTTAATAGGTAAATCGATTACTAAAAATAACTACTCTTCTATGGGCAGTGTAGTCATTATAGAAACATTTTGTATTCGCAAAGGTCATGGAAATGGTATAACCCAATATAATTTATACTATTTACTTATAGCACAATTATTATGATTATATAAGAATAAAATTCAACAAATTAGAAAAAATATAATAGAAACTAAGAGATTTTATTGAAGGAACAACAATATTACAACAAAGAAGAGGAAGAGAAAGCGTTTTAGAGGAGATTCTAGCTTGAAAGATTACCTCCTCCAATAGTGAATTGAAATGGAATAAAACCACTTATAATCTTTTCCAAATCCTCTATGGCACTTCTAATCCCCTAAAAATGTAAAAAATGCCAATTTATAGAGTATAGGAGAGGCTAGGTTAAAAGAGGTTTTAAGTGTGAATGGGGAAATTCAGCCAAATATTTTATTCTAAATTACACCAACTATTTAACCTCCAAACCACATGGAAAATCTATACTTACAGAAGAACTATTTGAGAGAATTTAGTTCCTAGATCTTATCTCTAAATTTGGGTGCAATCTAAGCATGTATAGAAATGTTATGGCCTAAATACCGAAGTGGTGTTGAATTGGGTGATTCCAATACAGTTTTGTCTTCAATTCCCATTTAGCCCAATAAAATGCACGCTTTATCTCTAGTATCCTGAATAAAAGTTGTAGAAAATTTAGTGAGTAACACATTTACAAAAATTTATGTTCTTATAATGTATATAATAATAATTATGGCCGAAATATTACAGTTCACTTTAAAGGTAAATACTAGAATTTTCATCAAATCTTCAATTGAATGCTCTAATCCAAAATATTTTATAAATAAAAAAATTTGACAAAATGTGAGGAAATTATGTCATTTATTATCAATAAAATATTGAATAAAATTGTGTTATTTCAACTCCCCCACATGTACCCTTTTTCATTCTTAGGTAAAGTCACATATCATGTATTCAAAAAAAATTATGACAAGATATATGCATGTTCATATTCCCAAATCCATAAAGACAATATTGGAAAAGAAAATTCACATCAAGAGTCAATATAAATAAATTTTAAAATTAATTGTCTCATAAATTGTATCAAAATAAAATTCAGTGGGATTGATGACACTAATCATAGCGAAACAAGTTATGAGTCCACCATGCCATTAATTCCCCAAGTGTGTGTGTGCCAACCATTTCAAGATCAAATATCCAAAATTTATTCAGTATATTAAGGTCAAGTAAAAAAATTATTATTACCTGGTATAATTCACCAAACTAGTTATACATTACTTTGTAATCAAATTTCAAGACCTACTCAATTAAGCATTCCCAAAAGTCAAACCTTAAGCTCCCAACCAAGATATCCTCACGTGTTGTACATTTCATCACTCCCCTCTTTATTTATTTATTTATTGATGTTTTTCTATTTTTTAATTTTTTAGGCTGTAAAACTTTTGAATATCAGGTATGCAAGCATAGTAAATTCGGTACAGTAATGAAATTGATCAGAAGGGAAATGAACGTATAGACCAACCATTGATATAAGATGATTTTTTTACCTAACTTTGTTATACCTTCAATTGAGTAGGAAAAATTTCATATGTCACGGTTGTGTGAAAAATTGTGTAGAGAAATAAATAACATAATTTACCATGATCAAATATCCCAAATAATGGTGTCATTATCTAAAAGGATTTATAATGACACAACCAATCATATCATCGATGACTTCCATTTTTGAAAAAATCAGCCTTTGATAATGAAATATTGCTCATTATTATCATAAAACCAATGAATTTTGAAAACATGAATTTTTCATATTTTCCCCATGTAAATGATAACATGATATGTTTCTTTTTCTTGATTTTTTTGTTTTTTTTTGAAAATTTAACAGAAAACCCAACTTATAAAACATAAAAAACACGCAAATGAAAATCTTAAATAGCTACCCCAAAATGATGTCCCCTCCCTCACACATAAAATATTACATTTTACAAAATGTGAACCTATGAGATGATATATTCATATGAAATGTAGAATTTTAAATATGAAAACTAATATAAAAGTGAATGGGTTAGGAATAACCTAATATTCTCAAGTGATGATGGGGTCATGCAGTGTGATGAAATCAACTACATCAATAAGAATCCCATCAATGTATTTCTTTGAATGTTACCCATTGACTGTAAAGATACTTCCAGTGTCCTCTTGTGTGATCTACACTGCACCATAAGAAAAAAAATTATATACAACATAAGGAACTAACCATCTGGAATGCAACTTACCAGGAATCAACTTCTTTCATGAACTGTATAGAAGGACTTTCTCTCTAGCATGAAACTACCTTTTTAAGATCATTATATCCTAATATAAAGTATTGAGTTCTCATATGATGACAATAAAATCTCCTCATGTTCTTGAATTTGTATCTTCCATTGAATTCCATCTTGGGAAAAATCCATGTTGCATTTATTTATATCCTAATAAGACTAATGTTAGACCTCCATGGGGAGATGAGAGGTTCTCCCAAAAAACAATCTGAAATGGGGACATACTAGTGGGAGTTTTGAATGCAATCCTATGGGCCCATAGCGCATCATCCAAGTTCTTGATCCAATCCTTCTTATTTGGATGAATGATTTTCTCCAAAAAAAATTCAACTCCCGATTTGAAACCTCAACCTGACCATTTATTTTGGGGTGTTATGGTGTTGATATTTTGTGTCACCCCATACTTTTGAAAGAGGGAAGCCAGCTTCGTATTGAAAAAGTGTGTCCCTTGGTCACTGGTGATGGCCTTTGGTACTCCAAACTTGTAAAATATCTATACCTTGAAAAAATAGACTACAAAATGAGAATCAATAGTCCTGGTGGCCTTTTCCTACACCCATTTTCCAATATAATCAATGGTAACAAAAATATACAAAAAATCAAATGAACTAAGAAAAGGACCCATAAAATCTATTCCACATACATTAAAAATCTAATAGAATAATATGGGTTATTGGGGTATCTTGTGTCTCCTTGAAATGTTTCCAATGTGTTGGAAATGAATGCATGACTTAAAAAATACATCAGCTTCATGGAATAAGATAGGACAATAGAATCCAGAGTCTAAGACTTTCCTAGATATTTTTTTGATACCAAATTTTCCTCCACATGAAAGAGTATGGTAAAAATTTATAACTCAAACTCATGATTCAGAACACACCTCTTAATAACTTGATCACTACACATGCTCAAAAGGTTGGGATTATAACAACCCATAATTTACATACATTTTTATCACTTCAGAATTGAAGCACATTTATTACAACATATAACAAAACCATGAAAGGACCGTATAGGTATAGTGTATTTAGAAACTAGGAAACATAAACAAATGGTTCATAAATCATCTACGTTGTCTCCCATTTATTTCTTCATATCTAGAGTCCCTTTTTGGCATATCCTACTTAATATTCTTCTTCCTGACCTGGGGAAAAGAAAACATACAAAATGGTGAGATCAAATGCTCAGTAAGGGTAAAAAAAGAAATATCAATCATATCATATTCATAAGAACATAACATTTTGAAAATCTTAACCTGCAAAAGAGATCTGAATATCATGTCATGGGATAAATCATAGTAATGAAAAGTAATCCCAAGTAATCATAACTTAAAACATGAAACTTTGTGGCATACACACATAATCATAGAAAATCATTTCTTATTAGTCAAGACTCATTGCCAAGACTATCTTTGCAGACAAAGTCCATTTCTGAACTGAGTTCACTCCTCGTTCCAGTCCTGTATCACTGAATCGGTTTAACTTGTCGTTCCAGCCATGTCTATCTCATGAGATATAAATCTTTACCCAATGAATTGGATGGAGATATAGGTCCACCCATCTCATAATGAAACCATTCTTATGTGTGCCACAAAATCATAAATCATATATCATAACATAACCCATGTAATAAAAATGGGATTCTTAAACATCATGCCATCATAACATAATCAATATAAGATAAAAGGACATCATAAAATTAATTCCATCATAACATAATCAAATCAATGTAAAAATAGGGATAGAAACATAACCCTATATTATCTTAGATGGAAAATAATTTTGAAAAAACACTTGAACTCCATTCTTGAGGAAAATATCCTTTCAAAAACATTTTTCCATTCTTAACATGTCATACAATTTTAATCTAAAAGAAGTTGATTAAAAATAAACTTGAGAACATGTAATATAAGCTTCATGGAAATAATGTTCTATGAAATCATAAAAAATCCATTCTTGTCGTATAAGTTAAAAAAACATTCTTCTCGTACTTTGGCCAGAAAAGTCAAAAAAGTACCTCGTACTAAAAATGAAAAGAGATTCCTTTCATATCTTTTACTAAAAACATACCAATGGGTAAAATTGGATTTAAAAAATGGTAGTAGGATATAAATAATATTAAATATTGACGAAACATGGATGTGGATGATAAATATGCCCCAGTAATTACCGAAGTATAAACAATCTCAGATAAAAATTGAGATTGCAAGATTCTCCCTTACCTTAGGTCCGATTTGCTTCGTAAGTGTCCGAACCTCCTGTATAATGATTTAAATAATGTCATTTACTTATTCCAGAATCGTAATAATTGTTATTATATCATATATGGTCATATTCTTATCTTCTTATTAGTAATATTTCATTACTACTTGTTATTCGGGTGTTTATTGCTTTTTGTTCTTATGCGTGTTTTGAATAAATTCTTATTCTTCTCTTTAGGTTATAGATACCTCATTTCCAGAATGGTATTAGTGTAATATATATCATATTTATTCTTTCAATTCATTTATATAATCATTATGTAATGAATATCATGTAGAACAAGTCACATCACATCGTGGAGACGGTAGGTCGTACGTACGCACGAGCGATGATATCATTCCCATGATCATGGAATTGTATTGAAGTGTATGTATACTATTTCAGAATAAATATTACTTTACAATAATCATATATAGTTATTCTTTACACCATTACAACCATCCAAGTAAGGTGGTGGTGGAAAACAGATTACACCACGGCATGGAGACGGTATTCCGTACTTACGCACGTGTTGTGATTTCATTTTCCGTAGGATGAATAGAAGGTGAAATAGGGTTGTTTCATATTTATAATAAAATATCAGTATATGATTGATACTTATGTTATTACTTCATATTGAAACAACTAAATAATAATAAGTAGAAGAAGACATAAATTTGAAAGAATTGGTAACGGATATTACCTCTTCTTCGACACGCCTTTTTGAAACCTCCTCTTAGGGCACTAAGATTGGTCTTTGAAGAAGACCAGAACCTCTAGAATGTTTCTAGGTAAGTTGAGAAGAGAAATTGGCAGGTTTTGGCCGAGCTTGAATGCTCAAAGTGTTGTGAGGAGGAGGGGGAGTAGGTTCCCTTTTATAAGGGAGGAGAGGGGCACCTTAGGAAAACATAAAAGATTATTTTATTATAAAGTCATAATTGGTTTTTAATAGCTCCAAATTGATTTATATCGAAGATAAGGTGGGTATGGGTCACAATCCTCTCAACCAATTGGTTTTAGACAATTTTAGGTTACTATTTTAACCTTATCATTTATATTTAACTCTAAGTTAAATAATTTATCTTTTACCGTGTCTTCTTATTTTCTTACACTATAAGGTTAATAAACTTACAATAACAAGCCAAACGAAACCCAAGTGGTTCATTATTAATATATATATCCTTATCTAAGTCATTTGGCCAAACTTTATATTTTTAGGAATAAAATAACAATTAATAATATAATATTTCTTTTAAAACTATTTTATGTCAATTTTGACACTATTTGGTACTTGATTTTTGTGAAAATCATAACAGAATGATTAGTTATAAATAATTTAATTAAATCAATAATAACATGTAATATTAAAAAAAATAGTTGAATTTATAAAAAGTCTCAAATTAAATTTATTTGGGTATTTATAACATCAATTATGTTAATATTTCATTAATAAGATAATTACTGCATCATCATTGTGTCATAAATAAATTAAATTACTTAATGTATAAAAATTATAAATAAAATACCATTATATAGGAAATCTTTTTAGCTTTCTAATGAATATTTATAGTTTAATTTATATTATTTATAACCCTATATTAAAAATGTTTTAGTTATTAAACTTTGATTTTATCTATTTTAACTCTTCTTTAAATAAAATAATATTAAATGTCCTAATCTAATCCAAGTGGACCTAAATGGTCATATTTTATTCATAAGGTTGTTTTTGGTCTAATTAAACTTATCCAATAGAATTAGGACATGTGTTAGGGTAATAATAATATCATTTTTACCCTTAATTATCCTATTTACTTTTAACTGTGGTAAAAAAAAGTAAAAAGTTACTATTCACCAAAAAATATTTTCATCTCATTGAACTACATTTTAGTCCTTGATATTAACCGTCTCTCTCAGATTTTATAAATTCCACTCACAGAAGCGGTAAAATTAAGTTTTATGTGAATTTTCAAATTCTTCTAGGAGGTGAGTAAAAGACGGTGAAAAGTTCAATAAAATTTTTATATATCTAAAATTATTATAAAATGGATTCAATTAATTACTTTGAACATATATAGGTATTATGTATCAATTTTGACCTAAAATAAATTTAAATAAAATAAATAATTATTTAAATAAAAAGTCGGTTTTTAAATAGTAACCCAGTGTTTTCACTATTCATCAAAATTTGAAAGTTTTCAGAAAAATACCAAAATTTCACCCTAGGCTAATTTTGATATTCCGAATCCAAAAATGAAGTCCATTTTGAAAGATAAAATTTATAAAATTTTAAAAAGTGGGTATTACTATTCATAACGGCTAGTTTTAATAATATTTTAATAGCATATCATTGTTTAGTGAAAATCGGCATTGCGTACAACGTAAGATATTGAGGAAGGTCACTATTGGGTTTAAAGCAAGCCAAGCTGGTGTTTTTTGTAGTGAAATATTCCATAAAAACAAAATATTTCTCATAAAAATCTTGGGTGTTACATTCTACCCCCCTTAAAATGAATTTCGCCCTCGAAATTCGTCACTTTGTAACAAACAGATGAGGATATCTCTCCCTCATCATATCCTCAAGCTCCCACGTAGCTTCTTCTAATTGGTGGTTCCTCCATAAAACTTTCACCAAGCGAGTGGTCTTGTTCCGTAGGAATTTTTTGCTACGATCCAGAATCTCTATCGGTCGTTCTTCATAAAAAAGATCTTGCTCCAGCGGTACAACTTTTGAGCTTAGTACATGTGAAGGATCGGGTATGTACTTTCTCAGGAGCGATACATGGAACACATCATGAACTTGAGAGAGATTAGGTGGAAGTTTCAATCGGTAAGCTACCTTCCCAACACAATCCAGTATTTCGAAAGGACCAATATACCTAGGGATCCGCTTTCCCTTCTTTCCAAATCTCATTACTCTCTTCCAAGGAGATACTCGTAAGAACACTTTATCACCCACTTCAAACTCTAGGTCTTTTCTTTGGTTGTCAGCATAACTTTTTTGACAACTCTGAGCTTATCTTATGTGTTGTTGAATGGATTAGACCTTTTCTTCCATCTCATCAATAAGATCATGTCCTAATAGCTTTCTTTCCCTAACTTCATCCTAGCAAGTTGGAGTCCTACATTTCTTTCCATAGAGAGCTTCATAAGGAGCCATCCGAATACTGGAGTGAAAGCTATTATTATAATAAAATTCCACAAAAGGTAGGTGTTGATCCCAACCACCTTTGAAATCCATAGAGCGAGCTCTTAACATATCTTCTAGAGTTTGAATTGTTCTCTCAGAATGACCGTCTTTCTGAGGATGATAAGAAGTGCTGAAACTCAACTCTGTATCCAGAGTATGCTGAAGACTTCACCAAAACATTGAGGTAAACCTTGGATCCTGATCCAATATAATGGAAAGTGGTAATCCATGAAATCTTACCACTTCCTTTACATATATCCTGGAAATCTGATCCAGAGAGAAATCTTCCCTAATAGAAATAAAGTGTGCCGACTTTGTACGATGATCAACTATAACCCAGATAGCATTATTTCCTTTAGATGTTTTAGGAAGTACAGTAACAAAGTCCATAGTGATATTTTCCCATTTCCATTCTGGTATGGGTAATGGTTGTAACATCCCTTTAGACTTCTATCTCTCAGCTTTAACTTGCTGAAAAACCAGGCATCGAGAGACATATTCACCAACATCTCTTTTCATCCCATCCCACCAGAAGTACTCTTTCAGGTCCCTATACATCTTCTTGATTCCAGGATGAATAGAGAATGAAGAACTATGATCCTCATCCAACAGCTCCTTCTTTAATTCTGGGATGGGAGGAACACAAATCTGATTCCTGAACCTTATTATCCCATCACAACCAAGGTTGAATTCAGGAACATTTCTCACCTTCTTTTGTAACTCAACATCTTCTTTTTGTGCCTCTTTAATCTTTACATGTATAGATGGTTGAACATTCATTTGATAAAGATAAGACTTCTCCCCTTCCATTATAATTCCAAGATCTATCCTTTGTGAATCCATAAATATTGGATCTTTTATGATCCTCAACATGGATAAGCTAGCATGGTCTTGTCGACTTAATGCATTTTCCACCTTGTTTGCTTTCCCAGGGTGGTAATGAATTGAGTAGCCGTAATCCTTAATCAGCTCCAACCATCTTCTTTGGTGAATATTCAGCTCCTTTTGTGTGAAAATATACTTTAAACTTTTATGATCAGTATAAATATCACACCTTTCACAATAAAGATAATGCCTCCAAATCTTTAATGCAAAGATTATCGCAGCTAACTCCAAATCATTATTTGGGTAATTTTGCTCATGGATTTTCCACTATCATGAGGCATAATCTATCACCATATCATTTTTCATGAGAACACACCCCAATCCCTTCTTGGATGCATCACTGTAGATCACAAACCTTTTTACACTACAAGGCAGTGTGATCACAGGTGCACTGGATAATCTTCTTTTCAACTCTTTGAAATTCTCTTCACACTCCTCCGTCCAAATGAACTAAACTCCTTTTCGAGTCAACCTGATGATTGGATTATATAATCATGAAAAATATTTCAAAAAACGTCGATAATATCCAGCCAAACCAAGAAAACTTTGGATCTCAGTTACTGTTGTTGGTCTCGACCATATTTCGATAACCTCTGTCTTTTCTGGATCCACAGATATCCCCTATTTTGAGATTATATGACCCAAGAATGCAACTTTCTGAAGCCAAAATTCACACTTGGTAAATTTGGCATAAAGCTTCTCCTTTCCCAGGGACTTCAATACAATTCTCAAGTGATATTCATGTTCTTCCTTTCTCTTTAAATAGACAAGAATATCGTCTATAAAGACTACCACAAACTGATCAAGATAGTCTCTAAAGACTCTATTCATCAGATCCATGAAGATAGAAGGGGCATTAGTAAGACCAAATGGCATCACTATAAATTCATAGTGTCCATACCTTGTACGGAAAGCCATCTTTGGTATATCCTCCCTTTTGACCCTTAATTTATGATACCCTGAATGAAGATAAATCTTGGAAAAGTATTTAGCTCCACGTAGTTGGTCAAATAAGTCATCAATGCGTGGGAGAGGATATTTGTTCTTGATAGTGATCTTGTTAAGTTCTCAATAATCAATGCAGAGTCTCCTTGATCCATATTTCTTCTTAACAAACAGAACAGGTGCTCCCCAAGGTGATGCACTAGGGAATATGAATCCCTTATCAAGATTCTCTTGGAGTTTCTTCTTCAATTTCTGCAACTCAGTTGGGGCCATTCTATAAGGTGTCTTTGAAATAGGCATAACACCTGGTATGAGTTCTATTGAAAACTCAACTTCACGATTTGGTGGAAGACCTGGCAATTCCTCCGGAAAGACATCATCAAACTCCCGTATAATGTGAATATTCTTAATCGTGAGTTTCTCTCTAACCATTTGAGATAAATAACCTTCATTTATTAGAATCAAGACCCATAAGATGGAAGAAATTTACACTAGAAGGTTATATTCATCCTTACATCGATAGATGATAGTAGATTGATCGGGAATATTAAATGCGATTTCCCTTCATTGGAAATTGATATGAGCTCCATATAAAGAAAGTCAATCTATGCCAAGAATCACATCAAATTACACTATAGGAAGGATCACAAGATTTGCAAGAAGCACTTTCCCACAAACTTCAATTAGAGAATAATTATAAACTTTTGATGCGACCGTTGTGCCATTAGGAGTTGTCACAGATAACTAAACATCTAATTGTTGAGGTAATATAGCGATACCCTTAGAAAATTCTTCAGAAATAAAAGAGTGGGTGGATCTAGAATCAAATAAAACATTTTCTACTTTAGAGTGGATGGTAAGTATACCTTTCACCACTTTTTTATCATACTCCACATCGCCGATAGTAATTGCATGTGACTTTCCTTTGTCTTTGGCCTTAAGAGTTTGTTGACGTCGATCATCATCAAGAATCCTTGGATTTGGGCATTGATTGGAATAATACCCCATCTCCTTGAACTTGAAACATTGAAGTGTAGGAGGTGCATTCTGTGTATACCTTTCTTTGTTCGCATCATTAGACATCTTCTTCCCATTATTTCGACATTCAACTACCCGATGACCTTCTTTTCCGCACTTAAAACATTTTCTTGTCCCTTTAAGATAATTCCCTCCATGTTTCTTTCCATAATTTGAGCATAAATAAAAACTCATCATATTTTTAGTGTGGTCTTTAGATTTTCCTTTGAATTCCATTTTCCACTTCTTATCAAACGCATATGACTGATGGGTTACTCCAATCTCCATCTCAACCTTGAGAGCACATAAAACGATTTACTCATAGCTATTGAAGTCCCTTATGGATAATTCCCTTCGAAGACTTGGTTTTAATACACTAAAGAATCGATCGATCTTACTCTCAGGTTGGATAATAATCCCAGAATCGTACCTTGCAAGTCCTGTAAAATTTTCTTCGTAGGTACCAACTGATTCATCATCCTTTTTCTTTAGTTTAAGAAACTCATTCTCCATCTTTGTTCGAAGAATATGAGGGAAGTACCTATTGAAAAATAAGTTCTTGAACTCGTCCCATTTCATGGACTCAATGTCATCTCTTTTCCTCGTATTCTTGATAAGATTCCACCATTGATCAGCATCACCTTCCAAACAATACACTACTAAGATGACTTTGTCATGTTCAGAACATTGTAGAACTGAAAATATATTTTCAGTGGTACTAATCCATTGTTCATCCACTAATGGATCAGAAGACCCGCTGAATGAAGGTGGATGCTGCCTCATGAAGGATTCAATAGAATGTTGCTCCTTCCTTTGATCATTTGGAATTGCTTCATGGTTCATAGCTTGAGAAAGTTGTGTGAGAATGGCTACAATATTTTTCATTCCATCTCCCATAACGTTTGGTTGCTCAGGGGGACAATCATTGCATTGCCCATCACATTCCGCATTAACACGGTTCCTTCGGGTTCCATCCATTGACTAAAACCAAGAAGAATAGTGTGAGAAACACTAATAATAATAGGAAAACCACATAATCAAGAATAAAATTTCACACTTAAGGTATTATCATAGGTTATTCATGGCCATTTCTAAAACACTAAGATTGTGTTCTATGCTTAGACTTACCCTTAGGGTTCTTACTAAGGCTTTCACATCCTAGTTTCCAAAGGTTGACTATAACCTTCCTCTGATACCAACTATAACCACCCATACTTTACATACATTGTTATCACTTCAGAATTGATTCACATTTATTACAACATATAACAAAACCATGAATGGACCATATAAGTATAGTGTCTTTAGAAACTGGGAAACATAAACAACTGGTTCATAAATCATCTACGTTGTCTCCCATTTATTTCATCATATCTAGAGTCCCTTTTTGGTATATCCTACTTAATATCCTTCTTCCTGACCTGGGGAAAAGAAAACATACAAAAAGGTGAGATCAAATGCTTATTAAGGGCAACCAAAAGAAATGTCAATCATATCATATTCATAAGAACATAACATTTTGAAAATCATAACCTGCAAAAGAGATCTCAATATCATGTCATGAGATAAATCATAGTAATGAAAAGTAATCCCAATTAATCATAACTTAAAACATGAAACTTTGTTTCATACACACATAATCATATAAAATAATTTCTTATTAGTCAAGACTCATTGAAAAGACTATCTTTGCAGACAAAGTCCATTTCTGAACCGAGTTCACTCCTCGTTCTATTCATGTATCACTGAACCGGTTTAACTTGTCGTTCCAGCCATGTCTATCTATTGAGATATAAATCTTTACCCAATGAATTGGAGGGAGATATAGGTCCCACCCATTTCATAATGAAACCATTATTATGTGTGCCACAAAATCATAAATCATACATCATAACATAACCCATGAATAAAAATGGGATTCTTAAACATCATGCCATCATAACATAATCCATATAAGATAAAAGGACATCATAAAATTAATTCCATCATAACATAATAAAATCAATGTAAAAATAGGGATAGAAACATAACCCTATATTATCTTATATGTAAAATAATTTTGATAAAACACTTGAACTCCATTCTTGAGGAAAATATCCTTTCAAAAACATTTTTCCATTCTTAACATGTCATACAATTTTAATCTAAAAGAAGTTGATTAAAAATAAACTTGAGAACTTGTAAAAGAATCTTCATGGAAATAAGGTTATATGAAATCATAAAAATATCCATTCTTTCCTTATAAGTTAAAAAAACATTCTTCTCGTACTTTGGATGGAAAAGTCAAAAAAATACCTCGTACTAAAAACAACAAAAGATTCCTTTCATATCTTTTACTAAAAACATACCAATGGGTAAAATTGGATTTAAAAAATTGTGGGAGGATAGAAATAATATTACATATTGACTAAACATGGATTTGGATGATAAATATGCCCCAGTAATTACCGAAGTATAAACAATCTTGGATAAAAATTGAGATTGCGAGATTCTCCCTTACCTTTGGTCCGATTTGCTTCGTAGTTGTCCGAACCTGTTGTATAATGATTTAAATAATGTCATTGAATTATTACAGAATCATAATAATTTGTATTATATCATATATGGTCATATTCTTAGCTTCTTATTAGTAATATTTCATTGCTACTTGTTATTCGGGTGTTTATTGCATTTTTTTCTTATGCGTGTTTTGAATAAATTCTTATTATTCTCAATAGGTTATAGATACATCATTTACATAATGGTATTAGTGTAATATATATCATATTTATTCATTAAATTCATTTATATAATCATTATGTAATGAAGATCATGTAGAACGAGTCGCATCACATCGTGGATACAGTAGGTCGTACGTACACACGAGCGATGATATCGTTCCCATGATCAAGGAATTGTATTGAAGTGTATGTATACGATTTCAGAATAAATATTACTTTAAAATAATAATATATAGTTATTATTTACACCATTACACCCATCCAAGTAAGGTGGTCGTGGAAAACAGATTACACCATGATGTGGAGATGGTATTCTGTACGTACGCACGTGCGGTGATTTCGTTTTCCGTAGGATGGATAGAAGGTGAAATAAGGTTGTTTCATATTTATAATAACATATTAGTATATGATTGATACTGTTGTTATTACTTCATAATGAAACAACTAAAGAAGAAGAAGTATAAGAATATATAAATTTGAAAGAATTGGTAACAGATATTACCTCTTCTTCGACACGCCTCTTTGAAACCTCCTCTTAGGGCACTAAGATTGGTCTTTGAAGAAGACCAAAACCTCTAGGATGTTTCTAGGGAAACGGAGAAGATAAATTGGCAAGGTTTGGCCGATATTGAATTCTCAAGGTGGTGTGAGGAGGAGAGGGAGGAGGTTCCCTTTTATAAGGGAGGAGAGGGGCACCTTAGGAAAACATAAAATATTATTCTATTATAAAGTCATATTCTGTTTTTAATAGCTCCAAATTGATTTATTTCTAAGATAAGGTGGGTATGGTTTGAAATCCTCTTAACCAATGGGTTTTAGACAATTTTAGGTTAATATTTTAACCTTATCATTTAGATTTAACTCTAAGTTAAATAATTTAACTTTTACCGTGTCTTCTTGTTTTCTTACACTATAAGGTTAATAAACATACTATAACAAGAAAAACTAAACCCAAGTGGTTAATTATTAATATATATATCCTTATCTAAGTAATTTGGCGGATTATTATATTTATAGGAAAAAAATAACAATTAATAATATAATATTTGTTTTAAAAATTATTTTAGGTCAATTTTGACACGATTTGGTACGTGATTTTTTTGAAAATCATAACAGCATGCTCAGTTCGAAAAAAGTTAATGAAATCAATACTAACATGTCATATTAACCTAGAAAATTATTGTAATTCATAAAAAGTCTCAAATTACATTTAGTTGGGTATTTATAACATCAATTATGTTAATATATCATTAATAAGATAATTACTGCATCATCATTGTGTCATAAATAAATTAAATTATTTAATGTGTAAAAATTATAAATAAAATACCATTATGTAGTAAATATTTTTATATTTCTACTGAATATTTATAGTTGAATTTATCTTATGTATAACCCTATATTAAAAATGTTTTAGTTATTAAACTTTGATTTTATCTATTTTAACTCTTCTTTAAATAAAATAATATTAAATGTCCTAATCTAATCCAAGTGGACCTAAATGGTCATATGTTATTCCTAAGGTTGTTTTTGGTCGAATTAAACTTATAAAATAGAATTAGTACATGTGTTAGAGTAATAATAATATCATTTTTACCCTTAATTACCCTATTTACTTTTAACCGTGGTAAAAAAAGTAAAAAGTTACTATTCACCAAAAATTATTTTCATCTCATTGAACCACATTTTAGTCCTTGATATTAACCGTGTCTCTCGGATTTTCGAAATTCCATTCATAGAAGTGGTAAAATTAATTTTTATGTGAATTTGCAAATTCTCCTAGGAGGTGGGTAAAAAACGGTGAAAAGTTCAATAAAATTTTTATATATCTAAAATTATTATAAAATGACTCCAATGAATTACTTTGAACTTATATAGGTATTATGTATCAATTTTTACCTAAAATAAATTTAAATAAAATAAATAATTATTTAAATAAAAAGTCAGTTTTTAAATAGTAACCCAGTGTTTTCACTATTCATCAAAATTTGAAAGTTTTCAGAAAAATACCAAAATTTCACCCTAGGCTAATTTCGATATTCTGAATCCAAAAATAAAGTCCATTTTGAAAGATAAAATTTATAAAATTTCAAAAAGTGGGTATTACTATTCATAACGGATAGTGTTAATAATATTTTAATAGCATATCGTTGTTTAGTGAAACTCAGTATTGAGTACAACACAAGCTATCGAGGAAGGTTGCGATTGCGTGTAAAGCAAGCCAAGCTAGTGTTGTATGTAGTGAAAGATTCCATAAAAACAAAATATTTCTCATAAAAATCTCAGGTGTTATAGGGATCATCCCATACATAAAACCTATACTCACTTTTTTGTTTTAAACTTTATGTTTCTTTAAATTTTTAGGAATTTAAATGGCAACAAGGTAGTTCACTAAATCTACATTCCAGTGATGTGTACTTGAGAGTGCATAAATATGTTCATCGGGAAAAGTTTCCTAAATTAGTAGCTGGTTCAAAGTGTCAGACTCTAGTGTGTGATTAATACTAATCATATGGTCTACCTATAAGTTTTCTAACCCCTTATTTTCCTTTATCTCAATATTGAATTCTTGAAGAAGGATCATCCATCATATATGTCTGGGATTTGAATCTAGATTCTTTAAGAGGTACCTCAGAGCTGTGTGGTAAAAAAACTACTTTAGAACCCAATAAATATTAATGAAATTTATACAAAGAAAATATGACATAAAGAAACTCATTTTCTGTGATTGTGTAGTTTGAATTGGCTGAATAAAATGTCCTCTAATCATATACAATCACATGTGAACGTCCCTCCACCTTATGTGATAAGACAGCTCCAACTGTGAAGTTTAAAGTGTCACATATAAGCTCAAATGGAATTTCCCACTATGGGGGATGTATGATTAGTGGAGTGGTCAGACAATTTTTTTTCTCATAAAAGGAAACCCTACAAGAATCATCAAACAAAAAATCAAAATACTTTTGAAC
Source organism: Viscum album (assembly GCA_963277665.1). Classification (NCBI taxonomy): domain Eukaryota; kingdom Viridiplantae; phylum Streptophyta; class Magnoliopsida; order Santalales; family Viscaceae; genus Viscum; species Viscum album. The sequence continues at coordinate 1,991,884,079 of OY728141.1, forward strand.
TAACCATTACAAAGGAAGAGTTATTTTTTTGAAATCCTTTATGAAGTGTTGATAAAAGCTTGCATTCCATAGGAAAGATCTAACATAATGCACACATAAATTATAGGGTAAGTATGAAATAATATATTCCTTACATTTATCAACATCTATTAAATTTGTTGACACTACATGCCCTACGACAAGGCCATACTCAACCATGAAATGACACTTTTAAAAGTTCAAGACCAGATTTTTATCAATAAAATTATTCAAAACCATTACAAAACTAAAGATACATTCATCAAATTAAGACCCATACATTGTAAAATCATTCATAAATACCTCTATGTAGGTCTCAATGAAATCTGAAAAAAATACTCATCATGCTTCTCTGGAAGGTGCCTGGGGAATTTCATTATCCTAATGGAATCCTTTGGAAGGAAAATGTATTGAATGGAAAAGTGAATGTTTTATTATCTTGATCCTCTTGATCTATAGAAACCTTAAAATATCTATAAAAATCATCCAACAAACAATATCATATATTCCTAGCTAGTCTCCCAAGCATTTGATCAATAAATGTGAGGGGGAAATGGTCCTTGCAAGTGGATTGATTTAGTTTCCTATAATCAATACAAACACACCAACTATTTTGTACCCTCATTAGAACTAATTCCTCTCTACAAATTCTTACAATATTAACACCACTTTTCTTAGGCACAACCTAAATAGGACTCACCCATTGGGAATCTGAAATGGGATAAATTATACCAGCCTCAAGAAATTTTTTAACTTATTTTTTAACAACTTCCATAAGAGTTGGATTCAGTCTCCTTTGTAGTTTCCTAATAGGTTTAGCCCCATCCTCCAAAATAATCGTGTGCATGAAAATGGAGTGGCTAATACCTAATATGTTAGCCAAGGTCTACCCAATTTTCCTAAGGTTCTCCCTTAAAAGATTCAAAATTATTTCTTTATGATAAAAATGGATATTATTAGAAATTATAACAGGTAATATCTCACCACTAAACAAGTATAAGTATTTTAGATTTGGTGGAAATGGATTGGGTTCCAATGAAGGGGGTTCAGTATGGATGAAGACATTGAAGGAACTAAAATATGTGCACAATGAACATTAGCATCATAATATATATCATAAAATTCATAGAATAATGTATCAAATCCATCAGTATACTCAACAACCATGTCATAATTAGAGTAAAAATAATCAAAATCAAAATTTTAATCCACATAAAAATTAAATCCAAGATATGTTTTATCATTATAAATAGGTGTGGAAGTGTTCTTAGACATAAAACTAGAACAAATTTTCATAATCTCCCTAAGTATAGGAAAATAAAAAACCATAGGTTTTTTACTTGGTGGTTGAAAATGGGAGATAAAAAATGTAGAATAGTCCTCTGAGGGGTACTTCATGGAGTCTGTAACATTAAATATCACAACTTCATCCCCAAAATCCATGTAAAGTGTACCATCATAGACATTTATGATCATTTTTTATTTTTTGAGGAAGGTTCTACCTGTGATAATGGGAGCACAGGAATTTTCCTGATGATCCTCCATGTCAAGCATATATAAATCTTCTAGAAATATCATGTGTCTTACCTAAACAAGTATATCCTCAAGGAATCCTACTAGATATGGTGTAGCTCTATTCACCAACTGCACCACTACTCTCGTTGGATTCAAATCTCCGACCAAAAAAGAATATAATACAGAGCGATACATCAAATTTTTGAAAGATCCTAAATCACAATGAGCATCGGAAAAATGTAACTACCATATGGTGCATGGGATAGTGAATTTCCTTGGATACTTTCACCTTTTTTCATTGCTTGAGTTGGTGTAATGAGTACTGACACATTCCCTCCAAGATTGATCGTCTCATTTCCCTTCATCCCTCTTTGATTAGTACAAAGTTATTTTAAGAATCTGGCATACCTTGGGATTTTATTAATGATTTCAAGTAGAGGGATGTTGGTCTCAACGTGATTGAATGTATCCAATAACTCTTTTTTTTCATCCCCTCTTCAGCCATCTTTTTGGTTTGAACAACTCTATCTATAAAGGGAAGGGATTTAGGAGGATCATCGTCAATATTTTTCTTACCTTGGTCTTTCTCCTTTGGATATTCATTAGATGGTCTTGAATGGGGCTTCTCTAGGGTTGAGGTGAATCGCGATAGAATGATAGGTGCAGATGTATCAATTGTTTGCTTCCCACTTCTCAATGTGATGGAACTAACATTCCCCTTGGGATTTGTATTAGGTTGGGATGGAAGATTTTTGTAGTTTTTACCAGTTTATGGATGGTGGTATAAATTTTGCTCATTTGTGTCTTCAAATCCCTCAACTATGAACCTTGGATATTCATCTCATTCTGTTGATTAAGAACAATTAATTTCAAAATATCATTAGTGTTAGAATCTACCTTTGGTTGAGAATTCCCTTATTGTTGGTTTGTTGATTATTAAGCTTCAAATCTCCTTTGGATTGTTAGAAACTCTTTTGGTAAAGTGGAGGCTGCTGGAAATTTTTTTGAAAAGGGGGGATTTGTTGTTGTGTAGAGACATACCTCATGTCAGATTGATCCTTCCACCCTTGGTTTTATGTTGGTGAAAAGGAATCATACTTCCTCTAGGGATGTGTTTTTTGTTTTTGATGATATGGTCTCCTAGGGAATACTGCTGCGCAATCCACTGTCTCTTGTAGTTGACATAAATAGTCAGTTGGGTGGTCTGTTTCAGTGAAAATCCCACAATGCCTCATAGGAGTGAGTTGAGATTTTTTTGAGACAAGGAAACCGATCTCACTATAGTGGTCAATTCTTCCAAATTAGTATCAATTACATTATTTTCAAGAGAAAATGAACTTACCTAATGTACTCCTATAATATGTGGTGTACCTTGATCGTAAAATTGTTGGGAGTTTTGTGCCATCTTGTCAATCAACACATGTGCAGCTTCTGGTGTATTTTAACCAATTCCCCTCCAGTTCTGGCATCCACCATGCTCCTATCCATATTTGTGATTCCTTTGTAGAAGTACTGGATGAGTAGTTTATCAGTGATTTGGTGATGTGGGAAACATGCACACAACTTATAAAATCACTCTTAGTACTCAAACATTGAATCCCCTTCGGTTTTCTTGATTAATGAGATCTATTTTTGAATAGTAGTGGTCCTTGATACTGGAAAAAATATCTTCAAGAAAATACATTTTCAAATAATTCCAAAAAGTTACATCTTCAGGTTGTAAATAATTTATCCAATCTTTTACAATTCCATCAAGTGAGAATGGAAATGGTATTAGTTTGATTTGATCTTTAGATATATTTATTGGTTTTAGGGTTGATAAAACCACATTAAATTCTCTTAAATTTTGGTTGGGATCCTTTCCAAAGAGGCCATGAGACTTTGGAAGATGCTGAATAAACCCATATTTTATTTCAAAGTCTGATTTGAAATTTTGGTATACAATACAATTTGGTTGATAGTTAATATATGGTGGATCCAATTCTAGAATGGTTATATTAATTTTATTATTATTGTTTTCATAAATTTTTTTTGTTTTATGTTTGATTAAAAAGTGTTTCCAATTTCAAAATTCTCAAAATGGAGGAATTCTCCAACTAGTTGAATGTTGAAACTTCTCGTAGGCTGAGACTGTCTGATTCAAGCCCTAAGGATGTGTTAAATATCAGGGTTAATATATAATAGATACTCATGATTATTTTATGTTATAAATCAAAGAAAAATAAAATTAATAAATGTGTAACATAATAAAAATATGAGATTTTTGAGTTGATGGTCCAAGAAAAAAATAATAAAAGAAAAAGAAAAAGAAAAATTGAGATAGGAGAAATAATAAATAAAGAAGAGAAAAAAATAATAAAAATAAAAAAAAAATTACCTATAATTGGTTGAATAGATTAATTTCCTCCCTAGTAATAGTACAAATTTGAAATTTGTTGTCATGGGTGCTCTCAAATGATGTGTGGTGTTTTGTTTATTAGGTATAACGGAGTAGCTGACAAAGGTCGTCTCTCAATAGATTTAGTAATTAAAATGAAATATTAAATGTATTTTGAAAATAAAATAAAACATAAAATGATGGGTATTTTTTATTATAAATCTATAAAAAGTATGCTGGAAGAAGATTGTATTTTTTTGTTTTTTAAATGTGATTGAGAAAACGTGATGAGAAGATATTTTTTTTAGAAAATATTTTTAAAATAAATAATAAATCTAACTCTACATATTCATTTACTTATTATTAATTAACATTTAAATTAATATCCACTTAATTATTATCCCCTAATATATTAACCCTTAAACCATATGGGAGTTAACTTAACCATAATGATAAAATTAATTAAAACTCAGGATAGCTTCAGAGCATGCAATTGCAGCAATATGATTTGATTGATTTTATAATAATATATTATAGTCAATGGTAAATTAGGGAACATATAAACTCTAAAAATAAAGATTAATTGAATTTATGGATTATATTTTAACTCTGAAAATTGATCATGTGTGGTTTTTTGTTACTAATTAAAATCACGCTCTCAAAATTCACACAATTCTCAACCACACGTGTTTTGTGTTAATTGGTCAATTAATTTCTTATTTTTATTTAAATAAAAAACTCAATTCAAAAAACATATTAATTGAATTAAAGTGTCTCTTTTAATTTAAATAAATGAATGAATATGGTAAGAGGTGGATCAATTACTAAAAATAACTACCCTTCCATGGGTAGTGTGGTCATCGTAGAAACGTTTTTCATTTGCAAAGGTCGTGGAAATGATATCACCCAATCTCATTTCTAATATTGATTTACATACCAAATTGGATGAGTAAAGAAAATAAAATTGAATAAAATAGACTAAATATAAGATAAACTAAGGGATTTTACTGAAAGAACAACAATATTACAACAAAGAAGAGGAAGAGAAGAGCATTTTGGAGGAGATCCTAGCTTGAAAGCTTCCCTCCTCATATTGTGAATTGAAATAAAAAATAACCACTTATAATATTCTAAAAATCCACTATGGAACATCCAACCACCTCTAAATGATAAAAGCACCAATTTATAGAGTGGGTTAGAAGCTAGGTTCAAAGAGGATTTAAGTGTGAATAGGGAAATTCAGCCAAATATTTTATTCCAAATTTTACTGACTGTTTGACCTAAAAAACGTGTGAACCATCTTTCTTATCAGAAGAATGATTTTTCATAAATTTACTACTATATCTTTTATCCAAATTTGGGTCTAATACAATCATGGATAGAAAAATTATGGCCCAAATATAGAATTGTTGTCCAATCTGGCGATTCCAATCCAGTTTTGTCTTCAAGGCCCATTTAGTCCAATCAAATGCATGATTTAGCTCTGGTTTCCTGAATTAAAGTTGTATAAAATTGAGTTAGGAACACATTTAGAAATATTTACATTACAATAATGTAGAAAAAAAATATTTATGACTTAAATACTACAATTACATTTAAAAGAAAAAACAAGAATTTTCATCAAATTTTCAATTGAATGATCAAATCACAAATATTTTATAAATAAACATATTTAACCCAATGTGAGGAAATTATGTCATTTATTATCAATAAAATATTTAATATAATTTTGTTTTATAAATTTTTATGATTATCCACTTATTTTTCAATTGTTTTTTGGTAGGTCAACATGTGGTGAGAAACATGTGTTAAGACTTCAATGGATATAACAGGAAGTGGATCTCCTCTAAATATCATAGAAAATGGGAAGCAGAATAATGAATTGGATCTGTATGATACCAACGAAAAACATGGATTTATCAAAGGAATGTCCCCACAAGCAGCCATTGGTATTTCTCAGCAAATGATTGTGGATATCAACAAAAATAACTCATAGTTCAAACATGGATATTCATATTGATATGGATAAAGCTTATCATAGGATGGAATGGGGGTATATTCTCAAGGTTATGGCTTGTATGGGTTTTTTTCAATTGGGTGTGTGACTTATTTTTCAGATGCTTTATCTCTCCTTGGTTCTCAGTGTCACTGATGGGTAAAAGAACTGGATTCTTCAAATTTTTTAAGGGCCTTAGGAAAAGCGACCCTCTTTCTCCTAGTATTTTTATAATGGTACAAGGCCCTCTTAGTAAACTCCTGGATAACAAGATCAGCAATGGAAATATTCAAACTTTTAAATGCAGGAATCAGACCAATAGAATGTCTCACTTGCTCTATGCGGATGACATGATCTATTTCATTAATGGGGGATGTAGATATATTAGAAATCTTAAAAAGGTTATGGAAGAGTACAGTAAATGGAGTGGTGAGAAAATAAATTATGATAAGAGTAATCTTTATTTTCCATAGTCATGTTCAGAAAGGTGGATAAGAAAAATAGAAGAAGTTCTGGGTATTAAGAGAAGACAGTTTCCTTTGGAATATCTTGGAGCTCCTTTATCTTCGATCAGATTGAGAATTAGACACCGTGAAGGGATTGTTAATAAAATTATCAGTAGGATAAACAATTGGAAGAACCATTTTCTATATTTTGGTGGTCGTATTACCCTGGTTAATTGTGCTCTATCTTCAATCCCTATGCACATTATTTCAGTTCTCAAAGTTCCTAATGTGGTTTGGAGAAATATTGAAAGGACTTTGACATCTTTTATCTAGGATTCTCATGGGGAAGGAAGATACTATTGGGAGTCTTCAAAAAAATGTCTAAGTCGGTGAATAATGGGGGTATTAATTTCCGCAGTGTGGAAGCCTCTATGCATTGTCTTCTAGCTAAGTTGGTCTGGGAAGTCCTTGAAGGTGATACCATGTGGAGTAAGTTTATTAGAATGAAATATGGGACCAAACTGGATGTTCCGAGGGGTAATATATCTTGGATATGGAGGTCGCTTCATGAGCGCATTCTGACTCTCAATCTGCATTCCTAGTGGATCGTGGAAAGTGGTGATATCAATTTGTGGTATAGTAATTGGTCTGGTTCGATCATCAGCATTCCTTCTTTTCCTATGCCTAATCTGAATTTTTCTTAATAAATACTTTACCTAGATTTCATTCATGCCATTCTTAATCAGTAGCAACGGAAAATTTTTTACAGCATCGACCTCACTTTAAGTGTTGATCGTCTGGTTTTTACAAATTCTCCCATGGGGGTCTTTTCGGCTAAGAGTTACATAATGATTCTAACTGCTTTAAATGGTGGAAACAATGTTATGAATGAGTATTGGTGTAAAGAGTTTCTTTTCAAATACAATTTCCTTCTGTGGAGGATATATAACAATTGTATTCTGAAGGATGACTTGGTCTATAGGAGGGGTGTTCAGATTGTGTCGAAATGCTAGTGTTGCAGGTCCGCAAGCTCTAAAATAATGGAGCATTTATTTTTTTGCGGGTGAATGGGCTACAGTGGTGTAGAGATTCCTGGGTAGCCTCATAGGTAATGATATTCATCATGAAGTGGGTTTTGCTTTCCCTCTTAATGAATCTATTAGTGTTGTCTTGAATGAACTTGAGCGAAAGGCCCGATATGTGCTAATGGATGTGGGTTTCTGGACTTTATGGAGGGCTAGGAATAAATCCCACCATCAAGGTAATCAGAGCTCCTTTCTTTCCATGCAGGTCTAGTTCAAATGTCTGGTAGTGGAGTTGGGATCACTGATAAAGCAAGGGAACAAAAGTAAAATCCTGACAATGTTTAGCACTGCTTCTAGAAGATCTTCTTCTACTCAGGAAGTTCATGGTAGACTAAATCATAGAAAATGGGTAAGTTGGAACCCACCTACCAGTGGATATAAGCTAAATGTTGATGGATCGTGCACTCTTGGTATGATGCGTGGAGGGGGAGTCATCCGAGATAACAACGGTTCTGTTATCACTACTTTCAATAGCTTCTTTAGTCAATGATACTCTATTAGAGCGGAGGATAAGGCTCTTCTTGAGGGGATTTAAATCTATAGGGGCTTCAATTTATCTCTGTCCATGATTGAAACAGACTCTAAAGTGATTTATAATTCTATACAGCACAATACAAATACCCCATGGTCTATTGATTATTACATTCGAATGTGTATCTGATACATTCCTAATGGTGCAGTTGTCCAACATACATGGTGTGAAGGCAATAAAGAGGTAGATTTTTTAGCCTCCAAGGGTGATCAAAATGATCCTTGGATTATTTTCTCTAATATGGGCAGTCTTACTTCAGAATGTGTTGATCTTGTTCGAGGGGATTCTCTTGGTTTACACTATTTTAGACCTCCCTAGTTCCCTTTCATTCAGAATTCTTGTTGTTTTTTCTATGTGACCTTACTCCCACATTTTAATTAAATTAAAAAAAAATTTGTTTATATGACCTGTATTTCTCATTTCATTCATGTTTTTTTGGGTGTTGAGGTTTTATTCATGTTTATTCATGTTTTTGTTCTATCATTATAGATTGTGCTTGTTAATTGTGGTGGAGTAGTGGTGCAGATGAAATTTTGTTTTTTATATGCTCTGCACGATAGCAGTAGAAACTAAATCTCCGGTGGATAATATTTTGTTCCAAATGTAGCTATATGAGATACAATAGATTCTCAAATAAGGCCATAATAATATATATGGCCTCATGGAATTTGTTTTATAACAAAATTAAATCATGCAAGAAACCTCTCTGCCATCACTTGCACATCTCTGGGACCCAATGGTGCAACTCAGCATACTTTTACTGTCTCCTTTACCCTTCCTTTCATGCAATCCTATATTATTCATTTCATAGATATGTTCATTTTCATTTCCTCCTGATCCCAATACTAATTGAATAGGTAATTGAGAAAAAAATTCTAACTGATATCCATTTTGATGCTCTATTTTGTCATATTTATGACCACAATTTCTATGGGTATTGTTTTGGAATTGTGAATTTCTCATTTAATTTTTCCTTCTATTAAGTATATTTCTTTGTAGAGGGTTTCTAGATAGTGGTTTCTATTTTGAATATGCTCTCCAACTTGGCCAACATTATAGCTTAATGAAATAAATTATAGACAAATTTTGATGGAGTGATGACTGATGTGCGAGAGAAATAGATTCAAGATGATGTTTGATAGAGTTTCAAATAGTGTATCTTGGTGTTTGAACGTGTGTGTAACTTGTTTTTTGGAGCTCCATTTTTTTCTAGGAATTTGAACTTGCTTTTAAATTATAATTGTATATGTTATTTTTAACATTTTTTTAGATAAAGCCTCAATTTTTTTGGAGTTTCATATAAACTAATTTTATTATTATTTAATAATAAATGTAATAAATATATTATATATAATTATATTAATAGATAAAATATAAAATTTTATCAATAAATATTGGAACACATAATATTTTATTTATAAATAATATATCAAAATATATCAATTATTGGTATTAATTATAATAATAGATAAAATAATATTGTTAATATTATTATCAATACAATGATAAATGTTGGTAATAATATTATCAATAGATGAATTTGTTGTATGAATCTATTTTTTAACATTTTGAACAACAAATATATTATTCATTCGTATTATTATAATTACAACATGACTATTTTATTTTTCCCCATAAAATTTAGAAACATTGTTTTCACTAACAATTTAGTGTCATAAATATATTTGTTGGTAAAACATTCTTTCAATAGAAAATGTTCCTCTACCAACAGATATACTGAAGTTGGAAAGTTAAATATTTTTTTAGAGAATCCTTTCTCATCTTTATATGCCACAAATTGAAGTCATTGTTACCAATTTTGAACCTATTTGTTGACATGTTTACCAGAAATATTTGAAATTGAGTTGTTGCAGACAACAATAAGTGTACACCCCCAAGAACTAGACAATATAAACAGGTATTCATGATTATCCAATTAGGTTTCAGAATTCATAAAAATATTGAGGTTATAGTGACTTAGATTATAAACAGAATAGGTAAAGGTAGAATTAAGGTGAGATTGATCAATGAAAATTAAAACAAAAACTAGATTGAAAAAAGAAGTATATTCATAAAAATAAGAGAGAACCCAATAAGGATTTGATGCTACTTTATTATGGGAAGATGCACTTGTGGTTGACAGTTCACAGGAACCCAAAAAGATCGGATTGATCCTTTTGTTCATAGTGTTCAAATCGAATGGAAATGGATCATACAAGATGTAAGAAAGTAAGAAGGTATTAAAAAGAATAGAAGGATTTAGCGTGCTTCAATCCGGTTTGGACCTACGTGCATAGGAAGAACATCACCAATGTACAATCATTTATTTAATGCTAAAAAATAGGATTTACAACAAACAAGCTAAAAAAATAGAAACAATGACATGAGATTTAAATATCTAAAGCTAAAAAAATGGATCAGAAGATGTACAATGCCAGACACATGGGTCTGGAGGTCATGTTCTCTCCAAGATGTCATTGGGAAGCTGGTACAAATCTTTGTACTTGTGTGGTGGTTAAATTACTCACCTCATCTGCAAGTTGTGTGTTCTTCACTCAGTAACCTATCCACACATCTTTATCAACAAAGGAAACCGTCATCAAAACTCCACCAGAAGCAGTACACTGGCGATGTATGTCGGAGGATGGAAGACACATAGATTCACCACTAAGAAAGTCAAACTTTTTAAAGCAAAGGTTCCATAATTGGAGGAAAAATGAAACCAGAATGGTGAAAATGAGATGACTGAGTCAAAATAATAGAAGGTGGGGGAGAGAAATTACCTTCACCTTGAAACCACATATCCAACTATAAATCACCAAGGAGCCACACCAAACCAAAAAACCAACGACGCGCTCAAGCGAATCAAGATAGATGGGTGACACAAATCACACATGCGTCAAAGTTAATCAACAACTAGAATAAGAGTGGAAAAAGATCAATGATTTGGTAGGCATGAAAAAGCACCTTAGGCTGAACATAGTGGCCCAAAAAATAGTCCCATGCACAAGGTAGTGGTCTAGTAGTATAAAAGGGATCTAGAATATTAAATTGAGTATAATTTTAATAATAAAAAATTAAAGCTAATTTTGTATGCATCCATATTGAAGAATTTAAATGATAGAATAGTAATACAATGAAATTCGATATGAAAAGAATATAAATTCCTAATTTCATAAATAAGAAACACATATTGTGATTAATAATAAATAACCTTCACCCATTATTTTAATACATTGTGTCATTATATTGGTTTAGCCAAAATTTGGAGTAAAAATAGATTGAAATTCATATAGTAGATCAATAATATTATTATAGGAACTGAAATAAAGTGTTTCCCATTATATTTCATATAAAAAATGTTTGAATTGGTATTTTTTTATTTTCAATTATCCAAAATAACAAGGATAATAATTTTTTTACTACTAAAAATTGTTTTATTCAAACTATATTTTAGAATAGGTATTATCGTGTAATTTTTTATAAACAAAACATTATAGGTATTTTCATTAAAGGAATAGTTCTCGGGAAGAATAAATTATTAAAAATTTGAATTTACTCAAATGATAAACTGAAAGGGTAAATCAGGAAGGTAAATCACTGAAACTATCTTATTTTTAACATAGTAACATAATAGTACAATTTGCTTGAAATATTTTTTATAGGTTTTTTTAACAACCCTGGATTGATTTTCCAATGGGCTATTGGAATTTTGTAGCATTAATTTGATGATTTCTTATTTCATATGAAAATATCATGTGATTATTTATTGTTATGAATTTCTTATTTCATTTTTAGAAGCTACTCTTAATAATCATAAAAATATTTTATGAGCAGAAAAATTTTAATTTTTAGAAAATCTAATATGTATTCTTATGTATTTCACAAAATATTTTAATTTTTTAGATAATACACCTTTTCTAAAGGGGGTGAATAAAAAATTATTTCAATTTTTATGGCTGGAAATGAATAATAACTTCATATACAACAAAATATATATTAATTTTCCGCATCTTAGAAAAATATAAAAAATTACGTAGGTACCTTTAAAAAAATAATTTTTTAATGAATTTCAAATTTATTATTTATCACTTTTGATTTTTTGGACGCCGCACACATATATGGGTGGGACGCTTCACAACCCTAAGTCTGTCTCCTTCAAATTTGACATTGTTTTCAATTATGAATTAAATTGATACATTAAACCCCAAAATTACTGGAATCTCATGTAGTATTCACTTAAAAAACATGTGATAAAATTATTTCATATGATTGAAAAAATATTACATTTGAATAACTTTTATATTTCATTTTAGGTTGTCACGCAAAATGGTAAGTTTTTAAGGGTTTTTTAAATAACAAAATATGGGTCTCAATTAATGCATTAAACCCCCAACTCATTTATCATCTTTAAAATGCACAATATGGTTACATGCACACATCTAAAAGTTTATTTCTGATTGAGTGAAATCCATAACTTGTTAATATATTTTCATGTATATGTATATATCATCACAAATAATAAGTTATAATAAACTGATAATAAGGATTAATATTAATTTATAATTAATTAATACATTATTTGTTTTAGTTTATTATTAATTAGTACAATTTACTAATAAATAACAATAACTAGTAATAAATAACAATGTAATTAGTATTACCTATTAACCATTTTATTAATAATATTCATTAATAATTAGTATTGTAATTAACTATATTGTCAATTATTAACTATTATTCATAATCAACAATCATTACTAATTATTATTAATTAAAATAATGATTATTAATGATTATTTTTAACCGCCTTTTTCAGTTTTTAATATATTTGTATATATAAATAATGACAAATAATAAGTTATATTAAATTGACAATAATTTTGAAAAGGATCTAATTCTAACTGAAACTATAAAGAATTTGGAAACTGGAAATGTATAATCGATCGTGGGTGAAGCTCATTGTTGGGTGATCTATGTTTTTATTCTATTGTTTTATATTTCTATCGATGTGACGATGTTGTAATCATAGTGATATTATCTCTTTTGGTGATTTATTATTTATTGTGTGTGTGTGTGTGTGTGTCTATATATATATATAAGGTCGATTACATGCAGCACCGTGAAACACAACACAAGGAAATAAAGCTACAGTAAATTTAGTAATATGTATATTTATATGTTTTTATTCATAAATATATATTTATATTTATATAAAATTATATTTAATTATATATATGTGTGTTTCTATACATATTTATGTAAATTTAGTAATATGTATATATATTTATAGATTTTTTTATTACAACGGAGGAGATTACAAGCCACAAACGACCCTCACACGTAAGCATCCAATATATTTTTATTGATATTTATATATATTTATGTATATGTGTATACATTTATATAAATTTATATACATTATATTGGTGTATAGTATATATTTATTTATTTATCTCTATTTGTATATTTTTATACATTTATGTAAATTCATTTATATTTATATATATTTACAAGATATTTATATATATTTTCATCAATTAATATATTTATATATTATTATATTTAAATAAATTTATATGTAATAATATTTTTTATTGTTGATTCAATAAGGTTTTCCTTATGACTTTTCCATTCCTTCATTCAAGGGGGAGATTGATAAGTCATTAAGGTTTCCTTATTACTTTACCATTTCTTCTTGTTTTGAAAATCACAAACACCTTATCTTAAGGCAAATATCGTTTTTCCCTGTGTTTTACTTCTATAAGGAAAATTTTCCTTTCCCAAGGAAATTTATCCTTACTATGATTATTGTTCATATCATAATTTTTCTAAGTGTAAAATTCGGTTTGAAACCAAAACCTCAGAATCCTATAATTACCTAGATATGAAGCATTCTGTTTTAGGATCTTAATTCTCGGAATTTTGGTTACGAACTATTCTGAGTTATGACTCCTAATTCTGAATCAGAATTCTGGTTACGAACTTCACTAAGTTCTGACTCCGAATTCTGAATCAGAATTCTGGTTTCGAACTACACTGAGTTCTGACTCCGAATTCTGAATATGAATTCTGGATATGATCTTCTCTGAGTTCTGACTCCGAGTTCTCTGAATTCAGACTTCGAACTCTTATGATTTCTTTCTCCGAATTCTCATGAACTCTGACACAGAACTCTGTAAGTTCAGGTTCCGAATTCTTGTGAATCCAAATTCTGAATTTCCTTGAAATTCATACTCCATAATTCCATAGAATTCAGGTTCTGAATTCCTAGAAAACAGAATCTGAATATCTTTCTATTTTAGACTCCGAATTCATATTTGGATAGACTCCGAACTTTCATTTACTTACATTCTGAATATCAGATTTTGGTTATGCTTACACTTGTTTAGTTATAAAATGATGTCGTTCTTTCAGTTACTCACTAACTGTTGTTTGAGTGACACGTGTACAGGTTCCTCCGAAATTCAAGGAAAAATATGACCGTTGGAGGAGGGAGTCGACTGTTGAAGTCGTTCCTATAAATAGGAGATCATTTAAAAGATATCATGATGGTTCTATGACTCTAGAGACCATATGCTATTGAAGTGATTTCTAGAGAGATAATTTCATTACTTTGTTCATACTGAACTACTTGTTCAGTTTTTCTTCGTGCGACTCCTATTTTTGTTGTGTACAATCGAGGGCTTCCGGGGATAGGAAGACAGAGGTGTCGACTAATTTGAAGTTGAGGGCTTCCATGCTGAGGAAGAAAGAGGTGCTGACTACCTGATAGTTGAGGTCTTGCATGGATAGCAAGACAGACTCCGATCTTTGTATCGAGGGCTTACCCTGGTGTGGGTAAGACAAAATTTCTTGAAAGTATAAATCAAGGTACCTTTATCCAAGGTTGTTAGATACCCTTCTCTTTGGGTTAAAAGACTTGCTACTTGTTACATGTTTTATTAAAAGTTTTCCACTACATTTTTATTATTGAGGGAAGTATAACCATCTTATACTTCCTTATACTTGTACTCTGATTTAGTTAGATTCTATATGCTTTAAGGTAGAATCTTCATCTTTTTAAACTTTCATTAAGTTTTATTTTCGGAATCACTTTTCCAGAATTGCTTTCTCGAAATAAAATTTCCTGAATCAAGCGAGTGTTTAGAACTTAGAGGTTTTGTGAATTATCTTGTTTAACCTTGTTAAACATAACCATCTTTAAAAGTTCCAAAAGGGAATTTTAAAAGTACAATTCACCCCCCCCCCTTGTATTTGAGCATCTCATATTTACATATTCAATCCTACATTTGGTATTATTGATTATATCATACTCACATACCATCTCAACAATTGGTATCAAATGACTGGGTACAATCTGAATTAATCTCACGATTAGGTTCAGAAGTGAATTATTGGAATTGAACTTCCAAAATCACACTTTTTTGGAATCTGTTTTTCGGACTCATAAAGTTCGGATTCATTTTTTCTTAGAGATACTCTTACTCTATATCTTTCTTGCTTAGGATTATTTTACTTGTTTACAAACTTTTTCTATTAACAAGTTTTTGTGGAAATATTTTTCTTAAAGATGATAGGAATCAATGTTGGTTCCATAGACAATCTCAATCCAACCAGACCACCTATCTTTGATGGAAATGATTATTAATATTGGAGTGATCGCATGGAGACTTTAATTATCAATACTGGTGTTGATAATTTTTTTATTCTTACTGGAGGATATAAAATTCATGACAAAGAAGTTAGTACCTTTAC
Source organism: Viscum album (assembly GCA_963277665.1). NCBI lineage: Eukaryota > Viridiplantae > Streptophyta > Magnoliopsida > Santalales > Viscaceae > Viscum > Viscum album. The sequence goes on from OY728141.1 coordinate 1,991,899,806, forward strand.
CAATCAGGAAAAGCATGAATATCAACTTAATTATAAGGTATGCAATAATTTTCTTTGCTCCATGACTAGAAACATATATAGCCAAATTTCATCTTGTGAAGCAGCAAATTCTATATGGAAGAAACTTTAAATTACTCACTTTGGAACTTCCAACATAATTTAAACTAGAAGATCCATGCTTAGAGCCGAATATCATGGTTTCTGCTTTCCTTATGGAGAACCCATATGTAAGGTGCAACAAAGATTCATGACTATTGTGAATAGTTTACAATCAATGGGTGAGAAAGGATTAGATGATAAAGATCTTGTTGATAAGATCATAGACATCATACCTAATGAATGGGAATGTAAGATAACTTATATTGATGAGAATAGAAAGTTTACTCAGATTTCCTTAGATGAGCTGTTTGGAACTGTTCTTCAACATGAGACTAGAATGAAGAGATATGCTGAAAACCTAAATAAGAAGAATGGAAATGGTAGTGTTTCTTTTACTACAACTTCCAATCATATGAAATCCAAGACTCCTGAGAGAGTTACTATATCCAAATCTAAGAAAGTTGTTATCCAATCCGAATCTAGTGGAAGTGAATCCTCAAAAAATGAATTATCAAATCTTGATCGAAGGATGAAAAAGATAGCTGGACAGAGGAACTTTCAATCCAGATATAAGAAAAATGAAAGGAAATATAAGAAAGATTTAGAAGTTACATGTTATGAATGAACGATTCCTGGACACATAAGACCTGACTTTCCTATGCTCAAGAGAAAAGAAAGAAAGGAAAGGCATTCTGAGAAAAACAGAAATAAGTATTATAAGGCTAAATCAAAGAAAGTCTTGAATGATAATGACACTTGGAGTGCCTGTGGTGGTGACTCTTCAGATGAATCTTCAGATTATGAATCTTCTAGACAAAAAAATCTTTGTCTAATAGCCAGACTACCTATTGACAATCATTATTTAATGTCTAAGGTACACAATGATAAATCATTGACCAATGTTTCTTTGAATGCTAATAATAATAAATATTATAACTCTTGTGATGAAGAATCTTCTTCTGATAAAGATAATACTTTACCTTCCTATGAATAAGTTTCTAGATTTTCCAAACTTCTTGAGATTGAGAATTCAAAACACATAAGAAAACTTGATAAAGAAAATTCTAGGAATACTATTCTTACTAAGGAAATATTAGATCTTTATAAATATCATGATAAGAAAAATTCTAATTTCGAAAGTATTTCAAGAAATCTTGAGGAAGTATGTTCTAAGAAGAATAAACTTTCTAAATATCTAGAAAACGTAATTTCTAAGAAAAATGTTTTCGAGCCTAGGTCTAGTTCAAATTCAAATGTTTTTGAAGACAAGAACTTGGTTATCAAACTCAAATCAGAAATTTTTTTCCTTGAGGAAGTTTTTGTCAAACTTTACCTTAGGTAAAGAAAATTTTGATAAAATGTATTCACAAATCTGACCTCTAAGAAATAGTTATGGTTTTGGTTATACTGGTTCTAAACCAATTTTTAGTATCAATTACTTTGTTCCTCAAAGTGCTCCATTCTGTACTAAGTGTCATTGTGGTGGACATTGGGCAAAGAATTGTTCTCTAAACAAAACCCAGTTTTTAGGATTTCATAAATCATATTTTTCTAAGAAGATATGGGTGCCTAAAATTTTTCTTTCTAAAATTTCCAAAACCAAGAATGTTTGGATTCTGAAAGTCTAACTTTTTCTTATTTTTAGGAAAATAGGGAAATTAACAACAGAAATACGTGGTACATGGATAGTGGATGTTCCCAGCATATGACTAGTAACAAAACAATTTTGAAAAGATTATCAAGACGAAAGGAGGAAAAGTAACTTTTGGAGATAATGCTCAGGGATAAATTATTGGTATAGGTAACATCATTATTATCGAAAAAACTTTGATTTCAAATGTTTTATTTTTTAAAGGTCATAAGCACAACCTCATTAGCATAATTAAATTATGTGATGAAGGCTACCTTGTGAATTTTAAGAATGAAAAATGCCTAGTACACAATTCCAAGGAAGATTTTATTCTTTCTGCCCATAAGCAAGAGAATGTTTACACACTAAACTTATAATAACTTAGAAGCCAAGACTTACCTTGACTTAGTGCAATGGAAGATCATTCTTGGTTATGGAATAAAAGGTTAGGTCACGCTAACCTTAGGAACTTATGCAAACTTTCTAAGAAAAGATTAGTTAAGGATCTACCAGAGCATAGATTTTATTCCTCAAAAGTTTGTAACCCTTGTCAATATGGAAAGAAACATAAATCAAGTTTTAAATCAGATGGTGAAGTCTCACCTACTGATGCATTACAACTAGTGCATATGGATCTTTTTGTTCCAACACAAACTAGAAGCATTAGAGGCAAGTACTATGTATTTGTCTTGGTTGATGGTTACACTAGATTTACGTGGGTCTATTTTCTAGAAAAGAATTCTGAAGACTTCTCTTATTTTAAAATTTTTAGAGACCAAGTTAAAAATGAGAAAAACCTTCCATTGAAATCTATTCATAGTGATCATGGTGGAGAATTTCAAAATTCTGATTTTGAAACTTTTTGTAGTAAAAAAGACATTACTCATAACTTCTCAGCACCCAGAACACCTCAACAAAATGGTGTTTTTGAAAGAAGAAATAGAATTCTTCAAGAGATAAATAGAACCATGTTGAGTGAGTATTTTTTAGCCAAAATTTTTTGGGCTTAAGCTGTAAGTACTGCTTGTTATACTATAAATCGTGTTTTGATTAAACCTCTTCTTAATAAAACACCTTCTGAGTTATGGAATGGTAGAAAACCTAGACTTTCCTACTTTAAGGTTTTTGGTTGCAAGGTATTCATTCTGAATACTAAAGATAATCTACATAAATTCACACTAAAGTCTGATGAAGTAATTTTCTTAGGCTACTCCACAACTTCTAAGGCATATAGAGTTCTCAATAAAAACACTTGTACTGTTGAAGAGACAGTGCATGTTAAATTTGATGAAACCGGTCATTTTTTTTAAACAACCCCAACCTTCATCCTTGGATGTGTTTTCAAAAAATGATTATCAACCTTTGATAGAAGATCCTTTTGTAAAGGAAAATGTTCAAGAAGATACTACTAAAACATTTACCCCAGAATATTTCCTACCCTATGTTGATGAAAAGGTTTTACAAAATCCAAACTAGTTGTTTCTAAAGAATCATCCCAGTGATAGTATCATTGGTGATGTCAATCAACCTGTAAGGACTAAAAGTTCCTTAAGAAATTAAGTAGAACATCTAGCATTCCTTTCCCAATTAGAACCAAAAAGTACTAATGAAACTTTAGGTGATGATGATTGGATTAAAGCCATGTAAGATGAACAAAATGAATTCAAAAGGAATAAATTCTGGACCTTGGTTGAAAGACCTAAGGAAACTTCTGTTATTGGAGTAAAATGGGTCTTCAGAAATAAGTTTTATAAAAATGGAATCATTGTTAGAAATAAAGCTAGATTAGTTTCTAAAGTCTATAATCAACAAGAAGGAATAGACTACGAAGAAACCTATGCTCCAGTATCTAGACTTGAATCTATTTGTATTTTACTTACCTTTGCAGCATTCTTCAATTTCAAACTTTTTCAAATGGATGTTAAATGTGATTTCCTTAATGGTTATAGTCAAGAGGAAGTTTTTGTTGAACAACCTCCTGGCTTTGAAGATACAAAAAATCCTGATCATGTTTTTAGACTTACCAAAGCTTTATATGGCCTTAAACAAGCACCTAGAGCTTGGTATGATAGACTTACATGATTTTTTTCTTAAAAATAACTTTGTTAAGGGAAATTAAGATCCAACCCTTTTTATAAATAAGGACAAGAAAAATGTTTTGATAGTTCAAATTTATTTTGATGACATTATATTTGGTTCAACTCAGCAATCTTTAACTGATTCCTTTGTGGATCTAATGAAATATGAGTTTGAAATGAGTACGATTAGTGAGTTAACATTTTTCCTTGGCTTTCAAATTTATCAAAAACCAAAAGGAATCTATATATACCAACATAAGTATATTAAATATATCCTTAAAAAGTATAGATATGACAACACTAAAAGTATAAGTACTCCCATTAGTATCTCAAACACACTTGATCTTGATGAAGCTGGGAAACTAGTAGATCAAACAACTTTTAGAGGTATGATAGGAAGTTTACTTTACTTGACAACTAGTTGTACATACTTAATTTTTTCAGTATTCTTATGTGAAATATATCAATCCAATCCTAAAGAATCTCATTTAAAGGCAGTGAAGAGAACTTTTCGCTACTTAAAGAGGACCAAGGATTTAGGACTCTTTTATACTTCTGGAAATGATTTTGTTTTAAAAAGTTTTTTGGGTGATGAATTTAGTAGATATAGAATGGATTGAAATATTACATCTGAAACTTGTCATTTCTTAGGATATTCATTAGTTTCTTGGTCTTGCAAGAAGCAACACATAGTAGCACTTTCCACTGCTGAAGCCGAATATGTAGCAGCTGGAAGTTGTTGTGCTCAAGTGTTGTGGATGCAATACACACTCACAGACTATGGTATGAGTTTTACCAAAACAAAAATTTTGTGTGATAATACAAGTGTCATTACCCTTAGTAAAAACCATTCACATCACTCTCTTGCAAAGAACATAGATATTAGGCATCACTTTCTTAGGGATCACACACACAAAAAAGATATCATTCTTCAATTTATCGGAACATAAGATCAACTTGCTGATATTTTCACAAAAAATTTACCCTCCGATATATTTAAATACATTAAATAGAAGTTAGGAATGATAACTATAAGGTAATCTTCCTTGATTACCTTCCTGTTGAACCAATCTTCTTACAATAATAAACTCCTCTTCATAGGGGGGGTACATTTGTTTTTTTTCATAATGAAAATTTTCGTAGTTAGTTTTTCACATTTTCGTAATGAAAATTTTCATAGTTGGTTTTTCAAAAAAAAATTGTAATGAAATTTATCATAGTTAGATTTTGAAATTTTCATAATGATAATTTTTTCGTAGTCGAAGTTTTCGTAATGAAAATTTTCGTAGTGGAATTTTGTTACTCAAAGTTTTTGCAATAAAAATTTCGACCTTAGATTTTTCGTAATAAGTTTTTCATAGTCAATATGTTTTTAATCTAAAAGTTATTCAATAATAATATCAACTATTATGAATAATATTCCTAGAAATCCAAAAGGTATGATTTCCTTCTTAAATTTTCATAGTAATTATTTAATTGCTGGTATTTTCTTTTGTATTTTGAATTCTCGGATTCTATTTTTTCAAAAAAAAACCTCAAATGATCGAATCCTACCTAATTTTTCCTTGCGGCCATCATATCAACTGTTAGATTTGATCAGAAGGTTTCTCAACCGTTAGATTGGATTTAAAAGATGAAAGGTCATCTCCATCGCCTATATAATGGACCCCTGAAGGGTTGTCCCACATCAGTTTTAAATCTCTCGTGTACCGATGTTCTTCCCCCTTTCTTAAGCTTGTTCTGAATCTCTCAGAGTTCCTCTGATCCGAATTTCTACAGAAGCTTCTTCTCAAGATATTTCTACCATGAATCCAATATCAAGTTGGAATGTGTACAGGGAAAGGTTGGTCTATCCGAACCTTTTCAAATACAATTCTATTATTTCTAAGAATTTCAAGCTTAACGGATGGGAGAGCATGTGCATATCGAAGCCAGGAAATCAAGACTTGGTTTATCCGGATCTGCTTATAGAAATTTATGATTCAGTTTCTTTCTTTAAGGAAGATGGTAGAGAAAAATTTTCCTTTAAGAGTTATGGAAAAACTTATAAGCTCTCATACACCAAGGCTGCTAGCTTTGTGGAGTTATCTTATGAAAGGGAAGTCGAGTTTTGATCTCACAAACTACCAGATGTTGAAGGAATTTTTATTAAGGTGAAAGCTTTGGAATGTATTGGACTATCAGATGTAAATACCGCAAAGATTGCTCACTTATCTATCAATAATCGGATTCTACAGTTATGGGTTCAAGGATTTTTTGTACCGAGAAAAGGTGACAAGGACACCTTAAAGAAAAGTGACATATATATCTTGGATTTCTTGTTAAATCTAAGAAAAATAAATTTGATGAGGCACATTCTCCTTACGATAGAGAATATCAAAAATGGAAATTTGAGGGCTCAGATTATTATGTATCCTGCCTTACTTTCCAAGCTGATAGTTCGGTGTCTTGAATCATTCAAGATCCCTTGCAGCTCCAAGCCAAGGAATTGTAAAGTTATGCTTGTAAGTTATGACACTTTAAAAATAATGAATATGGTATTTTCTAAGGAGTCAGGAGAGTTTTATAATCTACCAGAAGAAGAGACAGAAGTCATTCCGAAAAATGCTGAAAAAGTTGAACCATCAAAGAAGGCTGGAAAGAAAAGAAAGTTGAAGGAAGTGGAAGTAGAAGACAAAACCCCTAAGTCTAAGGAAGTCCAATCCGCACCTCCTAAACCCAAGAAGAAAAAATCCTACCCATATGAGGTTGTAGAAAAATGGAGGGAGGATAAGAAGAATAGAAAAGCATGGGAGCCATAGTTCGGTTTGGATCCTGCTGATGCTAAGGCCTTGAAAGAATCAACCGCTGAAGAGCTTGAAAAGCAAGCCAATGAGAAGAAACTTAAGAAGAAAATGTCTAAGGCCGAGATTGTGCAATATCTCTTGAAGGCTACTGAAGTAGCATATGAGAATATTCTGGTGCCACAATCTTTCTTAACAGATACTTTACCCGAGACTCCAAGAAATAATTTCTTCACTCCGAGAAAAGATAAAGAAAAACTTTTTAAAGAAGTGGAAGAATTGGAAGAGGTGGGAGAAGAATAAGAAGAAGAAGCAAGTGGTAACACAGATGATCTTATAAAGAAAATCAAATATTATCAAGACAAGGAAACCCCGTTAGAAAATTTGTTACTCCGGACTTCTCAAGATGGATCCTCCAGGCTTGTCACTCCAGAGAAAGATGAAGAGAAGGATGAAGAGAAGGGTGAAGAGAAAGGTGAAGAAGAATTTGATAAATTGTCTGAAGAAGAAAGTCTAAATCGCGATTTCATTCATCCTAAGGATGTTGAGGCTAGAACTCAGAAAGAAGTGTTAGATGAAGATAGAGTTTTGCAACTGTCTGACTGTAAGCATGAATCCCCTGGTGAGGAAGATGTTCCAAGAATTGATAAGGGTAAACAAGTGTTTGTTGATACTCCTAGAAAATCAATAGTGAAGAAAAGTAAGTTTAAGGAACTTCAAAGAGGAATCTTGTTGAGTTAGAAAAACAAGCATCACCAACTAAAGTCTCAGATTCTGAATCATCTTCGCATGGTCATGATTTTGTTGAACAATCCTTAAAGAAGATTGTCCGGTCCATTCAGACATTTTCAAGTATAGATTCTAGATGCCAGATGCTTCAACATTCTCTTAATCAGAAATCAGATTCAGTGTCCATGGTAATGGACAAGTGTGTCAAGATAGAATCAGATTTTAAAACATTCCTCATAGGCTATGAAGCTCACAGAAAGTCATGTAAGAAGATAGCCAACTGGTCAAAGAGGTCAGTACAAGAAATGAGTGAGCTTGATTAATTTCAAGAAGATATCAAGGAAGCTTTTGATATCGAAGACATCAAAATCAAGGATCTTACAAAAAGCTTTAAGGAAAAGATAAATCTAGAACAAAATACTCGGATTCAAGAGGTGAAAGACTTGAATGGGAAGTTGAACTCTGTAGCTCAAAGCTAGAAGAGGGAAAGAGATCTTCGGATTGAGTTTGAAGAGAAGCTTGTGAAGCAAGAGGAGTTGCTGAAAGCTCAAGAATAAGTCCTTAAGTCCCAGGAAGAGAGAATCAAATCTCTAGAGAAGAAAGATTATGAAGATCATAAGTAATTAAAAAAGTTGAAGATCATAGTCAAGAAGATGATGCCCAAGGAAAAAGAAGAAAAATAGATTCAAATCTGATCTTTTGTTGCATCTTTTTTCCCTTGTAAAAATTCTTCTAATTTTAATGGAATTGTGGTTGCTCGTTTTTGTTTGGTTGTTTGTATTAATATTTTAGGTACCATATCTTTTTTCCATTCCCTCAAACTCTTTTTGAAAATAACAAAGGGGGATAAGGAAAAATAATTCTAAAGGGGAGAAGGAAAAATATTTCTATGTATAAAAGAAATATCCCTAAGTAAGGGGGATTTTTTTTATTACGAAGATTTCCATATTCAAATGAAAATTCTCATTCTGGAAATCTAGAATACGATACTTAGTGTTCCAAAGCCTAAGGGGGAGTTAGTTGTATTCACCATTGTCCATGAACAAAGGCAGATAAGTTTTATTTGAAAGGATTAGTAAAATATTTTCTAAGTCCTTATATTCTTTTTCGAAAAGATGTTTGTGCTTTCCAAAAAGGGGGATATTGTTGAGTCAATAAGGGTTTCCTTATGACTTTTTCATTCCTTCATTCATGGGGGATATTGATAAGTCATTAAAGTTTCCTTATGACTTTACCGTTTCTTCTTGTTTTGAAAATCAAAAACACCTTATATTAAGGAAAATCTCATTTTCCCCTGTGTTTTACTTCTAAAAGGAAAAATTTACCTTCCCAAGGAAATTTATCCTTACTATGATTATTGTTCATATCATAATTTTTCTAAGTGTAAAATTCAATTTGAAACCAAAACCTCGGAATCCTATAATTACCTAGATATGAAGCATTCTATTTTAGGATCCGAATTCTCAGAATTCTGGTTACGAACTCTTCTGAGTTCTGACTCCGAATTTTGAATCAGAATTCTGGTTACGAACTTCACTGAGTTCTGACTCCGAATTCTGAATTAGAATTCTGGTTATGAACTACGCTGAGATCTGACTCCAAATTTTGAATACGAAATTCTCTGAGTTCTGACTCCGAGTTCTCTGAATTCAAAATATGAACTCTTATGATTCCTGGCTCCGAATTCTCATGAACTCCGACTCCGAACTCTGTAAGTTCAGGTTCCAAATTCTTGTGAATCTAGATTCCGAATTTCCTTGAAATTCAGACTCTGTAATTCTATAGAATTTATGTTCTGAATTCCTAGAAAACAGAATCTGAAAATATTTGTATTTTAGACTCCGAATTCATTTTTGGTTAGGCTCCGAACTTTTATTTACTTACATTCCGAATATCAGATTTTGGTTATGCTTACACTTGTTTAGTTATAAAACGATGTCGTGCTTTCAGTTACTCACTAACCGTTGTTTGAGTGACACATGTACAGGTCCCTCTAAAATTCAAGGAAAAATATGACCATTGGAGGAGGGAGCCGATCCTTGAATCTGTGCCTATAAATAGGAGCTCATTTGAAAGAGATCGTGATGGTTCTATGACTCTAGAGACCACATGTTGTTGAAGTGATTTCAAGAGAGAGACTTTCATTGCTTTGTGTGTGCTGAACTACTTGTTCAGTTTTGCTTTGTGCGACTCCAATTGTTGCTGTGTACAATCGAGGGCTTCCAGGGATAAGGAGACAGAGGTGTCGACTACCTTGAAGTTGAGGGATTCCTTGCTGAGGAAGACAGAGGGGTCGACTACCTGATAGTTGAGGGCTTGCGGGGATAGCAAGATAGACTCCGATCTTCATATCGAGGGCTTACCCTGGTGTGGGTAAGACAGACTTTCTTGAAAGTATAAATCAAAGGACCTTTATCCAAGGTTGTTGGATACCCTTCTCTTTGTGTTAAAAGACTTACTACTTGTTACTTGTTTTATTACATGTTTTCTACAGCATTTATATTGTTGAGTAAAGTATAACCATATTATACTTCCTTATACTTGTACTCTGATTTAGTTAGATTTTATACTCTTTAAGGTAGAATCTTCATCTTTGTAAACTTTCATTAAGATTCATTTCTGGATTCACTTTTCTGGAATTACTTTCTCGAAATCAAATTTCTTGAATCAAGCAAGTGTTTAGAACATAGAGGTTTTTTGAATTATCTTGTTTAACCTTGTTAAACATAACCATCTTTAAAAGTTGCAAAAGGAATATTTAAATGTACAATTCACCCCCCCCCCCCTCTTGTATTTGAGCATCTCATCTTTATATATTTGATCCTACATTTGGTATTATGGAGTATATCATACTCACATACCATCTCAACATTTATGTGTATAAATATTTATAAATTATGAATAAATATATGTAGCCATATGTATTTACATATATTTATCTTTCTATTGCCCACTGGAGCATGGTAGAGTGGCATCGGCTATGGCGCCCGGACCCTGAGGTTTCAGGTTCGAGTCCTTAAAAGCCAACGCCTAAGATGCCTGATTAATAATTGCTTATGGACCTTCTACCCCATTAGAGAATTGGACAAAGCCCAAGGTTTTCCACTTTGGGCCTTGTTGAGGACGTTTGGCATACAGGTGGTGAGGCTACACCTATACCTTGTTACCAATAACAACACGTTTTTCCCATGGGGGCATGGTGGAGTGATTTTGGTTATGGCACCCTAGCCCCATTGTTTCAGGTTTGAGTTCTCGCAAGGCAACGCCTGATATGCCTGATTAATAATTGCTCCTAGACCCTCTACCTCGTTAGGGAACAATCCCAAGCCCATGATTTTCCACTTTGGGCCTCGTTGGGGTTGTGTGGCTTGCAGATGGTGAGGCTACACCTATACCTTGTTACCCATAACAACATGTTTGCTCCGCTGTTGGTGGTGGGGTGGTAAGGGTTTGGTGGGGTGAGGGACAAGTTGTAGGGTCAAGTCTCTAGGTATGCAATTTACTATAATTTTCTTCTTTGCGTTGTGTTCCACGGTGGAAGATGTAATTGACCTCGTATATTTATATTTCTATGTATAATTATATTATTGATTTGTTATTTATTATAATTATTATTTATTATTATGTATTTATTTATTTTTATTTTTATTATTATTTATTGATATTAATTTTTTATTTTTTATTTTTTATTTTTTATTTTTTATTTTTTATTTATTTTTTATTATTTATTACTATTATTTATTTATTATTTATCTATCATTTATATATTATTTATTTATTTATCATTTAGTTATTATTTATTATTTATTTATTATATATTATATATATGTGAACATAATAAATTATAATAATAATAAATAAATAAATAAATAAATTTAAAATAATATTATTAATAATTAATAGAATATAGGTAATAATTAAATATATGTATGCATATGAATTTATATATATTTATTTATATATATATAAATATTCAAAGTATGTTCAGTCATCACATGAAGAGCTTGCTGGAATTATAAAGTTTTTATAGAATAATCAAGAGGTAAGATGTTCAAATCTCATTAAACGTATATATATGCTTAAATAAAAATAAATAATGAATAATATTTATAAAATAATATTAAAAAAACAAAAAAAACTTGATAAGCATTTAACGGTAGTTTAAACCAGAATAACTCATCTAGTGGCATATGCCGCATGAGGTGAACTCAGATAGTGGTTTTATATTACACCACAAAATAAACAAGTCATATAAGAATAACCTCAAAACAAAATAGCCCATGTTAGGTGAAGCAATTCACATGTAAGATTAGAACATAACATATGAATAAGCAACACTTATGTTAGAATGAATGAAATGGTAAAGGCTCCATGTAGTAATACAAAACTAATCTGGTACGATTAAACAAGTGATGTCATAACTAGTAAAAGATGAGCATAATGAGTCAGATTAACTCAACATGAAAACATGAAAATACAAATAGTAAACTACAAAGCAATTAGTTTTATTTTAAAATCAAAATTAATGCATGAAAAAAAATTAGAAACATTATTAACATCATAGAAAATAAATTTATATAATAAATTTACAGGAACATTGAGAATCCTTCAAAATTTTATCATGCATGATAGATTTTCATCATTACGTTTTCTTATAAAAAGTAATAAATATTAAATAACAAAAACATTAATTTTTTTAATTTTATTACTATATTTCAAGTGGTTTTACCAACATAATAAAAATATTAAAAAATAATTGAAGAAATCATTAAAATAAACTTGATTAAAATTAATAAAAAAATAAAATTCCAACTATCTACTTTTACATTCGGTATACATACAATACGATTCACCAAATGATTCTATGATGAAAACAAATGGTTTTATAAAAAAAGATGTAAGATCATTATTCCTTTTAGTCACTTAAGGAACAAAGAATGAATAAATAGTTTAATATAAATTCTAAATCAACCAAACTGGTATAAAATAACTAATTTCATTAAAAATTTGAAAATTAACAGGAACACACACACACACCAATGTTTCATTATTATGTTCATTTTTTTACAACCAAAACTATTTATTCAGTATTAAATGTAATTAATATTTCTATTATAATAAAATAATGCATATTTTAATGGTTCCTTTGTATTGGATAATCTCCTCAATGGAAAAAATTGTTGTATTTTGTATTATTAGAATGACGGATTCATGGTTTAAAGGATTATTTATATTTTCTACTGCAAAAATTTAAGTTGAAGATATCAATGTGATTCTCATTTATTAAAAAACCATTTACATGGTTTTTTGTTTAAATATTTGAACTCGCACAAATGCGGCTGTATTTAATGATATTCAATATTGTTAAATTTTAATTGGAATAATAATAATAATTTTTTATTTTAGTAAAAAAAATAACGCAAAGTAGTTAAACCCACACTATTCATACAAAATATTTAATGTTCAAATTAGATCGGGCGAGAGAAGATTTTTCAATTTCTATTTCAATCATAAATTTAACAAAATCTTTTTTTAAAAGTCAGGGTGCCTCTGATCAGACAAGAGAATATTTTTCAACACCACGAGCCATGTGTTTTGAGTTGCACCAACCATAACCAGAATGGATTGAAACTGTCTACTTCCAACATGAATCAGACACTACGTCTATCTTTAGAAAAGTCAGGGTGCCTCTGATTAAACTTCTTCCAACCAAAATAGTCTTTTGGATGTGCTAGCATATCACCTTCCTAATTTCTTTCCATACTCCATCTCACTAATTTAGAAACTTTAGAATACATAAATAATCTTTTCAACCTTCGATTTATCGAAAAGTAACACATTTGATTTATAGAAATTGGTTTCCCCTAGTTCATAGTCTGACTTTGATGAATATGATTTCCCCCATTATCTTTCCCCCAGGAAGAGTCACAGATCGTATGGTTATCTAAATGGGTGGTATCCTTTCTAAACAACATAAAATTGTTTGCACTTGCATCTATGGTATCATATGTGAAATTCAAGTTCTCTGTCAACTTATGAGCATAGTAATAGGATTTAGGAATCTTAGCAGCGACTTTGAGTGTGGCAGATCTGGGTGAGGGTGCACGAGGGATAGGGGTGGAGAAGGGTTAGGGTGCGTGAGGGCAGGGGGTAGGGTGTGTGAGGGGGAGGGGGATGTGATAGATAGTTTTTTTATTTGGGTCAGTGACCGCCGTTGGTAGTCTCCCATTTCAGCAAATGCAAAAGCCATAATTTCTAGTAGTGTTTACATCCTTCATTTTTAATCTACGCTAATAAACTATATTTCAATCAGCATGGTGTATTTACATAGTACACTAGATTTCAACCAGACATGGTAAATTAATATTAAATTTATGTCATTTCAATAAATTTCTTACATATGTTAATAATAAAAAACCCACTCCTTTTTTTAATACAATGTGTCATCGTATTGGTTTAGCTAAAATTAGGAGTAAAAATAGATTGAAATTCACGTAGTACTTCAATAATTTTTATTTATTATGTATTTATTCATTATTTATTATTTATTATTTATTATTCATTATCAATTATTTATTATTCATTATTTTCCATTTGTTATTTATTTTCTATTTTCTATTTTTTTATTATTTAATACTATTATAATTTCTTTGTTTGTTTATTATATATCATTTATTTATTATTTATTTATTTATTATTTTCTATTGATCGTTGATTATTTGTTATTTGTTGTTTGTTTTTTTCTTTATTATTTATTGCTATTATTATTTGTTTATTTGTTTGTTTTCTATAATTTATTTATTATTTATTTGTTTACAATTTATTTATTTAATATTTATTTATTGTTTAATATTTATTTATTTATTATTTATTATTTTTTTATTATATATGATATATATGTACTCATAATAAATAAAAAAAAAATAAAAAAAAATTATTATTATTAATAAATAATAAATTTAAATTAATGCTAATAATAAAAAATAAAATATAGATAATAAATAAATATATGTATGCATATGAATTTATATATGCTTAAATAAATGTATAAATAATAAATAATATTCAAAAAATAATCTTTAAAAAATAATATTTAAAAAACAAAACAATAAACATATTAAGCGTTTAGCGGCGGTTTAAACTGTTGCAAAACGACGAAAAACCGCCACGAAATGGTTCTATGATGCTTTTGGAAAAGCACCATGAAATGCTTCTAGACACCACATTTCACGGTGGTTTCAGAAAAGCATTGTGAGACCATCTAGCGACAGTTTAAATCGATGCTAAACTCTAAAAAGACCACCAAATGACTTTCTTGGTGTAGTGTGAGTGATCTCAACCAAACACATTCTTGACATTGCTTATTAATCACAATAAAATTTATTGGATGTGCACTAAAATATTCCTTAAATTTATGTGCATGCATCTTCCCACATGGTTTTGACATATGTGGCGAGGTACTAGCAAAGCGAGATATGGGGCGCATATGCAGTGAGGTGTGCACAATGGTTGCGACACACAAGAATTGCATAACAAACAACATTAGGAGGCAAATTAACTGAACATAAAAACATGAAAATACCAACAACAAAAATCTAATCAATTAATTTCGTTTGAAAATCAAAATTAAAGTAGGCAAAACAATAGTAACAATATTGAAATCATATAAAATAAATTAACTTAATAAATTTATTTGAACATTGTAAATCCTTCCAAATTTTCATCATGCATGTTAGATTTTCATCATTACATTTTCCTAAAAAATTATTAAATATTAAATTACAAAATCATTATTTTTTTAATTTAGTTACTATATTTCAAGTGATTTTACCAACAAAACTAGAATATTACAAAATAACTGAAGAAATCATTAAATTATACCTGATTAAAAGTAATAAAAAAACAATAAAATTCGAGTGATCAAATTTTATATTTGGTAAACATACAATAAGATTCATCAAATGATTCAATGAAGAAAAAAATTTCTTTATAAAAAAATATGTAACAACGTTATTCCTTTTAGTCACTTAAGGAACATAGAATGAAAAAATAGTTTAATATAAATAAGAAATCAACAAAACTAATCTAAAATAATTAATTTCATTAAAATCTGCAAATTAACTAGAATATATATATATATATATCAATGTTTCATTATTTTGTTCATTCATTTTATAACCAAAACTATTTATTCAGTATTAAATGCAATGACATAATAGTGTAATAATTTTATTATAATAAAATAATGCATATTATAATGGTTCCTTTGTATGGGATAATATCCTCAATGTCAAAATGTGTTGTATTTTTTTTAGAATGGTGGATTCATTGTTTAGAGGATTTTTTATATATTATACTACAAAAATTTAAGTTAAAGATATCAATGTGATTCTCATTCATTAAAAAACATTTACATGGTTTTTTGTTTAAATATTTTTCACACACACAAAGGCGGGTGTCTCTAATGATATTTATTATTGTTAAATTTTAATCAGAATAATAACAATAATTTTTTATATTAGTACAAAAATACTCCTTTGTTAACCACTCAACAAAGTAGTTAAACCCACATCATTCATAATAAATATTTAATGTTCAAATTAGATCAGACGAGAGAATGATTTTTCAATTTCATTCAATGTATGTTTCCTTTTTTATGAATTCCATAAATTTCATATCAAATTTCAAAGCGAAATATTTTTTTAAAATCATCAGCCTCCCAAACAAATGCTTCTATTTAGACACAATTTAAAATATTTTGAACTTGTATAAAGAGGCCTCCGGCCTTCCCCAGCCATATTACACCCCTGTCTTCTCTGCGCTGTCTATTTGGTGGAGAAGAAGATGTTGAGAGGCGAATAATCATCGGAGCCTCCTTTCGTCCGGGTTTGGTCAATGTGGGTGCACAATGTTGCATCCAAGTTTTTCATTATCTTATCTATCATGCCTCATTATCATATTCTATCCATTGACACGAAGTTCCGGGGTGTGGCGTTCCACCCTCATCTTGACACTTCCCCTTGCTTACCGAACAAGCGTAACCCTGATGAGCAGTACGAGGCCCTCTAACCCAACAATAACAGTGAATGGGACACACATCAACACCAAATGAAAAGGGAAACAAATCATAAAATCCACATAGGGAGGTCCGTGTCCGTGTGAGGTGAACTCAAACAGTGGTTTCAGATTAAACCACAAAATAAATAAGCCATGTACGAATAACCTCAAAAAAAAGAACTCGTGTCAGATGAAACCATGTCAGACGAAGCAATTCACATGTATGTTGAGAATGTAACATGTGAATCGTAATACTTATGTTAGAATAAACAAAACGGTAAAGGCTCTATATAGGAATAAATTGTTTTTACGTAGGATTAAATAAGTGATGTCATAATCAGTAAAAGATGAGCATAAAAAGAAACACGAGTCAGATTAACTTTACATGAAAGCTTGCAAATGCAAATAGGAAACTGCTAACCAAATAGTTTTATTTGAAAATCAAAATTAAAGCATGCAAAACAAAAGTAACATTATTGACATCATATATAATAAATTTACATGATCACTGCAAATCCTTTCAAATTTTCATCATGCATGTTAGATTTTTATCATTATGTTTTATCATAAAAATTAATAAATATTAAATAAAAAAATAATTATTTTTTTAAAATTTAGTTACTATTTTGCAAGTGTTTTTACCAACATAAAAAAAATATTAAAAAATAATTGAAGAAATCATTCAAATAAACTTGATTAAAAGTAATATGAAAATAATACACTTCCAACGATCAACTTTTACATTTGGTCAACATATAATAAGATTCCCCAAATGATTCTATGATGAAAACAACTAGTTTTATAAAAAAGGATGTAACAACGTTATTCCTTTTAGTCACTTAAGGAACAAAAAATGAATAAATAGTTTAATATAAATAATAAATCAATAAAATTAATCTAAAATAACTAAAAACATTAAAATCCAAAAATTAACAAGAATATATATATATATATAATGATTCATTATTCTATTCGTTCATTTTTATGACCAAAACTATTAATTTGGTATTAAATGCAATGACATAATAGTGAAATATTTCTATTATAATAAAATAATGCATGTTATAATGGTTCCTTTACACGGGATAGTCTCCTCAACATCAAAATGTGTTGTATTTTGTATTATTAGAATGATCGATTCATAGTTTAGAGGGGTTTTTATTATTTCCACAACAATGAATAAAGTTAAAGATCTCAATTTGATTTTAATTCATTAAAAAAACATTTTCATGGTTTTTTGTTTAAATATTTTATCTAACAAAAATGTAGTTGTCTTTAATGATATTCAATATTTTTAAATTTTAATCGGAATAATAATAGTAATCTTTTATTTTTGGACAACAATTACCCCTCAAGGAAGTAGTTAAACCCATGTCATTCAGACTAAATATTTAATGTTCAAATTCAATTGGGCGAGAGAAAGATTTTTCGATTTGTGATTCGATGTATGTTTCCTTATTTATGAAATGCATATCAAATTTCAAAAAAAAATCTTTTTTTCAAATCATCGCTCACCCAAACAAAAGTTTCCATGTAGACATGATTTAAAATATTTTGAAATCCTATAAATAGGCCTCCGACCTTCCGCAACCGTATTACTT
Organism: Viscum album; assembly: GCA_963277665.1. Lineage (NCBI taxonomy): Eukaryota > Viridiplantae > Streptophyta > Magnoliopsida > Santalales > Viscaceae > Viscum > Viscum album. The sequence continues at coordinate 1,991,917,783 of OY728141.1, forward strand.
CCCTCATCTTGTCTGCGTCATCTATTTTGTGGTGATTAAGATTCTGCTAGGTGAAATATCATCGGATCCACATTTCGTTACAGTTAGATCCATACATGTGGGTGTATAATCTTGCATCGGAGTTTTCCCTAATTCGATTTCTAATCCCTCTTTACTATATACTTTCCAACGACATGGAGTTCCCCGGAGTGGTGTTGCACCCTCATCCTGACGTGCCTCCCTGTTCGTCGAACAAGCATAGCCCCACTGATCAGTACGGTATTCTCAAAGCCAATATGGACCGTATGAATATCTTACAACCAGGTCTCACCCTGTATGACACTTCCGGAAGTCTCTCCAATGTCGGAACCAGCTGTGGCTGTGTGTGGGAGTTCAACTTCTTTGACTTTGACATAAGGTGGGACCTGTAGAACCTAGAATCGATCCAGATGCTGGGGCGGCATGGCATTGATTTTGAGAGGAATAGGCGGTTGGGGATGCTGTCCGTCCGCTTCACCTGCCTGATGATATCATTTGGCCCCTATTCAAATCCAATGTGTTGGGTGACATTTCATGACATGTACGACTTTGGGTACTCGGTGAAGATCTTGACTCGAGTGCCACTGCCACCACTGGTGGAGATGTTTGGGGGTGTGGTGTGAGTTCTGTTTGGGGATGTGGTGTATGATGTGAAGAGCATGATGAGGTTGTGACAGGGGCTATATGGGGGGCTCGATCGAGTGGCGAAGTAGCTGGGAGTGTATCACATCATGGGAAAGTCCCATTAGACGGGATCTGACATCTTGCACACACTCAACGTATTCCACAAGCTCCGACAGCATTACATGAACAGGGAGTGTATCCGTGACCACGACGGGGTTCTGTATGGGTTGGAAGTTTAGTGAAATATGGCGTCCTGCATCTAAATTCCTCCCACCCCCCTATGTATCCATGTTGTTTCTATGATTTCTTCCCTGTGAAAAAATTGTTTCATATGGTTGAAAAATAAATGACATCCAACGTATCTTCCATTTTAATCAGCGGTTTTATTTAAGACATTGCTGGTGAAAAAACCATTAAATTGGTGACCATGGAGTTGGGAGACTATTCAGTTTATTTGAAACATCAACCCACAATATTTTACAAGTCTCACCTATCAAACTAATAATTTTAATAGAATATTGGGGGGGGGGATCACCGAATAGATGGGGCGATACCAATAATTTTTTATATCATAAATTAATATCCAATTCACTATAGTTCATAAAAAATGAAATTGTACAACAGTAAATAACAGAAAAAATGTAGACAAAAATGCAAACGAAAGTAAAACAGGCAATGACACCAATATCTACGTGGTTCGGAACCCTTTTGGGTCCTAATTCACGGCAAGAACACCACCACATGTGTTTTTATTATTGAATGCTCAAAGAAGACACATTACAAGGGGCTAAAAACACAAACAGATTCTACCAACAAACAATCCATACGGATTAAAAACAACAAGCAAAAACAACCCAAACATGCAGTTAAGAGGGGGTAAAATACTCCCAATGCCTGACCTCAATAGGTCCAGTTGTCTAGATCTCTTCAGGCCACCAACCCCCAAATATTGTTGCTGAAACAGATCCTCATTGCGCATCAGATATTTGCCGAGCAGCAGATCCATGTTGCGCAGTAGTTCTCAACATGAAGGACTTCAATGTCTAAAGATGATAGTCGCAATAGGTCTATGGCAAACAGTGCATCCACACAATGAGAGCATGTGATGACCAAGATCCATTAGAGATCAATCCCCTTCAGCAAATGAGTGGGAGATTTCCTTTTTGGATCAACAACAAAAAAAACTAGATCGAGGGGGATAATTCCAATGGCGAGAGAAGAGAACCATTCTAGTGAAATCGAGCAGCAGATGTACCCTTCCAGCGAAATTGAGTAGTAGCCGAACATCTAGAACCAACTCAGATATGTTTCCCTCTTATATACTATGAAGGATCCTACAATAGAAAAGGGGTAAAACCACCTCTGCCTTCCCGAACGGCATAATCGCATACCCACTGCAAGGCTACCAGGATCCCGAAAATGAAATCACACCAAAACGGCGCACGGTTGACCCCCTTTAGAAGAAACAAATCGATGAAAAAAACAAACCAAACAGCGGGTGGCCAAGATTAAACCATCTTTATAAAAATCAATTACCATTATTAGATAATAATAAAAAATGCATGTATAAAAAATGAAACCGAGGCGGAGTAAATTTAATATGAAAATAAAAATAACAGATCTCCATTATTTTCATATAAAATTGGTGATATTCTTGAACCTAGTGTTATTCAAGAGCCAAGTTCAAGATATATAAATAATACATGAACTTGGATAAAGTCACAACCTAAGTCAAACTATCAGCTGGATTTTCATCTGTATTTATCTCAATGACACACACTACTCCACTTTCAATAAATTCTCAAATAAAATGAAGACTAATGTTATTGTTCTTGGACCTACCATGGCATACTAAATTTTTAGATAGATAAAGGGCAGATTGAGAATCATAATGCATAATAATAATAACATTACTAATACTAAGTTCATAAATCAAACCCTTAAGTCATATGACTTGTTTAATGGCTTCTGTCAGTGCAATGTACTCGATTTCAGTGGTTGAGAGGGCCACCACCTACTGCATACTGCACTTCCATTATATAGGTCCTCTACATGCAGTAAATACATAAAAAAATTAGTGATTTCTTAGTATTGACATTTCCATCATAGTCAAGATTCAACATTACCAGTAACTAATTCAGATGAATTAACATTCTAACCATAGAAAACTGAAAGAGATGAAGTAAAAGAAATGTACCTCAACAACCATTTAAGATCATGCCAGTGAGGCTTGACCAGATTTTCCATGAACCTGCTCAAAGTACAGATAGAAAAAGCAACATCTGGAAAGTTCAAACCATAGCATACATAATACTACCCACTACATTAGCATACAATATTCTACTCATATATTCAATATTAGAGGATGTGGTAGGTGATTGAGATAAATATAATTTAAAATGCTGACATAAAGAAACACGACTTCAAAGAATCAAAAAAATATCTCTTACGAGGATATTGGCACGTTGAGATATATACAGAAGTCCATGCTTCATATCCATAATAATTTCCTTGCCCAGAATTTTCTTAGTGCAACCTACATCTTTCATTTCAAAAGTTGAATTCAATTGCATTTTTACATGGGTGATTTATATCATGTCACTACACACGAGAAACATGTCATATACATAAAGCAGTAAATAAAGCATGCATTTTTTAACAGATTTAAAATATACACATGTGTCAAACTGACTGCTACTGAAACCATTTTCAAGTATAAAATAATCAAACTTCTTATACCATTTTCTAGAATCATGTTTCAATCCATATAATGATTTACTAAGAAAAAAACTTGTTTAGCTTTAAATTCATGTTCAAAATAAGAAGGAGGATTCATGTAAAAATTTTCATGTAAATCACCATACAACAAAGAGGTTTTGACATCTATTTGTTCTGTGTGCAAATCTAAATGGGCAGCAAACATAAGAAGAATTCTTATAGAATAATGTTTCACTATAGGAGAAAATTTTCCAAATAATCAATTCCTTCTTTTTGAAGGAAGAATTTGGCTACAAGCCTATCTTTAAATTTAATTTTTTCCCTACAATATTGTCTTCTTTAATTTTGTATATCCATTTACAGTCAATCACCTTGGCAGTAGGTGGTTTATTGACTATAGACCAAGTATGGTTCCTTCTTAGGGATTTTATCACTTCTTCCATAGCCAAAATCCAATTCTTAGAGTTGTTATCATTGACAGCTTTATTATAGCTTTGAGGATCTTCTCCACCAAGATCTATTTCCCCATTGATGGAAAAGGCAACCATGTTAGCATGGATGTACTTAGAAGGAGGTCTAATGACTCTCCTCTACCTATCCCTAGTGAGATGATAACCTCTAAGGTTATTACGAGCTCCACCATTAGGAGATTCATCAAAATCAGACCCGGAGTCTGGCTTAGGCTGAGAAAGGGGTACCTGGGAGGTAGAGGGAGTCTCATTAGGAGACTCACTAACAATGTGATGATCAACATCAAGATACCTTTTTTGAGAAGGTCCCTCACTGTCATCAGTGGGAGGCAGGACTCTAGCAGGAATGGACTCTTGAAATACCACATCCTGACTTATTATACACTTTTGAAAGCAGAGTTTATCTACCGAAAGTTTATATCCCTTCACCCCAGTAGAAAATTCTATGAAAATTCACTTGATGGCTTGGGGATCAAGTTTATCATCCTTAACATGAGCATATGCAGTGCACCCAAGCACTCTAAGATGTTGATAGCATGGGGGTGATTGATCCACATTTCAATAAGAGTCTTAAAATCATTGGCTGATGTAGGACACCTATTTATCAAATAAACTGTCGTAGTGACAGATTCCGCCCAAAAGGATTTGGGTAGGCCCAAGCATGCAAGCGTGTTACGAACCCTCTCAAGAATGGTACGGTTCATACACCTAGTTGGACCATTCTTCTGCGGAGTATGACTCATGGTTTGATGTCTCAAAATTCAAACATTTTCAAAAAAAAAATTGATAAACTCAGTAGACTGGTATTCAAGACTATTTTCGGTCCTTAAATCTTTCAACTTCTTCCCAGTTTGATTTTCCACATAGGCTTTCCAATTTTAAACACCTCAAGGACATCAGATTTATTTTTCAAAATATAGACCCATAATTTCTGAGAAAAGCCATCTATAAAAGTGAAAAAGTAGAAGCCTCCACCATTGGAGGTAGTCATAGCAGGTCCCCACAAATCAGAGTGAACATACTCAAGTGGGAGACCACCTTTAAAGCTGGATCTATGAAAACTGACTCTTTTAGATTTACCTAATATACAATATTCACAAAAGGGTAAGTTACTCGGTGTAACTTGAGTGAGAAGCCCTTGCTTTCTCAATTCCTCTAAGCCTTTTGCACATACATGACCTAGCTGCTTATGACAAAGCATATTGTTGCCATTATTAGTGACATAGGTGTTTCAAAACAGCTTGATGTATGTTCTTCCATCCAAAACATATAGCCCGTTCCACAAGGATCCTTTATGCACCGTACGAGCTCCCTTGGAGATTTTAAGACAACCAGAATCAGACATAAAGGAAAACCCTCTCTGATCTAGCACACTAATGAGATGAGATTCCGGTGTATGTTCGGAAGCAATATCACATCCAATAAGGTGATAAGAGAATAGTCTGAGAGCTCTAGAAAAATAGAGCCTCTAACCATGACGCAACATCTCTTATTGTTTCTTAGAACAACCCCTCCTTCAACTCCCTCAATCAAACTAGAAAAAGAACTCCTATCTAGGTATATATGGAAAGAACATCCTGATTCTAACACCCACTCGACATCAAGAGTATCATGGGACACACACAACACCTCAGTACTTTCATAACCTTGGTCAACAAAGAGATAATGATCAGTAGATTCATTAAAAGGATTACCATATTTCAATTCAGGGAATCTGGGTTTAATATGCCTAGGTTTCCCACAGTGGAAACATGTAACCCCATTTGTTTTGGGTTTAAACCGGTGTTCTTGCAACAATCTATGACTTTTTCTACCCTTACTGCCTTTACCATTCTTCTTCCCTCGATACTCCGAATGACCACTCACATTCAAACCCACGACATAAGGCTTAACCTTAGCCTTGCTACGCAACTCACATAAAATCAAGGCAGACCTGACTTCCTCTAAGGTCATGGAGTCTCTTCATTACATCATAGCATCAACTAGGTGTTCATATGAACCATCTAGGGAAATTAAAAGTATAATGTCTTTGTCCTCAATCTTCAACAATGACTTTTATATTAGCTAGTTCTAATAATATTTTTTTTGAATTCATCAAGGTTTGTCTAGATTGCCATTCCAGGATGCATCTTGGAAGTGTACAATTTGGGCTTCTTATGTAGATAGCCAATTAATGAGGTTTTCATAAAAAGTTTTTCAATCTTGGACCAAATACCAGCTACGAAAGTCTCATACGCGACTTCCCGCATAACATTATCACCTAAGGACAAGGTCAAAGAGCTATGGGATTTCATCAAAACATTAGGAGGGATGTCTGAATAGGTTTTCATAGTCTGTCCATTAGTGGACAGACTCACATGGGGTTTCTTAGGTCCGCAAAGGGCGTCTTACATCCCCTGCTGGACTAATAGGGCATGCATTTTCAACTGCCACAAATTAATGTCATTATATCTATCAAATTTTTCTATTTCATATTTTTTAGATTCCATAGTTTATTCAGAGGCTCTGATACCACTTTGTGGTGGGGGAAATCACATAAATAACCCCAAACAAAACAACCGAGGATCACCGAATAGACGGGAATATACACATTTATTTTTATAAAAGAAATTAATATCCAATTCACTACAGCTGATACAAAATGAAATTTAATAGCAGCGAATAACATAAAAAATGTAGGCAACAATGCAACGGAAAGTAAAACAGGCAATGAGACCAATATTTACGTGGTTCAGAACCCTTTTGGGCCCTACTTTACAGAAGGAACACCACCACATGTGTTTTTATTATTGAATGATCAATGAAAATAGATTACAAGGGGCTAACAACACAATTAGATTCTACTAACAAAAAACATTCCATACGGATTCAAAACAACAAGAAAAAACAACCAAAATCTGCAGCTAGAAGGGGATAAATACTCACAATGCTGGACCTAAATAGGTCTGGCTGTCTAGATCACTTTTGGCCACCAAACCCATATCTTGTTGCTGAAGAAAATCCTCATTGTGCAGTAGATCTTTGTCGAGCCACAGATCCATGTTGCGTAGCAATTCCTCAGGGTGATAAAGAACCTTGACGTGTAGGACTTTGGCAACTAAAGATGATAGTCACAATAGGTCTTCATCAAGCAGTGGATCCACACAGTGAGAGTGTGAGAGGAACGTGATCTAGCGGATATCGAACCCCTTCAACGAATGAGTGGGCGATTTATTTTTTAGATCAACGACACCAGAAAAAACTCAATCGAGGGGGAGACTTCCAGCGGTGAGATAGGATAATCCTATTAGAAAAATCGAGCAGCAGTCGAATGTCCTGCATAGACTCAGATCTATTTCCCTCTTATCTACTATGAAATATTCTGTAACACAAAAGGGTAAAACCACATCTGGCTTCCCGAATGACATAACTGCATACCCGCTGTGAGGCTTCCATGTTTCTAAAAATGAAATCGCACCAAAATAGTGCACAATTGAACCCCTATAGAAGAAACAACCTGATGCAAAACAAATCTAAGAGTGGGTGGCCAAGATTAAACCATCGGTACCAAAATCGACAACCATGGTTAGATAATAATAAAAAATGCATTTGTAAAAAATGAAATCGGGGTGGATTAAATTTAATATGAAGATAATAATAACAAATATAAATAGGAAGTATCCTATTCAAGTTAACAGGTGACCCTTTTATCCTAAAAAAACTCAAAAACTATGTTAAAGTTTACATGTGACCATTTTTTCTAGTTTTCATTTGTGCAATTTCTAGGGATAGAACTACAGTGTAAAGACCCAGAAATTTCAAGGAAATTTTTTCTTAATTTCTTTGGAATTTTTTGAGTTTGTGGTTTCTGACGGTACCTTATTTCGAGGCCCGGTGTGCCCGGAATCAATTTCTAAATTTTAGCTCGGGTACATTCAGTGAATGAACGAGCAAGTTTTTCTATCTTTCGAACCGGTGCTTGGAATTGAAATCCGAGAGCACCGATGAACTCGCAACGTCAGTAATTGCTTAAGGGGACATTTATCGTAGTGGTGTTTGCGGGAGGAGAAGTTTTTAAATTGGGGTTTAATTAAGAAGTGAATAAAATTGTTGGTACAATTTTATCTATATCTATGGTAGTTATATCCTGCATTGGAGAGTTAGGGGTGGGACCCACAACCACCTAACTACCCATGTGTGGATATTTGTGAGTTGGGGAACACACGATCCCCAACCATTCACATTCCCTAAACTTATTAAACTCCCTTCTTTAATTTGTTAATTCCTCTTAATTGTGTAACTCTTCCTCTCCTCTTTCTCTCTCTCTTTAACTCATGCCAACACACCTTAATTATTAGATTGAACCTATTCAATTAATTAATTAAGTGTTTTAAATTTTGAATTTTGAGAGCTTGTCATGATTAATTAAAATAATAGGAAGACTTATTTTAATTGGGTTGGAATTTTTGTGTGGAGAGGATTGGAGAGCTCTTGAGTTTTTGAAGAACGACCATTCCTCTCGGCGAAGAACGCTCCCCGGTTCTCCATCAAGGAAGGAGACACCGCCACGGGAAATTCGCCAACGACAACGTGCCTTCCTTCATCATATCCGTAACAAGTAAGGAGATGTTATTTCCTCCTCGGACGCACCCCAACGTCCATGGAATTGACGTCTAATCTTTGCAACGCTGTTCTCCGCGACGCCCGATGTGTGACGTTTATTATCGAGGTAGGGGAATTTTGTTTATTTCTCATTTGAGTAGTTTTATCTAACGATCATGAGCGTTTATTTATATGATATTAGTATAATTTATTGTTGAATAAATTATACCCTTATCATTGTTGAAAGCATATGTTTGATTATTGCGAATTGATAACGCCTAACGCGGAGGGCGGGGGCTGAGCAAACACGGCCCGACGACCCTCCGTTGGTTGTTCGATTGTGCGTGGGATGACGGGCGATGATGAAACAGGACCGAAATGGTGTTTGGAAGAAGTCATAGTGAAGAGCTGATCCCGAGAGAGCCGCAGCCGCAAGCGGTGGGTGAATCGGACCACCGGAGCGCGTTCGGTGGTCCGTAAAAGGGGCTGCCGGCGACCGGAGGCGGCGGCGCCCCAGCGCGCCGCTGGAGAGGATCCGCCGTGGCAGCAGCCACGGCCGCGACGCGGTGGATCCCGTGGCCGCATGAGATCCAGGATGACGGCGGGGCAGCGCAAAGCGCCACCGATGTCAATTAGCGGGGGGCCATGCCCCCCCGCTCCCCGCATCTCGCTCGACCAAGCTGGCCGAACCAGCTCCCCTTGCCAGGCCGGGGCGGGCCACGCGGGCCAGGCTGCGCCGGCCGGGCCGGGCCACGCCCAACCGGGCCGGACCCGGACCCGAGATGGGTCGACCTAGTTCGGGCCGAGCCAGGGGTGTTGGGTCGGGTCGAAACGGGCCCAAACCCCCTATTTTCGGACCGTTTTTTGTTAAACAGACATATCATGAGGTATGGACCTCCGATCGACACACTGTCAGTTGCTTAGGATTCATTGGATTGAGACGGTCGTTTTGGTATATTACACTCAAGGTTTCGGCAAAGTATGGGTACGACCAGGTTGGTTCGAACCCGAAACCAACCGGGCCCTCGGAGCGGAAACACTAATAACTGGAGTTCCGGGCGTCCGATTGACGTGCCGTTGACTTTTTTGGATTACTCTTGATGAGACGGTTCTATTGGAATCCTTCACCGGAGGTTTGGACATAGTTGGAGTATGGACGGGTTGGATTGTACCCAAAATCCAACCGGGCCCCTGGAACGGAAAATCCAATAACTCTCAGACCGGATGTCTGTTTGACGAACCGTCAGCGGCGTTGGTAATAACATTGGGAAATGATTCCTTTGAGTATACTCATGGGAGTTCGGGGTACTGTTGAGATACGGCCGGGTTGGTTCGTACACGAAACCAACCGGGCCGCCCTGACTAAAAGGCTAATAACTCACAGACCGGGCGTCTGTTTGGCGCGCCGTCTGTTGCATTGAGACCCCTATGACGAGGCAGTCCTTTGAGATACTTCCACGTGAGATTACGTGACACTTGGAAGTATTGACCAGTAGATCGTGGAGCGGACCCTCCCAGAGATGAGCATATAAATTATGGAGACCTTGTAGCTGACTGAGACCTGATGACTGCTTGTCTGATTCGAGTCGGAGTGACTTGTATAGCCCAGTGGGGAGAACTACTGTGTTTGGGTGGTAGAACCACGACGGGGAGCACTACTATGTTCGGGTGGCAGACCCACGGTACTCGACAGAAGGAGTACCTCTGTAGGCTATGAGGGGGAGCACTACTTTGTGAGGTGACAAACCCATAGCGGGGAACACTACTGTATTTGGGTGGCAGACCCGTGGTGATGGACAGGAGGAGTACCTCAGTAGTCTAAGGTTAGTGAGAAGTGCCTCTGAGTTGTGATAGGATCATTGTACTCATTAGAGGCGTAGCTCTTCAGCAGTTGTGGTTTCGATATCATTTAATAACTTCCTGGTTTGATTTGAGTCAATGACCTTTGTGTTTACCTCATGTTTGAGATGGTTCACTTGATAACTTAGGTATATATATGAGTATATACCTAAGTAGTGGTTATCCATTAATTTCAAAACCATTTCATTTTCTTCATGATTGAGATGGGTTACTTTATAACATAGGTATAAGTATGAGCTTTTACCTAAGTAAGAGTTATCTGTTGAGATCCTTCTTTGTGGTTAGCCTTGTTGGATTTTAGTGAGACCTTGAGGGTCTTGGGGTCCCTACTGAGTATCGTTATACTCACCCCTGCACGGGCTATACCCGCACCTCATTGTGTTGGTTGCAGGCGACGGACAACACTGATCGTGGTTGAGGCTTGTTGAGCTAGACGGTACCCAGAGGTGGATCTTACAACGAGTCGGTACCCGGAGGAGACGGACGGACGGACGGTCGAACGCGGAGTGTTGAGGTGGGCATCTGTACCTACCCTTTAGGTAGGATCCGTGGTGGATGATCCAGGAGCAGCTTTTCACCTTTCAGCTATTATCCTTTGAGTTTTACTTTATTTTCAGTTGTAGCTCTACCTTTCTATTGGGATTGTATTTCCGGATCCCTTTGTATTTCCAGCACACATGTTTACTGCTTTACTTAATGTTTTCTTCCCCTTGTACTCTATTGTGTTGTTTACTTTTATAAAGGCAATGCCTTCCCTTTTTATTGGGATTTACGCCTTTGGTGCTAGTCGCCAGCCCCTAGCCTTTGGAAGGCGGGCTTGGGGTAGTCACGACACGGGCCCCGAGGATGGGTAATGACAAATTGGTATTAGAGGAGTCAGTTCTACCGCAGAACTCCAGACTCTGATAATTCTTTTCTGTGAAGAAATAGTGTTAAGGGTACCGAGTGTGGTCTTCAGTTCAGGGAGTCTAGTGTTGGTGCGACGGTCGACGTATCCATACACCGGGACCCTGACTACTGATTTCTGACTAAGTGCACGAAAATACTGATTGCATGTGTGTTTCCAAAAGTTTTCTTTAAGTCGTATCAAACCAGGTCAGCTAACCAGGTTTAAATTGTTTTACCGTGTCACATTTTTTCAAGATGTCTCCGCGCATACAGCCAGTTGGAGTTCCGAGAGAGTACTCGATGACGAACCACTGAGCGGTGAGACTCCGGTGCAGGGCCCTCTTTCTGTGTTGGCACCCTTGGGTGGTGTACCAGTAGCACCACCACCCATTGGGCAGTAGATGCCACCAGCCATACTAGCGAACGGTGCACGTCGACAGAGCGCGTCGCACGAGTTCTAGCAGCAGAGGCCTCCGAGGTTACGAGGTGAGACAGATTTCCAGACCGCAAGGGACTGTATGAAGGCGATTGCTAGAGTTCTATGCCTAGTTTAGAAACCAGTAGAGCAGATGAAGATCTTAGCTACTGGTGTTTCCCAGTGAGTGATCGTGAGGATGGTCGGCATAGTGATGTTACTTAAGTACGTGGACCGATGCCTGAGATAGTACCTTCGGGTAGTGTGCCAGCTATATCACTACCTGTTGGTCATTAGTTTCAACCGGTAGTACCTATAGTTAACACATGTAGACATAGTTCCTTACACGTGTTTCAACATCAGATACCCCTCAGGTTCCAAGGCAAGCCCGACTCACAGGTGGCTAAGGACTGGCTTGAGGAGGTGGATGAGAGTTTTCCAGAGCTTTTACAGCTTCAGCAGGACGACATGTTGGAAGCTGAGTAGTCATCGAGGCGTATCGATCGTTCTTGGTACTTGATGACTACGATACGATCAGTGCTTTCACTCTCAGAACTCAGAGCGATGTGTGTTTAAAGGACATCCGAGCCAGCACTTTTCCGCTATGCATTCCTACTTATGTTAGGGTGCTAGAGAGAACCTTTGTGGTTGAGAATTCTTTGGTTGAGTGGATACAGCCAGTGAAGGTTAGCAGTGGGAAAGTAGAAAACTGGCGCCAGTCTCGGAGACTTGGGCATGTAAAATTTTTCAAGAAGAGGATGTGTTAAGGATAGATAAATCATCAGAGAAATAGACGTGGAAGTAGAGTTGGGAGAGCAGCATGATGTGGTGTACATTTCAACATGTTACAACCACCCGCCTTTGTAGTCCCCACCTAGCTTAGGGATCAGGAGGGCAAGGGAAGAGAGTAGCTGCATGCGGATAAGGAGTGTGATCCAAGGGCTCTAGGAATGATTTGAGGTACGGTATGTGTCTACTACTATCTTCTGTAACAACAGACATAGATACGAATCATTTCTTCCTTCCACGAATCTTGTCCCAGACCTAGAGATTCTGGTTAAGCCGTTGACTTGACCCTCACGTCTGGAGATACCTTTGGGAGGAGAATCGATAATCATGCTTACGCCGACAGTGTGATCTGACCCTTGAGGCGAGAGTTTCAGTTGGAACCTCTTGGTGGCAGCGTCGAGGCCTTACGACGTTAGTTTGGGTATGGACTAGGAAACCACAGTTCATACACAGATTTAATGTTTTAGGAAAAAAGTTTGTGGTTTACCTACAACGATGGGATGGATTTTCCTTGGTCGGTGAAAAGGAAACCCCAGGCAGCATAGGATAAACTCATGCATAAGAGGGTGTGGCCGATAACTCTTGAGTCGGCCAACCTTACCCTCGTGGCAACACGAGTTTTGAGTTTTCAGTTCCAAACAGGTAATGGAGGCCTCTAGAGTTTGAGGATGGCGACCACGTCTTTATAAGAGTCTCACCTCGATGAGGTCTATGGATATTTGGCTGAGGTGGAAAGTTATCTCCATATTTCATAGAACCTTTACAGGTCCCCAGTAGAGTATGAGTGGTGGTTTACCGCTTGACCTTTCCACCACAGTTGCATTAGGTGCACGACATCTTCCACATATCTTAGCTGAGGAGATACGTGCACGAACCTTCACACATCATTGACCACAAGGAGGTAGACACCGATGACGGGGCGACATTCACAGAGGTTCCAGTGGATATCGAGGATCGACAGGAGTGGGTCCTACATGGACGGTCAATTCCTTAGGTATTCTTTCACTGGCAGCACAGGAACCTCTAGGAGAGCACATGAGAGAGAAAGGCTCAGATGCGTGCTCAATACCTTCTTTTGTTTACCTAGTGTGTGTTGTAGATTTATGGGGACGTAAATCCCTGAGGTGGGAGTAATGTAAAGACCCATAAATTTCAAGGAAAATATTTTCTTAATTTCTTTAGAATTTTACGAGTCTGTGGTTTCTGATGGAACCTGATTCCGAGGCCCGGTGTGCCCGAAATCAATTTCAGAAGTTTAGATCGGGTATGTTAAGTGAACGAACGAGCGAGGTTTTCTATCTTTAGAATCGGTGCTCGAAATTGAAATCTGAGGGCACCGATGAACTCGCAACGCCGGTAATTTCTTAAGGGGACCTTTACCGTAGTGGCGTTTGTAGGAGGAGAAGTTATTAAATTGGGGTTTAATTAAGAAGTGAATAAAATTTTTGGTACAATTTTTTCTATATCCTTGGTGGTTATATTATACATGGGGGAGTTAGGGGTGGGACCCACAACCACCTAACTACCCATGTGTGGATATTTGTGAGGTGAGGCCCACTCGAGCCCCAAGCATTCACATTCCCTAAACTCCTTTAACCCCCTTCTTTAATTTGTTAATTCCTCTTAATTGTGTAACTCTTCCTCTCTCTCTTTAACTCATGCCAACGCACCTTAATTAATAGATTGAACCTATTCAATTAATTAATTAAGTGTTATAAATTTTAAATTTTGAGATCTTGGCATGATTAATTAAAATAATAGGAAGTCTTATTTTAATTGGGTTGGAATTGTTGTGTGGAGAGGATTGAAGAGTTCTGGAGTTTTCGAAGAATGACCATTCCTCTCGGCGAAGAACGCTCCTCGGTTCTCCATCAAGGGAGGAGACACCACCGTGGGAAATTCACCAACGACAATGTGCCTTCCTTCATCATCTCCGCAACAAGTAAGGAGACTCCATTTCCTCCTTGGACGCACCCCGACGTCCATGGAATCGATGTCCGATCTCCACAACGCCGTTCTCCGCGACGCCCGACATGCGACGTCTATTATCAAGGTAAGGGAATTTTGATTATTTCTTATCTAAGTGGTTTTATCTCACGAGCATGAGCATTTATTTATATGATGTTAGTATAATTTATTCTTGAATAAATTATACCCTTATCATTGTTGAAATCATGTGTTTGGTTATTGCCAATTGATAACGCCTAACGCGGAGGGCGCGGGCCAAGAAAACACGACTCTATGACCCTCCGTTAGTTGTTTGTTTGTGCACAGGATGACGGGTGATGATGAAATGGGACCGCAACGGTGTTTGGAAGCCGTCACAGTGAAGAGCGGATCCCTGGATAGCCACAGGCGCAAGCGGTGGGCGAATCGGACAACCGGAGCGCGTCTGGTGGTCCGTAAAAGGGGCTGCCGGCACGCCACATCAGAACGGCAGCGCCGGCGACCGGAGGCAGCGGCCAGAGCCGTCCGGCCGCCTGGAAGCGGCGGCGCCCCAGCACGCCGCCGGAGAGGATCCTCCGCGGCAGCAGCCGCAGCGGCGACGCGGTGGATCCCACGACCGCGTCAGATTCAGAATGACAGTGGGGTGGTGCAAAGTGCCGTCGGTGTCAATTAGTGGGGGGCTGCGCCGCCCACTCTGTGCATCTCGCTCGACCAAGCTGGCCGAGCCAGCTCCCCCGGCCGTGCCGGGGCGGGCCCCGCGGGCCGGGCCGCGCCAGGGGGCCGGGCCACGCCAGCTGGGTTGGGCCACGCCCAACCAGGTGGGACCCAGACCTGAGATGGGTCGACCCCGTTCGGGCCGACCCAAGGGGTGTTGGGCCGGGTCGGAATGGGCCCAGACCCCCTATTTTCAGACCGTTTTTGGTTAAACGGACATATCTTGAGCTACGAACCTCCGATCAACACACCGTCAATTTTTTAGGATTCCATGGATCGAGACGGTCGTTTCAGTATTTTACACTCAAGGGTTCAACAAGTTATGGGTATAGACGGGTTGGTTCGAACCAGAAACCAACCGTTTCCTCAGAGCGGAAACACTCATAACTTGAGCTCCGGACATCCGATTGACGTGCCGTCAACTCTATTAGATTATTCTTGATGAGACGGTTCTTTTGGCATACATCACCTGAGGTTTGGATGCAGTTGAAGTATGACCATGTTGGATTTTACCCGAAATCCAACTGGGCCCCTGGAACGGAAAAGCCAATAACCCTCAGTCCGGACGTCCGTTTGACAAACCGTCAGTGACATTGCTAATCACATTGAGAAACAGTTCCTTTGAGTATACCCATGGGAGTTTGGGGGTACTATTGAGATACGGTGGGGTTGGTTCGTACACGAAAGCAACCGGCCCCTCGGGACTAAAAGGTTAATAACTCACAGACCGGATGTCTGTTTGGCATGTCGTCTGTTGCATTGAGACCCCTATGATGAGGCGGTCCTTTGAGATCATTCCACATGAGATTATGTGACACTTGTAAGTATCGACCAGTTGCTCATGGAGCAGACCCTCCTGGAGACAAGTAGACGGAGTACAGAGACCTTGTAGCTGGCTGAGACCTGATGAGTGCTTGTCCGATTCGAGTCGGAGTGACTTGTATAGCCCAGTGGGGAGCACTACTGTGTTTGGGTGGCAGAAACATGGAGGGGAGCACTACTGTGTTTGGGTGGAAGACCCGCGTTACTCGACAGAAGGAGTACCTCTGTAGGCTATGAGGGGGAGTACTACTTTGTGAGGTGGCAGACCCATGGCGGGGAGCACTACTGTGTTTGGGTGGCAGACCCGCGGTTCTCAACAGGAGGAGTACCTCAGCAGTCTAAGGTTAGTGAGTAGCGCCTCGGAGTTGTGACAGGATCACTGTACTCATCAGAGGAGGATCTCTTTAGTAGTTCTAGTTTTGATATCATTAAAGAAAATCCTGGTTTGAGCTGAGTTAATGACATTTGTGTTTACCTCATGTTTGAGATGGGTCACTTGATAAGTTAGGTATATATATGGGCATATACCTAAGTAGTGGTTATCCGTTGATTTCATAACCTTTGTGTTTCCTCATGATTGAGATGGGTTACTTTATAACTTAGGTATAAGTATGAGCTTATACCTAAGTAAGGGTTATCTGTTGAGATCCTTCTTTGTGGTTATCCTTGTTGGATTTTAGTGAGACCTTGAGGGTCTCGGGGTCCCTACTGAGTATCATTATACTCACCCCTACATGGGTTACGCCTGCACGTCATTGTGTTGGTTGAAGATGATAGACAACACTGATTGTGGTTGAGGCTTGTTGAGATAGACGGTACCCGGAGGTGGATCTTACGATGAGTTGGTACCCAGAGGAGATGGACGGACAGACGGTCGGATGCGGAGTGATGAGGTGGACATCTGTACCTACCCTTCAGGTAGGATCCATGGTGGACGATCCAGGAACTTCTTTTCACCTTTCAGCTATTGTCCTTTGAGTTGTACTTTACTTTTAGTTGTGGCTGTACCTTTCTGTTGGGCTTGTATTTCTAGCCCCTTTTGTATTTCCAGCACACTTGTTTACTGCTTTACTTAGTGTCTGCTTCCACTCGTACTCTATTGTGTTGTTTACTTTTATAAAGGAAATTCCTTCCCTTTTTATTGGGATTTACGCCTTTGGTGCTAGTCACTAGCCCCTGGCCTATGGAAGGCGAGCTTGTGTTAGTCATGGCACGGGCCCCGAGGACGGGTCGTGACATACATGGAGGGGAAATTAATATATAAACATAATAAAAATAATCTTTTTAACAATGACTGTAAATATAATCATTTTAAAAAATTATTAATAATGATTACAAAAACAATTGTTTCAGTATATTTTAGTATACATAATAATAATAATAATAACATCTATTTTATTATTTAATCTTCTTCCTTCCCACTCCATCATTACTTTCATCCAAACAGATATGAACTCATCAATTAAATTCATTATCATTGCATACCAAGCACTTATTTTTTTCATTTTTTTCTTATATTTTCTTTTCTTTTGCGTTAAAATATTTTATACCAACTAAACATGGAATAATTCTTAGATAAATCTTGTGTAAACAATTACTACATTCTATGTGAATCTCATGAGGTCATAAACTGTATCAAAATATCAAATAAAAACCCTAAAAATATGGGACACCATAAACCAAATTATACCTTATCCACGTATGAGGAAAAAGACTATAAATGGTTTTGAACAAAGAGAACAATAAATTTTAAAGCCATAAGTTGAACATTAATTTCCAAATATGACATGGAATTAAAGATGCAGGTCATCATAAAAGGAATGAAAGGTTACATATTATCCTAAACCACAAAAAACAACAAAATAAAAAACAACTAATGAAATAACATTAAACATAAAATGAATACAAAAAAATATCGCGACGCTGGTTCGTGGTTATGGAAGTGTTAAGAAATTCATGTTAAATATAAATTCTTGGATTAAAATTAATTTACAGAATGAACATAAAATCACATGCAATAGAACTCATGCATGGCCTAAAATCTAAAAATAATACAATTAAAGGAAAAATTAATTAGCAATTGTAAGGCCCCGACCCCAGTAGCCCGGAGTCGGTGTGCTGGATATGGTGTGTAATGTTTTTCTCATCGAAGGGAAAAAATTAAATTACACATCATATCCTCTCAAGAGGAACTTTCTGGTTTAGATCCTGGATAATTAGAGACAACATGTTCACTTATTCATCACTTAGATAAGATCAAACTTCCAATTCTTGGAGAAACTCTACTAACATGTAAAAAATTCATTAAAAACATAGGGTGAGCATTGAAATACTCAGTACGGGGTTTGAAAAAAAAATTACTTAATAGAACTTTTGAAAAATACTTTCAGAAAATACTTTCTCTTACTTAAAATAATTCCTTTAAATAAAAAAACAAGACATTTCAAAGGTTGATATAATACCATTAAAGCACTTCACACATAAGTAATTGAACATTTAGTTGAATGCCACTAGATGAATAAAGTAAGCATGTTAGTATAAAAATTCATAAATTCTAACAAGTAAAGTAGGCATAACACACAAGGTATGAAAGTACTACTGAGCATGTACGTTATCAGAGTTGCACATAAACAATTTCACCACAGATTATAAAAATGAACATTATGACATGATTAATGTAATGCTAAAATTTGCATTAAAATTCGGGAAAGGTAAACTGGTCATGCATCATCACTGTCTCATCATATTCCATGTGCACTTTAATCTCATACTCATAGGTAATGGTTCTATAACCAAGGATATTTCTCTAGTCGAAATAATCACGTGGTTGGTCATATACTGAAATACAGTGAGGAAACGTATAATGCCGGACTCATGTCTGAATGTCAAGGACTCGTTCCATGACCTAAGGGTAAAAACCCAATCTGACTGTTTTGAGAACTATCGATGCATCGAAGAGCTTACTTTTACCGGTCTACAACTCGGAGGGCTTACTTTTACCAGTCCCCAACCTGGAGGGCTTTCTTTTAACCAGACCCCAACCTGGCAGTCCAATACATTCCTCATATGTCAATAAGGTCTGATATTCAAGGTTTCCCATACCACTTTGAATATTTAATTTCCAATTGATATTACCCAAATTAATCTATTGTTTTTCTGAAAACATTAGGCAAGCTTCTGAAAATAAAATAACTAATTCTGAGACTGCTCGACTAATGACAGGCCATGATGGGTCCACGCCCAATTCCTTCCTGACTACCACACTCGAGAGTTGGGTTTTCTGAAAATGTTTTTAAGCTTGCATTAAATATGTATACATTTGAACTAGGTTTTCATATATTAAAACTTGTAAACAACACTTGATACATAAGTAATGCATATACATATTGGCACACATATATATATATATATACTTTCATAAGAATTTATCTACTTGTTATAAAGTAGTCTATTTACACATCGACATAACATTTAAGATATGGAAATAAATAATTGAAGGCATACATAGTATGATAAACATTCTTTTCACATAGGATAACACATAAAATGACGGGTGATTAGGGTTTTCCACAGGAAATGATGGCTTATTAATTAAATAACCTTATCCATGGAAATAGATTCTTACTAAAAAATACATTTCCTTAATTATGATGATAAAAGTGTCAATGAACATGAAATTAGATTCAAACATAGCTTGATTTATCAACAACAATCACTGCTTCTGGTAAAGGACTATATGTACATGTTACTTTAAATCATTTGTAACATAATCTCATGAATTCAAAATATATATAATTAATTTTTTTTTAAATTAATTTATGTTTGAAACATACATTTTAATTTCACAAACACCAAAATTAACATTTGTTAAATACCCTTTAAATACTAATTGCATTAAAAACACCAATTATATTTTGATGATCATCATATTGAAATTAGGGTTTGGGGATTATACATATATATATATATACATACATATATATATATATATATATATATCTGAATATACACAAGGTGTATACATTTAAGTTCTTCATAACCAAATAATTTCTTATATGTAATAAATACTTCAAAACATAATTAATCATTAATACTTCTTGATTGAAAGACAAACCTTGTAAGGTATATAACTTATGCGACCAAATGTATATTCATATGTAAAAATTAGGGTTTCACATACTAAATATAAATCCAATTGAATTAAAAATATATTTCGCATCAAAGTCATTATTTGAGGGTTGGAAATTATCTTTTAAAATTATTAATTGGATTTAGATTGAATCGTATGTATACTTGTACATACCTGAATACACACATAAGTATTTATTGGGTTCTATAAGAAGTACAAATATAATTGAATCTGAAACTTAATTCACAACTAAAAGCATTATTTGAAGATTGGAAATCACTTATTTAAAATCCATAATTCTGGTTTGGGTTGAGTCTTAGGTATACATGTATATACTCGAATATTCATATAAGTATGCATTGGGTTTTGAATAAGAAGGACAGTTCTAATTGAACCCAAAATATAATTCGTATCTAAACCGATATGTAAGATTTGTAAATCATCTTTAAAAAAAACTATAAACCAGACTTGTTTTGAAATACATACTTACATATACAAACAACCGCATATGAAAAGTATATAAAAAGGGTTTTTGCACGATTACGACATATTCAAAACAACCCATATATATATATGTAACATTCTTTGTGAAACTGGATAATTATTTCTGGTTCTGCATAAAGAAGGATGGTATTAAAATATGTATATATATATATATATCTACATATATATATATATATCCATGCACATACATATGTATATTCCAAAGTATCTAAAATAGATTTTTTTTTTAAAAACAGAACATAAGAACACTCTTACATCATCCACACCATGAACATCAAAAGAAGGTTATATACTTCTTTGAAATACCTCAAAACAGAGAAGGGTTTGATATACATATATATATATATATATACAAAACTGTGTATACAGAATATAAATATATAGATATTTTGTAAATTAAAATCAGATGAAAATAATCCCTTACATAGATAGAGGAGGTGGGTCGGATTGGCAGAGGAGAGAAGAAGCTCTCTGGAGGCCTTGGGGTGCTCAGAGGAAAGCAGAGAGGGATGAGAGGATGAACCCGTGGGGTTCAAATTGCATGGGGGAGGAGTTAAAAGGATCCATGGGTCTCGGCTAAAAAACAGGGGGCCCTACACTTGACTACCGAAGGAGAAGACAGGGGTTCGAGTTTGGGGAGAAAACAAAATGCAGACATATATATATATATATATATATATATATATATATATATTACATATAACCTTACCCGAAGAGGAGATCATGAGGATATGATATAATGAATTTAGAGGGGTAGGATCGGGGAAAGGTGTGACAAAAGGGATCCTTGGAAGGTGATGGGTGAGCACGAGCCGAAGAGGAGTAGTGGAGGAGGAAGGTGGTGATTGTGATGGCCACTAGGGTGGCTTGCTGAAGAAGACGACAATGCGGAGGATAAATGGATGGTCCAAAACATTCCTGGCTGGATCGAATGGTTATGGGTAGTGTAGGATTTTAGATGAATGTTTAAAAAGAATGGATGGCTGGGAAGAGGTTTCGCGGAAGATCAAATGACACAAGCGAAGCAGGGCGATCACACGACTTCAACTCTGCTCGACCCGTAACCGTGGTGATGTCGCTTAAAGCCAGAAGACTGGAATCCTGCGGCACGACAAACCTTCATTCATGACGCTCAAAAGCATAAAAAAATCGAACTCATGTGGCCTCGACCAACCCACACGACACCCTTGGCTGCGACGCAACCTCACAGACCAGGTTAACTCCATCCCCGAGTGCCTTGGATGATCGACCTGCAGTCAAGGCCGTGGCATGCCTTGACCCGGTGTAGCGGTAGTCTCCCAATGACACCCTACGTCAAAACAACACTTTTGATGTATTTATTATATTTTTTTATTCCTTAAAGTCTGGTTTTCTCATTTTTGTATTTCTTTTGTATTTTTCCTTTTTTTTCCTTTTGGTCTGTTGCACTAACCCTAACCGAGTTTCTTGTTTGTTTTATTTTTTTATATCTCTTATTATTATATTATTATCATTATTATATTATTTATAAAAAGTTAAAATTTAATTTTATTTAAACAATACTTTAGAAAAGTAAAGTATACCATTACTTTAATTATTATAAACATATATCATAATATAATTAAACGAATTTTACTTATAAATAAACATATATATTTTTATATAAACCATAATATGAATAATTGAAAAAAACATATTCTAATTTACATAAAACAAACATGTATTTATTATTAATTATAAAATATTTACATATTATTATTATTATTAATTTCATTATTTATAAACATGTATCTATATACATAAAATTCCAAAATTAATAATTTTTTTTTATTTTGATAAAACATAATTATGTCATGTTATTGTAATTTAATAAATTTTATAAAACAGTTAATAAACTAATTTTATAAATGGTTAAATTGAATAGCATTAATTTTTAAACAAAATACATATTATTAATAATTTTATAAAACTCTAATCTAAAAAGAATCATTATAATTTCATATATATATATATATAAGTCATTTTTTAAAAATGTACAATACCCATAATAATTACTCATTCATTTGCATAAATTAAAATAATAAATTTCACTAAATAATTTCAAAATGACAAGTATTATGATTTTATAGTAACATTAGTTTTATTAAAAAATTTATAACTAAATAATCTAATCATAATTTTACAATGATATTCATTTGAAACTTAATATATAAAACACTTACATATATAATTAAAATACTCGCTTATTATTATTACTAAATATATTTAAGTAATTTTAACACGTCGTTGAGTACTAAAATCATGACATTTTATAAATCAGAGTATACTTTAAATTCTCATTTTTAAGATACAAAGTAAGGTACATAATTATAAACTATAACATTATTCATTTAAATTCGAGTTCATAAAACTTGGGGTGTTACAACAATCTACTGCATATAAAAATGAATTGATCCATATTCATAGTTTTTAGCGTTCCTGCCATGATTTCACCCAAAATGAATTGAGATACTCTATAGCTTTCTATCCCACTCAATAAACAAAACTACCACTCAAGCCTTATACTCTAATAGGATTGTGAAATCTTGAAATCAAAGACTTAATAAAGGCCATAAAGAACAATCAAAGGACCTCAATCCATTCATCTTCCTGTAATTATAAATAAACAATGGTAGAAAATAAATCAATAATGTAAAACAAAACATCAAACATATTTTTGTATATAGATGAAACAAAAAACTAATAAAATATTAAAAAATACATCTCTTTAATATTTCATCATAAAGTATCAACCAAAAAACTTATTCAAATAAATCAGTTTGATAATCAACATTTGAGAAACATTAAAAACAGGAGAAATATCATGCACCGATCAAATAATAAAGTATTCCAATGATCATAGTAATATCAAAAATTATATTTGATTCAATCATAAATAAATACCTACTTAATGATTGAAAAAATCACCAATTTTAATAGTTGATACAATGTTTGTAGAACCATTTTATCTTTATTAGTGATGGTAGGAGTGCATGAGCTCCCACACCTGAATGATGGGGTTTTAATAACTTATACCTATGTCAAGGCAGTGAGAATTGGTATCTCAATAAGAATGATTGATTTAAATAGGGGCATCCCACCCCCATCAAAGATTTTATAGAATGAAAACAAAAATAGGATCAATGTAGGATCCCTTTGGTCCATTCATGTAGGCTGGGTGGAGTGATTCGTCGTCCCTTGTGTCTCATTCGATAGATAGTGTTGTCCGTTTGGGAAATATGAACTTAAAAAAGGACTCTCCATATCTGGGAATGCATAACTGGGTTGAGAATCTTAATAAGATCCCCATATATAATGGTTCTTTTGTGGAATGGAAGAATATGAAACAAGGGAAGGCTAAAAAATTTATTCAAGTGATAGAACAACTATCGGAACAAGAAAAATAGAGGTACTAAGAAATTGGAGCAGAATCCTTTAATGATGATGGTTCATATGACATTACTCCCTCATAGGAATCATCTGACTATAAATATGGCTCCCAGATAACCAAGAAGTACCAACCAAGAAAGAAAAATAGGAAAATGGGAGTTTAGTTATTGGAGATCACTCAGTGATAGGTGGATAAAAGACTAGAGGATGCAAGGAGTGATCATTATTACCAAAACCAATGGTGAAAAGATCAACATCAAAAGTTTTGGGCTTTATAAACACTAGACCTAAAAGTAATTCAACCTAGAGGATAAGAAGGGACATCCTAGAAAAAATTCTCAAGATCTAGTGACTAGGGAAAAGTGGCCCACCCTTACCAGAAGAAGGGAACTATGGATGATGGCACACCAAAGGAAAATTATTTACAATCACAAAATAAATGGGGTGAAGAAGACTATTTAACTCAAGACAATGACCTGGTAATTTAATCCCAAGAGGATATAGAATGACTGGTTAACTAGGACCTGATCACATAGAAAGATAGAAGCTCTCAAGGAATTTAATTGGAGATCACATGAGAAAATAGAAGTGATCCAACAAATAAGGTTGATGATGTTGAGTAAGGTAGAATGATATTTTTCCAAACAACTTCTACATACTTTAAATTCTAAAGAGATGGTGGAAGACAAGTTTATTATCAAGGCCTGAATGATAAAGTCAATAGGATCTTAACAAAATATCTATAAGTTGATACCAATGATCAATAATCAGCATGGATCGACACCCAAAATCAAAATTTTCTATGAGGCTTAAATGAAGGTAAAATCAATCTAGAAGAATATATTAAAATTTGGGATAAGATGTCATCCTTCTTTGAGGATATCATTTGTGAAGACCTGGAATAGGATAAGTTTTATTAAGACTGAGAACTTGAAAGGGATCATGGACCTATCAATATAAGGATTATTTTGGATGGTTCGGTGTATCCCCTTTTTGGTGTAATTTTATATGATCTCGTATTTTTCTAGGTACACACCTATTTGAGTTTTTCATTTGAGCCTTGGTGGATGAGTCTTGTTCGGAGACAGAGAGCCTTTGTTGGGGAAAATTACTTGAAGTTTAGGGATGTATGATTGTTTGAATTAATGGAGTCTGGGTAAATGAGTTAAGTGTTTCACAGGTTCTTGATAATTTGAGAATCTTTAAAGGTGGTTTGGGTTGTTTAAAGGGAAAATGGGAAGAAAAATATCACCTTTAGATCATTTACACGCAGTGTAAATGGATTACATGTCATGTAATTGTTCAAGTGTTTTAATACATTAATTCAAGGCGATGTGTTTCTCATTGTATCCTATTAAAATTATTTACACAATGTGTAACTCCACTACATGCCATGTAATTCCCCGACCAGCTATTTTAAAGTATGTTGTGTAGCTTGATTTCATTTTAATTTTCTGCAGATCTTCTCCTCTAGACCTAGGGTAAACCTCTAGATGATTTTTGATTACTAATTTCTCTTCCAGAAAACCCATTTTTGTGATAAATACCTAGTTTCTCTTGGAATTCATCCACAATTTCTTTTATTATGGGCGTTTGTTGTTGGAAGCTTTGCGTTATTTGTTAGTTAAAGGTAGGGGGTCTAAATGTCAACACTATAGTTTGATAATTTCCAAGTTTTTGTAATATTATTATTGCACCAATGAAATTTGTGCCCAAACCAATTAAATAATGAATGTGATTATTCTTTTAAGTCCTTTGGTTTCAATTGTCTTCTAACATATCTTATGGTTTTCTGTGTGGTGGGAAAACCATGAATTAAAATGTTTTGGCTAATGGATTAAAGCGTGTTTAGAATTACATGAAACCTTATGTGATTTCTTGATATTGAATCCCTAATTTGTGGCTTATTTTTTATTTATATCATTATTAATCAATTGTGATTTAAATTAAATGTGATATATGAAATATAAATGGTAATTTGTATAATTAACCATTGAGATATATAATCTGTTATTATGATATCCATGGTATCTGACAAGACTTGTGTTCCATACTGAAATTATTATATATCATGCTTGACCCTGGAACATACACACTTATATGCTGTAATACTGATATTGAGTGGGATCATCCTAGTCCCATGCTATAATTCTTATAGAGAGTGGGCTCTGCTCAGTCCCATACTGTAATGATTATAGGGATTTGACCCGAATGTTATAATGATTATAGGGATTTGAACCATATAATTTTGACCAGACCATGGTTATATAGTGGTGGTTGACATGGTCATAAGACATGCTCTGAGATATTATGGCATGGTTCCGAATCAGGTTATCTTACATTGGTTATATGGTTGTGGTTGGAATGGTTGTAAGACATTCTCTGAGATATTCTTGTATTGAGGAGAAACATGTTTTTGTTGTATTTTATTAATGTTTTACTTAATTAATACAAAATTTTATTTCTTTATTGAATACACTTACTATTAGACTAGTTAGTTTAGACATGTTGGTGCCAACCTACTCAGTTATACACACCCCCTATTTGGGCCGCCATTTGGTTACTGACCAGATTATGTGGATGTTTGTTTAGACAAGGGAAAAGGACCTTACTGTTGATTGTTTGGTTGCTGGATGGGATGAAGTTTGGAGGTGGAACAAATGTAGAGATTAGGACTTGGGACTTTTGAGTCTTTATATGATTCTTCTAGTCTTTTACTTGTATTGTTTCTATCATGATATTTAGTTAAATTCCATCACATCATTACATTATTCATTTATTGTTATTGGATTATTCAGTTTAATTTTATTGTTGTCTTTTTTTATGTCTATACTTTGATTTCTTTATTATTTACTGAATTATTCAGTCTTCAACTTGCAGCTATGCCATGTATGAGGGATAATCCAAGTACCCAGGGATGAGATTTTTGTTGTGTTGTGTTCTTTTTATAGTTGATGTTATTTCACCTTGGATGAATCACATGTTGTGTGAGGTTATTGTTTTATGATGTTACTGTTTCTTGAGGTTTATCCTCATGTCCTAGTATGATGTGATATGAGAAAACATACATCATAATAGGGACATAGGGATACATTAACATGAATTTTTTATGATAGGGACATATCTAATATAGCATGTGATATATAATTTCCTGTTGAACTGTGAAATGAGATATCTGTTTCACTAGATAAATAAAATGAGTTGACATGTCATGATAAAACACTTGTGAACAATGTTTAGGAATACTAGGAGTTAGTGGTTCTATATTGTAGTCACCTATTGAGGTTGACCATGTTTCTACCCAATTCTCTAAGGTGTGCATTTGTCTTTTAGAGAAAATTCCTTCTCATCGTATTCAACTTAAGAGTTAGAAGAGTTGGAATAAAAAAACTACTAACATATATGAACCAATGTTTCTTTTAGTTCTTGAGGTGAATATAGATGTTCAGATTCATGACATCTTCCTGAGTGTCTTGAGATCCATAAAAATGGAGATTGTTCATACCATTACTTAGATGTCGGAGATGAAAAGAGAGTTTCAACTACAGAACCTACTAATGTTTATTGGGGAAGGAGGCCCCTAGGAATCCATGTTTTGGATTCAGTTAGCCCAAAAAATATTCATGCATATTAAGAAACTCACAGATAGGAGAGTGAAGCTTGTTTCAAATATTATTCATGGACCTACTAAGTGTTGGTGGGATATTCAAGAGGAATCTAGGTAGTTGGGTGAGCTATAATGGAATTAATTTGAGATGAAGTTCTTGGGATATTTCTATCCCAATAAATTAATGTATGAAAAATCTTGCGAGTTTATACATCTGACATAGGAGGGAATTTCAGTGATGGACTATGCTAAATGTTTCACCTACCTATAACGCTTTGCACTATGTTTGGCAGTTGATGAGATCTTTAGGGTAAGAAAAATTTAGGAAAATATTCAGTATGATATCAGGTAAAATTAAATGTTGAACATAGTATGTATAAATTATATATGATTTAATAAATAAGAATATAAATGATAAATTATATGTATATTTGATGTAAATTCAATGTTTTATTATCATAAGAAAGTTAACTTTTTATTGTAAAGTTAATGAACCTAAAAATTAATCAAGAAAGTGAATTTCAATACTTTTCCTAACCAAACATATCAAAAACTATCCAAAGAAATAATATGGATGGTATCTTTACAACTATCTATAGTATATTATAATTTAAATAAATGGTTGATGACATTGATGAATATGAATACCTTGAAAATATCATTAATAACTTTCTTGTGGAAAAAACCCTTTTAAATTTGAAAATCACTTTTGTTTATTTTAAAAAATATTAGGGAAGAAATATATTTGAGATTTACTTATAATATTGTAAATATATATTTAATGTAATGAGTGGTCATGGAAGTGGAAAATTTCTGTTCATGATAAGTATGCTAAAAAAAGATTTATTTCCTATTTTTGTAAGAAAATTTAAAAGTACCTTATTTGGAAATAATAGGATGATTCCATTTAATTTTTTTTTTGTAAAAATACAATCATGGATAAAAAATAATTTTAAAAATCATAGGATAATATAAAAAACATTCTCAAAAACATTTTTAAAAATCATGGATTTTAATGAAAAATTATTTTCGATTGAAGAGAGAAATAATGTAAAATTTTCATAAAAACATTTTATAAATAATGTTAAGTACCAAAGAGAGGAAAATGGTACTATTACTTGATATTTTCAGGAAAAAATAGAGGATAAGAAAATTAAATGGTTTTATTATTCAATGATTAAATAATTTCTTTCAATGGAAATTAAAGCATAATCTATCCAAATTAAAATGATATTTTAAAATAAACCCTTACCAACTTGGTAACTTTTCAATCATAAACCCATGA
This sequence comes from Viscum album, assembly GCA_963277665.1. Lineage (NCBI taxonomy): Eukaryota > Viridiplantae > Streptophyta > Magnoliopsida > Santalales > Viscaceae > Viscum > Viscum album. The sequence goes on from OY728141.1 coordinate 1,991,946,562, forward strand.
AATAAAAACATCAAATGAAAAATTAAATACCAAGAATATAAATTGATTCGTTATATAACATATCAAAATGGTATTATATACCCCTCATAAAATAATATTGGTTTATAACATAATATATGTCTCAATGAAGTCAAATTGAGATGAGAAATCATTACAATGATCATAACATATAAGTGAGAATTAATCAATGAATAAATTATTCGTATCAAATTTAAATTCACATAAAAAAATTTTAAATAAAATATAAGGTAAAAAAAATCATTACACACATAATATTAGAATATTAAATAATATGAAGTAGTAATATAACCCAATGAAAAGAAATTGAGTTATGAAATACTTTACAACATGGTAAATTTCAATTCAAATATTCATGGGTGAAATAATTAAAATTGAAACATTAAATAAAATTTGGTATTATGGATTAATGATATTAAATGTTTAAGGGTTAGTATATACACCATATAAAAGAAATTAGGTTCATAATATTAAAATATGCCTCAATGAAGGGAAATTGAGACGAACTCTCTTATTTCACGTTTCCCTTTAATTAAATAATATTTAACATACTACATAATGGTTTTAAGAATGTTATTAATTTATAATAGATCCAAATTCATATTTATAATATCATATATAATTATATTAAAACATCTTACAACCCATTTATTAATAATATTTCATTTTTATGATTGTTTCAGGTTTTAATTTCCTTGTTTTCTCATGCACGTTTTATCGTGAATGGTCTGGTTCTTGTGAATAAAATATAGATCCATAATATAAACAATTATAATAATGTTATAAATATAAAATTTATTTATTATACTTACTTGTATAACCATTCTTAAAAGTTGGACATGGAAAATGAATCACATCGCATTGTGGAGACAGTGGGTCATACATATGCACAAGTGACAATATAATTCCATTAATAATTTAAAGGGTAAGGAAGTAGGTGAAATATTAAATTTAAAGAATAAATATTATTTCATAACTATCATAAATATTCCTTAATTCTATCATTATTACCATAATTATGATTTAGGGATGGAAAACAAATTACATCGGCTCGCGATGCGGTAATCCACAGTACACATTATCGATGGATCTATTTCCCATTTGATAGAAGAGGAGATGTATATATATTATTAAATAAAAATAATAAATTATCATTATATTTTACATTTTTTTTATATTTTATGTTTTAAGAAATTATTTATGTTGATAAAAGAAGATGTAAAAAGAAGGAACATAGTGAAAATAATTACCTTCGCTTAGAAGAACCTCCTTTGGATATCTTATAAAAGACTTTATGGGTCATCTATTAAGAATAATAGAGGATATAGAATGATTATAATGATTTTTGGGAGATATTGTTTTAGTTTTTCTCTGATCTAAATTGATTTATTGGAATGAATGAGTGAGGGGAGGGAGTGCCCTTTTTTAATTAAGGCGGAGTAGCATTTTTCTAAATTCCCAAAACTATTTTATAATGGGAAGTCACCATCAATCAAAGTGAATCCAAAATTGATAAATATTGGATTGGAGTGAACTTAACTTCAATAAAAAACCCTAACATAAAAAAATAAACATGTTTTAATAATTTTACTCCCTTATCCTGTATGTTTACTCACTTTTACAATTTTATTTTTTATCAAGGTGATTTGAATTTTAGCATAGGTAATTTATCCTTTAAGATTAAAATAAAATAAGTCTTATTAGATAATTTTTACCCAATTATTATTAATATTAAATAAAATTTTTCAAATATAAATTACCCGTCTATGAAAAATGGAATTTAACAGAGGTTCATGTAAGACCAAAAACCATGTTTAAACCTTAATAGCAGTAAATAAATTTTACCGTCTTTACTAATAATTATAAACAAAACATATGATGAAGTAATTATATAATATTAATTATTATAGTTAAAAATATGGAATAAATCTTATAAAATTAAATTCTCATAATTGTTATATTTTAATTTAAAAATAAACCTATAGATTGTGCCGAAAAATAGTTTTCAAGAAATGAATTTCTCAATCATAATATGATCATATATTAACTATATGACTATTCATGATCATTATATGGATTTAAATTAATATGTTAAAATATATAATATATAAATTTAATTTAATATTTTCATTATCAATGGTTATTTTAATTTCTAAAAATGGAGGAACATTATTCCTTTAAAAATAGTTTTTAGAAAAATGTGTTTTTAAGCCAAAAAAATATTATTATACCAAAACCAATTATAAAGATTATTAAATTATAATTAATTATTTTAAATTTAACTAAATAATACTTATGTTAATTTTAAATCTAATTCAAATAAAAATTTTACTTTTAAATAACAGAATTTATAGAAAAGGAATGATAGTTTTACATAAAGTGGTATTTTTTAGTATTCCCTAAAAATATATCTTTTCATAAAAACCAAAATTTCACCAAAATATATATTATATATGATGATTGAAAAATTATATTATTTTTGAATAATAAAATTTCTAAAATTTTTATAAATTATTTATAATTCCCAAACATAAAATGTGAAATAAAACCATTTGTGAAGAAAATGTAATTTAAAGCATAAAATACTATACTGAAAATATGAGTGATAATTTACTAATAATTTTTCAATAAATTTATATTTTTTAGGACCTATTTAGATATATTTCATAATTATATTAATCATGTTCATACTCTCCAATTTAATGGTAAGGTTATAAAAATTATATTTAAATAATATATTTCGTGGGTCATTTAAGCTTAGTGTTGTGTGGCGTATATGCTATCGAGCATAAGGTACTTATTTTAAAATCTTGGTGCGTTAAATTATATATAGTGAAAAAACTGACCATCAGTTGATAATGAAATGGGATTTGTTAAATTATTATATATCCTAGTTATCGAAATCTCCAAACCTAAAAAGATACTTCAGAAATAAGAGATTCAATCATTGTTATTATTTTTTGTAATTATGTATGGATGTGTAAAATATTTTAAAACTATTATCAAATAAAGTATGTAAATTATGTGTTTCTATCGCATCAAAATGTTATAGTGAATCCCTACTATGGCGAGAACTGTAAAGTGCTATGAAAATATTCTTAAATATATATTCAATGGTCAGATGGAATCTATATAATGGGACACATATAGTGAAAACTATAAGGAATAAGAGGCTCATATTACATTGAGACTTATTCTCATGAAGTTATCACTTGGTAATATCCAAGAGAGAAATTTTAAACCATTGAAATTCTATATGCTATATGTTTCATTTGATATTACTATATACGATTGTGTGTATTGGACCTTAGACTTTAGATTATTATTAATACCTATCGTGAGTCATGTCCCTAGATGTATTTATGAAAACTATGATGATATATGCACACGATGAGGTATGATACATTAGATGCATCATGAGTGATATGAAATTAATGAATAAGTCAATAAAGTATTTTTCCAATCCAGATAATGTAAGTGGATATCTATGGATGTTTAATTGAATTGGAAATGTCTAATAATTCTATGGCCACGATGTGATGTCAACACGTTCATTTTAATATGTTAAAGAAAGAAAAATCATGGGTATATGTAGATGACACAACTAATGTAACCTTATAGATTAGATATCAAGATAAAGGAATTTTATTAGACAATAAGCGTATGTAGGTGGTTGTTTTCACTAAAAAATTAAATTATTTATGTATAGTTTCCTTAACAAGTTTCTATACATTTTTCTTTCACTTTAGTCTTGTTATCCCAATTCCAATGAAAAATAGGTCTAGAGGGATACATATTAAGTGTGTCAAGAATCTCTATTAATTATTATTTGAATTTAATATTTTGAATATATATTATTCATGAATTATGGTTTAATAATTTATCAAGATGCATTCATCACATTAGTTTAATCACTAGTCATTAAAAATAGTATATATGTGAGTTGAGTATTAAGAACATTTTTATTTTCAAGGTAATAAATAATTGTACGAATATATAATATTTAATAATATATTTTTTTATTTTTAATGTAAAAAATAATTATAATTTTGTTAAATGAATATTAAATAAATATTTATTCATTAGTTTTCGAATATAATATTTACTTATTTATTAAAATAATATTACATTGATATTTATATATTTATTTAAATAGTTAATATTAAAGGTTCAATAAATGCCAAGGAGGATTGGCAGACAAAGTTAATGGTATGAAAGAAATGGAATTTATATAAACATAAGTTTGGAACATGTTAAGGAAATAATAAGACTATTACGTCTATTCAATGTGGGAATTTATTTAGGATTAAGTTATTGGTTAAGGGATTTTATGGAATGACTAATTATTGAACCTAGATATATAAACCAGATTATATCATTTTTAGAGGATGATGAGATTGGTTGTAAAAAAACTCTCCCAAGAGAATAATCTCTAACCCAAGAGATATATTTTCAAGAATGATCCCATTAATGGAGATTTATGATCCTCTTACTACCTCTTAATATGTCAATAGGACAAGAGAGGGCCATTTAGGTGAGGAAAAATTCATATTTTGATCAATGATGAATGATACAAGTAGTTTGGATCTTCCACTCTAGCACACACAATTCCAATGGTGATGTATTGAGATTCATGTATGAAGTGTGGATACAATTAAAGAGATTCTACTCTTGGATCCTTAATTAGAATTATGGTATATTTATAATGGTCAGGTAATTCAAAAATTAAGAAATAATTCCAAGTAGAGGTAATTCTTATCTATATAAAATTATTATAAATTATATTTCAAAAGATCCTCTCTATGATATTTCAATGTTTTCTATTGTCTAGTTCGAAGGAATCATCCAAATAATCCTATGAAATCTATTGCTGTGTATAAGTACAACCACTTAAAATGCATCTAATAACTTTCTGATGGTATTAGAAAGGTCACATATTAATTTATAATTTTTAGAATACTTACCCTAATAATACCAAATTCAGCGACTACTACCATTACATAGGCATATGATTCAAGGAAATTGCATCCCAAAAGACCAAATAGTTTATTAGTATTGGTAAACTAGTTACATACACGATCCTTTCATTATAATTGATTACACAAGTTACAACATAATGTTTTGGAGAATAACTTTGTTCCATCTACCATATCCTTACAAATCATTCTTATTACACTTCATGGAATCTTGGGGAAAGGAAAAAAATATGGTTGTGATAAAATTCTCAAAAAGGGTCAAGTATAGTGAAAGTTATCACAAATAAATAAAGAATAATCAATACGACAAGGAAAATAACTGAACACATATTCCTCTTAAATAACTAGATAATGCATAAATAACATGACAAGGTAAATAACTAAAAACACATTTCATTTAATCAATAGATTAAATATGAAATGAATTCATTGATTTTTTCATAGTGAAAATATCATGTATATTAACAACTAAATTTTGAATGAAGGAAATGCATAATTATTGGTGGTCATGTTTGAGGAGCATGAAAACCTATACCATCAAGACCTTTCATAGGATAATTTAAGAATATAGGTAGAAACTAGTTTAATTTGGAAAAATTATTTTTCTTATGAGAACCTTTCGATGCATCAAGAGGATATATAAATTCCATTCCCCACCCATCACTACCTATCCAATTTATTCCTGGTATATCAAATAATCGTTTTAATTAAAAAACAATGTGCCTTATCAAATATCCGTATTGATTATAGAAATCATATTTATCAATATTTCCCCAGATAATCAAATAAAAATCAATGTAAACACCATATGTAAAATTGGTATACAATTTATTGAATAATCATATCCATGAAAAATAATGTTGATATTAAGGATAAATTTAATGTTCAATGGTCATTGGAAAGTGAATAACTCAAGAGGAGGTTAATGACTAAAAAATTATTCAAGGAAGTGAATGAAAATACTATACTTGGTGGAAGTAATTATAATCCATATAAATGAAGAATAAGGATGGTATCAATATTACGTATATAAATTTGATTAATAATAAGGTTTCTTGTTGTTGATTAAATAAAAAAATATATTTAAAAACATTTTTGAGGAAGATATCCTTTTCATTTTGAAAAACATTTTTAAAATAATTTTCTTTGAAAATAAATTTTAGAAAAATTTTCATTAGAATAATATTTGTATTCTTATAAATGAAGCCTCAAATAAATTATTATTGGTATTTCTATACAAGGTAAAAAGAACATTCCTTTTGTATAGTAAAATGGTTAGAAAACTGAATTGTTTGGAATGTGACAAGAAGATTCATTTAAAAAAAATTAACAAGGGAAAATGGGTAAAAATTTGATTTAATAAAACATTTTTAAAAGGTTTAATATTATTTTAAAACCTTTTTATAAAAAATGGTTATTTAATAAAACTAATTTCCAAATGAAGAGAGAAATGAAGTTGGATTTCTCAAAAACATTTTATCAATAAGATTCAGTAACAAAGAGTGAAAAAATGATAATATCACTTGAAAAATATCATGAATAACCAGATGGTATGAAAATTAAAGGTTTTATTAAAAAATTATAATATAATTTCCTTTAAAGGAAATTCAAGAATAAATAATCGTGATTAAAATGAGACTGTGAAATAAATCCTTAAAATGATCATAAAATTGAAGTGAGAAATAATAAATGGATTGATTATGTGTATAAAGTGTAAAATCACATTAAAATGTTTAAATAAATAAATAAATAACAAATTTCATTATACACATAATCATATAATGTTGATGATAACGAGGAAGTAATATAACCCAATGAAAAAGAATTGAGTCATGAAATTTATTTACCACTTGGTAACTTTAAGGTCAAATCCCATTAAATGAAATAACTACAATTTAAATTAAAAATACAATTAATTTTGAATTATTGATGATATTAAATGTAAAATTTGAAGAATATAGACCATATAAAATTAACCTAGTGCATAAAATTACAATACACCTCAAGGAAATGAATGTGAGACATAATCCCTTACCTTAAGTTCCCTTTTGGTTAGATTCCATTTAACCTAATGTATAATGATTTTAATAATGATATTAACATATACCAAAAACATTTCAATGTTTAATATATCATATATGATATTTTTATAACATCTTATCACTCATTTGTTAATAATGTTTCATTATTTTCATTGTTTCGGGTGTTGATTGCCTTGTTTCTTGAGTATGTTTTGACTTGTTATTTTTCATTTATCTTACATAGATCATTATTTAATTTTCTCCAGAAGGTAAAAAATTATGTAATATATATTAATTATATATATTTATATTAATTTCTAAAATTTTGTGTTAGTAAAATAATTACACCATTCATGGAGATGATATGTCGTACGTACACATGAATATTATTTCCATTTTGTTGTCATATTGAACGAAAGAAGAGTAAATGATATATATATATAATCATTTAAGTATCATATTTATACCATATATATATTTCATATTTTTATTAAAATCATCTTTAACACATTCCATGTAATGTGTGAACGAATCACATCATTTCGTGAGGAGGTAGTCTTCCGTATACACGAACGATATCATCATATTGCCATAAAATCGAAAGAATGAAAGTATTGGTTATATAATAATTATAGAAGAATAAATAAATTATAAATATCATATATATCAGATATAAAATATAAATAGATCATTATTTCCATTCTTTAAAGATGGTAATGGATGAATGAATGACATCAGTTTGTGAGGCGGTAGTCCTCTGTACACACAAAAGATGATTGTGTATGTCATTTGATGGAAGTGTGTAAATTTTTAGAACATAATATTATCATAAAAATATCTCATTATACTTAAAATAATTATTTTATTATGTAATCATTTTATAAAAATAATTTAAGTGTGTAGATAATGAAATAAAACAAAAGTTCTCATTGATGAACATTACCTCTTATTTAGGTAACTCATTTTGGTTTATACCAAGAGAATTCCACAGATTTATTTATGTAAAAAAAATATCCATGGAAACTATAATATATTTTATAATTTTATTTGGTTAATGTTTTAATCATAAAATTGATTGAGAGGTGTGTCGAAGTGGGGAGAGTGACTTCCAATTTATAAGGGAGGAGTGGCATTCTTGTAAATACAAAATAGTAAACTCTATTAAAAGGCCTCCCTTACAAAATGTGTCTCTAATAATGAAACATTTTATATAAAATGATTATATGGTATAAATATTTCAATAAAATAGGTTATTGAAAAATTTCTAGGTCATTTGGACTCTTAAGATTAATGTTTAACCACTATGAAATCTCATTTTTAACTTACTCACTATAATTAATTCTAATTACTTCCAATAATATTTTTGGTAAAAAAATACATGGAAATTATTATAAATTATAAAAAAGGATTTTTACACATATGTAACACACTTTTATAGACACAAATAACATAAGTGAGAGAAATTAATTTAATATTAATCCTGTAGATGGGGTGAGAAATCGGGTTTTTAAAGTGAAAGTGTTCAAAATGTAACTATGTTTTTATATCTAAATTAAACATAAAAATGATTCCAATGACCCAAATTATATATATATATATAATTTATCTATTTTTATATTAAAACCAATTAAAAATATAATTTATCATTAATAATTATTTAGATGAAAAGTCATTTTTCAATTAAAATTCGGTATTTTTTACAATTCATTAGAAAATTGAAATTATCAAAAAAATAAAACTATTTCCAATAAGATAATTTTGACATTATAATTTTAAAATAATATGTTATTTGATTCAAATAAATTTATAAAAGTATCAAAATTTCATTTAGAACAATTCTTCTTTTAAAATGTAGCAAAAAATTGATTTCAAAAAATACTGCTTTTTATGCATGAAATTGGATTTGATATTATCTTATGGTAATAAAATATATTGGATGAATGTAATTGATTTTAATTAACATATAAAAATTTCATTGAGATCATCCACTAATAGTAAAAAAATTAATTTATTATGGTAAAATTCCTTTAGTGCATAAAAAATTTCTTTATATTCAATTGGGGTTTAGTTTCATTTATAATTAATAGGTACCTATTTAATAAAATAATATATATTAATAATTTAGATAATACTATTAAGAATCTCTAAATTAATTTCTAGGAGATAATGTGCATTTTACATAATAATAATAATAGTATTTGGTAAAACTCGATTTTGTGTGTAAAACTAGGTATCGAAGAAAGTTGTTGTTGTGTGTAAGGAAAAGGAACTTAGTGTTACTTGCATTGTAAGATATATAATAGACTGAATTTATGTAAAATAGTAAATATATTTTAATGTATTGAGATTTTATATTAACTTTTATGCATTGTTTTGTGTGTTTTACATTTTATTGAATAAAATGATATTATTTTTGAATTTTTGGGGTGTCACATTCTTCCCACCTTAAATAAATTGAATCCTTGACATTTGTACTTGATATCAGAAATCTAGTGTCACGACCCGCCTTCACCAAAAGGAGGGAAGGGTTAGCAAATTGCCAGGCCCTTCCTTCTTTAAGTTGAAGGAGAGATAATGACCCCCGAGACCTGCCTTCAATAGGTCCCGGAGTGGCGACTAGCACCAAGGGTATAGAAATTTTTCACAAATAGAAGGCATTACCCCTTTTTGTTTTATAGGATTAGGAGATAAGATGATGAAACTCAACAACACCAAGGTAAAAGAAAAGTAAATCCAAAAGTAAACCATTCCCACAAGCATGTTCCAAAAGTAAAAGCCACAAAGTAAAAAAGGTGACTATAAGGTAAGTACCAAAGAAGAAGAGAAGCAACTGCAACTGCCCAAAAGGTCCGATTCAGTATGGTCCTGTGTGATCCCTGAAGTCCTCCTGGAAACCTGAAAGCAGTTTTATATACGTAGGGTGAGCATACAAGTACACTCAGTAGGGAAAACTAAAGACTCTCGTGCACAAGTGGAGGAACATACTAAATTCCCGTGAGAAAAGGAGTAAACCAAACACCTATCAAGGTAAATTATCCACCCAAGCCTCACCAAGGCACACTCCCCAAATAACGCAAGTCAAGTAATATATATAATCAGAGAACATCGATGTTTGGGTACCCCGCGCCACTTTCCCACTGGTTATTGAGACATCCTACGCATTGGACCAAACCCGCCATTCTCACCACAGTCCCACTGCCACACCCACCCGCACACACCTGGGCCATAACCACACATAGTCCCACTGCCGAAGGTTCTTGGGCTAACAATGAACCTCAGGCCATTACAGCCTGCCCGAAGATACATGGGCTATCTGGGAAAGGGAGTAGAAAATGAGCTAACAACCAGCCACTAATAATAGTGTTGGGAAAACACCCTCCCCCATGAAATGGGGGTGTTCGACACTAAGTGCTAAACTTGGGTGGGGCGCGAATAAGAAACACAAAACTACAAATATATTCATAGGTAACAAGAACTCACCCAAAGTTAGGTTTTTCTTCAGACAACCTACAGATCACAACAACGCTCATGTCTGAGTCACAACTCTCACCAACAAAACCCATTTGTCCCATTCTTGTTTCCATGTTCAGTAATAATGTTCAAATAAGTTTATGCACTACTGGGCAACTAACACCATAAGCATAACCAAGGGAAAGAAACCATCCAAACGTCAACTTAAGTATCCACACCCCGTTCTCTTGTAAAGTCACAACAACAAAGGAAAAAGTGAGATCCCCTGAAGTAATGGAACCAAGGGAAAACCCCGAGACACTGCCTCGTGTCCCCTCCCCCAAAAAGTTTTTTCATCAATAGAGTATCCCACCCCAATTCGTGATATAAACAAGGTAACCACCCGGTCTCAAAACTCACAAACACTGAATCCATAACAACAGGGGATCCCATCCCCAATTTCACAACCACCAAGAGTATAAAAACAGGGTATCCCATCCCCTCCCACATCTCCAGCAATCATCCCAAAAAAGGAAAAAACCAAACCACTACCACCGACACAAAGTAGGGCCACGCCTGTATTTTCATATTTATAAGATTTAACACACTCTATGATTTCAAATTCCGTGTGTTTTAACCAGGAGTTATCACAGAAGGGTTGATCCTGGTGCTTTCAATTTATTCAGCCGGGTATATGTGATTAACCAATTTAATTTTCACAGCAGGAGTTTATAATTACAAAACAAGCCATTTAAAACATCACGAGGGGTTCATTAGTGCACAGACAACGACCAACAATGGCCTCGATTTTCAGAATGCGTAAGCCAGCACAACTCAGAAAGATGATTTTAATATAACAACATCAACTATCATAGCCCCACCCTTCATTCTTTACAGGATTCATTCATTATCATTAATTAGGTCTAGTTTATCTAATTCTATAGAATCAAAATCATGCCCACCCCGCATGATACAAAAAAGAGAGAGGCGAAGGATAAATTCCCTACCTGTTGATAGATGATCGACACTTAGGCCGGGCGCAGAACTTTACGGATAACGATGCGGCTCGCCCGATGCACCAAAAGCTGTCCGTGAAAAGCTGTGATCGAGGAAAGAAGAAACCATGCCTAACCCTTTAGTTTATAAGGGCCGCAGACGGTTGAGATAAGAACGCGAAACCGTGTGAGCGGGGGTCGTGGGTTGACCATGCGGTTGGGCAGTTACACACAATGATATTAAGGTGTTATTTAATATCCCCCATCAGGGATGTTTCTCGGGATTTTCAGGATTTTATTACGGGCTTTAATTTGTTTGAAAAGGAGTAAAAGAATTAATTTATGTCAAAACTTACGTTGCGGGAGCAGAAAAGTCAGGTACTCGGCTGGGGGACATGGTGCCACCATCACGGTCTCACCCTCATGGTGCCACCGTCTCGGTTCCACCGTGACCGGTGTCACCCTCACGGTTCCACCTTCATGGTTCCACCGTGACCAGTGTCACCCTCACGGTGCCACCGCCACGGTTCCACCGTGACCGGTGTCACCCTCACGGTGCCACCGTCATGGTTCCACTATTTTGGTGGAGCCTCCCTTTTGGAAAAGTAAGGGGCCAGGGGGGTCCAGGGCATTACATTAGATACCTCTTAAATGATTCTTGTCCTCGAGAATCAAAACAAACCAAGAAAGAAAGAGAGGGTCCGAACAACCACCTCGAAAGATACCTCTTAGAAGTGAACCCATGCTAACTAAAAACACTTCCCTATCAAGAACCAAGCAACATACCATGCCAAACTTCCCAGGCATGTGGGTTGGGGAGTCTCCTCCCCCATGTCAAGATATTATCCTCTTTGGGCAGCACTGACTCGTCCGCACGGGTTTAATCGCATCCACCTTAATGCATCTTGATTAGGGGGTGGGTTCTCTCCACCCACATATCCAGGGATTTTCACAAACATTCAGAGGAAAGAAAACTAGTAAATTTCATAGCCAAAAAGACAAAATGTTCTACCACAATAGGTACAACAAGGAACAAATCTCAAAACAACTCGGGGTACTTGGTACGCATCTGTGCTTCCCTCTCCCACGTACTCTCCTCAAGCCCACCATGTCTCCACAACACATGAACCAAGGGAATGGTTCACCCATGAAGAACCTTCTCCTTGCGATCCTCGATCATCACTGGTCTCTCCACAAAGGTCACGTCGTCCTCGATGTCCAGTTCACCCCAATCAAGGATGTGTGAATCATCGTGCAGATACCGACGGAGCTGGGACACATGAAAGACATCATGTATCCTCCGTAGCGGCGGTGGTAACGCTAGCTGATAATCCACTTCGCCGACCCGCCACAACACTTCGAAGGGTCCGATGAACCTGGGAGAAAGCTTACTCCCCTTGCCGAACCTCCGCTGCCCATGCCGAGGGGAGACCTTCAAGAACACATGGTATCCAACCTAAAACTCCAAGGGCCACCTCCTGGTATCGTCATATGACTTCTGTCGGTCCTGGGCCGCCTTCATCCTTTCCCGTATGAGCTGAACCTTCTCTGTCGTGCTTTGCACCACCTCCGGGACAAGGATGCCTGCCTCTCCCACTTCGGACCAACACATAGTTGAACGATAGGGCCTCCTGTACAAGGCTTAAAACAGGGCCATACCGATGGTAGAGTGATATCTATTATTGTAGGTGAACTCTACCAGAGGAAAGTATCGCACCCATGATCTCCCTGAGTCCAGAACACATGCCCGTAGCATATCCTCCAAGGTCTAGATGGTGTGCTCTATTTTTCCATTTTTTTGGGGATGGAAAGCAGTGCTAAAGCATAACTGTGTGCCAAAAGCATGATGCAATCCTTTCCAGACCCGTGAGGTAAACCGTGAATCCCTATCCGAGACTATAGACCTCAAGACTCCATGCAACCGCACCACCTCATCCACGTACTTTCGTGCCAAAACATACACAATACTCATCTTCCTGATTGCCAAAAAGTGGGCCGATTTCGTTAACCGGTCCACTACCACCCAGATGGAACCGTATGCCCCTTGGACCTTGGGAAGTCCCGTGACAAAATCCATCGAGATGTCGTCCCACTTCCACTTGGGGACATCTAGAGACTGCAGTAGGCCGCCTGGAATTCGGTGTTCAGCCTTCACTTGCTGACACACTAAACACTTGGCCACAAACTCTGACACTGCTCGCTTCACTCCAGGCCACCAAAACTGTCTCTTCAGTCCCTGGTACATCTTGGAAACTCCTGGGTGTACTGCCAGGGGTGAGTTGTGGAACTCACTGAGAACCTTTCCACACATCACTCTTGGAACAAACAACCTTTCCTGGAAAAGAATCTGGTTCTGACCATGCTATGTCCATCCTTCTGGAGCATTGCCCTAGTCAACTCAGTCACGCAACAATTTGCACTTTGGGTCTCCCCACTGAGACTCCTACACTTGCTGCAACAGAGAAGACTGCACTGTCATCTGATATAGGAAACCTCTACCACCATCCATCCTCACATCCAGGTGTAAGGCAGCCAACTCCTCCATCGCTTTATAGGCATCTGCCGACTCTCGGACCACATTCTTCTGCGTCCTCCTGATCAAGGCATCGGCCACTACATTTCCCTTTCCCTTAGTATAAGAGATCTTGAAGTCGTAATCCTGGAGGAACTCCACCCATCTCTGCTGTTGCAAGTTTAAGTCCCACTGGGAGAAGATATACCTCAAGATTTTGTGATCCGTGAAGACCACAAAGCATTCTCCAATGATGTAGTGCTGCCATAAATTTAGCGCAAAAATGACCGCTGCAAGCTCTAGGTCGTGGGTGGCATAATTACGCTCATGGGGGCGTAGCTGCCTGGACCCATAAGAGATCACCCCTTGTCGCTGCATCAACACACATCCCAGGCCCTGTCCTGAAGCATCACAGAACACCTCATAAGCCGCCCCTTATTCTGGTAGTCTCAACACTGGGGCACTAACCAAATTCTCTTTCAGATAGCTGAATGCTGACTCGCACTGCTCACTCCACACGAAAACCTGGTCTTTCTTGGTCAGGGATATCAAAGGGGCTTCTACTCGGGAGAAGTTGGGTACGAACCTCCGATAGTAAAATGCCAGCCCGAGGAAACTACAGACCTCTGCCACATTCTTGGGTGCTGCCCAAGAAAAAACTGCCTCAACCTTTGATGGGTCCACCGCTACCCCCCGATCGGACACAACGTGTCTGAGGAAGTGCACTTCTCGTGTGCAGAACTTGAATTTTGACAACTTACCATAGAGCTGGTGCTGTCAGAGGACCTCCAAAACCGTCCTCAGGTGCTCCGCATAGTTCTCCTCTGATCTATAATAGATCTGGATGTCGTCGATGAACACAACTACGAACCGATCCAGGTACTCCCTGAAGATGGATTTCAGAAGCCCCATGAACACATCCGGGGCATTCATAACACTGAAGGGCATGACTATGAACTTGAAGTTTCCAAATCTGCACCTAAAGGCCGTCTTTGGGATGTTTCTCTTATTCACTCTCAACTGGTGGTACCCAGACCACAGGTCGATCTTCGAGAACCATCCTGCCCCTTTCAGCTGGTCGAAAAGATCATCTATCCTTGGAAGAGGGTAGTGATTCTTGATCGTCACCTGATTCAGCCTCCTGTAGTCTATGCACAACCTGAGACCACCATCTACCATCTTTTCGAACAAGACTGGAGCACCCCACGGTGACGCACTCGGCTGAACATAACCCCTCTTCATCAGATCGTCAATCTGGATCCGTAACTCCCATAGCTCTGAAGGTGCCATCTGGTAAGGAGCCATCGAGATCGAACGTGTGCCGGGCTGCAGGTCTATCCATAACTCGATATCACGTCGAGGGGGTAGAGTCGTCACCTCCTTAGGAAATATGTCTATAAACTCATGGACAACCTCTGGCACCCCCACCATCTCAGAATCTACTGACTCTATTGACAGCTCAGCTAACAAGGAGTGGAGGGTTTCCTCTCGCCTGCTGCCCTTCTGACCGCTCCGCTCGCCGGTGAAGGTAACACGCCGGCCGCCCAAGTTCGAGAACACGACCCTTCTTCGGAAACAGTTGATGATGGCGTACATAGAGAATAGCCAGTCGATGACTAGGATGACATCGTATGGCTGTATCTTTAGCAAAAGAAGATCCCTAACCGACTGATGTGGCCCTATCATCAGTCTACATCCTCGACAAACAAACAACAAGTCGGTATGACCTCCGACTGGTGTGCTCAACACCAGGGGCACTGGATGTCTCTCGGCATCTAGACCCAAAGAACGGGCTAGACTGGGTGCAAAAAAAGAGTGCGAAGCTCCGGTATCGAACAAGGCATAAGCAAGAGTGCTAAAAAAACTGACCGTACCTCGAACAACCTCCGACCCGGCTGGAACTGCCGCCTCCGTGACGTGTATATGTCCACGCCCAGCTCCTCTGCCCCTCAGCTGTCGGCCACCTCCCCGACCATGCCCTGGTAGAGGTCCCTGAGGAGCGCCCTGAGGTTGGCCTCCTCCTCCTACGTCTGCCCTCGGAGGAGGGGGAGCTCGCTGTCCCTGCTGCTGCTGTTGGAAAGGCCGGGCTGGAAGCTGCTGCTGGGGTGGGCGCTGGGGATGTCCGCCACCACCGTACTGTACCCGGTCCGGGCACTGACTCCGGATATGTCCAGGGCCCCCACAGACAAAGCACCGTGGCGCTGGGCCCGAGGAAAAGGGGTGAAGACCAGGGGATCGAAACTGAAACTGCTGCGGCCAGCTTCCTGCGGGTTGGAACCTGGAGGGTCCTGACGCCAGAGGCCTGGTGCTGAAATCCTTCCCCTTCAATGGTACCAGCTGGATCCCCTCTCGTGACACACCTCCTAGAGCGTGCATTCTCTCCACCACTTCAGCCTTCTTCTGGACCTCCAAGTACGTCGGCAGGGTAATGGGGGTAACAACATACTGGAGGGAGGGTCGGAGCGCCTCTTCCAAACGTCTTGCCTGAGAATCTTCATCAGGAAAGAGGTCCGGAGCAAAACGTAGGAGGTCCAGGAACATGATCCCTAGCTCCCTCACGGACATACTCCCCTGTTGGAGGAAGAGTAGCTTCTGTCTCTTTTCCGCCTTCATCGTCGAAGAGAGGAATTCCGCCTAGAACTCCCTCTCCAAATCCGCCCAAGCCACCTCAGCCTCTCTCCTCTCCCCCAGGTAAAGAGTCCACCACTGACGCGCTGCTCCCCGCATTTGGTTGATGGCCAGAGGAACCCAGTACTCGGTTGGGGCCCGAATCAGGCTGAAAGCTATCACTAGCTCCTCTAGCTAGCCTTCTGTGTTCATGTCAGAGGTGTTTCACTCATACTTCTCGAGGGTCTGTCGCTGGAAGGCCCGGAGAGTCCTCTGCCACTGGTTGTCCTCCTCTTCTTAGTCAGCTCTCTGCCAATCATCCAAGGTAGTCTGTGGGGCCTCGATCGTCTGTACCACATGCGGTCGCCTTCCAGGTGCCATAGCTGCAAGGTAAACAAGGAATGCATAAGCCCAAGTAGTGTAGATTGTTGTCTTTAAAACATCTTAAATTTTCGTTTATTCTTAATTCCCAAAACACCCCAGAAACACGAGAACACAAGTCATTATGATGCATGTACCTTTCCTAGGGTCTCTACCCTACAATCAGCATGACATCACTTGGTCGTTCGGTAGGTCCAGAGTCCTTGCACCGGATCACGGGGGCCCTAAAATCCCATGTCCTAGCCGGTCTTCCCTTGCCTAATTCACGCACCGAGGTCACCCAACACTGTTTCCCTACCATATCATGCAATCCTCACCGTTCCTAACTCTAGGCTCCATCCTATCTCTCAACCATCGCTCTAATACCATCCTATCATGACCTGCCTTCACCAAAAGGAGGGAAGGGTCAGCAGATTGCCAGGCCCTTCCTTCTTTAAGTTGAAGGAGAGATAATGACCCCTAAGACCCACCTTCAATAGGTCCCGGAGTGGAGACTAGCACCATGGGTATAGAAATTTCTCACAAATGGATGGCATTAACCCTTTTTGTTTTATAGGATTGGGAGATAAGATGATGAAACTCAACAACACCAAGGTAAAAGAAAAGTAAATCCAAAAGTAAACCATTCCCACATGCATGTTCCAAAAGTAAAAGCCATAAAGTACAAAAGGTGACTACAAGGTAAGTACCAAAGAAGAAAAGCAGCAACTGCAACTGCCCCAAAGGTCCGAGCTAGTATGGTCCTGCGCGATCCCCGAAGTCATCCTGGAAACCTGAAAGCAGTTTTATATACGTAGAGTGAGCATACAAGTACACTCAGTAGGGAAAACCAAAGACTCTCGTGCACAAGTGGGGGAACATACTAAATTCCCGTGGGAAAAGGAGTAAACCAAACACCTATCAAGGTAAATTATCCACCAAAGCCTCACCAAGGCACACTCCCCAAATAATGCATGTCAAGTAATATATGTAATCAAAGCACATCGATGTTTGGGTACCCCATGCCACTTTCCCACTGGTTATTGAGACATCCTACGCATCGGACAAAACCCTTCATTCTCACAGCAGTCCCAATGCCACACCCTCCCGCACACACCTGGGCCACAACCACATGTAGTCCCACTGCCGAAGGTTCTTGGGCTAATAATGGACCTCAGGCCATCACAGCCTGCCTGAAGATACTTGGTCTATCCGGGAAAGGGAGTAGAAAAGGAGCTAATAACCAGCCACTAATAATAGTGTTGGGAAAAACACCCTTCCCCATGAAATGGGGGGTGTTCGACACTAAGTGATCAACTTGGGTGGGGCGTGAATAAGAAACACAAAACTAAAAATATATACATAGGTAACAAGCACTCACCCAAAGTTAGGTTTTTCTTCAGAAAACCTACAGATCACAACAGCGCTCAAGTCCGAGTCACAACTCTCGCCAACAAAACCTATTTGTCCCATTCTTGTTTCATGTTCAGTAATAATATTCAAATAAGTTTATGAACTACTGGGAAACTAACACCATAAGCATAACCAAGGGAAAGAAACCATCCAAACGTCAACTTAAGTATCCACACCCGGTTCTCTTGTAAAGTCACAACAACAAAGGAAAAAGTGAGATCCCCTGAAGTACTGGAACCAAGGGAAAACCCCGAGACACTGCCTCGTGTCCCCTCCCCCAAAAAGTTTTTTCATCAATAGAGTATCCCACCCCAATTCGTGATATAAACAAGGTAACCACCAGGTCTCAAAACTCACAAACACTGAATCCATAACAACAGGGGATCCCATCCCCAATTTCACAACCACCAAGTGTATAAAAACAGGGTATCCCATCCCCTCCCACATCTCCATCAATCATCCCAAAAAAGGAAAAAACCAAACCACTACCACCGACACAAAGGAGGGCCACGCCTGTATTTTCATATTTATAAGATTTAACACACTCTATGATTTCAAATTCCGTGTGTTTTAACCAGGAGTTATCACAGAAGGGTTGATCCTGGTGCTTTCAATTTATTCAGCCGGGTATATGTGATTAACCAATTTAATTTTCACAGCAGGAGTTTATAATTACAAAACAAGCCATTTAAAACATCACGAGGGGTTCATTAGTGCACAGACAACAACCAACAATGGCCTCGATTTTCAAAATGCGTAAGCCAGCACAACATGACGAGGGGTTCATTAGTGCACAGACAACGACCAATTCGTGATATAAACAAGGTAACCACTCGGTCTCAAACTCACAAACACTGAATCCATAACAACAGGGGATCCCATCCCCAATTTCACAACCACCGAGAGTATAAAAATAGGGGATCCCATCCCCTCCCACATCTCCAGCAATCAGCCCGAAAAAGGAAACAACCAAACCACTACCACCGACACAAAGCAGGGCCACACTTGTATTTTCAGATTTATAAGATTTAACACACTCCATGATTTTAAATTCCATGTGTTTTAACCAGGAGTTATCACATAAGGGTTGATCCTGGTGATTTCAATTTATTTAGCCGGGTATACGTGATTAACCAATTTACTTTTCACAGCAGAAGTTTATAATTACAAAACAAGCCATTTAAAACATCATGAGTGGTTCATTAGTGCACAAACAACAACCACCAATGGACTCAATTTTCAGAATGCGTAAGCCAGCACAACTCATAAAGATGATTTTAATATAACAACATCAATAATCACAACCCCCTTCATTCTTTACAGGATTCATTCATTATCTTTAATTAGGTCTGGTTTATCCAATTCTACAGAATCAAAAGCACGCCCACCCCGCATGATACACAAAAGAGAGAGGAGAAGGAGAAATTCCCTACCTGTTGATAGACGATCGACGCTTAGGCCAGGCTCGGAACTTTACGGATAACGATGTGGCTCGCCCGATGCACCAAAAGCTATTCGTGAAAATCCGCGATCGAGGAAAGAAGAAACCATGCCTAACACTTTAGTTTATAAGGGCCGCAAACGGTTGAGAAAAGAACGCGAAACCACGTGAGCGGGGGTCGTGGGTTGACCACACGGTTGGGCAGTTACACACGATGATATTAAGGTTTTATTCAATATCCCCCATCGGGGATGTTTCTTGGGATTTTCAAGAATTAATTACGGTCTTTAAGTGGTTTTAAAAGGATTAAAAGAATTAATTTATGTCAAAACTTATGTTGCGAGAGCGGAAAAGTCAGGTAATCGGCGAGGGGACACAGTGCCACCGTCACAGTTCCACCGTTACAGTGTCACCGTCACGATCTCACCCTCACAGTGCCAACGTCACTGTTCCACCATCACGGTCTCACCCTCACGGTGCCACCGTCATGGTTCCACCGTCACGGTGTCACCATTAATGTCTCACCCTCACTGTGCCACCATCACGGTTCCACCATGACCAGTGTCACCCTCACGGTGCCACCATCATGGTGCCACCGTCACGGTGCCACTGTTTTGGTGGAGCCTCACTTTTGGAAAAGTAATGGGCCAGGGGGGCTTGGGCCATTATATCTAGGGTTTGATATTTGGAAATTTAATTATTGAAAAACCCACAGAGTATAAGGGTTAATAAAATATCTTACTAATAAGAGAGAAAGGGATGTACAAAGGTCCTATGGAATAACACATTACTAGTTTCCCATGTAAGAGAACGTTAGGGGAAATTGATGATATGGAAATGGAGAAAAAACGTAAGTATTTATAGATAGATATTGAGTTCATTGATCAGAACTAAGTTAAAAATCAATGTAAAGTTATAAGGCGTAAAACATTATTTAATTGATGATATAAAAGACCATCATTTCAATAAAAAATGAAGGTATTAGGACAACATTTTATTCCAAGATCATTTTCTTAATGTTGAGTAATTATTTTACTATCTATATAATGAAATATAATTACTTGATATGTATCTATTTTATAAATATAATTTCATCATTTTCTGGTGCTTCAATTTTTTACTCAAAGAAATGAATATCCATAAATAAATTTTTTATTCCTGAAGCACTAAAATTTGATTTTAATGGATCATAAAATCTATAAAACAATTAATTATATCTGTCTCTAACTATTTTACAAAACCAATATGATTAATACATTACTCTCCAAACATAAAATTAGAAATATTGGTTTATCATTAATATTGATCTATCAAATAGTTCAACTAAAAACATTAAAATATTTTATAGAACATCATGTAGGATAGTGGAAGGTGTGAAACCTTATTATCCTTCAGTCATGGATTCAAGCCCCACCACCTCGCCATATGTGATGGGTTTCCACCCTTCATGTTGGTTTTCCATTTTATTAACTAAATTAATATAACTCCTTAAATGTTACAAAAAGGTCTAATGGACATCCTTCAAATAAGTTTAATCATTAAATAACCTTTTTATTAAGGTTTTCTATACAACTATTTTTTACCAAGTCTAATAATATTATTTGACTATTATTACAATGTAATAAATAATCATATTAAAAATAAAAGATATATATACATTTATTATTATGTATATAAAATGTAAATTCATTATTCCTCAACTAACTTTTCCTACTAAAGCGTTTTTTTCTATATATTTATCCAAAATGTCCCAAATATTGGCAGGTTCTTCTCACAAAAAACCCAAAAAGAGGTGTTTAAGACTTTGAAAATATGGTCAATCTAAAACTCATAATTCCTTATGGTATCCACAGATCCTATATTAATGATTACACATGTGATTCTAAAAGTAAAATCAATACTTAAATGTTTTAATATTCTTATAACAAAAATACCATTGGTAAAATAATTCTACAATTTAATTTTTGAAACCCAATATATAAATACATTATCCATTTTACTTCCACAAAGGTCCTTTATTTATCTTGGGTTTAACCTAGGTTATTAATTGTTATTATCTATTTAAATCATTCATAATGGTTTGTAAAGAAAACATTAACTATCATAAGAGTATCCCTCGGTAGTTTCAAACGAGGTTCACAATAAGACCCATTGTCATGTACAAGGTTAAACTCTAGTCAAGCCTGAAACACCCTTTTAAGAGTTATTTACCTTAGGTAAATTTGTTATAGAACCACATCTACATGTAGTATCCATATATGGTTTTATTGATATGGAAAACCACATAATCTCTATCTTACAAAAACATTAGGATGTTCTATACATATACTCAGAATCTATCTCAGGGTGATGTTACCTAATCTATATTTTCCTAAATCTAGTTTCGAAGGTTTCTATTAAACCTACCCTAATACCAACTATAGAGACATAACCCTAGTAAGCCTAGAGATGGTGTCTACTACAATTACATTAGAATAAGATACAAGAAAATTTCGACCTAAAGGACTAAATAGTTTAGCGGTAATGGTAAACTAGATCCATACACGATTCTTTCGTTATAATTGGATACAGAAACGACAATTTTTTTTGAGAATAACATTATTTCATTTTACATATCATTTTATATCATTCTTAGTACACTTCATAGAATCCTAGGGAAAGTAAAAATATAAGGGTGATCTCAAATGATTAGTAAGGGTTAAGTACAATGGATGTTATATTTCATCAATATTTAATAATTAGTATGAAAAGGTAAATAAATTAACACACATTACATATAAATAACTAGATAAGGAATAAACAATATGGAAATATAAATAACTAAAAAAATACATTTAATCAATAAAATGAAAATGTAATATATCCATAGATTTTTTTCATAGTGAAAATATCATGGATAATACTAACTAAATTCTGAATAAAGGAAATTCTAAATTAATGGACATCATGTATGAGGCACATGAAAACCTATACCATTATGAAATTTCTCTAGATGATTTAAAAATATAGGTAGAGACCCTTTTAATTTGTACAATTTATTTTTCTCATGAGGACCTCACGATGCATCTAGGGGATATATAAATTTCGGGCCCCACCCATCATTAAAAGTCTAAAGAATTCTTTATATATCGAAAAATCGATTTAATTCATAAACAACCTTCCTTATCAAATATTCATACTAAGTAATGAAAAAAATTTATCAAAATTTCCCTATATAATAAAATTGGTATCAAATTAAATAGTGTGTATAAAAATGGTATAAAACTTAGGAAATAATCATATACATGATAAAAAATGTGGATATTTAAGGGAAATTTAATGTTCAATTATCATTAGAAAGTGAAAAACTAAAGGGGAGATTAATGAAAAGAAAAAATGATTCAAGGAAGTGAATGAAAATACTATCATTGGTCAAAATAATCATAATCCATCTATAGGAAAAATAAGTATTGTATCAATACGATCTATACAATTGGATTAATAATAACATTTTCTATCATTTATAAAATAAAAAAAAGTTTTTAGAAACATTCTTTATAAAAATATCCATTCTTTTTTGGAAAAAAAATTGGAAAATATTTTCTTTGTAAATAACTTTTAATAACATTTTCTTTAAAAATATATCCATAAACATGAAAAATATACTTCAAACAAATGAATATGGGTAATTCTGTAAAATGTAAAAAGAACATTCCTTTTGTATTGTAAAAGGGTTAGAAAAGGTCATTATTCAAAAAGTGACAAGAAGATTAAGCTGAAAAAATTGGGTTAAAAGGAAAAATGGGTAAAAATTTATTATAATAAATCATTACTAAAATGTTAAATATAATAAATTTTATTTTTTTAGAAAACTGGTTGTGTAATAAAACGGATTTCAAACTAAAGAGATAAATGAACTTAGATATTACTAAAACTTTTTCTAAATAGTTTTAAGTACCAAATATTGGAAAAAATGATACTATAACTTAAAAAATATATTGAAAAAATAGTTGAGAATAAAATTAAAGGGTTTATTAAACAATGATAATATAATTTCATTTAATGGAAATTCAAGAATAAACAATATCAATAAGAATTAGATTGCGAAATAAACCCTTAAAAGGATCATAACGTTGGAGTGGTAATTAATAAATGAATTGATTATTTGTATAAAATATAATCGCACATAAAAAAAGTTTAAAAACAAAAAATTATATTAAAATTCATTATAAATATAATCATATAATATTAGAGACAATGAGGAAGTAATATAAACCAATGAAAAGGAACCGAGTTATGAAATTTCATTACCACTTGGTAACTTCAATTTCAAATCATATTGAATAAAATAACTCCAATTAAAATTAAAAATACTATTAATAATTAATTATTCATGATATTAATTGTAAAAGTGGAAGTATATACACAATATAAATGAAGATAGGTGCATAACATTACAATATACCTCAATGAAATGAAATTAAGAAAAAATCCCTTACCTTATGCTTCGTTTTAGTTGAAAGCCATTTAAACTACTATATTATGGTTTTAATAATGTTATTAACTTATAAAATAACCATATTAATATTTATAATTTCATATGTGATATTGTTATAACATTTTATCACCCATTTGTTAATAATATTTCATTTTTTTCACCGTTTCAGGTGTTAATTGCATTGTTTTCAAAGTATGTTTTGACTTTTTATTTTTCTTTCATCTTAATTAGATAATGATTTAATTATCTATAGAAGGTAAAAAATTATCTAAATATAAAATATATTCATTATATATATATATTTATAATAATCCCTAAAATATGGTGACTGGTAATGAAATACATCGTTCATAGAGACGGTAGGCTATACGTACGCATGGACACTATTTCCATTTTCCTATTATATTAAAAGAAAGAAAATTAAATTATATATATATATATATATATATATATATTAATTTCAGTATCATATTAATGAAATATATATTACATATTTTTATTAAAATCATCCTTAATATATTCCATGTAATGTGTGAACCAATCACATCGCTTCGCAAGGCGATAGTCTGTCGTACTCACAAAAGAAAATATTATATTCTAAAAATGGAAATCATGGGGGTATATGTTATATAATAATTAAATAATCTTTAAGAAATTATAAATATAATATATATAATATATAAACAATAAATACATCATTATTACCAACCTTGAAAAGTTGTAATGGAAGAATGAACAACATCAGTTTTCGAGGTGGTAGTCCACAATACACATGAATGATGATTGCATATCCCATTTGATGGAAGTGTTTGAAGTTATAGGTATTAATAATAAAATAAAAACATATCACTAAATTGAAAATATTTAAGTTATTATTTAATCATTAAATAATTATAATTGAAGGGGTTGGAGAAAAAAATAAAACAAAAGTGCTCATTTATGAATGTTACCTCTTTTTCAGGTAACTCATTTTTCCTAATACCAAAAGGATTTCTTGGTTTTCTTTCTATAAAATAAAAATATTCTAGGATGAGAGGATGTATTTTGGGAGTTTATTTGGACTAGTTTTTAGATGATAAAAATGGATTGAGAGGTATAAAGAAGTGGTGAGAGTGAATTCCCTTTTATAATGGGGGATGAGTGGAATTATTGTAAATAACAAAAGAAAAACACTATTGAGAGGTATAACTTACATAATGAGACTCCAATAATGAAATATTATTGATAAATGATAGTATATTAAAAGGTGGAAAAAATTTCTTTTAGAAAAATACATCTTTTATACGTAAAATTGGATTTGTTCTTATATTATGACAATAAAATATATTGGTTAAATGTAAATTAAATTATTATATCTATATATATATATTTCATTGAGATCATCCAATGATTGTAATTAATTTAATTTATTTGGGTAAAATTCATTTGGAACATAAAAACATTTCTTTTATACTCAATTGGTTTGTTATTTTCATTTCTAATTAATTTGATACAAATAAATTCAAAAAAATATTTTAATAATTAATTTAATCCTATTAAAAATAAAATATTTATCTTCTAATAGATAATATTCATTTTATATAATAATATTAATAATATTCAGTAAAACTCAGTCTTTTGTGTGACGTAAGCTATCGAAAAAGTTGTTATTGTGTGTAACACAAGCTAACTCAGTGTTCCATGAATTGTAATCTATAAAATATATTAAATTTATTTAAAATAGTAAATATAGTTTAATTTATAGGGATGTTATATTACCTTCTATATATGGTGTTTCATTTTATACACTTTGCTGAATGAAATGTAATTCTTATATAATTTTCAAGGGTTACATAATAATTTATTAATTTATTGATTGATTTATGCATTTTATGTTAGATTTTAATTTTAATGTTATTATATATTAAAATTAAATTTAATATAACTTGATCAATAACCATAATATGACCTAGAATGGGCTATGAAAAATGAATAATGATCAAATATACCATCCATATGATCCCGATATTGTAGTAGGATAACATGGATACACTATGTATAATTGAAAATTCTACA
The DNA here is from genome assembly GCA_963277665.1 of Viscum album. Lineage (NCBI taxonomy): Eukaryota > Viridiplantae > Streptophyta > Magnoliopsida > Santalales > Viscaceae > Viscum > Viscum album. The sequence continues at coordinate 1,991,972,887 of OY728141.1, forward strand.
TCATGTGTGCATGCTCTCTATAAAAAGATATGATATTATAATCAAGAAACAACATCTGAGAGAGTAGTTCATAATATCATTACACACTGTATATTTACTGGGCCATATGGAATGTGGTTTCATAGGGTTACATGTCATGTGGCTGGCGTAAACACTATGTAAACCAACATAGATTTCCCAAAGGGAATAACCAAAGGAAGGTGGTCAAGGTACACAACATGTAATTAATACATGTTGAGTAATGAATTTTAGCTGAAAAATATGGTCTAGATGTGATTACATGAAGTTCATCTAGATTCATGTTTCACCCCAGACCAACACTCTTAGATATAGTGCTCATAAAGACATACATTACATAATGACTTCATTACCAATAGTAGATTCCTAAACATAACTATACTATAATTACATGGATTGAAGAAAATATTCCATTACACATATTCCCAAAACATTTTTTGTTTATAGATTTTTATAACTAGTAAAATTCATAAAATAATAAATCTCATGTATTTCTCAAATAATTAATATTTCTTCCCACTATATATGGAACTACTTAATCTGTAATGAGTTTACAAAATCTCCCAGAAATTCTTCTATACATGTTACCCTTATAAATATAACATTTTTACTACATTTATTCACAAAATGGGGAATGTAAACATATGAAATCAGTTATCTCAAATGATCAGTAAGAGAAAAATATAACAAAATTTTTTTAAAAAATAAGCATGGAATACCTAATTTGATTATAATAAATAATATAAATTATTCCATATTAAACTAAAATTGAGAGTATACCATATCCAGGGAAATAAATGAAAACATGGATATTAATAATAGTGCTCTCATACTAATAGAATGCATAATGTTATACATAAAAACATTTTTAAGGCCTTATTCCAAGACAAAATACAAATATTAGGAGAGTACACCAAAACCCAAGATGTTTTGTCTCAACAGACCTATCGATACATCGAGGGGATATATAATGTTGGCCCCCACTTGTCACATGATTAATTACAATGTATTAACCTTAAGAGTTGTTAAGAAATTTTATACCATTTCCTAAGTAACCTCTAGAGGAATGAAAAAATGGTTATTTATATAATAAAAAATATATAATTTCAATACATAATAAACTTTCATTATAAATTAATAATCAACAATAATTTTAATACATCTATATCTAATAAATAAATGTTCTTTGTAGGTCAAAATTCAATAATATGAATTTTTTAAAATGTGGTATTTACACTATATAGAGCAACAAGTATAAAGTTAAGAAAATTCTATAATAAAATGATCATAATACATCCAGATAAAGAAGGTGAATGGTTACAAAAGAACATACCCCCTAGAAAAATGAAAACATTGAAGGGTGTTGAGATAAATTAATAAAATTGTCACTCAAATAATTCTTTAAAAAATATCACAAAAGAAAAGATAAAGAATTGAATAATTTAATACTTTGAGTTCAATACCCCAAAGGATATATATATATATATATATATTAGAGGATAAATCATGAGAAATCGACATTATAAAAAATTCTTTTTAAAATAAAAAGGGAAGTGGAAATGAAATCATTAAATGGATTTTAGAAAATATTTTTAATATTGATGTAAAATAAAAATTTACATATCACATTCAAAGTTGAATTTTTAAAAGGAGATTTGAATGATTTTAAAAAACCTCACATTCAAAAAACAATCGATAATAACAGATCCTTGAAAATTCATAAAGATTATCATGGATAAAATTAGATTGAAGGAAAACATATGAATGTGAAAGGAAAATACTTTTTATTATTTTGAAATCACCTTTATTACAAAATCACAATGTAAAAATAGTAACAAAACAAAATTTTGTATCAAAATATCATTTTACACATTTTTATAGGGAAATTACCATAGAATAAAATATTTTGGTGGGAGAACTCAAGTATGGAAGAAATATGTTCATGATGAAACAATATAAATCAAAGAAGGGTTATTTGAGTTATCAATATCCCTTATAGAAATATACTTCTTGAAGTATGAGATATTAAAAAATGGTGTAATATGTGTATAATTATTAATTCATAGAAAAAATTATACTTCAAAAGAATATAATTAAATGGTATAATTTACCTAACATTTAAGTCCAAGATAATGATCATAACTCAATGAATGAATATTTAGTTACCAAAAAACTTCACAACTGGGGTAACGATTGAGTAGAAATACATTTTATGAATGGGAATAGATTAGAATTACTATTCCCCATGAATGAAAAAACATATGATAAATACATATCCATGGGTAGTGAATAAACCATTCAAATGAAAACATAGTGAATAACGTAAACATATCTCAAGGATCTGGGGTTTGAGACAAAGAACCCATGAAAATTAAGTGAATTTTTAACCAAAATACATCGAAATAGAGGGATAGTAATTGAAAATATAATAACATAATTAAAATATAATTCATGACATTATATCTCAAATAGTTCATATATACAGAACCAAAATTAAATCAGGTGTGTAGTACCAAACATGTCTCAAAGAGAGGAATTTTAGATGAAAACCCACACCTTAGTCTTGATTCATTACGTAATTTAACCAAATGTAATTAATAATTAATTTTATTTAATTAAATTTATACCCATGAAACATATTCCTAAACTATAACCATTTACACTACTGATTTAAAATCAATTTATACATACATATATTAGTTTTTTGCTGATATTTAACACTAGGTGTAAGTAATCTCTTTATTTTTTGAACTAGTTTCATAAAATTAGTGTTGGTATCTATGATTTTATAAATTAAATAACTCTTAGATTACATAATTTATTATAATAGATGTTAAAATCAATTTTATAATGTTATAATTTCACATCATGTTAGTTTTGGTTACGATCCATGAGGATGAAATCAATGACAATAATGTTTCAGTGATTTTTAATGAATGAATGGTAATATCTTAATTAATGAGTTAAATTACAATATAACCTTAAAAAAACCAAAAAATATATTTAAATATTTGTATCATATTATAACATTATATAAGGTCTCATAGTCATCCATGATATAAATTAATTGTATTGTTCAAGTTGGGGGTTAAACCGACCCAAACATGAACCTACCATGATTAATGGAAGATTATGGAGTGGTTTATTTCCAATATCATTATACCAAAAAGATAATGATCTTATTTAGAGTTTATTATTAGGAAATATTATAATTTTAATAAATTATAAAGAGAATATTATTTATATAATTTCTTTACTTATAAATAATAGATCATTTTCCTCTTAGTTTTCTCCTTTTAAAACATTTAGTTAATGATAATCATTTTTGATCATAACATTAATAGTTTCAAAAATAATAATAAAGGGAAATTAATTATATCATAAAAATAATATTTATACTTTAACACCATCCTCATGTCCAACCATGTATGGAAATTATGAAAATAGGAATGGAAATCAATCATCACGTGAAGTTGGTAGTCCATACGTATACATGGTTGATGATTTCATCTTCCATAGAATGGTAGGAATGTATAGTATTTTTTCAAATTTTAGAATATAAAATAGATTATAAATATAATAATTATTAATTATATTCAACAATATTACCATCCATATGTTTTTTTTGAGGAAAAAAACATGATATTTTGTAGAGGCGGTAGTCCGTGAACACACATATGAATAGTGTTTCCACTTTTCTTAATGGAAAAAGGGAAAATGTGAATAATTATTATTCATATAGAATAAAAAATTAAGTATATAAAAATACTTATGTAACTAAATATGTATCTGAAAATTATAATTTAAAATAAAAATATAAATTAATGAAGTTAAGCAAAAAGTATTACTCACATTTGTGCACTTAGAGATTTCCTTGGATGATCCCATGGAAATGGATAGAATAGGATAATATCATATGTCCAAAAGATAAATAGAGATAAAATTAATTATAGGGGAAGTAAAAAGGTAAAGGTTTCATTTAGAAACTAAATTTTCTGAATGGTATTGAAGGGGTGGAGAGAGCCCCTTTTATACATGGTGAGAATGAAATTTTGGAAAATTTTAAAACATAATATAATGGGATCACAAGTTAAACATATAAACTGTCTCTAAAAATAGACAAAAATTTATTTTAGGGAGTTAATTTTTTTTTATAACTTAGAAACTCTATTAAAAACATGATTTTAACAGGTTTCAGGCACTTTATCCTAAGAATTATTATTTTTGTCATTTAAGCTCTTACTATGAGAAATAGTTTTTAACTATGGTAACTTAATTTTAATTCATAAAAATAAAGTGATCTTTATTACATATTTTTATCCTTATATTTCATAATTTCATATCCTTTTAATTATATTAAATTTATTAAAATAATAAAAATTAATTTTAAAATAATAAATGTATAATATATTAAAATATATTTTTAAAAATATAACTTAAGTTCAAAAATATAAAATGTGAATTCATATATTTTTTTTTAAAATTATTAAGTCACATATAAACTAAATATATATTCTTATGAAAAGTTTACCTGAAATTAAAATTCATACTAATATACTAATAATGACATAAAACTCATGTTATTTGAAATAAAATGATATTGTGAACAATTCACCTAAAAATCATTATTCTTAGAAAAACTAAAAAAATTAATCTAATGAAAAATTTACTATGATGAATCCAAAAATATTTTTTATATTTTCAAATTAAAATAATAAATTTTATAAATTTATCTTTTAAATAAAAAGGTGAGTTGTAATGAAAATTGTTTTTATAAGAATATAGATTTTCTAGAATTTTAAACATTCTCATTCATATATCTTATTATTTTATAATTAAATTACTACTGAAAAATTATTCATATCAAATATATTTTATCATTATTATTCATAATTTTTCTGAAATATAAATTCATATCACATAGAAATGAAATATTTAATAAAATACCTTTTTAAGCATAAAATGATTGTATTAGTTGATTTAACTATATCAGTTGAATTTAATATATACTAAAAGTATAATTTATTATCTTTATATATATATATTTCACAAAGATTTTACTCTTATTCATTCACTCTAATTCATTGTTTCATTTTTAATATTCATACTTAAATATTTTTATTTTATCTACATATATAGAGACTTCATTTATGTTTCTGTATTGCATGTGGAGTAAGATATTGAACACATTTTTGGTAAATTAAAGGAACTCATATATTAAACTCTCATAGTATTACAATACATAATATGTAACACATAAATTTGTATGTGGAATGCACAAAGATTCTCTAGAAATGTGATTTAAATAGTCACAAAATATAGTGCATGAGGTGTAGAAGACTTTACATGTCATGTAACTTGTACATATTCACACATAATATACACTGATCTAGGTTATAACAATTTTAATAATTATAAATAAATTAATTTGAACATTAAACCATAATACACATAATATAGTTGGTGTACATGTCATATGAAATGGTTTTTGGGAAAAAATACACGTCGAGTGATTTCGACAAGTTATTCATAATATTAAATGCTAGATTAATTATCTACAATGTTATTAAGGAACTAAAAACCATTTATTTTCATTGTTCACTCTATGTACTTCATTTTAATTGCCAGTAACACACCTCACATATATTAGGGAAATCCATACAGTCATAAATTACGTGAAGACTACATGTCTGGAATCATAGAACTACACATCATGTAATATCATGGTATGTCATGTACCATACATGTTGTGTAAATATATGGTATATAAAAAACCATACATATTATATTCAAACACCATGCATGTGAAAATACATTTAATGTAAAGGATAAATGTACATTTCATATTTCCTTCAGTATATACCATGTTAAATTCAAGTTAGAATATAAAATGGAATAAATGAGCACACGTTGTGTGGTCTTCAATTAAATTTTTTGTTCTATATCAGTTCAATCCATGTATTTATTAATTATAAATAAAATTAATTTATTTTAAATTACCAAGTACAAGAAATTTTTCGAACTGTCTAGCTGGACAAGTAAGATAAAATAATTAATTAATTATTATGATAATCGATTTGATTGATTTATCTTACTAAAGAATGAATAGAAACTAATTATACATGGTTTTATTAAATATATAATATTTTCATTCATCTATGGTTATGAGCATGTCTGATCAATGTATGTTTTGGGTTTTTTGTTTAATTTAATATTAATTTAATGAGTTTAATATGTGAAAAAGGTTTATTAATTTAAATATAATGGCTTGTTGGTCATCTCACTAACCTTTATTATGTACGGGCCTGCATGTCCACGGTTTGTTTCACATAATCCCATACCCTCAACCCCCTCACATTCATGTGAGTTAATACATTTAATGGATGAAACTCCAAGGAGAGAAGGGGACTCATAACCTGAGTAAGGTAAAACCTGAAGGGTTTATAATTAGTATAATAATGATTATCAGATGAATTATAAGTGATTTAATCCATTTTTGGAGGATCTCCTATACAAGATAAATGAAACAACATATAAAAAAAATAAATAAATATTATAAATATATCACACCATTAACTAAAGAGCTTTTACACTATCTCGATCGCTATCACATGGGCTAGTGATATATCTATAAAAATATCCAAAAGAAATTATTTTACCCAAGGAATACATGTGTTGAGAAAAATATCACATCATATATAAGGGAATCTCTGTTGTCCATGAAGTTCTAAAATATCATTAATTAAGGAGGTTGAAAAATATAACTTCGAGCTATGGGAGTTTTGACTGAGCATGTACGCACACACACACACACTCCCATCACATGGTAGTGGTTTATAAAATATCCTAAGGATTCTCTTTGGTGATTCATGGATGTACTCATGTTTTTAAAATTCATGATTTTATGACTCATTTGATTCATGATTCATATGTCTAAATGAATTCAACTCCCATGTGTTTCAATATATGAAAAATTTCATTAAATTATAGCTATTTTTAATTTTAACCCAAATGATAAAGTTTATCATTTAGATTACAAACATATCCTAGGATGTGGATTCATATGATGTATGGTGTGAGATCAAAATATATATCCTCTTGTATCATAAAAAAATAAGGATTTTATGAATATTACTTTCAATCACCAATATTCACTGAAACCTTGAAGAATTTTTTTCCATTTTACATTATATTTTAACATAAATAATAAATTGTGAACCCTTATCCAAAACTCACACTGTATATATTTTCAAAAACAATTTTGTAAATCTATAATTAGATTTACCTTGTATCACATCATATGAAATACCATATGAATATTTATCCAAAACATTTTTGAATTAACTCTAAATAATTTAATGTTTCTAAATTATTCAAACACAATATCCATTTAATCAACCAAAATGTGTGACCCCACAATATTTTATAGTGTTGAAAATAATTTTGAATTTCCAAATCCATATATGTAATCAAAATCATCCTTTAGAAAAGTTTTATAACTACTCAATCTATAAAGGAATCTGACATGATTTTCATCAATTACATATATCTCTATACCTATGTCTAACACTCTACGTCATACGAGAACATGCATTATCATATTACACCTTTTTAAGACAACATGTGACCATGGTACATGATGTATGTCAATCCCATATAGGCTACTCATATGTTCATGATTCCAAAATTATAGACTAATCTGATCGATGAATACAACATATATATTTATTCCTTTCAAATAATAATAGAACATGTACCTTATCTAGATAGATGTGAAATATCTTGGTGTGTCCACACACTCTTTTATTATATCTCAATCAGGGTCCCATAGGATACCCTCTTCGTATAATATGAAAAATCATATATTGGTTAAGCTCCAAATAATGACATGATCAACAAAAAACTCAACCATCCTTGTATTAGATATGTTAATATGTAAACTTTTGTAAGTAGGGTATCAAAGTATGAATTCTATCATGATAGGTATCTCATCAACCTCAAGTAACAAGTACTCAAATATGATCCATGCACCACTAGTATACCAGAGACATATGTATGACACACCATGTTGTATACCTAGTAGATCATCCAGGTCACATAAAGAATCATATTCATTGTGTTATGACACATGAGCATATTTTTTATATTTATACAATAATACTAATCATTCTGGACTTAAAATTTAATCATAACCTAAAATACTCTAGGATGAACATCATATAGGGATAAACTCAATGTCTTACTTTCAGAGGTCAATTATAATTACACTTCACTGAATGTATATTTATTTATAAATTTATGAGACCTATGTGAAATTATGATAAAGTGGATATTTAATTTAAATATGATACATTTTACACTCCAAAAACATTTCAATAAAATTTAAAAAACCTAAAACATAAACTAGTTTATCATATAATATAAGAATATCTACTTTTTTAGCCTTATTTTATTTTTCATTTTATAGGTTTTTTAAATAATTACATCATATGAAATTACTGTCACATATATCTATTGTCATCTGATGAAATCCTCCCACTAAACTATTTTGCGAGAGACATATATAAAGAAAGCTAGTTTTAATAATAAAGTCACACAAGAATCATATTCCAAAATGCTCAACTACTTCAACTTATTTAAACCTCTTAACATCACAAACTCAAATGTTATAGAGGAAAAAAATATTTTCTACTTAAAAATATTTCTAATTTCAACATCATAATTCATGGAACATTAATCCATTAAACATATTCCATGAAATAATGTATCCAATTACATTAATTTTTACTAATACACCCTAAGATATTTTAGGATATTAAGTAAAATTCAATTTAAAAATTGAATGGTATAATATTTTATTTTTTAACTTCAAATATATACAATATTAAAGAAAATTCCCACTAACCTCTTAGATACTATATTTCTTCTATAATATCTTATTATAATACACAAACACATTTTATTTTTTTAGAAAAAACTTTTATTTTCTTTGGATGGGATATATAACAAATAAACTATTGTTTCTATATCATATGATGAATTTTATGAGTTTTAAAAATTTTAATTTGAAAATAATACATTATTAATATATACCATATATGGGTGGCTAGAACATATTCCATGACATTTTAACAAATATTTGGATAAAATTTTTACCATTGATAAAACATTTTTATCAATATATTCTTCTCAGAAAACGTTTTCTAAATTGATGAATTATAAACGTGTATACATTTAGTCATATAATAATTGTTCATAAAAATAATTTGTTAATGAATATATTAAATTATAACATAATAGATATGAGATAAATATAATCATATTTTACTTATATTAGTTTCAATTTTATAAAAACCTTTATAATTAAATCCAGGATTTGACAACTATTTATTTTATCTCATTAATATAAATTACAAGCTGAATTAATTATTCATTTTATTTTGAACTAATTTATATTTACACAAAATTATAAAATATTAATTCATTATGAAATACTTTTGAAAATTGAAGATTTAATTTCTATAACATCGATACCTAACATGGACATTCCATATAGTTTAAAAAAACAATAAGGTATATCATAGATAATCCAATCATATTAATTTTTTTCTCTTCCATCCTAAAAACTCTAGGTTTCAATGATAATTATTAGCTTCATAAATAAATATTTTTAACTTTGCATCCATTTGTTTGAAATTTTAACTACTTACACTAGGTATAAAATACTTTAGAGCCTATAAATCATACACCTAATTTATATATATTCCCAACACTTTGAAAATATCAGGTAATTGTTCTTTGAATTCAATCATATTGTCGAAATAATTCAATAGATGATATTGGGATAAATTACATATCCTAAACAATCCTTTTTTATTCTCCCCTTATAATATGTTATAAAAAATAAAAAATAAAAAACCATGTGTATTAAAAAAAGTCATCTCATTTCATTAAAACAACTATTGTTTACATTCTCTTCTTAAGTTATAAATGGGAAAAAATGCACACATTATGACAACTTTATCCAAAATTTAACTATCCATGTTACTAGAAGAGTAACTCATGTGCTCCATTAGTTAAAAGAAAACTTAATGATTTAATTATTTTGATATTTTTATCTCCTATATATATAAAACACTTTATAGAAAATATAGTTGACATTATATATATGTTAGAATAATTGTTTTTAATTCATTAACCCGTAATGTTGTAAGGAAACCCTTATTCCCATCGATTCATCAACACATTCAATCACATTGAATATTACCTCACATACCCAATAATATTTAGTATATGATAAATTATCGACATACCTAATAATATTGAGTAAATCAGTCGATAGTAATATTCCTTTGGTTATTTTTTATATAATGCCTTTGAAACCTTGAATGAATAAAATCAATTATTCCATAAGAATCTGGGTTCAATTTTTGAATAATTTCATCACATAGTTAACCAAGAAATAAATATTTTGAAACATATAATTTTTCCTTAATAACATTTATTAAAGTACTAATATTTCACAATAACATTTCTTAAGTTACCAGTCTTGCTAGATACTTACATCACGCTACTCCTAATCATAGATTAATAAAATAATTTATTTTAATGATGATAATTATATTATATACAAAATAGGCTTTTATTACATGGGTATTATGTATAATAACATTTCAATAAGGAATTTTATTAAATGGGATACCACTAAAATTATGACCCCTTTAAAAATACACATCATATCCATTAGTGAGATAATATACATATTTACTTATGGCATACATCCTTTATCTTGTAAATAATACATGACTTTATATAGTAGATTTATTATTTAATCATATCATATTTGAATCTTTAATAGTTGATCAAAAAACTCTTTTCCAATCTATCATATGAATGTACTTGACTATATTACTCTGGTTTCATAACTATTAGGGTGTCCCAAATAAGTGTAACAAAAAAATTACGTGAATAATCCAATGAAGGTTAGTCAAGGGATACTCATGTTGAGAACACAAATAATTTCAATATAATCCAAATACACTTATAACTTTCTTTCCTTACACAAGATAATACATGGGTACTCTTGTTGATTTAGAAAATACCCAGTTGAATGATCATGTTCCTGACAATGGTCTCTTTAAAATGAATCTCACAGTTAGCATTTGGAGGTAATTTTAATCTCACCATCATATCTCATGTTATTCCATTTTTTGTATGAATTTATATATTTCATTGGTTTGGAATCATATTTCCATCACCTAACCAATTTGTTCAAATCATATTGATGTGTAAATATTTACATAATTCACAATTTTCATTACTCAACCAAAAATATAATTCTTGTACATTAATATATATCTGAATTCATCATATATATAGGGTACATGAACACTTCATGTAATGGTATAGAGTTATATGAAATTAAAAATATCTACATGATTAAGCTTAAAGTGATTGATAGACAACCCCATTCACTAGTAGGACAAGGTATAAGCTTTAGAGTAGGTAGGTTTTCCGACTCCAAGTCTCTATACCTGAGGATATATTAGTCAAGGGAGAACCCAATTCATCATAACTCTTACACCTAATATAAATAAACTATATTCAACAACTAAATTCAAGTTCATAAAATCATTAAAAATGTATCTCAAGGTAGATGAAAAAATAAATTCATTATGGATACATTCCTAGCATGAAAATATAAGGCTCAATCTTAGAAGAAATTTGTCATATAAATCATGGAATATAAGTATTAACATTATAAATAATTTATAACTATGATAAAAATAGTTAATAGGTTTTTAAATAATTGAGAATTTAAAATATTTAATTATGATATATAAATTAATGAATAATTCATAAATAACATCTAATTATAAAAAATTTTAATTTTATCATTATATAATGGACTTTACATAAATATGAACAATTTTTTTTATATTAATTCCAATAAGAAAATTTTCATTATTATCATTGTATAGATTATTATTTTAAATACATGATATTTTTTAATTATAAAAAATTTTATAATACAATTTCTATTATTTAATAATTTAAATTATCCAATATCACATATTTAATCATCATTTAAACTTTGATCAAATGAATCTTCAAAAACCTTTTGATGTGGCATAAATTACTTTCAAAATAGGTCCCCTTAAATTTAAATAATCTAAATTAATTAATTATTAATAATTCATAATTTAAATATAAAAAATTTATACTTTTACCATATTTCATAATCAAAATCCTTTATATTCTATCTATTATGACTTATAAATAACCTATTTTATTTCTAGATCATAAGAAATCCTAAATAATTTGGTTAAAATTTATTTCAAATTTTAAAATTTTATATTTTGGAATATAAAAATTTCATAAAAAATTAATTAATTAATTACAAACCATTTAGTTTCAATTAATTAATTTACAAATTATTTATAAATTAAATATTACCATTTATTTAAAAAGTTTTATAAATATTTTATAAATCATCAAAACCATTTATAATTTAAAAAACAATTATTTAAAAATTTTATTTTTACAGTTACACAAAATCTCCATTTTGGATAAGGGTATAATCCCACTACTATTTTGTAGAGAGAGTATATAATGGTAGACTTCCCAGACCATTACATAGTGAATGATACATAAAGGTACACATGGTCTTACCAATATATAATTCCTCTTACATAATGGTGAATCATAGTTTATGATAGAGAAAATATTTTCAATTAATTTATTTTGAATATAATTTTTTTAAATCCCACCAAAGTGTTACTTTATGATAAATTTCCTCATTTTATGATATTGGTGATATTTTTGGCTTAATTGTAAAAATTCCCCATTTCGTATTTTTAACTATTTTAATATTTTTTTGAATTTTGGATATAACATTTTCTAAACTAATTAAAACTGAAAAATCCATTTTTTCTAGATTCTAAACATACAGGGCTTCATTTCATCATTCTGGACCAAAATCTAAATCGACCATATGAATGCACAAAATAAGATCACAAGTTAGACATTGAAAACTGTTAACAGATCTGTCGAGTTTTGGTGTGGGGTCCATAACTCGATCATGGTGGGCCCCATTTCTATGAAATTCAGTGGATAGACACACAAGAAGTTTTTGAATAAATTTCATGAATTAAAGGCTGAGTGAATTGGACCTTTTAATGGTAATTAAAGCTTTATAATTTAGAGTTTTGTGATTTGAAGAGTCTGACTGGACAAAATAAATTTTAAGCATAAAAAGGGCATAACTCTGGGAATACTTGTCCAAATACACTGTGATTTTGAGGGGAAATGGAAAGGATAATTCTAAAAAACATTAGAGAAGGGTATAATGTGTGAATTTTTAATTTAATGGGTCTACAAAGCATCAAATTTCAGGGGACAAGTTCTGGATATAAAAGGAGGGGAGATCTTCCCTCTCAAAGGATCCCATTTTCCATCCCATTCCATTGAGGACACCAAGGAGGAGAAATTTTCGGATTTCTCTTTTATTTATTTTTCTTTTCCATATTTTTTTAATTCCTTCTTCTTCCCCATTAATCTCGATTACCATTACCATGGTGGGGTAAATGTTTTGAGTGATTGGGGAATGGTTAGTTCTCTATTTTGTAATGCTTGAGTTCATGGATGTAATTGAATGAAATTTCTTTATTCTTAAAAGTTTTTTTCAATTTAATATAGTATATTTTATTATAATGTGTGATAATTCTAGAATTTTAATTCCATTATTGATTTTTGACTTGATAAAATAATCATTATCTCTCTCCAATGATTTCTGGTTTATATACGATATAATAGGCCAGAGATTAGTGGTGAAGTCCTCGACGATTGTCAGTACGTGTAAAAGGGGTAGTGGATGTTCTTGATTGTTTGGGATGAACAATACCCAATTGGGTATTTCCCAAGTCAATTAAGGATATTCAATATAACTCTTTTTTAACATGGAAGGAGAGTTGGCCAAACTGAGATATTGGTAAGGTTTTCTCTCACCATCATAATTTCACCAAGGAAGTGAGAGGAAACGATTATGGAAACTCACTTTAATCAACTTAGAATAAGATGTTTGAATTAAATTGGACAAGGATAACATTATAATTTGGAAACTGAACCCAACCTAATCACCCTTTTAATATCACAGTTTTTCAATCATTTGAATTTTAATTTTTCTTTCAATCATTATCTTATTGATTTACTCTAAAAACATCCCATTTTTACCCTTGTTTAATAGTGGAAAACTATTTTTTTGTGCACTCCTCTTCGAGAGACATCATAGTTCAACCAAATTACCACATTTTAACTTAGGAAATAATTGTTTTTCCATGCCCTATGAAAGGCGTGCATCAAACTTTTCACCTTTACAGGAGAAGAAGTTCCTAATATAATTGTTAATATTTGACTCCTTACAAATAAAAAAAACATAAAAAATCTTTTAACATGATATTTTAAAATGATTATTTCTTTAATTCATGGAACAATTAACCACAAGTGTGAGAACCAATTATTGAATTACTTTGGTCTGTAAAGTATAGAGTTTCTTTCTTGGACAAGAAAATTAAGGGAGCTCGAATCAAAATCATCAAGGAGGATGAATTCAGGGATCTCACTAAAAACCTTAAAGAGAACCTTGAATACCAAGTGTTGGAGGGATTGTGCAGAGAATTAATTGAACTTCAAGAGTATTTTCTAGAATTTTATCAAGAAATGGTAAAAATGAATCACTAAGAAGAAGAAGTTCAAAAGGATCTTGAAGCCCAATTTGAAAGAATTAGTCAAACATTGAAAAACCTCGAGAGTAAAATAGAGTGCATTTTATAATTTTTACATTCCTACTAGGATCAAAAACTAGAACCAAAACAAGAACTAAAAATAGAAAAATTGGTGGAAGAAGTATCCCCAATTATCTTTCAAGTTGAAGAAACCATAGAGGCCTTGATGAAATTAAATGATGATCCATTGTTCCCAGCTCAATCAATGTTAGAGGATATTGATGAAGAATATTTTTATATAGAAATATATATGGGAGATTAAAAATATCTAGATAACTTCTCGAATGATTTTGAGGAACTAATTGATCCACCCATCCCTAATAATGTAGATAATTCAACAAAATTGAAGGAATAAACCAACCAAGTAATGTAATTTGAAGAGAAGATAGTGGAGTCTAACTGCCTACCTCTATCTAGGGAAATTAAACTATAAGAGGCACATCCCATTGAAGAAGCAATTGAAGCTGAAAAAACTCATGGAGTTAATATTTTCATAAACTCATTATCTTTTTATTTTTGTTGAAAATAAATTATGTATTACCTCCCCTTATTTTAATTTTTCAAATTCATCCGACACGTGTATTTACTTGGAGGAAGATGATAAAAAAGAATATTTATCCAAAGAGGAACATCTAGAGCTCCCCAAACCTATTGAACATTTATTAGAGGGAGTACCTAAGAAGATCAAAGTGGATTTTCTAGAGGAAAATGGGACACGAGATTCTTACTCAGAAATGGAATAATTTGATATTAATTCTTCATGATATATTATTATTTTTCAAATAGAATTAAACTATGACATTCACTTTGATTATTCCATTAATACAGAATATCTTGAGAACACACTAGTGAATGAAGAAGAAATTGTGCAAGTCTAAAATAATAAAGTAGAAGAGTCATTCATTGTACTAACCCCACTATGCATGTTGTATCTCACTAAAATGGGGGTTAGACTTGGTATGATATATCCATGGAGTCCTCATGAAAAAGGAATAAGTTAATGATGGAAAGTATAATTTTTTTTTGTTCATGAGAAGGAAACATTACCCACCATCACATTGGGTATAACCGATTAAAACTTCCCATCTGGAGGCAGTCAAAACCCAGGGCCCACTTAGGGGATTAACCCGAGATTTATAATTATTCTCTCATTCAATTTATATTTTCATTTCATTTAATAAATTTAATATTTTATCTTTCTACCCTTTTTAGGTTTTCAAAGAGAAACACTTAGGATCCTAATTTAACGTTTCATTGCCAATAAGTCAGGTCGTACCTCCCATTTATACTTTCTTGCTTGCTGTGATTCATTTTCAAATATTCTTACATGTTTAAATACATTTTAATTCACTGAGGACACTACATCATTTACATATGGGGGAGGTAACCTTTATAGTTTAGGATTTTAATTGAATATTTGTTTTACATTAAAAAATAGTATTTTGTTTGTTTTTTAGATTTTTGTGTGTTTATTTTTTAGTTTTTGCATGTTTTTTGAAACATTTAAACTGAAATTATTATCATTTATATTTTGGAAACCCATGTCAATGAGTGATGAAATATATTCCATGAAACTAAGCTTAAATTAATGCTAAAATGACTTTGTTTCAAGTTTAAATCTTTTGTAATTTCATGAAAAGTACTCTAATTTTTAAATCCCATGCTACATCTCGCTGTATTTATTTTTGAAATCACTTTCCTATGAGGCATGTTTACCATTTTTTTCATATTCTTTAAATTCACCTCATTTATCCAGAGAACCAGACCATTATTTCTTTATCTATAATTTGATTTATTCCTGTCAAAACTTGAGGGTTTCAGGTACTTGTGTTTTAAATGATTGAGGAATTTATTTGGTTTTAAGAACCCTTTTCAATATAATCCTTTTTATTATGGCCTAACTTATACATTAATCCTTGTATCACTTAAAATCCATGAACAACATATTAGGTTACCCACATTACAATCCAATTTTCCCCATGCAACCTTTTCTTAAAATGAAATTACATTATCTAGTTGAACTTAAGTGTAGGGGAAGATGTATTGTGGTTTACTACCTCATTTGGTAATACTTTGGGTGGAATATAAAATGTTGAAGATATTATGTTTCTATAGAAGATATAATTTTGTTAAAAGCTGTTCCTTTTTGGGAGATTTCGGGATAAAATAATCTGTTCCTTTCTGGAGCTTCCAATGTAAAAAGAAAGCCGTGCCTAAATGGAGCTTTCAAGAAAAACAATGATTGAGAAGAAATTTTCTTGGTAAAATGATAAATGACATGAAAATTCCTTGAGTTCTCATTATGATGAAGCCGATTTTCTACAAAGGGTAATATAAGGGGACCATTATTTAGTGAAAATTAGAATCATGCAATTTTGCTTCAAAAAGAGCCAAGCCCTCCTTTTTCAGCTTTAGAATTTTTAACATCTAAATCCTACAAACTGAAAGACACAGAACAACCCTAAAAAGTCCTCATGAGAAACATTTGTCCGTGACTCACATTGGTTGGAGATTTCGGAATTTATCATTCCTATGGTGACTCTTTCTTGAGTTTGGATGATAAAATCCTTGTTTAACATTTTCAATTGTGACATGAGAGAAAATTCATGTGAGGTAGGTGTTTTGTATGCACGAGATAAGAAATGAAGTGGAAATATATTAAATAATATAAAATGGAGAGCCTGAAATAATTTTATTTATTAGGAATGATATACTTTTATTTCTTGTTATGGATTTGGTAGATCTTATGAGTATGTGTTTTGGATTTGATTTGATTTGATTTTTATGTTTACTTGTCCCAGAGTCCAAGTTCTAAGTGTGGGATAATTGATAGAGATAATATTTTTAATAAATTTAAGTTTAATATCATTGTTTTAAATCCCACAAAAGTGTTACTTTCTGATAAATTGTGCCATTTTATGATATTGGTGATATTTTGAACTTAATAGTAAAAATTACCTATTTTGGATTTTTAAGTGTATTTAATTATTTCTTTATTTTGGCCATAACATTTCCTAAACTTATTCAAATTGAAAAATTATTTCTTTTAAAGATTCTACACATCTAGGGATTCATTTAAGACTTCTTGAACAAAATCTGAATCTACCATATAGAAGCTCAAAATAAGCTCACAAGTTGGACATTGAAAACTATTTACTAATCTGCCAATTTTTGGTGTGGGGTCCATAACTCATTTATGGTGGGGCCCATTTCTGTGACATTCGATGGATAGATGACCAATAAGTTTTTGAAAAATTTTCATGATGGATAGGATGACTTAAGTGACCTTTTTAATGGTAATTAAATCATTCTAATCTAGTGGTTTGTGATTTGGAGAGTCTAACTGGACAGAATAAATTGTGAGAGTAAAACGGGCATAACATTCGGAATACTTGTCCAAATACACTAAGATTTTGAGGGGAAACAGAAAAGATAATTATTAAAAACATTAAATAATGTTGGAATGTGTGAATATGTCATGTAATGGGGCTAAAAACGTCAACTTTCCGGGGGAAAATTATGGTTATAAAAGGAGGGGAGCTCCACCCTCTCAAAGCATACCATTTTCCATCCCATTCCTTTGAGGACACCAAGGAGGACAAATTTTCAGATTTTTCTTTTATTTATTTTTCTTTTCTATATTTTTTTAACACTATCTTTTTCCCCATTCATCTCTATTACCCTTACCATGGTGGGGTAAACATTTTTATTGATTGGGGAAGGGTTGATTTTCTATTTTTTAATGCTTGAGTTCCTGGACATAATTGAATGAAATTTGTTTCTTCTTCAAAGCTATTTTCAATTTCATAGAGTGAATTTTATTATCAAGTTTGATTGTTCTTGAATTTTAATTTCTTTATTGATTTTTTCCTTGGTAAAATATTCATTATCTCCCTCCACTTATTTCTAGTTTATATACGATAGAATAGACCAAGGATTAGTGGCGAAGTACTCAAAGATCTTCAGTACGTGTAAAAGGGGTAGTGGATGTTCTTTATTGTTTGGGATAAACAAGACCTAATAGGGTATTTCCCATGTTAATTGAGGATATTCAATACAACTCTTTTTAACATGGAAGGAGAGTTTACTAAACTGAAATCATGGTAATGTTTTCTCTCACCATCATAATTTCACCAAGGAAGTGAGAGGAAACGATTGTGGAAACTCACTTTAATCAACATAGAAGAAGATATTTGAATTAAATTGGACATGGATATCATTATAATTGATAAACTGACCCCAATCTAATCACCAATTTAATATCACATTTTTTCAATCATTTTAATTTTAATTTTCATTTTAACCATTATATTATTGATTTACTCTAAAAACATACCATTTTTACCCTTGTTTAAAAGTGAAAAACTATTTTGTGTGAACTCCGCTTTGGGAGATATCCTAGGTCAACCAAATTAATATAGTTTAACTTAGAAAATAATTGTTTTTCTATTCCCTACAACAGGAATGCGTCAAACTTGGCGCCATTGCCGAGGAGGCAGTGCCACTATCTAATTATTAATATTTGACTATTTCCAAAAAAAAACATAAAAAATATTTTAACATGATGTTTTATACTTATTATTCCTTTAATTCATGGAAAAATTACCCACAAGTGCAAGAAACAATTATTGAATCACCTTGGTATATAGGGTATAGAGTTTCTTTCTTGGCTAAGCAAATTCGGGGAGCTCGAATGAAAATCATCAAGGAGGATGAATTAATAGATCTCATTAAAAACCTTAAAGATAACATTGAATACCAAATGTTGGAGGGATTGGTTAGAGAATTAATTAAACTTTAGGTGTATTTTCCAGAAATTTATCAAGAAATGGTCCAGGTGAAACAATAAGAAGAAGATGTTCACAAGGATCTTGGAGCCCAATTTGAAATAATTAGTTTAACAGTGAAAAAAATCAGGAGTATAATATAGTGGATTTCAAAATATGTATATTCTTCCTAGGATAAACAACTATAACTAGAAAAATAAACAGAAATAATTTTTTTTGGAAGAAGTATCCCCACTTATCTTTTTATTTGAAGAACCCATAGGGGCCTTGTTGAAATTAAATAATTATCCATTGTGCCCAGCTCAATCAATGTTTGAGGAGATTGATGCAGAATATTTTTCTACAAAAAATACATATGGGAGATAAAAAAGATCTAGATAAATTCTGGAACGAGTGTGAGGAACTAACTAATCCACCCATCCCTAATAATGTAGATGATTCAGCAATATTGAAGGAAGAAACCAACCAAGTAGTGTAATTTTAAGAGAAGATAGAAGATCTTGAATACCTACCTCTATCTAAGGAAATTCAACTACAAGAGGAACATCCCATTTAAGAAGAAATTGAAGGTGAACAAACTTAGGGAGTTAATTTTTCATGAACTCATTATCTTTTGATTTTTTTGAAACTAAATTGAGTATTACCTCCCCTTATTTTAATTTTTCAGATTAAACCAACACATGTATTTTCTTAGATGAAGATGATGAAAAATAAGATTCATCCAAAGAGGATTATCTAGATATCCCCAAACTTGTGGAACATTTATCAGAGGGAGTACCTGAGAAGATCAAAGTGTATTTTCTAGAGGAAAATGAGACACAAGATGCTTACTATGAAAGGAAAGAATTTGATATTGATTCTTCATGCTTTATTTTATTTCAAATAGAATTAAACTATGATATTACCTTTGATTATTACACTGCTAAAACATATCTTGAGAACACATTGGTGAATGAAGAAGAAATTGTGCAAGTGGAAACTAAGAAAGAGGAAGACTCATTTATTGTACTATCCCCACCATGCATGTTGTATCTTATTACAATGGGGGTGGACATGTTATGCTATATCCATGGAGTCCTAAACAAAAATAAACAATTTAATGATGTAAAGAAGATTTTTTTTTGGTTCATGAGAAAGAAACTTCACCCACCATCCGATTGGGGATAACCGATTAGAACTGCCCATCTAGAGGTAGTCAAAACCCAGGGCCCACTTAGGGGGATTGAACCAAGATTTATCCATCTTTTCTAATTTAAATTATATTTTCATTTCATTTAATAAATTTATTATGTTATCTTTTTTACCTTTTTAGGTTTTCAAATAGAAACACTTAGGAGCCTTACTTGACGTTGCATTTCTAATAAGTTAGGTCGTACCTCCCATTTATACTTTCTTCCCTTCTATGATTCGTTTTCAAATATTCTTACATGTTTAAATCCATTTTAATTCACTACGGACACTACATCATTTATGTGTGGGGGAGGGAACCTTTCTAGTTTAGGATTTTCATTTTATATTTGGTTTACTTAAAAAAACAATAGTTTGTTTGTTTTTAAGATTTTTTTGTGTTTGTTTTTATAGTTTTTGAATGTTTTTTTGAAACATTTGAATTTAAATTATTATCATTTCTATTTTTGAAACCCATGTCAATGAGTGAAGCAATCTATTCCATGAAACTAAGCTTAAATGAATGCTGAAATTACTTTGTTTCAAGTTCAAATATTTTTGAATTTCATGAAAAGTACTCTGATTTTTAAATCTCATGCTAAATCTCACTATATTTATTTTTGAAATCACTTTCCTATGAGCCTTATTTACCATTTTTTTCAGATTATTTAAATTCACCTCATTTCTTGAGAGAACCAGACCATGATTGCTTTAACTAGAATTTGACCTATTCCTGTCAAAACATGGGGGTTTGAGGTACTTGTGTTTTAAATTATTGAGGTGTTTATTTGGTTTTAGGCCCCATTTTCAATATATTCTTTTTTATTATGGCCTACCTTATAAATTAATATTTGTATCCCTTAGAAGAAATGAACAAACTATTAGTTTATCCACATTACAAGTCAATTTTACCTATCCAACCTGCTCTTGAAATGAAGTTGCATGATCTAGTTGAAATTAAGTGTGGGGGAAGATGTCTTATGGTGTACTACCTCATTTGGTGATAATTTGAGTGGAATATAAAATGTTAAAGATCTGATGTTGCTACTGAAGATTTCATTTTTGTTAAAATTTGTGCCTTTTCTAGAGCTTTCATGATAAAAGAAGCTATTCCTTTCTAGAGCTTCGAATGTAAAAAGAAAGTTGTGTCTATCTGAAGCTTTCAATAAAAACTATGTTTGATAAGAAATTTTTTATGGTTAAATGATAAATGGAATGAAAATTCCTTGAGTTCTCAGGATGATGATGTCTATTTTCTACAAAAGTGTAAGAGAAGGAGAGCATTCTTGAGTGACAATTAGAGTGATGTAATTTTTCTTCAAAAACATCCAATCCCTCCTTTTCGACCTTATATTTTTTAACATATAAATCCTACCAACCAAAATCCACAGAACAACACTGAAAAGCCCTCATGAGAAACACATGTCCTTGAATCAGATCAGGTGGAGATGTTGGAATTTATCAAGCCTATGGTGACTCTTGCATGAGTTTGGATGAGAAACGCCTTATTGAATATTTACATTTGTGACATGAAAGAAAATTAAATTTAGGTAGGATTTTTGTGTGTATGGGATAAGAAATGAAGTGGAAATATATTAAATAATCAAAAATGGAGAACTTGGAATAATTTTTTTTATTATTCATGATATCCTTTTGTTTCTTGGTATGGATTTGGTGGATCTCATGGGTATGTGTTTTGGATTTGTTTGGATTTGATTTTGATGTTTACTTATCCATGAGTCCAAGTTCTAAGTGTGGTGGAATTGATAGAGAAAATATTTTCAATTAATTTACATTGAATATCATTGTTTTAAATCCCAACAAAGTGTTAATTTATGATAAATTACCTCATTTTATGATATTGGTGATATTTTGAGCTTAATAGTAAAAATAACCCATTTCGAATTTTTTAGCTATTTTAAATTATTTTTTTATTTTGGCCATAAAATTTTCTATACTAACTCAAATTGAAAAATTATTTCTATTCCAGATTCTGTACATCCATGGATTCATTTCATCCTCTTTGACCAAAAGTTGAATCGACCATATGGAAGCTCAAAATAAGCTCACAAGTTAGACATTGAAAACTGTTTATAGATATACCGAGTATTGGTTTGGGGTCCATAACGCGTTCATGGTGGGCCCCATTTTTGTGACATTCGGTGGATAGACGCCCAAGAAGTTCGGGGACATCTTTAAAGAAGGAGATTCCATGTGAATTGGTTGTTTTAAAGGTAATTAAAGCATTCTAATCCAGTGGTTTGCGATTTGGAGAGTCTGACTGGACAAAATAAATGTTGAGAGTAAAACAGGCATAACTCTTGAAATGCTTGTCTAAATATACTGAGGTTTTTAGTGGAAATAGAAAAGATAATTATGAACAACATTCAAGAAGGGTGGAACACGTGAAGATGTAATTTAATGGGGATAAAACGCGTTAATGTTTGGGGGAAAAATTCTGGCTATAAAAGGAGGGGAGCTCCTCCCTCTCAAAGCATCCCATTCTCCATCCCATTCCTTCAAGGCACCAAGGAGGAGATCTCCACCGAGGGAGGCCAGCTGAAAATCTTCCCCATTTTATTTTAATTTATTTATTTTCTTTATTTTTTTAGCTTTCAATTGTAATTTATATTTATAATAAATTCATGCATTTTTTTATTTCTGTGTCCATCCATCCACCCTCTTTTTTTCTTCTCATCATACCATCGTGAACTATAATACTCATGATCATGAGTAACTAATATGAGGAATATCCTGAGGGAGTAATCTGGTTCTTGAACCCAAGACCATGTTTTTAATATTCTTTGAGTTAATTGTAATTATAATTTATAGTGCGTGTAATCCTTACTCTGTTTATCTAAAGTTTATCTCTTTAATCTACAACCATTTTCTCTCGATTGAGGAGGTGGATGGAGGGCGTGCTTGGAAATTTATAAGTGGGATTTTCATTCATAACCAGGGTAGAATAATGTGTTCACACATACTGCAGAGTGTGTTCATTAAGAATATTTTAAGCTGGTTAGTGAAGGTGCTCCCTGAAATTTCTCTCAGGAGAACTTCCTTTCTTCCATAATTCAATTCTGTTTAGCATTACATGGTAATTTACAATTGAATGTTAGTTTCCTATTATTTTTCATTTCATTTATTTTATTAAATTTAATTTATTTCATAAAACAAAAAACAATGAAAATAATTACTTCTGAGGTGAATTATATTAAGTAAGTGAATGAACTGAGATAGCTCCCCAAGTGAGATGACCCTGGTCAGCCTTTATGTCGCACTAGGAAAACATAAAAATATGCTTTTTCCATGCCCTAAGACAGGCGTGAGTCAATTTACCTTTATGTAAACTCCTCTCATAAGGGAATTCATCGATCCAAATTTATGTAAATTATTAAAAAATGATTTACCTTTACATAAATATAAAAATCGTCAGCCATGTCAGGTTAACACACAACAACCTTTACACAAGCCTTGAAAAAAATAAATTACTATTAAATGAAATCCTTCTCATAGAGGTATGTACTTGGTAAAAATTACGTAGCCTTAAGAAAAAATCACTAAATGAAATGTATTAAACTGAATTTATTTTAATGGGAAGTTTTATATACCACCCCTAAAAACGAAAAAATATTTCCTCCCTCCCTTTTTTAATGAATAGTTTTATAATGCTTCAGTATTTAGCGATAATTGTTTTAAAAACATCCCTAAATAATTTTAGAAAGTATTTCATAGAAATTTCCTTTAAATCTACTTATTTTTTTTAAAAAAATCACCTTATCCTGACCCCCACTTGAAAAACTCTCAACCTCATACTCCCCCTCACAACCGCTTGATTCCAGTCTAAGCCTCTCAGCTTGAACCTCCCTCTCAACACTACATGATATCGATCTGAAGCCATCTAACTTGCCTAAGACTCCCATTTCTCCCACTCGATGTCAGAAACCTCTTGGCCTTTCTATCACCCCTACGTAGTGCCAGACCCCCTCTTAGCCTCCCCATTGACATCGATCATCACAAGACCGAATTCCCTCTCATCCTCAATATTGGATCCCCACTTCAATTCACTCTCTATCTCTCTTCCGCCAAACTTTCAACATGATTTGGGGAAATATTTATTAGATTTATTTCACCATAACCATAGGTACTTGATTTATTGATCTCTTTTATGTATTAGTTGTTTTATAGAGAAAGGTTTAGTAATTTACATATTCTAATTATCCATAAATGATTTTATTTTAGTATATTTATGAATTATTTTAGTTTGAGTTGTAGTTTGGGATCCATTCTTGGTGGTGATTATTTTTATAGTTTTAGATAGGTAAAATATTAAACATGAATATTTATTTTGACGATTTTATACAAAATTTGAACCGCTCTTATGTTTGAATTCTTAGTGTGAACATATTGAGTTCAAAATTGAGTTAAATTGATTCTGAATTATTTTATATGAATTTATTAGGCATAAAAAATATATATGAAATTGGTTTATGTAAAGGAAAGTTAAATTAAAGGTAAAAAATATGCTTAATTGGGAAAATGATGAAATGATTCATGAAATTTATGTTAACATGATTAAAAGAATTAATAATAAATTTATGTGTGATTGAAATTTTTTTACTGCTATTTAGTTATGTTATTGTGTGATGCATTGTTATAAATGGTGAAATAAGTCATGAAATGAGGGTTTGGGTATAAATTATATGTATGGATTTAAAAAAAATATTTCATATTCTATTGGTTATATAATATTTTAATATAAAATTCTAAATAATATTTCATGTGAATAACTAAATTATATATCTTAATATGTTTATCCAAATATAATTTTTTTAATTGTATTCCTTTTTGAAATTAAATGTATATTATATATATATATATATATATAATAATATATTTATATTTAAATTGGAAAGTGTAGAAATTGTAGTAAATATGGATATAAGTTGGATTACCATACCTTAGAACACAATATAGTATGTTATGTGTTTAAACATGTTTTTGGATTTTAAATTTAAAAATCGACCCATTAATGAAAGAAAAAAATGTCCTTGTCCAAATTGAAATTTCATATGATG
This sequence comes from Viscum album, assembly GCA_963277665.1. Classification (NCBI taxonomy): domain Eukaryota; kingdom Viridiplantae; phylum Streptophyta; class Magnoliopsida; order Santalales; family Viscaceae; genus Viscum; species Viscum album. The sequence goes on from OY728141.1 coordinate 1,991,998,720, forward strand.
GTTGAAGGGAGATGATGTATTTGGGAACTTGATATTGAAATAATTTCCTAATCATTATGTGTATTGGATTTGGAATGGATAATATACTATTATAGAAAATTCAAGCAATTATGTATACATTCAAAATGAATAAGTGAATGCACTGATAAAGGATAATGAAATTAAAAACATGATGAATGATTTTCTTGGTGTAGTAGGTAAAAACCATAAATAATATAATGCATCAGTTTATTCTGTTGTTGATGTTTCATACATTAATGATTTTTTCAAAACTATATGACAACCTGATCAAATTATTACATATTAATGGGTAATTATTAGGATACTAATACAAGTGGAAACTTAGTTGAGAAAAAAAAAACCATTTTATAAATTCTTTGACAATGGATTTTAGGAATTGTATGAAGGATGATTAAAATATTCAACATTTTATTTTCTTCTAATGTTGTACAACATCAAATTTTTATGTGTAATTACAAATAAATAAATTTCCATTATATTAGAATTGTTGTGTGATGAATTTGTTAAAGTTAAGATAACTATATCATTTTTTAGTTGAATAAGATTATTATTAATATTGGAATCAATTATAAAAAAATACCCACATGTCCCAATGATTTGGTACTTTATTGACATAAAATTTGAATAGAGAAAAGTACAAAATATGTTATAATTATAGATGGAAATCAATAAATAATGACTTTTATTTGAATTTGTGCTCTACCAAAAAGAAATAAAAAATTAAAATTTCTATAAAGGATTAACATTAAATTTTGTTAGAACCATGGTTGAAAAGATTGTTTTTCTAATCTAAAACCATTTTACTTATAAAGTATAATTTTTTTCAAAATAATAATAATGAGTTCATATTACATCCAAGAGATTCAAAATCATGGAATACCTTCACCTCATTACATCCAGATTTCTCTTCAAATCATATAAATGTACATTTGGGACGGGAATCTAATGGATTCAATCTTTTTATGACTATAAGTATCCATTATAGAAATTTTTTAGTTGTTTATATCCCTTATAATATACCTCCATATATGTGTATAAAAACATTTTCATTCACCATATTGATGATTACTCCTAGAAATAAATTTTCTAGATTTGACGTTGATGTATACCTACAACCTCTTATTCCAGAATTATAGGAGTTATGGTATGATAGTTTAGAAAAATATGATGTATCTACTATGAAAATGTTTAAAATATATTCTTCCCTTACATGGACTATTAGTGAATTTCTTGGACTAGAAATTTTTGCTTGTTGGATCATACATAAAGTGTCTGCTTGTCTGGGTTGTAAATTTGATTTGGAGTCTCAGTGAACAACTTATAGAAAAATTTATGTTTTATGTTTCATTATTTATTACTTGATATATGTCATATATTTTTGTTTTGAAATCCATGTTTCAATATAACAATTGATTTATGGTATCCACAATTTTTTTATTAAGATCATAGATCTTGAAAAAATTATCACATTTTAGTATATAGTAAGCAAATGTTTTTTATCTTAATAAATGTTGAAAAAGAGTATGAAAACCATTTTTTATAATTAGATCACAAAAATGGAAGAAAAATATCATGTTTTTCTAACTTATATATTGTGAATTTAATTATTTATGTAATGATTTTAACATTATGCACTTTGAGAAGAATATGTGTGATAATGTGTTGTTTATATTTCTTTATGGGTAAGGAAAATCAAAGGATAATTTAAAGGACCATAAGGACTTAGAAAAATCAATATCAACTATGATTTATGGCCAAATAGGAATGAGAAGTATCCAAAAAACTATTTTCGTAATGGAAAATTGTCACATAGATGTTTTCCTTAAAAGATAAAAAAATGTAAAAGTGTATGATAGATATTCTAGTAATATTTCAAGATGTGTTGATTTTAACCACTATAATATACATGGATTGAAAATTCATGAGTCACGTGTATTGATGCCGAAATTTATACCTTTATCAATACATAATTTATTACCTGAAAAAATATTTGATGTTATATTCAAAATTTTCACATTATTTAGATTGATGTTTGAGAATTAATTAAACCTTAATGAATTGTATAAATATCAAGAAATATTTATATAGAAAATATGTCATTTTGAGTTGTTATTTTCCCCATCATTTTAACTATAATGATTAATACGATGGAACATTAATCTGAAGAATCTAAAATTGGAGTGCCTATACATTGTTGATGGATGTATCCCATGTAGATGTATTTTATTTTAATATTTTTTTAATTATAAAATTAGAATTTTCTTGGTCAACATTTAAAAACATTATTTATTAATTTCTTTCCATTTTTCATTAGGTATCTTAGTCATTTGAAGTTTTTTTTGAAAAATAAAATTCATATAGAAGGTTCTATTTTATAAGGTTACTTAGATTAAGAGTGTCGAACCTTCTATTCAAAGTATTTTTATTTTATATAGATAATATTCAATTGAGTGATATCTTCTGATGATAATATAATTCAATTGTAGGATAATAATGCATCATCAATTTTTTCTAACTTTAGGTCAAGAAGTTAGCAGAGTATCTTCATTTTCATTGGAAAATATATAGTTAAGACAAGAACATATATATGTATACTCAATATTGATATTTTTTATCCCAATGTAGAATAATTAAGGACACAAATGAAATGTCACCTTAGGATCTAAACTCAAAATGATATATATAAAAAGGTTGTTAGCAATGAATTTTTCAATGCTTTTCACATTGTGTAATTTCTTAATATAATATATGTTTTAAATATGCTTAAAATTTTATACATTATGTAATAACTTTTTATATCATCTTTTATATGCATTGAATAATGATAATAAATCTAAACTGTCCAAATATTTGATGAGTTTAGCTACAGGACCTTTGAAGTATGATATGAGATTCAATGCTTACAATATTTTTTCATACACGTTTCATAGTATTGATGATAATAAAGGGTTAAAAACAAAAAACAATGGTATATTCACTATTAAATATCATGGTTACAAGAAAAAATTTGTTTATATTATCAAGTTATACTATCATGGTACAATTATATACTTTTATTTAAATATAACTTGGTCGATATTAACATGGTTATAAAGAAATATTCATTACAATTTACCTATGTAATTTTTTCTCAATTGATCGATACTTTTGAGTGGAAAAAACACGATACGTATATTATGGAATCCCAAGGAAAAATAATATATTATATTGATAATATAGTAGATGAAGGGCAGAGTTTTTTTGTCCAAATTAAACCAATACAAATGTATGATATGGTCAATGAAGGAGAAGTAATTTGTGATGGTAAAATTCATAAAAAACAACAAAATGAATTTTATGTACATACAGATATTGAAAATTTCAGTTTTGTGAGGGAGAGTGAAAAAGAATAAGAAGGAACAGAATTAGGAGAAATAATGTTAATAATGCAACACAATAAAAACATGTCGAGTCAAGAATTGAATTTTTAAGATTTTATAATATTAATAAATGAAATGAATATTTTTTATATTAAAAATTAAAAGACTAATTTTTATAATAATAAATTCATGGAATAATATTTTTACAGGTATATTACACCAAAAGAGGTTTTGTGTTAGTATTTACTCTAAATCACATGGATCCCATTCTCCCTCAATGAAACAATGTATATGTAAACACATAATGCACACATTTTTTTATACCATTTCATATTATCCTAATTTGCTTTCATATATATGTATTACTTCTACTGTTTATTTCAATTAATTATACTGGACATGAAATGCTAGAGTCTCAACATTTGAGAGTGTGTTGATTACTGTGTTTAAGAAGATAACCAAAATTATTAATGGTGAAATATCAATACTCATTGGGGGTGAAATATTGGTTTATTTCATAAAATCACACTTATATTATTAATTTTAGTAGTTATTTTTCTTGTAATGTCCCAAACTGGCTTACCACCAAACAGGTAGCCAGACCGGTGGGTCACATGACCTCAAGCGTGCCTCCTCGTATTCTAAATGCTACTGAGTAGTAGCGAGGGTCTTAATTGGTGAAAGTGGTGAAAATATACCCTCTTATCAGAGTTCCACAATGGTATAAATAAATATAAGTAATAGATAGTAGCAGAAGTAGTAAATAATTGAATTAAAATCAGTGGAAGAATAATATTAACTTTAAATGAAATATGGCCAATGCCAGTTACAACAATACATGTATGTAAAAATGTTTATAGATAACTTAAAATAGTAACATAGAGCATGATTTACATTTTAGAACAAATATATGGCTCAAATAAAGAAAAAACTAAATCCAGGAGTTGATCTCCATGAACATCCTGAGCTCTAGCTCAGTCCTATGCTGCTAACTCCTCAGGTACAAGAAAAAAAATCAACCTTGGACCTGCAAATATAAGGTCTACTCAGATACACCAATGTGATGGAGTCTTGAGTAGGGTGTGATAAATAAACATCCTTCGGCTGGCACCACCAGTTTCTATCCCAATGTAGTAGTGATAATAAAATTAAAACAATGTTCCATATATAGAAAAAAGAGAACAAATAATAGAGTAAAAGTCAATACCTTGGTCTAGGTTCCTAAGCTGACACCCGTCTCATACTACATTCTTTGGCCTAAGCCGAGTTTCTAGAAGAGGTACCTATATAAGACATAATATGTTAGCATGGTCCAAATTGAACATGGAAACCCAAAAAAATTTAACCCAATCTTATGCTTCGGCTTGGGGTCAAATTCATATGTTAGAAAACCAAGTGTACTAGAAGCAAAATTATTATATCACAATGCATAATTATAATCTATGAAATATCAATAAACGTTTCTAAATCCTTTATATCAAGACCATAAATTCCAAAGGTGGAGTATATGTCCATACCTAAGGAATCACTACGGTACATCTAATTAAAGTCCAATGCCACCGAGCGCATACATGATGATACTTTCTGAATCCCTTGTATCTATTATGGTATGGTAACCCTGAGTCCATCCCAGTATCAAAAATAAGGGATTGAGTATCACCAGAGGCATGACATAGACATCTTTCAAATGGGTCCATCCTTAGTTACCCCTTAGAGATCCAATATCAAACTATTGTATAATAAATTTCCCATGAATGCGCTTGCCTGAGAAACCAATACACTACTTCCTCGGTGTGTTGGATTGTAAGTGATCATGCATATTGAGTCCATCCATGAGTCCTTAATATGGAACCCATGTTTTCTCCATATCATTTGTCAAAGTGATCCATATAAGAAAGGAACATATCAATTCATATATGCAGTTAGATAACATAAGAAAAAGGTGTTGCCTTACCATCCTTATAAACTATTATAAATGAGTCATTACATTTAATATTCAATTCATAAGGTAGTACCTACTATGCAATTAACAACATATAATCAATTACATTACAACCAAAGAATTAAATTCAATTAAGAAAAAACATATGATCCTAGCCATGCCATTACATTTGTTGTAATTTATCTTAACAATTCCCATTAAATTATATTAAGAGGCATGTTCGTACCACTATATTCAAAAAATTAAATCAAATTGATTTAATGAGTCAAGTTCAATACCAAGAACCAATCCTAAACATCTCACCTTATATGGAAACTCAAGGCATTGGCAAAATAACAATGATTACCTTTAATTTAACTCATGTGGTCAACATGGTAATTACCTACATGGGCAATTCCAACTATTAGAGGACTTAACACCTAAAAGGATTCTTGATGCATTTAACACATATATACAAAGGGGGACATAATTTTGGAATAACCAAATAAGATAAAATAAAAAACATTTCATAACTAACATTGACATCAAGTATAGAAGAATACCAATGAAATAATACAATAAATTATGTAAATCGATTATCACTTTTTATCTTGAAGATAACTCACCTCCATTGGAAGAGTTTTATTAAAAATCATGAAATTATTTATCAACACTTCATTTGTGCATATTTAAACATTTATCCTAGAATTATAATTCATATCAAAGAGGTAAAATACTAATCTACCACGTATAAATCAATTAAAGAAGAAAAACCAATTCAATAATAAAAACAAACATGATATAAATATTGTAATGGCTCGGACCTCTCTGGTCCATTCGTTTGTTGAAATCTGGTGTTTGAGGTGTCCCAAGAGGTCAGGGTGACATATCCCCAACACTTTTAAAAATTTCCAATTCGGTGAATAGTCCCAATGGCAGCCTTGTGAAAAATTCCATTGGTATCCTTAGGTGAACATTGCAATGATAGCCTTATGTGAAGAGTGTCATTGGTAGCCTTATGTGAATAGTGCAATGGTAACCTTATGAGAATAGTGTCATTGGTGGCCTTAGGTGAACAGTGTCATTGGTAGCCTTATGTGTGATTCTAATGGTAACCTCTTTCCTTTGCCAAATTTTGAGTTCATGAACAATGTTTCCAAAACTGTGAGGTTTCAACAGTTCGGTTCTTGAACAATGTTTTTCCTTTTCCAAATTTCGAGTATGTGAACATTGTTTCCGCCTTCCTTCAGTTTTCCCCTTTAACATTTCCTTTGACGTAAAATGCATTTGAATCCTCGTTTTAAGGACTTTAATGCTGATTCAAAGGCAATAACTCCTACATTATTTTTTCCTAAGGCTTGGGATAATTTTACTTGGTCAAATTGAATGGTTTAATGCAATCCTCTTTTAATGGAAAATCTAGCGTATCTTAAACCACTACTCTATTAAATCTTCTAAAGGGACGAGATATCTTCCTCCCTAATCCTTCCTCCTTATTCTTGTGTATGAGATGCTCGAACCTTCCATTCCTTCCCATACGAGTTGTGTGATAAATCTTTCCTCCTTAGAGTTGTCCCCCTATGTTTCTGATGCAACTAAGAAATATCGATCAATATTTGATATAAGGTATGATCTATTATCATTATTTTGGGTTCATCTCCTTATTTTTCCTTGACCTTTTATAGAATATTACCCCCATGTTCCTAATGGGATTTTCTTAGGGGTTGGCCGATGTAGTGGTGTCTCTACATCCTCAGGTGGATACAGTTATCACAAGGGAGGAGATCATAACCCGTTGTGTGGCTCGTTCTCATATAAAGAACGTCAAGAACCATTTGAGGAAGGGGATTTATTTCTTCTCTTTTCTTTTATATGAAACTATAGAGTTAGCATGTTTTAGCCCACTAGGTCACAATAGAATTGACATATTAAATATTTGAACCGGATAAATAAATTGATACCCATTATATGTTATTGCCTCTTGTTTTTATAGATAGTGTGATATCTATGATTTCTTTGTTTATTATTTCATTCTTGATGGAAATTGGTAAATAACGTAAAGCCAAAATTAATTGAAAATTGTTTTGCTAAAGATAAAGAGGCATATGAATGAATCTGATTGTAGTTGTAATTCGATGTAAATCCAATTTATGTGGTAAGAATGTTTAATTATTTGTGATAGCTTACTAGTTTGGTTTCCCAAATTTGGAACCTAAAAATAATAAATCATTTAATCCAAGATGGATTAATGTCCTGGTTGTTTGATAAAAGATAATTCCTTTTAGGGTTCTGAGTTATCCTATCTCTTGTTTAATGGCCAAGAGCCCAATTGATATTATGTTTTTTCCCCTAATGCTTGTGTTGTGATGTGAACTTAGATAGATATTGTGATATGTGGGGGAAGAGAGGCCTACTGTTTGTGGTAGTATTTGGTGCCTAGAGTGGTGAGATGCATCGGTTTATGCATGTGGGTGTCTGGGAGGACACCAGGGACAATGAAATGAGTTGGATGTGAATGTTTGGATTATTTCTTATTATTATTGGTCATTTATCTTCATTACATTATCCACTACTCAAGGAAGCTGGTATTCTTTACCCTTCTTCTGAAAGGGGTGAAGAGGCGTGAGGTATGCCACGTGCTTTCTGTGTTTAGCTTCTTAAGGGAGGATGGGTCTATACTCTTGCTATAGGTGGAAAATACTCAACGGGTAGTTCATCTACTCACCGTGCTGAGCCCCCTTGTGCTTAGTAGCATAGAATGTTTTCTAGAATACCTAAGAATATGGGAAAGTAATGCTGTAAATAAATAATTGAATAAATGATGTTAACCCATGGGGTTGGAGATTGCTGGGATGCAATGTTGAGATTACAATTTTAAAGGGACAATGGACTTTGGGTGTGATGCTTATGAAATTTAATGTGGAAGTGTTAATGGTTAATAAATGTTTAAATAATTAATTAACATAAAGAGGAAGTGATAAAAAGGGAATGAATTAATGTAATAAATATCTTTAAATGGTTGTGTGCTTATAGGATACCTAGTCTTAGATGTGGCAATTGGGAGTCTGAGAGACGTTAGTTGTAGTTGAGTCTAAGACTAGGTTATTCCCATAATGTGGTTGTGAGGTATAGTATATTCTATAATTTTTGTATTTATATATGCTACTCCACCCTATCAGTTAGGGAAACTGACACCCCGGGGATTCTGTGCCCTGGGGGGGGGGTGTTTTCCCCAACATTCTGGTGGGAGGATGGATGGATGACTACCCCCTTTGGCCCCTCTCTCTTCTCTTGGTAGTTACTTATGCTGGTAGGCACAACAGTTAGTTTTCCCCATATATCTGTGTAGAGGGCTGTAATGGCTTGTGGTTATTCACACACATATATTCTGGATATAGTATATTATGGACTACTATAGGTGTAACATGTATAGGCTATGATGACTTGAGAATTCTTACTTGGTGTGTGGGCTGTAATGGCTTGAGGTATAATGCCCAACGTATGATACACGTTATGCGAGCTGTGGTGGATCCTGAAAACTACCTGGTTAGTTTCTTGTGTGGACGTGGTGGTTTTGTTGCACAAGGATTATGTTGTAGTGCCTCACCCAGGTGTCCGTGGGCAAATTTTTTTTGGAGAGAGATGCCTAGGATGTGCGACGTTTAGGAAATGCGAAAAACTAGTGGGGAAGTAGTAGCGGAGTACCCTTGATATTATTTATTATATTATATAATCTTGTATGCGATACTTGGTGAGAGTATCCATGGTGAGGCTAGGAACTTAGTATACCTATTTAGGTGATGAGTTAGTTTGACTTTTTATTCACTATGCTTTAACATTATTTCTTTACTTTTTCACGTGAGGCTTCAGGGAGGATCCTACTGAGTATACTGTTATACTCACCCTATGTCTATATAATATTTTTTTAGGTCACTTGGAGAAGGTTGGAGATCAAGCTAGTTTCTACTAGCTTGGGGTTGCAGGAGATGTTTGGGCTTCGTGGTCGCTGTTGCTTTTACTTTTTTTGGGTACTTATAGTTTTCCCCTTTCAGTTGTAGTTGTTTTGAATGAAATTACATAGGTGTACTTGTGATTTATTTTATATTTCTATTTGAGTTGTAGTTGGTTGGTTTCCATCTTATCTCTCTCTTCCGCATGTGTTATCTTAGAGGGTAATGCCTCCCATTTGTGTGTTTACTATACCCCCGATGCTAGTCGCCAACTCGGGGCCTACTAGAGGCGGGACTCGAGGGTCATTATCTCCCTTCTAACATTTCCGGCCCAGGAGGGGTACAATTGGTGGGGGGGGGGGTCATGACAAATATATATTCACTACTCTTTAGATCGAAGGAAGCTCACCTCCATTGGAAGAATTTTATTAGAAAACATGAATTGTTATTCAAACAATTGATTTTTCCTCAATAAACATTTTATTCAACGCTGGAAGCTCAATTTATCAAAAGCATGATGTAATTAAAATTAATTTAAAGAAACACTTAAAATGTTTCATTAATTAAAAATGGCAGACAAAGAGACACCTACCTCAAAAGAAGAACCAAGCTGAACACTAAGTGCTTGAAAGATTTATCAACGACCACTCAGAATTTCTCCACCCATGCATAAACATACCTTTATATAAATATATATATCCCTTAAACCAATTAATATATTCCCCATGTCATGAGGGTACAATTACATGGAGGATATGTATTTTTTTATATATACATACCTATATATATTCATGCGCTCCCTTAATGACGTTCAGAACTCACTGCAATAATTATTAGGGACAAAATATCACTGTGGAAAGTTTAACACACTTAAATTAAAATTCTAGGAACTCATAAATTTCAAAACCCCAAATTACAAATTAAGCATCAATGACAAATGAGGGAAATACTCACCCTAAACCATTGGCGGGGAACCAAATCAACCCAAACCGCTTCACCTTCAGTGGAGGTTGTCAGAACACACATGATGCCAATAGAAGAGACTAAATGTACTCCATATATACAATAGAGGAATCCAAAATCATCCTAACCAAAACCCTAGGCTTTGGATGATAAAATCAGGGTGATGGGGAGACCGAAATCGGCCATAATGAGGGGGAAAAAGAGACCAGACAACCTTACCTAGTAGGATTGAACAAGAATCTTAGAGAAAATCAGTAGAAATTAGAGATCAGAAGAGAATGGAGGAGAGGCTTCATGCACACCTAAGGGGTTTGTCTATGGGGTTTCATGTCTCCAAGAGAGGAGTTCATGCAGATGGAGGTCAGGAAAAGGGAGGTCACATAGAGGGAGGTCGTGTAAAGGGAGGTCGCATGGAGTAATGTAGTGATGAGGGAGGTTGTGCAGGTTATGGGGGATCCTCAGGGGGTTGAGAGACTTTATTCATGCTATAGAAACAAAATAAGCATAAAAAAATCAGCCAAAATAAAATCCTTGGGTTTTACTGATTCAAGCTGGGTGACAAGGAGACGAAAATTGGTCGGAATTAAGAGAAAAAGAGAGTAGACAAATTTGACTTTGAGGATAAAATAATAAGCTTCAGGGAAACCCATATAAATCAGATATCCAAAGAGGCTGTAGGGGAGGAATCTTGCATGACTAATGGGTTGGACTTGGGGGTGTCACATCACCTAGAGAGGAGGTCACGTAGAGGGAGTTCACTCAGAGGGAGGTCACATGGAGGGAGATCATATAGAGGGAGGTCACATGGAGGGAGGTAGCAAGGAGAGAGGTCTTGTGGGTAAAGGGGGGAGCCTCAGTGGTGTTGTGCGATGCATACAGTGAGAGGAAGATACCCCCTTTATTTTTATAAAATCCTAAACTAATAATAATAATAATAATAATAATGATAATAATAATAATAATAATAATTACTATATTAATATTATTAGTAGTAGAACATTCCCCTATTTAATTTATTTATATTTAAATTTTTATTAATTTAATTCAATTTCTTCAAAAGGAACATCACAGTTTCAACTCTCAGAAAAAAAGTTCCAACACTTCGTTTTAAAAAATGTCATGCCCAAGAAATGAACAAAATTTAAATTCCCCTGGATTTTTTTTTCAGTCCAAAAAATGGGATGTTACATTTTGGTTATGTGAAAATTCCAATTCAAATAACGTAAAATGTTTTGTTAGTATATACCATAAAATAAGACTTCAGTTCTTTGAATAATCCACATCGTAACCTTGTGAGAATTATGATATCATTACAGATTGAATCAGCTTGAAAATTTTCATTTACTATTATTATAAAATATACAAGGGGAAGAATTGAAGATGTATATGGTGCTTTTTCTCAATGGAAATACAATTCTCATGAAAATTTCTTCATGTCCTATGAAGAATCACTATGATTCCTCTACATGCTAATTTTTCATCTGGTCACAGATACATTTTGAACAGAGTAGGAACTCTCTTTCAATGATATGGTATGTGAATCTTCCAAAATAATGAAACATATGATTGTAAACTAAAATATTGTAGGAAACTAAACATCAAAAGACAAGGTAATTTCCTTTGTGGATTCCCTTTTTTGTGTTAATGTCATCAAGGATGATCTATCTAGACCTCCTTGCTTCAATAAATTAGATGATGGTGGTTTCTTGATCATCATTGATCCAGTATCCCTTTAATAAAGACTCGATCTATATAAATTACCAGTTCTCGTACATATTCTATATTCTATAGAAGACAATAAATTGTCTAATGAAGATATTAAATCAAGGATTTAATATTTTTTAGGAGGTAGTGATTGGAAGTTGATCCAGATAGGAAGAGGGTTTTCCAAATACTGGAGAAGAACAAGGATTACCTTGATTCTATGTGAAATATTGGAAATATTTTTTTTGAATCGTTGAATGATAGGGATTTCTTAATGGAATATAAACTTATATTATTTCAATAAAATGAATTCAATTGCTCAAATATGGGTTAGATTACATGCTCTAAACTCGGTTTATTGGAATCTGATAATATTGAATGATATCGATGCATGTATTGGAATTCCGATGAAATTGGATCATCATACTCTTCATAGAGAACATGGATAAATGATATAATTTTAGTTGATTCAGATGTTGATACCAATATTTTTTATTCTATTAATTTCATTTCCAATGATCTTTTACTATTATTAAGGTAGTGTATGGGTATATTCCCTTGTTTTGTGATTATTACAAAATTTCTAGATATAATATTTCCAATTGAAAGGTTATTCAGAATCAATTTATACCCCTTATAATATTAACTATTTTAAATATGTTCATGTGAGGATGATGGGAAAATACACTACCCTAGAAAAAAATGGCCCACCTAGTAAAGATTAACCATGTAAATGGGGGAAAAACAATTAAGTACTTAGGATTTTAAAAACACAAATAATATGTCTTGGGAATCTTTTATTGCTATAGAGGATAGAGATAATGATTTATCTTAGTCCAACATTAATATATTTGTTCTTGTCCCTTCTAAAAGATTCATTTATAATGATGATTCAAATTATGAGCATAATGATATTTTTCTATTAATTGAACAAGGTATCATGTTCCTAGTTGACTCCCATCAGAATGATCCTTATAGTGATATCTCTTTTGAACTTGTTGATGCTGCATCCTCCCTAACTAGAAACAATGGTGTTGTTTTCTAGTTTATTTTTTGGTGAAGCTAAAGGTCATGGATTCTTGGAAAAGGAAGATGATTCCATTTTTTTATAATTTTCTCATGATATTAAGAATTTTATTATATATTTATAGGACAAGAAGACCATATGTTTTTATAATGGACAGTCTGCTAGCATAATTATAGACTTTATAGGTGTGAGGGATAAAATCTCGCATGTGTATAATTCTAATTCAACCAACCCATATCCGGTTATTCAATGTTTTAATTATGATTCTTCTATATATGAGGATAACTTCACAATAAGCAAGGATAGTATAGAATAAACTGAAAAAAACATGAATTTCGTAGGAATGAATGTTTCAAATAAATCTGAGCAGAATATTTTACCAGATAATTTCTTGATAAATGATCTACCAGTAAATACATCAAGAGTAAATAACCAATACAATTACATATATTGTAGAGTCTATCCAAAAAATAAGGAGTCATAGTCTGTTGAAGTAAACAATGCTCTGGTCCTAATGTTAATCCTGATATCAGTATTTAAATTCATCATCAAAAGAAGGATAATTCATTTAGTGCCAGTCATATTTCCACTTTAAGTCCTATTTTTGAAGGTAATATAAAAGGAATGCTCAATATAGTATCTAATCATGGAAGGGATTTGGGTTGTTCCAATACAAAAAATACACACTATGATAATTTTTTCACCAGAAAGGACGGTAGGAAAGTGGTTGTCATCAGAAGATCCACCACAGACAAACAACCTATTGGTATGAAAAAAGGGAGTATAAGATCAAATACTATGTTTAAATTAATATTTAGTTCTTGAATTTTCAAAGAATTTCTAATCCTGAAATTGTCAGTTCTCTTAAGATTTTTCTTAACAAGAAAAATCCTATTTTTATTTGTATTTTTAAGACCAAGTGTAATTTTTCTAAGATATTTTTTCTTTCCAAGATGGGATACCAGCTGGTTGGTACCAATAAATCCAATAGTAAAACAAGAATTCTTTGGGGTTTTACTCATTTTTAACTTGACAATGTATGTCTATGTAATTCTTCAGAGAAATTGGTTACCCTAAGCTACTTTTTTTTGGTAATAACACAATATTTCACATTCACTTTTTCCTATAATTATAACCAATAAAGAAGATATTTATTGATACACATAATTGATTTAAGAAGTAAAATTAAGGATCATTAGTTTATTCTTATGGATTTCAATTCAATTTACAACTTGGATTAGAAATTATTTTTGGTTAGCTCTTCTATATAAACCAGGAAATTCATATCATGTATAGAGAATAATTATCTGTATGTGGTTAATATTGTGGGTTCTAAATATACAGGGTACAAGAATCACTTGAATAAGGTGGTGGCCAATAAAATGTATAGGGATTTGGTTAAAGAGGTAGACCTTAATTATTGGAAATCTATTTCATTCTCTACTCTAATAATAATTAACTCAAGCCATTATCCTATATTGATTAATCTTTCCACTAAAGAGGCTAAAACTCATTTTTAATTTAGATTTAACAATTCTTAAATTTTTTTCTTGAATGTAAAAAAATAGTGCAAGAAACATGGAATTCCTAAAATTACTAGAATTATACCTTTTCATGTGTTCTTAAGCTTAATGTCCTTAATAAAGGTTGAAAATTTGGATTAATGAGAAACTTAGCCAAATGAAGGATAATATTTCTTATAATGAATCACATATTTATAGTATTCAAGGGAATGATAGTTGTGATGATTTTTTGTATGATCTTGAGCCAGAGAAAAAAATTATTTATTATCTCAATTATCAATTAAATATCAATGTATGCATAAAAATAGTGGATTTTGAAGTCAAATGGCTCAAGGAAGTAGACTAGAATACAAATTTTTTTAATTCTATAAAATGTATTAGGAATATTCACAGAACATTATCTATTCCTAATGATGAAGGTGTACTCATAGATGAAGGACTAGACATGGCTAGTAATATTATTACTTTCTACAAGAATATTTTTAATGGACATATTGATATTATTGATCATATGTAATGTATCATTCCTAAAAATTTCACTCAAAAGGATAATTCTAGACAAATTTCTCTTCCCCTTGAATTTAAGATTATAGATGATGTATTTGGTTTAAAATATTGTAGATATCCAAGCCCAGATGGTTTCACCAATTTTTTCTATCAATCTTTTTGTGATACTATTTATTGTGATGTTTTTAGGATTTTTAGTCATTTTTTCAATGGTGGTAAGTTAACGAATATCCTTAATTATAAATTTCTTGAAATAATTATTAAAGTGTATAATGATAATGAGTTTAAAATTTTTAGACTAGTGGATTTTGTTTATACTATTTATAAAATCCTTTGTAAAATTCTATCAAATAGGCTATCCAGTATTATTAACAAAATTGTTTCTCTAAATCAGTTTGGATTTATTAAAGGAAGAACTATTCAAGATTGTCTTATTACAACATCTGAATGCATAAATATTCTCATGAAATCCATCTAAGGAGGTAATATTGATATTAAGTTTGATGTCAAAAAAACCTTTGACACGTTATATTGGGGTTTCATTTGAAAAATTTTATGACTTTTGTTCTTATGACATATTCATTAATTGGGTTCACACTATATAGGGCATAGTTCATATCTCAATACTTATTAATGGCTCACCTAAGGGATATTTTTCATATACCATAGATTTCAGGAATGGTGATCCTCTTTCAGCTATCACTTTCTCAATTTTTGGAGATTATTAAAGCATGATTTTCCCTATTATGGATATCAATAATATACTCTTGTCCATCAGAGATCCTATAATCCTTATTTCCTATACTCACATTTTTATGTCAATGAAATTATTATTTTCATTAAAGGTGACAAAATAAAAATTGAAAACATCGAATCTCCCCTCCTTCATTATGAAAATGTTTCAAAAGGAAGGAAATTCATTGGTATAAGACCTTTTTATATTTTGGAAAAAATATAACCTCTTACAAGAAAATTAAAATCATCAGAGAGTTGAGTATTAGGTAAGGTGTGTTCCATTTCACATATCTTGGCGTCCCCATGTATTGGAGGAAACTACGCTTCTGAATTTTTTCTCATATTTTTATCTATGTTAAAAATAAGTTGGCTTATTGGAAAGAAAAAACTCTCTCGATGGTTGGAAGAGTTAGGCTAGTCAATTCAATAATTATCTCAAATTTCTTTTACTATTTTTTGTTATAAATATTTCTAATGGATCTTATCAAGAGTATCAATACCTCTATCAAAATGTTTATCTAGATAGGAATCACTCTCCAGATAAGACTTGTGTTAATTTATTAGAATCAATTCTATAAGCCTGTTGATCAATGTGGGATTCAAATTAAGAATTTATGAAAATTAAATGACGATTTTAAAGATAATTTAATGTGGAGACTTATTAACGAGCAGATAGGATATATTAAATTATTGATATCTATATTTTTAAATATGATTAAAGTTATAAATTTTTATTATTTCGACTCTTCTCTTTGGAATGAATTTAGGAAATCCTTCTCCCTAATATTTGTTAACTCTCTATTATTAGCAAGCATAAACTATTCTTTGATCTTTTGGTCAGATAATTAGATAGGTATTCCATGTCTCAATTATATTAACTCTCTTGAAACTTATTTTGATTCATGTATATCAATTAAAGTGAAATAAAATATTTTTATAGATTTGCTCTCTTTTGATGTCAAGGAATTGGTTTTGAATTATGATTTCATAAAATTAAAATATACTATTGTTTGGAAATATGCCTCCAATGAGAGAATTTATTCATAATATTATCAATAGGATATTAATCGACCTATTAGATCTTGTGTTAAGGATTTGAGGACATGATTTATTATTCCTTAAATATATTCTTTTGTTTAGAGACTCATGTACTAAAACATTCATACTGATGATTTTTTGAAGGGTGTTGGTATTAATCTTTGTGCTATATGTGAATTATTCCAACAATATAAAGAAGATATTTATCATATATTATCAATGTGTGGTACTTCTTCTATGTTATTTACTGAAACAAATAATATTTTTTTAAATCCATGCAGTTATAATCCAGGATCATTTTCTTACATGCACCTCTCTATAACTTTCATAGAAAATACCAAATATTTTTCTTATCTCCAACTTTGAGGTTGTTCATTCCATATGAAAAAATCAGAATAAAATGATTCATGGAGGTTCTTCTTTAAATGTTTAGTCAAATATGGCCCCCATATTCTCTACTTTGAAATATGTGTTTGATGATCAAAATGGGTTTTGTGATGACTCTATTCATGATTTTTCTATACTAAAACGTTTTGGAATTACAGGTAATTATTTTTATACTTATGGGACAATTAATGTAATGTGGATATCTCCATTTCTTGGTTGGATTAAATGAAACATGGATGATGCATCGAGAGGGAATCCGGGTACTTCTAGTTATAGTCTAATTTTCTGTAATCATTTTGGTAATACAATGGGTTTCCATTATGGATCTTGTGGTATCAATGCCTATCTTGATGCATAAATTCTTAGTGTTATCAATGTGGTGACAATTACATATCAATGAGGATACCCCATCTTGTGATTGGAGTGTGATTCCACCACTGTTGTTCAGGATATCAGGAATGGTGTCATTCATTATCAAGGAAATTGATAGAAAAATGGAAAAAATGTAGGGATATGATCTCATCCATGAATTATATAATCATGCACAAATATAGGGAGGCAAATTATCATGATTAATGGATTTTAAAAAAATGATTCATTGATACTAATATGATCTAGTGCAATAATGTTCAATATGAATTTGTCTAATTTTGGAATAATTAGTATTGTAACAATTCTTCTTTTATAATTTTTAACCTTGTTTTTTAATCAATAAAGGAGGCATGTTCTTTTGGGAAAGTATTAATTCTACCCAATATATATATATATGAGTAATTTATAAGGTTACATACATAATTCTTCGTATTTTTGATTCTTCTAATTGATTATATTTTTTCATTGAGTATTTTTGGAATATTCTAAACCACACTAAATTCATCTATTTCTAGTGTTGTGTAGATGAGTTATTCTATTGTTTTCTTAACATTAACTAGTTACTTTAGTTAGTGATTCTTGATCAATATAGAATATGGCTAGATGTTTCTCACTTGGATACTTCTTTTTCAATTATTTTAAATATATTATATTTTTTCTATAATTGAATACTAGAGTATAAATCTAGTTATACGTGTGTCGTTAAGATGAAATATTCATTCCATATCAAATATATGAATTCAACTATTGATTTGATGTTTATACTTTCAATATTTTATGAGAATATTGTCTTAATTAATATGATGTTTATGATGTAGAGTGTGTTGTTCCTATGATAATTGAAGGAATGTTGTTCATTGAACATTTAAATTAATTAATTATAATAAAATTATATTTTGTGTTTGAAAAATTCATTAGCGTGAATATAGTATGTTCATTGATCAAATTATCATTATGGATATAATTATTGGATGACATGGAAACCATAACATGAAACTAATGTGGAAAATTTGACTTAGTGTTCAAGGATATTTGAGATCTAATCCTAAATGAAGAGATTATATTTAATAAATTCTATATGTTTCCTAAAATAATATATATTTTGAAAGGTAAATTATGTTTAACTAAAATGAGGTTATCGTATGTTATTATAATATATTACTAGTTTTCCAAACTATAACACGTCATCTTTCTTATAACTCAACCGAGTAATGGAGGGTTAGGGGAATGAATCTCAGTAGGTTAACCAGGATTCATGTTTGTGTTGACATTTTGTGAAACATGACACTTTATAAACTATAGTGTAATTTAATGTTATATTATTTGTAATATAATATTTGTTGGTGTATGGAAGTTAGTATTTTTTTATATTGTATTGGTTTCCTATTTTGTGTATATATTTTTTTGGGTATTTGTTTTTGGTGGATCAGGCAGTAATTAATTTCACTATTTACAAAACCGCATAACTAGAGGCAAATTTAATTGATGCTAACAAAATATTAGTGGTTAAAACAATAGTGAATAATATAATAATAGTTAATACCACTATAAAATATTGTATATATATATATATATAAATATATTTAGTGATAGTTTAAACCACCTCTAATTTTTTTACAGAAAACCACCACTATTTAGAAAAACCACCACTAAATATTATTCTATAGAAACACTAGTGCTAATAAAACCGCCCACAAAATCCATCACCATGAAAAATAGTCTCTAATTAAAACAAACCCGAAACTAAAGATAAATTTTGTCCGTTAAAAATAAAGTCAACATGAAAAAAATGAAAAATAATTAAATATTTAATGAATTACTATTTCATGGTAATTTTTTTAAAACTATCATAAAAACATTTAGACGTGGTTAAAACCACCTCTAAACCCCAAAAAACCACCTCTATCTCGTATTTTTATTATATCACCTCCTTTAATTTTTTACTGTCTATCACATATATATAACACATTGGTTATGTTATGTAACCCATATACACAATATTAATTCCTCAATTACCTTTATATAGTTATTTTATGTATTGTGAAACCATTTTCAAAGATTATTTAAAAACCTAAAAAACAAGGCTTTGATTTCAATTTCTTCTACATTTCAAGTGATATTTCATTAATCTAAACAATGGGTTCACTCTGGAACTACTGAAGGGTTTCAAATGAGTCTAATATTTATTATCATATGAAACAACAGTGATTTAAACAATTATCTGAGTAACCACCATGTAAGATAAATGAAATCGTGTATAAAAATAAAGAAATACTATAAAATGGAATACCATTCAATTAAGAGAATCTACATCATCTCAATCAACATCACATGGTCTTGAGAGAGATTAATAATAGTTTATAAAAGGCATCCTCTGTCCAAAGGTATCTGTGGTTCTAGAATAATCACACATCATATGTATAGTATTCTCTATCATCCTTGATATACTATCATCTCATGTATAAAGAAGGTATAAAAAGAGAGTTTGAGGGAAAAAATGTTTTAAACAATAACAAACTCACTACCATCGCATAGTGGTGGTTTATAAATAAACCAAAGGATGCTCCTTGGTGATACACACTTTAACTCATGTATTTATAACGCATGAGATTATGCCCTGACTAATTCATGATTCATACACATGAATGCATTTAACAGCCCTGAATTTCAACTTATGTGACATTTTATTAAATTTTAGCATTATGGATGTTCAACCCAAATGATAACATTTTTTATTTGGGTTCAAAACATATACTAGGTATTTGTTTCATCTCATTAATTATATAAACCCATATTATATGGAATTTTATATAATATAAAAAATAAGGCTTTCGGGAACTTTCATTTGAAAACCAACTAATGATATACATAGGTCAGAGTGAGAATTCTACAACTTGAACCAAGATCCGTTCCATGAGTTAATCCCCTAGAATCAAGGGAATGTTAGTCACCAATCAATAAATAAAAAAATAGTTAAATCTCATTATCATTCCACATTTATTTATTTTATATCTATTTAATTAATGGATAATTATTTGATAATGAGATTTATATTTATTCATGATAACATAAATTAAATGAATTAACATATATGAAATATTGAGTAAAATAAATGGATCATGCATAAATAATTTTACAAATACATGGTTAATTAATTATATAAAATACACACAATGTTAACAAGTATGTAAAAGGAAAAAATATAGATTTTTTTTTACATTTGATAAAAATACCTCAAATGAAAACATAAGCTAAAGTACATATCTACCCACTGTTAGAGTGATTTCAATTATATAGGAGTTTTTAGCAAATATTTGTGCTGAATAAAACTATTTGAGTTCAAGGGATGATTGCCTCTATAAGACTAGGTGCATCTAGGAAGAAAGTGTTGAGTAAATCTTTGTTTTTTATTTCATGATAAAGGAGACCTCCAAATGGATCAAGGGACTACAAGTTAATTGACTTGACAAGATTTCCTACATAAATACCATTGAGTAATTTTTACTAGGACCTGTTTTGGGTTATATAATGGGAAATTTGAATCCTCACCACCATAATATTAATATGATGGGATATTATGAATCTAATGGTGAGGGATATTCGGATCTAAAAAAATAGTAGAAGATTAATCAAAAAATTATTATGTAACATTATGGTAATCAAGATAGTGTGATAAAAACATTAATTAATTATTTTAGGAAATGGAAAGAAACCCCAAAATAACACAATCACAATTTCATGAAAAAGAATATTTCATTAATAACATATATTTCAATGAATAAAATAATCATTTAAAAACCATGGTACTATATTAAAATTCATACTATGTACTTTTATCCCCTATTATTGATCCACCACCTCAATAGCAAGTATATGTGAGAAGTATGCCTATAGGAGGTAGATAGGGGATGATTCCAATTTCTATTGCATCATCCTATCAACTATATTTGGATAGTTAAAGATACAAAATAAATATATGGATGCATGTACCATGATATGTCATCTCCTATCTCTTGGGAATGAGAAAGAGGGGATTATGATAAATGATATTATCATAAAACTATACCATTTGAAATTAGAAGAGGGTTACCTAACTAGTGATATTTTATATAGAATATTGAATTACATAGATTAGTTAGAAATTTTTGAATACTATATGGGTAATAAATTATCTATAAATCTTTTCTTATCATCTTTATCACCCAAATACTCTATATTCATCAATTACTATAGGATTAATAGTTTGAAAAGACACTAATAAATCGGTTGAATAAGATTTATTAGAAAGATAAGGATTATAGGGAACATGGTTAATCATTCCTAATGATAAAAATGTGAAATGAAATGTCAAAAATCCCATGATCAGTTTAATGCCAATCGAGCCTTTACAACGTCCTTTAAAATAAAAAATATTCATAGGTAGTGTAGTGAGGGGGAGAATATTAGATTCTAATGTTGTTAGAATGGTCATTGGAAGAGGAACAACAATAAATTTAAGAAGAATAAAAGAGTTGAATATAGATTAGGTATATTCCTAATTACATGTAATATTTCTATTTTAATTATATTAAAACGAGGTTCAAAAACATTATAAGAATTATGATGAATTCTCCCACTGGATAAGAAATGGTGATTCCAATATCTGTAATGAGAAGCGCACAATATCATATTTCCCATTGGACAAATTATATTGAAACTATTATTTGGTATCTATTATTTCCAAAAAATTTATATCAGTGTTCCATTTGATACAATGATACATTTTTTAAAGTATGGAATTAGTGTATTTATTGGTGTCTCATGCTCAACATATAGTTTGATAATACATGAATCATCAAAAATGAATTATTAATATAAAATATAAGACTTATACCATGTTTTGGAATGTTATTTTTTATTAAAATAAAACTAATGGTAATCCAAAATCCATAATTTGACATACTTATTATGTTTTAGGAAAAGAAACCCTCATATAAAAATGCATTACACAACTTGTATAAAGTTAGTTCATTATGAACTTGTAAACTAATCTAAGGATAAGAAATAGGTAAGTTCATATACATCATGATATTCCTTTAAGAAATATCCTGAATGATTAGCGAAGAATGAATATATTAATTATTATTCATTATTTGTAATAATTACAAATTAATAGGAAATTGATATTAATAATGTCTCAATTATAACTAATTATTTATAAATTACTATTAAGTATTAATATAAATTCATTATAAATTATTATTTTTCATTATATATATAAATACACAAAAAATTAAATATGTAAAAAAAAATATTTATTTTTATTTAAAACAGAGAGGTGATTTCAGTCATTCATTATAAACTATTAAAGGAATGTGTGAAATACCCAATCCCATTTCTTTAAAGGTAAATTAGTTATGGTATTTGATGTATTAGCGACCCATATTCATTTTTTTAACCTAGACCAATTTTAATAATTTATTTCAAAAAAAACTTATTTAAAAACTCTAGAAAAATGTTTTTCATTTTATTATATTGAAAAAAATTTTATAGTTGTTTTTCTATGAACTGATACATTATTTGAATAAACCTAGTCATGTATTATGATTCCATGTTATATATGTATTCATGCATGTATGTGGTTGAATGTGAAGTCATTGTGTTGAATATTAACATACACATACTAACAATTATTCTTTATTATAATGTGACATAATTTATTGTATCATCATTTTTAGGGTTTGGCCAAAGTATATTTAATTTAAATACATTAATACATGACCTATAACTATTATCTATTAGAAAAATATAATATGATGGATCATATTACCGTTTTTGAAATTTTTAGATAAGAACTAGACCATGAAATTTAATTTCATGTTTCCTAAAAAGAGTTTCAAATAAATCTAACTCAATCCAAACTTATTTTTTCTTTATTTTAAGATATTTTAATTTTAAAATTTATTTTAAGTAGAAAAAATTTATTTAGAAAAACATAGGACGTGACATCTTGGACAAAAAACCCATACCACCATACTAGTTTTGTGTCTCATAGGCTTCGAATTAGTCCAATTGGATCATGAAAAACTTTAAATTCCTCATGTGCATATTCTAATTTATCATTCAAAAGAAGGTATATATTGTTCTAAATTTTCATAATATAAAATGGAAACAGTTTTTGAAAATAATAAATCAAAAAAAATATCTCAAAATAGTTTTTTTTTTAAAATAAAATAAAAAACTATTTTTAAAAAGTTAAAAAAGATGTATTATTGTATCAACCCTCCTAAAATAAGGGAAAATGAGGAACAAAGACCCAAACTGCAAGTTTATTAAAATTATAATATTTAATTAAGTAGGGGGTTATAATTTCACCATAGGTGAAATATTTTTTCTTGGTTATAATAAAAACATTTACATTAATGTTTTCAATATTATTTAAATCCTCATATATGTGATATATCAAAGGTCATATTGTATTATATGATATGAGTATGTTGTGTGAAATAAAATTAATGGAAACATAGGAATATTTTATTTCATATTCATGTGCATTGGAACATTAAATATTATATTTTTATAAATACTCTGTGTATGTTGTCATTATGTCCAATGTTTCATGTGATGAAATAACTAGGAATCGATACAACTATTGGTAATGAAGCATTCATAAAAAATAGATTTACATAAAAATTAAATAATGTTCAAGTAAAATTCATACAAGGATTGGGAATATCTTGATTCCTTTATATATAGGACATTTCTATTGAGATGGACATATGAGTATGCCTAACACCCTACTGAATCTCTCCCTACCTAAATCTCTCTTTCTTCTTCATCACTTTACCTTTGTGAGTCTCTTCCATTCTATAAAAGATAGGAAGATCCTTTTCAAGCATCAAGTAATTGGGATAACCCTTGGATACACAATGGATGAGGGATGTCTTTTGGTTACATATTTAGTGATATTTATCAAGCGTGATTGAAGTCAATGGTAGTAGAAGCTCCACGATGTAAGGTACACACAATAATTTCTTCATTTTATAATATATATTATTTTGATTTCATGAGATTAGTTCCATATTATGTGTTTATCATTCATTTTAGCTACATTGTATAAGATTTATACATTCCTAATAAACCCAATAATGGTTTTAGAGATCCACTATGAGATTTTATTCTTGAAATCATGTTGAAAATGAGGAAGAAAAATATTTTATTACATATCATTAAAATTATACTTGATACCATATCCAATAAAACTTTAGATTTCTATCATTTTAAAATTTTCAAAGTGTTTTACTTGGGGAATCATAATATACAAATACAAGGGAATGAATTTTTCATTTGATGGGGAAAATATAGCATCATATCTATCTTATGGTTTAATGGATATCATAATAACCTACTCCCATGTGTTCATGGATTTAATGTTATAAAGTATCTATATCATAGGACGTGACTAATACTCTTCCTTATGGATTAATAATTTTTGTATCCACTATTTTTTAATTAATATCATAGGATATATGTCATGTGATGTCATTTACACAACTTATGATTGGATACATAAGGTTTTTTGTTTTTTTACTAATAAAAATTTCATGATTTCCTACATAACATAGGTCCCCCCATAAAAGATTTATCTTACACGTATCCCCTATATAATTTTTGTGATACCCAATACATAAAATAACATGTAGATTATTCACATGCAGGCCTTTGATGCATAGAATTACTCTACCACCAAACAGCTGATTAATTATATGCATGACACTATGCACTAGTTTAATGTCACACATGACAACATAAATTAGTTTGATATTGACACCTTACATGAGTTTAATCCTATATAATCTCAAATAAAGCCTCATAGTGTAAGTTTAATACTATGAAAATTCTAGTTTCACCTTCTATAGGTGCATATCATAGGCTATCAATTTATGGGTAAGGAATGAGGTTATTTTTGGTAGATTAATCACATATAGATCTATACAATTCAATTTATTTTTATTGAGGATTGTCTTGTCAAATTATAACTTTGATTTTATTTAATCATTGATCACTATGAACTATTATGGGTTGTGATGATTTGTTAACACTATAAAGAGTATATTCTTATAATTGATAGAAATATTTTTTTATAATATAAAAATAATAGACCAATGAGTAATTATGTCAAGACTTATTATTTAGATAGAACCATAAAATTACATCACATAGAATATAGTATATTCATTCATATACTTAGGGGTGTATTCTTGTTATGAATCCACATTATCTAAGGGTATAGTGATACCTAGCATGAGAACCTTTACATGTTGAATTTTTTTTAAACAAGCCTTGAGGCTTAGATAATCATGGTGTGGTTAGGTTTTTAGTTAATCATTTCATCTGTTAGAGCTCTACCAAGATGGAATTTATACCCTTATATAAAAATTAAAAACCATTGAGACCTTGATTGAATTGGAAAATAGAAATGAATATCAATTTTCAGTTGAGTGATGTGTAATGTTCTCAACTACATTAATGAATGAAATGTAATGTATTGATTCATTGTGGTTAGTATATTTCAAAGAATCATGAGTGTATGATTTAGCCTATAATTTATTGTCATGTTCCATTTATAGTGGTCAATCGATGTCACATAACAAATAATTATACATATATACAATGTATATGAGACATGTTTTGGTTGGCATGATCATATAGTGATATGAGTATTTTTGATCAACATCACACCATATCCATTTTTAGATCAATTAACTCAAATGTTTTCTAGATTATACTCATTCTGTATATTTATAAAACATGGATTTCAAATTTTTTTAATGCTATAAATTCATATCGGTCCAAATAGTTAATACATAATACCAAGATTAATTTTTTGAAAAAAATTCATTCCAAAATAAATTTGGTTTAATAAATTGTAATCCTTATCTTTTATTACTAATTACGGCACATTATATAAGATATGAGTTCATAGACAAGACCACATATTAATAATTGTTTCCAATTAATTTTAATCATTTAAAAGTTTCATTTATGAAATGATTAATCATTCTAATCATTGAAAAAATTATGATGTACCAATAGGCCACACATTATCATAAATTATTTTGGTAGCCAATCGCTGGATGCCAACCCGCTACAATCTTTATTGAATGAATTAAGTTTAAAATAAATCATTAAATAAGATTCTGGAGGTTCCTTATAGGACATGTTTTTTTTGAAGATCAATGGAATGAATTTGGGTAATTTCTTTGAGAGGGAATATGAAGGCATATTTCTTGGTTACACATATGATGGAAGAAGTTACTAATAAAGTAATTATAATTTGAGGATGATTGTTGGAGGATTTGATATAATTGTGAAGGAAAATTTTATTTCCATAGAAATATCATTATCAATTGTTGACAATATTGATGATGAAATTGAATATATAATTGAACAACATGAGGGAATTCAATATATACAAGAATATGTTCATACTTATCAAGATGGGTTTAAAAATTCAAGAAATTATAAAGGCTTATGGAATGTATTTTATAAGTTACAATGTCATAAAAAACATATTGATTGTAAAAAAATTCTTGGTGACAACAAAAAGGTGGTAAAAAACATGATAATGTTGAGAATTTCTAATCACACTAGCAAGTTTTTATAGGATGAACCAATGATTATGGAACAGACCTTACGATATTAGCATTGTGTGATATATTCTTGCTCATAATATTTGTTTCAATTAATTATTTTTTCTTATTTTTATTTTATTTATATAATAATTCATTATTTTATATACTGAAATTTCCATTTTTTTGTATCTATACAATTATTTGTTATTTTTTCCATTAAGAGGGTATTTTACTGGGGGTCGTTCACCATTTATCATCCTGATCCTATGGTTCCCTATGTGTGCATTTGTGTTTCTATGGTGTGCTTCTTCCATTTCATTGTTAAAGATTGATCCATCCTTATATATTGTGTCTTAATCTATGCTTCCATGTGTCCCTATGATATATTGTGTATTCGACTATTATAACAACCTCTTCTATCAAGGAAGTCCACATGTAATTCATTCCTATTAATACTCCTATCACCCATCACTTTTCCTTCCTTCTACCATTGTTCTCTTCACTTTTATTTTTGAGAGATTATTCATTTTAATTTTTTCTTATGATTGTGGGATAAAACCCTTGGTTCATCAAAAATATAATTAAATATATCAAAATTGTATTTGTGATTTGAGTCCTAACCCTGATCCATGATATCTATCACAATATTGCTATATATTTAGTGTATATCTGTGGTAGAGATTGAAGGAGTAAACTGGAGAGTTGGACATGGCTGATCCCTTACACACAGCTTCTCTAGTGGTTATAAAATCACCTTCATAAGTTGTAATTGGATCATTGTAAATGAGATGTAGATCTGTTTAATGCCCTAAACCCAGTTACCCAGAGTCAGTTCATTATTACATAACATTGGCGTGATCACAAAATCTCAAGTCTCAAAAGATCGATTAGTTTAGTATCCTTGGAAACACTAGATATATTCATAAGTATTACATTACATAATAAATTGAAAAACTAAAACAACATCTTGTATTCATAGACCACACTCATATCCCCTCATACTATCCCTGCATGTCATTCATAAAATACTTCTTCACATCATGGGAAAAATAAAACATAGAAAGGGGTGAGCTCAGATGCTCAGTGAGGATAACAATATAGAGGAAACTTTCATAAATAAGCATAAACATTTAATGTAGAGACCCGAAGCTTGACGTACATTGACATTACATAACATTTGCGGAATACTTAGTACATAACAAAAACACACACACAAGGATCGTAATAGTTTAGTGTCTTTGGAAACTCAGAATAAAATCTTCTAATCGTGGTGAAAGATCTTCAACATCTCCCATAAAGATCTTATTTTTTTATACCTAAACCCTTTCTTTATATCCTGGGGAAAAGAAAACATAAAAGGGTGAGCTCAAATGCTCAGTAAGGGTAAACAAAAGAAATATCAATCACATCATATACATAAGAACATAGCTTTTGGAAATCATAACCTGCAAAAGAGCTCATAATATCATAACATGGGATAAATCATAGAAGTGAAATGTAATCCCAATAATAATAACATAAAACATGAAACTTTGTGGCATACACACATAATCATATAGAATCATTTCTTGTTAGTCATGACTCATTGCCAAGACTATCTTAGTGGACAAAGTCCCTTTCTGAATCGAGTCACCCTCGTTTCAGTCCTGTTTCACTGAACCGGTATAACCTACCATTCCAGCCATGTCTATCTCATGAGATATAAAAGCTGTACCCAATGCATTATAGGGAGATATAGGTCCCACCCATCTCATAATGATACCATTCTTATGTGTGCCACAAAATCATAAACCATACATCATTGCATAACCCATGTAATAAAAATGGGAATCTTAAACATCATAACATCATAAAACAATTCATATAAGATAAAGGAATTAATAAAAATAATTCCATCACAACACAATCAAATCAATGTAATAATAGGGATAAAAACAGAACCCTTTATTATCTTAGATGGAAAATAATTTTGATAAAACACTTGAACTCCATTCTTGAGGAAAATATCCTTTCTTCTTCAAAAACATTTTTCCTTTCTTAACATGTCATACAACTTTAAAATAAAAGAAGTTGATTAAAAATAGAATTGAAAACTTGAAAAGGATGCTTCTTAGAAATAATGTTTTAAAAATCCATTCATGTCGTATAAGTTAAAAAAAACATTCTTCTCGTACTTTTGTCGGAAAAGTCAAAAAGTACCTCGTATGAAAAAAGACAAAAGATTCCTTTCATATCTCTTACTAAAAACTCACCAAAGGGTAAAATTGGATTTAAAAAATTGTAGGTGGATGGAAATAATATTACATATTGAGGAAACATGGATGTGGATGATAAAATACACCCTAATAAATTTCAATGTATAAACAATCTCGGATAAAATTGAGATTGTGATATTTCCCTTACCTTAGGTCCGACTTGCTTTATAAGTGTCTGAACCTCTTTTATAATGATTTAAATCATGTTATTGACTTATTATAGAATCATATTCATTTTTATTATATCATATATGGTCCACTTATGACTTTATATTACCCGTTCTTTTGTAAATTCATGTTAAAGTAGCGTTTTGGGTAAAATCGTCTCATTTGTCGTTCATGTTTTTAACTTGTAATTATTCATATGATTACTTAGATCATGATTACTTAATTCCAGAATATAAAACATGATTTATATATATATTCAGAATATACATTTATAATAAATCAGTAAATGGAAATAAATACACCGTTCATGGAGACGGTAGTCCGTACGTACGCATGAACGCTGTTTTTGTTTCCTTATTGAATTGAATGGAATTAAGTAGATGACATACATATAAATATAAATAATTCCAGTATCATTATTAGGTCATATATTTCATTAGTACTTATTATATATACTTTATAATCATTCATTAATGGTTAATCATTGAGAATGAATCTCATCGCGTCGTGGAGACGGTAGTCCGTACGTACGCACGAGCGATGATATCGTTCCCATGGTCGTGGAATTGTGTTGAAGTGTATGTATACTATTTAATTATCAATATCAATTTATAATAATCATATATAGTTACTCATTACACCTTTATTCTCATCCAATTAAGGTGGTGGCGGAAAATAAATTACACCACGGCGTGGAGACGGTATTCCGTACGTACGCACGCGCGGTGATTTCCTTTTTCCGTAGGATGGATAGAAGGTTAATTAGAGTTGTTTCATATTTATAATAACATATCAGTATATAATAAATATGGATGTTATTACTTTATCATGAAACAACTAAAGAAAAAGAAGTTGAAGAAGAAAGAAATTGAAAAAGATCGGTAATGGATATTACCTCTTTTTGACGCGCCTTTTCTTAGCCTCCACTTAAAGAACTAAGGATGGTCTTTGAAGAAGACCAGGACCTCTAGGATGATACTAGGGAAGTGGAGAAGGGATTTTGGCAGGGGTTGGCCGAGCTTGAAGGCTCAAAGTTGAGTGAGGAAGAGAGGGAGGAGGTGCCCTTTTATAAGGGAGGAGAGGGGCACCTTAGGAATATCTCAAAATATTAATTTATATTAAAGTCAAAATCGGTTTATAATGGTTCCAAAGGGTCTTATTTCGAAGCTTAAGTGGGGATGGGTCGAAATCATATCAACCAATAGGATTTAAACAAGTTTAGGGTATTATTTTAACCTTATCAATTAGATTTAACTCTAAGTTAAATAATTTAACATTTACCGTGTCTTTTTGTTTTCTTTCACTATATGGTTAATACACTTACTTTAACATGCCAAACGAACCCCAAATTGTTTATTATTAATATATATATCCTTATCTAAGTCAATTGGTCGAACCTTAGATTTTAAGGAATAAAATAACAATTAATAATATAATATTTGATTAAAAAACTATTTTGTGTCAATTTTGACACTATTTGATATATGATTTTTGTGAAAGTCATAACAGAATTATATGTTCGAACCAATTTTATGAAATCAACACTAATATATCATAGTAACCTAAAAAATTAGTGGGATTCATAAAAAGTCTCAAATTACATTTATTTTGGTGTTTATAACATCAATTATGTCAATATTTCATTAATAAGATAATCACTGCATCATCATTGTGTCATAAATAAATTAAATTATTTAATGTCTAAAAATTATAAATAAAATACCATTATGTAGGAAATCATTTTAGATTTCTAATGAATATTTATAGTCGAATTTATCTTATATATAACCCCATATTAAAAATTATTTACTTATTAAACTTTGATTTTAACTATTTTAACCCTTCTTTAAAAAAATTAATAATAAATGTCCTAATCTATTCCAAGTGGGCCTAAATGATAATATTTTACACTTAAGGTTGTTTTTTGTTGAGATACACTTGTAAAATAGAATTAGGACATGTGTTAGGGTAATATTAATATCATTCTTACCCTTAATTACCCTATTTACTTTTAACCGTGGTAAATAAAAGTAAAAAGTTACTATTCACCAAAAATTATTTTCATCTCATTGAACTACATTTTACTTACTGACATCAACCGTGTCTCTCGGATTTTTGAAATTCCATTCACAGAAGCGGTAAAATTAAGTTTTATAAAAAATTCAGTTTTTTAACTACCACTTAGTAGTTTCACTATTCATCAAAAATTGACGTTTTTCAGAACAATGCCAAAATTTCATCCTAAGCTATATTTCATATTCCGAATTCAAAAATGAAGTCTATTTTACCAAATTCATGACATAGAAGTTGCATTAATTAATTTTATAATTAAATACCGCTGTTAAAACAAATAGCGTGTTTTTAAGAAACAATATCTATCAAAAGATTGACACTTGTTTATGTCTGGTTTAAATGTGAAATTACATCCAATGACCAACATTGTATTAAATTGTAAAAATATATTCTAAATATACTTTAAAACCACTCAAATTAATAATTTATCACTATTAATTATTTTGATTAAAAAATTAGTTTTTAATTATAATTTAGTAATTTTCACTATTCATCAGAATATGAAAGTTATCCGAAAAGTACCAAAATTTCACCTTAGGCTAAATTCGATACTCCGAATCCAAAAATGAAGTCCATTTTGAGAGCTAAAATTTCAAAAAATTTAAAAGGTGGTTATTACTATTCATAATGGCTAGTTATAATAATATTTTAATAGCATATCGTTGTTTAGTGAAACTCGGTATTGCGTACTACACACGCTATTGAGGAAGGTCGCGATTGCGGGTAATGCAAGGAAAGTCAAGGATGTGTGTTGTGAAAGCTCCTTTTGGTGTAGCGTACAACACAAGACATTAATAAAATTAAAAAGAATATTTTTCATAAAATCTCGGGCTGTTACATTTAAGGAAATGTATAACTAAAAAAAGCCTTTTAAACTTGAACTTAAGTATAATATGGAAAAGATAAAATGAAATAATTCCATTTACTTATTCACATGGATAT
The DNA here is from genome assembly GCA_963277665.1 of Viscum album. Classification (NCBI taxonomy): domain Eukaryota; kingdom Viridiplantae; phylum Streptophyta; class Magnoliopsida; order Santalales; family Viscaceae; genus Viscum; species Viscum album. The sequence continues at coordinate 1,992,031,279 of OY728141.1, forward strand.
TCTACTAATTGAATAATCAAATGAAATATCAATAACCACTTTCATAATGATGGAATGCATAATGCGAGACTATCATAACCACATAGTCAAGGCCTTGTGCCAAGACTACAAATAATATTTTGTGAAGGTCTTGTACCAAGACACTAGTTTGTCTCATGAGACATACCGATGAATCTAGGAGCTATAGCGGACTCCAACCATCAATTACTATGTCCAATGCATTCCTCATATGAACATGTTTAAACATAACATAAATATTCGTATTAAAACTAGCATATGGAATGTCAATACTTTGTCCATTAACCATGAATGGTATAAAAATAACACATCCATATTCAAACATATCACAAAACCTTCAATACAATATTTAAGTTTTGTATCATAATAAATCAACTTCAAATAAGCTTAAAATCCATCAAAGGATGTTGACATAGATGAAATCAAAACTATTTGAGAGAAATATCTCTTTTTTTGAAATCTTTTAAAAGTCACATAATTATAAAAGAAAACATTTACTTTGAAAATATTCTTATAATCTTTTAAGGTAATTTTCAATGATTTTATAATAGTGGAAAATAGCCGCACCCACTGTATAAGTTAAAAAGAGACATTCTTACCTTAATTCTGTCGAAAAGGTTAAAAAAGATCTTGTTTTGAAAATGACGGAAAGATTCCTTTATAAAAATATTATAAAAAGTCAAACAAGGGTATAAATGACTTTAACTCATAGTCTATAAAATAGTAATAATGTTTTGAAATTCATTTTTAGGAAACATGGATGTGGATGATAAAGAGGTCCCAGTAGATACTTATGTAAAAACAACCTCGGATAATAAAGAGATTGTGAAATTAACCCTTACCTTGTACTTTTCCTTGGTTGAGGGTAGGTTAGCCTCCTAAATAATGGTGAAATAATTGTTATTAAATTATAAAAGAATCATATAGATTAATATGATATCATATATGATCTTTTAACATTTCTTTGTTAATAATATCTTAGTATTATCGTTGTTTCGGGTGTTAACTGATTCATTTTCCTTTATATGATTTGTTACGTAAGCCATGTTTGTTATGGATAGGTTGTATCTTATTCATATCCAGAATTATATCAAGTCTTTAAAAATTATTTTTAACCATCAAATGAAAATTATTCTTGAATGGATACTATGGGGAATGAATCTCATCGCATTTGTGGAGACAGTAGTCCGTACGTATGCACAAGCGAAAATATCATTATTTTGATATTAAAATAATATATAATTGGATGTTATATCATATATAAAGAATAATTATCATGTTATAGTTATTATTTAAATCAATTACACATCACTATTAAACCCATCCAAATAATAATGTATTGAATAACAATTACAACATGACATGGAGACGGTAAGCCGTACGTACACACGTATGGTGACATGTCATTTAAAGGAAGGATAGAATACTGAATATGGTTGTACCATATTTATAATAACATCAAAATATATAGAAGATACTAGAGTTATTATTTTATAATGTAAATAACAAATAAAGAAGAAGTGGAAGAAGAAAGGAACTTGAAAGAGGGTGGTGAAATCATTACCTCCTCTTGAGGTTCTTCCTTTTGATTTGATCAAAAGAGATAATTAGGCTGGCTTTATGATCAAACTAATGCCTCAACGTTGAAGTAAGGGAAGTTGAGAGAATATTTGATCAGGGGATGGCTGATCCAAAAGGCTTTGAAGGTGTGAGTTAGAGAGAAGGGTGAGTACCCTTTTATTAGAGGGGTGAGGGGCACCTTAGGAAAAACTTAAGATATTATTTTATAAAAAATTCATATTTGGTTTATAATGGCTCAAAAGTGACTTATTTCTAGGATAAGGTGAAGATGAGTCTAAATCCTTTCAACCAATATATTTTAGACAGGTTTGGATCACTATATTAACCTTATCATTTATATTTAACTCTTAGTTAAATAGTTTAACATTTACCATGTCTCTTTTATTTTTATACTATATGGTTAATAAAATTACTATAACAAGCGAAGATAACCCCAAGTGGTTCATTATTAATATATATAACCTTATTTAAGTCATTTTTCTGAAAAATAGATTTTTAGGAATAGAATATCAATTAATAATATATTATTTTTTTTAAATACTCCTTTATGTCAATTTTGACACTATTTAATAATTGATTTTTGATAAAGTTCTAACAACTTTATTAATTCAAAATAAATTCATTTAATCAATCCTAACATGTCATATTAAGCTATAAAATTAGTGTAATTCATAAAAAGTCTCAAATTACATTTATTTGAATTTTTATAATATCAATTATTTTAATATTCACTTCCACAAAACTGGGTAAGGCCAGCGCCACCCCTTTATTAGTGCTAACGAAAAATCGCTGATAAGGGGGGGGGGCTTTATCAGCGCTAAAAAAAGCACAGATAAAAGTACCCCTTTATCAGTGCTTTTTTTAGCATTGATAAAGGGACCCCCTTTATCAGCGCTTGTTTAGTAGCGCTGATAAAGGGGGGGGGGGCTTTGTCAGTGTTTTTTAAAAGCGCTGATAAAGGGTCGAATCCAAAAAAAATTAAAAAAAATATTTTAATATATAAATATAGTTATATAGTTATATTGATATAAATATAATATATAATTTTTAAATATATATTAGATAAGTATAAATGTACATTTACACTTAATAAACTTAATATATAAGATATTTAGTGAAAAAGGATTCTTAAAAAATTTAAAAAATATTTTTAATTAATAATTTGATAATTATTATGGATTAATAGTCATTTAATAACAATTTGAAGAATAAACAAGTAAAAAAAATTAAAAAAAGATCCAAAATATGTTGAAAACGCAACTCAAACTTTAAACGACCATAACTTTTGATCCGGGTGTCCGTTTGAGCTCTACCAAATATCAAATCAAAGCCTGTGACGGGCTATACATTGCTGTGACCCGGGGGGACCCCGCTCAAGCATTTTTTGAGGCCAAAAGAGGCCAAAATGGCCTCCAAAACTGAGTTTTTAGTCGGGGTACCCAGATTGTTTTAACATTTTGTGGATTTTCAGCCACATTTAAGGGGGTATTATTGGATTTTTTGGTGAGGACTGAATTTATTCCATCGTATTACATTCATATTGATATTATGTTATTGAGATTTTATCATTTTTTATAATTCACTGTTATTTATAATCAAATATATAACTATATGTACATATTTTTTATATATTCACACCTAAAAATTTAATTTTTTAAATAAATAATTAAACATATTTACATATAAAATATACCAGCTTTATCTAAATAATAACTAATATCCACTTTATTTAAAATACCAATATATTAATATTTATATAACTACTATATATTAATATAACTACATATATATTAATATAACTATATATATATTAATATAAATATAAATATATAAATATATATTAATATAATGATATATATATATATATTAATATAACTATATATATTAATATAAATATATATTACTGTACGAATAAATATAATGAAATACATATATAAATAAATAGATATATCATGAATAAAAGAACAAATCAATATAGGGTAGTGGCAAAGGATTCAGGTGCGCATGGGGGAGGTCTCGATATCAAATCCGGGTGGAGGAAAGGGCGCGCGCGCAAGGGTAATTTAAAGGGCTAGTGCTGATAAAGGGTGTAGGCGGTGCGGGCGGGCACAGGATTTGCGGGAAAGTGCTGATAATGTGGGGCTCAAGCGCTGTAAAAAGCCCACCCCACAAGATTGGTAGTATTTTTTTTTATTTTGATCAGCGCTAAAAAGAAAGCGTTGATAAAAGACCCCTTTTATCAGCGCTTTTTTTAGCACTGATAAAAGGGGTCTTTATCAACACTTTTTGGAGCGCTGATAAAGGGGACCCCCCTTTTATCTTCGACGGAATTATCAGCACTTTTTCTAGCGCTTTTAATGGCTATTTTTAGCGCTGATAAAAGCCATATTTGTAGTAGTGATTTCAGTAATTAGGTAATTACTGCACCCCTATTGTGTCATAAATAAATTAAATTATTTAATGTATAAAAATTAAAAGTAAAATACCATTATGTATTAAATCATTTTATATTTATAATGAATATTTATAATCGAATTTATCTTATGTATAACCCTATATTAAAAATGTTTTAGTTATTAAACTTTGATTTTAACTCTTTTAACCCTTCTTTGAATTAAATAATAATAAATTTACTAATCTAATCCAAGTGGACCAAATAGGTCAATATTTTATTCCTAAGGTTGTTTTTGGTCGAATAATACTTATCCAATAGAATTAGGACATGTGTTAGGGTAATAATAATATCTTTTTTACACTTAATTACCCTATTCACATTTAACCGTGGTAAATAAAAGTAAAAAAGTTACTATTCAAAAAAAATTATTTTTATCTTATTGAACCACATTTTACTCCTTGATATTAACCGTGTCTCTAATATTTTAGAAATTCCACTCAAATAAGCGGTAAAATTATGTTTTATGTGAATTTACAAATTCTCCTAGGAGATGGGTAAAAGACGATGAAAAGTTCAATAAACTTTTTTATATATCTAAAATTATTATAAACTGACTCTAATGAATTAAATTAAACTTATATAGGTATTATGTATCTATTTTAACCTAAAATAAATTTAAAATAAATAAATAATTATTTAAATAAAAGTTCAGTTTTAAACTATAACTCGGTGTTTTTCACTATTCATCAAAAATTGAATGTTTTCAGAAAAATACCAAAAATTCACCCTATGATAATTTAGATATTCCGAATCCAAAAATGAAGCCCATTTTGAAAGTTAAAATTTATAAAATTTTAAAAAGTTGGTATTACTATTCATAACAGCTATTTTGATTGGTTGTGGTGTGTGTTAGAACTTGAAGTTGCGTACAACACACGCTACTATATTATTCAAAGAGAAGCATACCATGGAAGCTTGGGGTGTAACATTATCCCCTCCTTCAAATAATTTAATTCTTGAAATTTCTAGAGTACTACCACATGAAAATACTCAGGTGGTTCTTCATCATAAGTTCCTCGGGTTCCAATGTTGTCTCTTCCATCATATGGTTTTTCCATAGAACTTTTACCAGACGAGTCGTCCGGTTTCTCAGCACTTGTTCTCTCGTATCAAGAATCCTGATGGGCTCTTCGCAATAAGATAGATCTGGTTCCAGTTCTACTTATTCATAAGTGAGTACATGCATTGGATCAGACATGTATTTTCTCAACAGTGATACGTGGAACACATCGTAAACTTTGGAGAGACTTGGTGGCAATCCCAAACGATAAGCTACAACCCCAATTCGTTCTAGAATTTTGAAATGTCCGATGTACCTGGGACTCAATTTACCTTTCTTACCAAAATGTATGACACCCTTCCATGGAGATACCTTCAAGAAAACATGATCTCATACATGAAATTCCAAATCCTTCCTTCAGTTATCAGCATAGCTTTTCTGCCTACTTTGAGCTGATTTGAAGTGGTTTTGGATTAAATTCACCTTTTCTATCTTTTCCTCCACCAGTTCTAGGCCTACGAGTTTTCTTTCACCAACCTCATCCCAACAGGTTGGTGTGCGACATCTCTTTCCATATAATGCTTCATATGGTGCCATCTGAATACTCGAATGGAAGCTATTATTATAGGAAAATTCTACTAGAGGTAAATATTGATCCCACATACCCTGAAAGTCAACTGAGCAAGATCTCAACATGTCTTCTAAGGTTTGAATAGTCCATTATAATTGTCCATCTATTTGAGGGTGGTAGGCAGTGCTCAAACGAAGTTCAGTATCCAAGGCCTTCTAAAGACTCTTCTATAATCTTGAAGTAAAACGGGGATCACGATTAGAAACAATTGATAGGGGTACTCCATGAAGTCTCCCAACTTCATTAATATATAGACTTTCTAGACGTTCAAGTGGTAGATATCCTCTTATAGCAAGAAAATGTGTTCACTTGGTAAGACGATCAATAATATCCCATATTGTATCATTAATTCTAAGAGTCTTTGGTAGCCCCATGAAAAATTCCATCGTAATATTATCCCATTTCCACTCAAGTATGGGAAGAGGTTGCATGACTCCTCCAGGTTGTTTCCTTCCAGCTTTCACTTGTTGAAAAACCATACATCTTGACAAAAAATCAGCAATCTCCTTCTTCATGTTGTCCCACCAAAAAGGTTCCTTCAAATCTCTATACATTTTGGTGCCCCAGGGTTTATAGAGAAATTGGAACTATGAGCATCATCCAAAAATTACCTTTTTAGATCAGATATGTCAGGAACACAAAGTCTCTTCCCAAATTTCAAAATTCCTTCTTCATACACAAAGTCACTCAATCTTCCATCATTCACAGCTTTAATCTTCTTTTCAAATTCTTCATCATTGGTCTGATAACTCTTAATCATTTCTAGTAAATATGGTTTGTAAACCATTTGAAAAAGTATCGATGTTTCAACTTCTATGGTTATTCGCATATCCAACTTTACTAGATCCATGAAAATTGGATCCCTTTCAACTCTCATTTTGTTCAAAAGTCCATGATCCTTTCTTCTCAAAGAATCTTCCCCCTTATTTGCCTTCCTCGGGTGGTAGTGTTTTGTGCAATCATAATCCTTGAGTAGTTCAAGCCATCGCCTTTACCTCATGTTGAGTTCATTCTGTGAGAAAATATACTTTCATGTCTTGTGATCGGTATATATCTCACATTTTTCACCATAGAGATAATGTCTTCATATCTTGAAAGCGAAAATTATAGCAGCTAACTCAAGATCATGAGTAGGATAGTTTTTCTCATGAATTTTTACATATCGTGATGCATAGGTAATAACCCTATCATTCTGCATAAGGAAACAACCAAGACCTTTTTTTGAATCATCACTATAAATAACAAACCCATCATTCCTCGATGGTAGAGTCATTATAGGAGCATTGACTAATCTTCTCTTCCGTTCTTCTAAAAATTCTTCACACTCTTTTTTACAAATAAATTTAACCCATTTAAGTGTGAGTTTCGTTAATGGGTTAGCCAATCGGGAAAAATTCTAAACGAAACTCCGATAATAACCTGCTAAAACAATTAAAATGCGTACCTCAGTTATACTCATCGGTGCAGGCCATTATTGGATTACCTTGGTCTTAGAATGATCAATGGAAATTCCATCCTTAGAGACAATATGGCCAAGAAAAGAAATCTCTTGAATCCAGAATTCACACTTGCTAAACTTCCCATATAATTCATGTCTTCTAAGAGTCTTCAGGATAATTCACAAGTGATTTTCATGATCTTCGTAGCTTTTGGAGTATACCAAGATATCATTAATAAATACTACTACAGAATCATAGAGATATTCCTTGAAAAATATGTTCATTAGATCCATGAATATAGAGGGTTCATTAGTCAATCCAAAAGGAATTACTGTAAACTCGTAATGCCCGTACCTGGTTCGAAATGCTATCTTCGGAATGTCTTCCTTCTTCACACACAACTGATAGTATCCAGATTGAAGGTCAATCTTTGAAAAGTATTGAGATCCATGCAGTTGGTCAAATAAATCATTGATGAAAGGTAGGGGATAGTTGTTCATTATTGTTATAGCATTGATTTCCCTGTATTCGAAACATAACCTCATAGATCCATCTTTCTTCTTAACAAAAAGGATAGGGGCTCCCCATAGAGAAAGAATGGGGCTAATTAATCTCTTATTACTCAATTCATATAGTTTTTTCTTTAGTTAAACTAATTCTATAGTGGCCATTCTATAAGGGGTCTTCGATATAGGCCTTGAACCAGGAATTAAATCAATGGAAAACTCAATTTCTCATTCTGGAGGATGTCCAGGTAAATCTTCCAGAAACACATCTACATATTCTTTTATAATAGGTAGATCCTCTATTTTAACATTTCTTTCCTCACCCACAGTTATTTCATTCTCCTCCTCCCTGATAATTGAATTTAGTTGAGCGACTGGGGGTGTATCTAGATAAGAATAAAGTGGTGACGATTCTTCTCTAATGATAAGGTGTTCTTTATCATCATCATCAAAAATCGTAACCTCCTTCTTCTTACAATAAATATTCGCATCATGGTATGAAATCCAATCCATACCGAGGATTATATGAAGTTCAATCATGGGTATGACGATGAGATCAGCAGATAAAGAACATTTATGTGCTCTAATGGGGACTGATTCACAAAACATTGTTGCAATGATACTTCTATTAGGAGTTTTGACTGAAAAATCCCTTGTTAAATCAAATTGTAAATATCTAATTTTATTAGCAAACTATGAAGATATGAAACAATGCGATGATCCAGAATCAAATATAGAATTTACTAAACTTGAGGAAACCATTAAATTACAGGCCACCATGTCTTTCAGATCTTCTACCTCAGCATTAGTGATAGTATAATATTAGCCTTTATCCCTTGGCTTTTTCTGAGGTAAGTTCCCTTGACACTTAGGACATTCATTTTCATAATGTCCCATCTCCCTGAAATTGTAGCATTGAACATCGGTAACATATTTCTTCCCCTTACAATAATGAGTTTGGTGTCCTTTTCACTACACTTGTAACAGACTATCATTCCCTTCAAGCAAGTACCAGGGTGTTTCTTCCCACATTTACTACAGGATGGATATTCAACTTTTCCCTTCTTCATCTTATTTCCATTCCCAGAGTGATCAAAAGATCTATTATTCTCTTTCTTTGCTTTAAAGTCATAAGACTTAGAGAATTCCTTTTCTGTCTTGATATCACATGAGACAATATCTTCGTATGATGAGAAGGATTTTTGAGACTAATGCTCAACGGAGAAATGGTTTTAACCCATCAAAGAAATGATCAATCTTACTTATTGAGTTATGTATATAATCTACAACATGCCTTGCTAACCTTGTAAAGTTAGACTCATACTTTGCAACATTCTCGTCCTCCTTTTTCCTCAGACTCAGAAATTTTCTTTCCATATCCACTCAATGGTAATGAGGAAAGTATTTTTTCTAAGAAAATATCTTTAAACTCCCTCCATTACATATTTGATACTTTTTCATCTTCCTTTTTGTTTTGTATCAATGACCACTATTGATCAGCATCTCCGATGAGGCGGTAAAATTCCATGATAACCTTTTCCCTTCCATTAATCCCCAAATCCTGAAATATTTTCTCTAAGGAACTTATCCATTGCTCCGCTACTAGTGGATTTGTACCCCCATTTAATGTTGGTGGTTTTTGCCACATGAAGCGATCAAACATTGATCTTTCATGCTGTGTATCAGGGTGCTCCATACGGGTAAGGTTATTATTCATAACCTGAGTGATCTTTCCTAGTATAGTGATAAGCTGATCATTACCAGTTGTATCACCAGCTCCACTATAATTATCTTTAGCAGGAGGGAAATCCCTACATGGAGTGCGTGCATTGAAACCGTTTTCATTTCTTCCACTAGGAACTATTTCTAAACAATGGCATACACTAGATTAGTTTATGAATCGCAATACATAAATCCAAACTTGTAAAACACTTAACATAAATTTAACAGTTTATGGATATAATCCATAATCATAAAAAATGTTCTCTTTGAGAAAGTATATACTCATAAACCCTTCATAATGGTTTGTAAAGAAAATGAGAATTATCCTAAGCATATCCCCCCAGAGTGTCATAACCAAGAGTGCAGCAAGGCCCATTGTCGTGCACCAGTTTCCGTTCGAGTCTATCTCAAAGCGGTGTTTTCGGGTTTTACCCCTAGGTACATCTATGTCGGAGCCGCCTCTACCTTCTCATATCCAGACATGGATGTATTGCTCAGAAAACTCACAAAATCTCTACAATACCAAAATTCTAGGAAGTTCTTCTACACTACTCCTCACGGTCTATCTTAGGGCTATGTACTCTAATCAGAGTTTTTCTAAATATAGATTACAAGGTTTGTACTAAACTTCCTTTGATACCAACTATAACGCCCCGAACCCAGTTACCCAGAGTCGGTGCATTATTACATAACATTGGCATGATCCCAAAAGATGAAGTCTCTAAAGATTGATTAGTTTAGTAGCCTTGGAAACACTAGATATATTCATAAGTCTTACATTACATCATAAAGTGATAAACTACAACAACATCTTGTCTTCATAGGCCACACTCATATCCCCTCATACTATCCCTGCAGGTCATTCATAAAATACTTATTCACATCCTGGAAAAAATAAAACAAATAAAGGGGTGAGCTCATATGATTAGTAAGGATTACAATATAGCAAAAAAATTTATAAATAAGCATAAAAATTTAAGGCTATGTATAAATAAAACAAAATCCTTTTAAACTTGAACTTCAACAAAATATGGCAAAGAAAAAATGAAATAATTCCATTTACTTATTCACATGGATATTCAACTAATCGAATAATTTCATGCAATATCAATAACCACTTTCATAATGAAGGAATGCATAATTCCAGACTATCATAACCACATAGTCAAGGCCTTGTTCCAAGACTACAAATAAGATTTTGTCAAGGCCATGTTCCAAGACACTAGTTTGTCTCATGAGACCTACCGATGCATTGAGGAGCTATAACAGGCTCCACCTATCACTTACTAAGTCCAATGCATTCCTCATATGAAAATGTTTAAAGATAACATAAACATTCGTATTAAAACTAGCATATGAAATGTCAATACATTCTCCATAAACCATGAATGGTATAAAAATAACACATCCATAGTAAAAAATATCACAAAAACTTCAATACAATATGGAAGTTTTGTATCATAATAAATCAACTTCAAATAATCTTAAAATCCATCAAAGGATGTTGACATATATGAAATCAAAACTATTTGAGAGAAATATATATTTTTTTGAAATCATTTAAAAGTCACATAATTATAAAAGAAAACATTTACATTGAAAATATTCTTATAATATTGTATGGGAAGCTTTGATGATTTTATAACAGTGGAAAATAGATTCACCCACCGTATAGGTTAAAAAGAGACATTATTACCTTAATTCTGTCAAAAAGGTTAAAAAGAACCTTATTTTGAAAACAACGGATAAATTACTTTACAAACATATTATAAAAATTCTAATAAGGGTATAAATGAATTTAACCCATAGTCTATAAAATATTAAGAATGTTTTGAAATACATTTTTAAGAAACATTGATGTGGATGATAAAGAGGTCCCAGTAGATACTTACGTAAAAATAACCTCGGATAATAAAGAGATTGTGAAATTAACCTTACCTTGTACTTTTCATTGGTTAAGGGTAGGTTAAACTCCTGTATAATGGTGAAATAATTATTATTAAATTATACAAGAATCATATATAATCTTTTAACATTTCTTTGTTAATAATATCTTAGTATTATCGTTGTTTCAGGTGTTAACTAATTAGTTTTCCTTTATATTCTTTGTTATGTAAGACATGTTTGTTATGGATAGGTTGTATCTTATTCATATCCAGAATTATATTAAGTCTTTAAACATTATTTTTAACCATCAAATGAAAATTATTCTTTAATGGATACGATGGGGAATGAATCTCTTCGCGTTCATGGAGACGGTAGTCCGTACGTACGCACGAGGGACAATATCATTCTTTTGATATTAAAATAATATATAATTGGATGGTATATCATATATACAGAATCATTATCATGTTATATTTATTATTTACATCAATTAAGCATCATTATCATACCCATCCAAATAATAATGTATTGAATAACAATTAAACCATGACGTGGAGACGGTAAGCCGTACGTACGCACGTATGGTGACATGTCATTCAAAGGACGGATAGAATACTGAATATGGTTGTACCATATTTATAATAACATAAAAATATATATAATATACTGGAGTTATTATTTTATAATGGAAATAACAAATAAAGAATAATTGGAAGAAGAAAGGAACATGAAAGACGGTGGTGAAATCATTACCTCTTCTTCGGGTTCTTTCTTTTGATTTGATCAAAAGGGCTCCTTAGTTTGGCTTTCTGATCAAACTAAGGCATCTAGGTTGAAGTGAGGGAAGTTGAAAGAATATTTTGGAAGGGGTTTTCTAAGCCAAAAGACTTTGATGGTGTGAATTAGAGAGAAGGGAGAGTTCCCTTTTATAAGAGGGGTGAGTGGCACCTTAGAAAAAACTAAAAATATTATTTTATAATAAATTCATATTCAGTTTATAATGGCTCCAAAGTGACTTATTTAGAGGATAATATGGGTATGGCTATAAATATTTTCAACCAATATATTTTAGATAGGTTTTTGTCACTATATTAACCTTATCATTTATATTTAACTCTTAGTTAAATAGTTTAACATTTACCATGTCTCTTTGTATTTTTATATTATATGGTTAATATAATTACTATAACAAGCTAAGAGAACCCCAAGTGGTTCATTATTAATATATATAACCTTATCTAAGTCATTTTTCCGAACATTAGATTTTTTGGAATAGAATATCAATTAATAATATATTATTTGTTTTAAATACTCCTTTATGTCAAAATTGACACTATTTAATAATTAATTTTTTTAAAGTTATAACAACTTTATTAATTCGAAATAAATTCATTTAATCAATAATAACATGTCATATTATCCTAGAAAATTATTATAATTTATAATGAGTCTCAAATTACATTTATTTGGATATTTATAATATTAATTATTTTAATATTTCAGTAATTAGGTAATTACTGCATCACCATTGTGTCATAAATAAATTAAATTATATAATGTTTAAAAATTATAAATAAAATACTATTATGTATGAAATATTTTTATCTTTCTAATTAATATTTATAATATAATTTATCTTATTTATAACCCTATATTAAAAATGTTTTAGTTATTAAACATTGATTTTAACTCTTTTAACTCTTCTTTGAGTTAAATAATAATAAATGTCCTAATCTAGTCCAAGTGGACCAAAGAGGTTCATATATTCTTTATAAGGTTGTTTTTGGTCGAATTATACTAATCCAATAGAATTAGGATAGGTGTTAGGGTAATAATAATATCATTTTTACCCTTAATTACCCTATTCACATTTAACCGTGGTAAATAAAAGTAAAAAGTTACTATTCATCAAAAATTATTTTTATCTTATTGAACCACATTTTACTCCTTGATATTAATCACATCTCTTGGATTTTCGAAATTTCTCTCACAGAAGCAGTAAAATTATGTTTTATGTGAATTTTCAAATTCTCTTAGGAGATGGGTAAAATATGGTGAAAAGTTCAATAAACTTTTTATATATCTAAAATTATTATAAACTAACTCCAATGAATTACATTGAAATTATATAGGTATTCTATATCTATTTTGACCTAAAATATTTTTCATAAAAATAAATAATTATTTAAATAAAAATTCGGTTTTAAACTATAACTCAGTGGTTTTCACTATTCATCAAAAATTGAAAGCTTTCCGAAAAATACCAAAAATTCACCCTAATCTAATTTTGATATTCTGAATCCAAAAATTAAGTCCATTTTGAAATATAAAATTTATAAAATTTCAAAAAGACGGTATTACTATTCATAACGTCTAGTTTGATTGGTTGTGATGTGTGTTAGAACTCGAAGATGCGTACAACACACGCTACTATATTATTCAAAGAGAAGTGTACTGTGTAAGCTTGGGGTGTTACATCTGTAAGTAATTTATTTTTTATTTTGTATGTTTTTATATCCTTTATGTTTTAGGTGTGTATTGTGGGTTCATCTAGGAAGGACAAAGCAAACTTTACATGACATAGTCGATCAACAACACTTGGTTTAACAATTCCTTTCTCATAGGATAACTTCTCTAGTAAATTTCTTAAATTCATGTATCATGTATTTGGATACTTTATTTTAGTAATAAATATTGTATGAGGTGCTTTTCTCTCTTTGAATATTGGTTCAACATGAATCAAATCATGTGAAACCGTATTTTCTTTCTTTGTTGATTTTTAATTTTTTACACATGATCAACTAAATCTGTTCAATTATTTATCTAAATATTTTTGTAATAATAATATGATTTAAATAAATGAATTATAACCCTTGATATTAATTAGTGGTTTCAATATATTCCTATGGAAATACTGTTAATATTGAACAAAACAATTAGTATCAAATCCAACTGATTCCAAACCAATAAGTTCTTAATTTTTTTAGAATGATAAATTTTATGGATAATATTATTTCAATATTTGGATAATCAAGATGAGTTTTCTTCTAGATTACAATGAGGTATTAATTATCTTTGTGTTTTGAAAAATAAATTCACTACTATATCCCATGATGGATAGTATATTATTACCTATTTTGATTTAGATATATATTATTTTTCTTCTGTGATAATTTTCTTTGGTAGGACACTTACGAGTTTACTATTGTTGAAATATATTCCAAATTATATTCCTTTTATATGAGTAAATATTTAGTTTAAATATCATATAATAATATGAGATTATGTAATTTTAAAATGCATCCTCAAACTATAATTGTGGATCATATATTTGATTTTAACATCCTTGGATTAGTAGAAATTTGATACTGTAGAAGTGTTTAATGTTTGTGATCAAGCCATTTCTGATGAGAAAATACAATATTTTGAATTCTCTTTTCACATGTGTCCTTTTAGAGAATACTTCATGTAATTAAGAGATGTTTAATCTAGTAATATTTATTTATGAAAAAATAATAGTTTTTTATAATGGTTATACGCTATATATCTTTATAACTACATAGTCGGATTTTTGGGACTCTAGATGAGGTTATATGGATGACTTAATTAAAAGTAAACCTCATTTTAATTTATGTTCTTGAGAAAAAATTCCACAACATTCAGTATTACACTATTATTTGATGAATCGATCATAGCCGCCACAATGTGTTGATGGGAACCCTATTAATATAATATATATGTTAGATGGTAAAATTCAACAGAATTAGTTTAATGCCTCCCATTTATTATTGTATTATAATACAATCCTATAGTATAGATATGCAGGAAATGTGAGTTCTAAGGACCTAGATTACAATAATAAAAAAAATATCTAAACTGATATAAACCCCACCAATTTTCACTTTTATGAAGATTGTGTGTATAGTAACTCAACAGTGTGAGTTTCAATAGGTCTATATACAAAGATAATAAACCCATTGAGTATGTCCAATACAATCTATTAGGTACATCTTGGATTGACTCCCATGGTGGAGTCTAAGACTTTATAACCATCATTAATGATTTATTACGAAAACTATGGATTTACATACTAAAACACTAGTTCAATACCTTTCATCTTTGGAAACATAAAATAATATTATTTAAAACTAGTAAGGTAGGATGTTAAAGACTCATTGAATTTATAATGGGTTACATTACATGTCTAAGTATTTTCTAGAACTATATAACTCTAACTAGGTCCTTAGACACATTAATAATGTTGAATATTCTCAATAGAATGTATCATATTAGTGTATGGATAGGAATATCATAGAGAGAGTGATACAGATGCTCTCCCACTCAAGTTTTCTTCAATCTTATTTGGTGGGAGCTAACACTATGGAAGTTCATGTCATTAATCACTTCTCTTATAGAGATAACGCTTTTATAACAACTGAATATGTTTAGATTGAAAAACGACATAGTATTGTGAACCTTTGAGTTTTTGGATCCACAATATATGCACATGATAATAATTATAAGTTGGAACCTGGGGCTATCAATTGTATTTTTTTGTTACCTAGAGGGTGTTAAGGGTTATACATTGTGGATAGATAAAAATAGTTACCATGAGTGAATCATTAGACATTATGTGGTTTTCAATTAGACTATATTTCATAAATATAAGTCTATTGAGCATTATATTACTAGAAAACCCTAACCTTAGGGAGTTGAGGTTCTATTACAGTCTTAAGTAAATTATGAATGTGAGTATGTCACCACTGATCCCTCCTTGGGTTCAACATAATTATGATTCTGATTCAAAATCTGAGAAAGTGGGTGGAGGTAATATTAGTAATTATTTATTAGCCCATGAATGATTTTGGAGGAAAATTTTCTCCCAACTCAATTCAATCATGATGAGGTGGATTCCTATTCATTTAATATCTCCCATGATACAAATAATTGTTAACAGAAAATTTTTAAGAAATAAATAAATCTAAATAATCCATGTAGTGGTTTAAAAATATGATATATGAAATGAATTCCCTTCATAGAATTTAGATATGGATCATTATAACCCAACATGAAATTGTTAAAGTAATTGGATGAACATTTATTTTTAAATAGAAGAAAGATAACATTGGGGAGTTAAAAATTAAATATAAAGGTAGGCTAGTTTCCAAAGGGCTCCTTCAATAGGAAATATTTTTAGGACTCTGGAAGTAACATAGTCATTCCATGACTATAAAAATTGCACTATGATTGGTGTTGATGTGGGAAACTTGGAAAAGTCCCCCTCGTAAGAACAATTTAGTAAAAAATTTAAGATTCATCAAGTAAAATCGAATGATACATTACTATTAAGTAGTTTAATGAATATTATAGTCATTGTTGATTAAAATTATGCTTCGAGTTTCTCATTGATCTTTTTTGTTTTGGAAATCCCAAATTACTTCTTGTTTATCCTGTATGTTGTTTTACAATCGTAATCATATATATCCTAATCATGTTTGTTTTTTTCATTGTAATAATATACTTTTGTTCTACATCATAACCAGATATATTGTTTTACAATCGTAGTCATATATATCATAATCATGTATGTTGTTTACATCGTAAACATATACGGTTGTTCTACATCGTAACCAGATATGTTATTTTACAATTATAATCACATATAATGTTTTCATTACCATATGTATCGTTATTAAATTACAAATTTTATTTATTTTACGCATCATAACTAGGAATTGTAACCACACATTATAACTATGTACCATATCCATGCATCATATCCATGCTAAGCATCATATTTGTGCTATGAATCATTACCACGATATGCATCATAACCATGTTATGAATCAAAACTATGTTATGAATCGTAACCACGATATGCATCATATCCATATAAAGCATTGTAACCATATTATGTATCGTAACCATGATATGCATCGTAATCCGGATATGCATTGTAACAATGTTAAGAATCGTAATAATGTTATGTATCATACTCATGCATTTCATTGTACTCATGTCTTACTCCAATACCGTATACATGTTTCTCATACTAATTGTTTCATACTTTTGTAATTACTATCTTCTAAACAAAAATATGTCATGAAGTTAGTTATATACCAATAAAAACGATATCGTGTATTCTCTTGGTTTTGACTGTTATAATGCTAGGTGTCCAAGTCCCTCTGAATTTTATGAAGAAATATGACTGCTGGAGGAAATGTGACCATTGGAACATGAGGCCTATAAATAGGAGGTCATTTGAACCCCAGAAGATAACTTTTGATCATACAAATTGTAGAGAGAGATTGTGTTATATCTCTCTTGCTTTGTGAGAAAATCCTTGAAGATACAAGATGTGGATGGATTATTCCAAGTTCTTATATTTCAATAAGTGATTTGTTTTTTGTGTGCGAATGATCATTGTGATAAAGATCGAGAGATTTTGGGGATAGGAATATGGTGATGTCGATCATTGTATAGAGGGATTTCAAGCATTTAGAAGACAGAGGTTCCGATTACCATCTTAATTGAGGGATTCTGGGGATAGGAAGACAGAAATGCTAATCATCATATCGATGGCTTACTTGGGTGGTGGTAAGACATATCTTTTATCCTAGGTGAAAGGATACCCTACTCTTCAGGATAAAATAATTATAATACAATTTATTTTCTACTGATATTTGAAATAGAAAGGGAATCATTTTGTTTCCTCTTTCCATTCATATTATTTTCTATTGTAATTGTTTTAATTACGATACATTCATTAAATATTTTATTAATAGATTTTATACACTGTATGGTAGAATAACTTACATTTGTTTTACTCTGATGATTGTATTCAATACAAATATAGTTATTTCAATAAACTATCATATCATATCATATCATATCATATCATATCCATCCGATCCTGGACCTATATGGTCATTTGTATTGGTTAAAAATTGTATAATTTTAATACCTCTTAAACCGAGAGTTTAAATACAATGTTTTTGAATCTAAAATACACCCCCTCTTGTATTGTGCCATCTCATACACATTTTTATCTACATTTCTATCAAAAAATTGGTATTAGAGAAGGTTTCCATGTATTTTTTACTTTCTTTATTTCTTTCTGTAATACAATTGTATTTTTGTTTAAAACCCTTTATTAACATTTACTTTATACACTAACATGTGGAGTGGAAATGTTTTTTTATAACACGGTAGGAATAAATATTGGATAAATTGACAATCTGAACCCAACTAGACTAGCTATTTTTGATGGTAATGATTATGAGTACTAGAGAGATCAAATGAAGACTTTTGTTATTAATATTGGAGTAGCTAATTTTGCGATGGTCACTGGAGATTACAAAATTCCAAATAAAGAAGTAAGAACCTTCACCAACCAAGAGAAACTAGAATATAAAATAAATTACAAGGTACACAATACTTTATCATGCTCTATGAACAAGAATATATATAGTCAGATATCTTCATGCAAAACAGCCAGCTTTATCTAGAAGAAATTGGAGGTCACACATTTTGGTACATCTAAAGTTATAGAAAGAAGAAGATCAATGCTCTGAGCTGAATATCACAGTTTTGTTTTTTCCTATGGAGAACTGGTATGAAAAATTCAACACATATTTATTACAATTGTCAATATTCATCAATCTATGGGAGAGAAACATATATTTGAGGAAGTTATTGTGGAAAATATAATTGATATAATGCCCAATGAGTGAGAATAAAAAAGGACAACTATTTATGAGAAAATGAATGTTACTCAAATCAGTCTTGATTAATTATTTGGTACTCTCTTATAGCACAAGTCAAGAATGAAAATATATGTAGATTTTAATAATAATAAGAATGGTAATGGATGTGTATATTTTAGTACTATATCTAAAGCCAAGACACTAGAAAGGGTAACATGATCCAAATCTATGAAAGCTGTTATTATATCAAGAACAAAGTGAAAGTGATCATTCTGAGAATGAATTATCCAATATTACTTAAATAATAAACAATATTGTGGTAAAGAAAGATTTTTAGTATATATTAAAAAATAAATATAGAAAGGACAAGATAGATTCAGAATTTAATTATTATGAATGTAAAAGAGCAGGTCATATTAGACCAGATTATATTTTTCTTAAAAGAAAATATAGTAAGGAGAAATAATCTAAAAGAAACAAGAAAAAGTTTTATAAGTCAAATACTAAGAAATTATTGAAAGAAAATTATACTTGGAGTTCCAATGGTGGGGACTCTTCAAACGAATAATCTGAATATGAATCTTTGGTCAGAAGAATATTTTACTTTTATCCAAACTACCTATTGAAAATAAATTTCATATGGATAAGGTGAAAAATGCATAATCTCTTACAAATTTATCTTTAAATACCAATTACCTTTTTGAGAAACATTCTTACTCTTGAGATGAATAATCTTCCTCAGCAGATGATAACTTACCTTCTTTTGAAGAAGTATCCAGATTTTCCAAACTACTTGAGAATGAAAATTTCAAACTCAAGGAAAAGCTTGATAAGGAAAATTATAGAATAACTATCCTTACAAAATAAGTGTCAAATATTTCAAAATATCGTGATCATAAAACTCTTTATTTTGAAAATATTTTAAAAAAAATTATGGAATTAAATTTAGAGAAATTATTTTAGAGAAAAATGTATATAAATCAAAGAACAATTTCAAAAACATTTCTTATGAGAATGAAAATTTATTCATTAGAATAACATATGAAATTTTTTCTTTTAAGAAACATTTAACAAACTTTACTTATGGTAATGAAAAATTTAACAATATGTATTCTCAAATTTGTCTTCATAGAAATAATTCTGCAATAGGTTATTCCTATTCAAAACCTATTTTTATAAATAATTATTTTGTTCTTAAAAGTTCCCCATTTTGAACTAAATGTTAGAGTGGTGGGAATTGGGAAAAAAATTATTACCTTAATAAAACACTATATTTAATATTTAAAAAATATCACTTTTAAAAACAAATGGGGATTCCCAAATTTCTTTTATCTAACATTTCCAGATCCAAACAAGTTTGGGTTCTGAAAATCTAATTGTTTTACTTTTCAAGAAAACAAAAAGTGTATTTACAACAAGAATATTTGGTACATGGATAGTGGGTTTTTCAACATATGACTAGAAATAAATATTTCTTTGAAAATATCATTAAAATGAAAGGAGGAATAGTAACCTTCAAAGATAATTCTCAAGGAAGGATCATTGGCATATGAAATATTTTTCTGTTAGGAAAAGTTTTAATTTCAGATGTTTTGTTTTTTAAAGGTCTTATACACAAACTTATACGCATAAGTTAATTATGTGATGAAGGATACCTTGTGAATTTTCAGAATGATAAATGTTTAGTTTATAATTCCAAGGATGAATTCATTATCTATTCCCATAGTAATGAGAATGTATACACAATTAACTTACAAGACCTTAGGATCCAAGACATACCTTTCTTAAGTGCAATGGAAGACCAATCTTGGTTATGGAATAGAAGGATAGGACACTACATCCTTATGATCCTTTGTAAACTATCAAAGAGAAGACTTTTTAAGGGTCTACCAGATATTAGAATTGATTTTTCAAAATTCTATGACTTTTTCCAATATGGAAAGAAACATAAAAATGGATTTAAATCAATTAATAAAGTTTTAACATCTAATAAATTACAGTTTGTACATATGGATCTTTTCAGTCCAATAAAAACTAGATCTATTAGAGTAAAATACTATGTATTTGTTTTAGTTGATGACTACACCAAATTTACATGGATCTATTTTCTAGAAAAGAAATTTGAAGCCTTTTTAAATTCAAAACTTTTAGAGCCCAAGTTAAAAATGAGAAAAACCTACCACTGATAACTATTTGAAGTGATCAAGGTGGATAATTTCAAAATTCGTATTTCGAAACTTTTTGTAGTAATAAAGTTATTACTCACAACTTTTCAGCTCCAAGAACCCCTCAACAAAAAGGTGTTGTTGAAAGAAGAAATCATATTTTTTATGAAATGATAAGAACCATGTTGAGTGAATACTCAATTAATAATAATTTCTGGGCTAAAATTGTTAGTACTGCATGTTATACAATAAATAAAGTTTTAACAAGACATTTTCATAATAAAACACTTCATGAATTGTGGACTGGTCGAAAACCTAAATTTTCTTACATCAGAGAATTTGGATGCAAAGTATTCATACCGAATACTAAAGATAACCTACATAAATTTTCACCTGAATCTGATGAAGGAATAATTTTATGTTATTACATAACTTCTAAGGCTTATAGAGTTAAAAAAAACTCTTGTACTATTGAGGAAACAATGGAAGTTAAATTTGATGAAACTGGTCCTTTTGTTTTTAAACAAGACATACCTACATTAACATATGTGTTTTCACAAATTGATTATCAACCTTTGATTGAAAACTCTTCTGAAAAAGGAAATACACAAAAAATGTTTCTGAAATATTTACCCAAGAAGACAATATACCTTATGGTGATGAACATTTTTTAAAAAACCTAAATCAATTGTTTCTTATTAATCATCCTAGTGATAATATCATTGGTGATGTAAATCAACCTGTAAGGACAAGAAATTTCTTAGGAAATAAAATTGAACATCTTCCTTTTCTATCCAAATTTGAACCTTAAACGTTAAATGAGGCCTTAGGGGATGATTATTGGATTAAATCAATGCATGATGAAATAAATTAATTTAAAAGGAATAAAGCCTAGACCTTTGTTGAATGACCTAAAGAAAACAACTATAATAGGTGTAAAATGGGTTTTCAGAAAAAAAAAAGTGGTGAAAATGGAGTCATTATAAGAAATAAAGAAATACTTGTTGCTAAAGGCTATAATCAACAAGAGGGAGTAGAATATGAAGAAATCTATGCTTCGATAGCTAGTCTTGAATATATTTGGATTCTATTAGCCTTTGTAGCATTCTTTAACTTCAAAATTTTTCAAATGGATGAAAAATGTGATTTTCTAAATGGATATGTACAAGAAGAAGTTTTTGTATAACAACCTCAGGGTTTTATTGATTAAATACATCCTGATCATGTTTTTAAACATACCAAAGATTTTTATGGCCTTAAATATTACCCTAGAGCTTATTATGATAGACTAAAAGGATTTATTTTTTAAAAAATTATGACAAAGGAATTGCAGATCCAACTCTTTTTATAATAATAGAAAATAAAAAAAGTTTGATTTTTCAAATATATATTGAAAACATTATATTCAAATCAGCTTAGCAATCCCTAACTAATTATTTTGATAATCTCATGAAATATGAGTTTGAAATGAGTATGATGGATGAGTTAACATTTTTTTTAGGTTTTTAAATCTATCGAATACCAAAAGGATATTATATATCTCAAAATAAGTACATCAAATATTTACTTAAAAATTATGGATATGAAAACACTAAAAGTATAATCACTCCAATCAGTACCTCAAATACACTTTATCATGATGAAGCAGGGAAACTACTAGATCAAAAATATTTTAGAGGTATGATATGAAGTTTTTTATACTTAACAAATTGTCATCCATACATAATGTTTTCAGTATGCTTATGTGAAAGATATCAATCTAATTCAAAGGAATCTCATTTAAAAAAAGTGAAAATAATTGTTCGATACTTAAAAGGAACCCTGGATTAAGGACTATTTTATTCTCCTAGAAAATATTTTGTTTCGAAAAGTTTTTCAGATGATGAATTTGGTTGTTGTAGAATGGATAGAGAAAGTGAATCTAGAAAATGTCATTTATTAGGAGATTCATTAGTTTCTTTGTATTTAAAAAAAACATTTAGTACCACTTTCCACTACTAAATATGAATATGTAGCAGCTGGAAGTTATTGTGCTCAAGTGTTGTGGATTCAACCCACACTCACTGATTATGACATGATTTTTTTAAAAAATTAAATAATATGTTATAATACTAGTTTCATTGCTCTTAGTAAAAACCCTCCACATCACACATGTGAAAAACACATATATATTAGGCATCACATTCTTAGAGATCACACACAAAAAAGATATATTATTTTACAATTCATCAGAATGCAAGAACAACTTGCTGGAATTTTCAAAAAAACATTATCTACCGATAGATTTGAATATATTAAATAGAAACTAGGAATGATCACTATAAAGTAATCATTGAAATATATTTATTGTTTAAAACCATCTACTTTCATTAAATTACTTCTTTTCAAAGGGGAAGCATACACTTTTTTTATAAGTTTCACATTTTTATCAGTTTCACTTTTTTACTGTTTTCATTTTTTTAATGGTTTCATTTTTTTATTGGTTTCACTTTTTTATCGATTTCACTTTTTTATCGGTTTCATTTTTTTATCGGTTTCATTTTTTTATAAGTTTAACATTTTTATTGGTTTTAAATTTTTATTGGATTCACTTTTTTATCGGTTTCACTTTTTATCAGTTTATTATTTTTATCAATTTTACATTTTATCAGTTTTACATTTTTTCAGTTTTACATTTTTTCGGTGTCATGTTTTTATCAGTTTCCTAATTATCAGTTTCATGGTTATCAGTTTCATTTTTTATTAGTTTTAGAATACTTTATTGGTTTCATAATTCATATCAGTCTCATATGATTTTCAGTATTAATTTTTTTTGTGTATTATTATCATTAGAACAATATACTAAAAACAATTTATCTATACTTATACTCTGACAGGTACAACCTCTAAAACTTTATTTTTTTACTTTATATTTAAAATTGTTTGTATTTAAATTATTTCTTTTATCCCCTAATCATATTCATTATGAATACGATTTTATTTAAAAAAAACCCTCAATAGTGAAAAATCATTCTCAACCATTGGATCTTTTAGATATAATCTTAACCATTAAATTTATTTTTAAAAGAACCCATCCATACCCATCCCATATCGATTTCCTCTAAATTTATCAAATTTTATGATGATCTAAAAATATCCAGCATGGTTCATAATCAGATTTTACCTTAATTTTCATAATCATAGAAGACCTCAACATTCATAACTAGGAAAAACATAATGGTTTGAGATAGTCTTTCATGTCTAAGTCTACTTCTTCATCTCCAAAGAAAATGTCTCCAAAATATTTCTCTTCTATGAACTTTTGAGGTGAATGGTGAGTCTCTTGATAATTTTATGAGACTTTTGATTCTTTATTAAAAATGATAATATGTTTCCAAGGGTGGGAATCCATATGTGGTGAAAGAACGGATTCAGATCAAGATTTTTTGTTTTATGATATAATGGTACAATTCTATAAAAAATGGAGATAGATAATAGACTCAATATTTCATATATGATGTATGATAAGAAATAAAAAACCTCTATAAAACAAGCAGCTAATTTCCAAGTAGTTTCATCTGAGGGTGATGCTCTTTGTACTTCCCATAAATTACTAGATCTTGATGGGACTTTTGATAAAAGAAAAGTAGAGGAATATCTTTTTGAGTTTCATGATGATAAGAGGAAGGTTAAACATCTATAAGATGACAATTGAATAATTGATCTCAGGATGCAAGGATTTTTAGTATCAAGAAAGGGTGATAAAGAAACATTGAAAGTTTTAGATGTTTATGTGCTTGATTATTTAGTGAATACGAGGAAGTTCAATCTTATGGGTTTCATTTTCCTGACAGTCTAGAAACTTAAATCTAGTGCCATAAAGTCTCAGCTGATCTTGTTTCCCACAATTCATAGAATGTTTTTAAAAGAGTTCCTAAGTTTGTGAAATATCTCAATCAAGTCATATCCGACATCTTTCAAGGATCCTATTATCAGTAAGGATACGATAAGGATAATCAAGTTACAATTAAATCCTAAATACAAAAAGTTTGAGAAATATCGGGATGATGAGAAAGAAAAGGAAGTAGTTGAAGGTAGTAAAAAACCTCGATGCCCTCTAAATCAACTTCGAGCCAAATTAAGGTAGCTAAGGCTACAACCCCCAATAAATCAAAGAAAAAAATGCTATATCTGATGAGGTTGTAGCAAAGTTAAGGAAGAAGAAAGATGAAAGGAATGAAGGGGATCCTCAGTTTGGTTTGGATCTAGCTGAATCCTTGGCAGTGAAAATAATAATCGAGGAAACATTAAAAGAATAAGAAATGAAGTAGAGAAAGGATCAAGATATTGATGTTGATAGTATTCTCAAAATATATGAGGAATCCAGAACTAGAATCATCATAAGACAACCACCTGTTCAAACTCAATCAGATCCAGTAGAGAATTGGAAAGAGAAATAAACATCTAAACAATTGGCTACACAAAGTCTTATTCAATAATCTGAAGAAGAATAATAAAAACAAGGGGAAGAAGAACAAGGTCAAGAAGAGAAATTAGTATAAGAGAATGAATATACCAACAAGAGAAATCATTTAGTCGAATCATCAAAAGTTCTATCTTTTAAGTTTCCATCTCTTGATCCTCAACCGTCCAAAGAAGTGTCTCAAAGGATTTATTCTAAGAAAGTTATTCAAATATTAGATAAAGAATAAGAAGAATGCGATAAGAATCAGAATCATCTAGATCAATTTATTGGCACTAAAACTTATTTTGGTGATCTTCCAGAATATAATGAAGATACAGATTCAGAAAGAAAAATCATAGTAAAGGGAATTCAGTACATAGAACAAGCTTTAAACAGACCTGAAAATATTATACCATTCTTTCCCAAAATTGAATCCAGGATGGATATCACTTCAAATAGTCATAATGAGAGAATGGATTCTTTCAAGACTTTTATGGATATATTTTTGAATCTTGAAGCTGATTTCAAAGTGTTCAAATAATGTTTTTCTGAGCACAAAAAGGCTTGTAACAGGGTTGTTATGTGTTTATACAACGTTTATGACAATCTCAAATATCATGTGGATAAGCTTGATGAATTAGTGAAGTGGGTAAATGATCTTAATTCAGTCTACCAAAAGTTGTTGACCGATTTGAATGAAAAACTTGAAGTCTTTCAAAGACCGGGTACCTCAAAAGGAATACCCTCTGAAGAGAATGATCATCTAACGGATAAATTGGAGAATGAATGTAATGAGGGTTTTTTTCTATCAAATAGAGTTTTAATTTTGGATAAGGCCTATAGAGTTATAATGGAGGATTTCAATTCACAGGATGCAACGATTAATGCTCAAGAAGCAATCAATTGTCTTCTAGAACAAAGGCTCCAGAAGAAAGAAAGGATTATTGAAGAATAGGATGTGAAACTAAAGGCTCAGCAAGAAGCCCTTGAAAAATTTATTGAGGATATAAAAGAGTTCAAGAAGATGAATCTTTCTATGTTCAACCTCTTGGAAAAATAAAGGGAAAAAATAATGGTTTTTTGAACTCTAATCATAATAAAATATTATTTCATTCCAAGTAATGTCTATTGTTTTGTACTTTGTTTTATCTAACCCTTTATAGGACATGAATGGTTTCCCTTATTCTTTTTGAAAATCACAAATGGGGAGAATAATTTGTAAAATAATAAGTGTCCTTATATAGAAATTTTTTTCATAGGAACAAAAAAGGGTGAATAAATTATTAAGGGGGAGAACTCACAAGTAAAATTAAAGAGAATACTATCCATAGTGATATTTTTATCTTAGGGTGGAATTAGTTGTATTCACTATTACTTTTAGAAGAGTTACTAAACTTAGGGGGAGATAAGTCTTTATTGTTTGTTTTTTTGTGCTTTCCAAAAAGGGGGAGATTGTTGATTCAAAATATTCTTCAAATTTCTCATTGATTTTTTTATTTTGGAAATCAAAAATTACTTCTTGGTTATCATGTATGTTGTTTTTTAATCATAATCACATATATTTAAATCATGTATATTGTTTTCATCATAATCATATACTGTTGTTATACATCGTAACTAGATATGTTGTTTTAAAATTGTAATCATACATATCCTAATCACGTATGTTGTTTACATCGTAATCATATACTATTGTTCTACATTGTAACTAGATATTTTGTTTTACAATCATAATCACATATGATGTTTTTGAAACCATTTGTATCATAATTATGTTATGCATTGTATTCATTTTAGGTATCATAACCCAACATCGTAACCACACATCATAACCATGTACCATAACCATGCATCATATCCTTGATAAGCATTGTTATTATGTTATGAATCATAACCTTGATATGCATCATAACCACAATATACATCGTAAACATGTTAAGAATCGTAATTTTTTTATGAATCATAACCATGATTTGAATCGTAACCATGATAAGCATCATAGCCATATAAAGCATCGTAACCATATTATGTATCATGACCATGATATTCATCATAATCATGATATGCATTTTTACCATGTTATGAATTGTAACCAAGTTATTTATCATAATCATATAATTAATTGTAATCATGTCTTACACGTATACTGCATAAATTTTTCTCATACTCATTGATTCATACTTTTTTACTTACTATCTTCTAACTAAAATGATGTTGTGATGTTTTTTATATACAAATCAAAATGATGTTGTGTATTCTATTTGTTTTGACTGTTATAATTCCAGGTTTCCAAGTCCCTCCAATTTTTTTTTGGAGAAATATGACCTTTGTAGTGAATGTGACCATTGGAACCTGAGGCCGATAAATAGAAGGTCATTCGAATAAGAGAAGATAACTTTTGATCATCCAAGTTCTAGAGGGAGACTATGTGATATCTCTCTATATTCGTGCCAAAATCCTTGATGATACAAGACATTAACTACTTGTTTCTAGTTCTTATATTTAAATATGTAATTTGTTTTACTTTGTGAGATCGATCATTATGATAATGATCGAGGACTTATGGGGATAGGAAGGTGGTGCTACAGATCATTGTATCGAGGGCTTTGAATCATTTGTAAGACAATGGTTCCAATTTCATTCTAAATAGAGGGATTCCATGATAGGAAGACAGATGTGTCGATCATCATATCGAAGGATTACCTGAGTGGTGGTAAGAGAAACCTTTTATCCTAGGTGAAAGGATACCCCACTCTTTGGGATAAAATAATTGTAATAAATTTTATTTTATTCACTTATTTGAAATAGGAAATGAATCTTTTTTGTTTCCTCTTTCTATTCATATTCTTTTCTATTGTAATTGTTTTAATTACGATACATTCATTACATATTATTGTATTAAGAGATTCTATATACTTTATGTAAGAATAAATTACCTTTATTTTACTCTGATCATTGTATTCAATAAAAATATAATTGTTTCAATAACATATCTTATCATGTCATATCATATCCATCAGATCCAGTACTTGTATGATCATTTCAATTGGTTTCAATTTGTATTAGTTTAAGAACTCTTAAAATAAGAGTATAAATATAATGTTTTTAATCCTATAGTTCACCCCCTCTTGTATTGTGACATCTCATATACAATTATATCTATATTTTGATCTAACAGTCATTCCATGACCTCAGGATTGAAAATTTTTCTATTTTCCTTACAATTTCCCATGTGTAATAATCATTAGGGAAGAATGATAAGAGGTTTTTAGTTGAAACATATAATTTTTAAATTTTCATATTTATACTTTCATGTTACATTCCATGAAAAATACATCACACCCTAGAGAAAATTAGGAAGATATAATTGAATCTAGAATGGAGAGGCACATACTGTGGAGGATATACCATGGATTAAAATATTCCTAGGCAATTTCAGTGATTCTAGAGATCTTGTGTTCAATCCAAAAATTAATTTTTATATCTTGGTCATTTAAATAAAAAAATATGATTGATGGGAACATGTTTTTAATTCCAACTATGAAAAAGGCATAAGGCTGAGATCTTGAAGCTTCAGGTCATTCATCATGGGTACAAGAGTACATGTTGAAAAGAATAACCCCATTCCAAAACATGCCTAAGAGTAGAAAAAAGTGAAAATATGTCACTATGATATTTATAAAAATTAAAAGTAGGTATTAAGTCAAATAGAGTGGATATGGTGGTTTAAATGTAATCGGTTGTGATAAATAAAATCTTACGGTGACCTGGTAATATTTCAGAATGTATACATCATGACCATGGACATCGCACCATGGATAAGAAATATACAATGAATTCTATGAGATCAGATTCATTATGAAATTTTTGGAGATTTATGAGGATTTGTAAACCATTATGGAATGTTAATGGATGGTTTTTAAATCCCAGTATGTGGGAGGAAGGTATAAAACTAATGCATATTTTTTAGTGAAATGATTCCCTAATTATGGAAGGACTAATGAGAGAAGGAAAATATGATGAAAAATTAGAAAAATATAAAAATTCTTTAACAACAATGAGTAGGGGAATTTCCTATTGTAGATAAGAATTTTAATAAGGGGGTGAAGTTCATCAACAACAATATTTTATAGAGATGTTTTATTCATTTGTTTGGAATCATTTTAAGTGATCATTATATCACATCTCATTTTTAATCCTTATGACATATCAATGTACATATATATAAGAAGAGATATTTCCCATTGCCCACAAGGGTTCCTTTCTAAAACAATTACAATATTTAGAGTATATAGTGATTACTCTAGGTATATTGAGACATTGTTAGTATATTGTCCTTGGAATATCTATTTGAGGTGAACCAAGTAAAATTTTTGTGTCATCTTATTAATTTCATTATCTCCATAGCATATGTGTGATTTAATACTAACAG
Organism: Viscum album; assembly: GCA_963277665.1. Taxonomy (NCBI): domain Eukaryota; kingdom Viridiplantae; phylum Streptophyta; class Magnoliopsida; order Santalales; family Viscaceae; genus Viscum; species Viscum album. The sequence continues at coordinate 1,992,061,265 of OY728141.1, forward strand.
ATTCTTATTATTCTTGTTTATATTAGAATAATATATATAAAATAAAGTAATAATTAAACACCTTAATCCATCCTCTTATGTTTTATTGGGCCTATGGGTGCACCAAGTGGTATCAAATCCATTGGGTTATTGTATGAAGAATTGATCTCTTGAATTATATTGATATAGATAACATGGTTAATTTAAAATGGGTCTCTTTATATGACAGAAATAACTTTAAACTATGGATGAATAAAATCGTATCCCACTTATGATATCTTGGACTTTATTTCTTCACTAATTCATTACATAGAATACAAGTCATTGATCATACAGTACCAAAAATTACTGAAGCCGACAATACATTTTTTAATGATGATGTAAAGGATAAAAATGGTTTTTACAAAGGACTATTGAATTAGATCAATATAAAATTTATGGAATACACATTAGTAAATTCTATATGGTAAACACTTTTAAAATTTCTATAAAGGTCACATCATAGTGAAAGAAAAAAATTACAAGTACTGCACAAATGGTTCAATGATTTGATGATGAGACCATGCGAAAATATTGATGTCTAATTCAATCATCTCAATAAAGTTGTAGGATTTATCTGTGAAATTTGTGATTAGATAAAGGATGTTGATTTTATGAAAGGATTCTCATTATACTTCCACCCTTGTATAAAGAAAAGGTGTTGGATCTCGAAGATCAAAATCTCACAAATACGACTCTTACTGACATTCACTATCATGACCCGAACCAACAGGGACCGAGCCATGACTACACTAAGATTACCTCTAGTGGGCTAGTGGATGGTGACTAGTTTTGAGTACACATATCAAAAACATGATAATCCTTATCCAATAGTACATATACACATAAAACCATATCAATATCCATGAAATATTTCAAAGATAAAAAATAAAAAATGAAGTAAAAATGAATGCATACATCTATCCCACAATAAATTTATACATAATTACTAGATATATATAACAAGGAAAAATAAAATCCCACAAAAAGAGAACTATATAAAGTAAAACCTACTTAATAGGAGGGGACTGTAATAAAATAAATGATCAATATAATCCTTGGTCTATCTAGCCCATAACTTATCCCCACCCACTCCAGGTCCTCTGAGGCCACCGCAATGATACCTATGGTTTTAAAAAGAAACAACATGCATGAGAAGAGTCTGTATAGGGGTGAGTATAAAAATACCTATTCTTTTTCCAAAAAACCCAAAACAAAAGGGAGTAACTAATAGGAATCAATTAACTCGACCATGATTTAGAGAAGAAACCCCATGTAAGGGAGAATAATTCATCTCGACCACTCCTTTGATATATATGACAAGTCAACATATCACCCTCAGGTATGTGACTTGAGATGACACATACCACAAGGTGTCTCAAAATATCATAGATATACTTACACCAAACTTCAAGACTCATTTTCCTACCATATATCCATCCACAACAACCAACTTGAGGATCAAACATATCGCTCATACTTGATCACATTCTCCATGTGACCTACCATCCCTGATGGCACACAACTGAGTGATATCACACATCGGGAATCCCTAGGCCAATATCACATCCTAATCATCCTAGATGGAACTCAACTGAGAGATATAACTCTATCAGTTACACATCTTCCATTATAGATAGTACACATCTAAGAGACAGAACACATAGAGAGAATCACTAAGCATATGTAACATCTCTAGCATCCATATTGGTAACTATTCGAGGGGGAACACTCATCAAACATCCCCTTGGAAAAAGTCACCCAGTGAATAGATAAATCTCCAACATAGATAGGGGATCAAACCTAGGAGAAATGGGGAAGATTATGAACCCTAGATGGAACATGACACCAAGAAATGGTATCACACAACCCAAATCTAGAACAAATCACTAAGAAGAGGATTGATGCCTGTATAGATTTGGTCACACCGATTCCAAAAAACATCACCTGGGGAAAACATCACGGTAGAAATTCGAATGATGATGAGAGGATTTATCCAATATACACCCTCCATCGGTCTACTATCCATACAGAAAGACCAGATCTCAATACACAGATATGGGTTCTATGATCCGGGATCACTGGGGGATTTTTCCTCAACTGAAGACATCCTTTTAGATAGGGGATGAATTATTGGGTAAATATTGGTTAGTATGATTCAACAAAACCTCCCGATGGAAACAAAAAAGGATATAAGGATTTCTCTGAGCCTCTTAGAGGGATACGTGCTCTAAGATTTTGAGTTTGTGGTTGATGAAGGCTGAGTGAACTCACTCTAAAATATAGGAACACAACCACACTCACATTATTGGGGAAGCCATAGAGGGGGGTCATGATCCTATGATGAGGATGTGATGCCACACTGAACCATTATAGGAAAAGGCCAAGCGATATCACTCCACCACTATTGATATAAACATCACTAATTGAAGCGAACCACACCATCACCTCATTCCAAATATTTAATGACAAATCCTATACCACTATCACATCTTATGTTGACAACTACTCTAGGTAGGCTACTCACAAGCCTCCATCTGATTCCTGAAAAAAGATATTTGAAAAAGAAAAATGATTCAAAGGGAAGTAAATGGAATGTTCCCTCAGTAAACTAGGTGTCTATAGACACCATCCCTAGGCCATGTCCCCATAGATACTCAATGTGTGTAAATTATGTGAACCTCATTAAACATAGAGTGTGTCCTTATCAGAAGATCAAGGTGTTTTCTCGACCACACATGACCCAGATGGCCATTTAACTACACACAGTGTGTACCTTTAGTACAAATGTGTTCTTCTTAATCAAGAAACTACCTGTGTCCCTAGACATTAACATATATGAAAACCCACATCTATGTAACTAAATGTGTACTTTCACATGGCTATGTCCCTTGACACAACCAACATGACCATGTCCCACAACCACACGACCTGTGATCACTATATGGTGTGTACCCCCAGTACACAGCTTGTACTACCAAAATATCATCTTCCCCAAATGGTAAGAACACATGATCTGTTATCCATCACTACATTCCATGTGATCATAAATTCCAACAATAATTTACTTGGTTCCACCTTAAATCTCTAATTTTCACCTAAAAACCACCAAATCGACCCCACGAGGTCCCTAACAGTCATATACAGGCACTAAAACCATTAAAAACGAATAAAAATGGGGTTAATAAGAAAGTGTCATAAATATTCCTACCTAATGGAGAAATGATGAATCTTGAAGTGTGGATCCATGATACAAAGTAGTTACAACAAGATCTGAGATCCATCTTCATCAAGATCAAAGATCTACAACACCTCCTCTCCTTGATCAGGCCTCAGGTTGTCTATTTTCATTGGAGTAAAAAATAATATCCCTTATTTCATGCATGAAACACAAAGGGAAAGGGGGTTATTAATTTATTTTATTAAATTAATAACCTCCCCTCAACATCCCACAAATGATCTCCTCTAACCTAGCATCTGATGCTGAGAAACATTATATATAACATAGGGTAAAACCCATCTCCCAAACTAAACCACCACCTTTGATTTCAAATCCAAGACTCCAAAAATAAGTTAGAACACAACCCTATAAAAATTATGTGTGCATGATTAAATATATTTAATATTTTCAATATCACATAAATAAGTCTCTCTATCCTTAAAACCGTACATCGACTTAGTGCCTAAATTCAGAAATATTCTAAAGTTTTACATGACAAAACCAATGTTGGTAATGAATCCCCACCATCATGTATTTTTTCCCATAAAGAAATAACATAAGAATAAGGGAGAAAAATGATCTCTCAATAAGATCTCCCACACTAGCAAGCTCACCAAAGGGGTTCCCTTACTATCTAAAAAACTACACTCAGGGAAACCAAAAAGGCCAAAAATGTTACTCTCTATTTATAACCCATCACCATTGGGTACATCAAAAGGACACTCCACCTCCACCATCAATCTCAAACTAGTTCAACATCATTACACAAAGCATGCACATGTCTCCTCAGCTATGACTGGTGGTAAAAATCTAGAACTTGATCCAATATGACCACAATGTCTAGGAGCACACTACCTCCCTACCCTGATGTAGAGACTGATGTAACCCAGATGGACTCATCCACTACTTGATGAATCAAACCACACCAACATACAACATAAATCATGTCCTCTAGAACCTAAATAGTTCATTCCACTTAGCCTTAACACCCCTCTCTCTGCTACACCACTGAGGGAAAAACCTTCTAAGTACCCTATCTTACAACATGACTGGTGTATTCATCAAGCCTTATAAAGGGTGATTCACTCCCCGCCTTTAGGAAACCCATAAATAACATGTTAAGTAGATATCCCATCATGTGAAACCCCACAAAATAACTCCATGATGTGTCTCTATAAGCTATTAAATAAAGTGATGGGGAAATATCTATTAACTAGAGAAATGCCATACCAACTCCCGCGTTCAAGCGTCCACTATGAGAAGTCATATACTCTATCAAACCAATCGCAAATATTTGAAAAAGAACTTCATTGAGAGAATATTATACTAAAACTGTGCCCTTGGGTGGTCAATAAGATAACACTTTTACAACCCTTTATAGGATTTACCACCACACCATCACCCCAAACGATGAAATATAGGGTGTTTGTTTGGAACTATCCTCAAGATCCTCGTGTACAAAACCCTCGACACTGAGTACACACGAATATCACCAAATAATAATACCTTGAATTGATCCAAAAAGGGTTAGGGATATGTTCCATTATCCTCAAAACACTGTCAGTGAATCCAATATGCCAAAAGGTGTCACCATCGACTCAGGAAACCATAATGGATTTCGGAAGATTGATTTGTTACAAACTACACTCGAATGTGGAGATAGTGATAACCAAAACTAAGGTAAAACTTCAAGAATCATCTTACTCATATACACCTGGTGAAGAAGATACTGATCCTAGGGTTTGGGTACTCTTCCTTGATAGTCATTTGGGTTAGAGAATGTATTCCACACCAAACATCAAGCACACATTTTCTTACAAAGGAGAACAAAAAAGGGGTTCTGAAGTGAGAGCACTAGGTTTTACAAGTCCTCCCAAATCCTCCGACTGCACCTCAGATCAGAAATATTTACAAGAGCCTTCCAACTAAAATTTCAAAATAAATATCTCCACTGGTGTCACCAGACATCAAAAACAGGATTCACTAAGGGTAAAGTGTCTCATAAATATGTGAAATCTAAAAATGAGGAAAATAAGTCACATGTCTTGCCTCAATCCACAATCAAGACTTTGGGATAGAATACCCTTATTCCTAAAGATCATCCAATTTTCCACCTATTAACTACATCCATGGCCTACCCCAACACCTCAACACACGAACCCACCCTGAATACCAATGTAAAAGGAAATCGTCTTCCACACCTATACACTATCCACTTTGGGTGGAATTGACTCACCCAAAATTTTTATATCATGTCACAAGATGGTTTATTAGAGAGGAAGTGTACCTATTTCTTGTGAGACAAAATCCATGCCAAACATCACCACATATAGCACCACAGATTACCCACATCACCCTAGGAATACCTCAAGAATGAATTATTAGGGTAGGAGTATCTCACATATGTATTTAGAAAAAATACTACAGAAGTAGAAAGGAAATTGAGCATACATACATACCCACCTATAGCCTCTATGTAAAAAATGTCCAACTCCTGTATCATACCATGTACATGTCAACCAACTCCTAGATCCTATACTAGATAACATGGTGGTGGTGGAAACATATCAAAGAACCAACCAACTCCTTATGCTCCTCCAACTCCAATTCCATATCTTCCATCATACATACCTTCTTGATGAAATGGTTTCCTCTGCCAAGATGGTCCATCAACCATCCCTCTAACGGTAGCACAATGGGTAGGATACACACACATGATATGTCCATTCCCATCATAGTCATAAAAATTCATCAAACCTAGAGGAAGGAGATGCTCTTGAGACCTCTGAAGAATCCTCCTACTATTAGATTGGTGTTTCACGCTTGCTATCTATGGGTCCTGATCAACCTGGACCTTAGGAATTACCTTCCTCAAAAAATAATGATACATGCTCGATCCCATGTGAATCATAATCCAACACTAATAAATCCTTCCATGGATCATTATGAGAAGTTTGATCCACCAAAACTCTTGGAGGTGGGTCTACACACTACTCAACGAGTAGAAGAACTGATAGTTGTACATTCAGACAAAAGAAAACCTTATAACCTGGACCCTAAATGGAGGCATCATCACTCATTAGGTCATACCCTCAACCCGACTACAGAAAACATGAAGGTTTTCATTGTGGAATCATCTTGAAAGAAGACACGATGTTCCATTGTCAAAGAGTATTTCTTGGGGGATGAATCAAGAAGGACATGGAAACCACGAACCATTCCAATATGATTCATGTACCAAAATTTCACTCTGACCAATTACAAAATTTACCGATTCAACTAGAATATTATCAGATCCCTAGTGTATGGATACACCATTTTACATACCAACACTAGAGTCCCTTTCCTTAAGGCCAAACTCAAAACACCTTAACATTGTTTTCATACAACCCACACCAAGGTCAAAACTAGAAAACTCCTAACACTATAGTCCCAAAGTGGAACCCACTCAGATACCACCCTATCATGAAAAGACCCATAAAGGACCAATCCATGAATACCCAAATCTCACCTCCAATAGGCTAGGGGTTGGTGACTAGTTCCAAGATGGAATATCTCACACATGGGATACCATGTCCAATGGTAACTGTAGGAAGATACCCATATTTCATGTCCATGAAACATTATAGAGATAAAAAAATTGAAACAAAAATTCATTCATACATATATCCCACAAAAAAGTACTACATAAGTACTAAAAAGTGATTAATGGAAAAAAATACAAGCCAAAAAAAGAAAAAAAATATAAATTACAACCTACTCAGTAGATGGGGACTACTATCAAATGAACAACTGGTATAATCCTCAGTATTTCTATCCCATAACTATGATCTACACACTCTAGGTCCTTCAAGGAAACCACTATGATAACTGTGTTCTACACACTACACAACAAGTGAGAGAAAATGCTTGAGTAGGGGTGAGTATATTAATACCTTGTAGGCACCCCAAAACCCCAAAATGGGATCAAATTATAGTTATAATTTAACTCAATTAATATATATAGAATAAACCCTAGTAAAGAGAGAAGAATCAATCTCAACCAATTCTCATCTATACACGACTTATCAACTCATCATCCCTAGAATGTCACATGAGATGTAATATACTAGAAGTTGTCATAGAATAAAATTGATATAGTCACGCCAAACTCCAAGGCTCATGGTCACAACCATAAAGTCATCCACAAAAACCAACTCAAGGATCAAACGTATCGCTCTTCCTAGATAATGTTATCTATGATCCATTCCATCCCTTATGGAACACAATTAAGGGATATAACACATCAGAAATCATTAAGATAATTTCACATCCTTTCTATATTATATATAACTCAACCAAAGAGATGTCACTCCACAGGTTGGACCTCCACTAGCCCAAATAGAACTCATCTAAGAAAAAACATGTGTTGAGAATCACTATGAAGACAACATATCTCTTCCAACCATGATGGAAATTATCTGAGAGGGAAAACTCATTGGATATCACTAAAGAGAAAGTCACCCATTGACCCAGTAGATATCCAATCCTAGAAAAGGGATCAAATCCAGGACCATTAGGGGACACTATGAACCATATCTGGAACACGATACTCATAAAGGGTATCACACCACACATGTATAGAATAACTCACTATGTATAGGATCGACATACATGTAGAATTTTTTATGATAATTTCACAAACTCTACCTATGTAAAATATCATAGTATAATGTTGAAGGAAGATAAGGGGATTCATCCAAGATACACACTCCATAAGACTACTACCCCATCAGAAAGAATACATATCAATACATAGATAGGGTCTTCACACCTAAGACTCAATAGGGGATCCTTACCATACTTGAAACATCCTACTAAATATGGTATTGATTCCCAGGTAAATATTGGTGAGGACGATTCCACAAACCCTAATAAGGTAAACCTAAAGGGACACGAGGATCACTCTGAGCCTCCTAGAGGGATACATGCTCCAAGACGTTGAGTCAAATTACTCTAGAATATGGGAACACACCCATGATTTGTAGTTTCAGGGATACCATAGATGGGGTTACAATCCTATGATGAGGATGTGATGCCACACCAAACCCTTACAGGAAAAGTCGAAAGGATCTCACTCAACTAATGCTGGTCTAAATTTTTCTAATTGTAGAAACCCACAAAATCACCTCACTTAACCTATATGAGTCCAAAATAGTGACCACCACTACATCCTATTCAGAAAAAATACCCTTGTGGGGATACTCATGGGCCACCATCCGAGTCCTAAAAAAGGAGACGCGTGAGGAAAAAGTATTTAAAGGGAAGTACGTGGAGTACACCCTCAATGCACATTGTCTCTATCAACACCATTTTCTATCCATGTTCCCTTTAGTATTTTGTGTGTATAAAGGTATATACCTGATATGTACCTCATTACACAAGGTGTGTGTCCTCATCAGAAGCTCTGGGTGTGTCCATACCCACTCATGGCCTAACTGGCCATGTAACCACACACGACATGTACACTTATTTCAAAACATATTATTTTTTACAGGACTCTAAAACATTTCATTAAATTTTCCTAGGTATGAAACCCTATATTCATTTATCTAGTCATGTACTTTAACAAGGCCATGTATATCAACATGGCCAACATGGCCATGTCCCATGGTCCCACAACCTGGGCACAATACACAACTTTTTCCACAATACCTGACGTGTAGTCTAGAAGGATCATATTTCCTAAATGGGAATAATATACTATTTGTTCTCTTTCACTACACTCTGTGTGATCATAAATTCCAATAAAAATTCTATCAAATCTACAAAAAACCCCCATTTTTTACCCAAAAACCATAGATCAATCGCCATAGGGTTTCTAATAGTCATCCATGGTCTCTAAAAGAATAATAAACTCAAAAAAAGGTGGTTGGGAAAGAAATATCATAAATCATCCTACCTCATGGTAAAAAATCAAATCTTCAAGTGTATATAGACACTTCTAATCCACTTCACCAAGATATGGGAGTGATCATCGTAAATATCAATGATCGGCGTTGCTTCCTCTCAGTGATCTGGCCTCAGACCATCCATCTCCATGTGAGGAAACCCTCATCTCCCTTTTTTCATTCATGAAACTCAAATAGGGAGGGGGTTATTATATTAATTTTGTTATATTAGAAACCTCCACTCAAAATCCCACCAATCTCTCCATTGACCTGACACTTGATGCTGAAAAACATTATGTCACACTAAGGGTAAAATCCCCATCCCAAACTCAACCATAGACTCATATTTCTAATGTGAGACTATGAAAGGGTTTTAAACCATGAATCTAAAATAAATATGTGAATATGATAAATATTTTTAATATTTTTAATATCACTACACCAAGGTTTTCTAGTCCTTGGAAAACCATGTCTACTCATCGCCTAACTTTAGAAATTTTCCATGAAATATTCCAAAGTGTTACATGACAAAACCATATTTGATGCATTCACAGTTTGTTTATTGATTAAGTGATGTTTGTGAAAATAATGGTGCATTTCTTCAATCATGAAATGATATTTCTTTCATATAAATAAAAAATCATGTGATGTATGAAGTTGGAAAAAAAGATAAACATGTTAGCGATGAATTTATTTCACTTGTAGAAAGAAATTTCAAGTGAGGAAAAAGAAGGTATATAGATAAACCCCGATTTTATTATTTTAATTGTGTATAGTTTGGTCATATTTTAGTAATATTCCTAATAAAGGTATAAAATAGAGTTGAATATGATATGGAATCAACATAATAATTCTGCTTTACTCTAAGATAAATATCTAAATATAGGATTTCAATAGAGAAGAGGTTTCAATAGGAAGAACTATTGAGTAAACAAGTAGAAAGATATTGAAGTTTCCTTAAGTTGATGATGTTGACCTCATTTCATATTTGGAAGATGTTATGATGGAAACTATTTATGAAATAATGTTTGGATAAGAAATAAGAGATTATCTTGAATGAGTTGTTAACTTAAAAGTTGATCTTGATGGTTCTCTTAAAGAGTTGTATATTTGGTGTGAGAAAAATTGAAAAATATGTGGTTATATGAAAGATTAAATAGTATCTTTTGATCCAATTGATATTGAAATTACATTTTTAGATAAGGTGGTAGATGAAATAAAATATTCTCTCTCTAAATCTAAATAAGTGATTTACTTCAAAGTATAAATTTATGAAAATATAAAATGATTGAAGATCTTCATACCTAGTTAGAAGAAAGAATGAAGGTGGTTGAATCTCTAAAATAACAGATTGTGTCTTTATGAAAGATGCTCAAATAGAAAATCCAAATTTATAGTGAAATGAAAAAGATGAAATGTAAAATTTTCCTAATAAGTAGTAGATAGAAAGGTAAGGATGAGGTATGAGGACTCTTGAGAAAATCATTAATGAGAATGGGTCTAAAACAATGTGTAATAATGGGCTCAAATTTGAAGCTAAGGCATCCAATGTCAGTGGAGATTCTATATAGAATAAAGAAAATAATAATATTAATAAATTTTATCAACTACCAAGTATCCAAAAAAGTTAAGAAACTACTCAATATTGGAAATTTGTGGAGAGAAAATGATAGAGAGATCTTTCCATTGATGAAATGAAAATTCAATTGATTTCTTGGTCATATAATGACTTTGTGTGTGGAAGTAGATATCTATTCAAGAGGTTATGTTCATGAGAGTAGGCAATGATGAATAATAATATATCTCACATCAAAAAGAAAAAATTATTTTTATGGTTATTGTTTTTAATTCTCTAATTGAGGTCACATGGTGATAAATTATATGAAACAAAGAAGTCAAACTTACTCCAATGGGAGCCAAAGGAGAAAGTTAACAAAAAACCATATGAGATTCCTTATCAAAATAAAATTTATCCTTTGGAATAATTGAAGTATGATCTCTCTACTTATGATGATGAAAATGAGGAGATACTACCTTGTTTCTTGACTCAACCAAACATATGTTGGAAGGATAAATGGATGACTGAGAAATATATCTTGGAAGATATTTCTCTTCAAGTAATAAAAAAATAGAACCACATGGATCCTTGATAGTGGTTTGTTTTCCCACATGACCAAAAATATAAATCTGTTATAGAATGTGAAGATCCATGTTGATGGGACAATTATATTTGATAATGACAGAGCACTAAAAATCAAGGGAAGTAGAATGTTGAGGCTAAGTATAGATGAATTAAACAACGAAAAAGATCTTTAAATGGGTGGTGATGTGGATTTTATTTATTGTTTTTTGAAAAATATTTTATTATAATTAATTTTATTAGGAATTTTAAAATAATGTATTTTGTTCAATAATTTAAAATTTTAGTTAATTTTGTATTAAATATTTAAAAGGCCAAAATTTATATTTAAATATTTATTTTATTTGTTATTTTTAGTTATTTGGTTGTTTTATAGTCATATAAATATGTAAAAAATATGTTTTTTTGTTTTTATGTTCAAATTAGTTATTTCTATTCTTATTTTATTTACTTCATTTTAAATTATATTTATAAACAAAACAAATTAAATTTTTTAATTTAAATATTAAATAAATTAATTGATTATTTCTTTTATTGGTAAATAATTAATTTATCTTTATTTTAGTTTAATTTAATTTTTGATTTGTTTTTATTTCTATAATAAATTGAAATTAATTTCTGTTTATTATTTTTTTAGTTAAGATATGGTGCAATCACTATAGTGAACATGCACAATAAGAAAAAACAGTCACTTAAGTGACCATACGAGGAAGTGACTGTGCGGGGAAGTGATCACATGAAGGCCAAAATCAGTTATGTGACCTTTTGTTGAGGAGGCGACAACCTATCAGGAGTACCGACCACATGAACCCTATATCTCATGGTTAGAATAATGAACATGAGGAGAACTTTTTCAACCAGTCGTGCACTTTGGAAGGTAATGTGTTCACCCCTTTTCAACCTACCATGCATAACAATGTGATCACAAAAGGATTTTTACATTACTGAGTGTGAGACATTGAACCTACAAGATTCTAGTCTAGGTGACAGCACTCGAAACAAAAATCTAGCACACCAATATGGGAAACTTAATGTTCTCTCCCAATCACTTCTCTAGGAACTGTTCCCATGATCCTCTATAACCAACCATGCCCTACTCCATGTCCACATCCAAAGATACCGTGAAAAGTGACCATAGCATCTATATTTAACCTAAAATTCCTTACATGGAGAAGTGACTATGTGTGAGGAGATCGACATACTACAAATGGAGGAGTATCCTAGCAGAAACAAAACCATCCAAGCTCTCACAAAGATACTCTATGCAAAGGTAGATTTGATAATATTAGTTATATTAGATTTTGGGTGTGGCAGTATTCAAGGAGATTAGAGATCCCGACCATGATTGGAGTTCCACCAGTGGAGTCCGAGTGAAGCCATTGCCGAGGTTCCAAGAATTAGACCAAATCCTGGCATCCAGCCACCAACCAAAGCTTACTTGTCTACCAGTGAAAAAGACCCAAACCAAACAAAAATAAAATAGGTAGAAATTAAAATCTATACTAGATCTATTAAAGATATTCTTGTATAAATACGAGCTGTTATTGTGTTATCCAAACTCAAATCTTAATGATAATTTAGAGAATAAGAACATCAACTAATGATTGTGCATATGTCACTGATGAGGATGATTCTGGAAGCCAACTAAGCCATAACATAAAAAAAGAACATGGTCCACTATTGATGTTGAGTTGAAACTGATGATCTAAGACCCTTTGAGGAAGAATAACACCATAATTTTTTTTTTCAATTTCTAAATATGGACAAGCCCTAACTAATTTGAAAAAATAACCAAGATGATATCCTTTGTTGAAGACAACCCAAATCTGACAGGATTCTATTTTTTATAACCCAATCATGACTCCACCCACCATTGATTATTATATGTGTTAACAGAAGTAGATGATTCAAAACTATGAGGGAATTTGATAGATAGATTTTTTCTATTTTAGGATTTAATGAGGGATGGTGATGGGGATCAAAATCTTGAATCATCTGGCTTCAAGTTATTTTAGGGGTTCACACCAACTATTCATATAAATTTCAAAATAAATATCTTAAGAACTGAAGATCTAATGTTGGAACCAAAATGCCTCAGTGATTCCCAAAATTGAAGAGATGTGTGCATCAAATATAAATGTAAAGAGTACTGCATGATTTATTTCATTGGATTTCAGATGCATTTTTTAAGTATCATTTCAAGAAGAGGTCTAAATTTAAACCAAACCATAATATAGTGTTCACGGTTAAAGTTTTTTCAAGATAAGAAGTCTGTTGATGATTGAAATTTATAAAATAGAAACCCTATTTATATTTTATGATAACGTGATCTTGAGGCTATGATACATCAGAGTCAATATTCCCCTATGTTAGGATTATGGGGTCCTATCCATGATTCAGTCTACCTCAAGGTAAATTTATCACTACATAAAGGTAACCACATCTGAGATCAACTCAGTCGAGGGTTTGAAAAGGGATTTGTATACTACATAAAGGTAAATTCTCTGGAAGATTCCTGAGAATTATGGCATACCGGAGAAAACATTTAGATTTGGGAATTGTTTTACTGGTTCTTACTGGGGTAGAAATTCCATGCATGAGGAACAAAATCTATTGGAAGAGCTTTGTTAGACCATGTGAGTATATAGATGTATAGTTAAGGCATGTGGAATGGATGTTGCAGAGAGGTTACCAAGAATTGGCAGTCAGGAAAAAATTTACATTTTCACCATATTTTCTTTTAAAAAAGAAGTAGATGCACATGAGAACATGTCACAATAATCCATCCATCATTCACCACAGAATACACAACTTAAAGGGAAGATAATAACAAGTCTTAGAGCTATAGAAATAAGAGTTGGAGCAAGATAAAGTAGTGAATCAATATTTAAATGCTTATATCTTCTTTCTTCTCTATAATGTTACTATATTTTCGAGATGTAGTCATTGAGTAATTCTATTTTTTTCATTCTAAACATGTGTAGTAATATTTATTAGTGGAATCAGATTGATGTTTTTTTTAAAATTATTAATATGCTATACTATAAAATTAAATAATTTCAGGATTACATTTTAAGCTCAGTGATCTCATTTCCATTCTTAATGAGCACATATTTTAGGATGGTATGATATGTGATGATGTTGAAAATTTTGCCTTTGAATTTTAACTGATGTACTGAGAATAGAAAAGTTAAATATTTAATTATCCATTAATGAACAATTCAAATCATGAGTAATTATAGAGATATAATTTACAAGAATAGATCAAAGATCTATTATGTAAACTAAATTAAGAGCTCAATGTATCACCACCATAATTCTAGGCACTAATACAATTTTGGTAAGATTAAGTAAGAAAAAAAATCTTTTAGATCAATTTATATCAGTATGATATATCTAATTTCATCCTCAAGTAGTTCATTATATTTATTTTTTATTCTACTTTCACCAATTTGAAGCCATAATTTATTTATCACACATTACACTTTATACATCATATGTTTCCTCATTTCTTTTATTTTCGGTTCTCTTTGTTTTTTACATTTTTTTTCACATATACTCATAAATCACCTTTCCTTAGGGATTAATACCCCACTCATCATTTTAGTAGTTTTGGAAAGGGTTAATAAATAATAAATTTTATAGGATTGAATGACATCTATAGGTAGATTGCCTTTGAAATAATATTTTTAGCATGATTCAAATTTTTGAATCTCGAATTGTGATCACATTGAATTTTATAGGATTGAATGACCTCTATAGTGGATTGAAATCAAAACAATAACACTTTATTCCTTATAGTTGAGAGATAAAATAGAATTTGAAATCGGAGGCTCAAAAATATCAATCAATAAAGTATGGGAAATTTATGACTATTGAAAGCTATAACTGAAATTCCAAATTTAAAATTAGATTAGGAAAATACTTGTGATTCTGGAGTAAGAGTGAAGTAAGGGAGAAATCCATAATGACCAAAGAATAAGAGGTCCTTAAATCTGATTAAGCTGAATCACACTATTGTGTTTGGACCTATGAAGGTTCTCAAAATATATGGTGATGAATTATTCATTATATTCATTTAAGAATACAATTGAATGGGTTTTATAATTTTTTTAATCTATGAAATAGGTTATTTATTTTATTAATTAGTTTCATAAGAGATCTGAAAATGAAATCTAGGGAACTATCAAGGTTCCCCAGTTAGAAAATGGCATAGAGTATACCTATCACATGGTAGAAAACTACTTGAAGAAGCACAATATTACATACAAAGTATCACTAGTGATAACTAATCAATATAATAGTGTGGTAGAATGGAGTTAATAAGTTACTATATGGAGATTAAAATTAGACAAGGTTAATGATTCAAATATCCTTGGTGATAAGACCACACCAATTAAGACTCATAATATGATAAATATATAGTACACTGCTCAATTGTCTCAAGTGAAACTGAAATCATTTAAAGTATCATCAAAGAATGAGCCACGGTTCAATCCTATGATGTTATATTTAGATGAAATTTAGAAAAACTATACTTGGGATATCATGGACAAGTCAAAGGGCCAAAATATCAAAGGAATAAAGCGCATATTCAAAAATAAATATGGTGAATAATGAATAGTGATCCAAAATATGTCAAGATTTGTGTGAAAGGGGTATTCACAAGTTTATGGAATTTTTGTGGAAGAAACCTTCACATCAGTGGTGATAACTGAGTTAGTAAGAATCATTATTATAGTGGTTGTTTAGAGAAAATTCAGAATCTACCCAATGGATATCAAGAGGAAAATTTTCAGTTGGATTCTCAAGGAAGAAGTCTATATTAAGTAATTGATTAGATTTATTATATGTAATAATGAATAAAATGTGTGAAGACTAAAGAAGTACCCATATGGATTGAAACAATAACCTTGATACTAGTATACTTGATTCAATACATTTTTATGAAAGAAGAAATTTACAATAAGAGGAGATGATCACAATATTTATGTGAAATTGACTAAGGAATATAAGTTTATAGTATTCATCTATGTTGATTAAATCACATTTAGTGGAAGTAAGAAAAATAAAATGGAGGAGTATTCATAGTTGATGAGTATAGGATTTGAAATGACTATAACTGGGGAGATAACATTCTTCCTTAGGCTACAAGTTAATGAGAAATAGATTTATAAATTTGTATCTTAGTAATAATTTGTAAAAGAGCTATTGAAGAAGTTTATGTTACAAAATACTATATTGGTTTCAACCCCAATAATTACTAGAAGAATTTTGTTAAAGTATGATGAAGGGAAATCATTTGATCCAATACTTTATTAGATTATGATTGAAATATTTTATATCTTACATTAATAAGACCAAATATATTTTTCATAATATGCTTGTATTCCTAATACTATTTCTTCCCCAAGGTGGAGCATATATTTATTTTAAAGAGGATCATGGGGTAATTATAAGGACATCTTAATTATGTTTTGGTATACTCTTCAAAAAATGAAAAGGAAATATATGCCTACTCTCATACAGATTGGGATTGAGATAATGTGGATAAAATACCCACAAGTGGATCTGACCTTTTCAATAGAAGTAGGTGTGTTGAGTGGATCACTAATAATCATGAAATTACCTATCTCAGTAGACCTAATGTGGAGTATATTTAAATTAAAAAATCATTCACACAACTAGCATATATGAAGCAAAAATTCAATGATCATTGGGAGGTTCTTAATTTTCCTATTGTAGTCCAATATCACAACCAAAATGTGATAGAGATGACCAAGAATCTAATAAAAAATTATTAAATGAATCATATCAATCATTAGTATCACTATATTAATGATATGGTTAAATAAGAAATTATTAAACTAGAGAACATGGGTTCAAATCAACAAGTGGTGGAAATATATACAAAACATTTGGCCATATTAGCATCATAAGAAACACTGATTGAACCTTGGTGTTTAAGTACCAACCTTAGTTTTTGGAGGTTAAAAAGTTCCTCTTTCCCCATTTCATATAATTCTCTAAATGAGAATTTTTTATTATTCTAGTAATATATATTGTATTTACTATAGAATACAAGAGGATATAAAATACAAGTGAAGTTTATTGAGAGTGAAGGTTGATCAAAAAAATTGAGATAGCATCATAGAAATTAATTATTTCAATTGATTCAAAAAATGAGTTTTGAATCATGAAGGATAAGATAAAATTTTAAAATCTCTTTTCTTAGTTTCAATAATTCTCGTTTTTTATAGGAATGGAATAGGAGAACCTTTTGAATTTTATTTTCAAAGGGTGAGAATTATTAGATAGATAGATTGAAGATGTGGTAAGATAATAGAGAATGGACTGATAAAAAATACAAGGGGGTATTATTTGGTAACCTTAGGGTTTTAATGTTGGATATTTTTCAATTAAGAATTGATTATAATCTCATACAATAGAGATTTAAGTATTTGTAGATAGATGGTAATTTTTTTATAAATTATAGAAATGGAATGGTTGTTCTGTGATCATAAGAGTCACACCATTATTGGTGATGATTTTATTAAATGGAAAATTCCTCCTCTAGAATAATCATTTAGGGAAAATCAAAATTTATAAGGAAACATCATATGAGTTTTTTGGGAAGTTGTGTTGTAAACCCTATGGTTTTACTATGACATAAGGATAATTTTTTTGGATATTTCCTCCACTAGAATTAATTAATATGATTCATAAAGTAAGAAATATAATAATTTGTTATTTGAAACCTATATTATTTAATTTTTTATATTTAGAGTTTCATGTTCCACATTGATACAAAAATTTCATGTCGCAAAGAAGATCTGGAAGATTTCATTGGTTCAGGAATAGAGAGGCTCATATTGTAAAGGACATATTGCACTACAAAGGATGACTAGGGTATTTCTATGAATCTGGATTTCCAGTGATCAAATCAAGAATAAAATTTCATCCTTTAATAGGTTCAATAAAAAAATAATATTGAAGGACTTATACTATGACTAACTATAAAAAAATATATTGGGAAGTGATTTTGGAGCATTGGGATTTTAAAAACTGGAACATGAGTATTCACTATGAAGTATAACCTCATTCCGTGACATGTATGAGAGTTCACAAAAGTGGAAATATCCTTCCAAAAAATTAATTTAATTAAAGAGGGTATATTTAACCAAAGAAAATGAATTTTGTGGTTGAACATAGAACATGTAATGATAAAGGAAACCAAACCTCAACTAGGTTGTTTTTGATAAGTTACTTTTTAGGATCAAGGATTTCATTCCTCAAATGAAACATATATAGAAAATTCAGTGAGATCAAATTCATTCTAGATTTTGTAGATATTAAAGAGACTTGGTCAATATTTATGGTATATTAATGGATGATTTTTACGGTCCATTAAGTTGGTGATAAATAGAAAATTAATGCACACATTTTTATAGAAATTAATATTTTATTAACAAAGAATAAATGGGATAAATTAAATATGAAGAAAATGAGTTAAAATATTAAAAATATATAAGAAAATAGATAAATATATATTTATATTATAGTGATGGATTTGATGAAGGAATTGAAACTCATTGATACCATCCCATATTGTATTGGTGTTATTTATTTGCTGAGATTCATTGTATATGATCATCATATCACATTTCTTTTGTATTATTTATCTCAATGAGGTGAGTGAAGTGATAAAAAAAGATTTACCCCATATTTATAGTGTGAATTTCTGAAACATTTGTTCATCTATAGAATATAGTGTTAATTCTTGGTTGTTGACACACCATCGATGTATTCTCCTTGGACGAGCCCTTTGAGATGAACCAAGTGTATTTTTACTTTCTAGAAAATGTACATGTATATGTCATATGATTTCCGGAATATTTATAGGTTAGTATTGTTCTTTCTATCAAAAGAACATGATTCATAAAATAAAAGAATAATTGAACATCCTAATTGACCCCTCTTGAGTAGCTCCTTGAATTAATTTATTGTTTTGATAATTAGAAATATTATTTTTTTGTTAAAATATTTTTTTTTCATTTTAGTTTATATTTAGTTATTCTTCATTTATTATTTTTATTATTTTTATTCTTTTTAACTATTTAAATTTATTTTTTATTGATAAATTAATTTTGAAAATGTATCATTACATTTATGTATGTTTTGAAAAAATGTTGTTACCCATACATGAATCTAGTTTTACCATTTTACATGTATTAAAAATCTATTTCTACCATTATATGAGTTTTTCATTATCCTTTCATGTCTTGTGTTAATTTATATTTAACTTTAAATGATTTATGAATTACCCAATATTCTCATGTTTCAAATTCTCTTTACACTTACTCAATATTTATAATTTTGTGTACACTTACGTAACTATTTCCTTACATTTATACATAGTTGATTTTACCTTTAAACAACATTAATTTTACCTTGATGCAATTTTTTTGACCTGTACACAACACATGTTTACCCTTATACATCTATTTAATTTACCCTAATACATACTATACCAGTTTTCAGTTACCTTTACAAAGCACGTGATATCGTCTATCTAACTTTAAAAAAACATTTGAAAATGATTTTTAAACTAACACATTTTTTATTAATATTAAAAATTCATGAAGATTAACTTTTTAAAAGTATGGTTTTCTTGTTTACTTTTTTTCATGTTAGTGAAATGAACCTAACATTTGTATTAAATGAACCCCATATATGATTTGAATTTTAGGTTTTGAAAACTAACATTTTTAAAATTATCCTCACATTAATTAAATGAACCCCACATTGACATACCCTATGTTTATTAAGATGATACTAATTTTTGTTAGAAAAATGTAGAGTTTCTACAAACTAACATAGGTGACACACATTCATGATATCCACTCGATCGCTATTTCCAAGGGATTTTTATCTCCATGCATGTTATCTATCACATGAATTTAATCCATATCATTCCTCACCCTATATAATGGATGTACATAATATAAATGATATTTATATAGGCATAGTGTAGGATAAATATGATTTCATGAGTAAAATTTTGAATATTAACTTCATTTTATTCTACAACAAGATACACCACATAAAATTCAAGTTTTCCATAGTTCATTTAAAGTTCTCTCCATGCATGCTGTAGAAAATAACCATGTATATATTATCAGGGAAATGTTATACTTCACATCAAATGGAACATGAGGTTGAATATTTTGAGCAGTACTAAACATATTTAAACAACATCTCTCATCTCACATTATGAATATGATAATAAATTATTCTTATATGATTTTCATGTCTCAATTGATGAGAAAAAATATCATTATGTCATAAAAAAAGAGAGTTATTGAACCTAAAGTGGATTCCTTGCATGAAATTATCTCAACATAGTGTCTATATATCTCATAGAGAAGTGAATTAATTATAATCAAGATAATCCTTCTTAAATAAGCTTATGTGAAGCAATGATAACAAGGTTATTGGAAGATGATACTAAATTCTCTATGTTACAGTACTTTGTTTTACATGATATTGATATTTATATATATCAAAATGTTATATGGATAATTTTATCTTGGTTATCAATTTCAAAATTTTTCTTAATTTTTGAAAATACTAATTTAAGTGATTAGAAATAATTCAATGAAATTTTTAGAGAGAAAAATGACTGTATAATTTAATCATCATTCTATGGAGAACCCAGCAGATATACATTTATTCAAAATGAAATATTAAAATTTTATTATGGATATTGTTGTAAGATTTCAAGGATTATATCTATTAATTTAATTTGATATTTGAATGGGAATTTGAATCTGTATCATGGGATACATTTTCAATAATGGTGATTCAATATTTTATTAATTTTAATTTATTTTAATGCGTTTATTACGAATGGTTGTATTTAAATAAAATAAAGAAGCAATGGTGTAATATTCATGGCGATAATTTGAAAATTTCTTAACTTGATTTATCTTGAATTTTAGGAGGATTTAGTGAAACTACTATATATTTTTATTCTTCATATATATATTTTTCTCTTGAAGGTTAAATAAATTTTAGTGAAAACACTTTCTCTTATGAAAATTAAAAGTGTTGCAAGATTTATTATATTTTCTATAAATTTGAGTAACAGTGAAAATGATTATTTGTCCATATTTGTTATTTTACAATGTAAAGAAATATATGGCCTCTATAAATATTAATATTTTAATACTACTTTTTAAATAATAATAAGTCTACACGACATTGAGAATCTATTAGACACTACTCTATACTTGACTGAATATCAACCATACTCCAGTTGTAGAGTTAAATTTGAGCTGAACTTTATTCAAAAATCTATATCTCATCTCTATTCCAGTGGTGTATTAGATTCTCATACTAATATTTGATTGTTATTTTCCCTAATAAAATGATATGTATACCTTTTAAAAATTTTGTTTTATGGTGTTCGCTTCATGTACTAAGTTTGGAAGGTCTTATAATAAAAGTAAATTATTTTTTTAAATCACCAAGCTCATAAAGAGAGAACATGTGGAGTGGACTAGAGGACCTCTGTGACATGAACCACTATAATTCACCATGTCCTATATTTTATTTTATTTATTTTGTTATGGATTACACAACTTAAATATATGAGGATGTGATTTCATTAATTCAAGTGTGATGAATTAACTTTTGTAAAAAAAAATTAATGGAGACAATTTACCCTATATTGTGTCTTCATCACAACCATCATCAAAATACAAGTTGTATTATAGGGGGTTATATTTTTGGAAATATATTTTTTGAATATTGGAGATTTCTTTATGCTCTAACAACACTATTTTTAGGATCCATATGAACACTAATTACAATGGTTGGTCATAGAGAAGTTATGTTGATAATTCTTGTTTCTTATTTCTATAACGATAAATATGGTTTATAGAAAGTTATCATTATTATTTATATAAAGATTCATTGAAGAAAAAATTACATGAAAGTTTTCAAGCATTATGAAATTCCTATAAGATAACTAGAGAAAAGGAATAATGCTCAAGAGACTGATTATGATCTTAATTCAATGGATATGAATGCTATTATTTGTGTATTAGGAATTGATGAATTTAATTAAGTTCCTGAATGTTATAAAAATTATTAAATTTGCGAATCCATCACAGTTTTCTATGAAGGAAAATATATGTTAAAAAACTAAGGTAAAATATTGTTAAGCTTAAATTTTAAACTTTTCAGATGTTTGAAGAAGAATGTATGACTCAGATGACTGGGAGATTGAAAAAAATTATCAATGATGTTGCTAACTTAGGAAATCCAATTATAGAATATAATTATGCATTAAAGGTACTTAGAGTTTACCTTAAAAGTGGAATGGAATATATGCTACTATCAAATAGTCTACACCAGTTAATGATTTAAATATGAAGTAATTTATTAGAAGATTGATTACATACGTAGCTAAGATGAATGTTGAAGTGAAGATCACATTTCTATCAAAAAGTAAAATGTTGCACTCAATATTTCAAAGAATGAATTTTAAACTTCTTATTCTATTAATTGGGGTTAATGTGATGATTTATTGGATCTTTCTAGAGAATTCACCATGGTTTATAAAAATAGGATATATTAAAGAAGAATAAAAGGAAGGAATTCATATGCTACGAATGTTAGAAGAAGGGTTACTTGAGATTTTACTTCCCTTTGATGAATGATCAGAGGAAATATGACTATAAAAGAAAACAAAAGAAAGTTAAAAATGATAATTGGATTGTATATAAAGATTCAAGTGATGAATCTACTTCAAAATATAAATCTAATCATGAAAAAAACTTACTCTATGAATTTTGGATCATACTAATGAGGTATAACCATCTTTCTCTCATAGTCGTAATTTGAAAAATCTTTCCTTTAGTGAGATTAATGAATAATATTATGTACTTCAAAAAAAAATATGAATCAGCAAAGAAATAGAATTGAAAACTCAAAAAAGTTATGATGCTATTTTTAATGAAAAAGAAACCTTAGCAAAGAATATTGAAAATTTAATATATTATTTTTTCACAAATTCTTGTGCATTACATTATAATAAAATTAATGAGATATTATTTGAAGTTTATTGTTTAAAACAATATACTAGTATGTCTACCATGGTGGATAATTATATAAACCAAATTATTTTTAAGAATAAAATTAATAAAGGTTGGATTTGTTTTGTTAGTAATAGATAAATGCCTAAATTATATCAGAATTACTTAATAATTGGTTCCATAATAAAAATCATGTGCAATGATAGATTTATCATTATGATTTTAATGGAAATTATTACAATGACTACAATTTCATAAATCATTATTTTTTAGTTTCAATCATGTATATTATTCAAAAGCTTCATCTAAATCTAAATTTGGATTTTTTTCACAAATTAAAAATCTTTGGTTACCTATGTCTTTATTTGATAACACAACTGGATCCAAAAGAATATTGGTACTGAACAAAATTGTATTTTGTATTTTGCAGGTTTACTCAATTAGACTTCGTTGTTATATCATTATGTGGTTTCTTGAAATATAAAGAAATTTCCTATATCGTTTAAGGATAAATTTCATTTCTATTTTAATTGATATAACTATTTTATATTGGAGGAGAATGGATTTTAAATGTTTTAACTTTTATTTCGTTACATTCATTTATTCTTATGTTTGAAAAATTAAATCTTTTTTTAAACTCTATTATTTTATGTGATTAATTAATTCCTTGAATTATTTTGTTAACTTATGACCATCATGCATGCTATTTATAAATTTATGTTAGCATGAATTTAATTGTTTCTTACATAATTTTATTCCTTGAAAATATTTTGTTAATTATTTAATAATACTTCACATATTTTCATGGCGCATTGAGTATAAAACTTTATCTTTTTGAATAAGGAAATAATTAAGGGGGAATTTATATTGTTGAATGTATTGATAATATATTATCATGTTCATTATTTTCTCATTAACTCATCCTTTTTATCCTTTCAGAATGGTGTTAAAAATAATGTTTTCAAATTTTTAATGTTTTTGATCAGTTCTAAAATTTTTAGAAATAGTGAAATTAAATTTTATTTTATAATTATCAAAGAGGGGGATATTTTTTGTTGGATGCTTAAATAAATTGTTTCTTTTTATAAATAAAATATTATTTTTTATTATAATAATTTTGTTGAATTTAATTATTAATTAATTAATTATTATTATTATTGCTATTTTTAATTATTTTTAATTATTAAGGGTGAAAAAATAATTTCTAATATTTATCTATACCTATATGTATGTTTTGAAAAAATACAGTCACCCTTATGTCAGCCTATTTTGACACTTATATAGGAATTAGAAATATATTTCTACCTTTACATGAATTATCCATTACACTTATGTATCATTTGTTAACTTCCCTTTACCCATACATGAGATATAAATTACCCTTACGTATAATGTGTCAAATTCTCTTTAAACATACACGAGAATTATATATTTTGTTATACTTATAAACTACTATTTTGTTACCTTTATGCATAATTTATTATACCTTTACGCATCATTAAATTTTACTTTATTTAGCTCTATTTTCCTTTACAAATATCTTATTTACCATTACTCACCTATCTATTTTAAACTTACATATCTATATCAATTTTTAGATACCTTTACTTGGTGCATGAAATATTCCATTTAACATTATGAAACCTTTAGAAAATGTTTGTTAACCTTAAAAATTATCTTCCCCTAATATGCATGAATGAAGATAACCCTTACATATGTATTTTTTTCTAGTTTACCTTTTTTCATGTTGGTGAAATTTTATTAATGTTGGAATTTAATGAACCCCATGTTTGAGATGAAATTTAGGTTTGGAAACCTAATGATTGTATAATGATCCACACATTTATTAATTGAACCCCATATTGGCATACATCGTATTTTCTAAACTCATACAAATGTTTTTTTAGACAAACATCATATTTTTAAAACTGTTTAAGGTGACATGTACTCATGCTATCCACTATATCTTTAATTATAAGAGATGTATCTCTCCATTAAAACTCACTCCCATGTGAATTTGAGTGATGCCATGCCACACCCTATATAAGGGATTTAGAGAAGATATGTCATATTCATGTAGGTATAGTGTGGGAAGATGATTATGTCATGAATAGTATCTAGAAGATAAACAATGTTATCTACTAACACAACACACTCAATGAACAATTACTGTCTTACATAGTTTATGTAAAGCTCTCTCTATACACACTATAGAAAATCAACATGTATATGTTATAATACAACTATAATATTTAACCATGAATGAAAGTGGAGGATGAAGACGGTGAGAAACACTATACATTTTCAAACACAATATATCATATCACCTTATGCATAATATAAACCATCATTTATAAAATGTTCTTCTGACTCAATTCATAAGAAAAAATATCATGAGGTGGTACAGGAAAAGAAGCTTCACGCCTAAAGTGGATTCCATACATTAACTTACCTCAAATCAGTATCTTCATCCCTCATAGACCAGAGAATAAATAATTATGAAGATAATCTCCCTTAAATCTCTTATGAGAAGCTATGATAATGTGGTGATTGGAAGATGTGAGTGCCATACCAAGGTTATGGTACATTGTTTTACTTGATATTGAAATTTTTATATACTGAAACATTATATAGATAATTTTATCTAGGCTATTAATTTAGAATTTATTATTAAATTTTTAAATTGATGATTGAAGATATTTGAAAGATTTTGGTGTAGAATTTAGGGATAAAAATGATTATATCATTTTATAGTCATTTTCCAGAGAATTCGGTGGGCACCGAGTTATTTAAATTGAAATATTTAAATTTTTTTATGGATGATGTTTCATGATTTTAGGGATTATTTTATCCATTTTAGTTGTATATATGATTGGAAATTCAATTTTTTTGGAGGAGTATTATTCAAAAATAGTGCTAAAATTTCAGAATAATTTAAATTTATTTCACTAATTTTATTTTGAAGGTTTAAATTTTAATAGAAAATAATGAAAAAATGTTGTGATATTATTGGAGATTTTTTTGAAATATCAACACTTGATTTATTTTGAATTTCTAAATGGGGAGTATCTACTCAAACTACTAGATGTTTTTCTTCTTGATATATAAATATTTATCAAGTAGTTTGGAATGTGGTGTTGAAAACTCTTGCTATTATGAAAATAAAAAGTGATGTAATCATTTATATTTATGTTCAACATTTGAAGAAGATAGAAAATAATTATTTGTACATATTTATTCTCTCATGGTAGAAATAGGAAAAAGGTCAAGGAATTTTTTTATTTAATTCCAAATGTTTAAAGAGGAATAAGTCAACATTACATTTATGATCTATAGGATACTACTATATACTTGATTAAACATAAAATAATTTATCAATTGTGGAGTAAAATGTCAGGTGAAATATTATTCAACAGTTTATATCTCTTTTATGTTCTTATATAGTGAAATATTCTTGTGCTAAGATATGATTGTGATGTTTCCCTATAAAATAACATGAAGGCCCAATACAATCTGTTTTTAAGTTGTTAAATAACAACAATCAGTTATCTATGTCTCAAAAAAAGGGTCTTCTTCGTAAAAATCCCCAAGCTTATAGAGAGAGAATTAGAGGAGTGGAATAGGTTATCTCCATGCCTTGAACCAGTTTGCATCATCATATCCTACACTTTCTTTTATTTACTTTCCCCTGTATTACTTATCTTTAATATAGAAGTATATAATCCCATTATTTCAATATAAACGATTTAAATTTTTTCAAGTTTTTCAAAAGGACACAATTCACCCCATCTTGTGTATTTATCATCACCATCATTGACCAAAAACCTCTCTTAGGGTATATTTGTCTTATGGGTGTGACATTATTTCATGATAAAAAATGGTTTTAATAGAAGTAAAGAATATACATGTGTTTATTTCAATACTGTTAAGATTTAAATGACTTAAAATGGTCAATATGTAGATGAAATGATTATTTATAAAAAACAGAAGGTGGATTGATTGTGTAAATATTATAGTTAATTATATTTTGAAATGAATGATATAGGTAATAAAAAACATATTAAAGGTATAGAAATTATTTAAGATCGATTGGATAAGGTATTATGTCTACAGAAGAATGCTAATATTATAATAGATTTGAAACAATATCTCTTTTATCCCCTTAAACCTATAAGAATTTATTTATACCAGCACTTTATATTGTCCCATAGTCAGTCCCTAACTATGATACCTAGGTACCCTTCATGAAAAAGATACCATATGTTGATATTGATAGTAATCTTACGTATTCTATGGTCTTTTCTATACTAGACAATTACTTTTATATTTGTAATATGATTAGGTTAATAAAAAAACATAGTAAACTATACTATATTGAATTGAAATAATTCACTAGGCATGTGTCCATGTTAACTAAATTATGTTTTCAAAATTTAAATCCCAGTAGTAATAATGATGATGTTATCGATTCTGTTGATTCTAACTATGCTAATAATATTGAAACTAGAAGATAAATTACTATGTATGTATTGCTTTCATGTGGTGGACTTCTTTCATTGAAATGAAATATACAAT
Organism: Viscum album; assembly: GCA_963277665.1. Classification (NCBI taxonomy): domain Eukaryota; kingdom Viridiplantae; phylum Streptophyta; class Magnoliopsida; order Santalales; family Viscaceae; genus Viscum; species Viscum album. The sequence goes on from OY728141.1 coordinate 1,992,089,249, forward strand.
ACATTTTGTTGTTGTCCACCGATGATCCAGAATACATATCCTTAAATGAATAGGTAAAAGAATATATTTGGATAAAGAGATTGATAAATGAATTTTATTTACCTAATGATTTATTTTTATGTACTACAATAGCCTGCCTTCCCCTCATTGTTCGATAAATAATGTATTCCGTGGTATATCAAAGCATATAGACATTTGAATTCATTTTTTGGGAAGGATATTGAGACTATTATAATTTGTGTTAATAAGATACACATTGTTGATATCCCAAGTGATCATTTGACTAACGTTGTTCTATTATAAAATTTTAGACTTTGTTTAGGTCTTATGAATGTTATTCTTGTACAATAATTTAGGATACTAGAGAACCATCATACATAACTAATTTTTATATAAAGGTGGATACTGGTGACATATTCTTACTACTCGCATTTTTTTAATAAAATTTTTAGGCTTATTATTATTTCTTGCATACATGTTTTGCCTAATTTTATGTAGTAAATAATCTATTATATTTTTCTCCATGAAATTATTGGTTATTGGTTTTACATTATATTGGTATCCAGCTAGAGGGATCTGTATCATTGATTATCCTGATCCACTGGTACCCATGTGCACTTTTTTGTTTCAAGATATGCTTCTCTACTCTCATAGTTCAGTCTTGATCTATATTTATATTCTGTATCCTATTTCATTCTTCCGCATGTCCCGATGAGATATTGCATATTCAGATATTCATATACCTTATTTGATCTTGGTCAACTACATGTGACACAATGTCACTTAGCAATGTATCTATCATAACTACACATTCTTGCTATAATTTTTTACCTACCTTTGGTTTATGAGAGACAATTAATTCAATTTGGATCTTTTGATCAAGATAGAAATCCATTTTTTTCAAATAAATAATTTAATATCTCAAAGGTGGAGTTAGGATCCAAGTTCTTCCACTACTCCTTGATGTTTGAAACATCACTCACATGTACCCAGAGTACCACTTTGGGGGAGATGGGAGGAGGACTATAAATATTTGAAGCTATATAATCACTTTTATAGAGCTTAATTGGAGGATATAGAATTACCTTCACCAAACATAATCATAACTTGTTAGTAGATATATTTCTCTATAAGTCACATCATTTTTTCAAGTAAATATTATTGTATCCTTTATGTTTGGGGTTCATTTAATGAGACTATCTAGGAAGGATGATGCTAAATCCATGTGAGAGAGTTAATCAAAACTACCTGGTTTAGAAAGACCCACTTCCTAGGATAGATTCATTGGTCCTTTTCATTCTTTTATGATCATTTTTTTTCTACATTCCGTTTTTAATAAATATATTCTATGGTGTCTTTCTATCTATTTATATAGGTTCAACATGAACTGTATAACATAATACATTGTGTTCATTTTTTATTTTAAAGCATGCTTATCAAGATATTTGTTATTTTTTATATAATTTTTTTAGTACTAATAAAATGGTTTAACTATATGAATGATAAACATCAATATCAATCAATGATCCTTGATATTGCTATAGAAAAATCTCAATAATTCCCACAGAAATTGGCATCAGAGTTAAGTGATTCATAACTAATGGAATCTATGAAATTCAACATAGATAAATAAAATGGATTAAAAGATTATAATATTTAGAGAATCAATATGAGCATGCTTATTGGTAACAATGATATTATTACTTATATCAGTGGGTTGAAAAATAATTTTTCTATTGTGTCACTTGATGAAAAATCTATTATTACCATTGTAGATGTATCTATTGATGTCCTATATAAATCCAGAAGACTTATATCATTGTTCTTAAGTGATAAATTTCTTTGAGAGGTGGTTTATGAGTTTAAAGCTGATGAAAGTTAGTCCAAATTTTAATCATTTTATAGGACTAAATCATTAATTGGAATATTATATATGAATATTAGATTAAATTCATTTAAATTTCATCCCAACACTATAAAATTGGAATATATAGATGATTTAAATATTATATTATTTGATCTATCAAATTTATTTGTTAAGATGGGTGATGAGGTACATAATATAACTATTTAAAAAGTGTTGGATGAGACATTTAGTTCTATTAAAAATTCAATGATGTATGGTTGAGATAATCATATACTGAAATAGGTTATATCTAATTTTTTCATTTAGAACATCATAATTGAGGCTCTATTAAGACAAAAGTTGGGGGATAATATGTTAGATGAAAGAATAAATATATTGGTATGGAGAGAGATAAGAGTTGGTTTAGCTAGATTCAGTCTACATCTAAGAATAGTGTGTTTATGTGTTTCCAATGTATAAAAACTAGGAATATTAAGAAAAATGTTCAAAAAAATAAAAATTATTATAAATAAAGTGATGATAATTACTTTTCATATGAGGAGGACATTAATTTTTTTTATTTTTTTAATGTTTATTCTCATTATATTTATAAAGTGTGGATCCTAGATGCTGGATTCTCCTTTCACATGTGTCCAAAGAGAGAGTACTTCATAGGATTAAGAGAGGCAGAGTTTAGTGATGTATACATAGGGGAATATTACAGTTATTATATCATTAATATAAGTTATGTTTCTATATAACTTCATGATGGGATGGTTAAAACTTTAGGTGAAGTTAGATGGGTACCAAAATTAAAAAGAATCCAAATTTTCCTTAGATTTGTTGACCAGATAGATTATAACATTCAGTCATATACTAGTAAGTTTGAAATTTCTCATGTATATCTCTGATTCGACAGGATTATAACATATATAAACAATCCATCATTTTCATTAATACTCAATATAACTATTTATAATAAAATATTGATAACTCTAAAGGTTTAATTTCATTGGTGAATGGATACATAATAAACATATTTATGAATGATATTCAATATTTCCCACAATTTTCTTAAACATTATACCATTACTAGACATGTCCTACTAAATACCATTCTTAATAACCTAGGGAAAGGGAAACACAATAAAGAGTTAGGTCAAATGATCATTATTGGTAAACATGGGAGATATTAATCAATGATCATAAGTGATAATAAGATATATATATGTTTATGAGAATATGACTACATCTTATGAAAACATACTAAAATTTCTTAGAACATAAATCACCAGTCATTGAATGACGATTTTTCATAACAAAATTCATGTTTCATATGATGGTGGAATAATAAAAAATTAATCATGATCCATGAGTTAATATCATAATAATAAGACATATGTTTTTTCATAATAGTGTGGAATAAACATAATCATAGAAATTTTATGTCTAGGATACCCATTAAGACATTCATCACATAGTTGGATTGATCTAACCACCTATGTACATTATTTTGTTTTTAATAACTACCCATATACCATCTTGGTCTTGGCCTAACTACTCGTATACCCTCTTGGGATTAGGATAAAAATTTATATACCCTTTTAGATCATGATATATAAAACATTATTCAATTCATTAGAAGGATATATCAGACCCACCATACACATAATGATAAATTATACATATATATTCCACAAGATCAAAAAATCATTCATTATTTGGTCATATATTAATTAAAGTATGAAAAATAAATGGGTTTCTAAAAACATTTTTAGAACAAATTCACTTTAATCCATATAAGGAAATAAATTGGATGCTATTATAATATAATGTCTCTATTGAAGCATAAAGATCCCTAAAATATGTTGACATAGATTAAAAATACTTTTATAAAAGCATTAGATATATTCTTTATAATAAAAAGAAATATATTTTTCTCTTTATAACTTCCATGAACTAAAAAATATCATAATAATTAGAATATTATTTTATTTGAAAAAACATTTGAAATTTGTAAAATAATATTCCTAACACGGAAATTATATGGTTTAGGGATATATATATTCATCCGGAAACATTAAAGAAGCATTCATTTCCCAGCATTTTTAATGAATGTAAAAATAACCAATTTAGAATATTACAAATAGATTCCCATAAAATATTTGTAAATATAGTATAAAATAAAAAAAATTATAAATCATTTAAAAGTTTACAAGAACTTATATTTTTTAAGAATGTGGATACAAAGAAGAATGCTTCCTGGCCAAAAAGGATAAATAAGGCCAGTTTTCTTAAAAACATTCTTTCAGTATTTCTGAGTACCAATGAGGGGGAAGGGGTAAATTGAATCAATAATTGAAAAACCATAAATAACTAAATAATAAGAATATATATCTATCTTAGGATAAAACAAACATAAAATTTCTTATGTTGGAAATTGAAATATAGACTTTCAAGATAAAAAAGTGAGATATAATGTAAACCCTTATATTAAGTCATGACTTCTTTTGTACGAACCATAACCTACTGTATAAAAAATTTATACTTATTATAAATATATACCAGAACCACATTCAAAATTATTTTACTATATATCATTCCTTTATAATTTCTAATTCTGAATTTATTAATAGGTCTTTATTAAAATCAATACTGAAGTGTCAACTATTATGTTTTCCATGCATGTTTTAGTTCAGCAATTCCAGTCATTGAGTTTCTATCATTATTCTACAATTTACAAAAAAATAATCATGTCATAAATATTACATTTAATGATTATAAATAGTTTTTTAAATCTCCATGTATTTTACTGATGAAAATGAATTACATCACTTTATAGAGGAGGTAGTTCACCCGTACAAAAGTGTAATGTGTTCATTTTTTATTGGTTGGTAATAAATAAATTTATACTATAATATAAAAATAAAAAATAAAAAAAGTTATAAATATTATATTAATTCATTAAATACATCTATATAACTAAACATGAATGTAAATTATCAAAAATGATATACATCACTACATAGAGGTGGTAGTCTACACGTATGCATGGGTGATACTATCATTTTCCCTTAGATGGATAAGAAATAGATAATTTCTATAAAATATATATAATAAAATTATAGTATTTTTATGATACATATTTAATAATTTTATGATGGATATAATATATTCTGAGGAGGTGAAAGATGAAATAAACATGAAAGAACTCGGTTAAGAAAATTACCTCTTTATCGGGTATCCTACTTTTCCACACACCATAAGTATTTATAGGATGGTCTTTTTGTGATACCAAAACCTATAGTATATGTGTATGAGATTCAGTAAGTTACTTGGGAAGATATTTTTTGATCTAAGGTTCTCAAAATGTGTATATAAGTGAATATATGAGGTTCCCTATTATTTATTATGGGAGTAACATCCTTGTAAATAACATTAGAATTTGTTTAAAATTAATCTAATTTCAAAAATAATTTATGGTGAGATTTAAATGTACTCAACCAATCAAATAAAGATAAATTTCTTGGGATATTTGAAGCCTTATCCCTTAGTTTAACACCATTTATCCCATTTTACATCTACATTGATGACTTAACATTTACCATGGTAACTATTCAATGTAACATAAAAAAATAAGCTTATAAAAAACAAGTAGATGATGATTGAAAATATAGAATCAATTTCAATATATGTAGAAATTAATTCTAATATCCATTCACAAAAAGCGTAAAACTATTTTTAGGGAAAATACATATTTAATGAATTAAATGGATTTATTATTATTTATTGACTAATAACAACCATTTCATGAATTTTACTTTATTTAATATAACACTTTATCTAAAAATTTCTTTAAAACCATTAAAAAACGATTCATTTTACTTATTAAGATAAAAATATGCTACACACATAAAAAATAGTTTTGTAAAAAATATAACTTTTTACATTCAAATGATTTTATATTCATTTTGATCAACTAATAATAAATTTATGAATAATAAATATCTTTTATAAATATATATATAATAATTAACATATGTTTAATACTATAAATAAAAGAAATTTAATTTTAAATAAAACATAAATAAAACAATTTATAGTAAAAAACATTTCTGTTTAGCTAATAATTATTAGACCAGTATTCTTTATTATTACAATACCATTTAATTAATATAATTAATGTATATTATTAATTATTACATCAATTTTGTAAATAATTTTTAATTATATCATTCCTAAAATGTATTAAATTTAAATAAAATTCATAATTCAACACAATAGTTCATAAAAGCTTCTCAAGAATTAATGGTATTTTCTTTAGTGAATTTGATCCTTTTTATGATGTTTTTTATTTTATCAATTTCATGAAACTATATAAAAATTTAATATTTTAATAAAAAATTAGCCACTTTATTTTGGTTATTGATGCATCAAAGGCATTCAAACATATCAAATTAATATAGAGAAATATGTTCTAACAGATTAGGATGTTACATTCTAATACCTTATAAGAATTTATCCATCAAAAATTATATTTCTATAATGAAAAGAATGAGGGTACTTATACCTAATTACTTCTTTAGGTTCCCATTTAGCTTCCTTAGATTTGTGGTTTAACCACCAAATGTTTATCATGTTAGTGGTCTTATTCCCCGACACTTTATCTATTTGATACAGAATCTATACTACATGTTCCTCATAAGTATAATCATGCTACAGATATAAAACATTAGATTTACGTACATGTGAATGATTAGATATGTATTTTCACAAAATTAATGCATGAAAATAATTTTGATCAATGGAGAGGTTTGGTGGATGCACCAAGCAATAATATACTATCCTAGTGCGATCAAGAATTTTATAGGGTCTAATATATCTAATATCAATATCCCTTACTTTAAAAATATCACAAACTTCTTCCAATGAGATATTTTATGTAATACTTTATCAACATATTCAAACTCTATACATCAATACCAATTGTAAAAATAAATTTTTTGTTGACCCTAATATTCTTTGATGTGATGTTGAATAAATCTAACTTTCTCTACCATATCTATAACTACTTCATCTCCCAATAGTTTTCATTCTCTACCTTTATCCCAACATGTGGATCTCTGAACTTCATTCCATATATGTGTCTATAAGGATACAATTTAATTCTCTAGTGAAAGAAATTTTTTGATGAAAATTTGACCAGAGGAAGGAGTTAATATTTAACTCCTCTGAAGTCCATAGAGTAACCTCTCAATATATCCTCTATTGATAGGATAATTCATTCATATTGGGCTTTTGTTTGTGGGTGATATCCCATGCTGAAATTCAAATCAATATTCAAATCATTTTGAATACTTTTACAAAACATTGATGTAAACATTAGATCTTGAATAGAAAAAATGTAGAGTGGTACTCCATGAATCCTTATCAAATTTTCAGTTCATATCCTAGAATGATGGTTAAGTGAGAAATCTTCTTTGATGGTAATTAAATTCCCTAATTTCATAAGGCAATTATCTGAAACCAAAATGTTGCTATTGAAATCGATGTCTTGGGGAGTACCATGATGAAATCTATAGTGATTTTTTCTATTTCTATACATGTATGGGTAATGGTTTCATCATCCTCTTATAATTATGATTTTAACCTTAACTTGTTGACAAATCAGGAATTGAGATATGTATTTCACAATATCATTTTTCATGTTCTCCCACAAAAAATTCTCTTTGAGGTATTTATACATCATTATGGTTTTATGAGGGGAAGATAATGATGATCTATGCACCTAATCCAATAGCTCATACTTCAATTATATTATTTAAGGTAAAAATATCCAGTTCTTGAATCTTATCATTCCATCGTAATAATGGTTGATCTTTAGAAAATTCCATACCTTGTTTTACAAATCCAAATTTTCCTTATGAACCTCCTAAATAGTTATATGGATATATAGTTGCATATTCATATATGAAAGATAGTATTTATCCCCTTAACTTATTATCTCAAGGTCCATATTTTGAAAATCCAAAATTAATGGATCACTTTTAATCCTCATCATGGACAAGATAACATGGTCATTTTCCTTCGATTATCTACCTCTTTTTTCTATTTTTTAGGGTAGAGATCTATTATGTAGTCATATTCATTAATAAACTCCAACCATATCTTTTGGTGAATATTCAATTATTTATAAGTGTGTATATATAAATCTATTTTGACGAGTATATATATCACAACTTTTATTAAAAATATAATATCTCCATATTTTAAAGAAAAATCTACCATTACTCCCTCAAAATCAAGAGTCTGATAATTTTTCTCATGAAGCATCAATTAGAGTGAGTCATACACTACAACCATTTCATTTTTATGAGAAAATATCCCAATACTTTTTATTATTCATAACTTTATATCTAATACCCTTCTACATTATTGGGTAGTTTAAGAACATTTTCACTGATTATCATTCTCTTTTTCTCCATGAAGATTTATTTTCATTCATCTAAAAAAATAAACACTGATACATTTCATGTCAATTGGGTTAGTTGATTTTATATCCATGATAAATTTACCACAAATATTTGATAGTATCCCTAAAATTCAAGAAAATTATTTTTCTTATTAAATATTGTGGTCTTGATCCACTATTATTCAACCTCCATCTTTGAAGGGTCTGTAGATATACCCTCACATGGAATTATATGACCCAAAAATATAATTTTTATAGCCTGAATTCCAATTTATCAAATTTTTATACAAATTCTACTTTATCATGGTCATTAACTCAATACTCAAATAATCTTCATGATATTCATTTCTCTTAGAAAATATTAGAATATAATCTTTAAATACTATAAAAAAACTGATCAATGTGATCTTTAAATATTTTATTCATTAAATTCATGAAGATAGTGGAGGAATTGGTCAATCCAAATGGAATCACTATAAATTAGTGGTGTCCATACCTTATAATTTTTTATGAGAATATCCTACTTTTTGACCCATAAATGATGATATATAGATCAAATATCAATATTAGAAAATTATTGAGATTCTTATCGTTGATCAAACAAGTCATTAATATGGAGAAGAGAGTAATTTTTGTTGATTGTAATCTTTTTAGGATGATGATAACAAATGTAGAAAAAAATTGACTCATCATTATTCTTAATGAAAGAATAGGAGTGGCCAATGGTGGGGAACTAGTGAATATGAATCAATTTAAAAGATTATTTTGGAGTTATTTCTTTAATTTGTTCAATTCAATTGGGTCCATTCTATAGTGAGTCTTCAAAATATGCATATCACCATGTTTGTGGTTTTTTGAAAAGTCAACTTCACGATTCAGGGGAAGACTAAGAAAAGATTTATAAAAAAATAAAAAAATCATGAAAAATAGAAAAATATTCAATATTGATTTTTCCCCAAACATTGGGGATAATTATCTCTCATTAATAGTAAGTAAGACCCAGATAATGGAAGTAATTTCTACAACAATTTCATGTTCATTATAACACGGATAGATATAAAAGGGTTTATTTAGAATAGGAAACATGACTTACCTTCATATAAAATTGATATGATCTCTATATATAGAGAGAAAATACATGAATAAAATCACATCACAATAAACTATATAGGGAAAAATAATATTTATAGGAATAATATTTCAAAAACCGTTTATCAAAGAGGAGTTATAGGCCTGAGGAGAAATCATCATAATAGTTAGAGTTTTCATAGGCAATTTAATATCTTCCCCTTCAGATAATGATGTGATTATCTTAGTAAATTATTCAAATATAAAAGAGTCAGTGTAACCATAGAAAATTATGAAATTTAAATTTAATGAATGTATAATTAGCACATATTTATTGATTTGATTCAAGTTCATATCAATTCTTTACTCCAAAAAGTTTAGTGTGAGTAGAATTCAGTATTAATCAACACAAGAAATAAAATTTTTATGAAATTCACTTCTAATATGTCCTAAAATATAAAAAATTATTATCACCCTATGAAATTTTAGGTTTATATTATGTCACTTATGTTTATCATATGCTATCATAGGTTCTCTCTTGTCATTCCTTATAACATAATCTCCAAAAATAACTAAACCCTTATTTGATACCAATTGAGGTGACCTAATCATAACATACATACATAATCTTCTATTTTTAATGAATACTCTGTATATCTCTCAATAATAAATTCTTGAGAATCATAAAGGATTAGTTCACTTGGAGGCTTGATACATAATCAACTTATTTATGAAGAATATTTAACATTTCCTACAATTTTCTTCTCACATTTTACACTTCTTTGACATGTCTTACTTAATATAATTCTTCATAACTCAGGGAAATAGAAACATAATAAAGGGGGATCATAGATGGTTTTAGAGTCTAAACATCGGATATATCAATTGATTATAATATATGAGAATAATATAAGCATAAATCTGTGATAATATGATTATAACTTTTTGAAAAATTACCTAATATGTTATAGACCATTAATCATGAATCATGGAATAAGTCTTTATAAAAAAAACCTATATGAGTCATAAGATTTTTTAATGACCAAAAATCAATCATGTACCATGATAGAATACCATAAACATAAGACAAAAGATTATGGAATAAATTTGTGACATAAAAATAAGCATAGATATCATATGTCAAGGATTATCAACAACAAACTATTCACTGATTAGGCTTAGGATGACCACCCATGTACCTTATTGGGAATGGGATAACTACCCATATACCCTCTTGGGATTGGGATAACCACCCATATACCCTCTTAGGATCGTGATAACCACCTCTATAAAATTTGATCCCATGATGTATAAAACATTATATAATGCATTGGATGACTAAAGAGGACCCACAATAAAAATAATGATAGACCAAAAACACACACACACACACATATTTCATACGATCATAAAACAATTTATCATTTCATTATAGATTAATTAACCTTTGTGAACAATAAAATTTTATAAAAAACATCATTAGAAAAAGGTTTTGAAAAGTGATGAAAAATATCATTTTCTCTTTGTAAATTTAAAAAACATAAAATTCTAAAAAATAATGGGAATATTTTTTTTTTGAAAAACATTGGAAAAATGTAAAGGGAGCTTCATGATGAAGAAAGTACATGATGATTATAAAATCTATTCATGCTTTAAACATTGAATTTTTTAATCACATTAATAACGAATGTAAAAAATGACCATTCTAAAAACAAAAAGAATATTCCTTTATAAATTTTTCAATTAAGGTCAAATACAATATAAAAATAATTTTATCAATCATTAAAAAGTATATATGAACTTTTAGAAAATAATTATTAAGAGCATGGTTATGGGGGATATGTATTCATGAATAAAAAGTGTAAATAAGGTCAACACTGCTTAAAATAATCCTGTCAATATTTTTGAGTACCAGAGAGGAATAAAATTGAAATAATGCATGAAAAAAACCAAAAATAATCCAATAAAAAGAATATATAATTGTTTTATGTTAGTCTGAAAATATAATTTACCATAATATTAGTGTAATTAATGGGCATTGGATTCAACTTAAACTAACACCTAAACCAACCCACCACTATTTTCAATATAATTGTTGATCCCCACGGGCTGGAAACTAGTCCCTAAGAATCATGAAAACACTTTAGGAATGATTATTACTTCATAAAATTATATAAAAAAGCATAATAACCAAATAAAAAAATAACCAAACATGATATAATATCCAAAAAACCAAGTCTTCCTACAACTGAATCCATATATAAGACAATGTGATGTAAGACACAATCTAGTTACCCAACCAATATCCCTTAAGAAAACTTATTATAGAATATATATAAATTAAAATGTGTTTTAGAGGAATAATGAACTTAATACTTATAGAAATTGAATTAGATTACATATATAAACACTAAGAAACATGAGAAATGAACCTTTTAGAGAGAATAATTATTTAAATCACCTCTAAAGAGGACAATCCACTGAGAATGCATACAGATAGAATAATGGATAAGAGAAGTCTTATGAATGTATAAAATTAAAGGAATTATATTGAAGACATAAGCATGTATATCTCAAATGAATATTAACCTAGATTTATATTTACTTTGGGTCATTCCACTATAATCAATAAAAAACAATATGGGAGGAAACCAAAGAATTTCTCCCTAATTTATAGTTTTACCCATGAATGGTGTATATTTTCACATATTCTAGATATAAAAATTTTAAATGAAAATTACCTATAAACAAAATCATGGTATATAGTTTGAAGAATTTTTTGTAATATTTAACTACTAAAAGTTCATAATATATTCTTTAGCAATGGGAAGAATTCCAGTCCTTTATAAAATTTTCAAATCATTATAATGTGACCCATCCAGTATTAGGAAAGCATATTTTATGTTCTCTATAAAATTAAAATCATAAGGGAATCAAATTCCTATCTTTTTCATTTTCATAATAATCACACAATTGAATATCTAAAAATATATAGATCCTCCTAGAACATGATACCATATTTTTCTGGTGAATATGGGACATGTACATTGTGAATCAAGTTGTATTGACTTCAAAAACCTCCAAAGAACAAATAAAAGTTCTTCTAGACATCCAATTTAATTTCCTTCTCAGCTAACAAAATTATCAAGAAACACATTAAATGTGTGACAAGGTTAATTAAATTATCATCCTTACATGAAAAAAGAAACACATGCACATGTGATGTATAATAATATTAACTACTCATTATTTCCAACCTTAGAGGCACATGATCAAAGTAGAAAAATTCCAAAATAAGATTATGATAATAAAATTTGGGGCTCTTATCAAATTCATAATCATTTTTTCCAAACATATAGACTTTGATATCAAGGTATTCATCTATAGGCATCTTTTATTTTTGATATATTCCAAAATAAAAAACATTACTCATCCACCGAAGTGTATATTTAATATGTGAGACCCTCCTTGATTATGATAGTGTGATTCATTAGTTCTCTTGAATTATTAGAGAATTCTTCTTTAGAGTATGATTCATCAGAAGATAATAAAGGGACCTTGGGGATTGGATTTGGAGGAATGTATTTTTTATACTCAATACAATTTCTAGAAGATCTAGTAAAGATATTTATATATAATTTAGTGTATTATATATGTGTTTAATGTTTTATAGTATTTATATTGGTAATAACAACTATATTATTAGTATGTTTTTCATTTGAATTTAGGAAATATCATTTGATTTCTCATGATTTTTGTGTGTGTGTATAATGAGTGGATTAATTAGAATCACTATGATTTTTCTACCCTCCTCTTGAGTGGGAGGGTTAAATATTGAGGTTATGGTGGTTTGTGACCCCTATTATTGAGAAACATACACTATATTAAATCATTTAGAGAAATTATCAACCACAATCCCATCCCGATTCACTCAAGAAGGGATAACATTAGTCAACCTAGGAATAGTAGAATTATGTACCCTAATTATAGGGTGAGGCCTACCTTTATAAACCCAAATTGATTTCCTCTTAACAAGATGTTGTTTAATAGGTTAATTTTAAGGAATATTACAACACTATATATTAATATACATAAATTGTGAATAGAAAGAATAATAATAAGGTTGATTATCATATGTCACACTTTTCCAAAAAACTCTTTTCTTCATTAAAAATCCATAGGATTAAGGGTAATGTTTTGGAGATATCCACCTCTATATAAGTCCTTGTAACATAGGGTCTTAAAATCATAGTGGTGATTTCATCAAGATTAATGGAACTACCAATAATACTGGAAATATCAGATAGAATGTCCATCTTAAAGATATGAAAAAACAGTCCTTAAAATTTAAGCTACATAGGGACCAGATACTATTATAAATATTTTTAAAACGTTTGGGTCTATTTAAATATATTAATCATAAATATTTCATATGACCACATGCTTCAGAATCAACATCTATAATAATCTAATTTTGATGATAAAAATACAGGATAAGTCTAGAATCTAAATTCTACACCTAAAAAGAGGTAAAAAAATTGTTTTAAGAGACCTTCTAATGATAGGAAAATAAAATATTATAAAAAAAATCATAATATAGAATACATTAGGATAAAAGGATTAAAAATTTAATGAAACCTAAATAAAACCATAAAATAACACAATAAACATCTATATAAACCATGATAACCATAAAATACCAAACTAAATCAATACTTGAATACATATCCACACAACCCACAATTTCTCATCCCCAAACCATCTAAACCATCTACAAATGAAAGGAAATAATCCCCAATCCAGCTATAACCTAGAATCTAAAAAATGTACAGGCATGTGCTATATAACCTAGTAAGTCTCTACCCACCAAGTTTATGAAATGATTTTTATATTATATCACACGAATCCTTGTTTGAACATAAATAAAAATTATATTTTTTACATGAAAAATGTAAGGGAAAAAATATAAACTAGTTTCATTTACCTTTCTAGAAATAAGAAGAACCCGTTAAAATAATCCCAGAACATCAAGCCAAAAATCATATATAAAACCCCATACACTAGTTTAAATATTTTTATTTAATAATATAGTGAAATAAAAAAGAGTCTAGAGCAAAAAAAAATTCTTTCCTATTCATTAGAAAAAATTTCAAACACTATTTCAAAAAACACTACTCCATATTTAATAGAACACAATCTTAAAAAAATTATAAGCAGCTTGATGATAAATCAAAAACCTCATATTTATCTTCCTTTTGAATCATTCCTAATTTTTTTTTCAAACATATTAAACAAAACGATAAAGTTAGGAAGATGAATACATATTTTGGAACCTTGTTATCAATTTCACTTGAAATGAGAAATTACTAGCCAATGAAAAGTTTCTAAGATTTCATACAATAGACTGAGGATACAAAAAAATAAAAGAAGTATAATCCAATTAAAGATATAAAATAGGATCCTAGAATAATAGTAAACTTATTCAGACTCTATTAATAAAAACATGAATTGGTAATGGGGAATATATGCTGGCACTAATGAACTTATCCACCTCCATAGTAGTCCTATTGGACTATTTAGCAATAAATTCTCATAAGAGCACTGCACTATATTGGGACACTATAATTCCCACTACACCTTTTGGTTTAGCTGATTTTGTTTACCTGAAAAACATTCCCTAGTATGTACACAATATATTCTATGGATAACACTCAACCATGTCATTTATAAAATCCTAGTATTCCCAAGAAATCAATCATGGAGTTGATTAATAAAGATAATATACGATATTGAATTAATAAAATTTAAAGCATTTCAATCAATTATTTGTCTCAACACCAAATACAATGCAAAAAATATCCATTTATATCCATCAACTGATCTCTATACTCATTAAACACCACCCATAAAAAAAGGAATGATGGACACAAGGTTCATGATGAGGTCCCCAAAATTTTCATAAAACCTCTTTATCATATGGTTTGCAACATGCCTTTTCAATTTCATATTGGGGTTTTAGGACAACTCAAACCATTTCAATCACATTTAAAACAACTATTGAAACAATAATATCAATATATTTCATGAAATCCCTTTGTAAACCAAATCATTCCTTAAAACCACCTTTTAAATGATCAAATGCACAAACAAGTTTCACAATAGAACTCATATGGGAAAAACCATTATTAATAAAACAAATTATTTTGAAAACCTAAAAGTTCATTTATTAGTGTCCTTTAGGTGTGAAACAAAAATATAAAATATCAATTTAGTGTCAACAACTTTATTAAAAATGATATATACCTTTGAATATCTACTTTTGGATTTTCACAAAAACTTGGCATGGAATACCATTACTTTAAAGTTTTTTAAATCATGTTAAAATAATGTTTATTCCCTCATGGTACATACATATATATATAATTTGAAAGGTAACCCATTTTATAACACTCAATAACCCCATAAGAAATAATATATTGCTGTAGAATAGAAACAACAACCTCTAATCGAGTGAAAACCCATCACCTTATCTAGAAGAGGAAAAACCAAGCATGAATACATCCTCTCCAAGACTAAAAAGTCCAATTGTTTATGATAAAACCATACCAAACTCATTATCATACTTTAATAATGATTTAGGGTTTTTGGGAGTGAGAAAAAATATGGGGAAAAGGAAAGGGGAGAGAGGAGGGAAAAATACGAGTGAAATTAGGGGAAATACCATGGAAATATCCTAAGATTAAAATGAGGGACACCAAAATTGAAAGAAGAAGGAGGTTGGATCTCCGACGTGAGATCCCAAGGTCTACGTATTCTAGTGGATAAAGGAGAGGGGTTATGGTGAGTTAAAATAGGGAGGGTATTCTGGTAAATACCCAAAATTTTAATAGATAGTTATATCACATGGTTTTCTTATATGGTTTACTAAATCGTGAATCCTTCACTAGACAAACTAGAGAACCTTGCATGGTTTCCTCTGAGACGCCTTATGATTTTCCTAACCATGTCCTAACCATTAAAAATGGCACTATAAGAAACTACATCACCATCACATGAGTAATTCATTGTTTCCCTTGATCATTATGGTTAACTATTCGACACCCAAAAACCTAAAAAATATCGAAATTCCAAGCTGAAAAACATCAAAATCACAATACACCACTCCATAATATAAAATAATCATCAACAATGACATTAGGGCAACTCATTTCTCCCTGAAATTCTACTTTATTCCCAAATAAATTCCTAGGGCATGTAGTGATAAAAAAATATGGATCTTAAGAATATTTTGGATGAATTACCAAGGATGATACCAAGGAAAGAAGGAACGCAACATTTAAATGAATAATAAAAAATGATTATTCCTAAAACAACAAGACAAATCCTCAATTCAAATTATATAAACTTATGTTAGATTCAATATATAACCAATAAATTATAATATATAATAATGTAGAGAACTATAATAGTTATCACTACTGTTTTTAATAGTTCTACAATATCAGAACAACAAAATTTTTTTTTTATATAAAAAGATCACTTTCCTAAGAAACCTCAATCCTGCATATCTCCAAATGTAGTTAGAAAATTCCTTCACCTACATCCAATAATAACACCCACATAATTAAAAAAATAATCGAAATCATTCCTCATCGATAAATTAAATGGTTATAGCCTTGATTCAGGATCTCTATATGAGGGTATTTTAGGTCCAATATCATGGAACACCATCCCACTGTGATCACGATAGTGAAATCTAACTCAATGGGACCCACAAACCAATCATAAAAAAGGAAACCCCACGTTACCAATGCATGTACCCAACATTTACCCATATCCAAACCAATAAACCAAAACCCAAACCATTTACTACACCATACACATGAAACCCCGAACACCACATAAAAATGAGGCATGAACATTCCCCAAATTAACCATGGATCATAAGGAGAATCCGAAAGGTACCAATGTAAAATGATGGGAAAGAATTTCCTCAACATAAAAAATGATACAAAATCACCAATCATAAATCCAAAAACTTATCTTCACACAAAAAACTAAGTACTCAAAGGAGACATCAAGAATTAAACACCTCAAAAAACTCAAAAATCACTATTTCTGATTGAACCACAATACCAAAATTTACAATCACCTCAAATTAGAGCTCAAATTAGAACCTATAAAAAATAAATCACTTATATACAAATATCAATTGATGGATAAAAGAATAAAACTACCATCCTATACCATTCACAAATAAACTCACTAAATGAAAACTGGTTAAACAACCTCAGTCGCACTTCCATTAGGGAAAACAAAACCTGCGAGTCCATTCAAAGTTTAGGCTATGTTAAATCTAGAGGGAGGTAAAACCTTTAATGATAAGAAACCTAATTTTACTCAGGACATTTTTGGTAACCTTAAACTAAAAAACATGACACGTTATCTTAATATGGACACATCTCCAATATTACACCATTCACTAAATTAAGAAAAACACTTCAAAACCATTACACTTTTAAAACCACAAGAACTTTGGTTAAGTGTATCAAAATAAAAAAGAATTAAATCTCAATAAAAAGATCACACAAATATAATAAATCCAAAATATTTTAAAAAATACACCTTTTAATTCACAACATTAACATCGAGAATAGATTTCAGATCACACACCTTTTAAACACCCACCAAGGGTCAAAACCTAAAAATTTATTCAAAAATATATTTTTGAAATAACTAAATTCCCATAGAATAGGAAAATTACCTTTTAAAATTACATGTATTATTTTTAAAAACCATGAAAACCAATTTTACTATTCTTTCAAAAATCATGTTATGAAACCATAAAATTATTTAAAAAACAAATCCCACTTCATTTTAAAAACACCTTACCAATATAAACCCTTTAAAACACAATTTTTTTATTATAACACCGATTACCATTAAAAAAATAAATATAATATCCCTTTTCATTTTCAAGGAAACTTTCTAATGTTTAAAATAAAAATTACTTCAAAATTTTAAATTCTAAAACAAACCTATCCGGAAAAAACACCCAAAGTGAGTTTAAATTACATTGTGGACAAACATAATTCAATTTATGAACCAAAATTACTTTCATATTCCAAATTAAATAATCACTTTCCAAACATCATAACAAAATCAAACACTTCAAAAGTAATTTATATGTTAAAATCAAACTTAATAAACAATCCCTAAGGCCTTATTTCAAACTAAATTTGTTTTTACACTAAAATCTATTTTCCCTTGACTAAACTTTTATTCTTCACAATAATTACAAAAAAATCATTCCAAAAAATAAAAATTAAAATATAATCCACTCACATAAACACATAATTAGACTGATTTTACCATTTTACCACTTCCCAAAATACTCTAGAAAATCCAAGTGTTATATGGTATAAATAGGAAAACAAAACAAGATATAAAACAATACTCGAAATGGCTATATAGTTTGATGGACCATGTTACGATCATATAAAAAACCCTAAAACACACTAAAATTAACTGGTTTCCCAATGAATGGTTTGTTAGGACATGCAAGAAAGATCTACCCTTTGATTATACAGTGATGTAGACTAGGTAGACCAAACCTCACACCCAAAATGGTACACCAGAAGCCCAAAAACACATTCCCAACACTCATGGGCTAGTGACATGCATCTAGGAAACACAAATAACCATTTGGTAATGGTTTATCCCTTAAAAATTTTGAATGATCATTTTATAGATTAAATGACCAAACCAACTGAATAAAAAGAGTACATAGATTGCAATATATAATTTAGTAAACACAATAATGAATAAAATAAGATATTATAACATCATCACATCACAATTCATAAACAAGACATATATGTATAATATCCATATTAAACAAATAAAAATAAGGAAATAATACCAAAAAGTAACTACATTAAATAACATTAAACAAAATTAAAAAACATCTCCATAATATCTAAACTCCATGAGATTGTGTCTGTACCATCCCACAATGACATCAGATATCTATAATTAAGAAGAGCCACTAAACTGTATAGTGTCTTTAGCCTTACATGAGTTCTGAAAAAACAAGGAATTCATATTACCAATGATATATATAGAATGTGAGGCAAAAATACCCATAGGATACGACTATTAATCAATGTATGTCCTTTAACCATAAAAACCATTAAATTTAGTATAATATCTCATTTTTAAAATAAATTTAACTTCTATAATGAATGTAGATTTCAGAAAAATAAAATAAAATAAAAAACACCATTGTTTTTTCTAAAACCAACAATATTTTCAACATATTGTAATCATGAATCAAATAATTAAATGAATGCACCTGATACAAAAATGATTAACACACCAAAACATAGAATAAAATAAGTACAAGTATAAACTCCATTAATAACAAAACAATGGAAAATTGGAATAAGAAAAAGAAATATTAGTTAATCAAGACAATAATATCTTACATAAGGAATATAAAAACCAATTGGTCACATGTAATAAGAACCATGGGATCTAAACAACATGTTATAGAATGTATTATTCTAATAAATTTATTTTATAGTAGTATAAGTAAGGTATACTCTAATTTGAAGCTCTCTCGTCCTTCCTTGAGCCTGATAATACTTACATAAGGTTCTCTCTTGTCATTCCTTATAACATAATCTCCAAAAATAACTAAACCCTTATTTGATACCAATTGAGGTGACCTAATCATAACATACATACATAATCTTCTATTTTTAATGAATACTCTGTATATCTCTCAATAATAAATTCTTGAGAATCATAAAGGATTAGTTCACTTGGAGGCTTGATACATAATCAACTTATTTATGAAGAATATTTAACATTTCCTACAATTTTCTTCTCACATTTTACACTTCTTTGACATGTCTTACTTAATATAATTCTTCATAACTCAGGGAAATAGAAACATAATAAAGGGGGATCATAGATGGTTTTAGAGTCTAAACATCGGATATATCAATTGATTATAATATATGAGAATAATATAAGCATAAATCTGTGATAATATGATTATAACTTTTTGAAAAATTACCTAATATGTTATAGACCATTAATCATGAATCATGGAATAAGTCTTTATAAAAAAACCTATATGAGTCATAAGATTTTTTAATGAGCAAAAATCAATCATGTACCATGATAGAATACCATAAACATAAGACAAAAGATTATGGAATAAATTTGTGACATAAAAATAAGCATAGATATCATATGTCAAGGATTATCAACAACAAACTATTCACTGATTAGGCTTAGGATGACCACCCATGTACCTTATTGGGAATGGGATAACTACCCATATACCCTCTTGGGATTGGGATAACCACTCATATACCCTCTTAGGATCGTGATAACCACCTCTATAAAATTTGATCCCATGATGTATAAAACATTATATAATGCATTGGATGACTAAAGAGGACCCACAATAAAAATAATGATAGACCAAAAACACACACACACACACATATTTCATACGATCATAACAAAATTTATCATTTCATTATAGATTAATTAACCTTTGTGAACAATAAAATTTTATAAAAAACATCATTAGAAAAAGGTTTTGAAAAGTGAAGAAAAATATCATTTTCTCTTTGTAAATTTAAAAAACATAAAATTCTAAAAAATAATGGGAATATTATTTTTTTTTTGAAAAACATTGGAAAAATGTAAAGGGAGCTTCATGATGAAGAAAGTACATGATGATTATAAAATCTATTCATGCTTTAAACATTGAATTTTTTAATCACATTAATAACGAATGTAAAAAATGACCATTATAAAAACAAAAAGAATATTCCTTTATAAATTTTTCAATTAAGGTCAAATACAATATAAAAATAATTTTAGCAATCATTAAAAAGTATATATGAACTTTTAGAAAATAATTATTAAGAGCATGGTTATGGGGGATATGTATTCATGAATAAAAAGTGTAAATAATGTCAACACTGCTTAAAATAATCCTGTCAATATTTTTGAGTACCAGAGAGGAATAAAATTGAAATAATGCATGAAAAAAACCAAAAATAATCCAATAAAAAGAATATATAATTGTTTTATGTTAGTCTGAAAATATAATTTACCATAATATTAGTGTAATTAATGGGCATTGGATTCAACTTAAACTAACACCTAAACCAACCCACCACTATTTTCAATATAATTGTTGATCCCCACGGGCAGGAAACTAGTCCCTAAGAATCATGAAAACACTTTAGGAATGATTATTACTTCGTAAAATTATATAAAAAAGCATAATAACCAAATAAAAAAAATAACCAAACATGATATAATATCCAAAAAACCAAGTCTTCCTACAATTGAATCCATATATAAGACAATGTGATGTAAGACACAATCTAGTTACCCAACCAATATCCCTCAAGAAAACTTATTATAGAATATATATAAATTAAAATGTGTTTTAGAGGAATAATGAACTTAATAATTATAGAAATTGAATTAGATTACATATATAAACACTAAGAAACATGAGAAATGAACCTTTTAGAGAGAATAATTATTTAAATCACCTCTAAAGAGGACAATCCACTGAGAATGCATACAGATAGAATAATGTATAAGAGAAGTCTTATGAATGTATAAAATTAAAGGAATTATATTGAAGACATAAGCATGTATATCTCAAATGAATATTAACCTAGATTAATATTTCATTTGGGTCATTCCACTATAGTCAATAAAAAACAATATGGGAGGAAACCAAAGAATTTCTCCCTAATTTATAGTTTTACCCACGAATGGTGTATATTTTCACATATTCTAGATATAAAAATTTTAAATGAAAATTACCTATAAACAAAATCATGGTATATAGTTTGAAGAATTTTTTGTAATATTTAACTACTAAAAGTTCATAATATATTCTTTAGCAATGGGAAGAATTCCAGTCCTTTATAAAATTTTCAAATCATTATAATGTGACCCATCCAGTATTAGGAAAGTATATTTTATGTTCTCTATAAAATTAAAATCATAAGGGAATCAAATTCCTATCTTTTTCATTTTCATAATAATCACACAATTGAATATCTAAAAATATATAGATCCTCCTAGAACATGATACCATATTTTTCTGGTGAATATGGGACATGTACATTGTGAATCAAGTTGTATTGACTTCAAAAACCTCCAAAGAACAAATAAAAGTTCTTCTAGACATCCAATTTAATTTCCTTCTCAGCTAACAAAATTATCAAGAAACACATTAAATGTGTGACAAGGTTAATTAAATTATCATCCTTACATGAAAAAAGAAACACATGCACATGTGATGTATAATAATATTAACTACTCATTATTTCCAACCTTAGAGGCACATGATCAAAGTAGAAAAATTCCAAAATAAGATTATGATAATAAAATTTGGGGCTCTTATCAAATTAATAATCATTTTTTCCAAACATATAGACTTTGATATCAAGGTATTCATCTATAGTCATCTTTTATTTTTGATATATGCCAAAATAAAAAACATTACTCATCCACCGAAGTGTATATTTAATATGTGAGACCCTCCTTGATTATGATAGTGTGATTCATTAGTTCTCTTGAATTATTAGAGAAGTCTTCTTTAGAGTATGATTCATCAGAAGATAATAAAGGGACCTTGGGGATGGGATTTGGAGGAATGTATTTTTTATACTCAATACAATTTCTAGAAGATCTAGTAAAGATATTTATATATAATTTAGTGTATTATATATGTGTTTAATGTATTATAGTATTTATATTGGTAATAACAACTATATTATTAGTATGTTTTTCATTTGAATTTAGGAAATATCATTTGATTTGTCATGATTTTTGTGTGTGTGTGTATAATGAGTGGATTAATTAGAATCACTATGATTTTTCTACCCTCCTCTTGAGTGGGAGGGTTAAATATTGAGGTTATGGTGGTTTGTGACCCCTATTATTGAGAAACATACACTATATTAAATCATTTAGAGAAATTATCAACCACAATCCCATCCCGATTCACTCAAGAAGGGATAACATTAGTCAACCTAGGAATAGTAGAATTATGTACCCTAATTATAGGGTGAGGCCTACCTTTATAAACCCAAATTGATTTCCTCTTAACAAGATGTTGTTTAATAGGTTAATTTTAAGGAATATTACAACACTATATATTAATATACATAAATTGTGAATAGAAAGAATAATAATAAGGTTGATTATCATATGTCACACTTTTCCGAAAAGAAGGATTAAGGGTAATGTTTTGGAGATATCCACCTCTATATAAGTCCTTGTAACATAGGGTCTTAAAATCATAGTGGTGATTTCATCAAGATTAATGGAACTACCAATAATACTGGAAATATCAGATAGAATGTCCATCTTAAAGATATGAAAAAATAGTCCTTAAAATTTAAGCTACATAGGGACCAGATACTATTATAAATATTTTTAAAACGTTTGGGTCTATTTAAATATATTAATCATACATCTTTCATATGACCACATGCTTCAGAATCAACATCTATAATAATCTAATTTTGATGATAAAAATACAGGATAAGTCTAGAATCTAAATTCTACACCTAAAAAGTGGTAAAAAAATTGTTTTAAGAGACCTTCTAATGATAGGAAAATAAAATATTATAAAAAAAATCATAATATAGAATACATTAGGATAAAAGGATTAAAAATTTAATGAAACCTAAATAAAACCATAAAATAACACAATAAACATCTGTATAAACCATGATAACCCTAAAATACCAAACTAAATCAATACTTGAATACATATCCACACAACCCACAATTTCTCATCCCCAAACCATCTAAACCATCTACAAATGAAAGGAAATAATCCCCAATCCAGCTATAACCTAGAATATAAAAAATGTACAGGCATGTGCTATATAACCTAGTAAGTCTCTACCCACCAAGTTTATGAAATGATTTTTATATTATATCACACGAATCCTTGTTTGAACATAAATAAAAATTATATTTTTTACATGAAAAATGTAAGGGAAAAAATATAAACTAGTTTCATTTACCTTTCTAGAAATAAGAAGAACCCGTTAAAATAATCCCAGAACATCAAGCCAAAAATCATATATAAAACCCCATACACTAGTTTAAATATTTTTATTTAATAATATAGTGAAATAAAAAAGAGTCTAGAGCAAAAAAAAATTCTTTCCTATTCATTAGAAAAAATTTCAAACACTATTTCAAAAAACACTACTCCATATTTAATAGAACAGAATCTTAAAAAAATTATAAGCAGCTTGATGATAAATCAAAAACCTCATATTTATCTTCCTTTTGAATCATTCCTAATTTTTTTTTCAAACATATTAAACAAAACGATAAAGTTAGGAAGATGAATACATATTTTGGAACCTTGTTATCAATTTCACTTGAAATGAGAAATTACTAGCCAATGAAAAGTTTCTAAGATTTCATACAATAGACTGAGGATACAAAAAAATAAAAGAAGTATAATCCAATTAAAGATATAAAATAGGATCCTAGAATAATAGTAAACTTATTCAGACTCTATTAATAAAAACATGAATTGGTAATGGGGAATATATGCTGGCACTAATGAACTTATCCACCTCCATAGTAGTCCTATTAGACTATTTAGCAATAAATTCTCATAAGAGCACTCCACTATATTGGGACACTATAATTCCCACTACACCTTTTGGTTTAGCTGATTTTGTTTACCTGAAAAACATTCCCTAGTATGTACACAATCTATTCTATGGATAACACTCAACCAGGTCATTTATAAAATCCTAGTATTCCCAAGAAATCAATCATGGAGTTGATTAATAAAGATAATATAAGATATTGAATTAATAAAATTTAAAGCATTTCAATCAATTATTTGTCTCAACACCAAATACAATGCAAAAAATATCCATTTATATCCATCAACTGATCTCTATACTCATTAAACACCACCCATAAAAAAAGGAATGATGGACACAAGGTTCATGATGAGGTCCCCAAAATTTTCATAAAACCTCTTTATCATATGGTTTGCAACATGCCTTTTCAATTTCATATTGGGGTTTTAGGACAACTCAAACCATTTCAATCACATTTCAAACAACTATTGAAACAATAATATCAATATATTTCATGAAATCCCTTTGTAAACCAAATCATTCCTTAAAACCACCTTTTAAATGATCAAATGCACAAACAAGTTTCACAATAGAACTCATATGGGAAAAACCATTATTAATAAAACAACTTATTTTGAAAACCTAAAAGTTCATTTATTAGTGTCCTTTAGGTGTGAAACACAAATATGAAATATCAATTTAGTGTCAACAACTTTATTAAAAATGATATATACCTTTGAATATCTACTTTTGGATTTTCACAAAAACTTGGCATGGAATACCATTACTTTAAAGTTTTTTAAAGCATGTTAAAATAATGTTTATTCCCTCATGGTACATACATATATATATAATTTGAAAGGTAACCCATTTTATAACACTCAATAACCCCATAAGAAATAATATATTGCTGTAGAATAGAAACAACAACCTCTAATCGAGTGAAAACCCATCACCTTATCTAGAAGAGGAAAAACCAAGCATGAATACATCCTCTCCAAGACTAAAAAGTCCAATTGTTTATGATAAAACCATACCAAACTCATTATCATACTTTAATAATGATTTAGGGTTTTTGGGAGTAAGAAAAAATATGGGGAAAAGGAAAGAGGAGAGAGGAGGGAAAAATACGAGTGAAATTAGGGGAAATACCATGGAAATATCCTAAGATTAAAATGAGGGACACCAAAATTGAAAGAAGAAGGAGGTTGGATCTCCGACGTGAGATCCCAAGGTCTACGTATTCTAGTGGATAAAGGAGAGGGGTTATGGTGAGTTAAAATAGGGAGGGTATTCTGGTAAATACCCAAAATTTTAATAGATAGTTATATCACATGGTTTTCTTATATGGTTTACTAAATCATGAATCCTTCACTAGACAAACTAGAGAACCTTGCATGGTTTCCTCTAAGACGCCTTATGATTTTCCTAACCATGTCCTAACCATTAAAAATGGCACTATAAGAAACTACATCACCATCACATGAGTAATTCATTGTTTCCCTTGATCATTATGGTTAACTATTCGACACCCAAAAACCTAAAAAATATCGAAATTCCAAGCTGAAAAACATCAAAATCACAATACACCACTCCATAATATAAAATAATCATCAACAATGACATTAGGGCAACTCATTTCTCCATGAAATTCTACTTTATTCCCAAATAAATTCCTAGGGCATGTAGTGATAAAAAAATATGGATCTTAAGAATATTTTGGATGAATTACCAAGGATGATACCAAGGAAAGAAGGAACGCAACATTTAAATGAATAATAAAAAATGATTATTCCTAAAACAACAAGACAAATCCTCAATTAAAATTATATAAACTTATGTTAGATTCAATATATAACCAATAAATTATAATATATAATAATGTAGAGAACTATAATAGTTATCACTACTGTTTTTAATAGTTCTACAATATCAGAACAACAAAATTTTTTTATATAAAAAGATCACTTTCCTAAGAAACCTCAATCCTGCATATCTCCAAATGTAGTTAGAAAATTCCTTCACCTACATCCAATAATAACACCCACATAATTAAAAAAATAATCGAAATCATTCCTCATCGATAAATTAAATGGTTATAGCCTTGATTCAGGATCTCTATATGAGGGTATTTTAGGTCCAATATCATGGAACACCATCCCACTGTGATCACGATAGTGAAATCTAACTCAATGGGACCCACAAACCAATCATAAAAAAGGAAACCCCAAGTTACCAATGCATGTACCCAACATTTACCCATATCCAAACCAATAAACCAAAACCCAAACCATTTACTACACCATACACATGAAACCCCAAACACCACATAAAAATGAGGCATGAACATTCCCCAAATTAACCATGGATCATAAGGAGAATCCGAAAGGTACCAATGTAAAATGATGGGAAAGAATTTCCTCAACATAAAAAATGATACAAAATCACCAATCATAAATCCAAAAACATATCTTCACACAAAAAACTAAGTACTCAAAGGAGACATCAAGAATTAAACACCTCAAAAAACTCAAAAATCTCTATTTCTGATTGAACCACAATACCAAAATTAACAATCACCTCAAATTAGAGCTCACATTAGAACCTATAAAAAATAAATCACTTATATACAAATATCAATTCATGGATAAAAGAATAAAACTACCATCCTATACCATTCACAAATAAACTCACTAAATGAAAACTGGTTAAACAACCTCAGTCGCACTTCCATTAGGGAAAACAAAACCTGCGAGTCCATTCAAAGTTTAGGATATGTTAAATCTAGAGGGAGGTAAAACCTTTAATGATAAGAAACCTAATTTTACTCAGGACATTTTTGGTAACCTTAAACTAAAAAACATGACACATTCTCTTAATATGGACACATCTCCAATATTACACCATTCACTAAATTAAGAAAAACACTTCAAAACCATTACACTTTTAAAACCACAAGAACTTTGGTTAAGTTTATCAAAATAAAAAAGAATTAAATCTCAATAAAAAGATCACACAAATATAATAAATCCAAAATATTTTAAAAAATACACCTTTTAATTCACAACATTAACATCTTGAATAGATTTCAGATCACACACCTTTTAAACACCCACCAAGGGTCAAAACCTAAAAATTTATTCAAAAATATATTTTTGAAATAACTAAATTCCCATAGAATAGGAAAATTACCTTTTAAAATTACATGTATTATTTTTAAAAACCATGAAAACCAATTTTACTATTCTTTCAAAAATCATGTTATGAAACCATAAAATTATTTAAAAAACAAATCCCACTTTTTTGATTCCACTTCATTTTAAAAACACCTTACCAATATAAACCCTTTAAAACACAATTTTTTATTATAACACCGATTACCATTAAAAAAATAAATATAATATCCCTTTTCATTTTCAAGGAAACTTTCTAATGTTTAAAATAAAAATTACTTCAAAATTTTAAATTCTAAAACAAACCTATCCTGAAAAAACACCCAAAGTGAGTTTAAATTACATTGTGGACAAACATAATTCAATTTATGAACCAAAATTACATTCATATTCCAAATAAAATAATCACTTTCCAAACATCATAACAAAATCAAACACTTCAAAAGTAATTTATATGTTAAAATCAAACTTAATAAACAATCCCTAAGGCCTTATTTCAAACTAAATTTGTTTTTACACTAAAATCTATTTTCCCTTGACTAAACTTTTATTCTTCACAATAATTACAAAAAAATCATTCCAAAAATAAAAATTAAAATATAATCCACTCACATAAACACATAATTAGACTGATTTGACCATTTTACCACTTCCCAAAATACTCTAGAAAATCCAAGTGTTATATGGTATAAATAGGAAAACAAAACAAGATATAAAACAATACTCGACATGGCTATATAGTTTGATGGACCATGTTACGATCATATAAAAAACCCTAAAACACACTAAAATTAACTGGTTTCCCAATGAATGGTTTGTTAGGACATGCAAGAAATATCTACCCTTTGATTATACAGTGATGTAGACTAGGTAGACCAAACCTCACACCCAAAATGGTACACCAGAAGCCCAAAAACACATTCCCAACACCCATGGGCTAGTGACATGCATCTAGGAAACACAAATAACCATTTGGTAATGGTTTATCCCTTAAAAATTTTGAATGATCGTTTTATAGATTAAATGACCAAACCAACTGAATAAAAAGAGTACATAGATTGCAATATATAATTTAGTAAACACAATAATGAATAAAATAAGATATTATAACATCATCACATCACAATTCATAAACAAGACATATATGTATAATATCCATATTAAACAAATAAAAATAAGGAAATAATACCAAAAAGTAACTACATTAAATAACATTAAACAAAATTAAAAAACATCTCCATAATATCTAAACTCCATGAGATTGTGTCTGCACTATCCCACAATGACATCAGATATCTATAATTAAGAAGAGCCACTAAACTGTATATTGTCCTTAGCCTTACATGAGTTCTGAAAAAACAAGGAATTCATATTACCAATGATATATATAGAATGTGAGGCAAAAATACCCATAGGATACGACTATTAATCAATGTATGTCCTTTAACCATAAAAACCATTAAATTTAGTATAATATCTCATTTTTAAAATAAATTTAACTTCTATAATGAATGTAGATTTCAGAAAAATAAAATAAAATAAAAAACACCATTGTTTTTTCTAAAACCAACAATATTTTCAACATATTGTAATCATGAATCAAATAATTAAATGAATACACCTGATATAAAAATGATTAACACACCAAAACATAGAATAAAATAAGTACAATTATAAACTCCATTAATAACAAAACAATGGAAAATTGGAATAAGAAAAAGAAATATTAGTTAATCAAGACAATAATATCTTACATAAGGAATATAAAAACCAATTGGTCACATGTAATAAGAACCATGGGATCTAAACAACATGTTATAGCATGTATTATTCTAATAAATTTATTTTATAGTAGTATAAGTAAGGTATACTCTAATTTGAAGCTCTCTCGTTCATCAAACTCATAGAGTTCATCAAAGAAAAATGAAAATGAAATTCCTCTTTAAACCATAAAATTAAAAACCTATTTTAAAAATGAATATAATCATGGAAAAAACTACCATAATATTAGAAATTAGGAGAAATTTTTAAATAAAAACACATGTAATAAATAATAAATCTAAATCCATGTAAAAAAACCTAAAATGGAGAGACCTACCTCGATACTTAACAAAAAATATCCATTAAATGAAAAACACTCTATTGGAGTAGGTATGTTCCTTACACACCAAAAAAAATCAACATAAAATCCTAATAAGACTTCTAGATTCAATAAAAATGAAAGCTCTGATTTCAATTCTCTAAGAAAATTTATGACTATGGTTTTCAAGGGGGAAGGAAGAAGAAATCATGAATAAATAAAAATTAAATCAAACTAGAACACTAAATATCCAATGAAAATCTTGAGAAATGATGGTGGAAGAAGATCTATGTTTTAGAGAGAGGGTTTTCATGAGTGGGGAATTAAATTATACTCATAACCCTTAAAAAATAAAAAAGAAAAATGGTTAAAATATATTTTTTAATGACCTAGAAAAACCAAATTGTTTGGATACACTGTTTTCTAAACTATTCACCCACCGTTTTGGATCCTTTGTCTCCCAAAAACCAAAATCACAAAATATCTATAAACCAGCACATGGTTAGAAAAACCATGATCAAGACATGAAAAAAAAACTGCCCCCAAACATCCCTCTAAAATAAATAAATGCTTGGTTTCCACTAACTGTGTTCCACAACCTATTTTTCCATAAAATAATGATTATCAACATTTAACTTCTAAGAAATATGAAAATAAATAAATCCAGCTAATAATAAAATAAACCAGTGACCCAATTGGTGTCACAATTCTCCCCATCATGACACTTTATACCCTAATAAAGTCTTAAATGCACATTAGAAAAAGGAAGAACAAGAGAGGACACTGCTCCCTCACCAAAATATCCCTCTACCAAGTCTCAACACTATTACTATCATATGTTCAAATAACATTTAATACAATATTCAACTTACCATAGAGAACCTTGTCATGATAGTCAAAGATATGAAAACGATATTCCATAAGGATAATTCCAGGCTCAAAATCCAAATCATTCAACTCTATTACATGGTACGAGTATAGACTGTACTTATTCAACTAGTATATATAGAATAAATCATTGATTTATCTTATCTAAGATAGAATTTCTAAAAACTAGGCCACTATCCGAAGATGCTTCATAGTATAAAACATCCTGACATAACATGACACTATGTTCCCCAAAATTACTATGTGATTATGTCTTATTCTAATGGATAACCAATGAAACACTTGGTAAATATACACAAAATCTAATAGATGATGATGATGATGATCATAATATAAATTATGGTCACTCTAATAAATTATAAACCTATTTCGAATAAAGTAAACTTTCATTGTCATATCAAGGTGGGATTTTATCCCCATAATGAATGCTTACCAGTCTCATCCCAACATGATGGGGACTGATAATAACACCCATAAAACTCCTAAAAATGTTTCACCATTATATATTATTAGTAAATATTATTTTATAAAAATTATACCAATGAAACACACTTCTACCACGATCCTCTGAAGTCCAGAACACATGCACAAATCATGTCCACAAGATTCTGGATAGCTCACTCAGTCTGACCATCTATTTGTAGTTGATAAGTTATTCTCAAATTAAATTGGGTTTACATGGATTTCTTGAGACTTCCAAAATTGATAATTAAAATGACTATCCCAGACAAAAACTATCATGGATGGAACCCTGAGAAATCTAATCTTATCTTAGACATAAATATGCCCAAGATCCTCCACCTTCATCAACACCCTAATGGAAAGAAAGTAGGTTGAACTAGTCATTCAGTTGATAATCACACATATAGTGTTTTTCTAATAGGAGTATGAGATAGGAAAATCAAAAAATCCATAGGGTTATCAACCCACTTCCACATTTGTATGGGAATTCTTTGAAGCAATTCAGATGGCCTTTGATTCTTGGATTAAATCCTCTAGAAGGTAAAATATCAGGATATGAAATCAAAAATTAACTATTCATCCAATCCAACTGATACTATCTTTTTAGAGTATAAAACATCTTGGTTTCCCCCTAGGTTAATGTATAATCATTAATAAGTACCCTCTACATCACCTCATACATCGATGTCAAAGGAACCACTAGACAAATTTTTAAGAATAGTGTACCATTAAGAGAATGAGACTAATATCCCAAGGTCTCTACATTATTTAGAACACTATCAATATACTCATATTTGGGTTTAGATTCATGATCACACTGAACCTGGTCAACAAGATAGGGCATGTGAAAAACAATGGAAAAGGATAACCAATCTTGATCATCCAATAAATCTAGATGAAGATCCGTAATCAAACTCATCAAAATCCACTCATTCATTGATTCATTAATTTATTGGATTGATAAATCTATTCTCAAGGGATCAACAACCATGTTTCTCTACCTAGGGGTACAAATGATATTATAATAAAATGATTCATGATGCCATATCCAACCTCTATTACTAAGGTTCAAGTCTTTATCGATGAAGAAACAATTAGGATCTTATGATTTGAGTAAATTTCAAACCATTCTTCAAAGATGAAATAATGAAATTTATTAAATGAATGCATCCCATATATAAAATCTAGGTCATCGGTGGGGGTAAGTCCTCTCATGTGGGAATAAATTATGTGATCTATTGGCCAAAACATGACAATCATATATCATGACACACCAAAATCCCACACATGAGGCATCACATTATAATGAAAATCCTTTCTTGTGATTAGGATGAATCAAAACTGGTGCTGATGTCATGAAAACATGAAAGTCCCCAAAATAATACTATCACTTCACACTCCACTCAAACTTTGCCACTTTTTAAGACAACAATATCAAGGGAGAATCAGTCATAGAGAAGTACCAAACAAAACATCTTTCAATATTCATCCAATTACGAAAATATCTTGATCTTAAAAAACATACTGTGCCTCTCCCAAGTCATATCCACTTGTATATTCTTAGGGTCTACATAAATCCATTTAGAATAAACCACATGGTTCAGAAAACTTACTTGTGAGATCCAAAACGTTCATTTTGAAATCTTAGTATACCAGTGATGCTCCATTAATAATCCCAAATTAGCTTCGTGAGGGTATCCATGAACCTCCTCTATCTTGGAGTTCAAAAACATTTCATCAAAAAACATAACTAAAAAAAGTCTAAAATGTTATCAAAGACCTAGTTCATCAGTTACCTAATGACTATATGAGCATTGGAAATTCCAAATGATATAACCATATACTCAATGTTCTGATACTAACTCCCAATGGTGTTCTTAAGAACATCCTGTTCAAGGAACCCTCAATGAGTGAAACTATAACTTTATTTTAATTTCATAAAACCCCTAGGCTCCCTTGAAATGGTAAAATATATCATCAATTCATGGAAATGTTTATTTTTTCCTAACGGTAACTTGATTAAGCATATGATAATTTATACATAGTCGATCACTACCATTTAAATTTTTTTTGAAAATAACCATCAGTACACACAATGAAACACTATGATTAGTAAAAACCCACATTAAAGGACCTACATTTAAACCTTTAACACCCTAAAACTGTTAGGACCCATTCAGTATGATACAAAAGAGGGTAGGTTTATCATAGTGAGCTGATCAATAGTGAACTCGACCTATCATTAGGGAAGTAACCCGTAAAAATCATATACAAACACCTCAGAGTACCAGTCCAAAATCATTTGAAGAATATCACACAAACATTACACTATATAATCAAGAAAATTATTAATAACTAACACGAAATTAATCCTAAATACATAGAATTAGGTCACATCGTCCTTTAACATAGATCCTAGTCACCCTGGAAGATGTGATAGCTCCCATTAGGAAATTGAAATAAAAATATATGATGATACTAGTCAATCCCAGATTTTAAATTGATCATCCAATCTATATTGATTATGGTATTGAAAACTCATAGGTCAAAAATAAGAATGTATAACCTCCACATCAATTACTAAAACAAGATACTTGAGACACTTAAAACCACGATCCTTCTACCTCCACAATGGGTTAATTATAACCATCAAAAATAGAATTAACACTAATTTGATACCCAAATAGTTATAAAAAATTTAGGATATAAATGAATTGAAAAAATGATAAATCTAGATAAATATATAGAATAAGAAATAAACACTATACCTCTCATGGTGGACAACCTAGATTCAGAGTCCTAAGGAATCTTATAAAATTCATAGAGGCATCCTGAATCCTAGCCATAATGAGCCTTCTTTACCGGTTGAGAATACCTTATCGACTAAGGGAGAGGCCCCACACAATTATAAACTTATGATATCATCTATAAAACCTTATAAAATGAAGACCCAACTCCACTCGTTTAAAGGGAATCCTTACAGAAGCGCTAAAGATGAAAGTGACACCCACACTAATGGAACACCATCAGAGCCTCTGGGAAGTTAGTTATAATATATCAATATTTCCCAAAATTATATCAAGTCATAGTCTTAATACCCAAATAAACCTTTGGAATTTTTCCAAATGAATATGGAGAACACTTTCCAATACTTCTATGGGGTTCATCCCACATCCTATTCTAACCAGAGAAAGAACTCTGTCTTCCACCCACTACTAATGAAACTCCATTGAATCTTTTCTTCAAAGTTATATCTACCTAATCTTGAACCTATTTATCCACCACCTAAGTATAATTTTTTATGAAAATGAGGTTAATAACCAATATGAAATTAGACTCTAAGCTCATTTAAAAATTTCTTGCTTTGAGAAAGTTATTTATGGGGACCTCAAGAGAAAAATGTACTAACTTGAAGAACAGAGTAGTGTACACCATCATTGAGTGGTATACTTGTTCCATAATAATTAAATCATTATACTTTACTACCTTTAGCGTATTAGGATAAAACATATAATTAAATTCGTTTTTTAAGGTAGTCCAGGTGAGATCCTCTCACGTCATCAATTTTACCATGGATTCTAACCATTTCCTTCCCAGTCTTTAAAACATGTAAGTGGAGATGTCTATATTTGAAATAAAAATGGTCTTTACAAAATGTAAGATACTATTTATCATATCGATACATTTTTTAGGCTCATGGGTTCCTTTTTTACTATGAATGAAAAATGGATTTTACTTAGTGAACTCCTATGAATGTTCCACTATCCCGGCTTGAATTGTTTCACCTTCTTTGCCTAAGGACTAAGTCATATAGATAACCGATTCCAAAAAAAATCGATCAATGAGAGGATTTTATGGTGGGGTAATACTCTATAAATCATTCTCTATTCCTATAATAGTTACGTAGGTGAGGAATTTTCTATTAAAAAAAAGATAAATTTCAATTAATTGAAAATTAACTATAAATAAACATCAAATAATCCACAAAAAAAATCCTTTAATAGGTCTTAAAAAACAATGTCAACATAAAAAATAATTTCAAAAGAAGAATGGATGAAAATGAAACTATTTTAATCATTTTTACATTATAAATGCTCTGAATGAATGTTAAGGCAAACCATATGCAAACTATGTGAAATGGAAATGAAATATTATAGAATTTATTTGACAAGCTTCACATAGTTACAACTAACAATGTGCATAAACTCTGTGCTTGTCAATTTATCCCCTATTCAACACTGAGACTCCAAAGTTCCCAAATTGGTTTATGGGTTCTTTGAGAAAACAAAATCCATAAATGAAAACATAAAATCCTATCAAAACTACAAAAAATCATGCCCAAATAATAAATAAAAACTCTCTCTCACCCATCGAAACACGAGGCTTGGCATGAGGAATATCTAGGAAGGAACATCTATATGCCAACCTATAGAGCTTCAATGGTCATATCTACTGTGTAACTCTTAACCCAAAATAAAAAGAGGGATATGATTCAATTTTCTACTAAACAATCTCGAGATAACTCGACGCATCACCTGAGTTGAAAATCCATAAGGCTCGAAGCATGTTCCCAATCCCAAAATGTTGGAGAAAAGCACCATGGGATGATGAATAAACATTTTGAAGTGGATTTAATCATAAAAATTTGGTATGAACCATCCATTAATTTTATGGACACACTAACTAAATAAGTAGCATTAATATATATAAATTTAGAACTGGGTAAACATATTAATGACTAAAATTAGATATTATTACATCATCACATCATAAGTCATTAACAAGACACATACATAAGATATTCATAGTCAAAATCCCAAGATATGGTATAAGATAAAAATTCCACTATATATTATCCCAACAATGAAAATTTAAAAACTAATACATAAGAGCTAAAATTATTGAGGATAAATCTTCACTAACCCACAACAACCTTAGAAATTGGTAGTATATAAGATACACAAAACTTCATAGTTCATTTATCCTTACATATATCCTACTAAACAAGGTTTTCATATTCCAAAAGGGATTTGGATAGTATGAGGCGCATATTGTAACACCCTGAGATTTTGAGAATTATTTTTTTCCAATTAATATTGTATTTCAATATTTTCCCTTTCAAATGACACTAGAAAAAGTTATATATATGAATATATTAAAAAACTAATTCAAACATTTATTTCAATTACAGTTTCAACTTGGCTTGCACAACACATAATACCAACTTGGCTTGTGCTACAAGCAACAATGACATGGCGTACGACGCACACAACAATAATATTGTAACACCCCAAGATTTCATAATGTGTTATTTCTTCAAAATAATTCAATAACTTGCACTACACGCAACAACGAGTTCAAGTGCACCATGACTTACCAAACAAGCCGTTCAAAATAGGTTATGAATAGTATTAACCAAATTTTAAACTTTATATAATCCTTATAATTTTAGAATCCATATTATGAGTTTCTTAGACATAATGTAAGAACAAATTCATTTTTTCAGATAAAAGAAGTATTTTTCAAAAAATGCACTTTTACCAACTTTTAATAGTGAAACCGTTTTTTTAAATCCAAAATTTTAAACTTTTATATATTAAATTTGACTAAATAAATTTATTATTTAGAATGGGGACATAAAAAATTTACAATGAAACACCCCAAGCTTCCACGGTACATTTCCCTTTGAATAAAGCAATGTCGTGCATTGTACGCAACTTCGAGATTCTAACACACCACAACCAATCAAACTAGCCGTTATGAATAGTAATAACTACTTTATGAAATTTTATAAATTTTATCTTTGTAAATAGAATTAATTTTTGGATTCATAATATCGAAATTAGCTTAGGGTGAAATTTTGGTACTTTTCGAATAACTTTCATATTTTGATGAATAGTGAAAATTACTAAATTTTAATTAAAAACATCTTTTTTAATCAAAATAATTAATAGTAATAAGTTATTAATTTGTGTGGTTTTAAAGTTTATTTAGAATATATTTTTACCATTTAATACAATGTTGGTAATTGAATGTAATTTCACATTTAAACCAAACGTAAACAAGTTTCAATCTTTTGATAGTTATTATCTTTTAAAAACACGCTATTTGTTTTGACGACGGGAATTAATTTTTAAATTAATTAATGCAATTGATATGTTTTGTATTTGGTAAAATAAACATCATTTTTGAATTCATAATATCAAATATATCTTAGGCCTAATTTTTGGTATTTTTCGGGAAACTTTCTTTTTTTTGATGAATAGTGAAACCACTAAGTGGTAGTTTATAAAACTGAATTTTGCATAAAACTTAATTTTACTGCTTCTGTGAGTGGAATTTCGAAAATCCATGAGACACAGTTAATATCAAGGAGTAAAATGTGGTTCAATGAGATGAAAATAATTTTTGGTGAATAGTAACTTTTTACTTTTATTTACCATAGTTAAAAGTAAATAGGGTAATTAAGGGTAAAAATGATATTAATATTACCCTAACACATGCCCTAATTCTATTGGAAAAATGTATATCGACCAAAAACAACCTTAGGAGTAAATTATTATCATTTAGGCCCACTTGGATTAGATTAGGACATTTATTATTATTTAATTTAAAGAAGAGTTAAAAGAGTTAAAATCAATGATTATTTAATAAAACATTTTTTATATAGGGTTATACATAAGATAAATTAGATTATAAATATTCATTAGAAATCTAAAACAATTTACTACATAATGATATTTTATTTATAATTTTTAGACAATAAATAATTTAATTTATTTGTGACACAATGATGATGCAGTAATTACCATAATAGTGAAAAATTAAAATAATTGATATTATAAACACCCAAATAAATATAATTTGAGACTTTTTATGAATTAAAATAATTTTATAGGATAATATGACATGTTATAATTGATTTATTTAACTTTTTTCGAAGTGATCATTCTGTTATGATTTTTACAAAAATCAATTATTGAATAGTGTCAAAATTGACATAAAAGAATGTTTAAAACAAATATTATATTATTAATTGATATTAAATTCCTAAAAATCTAAGGTTTGGAAAAGAGACTTATATCATGATATGTGTATCATTAATGGACCACTTGTGGGTATATTGAAGATATATAGTATGTTTATTAACTATATATTATAGAAATACAAAGTGACATTGTAAGTGTCAATCTAATTAACTAAGAGTTAAAACTAAAAGATAAGGTTAATATAGTAACCCAAACCTGTCTAAATCCTATTGGTTGAGTTTTTTTCGACCTAAACCCACCTTAAACTTTAAATAATACACTTTGGAGCCATTATAAACCGAATATGAATTTATTATAAAAAAATATTTCTAGCTTTTCCAAAGGTGGCTCTCACCCCTCTTATAAAAGGGCACTCTTCCTTATCATTAATTAACACCATAAAAGCCTTTTTGTTTGGCCAAAACCTGACCAAATACTCTCTCAACTTCCCTCAATTAATACTAGTGGCCTTACCTTAGTTAGAAAGCCAACATAAGGAGCCATTTTAATCAAATCAAAGGGAAGAACCCGAAGAAGAGGTAATGATTTCACCACCCCTTTTCAAGCTCCTTTCTTCTTCCACTTCTTCCATCTTTGTTATTACCATTATAAAATAATAAATCCAGTATATTATATATACTTTGATGTTATTATAAACATGGTACAACCATATTCAGTATTCTATCCATCTTTTGAATGACATGTCACCATACGTGTGTACGTACGACTTACCGTCTCCACATCATGGTGTAATTGTTATTCAGTAAATTATTATTTTGATGGGTATAATAATGATGTGTGATTCATGTAAATAATAAATATATCATTATAATGATTCTGTATATATTATATACAATCTAATTAAATATTATTTTAATATCAAAAGAATGATATTGTCGCTCGTGCGTACGTACGGACTACCGTCTCCACGAACGCGATGAGATTCATTCTCCATCGTATCCATTCAAGACTAATTCTCATTTGATGATTAATAATAGTATATAAGGACTTTATATCATTCTACATATGATTAAGATACAACCTATCCATGAAAAACACGTCTTACATAACAAAACATATAAAAGAAAACGAGTAAGTTAACACCCGAAACAACGATAATACTAAGATATTATTAACAAATAAATGTTAAAAGATCATATATGATATCATATTAATATATATGATTATTGTATAATTTAATAAAAATTATTTCACCATTATACAGGAGTTTAACCTACCCCCAACCAAGGAAAAGTACAAGGTAAGGGTTTATTTCTCAATCTCTTCATTATCCGAGGTTGTTTATACGTAATAATCTACTGGGATTTCTTTATCATCCACATCCATGTTTCTTAAAATATATTTCAAAACATTTTTAGTATTTAAAATAATATGGGTTAAAGTCATTTATACCATTGTTTGACATTTTATAAGAGGTTTATAAAGGAATCTTTCTGTCGTTTTCCAAAAAAGGTGCTCTTAACCTTTTTGACAGAATTAAGGTGAGACTTTTTTTTAACTTATACGGCGGGTGCGGGTATTATCTGTCGTTATAAAATTGTTGAAGCTTCCCTTACAATCTTATAAAAATATTTTCAAATAAAATGTTTTATTTTATAAATATATGACTCTTAAATGATTTCAAAATAGAAAGAGATATTTCTTTAAAAAGAGTTTTAGTTTCATCTATGTCAACATCCTTTGATGGATTTTAAGTTTATTTGGAGTAGATTTATTATGATACAATAATTACATACTGTATTGATGTTTTTGTGATATTTTTGACTATGGATGTGTTATTTTTATACCATTCATGGTTTATGAAGAAAGTATTGACATTTCGTATTCTAGTTTTAATACGAATGTTTATGTTATGTTTAAACCTGTTCATATGAGGAATGCATTGGACTTAATAAGTGACGGGTGGAGCTCGCTATAGCTCCTCGATGCATCAGTAGGTCTCATGAGACAAACTAGTGTCTTGGCACAAGGCCTTGACAAAATCTTATTTGTAGTCTTGGCACGAGGCCTTGGCTATGTGGTTATGATAGTCTGGCATTATGCATTCCACCATTATGAAAGTGGTTATTGATATTGCATGTGATTATTCGATTAGTAGATTATCCATGTGAATAAGTAAATGAAATTATTTCATTTTATTTTTTCCATACTATGTTGAAGTTCAAGTTTAAAAGGCTTTTGTTTTAGTTATACATTTCCTTAAATGTTTATTATTATTTATGAAAGTTTCTGCTATATTGTTATCCTTACTGGGCATTTGAGATCACCCATTTCCTCTGTTTTATTTTTCCCAGGATGTGAAGAAGTAATTTATGAATGACCTGCATGGATAGTACCAGGGGATAAGAGTGTGGACTATGGATACTATATTGTTGTAGTTTGCATTTTATGATGTAATGTAAAATTTATTAATGTATCTAGTTATTCCAAGGCTACTAAACTAATCAGTCTTTCGAGACATGATCTTTATTGTGATCATGCCAATGTATTAAAATAATGCACCGACTCTGGGTAACTAGGGTCGGGGCGTTACAGTTGGTATCCGAGGAAGTTTAGTACAAACCTTGGAAGCTAGATTTAGATAAACTCTGATTAGAGAACATAGACCTAAGATGGACTTTGAGGATTAGTATATAAGACCTTCCTAGAATTTTGGTATTGTAGAGATTTTGTGAGTTTTCCGAGCAATACATCCCTGTCTGGATATGAACAGGTAGAGGTGGCTCTGGCACAGATGTACCTAGGGGTAAAACCCGAAAACACCTCTTTGATCTAGACTCGAATGGGAACTGGTACACGACAACGGGCCTTGCTGCACTCTTGGTTACGACACTCCCAGGGGATATTCTTAGGATAAATCTCATTTTTTTACAAATCATTATGAAGTGTGTATGAGTATATACTTTCTCAAATGAGACATTTTTATGACTATGGATTATATCCATAAACTATTTAATTTATGTTATGTGTTTTACAAGTTTGGGATTAGGTATTGTTATTCATAAACTAATCTAGTGTATGCCATTGTTTAGAAATGGCACCTAGTAGAAGGAATGAGAACTCCAGCAATGCACATGATCCAAAGAGAAAGAAGGATCATATCTTTCATGGTCTTAAGATAGAATTTATAAGAGAAATAGTCTCCCATATATTATCATCATATAAAAAAATAATATCATGTGTTGATAAGATAAGTAAAGAGTTTACTGAGTCCTATGGATTTGAAGGGAAGCAAGAGAAAAAAAGGATGGAAGAGAGAAAGATGGATAAAGGGAAGAGGGAAAAGAAGAATTTTCCCATATGTGATAACTGTGGGAAGAAACACCCTGGAACTTTCCTGAAAGGAATGAGAGTTTGTTATAAGTGTGGAGGAAAAGGGCACAAAGTACATGACTGCAAGGGAAAGAAAATGATTTCAAATGTACAATGCTTCATTTGCAAGGATTTTGGACACTACGCGGACCTATGTCCCAGTCATCAGACTATTCCACAAATGATGCTATTGGATAATAATCAAGTTATGATACTACCACAGATAAAGAGGAATGATTAGAGTTATTATGTTTATTATTTCATTTGAGTGTTGTATCAATAATGTACTTGTTATAATAATTATGGAGTATATAAGGATTGTACTGAAGTACTATTTCATTAAGGACTTGAGATTGTGTGGAACAAAGAAGAGTGACTCAATAGCAGGTTAATTTTTTGGAAAATATATGGTTGAGAGAAAGATAAACCATAATATGGTTCTGATACTGAGTTAGTGATTTTAGAATAATACATGATTGATTTGGATAAATTATATTGGATATACTTGACTTCCTTGAAACTGATTAATGATTTCTATGTTCCATCATTGTTGGGGTTTACAACATTTTTTTTGGATTGAAGGAGTATATCCATTATTATTTAAGGAATAAGGGATCATGAATGTAATCAATAAGGTTTTATGGTAATTCAGAATATTTCAGTGTTTTAAAAGAATAAATGATAAAAGTGTTCACATGTTATTATGCGGCAAAAAGGATCTTCATTGTGTTTACCTTCCTTATAAATTTTGTACTGAAGTATTTTGGATAGTTCAAGTTTGGATTATTTTGGATTTCCATAAAAGGGCAACCTGGAGGTCAGGCGGAAACCC
Source organism: Viscum album (assembly GCA_963277665.1). Lineage (NCBI taxonomy): Eukaryota > Viridiplantae > Streptophyta > Magnoliopsida > Santalales > Viscaceae > Viscum > Viscum album. The sequence continues at coordinate 1,992,132,108 of OY728141.1, forward strand.
GTCGCATCCGACAAGGCCGTGATACTTGAACCCACAACCGAAGGGAGACAAGGGTGTATCACCTACCACTGACCCACGTGATGTCCTGGATTGAATAATTTCATTTTTTAATGGTTTTTATAGATGAATTATAAATTTATTTTTTTAACCCTATATGAATAGGATAAATAGAATATTATTGTTAAGTTCTATTATCTTTTAGAGTGAAAGATGAGTTTGTGGTAGAACTTTGTTAAAGGATGAGACTCTACTTGTCAAGTATATATTTTTCTTCTTCTCTTATTCAGTGAAGAAATTAATTCTTATACTTTAGTGAAGGGATCTTAAAACAAAAAATGTGTTATCCTAATACCTTATGTTTTGTTGAACCGATGGCATTTTAAATCCTCATAGATTGCTGAATTTAAGGACCACAATTTTAAACTTGTTTAAGATTGATGACCTCAATCACCACCTATAAATATTTAGGGTTTTCCTCTAATTATATGTCTCTAATTTTCACCAATGTTCTCTTAAATGAGATCATCATTTGGTGGTAACCCTTTCATTTCCCTTTTCCTCATATTAAGACTAAATTTTAGTAACCCAATTTCCGATGTGGGTTTTCCCACAAAAATATTTTCTATTTTCAACCTTTTATTTTCGAAGAACAATTTCAAATTGCGAGGACGCAATTTATTGAAGGAGGGGAGAATGTAACACCCCAAGATTTCATAGTGTGTTATTTCTTAAAATTAAATCAATAACTTGCACTACACGCAACACTGAGTTCAAGCGCACCATGACTTACCAAGCAAGCCGTTCAAAAGAGGTTATGAATAGTATTAACCAAATTTTAAACTTTATATAATCCTTATAATTTTAGAATCCATATTATGAGTTTCTTAGAAATAATGAAAGAACAAATTCATTTTTTTAGATAAAATAAGTATTTTTTTAAAAATGCACTTTTACCAACTTTTAATAGTGAAACCCTTTTTTTTAAATCCAATATTTTAAACTTTTATATATTCCATTTGACTAAATAAATTTATTCTTCAGAATGGGGACATCAAAAATTTACAATGAAACACCCCAATCTTCCACAGTACATTTCCCTTTGAATAATGCAATGGCGTGCATTGTACGCAACTTCAAGATTCTAATACACCACAACCAATCAAACTAGCCGTTATGAATAGTAATACCTACTTTTTGAAATTTTATAAATTTTATATTTATAAATGGAATTAATTTTTGGATTCTTAATATCGAAATTATCTTAGGGTGAAATTTTGGTACTTTTCCGATAACTTTCATATTTTGATGAATAGTGGAAATTACTACATTTTAATTAAAAACAACTTTTTTAATCAAAATAATTAATAGTAATAAGTTATTAATTTGATTGGTTTTAAAGTATATTTAGAATATATTTTTACCATTTAATAAAATGTTTGTCATTGAATGTAATTTCACATTTAAACTAGACATAAACAAGTGTCAATCTTTTGATAATTATTATCTCTTAAAAACATGCTATCTGTTTTGACGACGGGAATTAATTTTTAAATTAATAATGCAACTGATATGTTTTGAATTTGGTAAAATAAACATCATTTTTTAATTCATGATATCAAATATAGCTTAGGCCTAATTTTTGGTATTTTTCTGGAAACTTTCATTTTTTTGATGAATAGTGAAACCACTAAGTGGTAGTTTAAAAAACTGAATTTTTCATAAAACTTAATTTTACCTCGTTTTTGAGTGGAATTTCAAAAATACTAAAGACACGGTTAATATCGAGGAGTAAAATTTGGTTCAATGAGATGAAAATAATTTATGGTGAATAGTAACTTTTTAATTTTATTTACCACAGTTAAAAGTAAATAGGGTAATTAAGGGTAAAAATGATATTAATATTACCCTAACACATGACCTAATTCTATTGGACAAGTGTATCGCGACGAAAAACAAAATTAGGAGTAAAATATTATCATTTAGGTCCACTTGGATTAGATTAGGACATTTATTATTATTTAATTCAAAGAAGAGTTAAAAGAGTTAAAATCAAAGTTTAATTACTAAAACATTTTTAATATATAGTTATACATAAGATAAATTCGATTATAATTATTCATTATAAATATAAAATAGTTTAATACATAATTATATTTTATTTATAATTTTTAGACAATAAATAATTCAATTTATTTATGACACAATGATGATGCAGTAATTACCATAATATTGACAAATTAAAATAATTGATATTATAAACACCCAAATAAATATAATTTGAGACTTTTTATGAATTAAACTAATTTATTAGGATAATATGACATGTTAGGATTGATTTAATTAACTTTTTTCAAAGTAATAATTCTGTTATGATTTTTACAAAAATCAATTATTGAATAGTTTCGAAATTGACACAAAAGAATTTTTAAAACAAATATTATATTATTAATTGATATTAAATTCCTAAAAATCTAAGGTTCGGACAAAAGACTTATATCATGATATGTGTATCATTAATGGACCACTTGGGGGCCTCTTGGAGGTATATAGTAAGTTTATTAACTATATATTATAGAAATACAAAGTGACATGGTAAGTGTCAAACTAAATAACTAAGAGTTAAAATTAAAAGATAATGTTAATATAGTAACCCAAACCTGTCTAAATCCTATTGGTTGGGTGTTTTTCGACCTATCCCCACCTTAACCTTTAAATAATACACTTTTGAGCCATTATAAACCGAATATGAATTTATTATAAAAAAATATTTCTAGCTTTTCCAAAGGTTCCCCTCACCCCTATTATAAAAGGGAACTCCTACTTCTCCTTAATTCACACCTTCAAAGATTTTTGGTTCAGCCAACCCATGCCCAAATACTCTCTCAACTTCCCTCACTTATTCATAGAGGCCTTACTTTAGTTAGAAAGGAAACCTAAGGATCCCTTTTGATCAAATCAAAGGGAAAAACCTGAAGAAGAGGTAATGATTTCACCACCCCTTTTCAAGTTCCTTTCTTCTTCAACTTCTTCAATCTTTTTTATTACCATTATAAAATAATAACTCCTGTATATTTTATATACATTGATGTTATTATAAACATAGTACAACCATATTCAGTATTCTATCCATCATTTGAATGACATGTCACCATACGTGCGTACGTACGGCTTACCGTCTCCACGTCATGGTGTAATTATTATTCAATAAATTATTATTTGGATGGGTATAATAATGATTTGTGATTCATGTAAATAATAAATATAACATGATAATTATTCTGTATAAATGATATAACATCCAATTAAATATTATTTTAATATCAAAAGATTGATATTGTCGCTCTTGCGTACGTACGGACTACCGTCTCCACGAACGCGATGAGATTCATTCTCCATCGTATCTATTCAAGACTAATTCTCATTTGATGATTAATAATATTATCTAAGGACTTGATATAATTTTGGATATTATTAATATACATCCTATCCATTAATAACACTTCTTACATACCAAAACATATAAAAGAAAACGAGTAAGTTAACACCCTAAACAACGATAATACTAAGATATTATTACCAAATAAATGTTAAAAGATCATATACGATATCATATTAATATATATGATTCTTGTATAATTTAATAACAATTATTTCACCATTATATAGGAGGTTAACCTACCCCCAACCAAGTAAAAGTATAAGGTAATGGTTTATTTTCCCATCTCTTCATTATCCGAGGTTGTTCATACGTAATAATCTACTGAGATTTCTTCATCATCCAAATACATGTTTCTTTGAAATGTATTTCAAAACATTTTTACTATTTACAGGAATATGGGTTAAAGTCAATTATACCCTTGTTTTACTTTTAATAAGAGGTTTATAAAGGAATCTTTCAGTCGTTTTCTAAACAAGGTGCTTTTATCCTTTTCGGCAGATTTAAGGTAAGAATGTTTTATTTAACTTATACGGTGGGTGAGGCTATTCTCCACCATTATAAAATCATTGAAGCTTCCCTTAAAAGGTTATAAGAATATTTTCAAAGAAAATGTTTTATTTTATAAATATATTACTCTTAAATGATTTCAAAATAGAAAGAGATATTTCTTTAAAAAGAGTTTTGATTTCATCTATGTCAACATCCTTTGATGGATTTTATGTTTATTTGGAGTTGATTTATTATGATACAATACTTATATATTGTATTGATGGTTTTGTGATATGTTTGACGATGGATGTGTTATTTTTATACCATTCATGGTTTATGAAGAAAGTATTGACATTTCGTATGATAGTTTTAATACGAATGTTTATGTTATGTTTAAACCTGTTCATATGAGGAATGCATTGGACTTAATAAGTGACGGGTGGAGCCCGCTATAGCTCTTCGATGCATCGGTAGGTGTCATGAGACAAACTAGTGTCTTGGCATAAGGCCTCTAAAAAATCTTATTTGTTGTCTTGGCACGAGGCCTTGTCTATGTGGTTATGATAGTCTGGCATTATACATTCCACCATTATGAAAGTGGTTATTGATATTGCATGTAATTATTCGATTATTAGAATATCCATGTGAATAAGTAAATGGAATTATTTCATTTTATTTTTGCCATACTATGTTGAAGTTCAAGTTTAAAAGGATATTGTTTTAGTTATAAATTGCCTTAAATATTTATTCTTATTTATGAAAGTTTCCGCTATATTGTTATCCTTACTGGGCATTTGAGCTCACCCATTTCCTGTGTTTTATTTTTCCCAGGAGGTGAAGAAGTAATTTATGAATAACCTGCAGGGATAGTATGAGGGGATAAGAGTGTGGACTATGGATACTATATTGTTTTAGTTTTCATTTTATGATGTAATGTAAACTTTATTAATGAATATAGTTATTCCAAGGATACTAAACTAATCGGTCTTTCGAGACTTGATATTTCTTGTGATCATGCCAATGTATTAAAATAATGCACCGACTCTGGGTAACTGGGGTCGGGGCGTTACAAATATTCTACAAAACATAAATTTTATATTGTTTTAATTATTTAAATATTATAATTATAATCTAGCTATTAAAATTAGTAAAAACCGATTTTTTTATAAATAAAACATATTGATAATGAATGATAATATTTTCGGTGAAGTCATTTTATGTGAAAAATATTATTTTATAGAATAAACCGCTTCTAATAATAAAATTAATTTTAAAAACATTTATAAATTTAATTTTATAAAATAAACTTCATTTATGAATTCAGAATGTAGAAATTATCTTAGGGTGAATTTTGATATTTTTCTGAGAAACATCATTTTTATGAATAGTGAAAAATACCATTTTTTTGTTAAAAACTATCTTTTTGTCTAATTAATTATTAATTATAAATGATGTTATAAATATATTTTAAGGACACATTAGACAAATATTACATATAATAATACCATTTAATTAATTATAATAAATTTCTCTTTAAAACTACTTATAAATTCTCAAAAAACTTTTGAACTTTTTCCTACTTTAAAACCCCATTATTTTGTCCCATCTATGAGATTAGCACTAATCTTAATTTTTCTGCATCTTTGATTGGAATTTAAAAAATCCAACATAAAACATTTTATTCAGTCTAATATTTAGAGTCAAATAACACCAAATTAATTTTTGACTAAAATGATTAGTAAAGGTGATTAAAATTAATCACAACAATTAAGGCCAAATTAAGCTTAATTAGGGACTAATCCTTAAAATTAAGGTCCCAAATGAACTAGAAACTTTTCCAACACCCAATGGATATAAATAGTTCATCAAAAAAAATTCTATTCTTGAGATTGGTTTGTTTTTTAGTTCTTTTTCTAGGTAAGAATATGTGCAGACATAATTTGTTTCTAAAAATTCCATGTGAGTCCTTTTCCTTCCCTATAAAAGGCCAGCACCTCAATCTATTTCTCACCCCTCTCAAACCATTTATGTTATTACAATATATTCCCAATTATCCTGCCAAAAATCCTTCCTTATACCTTGTATCCTCCCTTTGTTCAAAAAACCTCTCAAGGAAGCTTTTTGGCACAAACCAAAAGGAGTTACCTAATTAAGAGGTAATGTATTCTCTGAAGCTACTTAACTTTATTTTCCTTCTCTACCACATCCACTCTCTTTATTCCTTTATTGTGTGACAAAAATATTATTAAACATATACTATTATGTTTTTATTATAAGGTTATTACCTACACTTACACACACCTACATCAAATGGATGTTCAACACACAGTTTTTGTTTATGGCGAACTACTGCCTCATAAAATGATGATTGTTTAGTTCTCATTTTCCACTAGTCATGGTAGCGATTATGATGAAAAATATATTTATATATGTAATATATTATATTTATTATGTCTTTAATATTCTTAATTAATTTTAAAACACACATATTTCTACCTTCTATTTGGTGTGAATACGATAATCTTGTTTGACGAAGTGTAGACTACCACTCCCTCAAAACGATGTGATTTGTTCACACACCACATAGAATATATTATGGATGGGTTTAATGAACATAAATGATATATTTATAATAATTTAATAAATAAATATATATATATATATATAAATATCATTTACACACATTCTTTCAATATGACAATAAAAACAGAAAACAACGTTCTTACGTACGTACGACTTACCGTCTCCATGAACAGCGTATTGCATTACATAATTCATTATTATATATATTATTATAATATAATTATACTTTATATAAATTAAATTTATATTATTTTCTACATTTCGGAATCATGATATAAGTATAAGGATCAATGATATAACAAATTAAGGGTCATGGAAAATCAATGTGAATATTACCCAAAGTGAGACCTTAACATAGGATCGTTAACAAGTAGGTACTATAAGGTTATAATAAAACAATTTATGGTAATAGATATGAGAATATTATTGTGTAAAAAATATGTATAATAAACTTATATTTATTATACAGGAATCATGTATGATTATGGAGAGAGTCAAGACGCAGGGTAAGCGTATTTAATCTCAATTCTAATTTATTTGAGATACAAGATATGTTTGCCACTCATTAATTTTATGGTGTATGTACTACCTATGATTTTATTCTATGTATCATGTAATTAAATTAATGGGTATTAATATTCCCATATCATTATCCTTTTTTTATGGGGTTTATGTTTCAAAAGTTACCAAAATTGCTAAAAATGTATTTATCTCAATTTTCTTTATTTGAGACTCATGTTTTGTGATAGACCTAAACTATTTTTTAGGGTGCATATACTTGCACTTTACATTTCATATCATGAATATAAAAATTTTCATGATATTATATTCTTCATTTTATTTCATTTCCTTACATGGGGAGTATGATCCCAAGGTATATAGTTATAAGAGTTTATTGAGACAATCTCTTTGATTTTCAAGATTGCTTATGTTTTTCCTTCCATTGATTAAATAATATGATCCATATCTCATGAATATTAATTAGTTTCCTTATAATTTTCTATTTCAAGATATAATCAGGTATTTGAACCATTTTCTACTCTTTGGAAGATATATTAGTTAAGAAAGTGTTTTTAGGAAATGCCCACTTTACCCTCTCTTTGGTCTGGAATATATGTTTTTTAAAAAGTGTTTCCAAGAATATTATACCATTACCCTATAATATATAATATAAATTTTTAACATTTTTTATTTTAACAATATCTTCAAGGTAATATTCTTTCCTCTTTCTGAACAAGGCATTTTATATCATTTTTACCTTGTAAAAGGAATGTTCTTTTGATATCATATGACATATATAGATTTATCCGCCATCATTTCATTGAAGCTCCCTATGTACTATTACAAAGGTTAATCTTTATGAAAATGTTCTAAAAGAATTAATTTTTAGGGAAAGTTATTTTCAAAATGGCATCAAACTTGTTTTAAATGTTTTCATGGAAAAATATTTTTAAAATGTTTTCAAGTATTATTTACAAGTTTTCAAAGTGTTTTCAATGAAATGGTTTTCAAAACATTTTCCAGAATCATTATATGCTTTCAAGAAAAATTAATTTTAAAATGTTTCCAAGTTTTTTTTATAATTTTTTGGAGTATTTTCAATGAAATGGTTTTCAAAAAAATTCCAATATTTCTTTAAAAATTTTCAAGTGTTTTCATAGAAAAATATTGTTTAAAATTTTTGAAGATTATTTTAGTTGTTTTTAAGGGAAAATGTTTTCCAAATGATTTCATGTATTCTTTATAAGTTTTAAAGGTATTTTCTATTAAAATTATTTTCAAATGTTTATATGTAATAAAAATCCATTTTCAAACAAGAAAGGATATTTTCCTTAAGAAATGTTTTTAGAGTAGATTTCATAATTATTTTCCATATAAGATAACATCAATTGGTGTTACTCATTCCTTTCTAGGAAATTATATAAAGGAAACAACCATATACTTTCAATGAATGAGTTATTATTAATTCCATGGTCTTTATGAAACACATTTATCTTTCATTAGTAATATGTTTATGAACCCCATTTTTCATTCACTAGTTATATTCTTTTGAAACCTACTTCTTTTGATGAGTTATGTTTATGATGAAATGCTTATAAAACCTATATCTTTCCACAGGATATGATATGTTTAAATGTTTATGTTAACCATTTCATTTCATGGGTTATGATATGTGATATGTTTATTTATGATCGTGTGATATATGTATGGATGATTTAATTATGAAATGGGTGGGACCTATATCTCCCTCCAATGAATTGTGTATATATTTATAAATAATGTGGTAATGATGGGAATCAAGACAATGGGCTTGATCCACTATGGGAAGTTAGGGAAACTTTATCCCTTACAAATAAAGTTCTCCCATTGGGGATTGTGGTTTGTCATATCTTATAGGTTTAGTCACCATATTGATGGAATATGGGGAAAACTGATCCATTATGGGAATATGGAAAAACCTGATCCTTTATAAGGATAAAACTACTATTGGGGATGGTGGTGTGTCCTTTATAGTGGGATCAGTTCCCATAAAGTGTCCCTATAATTTCTAGTAGTTCATCTTGACTTACTGTTAATGATATCACATGTTTATGTTTTCCAAAATTCCATGTCTTATTCCTATGTTATGATATCATGGCCTATACTCTTTATTTCATTATGATTCATGTCTTATGAACTACCAATATTTGTTTCATGATCTCTATTATGATCTTTGATATGCAGGGTATGATCTTGTATCGTTATGATCATGTTCTCATACTCCTTATGATCATGTTTATGCTTACATGTCTCCATTTTTTACCCTTACTGAGCATTTGAGATCACCCCTTTCTAATGGTTCCTTTATCGAAGTTATAAAGAATGGTTTTAAGTAGAACTACTAAAGGTGGATATATTTATGGAATATGTTGAAGATCTTTCACTAAGATAGAATATTTTATTTCATAGTTTCCAAAGACACTAAAATATAGTAGTCCTCTGAAATTTATTTTTGTAATGTACTAAATATTCATCTAAAATGATGTAATATCCATGTATGTTAATCCTGGGTTATTATAGTTGGTATAAAAGGTAAGATTTAGTCATCCTTTGGAATCTAGGATGTGAAAACCTTAGTGATATCCCTGGGGTTATTTCTAAGGATATTTTTAGGGATTTATCTAATGATAAGTATAAGGATGAATTAATGTTTAGGAAAGTGTACTTGAATTTTGGTAAGGGATATAGTGAGTGATTTCCAAGAAATACATACCTATCTAGATACTAAATGTTTATGTGGCTCTAGAATATATGTACCTATGGGTAAAAACTATGACAAGATGTTCTGGTCTTTACTCAGGGTAATCTGGTACACAAAAACAGGCCTTATTGGACATCTGGTTTGATACACTCTGGGGATATGATTTTTGGAAATCAAAAAATATTCATGAAAGATCATGAAATATTTAGATATAAGTTAGATATTAATAACCAAGGATAAACCTAAGGTGTCATAGACTAGGGAAGGTTTCATGATTTAGACATCCTATAAGTAATTCTTTTAATGACTATCTGGTATTATACTATGATAAGTATTGATCACACTATTCTTTTGGTTTTAGTTAATCGTAAGAACTAGAAGGAATTGGATTAATGTGGAAAGTGATGGAATATTTTCTAATGAGAAGTAAAATTGGATGATTAGTGGAGAAAAATATATTACTATCATGCTAAATCAGCTATCATAGAATATGATTAACAATGTTAGATTTGGGGATATTTCTAACTGGTCAAATAAGATAAAGATGTACATTCATTGAAACGACCCAAGCTTGACGTACATGGATATTCAATTACTTTTACATAATACTCAATACATGACATAAAAAGTTTCCAAAATATAATATTATTTTAGTGTATTTGGAAACATGGAACATGATCTTATAACTTGGTGAAATATCTTCAACATCTCCCATAAAGATCTTCCCCTTTAGTTTACCTACCTAAAACCTTTTATATATCCTAGGGAAATGAAAAGATTAAAGGGAAATATCAAATGATAAATAAGGGTAAACATGAAGAACATACAACAAAACATAAACATAAGAATGTGAAAACCTGAACATAAATTTTGAATATCAAAATAGTGAGTCCTGAAATAAATCATGACAATACGTAAGGCGTAGATCATAAATGAACATTAACCATAATAAAATTTCATTGGAATAAAACATATAATTTTATAAAATAGATAAGCACATAAAATTATTTCCATAGTATCCAAGGAATTGCTGCAAATACCATCATAGTGGGGGAAGTCCATTACAGAACTGGGTTTACTTTCCATTCCATCCATGCCTTACTAAACTGGACATACTTTCCATTCGAGCCCCATATTACTAAACTAGATTTACTTTTCATTCCATTAAAGTCCATATCATGAGATATAAATCTTTTCCCAATTCATTGGATAAAGATATAGGTCCCACCCATCTCATAATAAAACCATTCTTACATGTTCCATGAAAACATAAACCGTAACATAACCAATTGAATAAAATGGGTTTCTTCAACATCATTCCATCATCATCCTTATAAAAAAAATGGATTTCATAAATATAATTTCATCATAAAAAAATCTAATAAAATTTATAATAGTTATAGAAACATAAACCTATTTAAATAATTCTATCTTAGAAGGAAAATAATTTTGATAAAACACTTGAAATTAATTCTTGAGGAAAATATCCTTTTTCTTCAAAAACATTTTATTTTCTCAAAATAAAATGAAATTTTAAACGAAAATAATTTAATTAAAATTAAATTTGAAATATTTTAAAGGATACTTCATGGAAATAAGGTTTCATGAAACTATAAAAAAAATCCATTAATACCGTATAAGTTTTGAAAACATTCTCTTCATACTTTTGCTAGAGAAGTCAAAAAGTACATCGTATGGTAAGCATTATAAAAATTCCTTTCACACCATGTAGTAAAAGAAAAAAATGGATCGAATTTACCTCAAAAATACATAGACTAAAATTAAAAAATTTATCAAAATTTTTTTTGAAAACATGGACATGGATGATAAATATATCCCCAGTAAATACTTACATATAAAAAATCTTGGAAATTGGATTGAAAAATTATCCCTTACCTTAGAGCCAATATGCTTTGTATATATCTGAACCTCCTATATAATGATTTAAATAATGTTACTAATTTATTACATATTTATAATCATTTTTATGAGAACATTTATGATCATATTTTCATCAGTTTTTAGCATCATTTCATTGTTATTCGTTATTCGGGTATTAACTGCTTTATGATATTATGAATGATTTATAGGATAAGTTCTTATTACTATTTTTAGGTAATAGTTTTATCATTAAAAACATATTATTAGTATAATATATATCATGTTTTTTCATTCAATTCATTTATATATTCATTCTTTGATGAATATTATGTAGAACGAATCACATCACCCCATGGAGACAGTAAGTCGTACGTACGCACAAGCGGTGATATAGTTCCCATAATTGTTGAATGGTATTAAAGTGGAAGGTGTATAATATCTCAGAATAAATATAATTTTATATTAATAATATATATTTATTAATTCCATCAATATAACCATCCATGTAAGGTGGTGGTGAAAAACAGTTTACACCACAGTGTGAAGACAGTAAGCCGTACGTACGCACACATGGTGATTCCATTTTTCATAAGATGGGTAGAAGGTAGAATATGGTTGTTTCATAATCATAATAATATCTCAGAATATAATTATTTTTGGGATTATCACATTATAATGGAACAACTCATGAGGTGGAAGTAGAATAAGAAAGAAGTTTGAAAGAATCAGTAAATGATATTACCTCTTCTTCAACGTGCCTCCTCTAAATATCCTCTTAGAGCACTAGAGTTGGTATTTGAAGAATACAGGGACCTATAGAATTTTTCTGGGGAAGTTAGGAAGGGAAATGGTTAGGGTATGGTCGAGAATAAAGGCTCAAAATTAATTGAACAGTTTAGGGAAGAAGTTCCCTTTTATAACTGAGGTGAGGGGCACTTTTGGAAACCTCAAAAATATTAATTTATAATAAAATCAAAACCCACATAAAAACCTCTAATATGACCTAATTTTAAATACTAGAAGATATAGGGTCGTAATATCATCAACCAATAAATTTTAGACAAGTTTTTATGTCAATTTAAGCATTATCATTTTAATTAAAACTTAGTTATTTTATTTAATATTTATCTAGGGTAACAAATATATAAATATTAAAAGGGTAAAATATTTACTTATTTGAAGTCAATTAGACAATAAATGAATACTTTAGAACATTTTATACAATATAGTTATTATAAAATATTTTTAAAGATTTATGTTTTTAAATAAATTAGTAAAACCATATTTTCACAAAATATCAATAGTGTTAATTTTGGCACTATTTATTTCGTGGATTTTTCAAAATATAAAAATAAGAAGTGAAACTCGATAAAAATATTTTATTACATCACTAAGAGGTTAATGTAATATAGAAAATCAATTTTACATAATAATTATCCCAAATTATATTTATTATAATATTTTTAATAACACTTATTTGATCTCTTTATTGATAAAATAATTACTATATCAATTTTGTGTAATGATTTAATATAATATTTGTTGAATAAAAATAAAAAATTAAATATTATGTTGAATATAAATACATTATATTTTATAATAATACTTTTAGTCAAATTTATCTTCTAGAAAACCCAATATTAAAAATACTACAATCTTTTAAAACATGAATGTGACAAATTTATCTTCACTTTAAATAAAATAATATAGGTGTCATAGTCTCTTCTATAAGACTCAAAATGGTCGATAAGTCGACAATTGGATTATTATGGTTGGGATATACTTGAAAAATAAGTTTCGGTAATGTTTTTGGGCATTTTATGGTTATTAATAATTTAATAAAAATTCATTTATTGATTCCTCATTAATTAATTATTTTTATCATCATCCAAGTATAAGTCTTAAAAGTAATTATTTATTTCTGAAAAATTACAAATAAATTTTAGTGATAAATAAAAAAATTATTTTCGAAGAGTATTTATAATTGATTTTTTCTTCTGTATAACCTTATATTAAAAATAATTTAATTATTAATGTTTGAGTGAGACATATTTCTCTTTTTTTGAAATAAAATAAAATAAATGACCTAATCTCATACAAGTGTTTTTCAATAAATACCATTTCAACCCAAGTATGTTTTAGGGAAAATTATAATCATAAAAATACATTAATAAAAGTCCTAGAGTTCTTTTATAATATTATTTTTACCCTTAATTACCCGATTTACCCTTTTACCGTGTTAATAAAATTTACCAAAGTTATTATTCATATTTACAAAAAATAAAATTAAGAAATTTACATAATTTGGAACTATAGATTCAAAATATAGAAGCCATTTTTCAAAATCTAAAATACATAAGTTACAGTAAATAATATAAAATTAAACCCATTGTTGAAATGAGAAAATGGATTTTTTAATGTTAAAATATTACAAAAGATTGAAATTTTTTTACACCTGAATTTAATGTAAAATTAATTATAATGAAGTAAATTATTTTAAAAATTAAAAATAAATTATATTTAAACTTTGAAACAATTAAATAACATAATTTAACAATATAAATTATTTCAATGAAAAAAGTGATTTTTCAATTAAAATTTAGCATATTTTTACTATTCATCAAAACAGAAAAGTTTTTAGAAAAATATCAAAAAATCATCCAAAGTGAATTTTTCTATCCCATATAAGAGGATAATGTTTATGTTTTCGAATAAAATATATTAAAGTGTCAAAAACATGATTTAAAATGGGTACACCATCAAAAGGTTTCAAAATTGCATTTTTTTTTGAAAAATACTTCTTGCATCTAAAAAAATTGAATTTGTTCTTATATCTTGTATAAAAAACATATAAGATGAATTTTTAACATTATATTTAATATATTACAAATATATTACAATAATAATATCCCTTAAAAGTTCTTTAATTATTTTATTTTCATTTAAATAGTTTTTCAGAAGAAAGTTAATGTTGTTCATACTCTCTTTATAATGACTGGGTTCTAATGTAATTTAATTTTTCACTTAAAATAATTATTTCATGAAATATATTCTATCAAAAGAACTCAAAATTATTTATAACACAAGACAAGAATAGTATTATGTATACCGCAAGCTAAAATGGTGTTGCGTATTGCACAAGCTTGGTGTAGTGTACAACATAAGATAATAAAATAAGTAAAACGAATATATTTTATAAAATCTCAGGGTGTTAAATTAATTGTAAGAAAAATAAAGTAATGAAGATTCAACTTCCTACATGTCAAGAATAAGGGATGAAAAATATTGAGGAATACCTCAAATGGAGGGGAAGTTGTTATTTGTGCGGGAAAAAGGGTTATACAGTTACCAGTTGTCATAGAGTTCAATGTCTTATATGTGGAGAACATGGGAATTAACCAACACAATGACCCAAGATATGGCTTTACTTCTAAACCATGTAAGGACCTCTTCTATTACAAAAATTAATGTTTAAGGATTTATGTATCTATGTATTTGGATTCTATAATTAAGAATGGTGAATTATGTATGGATTGTTCAATTTATGTTTTTTCTAAGGATTTACAAGAATATGTTGAATGGTCATGATGGACTAGAAAAGTGATTTCATAGAATGGTGAAATTTTTATTAAGGGAAGGTAATATTTAATCAACTCCCATCTCTGAGATAATGATGTTGGGATAAAGATATACTAGACATGAATAAGTAAATTTGACGGTACTGATTACCCTAGAACTGATTATTAACAAAATTTTCTATGTCATAAATGATGAAGTTTAAAACTTATTGGATTTAAGGGATGTATCCAATAATCATTGGAATATGCAAGAATTCATGTTTTCCAAAACTATTTAAGGAAATTTAGGTTATTACCACGTTTCAAGAGAACATATGGTGAGGTTATTCACATGTTTTGAATGTGACAACCAAGAGATACTTTGTGATATATATGGGAATCAATGTTATGATGATTTAATAACCTTATTTATAAATCCTTTAATTTCCATCTCACTAAGGGGTTATGAGGGTAACAATTTATAAAAAGTGTAAGTTAAACTTTATATTCAGTTAGTCAGATTAAAGAGTTATCTTCCATATAAGGATTTAGGCATATTGGATAGCCTGTTCAAATTTACCTTGTGTGGATGGAAACTAATAAAAAATGGGATGGCATATTACAGAAAAAATGATCTGTTAGTACTTCAGGAATAAAAAATTAACCTTTTCAAAAGAAGGAGGTGATGTGGATCAAAAAACAATAAAGGGTGACATTGTCTAGAAACCATGAACCTATATATTTTAATGAAATATTATTAACTTTTCTTGAATCTAAAAAATTTGTCCTGTACCTATGTTTTCGATGAATCATAAGGTCCCTTTGGTCATCATAGATTTATGAATTTCAGGTTTTTAATTTTATCCTAACCTTTTTCTCTATCACTCTCCATCAGAACATAATTGTAATATTTTTCTTCCATATCTATGTTTTCAGTTTCCACCTATGTTCTCCCATGTGGAAATGTATTTATATGTTACATTGGGTAACTGATATGGTTCCAAATTTCCATTTTTATGGGTAGTTTTAGTATCCATTTTTAATGTGTGGGTTTATGTGAATGAAATATTCAAGTATTAAACCATTGATAACCCATATGAATTTCGAGGGATAAATTCATTTTAAGGGGGTAGAATGTAACACCCAGAGATTTTGAGAATTATTATTATATTAATTTATATAAATTTTCAATATTTTTCATTTCACATGACACTAGAAATAGTTATATACATATATATAATAAATTAGTTCAAATATTTCTTTCACACGCAATACCAACTTTGCTTGCGCTACACATAATACCACATGGATGACACTACATGCAATACCATATTTGCGTAGGGTGCACACAAAACTAAGTACCTAAGAAATAAATCTTTTTATTTGTTTAATTTTTTAAATAAGATAATTATAAACTATCAATTAAACTTAATAATAAATAATTTTAATTTTTTTTGTTTTATATAAATAAAACATATTGATAATGAAAGATAATATTTTTGGTAAATTCCTTTTATGTTAAAAATATTGTTTTCTTGAATGGATATATTTTAATAATAAAAGAATTTTTTAGAAAAATTTAGAAATTTAATTGCATAAAATAAAATTTATTTTTTAATTCATAATTTCTAAATTATCCTAGGGTGATTTTTTTGTAATTTTTTGAGAGACTTCATTTTTTGATGAATAATGAAAAATACTATTTTTTAGTTAAAAAATGCCTTTTTGTCAAATTAAGAATTAATGTAAAATGATATTAAAAATATTCTTTATGGTCACATTAGATTAATATTACATATATTAATACAATTTAATTTATTATAATAATTTTCACTTTCAAACTGAGTATAAAATCATAAAAAACTTTTAAACTTTTTCCTACATTAAAACCCCGCAATTTCATCCCGTCTGCGAGATTAGCACTAAACTTAATTTTTCCACTTATGTGATTGGAATTTAAAAAAATTCAATTTTAATTTTTTTATTAAGACTAATTTATAGATTCTAACAATACCATGTTAATTTTTGACCAAAATGATTAGTAAAAGTGATTAAAATCAATCACATTGGTTAAGGACAAATTAAGCTTAATTAGGGACTAAACCTTAGAATTAAGTGGAAAATCGACCTAAATACATGTTCTAAACACATTTTGTGTCCATATTTAGGAAATAAACCTTAAATTATTTATTTTTTTTCTTTGTAAGAGTTTTTTTAGGAAAGAACATGTGCACACCTAATATGTTTTTAAAAATGCCATGCGAGTCCTTTTCCGTCCCTATAAAAGGCCACCACCTCTACCCATTCCCCAAACCTATAAAAACTTTTTTTGTCCAAGATATTCCTAGGAATCCTCCAAAAAAATCCTCCCTTATACCTTGAATCCTCCCTTTGGGAAGATACCCTCTCAAGGAAGCCTTTTGTCACAATCCAAAAGGAGTTACCTGATTACAAGGTAATGTCTTCTCTAAAGATCCTTTCATTTATTTTCCTTATACAGCCCCTAAAATATCTTTATTACCTTATTTTGTGAAAGAAAAAGTATTCTAGAAATACTAGTATGTTTTTAGAAAATTGTTTTGACCTAAAATTACACACACCTCCATCTAATGGATGTTGAAAATACTGTTTCTATGTACGTCGAACTACTGCCTCAGGAAACGATGATTATTCACTTATCCTTTTCCATAAATCATGGTGACCATTACGATGGAAACTCTATTTATATATATAATATATTATTATTTATTATTTATTTATCATTTTATATTATTTTTATTACACACATCTTTTTACTTTCCATTTGGTGTTAATACAATAATCTTGTTTGAGGAAGTGTGGACTACCACCCCCTCAAAGAGATATGGTTCATTCAAACACAAAATAAAATGTATTAAGGATAGGTTTAATGAAATTATATGATATATATGATATATAAATGCTAATTTAATAATGATTCATATATAAATACATATATATACATATTTTATTTACATATATTCTTTCAGTATGACAATAAAAACAGAAAACAACATTCATGCATACGTACGACTTATCGTCTCCATGAATGGTGTTTTCCATTAAATAATCCATCATTATATAGATTATAATATTATACTTATAATTGATATAAATTATATTCCTATCATGTTCTACATTCTAGAATAATGATATAAGTATAAGGATCAACAATATAACAAATTAAGGCACATGCGACGAACAAAGTGAATATTACCTAAAGTGAAACCTTAACATAAGATCATTAACAAGAGGGTAATATAAGGTTATAACAAATCCAAATATGGTAATAGATATAATAATATAATTCTGTAAAATATTTATAATAAAATTATATTTATTATACAAGAATCCAATACAAGTACGG
Source organism: Viscum album (assembly GCA_963277665.1). Classification (NCBI taxonomy): domain Eukaryota; kingdom Viridiplantae; phylum Streptophyta; class Magnoliopsida; order Santalales; family Viscaceae; genus Viscum; species Viscum album. Next base: position 1,992,150,683 of record OY728141.1, read on the forward strand.
AAAGAGTCATGACCCAAGGTAAGGGGATTTCATCTCATTTCTAATTTCTGTGAGATATAAGTTATGTTCGCCACTATTTATTTTTGAGTGGTGTATGTACTTAAAATTATTTTATTATATGTATAATTTAATTAAATTTATTGTTATTAACAATCCCATTTGATGATCCTTCTTTCATGGGGTTTAAGTTTCAAAAGTTACCAAATTGGTAAAAATGTTTTTGTCTTAATTTTCTTCCTTTGAGACTCATGTTTGTTTATGAACCTATACACATTTCCAGGGTTCATATACTTCAATTTTACATTCCATATCATAAATATAAATATTTAAGTGTTATTATATCCTTTATTTAATTTAATTTCCTTACATGGAGAGCATGATCCTAAGATACCATGTTATAAGAGTTTAATGAGAGAATCTCATTGATTTTCGAGATTGTAAATGTTTTACTTCCTTTGATGAAACATTATGATCCATATCTCAAAAATATTCATTAGTTTCTTTCTAATATATTATTTCACGATATACTCATGTATTTGTAACATTTTCTACCCTTTGTTACATATGTTAGTTAAGAAATTGTTTTTAGGAAAACCAGATGTTACCCTCTCTTAGGTCATAAATATACATTTTCTAAAACAAATTTCCAAGAATATTATACCATTCAACTAAAATATATAAAATTAATTTTTACCCTTTTTATCTTTTACCAATATCTTCAAGGGAATCTTCTTGTCACTTTCCTTACAAGAAACTTTTCTATCATTTTTATCGTGAAAAAGGAATGTTCTTTTGATCTCGTACAATACATAAAAATTTACCACCATTATTTCATTGAAGCTAACATTTCATTCTTAAAAAGGTTAATATTTAAAAAAGTTTTTTTTGAATTATTTTTCAAGGATTTTTTTTGAAAATAGTTACTAACTTCTTTTATATGTTTTCATGGAAAACCTTTTTCAAAATATTTTTATGTCTTATTTGAATGTTTTCAAAGTTATTTGGAATAAATTTTGTTTCAAAACGTTTTCATGCTAATTTTTAAGTCTCCAAGAAAATTTATTTTTAAAACTTTTACAATATTTCTCTTTATATTTTCATATTATTTCCAGAGAAAATATTTTAAAAACATTTTTAACATTTCTTTTAATGTTTTCAAGGTTTTTTAAAATGTTTTGAAGCTTATTTTAAATGTTCTAAAGGAAAATGGTTTTATAAATGATTCCATGTCTTATTTATATGTTTTCAAGTTATTTTATATAAAAATTATTTTAAAATGGTTTTATGTATTAAAAATCTTTTTGTAATCAAGAAATGATATTTTTATCAAGAAATGTTATTAGAGTATATTTCAAAATTATTTTACATCTAAAATGAAATATATTGATGTTACTCATTAAATTCAAGGAAAATATATAAAGGTTCCATTCAAATAATTTATTCAAATTAGTTCTGATTAATTCCTCGGTCTTTATGAAACCCATTTCCCCTTCATGGGTAATATGTTTATGAAAATCATTTCTATTTGATGGGTTATATGATTTTGAAACCCGCTTCTTTTTATGGGTAATATTTACGATGAAATGATTATGAAACCTATCCCATTCCACTGGATATGATATGTTTACATGTTTATATTTCCCATTTCATTTCATGGGTTATGATACATGATATGTTTATTTGTGTTCATATGGATCATGTATGTATGATTTTATTATGAGATAGGTGGGAATTATATCTCCCCCTAATTCATTGGGTAAGAATTTATATCTCATGAGATAATGATGGGAATCATGTAAAAAATCTCAATCTACTCTGGGAATATGGGGAAACCCAATCCCTTAAAAAGAAAGGAATTCTGCCAGGGACGGTGGTTAGTCCCACTAAATAGGTGTCATCACTATGATAATGGACAATGGGGAAACCAGATCTATTATGAGAAAATGGGGAAACCCAATCCATTCCAAAGAAATAAATACAACACGAGATAGTGGTGTGTCCTTCCTAGTGGCTGCAGTTCCCATGAAGTTCCCTGATAAGTTCTAGAAACATGTCTTCACTTACAGGGAATGATATCACATGTTTATGTATTCCACAATTCTAAGGGTTTTTCTCATGTTATGATTTTATGGAATATTCTCTTTATTTAATTATGATTCATATCTTATGAACAACCACTATTTATTCCATAATCACTTTTATGATCTTTTATATGCCGGGTACAATCTTATGTCTTCACAATCATGTTCTCATAACCCTTATGATCATGTTTATGCTTTCATGTTTCCCTTGTTTACCCTTACTAAGAATTTGAGTTCACCCATTTCTTATGTTTCCTTTCTATGGGTTATAAAGAAAGGATTTAGGTAGAATTAAAAAAATTTGGAGATCTTTATGGGAGATGTTGAAGATATTTCACCAGGATAGAAGATTTAGTTTTTGAGTTTCCAAAGACACTAATCTATTATGGCCTTATGGAATTTGTTTTTGTAATATACTGAATATTCATCTAAAATGATGTAATATCCATGTATGTTAATATTTATATGTTATATATATCCTAATAATATACTATCATGAATAGATATAAGGCCTTTACCCAAGAAAAAAATCAAATATATTTTGAAATATCATTTTCAAAACAAAGTTCAATTTTAAAAATAAAGTTCACATGAAAACAACACTTTAGAAACCCCTCTGGGTTTTCTAAAAAAAATATTTTCAAATTGTGGTGAAGAAAGTTCAAACAAATAAATAAATCCATACAACATAAACATCATAAAAAAACCAAACATGGCATAAACTTGAGCACAAGTAAAAAATCCATTAACTAATAAAATATTGAAAAAATTGAAAAATAATAGACATGTAAATTAATCAAGAAACAAATATCATACATAAATGCCTATAAAAACTAATCAGGAACACGTAATACACACCATGAGATCTAAATAATTAGTTTTAATATGAATTCTTCTATGATAATTTTTTTCTAGATGGCTAAGCATATTATAACATTCTTGGAATCTCTCTTAGTCTTCTATAGGTCCAACAATATTTTCAAAGGAATTCTTGATCTATGTGGCCACATTTTAGAATCTCCCATGATCTACATCCCAACAGATCTATTGGATAAAAATACTTATCTATTCCAATACATAGGTTAGTGTACCATTTTTCTAAGACATGCACAAACACACACCCAAGGTCTCCCATGTGATATAAAATTCCAAACACATAAAAATCAAAAACTTCTAATCACATAATCTATTTAAAATCTAATTTCAAAAACCCACTATTCCTATAATAAGTCAGTCATTAAAAACCATGAAATCCCTATTTGAGAACCCCATTCAAAACCCATTTAAAATCCTAAATCCTCTTTGAGCTATTTTAACAAAAACATGGAATGAATCAAATAGAAATATCTTGGAAAAAAACATTTAAACCATAAAATCTCTATCCCATTTCAAAAATCATAAGAATCATGGATAAACCGTCACTAATAACTCATATTAAGGTTAATTTCATGAAAAAAGCAAGGGTGAAAAATAATAAATGTAAATCCATGGTGATGCTTCCTTAAATAAGACACCCACCTTGATATGTAACCAAAACATTTTACCATTGATGAAAAACAATTGAATCATATAGGAAGAGTCCATATGCACATATACCATAATGAGTCAACACAAAAACCCCCATAAAAACACTATGTTTATTAAAAATGTAAGATATTTTTTCTATTCTCTAAGAAAATGAATTGAAATTGGTGGATAAGGGGGAATGAAGGAGAAATCACGATCAAATCAAGCCTAATTTAAGCTAAAAAACCAAAAGTCCAAGGATAATCTACCACGATTAAGGAGGAACAAGATCCATGGCTTGAGGGAGAGTCTTTTTATGAGTGTCAAATGAAATGAAGATGATAACCCTTACCAATAAAAAGTCAAAAATGGTTGAAATAATTATATTTAAAAACCGGGACAAACCACATGGTTTAGATGGACAATTTAGAAAACCATGTTTCAACTATGCAAGAGACACTATCTCCCAAAAACCAAAGTTGAACGAAATATTGAAACTGCCCCATATCTAGGAAAACCATAATAAATCCATATAAATACCAATTTCACCATTAACATCAATCTCATAATGTTACCAACATGGTTTCAACAAACCACGATCCAATGCTTATTTTCTTCACAATCAATGTTATCAACCTCTAACTTTTGGGTACTCATATATTAAATAAATAGAACTCAAAATTAAATATATTAGTGACCCGATGGGTGACACAAATTCCCATTTCTATATCCATATGAAATCATCAAGCACAGACCCTAAGGAAACAAAGGCTTTGCGAATGAGGTTAAAAAGACCACCACCTTAAACATCAAATGAAAATCCAATAAATCCATCAAATGGGGAACGAAATTTAAAAACAAAATCTTTACTACCCATGGAATCATAAGTCCCCAAATGATAATGATCCCATGAAACTATTCCCACAGTTATCTCCCAAGTGTCGACATCCATATATTTAAACTACAAAATACCTAAATTGTAATAGATCACTTCTACACCTAGTCCTTACTAATAACCTAAGCTCTAAAATCATTTAAAATTAACTAACAGATGTTTCCATCTAAATAGAAACTTGACATAGCTTTCCACTAGCTCAAAGGATGCTCTTGATCCCCACTTTCTGGAAACTTGTTTCGAGGAATCAAAAAACAGAGTTTTTGAATGATTTCTAACCCATAAAACAATATAAAAAAATAGAAGAAATAAATAAATGAACCATATAAAAATTATATAATTTACAAAAATAAAATCCATTCATAAAACTAAATCCTTATATAAAATAACATGGGAAGAAAATACGAAGAAATTATGAATATAAAATAAATTATTCCAAAAGTATGATTCACAACAAAAAACTAAAATAAAATTGTGAACGACTCCAATGAGAATTTGTGCAACCCAATATCACCATCCAAACCTGAAATGTAGTTGTTCATGAGTCTATCTTCACCCCCTAGTCCCTATAAATCCAGGAACTTATAAAATATATAGTCATGGGTTGTAAAACCTATTATGTCCCCACCCACTGTGTCAATAAAACCACTTTTTTATTACAACCATTAATAATAGTTTGAACATAATTATAAATTAGGTGTCTCATATGGTCATATATAAGAAAATAATATCAATAGTTCTATTTTAAAATTACAAAATGAGGAAAAAACGTTTAAAAATAAACTAGGAACAAAAGGCCAAAATTAATAATTAAAACCTCACAAACTAGTTAAAATATTCTACTTTAAAATTTTATTAAAATTAAAAGGAAGAGTTTAATTTTTCAAAAAACAATCATTGTTTAATATTTATTATAAAAAAAATTAAAAAAACTTTGGAAAAAGACTAATCCACATTTAAAAAATCACAACATTAGATTTCATTTATAAAAAGGATAACAATAAATAAAACCCCCACCTTCATCCTTCTTTGAAAATCTTCATCAAAATCACTATTGAAGCATTTAAAAAATAATAAAATATGTGATGAATATGTATAAATAATTATTAAAAATTATATCAATGTAATATTATATGAATAAATAACAAACCAATGTAAAGGTTCCAAGGAATCATATAATAGACAGGGGATACAAACAAATAAAATGAAGGAATCCCCTAAATGATCTTGAATAAGTTCTCAGGATCTTGGAAAACTACCAATAAATATATTAATAAATATATAAAATGGTGTTTATGAACTTATATTGAACCTAATTAACTAATCCATGTCCCTGATAGTCATGTATTGCAATCTCAGAGTAAATCCTCCCATGTGAACACTACTACCACATACCACTACAATTCCTTCCACCCCATTCATTCTAACTGACTTGGTTTAGATATAAAACATTACATAGTTAGTTCAAAATATAGGATAGGGATAACACTAATCCATGTCATCATAGAAATACTAGTATTCTCAAGAAAACAATCAATGGGGTGAGAAAATATGTAAATACAGGATTGAGTATTAATAAAATCTAATTCATTTCAAAAAATTACTTATCCAATCTTTAACAACCTCACAAAAAATATCCTCTTAGATCCATCACTCAGTTTCTACATATATTAATAAAATTAAAGGAAAGAAAAATAGGCACAATGAGTGTCTCACAACTTTCATAAAAATAAATTATCAAATTGTCCCAAACTAGAATTTCCAAAACAATATTGGGGTGATAAACCAAAACACACCATTTAAAATCTTCATTCAAGAAATTAATGAAAAAAAATTATCTAGTATTTTTGGAGCAAACCAAGATTGACATACATTGAAATTAAAATTATTTCTGTGGTATAATTAATAAATTACAATAATATATTCGCAAAGACCATATTAGTTTAGTGTCTTTGGAAATATGGAACATAATATTCTAACTTTGTGAAATATCTCTAAAATCTCTCATAAAGATTACCCAATTTTTTTCCTACCTAAAGACTTTCTCTATATCTTGGGAAGAAGAAAACCAAAAAAGGGTGAGATCAAATGCTTAGTAAGGGTAAACATAGAGAACATAAAACAAACCATAAAAATAAAAAATTAAAACATGAACAAAAAGTTAAATTATCAAAATATTGAGTCAGAAAATAAATATTGGTAGAACGTAAGGTGTATATCATAAAAAAACATTATCATTGATAAAATAGCATAATCATAAAACACATAATTATGGTAAAAAATAAGCACATAATATTATTTACATTGTATCCAAGGCATTTCTTCATAGAATATCATAGTGTAAGAATTCCATTACTGAACTGGGTTTACTTGCCATTCCAGCCATGTATTACTGAACCAGATTTACTTGTCGTTCTAGCCTTGTATTACTGAACCAGATTTACTTTTCATTCCAGTCATGTCTATCTCATTATATATAAATATATACCCAATTAATTGTAGGGAGATATAGGTCCCACCCATATCATAATGAAATCATTATTACATGTTCCACAAAACATAAATCATTCATCATAGAATTACCCAAGAAATAAAATGGTTTCTTAAACATAATTCCTATAAAATAAAAGGATTTCATATAAATAATTTCATGATAAAAAAAATCAAATCAATGTAATAATAGGGATAGAAACATAACCATGTTTCATCAAAAAGGGAAAATAATTTTGATAAAAACAATTGAACTTTATTATTAAAGAAAATATCCTTTCTTTCTAAAAAAACAATTTCTTTTCTCAAAATACCACGAAATTTTAAAAGAAAAGAATTTAGTTGAAAATAATATCGAAACCACGTAGAAAAAGATTCATGGAAATAAGGTGTGAGAATCTGTAAAAATAAATCCATTCCATATAAGTTAAAAAAACATTATCCTAGTACTTTTGCTGAAAAAGTTAAAAAGTACCTCAAATTGAATAATGACAAAAGATTCCATTCATACTGTTTAATAAAAATTCACCAAAGGGTAAAATTAACTTTAAAAAAATGTAAAATAATTGAAATAACATTACATAATTATGAAATATGGATTTAGATGATAAATATACCCCAGTAAATAAATACATATAGACAATCTTGGATAAAAATTATATTTTCATATTTATCCCTTTCCTTAGGTCCAATTTCTTCCGTATGTGTCTGAAACTCATCTTCTTTGATGTGATCTCTTTAGATATCCTCTTAATGGAACTAGAGTTTGTATTTTTAGAAGACCATCATTGTAGAGACCCAAAGCTTGATGTACATGGACATTACATTACATTTGCAGAATACATAATACATTACAAAAACAAACACTCAAGGACCGTAATTGTTTAGTGTCTTTGGAAACATGGAATATAAACTTCTAATCATGTTGAAAGATCTTTAACATCTCCCATAACGATCTTACCATTTTTTTTTTCTTACCTAAAACCTTTCTTTATATCCTGTGGAAAAGAAAACATTTAAAGGGTGATATTAAATGCTCAATAAGGGTATGAATGGAGAAAATAAAGCAAACCATATACATTTGAACTTCAAAACATGAACATAAAATTTAAACATCAAAATCTTCAGCAATGACGTAAAACATGGAAGTACGTAAGGAATAGATCATAAAGAAACATTAATCATAATAAAATAGAATGAGAATAAAACATGTAATTTTGGAAACCATTACCCACATGATATGATTTCCATAGTTTCCAAGGCATTTCCACCAAGACCATCTTAGTGGACAAAGTCCCTTTCTGAATCGAGTTCACTCCTCATTCCAGTCCTGTATCACTAAACCACATTAACATACCATTCCAACCATGTATATCTCTTGAGATATAAATCATTACCCAATTCATTGGAGGGATATATAGGTCCCACCCATCTCATAATGAGATCATTATTACTTGTGCCAAAAAATAAACATACATCATTCATAATAACCCAACGAATAAAATGGGTTTCATAAAAATCATCCCATCATCACATAATCTATATAAAAGAAATGGATATCATTTCATAATAAGAAAATTGAAACCATGTAAATCATAGAGACATTATACATGAAACATAAACATATTAAATAATGTCATTTTTAGATGGAAAATAGTTTTGATAAAACACTTGAAATGAATTCTTGAGGAAAATATCCTTTCTTCTTCAAAATAATTTTCTTTTCACAAAATGCCATGCAATATTAAAATAAAAGGTTTTTTTTGAAAATAATCATTCAATATTGTATAGGAAGCTTCATGAAAAAGAGGTGTTATGAAACCGTAAAAATCCGTTCACGCCGTATAAGTTAAAAAAACATTCTTCTCATACTTTTTCCGGAAAGTCAAAAAAGAATCTCGTACGACAAAAGATTCCTTAAATACCATGTAGTAAAATTCAAAATAGATGAAAAGGACTTTAAAAATACATGAAAAAATTTCTAGAAAACATGGACATGGATAATAATAATAACCCCAGTAAATACTTATGAATAAACAATCTTGGATAAGAACGAGATTGGAATAGTTATCCCTTACCTTAGGTTCGATATGCTTCGTACGTATCCGAACCTCCTATATAATGATTTAAATAATGTCATTGACTTATAACAGAATCATATTTATTGTTATGATATCATATATGGTTCACTTATGACTTTATATTACCTGTTCTTTTGTAAATTCAATGTTAAAGCAGCATTTTGGGTAAAATCGTTTCATTTATCGTACGTGTTTCGACTTGTCTTTATTGATATTATTACTTATATAATGATTTAAATAATTACAGAATGTAAAACATGATTTATATATAATATATATTCATCATATACATATATATATGATAGATCGATAAATAGAATGAAATACACCGTTTAGGGAGATGGTAGGCCGTACGTACACATGAACGCTGTTTTCGTTTCCTTATTGAATTGAATGGAATTAAGTAGATGACAGATATATATATATATATATATATACATAAATCCAGTATCATTATTCTGTCATATATTTCATTATTATTCAGTATATATACTTTATAATCATTCATGAATGGTTAACATGGAGAATGAATCTCATCGCGTTGTGGAGACGGTAGTCCATACGTATGCACGAGCGATGATATCATTCCCATGATCATGGAATTGTATCGAAGTGTATGTATAATATTTAATAATAAATATCACTTTACAATAATCATATATAGTTATTTATTTACACCATTATACCCATCCAAGTAAGGTGGTGGTGGAAAACATATTACACCACGGCGTGGAGACGGTATTCCGTACATACACACGCGCGGTGATTTCATTTTCCATAGGATGGATAGAAGGTGGAATAGGTTTGTTTAATATTTATAATAACATATCAGTATATGAGTGATAATGATTTTAATACTTCATAATGAAACAACTAAAGAAGATGATGTAGATGAAGAAATAAATTTGAAAGAATCGGTAACAGATATTACCTCTTTTTCAACACACATCTTTGAAACCTCCTCTTAGGGCACTAAAATTTGTCTTCGAAGAATACCAGGACCACTAGATATTTCCAGGGAAGTTGAGAAGGTAAATGGGTAGGGGTTGGCCAAGCATCAAGGTTAAAAATGGTGTGAGGATGAGAGGGAGGAGGTGCCCTTTTACAAGGGAGGAGACGGGCACCTTTGGAATCCTAAAAAATATTAGTTTAATATAAATTTAAAACCCACATAAAAACTTTCAAAAATGACTAAATTCTATGATTAGATTAGATAGGGTTTTAATATCATCAACCAATCTAATTTAGACCTGTTTTGATCTTATTTTAAACCTTATCATTTTAATTTTTCCTTATTTAATCTATTTAATTTTATTTGTGGTAACAATATTCTAAATTTTAAATTGTTATAAATAATTACTTATGTTTTGTGAATTATCCATAATTAAATAATTTATGACATTTTAGACTATATAAATTTAAATTTATAATTGAAATATTTTTATGATTTTTAAACAGTTTAATAATATGTTATTTTTATAAAATAAGAATAGTGTCAATTTTTACACTATTCATTTATTTGAATTTAAATAAAATCCACATAGAGGATATATTCAAGGTAAAATATTTAATAGGTTCCTGAAATGTCATATAATCTATAAAATTAGTGGATCACATTAAATAGTTCATATAATATTTATTTTACTATTTTTAAAACCATTTATTTGATATTTCTCTTAATAAAATAATTACTATAAAATTTTTGTATAATTATTAAATATAATTATTAATTGCATAAAAATTAAAAATAAAATACTAGGCTGAATTTAAAACTTATATATTTCATAAGAATAAATTTAGTCAGATTTATCTTCTAAAACACCCAAATTTTAAAATGTTATATTTATTAAATTATGAAGGTGACAACTTTGACATCATATAAAATAAAATAATATAAGTGTCATAATCAATTTTATGAGACTCCAAACGGTCATATATTCGGTCATTGGATGGTTATGGTGTATATATACACTACCAATATGTTTTGGTCAGGTTTGTGAGCCCTTTAATATGTATTACTATTTCAATAAAAACCATATTATTGATTTTTTTACTAAATAAATAATTTCTGCATCATTAATGTATAAGCTAATAAGGTAATTAAATAAATCTTGAAAATTAAAAAAAATTACCATGATAAAGAAATACATTTTATATTTCAAATGAGTATTTATAACCTAATTTATATTATGTATAACCTTATATTATAAATACTTTAATTATTAAAGTTTGAGTGATACATATTTCACTTTCCTTTAAATAAAATAAACTAAAGGTCTTAATCACCTCCATGTGGGTTCTAATGGATTCCATTTCGACCCAAATATGAATTAGGATGAAATATAATCAGCCAATTATATTAATACAAGTGTTAGGGTAATTTTATAATATTATATTTACCCTTAATTACCCGATTTACCTTTTACTATGGTAAATAAAATTTACCGTAGTTACTATTCATAATGTCCAAAATTAAAGATTAGTCTATTAATATAATTTGGACCCAATGATTCCAAATATGGAGTTATTTTTTCCAAATTCAATACACAGAAGTTGCATAAATTAAATTAAAATTAATCCTGTTGTCAAAAAAAGCAGGTTTTTGTTTAAAACATTGCAAAATATTGAATGGATTTAACCTACGAATTCAATGTAAAATAAATGCTAATGACATAAATTATATTAAATGGTAAAAATATATTCTATTTATACTTTAAAACCATTAAATATTATAATTTAACCACATAAATTATTACGATGAAAAAAGTTGTTTTTAATTAAAACATAGCGTGGTTTTACTATTCGTTAAAATATGAAAGTTATCAGAATAATATGAAAAATTTATCCAAGGTAAAATTTTATATCCTGATTCCAAATAATAATTTTATTTTGTAAAATTTAACTTATAAAAATGTCAAAAATTATATTTAAAATGGGTGCGCCATCAAAAGGCGGCAAAACTGCATTTTTTTAAATACTTATTTTACCCAAAAAAATTATTTTGTTCTCATACCAAGTTCTAGAAAATGTGTAAGATGAATAATAATGTTATAAAGTTAAAAATGTATTTAATACTATTCATAATGGATATTTTTTGATAATATTATAACCATATATCATTTTTTAGTGAAACCCGATATTGCGTACAACACACGCTATCGAGGAAGGTCGTGATTGCGTGTAATGCAAGCCAAATCAGGGTTGTGTGTAGTGAAAGACTCCTTTGTTATTGCGTATAAAAAAATACAACCATATTTCATTTATACATTGAATATACATACATATATATACACACACACACACATACACACTCAATGTTGCGTAGAATAACAACTATCAAAAAAACATGAAATTGTGTATAACACGATCCAAGAATAATGTTGCATATACTGCAAGCTAATATGGTGTCGCATATAGTACAAGATAATCTTGGTGTAGCGTACAGTAGAAGATATGAAAGAGATTAAAAATAATATTACTTATAAAATCTCGGGGTGTTACATTCTACCCCCCTTAAAATGAATTTCTCCCTCGAAATTCGTCGAAGTTATAAATGGTTTACTACTCGAAAGTTTTAATAGAAACCCACATCGTAAAAAGGAATACTAAAACTTAATTTTATAAAGGGATGTTAGAATCATAACGGTCACCCAAAGTAACTTAGCACTAGGTTTCCACATATGACAACATAGGTGAAAATATGGATATAGAAGTTGAATATAACCATCAAGTTCTGATGGAGAGTGGTAGAGAACATGGCTATGAAAAATCCATCAATCACAAAGCCATAAACTTATGATGATTTAAGGTACCATCTAATTCATCAGATATGAGGATATTAGGACAACATTTTTGGTTTTCAAGATTATTCCCTTAAAGATGAAGAATAATTAAAAGAAATACTTGATTTTGGTACAATCGTACTGTTGTTTGTGCCTTGAACAATTTCCACATCATCTCTTAAAGAAATGAAGTTCAATTTGTCTTCTGTGAAGTGTTAGCATATCATGCGATAGAACGATGGGTCATTCCATCTATCTTAAACAAAAGGTTATCAAAAGTTATCAAATATACATAAGTCCATATATGGTGAGTTTAATTGTATATGATTCCAAAAATGGACTTATACTTCATCTATCATACCACTTAATATAATAAAACTAGTTTCTAATAACCAGAGACTTCTTGTTGGCCAGTGGTAGGCGATAAAGGCCTGTCGCACTTTCGTTGTGGGTTCGATTCCCACAGCCTTGTCTGACGCGACGGGTTGTCGCCCATCTTGCAGGTTGTCCCTTTTTCTAAAACTACATTATAATAATATTCCTGAAATAATATCGAAAAAAAGTTCTAGCCTTAAACAATACTATCTGATGTATTACATAACCATTTCTAATCTTTAGACTTATCCAAAATACATCTATCCAATATCATAGTATACGGAAAATGATTACTGGAAAGTTTACATAACAAGAAGGTGAATAACATCATTTATCATATGATATATCTTTTTGGTCACATTCCAAATATGTGAATACCTTAATCATGTATTCTTTTGAAACATGAATTACCATAGAACCTTAGTGAAAACATGAGTTCTGTCAAAAGTTAACCATTTCCACATACCAAAATCCCAAAATTTCTATATACTCAAACCATGATATCACTTTGTCCTTATATCAGTCATGATCTCATGAATACTATGAAAAATTTCATTTTCTCCTTATCCCTTCATTATGCGCATATCATCTGCTTTCCAAAATATTTTAATCACTTTTCATGGTTACCAGTACCATAAAATTATTGAAAACCACAATAGACTAATACAAAAATATTCCAATACACCAAAAAAGTACCCCAACAACATTATTCATGAATACCAATACATAAAAACTTCAATCCATCCTCTTAAATGATTGTCATGGAATACGTCCTTCCTTGATTTAGAAGTAACCTCTTAGGTTAGGGTATTGAGTTGGGTAATGCCCATGTTCTCCACAAATAAGACATTGAACTCCATAACAGTTTGTCACTCTATGACCCTTTTCTCCACACAGATAACATCTTTCCCTCCATTTGAGGTATTCCTAAAGGTTCTTATTCCGTTATTTATAAATCTCAGCCATCATTTCTCTATGATCCTCACCATTCAAACATGCATAAAATTCCATATTCCACTTTTTTGATGACTTAGGAATACCACCAAAGTTCATCTTGTTAATCATATATCATGATGACTGATTCGGAATAATCACAATATATTTCTCTCTAGGCATTACACAATTTTGTTGATCACAATCACCAATTTTTCCATCGAAATCAACGTTAATTGAATTTCTTAACATTCCCTCCATTGACAAAAACCAGAAACCATATTGTAAGAAATAGTTAAAATAACAAGGAACCCAGTAATCATTAAAATTCACTTATGGGATGTCTAACTTATCACACATTATTTAATCCATGACACCTTAGGTTCACCCTAGGTTATTCATGATCGTCAACATAATTCTAGTACTATAACCTATAGTTATACTAAACCTTAGGGACATCCCTAGACATACCTTTGAAGTATCTCTAGGGATCTCAATAATGTTTTCGCATCCTAGTTTCCAAAGGTTGACTAAACCTTTCCTATGATACCAAATGTAGAGACCCAAAGATTGACGTACATGGAAATTACATTACTTTTGAGGAATACATAATCCATTACAAAAACAAACACTCAAGGACTGGAATAGTTTAGTGTCTTTAGAAACTTGGAATATAAACTTCAAATCATGTTGAAAGATCTTCAAAATCTCCCATAACGATCTTCCCCTTTTTGTTTTCTTATCTAAAACCTTTATTTATATCTCTGGGAAAAGAAAACATATAAAGGGTGAGCTCAAATTCCCAGTAAGGGTAAGTATGGAGAAAATAAAACAAACCATATACATTTGAACTTCAAAACATGAACATAAAATTTAAACATTAAAATCTTGAGCAATGACGTAAAACATGGCAGTACGTAAGGCATAGATCATAAAGAAAAATTAATCATGATAAAATAGATTGGGAATAAAACATGTAATTGTGGAAACCATTAAGCACATGATATGATTTCCATAGTATCCAAGGCATTGCTTCCAAGACCATCGTAGTGGAAAGAGTCCCTTTCTGAATCGAGTTCACTCCTCGTTCCAGTCCTGTATTAATGAACCAGATTAACTTACCATTCCATCCATGACTATCTCATTAGATATAAATCTTTACCCAATGCATTGGAGGGATAGATAGGTCCCACCCATCTCATAATGAAATCATTCTTACTTATGCCACAAAATAAACATACATCATTCATAATAACCCAACGAATAAAATGGGTTTCATAAACAACATCCCATCATCACATAATCCATATAAAAGAAATGGATATCATTTAATAATAAGAAAAGTGAAACCATGTAAATCATAGAGACATTATACTTGAAACATAAACATATTAAATAATTTCATTTTTAGATGGAAAATAGTTTTGATAAAAAAATTGAAATAAATTCTTGAAGAAGATATCCTTTCTTCTTCAAAATCATTTTCTTTTCACAAAATGCCATGCAATATTAAAATAAATGGGTTTTTTTGAAAATAATAATGCAATCTTGTATAGGAATATTCATGAAAATGAGGCGTTATGAAACCGTAAAAATCCGTTCACGCCGTATAAGTTAAAAAAACATTCTTCTTGTACTTTTGCCGGAAAGTCAAAAAAGTATCCTGTACGACAAAAGATTCCTTACATACCATGTAGTAAAAGTAAAAAGTGATGAAAAGGACATTGAACATACATGAAAACATTTCTATAAAACCTAGACATGGATGATAACAATAACCCCAGTAAATACTTACGAATAAACAATCTCGGATAAGAATGAGATTGGAATAGTTATCCCTTACCTTAGGTCCGATATGCTTCGTACGTATTAGAACCTCCTGTATAATGATTTAAATAAGGTCATTAACTTATTAAAGAATCATATTCATTGTTATGATATCATATATGGTTCACTTATGACTTTATATTACCTGTTCTTTTGTAAATTCCATGTTAAAGCAGTATTTTGGGTAAAATCGTTTCATTTATCGCACATGTTTCGACTTGTTTTTCTTGATATTATTACTTATATACTGATTTAAATAATTACAGAATGTAAAAAATTATTTATATATAATATATATTCATCATATAAATATATATATGATAGATCGATAAATGGAATGAAATACACCGTTTAGGGAGATGGTAGGCCGTACGTACACATGAACGCTGTTTTCGTTTCCTTATTGAATTGAAAGGAATTAAGTAGATGACAGAAATATATATATAAATAAATACACTATCATTATTATGTCATATATTTCATTATTATTCAGTATATATACTTTATAATCATTCATGAATGGTTAACATGGAGAATGAATCTCATCGCGTCGTGGAGACGGTAGTCCGTACGTACGCACAAGCGATGATATCATTCCCATGATCATGAAATTGTATCAAAGTGTATGTATAATATTTCATAATCAATATCAATTTAAAATAATCATATATAGTTATTTATTTACACCATTATACCCATCCAAGTAAGGTGGTGGTGGAAAACAGATTACAGCATGACGTGGAGATGTTATTCCGTACGTACGCACGCGTGGTGATTTCATTTTCCATAGGATGGATAGAAGGTGAAATAGGTTTGTTTAATATTTATAATAACATATCATTATTTGAGTGATACTTATTTTATTACTTCATAATTAAACAACTAAATAATAGGATGTAGATGAAGAAATAAATTTGAAAGAATCGGTAACAGATATTACCTCTTCTTCAACACGCCTATTTGAAACCTCCTCTTAGGGCACTAAAATTGGTCTTCGAAGAAGACCAGGACCAATAGAATATTTCTAGGGAAGTTGATAAGGGAAATGGGTAGGGGTTGGATGAGCTTTAAGTTTAAAAATGGTGTGAGGATGAGAGGGAGGAGGTGCCATTTTATAAGGGAGGAGAGGGGCACCTTTGGAATCCTAAAAAATATTAGTTTAATATAAATTCAAAACCCACATAAAAACCTCCAAAAATGAATAAATTAGAATATTATATTATATAGGGTTTTAATATCTTAAAAAAATAAACTTTATACATGTTTTGATCTTATTTTAAACCTTATCATTTTGATTTCTCCTTATTTAATCTATTTAATTTATTTGTTGTAATAATATTCTAAATTTTAAATTGTTATAAATAATTACTTATGTGCTGTGAATTATCCATAATTAGATAATTTATGACATTTTAGACTATATAAATATAAATTTATAATTTATATATTTTTTTGATTTTAAACAGTTTAATAATATCTTATTTTTATAAAATAACAATAGTATCATTTTTGAAACTATTCATTTATTTGAATTTAAATGAAATCCACACAGATGATATATTCGAAATAAAATATTTAATAGGTTTATAACATGTCATAGTAATATATAAAATTAGTGGATCACATTAAATAGTTCATATAATATTTATTTTACTATTTTTAAAACCATTTATTTGATATTTCTCTTAATAAAATAATTACTACAACATTTTTGTATAATTATTAAATATACTTATTTTTTCATAAAATTTAAAAATAAAATACTAAGATGAAGATAAATCATATATCATTCATAAGAATACATTTATTCGGATTTATCTTCTAAAACACCGAAATTTTAAAATGTTATATTTATTAAGTTATGAAGGTGACAGCTTTGACATCATATAAAATAAAATAATACAAATGTCATAATCACTTTTATAAGACTCCAAATGGTCATATATTCTGTCATTGGATGCTTATGGTGTATATATACACTAAAAATAAGTTTTGGTTAGTTTTCTGAGCCCTTTAATATGTATTAATATTTCAATAAAAACAATATTCTTGATTTATTTACTAAATAAATAATTTCTGCACCATTAATGTATAAGCTAATAAGGAAATTAAATAACTCTTAAAAATTACAAATAAATTACCATGATAAAGAAAAACATTTTAGATTTCAAATTAGTATTTATAATTGAATTTATATTCTGTATAAACTTATACTAAAAATATCTTAATTATTAAAGTTTGAGTGATACATATTTCACTTTCCTTTAAATAAAATAAACTAAATGTCTTAATCACCTACAAGTGGGTTCTAATGGATTCCATTTCGACCCAAATACGAATTAGGACGAAATATAATCATCCAATTATATTAAGACAAGTGTTAGGGTAATTTTATAATATTTTATTTACCCTTAATTACCCAATTTACCTTTTACTATGGTAAATAAAATTTTCCGTAGTTACTATTCATAATGCCCCAAAATAAAAAGTAGTATATTAATATAATTTGGACCCACTGATTACAAATATGGAATCCATTTTTCCAAATTCAATAAAAAGAATTTTCAGAAATTAAATTAAAATTAATCCCATTGTCGAAAGAAAATAGGTTTTTGTTTAAAAAATTGCAAAAGATTGAATTGATTTAACCTACGAATTCAATGTAAAATCAATGATAATGACATACATTATATTAAATGGTAAAAATTTATTCTGTTTATACTTTAAAAACATTCAATATTATAATTTTACCACATAAATTATTACGATGAAAAAAGTTGTTTTTAGTTACAATATTGCGTGTTTTTACTATTTATTAAAATATACAAGTTATTAGAAAAATATGAAACATTTATCCAAGGTAAAATTTTATATCCTGATTCCAAATAATAATTTTGTTTTGTAAAATTGAACTTATTAACATGTCAAAAATTATATTTAAAATGGGTGCGCCATCAAAAGGCGGTAAAACTGCATTTTTTTAAAAATACTTATTTTACCCGAAAAAATTAATTTGTTCTCATACCATGTTCTAGAAACTGTGTAAGATGAATAATAATGTTATAAAATTTAAATTGTAGTTAATAATATTCATAATGGATAGTTCTTGATAATATTATAACCATATATTGTTGTTCAGTGAAACCCGGTATTGCGTACAACACACGCTATCGAGGAAGGTCGCGATTGCGTGTAATGCAAGCCAAATCAGGGTTGCGTGTAGTGAAAGACTCCTTTTTTATTGCGTATAACAAAATAAAACCATATTTCATTTATAAATTTAATATATATATATATATATATATATATATATATATATTTATACATACACACTCAATGTTGCGTAGAATAACAACTATCAAACAAACTTGAAATTATGTATAACACGATCCAAGAATAATGTTGCATATATTGCAAGCTAATACAGTGTTGCGTATAAATCTTGGTATAGCGTACAATAGAAGATATGAATGTGATTGAAAAGAATATAACTTATAAAATCTCAGAGTGTTACAATCAGCTCTATAATGTAATTGGGTAAGTTGATAAGCAAAATGGACAGGCGATGGATGATCTTTAAGGCTTAATGAGTTGTGGATAATTAAGGGAGGAGGTGCCCTTTTATAATTGATGTTAGGGGCACTTTTGGGAACTTCCATAATATTAAATTATAATAAAATAATAATCTACTCAAAAAACTCTAAAATGTCCCAATTTTGAAGATGATATGAGATTGGTTTGTAATATGACAAACCAATACATTTTAGACAAGTTTCTATGTCTATTCAAACCTTATTTTTCAATTTAACACTTAGTTATTCTATTTCTTTTCAACTTGGGTAACAAATATTTCAATATTAAAAGGGTAAAATATTAACTTATTTTATGTAAATTAGATCATAAATATATACTTCTTAACATTTTTGATGATAAAATAATTATTATATATTTTAAAAGATGTTTTATTATTTTTAAATAATTTCATAAAACTCTATTTTGTTAAACAATCAATAGTGTTGATTTTGACACTATTCAATTAATTGATTTTTAAAAATATTAAGATAACATGTTATCTTTGAACCAACTATTTTATTACATTCTGAAGAGGTCAATGGTATCTATAAAATTCATTGGAAATATTTATTATCCCAATATATATTTATTTTAATATTTTTAGTAAAATTTATTTCATATCATTATTAATAAAATAATTACTACAACGATTTTGGGTAATTATTTAATATACTTCTTTTTTGAGTAAAAATAAAAATTAATATAATATAAATAATATAAATTTAATATATTTCTTGATAATATATTTATTTTAATTTATCTACTATAAAATAAAACATTAAAAATATTTTACTTATTAATTATGAATGTGGTAACTTTAACATTACTTTAAATAAAAAAATATAAAGGTCAAAATCTATTCTTTAGGGCTCCAATGGACACTAGCATGACCATTGGATGCTTTTGGTCGAGATAAACTCTACCAATAATATTTGGTCATATTTTTGGAATTTTGTATGGTTATTAGTATTTTAATAAAAATAGTTTCATTTATTTCAAATCAATTAATTAATTTTTACATCGTCAAAGAATAGGACTTTAGAGTAATTATTTATTTCCTAAAAATTAAAAATAAATTACCAAGATGTAGGTAATTCATTTATATTTCCATTTAATATTTTTTTAAAAATATATCACCTGGTTATCCATATTTTAAAATTATTATACTTATAAGAAATGTGAGTTTCACATTTTGTCACTTTCATTGATTTTATTAATATTATTGTCATTTTTATTGTCAAGTGGACATTAAATGACTATGTTTTGAATATAAGACATTAAGGGTAGAATTATATTCATAAAATAAGATTTTGGAAGGGTTTTTGGATAATTCTATTATCCTTATAATAATATTTGTTACACTAATTTACCCGATTTACCTTTAACCGTGCTAAATAAAAATTACTGTAGTTACTATTCATAATATCAACAAAATAAATATAAACTATTAAAATAATTTTGGTCCACTGATTCCAAATATATAATACATTTTTCAAAATTCAAAAAATATAATTTTTAGTAATAAATTTAAAATTAATCCCATTGTAAGAATGAAAAAACAGTTTTTTTTTGAAAGTTAAAACATTACAAAAGATTGAAATGATTTTACATTTAAATTCAATGTAAAATTAATGAAAATTAATTAAATTTTATTAAATTATAAAAATATATTCAATTTATACGTTAAAACCATCAATAATATAATTTCAAAATATAAATTATTTCGATGAAAAAGTTGTTTTCAATCAAAATTTAGCGTATTTTAACTATTCATCAAAATATAAAAGTTATCATAAAAATATCAAAAATTCATAAAAATTGAATTTTTATACCCTACTTCCAAATAAGAAGATAATTTTGTTTAATTTAACTTATAAAAGTGCAAAAAATTATATTTAAAATGGGTGTTCTATCAAAAGACGGCAAAAATGCATTTTTTGAAAAATTATTCTTCTATCCGAAAAATTGAATTTGTTCTTATATAACGTTCTAGAAAATAATAAAGATGGATTTTAATTTTATATAAAATTCAAAATGTGGTTAATAATATTTATAATAGATATTTTATATCCCATTAATAATATATTAAAAATATATACCTGTTTAGTGAAACTCGATATTGCGTACAACGCAAGCTATTGAAGAAGGTCGCTCTTATGTGTAACAAAAACCAAGTATAGTGGTGTGTATAATTCAAGATAATATAGTTTTGTGTATAGTGTAAACTAATATTGATGTATCATACAACACAAGACATCAAAGAAATTAAAACGAATATATATCAAAAAATATTGGGGTGTTACATTCTACCCCCCTTAAAATGAATTTCACCCTCGAAATTCATCAGGGTTATAAAAGGTTTACTACATACAAGTTTCTTTCATGGAAACCCACATCATAAAAAAGAAGACTAAAAATTCATTTTAGAAAGGAAAGTTAAACACAATGGTTACCCAAAGTAACTCATCACGGGGTTTCCACATAGGAGAACACAGGTGGGAAGTGAAAACATGGATATGAATGGAAAATATAACCATCATGTTCTGATGGATAGTGATAGGGAACAAAGTTTGGAGAAAGTTGACAACTATAAATCCATAAATATGTGATCATTTGAGGGACCATCTGATTCATTTGATAAAAAGGTACTAAAATAACATTTTTGTTTTTAAAGACCCTTTCCCTAAAGTTGAAGAGTTTTGCATGAGAATAAATACTTACTTAATTTTGGTATAATATCACTATTATTAGTGCCATGAATAATTTCCACTTCATCTCTAATTTACAGAAAGGAATTTGAATTTTCCATTCTTGAAGTACTAGCAGATCATGCGATAGAATGATAGGTTATTCTATCTTTATCAATAAAAGGTTAGCACAAGTAATAAATTATGAAAAAGTCCACCTATATAGAGATAATACATTAATCTAACAAACATCAACTGAAATATAACTTATACTATCCATAAATCGATAACATTACAATACTTTCAAAATCTAGGAAAATAAAACATTAGAAAGAGGTTAACTAAATCGAAATAACATTTATCACCCATATCTTGTAAGGTATTTCTAGGTTTCCAAATTCAAAACAAGTGAATAAATTAATAATTTATTCTCTTAAAATAAGATAATAACAATAATTACCATATAACCATAGTGAAAACATGCATTTTTTCAAAATAATCTCTTTCGAAACACTAAAAATACCAAAAATTCTATATACTCAAACCATGATATCACTTTATCTTTATATTAGTCACGAGATCATTAATACTATCAAACATCGCATTATATCCTTATACCATCATTATGCACATATTTTGTGTTTTACAAAAATATATGAAAAACATTTAATGATTACTGGTATCATTCAACATATACTTTCAAATACATAGATACAAGCAATATTTTAACAATCCTTAGATGTTTCATTATTCCATACTACCATAAAATTACATGTACAACATTATTCTTGATAATCATGTAATAATTCCACTATCTTCTTAAACCATTGACTTAGCTTCATCATTTTATTCGTTAACATTTTTTTTCATTTCATACATCATTTACTATCTCTTCATTATCATCAACATAAATTCTAGACATATGACCATACTGATTCTCTTCATGAGATTTTCCCTTAGGGAATCAATTTTCCTAATTCCAGTACATTCCAAATTTAAAAAAATAACCATTGTTGATGTAATAGAAATACCATTATCCTTTTTCCATTGTTTTAACTGAACCTTTTCCTTTTCAATTATTGGATTTGTCATTTTTTTCCACACCTAGAGCATCTTGCAGTTCCTTTGAAACATTCTCCTTGATGCCTCTTCCCACATGATTTAAATGAATAAAATTAAACTTTATTTATTTTATGATCACCATGAAACTCCATCTTTATCTTATTAGATGGGTCAGGAAACTCACTAAAGTTTAGATTATTGATCATATTACGAGATTTATGATTAGGAATAGTGACAATGTAATGCCTTCCTAATCATATTTAATTTGGTTTCTCATTAATAATATTATTCCATTGTCCACCATATTCTTTAATAACATGAATCCTCCGATTTCTAGTAATTTTAAAAAACCCCAAAAGAATAGCATGAGAGGGAAAAACATACTAGGAAAATAACAAAATCAAGGGGGAGTACATTCAATCTCTAACATCATTGGTTTTATCCTAGTCTATTCATGATCATTACCATAAATATAGGACTGTAACCTATATTTAGACTTACCCTTAGGGAAATCCATAGAAAAACATTGGAAATATCTCTAGGGATCTCACTAAAGTTTTTTCATCCTAATCTCCAAAGGATGACCAAACCTTCACTCTGATACCAACTATAGTGACCCAAGCCTGACATACATGGAAATTACAATTATTTTTCCAGAATACTTAATACATTACACATATATATGCCCAAATACCATATTAGTTCAGTGTCTTTGGAAATTTGTAACATAATATTTTAAATTGTTGAAATATCTTCAACATCTCCTATAATAATATTCCCCTTTTTTCCCTACATAAAACCTCTCTTTATATCCCGGTGAAAAGAAAACATAAAAAGGGTGACCTCAAATGATCAGTAGGGGTAAACATGGTGAACATAAAATAAACCATAAATATAATAATCCAAAAACATGAACATAAAGTTAAATTATCAAAATCTTGAGTCATGAAATAAATATTGGTAGTACATAAGGCATAAATCATAATGTAACATTAACCATAATAAAATAGCATAGGAATAAACCATAAAATTGTGGAAAACAAATAAGAACATAATATGATTTCCATAGTATCCAAGAAATTGGTTCCAAGACCATCATAGTGGACAAACTCCATTACTAAACTGGGTTTACTTGTTGTTCCATCCATGTATTACTATATTGAATTTATTGTCATTCCAGCCTTATATTACTTAACCAGATTTACTTGCCATTCCAGTAATGTCTATCTCATGAGATATAAATATTTATCCAATGAATTGCAGGGAGATATATGTCCTAAACATATCATAAGGAAATCATTATTACATGTGACCCAAAAATATAAATCACTCATCATACAATTACCCATAGAATTAAATGGGTTTCTTAAACATAATTCCATCACAATCTATTTTAAATAAATGAATTTCACAAACATAATTACACCATAATCATAAAAAAATAAATGTAATAATAGGGATAAAAGAATAACCCTATGAAATATTAGATAGAAAATAATTTTGATAAAACACTAGATCTTAATTCCTGAGGAAAATATCCTTTCTTTTTTAAAAACATTTTCTTTCCTCAAAATACCACACAATTTGAAAAGAAATGAATTTAGTTGAAAAAAACATGGAAATCGTGTAGAAAAATATTCAGGATGATAAGGTGTCATGAAACTTTAAAAATCCATTCATTCATTATACGCTTAGAAAATAACATTCTCTTAGTACTTTTTCTGGAAAATTCAAAAAGTACTTCAAATCGAATAATGATAAAAGATTCCTTTCACAATATTTAATAAAAACTCACCAAAGAGTAAAAGTAAATTTAATCAATTGTATAAGAATAGAAATAATATTACATAATTAGAAAAAATGTATATGGATGATAGATATACCCCAGTGAATAAATACATATAAACAATCTTGGATAAAAACGAGATTTTCAAAGGTATCCCTTACCTTATGTATGATTTCTTCCAAATGTGTCTGAAACTTATTTTCTTTGACGTTCTATCTTTAGATATCATGTTAATGGAACTAGGGTTAGTCTATCGATAAGACCATAACTTATTTAATGTATATAGGGATGTTTAGAAGAGAAATGGGTAGGAGATGGATGAGCTTTATGGCTTAATGAGTTGTGGAGAAATGAGGGGGGAGGTTCCCTTTTATAATTGAGGTGAGGGGCACTTTTGAAAACCACAAAAATATTAATTTATAATAAAATAAAACCACCCTGAAAACCATTAAAATGACCCAATTTCAAAAATGAGATGAGATAAGGTTGTAATATAATCAAAAAAATACATTTTAGATAAGTTTTTATGTCCATTCAAACCTTATATTTTTAATTTAATGTTTACTTATTCTATTTCATTTTAACCATGGTAACAAATATTTCAATATTAAACGGGTAAAATATTAAATTATTTGATGTAAATTAGATCATAAATAAATAATTTAGAAACTTTTTGACCATATAATAACCATTATATTTTTTTAAAAATGTTTTATTATTTTTCAATACTTTAATAAAACACTATCTTGATAAACAATCAATAGTGTCAATTTTGACACTATTCAATTTATTTACTTTAAAAAATATTAATATAATAAGTTAACATCAAAAAAACTATTTTATTATATTTATAATAGATCAATGGTATCTATAAAATTCATTGGAAACATTAATTATCCCAAAATATAATTATTTTAATATTTTTAATAACATTTATTTGATATCTCCTTTAATAAAATAATTACTATAATGATTTTGGGTAATTATTTAATATACTAAATTTTTAAGAAAAAATTAAAAATAAAATTCTATAATGGATATAAATTTAATATATTTCATGAGAATATATGTAGTCAAATTTATCTACTATAAAATAAAACGTTAAGAATAGAATACTTATTAAAGTATGAATGTGGAAACTTTAACATCAATTCAACTAATATAATATAATGGATATAATCTATTCTTTATGGCTATAAATTGTCACTAGCATCACCTTTGAATGATTATGGTAGATATATTATTTTCTAATAAGATTCGGTCATGTTTCTAGACAAATTTATTGTTATTAGAATTTTAATAAAAATTGTTTCATGGATTTCTCATCTATTAATTGATTTTACATAATCAAAGAATAAGACTTTAAGGTAATTATTTATTACCTAAAAATTAAAAATAAATTACCATGATGTAGGTAATTATTTTATCATTCATTTTACTATTTATTTTTGAAGATATAACATGGTTATTTCAATATGAATATTATTATACTTATAAGAAATGCAAGTTTGACATTTTTTCAATTTCATTGGTTTTATTAATATCTATCATTTTCATTGTCAAGTGGACATTAAATGACTAAGGTTTAAACCTAATACTTTAAGGGTAGAATTATATTCATAAAATAGTATTCCAGCAAGTTTTTTGTATAATTTTATTTTCCATTTAATATTCTTTGTTACAGTAATTTACTCGATTTACATTCAACCACGTTAAATAAAAATTAC
The DNA here is from genome assembly GCA_963277665.1 of Viscum album. Lineage (NCBI taxonomy): Eukaryota > Viridiplantae > Streptophyta > Magnoliopsida > Santalales > Viscaceae > Viscum > Viscum album. Next base: position 1,992,177,488 of record OY728141.1, read on the forward strand.
TTTAGTTACTATTCATAACATAAAAAAAATAAAAGTATCCTATTAACATAATTTGGAATCAATTATTCCAAATATATAATCCATTTTTCCAAATTCAAAACACAAAAGTTGCAGTAATTAATTTAAAAATAATCCCATTGTTGGAATAAAAACAACTGGTTTTTGTTTAAAAGTTAAAACATTGTGAAAGACTGAAATGTTTCTACATATGAATTCAATGTAAATTTAATGAAAATAAATTAAATTGTATTGAATTATAAAAAAATATTATATTTACACTTTAAAACCATTCAATAATATAATTTAACAATATAAATTATTTCAATGAAAAAATTTGTTTTCAATTAAAATTTAGCATATTTTTACTTTTCATCACAATATTAATGTTATTAGACAAATTTCAAAAACTTGTCCAAAGTAAAATTTTATATCCCTATCCCATATAAGAAGTTTATTTTGTTAAATTGAATTTATAAAAGTGTCAAAAACAAGATTAAAATTGGTTTGGCATCAAAATGCGACAAAACTGCACTTTTGGAAAAAAACTTGTTTTATCCGAAAAATTGAATTTGTTCTTATATAATGTTCTAGAAATTACATAAGTTTATTTTTTTGTTACATAAAATTAAAAATGTGGTTAATAATATTCACAACATCTAGTTTATGCTTCATTTTAATAATATATCACTGTTCAATGAAACTCAGTATTGCGTACAACACAAGATATAAAAGAAGGTCTCTCTTGTGTGTAATACAAGCCAAGTATAGTTTTTCATATACTTAAAAATAATAAGGTGTTGTTTATAGTTCAAACTAATCTTGGTGTAGCATACAACACACGACAACAAATAAATTATGAAGAATATATATCATAAAATTTTGGGGTGTTACAATTTTCTTAGAATCCATTTGGGAATTAAATCTTTTCTTGAAAACTACTTTTATATTATATAATCCACCAACAATTATCAAAATTGAACTCACATGGGCCAAAAAACACTTCCTAATGAAATAGATAATTTAAAAAACATGGGAACACTTTGATTGGACTCTATTTGGTGTGGAAAAACAATTTATAAAATTAATCTCATTCCATTCACATCTTTAAAAACCATAAATACCTTTGAAGATTCACTTATGAATTTTTGAAAACTGGTGTCATGGGATCTAGTTCCTTGTAAAGGGTTGAAAACACTTTAAAATCAGCTTTGGTCCCTCAAGGGACACACATAAAAGTATAATTTGAAATGAAATCCATTTTATAACACTAAAGCAGCCCATGATATATAATATAATGTGGAAACATTGAAAAATCTACCTTTAATTGAGTGGAAACCCATAACCTTCTATTTTGTAGGAAACCTAAAGCAAGAATCCATCCTCTACAAGACCTAAAATTCCAAATCCATAAGTTAAAATCAACCTACTCCCATAATAATTTTTTCAAAATGATTTATGTTTATATGGAGGGAGAAAAAATAGGGGAAAAGGAATAGGGAGAGCGGAGAGGATAAGAGGAGAGAAAGAGAGAAAAAATACCTTAGAACTATATTGATATTCAAAAGAGAGACACAAAAATATAAATTAGAAGGAGGTTGGATATCTTGTATGAGATCCCATTTTCTTGATGTGTGACTGGGGAGAGGTAAGTTGTTAGGATGACTTAAAATCAGGAGGGTATTTTGGTAAATACCCATAATTTAAAAAGTTTGGTAGATCACATAGTTTTTCCACATGGTTTACCAAACCAAGGACCAATTATGTTAACCACACTAAAAAGACCTTATATCCTCTCATAGTTTTCTCTAATACCCCACATATTTTTAGTATATTTTTTTCTAATAGTACAAAATAATACTATAAAAAACTAAAACACTATCACATAGACACCACACGATTTCCCCTAACCATCTTAGGCTAACCCTACAAGAACCAAAACATCTATGATTTATAATATAGAAGGTCAAAAAAATAAAAAATACTCAACACATTACTAGATAAAAAAATACCATAAAATAATAAATATCTCTAACACATGATTGATTCAGGAAATTTAAACATAAATAATCCTAATCAAAGTTGAGACTATAATATAAACCCTTACATTATGTCCCAACATTAATTGCACACACTCTAACCACATATATAATAATTTTTTCGATGTTATACAACCATTATAGAAATATATTAATAACTATATTACTATAAATCATTCCATTATAATTTCCAATTACTTATTAATTAACGATTCTTCATTAAAATCAATATTTTTGTGTTAACTGTTCAGTTTCCCATGCATGTTTCAGTTCAATGATTCTTGTCATTGTAATTTAGTCATGGTTTCATCACCTCAAAAATATTAATAATTTCATAAATTTTATACTTATTCTATATATACAATTTTAGTACTAGCCATTTATGTGATGAAAAAAGAATTACATCGCTTCGTAATGGAAACTATCTTCACGTACGCATGAGCGATGTTTTAATTTTTCAATGGATGGAAAAAAAGAAGGTAGAAAATAATTTATCCTTATAAAATCATTATAATGTGTGGAGGAGATTTGGGTAGTGATTTGGGTTGATATTGGATGAGATAAGGTGCCCAAAGTGTAAGAATAATTTATGACAAATGGTGCACTTTTATAAGTGAGGGAAGTGACACCCTTGTAAATATCCTTTTCTTTAAAATAATATAAAGTCATTATCATTGGAAAATGATAAAAAATAATCTAAATTTCTAAATATAGGTTGAGGGGATTTTAAAATTCACTCAATAAATCAAATAAATATATGTTTTTGTGATATTATAAGCCTTATCCCTTACTTTAACACCTTTTAAGACAATTTAACCTTTACCATAATGACTTATCATTCACCATGGATTAAATTAAATTGGAATAAAACTATATTTGAACATATAGATTTTTTACATGATGATCCCAATTATTAAATCCATTTTACCATATTAAATTTCTAAAGGTGGAAAAAATTATTTATAATATGCACACACAAAACACACAAAATCCATTTCTGAAAAAAATATTTTTGAAGTATAAAATGAATTAATTCTTATTACATGCATAATAACAACCATTAAAATAATTTAATATTTTGAATTAAAAATATTAATTAAAAATTTATTTCAAATAATTTAGAAAATGTGATTAATTTAATTTATTAATATAAAAATACATTGGGAACATAAAACAATAATTTTATGAAAATATCTATTTTTTAATTTCAAATGATTTTATATTCATTTCTAACTAATTGATAAATTTTTTTATGGGATCACCCATTTATATTCATTTATAAACTATAATTTCCCAAAATTTTTATATTCCAAGTAAGAGGAATTATCTTTAGAAAAACATATACAACAAAATAATGTTTGTAAACTAAAAATTTCTATTTAAACATGAACAATTAGTCTAATATTCATTATCATTGTTTGAAAATTTCATGGATGTACTTAACTTATTTTACTAAAAATTAAATCAATTTCATCCAAAAATATTATTTATATGATTCATTAGAAGTATTAAATTGATCAAAAAAACATTATTCAACAAAATAATTCAAAACAGTTCTAAAGAAATAATTATATTTCCTTAAGTGAATTTGAACTTTTTTACAAAGACATTTATTTTATAAAATTTCATTTAAATGTATAATAATTTTATTTTAGAATAATAATTATTCACTTATTCTCATATTTTGGTTCATCAAAGGAAATCAGTTGTGTAAAATTATTAAATAGAAACATATTATAAAATATCTGACTGTTGTTCACTCACATTAATGAAAAACCCATCCAAAATGGATTTTTTTGTGTTAGATGGTAGAATTTCACTAAATTCATTGAATTCATCGCATTTCCTGATATATCATAAAATGACATTATGTATTTTAAGGCTTGAACACATGAGTTCCATGAGAATATATTAACTCATCCAACATGGTAAATTTACAGATATAACCACCAATAATCATCTCTTTTGTGATGATTTTGTGAATGGAAATTCCAGAATGCGAGTTTCAATAGGTCTACAAATAAATCTATGAACCCGCTTGAGCAAGTCCACTTCAGTATATAGGAACTATCTAGGACTTCCTCTAATGGGGTAGGGTATTACATTGTAACCTTAATTATTGATTAATCATGGAATGTCTATATTTACATATTTAAACACAAGTCTGATACCTTTTATACTTTTAAAACCTAGAAAAACAATGTCAAAAACAAATCTAGTAGGATGTTAAAGAATCATATAATTGATAATGGGGAGATTATCTTTCTAATTTATTTTTAACATTATGTATCTCTAAAAGGGTCCTTAGATAGTAGAATTTTATAGAAACCCTAAATATAATGGAATAGTTGAGTTCATGGATAATACTATCTCATAGAGAATGTTATACATTCTATCACACATGGGGTTTCCTTATTTCTTTTTGGAAGAAGATTCCACTATTTAATTGTTCCTCATTAATCATTTACCTTATATAGATGAATAATTTAAAATTGCTAAAGAAGATTGGATAGGAAAAACTAATAGACTTTCACACCATGGAACATTTGTACCTATAGTTTATAATCAATGTAAGAATGAAAAACTGGAACCTAGGGTGATTAAGTGTTTATTTTTGGTTATCAAGAGGCTGTTAAGGGTTATATATAGTGGATAAATAAAATCAGTTACCAAAAATTTCATCACTGGTCAGGATGTTCCTTTCTATGAGTCAGTATTATATAGAGGAATTTCTTGATCCTGTTAGCAATAAAACACCACTACTTTTAGTGTTGAGGTTCCCTTTGAGTTTTTAGACCAATATGTATATGAGTTTCTCTACACTAATCCTCCCCCACAAGATCAATGTGGGACTAATTAAAACTATTACTCATAGAAAAATGTACGTGATAGTATTAGGGAAGATTTGTTAACCATAAATAGAGGTAATTGGTGGATTATATCTCTTTATTAGTTTTTTCATGATGGTGTGGTTACTTATGAATTTTATATTATCCAAGAAATAAATTTTAATAAATTTAAAACCATTAATCAAGTTATTAAATACAAATAATCCTAGTAACTACTATAAAATATAAAATGATTTCCCTTATTTAAAAATAGACATAGACCATTGTAACCAAACATAATTTTTTTACATAATTGTTTGAAAATGGGTTAATAAATGGAATGAAGATATCAATAGGGTGCTAAAAATTATATATATATATCTATTATATTTTACAAAATATTCTTTCACCATTAAATATTTTTTATAATTAAGAAACACCATGATAATATTGTGACTCTTGGTTTCAATCTGTCATTGGAGTCAAAGTTCGAAAAATGGAAATGCCATTCTACACAATAATCATTTAGAGAAAATCATAAGAGTTATCAGGGATAATTCTTAGTCTTTTATGGTAGTTTATATCTTGAATCTTATGATAACACCACACCCTAAAGATAAAAAATTTGGCTAAGTCCCCCATAGGGGAAGTTCATAAGATTCATATGGGAATAAATGTAATTATTTTTAACTTAGAACATAATTATTTTACATTTTCATATTTTGAGTTTCATATTTGAAGCCATGAAAAATATATCATATATGAATAATATCGAGTATATTTCATTAGTTTTTTAATGTAGAGGATCATGTAGTGGAGGATATATTGCATCATAGAGGATGCACAACTGATTTCAGTGATTCAAATGATTTTATGCTCACACCATTAATGAAATTTCACATATTTATAGGTTTAGTTGAAACATATTATTAAGGAACTCATGATGTGAGTGATTAACATGAAAAAATTTACAGAGTTGAGCTTTTAGTGCTTTAGGTTGTTTAGAATTAGAACAAGAGTACATGTCCTATAGTAGAACCTCACACAACAACACATCTGATATTTAAAGAAAGTGGAAATAGAAAACTTGGGTATTTATAGAATAAAAAAGGATATACTAATACAAATAATGTGTATCAAGTGGTTTAAATTGTAACACTCTATGATGAAGGAAATCACACCATGGAATTAGAGTTTTCGATAAGGTATACATAGTGACCGAGGAGGTCACATGGTTAATGAAACATATAAGGTGAATTTCAAGAGCTCAAATTCATTCTATTTATTATGACTCAATATAATTGGTCATAATTTATGTGAAGTTAATGGATATTTTTGAAGGCCCATTAACTAGATTAAAAGTGTAAAATTAATGCACGTGTTTTTATAGAAATGATTCCAGGATTAAAGGATAATCGGTTGGCGAAGGAAAGTATGAATAAAAAGAGTTAAATTGTTGAAATTTTTTATGTATATATATAATGAGATATTTCCATTACAGAGTAGGTTATGAATAAGGAATTTAATCACATGAAAACACCCTTTTTAGGATAGGTGATATTCATTTATGGTGATTCATTATAATTGATCATCATGTTGTATCTCTATTGTATTCCTTATCTCAAAGAAGTGAAAAGTAATATAAGAATAGGGGGTTCCCCTAGATTTTAAGTGTTATTTTTTGTAACATTTTTATCATTTATTTCACATATTCTTATCTCATGGTACATTGAAACATTGTTGGATTATTATCCTTAGAAAATCAGTTTAAGGTAAAACAATTAAAATATATGTATCCTCACTTTAATTCATGTGTATGCATATCATATGAGTGCTTGAATATTGATTGGTTCATATTTTATTTATATTTCAAGAAAAATATCTTCAAATTAAAAGAATAATTGAATACCCTAATTCACTCCTCTCATATAGTGTATTGGGACAGTTGGTGCAACAAATGCTATCATAACCTCTAGGTTCTTACACAAAGAATCTATCTCTTGAAGGTTGTTAACATGGATAACATGGTTAATGTAAAAGGGTCCTTATATTTGATGGTTATAAAATTAATATATGGATTAATTTCATGATATCTAAATTATAATATCAACATCTTGATGTATTCACTACTATATTACTTGAAATAAAATTCAGTAATTCTATTGAAATGTTAATGACTGAATCTGATATGAAACTTTTTGATGTTAATGAGAAGGGTAAAAAATTATTTATCTAGATCCTTATAGAACTAAATATCCATGAAATTTATGGAATATGTATCATAAATATATATATGGGACTTATTGACAAATTTTTTCAAGGGGTATAGTGAAGTGAATAAAAAAAATTATAAGTATTGCATAAAAAGATCGACGTTTTAAGGTTATCACAAATGAGAATATTAATGTCTTATTATATAATCTAATTGATGTTTTGGGATCCATATATATAATTTTTAATTAGTTTATGTTTTTTGATATTATGAAAAAGAAACTGAGATTACTGGAACCCTTATAAAACACCATGTTTATAACTCTTGGAGAATAAGATCTCACATATACCGCTCTTGATTTTCTTCACAGTAAGAAGGAATACTAAAAGCTACATGTAAAACTAGGATTTTTTTTAATAATACAAACATATTTCATTCAATTCATTAAATAATTACCAGATTATGTTTCTGTAATCAATAATGAAGATGTTAGTGATTAAATTTCATTACTTATAGGAATAATATCCATGGGAGGAAAAAATGTATGAAGTTAAAATTCCATTCTCACGTTTAAACTATAGAAATGTTATACATATACTACCAAGAATAAAAATGAATTAAAACAATAAATCTAATGGTTATGTGGTATAAAAAAATATGTTTTTCCTTGGTGAAAATCTTAATCCAGGAGTTCAAATAGAAAGAGGTTTGAATGGAAAAAAATTATAAGTAAAGAAGAAGAAATAGGATAAAGGTTTCTTTATGATGATGAAGTTGGGTTCATTTTTGATATGGAAGTTCTTATTATGGAAATAATTTTTAGTAACATGTTAAAATAATAAATATAATATACACATGAAGGATTTTATACCATTAAATTTAGACATTTAGGATCCCTTTAAGATTTCAACAATCCACAAAAGAACAATAATATTTTAGGTGGGTTGATTAAAATGTAAAAAATATTTATTGTTAAAATGAAATATAAAATTACTTGGTTTGATATGGTGGAATAATTGGTTGAGTATTCATAATATAAATATAATTATGTGATTTATTTTATTTTGAAATTATAGGGAATTCTAAAATTCTTGATGATGTCAATACCTAATTGGATGAAAGAATAAAGGAGGTTGATTCTATCAAAAAAGAGATTGAGGATATAAGAAAGAATCTTGTAGATAAAAAAAATCAATCATGATAATAAAAAATTTAAATTCACAAAGATCATTGAAAATTAGTTGATACAATGGATAAGAATAGTTTTGATAATTATTGATAAGATTATAAATAAAAACTGATAGAATCTTATAGGTAAGTATGGTATCTAATGTGAAGATGATACATCCAATGTTGGTGATATTTCTATTCTAAAAAATGGAGTGTAGAACATTGTTGAAGCCTATAAATCATTGAGGAAAACTCAACTATCAGGAAACTAATCCAGTGATGGAAATATAGAGATGAAGTGATGGAGAGATCATTACATTTATGAAATGCTACTTTTTTTAATTTCGTGGAAGTAAAAAGACATTTTGTATGCGAGAAAAAATATATTTTAAAGGTGAATCTCCTGGGAGTTATAAACAAAGATATCACATCTTACATCATAATGAAAAACTTATTTTTTATGGTTATTGATATAACATCCCTAATTTTTTTTCACAAGTCAATAAATTATAGGAAATAGAGATGTCAAAAGAACTCCAACTGGAACCATAGGAGAAAGGTAACTAAATATCATATATAAAAATCACTGAAAAAACATTATATAAATTAGATTAATAGGAGTATGATCACATAGAATATGATTAAGGATATGAGGAGATACCACCACATGTATCAACTCAATCGAACATCTATAAGAAGGAGAAAAAATAATACTAGGAGGTTATATTTCCATAGATTTCACTTTATGAAAAGAATAACAACATCCCATAGATCATTGTAGTGGGTGTTTATCCTATATGACCCATAATTTAAATATCTCAAATAATGTGTAGATTCATGCGAATGGCATGATTAGATTCAACAATGATAACGAATCAAAAATAATTGGAAGGGTAAAATTAGGATAGATGAATATGAACTAATTAATATTGAAATTATTTATATAGAAGAACTTCAACATCATATTATTAATATAGGTCAATATTGGGACTCCATATTTAAGGTTACATTCCATATAATGGGTTTATCAATCAAAGGAGTAACCAAAGCCTCTATGTTAAAAGGACATTGAACTAGTAAAAATCTATATCTGGTATATTGAAAGGGAAAAATAACAATTTTCTTTAATGTATAAAAATAAAATTTCCTTTGGTGTCAGAGGATTATATAATTAAAAAAAGTAAGTAGACTATATAAAAAATATGAAACAAACAATCCAAATCTAAAATGATATTAGGAGAAGTCCTAATATTCTTGAGTAAGAGAAAAATTGGTGAGAAATACCTATCAACCAAAGAATAAAAGGGCCTCAAATATTCTAAACATAACTTACACCAATGTGTATAGAACCAAGTAGGTCCTAAAGAATACTATGAGAAATAATTCATTCTATTTATCAATGATTATATTTTAATGGGTTTTGTCATGTTTATTAATGTAAATATAGTGGTAATTAACTACATTATGTTGTTTTATAGGATATCTAACAAAAAGGGGATATCTATCATCGTTCCTTTGGTTGAAAATGTAATGAAGCATACCTTTCATGTGGAATAAATTTACCTATAGAAGCATGATATCTAGAATAAAGTCTCATCAGTGAGACCACTAAAACAAATTTTTTTCTTAAAAATGACAAATTTAATGTCACACATTGTGCCCAAAACATTGATTATCTAATGTGTTATCTCAATCCACTATTATAAGGAAGTTGTTCAAGGACTAGTGTAATAGAAAAATTAGGGTTTTCTAATCCTTAGTGATAATATGACCAAATATGTGATGTTTTTTTGAATAAAACCAAAATTTAAGAACATTATAGTGATTAGGAAAAGATGATATATTTATAATGAGGAAATAAACCATTAAAAATATAGAGATATAGTAAAATAAGGTATATTTTTAGTACACTCTTTCAAGATTATTTCTTATAAGTATCTCAATAAAAGGAATAAAAATATCTCTATGAGAAGTTATATATATACCATTGAATAAAAATTTGGGGACATATCTCGAATCCCATATTTGAGTGTGGTTAATGATTGAGAAGAAAAAGAAGATATAAATCAGACTAAAAATCACTATCCAACATGTGATGAGGATTTGAATACTTAATTAGTGGTTTAAGAATCTATTTAATGGTGTAAATCAATGACTCCATGAAGAAGAAAATATTATGAGTTAAATTATTTTATTATCTTCGAGGATAAAACATCACCAACACAAACTCAAAGGATGGGAAAAATATATAACACTCCTCTATTGTCTCAAGTAGAACATACCTTGTTTAATAAAGTAATGAAGGACATGTATTGGGTCAATTACATGAATAAAGTTTTAGATAAAATTAATAAAATACAAAAATATAAGCTCAGGGATTGGATAATTGATCAAAATATTATAATGTAAAATTAGGTGTTCATAGATAAACATGATGAGAAAGAAAGAAATATTTGACACAAAGAAAGAACGATGTGCCAGGGGTATACACAAGAAAAAAGAATTAATATAGAAGAACCTTTACCCAGTGGTGATACTATATTCAATAATACTCTTAATATTGTGGTTGTCTAGTGAAAAATAATAATTGACAAAATGGATGTTTAGATATCCTTTTATGAGTTATTCTAAAAAAATAATTCATTATTAAGAAAATAATGGGATTGTTATCATTAATGATGAATCAAAGGCTCACAAATTAAATAGATCCTTATAAGGTTCAAAACACTTATCTCAGTCATCGTATTCTTGGTTGTATATGTTCTTAAGAAGGATGGGATTCATAAGAAGAGTTTTCAATCACCATATTTATATGAAATCAACTATGTAAGAGTGGTTTATGTTTCTTATATATGTTAAAAACATCATATTCACACAAAGATAACGGAATTTAGTTGTTTAGTTTTCATTGTTAATGAAGGAATAATTTTAAATTTCTATGTTCATGTTCCTCAAATTCTTGTTTAAAAAATTAGTTAACTAGAAAGAGAGTTATAGATTTGTTTATTAGGCCAAATTTGCAAAGTAACCATTGATGTATTTTGAGATGCATGATAGAAATCTAGTTTTATCCCTAATAACTGTTAGTGAAAAGTTATGAAGATATGAGTACATGAAATAAAATAATCTTAAACATTAAAAAATAATGATTTGATACTTATTGTAAGTTACAATAGTAAGATTGGATATATTTTTCCTTATATTATTTCTTTCAAAATACAAAAGATTTCATTATAGAGGAAAATCTATTGGGTATAAAGTGGATAATGTGGTACATTAAGAGCTCTCTTAATTATGGTTTTGTATGTTTTTATGGAAATTAAAAATATTTATACACCTACATAGATGTGTATTGGGATAAAAAATATCTTAATGTAGGAGCCTTTTTCATTAAAAGTAAGTGTGTTGGTGGATCAGTGAGATGTATGAAATCCCCTATCTCAATATAGGTAAAGTGTAGTGTATTTAAGTAATAAAATATTTTAGTCAACTATAATAGATGAAATAATAATTAGAGGATATCTAGGAGGAGGTGAAGGTTCTCATGGAAGTCCACTATGACAACCAAGGTGAGATAGGGTTGACCTAGAATCGAGTACATCGTTACAGAACAAATAATTTTGAGATCAGGAATCACTTTATTAATTAAATGTTTGAATGTGACATTATAAACTAGAGAATGTGCATAGAAATAAATATGCGGTGGACATATTTACAAAATCAATGTTTACATCAACATTTTAGAATAATTAGATGATCTTTTGTGTTCAACTACCTCCCTTAGCTTTTGGAGGTTCAAAAGTTCAGCTCTCCCCATTATATATAATTATGTGTATGGGGATTTTTTTTATATAAGAATATTACATTTTATTTAATATAGAATATACGGGGGGGGAGGGGATAGTCTTGAAGTATGTTCAATGAGTGAATGGTGATCATAAAAATATGGACATATTTATTATGATTAATTCTATCTCTATTACATATAATGAGTCTTTAATCATTTAGGAATATATAAATTATTAAAATATCATTATATAGTTTCATGAATTATCATGATTCATAGGTGAAGAATAGGATAACCCATTGAGTTCTTAGTCAAATGGGAATAAATATTATATATAGATGTTGAAGAGGAAATTTTTGAATAGATAATGGATCAACAACAAAATCCAAAGGGGGATAATATTGAAATTTTTGGGATTTCATGTTTGATTTTTTCAATTTGAAGTTGATTGGAAGATTGTGTTACATATATTGAAGTACGTGGTGATGAATGGTGAAATATTTTTCCAATTCTGTATATATTATGGTTACAACGTTACTATAATCATTATTCCATAATTGGAGTTGATGTTGAAAAATTATAAAAGTTTTCCTACTCAATAATTCTTTAGTAAAAATCATTATAGTAATTATAGAACCTTATAAGAGTATTTTTTGGTAACTTTTTCTCTAAATCATATGGCCACACCACTACTTTAGGGGAAACAATCTCTCTATGTTTCCCATAGTGTCATTTTCCTAAGATTCACTAGTGAAGAAACATATGAAGTTGATTTTTGAAACATATGTTTTTTTATTTTCAATATTTGATGTTTTACATTACAAACTATAACATAGATATCACAACATAAGGAACATCTGGAATGTTTCATTGGTTATAGAGTGGAGAACCTTGTACCATGGGTGGTAGATCTTTTCATGGATGAAACATGGGTGATTTATTTGATTTAATAGATATGTTTCTCATGCCATGAATGAAATTTCATGATGTGATATTTTCATTAAAAAAATGTGACGGAAGGAATCATTTCATGACTACATTCTAGGAAAAAGATATAGGGTATGGTTTTAGAGCCTTGGGTTCTATAATACTAGAACATAATTATGTCCAACAAAGATGAACCTCACATTCCAATGTGTATGTGAGTTAAAGAAAGATGAAATATACTTCCATGATATTTTAGGAATTAAAAAGAAAATATTCAATCGAAGAATATGGATCTGGTGTTTGAACATGGAATATGATATGATGATGTACATTGCACCATATCATAGGAATTCTCTATGGAGAAGGAAATTACATGATATCTAGGATTATTAATACCCTCATCTAGGGATAAATTATTTGGTAATTTTATTTATTTAAACTAAATTTAATTTGGATGATTTATTTTATTAGTAAAGGTAGTCTAAGGTGGTGTTCTCATCATGAATGTCAGTTCAGACTAAACTGATAAACATTCCACCTTGTGTTTTTTATTTTTGGCTTTTTTATTCTAAAGTACACTCATCTAAATATATTCTGTATCTTATCCCATTATTTTAGAAATAATAAAAAGTTTAACTATTAAAATTATAAACATGTATATCAAGAAGTGGTTTGGTTCTATTATTACAGGAAACATATAAAATCTTACCATAACATATTGGATTGCAATGAAGAAATAATATTTGATCTAAATTATGAATAATTGAACTTGGGAATTACTGTCGTATCCCAAAAAATGTGAATGGGATAAAATGGGTTCTTGAGAATATACTGAAAAATAAAGGTAATGTTTAATATAATAAATTTATTATTATTTGAAAAATAAACTCTGAAATCGGGGGTATTGATTTTGATTAGACCATTTATCCAATAACAAAGCTTTAAATATTTCAAAATTTTCTTATTATTTTTGATCAAGAATGTTAAAAAGTTTTCTAAATGGAATTTAATGTTTTATTCCCTAATAATGAACTATAGGAATAGTTATGAATTAAAATACCTTAAGTTTTTATAATTAATAGTGATGGTTTTAAAGTCTGAAAACTAAATATTGCACTTAATGAGATAAAATAAGAACCATTATCATGGTATTCAATGGTAGAAGAATGTTTAATTTGTATGAAATTCAAGAAAGGAAAAGTGGATCCAAATTTATATGTCAAAGGAGACCACATGAACTCACTCATTATGATTATTTATATCAATGGCATCAATTTTATTGGGAAAAAATAATATTCTTATGAGGAGTTTTCTACCCAAATGAGGAGAGTTTTTAAAATGTCAATGATTTGTGAGTTGTAATTCTTCTTATGACTAAAATTTATTAATAAAATTAATTTTATCAATATCTCATGAGATATGTATTCTCAAGAACTACTCAATTTTTTTGGTATCAAAGAATCGATAGAGTTTCCCACACTTATAGCACATGGGAATAATTTCTCCTTAGATGAAGAAGAATGGAGTTTGAATCAAATAGAGTTATGAAGAATCACTATAATATTTTCTATTTGATAACATCAAAACCATATATTGAGATTGTAGTTACACTTTTTACATGATTCCAAAGTGTCCTAAAGGAGTCACATCTTATTGAAACATGTTATGTCTTATGATAAATCAAAGTAACTATTAATTATGGTCTAAGGTATGATAAAAATTAATCATTATAGCTTTAAAATTATAATATTGTATATTTGTTTAGAGTTGTTGGAGATCAAATGTCTATTTTAGGAGGATTTTTCATTATCAGAGAAATATCTGTTTCATGGAACTCCAAGAAGCCAATTTTTTTAAACCTTTTCTATAAAAAAGATCACTATTTTTTTCAATCCTAATAAACATCTCAAATTATATGGATGAAGTCATATATTGAAGATGAAAGGGTTGATATTTCATACCAATTGGTGTTGGGGTGTGATAATCAAAGTGTAGTCGACTTGTTAAAGAATTTGTTGCAACATTTGAAGTGAAATCATATTGAAATGAATTTAAACTTCATCATAAAAAATATAAAGCATGTATTTTATGTGGGTTCAATTTTTGAAACATGTTTGTGGAAAGATGTGGGTTGAATATACAATGTGGATCAAGTGAGGCTCAGGATTGATGATGGTCACCACACATAGGCATGTATGAAGGTGTAAAAAGGATCACATGTGGTCTCCTTAATAGGTAGTGGGGCTCTTTCCCCTATAATTATATGGGTTCGAGGAATTTTATATGTTCATGTAGGCACTAAATAGGTGTGTGTGTGTTCCTGTATATGCGTTGTGTGTGAGTTTGTGCATGTGTGAATTTTTTACAATTAAACATATCATAAGGGTATTTATTTATAAAATATCAATTTAAAAAATATTTAAAATATAAAAAATTTATTAATACAGTTAACTGTTTTTAACAAAACTATTTTCATTTTACATAGTTTTAGAAATTTCAATAATAGTTCTATTTCACCTTTATACCTCACCATTTTTTATGGTGTTCTAGAAGAAGAAAAATTATGAATATAAAGATTCAATCCTGTTTGAAAAAAAATAATGTTTGATTTCCTTAAAGCATAAATAACCATTAATACCAAACAAGAATAAAAAATTTCTAATGTTACCGGGAGACTAGTTTCATAATACATTGAAAGGAAACTCATACATGGAATTATTATTTTATTCTCTATAATGAGATTCTAATTCTATTTGATATTATAAAAATATGTATGAGAACTAGGGGAAAACATAAAAAAAATAATGGGTTAGATAAAAATCCCAGAAAAGAATAAACATGATAAGGAAACAGAACATGTGAATCAAAGGTATAACATGATATCATAAAAATATAGATAACAAATAGAATTATGGAAACATAACATAAATAATATGGAATAATAATATCATAAAAATATAATAAATTCTATAGAAATATATAAAATGACATAAACACGAGTCAAGGATAACTTCCAAGATAATATCACAATGTAGAAAAAGTCCTATAATGGAATAGGGTTACTCCATAATCAAATAAATAATGTCTCATGAGACTAAATTTTTACCCAATGTGTTGGAACACTATCTAGGAAACCCATTATAAAAAATTCTTGAATATGTGTGCCACAAAAAGGAAATCAATAATAAGGCATAAATGTTTTAATTTCTTAGGGAAAGAAAATGAGTTTAATTATCTTACCTCATATCAAAATCAATGAAAATTTCCTAATGAAGGAATAAGATAGATAAAAATATTACATGTATTAACCCATAAAAGGTGTAGTGATACAAACATATCATACATATATATTAAATATTTTAGAAGAATATTCATTACATTACACAAACACACAACAAAGGATTGTAAAGGTATAGTGACTTTGGAATCATTGAAACATAAACAACCAGTTCATAATTTTTCTACACCGTCTCCCGCTTAGTTCCTCATAACAATCACCCTTTTTAGATATATCACACGTAATACATATAATCATAACCTATGGAAAATAAACATAATAAAGGGTGATCTTAGATGCTTATTAAGGTTAAAAAAGTAAAATACATTAACATATTATGAGCACAAGTGTATGAGAACGTGAGAATATCATATGAAAACTACACCCTACATATCAAAGATCAAAATATTGAGTCATGAAATCAATAATGGTAGTTTGTTAGTCATGATTCATAAGGAAATAAAATAACCTAGGCCACGATATCATAATATGGACATAAGAAAAATTAATATAGAATACACATAATCATAGAAAATAATTTCCTTAGTAGTCAAAGATCAATTACAAAACTATTATAGTGGAATGAGTTCACTCCCCAAATCATCGTAGTATTCATGGTTCAATTCCAAGACAGTCATATTGGACAGAGATCTATACATAACATGTTTACTGTCAATTCCAATCATATTTATCTTGTGACATATAAATATTTACCCAATTCATTGGAGGGAGATATAGTCCCACCTTCCACATAATTATAATAATATATATGTGTGCCATAAGATCGTAAAACATTTATCGTATAAGATTCTATGAAATGAAATTTGATTCATAACCATTTCATCATAACATAACCTATGGAAAATAAATATGTTTCATAATCATTTCAACATTTCATCAAAGCATAGCTCAGGGAAAAAGTAGCAGGATTTGAGGAGAATTTTATCATGGTATAACCCTTGGAAGATAAACATTTTTTATAAACATCATTTCATCATAATCATAATTAAATTAGAGTAAGAATAAAAATAGTATCCTTATATTGTATCCGTTGGAAAGCATATGTAGTATAGAAGTATTTCATCTTTGATGGAAAATAGTTTGGAATGTTTACTTGTAAATTTTTTTTAAGGAAAATGATTTTTTTTTCAAAATTACTTTTTAAAACTAAAAATTCAAATTTTTTTGGAAATTTTTTTCCTTGAAAATATCCTTGAAAACATATAAAATAATACTTAAGAAATATTTAAAAAAATTCTTAAAGAAGTTATCCATTCTTCTTTAAAATAAACTTTTTAAAACATAAAACATTTTTAAAATCCATTTCATTAAAAATAACCATAAAAAATTATAATGGAAGATTTAAAATTAAAATAAATATTTTATTGGAGAAAATAATATTTCAACTAAAAAAACTCTTTATGACCTAAAATATTTTCAAAACCATTTTCTTTGAGAATAAGTTTGGAAACTTATAATAGAAGTTTTATAAAAAATGTAAAATATTTCTTGAAGAAAATATCTGTTCTATTTTTAAATCATTTTTTTAAAACAAAAAATTCATAAAACATTTTTTAAATCCTATTAATTAAAAATAAATGTTTAATCATATAATGGAATCTATAAAATAATGAGTGTTTATTACTTCGGAAAACACTGTTCATTCCATACACATTAAAACAAAGTCCCCTTTCACTTTTTCAGTAAAATCCAAACGAGAATAGTATTGATAATGGCATGAGTATTTCTATAACATTTTACTTTAAAAGGAAAAATTCAAGTGAAATTTATTTGATAAATTTTTTGGATAATTTTATAACTTTTTTAAAACATTTCAAAAAAACAAATTTTTAGATGGAAAATTAGATTTTGATCGAAGAGAGAAATAAAGATGAATTTTCTTAATAATATTATTTTGAATTATTGAGTGAAAAATAGAGGATAATGAAGGGAAAACGTTTATTATCATGAAATAATTAGAGGATAACAAATTTAAAGAGTTTATTGGGAGATAAATCACAATATTACATAATTGGAAGCTTAATCATAAATAATCTCGAGAAATGATGAGATTATATAATAAAACCATTACAACTTGGTAAATTTGAATCATAAGAAAAGATGAAATAATAACATTAAGTATGAAATATAATATCATGAGAATAAATTAATTCATGATATAACATGTTGAAGAGTTTTTAAATACACCACATAAAAGAATATATATTCATAATCTATTTTATGACCCAAAGAAGAAAAATTGAGACATAATCCCTTACAACTTTATAGACATTTGAACTATAATCCCCATGAAAAATATATTCCCATTTGGATATTTAACTCCCAATTATTTTTATATTAAATCATAATAAAATAGATTCATAGGTAGTATATAAATCACATAAAAGAAATATGTGGTGAATATGGAACGTGTTTCATTATGTAAAATGTGAGACATGAATCCCTTACCTTACATATCAACATATTTAAAAAACAATCAAAACTCATGTATAATAAATATAAGTTTATTATAAATATATTATATAACCATACATATATATATAATACCACATATTATTTACTTATGACCTTTTATTACCCATATATTAACAATTTATTATTAAAATCATGTTTCAGATAATATCCACTTTGTTTTTCATGTATGTTTTGATTTGTTATTTTTCTATTTTCATAATTTTAAAATAGTTATATTTTATATATAATATTAAAAATGATATAAATATCATATATATGTAGTATATATGTATTTATAGTAATCCATTAAAGTTATAGGTAAAAAATAAAATACACCGTTCATGGAAATGGTAGGATATATGTATGCATGAACGCTATTTTCATTTATTTATCAGATTGAAAAAAATAAAGGTAAATAATATATTGACATTAAATAGTCCTTTTAATGTAATATATATTTATATATTTCATATATTTTTATTTAAACTTATCTTTATTACCTTCAATGTAAAGCGTATGTGTAGAATGAATCACATCGCTTCCTGAGGAGGAAGTCTTCCATACACATGAACGACTTTATCATATTCCCATGAAATGTAAAGTAATGAGGTATATGTGATATCATAATTACAAAATAATAAATATTATACCAATATTATATATATTTATTTAATCTATCATGATTACCATACAATTAAAATGGATGTGAAGAACACATAACATCTCTACACGAGGTGGTAGTCCACCGTACACAAGAGCAACATTTTTATTTTACAATAGGTTTGGAGGAATGAATTTATATGAGATATTATAATTATATAGGTATAATAATATCATTAACATTATATATAAAAAATTAATCCTTCATTATATCCCACATTGAGAGGTGGTGAAGGAAAACGAATATCATCGATTCGTGAGGCGGTAGTACTCTGTATACGGGAATGATGATTGCATATCCTATTTGATGGAATAAGAGAAGTATTTATGTTATTAAATTAAAATAATAACATATAATTATATTTAATATAATTATTTTATTATATCATCATGTTTTAGTAAGAATTGAAGTAGGTGGGGGAATAAATAATATAAAATTCTCTTTTAGGAATATTACATCTTTTTCAGAAAACTTCATTTGGTTTGTACCAAAAGGATTAGTAGGTTGAATATATGACTAAAATAATTATTATATAATGATATGATGTTACTAGGGAAGTTATTTTTGGATTTATTAACAAACCAAAGGGTTTCTTATAAGTGAATATGATAGTATAGGGGATGACATCTTATAAGTAGGGCGAGCGACACACTTTTAATTTTGAAAAGTGGTGTAACCACATTTTTCACAGTACCCGAGGCTATAAATATTACATTATATAACCTCAGATGTCATAATGTCAAAATATGTACATACAATTGGTGTTGTAAATTTTTCTAATTCATTTTACCCATTACCCTTTTAGGTTAACCATCAGTAAACCCATTTTTCCTTATCCACAATAATTAATTTTTACAATTTTTACTATTACTTTTGGTACAATAATATGTTAAAATTATAAGATAATTTAAATTATTATTATTACAACTATTTAACACATATTTTAAAATTTCTATCACATAATTGAGAAAATTTAATTTAAAAGTAATACAACAAACACGACGAGAAAGCGATTTTTGAAAGAGAAAATGTTCAAATGTTTAGAAATATTTTATATCAAAATTAAATTTTAAATTGATTACAGTGACCCAAATTGTATTAATAGATATATAATTAGAAAAATGTCAATTTTTAAACTATATTAAAACAATGAACATGTTTTTAAATTCTTTAAAATAAATGATAATTCATAACAAAAACATTTTTCCATTATTCATTGATAAATTTATCTTTTCAGAAAATCCTCAAAAATTCACTGAATGATAAATTTTAAAAAGTTGATATAAAAAGTTAATCTTATTTGTTCAAATAAATTTATTAAAATTAGAAAAAATTAATTTTAAAATATGTTCATAAATCGGTGACAAAAATACTTTTTAAAAATATACTTTTGTTAAGTGTAAAATTATTTTTATTTTGATATATTATATAGAAAACACATAAGATGAGTGGTAAAAATTTTTTTTAAATATATAATGTATAAATTTAATTATAATCATTTAAAAAAATTATTATTTTTTAATTTAATTAGCCAGAATAGTTTGTACGCTTAAAAATAATTTTCTTGAAAAAGATTTCATCTGTTTTCAAAATGGTTTTATTACCATTTATAATTAATTAGTCAATAAATAGTTCATTATATTTAAATTTTTAGACCATATATCTTCATAATTTATTTAATACTCTTTATTTCCACCATTATAATGGATAAGTGATAATTATCATATTAAATAATAATATTTTAATAGTATGTCATTTTTTGTTTAAAATTGGTGTTGCATGTAACACAAAATACACTTAATGTTGTGTGTGACACAAGATAAACTCAATATACCATGTAAGGAATTATAAACCTCTTGTTGCATGTAATAAAAAATATCATAAATATTAACATTATTTAAAATAATTTACAAAATCTCAGGGTATTATATTCGTGAGGGAAACCCATCATAAAATGGGTCAATAAATCCTCATTTTGAAAATAGAGAAATAGACCATGTCAGTCACTTATAATTACACATAACTTGATTTCTATATAATATAACATTGGTGGTAATCGAAAACATTAACATATAAGAGAAAAGTAACACCCAAATACTAATTGAGAGTGATAGAGAACATGGACAAGAAAATATTAATGAAAAATAGAAATAAATTTGTGATAGGTGAAATGTCCATCCATTCATCAGAAATGAATGTAATTCCATAACATATAATTTCAAAAAAAAATCCTAAATTTGGGGAATTTTCATGAGAATATATACATATTTAATTTCATTCCATATCATTATCCTAGTATCACCCTTTCGTTCTACCTTGATCAATTTCAAATTCACCTCTTACGCTAAGAGATTAATTTTTTAGGTCTGAAGAAATAATAGATATTAAGATTTATAAAATATTGACATTTTCTTCCTTATATATCTAGTTATTATAAAAAAAATGGTTGGGATTGGTTATCCAGTATGAATAAATTATTATATTGTGAAATAATTCCTTAATCTCTACAATCTTATCCAAATTTCAAAATAATCCCTACCATTAATATATAACCTTATAACCCTTAAAAAATTCAACATTTATAAATAATGAGAACATAACATTAATACCCTAAATATCATAAAACATATCTTCATTTTTACATAACAAACAAGTGAATACCTTAGTCATATATTTAATTGAAACATGGTAATAACTAGAATTTCCATAAAAAATCAACAAAAACATGCATGATTCTTATCTACTTGAATAATACCATAGATTATTGAATATATTCTATAGATACAATAATTTTGTAAAAAACATCAATGATAGCATAAAAAACCTTTTCAATAAATAATTTTTCAGTTATGAGGTTATTAATGATATCCAATTTAATCTATGTATATAAATTATCTATTAATCAAAAATAAACACCATTTTCTCAACATCCAAATCATAATAAGGGTTACATTCCCATAATCATGTGTTTTCTGTAAAATAAATCCTTCCCATTTAAAAATTTTTCTAGGTCATCATAACCATTTTAAATATTCATTAAAATCCATAAAAAAAATTATACTGAAAAATACTTATATATTTCAAAATTATTGAATTCCTATACAAAAACACATAAACCTGTTTACTTTATTCTTAAAAAATTTAGGGGGCTACTTCATTTTATTCCTTAATACCTCTTTCTTTTCATATTTCATTTTTGGTATCTTCATCATCAGTATTATAAATATTACTAACAACACATTGATGAATCTCTTCATGATCATTCCCCCTATGACATTGTTTTTTATAATTCACATTATTCAACAGTTATAACATTTGACCATTGGTTATTCCTTATGTAAACCATTATTATAATTTATTTCACTAGCAAATCATTTCATTCTTCTCCATGACTTTATTACTCTGTTCCCTTCTTCTCCACACATAAAATATCATCTCATTCCTTTTAGTCATTCCATAGAGTTCTTATTTCAACATTCTCGGCATGTAGGAAAGTGAATCTTCTTTCCTCCAGGGCCACCACCACTTGAACACTCAAAAAAATCTATACTTATCTTCTTTTTTAGTTGAAGATTTTTTTAAGGTGAAAGTTATTAATCATATATTGTGATAGATTTTTAGGAATAATCAAATTATCCTTCACTCTAGTAATCATCAAATTTCATTTCTCATTAACATATTTTCTATCACATTTAATTCTAATAAAGTTACTTCTAGTTCCTACCATTTATTAAAAAAATGAATTGTGTGAGAAATAATAATCATATTGGGAAAACACATAATCAGGGAATTCAATTTTATGATGTATAAATCATGGAACATTCTTTTTTAATATATGAGATGTCTCTTCCATGGCAGCATCGTGTGACTCCATGGGCTTGATTTCTTGGAGAAGTTTCTGTATGATGGAATTTTTCACTCCCTCGATGGATAAGGCTTTACATGGAGGTGCAGTAAAGGTCCATTGATCGAGTTTCTAGCTACTACAATGAAGGTTTTTGTCACATTACTACATTGGCTATGGCTGTGTTGGGCAGATCTGGTCATTATATTTGGTTGAATATGGTGACAAGCATTGCATTATTCTCTCGGTTAGGTATATAGTTATGGTGATGTTTTTTAGTGTTTTTTTTGATGTTTTCTTTTTTTAGCGCAAATTTTTTATGTTGTGGTTCATCTTTTGGATTCAGTTTTCTGGTTTGTGGTTGATCTTTCTAGCTCTGCGGTGACGGCTTGTTCCAGCGGCGAAGGTGTTTTCAGACTCGGGAGATCCTCATTTCGGTGTTGGTTTTTTTATTATTCTTAATATATGTTTGTTATTGGTTTGGGTAGTGCGATGGGTCATTGTCGCTGGTGGTTTTTACCAATTCAGGTTGTTATGTTCAAGTGTGATGGTTGTGCTGTTGCTGAAGGAGTAGGAGAATAACGGGTTGGTTTGGGTGTTGGCCGCTTTGTTACAAATTTTTATACTAATTTTGAGTCGATGAAAGAAGAGGAGTTGAATAAATGGTTCTATGAAGGATATAATGGGGATGATGTGAATGGTAATTGTGGATATGAAAATTGATTTATCATATGTTTGATTTGGTTTTTTTGATAATTGTGTGGAATGATTTGAAATGGTGGAGTTTTTGGTTGAATGCATTGAGTTGGTGGAATGTTCTTTGTGGCCATCTGGTTCGAGGTTTGAGGATCACTGCATCTGTCTTATATGGTTTTGCTTCAGATGGGGTTTAGAGCAGTTGGTTTTCGTCCGGTCTTCACCCCAGAATCGGATGTTTGAAAGGGTATGGATTTTCCATTGGTTCTAGGCCCGTGCACTCATGCACAGGATAGTTAGCCTATTGCGAGGAGCAGAAGGAGGCAGATCTTATTGTTTATAATGCTGGTTAGGGGAATTTCTATTTAGGATTGGTATTTTTTGGCGTTAAATATTTGTACCAGGGTTCTTTGATTGTCTTATTTCATGAAGTCATGTATGGTTTGTCATTTTTTCCACAAAAGTGTTTGAATAATAAAAAAATTAAATTTTTAGTTAGACCATAGGTTTATAATAGTTCATTCATTATCATTATCTACTCAAATACTTCATGACGTTTCATAAATAGTTATTTAATTTTCAAATCATATCTGATGGGAGTTTTAAACCAAGTGTGGATCAAGGCCCATCATCATGAATTAGGTGATGATAAAGTCCAGCGCAATGTGATATTTCAGATTTATTACCCCTTAGTTCCTTTATCCTAGAGCCATATCCACTTATCATATGTAGTCAAGAATTTAATTTCTTTGAAACCACTTACTCTACCCATTAACAAAATTCCATGACATTTTCCGATTCTTTAACCCATCATTAGACTCATCCTTAGGAGTGTTAACAATATTTTCTCATCATAGTTTCTCAAGGGCTACTAAACCAATTCTATGATACAAATAACTGAGACCTAAACTTTTTAAACAAAGACATTACATCATTTATATGACTATTTATTACATTTCACAAATACATGTCTAAGTATTGTTAAGGTATAATTCCTTTGGATTCATGGAAACATAAAAAAACTAGTCCATAATCGTTATACATTTTTTATCACTAATTTTCTCATAACTATCACCCTTTTTATACATATCACATATAATAAATATCATTATAACCTGGTGAAATGAATCATAAGAAATGGAAATAAAAAAATGATAAGTAAGGGTAAAAAAATAGAATATGAAAGCATAAAATGAGTATAAGGTTACGAGAACATGAGAATAACAAATTAAATCCATACTCTACATAACAAAGAAAAAAACAAGATTCATGGAATAAAGTGTGGATGTTAAAAATAAATGAATTGAAAATCAATGAACATTATCCATGAGAGCATAAAATTTAGATAAGACATGTAATTTTGGCATACAAATAAGCATAGAAAATTATTTCCTTAATAGTCAATGCTTATTTAAAAAACTAACAAAGTGGAAAGGTTTTTCTCCCCACAACATCGTTGTATTCAAGGTTCACTCCCAATACTATCATAGTGGAAAGAGTCACTTAATAAATAGTGTTCACTCCCCATTCCAATCATATTAATCTCATTATATATAAAATTTTACCCAATGCATTGGAGGGAGATATAGGTCCCACCCACCACATAAGGAAATCAAAAACTATGTGTTCCAAATGACCATAAAAAATTCATTATATTAGAACCCATGAAATAAAATTGGTTTCATAAACATTTCATCATAACATAACCTAGAAAAATTAAATAGGTTTCATAATCTTTTCATTATTTCATCAAAGCATAACCTGTGGAAGAAGAAGTGGGTTTCCTAAAAATTTTATCCTGGTATAACCCACAGAAGAGAAATGGGTTTCATAAAAATATTTCCATCATAAATATAAAACAATTATATAAATAATAAAAATGGTCTTCATGGACCATATCCCTATTATTTAATAACTAGAATCAACGTATTTCATCATATTTGTAAAATGATTTTGAAAGAACAATGGGACCATATATTTAGGGAATGACTTTTCATTGAAAATAAATTCTTAAAACTAAAATTCAATAAAATACTTTGCAAATAATTTTACTTTAAAATAACCTTAAAATAATTTAAATGATGCTTCAAAAAATATTTAAAAATATTCTTTAAGAAAATATACTCCCCACCTTTAAAAACACTTTTTAAAACATAAAAAATTTTCATTATCATTTTCATTGAAAATAACCTTGAAAACTTATAAAGAATGATATGAAAGTAATTTAAAACATTTCTTGAGAAAAATATGTGTTCCACTTTGAAATAAAAATTTCAGAACATAAAATATTTCCAAAATCATTTTCTTTGAAAAAACATTGGAAACATATATAAGAATATTTAAAAATCATTTAAAACATTTCTTCTTGAAAATGTAATTTCCAATTTGAAAAGAAATTTTTTCATAAACAAAAAAATTATTAGTTTTTTTTAAAAAATTATTTTAAAATAATATTAGAAACTTATAAATAAATATGTAAAAAAATTAGTGTTCATGATGGTGTAAAATACCATTTATGAAATACACTTTAAAACAAATATTTCATTCACATTTTCGGTAAAATCAAATTAGACAATGTTTGGAAAATGACATGAAGATTCATTTAAAAACATTTTTAAAAAATTAAAACAAGGGCAAAAATTATTTAATAAATTGTTAGTGTAATTTTATAAAAAAAATTTAATAAATTTTTAGAAAACACTGTTTTGGAAGAAAAACGATTTTTGGACTGAAGTGAGAAATAAAGAAGAATTTTTATAAAACATTATTTTGATCTCCTTCATATATAAATATTGGAAAATTAAGGGGAAACATTTAATCTCATAAAATAACAAGAGGTGAAGAAACATAATGAGTTTCTTGAGAGTTTAATCATAATATCAAATCATGGGAACTATATTCCTGAACAATCGTGACAAGAGATGAGATTGTATCATAAAACAACTACCACATTGGTAATATTGAAGTGTAAGACCCCATGAATGATTAACACTAAATAAAATTTTTAATATCATCACAATAAATATATTCATGAAATTATATGTTTAAGGGGATATATATATACCTTATAAAAGAATATAGGTGCATAACATGACACATGTCCTAATGAAGACAAATTGAGACAAAAACACCTTACCACTTTGGAAAATTTTGAACTGTAAACCCCATGATAGAGATATCGTTAAATAGATATATAGATAATAATAATATTTAGTTAAATCATCATAAAATAAATTCATTTGAAGTATATACTCCACATAAAATAAATTGGTGGATAATATGGCATGTGTCTCGCAGAATTAAAAAAGCGAGACGGGAATCCATTACATTAACTCTCGAATTCTTTCACACACATTTGAAACTTTTATATAATAAATTTATGTTTATTATAAACCATTTATATAATAATAATTATATATATAATATCATATATTATTTACTTGTGATATTTTATTGTCCATTTATTAACAGTTCCTTGTTAAAATCACATTTTGGATAATAACTACTTTGTTTTTCATGTATGCTTTGATTTTTTATTTATTCAGTATTGTTACATGGATCATGGTAAAATAATATCCTAAATTTTTAACATTATATTAATTTCTTAAATATTCATTATATATTTATTTAGATTAATTCATACAACTTAGAGATAGAAAATAAAATACACCCTTCATGGAGACAATACTCCATACGTATGCATGAACACTGTTTACATTATATTGATGGATTGAAAGAAAGAAAATTTAAAAATATATTAACATTATATAATCATTTTTTTTAAAAATATAAGACACATATTTTTATTCAAACCTGTCATTCTTAACTTCCATGTAAAGTGTATCTAAAGAACGAATAATATTGCTTTGTGAGGTGGTAGTTCATCACACACAAAAGAAACATTATTATATTACTATGTAATGGAAATTGAGGAGGTATATGTGAAATAATAATTCAAAAAGTAAAAATATGTTACCAATATCAGATATATTTATTTAATCTATTTTTATTACTCTCTTATTAAAATGGAAATAAAAAACCCATCACATCGGTTCCTAAGGCAATAGTATACCGTACACATGGACAACATTATTTTTGTTCCATAGGTTTGGAGGTAAGATGGTAGATATTGTATTATAATTCCATAGGAATAATACTATAATAAAAATATTATATAAATATTAAATCCGTCATTTTATCCATCTCTGACAGGTGGTGATGGAAAACAAATTACATCAGTTCATGAGGCGGTAGTCCACTATACACACGATTTATGATTTTGGATACCATTTGATGGAAGAGGAGAATGATTTAGGTAATTACATTAACAATATAACATATTATTATGTCGAACATTCCATGGTTATTATATAATCTCATTTTAATAATAATTGATAGTGGTGGAGGAAGAAATAAAATAAAATGCTTGGTTAGGGATGTTACCTCTTCTTCAGATAACCTGTTTTTATTTGTACCAAAAGGATTATTGGTTGGATTTATAATAAATGTAACGATTGTAGTATGAGATAATGGAATTAAAGATGTTATTTGTGCAAGTCTTAACCAAACCATAGGTATTTGGAGGTGTAAGAGAAGAGGAGAAGGGGTGGGATTTTATATTTGAAGTGAGTGGAACACTTATAACTTAGGTGAGTGACACACTTATAATTTTTGAAATGAAAAAGGTGTTACATTTTTTTCTACAACAACACAGGTATCGATAGAATAATGTTTTTTCATATTTTTTAGTACTGTTGAATTAAATATTTAAGTTAATAATAAATTTGTTATGTAGGAAATAGTTTTATTAAAATCATTCCTTATAAGGTTATAATTAAAAGATTAAATTTAAAATTATATAATTTTAAATTGGAAAAATAATTTCATTTTTGGATTCATAATTTATAAATTATATTATGATTATTTTTTAATAAAATTTAGAAAACAATAATTTGTTAGTGAATAGTAAAAAATACTGATTTTTGTAAAAATGGGATTTATTTTAAAAAAATTATGAAATTTAAAAGTCTTATTAAGTTTTGAATATGGTTTCAAGTAACATAATTATTATTTATTTATACTTCAACTATATAAATTCATTTCAATCAACTTTATATTTTAATTTAAAATACCTTTATTTAGGGTTTTAAAAAAAGGATTTTTTTGGAAAACTATTTTAAAGGACATAATGTTTCTCATTATAATTAATTAAAATAATACCTAATGGGTTATGTTTTAAAGGAAGTGTATAAATTATATATCATTAAATTTTAATTGAGTTCATATAGTGATAATTATTTTTCATATAGTTTATATAAAATCATCTTTTTCTTGAAAAATACACATTATTGAAAACCTGTTTTTAGCCACATATGCAGGTTTGGTTTTAAATTATATTATTCCAATTTTATGAATTTATTTTTTTAAAATGGATTAAATATTTTTAATAATATGTTACAAAATATTTATTAAGTAAATTTCCATATTTAGTCCTAAAAAAGTTACTGTTATAAAATAAAATTTTACCACAGTATATGTTAAAATAATCAAAAAGTTTGAAGATAAAAGGTAAAATATTAAGATACCTAAAAAATAAAAAATTAATTGGATGGTTTATTTTTTTCATGAAAATAAAAAACATATAAAAATTTAATTATAAATCTATGTCGTTGGAATTAATTCCACCAAAATGTGGTTGGTTTTAAATATAAAATAATCTTTATTTAATCAAATAAAACCACCCCTCCTCAAGTATAAATACAACTCTTCACCGACCCCTTTCTCTTAAAAATCATCAATGCTCTTAAAAACTATAAAAAAACCTCTCTTACCCACTATCCCCATTAATATTTTTTGATTATCTCACTCAAATACCAATTTCATGTTTTTTAAGGTATCCTTCAAGGAGGTGATATTCCGGAGGTAACTTTCTCAAAACACCTCCCTTAATTTATTTTATTCTTCAACTTTATCCTCACATCCCTCATAAATTAACAAAAAATAACTCTAGTATCTTGTATATATTGAAATTATATATTTATAATGTAATATATTATATCCATTCCTTTTCACATCTCCTTTTATTGAATGGAATGAAACCATTGTCCAAGTTATGGTTGTTAACCATCTCCATGGATAATGATTATATTTTTTTCCTTTACAACCATAAAAGCTGGTCATAAAAATATTATTATGGTTCAATAATATTTTAATATGTATATTTTATGTTCTATCATTTAATTTAACTAATATATATATAATATTAAATAAAATGAAACTAGTTCTTGATGGTCATAAAAACTACCAAAATAAACTCTATATTTATCATTAATTTTTTATCAAATGATTCATCATCATATCAGATAAAATTATATATGGGAACATTTATAATTATGTAATTTTAATATTACCATTTAATTTTACTTATATAGTTTTATTACAAATTTAAAAGAATTTCAAAAATTGAACACCAGTTACATAACCATGAAACCGTGATTTTTTTAATATTGGGGTCGAAGCCTCAATTTTTATTGAAACAAAGAACCAATTTTTTTGGGTAGAGGAGACCCATTACATGCATCATAGGCCTAATAGTCATTAAATCACAATACATGTATTTGAATACCCAATTGTTTGGAACAAAGGCACTTCAATGAAAAGTACTTGTACAGTACCCGAGTTGCTATAGTACCTACTACAGTTTCACTACCGTTACAGTTCCAGCTACATTGACCGACACCACTACAATTCCACTACATTAACCTATGACAAATTGGTTTTAAAACCCCCCCTTTTTATATAGTATTAAGGGGTTATTACCACTAAGCCAAACCCCAACGATGAAATTAAAAATTATAAATCATAGAAATGGGAATAAATTATTATAATTAAATTATAATAATTAAATTATATGTTAAATATGTTCTTAATTATGTAATTAATGAATCCAACACATTAATATAAAGTACATAACTCTTTTGGAAAGAAGGTAAGTGACCCCTATATCCCTCTCTCTTCATTTCCATTCCATATCCTTCATTATTTTTTATGTTTGATTTCAAATTCCTATTTAAGAGATGTTCTTTTACACATCCCTATTAATGTAGTTTTGTTTTTAAAATGATTTTAGACACCTTTTATCCAACATGAAACTATTTTTTGAATCTTTATGTTCTTACATTATGCTGTTGGAATATAGTGAGGAACTTCATCTCAATTTTCTTTAATTGTAGAATATTCTAAGGTTATGGGGTGTATATAACACCCCATTGACATATTATATCACAAATTGTTATATTAAAATAATATTTACTTTTTTTATAAATGTAAATCATTCATGATACATATGATTGAACTGATTACAAAGTGATAAAGTAACTTCTTACCCTAATTTTAATTTTTTGGGTTAAACTAATTCTTATATGATCATGTTGTGCCAACATTATCTAGGTAAATAAATTTCAATATATTTACCATTATTTTATGTGGATATATAATATATATACATATTTGATTTAAGTTTTTGAATCTCACTTCAATGACATGATATTTATACAGGGTATTTTGATATCCCAATGGTATTTGAGATTTTCAAAAATTTTATATTAAAAAAGTAAAAGCATAAAATTGTTTTATTAATAATATTGTACATAAGAATTATAAGATGGGGATTAATAAATACCATCTATTGAGCCTATTATAGTTTATATTATGGGGTGTCCTAGAATGAATCGGGTGAGCCCTTTATAGCTTTGGGTACACCGAGAGAGTGCTCCAATGGAGTGGGTAATGATTACATTGGATGTTGGCCATATGGTTGTTCTAATTAAAATGGGATTTATGGGGTTTTATTAATGTGATTTTTATAATTTTAAAAAAGGATTTAATTTTGATTATATAGTTTAAAATGAATTTATTTGAGTTAACATTGTGTGAGTTTTCATGTAAAAATTAATTATATGACATACTCGAAGAACATTGGGTTAAAGGAAAATAATTCATGGGAATTCAGCTATTTAATTTGACTAAACAATTTATTATTTTTTATGTACGTTACAGATATTTTTTGATTGTCCCATGTTTTAAAAAAACATTCACAGGGCTTAAGGAAGAGTGGGGACAAGGATGAGACCAAGATGAGAATTGTAAAGATTTATTATGAAGAGGATTATTGTTTTATTTTAAATATTTTTTTATGAAAAATAGTTACTGTGTAGTGGTGTAAAATTTTAATGTAATGTACTAATTTGTAAAGGATATTACTAATTCACTAAAATTATAAACTGAAAATATTCTTAGGAATGTAATAATGCGAATTCTAGTTTGAAATCACTATAATATGTAACATTTAAGGCTACATACCTGTATTTTCAAATTTTAATGGGCACAAATATGGTATATTATAAAACCTTGGTGGTTATAAGGTATATATATATATATTTAAATTTTATAGGTTGTTTTCCATGTATCATATTTGTTTAAAACACTGACAATCCCATTTTTACCTTAACCATCATAATTATTCATTAGTATTCTTAATATTCACTATGGTAAAAATTAATTTGAACTTATTATAAAATATAACTTATTTTTATTCCAAATATATATATTTTTTTCTAAAATATACTAAAAAAATTGTTAAATTTTATTTAAAATTAAACTCATAGATATTATGAGAAAAAAAATTTCCAAAGAGAAAATATTCAAAAATTTAGAATGATTTTATATAAAAAACAATATGAAATTTATAAATATGGAAGAAATCATATTTATAGATATATAATTTTGATAATCTCAATTTTAAAATTTTTTATTTTTTCTAATGTTTTTAAATAATTTAAAAGAAATGTAAATTCTTAATAAAAACCAATATCTATCACTATTCAGGGAAATATATACCTTTTCAAAAAATTCATAAAAATTCAATCCATGATAATTTTGAAATTGTGATTTCAAAAATTAATTTTATTATTTCATATGAATTTTCTATAAGTGAAATAATTATTTTTAAAATTAGTGTGCAAAAAGTTAAGAAAACTAATTTTTAGAAAAATAATATTTTTAAGCATAAAATGGGTTTTATTCTTATCTATTTTCTAGAAAACACATAATATGGATGTTAGAAATTTGATTGAATATATAATATATAAAAATTTCATTAAAATAATTCACTGATTTTTTTAATTTATTAATGTAAAACATGTTTGTGTGTGTAAAAATAGTTTTTCCGAAAAAGTATTCCATTTTTTCAAATGGTTATTATATTAATTTCTAGTCAATTATTCTCCAAATAATTGATTATATATACTTTTTTAACAATATATTTTCAAAATTTAGTTAATCCTATTCATTCCCACTTTTCCAATGGGTAGGTGATGACAATCATTTAAAATAACAATATTTTAATAGTATGTAACATTTCATCTAAATTTGGATTTACATGTAATGAAATATACATTAAATGTTTCATGTAATTCAAGATAAAATTTGTGTTGTATGAAATGAAATCCAAACTCTGTGTTGTGTGTAATAATAAATAAAAATTATATAATATTTATTTGAAAAAATAATAATTCACAAAATCTAGGGGTGTTATAAAAGGAAAGGAGAAGGATCTAGGTATATATGTGAGTGACATATATACAAAATTTTAAAGTATCAAATAACATTAAAAAGGGAGATAAAGTGAGTTAGAGAGATAATGGTCGCAACCCAAGAGAAAAAGTGTTATTTAGAGAGATCCCTTACCTTGAGTCTGACTTACCACATGCATTCTTTGTCTTCCTAAATAATAAACTTTTTTCAAATATTTACATGATTAAGAACATTTTCTAGGTTTATAATTCTTTTTAATTTTTATATTATCATGTTGAATTCAATTAATTATTCACTTAAGTTCACAATAGTAGAAATATGGTTTTAACCTCGGAATTTTGACATTATTTTTTCATATACTGACAATAAAAGAATTAGAGTAGAAATTTTAACGGTGGTTTTTATTAAAATTGATGTTAAATTTTCTATAGTTTAAAATCCAACATTATTGTTTATATAAACTGACTTTGAAATCCTTAAAAGATTTTTTTAACACCAGTTTTATTAAAAAAAGTTGTTAAAAAATAAATATAATTTTTAACATTGGTTTTTTTAAAAACCCACATTAAATTTATTTTTCTTAACATTTGTTTCTTTAAAAAACTTGTCAAATCTAAAATTTAAAAACCTTTTAACGTAATATATTAGTAAAATCAATTTTAAAAATCTTTTAAACAATATACCTACAATTGGAGGACATTTTAACATCATATATTAGTAAAACTACATTCTCACTTGTTTTAATGATTTATGTTGACATTATTATCTAATGTAATTTTAAAATTTCAATCACTAGATGATAATGTTCAAGAATATGTAGATAATTAAATCTATACATAACACACTAAGACCACATTAGTTTTCAAAATCTTACACTATCTTTATATTCCACACTCTATATCTAACAAAATTTACTGTATATATATTATCAAAATGAACACAATTTAATAAAATTAAATGAATCCCATAAATGTCAGTATATATAAAAATTAAAATTAGAAATAGATTAATGCTGTAAAAAAAATCACTATTATAGAATTCCCATTTTTGGTTTCTTACTAATTTATTTGAACTAGCCAATAAATCAAACAAGTTCAATTCACATTTGACATTTCTTTAACTTAGATGAAAAAATTTAATTTCATGTAGATATCCAGTGAAATTGTTTGTTCTTCTTAATTGAGGTACAATATCATAATTTAAAAAACATATATATTTCACTTGTCACTTATTGACTCAACTAGACCAATCTTAATGTTTCACTTTCTTTTAAATATCTCCAAACATAAACAATATTTCTCATATTTTATTTTAGAAGTCATCTCAACAACTTATCTTGCATCACTTATTGATCAACAGATGACTTTGGACCTTATGAATATAACAAAATCATCACAAAAACATTTTAAAATCAATATCCATATCCTCTTCATGTACAAATTCAACATTGATCATCTAAATGTTTTTTATTTTTTACTAATTAGAAGAAAAAATAGAAAAAAATAATAACAATTTTCACAATAGTATTTTCTACCTCTTGAATTGCATTTTATATGTGATGTTTTTTCTATTTAAAAATGGTTTATACATTATCATGCTTAATTTTATCATAAATTTTTTTTATATAAAATCATTTTTACACCCAAAATAAAATTAAAATTTTTATAAGAATTAAATTGTTATTCTTTTAACACCCTAATACTGTATTGTATTATTTTCCTTTAAATATATAATGTACCCATATATTATTTCACATAAAATTTTGATCCAAAACATGAATCAACATATTAAATGTGTATCATTATGAAATGTAAGAATAAAAACAATTATAGTATATTTTTTAATTGATTAAAAATGAATACAAAATACGATTATGAACACATAACATTTTAAGAGGACATTTTCAAATTTTTTTATATTGTATTTAAATTTAAAAGTTTTGTTTATAATGTTTTTAATTTTATTTTTTAAAAATGAAATTCATTTTTAACTCACCATATCAAAATTATATAAGGGTTTATTTTTGATATTTTTTTAGAACAATTGTATTTTTGTTGAATGGATAAAAACAATAAATTTTTAATACCATCACTTTTTATGAAATTGTTATCATACGAGAATGACAAGAAAATCTAATATATTTTCTCTATAAAAAATCTATATTTATATATTTATGTAAATTATTAAAAATACTATTTTTAATTTATAATACCAATGGTTAATTTTTTTGAAACATAAGTAATATTTTACCCTTGAAACCATTTTTATTCACTTATATTAAAAAATTATTTTCCCTCACTTACAAAAATTAAATATAAAAAATGTATTTTATATTTTAGATCCCAATTTTAGTATTTAGTAGAAATATTTATTTATTTTTTCTCCATAAATGTATCATTACTAATACTAAAGTTAATGACCATGATAATGGTGAAACCATTATTTTAAAATAATTGTTTCAAAAATGTTTTGTAATATTTATCTAATAAATAAAATTTATCTATTTTATATAATGAAATAGATATGATGTTTACAAATATATAAAATTATAAGTTGACTCATTTAATTTGTAATTAATGTTTTATAAGATCAAAATCACTAAATAGTGAAAATAATATTGTTCTACAAAACTGATTTTCTATAAATGGAATGTTTTAATATAAAAGTTAATTTTATATTACTTATAAATATAATTATATTCATATTTATAGTAATTTATTTTTCATAATACCAATATTTTTTATGTTTTATTATCCAATATTCATTATAAAACATAAGTTAATTTATTAAAAAAAATTTACTATGTTAAGAAATAAAAGAGTAAAATGTAATTTTTTTGTAAAATACTTTAAAAATGTTTCATAAAATATGTTAAACATGAATATAAGAGTCATAATATACTATAAATCTCCCTTAACTTAATAATTTTCATATTTGTTTCCATTAAGACTTGAATAACATCATTCTATAGTTGAAAAATTAATGTGTAATTACAAAAATACCATTTTTTCCCTTATAAAAGAATATAAATTTGACCACATTTATACATCCATTAAAAGACCTATTTGGAACATAACTATAAGGCCCCAGCCTTAAACATTAATTAATGTTGATTTATTTCAAGAATACACATTGGGGATATTTTCAGGTTTATATTTTTAGAGAATTAGATCATAGCTATTACATCTCAAAAGATTACACAGAAGACGCTTCTACAAAGTTTCCTTTTTTTACAAAACATGATCTCTTAAAAAAAAGAGTCATGTCTAGTTCTATGTTTAAGATATAATGACTTTTTCTTAATCCCATACTTGACCCTATCCACATTATGTCCTGTGAAAAACATTTCAAAAAACTTGGGGTGAGCATAAAAATCTTAGTAAGGGATACACAAAGAAGGAAAATTGTTAGTTTATAAAAACATCAAGTAAACCATGAATACTTTATCAAAGTAATAATTTACACCTTTAAGAAGTAGTAAATACTCTTCACTGCATAAAAGATCATTACATACCCTTTTGTAACTAAAATATTACCATAAAACCCATATAAAGAACACATAACATATAAAGGTAACTTGGGAAATAAACATACTTAAATGGAATAACCATACGGTCGACTTCCACACATATCACTACATGGAATAGACATATGGATAACTTCTATACCCAATGAATTGGAGGTTATAATGTAACCACCCATCCTGGTACTCACGGAACTACCCATCATTTGGTTTATCGTGCAACCACCCGTCAAATGTCCAAGTACCATTATAAAATCATAACACATAAAACAATTAAAAGGAAAGAAAACATTTACACAATTTAAGCACAACATATCACTTAAATATATTGACATAAAAAATCCATTATAAAATCCATTTTCAATACCAAAATAAATAAAAGTGTATATGGTATTTATTTACTTTTAAACATATTACATCTTGTTGAGGAATCCAAAGATCAAATAATACTCGCGGCGGCTGAAACGTCGTTGTCATCGCCTACGTTAAAAAGAAACATAATTTTTTTTTTCGTTTAGTAAAAATATTCGTATAGAAAAGATTACTTTTGAATAAAATTATAAGTCAAAGGGGTTTATATATCATATAAAAGAAATTCTTGTATTAGAACAAAATATTCCTCAATGAATGGATATTGAGACGAAGTCCCATACAAATTCGGTATCCGTAGATTAAGGATAAATAAATTGCATGATTATGTGTGGAAAATATAAATAAACCTAACATAAGAGTATATTAAGTGTAAAACAATCATAGTTCATCCACACGTATTCATAGTATGACATAAGCAATAAATAGAGGTTTAACCCAAAGAATTGAACTTGGGTTAGGAAGTTCCCTTGCGAAAATTTGACAACCTAAAAATGCCTCATTCAAATTTAGAAAATGAGTTGATGAGAGAAAAAATGGTATCTCATCACTTGGACATAAAATTTACATCAATAAAGATATATAATACTATATCCCAACATAATAATATGTGAGTTAAAATACATAACAAAAGAAGTCTTTTAAAAAGAGGAGGGTGAAAGGTTCCCTTACCGATTTGGGTAACTTTCGAAACATACACCCCATGAAATAAGGACTATACAACATTGATGTAAATACTAATAAACGAAATTATATTACACAAATAGTATAATAATGGGTAGTACATAAAACACTCAAAGGAAATGGTTGAAAATGTAGCATAAACCTCACAGGAATAAAAGTGAGATAAAAAAATCCCTGACGAAAACTCGACAGCCTAAAGGGGTCACTTAGAACTTCCAAAAATGGATTTATGAGATCAAGTAGGTTCTCTTATAATATGAACATAGAAAGTAAATATTGAGGAATATAAAATAACACCCCCAATAATAATAAAGATGAGCTTAAAAGAAATGACATAAATGAGAGTACTTAAAAAGAAAGAGAGAGGTAGGATCCCTTACCTCGTGTCTGACTTGACACGATCATTCATTAATCTCATGAATAATAAAATAGAGTTAATTTATAATTGATTAAGAACATTTTTCAAGTTAATTATTCCTTTTATATCACTTATTACCATGTTATGAAAATTATGTAATTAATTAAGTTAATAACGGTCGTTTTGTCGATCATTGGTACTTGAGTAATAAAAATAAACTTCTTATAATTACAAGTTGTTCATGTGGTAAAATATCCATTATATCCATAATTATATTCATTATATAGATATCATATATATAATATATATCCTGTATATACATGCATTTATAATATTACATAACATTTAGAGTTAATAAATGAAATGCACCGTTCATGGAGACAGTAAGCCGTACGTACGCATGAACGCTACCTTCATTTCTATTTAGTAATTAATGGAATGAAATCATAATGATATAAAGGTATATTATAATTCTAGTATAATATCATATATAATATCTGTAACTTCATCCTTTATACATCCCACATATGGCATTAACGAATCAAATCACTTTGAGGGGGTGGTAGTCCGCACTTCCAAAAATGAAGATATCGTGTTTACCCACAATGGAAACCATAAAGGTATGCCGTAAATGAAAAATAAAAAAACATATGGAAAACATAAACATAATATATATCATATATAAATATAGTGTCATATTAATGGCCACCATGAAAGGTGTTAGAATAATATTGAACAATCATCATTTCGGGAGGCAGAAATTAGCCGTCCACAGAAACAGTATGTTCTTTAACCATTAGACTGAGGTGTGTGTAAGTGTATCTCTAATACTTCTCATAAAAAATCCTAGTATATTGAAGATACTGGAGTTGTTACAAAACAGAGTAATAAAAAGAGTTTATGGGGTTGGATAAGAAAAATAATACAAAAGAACATAAGAGAGAACATTACCTTTAAATCGGGTAACTCCTCTTGGTTTGAACCAAAAGGGTTTCTGGAAGAGCTTTCTGCCTAAGTTAAGGCTTCTAGGATGAAGAGAGGGATTCAGAGAGATAAAAATGAGCAGAGTTTCGTCGAGCCAAAGGCTTGAGAGGTGTGGGTATGGGGGTAGAGGTGGGGTCCTTTTATAAGAGGGAGGAGGGGCACTCTTGGAATGTCTTGAAAATTTACTTTATTATAAAATGATTTTAGGATATTAAAGGTCCTAAAATTATATATTTAAGGGATACAATGATAAGGGTTCTAAATCCACCCATACAATAGATTTTTGACAAGTGTATGTCTTATATTTTACCTTATCTTCACATTTTATTTAAATCGTTGATTAATGAGGTAATCACTGCATCATCATGGTGTCATAAATAAATTTCTTTATTTAATGTCTAAAAATTATAAAAAAAATATCATGATGTAGTAAATATTTTTAGATTTCTAATTAATATTTATAGTAAAAAATATTACTTGTATAACCTTATGTAAAAATTGTATTAGTAAAACAATACATGTTTGTGACATTTTTATTTTAACTTTAAATAAAACGTTATTAATGTCATTTTCTTACCCAAGTGCATCCATGGTGTCCCCAAGTTAACCCATGGATTGTATTGGTTGTCCAAGACTTATCAAATAAGTGTAAAACAAGTGTAAAGGTAATTTAATATTATTATATCTTTACATTTACCTTAAATTACTCTAATTACCTTTAATCGTGATTAATTAAACTTAAAAGCTACTATTCACCAATTTTTTTTAATCCCATTGCACCAAA
Organism: Viscum album; assembly: GCA_963277665.1. Classification (NCBI taxonomy): domain Eukaryota; kingdom Viridiplantae; phylum Streptophyta; class Magnoliopsida; order Santalales; family Viscaceae; genus Viscum; species Viscum album. The sequence continues at coordinate 1,992,217,697 of OY728141.1, forward strand.
TTTTGCATCCTAATGAAAACCAGGTATGTCGGATTTTTGAAATTGAAATCACAGAAGTGGTAATGTTTCATTTGAATGAAAAATCAGTTTTTTAACTACCACTTAGTGGTATCACTATTCATCAAAAATTGAAGTTTTTCAGAAAAATACCAAAAATTCACCCTAAGCTATATTTGATATTCCGAATTCAAAAATGATGTCTATTTTACAAAATTCAAAACATATAAGTTGCATTAATTAATTTAATAATTAATTCCCGCTTTCAAAACAAATAGCATGTTTTTAAGAAACAATATCTATTAAAAGATTGACACTAGTTTAAGTGCAATATCAAAGTGAAATTAATTCCAATGACCACCATTGGATTAAATGGTAAAAATATATTCTAATTACACTTTAAAAACAATTCAAAATATGATCTAATAATATAAATAAATTAGATTAAAAAGATGTTTTGAATTAAAATACAACATTTTTCACTTATTCATTAAAAACAAACTTTATCGAAAAAATAACAAAAACATATACAATGTAAATTTTGATGTCACGATGTTAAAGAAGGATTTTATTTAGTCCAATATAAAATATAAAATTTTCAAAAAATTAGATGTAAAAAAGGGTTCCCCATCAAAAGGCGGTTAATCTACCTTTTAAATAATATTAGAATATTTATTATTAAAATTGGATTCAATTGCATTTTAAGCCTCTAAAATTTATTGAATAATGTAAAAACATTTAACAAACATATATAATCATATTTTAGTTAGTTCTGTTAATTCCCGCTATTCCAACGGCTAGACGTTATCTACCATTTAAAATAATATTATTATATTATTAGTGTGCAATGTAAGATTTCAAAGAAACTCATTGTTGCGTATTGGGTACGCCATCAAAAATAGCCTTCCCTTTTAAAGTAATATTAATATTTTATTCACAAATATTAATAAATATGAAAATGTAATATTCTTTATTAACCTAGGATGTTACAATAACACTTCCCTATTATCTACTCAATTATCTCCCCATGGCCTATAATTACTGGTATTCTAGAAAAAATGTTAGGGGGCCCTAAGGGGATACACAAAGGAGAACATCTAATGGGGGGGGGGGTAATGATCTCAACCAAGTTATTTAAATTATTTTCTTTATCTACCGAATAAAATATAATATATTCATAAAACTATTATAACATTAGTATTATTAATATAAATAAATTTTATTATATTAATGGAATATTTTTTTTATAACTTCCTCTAAACCCATTCAAAAAATAATGAAATTGTCATACGTAAGTGTGGACTACCACCTCCATGAACAACATGCATGATTTTCACCACCACATTAAAATAATGGTTATAAATTAAAATTTAAAAGGATAAAAATTATATTTATAAAAGTATTAATATTGTAAAATTTTAAATAATTCTCTCTCTTCCTCATAGTCCATGAAAAAAATGTGTCACCCATGAAAACATTCATACTATTGCCTCTATAAAAGTGATGGTTTTCACTTTCACTATAGTATTTTATTATTTATAAAAATAACTTCTAACCTAATAGAGAACATTAAAAATATAAATAATATAAATATATTATGATAATAATGAATTTATCCCAAAATAATACTATTCAAAACTATACTCTCCCACAAGTTCTAGCTTATTCTTGTTTGGGTCACTTTAACAACCTATTCAAACAATGCTATAAATTTATATCATAGATGAACATGAAAACATAACTTCTGATGTTATTAGATATAAATTAGAAAATATATTTTTTAATTTTATGGTTCTAGAAAATTTATATTAATACTTAAATTATTATTATTGTACCACCCTTTTTTTATTTAAAAATTACCATAACAATCTAATCATGAAATTCATCATCACATATCATAAATACTATACATAAAAATGAAATTATTTATAAAATATATATTAAATTTCCTCAAATAATCACTAACTAATATATTTGTAATAAATTATTATAAATAAGGTATATAATAGTTTATAGGTATGAATAATATTCGAAAATAGGTGATTAAGATTCTATTTTTTTATAAATGGCGTTTTCAAATGTTTTACTAAGTGGTATTTAAGGTAAGGTTTTCTACATCTCAATCTTTCTCCATTGAGATGTAATTTATATTCATCACAGATTCATTTTATATAGAATATATTAGGAATGTACATATTTTTGTAGTAATTTTAATTAAATTTATGTCATATAAAAATTCATTACACATTTTATATCTAATGGGATTTTTATTCAGTAAATACCATAGTTGTAAGGGTCTTTATTAACTAAACTCCCCACAATGAGATATAATGATTCTTCATAATTTTCTTAAATTCAAGATCAATTTCATCTACCTAATGATTTTATTTCATTGTAAATTGGTCTTCCCATATTGGAATAAATAATTTTTCATTAAAAAATTTACATCCATAATTTTATTCCTCTAAATTAATATAATTATTAAGAATAATTAATACCATATTTAATGACAATTTCCACTCATGTATAAATTTTTATTTCCTTTAAATGTACACATTTATATTTGGAAATAAAATTATGAGTTAAATCATGTGACATTTAATTCTAATTTCCCTCATTTTAAAGGTATGTTTTTATACACATTTTATGACATGGGTTTCAATAAAGGAATTTCTAAATATTAAAATGTTTTCCATCCTTTCAAAATCAAATTTTTTTCCTTCCACTCCATATAAGGCCCCAGCCTTAAACCTTACTTAATCTTGAGTTATTACAAGATTACACATTGAGGATCTTTTCAGGTTTATAGTTTTAGAGAATTAGATCATGAAACTTGCATTACATTCCACATTTAAACAAGGTGGTTGCATAAAAGAAAGTATTCATTCTTCCCATCAACGGAAACATATTTAAAATAAAACATGGATTCTTTTTTGACACATCCTCGACACTATCATCACATCATGTACCTTTCCCTTGACCTGTGAAAAACATTTCAAAAACTTGAGATGAGCATAAAAAGATCAGTAAGGGTTATAAAAATATGGAAAGGAAACATGAGTTCATATATACATAAGAATGAAATCATACTTTACCCATAAAACATAGGCACTTTAACATACCTCATCAAATCATGAATAAATAATAGAAATCATATGACATAAAAGGTAACATGAGGAATTAATAACATTCTTACATAGGGAGTAACCCTCTTGGTTACGTTTGGAATACCCATAACAGTATATTCCCTAAAATCTCTTCGGAGAAACCTTAACGTTTCACTCCTTCGCGTTACCCAATGCATTGGAGAGCTATATCGGGCTCACCCGGCCTTAGTTTATCACAGAACCAGCCATTTTCATAACAATTCCCAAGAACCATAACATAAACGTATCACATAAAACATTCATAAAGGAAACATAACATTTCCACATTTAAATCACAATATAACATTTTATTACATTTAAATAATGAATCCATTCAAAAAGAAACCATTTCCAAAACCATTTAAAACATTTAATAAAAAGATTTTTGAATCAAAGTGTCCCATACCACCTTGAAGATTTTAACATTTTAAACCATTAATATCCATATAAATAAATCCTTAAAACCATTTTGAAAACATGGATATTAATAAGGACAAATCATTAAAACATTTAAAGCGATATTTTGGTTAAAGGGTTTTTACCAAAATTAGACACACTTGAATACAATAATTGAGGAATAACATTTAATCAGAACTTTATAATATCATGAGAATAAATGGATTCATGATATAATATTCCAAAGGACAGTATATATACCATATAATAGTGAATTGGTGCATAACAACAATGAAGTATCAATAGAGATGTAAAATGTGATGAAATCCCATATAAAGAAGGTATCCTTAAATTAAGGATAAATCAATCTCAAAATTATGTGTGACAAATATAAATACACCCAATATAATTGGATATTATGTGTAAAACAATAAAAGGTCATTCACACATATTCAAAGGATGACATATTCAATAACTACATGTTGAACCCAAAGAAATCGAAATTGGGTTAAAAAGATCCCTTGGTAAAATTCGACAGCATAACGGCGTCACTTCAAAAATTCAGAAAACGAGTTGATGAGAGATAGAAAGGGAATCTCATCACATGGACATAAAATTTTCATCAATCAGGATATATAAGAACATATCCCAACATAATAGTATGTGAATTAAAAGACATAACAAACGAAGTCTTTTAAAAAGAGGTGGGTGAAAGGTCCCCTTACCGAGTTGGGTAACTTTCGAAACGCACACCCCATCGAAGAAGGGTCATACAATGAAGATGTGAATACCCATAAATGAAATTATACTACAAAAAGTGTATAATAATGGGCAGTACATACACCACTCAAAGGAAATTGTGGCAAATGTAGCATAAATCTCACGGGAATAAAAGTGAGATGAAAAACCCCTTACAAAAACTAGGCAGCCTAACAACGCCACATAAAACATACAAAAATGGATTGATGAGATGAAATAGGGTATCTCATCATATTAATATAAACTATATAGAAAGAGGAATATAAAATAACATCCCCCAAAATAACAAAGTGGATCTTAAAATAAGTGACATAAAGGAGAGTACTTAAAAAGAAAGAGAGGGGTTAGATCTCTTACGAAAATTCGGCATCCTAACGGCGCCACTCAAAACTTCCAAAATAGATTGATGAGAGAGAATAGGGTATCTCATCATATGAACATAAAAATTAAAGTAAGATTAAAATAAAATAACATCCCAATCACAAGAAATATGAGCTTAAAAGGAATGACATAAAAGAGTGTACTTAAAAAGAAAGAGAGGAGTAGGATCCCTTACCTCAGGTCCGACTTGACTCAATCGTTCTTTAATCTCATGAATAATAAACTTGAGTTAATTTATACTTCCTTAAGAACATTTTTAAAGTTCATTATTCCTTTTATATCACTTATTACCATGTCATAACATTATGTAATCATTTAAGTTAACAATATTTGTTTTGCTGATATTTGGTTCTTAAGTCCAAAGTGGACTTCTTACAATTACATGTTGTTCGTGTGGCCAAATGTTCATTATATCCAGAATTGTATTCATGATGTAGATATTATATATATCATATATATCCAGTATATTCATGAATTTATAATATTACATAACATTTAGAGTTAAGAAATGAAATGCACCGTTCATGGAGACGGTAAGCCGTACGTACGCATGAACGCTACTTCCATTTCTGTTTCATATTTAATGGAATTAAAACATAATGATACATAATAGTATTTTAATTCCAGTATGTTATCATATATAATATCATTAAATATATCCTTTATACGTACCACATATGGTATTAACGAATCAAATCACTTTGAGGGGGCGGTAGTCCGCACTTCCTTAAATGAAGATATCGCGTTTACCCATAATGGAAACCATAAAGGTATTCCATAAATGAAAAATACAGAAGCTTAAGTAAAACATAAAAATATTATATAGCATATATAAATATAGTTTCACCTTAATTTCCACCTTTTAAGGTGTTATAAGAATGTTGAACAATCATCATTTCGGGAGGCAGAAATTCGCCATCCACGGAAACAGTATGTTCTTTAACCATTAGATGTAGGTGTGTGTAAGTGTAGCTCGAATCCTTATTATAACAACATCCTTGTATATTTAAGAAACTGGATTTGTTACAAAATAAAATAATAAAAAGAGTTTAGTGGGTTGGAGAAGTAAAATAAAACAAAAGGACTCAAGTGTAGACATTACCTTAAAATCGGGTAACTTCCTTTGATTTGAGCTCAAAGGCTTCCTTGGAAAAGATTCTGCCCAAAGTGAGGCTTCAAAGAGTTAGAGAGGGATGTGGAGAGACAAAATGGGCAGGGGTTGGCCAAGCCAAAGTCTTTGGAAGTGTGGGTAAGGAGGTAGAGGTGGGGGCATTTTATAAGAGGAGAGGAGGGGCACTCTTTTAAAGGTATAAAATGTAACATTATTTCCAAATGAGTTTCGGATTTTAATGGCCCCAAATTGATGTGTTTCGAGGATAAAGTGATAAGGGGTCGAAATCCACCCATCCAATAGGTTTTGGACATGTGTAGGTCTTAAATTTTACATTATCTTTCCATTTTATTTAAATCGTTAAATAATGAGGTCATCGCTGCATCATCATGATGTCATAAATAATTTAATTTATTTAATGTCTAAAAATTATAAAAAAATATTATGATGTAGGAAATATTTTTTTCTTTCCATGAATATTTATAGTCCAAACTATCATTTATGTAGACAAAATTAAAAATATTGTACATAGGTGATACATTCTTTGTCTCATTTAACATTTTTTAAAAATAAATAGATAAAAAGTCACTTTCTCACAAAAGTGATTCCATGGGGTCCCCAAGTTTGGCACAAGGCATCCCATGGTCGGCAATGGGACAACTAGTAGCCTTAGGACACATTTTGTGGTCATTTTTTATTATTATGATATTATCTTATTATCTTTAACTACCCAATTACTCATTAATCAAAATAATTAAAGATAATTACCGTCATTACTATTCATAATGTCCAAAAACAGGAGTCTTAATTACATAATTTGGACCTTCTGATTAAAAATATGTAATTAATTTTACCAAATTCCAAACACATAAATTGCAATAATTAATTTAAAAAAACTTCCCGTTGTCAAAACAAATAGCGGGTTTTTTAGAAACAATATTTATGAAAAGTTTGGCACTTGTTTATGCCTATTTCCAAAGTGAAATTAATCCCAATGACCATCATTTAATTACATGGTAAAAATATATTTTAATTACACTTTAAAACAAATTAAAAAGATAATACAACCATATAATTAAATTATATGAAAAAGCAGTTTTGATGTAAAATGCAGTATGTGTCACTATTCATTGAAAAATAAGCATTGTCAGAAAAATACAAAAAATTAACCCAAGGTAAATTTCAATGTCCCAATCATAAATAATATGTTTATTTTGAAAAATATAGCTTATAAAATTTTCAAAAAGTGGATTTAAAAGGGGTTCGCCATCAAAACGCGGTTAATTGACCTTTTAAAGAATATTAGAATGTTTTCGCTTAAAAACTGGATTCATTTTCATTTTTAATCCTCTAAAATTTATTATAAAGAGTAAAAATATTTGAAAAAAATATATAATTATTTTGTAGTTAGTTCTGTTCATTCCCTCCATTACAACGGCTAGGCGTTAACTACCATTTAAAATAATATTATTTTATTATTAGAGTGCAACGTAAGATTCCCAAGAAACTCATTGTTGCGTGTTGGGTACGCCATCGAGCATAGAATCCCCTTTAAAGTAATATTAATATTTTATTCACAAATATGGATAAATATAAATATGTCATATTATTTATTTACCTGAGGTGTTACATCCTTCCCCCCTTTTGGGAATTGCGTCCTTGAAATTTTAAAATTGTGCTTGGAAACATCCTTAAAATTCCCACATCGGAACAAGAGTCGGTAAAACAATAACTTTAAAATAAAGAACGATAAGTACAAAGGTCACCCGAGTTAACCCATACTAGGATTCCAAGTATGAAAATATGGACAAGGAGGAAAAAACAAAGGGTCATGTTCTGATGGAGAGTGATAGAAAACATGTTTAGGAGAAAGTTAACCACAAGAAAATCACAAACTTGTGATGGGTTAAACGGTATTCGATTCCCCAGTAGGAAAAGTTAATAGACAACATTTTTGTTTTAAGTTACTTTTTATTGAGTAATTTATTCATAAGGAAACATAATCACTTATCATGTTGACTTTCAACTCTTATTAGATTCCTTACACAAACTCATATTTTCTCCAAAAGTCGAGTATTTAGGAAGACATGTTCACATTAAGAGTACTATAATCAACTTCTAGAGAATCACCTAATGCACAAAAAGAGAACTATATACTTCCCATGTCTTTAGACTTTAACCAAAACCAAAACCAAAAAGGTTACTACAAGATCAGATAATCCAGAAAAGGTTAACCCTTTATAAAAAGAAAATCTATTCTTAGTCTTAAAATTTGTCCAACAAAACCCAATGTTCAACGAGGACCATTCGATAACCAATTTGTCTATAAAATTCTTCGAAGTAAAAAAATCTAAGATTGAAACCCAAATATTTTAAGGATTTATTCACATATTCTTCCATGTTAAATCGTAACATTTATCTCCAATCAACATCAGTTTCTCCTAAAGTCTCGTATTGAAAAGTAATTAACCTAATCACATATCCTCCATGATAGGTTAATAAATTTGCATAGATAACCCAAAATCAGATTACTCTTAATTCATAAAATCATGTAACTAAAAAAAGAAACAGTCAAACTAACCAGGGACTTCACGTAGTCTAGTGGTAGGCGATAAATACCAGTCGCACTTTGGTTGTGGGTTCGATTCCCACAGCTTTGTCCGACGCGACGGGTAGTCACACGGTCTGCGTGTTGTCCTTTGTCCAAAACTATATAATTCTAAAAATCATTCCCCAAAAAGAGATGAAATCATCAAAATAACCATAACATAATTTAACCTCAAGTTTATATCATGCCTTTCATTCTCCATCACAACATATAATAACCCATAATTATCTCAAAAGTAAGGATCATATAAACTCTAATGGTTACCTTTATAATTATTACCTGAACATCCACATCGATTGGTCATCTCGTAAATGATGCATTACAGATCATACCAAGGTTCAAGTGGTTGATCATGACTCTTTTCTAGTTGGTTTAGAACAACCACGAGTTTCCTCATTGAATCCCCCATTTCATCCATTCTCTTAATCAGAGAACCACCACAGTTTCCTTCAAACCTATTGTCACTTTGGTGCCTTCTAGATCCATCCATTTACTAAAACCAAAAAGGTCAGTGTGAGTATATCAACAAAACCATCATATAATAATGAGGAAGATAAACACCAAGATATACTTACTCATTCACTTTATCTAAAACTAGGACTCTTTCTGAAATCCTATCCATTATGGTACTGTCACTTATGCTTATAGAATACCCTAACCTCTAAAGTTATCTAAACCGACCTCTGATACCAACTATAAGGCCCCAGCCTTAAACCATACTTAATCTTGAGTTATTACAAGATTACACATTGGGGATCTTTTTAGGTTTAGAGTTTTAGAGAATTAGATCATGAAACTTCCATTACATTCCACATTTAAACAAATTGGTTACATAAAATACAGTATTCATTCTTCCCATCAATGGAAACATATTTAAAATAAAACATGGATTCTTTCTTGACACATCCTTGACACTATCATCACATCATGTACCTTTCCCTTGACCTGTGAAAAACATTTCAAAAACATGGGATGAGCATAAAAAGCTCTGTAAGGTTTATAAAAATATGGAAAGGAAACATGAGTTCATATATACATAAGAATGAAATCATACTTTACCCATAAAACATAGGCAGTTTAACATACCTCATCAAATCATGAATAAATCATAGAAATCATATAACATAAAAAGTAACTTGAGGCATTCATAACATTCTTACGTAGGGAGTAACCCTCTTGGTTACGTTTGGAATACCCATAACAGTATATTACCTAAAATCTCTTCGGAGAAACCTTAACGTTTCACTCCTTCGCGTTACCCAATGCATTGGAGAGCTATATCGGGCTCACCCGCCCGTAGTTTATCACGGAACCACCCATTTTCATAACAATGCCCAGTAACCATAACATAAATGTATAACATAAAACATGCATAAAAGAAACATAACATTTCCACATTTCAATCACAATATAACATTTTAGTATATTTAAATAATGAATCCATTCAAAAAGAAACCATTTCCAAAACCATTTAAAACATTTAATAAAAAGATTTTTGAATCAAAGTGTCCCATAACACCTTGAAAATTTTAACATTTTAAACCATTAATATCCATATAAATAAATCCTTAAAACCATTTTGAAAACATGGATATTAATAAGGACAAATCATTAAAACATTTAAAGCGATATTTTGGTTAAAGGGTTTTTACCAAAATTAGACACACTTGAATACAATAATTGAGGAATAACATTTAATCAGAACTTTATAATATCATGAGAATAAATGGATTCATGATATAATATTCCAAAGGACATTATATACACCATATAAGAGTTAATTGGTGCATAACAACAATGAAGTCTCAATAGAGATGTAAAATGTGATGAAATCCCTTATAAAGAAGGTATCCTTAAATTAAGGATAAATCAATCTCAAAATTATGTGTGATAAATATAAATACACCCAATATAATTGGATATTATGTGTAAAAAAATAAAAGGTCATTCACACATATTCAAAGGATGACATATTCAATAACTACATGTTGAACCCAAAGAAATCGAAATTGGGTTAAAAAGATCCCTTGGTAAAATTCGACAGCCTAACGGCGTCACTTAAAAAATTCAGAAAACGAGTTGATGAGAGATAGAAAGGGAATCTCATCACTTGGACATAAAATTTTCATCAATCAGGATGTATAAGAACATATCCCAACATAATAGTATGTGAATTAAAAGACATAACAAACGAAGTCTTTTAAAAAGAGGTGGGTGAAAGGTCCCCTTACCGAGTTGGGTATCTTTGGAAACACACACCCCATCGAAGAAGGGTCATAAAATGAAGATGTGAATACCCATAAATGAAATTATACTACAAAAAGTGTATAATAATGGGCAGTACATACACCACTCAAAGGAAATTGTGGCAAATGTAGCATAAATCTCACGGGAATAAAAGTGAGATGAAAAATCCCTTACGAAAACTCGGCAGCTTAACGGCGCCACATAAAACATACAAATATGGATTGATGAGATGAAATAGGGTATCTAATCATATTAACATAAAGTATATAGAAAGAGGAATATAAAATAACATCCCCCAACATAACAAAGTGGATCTTAAAATAAGTGACATAAAGGAGAGTACTTAAAAAGAAAGAGAGGGGTTATATCTCTTACGAAAATTCGGCATCCTAACGGCGCCACTCAAAACTTCCAAAATAGATTGATGAGAGAGAATAGGGTATCTCATCATATGAAAATAAAAATAAAAGTAAGATTAAAATAAAAGAACATCCCAATCACAAGAAATATGAGCATAAAAGGAATGAAATAAAAGAGTGTACTTAAAAAGAAAGAGAGGAGTAGGATCCCTTACCTCAGGTCCGACTTGACTCGATCGTTCTTTAATCTCCTGAATAATAAACTTGAGTTAATTTATACTTCCTTAAGAACCTTTTTAAAGTTCATTATTCCTTTAATATCACTTATTACCATGTCATAACATTATGTAATCATTTAAGTTAACAATTTTTGATTTGCTGATATTTGGTTCTTAAGTCGAAAGTGGACTACTTAAAATTACATGTTGTTCGTGTGGCCAAATGTTCATTATATCCAGAATTGTATTCATGATGTCGATATCATATATATCATATATATCTAGTATATTCATGAATTTATAATATTACATAACATTTAGAGTTAAGAAATGAAATGCACCGTTCATGGAGACGGTAAGCCGTACGTACGCATGAATGCTACTTCCATTTCTGTTTCATATTTAATGGAATTAAAACATAATGATACATAATAGTATTTTAATTCCAGTATGGTATCATATATAATATCATTTAATATATCCTTTATACGTACCACATATGGTATTAACGAATCAAATCACTTTGAGGGGGTGGTAGTCTGCACTTCCTTAAATGAAGATATCGCGTTTACCCATAATGGAAACCATAAAGGTATGGAATAAATGAAAAATACAGAAGCTTAAGTAAAACATAAACATATTATATATCATATATAAATATATTTTCACCTTAATGGCCAACTTTCAAGGTGTTAGAAGAATGTTGAACAATCTTCATTTCGGGAGGCAGAAATTCGCCATCCACGGAAACAGTATGTTCTTTAACCATTAGATGTAGGTGTGTGTAAGTGTAGCTCGAATCCTTCTTATAAAAACATCCTAGTATATTGAAGACACTGTATTTTTTACAAAAGAAAATAATAAAAAGAGTTTAGTGGGTTGGAGAAGTAAAATAAAACAAAAGGACTCAAGTGAAGACATTACCTTAAAATCAGGTAACTTCCTTTGATTTGAGCTCAAAGGCTTCCTTGGAAAGGATTCTGCCCAAAGTGAGGATTCAAGGAGTTAGAGAGGGATGTGGAGAGACAAAATGGGAAGGGTTTGGCCGATCCAAAGGCTTTGGAAGTGTGGGTAAGGTGGTATAGGTGGGGGCATTTTATAAGAGGAGAGGAGGGGCACTCTTTTAAAGGTATAAAATGTAACATTATTTCCAAATGGGTTTCGGATTTTAATGGCCCCACATTGATGTGTTTCGAGGATAAGGTGATAAGGGTTCGAAATCCCCCCATCCAATAGGTTTTGGACATGTTTAGGTCTTAGATTTTACATTATCTTTCCATTTTATTTAAATCGTTAAATAATGAGGTCATCGCTGCATCATCATGATGTCATAAATAATTTAATTTATTTAATGTCTAAAAATTATAAAAAAATACTATGATGTAGGAAATCTTTTTAGCTTTCCAATGAATATTTATAGTCCAAACGATCATTTATGTAGACATAATTAAAAATATTGTACATAGGTGATACATTCTTTGTCACTTTTAACATTTTTTTAAAAAAATAGATAAAAAGTCACTTTATCACAAAAGTGATTCTATGGGCCCCCAAGTTTGGAACAAGGCATACCATGGTCGAAAATGATACAATGCGTAGCCTTAGGACACATTTTGTGGTCATTTTTTATTTTTATGATATTATCTTATTATCTTTAACTACCCGATTACTCATTAATCAAAATAATTAAAGATAATTACCGTCGTTACTATTCATAATGTCCAAAAAAAAGAGTCTTAATTACATAATTTGGACCTTCTGATTCAAAATATGTAATTAATTTTACCAAATTCCAAACTCATAAATTGCAATAATTAATTTAAAAAAACTTCCCGTTGTCAAAACAAATAGCGGGTTTTTTAGAAACAATATTTATGAAAAGTTTGGCACTTGTTTATGCCTAATTCAAAAGTGAAATTAATCCCAATGACCATCATTTAATTACATGGTAAAAATATATTCTAATTACACTTTAAAAAAAATTAAAAAGATAATACAACCATATAATTAAATTATATGAAAAAGCAGTTTTGATGTAAAATGCAGTATTTGTCACTATTCATTGAAAAATAAACATTGTCAGAAAAATACAAAAAATTAACCCAAGGTAAATTTCAATGTCCCAATCATAAATAATATGTTTATTTTCAAAAATAGATCTTATAAAATTTTCAAAAAGTGGATTTAAAAGGGGTTTGCCATCAAAAGGCGGTTAATCGACCTTTTAAATAATATTAGAATGTTTTCGCTTAAAAACTGGATTCATTTGCATTTTTAATCCTCTAAAATTTATTATAAAGAGTAAAAATATTTGAAAAAAATATATAATTATTTTGTAGTTAGTTATGTTCATTCCCACCATTACAACGGCTAGGCGTTAATTACAATTTAAAATAATATTATTTTATTATCACAGTGCAACGTAAGATTCCCAAAAACTCATTGTTGCATGTTGGGTACTCCATCGAGCATAGCATCCCCTTTAAAGTAATATTAATATTTTATTCACAAATATGGATAAATATAAAGATGTCATATTCTTTATTTACCTGAGGTGTTACATCCTTCCCCCCTTTTGGGAATTGCGTCCTTGCAATTTTAAAATTGTGCTTGGAAACATCCTTGAAAGTCCCACATCAGAACAAGAGTCGGTAAAACAATAACTTTAAAATAAAGAACGATAAGTACAAAGGTCACCCGAGTTAACCCATACTAGGATTCCAAGTATGAAAATATGGACATGGAGGAAAAAAAAGGGTCATGTTCTAATGGAGAGTGATAGAAAACATGTTTAGGAGAAAGTTAACCACAAGAAAATCACAAACATGTGATGGGTTAAACGGTATTCGATTCCCCAGTAGGAAAAGATAATAGACAAAATTTTTGTTTTAGGTTACTTTTTATTGAGTAATTTATTCATAAGGAAACATAATCACTTGTCATGTTGACTTTCAACTCTTATTAGATTCCTTACACAAACTCATATTTTCTCCAAAAGTCGAGTATTTAGGAAGACATGTTCACATTAAGAGTACTATAATCAACTTCTAGAGAATCACCTAATCCACAAAAAGAGAACTATATACCTCCCATGTCTTTATACTTTAACCAAAACCAAAACCAAAAAGGTTACTATAAGATCAGATAATCCAGAAAAGGATAACCCTTTATAAAAAGAAAATCTATTCTTAGTCTCAAAATTTGTCCAACAAAACCCAAAGTTCAACGAGGACCATTCAACAACCAATTTGTCCATAAAATTCTTCAAAGTAAAAAAATATAAGGTTAAAACCCAAATATTTGATGGATTTAGTCACATATTCTTCCATGTTAAATCGTAACATTTATCTCCAATCAACATCAGTTGCTCCTAAAGTCTCGTATTGAAAAGTAATTAACCTAATCACATATCCTCCATGATAGGTTAATAAATTTGCATAGATAACCCAAAATCAGATTAATCTTAATTCATAAAATCATCTAACTAAAAAAAGAATCAGTCAAACTAACCAGGTAATTCACGTAGTCTAGTGGTTGGCGATAAATACCAGTCGCACTTTGGTTGTGGGTTCGATTCCCGTAGCTTTGTCCGACGCGACGGGTAGTCACACGATCTGCGTGTTTTCCTTTTTCCAAAACTATATAATTCTCAAAATCATTCCCCAAAAAGAGATAAAATCATCAAAATAACCATAACATAATTTAACCTCAAGTTTATATCATGCCTTTCATTTTCCATTATAACATATAATAACCCACAATTACCTCAAAAGTAAGGATCATATAAACTCTAATGGTTACCTTTATAATTATTACCTGAACTTCCACATCGATTGGTCATCTCGTATATGATGCATTACAGATCATACCAAGGTTCAAGTGGTTGATCATGACTCCTTTCTAGTTGGTTTAGAACAACCACGAGTTTCCTCATTGAATCCACTATTTCATCCAGTCTCTTAATCAGAAAACCACCACAGTTTCCTTCAAACCTATTGTCACTTTGGTGCCTTCTAGATCCATCCATTTACTAAATCCAAAAAGGTCAGTGTGAGTATATCAACAAAACCATCATATAATAATGAGTAAGATAAACACCAAGATATACTTACTCATTCACTTTATCTAAAACTAGGACTCTTTCTGAAATCCTATCCATTATGGTACTGTAACTTATGATTAGAGAATTCCCTAACCTCTAAAGTTATCTAAACCGACCTCTGATACCAACTATAAGTCCCCAGCCTTAAACCTTACTTAATCTTGAGTTATTACAAGATTACACATTGAGGATCTTTTCAGTTTTAGAGTTTTAGAGAATTAGATCATGAAACTTGCATTACATTCCACATTTAAACAAAGTGGTTACATAAAAGATAGTATTCATTCTTCCCATCAACAAAAACATATTTAAAATAAAACATGGATTCTTTCTTGACACATCCTTGACACTATCATCACATCATGTACCTTTCCCTTGACCTGTGAAAAACATTTCAAAAACTTGGGATGAGCATAAAAATCGCAGCAAGGGTTATAAAAATATGGAAAGGAAACATGAGTTCATATATATATAAGAATGAAATCATACTTTACCCATAAAACATAGGCACTTTAACATACCTCATCAAATCATGAATAAATCATAGAAATCATATGACATAAAAGGTAACTTGAGGAATTCATAACATTCTTACGTAGGGAGTAACCCTCTTGGTTACGTTTGGAATACCCATCACAGTATATTCCCTAAAATCTCTTCGGAGAAACCTTAACGTTTCACTCCTTCGCGTTACCCAATGCATTGGAGAGCTATATCGGGCTCACCCGCCCTTAGTTTATCACGGAACCACCCGTTTTCATAACGATGCCCAAGAACCATAACATAAACGTATCACATAAAACATGCATAAAGGAAACATAACATTTCCACATTTCAATCACAATATAACATTTTAGTATATTAAAATAATGAATCCATTCAAAAAGAAACCATTTCCAAAACCATTTAAAAAATTTAATAAAAAGATTTTTGAATCAAAGTGTCCCATACCACCTTGAAGATTTTAACATTTTAAACCATAAATATCCATATAAATAAATCCTTAAAACCTTTTTGAAAACATGGATATTAATAAGGACAAATCATTAAAACATTTAAAGCGATATTTTGGTTAAAGGGTTTTTACCAAAATTAGATACACTTGAATAAAATAATTGAGGAATAACATTTAATCAGAACTTTATAATATCATGAGAATAAATGGATTCATGATATAATATTCCAAAGGACACTATATACACCATATAAGAGTTAATTGGTGCATAACAACAATGAAGTCTCAATAGATATGTAAAATGTGATGAAATCCCTTATAAAGAAGGTATCCTTAAATTAATGATAAATCAATCTCAAAATTATGTGTGAAAAATATAAATACACCCAATATAATTGGATATTAAGTGTAAAACAATAAAAGTTCATTAAAACATATTCAAAGGATTACATATTAAATAACTACACGTTGAACCCAAAGAAATCGAAATTGGGGTAAAAAGTTCCCTTGGTAAAATTCAACAGCCTAACGGCGTCACTTCAAAAATTCAGAAAATGAGTTGATGAGAGATAGAAAAGGAATCTCATCACTTTGACATAAAATTTTCATCAATCAGGATATATAAGAACATATCCCAACATAATATAATGTGAATTAAAAGACATAACAAATGATGTCTTTTAAAAAGAGGTGGGTGAAAGGTCCCCTTACCGAGTTGGGTAACTTTTGAAACACACACCCCATCGAAGAAGGGTCATACAATGAAGATGTGAATACCCATAAATAAAATATACTACACAATTTGTATAATAATGGGCAGTACATACACCACTCAAAGTAAATTTTGGCAAATGTAGCATAAATCTCACGGGAATAAAAGTGAGATGAAAAATCCCTTAAGAAAACTCAGCAGCCTAACGACACCACATAAAACATACAAAAATGGATTGATGAGATGAAATAGGGTATCTCATCATATTAAAATAAATTATATAGAAAGAGGAATATAAAATAACATCCCCCAACATAACAAAGTGGATCTTAAAAGAAGTGACATAAAGGAGATTACTTAAAAAGAAAGAGAGGGGTTAGATCTCTTACGAAAATTCGACATCCTAACGGCGCCACTCAAAACATACAAAATGGGTTGATGAGAGAGAATAGGGTCTCTCATCATATGAACATAAAAATTAAAGTAAGATTAATATAAAAGAACATCCCAATCACAAGAAAGACGAGCTTAAAAGGAATGACATAAAAGAGTGTACTTAAAAAGAAAGAGAGGAGTAGGATCCCTTACCTCGGGTCCGACTTGACTCGATCGTTCTTTAATCTCCTGAGTAATAAAATTGAGTTAATTTATACTTCCTTAAGAACCTTTTTAAAGTTCATTATAACTTTTATATCACTTATTACCATGTCATAACATTATTTAATCATTTAAGTTAACAATATTTGTTTTGCTGATATTTGGTTCTTAAGTCGAAAGTGGACATGTTACAATTACATGTTGTTCGTGTGGCCAAATGTTCATTATATCCAGAATTGTATTCATGATTTCGATATCATATATATCATATATATCCAGTATATTCATGAATTTATAATATTATATAACATTAAAGTTAAGAAATGAAATGCACCGTTCATGGAGACGGTAAGCTCTACGTACGCATGAACGCTACTTCCATTTCTATTTCATATTTAATGAAATTAAAATATAATGATACATAATAGTATTTTAATTCCAGTATGGTATCATATATAATATCATTAAATATATCCTTTATACATACCACATATGGTATTAACGAATCAAATCACTTTGAGGGGGCGGTAGTCCGCACTTCCTTAAATGAAGATATCGCGTTTACCCATAATGGAAACCATAAAGGTATGCCATAAATGAAAAATACCGAAGCATAAGTAAAACATAAACATATTATATATCATATATAAATATAGTGTCATCTTAATGTCCACCTTTGAAGGTGTTATAATAATGTTGAACAATCATCGTTTCGGGAGGCAGAAATTCGCCATCCACGGAAACAGTATGTTCTTTAACCATTAGATGTAGGTGTGTGGAAGTGTAGCTCGAATACTTCTTATAAAAACATCCTAGTATATTGAATATACTGTAGTTGTTACAAAAGAAAATAGTAAAAAGATTTTAGGGGGTTGGAGAAGTAAAAAAATACAAAAGGACTCAAGTGAAGACATTACCTTAAAATCGGGTAACTTCCTTTGATTTGAGATCAAAGGCCTCCTTGGAAAGGATTATGCCCAAAGTGAGGCTTCAAAGAGTTAGAGAGGGATGTGGAGAGACAAAATGGGAAGGGGTTGGCCGAGCCAAAGGCTTTGGAAGTGTGGGTAAGGAGGTAGAGGTGGGGGGCCTTTTATAAGAGGAGAGGAGGGGCACTCTTGGAAAGGTATAAACTGTAACATTATTTCCAAATGAGTTTCGGATTTCAATGGTCCTACATTGATGTGTTTCGAGGATAAGGTGATAAGGGTTCGAAATCCACCCATACAATAGGTTTTGGACATGTGTAGGTCTTAGATTTTACATTATCTTTCCATTTTATTTAAATCGTTAAATAATGAGGTCATCGCTGCATCATCATGATGTCATAAATACATTAATTTATTTAATGTCTAAAAATTATAAAACAAATACTATTATGTAGGAAATAATTTTAGCTTTCCAATGAATATTTATAGTCCAAAAGATAATTTATGTAGACAAAAGTAAAAATATTGTACATAGGTGATACATTCTTTGTCACATTTAACATTTTTTAAAAATAAATAGATAAAAAGTCACTTTCTCACAAAAGTGATTCCATGGGCCCCCCAAGTTTGGCACAAGGAATCCCATGGTCGGCCATGAGACAACAAGTAGCCTTAGGACACATTTTGTGGTCATTTTTTATTATTATGATATTATCTTTTTATCTTTAACTACCCGATTACTCATTAATCAAAATAATTAAAGATAATTACCGTCGTTACTATTCATAATGTCAAAAAACAAAAGAGACTTAATTACATAATTTGGACCTTCTGATTCCAAATATTTAATTCATTTTACCAAATTCCAAACGCATAAATTGCAATAATTAATTTAAAAAAACTTCCCATTGTCAAAACAAATAGCGGGTTTTTTAGAAATAATATTTATGAAAAGTTTGGTACTTGTTTATGCCTAATTCCATAGTGAAATTAATCCCAATGACCATCATTGAATTAAATGGTAAAAATATATTCTAATTACACTTTAAAACAAATTAAAAAGATAATATAACCATATAATTAAGTTATATGAAAAAGCAGTTTTGATGTAAAATGCAGTATTTGTCACTATTCATTGAAAAATAAACATTGTTAGAAAAATACCAAAAATTAACCGAAGGTAAATTTCAATGTCCCAATCATAAATAATATGTTTTGTTTTAAAAAATAGATCTTATAAAATTTTCAAAAAGTGGATTTAAAAGTGGATCGCCATCAAAAGGCGGTTAATCGACCTTTTAAAGAATATTTGAATGTTTTCGCTTAAAAACTGGATTCATTTGCATTTTTAATCCTCTAAAATTTATTGTAAAGATTAAAAATATTTGAAAAACATATATAATTATTTTTAGTTAGTTCTGTTCATTCCCGCCATTACAACGACTAGGCGTTAACTACCATTTAAAATAATATTATTTTATTATTAGAGTGCAACGTAAGATTCCCAAGAAACTCATTGTTGTGTGTTGGGTACGCCATCGAGCATAGCATCCCATTTAAAGTAATATTAATATTTTTTTCACAAATATGGATAAATATATAGATGTAATATTATTTATTTACCTGGGGTGTTACACTCCACATTCCATTTTTATAACATTTATTCATTTTCAGAGATAAATTATTGAATATTATTTTTGAAAATAAAATTTTCCAAAACGTGTTCACATCATGTTGTTAATAACATTATTTCATTTTCAAGGATCTATTATTGGAGATTCATTTTAAAAAATACAATTTTCATGACAATTCCACTTCACTAGTTCGAAATATTTATCCCTTTTGAAGGATGCACTATTGAATGTTCTTTTTAAAAGTAAATGATCTGAAAATAATTTACTTGAAACTTTCAAAAATGAATTTCTAATTTGTTATATAACTTATTATTTTATGATAATGTTAAAAACATTTTGTAAAAACTATTTTACAATTTTTATACCATTTTACTTTTCAATTATATGGGATTTATTTCCATGGAAAATATTTTTCATGAATCACCAAATAAATATTCTTATAAAACATTGTTTTTAGTGAAATAATATTTGGGTATCAACCATTTACATTATCAAGGAAAATTTTGGGGATACTAATCTTAAATTAGATGATTTTGTTTCATTAGGTTCTTTATGATGTAATGAATTATTGATATCAATTAGAACAAATATGTATAGATGATTGAAGGGAGTTGCACAATATAACCTTCTAATGTATTAGTTATGATTTTCTATCTCATGAGATAATAATTTTTTACATGGGTATAGGCTCATAATATTCTTTATGGGTGTAATTGTTCTTAATTTATGATAACAAGTTTTCATGTAGATGAAATTACAGTTAATAAATACTAAAAATATTGTTTCAAGGTGTAATTATGGTTATTCTTTTCTCACCATATTTTCCATGTGTGTAATTATTGCTAATTTATTCTTACAAGATTGTTCATGGGTGTCATTATAATTAATATATTCTCAAAATTATGTGTGTGGGTAAAATGGTGAATAAACTATACTTATAGTGATATGTTTTTCTATGATTATATTTATTCTATCGGTCCTTATAGTTTTATATTTTAATGTCATTCCATAATTATATGCCACATTATTATTATTAATTTTGATGGATCATGTTTTTTATTTCAAACTATTATTCCATGGTACTTGTTTATTAAATGGATATTATATATCCTTAATTTAAGGCTTATTTAAACTCTTATTGTTCATCATTTGATTTAATATAATATGTATCCCTTGTATATGTTCTCTCATATGATTATGATCTATCCCTTGATGAAATCTGGATGTTTTCCCTTAGAATTTTATCTCTCTCCATTATCATGTTTCCATACACCATGCTTTGAAGATGAGAGTAACTTATGAGAAGTCTATAAGGGGGTCTTGTATATATCAATTATAGAGGAATGATTCTAGGTTTTTTAGAATAAGTTGATTATGTAGCTGGTAATCAATGAAACAAAATATTCCATTCATGGAATTGTGTATTTATCTAAGCATTGTAATGTTTAACTTTAAGAAATAATGTAAAATAAGGATAGGTCTAGCTTGGATCATATCTGTATTTATTAATTTTTTTTAATGAATGTGTTTATAATTTTGGACACAGGTGTGTAGGTTTGGGGAACATCAATACTAGTCCCAAAAGGTCTGACACCCAACAAAAAATTAAGATAAAGCATATATACATGATTGAAGTCTTAACATAGAAAATTCAATATCTTATGATCCTAATCTATATGGATTAAAATTATTAAAAATTTATTACTCTTATAGCATAAAAAAATATTCATCATCATAGTATTGTACTCATGGATAAATACATACACACAACTATAAAATAATTACACTCAACACAGATTATTTATGATCAGTATATTCTCAATTTTATAACTTTTTCCATATTTATAGATTGACTTCAACAATTCTCCACACCACATCTATACCTTTCCAACTATATTAAAAAAATTACAAATACATCCACTGATACTAAATCAAGTTTTAAAAAAATTAAAACAATAAGAAATGTAGAGACCTAGTACTCAGAAGCCCAGATCCATTTATACTTTATTACACTGGAATTAGATAAAAGGAATTGTATCCTAAATGACTAGATAAATTAGTAGTCTTAGAAAACTAGATACATAAATTATTCCCATAATACAATTGAAAACAAAAATTATAACACTTTTATATAGAATAAAATTTCTCCCTCTATCACATTTCTTAATATCAAACATAGTACACATCATGGATTCCTTTGAATGGAATAAATAATGCTAAGCTAAAATGATCAGAAAGGGTTAAGTTCATATGAAGCTATCATGAATCAATGGACACAATCAACATGAAAAGGTAAATAATTGAACACGCATTACATTTAAATAATGTGACTAGGATAATCAATATGGAAATATAAATTACTGTAAACATGTGATATTTAATCAATAACATTACTATCATATCTAGATAAGGTATATTCAACATAGAAATGTAAATAAATGAAAAAACATACCATTTTATCAATAAAATGAGAATGAAATGAATCCAAAGTCAATATCATAGAATAATTTTCATGGATAATAATAAGTAAATTATTAATGATGGAAATTATTAATTATTGTACATAATATATCAGGAACATGACACGTCTACCTTCATGATATATCCTCATGATAGTTTGAAAATGATGGGTGGAACCCCATTTAATTAAGGGGATATCTTTAATTAGTACCCACCCATATCTTTCATGTCTATGTCATTTCTCATGTATTAAATAATCAATTTAATTAATAAATAATGTGCCTTATCATCAAATATCTATATTGTGTAAGTAATTTTAATTTATCAATATTTTCCTAGATAAAAAATTAATTTTAATATAGAACATTGTATGTATAGATGATATATAGTTTAAATAATAAACATATCGGTGAAAAATAACTTGAATTTTGGGGAAAATTTAATTTCTAATGATCGTAGAAAAGTCAACACGTCAAGGGAATGTTATTTAATACAAAAGTGAATGAAGAATTTTAAAGTCTATACTATCCTTTGTACAAATTAACAGAAACCTTAGATTTAAATAATACAGATGGTATTAATGGAACATAAAAACATTGGTATAAGAATACAAGTTTGTTATTAGTGATGAATCTAAATAACATAAAATCAATAATGAAAATAATCTTGAGGGAAAAAAATATTTTATCTTAAAAATCAATTTTTAAAACTAAAATTTTAAAAAACATTTCAAAAATATTTTTATTTGAAAATAATCATGGAAAATTGTAAATTATTCTAAAAAAATTGATTGGTCATGACAGTTGGAAATTTGTTTCATTGTATACAGATTTAAACAAATATTCCTTACACTTTTTTGGTAATATTCAAATAGGAAATATTCTGAAAAAGAGAACAAGATTTCATTAAAAAATCATAGAATGTAAAAATGGATAAAAATGAAATTAATATGTTATTTATAAATGGTTAAATAGGTTTATTAAACATTTTTTGAGACATTTTTTTGGAATAAAATATATTTCTAACAGAAGTGAGAAATGAAGTCGTATTTTATTAAGAAAAATTCTCAAACATTTTAAGTTCCAAGGAGTATAAAAATGGTAGTATTAATTTTGTATATCTTAAATAATCAGAGGTGAAAAAATTAAATGGTTTAATTGGTAAATGTTCAAATAACTTCCATAAAATGAAATTCAATAATAAATAATCTCAATTAGAATGAGATTATAAAATAAACCATTAAAATGATCAAAATATTGAAGTGAGAATTAAACAATGAATAGATAATATGTATCAAAATTAAGTCCCCATAAAACAATTTTAAATAAAAAAAAGATAATTAAATGTAATTACACCCATAATTTTAGAATATCAACTGAAAGGAAGATATAATATAAGCCAATGAATCAAAATTGATTTATGATATTCTTTACCACCTAGAAACTTTCAAGTTAAACCCCATTAGAAAAAAACATTCAAATTGAATCTTTTAGTAAAATTAAGTATTAATAAATATTCATATTACATTTAAAATGGTAAGTATATACACCATATAAAAGAAATTAGGTTCATAACATTACAGTATGTCTTAATGAAGGGAAATTGATAATAAATACTATTCCTCACAATTTCATTTTATTGAATGTTATTAAAAACATGTATATAGGTTTTTAACATGTTATTATCTTATTAACAAACCATATTTATATTTATAAAATCATATATGATCTTTTTATGACATCTTATATACTTTTCTTTAATAATCACTCATTATTTTTATTGTTTTGTTTGTTAATTTCCTTGTTTTCTCATTCGTGATTTGTCATGAAAGATCCAATTCTTATGAATTTTATATAGTCCAATTATTTAAATAAAAATATTAATTACATTATTTTAATATTTTTAAATCAATTTTACTTTTAAATACATTATCTTATAATGTTTTTGAGAAAAGATATATGTTACAATCTTGGAGATGGTAGGCCGTATGAAAATGTGTAACATTTCCATTTCTCAAAAATATTTATGGAAATAAAGTATGTAATATTTTATCATTAAGTAATTTTAATAATTTTATAAACAAAATATTATTTTTTTAATTAAACCTATATATATCATAAAATTTTTGTGGTGATTAAAAGAGATTCACGCCATTTCATGAAGGTGGTATCCCAACATACACGAACAACATTATTATTTTTCAGTGAGGGGGATGGTAATAAATAAAATGAAATATATTATCATTAAAGAATGAAATATAGCTCATGAATATAATAATTATTTCATTTATATCACATATATTCATTAACATTATCCTCATTACTATCCAAGTAAAATGTTAGTGAAAACCCAATCACATCGCTTCACGAGTCGGTAGTCTGTCGTGCACACGAGCAGCATTATCATATATCCTAGATAGTGTAATTAAAAAAGGTATATATATGATATAATAAAGAAATAGATATAATTATATTATAAATATAATATATATATATGTAAAGACCCTAAGATTAATGTACATTGACATTACATTACATTTGCGGAATACTTAGTACATAACAAAACACACACACAAGGACCGTAATAGTTTAGTGTCTTTGGAAACTCGGAATAAAATCTTCTAATCGTGGTGAAAGATCTTCAATATCTCCCATAAAGATCTTTTTTTTTCCTAAAACCTTTATTTATATCCTGGGGAAAAGAAAACATAAAAGGGTGAGCTCAAATGCTCAGTAAGGGTAAACAAAAGAAATATCAATCACATCATATACATAAGAACATAATTTTTGGAAATCTTAACCTGCAAAAGAGATCATAATTTCATAACATGGGATAAATAATGGCAGTGAAATGTAATCACAATAATCATAAATTAAATCATGAAACTTTGTGGCATACATACATAATCATAGAGAATCATTTCTTGTTAGTCGAGACTCATTGCCAAGACTATCTTAGTGGACAAAGTCCCTTTCTGAACCGAGTCACCCTCGTTCCAGTATTGTTTAACTGAACCGGTATAACCTACCGTTCCAACCATGTCTATCTCATGAGATATAAAATCTTTACCCAATGCATTGGAGGGAGATATATGTCCCACCCATATCATAATTATACCATTCTTATGTGTGCCACAAAATCATAAACCATACATCATAGCATAACCCATATAATAAAAATGGGAATCTTAAACATCGTGACATCATAAAACAATTCATATAAGATAAAGGAATTCATAAAAATATTTCCATCACAACATAATCAAATCCATGTAATAATAGGGATATAAATAGAACCCTTTATTATCTTAGATGTAAAATAATTTTGATAAAACACTTGAACTCCATTCTTGAGGAAAATATCCTTTCTACTTCAAAAACATTTTCCTTTCTTAACATATCATACAATTTTAAACTAAAAGAATTTGATTAATGATAAACTTGAAAACTTGTAATGGAATCTTCTTGGAAATAATGTTTTAAAAATCCATTCATGTCATATAAGTTAAAAAAAACATTCTTCTTGTACTTTTGTCAGAAAAGTCAAAAAGTACCTCGTACGAAAAACGACAAAAGATTCCTTTCATATCTTTTACTAAAAACTCACCAAAGGTTAAAATAGGATTTAAACAATTTTAGGTGAATGGAAATAATATTACTTATTGAGGAAACATGTATTTGGATGATAAAATACACCCCAGTAAATGCCAAAGTATAAACAATCTCGGATAAACATGAGATTGTGATATTTTCCCTTACCATAGGTCCGACTTGCTTTGTAAGTGTCCGAACCTCCTGTATAATGATTTAAATCATGTTATTGACTTATTACAGAATCATATTCATTGTTATTATATCATATATGGTCGACTTATGACTTTATATTACCCATTCTTTTGTAAATTCATGTTAAAGTAGCGTTTGGGTAAAATCATCTCATTTGTCGTTCGTGTTTTTAAATTGTAATTATTCATATGATTACTTAGATCATGATTACATAATTCAAGAATATAAAACATGATTTATATATATATATTCAGAATATACATATATAATAAATCAGTAAATGGAAAGAAATACACCGTTCATGGAGACGGTAGTCCGTACGTACGCATGAACGCTGTTTTTGTTTCCTTATTGAATTGAATGGAATTAAGTAGATGACAAACATATAAATATAAATAATTCCAGTATCATTATTAGGTCATATATTTCATTAGTACTTATTATATATACTTTATAATCATTCATGAATGGTTAATCATTGAGAATGAATCTCATCGCGTCGTGGAGACGGTAGTCTGTACGTACGCACGAGCGATGATATCGTTCCCATGGTCGTGGAATTGTGTTGAAGTGTATGTATACTATTTCAGTATCAATATAACTTTATAATAATCATATATATTTACTCATTAAACCATTATACCCTTCCAATTAAGGTGGTGGCGGAAAATAGATTACACCACGGCGTGGAGACGGTATTCCGTACGTACGCACGCGCGGTGATTTCCTTTTTCCGTAGGATGGATAGAATGTTAATTATAGTTGTTTCATATTTATAATAACATATCAGTATGTAAGTAATACTTATGTTATTACTTTATTATGAAACAACTAAAGAAGAAGAAGTTGAAGAAGAAAGAAATTGAAAAGATCGGTAATGGATATTACCTCTTCTTTGAAACGCCTCTTTGAATCCTTCACTTAGGGAACTAAGATTGGTCTTTGTAGAAGACCAGGACCTCTAGGATTATTCTAGGTAAGTGGAGAAGGGATTTTGGCAGGGGTTGGACGAGCTTGAGTGCTCAAATTGGTGTGAGGAGGAGGGGGAGGAGGTGCCCTTTTATAAGGGAGGAGAGGGGCACCTTAGGAACATCTCAAAATATTATTTTATATTAAAGTCAAAATCAGTTTATAATGGTTCCAAAGGGTCTTATTTCGAAGCTAAAGTGGGGATGGGTCGAAATCCTATCAACCAATATTATTTAGACAAGTTTAGGGTATTATTTTATCCTTATCAATTAGATTTAACTCTAAGTTAAATAATTTATCTTCTACCATGTCTTTTTGTTTTCTTACACTATATGGTTAATAAACTTACTATAACATGCCAAACGAACCCCAAATTGTTTATTATTAATATATATATCCTTATATAAGTAATTTGGCTGAACCTCATATTTTTAGGAATAAAATAACAATTAATAATATAATATTTGATTTAAAAACTATTTTGTGTCAATTTTGACACTATTTGATATATGATTTTTGTGAAAGTCATAACGGAATTATATGTTCGAAAAAAGTAAATTAAATCAACACTAATATATCATAGTAACCTATAAAATTATTGGGATTCATAAAAAGTCTCAAATTACATTTATTGTGGTGTTTATAACATCAATTATGTCAATATTTCATTAATAAGATAATTACTGCATCATCATTGTGTCATAAATAAATTAGATTATTTAATGTCTAAAAATTATAAATAAAATACCATTATGTAGGAAATTATTTTAGATTTCTAATGAATATTTATAGTCGAATTTATCTTATGTATAACCCCATATTAAAAATGATTTACTTATTTTACTTTGATTTTAACTATTTTAACCCTTCTATAAATAAATTAATAATAAATGTCCTAATCTAATCCAAGTAGGCCTAAATGATAATATTTTACACTTAAGGTTGTTTTTGGTCGAGATACACTTTTCCAATAGGATTAGGACATGTGTTAGGGTAATATTAATATCATTTTTACCTTTAATTACCCTATTTACTTTTAACCGTGGTAAATAAAAGTAAAAAGTTACTATTCACCAAAAATTATTTTCATCTCATTGAACCACATTTTACTTACTGACATCAACTGTGTCTCTCGGATTTTTGAAATTTCATTCACAGAAGCGGTAAAATTAAGTTTTATGAAAAATTCAGTTTTTTTAACTACCACTTAGTAGTTTCACTATTCATCAAAAATTGATGTTTTTCAGAACAATGCCAAAAGTTCATCCTAAGCTATATTTCATATTCCAAATTCAAAAATGAAGTCTATTTTAGCAAAGTCATAACATAGAAGTTGCATTAATTAATTTTATAATTAAATCCCGATGTTAAAACAAATAGCGTGTTTTTAAGAAACAATATCTATCAAAAGATTGACACTTGTTTATGTCTGGTTTAAATGTGAAATTACATCCAATGACCAACATTGTATTAAATTGTAAAAATATATTCTAAATATACTTTAAAACCACTCAAATTAATAATTTATCACTATTAATTATTTTGATTAAAAAAGTTGTTTTTAATTATAATTTTGTAATTTTCACTATTCATCGGAATATGAAAGTTATCCGAAAAGTACCAAAATTTCACCTTAGGCTAAATTCGATACTTCGAATCCAAAAATGAAGTCAATTTTGAGAGCTAAAATTTATAAAATTTTAAAAGGTGGTTATTACTATATATTACGGCTAGTTATAATAATATTATAATAGCATATCGTTGTTTAGTGAAACTCGGTATTGCGTACTACACACGCTATCGAGGAAGGTCGTGATTGCGTGTAATGCAAGGCAAGTCAAGGATGTGTGTTGTGCAAGCTCCCTTTGGTGTAGCGTACAACACAAGACATTAATGAAATTAAAAAGAATATTTTTATTATAATCTCGAGGTGTTACATTCTACCCCCCTTAAAATGAATTTCGCCCTCAAAATTCGTCGGGGTTATAAATGATTTACTACTTGAAAGTTTCTTTAATAGAAACCCACAACATAAAAATGAATTCCAAAACCAATCATTAAAAACAAAAGCATGAAACGTAATGGTTACCCAAATTAACTAATCACTGGGTTTCCACATAGGTGAAAATATGGATATGGAAGAGAAATCTAACCATCATGTTCTGATGGAGAGTGGTAGAGAACATGGCTATGGAAAATATAGCAATCACAAAGCCATAAATTTGTGACGATCTAAGGTACCATCTGATTCATCAGATATAAGATCACTAAGACAACATTTTTGGTTTTCAAGATCATTTCCCTAAAGTTGAAGAATTTGAATTAGAATAAATACTTACTTTATTTTGGTACAATCTCACTATTGTTCATGCCTTGAACAATTTCTACTTCATCTCTTAAATAAATGAAGTTGAATTTGTTATTCGTGAAGTTTTAGCAGATCATGTGATAGAATGACGGGTCATTCCATCTGTCTCAAACAAAAGGTTAGCAAAAGTTATTAAATATACATAAGTCATTCTATAGTGAGATTAATCATATATGGTTCCTAAAATGGACTTATACTTCATATATCACACTGCTTAATATAATAAAACTAGTTTCTACTAAATAGGGACTTCATGTAGTCCAGTGGTAGGCGATAAAGGCCAGTCGCACTTCGATTGTGGGTTCGATTTCCACAGCCTTGTCCGACACGATGGGATGTCGCTCGTCCTGCAGGTTTTCCTTTTTCTAAAACTATATTACTATAACATACCATCAATAATATCAAAAAACAATTCTATCCTTAAACAATACTATCTTATATCCAACATAATCCATTCCAATCTTCAGGCTTATCCATAATATTGCAGTCCACTCTCATAACATGGTGAAAATGATTACCAGAGATTTAACACCATCGTCGATCCCCATATATCATAAGATATGTTTTGTTGGTCACATTCAAAGTCCTTAATCATGTATTCTCTTGAATACCTTAGTGAAAACATGAATGCAGTTAAAAGTTAACACTTTCCACATACCAAAATCCTCAAAATTCTATATACTCAAACCATGATATCACTTAGTCCTTATATCAATCATGAGCTCATGAATACTGTTAAACATTTCATTTTTACGTTTTCCCTTCATTATGTGCATATCATCTTATTTCCAAAAATATCTCAATTACTTTGAATACCACATTAGACCAATACATAAATATTCCAATACATTATGATACAACATCATTTTGGAATCCCATTACATAAACACTTAATCATTCCACCACATCGTTATCATATTCAACATCGCCAATGGTGATCACATGTGACTTCCCTTTGTCCTTTGCCTTCAGTGGTTGCTCATGTTGATCATCACTAACCCTTGGATTAGGGAATTTATTAGCATAATGCCCCATTTCTTTGCACGTGAAGCATTGAAGTGTTGGTGGTGCGTTCTCTGTAGTGTTTTCTTTATTCACATCATTAGAAACCCTTTTTCCATTACTTCGACACTCAGCTACTCGATGACCTTCTTTTCCACACTTAAAACATTTTCTAGTCCCTTTAAGACAATCTCCACCATGCTTCTTTCCACACTTTGTGCATAAGGAAACATTCATCTTCTTTTCACCATTATTCTGAGATTTCTCCTTGAACTCCATCTTTCGTTTCTTGTCAAAACCATGAGATGGATATGGAACACCAACTTCCATTTCTACCTTGATAGCACAACGCACAATTTCTTCATAGCTACTGAAGTCTCTTATAGCTAATGCCCTTCGAAGACTTGGTTTTAAGCCACTGAAAAATCGATCAACTTTACTTTCAGGTTGGATGATAATACCAGACGCGTACCTTTCAAGTCTTGTAAAATTTTCTTCATAGGTACCAACAGATTCATCATCCCTTTGCTTCAGTTCAAGAAACTCTTTCTCCAACTTTGTTCAAAGAATACGAGGGAAGTACTTACTAAAAAACAAGTTCTTGAACTCGTCCCATTCCATGGACTCAATTTCATCTCTTGGCCTCGTATTCTTGATAAGATTTCACCATTGATCAGCTTCACCTTCCAAATGATATACTGCTAAGATGACTTTATCATGTTCAGAACATTGAAGAACTGAAAATATCTTTTCAGTAGTACTGATCCATTGTTCAGCAACAAGTGGATCAGAAGACCCACTGAAAGAAGGTGGACGTTGCCTCATGAAGGACTCAATAGAATATTGTTCCCTTCTCTGCTTATTTGGAAGTCCAGAATGATTCATAGCTTGTGTAAGTATAACAATAAGATTTTGCACTCCATCTCCCATAACATTTTTTTGTTTAGGAGGACAATCATTGCATTGTCCATTGCATTGATCAACACGGTTCCTTCGGGTTCCAGCCATCGTCTAAAACCCAAAATAAATAGTGTGAGAGGCAAAAATCATGCTAGGGAAAATAACATAATAAAGGGGGAGTACCTTCAATATCTAACATCTTAGGTTTGATTCTATGATCGTTAGCGTAGTTATAGTACTATAACCTATACGTATACTTAACCTTAGGGACATCCCTAGACATACCTTAGAAATATCTCTAGGGATCTCACTAAAGTTTTCACATCATAGTTTCCAAAGGTTGACTAAGTCTTTCCTCTCATACCAACTGTAAAGACCCTAAGATTAACGTACATTGACATTACATTACATTTGCGGAATACTTATTACATAACAAAACACACACACAAGGACCATAATAGTTTAGTGTCTTTGGAAACTCGGAATAAAATCTTCTAATCGTGGTGAAAGATCATCAATATCTCCCATAAAGATCTTCTTTTTTTTTTCTAAAACATTTCTTTATATCCTGGGGAAAAGAAAACATAAAAGGGTGAGCTCAAATGCTCAGTAAGGGTAAACAAAAGAAATATCAATCACATCATATACATAAGAACATAATTTTTGGAAATCTTAACCTGCAAAAGAGATCATAATTTCATAACATGGGATAAATCATGGTAGTGAAATGTAATCACAATAATCATAAATTAAAACATGAAACTTTGTGGCATACACACATAATCATAGAGAATCATTTCTTGTTAGTCAAGTTTCATTTCCAAGACTATCTTAGTGGACAAAGTCCCTTTCTGAACCGAGTCACCCTCGTTCCAGTCCTGTTTCATTGAACCGGTATAACCTACCGTTCCAACCATGTCTATCTCATGAGATATAAAATCTTTACCCAATGCATTGGAGAGAGATATATGTCCCACCCATCTCATAATGATACCATTCTTATGTGTGCCACAAAATCATAAACCATACATCATAGCATAACCCATATAATAAAAATGGGAATCTTAAACATCGTGACATCATAAAACAATTCATATAAGATAAAGGAATTCATAAAAATATTTCCATCACAACATAATCAAATCCATGTAATAATAGGGATATAAACATAACCCATTATTATCTTAGATGTAAAATAATTTTGATAAAACACTTGAACTCCATTCTTGAGGAAAATATCCTTTCTACTTCAAAAACATTCTCCTTTCTTAACATGTCATACAATTTTAAACTAAAAGAAGTTGATTAAAAATAAACTTGAAAACTTTTAATGGAAGCTTCTTGGAAATAATGTTTTAAAAATCCATTCATGTCATATAAGTTAAAAAAACATTCTTCTCGTACTTTTGTTGGAAAAGTCAAAAAGTACCTCGTACGAAAAACGACAAAAGATTCCTTTCATATCTTTTACTAAAAACTCACCAAAGGGTAAAATAGGATTTAACCAATTTTAGGTGAATGGAAATAATATTACTTATTGAGGAAACATGTATTTGGATGATAAAATACACCCCAGTAAATGCCAAAGTATAAACAATCTCAGATAAAAATGAGATTGTGATATTTTCTCTTACCTTAGGTCCGACTTGATTTGTAAGTGTCCGAACCTCCTGTATAATTATTTAAATCATGTTATTGACTTATTCCAGAATCCTATTAATTGTTATTATATCATATATGGTCCACTTATGACTTTATATTACCCATTCTTTTGTAAATTCATGTTAAAGTAGCGTTTTGTGTAAAATCGTCTCATTTGTCGTTCATGTTTTTAACTTGTAATTATTCATATGATTAATTAGATCATGATTAATTAATTCCATAATATTAAACATGATATATATATATATATATATTCAGAATATACATATATAATAAATCAGTAAATGGAAAGAAATACACCGTTCATAGAGACGGTAGTCCGTACGTACACATGAACGCTGTTTTCGTTTCGTTATTTAATTGAATGGAATTAAGTAGATGACATACATATAAATATAAATAATTCCAGTATCATTATTAGGTCATATATTTCATTAGTACTTATTATATATACTTTATAATCATTCATGAATGTTTAATCATTGAGAATGAATCTCATCGCGTCGTGTAGACGGTAGTCCGTACGTACGCACGAGCGATGATATCGTTCCCATGGTCGTGGAATTGTGTTGAAGTGTATGTATACTATTTCAGTATCAATATCACTTTATAATAATCATATATAGTTACTCATTAAACCATTATACCCTTCCAATTAAGGTGGTGGCGGAAAATAGATTACACCACGACGTGGAGACGGTATTCCGTACGTACGCACGCGCGGTGATTTCCTTTTTCCGTAGGATGGATAGAAGGTTAATTAGAGTTGTATCATATTTATAATAAAATCTCAGTATGTAAGTAATACTGATGTTATTACTTTATTATGAAACAACTAAAGAAGAATAAGTTGAAGAAGAAAGAAATTGAAAAGATCGGTAATGGATATTACCTCTTCTTTGAAACGCCTCTTTGAATCCTTCACTTAGGGAACTAAGATTGGTCTTTGTAGAAGACCAGGACCTCTAGGATTATTCTAGGGAAGTGGAGAAGGGATTTTTTCAGGGGTTGGCCGAGCATGAGTGCTCAAATTGGTGTGAGGAGGAGGGGGAGGAGGTGCCCTTTTATAAGGGAGGAGAGGGGCACCTTAGGAATATCTCAAAATATTATTTTTTATTAAAGTAAAAATCGGTTTATAATGGTTCCAAAGGGTCTTATTTCGAAGCTAAATTGGGGATGGGTCGAAATCCTATCAACCAATAGGATTTATACAAGTTTAGAGTATTATTTTAACCTTATCATTTAGATTTAACTCTAAGTTAAATAATTTAACTTTTACCGTGTCTTTTTTTTCCTTTCACTATATGGTTAATAAACTTACTATAACATGCCAAAAGAACCCCAAATTTTTTATTATTAATATATATATCCTTATCTAAGTCATTTGGCCGAACGTTAGATTTTTAGGAATAAAATAACAATTAATAATATAATATTTTATTTAAAAACTATTTTGTGTCAATTTTGACACTATTTGATATATGATTTTTGTGAAAGTCATAACAGAATTATATGTTCGAACCAAGTTGATTAAATCAACACTAATATATCATAGTAACCTAGAAAATTAGTGGGATTCATAAAAAGACTCAAATTACATTTATTTTTGTGTTTATAACATCAATTATGTCAATATTTCATTAATAAGATAATTACTGCATCATCATTGTGTCATAAATAAATTAAATTATTTAATGTCTAAAAATTATAAATAAAATACGATTATGCAGGAAATCATTTTATCTTTCTAATTAATATTTATAGTTGAATTTATCTTATGTATAACCCCATATTAAAAATGATTTACTTATTAAACATTGATTTTAACTATTTTAACCATTCTTTAAATAAATTAATAATAAATGTCCTAATCTAATCCAAGTGGGCCTAAATGATAATATTTTACACTTAAGGTTGTTTTTGGTCGAGATAAACTTGTCCAATAATATCAGGAAATGTGTTAGGGTAATATTAATATCATTTTTACCCTTAATTACCCTATTTACATTTAACTGTGGTAAATAAAAGTAAAAAGTTACTATACACCAAAAATTATTTTCATCTCATTGAACCACATTTTACTTACTGACAACAACCGTGTCTCTCGGATTTTTGAAATTTCATTCACAGAAGCGGTAAAATTAAGTTTTATGAAAAATTCAGTTTTTTTAACTACCACTTAGTAGTTTCACTATTCATCAAAAATTGATGTTATTCAGAACAATGACAAAATTTCATCCTAAGATATATTTCATATTCCAAATTCAAAAATGAAGTCTATTTTACCAAATTCATAACATAGAAGTTGCATTAATTAATTTTATAATTAAATCCCGCTGTTAAAACAAATAGCGTGTTTTTAAGAAACAATATCTATCAAAAGATTGACACTTGTTTATGTCTGGTTTAAATGTGAAATTACATCCAATGACCAACATTGTATTAAATTGTAAAAATATATTCTAAATATACTTTAAAACCACTCAAATTAATAATTTATCACTATTAATTATTTTGATAAAAAAAGTTGTTTTTAATTATAATTTATTAATATTCACTATTCACCAGAATATGAAAGTTATCCGAAAAGTACCAAAATTTCACCTTAGGCTAAATTCGATACTCCGAATCCAAAAATGAAGTCCATTTTGAGAGCTAAAATTTCTAAAATTTTAAAAGGTGGTTATTACTATTTATAACGGCTAGTTAAAATAATATTATAATAGCATATCGTTGTTTAGTGAAACTCGGTATTGCGTACTACACACGCTATCAAGGAAGCTCGCGATTGCGTGTAATGCAAGGAAAGTCAAGGATGTGTGTTGTGCAAGCTCCTTTTGGTGTAGCGTACAACACAAGAAATTAATGAAATTAAAATGAATATTTTTAATAAAATCTCGGGGTGTTACAATATACTTTATATCCATTACCATACCCAACAATGATAGTTGTTAATAGAAAAATGAATGAAATCAATTCATGAGGCGATAGCCCGCCATACAAAAAAATGGTGATTTGATAATCCATTTGATAAAAGTGGAAATGGTTTTAGAAAATTAAATTAACATAAAAACATATAATTTTATGGAATATAATTAGTCTATCACATAAAAATGGGTTAATAATAGCTAATAGAGGTGGAGGAAGAAATAAAATTAAGACACTATTTGAATAATGTTACCTCTTATTTGGGTATCATCATTTGGTTTTCACCAAAAGACTTCCTATGATGTATTTATGTCCAAAATAGGGAATCAAGGTATTTGAAGATATTTTAAGATATTATTTGGAAAGGTATAGGCTGATAAAAAAGGCTGTGTAGGTATAAAGAATAGAGGAGAGGTGGCAACATTTTATAAGTGAGGTGAGTAGCACACTTGTAATATTTTTAAAAAGATTCAATTATAATAACATTTTTATCAAGAAAAACTACACCAAAATGGTCCATTACTAAACTTAAAAGAGATAATGTATAAATATTACTATAAAATATATTTTATACATGGGTTTTTCTAATTTTAATACTTATATTTTTTTAACTCCTTGATAAATCCATTTTAACCTTAACAACAACAATTAATATTTTCCAGTTTCACTATTCATCTTGATAAAAAATTAAGTGGTACTTATTAGAAAATATAAATTATTATTATTTATAATATTTAATATAAAATTCCAAATTATATTCACATAATTGGGAAAGTTTAATTTAAAATTAATCCCACAAACGTGATGAGAAAGACTATTTTTGAGGAGGTGGATTTGAAAAGATTATAATGTTTTTATTTTAAAATCCAGTAAAAATATGATTTCAATCAAATAAATTTGATTAATTGATATATAAATTTTCTTATGTTTCTTGAAAACCAATTTAAAATATAAATTATATTTATAATAAATTAAATCAAAATCTCGTTTTCATATAAAATTCATTAGATTTCACTATACATCGAAAATTGAATGATTTCAAAAAAATAAAAAAATATCACCCTATGATAATATTGAACTATAATTAAATAAATTACATTAATTTAAAATAAAATTTCTAAAATATTTCTAAATTTATCTTTAATTATGTGTAGAAAGTGTGACTAAACCATCTTTTACAAAAAAATATAGGTTTTTTAGAAAACACTTCTTTTCCTTTTAAATGATTATTATTTTATTCCTAATAAATGTATAAATAATGAATTTTTTATTTGTAAACTACATAATTTTAATAATTTATTTTTTACTCTTCATACCTTCAAATTTAATGGCAACGTTATAAAAATATACAATATTACAGTTCATTTAGACTCATGGTAGTGTATTATCTAATCTGTCAATGTGATTAAATTTAAACAAATATATTTTGTGAGTATTTTATGCATGGTGTTTCATGTCACATGCACTACCAAAGACAATGATCATATTTTCAAATTTTAGGGTATTAAATGACAACTCAAATAATCAATATAAGGGAACATTATTTAGATATCATTATTTGTGATTAATTGTTAGCAATGATAATCTTATAAAAAATATTTTTTTTATTTATCATGATGAAAATTGTTTAACAACTTCATGAGGTAAAATAAATGATGAAAAAAATATTGGATTATAATGGTTGTTTAACTCCCACATCTCATTTATAAACTATAATAATAATAACATTGGCTCACTGGGATAAACTTTAATGAATTACACAAGATAACATAGATAATTCCTAATCACATGACAGATAATAAATTTTTCTATTAATATTTCCACTAAAGGGTCATTAATTTTTATTAAAAAAATTCATCAACATAATTTCATCCAAAATTATTTTTATATCATCATTTTGTAATAACCTATTTTAGAATTATTAATAACATCCATTATTCTCTCTAAATATGTATTTACATTAATGTAAAGACCCAAGCTTAATGTACATGGATGTTACATTACTTTTGGGAATAATTATTACATAAAACAAATAGACACACAAAGACCATATTAGTTTATTGTCTTTATATACTTGTAACATAATCATCTAACTTTATGAAAGATATTGAACATCTCAAATAAGGATTTTCCCCTTTTGTATTCCTACCTAAGAACTTTTTTTATATCCTGTGGAAAGTAAAACATATGAAAAGTGTTATATCAAATGATCAGTAAGGTAATCATGGAAAACATCATACATAACATAATAATAAGAATGTAAAAACTCAAACATAACTTTTGAATATCAAAATTAGGAGTTATGAAATAAATCTTGGTCGTACGTAAGGCAAAAATCATAAAGAAACCTTATCAATTACAAAATATCATTGGAATAAAACATGGAATTGTGGAAAAAAAATAAGAAAAAAATATAATTTCCATAGTATCTGAGTCCTTACTTCCAAGACCATCGTATGGGAAAAATTCCATTACTGAACTGGGTTTACTTATCGTTCTAGACATGTTTTACTAAACCAGATTTACATGTCATTTCATCCCTATATTACTGAACCATATTTCCTTGTTGTTTCAGTCATGTCTATCTCATGATATATAAATCTTTACCCAATAAATTATAGGGAGATATAGGTCCCACCCATATGATAATGAAATCATTCTTATATGTTCCACAAATACATAAACCATTCACCACAACATAACCAAAGGAACAAAAAATGGGTTTCTTAAACATAATTCTATCATAATGTAATATATATATGATAAATGAATTTCATAAAAAATAATTCTATCATAACCATAATCGAATAAATGTAATAATATGGATAAAAACATAATCCTATATCATCTGAGATGGAAAATAATTTTGTTAAAACACTTGAACTTAATTCATGAAAAAAATATCCTTTCTTATTCAAAAGCTTTTTATTTTCTCAAAATGTCGTGCAATTTTAAAAGAAATAATTTACTTGAAAATAAACTTGAAAAAATTTAGAGTAAGCTTCATGTAAATAAGGAATTATGAAGATGTAAAAATATTTTCATGCTGTATAAGTTAAAAAAACATTCTCCTCATGCTTTTACTAGAAAATTAAAAAGTACCTTGTTTAGTAACAAAAGGAATATTCCTTCCATAACATGTATTAAAAGTAAAAAATGCATAAAAATGACATTAAAAGTACATATAATAATAGTATACATTTTTTTAAATCATTATTAGAAATCATGTACATGGATGATAAATATACCCCTAGTAAATACTTACATATAAATAATTGCAGATAAAAATGAGATTGAAAAACTATCCCTTACCTTAGATCTGATATGATTATTATGTATCTGAACCTAATTTATAATTATTTATATAATTTTAATGATTAATTCCACAATCATAATCATTTTTATGAAACATTTATTATCAAGTTTTCATCTGTTTGTTAGTAACATTTCATTGATACTTGTTCTTCGGGTATTAACTACCTTTTGTTATTATGTATGTTTTGTCGGATAAGTTATTAATCCTATTTTTATGTTATATTTTTACATCATGGTATTATTATGATATATATCATAATTATTCAATAAATTAATTTATATAATCATACTGTAATGAAGATTACTTTGAACGAATCACATCGAACCGTGCAGACTGTAAGTCGAATGTACGCACAAGCGATGATATGATTCCCATAATTGTTGAATGGTATTGAATTTGATGGTGTATAATATCTTAGAATAATTATAATTTTATATAAATTATTTATATATTTATTTATTCCCTAATTATACCCATCCATGTAAGGTGGTGGTGAAAAACGGATTAAAACACGACTTGGAGACGGTAAGTCGTACTTACACACGCGTGGTGATTTCATTTTTCATAAGATGGGTTGAAGGTGGAATATGGTTGTTTCATAATCATAATAACTTCTCAGTATATAAGTATTACTATAGTTATTAGTATATAATGAAAAAAATCATGAGGTGAATGTTGAAGAGGAAATAAGTTTGAATGAATCGGAATATGATATTACATCTTCTTCAACATGACTCCTCTAAATCTCCTCTTAGAGCCCTAGAGTTGGAATTTGTAGACGAAAAAAGACTCTACAATGTTAATATGTAAAGTTATAAGATAAATTTGTAGGTTATATATGAAAATTAAGGGTTAATGAGTTTTGGAGAAATGAGGGAGGATGTATCCATTTATAATTGGAGTGAGGGACATTTTTGGAATGTTTGAAACTATTAATTTATAATAATTTGAAAATCAATACAAATACCTCCAAAATGAGATATATTCAAATATAAGATATTATAATATTTAAATATCATCAAAAAATAGAATTTTTATAATTTTTATGTCATGTTAATCATTATCATTTTAATTAATAATTAGTTATTCTATTTCATTTTAATTAAGATAACAAATGTTTCAATATTAAAAGGGTGAAATATATACTTATTTGATTCAAATTATAACATAAATAAATAATTTAGAAAATTTTAGACCATATCATGATTATTATATATTTTTTTTAAAAAAATTATGATTTTTAAATAATTTTATAAAACATTATTTTAACAAAATATCAATTGTGTCAATTTTAACACTATTCATTTCATGGATTTTTAGAAATATCAAGATAATGTTTTATCCTCGAAAAAAATATTTTATTATATCTCTAAGGGGTCAAGGGAATATAAAAAATTCATTGGAAAAATTAATTAACCCATATTATATTTATTTTAAAACATTTATTTGATATTTCCCTTAATAAAATAATTACTACATCAATATTTTTTAATTATTTAATATACATATTTGATAAAGAAAAACTAAAAATAAAATACTCTTATGAAGTTTTGTTTTACTATATTTAGGTATAATATATTTTGTCAAATTTATCTACTTGAGAATCCAACATTAAAAATTTTATTCTTATCAAAGTGTGTATGTGACAATTTTAACATTACTTTAAATAAAATAATATAATTGTCCTAATAAATTCTATATGGCTCTAAATGTTCCATAATTCAACCATTGGATGATTATGGTATATATTTAGTTGAATAATAAAATTTGATAAAGTGTTTTGGCCCTTTAATGGTTATTATAATTTTAATAAAAAATAGTTTATTGATTTTGTATCAATTAAGTATTTTTCCATCATCCATATATAAATCTTTAAGGTAAACATTTCATTCATAATAACTAAAAATTAATTACCATGATAAATATAAACATTTTAGCTTCATGTTTTATATTTATAGTCGAATTTAGCTTCTGTATAATATTATTTTAAATATGATATATTATTTAAAATACGAATGTGACATATTTAAATTGTCACTAAATAAAATATTATAAATAACATAATATCTCCCAAATGGCCCCAAAAAATAAAAAGTAAATTTATATTATGGAAATTTGTTTATAGAGTTAAAATTTACAATTTATATTCGATGATATCACTCATTTTTTCATATGTCAACACATAAAAGATATTAAAGACAATAAAAATGTCACTTTGTTTATTTCCTTGATTTCAATATTATTTAAGCGATTTTCATGGACAAGTGTCCATTAAAAGACATAATTTAGATCATTATGTTTTAAGGGTCCAATTACAATCATCCAATAATTTTTTCTTCTTTTTTTGGTCATTATATAGTCATTATAATTATATTTTTAACCTAAACTACCTAATTAACCCTTTACTGTGGTAATACAATTTACAATTGTTACTATTCATTTTGGTAAAAATAAAAGGGACATAATAACCAAATAAGGACCTCATGAATCCTAATTTGAAATAAATTTCTCAAAATTCAACATGCACAAGTTGAAGAATTAAATTTAAA
This sequence comes from Viscum album, assembly GCA_963277665.1. Lineage (NCBI taxonomy): Eukaryota > Viridiplantae > Streptophyta > Magnoliopsida > Santalales > Viscaceae > Viscum > Viscum album. Next base: position 1,992,259,784 of record OY728141.1, read on the forward strand.
ATAAAACCGTTAAAATGTCACAAAAAACAATTTTTCACAAAATGGCCCTTTTAAAGGGAAAACATTTTTATAATAAATTCAAGTATAATTTTTTTTTCAAAAAACATAATTGGATAAAAATTAACTTATTACAATTTAATACTGATCTGAAACATAATTTTTCTATTAAAATACTTTACAATAAACAGAATGAGTATTTTCACTATTTATCAAAAAAATGAAACTTATCAAAAAAATACAAAAAATCCAACCAAAGTAAATTTATACATTCTACGTTAAAAGAAGAAGTTTATTTTGTCAAATATAATATATAAAAGTGGTAAAGAATAGATTTAATATGGTTGCACCATCAAAAGGTAGCAAAACTATATTTTTAGAAAAAAAATACATCTTTTATATGAACAATTTAATTTGTTCTTATATAATGTCTAGAAAATACAAAAGATGAATGCTAAAATTATATAAAATTAAAAATGTGGTTAATACTATTCAAAAATCCTAGTTTATATCCCATTAAATAATAATATTTTAATAATATATCATTATTTAGTGAAACTCTGTATTTCTTATGACACAAGCTATCGTGGAAGGCCGATCTTGCGTATAAAGTGAGCCACAAATAGTGTTTTGTATATTTCAAGATAATAAGATCCTGTATATAGCTCAAGATAATATTGGTGTAGCATAAAAAACAAGACATCAAAAAAATAAAAAAGTATATATCTCATAAAATTTCAGGGTGTCATATTCTACCCCCTTAAAATGATTTCCCCCCTTGAAATTCGTTGGGGTTATAAAAGGTTTACTACTTGAAAATTTATTTCATAGAAACCCACATCGTAAAAATGAATACTAAAAATTCATTTAAAAAAGCAATGTTAGAAACATAACGGTTACCCAAAGTAACACATCACTCAGTTTCGACATATGAGAACACATGTGGGATGTGAAAACATGGACATGAAAGAGAAATCTAACCATCATGTTCTGATGGATAGTGATATAGAAAAAGGTTTGGAAAAAGTTAACTACTAGAAAGCCAAAAATCTGTGATGATTTAAGGGACTTTCTGATTCATCATATAATAATGTAATAGGATAACATTTATTGTTTTCAAGATCCTTTTCTTAAAGTTGAAGATATATGAATGAGTATAAATACTTACTTCATTTTGGTACAATCTCCCCATTGTTCGTGCCTTGACCAATTTCCACATTATCTCTAATTTAATGAAATGAAGTTGAATTTTTCATTCATGAAGTGTTAGTAGATCATGTGATATAATGATAGGTCATTCCATATATCTAAAAAAAGGTTATCACAAGTATTCAAATATGTATAAGGCCACATATAGTTAGATAATACATTAATTTAACAAGCATCATCTATATTATAACTTATACTATCCATAAATCGATTACATTACAATCCTTCCAGAAACTAAAAATATAATACTTTAGAAAGAGGTGAAGTAAATAGACTTAACAATTATCTCTCATATATAACAAGGTAGTTCATGGATGCCACATTCCAAACATGGGAATACCTTAATCATTTATTCTTGTGAAACATCGTAATAATATGAATTACCATAGAAACTTAGTGAAAACATGTATTTTGTTAAAATTAATTCTTTCCACACACCAAAAATACCAAAAATTCTATACACTCATACCATGATATCACATTCTTCTTATATCAGTCATGAGGTCATTAATACTATCAAACATCTTATTATCTCTTTATCCCCTCTTTATGCGCATATCATGTGATTTCCAAAAATATTTCAATAACTTTCCATGGTTATCAGTATAGTATACTAATGAAAACACATAATAGACTAATTCATAGATATTCCAATATTCCATAATACCATAAAAGAGATTCTATAACACTATTTTGTAATCATATTACATAAACCCATAGTCATTCGACCACTTTGTTTTCATACTCAACATCACCAACAGTGATCACATGGGATTTTCCTTTGTCTTTGGATTTAAGAGGTTTTTGACATCTATCATCATCATTAACTCTTGGATTTGGGCATTGGTTTTCATAATTCCCCATTTCCTTGCACTTTTATCACTGAAGTGTGGGTGGTTCATTCTTTGTAGTCTTTTCTCTATTCACATCATTAGAAACCATTTCCCATTACATCTACACTCAACTCCTATATTACCTTTTTTTCAGATCTTAAAACATTCTATAGTACCTTTAAGACAATCTATACCATGCTTATTTCCACACATTAAGTATAAGTAAACATTCATCTTCTTTTCACCAATGTTTTGATATATTCCTTTGAACTCCATCTTTAATTTTTTGTCAAAACCATTTGATTTATATGTAACAACAAATTATATTTCTTTCTTGATAGCACAATTCACAATCTCTTCAAAGATACTGAATAATTTTATAGATAAATCCCTTCAAAGACATAATTTTAATACACTGGAGAATCAATCAAATTTACTTTTAGGTAGGATGATAAATCCAGAAGTATACCTTAAAAGTCTTGTAAAACATTCCTTGTATATACCAACAGATTCATCATCCTTTTTCTTAAGCTCAAGGAACTCTATTCCCATATTTTTTTAATAATAATAGGTAACTACTTATTGAAAAATTAGTTCTTGATCTCATCCCATTACCGGGATTAAATATCATCTTACTACCTTGTATTCATGACTAGATTCCACTACTAGTCTACTTCACCTTCTAAATGATAAACAACCAAAATGAATTTTTTATATCCTGAATAGAGAAGGATAGAAAATATCCATTCAATGATACTGATCCATTGTTCAGCAATAAGTGGATCAAAATACCACTGAAAGATGGTGGATGTTGCCTCATGAAGGACTCAACAGAATGATGTTCCCTTCTCTACTAATTTAGAAGTCCAGAATGGTTCATATCTTGTATAATTATAGTAATATGATTTTTCATTCCATCTCCCATAACATTTGGTTGTTCAGGAGGACAACAATTTTATTTCCCAATGCATTTATCATCAAAAAACTTCTCTCAGGTTGCAACCATTGTCTAGATCCCAAAAATAATCGTGTGAGAGGAAAAAATCATACAAGGAAAACAACATAATCAAGGGGGAGTACATTCAATCTCAAACATCTCAGGATTAATCCAAAGTTATTCATGATTTTTACCATAATTATAGTACTAAAACCTATAGTTATACTTACAGTTATGAACATCCATAGTCATACCTTAGAAATATCTCTTGGGATATCACTAAAGTATTCACATACTATTTTCCAAAGGTTAACTGAACCTTCACTATGATGCCAACTATAAAGAAACAATCTTGATATACATATAAATTACATTACTTTTATAGAATACATAATACATGACACAAACAGACACCCAATTACCATATTTGTATAGTGTCTTTAGAAACTTGTAACATAATCATCTAACTTGGTGATAGATCTTCAACATCTCCAATAGAGATCTTCCCCTTTTGTTTTCCTACATAGAACCATTCTTTATATCTTGAAAAAAAACATAAGAAAAGGGTGATATCAAATTATCAATCAAGATAAGTATGAAAAACTTCATATATAACATAATCATAATAATGTAAATACATGAACATAAATTTTGAATATCAAAATCCAGAGTTATGAAATAAATCTTGGTAGTACGTAAGGCGGACATCATAAAAGAATATTATACATGATAAAATAACATTGCCATAAAACATGAAATTGTGGAAAAAAATAAGTACATAATATTATTTCTACAGTATCCAAGTCATTACATCCAAGACAATCATAGTGGACAAAGTCCATTACTCAACTGGGTTTACTTTTTGTTCCATCCATATATTACTGAACCATATTTACTTTCTATTCCATCCCTGTATTACCAAACTAGATTTACTTGCTATTTATATCATGTATATAAGATGAGATATAAATATTTACCCAATTAATTGGAGGGAGATATATGTCCTAGTCATATTATAATGAAATCATTCTTACATGTTTCATAAAAACATAAACCATTCACCAGAGCATAACCCAAGGAACAAAAAATGGGCTTCTTAAACATCATTCTATCACAACATAATCCATATAAGATAAATGGATTTCATAAAAATAATTCCATAATAAACACAATAAAATAAATTAAATAATAGTGATATAAACAAAATCCTATGTCATCTTAGATGGAAAATAATTTTGATAAAACACTTGAACTTAATTCCAAAGGAAAATATCATTTCCTCTTCAAAAAAATTTTCTTTTCTCAAAATACTGTGAAATTTTAAAAGAAAATATTTTTTTTGAAAATAAACATGAAAATTTGTAGAGAAAGCTTCTTAGAAATAAGGTATTATAAATATTTAATAATCCATTCATGCTATATATGTTAAAAAAGAAACATTTCCTTATACTTTTACTAGAATAGTTTAAAAGTACCTCTTTTGGTAAACAAAAGAAAGATTTCTTCCTTACCATGTACTAAAAGTAAAAAATGGTTAAAAATGACTTTGAAAATACATTGAAGAATATTATAAATTTTATGAAACCATTCTTAGTGGAAATGGACATAGATGATAAATATACCCCTAGTAAATACTTACGTATAAACAATCTCAGATAAAAATGAGATTGCACAATTATCCCTTACCTTAGGCCTGATATGATTTTTATGTATCTGAAACTCCTATATAATGATTTAAATAATGTTACTGATTTATAGTATAATAATAATCAATTTTATGATAACATTTATGTTCATATTTTCATCCGTTTGTTAGTAACTTCTCATTGTTACTAGTTATTCGGGTATTAACAACTTTATGTTCTTATGCACGTGTTTTTGGATAAGTTATTATTACTATTTTTATGTTATAGTTTTATAGAATTATATTAGTATATTATTTATTATATTAATTCATTCAATTCATTTATATAATCATTCTTTAATGAAGACAATTTTGAACAAATCATAGCGTACCATGGAGATGGTAAGCTATACGTACGCACGAGCGACGATATCATTCTCATAATTGTTGAATGGTATTGAAGTTTATGGTGTATATTATTTCAAAATCAATATCATTTTATATTAATCAGGTATATATTTATTAATTCCATCATTATACCCATTCATTTATGGTTATGGTGAAAAACTGATTACACCACGGCATGGAGACGGTAAGCTGTACGTATTCAAGTCTAGTGATTTAATGTTTAATAGGATGGGTGGAAGGTGGAATATGGTTATTTCCTAATAATAATAAAATCTCAATATAAGATTACAAATATAATTATTAATTTATAATGAAATAACTCATGAGGTGGATTTAGAAGAAGAAATAAATTTGAAAGAATTGGTAAATGATATTACATCTTCTTTGACGTGCCTCCTTTAAATCTTCTCTTAGAGCATTAGAGTTTCTCTTTGAAGATCAGGACCTCTATAACATTTATATGGATTTTGATAAGAGAAATGGGCTGGTTAAGGAAGAAATTTAAGGCTTAATGTGTTGTTGAGAAATGAGGGAGGAGGTGTCCTTTTATAATTGGAGTGAGTGACACTTTTGGAATTTCAGAAACTATTAATTTATAATAATTTGAAAATTAATACAAATACTACAAAAATGAAATATATTCGAAGGTAATATATGATAAAATTTTTATACCATCAAAAAGTATAATTTAGACATGTTTTTATGTCAATATAAACATTATCATTCTAATTAACAATTAGTTATTCTTTTTTATTTTAATTATGATAAAAAATGATTCAATATTAAAAGGGGGTAATATTTAACTATTTTATTTCAATTATACCATAAATGAATAATTTAGAACATTTTAGACCATATCAAATTTTTTTATATTTTTTAAAATTGATTTATTATTTTTAAATAATCTTATAAAACATTATTTTAACAAAATATCAATTGTGTCAATTTTGACACTATTCATTTCATAGATTTTTAGAAATATCTAGATAATGTGTTATCCTCAAAATGATATATTTTATTATACCCCTACTAGGAAAAGGGAGTATAGAAAAATCATTTTAAAAATCTATTATCCCAAATTATAATTATTTTAATATTTTTAACAACATTTATTTGATATTTAACTTAATAAAACAATTACAACATCAATATTTTTAAATTATTTATTACAAATATTTGATGAAAAAAATTAAAACTAAAATAATATTATGAAATTAAATTTACCATATTTCAGAATAATTTTTTTTTTGAATTTATCCGCTTGAAAATACATCATTAAAATTTTTATACTTATTAAAGTGTAAAGGTGAAAATTTTTAACATTACATTAAATAAAATAATATAATTATCCTAATCAATTTTATATGGCCCAAATGGACCATAATTTTACCATTGAATTTTTATTGTCAATATTTATTTGACTAATAAAATATGGTAATTTTTTCCCTTTAATGGTTATTTCATTTTAAAAAAAATTAGTTTATAGATTTTTCATAAATTAAATATTTTCTGCATCATCTATATATAAAACTTGAAGATAATTATTTCATTACTAGAAATTAAAAATGAATTACCCTGATAAATAAAAATATTTTATATTTCAAATAAATATTTATAGTCTAATTTAGATTCTGTATAACCATATTTTAAAAATGATATATTATTTAAAACATGAATGTGACATCTTTATATTTTCATTAAATAAAATATTATAAATACCATCATATCTCCCAAATGGCCCCAAAACGTCCAATGTAAGTTTATATTATAGAAATCTATTTATTAATTCAAAATTCAAAATTTATATTTGTTTATATCACCCATTTTTTCATATGTGAACACATAAAAGATATTAAAGACAAAGAAAATGACACTTTGCGTCTTTCTTTGATTTTAATGTTATTTAAGTCATTTTCCTGGGAAATTGCAATTAAATGACAAAATTTGGATCCTTAAGTGTTAAGGTCAGAGTTTAATTCATCAAACAATTTTTTCCTTTGTTTTGGCCATTTTATAGTCATTGAAATTTTACTTATAACCTAACTTACCTAAATTACCTTTAAAGTGGTATTAAAATTTACCATGTTTACTATTAATATTAGAAAAAAACAAAAGGGACATATATAAAAAATTTGGACCTCTTGAATCCAAATTTTACCTCTATTTTTAAAAAATCAACATACATATGTTTCAGAATTAAATTTAAAATAAAATCGTTAAAATGTCACAAAAACAGTTTGTTGGAAAAATACCCTTTTTCAAATGGAAAATGTTTTTATAATAAATTATTGAATAAAATCATTTTAGAAAAACATAATTGGATAAAAAATAAATAATTAATATTTAAAAATAATCCAAAACATAATTTAACTATTTAATTACTTTAAAATAAAAGAATATGTATTTCCACTTTTTATCAAAAAAATGAAACATATTAGAAAAATATAAAAAAAATCAACCAAAGAAAGATTTTATATTTCAAACTAAAATAAAAAGTTAATTTTTTCAAATAGAATATATTATAGTGTTAAAAAATTTTAAAGTGGGTGCTACATCAAAAGGCTGTAAAAGTGCATTTTTTGAAAAAAACTTCTTTTATCCAAAAAATTCAATTTTTTCTTATATCATGTCTAGAAAATACATAAGATGAATTAAAATATTATATAAAATTGAAAATTTGGTTAATACTATTCATAATTTCTAGTTTATATCCCATTAAATAATAATATTTTAATAATATATTGTTGTATAGTGAAACTCAGTATTGAGTACCACACAAGCTATCGTGGAAGGCCGCTCTTACATGTAACACAAGAAAAGAATAGTATTTTATATACAACAAGATAATACAGTCATGCAAATAATTCAAGCTAATATTAGAGTAGTATACAATATAAGACATCAAAGAAATTAAAATTAATCTATCTCTTAAACTGTAGTGGTGTTACAATCAAACCACTTCTAGTGGTAATATTATTTATACTTATTTATTTTTATTTTAAATAAGGCACAATGATTATTTAAAAATTTAATATTCACCAAGAATTTGATTTAAATAAATCATATATATTTCATTCACTTCGTTGAATGAAATATTTTTTTTAATAATCATTCTGATTCACTATATAGAATAGAAATAAAATATTTCAATAGATTTTATGGTGTCATCAATTTAATAACATTAAAATTCAATTCAATATATTTATCCACATTATGGAATGAATAAAAATTAAATATATTTTTATTTTTCTTCATGAAAACTTAATTTATTTTATATATTTTATATATAATAAAACAATTATAAGAGATAATGAAAATAAATCATTATAATATTTAAACAAATTTAAACTAAATATATTCTCCTTCATGAGAATTTATACAAAATAATCTACATCAACACATTTAGGGCCTATATTGAAGTAATAGATGTTAAATTTTATCATGTCACCATCTTGGTTCATGAAATTGTTGTAAAAGTTTACTTCAAAACTTTGACGTATGACAAGTACATGATGTTCATCATTCAGACACATTTGGTGGAATCATTTAAAATTTTCATTTTGTGATTAATGTTCTTATTAAAAATAAAAAATTTCTTACTAACATAATTTAAATAACAACCAATCACATTAAATTTAAGGAATTGACTTGATTTTCATAGTCCTGAGTCAATACTTCCCTTTGCGGACTCATTATTTTTTCCTTTGACAAATTAGTATGAAAATAATTTTTATTTTTTGATGTTATCAGAAAAATGAAAATAAATATAAAAATATATGATATATATAATTAAAATAACTTGTTGATATATCCATTCAAACTATTGGTTCTGATGTACACATGAAGGATAATTCCAAAAAGAAGAATGTCCCCAAAAACTAGAGACATAACTTTTTAATATAAGATATATATTATTTGAATGGTTGTGATGGTGGAATCACCTCCAATTTATATAGTGAGGAAAATACGACCATGATGATTACTCATGGGTTTTTATGGGTTAAATAATACATATTGGTGGATTTCAGAGAAATAAAAAAACATGAACCAATATATCCATGGAACATTATACTACCAATCAATAAAAATGAAAATAAAGAACCTTATATACAATATTTGTAACATAAATCAATGATAAAAACAATGACCATATTCATCATTCTTTTAGTGAAGATAAACATAGTGGAAACCAATAGAAATCCAACCTTTTTGGTGTGTCCATTAGTCAATATGAATCATCCATGTTTTAGATGGGGTCCATCCAACCTCCACAGGATACCAAATCCCCAAAATTAAAAGTGATTGATAAAGATATATTTGGGTATAAGGAGGCTTTCTCCAAGAATAAAATACATTTATGCACTACCATCACATGGAATTGGGATCTTTATATGACCCTTATAGACTCTCCTTGAGAATATGTGCATTAAATCATTTTTATAACGGTTGATTTAATGTCTCCACCAATTGAAGAATCATATGCATGATTGAATCATCCTTGTTCTTATATCTTCTGTATAAAATATTTATTGAATATATATTTTGTATAATATTCATTAAAATGATAATTATTATTGTTTATCTACTCATGATATAGTAAGACAACATATCTGCAATATATAACTCTTATGCATATCATAACATGTTTCTACCAATTCAATCTTATGATTTTTGATAAGGATATATTAGTGGATATATATCCTAATGTTTATTGTTAAGGATATTTTCACAGATATACATCCTTAATCCTGATATGAATCATTTGAATATCATTGTATATTGAATATAATGATCCTAATTATAAAAAAACCCTATAGAGAATACCATCTCTTTAAATCTACCACTTATATTAATTCCTAAAAGACATTGTTTCATTTAAATTATTTTTTTATAATATATAATAAAACTTCAAAAATATATCCAAAACTCATTTGGATAACTCCCCAAACATTTTGGAATGATATCATCAACTTCACTATGTATCAAAATATATAAAATACCATGAGAACACACATAAAAAACTCTTTTGGGAAATCTATAAAAAAATATATTAGGTCATTGATTCATAATAAATTCACATTCAGTCTACCACAAACTATGACCCTACAGGTCAATTTATTCTTAATAATAAAGAAAAACACTAGATACATAAATATAAGGAAAGATAGGCCAATATGAAATAATCTATTCTAGTAAAGGTACAATGGTATTTCGAATGATCTCTATCAAAGTCATGTGTCCCTACACCTAAGTCCACCAGCTTCATTATATGAATGTGTGAATTCTCATACATTCCATTTATCAAAGACATCAAGTGGACATGAGACACTGAGTATGTAAAAATCAAATAGTTAACTCTCACATTCACGAGTCTTCGAGTAAAAAATGACCTTATTGATGAATAAATAACATTCCATTCATCATTATAGATGTTCACATCACATTCCATTCATCTAAATAGATACATTCATTATATGTACTAAATCAGTGTGATCTCACACTCCTAAGACTATATCAATATTGGGCCAGGATCTCATACTTGTTAAACCGTAGGAATATTCTTGCCTTGTTCGAGATCCAAACAATAACTTGATCATCAATGTACAAAACCCATCCCTGATTAGCTAAGACTCATGGATTGTGAATGAAATGTATTAATTTATAATGGTTCTTATGCAGGTTGTCTCTATATCCTTAGGTAATAGGGTAAATATGATCTTTACATCAACAATATACAAGAGGAATAATGTATAACAATATATATGGTATAAAATATTCATTTAAAATAGGGGAAAAGGTTCATGAAAAGTCCTATGAATGATTCATGAGAAGTCCTGATCAGGGTATATAGTGTGCTGACTCATTAGTCTCACCTAGTGAGTACTTACGGTAAGGTTATCCCATCTATTTAAAAGGGATACATGATGTGTGTTTATTACCCATATGGAATTTGTGGGTAAATTAACATTTAGGTGTGGACCTCTTTTACATTACATACTGGTAAGATTCAGGGTATATAGTTCATGCACAGGGGATACGCTTTGTGTAATACTTATGTTCTTTAAAACTATACCCACTACGTATTGATGATATATGATTTTTTGTTATACATCTCACACTTTGTGATCATGTCTTGAAGAAATATTATGTAAAATGTCTATAATCACCCCATTTCTTCCATACTTTACTCTGATTGATCCCTGATTTATGGAAATAGACTCATCTACCAATACCATGCCCAAAATGGTTGATTATTTGGACTCATTAGAGTCCAATAATAATTATTATATCAAATTAAATTTATTAAATCCATGATCCAGGATCTCTATGTCATGAAATAAAAAAATTACAAATCATGTGAAATAAAGAATTATTGTAAACATGATCAATTATCTAAATTGTATCTACATATCATTAATAACTTTAATCACCTCTGATTTTTTTGATAAATATCTCTAAGTGGCAGTTAAACGACATCCCACATCCAATGGTGTCCATATCATCCATGGGTTAAGTGAATAATCCATTATTTGGATGGGATCCATTCTCTATCTGTGAAATGATAATTCCTATAATAGAAAGATAAAAATAAACATACAATTGGATATAAGGAGTATAATACCTTCATTAAGAACCACATTTAACTCCTTCTATCACATGATAGTGGCTTTAAATAGACTTGAAAATTCGTTTCAATATTTCTATAATTAACTCATGCATTCATAAAATATGATTTTATTACACTTCCAGTTTATGTGTCACATATATGAATCAAACAATCCCCTTATACTTCAAATAATGATATAGTTCGTTAAATGATAGCTTTGGTTGAGTATTTATCCATTATATATCCATTCCATTGAAGGTTGTGTCATAATATTCCATGAAAAATGATATAGCCATGCGTCACATGAATTATATTTAATTATGTCATATATATCCATCAGGTTTCTGGGTGTTCCTTTATAGAAAAAAATTTGAAAGGGTTTCAAGAAAAAACTGTTCATATTTGCGTGATGTTTCCATAATTTTACCATATTATTTTTCCATCTCATGATTCACAGATTATCTTCCTTTATTCTATATGAGTCAAAACATTCTACCACACTAATAGTCATCAATCCTATTTCCAGAATCTCAATAACTAATTAATACCTTTTGGATTCATTAATACTTTTTCTTGCATAATATTTAGTGTTTAAAACATAGATAATAAAGGGGTATATAGAGAAATAATCTTGAGTATATAGTAGGGTCTCTAGAATAATCAAATGAACATCTTTAGTTGGGTATGAATGATTAAATAAATAATAAAAATGAAAAAATGTACATAAACAAAAAAAATCCCATAATTAATATACGATATATAATAGGGCCACGTGGTGGAGGAAACAAATAATGAATGAGAAATCATAGTCAAAATCACAACAAAAGGATAAAAATAACAAATCACTACCTCACCAATTTAATGATCTTTTACGGAGGTTGTGTCTACGTCAAGTTATCTTTTTTGATTCCTCTAAGAGTGAGTTTCTCAGATCATACATTATATCTCAATATAACTATTTATTTTGAATGTTTTTAGAGCAATTCAATCTTGGTTTTAAAGATATAGAATATTTAAAAATAGGGTTTAGAGGTTTTACCATATATAACATTTATTGACTAATAATTATTTAATAAATTAATTTCACTGATAATAACATGATCATAAGGATCCCATAGTGAATGAATATTATATATAGAATTGACATAAAATTTACAATGTGTGGACAATATATTTTTTCAATAAGTAAGATAATATTTATTAGAGTGGTAATAAGCTATTTCCATTAAATATGAAAGAGAATAATATAATAATTTGGATATGTTTCCTGAAGAAGATATGGGAATATATTCATGAAACCATACTATCTGATGTTTTCTGAACTATAATTCATTACTGAAAGTAAGATTTTCTAACAGTAAATCGAGATGATAATATGTTTTAATTTATGAATAGTGAATCCTATAATATATGTAAATGAAGATCATAAAGGTGGATTATAAAATGGTAATTTATATAGAGGCTGTGCATAAATATATCATTTATTCATGAAGATTAATTGAGGTAAAGACCATGAAAATATTAATTTTCATGAAATATATTTGATAGTTTGGAATTGGAATTATAAATGGATATTTGGAAAAATCATTTTAAACGTGTTAGAAAAAAATATTTCAAACCCATACCTGCCAATCTAGGCCAGATCAACTGTACATTTGGGAATAGACTCAACCACATAAGAGAAAACCTAGTTTGGCTATCCTGAGGTGGTTGTGGATAACAATTAAGACAAATCATACACATTGGATGGAAGGAACACACATAGTGTGGGCAGGGAGTGTTAGAGGTGCCACTGTGATGGGAGTCATGATGGTGATGCATGAGGGGGATCCTTGAATGGCACTAGGTAATGAGATCAAGTGTATAAGGGAACAATGTTTTTTATTAATCATCATGATACCAAGATAATCTCTAATATGAGAATGTGGATCATGTTATACTATTCATCAATTTTAAAATATATTTTTATAACATTTGTTGTCTGATTTAACCAACCTTTACTATAAAATTATGATTTCCTCAATATATTAAACTTCAAAATTTAGATTTCTTTTACATGGAATTAATATAAAAATCACATCCACCATTATCGATACATATTTTATGATTTTGCAATGTGCCTACATGAGTAATGGATAAACAGATAATCCATGTTCATGCTCCCATATGAGCTTGAATATTCCATATAAAGAATACATGGATATTACATTTAAATAAGGATATATATGAGTAAGGATTATCAATCACGAATGGGATTCAATTATGAGAGTCTCCATGAAAATTACTCATGATGAAGCATGTTCATTCAAAGAGTTCAATTCATTCCTCAATGGCATTCACACAAACCACTCATGAGTGCTGAAATTCAACACACATGACAAGGAGATTAGATCTTTAATGTGATTAATAGTATTTAGAGATTATTCATTAGACCTCCAATGATATTACATGAAAAATGTGCTTCTATTCATGAGGAACTTCATTACATATGTGAGATCTCCTTGCATCAACATTTTAGTACATGATTGATCCATGAGAAACCTCCATGGATCTTCCAAAAATGTAAAACCTTTTGATAAATTTAAATATATGGATTATTCTCAACATATCAACATATATGAGTAGTTACTATTTCATTTAAATTGGTTCATAATAAGATAAACATATATATATATAGGTTCTTCCTGGTCATTTTTTCACAATTTAAGCATGATTCATGCACATTCCATGTATGAATACATTCCATGATGGATATATTATGAGTTTTGTAAAAGCTTCATACACATAATTTTCTAAATAAGGTGAAATTAATATAATTTTTAAACCATAATAAATGTGGATAAATTGGCATACGTATTTATTGATAATCCATGTAATACTTGTGTGTTTTTAATATCTCATAAAATAAGGATGCATGAAAAAAATAAATAGACTGTGTGATATATACACCAACGAAGAAGGGTTATCTAGACCTTTTAAATATTTATTTTAGAGAGGATGTGGAAATACATGTACGATATATGAAGTTGAGTATCATTCATGCTACCATGATGTTTGTGGTAAATGTTTAATTGTGTTAAGAAGGATGAATAAAATAGAATTATTTTCATGCAAGTCAGGAATGGAGAATTCATATAAAATACATGAAAGTTCCCATGTATATATTATGAAACAAAACACCATGTTTTATGAGAATTAAATATGATGATTCCTTTATGCTAATAATTATATAGAATATATCATATTAATGTGATATAGGATGAGATAAAAATGTATTGAAAATAATCAGAAAAATAGAGAGAAAGAATTATGCTTCAGGTGCATACAATAATAATATATATAGTATTAATTTAATGACGATGTGGAAGTATAGTATAAGAAGTCATGATCATTTATAAACAAGATGATTACGTTGATAGTCAAATCCAACATGAAGAATCAAAACTGAGTTCCATGGAGATTTAAATGAAGACCTTAAATTCATAATTAATTAATTTTAAAATTATATTACCATAAATTTTCAAAATTTGGGTGTTTTAACTAATTAATTTGGAATTAATATTTATGAAATATTATTTGAATATTTATAAGAGTAGTAAAAATGATGAAAAATGTAAGAATAAATTGTTAGAGTCCTTGATACTAAAACCCCAACAAATATGTACATTATATTTAAGAATAATCCAAAACATCTATGAAACATCGTTCTTTTAAAGAAGAAAGAGTTGAGGTGATTTCATTAAGGTTTTCATTTACATGAAATTGTGAGAAGAGGACATGGGTAACATAAAAAATAATAATGTGATAAAGGTGAATAAATCCTCAAAAGAAGTAAAATGTTCATACTAGAAGAAGAAAAATTTGGATTGTCTACATCAATTGAAGATAAATATTAGTAACTATTCAAGGATGATTTAGGAGGTCCCTTAAATAAAAATCTAGATGTATTATAAAAATTCCACAGGGAGGTGGAAGGGGGAACTTTTTGAGATACCACATTATCTAGTGGGATACTACTAAAAAGAACCCATAGGGGTGGATTATTTAAACACAATAAGACTAGATATCTCAAGAGATTATCTTTTTGATATTTTAGAATATTACTCATCAATATTGTTAGAATATATCTAGTAAATTTTATTTAAGTTAGTCATATTTGATAATCCGATGTTTAATAAATCACATGGACCTAGAAAGAAATGGGATTTAATTTTTGAAACTTGTATATCCTTATGTCTAGATAATTTTATATACTACATACTTGATTAATGATGAGAGATAAAAAGAAGATATAATATGGGTTTCTTCATCCAAATAGGTTTATGTAAAGTAATTAAATCATAAAATTAAGAAGGATTACTAATTCACCCCACCCCTCTCAATGAGCACACCTAAGTTGGGCTCTATAACTAGTATTGGTGATAATCGAGGTTTTCCTCTAATTGGATTAAAATTAGTCAAAAATATTTTTTTTGTATTCATACATTGAGGGAATATTTGTAGAAAATATTGAATGGACTTAGATGAAGGGTTTCAAATTCATTCTATTAAAATTAAAGGATATTTTTTATAAAAAAACACTAATGAATAGGATTAGGAAAGTTAAAATAAAATTTTAATAGATTGTAAATAATGAATGAAATGATCTACCACTATTTGATTCTGATCAAATGGGAAATCATTCATCTTCAAAATCTGTTGAAATTGAAACTTTTGATAAAGGAATATAAAAATGTGAATAGTTATAAGGTGATGATCCTACCGAAACTATTAAACAATTTTACTCTCAAATGGAAATCTATATGAATAATGTTCATGTTTATGTAATCCCATATATAATTGGATTGATCAAATAACTACATGATGAAAAATAATGACTCAAAATTGAAGTTTAATTAATGG
This sequence comes from Viscum album, assembly GCA_963277665.1. Lineage (NCBI taxonomy): Eukaryota > Viridiplantae > Streptophyta > Magnoliopsida > Santalales > Viscaceae > Viscum > Viscum album. Next base: position 1,992,276,301 of record OY728141.1, read on the forward strand.
AGAAAACTTCAGATAAGAAGAAAAAAAGAAAAAAAATTCATACACAACAGGAGAAAAATCAGTTTTTATTTAAAATAAAAAAAATTATCTTCTTGATGAGGAATTGAAAATTATTAATTTTAATAATGTAATGATGAAATTTTTTATTTAAGAGGTAATCCTTGAATTGGAAAAATTGTATAAAAACACCATAAATGTGAAATATTATATGATAGAAGTCAATGGAAAAAAGAATTAATGAACTAGAAAAATCATTATCAATGTAAACAAAAAATCATGAAGATCACATTGAGAACATATAAAGGTTATGAGAAGATAATTTGAGGACTTTTGAGGTTGAAAAATATTCCCTCACTATTAATTGTCTAGAAGGTGAGGTAAAATTGAAGAATCAGAAATCACTTCAAGCTGAATCTTCTCAAATTAATTATAGTAAATATATTTCTACACAAGTTTCTATTGATATTCAAAACCCTAAAATGGAATATATGGATAATAATTAAAAAATGAAATCATCTGCTAAATCATGAAATTCAAAATCTTATAAATTGGTAAAAGAAAAGTAAAAAACTATTTTTTGTTCTAATATCATAACATTTGGTTATACATGATTAATGTAGAAATATATACATAGCTGGCACCAAAAATTTCTAATAATTCTACTAGAACATCAAATAAGGATGATAAATGTCTACTTCCACCACTAGAATATTCCAAAGGGGTTTTACATCATCCCTTAATGATCAGATAATCAAATCTAACTAGGGTATAATAAAAGTGACGAGAAAAACAATTATTGACTAATGTTGGTTTTATTAGATTTTTATGTCATGAATCAACCCAATGAGGCATGATACATAAATCCCTAAGTCCTCCAATTGGTTAGGGTCTAGAAACTAATACTGTGTAGTCATGTCACATAGATGGAAGGACTTTTCCTAAAGAACCCGTATAGAAACACATAAATACCTCCATGAAAAATTACAGAGATATGAAAAACAAGAAACAAAAAAGTCATGCATACATGTATCACAAACTAGAGTAGAATAGTGGTTCTGAAATAATGACAAGTAAAAAACACAAACTAAACAAAAACTACAAAAGTTTCTAACCTACTCAGAAGGTGGGTATTACTATCAAACGTAACTATAGAAAAGCTCCTCAGCCCAGCTATGGTAAACACATTTGTCAATCAAGGTCCAAAAGATCCACTTTCATAGAGTCCTATTGGGAATTAATCAAAAGTAATGTTATCTATAATATACAAAACACGTGTAGGAAAATCCCATTAAGGGTTGAGTATAACAATACTGAGTAGGTACACCAAAAACCCAAAATAAAAAGCAAAACTAAATGGAAACAGTCTGCTAGACCTTTCTAGAGGGAAAAATCGAGAGAGAAACTATATCTTCAACCAACCTCACCTATACCTAACTAGTCACATCATTCCATAATGGTTTTCTACCCATACACATGACAAGGCCTCAAGGACTCCCAGTATCAACCATTTATAGTCATATTATATTCCAAGAATCATGAGGTCCCAACCTCATAGCCATCTGGATGATTATACTCATGTTTCTAAAGGTAAATCACAAACAAAAGAACACACTCCATGAGCTCTACTATCCCATATGACACCCATAAAATAGATATAATCCATAAAAAACAACTCTACCATTCATGATGGTATGTTCAAGAGAACACACTACATTAAGAAAACAATAGGTAAAACTCTAGTTCCCATAACTAGAGGACCTATCATAACTAACTTGTGCCCTATGTATGGTCATAATAACCAATGTGGAGAGGTCCATACCTCACCACTGAAAACAGCTAATAGAGAACTTCTCTATACTATTTCATTGCATGCATCCTCTCTAACGATATAGAATGGAGGGACCTACACCTCACCAGTGCTCCACAGTCAAGGGAGTTATATATCCTTCCCATCCCACAGAACTTCTTTCACTCATTTTGAGAGTGGACCGCACCTCAATCTATCAAGTAGAACTAACACTTAACCAGGTATCACACATAAATAGTGGAGGGGACCACTCCTCGTAACTATGCTCCATAGCTAATGGATATCCATCTCCAATGGAGGACCCAATCTCTACAGTTACTCAAAGATGAAGGTGTACTACTCCATAGATAAATACTCGCACCATGACACGACATAGGAGTAACAATAAAAAGATAGATGACCCACACCTAATATGATAGAGGAGAAAAAATTAGTATCTATAGGACACTCAACTTTTTTTGAAATGGGAGTTCCACTCTGCCAGTATGATCACTATGGGGGACCCAAACCTAGACCCAATATGGGAGTACCAGCCCCAAGATAGATGAACCACTCTGTAGTATGATAGGGGAATACAAATTCTACTTGAACAACACATATGTTGGAACCTCACCTTGGAATGACATGTTAGGTCTGACTATAATGATATAGGACATGTACCCTGGGAAACATGGGTTTACCTACACTATCTAGCCAATTAGTATGGTAGGCCCTATATCCTAGCATGAAAGGGGAGCACATTCTCTAAATACATGAATGATAGATGGAATTGGAGCCCTGGATTGACATGGGAGTACCTTCCTCGATAGATCTACCACATGGGTAGAGGACCTGCACCCATGTTTTAGGGAGTCCCATCTCTACCGAAGTAGAGAGGTAAGGGAAATCCTTGCTCTGATGCCATAGGGGAGTACTAGTTCCAACCTCTCTCTCTAATAACCACACTAATCTATTGCATTGGGAAAGCGTCACTGAATGGAGTGTCACACTTTTCAAAAATTTCATTGCAACACTACCACTGTTAGGGGACCCACACTTTGTTACAATAGGGGGAGCACTGCTATACCAACCTAAAGACTCCTAATGACCTAGATCCTAAGGTAATAGGGAAGGTTACCAAACCCGACATCAACCTAGTTATCCACCAGAATCACTACTTATGGCTATGAATTGCTAATATATTTTCATACTCTAACCATGCCACATCATGTCTCATAAGACACTAAAGAATCCACCATCTCATTCTATGTAGAAAATTGTTTAGTATAGGCTACTTAGAATATTGTTTCTAAGACCTAGAGAAGGAGATATGGAAGGAAAAAGACCCCATGAAGATCTCATGAAAGTACATGACATTCATTGGGGCCCACACGACATGTGAACCTGCCCATAAACTTGGCCATGATTCCTATTTTCATAGCTTGGATGGCCATGATGGTTTAAATGGAATGTACAACCTGTGAATGGCATGTCTTGCCTCACACATCCCCTAACTGTGTTCTTCCTCCACACGTCTCATCAATCCTTGCCCCACACATAGAGTTTACCATTGTGTACAAAATCTTTCTAGAATTAATGGCTAATTAGACATGTTGTTTTTTCGTTCCAATGATAGTTACCCTGTTCCTGTGTACTTTGTCCATGTATTTCCACACAACCATGTACTACCACAAAACTATCTTGGCCATGTCCTCTGGCCACATGACATTTGGTCACTATAGGGAGAGTAACCCTGATAACTGATTCACCCTGGTTTCTCCCGAAATAGGCCAATCGTCCTATAATGGATATATAAAAATCATAATAGGGATATAAAACATTAAAAAAACATAAAAAGGGGGAATATGATTGACACTAAAATTCTCATACCTTCAGGGTAAAATGCCAAATCATTCAATGTAGAATGAAACCCAGATCATACTGCACCTTTCTCTAATTATGATCAGTGCTAAGAACATAGATGCATAGAACCATATCTCTTCGATTTGGACTCCATTTTTACATCATTCTAAAGGTATAGGGAGAGTTTTGAACCTCTATTTTTTATCTTTCACTGAAGGGTTGCTTGGGAATGATTTAATGAATTAAAATCAATTAACTCCATTTTAGTACCCCATCGCCAAATCAACCTCAACCAAAAAAATAGTGCTAACATAATTTTTGTTGCGTCTAGGAAAAAATATGTTGTTATGAACACAACCGTGGTATAAGAATTTATATTTGGGACTTTTATCATGATTTATTTTTCATTTTAATAGAAAATAAGTCTATTTGAAAAAATATATTAAATATTTTTAATATCACTGTGCCAAGGCTCTCCGTTCCCAAGAATCCCACGTTGACTCAGTACCTGGCTTCATAATTATTCTTAAACATATTCCAAAGTCTAAAAGGTTAAAAATAGATTCCTTAAATTTTCTCCACATATTGGATTTTCATCCATGAAAACCAAGAAACTTTACACAAGGGAAGGAAACTGATCTCCCCACTAGTACTCTAAAACTGGCTATCTCACCAATGATTTCAACTCCTATTAGAATCACACACGCATGGGAACCACCAAGTCCAAAACACAACCACATAAAACTCTTACAAGGTAAACATCATGCAACAATAATAAAATGTTTCCTCATCCTTGACAGCTCTAAAAACACCATGCACCACTTTCCTTCTGTATCATAGGGCCTAGTGGTACAACACCTTGCTAAACAGAGGTAGATATAGATACAACCCCATAGTTCAGAGCCACCTATGGTTGAAATTATTCACAACTTCCTCAATAATCTTTCATTCACAGTTAATGTTGAGCATGCGAGAGTACCAATGAACAAAAAAGGCTTCCCATGTGTAAAAACTGGGTCGTATTGGGCCCTTTCGTCAGTGGACCACTAGTTGTAACACAAATCTCCAAAACAGAAACACCACCACACACTACCAACATCCCTATTATGTATGGATAGAAGGAAACCAATCCACACTATTTTAACATACTTGGGTCTGACTTTGATGCTACAAAATGGTCCTATGTAAGGATCTCCCTCCACCAGGTCTACCAAGAATAATGGTCAAGTAGAAAAATTCTCTGGGAATTCTAGAAAATTCTCTGAAACTATATCGCACAACCCTATCTAGAACACACAAACTAATGGAACTCAGCCACCACACCAAGAAATTATCCTCATTTGGAGGAACTAACTAGCCTGCATGATTTTATTCGCATCCTTGAAATGTATCTCAGTGGGGAAAGAAGTACTTATTATCATAAGTCTAATAATATTCCAAAAAACACCCACAAATGTTTCTACCCACACCTCACACCACACGAGTTAAACCTTGAAAGGAAGTTAAATGAAAAGAGTACCTCACAAAAATTTATAACAATTAAAACTGTATATAGAAGAAAAGACATAGGGAATACATATATGTATCTTCAGAGCCTCCTGGTCAATGGCCCTAATGACCTATAGTTGTCTTCACCCTTGTCCTCCATATCCCTGAGCCTAGCGTGGACCATCTAGGGGTGGTGGTGGAAACACCTTGAACTTCCTAAAACTTTATGGCTCTCTCCTAGATCCTCTTCCATGTCTTCCATCAAGAATAACTCCCTTATAAAAATTTGCCTCTTCCATTTATTTTATTTCACTTAAAGCGGCTTAACCTAAGTTAAGAGGATAAGGTGGGACCCACAATATCCTACCCACTTGGTAGGATATTTGTGAGGTGGGGCCCGCACGAGCCCCACCTTTTCTTCCCTTCTAAGTAACAGACCCGCAACCCCCCTTTTAATGAAAGTCAAACATTGCGTTTATTCTGGTTAAGAAACTCCTCATTGAATTGGGCGGTTAAATTGTTACAATTAATTCATTGAATTAATTGTTCGTTTCTTATCTTTTGAATTTAAAATTCTTAAGTTATGATAATAAAATAAGGGAAGGACTTATTTTATTTTGGTTGGGTTTGTGTTATGATAAGACATTTGGAGAAAAAGAGAGGAATCTTCGTTTTTTGACAAAAAAACGCGAATAACGCACCACCGCCAACAAAGAATGCCAACCTCCGACGGCGGACGACGACAAGAGACGCCTTCCTAGGAGATCACCTAACGCCAAAGACGTTCCTTCTTCGGCGATCCTCTTCTTCTGCGACGATCCTCTTCTTCCGCGATGGTTAATTCCACGACGAACACTCGTTCGACGACAACGTTGAGGTAAGGGTTATGTGTTTTAATTTGTGAAATCTTCCGTCATCTAACCCCGTTCTTTTGGACTGCTTGATATCGTTTAACGGGAGGGGGCCAGACCACACGAACACGGCCGAACCTCCTCCCTTATTATTATTTGTTGTTGTGGTTCGAAGGAATATAACGTGGTTTCATCGCACTGCGCGGGAACGAGCGGCAAGGAATGCGCGGCGCCGTCGCGCCACGCATTTGAGATTTGAACCAAGCCACGGCGCCGTCGCGCCACGCCAGATGGACCAAGTCCGCGGCTTAAGCCGCGGCGGAGCAGCAGAACCGGCGGTTGGAATCGGGCCACCGGCATTGGAGCAGGGGGGACCGGCCTTTCCGGTCCCGTGGTGGCAGAAGCCGGCCGACCGGAGCGGGCCGGCTGGACCGTGAAAGAACTGGGGGTTCGAAACCCCCAGCTGGCTGGACGTGAGCGGCCCCATTATGGGGCTGTAGTTTCTACACGCGGGGGCAGCGCCCCCCGCATCTGAAACGGCTTGGCTGTTCGGCCGAGTCCCTAGCCAGCGCGCCACGCACCGGGCGAGACCCGGACCCGGTTCGGGTTGACCTGCTATGTGCCGACCCTGGGGGTATCGGGCCGGGTCGGACCGGGCCCGAACCCCCTAATACCGAACTTCTTTCGGTCTATTGCCCATAACATGAGCTAAGAGCCTCCAATCGATGCACCGTCAGTTGCGATTCCATCCTTGGATCGAGACGGTCGTTTTGGTATATCGCACTTAGGGTTTTGGAGAACCTTGGGTTCAGCCGAGTTGGTTCGTACACGAAACCAACCGGGCCCTCGGAGCGGAAACACTTATAACTTGAGCTCCGGACGTCTGATTGACGTGCTGTCGACTATGTTGGATTCCTATTAGTGATAAATACCTCTTAGATTACTCCGCTCAAGGTTTGGATGCAATTGGAGTACGGTTGGATTGGTTTTGACTTAAAAACCAATCGGGCCCGTGGGACGAAAATGCTAATAACTCTCAGACCAGGCGTCCAATTGACGCGCCGTCTGCGACGTTGAGTTCCTATTGAAGATACAAAACTTTTGGATACATTAACTACGGACTATGTTTCAGTTAATGTATCAGCCCTTCGGCTCGTGGAGTGGACCCTCCCGAACGAGCTTTCGGTGTGCGAGAACCCTAGAGCTGGCTGCGACAGCGACGACGATGATGACTGTGCAGGAATCCTCGGTGGATTCGACGGCGACGACTACAACACTCAACGATCCTACGTGGATCAGTGCTACCAATCTTGTGTGGGTTAGATCCTGTGTGGGTCAGGGCTCAGCGGTCATGTGTAGGCCAGTGCCTACAGATCCTGTGTGGGTCCGATCCTGTGTGGGTCATTACGGGGGTTAGTTACTTATAATCCTGTGTGGGTCAGATCCTTTTTGGGTCATTGCGGGGGTTAGTTACCAATCTATTATGTGTGGGTTAGATCCTTTGTGGGTCATTGTGGGGGTTAGTTACCGATCGATCCTCTATGGGTCAGATCCTTTGTGGGTCATTACGGGGGTTAGTACCTATCGATCCTTTGTGGGTCCGACGGCTTTGGTGAATCAGTTGATATATCTGATCATCTCTGTCGTCATACAAAGAAGTATACCTGTGTGAGCTGAATCTTGACTTTCTTTCCTATGTGGATTATGTTATGCTTTCCTATGTGGATTGGGTTGTGGTTTCCTGTGTGGACTGTGTTGTACTTGGGATCGGTGGTTGGAGCGAACTGGAATTGATGACTTAGGTATTTGTATGGGAATATACCTAAGTAGAGTCGGATGTTAATTTGTGATTGTATCTTTCCTTTGTGGATTATCCTTTGTGGATTCTAGGAGACCTTAGGGGGTCTCGGGGTCCCTACTGAGTAGATTATACTCACCCCTGCATGGGATATGCCTGCACTACGTTGTGTTGGTTGCAGACGACAGACAACACTGATCGTGGTTGAGGCACGAGGAGCTGGTCGATACTTGGAGGTGGACCATTGGGCGGAATGTACATGGAGCGGACGGATGGACCCGAGGAGTTGTGGAGGCTATCTGTACCCACCCTTCAGGTGGGAGTTCCAGTGGATGGCTCGAGGATGTAGCTTTACTTTTAGTTGTTGTTTTCCCTTTCCAGTTGTACTTTACTTTCAGTTTGGGTTTGTATTATGGCCCACTTACTTTTCCGCACTTACTGTTGTGCCCAGTTTTTACTTAGTGTTTACTTCTTCTTCTTGCTTGCTATGTGGTGTTTGTTTACTTTACAAAGGCAATGGATTCCATTTTTACCGGTAATTATGCCTTGGTGATAGTCGCCAGCCCCTGGCCTATGGAAGGCGGGCTTGGGGTAGTCACGACACGAGCTCCGAGGACGGGTCGTGACAAATTGGTATCAGAGGAGTTCGGTTCTACCACAGAACTTTGGACTCTGATATTTTTCTTTGTGATGCAATAGTGTTAAGCGTATTGGGTGTGGTTATCAGACCAGGGAGTCCAGTGTTGGTGCGGCGGCTGACGTATCCGTACACCAGGACCCTGACTTCTGATTTCTGACTTAATGCACAAAAATAGTGATTGCATGTGTGTTTCATATTTTCATTGTGATTACTTTGTGTCAGGTCACCAGGTATACTGTTCTGACCATGGCACACCTGTCTCTTTTCAGGATGGCCCCATGACAGCAGCCATCTACGGTTCTGAGAGTTGTGCATGACGACAGCCCACCAAGTGACGAGGCCTCGGTACAAGGCCCTTTGATAGCTGAGGCACCGGCGGTACCTTTACCCGCCGAGCAACCGATGTTTCTAGCCCCAGCCACTGACGATGCACGTCGCCTTAGTGCACTGCACGAGTTTCAGTGCCAGCGACCACCCAGGTTCCCCGGGGAGATGGACCCCCAGGCATCAGAGGATTGGCTGTAGGCAGTGGTACGAGTTTTCAGGTTAGTGGGGACACCGACAGACCTCATGGTGATCCTTGCAGCGAGCCTACTGCACGCGGCAACAGGCAGATGGTGGATCTTGATGCTCCAAGTGCACGATGAGGTATCTATCCACTGGACGGACATTGAGAGCCTCTTCCGCTCGTAGTTCGTCCCAGCCACCCTCCGTGCGGTGTGCATCCAGGAGCTTCTATAGCTAAGGTAGGGCAGTTTGACGGTTTCCCAGTACTCGGCGAGATTTACCGATCTCTCGCGCTACTTTACATACATGGTACGAGAACCATTCTTCGGGGCTTGGACCTTTGAGCAGGGATTGAGGCATGAGATCAGGGCATCACTGATCTCCCTCAGCATTCTGACTCAGGCAAGAGTACTGGAGTGAGCCCTTTTGATCGAGAGATTCCTTGCTGAGCCTTCTTAAGCAGCGAGACCTACCGCGGGGCGGCACGTAGCAGAGTCTTCTACAGCAGGCAGTCGATGGATGACTCATGGGTCCAGGAAGACCAGACCCTCAGGCAGACGACCTCAGGACACTAGCTCAGCAGTGCGGGGCACACAATGCAGAGCCAATCTTTCGAGAGGCAGACAGTGCTACACATGCAGCCGGCAGCGCCACATGGCTCGTGACTGCCCGACCCGCCGTGTCGAGGAGCAACAGACAGTTGAGGGGCCACCGAGGCAGAGGTAGAGGGTCGACCGTGGCGGTCCGCAGGGTGCAGGCAGACGAGGCAGAGGAGCTGGCCGAGGAGCAGGTGGTGGGCGGCGCTTTGAGGCTCTACCACCACCACCACCAGGAGGTCCACCCCGACCACAGGGAGCTGGCGGGCAGATACATGCACAACTCCAGGAAGCGGAGCCCTATGACCACGGCGTGCCCGAGATGATTCGATGTACTATCTGTTTCTATTCCACCTTTTCTATAGTTCTTATAGACACATGAGCGAGTCATTCATTCACAGCCGCTGCCCTTGTTCAGATCTCGGAGATTCCGAAAGAGCCGTTGGCTCGATCCTTACGGCTAGAGACTCCTACGGGAGCAGACTCAATGATTACAAACTGGTGCTGGCAGTGTGAGCTTACTCTAAGAGGTGAGAGCTTCGGCTGGGATCTTCTTGAAGGGGCGTCGAGGCCTTATGAAGTCATCTTGGGCATGGATTGTTTATCTACAGTCCATGCTAAGATCGACTGTATTAGGCACAAGGTGCGATGTGTATGCACCGACGGGAGCAGGTTCACCTTCACCAGTGAGAAGGGAGCCTTCACAGCACAGGATGGACTCCCGTAAGGGAGAGGACAGCCCATCACTCATTAGTTGGCTAGCCTCATCCTAGGAGCAATTGACGTGCGGAGTCCTGGTTTTCCTGTAGTGGTGGATCAGTATGCGGACATTTTCCCCGATGACGTTCCAGGACTACCTCCTTGCAGAGAGGTAGACTTTTATATTGATCTATACCCCGGGACAACCCTGATATCCACCCCAGCATATCGGATGGCTCCCGCCAAGCTTCGAGAGCTACGGGTACAGTTGGAGGACTTGCAGGGAAAGGGATTCATTCGACCTAGTGTTTCACCCTGGGCTTCAACGATATTGTTCGCCAAGAAGGCGGATGGGAGCTTGTGACTTTATGTCGAATATCGTCACCTGAACCAGGTGACAATGAGAAACATGTATCCTCTTCAGAGGATTGATGACCTCTTCTATCAGCTCAAGGGAGCACGGTGGTTCTCAAAGATAGACCTCAGGTCAGGCTATCATCAGCTCAGAGTTCGGGACGAGGACTTGGAGAAGATGACATTCAGATGTCGGTATAGACACTATGAGTTCTTGGTTATTTTATTCGGCATAACCAATGCTTTAGCAGTGTTCATGGGCATCATGAACAGGATCTTTCATCCATACCTCAATCGATTTTTCGTTGTCTTCATCGATGAAATTTTGATATACTCGACGACTGAGGAGGAGCACGCCTACCACATGCAGGTTGTACTTGAGACACTCCGAGAGCACCAGATTTATGGAAAGCTCTCGAAGTATCAGTTCTGGATACGTCTGGTCCACTTTTTGGGACACGTCATCTCTGAGACGAGAGATATGGTGGATCCTGTGAAGATCGAGGCAATGCTAGCTTGGGATCCACCCAAGAGCATGACGGAGGTGCAGAGCTTCTTGGGACTAGCTGGATACTATCAGAGATTTGTGAAATACTTCTCCAGAGTTGCTGCACCACTCTCAGCTCTTATGAAGAAGGGTAAACCTTTTGTGTGGTCAGACAGATGTCAGCAGAGCTTCCATGAGCTGAGACAGAGGTTGACCAGCGCAACAATCTTGAGGTTTCCAGAGGAGGGAGTAGGGTACGTAGTCTACTGTGATGCATCAGGGACCGGAATCGGATGTGTCCTAATGTAGGAGAGGGCAGTGATTACCTATGGATCACGTCAGTTGAGGCCGCATGAGCAGAACTACTCTACCCATGACCTGGAGTTAGCAGCAGTGGTCTTCGCTCTAAAGAATTGGAGACACTACCTGATGGGTGAGCGCTTTACAGTCTTTTCTGACCATCAGAGTCTCAAGTACATCTTCTCTCAGATGGACCTGAACCTGAGACAGTGGCGATGGCTCGAGTTCCTCCAGGACTATGACTTTGAGATAGTCTATACTCTTGGGAAGGGGAACGTGGTAGCCGATGCTCTCAGCAGGAGGATGGACATTCAACTAATTGGGGAGGCGACAGAGCAACTAGCCTCTTTGAAAATATCCTTCATGGATAGAGATGTACTAGTCTTCCTTCAGTCACTCACAGTAACTGCTCCACTACTGCAGCGGGTCAGAGAGGCACAACGTAGGGACGCCAACTGTGAGACGTGGCTTGCGCAGATATCCTCAGAACATGCACCTGATGGTTTCTCTGTAGGAGGAGAGAACGACTTCCTTTTCAGAGGACGTACCTTGGTACCAGTTCCTTTATGGGAGGAGGTGATGAGAGAGTTTCACACTTCCCATTTGGCGGTACATCCTGGAGTGGCGAAGATATACTAGGATCTCAGACGACAACACTGGTGGCTGATCATGAAGAAGGTTGTGGCAGAGTTCATTTCTCGATGTCTAACCTTCCAGCAGGTGAAGGCAGAGCATCAGGTACCTGCAGTCTTGGTACAACCCTTGTAGGTCCCGGAGTGGAAGTGGGACGGGATATCTATGGACTTCGTGACTGGACTTCCGCGCACTTCCAGAGGTCACGACTCCATTTGGGTGATTGTCGACCGACTCACCAAGTCGGCTCACTTCTTACCCATTAGAGAGCAGGGCTCAGTGGAGAGCTTGATACGTCTCTATGTTCAGGAGATTGTACAGCTTCATGGTGTGCCATCATCTATCATCTTCAATCGAGATGCTCGCTTTACTTCCCATCTTTGGAAGGGGTTGCAGGAGGCATTCGAGACGCAGCTACGTCTGAGCACCGCCTTTCACCCTCAGACGGATGGTAAGACAGAGAGGACTATTTATACTCTAAAGGACATTCTCCACGCATGTGTCCTCGACTTTGGTCGCAGCTGGGAGGATCACCTACCCTTGGTGAAGTTCACGTAAAACAACAGCTACTACTCCACCATCGGGATGACACCATACGAGGCATTGTACGAACAACCTTGAAGATCTCCTTTGTGCTGAACAGACCCTGGGGAGTCAGCACTTGTGGGACCGAAGATGGTCCAGGCCATGACAGAGAAGCTCCAGGTCATGCAGGAGCAGATGAGGACAGCTCAGAGCCGGAAGAAGCCTTATGCTGATAGGAGGCAGAGGCTACTAGAGTTCGAGGATGGCGACCACGTCTTCTTGCGTGTCTCACCTCGATGTGGATTACAGAGATTTGCCCGAGGCGGAAAGATGTCTCCATGCTTCATCAGACCATTCTAAATCCTCAGCAGGATTGGCGAGGTGGATTATCGCCTTGCTCTACCACTTCAGTTGCACCGGGTGCACAACATCTTCCATGTATCCCAGCTGAGGAGATACGTGCACAACCCAACGCATATCATTGACCATGGGGAGGTGGATGTTGATGATGGGGCGACTTTTGCGAAGGTCCCTGTGGAGATTGAGGATCGACAGGAGTGGGTCCTACATGGATGGTCGATTCCTCTAGTGCACATCAGATGGCAGCACGGTAACCTCCAAGAGAGCACTTGGGAGTGGGAGTCTCAGATGCTTGCTCAGTATCCACATTTGTTTCCTTAGTTTTTTATGTATCTTTACGGGGACGTAATTCCCTTAGGTGGTAGTGATGTAAGGACCTGTAAAATTCAAGGAATTTTTTTTCTTAATTTTCTTGGGAATTTTAAAAGAATGCAGTTTCTGACGGCACCAGATTCCGAGGCCCGATGTGCCCGAAATATTTTTTTGAAGTTTAGCTCAGGTACATTCAGTGAACGAACGAGCGGGTTTTTATAACATTTGAACCGGTGCTCGGAATTGAATTCCTAGGGCACTGATGGAATCACAGCACCGATATTTCCTTATAAACTCCTTTTCTTGAGTTGCGTTTTCTTGGGTGTGGTTTTTAATTTTTGGGGTTAAGTTAAGAAATAAAATAAAAGTGGTGCGACAATTTATTTTATTTCACTTAAAGAAGCTTAACCTATGTTAAGAGGATAAGGTGGGACCCACAATATCCTACCCACTTGGTAGGATATTTGTGAGGTGGGGCCCACATGAGCCCCATCGTTTCTTCCCTTCTATGTAACGCACTCACAACCCCCATTTAATGAAAGTCAGACCTTGTGTTTATTATGGTTAAGAAACGCCTCATTAAATTGGGCGGTTAAATCGTTACAATTAATTCATTGAATTAATTGTTCATTTCTTATATTTTGAATTTCAAATTCTTAAGTTATGATAATAAAATAAGGGAAGGAATTATTTTATTTTTGTTGGGATTTTGTTGTGTTAAGACTTTGGGAGAAAAAGAGAGGATTCTACGTTCTTCGACGAAGAACGTGAAGAACGCACCACCGCCAACGAAGAACGCCAACCTCCGACGGAGGACGATGGCGAGAGACGCCTTCCTCGCAGATCACCTAACGCCAAAGACGTTCCTTCCGTAGTGATCGTCTTCTTCCGTGACGATCCTCTTCTTCTGCGACGGTTAATTCCGCAACGAACGATCGTTCGGCGACAACGTTGATGTAGGGGTTATGTGTTTTAATTTGTGAAATCTTCCGTCATCTAACCTCGTTCTTTTGGACCGCTTGATATCGTTTAATGGGAGGGGTCCGGACCGCACGAACACGGCTAACCCTCCTCCCTTATTATTATTTGTTGTTGTGGTTCAAAGGAAAGTAACATGGTGATGTCGCACCACGTGGGAACGAGCGGCAAGGAATGCGCGACGCCCTCGCGCCACACAATTGAGATTTGAACCAAGTCGCGGCGCCGTCCCGCTGCGCCGAAAAAGAAAAAAAGACACCGTGGCCGGAGAGGGGCCACGGTGGAGTGGCGCGGCGCCGTCGCGCTGCGCCGGACGGACCATGTCCGCGGCTTAAGCCGCAGCGGAACCGGCGGCCGGAATCAGGCCACCGTTGTCTGATTGACCCGCCATCTGCGATGTTGAGTTCCTTTTGAAGATACAGAACTTTTGGATACATCAACTGCGGACTATGTTTCAGTTGATGTATCAGCCCTTCGGCTCGTGGAGCAGACCCTCCCGAACGAGCTTGCTGTGTGCGGGAACCCTAGAGCTGGCTGCGACTACGACGATGGTGACGACTGTGAAGGAATCCTCCGTGGATTAGATGGCAATGACTACATCATTCAGAGATCCTACATGGATCTGTGATACCAATCATGTGTGGGTCAGATCCTTTGTGGGTCAGCGCTCAACGGTCCTATGTGGGCCAGCGCCTACAGATCCTGTGTGAGTCTGATCCTGTGTGGGTCATTGCGGGGGTTAGTTACCTATCGATCATGTGTGGGTCAGATCCTTTGTGGTTCATTGCGGGGGTTAGTTACCTGTCGATCCTGTGTGGGTCAGATCCTTTGTGGGTTATTGCGGGGGTTAGTTACCGATCGATCTTGTGTGGGTCAGATCCTTTGTGGGTCATTGCGGGGGTTAGTACCTATCGATCCTTTGTGGGTCTGACGAATTAGGTGAATCAGTGGATATATCTAATCATCTCTATCATCATACGAAGATGTATACCTGTGTGAGCTGAATCTTGACTTTATTTCCTATGTGGATTATATTATGCTTTCCTGTGTGGATTGGGTTGTGGTTTCCTGTGTGGACTGGGTTGTACATGGGCTCGGAGGATGGAGTGAACTGAAATTGATGACTTAGGTATATGTATGGGCATATACCTAAGTAGAGTCGGATGTTACATTGTGATCGTATCTTTCCTTTGTGGATTATCCTTTTTGGATTCTGGGAGACCATTGGGGGTCTCGGGGTCCCTAATGAGTAGATTATACTCACCACTGCACAGGCTATGCCCGCACTACGTTGTGTTGGTTGCAGACGACAGAAAGCGCTGATCGTGGTTGAGGCACGAGGAGCAGGTTGGTACCTGGAGGTGGACCATTGGACGGAACTTACATGGAGCGGACGGCAGGACCCGAGGAGCTGTGGAGGCTATCTGTACCCACCCTTCAGGTGGGATTTCTAGTGGACGGCTCAAGGCTGTAGCTTTACTTTCAGTTGTTGTTTTCCCTTTCCAGTTGTACTTTACTTTCAGTTTGGGTTTGTATTTTGGCCCACTTACTTTTCCACACTTACTGTTGTACCTAGTTTTTACTTAGTGTTTACTTCTTCTGATTTCTTTCTCTGTGGTGTTTGTTTACTTTATAAAGGCAATTCCTTCCCTTTTTTCCGGGAATTACGCCTTGGTGCTAGTCGCCAGCCCCTGGCCTATGGAAGGCAGGCTTAGGGTAGTCACGACACGGGCCCCAAGGACGGGTCGTGACACGCTATTAGGGCGCACCATTAACATGTATTTATTATCATGTGAGCCACATATATCATCATAAATCATTTCATAAAAAACCCATAAAGCATAAAAGGAATGGGTTTCATTTCATAATCATAACGTTTTAAAAACTGCTTTAAAGGCATGATCTTTATGTCACTTTAAACCCACGGAAAGGTAAAGCGGGTCTCATGTATGTAAATCCCAAAATTTAAAATAGAAAATTTTGGTATATATGTGAATACACCTTTAGAATAAAGAGCTTTGAGTATTCACTTAATAAAATAAATGAATTTGAGAATAGGAGATACATTTTGAGACGGAAATTCTGCAGCATAACGGCTATGTTTCGGGGTTTTAGAAAACATTGAAAAGAGAGGGGACATGGTTCACCCACTCATAAATTATCCATAATACAGTAGGGGGAGATAATATAATGTATTTAAGAACATGTTAATGAAATTTTAAAGATATACAATATGAAATGAAGAACATGAAATGAAGACAAAAATAAGATTTCTCTTATGAAAATTCGGCAGCCTAACGGCGTCACTTAAACATCAACAAAAAGAATTGACGAGATCAAATAGGGTCTCTCATCATACGAACATAAAAGATCAGTATGATAGATATAGAGATCATACCCAAACATAATAAAAAGGAACTTGAAATACTTGACATGGAAGTAGAACTTTGAAAAAATGATAAATGTGAAAAAATCCCTTAAACATTTGGCAGCCTAACGACGCCACTTAAACTTCAACAAAAATGAATTGATGATATAAAAATAGTATCTCTCATCATATGAACATAAAATATCAGTATGATAGATATAGAGATCATAACCCAACATAATAAAAAGGAACTTTAAAGACTTGACATGAAAGTAAAACTTTGAAAAATAAGGAAGGTGAAAAAATCCCTTAAAAATTCGGCAGCCTAATGGCGCCACTTAAACTTTCTTAAATCGAATTTATGAGAGAAAGAGGGGGTCTATAATCATATGGACTTGAAAAGGTCATTAATAGGAATGTAAAATAACATCCTCCATCATAAGATCATGTTGCATAAAAGAAATGACATAAAAGAGATTACTTGAAATAAAGAGAGAGGTAGGATCCCTTACCTTAAACAACACTCTTAAAACTCAAAGGTTGAGACCTTGAGGGCTTGGGGGAACCTTGGGAGGACTCCTTGGGAGGTAATGAGACCATAGCTTCGTTGGCGGAGAGTTGGGAGTTGAATGGATGAGAGGATGGCTTCGTATTTATATGGTATGTGAGGGGACAAGGCATTAATGGCCAAGGGACACCTCACAAGTGGTTTTCTCAAAACCATGGTCTCTCCCATGGTATTTCCAATGGAGTTAGGACACATGGGGCCCCCATACAATAATTCATCACCTTTGGTCGGAAAACCCTTAAAAAATCTCATGAAATCATCGTGACACAGTTATGATGTCATTAAACATACCGAAACCCTAAAACTGTATTTTTACTCTTCACGGAAAATTCAACTTTCTCAGAAAAATACCAAAATTTCACTTTAACAAAATATCAATGCTCTGATTTGAAAAATGAACTCCATTTTATAAAAATAATTTTCAAAATAATTTTAATTTAATTTTTAAATAAATACACTATTCACCAAAAATTCATTTTTTTCAGAAAAATCCTAAAAAATTACCTTAACACAATATCGATGCTTTGAGTTCAAAAATAAAATCCATTTTATAAATATAATTTTATTAATATTTTTAATTTATTTTTTAATTAGAAAACACTATTCACCAGAAATAACTAATACTTGACTAATAATTTTTGAAACAGTTATTTACCTATTTTATTGAATCACATTACTTAATCAAGGTGCCTAGATTATATTAATACTTTCTTTAAGTGATATTACTAATCCATTTGGTCACATTACTAATCCTAAGCATCAATTCACTATTCATAATGTACTATTCATCAAAATTTAGGTTGATCTTATTTGAATTTAAATTTTGTACTGAACCTAATTGTAAAAGACCCTTTTTTAAAAATCAGTACACATTTTTATTTATTTAAGGTTTACATAAACATTTTAAAAATATCTTTTCTCTAAAATTCATCAAAAATATGCATACTATATTTATCCGGACATTTGAAAATTCATAAACTTCATCATAAGAAGAAATCAAAATTTTTATTTAAAACAAAGGATTACACAAGGCAGTAACGGTATCCTTACATAGCCCCTTATCACACCAGCATAGGACCTAAGTGTAAGGTGTTCTAAGGTGAGAGAATCTGAGGGAGGCTTGACCAACATCACACGAGTAGTAATTTCTATCAGTTTGAAATTCTCGTGAAGGCGATTCCGTTCTAGCTTCACACGATGAAGTTCGGCTTGGGTTTGGTATAGAGAAAAGCCCAGTGGTGATACCTCCTTCCCAAGTTCTGTTATATGGGCTTCGATCAGTCCAAGACTACGGAGTGAGGACATCGAATCTTCTTTCTATATGAATTAACCAAGATCACTTTTATTTAGAGACAAATATCTAAATTTTTAGTTTCCAGCGGTCATATTGACCAATGGTCAAATAATAGTCAAAACCCAAAGGTCTCTTTTTAATTATACTCATTTAATCAAATGAAATAGTTTTTTTGAGTATAAAAAAAATAAAATAACACACAAAATCAGGAAACAAGATTTATTCAAAATTTCGAGTTGTTACAATCTTCCCCCTTAATAAATTGCGTCCTCACAATTTTTAAAATTGGGTTTTGAAATTTCATTGAAAGTCCCACATCAGAAAAGGAGTCAGTAAAACTATTACTTCAAAAGAAAGAAAGGTAAGTACAAAGGTTACCTGAGATAACCCAAAATAGGATTCCATGTAAGAAAACATGGAGATAGAGGAGAAAACAAATGGTCATGTTCTAAGGGAGAGTGATAGAAAACATAATTAGGAGAAAGTTTTCCACGAGAAAATCCCAATCTTATGATGTGTGTAAATGGTATTTGATTACCTAGTAGGAAACTTAAACCAACAACATTTTTATTTTACGTTACTTTTCATAATTTTGAGGAATTAATTTACTATATAGAACAAAAACATAAGGAAATATACCTACCTTCAAGTAGAGTATCATCCTTTAATAAGTTTCTACCAAAACTAATCTTTTCTATAGACGATGATCATTCAAAAACACTTGGTCTCATCAAAACACAAGAATCATCTTATTGAGAGTCACGTAATCCACAAAAGATTAACTATCAATTTCTTCTATCTTTACACATTATCCCAAAGACAGAAAGGGTAAGATAAAACAACTCTTCAAAAAGAATGAATCAAATAGGAAGGGAAACTACTTTTAAATCTTCAAAGTTCCATGGTACTACCCAAAGTTCATCATAGACCATTCCATAAATAACTGTCCTTAAAAATCCTCAAAAATAAACCAATCTAAGATTGAAACCCAATTATAAGAAAGATCTCATAACATAGTCTTCCAAGATAGACTATATCGTTCATCTTCAAACAACATCAACCACTCTTATCATCTTATAACAAAAGTAACTAACCTAATCACATTTTCCCCAAGGTAGGTTAATCATTTCCATATGTAACCTAAATTACTATAAGTTCACCGTAAACTCATCGATTCTTCAAAATATAAGTCAACCTTTACTCCTCAATGAAAACACCATAGTAATCTATTTACCTCGATCAAATAGGGTTCCCAAAATAGTGAACGTCTTCCAAAAAAATAATCACCTTTTAATCCCCTAATCAACCTCTTTTTTTAAGGAGAATAACTTCACTACATCAACATGTGGTACAAAACAATAGATTTTTTCCTTGATGATATAAAATCATCTTAGGTAGTGACTCGATGATCTTAGAAAACATAAAAGATATGCCCATAGTGCACGAACTAAAATAAAACACGACATAGACAATTATTGTGAAGATCTTACGTGTACTTTAGTCATCATGATCCATCTCATCATAGGACTTTCATTGTTCCCTTATCCTCGAAGATTGTTGATCCTCATCATGCTTCTCACCCATTCCAAGAGAGCATTGCCTTGGATAATGTCTAACTTCTCCACATTTATGACATCGAAATGTATAAGTTACATTAGACCGAACCTTATCTCCATTCACCACATTGTCCATTTTTTAAAGCAATTGGCTACTTTAGGCCCTATCTTCCCACACGTAAAACATATCCCGGTTCCTTTGTGACATTATCCTTGGTGCCTCTTCCCACACTTTTGGAAAAAAAGATATTGGGTCTTCTTTCCCTTATCAACTTTATCAGATGAACATCCTTGAGACTTTTTATTCTTCTTCTTTGATGAATTTGGGCATTCAACTAGGTACCAATTATTAATTGTGATTCATGATATCTGGTTTGGCATAATCATAATATGTTCAAACTGATCTTTCTCCATCTCTGTCACATTAATAGGGAAATCGTCACATTTCCTATCACATTGGTTGTTGGGACATGTTCTTCCATTTTCCGCCATTAACTATGAAGAGAAAGTATAATTAGGGGGATTAAATACTTATCCAACAATCATCAAACGAAAACTTTAAGCATAGAAGGATAAAATTATAGAAGGAAAGTATACCCTAACTTGTGATCCCCTAGGTTCCAATCTAGGTTATCCATGATCATATATTTTATGTGACTCTTTATTTTATTTTATCTTTGTTCCTTTAATAATGGTTCATACTAAGCTTATGAATTTACCAAATAATATCCCCCGAGAGTGTCATAACCAAAAGTGCAGCAAGGACCGCTTTCGTGTACCAGTTCCCATTCGAGTCTTGCTCAAAGAATTGTTTTACAGTTTACCCCCTATGTACATCTGTGCCTGAGCCACCTCTACCTGCTCGTATCCTGACAGGGATGTATTTGTTTGGAAATCACTTACTCAATACTCACCAAAATACCAAGAATATTTCCTATATTTAAAATTTTCTATAGGGTTCTTTCTAGAATTTTCATATCCTAATTTCCATAAATAACTAAACCATCTGTTGATACCAACTATATCATCCCGCCTTTTATCACATAAAATTTCATTACATTTTACAAAACTGAGGATATTTAAGGGCCAGTGTCTTGGAAACCAGGAACTTAAAACATGAGAACATAAAACATTAGTTTTAAACACATGAAAGACTTATCCTTATGTTCATCCTAGGTTCATTACTGCATCTCATAAATTGGGGACATACATCAAAAGAAAGGGTGAGCAGAAGGCCCAGTAAGGGAAACAAGGGGAAACATTTAACTTGTGAACTTGAGATACATCAACAATTTCATGAAAAATAACGTTAAGGAATGAGAAAGAAATCATGAGGCATATCATAATAAAAATAAAGTATTTCATAATTTTAAGATGTGGCTACATCATTTAATATTTACAATCATTTCTGTTTCACTATGGTCCATCCCCAAGGTGTTATTAAAAATTACAAAATTTATTCCCTAAGGCGGCGTTAAAAATGGTCATATCTAGAGATTAAGTCTTTACCCATTGAATTGGAGCACTATCAGGGTGAACCCTTAACATGTCTTTATTATCATGTGATCCACATATATCACCATCAATAATTTCATAAAAACCCCATATATCATAAAAGGAATGGGTTTCATTTCGTAATCATAACGTTTTAAAAACTGCTTTAAAGACATGATCTTTATGTCACTTTAAACCCACAAAAAGGGAAAGCGGTCTCATGTATGTAAATACCAGAATTTAAAATAGAAAATTTTGTTATATATGTGAATACCCCTTTAGAATAAATAGCTTTGAGTATTAGCTTAATAAAATAAATGAATTTGAGAATAAGAGAGACATTTTGAGACGGAAATTCTACAGCATAACGGCTATGTTTCGGGGTTTTAGAAAACATTGAAAATAGAGGGGACATGGTTCACCCACTCATAAATGATCCATAAAATAGTAGGGGGACAGAATATAAAGGATTTAAGAACATGGTAAAGAAATTTTAATGATATACCATATGAAATGAAGAACATGAAAGGAAGACAAAAATAAGATTTCTCTTATGAAAATTCGGCAGCCTACTGGCGTCACTTAAACTTCAACAAAATGAATTGACGTGATTAAATAGGTTCTGTCACCATATAAACATAAAAGATCAGTATGATAGATATATAGATCATACCCCGACATAATAAAAAGGAACGTGAAAGACTTTACATGAAAGTTGAACATTGAAAAAATCAGAAATGTGAAAGAATCCCTTAAAAATTCAGCAGCCTAACGATGCCACTTAAACATCAAAAAAAAATGAATTGATGAGATCAAAATAGGGTATCTCATCATATTAAAATAAAATATCAGTATTATAGATATATAGATCATACCCAAACATAATAAAAAGGAACTTTAAATACTTGACATGAAAGTTGAACTTTGAAAAATGAGAAAGGTGAAAGAATCCCTTAAAAATTCAGCATCCTAACGGCGCCACTTAAACTTTATTAAATCGAATTGATGAGAGAAAGAGGGGGGGTCTCTCATAATATGAACATGAAAAGGGTAGTAAGAGGAATATAAAAGAACATACTCCAACATAATATCATGGAGCATAAAAGAAATGACAAGAGATTATTTTAAATAAAGAGAGAGGTATGATCCCTTACCTTAAACGTAACTCTTAAAACTCAAAGGTTGGGACCTTGAGGGCTTGGGGGAACATTGAGAGGACTCTTTGGGAGGTAATGATACCAGAGATTAGTTGGGGGAGAGTTGGGAGCCGAATGGATGAGAGGATGGATTTGTATTTATAGGGAAAGTGAGGGGACAAGACATTAATGGCCAAGGGACACCTCACAAGTGGTTTTCTCAAAACCATGGGCTCTCCCATGGTATTTCCCATGGAGTTATGCAACATGGGACCCCCCATAAAATACTTCATCACCTTTGGTTGGCCAACCCTTAAAATATCTCATGACATCATCATGATAGAGTTATGATGTCATTAAACATACTGAAACCCTAAAAATGTATTTTTACTAATCACTGAAAATTCAACTTTCTCAGAAAAATCCCAAAATTTCACCTTAACAAAATATTAATTCTCTGATTTCAAAAATGAAATCCATTTTATAAAAATAATTTTCTAAATATTTTTAATTTAATTTTTAAATAATTACACTATTCACTGGAAATTCACTTTTTGTAGAAAAATCCCCAAAACTTACCTTAACATAATATTGATGCTCTGAGTACAAAAATGAAATCCATTTTATAAAAAAAATAACTAAATAATTTTAATTTAATTTTTAATTAAACAAAACTATTCACCAGAAAAAACTAATACTTGACTAATAATTTCTGAAATAGTTATTTACCAATTTTATGGAATCACATTACTTAATCAAGGTGCCTAGATTATATTAATACATTCTTTAAGTGAGATTACTAATTCTTTTGGTCACATTACTAATACTAAGCATAAAATCACTAATCATAATTTACTATTCATCAAAAATTAACTTGATTTTATTAGACTCTAAATTTCATACTGATCATAATTTTAGAAGACCATTTTTTGAAAATCATTACACATTTTTATTTATTTAAGGTTTACATAAACATTTTTAAAATATCCTTTCCCCAAAATTCATAAAAAATATGCATACTATATTTATCCAGACATTTGAAAATACATAATCTTCATTATAAGAAGAAATAAAAATTTTTATTTAAAACAAAGGATTACACAAGGCAGTTACGGTCTCCTTACATATCCCCTTATCACACCAACATAGGACCGAAGTGTAAGGTGTGCTAAGGTGAGATATTCTGAGGGAGGCTTGACCAACATCGCCCGAGTAGTAATTTCTATCAGTTTGAACTTCTCGCGAAGGTGATTCCGTTCTAGCTTCACACGATGAAGTTCGGCTTGGGTTCGGTCCAGAGAAAAGCCCAGTGGTGCTACCTCCTTCCCAAGTTCTGTTAGATGGGCTTCGATCGGTCCAAGACTACTGAGTGAGGCCATCAAATCTTCTTTCTATATTAATTAACCAAGATCACTTGTATTTAGAGACAAATATCAAAACGTTTAGTTTCCAGCGGACATATTGACCATTGGTCATATAACACTAAAAACCCAAAGGTATCCTCTTAATTATACTCATGTTATCAAATGAAGCAGTTTTGTTGAGTATAAAAAAATAAAATAACACACAAAATCAGGAAACAAGATTTATTCAAAATTTCGGGTCTTTACAATCTTCCCCCCTTAAGAAATTTCATCCTCGCAATTTTTAAAATTGGGTTTGGAAATTTCAATGAAAGTCCCGCATCAGAAAAGGGGTCAGTAAAACTATTACTTGAAAAGAAATAAAGGGAAGTACAAAGGTCACCCGAGATAACCCACACTAGGATTCCATGTAGGAAAACATGGACATGAAGAAGAAAACAAAGGGTCAAGTTCTGAGGGAGGGTGATAGAAAACATGATCAAGAGAAAGTTAACCACGAGAAAATCCCAATATTATTATGTGTGTAAACGGTCTTTGATTACCTAGTAGGAAAAGTAACCAACAACATTTTTTTTACGTTACTTTTCATAATTTTGAGGAATTAATTTAGTATATATAACAAAAATAGAAGGAAATATACCTACCTTCAAGTAGAGTTTCATCTTTTAATAGGTTTCTACCAAAAATAATCTTTTCTCCATACGATGATCCTTCACAATCACTTGGTCTCATCAAAACACAAGTATCATCTTCTTGAGAGTCATGTAATCCACAAAAGATTAACTATCAATTTATTCTATCTTTAAACATTATCCCAAAAACAAAAAGGGCAAGATAAAATAACTCTTCAAAAAGAAAGAATCATATAAGAAGGGAAACTACTTTTAAATTTTTAAAGTTCCATGGTACTATTCAAAGTTCATCATAGACCATTCCATTAATAACTGTCCTTAAAAATCCTCAAAATAAACCAAACTAAGATTGAAACCAAATTATAATAACTATCTCATAAAACTGTCTTCCAAGATAGACTTTATCATTCATCTTGAAACAACATCAACCACTCTTATCATCTTATAACAAAAGTAACTAACCTAATCACATTTTACCCAAGATAGGTTAATCATTTCCATATATAACCTAAATTACTATATGTTTTGCCTTAAATTCATCGATTCTTCAAAATATAAGTCAAAATTTACTCCACAAAGAAAATACTGTTGTAATCTATTTACCTCGATCAAATAGGGTTCCCAAAATAGTGAACGTCTTCCAAAATAATAATCACCTTTTAATCCCCTAATCACCCTCATTTTTTTAAGGAGAACAAATTCAATACATCAACATGTGGTACATAACAATATATTTTTTCCTTAATGATATAAAATATTATTAGGTATTGACTTGATGATCTTAGAAAACATAAATGATATGCTCATAGTGCACGAACTAAAATACAACATGACATAGACAATTATTGCGAAGAAGTTACGTGTATTTAAGTCATCATGATCTATCTTAGCATATGACTTGCATTCTTCCCTTGTCCTAGGAGATTTTTGATGCTCATCATGCTTCTCACCCATTCCAAGAGAGCATTTACTTGGATAATGTCTAAGTTCTCCATATTAATGACATCGAAATGTATAAGGTACATTACATCGAACCTTATTTCCATTCATCACATTATCCATTTTTTGAAGCAATTTTCTACTTTATGCCCTATATTCCCACACTTAAAACATCTCTCTGTTCCTTTGTGACATTCTACTTGGTGACTCTTCCCACACTTTTTTCAGAAAAGAAATTGGGTCTTCTTTCCCTTATCAACTTTATCAGATGAACTTCCTTGAGACTTTTTCTTCTTCTTCTTTGATGAATTTGGGCATTCAACTAGGTACCAATTATTAATTGTGATTTTTGATAGCTAGTTTGGCATAATCACAATATGTTCAACTTGATCTTTCATTATCTCTATCACATTAATAGGGCAATCGTCACATTTCCTATCACATTAGTTGTTGGGACATGTTCTTCCATTTCCTGCCATTAACTAAGAAAAGAAATTACAATTAGGGGGCTTAAATACTTAGCCAATAATCATTAAAAGGAAACATTAAGCATAGAAGGATAAACTTGTAGAAGGAAAGTATACCCTAACTTGTGATCCCCTAGGTTACAATCTAGGTTATCCATGATCATATATTCTTATGTGAATCTTTATTTTATTTTATCTTTGTTCCTTTAATAATGGTCCATACTAAGTTTATGAATTTACCAAAGCATATCCCTCGGGAGTGTCGTAACCAAAAGTGTAGCAAGGCCCGTTGTCGTGTACCAGTTCCCATTCGAGTATCGCTCAAATTGGTGTTTTCAGGTTTTACCCCTATGTACATCTGTGCCAGAGCCACCTCTACCTGCTTGTATCCTGACAGGGATGTATTTGTTTGGAAATCCCTTACTCAATACTCACCAAAATACTAGGAAGATTTAATATATTTAAAATTTTATATAGGGATATTACTAGAGTTTTCATATCCTATTTTCCAAAAATAACTAAAGCATCCTTTAATACCAACTATAGAATCCTGCCTTTTTATCACATAAAATTTCATTACATTTTACAAAACCGTGGATCTTTAAGGGTTAGTGTCTTGGAAACCAGGAAATTAAAACATGAGAACATAAAACATTATTTTTTAATAACTTTAAATTATTATCCTTATGTTCATACAAGGTTAATTACTGTATCTCATAACCTGGGGACATACATCAAAAGAAAGGGTGAGCATAAGGCCCAGTAAGGGAAACAAGGGGAAACATTTAACATGTGAACTTGAGATACATCAACAATGTCATGAAAACGAACTTTAAGGCATGAGAAAGAAATCATGATGCATATCATAATAAAAATAAAGTATTTCATAATTTGAAGATGTGGATAAAACATTTAATATTGACAATCATTTCTGTTTCACCAAGGTCCATCCCCAAGGCGTCATTAAAAATTACCAAGATTATTCACCAAGGTGTCGTTAAAAATGGTCATCTCTAGAGATTAAGTTTTTACCCAATGCATTGGAGCACTATCAGGACGCACCCTTAACATGTATTTATTATCATGTGAGCCACATATATCATCATAAATAATTTCATAAAAACCCCATATAGCATAAAAGGAATGGGTTTCATTTTATAATCTTAACGTTTTAAAAACTGCTTTAAAGACATGATCTTTATGTCACTTTAAACCCACGGAAAGGGAAAGTGGGTCTCATGTATGTAAATACCAGAATTTACAATATAAAATTTTGGTATATATTTTAGTACCCCTTTAGAAGAAATATCTTTGAGTATTCACTTAATAAAATAAATTAATTTGAGAATAAGAGAGTCATTTTGAGATGGAAATTCTGCACCATAACGACTATGTTTTGGGGTTTTAGAAAACATTGAAAAGAGAGGGGACATGGTTCAACCACTCAAAAATGATCCATAAAACAGTCGGGGCCAGAATATAAAGGATTTAAGAACATGATAACGAAATTTGAAAGATATACCATATGAAATTAAGAACATGAAAGGAAGACAAAAATAATATTTCTCTTATGAAAATTCAGCAGCCTACCAACGTCACTTAAACATTAACAAAAAGAATTGACGAGATCAAATAGGATCTCTCATCATATGAAAATAAAAGATAAGTATGATAGATATAGAGATCATACACCAACATAATAAAAAGTAACTTGAAATACTTGACATGAATGTAGAACTTCGAAAAAATGAGAATGTTGAAAGAATCCCTTAAAAATTCGGCAGCCTAACGACGCCACTTGAACTTCAAAAGAAATGAATTGATGAGATCAAAATAGGGTCTATCATCATATGAACATAAAATATCAGTATGATAGATATAGATATCATACCATAAAATAATAAAAAGGAACTTTAAAGACTTGACATGAAAGTAGAACTTTGAAAAATCAGAAAGGAGAAAGAATCCCTTCAAAATTCAGCAGCCTAACGGTGCCACTTAAACATTCTTAAATCGAATTGATGAGAGAAATAGGGGGTTTCTCATCATATGAAAATGAAAAAAAAATTAATAGGAATATAAAATAACATCCTCCAACATAATATCATGGAGCATAAAAGAAATGATATAAAAGAGATTACTTGAAAGAAAGAGAGAGGTAGGATCCCTTACCTTAAACGTAACTTTTAAAACTCAATGGTCGGGACCTTGAGGGCTTGGGGGTACCTTGGGAGGACTCATTGGGAGTTAATGAGACCATAGCTTTGTTGGGGGAGATTTGTGAGTCGAATGGATTAGAGGAAGGCTTTGTATTGATAGGGAAACTGAGGGGACAAGGCATTAATGGCCAAGGGACACCTCACAAGTGGTTTTCTCAAAACCATGGGCTCTCTCATGGTATTTCCCATGGAGTTAGGAAACATGGGGCCCGAATACAATAATTCATCACCTTTGGTCGGACAAACCTTAAAATATCTCATGAAATCATCATGACAAAGTTATGATGTCATTAAACATACCGAAACCCTAAAATTGTATTTTTTACTATTTACTGAAAATTCAACTTTCTCAGAAAAATAAAAAAATTCCACCTTAAACAAATATCAATTCTCTGATTTCAAAAATGAACTCCATTTTATAAAAATAATTTTCTAAATATTTATAATTTAATTTTTAAATAAATACACTATTAACCAAAAATTTATTTTTTTTCAGAAAAATCCCAAAAAAATTACCTTCACATAATATCGATGCTCTAAGCTCAAAAATGAAATAAATTTTATAAAAAAAAATTTCTAAATATTTTTAATTTAATTTCTAATTAAAACAAACTTTTCACCCGAAAAAAATAATACTTGACTAATAATTTCTGAAACAGTTATATACCTATTTTATTGAATCACATTACTTAATCAAGGTGCCTAGATTATATTAATACTTTATTTAAGTGAGATTACTAATCCATTTAGTCACATTACTAATCCTAAGCATAAACTCACTATTCATAATTTACTATTCATCAAAAATTAAGTTGATCTTATTAGAATATAAATTTCCTACTAAACATAATTGTAGAAGTCCATTTTTTAAAAATCATTAAACATTTTTATTTATTTAAGGTTTACATATATTTTTTAAAAATATCCTTTCTCTAAAATTCATCAAAAATTTGCATACTATATTTATCCAGACATTTCAAAATTCATAAACATCATCATAAGAAGAAATCAAAATTTTTATTTAAAACAAAGGATTACACAAGACAGTTACAATCTTCTTTCATATCCCCTTATCAAAACAGCATAGGACCTAAGTGTAAGGGGTGCTAAGGTGAGAGATTCTGAGGGAGGCTTGACCAACATCGCATGAGTATTAATTTCTATCAGTTTGAACTTCTCGCAAACTCAATTCTATTCTACCTTCACACGATGAAGTTCAGCTAGGGTTTGGTCCAGAGAAAAGCCCAGTGGTGCTACCTCCTTCCTAAGTTCTGTTATATGGGCTTCGATCGGTCTAAGACTACTGAGTGAGGCCATCGAATCTTGTTTCTATATTAATTAACGAAGATCACTTGTATTTAGAGACAAATATCAAAACGTTTAGTTTCCAGTGGTCATATTGACCAATGGTCATATAACATTTAAAACCCAAAGGTATCCTTTTAATTATACTCATGTTATCAAATGAAACAATTTTGTTGACTATAAAAAAAATAAAATAACACACAAAATTAGGAAACTAGATTTATTCGAAATTTTGGGTCGTTACAATCTTCCCCCCTTAAGAAATTGCATCCTTGCAATTTTTAAAATTGGGTTTTTAAATTTCATTGAAAGTCCCACATCGGAAAAGGAGTTAGCAAAACTATTACTTTAAAAGAATGAAAGGGGAGTAAAAAGGTCACTCGAGATAACCCACACTAGGATTCCATATAGGAAAACTTGGACATGGAGGAGAAAACAAAGGGTCAAGTTCTGGGGGAGGGTGATAGAAAACATGATTATGAGAAATTTAACCACGAAAAAATCTCAAACTTATGATGTGTGTAAAGAGTCATTGATTAACTAGTAAGAAACTTAAACCAACAACATTTTTGTTTTACGTTCCTTTTCATAATTTTGAGGAATTCATTTACTACATAGAAATAAAACATAAGGAAATATACCTACCTTCAAGTAGAGTTTCATCCTTTAATAAGTTTCTACCAAAACTAATATTTTCTCCAGATGATGAGCATTCAAAAACAATTGGTCTTATCAAAACACAAGAATCATCTTCTTGAGAGTCACGTAATCCACAAAATATTAACTATCAATTTCTTCTATCTTTAAACATTATCCTAAAAATGGAAAGGGTAAGATTAAAAAACTCCTCAAAAATAAATAATACCATAGGAAGGGAAAATAGATTTAAATCTTCAATGTTCCATGGTACTAGCCAAAGTTCAACATAGACCATTCCATAAATAAATATCCTTAAAAATCCTCAAAATAAACCAAACTAAGATTGAATCCCAATTATAAGAATGATCTCATAACATAGTCTTCCAAGATAGACTTTATCGTTCATCTTTAAACAACATCAACCACTCTTATCATCTTACAACAAAAGTAACTAACCTAACCACATTTTCCCCAATATAGGTTAATCATTTCCATATGTAACCTAAATTACTA
Source organism: Viscum album (assembly GCA_963277665.1). NCBI lineage: Eukaryota > Viridiplantae > Streptophyta > Magnoliopsida > Santalales > Viscaceae > Viscum > Viscum album. The sequence continues at coordinate 1,992,306,972 of OY728141.1, forward strand.
TAAGTTCTTCTTAAATTCATCGATTCTTCAAAATATAAGTCAACCTTTACTCCTCAAAGAAAATTCCATAGTAATCTATTTACCTCGATCAAATAGGGTTCCCAAAATAGTGAATGCCTTCCAAAATAATAATCACGTTTTAATCCCCTAATCACCCTCTTTTTTTAAAGAGAATAGCTTCACTACATCAACATGTGGTACATAACAATAGATGTTTTACTTAATGATATAAAATCATCTTAGGTAGTGACTTGATGATCTTAGAAAACATAAAATATATTCTCATAGTTCACAAACTAAAATACAACATGACATAGACAATTATTGCAAAGAAGTTACGTTTACTTCAGTCATCATGATCCATATCAGCATAGGACTTTCATTTTTCCCTTGTCCTTGAAGATTTTTGATGCTCATCATGCTTCTCACCCATTCAAAGAGAGAATTGCCTTGGATAATTTCTAACTTATCCACATTTACGACTTCTAAATGTATAAGGTACATTAGATCAAACCTTATCTTCATTCACCACATTATCCATTTTCTTAAAGCAATTGGCTACTTTATTCCCTATCTTCCTACACTTAAAACATTTCTCGATTCCTTTGTGACATTATCCTTGGTTCCTCTTCCCACACTTTTTGTAAAAAAGAAATTGGGTCTTCTTTACTTTATCAACTTTATCATATGAACATCCTTGAGACTTTGTATTCTTCTTATTTGATGAATTTGGGCATTTAACTAGGTACCAATTATTAATTGTGATTTTTGATAGCTGGTTTGGCATAATCACAATATGTTTAACTTGATCTTTCGTCGTCTCTGTCACATTAATAGGGAAATCGTCACATTTCCTATCACATTGGTTGTTGGGACATGTTCATCCATTTCCTTCCATTAACTAAGAAAAGAAAGTATAATTAGGGGGCTTAAATACTTAGCCAATAATCATTAAAAGTAAACTTTAAGCATAGAAGGATAAACTTGTAGAAGGAAAGTATACCCTAACTTGTGATCCCCTAGGTTCCAATCTAGGTTATCCATGATCATATATTCTTATGTGAATCTTTATTTTATTTTATCTTTGTTTCTTTAATAATGGTTCATACTAAGATTATGAATTTACCAAAGCATATCCCTCGTGAGTGTCGTAACCAAATGTGTAGAAATTCCCCTTGTCGTGTACCAGTTCCCATTCGATACTCTCTCAAAGAGGTGTTTTTGGGTTTTACCCCTATGTACATCTGTTCCAGAGCCACCTCTACCTACTCGTATCCTGACAGGTATGTATTTGTTTGGCAATCCCTTACTCAATACTCACTAAAATAGTAGGAAGATTACCTATATTTAAAATTTTCTATAGGGTTCTTCCTAGAGTTTTCATATCCTAATTTCCAAAAATAACTAAACCATCCTTTGATACCAACTATAGCATCCCGCCTTTTTATCACATAAACTTTCATTACATTTTACAAAACCGAGGATCTTTAAGGGGTAGTGTCTTGGAAACCAGGAACTTAAAACATGAGAACATAAAAAATTCTTCTTAAACATTTGAAAGGCTTCTACTTATTTTCATCCTAGGTTCATTATTTGAATCTCATAACCTGGGGAAATACATCAAAATAAAGGGTGAGTAGAAGTCCTAGTAAGGGAAACAAGGGGAAACATTTAACATGTGAACTTGAGATACATCAACAATGTCATGAAAAAGAACTTTAAGGCATGAGAAAGAAATGATGAGGCATATCATAATAAAAATAATGTATTTCATAATTTGAATATATGGCCAAAACATTTAATATTGACAATCATTTCCGTTTCACCACGGTCCATCCCCAAGGTTTTATTTAAAATTACCAAGGTTATTGACCAAGGCATCGTTAAAAATGGTCATCTCTAGAGATTAAGTCTTTACCCAATGAATTGGAGCGCTATCAGGGTGCACCCTTAAAATGTATTTATTATCATGTGAGCCACATATATCATCATCAATCATTTAATAAAAAACCCATATAGAATAAAAGGAATGGGTTTCATTTCATAATCATAACATTTTAAAAACTGATTTAAATACATGATCTTTATGTCACTTTAAACCCACAGAAAGGGAAAGCGGGTATCATGTATGTAAATCCCAGAATTTAAAATAGAACATTTTGGTATATATGTGAATACCCCTTTAGAAGAAAGTTCTTTGAGTATTCACTTAATAAAATAAATGAATTTTAGAATAAGAGAGACATTTTGAGATGGAAATTCTGCAGCATAACAGCTATGTTTTGGGGTTTTAGAAAACATTGAAAAGAGAGAGGACATGGTTCACCCGCTCATAAATGATCCATAAAACAATAGGGGTCCAGAATATAAAGGATTTAAAAACATGTCAATGAATGTTTAAAGATATATCATATGAAATGAAGAACATGAAAGGAAGACAAAAATAAGATTTCTCTTATGAAAACTCGGCAGCCTACCGACGTCACGTAAACATCAAAAAAAAAGAATTGAAAAGATCAAATAGGTTCTATCATCATATGAAAATAAAATATCAGTACGATATATATATATATCATACTCCAAAATAATAAAAAGTATCTTTAAAGACTTGAATGGAAATTAGAACTTTGAAAAAATGAGAAAGGTGAAAGAATCCCTTAAAAATTCGGCAGCCTAACGGCGCCACCTAAACATCAACAAAAATGAATTGATGGGATAAAAATAGGGTCTCTCATCATATTAACATAAAATATAAGTATTATAGATATATATATCATACCCAAAAATAATAAAAAGTAACTTTAAAGAGCTGACATGAAAGTAGAACTTTGAAAAATGAGAAAGGTGAAAGAATCCCTTAAAAATTCAGCAGCCTAACGACACCACTTAAACTTTATTAAATCGAATTGATGAGAGAAAGTGGGGGTATCTCGTCATATGAACATGACAAGGGTAGTAAGAGGAATATAAAAGAACATCCTCCAACATAAGATCATGGAGCATAAAAGAAATGACATAAAAGAGATTACTTGAAAGAAAGAGAGAGGTAGGATCCCTTACCTTAAACGTAACTCTTAAAACTCAAAGGTTGGGACCTTGAGGGCTTGGGGGAACCTTGGGAGGAATACTTGGGAGGTAATGAGACCATAGATTTGTTTTGGGTGAGTTGGGAGTCGAATGGATGAGAGGATGGATTGGTATTTATAGGGAAAGTGAGGGGACAAGGCATTAATGGCCAAGGGACACCTCACAAGGGGTTTTCTCAAAACCATGGGCTCTCCCAAGGTATATCCCATTGAGATTGGCCACATAGGGCCCCCCATACAATAATTAATCACCTTTTGTCGTCAAAACCATAAAATATCTCATTATATCATCACGACACATTGATGATGTCATTAAACATACCGAAACCCTAAAACTGTATTTTTACTATTCATTGAAAATTCAACTTTCTTAGAAAAATCCCAAAATTTCACCTTAACCAAATATCAATGATATTATTTCAGAAAGGAACTCCATTTTATAAAAATAATTTTCTAAATATTTTTAATTTACTTTTTAAATAAATAGACTATTAACCGAAAATTCATTTTTTTCCAGAAAAAACCCCAAAATTTTCCTTAACATAATATCAATGCTTTGAGTTCCAAAATGAAATCCATTTTATTAAAATATTTTTCTAAATATTTTTAATTTAATTTTTAATTAAAAACACTATTCCCTTGAAAACACAAATACTTTACTAATAATTTCTGAAACAATTAGTTAACTATTTTATTGAATCACATTACTTAATCAAGGTGCCTAGATTGTATTAATACTTTATTTAAGTGAGATTACTAATTCATTTGGTCACATTACTAATCCTAAGCATAAAATCTGTATTCATAAATTACTATTCATTGAAAATTAATTTGATCTTATTAGACTCTAAATTTCGTACTGAACCTAATTGTAGAAGACCATTTTTCGAAAATCATTACACATTTTTATTTATTTAAGGTTTACATAAACATTTTTAAAATATCCTTTCTCTAAAATTCATCAAAAATATGAATATTATATTTATCCGGACATTTGAAAATTCATAAAATTCAGCATAATAAGAAATTAAAATTTTTATATAAAACAAAGGATTACACAAGGCAGTTACGATCTCCTTACATAGCCCCTTATCACACCTGCATAGGACCTAAGTGTAAGTTGTGCTAAGGTGAGAGAATCTGAGGGAGGCTCAGCCAACATTGCACGAGAAGTAATTTCTATCAGTTTGAACTTCTCACGAAGGCGATTTAGTTCTAGCTTCACATGATGAAGTTCGGCTTGGGTTTGGTCCAGAGCAAAGCCCAGTGGTGCTACCTCCTTCCCAAGTTCTGTTAGATGGGCTTCGATCGGTCCAAGTCTACTGAGTGAGGCCACCGAATCTTCTTTCTATATTAACTAACCAAGATCACTTGTATTTAGAGATAAATATCTAAACGTTTAGTTTCCAGCGATCATATTGACCAATGGTCATATAACAGTCAAAACCCAAAGGTCTCATTTTAATTATACTCATGTTATCAAATGAAACAGTTTGTTGAGTATAAAAAAATAAAATAACACACAAAATCAGGAAACATGATTTATTCAAAATTTTGGGTCGTTACAAATATAATGCACAACATATAGTAGGTCATACATGCCATGGAACTCCAATCGGTTCACATTGTGTATATATAAATATAGGATGTTACATGGGAATTAATTACACCTAAGAAATATTAATTATAGCATTAAAACAAAACTATATGGCATGTCACTAGTGTATGTGTTGTGTTATAGGTTTTTCTAATAAATTACATGTTGAGTGACTTTCGACAGGTTAGGTGGAATTAAAGGCTTAAATTAAAACATTTCCCTATTATTCTAGAACTAAAAATTATATATGATCATAATAAACAACATGTACTTCATGAGACAATCTATAGGATCATTCATGTGTATATTAATGGTGTGTCAAGTATTTAAAAATAACGTGCTGACTTTGTGTCTTGAGTCTTGGAACACCACACCATTTAATATATTGACAAGTATTGTATAATAAATGTTCTGTATGTTTATAGTACATGATAAGGACCACACTATGTATTTTCATATTCCATCTGAGTGTTAATAAAAAAAATTTAATTTATGATATTACACACCATTTTATCTCCTGTATATGTTGTGTAAAATTCTAAAACAATTAATGACCAAAATTGTACATGGTTTATCCCTTGTTAGTAAATTATGTGTACAAATTAATTTTAAACTAAAATAAATTAATTTTAAATTTTATAGGATGATAATATAAAAAATTTATTTTATGGGGAATTATGGTTAATTGAATTAGTTAATTAATAAGATAATTAATTTATTAAATGAATAAAATTTACCTTAATAAAGAACAAATTGAAATAAAATATAGTTAGTTTAAAATTTGTATTTGTTTCATGAATGAATGATGATAAAATTAAAAGAATATTTATGGGTTGGTTTTAAATAATTTAATTAATATTACATGTTTTTATGACAACAATTATTATTAAATTACAATGGGGATCTTCAAATCACCTGTTCTAATATTGTATGGGCCTATATATCCATGATTTCTTTTATATAACCCTAAATTATTATTAAGATAACTCACATGTGAGTATGAATATGTAAAGGAAGGTGATATGAGGTAAGAGGGGATGGTTCAACATGGTTCTTATGTGAATGTAACCAAGAATATGAATAGGTGAAATGTGGAATATTACAACTCGAACCGAGCCGAGTTTAATGACTTATTCCCCTAGGTACATGGTTTCCTTAATCATCTGATTGATAATATAGTCAATAGTAATATCTAATATCGATGATTCATTTATTTTATTTATTTAATCTATTTGTATAATCATTTTTTATGATATTTATATATGTTGATGATCATATATATTAATTGTATTAAAAAGCATATGACACAAGAAATAATAAAGGGCTTATATATAATTTTATTTATCAAGACATTGATAATTAATTATTTAAAATATAAATTTAATTAATAGGAATGATAAGGGATAAAATAATGAATTTTTATGCATAATTAAAAATCCATCAATAGAAATATTATGTTAGACAATTCCTTCAATTATAAGATTTTTAATACAACCAAAGATCAAATTACTTGTTTAGCTCGTGTTAGGACAATTCAACTTAAAAATTATTAAAAATGATTTTTTTGGTTGAAATAACAAAGTGAAAATGAAGAGTTATTTCCCTTAAAATACTTGGTGTAATATAGAGGCGATTGTTGAGGAAATTTCTATCTAGGATCTAAAGACTAGGGAGTCCACCCAAAGAATCAATGATATGTGAGTTAATGTAGTTGGAAAGACTGTATACCTAAATACCTTTTAGTAATTGACCACACCCTTTTCTAGTTTATGAGTAGATAAATATGGATTATATTTACCTAATTATCCATTTTATAGTATATTCCAAATCCAATTTTTCATTATATTGGGATGTAATTAAATAATTGGAGACTAGTAAATAAAATTTATTAAATTACATTTAGAAAAAAATATAAATTATTATATACTAATTTTATTTGAATTAGAAAATTTACTGTAATATGACCTAGAAATTATCTATATGACTATCAATAGAGAAAGATAAACTCTTAATAGGCTTGAATTTCTAAGAGTATTACAGGTGACTGGTCATCATACTATGCTAGGAGAAGAAATTCTATATATTCGATTCCCCTATTCTAGACAAAGTTCCTTATTAAGAGTATAGTTAGGAGAAATACACTACCTTCTTGAAAAATATAGATGATTTATTGGATGTAATCTTCCTCATCATATAATCGATGTCTAATAATCTCTAGAAGAATTATGAGAAGATGAATTCATATACCATATTTTCATATATCCATGTTCTTTATTAAGAGAAATCTAAACTTGAGAGGTAGAATATCACCAAGGAACTTTTCATGTGAATGGTTAGAGAATTTTCACTAATAGAACCTCATGTACTTAAAGTGATTTTGTATATTGAGTGTTTGTAAATTTTAGTTTTTAATCTAACCGATAAGCTGTGCATAAACATCATGATTTCTTCATTTCCTCAAATATTATTATGTTTTATTATGAATTATAATTTGAAAAATATTGTGAAGTCTATATAATATATTTTTACTTCGATTGTCTTAGATGATTATAATATGAGTTATGAAAAACCTTCATTTTTATAGTGAATAGTATGAAGGGAAAAGGCCCCAAATACTAATTCCATGTCTATGTCTAATGTGTACCACCATACATAGGATAGAAAGATCTAGAGGTAGGTAAAATAAAAAATGTTGAATTAATTTCCTATTGAGATCTGGTAAATTATAAAAATAACTAAACCTCATTAAATAAGAAAAATAAATATTTGGGTGTGTTTTTTATTATTATGTACTTTATAGGGTGCATGTTTACAATATCATTATAAGATTCAATTCATTTTTTAATGCTAAAATGTATTTTAATTAGAGAATTATGGAATATTTGATTATTTTGAGTGGAAAATTGTGTTTCAATGATTATTTTCCATAAATTAGTATTATTAAATATTAATTGATTAATATATTTTTTGGATATTTTTTGTTATATTTTTTTAAAAAATATTCTATTCCATTTGGATTTAAATTAAAATATTAACTTTTGAAGTGTTTCGGGTTTCTTATTTTAGTTTTTCAAGTTCCATGTTTTTTATCATAAATTTATTTTTTGAATTATCCATTTTAAGATGATTTTAAGTTTATTTGAAAAATGGAAAATGACCATTTACCTAAATCTTTTTTCCATAAGTGATTCATTTTTGAATGTTTTAAATATTATCTTATGAATATTTCATAATAAGGATTAATAATGATTCATCATATGAACTCATTATGTTCGTGGGACTTTACTTATTTTTAATAATTTATATTTGGTTCTACTGGAATACTTTTCCATACTCTTTTTATATAATTTTCATTTTAATACTATTTATTTTTCATCATAAGAATTTCAAAAAATACTGACAACTTGACATTCTTAGATGAACCGACCGACGAACAAATAAATAATAGAAATCTGATGTTGGGGTGTGAAAGGGACTAAAAAGTAGGATATAAATAAGAATGTTTTGTGATAGGGTTGCTTGAAATTGGATTGAAAATGAAATTTTGTCGAATATTATAACCTCTACAAAAAATTATTTTAAATATAATTAGATCTTGATTTTGGGGATGAGTTTTTCGGAAGATCTCCTTGGATGAACCTCTATAAATCTGAATATGGAAATTAAAATTAGGAAGGATAGTTTTGAGATATAATAATATAATTTATTGAGTGTAAATATGATTACTTAGACAGTGATAAAAACTAGATTGAGATCAATTGCAATTCCTTATGAAGAAATAACAATGATGAAGTATAATATAAAAAAGTGGTTAAAGAATTTGGTCATTGGTTTTAGCTTTTTTGTCATGTTCTAGATCATAGAATATGGAAGGGCCTCAATCGTCCCATGTTAATTGACATAAAGGACCAAGTAGACATGAACCACTTTCTTGATGTAATTACCATGAAAAACTAGGCCCTCTAGCACTTGAATGTAGATATTTGAGATCAATTAAATGAATTTTGAGTATGGTCATCAAATATGTGGATTTATTGAAGTCATCCCTGAAGGATATGGATCATATTAATCATTTGAATTTGTTTTTGAATCATTCATCAAAAACGATATCCAAACAAGATAACTATTACCACTATAGTTCCCATAGGTTTCACTAGAGATGAAGCCAAAGGATTAACATTGTGTAGGTTAAGAATGATTGACTCTGAGCTGAATAAATTTGGACTCACACAAGTAGAAATGACAAATTTTATAATTTGTTGAATTTTTTGTTGGCGATAATTTTTATAACCATTACATTGATAGAAAAATTAGGAGTTTTTTATCAACTTAAGGTGGTGTAAATAATTTTTGTTGAATAATTATTCAAAATAGGTGATAAAATTAATTACAATAGGGTTTTTTGGATTATTATTAGAATTATTATATATCATAAGGTAACAACTAGGGGACTATATGGTGAACGAAGACAAAAATAGTTATCCTTGAAAGATAATATTCCTATTATTTTCTTTTTATTTTATATTTCCACGTGTAATGGAATTCTATAACACTATTTGATGGAGAAAGTTTCTTTTATAAACATTTAGGGGAATAATATTGTGAACGTTATTAATTTTTTACATCATTAATTATTATTTCATGTTTATTATTAATCTATTATTCAATGCATCTAAGAAATAATATTTTTTAAAAACAATATGAATCGATATTAATTAATCTTGTTCTAATTTTAAAACTGACATTGTCCTTATAAAAATGAATCTAAAATAGATTATTTTTAAGATTAACACTAGAAGACCAAATTGTGATTTGATTTTAATTACAACTAAATTATCCATTATAGTGATTTAATAGATTATATATTTGATGATTTATATGGGTTTATTTAATTACAGGTGAACATACTGAGATAGTAGGGTGGCATAATTTCATTTTTTTTGGCCCATATTTATTTCATGAATGAATGAAAACATTTTCTATAAGGCCCCAACCTTAAACCTTACTTAATATTAAATTAAATTAATAATTCACATTGAGGATCTTTTCATGTTTAGAGTTTTAGAGAATTAGAACATAACTATTACATCTTAAAAGATTACAAAGTAGACACTTCTACTAAGTCTCCATAAAATAAAAACTCTTAAAAAGAAAGATGTATAGATTCCATGTTTTAGATAGCATGAAATTCCCTTGATCCCATCCTTGACCTTATTCCACTTTAAGTCATGTGAATAACATTTCGAAAAACTTGGGGTGAGCATAAGAAGCTCAGTAAGGGATACACAAAGAATGAAAAATGTTAGTTTATCAAAACAACAAGTAAACCATGTATACTTTATCAAAGTAATACTTTTCACCTTTATGAATTAATAAAAACTCTTCACTGAATAAAGTATCATTACTTACCTTTTTTTAACCAAAGGATTACCATAAAACCCATATAAAGAACACATAACATATATAAAGGTAACTTGGTACATAAACATACTTAAGTGGAATAACCATACGGTCGACTTCCTCACATATCACTTAATGGAATAGCCATACGGCCAATTTCCATACATACTTAATGGAATAGCCATACGGCCGACTTCCATACCCAATGCATTGGAGGTTATAACGTAACCACCCGTCCTGGTATTCACGGCACCACCCGTCATATGGTTTATAACGTAACCACCCGTTAAAATGTCCAAGTACCAGTATAAAATCATAAAACATAAAACCAATATAAAGGAATGATAACATTTCCACATTTCAATCACAATATATCATAAATATATTGACATAATAGAATCCTTTTTTCAAAACCATTTTCAATACCAAAATACATAAAAGAGTGTATGGTATTTATTTTATTCTAAAAACATTACGGCTTGTAGAGAAATCCAAAGATCAAATAATACTCACGGCGGCGGAAAAGGTCGTTGTCACCGCGTACGTTAAAAAATATTCCTTTTTGTCGTTTAGTAAAACGCTTCGTAGGAAAAGATTCCTTTTGTATAAAAGTAAAAGTCAAAGGGGTTTATACACCGTATAAAATAAAGTTGTGTATAAAACGAAATATGCCCCAATGAAAGGAGATTGAGACGAAGTCCCTTACAAAGATCATTTTTTTAAATAAAATATATCTATTATTTTTATTCACTATAATTACACATAATTAAATTAAAAATACAAGACATGACATAATAATATCATGATGTAATTTTAAATTAGGAGATTAACCCAAAGAATGGAAATTGGGTTAAGAAGTTCCCTTACCTTGGGTCAGACTTGACTCGATCGTTCTTTAACGTCCTGAATAATAAACTTGAGTTAATTTATACTTGATTAAGAACCTTTTTAAAGTTCATTATTCTTTTTATATCACTTATTGCCATGTTATAAACATTATGTAACCATTTAAGTTAATAATGTTTGTTTTGTCAATATTTGGTTCTTTAGTCGAAAGTTGACTTCTTACAATTACATGTTGTTCATGTGGTCAAAAGTTCTTTATATCCAGAATGAAATTCCTGATTTGGATATCATATATATCATATATATCCAGAATATACATGTATTTATAATATTACATAATCATTTATAGGTAAAAAATGAAATGCACCGTTCATGGAGACGGTAAGCCGTACGTACGCATGAACGCTACTTTCATTTCTTTGTCATATTAATGGAATTAAAACTAAATGAGAGGTATGTATATTTTAATTCCAGAATTATATTCATCATTTAGATATATCATTAATTATATATATCCATTATATACATGTACTTTTAATAGTACATTACATTTGGGGATAAGAAATGAAATGCACCGTTCATGGAGACGGTAATCCGTACGTACGCATGAACGCTACTTTCATTTATATCTCATACTTTAATGGAAAGAAATAATAATGATATAGAGGTATATTATAATTCCAGTATAACATCATATATAATAACTTTAAATCCATCCTTTACATATCCCACATATGGCATTAACGAATCACATCACTTTGAGGGGGCGGTAGTCCGCACTTCCTTAAATGAAGATATCGTGTTTACCCATAATGGAAACCATAAAGGTATGCCAAAAATGAAAAATACAGAAGCTTAAAGAAAACATAAACATATTATATATCATATATAAAAATAGTGACATCATAATGGCAACCCTTGAAGGTGTTAAATGAGTATTGAACAATCATCGTTTCGGGAGGCAGAATTTCGCCATCCACGGAAACCGTATGTTCTTTAACCATTTGATGTAGTTGTGTGAGAGTGTAGCTCAAATAAATATTATAACAACATCCTAGTATATTGAAGATACTGGTGTTGTTACAAAATAAGTAAATAAAAAGAGTTTAGAGGGTTGGAGAAGCAAAATAAAACAAATGAACAAGAGAGAATGAATTACCTTTAAAAGTGTAACTCCTTTTGATTTGAGCTTAAAGGATTCCTTTTAAAGGATTATACCCAAAGGGAATCCTCTAGGATTAGTAGAGGGATGTGGAGAGAGTAATTGGGCAGGGGTTGGCCGAGCCAAAGGCTTGAGAAGTGTGTGAAATGGGGTAGAGGTGGGGGCCTTTTATAAGAGGAGAGGAGGGGCACTTTTGGAAAGTAAAGAAATATTACTTTATTTGAAAATGTGTTTCTGTTTTAAAAGGTCCCACATTGATATAATTCGTGTATAAGGTGATAAGAGTTCGAAATCCACTCATCCAATTGGTTTTGAACATGTTTAGGTTTTAGATTTTTCATTATCTTTCCATTTTATTTAAATCGTCAAATAATGATGTCATCGCTGCATCATTATTATGTCATATATAATTTAATTTATTTAATGTCTAAAAATTATAAAAAAAATACTATGATGTAGGAAATCATTTTATCTTTCCAATTAATATTTATAATCAAAATTTGGACTTGTATAACCCCACTCAAAAATTATTTTAGTAAAACAATTTATGTTAGTGTCATTTTCACTTTAACATTAAATAAAAATATATTAATGTCATTTTCCAACTAAAGTAGCTCCATGGGGTCCCCAAGTTGTCCCATGGCTTTTCTTGGTCGGCCATGACTCACCCAATAGGTTTAGGACATGTTTCATGGTGTTTTCACATTCTTATAATACCATTTTTACCTTAAACTACACTAATTACCTCTAATCGCGATAAATGAAAAAAAGTTACTATTCACGAAAAAATTATTTTAATCTCATTGAAACACATTTTACTTCCTAATGACAACCATGTATGTCGGATTTTAAAAATTCAATACACATTAGTGGTAAACTTTCATTTAACTAAAAAATCAGTTTGCTTGATTACAACTTAGTGGTTTCATTATTCATCAAAAATTGAAGTTTTTCAGAAAATTACCAAAAATTCACCCTAAGCTATATTTGATATTCCGAATTCAAAAATGAAGTCCATTTTACAAAATTAAAAACATATAAGTCAAATTAATTAATTTAATAATTAATTCTCTCTGTCATGACAAATAGCGTGTTTTTGTGAAACAATAAGTATCAAAAGATTGACACCAGTTTAAGTCCAATTTCAAAGTGAAATTGATTCCAATGACCACCATTGGATTAACTGGTAAAAATATTTTCTAATTTTACTTTAAAACCAAATAAAATAATAATCTAATCTTATAAATAATTTAGATTAAAAAGAGGTTTTGAATTAAAATACAACATTTTAAACTATTCCTTAAAAAATGAACTTTATCAGAAAGGTACCAAAAATTTACACAAAGTAAATTTTGATGTACCAATTCTAAAGAAGAGTTATATTTGGTCCAAAATAAAGTATAAGAGTGATCAAAACTATATTTAACGACGGTTCACCATTAAAAGGTGATAAGTGAACCTTTAGTGAAAATTAGAGTATATATGCCCGAAAATTGAACTCTTTCCGTATTTTAAGCCTTTATCTTTTATTGGGTAAATGTATAAACATTTAAAAACATATATAATCATATTTTAGTTATTTCTATCCATTCCCGCCAGTACAACGGCTACTTGTTAACTAACATTTAAAATAATATTATTTTATTACTAGTGTGCTACGTAAGTTTCAAAGAAACTCATCGTTGCGTATCGGGTACGCTATCGAACCTAGCAACCCCTTTAAAATAAAATTAATATTTAATTCGTAAATATTAATAAATATGAAAATTCTTTATTTTTATTTACCTGGGATGTTACATCCTTCCCCCCTTTTGGGAATTGCGTCCTCGCAATTTTATTCACTTATCAAAATAAGTGGGGGTATTTATCCCTCATAGCATTTTCAGATTCCCACGTTGCCTCTTAAATCACATGGGTTTTCCACAAAACCTTTACCTGATGAATCACCTTATTCCGTAACACTTGATCCCTGTAATCAAGAATCTGGACCGGTTGTTCCTCATAAGATAGGTTCTCTTACAGCTGAACTACCTCTAGGCTCAAATCATGAGATGGATCTGGCATATACTTTCTCAACATCGAAACGTGAAAAACATTGTGTACCTGAGATAAACTCGGAGGTAAAGCCACTCGGTATGCAACTGATCCAACTCTTTCCAGAATTTCGTATGGTCCAACAAACCTTGGACTCATCTTTCCATTCTTACCAAATCTCATCACACTTTTCCAAGGAGAAACCTTGAGAAAAACATGATCACTTACCTCGAAAGATAGATCCTTCCACCGGTTATCCGCATAACTCTTCTGCCTGCTCTGAGCTGTTCTCATGTGTTTCTGAATCAGCTGAACTTTTTCTGCCATCTCTTCTACCAATTCTGGTCCCATCAACTTCCTTTCACCCACTTCATACCAGAAAGCTGGAGTTCGACACCGCTTCCCATATAATGCCTGAAATGGTGCCATCTGTATACTGGAATGAAAACTGTTATTATATGAAAACTCAACCAAAGAAAGATGTTGGTCCCAACTTCCCTGATAATCCATAGAACAAGCTCGTAGCATATCCTCCAATGCCTTAATTGTTCATTCTGACTGCCCATCTGATTGAGGATGAAAAGTTGTACTAAAATTTAATTCAGTACCCAACGACTTCTGAAGGCCTTTCCAAAATTTAAAAGTAAACTTGGGATCATGATCCGATACAATGGAGAGAGGAACTCCATGTAACCTGACTATCTCTTTAAGATACAAACAGGAAAGTTGATCAAGAGAGAAAGTATCTCGTATAGAAAGGAAATGAGCAGATTTGGTCAAGCGATCAACAATAACCCAGATTGCATTATTACCTCGAGATTTCCTCGGTAATCCCACAACAAAGTCCAGGTATATGTTTTCCCATTTCCACTCTGGCACTGGTAAAGGTTGAAGCATCCCTTTCGGTAACTGCCGCTCTGCTTTAACCTGTTGACATGTCAAACACTTCACAGTAAAATCAGCAATGTCTCTTTTCATTCCATCCCACCAGTAATACTCCCGCAGACCTCTGTACATCTTAGTACTACCAGGATGAAAAAACAACTCATTCTTCAACTGTGAATCACAAGGCACACATAACCTCTTCACAAACCTCAAAACACAAACACAAACTTATCCAAGAACTCATGGAAAATTTTATTCATAAGGTCCATGAATATAGCAGGTGCATTGGTTAACCCAAAAGGCATAACTAAAAATTCATAATGGCCATATCTAGTACGGAACGCAGTCTTCAGAACGTCTGCTTCTTTTACTTTCAAATGATGGTACCCCGACCTCAAGTCAATCTTCGAAAAATACTGAGCTCCCTGGAGCTGATACCACTTCATTCGATGGCCCAACATCTGCTGATGTTGTTGCAAATGATTTTACCACCCCTTTCTGCTTGTAGTCTAACTGCTTCCCATCACTCAAGCTCCTTGTCGGACACTCGTCTGCATAATGACCCATTTCATTACACTAAAAACATCTTACCGTTGGCTTTTCATTTCCTACTTGATCATCTTCCTTATAGTTACGAGAAATATGACCAGACTTACCACACCGAAAGCACTTACCAGACTTGGATAAACATTCTCCAGGATGCATTTTACCACACTTCTCACAAGATGGATATTTGGTTTTCTTACCTCCTTGCTTCTTTGATGAATTCTTCCCCTTTGCCTGCCAACTAGACCTCTTATTCTGTTGTTTGTCATAGAACACCTGATCATCGGCAAACTCCATTTCCACCTTCTCCGTACATCGAACAAGTTTTTCATAACTTTTGAACTCACGAGACGATAAAGCCCTTCGATACTTTGGCTTTAACCCTGAGTAAAAACGGTTTATTTTACTATCAAGATCTCGTATGAAGTTTGGAGCATACCTTGCCAATCGAGTGAACTTTTCTTCATAAGCAGCCACTGAATCATCCTCCTGCCTCAATTCTAGGAACTTTTTTTCCATCCTAAGATGAACCACCTTAGGAAAATATTTCTCAAGAAACATACCTTTGAATTCGTCCCAGTGAAGATCCTCAATCTCATCACTATCCCTTATATTTTTCACCATCGACCACCACTGATCAGATTCACCTTCAAAACGGTAAACAGCAAGACTAACCTTTTGTTGTTATGAACACCCCATGACATCAAAAATCTTCTCCAGTGCTTTAATCCACCCTTCAGCTTGCACAGGGTCAGATGATCCTCTGAATGATGGGGGATGTTGCCTCATGAAATGTTCCACCACTGACATGTTCCTCTGCGGTTGATCTGGCTGATCTCGTGCATGGATACCACCACCATTTATAGCCTGAGTCAACTGTGCCATCACTGCAACAAACTGTTCAGTTCCGATTCCGACCATCTCATGTTGCTGATTTGGAAGGTTATCTTCCTCCTGATGTCGTCCCAACATAGCTGCTTTGTTTCCTCTGCGGAAAACCATTCTGAACACAGAAATATCTTAGGCGAAGCAACATGGTAATCCGTAAATGCTATATCATTTCAATCATATTATAATTTAACACTTTTCTAACTCCTAAAGTTGTCTAAACCATCCTTTGATACCAACTATAAGGCCCCAACCTTAAACCTTACTTAATATTAAATTAAATTAATAATTCACATTGAGGATCTTTTCAGGTTTAGAGTTTTAGAGAATTAGAACATAACTATTACATCTTAAAAGATTACAAAGTAGACACTTCTACTAAGTCTCCATAAAATAAAAACTCTTAAAAAGAAAGATGTCTAGATTCCATGTTTTAGATAGCATGAAATTCCCTTGATCCCATCCTTGACCTTATTCCACTTTAAGTCCTGTGAATAACATTTCAAAAAACTTGGGGTGAGCATAAGAAGCTCAGTAAGGGATACACAAAGAATGAAAATTGTTAGTTTATCAAAACAACAAGTAAACCATGTATACTTTATCAAGGTAATACTTTTCACCTTTATGAAGTAATAAAAACTCTTCACTGAATAAAGTATCATTACTTTCCTTTTTGTAACCAAAGGATTACCATAAAACCCATATAAAGAACACATAACATATATAAAGGTAACTTGGGACATAAACATACTTAAGTGGAATAACCATACGGTCGACTTCCACACATATCACTTAATGGAATAGCCATACGGCCAATTTCCATACATACTTAATGGAATAGCCATACGGCCAACTTCCATACCCAATGAATTGGAGGTTATAATGTAACCACCCATCCTGGTATTCACGGCACCACCCGTCATATGGTTTATAACGTAACCACCCGTTAAAATGTCCAAGTACCAGTATAAAATCATAAAACATAAAACCAATATAAAGGAATGATAACATTTCCACATTTCAATCACAATATATCATAAATATATTGACATAATAGAATCCTTTTTTGAAAACCATTTTCAATACCAAAATACATAAAAGAGTATATGGTATTTATTTTATTCTAAAAACATTACGGCTTGTTGAGAAAGCCAAAGATCAAATAATACTCACGGCGGCGGAAAAGGTCATTGTCACCGCGTACATTAAAAAACATTCCATTTTGTCGTTCAGTAAAATGCTTCGTAGAAAAAGATTCCTTTTGTATAAAAGTAAAAGTCAAAGGGGTTTATACACCGTATAAAATAAAGTTGTGTATAAAACAAAATATGCCTCAATGAAAGGAGATTGAGACGAAGTCCCTTACAAAGATCATTTTTTTAAATAAGATAGATCTATTATTTGTATTCACTATAATTATACATAATGAAAGTACAAATACAAGATAGGACATAATAATATCATGACGTAATTTTAAATTAGGAGATTAACCCAAAGAATGGAAATTGGGTTAAGAAGTTCCCTTACCTTGGGTCCGACTTGACTTGATCATTCTTTAACATCCTGAATAATAAACATGAGTTAATTTATACTTGATTAAGACCCTTTTTAAAGTTAATTATTCTTTTTATATAACTTATTGCCATGTTATAAAATTATGTAACCATTTAAGTTAATAATGTCTGTTTTGTCAATATTTGGTTATTAAGTCGAAAGTTGACTTCTTACAATTACATGTTGTTCATGTGGTCAAAAGTTCTTTATATCCAGAATGAAATTCCTGATTTGGATATCATATATATCATATATATCCAGCATATACATGTATTTATAATATTAAATAATCATTTATAGGTAAGAAATGAAATGCACCATTCATGGAGACGGTAAGCCGTACGTACGCATGAACGCTACTTTCATTTCTTTGTCATATTAATGGAATTAAAACTAAATGAGAGGTATGTATATTTTAATTCCAGAATTATATTCATCATTTAGATATATCATTAATTATATATATCCATTATATACATGTACTTTTAATAGTTCATTAGATTTGGGGATAAGAAATGAAATGCACCGTTCATGGAGACGGTAATCCGTACGTACGCATGAACGCTACTTTCATTTATATCTCATACTTTAATGGAAAGAAATAATAATGATATAGAGGTATATTATAATTCCAGTATAACATCATATATAATAACATTAAATCCATCCTTTACATATCCCACATATGGCATTAACGAATCACATCACTTTGAGGGGGCGGTAGTCCGCACTTCCTTAAATGAAGATATCGTGTTTACCCATAACGGAAACCATAAAGGTATGGAAAAAATGAAAAATACAGAATCTTAAAGAAAACATAAACATATTATATATCATATATAAAAATAGTGACATCATAATGGCCACCCATGAAGGTGTTAAATGAGTATTGAACAATCATCGTTTCGGGAGGCAGAATTTCGCAATCCACAGAAACCGTATGTTATTTAACAATTTGATGTAGTTGTGTGAGAGTTTAGCTCAAATAAATATTATAACAACATCCTAGTATATTTAAGATACTGGTTCTGTTACAAAAGAAGTAAATAAAAAGAGTTTAGAGGGTTGGAAAAGCAAAATAAAACAAATGAACAAGAGAGAATGAATTACCTTTAAAAGTGTAACTCCTTTTGATTTGAGCCTAAAGGCTTCCTTTGAAAGGATTCTGCCCAAATGGAATCCTATAGGATGAGTAGAGGGATGTGGAGAGAGTAATTGGGCAGGGTTTGGCCGAGCCAAAGGCTTGAGAAGTGTGTGAAATGGGGTAGAGGTGGGGGCCTTTTATAAGAGGAGAGGAGGGACACTTTTGGAAAGTAAAGAAATATTACTTTATTTGAAAATGTGTTTCGGTTTTAAAAGGTCCCACATTGATATAATTCGTGGATAAGGTGATAAGGGTTCGAAATCCACTCATCCAATTGGTTTTTAACATGTGTAGGTTTTAGATTTTTCATTATCTTTCCATTTTATTTAAATCATCAAATAATGATGTCATCACTGCATCATTATTATGTCATATATAATTTAATTTATATAATGTCTAAAAATTATAAAACAAATACTATGATGTAGGAAATATTTTTAGCTTTCCAATGAATATTTATAATCAAAATTTGGACTTGTATAACCCCACTCAAAAATTATTTTAGTAAAACAATTTATGTTAGTGTCATTTTCACTTTAACATTAAATAAAAATATATTAATGTCATTTTCCAACTAAATTGGCTCCATGGGGTCCCCAAGTTGGCCCATGGCTTGTCTTGGTCGGCCATGACTCACCCAATAGGTGTAGGACAAGTGTCAGGGTGTTTTCACATTCTTATAATACCATTTTTACCTTAAACTATACTAATTACCTCTAATCGCGATTAATGAAAAAAAGTTACTATTCACCAAAAAAATATTTTAATCTCATTGAACCAAATTTTACTTCTTAATGAAAAACATGTATGTCGGATTTTCAAAATTCAATACACATTAGTGGTAAACTTTCATTTAACTAAAAAATCAGTTTGCTTGATTACCACTTAGTGGTTTCACTATTCATCAAAAATTGAAGTTTTTTAAAAAATTACCAAAAATTCACCCTAAGCTATATTTGATATTCCGAATTCAAAAATGAAGTCCATTTTACAAAATTCAAAACATATAAGTCAAATTAATTAATTTAATAATTAATTCCCGCTATCATGACAAATAGCGTGTTTTTGTGAAACAATAAGTATCAAAAGATTGACACCAGTTTAAGTCCAATTTCAAAGTGAAATTGATTCCAATGACCACCATTGGATTAACTGGTAAAAATATTTTCTAATTTCACTTTAAAACCAAATAAAATAATAATCTAATAATATAAATAATTTAGATTAAAAAGAGGTTTTAAATTAAAATACAACATTTTAAACTATTCATTAAAAAAATGAACTTTATCAGAAAGGTACCAAAAATTTACACAAAGTAAATTTTGATGTCCTGATTCTAAAGAAGAGTTATATTTGGTCCAAAATAAAGTATAAGAGTGATCAAAACTATATTTAACGACGGTTCACCATTAAAAGGTGATAAGTGAACCTTTAGTGAAAATTAGAGTATATATGCCCTAAAATTGAACTCTTTCCGTATTTTAAGCCTTTTATCTTTTATTGGGTAAATGTATAAACATTTAAAAACATATATAATCATATTTTAGTTATTTCTATCCATTCCCGCCAGTACAACGACTACTTGTTAACTAACATTTAAAATAATATTATTTTATTACTAGTGTGCTACGTAAGTGTCAAAGAAACTCATCGTTGCGTATCGGGTACGCTTTCGAACATAGCAACCCCTTTAAAATAAAATTAATATTTAATTCGTAAATATTAATAAATATGAAAACTCTTTATTCTTTATTTACCTGGGATGTTACATTTTCAACCCGTCAATATAAATTCCCCAAACTCATCAACTATTTCTACCTACTTGATTTTTACTATTGAATAATTATTCAGGATTTTTATTTTCGTAATCATTACAAATAATTCCATTATTTAATCATCATTTTTACTTTAATTAAACTATTATTTTTTCCATCTTTTTTATTGTGTAATATGATATTTTCTTGAGTTTATAATGGTTAATTTTGTCAATAAACACTCCACATTCCCCATGGGTTCAACCATGATCATTATTGTGATAATTAATTTTAGGAAGTAAATGATAATTTTATACTCCCAAATATATCATCAGATTTTGGAATTGATTTTATGGAATCAACCTGTGATTAAAAACCAAACTTACTACCTATCATCCTTAAAATTCACAGATATTTATGTTCTGTAAAGATGAAAACTAAAACTCAATAAGATTATAATATAAATTTCTATAATAACCATGAAAATATAAGTCCACCTTATCCAACAGAATAATTAGATGATAAAAACATTATTAGGGAGTTTTATCAGCCCACTATTAATAGTTATACCATTTGAATTTGGATAAATCCTAATTCCCCTAATAATTAGATCAAAAAGTTCCACCTTTATATAATTATTACATAAAATTGATTACTTCATTAAGTAACTCATGAAAATATTTGGTATTTTTATAGTGTAGTTCAACAACATCCACTTTATGGATGGAGTAAATAATATTTAAGGATTAGAGTTTTCCCATTCTACATTATGTGTAAAGAAAGTACATGGTACCATTAAATATAAGGCGATATTTTTGACTCATAATACTAGGTCTTCTATGATTTCTTGTGATGTTTGAACCTAAATGAATGAACATTGAAATTATAAATAATTTCATTGTGTTTGTGTAATGTGAGGGTGGTTTTCTCTATGAAAATGGAGAATATTTAGGAACCTTCATATAAAATTTCTTAATAACCATTTTTATCCACATTTCTAGATTGATAACTTCTATAATGGCCTCAAATATTATCATAAATGAATGGAAGATTAGTCTTTATGTTATATTTTTCTCTAAAAACTACTTAATAACTTATAATATTTTTGATACACTTTTACAAAATTGAAAAATAAACAATTTTCTAGGAGAAGAACCATTCATTTAAAAGAATTTATTTCTATCTACCAATAATTTTTTAAAGTTTTGGGAATATTTAATCAAAAATATGAAACATTACATTGGTAGAAATAATGACATAATTGTATGTATTTCAATAGAAGTTCTGGATTTCCAAATTCTGATATACCTACCCAACTCTCTAGAAATTAATATTTTACTATCTGTGGTAATGTGTCAAATTATAGTTTCGATTTATTTTCAAATAATTACAACCAGAGTTTTAAAAACCATCCATTCCAACCATTAAAATAATGAGGAATTTTTTGACCAGCTGTTACCCATGCAGTCACATAAGACCAAGGTGAAACTCCAAATACAATCTAAGTTTGATTCTTTTAATTTATGAGGTAATTTCTATAGTATTCTACATATAGAGTTTAGTAGGTTTTATACCCAATAGGTATAATATGAATCTAATATGGACTCTCAAAAATCATCCATAAAAAATAAATGTACAATTTAAAAACTCAAATCAGACATATTTATAGAGAATTGTGTGGTAGAAAAAAAACCTTTAAGCACAAAAAATAATCATAGAGAATATCATATGGATATTATAACTTGGAGTGGTAAAAATATCATCATGAAGCTAAAACTGAAATTAGGACTGCTCAATGTGAAATTATTGAAGAACCATGAAATTAAAGAATTTCAATTTCCAAAATTTGTAAATCTTCGCAGTAATGGTGAAAATGATTTCATTTCTACTATTGCACATACAATTCGTGGAAAAAAGAATTAAAAACAATGGTAAAAAGGGAAAGGAAAACATTGAATAATAAATTTATATGATTCCAAGTAATTTGAATAATTTCTCACCAACCATCCTATTCCATAAAATATTAATAAAAAATTAAATAAAAAACATTAAATGTTTCTTAATCTTTTCATGAAACATGGAATAAATTTTATTTTCCTTTAGAACATATTTCATGTTCCATTTTATTTTAAATATTTTAAGAAAATAATTTTATGAAAAATAAAAATTGGAATAATTTTCTACCTAATATCTATCAAAATAGTGTAGTATTATCCTTTAGGACACGATACCACATAAAATCAAGATCCAAGAATATTTTTCAATAAATTAACCTTAGGTTATAGTGTTCTATTTAACTACATAAGTGAAATTAGAATAAATATTAATCTGATCTTGTAATGATTTTCCTATAATTTGAGGTTAGGATAACTAAAACCCACCACATTTTCCATGAAACTATCTAATTGATCTATTACTAAACCAATTGGGTGAGTAGATTATTTTTTATTTTGTTATAAAAGAAATAAAAACCAAATAATTTTACTATATTATAGATGGAGTGTAGAAAAGAAGTTATCTCTTCTTTAGTAGGACACTCCAAGCCACATGAGGATACAAAATTAGTTTTTAAGAAGGTATGTTTATTTTTAATTTAGGAGAAAAATAAGAATTAAATGTTTATCCAAGTAGTATCCTGCAAAAGATATATATCAAGAATTCCACTATAAGAAGAAACATAAAAAATGAAGAAAGGAAAAAAAGGAAACTTCTCTATTGAGGAGATCAAAATTCCATATTGGTCTACGTATTAGTCACCTAGATATTTTTTAATTACCTCTAATAATTTCAATCTCCATAGAGATAAATATTTTTCCATATATGAGATTCTATAATTCAACAAACTAGTTGATGAAAAAGAGAAGGATTGTTTTAGGATGATTGAGTGGATTAATTAAAATATGGACCCTAATGAAATTTATATTGGAATATACTTTATTTAATAATAATAAACTTCATAATATAATTTGGGTGATTATTTATACAACTTATATTATTATTCCCAAGAAACCATTGTAGACCCAAACATAAATTATAAACATGAAGACTGGTTTGCTAAGGGCAACCGTGATGGATTATATGTTTTTTAAAGTTATTTATTTAAGAGATTACTTGGGGACCATAAAACTAGTAGAACCAATTTTTTTCCCAATAGTCAAAAACCATCTAAGTTGGAGTTTAAACCCCTTCTAGATAACATGAAATACACATTTTTTGGTTGGTACTTTTCACCGCCATTCATCATCTCATCCATGTTAAGAGGAATCCAAGGGGATGGTTTGTTGAATATTATGTTGATGTCTATAAATTTTATTAGTTAGGAATAATAGAAATAAAAGGGATAACCCCTTAATTATATATGCATATAATTCCCATGGATACCAATCCCAAGCCAAGATTAATGGGAAATAGAAGACTAAATGGAAAAAACAAAGAAATTATTAGGGTATAGGTAATAAAACTACTTGATGTTGGAATTATATTTCATATTTTATAATGAAAATGGATTTTAACTATCTAGGTTTCCCATAGAAAAATAGATTGAATATTATAAAACATAAAAAAAATGAAAAAGAATATAAACTATGATGGTAAAAAAGTGGGAAGTTTTCCTTTATTATAAAAATATATAAATCCTTCTACTTAGAATGATAATTATCCCAAACCATTTTTAGATGAAATTCCTTATAAAATGGATAGAAATGAATTATTTTACTTTTTCAATGGATATTGTAGTTATAACTAGGTTCAAAAATCCCATGAAGGCTGGGAAATGACCACATGAACAAGCCAATTTAGAAAATTTTCCTATCCTAAGAATCAAATTGGATTGTTTTGTATTACAATTACCTTTCATTGATGTATACTGGCTATGTTCTCATATGTGATAGACCAGATAATTTAGTTATTCATGTTTTTTTTTTTAATTTTTGAATGGAATCTTAAAATCTATATATGGTATATGTCAAATTTTTTAAAAATATCCCAAGAGGAAAACCATGTCTTAAATCATAAAGAAATGTCAATACATGGTTAGTGATAGAATAACTCATGGCCACAAGGTCTCAATCTAGGGTATAGAAGTTGAAAATAATAATATTGAGGTCATTTTAAATCAACCCCTCTAGAAAATGGTAATGGTATTAAATGTTTTTAAGGGAACGCCAATTTATAAAAAAAGGTTTATAACATATCTTTTAATGGACATAACATCCCTCTTCTATCTTTTTGTTAGGGAGACACCCTTTAATTTTTATGATAAATTTTTATCATCCAAAATATTTCTCAATGAAAAAATAAATTCAAAAAAAAGAATCACTAAAATATACATGATAGTTTTATTTAAGTTAGTGTGTGATTCTTATATTATAGCTATTAGAATTTTTTTAGGAAGATAAAGGATAATAAATTTCATGAGGTTTATTATTAGTTAATACTTATAGGTGATTCTAATTGTAATTAAAACCAAAATTTAAAATAAGTTATTAGTATTCATGTTTCTTCATGAAAATTTTATGAAGTACAAGATCAGACAAAAAAAATAGATTTTAATGACCACATACTCTTATAGTACAATATGGATTAAAATGAGTTTATGCCTTGATTAATTTTATATGTTATTATATTGAATTTATTTTAATTATATATTTGGGACAAACAAGGATTAGAAAATATTGATTTGTATCACCTTTCTAGGATATAAATAACCCAAAATGTAAACCCAATGCGAGATAAATTATTTATTTTAAGATGAAAAAATATTTTTTTAGGAAAAAATTCAATTTCCTAGTATGAATCTGTTATTATTTTTCTAGTATAATGTGTCAAGAACAAGGACCATAAATAGAATTAGGTGAAAAAATTATTTCTAATCATAATCATTAATTTTGGGATAAACCTATATTGTTCATATGGTGTGCTTATAGAATTATAAGAAAATGTGTCCATATATAGTAGATATTACCCATTTTATAAAATTTTCACTCTTCATAATGGTAAGAACACTATGAGGGAGATATGATATCCTAAAAATTTATGCATGTTTTTTTATTGTCACTTAATTTTTAAGGATTCCTTAATTTCTTGTAGTTGGTTATGATAGATGCTAAATTTCAAGAAATACAGGTAGAATGAAAGAGCTTCCCCAAGATGGGATACTTAATATTGAGATGTTTGATGTGTGGTGGTTGGATTTTGTGGGAACAAAAACATATTATCAAGGATATGAACAAATTTTTATATAAATATGCTATAATTATGTGTTTATATAGGTAGTGGAAATTCATAATAATCAAGAAAAAATGTTTTTTGATTCATTAAAAAGATTATTTTCTTGATATTTGGAGTTATGAATGAATTTATCAATAAAAATGACACAAATTTTAAGTATTTTATGCTTATAATAGAAATGTAAAAGTATGTGTGTGTGCACAAAACTATACCTACTTACCCTTTATAGTCTAGTGGAAAATTTGAGTGTTATAATAGGGAACTTATTTTTATTATAGAGAAAATTATGTCTAGATCTTGTAAATAATAGTCATTAATTCTAGATGACAATTTGTGTCCCTATAAGAAATGATAAAGAACCCTATAAGGATTTCAATTTATTGTTTAATTTTGTAATGAAATTAAATTTTCTGATTTTCATTCAACACAATTATTTTTAGGGCGTGACACTCATAAAATCTGATTTAAAATATTCAACATAAATATAAATGTGATAGTTGATTGAGCTAGATGAGGTAATAATAAATTTTTTTGATAACTATACTATTTAAAATTAGTGAAATAAATACTTTCATGTGTCAATCATTCAAAATCAATACTTTAAAGTTAGTCATAGTGTTTCTCATTTTAATTGTAGACTACAATTTTTTCCAATAATACTCAAGACTAAATGGTCTAGACCTTTCAACATCCATATATTTTTAATCAATGATTCTTTAGAATTAGTTGGATAGGATAATGTGACATTTTTAGTTAATGGATGATGAATAAAACAATAATTTTAGGATAAACCCAAGGGGTTGGATTCTCTCTATGTTCTTGAAAACTGATCTTCCACTGATTATAACTAAGTAATTTAAACTAGGTGCTTTATGGGAGTAAACTCTTTGTTCTTCTTGGAGTATTAATTTATTTAAATAAAAATAAATCCCCATATATATCTACAAATAATTCACATATTTACACTAATGTTTTAGAAAACAATATTAATCATTAAAAATATTATGAATTATTAAACTGAAAATTTTGATCAGAGATTAAATTTATTTTTTAGGAAAAAAATGATATACATTTATAAAGAAACATTAAACCACTTCCCTCTCATTCTATATTCTAAAAACTCATTAAAATTAAGTTCCAAGCTACATGGAATCTTATTTTTATCTTAATTTTCGTATTCAAATTGTTGTTGGGGGAGATGAGGATTGTTTTTAAGTGTAACTTGTAGGAATTATGAAGGGTAGATTTTAAAATATAAATGTTTAATTCATTTTTAAGTGTCTATATTACATTACTTCACTTCTATAATTAATTTTTTTAAAATAGCTACATAATTTTTAATACAAGATTATTTTTTAAATCATTTTACAATTTCAAATTAATGTAAAGGGATACCATTTTATATTCATGTTAAAATTTAATTGTAATATATAATCTAAAATTTATTATCAGGGATGTATATTATTTTGTTGAAAGAATAATTAAGTATTATTGAAAAATAGTTTTAATGGTTTTATATCTCCTAGATTTTTTTACTATTTTAATGTTCTATTGTTTAAGTCATATGATATATATAAACAAGATATATTATTTAGGAGCCATGAAAGTTAATTTTCATTTATAAAAGGATGATTATTTTATAGTTTCAAAACTACTTAGGTAAAATTTATGTCTTTCGGTATATATGAAATGTGAATTTCATGAAAACCTTTTTAAAATGTATCTCATTACAAAAGTTTAAAATATTTCTGAATTAAACTACTATACTTGTTTATCCCATAATAAAATATCAATATTGGTGACAATGAAGGGTTTAAAGGGTAGAGGAGGGGTCTAAAAATGTTCTTAAGTGTATGTCAATGTTGCACACATAAAAATGCCCTAAAATTTTACATAAATTATTTTTATTGAGGTTTATTTATAATATACAATGGGTGAAATTTTATATTATGTTTGTGGGTTTTTCGAAACTTTTAATGGTTATTCATTTCTATTCAACCATTGACTCAATTTTGGTACATCATTTTCATTTCTCTCTTTAAATTCATTCTTCAAGAAAACTGTAAAATATAATAATTAAAAAAAATATTTTTATACTTTTTAACCAAATTTTAAACACATAATACTTACATTAAAATGGTATAGTAAATTAATCCATAATCTTGTAAGAAATTTATTATTTAATAAAAAAATTGGTGGTGGGGTTAATTATAATTTTTTTTAATTATTAAACTCACTCTTCCACCAATATTTTATTTTTATTCTATGATAATTAAGTGAGTCTATTCACATGCAGAGAAAGATAAGTTTATAAATTCAGTTAAATGAAAAGTTTATTTTCATAAAATTTTTTAGAATTTTATATCTCAATTATATTTTTAAAACTAAATTTATATTTTTTGAAATAACATTTTATTAGAATATGAATCATACATTACTACATTATAGAGTCTATGGGGGAATTTTTTTTAGTATCAACTCATTATTAGCACTATATTTTTCCATTATTATGTTTTTTTCATTCCACTAAATAATTATAATTTATTTCATAAGGAAATGAAATGTGTTATCTATGGGGAAATTTTATATTTATTTAATTTTAGAAATTTATAACACATCATTCAGAAATATAATTCAATTTGTTCACTAAAATGTGATTTAATTGGATAAGTATTGATATTGAATTATTTTGAGTGAAAATTGTGAATATTTGAACATTTTCATGAAATTGATGATTTATGATCTTAATTGTTTTAAAATTTATATGTATTAATTTTATGATAATTTATGAAAAAATATTTACTTGATTTTGTTTTTAAATTGAAATATTATTTTTTAAATTCTATAGGGTCTTTTATTTTAATATTTAAAGTTACATTTTTTTCTATATAATTTTTTAATTAAACATTATTTGATGTTTGTAATTTTTTTTATGAAATGACATTGGGCCATTTATATAATTTATTTTTCCTTAAGCCTTTATGTTCAATATATATTTCAATTTTATATTAATTATTTTTCAACATAAGAATTTAGAATACTTGATAACATAACTTCATCATATATGTAATCCTCATTTATTTTCATAAGACATTATATTTCATACGACTTGAATATTTTTACAAAATATTTTTCCATAATCCTCATCAAAATATCTTTTTTGATTCATTGTATGACTCTTTAGACAATAGTGATGGATTAATATCATAAGGCGAGCTGAAGGAAGAACCAATCAATGCTAGATGTTTTAATTGAGGGTTAAAACCATACTTATTGGTAGGTTTAATCTTATATCTATGTTAAGATATGTTTTTTAAAGATCCAAGTCACAATGAAATCTAGTTGTAGATGATAACCTCCACTAAAAATGATTCTAAATATGATCATATATTCTGCAATTGGGATCAAAATATTTGTTTAATAAATAGATATAATATAATAAACCTTGGATGAACCAAAATATTCCAAATTGAATGAGTTATGATATATATAGGAATAATGAATTTCATTGATAGATCTTGAAGATAAAATATTGAACACTGATTTCAGGTAAATGTGATCTCTTATAATGCTTGATGAAGAACCAATGATGATGATATTTTTTTATGAGGGATCAATTTGGAATAATGTGATTATTAGATTAGACATTAATATATTATAGGCTAAATTATTAATATGATGTAGCATCATTGATTATCTCTAATTTACTAGCTAAAAGTAAAAATATTGATCTATACAACCTATGTGATATAATTCCCATGAGGAATTAGACTTGCAAGGGATTGGTAGTGGCCACCAGAGCTCGATCAAATGAACATTGAGCCCCATAATCAAATTTGAGTAAAATATAAAGGCTAAAAAGAATAATTAATATCATTAAAATAATTTTTCAGTAGTTTTTTATATATAAATTGAAGAATATGTCCAACTAAGGTGATTATTACTCAGGGAGTATACATAGGTTTTACTATATCTAATTCTTATGGTTTCACTTGGTGTATCTTAATAATGAGTGATTCTGAGATATATAAAGATGAATTTAATAAAGGGGAACCAAACTTGTATTAAAGGAATGAAATTTCATGATGAAGATATTTTTTGATAATAAATAAAATTGGTAGAATTTGGAATTTTCTATCAATTCAAGGCAGTGGAAATAATTTTAGGTGGTGAAGTATGTTATTCGAGTAATTATTTTAAAGCGGGGGTCAAACTAATTCTGGATAGGGATTTTTCTGGATGAATACATGATGGGTTAGAAATCATATGGCTTGAACCAATAAACAGATAAGTATATTGAGATGGATATAGATCTCCTTAATAGATAACATTACAATTAATTTGTTTATATTTTCTATTTTCCCATGTAGTACAATTTTTTAACTACACCTGTTAGAGGATTCTACTTGGATAATATTTTTAGGGGAATAAGATTCTGTTGGTTATTAATTTGTTTACTTCATTCATAGTCATTTTATGTATACTGTTACTCATTTATTCATTTCTTCTAATATTAGTCATTTCTAAATCATTTATAATCAATGACTATTCATCTTGATGGATTTTTAAAACATATAGAATCATTTTTGGAAATTAATGTAAAATGATATTTGTTTTTGAAGAGTAACACTTCAGAAAAAAACTAATAGTTTTTTCATAGAAACTAAAATGTTTCTTCAAATATGTGGATAAAATTAATATTTGAAGAAATTTAAGGGTTTAGTTAGTCACAACTAATCCTAATGATAGATTATATTGACCTCATTTCTCAATTTCAATGCGTATTTATTTCTTGAACGAGGGTAAATATTTTCAACCAGAGAATCAAAACTCCCTAGCCTCATCAACTATTGGTACATATTTATTCATTTCACTTGAATCATTATTCTAAATTTTTAATTTCCAAATCATTACCATACCTTCCATTATTTCATCATCTATTCTAATTCTCACCAATTGTTTTTTCACTACCTTGTATTTTATGTTAGTAGCTTTTTTAATGAGTTTTTATTAATTTCTTAGGATAAGACCCACTTCACCATCTCTTTGGGTTTGAACCTATACATTTATATTTTTGTTATTAGTAGGAAATAAATTAAAATTTTTATAAGTACAATGCCCTCATTAGGTTTCAAATATAATTTTTCAATTTAAACTAGTTGTATATTAAATATAATTGTTGGTTCTAACATCTATATACAAACATAGGAATCTTGTAAATTCAATTCAGCTAAAATAGGTGAGGTGGATATTCATGCTAAAAATGAATAAAGAATGGATACACTGGTTATAGAAGACTATATCATTAAATTGTTTATAATAATTATTCTAGTGTTGAAGTGTTATTATTATTTTTATAGTGTTACCAAGAACATTATATTTATGTATTACTTATATATTGATGAATTGGAGTACATTTTTAGGAGTAAAAGTTACTACATATATAATAAAAACATTTTATATGGTATGAATCATCTTAATAATGGTCGTTATATACATTATTATGAAATTAAAGTGTTTTTAGTTCTTGTTCTGATGAATCATATCAAAAAAAATTATCGAATAAAAAATCCATTTATGTAAACATGAAGTTCTTTATTGAACTATTTCAAGATGGTTATTTATATTTATTTAACTAAAATAACATAGTATTTTTCATGATTGTTTTCAAGGAATGATGACCAAAACTCTTTTTAGTTGAAATGTTGAATGTTTCATACAGATTCTGGAATTAGTTCATTCATATCTTTTTAAGCGTTTTCTTGTTTATTCTACATATGGATACTCATAATTTATAATTTTTCCAATGATTCAAGTAGATATATATATATATATACACATAAAGAGGTATAAGTCTAAATAATTTGAGAAATTTCAAGACCTCAAGAATGATGTATAGGATCAAATTGTTAATAAGTTAAAGAAACTCTACCTGAAATGAGAGGGAAAATACCATAATTAAGAACTCATCAAATACCCAACGAAGTTTTGGATTCTATGTCAACTCACTCTTAATTTTACACCACTTCTAGAAAGATACATTCTACATTAGCCACAAATTGTATATTTATAGGTTATCCTATGGACACACTGTGATATTATCTTCAAAATACATTACATATAAAGGAAATAGTGTTTATACAGTCTATTTTAGCTGAGAGTGAGAGCATAAAAAAAAATAGATAGTTAGAGAATGATCAATTTTGATGAAGTTGGAGGTAAATAATCAATGGAGTCAGAAAATGAAAATGTTCAAAAAGCCACATGGAAGTAGTTATTCCCAATAAAAGTTATCCATTAGAGAACTAGAGTGGTTATAGAACCAATGATATATGGGTTTCTAGTCACTAAGAACACTTACTAATTATTAGTCGACAATGATGAACCTATATCCTAAAATGATGACGTACGCTACTTAGAAGTCACAAGATGGAAGGAATCCATGAATTTTAATATTGATTCCATGTACCCAAACAAAGTATAGGTTCTCAGAGATCCTTTAATAGTCATAAATCCTATTCTGAACACATGGGTATTCATGTAAGAAACTAGACATGGAAGATGAAGTTAGTATATAAAAGGCCTGAATGGTTGCTTAAGGTTTTAAGAAACATCATATAATAGACAATATGGAAATATTTTCAATGATTTAAATTCTAAAATACATCATTTTTTCCCATAATACCCTATAATGATTTAGATATATTCCAATAATTGATGTCGGAATATTATTTATCAATAAAAACCTAATGGAAGATTATTATATGACACAAGTACAAGGATTTTTTAATACAAATGATGCTAATAAGGTATGAAAGATTCATAGATCCCACTATGGATTTCAAAAATCATCAGCAGTATAGACCATTGAATTTTCAAAATACAAAATATTATTTAGAATCAAAAAAAATATATGTTCCCTATTTCTATGAGATGTTTTGTAGGATTGAATCTATGTTCATAATATTATATTTTTATAATATAATACAAATGTGAAATGATATATTAGTCTTGTAGTTAGTTAGGGAAATGTTAATAAGGTGCTTCCCAAATAAGGGATTAAGTGAAGCTACTCACATTATAAGGATCATGATCATTAATGAATGATCTAATATTTCTCTTGGTCTAAGATAAGAGTCATACATTGAACAGATACTAAAGTGATTTGATATGGAATAGTTCATTGAGGGTTTGTTTCTAGTGTCATGTGGCATATATCTCTCCAAGAAAGTGTTTCCTCAAACATAACAGGAGAGATTCAATATAAATAAAATCCCATATACTTTTTTGATAGGTTCTATAAAGTATTAAATTCTATTTAAGAAGCTTATTGTTTCCTATTCCATGATCATGATAGGAGGATATCAAGAAAACCCATGTTACAAACATTAGACTACATTAAAGACTATCATAAAATATATAAGGGGAACTATGGATATGATCATGGTTTATAGAGGATATGATGAACTTTCCATCATGGGTTATATAGATTATAGATTCCAAAGAGATCAATGTGATATAAAATTATAGTTGGGATATGTAATTTTTTCAATGGAGGTGTTTTGATCTGCAAGAGCACAAAGTTGGTAGTGTTCACCGATTCTAAAATAGAGTCTGAATTTTCGATGATTTTTGAAGTAGCTAAAGAAGTAATGATGATATGAAACTTCATCTTGGAAGCTTATGTGTTGTTTAGTAGAAAGACCCTATCAAATTGTACAGTGATAATTATGAAATTGTGGCCTACTCAAAAGAGTGTTGGTCACATCAATGGAAGAGGTATATACTTTAGATGTATAACCTTCTTAGAAATTTTTATCAAAGGGGTAGGGTCTGCATATGAAAATTATCCATAGAGGTGAACATGGAAGACATGTTGGCTAAATCCTTATATCAAAATAATATTTACTATCATTTGAGAGATCATATAATAAATTTCATTAATAGTTGGCTCTACTGCAACCGAGAGTATGTTGGGTTAGTTCATTAGAACTAACTACATTGTACTTTTTATCACCTATATATTTAGAGTCTTGAATATTAATAAATATCTTATCACATGATGCGTTTTTGTCTGTATAACATTAATTTTATAATGTACACAATGTATCATTTTTCATTTAAATAAAATATTATTTCTATAATATAATACTAACCTTTAAATGATAGAATAATATTCTTAATTTTATATGTTATATGGTCAAGTTACATCAATGTAATGAGACATAGTTGACATTGACTATCATGTATTGGGGGACTATAAGAAATTAATACTTCCTCTAATAAATTCTGCATAATGTATTCTCAAAATGAAAATATTTTGAGAATAAATACACCAATAATAAATCCACATGTTTATGTTTCATTGGACATTACTATTTAAAAATATATTTATTAGTTTTTACACATGATATTACTGTTAATTTATATCATGAATCATGTACAGACATTTATTAACAAAAACAATTATGATATATGCTCTTGGTGAGGTATGATACATTGGGTGAATTATAAATGATATAAAAATAATTATTATTTCAAAAAATTATTTTCCATTCCATTTTAATTAAATTAGATATATCATAATATTTTATTAAAATGGAACTACCTGATTATATACCTAGCCATGGTATTTTTTTATATTCATTTCTACATGTCAAAGAAAGATATATCATGTATATAGAATGTTGAAATAATTAATTCTACCATATTAATGAGATATGAAGACAAAGAGATTACATTACATAATGATTATATATAGTTTGTTGTAGTTATTATGACATTGAAATATTTCTATATGGGTTTTTTGATGTATTTATAAACTCTGATATTAGAATTTAGGCATATACACATAATAAAAGTAAGAATGTGGCCCATGGGGACACAATCTAAGTTCATCCCGAACCTCAGTTAATTTTTAATTGAATTTAATATTTAAATATATATTATTCTTAAGTTCTTGGAAATATAAATTTTCACGTTATGTTAATTTCATATGTTCAGTCACCTATTATTCAGAAAAATATAAGAGTTGAGATATTAATTTTCCTTTTACTAAATTTATTATTTAAAAATTTATTTAATGAATTATATTTTAATATTTCTTTATTTAAATAAATAATTAGTTTACATGTCTTAATAAATTACTTGGTGGATTGAAGATACAAGTTATTAGTTTGAATGAAATAATATATTTTATTTAATATCATTTAAATGAATATTGATTTATTTTTTTCCAATTTTATTTTAAAAAATCCATGAGTTTAGTGCATGTACAATAATGAATAATAATTATTTTATATTTATTGTTAGAAATTTTATTTCATTTATTATTAATATATTTGATAAGGTGTGTTTTCAATAACTATTTCTATGCCTAACTATATAACAGAATTATTTTAATTTATATCTATAAGGATTTTTTGTGTTCAATATTCTCCCTTGATAATTCTCTCAAGACTCGATAGAAATTTCTCGACAATTCTATCATGAATGAAGATAATTAATACTCACCATCCCTATTAAGAATGGGAGAAATAAATAGTATTATTCTCGACTGGAGGGGATTCGTGTTCCCATCAATGATGAAAAACAGAAGAGATTTAGCTCTTATGGACATTCACTCAAATTTCAAACAAATAAATTTCAATCATTATAGATAATATTTGGATACTGATAGAGGGATTATACCCATAAATCCTTTATCACAATGATAATATGACAAGTTGGGTCGACCAATTCAAAAACAAAGAAAGAATTTATGTAAAAGGAAATTATTGTCTATATAAACTAATGGTAAATTATTTGTGAAAGGATTCTCTCTTTTAATATTATAGGGTTCCATTAATTTTGTTTTGTGAATTAAATTTGATGAAATAAATGAAAAGCCAATATTTTGTATGTGCCCAACAGCTTCTATTATACCCCATAACATCCAATTAGTAGTGTATCCCCTATACTACCTAACAACATGAAAATACAACGGTCGAATGGTAATTTGGTTTATACCTAAAATATATAAACAGAAAGTGATCCTCCTAGCTCCAACTGAAATATTTCACATATTCCATCAATATATCCACTAGAACTTGAATAATTTATTGATTATGTACATCAGCCCAAAGATGAAATATATACTCATCCCAAACTAAGTACCAAAGACCACCTACAAGAACCTCCATAACTAAGAAATAAATTATGTGTCTCCATTGTAAATGATCATTAAGGGTACCAAAAGAAATGATATGATATCCTCCACATATAGATATCTCATGATCACTAATGAAATATTCTCACAAATAGAAATAAGGTGTGTCAATTAGGTCAACTATCTGATTATCATTGATATAGAATCACAACCTTTCAAATATTGTGGGAGCCTCCCTAATGAAATAACTTGAAATTTCATCACACATCCACTCTATAACCTAAAGATGTTGGGCCAAACCTTTTGGGACCTATTTTTCATCTTTCACATACTTACAATTATGGTATTAGTAGATAAAAATTTAAACACTCAATTATAAACATTCTCTACAGAACTAATGCTTATTGTCATGATACATCTTCAGTACTCCAAGATGTAATAGTAAGGGAGAATTATAGAACTCCCTCAGAACATCCTCATATAGTGTGAATGGTAAACATATATGTCCAAGAATGTGTATGATATTATTTGAAAAATTAGAATGTCTATTTTGTTCATCGATTAGGGATATCTAATCCTGAAAAACCTCAAAATTTAAATCTCCAAGTTAGGACTCCAATAGATTATGATGAAATAGAGGGGCCACCTCCATCAATCAATGATAATAAAATTCTTCCTCACACATTAAGGAAAACATAAATGATTTTAACAATTTACACCTCTCCCCTAACTGTTATAAAAAAATACATTCTTATTTGGGAATCATCTACCACATTTACCAATCTTGAATTATATACAATCTCAAAATCAGAATCTTGTGGGTATCCAAACAATAACTTTTACTTAGGTTAATATCTCCCAAATAAATGTTTTATCTAAGACTCTTATGGACCATAGAGACCATGAACCACCTGGTATTAAGGTACTGCATCAATGTATTCAAGTGTAACACTATCAATTCCCACTCTAAATCATTGGTTTTATATTTCATCCAATGGGGTCTCAAATTTCTAGAACCATTAGAAATCACTACCTAACATTACATTATCCCATAGACAATATCACCTCTAGAGTAATCATGAAACAAAATGTAATTGAATCTATCCACTAGAATACTTATGGAAATATCACTCAACAACCATTACTTTAGCTCCATTAAATATCATTAGTATCACCAAGACCAAAAAATGGACACTCATTTTGTGTTTGTCTTATCATAGGGGTCATAATATAGAAGAATACTTCTATAAATATCTGGTAGTATCCTACAAATCCAATGAATCTATATACCCCCTAAAATATCATTTATGGTCCCATAGCTATAAATTCTTCATTTTTACTATGTCCACAACTACTCTACCAATTGATATGGTGTATTCTATGGAGAGGTCCTCAAAATATTGAATTGACACTTTGAGTGTGTGAAATATTGTTAGTTACAATAAATTATTCCCATAAAAATCCTAATATTATCAGCATCCCCATTCTATGAAGTTGAATAGATGATGGTGTATTTGCTAAGACATCATTGAACTAGTATAAGAAAGAAAGATAGACCTGGTTCAAAAATCCCATGAACATAGTTATAGACTTTTTCACATTGAAGGGTATCAATAGAAACTTGAAATGTATATAATGAAATCATAATACCATCTTCAGAATATTCATCATCAAAAATCAAATATGGTGATATTCAAATATAAGATCAACCTTCAGGAATAACTTCTAATAATTCATCCTATTGAAGTGGGAATCAATCCTAAATAAGGAGTATTTATTCTTGATCTTCACCTAATTTAAAAGGTGATAGTCAATTAGAAGTCTCAAACTCATGTATTGTTTCATGGTGAATAGCAATAGAGCATCCCAGCAGGATACCCTGGGCATAACTAAATAATTATTCATATAGTCCTCCAATCCCGCATACATAACTCATAGATCATCAAGGTATATCCCATAAGGTGTGGAGGATATCAAAGAAATTTTGGAGTAAAAATAAATGTAGAATTAAACATCTCATTTAGTGGGGAATCCTAGTACATCATTAGAAAAAATAGTTGTATAATCATCCAAAAAAATATGAAGTTGATCGGGTAAGGTGTCTGCTACACATAGATCCAAACCTGAAAACCGAGGGGTGATAATCATTAACATCACAAGAAAAGTCCATTATCATCCTGACTAAAGGATCACATTTCCCACAAAGGATAATATTGATCCTTCAACATAAAATCACTCCACTCTGCAACTATAGTATCCTATCCAATAGCGATATATGTATGTGTAGTCCATACCATGGAATATATCTTTGTGATTCATCAAAACCACAATTAAGTACCACGATAAATGTTCTACATAAATTCAAAGATTTCATCCATGATAGATTTTAGTGGGCATGTGATTAACTCCAATAGGATTCATTAGCCTCTTTGGTCAAGCTATGGGCTATACCAAAATCACTAATTCCTAGAATTGTGATATAAAATTAAAATGGAATTGATCTTGACGATATATATTAGTATGGTATACATGTAATATTATAAACATATATTACCACTGACCATATTCAGTGTTACAGGGTCATAACCATCAATATGCATCTTGTAGCCATATACCTAACCTCTAGACCTTTGAACATTGCATGGATATTTTGAGGGTGGAATTTTTGGTAGTAAGCAACCTAGTGGGGTAGATTAATTACTCATTAAAACATGAAAATAAATATAATAAACAAATAAGACATTAGATTCATTTTTAAATCAAAATTAATGCTTTTAAAAAAATATCATTATTGTAATTTTATATAATATATTTACACGAACAATATAAATCCAAATTTTTTTTATCATGTATGTTATCTTTACATGATATTTGACTACATTTTACATTTTAAATCTACAATAATAAATTATATTTCAATGAACAATATATATTTACATAGTAAAATAGATTCGATCCAAAATTAGTAAATTAAAATTAAATTAATTTCACAATAGTAATTTTATTTTACATGTTCTTAATAAATAACTATCACCCCTTTTTACTGAAATATTCCATTACTTTTGATTTGTGAAAATTTGGAGTAATAATTAATTTAAATTCTTATAGTCTTTCAGTAATATCATATTAAATAATATTAAACATATCACATTTTATTTCATATAATAAATATCAGAATTATTTTTTTTTATTTTCAATTATTTATAATTACAAATATTATAATTTTTCACAATAAAAAATTGTTTTAATAAAACTATTTTTTTAAAATGTATTACCATTTTAATTATTTTAAATGAATTATTGTTGGAATGTTCATTGAAAAATAATTCATTTTTATAGAAAATTATTCACAAATAAATATTTTATATATTTAATGATAAGATTATTGTGTAAAATATTGAGGGAATAAAGAGAAAAGAAAACTTTTTTAAACTAAGAACTGAGTATTAATGGGTGGAATTCTTCTCTCAACCATTCTACATGCCTCACTTGGATTCCTCCATCTTCTTCTCATTTTCATTTTTCTCAGAATCATTTGTTGTGGAATATTTCTTTGGTAGAAGAATCACAGTCTCCTATCTTTATTGTTAGGTCAATGTGGGAACAAAATATTGTATTATATTTTTCCATCACTTGATCCCTCATCCCCCATGTTTCCATATTCTTTTTGAAGAACCCAATTTAACTAAAATTATATTCAATCCACTTCCTCATGCTACCACCTACCCACTAAAAAAGATAATACCCACCGAACAATATAGGCTTCAAAAATATAACACCGACCACCTAAATTTCATCCATCTCGGTCTCACCCTCTCTAAAATCACTAGAAATATCCTTAATCACGGAACTGAATTCACCAAAACCCAGGAGGTAATTTTTTTTATTTTTACATAAGGCATGACTTTTTTCTCTTATAATCCATCTAGAATCTTGCATGGAAGTGTATTTATTTGATGATTAATAGGTTCTCCAATATCAAATGTGCCTACTTCACAAAACTGGTGATCACCATGGGAATTATTTCATTCAAAAAATGTATTAGGTGATTTTTAATATTGGAGAAGAAGTAAGGTACCTGGTGAAGATCATGACAAGAGTTCAATTTATACTAAAACTGTGGAAGTACAGGGGTATTCTGTGGCTTCTATTCAGGGGTGTAGTGTATGAGATGATGAACCTGAAGAAGTTGTTTAAAAGTCTTCGTAGTGGTTTGGATTAGGTGGAAAAGCATCTCAGACAGAATTGTATCTCAAAAATGTCACATAAGGCAGGTTTAGAGAATATTCTACCATCAAACTATTTAGTTTTGTGTGAAAACAATTCTCTTTATTAAGTTTTGGAAGTTATGGATTCAGTTAAATTAATGTCACATTTGGAAAGTCATTTAGAGATAGTACACCAACACCATGAATGTTTAGTTTTAGGAACTTGAAGTTTTTTCTACAAAAGATGCAATTTTTGTCAAAGAGAAGTCCAATGAGGACTCAAAATATTAGGTTATTGATATCATGCTCTATAGTGTGAGTTAAAAATACAAAATTAATGAACACTAGATAATGTGAGTTCACTTTAATCCTATTAATTTTCCAGATAGATGAGTTCATTTGATGGGTCACAGTGCAAGTATAACTGTTATAATGAAAAGAAGTAACATTTCAGTGTAGTTTTTGTTAGTTTTTAATATTTTAGAGAAATCATAAATTCTTATTAATGGGGAAAATTTTGGATGTATAAATTTTTTTGAGGTGGTAA
Organism: Viscum album; assembly: GCA_963277665.1. NCBI lineage: Eukaryota > Viridiplantae > Streptophyta > Magnoliopsida > Santalales > Viscaceae > Viscum > Viscum album. The sequence continues at coordinate 1,992,347,999 of OY728141.1, forward strand.
TGTTGATTATAAACTTTCCAGACATATATGAAGTTACTGTGGGCATGATTAGGAATTTTTACATTATAGATTTTATTAAGGGAAATTCATCAAGTCATTATTGTGGAGAAAAATATCTTATTAACTATTAATTATAAGTTTCAAATCCATTTATTGCGAGAATTGAAGAGATTCATATGATGAATTTACGTAGTAGGTGGTTATTTTTTTAGTGGAAGGTGTGAATCATATGGAAGGTGTAAAATTTGATTACTAAATAGAAGGGTCATTAGTTTGTTATTACATCCTTCATATTCATGATTTTTTAACTATGTTTTATAGATGATTATGTACTACTAAGTGACCAGGTAGACTCACTATATTGGTTTGGTCCATATGTGATTATAAAAATATAAATGTAGACAAACATAGAAAGTGATTCAAAGGTGGAATTGAAAGGAGGATCCCACGTGGGCACATATAGGTTACAAAGGATTAAGTTTCAAGGTATAGGTCACATTATATAAAGATAACTAATAGAATGAGTATAGGGGAGAAGTAATGACTAGATGATAGATTTAGTTTGAATTCTTCTATTACTAAGTGCAAGATATAATATCAAATTTTTTACTTGTACTAATGTATCCTATTTCTGATGGAATGAATGATGTGTTTTTTTCTCCTCTAATTGTAGGAAAAAATGTCATAAGAGCATTATTCTTGTGTAAATTATTTTTTCACATTGTTAGTTAATGTGTGTGTTCACCATGTGGTTGTTCTCTAGTGAGGTGACTAGAACCAGTGGAAAGAAAAAAACTTTAGGAGTTGGATTTCATTCCTGAACATATCAGTTCTGAAATTTGAATACACATGGGATATTTTATTTTAGAGAGGCTCTCCATGTAGTTCAATGATATCCTAGTGAGTGTCATTTTTTACCAAAGGGTTACCAAATATAGAAACATAAAACATGAGATAAACAAACCACTAAACTATAGGGTAATACAAGAATAGAAAGGCAGAGGTCAAACCATCAGAGATAGGGTTAGAGTATATATTAATTTAATAAGATAAACCTACACTATTTTATAAAAGATCCCAAAACTAATTTATTGAATGAATAGATGGATATTAATTTGGATTTTAATAAAAAAGGAAAATTTTCCTATAAATTTTAAATCCCAGTTAAATATTGTTTAGGAAAATTATAATTAAATAAAAATCATATGGTTTTGAAACTCTGTTTAGTGGAATACAATTGTTATGGAAGATAACACCAAAATCACCGATATCCCCTATTCACAATGGTCTTATTACTTTTTTTATTCAATAAATTGGTAACTCATAACCATTTTTAAATATAGAAAATAATATACCCAATGGTCATGGTGTGAAACATTCTTTATTTAATACGTTGAAAATATCACTCCATCAGTGATCATACAATGGTCATGAATGAAAAAGTGAAGAAGAAATTTAAGATATTAGGGTTATAGAAAAAGGCTTAAAATGGATTTCATTAAACTAATAAAATACCTTCATACAATCAACCACCCTTCATTATATTTTCACTATTGAAGGTCAACCTCCTCATTCTAGTGATGAGGGGGTAGGAGAAGAAGACTCCAATTTATCACATCACAATAATAATTTTCCTTGATCCTAGTGGCGGCGGATCCCTAATGAATTAGTTGAGTGGTATACTTGAATATAATTTATAGATTTTCTGGGGATCAGGTAGCACTCAATAGAATTTAGAATGGGTCAAAAATATGTCATCGGTGGGTGATGGGTCATAAAATAAGCCAAATCTTCATAATATGGTGAATCTGACCATTTTGTGCCAGTACCAAACATTAGAAGTCATGTAGTGATTGTACAATGTTTAACTATTACACCACATGTACAGAATTCATGACCTGAAACTTTATAGGTCATCATTATATGTTTCGTGGTGTTTACTGATTAAACCAAATGTAAAGTAAATTTTTTGATGTAAAAGGATTGTTTTTCTTTGGTTCTTTAGTTTTTTTCCATGGAAGAAATCCATGATCATCAATTTTTATATAAGACCTTATTTTGATGAAATTGATTATCATTTTACCTCACTTGACTCAATTTCCATAACCTGTTGCATCCTAAAAAATATGATAAAAAAATTAGGGACATAGTCATGCATTAAAAATTAAATCCTCAAAATCACTTAATTTTAATATCAAAAATATATTCAATAAGTGCACTTATTAAACCTCCCACACATGAATTAATACATGTACTTAAGGATGTAATATTAAAAAACTATAATGGAATATTAATTTAATGTGATTTAAATTAAATGTCAATAAAAATAATTTATCAAATAGAAAATTAAGTGTTCAAGAATCACATGCAGAAAATTTATCAATTCCTCATTTTCAGTGATTAAAAACCAACAATGTATTTTAATTTTCATATTTTAAAATATCCAAGACTTTTAATTCATACATTTTTATTTTTCAATTTATTATTTATATTTATAACATTTTTAATTTACATGACATGAATTTTTCTGCTCATCATTAAGATACGAATGAATAGAATGATGCACATACCTCAAAAACTTGTCACTTTCCACAAAATTCCAAGGTATCTAGCATCTCCAACACATAAAGACAAAATAAAAAATAATTAGGATGGATTAACAATTTAGGATCAAATGAATCAGAGGTTAGGGAACATAGATAAATAATGAGAATCAATTAAGTCTCATAAAATTGGGTTTTCTCTAAATTATATTACTTGATAATTAGAAATATATAAATGTAAATCTCATCTTCCCCTAGTATATCAGAGTAGGATCATAAAGATATGAAATGAAATAAATGAAACACCCTATTTTTTTATATATTTTTTTTAATGTTTAACTGAGGAAAAATCAAATAGCCACCACACAACCCCAAATAATCTACTCACGATACTATTTTTAATATATATAACAAGATCACTAGTCAAGTCATGGTGTTTTTTGAATTTCCATAGACATAAACCATGGTTTCATTTTTTTATTTCTTTTCAAGAGGTTGTTCAATAAACACAATGATTGTTCCTTTTCTAAACATCATAAAATTCCCCTCCACATATTCATAGAAAAATATTTAACACTTGCACTAGTTATCATTTCCCACAATATTTTTTTATAGTCTTAAAATACATTTATAGAGTAAGATATTGAATTATAATATGGGATTATAAGGTGGATCTTCCCAGGAATGTTTTTTCATGGCTTATGTGATATTTAAAATGGATTAATGTAAGATGGGTATTGAGATTAAGTCTAACAAAAGATTCCTGAATCATAATTAAGGTGATTCTATTTAGTCATAACTTTTATTATATGTAAATTATTTTATATAAGATAACATGATCGAGTTTAATAATAAATATTCTATAGAATGAGTGAATTTTTTGGCACAAGGGATGCTTTAGTAATGAGAACAATGGGTGATGAAATTAATTCATGGAAGTGCATATGAATAATTAAATAAATGAATGTAAATATTATAAATTCAAGGAATATCTAAATACCAAAAAAATCATTTATAATAAATTATAATCTCCCTAAATAAGTATTTTTAAAATCATAATCCTCATGATTATCCCTAAAATTTCATTTCCCAATTTTTCTCATTAAAATTTATTGGTAATGAAATCCAAACATTGTGGAATAGTAATTACAATAGGATGTTTATTTATCATAGTTTAGTTTACTTAAGTAAGAGTCAAATGTAGGGAATGGAATTTAAAACTAAAAGATCAAAAAAATTAAATGTGTTGAGTATAGTCAGAAATTACTGGATTTTAATGCATACTACCCTTTTCACAAACCTTTAGACATGTTTGAATAGATTCTTCTGACTCAACGTTCATGAAATGTATGGAATTCACAATGTTTACTTTGGTGATTTGAAGATGTGAATGTGGTTCATGATGTATAATTTTCTTATAACTATTCTTCCTTTTTCCAGATGCATTCTTTTCCAGGGATACTTTCTTGGACCTGAAAAAATAAAAAACATGTGAATGTGTAGGCCCATCCAATAACTCCCTAAAATAATAGCTGGAATTGGAAATAAATAGAAATTAAATTAAATACTAAGAAATAAATAACACTAAAATACTAGAATGTATTATAAATTGGGTTGCCTCTAAGCAGATGTTCTTTTTTAACCATCATTTAGCTCAACCATGCCAATGATATATGATTGGAGTGTCGTATAGAGTTACATTTTTCATTTTCACCCAATTATGACTTTGAAATTCACCCAAATCAGCTCAGTTTCTACTTAATAAATTTGGTATCGAACATAATGATGGTGACCAGAGTCTGAAAAGTATGAAGACTAACAAAAGGATTTCAACATCTTTCCAGACATGGTAAAACAATTATTTTTCAATAGACCTCTTCATGGGTTGAACTTTTTCATTAATTTCCTTGGGTTTCACAAATATATCCTAAAATCTATCTTTTTGGTACTTTTTATTCTTTGTAGTGAGTGTAAGGTAAATCTAGTTCTTCTTATTCTTCATTTGGTGCTCTTATATCTTTTAAATTTTTTTATAAATGTTGTTTTTGTATCTTTGACTCCATTTTCTTATTCCTTTGGCTACAATCTTGTTTTGTTATGAAAATTTATAGAATCTATGAATTAGAGATCTCTTTTTTCCTATTTATACTTCTTATTCACTTTCCAATACTATTAGTGTTTGGAAGTGTGTTTTGGACCACACATGTTTTATATCAAGTTTACCCTATTAATCTTTTTCTAAACCTACAAAAATCAATGTCATCATTATTAGAATAAATATCATATTTATAAATATTATATTCATATTCTTCTATACCCATGGTTCTTTTCTTATAGTTCTCCTCATAGAATCTAGGCTCCAGGATATCCGGTGTTGTGTATTAAATTCTTAGTTACAGTTGTGGGTGCTCATAAAATTGACATTTAATCATTTTATTTTCATTTAGTAGTTTCTCAATGTCATCTAATGAGAAGGAGAACTTTTACTTGGTAGTTTTTTATGCCCTGTAACCCTACCATGAAAAAAACATAATTTGATAAATAATAATTGTTAAAATTAAATAAATAATAATTCTATGCTAATAATGAGAAATATAAATTATGAGAAAAGAGTTTATCTAAATTATTCAACCTATAAATGTTCTGATCTTATCCCAAACAACTATGACCAAAATTTGATATCCCTCTGAGTGTTTTTATTTCCCAAAGTGTTATAAAATTTATGAATTAAAATCATGAAACAAACAAACCACTAAACTATAGGGTATTATAGGAATTTCAAGTTCAAGTTTAACCCAAAGATAAGGGATAGATAATAACTTAATATAATTAAATTAAACTAAACTATTTTATGAAATAAACCTAAACTAATTTAATTAATGATGAGGCATTGATTTATCTAGATTTTAAGAAAATAGGATTATGTTGTTAGTAATTTAAAATCTAGGTTTTAGATTGATTAAGGAGTAAAATAATTAAATAGAAATGATATGGTTTCAGAACCAATTTTATCCAAATTGAATGGTGATGGTAGACAACCACCAAATCAATGATATCCCCTTTTCACAATGGTCATCTTATTTTAGGAAATCAATAAATTGGTATCTCAGAAAAAAATTTCAACATAGAAAACAATCATTCCATTGGTCATGTTGATAACCATTTTATAGTCAATGCATTAAAAATTTCACTCCATCATCAATCATTCACTGTTCATGGATGAAAAACTGAAGAAAGATTTATGAAATTAGGGTTGCAGAAAAGGAACCAAAATGAATTTGATTGAAATATAAAATATATTAATAAAATCAATCTCCCTTCATTATAGTTTATTTTCACAATTTCTACAACATCATTCTAGTCATGAGGGGTAGGAAAATAAAATTTATATTTGTTGCGTCACGACATTAATAGTCTTTTATCACAATAGTGACTGATTATAAATGAATGAATTTATAAGTACCTCTAAATACAATTTATAGACTTCTTTGGTCCTCATGTACCATTCAATAGAATTTAGGATTGGCCAAGATTTGGTCATTGTTAGTTATCATGTCATTAAATAGGTCAAATAATTATGATACGTTGAATATGGACTCTTTTTGAAAGTCTCAAACATTTAATATCTTGTAGTGATTACAGGACTTGTAAATTTTACACAACATATACCTAATAAATATCCTGACTATTTTCAGGTTTTAATTACATGTTTCATGACATGTACTAATTACATTACATGTAATGTCAATTTTATACTCAATAATCCTCTTTTTTATTTGTTTATTGAGATCTATGCCTTGGAAGTGTTCTGTGATCATCTGTTTTTCTTGAAAACATTAATTTTTTGCAATTATTTTTCATTTTAGATCCTTTTAATCAATTTCTATAACATCTTTCATCCAAAAAATATTAATATTATATCCAGTTAATTGGGATGTATTAATAATTATATCATCAAAATCACTACATTTGAATATCAAAAATATATTCAAAACTTTCACTTAACATTGAGGTTTCACTTTGATAGATTATCATAAGGGAAAACATTGAAAGTTTGGAATCCATTCTCATATACCCAATTGCGGAATTAGAGTAGGATATTGTTCTAGTTCCTGATAAAAAATGTAATATCAAATTTTTATAGTTCTTTGTCAATGTTTATACTGGTTGGTGTTTCTCATGGGGAAGATTATCAAGGAGTTGACAAACCATTACCGAAGGAACATTATTAGTGCTAAAGTGATTTGGGATAGTGAACATACACCTAACTAGAATGAGTTTTAGTGAATGTTTTCTATATTGGTGGTAGTCCAATATTTGTTAAATAATTACGGTGTCCCTTTTTGGAGTGGGTCTATCATGTGATTAGAAGGATTTCATTAGAATATAGTGGTGATACAAGTAGTTTTATATATATTTAAAAACTATTCTTATCACAACATGTCTTTTGGATCGTTTTGTTCATTGGGTGGAATTCATAACTTGGAGGAAGACTATGGGGACACTAATAGAAACAAATGATACTATACATTATTTAAATTTTTTTGCTCATTTTTAGGTTGATAGTGTTGTAATATGTTTGGCACAATTGGATGATTCAATGGTGAAAGATGAATATCATGGCTAATTCTTATCATAATACTCCCAGATGGTCTATAAATCCATTACTTTGAGAATTCAGTTGGAAATAAAGGATAATTAACTGCACATCTAGAGAGGTAGTCATAATTATTGTTCTTGATGTTGAATTCATGTTAGATGAAATATGGTTTTGGAAGGAATTGTCAATGATTAAGTTTGATGGAAATTCTTGTAGAATAAAATTTCAATAGTGATAGAAAGGGCTATTACAGAAGGTATATTTTTTTAGGTTATATTTTCCTGTAGTTCTAAGGGTGAATAAAATTTTTTCCTTGTGTTTATTTGAACCAATATTGAGTCAAGTAAAAAGACTATGTGTTTTTATCACTCATTGTTCATGAAGTATGGAGAACGAGTTTGTTCTAGGACCCTTCTATCTGTTGGAAATGTGGTGTTTTTATTTGAAACATTATCATAAGTAGACATGGGGTGACATGGTTTTGATTCATCATATTATAGTGAACTAGAAAGTATGAGGAATGTAAAAATGTATGGTAATTCACAAATGGGTATTTATCCTAATGGATATGGGAGGAGGGTTTCAAGATTTCAATGTAGGAAGGCATTTATGGGGTAAGACATCTGAAATATGGTGTCTATGGAATGTATTTCATGTGATCGTGGATGTTATAGAAAGATGATTGAGAAATATAATACATGTGATTTTTAGTTTAAACATAGTGGTAGTGGGTGGAATCAGTTGGTTCTCGTGCTCTAGAATAAGGATTTCATATAAATTAGTACATTCGAATGTTATATTGGTTTATCTTATGGGATTCTATTGTAATTCATATACCTTCATTGACATGATTCATAAAAATAAGCATAATGAACGAGACTGAAAAAAGGGCCAATATATTACAGGATAAAGAGAATGTTTGAAATGTCTAGAATCATGAATTTTGTTTCCCTCATCTAAAACATCAATGCATGGTGTAGATATTAGACATGATGAAATTAGGGTAAGAACTACCCCATGTCCTGGTGTGCAATCTGTTGTAAAGGAATAGAAATTTTTGTTAACAATAATCAAAATATCATTAGAATAATTAGTGGAACCGTGGAATAATGGTGAGATCCATCAAATGGTAAGGACTATAAAAAAGTATTAGGATTAAAATAATATCATTTCCTTGGTTGTACCAAAGGATGTTTTAAGTGATAGGTCTTGATTCTAATGTTATCATAAATTTAGGAAAATAAAATTCTTAATAGAGGTCAGTTTTAATGAAGTAATTAGAGTTTAGTGTATTGAAAATATCAAGGATAGTGGATTATTTATGGAATATTTTTTATAAGTACTATGAATCCATTATGATATGGGGTACAGACTTTGTTGCTAATGAATTTTGTTGATGAAATGTCCAAGAAAGTGTTTTGATTAAATCATATTCACTGGTTTATTTTGATGACCCTGATGGATTAATTTAAATGATTTTAATGGATTTAGTGGAATATGATAAAATAGTTCTTGAGTACTGAGTGAGAATTCATTCTGTGAAAGACTGAATGATTAGAAGAATCAGGAGGTAGACCCTTTATGGTGTTATATAATGAAGGTGATTGAAATATTACTGATGTAAATTTTTACTAGGAATGGAAGTATTATCTTTGTGTGAGATTTTTGGTACAAAATTAAAATAAAATTCCCTATTATGATATTATTGGTTTTTGTGTGAGAACATTTTTTAGGGTTAATTTTAGAATATTTGGATCCAGCTCACCATTAGTTACATTGGTGGCCCTAATGGATTCAATACACAAGTAGAACAAATTTCTAGTTTTTGGGAACTAATATCAATTAATTAGAAGAATAAAATAATGAAGAACAAAATTTTTATAGGGATATATAATTCCATATTAGAAGAATCACCCTACATGATGTGAATTAATTAGATATAGAGGAATCATGTTGAATTATGTGAGTTCAATAGAAGCTAAAACATATATCGATGAATAATTTCAGTTGATATAGAATAGAGTAAGTCTAGGTGTGGAAATGAAAATGAGGATCATTATATTGTAGCACTTTGTGAGTTGTTCATGTTTTATAAGGATTAGTGTTGTAGAAGAAATGGGAATATTTTGGATGTTCCACACATTCCAGAGGTGGTTATGCAGATTTCAAAAGTTCAAGACATACATGAAGTCTCTAATAGAGTGATGTATAATTCTTATCTCATGGATGTGAAAAACTAGATTCATCAAGTCATCAATGTGGAGTGGAAAAAACCATTAACTATTTACTAGATTTTAGTGGTCAGAGTGTGTGAATGTTTTATAGGTTCATTTGATGCATGTGTGTGGGTAGTGGTCATGTTTCTTAGAGAAAAATTTGAGAAAATAGAAGGAGGAGCTTCAAGATACTTAATAGGAGGGAATATAATATTATGTTCCTACCATGGTGGTCATTTATATTATACCATATTTTCAAGAGGAGTAGGTACTATTGGATGAATGGATGGAATCACTATCATAAGTTATTGTCCATTAGTGAATAAAAAAGAGACCAGGAAGAGAAACTCAGATCCAGAGGAAAATATGTCTCTGGAAGAAGGATCCGACTTGGGTACGTCCAAGTATTAGAGGGTGAAGTGTTGAGGTGGAGGATATAGTCCAAAAGGATGGATACTGGAAGGATAATATGGGTTATATGATAACTGGAAGATTGCATTTGTGAGCATTCTTTCATTACTCTTTGTAGGATAATATATCATAGTTTTTCGTTAATGAAAGGAAATATTTCAATAATTTTGAATTAATTTTATTTTCATGTTAACACCGGATACAGTTAATTTTTTTGAGAATCATTGATTTTTTGGACATTTTAAAATATTTATCATCATTGATAAAGGTATTAACTATAATTAATAAGTTCATTTAATCATTTTGGAATTAATTGAAAAGTCATTCTTGGATATGAAGAATTAAAATTTCACTATTTTAAGGCTTTTAATTATTTTCATAAAATTTTTAATTCATTTTTATCATAACTAACATTCAACCTGCATTGGAATTGTGAGTTTCATGTTTATTGGATAAAGTGAAAAAATGAATTTGGAACTCAATATGTCATTGCATAACATTTTATATGAATTTACCTGTAAGGTTAAATTTTCATCCTTCAATTGATTCTCCCTTACCTCAAGAAAGAATGTGTTGATTCTGATCAGCCTCATGATTAAAGATTTAAAAAAATTGTCAATTTCATGTGATGAGCTATATTAAAATTTTTATAAAAAGTTGGATTGAATAAATGTTGATTATAATCAATAAATATGATTAAATAATGATGTGAACACTAACCATTCCTCTTGGACAAGCATGCATTGAAATCAACCATTACTAATCTAATGTGTCCATGTGAAGATTGATCATGCTTCTTGATGGACTATGCCTATATATTCACTATGCCTCTCAGTTAATGATGGAATTCTTGGTTGATCGTAGGGATTAAAATCCAAAATAAATAAAATGGTAATATTTATCAAAATTGAATTTGTATTCCCACTATTCAACCTACTCAAGAAGAGCTCTAGTAGACATACTATATGGTGATGACCAATATATAGATGAATTTGGTGATCATTGTATGAATTCAGGATAATAGGATGATTCGAGAAGATCTATTAAGATTCCATCATGACCCTCATGTAGTTAATGTGGGGGAAATAGGAGAATAAATAGTTTTGAACTAAATTAGAGGAATTAATTAAAGGTATACAAATCATCAAAGGTGTAAGGGGAGGCTCATGTGACTCATGTTAAATGAGGAGATACCGTAATCTAGGAACCCAAACTATTACTATAATAGAACAAATATAACTCATAGAAAGAGGACCACTATCGATGTTTGATCAATATGACCTAATTCTATCTTTTTCATTCATTTCATATGAAACTATATCACTGATGATGGAAAATCTATGACATTAGTGGTTGATCCAAGGAGAATCTCTCAATTCCATGATAATGAATTTAGATAATAAATATTTAAATATATTATGTGCATATCTCAAGAATTTATTGATTTCATTAGAAGATTATAAAATTTCATTATTATTTTCATTCAGTTTCTTATTATTTCACATTTTGATTTAACCAAACATTCCCCTTATATTATTTCATTTTATTAGAGAGATATTTGGGTAAAACTATTTGAATAATGAATTAATAAGAAAATGAGGTAATACAGACTAGTATATTTAAAAATTATTTCAAAATCATTTCAATTACATCAAAAATCAATAACGATCAAAATTTTTAGCACACACAATATTCTCATCCAATAATGGAAAAAACACTAGAAACACTCTAATCACTACATATAACTTCAGTCACACTAATATTACATTAACTCATGTTTATAAAATATTTTTTGATTAGATCCTCATGAAGCACACCTCATCAACATAGAATCATTTCCTGTGAGGGTGAATTTGTTTCCTTTATTAATTTTATTATCACTTGTTTGATGTTTTTGATACATGAACAAGTCTAGTTAAACTATCCTACTTGGTTTTGATACAGAGGTCTAAATAACTATCTTTGAATAATTAGTATCCTTAGAATTACTGATGAAGTGAAGAGAGAACCTTCCATAACTCTATAGACTGATTGTCCATCCTCATATTCCTACCACACTATATTAAGATTAAGTAGTGAGAACATGGATGAAAACATACTTTAACTAAAAAAGAATGTGAGAGTGTTTTATTAAATGAAAATTTGAAATTATAATTAGCTTAAATAACCCATTGGAAAATAACGTATCATGCTTAGAAAAAGAATGATCTAACTATTACCACAGTTTCATGACTTGGAAGGAGAAGATCCTAACTGAAACCCAAGATAATTTTCAGTTGTTTTTAGAAAAATCATGCTAAGTTGTGTCTTAGATACCCAAATTAACTTGAATGTGTATCCAATTATCTTAAAAAGGATTTACCCAGGATTGGATCTACAACCAATATCTTGGAGAAGTCACAAACTATGATGAAATACAAAAGTGTTTCCTCTAGAAATGATTCTCTTCCATAAAAAATACCTTGTTGATGAAGGAACTATATTTAATCAATCGAGAATGTGGATAAATCTTATATAAGTTTTGAGAGATATTAAAGTCATTAACATCATCATTATCACAACATCCCATTTAAGAGATTCACTTCCTAGTTCCCTTTTACCATGGTTTTATAGAAAATGACCGTAAGTCTCAAGATGCTTCCTATGGAGGATCACTAATTGATATATCCCCTCTTAAAGCTTGAGAGATGATTTAAATAATTTTTCAAAATTCATAAAAATTCATACCCAACACCATAAATAATTTATTTTTATAAAGTATAGTAAAAAATATATTGTTCTAGAAAATAAAAATGAATAACTAACCTTCCTTGTGAGACAATTATCTTTGAACATTTCTCAGTGGGTATCACCTACCACACCTTTGAGAGTATGATATATTTGAAATACCATCATCCATTACACTAATATCTTCCCTTATGTGTAATAAAGCTATGATTCCATGTTCTAGTTGATGTACTATCAGTAAACAACAATAAATGAAGGATTCAAGGTGTACCCCACTCATAAATATTGAGTTGTAAAGTAAAAGCCTCAAGGGACACCCTTCCAACAAGGTTTTCAAAAAAGTGTCTTCATCCAAAAATTTCAATGGAATGTGTCTCAAACATTTATAAGATAAAAAAGGATAATTTAAATAAAACTTGATGACTTACCTTTTGAATCAGACTGTGGAATAATAAAACAATAAAGTTACTACACTCAACAAACATGGATCCCCACATTTGAATCTGAAGGGATATTTCAACTAGATCATTTATACCCTCATCACATAAGAAATACAAGGTTAATTTAATATCCTTTCTCAGTTAATTACAAAAACCTATGGAAATATTACTTTAGTTTCATTAAGGAATGGTAAGAAGATGAAAAAAATGAAGAATTACCATCTCAAGTTAATGCTAGACATAAACAACCCAAAGATCCTAAAGAATGAACCGTTGAAAAGGAACATGAATATAATATCCTTATGGTGTCACTATCAATAAAGTTAAAAAATTGAAATTACAAGTTTTAAGAACTATATATACCATAAACCTACATTTTTATAATAATGAAGAAACCTATGAAGATTGGTGAAGAATAATTACCGAAAGAAGTAATGGAGACATTCATAAGGGCGGATGTCAACATTCCCTTACTGGAGGCCATACACTAAATCCTATGGTATAAATGGTTTCTCAAGAATATTTTGACTAAGATGATTTATCTTTAGAGACATGAATTTTTTTTCATGATGAAATTTATCTCACCTTATTACCCCATAAATACCTAGGAAATGTCAAAACCCACATACATTCATAGTCCCCTACACGATAGGAGAACTCACATTTAAAAATGAATTGTGTTATTTGGTTATATCAAATAACATAATTCTAAATTCTATATACTCTTACCCATATGATATATATATTAATCATATAAAACTAATTATATAAATATTTAATCAAACCACTACCTACATAGTAATAATCATAAAAGAGTATATAATAATATTTATAGGATTATTTGACCTATATGACTTTTTCATATTATACATGGAAAATGAAAAAATTCAAATCTCATTCAACCATTATTCATGTTAATATCATTATTATATATTAAAAAACTATGATAAATGTGAATTAGGGAACAATTTCCATGGGTTTTGTGGAAGAAATAGTAATCTTTACCAAATTAGATTCAATGAAAACCCCCCGTAAATGCAATATATTTTTATGTGAAAACGTTCTAAAATTCCATAATATTATAATAATTGAATTTATCATTATTTATAAAGAATTATAAAAATTATAGAATCACCTAATTTATCTGATGAATATATTTTTTAAAATTAACTAAATCTAGAATTTGTTTTGTGTGTTGAACAATGTGATGAAATATGTGGGGAATATTACGATGTTGTACTAAAAAATATCAATAATCTTTTTTAATACATGTGTTGGCTACATGTATAGATAAAATTGAGATGAGAACATCAGTATAATTCCTAGAAAAATTAATTAAATTTGATTCCCAAAATTATAAAATATGTTCTCCCTAATTAATATAAAAATTTTCATTTCATAATTTCATACAAACTAGAACTCAATAAAGAATATAATCTACAAAAAATTACAAGAAAAATTATTGGGGAGTAGTATGGTTATTATAATACCTTAAAAGTATTATAAATAAAACCTATTTCATTTGTAAATTTTTTGAATGTGTGTCCAAAAAAGTGGGGTAATAACAAAAAAGTATTAACCCAACCCTTATTGAAGGTGTAAAAATTGATATTGTGATAATTTTAAGGAAATTATTCATACACCCTGTCTCATACTCCCAATGGGTGAGTCTTAATAGAATAATCCACAAATATACTAGATTCATTATTGTGAAAATTGATAATAATTGATTAGTTCTTACTAGAATTCAAAATAGTTGGAGGGTATGCATTGATTATGGAATATTACACTGTATATCCAAAATTACCATTTAACCATATTTTTTTGACTTAATATAATAGATATTAAAAATGAATGTATCTTACTTTGTTTTTTTATGTATTATACGGTTATGTTTAGGTCCCCAAACCCCCAGAGTACTATGATAAATCCACATTCACATGCCATTTTGGTACATTTTCATATCGAATGGTTCTTTTTGGCTATTGAAATAGAATAATAAATTTTCAAAATTACATGGTATACTGTTTTTAAAAACATACTATGGAATTATTGGATATATTAAATAATGATTTTATTATTTATAGAATATTATTTGAGACATTCATAGAAAATATAAAAAAAGTGTTAAGGAAATTCATTGTGAATCAATTGGTTTTAGGCATAAAAAATTCCATTTATAGTGAAATAAAAAAGAATTATTGGCCACATAATATCAAATGATAATATGGAAGTGGATAAGGTACTTTCTTAATTTATTTTTATAGCTTCTCACCCAACCACAGTGATAAACATTAGATCTTTTTAATCCATGTTGGATTTTATGGACGATTTATTGATGATTTTAGTCAAGTTTATCTACCTTGACTAACATTATAAAAAAGGAATAATATTTCATGTTTTATGATTCATATAGGTAATCATTTGAAATAATTAAAGAGTTTCTAAATATAACCACTATGATCTATCTACCAGCACAGAATAAACTCTTGAGTTATCATTTGATTCTATAATCAAATATAAGGGGGTTTTCCTTTCCCTAAAACATTTTAGGAATTTTTATGTGATAGAATATAAGTTTTATAACCTATAAACAACACAAATCAAATACATAAATATATAAAAATATTCTTTTCAATTGTTTTTCTTTACAAAATCTACTGCCTTATTTGTTTGGAAGTAATGTGATTGTTTTTTATGAACACATTGGACTTAGGTATTTGATAAGAAAAAAAGAATAGAATATAATTATATAATGATGGATGTTTCTATTAAAATAATTTATGATATATATTAAGGATAATAATTTATATAAAAATGTGGTGGCAGAACACATGAGCCGGTTACCTCACACTACTGAAGTAGAAACACTAACAAAACCAAATGCAGATGACTGTTTCCATAGTGAGAAGCTATATAGAAATACCTAAATTATATAGTATGCTTAATTGGTAAATTATTTATTTAAATAAAAATAATATTCATTTTTTCCAAAAAATTTAAATTTTAAATTGTAATATGAGTAAAAAAATTTATATCCAAGAGAATCCTAATTGAAATAATATTTATATTTATAATGTTGTTAAAAGTTGTATACATAAAGAAGAAGTTATATATGTTCTTTTATTTTGTCTTATAATTTCATGTGGATTCCATTTTGGATCCCAAAAAATATCTAAAAATGTGTTATAAGGTCTTTTATTCAGACTCTCATTTTTTAACAGCTCACATGAAGTCTAAAAATGATGTTCAAACTATCATATCACTGGTAGAATTTCCCAAATATATAAAATTCCATCAATAGACTTTGATTTTTTCATAAAATTTTTGAAAAAACTGGGTAATATTTCACAGACCCGTTTCCTTTATCCATATCAATTTACTATGTTCCATTAATAGTAAATTATATTTATATGTTGATTAAAGAAAAAGAAAATAAACATATGTTTCAAAAATTATAATTGAGTTTCTATGATCAAATATTTTTTAAAGGAACATATTGCCTCAATAAATAAATTTTTTTCAAGGGACACACTTCTATAATAAGAACCCACATTCCCTTATAATAAATATGGAGTGTAAAACAGTACCTCCATTATATACCACCCATTAAATTTTTTTATGATGAGGTATTCAATGGATAAATAATTTTATTTTGTAGAATAACGTGCAAACCACATGGAAGGACTTCCATGAGAATATAGAAGATAAATATGGGGAATATAGGACTCCATACCAAAATCTTTTTATTATATCCCATTAAAAAAATTTCATGGAAATAATTATCATATTCTGACTAAGTATCACCACAAATCATAATGGGATATAAATAGGTTGAATGCAGATATTAGAAAACTATAGAGTAATGGAATATCACAATGATGTAACAAGAGGCGTTAAGAACAAAAAAAATATAATATTTCAATGATATATAAGGAGAAAGGAACATCTATCCATGGAATAATCATTCCAAAAAGGATATTGGAGACTCGAGATAATGGGTTTCAATTTACTTAATGAATGAATATGATTCCGGATAATATTCTTTCCTTTTATAATATACCATTTATAGTAACTAACACATTTCCATTATGTTAATTTTAAATGAATTTAGATAAATTAATAAACCTCTTAAAGGTGAATGGAAAACATCTAAAACATTTCTATTCAGAATTTTATAAGGAAAAAATAGAGGATTCTAACCTCCCCTTGTTACTATGGAATATAAGACCATTAGGTTGTTTCCTACCCTTATATTAATCTAGATACACACTCCTTATGTTTGTTTTTAATTGATATTTTCAAAATGTAAATAATTAGAAATGGGGTCTCACATATGTTTTAGGGAGGAGACAAATAAAATCGTGCACCAATCATGTGCCATGCAATATCCCAGTACACCCATTGGACGAGCTAGGTGCACTTTTTGACTAACCATGCCTAGCCCGTGAAAAAACCCTATGCAATGGGACCTATAACTTTTGAATGGTCATGTGGCCTAGGCTACATGGTTATGAAAAATTGTTTTTCCATAGGCATATCATTGAACCACCCCCACACGGTTTAAAGAAACTCTATGGGAGGTCCATCATGGTTTTCAATAAATATAAAATCGACTTATTTCATCCAAAAGTTGGGGTTCTAGGATCCAAACATTACTTGGACACCCATGTTACCAAAGTGAATTCATTAAGAACATCTATTGTGATAAATCTATGTAATTTGAACCCACATAAATATCATCCTTACCTCGTGGAATAATAATGTTCTTATAGTCTTCAATAATTTATGATACTCATCCCCGAGTTTCTATTTCGAGGGTAGAAAATTATTATCTTAGAATAACTATATCCACGAAGAATGTATTCTATCCCTTATCTCCCATTCCTCTTCTTGTACATGTCCATGATTTCATATAATCCATACTATCGGAACATAACTTCCATGGAGATTCATAATTATCTGATCAACAATACAAGTAGGGCTCTCCCCAAATTATGTATCAACCTCCAATTCAAACTCATCATGATGAATAATATAAAACAAATCCAAATTATATCTATGAAACTATGATATATGGAAGACATTGTACATGGCTCGGTATAACTATAGTAACTACAAATGACAGGCTACCATTCTAACTCTCTCCAAAATCTCAAAGGGCCCAATATAATAAGGCAATATCCTCCCTTGTTTCCAAATCCATTTTTCCAATGTATAGGAGAGACATGTTAGAAAATACAACTCACCACCTCAAACTAATATGGTCAGTGGTGATGGTCAACATATAAATTATAGATAAATTTAGATATATATATCCCTTTCTTAATAAGATGAACATTATCCAAAGTCTCCATATCAAAACATGGAATAATTATCACTAACTACACTTCCTTTGACCAGTACATGGTTGAACCGAATGACGTGCCATATTTTGTGTAACGACCCAATCTTTTTGAGTAGTATATTAACTTACTCTTAATGATTTAATAAGATGTTAATGGTCAATGCAGAAAGAGGAGTGGATGGCTTCATCCAGTAGACTCGACCCTTATGTAGCCCACTTATCAGAGCTTGGGAAGGAGGTAGCATCTGTGGGCTTCGCTTTGGACCAAGCCCAAACCGAACTCCAGCGTGTCAATCTTGAACGGAAACGCCTACGGGAAAAGTTCAAGTTAGTAGAGATTACTACTCGGGCAATGTTATCTGAGCCTCCCTCAGATTCTCTCACCATAGCAAACCTTACACTTCGGTCGTATGCTGGTGTTATAAGGGGCTATGTGACGAGACCCTAGCTTCTTTGTGTAATCCTTTCAGGTGAATAAATTGAGATATCTTCCTTTAGTGATGTTTGTGGATTTTATTTTGTCCGGATAATTTTAGGATATATTTTATTGATGAATTTTTGAAAAAGGGATATTTTAAAACATTTATGTAAACCCTAAATAACTAATGATGTGTAACGATTTTCAAAAAATGGTCTTCTACAAAAGTGTTCAGTAAGGAATTTGGAGTCTAATAAGATCAACTAAATTTTTGATGAATAGTAAATTATGAATAGTTATTTTACGCTTAGGATTAGTAATATGACCAAATGGATTAGTATTTTCACTCAAAGAAAGTTTTAAAATAATTTAGACACCTAGATTAAGTAATGTGATTCAATAAAATGGGTAAATAACAGTTTCATAAATTATTAGTCAAGTATTAGTTTTTTTTCGGATGAATAGGGTTTTTTAATTAAAAATTTAATTAAAAATAATTTGAAAATTATTTTTATAAAAAGGACTTTATTTTTGAACTCAGAGCATCGATATTATGTTAAGGTAATTTTTGGGGATTTTTCTGAAAAAAAAATGAATTTTCGATGAATAGTGTTATTATTTAAAAATTAAATTAAAAATATTTAGAAAATTATTTTTATAAAATGGATTTAATTTTTGAAATCAGAGCATTGATATTTGGTTAAGGTGAAATTTTGGGATCATTCTGAGAAAGTTGAATTTTCAGTGAATAGTAAAAATACAGTTTTAGGGTTTCGGTATGTTTAATGACATCATAACTGTGTCATGATGATTTCATGAGATATTTCAAGGGTTGGAAGGCCAAGGGTGATGAATTATTGTTTTGGGGGCCCCATGTGGCCTAAATTTATGAAAAATATCATGAGAGAGTACATGGGTTTGAGAAAAGCACTTGTGAGGTGTCCCTTGGCCATTAATGCCTTGTCCCCTCACTTTCCCTATAAATACCCTCCCTTTCCTCCTTTAGTTTTCACTCCCAACTATCCCCCAACGAAGTTCTGGTCTCCTTACCTTCCAAGGAGTCCTCCCAAGGTGCCCCCAAGAACTCAAGGTCCAAACCTTTGAGTTTCAAGAGTCACGTTTTAAGGTAAGGGATCTGACCTCTCTATTTCTTTTCATGTAATCCTTTTTATGTCATTCCTTTTATGCTCCATGTTCTTATGTGAGAGGATGTTCTTTCATATTCCTCTTACTACCCTTTTCATGTTTATATGATGAGAGATCCCCTCTTACTCTCATCATTTCGTTTTATGAATGTTTAAGTGACGCCGTTAGGCTGCCGAATTTTTAAGGGATTCTTTCACCCTTCTCATTTTTCAAGTTCGATTTTCATTTCATGTCTTTCAAGTTCCTTTTTATTATGTTGGGGTATGATCTCTATATCTATCATACTGATCTCTTATGATCATATGATGAGGGACCCTATTTGATCTTGTCAAATCATTTTTTTATTGAAGTTAAGTGATGCCGTTAGGCTGCCGAATTTTCATAAGAGAAATCTTATTTTTGTCTCACTTCCATGTTTTTCATTTCATATGGTATATCTTTCAAATTTTATTACCATGTTCTTAAATCCCTCATATTCTGTCCCCCTACTGTTTTATGGATCATTTATGAGTGGGTGACCAATGTCCCCTCTCTTTTCAATGTTTTTCTAAAACCCCGAAACATAGCCGTTATGCTGCAGAATTTTCGTCTCAAAATGCCTCTCTCTTTTCTCAAAATTATTTTATGTTATAAAGTGAATACTCAAAGGTCTTATTTCTACAAGGGTATTCACATATATATCAAAATGTTCTATTTTAAATTCTGGTATTAACATACATGAGACCCACATTCCCTTTTCGTGGGTTTTAAAGTGACGTAAAGGTCATGTCTTTAAAGCATTTTTTAAAACGGTATGATTATGAAATGAAACCCATTTATTTTATGCTATGTGGGTTATTTATGAAATTTTTGATGATGATATATGTGGCTCACATGATAATAAAGGCAAATTTAAGGGTGCGCCCTGATAGAGCTCCAATGCATTAGGTAATGATGTAACCACTAGAGATTACAATTTTCACGATACCTTGGTGAATAACCTTGGTAATTTTCAAATGAAACCTTGGGGATGGACCTTGGTGATATGTTCATGATTGTCTATGTTAAATGATGTATCCACATGTTCATGTTATGGAAAATGTTATTTTTATTATGAAATGCCTCATGATTTCTTTCTCATGCCTTAAAGTTCTTTTCATGTCATTATTGAAGTATCTCAAGTTCACATGTAAAATGTTCCTCTTGTTTCCCTTACTGGGACTTCTGCTCACCCTTTCTTTTGATGTATGTCCCCAGGTTATGAGATGCAGTAATGAACCTAGAATGAACTTAAGGAGACGCCTTTCAAGTGTTTAAGAAAATGTTTTATGTTGTTTCCATGTATTATGTTCCTGGTTTCCAAGACACTAGACCTTAAAGATCCTCAGTTTTGTGTAATGTAATGAAAGTTTATGTTATAAAATGGCAGGATGCTATAGTTGGTATCAAATGATGGTTTAGTTATTTGTGTAAATTAGGATATATAAACTTTAGGAAGAACCCTATAGAAAAGTTTAAATATAGGAAAACTTCCTGGTATTTTGGTAAGTATTGAGTAAGTGGTCTATCAAACAAATACATCCCTGTCTGGATACGAGCAGGTAGAGGCGGCTCTGGCACAGATGTACATAGGGGTAAATCCCGAAAACACAGCTTTATTCTAGACTCGAACGGGAACTGGTGCACGATAACGGGCCTTGCTGCACTCTTGGTTACGACACTCCCGGGGGATATGTTTGGTTAATCACAAGATTTTTATGAATCATTATGAAGAAATTATAGAAAAGTGTAATTGTATAAGCATGAAGACTTAGTTAAAATATCCATAAATGAAATAAGTTTCTCACTAAGGTTTTATTCTTTTAGAAAATGGCGGGAAATAGGAGGAATCGTGCCGATGGTGACCGCAATGCACCATGTGCTGGCGGCCCTCCGATGGAAGCCAGAATGGAAACATTCTTGCGAATGATGAACCAACTGACTCAAGTTATGAGTAATAACTTGAATCAAGCTGAGAGGCCGACCTCACCACGAAGGGAACAACTTTCTGTTGAGTCCTTCATGCGTCAACGACCACCAACATTCAGTGGATCTACTGACCCATTGGTTGCGGAACAATGGATAAGCTCCATTGAAAAGATCTTTTCTGTACTTCATTGTTCGGAACAAGAAAAAGTCACCCTTTTTGTTTACCGCCTAGAGGGAGATGCTGATCAGTGGTGGTCACTGATCAAAAACACGAAGCCACGAGGAGATATGGAAGCTATGGAGTGGGAAGAGTTCTGAGTAATATTCTTTAATAAGTATTTCCCTCGTTCGATGAGAACGAGAATGGAGAAAGAATTTCTCGAGCTGAAGCAAAAGGAGAATAAATCAGTTGGAACCTACGAGATGAACTTCACAAGGCTTTCCCGTTATACCTCAAGCTTCGTCATGGACCCTAATGAGAAGGTTGATAGATTCTTTGGTGGACTACGACCTCATCTACGGAAGAATCTAGCCAATAGGGTCTATGATAGCTATGAAGAAATTGTTCGAAGTGCTATGAAAGTTGAACTAGAGTTTGGGGAGACACAGTGGTCTCACAAATCTAATGAGAAGAAGAGAACTATAGAAACAAGTCTGGGAAGAAGTTTTGATCAGGAAAGAGGTGGAAAGCATATGCAACATGCCACATGAAATAAATGTGGGAAGAAGCATTTGGGGAACTTCTTGATCGGAAGTGGTAAGTGCTATAGGTGTGGAAAAGAAGGCCATATTTCTCGGAATTGTCGTAGTGATGTGAAGCCTCAACTTCCCAACACTAACGATAGAGGAAAGATGGTTCTGGCCCTACATGAAGTCACATGCTTCAAGTGTGGAAAGCTTGGGCACTTTTCTAATCAATGTCCAAATCCGAGGGCGGTGGAGGGGAATCACCATCAACCTCAGCAGAGGCCATGGGAGCAAGATCGTGCTTTCGCTATCACAACAACTGAAGATGAAGTTCCGAACGATGTGGTAGCAGTTACTCTTGTTGTCCTCTCAAAACTAGAAAGTACTTTATTTGATTCTGGTTCTACGCATTCCTTTATTTCCTCCAAGTTTTTAAGGAATATAGAATCAATCCCCGAACTGCTAGAGGTAGAGTTGTCAGTCAAGACTCCAAGTGGGATTATCCTTGCATCAAAAGTATTTAGAGACTCTAGTGTTTACTTTGGTGAGCACAATCTTATCGCAAATCTAGAATTCATTCCCATGATGGAATTCGACATTATACTAGGGATGGACTGGCTCTGAAAGTATAATGCTAAGATCAAATGCATAAGTAAGGAAATCTCAGTAGTCTTGAATGAACGACCTACAGTTATCTTCCAAGGAGAGATATCCCGAACTGATCCCTATCTAGAAGCACCTCCCATAGCTTTCTTTATTTAGTTAATCGGTGATGATGAAGAAGGGAAAGGGAGCATACAAATTGAAGAAGTTCCAATTGTTCAGGAGTACATGGATGTATTTCCTGAGAAGTTACCTGGACTTCCCCTAGAAAGAGAGGTAGAGTTCTCCATTGAACTCATACCTGGGTCCCTACCGATATCAAAGAATCCGTATAGAATGGCAAATGTGGAGCTAGAAGAGTTAAAGAAACAACTCCAAGCCTTGTTGGAGAAGGGGTTTATTCGACCGAGTGTGTCTCCTTGGGGAGCACCAGTTCTCTTTGTGAAGAAGAAGGATGGATCAATGCGTCTATGAATTGATTATAGAGAACTGAACGGGATCACAGTGAAGAACAGATATCCTCTTCCAAGAATTGATGATTTATTTGACCAACTTCAAGGGGCTCAATTCTTGTCTAAGATTGACCTTTGATCTGGTTATCATCAACTGAGGGTGAAGAAGGAAGATATTCCAAAGACTGCCTTCCAATCAAGATATGGGCATTATAAGTTTACTGTTATGCCTTTCGGCTTGACTAATGCTCCTTCTATTTTCATGGATTTGATGAATAGAGTCTTTAAGGAATACCTTGATAACTTTGTGGTAGTTTTTATTGATGATATTTTGATATATTCAAAAAGTCATGAGGAGCATGAAGATCATCTGAGGGTTATTTTGAAAACTCTATGGAAGGAGAGGCTCTTTGAGAAAGTTCAGAAAGTGTGAGTTTTGGTTACAACAAGTGGCTTTCTTGGGGCACATCGTAACCAATGAAGGAATCTCGGTTGACCCTGCAAAGACAATGGTTGTGGAGGAGTGGCCTCAACCCACAACAGTAACTGCGATTTGTAGTTTCCTTGGTTTAGTGGGATATTATAGGAGGTTTGTGAAAAAAATTTCACGGATTTCTAATCCACTAACCAAGTTGACTCGAAAAGGGGTTAAGTTCATCTGGACAAAGGAATGTGAGGAAAGTTTCCAAGAGCTGAAGAAGAGATTGGTTACTGCACCTGTGTTAACACTACCCTCTATCAGAGAAGGATTCATTATTTTTAGCAATGCATCTCTGAAAGGGCTTGGGTGCGCCCTCATGAAAAATGACAGGGTAATTTCTTATGCATCTCGACAGTTGAAGATTCATGAGCAGAATTATCCTACGCATGATCTAGAGCTGGCGGCAGTTGTTTTTGCTCTAAAGATATGGAGGCACTATCTTTATGGGGAGAAATGTGATATATACACTGACCACCAAAGTCTAAAGTATATTTTCAGACAGAAAGAATTGAACATGAGACAAAGGAGATGGTTGGTGCTTATTAAAGACTATGATTGTTCAATTCATTATCACCCTGGAAGAGCAAACAAAGTCACAGATGCATTAAGAAGGAAAGATCCTGTTGTTCTGGCAACAATGAGGATCCTAGGGGATCCCTTGATTAAAGATCTAGTAAAACTGGACATGGGAATTATAAGGAAAAGGACATCATCAACCCTATCCCAAATGATTTCTCAAGCTTCATTACTAGAGAAGATCAAGAAGGCTCAAAAAGAAGATCCCTTGCTGCAGGAGAAGTTCGAGGCTATAAAGGATGGTAAGTTCCCTGATTTCAATGTTGATCAAGAAGGTGTACTGAAATTTTGTACAAGACTATGTGTTCCATCTATTCCGGAGATAAAGAAAGAACTGATGGATGAAGATCATATCTCTACTTTCTCTATACATCCGGGAAGCACTAAGATGTATAGAGACCTTCGTGATCATTATTGGTGGGATAACATGAAGAGAGAGATTTCTGATTACACTACAAGGTTCCTGGTGTGTCAGCAAGTAAAGGCAGAACGCCAACTTCCTAAGGGGGTATTACAACCGCTACCCATACCAGTATGGAAGTGGGATAATATCACTATGGACTTTGTAACTGGTCTCCTGAAAACATCCAAAGGAAATAATGAGATATGGGTTATTGTGGACCGTCTCACCAAGACAGCCCATTTTATCTCTATTCGGGAAGATTTCTCTCTGGATCAGCTTGCCAAGATATACGTGAAGGAAGTGATAAGGCTGCATGGGGTACCACTATCCATCGTATCTGATCGTGACCCAAGATTCACATCAAAATTCTGGAGAAGTCTTCAACATGCTCTGAATACTGAATTGAATTTTAGTACGTCCTATCATCCTCGAACTGATGGCCAATCTGAAAGGACTATTCAGACACTCGAAGACATGTTGAGATTATGCTCAATGGAATTTAAAGGTGGATGGGATCAACACCTCCCATTAGTTGAGTTCTCTTATAACAACAGCTACCATTCGAGTATTCAGATGGCACCCTATGAAGTTCTGTATGGAAAGCGATGTATAACTCTTACTTGTTGGGATGAAACTGGTGAGAGGAATCTTCTTGGGCCTGATCTCGTGCAAGAGATGACGAAACAGGTTCATGACATCCAACAACACATAAAAGCTTCTCAAAGTCGGCAGAAGAGCTATGCTGACAATCGTCGAAGGGAATTGGAGTTTGGTGTTGGCGACAAAGTCTTCCTTCGAATTTCTCCATGGAAGAGAGTCATGCGGTTTGGGAAGAAAGGGATGCTCAGCCCTAGGTACATTGGCCCCTATGAAATCCTTGATCGCATAGGAGCAGTGGCCTATCGTCTAGCACTTCCACCGAACCTAGCTCACGTTCATGATGTCTTCCATGTATCTCTCTTGAGGAAGTACATACCCGACCCTTCGCATGTACTGAACCCAGAGGTGGTACAACTGGAACATGACCTCTCTTATGAGGATCAGCCAGTGGAGATCTTGGACCGTAGAGACAAGGTCCTACGAAACAAGACTACCCACCTTGTGAAAGTGTTGTGGAGGAATCATAAATATGAAGAAGGGACTTGGGAGCCTGAGGAAACAATGAAGCAAAAGTACCCTCACCTTTTCGACTAGGCCTCATGTGTAAATTTCGGGGATGAAATTTCTTAAGGGGGGAAGAATGTAACGACCCAATCTTTTTGAGTAGTATATTAACTTACTCTTAATGATTTAATAAGATGTTAATGGTCAATGCAGAAAGAGGAGTGGATGTCTTCATCCAGTAGACTCGACCCTTATGAAGCCCACTTATCAGAACTTGGGAAGGAGGTAGCATCTGTGGGCTTCACTTTGGACCAAGCCCAAGCCGAACTCCAGCATGTCAATCTTGAATGGAAACTCCTACGGGAGAAGTTCAAGTTAGTAGAGATTACTACTAGGGCAATGTTATCTGAGCCTCCCTCAGATTCTCTCACCATAGCACACCTTACACTTCGGTCGTATGCCGGTGTTATAAGGGGCTATGTGACGAGACCCTAGCTTCCTTGTGTAATCCTTTCGGGTGAATAAATTGAGATATCTTCCTTTAGTGATGTTTGTGGATTTTCTTTTGTCCGGATAATTTTAGGATATATTTTATTGATGAATTTTTTAAAAATGGATATTTTAAAACATTTATGTAAACCCTAAATAACTAATGATGTGTAACGATTTTCAAAAAATGGTCTTCTACAAAAGTGTTCAGTAAGGAATTTGGAGTCTAATATGATCAACTTAATTTTTGATGAATAGTAAATTATGAATAGTGATTTTACACTTAGGATTAGTAATATGACCAAATGGATTAGTATTTTCACTCAAAGAAAGTTTTAAAATAATTTAGACACCTAGATTAAGTAATGTGATTCAATAAAATGGGTAAATAACGGTTTCATAATTATTAGTCAAGTATTAGTTTTTTTTCGGATGAATAGGGTTTTTTAAT
This sequence comes from Viscum album, assembly GCA_963277665.1. NCBI lineage: Eukaryota > Viridiplantae > Streptophyta > Magnoliopsida > Santalales > Viscaceae > Viscum > Viscum album. The sequence goes on from OY728141.1 coordinate 1,992,375,040, forward strand.
TAAAAATTTAATTAAAAATTATTAGAAAATTATTTTTATAAAATGGACTTTATTTTTGAACTCAAAGCATCGATATTATGTTAAGGTAATTTTTGGGGATTTTTCTGAAAAAAATGAATTTTTGATGAATAGTGTTTTATTTAAAAAATAAATTAAAAATATATAGAAAATTATTTTTATAAAATGGATTTCATTTTTGAAATCAGATCATTGATATTTGGTTAAGGTGAAATTTTGGGATCATTCTGAGAAAGTTGAATTTTCAGTGAATAGTAAAAATACAGTTTTAGGGTTTCGGTATGTTTAATGACATCATAACTGTGTCATTATGATTTCATGAGATATTTCAAGGGTTGGCCGGCCAAGGGTGATGAATCATTGTTTTGGGGGCCCCATGTGGCCTAACTTTATGAAATATATCATGAGAGAGCACATGGGTTTGAGAAAAGCACTTGTGAGGTGTCCCTTGGCCATTAATACCTTGTCCCCTCACTTCCCTAAAAATAACCACCCTTTCCTCCTTTATTTTTCACTCCCAACTATCCCCCAACAAAGTTCTGGTCTCTTTACCTTCCAAGGAGTCATCCCAAGGTGCCCCCAAGCCCTCAAGTTCCAAACCTTTGAGTTTCAAGAGTCACGTTTTAAGGTAAGGGATCCGACCTCTCTATTTCTTTTCATGTAATCCTTTTTATGTCATTCCTTTTATGCTCCATGTTCTTATGTGAGAGGATGTTCTTTTATATTCCTCTTACTGCCCTTTTCATGTTTATATGATGAGATATCCCCTCTTACTCTCATCATTTCGTTTTATGAATGTTTAAGTGATGCCGTTAGGCTGCCGAATTTTTAAGGGATTCTTTCACCCTTGTCATTTTTCAAGTTTGATTTTCATTTAAAGTCTTTAAAGTTCCTTTTTATTATGTTGGGGTATGATCTATATATCTATCATACTGATCTCTTATGATCATATGATGAGGCACCCTATTTGATCTTGTCAAATCATTTTTTTATTGAATTTAAGTGACGCCGTTAGGCTGCCGAATTTTCATAAGAGAAATCTTATTTTTGTCTCACTTCCATGTTTTTCATTTCATATGGTATATCTTTCAAATTTTATTACCATGTTCTTAAATCCCTCATATTCTGTCCCACTACTGTTTTATGGATCATTTATGAGTGGGTGACCCATGTCCCCTCTCTTTTCAATGTTTTCTAAAACCCCGACACATAGCCGTTATGCTGCAGAATTTTCGTCTCAAAATGCCTCTCTCTTTTCTCAAAATTATTTTATGTTATAAAGTGAATACTCAAAGCTCTTATTTCTACAAGGGTATTCACATATATATCAAAATTTTCTATTTTAAATTCTGGGATTAACATACATGAGACCCACTTTCCCTTTTCGTGGGTTTTAAAGTGACGTAAAGGTCATGTCTTTAAAGCAGTTTTTAAAACGGTATGATTATGAAATGAAACCCATTTATTTTATGCTATGTTGGTTATTTATGAAATGTTTGATTATGATATATGTGGATCACATGATAATAAAGGCAAATTTAAGGGTGCGCCCTGATAGCGCTCCAATGCATTGGGTAATGATGTAACCACTAGAGATTATAATTTTCACGATACCTTGGTGAATAACCTTCGTAATTTTCAAATGACACCTTGGGGATGGACCTTGGTGATATGTTCATGATTTTCTATGTTAAATGATGTAGCCACATCTTCATGTTATGGAAAATGTTATTTTTATTATGAAATTCCTCATGATTTCTTTCTCAAGCCTTAAAGTTCTTTTCATGTCCTTATTGAAGTATCTCAAGTTCACATGTAAAATGTTCCTCTTGTTTCCCTTACTGGGCCTTCTGCTCACCCTTTCTTTTGATGTATGTCCCCAGGTTATGAGATGCAGTAATGAACCTAGAATGAACTTAAGGAGACGCCTTTCAAGTTTTTAAGAAGAATGTTTTATGTTGTTTTCATGTATTATGTTCCTGGTTTCCAAGACACTAGACCTTAAAGATCCTCAGTTTTGTGTAATGTAATGAAAGTTTATGTTATAAAATGGCGGGATGCTATATTGTGCCTCATAAAGATCCATTTATACAGCAACCTAGAAGATTAAATTGTAAGATAACTTAAATAGTTGTATTCTTTTCTCTGATCAACCTTTGAAATCAAGGATGCATTCTCAAAGCATGTCTTCCAAAAATGGTATCGTACACTCAGAAATCCTAATGGTATGGGGTGATAGGATGTACTCAGATGTACCTTTGGACATAGTGACCTCAAAAACACTTTCTAGAACTACGACATGAAGTGATCATCTCTTACCGATATGATATAACATGGTATATAGTAGGGTAATATATTCTCTTTAATTTATAGATTTTGAGTTCACCCATTGAAAAGGCCTCCCGAATAGATAGGAAAAGGGTAACAATTGTTAATATGTTTACAATCACCCATATGGTGTCACTTATATGAGGTTATCTATGAAATTCCATCACAAAATCCGTAGAGATGTTTTCCCACTTACACTTTGGAATAGATAATGGATGTAAAATCCCCTCTCGTCACTAGTGTTTTTCCTTCACCGACTGAAAGGTGGGACACCGATTAACAAATCAATCTATTTCTATTTTTATCCCTGACCACTAGTATTGGTGATGTAAGTCATGATACATCTGGGTAGCACAATGATGTACTTCCCATACAACACATGATACTCTCACATAAACACTTTATATAGATATTTAGGATCCCAAATGAAACCATTAATGTACAATATGTCTTCCTCATCAACAACCCAACAAGGTGGCATTTTATGACCTTCAAGGATCTCTCATAGGACCAAGACCTTATAATCAGATAGTTTCCTCATCTTTACTCTCCCCAGAAGTGAAGAGGTCACTGCTAATGATGTAAGTATAGACTTGAATGATATTATTGAACCTCTTAGTGCATCTAAGAAAATAGGTTCATAATTTACCAATTTCCATTGGCCTCCTGAACGACCTATGTCTGATATTTGATCCTCACAGAATCCACCATCATATTTACATTACCATTTGTATAAAAAAGCATAATGTATAAATACTGTAGTTATTCATCCCACATTCATTTTGTGAGGTTCAAGTCACACTATATAAATATATACTTGATGCTTTTTTGGTCTGTATACCACAAAAAAATCTATCCGAGTAAATAATGCATATAATAGAGAAAGTCACGATAGAGTACTACTAACATGAGATCATGTGTTGAGAAGTTCTATTCATAAGGCCTCATCTGACAATACTCACATGTGATGACTCAATTCTTCTACATCAAAATGGCTCATAGCCCGATGCCTGGTGCATCATAATAAATTGTATAAATTTTTCTTATCTATGGAATAATCATGATTTGTTCAGAATTCCATCATTATTTTAGCTTAAGAAAGTATGCCTCACCAGATTCTGGCCACATTAACTTCACAAAAATCATAATCATGCCAGTAAGAGGTTCTATTATGTGTGGAAATTCAGGAATATAGGACCAATAATAACAATATATCCCCAATAAAATCTATATATCAAAAATGATCTATGGATTCTCCCATGAAAAAATAGATATAAAATTATTTGGGTCAACTGATGCTCTTATAGCTGAGATAATTTGACCCAATAACAGAACTTTATCAATCCAAATGTGGATATTTTTTCGATTAGAATATAATAGTTACTCTCTAAGTGTATTCAATAAAATATCAAGATGGATGGAATGGTTGTGTAGAGTTTTAGAATACACCAAGATATCGTCAATGAAGACCATAGAAAATGAATATACATATGGGTATGAAACATGATTCATCAGTGAAATCGAAATTGTAGGATCATTAGTGAGACCAAATGATATAACTAGATTCTCATACAAGTTATATCTACTATGTAATGATATATGTAGTATATTTTATGCTCTAACATACAACAGATGATAATGAGACCTCAAATCAATCTTATAGAAAACCATTTCTCCCTGGAGTTGGTCTAAGATTTCATCTATATTGGGAAATGGATATTGATTCTTAACCTTATGTAGGATTAACTGAATGTAATTGTACAATTATTGGGGATACCTTATTCCTTCTTGTTGAAAAGGATTGGTGAACCCATGTTAAAGAACATGGCCATATAAAACCCTTAACATAAAAATCCCTTATCTTCCACTTGAGCTCCTCCAACTCAGTAGTATCCATCCTGTAAAGAGGAATGAATATCAGTGGAAATCCAGATAGTAGCTTGATAGAAAATTGTACCTCTATCATGGGATGTATTCAATAAAAAGTATTATAGGAAAATTTCCCTAGAATGATCTAACACTACAGGGAAATATTCCTAACATGTTCCAAGATTATATATATATATATAGACTAGAAATCTAGGTTATAATCCATCCCATCCCATGATGATTGGGTATGTCTTGGATATCTATGGCATTCCATTCACCATTATGAATAAAATTACGGCCCTCTGGTGATGTGAATGTCACACCGCATTGATGAAAATCAATGTAATCATGGAATCAAACCAAATAGTTCATCATGAGAATGATTTAAAGCCCTTTTATCATGGGATCAAATAGGTTCCATATAAAGCGACACCATCCTATGCTAAGGGGGAACTCCCATCACTAGAATACACCCTCCAATCAACTTCCCAATGGAGTATCGACTGTCATCACACAAGGGAAAACAAAAAATCAATCCCCAATCACCCTAAGAAAAAAAAATATTAATGATTGGGAAGAAATTATATCTAAAAAGACAGTATACTAATGTAGAGGCTACTAGAATTGTACTTCACACAATAGAAGGTCTAACACTATACTCCTCATGTACTAGTTTGTATATATACATCTAGTCTGATCTATGACCCTGATATATAGCTGAGATATGTTGAGAAGGCCTTCTGTTATAATTATTCAACCATAGTGTTTGTGTACCCCATCAATTACCACCATTTTATCCAAATCATTTAGTCACAATCTTTCTCCCTTCCAAAGGAGAAGTTGATAAACCCTATGTTGAATGTAGAGTCGGTGCAGACCATATCTCACATGCTACTGAAGGAAAATATCAGATAAAATGCTTATGATGACCCATATTTATATATGGATATAATTTAATTGATTCACTGGTACATTTGGGTATCATTTGTCTCGACAAACTGCACTGATGACACCTCACCTGGTTACCTAAGTGTGCACCCTTGCAACTAATATCCCCATATAGAAGCTCTAAACGAAGCTTCCTACTATGGGTCAACGTAATTATGGATCTTGGTGTCGAACTGGATTCAATATAACTCTAACCTCTACTAGGTTACACTCCCGGATAAGTTTTTGGTTCACTATCCCAAATATGGTAGTAATATATAAAACATTCACCTGGAATCAGATGTCTTACATGAGACCATCCATAAATCACCTAAATTTGGATAACTCATCACCTAATAGAATAGGTTTGAATCAATGGAGCTCCATGAAATAGGAATAAAATTCTATGACTAATAAACAGCCCTAATCCAAGTGAATAATCTCTATGGATCTATCAACCCTAAACTTATTATGGTAGAAATAATTATAAAAGGCCTTAGAGAAATTCCTCATAGCCATATCCCAATGACAATCCATCTAGGGAATAATGTGCAGCCATTTCAAGGGTAAATCGTGAAGAATATAAATAGTGAGCATCACTCTACCCTCAGTGGTGTCTCAATATTATAAAAAAAATATAGCATGGATTAAATCCACAGCTTTTCCTCCTTTGGACAACCATCCCACAAATGTTTTTCCATATGATACTACTGAAACTCACACATCAACCATCACATAATTGAGGCAGGTCATGGGATTTGGTATATATCAAGCAAAAAGCATAAGACACCATCTTGAAACTATACATCAGTGAACATATTAAGTATAAATACTGGTTCCCCAAGTGAAACTACTTGAGGTTATTTTGGCAGCCCAGGTCCGACCACCTCTAGATCATGGTCATCACCACACTTTTAGCACGCGAATGAAGTCCATCATGATGGACTATATTTATAAATGCCAAATACATGACCAAATACTAGATGTGATAACCTCTATAACCATATTTATAAGAATAATATTGGTAAAATAATCCTTATATAATATTAACACCACTCTGACTATTTCTAAAGCTAGGTTTTAGAGACATATTGATTACAATTATTTAATGAGACACTGCCTATTCCCCACTACTAAGGTTATGTTAGGGTCAATTTATTTGATATAAGTCAAAGCTCCCAATATTCTGGGATACAATTCCATGTTATATAAAAAACCACCCTTTAAGTTAAAATTGGAATCCCCATTTAACAATGATCATTTAATTTTATAATTAAATTTTATTTGAGTTCATAGTCATTTATATAAAAAATATTTAAAACAGTTAGGTTATTTATATCAAAATTTTAAATCTATAAAGTCTCATAAACAATATAAATTGAAATATGGAATCCATTTATTCAAAACCAAATATTTATCCAATACCTGGATGAAATATTAGCATAGTTTCATGGGCATTGAAATAATGGAAATAAAACATGCTGTTGAAAATTCACATAATAATATAATAATAGAACGTAATATACATGAATTATAATTACTAAAGTACCAATAATGATGCATTAATAAAAAATTATTTTCTATATCAGGTTAAGGGTAAAAATACAAAATCATTAGGAACATAAAAAATAAATTGCATCACCCAACTGTCAAATCAAGAGAACTTTAATAAGCACAATCTAGAACAACATATCCTAACCTGGGTAATTTGGATTTTTAGATTATATGGGTTACCTAATACCTAAAATAGGCTCATGATAAAATCTAGAAACATCATATTTCTCATTTTTTCTATCCTAATTATTAATGCATAGAAAATAAAATAAAAGTTGCACATTCTAATATAACTTTCTCACATCTTTGGCCTAGTTCACAGAGAAGTTACCAAACAAGATTGTCACATGTCTCCAAGTATACCTCCCCATATTCTAGAGGCTTATGATAAATAACAAGGGTCCTTGGTAGAAATACGGTGATATGTTACCCTCATGATTAGAGTGTAGCGCAACAATAACTTCATATCAATCAGTAATAGAAGCATAAAAGATAACAAAATAGCTAAATAATAATTACACATCATATAAATAACTAGGTAAATTAAGTCAATAAATTTCATATATAAAAATTATGATTATTACATGATATAATAAAATTAAATTATGGGGTATTGGGGAAACATTCATAAACAATATGTTATAAAAAATGGAAAATATATCCAAGGATATCTACAGTTTAATCTTGAGCATAGTCTTTGTCATCTTACCCAACTATATCATATAAACATGGAAATAAACAATCCATATAAGTTCATTTTACCATTATCCTACTTTCATCCAAGAAATTTATCTAGGTACCCAAAGACGGCACAAAAATGGTGTGAGATATACTCTATAGGACACCACCAAAAGTGTTTAATTCCATCCAGTCCGTGAGTATATAATAAGTAGTGCGTAGATAATAGTAAAATATTTAAATGAATGGAAGTATATAAAAAAACCTTATAGGTCTAGGTTACCATAGAATACCTTTCTTCTACTACCTACTTCGACCTAAGATAAACTATCTCTAGCTAAACATTCAAGGATTGTTTAATTTGAAAATACGTCTGAGGACACAGATCAGGACCAAGGTGTTCTGCATGAATCATAAATGTGAATGATATATATATCAAGGCCCTTAGAAAAGTAAGGATCCAATAGAATACAATTTTGATCTTTTTCTTGGTAGTGACATCATATAATTAATTTATTAATTAATTAAAATTCAACCAGATTCCACCCATGGAATTCCCAATATGGAAATTAGGTATCTCTCAAGTTATTACATGAACCAATCAAATTACCATCCTATCAAACTTATTATTCATAGGAACCCTAGTATCTCTCTAGGTGTTTTCTTTAGTCCCCACCCTATCATTTTGTCTTTTTCATTTAAAAAATGGAGTCCAATTTTCCCACAAGATGTATATAATGAAGATCCCTCTTATTCCATCCTTGATAATCTACATAGGGAGTCCAGTGTCAGTCATGGATCATATATTCATATTTTTATGTGATTCTCCCCATGGAGTTTATATGAGAACCATTTCATAATAGATGATTCATAATAAATTTATTTATAATTCAATTAATTAAATAATTTGAATTAGTCCATCCATGGAAATCAGGGTTGGAACCCGTGTATCACCCTTAGCATTGAAATATGAATAGTAATAGGCCCAATGTATAACCATACCATTTAAATCAACTTTTAAATCAATTAACCATTACATTTTTATAAGTTACTTGGTCATGCCATAAGTTGTCTAAAATCATAGCCTAGGCATAGAAGTCCAACAATCCAATGAATCCTCCCATTCATCTTAATTTGGAATTTTATTTAAAGGAAATCTCAAGCCTAGTTAACAAGGGATAATGCAAAAGGGTATAGGGATATGATATTCCCTTCCAAATTTATTTAATTCAATTTATACTTCAATAAACCATTCAACAACCCAATAGAAAGGGGTAAAATAACACAACATTAGAGGTGAATCATTTATATAGGGAACTGATGGGGGTTTAATTCAATTTACCAATAAACCCCAAGGGGTAATTCAATTCAAGGTTCTTATCCTTTAATGATATATAAATGGGTCACGTGGGTCACATAGGTCAAGTATATTCATTTATTTTTGGGTCAATTCCATTTAACAGGAGTCGTCCAGAAAATATAGCATGCGTTATAATGGTGTAATACATAAACAACATAAATTTAAGGTAAAATGACAAGATAAAGTACATTATCTTGTTAGTCAATTCCTCATCCATTATTTTCCTCTAATATGGGAGAGAATAGAATAAATTAAGTAAATAGAAAAAATACCTAAAAATATGGCATATTATCTAACACAAAAATAACTCAGTCAATAATGTGACAAATGATGAAAGGATATAGTGGATGATATGGATTACTAGTATGAATCCAATGAGATAGACAATGGCTCAATTATATTCCAAATAAAGAAAACACCAAAATCATAGATTTATGCATAGGTGAGGACGTTTCAATTGGATTGGGATATTTTGCATTGAAGAGAAAGGAAAAAGAAGGAAATAGTTAATACTAATTGATGGAAAAAATATAAATTAACCCATTCAAAATGATCACATTGTTTTTCTGCATGGTTCGAAAAATTGTGCACCAATTGTGTAACAAGTACTTCCCCGATGCACCCGTCACATGGGATAGAAAAATGGGTTGATTAGCCATGTGTAGCCCATTAAAGACACCTCTATAGCGAGTTCTATAGCTTTTTCATGGCTGTACGGTATGGTATTCATGGTTATTAAAATATATGAGGAAGTAAGAAGAGTGCTGGAGGGATTAAAAAATGGAGACTAGGATACATGATTACAAATAACCATGTGACCCACCCGTTTCTTCCAAAATACAGTGATTCATGCTCTAAACAAGACTCGAAAACCCGAATAAACACTATGAACTCATTAGGATCTTACTTTAGGATAACACTAAATAATTTAACCCTAAAAAAGTTATATATTTCATATAAAATTTAGGTTCTTACAAAACACCCTTGAATATCTTTAATCCAATATATTTTGTCCAGCTCGTTTTGCCTCCCATGACGGTGGATATTAATTTTTAACCTTTGTTGCTGATTTCTTATGGAAAGTATGGATTTATATACCAAATCACAAATTATATTTCTTTTATTATTTTAAAATATGCAAGAATAGTGTTTAAAAAAATCTAGGAAGTTAAGGACTTGTAGAAATAATGATGGGTTAGAGTATCTATCTAATGATTTTTTATAAATTTATATCTCTAAAGGGGTCCTTCATTAGAGTTGATGTCCTAGGACCAATTATTTGTACATTGGTTATAAGAATATTTTTTTATTTGAATATTATTAAAATTTAATATTATATATCGTTCATTGTTCTACATGAATTGAATGTAATATTGTCGAAGGGTATCTATCACACTAATAAGGTCATTGTAGTTCCTCACTATGATGAGAACCTTGAAGTTCCATCATGATATTATTAAATATATTTATATGGTTTTATAATTTATTATGAGAGGGTACATTTTACATTGAATGTCTTCTCAAAGTACTCATAAGAATATGTGACTTTTTCTCATGAAGTTTTCACTTGATAATATCCAATATTAGAGAATATGAGAAAAAACATGCCAATTGGAATTATGCATATCCTATTTCCATCAGATAGTCCTATCATCAAGTAGGTGAAATGATCATTAGACATTAAGATTATTATTAATGAATATTACTACTCCACATAGATATTTATTTTTTAATCCACAATGATACAATTCATGGAGAATTTGGATACACTGGGTGTATCACAAGTGTCATGTTGTTGATTGATGTGCTGTGGAAGGATTTTTCCTTTTATCTTTATGGAAGTTGATTTCTCAGTCCATTGATTGGAATTGAACAGTCACCATAAATTCCATGGCCACGATGTAATGACTTTTTTATTTCAGGTATTCAAAGAAAGATGTATCGATGATATAAATTGATGAAATATAAGTGAAACTTGCTTGATGAGATATTTTGATAAATGGATTCTATTACACTAAGATATTTCATATGCGGTTATTGATGTTTCCACAATAAGTGATTTATCTTGGGTTCCTTTACTCATTTATAAATAGTAATCATGGAAATTATTCAAGCCCGCATAATTCCAATAAGAAATAATCCTATAGGGTTATGCCTATTGTTTGTTATTGATATTGATTAAATTTTATTTGATTTTAAATAATTAAATATATATTATTATCAAGGTCAAGGAATAATTTTATTGATGATTTATCGATCATAAATATTTATTATTGAAAAAAAATATTTAATTAAAACTAATTTAGGTATTAAAATCATGTTAAGTACATTGAATGGACCAAGACTCTATTCAGTGATAAATATTAATTTACAAGAGATTAAAATAATAATTTTTATTATGGAAGTTAGCATGATCCATAAAATTAGAAACATATTATTATTATTATTATGCATGTGGTTTTTTAATTATTATTATATTATATAATGGCCCATATGAGATTAGATAATGTTTTTATCATAACCCCTAGGTCTTTAAATATATTGTTATGTCTATTGTGTAGGGATAATTGAGAATAGATAATCATTCAACACAACCAACTTCTATCTCAAATCCCCCCTCCTCTCAAGAATATGTAGAATTATTTCAATACAAGAGGATCATAAGTTGATCAGGTTCTTCAATTTAAGAAAACCAATTCCCCATGCCAGCACCCAAAAATTTACTGGATTCACTCAGAGATCAAAGGGTCATGTGTGGTTTACTACTAAAGGTGTCCTATACCTAGGTCTTATCAGCGAAACAAAGTTAACTTTGAATGTATTTTGAATAATCATATCAACAATGAAGAATGATCCTGAGACATGGTATTTCGTTCTTCAGGTATTATTAAATTAAATATATATTTAATGTGAAAAGAATATCTCTAAGTTTCTGGTTTCCTTGCATCAATATAAGATGATTTTTTTCTTCTTGGATTTCACGCCACTGATAATGTTGAGAATGATCAATCCGATCAGAAAAATATATTTTATTTATCACCCTTCGCTTTGCTTCTACTATTCCAAGAACCTCTATCGGTAAAAAACAAACTATTCTGGATGCCCTATAATAGAATGGATTAACTAAGAACATGGATAAGACTATCTCAATGAGAGATTCATTAATAATCTAATAATCTTGTTTGTCTCAGTAATTTTGTGAAGATTATTCCACTATGGATGTTTACCTCATTCATCATAACCCTTATATAGTCAATGATATTAAAACACTATATGAGTTATGGATCGGAAAACCACACAGTCTTACACAAATTAGAGTTTTTAGATTTATCCAGTTATCATACTAAGAATTATAACCAAGAACCTTGGATTTTAATGTATATTTTTCTTAGTTATCGTCTTGGTGTTTAGGGTTATACGTTTTGGATAGATAGACCCAATTACTAGAAGTGAATCAATAGACTTGATGTGGACATGGGCCTATATTTCCTAAATAGGTGTCTATTGATCCTATTATAACTACAACACACAAACCCTTGGGTGTTGAGGTTCCCTTAGTGTCTAGAGAAAAGTTTGAATGTAAAATCATCTCTACTTATACTAACCTTCAAGATCAAAGTGTGTATGATTTAGATTCGGAATTAGAGACCAGGGTGGTTGTAATTTCATTTATTATTAGGTTAGCTGAGAGAGGTCTACGAGGATCATAAGGCCCCCTACTCAATTTAGTTTCAATAATGTCGATACTTGTGAATTTAATATTTCTCACGATATAAAATATTGTGAATCAATTACATTTAAATCAAATATAAAAAAACTAAAGTAATTTGTTTGAAATGGATTTTTTAAATAGAAGTATGGTAAAAATACATAGTTATAACTTAAATATAAATTTAGGATTTTACATAAAGGTTTCATTAAACATTAAATATTTTATATATTCAAGAAATAGCATGGTTGCATCGTGACTATAAGTGTCACTATATTATTCAAGGTGATGTTGTAAAAGTGGAAAATTCCACCTCTATAATAATAATTTATTTAATGTCATAAGATTCTTAAGGGAACATTTAGTCTTCTCTAGTAAGTCATTCCATAATTATTATAGTGACTTAATGACCTAATAGTAAAAAATTTGGTTAATTCCTTCATAGGTCACTATGTGTGGCATTCATCACGAATGAAATGATGAAGTTATTGGTTAAAACAAAAATTTATCACATTATCATAGTTAGAGTTTCACGTTACATTATGTGACACATACATCATGTTTCATAGAATATAAGAAAATTTTAGTGGTTATGGAATGAAGAGGCTCAAGACATGGTGGATATATCACATCCTAAAGTGTTCTTGGGTAATTTAGTTGATTATAGAGATATGGTTCCCAATTCATGAAATAAATAATGTTTCATGAGAGATTCAATTGGAAAATATTATTGAGTGAATCCATGTAAAAACAGGAGTTCCCCAAGATCTTCATTGAAACTATCTAATACATTGGTAACATCTATATTGAATTGTGTAAAATATTATAATGTTGACACAGTAATATTGTATGATCATTATACTAGCACTTTTGAGGTAATCTATGTAAAATATATGTGTTCTTGATAACATGAGGCCCATATCCATCAATGAGAAAAATATTTAATACCATAATTTACCCCTCCCTTATGATGTTTTGGTTATAAGGGTACAATAAGCTGAATAGAGACACTAGGTTCTTACATGATGATTTGTTTGTCTTTATGGTCAATAATTTGGAGAATATGGTAAATATATATGGTTTTCCTTTTTTTATTGATATACATTTAAAATTTAGAAGAATAAAAAGAGATATCACTTATGATCTCTAAGAAATATCATATTCACTACTGCATTACATGGAATATAATGATAGTGATCAAATAAAAGGTTCTACAACTAAAGGTGAAAGGAAATTTTTTTATACAATTGTGAAGGCTCAAAACACTTTTTTAGAGTATTATAAAACTTTGACTATGTAAAAGTGATGGACTTCACATTGTAAAAATATTTATGTAAAAAGGATCAATATTTTTTACTGGAAGAGTAAAGTGAGGAATAAACTTTAGAAGTTATAAAAAACAAGTTTGATAAATTCAATATGATCCCAAACAACAATATTTATGTCTTCTTCAATCATCTCATTAATGTTTCATGATCTATCAGGGGATGTAGTTATCAGATGAATGATTTTTATATTAAGAGAAATATTCTCAAAATACATCCACCCTTATAAAATTTCAATGTGTTAGCTGTAAAATAAAATGTTCTCATAAATATGACTCTTAATTTTCCTCATATTATGTTTGTGTCTTTTGTGATGTGTGTGAAACTGAAAGGAAAATATGGTTATTCATCAAAAAATATTGGATTTCAAGAAATAATGTATTTTGGGATACAGGTGGCCTAAAAAAATAATAACGATGTCAATGATGAATTTATATGAATTTTAGAATGAAAATTCAACTGACGAAAAGAATGATATGAAGGTAAACGTCTATTAACTTGTTTAAAATATGGAATGGTAGGGAATATTGTAGTGATATTCCCATGGAAGGTAGTCAATGGAGATAAATACGATGTTTCATGAATAAAAAAATTAATATTTCCTCTATAATTAAATTCTAAATGTTAGAGTTCAATTGGATAGTGGTATCAGTGAAACAATATGTTGATTGAAGTAGGTGATGGTTAAAGGCTCATTGAAGAAGATGTAGTTTGGTTTATTTAAAAAATGAGAGATTTTATAATTTAAATATATATTAAAAATAAGTGTGAGGGAGGAAAATTATATCATCATTAATGTTTTATTATCATAAATTCCAATCACATAGAAGATAATAAAGAGTTGGAATCTCAATGTATGAAAAACCAAAGTTTATATGGTTTTTTGTATAATTAAAGTATATAAATTAATCAAAATGATTTTTAATTACTTGGTTGGTGAAATTACTAGAATATATTAATTATTTTCATGAATCATATAAATAGGTTATTGGTTTGAAGGTAGAAATTGAAGATAAAGAAAAAATGTTTCATAATCATGATACCTTTTGACCCTATTCTTTTAATTAACTTTTACAATAATAAATAAAACAAGATATCAAGGAAAAAATCATTTGACATATAATTAAAATGTTGAAAGAATCTGTAAATTTTTTGGATGAAATTAATTGTTTAAATTATTCGTATTTTAATTTTTTAATATATTTTATTTGTTATTTACATTAAATAAACAGTTAGTGCATCATGATTATGTAATCCTTTAAAGTAATTATTTATTTTTGAAAAATTAAAAATAAATTCCAAAGAAGAATGTAAAAATTTTAACTTTAAAAATAGTATTTCCAGTCGAATATATCCCCAAGGTAACCCCATATTAAAAAATTAAACATTCCAAAAAACAAAAGTTTGAAATCTTTGAATTTTCCTTAAACTAAAATTATATAAATGAAGTAAATTCATAAAATTGGATTCAAGTTCTCATAAAATCAGAAAAAAATAATATTTTGGTCTAAAATCAATTTTAAAATATTATTTATACATGTTTTAGGGTTATTTATAAATTAGTTTTACCCTCAATTACCCGATTTAGCCTTGAACATGGTAATTGAAATTATTATGTATACTATTCATATTTCCCCAAAATAAAATGAACCTATTTAATAAAATATTCCCCTCTGATTCAAAATATTGAATCCATTTTTCGAAATTCAAAAAACACAATTTTCTAAAATTAATTTAAAATTTATTCCGTAGATGGGGTGAGAAAAAAAGTTATTAATGTGAAAATGTGAAAATGTTTGAAATGTTTTTATATCCAATCTCAATGTGAAATTTATTAAAATGAACCAAATTGGATTTATTGCTGTATAATTGAACTATTTATATATTAAAACCAAAATAAAATATAATATTACTATATAAAAAATTTATATGAAAAAGAAGTTTTGAATTAAAATTCATAATTATTCACAATTCAACAACAAATTAATCTTATCATAAAATATGAAAAAATAAAAAAAAATAAACTTTTTTATTCTAATTTAAAAAAAATTGGTTATTTTTTCAATTATAATTTATAACATTCTCACAATTTAGTTTTAAAATAAGTGATCTATTAAAAGACGACAAAATTTCCATTTGAAAAATTATAGATTTTATGTGTAAAATTGGATTTATTCTAATCTTATGCCTATAGAATCTATTATATGAATGAATTTTTCAAATATATGTAAATATTATAATTTGATTAATAATATTCATTCCTTCCAATTTAGCATCTAGGTTATAATAATATTTCATTGTACGGTTCACCTGGGTGTTGTGTGCAACGTAATCTATCCAAGAGATTAACTTTAAAAATAGACAATACATAAAATATTTGGGTGTTACATTATCCCGTATTTAATAAATTTCATCCCTTTAATTTCAAAATTCACTTCAAAAATCAAAGTATGATACTTGAAAATATCTTTGTTGGAAGACACATCAAAAATAGGTTTAATAAAACATCCTTTTAATAAGAGGGAAAGAGAAATTTAAAGGTCACTACAAAATTAGGATTTTGAATAGGATAAAATTACCAAAGGGTGAAAACATGGGCATAAAAGAGAAATGTAATGATAAATTTTTAATTGAGAGTGATAGTGAGCATGTTAATTATAATGTTAACAATCAAAAAACTATAAATTAGTGATTAGTTAAAAGAAAGTTTATTTCTCCAAAAGAATGAAAAAAAAAGTTTTTTGTTCAAAAATATTTTTTCCTGGAGTTGAGGGACTCTTTTAATATTCATTTAAGAATATGATATAATAAACTTATTTAAATACTTTCTATGCCATGATCATAATATCATCCTTTATTTGTTCTTTGATATATTTTCTGTTCATTTCCTACAACTGTAGAGGGATATTCAAGATGAATTTTCTGGCCTAAAGAATTATTAATGAATCATAATATCCAGAATAAAATACTTAATAATCTAAATTTTTACTGAAACCAAAACTTTTATCACATTGTAACAAATAAATCAATTATTTAACTCAAACAATAATATCAAATTTTCAAATCATCCTTTTCCAATCTAAATACTAAACCAAAATACATATGTACAAATTCACAGTCCAGAAAGTTATCTAATGTTTAAAAATGAACCTTAAATTTAGATTCTCTAAATAATTTAATGTAGATATTATTGTCATATAACAAATATTTGATCACCTTAAAACCCATAATGAAAACATTCATTCTTCCAAATCATTAGATAAAAATATAACAACCCTGCTTTTTCTTACATTACTATTACATTATTGTAATGAAAAAATATATAAAATCATTTCTTGACCTGGATCTAAAGGTTTAATGCCTTGGGAAAATTACGTCCATACATATCATTTAAAAATAAAAAATATATTTTTTGAATTCCTCTTTTCAATATTCTTATTGGCCCTAGAATTTCTTTAGTACATGTAGTCAAATGGGATATACATCAAAGAAATTTGTACGCTAAAATCCCAGTAAGAGGATATATAAGAACATGAAAAAATATTACATTGTTTGAGAATAATAATAACATCATCATCATAACATAAGGGTAATAATTATATAAAATCAAATAATATGGAAATGCATAAAAATGAAACATCATGTCTTAGTGGTCAACTACCACACATAGTTTTGAAAAACTATAGCATCATGTTCATAAATATTTCACATTTTATAATGAGATACATCACATTACCAAATGAATTAGAGATCTATATAATTCTGGGCACACCAGTCATATCATAACATTTACATTTCACTATATAATTATGGGCGCACCCGTCACATCATAACATTTACATTATCATGCATGTAACATAGAACATATATCAAAATTGGACATAAAAAACCCATGTAATTGAATTATTTTCATTCCATAAATATTTAATTAATAAAACTTTGGTTCATTAATTAAATAGGGAATAAGATACTTGAAACAATAATCGTCAACCATGAGTGAAGAAGAAATAATCTCAAAAAATAAAAGGTCGTTTTTTTCTAAAGAATAGTTCTTTGGGAAATAATTTTCTTTATCGTAAACTCAAGAAGGAAATATTTATATCCTTGAGAAGTTATTATAATTATGTATAAATTATAATTAAGGAATATACATAAAAAATGTGGTGAAAGAGGGAAAACACAAAGAAATAGAGTTGGGTTTGAGAATTCCCCTTACCTTATGTCTGAATGATTTATTCAGATTAATAACCTATAAAATCACATTAGATTCATTAATTAACAAATAAATAACATTTTATACAGGAATTTTATTCATTATATTTTTGATAAATTAATTTATGGGCTTTTTATGAGTTATAGTTTTTAATATAATTGTTAAGGAGCATTGATTTTTAGGGTTTTCATGATTGGTTTTCTTGTATATATGCATATAAGTTCATGTAAAATGTGGATAAATATGTAAAATTGTTATTTAATTTGAGTAATTAAATTAAATAAATTTAAATTATATTATAAATAACTTTGTAATATGGAATGAGTATGAATAATTAGATAAAAGTAAATGATGATTGTCTTAGGTTAATTTTGGTAGTTTTTCGATCACAAAAAAACTCATTTTGTTTTATGATTCAGTATTATGTATATATGTTAGTTATAGAACATAATATTTGTTATAAAATACCAATTAATATATTTTTTCACCCATTTAATGGTTTAACTAATAATATTTAATTAATTAATGTAAACTGAAAGTGTAATTCCAACGGTATCGGTAAATTGACACATCATGAGAGACAAATTCATTTTTTGGATAAAAGAGAGAAAGAATGGAGTTTGATGATGGTTAATAAATTAAAATTATATAATACCAGTATATAAACATACTATAATTAACATTCTATTTCGGTAAGATAAGGTTAGGATAATAGAATAAAAGAAACGAAGATGAAAATAAAATAAATGAAAAAGGAAGAGGGTTTTACCTCTTGGAATTATCCTCCTTGAGAACATTTATAGGGAAATGTTTTTGGTGTTTTGATGAGACCAAGTTATTCTAGATTTGGGATAGGGTCTTGGGGAGTGTGTTAGGTAGAATTTATTAATGGAAAAAATCTTGGGAGGGGTGAGTAGAAGAGGGGGTGATGGGTGGTATTTACAGTGGAGGAGAGGGGGTTTTCTCATTATTATATTCATTATTTATAACACCCTTAGATTTTATGATAAGTATTATTTTTAATGTATTTTATGTCATGTGTTTTATGATACATCAATATTATCTTGTGCTAGACGCAACAACGTATTAGCTTGTAGTATACGCAACACTATTCTTAGATTGTGTTACACACAATTTAAAGTTCGTCTAATAATAGTAATTCTTCGCAACATTGAGTATATATATATATATATTCAATGTATAAATGAAAAATGGTTGGATTCTGTTATAACAAAACTACAAAAGAGTCTTGCACAACGCGCAACCCTGACTTGGCTTGCATTACACGCAATCACGACCTTCCTCGATAGCGTGTGTAGTACGCAATACCGGGTTTTACTAAAAAACGATATATTATTATAATATTATAAACTAGACGTTATGAATATTATTAACTGAATTTTGATTTTTATAATATTATAATTCATCTTACACATTTTCTAGAATGAGGTATGAAAAGAAAATCCGTTTTTCAAATAAAAGAAGTATTTTTAAAAAATGCTGTTTTAATGCCTTTTGATGGTGCACCCATTTTAATTCTAGTTTTTGAAATGTTTATAAGTTCAATTTCACAAAAATAAAATTTTTATTTGGAATCAGGATATAAAAATTTACTTTGGATAAAAATTTCATATTATTCTGGTATCTTTCATATTTTGATGAATAGTGAAAACATGCTATATTTTAATTAAAAACAATTTTTTTCATCACAATAATTTATTTGGTTAAATTATAATATTGAATGGTTTTAATTTTTAAATAGAACATATTTTTACCATTTAATATAATTTTTATCATTAGCAATAATTTTACATTGAATTCATAGGTAAAAACATTTCAATCTTTGGCAATGTTTTAACTTTTAAAACCCGTTTGCTTAACAATGAGATTAATTTTAAATTAATTACTGAAAATTCTGTGTTTTGAATTTTGAAAAATGGATTCCATATTTGGAAGTAGTGGGTCCAAATTATTTTAATAGGTTACTTTTTTTTGATATTATGAATAGTAACTATGGTAATTTTTATTTACTGCGGTTAAAGGTAAATAGAGTAATTCAAGGTTAAAAGTATATTAGAATAATTCAAAATTACATTGAAACTTGTCCTAACCTTATTTGATGAGTAATGGCCGACCATGGGTATCCTTGGGTTGATTTTGGGACCCCATGGAGCCACTTATGAAAGAAAATGAAACATGAGATTAATTAATTTAATGTAAAGACAAAATTTCCATTAACAAAAATATTTTAGTAATTAATTTTTATAAGGGTATATATAAATTATCTTTTAAACTATAAATATTCATTAGAAATATAAAACTATTTCCTACATGTTGGTATTTTTTTTATAATTTTTAATCATAAAATAAATTAAATTATTTATGACACAATAATGATGCACTATTTACCTCATTAATAAATGGTTTAAATAAATAAGATTATAATTATTAAAATATTAACCAAAACCAGTCCAATTCCAATTGGATGATTTTATTTCTTATATGAGACATCTTATATTTGACATTAATGTGTTTTTGACTTCTTGAAACTGACGATAAGTTTATAATAAAATAATATTTTCACACTTTCCTAAAGAGCCCCTCCTCTCCATTACAAAAAGAGACCACTTCTATGCAATTACACAAAACTCTCAAGCCATTTGGCTTGTCCAAACTCTGCCCAATTAATCTCTATACATCCCTATCCTCCCCTTTGAAGCCTTATATTAGGCAGAAGGCACTCCAAGAAGTCTTTCTGGTTCAATCCAAAGGAAGTTATCCAAATTAAAGGTAATGGTTTCTCTTAAGTTGTTTTCTTTTATTCTATTTCTCCAACCCCTAATCTCATTTTAACACATTATTTTGTAACAACACCAGTATCATAAATATACTAGGATTTTTTTATGAGAAGTATTCTAACTACACTTACACACACCTCCATCTAATGGATGAAGAACATAATGTTTTTGTGGATGGAAAACTAACGCCTCATGAAATGATGATTGTTCAATTTTCTCCTACCTCCACTCATGGTTTCCATTATGAAAGAACTGTATTTATATTTGGTATATATTATGTTTATGATTTCTTTATTCTTCATTACATCCCAATTATATTGATCTTTTATGGTTTCCATAGTGGGTAAATACGATGATCTCATTTGAGGAAGTGCGGACTACCGCCCCCTCAAAGTGATGTGATTCGTTAATGCCTTATGTGGGATGTATAAAGGATGGATTTAATGATATTATATATGATATTATAATGTAATTATAATATAACTATTCCATTAAAATAATAAATAGAAATGTTAGTAGCGTTCATACGTACGTACGGCTTATCATCTCCATGAACGGTGCATTTCATTTCTTACCTCCATATGTTATGTACTATTATAAATACATGTATATGATGGATATATAATGAATATATATGATATATAAATCATGATTTACATTCTGGAGGTATGTAAATCATGATATAAGTAATAATAACATCAAGAACAACACGTCCAAACACGTACGATAAATAAGATGATTTTACCCAAAACGTTGCTTTAACATGGGATTTACAAAAGAACAGGTAATATAAAGTTATAAGTAAACCATATATGATATCATAACAATGAATATGATTCTTTAATAAGTCAATGAAATTATTTAAATCATTATACAGGAGGTTCGGATATGTACGGAGCATATCTGACTAAGGTAAGGGATAACTTTTCCAATCTCGTTTTTATCAGAGATTGTTTACTCGTAAGTATTTACTGGGGTTATATTTATCATCCATGTCCCTATTTTCTAAAAATGATTTCATGTATGTTTAAAGTCATTTTTACCCATTTTTACTTTTACTACATGGTATGTAATGAATCTTTTTTTTACAATGTACTTTTTGACTTTTCCGGCAAAAGTACGAGAAGAATGTTTTTTAACATGTACAACATGAAAGGATTTTTTATAGTTTTAAAAAGCCTTATTTTCATGAAGCTTCTTCCAAAATATTTCATGACTATTTTCAAAAAAATCATTTTCTTTTAAAAATGCCTGACATTTTGTGAAAGGAAAATGATTTTAAAGAAGAAAGGATATTTTCCACAAGAATTCATTTCAAGTGTTTTATCAAAACCATTTTCCATCTAAAATGACATTATTTCATATGTGTATGTTTCAAGTATAATGCCTCTATGATTTACAAGGTTTGAATTTTCTTATTATGAAATTAAATCCATTTCTTTTATATGGATTATGTGATGATGGTTTGATGTTTATGAAACCCATTTTATTCATTGGGTTATTATGAATGATGTATGTTTATTTTGTGGCATAAGTAAGAATGATTTCATTATGAGATGGGTGGGACATATATCTCCCTCCAATGCATTAGGCAAATATTTATATCTCATGAGATAGACATGGCTGGAATGAAAAGTAAATTCGGTTCAGTAATACAGGGCTGGAATGGAAAATAAACCCGGTTCAATAAGGGAATTTGTCCACTGAGATGGTCTTGTCAGCAATGCCTTGGATACTATGGAAATCATATCATGTGCTTAATGTTTTTCCACAATTAAATTTTTTATTCCCATGCTATTTTATCATTATTAATGTTTATTTATGATCTATGACTTATGTACTTCCATGTTTTATTTAATTGCTCAAGATTTTGATGTTTAAACATTATGATCATGTTTTTATGTTCAAATGTATATGATTTGTTTCATTTTACCCATGATTACCCTTACTAAGAATTTGAGCTCACCCATTATATGTTTTCTTTTCCCCAGGATATAAATAAAGATTTTAGGTAAGAAAACAAAAGGGGAAGATCATTATGGGAGATGTTGAAGATCTTTCACCACGATTAGAAGATTATTTTTCCGAGTTTGAAAAGACACTAAACTATTATGGTCCTTTTTTGTCTATTTTTTTATGTATTAATTATTCTGAAAAAGTAATGTAA
Organism: Viscum album; assembly: GCA_963277665.1. Classification (NCBI taxonomy): domain Eukaryota; kingdom Viridiplantae; phylum Streptophyta; class Magnoliopsida; order Santalales; family Viscaceae; genus Viscum; species Viscum album. The sequence goes on from OY728141.1 coordinate 1,992,397,986, forward strand.
TTTCCATGTACATCAAGATTCGGGTCTCTACAGTTGGTATCAGAGGGAGATTTAGTTAACCTTTAAAAACTAGGATGCGAAAACTTTAGTGAGATCCCTAGTGATATTTCTAAGGTATGTCTAGGGATGTATCTAAATTTAAGTATAAGTATAGGTTATAGTGTAGAATTACTATAACGATCTTAGAAATATACCTAAGATGTTAAATATTGAAGGTACTCCCCCTTTATTATGTTGTTTTCCCTAGCATGATTTTTGCCTCTCAGACTATTCTTATTTGGTTTTAGATGATGGTTGGAACCTGAAGGAACTATGTTGATCAATGTAATGGATGATGCAATGATTTTCCTCCTGAACAAACCAACGTTATGGGATATGGAGTTCCAAATCTTATTGTTGTACTTACGCAAGCTGTGAATCATTCTAGACTTCCGAATGAGCAGAGAAGGGAACAATATTCTGTTGAGTCCTTCATGAGGCAACGTCCACCTTCATTTAATGGGTCTTCTGATCCACTTGTTGCCTGACAATGGATCAGTACCATTGAAATGATACTTTAAATACTTCGATGTTTGGAACATGATAAAGTCATTCTAGTTGTTTACCATTTAGAAGGTGAAGCAGACTGGTGGTGGACTCTAATTAAGAATATAAGGCCCCAAGATGAAATTGAATCCATGGAATGGGACGAGTTCAAGAACTTGTTTTTCAATAAGTACTTCCCTCGTATTCTTCGAACAAAGATGGAAAAGGAGTTCCTTGAGATTAAGAAAAAGGATGACGAATCTGTTGGTATATATGAAGCAAATTTTACAAGGCTTGCAAGGTATGCATCTGGCTTTATCATCCAACCTGAATGTAATGTTGATCGATTCTTTAGTGTCTTAAAACCATGCCTTCGAAGGGCATTAGCTATAAGCGACTTTATTAGCTATGAAGAAATTGTGCATTGTGCTATCAAAGTATAAATGGAAGTTGGTGTTACATATGCATCTCATGATTTTTACAAGAAATGAAAGATGGAGTTCAAGGAGAAATCTCAGAACAATGGTGAAAAGAAGATGAATGCTTCTTTATGCTCAAAGTGTGGAAAGAATCATGGTGGAGACTGCCTAAAAGGTAATAGAAAATGTTTTAAGTGTGGAAAAGAAAGCCATCGAGCAGTTGACTATCGAAGTAATGGGAAAAAGGTTTCTAATGATGTGAATAGAGAAAATACTACAGAGAACTCTCCACCAACACTTAAATGCTTCAAGTGTAATGAAATGGGACATTATTCTAATAAATTCCCTAATCCACGGGTTAATGATGATCAATTTGAGTAACCTATTAAGGCAAAGGATAATGGGAAGTCTCATGTGAGCACTATTTGTGATGTTGAGTATGAAAAAGATGTTGTGTAATGATTAAGTGTTTATGTAATGGGATTTCAAAAATAGTATCATGGAATCTCATTTATGGTATTGTGGAATTTTGGAATATATATGTATTGGTCTATTGGGGTTTTCAATAATTTTATGGTACCGGTAACCATGAAAAGTGATTCAAATATTTTGGAAAGCAAATGATATGCACATAATGAAGGGATATAGAGAAAATAAATTGGTTGATAGTATTCATGAGATCATGATTGATATAAGGACTAAGTGATATCATGGTTTGAGTATATAGAATTTTTGGGATTTTGGTATGTGGAAAGGGTTAACTTTTGACAGCATTCATGTTTTCACTAAGGTTTAATGGGTATTCATTTTTCCAAGGAATACATTACTAAGGTATTCACATGATTGGAATGTGACCAACAAGATATATGATGGATAAATGATGGTATTTACATGCTTGTTATATGACCTTTTTAGTAATCATTCTCTTTATACTATGAGTTTGGAAAGAAGTATATTGGATAAGCCTAAATATTCGAATGGATTATGTTGAACATAAGTTTGTATTGTTTAAGGCTAGAATTTTTTTTCGATATTATTGATAGAATGTTATAATAATGTAGTTTTAGAAAAAGGACAACCTGCAAGATGGGAGACAACCCGTCGCGTCGGACAAGGTTGCGAGAATTGAACCCACAACCGAAGTGTGATAGGCCTTCATCGCCTACCACTGGCATACAGGAAGTCCCTGGTTAGTAGAAACTAGTTTTATTATATTAAGCGGTATGATAGATGATGTATAAGTCCATTTTTGGAACCATATATGATTAATCTCACCATAGATGGACTTATATATATATATATATATATATATATATATATCTTTTTCTAACCTTATGTTTGATACAGATGGAATGACCTATCATTATATCTCATGACCAGATAAAACTTCGCAAAACACAAATTCAACTTCATTTCTTTAAGAGATGAAGTGGAAATTGTTCAAGGCACGAACAATAGTGAGATTGTACCAAAATCAAGTAAGTATTTCTTTCAAATATTTTTCCACATTAGGGAAATGATTTTGAAAATCAAAAATGTTGTCCTAGTGCTCTTATATCTAATGAATCAGATGGTACCTTAGATCATCATAAATTTATGGCTTTTTAATTGTTGGATTTTTCATAGCCATGTTCTCTACCACTCTCCATAAGAACTTGATGGTTAGATTTCTCTTCCATATCTATATTTTCACCTATTTTTTTATGTGGAAACCCAGTGATTAGTTAATTTGGGTAATCGTTATATTTCATAATTTTGTTTTTAATGTTCAGTTTTGGTATTCCTTTTTACGATGTGGGGTTCTATGAAAGAAACTTTCAAGTAGTAAACCATTTATAACCCCGATGAATTTCACGGGTGAAATTCATTTTAAGGGGGGTAGAATGTAACACAGCGAGATTTTATGATAAATATTCTTTTTAATTTATTTTATGTCATGTGTTTTATGCTACACCAAGATTATCTTGTTCTATAGGTAACATCGTATTAGCTTGCAGTATACGCAACACTATTCTTAGATTATGTTACACACAATTTCAAGTTTATTTGATAATTGTCATTCTATGCAACATTGAGTGTATATATATATATTCAATGTATAAATGAAAAATGGTTGTATTCTGTTATAACGAATCAACAAAGGAGTCTTGCACAAAACGCAACCCTGACTTGGCTTGTATTACACACAATCACGACCTTCCTTGATAGCGTGTGTATTACGCAATACCGGGTTTTAATAAACAATGATATATTATTATAATATTATAAAATAGCTATTATGAATAGTATTAACTGAATTTTGAATTTTATAACATTATAATTCATCTTACACATTTTCTAGATTGAGGTATGAAAACAAAATCAGTTTTTTCGGATAAAAGAAGTATTTTTAAAAAATGCGGTTTTACAGCCATTTGATGGCACACCCAATTTAAATCTTGTTTTTGACATGATTATAAGTTAAATTTGAAAAAATAAAATTCTTCTTTGGAATCAGGATATAAAAATTTACTTTGGATAAAATTTTCAAATTATTCTGGTAACTTTCATATTTTGATGAATAGTAGAAACACGCTATATTTTAATTAAAAACAATTTTTTTCATCATAATAATTTATATGGTTAAATTATAATATTTAATTGTTTTAAAAAATAAATAGAATATATTTTTACCATTTAATATACTGTATATCCTTAGCATTAATTTTCAATTGTATTCATAGGTAAAAATATTTCAATCTTTGGCAATGTTTTAACTTTTAAATCCCGTTTTCTTAACAATGGGATTAATATTAAATTAATTACTGCAACTTCTGTGTTTTGAATTTTGGAAAATGGATTTCATATTTGTAATCAGTGGGTCCAAATTATGTTAATAGCTTACTTTTTTTTGATATTATGAATAGTAACTACGGTAATTTTTATTTACTACGATTAAAGGTAAATAGGGTAATTCAAGGTTAAAAGAATATTATAATAATTCAAAATTACCTTGAAACTTGTGCTAACCTTATTTTATGAGTAATGGCCGACCACGTCCATCCTTGGGTCTATTTTGGGACCCAAGGAGCCACTTACGAAAGACAATGACACATTCGATTAATTAATTTAATGTAAAGACAAAATTGGAATTAACAAAAATCTTTTAGTAATTAATTTTTATAAGGGGATATATAAATTATATTTTCGACTATAAATATTAATTAGAAATATAAAAATATTTCTTACATGTTGGTATTTTTTTTATAATTTTTAGACTTCAAATAAATTTAATTATTTATGACACAATAATGATGCAGTGTTTACCTCATTAATAAATGATTTAAATAAATAAGAATATAATGATTAAATTATTATCCAAAACCTGTCCAATTTCTATTATATGATTTTATTTCGAATATGAGTCATCTTATCTTTGATATTAATGTGTTTTGGACCTCTTGAAATTGAAGATTAGTTTATAATAAAATAATGTTTTAACACTTTTCTAAAGATCCCCTCCTCTCCGTTATAAAAGGAGACAAATTATATTCAATTACACACACCTCTCAAGCCATTTGGCTAGTCCAAACTCTTCCCAATTAAGCTCTCTACATCCCTATCCTCCCCAATGAAGCCTTACATTAGGCAGAAGGTATGACAACCCTGCTTTTTATTACAACTTAAACATGATTTATTACATAAATCATCACTTGATACAACAAAGAAGATCGAGAGGTTTAGTGTCTTTGGGGCCTAAGATCATTACATGAAAACTTGAAACATGAAATACAAAATCTTTATTGAAAACTTCCTTTACATGACCACTACATTCCCTCGTACTTAGCATTGCATGAGATAACCTGAGGACATGCATAAGAAAAGGGTGAGCTATAAATCCCAGTAAGGGAATACACATGGAATAACATGAGGAGTACAATAAATGTTAGACATTAGGCATATCAATAAAGCACCAGAGAAAAATGGACATAAATGAATGATAAAGCATGAAAATCACAACATGGAAATGTGGCAACAACACTTAACATGGAATTAGCATGAGCCAAGGATCATTGCACATTGAGCATGAGTAAATTCTCATTGCACATAAAGCATGAGTAAACCCTCATTGAACTTGAATTAGAATGAGTCAACACTCATTGCACATGATGTATCATGATACAATACTTTACCCAATGCATTGGAGCGCTATAAAGGCGTACCCTTCTTAAATATTTCATTTCATGCATAAGTGTGCCACATGGATCATAAAACATGGATTCATAAAACATAATCATTAATTCCACGATAAAGGAATGTGGAATTCATACATGAAAATTTATAATCAATAAGTAAATGTGCATAAAGGTGAATACCTTTGATGGAGAAATGGGCATGGTAGCCACTACACAATGGCATTGGCTTAAAAAATCGGTGTGATTTCGACAGCGTAACGGCGTGACATAAGAATTCATAAAAAATGGTTGATGAGAGAGAAAGGGGTTCCCCATAATATTTACATGTAATGGACAATAATGAGTTCATATAGATACATGTCTCAATAATTGTAATGGAATGTAGATTCATGATACGAAATTATTCCTTGAATGTAAATGAGGAGAGAGAAGTTCCTTTCAGAATTTTGACATAGTAAGTGGTGTACATGGGAGGCATTTAATGAGATAGAAAGGGGTCTCCCATCATTCAAACATAAATAGGGAAGTATTAGGGAGATGTGAATCCATACCCCAACATTAATAATTGAAATTAAAAGGGGAAAACAACTTAAAGAAAATTAACAAAAATGAGAAAGGAAGAAAAAACCCTTACTTGGAATTGTGCTTCCAAAGGCTAGAGATAGGCTTGTGAGAGGCTTCTTGGGAGCTTGGGGCACCTTTGGAGGATTATAGGGAGAGTCGGGCAGAGGTTGGGCGAACTCCAAAGGCTTTTAGTGAGGAGGAAGTGGGATATTTTGTAGGTTTATATAGGAAAGGTGAGGGAATTGTTTATTATTTAGGTTTGGGTCCCCTTACATTAAATTAATCCAAACCAAAAACCATTCCATGGTTTTTGCCCATGGTTTTTGGAAAAGGGAAGAGGAAAAAAATATTTTATAAGGCCAAAGTCGAAACTTCTTAAAATAATAAGGTTGCTTATGTGTAGGTGAGTCTCACTCCCATGGAAATTAATTTAAAAAGACAAGGTGTTTAATAAGTATTGAGGGGTCAATTAATGCTTTGAAAAGTAAGTCAAACAAACCCAAAATCACATTATTTTAATGGTAAAACACATATTGGCCTAATATAAAGATTATAATATTTTATTACATCACTATTGGGTCATTATGATGTCATAAAATACATTATATATTTAAATGGTATTTAATTTTTACCCAAAAATTTGATTGTCTCAGAAAATTATGAAAAAATCACCGTTGGATAATTCCATTGTCCTAATTCCAGAAATAACAATTATTTTATCTAAATAATTTTCTAAATATTTTAATTTTCACTTTTAAAAGAAAAAACGCTATTTATAAAAAATTCATGGGTTTTGACAAAAATGGCTTTCAAACCTTAATAAAAATTATAATTTCATTCATAAAATCATATGATAATTTATATTTAATAAAAATGAATATAATAATAATAATAATATTTTATTAAAATATTATTTAATTCAAAAATCCCTTAATTTAATACAATAGAATTCTTAATTAAATAATAACTAAAAACACTATTTGTACTTTAAAAAATATTTACAATGTATCTATAATGACTAGAAATTATATTCATTATTAGATAAAAAAATAATTTACATGAACATAGTACTATTTATTTTTTACATAACCTCTTAAAACAGCTGCATAAGACCTAAGGATAAGGTGTGCAATGGTGACAGACTCTTAGGGTGGATCGGATAACATTGCTCGAGTGGTAATTTCAATCAACTTCCACTATTCCTGTAGATGGTCACATTCGAGCTTGAATGATGAAGCTCAGGTTGGGCTTCGTCAAGAGTGAAGCCCAAAGATACCACCTCTTTTCCCAACACTGACAAATGGGCTTCGTATAGGGAAATTCAACTGGATGAGCCCATCGCTTCCTTTTTCTGAGTAAATTGGATTTGTTAAGGTTCTATATTTATACTAATCGTGTGATCACTGTTCAACGACTATATTAGAAACAGTAAAAATTATTAACATAAAACCAAGGAAGTTGACACTTTATATAAACATAAAGATAAATTTAATTAGATCAAGAGGGATTTCCATTAATTAAACTTTGGGTCTTTACAATATTCCCCCCTTAAGAAATTTGTCCCTCGGATTTTTTCTTTTCCCACACTAAAACAGATGTGGGTAACTCAGCTTCATCATTTCCTCCGATTCCCAAGTCGCTTCTTCAAACTTGTGGTTTCTCCACAACACCTTGACAATGGTCATTGTCTTATTTCATTGAACTTTTTATCTATGATATAAGATCTTCACTGGTTGATCCTTATAAGAAAGATCATCTTACAATTGTACCACCTCAAATGAGAGTACATGTGAAGGGCCTGGTATATACTTCCTTAAGTGGGATACATGAAAGACATCATGTACTTTGTCCATGGTAGGTGGAAGTGCTAGTTGATATGCCACAACCCCGACACGATCAAGAATCTCGAAGGGGCCAATGTACCTTGGACATAAATTCCCTTTCCTTCAAAACCTCATGACCTTCTTCCATAGAGATATGCATAGAAACACCATGTCTCCAGCTTTAAACTCAAGGTCTCGTTGACGATTATATGCATATCTCTTTTGTCGACTCTGAGCTACCTTGATATGTTGCTTAATGTTTTTTACCTTGTCCACCATTTCCTTGACCATTTCTAGTCCAAGCAGTTTACGTTCACTGACCTCATCCTAAAATGCCGGTGTTCTACACCTTTTCCCATACAGGGCTTCATATGGTGCCATTTGGATGCTCGAGTGGAAACTATTATTAGAAAAGAACTCAACCAGTGGAAGATGTTGATCCCATTCTCCTTTAAAGTCCATTGAGAATTCTCTTAACATGTCCTCAATTGTTTAGATAGTCCGCTCGGATTGGCCATCAGTTTGAGGATGATAGGCCGTACTGAAGTTTAGTTCAGTATTCAGAGCATGTTGAAGACTCTTCCAAAACATAGAGGTGAATCTTAGATCTCAGTCAGATGCAATATATAGTGGTACACAATGAATCCTTACCACATACCTGATATATATCTGTGCCAGTTGATCCAATGATAAATCCTCTTGAATAGAAATGAAGTGTGCAGTCTTTGTAAGACGATCCACAACAACCCAGATTGCATTGTTGCCTTTGGATGTCCTCGGAAGTCTGGTGACAAAGTCCATGGTGATGTTCTCCCATTTCCATTCTGGTATGGGAAATGGTTGCATCATCCCTTTAGACTTATGCCTCTCTGCCTTCACTTGATGACACACCAGGAACTTTGATGTATATTTAGCGATCTCCTTCTTCATATTATCCCACCAAAAGTTTTCTCAGAGATCTCGATACATCATTGAGATCCTTGGGTGAATAGAGAAATTTGAACTATGTTCATCATCCAAAAGTTTCTTCTTCAGCTCCGGACTTGATGGAACACATATTCTTTTCCCAAACCGCACAATTCCTTCTTCATGAACATTAAACTCTAAGGATTTACCTTTTTTGATAGCTTCCACTTTTTCTTGAATTCCCACATCATCCTTTTTAGCATCCTTTAAACTTTCCAAAACAGACAGTTAAGCAATAATTTGTGAAAGGATTGATGATGTTCCCTTTTTTTGTATTCCCATGTCCATCTTCATCAAGTCTAAGAAGATTGGATCCTTCTCAATTCTCATCATTGATAGAATCGTTGGGTCCTTTCTAGTTAGGGAATCTGCCACCTTGTTCCCTTTCCCAGGGTGGTAATGTATTGAACAGTCATAATCCTTGATGAGGTCTATCCATCTTCTCTAGCACATATTAATCTCTTTCTTTGTGAATATATATTTAAGACTCTTGTGGTTAGTATATATCTCACATTCCTCCCCATAGAGATAATGACGCCAGATTTTCAAGGCAAAGATCACCGCCGCTAACTCCAGATCATGTGTTGGATATTTTCTCTAATGGATTTTCAACTGCCTTAAGGCATAGGATATCACTTTATCATTCTGCATCAGCACATAGCCTAATCCTTTTTTTGAAGAATCACTGAATACCACAAAAATTTCCCCACTTGTGGGTAAGGTGAGCACGAGCATAGTGACCAACCTCATTTTCAACTCCTTGAAGCATTCTTTGCATTCATCACTCCAGGAAAACATTACTCCCTTCCGAGTTAGCTTGGTTAGAGGGTTGGACAATAGTGAGAAATTCCCCACAAATCGTCGATAATATCCAGCTAACCCCAAGAAGCTATAGATATCTATTACCGATGTTGTCCTCGGCCATCCCTAAATTGCATCTGTTTTGGAGGGATCCATAGATATCCCATTGCTTGTGATGATATGGCCCAAGAATGAGACCTCCTTCAACCAGAACTCACACTTGTTGTACTTTTCATAGAGCTTATCCTTGCGCAAAATCTCTAGCACAATTCTTAAATGCTCATCATGATCCTCCTTGGTTTTGGAGTATATTAAAATATAATCTATAAAGACTACCACAAATTTGTCGAGGTAATCTCTAAAGACTCTATTCATTAAGTCCATGAATATTGCTGGAGAATTGGTGAGTCCGAAAGGCATTACTATGAATTCATAGTGCCCGTATGTTGTGCGAAAAGCAGTCTTGGGCATATCTTCCTTCTTCACCCTTACTTGATAATATCCCGACCGCAAGTCCACCTTTGAGAAGTATTGTGCTCCACACAACTGATCGAACAAGTCATCAATTCGTGGGAGAGAATACTTGTTTTTTATTGTGATTTTGTTAAGTTCACGATAATCAATGCAACGCCGCATTTACCCATCCTTCTTCTTGTCGAAGAGGACTGGTGCACCCCATGGTGAAGCACTTGGGTATATAAAAACTTTATCCAAATTCTCCTGTTGTTGTTTCTTCAGCTCTTCAAGCTCTACAACAACCATTCTATATGGTGCCATGGATATTGGTAAAGCACCGGGTATAAGGTCAATTGAGAACTAAACATCTCTTCTAGGAGGAAGACCAGACAGTTCCTCGGGAAACACTTCCACGAATTACCTCACAATAGGCATTTCTTAAAGGATGGTTTTTTCCTTGGAATCAACCATCTGATGCAAATATGTGTTCTCATAGGGCAGTAATATATATGCTTGAGATGATGGAGCTAAAGGAGATTAATCTTCCTCCTGACACTTGTAATGAATCGGGGGTCGATTCTCCATATGGAGTGTGATTTCCCTCTCCTGACAATTTATGTTGGCTCTATATAAGGAAAGACAATCCATGCCAAGAATTGCATCAAATTCCACTAGAGGGAGTATGATGAGGTTCACCGGGAAATTCAATCCACAAATTATAACAGGGGAGGACTTATATTCATGGGATGAAATGATTTCCCCATTTTTCGTACTCACCGACATCTTCACTTTCATGATTTGTGGTGGTGCTGAGATTGTTCTACTAAACTTTCAAGATATAAAAGAATGCATAGAACCTGAATCAAAAAGTATGTTCGCTATTCATGAATGAATAACTAGCATACCGGTCACCACTTCATTGTCGGGGTTCACTTCGGTAGATGTGATGGAAAAAGCTCTTCCTTTCTGCCTTGGAGGTTGTTGGTTCCCTCCGAAAACCCTTGGACTAGGGAACTGATTTTTAAAATGACCCGGTTCTTTGAATTTGTAGCATTGAACAATGCATTGTGGTTTGAACAGAGCGTTCCTATCCTCTGTTGCAGCCACGGATCTTTCTTGACGATACTTAACAGCTAGGTGTGCTTCCCTTCCACACCTGAAGCATTTCCTCGTCCCCTTAAGGCAATTTCCAGTGTGCTTCTTTCCACACTTTTGGCAAGTGGGGTGTTAGATCTTCTTAGCACTATTGGATTTATCCATCGGACCACCAGCATTGAATTCCACCATATGCTTATTGTCCCCATGATACCCCTGTGATTCCCCGATCTCTATTTCGACCTTGAGGGTGCATCGGACAATTTCCTCATAGCTTTCAAAGTCACAGATCGCTAATGCTTTCCGCAGGAAAGGATTCAGCCCACCAAAGAAGCGGTCAACTTTGCATTCAAGGGTAACAACAAAGCTAGAAGTGTAACGTGTAAGCCTTTTGATGTTTTCCTCGTACACTCCAATATATTTTCATCTTTTTGCTTGAGGGAAAGGAAGTCCCTTTCTATCTTAAGCCGGAGGGTGCACGGAAAATATTTATCGAAAAACATATTCTGTAAATCCTTCCATTCCAAAGCCTCGATCTCCTCCTCAGGCTTCGTATTTTTGATGAACTTCCACCATTGATCAACTTCACCCTCCATATGATAAGCATCCAGGAGAACCATCTGTTGTTCAGAACATTGAAGGATGGAGAGGATCTTTTCAATGGAGTTGATCCATTGTTCAGCGATTGTGGGATCAGATGATCCACTAAAAGTAAGAGGCCTTTGCCTCATGAAGATCTCAATAGCGACTTGTTCCTTCTTAGGGGGGTTTGGACGTTCCTATTGACCCGTATTTATATTCATAATTTGATTTATCTGAGAGAGAAGCATGAAAAAGTTCGCGATTCCCACTCCTATTGGATTTGGCATCTCATTAGTACAGTAATCACACTGATCTTCACAAAGGTTGTTATCCCAAGTCATCCAATTACCGGCCATTGGCTGGAATAAAAGGAAATTTAGGGGTAACACATAAAGGGTAATCCAAAGACAAAAGTTGATGACTCATAAATAAACATTTATTTCCTTAACTCACGAGTCTATAGACTTCAATCTAGGCTTTTCATGATCTACCTTCTACCATATATTCTTACGGGCATTTTTTTAATTCTCTTAATAAGGGTTCATAATAAGCTTTTGAATTTATCAAAACATATCCCCTAGGAGTGTCGTAACCAAGAGTGCATCAGGACCCGTTGTCGTGCACCAGTTCCCATTCGAGTCTAGCTCAAAGTGGTGTTTTCGGGTTTTACCCCTAGGATACATCTATGCCAGAGCCGCCTCTACCTGCTCGTATCCAGACAGGGATGTATTTTTTTGATAAACCACTTACTCAGTACTTAAGAAAACCTAGGTATGTTTTTATTATACTTAGTCTTGTATCTAAGGCTTTACTAGGGTTTTCTAATCCTAATCCCAAAAATAACTAAACCTATCCTCTGATACCAACTATGACAACCCTGATTTTTATTACAACTTAAACATGATTTATTACATAGAACTTCACTTGATACAATAAAGTAAATCGAGAGGTTTAGTGTCTTTGTGGCTTAGGATCATTAACTAAAAACTTGAAACATGAAATACAACATATTTTTTGAAAACTTCCTTTACATGACCACTACATTCCCTCGTACATAGCATTGCATGGGATAACCTGAGGACATGCATAAGAAAAGGGTCACTACTACAAACACGACCTTTATCAGCGCTACAAATGGCCTTTATCAACGCTAGAAAAGCGCTAATAAAGCCAGCGTAGATAAAGGGGGGGGGGGTTCCCCTTTATCAACGCTCTAAAAAGCGCTAATATAGGACCCCTTTATCAGCCCTAAAAAAAGCGCTAATAAAATGGGTCTTTTATCAATGCTACAAAAAAGCGCTGATAAATGTACCCTTTATCAGCTCTTTTTTTAGCGCTGATAAAGGGGTCCTATATCAGCGCTTCCTTTATCAGCGCTCTCGTTTTAGCGCTGATAAAGGACCCTTTTATCAGCATTTTTAAAAAAGCGCTGATAAAAGTAAAAAAAAATTAAAAAAATTTAAAAAAATTAAAAAAAATTAAAAAAAATTAAAAAAAATTAGAAAATTTAAAAAATACTGCCAATCGGGGGGGGCTTTTATAGCGCTTGAACCCCCCCTTTTATAGCGCTTTTTGGCCCCTATACAACACCTCACGCACCCCACGCACCCCCTCCACCCTTTAACAGCGCTTGCTCCAATATTCCCCATGCGTGCGCACCCCTGCCTCCACTAGGATTTGAACTCGAGACCTCCCCCTACGCGCCTAATCCCTTACCACTACTCTATTTTGATTTTCTTTCCAATTTATGATATCTCTATATATATATTTTTATATTTAGTTATATTTATTCGTATAGTAATATATATTTATATTAATATATATATATAGTTATATTATAATATATATATATAGTTATATTATAATATATATAGTAATATTAATATATATATATAGTGGTATTAATATATATATATATATAGTTATTTTTATTCGTATAGTAATATATATTTATATTAATATAGAGTTATATTAACATTTATATAGTTATATTAACATATATATAGTTATATTAACATATATATAGTTATATTAACATATATATAGTTATATGAATATATATTTATATAGTTATATTAATATATATATAGTGATATTAATATATATATTTATGGTGATATTAATATATATATATATATAGTAATACTAATATATATATATGTAGTTATATTTATATATATTTATATAGTTATTAGATTAATATATATATAGTTAGATTAATATATATATATAGTTAGATTAATATATAGGTATATAAATATTCATATATTGGTAATTTAAATAAAATGGAAATTAGTTATTATTTATATAAAGCTTATATATTTTATATGTAAATATGTTTAATTATTTATTTAAAAAATTTAATTTTTAGGTGTAAATATTTAAAAAATATGAATATATTGTTATATATTTGATTATAAATAGTAGTGCATTATAAAAAATGATGAAATTTCAAATAAACAATATCAATATGAATGTAATACCTTGGAATAAATTCATACCCCACCAAAAAAATCCAATAATACCCCCTTAAACGTGGGTGAAAATCCACAAAATGTTAAAAAATCGGGGTACCCCGACTAAAAACTCAGTTTTGGAGGCCTTCTGGGACTCTTTTGGCCTCTAAAATTGCTTGACTGGGGTCCCCCTGAGTCACAACGACGTAGATCTCGTCGCAGGTTTCAATTTGATATGTGGTAGAGCTCAAACGGACACCCGGATCAAAAGTTATGGCCGTTTGAAGTTTGAGTTGTGTTTTCAACATATTTTGGATCTTTTTTTAATTTTTTTAGTCCCCAAATTGTTATTAAATGACTATTACTCCATAATGATTCTCAAAATATTAATTAAAAATATTTTTTTAATTTTTTAAGAAGTCATTTTCACTAAATATCTTAAATATTAAGTATAATAAGTGCAAATGTACATTTATACTTTTCTAAAATATATTTAAAAATTATATATTATATTTATATAAAAATATAACTATATTTATATCTTAATATATTTTTAATTTTTTTTTGAAGCCGACCCTTTATCAGCGCTAAAAAAGAGCTGATAAAGGCCCCCCTTTATCAGCGCTACTAAGCAAGCGCTGATAAAGGGGGGACCTTTATCAGTGCTACTATGCAAGCGCTGATAAAGGGGGGCCCTTTATCAGTGCTTTTTTGAGTGCTGATAAAGGGACCCCCCTTTATCAGCGCTTTTTCGTTAGCGCTGATAAAGGGGGGCGCTGCGAAAAACTGTTTTTGTGGTAGTGGGTGAGCTATAATGCCCAATAAGGGAATACACATGGAATAACATGAGTACAATACATGTTAGACATTAGGCATATCAATAGATCACAAGAGAAACATGAACATAGAGGCATGATAATGCATGATAATCATACCATGGAAATGATGAAAAAACACTTAACATGGAATTAGCATGAGCCAAGGCTCATTGCACATGGAGCATGTGTAAATCCTCATTGCACATAAAGCACGAGTAAACCCTCGTTTCACTTGAATTATCATGAGTCAACACTCATTGCACATGATGTATCATGATACTATACTTTACCCAATGCATTAGAGCGCTATAAGGGCGCACCCTTCTTAAACATTTCATTTCATGCATAAGTGTGCCACATGGATCATAAAACATGGATTCATAAAACATAATAATTTATTCCATGATAAAAGAATGTGTAATTCATAAATGAAATATTATAATCAATAAGTAAATGTGCATAAAGGTGAATACCTTTGATGGAGAAATGGACATGGTATCCACTACACAATGACATTGGCTTAGAAAATTGGTGCGATTTCGGCAGCGTAACGACGTGACATAAGAATTCATAAAAAATTGTTGATGATAAAGAAAGGGGTTACTCATTATATTTACATGTAATGGATAGTAAGGAGGTAATATAGATACATTTACTAACAATTTTAATGGAATTTATATTCATGATACAAAATTATTTCTTGAATGTAAATGAGGAGAGAGAAGTTCCTTTCGGAATTTCGACATAGTAACGGGTGTACATGGGAGGAATTTAATGAGAGAGAAAGGGGTCTCCCATCATTCAAACATAAATAAAAAAGTCTGAGGAATGTGAAAAACCATACCCCAACATTCATAATTGAAATTAAAAGGGAAAAACAATTTAATGAAAATTGACAAAAATGAGAAAGAAAGAAAAAACCTTTACTTGGAAGTGTGCTTCCAAAGGCTAGAGATAGGCTTGTGATAGGCTTATTGGAATCTTGGGGCACCTTGGGAGGATTATATAGAGAGTATAGAAGAGGTTGGATGAACTCAAAAGTCTTTGAGTGAGGAGGAAGTGGGAGCTTGGGTGGGTTTATATAGGAAAGGTGAGAGAATTCTTTATTATTTAGGTTTGGGTCCCCTTAAAATAAATTAATCCAAACCACAAACCATCCCATGGTTTTTTCCCATGGTTTTTGGAAAAGGGAATAAGAAAAAAATATTTTATAAGGCCAAATTCTTAACTTCTTAAAATAATAATGTTGCTTATGTGGAGGTGAGTCACACTCCAATGAAAATTAATTTTAAAAGACAAGGTGTTTAATAAGTCTTGAGGGGTCCATTAATGCTTTGAAAAGTAAGTAAAACAAACCCAAAATCACATTATTTTAATGGTAAATCATATAATGGCCGAAAATTAAGATTATAGTATTTTATTACATCACTATTGGGTCATTATGATTTCATAAAACACAATATATATTTAAATGGTATTTAATTTTTACCCAAAATTTTGATTGTCTCAGAAAATTATGAAAAAGTCACCATTAAATAATTTCGACATATTGATTCCATAAAAAACATTTATTTTTTCTAACAATATTTTGAAATTTGTTAATTTTCACTTTTAAAATAAAAACCGCTATTTATCAAAAATTCACAGGTTTTGAAAAAAATGGCTTTCAAACCATAAAAAATTTATAATTGCATTCATAAAATTATAAGATCATTAATATTTAATAAAAATTAATTTAATAGTAATAATAATATTTTATTAAAATATTATTTAATTCAAAAAACCCTTAATTTAATACAATATAATTCTTAATTAAATAATAACTAAAAACACTATTTGTACTTTAAAAACTATTTATAATGTATCCATAATGACTAGAAATTATATTCATTATTAGATACAAAAATAATATACATGAACATTGTACTATTTATTTGTAAGATAACCTCTTAAAACAGCAGCATAAAACCTAAGGGTAAGGTGTGCGATGATGATAGACTCTTGGAGTGGCTCGGATAACATCGCTCGAGTGGTAATATCAATCAACTTCCACTTTTCCCGTAGACGGTCATGTTCGAGCTTGACATGATGAAGCTCATCTTGGGCTTGGTCAAGAGCGAAGCCCAAAGACACAACCTCTTTTCCAAGCTCTGACAAATGGGCTTTGTATGGGGAAATTCTACTGGATGAGGCCATCACTTCCTTTGTCTGAGTAAATTGGATTTGTTAAAGTCCTATATTTATACTAATCGTCTGATCACTGTTCAACGGCTATATTAGCAATGGTCAAAATTCATAACATAAAACCAAGGAAGTTGAAATTTTATATAAACATAAAGATAAATTTAATTAGATCAAGAGGGATTTCCATTAATGAATCTTTGGGTCATTACAGAAGGCACTCCAAGAAGTACTTTTGGTTCAATCCAAAGGAATTTACCCAAATTAAAGGTAACCGTTTCTCTTAAGTTGTTTTCTTTTATTATACCTCTCCAACCCCTAAAATCTTTTTAATCCTTTCTTTTGTAACAACACCAGTATTGTAAATATAATAGGATGTTTTTATGAGAAGGATTAGAACTACACTTACACACACATCCATCTAATGAATGAAGAACATAATGTTTCTGTGGATGGAAAACTAATGCCTCGCGAAACGATGATTGTTCGATTTTATCCTACCTCCTCTCATGGTGGACATTATGATGGAACTATATTTATATATGATATATATTATGTTTATGATTTCCTTATGCTTCTTTAATTCCCAATTATATCAAGCCTTTATGGTTTCTATAGTGGGTAAATACGATGATCTCATTTTTGGAAGTGCGGACTACCGCCCCCTCAAAGTAATGTGATTCGTTAATGCCTTATGTGGGATGTATAAAGGATGATTTTAATGATATTATATATGATATTATAATGTATTTATAATATACCTACTCCATTAAAATAATAAATATAAATGAAAGTAGCGTTCATGCGTACGTACGGCTTACCCTCTCCATGAACGGTGTATTTCATTTCTTACCTCCATATGTTATGTACTATTATAAATACATGTATATTCTGGATATATAATGAATATATATGATATATAAATCATTATTTACATTCTGGATTTAATTAAATCATTATATAAGTAATAATCACATCAAGAACAACAAGTCCAAACATGTACGACAAATAAAATGATTTTACCCAAAACGTTGCTTTAACAGGGGATTTACAAAGGAACGGGTAATATAATGTTATAAGTAAACCATATATGATATCATAACAATGAATATGATTTTTTAATAAGTCAATGACATTATTTAAATCATTATACAGGAGTTTCAGATATTTACGGAGCATATCTGACCTAAGGTAAGGGAAAACATTTCCAATCTCGTTTTTATCTGAGATTGTTTACTTGTAATTATTTATTGGGGTTATATTTGTCATCCACGTCCCTATTTTCTAAAAATTATTTCATGTATGTTTAAAGTCCTTTTTACCCATTTTGAATTTTACTACATGGTATGTAATGAATTTTTTTACAAGGTACTTTTTGACTTTTCCGGCAAAAGTACGAGAAGAATTTTTTTAACTTATATGGCATGAAAGGATTTTTACGTTTTTGTAAAGCCTTATTTTCATGAAGCTTCCTCCAAAATATTTCATGTCTATTTTCAACAATATTCTTATCTTTTAAAAATGCATGACATTTTGTGAAAAGAAAATGATTTTAAAAAAGAAAGGATATTTTCCTCAAGAATTCATTTCAAGTGTTTTATCAAAACCATTTTCCATATAAAATGACATTATTTCATATGTGTATGTTTCAAGTATAATGTCTCTATGATTTACATGGGTTCAATATTCTTGTTATGAAGTGATATCCATTTCTTTTATATGGATTATGTGATGATGGGATGATGTTTATAAAACCCATTTTATTCATTGGGTTATTATGAATGATGTATGTTTATTTTGTGGCACAAGTAAGAATGATTTCATTATGAGATTTGTGGGACCTATATCTCCCTCCAATACATTGGGTAAAGAATTATATCTCATGAGAGAGACATGTCTAGAACAAAAATTAAATCTGGTTTTGTAATATAGGGCTAGAACGGCAAGTAAACCCTGTTCAGTAAGGGACTTTTTCCACTAAGATGGTCTTGGCAGAAATGCCTGAGCTACTATGGAAATCATATCATGTGCTTAATTTTTTTCCACAATTACATGTTTTATTCCTATGATATTTTATCATGATTAATGTTTCTTTATTATCTATGCCTTATGTACTACCTTGTTTTATGTTATTGCTCAAGATTTGTATGTTTAAACATTATGTTCATGTTTTTATGTTCAAATGTATATGATTTGATTTATTTTATCCATGCTTACCCTTACTGAGCTTTTGAGATCACCCTTTATATGTTTTCTTTTCCCTAGGACATAGAAAAAGATTTTAGGTAAGAAAACATAAGGGGAAGATCTTTATGGGAGATGTTGAAGATCATTCACCATGATTAGAATTTTATTTTTATGAGTTTCCAAAGACACTAAACTATTATGGTCCTTGTGTGTCTGTTTTTGTAATGTATTAAGTATTCCGCAAAAGTAATGTCATGTCCATGTACGTCAAGATTTGGGTCTCTACATTATTAAATTATTTTGGTTCAATACTAAAAATATATTGAAAATTATCTCCAAATATATTAAAATAATTAAGGATATTTCTAGATTTTGGGCTTACATGAACCTTACATCATTTGTGACTCCATAATTCTTGTATTATTCTTTTATTATAAATTATTGTATTTTACAAATCATAAAAAATCCACGTATTCTAGAAAAATCTCAATATTTACCCTCACCATTTTTTGATATGTAGAACTTAAAAAATGGAAAAATATATGAATGTAGTTTTATATGTATGAATAATTTAATTTTTAATTAAAATATTTATTTATTTGGAAAATACAGATTTTAATATTATAACTCATTTTATATCACATTGAAAAATTAATTAAGGTCTACTAAAATTATCTTCAAATCAGAAGGCATAAAAATAATAATTTATGAAAACATTTTATGGAAATAAATTTTTTATTAAATGATTATTTTAATAATTGTATTGTAATAAAATATTTATGTCTTACAAAAATTCCAATATTTAATTAATAGTTTTTAAAATTTTATTTACATAAACTATGATATAATTATATCATAAGTTCATTTTTAAGATACATAAAGTTTATTTATACATTCATGGGTTTGGATACTATTCATTTTGTTGGTTTAGTATTCAAAAGGTTTGTATTACTATTCATATGGTGAAGTTACTATTTCAATAGTATTGGTTCCCTAACTTCTAGAAATACTTATTATTTCATTAATTATACATTTATAAAGTATTAATTATGGTATATATGTGTTTTTATGTAATTTATACTATATAAAATTACAATAATAAGGGATAAATTCCATTTATATTTGTTTGAATCATTATATTCTACCGCCTTTTGAAATTTTGCCCTCAAAATTTCGTTTTACATAAAAAGGTGAGGGTATTTCTCCTTTATCACCTCATCTAGTTACCAATTTGCTTCTTCGTAATTGTATTTCCTCAACACTTTGACAATTTGGATTGTCTTGAAGAATAGAACATTATTTTTCCAATATATAGTCGTTACTAGCTATACCTCATAAGAGAGATAATATTCCAGTTGTACCACCTCTGAGTTTAGTACACGTGAGGGATATAGTTTGTAATTCATTAGGACTGATATGTGAAACATATCATGAACATGATCCATATTCTATTAAAGCACAAGATGATTGGACATGGCTCATATACTATCTAGTATCTCATATGTTCCAATATATCTTAGGTGTATCTTCCCTTTCATTCTAAACCGAATGAATTTCTTTAATGAAGATATTTGATGGAAGAATTTATCTCCAACATCTAACACCAAGTCTATTCAATTGTTTTTAGTATAACTCTTTTTCAGACTATGAGTAGCATTGGTATGTTGATGGATGGATGGATTGAACCTTCTATAACACCTCTTATAAAAGATCAGGTTCAAGTATATTTCTTTTTCCAACTTCTTCTCAATAGGTTGGAGTTCTTCATAATTTTACATATAGATATTCATATGGATCCATCTGAATACTCAAGTGGAATCTATTGTTGTATGATAACTCAACCAATGGGATATTTCAATCCCATCCACCTTTTAATTCTAATTATTAGGATCATAGAAAATATTTAAGCATCAAAATAGTCCTTTATGATTGGCCATCAGTTTGGGGGTGATAGGTTATGCTGGAATGTAATTCATTAATCAAATAATTTTGAAGAGTCCTATAATATTTAGATGTGAACCTTGAATCATGATCCAATACAATCGATAGTAGAACCCCATACTGTCTTACTAATCACTTCACATATATATTTGCACGTTGTTCAAGTGAGGGATATTCTCAAATAGCAATAAAGTGGTAAGTCTTTGTGAGTCAGTCCACCGCAACCCATATCACATTATTTCGTTTGGATTCTATTGAGAGGCTTGTGAAAAATTAAATAGTGACATTATCCCATTTTTAAATGGTTATATGTAATGGTTGTATCATACCTTTAACCTTATTTTGCTCTGCTTTTACTTGATGGCATATTAAGAACCGTGAGGGAAAATTCACAATCCCATTCTTCATGTTATCCCACCAAAAGTGTTCTCAGTGATCATAGTATATCATGATACTTCCAGGGTGAATAAATAAATTTGAGCTATGTGCATTATCAAATATCCCCCTATTTATCTTTAGTGACGAAGGCCACAATGTCACAACCCGTCCCTTGGGTCCTATGATGTGATTACCCCAAGCCCAGCTCCCATATGCGAGGGGATTGCAACTAGAAAAGAATAGGAATATCCCGCAAATGGGAGACCTTTCCATATATACCTAAACACACACATACACACATCTCTATGAAATGTTCTTAACATAAAACACTGAGTAAACATGTATTCATGTAACTGTGAAAACCACTGAGAAACTGTACTAAAATGAAAACTAAACGTACTAGGATACAAACCCAACTGAAACAGAAAATTACAGGCTCCTAGATCTCATACATAGAAAACCCTACATGATGGGTAGGTACAGTAAGATTTTTTAATGCCTCTGAAGCATACGAACTTCATCAAACCTCCATAAAGCACCACATGTATCTCACCCACCAAGGACTCCATCAAAGCATTCAATCATAAGAAAAAGCGACAACACATGCCGAAGAAGCCTGTGTAAGGGTGAGTTACACAATACTCAGTATGAAACCCAAAACCACAATGGTAACACCACTAAGAAAATACATGAAGTACACCGAAAAGGAAGCACACTATGTACACTATAAAGGAAACACATACAATATACCACAAAGGAATGCATTAATAAGTACACCATGTGGACTACCAAAGAGTCACATGAAGTGTACCCTAGAAGAGGTGCAGTAAAGAGAGTTACTAGAGTGATATCACACCAAAGTATAGGTCAATATTACATAAACATAACTATCGTAAGAACCCACAGTACCCTCAAGTAGTAACACAGTGAATGTTGGTAACACACAGAATGTTGTTAACACATGGAGTGTCGGTAACACGTAGAGTGTAGATAACACACAGTGTTGGTAACACACAGAGTGTAGGTAACACAAGGAGTGTCCTCAAATAATAGAGGACCCAAACCCTATTAGTATAGGGGAGTACCAAATCATTCTTGTCAAGAAAAAATTTCAAGATAAGACACATATTTTAGGTAAGACATATAGTCTAGGTAATCACCTACATTTTAGGTCACACCCAGACGTAGGATTTCATCCATAACATGCTCGTTCTGGGATCCACTACACATCAAGACAAAATCCCATAGAAAATCCACAAAAACTTACTTAGAGTATCTCAAAATGAATAACTCATCATAAAGGTCCAAACTCTATAAACGTCTTGTCAAACAGACACACGGTTTGAGAGTTATGGACATTCATGTAAAATGGGTCCAGTTGGGTCTGTGTCTGGTCCAATGATCCTTCTTTTGAAACGGGGCCATGTATGTGGTCCTCATATCATGTTATTCACTACCTCAGCATTAGTTTCTTATATACATCTTTCTAGGGGTCTAATCATGCTCAAAACATCCCAGATAAACTCTACACGAACACAAGGGTCCGTCGGCAAAGAATGCAAGAACGGGGATAGGAAAGGCACCAAGAACACCCTTTAAAAGGGATCCAATGTATTTTTCATGTTGCCCTAAAATATTTCATGTTATTAGGATCCCTAAGAATGAATTTAACATCACAATGATCTAATTATTTCACTAATCCCACATTTTTAACCATCCCACATAAATGAACAAACTGCGAATAAACCTATTCATGGGTTGGTCAATGTTCCATGTTGTAAATAAGAATAGGGAAAGAAAATCACAAAGAAATAAATCCCCTACCTCAAGTATTTTATTTATCACTAATGAAACGAGAGTCGTGCATTCAACGTTCGTCAATCCGTCAATGCTTGTTTCTTATCTGATCGTCGATCTTCCACCATTCGCCATTCGTCATTGAGAGGATTTTCCAACATGTTTCCTTTTTTTTCTTGAGACTCTAGGGATAATGAATCTAATCACACAATCCTTCCAAGATATTAATTAAAGAAACATGTTTTAGTGTCACTATTTCTTTGAGTTTCAACATCACCGCGCTATTTAACATATGAATGGAAACAACAACTTTTTCATTGCGTTGCAACATTGTTGTGTCATCAAGAAACGTCAAAAGAAAAATAAGATAAAAAATTTATGTTTATCACTATTATTATTTAAAAATTCTAAAAGATATCATCTCTAATCGACCCACGCCAGTCAATTTTAGGTCCTACCAAAGAAAAAAATTCTTCCCAGAACATAACAATTCCCTCATATTTAAAATTTAAGCACTTTTTTAAATGTTACAAAAACAAAACTTAAACACTATTTTTAATAAACATAAAAATAGTTTGAAAATTCATCCCGAGAACCCTGATCCTCAGAATCATGTGTCATCTCAGTGCCTAGTCTCAAAATAATCCCATATAAATTTTAATAAATTTACTTGGAATATTCAAGACATTACTTTCAAAGCCTTGTTCCAAACTGAATCACACCATCATCATCGATATATAAATCTTGAAGCTTCCCTTACTTTACTACATTCACCTTCTTTTGTAACTCATGATCATCCCATTGTGCCTCTGTAATATTATCTTGGATATATGGACGAGAAATCATTTGGGAAATATAGGATGTATTCCTTGCCATTATGATTTCCAAATATATCCTTTTAATTTCCATAAAGATAGGGCCTTTCTCAATCTGCCTCACAGAGAGATTACCAGATTCTTTTCTGTAAGAGGATTAACTTCCTTATTCACCTTAACATGATGATAGTAAATAGATCAATCATAGTTATTGATTAGATATAACCATCTCCTTTGGCACATTTTTAGATAATTTTGTTTGAATATATACTTTAGGATCTTTTGATCAGTATATATGTCACACTTCCCACAATAGAGGTTGTGCTGACAGATTTCCAAGGAAAAAATCACAACTATTAGATCAAGATCATATTTCTGGTAGTTTATCTCATTGATCTTCAACTGTCATGAGTCATAGAGTATGTCGTTGTAATTTTCAATGAGAACACAACACAAGAAATTATTTTAGGGATCACAGTATATCACAAAACTTTCACCACTTTTTTGTATTATGTGTAAAGATGAAGTGTTCAACCTCTTATCTATCTCCTTGAATCTTTCCTCACATTCTTTCATCTATACCACCATTACCCCTTTCCTTGTTAACATAGTTACCTAATTTGACAGTCATGAGAAATTTCTAAAAAATCAACTGTAGTACCATGTTAATCCATGGAAACCAAATATTTATATGACACTAGAGGGTCTAGGACATTCCAAAATTGCCATTATTTTTAAGATTCCACATAAATTCCCTCACATTTCATCACATGTCCCAATAATGTGACTTTATCCATCCAAAAGTCTATCTTCTTGAACTTGGGTAGAATTTCTCCTTCCTTAGTGTCTCCAACACAAACCCTACATGTTTTTCATGTTCCTCTCTTATCTTATATTAGATTATAATATCATCGATAAAAACTACCAAAATATTTTCAATGTATTGTCTATAGACTCTATTCATCAAAACCATGAAGTTTTATAGGGAATTAGTAAGTACGAATAGCATAAAGAACACATTGTTCCCATACCTTGTATGTAGGGAAGTATAATGATTATCATCAGTATTCACCTTTAGTGGATGATATCTAGAATAAAGATACACCTTGTAGAAGTACTGATCTCCTCATAGCTGATCAAACTTGTCTTCAATCCTTGGAATATGATACATGTTATTTGTGGTGATCTTATTGAGTTTGATAGGTTTTATCTAGTAGGGAATCTTGGAAATATAATTATCTCCATGTAGGATTTATTTTTAGAACTCTACCTCATGATCTGAGGGAAGTATGGGTAGACCTTTATAAAATACATCACAATATTCCATCACAATGGGAATTTCACATTGGTTGATACCTTCCTTTGACTCAACCTTTTGGTCAAGGTATTCTTCTTCACATGGAATCCACTCCCACAAGGTTGAATGATTTTCCAAATTATATTCATGATCTTCCTTGAATTTGTAGAGGATCAGAGGATAATTGGGAATGAGGAATGATATTTACTTTCCCTAACAGTTTATTTGTTATATATATAATGATATCCCATCCCTTTCCATTATAAAATAAGATTATACCAATTTAACTATAATAGTAATCACTGGAAGAATCTTCCCACATATGATGATAGGAGAAGAGTCCAACACTTGGGAGGAAATTATTTCACCACTTGGGGTTTTTACAGAAATCTTTACTTCAAGGATTTGAGGCTTCAATTCAATAGGTCTAACAAAATTGAAATATATAAAGGAATTCATGAAACTATAATCATATAATAGTTTTTTCATTTTTGAGTGAATAAGAAGTGTACCTTGTGCAACCTAATTTTCTAGATCCACTTCAGCAGTAGGTATGTAATTATCCTTGCCTTACTCCTTTTGATTTCAATGTTGTTGAAGCTGATCACCATTAATGAGTTGAGGTTTAGTACACTAGATTGCATAGTGCCCTTCCTCCCTATAGTGGTAAAATTGGACCATGGGTGGTTATCTCCTATCCTCCACCACATTTTCATTATTCCTCATGTCTTTTGGACATTTTTTATCTTGGTGGAATTATCCCCCCACCACTTGATTCATTTTTCCATCACTTTGAGGTAGTTACAATGATGTTTATTCCCACATTTTTGATATGTGGTTTGTTGAGTTTTCGTTCCACCATTCTCATTAGATCCTCTATCATGGAAATATTTTTTTATATTATCATCATATCCATGGGAACATTCTAAAAACTATATCTCCACTTTCAAAACACATTAGAAAACTTCTACAAAAATTATAAATTGTAAAATTGTTGATGCCTTTTGAAGGTGTGGTTTTAATAAACTAAACAATATATCAATTTTTCTATCATTATTGATAAAAAAACTTGAAGTGTACCTTCGGAGTCTTGTAAAAGTTTCTTCATAGGTAGTTATATTTTTTTCTTTCCTTTTGTTTCATATATATGAATTATCTTTCCATCTTTGTTTGTAGAGTTTGAGGGAAATACATGTTAAGAAATATTTTCTTAAACTCTTCCCACTTAATCTCTTCAATTATTTCCACCAGCTTGGTGTTATTAATAAAATACCTCCATTTATCAAACTCTCTATATAAATGGTAAACAAATAGATTCAGGTTCTCTATCTCAGAATGGTGAAGAATAGAAAATATCTTCTCCAATGATTTGACCCACTGTTCAATGACTAGTTGATCAGAATATCCAATAAACATCAGTGGTCATTGCCACATAAAATATTCGATAACCAATTTCTCTCTCTTAGGTGAAGGAGGATGTTCTTAATTATTCATGTTATTGTTCTTAACCTAAGAAATTATAGATAAGAATCACCAAGATATTTTGAACTTCACCTCATAAAGAATTGGGGACATCATTCGGGAAATCCCTACATTGTCCCTCAAATGGGTTGATGTTCTAGTTTCTCCTAGTTCCAAAAATTTTCTAAAATATAAAAGGTAAGAAAAAACATAATTCAGCAAGTCATCAATATGTTTTCGCTTTTTTGGAAAAAAACTCTAAAGGCATAAAATAATTACATAAAAAGGATCCAAATTTTATTCTATTGTGAGAATTAAGACCATTCATAACATTTAAAAAATAATACATAAAAATTTATTTAAATCCTTCTTCTCTAACTTCTTATTGTCCCTATAATGATCTATTGTATAAGTAGTCACCTCAAGATATACATCAATGAAAGAGGTGATCTAAAATCCCAGTAAAATGATAGATAATTTCATGAAACAATATAACATGGGGTGAGCATAATAATAACATAATCATCATAATCATGAGAGTGAGCATTAGATAAAGGCATGGAATGTGGAAATCCATAAAAATGAAGCATCATGTTTTAGTGTAAACTACCACACATAGTCATGAACAAAGCCTTCATAATGGTCATATATATTTTATTTTTTCTCATGAGACACATTTCATTACAAAATTAATTATAGTTATATATAATTCTGGGTTCCCCCGTGATACCATAAAATATTCATTGCACTATATAATTCCAGGATCACACATCACATCGTAACATTTGCATTATGATGCATGCCACATAGAGTGTATATCAACATTGGAAATAAAATAAACCATGGAAATTAATGGGTTTCATTTCCTAAATCATACATTAATTAACACTGATTTCCAAAATTAAAGAAGGAATAACATTATTGATATAAGAATCATGAACCATGAGTGAAGAAGAAACAATCTCAAGGAGTAAAAGTTTTGTGTTTTTTAAAGAATATTTCTTTTGGAAAACATTGTGTTTGTCATAAACTCAATTTGAAAAAATGTATATACCATAAAGAATAATATAATGATTAAGAAGGTATATTTATTAAATTTCCACACTAAAAATGGGGTGAAAGAGGGGAAACCCAATGAAAGAAAGTTGGGTTTGATAATTCCTCACACCTTATTTCTGAATGCTTTATTAATATTAATATCCTGCATAATAACAATATATTCCTTAATTAAAAAATAAAGAACATTTAAAACATTAATATAATTAATTATGGTTTCATTAAGTTCATTTGTGGGATTTTTATGAGTTATGGTGTAATGGATCAGACCCTCCTAGTCTATTACTTTTCCAAATTCTAAGTGTTGGCAGGTCCTGGACTCATCGATCAGTCGCACCCATTAGTCTGGAAGATCAGCTTCACTGATTTGCTTCACAGATCAGCCTCATAGATCAGCTTCATAAATCGGTTTCACCGATCAGTTTCAACAATCGGTTTCAGTAATCAGTTTTGTAGATCAGTTTCACCCAATCAGTTTCACATATCAGTTTCACCCAATTGGTTTCATTGATCTGTTTCATCCAATTGGTTTTAGAGATAGGTTTCACTCGATTGGTTTCACAAATTGGTTTCACACAATCGGTTTCACCCGATCAGTTTCATAGATCGGTTTCACCAGATTGGTTTCACCTAATCGGTATGCCAAATTGGTTTCACCTAATCGGTTTCACAGATCAGTTTCAACCAATCAGTTTCACAGATCAGTTTCACAAAATCAATTTCACAGATCGATTTTACCCTATCGGTTTCACATATCGGTTTCACCCCATCGTTTCCACTTATCAGTTTCATGGGATCATATTCATGGGATCAACTTCACAAGATCAGCTTCACAGGATCTACTTCACCCAATCAGCTTTACTGATTAGCTTCATGGGATCAGCTTCACTGGATCAGCTTCATAGGATCTGATTCACCTGATCTGCTCTACCGATCAGTTTCACCTATCTGTCTCACCAATCGTCCATAGAGGGGTGTCGGGGTTTCCTTCCCCATTTTTCCCATACCACCACTTTTTATTATTTTAACCATTTTAAAGTGGTTCAATTCCATTTTAGCACCATAAAAAACATTATAAATACCCTAGGAGTGGGGAGACCCTCAACAGACCTGCTTTCCTCTCTTTAAATGAAATCATTGAGCCCACAACTATTTTGGACACCCCTCCAATCTGAATTATTATATAATAATTAATCCCATTGTGTGTAACCGTCCAACCTCATTGTGAAACCCCGATCTTGTTGAGTCAATAAGGTTCTCCTTATGACTTTTCCATTCCTTCTTGTTTTGAAAATCACAAACACCTTATCTTTAAGAAAATTGCTTTTATAAGGAAAAATGCTTTCTTAAGGAAAATTGCTTTTCTAAGGAAAATCGCTTTTATAAGAAAAATTATCCTTATCATATTTTCATCTATATTTTTTCCTTAAGTATGAGATTCAGATTCATTTATATTTTCTCGGAATCGATTGAGACTTTGATATGAAGCATTCTGTTTTAGGATCCGAATTCTGGATAAGAACTGTAAGGAAGTTTCATTCTGAATTCCGGACACGAACTCTGGTTATGTTCTACTCCAGACTCAGGATATGAATCCTTATGAAGTTCGACAATGAATTCTCATTATGAATTCTAATGAGGAATTCTCATTAAGAATTCTGATGAAGAATTCTCATTACGAATTCTGATGACGAATTCTCATTATGAATTATGATGATGAATTCTCATTCCGAATTCTCATTCTGAATTCTCTTATAAAACAAAATCTAATTGTCTTTGTTTTATACACTCTAAATTTATTCAGACTCCAAAAATCATTTTGATTAGACTCCGAACATTCATTTTTCTTATTCCTTTATATTTTGACTACTCTTTATTATTCTCCTTACACTCCGAACTGTCACTCCGAAGTTTTCATTCCGAACTTTTGAGTTAGTTTTTTAAACGGTGTGGTACATTCTGTTACACTTGTTTTTTTATAAAATTATGTCATCTATTTTGTTATAGACTAACCGTTGTCTAAGTGACACGTGTACAGGTCACTCCAATTTTTAAGGAAAATATGACCGTTGGGAAGGAGGACGACCTTACCTATAAATAGGAGCTCATTTGAAAGAGCTCGAAATAGAACACTGAATACTAAATGGATGACAGATCTTCGACTCATTTGATTACATGCTTGAAGTGATTTCTAGAGAGAGAAACTCTTATTAACTCTCAAATCTTCGTGCCACTCCGAATGTTGGTGATTACATTCGAGGGCTTCCGGGGATAGGAAGACAGAGGTGCCGACTACCTTAAAGTTTGAGGGCTTCCTTGCTGAGGAAGACAGAGGTTGCCAACTACCATGAAGTTGAGGGCTCGCGGGGATAGCAAGACAGAGACTCCGATCTTCGTATAGAGGGCTTACCCTGGTGTGGGTAAGACAGACTTGCTTGAAAGTATAAATCAAGGGACCATTATCCAAGGTTGTTGGATACCCTTCTCTTTGGGTTAAAAGGCTTATATCTTGTTACTTTTAGTTCTACTACTAGTTCATATTCCGCTGCATATTGTATTGTAAGTAAAGTATATCCTTCTTATACTTCCTTATTTGTAATCTGTTTCATTTAGATTATATACTCTTTAAGGTAGAATCTCATATTGTAATCTTTTGTTATGTTTCAATTTCCGGAACCATATTTCTGGAACCTTCTTTTGGAATCTCTTTCCAAGTTTTGTTTGGTATTAGAGGTGTTGTGAATTTGCTTACGTTTAACTTTGTTAAACTTAGCCCTTTCCTTTTCTTAAGGAAAACATAGTTATTCTTAACTGACTTTAAAGGTTTCAAAGGAATTTTTAAAATTTACAATTCACCCCCTCTTGTAAATTGAGCATCTACATCACCATTTCGATCCTACA
This sequence comes from Viscum album, assembly GCA_963277665.1. Classification (NCBI taxonomy): domain Eukaryota; kingdom Viridiplantae; phylum Streptophyta; class Magnoliopsida; order Santalales; family Viscaceae; genus Viscum; species Viscum album. The sequence goes on from OY728141.1 coordinate 1,992,428,680, forward strand.
ATTGGTATCAGAGCAGGTCTCTGAAATAATTATACATACGAATAATTTTTTCTTGCTCATTTTATCATTCCGAACTTTCTCATTCCGAACTATCCCATTCTGAACTTTGTTGTTACGAACTTTTTCTACTAACAAGTTTGTGTGCAAAGTTATTTTAAGTATGGAAGGAGTCAATGTTGGTTCAATTGATAATATGAATCCTAGAAGACCACCTATCTTTGATGGTAATGATTATGAGTACTGGAGAGATCGTATGAAGACTTTTGTTATCAATACTGGAGTGGACAACTTTGTTATTCTTACTGGTGATTATAAAATTCCCGACAAGCAAGTCAGAACTTTTACTAACCAGGAAAAGCAAGAATATCATCTCAATTATAAGGTACGCAATAATTTACTTTGTTCAATGACTAGAAATATATATAGCCAAATTTCTTCTTGTGATGCAGCTAACTGTATCTGGAAGATGTTAGAAGTTAAACACTTTGTGACTTCTAAGGTGATTGAGACTAGAAGAGCTATGTTTATAGCAGAATATCATGGCTTCAATTTTCCTTATGGAGAACCTATCTGTAAAGTTCAACAGAGATTTATGACTATAGTAAACAGTGTACAGTCTATGGGAGAGAAAGGTCTAGATGATGAAGCTCTTGTGGATAGGATAATTGATATTATGCCCAATGAGTGGGAGTCCAAGAGAACAGCTATAGATTAGAACAGGAAGGTCACTCAAATTACTCATGATGAGCTGTTTGGAACTCTTCTACAACATGAAACAAGAGTGAAGAGAGATGCTGAAAACATCAAGAAGAAGAATGGAAATGGTACTGTTGCTTTTACAACAACTTAAAATCAGATGAAAGCTAAGACTCCTGAGAGAGTAACCAGATCCAAGTATGAGAAAGCTATCTTCCAATCCGAATCTAGTGAGAGTGAAGTCTCAGAAAATGAACTAGCAAATCTTGCTCGAAGGATGAACAAGATAGGTGGCCAGAGAAACGTTAAATCTAAGTATAAGAAAAAGGAAAGGAAAGATAAGAAAGATGGAGAAGTTACTTGCTATGAATGCAAGAGAGCTGGACATATTAGACCAGATTTCCCATTGCTAAAAAAGAAAAGAAAGTTGAAAGAAGTTGGAGTTGAAGTTGAGGATCCTAAATCTATGGAAGCTCAAACCACACCTCCCAAATCAAATAAGAAGAAAGCCTATCCTGATGAAGTTGTTGCAAAGTGGAGAGCAGATAAAGAAAAAAAGGAAAGAAGGGGATCCGCAGTTCGGATTGGACCCTACAGAGGCTAAGGCCTTAAAGGAGAGAACTGCTGATGAGCTTGAAAAACAAGTAAAGGAAAAGAAGATCATGAAGAAGATGACAGAAGCCGAGGCAGTCCAATCATTGTTAAAGTTTAATGAGATGGTATCTGGAAGCATTCCAGTTCCGAGATCTTTCTCCTTGGAATCTCTACCTGAGACTCCAGGAAGAAACCTTGATTTTCCGGAAGAGACTAGAGCCGAGCATATTGAGCAACTTGAGCAGATTCAGCAAGTGGGAGTCAAAGAAGTAGTTGCTGAAGGAAGTGCTGAAACAAGAGATCTTTTGAAACAAGTAAATGATTATAAAGGGAGACCTTCAGAACATCTGTCACTCCAAACTTCAGAGGCTGAATCCTCTAAGTTAGTAACTCCAGAGAAGGAAAATATTGAGGAAGAGGTTGTCCAAAAAGTTGTTGATGATGTTATTCAAGTATCTACTAGGGAGCATAAAACTCCTGATCAGGATTCTATTCCGAAAAAAGACAAGGGAAAGCAACTCCTTGTTGAGACTCTGAAATCAGTGGCAAGCAAGAAAAGAGAATTTGGTGATTCGTCTAAATGGACGTTGGATCTTATTGAGGATGAAAATTCTCCTAGTAAAGTTTCAGATTCGGAGTCATCCTCGTTGGGACATGACTTTGTTGTTCAATCTGTGAGGAAGTTAGTTGGTTCTATTCGGACCATCTCGACTATAGACTCAAGATGCCAAATGATCCAAAATGATCTGAATCAGAAATCAGATTATGTATCCTTGGTTATGGATAAGTGTGTCGAGTTTTAAGCTGAGTTCAAATCTTTTCTTATTGGCTATGAAGCACAAAAAAGATCTTGCAAGAGAATGACAAGCTGGTTGAGGAAGACTGTGGAAGAGATGAGGCTATTCGATGAGTTTCAAGACAATGTTAAAGATGCCTTTGAGACTGAGGACAGGAAGATAAATGATTTAACTTCATCCTTTGAATAAAAGTTGACAGATGAAAAGAACTTCCGGATTCAAGAAGTCAGAGATTTGAATGGGAAGCTGAATTCCGTTTCTCAGAACTGGAAATTTGAAAGAGATCATCGAATTGAGTTTGAACAGAAGATGAAAGCTCAGGAAGAAAAAATTAATGCTCAGGAAGAAAAACTGAAAGACCAGGAAGAAAAGATTGAATCTCAATTTGCAAGAATAGTGGTCTTAGATAAGCAAGCTGAAGAAGATTATGAAGACCTGAAGAAGATCAAGACTATTCTTAAGGGGCTCATGTAGAAGGAAAAAGATCCGAAATAATTAGATCCGATCTTTTTGTTGTAAATAATTTTCTTTGTTGCCGACATTTCAAATATAAAGAAAATTGTTCATATCGTTTCTATTGTTGTCATTAATAATTTTTTAGGTACTTTGTTATTTTTTCCATTCCCTCGAATTCTTTTTGAAAATCACAAAGGGGGAGAAGGAAAAGATCCTTAAGAAAATGAAGAACTCTAATAAGAGTTTATCTAAGGATGAGAAGGAAAATATCTTTAAGGAAAAAGAACTCTAATAAGAGTTTATATAAGGGGGAGTTTTTCATTAAATAAGACTTTCTTATTCATAAATTAAATGTCACTCCGGGAATCTAGAATACGATCCTTAGAGTTTCAAAGCCTAAGGGGGAGTTAGTCGTATTCATCTATATCCTTAAAACAAGGAAGATATGCTTTTTCTTATTAGAATTTCTTTTTCGTAAGGATGTTTGTGCTTTCCTAAAAGGGAGTGATTGTTGAGTCAATAAGGTTTTCCTTATGAATTTTCCATTCCTTCTTGTTTTGAAAATCACAAACACCTTATCTTTTTGAAAATTGCTTTTATAAGAAAAAATGCTTTCTTAAGGAAAATTTCTTTTATAAGGAAAATTTCTTTTCTAAGGAAAATCGCTTTTATAAGAAAAATTATCCTTATCATATTTTCATCTAGATTTTTTCCTTAAGTATGAGATTCTTATTCATTTCTATTTTCTCGGAATCGATTGAAACATTTATATGAAGAATTCTGTTTCAGGATCCGAATTCTAGATAAGAACTGTAAGGAAGTTTCATTCTGAATTCTGGAAACAAAATCTGGTTAAGTTCTACTCCAGACTCAGGATATGAATCCTTATGAAGTTCGAAAACGAATTCTCATTATGAATTCTAATGAGGAATTAAAATTATGAATTCAAATGAAGAATTATCATTATGAATTCTGATAACGAATTCTCATTACGAATTATGATAATGAATTCTCATTCTGAATTATCATTCCGAATTCTCTTATAAAACAATATCTAATTATCATTGTTTTATACACTCTGAATTTATTCAGACTCCAAAAATAATTTTTATTAGACTCTGAACAATCATTTTTCTTATGCCTTTATATTTTGACTACTCTTTAATATTCTACTTACACTCCGAACTGTCACTCTGAAGTTTTCATTCCGAACTTTTGAGTTAGTTTTTTAAATGGTGTCATACATTCTGTTAAACTTGTTTTGTTATAAAATGATGTAATCTATTTTGTTATAAACTAACCGTTGTCTAAGTGACACGTGTACAGGACCCTCCGATTTTTATGTAAAATATGACTGTTGGGAAGGAGGCCGACCTTACCTATAAATATGAGCTCATTTGAAAGAGCTCGAAATAGAACACTGAATACTAAAAGGCTGACAGATCTTAGACTCATGTGATTACATTCTTGAAGTGATTTCTAGAGAGAGAAACTCTTATTAACTCTCAAAGATTCGTGCGACCCCGAATGTTGGTGATTACATTAGAGGGCTTCCGGGGATAGGAAGACAGAGGTGCCGACTACCTTAAAGTTTGAGGGATTCCTTGCTGAGGAAGACAGAGGTGTCCAAATACCTTGAAGTTGAGGGCTCGCGGGGATAGCAAGACAGAGACTCTGATCTTTGTATCGAGGGCTTACCCTGGTGTGGGTAAGACAGACTTGCTTGAAAGTATAAATCAAGGGACCTTTATCCAAGGTTGTTGGATACCCTTCTCTTTGGGTTAAAAGACTTATATCTTGTTACTTTTATTTCTACTACTAGTTCATATTCCGCTGCATATTGTATTGTAAGGGAAGTATAACCTTCTTATACTTCCTTATTTGTACTCTATTTCATTTAGATTCTATACGCTTTAAGGTAGAATCTCATATTTTAATCTTTTGTTAAGTTTCAATTTCCGGAACCATATTTTCGGAACCTTCTTTTGGAATCTCTTTCCAAGTTTTGTTTGGTATTAGAGGAGTTGTGAATTTTCTTAAGTTTAACTTTGTTAAACTTAGCCCTTTCCTTTTCTTAAGGAAAACATAGTTATTCATAACTGACTTTAAAGGTTCCAAAGGAATTTTTAAAATTTAAAATTCACCCCCCTCTTGTAAATTGAGCATCTACATCACCATTTTGATCCTACAGATCTGCCTTTAAAGATGCTCAAGATTTTATTCATATGTCGTAACTCTAGGATCTTTCCTTTTTTATTGCACTAGAATTCTTTCCTTCTTCTTCATGGCTGGTTTCCTTCATTCCTAGGTGTTTTTGGTGTCCCCTTTCTGAGGATAGTGGTGCACCTATGCCAGATCCTTTCCTAATCATTCTTGGAGTCATCTATGTTCCTCCCCTACAATTTGTGCATCCCCAACTATTGGCGCCAGGAGAAGAAATTCAATCGTTGATCATCCAAGTAGGGTTTTTCCTTTGTCTCTGTTTACTATGAATCATGTGGGGTGGGTAAGATAATGTTTCCTATGGGGATGGATGAAACCAAACCATAACGAAAATAATAAATGGATTTAATGAATGAAGGGGTGTGTTTAATGATACTATTCTACTCTTTTATCTCTTCCTATATGTTGTGAATTTAATGGGATTATGTCCACTGAAAATCACTGATGTTGGTGGTCCTTTCTTGCACACTAATGAACTATGTTTTCTATATATTAATGTAATTGAATGACTGTAACATGGAAACTAGTTACTCACATAAAATTGGTTGATTAAATGGATTCCTAATAAATAATAATACTTGTGTGGTCACCCCAGTTAACCAGACGGAAAGATGGAACTAAATGACTGGAATATTTAAATTTAAAAACTCCCTTACTCTGTTCTGGTTATGTTTACAGTTGATTCTTGTGAGGTGAAGTGGATAGGGATGAGATCCTATATTGTGTAGTTGTAGGTTTATGGACATAAGGCCAGGTGGGGTCATATGTTGGGGCTTGGTTTGGTTCCAGTATATTGAGGTATCCCATAGATCCATTTGGTCATTGTGTCTTTACAAGAGTACTGGGTGTGAATGCATAAATTGTTTCTTGGCTGTTTTTCCTTCCTTGGCTTGTGGCTATGCCTGTTAGTTTCCCGGTAATGAAGAATTATCTAAATGGAATCACTTGATTTTGAAAATAAGAAAGGGTTCAATAGGAAATTGGTTCCCAGAAATGAGTTGGGGCATGGTTGTGGCTATGGTGCTTCTTATGAATGAATAGTAACGAGGGTGTTAGTATATGGGAGGCTTTTGGGACACCTAGGATAGGATTAGTGCTTTTTACCTATATGTATAATTTAATTTTTATTTTTCTTATTCACGCCCCATCCATGTTGACCACTTCTTTCCAAATACCCCATTTCATGGGGGAGGGTGTTTTTCCAACACTCCTATGAGTGGCTGGTTATTAGCTCTTTTTCTGCTCCCTTTCCTGAGTAGCCCAAGATTCTTCGGGTAGGCTGTGATGGCCTAAAGTCCATTATATTCAATGATTCTTTGAACGAGGTACACTGTGGTGGTTGTCCAAAGTGTGTGCAGGCAAGTGGTTTCCCATGTTCCTTCGGGATGAGGACCAGGTGTTTTCGAGCATGGGGGTAGTTATTATGGCCTAGGTGTCTGTAGGCATGGTTACATGTGGTTTTTGTGGCCTTATTGTTTGCGGGTGGGTTGTGTGGTTGTAGTAGCCCAAGTGTGTGCGAGCGGGGGATGGCAGTAGGACTGCCGTAAGAATGGATGGAGAGGATTGATGTGTAGGATGTCTTTAATAACTAGATTGAAAGTGGCGTGGGGTACCCAAACATCGATGCATTTTACTATTACTTTACTTGACTTGCATTATTTAGGGTGAGTGCCTTGGTGAGGTTTGGGTGGATATTTACTTGATAGGTGTTTGATATCTCCTCTTTCAAGGTTCATTAGTATGCCTCCCCATTTTTTCACGAGAGCTTTTGGTTTTCCCTACTATGTATACTTGTATACTCATCCTACATATATAAACGGCTTTCAAGTTTCCATGAGGACTTAGAGAACCATTCCAGAACCTACTAGTTCAGACTTTGGGGCATTTATTCTTGCTGTTTTTCTTTTCATTGTTACTTTCCATTGTAGTTTTATTGTACTTTTGTAGAACTTACTTTTCTAACATTCATATGGTAATGATTTGTTTTGGCTTTACCACTATCCCCATTTTGGGTGTTGTTTGAGATTTACTATCTTATCTTTTGATTCTACTAAATAAAATGGTTAATACCTTCCATTTTGTGTGTGATTATATACCCTTGGTTCTAGTCACCACTTTAGGACCTATTGAAGGAGGGTTTCAGGGGTCAGTATCTCTCCTTCAACTTGAGGAAGGAAGGGTCTGACAATTCGCTGTCCCTTCTCTTATCTTGGTGATGGCGGGTCATGACCGAATGGTATCAAAGGAGTGGGGTGAGAGATAGGATGGATCTCAGGTTTAGGATCAATGAGGATAGCATGGGATGGTAGGGAAATTTTTTTAGGCAATATTGGTGTGTGAAATAGGCCATGGAAGACTGGCTAGGATACATGATTTTAGGCCCCCCATGATCCAATGCATGGACACCGGACCTACCAAACGACCAAGTGAGGCTGCACTGATTATAGGCTAGAGACCCTAGGAAATGTAAATGCATCATAATGACTTTTTTTATTGTGTGTTATGGGTGTTATTGAAATTTAATGAAATAAAAGGTTTAGGAAAAATTTAAAAGGAATCTTCTACACTACTCGGGCTTAGGTATTCCTTGTTTACCTTACAACTATGGAACTAGGATGACAACCACAAGTTGTGCGGGTGATCGAGGCCCAAGAGGCTGATTTGGATGATCAATAGAGGGATGATCTAGAGGAGGAGGATGACCAGTGGCAGAGGATGATTCGTGCCTTTCAGCAGTAGAACCTTGGAAAGTACAAGGGAGACGTCTCAAACATGGAGATAGGGAGATGGCTCGAGGAGAAGGTGATAGATTTCATCTTGATCCGGGCTCCGATGGACTACAAGGTTTCTCTGGATATAAGTCAAATGCAGGGAGCGGTGCATCAATGGTGTATGCTCTATCTTGGGGTGAAGAGGGAGGCTGATGTTTCTTGGAATGACTTTGGGAGGGAATTTCGGGCGGAATTCCTCTCTTCCACAATGAAGGTGGAGAAGATACGGGAGCTACTCTCCCTTCGGCAGGGGAGAAAGTCAGTGAGGGATATGGGAATCAAGATCAAGGATCTACATCATTTTTCTCTGGACCTTTTTCTGGGTGCGGAGTCCCGGGTGAGATTTTTAGAGGAGGCACTCTGGTCATCTCTTCAGTATGTGGTTACTCCGTTCACCGTACCAACATACATGGAGGTCTAGAAGAAGGATGAAGTGGTTGAAAGGATGCCCACATTGGGAGGTGTGCTGCGAGAGGGGAGACCATTGGGCTCATCAAAGAGGAAGGTCTTCAACAACAGGTCTCCAGCATCCAGGCCTTCTAGATTTCATCTAGTGGAGAGTTTCCCCCAGTAGTTGTAGTTTCAATCTCCCGTCCCTAGCAATTTCCTTGCGAGCCCAGAACTGAGATTCTTCATCTGTGGAAGCCTTGGGAACCATCGGAATCAGTTCCTGGACTGAGTGTAGTATAGAGGGGGTGGGTAGGTTCAGCACCCACCTCAGTAGTAGCAGTTTAGAGCCAGGCCCTTTCAGTAGCAGTAGCAGGGACTGCGAGTTCCCGTTCTTTCGAGAGCAGACGTGGTAGGAGGAGGCCGACCCAAGAGTGCTATTCAAGTACCTCGACTAGGGCATGTTCAGGGAGGTAGCTGACATCCGAGAGGCATAGAATCTTGGCGTAGTCAATTGCATGCTACATAGGCAGCAGTTCCAGCAGGGCCGAAAGTCCTTTGAGGTACGATCGGCTTGTTTAGCACTCTTGCATGTTCCGTGTTTGATTTAGGATCTTCACTCTCTTTTCTTACGCCCAGTCAATCCCATGACTTGGGCCTATACATAGAGAGACTCTCCATTCCCCTGGTGCTGAGTATGCCATTTGGGGGTCATACCAGTATGTTTGATGTTTGTCGGGGATGTAGAATGTTGTTGGGGCCGCATCAGTCTAGTGGGGATCTCCTTCTAGTGCAAATGCAGCCATACGATGTCATCCTAGGCATTGAATGGATATTTGTTTTGTTCATGTTGTTATAAAATTCTTCTAAAGAAGAGTCATGTTCTCCAATGAGGATGGACAGTGTGTGGCTTTTTATGGGGAAAGGAGTTTTCAGGTGGGAGACGACATGTGGATCCTCTTTTTCCAATGTTGGTCGTGCTTTCAGCAGAATATGTGGATGCTAAGATGATGGATGTTCTGGGAGTTTTCGAAGAGTTCCTAGATGTATTTACCAATGAGGTAGTGACTCTACCCCCTTGAAGTGATGTTGAGTTCGAGATAGACTTACAGCTGGGTGCCCATCCGATTTCGATGTCTATTTATCGGATGGCTCTTTCTGAGTTACGGGAGTTTCAGATTTAGATTTGTGTTCTGATGAAGAGGGGTTTTATATGACCCAGCGTGTCACCGTGGGGTGCTCCAGTCTTATTTTCAAAGAAGGTAGATGGTGGTCTCAGGCTGTGCATTTTCTACCAGAGACTAAATCAGGTAACGATCAAGAACCGTTACCACCTCCTGAGGATTGACGATCTCTTTGACCAGCTGAGGGGAGTAGGTTGGTTCTCTAAGATCGATCTACAGTCTAGGTATCACCAGTTAAGGGTGAAGGATAGTGATATTATGAATACTACTTTCAAGAGCATGTATAATAACTTTGAGTTCGTAGTCATGTCATTCGGTGTTAGGAGCGCACCTGCTATGATCATGGGGCACATGAACACTATTTTCTGCATGTTTCTGGACTGGTTAGTCATTGTGTTCATCGGTGACATTTTGATCTACTCAAGATCAAAGAACAATCATACAAAGCAACTCGAGATGGTTTTGGAGGTCCTTAGACATCACCATCTCTATGGGAAATTGTCTGTGTAAGTTCCTGACATGAGAAGTGCATTTCCTTGGACATGTGGTGTCTCAGAATGGGGTAGCGACTAATCCATCAAAGGTTGAAGCTGTTTTTTCTTGGGAACCACAAAATAATGTGACAGTGGTTCGTATTTTTCTAGGTCTGGTTGGCTATTATTGGAGGATCATACCTGAATTCTCTTGAGTTGTAGCTTTTTTTAGATCTTTGACCATAAAGGACCATGCCATCGTATAGAGTGAGCAATGTCAGGCATCTTTCAGCTATCTGAAGGATAGGATGGACAATGCTCTAGTGCTCTGGCTTCCAGAGGAAGGGGTGTTGTATGAGGTATTTTGTGATGCTTCTGGACTTGTCCAAGGGTGTGTGCTGATGCAGCAGCTGGGAGTGATATCTTATGGGTATATGCAGTTACGTCCCCATGAGCATAACTATGCCACCCATGACCTAGAGCTTGTTGTAGTAGTGTACGCTTTGAAGTTGTGGAAGAATTACCTAATCGAGGAGCACTTTGTGGTCTTCATAGATCACAAGAGTTTGAGGCATATCTTTACCCACCAAGTCCTGAGCATGAAAAAATGAAGGTGGGTGGAGTTTCTTTAAGACTAAAACATCGATATCTCTTACACTGAAGGTATGGGGAATGTTGTGGATGATTCCTTGAGTAGGAAGTCGTAGAGGGGAGCTATTTTGGAATATGTGGATGATTGGTAGGCAATGGAGGAGTTGGATTCCCTACACCTAGATGAAAGGGTGGATGGTGGTATATGTTGTCTATTTTAGATAACAGTGCACTACTCTCTGTTGCGGCAGGTGGAGGAGTATCAGTGGGGAGACTTAGAGAGTAAAGTGATGCACAATCTGGTTAACTAAGGCAATGCTCTATAAGGGTGGTCAGAGGATGGTCAGAATCAGATAATTTTCTGAGGGAAGTTGTTTGTCCAAGAGATGATGTGAGAGGGAGTTCTCCATGAGTTCCATAACTCACTCGTAGTATTGAACCTTGGAGTTTCTAAGAAGTAATGAGGCCTTAGGGAATATTTTTGGTGGCCCGGGGTAGAACAGGTAGGGGCGGAGTTTGTGACAAGGTGTCTGGTGTGTCAGTAGGTGAAGGCTGAACACTGTATCCCAAGTGGTTTGTTGCAGCTTTTAGATATCCCCGAGTGAAAGTGGGATGACATCACGATGGATTTCGTCACAAGAATACCAAGGGCTCAATTAGTTTTTGATGCTGTCTGGGTAGTGTTAGACCAGTTGATGAAATCATCTCACTTCCTGGCGATCAAGGAGTCGAGTGTAGTGGATTCCGTAGCACAAAGATACGTGGGGTAGGTGGTGTATTTTCATGGAGTTCTGAGGTCCATAGTCTTGGATATGGATCCTAGTTTACCTCATGAGTCTGGAAGGGATTGCAGTATGCTTTTGGAATCCAACTATTCCTTAGAACTACTTTCCACCCCCAAATAGATGGAAAAATAGAAAGAACCATCTAGACATTGGCGCATACGCTTCAAGCATGTGTTTTGGACTTCAGTGGATCATGGGAATGACATTTTACCTTAGTTGAGTTTGCCTACAATAATAGTTATCACTCTACTATTGGAGTGGCACCGTTTGAAGCCTTGTACGGGAGGTCGTGTCATTCTTTTGTGTGTTGGACTGAGGTTGGGGAGCTAGATTTTCTTGGACCAGAGGTAGTCCAGAGCATGACAGAGAAGGATAAGTTTGTGTGTGAGAGGATGAAGGAATACCAGTACCAGCAGAAGTCGTATGCTGATCATAGGAGGAGGCCCTTAGAGTTCAAGGTTGGAGACCATTTGTTCTTGAAGGTTTTCCCTCGAAGTGGGCAGCGAAGGTTCTGAATGGAGAGAAAGAACTCTCCTAGGTTCATCAGGCCTTTCTAAGTGTTGGGGTGAGTTGGTGAGGTGGAATATCCGCTGGGGTTTCCACCTCAGTTGGAAAGGTTCCATGACGTTTTCCACATCTCCCAGCTTAGTCAATATCTACATGATGAATCCCATGTCATTGACTATGGAGAGTTGGATATAGAGGATGATTCTACATTTTTGGAGCGACCAGTGAGGATTGAAGATTGATAGGGGAAAGTGATTCATGGATGAACCATCCCTTTTTTTCATGTGTTATGGAGGCACGATGTCATCGAGGAGAGTACTTGGGAGAGAGAAGCTCAAATTCTCACCCAGTAGCCAAAGCTGTTTTGAGTTGGTGCTCCAAGATTTCCTTGTGGTTCTTGTTTTTTGTGTCCTTCTATGATGTAATGCTGACCTCATTCATTTTTGAGATGATTTGTTTCCCTACCTTGTGAATGTTTATGAAAATTATGGATATGTGGGTAATGGAGAACCTAATTCATAATCAAGACGCATCAGCGCGAATGCGATTAAACCCATGTGAGCGAGTTAGTGCCGCTGAAAGCAGATAGTATCTTGACATGGAGGAAGGAACTCCATGATCCATGTGTCAGGACAATTTAATCCCTGGGTTTCGTATGGTTTTTTGGGGTGGTTTTTCCCTGTATGGTATCTTCTGGAGTGGTTGTTCGGGTTACTCTTCTATTCTCAAGGGCGAGAATAATTTTGAGAGGTATTTGATGTAATGACCTAGACCCTCCTGGCCCATTACTTTTCCAAATTCTATGTGTTGGGGTGTCTTGGACTCATCGATTAGTCCCACCCATCTGTCACAAAGATCAGCTTCACCGATCAGATTTAGAGATCAACTTCACAGATCCACTTCACTGATAATCTTCACAGATCAACTTCACAAATTGATTCCACCGATCAGTTTTAGAAATCTGTTTTAACAATCGTTTTCATAGATCAGTTTCGCACAATCGGTTTCACATATTGGTTTCACCCAATCGGTTTCACCCAATCGGTTTCACAGATTGGTTTCACCCAATTGGTTTCACAAATCGGTTTCACCCAATCAGTTTCATAGATTGGTTCCCCCAATCAGTTTTATAGATCGGTTTCAACCAATCGGTTTCAAAGATCGGTTCTTCCCAATTGGATTCATAGATCAGTTTCACCCAATTGGTTTCACAAATTAGATTCACCCAATCGATTTCACCCAATCTGTTTCACAGACCATTTTTACCCAATCGATTTCATAGATAAGTTTTTCCCAATCAGTTTCACAGACCAGTTTCACCCAATCAGTTTCACAGATCAGTTTCACCCAATTGGTTTCACCCGATCGGTTTCACAGATTGGTTTCAAACAATCAGTTTCACAGACCAGTTTCACTAAATCCATTTCACAGATCGGTTTCAAAGATCGGTTTCACCCAATCGGTTTCAAAGATCGGTTTCACCCAATCGGTTTCACAGATCGGTTGCACCCAATTGGTTTCCAAGATCGGTTTCACCTAATCAGTTTCACATATCAGTTCCACCCCATTTGTTCCACTTTTCATTTTCATGGGATTAGCTTCATGGGATCAGATTCTCAGGATCAGCTTCACAGGATCATCTTCACCCAATCGACTTCATTGATCAGCTTCGTGGGATTAGATTCATGGGATCGGCTTCATAGTATTAGCTGCACCCTATCAGTTCTACCGACCAGTTTCACCTATCAGTCTCACCAATCGACCATAGGGGGTGTCGGGGATTCCTTACCCATTTTCCTGTAACACCACTTTTAAGTATTTTATCCTTTTAAAGTGGTTCAAAGCCATTTTAGTACCATAAACAAATATTTTAATCACCTCGGTGTGGGGAAAACCTCAACAAACCCATTTTCCTCTCTTTAAATGAAATCATTTATCACACAGCTATTATGACCACCCCTCCGATGTGAATTATTAAATAATAATTAATACCATCATGTGTAACCGTATAACCTCATGGTGAAACCACAATCCGCCTTTATTGCTGCTCAAGATTTTTTTCATATGTTGTAACTCCAGGATCTCACCTTTTAATCACACTAGAATTCTTTCATTCTTCTTCTTGGATGGTTTCCTTCTTTCTTTGGTGCGTTTTGTGTCCCCTATCTGAAGGCTAGTGGTGCGTCTATGCTGGAGCCATTACTACTCATTTTTGGAGTCCTCTGAGTTCCTCCCCTGTAAGTCGTGCATCCCCAGTTGTTGGTGCTAAGAAAGAAACATCGATCGTTGATCATCCAAGTAGTGTTCTTCCTTCATATCTCTTTACCGTGCATCATGCAGGGTGGGTATGATAATGTTTCCTATAAGGATAAATTAAATCAAACCATAACAAAGATAATAAATGGATTTAATGAATGAAGGGTTGTGTTTGATGATGCTGCTGTACTTTTTTATCTCTTCCAATATGTGTGTATTGAATGGGATTATATCCACTAAAAATCGTGGTCGTGGGTGGTCCTTTCTTATGCACTAATGAACCTATGTTTTCTGGATATTTGTGTAATTGAATGGTTGTAACATGGAAACTGGTTAATCACGTAAACAAGGTTGATTAAATGAATTCCCAATGAATAAGAATCCTTGTGTGGTAACCCCGATTAACCAGATGGAAAGATGAAACTAAATGAATGGCATATTTAAATTTCAAAACTCCCCTGCTCTATTCTAGTGATGTTTATGGTTGATGCTTATTAGGTTATGGGGATGGGGATGTGATCCCCTCTTGTACAACTATTGGTTTGTGGAATTAATGTCATGTGGGGTTGTATGTTGGGGATTGGTTTGGTTCTAGTACTTTGGGGGATCTCACGGATCCCTTTGGTCATTGTTACTTTACAAGAGAACAAGGTGTGAATGCATAAATTCATGCTTGGCTGGTTTCCTTCCTTATCTTGTGGCTTTTCCAGTTAGTTTCCTGGTAGTTAATAGTTATCTAAATGTAATCACTTAATTATGAAAACAATAATAGGTTCAATGGGAAATTGGCTCCTGAGAATGAGTTGTAACATGGTTGTGGCTGTAGTGCTTCTTATGAATGAATAGTAATGAGAGTGTTTGTATATGGGTTGGTTTTGGTACCCCTAGAATGGGATTAGTTCTTGTTACCTATATATATAATTTAGTTTTTATGTTTATTATTCATGCCCCATCCAAGTTGAGTACTTCATGCCAAACACCCCCATTTGATGGGGGATGATTTTTTTCCCAACACTCCTTTGAGTGGCTCGTTATTAGATCCTTTTTTCTCCCTTTACAGAGTATCCCAAGATTCTTTAGGCAGGATGTGAGGGCCTGAAGTCCATTATAGCCCACGATTGTTTGGGCGGGGTATGCTATGGTGGTTGGCCAAGGTGTGTGTGGGAAGGTTGTTTCCCAAGTGCTTTCAGGATGAGGCCTAGGTGTCTTCAGGCATGGTGGTAGTTGTTTTGGACCAAGTGTTTGTAGGCATGGTTACGTGTGGTTTTTTTGGCCCAGGTGTTTGCGGTTGGGTTGTGTGGTTGTGGTAGCGCAGGTGTGTGAGGGCAGGGGGTGGCTGTGGGACTGTGGTGAGAATGGCGGGAGAGGCTTGACACATATGATGCCTTCAATAACCAGAGGGAATGTGTTGTGGGGTATCTAAACATTGATGTATTTTACTATTACTTTACTTGAATTGAATTATTTGAAGAGTGTGCCTTGGTGACATTTGGGTGGATAGTTTCCTTACTAGTTGCTTTGATATCTCCTTTTTCACGGGGCATTAGTATTCCTCCGCACTTGTGCTCGAGAGCTTTTGGTTTTCCCTAATATGAATACCTTTATACTCACCCTACATATATAAAAATACATTCAGGTTTTGAGGAGGACTTCGAGAACCGTGTCGGACCATAGTAGTTCAATATTTTGGGGCAGTTTCTGTTGTTGTTTTTCTTTTATTTGGTACTTTCCTTTGGAGTTTTATTTTACATTTTTTGCACATAATTTTGAAACATACATATGGGAATGGTTGGTTTTGGATTTTCCACTACCCTTAGTTTTGGGGTTTTATGGGATTTACTGTATTATCTCATGATTCTACTAAAAAAAAGGGTAATGCCTTCCATTTTGTGTGTGATTCTATACCCTTGGTGTTAGTTTCCACTCCGGGACTTATTAAAGGTGGGTTTCATGGGTCATTATATCTCATTCAACATGAAAAATGAATGGTATGGAAATACATCGTCCCTTCCCTTATCTTTTTGATGGTGGTTTGTGACATATATAGTTTAATTTCACCGTTCAGTAGCATTAATTTTCATGGTTTTCATTATTTTTTTCTTGTATACATGAATGGAAGTTCATTTAAAATGGGGATAAATACCCAAAGTTGTGATTATATTTTATTAATTATATTTTATAATTTTATATTATCTTATAAATAATTTGGTCATATGGAATGAGGATGAATCATTAGATAAATGTCAATGATGATCAATTTAGGTTAATTTTGGGAGTTATTCGATCACAATGAAATCAATTTGTTTTATAATTTAGTATTATGTATATACGTTACTCCCAGACATAAAAAGGGTTATACCATAAAAATTAAAATAATTTTTAACAATTTTTATGGTTATATTAACATCATTGAAGGAATTAATGTAAAATGATAGTGCATTGCCCATGATGTCAGTAAATCAACACAACAGGAGTCACGATTTGTTTTTCGGAATAAAAGAGAGATAGAATGGATTTTGATGATGGATATTACATTAAAATGATGAAATAATAGTATATCATATATATTTTATTTATCATTCCATTTGGATCATATAAGTTTAGGAGAATAGAAGAAAAGAAATGAAATTGAAAATAATTAAAAGAAAAAGGAATAGGATTTTACCTCTTGGATTTATCCTCCTTGAGTGAATATATAGGTAAAAGGTTTTAGTCTTTTTTAATACCATGAGCTCCAAGAAGAGGTAGAGATACTTTTGGATAGTTTTAAATAGAATTTGGACTAGGCTCAAAGCTTGAGATGTGTGTAGAGAAGAGGGGGTGAGGGGTGGTATTTATAGTGGATGACATGCGTGTTTTCTCATTATTGTATTCATTAGTTTAATATTTTGGCTAAAGACTATGAATATTTTTAGAATTATCAATAATAATTCTAAAATAAAGAAGTATAGTTCATTATTTTGGGCTTACATCATCCTCATGTCATCTATGATTCCTTAATTCATGTATTTACCTTTTATTGGAAATTATCGTATTTTACTATTTATAAAAAATTCATGTATTTTAGAAAAAATACATCCTAACTATTTTTCAATGTTAAGAATTATAAAATATGTTCCATTTTAGGAAAATAAATTTCAAAATATGATTAATTTAATTTTTAATTAAAATTATCATTTACATGAAAATACAGATTTTAAAATTATAACTGATTTTATAACACATTGAAAATTTACAAAAGGCCTCATAAAATTATCTTAAAATCATAAGACATCAAAATACTAATATATTAATACATTTTATGAAAATAAATTTTATTTTAAATAATAATATAAATCATAAAATTGTAATTAATTATTTATGACTTACAAAAATTCCAACACTTAATTAATAAAAATTAAAACATTTATTTAATTAGATGATGATATAATTATATAATACATTAATTTATAGGATGCCTAAATTTTATTTATAATTTCATGGATTTGGATACTATTAATTTGGTCGGTTTACTGTTCATATGGGCCATATTAAAATTCCTAATGTCAAGTTACTATTTCAATTTTTTTGGTTCCTTAACTTCTATAAAAACTTCTTATTTCATTAATTATTCACATTTACTGTTTTTAGTATATTCTATATGTGATTTTATGTGATTTATACTATATAAAAGTACTATATTAAGGGTGAAATTCTATTTATAAAGGTTTGGGTCATTAAAAAGAAGTATTTTAGTACAACCCTTATATATCTCATGATTCTTTTAACCCGAGAACCATTGATGAAATAATTATTTAATCCAAATAAAAAAGAACTTTCATCCTTCCAATTCATTATGAAACCATTAACTATGCTTCATCGTCTTATTACTTACTACCTACTTCATTTTATTTTTATTTTGAAGTCTCTTTATCATCAGCAGTATAACTATTACTTGTACAACTATAGTGATTCAATTCATTAACAAAAACCCAAAGCATAATGTGGGAAATACTAATAATAATGATGAATCCATGAATAATAATTTAAATAATATATAAATTTAGAAATATTTTTCTCAATATATGATTTTATAGATTTAACCTTGGTTATCCTTGGTCATTAATTAATTTATAGGATGTTATCATATACTTAGATTTATCATAGAATTCATTAATAGGGTAATATATCCTAATCTATGTTTTTGAAAAATTAGTTCTCAAGATTTCTAGTAACCATAAATTGATACCAACTCCAATTCCCTGAACCAAAAAACCCAAATCTATTTATTCACTTTATTATATTGGAATTATTATAATAAATGGAATCCCAAATGAATGAATAGTTATGTAGTATTGGTAAACTAGATACATACACGGTTCCCTTTTTTACATTGGGAATGGGAAGAACATAATACTTAACCGAATTAAATGATATGAATTATTGAAAACACATTCGAATATATCTTATTAATAATATGGGAAAATGAAAAAAAAATTAATGGTGAGATCAAATTCCTAGTATGGGATTATGTATAAGAGAAACTGTAATGAATCAATGAGTATAATAAACATAGCTTGGAAGATATCTAAATAGTCATTCCATTTAATAAATAACCCATGAATGAAATGAATCAATAGATTTTTTCATAGTTAAAATATCTTGGATAGTAATTAATAAACCTTGAATGAATGAAATAATTAATTATTGGACATTACTATTCTATCAAATGAACTACTATACAATCAATAACTACTCTCAAGGCTGTTTATGTATGTTGGTAGAAACCCATCCGATTCTTCCTGGAAAAAAACAAGAAAGGTTTGTCACCAACTGGTTTGTTTCATGAGAAATTTCAATTCATCTAGTTTATATCATTAAACATTACCCAACAAGTTTTATGCATGTAAAAATCATTCCTCATATATCAAATAATCAAGTTTAAAAGATATTTTTAAATCAAAGTATTTTTGAATCATAAGCCCCAAAAAAGTATATAATTATAAATTAAGACATTTATTATATTTAAGATAAATATATTTATTATATTATATATCAATGGTGTATAATACCATACAATATAAGTAAGTGGTGAATATGGCATATCTCACAGAAATAAAAGTGAGACAAGAAAAACCATTACCTAGAGCTTTCCTTTAGATGAACATGATTTATCCTCCAGTATAATGGGTTAAATAATGATATCAATTTATAAAAACCCTATATTAATATTTATGATATCATATATGATCTTCTTATACTATCTTGCCACCCATATTATGATAATATTTTTTTATTACCCTTGTTTTGGGTGCAACAAGCTTCATTTTCTTATGCATGTTTTGTCATGTAATTCCTAGTTGTTTTTCATAGGATATAGTTCCATTATATATATAATTATATTAATGTTACATATATAATATTTATTCACTATATAAATTCATAATTTTTTTTCATGGATATTAAATCGCATCACATCGTGGCGACAGTTGGTTGTATGTACACATGAGCGCCGATATCATTCCTCTAATGGTGAATGGGTAAGGATTTTTATGGTATATTAATTTAAAAAACAATATAATTTCATTTATATTATATATATCCATTATTTACATCATTATAATCATCTACGTAAAGTGGTGAGGAAAAACAATTACACCACAACGTGGAGACGGTAAGTCGTACGTACGTACACACGGTGAATTCATTTATCACAGGATGGATAAAATGTAGAATATGGTTGTATCATAATAATATTAAAATATAATAATATAGATTATACTAGATTTAATTATTTATAATTGAAATAACATATGAAGAGGAATTATAAGAATAAACAAACATGAAAGAGTCAATATAAACGATTACCTCTTCTTCAGAGAACATTTTTTAATGTCTCTTTAAATGATATAGGGTAGGGATTTTGGATAGTCCACAACCTATAAAACATAACTAATTATTTTGATAAGTTAAATTGTATTTTTTGGTATTTATTTCTCAAATTGATGTGAGTAATTTAGGTAGGAGGTTACCTTTTATAATTTAGGTTAGGGGCACTTTTAGAAATTATCAAAATATTAAAATATAATAAGGCTATTATAGAGAAATATACTTCAAAATGACCTATAAATGAGAATATAATGTCATTTTAGACAATATATTATCATGTTTTGTGATTATTTAACATTTCTGTGATTTGTAAATAATTTAATTATATATTAATTTAATTAAATATCATTATTGTGAAATTTGATACTATTTATTTAATTTGACTTCAAATATATCCAGAAATTGTGATAATTAGAATATAATGATTTTAGAAATATCTAATAAATGGTATAGATCTCTAATTTTTTTAAAACATTAAATAATCCCAAATAAATCAATATTAATACTTTTAAAGTCAAATGGTTTGTTTTTTCTGTTAATTAAATAAATACTATTCTGCATTACATAAGTAATTAATGTAATTATATAATTTCTAAAAATTCAAAATAAATTTCAATAAAGAAAAAAATAATCAAGATCAATATAAACATTTATATCTGTTCATATATAGATATTGTCCTTGTGTCATTACATAAAAGATATTTAATACAATAAGATTGACATTTTGTAACTACCTTTGATTTAAATAATTTATAAGTTATATTCATGAAAACATGTCCATTAAACAACTGAAATTAGATATTAAGGACATAATAGTATAATATAATTAATGTAATATTTTCTATAGAATTTTATGTAATATTCATACCCATATCTTTTGTTTTAACCCTTATTTAATCTCTTTAACTCTTACCCTCAGAACACGGTTTTTTACTCTTTAAGGGTCAATATTTTTACTATAAAATGGAAAACGGGACATAAATGAATAATTTGTGACAATTTAAACCTTATATAAGTAAAGTATCCAAATTTTATATTTTCATAAACAATATATCATTTAATAAAAAAATATTTATTTGAAAATAACATTAATTTCACTCTGGCCACTATTCATTACAATGACTTTTACAAAAATCAATAATAAAAGTTATCATAGAAAAAACTATTTTAAAACATACCTAAAATTTAAAATGTTTCTATAAAATTCATGAATGATATTAATTATCTCCAATTACATTTATTTTAATATTTTTATTATGTTTAATTTGATATTTTCATTAATTAAAAAATCATTGAATCATCATTATGTAAGCCTTTAAGGTAATTATTTAATTAATAAAAATTTAAAATAAATTTCCAAGATGAATATAAAAATTATATATATATAAATACTATTTATAGTGGAAAATATATCCTAGTTATCCCAATATTAAAATATTTAACTTGTTAAGAAAAAAAGTATGTCATCTTTGACTTTTCCTTAAAATAAAATACTATAAATGTCATAAAGTCATAAAAATGGGTCAAAGAGATCCTAGAAAATTAAAATTATTATTTTGGTCCATAATAAATAATATAATAATATTATGACAAGTGTTAAGGTATTTTTATAATATTTATACATTATTTTTACCCTCAATTACCTGATTTACCCTTAACTATGATAATTAAAATTATTACGTTTGCTATTAATATTGTCCAAAAATAATAGGGAAAAATTTACTAAATTTTTAAATTACAATTAAAAATAATGAATCCATTTTTCAATATTTAGAACCTATATTTTACTAAAATTATTATAAAAGTAATCCTGTAGACCAGGTGAAAAAAATGAGTTCTCCAAGGGAAAACATGTAATGTTTGGAAATGTTTTATATCAAATTTCAATGTGAAATTGATTCCAAATACCCATATTAGATTTTTTATTTATAATTAAACTATTTTTTACTTTAAAACAAATTTTTAATACAATCTATCTATAAAAATAAATTAGATGAAAAATAAATCTTCAATTAAAATACAATATTTTTTATTATTCATTGAAATATAAATCTTATCATAAAAATACAAAAAATTCATCGACGGTAAATTTTGATATTATGATTTAAAAATTGAAGTTTAGTTTTCCAAATTTAATTTTAAAATGTTTCCTAATATATTTTTAAAATAATTTCACCATTAAAAGGTGACAAAATTTCCTTTAGAAAAATATAGCTTTTAATGTAAAAATTGAATTTATTCAAATCATAAGCTTATAAAATCTATTAAATGAATGGAGAATAATCAAATAACTATAAATATCATAATTATTATAATACTATTAATTACATCCAATTAAATTTCTTTTTTATAATAACATTTCATAGTATGGTTAATCTGAGTCTTTCATGCAATATAGGCTATAAAAAAGATTGAATTTTAAAAGATAAAAAGAATAAAATATCAAGGTGTTACACATATTTCTGGAAAAATAACCTCTGGCCTATTATAATCAATTAGATAAATTTTGAAGAATTAATTAATTTATAAGAGGAGGATTTTGCAATAATATTTTAATGAAATTGGAAATAGGAGAGTAGTTTATGGTTCTCAACTATGTTGATGATTTCATATTCAAAGGAATAAAGAAT
This sequence comes from Viscum album, assembly GCA_963277665.1. Classification (NCBI taxonomy): domain Eukaryota; kingdom Viridiplantae; phylum Streptophyta; class Magnoliopsida; order Santalales; family Viscaceae; genus Viscum; species Viscum album. The sequence continues at coordinate 1,992,450,898 of OY728141.1, forward strand.
AATTTGGTAGAGAAATTTACATGGTTGAGGAGAATGAAATAAAAAATTTATATGATCAGGAATATTACATTATTCCTTGAGAATCAAGTCGATCAAATTGGGATTTTTTCATTTTTTCTAAGGCCATATATAAAAAGGTGGTACTGAATAATTTTGATATGCATGATAAAAAAGATGGGTTCAACCTCAATAATGTGGAACCTAGCATGAACAACACTACTAATGGGAATTATTTGTTCTAACACATTACCATATGATTATTTTAAGCACTATATATCTGAAAATAAGAAGGCCAAATACATTTTTCCCAATATGCTTGGATGCCTACTACAAAAGTTACCACAAAGAGGAGAATCTATTAGTTGTCGTGTGGATCTTTAGGTACACTCAAGAAACTATTGATTATGTTTTGGTATATTCTATATTAAATGAAAAATTTATATATTCCTACTTGGATTCCTATTAGGTAGCATATATTATGGATAGAAAATAAAAAATTTGAGGAAATATTTCGATTAGAAGTATGCATCTTGGGTGGTTAAAAAAGAGTCACCAAATCCCAACTCTCCATATAGTTGAAGTGATGTAAATTTTAGAAAAAAAAAAGATAACATAAAACTAGAAAAGATGAAATAGAAATTTGTGCATATCAGATAAGAGGATTATTTTATCATAGTGTATTATTATAAAAACTATATTGTGATATATCTGACTACGAATTTGGAACTATATTCCAAAATAAAGAATATCAATATCTAATATCACTTTATTATTTCTTATGTCAAACAATAAATTATAAAATCTAAACTTGTCGGTGGAAATCATTAAGTGGATAACTTAATTAGGAATTTTTCCATAAAAAATCATCTCATAATTATTAATTTAACCTTGATGTTTAATTATCTCCCTCGGCTTGTTCTTGTTCAGGTATCCCATTATATCCATTATATATAAATATTTAATAATGATTTTTTAAACTTTTAGGAATATATCTTTTTTTACTTTTATAATATAGGGGAAAATAATCTAGTGTAATTTTTAGTGAAAAATGGATGGTTATAAAAAAAATTACAACTAATTATAGTTAACAAATAATTTATCTTGTTTCGTACATAATGTTTTCTCTCACCTAGTCATAGATAAACTATTTAAATATCATTTATTTTATTCATAAATTCTCATTATTTAAATAAATTCAACATAAAATTTCGTTGAATTATATTTTTAACGTGGGAGAAATATTAGATTGATAGGTTTAAGATGAGGTTGTAGAATGGAGAATAAATTGAAAAAAATATTCAAGGGAAGAATGATGTAGCCTTTGGGTGGTCATTTTTGATTTGTTTTCAATTAGAAGCCAATTGGTTATTATGTAAAGATCTCAATGAATGTGAATATTACTAGTGAAATATTTTGTATATTTAAAAAATATAATGGTTTCAGAGTGACTGTATGTGTCACATTGTGATTCGAGTTGAAGTCAAAAAATTGTGAAATTACACCTCTATAATATCATCTAAATTAAATTTTAATATTAATCATGAAACATCAAAATATAATATTCTTATAGGGTATTACATGGTTATTTTTGTCATTTCACAACCTAAGGATAGAAAATCTGGATATGTCCCCCATAGGGTTCTAAGTGCATGATTCATTAGGGAATTAACATTAGAAGTTACTAGTTGAAACAAGAGATTTTAACTTTATATTATATATGTTTTTAAATTACATAACATGAAACATAAATCACACCATTAAAAATATGAGATATACTTCATAGGTTTTTGGATTTAGAGGTTCATGTTTTAGAGAATGTATCACGTTGTTATGGATTCCAAGGTGATTTTGGTGATTCTAGAGATCTAGTGCTCACATAGATATTGAAAATTCAATATTATAAAAGGTTCAATTGTGAAATATTAATAAATATTTAAAACTATGAATAAATATCATGAAAAATGTTCTGGGGCATCATTTTTGGGATTTGGGTCTTTCATTATTGGAACAGGGGTACAAGTTGTAAAGCACAACCTCTCACCACAACTCGTTTGTGAGTTGAAGAATGTTGAAATTTCAGGCCATGATATTCATTAAATTAAAAATTGAATATTTATCTAATAAAATTTGGTCTTTTGGATTAACCTGAGATATTATATGATAAAATAAATTTTTTCATGCCATGGGAGTTTTTCTTAAGGTAAACTCAGCGATCAACAAGGTCACACCATGACTGAAAAATATACAAAAAATCCTAGGAGATCAAATTAGTTCAATATTTTTTAGATATTCAATAGAATCAGTCAATATTCAATGGATGTTAATTGATGGCATGGAATTATCATTAATTGTGATATAAGTGGAAAATTAATGTACATGTTTTTAGAGGTATAATTCTATAGTTAAAGGAGAATTGTATAGAGAATTTAAATATTTTTATTAAATGTGAAGAAGTCGAAAATATTGAAGAAAATAGTGAATGATAGTTTTATATTTCATGGAAAGGATTGTTGGATGTATTAAATCCCATCAATAAAACAATTTTTTAGACTGTTGTTATTAATTTTCGGAAATTAATTCTACGTGATCGTTATATAAAATATCTGTTATATTCAATTTATCAAATTCGTGCCCACAAATATAAGAATTTGGAGTTCCCCTACTAAGTCCCCAAACCATGATTCTGAGGTATATTTCATGAATAAGACCCCATATTCTAATATTATTGGTAGTGTTATGTGTTTTAGGGTCTTTTATTGACCAAACATTACCTTTTTTGTTTTTACATTGACAAGTTTTGTGGGAAACATTTTTTAACCACACTAGAAATCATTAAAATGGATTCTCATATATTTGTCCATGTATTCTGATTTATGAATTCAATATGAAATTTACAATAGTTATACTGATGATTTATTGGGGGTTTTGATTCTGTTGAATGTGCACTTAAATAAATACAAGAATATATAATTCATTAATTAGATGCATGGACATAGAATTTGTACATGAGATACATGAACACTAATTCATGTGGTACAGATCAAGAATGGAGGATGAGTGCATTCACCTATCACCACCCTCCTATGTGGTTTACAATAGTTTATGAATCCATAATTAATGAATTTATGACATTTCATGAACTCAATAAACATGTTAAATGAACAAATATATGATATGTAATTCAAGGGTCAAATTTGATGACTCCTAACCAGCTTGGAATGTTCTCTATTCATGGAGGAGCATCATGAATCATATATATAATGTTAATATTAATTTTTTGTGTGGATTTTAATCATGCAAGTAATCAAGGTGATTGTGATAATCTGTTTAATGTAATTTTTTCTTAAATATATTGATTCCTTAGCTTTATTCATCACATAATATGAAGGAGATAACCCTCCTCCAGAGTCATGATAATCCGCAAAAAATTTGTATGGATCCAAAGGTGGGTGGATTACCTATTGATGTAGGAAGCCTTTTCTTTCCAGTTAGATGATTTTCATCGACCATATTCTATAAATGGAGGTGTTGGAGGTCACTGCACAAGTATACTAGGTATGCTCTATTTTTGATTTTTTTCAATTTCATACACATTTTATCCAATCATAAGTAGGTAATACTATGTTTTGGTTTTACTCCACTATATAGGATCCTATGATGATCCTATAATACTCATTAGTTAAATCATAGAATTAAACTTTGATGGATAAACATGTTTTTATCACAATTAAATAAAGAATTCATCATATGTATCATTATTGGTATGTTTTTATTCTATGTATCATTATGTGCTAACATAATGATGGATTCTCTTATAGTATTATAGGAATTATGTTATGTTGTTAACATGAATAGGAGGGGAAATGTGACAATAATTTTAAGATAATATAACTTGGGTTTTAATCCACATGAAGGTTCCATATGAGGGTTGAGGTATAACTTAATGGTATATTTTGATGTTGGATTGTACCTTAAAAGTTCATCATAGGGTAAATGATATTCATAAGGTCAAATTAACATTACAAATAAAAATAATTCTTATAGATTTTTAAGCATTAAATAAATATATTGAGCATGACATGCTCTATGAGAATTTATGCATGATATATTGATGTTTTGCATTGCAAGAAGCATGAGTGTGGAAGGAATGACATATAAATGTAGTGAAAGAATGTTGAACCCAAAATGCACATAAAATTTATTGTTGAAGGGAATCTTATGGCATATGTGGGTATGGACAGTGCCATACCGAGCACATTACACATTATAATTTACCTTTTTAGGGTTATTTTCCATTACATAGGATGTGTTATAGTTAGTCATGAAAATTTCTGGGAGCTTTCCCACACAAGTGGTTTGGTGTACCTCCCCACAATAAGGCCCTAACCCTACACTAGAACCACTATGTTGTCCCCACTTTTATACACTAGTGCATTATCTCACCCTTAAACTCCCATGGGTGGCCCATCCTTAAGCTCAGATAGATATCCTAGATATGGTCAGCTACTCAGATGGGATTGTTATGTGCTGGATAGATTTTTGGATAAATAAAATTTAATGTTCTTATTATTTTTAAAGAAAACATTTTGGATTCTACTATATAAAATGTTATAAATGATAATTTTTTGATATACTTTAATTTTCATTACAAACCTAAATTAATATATTAATTTTCAAAAAATTTCATTTTCATTTAATTTAATTTTATTTTATATTACTTTATGACTTTTTATATTTATCATTTTTTAAATAATATGAAATATGGGAATTTATTCATTTATGTGACAAAATATATGTTGGAGATGGATCCTTTTGAGATATTCTAGGAGAGACTCAATGAAATTTATATTTTCATGTACCTTGACCTTCATTTGTTTTTAGAACTATGATCTAGAGAATGATTATCAAACATAGTTTTCTATTATTATGTGTTAGAGATATTATGTGTCGAATTCTCTCTTGATTAATGTCACCCCAAGGAGAGGGACATCAAGTTAGACTACCCGCTAGCCTGGATAATTATTACATATTCTATTAAGGTGAATAGGTTGGATATAAGTCACTTTAGGAGAAGTCATGTGAAGATTACCAATCTCATATAACTCTATGTAATTACAAAAAAAATTATGATAAATTAAACTTAAGATCCATATTAATACAGATGAATATAGTTAAATTATATTTTTTGGTGAGTAATAAAAACTTGTTGGTTTTCTAATTGTTATGCATTATTTTGGTTTGAAATCATTAGTTTTGTGAATGGGATAACTAATAAAAAACAAAATTATCAGAATATTTAATAAAAAATAGAATAAAAAATTATAATTTTAAAATTGAAAATGATTCAACAGTCATGTACATAAAATAAATATGACATATATTATTTCAATACTACTTTTAAAATGAGAACCTGTCAAATACTAAGTGTTAAATATCTACGAAAATGGCACTTTTCATGACCTTAATCGTTCAACTTAGTGGGTTATTCCAAAGTGGGGTTCATATTCATTATATTTAATGATGAAATAATGTAATTAAAAACACTATATCTTCCATGGGTAGGTTATTCCAAAGAAGAGTTCCCTTGTGTTATATTTGGTTAGTATATTTAAGATATTTTTATTGGATTACAATCACCTCATAAACATTAAGAGTTCACATATTAGAAGAAGAATGTTATGTTTCTTGATTAGATAAACACAGACTGAAAATTTTCTACATAACTATTTATGAATAAAAATTGTTATTGTTGGGTTGTTTCCATAGATATGAAATTAAGTTAATTGATGATGACCTAAAGGGGATCATGAATTATAGGTATTGGATCACTAAATTGATGTGATGTTTTGGTTCATCAATTTTATAAAATGTTCATTCATTAAAATTCATTGATGAAAATATATATTACATAATACTAACCCAATGATATTTTTATGTTAAATACTCAAAGACTAGGGGTGCATCACACATTTTTACTAATAAACACTGAATTAAATACATGATGGAATTGAATAAAGGTGGGGTGTATTTTCATATCATTAATGTAGTAAGAGTTTCTACATTGGTGGTTGATTCTAATGATTTTGTTTCACTAAGTTTATTAATAAGAAAATAAGATATCTAAAATTTAATTCCTTCAATAAAATAAAGTTTTATTTCGTTATATTTTTAGACAATAAATGATTTTCATTTAGTATCAAGAACAAGAGTTATATATATACATATGAATGATATGTTTTTTTTTGGTTTTAGGAATATGGAAAATAGTTTATACTTTCTAGATATATATTATTTATTTATAATAATCAAAATAGTAAGGATATATTTGATTATAATCCCACATATCATTGGCATTGTCATCTTGGACATATAAACAAGAAATGAATCCAAACACATAGTAATGCTGGTTTATTGGAATCATTAAATTATGAATCATTTGATAACATTTAATATTATTTATTTTGAGAAATAATAAATAATCCATTTAATAGAAAATGTGAAAGGCTTGGTTGATTGTTGTGTATCATAAAAATTGATTCGTTCTAACTAATTATTACTTAAGAAAGTTGTAGTTAGAGGTACTTCAAATCCCTTACAAATGAATTTTTTTGATATGGATATGTGTTTCTAACAAATCAGAAGATTGAAACTTTTGAAATGTTAAAAGTGTTTTATAATAAGGTAAATTATCAACTAGGAAAAATTATTTATATTTTTTTATAATATCATAGTGTTGAATACTGAGTAAATTAATTCAATGATCATCTGAGATATTGTTGAATTATTTTAAAACACACTCATCCGAGAACAATATAATAGATTATTGTGTTACAGAGAATAAATTATACTTTTTTGACAAGGTTTTATTGATTACGAGTAAATGTGACCATTATATATCATTTCAGGGTTATACACTAGAGGATGATGCATTTATAATAAACTGTATTCCATATAAAAAAGATAAAAAGGAACTATTTGAGACATGGACTAGGAATCATAACATTGTATATTTCATAAATATTTTGGGATGATAAGAATTCGTATGAAGGTTGTATTATGATAATCATGACTCCAAACATGAAAAAATCATATTTTTAGGTTATCCCAAGGAAAATAAGGGACATTATTTATGTAATACTATATAATAATAAGTTTTTAGAGATTCAACTACTATGTTACTTGTGAAAGAATATATTAAAATAGGAGTCAGTTGGGGGAAAATTTAAAATTAGAAAAATTAATGATAAAAAAGAATTTTTTTTGAGGTGGAGGTTGAGATGGGTATAAAAATTGTTGGGGAAGAATAACCATAAGAAAATTTATAATAACCTTGAAGGTCAAGGATGATTCATCAAAATCTTTTAAGATGTGAATTCCTCATATAAAATGATGATGAGTTAATGATTGATGTAGATGAGCCTACCACCTACTAGTTGGATACAAAGTCTTCTAATTCTGAGAAATGGTTAAAATTCATGAAATATAAAATTCTATTCATATAAACTAAAAAAATAGAAATTGGTAAATCCAACATAATTTGTAAGACACATAGGGTGAAAGTATGTTTTATATAATAATATCTACATGGATGGTGGAATGTTTACCTTAAAGGAATCATTGGTGATAAAATGGTACAAGAAAATTCATGGGATTCACTATGAATAAAAATATTCACCAATTGTGATGATAAAATCCATTTATATCATACATTCTATAACATTTAATTTTTTAACTATGACATATATCATATGGATTTCAACCCCACTTTCCTTAATGTAAATTTTTTAGAGGACTTTTATATTATATAAATTGAATGTTTTTATGTTTCAAATGAGACTTTTATAGTGTATAAGCATCAATGTCCATATATACATTGAAGCATGATTCTTTGAGTTATATTATATGGTGTTATGATAAAATAAAATATTTTTGTATCGTCAAGAACATAAATGATGCATGTTTTTATAAAAGTAATCAGGATAGTAGAATAGTATTTTTTTATTCTATTTTGATGATGCACTCAATGTGAGAAATGATATCGGGATACTTCACTTTGTGAAGGTGTGGTTGGGAAAATGATTCATAATGAATGAAATAGGTGAAGTATCCAACATAATAAGTCTGAAGATCCATGAAGATAGATCTAAAAGGAAACATTTGTAAATATATTTAATACTTTGATGAAACCATTATCACATTAGAATCACGAGGGTCATGTAATGTCCCTTAGTATAAAATAATTAATAGATTGAATTAAAAGATATATAATGTACTGTGATATTATAATTATGTTAAAAAATTATTTTTCATTCATTCATGGATAATATATTTTAAATTTTATGAATTTTTGATTGATAAAGTCTCAATGAAGTTTGACTATGATTATTCCCTAATCGATAATCATCATAGAATATTTTGGATTTTGATGATGTGTTATATTTATGATGAATTGAATATTGTACTCATTACTAAGTGTTATATAAGAGATATGGATAATTGATTCATCAAGTAATATGTAGATACATATTACATGGATTGACCTTTTGAATTATATCCTAGGGGATGTCATATATTCATCTATATACTTAGGGGGTGTATTTTTATTGTCAATCCTTCTTACCTAACATTGGAATGATACATTAAATGAGAACCTTCATACTTTGATACCTTTCATACATAATTCATTGTAACATAGCTAATAATGGGGAGGTTTTATATATTTATAATGATGTTTTCATTTAAATAAAAACTAAGAAATGATTTTCCCACTTATTTGAGCAGTAAAGACAAATATATCCATTGATTGAATTGAATGAAGGAAATACATAATCATGATTAGTTGAGACACAAATTATTTTTTCAACAGCTTGGATGAGGGACTTGTGATATACTCATCTACTAGATAAATGGCATGAAACGTATTCATCAACATGGTATGTGTCTTTTAGAGAATCAAAAAAAGATTAGATATAAAATAATAGAATGACATTATTACATATCTAGTGGTCACACTAATTAATAGATAAATGTATTAAATATGTACACATTTTATTTATACGATTCTTCTTGTGAATGCAGTTTTTTAATATAAATATGAGTATGTTAGATTGAAATCACACCAGACCCCTTAGTTGATTAAATACAACTGAGGAATTTCTAGAGGAATTTCTTGTTTTTTACATCACTAAAATAAGGACTTAATTTCTATTTTCGATTATTTGAGGGCCTATAGGGTCACATAGTTATACTTTTGGAGAATGATTAAATTTTGGAAAGTTTTGTTATTCGAAAATAATGAGATCTTGGAAAACCGTATACAATAGAGTTGGGATGGATTTATAATTATTTTAGGTTTGGTACAATGTCATTTTGAGATTTTAGGACAAATAGTAAATGATTGGATGTAAACATAAATAAATGAATATATATAGAACTCATGAATGTGTGTGAATATAATACATGAATTTGATGTATATATATTCTTCCATGTGATACAACCCGAGATTGTAGGACTAGTGTATTCTCCTATAACCACCCTCCCATGTGGTTTCCTGAAGTGTATATAGACATTATGAATGGATTAATGAATTTTTACATGTTCATTGAATGAGTTAAATTCACTAATCTACGATATATAATTCAAGGGTGTCACTTGATGACATGTAATATGCTTGATGTATTATTATTTCATGGAGGAGTGTTAGAAAATGCTTGCCTCTCATTAGTGTTGGAATCAATCATGAAGATATTTCAGGTGATTGATGTCCTCAATTTCATGAAATTTTTTTATAATATCATCTTCAGGTACCTTGGATCATCACATATATAAATGGAATTTACAACCATCTGAATCACTGGAATCCTTAGGAAATGTTCGTAGATAATAATGATGGCGGATCTCTTATAAAGTTATTAAGGCATTTTTTATCACGTCCACTCTTTACGTAAACCATATCTCATTAAAGGAGGTAGTGGAGTATGTTATGCTTTTGTACTAGTTATTCTCTTTTTTTTAATGATTTTCATTGTTAAGCATGTTTGATCCCATAGAGAATATATTAGGATGTGTTTTTTGATTTTTTACTGCTTATGATTATATGATGATCCCACGATATCTACTAGATTATGACTGTTTTATTATGTCTACTATAGAAAATCAATTATTGTGTATTCATTCATTTACTATGGTGTACATGTGTCATGTAAATGAAACATATAGTCTATTTTTCAATGTCCACCACTAAGGAAAAATGCATATCCTTAAATGAATATATTAAAGAGGATATTCTATTAAAGATCATGAAAAATTAATTGTTTTTATCTACTTATCAAATTAACATGCATTGTGATAATCATCATGCCTTGTATTTTTCGTTAAGTCATGTATTCCATTATAGATCAAGGAATAAAGGAATTATACTTCATTTATTGTAGTGGTTATTGATACTAGGACATTGTGTTCTAGTAAGATACTCACATCTAATAAACTGAAAAATAATTTGACTAAATTTATTTTGTTATTGCATTGTAGACATTGTTTAGGTATTATGAATGTTGTCTTAGTATGAAAATGTACATTTTCAGGGAAATTTTTTTTAACCTCTACTATTATAAGGTTCTTATTTTTAAAATATTCATTCAGCTGGTATTTATTTAAATTAAATTTCTCATCTTGTTTTTAATTATTTCATGCATTATTTGAAATAATTTAGATATAAAAATATAATTTTCTTATATATATAATTATTAGTAATTTGTTTTCCTTTAAGAAGGTATTCAGTTTGGGGGTTCTCTACACCATTGATTATAGTGATATAATGGTTATATGTGTCCACTTATATGTTTCCATGATGCGATTCTACCCTCCCAAAACTAGGGATTGATCCATGTTTATATCTTATGGATTATTTCATTTTCCCCATGCCCTTATGAGCTATTTTTTCTCTTGATATTTGAACAGATTATTTGATCATGGTTTCACATGTGTTGTGTATTACCTTTTATCATATGTTTCCTTTCACTGTGCCTATTATATATCATTTTATCTTCTAATTTCTTTTTGAGACATGCTTCATTTTGGTTGGTTATTGTGAGTAATATTGAAAACCCATTATTTTATGAAGAGAGAGATCAATATATCCAAGGAGAAGATGGGGAAATAGGTATTCCACATTCCTCTAACATCTAGCACACCATTCCCCTATACATATAGTACTAATCTAGTAGATATTGGAGGAGGTGCCTAAAGATTTATAGTTTGATGATCACCAGACTAGAGATTATCTCGATGTTATTGAATCACCTTAATAAATCATTAATGGATCTTAGTAAATGATATTGGGTTGTATTAGAAACTTATATTTTTATCTTTCATATTGTTGTCCCCTTTGTTTTCCACGTGCATTTCATGAGTCCATTGGGGAAGGCTGATGCTAAATCATTTTGAAAGAGTTCATTACAACAATAGGGTTTATAATTAAATGATTCCAATGATATATTCTCCAATATTTTTCTCAATTCCATGTCTTTTTCATTTGGCTATGTTATTTTGTTAATAATGATATTCTATGGTTGTTTTCTAGTAATTCATATAGGTTCATCATGAACTGAAGCATGTTATACCAAGTGTTGTTTATTATTTTATTTTCATTTCGACAGAGTTTACCTATAAATATTGTTGATATATTATTTAAAAAAATAATAATAACAACAAATGAATTGTGAGTATATATATCAATCAATGTATCTAAGATATTCAGGTGGATAAAATTTCAATTCTAACCAAAACACATTTGATTTAAAAAATGACAAATATTTTATGCCAAATTTGGAGGAATGGATATTAGTATTTGGTGTTTCATCCCAAATGGAAAAATGTGTCAGGTAATTTTGATTATTTAGAATAAAATCAATGATAAAGGAGAATTGTAGTAGAACAAGGGTCACCATTTGTTAAAATTAAACTCTCAATTTGATGTAATTTATTTTCATGGGAATTTTTTCTCTAATCATAAAGCGTCAAAATATTAGAATATTTCTTGTGATTTGTGGCCACAAAAAGAAAATGTTTTCTGGATTGAGGCAATGTTTATATTCCTTAATGGTGAATGTAACACCCTAAAATTCTAAAGTATGAACCTTTTATTCAATAGAATTTATGAAACATGACACCAATAGAATAAGGTAATATATTATTTGTAGAAATTATAAAAAATTTACAATTTAAAACATATTTTATATATTTCAATGCATGCAATACCGAGTTACCTAGTGTTACATGCAAGACTGAGTTTCACTAAATAATAATGTATTATTAAAATAATACTATATAAAATTATATGATATAACCTATCAATTATTTTAGTGGTTATGAATAATATCAACTAATTTATAAAAAATTATGGTTTATATAAATATAAAATTTATTCATGGGAAACAAAAATAAGAACCAACAAGATATAATAAGAAATATTATTATTTTTACCATTCCAAAGGGGGTTTTTCTTAATAAACATAGTTAATTACAATTATTTTACAAATTTAATCAAATATATATTTCATATATTTAATACAAAAATTATATTGATCCAGTTAGATCTGATAAGCATAAGATAAGAAAAATCCATATTTCACACATAAATACCTATATTTTTATAAAGGTAATATTAATGCCCTTTCGTGGAAAACCCATTTAAAATCCTAATTTTAAAATATTATTGATTTAATATGTAAAAATAATCATAATATTTGAAATATAAACATAAAAATTAGGTTATGGTGGATTTTTTATATTTTTTTGAGACATTTCATTTTTTATTAAATAGTTAAAAATACTAAATTTTTGTTCAAAACTGCTTTTAGTTATAATATATTTATATGTTTAAATGATGATTTTAATAATTTTTTATGTTAATTAGATCATATTTTTATCAATTAATAAAATTAATGTCATTGTAATCAATTCCACAATGAAATTAAATATAAAATCAAAACAAAACATTTAGGCATATTTTCTTTAAAAACCCACATTGTCATCACATCAATTAGATTAAAATTAAATTAATTTTTTCCTATTTTTGGGTTATAATTTGAGAAAATGGATTCTATACTTTGAATAAGAGTAATTTATAATTTATAAAAATGTCAAATTAGTTTTTGGAAGAAAATATTAGTTAATGTAATTAAACATTATTACAATTATTATTGAAAAATTAACGTTAATAAAGGACTAGACCTTTATCTTAAGTGACCAAATAACCTAGACACTAGTCAAAACCCATTGGATGGAAATAATTACAACATTAAACTTAAATTATTGAGTTTTTTTTTGTTTTTTAATACATTTTTAAGGTAAATATGATGGCCCACACAAATTTTTTTTAAATAGATACCCAGTGAGTTCTTTTCCCCTTATAAAAGGCCACCACCTCTCCCCTTCATCACACCTCTCAGGACACATTGGATAATCAATAATCGTCAACATTAGACTCCCAAAATCAGTCCCTTAGACATAGAATTCTACTTTTTGGACAATAAGTGACTTAAGGAAGCCTGTTGGTACAAACCAAATGAAGTTTCCCGATTAAGAGGTAACATCTTTCCTTAATATATTTAGTTTTATTTCCATTATACACCCACTAAAATATTATTATTACTATATTTTATAACAAAAAAATTACCCTCAATATAATATTATGTTTTTATGTAATGTTTTATACCTAAAATTACACACACACCCATCCAATGGGTAATGAACATACGGTTTATGTGAATGGAGAACTGCCACCTCTCAAAATGATGATTGTTCATTATTCCTTTATCACCTCTCATAGTGGTCATTATGATAGAAAATATGTTTATATATGTTATATATGATATTTATTTTTTTATCACTCTTTAATTATATTATAAAACATACCCTAATGCATTCAATTTTGTGGAAATACGATAACATCGCCTGAGGGAGTGTGGACTACCGCCCCCTCAAAGCAATGTGATTTGTTCACACTATATATGGAACGTAAGAAAGATGGTTTTAATTAAAAATATGTGACATTAAAAAATATGATATTCATGACAAGATTTCTATTCTGGATATATATATATATATATATCATTTTCTTTATTAACTTTTCACACACAAAAATGTTATAATGTCGATCCAAGACGTGTTGACTACTGGCTCGTCAACATGATGTGATTCCTTTTACAAAAAAATAATTATATATACAATTATATATGGTTAAATAACTTTTTATTTATGATATAATTATCATTTTGAAAATATATAATTCTACTTACCATCTTTCCATTACGATCATTGAAAAATGAAAATGTTACACATACATTCGTATGACCTACCGTCTCCATGATCGTAATGTTGATTCATTTTTCATAACCATATATAATGATTTATTTAAAAAGTAAAATTTATTTATAAATATAAAAATTATTTCAGGACTATTATTCTAGATATGTTATATAATGACTCCCTTTGACCATAGTTGACCTACCAAAGTCTTTTTTGACACATAAATCGAATTTGGTCAAAACACCTGATGTAAACATATTTGTTTATGTAGTTATACAAAACATGGTAATATGTAAAATAAATTCAATGATATACATGAAAAATATTATGAATAAAGAATAAAATTAACACAAGTTTATAAATCAAGAAGTTAATGGACATTTACCTGAATGGAAATTCAAGGTGAGGGATTCTCACCTAACTATTCACATCTATGAGATAAATGTCATGTTCATCACAAATTTTTTTTTTGTGCTATATCTATTGCCCCTTTTGTTATATTATATCATTAACAATATAACGTTCATGGTATTTTAATCTTTTATTTAAAGTTATTTCTTAATTAGGATTATGATTTAAAATGTTTCAAACTAGTATAGGAAACTTTTGAATGTTAAATGATTAGTTTCCTCCACAATATCATTAATGATCTTTCAATGATATTTCCATTCTGAGAAATTATATGACAAATTTTCAATAGAAAATTTAATTTTCTCTCCTATTGTTATTCTAGATCATTTCATACATTAGTACCATTTTCCCACTCTTTGGTAATCAAAATTTTTGAGGAATTTTTTTTTTGAAAAACTGAATTTGTTTCTCTTTATATTTGGAGAACCTATTTTCTTATCAAAACATTGTTTTTGAAATAAAATTAAATGATTTGGTAAATAAATTTTTACACTTTTTTTCTTTTACCAATGTTTTCAAAAGAATCTTCTTATCGCTTTCCAAATAAGGCACTTTCCTAACCTTAAACTGAGAAAAAGGAATGATTTTAACCTCGTAAGACTTGTACATATTCTACATCACTCATTTCACTAATGAATCCTTTGAATGTTTAAAAGATTAATTTTTAAGGAAAATATTTTAAAAACTTATTTTTAGGGAAATGGTATTTTAAAATGAATGTTATTTTCCTCAATAAATTTTTTTAATGTTATTTTTATATTATTTCTATTTTTCAACATCCTAAACCATTTATTTTACTCCACATGGGATTTTTTTTGTTGATACCATCTGCAATCTTCCTACAGATGCATTATGATTTATTGTTCCAAGGATAGTATTCACATTCACTATCTTTATTGTATTAAATCCTCTTGAGATATTCAATTTATTATGATCATTTGAAATTGAATTTACCTAAAATATCCATATCAATTTTCCTGAATAATATTATTTTCTAAACTATATATCATTTTTCATATGGTGGTTACATTGAATGTCATTTAATTATTTGGGGAAATATTGATAAATCTGTATACTTTAGTCAATAAATATTTTTAATAATGAATAATGTGTATTTGATATTAGGAATTATTTGTACATGAAATACAAAGGTTGGGGATCATTTAAGGTGACCCCTATTGGTTGGGGACTTGTTAATGAATGTCCCTCGATGCATCAGTAGTCTCATGGGATGTGTAACGACCCGACTCTTTGGAAAAGGTACAGATCATTAGATTTTCTTTCTAATATTTTCATAAAGCTTTTGTAAAGGGTGTAACATCCTAATGAAGGTCCGAAAAGTGTCCGGGGTTTTTCAGAGACTGGGAGTTTTAGAAATGGACTTGCAGATAGTGGCGCACAACCTGCGCATGGATCCGCATGGTTTCAAACAAACTGTGCATCCTTTGGTCTGAAGGCAGTGAGGTGCGCATAGTTTGCACACGGTTTGGGTAAACCAAGGACCTAAACCGTGCGACCCTGTTCTGGGTGAATTTACCATTTTTCACTTAAATATCTTTTAAGGCCTTAAGCCTTTTTTCCCTTCTTCTAGCGGACAGAACTAAGGGAGCCCTTTTTTGATCTCCAAAACCCTCCTCCCTCTAATTTCTTGGTGGATTCTTCATCTGGAATCCGATCCTTGATCCGTCGATGGTGTTGGATCACCCTCTTTAAGTCTCACCTCACACACCCTTCTTTCCCCGATGAATCTTGGTATCTATTTTATTATTTTACCACAGGACCATAAGCCCTATTTTCAGGGCTTTGGACTGAAACTCAGATCTCTTCCAACCTACTGTGAATCTAAGGTCGATATCAAGAGAACCTACACCTAAATCTCTAAAGTAGGTGGTCACGTGGTTTTGATTTAGGGTTTTCCCCTTTCTGAGTTATTATCGTCGTGCTGTGGTTTTTCATTCACCGGACCCCTTATTTATATTGACTACTTCATGTCTAAAGGACCTTTGTGGTATGATATTGATGAATCTAACCTTGTTAGGTTGTTTATATGAGGTGTGCACCAGGAGTGGTCAACTATAAGTGATATTCCTTGAGATTGGAACTTTTTCACATTTGGACCCTAACAATATGGCTTGAAAGGGAATTTTCCATGTTAGGCAAATGAGATGACTTGGTTAGAGGTTGGCTAGGATGGGATAGCTTGATCCCCATGAATGAATTGAAATTTTTGTTGTCTTGAGATGTGATTATGTAATATTATAAGATGGAAATGCCATGATTTGGTGATGTGAAATGATATAAGATGAATTTCCTTATATATTGTGATGTGAATGGTTATGCCATACTATGTTGACATGCTTGTGATGACCCGTGTGTGGGTGGTAGTCATTCTTACCCCTTGCCAGATGAATCTCCATGTGTAGGCGGGAGGCATTTTTACCCCATGCCAGCTGAATCTTTGTGTAATGGGATGGGAGGCATTCATACCTCGTGCATATATATCCTTTATGGGTGGGAGGAATTATTCCCCACGCTAGCTACAGTGCTCATGGATGAGAGGCATTCATACCTCGTGCCAGTGGTGATTATACGTATGTGAGAAGCATGGACGAGAGGCATGCTTACCTCATGCCAGTGATAAACTATATCTATGTACTTAAACTCTGGTTTTTTGTTTATACTTACAGCTATGAGCTGAATTTGGTAGACCTGCTAGGTGTCCTTTCAGAACCTGAGTGGGAGGGTTGGTTATTTACTTTTCTTTACTTACTTGTTGTCTACTACTCACTGTTACTTGTGAAAACCTATTTGGATTACACGTAGACATCGTTGGTGGTGGCCTACTGAGACTTGTCTCACACCCTACCGGGGCAGCCATTGGCACCCGTGTAGACTTTGCGGATGTAGGTACTAGTAGAGGAAAGGGCACTACTTTAGGTTGTTGATAAACATATGTACTAGCTGGAGTTCCAGAGTAGAGGACCGAGCTTGGCTAGAAATGATCGTGGACTAATTTTGTTCTTTGTCCCTTTTTTATTACCGTATAGCATGTTTTCAATCTATTTACATTGTATCAGTATTCCATGCATCCATTTTGTATCATACACTTCCTATGTGGCTTTTGTATAATTATCAGGGTTTTCCTTATTTTTGTTGTTTGGTTTGTATGTTTCACGTTTTCTCCTGTTTATCCATTAGTTGTGATTTAGCTATTTAATCACTTGCTGCTATACCACCGTGTACTCTGACATGGGTGTACAGTCTCCCCACGGATTTAACATTACACCCCCACTGCTAGTCGGCAGCCCCTAGAATATGGGGAGATGAGCCAGTGGTCATGTTGCCAACCGGGCTCAGGGCTCAGGTTGAGGGGCAGCTGGGTCCAGGATGTCACAAAGTGGTTTCAGAGCTTTCTTTCTTTCTTTCTTTACTATTTGGAGATGATAGACTTGGATATTGGGAATGTGTAGGGACTTATCCATGAGCCGTGCTTGGGCGTCGCGAACCCATGTACGGGGTATGGGCCATGTTTCCTATTTTATGTTCTTATTGATTCTGCTATTTATTATTAATACCATTTCACTGTTGGGTGATTCACATGTTTTGTGATGTTATTGAGATTTTCAATGTTGGAATTTGGATTCAGGGTTCGACCCGATGAAATGATGGTTATGCATTAGAACATGCATCACGATAGGCACAATATGATTAGGCCATGCATCTTGCCATGCCATGTTTAGATTTTCAGCGAGCATGTCTTGTTGTGTATTTCAATGCCTTGTTAATATGTGTGCAACTATGCTAACCCTTATTGTAGGTTGTGAATTGAGGAATGATGTGGTTTTGGTGGGTGTCACTCTTTGGTTCTTAAGGTCCTTATGGATTGGAAAATGAAATTCCAACTAAACCAATCATTTTTTAAGGAAATTAAAATACTTGATTAGCACATGTTAATGAGAAATGACATCCAAGTGTGTGTAATGTTTTAGTTTATGAGGAGTATGGGCCCTTATTGGCTGGGAAATGCCATGTCACTGGATTAAGTTAAATTTGAGTAGTTGCAGGTTCTACTAAGAATTCCTATCGGTGTGGATAAGTGATCTTAGAGGTAGGAAGGCTTAGCACCCATCCTAGATTCTAGAGTTAAACCTTTAATTTGTTGGTTTCCTCTTTTGATACGTTCTTTGGCATTATAGCACTATGCCTCTGAGACATCCTCGAGTCAAGCGCGCTGAAGGTGGCGACGATCACGTTCCTGAGGTGGCGGGCCCTGAGTTTCCATTTGATCTTCCTGTCGATCCACCTGTGTCTCCCCTTGCTATTTCTAAGATGGGTTCCAATTCCTAGTTCTGTGATGGTTTCTTACATATGATGAAGAATATGAAAGGTGTTGTGTGACCTGCCCTGAATATAGCAGAGTTGACCCGCGAGTTTCAGTCGTAGCAACTTCCTACATTTATGGGAGATGGTGGACCACTTGCTGTGGAGTACTGGTTGGAAGCTATTCTGACCATCTTCGAGCACCTTGAGACGCCTCCAGAGTGGATGGTCAAACTCGCAGCTTATATGCTACGTGGTTTAGCCAAGAGGTGGCGTGATGTCATCAACTAGTCGGGATAACAGAGAGATATGATCTGGACTGATTTCCAGATCGTCTTTTATGATTATTTCTTTCCCCAGACTTTGAGGGCAGACAGAGCTAGGGAGTTTATGAATCTGTAGTAAGGGACCATGACAGTCATGGAATATTCGTCCCATTTCACTGAGTTACAGTGTTTGGATCTTACACTAGTTGTTGCTGATCTCACGACCGCTAGGAATTTGGAGGATGGGCTGTGTTACGCCATTCGGTTTCAAGTTAACATGTTCAGGTTTACGATCATTTCAGAGATATTCAATCAGGCTTTGATCACATAGAGGAATTTTAGAGATTTAGACAGTGTGAACAAGGGAGGTTCGACACCTAAGGGTTATAATTGATCTTCTTTTTGGAAGAAGCGGCGTTTTGAGGACTCTCGTGGTGTTAATAGTGGTAAGACCCTTTTCTCAGGTGGTACTCATATCTGTCACCAATGTGGGGTTCCGAGACATATGAGGAGGCAATGTACACGAAATCCAGTGGAGTAGAGAGGTTGTGGTAGGTTGGGTCATATCCACTGTTTCTGCAGGACTTCTCCCCTAGGACCTAGTGAGCATGGATCTGTACCTACTCCATGATCTGGTGCTGGATCGGCAGGATCAAATCAGTCAGGCTGCTGGAATACCGCCGACCGACCAGGCCATGGCAATATTCGAGGTAGAGGTAATCAGGTGTATAACTCTCAGTGCCAGTAGGGCGGGTCTACTCAGGGTAGCCAGGCTGTGACTCAGGGTTGTGGTACCAGCCAGTTGTATGCAGTCAAGCCTACTCTATAGGAGCAGTATGCCAGACCATCTACTGTACAAGGTACGATTCTTTTTTTCTCTATGTTAGTATCTGTTTTGTTTGACACATGCACATCTCACTCTTTTATATCAGAGGTGATTATTTTAAGTTTGGGCCTCGATGTTGAGTCATATCATTGTATGATCACATTAGATACCCAATTAGATGTCCATTCAGAGGGAATTTGTCATTTTCATAATTTTTCCCTTGAGGTGGGCGATTAATTTTTCATGTGGAACCTATATGTTCTGGATATGAAAGTCTTTGATGTAATAATCGGGATGGACTGGTTAGTTCCCTATAGAGATCGGATTGACTACTATCGTCAGAGGGTGGCGTTTAAGTCACTAGAGGGTGACACGTATATGCATAAGGAAGAATGGGATCTTAGTACGACACGAACAGGACCAAAACACCAAAGTTTAGGTGGTGTCATGGCACAGGTTTCCAGTATTTATCTCGTTGACCAAGGGTTCCAACCCTCTGTTTATCCTCCTATGGTGGATATTTTCAGTGATGACTTTCCTAATGATTTCTCCGGTCTACCTCCAGTGCGATAGGTGGAATTTAATATTTATCTTATACCAGGAGCAGCACTAGTGGACCTTCTTCCTTATAGGATGGAACATAAGGAAATTCTAGAGGTCAAGAGTCAGAAGGAGGACCTGGAAGAAAAAGGATTTATACATCCCAGTATTTCTCCATGGGGATCACCAGTTCTCTTTTCCAGGAATTCAGATGGTACCCTTCATATTTGCATGGATTATCATAAGTTAAATTAGCTGAATATTAATAATTGGTATCCTTTACCTCTAATTGATGACCTCTTCGATCAACTTCGAGGAATGAAGGTGTTTTGAAAGATAGAATTGAGGTTGGGTTATCACCAGGTGCGTGTTAGGACTTCAGACATACCTCACATGGCGTTCAGGAGAAAGTATGGTCTCTTTGAGTACCTAATCATGCTGTTTGGGCTTACGAATAGACCTGTAGTGGTTATGGCTCTTATGAATCGGATTTTTCACCCTTACCTTGATTATTTTGGGGTTGTATTTTTGGACGATATCTTAGTATATTCACGCTCAAGATACGACCATGAAACCCATAATGAGATCGTCCTAAATACACTAAGAGAGCATCATCTTTATGCTAAGCTCAGTAAATGACACTTTTGAATAAATAAGTTTCACATCCTGGGTCACATTATTTCTGCATCTGGTGTTTTAGTTGACCCTGAGAAGGTGAGTGCTTAAATTTCTTGGGAGCATCCCAAAAACATCTTTGATATCAGAAATTTCTTGGGGCTTGCTAGATATTATAGGCTGTTCATTCAGGACTTTTCATGCCTAGCAGCACAGCTAACATCTTTGACCAAAAAGGGGGTGAGATTCATTTGGTCAAAACCTTATGATGTAGCTTTTCAGGAACTGAAGGGTAGACTAAATTCAGCACTGATAATGGTCTTGTCGGAGCCAGAAAGAGATTATACGGTCTATTGTGATGTGTCAGGTGTCAAGTTTGGAGCTGTCTCGATGCAGGAAGAGCAAGTCGTTGCATATGTTTCTCGTCAGTTAAAGGCTCACGAATGGAATTATCCGATGCACGACCTCGAGCTCGCAGCGGTTGTACATGCCTTAAGATATTGGAGGTTCTATTTGTTGGGAGAGAATTTTGTGGTGTTCCCTAACCATAAAAGCCTCAAATATATCTTCACTAAGCAGGATCTAAATCTCAGGAAACGCAGGTGGGTCGAGTACCAGCAATCCTTTGATTTCTAACTGGCCTATACTCCTGGGAAAGGAAATTTAGTAGTCGATGAACTGAGCCGGAAAAATCAGTCATAAGTCTTTTGGGAATCTAATGAGGAGTGGAAGCTGATGGCCCTATTTTCAGAGATGCACATTGAGGCTCAGCAGGGTCGGGGTCAAACTGTTCTCTCAGCCTTAGCGGTGACATCTACTCTTTTGGAACGGGTTAGGGAAAAATAGTAATCAGATCCAGAAGGCCTTATTCTACGATAAAGTGTCACTGATGATGCCTCTACAGATTGGACCGTGTATAAAGGTGATACATTTTTGTTCCATGGGTGTGTATGGGTCGCAACAGACATCAGAGATGAGCTGATGAGGGATTTTAATGCCTTAGCATTGGCAGTTCACCCAGGCATCACCAAAATGTATCGTGATTTGCGACGACAGTACTGGTGGCCTAACATGAAGTGGGAGATAACCGGTTTTATCACGTATTGTTCCACCTGTAAGCAGGTGAAGGTGGGACATCAGCATCTGGTAGGGATTTTATAGTCATTTTCCATTCCGAAGTGGAAATGGGATGATGTTTCTATGGACATTGTAACCAGTTTACCCAGAACACCTCATGGAAATGATGCAGTATGGGTAATCGTCGACCATCTAACAAAGGTCGTGCATTTCTTACCTATGCGAGAGACCTTCAAAGTTGATGACTTGGGAATACTGTATGTCAAGAAAATAGTGCGCCTTCATGGAGCACCTTATTCCGTTGTCTCGAACAGAGATCCTCATTTTACATCTCAGTTCTGGAAGGGTTTATAGAAGGCCTTGGGTACGCAGGTACTTTTCAGCACAACCTATCACCCACCAATTCAAGGACTGACCGAGCAGACTATACAGGTACTAGAGGATATGTTACGTGCATGCATTCTCCATTTTGGAGGTTCATGGGAGAAACACATTCTTCTTGTCGAGTTCAGTTATAACAATAGATTCCATGCTACCATTTGGATAACTCCCTATGAAGCCTTATATGGTAGGCCTAGTCGCTCGCCTTTGTGTTGGCTTGAAGTAGGGGAGGCAATTGTCCAAGGAAAACATCTTGTGTAGGAGACTATAGAGCAGATACAGCTTATTAGGAAGTGTATGCAGATATCTCAATCTAGACAGCAGTCCTATGCTAACAAGTAAATGCGACCTCTTGAATTCGAGGTTGGGAACCAGGTCTTCTTGAAGGTCTCACTCAGGTTGGGGCAAATAAGTATACAGAAGCAGGGAAAGTATTCACTGAGGTTCGTAGCACCCTTTGAGGTGATGAAATGGATCGGACCAGTATCTTACCAGCTCGCACTTCTGTAGAGATAGCAAGCCATGCACGAGGTTTTTCATGTATCCCAGCTATGATGGTACTTTTCAGATCTGAATCATGTTTTTCAACCTGATGAGGTTGAACTGGATATGGATGCTTCCTTCGAGGGGTATCTCATGCTAATTGTTTACCGGAGCATGAAGACACTCTATGGGAGGTCTGTTTCTATTGTACGAGTGCTATGGTAGAACGGCCGTGTATAGAATGAGACCTAGGACCAGGAGGCTAATATGAATTCTCAATGTCCAGATCTTATCGTTGTAGACACCTAAGTACCCTCAGAAGGCCAACTCAAAGATGAGTTTCTTTAAGGAGGGGAGGTTGTAACGACCAGACTCTTTAAAAAAGGTAACAATCATTATTTTTTCCTTCTAATATATCCTTAAAGCTTTTGTAATGGGTGTAACATCCTAAGGAAGGTCCGAGAAGTGTCTGGGGTTTGTTCGGAGCCCATGAGTTTGAGAAATGGACTTGTAGACAGTGGTCCACGGCCTGCGGATGGCCTGCGCATGGTTTTAGACAAACTGTGCATCCTTTGGTTTGAAGGCAGTGAGGTGCGCACTGTTTGCACACGGTTTGGGTAAACTGTGCGCCTAAACCATGTGACCCTGTTCTGGGTGAATTTACCATTTTCCCTTAAATATCTTTTAAGGCCTTAAGCCTTCCTTTTTCCTTCTTCCAGCAGACAGAACCGAGGGATCCCTCTTTTGAGATCCAAAACCCACATCCCTCTAATTTCTTAGTGTATTTTTCATCCATAACTTGATCCTTGATCCATCAAAGTCGTTGGATCACCCTCGTTAAGGCTTACCTCACACACCCATCTTTCCTCGGTGAATCTTGGTATCGTTTGGTTATTTTACCGTAGGCTCATAAGCCCTATTTTTAGGGCTCTAGACTGAAACTCAGATTTCTTCCAACCTACTGCAAATCTGAGGTCGATATCAAGTGAACCTACACCTATAGCTCTATGGTAGGTGGTCACATGGTTTCCATTTTGGGTTTTCCCCTTTTGGATTTTTTATCATCATGTCGTGGTTTTTCTTTCGCAAAACCCTATATTTATATTGACTTCTTCATGTCTAAATGGCCCGTGTGGTATGGGATTGATGAATCTAACCTTGTTAGGTTGTTGAGATGAGGTGTGGACCGAGAGTGGTCAAAATAGGTTATATGCCTTGATATTTGGCCCTTATCACATTTGGACCTTAACTATATGTCTTGAAAGGGCATTTTCCATGTTAGGAAAACAATATAACTTGGTTAGAGGTTGCCTATGATGAGATAGCCTGGACCCCTTGAATGAATTGAAATGTATGTTTCCTTGAGATGTGATTATGTGATATTATAAGATGGAACTACCATGCTTTGGTAATGTGATATGTTATACGATGGATTGACTTATATATTGTGGTGTGAATGGTTATGACATACTGTGTTGACATTCTTGTGATAACCCGTGTGTGGGTGGGAGATAGTCTTACCCTGTGCCAGATGAATCTCTATGTGTGGGAAGGAGGCATTCTTACCCCATGCCAGTTGAATCTTTGTGTAATGGTATGGGAGGCATCCACACCTCGTGCCTATATATCCTTTATGGGTGGGAGGAATTCTTCCCCACGCCATATATAGTGCTTGTAGACGAGAGGCATTCATACCTCATGCCAGTGATGATTATCCGTACGTGAGAAGCATGGATGAGAGGCATGCATACCTCGTGCCAGTGATAACCTATATCTATGTACTTACACTCTGGTGATTTGTTTATACTACCATCTATGAGCTGAAGCAGGTAGACCTGCTAGATGTCCATTCGGAACCTGAGCGAGAGGGTTGGTTATTTACTTTTCTTTACTTACTTGCAGTCTATTACTCACTATTACTTGCAAACACCTATTTGGGTTACACGTAGACACCGTTGGTGGTGTCCTACTGAGACTTGTTTCACAACCTACCCCGGCGGCCATTAGAACCCGTGTAGAATTTGATGCTTTAGGTACTAGTAGGGTAAAGAGCCCCGCTTCAGGTTATTGATACACATATATTCTAGCTAGAGTTCTAGAGCAGAGGACGGAGCTTGGCTATAGATGCTCGTGGAATAGTTTTGTTCTTTGTCCCTATTTTGAATTACCATATAGCATGTTTTCCATTTATTTCCATTATATCGGCATCCCATGCATCCATTTTGTATTAGACACTGCCTATGTGGATTGTGTATATTTATCATGGTTTTACTTATTTTTGTTGTTTGGTTTGTATGTTTTCTTTTTTCTTCTGTTTATCCATTAGTTGTGCTTCTACTATTTAATCACTTGCTGTTATACCATTGTGTACTCTGACATGAGGGTACAGTCTCCCCACTAACTTACCATTACACCCCCGCTGCTAGTCGACAACCCCTGGCATATGGGGAGACAAGCCAGGGGTCATGTGGCCAACCGGGCTCGGGGCTCGGGTTGAGGGGCATTCGGGTCCGGGACGTCATAGGATGAATTAGTTTTGAATATTAAAATTGGTAAGTTATATCTTTAAAACAATGGACTCACATATCCAAGAGTTATGATGTCCAATAATGAAACACTTCCTTCATTTAGTTTCAGTTTTTATCCATCCATGATTTTTTGTGTTGACATATCTATGAATAAAATTTATTTAAAAGTCATTTATTAAATGGAATGTTTTTCATGTTTTTACCTTGAAAAATTTATTTTCCCTTTTCTAGTTATTTGAATAAAATCTGTTTATAGTTATTACATTTCCATGTTGGTTATGCACTTCCTTCCGTGCTCATTTTTTATGGAATTAGATTTAATTTATTTTTCTTGTTATAATTAATATTCCCATTGATTCATTATTTCTTCCACTATATTTTGTCCTTAATGATCATATGATATCACCCTTATTATGTTTCTTTCCCTAGGAATTCAAGAATCATACTATGAAATATATGAATAGATTTACTAGATGTAATAATGTTATCCTCAATGTTATTTATTTAGAAAGAAGAAAAAATATATGTTGTAATTAGTGTATTCATGTTTAATGCAAGACTCATATATGTACCTGGTTTACCAAGAATACTAAACTAATCTGTCCTTTGATATTTCATTCCTTGTAGTTATGCAAATGTAATTAGAATCAGACACTGAATTTGGGCTTTCTAGGGATGGGCCACTATAGTTGGTACCAAAGGAAGTTTAGTAGAAAACATGGTAACTGGATTTAAGAAATAATATGTAACAGAAAATAATCATAATTTATAATTTTGAATACTAGAATAGAAGAACTACCTATAATTTTATTAAGTTAGAGATTATGAGGAATTTCTAAGAAACATATCGCTTTTTGGATAATACAAGTGGATGTGATTCTAGAACAGATTTACCTAGGAGTAATAACTCCAAAAAAGTAATCTGATCTTGACTCGGGGTAAACTGGTATATGAAAATGGGCCTTACCACACACCCGGTTTGATACTCCTAGGGAACATTCCTATGATAATCCACATTTATTTTACAAACCACCATGAAGGATTTAAAATGTGAATGACCTAGGTTATAACTAAGGTGTTTTAGATTGAATATAAAGTTTCATGACTTATAAATCCAACAAATGATATTATAGTAAAACCATAGACTCTGGAAGGACCTATTTTGAACATGTATTTTTGGTTTTCAATAATTAAACTCTACATATATTTTACCAATGGTATTTTCACTATATGGATCATGAAACATCTATGTAATTTTCTTTCTTTTAGAATCATTTATCTTAGAAGGAAAAGGTTGTTTGTTGAGTAATGAATTTTCATTTATATAGATGTAATTTTATAGGTATTTATGACCTTTAGGAATCATATTTTCAATAATTAAATAATACTTATAGTCATATAAGATTATGAGAATTTATAAAAAATCGTTTTATTGAAAACCATAGTTAATAGTGTATTTAATGATTAAATTTAATTGATGTAATTTAGATTTATTTTAAAAATTATATGAATATGGTTTCAGAAAAGGTCTACCTATATGTTGGGTGACAACCATTCAAATCTGGAAAGGCCGCATGACCTGAACCTGTGACCGAAGGATGATAAGGGTTTCACACTATCCACTGAACTACATAATTTCCTGGTTAGTTTTCATTGTTTTTAGTCAAACAAATTTGATGAATAAATGTTAATGATGAATCGATAGTATAAATTTTGAGGATTATATAATACTCTATTAACCATATTGTTTTTGGAAGATAGTTAAAGACAAATGGTTAGACTTATCACTCTTTTATAGGCCTTAAGATGCTTGAAAAGTTTCTTTTAGTGCTTCAGGTAATAAAAACATTATTGTTAATTAATTTCTAGGAGTAAAGGCTTGAATTGGAATTTAATCAAAGAATAAAAAATGGCTTTAGTATTTATATGAATTTGAAACTTATCATGTAAGAAAATTTACTAATATTCTTAGTTAGTAAAATAATTTCCCATAATTTGGAAAATGAATTCAAAATAAAATATTGTCCTAAGAATAAAATTTATATTGAACTGATGGTATTTTAAATCATCTAATATTTATGGCCCTGAGTCCCTAAAATTTCTATTGATCATTAAATTGTTTGTGATTGATGTCCTCAGTCAGTCCCAATAAATATTTACACTTTACCTCTATGTATGTATCTCCACTTTCCTCTAATTATCTCATACTTAGAAACCTAGTTAAATGGTAGTCCATGTGAATTTTTTACTTCCCATTCACTCTTTTGTAAGGGATGTTTTACAAAAACTTATCATGATATGGTATTTAAAAATAGTAAATTTAAAAAAAAATATTACCAATATCATTTTTAAATTATGAGGATGCAATTTAATTAAGGTGGGGATAATGTGACACCCTGAAATTATAAAGTATGAAACATGTATTCAATAGAGTGTTTGACATGAAACACCAAGAACATAAGGGAATATAATATCTGAATAATTTATAGTATATTGACTATTTAAAATATATTCTATATAATCCAATTCATGCAACACCGAGTTATCTTGCATTACACGTAGGACCGACTTTCACCAAATGAAAATGTATTATTAAAATATTATTATTTTATATAATATGAAATAAAATATCCATTATTATAGAATTTATGAATATTTTTAACTAATTTATGTAAATTTATGGTTTATATAAAAATAAAATGAATTCATAAGAATAAAAAAGAAGAACCAATTGGATATAGAAAAATATTATTATTTATATGCATTGAAAGGAGTTTTGTATTAATAAAAATATTTAATTTAAATTAGTGAATTCTTTTAATGGAATAAATATTAAATATATTCAATAAAATATTTTTTATATTAATACAATGGTATTTGTTATGCATAAGATAAGAACAAACCCTTTTTCAAACCTAAAAACCAATATTTTTATAAAGGTAATTTTACTTCCATTTAATGGGGAACCCATTTTTAATCTGAATTTTGACACTTTTATTGATTTAATACTTTAAATTAAACTATATATGTGAAATATAAACATAAAAATTATGTTACGGTGATTTTTTGATATTTTTCTGAGATATTTCATTTTTATTGACTAGTTAAAAATACAAAATTTTATATCAAAACTGTTATATTTTATAATATATTTATAAGGTTAAATTATACTTTTAATTGGTTTTTAAGTTTAATTTTATTATATTTATATATATTAATATAATATAGGTCATTTTAATCAGATTCAATTTGAAATTGTCTGTAAGAACAAAGAAATATATTTTCATGTCTTTACTTTAAAACGTGCATTGTCATCCCCTATAAGGGATTAACATTAAATTAATTTTTTTTCACATATGTGATTATAATTTAGAAAAATGGATCCCATAATTGGAATAATAATTATTTATAATTTCTAAAAAGGTAAATTTAGTTTTTTTTAAAAATAATTAATATTAATTACAATTATTAGGGAAACATTAAGCTTAATAATGGACTAAACCATTAAATTAAGGGAGAAAATGACCTATTCATTGGTCCGAAACACATTTTCTGACCATAATTCGGACATTAATATTAAATTATTGTTTTTTTGTAGTTTTTAGGACTTTTTAATGTAAAGACGTGGGTACACCTAACTTTTGTTCAAAAATACAATGTGAGTCCTTTTCCTCCTTTAAAACGGCCACAAACTTTCCCTTCCTCACACCACTCAATCCACATGGGATCATACAACCTATATCAAAATAGTATCCCAAAATCCCTCCCCTTGATCTAGAATCATCCGTTTGGGGAGGAATCCACCTATGGAATCCCCAAAAGAAGTTACCTGGTTAAGAGTTAACATTTCTCCATAATATCTTTAGTTTTATTTCCATTCTACACCCACTAAAATATTCTTATTCCATTATTATTTAACAAAACTAGTATCCTAAATATACTGGGATGTTTTTATGAAAACGTTTTGACCTAAACACACACACACACACACCCATATAATGAGTAACATGTATACAGTTTACATGAACGGCGAACTACCGCCTCACTAAATGATGAGTGTTTGTTCTTTCTTTACCACCTCTCATGGTGGTCATTATGATTGTTAATCTATTTATATATTTTATATTTTATATTTTATATTTTCTTGGTAATAATTTTTTAATAACATATAACCTTATACACTCCATTCTATTGAAATATGACAACATCGTTTGATGGAGTGTGGACTATCTCCCCTTCAAAGCGATGTGATTCATTCACACTATGTATAGAATGTTTAAAGTGTGGTTTAAATTAAAAATATGAGAAATAAAAAGAAATATATGTTATATTCATGAAATAATTACCTTTATATATATATATATATATATATATAATTTTTTTACACACTAAGAAGTTATAATGTTTGTCGTCGGCATTTGGACTACCGCCTCCTCGACACGATGTGATTCCATTTACATCAGAAGGATTATATATATAAGTATATATAATTAAGTAATATGGTATTTATAATATAAATATCACTATGTAAATATATAATTCTACTTACCTTTATTCCTTAATGATCATTGAAAAATGAGAACATTGCACATGTATACATACAACCTACCATCTCCATGATCGTAACATTGATTCTTTTTTCATAACAATATTTAATGATTGATTTTAAAATTATAAATGATGTTAAAATATTATAATTATTTCATTATTATTATTCTGGAGATGTTTTATAATTACCCCTTTCACAATAGTTGACCTACCCAAGTTGTTTTTGACACATAAATAAAATTTCATCAAAACACCTGATGTAAACATAATTTTTTACATTGCTGTATAGAACATGTTAAGTGAAATTTAATTAATTATAAACACGAAATATGTTATAAAAAAGTATAATATTAATATAAATTTATTATACCGTATGTTAAAGTACATTTAATCAAATGGAAATGCAAGGTAAGGGATTTTTATCTCACTTTTCACATCCGTGAGGTTAATGTCATGTTCACCACTTATATCTTTTGTGTGGTGTATCTACTTCCCCATTTTGTATATTATATCATTAATACTATTTCCTTAATGGTATTTTAAACTTTTATTTAACGTTATGAATTAAAGAGGATTATGATTTAAAATGTTTCAAAATTCTATGGGACACATTGGAATGTTAAAAGTTTATTTTCCTTAATAATAATATTAATGACATTTAAGGAGTATTTCCATTCAAGAAAATTATATTACCATTGTTTAGTAAAACCTTTAATTTTCTATCCTCAAGTTATTTAGGGACATTTTCATGTATTGGTTCCATTTTTTCACTCTTTGGTATTAAAAAGGTTTTATAAAATATTTTTTAGAAAACAAAACTTTGTTTCTCTCTTTAGTCAAAGAATGTGTTTCCTTATAAAAACCATGTTTTATTAAAATGTTTCAAATTTTCTTTTAAAATTACTTGGTAAA
This sequence comes from Viscum album, assembly GCA_963277665.1. Taxonomy (NCBI): domain Eukaryota; kingdom Viridiplantae; phylum Streptophyta; class Magnoliopsida; order Santalales; family Viscaceae; genus Viscum; species Viscum album. Next base: position 1,992,482,116 of record OY728141.1, read on the forward strand.
AAAATTTCCACCCTTTTTTACCAATTTTTTCTAAGGAATATTCTTGTCACTTTCTAAATAAGCAAATTTCCTAACCTTAAATTGTGCAAAAGGACTGTTCTTTTCACCTCGTACGACATGTTAAAATTTATTAGCAATAATTTCTTTGAAGATTAATTTTCATGATTAAAAGTATAATTTTTAATGAAATTACTTTCATATGTGATTTTCAAAGAAAATGATTTTTAAAATGTTTTCCAAAATAGACTGATATTTTTCTCAAGAATTTTTGTAAAAGTTTATTTATATTATTTCTATCAATCAATTAAAACAAACCTTCATTTTAATCCAATTAAGTTATATTGTATTTATATGAACCTTAATATTCTTATGGATTGATTGTGATTTATTTTTCCCAGGACAACATTCAAATTCCCTTCATTTATTTATTTTATTCCCCTTTAAATATTCAATTTCTTATGATCATTTGACATTAAATTTTCTCCAAATATATATATATTTTTTATGGATATTATTATTGAATAAAAAGTATACCATTTTTTATATGCTGTTTACATTGAAATTTATTTTAATATTTGGTAAATATGGATAAATCTATATAATTTAATCAATAAAAATATTTGATAAGGAATATTAATTATTCTATATGAGGAATGATTTGGACATGCAATGCATGGGTTGGGGACCATTTAAGGGAAGACATATGGGGTGGGTACTGGTTAATGAAAGTTCCCCGATGAATATATAGTATCATGGGATGAATTAGTTGTGAAAATAGTAATTGGTAAACTGTATCTTGACTGTAGCTGTCTAATGTTTCTAGGAAACATGGCATCCAAAAATTAAACAATTATCTTATTTAGATTTACTTATTATTCATCAATGAGATTTTTTATCTACATATCTATGGATACACTTCATTTTCAATTCATAGATTAAATGGAAATAGTTTTAGTTTATTACATTTACATATTTATTTTTCCTTATATAGTTATTTGAATGGAATGTGTTTATAGTAATTACCTTTACATATTGTTTATGAAATTCCTTGTCAGTTTATTTTTTATGGAATGTGAGAGTAGTTATTTATCATGTCATAAGTATTATTCTCATTGATTTATTATTTCTTCCACTATATTTTTCCATTACTGAGAATTTGAGATTACCCTTATTATGTTTATTATCCCTAGTATTTCTATAAGCACACTATAAAATATATTTAGGTATTTACTAGATGGAATAATAGTATCCTTGAAGTAATTTATTTAGAAAGAAGAAAAGATATTTTGTAATTATTGTTTTCATTTGTAATAAAAGAATAATATATGCATCTGGATTACCAATAATAGTAAACTGGTCAATCCTTTAGTATTTAATGCCTTGTAATAATGCTAATTTTATTATTAATAGACAATGGCTACAAGATTTCATTGGTCAGGTCACTACAATGAACATGAGGAAGAGGTCTACAATAAAAAATTCGATGGGTTTATGTTAGATAGTGTTAGTTCATGAGTGTGGAAACTAAATAAGGCATGTTATGGGCATAGAAAGTGCTTCATTCACGGTATTCAAATATAAAAAGTATCTTAATGAGTACTTAATTCAATAAGGGGGAGATGTATTCAAATATACATGTTAATTGGGACAAAATAATCTCTCTCATTGTGATTTTTTATGTTAATGACAAAAATTTGGATAAAAAATTAGATTATTTTGACGAGTTTTTACCCAAATTTAGAGGTTTTTAAATTTATTAATGATTAATGAGACGAAAATATTTATGGGCCTACATGTTTTAAATATATCATATGTAAGAACCAGGTTCTTACTTTTGAGGTTCAACTTCTTCATTTCACTTTTCCTTAAGTGTTTTTGAGAAAATAAGGAAAATGGGGAAAATCCCAAAATTTGGAAGTACAGGCGTGTAATTTTCCACACACCGTGTACTTTTGGTCGTGTGGGATGAGTACACAGGGTGTGTAGCCATGTTGGTGAAAAAGGGTGTAAAAAATGACTACACACCATTTAGTGGTCCTTTACACACCGTATAGTCAGTCGGCAGGAGAAACAGTAAGGCGATGGCCAACTGTGCGATAGAACACGCCGTGTACTCTAGAAGAAATGCCGTGTAGTCATGTTGGAAAATGAACAGTGCCACGCTGGCGGGAAACCTACAGAGGAACAATTAAAAAAAGGGGAAGTATATTCTATGTACTAGGAAATACACGCCGTGTAATTTGTTTTTTTCTCTTAAAATGGGAAGTAGCCAACCCTGTTCATAGGGAAGGCTTAGAATCGAACGGGAGCATAGGAGGGGATGGAGGAATCTTTGAGGATCCGTTGATCGTGAATCGAGAATATGATTCTGCCTCCATTGATCACGTTCGAACTGCACGGGTAAGCCCTCTCATCTCCTTGCGTAGTTCATTCCAATTATTCCAATAAGGGAAGTTATTTTCATTTATATGAGATTTCATTCACCTCAGATCTACCTGGTTCTAGGAATATTCGTTGAATGTTGTTCGAGTATACTGATCAGGGGCGTTTAAGGTAGGTGGCTTGGTGTTTATATTCCAACTGTTGTATGTTTTGTGTGTCATAGAGCTACGAGCCCATGTTGGGGTGTTGTATGGCTGAGGTTGTGGTCATTTTAACTACCTAGAAATGTATAGGTGATTAAATGTGATAATAAAATGTTGTTTGGGATCATTTCTTGGATCCAGGACCACCCCTCGGGTGCGTTCCACTGTTTAGCCGTTTGGATAGGATACTTTAGGGTATGCCAATGTAATAATGTTTGTTAAATTTCTTTGAGAGGAATTGTATGTGAATTGCTTATTTACATGTTGGGCTCGGCCTGGTTACTTGTGCTTGAGGGAAGTGTTTTACTATAGCCTGAGGGCATGACTGGATTAGCTTGAGGGCAACGTTCTTTTTTGCCTGAGGGGAACCTTTTGTATTCTTGAGGGAAGTGACTTCGGTGCCTGAGGGAGACACTTCTTACGCCTGAGGGAAATATCTGTTATGCCTGAGGGAATGTACCTGTGAGTTGGATTCTGATTACCTGAGGATATAGGTTTGTGTGTCTGAGGAAACTGACTGTTTATATAGAAATTCACTATAGTGGTTTTCTTATAATAAATGGTTAAATGATTGATAAAATGTCAATATAACTGGTAAAATTAGTTACTTTTGAGTACTTATTAGTTATTGCATTTACTTTTTCACACTATTGTTGCATGTTTACACACAGTTGAGCACGGGCCTTTGGTGGGTGCCTACTGGGATTATTTCTCACACCCTATTTGGGTCATGATTTTTGGCCCAAAAAGATTACGTTTCTGCAGGTGTGGATAAGGGAAAGGGTCCCTATATATGTACTTGATTGCTACTAAGGAGTAGGGGAGCATGGGACCGGGCTTAGACTCGTGATGAAACTGGCTATTTTTTTGTTGTACTCTGTATTGTGTTGTACTGCTATGCAACATATTCTGGTTGTTTTCTTAGAACATGAGACATGTTGCATCATATCTATATAATTTCTTGGTTATCTTTTACTACAGTTGTTTATATTAAATGTGTATGGTTAATTGATTCTGCTGTTTTTGTATGCTTTTTATTGTATTCCACTGTGCTACAATTTGACAAATGAGGGCATAGTTTCCCCACTATCAGACCTGGGCCCTCGCTGCTAGTCGAAAGCCTCTGGCATTTGGGGAAATGCACTTGAGGTCATTTGGAGAACTTGGTTCGGGGAACCCGTTGAGTGGCACATGGATCTAGGATGTTACAAAGTGGTATCAGAGGGGTTCTTTTCATTGACATGCTGTTTAGAGCCTTAGTAAGGGATAGGACGAGAACGGTAGTTGGTAATAAGTTGTGCCCAGGCGTAGCTATCCCGTGTACAGGGAAAAGCCAGTCTACTTCGCATTTTTTTCAATTTTTCTGATTTGGAAAATTTTATAGTTGATTTGATTTCACCGTTTGGTGCTGCACTTTTGATTGTGATGTTTATATTTTATCCATGGGTTCTATTTAGTTGAAACCTGATGAGATGAGGGTATTCCGTCTCATGCATCATTTAATAACATTCTATAAATCACATGCCATACATAGTTTCCATGCCATGTAGGTGCATTAAAAATTACATGTTATTATGATAGTTGTTGTGCTAGAAAAGCATGCTGTTCTGATAGCTGCTTTGATAAATACCTTCTATGTGATAGATTATTTTTGTGTGAGCTGGTTTATAGAATGAATGCCAAACTTTGTTTTTTGGGGAGTATGGGCCCCCATTTACCAGAATTTGGTAGATCATTAGCTATTTATTTTGTTATAACATATATAAGATGTCAAACTTTGATTCATGGGGAGTATGGGCCCTCACGGGTTAGAATTTGACACTTAGGTGTTTTTTTCAATATTTTCTGGGTTCTGAAGATGTTTCTGAGGCATACTATCCGGAAAACCCAGTATACATGCCGTGTAATTCGTTGAATATGCAGTGTATGTTCTTCTGTTCGAGGAGAAAGTAAAACTTTTAGAGTACACGTCGTGTACCCATAGTACACACCATGTAGTCTCTTCCCATGTCACAAACTATGTGGGTGGCGACATGGGGAAGGGAAGAGCTTCGGGTGAACACGCCGTGTAGATTATGTACACAACGTGTAGTATTTCCCCAGAGTCCGCCCGTGTAACAAAAAACACGAACGAAGGAGACCTTAAGACATACACACCGTGTCCACTATAGAACACGCTGTGTAGTCTGACCTGGGATCCGGCCTTGTAACAAACAAAATGTGTCGGTGTAATCCATTAGAGTACACGCCGTGTGTATATAGAACACGTCGTGTAGTGTGAGCCATGTGCCCAGCCATGTAACTAACAACATGGGTCAGTGGAGCTTGTCTAATTACACATCGTGTGCCTCTGGGACATGCCGTGTAGTCTTGTCTGAGGACAGACCGTGTGGAGTTAGCTGTGTGGTGGGGAAATGGGATAGTGTACACGCCGTGTGCAGGTGTAACATGTCGTGTAGTATCAAGATGAGTAGTCGGCCATGTCACAAACGACACAGGCAGTTGGAAAATTATTCCATACACGCTGTGTAGTTAGTATACACACTTTGTAGCTTTGTTTAACCAGAGCCATGTAGAAGGACCTGGGAAAGGGAGGAGAAGTAAAGTACACGTTGTGTAGTCAATATACACGCCATGTAGTCTTTTTTTCAAATCTTGAAATACCTTCTTCCTTCTGTTCTCTTTTTGGTTCCTTCATTTTCAGTATTTGATAATGTGGATCTAAGGTGTGCGTTTTCCATTGTAGTGTCATGCCGCCTAGATGACCACGTGTTGTTCGCCAGGAGAGTGGAAACGATTATACACCAGAGATGGTGGGCCATGGGATACTAGTGAACCCTCCAGCAGAGCCAGATGAGGCACCAGCTATTATACCAGACACAGGCGCTGAAGCGCAGTTCCATGAAGGATTTATGAGGTTTATGCAGACCCTTCAGAGAGCACTGCCGGTTGTGACCTTTATGGCCGAGCTGACTCGTACCTTCCAAAAGCAGCATCCGCCTACGTTTTCAGGGGATAGCGGACCACAGGCTGCAAAGTCTTGGCTAGGATCAATGTAAACTATTTTCGAGCAACTTGAGATGCCTCCAGGGAAGAGGGAGAAGCTCGTGATGTATATGCTACGTGATTCCGCCAAGAGGTGGTGGGATGTTACCACCCAGACAGAGCATCACAGAGACATGGCGTGGGAAGATTTTCAAGAAGTATTCTATGAATTATTCTTTACAAAGACGATGAGGGAAGATAGAGCTCATGATTTCATAAATCTGCAGCAGGGCGCTATGTCGGTGATGGATTATTCTGCTCGCATTACAGATCTTCAGCGTTTTCCCCCATTGTAGTGGGTGATGAGACGTTGAGGGCCTGACGCTTTGAGGATGGTCTTCGATATGACATCAAAGCACTGGTGAATGTTTTCTGGTTTCCATCATTACATTTTATTGTAAATCAGGCACTGATTACAGAGAGGAACCTATGGGAAGCTAGTGGTGTAGGCCAGGGCGGTTCAGCACTAGTTTCTGGTACTATTTATACTGGAAAGAGGGAGAGACAAATGGATTTATTTCTAGGTGGAAGAACCAGCCAAAATAATGTTTCAAGTGGCCCAGTATTTTTCTACCAGTGCAGTAGAGAGGGGAACAAGTGACCACAGTGTCAACGTGAACCAGTGGAGTTCCAAGCTTGCGGCAAGATGGGTCATCTGTAGTGCTTTTGCAGGGAGTTTCCATCAGTGGCTAGTGAGAGGGATTCTGTGCAAACTCCGCGTACAGGAGCAGGAACGATGGCTTCTTACCAGTTAGAAAACTGGAATTTTTGAGGGCATGTAGGCAGAGATGTTGGTCATGGCCGTGGTAGCCAGACACTAGGATCTTAGAGGCAGCAAGGCAGGATAGCTCAGGGCAGTCAGTCTGTGTCATAGGGTCGTGACACTGGGGAGGCATATGCAGTGCAACTGACCCAACAAGATCAGGATACCAGACCTTCTATTGTCAGAGGTACTATTATAGTAGCTTCTATCTTATCTTCAGTACTTTTTGATATGGGTTCTACACATAGTTTCATATCATTACCCATTGTGGGGATTCTTGGGCTCAGTGCTTCTACTTCTTCTAAAATTATGATTCTAGACACTCCGTTGGGAATGAGAACGTCATGTGTGAATCAGTGCAAGGAGTCCCCCCTTGATGTTGGAGGGTATCACATTCTATGGGACCTCTATGTCTTAGAGATGACGAGCTATGATTCCATTCTCAGGATGGACTGTTTGGTTCCCTTTTGAGCCTTTATAGATTTCTATCATCGCATGGTGAGTTTCACGTCACCTGAGGGAGGAGAGTTTCTATACAAGGGTGAATGGGATGTTCAGGCGAGTCGAGCTGGACCAGAGCATCATGGGTGAGGTGGAGTCAAATCCTAGATTTCTATCTTATACCTGGATGATCAGGGGACTTGTCAAATGGATTTCCCTCCAGTTGATGATCATTTCAGGGATGTCTCGCCGGACGACTTTTCAGGTCTACCTCCAGAGTGTGAGGTGGATTTCTCTATTGAGCTTCTGCCAGGAACAACACTAGTTTCCATTCCTCCTTATAGGATGGATAAACTAGATTTGAAGGATCTCAAGATGCAGTTAGTGGAGTTACAGGCAAAGGGTTTCATCCGACCCAGTAGTTCTCCTTCGGGTTCTCTGGTCCTTTTCGTGAAGAAGGCGGATGATACCCTCAGACTCTGTGTGGATTATCGGAAGATGAACCAGTTGACGGTCAAGAACCGATATCCCTTGCTGAGGATTGCTGATCTTTTTGATCAGCTTCATGGAGCATGAGTGTTATCTAAGATTGACTTGAGATCCGGATATCATCAACTCCATCTGAGACCATCGGATATACCTCTTACAGTATTTCAGAGCAGATATGGTCTATATGAGTACTTGGTTATGTCGTTCGGACTCACGAACGCACTTGTAGTTTTCATGGATCTTATGAATCGTGTGTTCCATCCTTATCTAGATTATTTTGTGGAAGTATTTGTGGACAACATCTTGGTGTACTCTCACACTCGACATGACCATAACACCCATCTTGAGATCATATTGAGTACACTGAGTGAGCATCATCTATAAGCTAAGATCTCAAAGTGCCACTTTTGGATGGACTAGATTCACTTCCTGGGTCATATCATCTCAGAGGAAGGAGTTTCAGGAGTCCCAGAGAAGGTGAGAGCAGTAGTTTCCTGGGAGAAACCTAATAATGTGTTTGAAATTCAGGGTTTCTTAGGGCTGGCTGGTAACAACAGATTCTTCATACATGACTTCTCTCGCTTATCAGCGCCATTGACAGGTCTGACTAAGAAGGGTGTGAAGTTCATTTGGAAGAAATTTTATGAGACATCCTTTCAGGACTTGAAGGGAAGGTTGACATCAGCACCAGTCCTGATACTCCCAGAGCAAGGGAAGAGCTAAACCTTTTACTGTGATGCATCTGGTATTTGGTTGGGAGCAGTGTTAATGTAGGGCAATCGAGTTGTTGTGTACAGGTCTTGGATGTTGAGGCCACATGAGAGGAATTACCCAACACATGATCTCAAGTTGGATACAATTGTGCATGCGTTGCACTGTTGGAGACATTATCTATTGGGATAAAGTTTTGTACTTTTCACCGACCACGAAAGTCTCAAGTATATATTTACTCAACGTGACTTGAATCTGAGGTAGTAAACGTGGGTCGAATACCTAAATTCCTTTGATTTTGAGCTTTCCTATACACCTGGTAAAGGTAATGTAATAGCTGATGCACTGAGTAGGAGGACTCAAATACAGGCAGTGTAGGAGGCTAGTGGTGAATGGATGCTTATGGCTTTGTTCTCTAAGATGCACTTGGATGTGTATGATAGTCAGGGGAAAACTTATCTTTCATCCTTTGCTGTGACTTCTACCCTCATGGACAGAGTGTGGATGAGACAACTATCTAATTCATAAGGCCTAGTTCTGCGGGAGTTAGTGGAAAGTGAGGACCCTCCTCCTGGTTGGACGATAGGAAATGATGAAATTCTGTGTTTCCATGGACGAGTGTGGGTTCTGGGGGATATACACGAGGAGCTGGTGCAAGAGTTTCATGATTCATCTTGGACAGTTCATCCTGGAGTTACCAAGATGTACCATGACTTGAGACGTTAGTACTGGTGGCTAGGTATGAAGAGAGATGTATCTTGTTTTGTTACGAGATGATCCACCTATCAGCAGGTGAATGCGGAGCATCAGAGGCCAGACGAACTGTTACATCAATTACCCATTCCGTAGTGGAAATGGGATGATGTCGCGATGGATTTCATGACTGGGTTTCCAAGGTCACCTAGAGGCAATGATGCCATGTGGGTTGTTGTGGACAGACTCATGAAGGTAGCTCACTTTTTTCCAATAAAGGAGACCTTCAGTATTGACGATATCAGAAAGTTGTATATCCAAGAGATCGTACGTCTTCATGGGGGGCCGCGTTCTATCGTTTTGGATCGGGACTCTCGTTTTACATCTCATTTCTTGAAGGGTTTTCAGAGGGCACTGGGTACACAGGTACTTCTGAGCACATCCTACCACCCTCAGACCAATGTCCAGTCAGAGTGTATGGTACAGGTGCTTGAGGAAATGTTGTGTGCATGCATCCTAGACTTTGGGGGCTCTTGGGAGAAGCGTATACCCCTAGTTGATTTTGACTACAATACCAGTTTTCAGGCAACTATTGAGATGGAACCATATGAGGCATTATATGGTAGGTCATGCAGATCTCCTTTGTGCTGGTTAGAGATAGGTGAGGCATCTTTACTGGGACCACGTCTCATGCAGGAGACTAATGAGTAGTTCCAGTTGATTCAGAAGCGGATGGCGACCACGCAGTCTCGTAAAAAGTCTAATGCTGATCGCTGCAGACAACCTTTGGAGTTCATGGTCAGGGATCAGGTTTTCTTGCGTGTTTCGCCAAGGCTGGGACACAGGCGGATTATGAGACATGGTAAACATTCACTGAGGTTTTTGGGGCCATTTGAGATTCTAGAGAGATCCGGGCCGGTTGACTACCGGTTACAGTTACCACAAAGGTACCGGGCCATGCATGACGTCTTCCATGTATCTCAGTTGTGCCACTATCATTCAGACCCATCTCACGTCTTTCAGCCTGAGGAGGTTGAGATTCAGGTTGATGCATCCTTTGAAGAGCATCTGATTCGTATCATTGATAGGATCATGAAGGTTCTACGAGGTCGGTCAGTTCCTCTCGTACGGGTCCTATGGAATCATGTCCGAGTGAAGGACGAAACCTGGGATTGGGAGACCGACGTACATGCTCAATGGCTAGAGCTGTTCTGAGCTTTATCTTCGCCACCCTCAGAGTGGAAATTCGGGTATTAATTGCTTTAAGGGGGGGGGGGGAGTTTGTAAGAACCCATTTCTTACTTTTGAGGTACATGGTCTTCCTTTCTCTTTTCCTTAAGTGTTTTTTAGAAAATAAGGAAAATGGGTAAAATCCAAATTTTTGGAAGTACATGTCGTGTACTTTTCCACATGCCATTTACTTTTGGCCGTGTGGGATGAGTACACAAGGTGTTTAGCCATGTCAGTGAAGAAGGGTGTAAAAACTGACTACAGGCCTTATAGTGGTCCTTTGCAGGCCATATAGTCAGTCGGCAGGAAAAACAGTAAGGCGATGTCTAGCTGTGTGACATAACACACTGTGTACTCAAGAAGACACTCCATGTAGTCATGTCGGTAGATGAACAGTGCCACGCTAGCAGGAAACCGCCCGAGGAACATTTAAAAAAGGGGAAGTACACGTCGTGTACTTGGAAATACATGTCGTGTACTTTGTTTTGTTCACTTAAAATGGGCAGTATCCAACCCTGTTCACAGGGAAGGCTTAAAACCAGACGAGAGCATGGGAGGGGACGGCCGAATCATCGAGGATCCGTCGATCGTGAACCAGGAATCTGATTCCGCCTTTGTTGATCACGTTAGAACCACATGGGTAAGCCCTCTCATCTACTTGCATAGTTATTTCCAATTATTCATCTAAGGGAAGTTATTTTCATTTAAGTGAGATTTATTTCACCTCAGATCTACCTCGTTCTAGGACAATTCGTGGAACGTCGTTCGAGTATACTGATCAGGGGAATTTAAGGTAGGTGGCTTGGTGTTTATATTCCAACTTTTGTGCATTTTGTATACCATTGAGCTATGAGCCCTTGTTGGGGTTTCGTATCGCTGAGGCCGTGGCTATTTTGACAACCTAGAAATGTATAGGTGATTAAATGTGATAATAAACTGTTGTTTGGGATCATTACTTGGATCCAGGACCACCCCTTGGGTGCGTATTACTGTTTAGCCATTTGGCCAGGATACCTGTGGGTATTCCATTGTAATAATGTTTTTTAAATTTCCTTAAGAGGAATTGTATGTGAATTTCTTATTTACATGTTGGGCTCGTCCTGGTTACTTGTTCTTGAGGGCGGTGTTTAACTATATCCTGAGGGCATGACTGGATTAGCCTAAGGGAAACGTTCCTTTTCGCCTGAGGGAAACCTTTCATATGCCTGAGGGTAGTGACTTATATGAATGAGGGAGAAACTTCGTACGCCTGAGGGCAATATCTGTTATGCCTGTGGGCAAGTACCTGTGGGTTGGATTCTGATTACCTGAGGGTATATTTTTGTGTGTCTGAGGACAGAGAATGTTTACATATAAATTCACTATGGTGGTTTCCTTATAATAAATGATTAAATGATGGATAAAAGGGAAATATAACTGGTAAATTTAGTTACTTTTGAGTATTTCTTAGTTACTACATTTAATTTTTAACACTTTTGTTTCATGTTTACACATAGTTGAGAATGGGCCTTTGGTGGGTGCCTACTGGGATTATTTTTCACACCCTGTTTGGGTCATGTTTTTCGGCCCAAATAGATTATGTTTCTACAGGTGTGGATTTGGGAAAGGGTCCCTATACATGTACTTTATTTCTGCTGAGGAGTAGGGAAGAATGAGACCAGGCTTAGGCTCGCGATGCAACTGGCTAATTTGTTTTGCTTTGTTGTACTCTGTATTGTGTTGCACTGCTATGTAACATGTTGTATCTGTTTTCTTAGAACTTGAGACATGTTTCATCATATCTATATAACTGGTTGGTTATATTTTACTGCAGTTGTTTATATTAAATGTTTATGGTTAATTGCTTCTGCTATTGTTGTATGATTTTTATTTTATTCCGCTGCGCTAAACATTGAAAAATGAGGGAATAGTTTCCCCACTATCAGACAAGGGCCCTCACTGCTAGTTGGAAGCCTCTAGCATTTGGGGAAATGTTCATGAGGTCATGTGGCGAACCGGGTTCGGGGCACCCATTAAGTGGCACCCAGATCTGGGACGTTACAGAATATTTCATCTATCTCTCACAAAAGAAGTATACTCGTGAGTTACATAATAATTTTTGTATGAAAAAGTCAAGAAATATTTCTATTTCTATAGAAAATGAGATAAATTTTTCCTTGGGTGAAAAAGGAAGGTGTATGAATAAAATAGTTTTACAAAGGCCCAATAAAATCCTACTCTATTTAAAAACATCAATAAAAGAAATTGATTTTCAGTTAATTTTTTTCCATGATTCCAAAGTAACATTAATGATCCACATATTATAGAAGAACCATATATCCTAGGCTATACATGGAAGATAAATATGTTACAACATCCTGATAGATAATGTAAATAATATCGACGAATTCCCATCTTGAATAGACAAGGGTTGATATTTTAACCCCATTGGTAATTAGATGAGATGATAAAAGTATAATAAATATATTAAATAATATAGGGAAACATTTCAGGCCAATCCATATTAATATCACATACCACATCATCAAGATAATGGTGGAGAATGGTGAGTTTTGATTGGAATATATTTAAGTAAGGAACAAGCCAGAGATATCTTGATAAATCCTCTGACCAATAATTACTTCCATAACTTAATAGTGATATTAGGAATAAATTATTCCATAAAATATGTAAATGTCTTTCATGGATTTATTAAATTTTTCACTTCATTCTTTCTATTGAAAAAGGGTGAGAATATAACCATATAACTTCTAGTAAAGTGGGAGAGACTCTAGGTTTTTTTCGGTGATCATCAAGGAATATAGTAGTTGGGAAGTCATCCATATATAAGGGAATTTAGGTTTTCATAGATAAAGTTTAGATATTAATTTCCATATATCCAATAAATTCAAAATGGGAGATTCAATATCCCTTTAATGAAATAAAACCTGTACAAAACATTGTAGAGTTTTCCATAAAACCAAGTATATTTTTCACTTTTTATTACCAAAATATTTAAACACTTGAATAAAAATAAATATATTATCACTAGATGATTATTCTTCTACATAAGATATTTTTCATAATTCCCTCATATAATGTTTTTCACTGAAAGTTAATAGTAGCTCACTGCTTTGTTAATAAACTTAAATTTCTATGATAATATACATAAATATATATTCTTTGTCCGAATGGAATCTATATGATGGGACATATATGATATAGACTATTGTGTTAAGGAGGAATATAATATACTGAAACTTATTCTCCAAAAGATCACACTTTTTGATCTTTAATAGAGGAGGCTATGGGAACCAACCCCCTATAGGAATTACGCATGTTTTATGGGTCATTATATATTCCTATTTGTGACATGTATATTTCACATTACACCTATTGTTATTATTAATTATTATCATGAGTCTTGTAAATATATATATATATTGACTAAAACTATAACAACCCAACCTAGGTGTTGATCCAAATCAGCACCCAAACCAGCCCGCCACATAACCAAGGAGCCTCCCTGATCCCCTTGGGATGGAAAAAAAGCACCAAGGGTATGAAATATATTTTTTGGGTATGTTTTCAACCAAAATATATGAATAAATAAAGAATTAAAAAATTAATATGAATATAGTTTCAATGATGGAAACTAACCAATGAACTAAAAAAATCTCCATTCAAAATAGAGATACAACATAATCTAACATAATAAAAAATATAAGAATAAAGATGCTAAAAAAAACCTGATCCATCTAGTTGTATATTCCAAATGTATGATTAACATCTCCTCCTAAAATACAAATCACCACTGTAATCCCAACAGCCATTTTTTCCAAGGATGATAACAGTAGATACCAACTAAAATCCTATACCTAAAAAGACATCTGAAATACATGAAGACTACATATCCACCAACATGATTATGTATGGTGTTAGAAAAAGCTAGCAGGATTACACTATTGGTCTAGTTCAATCATTTTATAGAAGAAAACACAATCTATAGTTTTGAAATAATAGAGAAAATAGGGTTTCATTATTCATTACGTTATATAAAAACATCAAATCATGGAATATGAAATTTCATAAATAACTATTTTTAGAAAATGCTCCAAAAAGAGGATTAACCTAAAACCATACAAAATTCATATTCCAAGCATTTATTATTGAAACATCCAAAATTAGAAAAAAAATAAACACACACACATGGTTTAGAAATATTTCAATATAATAGGACTATGAGTGTCACTTTGAAACCATTTCCCATACTTTCTTTTAAAAATTTTACATTCCCATCACAAATGAAATAATGTAATAAGGGAAACTAGAAGAAAACACAACCATAAGTGGTAACAAGTAGAGATAATAAATAGATTGAACAAAACTATTAAACTATATGTCTAAACTATAAAATTATCATCTGATTAAACAAGTCCATCCAAAAGTAAAAAAGAACAACTGGAAATATATAAACAAAAAATAATAACATTGGATACATAATATGAGGTCACACCGAATGTAATACTGATATGAAACAAGTAATGAGTGAAAAGTGGACCTTTCTATTGGAAAGTAATACAGTCACACACAAACATCAACTAAGTCACCCTTAACTACCTCATCAATGAAAACCCAATTATCTGGCACAAAACTCTATACCAGGGATGACTAGATTGTGTAATATCTCTACTATCCATAGCGATGACTCACTACTTCCCACATAGATACCTCATTATCCTCATGGAATACTAAATAGAGGTGTCCCAATAGAATAAAATATTACCACATGAAAATAAAAAATACCCATGTGTAAACACCACAATAATGTCCTTCCCACCTCACATGTCCCTTGAAAAGATCCATAACCCATGGGTATGTAAGGAATCACATCACAAGAATATGCAACATAGATTATATAAACATTAACAATAATAAACAGTGCTCACTAAGGGTACAAACAATGTCAAATTTAATGTTCCAACTGGTCCATAATTTATATCATATACATTTTGAAATCCCTTTATTAAAATGATTCAGAATTTAAATAATAATTCCAAAATAAATAATGTGCATTCTCAAAAAAATATAAGATCAAGTGAAACTCAATTTTTCATTAAAAAACAAAACCCACATTTGAAAAATTAAAACTCTAGTTTAATACACAAAATGGTAACCCACTATAAAACACAATTTGTCCAAATCCAATTGAATAAGGTAATTTCAGGATGAAACCCATCTATGGAGTTTTATAAATCATAAATAATGCATAGAAAACCATTTTCAAACCAAATTCTATTGTCATATATAATTCACCAACTTTTTCAAATGGGAAAGATCCACCCAAACATAGAAAAAAATTGAAAAAATAAAAATAGATATCATATGTACATCATTATTTAAAATCTATAATATCTTTAAAGAATTATTCTCCCAATTAACTCATAAATAAATTGTAATTACCTCGAAACAACCACCTCAATTGGAGGAACCTTATCATCTTTGATGGAAACCACCAAAAAGTGACTCCTATCATGGATAACAACCATTGAGAACTAAATGATCAAAGTTATACCAACCATAAACAAGAAAATCGTACAAAAATAGATTCATGTGTTAGAATAGTAGGTAAAAAAGGGAGGAAACAAGAGGAATATAGTAAATGAACTCATACCTCTTGATCCGGATGGAGAATAATTTGGGTAACACTCCAAATAACCGTAGAGAAGATTAGAGGAGCTTAGGGAAGTAATTTGAAGGATTTTGGGTAGTGTAGTTCGAGTGTGGGAGGGTTGACATGAAAACATCAATGAAATAGAAGAGGAAAATACCAAAATACCTAAACTTGGGCAGCCAACCCAGTTGTCTCTCACAGTTTTCCAAACTATGTGCATAGAGTGCATATGCCACGGTCTCAAACCCCTGGGAATCATGGTTTGTCTCACATGATTTCATTAAATATGTGTATATTGTTCATCTATTGCTTCCACAATAGATCCAGAAATATTGTTTCAATAGGGATCCTTCATGGTATGCGAAGTGTGCACTGTGACCGTCCACCCCTAAAAAAACATCCCAAACTCCAAAACTTCATCCCAGGATACCCCAAAATCCCTAGTGAAACCCCACCATAGTATAAAACAAGTAAAACGATATCGCTAGTTTCCATGAACTCCCCACCATACCACTTTATTCCCCTATAATGTACCTAAAATTTTTAGAGAAGTGGGAATGTTAGACCATGCTTCCTCTAATGAGGACTCAATTTCTAACTGACTTTCCAATCCTTAAATCCAAGATCATGTGATAAAAACCTTCCCAATAATAATATTTGATCTTGGATTAACAAGACATAAACCACTTCTCTAAAATTCATATAAAATCCCAAACTAAATCATGGGTTGCAATATAGAAAAATATCTTTATAATATTATAGGTTACTAGGACTAAACCACAAAACACCACAACTAAAGGCATCTTAAGAATTACCACAAAAGAACATGGAGAATCACACAGTAACTTGTAATAGATCTCCACACCATCTTGAATGTCACTAAAATTGTTAAAAATAGATTGTAACACACAAAAATAAATATTTTCACTAAATAAATATGAATCTATAAACCAAGAAAATCTATCTCTATGAACCACAAGAGAGCATACAACCTCTAGGACAACGAAGAGGGCATTATACATGATCAAAAAACCAAATAAGAATATTATATAATTATGTAGAAACCAAAAATCAGTCTCCCAACTATGTAGATTTAATTTAATATCACAGATCAACCAAAAACCTATTATTATAAAATAAGAGGCTCACAGTGAGAACCCACGTTTTTGAATAATGTATAACGAAATAACGAGGCTCCTCTAACCAAAACAAAAATAAATTAGAGCACAAGTGATGAACATACAAAAGGATCATAAAATGGATAATCGAATCTCAAGGAATATAGAAAATATAAGTATAAAAAAACAGAATACATTAATTTTCATGAAATGACAGGGTCCTAACATTGGAATTACAACTTTCATATGTGGGTGTTCACATACCACTCCCTAGAAAACCGTCTCATGATAATCCTGATGGAGACACACATAATTGTGTCTTCTGCAACCAATCTGAAACAAATCCACACCCCATTTATCTAGTCACTCACCCAAGTTACTTCCAATTTCCAAACGATTGAAAAATAACAGCCCAAGGTATGTGAATGAAAGAGGCATCAAATAAAGATGAACAAACACCAGAAAGGATAAAAAATTGGTTCAAAACTAAATTTTCATCCATTTTTAAAGGAAATGGATACAAAAATGATTAGTAAACCCCAATATAAAAAATAAATACTCAAAAAAGTGGAATATCCCATAACAACACTCATCATCCAACTCTCCCATGGAAGCATTGATGTCGAACACTGGTCTGATACAAGAAAGTCATAAGACTTATTCTTTATCTAAAGTTTTAACATCTCCCAAAACCTTTATATGTCTCCAAACTAAAAATATAAATTCCATGTATTTAGACATTACAGACATAAATATTGAATGTTATTTGGCATCCCACACTATAAACACCCAATTAGAATATTCTTTTCTAAATTAAGAAGAGTAGACTAAGAAGACTTCTTCCCATCCTCATATCCTTCTGGATTTGGACTCCATCTAGATGGTTCATTATCACTAGGAAAAACTAGACACAATTCAACACCAAACATAGTTTTTCATGTAAAGATTACTTAGAAAATAATGGCCCTTATAACATATTCCTCAGTGGTAGGAAATCCTAACTACAACACTAAAGAGAACATATTTGTATGTTTCCATCTAGCAAAGAACAATTTATTCTTTGAATTATCTATAGACAACTCTAGATAGAAAAGAAATATGCTAGTGAAATACTTGAAATATTCTATTCCTGAATGATCACCTTGGAGGATACATTGAAACTATATTTCCCTCTCTAATGTCACTTATTAAGGATAAAACCATTTAATGATAGAAGCCTTCAAATATTCCTAAAGAGAGTACCTCGAACAGTTGTGTAATAACCCGGTTTTTCACTTAGGTATGGATCATTAAATCAATTATTTAAATCTATACTTTCAACCAAATGTGGATTCCTAATGATTTTGTAATGGTTTTGAGGGTTTTCGGGCCTTTTTTGGAGCCTAAAACCCATCTTTTTGGAGAAAACCGACTTTTCACATGGTTTATAGTAAACCATGAAAAATCCCTCATGGTTTGACTAACACACAGTTGGAACATGGTCATGCGTCTAAACTATGCGAGTGACCCTTTTCCCCATATACCCATGCATGGCTTGCACATGGTTTGATCAATCCATGATGCTGAACTGTTCATGCAGATCCTTCTCGCAAGGTTTGACAAACCGTGTACAGGCCAATTTTTTTGGTAAATTTCCCTTTTTCCCTTAATGATCTATTAAGACAACCCTTTGTCCCTAATCCAAGAACCAGTGTTATTTTCCTCCTTTTTTACCCATTCAGATCTTTTTTAAGGAAAAATCTAGGGATTAAGATATCTCCATCGTTCGACATCCAATCAGGATTCTGTTCACCACGTTGTATGCACAATGGTAAGTACTTGATTCCTCTTTATCCATTCTTCTTATCTCTTTCTATGGACCTAGGTATCTTCTTGTGAGCGTTTTCTCCTTTTCATAGATTTAATCCTATACGAGGTAAATCTAGGGATAATACCATAGGATAAGGATCGTACAACCCTTAGGTGGGTGCTATATAATATATCCTTAACGTTCGTTGATTTTAGAGTGTTTGTGTGGGGCCCGCCGATTTCATCGGAATTTATTTCTTAAATTTACAATCCATGATTATACTTGTTAGAATTCTATGATTATGCCTTTCTAAATATGTTATTAGTTGTTAGTGGTTACACCCACAACTCAATCTGCCCTATGATGAAGGTTATGCTGTATTTGGGTTTTTTAGTGTTTCGGTACGTTTTAGCCACCGTTCAGGTGTTCCTTTTGTTGAAATTTTCAAATATGATCCATTCCATAATAAATGGTTTGTTATTAATGAGAATTGTATAATGGCATGTACAATGTGTTCTCACCACTTGACACGCCTAAGGTAAGTTCTTCCAAATGATTATTAAATGTGAAATGTGGAATGGTAAGTATACTAAGTCTATGACTTGTCCTTATCAAATAATATTAAATAAAGTATACATGTCCATAACACCCCTTTCTATATTTATTGAAGGTAGTAGAGTGAACCCCAATACTTGAATATACCTTTATGGTTAAATAAGGCTTGATTAAATGGTGGTGATGCTACTTGGCCTATCCAAACTAATGGAAAAAAGGCTTGCAAAAATAAATAAATGGTTTCAACTCGACATAACCAATCCACCCTAAAGGAAGGTAAGAATTGGGAAAAAATGAATTATAACATAATTTCAACATCAAATAGGAATGGACTAACTCAAGATCTCATTAGATTCTAAGAGGATAACACCTTGGGTCTCAGGTACCCCATTCTAATTCAAGGATGTGGTTTTCTATGGTTGATACCCACCTAGAATCTGGCTATTTTCTATTCCTTGGATTCCCAGTATACTACCGTAGGATCCTTTACCTTATTACAGGATACCTCAAATACACTCCTAGGATCCAGCGTTGACTAGTTAGTTCCATGGTGAAATAACAAAGGGACATATCCTTTATTAGCCCCATTTTACATTAGTCTATCACCATGGACTTTATAGGGACCATATTGTGGAATACCTTAGATTACCATACTTAGATTACACTATTACCACTTATCTAGACTTAGATACTATAGAGTTAGTGATCTATGATATTTATGTTACCTTAGTTGTTATCCTGGAACTCCCTCACTAGATATCTTTATCAGGTTCCCTCGTTATGTCTTGGGTCCTTCATTACTTATATCATCACAAGGAGATGATAGTGTTGGATACACCTCACATGACCTAATAATGTTAAATGGTAATTATTAATTTCTGAACTTGTTACGTGTTAAGACACCAGCTTAGGGCTGAAGTAGGTACTTGGGTATTTAGTTATTTTTTACTTATTGATTTACTTTATATATGCATGCCTGCACACATCTATATTCCATTACACAGGTCATAGGTTATAGACACTATTGGTGGTGGACTACTGAGATTTATCTCACACCGTCTCTAGGAACTATTTGGTACTTGGAGTAGATTACATGGTTGTAGGTATTGACAATGGGAAGCGTACAGCTTCCAACAATTGACTGTGTGCTGATAGGATAGAGCGTGATAGAAGATGACAGAGTAGGATATCAGGATTCTTGGAGTAACCTTTGTATTATTTTACTATGTGGATCATGTTATTCCTACTATCTGGTATCCATGTTTTCTAGTTTTATAGTGACATGATATTAAATCATTACTAATTCAGTTGATATAATTGTTGGTATTCTTATTTATCTATTGCATCAGTTAGATTCCCCTATTTTTTATATTTATTCCATTTTTTAGTATTTATTTTTATTCTTTTCTTTGTGCTACACTCTGCTAACGAGGTCATATATTTCCCATGAACACACCCTAGGACTTCAATGCTAGTCAAAAGCCTCCAGCGTTTGCGGAGATGTGCTTGAGGCCATTTTTTCCACTGTGCTCGGGGGCACCCATTAAGTGGAATCTGGGTCCGGGACATCAAAAAATGGTATCAGAGGTGGTTTGATAAATTTATTTACTAATTGGAGATAATAGATTGGATATTAAGAGTGATGGGGACTTGGTTATAAGTCGTTCTTGGGTGTTGTGAACCCATGTTCAGGGTAAAATCCAAGTTACCCAAAATGCAATTGTTGGTCTATTTTTTCTATTACAGTTGATTTTATTTCACTATTGGTTGATGTACATGTTGTGTTTTGTTTTTGACTATTACTCTAGTTGATAATTTCTTTCATCCTTAGCCTGATGACATGAGGGTAAGGATCATTAAAATAAGAATTAGTATATGAACATAGAATTCACATGTCATGCATATTTCCATGCCATATAGGTTCATTTCATTGCTTTGAATTGCTAGATATTCATGATATTTTTGAGTGGTGTTGTGATAGTTTACCTGTACTTGTATTATATTGGCTGCGATTGAGTGACTTCCTATATCAATTCATGAGGTGTATGGGACCTCATTGGTTTGGATGAGTAATTTACCTAGTTGAGCCATTATTCTATAAATAAATTTGTGTTATTTCTAAGGATATGTGTGTGGGAACTAAATCATCAAAAATTAATATCCGTTATAAAGTGAATCTTGAAATCTAAAATGAATTGGTTGCACATCCTTATCCTATATTTTCATGTTTATGAAATTTAAAGGAGTGAACCTAGAAATCAACTACAAAATGACATGAAATATATTCTTGAGATCTTACCAATATCTGGTCGTCTAGGTGGGTAGATTGGTTAGTATTCCATGGTTATTGAGTTTTCATACATTCAGTTTCTTTTAGTGATGTTATCTCCTTTCTTCTAAGCTTGTTCTGAGGAGTGTTCCTAGAATTTTAAACCAATGTCGCCACAATGTCCTTGTGTCATTTTCTATGAAGGTGGTGATAATCAAGCTCAAGACATGGAGGTTCCTAAGATTTTAGTATAACCACTAGGAATGCCACTAGAGGAACCACCTGTAATACCAGATCAGAACACTGATGCTCAGGTACGTGATAGTTTCCTAAGTCTGATGCATTCCATGCATGGTGATCCATGGGTCAGACCTACAATGGCTGATCTAACTCACGAGTTCCAGCAGCAACATCCTCCTACTTTTTCAAGGAATGGTGGTTCTCAGGCTGCTGAGTCTTGGATAGAGGCCATTCTGTCTATCTTTGAGCATCTGGAAACAACTCTAGAGTGGAGTTCCAATATTGCTACATAAATTCTTCGGGATTAGGCCAAGAGTTGGTGGGATGTCGTTACCCAAGACAATCATCAACAAGTCATGTAATGGCTTGATTATAAGACTTCCTTCTATGATCAGTTCTTTACTAAGAAACCGAGAGATGACAGAGCCAGCGAGTTCTTGCATCTCGAGTAGGGTTTTGTGTTTGTTATGGAATATTTAGCATGTTTCACTGATTTACAACACTTTTCACCACTTCTAGCCATTGAAGATCTTACACTTTCTAGATGTTTTGAGGATGGGCTTCGATACTACTTTTGAACTCAGGTAAATGTATTTCGCCTTCCTAAATGTTCTACAATTATTGATCATGCCGTTATCACTAAACGTAACCTGAGGTACGACACGAGTACTGTGTTTAAAGGACTAGTGCTGTGTCAGGACAGTAGTTCTTTCGTGGGTAAGAAATAATCCTTTGAGGTTTCTTATCAGGGTAGTGGCAGCCATAATATCTAGTTTTACAGCTTTGTTATGTGTCATCAGTGTGGAAGACCGAGGAATAAGATGGTATGATGTGATAGAGACCCTATGGAGTATAAGACTTGTAGCCATATGGGTCATCTTCATCATTTATTTAGGACCATTCCACTAGCTTCGAGTAGACACAGATCATCATCCACTCCACCTACAAGAGAAATTTATTTTTCACGATATGATGCAGGGAGTTAGAGTAGCACCAGCAGGTTTGGATGAGGAGGAGGTCGTGGTTATGGTAGTCCATCCCCTAATCACCAGCAACGCCAACAGAGAATTCATGATCGTGGTAATCCATCTAGTGTACATGGATATGGATCAATTCAGTTGCATGCATTACAGTTGATATTAGAGGATCAGGTTGTTGGACCATCTATAGTACGAGGTACTATTCTAGTATCATCAACTATTTTCTCTTATTTGTTTGATACATTTTCTTTAAAATCTTTTATTTCTGTATCTATCCTGGATAGTCCTTGACTATAGATACAATATCACTATGGTGTAATGACCCTTGATCCACCATTGGGAATACAGATGGAGGGAATATGCTAGTGCAAGGACTGTGCCCTTGAGGTTGGCAGTTACCGTTTATTGTGGAATCTCTTTGTTTTTGAGATGATGGGCTTAAATTCCATTCTCGGGATGGACTCGTTAGTCCACTATCATTCCATTGTAGACTATCATCACCGTAGGGTTTATTTTACATTTCTAGAAAGCACAATTTATCATTTTAATGGTGAGTGGGATGTCAAGGATGGTAGATCGTGACCTAAGATTCATGGGATATGTGAAGTGAACACCCAAATAGTAAATATTTTCATGAATGATCAGGGTTTTATTCAAAATGATTTCGCACTAGTTGTTGAACATTTCATGGAATTATTTCCTAATGACATTTCTGCCTTACTTCCTAAGAGAGAGGTTGAGTATACAATTGAGCTTGTTCCAAGAGAATTTCTAGTTTCCATTTCTCCATAAAGGATAGAACCTAATGAGCATCAAGTGATCAAGTGGTAGATAGAGGACCAAGAGGTTAAAGGATTTTAATTAGCTACTCTATCCTAATGGGGTCACCTGTGATTTTTTTAAGAAGGTGGATAAATATCATTGCCTATGTTTGTATTAAATATGGTTAACCCAACATACAGTCAAGAATTGGTATCCACTTCTTTAAATAGATGATCACTTTGACCAGCTCTGAGGAGAAAAGGTGTTCTCTAAGATTGACCTGAGATATGGTTATCATTAGGTTCGAGTAAGACAATCAGAGATACCTCGTATAACTTTTCATAGCAGGTATGGTTTGCATGAGTATATCATTATTCCATTAAATCTTACGAACACACCTTTCATTTTCATGGAATTGATGAATAGGGTTTTCGACACCTATTTGGTCCCTTTTTACATGTTCTTTTGGGATGAAATATTGGTGTATTATCTCACTCATAAATACCATTAAAAACATCTTGAGATCATTATGAGTACACTGAGAGAGAATCAGATTTATGACATGCTAGCTAAGTGTGATTTCTGGATCGACAAGGTCAACTTATTAGGCCATATTATTTTAGAATCATGAGTATATATTGAACCTCGAAAGGATAGTGTTATTGTATCCTAGGGGCAGCTGAAGAATGTGTTTTATTTTAGAATTTTATTATGGTTCGATGGATATTATAGGAATTTCATGAAAGACTTTTCTCAATATGTTTCACCTCTTACTGGTCTTACAAATAATGGTGAAAAGTTAACATGGTTAGAAACCTGTGAGAAATCCTTTCATGAGCTAAAAGAGAGGCTTGTCATGGAACTAATTATTGTTCTTATAGAACCAGGTAAATGTTATATCATCTTTTTTGATGCATCAGGCATTACACTCGAAGCATTGTTGATGCAGGAAGATGAATTCATTGCATAAGGATATTGACAGTTGAGGCCTCATGATTGAAATTACCTGATGCACGACATCGAGCTAGAATTTTTTTTCATGCCTTACATTGATGGAGATGTTATCTATTGGGTGAGAACTTTGTGGTGTATACATATCACAAGATCTTGAAGTATATATTTACTCAGAGTGGCATGAACCTTAGACAAAGAATATGGGTCGAATATCAACAATACATTAATTTTACGCTTGCCTATATGCCTGGAAAAGGAAATGTGGTCGCTGATGCACTGAGTCGGAAAACTCAAATGCAGTCTATACAAGAAGCCAATGATGAATGGAAGTTAATAGTCCTATTTTATGAACTTCATCTAGATTTTTAGGGCATTCACGAGTAGTCTTACCTCTCAGCCTTAATAGTTACCTATTCCCACCTTGATATGGTAAAGAGTTGGCAGTTTTCAAATCCCTGAGGTTTATTTCTCCATGAGTGTATATCAGGAGATAACCATCCTCTAGATTGGTCTATGGATAGAGACGACATCCCGAGTCTATGTGGACATATATGGGTTCATTAAGATATGGGAGACGAGTTGATGAAAGAGTCCCTTGATTCTCAGTGGGCAGTTCATACAAGAATCTCGAAGATGTATCAAGATATGTGATGCCATTATTGGTGGACTCAGATGAAATGTCAAATTGTAGGATTCATCACTAGGTGTTCCACCTTTCAATAGGTGAAGGCTGGGCACCAGATACCTACAGGCTTTTTATAGCCGCTTCCAGTCCTGGAATGGAAATGGGAAGATGTACTTATGGATTTCGTAGTTGGATTTCCAAGGTCACTGAGGGGTATAGATTCTATCTGGGTAGTCATTTACCTACTAACAAAATCATCCCACTTCTTTCCTATACAAGAGAATTTCTTAGTTGATGAGTTAGGAAAACTGTCTGTCTGTGAGATCATACAAGTACAAAGGGTTCCATGCACTATCATTTCAGATAGTGATGTTCTTTTAACTTCATGGTTCTAGAAAGGCATGAAGAAAGCTATGGGGACTCAGGTTATTCTAAAAACTACTTTTCATCCTCAGACCAATAGACATCCAAAATGGGTAATACATGTTTTAGAGGATATTCTCTGAGTATGTTCCCTTGATTTCGGTGGTTCTTGGGAGTAGGATATGACTCGCATCGAGTGTTCTTATAATAACAGTTCTCAGTCACCGATCCAAATGTATCCTTTTGTGGGCATATATGGTAGGCCATTCCATTCACCGTTGTGCTGGCTAGAGGCATTTGAAGAATCCGTACTAGGTCCTCATCTCATTAAGGATACTTTATAATAGTTCCAACTGATTAGGAAGCATTTGACTACTACTCAATCTAGACAGAAATATCACGTCGATCGCCATCTTAGAACTCTGGAGTTTGAGGGTGGGAATCATGTTTTCATTTGAGTATCACCCAGGATAGGTAATATGTGGTTAAGAAAGTAGGGAAATATACTTCATTGTTATGTTGGGCCATTTGAAATTCTAGAGAGAGTCATTCTGATATCTTATCGGTTGCTACTACCATAGAGGCATATTTTCATGCACTACTTATTTCATATCTCACAGCTTCGCCAATATCATGCCAAACCACCTCATACCTTGATCCTGTGGAAGTTGAGTTAGATGTCAATACTAACTTTGAGGAATATTCAGTATACATCTTTGACCTAAGCACGAAGGATCTCCAAGGAAAGTATGTACCTATCTTACGAGAAAAATGGATGCACGAACTAGTACAGGATGAGACTTGGTAGAGGGATGCTGACGTACGTTTCAAATGGATAGAGTTGTTCTCAAAGAGTTTTTCTTTACCCTTGGAAGGATAAATCGGGGGGGGATATTTCTTTTAAGGGGGGAAGACAGTAAGAACCCGTTTTTTCACTCATGTATAGATCCTTTAATTTTTTATCTAAATAATTACTTTGAACCTTATCTGGATACCTAACGAGTTAGTAAAGGTTCTAAAGGTGTACTAGGAATGTTTAAATCCCATAACCCATCTATTTGGAGAGAAAAAATTTGTGCATGGTTTAGTGTAAACCATACGGAATTCCACATGGTTTGACTAACTGTGTAGATCATGTTTTTTTGGACATATCCACCTTGCAAGGTTGGCACGCGGGTGTGAAACCTAATCATACGAGTGCCCCTTTTTTCCCATGTACTTGTGCATGTCTTGCACATGGTTTGATCAAACTGTGTGGCCATGAAATTTGGGCAAATCCATCTCACACGGTTTGCGCATGGTTTGAAAAATAGTGCAAACAAATCGTGTGTATGGTAAATTTCTGGGTAAATTTCCATTTTTTTCCATAACTATCTATTAAGGAAAAACATTCTCCCTAATCCGAGAACCAAAGAGATTTACACATTTTTCACTAATTAGGATATTTTTGAAGTCCAAAGCTAGAGATCATGATATATCCTTCATTTTTCATCTGATCAAGTATCTTTTCATCACATTGGATGTGCAACAGTAAGAACTCAAGTCTTCTTTAGCTGTTCTTCTTCTATATTCCTCTCGACCTAGGTATCGTCTTGTGAGTGCTTTTCAAATTTTCATAGATCTACTCTGATACAAGGAAAATCACGGGCCGATACCTGAGTAGAAGTATCATACTACCCTGAGGTGGGTGGTTAATAACTTATCCCTAAAGTTTATTGATTTTGGAGTGTTTGTGTGGGGCCCAACAATTTCATTGGAAGTCATTTCTTGTATTTAAATTCTGTGATTATACTTTTTAGAATCATATTGTTATTCTCTTTCTAAATATGTGATTAGTTTCTAGAGGTTACACCCACAACTCAATCCTCTCCATGTTGAAGGTTATGCCATATTTGGGTTTTTGGTGTTTCACCATGTTTGATCCACCATTCGGGTGTGCGTTTTCTTGACCTTCTCAAAGGTGAGCGTTTCTGTAATAAATGGATTGTTATTAATGATAATTTCATAGTGGGATGTACCATGTATTTTCACCACTTGACTCTCCTAAGGTAAGTGCTTCCAAATGATTATTAAATATGAAATGTGGAATGGAATGTATACTAAGTATATTACTCGGCCCTATCAAATAAGAATGAATAAAGGTTACATGTCTGTAGAACCCCTTTACATGTTGATGGAAGGTAGCAGAGTGATCCCCAATAATTGAATATACCTTAATGGTTAATTAAGACTTGATTAAATGGTTTCAATTCAACTTGGCCTATCCACACTAATGGAAGACAAGGCTTGGAGAAATAAATAAATGGTTGCAACTCGACATGACCTATCCACATTAATGGGAGGCCATACATGGAAAAAAATGAATTACTATATGGTTTCAATATCAAATAAAAATGGACTGACTCAATCTCACCTTAGATTCTAAGAATAGAATGCATTGGGTCTCAGGAACCCCATTTCGATTCAAGGATGTGGTTTTCTTAGGTTGATACCCACCTAGTCTCTGGTTCTTTTCTATTCCACAAATTATTGGTAAACTAATCTATGGTACTTTACATTATTATTGGACACCTTAGATACACTCATTGGATCCAGCATTGAAAAGTAGGTGCCTCGGTGAATGACCATAGGGCCTTGTCCTTTCTTATCCCCGTTTTACCTTGGTCGATCACCTTGGACTAGATAGGGGAATTATTGTAGAATTACTTGGATTACGCTCCTTGGATTACACTCTTACCCCTTAGATGGACTCAAATACTTCAGAGTTAGCGATCCATGAAATTTACATTACCTTGGTTGTTACCTTGGAACTCCCTCACTGGATATCTTTGTCAGGATTCCTTGTTACATCTTGGGACCTTCACTACTTATACTATCATGAGGTGATGATAGTGCTGGCTACGCCTCGCATGACCTAGTAACGTTAAATGGTAATTACTTAATTAATGAACTAGATACATGTTCGTACACCAGCCGGGGGATCAAGCGGGTACATGGGTATTTAGTTATTTTGTACTAATTGCCTTACTTTATATATGCATACCGTCACACTGCTATATTCCATTACACAGGTTGGAGGTTATAGATACCATTGGTGGTGGCCCACTAAGATTTATCTCACACCCTCTCCGAGTGACTTTGGTACCCGGAGTAGATTACTTGGTTGCAGGTATTGAAAAAGTGAAGGATACAACTTCCAAAACATCATTGTGTCCTAATAGGATGGAGTTTGATAATAGATGACCGAGTAGGATTTCATGATGCTTGGAGTAGCCTTTGTTTTCTTTTACTTTATGGAACATGTTATGCCTACTATCTTGTATCCATGTTTTCTAGTGACATGTCATTACATCATTACAGTTCCAGTTGGGATAGTTATTTTTATTATAATTATCGATTGCATTAGTTTTATTTCATTGTTTATTTATATTGATTCCCCAATTTACTCTTTATTTTTTCCTTCTATTGTGCTACAATCTACTAATGAGGGAATAGACTTTCCATGGTCACACCCTAGTCCCTCACAGCTAGTCGCCAGCCTCTTCCATTTGTGGATATGTGCATGAGGCCATGTGGCCCACTGACCTCAGGGCACCCATTAAGTGGCATCTGGGTCTGGGACGCCCCAGGTTGGGTATGAATAGTGTGCTACCACTATGCCATACTAAAACATTTTTCAAAGGAATGGTGTATGTCACCATATATGTTTTTAGAGTCTTTAGAGAGTTTAGAATATCTTCATCCTTGTATTAAAATTCATTTTTTTTCATGGGTTCCTCGATCACTACAGTGAATTGGAGGGTAATGGTTCAGAAACTCTCATGAATGATCCATATGATAGAAAAACATGTCTCTTACACTCCGTTGTGAGTCTGGGTAGGGATAAAAACTAAAAGGGAAAATTTTGGATCAATAAAACAAATTCCAAATATTTTCCCTTCCAAAATTTCTGATTCCTTGATGGAAGGATTATTCAAAATTATCATAAAAAGTTACTCCATAAAATTGAATTAATAGATCTCAACACAATGAGATCATTCATAAACATGAAAAACCAAATAATATCACCAATCACCTTGAAATTTGAAATAAGAAAATGAAACATATAAAAACTAAAACTAGGTCATAAACCCTTTCTAAAATAATTATCTAGAGTACTTGAAAACATTTGAACACGTACACATAATGTATTTTAAAATCAACACAACTTAAAAATTACATTATTTTTTTTTTAAATACTTTCATTATGGTTAGTAAACCTTTATTGATTTCATTTCATAAAAACAAAAAAATCCCCCAATTTAATCAACCAAAACAACGTAAAAGCTATTCATACAAAGAAATCAACTCACCCAAAAATTTCAAGGATTCAATCATATAATATACTATTAAATTATTTCTTCAAAATCCTCACACAACCCAAAAAAGCATAAAGGGTTCAAAATATTTTTACCAAAGAAACTGTGGTAAACAAAAAAATGTTATGAAGAGAACATAGAAAACAAATCATAAATCATTTCTATATAGAAAAATTAAAAATAAGAATAAAATCACATAAACATCAATAAAAAAGTCATATCAATCATAAGATAGGCTCAAACCAAGAATGGAGGGAAATAGAAAAAATTCCCGGCTTTCGTCTCATACAGGTTTTGGCTTCATGGTTTGTTACACCATGAACAAACCATAAGATTGCCACTATAAGTTCATCCAGAATGGTCTGTATATCTTACACACAGTCTGATAGACCATGCACCTTAACCACAGAACCCCTATAATCACTACAAATTTCACTATGAAATGTGTAATTTCTCTAGACATCTACTAAAATATCACTATAACTAAGAGTATTAAAATACCCCACCATAATATACCTATAAATTTCCACCAAAACATCAAAAAAAAATTAATACTCTCGAACACCCATGGATACCTGAGATATGATATAAGTAAGGGTGGCTAAATAAATTTCCTAGACCTACTACTCTAGTTCCAAAGGACTTATCTCTTTATTGAGAATGACCCCTCAAAAACATTAAGGAAAGTCTCAAAAATATTGTCCCATTTCATGAAGTTAAATCCAATAAAATTATTTTATAACTAACCAACTTGAGGCTAAATTCAAACTAGTTCTTGTACCAGCCCACCACATACCCAAAGAGAATCCCCCCCCCCCCCTCGATCTGATGACAAGCATTAAGTGTATCCCTGATACCAATTGGGGAAAATTTCTACCTTAAAATAAAAACAAATAAAACATCCTAAAAAGACCTATCAATAACAAGGGAAGATAGAAAGAAACCAAAATGATTATAAAACATCATAATTCAGAAAAAAGATACAATAGTAGCTAAAAGAATCAATAACAGACAACTAATGATTTCTTAACAAACTTTAGCCAACTTATTGTACAAACTTAAGGTCCAATTACCATCTTCTTATGACAATCATGTCAACACCACAATCCCAACAACCATCCAATTATAAGGAAGATTATATTGGATCCAACATGAAACCCATTACTTGAAAATACCTAAAAAATAAAAGAAGACTATATACCCACCAACATGAGCATGTTGGTTGTGATCCAAAGCTAATAGGATACCACCTGGAGTCATGTTCATTCCTTTTATAAGGTAAAACAAGTTCGGTAGTTTAGAAATAAAATAATAAATAGGTTTCAATTATACTTTAAATAATATTATAATTTAGAAACTTGTAAAATATACTTTCATAAATAACCTCTTTTACACAACATTCCATATTGTTGTTTTACCAAAAACCATTCCAATTTAATGTTCCAGCCAATTACCAATAGAAACAAAAAAATTTAAAAAAAATAAACCAACAAATGGTATAAAAACATTTCAAAATAATGTTACTGAGAGTGTCACTTCAAATACATTCCCACTATTTCCTTTCAAATCTTCTACAAAGAAAGAAAAAAGGTAAGAATGGAAAAAGGGAAACAAGAATAGAACACAACCATAAAAGGTCTAAAATAGTGATCATAAAATTGATTGAACAAAAATAGTTACCAATATGACTAAAACCTAAAATTATCATCACATCAAAAAATTCTATAGAATAATAAGAAACACACATTCTAATATATAAAAACAAAAAAAAGTAAAAAAATAGCACACATATCATGATGAAATATTTTAGGTACTGTAGAAAAAACATAATAATTGAGTAAAAATTGGACTTAACTACTGACATATAATATAGTCACACAAAACCATCCACTGAGTCACTCACAAATGGCATAATTAAGGAAAAAACCCACCATCTAGCACATGAATCTTTATTAGGGGTGACTATATTGTACAACATCTGAACAATAATTATCGATATCTCACTTGTTCCCACTTAGCAACCCCAGTCACCTTATGGAATAGTAAACATTGGTGGGCCCTGAGAAAACAATGTCACCATAGGAATATAACAAATCCCTATAGTCTAGCACCAAATTAAATTCCTTCCAACCACACATTCCACATAACAGGAACCCCAAACCATGAGTACATCAGGAATGAAATAATGGTCATCCATCACATAGATAATATAAAAATTAATAATAATTAAGGGGTCTTTAAAGGGGCATAAACAAAGTCACATCAAAAGTGAAAACCAAGAATTATTTTTTTCCATATACATTTGGAAATCCTTTTCATAAATTATTTTGGAAGTTAAATCACAATTCAAAAATAAATCATAATCATTAACAAACCCAACTGAATAAGATCAAGGGATACTACTTTTTTTCTTTATAAAACAAAACCACCCATTAAAACATGGAAAACCTAATTTTAAAACACTAAAGTGTGACCCAAATTAAATCCTTGTTTTTACCAAATCCATAAAAAATATAATTCCATGATGAATACCCTATTTGTAATTTTATCAACTATAAAAAATTCATAAAACACTATTTTCATACCAAATTCCATTATTGATATCAATTCACCAATATTTTTAAAAGGGAAAGAGCCACACGATCATAAACAAATATTGAAAATAAAAATGAGATATCAAATACATTGTTAAATTAAATTTAAAACACATTTAATCATCAATCACCCAAGGTAATATTATGTAAATGGAAATGAAAAATAATAACCATCCTTAAGTGGTGGAACCTTGTCACCTTTGACATATTTCATCAGAAAGATACTCCTACCATGTATCACAAACATTACAAAAAAACCTCAATTTGTAGTATCCCAAACAAAAAAATCAGAAAAAATTGCCACTAGGATTAACAAATTTGGAGGAAGAGATAGGAAACAAGATATAGAGAGAAAAGGAACTCATGTCTCTTGATCTAGATGATGAATCACTAAAGGGACACTCCAAATCACATTGGAGAATCTTCATGGAGTTTAGAGAAGATATCAGGAGGAATTTGGGACAAACAATTTGAGTAAGAGAGTCTTGGGGTCAATTTCTCCAAAAATAATAAGTGTAAATGACCAAAATACCCCATCCTAGGTAGGCCACACAACTGTCCCACATGATTTACCAAACTATGCGTAGAAAATTAATCAACCACTATCTCCAACCCTCATGTCGCACTATTATTCTTGCATGCTTTTCATAACCATGAAAAGACTGTGAATTTGTGACTGCCTCACCTATATAAAGTGTGTAGTTTCCATTAAGAGGCCCATATGGTTTTCAAACAGTGCACTGTAACCACAAACTACTATAAAAATTTACTAAACCCCAAAAATTTGATCCAGAACACCCCCAACACAAATTGGAAACACCACTAAAGTATTAAACCAGGAAAATGACATGGTGGGGTATCACAAAAGCCATAATTACATACGACAATGAATAGGTAGGATATAGTGGGTGTGTCATAAGTGATATTAAATTAATGAATTATTAATTGAAGTATTTTCATCTATGTATAATTTAAGTACATATTTAATTTCCTTTGATTGAATTGGAGCTATTATATGAGACCTTTTCATTGGATTGATGTTCATGTGTTAATTTTAAGAATTAAAAAAGTGATAAATCATGTGTATAGTATAATGACACAAATTATGTAACATGCTTGATGAGATATAAAAAAAAGTTATTATATTACAAAGTGAGAAACTATAGGAGTGTGGTTTCAATAATACATTAAAATATTTCTATTTATGTTCCTTGATATGTTTATAAATATTGGTCTTGGAATTTACGCTAGTTTTCTGAATTCCACTGAAAAATATACCTAGAGGGCCACAACCTATGTGTATGAAAAATATTAGGAAAATTTCATTTGAATTTAATAGTTTGATTAATGATTATTTTTTAATTTGGATTAATAATTATTCTGGATATGTTGATAAAAAAAATCAATAACTAATTAATTTGAAGAATATATATTTGAGTCATACATTTAATATTTACTTATTCTCAGTTAAATGAATAATTTCACGAACATATAAATTATATTTATCTCTTGTTTATTCTCTAGGTAAAAAACAATTATTTATTTGGTTATATGAATATTAAATAACATTTTATTCTCAGTTGGCATATATAATATTAATTTATATATTGAACTAATAATATAGTGATAAATATATATTTAAATAATTTTTTTTATTTAAGGATCCATAAATCCAAAAGAGGATTGAGTAGCTGAGTTAATGATCCAAAATAAATGGTATTTAACGATATTTGAGTTATTCACAAATCAATAAATTATTATTATTATTATTATTAGTTTATGTGGGGTTTTATTTTTCATTAGGTGATTTATTGTAGTCCATTTTTCGATAACTAATTCTGCAACAAAGATATTTAAACTCAATTTTATCTTTTTTGTGAGGTTGATGTGATTGGTTTTGTAAAAAATAACTCTTACATGATAATTATCTCTAGACTTAGAGAGATATTTTAAATTATTCTCTAAATTATAGAGATAAATTATACACCACCTTCAATACAAGAGACTAATGAAATAAGAGATAGTATTTCAAGAGTGGGAAGATTCTTGTTTCTATAAATAATGAACTATGCAATGGGTTTGGATCCTCTATGATATCACTCATAATTCAAATGGTGATGTTCGTGGATTTTTGGTTAAAATGTGGAAAATTCTTAAGGTATTATACTCTAGGATCCATTATCATATTGAAGTAAAAAAAATAATGGCCAAATGATTCAAAAATGAATAATTAATTACATATAGAGGTAAATATTACATATATAAATTAATTATAAATTAAATGTGAAATGATATTCTCTTTGATTTGTTCCAGGTTTCTACTATCTAGACATGAGGATTCATCTAAATAAACATTGAAAATACATTATTGGGAATGGGATGAACCAATTTTTGTTTTCGCATAACATTTACGTGGAATCATAATAGTCAAATAATAATTTATAATTTTGTATGTACTAATTTATTGAATTATCCATTTGGTGATTGATTTTCATTTAAGGTTTATTAATCCTCAATTACATAAGTTAGTATAACATGTTTTTTTACATTCATATTAAAAGGAATTGGTTAAGAAAAAATGGAGAATGATTAGATATATTTTTCAGTGGTTCCTAATATTCTGACCAGGTAACATAGATATGCAACATATAACTGATAAGTGTATATCTTGTACCCTTTTTCACTACATCTGGATAAGCTGTGATAGTCACAACACATTATGTGGGAGAATAATACATTGTTTTATTAGACACCATGCATTGAACATTACATATGGAATTTTTTTAGGGTTACATAGCATGTGTTTCGTGTACACACCATGTAACCGCACACTATTTTCCCAATGGGAATCACATTAGTCGTGTAGTTATAGTACAAGTCATGTAATTATTACACACTATGTAATGATATCCAGCTAATAAATTTGGGATAGATGTTATTTCTTGTCTCATTGATGAAATAAATTCCATTTAACACATACACGATCTTGTGAAATAAATGTTGAGTCCCTATGTATGCCATTTAGATGACCACATAATAGAGTTCCTGGAATGTTACTGGTTGTGCACATCAAGTAAATCAGACATGTTCAAGCAGAGTACACACCATGAAAGGATGTAAAAATGTGAATTAATTATCTAGAATAATTTAATTATAATATTAAACAAACTACCTAATGAGTAGTTGTTTTATATTCCATGTGATAGGGTTTTTAGAACCAAATATTTATCAATTGATTTTAGTAGGTTATTCAAAAAACTAAATGATAAATTTATTATTTCTACATTTTCGTTGATCTACACAATGTGTATGGTCATTTTATATAAAAAGTATTTCACACACATTACTAAAGTTACATGATATATATGTTAATGGAATTTAGTGTGGTTATAAATGTTATAAAAATTATAAATATTGACTCTTAGAACGATACATTGTAATATCATGGCATGTAGTGTGCGCTACATGCATTGTAAGAACACCATACACAACCAAAACAATATAGAGTGTGATCACACATCATTGAAATGAAAATAAACATTGTGTACAATAAAATTTCATATTTCACACTACCTTAAGTGAATTCCGTGTTAAATACTAGAAAAAAGTTAAAATTGACTTGATGAGATCACATTATGTGTTGTGTCAACACCTGCAATTTATATATTAATTTAAAAAAAACTAATTTATATTATTTTCCAATTTATTGAAAATATATAAATTATGGCTATCTCTAAGAATGTGTAAGTGGATAAATAAGATAAAATAATTAAATAAATAATATGATAATTAATTCAATAATTTATATAAATAAATAATGAATGTAAATGGATGCTAGACTATTTTATTAAATTCATAATCAATGCATGTGTGTATGATCATGAACATGAAAAAAAATTTATGTGTCTAGTTCGTATTTAATTTAATTTCTTTTTCAAATGTTTATAATGTGATACATGTTTTATTAAATTAAATATGACGGTCCTCGAGTTATCCCTCCCACATTTATTATGTATGGTAAGTGTGTCCAGAATTTCATTTATGTTTACATTTCCCTAGTTTCCCTTACCTACATGTGAATAAATATATATAAAGGATATCTTTCCTAGGAGAGAATGTGGTTCAATACATGATTTGTCGTGAAATTAACTAACAATATAAAGGATTTAGATGGGAATATTGAAAATCGAACAAAGGTCATTTCTAGGAGTTATTCCCTGAGGTTCAATGTTTGGTTTATCATTTCCCAGATAATATATAAAAATAGTTTAATTTCATGATCCTGATACTTATATATATATATATATATATTACTTATATCCAGAGAATGGTTAATCATTTTTTATGAGATACATGTTTATTCATGATCACATGAAGTAAATAAAATAATAAGAACACAAGATGGAATAATATAAATGGGCAATGAATAAATTATTTTATAGATAAAAGATTAGTTAATAATATAAAATCCATATAATTTTAATATGTTTGTAAAATGAAAAAATAAATAAATTTTATGACTAAGATAAAAATCCCTAAAAGAAAAATATAATTTAGGATATGCTTCCATTCCATGAATTAAAATAAAATTATAGTTTAATGTATTTCTCACCATCATATATATTCGGTAAAAAAATACTAATTTTTTGGTTGACTAAACCTAGTTGTAATTATGGTTTTATTGTGTTGGGTTTTAAGGTATTATCATATGATATTATATAACAGAATTAAATCCAAACACAACATGATCTATCCTCAATAGAATCAATATGCATGAATAATGGAGAATAACATTCCTAATTAAGCTATGTATTATCCTCTATGATAATGGATTTGGATTGATGATGATCACATGAGAAACAAATATATGATTCCTTACTTTGTATATAATCCACTAGCATTTGAATCCCTTTTTACAAATTGAAGATTCACCAACATCATGATGGGTGCTAACACCTTCAATGTACATGATGAATGATGCTGAGGGATGTAATATAGCTATAAATTATTATTTATGAAAAAAATAACCCCTAATCACACACAATAAATGTAACTCATTCAAATTTAATTGGCCATAAATAATTCCCATTATTAATTGAAGAGTGTTAGAAATAACGCCATATATTAATGATCGTTATAATATTCTTCATTAAAAACATCACTAATGTCACACATGTAATATTTAATCCATTAATAATAAATATTAATTAATAAATAATGGTTAAGATAATTTTTTGGTAGTGTTGGATGAATACATATACTATATTGGGATAAATGCAGTCTTTGGTGGCATCACATGCATATAAAATATGTTGAAACGAATATAATCTGGTTCTTGAGCATAAAGATATACTGGAAGTAATGTATCCCTATGTCATATAAATCATATTAATATAATATTTTTTCACTTCCAAAAAACTCACACTGACACAAAAAAACCCGTACGGAAATTTTTCCAATATTCAAAAATCTTTTTGAATCCATTCAAACATTTTTGGATTTGATATAGAAAAATCCCTCTATTTTGGAATAGGCAATTCATATAAAAATTAATACCTATCCAAATTACTCATAGGGTGACCCTATGAGCCTTATTATCATTGAAAAAAATCCATATATCATATATGTATGAAAAGAGAAGCCTGTAAAAAATCATTCATTCTTATTCAAGCGACTAAAGAATCTTGTGTAACCTCCATCAAACATACTCATATCTCTATAAAAAATAACCAAAATATGTATCACATAAATCTTATATAGATCTATATAGTCCATTATACCATGATATCAAGTGACTAACTGACATATAATAATGTCAATCTAGTATATTTAAACTCATATTTTCTTGATTCTTTATAATCGAATGACAATTTTATTAAATACATCACATTTCATTCATCTTACATATGATTATAATGAATAACCCTCATCTTTATAGTTGAATAGAAAATATGTGACTCAAATTAGTATGAAATTCTATTTAATATTTCTAATTCAATCAAGGTATTGATGCATTTACTTATTATACGAGTTCATATATCCTCTCTTAGATTTTCTCTAACCAATGACTTGATTAGTGACAATCCAAACCTACCCTAATTATCTATGTCATAATTACTCCTCTAAGAATCCTATAAAAGTATGATAGTTTTTATGCTAGGTTTATCACCATTATCAGGTAATAAGGGACGATAATAAACATACACCCTTACATATAATGACGATTGTATGAACCTACATGAGATAAAATGGTTGGATAATCCAAGTAATGAGTATCTACTTAATAACTCATAAATAAATTCATTATGATTCATATACTACTCCTTGTGATGAGAAGAGATTCTATTAATGGTAATATTGACATATCATAACAACATGTCATACTCTAAGATGATAATTGGTTATGGACCACTCGAAGTAAAACATTGAGGTGATCATATCATTGGAATGTTCACATAATATAAATAACATCACACATGATTGAATGATAATTAGTGATTTTAATTATTATAATAGCATGATACATAATAATAAAATTACATCAATCTATTATGTATATAATATTAGGTTAATATACAAGACACGAATTCTCCTATTGCAATAATCGTTTCACTAATCAAATTTCTACATAGTCATCTATATCCACCCATCTGATTTCTATGAAACCCCTATGAATTACATCCAATAAGATATGTTATCTATGAATTATGTGTTTGGTCCTCTAGTGAGATTGATATTTCTTAGACTAAGTATTTTCACTATATTTTTCATGGTTATGCTCGAAATCTCCCTCAGTTCTAGGAAGCACTACATGTTAAATAAAGAATATATTGGAATAAAAAAATTCATTATCAACATTAATTATAATGATATACTCTGACTCTTTTTTCAAGTCTCTTATAGTGGAATATTTGGAACTATTCTAATTGATATCTCCACAATTAATAAAAAATGATACTAGATTGATATTCCATATCATCTATGTTATATTGGATACTAGCATCTGTCTAACGCATTTATTAATGATCACCATCTCCTCCAAATATCTGGAATATATACCTAGTCCATTTTTAGTAATATTATTCACAACAATACAGTTACTATCATTAGAATTTTATAAGTATTTATATTATCTGATTAGAAAATAGGCAACATCAGACCAATTAAATTATGTGGTATACTTGATTAAAACTATAGAATACATTTTAGGATTTATATCCATACCTACAAACTATTTGATTGCATTAATAAACCGAATATTCTATCTTCAAGAAGCTTACTTACATCAATAAATAAACTTTTTCATATTTCATACCATATTTATCATATTTGTTCCTTCATAACCATTGGCCTATAACTTATATATATAATCGACTAAATGCCTATTAATGAAAAAAATTGAAATCAATTTTATATATCTCATAATCATTGTATTCTACTTTATAGATATATATCAGAAGGGAATTTATTTTCGTTATAGTTGAAAATTATTTTTTATAGATAGTACTGTGAATTTATTTTAAACATTTGAAACTATGTAGTCAATATAGGAAGACATTATACAATAAATGCCAATTTTTATGTGGAAATATCACCTTCAAATTATGATCCTTACCCATTTTGTTGTATCCACCATGTTCTAAAGATGTTTGGTGCATATCAAGTATATATCATATTCCATAGATTTTAACCATTACTTATATTTATAACTCTAAATGGCCTAGCAGTAGGTAGTATTTTAATCTCTTATGAGAATTACATCATCATTATTTTCTATGAGAAATAAATATCTCATGATATCTTGATGAATCATACTAGACCATCAATGTCTATTTTTAAGTTGATTTTATTATTACTATAAAACACTTTGTTGGGCCTCCCCAACGTACATCTCATTAACACTTCTTATTTCATAGTCACAAACTTCCCCAATTTCTAATATCCTCCCACTGAATACTATACTTAAGTGTTATTTATCTAGAGAAATAGTCTATATGGTCACAAACACTATTTTCTAGTTGGATTATAGAAATAATAACCCATGGTTTCCTTAGGATTACCAACAAATAAGAATTTTTTAGATTTAGAGTTAATATTATCAAAAGTCAAATGTCATATAAATTTTTCCCATCCCTAAATGTTTATAACAGACATAATGGAAAATTTCTCACACTATATATCATATAGTGTCTTTATAACTAATTTATATGGTATGTGGTTAAATAGGAATGGAGAATCATCAAGATCATAACCCATGAATTAAATAAAATAGACACATTGACTCATCATTGATCTAGACATGCCTAGTAGTGTATTATTTGAAATCTTAGATGCACCATTCCATTGTGGTGTTCCATGAGTAGTGAGTTGTGAAAAACTCGATAATCTGAAAGATGATTAATTAAATCATGGATCAAGTATTCCCCACCACAATTTGACAAAAGGATCTCTTTAATTTTTCCCAGCTGATTATGAATATAAATTTGACATTCTTTTAACTTTTCAAAAATTCATTCTTTTTTCTCATCATAATCAAAAACCATAATGACCAAAGTCAATAGTTAAGATAAATAAATACGTAAACCCACCACCATATTGAGTTCTTGTTTTTGATATACAACACTTTTATAAGTTCTAATGCTCTACTAACCCTTTCACCTTTTCTACTAAAAGCTGATTTGGTTATCTTTCATAATAAACAAGATTCAAAAATTTCAAATATTTTATGATATAATGATCCTTGTAACCCATCATTACAGAGTATTTAAATTAATTTTTCATTTATATGTCCATAGTGACAATTCCAAAGGTAGGTGGTGTAACACCCCGAGATTTTATTAAAAATATTCTTTTTAATTTCATTAATGTCTTGTGTTGTACGCTACACCAAAAGGAGCATGCAAAACACACATCCTTGACTTGCCTTGCATTACACGCAATCGCGACCTTCCTCGATAGCGTG
The DNA here is from genome assembly GCA_963277665.1 of Viscum album. NCBI lineage: Eukaryota > Viridiplantae > Streptophyta > Magnoliopsida > Santalales > Viscaceae > Viscum > Viscum album. Next base: position 1,992,523,295 of record OY728141.1, read on the forward strand.
TGTAGTACGCAATACCGAGTTTCACTAAACAACGATATGCTATTATAATATTATTATAACTAGACGTTATAAATAGTAATAACCACCTTTTAAATTTTTTGAAATTTTAGCTCTCAAAATGGACTTCATTTTTGGATTCGGAGTATCGAATTTAACCTAAGGTGAAATTTTGGTACTTTTTGGATAACTTTCATATTCTGATGAATAGTGAAAATTACTAAATTATAATTAAAAAAAACTTTTTTAATCAAAATAATTAATAGTGATAAATTATTAATTTGAGTGGTTTTAAAGTATATTTAGAATATATTTTTAAAATTTAATACAATGTTGGTCATTGGATGTAATTTCACATTTAAACCAGACATAAACAAGTGTCAATCTTTTGATAGATATTGTTTCTTAAAAACACGCTATTTGTTTTAACAGTGGGATTTAATTATAAAATTAATTAATGCAACTTCTATGTTATGAATTTGGTAAAATAAAATTCATTTTTGAATTTGGAATATGAAATATAGCTTAGGATGAAATTTTGGCATTGTTCTGAAAAACATCAATTTTGTATGAATAGTGAAACTACTAAGTGGTAGTTAAAAAAACTGAGTTTTTCATAAAACTTAATTTTACTGCTTCTGTGAATGGAATTTCAAAAATCCGAGAGGCACGGTTGATGTCAGTAAGTAAAATTTGTTTCAATGAGATGAAAATAATTTTTGGTGAATAGTAACTTTTTACTTTTATTTACCACAGTTAAAAGTAAATAGGGTAATTAAGGGTAAAAATGATATTAATATTACCCTAACACATGTCCTAATCCTATTGGACAAGTGTATCTCGACCAAAAACAACCTTAAGTGTAAAATATTATCATTTAGGCCCACTTGGATTTGATTAGGACATTTATTATTAATTTATTTAAAGAAGGGTTAAAATAGTTAAAATCAAAGTTTAATAAGTAAATCATTTTTAATATGGGGTTATACATAAGATAAATTCGACTATAAATATTCATTATAAATCTAAAATGATTTCCTACATAATGGTAATTTATTTATAATTTTTAGACATTAAATAAGTAAATTTATTTATGACACAATGATGATGCAGTAATTATCTTATTAATGAAATATTGACATAATTGATGTTATAAACACCAAAATAAATGTAATTTGACACTTTTTATGAATCCCACTAATTTTTCTAGGTTACTATGATATATTAGTGTTGATTTAATCAACTTGGTTCGAACATATAATTCTATTACGACTTTCACAAAAATCATATATCAAATAGTGTCAAAATTGACACAAAATAGTTTTTAAATCAAATATTATATTATTAATTGTTATTTTATTCCTAAAAATATGAGGTTCGGCCAAATGACTTAGATAAGGATATATATATTAATAATAAACAATTTGGGGTTCGTTTGGCATGTTATAGTAAGTGTATTAACCATATAGTGAAAGAAAACAAAAAGACACGGTAAAAGTTAAATTTTTTAACTTAGAGTTAAATCTAATTGATAAGGTTAAAATAATACCGTAAACTTGTATAAATCCTATTGGTTGATAGTATTTCGACCCATCCCCACATTATCTTCGAAATAAGACCCTTTGGAACCATTATAAACCGATTTTTACTTTAATATAAAATAATATTTTGAGATATTCCTAAGATGCCCCTCTCCTCCCTTATAAAAGGGCACCTCCTCCCCCTCCTCCTCACAACAATTTGAGCACTCAAGCTCAGCCAAACCCTTCCAAAATCCCTTCTCCACTTCCCTAGAATAATCCTAGAGGTCTTGGTCTTATTCAAAGACCAATATTAGTTCCCTAAGTGAAGGATTCAAAGAGGCGTTTCAAAGAAGAGGAGGTTCGGACACTTACAAAGCAAGTCGGACATAAGGTAAGGGAAAATATCACAATCTCATTTTTATCCGAGATTGTTTATACTTTGGCATTTACTGGGGTGTATTTTATCATCAAAATACATGTTTCATAAATAAGTAATATTATTTCCATTCACCTAAAATTGTTAAAATCCTATTTTACCCTTTGGTGAGTTTTTAGTAAAAGATATGAAAGAAATCTTTTGTCGTTTTTCGTACGAGGTACTTTTTGACTTTTCCGACAAAAGTACGAGAAGAATGTTTTTTTTAAATTATACGGCATGAATGGATTTTTAAAACATTATTTCCAAGAAGCTTCCTTTACAAGTTTTCATGTTTATTTTTAATCAACTTCTTTTATTTTAAAGTCGTATGACATGTTATGAAAGGAAAAATGTTTTTGAAGAATAAAGGATATTTTCCTCAAGAATGGAGTTCAAGTGTTTTATCAAAATTATTTTCCATCTAAGATAATAAAGGGTTCTGTTTTTATCCCTATTATTACATTCATTTGATCATGTTGTGATGGAATTATTTTTATGAATTTCTTTATCTTGTATGAATTGTTTTATGATGTCATGATGTTAAGATTCCCATTTGTATTACATGTGTTATGCAATGATGTATGATTTATGATTTTGTGGCACACATAAGAATGGTATCATTATGAGATGGGTGGGACCTATATATCCCTCCAATGCATTGGGTAATGATTTTATATCTCATGAGATAGACATGGTTGGAACGGTTGGTTATACCAGTTCAGTGAAACAGGACTAGAACGAGGGTGACTCGGTTTAGAAAGGGACTTTGTCCACTAATATAGTCTTTGCAATGAGTCTTGACTAACAAGAAATTATTCTCTATGATTATGTTTGTATGCCACAAAGTTTCATGTTTTAATTTATGATTATTGTGATTACATTTCACTGCCATGATTTGTCCCATGTTATGAAATTATGATCTCTTTTGCAGGTTAAGATTTCCAAAAATTATGTTCTTATGTATATGATGTGATTGATATTTCTTTTGTTTACCCTTACTGAGCATTTGAGATCACCCTTTTATGTTTTCTTTTCCCCAGGATATAAAGAAAGGTTTTAGGAAAAAAAGAAGATCTTTATGGGAGATATTGAAGATCTTTCACCACGATTAGAAGATTTTATTCCGAGTTTCCAAAGACACTAAACTATTACGGTCCTTGTGTGTGTGTTTTGTTATGTACTAAGTATTCCGCAAATGTAATGTAATGTCAATGTACATTAATCTTAGGGTCTTTACAGGTGGGATTATAATCAAACCTGGAATTCTTATTTTAAATGTTATAAATAGGATTATAAATATCAAGAATGTATAAACCAAATATCATACACATAATTTTAAAAAACCTCAAATTCATTTATATTGAATAACAATGTCTATTAATAGTGAATGGTAATTGCTTCATGTCATAGAAGAGATAGAAATTAGATTTTTATATAGATAAGGTACATAGTAATAGTTCAATAATCCAAGTATTAAAAAACTTGGTAAAAATGAATCATAAGTGCTAAATAATAATATGAAAATTCACGGTCTATTACTAATATAAAGATCCACTTCAACCTTTATTAATCACCAATTATCTCTATGTTTTTATTTTTCAACAGAAATGTGGGATGCCCATAGGGTATCTAATAACTATTGGCATGTTTTGGAGTGTATAAAACAAATCTAGGTCACCTTTCCATGTCACCAGAGACATCCTTCCATAAAGTATGATTAATGTTCCAGATTACCTTAGGTTAGTTACAAGATATAGGGTACCAATAAGAACACGGGGGAACAATTTTATCATCAAAATAATGTAAATCATGTCAAATAATCCAATCAAGATACTAAAATTTCTATTTCATAGGTTGGGTCGCACCATCAAATAAATAGTTTTAAAAAATATAAATTAATACAACATAGTATAAGTAGAAACATAATAAATATAAAATATAAATGGATGATATAATGTTTCTAAATTTGGTAAACCCATAATCACATAAATAAACATGAGAGAAAATTAAATCCCATACTGAATTAGAAATTACATAAACAAAACCAAAAATTACCAAAAAATAAAGATCCCAGAATCCCAAATTAACAATATTTAAAATTCTATTGGATTCCACCAACCCACACCATGGAAGATGACATGCACATAAAGTTTCCCTTCTATGAGTCACATCTCCTTTTCTAATCCCTATTATAGATAGAACAAGGTATATATATACCCAATAGAATATGTAGAGAGTTAGGTAAATCATTATAGGGTAGAATAATGCATATATATATATATATATCTATAACATTTCACCATGAAAATAGTTTATTATTGATTGAAAAAAATTGAAAATCAATTCTTTGTGATAAATTTTTTTAATCCATTAGTTTTTAATAAAACAAGACCCAATGGTAAGTTCATTGTATATAAAATCATTAAAATAATTTAGAGACTCATGAGACAACCATGTGATCAAAATAAAAAACATGAACATAAAAGAATTGAAAGTCATAAATATCTTATAAAAAATGTGCAACATTCAGGGTATCTAACCTACATGCTCTAAGTGATTTCAAATTGCTAACAAAACACTAGCCAACCAATGTAAAACTAAACAATTAATCAACCTTGGAATCTCATGGTTATCGAGATTAACCCCTATCAAGATCATGTATATTTCTATGGAATCGCCCATCCTATAACCCACACACTCAAGGTCTCCCATGTTCACCCACCACCATATTCATTATACAAAAAATAAATCCCACGTACAATAAATAATGTTTAAAAAAATCCCCTTTTAATGTATCCTTGAAATATCATAATAAAACCTATTTTTTTCAATACATTTTATCATTAAATTTGTAAGAATAAACATTATTTCCAAATATAAAGATAAAGAAAAACTATATTTTTTCAACATAAGATAAGGAAAATAATAACACATAGAAAAAAACTCTTAGAAAATCATCCCAATTATAGTAGATCAACAAGAACTAATTAAATATAAAGTAAAAGTACATATAAATAGATATACCTACCTCAAAAGCAATGAAATATTCCCACATTAATAAAATATCATAAGGACAAATGAATTGGGATCTTTGCTAGAAAAAAATTCTATGAATATCATCAAAACCCCAACATAAATCCTATGTTTAGACCTCCATGATCATTAGGTTTTGACTGATGGGGATGAAATGGATGATCAAGAGATTATAACTAGAGGAAAGGAAGAAACAAAAAGAAAAGAGACTATTGTTGAAGGAATAATCAAAAACCAAAGAGTAATAACACTAAAATATATGGGGGGATGAGTCCTTAGATTGGATGGATCACCTAGTTTTATATAGGGGGAATGAGACACTACAAAAAAATTAGGATTTAGTGATTTTTAGTGATTTTTTTGAAAATCGTCGCTAATTTGGAACACGTATAATATATATATTGATATATATATATATATATATATATATATTAACAAACACATTTTTACAGAAATATATTTATATATTAAAACAAATATACATATACATGTGGGTGAGGTATCACGCAACCCTAATGGGTGGTTTGATTTCATAATATCCTATACTAGTAATAAATAACACATAAACACACACACACACACATATATATGTAACTATATATAAATATGAAAAAAACATATATATCTAATATAAACATGTATATTTTACATCTTTACACACACATAAAAACTTATATATATATATAAACATATATTTATAATATATTCATATATTTATAATATATTCATATATATTAATATAAATACACACACACATAAATAATAAGATATATATATAAATATTTAATTATCCCTTAGGGTGCAGCTCAATGCTAGATACCATGTGGATCTCAACAAGGCTCTTGAGTTTGAGTATCACCGAGTTCATTCCCGTATTTGTGTGTTGCAATTTTTTATTAGTAATATTGATCCTTTACCCACATCGATGTAAATCAATATTTGGATATATATATATATATATGTATTAATATAAACACACACAAACACACACACACACATACACACACACATATATATATGCACACACACAAACATATATATATATATATAAACACAGATAGACACACACAAACACATATATATACATACCTATCTTTATATATAAAAACTCATATATTTTTTAAATTTAGTCACATTTTCATGAAAACATGGCTACTTATATATATATATATATATTAATATAATTATATTAAAGTATATATATATATATAAAGAGAAATTTATAATTATAATTATATATATTTACATACACATATAAACTTATATATCTGAAAAAAATTATAATTATAATTTTATATATTTACATACACATATATATTTACATATTCAAACACATATATATTTATAGAGAAACACAGAAATATATAGAAACATATATGTGTATACATATATACATATATATATTAATATATGAAATTATAAATATATAATATATTAACCTTTTTTATACTAAAATCTGTTAATATATATATATACTATATAATACATTATAACTAATAATTGTGAGAGGATCTAGGTGTTAGGTTCAAATCCCTTTGGAAACTAATTTTTATAGAGGGGGAGTGTGCACTTGAGGGATGTAGAGGTGGAGGGGAGAAGAGATAGGGGAGGGGAGGGGAGGGCCCAACAATTGTAGAGTTGAGGGAAGCGAAGGTGCATGGGAAAAGAGGGATCAGTCGACTAGCTTTTGAGCGAGGTAGAGAGGCATGGGATTACGGGAGACGCTAGCTAAGGGTACGGGATGGGGCCCCAACATGGGGGGATCCACAATAATTCAAAAAAATGAATCTAATCTTTAAATAAAACTATGATCTTAAAAAATTGAATTTCCATTTTTTTTCAAAAAAAAATAACTAACATTTTTTAAAAACATACATAAATGGGGTGTTATCTACATAAATTTTTTTGAAACATCGGTACATTAGGTTTCAATAATTAGAGATGTTTATCAAAATCACTAAATTAGAAATTTTTTTAAACCACTATAATTTATTGACACCTAATCTTCCATCCTTTTTTTGAAATGTTGGTAAATTAATTAGCGAAGTTTATAAACATAGCTAACACAGAAAGATCTCTAATTAACATTTTTTTACATTTAGGTCCTTGAGGGTTATGAAATATTGATGTAATTTAAGTATATTTTTAGTTTTCACAAAATGGAAATGACTGAATAGACTGAAAAAATGGTATGTCAAACTTTCCACCAATCATGTCTATCACCCTACCCACTATCTCAAGAAGTGTTATTTTATAAAAAGTTTCACATGGACTGGATAATTAAGCCGAGAATATGATAAATAGATATTGAAGACCTCACACCCACCCACATGGTTTGGAGTTTAGTTATTAATTATCTTGAGATAAGTATGATCTTAGGTTGATTTCTTGAAATTTTTAAAAACATAACCCTATACTCCTAGAAATTCCACAAACACTTAAAAAAACAAAATTTCAATTAATATACCTACCAGTTACTTGGTTGATGTGTCGGTTTTCCCCAGTATGCCACTTTCTATCCCTAGAAAGTCCCCAAATCACATATTCTATAAAAATATAAGGTCCCTTATCTCTTATAAGGGTTTTATGCTCCAAAAACTCATGTATATTCCATCCATGCTTCAACAACACATGTTCTAGTAGAATAAACGTTTTCTACAACACATTTATCTGATGATTCAAAATATGAACACGTTGATCGTCCGTATAGGTGTTAGTATCTAAGTCTGTATTCTCTCATTCCATCATGTGGTATGGATCTGGAAGGTTCTCTTTTAGATATGGAATGTAGAATATGTCATGAATATAGGACATTTGGTATTGAATGACCATCCAGTGTGTTATCTTCCTGAGATACTCCATAATCTCAAAATTCCCAACATAGCACAATTCTTTCTTACCCTGATTTCTCAAATGATGGTATACCAACCATGAAAAGACTCTAATAAATAAAAAATAACCTAAATAATACTCTAGCATAAAATTATGATGTCCATAAAAAGATTTATGGATACTTTGACCCCTATCCTACAATATTTTGATCAGTTAGACCCTTCTCATCATCAACAGGATAATACTCAGCCCTAACAATGAACCCTCTCCTAATTCAAACCAACATATAGGGGAATTGCATGAATATCCATAGAGGGATTTGAAATAGGACATATTTATTAATGATTAGAATCTATTATCATTGGGATATTAATCCAATGATATGTGGGTAATATATTGAGTTTTTTTAAAGGAAACACTATGTCTGATAGCATACATGATACACCACAACAAGCTTAAACGAACAACTAAATATTATTGTTTAAATGTTTCATTTATAACCTTTCCATTAAAATGGAAGGTATGAACAAGATTAAATTAATTATGAAAATATGGTTTATTAATTTATATATAATTAGTTATTTTATGATAAATTAAATATATATAATAGAAAAACCTTTTGAAAAATAAAAGTAAATCATTTTCTGAAAAAAAATTATATTTAAAAAGTGTGTTTATAAAATAATTAAGTAAATATTATTGAATTTTATTGACTAAATAAATATATATACATAATATTAAATACAATTTTTAAAAATTATCTTATAATATTTCTAGACATGATACTAGAACGAATCATATTTTACACTTACAATATATATTTTTCAAAAAATGCATTTTGCCACTTTTTGATCGAATTTTTTAAATATATTTTTTAAAACATTTATAAATTCCATTTGAATAAATAAAATTATGATTTGAAATAAAAATATAAAAATTTACTTTTATTAAATTTTTGATATTTTCAGATAAGTTTCATGTTCTGATGAATAGTGAAAATATATTTCATTATAAATATAAATCATTTTTATTCTAAATAATTTATACTGTTAAATTATATTTTTTCTTGTATTTATAGTATACGTAAATAATTTTTTATAATTTAATCCATACAAGGTAATTTTAATCAATTTCACATTGAAATTGGAAATAAAAACCTTTTGATCTTTTGAACGTTATTACATTAAAAAATCATCTTCTCATTCCATCTATGAGATTAATTTTTAAAATCATTTTGAAATTTCTATGTTTTTAATTTTGAAAAATCAATTTCATATTTGAAATTATAAGGCCCAAATTTAGTTAATAGACCCCTTTTATTTTTTCACAATATGAATAGTGTCTTTATTAAAATTTTTTATTCACACAGATATGGGTGAATCATGTAGTTAAGGGTAAAAAAATTATAAAAATTATATATTTACTCTAACACATGTACTAATTTTATTGTATGAGTATATTTTGTCCCTAAGAATTATAATATAGTTTATGTGAACATTTATGACCTTTTGGTGTAGAATATTACCTTTATTGTATTATATTCAAAGGATTAGCCATTTTGTCAAACTTTTGTTTTTAATAAGAGAAATATTTTTAATATGGGATTATATAAGGGAAGGTCTCAATATAAATAGTATTGAAATAAAAAAAATTCTCTACTTCGTTATAATTTATTTATACTCTTTAGTGATAATATAATTACCTTAAATGGTGACATAATGATGGAGTAGTAATTATATAATTAATGGTGTAATGAAATAAATGATATTAAAAATATTTAAATTACTATAATTTCATATAATTCAAGTATTAAAAAATTATAAATTGTTTTTACATGTATGTTATGAGTTAATTTTTTTCTAAGATATCATATTTTTAGGATATTTATAAAAAGATAAGTTATAAATAGCTTCAAAATTTACATTAATGATATTTGAAAATAAATAATATTTTATTAAATGATATAGAATTTATAAAAATATTAAATTAATAAAAATGATTTGGATAAGTCATACAATTTCATGAATGACTAATTTATTGGTCTTTTAGGAAATGATTTAATTATACTAACCCCCAATGTGTAAATTACGTGATATCACGACATGAATTTAGAAGGATAAATAACTATTAAAACAAAATGATAAGGATTAAAAAACAATAAAAAGTTTAAAAATGTTATTATATGATTTAAATTAAACCCTTTATTATCCTATATTTAAAATAAATAAGTTTTGAGACATATGAAATTTAAAAGTAATTTATATTAATTTAATAATTTGAATAATTCCAAGATTGCCCCTCCCCTCTCCTATAAAATGGAACCAATTCTTCATATTTCAATACACATCAAAACCTATTTGGTAATTCAAATATCCACCCAAATAACATCCTATATACCATAAAAACATTATGGAGTCCCTATTTCAAATATAAATCCCTTTTTAGGTGTGTTAAGTTTTTAATCAGAGGTGATCATCCATAGAAGAGGTGTTGTTTTTATTTAAGTGTTTTTAATTATATATTTTTCAACTTAATTAAAATATTATTCTACCATGAATAAAAATTTAATACAATATCTTAAATATAATGATATATTATTATGTTAATATCATCACATAAAACCATCTCCATGTTCATCAAATGGGAAAATAATTATTCATTTGTGTGTATGGAAGACTGCCACCTCACAAACTAATATAATTCGTCTTCCACCACTATCTCTCAAGAGTAGTTAAATTTATTGAATTAATTTTTATATAAGATATTAATGAAATATTTATAATAATTAAATTATATTATATCATTTATGTTCCTCTATTTTCATGAACATAAAAATGATAATTCCATTCATGCGCACATGTGAACTATCACCACCACGAAGCGATGCAATTCATATTTCATCACCACATCATATAGATGATATTTATAAGTATATATAAAGTATTAATATGATATTAATGATATAATTATAACTATGTAATGATTAAATAACACTTAACTTATTTCCATAATGATCATTGAGAAATGGAAACTTTACTCGTGTGTACATATGGCTTATCATCTCCCTAATTGTAACGTAATTTCTTTTTAAAATATATATGTCATTAGTGGATTTAAATGTATAATTGATGAATACAAGTTGTTATTATTTCAGTAATATTATTCTAGAGATAATGTACTAATGACTACTTTGACTACTGACATCATTCCAAAGCCATTTTTGACTCAAGTACCGAATATCATCTAAATGTCCGACATGAACTTATATAATTATGTAATTGTTATAACATGATGTTAAGTGATACAAAAAGAATAATAAACTTGAAAATGTTTATAATGAAATTAAATTATTAACATAATTTTATTATTAAGGATGATAAATAACATACATGATGATTTAGACTCAAGTTAATGGTCTTTACCTCAATCTATTTTCATCGAGGTACATTTTGATGGTACACACCATCCATAATTTATGAGGTGTATATAAAATTTCATTTTACATATAATATTGTTAATTTATTTATTATACTATTATTTAATGTTTCTTAAATGTTATTATTTCATGGGTAATATGATTTAAAATTTTAATGTGGTATGGGATGCTTTGAGTGTTTACAAATTTTATATTTATAACTTTTTTTATCTATGTAAATAATCACGATATTATAATATATATTAATTTATATGGATATAAAATTATTATAGTAGAAATCGTATATATTTTTTGATATCTGGATTTCCCAATAAGAATTCATATTTTTTTTAAAGAGACTCTTCTTTTCCTTTTCATAGTATTTTTTTATTGAAAAAGGGTTTTGAAAATGGATTTATTATATCTATAACTTCAAATGTTTTTTATGAGTGAAAATGAAATTTTAAGATTGAAATGTTAAAAATTAAAAAAAAATATGTGTTATATTTATCTAATGATTCTTTAAAATTGATGGGTGGATACACGATACACCATCGATGGATGGTTCCACGATAAACCAAGGATATGTGGTGGTGTTATAACCTCCATTGAATAAATATTGGAAGATAGATGTATGGATATTCGATTTCAAAGAGTGACATGTATGGAGGTCGGCCATATGACTATTACATTTGTAAGAGTGACATGTATGTAATATTACCACATTGTTATTAAATTTTATTATTTTCCCATGGTACGTACTAATCTTATATATTCATTCTTAAGAGTTTTCATGAAAATAGGTCAATTTTAAAAAGGTAAGATAATGATCTTTTTTAAATGATGATCTCTTTATCAATGGTAAAATGTTTTGTTTTAAGGAAATGTTTTTTTGTGTTTTCACTAGACTAATGGTTTATTCTCTTTTTAGTGAATTAAAGAAATTGTTTTCTCAAATCAAGTTTTAAAATGTTTTTAACTGGGTTTAAGGAAGAGTTGGAACAAGGATAAGATCAAGGGAACATTGTGAAGATATATGCACATTAGAAATCATGTTTTATTTTAAATGAAATTTACTTTATGGAAAAAATTGACACTGAGTATAAGATTCCACTTTTAATATATGAGTTTACTATATAATATTTTTTCCTAATTATATAAAACTCTAACCATAAAAGATCTTTGTGAGGAAGGTGATTTCTAGTCTTCAAAATAACTAGACTATGTAATGTTTAAGGACGATTCCTTAATGTTGGTATCATAGAAGGGTTTAGAGAAAATTATAGATTAGGATGTTTTATTAAGAGTTAGGGATATCATCATGGGATTACAATTTTAAGTGTAATCATAAGTTCGATGTATTAGAAACCCCTTTTGAGGTTTTATGTTGTGAAATTTTAATGTGACTAACAGTATTTTTGGAGACACTCATTTTTGATTTATATATGTATTGTTACATTTTGGGATACAAAATGAAAGGTATTATATAACCTTTGAGATTAAAACATGTTGTGTGTACTTTTTAGGATTTTATCATATTTTAGAAATGTTATAATAATTATATATTTGTATAAAAAGTAAAACCCATGGTATGGGTGATAACCTGTCTCATCTAGTATGGTCGTGATTTCTAAACCCACAACTAAAGGGCAATAGGGGTGTATCACCTACTGCTATACTATGTGAAGTCCCGATTAGAATGAATTTTTATTTTCGGTTACATTATTTTATGGATTAAAAATAATTTTATATTTAGAACATATCTTTTGTCAAATAGGGAAAAATGGTCTTAAAGAAAAATTATTTGGGGATTAAGTAATAAATGTTATTTTAGAATAAGTTTACTCTTTTTGGAATCCGATATGATCATGGAAAATCGAATACCATGGTATTAAATTTGATGAATAATGGTATATTTATACACTGGATGAATCTATGATCTAATTTTGTACATATGCTAATTTACATTACTTATGGAAATGGTTAGTGTATCTTTAATATTAATATGGAAATTACTTTTTTGTATGATAAAACAAGATTAATTAATGTTATTTTAAGATTGTTCTTAAAATTAATATTTGATGATTATTATATCAAATAATGTTTGGGTTCCAATATTATTCTAGAATATTCTTGTGTAATTTTAAGGATAGTTGAATGAGCTATGTTGACCATTGGGTATTACTGTTTAATTATGGATATTTCTATAGGTTTTTGTCTTATAATGGATTATTATTTCTAGGGAATTATAAAATATAGTAATAAAAAAATTTATTTTGTATAATGATTCAATATAGGAGGAATATATAGTAATAGTTGTTTGAATTTGGTAAATTCTCATGATGTTGATTCTGTTCTTCAGGAATGAAGAAAACAAAATGAATACTCTTTATTTAGTGAAAAATTCTTGTTTATGGTGGAAATTGATTAATGGATGAAACTATAATTTTTTATAAATTATGTTTCCTTATGTTAATATTTTAATTAGTAATATAATCTTTCAACCCTATGAAAATGTTCTTAAATAAAAAATTTTATCCATTTACTTATCTTATTAAGAGAGTAATGGCCTTTCAAACCCATCACAGATTTATGTTTTTGTGATTGTTAACATTATCATAACCATGTTCTATATCACTCTATTTCAAAACATGATAGTTTGTTTTCTCTTACATGTATAATTTTTCAAACATGGAACCCTAGTATATGTTATCTTTGGTGACCTTCATACTGCACATTCATTCTTATGATGTTGAAGTTTTATTAAACCTTTTTCCAATGTGGGAGTTCAATAAAGGTTTTTTTAGAAATCAAAAATTATTTACCATTATCGAAATCAAAATTAAAAGAATGAAATTTCAAAATGGGGGAGAATATAACATCCTATGTTTTAAAAGGACACAATATGTTTGATAGCATACATGATACACCACATTGAGCTTAAGGGAATAACAAAATATTATTATTTAAATGTTAATGTCATAACTAGACATTAGAATGACTTTTATGAACATGATTTACTAAATTATGAAATTTTTTTCCATATTTATATATAATTAATTATTTGATGACTAATTAATTTTAAATAAATGAAACCCCTTTTGAAAATAAAAGGAAATCAATTTCTAAAGAACTATTTAAATGAGATTATGTGTGATTATAAAATAATTAAATAACACCTTTTTTATTATATTAATTAAATATATATATTTAAAATATTAAATATAATTTTTAAAATTCATCTTATAAATTTTATTGACATGATATAAGAACAACACAAATTTTACGCATAAAAAATTATTTTTCAAAGAAGTCATTTTGTCACCTTTTGTTGAAACAATTGTTTTAAATATAGTTTTGACACTTTTATAAATTTTATTTTATGAAATAAACTTCTTCTTGGAAAGTGGAATATAAAAATTTTATTTTTTTTATTTTTTATATTAATTTGATAAATTTCATGTTTTTATAAATAGGGAAAAAATATTGAATTATAATTGAAAATAATTTTTTGTCTATATTATTTATTGTATAAAATTATTATTTTTTATTAGATTTAATGAATAATTTTACAATTTTTTAATAATTTAATATTAGTTAATTTTAATCAATTTCACATTGAAATTAGTTATAAAACATTGTGAATTGTTGAACATTCTAACATTATAAACCAATTTTCTCATTTCATCAATGAGATTAATTTTTAATTAATTTATCATATTTATGCGTTTTTTATTTTGAAAAATATATTTTATATTTGGAATCATAATTTCCAAATTTATTATGTATGTCTCTTTTATTTTTAAAAATTATGAATAGTAACATTAGAAATTTTTTATTACTACATTTAAGGGTAAATCAGGTAATTAAGGGTAAAAACAATATTATAATTAATAGAACATTACCTAAAAACCTGTCCTAATTTTATTTGATGAGTATATTCCATCCCTAAAAATTAAATTATTGGTTATGATACCATTTATGGACTTCTGGATGAGAATATATCCTTTGTAATATTATATTTAATGGAATTTCAATTTTGTCTAACTTTTGTTTTTAAGAGGAGAAATATATTTAAGATGGATTTATACAGGGGTTATGTTTGACTATAAATATTTTTTTGAAATACAAAATGTTTTTATATATAATTTTTATTTATTTTTAATTTTTAGTGTTAAAATAATTACGTAAAATTCTAATGCAATGATGATCCAATAAGTGTGTAATTATTGGAAGTACAAAATAAATGATATTAAAAATATTAAAAAAATATAATTTAAAAAAATTAATGTCGTCAATAAAATTTATAAATTAATTTGACATTTTAGTGATGAGTTTAAATTTTTTAAAATATATCATATTTTTTGAATATTCTAAAAAATCAAGGGATTAATAGTCTCAACATTATTTTAAATGAAATTTTGAAATAAAAAATATTTTATTAAATGATAAAAATCTATTTAAAATTTAAAATTTATCCACATGGTTGAGATAAGTTCTAAAATTTTGTAAATTACTCTTTTTTTATTTTATTGTAATTATATTTTCCCTCAATGTCTAAATTACATTATATAATCTTAAAAATTAAATTTTAAATAAGGGTTAAAAATATTATAAAGATTAAAAAATAAAATCTTGTTTAATACACATTGGATAAATTTATTTCAACCTATAATCATCCTTTATTAAGAATAAATCAGTTTTGTGCCATTTGGAAATGAAAATTATTTTATATTAATTTACTAATTTGAAGAATTCCATGAGTGCCCCCTCCCTCCTGTAAAAGGGACACAATTATTATCATTTAAATACACTTAAAATCAATTTGGATTAGCAAATGTCCTGACCTGACCCATGTCGTGCTGGATCCACAACTACCCCAAGCCCACCCCTAGAATCCTTGGGCTGGTGACTAGCACCAAAGGCACAATAAACTAGAGGAGGAATTTGCCTAAGGACCTGTAAACACATACAACCAACTCAATGCAAATACTGTAGATAGAAAAGAAAAAATGATAAAAAACTGCTATATATAAACAACAACAAGCATCATCCTTTAAACAGTACAAGTACAGGAAATTAAACAGAAAGGTAAAGGGAAAAAATACACTCCCAACCAGAAAAGAGCCACAACCCGAAAACCGTGGATATGTAAAATAGCTAGGAGAGACCCACTCCTAAATTCGAAGTCACGACCACTACACACAGTCCAAGAACCCCATATCCCTAGCTCTTCTGATGTCATGATCAACCTATCTGTCGTATGAAAGGACACATCAATTGCGAGAAAATCCCCAAGTAGGGGTGAGTATAAAGATAATCAATAGTATTCCTTGAAGTCTTAGGGAAGAATCAAGAGAAGTACTGAATAGAGGAGCAGTAATGAAAACAAGGTACCATAAAATAATATAATAAAAAAGTGTAGATCAACCCAAAAAAGGAGTGAAGTAAGATCGTCTGATCACAAGGAGAAATAAATGGGGAAAAAATTAACTTCTTGTCGAGCCATTACTACATATAGTAAGAGAGTAGACTCACCTAACCATGAAAATATAAACATGGAAAGCATGTGGCATACCCTGTTCCTCTTCACCTCTCTCGGAAAGAGATTAACCAAAGTCCAAGTAGTGGGTACTAAAATAGGATACATATATATTCTTAACCAATGAATCCCAAATAAGAGAGTAATGGGATCTCCATATCACAGATCATCCTAAGAAGGAGTAGCCAATAGTTCCAGATGTATCCAATACTACCTATCAACCCACACATTTACTCTGAACTACAATTCAGAGGGTCTCAATCTCCGTACTTGATACTATTCTCTTTGGGTGGGTCTGTCTCACTAGCACGGTTTTAGGTCACATCCCAAGGACATTTATTGGTGGGAAAAGTGACCCTCTCCCTCGAGAGTCCAATGGTACATAAAATAATGTCTCGTCACTATTCCACACAACCTATAGATCATGTCTCAAAGTCTAGGACCCATACCACACCTGGAAGGAGGGTTCCACTCTAGTGTCATCGAGTATCCATACCCAACCTAGTTGGAGGGCTCTAATATAGTGTCGTCGAGGACCCATCACCATCCTGGCTATAGGGTTCTACTCTGGTGTCATTGAGGATCTATCCCGAACCCGACTTGAGGGTTCTACTCTAGTGTCATCGTGGTCGCATCCCCAGTATGGCTGGAGGATTCTTTTTGGAACTGCCATCGGGGACCACTTCCCATCCCAGTTAGAGGTAACCTTGAAACTAATCTGGTCATCCATGTTGGATGGTACCTCTCAGAAAAGCATCAAGAAACACTATCCATCCTTGATAGATGATACCTCTCTAGAAGTATTGAGGATGTTAGGACCAATAGGGGCCTATATACTCTGAGAGGGGGGGGGGGGTGAATCAGGGTATGGATATTCTTTTTCAAATTTATTCCTTCCCCACTGGATCTTGACCAATTTATTACAATGGTCACTTTGTTTGCTCTTGTGCGATTATTATGATCAGTTCTTTTCTGGTTTGTCTGATGATGATGCATTGAATGCAATGTAGGGAAGTGACCAGGCAGACACATAGATTTTTACATGGTTCACCCACACTGGGCTACGTCCAAGGAGCATACAATGACGATGTGTCGTTGTACCAAATCAACTAAGGCTCACTGCCAATAATGTCTACAATGTTCAGGCTAGATCACTTCTATGCCCAGGCTCACTGCCTTTACAAGGTTTAGGGTCAGCTCACTGCTTTCCCAAGGGTCACTCCATGTTTCTCTCTCTCTGGATCACTACTGGTGGAGAGGATCACCTTACTCCTCTTCCTAAGCTCACTGCTCTTGGAAGGGATTCACTCACAGTTTATAGACCTGTAGGTCTATTAATTTCCACTAATGAATGCATCCTCAACTGTTGATATATACTCTGTTGAATTCCAACTTTCATCCACTAATGAATACCCCTTTTCCTATTAACCACTGGGCAATTCAATTTGGAAACACCTTCGCAAATCACCCTAATTCGCGAGGCTCCCAATTTCATGAAGCTCATACAAGCCTTCGCGAAGCTCCTGCCTTTTCGTGAAGCTCTATCGTGAAGAAATCTCACGATGCACAAACCTTCGCAATGCTTAGGACATCGCGGAGCTCCTGCCTCTACACGAATCTCACTGAGCCAATGCGGGGTACACACCTTTCGCGGAGCTAGAATAGTCGCCGCGGAGCTCCCCTTTCGCGAAGCACACTGCCTTCGCGAACCACCTCTGCGAACCGAGAGCTATGGATTTTCTCTAAAAATTCTCTCTACTTCTCTTGAGGGGATCGGCCTCTATTTATAGGCAATTCCATCGACCCTCGAACTTTCCGTGCGAAGTCAATGCCACGTCATCACCAATCGCGAAGCTCTGAAGATTCTGCCGGAATTCTGTCCAAATCACAAAGCACCTCAGCAATTTTCGGATCATGGAGCTCGTCATAATCGTGGAGAAGCCCGTTAATTCCTTCGTGCCTTCACTATGAAGCTCCCTCGCAATGCCCTTCATCTCCACAAAGCTCCCTTGCGAAGTCCTTCACCGCCGCGATGCGCTTCAGCCTTTGCCGTTCACGAAGCTCGTCGTAATCGCGAAGAATCATCGCCTCCATTCTTTTGGTCTTCGCGAAATCAAAACCATGAATCCTCTATTCGCGAAATTCATGCCATTTTCCATATTTAATTATGATCTTCATGGAAATCGTATTTTCGCGATGCCCACCAAACTCAAAATTTTGGATCCCAAAAATTTGGCAAACACTGGGAAACGGTGCCACCTTATACTGCTCTTTTGTACCGCCTCCAGATCATCCTTTCCTTTGTCATCATTCTTTGTCATCATGGATTGTCAAAAAAATCTCATGAACTCGAAAATTCTCCCTGGAAACTTGCTTTCTCAACAAACACAATCATCCCAAAAATACTGCAATGTTACCTTGAAGGATTTTTTCCCAACAGAGGAACACTAGCCATCCCTACCAGATGGTACCTCTCGAGAGAAAGTTGATCCAGTCATCGAGTACCACCCCAGATAAGATTCACTCCCTGAACATCTTGCACCATAACTCATAATACACTATAGTGGTCACCATCGCAATCTAAAATGAAAAACACTTAGTATAGGCTACACTAGTTCCAAAATCCGAGTCCAAACGAAAGTGATATAAGAGATAGAAGATTGTAAATGTGGTACATAGTGCAAGTGGGGCACACACTTCGTGTGGCCCCAACTCATCGCATGTCTGTGTACCTAACCATTCTTGGGTACTAAGCTGTAAACAAGTACCCATAGGCATGTTGGATTACTCTTATAGTACTTGAGACACCAAGTCAAAAGGCCAACAAGTGCATAGTGATTGTTGTTGATTCGAAGGTCCAAAAGTGTTATTACAATTTCACACCTCCTCAAACATCTCAAGAATATTTGACCGCTTCTCTTCATAAATATTCTCCCATCTCACAAGATTCAAGGTTGACCCAAGCCATGGGTACTCATCATATACATCAAAATAGTCATTCAATGACATTCCTTTCATGTTTCCCCATTAAAAAATATCACAAATAAAGATTTTAACATCCAAATGGATCACACCGTTGTGATCCCTGTAGAAAAATAATCATGATCTTCTATTAATTCACCCCAAATGAACATTAGATGGAAAATTTGTGAGTTGATTCACATCTCTTGAATAAAGTCCCCTATGTCCCTAGTCTCCATCCTGAAAAAAAAATTATACATATCATACCATTGTGATCCTCTTAAAAAAACACCCATGATAGACTACTCATTCATCAAATATGGATAACTAGTGAAAAAGTTTCATTTCACTGTAAGGACTCTTATCCAAAACCCATGGGCCACACACCTCAACTGTAGTTTGAATGACTGAAATTAGTTTTAGAAATATTGTATAAACTCTAAGGTCACAACGCCTCTAATGGTGTGTCAATTGGACATTGGATTTAGGTGCTACATCAAAAAGAAGGAACCGCAAATAATAATAAATATTTTATTATTATTAAACGTAGGCATTTGACAGCACACCCCATCAGGATTGAAATTTAAAATTTCCAAACAACCTCAAATGGTTCTTCTACACTCAAGGATTTAGTTTTCCCAAATGACATGCGAATAGTAGGCCCGTATCAAAAGATACATGCATTAAAATTTCTTGGACCCAAAATAGGATGGACTGACCCAGTCCCGCTGATCTGCCTTGCATGGGCCAGCATGACGGCCCTTGACCCATTCTCATAGCCTGAAATTCTTTCCAACACCATCCATCCCTCATGGATAGTCCTCCCCTTCTCCCACCTTAGCACAGAAGACCCACATTGCTTGAGTCTTCATCCTCCCACTAGTGTCTTCCTAGGAGCCCTTGTCTGACCCCACACCATTGGAACCTCAGGTCCTTCACTTGGTCACCAATCCACTAAGCCCCCCACCAACCCGATTTCCTTGTCCTAGATTCACCTTCCCACCAAGCTACTTGCCCAACCGGTGAACACCCCCAGCAGCACCATCCGTCAGCTCCCACGACTCACCACCACCATAGGTTCTGCTCTAGTGGCCCCTTTCGAGGGCCACAATCACCAAAATGAATATTGGAAAATTATTTGAGACCTAGTTTTAGAAATCTTGGGACAATCTCCTCAGTGCCATGACAATTATTTCACAAACCATCAATCCAATATTAAACATTGATAAACCAAAATAATTGGTGAATAACATAATGAAAAAAGTGATTTTCAGTGGAAATTTATTTCCATGTTTGTGTAACCATCAACATTCCTATTCAAAATGAAGAAACCAAAGATAAATGATGGATTTTCAATTAAAAACATAAATTAAGATATAAAAGAATAAGAAATCATACCTCAATCCATCTGTTTATAACTGCTGATGTGATCATTATGTCCCCACGTTGATTTTCCTAGGTTTCAGTGAAGTTATCTCCTCGATTTGATGAAGAATGGTGAAGAATAGTTTGGAGGGAGAAAGAAATTAATTGTTCTTACCCTAATCTATAACACTTAAAATTATATTTAATGAAGCCCTTCTTGGGGTGGAATCAGAATGTCCAAATACCCCTCTTTTTATGTCAGGCCTAAGAAAAACACCCCATTCTAAACTAAATTTTTTCCTTGAATTTACAATATGTGTCCCCATTCGAAAGATATTTGGATTTTTGTTGAAGATAAAATAAATAAGTTTAATTATTTTAATTATAATTTTCCCTAAGGTTACTTTTCTCACAGAAGTACTGTACCGACAAAATTTATGCCCCACATAGGGTAAACACTGTGTTCTGGACACAACTGTGGCCTTGGAATTATGATTCAAGATACTGTTACAGAGATATCCCATTTCTAACATGTGAATAGTAAAAAAATCTTAATATTTTTGTATAATTTATTCTGAGCACACCAGGCCTCATAATTTCATGTTGTCACATCACTTAACTCGGAAAATATATTTAGAAAAATTAAGAAATATTACATGGAAAAAAACTGGGTCTCTAAATCATTCCTTCCTTAAATATTTTCATCCCTAAAAAATAACTAGGGAAAACAACTTGGGGTATGGATTTCAGACCTGACTCTCCTGCTTCCATAATAACTTTCACGTTTCCAAGATGGTATAACATACGAACCAAAGGGGTGGTTCTTTCTTATAAGGTTTTCTCCTTTCAATGACATGCGTAGAAACATGCATGCATATCCCCAACTACAAAATGTGGAAGAAATAATTCTCCCACTCCAGCTATTGGAGGTAGGTAAAGGAAGTAGTTAACCTCACCATATCTTTGCACAATCCAAAATGGCCCGAATGAACTTGGGGGGGGGGAGTTTACTTCCCCAAACGAACGTCTACTTTCTGTGTCATGATTGGAATCATAGTTAGTCCCTAGAATAGGGTTTCATGTTTCCCTCCTTCAGAATATCCCTTTGGAAAAAAACTTATGGATATATAGTCACAAAAGGATTCACAATGAATGTCTCGCAATTAAAACTCTTAGAAATGCTTGGGAAGTGAAGGAGTCCATATAACAACCCATACATTACATACATTGTTATCACTTTAGAATTAAATCAAATTTATTACAACATATAACAAAACCATGAAATGACCGTATAGGTATAGTGTCTTTAGAAACTGGGAAACATAAACAACTGGTTCACAAATCATCTACGTTGTCTCCCATTAATTTCATCATATCTAGAGTCCCTTTTTGGAATATCTTACAATATATCCTTATTACTAACCTGGGGAAAATAAAACATTCAAAAAGGTGATCTCAAATTCTCATTATGGGTAAACAAAATAAATATCAATCATATCATATTCACAAGAACTTATCATTTTGAAAATATTAACCTGCAAAATGGATCTCAATATCATGTCATGGGATAAATCATAGTAATGAAAAGTAATCCCAAGTAATCATAACTTAAAACATGATACTTTGTGACATACACACATAATCATATAAAGTCATTTCTTATTAGTGAAGACTCATTGCCAAGAATATCTTTGCAGACAAAGTCCATTTCTGAACCGAGTTCACTCCTTGTTCCAGTCCTGTATCATTAAACCGGTTTAACTTGCCATTCCAGCCATGTCTATATCATGAGATATAAATCATTACCCAATTTATTGGAGGGAGATATAGGTCCCAACCATCTCATAATTAAACCATTCTTTGGTGTTCCACAAAATCATAAATCACACATCATAGCATAACCCATGTAATAAAAATGGGATTCTTAAACATTGTGCCATCATAACATTATCCATATAAGGTAAAAGGACATCATAAAAATAATTCCATCATAACATAATCAAATCAATGTAGAAATAGTGATATAAACAGTACCCTATATTATCTTATATGGAAAATAATTGTGATAAAACACTTGAACTCCATTCTTGAGGAAAATATCCTTTCTACTTCAAAAACAATTTTTCTTTTCTAAACATGTCATATAATATTAAACTAAAAGAAGTTGATTAAAAATAAACTTGAAAACTTGTAAAGGAATCTTTACATAAATAATGTTATAAAAATCCATTCATGTCGTATAAGTTAAAAAACATTCTTCTCATACTTTGGCCGAAATAGTCAAAAAGTACCTCGTACGAAAAACGACAAAAGATTCCTTTAATATCTTTTACTAAAAACTCACCATAGGGTAAAATTGGATTTAAAAACTTGTAGGAGGATGGAAATAATATTATATATTGAGGAAACATGGATGTGGATGATAAATATTCCCTCGTAAATTATGATGTATAAACAATCTCGGATAAAAATGAGATTGTGAGATTTTCCATTACCTTAGGTATGATATGCTTTGTTCGTGTCTGAACCTCCAGTATAATGATTTAAATAATTTCATTGACTTCTTCCAGAATCATAATCATTGTTATGATATCATATATGGCCGTATTCTTATCTTCTTATTAGTATTATATCATTGATACTTGTTATTCGGGTGTTTATTGCTTTACGTTCTTATGCGTGTTTTGTCGAATAAATTATTATTATTCTTTTTAGGTTATAGATACCTCATTTCCAGAATGGTATTAGTGTAATATATATCATATATATTACTTCAATTCATTTATATAATCATTATGCAATTAAGATCATGTAGAACAAGTCGCATCACATTGTGGAGACGATAGACCGTACATACACACGAGCGATGATATCATTCCCATGATCATGGAATTGAATTGAAGTGTATGTATACTATTTCAGAATCAATATAACTTTAAAATAATCATATATAGTTATCATTTACACCATTATACCCGTCCAAGTAAGTTGGTGGTGGAAAATAGATTACACCACGGCATGGAGACGGTATTCCGTACGTACGCACGCACGGTGATTTTATTTTCCGTAGGATTGATAGATGGTGAAATAGGGTTGTTTTATACTTATAATAACATATAAGTTTATGAGTGATACTGATGTTATTACTTCATAATGAAACAACTAAAGAATAATGAGTAGGATAATAAATAAAGTTGAAATAATCGGTAACGGACATTACCTCTTCTTTAAAGCGCCTCTTCATAACCTCCTCTTAGGGCACTAAAGATGGTCTTTGAAGAATACCAAAACCTCTTGGATGTTTCTAGGGAAGTGGATAAGAGAAATTGGCAGTGGTTTTCCGAGCTTGGAGGCTCAAAGTGGTGTGAGGAGGAGAGTGAGTAGGTGCCTTTTATAAGGGAGGAGAGGGGAACCTTAGAAAAAACTAAAAATATTATTTTATTATAAAGTAATATTTGGTTTTTAATAGCTCCAATTTGATTTATTTCGAATTTAAGGTTGGTATGGGTCGAAATCCACTCATACATAAATTTTAGACAAGTTTATGTTACTATTGTAACCTTATCATTTAGATTTAACTATAAGTTAAATAATTTAACTTTTACCGTGTCTTCTTGTTTTCTTAAACTATATGGTTAATAAACTTACTATAACAAGACAAATGAACCCGAAGTTGTTTATTATTAATATATATAACCTAATCTAAGTCATTTGGCCGAACCTTATATTTTTAGGAATAAAATAACAACTAATAATATAATATTTGTTTTAAAAACTATTTTATGTAAATTTTGACACTATTTGGTAATTGATATTTTTGAAAATCATAACAACATGATTAGTTATAAAAAAGTTAATTAATTCAATAATAACATGTCATATTAACCTATAAAATTATTTTAATTCATAAAAAGTCTCAAATTACATTTATTTGCGTATTTATAACATCAATAATGTTAATATTTCATTAATAAGATAATTATTGCATCATCATTATGTCATAAGTAAATTAAATTATTTAATGTCTAAAAATTATAAATAAAGTACAATAATGTAGGAAATATTTTTTGTCATACACACATAATCAAAGAAAATAATTTCTTATTAGTAAAGACTCATTGCCAAGACTATCTTAGCGGACAAAGTCCATTTCTGAAATGAGTTCACTCCTCGTTCCAGTCATGTATCACTGAACTGGTTTAACTTGTCATTCCAGCCATGTCTATCTCACGAGATATAAATATTTACCCAATTAATTGGAGGTAGATATAGATACCACCCATCTCATAATGAAACCATTATTATGTGTGCCACAAAATCATAAATCATACATCATAACATAACCCATGTAATAAAAATGGAATTCTTAAACATCGTGCCATCATAACATTATCCATATAAGGTAAAATAACATCATCAAAATAATTCCATCATAACATAATCAAATAAATGTAAAAATAGGTATTGAAACATAACCCTATATTATCTTAGATGGAAAATAATTTTTATAAAACACTTGAACTCCATTCTTGATGAAAATATGCTTTCTACTTCAAAAACATTTTTTCCTTTCCTAACATGTCATATAATATTAAACTCAAAGAAGTGGATTAAAAATAAACTTAAAAACTTGTAAAGGAATCTTCACGTAAATAATTTTCTAAAAATCCATTCATGCCGTATAAGTTAAAAAAACATTCTTCTTGTACTTTGGACGGAAAAGTCAAAAAGTACCTCGTACGAAAAACGAAAAAAGATTCCTTTAATAGATTTTACTAAAAACTCACCAAAGGGTAAAATTGGATTTAAACAATTTTAGGAGGATAGAAATAATATTACATATTGATGAAACATGGATGTGGATGATAAATATTCCCCAGTAAATTATGAAGTATATACAATCTCGGATAAAAATGAGATTGTGAGATTTTCGCTTACCTTAGGTCTAATATGCTTAGTTAGTGTCCGAAACTTTTGTATAATGATTTAAATAATGTAATTGACTTATTCCAGTATCATAATCATTGTTATGATATCATATATGGTTATATTCTTATCTTCTTATTAGTAATATTTCATTGCTACTTGTTATTCGGGTGTTTATTGCTTTGTGTTCTTATGTGTGTTTTGTCGAATAAATTCTTATTATTCTTTTTAGGATATAGATACCTAATTTATAGAATGTAATTAGTGTAATATATATCATTTTTATTCCTTAAATTCATTTATATAATCATTATGCAATGAAGATCATGTAAAACGAGTCGCATCACATCGTGGAGACGGTAGGCCGTACGTACACACGAGCGATGATATTGTTCCCATAATCATGGAACTGAATTGAAGTGTATGTATACTATTTCAGAATCAATATCACTTTACAATAATAATATATAGTTATTATTTACACCATTATACACATCCATGTAAGGCGGTGGTGGACGATAGATTACACCACGGCTTGGAGACTGTATTCCGTACGTACGCACGCACGGTGATTTCGTTTTCCATAGGATGGATAGATGGTGAAATAAGCTTGTTTCATAATTATAATAAAATATCAGTATATGAGTGATACATATGTTATTACTTCATAATGAAACAACTAATTAAGAATATGTAGAAGAAGAAATAAATTTGAAAGAATCGGTAACAGACATTACCTATTCTTTGAAGCGCCTCTTCTTAACCTCCTCATAGGGCAGTATAGATGGTCTTTGAAGAATTCCAGGACCTCTAGGATGTTTCTAGGGAATTGGAGAAGAGAAATTGGAAGGGTTTGTCCGAGCATGAAATCTCAATGTGGTGTGAGGAGGAGAGGGAGGTGGTGCCCTTTTATAAGGGAAGAGAGGGGCATCTTAGGAAAAAAATATATTATTTTATTATAAAGTCATATTCGGTTTTTAATAGCTCCAAATTGATTTATTTTGAATCTAAGGTGGGAATTGGTCGAAATAATCTCATCCAATAGATTTTTGACATGTTTTGGTTACTATTTTAATCTTATCATTTAGATTTAACTCTTAGTTAAATAATTTAACTTTTACTGTGTCTTCTTGTTTTCTTACACTATGTGGTTAATAAACATACTATAACAAGTAAAACGAACCCCAAGTTGTTTATTATTAATATATATAACCTTATCTACGTCATTTTTCCTAACCGTAGATTTTTAGAAATAAAATAACAACTAATAATATAATATTTCTTTGAAAAACTATTTTATGTCAATTTTGAAACTACTTGGTAATAAATTTTTGTGAAATTCATAACCACATTATTAGTTCGAATGAAGTTTATTAAATCAATACTATCATATCATATTAACCAATAAAATTTTTGGAATTCAAAAAAAATCTCAAATTACATTTATTTTGGTATTTATAACATCAATTATGTTAATATCTCATTAATAAGATAATTACTGCATCATCATTGTGTCATAAATAAAATAAATTATTTAATGTCTAAAAATTATAAATAAAATACAATTATGTAGGAAATATTTTAGATTTCTAATGAATATTTATAGTCGAATTTATCTTATGTATAAACATATATTAAAAATGATTTATTTATAAAACTTTGATTTTAACTATTTTGACCCTTCTTTAAATAAATTATTAATAAATGTCCTAATCTAATCTAAGTGGACCTAAATGGTCATATTTTATTCTTAAGGTTGTTTTTGGTCGAATTAAACTTATCCAATAAAATTAGGACATGTTTTAGGGTAATAATAATATCATTTTTACCATTAATTACCCTATTTAATTTTAACTGTGTTAAATAAAAGTAAAAAGTTACTATTCACCAAAAATTATTTTCATCTCATTGAACCACATTTTATTACTTTATATTAACCATGTGTCTCAGATTTTCGAAATTCCACTCACAGAAGCGGTAAAATTATGTTTTATATATATTTCCAGACTCTCCTAGAAGGTGGGTAAAAGACGGTGAAAAGTTCAATAATATTTTATATATCTAAAATTATTATAAAATGACTCCAATGAATTACATTGAACTTATATAGGTATTATGTATCAATTTTGACCTAAAATAAATTTAAATAAAATAAATAATTATTTAAATAAAAATTTGGTTTTTAAATAGAAACATAGTGTATTCACTATTCATCAAAAATTGAAAGTTTTCAGAAAAATACCAAAATTTCACCCTATGATAATTTCGATATTCCAAATCCAAAAATGATGTCCATTTTGAAAGATAAAATTTATAAAATTTCAAAAAGTGGGTATTAATATTCAGAATGGCTAGTTTTAATAATATGTTAATAGCATATCGTTGTTTAGTGAAACTCGGTATTGCATACAACGCAAGCTATCTAGGAAGGTCGCGATTGCGTGTAATGCAAGACAAGATAGTGTTGTGTGTAGTGAAAGATTCCTTTGATTATGTATATAACATAAAAAAATATTTCTTATAAGAGTCTCGGGTGTTACAGTCCACACCATCAACTGAAGAAATGATGTACCTCCTTCTCCACTAGGGTCAGCTACAGGGTTTATAATCACTCAAAAACTTCACTCCCTAGACGATTTTGGTACTTCCTACTAAAGGAATCTGTTACAATGTTTCCTTTTTATAGAGTATAAACTATCTTGAAATCATAGTCCCACGGGAAGTTGAACCATCTTCACCGCCTCAAGGTCATGTCTCTCTAAGTGAAGACGCACTTGAGACTCTAGTGGTCTGAACAATCCTTAATGAAATCTCCCATAAAAATAGCATATCTACATTGTTAGGATGAATAATACGATTACTAGTACCATATACTGAGATTCTCCATTCTATTCTTGGGGTCTCCATCATCTTATCCTATAGTTTATAAATACAGTCTCAAGACTTTACATTGAGCATGCAAGGTACCAAAAAATAGAGTAAATGATTAAACTCATACAACCATAGGAGGATATACACGGAACTCATGTGGCATACCCCGCTCATCTATTCCTCTCTTAGGAGGAGAGTAACCCCAAAGTAGACACTGTTATATCCACTACTGGAATTTCAAGAAAAAAGTGGTTCAAGCATAAAAAATCCACTGGAAATGCCAGGACCTGCCATGACACTCCACTGCACAACCTTACCTTCAACACACAATTCATAGGGACTCTTCCACTACACCACAATATTATCCTCTTTAGATAGCACTAACTCCCCTAACGTTTTTTCTCAGGTAACAAAAACATGTCTCGGTGGGGAAAGGACCCCTCTGCCGCATGAATTAATAGCTACATCTAACCACTCCTACATAGGGTTACACTGATGCCACACATCACCTTGGTAACGCTTTAAGAAAGAAGGAGGACGTCACATAATGTCTAAGAAGTTCTACTAAATAAATTATAAAGACATAGGGTGTACCTCTTATCGTCTCATGGTCTATAGGATCGTAGACATCCAAAGGTTGTTGGTAACTATGGAACAAGATTCCAACTTATTGATCCTGACATGGGCCACCTTATGGCATTGAAAAGTACTCATAACAACATCCCCCACCTCTAGCTCCTTCTTCTTCTTTTATAGCACTATGTCCTTGGGGACCAGCTGATCACAGTGTTGTCTCTGCTATGGTGTTCCACCAACTTCCTTCATGGTGTTCTTAACATGCCTAGTTGGGAAATCTCGTGCCATGTGACATCACCCATCACAAGCATTACACCAGCCCTCCCTAGGCTATCCCCGTACTCTTCTCTACCTAAGAGCCATACCACTATGTGCTCGAGACCAATTATGGGGAGGCATCATTTGGCATGATCTTGTAATTTGATGTCTTTTAGCTTCTGAATATTTCTCAGCTCTGTTGCGCCTACTCCCAAAACTAGTTCTATGACATCCCTCTGATATAAATTTTTTCTTTTACCAGCACCTGCTTCAGCACCCCTTAATTTTTGGTGATTCACAAGGGTACTATGATAGCATATATCTCTTTTCGGAGTACCTCCTTGAAATTCTATGATCAGAAGTAACCGTTATAGATCATGTCAAAGGATTAGTGTTCAAGGTTTGTGAAACAAGTCATTTACTCATCCACCATCATTTGTCCCTACTGAATCTAGAGTATCTCCTAAAGTAGAATAGATCACAAACCATATGGGTAATAATAATCATGAAATAGCTCGTGAAAGACATCCCATGGAAGTACCGACCCATTATGTATCTATGTATCCAAACTCCACCAACGCCCAGCTACACTGTGGAAAAGGTTGGCTGCCAAAGTCTCCATCTAATTTTTTGGTGTCCGTAAAAACCTAATGTGGTGGACCACTGACTCAAGAGAAACCTCTACTATCTGAGGGTCTGGCTCACCATGGAACATTAACGATCTCATCTGCTATAACTCACAGAGTTTGATTAGCCTGCACACATAATCAACCAACTCTGGTGGGGATGTCTTCTTCTCAATAGGTAGAGGTGAATCTTGCTACCCACCAGGAGAAATGGGATCACCTGATGGGCCATAAACTAAGGCCTATTTTCTCATTAAATCATCATCATGAACTAGATCTATTATCCTAGTGTCGAGTTGACAAGTGTGTAATCAAGGTCCTCTTGAATGGATACATTGGCTACTCGTAACATCACTGGACACCCTATCCAGAGAGTTTCTCTTGAGACACTTCGACATAGTTTCCCTCAACCCAATCAATTACTTCTCAGGGATGTTCTTGAACAACTACATAAGGGTCGAACTACCTCTGATATGACATTTTATTGACACTATCCATGTTGGTATCGATTTGCAAATACCTCAATCCAGCCTCCATAGGCTAGGGTTCGACGACTAGCACTGAAGACATAACAAAACAGAGGAGGCATTTTCCTATGAACCTCTACACACACATGTATCCAAATCAATTAAAATGACGAAAATTTAAGAGAAAACAAGATAAAATATTACTATATATATACCATAACATTAATTGACCTCTAAACAGTTCATGTATAGAAAATTAAACTGAAATGTAAAGGGGAAAAAATACATGCCTTCTCAGAGTGTCACAACCCGATGACATGTGGAAAAGTAAAACAGCTTTGAGAGACCCACTCATGAATCCCAAGTCACGACCACCACACATGGACTAAGAACCCTATATCTATAGCTCCTCTAAAGTCACGATCAACTTGTTAGTCATCTACAAGGGAACAATAAGTGCGGGAAAAGATCAATCATTGGTGAGTATAATGATACTTAGTAGGATTCCCTGAAGTCTTAGCATAGTAGTAGGAGAAGTACTAAATATGGGAGCAGTATAGTGAACAAGGTATCATAATGTAATATAGTAACCAAGTGTATCTCAACACAAAAAAATATTTAATTAAGCTCATACAAACCCACAGATCAAGAAATGGTGAGAAGATGAAATTCTCATCGAGTATTAATGACCTGTAGTAGGAGAGTATAATCACCAAATGGTAATATGCTACACACGGAAAGCATGTGGAATACCCCATGCGTATTTGGCTCTCCTAGAAGGAGAGTGACCAAAAAGCAAGGAGTGGGTACTAAAATAGAATATATATATATATATATATACCTATATACATACATACATACACATATATATATTCTTAGTCAAAGAATCCCAAACGAGGGAGTAAGGGTATTTCCATCTCGAAGCTCACACCAAGAAATAGTAGCCAAAAGTTATTGAAGTAACCACTGATTCCTAGAATCCCACATTTCTGCTCTAAACTACAAGTAAAAGGGGCTCAATCACTGGACCTTGATATTATCCACTTTGGGAAGGTCTATCTTTCCTGAATAGTATTAGGTCACATCAAAAGGATGAATCTTGGTGGTAAAATTACCCATCTTCCTCAAGTTTCCAAAGGTACATCATGTAATGTCTCTACATTATGCCTTTGAGCTGAGAGATAGTGTCTCAAATTCGAGGACACATGCCCAGCCCAACTAGAGTGTTCCAATATAGTGTCATGGAGGACCCATCCCTAGCCCGGTTGGAAGGTTCTACTCTAGTGTCATCAAGGACCCGTCCCCATCCCCGTTGGAGGGTTATACTATAGTTTCATTGAGAACCCATCCCCATCCACACTAGAGTGTTCAACTCTAGTGTCATCGAGGAACCATACCCAGCTCGACTGGTAGGTTAAACTCAGAACTGTCATCGAGGAACACTACCTAACCCAACTGGAGGTAACCTGAAAACTGCTCTAACCATCCATTCTAGATGGTACCTCTTGTAAAAGCATCTAGGATCACTGGAAATACCTATTGGATGGTACCTCTAGAGATAATTCCACTGCATTCATTAGGAACCTCCCTATATAAGAATGTATCCCGGAACATCTAACATTGTAAATCATATGCCACTACGGAGGGCACCATCATGTTCTATGTGAAAAAACACTCTGGATAGACTACATGCATGCCAAAATATGAGTCCAAAATAAAGATATGTGTGAGATATGATATTTGTAAAGTCGTACAAGGTGCGTGTGGGACCCACATGTCGTGTGGCCCCTCCTCATTGTATGTCCTTGTACCTAACTATTATCGAGTACTAAACTAAGAACAAGTACCCGTAGGAATTTCATCTTACTCCGAGAGTGCTTCACACACCTAGTCAAAAAGTTTGATGAGCGCATGGAACTCTTCATTGATTCGAAGGGCCAAAAGCATAATTATTCTAGAAAAACTCAAATAGCATAAGAACATTTGACCACATCTCTTCATGCATCTTCTCTACACTTACTAGAGTTTAGGTTAGCCCAAGCCATGGGTTCTCTTTAAACAAATCAAAAGAATCTACCATCAATATTCCATTCACGATTCCACGTTTTTCTAGGTCACGAAAAAGGATCTGTGACTGAAAATAGATCACATCATTGCGATCCTTGCAAAAAAACATGCATGATCGACTATTCATTCACCCCAAATATACATCCATTGGAAAAGTCTCGAGTCACCACAATTCTCCTGAATTTCGTTATGTGGGGCCTGCAACTCGATTCCAAAACAAATTATATGGATTTAACCATTTTGATTATCTCATAAGACACACGATATAGACTACTCATTCATCCAATATAGATAACTGGTAAAAAATTTCCATTTCACCATAAAGCATGTGTACCAACCCATATGGGCCCACACATCAACTATAGTTTTAATTCCCAAAATTAGACTCAAATTTTCCATCTAAATTCTTGGGTCACAGCGCCTTTGACGGTGTGTCAATTAGACTTTAGATGTAGCTATGTTCAAAAGAACAATCCGCGAATAATAATTAATATCTTATTATTATTAAACATAGGTGTTTTTTTCCAACCTTCTTCAGGAATGAAATATAAAATTTCCAAAAACCACAAAAATGGTCCGGCTCAACTCAAGGTTCATGTCGACATAGATAGCACGCAAATGGGAGGCCTATATAAAAAGATATGGTCATTTAAAGTGCCCAGGTCAAAAACAGGTGGGACCGGTCCGATCGCACATCCTAGCCCACCTGTTAACACCAAATATCCCCCGTGGCTGGTCCTCTTCTGATCCCACATCAGTGTGGAAGACCCGTGTCATGCAGGTCCTTATCTTCCCCCATTCATTTCCTCAAATCCCCGGACTGACTACGCATCGTCGACACCATGACTCCTACGCCTAGTCACTGGCCTGCTATGCCCCCTTCGACTCAGTTTCTAAATCCTGGCATCGCCATCTTTCTGAGTTTCATACCAATCCACTAGATTCCCCCATCCACCCCACCAGGTAGCTCCACTGGACTGCCTCTTACATGGGCCACCGCCGGTGGTTCTACTATAGTGGCCACTTTTGAGGGCCACTACGACCACACCGGATACCTGAAAATTATTTCGGACACAATTATAGAAAGAGCGTGATAATTTCTTTATTACCATGTTGTTCATTCAATAAACTATAAAAAAATTGACAGGTCCAAAATTAAACATTGATAAACCCAAGGAATGGGTGAAGAACACGATGAACAAAAGTGATTTTCCACAAGAATTAATGGTTGTGTTAGTGAAACCATCAACAGTGATATTCAAAATAAAAAATTCAAGGAGAAAAGAAGGGGGTTCAATAAAAGTATTAAATCATAACTTATTAGTTAATGAAATCCAACCTCGATCCGTCCATTTATCGATGTTGAAGCGATCATCACGCTCCCACCTTAATTTTCAAAGGTTTCAAAGAAGATCGCTCCTCAATTCGATGAAGATCGATGAAGAATAGTTAGGAGGAAGGGAGAGAAATATAGATAGATGATAGAGATAGAATTATTTATAACCCTATTTCTTAACTCTTAAACTTCTTATTTATAGAATCCCCATTTATCGTGGAATATGAACTTCTCGCACCCCCTCTTTTTATGTCCGACCTAGAAAAAAACCCAATTTCGAACTCAACGGAGGTCTCAAATTTCTAATCCGAGTCCCCATTAGAATTTTATTTGGATTTTAATTCAAGAAAAAATAATTAAGATTAATTCTGTTATTTAAAAATTTTCCCCTGTGTGACTTTTCTCACAAAAATCCCACACGGACAAAAGTTATTCCCAAATTATGGTAAACACCTCATTCCGAACACAAATGTGGCCTTAGATTTCTGTAATAAGATACCATTTAAGAGATATCTCGTTTCTGACATGTTCATAGTACAAACACACTTAATTTTTTAGTATAATTTATTCTAGACACACTGGGCCTTAGAATTGCATACCATCTCATCGCTTAGCTATGAAAATATATGTAGGAAAATATCAAAGTCTAACAAGGAAAAAACAGGGCTCTATAGAAAATATCTACCTAAATACCTTCTTATAATCCCTACCCACATTTTGGAGTCCATATTTTTTGAATAACACCATCCTTATAGATGTTATGTTGTTAATCTACGAAGATCGTTTGAAGAAGTTATATTTTTTTAATTAATTATATTTTATTTCCTCTTCTAATTCCATGAAATATTCTTCCAACATGATTAAATAATAAATCCATTATCCTCAATATACAATGATTCTATTTTTATAATATAATATCCTCAATCCATTCCAATATTCATCAAATGGGAAAGTAATTATTCATTTGTGTGTACGGAGGACTACCACGTTATAAACCGATATAATTCATATTCCACCACTATCTCTTAAGACAGGTTACAATGATGGAATTGATAAATATTTCTTATTTTAATGAAATATATATCATTATTTAATATTAATATTAAATTTTATATTCCTACCTTTCAATGTTCATTAAAATCATTGCTTTGTGTGTGTGTACATGTGAACTATCACCTCCACAAGGCATTGCGATTCTTCTTTCATCACCACATAATATGGATCATATATATAATTAAATTTAAATGAATAACATGATCTTAATGATATTTTTTTTTTGAGATTAAATAACACTTATCTTCTTTACATAATGATCATTTATAAATGGAAACATTACTCATGTGTATGTATGACTTACCATCTCCATGAATGTAACATAGTTGATTTTTAAAATAAATATGAAAAGGATGGATTTATATGTATAAAGAATGAATAAATTTTTTTATTATGTCATGAATATTAATTTTGAGATGATTTAATAATTTCCACTTTGACTATTAACATCATAACAGTTTCATTTTAGATTCTAGTAACGAATATCGTCAAAATGTCCAACACAAACCTATATAATGTTATAGTTGTTATAAAATATTATTAAGTGATATAAAAGGAATTATAAAAATTAAAAGGAATCTAAAAAAGTAAATAATTAATTTAATTTAATTATTATGGAACTTAAAGAACATACATGATGATTAAGACTCTATAAAAGGGTCTTCATCTTAATATCCTTTCATCGAAGAATATTTTTATGTCATACACCCACCATTGTGAAGATTATATATGGTCCCATTTAATATATGATATCACTAATTTATTTATTATCAGATTTTTTTAAGGTTTTGTTAAATGATATTCTTTCACGAGGCTTATGATCTAAATGTTCAAAGTGGTATGGGATGGATTGAATGTTTAAAGAC
Source organism: Viscum album (assembly GCA_963277665.1). Taxonomy (NCBI): domain Eukaryota; kingdom Viridiplantae; phylum Streptophyta; class Magnoliopsida; order Santalales; family Viscaceae; genus Viscum; species Viscum album. The sequence continues at coordinate 1,992,559,427 of OY728141.1, forward strand.
TTAATTTTCAAATCTCTTTCTCCATGCCAATATTCATGATATTGTTTTACATATTTTTCTATATTTATATAAAATGATTATAAAAGAATTTTTTTTTATTTTTATATTTGGATTTCTCTATAAGGCTTCATGTTTTTTTTCAAAGGAACCCACTGTTCCTTTTTTGAATTTTTTTATTGAAAATGGGGTTTGAAAATGGATTTATTATTTCTATAACATGAAATGTTTTCTTATGAGTGAAACTTAAATTTTAAGATTGAAATGTTGAAAATTTCAAGATTTTATGTGTTATTATTATGTAATATTTCTTGGAAATTGACATGTGGTTATGTGAGAAACTGTGTAAGAGTTGTTATGTGATAAACCATGGACATGTAGTTATATTATAACCTTCAATACATTGGGTATGGAAGTCAGCTATATGACTATTCTATTTGTAATAATGACATATATGGAAGTTGATCGTATCAATATTCTATTTTCTAGATTAATTTTATGGACGTAGAGTGCATGGTTATTCCATTTTAGAATCGTCCCAAGTTACCTAGTTATTTTTTATATGTTTTCATATGAGTTTTCATGAAAATAAATTGATTTTAAAAAGGTAAGATAATGATATTTTTGAAATGATGATCTCTTCTTTTAGGGTAAAAGGTTATGTTTTAAGTAAATTTTTTATTTGTTTTCACTAGACTAATGGTTTCTTTTATTTTAAGTTCTTTACTATGTTTTTTTTTCTCATACCATTTTTTAAAATGATCGTCACAGGGTTTAAGGGAGATTTTGAACAAGGATGAGAGAAATTGATAATTGTAAAGATATATTAGAATAAGAAATCTAGTTTCATTTTAATGATTTTTATCTTATGGAAAAAATGGATACTGAGTATATGTGTCCAATTTCAATGGATGAGTTTATCTTGTATATGTTTTTCCTAGTCCACTAAAACTCTTGACATAAAATATATTTATGAAGAAAGTGATTTATATTTTTAAAAATAATTAGAATATGAAATGATTAAGGCCATGTCCTTATAATGTGATTCTTCCATAAGGCACTAATGTAAATGACACATTCTTGGAGCATATCCACTAATATTTTGATAACCCACTAGTATATGAATGATATTCCATGATAAATTTTATCTAAGTACATAATTAACCCTAGAGTCCCCTTCAAAAACGAGATGTGAATTTTGGGTCCCAGTCTAAAATAATCATTGATGGAACACCATTAAGCCAAACAAGTTTTTAGGCATAAAGGTAGAGAAGTTCCTCCTCTTTTTTACTACATAATTATAATGAAATATCATAATCTCATTAATAGATATATGATTACACATATTTCATAATTATTTATTGGATCACATTGTTATCTAATAATTAAATTATAAATATCTCATCCCACTTATATAGAAACATAATGAGAAGCTATAATTACCCATATTACCTTTGGTAAACATATTTTATTGAATGGAAATAGATGAGTTGAGATAAAAAATATATAACATCTCGTTTCATCTTGGGTCCCCAATACCATTATTTAATCTCATAGAACAACTTAGAATCTTCTGGGTGAAATAACCAGTTAGAGTGGAGACAAAATCTCATTACATCCTACCTCAAAGCCAAAGGGTCTACTAACTGTATTTAAAAATATAGGATTCAATTAAGAGAATTATATTAATATATTTATGACTCTACACCATTTATGATTCTTTTAATTCACCAGTATTCATCATTTTCATCATACCCAAGGTGAATCTTATCTTCAATAGAGGAGGTGATATACACCCTTGTAAAAAGTCATGTTTATCCTCCTCTTATTATTGTAATTTATGATCAAATAAAAATATAATCAAACCCCATTATTTCTGATACAATTTCATTTTCTACATTTTTAATTATTTATTGAGGGAATTGGATATGATATACAACATTAAATGAGTGTATGCCATATCAAAATACAATGTTTGAATATATTTTACTCATTACCTCTATCTATGATTTATATCTCATTTTTAAAATATATAACTTTAATTTTTTAGTTTTGAATATATCACAAACTTTTCCATTAAGATTTAGTGGTTCCACATATATATATATAATGCATCACTTCCACCAATTCGAGGACATAATTTGAATATTTCCATTTTTGAGGGCACAACTAACATGAGAAACACACTACCACATTGCCATTATATATCAATAAAAACCCCAACCTCATACTTGAGGCATCAAATTGCCCATTGTATCCCATATATAGTATCAGGAGGGTCAAAACAAGAGTAGAAACCTACCTCACATTTTACTCCTCAAAATATGTATATATATATAACATTTCTCATACCTCTATACCATCACACCCATCATGGTATAAGTTATGAAATGAGATGATATATAAGATAAAATATGTTCAAAGCACCTATAATATCCAACAAGACCAAAAATTAATTACCTTGAACATGTTATTCATTCTCTCACAAGATGTCAAAAACTAAATCATTGATCGGTCTACTAATTTTTTTTTGTTATGGACACAAAATGTCTCAAAATGTTTAACTCTTTTAACCATAAATTGAACATAGATAACTATATACAAACAGTGGTACCTTAAGGTTCCCAAAATATTGTCTTAATGGTCCCCATTCCCCTCCTTAAATTTAGAGTAATCCATCATATCCAAAAAAAATTACCATATTTAAGTAGTCAAGATACAAATGAATATCTAGTTATTCAGGGATATTAATATTGTTATGAGATTAGTGAGAGAAAAAATAATATTTAGATTCTTAAAATCCATATAATATCACTGGAAGGTAGTCATAGGGATTTTTCCTCCCTCTCCCTCAATGTGTGGTACCCCAACATCGAATAGTTCATTGAAAGACAATAGTTACCCCTAATCTGATCAAACAAGTCATTGTTCATGATATCATATATTTATTCATGATCATTACAAGGTTGAGATTCTGGTGGATAGTGTAAGGACAAAGGTTCCCATTTGATTTCTTTTCCAAGAAAATTAGTGAATACCATTATGATAGGCTCAGGTGAATGAATCCCTTTAACTTAAGATCTTCTAACTTGATATTTATCTCCTTCATCGTAGAAAGATCCATTCAGATGTCTGGAAATAATATTGGTCATATCTTAGAATTTATTTTAATGGTATAATCTATCTACCTCAATGGTTTTAACATAAAAAAACATTAGTAAGAACTTCAGGTCACCTATCCCACACCAAAAGAAGTTGTTCTCCTGAACCCCATTTGATAACACAACACTCAAACCACCTTAAACCCTAATCTCTACTCTTTACCAATGGAATAGAAAAATCGCTAATATATGAAATAAACTAAAATCATTGTAAAAAGGAATATATTAAAATATTCAAGATAAATTAATGGGATGAACTAATGTAAAATAATTCTAAAGTCATAGACGAAGTAATAAAAACAATACTTATGATGGTTCCTTGACCTATCTATGACATCTATAGATCATGATCTACTATTTAAAATTTTCTAGACTCATTACCTATATATGAGTTTTTAATGGAATGATATCCCTATTTCACATAAGAATGATATTTTACCACCATTGACACATCTATTAGCACTTTGGTACCATTTTTATAAGTTGAAAAACCATTATTTCTCTTCATTTATTACCAATAATATCATATAATATTACCCATGTGTTCACATTAGAGGAAAGTACTTATATTTTACTAGAAATAATGCATGATATACATTGTATTCCATACTTATAACACTCAGCTAGTATCTACCATAATGTTTTTTCCTAGACAGGGTTAGAGGGATGATGAAAACTCTCGGTACTCCTTCATTGTTATTCCTCATACTTCATCTTTTTTTCCCAAAATAGGAACTCAATATCTCACCTGTGAGACTAGGCTCGAAACACATATCAGTTTGCCCTAAAAAATATATGTTCTCTATAGTCATATTATCAACTACTTCAACATAGGAAATAATGTGTATAAGGTTATTCAAGTTCATTATTTTTATCTTTAGTCCCATATCGAAATGGTTCAAATATAAGTATTCATTTATAGGTAGCTATGGTGAAATATATACTGGGTAAAAAACCTACTAGAGTACTCCATCAAGGATCAATCCCCTTTATTTATGGTCATGAAATTCATATCCTTATGTACTCGCAAAATCTTCAGGTAGAATTTCTAATTAAACACTTTTTGAACATGATACAATTAATATATACATGATATTTATCCATCACATATGGGTTCTACCACATTCGATCATCCCTTCCAACACATAAGATAAAAAAACCACCTTTGAGTTCTTATGTTTCAAGACACATTGGAAGATTGTTTCAATAATTTATAACTATAATTAATAATTTTGAGGCCCTCAGTCACCCTGAAATGTTGGTGTTTTCTACTCTGCGAACTCTTGTGAATGATTTAGCAACCAAAAATGCCTCAGTTACGAACATTCACAATATACAATGTGGTATTTATTAATGATTTTATGAGTTGGGATCTAATATGAGGATTGGATAGTGTATTATTCCACATGTCTCACTCCCTCTAATTTAATGTGTTCCTTTTTGGAAGAATGTTCTAATGACATAAGAAAAAAAACTGTCAATACAAAATTTATTTATTTAAAAATAAGAAATAAAACTCCAGAATAAAACAAAATTATGTAATAGAAATAAAACATAAATTTTTTTTTAAATTAATCATAAAAATTCAACTAACAAAACATCCTAAGAAGACATTGTAACTCGTGGTGTAGAGTGAATATGAGCTAGCTACGAACTCTCATAGACCCTCACTAAACTCCAAATATTCATAATCATTACTATCGAACATCCCTAAATATAATAGGGTCTTTGATAACATTTCATAATGATCCAAACTAGGTCAACCATCATGGTCCACTGGTCTGTCTTTCCACAAGGCTGAAGATGTGTTCCCCATCTCCTGGTACCGGTGACAAGTTCCATGGTAATAATGATGACTCATGGAAATGATTTCACCCTTATAATCAAGAATATAATTCCAAGCATTCCAACTAAGAATCTAGTTTTATATTTACATAGTTTATATGCCCACACAATCAAATAAATAATTAAAGCAATATAATCCATGTCAATAGTGTATATGAAGTATCATCGTAACCATAAACCATAAATAGAGGTAATAATTTAAATAAAAAAATTTAACATAATTAATCTTAAATAACCATGATATATAAATTCATGCCATTATAAAATTTCCATTAAAACCCCAAAATCACCAAAAAAATTAGAAAATAGAGGTTTTCAAAATATCAGATAACTATCTATAACTGAACCATGGGTACCACAAACCCATCCCCTAGAAGATGACATATGAATCATGGAGCCAAACAATGAGATGAAGCTCATTTTCCTTTCACAGTACCAGATAGAACCAAGTCTATAAATTTCAAATTGAATATGTAGGGTTCTATTAAAATTATTGTAGGCTATCAGAATGAATAAATATACATGTTTTTACATTGAAACCCATTAAATTAATTTCAAAAATAATTTTTTGAAAATAATTTAATTGAGAGACATTTTTTATATCCTTTGGTTTTTCATAAAATAATACATAATGTTAAGTGACATGGTAAATATAATCATAAGTATAAATTTGGGGATCAATATATAACCATGTGATCAAAATAAAACAACATAGGGAGATAAAACAAAGGAATGTCATAACAAGTCCAATGAAAATGTTATAGGTGGGGGAGCTCTGACTGATGGGCTCTAGGCATCAAGTATTCTTTCATAGAACATATGTTGGCAGATGTGAACCTAGAAAATTAGCCCAACCTTGGATTCATAATTTTATAAGAAATGAACCCTAGATATCTTATGCCTAAGGTTAGGTAAACACACAACCTATTACCTATAAACCATGGTCTCCCATGTACACCCACAACAACATTCAGCACACACAAAATGGATAAAAAACAATGACTCCAATAATATAACCATTCAAATTATCCTTGAAATTTCATTTTATGAACATATTTTTATAAAAAACATTTTATAAAACAATTTTCTTCCATGAAATTAATTTCAAATGGGATATCAAAATAAAAACAATATTTTATCAAAATGGGCCTTGAGTACTATAAAATGTGTATAAAATCCCATAATAAATCATTCCAAGAATAACATATTCGTAAAAACCAAAGTAAAAAAACAAGAAATAATGTGTGAAAATGGAAATGTATGGATATGGAGATGCAAAAACATGGAAATTGATGAAATGTTTCCTCATTCACAAGATATCATAGGGACAGGGGAAGTAGGATCCTCCCCGGACAAACCGTCCTTGAAATTTATCAAAACCCCAACCTAAATACCAGTTTTATGCATATATGGTCATTAAGGTCAGTGGGATGAGGATGATATAAATGAATAATATTTTCAATGTGATATGAAGGTAAAATACAATGACAAAAAGATATTAATCTTGAAGGCATCGGCCAAAATTGAGGAGTAATTGAACAAAAATCCAAGTGGTTGTATATTATCCAGAGGAGAAACTCATAAAGAAGTGGTATAAATGATATTATTTAGGGTTATAAAATCTATAGGTATTTTTTTAAATTTTAAATTTTAATAAAACAAGGTGGGTCATAGGGTTTGGCCTTTGTGAAACTCTGTTCCAACCATTCGAGTCACCCCTCGCCACAGTCTCAAGTAGTACAGTTTCTTAGAAAGTCCCACATGGTATGGATAACAATATGGATACCATTTGAAATGGATCATAAAGGATTCATCTCCATTTATATGATTTGGAAAACAATTACTACTAATTGTGATATAACTATGCGCATAGCTCGATTTCCCCATATTTTTAGTATATCAACTCCGTACTCCTAGAAACTCCAAAAACACTTCATATAAAAAAATTATAATAAAATAATACCAATGACGTAGTTAGTTTTACATGGAGAGATTAACATATATAAAATTTATAGTAATATACTGAAAATGAATCTCTTTGATGACACTTATCAACAATAGATACAAATATTTAACTATAATATACGATAAGACTAAAAGGGGTCATAATATTATAAGCATGAAATAATAACTACCCTATAAAATAGAAATATATACGCTTTAGTGTTAAGTAATATATATTTCCATCAAGTACATCAAATTAATGTCATCCAACTAAAAATGATTACCCCAAATATCAAAACAATTTTGTGATCCAAGACCAATATTTCTATATGACTTGTAATGGTTAATCATGAAAATAATTTATGATTACATTTGTTAGATAAAAAATTTTCGAATCATGTTTTATTTGTTTCATGTATATCGAAGTGGATAATATTCTTTATACAAATCCATTATATAGATTTACTCACCTCTATGCCTCTAGTATCCTAACCATTATAGTGTCCTAGAAAGTGTAACCAAAATAAAATGCCAAAAATTGGGTACCTAATCTTTAGGGGAACATTTTTACTTAATTACCTTGCATAAGATAATTCATGGGTAACGGACAATAAGGGTCAGCCATAATAAATGATCAAATTCAGGAAAATTACCTCTTTGGAAGGGATAACATAGTTAGTGCTTTACAATATTTTAATAAATACTCACATAATTAATATACCTCATAGGGATGTTAAATTTAATTGCTATTTCATAGATTAAAATCATTATATTTTCAGGTTTTATTCCTTTTTATTTGTATGTTTTTAAAATTTATTTTAGGAATTTATATTTAATTACGAAAATTATTATATTTGAACTACATTAATGTGTAACTATTTACAGAACCCATGGGTTTGTGTTAGTTACCAAAAAACAAATCCAAGTATATTCATTAATATTGGAATCCATATCATGAATAAGGTACATGAACACTTTAATTAAAAGGTATATAATTACATGAGAGTGAATATCTAAACATTAGTAAACTCAGATAAATAGATAGATAATTCCTCACCCCTTATATAATAAAGAATAAACCACTAGGTATATGTGTAGTCCAACCCTAATTCCTCTTCCATAGGGGGACTTTATCCAAGAGAGAATCTAATTAATTATATCAAAAACACCTAATATGAAAAAACTATATTTAATAACATTTTTCAGGCTTATAACTCTAAGAAATTAAGGTCTTGGTGGATAAATAGACAAATATTATTATATTACAACTATAACATTTTGTTATGATCTATCAAATAGAATAAATTTATCACATAAATAAATAAGAAACATTATCAACATTCCATAAAATATTTATAAAAATGAATAATATAAAAGAATAAAAAATTATGTTATTTATTTATTTAATTTTATAAATAAATATTCAATTTTAAAATTTATGTAATGCTTGTAAAATATATTTTACAGAGAAAAAAACCTATAACTAATAAATAAATTTAAAATTATAAACAAAAAAACTAAACAAAATATTAAGTTTTTTTAAGATTTCACTTGATAATACATTGATTTTGAATGCATTATCATGTTTAGAAATTCCAATGTTAATAAAAAATCAAAAATGAGTGGGGAAATTCTAGAAGGGAAATCATTATGCGGGGTGGCGTGGAAAGGGTGTTCGTGTATCGAGGAAGTTACAAGATAATTCAACGGGATCCCCATAGGCCATATGGTGTAATGAAGTGCCGAAAATCAGAGTGAAATTATAATGTGGGAATCATTGATATGTGGTATATTACATTATTTTAGGTGATGTACCCCTCATGTTACATTGATAAATAATGTAATTTCATATTCTTATTGAACATTTTATTAACAATCAATGTAATTTTAATAAATATAAAAATAATCTATTTTCCTATGAATTTTGGGGCATGGTACATTGTCATTAAAACACACAATGTTGCACATACACAACCTTAAATTATTATATTAACATAATTTCAAGTCCAACTCGAGTTGTGTTAATAATTTAACATGATTTCAAGATAGTGCACCCAAAATTATGTTAAGATATAACATAATATTGATTAGGTTATTCCATTGTATGTTTCAAAGAAAAATTATTCATTAAACAATGAATGAAACAAATTGATTCATCAATGATGTAGCCTTTCTAGATACTAATGGGTTTTATAGAATCATCTTATTATCTTGGTTGGAAGAGGAAAAATGAAACATAGCTTAATATGTCCCCAATACAATCGACATGCATGATAAACAGTTAATATCTTAAATGTAAATGTGATGTAGTGGATTCTTTCTCATTGGATTTTTATTAATGATAATCGTAGGAAATGAAAACATATTATTTAATCCATTGATGGTAATCCACCATCCTATGGATCCCAGTTTGCAACATGATGATTCTCATACAATGTCAATGGTTCTAGAACCGTTATTGAACATGAAAAACGATACTATGGGATGGAAGATAGATATATAATTATTTTTAGAAAACTAATTATATCTAGAAAGACATAATGATGGGAATTCATTCAATTTTATAGTACATTCATGAAATAAGGTGTGAATGTAACAAATAATACATTATAAATTAATTATAACTAATGAATCATGTGGTAGATAATTTAATGGTCGTGTTGCATGTGTGTACATAAATTTTGGGTGAAACATATCCTTGGGATGCATTACATGTATCAAGATAATGTTGGAACTAATATAATATTGTGTTTTCACTTAAATATATCTTAGAAAAAATGTATAATTATGTCATATGAATCATATTGGTATCATTTTAGAGTAACTAAAACATATTAACACTATAATAGTTGGTGAAACTAGGAGGAAGGTTTTGAAAAAATTCAAGTTTAGTGTTTTAATATTGTAGAGACCATTCAATGCATCATGGAACTATGAGTTAATGTGTATGGATAGACCTCCTAACTAAATACCCTAAAATAATTTCACTTGGGTCCTTTTTTACATTATTATATGGAAAATATGGATCTTTTTCACTATAATAATCTATTGCCACAATTATCTCATAATTTTTTTAAACTTTTGATTATAAATTTCAATGGTTATTAATTATTTTTAAAAAGTGATTAATTATATTATTTAAATGTGGGTATATCAAATTTTGATAAATAATCGAATGATAAGAAATAGAAAATTTAAATTTTATGAATTCATTTTTTATGAATTTTTTGTAAATTTTTTCCATGTGTTCAATCATTGTTCAGGAAAAATAATTTCCAACACCTATCCAACCCCCAAACCCACATGAATTTCACCTATCATACCCTAGAGGTAGTTGACTAATACACAAGAATAGAGCATGAAAGGGTGGAAATAAGAGGTATAGGCTAGGAAAAATATGCACAGAGTCTGGACCAATGCTTATGGGCCCCCTGTGTGTTAGTACCAAACCCTGACTATGTGTTTAGTGAATGTGAGAATTGACCCCCCACTAACATTGGATTAGGTTCTACATGTTCCACATTGAGTATTCTATTGGAGTTATCAAATGATAGTATATCCGAATTTAGATGTAGATTAATAAGGAATTTTAATCACTAACAGAAATAGAGTCACTTTGTGCATTCAACCTCATCTCCACACTCGTACATTTTCCTAACACCGCTGTCACCACCTCCTACCACTCAATATTTCTAGAACACAAAAACCAAACATCCAAATCAAGAAACACCCCCACTGATGGGATTAGGTTCAAACCATATATCAACCATTACTTCTTAAAATACCATGGTTTACCATGGAAGCATGAGGTGATTCCATGTGAGCATGATACAAAGAAAGAAGATATCATTTTTGAGGAAAATGGAGACCATATTCATTTTTAAACCATAGTGAGGAAACTAGTGGCCAACGATGGTGTAATAATCTTGAGTTAAAATAATAGTTTCTACTACCATAATCTACTACCATTACTACACTTCTATCAAATTATATAACCAAATCCTTCCTCATCTGGTTTCTGTTGAGGCTACCCACTACCACTGCTGCTTCTTGTTGATGTTTCATGATACCCTTAAATTATAGATTCTTATACTAATACCAATTATCTCTATCCCTATCCATGATCCCATTAACCTTCTACCATTAGAAATTATGCAGTCGGTTGTCCACCCCCAGAAATTCTACCTCTACATACAAAGATCAACTACCATCAAACAACTTTGCAACAATTCACCATCCATTACTACAATTTTCATATTCCATTCAGGATAATACCACTTCTTCTACCTATTCATTCCTCATTTGAGTCACCTTCCCCCATTAATTCCATGTATCCTGATTCCTCTTCCATCAATATTTCATTTAACGATGACTTCTTATCATTCTACCACAACTATGGCTTTCCACCATTCATCCATGATACCATCACCTTCATCTTCGAAGAACTACCATGTAATTTTTTTTCACCTTTTTTCATCACTTTATTCCATAATGAAACATCATCATTATTTTTCTTGTGACTTCATATTATTGTTTGGAATCTAATTTCATAGAAGATGAAGAATTATACTTGTTCGTCTCTTGAATATTGACATGTTATATTGCATCACTAGAGATACCTAAATCTAGGTGTTGTTGTGGTGAATTAATTAGACTCTGAACAACTAATAGAGGATGGAAGCACAATCCACAAACATTAATTGAAGGATATTGGTATTCTAAAATGAATTTACTTGAATAAACTGAGGTAAATATTCTAAAGACTTGTATGAAAAGATTAATTTGGTTACTAACTTGAAGAATTGAGACACAATGATAAACCATGATGTTCCAGATCTTCTTGAGGTTCATACATGAACTTATATATTATATGAATAATTTTAATGAAGTTATGAATGGTAGGAATGCCCAAATTATGATCAAGGTAAATTTTTATATTTGGAATTATTCAAAAAATCAACAACTTTTATTAATTTTAACTTATATAAATCACATTCATTGCATGCACACAGAAATTAAATTTCAATTGAATGATATCACAGGTTCGTATTATGGAAAAAAGATTTTTTAAACCAAGAGTTTTTTTGGAATTCATGATCTCTATATGTATTCATAATGAAAATATAGAATCATTGATAGTTTTAAAATATAGTATTTTTCAAGGGTTTTATTGATATCTTTATAGAACTATTGGGTAGAAGTTTGATGCTTATTTTGGCTATAAATACATGTGGAAGTGGCTATGTATGGGGGATGCTCACAAAGAGGATAATCATGTAAGACTCGTCCAACTACACTAGAATGATTTTTTTCCATTTTCCTTTATTTTTTCTTAATATTCCATCTACTCCTACAAACATCATTTAAACTATATAAAAGGGGTAAAACACATTAATGACTAGGGAAGGGATGGAGATCCCCTTGTAATTCTTCAGTATTTGTGATTTCAATAAAATAATAATTTCCTTTCACTATTAATTGGTTTTATCATTTAATTAAAGATAAATTATTAAATATGATAGTGTGGAAGTTAATTATCTCATGTTATGTGTTTACATTGTTAAGGATCTATTATCTCCCTCAATTTGGTCATAGATAATCCAGGAAGAATTATCAGAGGCTATGTAGTGAGGTGTTTAGTCATTCTTTGAATAAGAGAATATTTCAGTGGTTGTTATTGGTTTTCATGGGAAACAAATTACCCTATTGGTTATTTCCTAATGTATTGAAGTTTAATTCATTATATTTTATCACATTGTAAAGAGGGTGGACTGAAGAAAATAATATTATCTTGTTGTTTTCACCATCATAAATAAAGGATGTAACACCCCGAGATTTTATTAAAAATATTCTTTTTAATTTCATTAATGTCTTGTGTTGTATGCTACACCAAAAGGAGCTTTCACAACACACATCCTTGACTTGCCTTGCATTACACGCAATCGTGACCTTCCTCGATAGCGTGTGTAGTACGCAATACCGAGTTTCACTAAACAACGATATGATATTATAATATTATTATAACTAGCCGTTATAAATAGTAATAACCACCTTTTAAAAATTTAGAAATTTTAGCTCTCAAAATGGACTTCATTTTTGGATTCGGAGTATCGAATTTAGCCTAAGGTGAAATTTTGGTACTTTTCGGATAACTTTCATATTATGATGAATAGTGAAAATTACTAAATTATAATTAAAAACACATTTTTTAATAAAAATAATTAATAGTGATACATTATTAATTTGAGTGGTTTTAAAGTATATTTAGAATATATTTTTACAATTTAATACAATGTTGGTCATTGGATGTAATTTCACATTTAAACCACACATAAACAAGTGTCAATCTTTTGATATATATTGTTTCTTAAAAACACGCTATTTGTTTTAACAGCGGGATTTAATTATAAAATTAATTAATGAAACTTCTATGTTATGAATTTGGTAAAATAGACTTCATTTTTGAATTTGGAATATGAAATATAGCTTAGGATGAAATATTGGCATTGTTCTGAAAAACATCAATTTTTGATGAATAGTGAAACTACTAAGTGGTAGTTAAAAAAACTGAATTATTCATAAAACATAATTTTACTGCTGTTGTGAATGGAATTTCAAAAATCCGAGAGACACGGTTGATGTCAGTAAGTAAAATGTGGTTCAATGAGATGAAAATAATTTTTGGTGAATAGTAACTTTTTACTTTTATTTACCACGGTTAAAAGTAAATAGGGTAATTAAGGGTAAAAATGATATTAATATTACCCTAACACATGTCCTAATCCTATTGGACAAGTGTATCTCGACCAAAATAAACCTTAAGTGTAAAATATTATCATTTAGGCCCACTTTGATTAGATTAGGACATTTATTATTAATTTATTTAAAGAAGGGTTAAAATAGTTAAAATCAAAGTTTAATAAGTAAATAATTTTTAATATGGGTTTATACATAAGATAAATTCGACTATAAATATTCATTAGAAATATAAAATGATTTCCTACATAATGGTATTTTATTTATAATTTTTAGACATTAAATAATTTAATTTATTTATGACACAATGATGATGCAGTAATTATCTTATTAATAAAATATTGACATAATTGATGTTATAAACACCAAAATAAATGTAATTTGAGACTTTTTATGAATCCCACTAATATTATAAGTTACTATGATATATTAGTGTTGATTTAAGAAACTTGGTTCGAACATATAATTCTGTTATTACTTTCACAAAAATCATATATCAAATAGTGTCAAAATTGAAACAAAATAGTTTTTAAATAAAATAAAATAATATTAATTGTTATTTTATTCTTTAAAATCTGAGGTTTGGCCACATGACTTAGATAAGGATATATATATTAATAATAAACAATTTTGGGTTCGTTTGGCATGTTATAGTAAGTGTATTAACCATATAGTGAAAGAAAACAAAAAGACACGGTAAAAGTTAAATTATTTAACTTAGAGTTAAATCTAATTGATAAGGTTAAAATAATACCCTAAACTTGTCTAAATCCTATTGGTTGATAGGATTTCGACCCACCCCCACTGTATCTTCGAAATAAGACCCTTTTGAACCATTAAAAACCAATTTTGACTTTAATATAAAATAATATTTTGAGATATTCCTAAGGTGCCCCTCTCCTCCTTTATAAAAGGGCACCTCCTCCCCCTCCTCCTCACACCAATTTGAGCACTAAAGCTCGGACAACCCCTGCCAAAATACCTTCTACACTTCCCTATAATAATCCTAGAGGTCCTGGTCTTCTTCAAAGACCAATCTTAGTTCCCTAAGTGAAGGATTCAAAGAGGCGTTTGAAAGAAGAGATAATATCCATTACCGATCTTTTCAATTTCTTTCTTCTTCAACTTCTTCTTCTTTAGTTGTTTCATAATAAAGTAATAACATCAATATTACTTACATACTAATATTTAATTATAAATATGAAACAACTCTAATTAACCTTCTATCCATCCTACGGAAAAAGGAAATCACCGCGCGTGCGTACGTACGGAATACCGTCTGCACGCCGTGGTGTAATCTATTTTCCACCACCACCTTAATTGGAAGGGTATAATGGTTTAATGAGTAACTATATATGATTATTATAAATTTATATTGATACTGAAATATTATACATACACTTCAACACAATTCCACGACCATGGGAACGATATCATCGCTCGTGTGTACGTACGGACTACCGTCTCCACGACGCGATGAGATTCATTCTCAATGATTAACCATTCATGAATGATTATAAATTATATATAATAAGTAATAATGAAATATATGACCTAATAATGATACAATAATTATTTATATTTATATGTATGTCATCTACTTAATTCCATTCAATTCAATAAGGAAACGAAAACATCGTTCATGCGTACGTACGAACTACCGTCTCCATGAACGGTGTATTTCTTTCCATTTACTGATTTATTATATATGTATATTCTGAATATATATATATATATCATGTTTTATATTCTGTAATTATGTAATCATGATCTATGTAATCATATGAATAATTACAAGTTAAAAACACGAACGACAAATGAGACGATTTTACTCAAAACGCTACTTTAACATGAATTTACAAAAGAATGGGTAATATAAAGTCATAAGTGGACCATATATGATATAATAACAATGAATATGATTCTGGAATAAGTCAATAACATGATTTAAATCATTATACAGGAGGTTCGGACACTTACAAAGTAAGTCGGACCTAAGGTAAGGGAAAATATCACAATCTCATTTTTATCCGAGATTGTTTATACTTTGGCATTTACTGGGGTGTATTTTATCATCCAAATACATGTTTCCTGAATAAGTAATATTATTTCCATTCACCTAAAATTGTTTAAATCCTATTTTACCCTTTGGTGAGTTTTTAGTAAAGATATGAAAGGAATCTTTTGTCGTTTTTCGTACGAGGTACTTTTTGACTTTTCCGACAAAAGTACGAGAAGAATGTTTTTTTAACTTATACGGCATGAATGGATTTTTAAAACATTATTTCCAAGAAGCTTCCTTTACAAGTTTTCAAGTTTATTTTTAATCAAATTCTTTTATTTTAAAGACGTATGACATGTTATGAAAGGAAAAATGTTTTTGAAGAAGAAAGGATATTTTCCTCAAGAATGGAGTTCAAGTGTTTTATAAAAATTATTTTCCATCTAAGATAATAAAGGGTTCTGTTTTTATTCCTATTATTACATTGATTTGATCATGTTGTGATGGAATTATTTTTATGATTTCCTTTATCTTGTATGAATTGTTTTATGATGTCATTATGTTAAGATTCCCATTTGTATTACATGGGTTATGAAATGATGTATGATTTATGATTTTGTGGCACACATAAGAATGGTATCATTATGAGATGGGTGGGACCTATATCTCCCTCCAATTAATTGGGTAAAGATTTTATATATCATGAGATAGACATGGTTGGAACGGTAGGTTATATCGGTTCAGTGAAATAGGACTGGAACGAGGGTGACTCGGTTCAGAAAGGGACTTTGTCCACTAAGATAGTCTTGGCAATGAGTATTGACTAACAATAAATGATTCTCTATGAATATGTGTGTATGCCACAATGTTTCACGTTTTAATTTATGATTATTGTGATTACATTTCACTGTCAGGATTTATCCCATGTTATGAAATTATGATCTCTTTTGCAGGTTAAGATTTCCAAAAATTATGTTCTTATGTATATGATGTGATTGATATTTCTTTTGTTTACCCTTACTGAGCATTTGAGCTCACCCTTTTATGTTTTCTTTTCCCCAGGATATAAAGAAAGGTTTTAGGAAAAAAATAATATCTTTATGGGAGATATTGAAGATCTTTCACCACGATTAGAAGATTCTATTCCGAGTTTCCAAAGTCACTAAACTATTACGGTCCTTGTGTGTGTGTTTTGTTATGTACTAAGTATTCCGGAAATGTAATGTAATGTCAATGTACGTTAATATTAGGGTCTTTACAGTTGGTATCAAAGGGAAGGTTTAGTCAACCTTTGGAAACTAGGATGCGAAAACGTTAGTGAGATCCCTAGAGATATTTCTAAGGTATGTCTAGGGATGTCCCTAAGGTTAAGTATACGTATAGGTTATAGTACTAGAACTACGCTAACGATCATAGAATTAAACCTAAGCTGTTAGATATTGAAGGTACTCCGCCTTTATTATGTTGTTTTCCCTAGCATGATTTTTCCTCTCACACTATTCTTTTTGGGGTTTAGATGATGGCTGGAACCCGAAGGAACCGTGTTGATCAATGCAATGGACAATGCAATGATTGTCCTCCTGAACAAACAAATGTTATGGGAGATGGAGTGCAAAATCCTATTTCTATACTTACACAAGCTATGAATCATTCTGGACTTCCAAATGAGCAGAGAAGGGAACAATATTCTATTGAGTCCTTCATGAGGAAACGTCCACCTTCTTTCAGTGGGTCTTCTGATCCACTTGTTGCTGAACAATGGATCAGTACTACTGAAAAGATATTTTCAGTTCTTCAATGTTCTGAACATGATAAATTCATCTTAGCAGTATATCGTTTGGAAGGTGAAGCTGATCAATGGTGGAATCTTATCAAGAATACGAGGCCAAGAGATGAAATTGAGTCCATGGAATGGGACGAGTTCAAGAAATTGTTTTTTTAGTAAGTACTTCCCTCGTATTCTTCGAAAAATGATGGAGAAAGAGTTTCTAGAACTGAAGCAAAGGGATGATGAATCTGTTGGTACCTATGAAGAAAATTTTACAAGACATGCAAGGTACGCTTCTGGTATTATCATCCAACCTGAAAGTAAAGTTGATCGATTTTTCAGTGTCTTAAAACCAAGTCTTCGAAGGGTATTAGCTGTAAGAGACTTCAGTAGCTATGAAGAAATTGTGCGTTGTGCTATCAAGTTAGAAATGGAAGTTGGTGTTCCATATCCATCTCATGGTTTTGACAAGAAACGAAAGATGGAGTTCAAGGAGAAATCTCAGAATAATGGTGAAAAGAAGATGAATGTTTCCTTATGCACAAAGTGTGGAAAGAAGCATGGTGGAGATTGTCTTAAAGGGACTAGAAAATGTTTTAAGTGTGGAAAAGAAGGTCATCGAGCTGCTGAGTGTCGAAGTAATGGAAAAAGGGTTTCTAATGATGTGAATAAAGCAAACACTGCAGAGAACGCACCACCAACACGTCAATGCTTCAAGTGCAAGGAAATGGGGCATTATGCTAATAAATTCCCTAATCCAAGGGTTAGTGATGATCAACATGATCAACCACTAAAGGAAAAGGACAAAGGGAAGTCACATGCGATCACCATTGGTGATGTTGAATATGATAACGATGTGGTGGAATGATTAAGTGTTTATGTAATGGGATTCCAAAATGATGTTGTATCATAAAGTATTGGAATATTTATGTATAGGTCAAATGTGGTATTCAACGTAATTGAGATATTTTTGGAAATAAGATGATATGCGCATAATGAAGAGAAAATGAGAAAATGAAATGTTTAACAGTATTCATGAGCTCATGATTGATATAAGGACTAAGTGATATCACGGTTTGAGTATATAGAATTTTGAGGATTTTGGTATGTGGAAAGTGTTAACGTTTAAGTGCATTCATGTTTTCAATAAGGTATTCAAGAGAATACATGATTAAGGACTTTCAATGTGACCAAAAAAACATATCTTATGATATATGGGGATCGACGATGGTGTTAAATATCTGGTAATCGTTTTCACTATGTTATGAGAGTGGACTGTAGTATTATGGATAAGCCTGAAGATTGGAATAGATTATGTTGGATATAAGTTAGTATTGTTTAAGGATAGAAGTTTTTTTTCGATATTATTGATGGGATGTTATAGTAATATAGTTTTAGAAAAAGGACAACCTGTAGGACGGGCGATAGCCCATCGCGTCGGACAAGGCTGTGGAAATCGAAACCACAATCGAAGTGTGACTGGCCTTTATCTCCTACCACTGGCCTACAAGAGGTCCCTGTTTAGTAGAAACTAGTTATATTATATTAAGGAGTATGATATATGAAGTATAAGTCCATTTTTGGAACCATATATGATTAATCTCACTATAGAATGACTTATGTATATTTAATAACTTTTGCTAACCTTTTGTTTGAGACAGATGGAATGACCCATCATTCTTTCATATGATCTGCTAACACTTCACGAATAACAAATTCAACTTCATTTATTTAAGAGATGAAGTAGAAATTGTTCAAGGCATGAACAACAGTGAGATTGTACCAAAATAAAGTAAGTATTTATTCTAATTCAAATTCTTCAACTTTAGGGAAATGATCTTGAAAACCAAAAATGTTGTCTTAGTGCTCTTATATCTGATGAATCAGATGGTACCTTAGATTGTCACAAATTTATGGCTTTGTGATTGCTAGATTTTCCATAGCCATGTTCTCTACCACTCTCCATCAGAACATGATGGTTAGATTTCTCTTCCATATCCATATTTTTACCTATGTGGAAACCCAGTGATTAGTTTATTTGGGTAACCATTACGTTTCATACTTTTGTTTTTTAAAGATTGTTTTCGGTATTTATTTTTACGATGTGGGTTTCTATTAAAGAAACTTTCAAGTAGTAAACCATTTATAACCCCGACGAATTTCAAGGGCGAAATTCATTTTAAGGGGGGTAGAATGTAACACCCCGATATTTTATTAAAAATATTCTTTTTAATTTCATTTATGTCTTGTGTTGTACGCTACACCAAAAGGAGCTTGCACAACACACATCTTTGACTTTCCTTTCATTACACGCAATCGCGACCTTAATCGATAGCGTGTGTAGTACGCAATACCGAGTTTCACTAAACAACGATATGCTATTATAATATTATTATAACTAGCCGTTATAAATAGTAATAACCACCTTTTAAAATTTTAGAAATTTTAGCTCTTAAAGTGGACTTCATTTTTGGATTCGGAGTATCGAATTTAGCCTAAGGTGAAATTTTGGTACTTTTCGGATAACTTTCATATTCTGATGAATAGTGAAAATTACTAAATTATAATTAAAAACAAATTTTTTAATCAAAATAATTAATAGTGATAAATTATTAATTTGAGTGGTTTTAAAGTATATTTAGAATATATTTTTACAATTTAATACAATGTTGGTCATTGGATGTAATTTCACATTTATACCAGACATAAACAAGTGTCAATCTTTTGATAGATATTGTTTCTTAAAAACACGCTATTTGTTTTAACAGCGAGATTTAATTATAAAATTAATCAATGCAACTTCTATGTTATGAATTTGGTAAAATAGACTTCATTTTTTAATTTGGAATATGAAATATGGCTTAGGATGAAATTTTGGCATTGTTCTGAAAAACATCAATTTTTGATGAATAGTGAAACTACTAAGTGGTAGTTAAAAAAACTGAATTTTTCATAAAACTTAATTTTACCGCTTATGTGAATGGAATTTCAAAAATCCGAGATACACGGTTGATGTCAGTAAGTAAAATGTGGTTCAATGAGATGAAAATAATTTCTGGTGAATAGTAACTTTTTAGTTTTATTTACCACGGTTAAAAGTAAATAGGGTAATTAAGGGTAAAAATGATATTAATATTACTCTAACACATGTCCTAATCCTATTGGACAAGTGTATCTTGACAAAAAACAACCTTAAGTGTAAAATATTATCATTTAGGCCCACTTGGATTAGATTAGAACATTTATTATTAATTTATTTAAAGAAGGGTTAAAATAGTTAAAATCAATGTTTAATAAGTAAATCATTTTTAATATGGGGTTATACATAAGATAAATTCGACTATAAATATTTATTAGAAAGCTAAAATTATTTCCTAAATAATGGTATTTTATTTATAATTTTTAGACATAAATAATTTAATTTATTTGTGACACAATAATGATGCAGTAATTATCTTATTAATGAAATATTGACATAATTGATGTTATAAACACTGAAATAAATGTAATTTAAGTCTTTTTATGAATCCCACTAATTTTGTAGGTTACTATGATATATTAGTGTTGATTTAATCAACTTGGTTCGAATATATAATTCTGTTATGACTTTCACAAAAATCATATAACAAATAGTGTCAAAATTGACAAAAAATAGTTTTTAAATAAAATATTATATTATTAATTTTTATTTTATTCCTTAAAATCTTTGGTTCTGCCAAATGACTTAGATAAAAATATATATATTAATAATAAACAATTTTGGGTTCGTTTGGCATGTTATAGTAAGTGTATTAACTATATAGTGAAAGAAAACAAAAAGACACGGTAAAAGTTAAATTATTTAACTTAGAGTTAAATCTAATTGATAAGGTTAAAATAATACCCTAATCTTGTATAAATCCTATTGGTTGATAAGATTTCGACCCATCCCCACTTTAGCTTCTAAATAAGACCCTTTGGAACCATTATAAACCGATTTTGACTTTAATATAAAATAATATTTTGAGATATTCCTAAGGTGCCCCTCTCCTCCCTTATAAAAGGGCACCTCCTCCCCCTCCTCCTCACACTAATTTGAGCACTCAAGCTCGTCCAAACCCTGAAAAAATCCCTTCTCCACTTCCCTAGAATAATCCTAGAGGTCCTGGTATTCTTCAAAGACCAATCTTAGTTCCCTAAGTGAAGGATTCAAAGAGACGTTTCAAAGAAGAGGTAATATCCATTACCGATCTTTTCAATTTCTTTCTTCTTCAACTTCTTCTTCTTTAGTTGTTTCATAATAAAGTAATTACATAAGTATTACTTACATAATTATATGTTATTATAAATATGAAACAAATCTAATTAACCTTCTATCCATCCTACAGAAAAAGGAAATCACCGCGCGTGCGTACGTACGGAATACCGTCTCCACGCCGTGGTGTAATCTATTTTCCGCCACCACCTTAATTGGAAGGGTATAATGGTTTAATGAGTAACTATATATGATTATTATAAAGTGATATTGATACTGAAATAGTATACATACACTTCAACATAATTCCACGACCATGGGAACGATATCATCGCTCGTGCGTACGTACGGACTACCGTCTCCACGACGCGATGAGATTCATTCTCAATGATTAACCATTCATGAATGATTATAAAGTATATATAATAAGTACTAATGAAATATATGACCTAATAATGATACTGGAATTATTTATATTTATATGTATGTCATCTTCTTAATTCCATTCAATTCAATAAGGAAACGAAAACAGCGTTCATGCGTACGTACGGACTACCATCTCCATGAACGGCGTATTTCTTTCCATTTACTGATTTATTATATATGTATATTCTGAATATATATATATATATATATATATAAAAATGTTTTATATTCTGGAATTAAGTAATCATGATCTAAGTAATCATATGAATAATTACAAGTTAAAAACACGAACGACAAATGAGACGATTTTACCCAAAACGCTACTTTAACATTAATTTACAAAAGAATGGGTAATATAAAGTCATAAGTGGACCATATATGATATAATAAAAATTAATATGATTCTGGAATAAGTCAATAACATGATTTAAATCATTATACAGGAGGTTCGGACACTTACAAAGCAAGTCGGACCTAAGGTAAGGGAAAATATCACAATCTCATTTTTATCTGAGATTGTTTATACTTTGGCAATTACTGGGGAGTATTTTATCATCCAAATACATGTTTCCTCAATAAGTAATATTATTTCCATTCACCTAAAATTATTTAAATCCTATTTTACACTTTGGTGAGTTTTTAGTAAAAGATATGAAAGGAATATTTTGTCGTTTTTCGTACGAGGTACTTTTTGACTTTTCTGACAAAAGTACGAGAAGAATGTTTTTTTAACTTATACGGCATGAATGGATTTTTAAAACATTATTTCCAAGAATCTTACTTTACAAGTTTTCAAGTTTATTTTTAATCAACTTCTTTTATTTTAAAGTCGTATGACATGTTATGAAAGGAAAAATGTTTTTGAAGAAGAATGGATATTTTCCTCAAGAATGGAGTTCAAGTGTTTTATAAAAATTATTTTCCATCTAAGATAATAAAGGGTTCTGTTTTTATCCCTATTATTATATTGATTTGATCATGTTGTGATGGAATTATTTTTATGAATTCCTTTATCTTGTATGAATTGTTTTATGATGTCATGATGTTAAGATTCCCATTTGTATTACATGGGTTATGCAATAATGTATGATTTATGATTTTGTGGCACACATATGAATGGTATCATTATGAGATGGGTGGGACCTATATCTCCCTCCAATGAATTGGGTAAAGATTCTATATCTCATGAGATAGACATGGTTGGAACTGTAGGTTATACTGGTTCAGTGAAACAGGACTGGAACGAGGGTGACTTGGTTCAAAAAGGGACTTTGTCCACTAAGATAGTCTTGGAAATGAGTCTTGAATAACAAGAAATGATTCTTTATGATTATGTGTGTATGCCACAAAGTTTCATGTTTTAATTTATGATTATTGTGACTACATTTCACTTCCATGATTTATCCCATGTTATGAAATTATGATCTCTTTTGCAGGTTAAGATTTACAAAAATTATGTTCTTATGTATATGATGTGATTGATATTTCTTTTGTTTACCCTTACTGAGCATTTGAGATCACCCTTTTATGTTTTCATTTCCCCAGGATATAAAGAAAGGTTTTAGAAAAAAAAGAAGATCTTTATGGGAGATATTGAAGATCTTTCACCACGATTAGAAGATTTTATTCCGAGTTTCCAAAGACACTAAACTATTACGGTCCTTGTGTGTGTGTTTTGTTATGTACTAAGTATTCCGCAAATGTAATGTAATGTCAATGTACGTTAATCTTAGGGTCTTTAAAAAGGAAGGGTGAATATGAGAAGTCATTATGGATCCTTTCATTTATCAATTAATATGGAAATTAGATTTCTTTTTTATGACCACGACAGAATCCTAATTGGGAAGCTAGACCACGCATGATCACATTTCTCTCAATTTGGATTTTTATTTATTTATTTATTCTTATCTAGTATTAGAACTAAAAAATATACTTAATTTATTTTTCAAATGTGAAAAATACATTAGATAACTAGTAATTGGAGATGATCTAAGTTACTACTAGTACTACATCCATTAAAAGTAGTTTAGATTTTCTATAACCCCTAAAAGGTGTCTTCCAAAACCCAAAACCAATTTTTGGGAGTGAGTGAAAATCTAGCTTAATGTTATCTTTAATTTTATTTTTAATGAAAAAAATTCCTTTCATATCCAAAAATTTAAAGAATCATGTTAACTTGAATTATGAAACATAATTTAGTGATTTTTTAATGGAATTAATCTAGAGGGTTCAAGTGAAACTTCATGAATTTACATCTGTCCCACAAATGTTGAAATAAAAATGGCCATCCATTAATAGAATTTTGGGCCCCCGAAATATCCAATTAAAAAAAATTAAGTAGTTTTTAATACATTACAAAATTACATTGCATTATGTTCTAATATGATTCTATTGCTACCTAAATTTCATGGTCTTTTAGATGAAGATACAAACTAGAATATTCAAGAATTCAATTTTTTATGTTTTATGACAAGAGGACTGGCTTATGATCATTTTATGTAGAGGTAATTCTCACTTTTCACTAGATATAACTTCTATGGAGTGATTATATAACCTAAAACCTAGAGGGATTACAAGAATATGATAACCTAAAAATGTTTTTTCATGAATATATTCTTCCCAAACTCATAAATAATACTGATAGGGAAGGATAATTATACCATATGAAAATCATGAGGAAAAAATTGGTGAGTTTTCATAATGATTCTAAAATCTTTGTGAAAGAGACCCCACCAAGTTATCGAAGAACATCACTTTTTATTATTCTTTTACCAATGACCATGGGATAATGAAATGAAACTTTTAGGATAATTCTCTACTAGAGCAATGATTAAACCAACACTAGTGGCATCTTTGATCTTGGATGAAAAGATAGAATAAAATTCCTAGAAATTCAGAATAAGATGTAAATGTACAATATTTATTCATGAGTAAAGAACATTTAATCATCATATTTACTTCAAAACAATTATTATGAATAGGTAATTTTAGAAAATAAAGTTTTTTGTGATGAAATTTAGTAAGGAAATATTACCACTTTATGTATCATGATTATATCAATCATCTAACCACCTTACGGATAAATTTTCTAAAGTAAAAGTTATGGAGTGTCGTATGAAAATTTTCCAAAAAAGTATTATTCCACAAAATTATCCATAAAATGATATTCCACAAGAGCAACTAGGATTTGGAGCCCAAAACCAAGATGGAAAATTTTAAACAATTCAATATCCACCTCATCCATGATACCAACAATAATTCTACAACCCAAACCCTCTGAAAAAACATACAATAAGGAACACCAGTTGTAAATGTACAAAAACCCCACTTCATAAATAATCCTTATAAATAATAGTTAACAATTTCCTAACTACTTGGAAAACACTTGTAATGATATGATTTTAAAGATATTATAAAATTTGTCTATTATTTCTGAAATAAGTTTGAAAGTATCATGGACATTCTATACAAAAAACATGGAAATCATCTAGCACAAACCATTTTTAATTCATATAAAATATTAGGAATGATTAAAATAATGAGTGGTTAGGATAATCAGCCACCTGAACCTAAGGAAGGTCAAGCTAAAACATTAGATAAAAAGTATGATAATATAATATAGATTCTTATAGATCAACCCAATTAATCAGTCAATGAAAAATATAATGACTAAGTGAGGATAATATTTAGGAAGGAATAAACTGAAACAATATTTAAAACGTAACAAATGGAAATGAAATAAATTCTTCCACTATTCTCTCATGTTTTACATGATTATATAATATGTAACACTAGTAATTTCAAAGTTAGATTAATGAAACCATTGAAAATTTTGTAATCAATATCCCTCTCTTAGAATCCATTCTAAAAATTCTCATGTATGAATTTTTTTAAATGATCACTGCATTTAAAATAATTAAAATGATTTGAGTGAATGAATCCTCATAATGAGTAGATTATTAACATTTATAACTCCTATATTTCTAATTAAGTGTTAATATATAGGGAATTTCTATATTACATTCACTATTAGTTATTTTTATTTTTATATATAATTATATCATATTTGTGCTTTAACAAATACCAGGACTTACACTATGTTTTTATATTTGAAAATAGTATAATTGAATCCCAGATGAGTGGTGGTTCAATTATAAAATAGATAAACCATATTTTCAGTATATGTTTTAGATGATCTGGTAGTGGGAGTCAAAGGATTGATATTTCTAATAGACATATACATGAATACCATAGAGGAATACTATTAACAAGACCATTCACCAATCATTTTTAAAATATACTTCATCATAACTACCAGAAAATATCAATATACAAGAATTAAATGTTTTTAAGGAGCATAAATATTGTGTGGTTAACTTAAAAATTATTGAATAAATGAATCAAACATCAATAAATAATTCCCTTTTAACTATTTCCCACAATGAAGGTACTAGACCTGTTGAAGTTTCAAGTATACTCCATGAAGTTCTTAATATATAACAGAACTTTCCCATTGAAAATACCACAAAAATCCAAGTTAATAGGATCCTAGAAATTTTCATTTCATGTTTGAAGAATCTATAATATATGATTTATTTTATGATTTATTAAATGATGAAGTGTTTGGTATGATTCCCTATATATAATAGATTCAATGTTTGACATAGGGGAACAAAAATTGAATATCATTACATTAACAACCCATAATTCTAGAATTAAAACCTCTCCTATGAGATTTTAAATTTTTATACCTTATGGAAGGAGGAAAATTGAATTAAATATTATAAATTTTAATTGATGGAAATAATGACTATTGGGGGAGTAGACATTCAAAATATTAAATAAAAAATAATAAGATTGTATTAATTAAAAAAGATCTAGTGAGTGTTGGGTTCATGTTATGTAATTCTGAAAAAATAAAAGAGATTAACAATGTGTTTTTATAGTGGTTCAAATAACCAAGATCATATTCCACTCATAAACCTTCTCCAATCAATGAGAATATTGGTAACTGATAATAAATTTACTTTTATAGGCATAATACTTAATTATATAATATATATATTATGTTACCTAGAGGTAAATCCAACATTTTTATAGGAGTATTTATTGTACTTTGGAAAATACATTTATATAGTACCCAAAACCTAGAAAATTATTTTTTTTGGAAGAATAACCAATAGAAATACCTATATTTATCATAAAAATCATAAAATGACATGATCAAATTAAAAACAGATAATGAAAAGATAACAACAAGAAATACATCTATAAATAAAAATACTAGGTTGATTATATGATGAAGATAGTGATGTTAAATGATCTAAATAACTTTAGTAGTGTAGGATGGTATAGTTGAAGTGGTTTCATGATCTCAAAGTGAAAATAGAATTCACGTATATTTTTGATTGAATCGCAGCAAGAAAGAGAACCACACAAAATTTTGAGAAATATATCAAATAAGTTGTATGAACTTTATTTTCAATACTATGATCACCTATAAATGGAAAAATATCCTATAATTAAATAAAATATCATATTATAAAATCATGTTGTCTAAATACTACATTCCATGAGTTAGTGAATAAAATGGTAATATTACCGTTACCTATATTTGGCAATACTACCTTAATATCAATGAATTTTAACACTATTTTCTATCTTTATAAAATAAAAAAATAAATCTTCGAGTATGTTTTTTAATATAAAAATGTATATAACATATTAGTAACAAAAATCAAATATGTAAACATATTGTTTTGATAAAAATATTTAGAATACTTAAAAATCGATTATCGCATGCTTCTTGTCTGTAGTATACATATCCTTAAAAAATATAAATAATATATGGTCAATTTATTTGACACAACATGTAATTATATTAAAAAATAAAAAATTTAATTAAATACAATTAAATACAATTTCAAAAAATAAAATTATAAAAATTGTATTTTTAGAATAAATTTTTAATTAACAATATATAAAAATAAAATGCATGGGAGTAGAAAAATGTTTCTATTTTTGGTCAGATATTGTCGAATGGTATAACCATATACCATGGTGTTTATCTATTATTGATATAAAAGGAACATTACCACTATACCAGGTGATATAACATTGAATTTTATCTACAATGAAGAGATCTAATATTACAGAAATGATTAACTGTTTTTCAAAAATGGGGATAACATTTTTGTAGAAAATATGAGCTACCATGTTGAAGACTGAATAATCGACTATTATTGAGTAATGGAGATACCATCTATAGATATACTATTTTTAAACGGTATATTGTACTACCATTTGGGTGACAATATACAATCAAGGGATAAAATGTGAAATTGTCACAGAATTGGTAGAATCCACCATCATGGTTGGTGATAGTGGAATTTTGAAGTGAAGTTACCAATGAACATAGATTAAATTTAATATGAGATACTATTATCTTATTGTATCTATTTCTATAGGGGATGAGTGTTACTTCCATGAATGAGTGAGGGAGATACCATGGTAATGGGGAACGACTGTGGGTGAACTATTGAGAAATATTATTATTCTTGAACATATTATCTTCTTAAAAATATTGTATTAATGCAAGATGTTGTTTCATGAATCTTGTTGAGACTATTTTGAATCAATCTCATGAGCTTTAAATGTTAATTTTATTTCAATTCACCCATGGAATGATAGACTTTGATTGATGGTGGTCTAGAAATAAACTTTGGGGAATAGATACCTTCAAAGGCTATTATAGGTAGAAGCTGGAAATTGAATTGATCAAATGAATATGATTCTATGGATCATATATTTCAATAAATATATGTAGTTTTAAAAGGTGTAGGAATAGTACCCCATGTGGAATCTTCACACCTTAGGAATTTTATTATTGTTCCATTTTATATTAATCAAGTTCTTACCTCCAATCATTTTAGTTGGAACTGGGATTGGCACATAGATACTCTTTCACACACTCAATCAAACATATGGGGAAGGCTTTCCTACTATCCCAAATTCATGACTACATGAAAACCTCAAAGTCACCAATTAAAACCCCAAGATTTCATGAAATATATTTAATTTTAATTCATTTAATCTTTCTGAAATATTTCATTTCAGGAAATAATTAAAATTTTATTTATATAAAGTCACTAAGAATGAATTGCGTTATACAAAAAAATTAATATTTCACTACATGAAACACCAATATTAGCTTTTGGTACATGAAACTCTATGTTTTTCTAATATCACACAAAATATTGAGTGCCTTCGATAACTTATGTTACACATATGGCTGAGTTTTTACCGAACTACAACATACTATAAATATTTTTATTAAAATACTATTATATATAACACATAGCCATTGGAATTGATGTTATGAATAATATTTAAAAAAAAATATGATTTAATAATTAATCCTTTGGTTATAAATTAGTATATGTGTATGAATTAACTTTTTGAAAATAATGAAATTACTATTATAAAAAAATTATTTTTCTACGTACAAACACACTTTTATCTTAATAAATTAAACAAACCACATTTGATAATATATTAAATAATATTTATAGATATTTTGTTAAATAAATTTTTTATACTCATCTAATAAAATTTATTTGTATAATATAAGAATAAATCTAATTTTATGAATAAAAATATGTATTTTTCTAAAAGGCAATTTTACTGTATTTTAATTGATAAACCCTTTCAAATATTATTTTTTCACTTTTATTAATTTTATTTGAAAAATTAAACTTCAATTTTTATATAAAAATATAAAACTTTACTTTGGATTATTTTTTGGTATTTTTCTGATAACATTCATATTATGATGAATAGTGAATAATACTATATTTTTGTTCAAAATTGCATTTTTTTTAAATTTATTTATGTAGTAAAATAATGAATTAAATATATGTTTAAGTATAATTAGATAAATTTTATATTATTTAAAATAAATTTATGAAGTTGGATAGAGTTTTATAACAAATATAGATATAAAAACATATAAAACATTCGAACATTTTTAGTTTGAAAACACGCTTTGTCGTCTTGTCTGCGGGATGAACATTAAATTAATTTAAACTATATATGTGATTATAATGTCGAAATATGAATTCATTTTATTTAATGAAAATAATTTAAAATTTTTAATAAGTTCAACATATTTTTCCACCAAAAATATTGTTTAATGTAATTAAAAATAATTATACCGATTAAGGTTAAAAAAGAGTAATTAGTGGTTAAACATTAATTTAAACTAAAAACAAATAAAAAATTCATTTTCTAGACATATTTAAGCAATGTAACCTATTTTATCTTATACGAACAATTATATGAGGCATGTAGAATAAGGGAGACTTCCCAATAGTGTTTACCTTCTTATATTTACAAGAATTCCACTTCTCCTCCTATATAACAGGGCAGTCACCCCCTCACTTTTTTATACCTCTCAATAAACTTTGGCACATAAAAATCTATCTGAATCGCCTTCATACATCAATACCTTCATATTATAAACCTCTATTTGGAAGTAAATATAACCAAGGAATCGCTTTGATGTAAAAACTAGTATTTACCCAATGAAGAGGCAATATACTATCTCAAGCTCCTTTATTTTATTTTCATTCTCCAACACCTCAAATATTCTTATTACATGCTTATATAATAATATAAATATAATAAATATACTTAAATGCATTTATTATAAGGGTTATATCTAAACATAAACACCCATCCATTTAATGGGTAACAAACTTACTTTTCTTGTGTGTGACGAACTAATATTGCACTGAATGATGTAGTTCATTTATCACCTAAAACCACTCATAGTTGGAAATTATGATTGAAAATATGTTTTTTATATGATATATATTATATTTATTATGTATTATTAATTGTTAAATTGTTAAATTATAAATACCTTCATGCATTCCATTTTGTGTGAATACAATAACTACATTTGTGGACGTGTAGACTACCACCTATGCAATGCGATGTGAGTCATTAATACTTTACATATAAATCATTAAGGGTGGTTTTAGTGAAAATATGTGATATATTTTACATAATAATTCATATTTAATTATATATATATCATTTACATTATTTATTTCAATGCGATAATTAAACAGAATGAATGTTAATGTGTATGTACAGCCTATTGTCTCCAAGAACTGTGTATTTAATTTCATAATTCAATTATTTATAAATTATTATAAAAAATAATATAATAAAAATATATAATATTTGTTTTATCTTTTAAAAGATATAAACAATTAAATCAAGAACTATATAAGAGGATCAAGAATAACAAGTCAAAACATCTATGATAAACAAAGGGGTTATAACTGAAATGTATCTTTAACATGGAATCGTTAATAAACATGTAATATAAATTCAAAACTAAATAATATATGGTATTATATATAATAACATGTCTTTATGTTATATTTATAATAAACATATTTATATTATACAAAAGGTTTGAATATGTACAATGATATTCATAACCAAAGGTCAGGGTTTTCTCGTCTCATTTTTTTATATCTGTGATATGCAATCCATGTTCACCACTTGTTTATTTTGTGTAGTATATACACTTAACATGAATGTATAAAATAATAATTATACATAAATTTATGGGTATTTAAATATCTATTATATGATATCACTTTCAAGGAGTTTACATTTCAAGAGTTACAAAATCAGGAGGGTAGGTTTGTCTCAATTTTCCTTCTTTAAGAAACATGTTTTACTATACACCCATATTATGTTACTGGGTATATATATTTCCCCATTGAAATGATATATCTTGAATCCTTTAATTTTAATGAAATTATAAACATCATGTAATGTTATTCTTTCACGAGGATTAAAATTGAATGTTACTAATGTGGTACCAATTTATTGTAGCAATCTCATTGTGTTTTAGGACTATTTATGACTATGATTCCTTTAATGAAATATCATAATTCATCTCTTAATAAATCTCATGAATTTTATTATACTTTGGTTATTCATGTTATATCCATGTCATTGTACTATTTTTTTGGTAATATTTGGTACTTATGATAATTAAGAAACGTTTTTTATGAAAAGAAAAACTTATTTTTCTTTTTAGTTGAAAATAATTTTTCTTTCGAAACTGTGTTTTATAAAAAGGTTTTAAAAACTATTTTAGTATTATAATCTGATTTTAAAGGTCATTTCCCCCCATTTTTTTTAACTTTTTACAAAATGGTTTCAAAAAGTAATCTTCTTGACTTTTTCCTATAAAGGAACTTTTCTAAACATTTTATGGTGAAAAAATGAATGTTTAGAATGTAAAAACTTACCTGCCATAATGACTGTCATTTCAGTAATGCATAATTTTTATTTTTACAATTATACTTTTAAAAAAATTAATTTCTTAGTTTTCTAGAAACATTTTTATTTTAATGTGGTTCTCCAATAAAAATATTTTTAAAAATATTTTATGTTTAAAATGTGGTTGAAATTGTGTTTAAAGCTTCATTTATATATTTTAAAAAGGTTTTTTTCAATTAAGAAGGATTACCAAATGATTTCAATAATTTTATTTATGTTTTCAAATTATTTTCAAATAAAAAATTTTTTAATCAATTTTCAAGATTTCTTTATGAGTTTTCAAGGTGTTTTCAATAAAAAAGGTTTTTAACTATTTTTAGGAATCCATTATTAGTTATCAGAGAAAATTTAAACTAAAAGGGTTATCTAAAATTCATTAAGTTTATAAAAGTTAATTTCAATTTTAAAAATATACTTTTATAAATAAATGTTTTAAAATATATTTTAAATCATAATTTTTAATAAAATTAATTTTGAAATTGTTTTATGAAAAATATTTTCAATGAAATGATATTTTCCTTAGGAAATATTCTGTGTGATCATTCAAAATCCTTCTCCATGTCAGATGAAATAATTTTTCATGGTTTATGATTTACTGGGGATTTTACCCAAGAATAACATTCATATTATTGGTTGAATGGTTTATGTTATGATGGAATGATGTTTATGACATCTGTTTCTCTTCCACAAGTTATATTATTTTAAAACCCACTTATTTTCATGTGTTTTTCTTGGATGAAATTATTATTTTACCTTACTATTTTCCATAGATTTTGATGTTATGTAATGTTAATAATACCCATTTCATTTTATTTGTTGTGATATTATAAAGGTTTTGTTATCTTGTGGCACATGCATGTATAATTTCAATTTGTGATAGGTGGGTCCAATATCCCCCTTCAATGAATTGGGTTATGATTGATGACTCATGAGTATATATATAATGCATGAAACTGATTAAATATTAACATTATTAAGGGTGAAAGTTATTATGTTTTCAAAATTATATACCTGAACCTAATTAGATGTTTACAATGTTATGCATGGATCTGGCTTCATTTCCATAAGTTTATACATGAACCTGATTATGTGTTCAAAATGTTATGCATGAACCTAATCACACGGTCAAAATGTTATACGTAAAGATGATTAAATGTTCAAAATGTTATGAGTGAACCATATTATGCATTCACAATGTTTTTCATGAACATGATTTTATTTCCAATAGTTTTTTATTGGACCTAATTTCATGTCCTTAACTTAATGAGTGAACCTGTTTCTATTTACACATGTTCATAATGTTATATTCTTTTATGCATCCAAAAAACACATTTATTATTCATAAGTTATGCTTACAATGATTATAATCTTTATTCTACTATGATTCATGTCTTATAAACTACTAATCTTTATACAATGATTCATGTTTAAAATCATTGATCTTTACGGTATGATCTTATAAGGACACAAACATGGTCCCATACCAATATACTCATCCTATTTTTACATATCTACCTTTTTTACCATTAATGAGAATATGATATCAGACATTTATTGTGATTATCTCCCCCATGTTATTAAAAATTGTTTTTAATTTTTATTATTATTGGGGATGAACATTATAGACACATTTAAGATCTTTCATCGAATTAGAAGAATGTGTTACATGTTTCCAAAGAAAATAATATATTACAGTCCTCAGGCATGTAATTTTATTAATGTGCAAAAAAGTAATCTAAAATTATGTAATATCGATGTATGTTAAGCATGGGAAACTATCGTTGGTATCAAATCAAAGGTTTATTCCCCCGTTGGAAACATGGATGAGAAAACATTAGTAAGATCCCTCAGAATATTTCTATTGGTACGTCCAGGGATTTCTAAGGATAAAACTAAGGCGTCCAGAATAAAAATAGTATTAATGATTTAAGAATACTATAAGTAATTTTTCATGATTATGTGGTTTTATTCTATGATAATTGTTGCTCACAATATTCTTTATGGTCTTAGTCAATAGCAGGGACTAGAAGGATCTGGGTTAACGTTGAATCATTCAGATGTGGAAATTATGGGAATTATAGAAATCAATGTCCAATTTAGAAGTCTCATAAAAAAATCGGGATGGTGGTACGTGTATTGGATATACTCTTGAGGATAAGGATCCTGCATGTGACTTGCGAAAGGAATGGGGTTTTTCTTCTAGTTTTATTTACAATAAATGTGTGAATCATGATTAGATTGTGGTTGATGAACCATATGACATGATTCAAATTTCATATTCTAGAAAATATGTATTAAGGAATAAATTTATGAAATCGGAGTAATGTTCTAAAATAAATTTTGATGGTTGATGTATAAATGTTTTTGAATTCAAATATTCTTTTATATGAATCATAACGTATATAAGGATTGTATGTAGAGGTTTTTTATTTAATTATATTCAATAATTTTTAAAATGATACTAATAACCTAGAAAATTGATTTAATGGAAATGTTTCATTAAGGGAAGGTAACCATAACATGGTCATGATGATGAGAATGTGATATTTTATATGGATAAAGAGGTAATGATATGGATAAAGTAAATTGGATAGTATTTATGAAATAAAAAAATTTAAAGAATTTTTGAAAAGGTGTTATATGTTATGATGAATAATGTTTACAGCTTCTTGGATTTAAAGAATATATCCAGTAATCATTGGAATAAGGAATAATGAATCTTTTGGAATATTTTTTATAGTTATTCATGTTTTTACCAGGTTCCAAGGGAATATATGATGAGCTTATTCACATTTTCGGAATATGACAACCAAGATATGCTTTATGATATCTTTGGGATCAATTATAAGTTTATTTAAAGGAAATATTTCTAATGTTTTGGATTTTCATCTTCTGTAATCGTTACAAGGTTAACCATTTATGAAATGTTTTCAGTTAGACTTTAGTTGAAGTTTGAGAGATTAAATTATTATATCACCATATGAGGATTTTTTCATGTAGCATAACCAATGCTAACCATTTTGTTGTAATGCTAACAAAATATAGATGGATTGAATTACATTTATATATATGGATATCATGATTTTTTAATTCTTAAAGAATTAAAAATTCACCTTCCTTTCATTAAATAAGAGATGAAGTGGAAATTTATCAAGGAACAATTAATGGTTTGGTTGTCCTGATATATTGTATGTAAATATTATCTTGAAAATTATTCAGCGTTAAGAATAAGGGTAGTGAAAAAAATGTTCTCAATTTATCATCAATTTTAATGATATCAGTGAAATTTTGCATAAGACTTTGGGTTATGGATTTATGGTAGTTAATTTTCTCCTATCCATGTTCTCAATCAATCTTCATCATGACTTGATAACAATATTTATCTTTGTAACTTCTCAGACTTGAAAATCCACCTGAATAGTGCTAAACGGTTCTGGTGTTACTACCTTAGTCACCCCTCCAGGAATGCCAAAATCTAACGACTAGTAGCGAGTGTCTGAATAGGTATAGTGGGGAGGCTACACCCTCTCATAGAATAATAATGGTACTTTTATGATCGTAATAATAAAACATATAGTTGTAATAAGGACTCACCAAACACGAACCAGACCACATAGTAGAAATATATCTAATATCAATAAACAATGGAAGTAATATATAAACTAGTGCAGAAAAAAGTAAACAGAACAACATGTTGAACCATTTGTAACAATTACTAGAATAGACAAATCATTCATCCATAACAAGTCAAAATATAAAAGAGCGCAAATGTCTAACAAAAAGTTTCTTTAATAAAAAAGGTAAGCATACTAGTATAGGAAAGAAAGTAAAACAAAGTAAAATTCAACTAGGAAAGACCTCAAGGTCCCTACCATCTCCATACGATAGCTAAAATAGTCCAGCTCCTAAAGATGGTCTATAACCTGCACATAAATCCATAAAGTCTACATGCGTCCTGAAGGGCCCATGCAGGGTGTGAGATGAATCTCAGTAGGATACCACCCAATGGTGTATACCTAATATTAGTGTTTAAGTAGGAATGCATTTATATGGAAAACAGTAAACAATATGTTGGAAAAATAAAAACAAACTACATTTGTGCTCATAATCCACCATGGAGTGTCACCTGCTTGATCCAACGCCAGAATCTTTGTCATGTTACCTAACACCATGTGCCCCCTGACACCACGTGTCTCAAGTACCGGTGTCCTGAATGCGTGCCCAAGAAGTAGTGATTTAGAGGAACAATGATTCTTTTGTTCAAATAAGTAACCGAAGGGACAACAATGTCTACCCACAAAAAAGTAATTGGAGGGACAATGATGTATTCCCTCAAATCAGAAACCAGAGGGACAATGATGTTCTCCCTCATACCACGACTAGCCTCTTCCCCCCACCTGATAGCCTCAATGTTAGCCCCTGAAGGCTCCTTACCTTCCACGTGGCTTCCTACATCAAGCACCCCCAAAACAATAGCACATAGAATGTAACTAACAGGGACCTCTACCCACACGAATGGTCAAAACCACCTCAGAATGGAGTCTCTCTATGTGCACACTACTCAATCTTTCAGGTGAGCGGTAATCACCTATATAAGTTCTCAAGCCACAATATCCCTAACACCTCATGCCCCTAAGACCATTTTGCTCAAGTGCAATGGCCTATAAATCCAAGTAACCTATGTCATGAACAGCTTGATAGTCACACTACAATAAGCTGATGTCCATGATGCCCAATCTCGCGGCCAGAACCACCAAATGTAACACAGGCCAAGCCCAAACTGTGATCAACATCACTCAAAAATACCCAGGCCAATCCCAGCACAACCCGAAGGTTCCAATATATGAAATATCAAAAATCACA
This sequence comes from Viscum album, assembly GCA_963277665.1. NCBI lineage: Eukaryota > Viridiplantae > Streptophyta > Magnoliopsida > Santalales > Viscaceae > Viscum > Viscum album. The sequence continues at coordinate 1,992,596,791 of OY728141.1, forward strand.
TATATATAATCAAAATAAATACTTTAAAAAGAAAAAACTAACTAAATAGTTGAATTGCACTAGCTTTGTGGTGTCTCATACTAGCACCAAGGTCTTGGAAGCCTCTAACAATTCAAATCATCACATAACAAATTGAACTCAGTAGTTTAATCAAAACCTTTCATTTTAATGCATTTTGGAATAGCCATCCAAAATGCCCCAATTCAGTAACGACCCCTCGCCCAGCACTGCACAAGAAATATAGGTAAAAGGGCATACATAAAAGAATCTCATAGGTCTAATAAGAAATTTAATATGAAACAGAAGATAAAACAGGGTCTCACTCAAAATAACCAAATATGCTCCAAATGCTGGATCACCCAAAAGTTTGAAAAAACATGAAAGAATGTATACAACACCCCTAGAGACTTGTAAACATAGGCACATCTGATAGCGAGCTCCAATTTGAATCCGATCTTCATAGATCTAGTTTTCCGTAAAATCCTCGAAATTCTACTCAGATCGAAACTGTGATTTGTGAGGTAAAGGATCAAGAACATAACATGGTGCATGGTTTTATCCGCGCCGATGTGGTCCCACATCCCTAAACAGATTGAAGAATGGATATCGAATATAGAATCTAGGAGAAGAAACATTTTCGGCCTCCCTGAGAATCAAATTATGATAAAAGGGATGAAGAAGGTATTTTTGGAAAAGATACATGAATATCATTCATTTAATAGAATAAAAAATAAAACTAAATTACATGCATATTTAACTACACACCATGTAGTAGCCTTTTCCTTAATCCTACTTCAGCGGAGGTAGCCACATGGCATGGAATCCCACATGATTCAACACACATCAAGAACTCAACCGGTATGCTGAAGAAAAAATACACGACGTGTCAAGGTACACTAGAGGTAATGTAGTAGGAAATCCTTACACGGTCATCACACGGAATGTACACGGGGGGAACAAAACCGATAGATGCCCAACCCATACACGGTGTGTGATTTGGAGAACACATCGTGTAATCTGGAAATTTCCAGAACATCCCAGATTTTCCTAGCTTTCTTAGTAACAAGTCAAAAATTCAATCATGGTTGGGATTTTGACCCTTTCAAAAAACTCAGGATCTTAAAATCTCCCCACCATAACATATCTCATCACCGATCTATCAAACAAAACCTAGAGTTGGAACCAAACATACCACCCTGATCAATGTAACCCAGACTACCCTGATCTCAATGGTTGTTGCTAAATTCTTCAAGGGGATCCCCACCTTATGAATTTCCTAACTCGGTCTCAACCGTACAAAACTCAACAGGGCAATGGTTCACTAACCTATTTCCGAACTCATGGTCCTCTCATGATGAATCGTCACCCCAACACCTCATTGGTTCTCTCGAGTCATTTCCGACATCCCAAACATATCCCACACTACATAGGTGCCCGCCTCCAAGAGGTCATGTGTCCCATGGATACTCCAAAAGAACCAGGTGTCTGACATCTCAAGTAACCTACATCCTCGATGCCCCAATTCCCACAGAATCTCAAGTAATTAGCATCCTTGATGCCCATTTTTCCATGCATCTCATACATATATATAAATATATCATGCACCCGATATGGTGCTAATCCCCCTAGCCAACATCTAGAAAGTCCACATAAATCCTGTACACCTCATGCACTCAAATAATACATGCCCCAACATAACATTAAAAAACATGTAAAAACTAAAACAGATCACGGCCACACCCTTAGTGTACCTCTAACTGTCGTCGGATCACCAGCTTGATCCAACCCTGAAAGCTCCATGATGTGCACCTGACATGATGTATGAATTCCTAATGCCTGACCTCCCTTCAGTGCTGCTCCAGTCACCGACCACTGACCCCTATGGCAGGGTCCCTCTGTCTCTGTCACATCCTCCACATGCAGCTGAACCTCAGTTACAATCAAATAATACCTAACTTGAACCAACTCCAGATGCCACTATCTGTCCTGGTCTTTACCCTCCGGCTGTCTTGGAAAGATTCATGGAGAACCACTCTAGATGACCATCCTATCCATATGCCTTAAACTCCATTGGTGGCCTATCGCAATGAGTCCAAACATGCCTTATTTTACTACACCGAAAGAAATCCATTGAATAAATTCACTATGGTGGTTTATCTGAGTCCATTTCCTGACTTCCCTACTAGAACTCATCTTTTCCTTGCTTCCTTCTATATGAACCATCACCTAAATTTGTCGCCCGATGAACATGGGGATTATCTATATGGGTTCCCTCCTCTACGAGTGCCTGATTCACTTACTTTGAGAATGATCCCAGCCTGAAGATATTAACTAGAATCCGAATAGTGTGTCATAATCCATCCTTGAAGTGCCCCACCATTGCTATGTCATTTCTTACCATACCAAGTGAAAATCGATAAAACTCAATGAAAGTAGATTCATAGTCCATGACATTCATTTCTCCCCACTAAAGGCTCAAGAACTCCTGATCTCTCTTAGCCCTCATTGTCTCTAGCTAAATGTTCTTGAAGAACTTTTCCTCGATGTCCTTTCATGCCAATCTTTCGTGTCAATGATCTTGAACCTTCATATCCCACCAATGTTTCACTGGTCCTCTCAGCATGTATTTCTCTAGATTGACCCTCCACCCAAGAGGCATCTTGAACTACTCGAAGAACATCTCCATGCTCTCTATCCGGTTCTCAGCCACCTATGGACCACCCTCACCCTAAAAAATAGGCAGGTGTTGCGAATGGAGCTCCCACATCATATAGGTCATATATTTCTCTATACCCTGTGTGCTTCTGTTGATCCCCTACAAGTCACATACTTGAATAGACTAGAGCTTCTTGTTGAGCCACAACTCGAACACTACAAAACCCAGCTTCTACCCTGCCTATACAAGATCAGGAACCCGATCTTGTCCCTGATCATGTACCCATGTCTCATGCTCTGCATGTCCCTCAGGTGTCAGAACCTGATCATGCACATGTGGCACTGTACCATCACTCGCCAGACGATCCATCTGAATCGTCTCGGAGGAACCTTCCAAATACCAAAATGGACAGACAACCCACATATATATGTATATATATATATATCATGCAAATAAGGAAAGAAGTAAAAAAGGCAGCGTATAAAAACTACCCTTACTCTCCCCCCATCGCAACCCATGCCCATGGAATCCCGGCCTCATGGCCTCCTTACCTACCCACAATAGAGCCAAGTATCAAAGTACCTCAGTCCATGCCCATCCTGACAACCAACATTCCCTCAAATCGATGGCCGAGTCACCAAATCATGACAGTCAAAATGCCTCAAATCGACATCCAGAATGCCCAATCCTAGTGATCAAAATCACCTCAACCATAGAGACTTCCTTCTCATACAAGAAAAAGCCCCAAAATCTCCTACCAAAAGAAATTCATAATATATAATAATCAAGGAATAATACATTTTAATGAACAATCAATTTTATCAACAATTTCACATTTTCAAATTTCAAAGCATACAAAGCATGGAAATTGATATTATTCACATGACATTATCAGTTTACAATGAAATTATGAAAATATGATATTGAAATACCCATAAAATGTGCCTACCAAAATCCAAAAAAGCGCACCTTCCCATACTGTTCCAAGGTCCAATTTTTCCTTACCGCACTGGGTCAAGGGTTACATATAACAATCAATAACATCATACACCATGTGAGCCACTGATGTGGATACCATCGAAATTGTAATCTTTGCAAAAGTAAACCACAATTCCCACCCATGGAAACATGGTGCATCCCTCGTACCTAGGGCAACAACCACCCATAAAAAAGCTAGAAACCCGGTTCTAGTAACAACCTTTCTCTATTCTACCATATCTCAAATAGTAAAACTGGAATAAAGGAAAAGATAAGTCGCAATCTTATTATAAGAAATAAAAACACTACTACTAAATACCTATCAAGAACCTTTCTCTAATACCACTTTGTAACATCCTGAACCCGAACAGCCACCCGAACAGTGCTAAACAGGTCGGGTGTTAATACCATAGGCACACCTCCATAAATGCCAAAGGCTGTCGACTAGCAGTGAGGGTTTTAATAGTTATAGTGGGGGGGCTATACCCTCTCAGAGGATAAAAGTGACACTACTGAGAGTGTGATAATAAATCATACTGCGGTAATAAGGACTTATCAGACTCAAACCATACCGACATAGCGAATGAAATATATAAACAAGTGTAATGGAAAGTAAATAGAATAGCATGTCAAACCATGTGTAGCAACTACTAGAATAGAAAAATCATGCATCCATAGAAAGTAAAAATATAAATGGGTTCCAATGTCTAACCAAAGTAGAAACAATAAACAAGGTAAGAATTTTGGTACACGAATGAAAGAAAAACAATGTATACTCTAGCTATGAAAGACCTCAAGGTCCCTACCATCTCCATACAATAGCTAAAACAGTTCAGCTCCTGAAGCTGGTCTCTTTCATGAATGTAAATCAATTAAGTCTACATAAATCCTGAAGGTCCCATACAGGGTGTGAGACATATCTCAATAGGATACCACCCAACGGTGCGTGCCTAATATAAGTATTTAATTAGGTATGTATTTATAAGGAAAATAGTATATAATATGATGCACAAATTAACAAAAACTCCACTAGTGCTCTGCATCGACCATGGAGTGTCACTTGTGTCAGCCAATGCTAGAATCTTTGTCATGTAACCCAGGACCATGTACCCCCTGACACCACGTGTCTCAAGTAACTACTTCCCGAAGGCACTCCCAAGAAGTAGTAACTCAGAGGAAGAACAATTCTTGTCCTAAAATAAGTAATTGGAGGGACAATGATGTCTTCCATCAATAATGTAACTAGAGGGATAACGATGTATGCCCTCAAATCAGTAACTGGAGGGACAATGATGTTTTCCCTCAAACCATGGTTGGCCTCTTCACCCAACCCAATAACCTCAACGCTATCCCCTGAAGGCTCCTCACCTTCCGCGTGGCTTCTAATTGAAGGCACACCCAAACCAATAGTTTCTAAACAGAAACTAACATGGCCTATACCCACACGAGTGGTCAAAACCACCTCATCAAGGAGTCTCTCTGTGTGAACACTAATCAAATATTTGGGTGAGCGGTAATCACCAAAATATGTTCTCATGACACAATATCTCTAACACCTCATGCCCCAACTGCAACATCCCAGGTAAATAAAGAATAAAGAATTTTCATATTTATTAATATTTACGAATTAAATATTAATTTTATTTTAAATGGGTTGCTATGTTCGATAGCATACCTGATACGCAACGATGAGTTTCTTTGAAACTTACGTAGCACACTAGTAATAAAATAATATTATTTTAAATTTTAGTTAACAAGTAGTCGTTGTACTGGCGGGAATGGATAGAAATAACTAAAATATGATTAGATATGTTTTTAAATGTTTATACATTTACCCAATAAAAGATAAAATCTTAAAATACGGAAAGAGTTCAATTTTACGGGAATATATACTCTAATTTTCACTAAAGGTTCACTTATCACCTTTTATTGGTGAACCGTCATTAAATATAGTTTTTATCACTCTTATACTTTATTTTGGACCAAATATAACTCTTCTTTATAATCGGGACATCAAAATTTACTTTGTGTAAATTTTTGGTACCTTTCTGATAAAGTTCATTTTTTTATGAATAGTGTAAAATGTTGTATTTTAATTCAAAACCTCTTTTTAATCTAAATTATTTATATGATTAGATTATTATTTTAATTGGTTTTAAAGTGAAATTAGAAAATATTTTTACCAGTTAATCCAATGGTGGTCATTGGAATCAATTTCACTTTGAAATTGGACTTAAACTGGTGTCAATCTTTTGATACTTATTGTTTCGCAAAAACACGCTATTTGTCATGACAGCGGGAATTAATTATTAAATTAATTAATTTGACTTATATGTTTTGAATTTTTTAAAATGGACTTCATTTTTGAATTCAGAATATCAAATATAGCTTAGAGTTAATTTTTGGTAATTTTTTGAAAAACATCAAATTTTGATGAATAGTGAATCCACTAAGTGGTAATCAAGCAAACTGATTTTTCAGTTAAATGAAATTTTACCACGAATGTGTATTGAATTTTGAAAATCCGACATACATGGTTGTCATTAAGAAGTAAAATGTGGTTCAATGAGATTAAAATAATTTTTTGGTGAATAGTAATTTTTTTTCATTTATCGCGATTAGAGGTAATTAGTGTAGTTTAAGGTAAAAATGGTATTATAAGAATGTGAAAACACCATGACACTTGTCCTACACCTATTGGGTGAGTCATGGACGACCAAGACAAGCCATGGGTAAACTTGGGGACCCCATGGATCCACTTTGGTTGGGAAATGACATAAATAACATTTTATTTAATGTAAAAGTAAAATTGACACAAACATGATAAGTTTTACTAAAACAATTTTTGAGTGGGGTTATACAAGTCCGAATTTTTATTATAAATAATCATTGGAAATCCAAAAAGAGTTCCTACATCATAGTATTTTTTTTATAATTTTTAGACATTAAATAAATTAAATTATTTATGACATAATAATGATGCAGCGATGACATCATTATTTGACGATTTAAATAAAATAGAAAGATAATGAAAAATCTAAAACCTACACAAGGACAAAACCAATTGGATGAGTGGATTTCGAACCCTTGTCACCTTATCCACGAATTATATCAATGTGGGACCTTTTAAAACCGAAACACATTTTCAAATAAAGTAATATTTCTTTACTTTCCAAAAGTGCCCCTCCTCTCCTCTTATAAAAGGCCCCCACCTCTACCCCATTTCACACACTTCTCAAGCCTTTGGCTCGGCCAAACCCTGCCCAATTACTCTCTCCACATCCCTCTCCTCATCCTAGAGGATTACCTTTGGGCATAATCATTTCAATGGAATCCTTTAGGCTCAAATCAAAAGGGAGTTACACTTTTAAAGGTAATTCATTCTCTCTTGTTCATTTGCTTTATTTTGCTTCTCCAACCCTCTAAACTCCTTTTATTTACTTATTTTGTAACAACACCAGTATCTTCAATATACTAGGATTTTTTTATAATATTTATTTGAGCTACAATATCACACAACTACATCAAATGGTTAAAGAACATACGGTTTCCGTGGATGGCGAAATTCTGCCTCCCGAAACGATGATTGTTCAATACTCATTTAACACCTTCAAGGGTGGCCATTATGATGTCACTATTTTTATATATGATATATAATATGTTTATGTTTTTTTTAATCTTCTGTATTTTTCATTTTTGGCATACCTTTATGGTTTCCATTATGGGTAAACACGATATCTTCATTTAAGGAAGTGCAGACTACCGCCCCCTAAAAGTGATGTGATCCGTTAATGCCATATGTGGGACGTGTAAAGGATGGATTTAAAGTTATTATATATGATGTTATACTGGAATTATAATATAACTCTATATCATTACTATTTCTTTCCATTAAAGTATGAGATATAAATGAAAGTAGCGTTCATGCGTACGTACGGCTTACCGTCTCCATGAACGGTGCATTTCATTTCTTATCCCCAAATGTAATGTACTATTAAAATTACATGTATATAATGTATATATATAATTAATGATATATATAAATGATGAATATAATTCTGGAATTAAAATATACATACCTCTCATTTAGTTTTAATTCCACTAATATGACAAAGAAATGAAAGTAGCGTTCATGCGTACGTACGGCTTACCGTCTCCATGAACGGTGCATTTCATTTCTTACCTCTAAATGATTATGTAATATTATAAATACATGTATATGCTGGGTATATATTATATATATGATATCCAAATCAGGAATTTCATTCTGGATACAGAGAACTTTTGACCACATGAACAACATGTAATTGTAAGAAGTCAACTTTCGACTTAAGAACCAAATATTGACAAAACAAACATTATTAACTTAAATGGTTAAATAATGTTTATAACATGGCAATAAGTGATATAAAAGGAATAATGAAGTTGAAAAAGGTTCTTTATCAAGTATAAAATAACTCAAGTTTATTATTCAGGGCGTTAAAGAACGATCGAGTCAAGTCGGACCCGAGGTAAGGGAACTTCTTATCCCAACTTCCATTGTTTGGGTTAATCTCCTACTTTCAAATTATGTCATGATATTATTATGTCTTATTTTTTATTTTTACATTCTTTATGTGTACCTATAGTGAATACACATAATATAAATATTTTATTTTTAAAAAAATGATCTTTGTAAGGGACTTCGTCTCAATCTCCTTTCATTGAGGCATATTTCGTTTTATACACAACTTTCTTTTATACGGTGTATAAACTCCTTTGAATTTTACTTTTATACAAAAGGAATATTTTTCTACGAAGCATTTTACTAAACGACAAAAAGGAATGTTTTTTTACGTACGCGGTGACAACGACCTTTTTCCGCCGCCGCGAGTATTATTTGATCTTTGGCTTTCTCAACAAGCCGTAATGTTTTTAGAATAAAATAAATACCATATACTCTTTTATGTATTTTGGTATTGAAAATGGTTTTGAAAAAGGATTCTATTATGTCAATATATTTATGATATATTGTGATTGAAATGTGGAAATGTTATCATTCCTTTATATTGGTTTTATGTTTTATGATTTTATTCTGGTACTTGGACATTTTAACAGGTGGTTACATTATAAACCATATGACGGGTGGTGTCGTGAATACCAGGACGGGTGGTTACGTTATAACCTCCAATGCATTGGGTATGGAAGTCGGCCGTATGGCTATTCCATTTAGTATGTATGGAAATTGGCCGTATGGCTATTCCATTAAGTGATATGTGTGGAAGTCGACCGTATGGTTATTCCACTTAAGTATGTTTATGTCCCAAGTTACCTTTATATATGTTATGTGTTCTTTATATGGGTTTTATGGTAATACTTTGGTTACAAAAAGGTAAGTAATGATACTTTATTCAGTGAAGATTTTTTACTACTTCATTAAGGTGAAGGTATTACTTTGATAAAGTATACATGGTTTACTTGATTTTGAAAAAACTAACAGTTTTCATTCTTTGTGTATCCCTTACTGATCTTTTTATGCTCACCCCAAGTTTTTAGAAATGTTTTTCACAGGACTTAAAGTGGAATAAGGTCAAGGATGGGATCAAGGGAATTTCATGCTATCTAAAACATGGAATCTAGACATCTTTCTTTTTAAGAGTTTTTATTTTATGGAGACTTAGTAGAAGTGTCTACTTTGTAATATTTTAAGATGTAATAGTTATGTTTTAATTCTCTAAAACTCTAAACCTGAAAAGATCCTCAATGTGAATTATTCATTTAATTCAATATTAAGTAAGGTTTATGGCTGGGGCCTTATAGTTGGCATCAGAGGATGGTTTAGACAACTTTAGGAGTTAGAAAAGTGTTAAATTATAATATGATTGAAATGATATAGCATTTACGGATTACCATGTTGCTTCGCCTAAGATATTTCTGTGTTCAGAATGGTTTTCCGCAAGGAAAAAAAGCAGCTATGTTGGGACGACATCAGGAGGAAGACAACCTTCCAAATCAGCAACCTGAGATGGTCGGAATCGGAACTGAACAGTTTGTTGCAGTGATGGCACAGTTGACTCAGGCTATAAATGGTGGTGGTATCCATGCACGAGATCATCCAGATCAACCGCATAGGAACATGTCAGTGGTGGAACATTTCATGAGGCAACATCCCCCATCATTCAGAGGATCATCTGACCCTGTGCAAGCTGAAGGGTGGATTAAAGCACTGGAGAAGATTTTTGATGTCATGGGGTGTTCAGAACATCAAATGGTTAGTCTTGCTGTTTACCGTTTTGAAGGTGAAGCTGATCAGTGGTGGTCGATGGTGAAAAATATAAGGGATAGTGATGAGATTGAGGATCTTCACTGGGGAGAATTCAAAGGTATGTTTCTTGAGAAATATTTTCCTAAGGTGGTTCGTCATAGGATGGAAAAATAGTTCCTAGAATTGAGGCAGGAGGATGATTCAGTGGCTGCTTATGAAGAAAAGTTCACTCGATTGGAAAGGTATGCACCAAACTTCATACGAGATCTTGATAGTAAAATAAACCTTTTTTACTCAGGGTTAAAGCCAAAGTATCGAAGGGCTTTAGCTTCTCGTGAATTCAAAAGTTATGAAAAACTTGTTCGATGTGCGGAGAAGGTAGAAATGGAGTTTGCCGATGATCATGTGTTCTATGACAAACAACAGAATAAGAGGTCTAGTTGGCAGGAAAAGGGGAAGAATTCATCAATGAAGCAAGGAGGTAAGAAAACCAAATATCCATCCTGTGAGAAGTGTGGTAAAATGCATCCTGGAGAATGTTTATCCAAGTCTGGTAAGTGCTTTCGGTGTGGTAAGTCTGTTCATATTGCTCGTAACTGTAAGGAAGATGATCAAGCAGGAAATGAAAAGCCAACGGTAAGATGTTTTAAGTGTAATGAAATGGGTCATTATGAAAACGAGTGTCCAACGAAGAACTCAACTGGGGGAATGCAGCTAGACTACAAGAAGAAAGGGGTGGTAAAATCATTTGAAACAACTTCAGCAGATGTTGGGCCATCGAATGAAGTGGTATCAGCTCCAGGGTGCTCAGTATTTTTCGAAGATTGACTTGAGGTCGGGGTACCATCAGTTGAATGTAAAAGAAGCAGACGTTCTGAAGACTGCGGTCCGTACTAGATATGGCCATTATGAATTTGTAGTTATGCCTTTTGGGTTAACAAATGCACCTGCTGTATTCATGGACCTTATGAATAATATTTTCCATGAGTTCATGGATAAGTTTGTGTTTGTGTTTTGAGGTTTGTGAAGAGGTTATGTGTGCCTTGTGATTCACAGTTGAAGAATGAGTTGTTATGTGAGGCTAATAGTTCCCTGTTTTCAGTTCATCCTGGCAGTACTAAGATGTACAGAGATCTGCGGGAGTATTACTGGTGGGATGGAATGAAAAGAGATATTGCTGATTTTACTGTGAAGTGTTTGACATGTCAACAGGTTAAAGCAGAGCGACAGTTACTGAAAGGGATGCTTCAGCCTTTACCAGTTTTAGAGTGGAAATGGAATAATATATCCATGGACCTTGTTGTGGGATTACCAAAGACATCTCGAGGTAATAATGCAATCTGGGTTATTGTTGATCGCTTGACCAAATCTGCTCATTTCCTTTCTATACGAGATACTTTCTCTCTAGATCAACTTTCCCGTCTGTATCTTAAAGAGATAGTCAGGTTACATGGAGTTCCCCTCTCCATTTTATCTGATCGTGATCCCAGGTTCACTTCTAACTTTTGGAAAGGCCTTCAGAAGTCGTTGGGTACTGAATTAAATTTTAGTACAGCTTTTCATCCTCAATCAGATGGGCAGTCAGAACGAACAATTCAGACATTGGAGGATATGCTACGAGCTTGTTCTATGGATTATCAGGGAAGTTGGGACCAACATCTTTCTTTGGTTGAATTTTCTTATAATAACAGTTTTCATTCCAGTATACAGATGGCACCATTTGAGGCCTTATATGGGAAGCGGTGTCGAACTCCATCATTTTGGGATGAAGTGGGTGAAAGGAAACTGATGGGACCAGAATTGGTAGAAGAGATGACAGAAAAAGTTCAGTTGATTCAGAGGCACATGAGAACAGCTCAGAGTAGGCAGAAGAGTTATGCGGATAACCGGAGGAAGGATCTATCTTTCGAGGTAGGTGATCATGTTTTTCTCAAGGTTTCTCATTGGAAAAGTGTACCGAGATTTGGTAAGAAAGTAAAGTTGAGTCCAAGGTTTGTTAGACCATACGAAATTCTGGAAAGAGTTGGATCAGTTTCATACCGAGTGGCTTCACCTCCGAGTTTATCTCAGGTACACAATGTTTTTCACGTTTCGATGTTGAGAAAGTATATGCCAGATCCATCTCATGTTTTGAGCCCAGAGGTAGTTCAGCTGGAAGAGAACCTATCTTATGAGGAACAACCGGTCCAGATTCTTGACCACAGGGAGAAAGTGTTACGGAATAAGGTGATTCATCAGGTAAAGGTTTTGTGGAAAATCCATGTGATTTAAGAGGCAACGTGGGAATCTGAAAATGCTATGAGGGATAAATACCCCCACTTATTTTGATAAGTGAATAAAATTGCGAGGACGCAATTCCCAAAAGGGGGGAAGGATGTAACATCCCAGGTAAATAAAGAATAAATAATTTTCATATTTATTAATATTTACGAATTAAATATTAATTTTATTTTAAAGGGGTTGCTATGTTCGATAGCGTACCCGATACGCAACGATGAGTTTCTTTGAAACTTACGTAGCACACTAGTAATAAAATAATATTATTTTAAATTTTAGTTAAAAAGTAGTCATTGTACTGGCGGGAATGGATAGAAATAACTAAAATATGATTAGATATGTTTTTAAATGTTTACACATTTACCCAATAAAAGATAAAAGCTTAAAATACGGAAAGAGTTCAATTTTATGGGCATATATACTCTAATTTTTACTAAAGGTTCACTTATCACCTTTTATTGGTGAACCGTCATTAAATATAGTTTTGATCACTCTTATACTTTATTTTTGACCAAATATAACTCTTCTTTAGAATCGGGACATCAAAATTTACTTTGTGTAAATTTTTGGTACCTTTCTGATAAAGTTCATTTTTTTATGAATAGTGTAAAATGTTGTATTTTAATTCAAAACCTATTTTTAATATAAATTATTTATATGATTAGATTATTATTGTAATTGGTTTTAAAGTGAAATTAGAAAATATTTTTACCAGTTAATCCAATGGTGGTCATTGGAATCAATTTCACTTTGAAATTGGACTTAAACTGGTGTCAATCTTTTGATACTTATTGTTTCGCAAAAACACGCTATTTGTCATGACAGCGGGAATTAATTATTAAATTAATTAATTTTACTTATATGTTTTGAATTTTTTAAAATGGACTTCATTTTTGAATTCGGAATATCAAATATAGCTTAGGGTGAATTTTTGGTAATTTTCTGAAAAACATCAATTTTTGATGAATAGTGAAACCACTAAGTGGTAATCAAGCAAACTGATTTTTCAGTTAAATGAAAGTTTACCACTAATGTGTATTGAATTTTGAAAATCCGACATACATGGTTGTCATTAAGAAGTAAAATGTGGTTCAATGAGATTAAAATAATTTTTTGGTGAATAGTATTTTTTTTTCATTTATCGCGATTAGAGGTAATTAGTGTAGTTTAAGGTAAAAATGGTATTATAAGAATGTGAAAACACCATGACACTTGTCGTACACCTATTGGGTGAGTCATGGACGACCAAGACAAGCCATGGGTCAACTTGGGGACCCCATGGATCCACTTTGGTTGGGAAATGACATAAATAACATTTTATTTAATGTAAAAGTAAAATTGACAGAAACATGATATGTTTTACTAAAACAATTTTTGAGTGGGGTTATACAAGTCCAAATTTTGATTATAAATAATAATTGGAAAGACAAAAAGATTTCATACATCATAGTATTTTTTTTATAATTTTTAGACATTAAATAAATTAAATTATTTATGACATAATAATGATGCAGTGATGACATCATTATTTGACGATTTAAATAAAATGGAAAGATAATGAAAAATCTAAAACCTAAACATGGCCAAAACCAATTGTATGAGTGGATTTCGAACCCTTATCACCTTATCCACGAATTATATCAATGTGGGACCTTTTAAAACCGAAACACATTTTCAAATAAAGTAATATTTCTTTACTTTCCAAAAGTTCCCCTCCTCTCCTCTTATAAAAGGCCCCCACCTCTACCCCATTTCACACACTTCTCAAGCCTTTGGCTCGGCCAACCCCTGCCCAATTACTCTCTCCACATCCCTCTCCTCATCCTAGAGGATTCCCTTTGGGCAGAATCCTTTCAAAGGAAGCCTTTAGGTTCAAATCAAAAGGGAGTTACACTTTTAAAGGTAATTCATTATCTCTTGTTCATTTGCTTTATTTTGCTTCTCCAACCCTCTAAACTCTTTTTATTTACTTATTTTGTAACAACACCAGTATCTTCAATATACTAGGATGTTTTTATAATATTTATTTGAGCTACACTCTCACACAACTACATCAAATGGTTAAAGAACATACGGTTTCCGTGGATGGCGAAATTCTGCCTCCCGAAACGATGATTGTTCAATACTCATTTAACACCTTCAAGGGTGGCCATTATGATGTCACTATTTTTATATATGATATATAATATGTTTATGTTTTCTTTAAGCTTATGTATTTTTTATTTTTGGCATACCTTTTTGGTTTCCATTATGGGAAAACACGATATCTTCATTTAAGGAAGTGCGGACTACCGCCCCCTAAAAGTGATGTGATCCGTTAATGCCATATGTGGGACGTGTAAAGGATGGATTTAAAGTTATTATATATGATTTTATACTGGAATTATAATATACCTCTATATCATTACTATTTCATTCCATTAAAGTATGAGATATAAATGAAAGTAGCGTTCATGCGTACGTACGGCTTACCGTCTCCATGAACGGTGCATTTCATTTCTTATCCCCAAATGTAATGTACTATTAAAATTACCTGTATATAATGTATATATATAATTAATGATATATATAAATGATGAATATAATACTGGAATTAAAATATACATACCTCTCATTTAGTTTTAATTCCACTAATATGACAAAGAAATGAAAGTAGCGTTCATGCGTACGTACGGCTTACCGTCTCCATGAACGGTGCATTTCATTTCTTACCTCTAAATGATTATGTAATATTATAAATACATGTATATGCTGGATATATATGATATATATGATATCCAAATCAGGAATTTAATTCTGGATACAAAGAACTTTTGACCACACGAACAACATGTAATTGTAAGAAGTCAACTTTCGACTTAAGAACCAAATATTGACAAAACAAACATTATTAACTTAAATGGTTACATAATGTTTATAACATGGAAATAAGTGATATAAAATGAATAATGAAGTTTAAAAAGGATCTTAATCAAGTATAAAATAACTCAAGTTTATTATTCAGGGCGTTAAAGAATGATCGAGTCAAGTCGGACCCGAGGTAAGGGAACTTCTTATCCCAACTTCCATTCTTTGGGTTAATCTCCTACTTTCAAATTATGTCATGATATTATTATGTCTTATTTTGTATTTTTACGTTCTTTATGTGTACCTATAGTGAATACACATAATATATCTATTTTATTTTTAAAAAAATGATCTTTGTAAGGGACTTCGTCTCAATCTCCTTTCATTGAGGCATATTTCGTTTTATACACAACTTTCTTTTATACGGTGTATAAACTCTTTTGACTTTTACTTTTATACAAAAGGAATCTTTTTCTACGAATCGTTTTACTAAACGACAAAAAGGAATGTTTTTTTACGTACGCGGTGACAACGACCTTTTTCCGCCGCCGCGAGTATTATTTGATCTTTGGGTTTCTCAACAAGTCGTAATGTTTTTAGAATAAAATAAATACCATATACTCTTTTATGTATTTTGGTATTGAAAATGGTTTTGAAAAAGGATTCTATTATGTCAATATATTTATGATATATTGTGATTGAAATGTGGAAATGTTATCATTCCTTTATATTGGTTTTATGTTTTATGATTTTATACTGGTACTTGGACATTTTAACGGGTTGTTACGTTATAAACCATATGACGGGTGGTTCCGTGAATACCAGGACGGGTGGTTACGTTATAACCTCCAATGCATTGGGTATGGAAGTCAGCCATATGGCTATTCCATTAAGTATGTATGGAAATTGGCCGTATGGCTATTCCATTAAGTGATATGTGTGGAAGTCAACCGTATGGTTATTCCACTTAAGTATGTTTATGTCCCAAGTTACCTTTATATATGTTATGTGATATTTATATGGGTTTGATGGTAATACTTTGGTTACAAAAAGGTAAGTAATGATACTTTATTCAGTGAAGAGTTTTTACTACTTTATGAAGGTTAAGGTATTACTTTGATAAAGTATACATGGTTTACTTGATTATGAAAAAACTAACAGTTTTCATTCTTTGTGTATCCCTTACTGAGCTTTTTATGCTCACCCCAAGTTTTTCGAAATGTTTTTCACAGGACGTAAAGTGGAATAAGGTCAAGGATGGGATCAAGGGAATTTCATGCTATCTAAAACATGGAATCTAGACATCTTTCTTTTTAAGAGTTTTTATTTTATGGAGACTTAGTAGAAGTGTCTACTTTGTAATCTTTTAAGATGTAATAGTTATGTTCTAATTCTCTAAAACTCTAAACCTGAAAAGATCCTCAATGTGAATTATTCATTTAATTCAATATTAAGTAAGGTTTAAGGCTGGGGCCTTATACCAACAACTATGTCGCTCAAGTTTGCTAGCCTCTCCATCCAAGTAACCCGGGCCATGCCCAACCTGATAGTTACAGAACCTTAAGACGACATCCATGATGCCCAATCTTGTGGTTAGAACCACCTAATGTAACCCAGGCCTAGCCCAACCTGTGATCAGCATCACTCAACAATACCCTGACCATTTCCAACACAACCCAAAGGTTCTAGAATATGAAATTTCACAAATCACATATATATAATAAAAATAAATACTTTAACTAGGCATAACAAACTAAATAGATGAATTTCACTATCTATGTGGTGTCGCATACCATCACCAAGGTCTTGGAAGCCTCTAACAATTTATATCTTCACTTAACAAATTGAACTTAGCAGTTTAATCAAAAAAATTCATTTTAATTCATTTTTTTATACTCGGAAAAAAGCCACAATTGAGAAATGGTCAATCTCCCATCTATGCTCAATAAAAATAGGTGAGAGAGAATACCCAAAGGCATCCAATAGGTCTAATAAGAAATCTAATATGAAATTTCAGCTAAAATAGAGTCTCACTCAAAATACCAAAATATGCACCTAAGGTCGCATCACCAAAAAGTCAACGATAACACAAAAGGAGGTATGAACCACCTACCTGAGACTCTTAGATGTAGTATCATTCGATATAAAGCTCCAATTCGAAGCCAATCTTTATATATCTATGTTTCCGTCAAATCTCAAAAATTCTACTCAGATGGAAACTACGACATGTGAGGTAAAAGATCAAGAACGAAATAGGGTGCATGGGTTTAGCCTCATTGATGAAATCCCGCAGCCACCGAAGGATTGAATAATGGAAATAGAATGGAAAATCTAAAAGGAAAAACTTTTTTGGCCTCCTGGAGCATCAAGGTCCAAAAACGGGGAAGAAGAAGGTATTTCTGGAAAAGTGATGCGACGCTCTTTCATTTAAGAAAATAAAAAAAAATGACACAATTTGTATAAAGGACTACACGATGTGTAGTAGCCTTTTACATACTCCATATTAAGCAGAGGTAGGCACAATGCTTCGATTCCTCACACATTTCAACACATTTCTAGAACTCAGTTAGTAAACTGAAAGAAAAAATACATGTGGTGTCAAGAAACACTACACGTCATGTAATAGGAAGTCCTTACACGATCGTCACACAACATGTACTTGGAGAGCACACGGTCGATACATGCCTATCCCATAAAAGACATGCAATTTGGAGTACACAGCGTGTAATTTGTAAATTTCCATAACCTCCTAGATTTTCTTAGTTCGCTCAGAAATATGGAAAAAATTCAAACAGGGTAGGGATTTTGACATGTTCCAAAAACTCAGGTTCTTACACTCTCCATTGTCCATGTTTTTAATTTCCACCTATGATCTCCTATGTGGAAACTAAGTTATGAATTATTTTTTGTAAACATTATGTTTTCAATATTCTTTTTTTTATTTAAACATTAGTATTCATTTTTATGATATCGATTTATATGAAAGTAACTTTGAAGTATTAAACCTTTAATAACTCAAATGTATTTTTTGTATAATTAATTTTAAATTGGGTAGAATTTACCACCTATAATTTTTTTTAATATATATTTTTTTAATTAATTTGGTCTTTTTGATATTTTTCATTTCACATAACACTGAATATAGTTTTTTATATAAAAGAACTATGTATGGATTGCATTATATGCACCACCAATATTATATTTCACTATGAAAAATATTTAGATTATCTTTTGGTAAATGAAACACTATGATTGTCTTGTATTACATGCGATACAAAGTCACTTCGATATATTTTATTACATGTAGGGCTAATTTTTTACCAAACTATAATATATATATATATTATTAAAATACTATTAGAGCTACAACCTAG
Source organism: Viscum album (assembly GCA_963277665.1). Lineage (NCBI taxonomy): Eukaryota > Viridiplantae > Streptophyta > Magnoliopsida > Santalales > Viscaceae > Viscum > Viscum album. The sequence continues at coordinate 1,992,615,167 of OY728141.1, forward strand.
CCGTTGGAATAGAAGTTTTGAATAAAATTAAAAAAAAATTGAAAATATTATTTACACATGAATACTTTGGTTATAAATTTTTATATGTGAATAGAAGATCAATTTGAAAATAAAGAAATTACTTTGAAATGAAAACTAGTTTTTATATAGCAATAGAATTTTATCTCAATTAATTAAAAAAACCACTTTTGATTAATGTTATAAATAATATTTATATATTATATTTTCAATGAATTTTTTTTGAACTCATACATTATTTTTTATAGGTATAAGATAGAATAAATTAAATTTTATGAATAAAATGATATATTTTTTCAACAGGTAATTTTACCTTATTTTAATGGAAGACCCATTTTATGTCTAATTTTGGGGACATTTATAATTTTTATTTTTAAAAAATAAATATTATTTTTGAATATTAAATTTAAAATTATTTTGGTTGATGTTTTGGTGTTTTTATGAGAGCTGTCATATTTTAATGAATAGTGAATAATACTGAATTTTAGTTCGAAACTGCATTTTTTTCCATTATATTTATATAGTTAAATAATGTTATTAACTGGTTTTTAAGTATAATTATATAAATTTTATATCATTTTAAAAAAATTATGTCTTTTTAAACAATTTAAAAATAATTTTAGATATAAAAATGTTTCAAACTTACGAAAAATTTTACATTAAAAACCCAATTTGTCATCTTGTCTACATGATTAACATTAAATCAATTTTTTCCACTTCTAATATTATAATTTGTCCAGATAGATTCTATATTTTTAATTAGAATAATTTTTAATTTATAATATTTTTAACATCATTTTTTGACCAAAAAAAATTGGTGAAAGTAATTGAAATTAACTAAAGCGATTATCGTAAAAACAAGATTACTTAATCCTTAAAAATTAATTTTAAGAGGCCAAATGAACTAGACCAATGTTAAAAATAAAATGGGTAGAAATATTTTGATCAAGTAAACTATTTTATCTTATTTCAAAAATTATTAGAGGGACATTATTTAAGGGAGACATCTTAATAGTGTTTACCCTTTTATATTTAAAAGAAAACCACTCCTCCTCCTCTATAAAAGGGTACACAACCCCACACTTCTTTACACCTATAAAAAAACATTGAATTGGTTGAACCCTAACAAAATAACCTCAAAAACTCCCTACCCTAATCCTATAAGCTTTGTGTTTGTGATGAAATCCATACAAGGGAGCCATTTGGTTGAAAATAAGAGGAGTTACCGAAAGAAGTGGTAACATCCATCCTTAAGCTCCACTGTTTTATTTTCTTTCCCCACCAACTCAAATATTATTAATTAATGATTATATAATAAAACAAGTATCCTAAATATACTATTATTTTTTTATTCTATGGTTTACATCTATACTTTCACACGCATCCATCTAATGTGTAACAAACTTACTATTCTTGAGTACAACGAACTACCGCCTCACAAAATGATGTTGTTTGTTTTTCCATTACCAAATATAATATGTAATAATTGTGATAGAAAATATTTTTTTATAATATATATATTATTTTTATGATATATTTATTGAACTTTAATTATTATAGTAAAAATAACTTCTTCATTTCCATTTTTTGTAAATACGATAACATTGTTTGTGGACTACCGCCTCCTAAAAACGATGTGATTCGTTCACACTTTACATGGAATGTATTGAGGATATGTTTAGTGAAATAATATAATATAAATTAAATAATATTTCTAATAAAATTATTATATATATATATATATATCATTTATGTTCTTTTTTTCAATACTACAATAAGATGGAATCATCATTAATGTGTACATACAACCTACGGTGTCCATAAATAGTGTATTCCATTTCATAATTATAAATTTTATAGATTATGATATATATATTTATACTAAAAATATATAATATATATATTTTATTGTACATTATTTAAATAATTATATCATGATCTCTGTAAGAGGATAAAAAATAACAAATCAAAACTTTTAAGATAAACAAAACAGTTATAACCTGAAACTTTTCATTAATGTTGAATTGTTAGTAAATGGATAATATAAATTCAAAAGTGAATAATATATGGTATGATATGTAACACCCCGAGATTTTATGATAAGTATTCTTTTTAATTTATTTCATGTCATGTGTTTTATGGTACAACAATATTATCTTGTGCTATACGCAACACCGTATTAGCTTGTACTATACGCAAAACTATTCTTAGATTGTGTTACACAAAATTTCAAGTTAATTTGATAATAGTAATTCTATGAAACATTGAGTGTATATATATATATATATTAAATGTATAAATGAAAAATGGTTAGATTCTGTTATAACATAACAAAAAAATAGTCTTGCACAACACACAACCCTGACTTGTCTTGCATTACATGCAATCATGACCTTCCTCGATAGCGTGTGTAGTACGCAATACCGGGTTTCACTAAACAATGATATATTAAAAGAAGTATTTTTCAAAAATGCAGTTTTACCGCCTTTTGATGGAACACCCATTTTAAATCTAGTTTTTGACATGTTTATAAGTTAAATTTGGAAAAAATAAATTCTTCTTTGGAATCAGGATATAAAAATTTACTTTGGATAAATTTTTCATATTATTCTGGTAACTTTCATATTTTGATAAATAGTAAAAACATGCTATATTTTAATTAAAAACAATTTTTTTCATCGCAATAATTTTTATAATTGAATTATAATATTGAATGGTTTTAAATTATAAATAGAATAAATTTTTACCATTTAATATAATGTATGTAATTAGCATTAATTTTAAATTGAATTCATAGGTAAAAACATTTCAATCTTTGGCAATGTTTTAACTTTTAAAACCCGTTTGCTTAACAATGAGATTAATTTTAAATTAATTACTGCAAATTCTTTGTTTTGAATTTAAAAAATGGATTCCATATTTGGAATAATTGGGTCCAAATTATGTTAATAGGTTACTTTTATTTGTTTTGATATTATGAATAGTAACAACAGTAATTTTTATTTACTGTGGTTAAAGGTAAATTGGGTAATTCAAGGTTAAAAGAATATTATAATAATTCCAAATTACCTTGAAACTTGTCCTAAACTTGTTGGATGAGTAATTTCCGACCATGGGCATCCTTGGGATGATTTTGGGACCCCATGAATCCAATTATAGAATACAATGACACATTAGATTAATTAATTTAATGTAAGGACAAAATTGGCATTAACAAAAATCTTTTAGTAATTAATTTTTATAAGAGGATATATAAATTATATTTTTGACTATAAATATTCATTGGAAAGCTAAAAAGAATTAATATATGTTGGTATTTTGTTTTATAATTTTTAGACATCAAATAAATTAAATTATTTATGACACAATAATGATGCAGTATTTACCTCATTAATAAATGATTTAAATAAATAAGATAATATTCATTAAAATATTATCCAAAACCTATCCAATTCCAATTGGATGATTTTATTTCAAATATGAGTCATAGTATATTCGACATTAATGTGTTTTGGACCTCTTGAAACTGAAGATAAGTTTATAATAAAATAATGTTTTCACAGTTTCCTAAAGAGCCCCTCCTATCCATTATAAAAGGAAACCACTTCTATGCAATTCCACAAACCTCTAAAGCCATTTGGATCGCCCAAAATCTGCCCAATTAAGCTCTCTACATCCCTCTCCTCCCCCTTTAATCCTTACATTAGGTAGAAGGAACTCCAAGAATTCCTTTTGGTTCAACCCAAAGGAAGTTACCCAAATTAAAGGAGGTTTGGATACGTACGGAGCATATCGGACCTAATGTAAGGGATAACTTTTCCAATATCGTTTTTATCCAAGATTGTTTACTCATAAGTATTTAATAGGGTTATATTTATCATCCACGCCCCTGCTTTCTAAAAATGATTTCATGTATATTTAATTTCCTTTTTACCCATTTTGACTTTTACTACATGGTATGTAAAGAATCATTTTTTACAAGGTACTTTTTGACATTTCTAGCAGAAGTACGAGAAGAATGTTTTTTAACATATACGGAATGAAAGGATTTTTACGGTTTTATAAAGCCTTATGAAGCTTCCTTCAAAATATTTCAGGACTATTTTCAACAAAATCATTTTATTTTAAAAATTCATGACATTTTGAGAAAAGAAAATTACTTTAAAGAAGAAAGGATATTTTCCTCAACCATTCATTTCAACTATTTTATCAAAACCATTTTACATCTAAAATGAAATTATTTCATATGTGTATGTTTCAAGTATAATGTTTCTATGATTTACACGGTTTCACTTTTCTTATTATGAAATGATATCCATTTATTTTATATGGATTATGTGATGATGGGATGAGGTTTATGAAACCCATTTTATTCATTGGGTTTTTATGAATGATGTATGTTTATTTTGTGGCACAAGTAAGAATGATATCATTACGAGATGGGTGTGACCTATATCTCCCTCAAATTCATTGGGTAAAGATTGATATCTCAGGAGATAGACATGGCTGGAACATCGATTAAATCTGGTTCAGTAATAGAGGGCTGGAACGACAAGTAAACCCTGTTCAGTAAGGGACTTTGTCCACTAAGATGGTATTGGCAGCAATGCCGTGGATACTATGGAAATCATATCATGTGATTAATGTTTTTCCCCAATTACGTGTTTTATTCTCATGATATTTTATCATGATTAATGTTTCTTTATGATCTATGCCTTATGTACTGCCAAGTTTTATGATATTGCTCAAGATTTTGATGTTTAAACATTATGTTCATGTTTTTATGTTCAAATGTATATGATTTGTTTTATTTTATCCATGCTTACCCTTACTAATCTTTTGAGTTCACCCTTTATATGTTTTCTTTTCCACAAGATATAAAGAAAGATTTTAGGTAAGAAAACAAAAGGGGAATATCTTTATGGGAGATGTTGAAGATCTTTCACAACGATTAAAAGATTATTTTTCTGAGTTTTCAAAGACACTAAACTTTTACGGTCCTTGTGTGTCTATTTTTGTTATGTATTAATTATTCCTCAAAATTAATGTAATTTCCATGTACGTTAAGATTCAGGTCTCTACAATTGGCATCAGAGGAAAGGTTTAGTTAACCATTGGAAACTAGGATGCGATTACTTTAGCGAGATCCCTAGAGATATTTATAAAGTATGTCTAGGGATGTCCCTAAGGTTAAGTATAAGTATAGGTTATAGTCCTAGAATTACGGTAATGATCTTATAAATATAACTAAGATGTTAGATATTGAAGGTACTCCCCCTTTATTATGTTGTTTTCCCAAGCATGATTTTTGCCTCTCATAGAATTCTTTTTGGGTTTTAGACAATGGATGGAACTAGAAAGAACCGTGTTGATCAATTTAATGGATGATGCAATGATTTTCCTCTTGAACAAACCAACTTTATGGGAGATGGAGTGCCAAATCTTATATCTATACTTACACAAGCTATGAATCATTCTGGACTTCCGAATGAGGAGAGAAGGGAACAATATTCTATTGAGACCTTCATGAGGCAATGTCCACCTTATTTCAATGGGTCTTCTAATCCACTTGTTGCTGAACAATGTATCAGTACCATTGAAAAGATATTTTCCATAATTCGTTGTTCGGAACATGATAAAGTCATTATAGCTGTTTACCGTTTAAAAGGTGAAGCAGGCCAGTGGTGGACTCTAATTAAGAATACAAGGCCCCAAGATGAAATTGAATCCATGGAATAGGACGAGTTCAAGAACATGTTTTTTAGTAAATACTTCCCTCATATTCTTTGAACAAAGATGGAAAAGGATTTCCATGAGTTTAAGCAAAAGGATGATGAATCTGTTGGTATATACAGAGCAAATTTTACAAGGCTTGAAAGGTATGCATCTGGCTTTATCATCCAACCTGAAAGTAAAGTTGATCGATTATTCAGTGGATTAAAATCAAGTCTTCAAAGTGAATTAGCAATAAGAGACTTTAGTATCCATGAATAAATTGTGAATTGTGCTATTAAGGTAGAAATAGAAGTTGGTGTTACATATCCATCTCATGTTTTTGACAAGAAACAAAAGATTGAGTTCAAGGAGAAATCTCAGAACAATGGTGAAAAAAAGATGAATGTTTCTTTATGCTCAAAGTGTGGAAAGAATCATGGTGTAGATTGACTAAAATGTACTAGAAAATGTTTTAAGTGTTTAAAAGAAGGTCATTGAACAGTTGATTGTCAAAGTAATGTGAAAAAGTTTTCTAATGATATGAATAGAGAAAAGACTACATAAGACTCTCCCCCAACAATTCAATGCTTCAAGTTCAAGGAAATGAGACATTATGCTAATAAATGCCCTAATACACGAGTTAATGATGATCAACCTGAGCAACTTCTTATGGAAAAGGATAAAGGGAAGTCTCATGTGATTACTTATTTCTGATGTTGAGTATGAAAATGATGATCTGTAATGATTAAGTGTTTATGAAATGGGATTTCAAAATAGTATCATGGAATCTCATTTATGGTATTGTGGAATATTGGAATATATATGTATTGGACTATTGTGGTTTTCAATAATTTTATGGTACCCGTAACGATGAAAAGTGATTCAAATATTTTGGAAAGCAGAAGATATGAAAATAATGAAGGGATAAGGATAAAATAAATTGTTTGATAGTATTTATGAGATCATGATTGATATAAGGACTAAGTGATATCAAGCTTTGAGTATATAGAATTTTTGGGATTTTGGTATGTGGAAAGAATTAAATTTTGACCACATTCATGTTTTCACTAAGGTTCAATGGGTATTAATTTTTCAAGAGAATACATGATAAATGTATTCAAAGGATTGGAATGCGACCAACAAGATATATGAGGGATAAATGATGGTATTTACATGCTTGTTATATGACCTTTTTAGTAATCGTTCTCTTTATACTATGAGTTGGGAAAGAAGTATTTTGGATAAGACTAAAAGATGGGCGACAACCCATCGTGTCGGACAAGGTTTCGAGAATCGAACCCACAACCGAAGTGCGACAGGCCTTCATCATCTACCAATGGCCTACATGAAGTCCCTGGTTAGTAGAAACTAGTTTCATTATATTAAGCGGTATGATAGATGAAGTATAAGTCCATTTTTGGAACCATATACGATTAATCTCACCATAGATGGACTTATATATATATAAATATATATATTTTTCTAACCTTTTGTTTGAGACAGATGGAATGACCTATCATTCTATCGCATGATCTGCTAAAACTTCACAAAAGACAGATTCGTCTTCATTTCATTAAGAGATGATGTGGAAATTGTTCAAGGCACGAACACCAGTGAGATTGTAACAAAATCAAGTAAGTATTTCTTTCAAAAATTCTTCTACATTAGGGAAATGATTTTGAAAATAAAAAATGTTGTCCTAGTTATCTTATATCTAATGAATCAGATGGTACTTTAGATCATCAAAAATTTATGGCTTTTTAATTGTTGGGTTTTTCATATCCATGTTCTCTACAACTCTCCATCAGAACATGATGGTTAGATTTCTCTTCCATATCCATATTTTCACATATTTTTTTTAAGTGGAAACCCAGTGATTAGTTAATTTGGCAACCATTACGTTTCATAATTTATTTTTTAATGTTCAGTTTTGGTATTTCTTTTTTACGATGTGGGTTTCTATAAATGAAACTTTCAAGTAGTAAACCATTTATAACCCCGACGAATTTCGAGAGAGAAATTCATTTTAAGGGGGTAGAATGTAACACCCCGAGATTTTATGATAAGTATTATTTTTAATTTATTTTATGTCATGTGTTTTATGATACACCATGATTATATTGTGCTATACACAACACCGTATTGGCTTGTAGTATACGTACCACTATTCTTAGATTGTGTTACACAATATTTCAAGTTCCTTTGATAATAGTCATTCTACGCAACATTGAGTGTGTGTATATATATATATATTCAATGTATAAATGAAAAATGGTTGGATTTTGTTATAACGAAACAAAAAAGGAGTCTTTCACAACACACAAACCTGACTTGGCTTTTATTACACTCAATCACAACCTTCCTCGATAGCGTGTGTAGTACGTAATAATGGGTTTCACTAAACAACAATATATTATTATAATATTATAAACTCACTGTTATGAATAGTATTAACTTAATTTTGAATTTTATAAAATTATAATTCATCTTAATCATTTTCTAAGAATGAGGTATGAAAACAAAATCAGTTTTTCGGATAAAATAAGTATTTTTCAAAATTGCAGTTTTACTGCCTTTTGATGGCGCATCCATTTTAAATATTTATTTGACATGTTTATAAGTTCAATTTTACAAAATAAAATTCTTCTTTGGAATTAGGATATAAAAATTTACATTGGATAAATTTTTCATATTATTCTGGTAACTTTCATATTTTGATGAATAGTAAAAACACGCTATATTTTAATTAAAAACAATTTTTTTCATCGCAATAATTTATAAGGTTAAATTATAATATTTAATGGTTTTAAAGTATAAATATAATATATGTTTACCATTTAATATAATTTATGTCATTATCATTAATTTTACATTGAATTCATAGGTAAAAACATTTCAATCTTTGGCAATGTTTTAACTTTTAAAACTAGTTTGCCTAACAATGGGAATAATTTTAAATTAATTACTGAAACATCTGTGTTATAAAATTTTAAAAATGGATTCAATATTTGGAATCAGTGGGTCCAAATTATTTTAATAGGTTACTTTTATTTTTTTTGATATTATGAATAGTAACTACAGTAATTTTTATTTACTGTGGTTAAAGGCCAATACGGTAATTCAAGGTTAAAATAATATTATAATAATTCAAAATTACCTTGAAAATTGTCATAACCTTATTGGATGAGTAATGTCCGACCATGATCATCCTTGGGTCGATTTTGGGACCCCATGAAGCTACTTATGAAATACAATGTCACATTAAATTAATTAATTTAATGTAAAGACCAAATTGACATTAACAAAAATCTTTTAGTAATTAATTTTTATAAGGGGATATATAAATTATCATTTTGACTATAAATATTCATTGGATAGATAAAAATATTTCCTACATGTTGGTATTTTTTTATAATTTTCCGACATAAATAAATTAAATTATTTTTTACACAATAATGATGTAGTATTTACCTCATTAATAAATGATTTAAATAAATAAGAATATAATGATTAAAATATTATCCAAAACCTGTCCAATTCCTATTGGATGATTTTATTTCGAATATGATTCATCTTATATTTAACATTAATGTGTTTTGGTCCTCTTGAAACCGAAGATAAGTTTATAATAAAATAATATTTTCACACTTTCCTAAAGAGCCCCTTATATCCATTATAAAAGTAGACCAATTCTATGCAATTCCACACACCTCTAAAGCCATTTGGATCCCCCAAAATCTAACCAATTAAGCTCTCTACATCCCTATCCTCCCCCTCTAAGCCTTACATTAGGCAGAAGGTACCCCAAGAAGTCATTTTGGTTCAATCCAAAGGAAGTTACCCAAATTAAAAGAGGTACGGATACGTACGGAGCATATCAGACCTAAGGTAAGGGATAACATTTCCAATCTCGTTTTTATCCGAGATTGTTTTCTCATAAGTATATACTATGGTTATATTTATCATCCACAAACCTATTTTCGAAAAATTATTTCATGTATGTTTAAAGTCTTTTTTACCCATTTTGACATTTACTACATGGTATGTAAAGAATCTTTTTTTACAAGGTACTTTTTGACTTTTCTGGAAAAAGTACGAGAATAATGTTTTTTTAAATTATACGGCTTGAAAAGATTTTTACGGTTTTAGAAAGCCTTATGAAGCTTACTCCAAAATATTTCATGACTATTTTCAACAAAATCCTTTTTCGTTTAAAAATGCATGTCATTTTGTGAAAAGAAAATGATTTTAAATAAGAAAGGATATTTTCCTCAAGAATTCATTTCAAGTGTTTTATCAAAATAATTTTCCATCTAAAATGAAATTATTTCATATATGTATGTTTCAAGTAAAATGTCTCTATGATTTAAAAGGTTTCACTTTTCTTATTATGAAATGATATACATTTATTTTATATGGATTATGGGATAATGAGATGATATTTATGAAAGCCATTTTATTCGTTGGGTTATTATGAATGATGTATGTTTATATTGTGGAACATGTAAGAATGATTTCATTATGAGATGGGTGGGACCTCTATCTCACTCCAATGAATTGGTTAAAGATTTATATCTCATGAGATATACATGGATGGAATGACAAGTAAATCTGGTTCAGTAATACAGGGCTGGAACAGCAAGTAAACTCTGTTCAGTAAGGGACTTTGTCCACTAAGACGGTCTTGGAAGCAACACCGTGGCTACTATGGAAATCATATCATGTGCTTAATGTTTTTCAACAATTACATGTTTTATTCCCATGCTATTTTATCATGATTAATGTTTCTTTATGATCTATGCCTTATGTACTGCCATGTTTAATGTCATTGCTCAAGATTTTGATGTTTAAACATTATGTTCTTGTTTTTAAGTTCAAATGTATATGATTTTTTTTATTTAATCCATTCTTACCCTTACTGAGAATTTGAGCTCACCCTTTATATGTTTTCTTTTCCCCAAGATATAAAGAAAGATTTTAGGTATGAAAAAAGGGGGAGATCTTTATGGGAGATGTTGAAGATCTTTCACCACGATTAGAAGATTATTTTACCGAGTTTCCAAAGACACTAAACTATTACGATCCTTGTGTGTCTGTTTTTGTTATGTATTAAGAATTATAGAAAAGTAATGTAATATCCATGTATGTAAAGATTCAGGTCTCTACATGATATATATGAGTATGGTTATTTATTAGTTTTATAATAAACATATATTTATTATACATGAGCTTTTACGGTGTTCGAATAATGTGAAGACTTAAGGTAAGGGTTCTCCCATCTCACTTTTTATATATGTGAGATACATGCCACGTTCACAACTTGTTTTTTTGTGTGTATATACTGACCATGAATGTGTTTTTTGATAATTATAATTAAATTTATGGGTATTTTAAAATCCAATTTATGATATCTCTTTTATGGGATTTACGTTTCAAAAGTTACCAAATCAGTAAGGTAGTTTAGTCTCTATTTTCTTTCTTTGAGATAGATGTTTTTCTATAAACCTATATTAATTTATAAGGATTATATAATTACCCTTGGAATTTTAATAACATTAATCTTATCATTTTCATGATATTATATGCTTTATTTAATTTTATTCTCACATTAGTATTATGATTCAATGATACCAAAGCTGTAATAATTTATTGTACAATATCATCGTTTATCATGATTTATTATGATTATGTTTTTATTAATGAAATATCATTATCCATATCTTCATAAACCTCGTGAATTTTATTATCATATGGTAATTCATGATATATCAATGTAATGGTACCATTTTACCAAACTGTGGAACATAAGATAATTACGAAAATGTTTTTAATAAAATACAACTTTATTTGTATTTTCAATTAGAAATATGTGTTCTTTGAAAACCATGTATTATTAAAAAAAATTCATAAGTTTTTTAATATTATCATAATGTTAAATGGGAAATTTTAACCATGTTATACCATTTTACAAAATGATTTTAAAAATGTATGTTCTTATCCTTTTCCTATCAAGGAACTTTTCGAAACATTTTAAGGTGAGTAACAGAATGTTCAGAAAGTATAAAGTTACCTTCTATAATGACCATATCGTCCATAAAGATTAAATTATATGTTTATAATTTTATTTTTAAATATTTGTTTCCAAATATTCTAGATACTTTTGGACATTAATGTTTTTTTCAAATAAAAATGTTTTCAATTTTGTTTGTTTAAAAAGTGTATTTATTGTTTTTCAAATAATATTTTATATGTTTTCAAAAGTTTATTTAAAAAAAGGGTTTAAAAATTATTTATGCCTTTTTTATGTTTTCAGAATATTTTCCAAGAAGAAAAATGTCAAAAAAATTCCAATCATCTATTATGATTTATCAAGGTGTTTTCGATGAAAAAGTTTTTCAAAATATATTCAAGATTCCTTTATATGTTTTATAATCTATTTTAAAGAAAATTATTTTCAAAATTTATTATATTTTAATGAAGATTTTTCAAAGAAGAAAATATAATTTCCAAAAAAAATGTTTTAAAATAAACTTAATGATTTATTTATAAGAAAATTATTTTCAATGTTGTTTTATGAAAAAGATTTTCAAAGAAAGGATATTTTACTTAATAAATGTTCAATGTCATATTTCACAAACCTTCTCAATATTAGATGAAATAATTTGCTGTAGTTTATGAATTATTATTGATTACATCAAAGAATAATATTCATATTATTTATTGAATGGTTTATATTTTAATAGAATGATGTTTTGGACACCCATTTCTATTCCATGGATTATATGGTTTTGAAACTAGCTTATTTTCGCAGGTTATGATATTATGAAATGATTATAAACCCTACCATTTTACATAGGTTATGATTTGATTAAATGTTAATAATTCTCATTTCATTTGACGGGTCATGATATGAAGAATGTTTTTTTCTGGAACATGAATTTACGATTTTATTATGTGAAAGATGGGACCTATATATCCCTCTAATGCATTTGGTAATTATGGATGAATCATTAGTATATACATTATGTATGAATATAATAACATGTTTACAATGTTAATGGTGAACCTAGTTACATTTTCACAATGTTATCTGTGAACCTGAATACATTTTCATAATTTTATATATGGACCTAGTTTTATGTCCATAAGTTTATGCATGAACTATATTACATGTTCATAATTTTATTTGTGGGCCTAATTACATGTTCACAGTGTTATGCATGAACCTAATTACTTGTTAAAAACATGTTATTAGTGAACCATATTATGCATTCCCAATGTTATGTGTGGACCTAGTTTCATGTCAATAAGATTATTATATGAATGTATTTCATCTCCATAACATAATGAGTGAACCTGTTTCAATTTAAACATGTTCACAATGTCATAAGTTTATGTGTATTCCAAAATTACATGTCTTATTATAATGTAATGATCTCATGGATTATGCTCTTTATTATCTTATGATTAATGTATTATAAACTACTAATATTTATTCCATGATTCATGTTTAAGATCTTTGATATGTTGGGTATGATATTTTAATGACACAATCATGTTCGAAAACTATTATGCTCATGTTATACTTATATATTTCCCTTTTTAACCTTACTGAGCATCTGAGATCACCCATTTCCTATGTTTCATCTCCTCGAGTTATGAAGAATGGTTTTTATGTTGGTGTAATTAAAGGGAAGAAATTTATAGAGATGTTGAAGATCATTAACTAAATTATAATAATGTCTTCCATGTTCCCAAAGACACTAAACTGTTACCATCCTCATGTATGTATTTTTTTAATGTGATAAATATTCTTCTAAAATGATGTAATATCCATGTATGTCAATATTGGGTTGTTATACACCATGCAAGCCAAAAGTATTATAATCTACATATGTAGGGACTTAGTTTTACCCATATCACCTTGTAATGATCCGTCAGGTTATCTCTCCCATAGGGTTGAACATCAGGTTCCCTAAGTGGTCGAAGGGCGTTCCCTCATGGTCTCTCAATTGATTGAAATAATTTTTCAAAAAAAACAATAAAGAAAAAAATTTCCAATTCACAAAATTTTAAATGAAAAACATAGAATTATAGAAATATAAATTATTAGATAACTGAAATAATTATAATCATTAAATAATTTGAATCACATTAAAATTAAATTTTTTTACCTTTTTAGACAATAATAAAGTTAATTAAATGTGTGGAAATTATAGTTTATTAAAACACAACTATTAATTTATTAATACATAAGATCAAAAAAATAAAAAAATATCCCCCCATTTTTTATAAATTAAAAAATTGAACAATCATTAAACATTCAAAAAAAATATTCTCATTTTTGAAATTTATCAAAAAGAACATTAAAATTAAATATTAAAAAGCATTATATATCTTATATAGAATTAGAGAATTAGAATTCACAGAGTAGAATACTATCAAAAAAATTATAATTTAATTATTTTACAACTATAAACAGGTATTGAATGTGTGTAGTTTTATCAATGCAGTAATTATACTAAATAGAAACGTCAGGATTTTAGAATAATGAGTTCTAAATTTGTTTTCACATATTTGACAGATTCATAAGGTTTAGTGAATAAGTCAACAAAGTTTTTTCAATGGGACCAAATTATAAACAAATATCACCTTGATTTATATGATCTATCAAAAAATGAAAGATGAAATATATATGTTCTTTTCAATATTTTTTTTATAGGATTGTTAAATATTTAAATTGAAAAAGTATTATCATAGAATATTTGGTATTTATCCAAAAAGTTTATTAAAATCACATAATTTTTGTTTAATCTATATATGTTGTGAATAATGAATAGACACAAAAACATTATCTACCTCAACTGTAAATAGTTATACTAATATTTGTTTCATATAACTACATGAAATTAATCATTCCCTAGAAAATCTCACAAACAAATTCTGTTTTTCTAGTCAATCCTACAAACTGAAAAGTAAGAGTTATAATAAGATAATAAATCCAAAAAATTATTCTGATTTGAATGAAATTAAATAGTTACAATAGTTCCATTATTATATCTGATTACTCTCTTAAATTCAATAAGATGAATTTCATTAGGATTATACTGAAATCTAGATAATAAATTGAAAGAAAACATTATATATGGTCTAGATTTAGTGAGATACAGTATGTTTCCCATCATGCCTCTATACAGTTTAATATCAATAGACATAACATATTCATATAAATCCAATTTTTAATTATTACTTATTAGAATTTTTAAATTATTAAAAGAATAATTTATAAATCATTGAAAAATTTCTATAGAATAATTATCTTAATTTAAGAAAATACCATTTTTTTGAATAATATTTAAACCAAGAAAAAATTATTGCTCTCCCATTAGGCTCATCAAAAAGTCACATGTCATTAGTTTATAAAAACATTTCACTATAAGTAATTTGATGATACAAGTACTATATCATCATAAAAAAATTTTATAATCACTAAAACATTTGAAAATCTATTTATAAACAAGGATGGATCAACCATTCCTTTATCAAAATAATTTTTTATTAAAAATTGAGTTATAGTTTTATACCAATCTTGTGGAGCTTGATTAAAACTATGTAAAAATTTATTATGTTTAAAATAATGATTTTGAAATTTATCAATTTCAAATCCAGGGGTTGTTTAACATAAAATATGTTATAAATTATACCATTTAAAAATGTACTTTTTCCAACCATTAGAAGTAATTTGATATTTTAAAAATAAGAAAAGGGTAGTAAAATTATAATTTGTTTCATGTTTACAATAAGAGGAAAATAATATTCAATGTCAATTCCCTCTTCTTGGTGATAACATCTAGATACTAGTCATTCATTATTATTAACTTTATTTTGATCATTATAAATCCTATTATTACAGATCAATTTTGTTTAAATTTTTGGTCTATCTTTTGGAAATGAAACGAAATTCCTATAATTATTTCATTAAAATTTATTTAAATCATCATGTATATCATTTATCATATTTTAATAAATTTATGCATTATCAATGTAGAATGAAATAAAATATGAAAATATATGAATTTGCAACATAAAGTAAAATGGATTTTCCAGTTTGCATAAAAAATTTTACATTTCCAATTACTTTTTTAATTTAGATGATCATTAAGTGTTTTCTACTACATAGTATTAATTTGATAAGATATATTCTCCCCATAAACAGATGAATAATCTTTATCATTCTCATTTTCATAACAAAAATTAAATTCCTTAAATGCATCATCTTTATTGGTTAAATCATAATTTTTCTTGTTATTTTTTTTAAATAATTTTAACTTTATCAAAATATTTAACAAATAAATTTATCTTATTGAAAATCATAATATAATTTATATTACATTAATATCGAAAAAATATTACTTCAACATATATAGAATCATATTATTCTAAATTATCATTGGTATTTTAGAAAACCACTATGTAACTAAATAAAATAAAATATCCCACATTAAGTTTACACCCTTTAAATAGTTATTAAGGGCTATTATTTAATATTTTATCTTTGATACTCCATTTAAAACATTATAATATGTATTTAAATCATATTCCTAAAAATATATAGGAATTGAATATTAATTAATCATTGACATAGATATTTCATATATAGATATATTCATTATTTCAACCACCGCATTTAATTCTGGTGTCCTAGGTGATGAAAAAAATACGTATATCAATTTTTATGACAAAATTTATATAATTGTAATTTTAAAAAATCACCACCATTGTCAATTTTGGAAATGATGATTCACTGAATTTTGAAATTTTGGATTAGCTTCTAGAATGCTTCAAATTTAGTTAAAGTTTCATTTTTTTTTATAAGAAATAAATCTATAAAAATCAATTGTAATAATCAAATATCAAAAATAAATATTTATTAATATAAGATAATGAAGGATTTATATGTATAAATAATTCACAATGTAATAGTTGAAATCATCTAGGTAATGTAATAATATTTACAGATTTAAATATTTAATTGTTTTTCTTACCATTTAAATAAGAATCACACATAATGTACTGGTATGTAGTTTTTCAATTACAGAACCTATTAATTATTTGATAGTTTGTGAAATAGGATAATGTTTTTAGGCCCAACCCTCATATTCTATAAAACATCATCGTCTTCTCCAGTATTTAAATAGATAACATTTTTTAAGGTAGGATCGTAGAAATAAAAAGTGTAACCATTCTCTTCACTATTTTCATACAATAAAATTGATATATTTTTGAAAAGTATACAATTATCATTCTAAAAAATAAAATTTATTCCATCATTAAAATTTTTAGATTTACTAATTATATTGTTTCTTAAACGTTTTACAAATAATACCTTGGAATAATAATAGTTTTACAAAACAATAACTTCATCAATACCATTAATATGACCATTATAGTTGTCTCGGAATTTTACTAAGCCACCATCACATGAATTAAAGGATTAAAATTAAGAAAATCACATGTAATGTTCCTGAATATCCACAACCTAAATATAATGACTCTTTGAGACATAAAAATAATATTTTAGATAGGTAAACAATTAAGAAGAATGTTTTGGAAACCATGCTAATTTCGGTCCCACTTGATTCGTAGTTTAATATTTTGAAACCAAAATAGATATAAAACATTTATTATTAGGTTGTTTTCAAAATAAATCTCTAATAATAAATAACATTGTATGAAAAAATATTTTGTAAATATAATTTATTTTTTTGTATAATTCCATTTCATTGGACAATTAAAACAGCTGACATAGAAAATAATTCCTTTTGATAATATTACAAAAGTTTTTTTATTCAACCTTGGTGATAAATTGATCTAACCAAAACCATTCTTATTATAGTTTGGTTTTATCATTAAAAAATATTATTATATTTTTTATCTTAAAAAAAATCCAGATAAATTCTATTTATGACTGAAAACTTCCTTTTTCAATTTCATATTATTCTTTTGAATATTAACTAAATTAGTTTGAACATTAAAGTTTGAGGAAGAAGAAATGATTCTTAGTTTCTTATTTTCTTACTTAATTTTTGAAAAATCATTCTCAATAGTATTTATATAATCTACAATAGAATCCAATCTTTTTTATTTATCATTATCATTCACTTCCAAAAAAATAAAATTTTTCATTTTCTTTTTATAGTTTTATCATTTTGGTAAAGTAATTACATTTATATTATTCATTATGGGAAACACATATATTCAAATTAACACATTACCCATTTGGTTTCTTATTTTCCTTATCCAACTTCTTATTTTTAATTTTTATGTATGTGTCTTTTTAAATTATTCTAACTAATCATTTTGCAATTACTTATCTTATTTAAATATTTTTTTGATATTAATTTAATAGAATTTGATTCAGGATTTAAATTAGAATCAAGTAAATTTTCATTTTATTATATAGTATTAGGATATGAAATAGATGGATTAATTAATTGAGTAAAAAATGTATCAGTTACCTCGCACTATACAACCATCAAATCAAGATTCCTTGACTCTTGTTCACTTCTAGAAACACTTCTTAAGTCAAATATTTATATGATATCCCATCCTCCAAACAATTTTTCCTTTTTCTTTTATCCTTTTATCCTTGTAATTATTTGGATGTTTGAGTTTGGATTAGTAAGTCTTAATGTTTCTATTATTTATACACGCATAATAGGATAATTCTAAAAAGTCATTATTATTAGTGGATTTTCCTTTCTTGTGATCCTTTTTGAACATTATTTCAAACATCCTCTTTTTGGTTTTTTATATAATGATCTCAAAAAACGTCTTTCTTAATTGATCAATCAATTTTTAAAATTACTATAGCTCAAATTTTCATGTGTTATATATTTCATTAATATTAAACCTAAAAAATACTTTTCACTTTGTACGCTCCTCATTAACAATGATTTTAAACTATAGATTATACTATAGAAAAGGTATAATTATTTTATATAAGGTATAATCATTAAAATTATTACTCTCATTGATGGAGACCTAATTTGCATGAAATATTTTTCTGTATATCTCTAATAAATCATTCAACATTAGTTGGGTAGTTTAGAACTTCACCATGATAACTCATACCATTTTCAATACATTTAAACCTATGTAGTGTGCAGTTTTCTGATTCATTATCTCCCATATTGATGTCAAGTTATTTTACTCGATGAGTACTTAGATTGGTTATTATGTTCTTGTTAATCACATAGTAAGCAACTTGATGTATACTCCATATATCGGGGGATATAAAAAATACTAAAACATGGATATCCAAACATTTAATTATGTCACAGTAAATAATATTATAATGTTTATACATCAAAGTGTACTAACCCATGTTATTACCGGCAAGTTTTTTGGGTTCAATATTTGGTAGATCATATGGATTTTCTTTGGTAGTTCAATGATAGACAATTATCTATTTCTGGTAGGCTTCCATTTGTTCTTTATAGTTCCAATAGTAATATACTTCAAAGAATAGAGTTCCTCAAGGAATCCGTCAATCCAAATCATTCAAAAATTCCATATTATTGAACTAAAACTTTATTACACAAACTATCAGATATTGGATGTTTATGTTAGTACGAAGTTAAAACAATATTATAGAACTATATCCAAAATGATTAAAATGAAAAAAAAACATGATAACTTATCATATACTAGGCTCTGATAATAATTTATTGGTATCAGAACATCGTGTCTATTAACCAAGATCTGCTACTAATTTTTGGATCGTAATTGATAGACATAATGATAAGAAAGGGGTGAATAGTCATTTAAAACCTTAAATAAAGAAAACTCATTGTTTATTTTTTGTTTATACATTAGTGAGTGATTTGTTCATGATTTTTTGTACAATAAGAATAAAAGATATATACACACTATTTTAATAGAGGTTTATATCATCAAGATCCTACTACACTCATCATCCTTCTCTACTTAGAGAGGAGATTGTTACCTACTAAGAAACTCAATTTTTGAGGGTTGATAACCTATTACAGACTCTACAATTTACATTACCTAGATGAATAACCTGTAGTTTTTTTCTGGATTCCATACCCTAATATTAACGTAACTTTTCTTCGGGAGTCACAAACCTAAACATAATTTTGGGTTTTAGAATAACCAATAGATAGACCTATTTTTTATTAGGAAAAACATAAATCGATAAAAACTCATTACAAATAGATAAATAAAAGATAATATGAATAACAAAATAAAAATTAAACTAGATGAATGATTAGATGATGGGTATGATGAGGTTTTATGATCATGATCACTTCAATAGTAGAGGATAGTATTGTTTAAGTCAATTCATTCAATAAGGTAATAGAAGGTACTAATGTTATTTATCGAATGTGTAGTAAGAAAGAGTATAAAGAATAAAAAATAATGTTCTATAAATTAAAATATATGAATTTTATTTTTAATCTAATGAAAACATGTCAACAGACTAATATGTCATCATTAAATAAAATAAATTCTTAGAACAACAATTTTTAAAATTTATACATGAAATTAGTTAAAAAAATGTTATTGTAACCTGAATTTTTTAAATACCATGAAGAATATCAAAGAACATTACTACTCATTTGTTTGGTCATTAAATAAATACATAAATATTCAAGTATATTATTTCATGAAAACAAGTATATTACATATTAATAAAAAATTATCTGAACATATTTAATGATTTATATTATTATTAATAGTCATAAAAATAGATTATCATATATTGTATGTGTCTAATATACTACATGTTTGTCATATACTTCATGTGTGTCACATACATCACGTGTGTAATATATATATATATATATATATATATATTATTATCAAAATAAATATTACAAAACATTTCACAATATTTTAAATAAAAATAATAAAAAATTAATTTGAGAATATTTTTTAATTTCATCAAATAAAATAATACCGATTATATTTTTAGAAGAAATATTTAACAAAAAATATATAGAAAATCAAATATCTAGAACTTGAAAAATGCTGTTACCCCTAATGAGTTTTTATCGCATGGTAGAATGATATACTATTATGTTGGTCTACCTTTTCTAGAAGTGGAAAGGTACTACTACACTTGGTCTTCTAACATTGACTATGATATATTTTAAAGATATCTTCCATTGTATAAATTATGTACAATTGAAACATCTTGGTGCTATCTTTTCTAAGAAACATAGGAGATACCATGAAAAGATTGAATGGTAGAATTTTATTGTGTACTGAAGCTACAATTGAGATATCTACATCATTCAAACTTTATATTAGGATATTGTTTGGATGATGATCTTCCATTGATGGATAAAACATGCAACCATCACTGAATTGGTAGATTCTACCGTCATGGTTGGTTCTACCTCCCCTATGAAGTGATGCAACCATTGAACATAATATCCAATTGATATGTTCTATATTTGGATTATGGTATGAGTTGATACCCTGGATGGGAAGATCTTCCCTGAATAAGTGAGGGAGAGATTGTGGCTATGAAAAATAGGTGGTGATGAACTCTTTTGAAACAAAACTATTAACAGTCGTATTATCTTCTTCAAAATACTGCATAAATATAAGAAGTAGATTCATAAATGAGGTTTATACTATTTAAAATCTATCTCATGAGTTTGGATTATTCACAATAGCTTGATTCATCCATAGAAGGATCAGCATTGCTTTATGGTGGTCTAACCACAAAATATGGTGAATAGAAACCATATAAAGTCACTAGATGTAGAAGTCGAATGCGGAGATGATCATATGGTTGTTATCATTTGGATCAAATAACATAATAGATTTATATGTTATTTAATTCAAGAAGAATAATGTCCCATGTGAAATCATATGTCACCATAAATGTGTATTCATGATTCATACCATAATAATCAAGCATTTCACACTGAGTATTCAAGTTGGAAATGAGGTCATCACCTAGATACACTATCACACAGACATAAGGGTTGGAATAACCCACATTCTGCCATACGTACCTCTGTGAATGCCTATCTAGAAGCATGTGCACCAAATGTCTTCTTAATAACACATATAGGTGTTTAAATTCAGCCGCTCCACCATGGCTAGGTCCCTTTGGATGGATCTCCCATGGGGTTAATCCTCATGTCCCCTAAGTGGTTGAAGGGCTATATATTGTGGTCATACGATGGTTGGCCTAAATTTTTTTTACAAAAGAAACTATATAAATAATTATTGAAATAATAAAGAGTAAATTGGATACATGGAATTATATAAAAATAATATTTTGTAAATTGAAAAAATTATCATTTATTAAATAAATATATTTATTCACAAATAAAAAGTGATTGTTGTTTTAAACAATTTTTATTTTTATTTAAATGTGACAAAATTTTTGTTTATCAATGAAATGTTAAATTATTAATAAAAAAATTAATATCTAACATATTTATTGATTATTAATTATCTATAATCCATGAAAAAAAATTTATTGACTGTCTGAATAAAAATATTAGAGCCACAAAGTAGAGTTTAGGATACAAACTTGAATTAATCCCAAACTTTTCTCACACGGAATCTTGTTAGAGGGGGATTCCATACTATCTAGGTAGAAAAACATAAAAGAGGATAAAACCAGATTTTATGGTGGAATTAAAGAAGTAGATAGAGAAATTCTTATTAACTAATATCATATACGCAGTTTCCGATTCACATTGGGTTAACACTATCATTATTTTCCCCTGAAAACTTGTTTGACAATTGTGGAAAATTGGAATAATGAATTAATTCCCATGAGAGTCCAAAATAGTTGGAGTGAGTGTATAGATTATAGTAATCTGAACCAAGTCTGTAGAAAAACCATTTTCACATTCCATTCCTTGATCTAATTCTAGAGTTTTATGTTGTAAGAACATAATATTGTTTATTATTTAGATTTGAGGGATAATTTCTCATACTCATTTCTCTAGAAGATTAAGATAAGATAACATTCAGATGTACTTATAGAACCTACTAAGAAAATAATATTCCTATCTAGTTGTGAAATTCCCCTAGTAAGTATTAGTAGTTCATGGTATATATATTTTTAGAATATATTAATGATTGGGTTATGTTGTTACTTGATGAATTTACAATTTTATAATTTAATTGATATTTTTTCAGAAATAGGGAAAGATTACTGAGAATTTGCATTGAAAATAATCATTATTTTAATTTTATAAAGTGAAACATCATGGTTGGTAAAGGGTTAGTAATATGATACACCATTTCATAAAAAAAATGAGATTGATAAATCCATGGTTTGTGTGATAAATTATTTTCCCATTCAAATTTGTGAAAAAAATATTAGGTCTTATTTGGTCCATGCTTGAATCTAGGGTATATTTCAAAATGTTTTTTCTATTAATGCACTTGCTTATTCAATATTACATTTAAAATAATCTTTAGTTATTTTAAATGATGATTGTAGTAAGTCATTCGACGAGTCAATGAAGATGCTGATTACCCCACCAATAATGCAACCAGAAGATTTGGAATACCCATTAGAGCTATATTGTGATGAATTGAACCAATATATAGAAGAATCCATCTATCAAATAATTTGAGGAATACCCCAATTGATAGAATATAAATCAAGGTAATGGGTTGATACTTAGTTCTAATATATAACTACATAAAAGGAGTTCCTTAGAGGTTTTATTGAATTAAATAAATTCATATATTATAATCCTGTAACTAAAATAGTTTTGTTCTTATATCACTCTGTGATATTGTAAGGACCTTGCCTTAAAAATTACATAATCTTGAATTAAATAGGTGATTCACATTTAGGATATTTTCAGGTTTAGAGTTTTACAGAATTAGGCCATAACTATCACATAATAACATCAATATTACATGTAGACACTACTACTCAGTATCCACTTTTCATATAATAAAAACTCTTAAAAAGAGAAATGTCTAGTTCCAGGTTTTAGATAGAATGACATTCCTTGATCCCATCCTTGACCATATTCATCTTTAAGTCCAGTGGAAAACATTTCAAAAACATGGGATGAGCATAAAAAGATCAGTAAGGGATATAAAATAAGGAAGGAAAAAATTATCCCATCAATAAATATAAATCAATGAAACCAATAGTTTTAAATCATAACATACCTTACGAAATCATAAGATTTATGAAATAACACATAGAAATCATAAATCTTAAAGGTAACTTATGAAATCTATATCAAACAAACATTGTAGATATCACAGCTACATAGGGAGTCACATTTGGAGTACCCATCACAGTATATTTCCTAAATCTCTTATGAGAAACATTCACGTTTACCTCTATCACGTTACCCAATGAATTGGAGAGCTATCTCACGCTCACCTGCACTAGGTTTATCACGGAACCACCCGTATACGTAAAAAAATACCGAATAGCCATAACAAATTCATAACCCATAGAAAACATAATGGAAATATACCATTTTCAAATTGCATTCACAATATATCATTTCAAAATATTTACAAAATTAATTATTTTATCAAACCATTTTCAAAAATCAATTAAAATATTAAATAATGAGATTTTTTAATCAAAGAGTCCAATACCAGTTTGAAGAATTTTAAAGAAATTTCAAATTCAAAACCTTCATGTACATATTAATAAATCCTTAAAAACATTTTTAAAATATGAACATTAATTTGAAATATTTAGAAGAATAAACCATTAAAACATTTAAAACACTATTTTAGTTAAAACGTTTTTAACAAAATGAGAGATCCTGAAATACAAATAATTGAGGAATAACATTTAATTTGAACATAATAATATCATGAGAATAAAATTATTCATGATATAAAATTCCAAAGGAAAGTATATACACCATATAAGAGTGAATTGGTTCATATCAACAATGAAGTCTCAATGGAAATGTAAACTGAAACGAAATCCCTTATAAATATTGTATCCTTAGATTATGGATAAATCAATTACATAATTATGTGTGAAAAATAAAAATAAATCCAATATAAGTGGATATTAAGTGTAAAACAATCATAGGTTATTCACACATATTCATAGCACGACATAATCAAGAAGTAGATGCTTATCCCAAAAATTGAAATTTGGTTAAGAAGTTCTCTTACAGAAATTCGACAGCCTAACAATGTCACATTAAAATTCAGAAAATATGTTTACGAGAGAGAAATGGATATCTCATCACTTTAACATAAACTTTACATCAATAAGTATATAGATGAACATATCCCAACATAATAAGATGTAAATTAAAAGATATAACTAAAGAAGTCTTTTATAAAGAGGAGGGTGAAAGGTTACCTTACCGATTTGGTAACTTACGAAACATAAACCCCATTAAATAAAGATCACAAAAAAAAAATTTAAATACCCATTAATAAAAGTATATTACACAAATAATACAATCATGGATAGTACTTACACCACACAGAAGGAAATAGTGGCTAATATAGAATGAATCTCACGGGAATAAAAAGTGAGATGAAAACCCCTTACCACGTTGTAATCAATCGAGTAGTATGAGAAAAAGTTAATAACAAGTTAATAAATCACACAATTCCATGAATATAACTATAATCATGATAATATATATCAAATGGAAGTACAAAATACACTGCATGCAATAAATAAGTGCTGAATAATGGAAATCATGCGGAATTAAAAGTGAGATAAGAAATCCCTTACCATGTGTCCAACATGACTTGTATGTTCCTTGTTATTCATGAATAATAATCTTAAGTTAATTTCTAATTTCTTCATAACTTTTGTAATTTTTATTATTACTTTTATATCACCTATGACCTTGCAATAACAGTTAGTTAATTATTTGAGTTTATATCAGACATTTTGTCGATGTTCAGAATTTGGGTTAAAAATGAACTTGATATAATTACCATTTGTCCATGGGGTCAATACTCCATTATCTAGATAATGATATTAATTATGTATATATCATATATATCATATATATCCAGTATATACATGTATATATATTAGTACATAACATTTGGAGATAAGAAACGAATTTCACCATTCATGGAGACAGTAAGTCGTACGTACGCATGAACACTACTTTCATTTATATTTAATATTTATTGTAATAAAAACATAATTATAAATAGGTATTTTATAATTAAAGTATAATATCAAATATAATATCATTAACTTAATCTTTTATACATCCCGCATAAGGTATTAACGAGTCCTGTCACTTTAAGGGGGCGGTAGTCCGCACTTCCTAAAATGAAATTATCACATTTACCCATTATGGAAACCATAAAGGTATGATATAAATGAAAAATAAATAAGAATAAATAAAATATTAACATAATATATATCATATATAAATACAGTTCCATCATAATGGCCACCATGAGAGGTGGTAGGAGTTAATTGAACAATCTTAGTTTCGGGAGGCATTAGTTTCCCATCCAAAGAAACATTATGTTTTTTACCCATTAGATAGATGTGTGTGTAAGGGTAGTTTGAATCATTATCATTAAAAAATCCTATTACATTGAGTATACTGGTGTTGTTATAAAATAATGGAATAAAAGGAGTTTAGGGGGTTGGAAAATTAAAATAAAACAAAATAACTTGAGAGACGACGTTGCCTTTAAATCGGGTAACTACCTTTGGTTTGAACCAAAAGGGTTTCTTGAAATACATTATTCCTAAGGTAAGGATTATAGGATGAAGAGAGGGATCTTGAGATATTATGTAAGAATAGTTTGTATGAGACAAAGGCTTGAAAATTGTGTGTAATGAGTTAGGAGTGAGGTCTTTTTATAAGGGAGAGGAGGGGCTTTTTAGGAAAGTTTGAAACAATTATTTTATTATAAACTCATATTTGGTTTCAATATGTAAAATAATCATTAAAATCAAAGTTAAGATGACTCGTGGTCGAAATAAAAAAATCCAAGAATAATTGGAATGGTTTTGGATATTGTTTTAATATTTATAATCTTATTTATTTAAATCATTTGTTAATGAGGTAAATATTGCATCATTATTGTGTCATAAATAATTTAATTTATTTGATGTCCAAAAATTATACAAAAAATAACATGATGTAGGAAATATTTTTAGATTTAAAAAATATATTTATAGTCTAAATGATAACTTATATATCCCCATGTAAAAAGTTATTTACTAAATGATATTTGTTTATGTCATTTTTGTCTTTACTTTAAATTAATTTATATAAAGTGTCATTATTACTCTCATTTGGATCCATGCGGTCCCATATTCCACCCAAGGATTCCCATCGTCGGATATGTATTAGTAAATAGGATTAGGAAACATCTTAGGGTAATTTAATATTATTATAATATTATATTGTACCCTTATTTACTATATTTACCCTTTAATCATGGTAAATGAAATATTTACTAAAGTTAATGTTTAAAATGTCTAAAAATAAAAGTTACCTATTTACAAAATTTGGACCTAATGATTCCAAATATGTAATACATTTTTCAAATTCAAAACACAGAAGTTGAAGAAATTAATTTAAAATTAATTATCTCTATTAAAACAAATAGCGTGTTTTTAAGAAATAATAACTTTAAAAAAATTGACACATGTTTATGTCCAATTTCAAAATGAAATTACCTCCAATGACAAAAATTAAATTAAATTGTAAAAATATATTCTAATTTTACTTTAAAACCAACTAAAAAGATAATATAACTATATAATAAATTAGATTAAAAGGCACTTTTTAATTAAAATATAGTATTCTCACTATTCATTAAAAATTGAACTTCATCGGAAAAATACAAAAAAATTACCCAAAGTAAATTTTGATGTCATGAATCTAACTAAATTTTTATTTTTTAAAATATAACATATAATAGTGAAAAAAAAATATATTTAAAGAGGGTTCACCATTAAAATACGTTAAATAGACCTTTTAAAGAAAATTATTCTTAAAATTAGATTCATTCACATTTTAAGCCTCAAACATTTATTGGATAAATGTAAAAACATTTAACAAACATAAATAATCATATTTTTTTTTATTTATATTCATTACATATAATACAAAGACTAGCCGTGTCACATATAATACATATTTGAAAGGTATTTTTTATTTAATTTACATCCTTGCTTTGTTTTGAGGGTTTCTCCAGGTTTTAGGGAGGAATAGATGAGTATTCATGAATTGGGCCAAACCATGAGCCCAATTCCAGATTAAAAAATAAATTTTGTATATTTTATAACTTTTTCATTTTTCAACATTTTTCATCCATTAAAATTCCTAATTGACCTCCCCTAACCTATTAACACCACCAAGGTAATTTGGAGCTTTTAGAAATCCATAATCCGGGTTTATTTGGGTTTTTATCTAAGGTGTTAGGCCTGCCCGAAAGCCCAATTCCTGTTTTAAAAATAAATTTTGATTATGTTATAAATTATTCAATATTTTGGATTTTTTGGTGATTCCAAGTCTCACCCAAGTCCAATTAACCCAGACGCGTGTCGGAGCTATCTCCCCATTTTTTGGAGCTATGGTTAATCTCGATTTGGTGCCAAACTTCATAGGCTTCCTCAAATATCCCAGATTTGAAGAGGTGAAGTCTTTATTTCATAACTCTCTCAATTATAATGATTTTTCCTCCATTCCAGTTCCTAATTGACCTAATATATCTTTTCAGAACTAAACCTAAATTTTGGCTCTTTTAAATTTCATCTACTAGTGTTTTGGAGTTATTACTTTAGGATACGTCAAGTAAATGAGCCCTTTTCATTCCTCTTCCAAACTACTTTGGGATTCATTCTTTGTTAT
The DNA here is from genome assembly GCA_963277665.1 of Viscum album. Classification (NCBI taxonomy): domain Eukaryota; kingdom Viridiplantae; phylum Streptophyta; class Magnoliopsida; order Santalales; family Viscaceae; genus Viscum; species Viscum album. Next base: position 1,992,643,756 of record OY728141.1, read on the forward strand.
TAGGGTTTATTTGGTTATCATTGAGTTTCATAATATCCAGAAACTAGGTTTTCTAACCTAGGATTTAACATTGGGCTTTATTGGGAAATTTTTGTGGTTTTAGGTTTGATATAGGTCTCTCTTGGTGGGGCGGGGGTGCGATTTGATTTTCGCATGGAGATTCAAGAATTGTTGTTAAAGTGGTAGGTGATTCCATTGTGTGTTAATTTTTTGTGAATTATCTTGTTGTGTTCATGGTACCTTAATGTTTATTTCGCTTTAATTTTTCTGTAAAAATTGGTTTTAGTTGCATTTATAATGCAAATGAATTTGAAGTTACAATTTTTGGTGAAATTGGGGGTTTTTCATTCAAATCTTTTATTGGTTCATTTTGGACTGACCTATAATTACATAGTTGATTTTATTGAACTGTATTAGGACTGAAAATAATGTTTTAAATGTTTATTATCTTTTTTGTTGCTTTGAAAGTTTGTTTAAATGGTGTTTGGGAAGCAAATGGGCTTTAAGTGTCATGTTTGTGTGAATATGGTGGTTTTTAAAAGATATAACTTCTTGGTTCACATTGGGCTACCCCATAACTGAATTGTTGGTTTAATTAAAGGTTATTGAACTGAAATTTTGTTTTAATGACTTACAAGTGTTCACATAGTGTGGAAAGTGGATATCTTAAAGAGCTTTGGGTGAAAAACAATGTGATGTTTTGAGAGGTTGTTTTATTGAAAATAAAATTATTTTATTGTGTGTTTTAAATGGTATAAAATGTGTGTAGATACTGTACTGTTTTCTTGTGACCAGTAGTGATATTTTATATGAAAATGGATGTGTGTTGTTTTCTAAAATTGTTTGAGCACAAAAGGGGAAGCCCGAGTACCTAGGTGGGGCAGATTTGTACTAGTACGACTAGTGGATCAGATGGGTTTTGTCCCTGTTCCACATAGCATTTGGTTAAAGACAACTCTAACTAAACTACGTGGATGATTATTGGGGACCCACTAGGTTATGGGTATGTTCCCTACTAGTGGCTCATGCATGGGAACTGATTTACCTATGGTTACTCTACACTAAGGTACAAGGTACATAGGGCCCGAGACAACCTAGTGCTTAGGGGTGTTCCTGATTTTGATGCTCATTAGATTTGTGGTATTTACCCTTATTGTGGGGTGTTTTGGCAGTACTTTATAGTAGATCACATGTCTATTTATTGTTTTGACATCCAGAAATTCTCGGATTGAAAACTGTTTTCATTTGAAAGTTTCATTTCTTTGAATTTTAACACTGTTTCACCTTGTGTATTAAAATTGCTTGTTTTGTTCACATTGTATTACATGATATTTGGAATCATCTGGTGGTATCCTATTGGGATTAGGATCACACCCTAATTACACCCCTTGGGTGTAAGTAGACCTGCTTATTCTTGACTCGGGTAAAGGGAAAGCTAAGGGTGATGGCGGTTCAGCGTGTTAGTCCCCATCGTTGGGGCGGAGTTGCAGAGAAGGCTTGCGGGTGATGACCCCCTTGTCATGTGGAGTCCATGGGGATGTATTTATGTTGTCATTATTTGTTTTTATACAACTTTTAGTGTCTTTAAACATATTTATTCAGTTCTGGTTTTTGTGTAAACATCGTTTGGTTTACATTTTTCAGATTCAGTTTATTGATAGTTTTTAATGTTTTATGCCTTCATATTCGGCTAAATTGTTCCCAAACAAAAATAAATGATACCTGGGAACTTGTGCCAGACCGTGGGGATAGGGAATGCCCTTTGGGTCATGTCACGGTCTGGGTTTGGTGCCGGTTTTGGCGGCGACCAGATTTGGTTCGTGACAAGGCGTTAACTACAATTTAAAATATTAATATTATATTATTAGTGTGCAACATAAGATTTAAAAGAAACTCATTTCTTGACTATTAGGTATGCCATCGAACATAAAATCCCCTTTAAGGTAGAATTAATATGTAACTCACAAATATTAATAAATATGAAAAATTTCATGTTCTTTATTTACCTGGGATGTTACATCCCTGCCCCTTTTGGAAATTGTGTCCTTGCTATTTTAAAACTAGGCTTGGAAACTTCACTAAAAGTCCCACATCAGAAAAGAGTCAGTAAAACTGTCAATTAAAAAGAAAGAAATAGAAGTAAAAAGGTCACCCAAGATAAACCATACTTAAATTCCATGTAAGAAAACATGGATATGGAAGAGAGATAAAATAGTCAAGTTCTGATGGAGAGTGATAGAAAACATTATTAGGAGAAAGTTAACCACCAGAAAATAAAAAACTTATGATGTGTTAAACGGTATTTGATAACCTAGTAGGAAATGTAAAATGACAACATTTTTTTATAGTTTACTTTCCATAATTTTAGGAATTCATTTACTACATAGAATAAAAACATAAGAAAATTTACTTACCTTAATGTAGAGTTTCATCCTTTAATAAGTTTCTACCAAAAACTAATCTTTTCTCCAAACAATGAGCATTCAAAATTACTTGGTCACATAAAAAGCACCAGAGTCATCTTCTAGAGAATCAAATAATCCAAAAATGAAGAACTATATATTTCCCTTGTCTTTAGACATAAACTAATTAAAAAAGGTTAGTAAGAGGTCATATAATCCACAAAAGGGTAATCCTTTATAACAAAAATTACCCAAAGTTCATAAAAGACCATTCAATACAAAATTGTCCTTATAATTATTCAAAATTATCCAAACTAAGATTGAAACCCAAAACTCATAACAATTTAATCACATAGTCTTCCATAGTAAATCTTATCATTTAACTCCAAATAGCATCGACTACACTTAAAGTCTCATACTGAAGTGTAATTAACCTAATCACATATTATCTATGATTGGTTAGTCATTTCCATAAATAACCCAAATATCCATATTTCAAAATATCAAATAAATTCATACAAAAATAATATTTCAACCATTACTCTACAATTTAAATCTCATAGTATTCTATTTTCCATACGTATACATTGTTCCCTAAAAGAGGGAACGTCTTCCAAAATAACCTTTATCACTTAATTACCAAATCATTTCTATAATAAAGATATCTATTTGATAAAACATAAGATCAAAATATTCTTGATCCATAAAATCATTTAACTTAAATAATTGTTCATACTAACCTGGGACTTCATGTAGTCTAGTGGCAGGCGATAAATCCCAATTGCACTTTGGTTGTGGGTTCTATTCCCACAGCTTTGTCTGATGTGACGGGTTGTCACATGGTCTGCATGTTGTCCTTTTTATAAAACTCAAAAATACCCTAACATGTTTTAACCTCAATGGTTTCCTTATACCCCTCATTTTCATCCCAAATCATTATAATATCCACATATTAATTCTTGAATTCTTATATATATTGTATTTTTTTATTTAACCACCATATGATAAAATGAAATGATCCCTAGAATAAAGTACCTAATACTATGATCATGGGGTCCTCTTGGTTTCATCATTATCTTGTTCATGTAGGTATAAGGTCCATGCATTGTAAAAATGATTTAGTGATCCTTAAAAATCATTTTCTTGTATCATCCAAATAGACCTTGTACAACATGGGTCATACGGGTGTTCACAGAAAAATAGTTTTGGAAAATAATCATGCATGAAATATAATTTCATAACATCTAATAAAACATGATTTCTATAAAATAGTTGGAACAAATTTGAGTGGAAACATTCAATTAAGGGTCCTTTTAAAATAATATAAGTATGTGATGAGAGAATATATTGTAAAATTAAATATACATAGGTTGCGCAAGGGTATCCTTCTTTATCACCTTTTTCAAAATCACAATATGCTTCAAAATCTTGTGATAAGGTAAAATATTTATGAATTATTTGATAATATTTACCTTTCTTAAAAATATTAGAATATTGTGAAAATAGGATTTGTTTAAATACAACCCATGATCCATGATGATAATGAGGTATTGTGGAGGTGTTTGATATCTCAAACAACTACTTCCAAGTGGGTGTTATGCTAGAGAAAGTTTCACAATCATATGAACATGACATTCAATAATTATTGCAAGCAAGTCATCAGGAAGAGAAAAGAATGTCATTTGAGATCCTCCTCCTTCCATCTGTAACTAACATTTCATGATCTTAAAAAAAGTTATAAAACAAGGACTTAACTAAAATAATAGACATAGGGACTTATCATGTGTTTAACGAAAACTATTAATCCCTAATGTTGTCTAAACAAACCTCTGATACTAACTGTAAAGACCCATATTTAAACATCACATAATCTTGAATTAAATGGATAAATCACATTGAGGATCATTTCAAGTTTATAGTTTTAGAGAATTAGTCCATAACTATTACATAACAACTTCAATATTACATGTAGACACTACTACTAAGTATCCACTTTTGTATGTAATGTTTGAAGCCTATGGGCAATGAATTCCTCTAAGGCCTACGGGCTATGTAATACTTACACCTACGGGCCTTGTAAGGTTTCCACCTCACCCCTTGAAAGGTGGATTATCAAAATAAATAAAAAAATGAAGGACTTCGGGCCATTGGATGATAAAATAAAAACTCTTAAAAAGAAAAATGTATAGTTCCATGTTTTAGACAACATGACTTTCCTTGATCCCATCCTTGACCATATTCATCTTTAAGTCCTGCGGAAAACATTTCAAATACTTGGGATGAGCATAAAAAGCTCTGTAAGGGATATAAAATAAGGAAGGAAAACATTATCCCATTAATAAATAAAAATAAATGAAACCAATACTTTTCAATCATAACATACCTTATGAAATCATAAGATTTATGAAATAACCCATAGAAATAATAAATCATAAAGGTAACTTGTGGCATCCATATCATAATTACATTGTAGCTATCAAAGATACACAGGGAGTCACATTTGGAATACCCATAACAAAATATTCCAAAAAACTCTTAGGAGAAACATTCACATTTACCTCTGTCATGTTAACCAATGCATTGGAGAGCTATCTCATGATCACCCTCCCTATGTTTATCACGGAACCACCCGTATATATAAACAATGCCCAATAGCCATAACAAATTCATAACCCATAAAACAAAAATAATGGAAATATAACATTTCCAAATTGTAATCAAAATATATCATTTCAAAATATTGACAAAATAAAAGCTTTTATCAAACCATTTTCAAAATCATTTAAAATATTAAATAAAGATATTTTTTAATCAAAGTGTCCCATTACACTTTGAATATTTTAAATGAAATTTAAATTTCAAAAAATTCATGTCCATATGAAAAAATCCTTAAAACCATTCTTAAAACATGTGCATTAATTTGAAATATTTATAAGAATAAACCATTAAAACATTTAAAACGTTATTTAAGTTAAAGAGTTTATAAACAAATGCGAGATCCTAGAATACAAATAATTGATGAATAACATTTAATTTGAACTTTATATTATCATGGGAATAATGGTATTCATGATATAATATGCCAAAGGATAGTATATACACCATATAAGAGTGAATTGGTGCATATCAACCATGAAGTCTCAATGGAAAAGTAAATTGAGACGAAATCCATTATAAAAATGGTATACATAGATTAAAGATAAATAAATTACATAATTATGTGTGAAAAATATAAATACACCCAATATAAGTGAATATTGTGTGTAAAACAATCATATTTTATTCACACATATTCATAGCATGACATAATCAAGAAGTATATGTTTAACCCAAAAATTGAAATTGGGTTATGAAGTTTTCTTACAGAAATTTGACAGCCTAACGTTGTCACTTTAAGATTCATAAAATAATTTGATGAGATAGAAAAATATATCTCATCACTTGGAAATAAAATTTACATCAATAAGGATATATATGAAAATATCCCAACTTAGTAAGATGTAAATTAAAAGACATAACAAAAGAAGTATTTTATAAAGAGGAGGGTGAAAGGTTCCCTTACCGATTTGGTAACTTTTGAAACATACACCCCATGAAATAAATATCACAAAAGGAAAATTTAAATACCCATAATTAAATAATATTACATAAATAATACAATCATGGGCAGTACATCCACAACACAAAAAGAAATAGTGGTTAAACTAGCATGAATCTCATAGGAATAAAAAGTGAGATGAAAAACCCTTACCATGTTGTAATCAATCTTGTGTTATGAGATAAAGTTAGTTACCAAAAAATGAGTAACATAATACCCAAAATATAAATATAATCATGATAATATATATCAAATGGCAGTACAAAATACACCACATGAAATAAATAAGTGGTGAACAATGGAAATCTTACGGAATTAAAAGTGAGATACGAAATCTCATACATCGTGTCCAACATGACTCGTATGTTCCTTGTTATTCATGAATAATAAACTTAAGTTAATTTATAGTTGATTCATTACCTTTTTAATGATTATTATTACTTTTATATCACTTATTACCTTACAATAATAGTTAGTTAATTATTTGAGTTCATATCAGACATTTTGTCGATGCTCAGGATTTGGGTTAAAAATGAACTTGTTATAATTACTAGTTTTCCATGTGGAAAATACGCCATTATATCCCGAATGATATTAATGATGTAGATATCATATATATCATATATATCCAGTATATACATATATTTATATTAGTATGTAACATTTGGAGATAAGAAATGAAATTCACCGTTCATGGAGACGGTATGTCGTACATACGCATGAACACAACTTTCATTTCTATTTAATATTTAATGGAATGAAAACATAATGATACATATTTATATTATAATTAAAATACAATATCAAATATAATATCATTAACTACATCCTTTATACATCGCACATAAGGGATTAACGAGTCATATCACATTGAGGGGGTGGTAGTCCTCACATCCTAAAATGAAATTATCGCGTTTACCTATTATGGAAACCATAATGTTATGCTATAAATGAAAAATATAGAAGCATAAAGAAACTATAAAAATAATATATATCATATATTAATACAGTTCCATCATAATTTCCACCATGAGAGGTGGTAGGAGTTAATTAAACAATCATCATTTCGTGAGGTGTTAGTTTTCCATCCACAGAAACATTATGTTCTTAATCATTAGATGGAGGTGTGTGTAATTTAATTTGAATCCTTATCATAAAAACATACTAGTATATTTAGGATATTGGTTTTTTTATAAAATAATGGAATAAAAAGTGTTTTGTGTGTTGGAGAAGTAAAATAAATCAAAAGAACTTAAGAGAAGATGTTGCCTTTAAATCGGGTAACTCCCTTTGGTTTGAACCAAAATGGTTTCTTGAAGTGATTTCTACCAAGGGTAAGGATTCTAGGATGAAGATAGGGATCTTGTGAGATTATTGGAGTAGAGTTTGTACGATAAAAAGGACTAAAAAGTTTGTGGAATGAGTTATAAGTGAGGGACTTTTATAAGGGAGAGGATGGGCTCTATAGGAATGTTTGAAACAATTATTTTATTTTAAACTCATATTTGGTTTAAAAAGGTCAAATAATATTTAAAATTAAATATAATATAACTCATGGTAGAAATAAAATAATCCAAGAATAATTGGAAAAGTTTTAGATATTGTTTTAATATTTATAATCTTATTTAAATCATTTATTAAGGAGGTAAATATTGCATCATTATTGTGTCATAAATAATATAAATTATATGATGTCCAAAAATTATAAAAAAAATACCATGATGTAGGAAATAGTTTTATCTTTCCAAATAATATTTATACTTGAAATGATAAATTATATATCCCCATGTAAAAATTTACTTACTAAAATATAATTGTTTATGTCATTTTTGTCTTTACTTTAAATTAATTAATATAAAGTGTCATTATTACTCCCATGTGGCTCCATGGGGTCCTAAATTAGACTCATGGATGACCATGGTTGGATATGTATCATCCAATAGGATTAAGAAACATGTTAGGGTAATTTAATTTTATTATAATATTACATTTTACCCATATTTACTATATTTAGTCTTTAATCATGGTAAATAAAATATTTACTGAAATAAATATTTAAAATGTCTAAAAATAAAAGTCACCTACTTACCAAATTTGGACCTACTAATTACAAAAATTGAATACATTTTTCCAAATTAAAAACACATAAGTGGTAGAAATTAATTTAAAATTAATTCTCGCTGTTAAAACAAATAGTGTGTTTTTAAGAAATAATAACTATCAAAAGATTGACACTTGTTTATGTCCAATTACAAAATGAAATTTCTTAAAATGACCAAAATTATATTAAATGGTAAACATATATTATAATTGTGATTTAAACCCAATAGAAAATATAATATAACCATAAAAATAAATTAGATTAAAATGTACTTTTGAATTAAAATACAGTATTTTTCACTATTCATTAAAAAATGAACTTCATCAGAAAAATACCAAAAATTTACCCAAAGTGAATCATGATGTCCCGAATCTAAAAAAGATTTTTATTTTGTCATATATATCATATAAGATTGAAAAAAACTATATTTAAAGAGGGTTCACCATTAAAAGGTGGTAAATCGACCTTTTAAAGAAAATTATGCTTCAAATTAGATTCATTCTCATTTTAAGCCTCTAACATTTAATGGATAAATGTAAAAACATTTAACAAAAATATATAATCATATTATAGTTAGTTATATTTATTCCTTCTAATACAATTAATAGGCATTAACTACCTTTTAAAATAATAATAATATATTATTAGTTTGCAACGTAAGATTTCAAAGTAACCCATTTTTGCGTATTAGGTACGCCATCGAACACAACATCCCCTTTAAAGTTTAATTAATATTTAATTCCGAAATATTAATAAATATGATAATTTTCATGTTCTTTATTTACCTGGGATGTTATGGATTAGGTACTTAATAAAAATGGTGATGACATTCCAAGGTCTTTTAGATGGACTTTTAATTTGATAGAGTTCTACTTGGATGTCAATGATTGTATGGGAGATAAAAATCAGGAGGTATACCAAATAAATAGAAATCCTATAACCACTGACATAGAAATTACAAATTAAAACTCACTAAATGGTTACTTACATGGATAATACTTATACATTTGGGTTTGTGATGTAACACCATATACAAACACAATACAATATTTATTGTCTTGTCAGGAACTATCTAATCTTAACTCACATCATGAAAAAAAATATGAATTCTGGTATATTATATCAGAGGATCCATTCCAATGGAAATTATTTAATGATAAAGTAACAAGAATTTTTTTCCCTAATGTAAAGTTGAATATGTTTTTAAATTCATTCACACACTAACATAAGAAGGACACTTTGGATCTTAAATAACTACATAAAAAGTATTATAATAAGGTCTTTATTATCCATCGTTGTATAAAAATTCTCATGACTTTTTCATGAAGTATGAAAAATGTAAATTTATTGGAAAAATTTAAAAATTATATTAAATAATAAAAAAATAATTATTTTCTATGAAATTTTTCTGTTTTGGGAATTGATTGCATGGGACCCTTCAAAATGTCATTTGGAAATTCCTATATTATTATTCTTATAGATTACTTCTGAATGGTTTTGGAATCCAAGACCATCAAAGCTAATGATTCAAAAGTTTTATGTGATTTATTTAGGTCTAACATATTTTGTAGGTTCATAGAACCACGATCAGTAATCCTTAAACCAAGGGACCCACTTTTCAGATAAAATTATTATAGATATTATTTTAAATTATGGGGTGCATCACAAGACATCTACACCTTACTACCCACCAAAAAATATCCATGATGATGTGTACAATTGATATATTAAATGAATTTTTGAGAATATGGTTAAACCAAAGTATATGTATTGGATCTAATAGTTTGAATACAACATATGACCCAAGAGGATAGTAAGAAGACAACCATATGTCTTAGCCGCTACTGGATGATTTATGTAAAATTTATCAAATAACAGTGGAGTTAGTGAAACATTTATATTAGGATTTAAATAATATTAATATTTACTATAATAGGTTTTTAAAATAGAGGAAGGTATAGATACAAGATATGGGGAAAATCTAAAAATAATCCTATGAATAGTATACAATTAAAAAATATGGAAATCAATGTTTTCATAAGAAACTAATCCTAGAAAAATTATTCTAACATGGAGACCAAGTGAAACTCTTAAAATCTAAAATAAAGTTACATCCTAGAACGAATAACTACATAAGGTGTGTACCCTTTATATTGGCTCCTGACTATAATTTTATTGATGTAAAAATTATAAAATAAGGTAATTAAGAACATTTAATGTTAATGGGTATATATTGAAAAAGAATTATAAAAGTTTACCTAAAGAACCAGTGGAGGATATCACACCTTTTTAACCTACCTATTGATCAATTATAGTAATTTTAGGATGAGATAATTATGTTAAACAAAATCTATTCTTGGAGGAAATCTAATCCTTTATGTTTTATTAAGATTATGGATTTTAAGATGAAGTTTTCTTTCTCTATTCCCCTTTGAAGATCAATGACAAAATCCTTACACATGGATGGTTTTTTAATTATTAGGACTATTAATGGATAAATTCAATGGTAATAGTAGTACCTTTAATAAGAAGAGGAAAAGAGATAAATTTATTTACACGGTAATTAGAGTTCATTTTAAATATCATTATGCAATCTGCTTCAATAAAAGTTTAGTTGAATATCTATTTTGAGCTTAATAAAAGATCTGTATGACCTCACCTTAACATACTGATTCCCTTGAATTATTTGGGGAAATGATTTTCACAGGGATCCTACGATTCCACAATTTAGATATAGATTTTTATTATATTTAAAGTGTAATTTCATGGATTGAATAATTAATGTGAATCATAGGATTTTAGTTTGTTGAATAAAAACATGATGGAATATTTTAATTCATGTAATTAAATTTGGATAGAAATTATTATACATTAAAGTAATTAAATTCATGTGGATATATTTTTTATTGTAATTAAATATCATGAGTTATTGTAAAATTTAATATTTGTCCGATTTCTGAAAATATTTTTGACCTAATTGTTCCAATTCAATCTTTAGTGTGTTTCTAAAGAGATCACAGGGCATATGAAATGGTATAACATTAATAAGATATTTTTTTATGTTATCATTGACCAACATAATATTTAAAAGGAATGACCTATTTTTATTTATTTATCCCTTATCCTTGATACAACCTTTTACATTATCAATTATTTAGACCCTAAAAGAATAAATAACCTTGTTATTAGTGAGTCACATTACAAGAAAATATTTCTCTTTGCTAATATACTATATGAATTTACATGACATTATAAAGGATGATATGTTGGGGTAAATAATTTCATGGTGGAAGGGATGATTCACATTAAAAGGAATATATTTGGGGGTTATATTGTTGATATTATGAAAGAATGATGCAATTCATTCATTTCATAACATTGTTTACCCCTCTAGAAAAAAATGTGTTGTGATAATGGAAAATAGAAAATAACAACTATTATACCTCTAATTTATATTATATGTGATTATGTGGTGAATGTGAGGATTATAAAAGAATATTATTTGTACAAAATCTGAAAATAAGTATTGAAAAAATGGGGCAAAGGAGGGAAAAGTGGGAAAATCAATATTGTTTGCATAATTCACTATGTTCATTATATAAAGACCTTAATTTTGAGCCTAGGATAAAGGAGTTTCCACTCTAAGAAAGAAAAATCAAATTGATATTTTAATTATGAACATCATACATTTTGCATTAGGGATATCCATAATCTTTAAGCCGTAATGTTTTAAACATCATTATCAACCAACCTCACACCTTAGATTTATTAGATCCTTGATTTAAAAATACTAATTATATCATTTGATTTCTATTCCTATGAGGTGGATATGGTTTATCCTCTATAAACCTATAAAAAAGAAGAAAGTACTAATTTTAAGAGGAAAAATCTAATTTAATCTTTATCATGAGTAATAAGAGAATAAAATTAATTATGAGATAAAAACCATATTAATATTAATAATATTAGTAAATTTGGATCATATAATCGAAAGAATTAAATGACCCATTATATATTAATGTAAAAAATATAAATACATAGGTTGATTGGTTGTAATTAAAAGTATTAAGTTTAGATAAAATTTTATGTGATTCTTGAAAAAATAAGATTTTCCCACTGATAATAATTTTATTTAATTTCTTTCCAATTAAATTTTGGTAGAATTGGTAACATTTTCACATTTCTTTTGAGATTAAATGCTAGAAGACAAGTATAGTTCATATTAGTGGGGGGAAGGAATTACGCACTTAATATTCATGAAAAAAATGTTGAGAATATACAAATTAATTTAAATGTATTATAATTTCATTCTCAAACGATTATGTATTTTACAAAAAATCTATTAAATTACATCTTAATAATTAATGAAGTTGAAAATGAATAAAAAAATAGCCAGCACTAATCCATCCCTCTATTTCATAGCCAAGAAAACTAGAATAACCTAGGGGAAGACAAAAAATCCTATATATGAGAGTCTACTGGGTTGTGACATGGGATGTAGAAGTCACACCCAGTACACATGGAGGGTTGAAAGGGGCCTTATAGACTGGTGCAAGTCATCACGAACCCCTAAGTGTGTATGTTGTGTATGGGGGACCCATCCCCAATTTCAAGGTATTTTAATCCATAAATCCAATGTGTATTATAATATAGGATCACTAAAATGGGTTTATATATGACATGGGATGTATATGATGTGGTCATTATAAATCCCAAACAAAAACATTGTCACATCATACATTCATCCATGTCCCTAGGCTCAGTCATTTCCCTATCTTCACCACTACCATAACTTGCCACTTGACATCACCAAACTAACACCACTAGACATTAGATTATGCCATCATTTTTTCTTTTAATCTTGTATTTAATTGAAAAATACACCATGATTCTACATTGTATCATATTCGGCATTGAAAGCTCAAAGAAACGCCATGTGAGAATGATGTGATGAATAATATATGTTGTTTGACGAAAATGGATACTACATCGATTTTATCATATTAGTGAGGCAAATCGTGGCCCATTAGGGTGTGCCATTATCGATCATGACTAACTCCATATCTTCTGATGTCTTCTATAGTCGATGGGATTCCATCATGTGTTACCAAAAAATACTTATGTAACATTATACTGCATAAATTTCCCACAACCTCTATCACCATGATACATCACATATTTCGATGTCATGTCACTTTCTTACATGATTCAGTCGTCCCTCTATTATTGGTACTACTACTTTTTCTATTTCACTACCAGACCTACCACCACCAAATTTGAGGATATTCTAACGTGGAATGATGTATTACCACTGCATGTTCATTAATATCATTAAATTCTTACATTCAGGATGTTATCATCCTCCCATACTAGTCCTAACACCATTGAGTCACGTACCACTACCACCTATAAGTCTCCGGATTTAGATACCACCACTGTTTCTTTTGACTGTGGATTCCTATCATACAACTGCTAACAGAGATTTCCACTATTCATCCATGATATAACCACCTTCTACCAATGTTCACTACCATCATGTTCTTCTTATTTCAACCTACTATCTCATTTCTGTTCCACAGTTTGAATGATCCTACTTCCATGACATAATATTATTTAATGGATACAGTTGCATATAATTTTTAGAAAGGTACTAGGGTTTTTCTTGAATATGGATAGGTTTTCCTTTAATGAAGATGAAATCTTACTCAACATATGGTCATGATGAATTAATTTAATAATGTTCAAGGAATAGATGATATAATCTAAAGATGCATCCATGAATTGAAGGATTTGATAATTATGAAGGGAATTCGCATAGGGAACCTAAGATAATGACGAGTAGACCATGTATAAAGTGTTTAAATTGGTAATTACCATTCATAAGTACATCATAATGATTGAACCATGTTGGTATTTTTTTATGGGGGCCATTCATGTAGTTCCATGTAACATAATGAATTTTAATTAATCCATGCATGCGAGACAAGCACAAGTTATGCATGAGGTAATTTTTAGATGTTGAAGAATTAAAATAACTTCCATAACATTGAATATACTTTACATAGAGAAATAATGTACTTTTTCTCCTCGTAAAAATTAAAAATTATCAAGTAAGATATCACATGAGTGCATAATGGATAATAATTTTTATAATTTCTTGAGTCATGTGGGTTAAAGATCACCCAGAATAATTATAATGAAAATACAGAAACATTTACCATGTTCCTAGAGATAAAATTTGAAGGGTTTTAATGAGTTTTTTTGGAATCTTGAGGCTATAATTTAGGGGATCTTTACTATTAATTCCTAGATCAGAATCTATGATGAGGAGAGACACATAGAGAGAATTATAGTGGAAGAAGTTTCCTTCTTTCTTGGATTACTATCATTTCCTTTCAATTTTAAAATTCATCAATATGTCATCTACTTCTCTATTCATTTTTTCTTCTATAAGGGAATGGTATTAATCTTGAGTTATTGGGTAATGCTTGGTGATCCTTTTATAATGTGTGATTCCCTGATCATTCAATGAAATCATTTTTCTTTTTCACTATTAATTATATTCAACATTAGTTTCTTATTTAATCCTTAATGTGATGGTTTTAAATTGAATTTTGGTATAATATGTGTTTCATTGTTCAAGGATTCATCATCTACCTCTATTTTCACCTAGATCATCTTGATTGAATGATCTGTGGATATATAGTGAACAATTTAGATATTACTAACATGTAAGGATGTGACAATGGTTGTTATTGGTTTAATAGGGAATCAAAATTTATAATAGAGTATTCCAATTGAGAAATATGTGTAATTTACTATATATTTTACACATTAGATGGATTTTATATTGATTAAATTGATTTTTATGATGGTATCATCACAATCAATCAATCAAGGGTTAATAGGTGAAGCAATTATATAACTAGTCATTTACAAATTTATAAGGAAAAGGGATTTATTTTTTATGACCATGATAACACCATAATTAAATCATTGGAGTTGACTTAGTAACTTGTATCTCAATTTGGATTTTTAATTTTTTTTCTGTTGTTTTATAGTACTAGAAATAACAAATCTACTTATTTAATCTTCACCAGTGAAAAAAACATTGGAGAACTTATCCTTAGAGGGAACATAGGATTCTAATACTACTACATCCCTTGTGGAAATAAATTAGCTTTTACTATACCCCATGAATATGATTGTATTAGGATATTATGAATTTAATAGTGATGGATATTAAGATCTGATTAAATATTATGAAATTAATAAGAAAATTTATTACATACCATTTTTTAATCAATATTACATTCTAAAAATATGATTCATATAATGTAAAAAATGAAAATAGAAACCATAAGAACACAACAATGATTCCTAGAAAATGAAAATATCATTAATTTCAAATATTTCCATGACTATTATAGTTTTTTATACGTGAAATCACTTTAGAAAACTTTATACAATGTGTTGAAGCCCCTATTCCAAATTTTCCACCTTAGTAAGAAGCATAGGTGAGAATTATGCCAACAGTATGTATATAGAGAATTATTAAAATACCTATTTTATAATCATATCAGTTATGTGTAGTGAACTAAAGATGATAAAAATCATGTATATATATAACCTGATATTTCATAACTAACATATTTCTAAGGATAATGATATTATTATGATTAATGAGATTCTTAAAACATGATACCAGTTTAAACAAGAAAAGGTGAACCAGATAGATATACTGCACTTTGAATATTGAGGTACACTAATATTTTATCCATGATGGGACTTCATATGGATAATAAATGATGCATTATTATCATGTTATAATCTTTATCACCCATAAAACTCTAATTCATCATGTACTACAAGATGAATAGTATGTAGAAGTATCTCATGAATTTCCATTCTATTCTCTATCAGAATGATAATAATTAGAGTAAATATGGTTTATTTTTTTTATGACAGTTTAAGTGAAATATAATCATGAAAATACCATGACCATTTTATGTTTGATGTATATTTAACAAAATTATTAAAAATTAGAAGGATTTAGAGTTAGTGAAATTAACCGGATGCTATTATCTTCTAATGTGGCTAGAAAAGTTATTATAATTGGAACAAAAAATAATTTAAGAATAAAAAAATAATTTCATTTACTTTGGTATATTAATTATTAAATGCAATATACCTATTTACATATATTACAATTATACTGAAAATTTATACAAAAAATAAGGTAAATTATCCATATGGTCTTGATAGGTTGAAACTTATTCATCTTGTAGGAATAACATTACTTTATATTACCTAGACGATTGATTATATTTAAAATATTGTTTTTATTTAGTATTGTTAAAATAATTATCTTAATGTCACATTATAAATAATGATATGTTATTTTATATATAGAATTAATGTTTTTTTATTGCTAAATACTCAATTAATTGTTTATAAATACATAAATCATTAAAAATGTCTGATGAATAAAAAGTATAATACTCAAAATATATTTGGAACATTAATTCATATCCAAATGAAAATAAAGGTAATCCTCAAAACATAGTTTGAAATGCATATTATATTTTGGATAAATAAGTTTTTAGAAATAAATGTGTAACACATAGTTTATAGTGTTAGTTTGTCTTTATAAAAATAACTAATGTAATGAGAATATAGAGGTAAGTGAACCTACATTATAAGATTCCCTTAAGAAATTTTAAGAATTATCAATAATGAAATGAATAAACATAGAAAAATATTTATGATCTTATGGGTCGGATTGTCAAATTATATGTTTACAAAGTATTCAATGATAATTTAAATATTTATTGAAGCCTTTATTATTCTCACAAAATCATATTCATTAGATTGGGATATTCATTGTACAAGTAAGATCAATGATCAATATTATATATATTGAATGTATTCCATGATTCCTCTATACCATGATTCAAAAATTTTAACTTAATATATAACCATATGAAAAATTTATTGACAAATGGGTATTATATAAGTTATCATATGGTGTGAATCCATTTATTAGTAGCCTCAGGTGTTTTATGGGAACTATTTTTCAATGATAGAATAAGCTTGAAAGGAACATTAATAGAATGAAAAAGTGAATCTTAGTTTCATATACTTTAAAATATATAGATAAAAAATGCATAAGATAGAAATTTATTAGTTAATACCCAATATATATTCATGAGGATATAACATCCCTTTTGAGATAGAGGGTTAAATTTATCTTTTAATAATGTTTTGGCTCTAGATGAACATGGGTTGGCATATGAACTCTAACCTCCATAAGTTTTTGTAGTAGGAATTGTTCTAGAGAAACATACTATATTATAATTTTAAAACCAAATTAGTGGTTTAATATTCACTAAATTGGTGATATACTAATTCTTAATAATAATGACTCATATTTAGAATCATTAAATATAATCCAGCTATAATTAAAAATTAAATATGAATTAAAAAGTAGATTCCATGTAACAAATCCCAGTTCAATATTTTGGTGGGTTCTCCGGTTGATGTAAATTTATTAGTGCAAATTAAATAGAAAATAGAAATAGATTTTACAAGTTGGAAATAATAATTATCTAATGATTATTAAATGATTAATCTATGTATAGGTATATTCCAAAATCCTAATGCCAAGTCATCATGCTAAAATACATTAGAGTTATAAGTTTCATTGGAACTTTATATGATCATTACATTTAGAATTTTCTATCAAGACAAACATCCTCAGAAGAAACATTATAGAAAATGTCTAAAAAACACGACTAGAAAGAGCTAGTGACACAATAGACCCTATAAGGATTAAAAGTTTCATAGATCCATTTATAAAATATATAATGAATCAAAATTATAGAATATTCATTTGGAATGAAACTTTTCTAGCTATCCATAAGAGGAATGTGTGATGGTTATATTCTTACATGATATATACGATTATAACTTATACAAAATAGATTATTAATATTAATTATAATTATGACTAGGAATAATTTCCCAATTAAAGAATTTTGTAGCAACATAGTTCTTGTGAATAAAATACATAGACATAAGTTTATGGATTTTTATGTTCATTTCATAGTATGTATCTTGGAAAGGTATTATTTACTATGTCATATTTAAGGAATTATATATAATATTTTATATTAATATATAGGAGAATATTATTATAATGGATAGAATATATATGCCTATGAGTAATTTGGAAATGTATCTCACCTACCATGATATGTAATAATGATTTATAATCTTTATTTGTAACGAATAAAAAGAGAATATCAAATTTGATTAGAAGAACTATATAGTCTGATAGTAATAACTTC
Organism: Viscum album; assembly: GCA_963277665.1. Lineage (NCBI taxonomy): Eukaryota > Viridiplantae > Streptophyta > Magnoliopsida > Santalales > Viscaceae > Viscum > Viscum album. The sequence goes on from OY728141.1 coordinate 1,992,662,206, forward strand.
CCGATGGTAATTGAGAATGTAAAACTATATGAGTTCATCGAAATTGGAGAAATGATAATAATAGTTATCATGGTTATACAAAAATTTTCTTATTTTAGATCACTCTGATCTAGTATCAAAGCTAGGTTGAGGTAATATCTAAGAAAAATACTTATTAAAAATATTTTTCCAATCTCTACATAGTGTAGGTACATTGTGGATTTTTATGAATCTTAATAAACAACTCAAAAACATGTGTTCTATTCTATGATTTTAACAAGGGTATTAGATTTTTAGAGTAAAAAAGTGAATATATGATGGGATCACTTATTAATTGATTTTATTAGAGGATTGAAATTGTGGTAATTAGTATATCCACAAGAAAAATTTAGGGCCAATTTAAATTTCTATACCTCAAAAGAAGAGTGTTTATTTTGTGAGACTAAAGAGTTATTTTATAGTTATATTTTGTGAAAGTCAGAGGTTGTTGTAGTTAGTAACCTAGAACCAAATGACATTGTCCTTTTCATCATATTTATTTTAAAATATTTTAATATTAATAAATATATTATCACATGATTAGTGTTCTTCTGAGTAAAAATAATGTTATATATCCCTTATAGTATTTTTTGCATTGAAATTTTATAGAAGTTTATGGCTATGATTCAAATCTTGAAGTTCTATGAACATATTCATTAATATACACTCTATGGTTGGATGAAATCAATCTGTTGGGACACATGTGATAAAAAGTCATGTTTGGGGGGCTCATAATACGTTTAGACTTATTCTAATGATGATTAAACTTGGTATTCGAGGAAAGAATGTTATAAGAACATACCTTCCCATAGAAATAACGCATGTTTCTTGTGTCATTGTATATTCCTATTTATGGATGTGTGTTTTGGTCCATGGACTTGATATAGTTATTAATGTATATCATGAGGTATGTAGTTATATATATTGAATAATTCCATGATGTAATATGTGTGTGGTGTTGTTGGATGAGTTCACTAGTGATATCAAATTAATGAATATGTCAATAAAGATTTTGTCCCTTATCGAAAATAGAAGTAGATATCACTATCCCTTTGTTTGAAATGGAACTGTCAGATAAATTCATGTCCATGGTGTGATGTTTCTCTTTTTATTTTAATAATTTAATGAAATATAGATTTAGTATATAGGTGTATGACATGATGTATATAACCTTTTTTATGAGATATCAGGACAAAGGGATTATATTTCACAATGAACGTTTATAAGAGGTTATTGTTATTGTAACATTAACATATTTATATACTGGTTCCATGAGGTGTTTCTAGATATTGATGTTTTATTATAGGCTATTTCACCTAAATCCACCTTGAATGGGTATGAGGGGGTCACACAATATGTTTACCCTGACTCATCTATTAAATTCCATATTCATCTAATAGTTTGAATAAAGGTTATTCATGAATTTGGTTTTAATAATTATTGAAGATGTATTGACCACATTAATTCATTCACTATTTCTTCAAGAAAATATATATGTGAGTTGAATATTTAAAAAAACTATTCTCAAGGTTATAATTAATTGTGTGAATATATAATATTTATTTATAATTTGTTTATCTTCATGGTAATAAGAAATTAATTATTTGAATAAATGAATATAAAACAAATATTTGTTCATTAGCTTGGGGATAAAATATTTTCTTATTTATTGAACAAATTTTACATTAATATTTATATATTTATATATATACTTATTATTAAAGGTTTAATAAATTCTATGGAGGAATAAAGGGTCAATTTATGGTTCTGGAATAAATGATATATAAATATTAATGAGTTTTCTGCACATTATGGAAATAATAATATTATTATTACTATTTTAAATTGTTTTTATTATTTTGGATTTAGAGTTTAATTAAGGGATTTTATAAAATAAATAACTATATAACCAAGATATACAAACCAGATTATATAATTTTTGGGGGACAATGAGACATCTTGTGTATAAAAAACGTCTAAAGATAATTCTATCAAACTCTATAGAGACATTCTCAAGAAATATATTATGAATGGAGGGTGATGATTTGATTCCTTATTATTATGAGGTCAAGAGGATAGGATATGACCTTTAAAGAGTAGAAAGATTCATGATTTGATCAATAGTGAATGACACAAGCTATTTAGATTCTCTAATTTGGAACTAAGAATTCCAACAATGATGTTCTGAGATTCATAGATCAAATCTGGATACTGGTATATAGATTTTACTCTTGGATCATTTATCACAACAATTGTATGACAATAATGGTCAACATATTTGAAAATGAAGAAATAATTCCTAGTATGGGTAAATTTTATCTTGATAAATTAATTATAAATTATATATGTAATTATACTCTCTATGATTATTCAATGGTTTCTATCATATGATTATTAGGATTAATACAATGAAATTGTTGAAATCTATTGTTGGGGATATGGATAACTACTTATAATTCACCCTATAACCTTCAAGTGATATCAAAATGTTCAAGTATAACTTAAAATTTATTTATTAATTTATGGAATGTTTTATGAATCCTATGTATGTTTTTTATTTCATGTTCATTATTTCTATATATGAAAATAAATATAACATTATTCCTTAACATCATATAATAATGAAAAATACCAGAAAAAATGAACTATTATTATTAGTACCATCAATAGGATATAGATATTCTTTTCAGATAATGAGGATACACAATGTGTAACTATCACACCTGGGTTTTTCATTTTCATCATTTACCCCAGTACATTTTTAGACCTCAGTTGTTCTCTCGAGTTCTAGGTGTAACGATATCAAATTTTGAGTCGTCTTTTATTCTTATTTTGGGTCTATCTTTTCCCATTTGGGTTTCCTCTATTTCTCACAAAAAGAAATATAAATTTTGGATTTGGTATATGCTGGTGCATATCTTACACACAGTTAGGGGAAAAAAAGCACCTTTCCTACTAAAATTGGCACTAAGGGGTCATTTTTTGGATAGAGTTGAATCACACGGTTAGCGCACATTGTGTCAAAATATGTTACTAACTATGAGACATGTCCCTTGTCGATAGTGGTGACCTCACGGTTGCCTCAGGTCTTGGAAATACATGCATGAAAACTATGAATCCTATGCAGGTCATTAAAAATATTAAAATAACCTATGTGTCATCTTAGGATTTAACCCTAATTCTATTACATCTACCCCACATGTGATTTTCTTCCATGTGATCCTCCTACAAGCTCTCCCAAGCTCCTTAGGAACCATTTAATAGTTGTTTTTAACCGTTATTCTTCATGGATTCATCCATTAAGTTCCTTCTCCGTTGGATTTTCCACCTTTTTGGGGTTTCATTCCCTCTTTCTTTGGTCTTTATTTTCTTGTGGGGTGTTTGACCTAGTAAGGTATCAATAATATGTCATTAATTTTTATATTCATATTTTTTGTTAAATATTGAATTTATAGGGTATTTTGGTGGTGTGATTGGAGTTTTCATTGGTTTTCATATGCTTCTAAGCTTGATGTAGGTGGTTCTAAGCTCTAGAAGATTTTTTTAATTTTATCTTTCATGCTTGAATTTATAAAAGTTTTCTATTATTTATTTTAAAGGTGAAAAATATATTTTTCAAGTGTGTTGGAATGAAAAAAATAATGAATGTGGAATTTATAAAATGGTTATGCTTTCTAAAATCATTATGGTAGTGTTTGTTGAAATGGTTTTGTGCCATGTTTGGATGGTGCAGAATGGGTTTTCAAAGGCCCCAATGGTGTGAAGGTGTTTAATTGTTTGTTTTAAAAGAAATAATGTTTATTTTGGAATGTGTATTTTGTTGTGAACATTTACACTTGAATTGTGATTTTATTAAATTATGTGAAGCTTGTTTTAAAGAAAACATGGTTTATATGTGAAATTAAAAAATGGATTTTCCCTTGGAAATGGTTGGAATCAATTGTATGTTTTCATTGTGTTTTTAAAAATGGTATTATATTTTTGTTAAAGTGGTGAAAATGTATTTTTAAATTGTTTTGGTGAATGTAAAATGGGAAAGTGGGTTTTTAATGAAAATGGTGACTACCCAGTGTATTTAAAATGGTTGAAATGTTTATGTAGATGTGGTCATATGTGAGGTATATGAACATGATTTTGAGAAAATAGGGAATATCCAGTATATATGTGGGATTAATGGATCTAGTACACTAGTGATATACAAGTGGTTATTCCTAGTTTCATATAGATGGATTATTGATTATAACACAAAATAAACATGTATTGTCACTAGAGACTACTAGGACATTAGGATGTCCCCTACTTGTGTCTTGTGTATGAGAAAGCTAATGGTTGTGGTTACTATACTAGATTACACTAAGGTATGAGGTTCTACCATCTTACTCCGGATGGATGAAACCTAGTGATTTACCCATAGTGCTCTCTTGAGAGTTATGTGATGTAATTCCATCTGTTGGCATATGGTGGACCTTGTGAGTACTTTTTTATACTTTTATTTAAAACAATCTTGTTGGGAAGATGATTTTAAGGGAAGTTTAATTTAGTAAAATTTTATTTTTTGTAATGTTACCTTAGAATGTGTTGTGCTAAAGATGGGTTTTCAATAAGATGTATTCTTGGTAATGGTTCATATTTTTTTTCATAAATGAGCATGTAAAATTGTCTTCTGATATTATCGAATGGAATATTTTTAGTTGGGTGTCATCATATTGGGATTTGGATCATAAACATTTTATAACACTTGGTGTATGTAGAATTTGTTATATGTATGAACCTGGTAAAGGAATATTATTTCATTGTGGATTCTAGTCTGTAGTGATCCTTTTTGTAGGTATTGGTGGTGGTGGATTGTAGGAACTATCCCTCATGTTGAATAGAGATTTTTAGATGTTTTTGTTTTCTTTTCCCTGCATTATTTTTATTTTTGGTTTAATGTTGTAAATATTAAATCTAAAAATTGTTACACCCTGTTTTTCATTGATAATTTATCATTTTATTCTATTTTTATTTAGTTTTTATGATTTTATAAATTGGTGAAATCGATCCCAATGTATATCACTGATACCCATGCACATGTTTCCAGCCCATGGGGATTAGAAACACCATTAGGTCCATACAAAAATCCGAGTCAGGTGTCAGATTTTATGGAACTCCGACATGGTTCATGAAAAAATTGTATCAGAGAAGGTAATGCTCTTTTTGGGGTCATTTTGTTTTGGAATGACTTTGGATAGATTTGATCTAGAACTATCATGTCATGAGGTTCTGGTCGTCAGTAGGGTTTCTAGATATCATTCCTCATGATGGGACTCAAGTTTCTTGGGGAATTTAGTGATTCATTTGAGTAATTTTGTTTTTGTGGGTTTTTTGATGTTTGGAAAATGAAAAGTGAGTTAGTTCAATGGTCTTTGTTTTCTCCTAGGGCCTAGAAATCTATGTGGATCCAAGGATATGACCCTAGATTACTCTATGTAATGATGGTGCAATTGGAATATGGTTGGAAACCATATGTCCAAGTCACCCATCGACACTAGTTTCTCTTTGTGGTTTGTTTTGAGTTATTTTTATTCCAGAAATTGTTTTAGACCTTCCTTGATTCGGAAATTTTTTTGAGAACCCTTGTTTTGGAATACTATAGAAATAGGCTTTTATAGTGGAAATGGTTTAGTTTTGGGAAAATGATATATGATTTTTTCAGAATCATTTTGAAGGAATATTTTTAAATGTATGTTTTTATGAAATGGTCTCTCTGTGAAATATGGATTTTTTTATAAAAATTGGTCTTTTATGACTGAAATTGAAGGGTTTTGGAAATTTTTCATTTGGAAAACAGGATTTGATTTTGAAAAGTGGTTTGGATAACTCATTTAAATTAGATAAAGTGAGTTTTAATAAAAAGGGATTTGGTGGAATGAGTTTTGTTGTGTTTCTGAATTTTTTTTGAAAAATTGAGGAATTTGATTTTTGGATGGAATTTGTGGGATTTTATTCTGATAAAGAAATAATTAATTTTATGTGATGGTTTTGAAAATGTTTTTAGGTTAATGGTTGGTAGGATTTAAAATGTATTGTGATTTTTAAAATGGGAATGTTTTTTTGACAACTAGTATTTCCATAATTGACCACATTCATGGGTATTTGTGGGAATGTATATGGTTATAGGAATAAGTGGATGAGTTCCAATTTTGATACGAGATAATGTGTGCTCAGTATGGCCTATGAATATTCATGTGTTAGGATCTATGGAATACCATTTATGAGTGTGTGACCACCGATCCTGATTTATTTTCAAAAGATCTTTTTAAGAGAAGATTGATGATTGAAAACTAATAGTCATGTGGTGTGACTCTTTGGGATCTCTTCATGTTTAAATGGTGTTTCAATATTACATCCTTGTCGATAAGTTGGTTTTGAAATAATGGTTATAGGGTTGTTTTGAAAGATATTTTGGGAAAACTCTGAGTTGGTTCCCTTTGTTTGTTTGGTGCTTATTTTTATGAGCTTTGGTTGATGGATTAGTATTATTAGGTTCGTCTTTTTATTATTTCCTAGTGTATCACCCACAAGATTCAATGGATACTTGAAATGTATCCATGGGTGTTTCACCTTTGGCTGACCCTCCAGTCGATCAAAGAATGGTCACTCTCTTATCAAAAAAATGTTATCCACCACTCATTCTCGATTAAGCAGATCCTCTCAAAGCTAAACGGTGGATATAGAAAATAGGAAGAAGATTTATCTTAATTGATGTTTCTGAATCATTAAAGGTGGGTTTTTTACCTTTATGCTTGAATTTCCTATCTTGATGAGGTGAAGGGGAATCTAGTGAGGAATGTTGAAAGTGACATGAGGCTATTGGTGCTAAAAGTGGTCATAAAAGGCCTTTTGATATTTCGTTAGTTCCTTCTATGCGAGGGATCATGTTGTACCATCAGTGTAGAAAATCTTGTCATAAGAAGCCATCTGTCTATTTTTAAAAGTTATGTGCTATTCAAGGAATGATTTAAAGTCCGCTTTTTTGGAATGAATCTTTCCTGTTAATGGTCATGCCTTATGTCATATTTTATTTAGAATGAATATTTTATGTTGTGGGATCCATTGAGAACATCTATTTTAATGTAAGCATGTTCTTGTTTTAGAATCTTTGAGCCTTTCCATTTTAAACGAAGGCAAAATATGTGGGATTATTGTATCAATTATCTCTCAATCAAGGTAAAAGAAGATGATGCGTGCTCATCTCCTAACTCCTTTCCTTGGTGAAGGTTGCATGTTTTAGAATTTCAGTCTTGTAGTATGTCGTGTTATTTTTGTTCTGCTCATAATGCTTTGTGGTTGCTTGTGGTACAAAATAATCTACTCAAATCAAGGATTATCATATTCTGGTTGTGAGTTAGGAGATGATTCAAGCTTTAGGGCTCCATCCATTGGCCCTAGAGTGAATCTCTGGCTCAATCAAAAACCCTGATGGTGTGAGATATCTTGGCCTAGATTTTTTTATTTAGTATAGTAACAGGAGAAATTTTAAGCTTCATGGTAGATATTTCATTTTTAATGATCCTATTTAGAGGAAAGGGATATAGATGCCTCATTTTATCTTTTCATCTCATGTGATTTGAATGCTCTACATTGATTGTGAGGAAGAGGGGTGGTCTCAAGTCACTAAGAGTCTAGTGGTTGAGCCTTCTGGAGGTGGGTCCTTTTTTAGTTGTCCATGTAGAGTGGGCCCACACAAATTTGGTTCGGTTATAACCGTTCTCATGGGTGAGTGTTTCCCTCATAAATAGATGGGTTTTTGGGTCAATTATAGTTATTTTTTTGGTTGGTTCATATGGTTAGACAACCTACCATTGGTCTCATAGTTATTTTTTTTGGATTAAGTTTGTGCTGGTTCATTTTAAATGGCAGAGAGTTCATTCAGGTCTCCCTATATTGATCATAAGGTTTGGTTTCTATTATAGGATTGGTAATGGGTTGTCTTGTTTGGAGATATCTAATTATTAGTTCCTCCCTTGAGTAAACATTTAGTTTTGAGTACATCCATTTTTTTATTGAATAAATGTTGTGGATGTGTTTCTCAAGAAGTGGTTTATGTTTGTTTTTTCATTTCATGTAAATGGTGTGAGTTCCATTTGGTGAAGTCTGAAGTTATTGTGTCTTTATAGGATATATTATGTTATTGTGATTATTTATTTTCTTTTGATTAATCAACAAAAGGTGTTGTTTCTTTTGGGGTAAAAGGCATATGGTGATGGTATTTTCTTTTCTACTAAGTTAAATCATGTGAAACTCTATTTATATTCGTGCTATTATTATTTTCTCCTTGATTGTGGTTTTCTTGAAGTATCCTTGAACTGTGGAGGAGTATCAGTTTTTATTTTTGGAACAAGCAATTGGTTGACTTTTTATGGGTGAAAAGTTATCATAGTGGAGCTAATTTTCACACCCAGGTTACACATTTTAATAATTTACCCTAGTTTATTTTTAGATCTTGGTTTTTCTCTTGAGTTCCAAGTGTTACATGATCAAATATTGATGCATTTGTTTTGTTTTGTTTTTGTCTAGATTTTTCTTTTTGGTTTGTTTTGAGTTTCTTAAGAAAAATGGGAAATTTGGCTTTGGTAGGGGTGTCTCAAAGCATGTTCACGATTAGGGGAAAATGTGCACCTTGCCCATGAAATTTTGCATGAAGGTGTCAATTTTAGATAGAGTCGACTCAAATGGTTAACACATTGTTTTTAAAACCATGCTAATAATCATGTGACATTTTTTATGGATTGTGGAGACCACGCGGTTGCCTCTTAGTTTGGAAAATCATACAGACATTCAAAATTATTAAAAATCTTTAAATGAAATTTTTGTCCTCTTAGGATTTAACCCTAATTCCACCCCCATCCACCGCCGTCAGAATTTTCTGTCATGCGTGCCTCTTCCAAGCTCTCCTTGGCTCCTTGGGTATATTTTGTTGGATAGTTTTTACCTTTATTCCTCAAGGATTTGTCACATATGTTCCTTCTCCTTCGATTAAATATTTTTTTCTATTGTTTTCTTCCCTCTTACTAGTGTTATCATTTTCTAGTTGGGTGTTTCACCTAAGAAGGGTTAAATATTGTGTTGTTAAGTGAGATCTTTAGGTTTTTTGTCAAATCTTTCCCTGTTATGGTATTATGGTGGTGAAATTGGATTTTTACATGTATTTCCATATTCTTTTAAGATTGATGTAGATTGTTTCATGGTAAATCTTTTTTAAATAATTTTAGCATGGTTTCATGAGTTTAAAAATATGTTATATGATATATTTTTGTGGTGTGAAATATATTTTCTAAATGTTCTGAAATGAGTATATAATGATATTAAAATTTATAATGGAAATGGTAATGTTTTGGGAAAGAATTATGGAAGTGTATCTTGAAAGGGATTTGTGCCATGTGTGGATGGTGTAGAATGGGTTTTTAAAGGCACTAATGGTGTGAACGTGTTTGTAAGTTGGTTTTCAATAAAATAAGGAATATTTTTTCATGTGGATTTTTTCAAAAAATTTATATGTGAATTGTGTGTTTCTTAAAATTATGTGAAGAATGTTTTAGGAAAGTCTTGTTTATGTGTGAAATTATAAAGTTCATGGCCCATAGAAAAGGTTAGAATAAATTATGTGTTTTCATGTATTTTTTAAATTTGCATTTTTTTTTGTTTTGAAAGTGGTCAAATTTTGTTTTTAATTGGTTTTTTGGTGTATAAAAGGGGAAATTGGTTTTTTATGAAAAATAGAGAATACATGGTTTATTTATAATGATTAAAATGTGTATATGGAAGTGGGGATATGTGTATCACACAAACATGATTTTGAGGACATAGGGAATCTCTCGTATTAAGGTGGGATGACTAGATCAAGTATGCTTGTGATACAAAAGTGGCTATTCTTGGTTTAACTTCGCTAGATTAACTATTATAGAACTAACTAAACATATATTATGAGTGGATACCACTAAGACCTTGGTGTTCCAAATTCTAGTGGCTTGTAGATAAGAAATATGATGTGTGTGGTTACTATATCGCATTACATTGAAGTATGAGGTTCTAATGTATCATTCAAGATAGATTTCCCTTAGGGATTTACCCACAGTGCTCTCTTAAGAATTATGTGATGTGGTATCTTAAATTGGTATACAATGGATATTGTGGGTATTTTTTTATACTTTGATTTAAATAAAGATAATTTTGAAATGGTTTTTAAGGAATTCTTATTTTAGAAAAAGTTTCCTTTTTGTAATGTTACCTTTAAAGGTCTTGTGTTAAAATTGGGTTTTCATTAAATTGTATTCATGGAAATGTTTCAAAACAATTTACATAAATGATCATGTTAAATTATCTTATGATGTTATAGAATGGAATATTTGTCTTTGGGTGGAATCCTACTAGGGTTTGGATCAGACTCAACATACACCATTGGGTTCTTGTAGACTATGTTATATGTATGACTGAGGTAAAGGCATTATGTGTCCTGGTGGATCCTTGTTGCTAGTACTCCTTGTTGCAATTGTTGGTTGTGGTGGATTGAAGGTGATATACCTAATGTTTCACATAGGTTTTTTGAACATTTTTATTTTCGTTTCCTTGAATTATTTATGGTTTTGGTTTAATTTCATAAATATTAAATATAAAAAAAATTATGCTTGTTTGGCGTTAATAATTTATCATTTTGTTACTTATTTTTATTGGTTATTTTTGCTTGTATTAGTGGGTGAAATAATTACCATGGTATATCATTGATACAAAGGCACAAGCTTCCATCTCATTGGGATCGGGAATGCCCTTCATCTCATGCCATAGGTTAGGCGTGGTGTTAGATTTTATGGCACTTCGGCGTGGTTTGGCATAGTAACTAAAAGTAAACATCTAGTGGACACATTCACTGCACCTATGAAATCTTTAATAATCATAGAACATTGTATGGGATAATAGATTATGGTATCATTACATGTAAGATACTGAATGTTCGTGATGTAATGTAGTTTTATTAGGTTACATTTCATGTAGATAGTATACAATCCATTTAAAACCACATGATTTTCTCCCTGGGAATCACATAATTCATCTGATCAAAGTATGAAACATTTAATTAAAACACACTATGTAATGATTTTATATTGAAAAAAATAGTCCAGAAGTAACTAAATAATGTATATCTATCATAGAAACTATTAAAAATATAAATTCTCATGTGGAATATGCACTATGTCCCTAGGTGTGTCATGTGAATTGATAGGGAATAGAGTACATGACTACAGCTGGCTATACACATCATGTAACTCAAACATGTTCACATAGATTAAACGATGATATAGGCTGGAACCAATTTAGGTAAAAAATAATTATTATAAACTAAAACCAATATGCAGAATATATAACTTGTGTACTTATATTTTGACAGGGTTTCTAATATAAAATATTCATTGAGTGATTTCATTTTTTTATTGATAAAATTTTATTCTAAATTAAATGACTCCCTTGTAATTTTGTAAGTGCACACTACATAGGGCCATCATATATTCCATGTACACTATGTGAATTACTTGTGTAACACCTCAATTATAGTATTATAAATCCATTTAGTCATAAATACAGTGAAGACTACATGTCCTAACTCATGAAACCACACATCATGTAATATTAAGAAATTTAAGGTAAGTTACATATCATGTAAGTATACAATACAACAAAAGAACTATATTGAGTGTACTCACATGCCTTGCTAGTGACCATACATGTTATGTAGATCAAAATGGTAAACATGTTTTCTTTAGTACATATATTTTAAAATTCTAGGGGAAATTAAAATCATGGAATATGGGTATACACCGTGATCTATTTCAGTACATGTTATTTTCTATGTTAGTACATGATGTGTACTTATTAATTTTAAAAACAATTATTTTATTTTAAATTACAACATTTGTAACATTTTATGATTTTCGATGTAGAAATTTATGATAATATAATTAATCATTTAATATGACAATTATTTTGAGTGATTTATCTCTATAATAATGAATATAAATAAATGAAAGGTATTTTTGTTAAAAGTTTAATATTTTCAAGCATGGATCATCATGATATTCACTGACCAATGTATGTGATGATCATATAAGTAATCATATTAATAGATAACTCAACATCCTTGTGGGGCGATAACCATGATAAATCACCTATTAAAATGATAGAGTACACACACATCACAACTTGAAGAGGTATACAGTGATGTGGATCCACTACATTGTGAAGATAATCTTACAAAAATCTAGAAATCAAATTAATACTAGGAGAAACATGATTGTCTCTTCCTTATTGTGGATCTCACTCACTCTAAAAGACTTGAGTGGATCTATTAGAAGAGATAAACAATACCTGATGATGATAAAAAATGATTGGATGTTTATAAATAATTTTACAATCTATAACAATGATAATATCAAATATTTTATCCTAAAAGACTAAAAAGTTTCAATTTTTTTCACATGCATCAGTAATGAACCAACACCCTTGTTACATATATCCTAGCACTTTCTTCCTTCCCAAAATATTGGAAATGGTTATCAGGAAATGAAGTTTCTATGAAGAAAATTAAAACATATAGATTTTTTTGGAAGATACAAATGAATGATTTTAAACTATATAGAAAAATACATAACCATATAAGATTCTATGTACACCGTACTTCTCGTAGTAGGTAGTCCTTACTCTTTCTCCTCTAGTGTGCACTCCACAACCTTCAGGAATCCAAAAACATACATCCCATTATTTTCTTCTTAAGCATATCCCTTAGGAGGAGTTTGAGATCCCACCCCATTTTTTGTGATGTATAAGATGGGATCAATTTGTGATGTTGGATCCAACTTTACATCCCAAGGATTTCCTCTCAAAGAAACCCTAATGATGACTAGATTTTCCACAACTGTGACACATCCTAGGTGAATACTGAAAATTATGTTTTGGGTGTCCTTTTTTCCTACACTCACAACATACCCCCATATTCTTCCCTAATGTATGTTGTATACCCAAGATTCTACCTTGATACTGGTTATCCTGGTTCCTTTCCTCACCATGAAAAACACACCAAATACCTCCCACTATCAATGATGTTGCAAAGATTCATCTCTTATTTATTATTTCTACATCAACCATAATTTTTTTTCTATAACCTTTATATAGGTGTCTAGGTATAAATGACTAATAATAGACTAGATATATACCATTAAACACATTTCAAACCTCTGTTTCATGAGTTATTCATTGGAAACCAATTTTGGAATAAATTTTTTTCAAAATAGAAAATATTGTTTTATAATCCATGATAAGAAGATCAACCTGATCCAATGTAACAAACTCTTGGTCATTTTTTACCCTCAATGTCATAGGTTAGATATATTGGAAGAATGGATTCTTGAAGTAATTATAGGTGAGATCTTCAAGGATATTTTCATTCAAGATACTTTCCTACCACATCCTGCCCATCCCATTGTGAATTTATGGTAAAAACCCAAACATAGAGTATTCTGGAGTTTTAAAAAGGGTCAAAATCGAAAAAATCCATGAAATAAATTCCTTAGAATCTTGTGCAAAATTTTCACCATGAAAAATTGAGGGGTGTTTCTTTGTAAATTATAAATCATGGTCAGCTATTAGTTATGGTTTAAAATTGGTGATCTGTACCATTTAATGGATCATATGGATGATAGTTTCCACTAGAATTGTGTTAATTTTAGGATTAGTCTATGGATATTTATTTTCCGATTCTTCTCTAGAAATATAGAGTAATCATATTACAGATTACATAACTATAAAAATGTTGAGGGAAAAAATTTAGAAGAGAATTAGATTCCCTTAATATAAATTGATTTTAAAGAACTAAACAAATAGGGATAAAACCTTATGAAAGAACAATAGAAAAACCCAAACATCCCATAGAATCTCAAGGATTTTTTCTGAAAGTCAGCTAGCTAGAAAACTGACACACTACCTCTAATGTTTGTACAGTATTATCACAAGTCTATCAAATACCCATGAACACAATAGGGTGATATAGAACAATTATCATATGATTTAAAACAACATGCGTTATGATACCAATTTGTAATAGACCAACAATTGAAACCCCATAACCTCACCCGAATAGACACACAATAAGGCCAAAATATCATACTCGATAACCAGGGGATGGGAAGAAAACATGGGTATCATATTAAAGCATCTGATAATTATTTAAGCCTCTATATACCTATGATATAAAATAATCAAATATATTAAAACAATAGATTACTAGAATTTATCATAAGTCATAACATCAACCACAAAGGTCACATCGAACATAATATCAATATGGTCTCAAAATACAACAAGAATACAGTCAATAAAATAAAACCTGAAATAAACCATGGTTTATTCTCCATGGGACCATAATTTACCTCCATCCCAACCCACCATTAGGAAGCACAATCAAGTATATATTTCATTTATATATTTCACATCCATTATTTTTTATACAGAAAAACATAGGATAACAATGCCAAAAGAAGAAATTATGGAATGGGAAAAGATTCCTGGTTGGATACAACCATAAAATCTATTCAATTTATAATCATTTTCATCTATTATTACAAATTTAAAAAACTCTAAATCACATTATAATAAATAATGTTCTGTTGATAATTCATGTATTAATTTTTTTGAAATCACATTTTTTCTAAGAAAATAATTCAATAATCAATTATATAAGAGAATATGACATTTTATATTTCAAAATGAGTAAAAAAGTAAAGAAAGAGTTTTTAAGAATCACTTTATTTTATAATAATAATGACATTGAAAATAATCATACACAATGATCATACATGTAATGAAATCTCAAATAAACTAAGAGGGAAATCTATTACACAAGGGTGTTCATATAAAAATTTCTAAGAAGTAGTATGGAACACTAGATATCTAATGGGACTCCTAAATTATAGGAACCATGGTCCCTTGGAATGGCTACCCTCTAGTATCTATGAAATGAAGGGAACCTCCCCTAGTAATATCTAACTATACTAGTGATACAATTTTTTTCCCCATGCCCTAAGACCAAGTGTGACATTACATTATAATTATAGTCCATATAAATAAATAAATTCTTCATGAATATTTTCCATATAATAATCCATAATCATTTTTTATAAATAATTCCCTAAGAAAAATCTATTTCAATGCCAATCCCATATTTTCATAAAAAAATTCTATAGAAATATCTATTACATCAACACTTGAAATACCATTCCAGCTTTTGAAATAATCAATAAATCATTTAAATAAACATATTATGTATCATAATGATTTTAAAAAAATAACACTTTTAAAAAACATAATAATATCCATTATGGTTTAAATATGTTAGCTCTAATTAATTTTAAAATTAAAACCAAAGGAAAGAATAAAATAATTGATGTTAGGTAAAGGGTTAGACCATACGACAATGATACCTACCTCAATATAAATAAAAATTTCATTTCCTTTTACACAAGTGATAAAGGAAGTGAATATAAATCTTTTAGATCCTATATCCAAGAGATAAATCATAAATTATCCACATATATAACAGATCAAAAGTTATTTTTTTACTTGGAAAATGATGCATGGAAGTAAAGGAAGAGATATGATGAAATAGGTTTAACAGACCTTATTATGATCTATGTAGACCCAAGCTTCCAATCATAATAATATCACCACCAAGGATAGGAAGAGAGCTAAAAACATCACTTTAGATCCACTAATTTTAGAAAAACAATTTACAATACATTAGGGTAGAATTAAGGTAATTATACATATAATTAGGTATAAAAAAAATTATTCCCTTACTAGTTTTCCTGACTACTGACATTAATGGGAATTCACTAGGCCTCACCGGTTAGATGGTAAGTGGTAGGTAAATGCTAACACTAATAAGAATTCCAAAAATGGGTTGATGGATTTTCACTAGCTGACTAGAGGCACCATAAGTTGTTTAAAAATTTCATCAAACATATAAAGGATACCCTGTTTCCTTCCCTGGATAGACAGTGGCATCCCTCTACCCCAAAAAACAAAAACCCCTCTCTTTACTTAAAAATAACCGAAAAAATGATAAAAACAAAATGAGATCTATATTTGGTTTCACATAATTGGTAGTGACACAATCCTCAGAATTTTATTACTTATGGACATTCATGTCCATTGTTAATTTCATATAAACAATGTAATGACATAAAATCTAATAACCTAGAGCTAGTACCAACTTCATTACATGGGAAAATATAGAGGGGATCTAATCCAAAAGGTCTAAGAAGTTTATTAGTACTGTGGAACTAGATACAAACATGATTCCCATTTTATATTATGGATTGAATATAATACATAAATAAGCAAAATTATCAACATCCCTAATATTCATTCAATGATTTCATCTTAATATCATTGAAAAATAAGGGTGAGTTAAAAATATAGTTAAGTGTTATGTACATTGAAAGCTATCAAGAGTAAATAAGGCATAATCAGTGTGGAAATGTAAATAATTGAAAGGGAATTCCACTTCGTCACTAATATAATCATGAAATGAATCCATTCATAATATTAATATATAAATAACACTGCTGAAAAGGTGGGATATACCCATGGTCCTATACCGACAGTTTTCAGAAACCATTGTTAAAGGTGGTACCATCCCAATGTTTCAGCACAACCACTGTGATATGCCGATTATATCAATCCTATCCGAACTATTTTTAAAAATTGTTGGGATAGATAACTGAATATTAAGGGGGTTTTAAAACCATTGGTATATAGATTACTATACCAATGGTTTTAACCATTGGGGTAATTCATCCACAAATACACACCCTGTCACACCAAGACCTTTAAGATAATTTTATTTTATTACTTTATTTGGAATTGAAATATTCTGTCAAGGTGCGAGCTATGTTCCAGCTGAATTTTGTTTTTTTTCGATAAATAAGTTATTGGGGCTTGACAGTAACCTGTGCATGGGTAAAGAACGATGTGGAAACTATGCGACTTCACCTGGACCACTATGTGTCCTAGTGATGTTCAATTAATTAAATAAAATGAATTATTTATAATTAAATAAAATTAAAAGTGTGATAAAATAAAAAAATAAGAAAAATGTGATAATAAGTTAAGGTATTGTTTTAATGATAATAATAATATTATTATTATTTGAGAATGTTATTATTATTATTGTTATTACTATAATTATTATAACTTTTTATTTTATTATTATAATATAAATTTATATTTAATTGTTATTATTATTAATATTATCATTATTATTATTAATAATTCAATTATTATTAGAATATTTTATTATTTCTTTAATATTTTATTTTCTTTTTTATGGTAGGGTTTCACCCCCCCCCCCTCTTTCCCTCAACTCGTCGCACCCCCTCCCCTAGCATCATCGCATGCCACCCTCTCCCCCCTCCCTATCCTGGTCTTGCCACCCCCTCCCTCCTCCCTCCCATAGTTTCTCAGCCCAACTTCCCAATTGGCTTGTCTCCATCTAGAGAACACCCACTAGTTCCCTTCCACCCCCACATGATCCGTGTCTGGTGCACTTCTCATGCAGGTTGCGGCCTGGTCCGGTGTGCCCCCTCCCTTACTAGTCGGTGCTGCTGCAGCTCCCCCACCGACACCCCAGCCTTTTGACGTCCCTCACGTTGACACCCCATTCGTCATGTAACCACAAAAAACACTCATGCCACCCTTCCCCTCACACTGACTTTCTTTGTGTCGTACCTCTCTTCTTGGTTAGATCTTTTTACAACCACCCTAGAATGTTCATTCCCTCTGGACACCTTGTCTCCCTTTACTACAGGCGCAAACCACTCCATTGAGATTATTCCCTTTTATCCAGCTATAGGATTCTGATTTTATGGTCTTATTTTGATACATCAGGTTCTATATCTTGATATTAGGGTCTAATTTAGTTTTCTTGTTGTGCCTTTGGCACACAATTGAAGTTTTGCATCATACCTTGAATATTTCTTCACCAAAGGTATATTATTCTATGACATAATATTTACTAACAATTTAATTTTTTTGCTAAATTTATTTTAACATGTTCTATGCTTTATTTGTGGTAGTGTGAATGTATTTTAAAAAAAATTATATGCAATTGGGATGGAATTGGCTTCTTTATATATGATTTTGGGTATACTTTTTGTGTAAAATATTTTTGTGCTTTTTAAGGTGTTTTATAAATTGTGAAAATGGTTTATTTAATTAATTTTTTAATTCAAATTGTGTTTTTGAAATTTTTATTGGGTCAGTGTCATTGGAATAAAATTTATTAAAAAGAATGGTTATATTTTGTAGTCTATTATATTGTGTTTTTTTTTTGAAAAGTGTTTTATTATAATTTCTAAATGGTTCAAATTGGGTTTTTGAAAATTTATAAAGTGCTTTGTTATTGAAAAATTATTTTTAAGGAACATGGGATTTCTCACAAGTGTGTTGCACTTGTGTATTTTTGTCTCATGCCTTGAAAGTGTTTGATAAAATGTACAGAAGGTGATGAACCCTTTTTGAAAATAATTTGATGTATATATGGTATAAATAGTTGGTTTTCTAAAATAATTTGGTGGTTTCCAAGTGTAAAGCATTGTTGTTAGTTTTGGAAATGTTTTTGTAAATTGTGAAAGATATTTTTTAAAATTTTCAAGTGGTGCACGTTAGTTTTCCAAGGCATGAAAGGTTTGAGTGTGTTGAAATTTTAATTCGAATAAAAAATGTTTTATTTGTGAATTTTTTACTTATGTGCGCTCTTGAGTTTGAATTTTATGTTTTTTATATTATGGAAAGTCTTGATTTAAAATAGACATTATGTATGTGTGGATTTACAAAGGTTGCATGGCCTATGATATTGGTTGGTTGAAAACTGGATGTGTTGTAATGTTTATAAAAAAATACGAATTTTATGAGTGATGGTAAATGTATTTTAATGTTGGGTTTTGGTGTGAGTAAAAATATAAAATTGTTAGTTTTATGGAAAATGGTGGTTTCCTTGAAATTTTTGGTTTTGAGTTGTGTTAATAGTGATATGTTTGAATATGAAACTATATTGAGAAAAAAAGGTAACATCGGGTACCTAGGTGGGTGGATTAGGACTAGTACACTAGATAATACGTAAGAGGTTTGTCCCAATTTCATCTAGCAGGATTGATGTCACAACACTAACTTAACATTTTTTATGATTGGAGGGAACTGTGTTATTGATGTGTTTCCCTACTAGTGGCTCGTACATGAGAACATGGATAATTTTGGTTCCTCTTCCATGTTTACATCTAGTTAAGATGTATCTTGCATCCCACACGTGCTAGCTACCATAGGGGATTCACTTCAGTGCTTTACTATTCATGATGTGGTTCCCTCTTTTGATATATGGGGGACTACTAGGGTGCATGTGTGTTATTTATGATTTTTTCTTCATCCATGATAAAATATTTTTTGTGAAATGGGTTTTCTTCAATTGTTCCTTTTAAAATTAGAGCTTGTAAATGTTTTTCCCATAAAGGAATTTTAAAAGTATGATTTTGATTAAGTATATTAAATTATCTTATGATTTTGTGGCATGTAATAATTTTATTGTGTGGTATCTTTCTAGGCTATTGGATCCCACCCTATATATATGTTTGGGTGTATGTAGACCTTGTTCTTTGTGTTTTCCCAGTGGAGGTATCATGCTTAGAGATGGTGGTTTGGGTTGTTGATGGTATTATCATGCGTGTTGGTTTTTATAGCTTGGGGATGTGTCTTCTCTTGTTTCTTAGAAGATTGAGTTGGAGTTTTAGTTCTTCCTTTGTTTTCATTTCTTTTGGTTTGTTAGTTAAAGTTATAAACCTTAAAATGTTAGATGTGTTAATGGACTGTCTGGTTGTGTAAATTCTGTTTTTCCTGTTAAAATAGTCAGTTATTTTATGTTTATTATTTTAGTTAAACCATTACATCTTGTCTTATTTGATACCTACATATTTTTCCTACCCATGGGGATTGGGAACATCCCTCAGGCCTTGCAGTACACCGGGTCGGGCACCCGGTCAGATGGTGGACCAGTTTGGTTCATGGAAAAATGGTATCAGAACAAGTTGACTCTCTTGGTTCGTGATCCTTTAGGAAGAGTTAGTGTAGACTAAAGTTGAGTTTGTCCGAACATGATTTTCTAGAAATGTGTAAGGTGCTTGGAAAGCACCCCTCATAAAGGGACTTGAGTTACCCGGGATAGTTGATGTTTTTCTGAGTCCATGGTCCTTGTTATTATTCTTGTTTGGATGAAATTAAAAGGGAGTAGTATTAGTGGTTTTATCAAGCTCACAGGGCCTGGAAAGCCATGTGGAGTTAGTTACATTTCCCTTATATGCTCTCTTCTATGGTGGAGTAATTGTTATATGGTCGCCAACCATATGTCCAAGTCACCCAATGATAATAATTTACCCTTATTTTGTCTTAGTTAAGTTTGGGTGTTGGAAATCATTTTGAAAACATCTATTTAAAAATTTATGGAAATCATGACTTTAAGTTGAAATTTCATGATTTTTGAAGTGGTGGAAAATAGGATTTCATAACTATTTTGAGTGAAGTCCAAGAAATATGAATTTTTCTAAAATAGTTTTTGTGTGAAATGAGATTGGATTTTTATGATTGAAATTTTTGGATTTTTAAAGTTAATGGTTTGGAAAACATGGATTATTATGAAGTGAGTTTTAGAATCATTAAGTGGGATGTTTTTAGTCCTGAAACTCTATCTTATTTAGATGTTTTTCCAGGTTTGTGTTTCATCAATGAGTTAGATCTAAGTGGTAGTCAGTGGTTTCTTTCAGAAGTGTTTTGGGGAAACCTATGGTGTTTTCCAATGTGCGATTGGTGTACATATATGATGTGTGTTGGATTATGGGTTTGTTTGATTAGATCTTTGTTCTTCGTTCTTAGTTAGTTTATGCCACCATGTTGGGTTAATTTTAAATTATTGTGTGACCACGAGTAGTCCACCATTGGCTGACCCTCCATTTGATCGAAGTAAAGACTATATTTTTGATTTATAGAATTGAATCAACATCTCATTTTTTCAATCAAGCGGATCCTATCGCATCGAGAGGGTGGATGCGGTTGGGGTTGAATTAAACTTTGGTTTACTTGAGTCATTTGATACTCAAGGGTTAAGTGTGACCTCGTAAAGTTGAAGTTCTTGTTTGTCAGTGGTGAAGGAGATTCCAATGGGGAAAGGTGGAAGTAGCCTAGAGTTGTTGGTGCAGGATGCTGTTCTAAATGACCTTTGGTCCTTTGTTGGTTTTGTTTATGAAAGCGTTCATGTTAGGCCCCTAGTGTGATAGAACAACTCACATGAGGATGCTATGGTTGTTTATAGGAATCACATGTTATTTAAGACTCAGATTAATGTCTCTCTCCATGTAATTTTTCTCTTAAGATAAATTGTCATGTCCAGTGATTATTTGTGGTGTAGTGTTCTCATTCAGTGTAACAAGGGGTGATGTGCATGAACCAATTTAGCTCTTGTGTTGGGGAATGTTCTATGTGGGAGTAAGTGGACATCATGGTGTGTTGTGCCTGATGGTGTTATCTCATTTGCAGTATGGTTTCTTGCAGCACCAAGAAAGATGGGGATCCATTCAGGAGTCTTAAATTACTGACTGTAATGCAGTTTATTCTTTGAACATTAGGGCTACAACTATAGGCCTCAGAGTGAAGCTGACACATTTTCCGGATCCCCTGGAGTGTATGGGACCACAAAATTATTTCTGTCATCGGTATTGAAGGTGAAGGTAGTTTAAATTGTTTCTTGTATCTTTCCTATTCTAAACAACCCAATTGGGCTTATGAGGTTTCTCATGTCCATGAGGTGGTGTGTTCGTATCATTATCTTAAAGTACTGGTGGTTGTATCCCATCAAATGTAATCCCATTTAGTGGTTTTATCGGGTATGTTGGGGAAAATCAGTCATTATTTTGATTAGTTCTCATCTTGGGATGTAAAGATGTTGGTTTGTATTCAACTGTGGTATTGAAGCCGCAGTAGTTGTGCCCCCCCCCCCTTTTGTGGTGGGGTGTTGGGTAACTCTTAGAAATTTTTCAAAGTTTGTGTATCTTCTGTCAGTTCTAATGGTAAGGTGACCCATAGTGGGTCTCACTAAAATGTATCTGGAATAAATCAGTGTTGGCCTTTTCATAATTATAGGGATTCCCTTTGGGGATCCTCATATCAGTCTGTTAGTTATTTTCTTGGCGGTTGGTTGGTTTATAATGGTGGGGAGTCTGTTCTGGTCTCTCCATGTAAATCCTTTGGTTTTGTTCCTAGCAATTGGTTGGTTCTACATTTTTTACTTTGGTCAAGATGTGTGGTTTCTGTGTAGTATTTCTTGACATGTTTTTGTTCGAGAGATTGGATTATGTGGATGTGAAGAATTCTATACTTGATCGATCAAATATAGGTTCTATAGCTCTTTGGCAGGTGAAACTTAGTGGGAATTTTTTAAGAGTTTTTTGCGGTTTTTATTTAAGTAAATTTCTCAAAGCACGATGTATTTTACTTTTTTCACTTGTTTTTTATAGGTATCCTATTTGATCCTTAAGGGGGTAACATTTTCTAATTTGGGGTTCAGCCTTAGTTGTGGATTTTTGGGGATGGAAAGCACTATAGTGGGGAGATTTGTCACACCCAGACATTTGATATTATTTTATTATATTAATTTATTTGGATTTGAATTAGTTTTTCAAGGTTTGGGATGTGTTCTGATTGGATTTTGTGTTTTTTTCGATAAATGAGTTTTTCGGGCTTGACAGCATCTGTCACCCTGGCGAAGCATGATGTGGAAACCACGCAGCTTCAACTTGGACACCATGTGACCTTCTAATGTTCAATTAATTAAATAAAATTAATTATTAATAAATAAATAAAATTAAAATAGTGAAAAAATAAAAAAAAAATAAGAAAAGTGTGATAAAAATTAAATGAATTGTTTTAATGATAACTATAATATTATTATTAATTGAGGATGTTATTATTATTATTGTTGTTGTTATAACTTTTTTATTTTATTTTGTTCATATAAATTTATTATTATTAATATTATTATGAATAATAATATTATAAATATTATTATTAAACATATTATTATTATTATTATTTTTATTCTTTCCTTTCACTAAAATTTTATTTTCTTTTTTTGGTAGGGTTTATCCCAGCTCCCTTTCCCTCAATGTGTTGCACCACCTCCCATGGCCTTAGCGTGCACCCCCTCTCCCTCCTCCCTCTCTTGGTCGTGTGGCACTCTCCCTCCTTCCTCCCCTAGTCGTGCTACCCTAATTCTCGGCCGGTTGGTCTCTATACAGCGAACATCCCCAAATCCCCTACCTCCATTGCATGACCACCGTCTGGCACACCTCCCCTTATGGATATGGTATGGTCCAGCGCGCCCCCTCCCTTTCTGGTCGATGCCGCTCTAGATCCCCCATGGGCACCTCGTCCATCCTATGTCTCTCACGTTGGTTCCCCATTCTTCTGGTGACCTCGCAACAAAATCGTACCTCCCTACCCCTCACATTAACCTCTTTTGCGCCACCCCTCTCTTCTTGTCCGGATCTTTCAGAAACCCTCCTAGCATGAGGCTTCCCTCTAGAAACCCCTCTCTCTTCATCAAAGGTGAAAACCCCTCTAGTGAGCTTCTTCCCTTTTCTCCAGCAGTAGAATTCTGATTTGAGAGTTTCATTTTGACAATTTTGGTACTATATCATGATATTAGGGTCTCATTAAGTTTTCCTGATGTGGGTTTGGTGCGAAATTTGTGTTTCACATCGTCCCTTGGAGATTTCTTCTCTTGAGTTAGGTGATTTTATTCCTTAGAGTTTATCTACATTTTAATTTGTTTGTTTAATTTATTTTAACACCCTATATTCTCTATTTGGGGTATTGAGAATGTGGTTTAAAAACATTTATAGGATATTGTTTTTGAATTGGGTTCTTTATATATGATTTTAGGTGTATTTTTTGTGTATAATCTTGTTGGTATTTTTAGGGTGTTGTATAAATTGAGAAAATGGTTTATTTAATTAATTTTTTTAAAAAAAATTGTGTTTCTAAAATTGTTAGTGTGCCGATGTTGTTGGAATAAAATTTATTCAATGGAATGGATATATTTTGGTGTGTATTCTATTGTGTTTCCTTTTGAAAATAGTTTTACACTTTTTTAGAAGCCGAGAATCGGGTTTTTGAAAAGTTTCAAAGTGTTTTAGTATTGAAAAATGAATTTCTAATGAACATTGTCTTTGTTCCATGTGTGTTGCACTTGTTTCTTTTTTTATCATGCCTTTATAGTGTTCGATAAAATTTATAGAAGGTTAATGACTCTTTTATGAAAATAATATGATGTATCTATGGTATAAAAATGGGGTTTTCTAAAATAATTTGGTTGTTTCCAAGTATAAATCATTGTTGTGAGTGTTGGAAGTGTTTTTTGTAAATTTTGAAATTTTTTTATTAAATTGTGAAAGTGGTACGAGTCATGTTTTCTAAGGCACATTAGGTGTCAGTGTGTTGAAAATGTAGTTTGAAGGAAAAATGTATTATTTTGGCATGTTATACTTGTGTGTGCTCTTGAGTATGAAATGTAAGTTGTTTAGATGATAGAAAGTCATGATTTAAAATATACTTAATGTATGTTTGGATTTACAAATGGGGCTTGGCCCATGACATTGGTTGGTTGAAAATTGGACGTGTTATTGAGTTTGTAAAAAAAAAGAAAATTTCAAAATTGTGTGAGTGATTATAAATGTATTTTAATACAGGGTTTTGGTGTGAGTAAAAATTTGAATTGTTTGGTTTTATAGAAATTTGTTGTTTCCTTGAAATTCTATGTATTGAGTTGTGGTAGTGGGGATATTTGTGAATATAAAACTTGATTGAGCACAAAAAGGGAACCCTAGGCACCTAGGTAGTTGGATTTGGACTAGTATGATAGATGATACATAATAGACTTTTCCTAGTTTCATCTAGAAGGATTGACATTACAAAACTAACTAAACTTATTTGATGACTGGAGAATTCTAAGTTATGTATGTGTTTCCATACTAGCTTCTCCTACACAAGAACGTAGATCATTATGGTTTATATTCCACATTTACACCTATGTATGATGTCTCTAGAATCCCACACATGATATCTATCCTAGTGGATTCACCCTCAGTTCTCTTATATTCATGATGGGGTGCCCTCCGTCAACATACGGAGGACCACTAAGGTGCATGTGTGTTCTTTGTGAATTTTTCCTATTCCATATTAAAATAGTGTTTGTGAAATGGTTTTTCTTCATGAGTTCACTTATTAGTTTCAAATTGTAAATTTTTTCTCAAAATATATTTTTAAAATTAAGATATTGAATAATCATATTAAATTATCTCTTGATGTTTTGGAATGAACTTTTTTTAGTGGGAGGTATCCTACTGGGATTTTGGCTCACACCCTACATAAACCTTTAAGTGGTATGTAGACATTGTTCTTTGTGTATCCTAGGTTGAGGAATCATGGTCAGTGATGGTGGTTCAGGTTGTTGGTGGTCTTCTCTTACATGTTGGTGTTGATTTCCTGGGGATGTGGTTTCTCTTGTTTCTTGGAAGTTTTAGTTGGATTTTTAGTTCTTACATTGTTGTTGTTTATTTTGTTTTGTGGGTTCATGTTATAAAACATTAAATTTGAAATGTGTTAAGGGCCTATTTGGTTATATAAATTCAGTTTCTTTCTGTTAAAGTAGTTAGTTTTTCTATGATTATTGTTTTAGGTAAATCATTCTCTATTGTCTTATTTGATAACTGGGTACTTTTTCCAGTTTGTGGGGATCTATATTGCCCCTCAGACCTTTCTGTTGATAGGGTTGGCACTAGGTTGGATGGTGATCCGGTTTGGTTCATGACACACCCACACAACATCCCCTCCTCCCATCGAATTCTCATCCATAACCCTGGAAACAGAAGTTAGCATTCCACTTTCTTCCCAACCCAAGGTGATCACTCATCTGTTCTTAGTTGAATTTAAATTTTCATCAATAATAAATTAATGAGTTCTAAATAATTTTTGGTATTCTATCAATGATTAATATCATTTTTTATAATAGTTTTAATTCTCAAATGTATAATCTTTTTTATGTTCTCATTTAATTTATTTTGATATGTCAAAATATTTGTTATGGATGTTGAAACAAGGATTGTTCATACTTATATTCAATGAGAATTTTCTAATTATCTAGTTTTTATTTTTTTATTTATTTTATTTTGTACATGATATATAAAATATTATTTTTTCACTATATTATTTTCTTACCGCAAATGGTGTTGAGGGATAGGAGTTTTGGGGATCTGTGTTCCCATATATTTAGGTTATATTCGTGTTTGGTTTTGACATCATGAAGGAGTTGTAAGCCTCCTTTTTTGTTTTCTACCTCTTTTCTTATGGGTAATTGATTATTGTTATATTTTTTCTAAATTTCATGACTATTATAGGGGATATTAATAAAAAATGAATGAATTTGGAAGCTAATCCATCACTATTTCCTATTGGTGTTAAGATTCACTATAAAATATATATATATATATATAGGTCTTTTAAGACTCTTCACATTATTCATCTAATTACAACCCATTTAAATAACACCCATAGGTATTTATTTTTTATCAGGAACATTATCATAATTAAATCCTTGATCCTTGATGGCTGTGACACATTATTCCATTCGAATCAACATATATCATCATAAAATTTGTAAGTAATTAAAAATGGGATAATTTCAAAATATAGAGAAACCAAAGATATGAAAATCATTTTAAAAATAGTAATAATAAGAGGTTAATATTAAAGTAAATATTGTCTTATAAGTGATGTAATTCACTCTTATAGTACCATCGGGTCATCGCTTTATATACATACCAAAGTGTAATGGTTATTTACATCAAACATGGGCCCCGATTTCATTCCATGAAATGCTAAAAAAATAATGATATCATTTGTAATAAAAAATCAATTTATATTAAATTTATGTAAATAATTACTTAGTCATTGAGTGACCATACTACAAATAAATTGTGACTAACCACCTATGGATGATCTATCACATACCATATCAATTATCCAGAAAAAAAAATCTATCAATCAAAAATAAAACCATCATCAATTTGAATCATTTCGATTTAAAAACCAAATAAAAATCAACACATAATATTCCAACAGAAAAAAGATTTTTCTAGTTTGAAAATATCATATTAGTACATTCTCTACAAAAGGAACATGAAATACCTGTGGAAATGGGATAAATGAACAATACTCTAGTGTATCAAAGAGATTATTTTTTCCCATATCTCATGGAACATCCCATAATGGGCTTATGCACACATGGCTTAATTCAGAACCATAAAACCTCTACCATTAAATTTACCTATGAAAAGTAATTTATAGTGGTTTATTGATATGCTCGGTATAGTTCCCATCTCACAACATCAAACTACAAGAAAAAAATGGTCAAAATTTAGCATCATACCTTATATAAATTCAATACAAGATTGTAAAAGTTTCTATTTCTTAATAATTTCACCCACACACAACAAATTTATATTCCTAAAAATTTTAGATAACATTAGTAACAATACTATAACCTTAAATAGAATTTTATCATGATATTTTTTGGCTGAAAAAATATGGTTATATGTAAATGAACAATTTAGGCATCCAAAATATTTCCTTCATTAAATCATTTGGTTTCCTCTACTAAATCACTGGTAAAGAACTCAATGATTATTCCACAACAATTATAGCAATCCTAAAATTTATTTTTAGACACATTTATGTATGAACCTAAATTTATGTATAATCTATGTGGTAGGATCACTAATATCCATAATAAATATCATGATCTCACCCTAATAATTTAATCTCCTCCAATTGGATAGATTTCCATTCCTCTAATAATCGGGTCTCATCTAAAATAAATAAATCCTTAACCAATCCCTAAATCGTGGGAAAAAATCCTTGGAAAATGATAAAATAAAATTTATAATGAATGTTTATACCCTAAAATAGAAAATTATTTAGTCCCCATGAAATGGTTCTCTAGAAACTACTCTATAAACTAAAGCTCAAATGATTTTATCTTCACACATGTGTCACCCCTTCTGTGACAAACCCAATCTATCAGAAATAACTGATTTGGATTGTCTCCAAGATTAATCTTTCCATCACACTTGACCCATCACTTATTTTTTCCCAAACCACAATGAAATTCCAAAATCAAACAATTGAAGAACTATTTTTCATTGATCTATTGGTGAGGAAGGATTCACTTTAACTTCCCTCAATATGATAAACCACTAATTTTGGATTTATCCAACTTATATTCATAATTTATCTGTGCTTAAGAAGATTTTTTTTCTATAAATGTTAACCTCTTATACATGAATTAATATATTAATAATATTATTATTTGAAAATCCAATAGAATAAGATAAAAAATCAAAACTATAATTTTAAAAAATTGTGCAGTATTTTGCATTGTTATTGATAATTGATATAATGGAATTTAATATCATGGTTTTAAATTTATAATATATTTTATACATATAGTTTTTTTACCATTGTAATTATGATTCTCATATAGACTAGTTCATCCGTTATGGTTTCACATAAGTTAAACAATTTTATTTTTCTTAAATATATTCTCAATTTAACATCAATCATATTTATTTTCATTTATGACATGACATATTAAATTTTTTACATAATTGATAGAATATTAATGTATGAAACTGATCAGATCTCTAAAATTTCTCAAAAAATGTTAGAGGGCTTTTCAGATTTTCAATTTAACAATGCTTTAGATAGTGGTGAAAAAACAAACCCATGTTGTAATTATGTTTTAAGACCTTAGTTAATTAGTGAAACATTAGCTACAAAATAACTAAATATGGGTTTTAAATAAAATACTACATCTGGTATAACAATGGGGATGAAATAAAATCTCAAAATGTTTATGAGTTAAATGTGGGGACTAGATTAGATAAATTATTAGATTACCAGTCTCTGTTTATTCTCAATAATCGGAAAAAATGTATTTTGAACAAAGAAGGATATGTGTTGTATGTAATGAAAATGATGATTTTGATAGGGTGAAAAATAATTTTTTTCCATAAACCCAATATATTTGCAATGTGGTAAGATGATGAAGCTATAATTTTTTAATTGACTATTTCATGGAAAACCCATGTATGAAATTTCTAATACTTCAATTAATTATATTCTTAAATTTTTAAGGAATTACATCCAAATAATGAAGATATTCCCTCATGAATTTATATATCTTGAATGTTTGTTGATGAAATTGGATTTTATAAAAATAAAATTCCTGATTTCACAAAATATTGTATCTTATTCTAGGAGTAAATTGCTGAAAAAAATGATTGTATAAAATGTTTCACATCCTAATAGAAGCCAAAATCTAATGGAAAACTATATTGCATTCCAAATAGGGTAAAATGGAACCTTCCATTAATTCCTAAACATCAAAATATTTCCATGACTAATTATATATCAATAAATATGAAATTTAAAGATTCCAAGATAAATAAGGATAATAATGAGTTGGTTCATCTGGAAAATGGATTTTCTTGGTAGACATTTGATGCTCAATATCCTGATTTTGTAGTCGACATGTCTAATGTGAGGTTGGGTCTATCATGTTATAGTTTTCATTCTTTTGGGAAGATTCTTTCATCTCAGAACACATGATCATTTTCAATACACATTTATAAGCATCCTCTATGGATGTCTATGAAAAAACATTCACATCCATGATTATACTCATATATGGAAATTATGATCCTAGAAATGATATGGATGCATAAAAGAATCTATTAATAAATGATTTTAGTATATTTTGAATGTGGTTGTGCACATATGATATTATTTTCTAAAATACATATGTCAGATGCATCCTACACTAATATGGATGATAAAATATTTTCCTTCTTTTCAAATTATGAATGGATGGAGAATAAAGGGGAAAAACTCATTTCCTATTTGTATGAAGAATACATGATCCACAAGACAAAAATATCACTGTTGTTTTAGTTTTTTGGGATATCCATTATTCTTGAAAATGGATCGTTCATATATAAATAATTGTCAATGGTTTTACAATACCATTGATACTAACAATGCACCTCCGTGTATTTCTAGAAATAATGAGATTAATGAATTACAATAGGTTAGTTTCTCATTTGAGATGGGTTTGATGAAATATAGAAAGATGAAAAATGGTTCCATTGAAATGAATTGAAAATATAAAAGAGAAGTATCTTTTTTTATTTTTTTTATTTGTCAACCAATTTGTTATGTTATTCAATAAAAGTAATTAAAAATGAAAAAAGATATGTGAAATTTTTCATTCAATTCTTCAAAAATTGGAATTAAAGAAAAAATATGATTTACAATCTCAGTGTTACTTGCTAGATTAGGGTATTAGACCCAAATTACATCTTCTGTGTATCAGTGAAAATAAATTAAAAGTTATATGTGCTTCTTATTTGATGAAAACTATTGAAAAAATATATTTTTTGAAGTACTAGAGACTAATAATGTTCCATAAGGCTATTTAAGAATCATATAGAAAAGTGTAAAAAATAGTGTTGAAGATTCAATCTTTCAAGACTCATGATTATCACATACATATACATGAGTTTATTCCAATAACATTATATCATCTATTTTACAATAATATAAGGGTTTTAGTTATTCTGTAGTTACATTTTTATAGAGATCTTTATTCCAAAAATAATTTCATGTATTTCATGAAAAAAATATTCGAAGGGTAACCCTTAATTTTGTTTGAGTTATAGGAAATATGTCATCAATCCTTTGTCGAATGCATATTTTTTCTAACTCTCTATCTTATAACTAAAATATTTTATACAATGCTTATTTTTTTTCTCAAATGTATCCAACCCAGAAAAAGTTTTACACATTGAAGTCTTATTCCTAGAATTTGAATCATCCAGATGGTTCAATCATGACAGGTTATATTCCTAAAAATTGAATGGATTTTAGTTCAATATATTTCATTGATGTGACTACAAGAAGTAAGATACCAATGAGAAATGAAGAAAAGAAGTATGAGTAAACAGAACCTAATTTTCCATCACTTACCTAATTACGGGGATTCCAAGATTATATACATTGAATACATTAATCATTGAGTGGATGGAAATAGAATATCACATAGATCTTTTTAACTATTATTTTTTTTGATAAATATGTAAAGTAAATTAAACATTCATATGTTATATCATGTCATGTAATTATACATATCTACTAAATTATTTTCATTTTTTTCTGTAAGGAACAAGAAAAAACATTAAATCAAAATCATTGTTCTATATATTTGAGAAAAAGAGACTCTTTTAATTCAAATGTGTTTTTGGTTTGGTTTAAATTGAACATAGTTGTATTACTATAATAAATTAATAAAATTAATATTTATTTAATTTAAATATTAATTTATATTACAGGTATTGAGTTTCCTTGTGAAATATATCTCAAAAGAAATAAGATCTTTGGATTTTGTTTTGAATTCTATGTTTCATGAATGAAAATCAATTGTGATCAATGGGTAAAAACATATTATCACTAAATAAGAAATTAACATGAGAATGCAACATAATAGTGCTATGTTAACTTCCAAAACATAATGTTATACCGATTCAATAGAAGTTAGAAGCCAATTTGATAATTTATCCTATTATGGAATCACTGAGAAAATAATAATTTTTTATTTTTACTCTCATGTTCAGGTCACTATGATAAAATGAAATTGGTTTAATTTGATGATAAGGCATGAAACATTTATTTATTATTGTTGATTTTGAGTTATTGAAATGACTCACACTCTTCTCGCTGATGAGACATATATATTGGCATCAATGGTGAACCAAGTTTTATTTGTGAAAGATCATCCATGAGATTAATTTGGTGGGGTTATTAAAGTAATCCCAAGAAATATCTTTGATGATGGTTGTGATGAAATTGACACCTTCATTACTTCCATTGGCCCGAATAAATTTCTCACTTTTGATGAATCCAATGGTTTAGTTGTTAGTGATTATTGTGAACCAAAAATTATGGTCTAAAATATATAGAATCATTCATCTATGAACTTAGATTTTTTGTTTTAGATCTTCTTGGGTTATTTAGGTTCATACTATTCAAATTTCTTTATTGTTTATTAAAAATAATTTATATCCAAGTTATCCTTTAAGTTAATTTTTAATATATATTCGTTTCATTTTGTTAGATTAATTTTATAATATTTAATTGAAATATAATGGAATTTACCAAACTGAAAAAACTGAAAAAAATAAATTTTAATTTAAATCAAGATGAATTAAATGAAACATATTAAACTAATTATAGTTAAAACCAATTTCAATAAAGAGAATAAACTAAAATAATTATTTAAAAAATTTCCTAACTCAAAATATGAACCAAATGACCAAAAAAAATGAACAATTAACCTAATCAATCTACCAAAATTAACCAAATTAACTAACCAAAGTTAAATTGGATCTAATTGAAAATAAATGAAAACTATATCCTAAAAATTCTAATGATGTTAATTTTAACATATTTATTTTTTATATGTAATATGTTTATGTTTCAATATTCTTCCGCATAAATATAAATGATTTATTTATTTCAAAATGTATCTTTTACTAGGATTGAAAATTGTTATTCCTTTATTATGTAATGTACCATTTTTATTCTTATTTAGATTACACTTTAGTTATGAATTTATATCTAATTCTATGTTTGTTTTCAAATACAAGAAATAAATAACATTGAATAGATATGAAGGAGAATTATGATAAAAATTAATACCCAAAAGATAGAGATGGGTATCCCTCTTATGGTACCTATTGTGAGTACTTTATTTCACACACACACACACACATATATCTTTATCAATAAAACATATTTTCATGAGATTAATTTTTTTTAAAATTTAATCTTGATCCATCACATCTAAGAAAATTATTATTTTAGGATCCTAGTAGTAATATTTCTCAGATAGATTATGCGAGAGGTGATGGTACTAGAGCTATGTGAACCACTAGGTGTACCTGATCACACCCAATTCCTTCCTTTGATATATATTCTATCACATTATATTATCCCACAGAGTCATTAGAGGAACCCAAGATATTCCAGAAAAATATGTTTTCACTATCATTTTCATATGATCATCCTCTTCTTTCTTTTTCTTATTTGAGGATGGATCATACTCCCCATCCATATTATATATATCTATCATCATCTATACCAACTTCTTTTCCTTATACTTCATTCTCTACTGGATTCTAATTTTATTCCCCTTTGACTTCCACTCCAAATCATTCTGAGTATTTGAAGAAGAAAATGGGTCCTACTCCATCAATATAGGTTGATGTTCTTTTAGAACTGAGGGATCCAGCAACACCAACTAATCAAACAGGCTCAAATATATTTATAGAAACAAAGTAATGTTTTTTACCATAATTTATTTTATTTATAATTATATTGATATAGTATTTTTTTTGTTACAGGATTTTCCACTAGGCAATGTGGGAATACACACATGAATTAGGTGTGTAACAATTATACACCACTGGTCGTTGTGTATAATGAGGACAATAAAATGATTGTAAAAACTTGGTAACAATATAGTAATTTTTTGGATATGCTTTCTAAATACTCCGACCTCATTCCCGTTACTCCACTATCCATGAGACACATATAAAATGTATCAATGAATAATTCTTTAATGAAAATGTGGGTAAGAAAGTTCATTAGATTTAATGTTATATTTTTATTCTCCTTAAATGATTTAATATTTTGGTGCCATATTCATTATAACTTTATAGTTGGTGACACTATAAGGAAAACACAAGTCATTGAATTAGGTGAGATATAGATTTTATATAACAATGAGTTGTATAGTTGATGGACTGCTTGAGTTGGTATGGATTTTTAGGCTATAAATTTCATTAATGAGTATCCAATACCA
This sequence comes from Viscum album, assembly GCA_963277665.1. Taxonomy (NCBI): domain Eukaryota; kingdom Viridiplantae; phylum Streptophyta; class Magnoliopsida; order Santalales; family Viscaceae; genus Viscum; species Viscum album. Next base: position 1,992,696,383 of record OY728141.1, read on the forward strand.
CATTTTCAGGAAACGAATTCTTATTAAGAGAGTACTGATTTTAAGGTATTAATAAAATTTGAGTTTTTTTAATGAAAATAACCATTAATTTCATTAATAATTTGTTTTTTATTATTGAAAATTAGTTTTTATGAATTTTCAAAAGGATTAAAAAACATGGTTGGTTTGAAATACCTCCAAACTTTTGGGAAGACTATAATGTCAGAACATGAGAGGCAGCAGGTAAAACACTCCATTATAATTTTTCTATTTAAATAAATTATGGAAATAAAATTTCTTTAATTTTAAATCATATAGATTCATCATAATTATTTCTTAACAAATAGATTTAATAAATACATAGTTTTAGATATTTTAGAGATGTATCTATTATAGGGGATTGTAAAATGGGGTTTAAAATATTATATTTTCTTGTGGAATCCTATATAACTTTTTAATAATTTCAATAGATGAGATTTTGGTTGACCCTATACAAGGAGATTAATTTATATTATAAAAAATCTATATTAGTATAAAACATGGTATACATGGTAATTTGGAAAAAATAGTATTGAATGATCCTTGACATGATATGATTTTATTTTCAAATATATATATTTTTTATTTAGATAATATATATAGTTGGATAAGCTCAATAAAATGAGGTGTCACTAAATTTTTACCTCATAATTTCAAAAACGTTTGATCATTCATGAACTCATTTGAATCAATGATATTGAATGGAATCTTTAAAAAGAATGTAAAGGAGAAAATAAATTGTATTAACCTGATAATGTTGATTCATTTATGATTTTTTATATTAGTAATTGTAATTTGTAAATTTTATGATATTGTTGAAATATTTTTAGACCCAAACTAATTATTCTTTCCTTGATCTCTCATTTTTCCATTTATCATTTTATTTTTGTTTTATTTTTATAAAAACATATAAAATATAAAAATAATTAGAGCACCCTCTTATTTATGATGGATCAGAAACTTATCATCACTATGCTTCTAGTTGTGTTAGGTAATTAGTAAAACTATATTTCCTTATAATTACCAATGTAATATTTGTAACCATTTTTTGGGATTGGAAGTGGTGTGTTATTATGGAAAATCATTTCTATAATTTTTTTTATAGAATTATATGTTATGGATTTCTTTAAATCACTAAAAATATGAAAGGATTTATTATTAGAACTATTACACACTCTTTTTTGCTTAAAAAGTTTAATATATACATGATAATGTTGTTGCTTAGTTCTTTTTGGAACTTCTAAAGAAACTTTACACTTTCTAGGGATTATTTTTAACCTGAAAATTATTTTCTAATACCTCTATAACTTGTTTCGGATATGAAAATTTAATATATTTTCATACGAAAAAATTTTAATTTATTATTTAAGTTGAAAATCACTCACTTTCACTAAATTAGTGTTGAAAAATATTGTGCAGTCGTGAATTTATCCCCATGTTATTTTGTTTAATCAATATATATACCCAAAATTTTACTCATTTATTTTGAAACTAATCCCTTAAAATTCATCATCAAAAGATATATACCAACTTTCAGATATTTTCATCAATCAATAAATGAACCATCACAACATATATGCCTTTATGTCACTATTTAGATAATACAGACCTTTAGGTTAAATAATAGAAACATCCTTAGTTAAAAAATTATAAAAGAATATATTTTTGAAATCCATTGGTATATTTCATAAAAATAGTAATATCCTGTTATAAGAAAATACCATTAAACTTTATCATATACGTCACTTTTAATTATGTTTATAAGCTCATACAAGTATTAATAAATCATCTTTGTAACTCAAATGAGGACCTATGAAATTTATATAAGATTATAAAACGAAATTAAATACATCCCAACATTTTATATTATAGAGATTTCCATATTAGTCCCATATTTAAACCACTTCATTTTCTAATTTAGTAACTCACTATCTCCCTTTAAACTCACAAATGATTTTTTTATCTATACTACTCAAAATCTCATGTTTTAAATTAAATTCCTGTAGTTGACACAAGTTATTCAACCCAAACAAGAAAGTACATCTGGTAAAATAACTTTTATATGTCAGAATTACACATGATGATTTAAAAAATCATTATATATCATTAATGATAACCCCCACACAAGAAACACTATTAAAATACCCCCCCCCCCCACATGAATATTATTTATTGTAACTAATTCACCAATTGTCACCATTATAAATTTTAAATTTCATTCAACCAGTTAACCCATTTAAATCACATTTAATGATTATTGAATACAATATAATCAAATTCTCTTATAATTAATTCAATAAAATATAACATGAAAAAATAATACTTATGGTCCTTATTAAATAACACTACTCATATTATTCCATGGAATCCTTAATTCCTGAAAATATTCTATGCTAAAAATAACATAATTTCACATGTATTCTAACTATTAATCTATAAAAAATCCTTTTAAAACATACCTTTATGAATTATTATCAAATTTTATATCAAATAATTAGTAAATGAGTAAATTAAATTATCATATTAATCATAATACAGTAGATTAGTGAATTAAAATTTCAAAGATGTTCACAACCACTTACCTCAATGTATGTTACAATTCATCACAAGGAAGAAAAGCCCATTTCCAACTCTAATGACCAAGTATCAATAATTCAATATGAAATAAAATAAAAACCAGAATAAAATCATAAAAATTATTTATTCCATTTACCCAACCCATAAAGAAATATACACACCATCTCAACCCAACTAGAAGATTGTTAATCATCATATAATATAAAATTTTAATTCTACATACTCTCAAGATAACTAAAAAAATAAATTATTTATCAAAATAAAAAATAAATTCAATTCTTCCATTGTAATTTTTGATAAAAAACACCAACATTGATTATATGCTTTTATTAATATCCAATAATGAAAAATTTACCTTTATTTTCCCTACTATAACCACATTCAAATAAAATCCTTGGAACATAGAAAAAAACATATTGGAAAAAATCTATCATACATTTCACATTTCTGTTATACCATATTATATATGTATTAAATATGGATTAATTTTTTTTCAATAAAGGCATCTTGTTTCCATTATTATATAATTACATTTCCCTTATATACATGGAAATAATATATACAAACAAGAATCCTTAAAATACACTTTAATTTAATTTACCAAATCATTATTTAATCATATTATCAATTCTCAAAATATATTATATAAAATTTATTTTATTAAACACTATATCACATAAGAATAAAGTAATAAATCATTATAGAAAATCATGTTGCATCATCGAGTATATCCATTTAATTTTAGTTATGAAATTAATTATTGGTAACCTATTTTGAATTATTATTTTCTATATTCTATGTCATTGGAGATGTATGTGTTCAATATTTAACTATATGTGTATAAATATTTATTTTACTCGGATAGAACAAATAAATATGGAACTGTGGTAAACGAAAAGACACAACAAAATATTGTATGTTTTACTATGATAAATTGAAATTTTAATATCTATTTCTTAATTAAATAGTTCAATTATATTTGTAACATTATTCATTGGATTACCTTAATGAGAAGGGGGTGTGAAAAAATTGTTCGAAAATATCATTTACATAAAATTCTGGGAGATGATCACCATATATTTGTACGTTGTCGACCAAGGATGCGTATTGTCTTTATTAGATATTATCCCACTTCAGGTGCTAGTTATGGTAGAACCGAGTTGGAAACTGCTCATGAACAAGAAGCATAGGCTCATGTCAATGTAGAAGAGGCTAAAAGAAATTTTTATATGGGAGCATGAAAATAATAAAAGGGACAATGGTTAATTTATGAAATTTAGGATAGTATAATGTTCCTCACTTCAACCAGATACAGTCGGGTATTTCGATACATATATATCGATGATGTGTTCATTGTAAGGTGCACCAGAAAAATGTCTTAGTGGTGACTAGGATGATAATGTTACTGGTAATGGATATAGAAATGGCTATGGAGATGTTGTGTATAATTGTGAGGATGCCAACGTGGGTGACAATGAGAATGGTGATGAGGATGAAGGTGAGGATGATGGTTTGGATGACAGTGATGATACTGATGGTGTGGGTGATGATGGAAATATTGATACAACACATTTTGATTTATATTTATGACATTTCATGTTTCTGGATTAGTTGTGAATGAATATATGTGATTTTTTGAATGTGAATTGGACCTGGTAGAATGTATTAATTTTTTTCATGTGTTATCATTGTTATTATATTGGTTTGTTATTTTCGGTGATTTTTTGGGTGAATTCTGTAGGTAATTGAATAAGGTAGGGTGTTGTAGTGTTTTATATCATCTATTTGGGAAGGTTGGGGTTACTACTCTTTGGAAATTTATGGGATGTATATACCAATGGTTTCAGAAACATTAGTAAAGATCAATCCAAACATTTTCATGAAACAATTGGTATATATTTAGATATGGAAGTCTTTTCCAATGGTTTATAAACCATTGGTATAGCTCCTTATCAACTGTTTTTTAAACCATTGGTTACTATAAATTTAAGAATTCCTATACTAATGGCTAACTAAAAACCTTTGGTATAGGCCTATAAAAATGGAAGATTTACCAACATTTTAGAAAACCATTGGTATAGTCTAAACCAAAAGTTATCTATCCTATAACAGTGGTCTTGGACCATAGTTATAACCCATATTATCAGTAGTGGTTCACGGATAATAATAACAGAATTATCGATGAAGGAAATTTTTTATATTGGACAATATAATATCATAAATCATGATAGATATATTTAAAATACTTTTCCATAAAATCGTTTTGTCTATGGGTATGTATTCTCCAAAAACTCATATAATTTGCCCAATAGATTCATCCCATGATAATATCAATGCATCAATGGGATATCTATAATGATTCCCCACCCATAAATTTGGTCCAATGAATTCCACATGTATTGAAAAATCAATTCAATTAATAAAGGATTTCATTAATCAATACATGTCTATATTGATCAAATAATACATATTTATCAAAACATTCCCACATCAATAAAATAAATTACTATTTGTAAAAATGTTATACTAATTTGGAAAAAATCATACCCATTATACAAGGAATATGAATATGTGGTAGAAATATAATTCCCAATGACAAATGATCAGAGGAAACATATTTTCTCAAGATAAAGATAACAAAAATATTAAGAGATAAGATATTATCAATTTATACATGTACTTAACCATGACTAGTTTTTTTTCAATAAAGAAATTTCATTTTTATTATTATAAAATGAAATTTCCCATATATTCATGGAAATAATATATAAAAATAATTATCCTTAAATTCCACATTATTTTATTTTATCAAAAGATTATTTAATCATATTCCTAATTCTAAAAATTTATTAAATAAGATTTATTTTGTTAACAAACTCATATCATACTATCCCAAAGTAATCAATCAATATAGAAAATCATATTTCATCTTTGAGTATACCCATTCTATTTTATATATGATATTCAATAAAAAATAATATTTTTTTAATTGTTATTTTCTATATTAAATTCCATTGTGGATGATAGTTTTGAATACATAATTATGTGTTTCTTGAGAAAAATCATTTTTCTCAAGAAAAATAAAGAAAGATGGAAGTATTCTTAAATAACATACATAGTAGTAGATTTCTTGTTTTAATTTTTTGATTTGAAATTTTAATATATATTTTTTAGCTAAATATACCTTTTATATTTGAAATAGTGTGCTTTGGAGGTTTTTAATGAGAATAAAGATGAAACAATTAGTCCAAATGATCATTTATATCATGTTTTGTGAGATAGGAACCATGGGAGAGTATATTGTTGAATTATATTATTTTAAAAACTATATATTTTCCCACTTTAGGTTCTAGTTCTAGTATCACCATGTTTTAAAATGATCATTTATAGAAAACATAGGCTTTGATTGAGGAAGAAGATGAAAAAAAAGGCCATACCGAAGTGTGCATAGAATTAAATCTCCAATGATGAATTTATAAAATTTATGGTAGTATTATGTTTATAAAATCAACTAGATACAACATTATTTTGTGATAAATATCATTCAATAATGCATATTTTATTTGGTTCATGGTACAATGTTCCTAGTGGTTGTTGGGATGGTGATGTCCCTAGCAATGTTCATGGGGATGGAAATGAATATGGTGGTGGAGATCAGTATGGTGAGGATAATGTTGAGGATAATGATGAGGATGTCAGTAACGTTAATAGTGAGGATTGAATAGATGATTCAGGTGATTATTATAGTGTGGATTTCATTATTTCCATTATTCGAGGTGTTAACTACATCATTTTTACATTTGTGTTTTGACATAGAAGATCTAGTTCTCGTGAATAGGTTATATTTCTAGCATATACATAGTTAAATTAACATTATAAATATCTTATTTATTCATTAAAAACATTATTTGAGTAATTATTGAAATTTTTACATGGAAAATGAATCACATCACTCCATTGAGATAGTAGACCGTATGTACGCACAAGAGACGTTGTCATTTCATTAATGGGTGGAAGTTTAAGGAATTGGATGATATATTAATTTACATAAATCAATATTATTTTATATTTTTCATAGATATATTCATTATTTCCATCATTATGTCTATCGATGTGAATTATTGATAGAGAAAACTACATTTATTTCTAAAAGGGTACTCCTCCATACCCATGAGAAGTGATATTTTTTCCAATTTGACGAATATAGATATGGAAAAATGTTGTGACATTAACATAATAAAATTTCCATATATTTTATATAGAAGTATTATTATATTAAAATTATTAAAAAATAATTCAATTTGGTAAAATATGGAGAAAAAAAGAAAGAGTATGGAGGCGACCATTCCGTTTTCTAAAAAGAACCTCATTTCGATATCATTATGAGGACTCCATGTGTAATGAACCGGGATTTTTATATGTAGATATTACATAAATTTAGATGAATACTCAATGAATTACACAAAAACATTATTAAGGATTTCAATATTTTAGTTCCTTTGCAATCATGGAATAGAAACCTCTAATTTGGTGAAAGATATTCGACATCTCTCACAATGACCATCTCACATTGCAATCCACTTAGGCATACCCAACCTAAAATAGTCATTATAACATGGGCAGGGCAACATAGTAAATGATTTGATATATTCTTAGTAATAAAAAAGTTATATCGATCTAAGATTGTATGATAGAATAAGATAAGAATATGAGTATGTGATCATTAAAATAACATGAAAAGTTCATACTCAACCAGTCATGGATCATAAATAAGATCCATTTCCTAAACCATATAATTTTAGAAAACATGGTCAATAAGAGTGAGATATCATTATAAATCAATCATGAAATGTAATCTCATGTAAAAAAATTATTCAAATATCATAAATATAGAAAACCATTTATCATGTCAAGTCTATGTACAAAGAATATCAACATAGTGGATCCAGAAACACATATTTCCCATAGTGTATTTGAAGGAACCTATTTTCCAATATGGATTAGGAAACAACTATTCTCTATTTTGGATCAAGGATTACATGTTTCCTATTTTTGATAAAGCTCGTTGACTTGTTTAACATTTTCATCTCATGAGATATAAATATTCACTTAATCGATTGGTGGGCGATATAGATCACACCCATCACATAATTAAATCTATAGTTATATGTTCCACATGATCATAATAATTCATCATATCATAACTAATGAAATTAAATTAGTATCATAAACATTTTATCAAATTAAAAACCCTTTAAAAGATACATGTTGGATAATCATTTGATTGTAGAATAATCCATGAAAATTAGTGGGTTTTATAAGGATTACCTCATGGTAATAATTCTATATGTGAAATGAGTTTCATAAATATCATTCCATAAAAAAAATAAAACATTCACATAAATAATATAATTGGTATTTTTGGATTATATCCCTAGTAAGGCATGTGTAACACCGATATACGTCATCTTATATGGAAAATAATTTTGAAAGACCCTTTAAAAAATTACTTTTGAAATATATAATTTCTGCCTTGAAAATTTCAATTTAAAATTTAAAACATTTTGAAAACATTTTTCATTAAAAATATCATTTTAATCTAATAATTTAAGCTTCGAAAATCATTTAAATTAGTATTTAAAACTATAATATTTTTTAAAATAATTTTCATTGAAGAAAAGCATTCAAACTTACAAAGGATGCTCTAAAAATATTTTAAAACACATTACAAAATATAAAAAAGATAAAATAAATTTATATGAAAATTATCTGAAAATATAATTAAAAAAATTCCGAAATATTTTTAGAAAACATTGTTTTGGAAGAAAACAGATTTCGGACCAAGGAAAGAAATAAAGTTAGATTTTCTTAAAAATATTTTCTTAATTAACTAAAATACCAATAAGTGTAAAAATTGAACAATTACATTAATATATCATTAATAATATGATAATAATAAAATTAATGATTATTATTGAGATTTAGATCATGATATTTCAATATTGGAGGCTTGATAATAAACATCTCGATAATTGATGAGATTATATAAAAACAACAATACCACTTTGGTACCATTGAATTATAAGACCCATTAAAGAATAAAATAAAATAAAACCTAAAATATCATGAGGATAAATAAATTTTTTACATTACTTTTCAAATGTTATTTATATAAACTTTATGAAAGAACATAGTTGGATACCACATAATACATATAAATGAAGGAAAATATGGAAAAAAACCCCATACTGATTTGGTAACTTCTAAACATTAAACCCCATGAGAGATATATCCTCAAATAGGTATGTAAATAAAATTAATTTTATGTTGAATAATAAAAAAAACATTAATTTTGATTATATAAACCACATATAAGAATCATGTGTTTAATATTGAATTTGAATCATAGAAAGTGAAAGTGAGTTGTAAATCCCTTACCCTAAGTCTTGACTTCCGTAATACATGTTAAAACATCCGATATAATAAATTAAATATTATTATTCATATATGTAAAAAAACATTCATGTATAAAATACCATATATTATTTTTTTATGACCCTTTATTACCCTTTAATTAATTATTTTATTTTAATGTCAAATTTCAGCAAATAACAACATTGTTTTTTGTGTATCTTTTGACTTGTTCTTTTTGGCCCAAATAAATTGATAATTGTTTCATCAAAATTATAATTTAATACATGATACATATATTATATATGTATTATATATGTATTTTCATAAATCCACAATATTTAGAGATAGAAAATGAAATACACTATTCATAGAGACGGTAGGCCACACCTATGCATGAACACTATTTCAGTTTTCTAATTAGATTAAAATAAAGAAAATTAAATGCTATATATTATCATTAAAAAATATTTATTATTTATAATAAATCATATATTCTCATTTAAAAATCCACAATAAATTCTATGTAAATTTTGAATGAATCACATCGCTTCGTGAGGATTTAGTCCACCATACACATGAATGATGTTATCGCATTCCAAATGAATGGAGGGAATGAAGGTATATGTGATATATTAATTATATAATCATAATAAAAACATAAATATATTTTATATAATATATAATAAATAAATCCATCATTATTTCCAATCGTGATATGTGGTAATGTGAAAACAAACAACAACGATTCGCGAGGTGGTAGTCTGTCATTTACACGAACAATGATTTAATAACCTATTTAATGGAACTTGGGATAGTTTTAGTTCCTGAAAATAATATTAAAAAATATAATTATATGTAATATACTGATGTTATTATAAAATAATGGTATAATAAAAAAAATAAATGTTTTGAGGATGAAATGATACAAAATCTCTCGTTGATGAACATTACCTCCTCTCTGTGTATCCTCTATAGGGTTGCACAAAATCCTTCTTATAAGTTACATCTTACGAATATAATAATTAAATAATTTTATGAGGGAATTTTTAATGTTTTTTTTTGTTTTGGTTGATAAAAAAAGGCTTTAGATGTGTAAAGAGGTGATGGTAGTGAGTTCCCTTTTATAATTGAGGAAAAGTGGTATTTCTATAGATACCAAAAATTATTCAATATTATGAAGCAAACCATACCTCATGTGACTAAAAAATTTATTAATAATTAATGATATATTTTATGTGGTAAATAAAATCCTCCATCACCCAAAAATAAACTTATTTTATCATGTTATTACTTAGTCCTTAAGTTTACTTAGTTTTAGCTTTATATTTTTACCATAGAAACTTTTATCCTTTTATTTACCTCGGTTATTTATCAATAATGACTAAAATTAATGTAAGTTTTATTAGATAATATACACCTAATTATTCTAATTATTAAACCCAATTCATCAAATCAAAATGTTACATGTGTGTAAAAATTATTTTAATACAAATGAATATAACGCACAAAACCCCATTCAATATTAATCACATTACTTAATTTTAACTGTTTTGGAAAAGAATTATAGTCAAAATTTATGTTAAAATTTTTAGAAAATATAAATTTTTATAATTTAAAATATATAATAAATTTACCCAATTTACATTCGCATAAGTGGTGGAATTCAATTTTTTAAAAAATCTTGTATGCATGATGTGAATGTACATTTTTTAAAGAGAAAAAGTTAAAAAGTTTGAATTTTTAATATAATATTTATATAGGAAGCTGATTCAAATGACCTAAATTATATTAAAGGATATATTATTGAACTAATTATTCTTGAGGATAAACTTACTATTTAATTTAAATTAATAAATTAATTAAATGAAAATAATGTTTTCAAATGAAATTGAGAATTTTTTTTAATGGCCCGGATCCCCCTGGCCCATTACTTTGCCAAAAGTGAGGCTCCACCTAAACAGTGGCACCGTGACAGTGGCGCTATGAGGGTGAGACCGTGACAGTGACACCGTGATAGTGGCCCTGTGAGGGTGACACCGTGACGATGGAACAGTGACGGTGGCACCGTGAGGGTGACACCGTGACGATGGAACCGTGACGGTGGCACCGTGAGGGTGACACCATGACAGTTAAAATGTGATGATGGAACCGTGACGGTGGCACCATGAGGGTGACACAATGAGGGTGACACCGTGAGGGTGACACCGTGAGGGTGACACTGTGACGGTGGTACCATGTCCCCTCACCGAGTACCTGACATTTTCGCTCCCGCAATGTAAGTTTTGACGTAAATTAATACTTTTACTCCATTTAAAACCACTTAAAGCCCGTAATTAATTTCTAATAACCCCTATAAACCTCCCCAATGGGGGATATTAAATAACACCTTAATATCATCGTGTGTAAATTCCCAACCGCGTGGTCAACCCACGAACCACTCTCACGCAGTTTTGCGTTCTTATCTCAACCGTCTACGGCCCTTATAAACTAAAGGGTTAGGCATGGTTTCTTCTTTCCTCGATCACGGATTTTCACAAACAGCTTTTGGTGCATTGGGAGAGCCGCATCGTTATCCATAAAGTTCCGCGCCCGGACTAAGTGTCCATCGTCTATCAACAGGTAGGGAATTTTCTCCTTTGTCTCTCTCTTTTGTGTATCATACGGGGTGGGCGTTCTTTTGACTCCATAGAATTGGATAATCCAGACCTAATAGAGATAATGAATAGATTCTGTAAAGAAAGAAGGGGGGCTGTGATCGTTGATGCTGTTTTTTATTATGATCATCTTTCGGAGTTATGCTGGCTTACCCCTTCTAAAAATTCGAGGTCGTTGGTGGTCGTTGTCTGTGCGCTAATGAACCCCTCGTGATGTTTTAAATGGATTGTTTTGTAATTATAAACTCCTGTTGTGAAAATTAAATTTGTTAATCATGTATACCCGGCTGAATAAATTGAAAGCATGAGGATCAACCCTTCTGTGATAACTCCCGGTTAAAACACAAGGAATTTGAAATCTTGGATTGTGTTAAATCTTATAAATTTGAAAATACAGGCGTGGCCCTGCTTTGTGTAGGTGGTAGTGGTTTGGTTGTTTCCTTTTTCAGGATGATTGCTGGAGGTGTGGGAGGGGATGGGATTCCCTGTTTTTGTACTCTCAGTGGTTGTGAAATTGGGGCGGGATCCTCTGTTGATGCAAAAAACCTATTTGGGGGAGGGGACATGGGGCAGTGTCTCGGTGTTTTCCCTTTGTTCCAGTACTTCGAGGGATCTCATTTTTTCCATTGTTTTTTTGTCTTTACAAGAGAACCAAGTGTGGATACGTAAATTGACGTTTGGCTGGTTTCAATCCCTTGGTTATGCTTATGGTGTTAATTTCCCTATAGTGCATAAACTTATTTGAACGTTATTACATAACATGAAAACAAGAATGGGACAAATGGGTTTTGTTGGTGAGAGTTGTGACTTGGACTTGAGAGCTGTTGTGATCTGTAGGCTATCTGAAGAAAAACCTAACACTGGGTGAGTGCTTGTTAACTATGTATGTTTTTTTAGTTTTGTTTTTCATATTCGTGCCCCACCCAAGTTGAGAAATTAATGCTGAACACCCCCATTTCATCGGGGGGGGGTGTTTTTTCCAGCACTATTATTAGTGGCTGGTTATTAGCTCGTTTTCTACTCCCTTTCCCAGATAGACCAAGTATCTTCGGGCAGGATATAATGGCCTGCGGTCCATTATTATCCCAAGAACCTTCGGGCGGGGTAGTGTGGTGGTTGTCCAGGTGTGTGTGGCAGGTGGTTTCCCAATTGTCTTCGGGATGAGGCCCAGGTGTCTTCCGGTGTGGCAGTGGATATTTCTAGCCCAGGTGTCTTCGGGCGTGGTGGTGGTTGTTCTGGCCTAGGTGTTTGTAGGCGGGATTCGACAGTGGGACTACATGTGGTTGTAGCCCAGGTGTGTGCGGGCGGGTGTGGCAGTGGGACTATGGTGAGAATGGCGGGATTGGTCTGATGTGTACGATGTCTCAATAACCCGTGGGAAAGTGGCGAGGGGTACCCCAACATCGATGTTCTCTAATTATATATATTACTTGACTTGTGTTATTTGGGGACTGTGCCTTGGTGAGGCATGGGTGGATAATTTACCTTGATAGGTGTTTGGTTTACACCTTCTCTCACAAGACTTTAGTACATTCCCCCACTTGTGCATGAGAGTCTTTGGTTTTCCCTACTATGTGTACTTGTATGCTCACCCTACGTATATAAAACTACTTTCAGGTTTCCATGAGGACTTCAGGGATCACGCAAAACCATTCTAGCTCGGACCTTTGGGGAAGTTGTAGTTTCTGCTTTTCTTCTTTGGTACTTACCTTTGTAGTCACCTTTTGTACCTTGTGGCTTTAACTTTTGGAACATGCATGTGGGAATGGTTTACTTTTGGTTTTATTTTTCTTTTACCTTGGTGTTGTTGAGATTCATCATGTTATCTCCCGATCCTATAAAACAAAAAGGGGTAATGCCTTCCCTTTGTGAGAAATTTCTATACCCTTGGTGCTATTTGCCACTCCGGGACCTATTTCAGGCGGGTCTCAGGGGTTATTATCTCTCCTTCAACTTAAAGAAGGAAGGGCCTCATAATCTACTGACCCATCCCACCTTTTGGTGAAGGCAGGTCATGACAGAATGGTATCAGAGGGGATGGTTGAGAGATATGATGGAGCCTAGAGGTAGGCATAGTGAAGATTACATGGGATGGTAGGAAAACAGTTTTGGGTGACCTCGGTTAGTGAATTAGGCCAGAGAATACCGGCTATGAAATGGGATTTTAGGGCCCCCATGATCCGACACAAGGACTCTGGACCTACCGAACGACCAAGTGATGCCATGCTGATTGTAGGGTAGAGACCCTATGAATTGTGTTCTCGTGTTTCTGGGGTGTTTTGGGAATTAAGAATAAACTAAAAGTTTAAGAAGTTTTAAAGACAATAATCTGCACTACTTGGGCTTAGGCATTCCTTGTTTACCTTGAAGCTATGAAACCTGGAAGGTGACCAAGTGTGGTACAGACGATCAAGGCCCCGTAGACTACCTTGGCCGATCGGCAGAGAGCTGACCGAGAAGAGGAGGACGACCATTGGCAGAGGACTCTCTGTACCTTCCAGCGAAAGACCCTCGAGAAGTATGAGGGAATCACCTCTGACATGAAGAAGGAAGGCTGGATAGAGGAGTTAGTGATAGCTTTCGGCATGATTCAGGCCCCGACTGAGTACTAGGTACTTCTGGTCGTCAGCCAGATGTGGGGAGCGGCGCATCAGTGGTGGAATCTTTACTTGGGGAGAGGAGAGAGGTTGAGGTGGCTTGGGTGGATTTTGAGAGGGAGTTCTGGGTGGAATTCCTCTCTTCGACGATGAAGGTGGAAAATAGACCGGAGCTACTCTCCCTCCAATAAAGGATTATGTCCATGAGGGAGCTAGGGATCAAGTTCAAGGTCCTCCTACATTTTTCTCCAGACCTCTTTCCCGACAAGGAGTCTCGGGAAAGGCGTTTGGAGGACGGGATCTGAACCTCCCTCCAGTATGTTGTTACCCCATTTACCCTGCCGACGTACGTGGAGGTCTAGAAGGAGGCTGAAGTGGTATAGATAATGAATGCTCTAGGAGGTGTGTCATGAGAGGGGATCCAGCTGGGACCATCGAAGGGGAAGGCCATCAGCACCAGGCCTCTAGCATTAGGACCCTCCAGGTTTCGACCCGTACGGAGCAGGCCGCAGCAGTTTCAGTTTCAATCCCCTGGTCCTCGCCCCTTTTCCTCAGGCCTAGGGTCGTAGTGCTTCGTCTGTGGGCGCCCTGGACATCTCTAGAGTCAGTGCCCGGACCGGGTACAGTACGGTGGTGGTGGACATCCCCAGTGCCCACCCCAGCAACAGCTTCCAGCCCGACCTTTCCAGTAGTAGCAGCAGGGACAGCGAGCTCCTGCTCCTTCGAGGGCAGACGTAGGAGAAGGAGGCCAGCCTCAGGGCACTCCTCAGGGACCTCGACCAGGGCCTGGTCGGGGAGGTGGCCGACAGCCGAGGGGTAGAGGAGCTATAGTTGAACATTTCTTAATTCACTATTTAGTCACCATAATATAATTTCATTTCATTTAGAGGTCGTTTAGTTAGTTTTAACCCCTTAATGCTTATTTTAAAGGGCACCAATCCTTTAAAAACTACACATCCAGTCGTTCCAAGTAGACCACATGTCTGATTTATGTGTCGTGTACTCATACACATCAAAAATAGTAATAAAATTATTTTTCTATAGTTTTTTATCATTTTGATCTCATTTATATGGATTTGACCATTAAACAAACAATTTTTCATTTTAAAACAACAAACGTGCATTTCAGCCAATCTCAGGAAAATAGATCGTCAAATTGATATTCCATCTACTTGACCATTTAACAATTCGATTTATGGGTTTTTCCCTAATTTCATGGAATTAAATGTTTTTTGGTTGGTTTTAACACTAGGATATTCATTTTTAAGGGGCATCAAACCTCTAAAAAATTTCATATTTGGTCATTACAGCCAGTCCACACATCTAATTGATGATTTATCTTCATTGACACATGATAAATAATAATAAAATGGGTCTCTACTGGATTCAAATCATTCCAAGACAATTTTCTATGGATATAACTATTAAACACATGTTTTTGCATTTTGAAACAACAAAAGTGTGTTTTTAGTCATCCTAGTAAAATGATACCTCATATTGAAATTCTATCTACTTGAACATTTTATAATTCTCTGTTTGAATTTTCATCTTATTTTACATTATTTAGAGGTCATTCAGTTGGTTTTTCCCCCAGATGTAGGTTTTTAAAGGGTGTCAAACATTTGAAAACCATATATTCAATCATTTTGGGAAAATGAAAATTTGATTGACATGACATCTACTCATACATTCAAAAATAATAATAAAATTAATTTCTTATTGTTTAAAATAATTATATTCTCAATTTATATAGATCTAACCAATAAATTCATGTTTTTATGTTTTGAAACAACAAAAGTGCATTTTGGGTCATCCTAGGTAAACAAAACCTCAGATTGATTTTCTTTCTACTCGACCATTTAATAATTTACTATACGGTTTTTATCGTCTAATTTAATGTCATTTAAAGGTCATTTGGTTGGTTTTGACCCCCAAATGCACATTTTTAAAGGGCGTCAAACCTAAAAAAACTACATATTTATTTGTTCTAGGAAGAAAACATATCTGATTGATGTTCCATTAACTTGTACATGTCAAAAATAACAACAACAACATAGTTTTCTAATGATTTCACAACATCATGAAGTTGTTTGTTATTGATTTGACCATTAAATGCACGTTTTGGAATTTTAAAACAACAAAAATATGATCGGATCATCCCATAAAAATGATACCTTAGATTAAAATTTTGTCTACTTGAACATCTCAAAATTAACTGAATGGGTTTTTCTTATGATTTCACAGCAATTGGAGATCATTCAGTTGGTTTTGACCCCCTAACACAAGTTTTTAAAGGGTTTTAAACATTTTAAAACTACATATTCAGTAATTTTGGTATGATCTATTATCCAATTGACATTTAATCTTCAACTATATATCATAAAAATAATAATAAGATAGTTTTCAGTATGATTTCACACCATTCTGAGGTATTTTTCTATGGATTTGACTGTTCAATGCACATTTTAACATTTTAAAACATCAAAAATGAATTTTTAGTCATCCTAGGAAAATGAAACCTCAAATTGACATTTTTTATATTATACAATTTTACAATTCACTGTATAATATTTTTTATGATTTCATAGAATTTAGAGGTTAGTCGGTTGGTTTTTCCCCCCAACACACATTTTTAAAGGGTGTCAAACCTTTAAAAACTACTTATTCGGTCATTCTAGGCATACCACACATTTTATTGACATTTCGTCATCTCATATATGTCAAAAATAATAATAAGTTTATTTTCCTATGGTTTCACCTCATTATGAGGTCATTTTTATGGATATGAATATTGAACGGATGTTTTGATGTTTTAAAATAATAAAAGTTAATTTCAGGATATCCTGGGAAAATAACCACTCAGATCGACATTCCATCTACTTAAACATTTTAAAATTCACTGTATGGATACTATCCAATGATTTCACAGTATTCATAGGTCATTTGGTTGGTTTGGATCCCATGACACATGTTTTTAAAGGGTGTCAAACTTTTAAAAACCACATATTCAGTCATTTTGGGCGTACTACAAATCTGATTGATGTGTTATCTACTATCACATGTCAATAATATTAATAACATGGTTTTACTATGATTTCAAATCATTTTAGGTCATATTCTATGGATCTAACCCCTACACAGATGTTTTAGCATTTTAAAACAATAAAAATGCATTTGAGGCCATCCTGAGTAAAAAAACACCTTATATTGACAATAGTTCTAATCCACCATTTCATAATTCACTATACAGTTATTTCCTGATGATTTAATGTCATTTAGAAATTTTTTGGTTTATTTGGACCCTCTAATGCACATTTTTAAATTGTAACACCCCAAGATTTCATAGTGTGTTATTTCTTCAAAATAATTCAATAACTTGCACTACACGCAACACTGAGTTCAATTGCACCATGACTTACCAAAAAAAAAGCCATTAAAAGAGTTCATGAATAATATTAACTAAATTTTAAACTTTATATTATCCTTATAATTTTAGAATCCATATTATGAGTTTCTTAGTCATAATGCAAGAACAGATTCATTTTCAGTATTGCACTTTTATCAACTTTTGATAGTGAAACCTTTTTAAATACAATATTTTAAACTTTTTGACTAAATGGGGACATCAAAAATTTAAAATGAAACATCCCAAGCTTCCACGGTACACTTTCTTTGAATAATATAGTAGCGTGTGTTGTACGCAACCTTGAGTTTTAACACACACCACAACCAATCAAACTAGCCGTTATGAATAGTAATACCTACTTTTTGAAATTATATATATTTTATATTTTAAAATGGACTTCATTTTTGGTTTCGGAATATCGAATTTAGCCTAAGGTGAAATTTTGGTACATTTCGGATAACTTTCATATTTTGATGAATAGTGAAAATTTCTAAATTTTAATTAAAAACAACTTTTTTAATCAAAATAATTAATAGTGATAAATTATGAATTTGAGTGGTTTTAAAGTATATTTAGAATATATTTTTACCATTCAATTTAATGTTTATCATTGGACATAATTTTACAATTAAACCGAACATAAACAAGTGTCAATCTTTTGATAGTTATTATCTCTTAAAAACACGCTTTTTGTTTTGACAGCGGGAATTAATTTTAAATTAATTTCTGCCACTTCTGTGTTTTGAATTTAGGAAAATGGATTCCATATTTGGAATCAGGATGTTCAAATTGTGTAAATAGGTAACTTTTATTTTTACACATTTTGAATAATTACTGCGGTAAATATTTTATTTACCATGGTTAAAGGGTAAATCCGGTAAATAAGGGTTAAAAAAATAATATTATAATAATACAAAATTACCCTAAAACGTGTCTTAACCCTATTGGTTGATACATGGTCGACCATGGGCATCTTTGTGTCAATTTTGGGACCCCATGGATCCACTTGTAAGTGATAATGACACTTTATTTTAATTAAGTTAAAATGAATACAAAAATGACACAAGCATATATCTTTTAGAAGAACAATTTTTACACAGGGTTATACATGTTGGATTTTCGATTGTAAATATTCATTAGAAATATAAAACGATTTCCTACATAATGATATTTTATTTATAATTTTTAGACATTATATAATTTATTTTATTTATGACACAATGATGATGCAGTAATTACTAAAATAGTGAAAAATAAAAATAATTGATCTTATAAATACCCAAATAATTATAATATGAAACTTTTAATGAATTAAACTAATTTTCTATGATAATATGATATATTAGGATTGATTTAATTGACTTTTTTCGAAGTAATCAATCTGTTAGGAGTTTCACAAAAATCAACTATTGAATAGTGTCAAAATTGACATAAAAGAGTTCTTAAAACAAATATTATATTATTAATTGATATTAAATTCCTAAAAATCTAAGGATCGGCCAAGAGACTTATATTATTATAGGTTCCTCATTAATGGACCACTTGGGGGTCGCTTGGATGTATATAGTAAGTTTATTAACCATATTATATAAAAATACAAAGAGACATTGTAAAAGTGAAACTAATTAACTTAGAGTTAATACTTAAAGATAAGGTTAATATAAGTACCCAAACCTGTCTAAATTATATTGGATGAGTTGTTTTCGACCTATCCCCACCTCATCCTTTGAATAGTCAACTTTGGAGCCTTTATAAACCGAATATGAATTTATTATAAATTAATATTTCTAGCTTTTCCAAAGGTGCCCCTCACCCCTCTTATAAAAGGGCACTCCTCCTTCTCATTTCTTCACACCTCTAAAGCCTTTTGGTTCGGCCAAACTCTGCCCAAATACTCTCCCAACATCCCTCACTACAACCTAGAGGCTTTAGTTTGATCAGAAAGCCAACCTAAGGAGCCCTTTTGATCAAATCAAAAGGAAGAACCCGAAGAAGAGGTAATGATTTCACCACCCTTTTCTAAGTTCCTTTCTTCTTCCACTTCCTCTTTCTTTGTTCTTACCATTCTAAAATAATAACTCCAGTATCTTACATATACTGTGATGTTATTATAAATATGGTACAACCATATTCAGTATTCTATCCACCCTTTGAATAACATGTCACCATACGTGCGTACGTACGGCTTACCGTCTCCACGTCGTGGTGTAATTGTTATTCAATATTTTATTATTTGGATGGGTATAATAATGATGTGTAACTCATGTAAATAATAAATATAACATGTTAATGATTCTGTATATATAATATACCATCCATTTATATATTATTTTAATATCAAAAGAATGATATTGTCGCTCGTGCGTACGTACGGACTACCGTCTCCACGAACGCGATGAGATTCATTCTCCATCGTATCCATTCAAGTATAATTATCATTTTATGATTTAAAAATGATGTTTAAGGACTTGATAACATTCTGGATATGAATAATATACAACCTATCCTTTACAAACATGTCTTACGTAACAAAACATATAAAAGAAAACAAGTATGTTAACACCCGATATAATGATAATACTAAGATATTATTATCAAATCAATATTAAAAGATCATATATGATATCATATTAAGGTATATGATTCTTGTATAATTTAATAACAATTATTTCACCATTATACAGGAGGTTAACCTACCCCAACCAAGGAAAAGTACAAGGTAAGGGTTATTTCACAATCTCTTCATTATCCGAGGTTGTATTATACGTAATAATCTACTGGGATCTCTTTATCATCCACATCCATGTTTCTTCGAAATGTATTTCAAAACATTTTTACTATTTACAAGAATATGGGTTAAAGTCATTTATACCCTTGTTTGACTTTTTATAAGAGGTTTATAAAGGAATCTTTCCGTCGTTTTCAAAACAAGGTCCTTTTTATCCTTTTCGACAGAATTGAGGTAAGAATGTTTTTTTTAACTTATACGGCGGGTGCGGTTATTTTACGCCGTTATAAAATCTTCAAAGCTTTCCTTACAAGCTTATAAGAATATTTTCAAAGAAAATGTTTTATTTTATATGGATCTTAAATGATTTCAAAATAAAAGGAGATATTTCTTTAAAAAGAATTTTGATTTCATCTATGTCAACATCCTTTGATGGATTTTAAGATTATTTGAAGTTGATTTATTATGATACAAAACTTCTATATTGTATTGAAGGTTTTGTGATATGTTTGACTGTGGATGTGCTATTTTTATACCATTCATAGTTTATTGTGAAAGTATTGACATTTCGTATGCTAGTTTTAATACGAATGTTTATGTTATGTTTAAACCTTTTCATATGGGAATGCATTGGACTTAATAAGTGACGGGTGGAGCCCGCTATAGCTCCTCGATGCATCGGTAGGTCTCATGAGACAAACTAGTGTCTTGGCACAAGGCCTTGACAAAATCTTATTTGTAGTCTTGGCACGAGGCCTTGGCTATGTGGTTATGATAGTCTGGCATTATGCATTCCAACATTATGAAAGTGGTTATTGATTTTTGCATGTGATTATTCGATTAGTAGAATATCCATGTGAACAAGTAAATGGCATTATTTCATTTTACTTTTGCCATACTATGTTGAAGTTCAATTTTAAAAGGCTTTTGTTTTAGTAATTCATTTCCTTAAATGTTTATGCTTATTTTGAATGTTCCGCTATATTGTTATCCTTACTGGGCATTTGAGCTCACCCCTTTTCTATGTTTTATTTTTCCCAGGTAGTGAAGAAGTAAATTATGATTGACTTGCAGGGATATTATGAGGGGTTTATAGTGTGGATTATGGAGACAATTTGTTGTTGTAGTAGTTTTTCGTTTAATGATGTAATGTAAAACTTATGAATATATCTAGTGTTTCCAAGGCTACTAAACCAATCGGTCTTTCGGGATTTGATCTTTCTTGTGATCATGCCAATGTTACGAAGTAATGCACCGACTCTGGGTAGCTGGGGTCGGGGCGTTACAGTTGGTATCAGAGGAAGTTTAGTACAAACCTTGGAAGCTAGATTTAGATAAACTCTGATTAGGGCACGTAGACCTAAGATGAGATTTGAGGATTAGTATAGAAGAACTTCCTAGAATTTTGGTATTGTAGAGATTTTGTGAGTTTTCCGAGCAATACATCCCTGTCTGGATACGAGCAGGTAGAGGCGGCTCTGGCACAGATGTACCTAGGGGTAAAACCCGAAAACACCGCTTTGAGCTAGACTCGAACGGGAACTGGTGCACGACAATGGGCCTTGCTGCACTCTTGGTTACGACACTCCCGGGGGATATGCTTAGGATAACTCTCATTATCTTTACAAATCATTATGAAGGGTTTATGAGTATATACTTCCTCAAAGAAAACATTTTTATGATTATGGATTATATCCATAAATAGTTCAATTTATGTTAAGTGTTTTATAAGTATGGGATTATGTATTTTGATTCATAAACTGATCTAGTTTATGCCATTGTTTAGAAATGGCGCCCAGTAGAAGGAATGAGAACTCCAGAAATGCACATGATCCAAAGAGAATGAAGGATCATATCTTTCATGGTATTAAGCTAGAATTTATAAGAGAAATAGTATCCCATGTATTATCATCATATGAAGAAATAATATCATGTATTGATAAGATAAGTAAAGAGATTACTAAGTCCTATGGCTTTGAAGGGAAGCAAGAGAAGAAAAGGATAGAAGAGAGAAAGATGGATAAAGGGAAGAGGGAAAAGAAGAATTTTCCCATATGTGGTAACTGTGGAAAGAAACACCCTGGAACTTGCCTGAAAGGAATGGGAGTTTGTTATAAGTGTGGAGAAAAAGGGCACAAAGTACATGACTGCAAGGGTAAGAAAATGGTTTCAAATGTACAATGCTTCATTTGCAAGGAGTTTGGACACTACGCGAACCTATGTCCCAGTCATCAGACTATGACGCAAATGATGCTATTGGATAATAATCAAGTTATGATACTACCACAGATGAAGAGGAATGATTAGAGTTTTTATGTTGATTATGTCAATTGAGTGTTGTATCAACAATGTACTTGTTATAATAATTATGGAGTATATAAGGATTGTACTGCAGTACTATTTCATTAAGGACTTGAGATTGTGTGGAATAAAGAAAAGTGACTCAATAGCAGGATAAATTTTTGGAAAATATATGTTTGAGAGAATGATAAATCATAATATAGTTCTGATACTGAGGTAGTGATTTTGGAATAATATGTGATTGTTTTGGATAAATTATATTGGATATTCTTGACTACCTTGGAACTGATTAATGATTTGTATATTCCATCATTGTTGGGGTTTAAAACATTTTTGGATTGATGAAGTATATCCAGCATTCTATATGGAATAAGGGAGCATGAATGTAATCAATAAAGATTATGGTAATTCAGGATGTTTCAGTGTATTAAAAGAATACATGATGAAGGTATTCATAAGCTATTACGGGGTAAAAAGGATCTACATAATGTTTACCTTCCTTATAAATGTTGGACTGTGAGTTTGGACAGAATTATTTTGGATAGTTCTAGTTTGGATTATTTTGGATTTCCATAAAAGGGCAACCCAGAGGTCGGGCGGCAACCTGTCGCGTCCGGCAAGGCTGCGAGACTTGAACCCGCAACCGAAGGGCGACAAGGGTGTATCACCTACCACTGGCCCATGAGATGTCCTGGATTAAATAATGTAGTTTTTATTAAACGATCTTGTAGATGAATTATAAATTCGTTTATTTTGGAACCCTATACGAATAGTGTAAATAGAATTTTTTTTACATTCTATTATCTTTTAGAGTGAAAGATGAGTTTGTAGTAGAAATTTATTAATGGATAAAACTCTAATTATAAAGTAAGTATATCTCCTTATGATCTTAGCCAATCTCATAAATATATTCCTCAACATTAATAAAAGGAACTTAGAACAAAAATGTTGTCCTAGATGGTACCTTAAATCATCACTAATTCATGGCTTGGGGATTTTTGGCCTTTTCATATCCATGTTCTCTACCACTCTCCATCAGATAATTGATGGTTAGATTTCTCTTCCATATCCATATTTTCCTACATGGAACCCTAGTATGTGTTATTTTCGGTAATCTTCATACTTTCCACTCTTTATTTTAAATAGAGGCCTCGTTAATTCATTTTTCGATGTGGGATTTCAACTATGATATTTTGAAACGTCAAAAATGTGTTATCCTAATACCCTATGTTTTGTTGAACCGATGGTATTTCAAATCATCATAGATTGATGAATTTAAGGACCTAAATTATACACTTGTTTGTGATTGATGATCTCAATCACTACCTATAAATATTTACGTTTTTCCTCCAATTATATGTCTCTAATTGCCACCAATGTTCTCCTAATCGAGATCATAATTTGGTGGTGACTCTTTCATTTCTCTTTTCCTCATATTAAGACTAAATTTTAGTAACCTAATTTCCGATGTGGGTTTTCCCACAAAGATATTTTCTATTTTCAACCATTTATTTTCGAAGAACAATTTCAAATTGCGAGGACGCAATTTATTGAAGGAGGGGAGAATGTAACACCCCAAGATTTCATAGTGTGTTATTTCTTCAAAATAATTCAATAACTTGCACTACACGCAACACTGAGTTCAATTGCACCATGAATTACCAAAAAAAAGCCATTAAAAGAGTTCATGAATAATATTAACTAAATTTTAAACTTTATATTATCCTTATAATTTTAGAATCCATATTATGAGTTTCTTAGTCATAATGCAAGAACAGATTCATTTTCAGTATTGCACTTTTATCAACTTTTGATAGTGAAACCTTTTTAAATACAATATTTTAAACTTTTTGACTAAATGGGGACATCAAAAATTTAAAATGAAACATCCCAAGCTTCCACGGTACACTTTCTTTGAATAATATAGTAGCGTATGTTGTACGCAACCTTGAGTTTTAACACACACCACAACCAATCAAACTAGCCGTTATGAATAGTAATACCTACTTTTTGAAATTATATATATTTTATATTTTAAAATGGACTTCATTTTTGGTTTCGGAATATCGAATTTAGCCTAAGTTGAAATTTTGGTACATTTCGGATAACTTTCATATTTTGATGAATAGTGAAAATTTCTAAATTTTAATTAAAAACAACTTTTTTAATCAAAATAATTAATAGTGATAAATTATGAATTTGAGTGGTTTTAAAGTATATTTAGAATATATTTTTACCATTCAATTTAATGTTTATCATTGGACATAATTTTACAATTAAACCGAACATAAACAAGTGTCAATCTTTTGATAGTTATTATCTCTTAAAAACACGCTTTTTGTTTTGACAGCGGGAATTAATTTTAAATTAATTTCTGCCACTTCTGTGTTTTGAATTTAGGAAAATGGATTCCATATTTGGAATCAGGATGTTCAAATTGTTTAAATAGGTAACTTTTATTTTTACACATTTTGAATAATTACTGCGGTAAATATTTTATTTACCATGGTTAAAGGGTAAATCCGGTAAATAAGGGTTAAAAAAATAATATTATAATAATACAAAATTACCCTAAAACGTGTCTTAACCCTATTGGTTGATACATGGTCGACCATGGGCATCTTTGTGTCAATTTTGGGACCCCATGGATCCACTTGTAAGTGATAATGACACTTTATTTTAATTAAGTTAAAATGAATACAAAAATGACACAAGCATATATCTTTCAGAAGAACAATTTTTACATAGGGTTATACATGTTGGATTTTCGATTGTAAATATTCATTAGAAAGATAAAAAGATGTCCTACATAATGATATTTTATTTATAATTTTTAGACATTATATAATTTATTTTATTCATGACACAATGATGATGCAGTAATTACTAAAATAGTGAAAAATAAAAATAATTGATCTTATAAATACCCAAATAATTATAATATGAAACTTTTAATGAATTAAACTAATTTTCTATGATAATATGATATATTAGGATTGATTTAATTGACTTTGTTCGAAGTAATCAATCTGTTAGGAGTTTCACAAAAATCAACTATTGAATAGTGTCAAAATTGACATAAAAGAGTTCTTAAAACAAATATTATATTATTAATTGATATTAAATTCCTAAAAATCTAAGGATCGGCCAAGAGACTTATATTATTATAGGTTCCTCATTAATGGACCACTTGGGGGTCGCTTGGATGTATATAGTAAGTTTATTAACCATATTATATAAAAATACAAAGAGACATTGTAAAAGTGAAACTAATTAACTTAGAGTTAATACTTAAAGATAAGGTTAATATAAGTACCAAAACCTGTCTAAATTCTATTGGATGAGTTGTTTTCGACCTATCCCCACCTCATCCTTTGAATAGTCAACTTTGGAGCCTTTATAAACCGAATATGAATTTATTATAAATTAATATTTCTAGCTTTTCCAAAGGTGCCCCTCACCCCTCTTATAAAAGGGCACTCCTCCTTCTCATTTCTTCACACCTCTAAAGCCTTTTGGTTCGGCCAAACTCTGCCCAAATACTCTCCCAACATCCCTCACTACAACCTAGAGGCTTTAGTTTGATCAGAAAGCCAACCTAAGGAGCCCTTTTGATCAAATCAAAAGGAAGAACCCGAAGAAGAGGTAATGATTTCACCACCCTTTTCTAAGTTCCTTTCTTCTTCCACTTCCTCTTTCTTTGTTCTTACCATTCTAAAATAATAACTCCAGTATCTTACATATACTGTGATGTTATTATAAATAAGGTACAACCATATTCAGTATTCTATCCACCCTTTGAATAACATGTCACCATATGTGCGTACGTACGGCTTACCGTCTCCACGTCGTGGTGTAATTGTTATTCAATATTTTATTATTTGGATGGGTATAATAATGATGTGTAACTCATGTAAATAATAAATATAACATGTTAATGATTCTGTATATATAATATACCATCCATTTATATATTATTTTAATATCAAAAGAATGATATTGTCGCTCGTGCGTACGTACGGACTACCGTCTCCACGAACGCGATGAGATTCATTCTCCATCGTATCCATTCAAGTATAATTATCATTTTATGATTTAAAAATGATGTTTAAGGACTTGATAACATTCTGGATATGAATAATATACAACCTATCCTTTACAAACATGTCTTACGTAACAAAACATATAAAAGAAAACAAGTATGTTAACACCCGATATAATGATAATACTAAGATATTATTATCAAATCAATATTAAAAGATCATATATGATATCATATTAAGGTATATGATTATTGTATAATTTAATAACAATTATTTCACCATTATACAGGAGGTTAACCTACCCCAACCAAGGAAAAGTACAAGGTAAGGGTTATTTCACAATCTCTTCATTATCCGAGGTTGTATTATACGTAATAATCTACTGGGATCTCTTTATCATCCACATCCATGTTTCTTCGAAATGTATTTCAAAACATTTTTACTATTTACAAGAATATGGGTTAAAGTCATTTATACCCTTGTTTGACTTTTTATAAGAGGTTTATAAAGGAATCTTTCCGTCGTTTTCAAAACAAGGTCCTTTTTAACCTTTTCGACAGAATTGAGGTAAGAATGTTTTTTTTAACTTATACGGCGGGTGCGGTTATTTTACGCCGTTATAAAATCTTCAAAGCTTTCCTTACAAGCTTATAAGAATATTTTCAAAGAAAATGTTTTATTTTATATGGATCTTAAATGATTTCAAAATAAAAGGAGATATTTCTTTAAAAAGAATTTTGATTTCATCTATGTCAACATCCTTTGATGGATTTTAAGATTATTTGAAGTTGATTTATTATGATACAAAACTTCTATATTGTATTGAAGGTTTTGTGATATGTTTGACTGTGGATGTGCTATTTTTATACCATTCATAGTTTATTGTGAAAGTATTGACATTTCGTATGCTAGTTTTAATACGAATGTTTATGTTATGTTTAAACCTTTTCATATGGGAATGCATTGGACTTAATAAGTGACGGGTGGAGCCCGCTATAGCTCCTCGATGCATCGGTAGGTCTCATGAGACAAACTAGTGTCTTGGCACAAGGCCTTGACAAAATCTTATTTGTAGTCTTGGCACGAGGCCTTGGCTATGTGGTTATGATAGTCTGGCATTATGCATTCCAACATTATGAAAGTGGTTATTGATTTTTGCATGTGATTATTCGATTAGTAGAATATCCATGTGAACAAGTAAATGGCATTATTTCATTTTACTTTTGCCATACTATGTTGAAGTTCAATTTTAAAAGGCTTTTGTTTTAGTAATTCATTTCCTTAAATGTTTATGCTTATTTTGAATGTTCCGCTATATTGTTATCCTTACTGGGCATTTGAGCTCACCCCTTTTCTATGTTTTATTTTTCCCAGGTAGTGAAGAAGTAAATTATGATTGACTTGCAGGGATATTATGAGGGGTTTATAGTGTGGATTATGGAGACAATTTGTTGTTGTAGTAGTTTTTCGTTTAATGATGTAATGTAAAACTTATGAATATATCTAGTGTTTCCAAGGCTACTAAACCAATCGGTCTTTCGGGATTTGATCTTTCTTGTGATCATGCCAATGTTACGAAGTAATGCACCGACTCTGGGTAGCTGGGGTCGGGGCGTTACATAAATAGTTTCAAATCTTTAAAAACCACATATTTGGTCGTTCTGGGAATACTACATGTCTGATTAATGTTTTATATGCTTTCACCTGTAAAAAATAATATTAATATTGTTTTGCTATGACATCAAATCATTTGGAGGTCATTTTTTGTGGATCTGACTGTTAAACTCATGTTTTTTCATTTTAAAACCATAAAAGTGAACTTTTGTTCATCTTGGGAAAATGAAACCTCAGATTGAGGTTTCTTATATGCCAACACTTCAAAATTTACTTCATATTTTGTGTCCTATTATTTCACAACATTCAGATTCCATTCAGTTAGGTTTGACCCCTTGACGCACATTTTTAGCATCAAACCTTTAAAATTTTCTTATTTTCCCATTTTAGGAAAACCACATGTATGATTGATGTTCCATCTACTCATATATGTCAAAAATAATAATAAAATGTTCTTCTTATGGTTTTACCTCATTATGAGTTCATTTTTTATGGATATGACCGTAAAATGCACACTTTTTTTGTTTTAAAAAGACAAAAGTGTGTTTCGGGTCATCACAGGAAAATGAACCCTCAAATTGACATTCTGCTTGTTTAACCATTTTACAATTCACTGTTTGTTTTGTTTCTCATAATTTCATGTAATTTATAGGTTTTTGAGTTGGTGTTTACCCCCTAATGCACATTTTTAAAGGGTGTCAAACCTTTAAATACTTCTTATTCAGTCATTCTAGAATGACCACATATCTGATTGATGTGTTTTCTTCTCGAAAACATCAATAATAATGATAATAATAATACAAGTTTCCTATAATTTCAACTCATTCTGAGGTTATTTTCTATGGTTTTCACTATTTCACACACGTTTTGGTGTTTTATGACACTAAAAACTGCATTTTTTATCATATTGATCAAACTACACCTCATATTAACATTTTGTCTAATATACAATTTCAAAGAACACTATATAGTTTTTTAGATGACTTCATGGAACTATTAGGTCATTTGGTTATATTTTACCCTCTAACACAAGTTTTTAAAGGGATTGAAATCTTTAAAAACTGCATATTCAATTGTTCCAGATAGACCACACGACTGAATGACATGTTGTCTACTCATACACGTCAAAAATAATAATAAGAATATTTTCGTATGATTTCACCTCATTAGGAGGCTGTTTTCTATGGATTTGACTATTACATGCATGTTTTAATGTTTTATGACACTAAAAGTTCCTTTCTAGTCATCTCTAGAAAATGACACCTCTGATTGGTATTTTATCTACTCGACCATTTCAAAAATCCATCTATGGTTGTTTTTATATGACTTCATTACATTCAATGGTAATTTTATTTGTTTTGACACCTAAATATTATTTTTAAAGGTTTTCAAACATTTAATAATTTTCATATGGTCATTCCAAGCACACCACAAGTCTGATTAATGTGACGTCTACTTTTACACACCACAAATAATTATAATATTTTTTTCCTACAATTTCACCTCATTTCGAGGTAATTTTATATGGTTATAACTGTTAAATTGTAATTTTAGTTGTTTAAAATAATATAAGTGTGTTTCAATAAGAAACAATAGGTACAACTGATAGCCATGCCCCAAATTAATTCATAGTACTTTTTGTAATGAAAATAACATTAATTAGATGGTGAAAACGACAATCACAAAAGAAATCATGGAAATAAAATTGATTGAAACCTATTTTACTACAAAATCAATACATTACATAGAAACATCATCATCCATGTCATTGATCTTCATTTAAGAGTAGAGGTTCAATAAAAGAAATACTATAAATTAGGTTCATTAAGAAAACATTTGTGTTTCCTATCATAACACAACTCATTATTCCCATTACACATAATGTGATTGAAGTTTACATATACCACAATATCCTATTTTATAGGATCCCAAAAAAATTATAATGAATGTGAGATATTCATATCAAATTCCAATTAAAAATGACAAAAAACCTTCTAATACATCAATGACTAGTACCAATAGTAAAGGGGTAATTAAAACATATAAAAAGGTCACCTACTTTCAACAACAATATTGGTTGGCATCCATTCAAAACTACAAAGATCATTAGAACACTTTTCAAGGGGAAAAAATATATACAATAAAATGTTAATGTGTAAATCCTATTAAAGAAACTAAAAAACATGTCTAATCCCATCAGTTAAAAATCACTTCTATATGGTTTTGAATTTGGAATAGAGACATGGAAATAAATAAATAAATAAATATAGTAAGAAATTTAAACTTGATGCACATAATCACCAATAATACACCCAAAATAATAAATTTATTATTTATATGTCTAATAATACCAATGATTCAAACCAAATAAACTATAAGAAAGAGGATTAAAATAACTTTTCCCTACATGCATAATGTGATTGAATTTTCAAGGTATACCAGTGTCTATAGACATCATCAGTGGGTTTGAACAAATTATCTTCACCTACAACACTTTATTTACTATATACAAACACTCATCTTTACAACACATTATTTTTACCATAATAATGTTCGGTGGGTGATAGTGCAAAAATTTTACTACTTAATGAAAATATTAGAACATTGTGGTTCTAGAAGGAGTAAAGGTAAGCATGTTTATATAAAAAAGAAGATAATTTATGAAGAAATTAAAGTAAGTAGTGTTACCTATGTTTCACTAATCATGAGAAGAAATTGTAGCATGTTTATTTTTAAAAAGGTGGTATGCCATAAAAAATGAAATCCCATTCAAAAGGGTGCATCGTGCTATAAAGTTGTAAGCTTAAAAAAGAAACCATGTTATCTTGAATAGTTAAATTATTCATATTAATCCATATAAGAATCATTAGCGATAATATGGAATGTCATAACCCTTGATTAATTTATCAAAATTGACATATGTAACAATATTAGAAAAGATGACAGTGAAATTATCCTTATTGTTCTAAAAAATAGTTGAAATACTAACATTAAATGATTTGAAACAATAATTAATCCCTGTAGTATGAAACGAGAAACAACTTTCATGTAAAAAATGAATCAAACCAATTATTGAGTAAAAATTGGAAAACATATAATTTCATATAAAAAATAAATATAGAATAATAAATTAATAATTTCATAATAAATTATAATTGTAAAAAATTGAAAAATAAATAAAATTTCATCATAACTATTATGGGAATTCAAATAAAAACTACCAAAAAATTATAGACCAATTTTAGATAAATTGAAGACAAATTGAAGACCAATTATTCAATAATAAAAGATTCAAGAAACACATATATTTTATTAAAAATTTAAACGAATTTATATATTTAGTTTTAAAAAATATAATATCTTCAACAATAATTCTATAATAACATGTAAAACAAGTTTTATCCTTCATTTTCATCAATTTTAAATAAAAAAGAGACATAAGATAAATTTTACTAAAAAATTCACATATGGAGTTTTTGAAACTATGAAGTTAAAACCAAATTCCAAAATAAAAAATTTAATATTCACCATGATTAAGCAACAAATAATTCTCGCAATGGACTAAGGTTTAAGCTGACTGAGAATAGGGGTAGGATCCAACAAATAATAGTGGTAGGAGATAGTGGAGAATAGGGGTGGCTGTGGGGGAGTTCATGGTGATGATGATCAGGAGTTTTGGAGTCATGGGTTGTGAGGGGGGTAGTGGTTGGGAGTGATTCGTGATAGGGAGTAGAGTGACTGGTGGTGCATTGATGTGCGCTGACCGAGAGGATATCACATGGGGTGGATGAAATTATGGGAATCACATCGTTGGGAGGAAATTAAGGGGGAATCGAGAAGGATCAAGGAGCTCAGGGATGAAACAATGGTGTGATAGAGGTGGGCCTTGATGAAACATGGATGGGAATGGGGTAAAATTGTGATTTTGAGGGAATTATAAAATTAACTCTATTTTTTTTTGTTAATTATATAAAAAAACCTCCAAATGGAATTCACATAAATCCTTAGACCATGATTGCCTAAATTTCTACTAATGAAATTAGGGAAAGATATGTAAAAAGAATTAGAAGGTCTAAGTCATAAATTCCTATCAAAGATAAAATCATGGTAACATAAATGGAATCTAATGAAAAACAATATTGAATACTAATATCTTATTTAGATTCTAAAGAATATCATATCATTAAAACTTATGATCCAATGAAGCCACAATCTGAGGAGAATTTTGAAGGAGATGAGGGAAAAAAATACATAGTGACACTAAGATACTTGGGGAAGTTATAAAATATGGAAAAAAATACTATATGAAAATAATGACTAAGAAAAATAATGATAAATTAGGATTTCATTACGAGTAATATGAAAAGTGTATCTAGAAAAGGGGTCATGATTATTGTGGGGGAGCAGGTTATGAGAAGAGGGGTAGGGTGTTGCTGCATTGAATAAAAATCAAGAGTAGGGAAGTATAGGAAACTACCTACAAATCACGGGGAGGGTATGTGGCAAAAGGTTATAATCCATGGGGCTTGATAGTGGTTGGCCTACATGGGGGGATCTGTAGGGGAGGTGGGGTGGGGGGGATGGGGGCACAATAGTGGGGTGGGGGGAGGAGGGTTTGGAATAGGGGATCAATATTGGGGATAGGAGGGGGCGATATAGGGTATTGACAATAGGGAGATGAGGGGGTGGGATGGGGGATCGATGGTGGGGGAAGTAGGTGGAAAGATGGGGGCTCAATGAGAGGGAGATGATATGGTAAGATGGGGCCTTGATGGTTAAAATATGGGGGGGTGGGGGTTGACGGGGGCTCGATAATGGGGGATGAGGGGTGGGGTGGGGGATTGATAGTGGGGGATGGGGGGGGAGGAGGGGGTTTGATGGATGCTTGAAGGAAAGAATAAAATATGATAGCTAGATGGAGAGTGGTATAGTATAAAGGTGTGGGATGGGAGCAGGCTGAATGATAGTTGAACTATGTGAGACACAATGCATAGGTAGGGGAGGGAATAAGTATTGATGAGGGAGGAGGGGGTGGGAAGGGGGCTCGATGAGGTATGAGGGGGAGGGGATTATTGTGGGAATGTGAAAATTCATCCATGGAGGCAGAAAGTCTAGAGACAACCATTTAGAAGTCACTAATAGGGTCAATATTGACCACCAAATGGTGATCGTCTGAATGCACTCTCTATAGGTTCTGGGTGAAGTAGAAAAATCTTTTGATGATATGACCAAATTAGATTTTAGTATTAATTTACATGTAATTGTTATAGTAAAAGATTAAAAGGTTATGTATAATGAAAATGATAAATTAATTTATTATATTAAAATTTAGGAATTAGAAGATAAGGATCTTCACACATAATTTATAATTAATTTATTAGCAAATATAACATTATCACAACTATTAATTTCAATTTTGTTGATGTTGTAGTTGGATAGATATTATTGTAACATCATTTCACTACTGAATCCAAGTAAATAATCCCTCTATTAGTGATCCTAACATGAGCCAACATCTCTAAACATCATCGAAGAATCATCGGGTGTAAGCATGATCAATCTCGACTACTTGGATTCTTCATGGTTGATCATACCTGAATTTTTCTCAAAATATGAATACATTACAATGTTATTTCAATGGATTGAGAGAGGAGGAAGAGATAGTGAATTAGATTTATCTATATATCTCTCTAGGTCTTGATAGAGTCTCTCTCTATTTATTATACACACCAAAAGAGAGTTATGAAAAGTGATATAATTAAATATTTACTATGGAAGGTTTAAGGATGGAACATAACACACAAGACCCTCTCCAAACTAATAATTATTCATTGAAACTATGTATAATAATAATAATAATGGTATTATTTCAATTAATTTCTTGAAATATGCAACATATTAAGAATATAAACAAATATAATTTATATGATTTATAATAGGACCACTAATCTTGGTCCAATTTCGTTCATCGACATTTAACAGTCCTTGAATATTGACTATCTAATAAAAAAAATGTCACTACATTATTCTATGATAAATATTTTAAATATTATATTTTCCAAACTTTCAAATAATTATTTATTATTATTATTATTGTTTATCTCACTTATTATTTTGAATAACTTGTAATTAAATTATGACGATCAACCAAACCCAAATAAATATTATTTATTATCACTTGTTAAATTCAATACTTTAACTTAACTAAGAATTAAGATAAAATTAGTGTGTGACCCTCTGGGTCCCTTTCTCAGTGGAATTTGGCATAACCGCCTAAATTCCAAGGTTAGCATCTAACAACACATCAAGGTACCAATAGAGAATAAAGTCAATGTTGAATCCAAATCCAACCTCCCACAAATTATTACCATGTAATATAATCTCTTTACCATGATATTTCAAATCAAATAGGTTTCATGCTAGTTCCATCAACATATATACTTTATTTATATTTATTTTAATTTCTAAAAATGAATTTGACCATTAAGAACGATGTTCATGGATTTAAGTAGGAAGTTACATTCCCATGAAAGGGCCTGAGGTATCAACTCTCATTATAGTATAGAAGGGAAAAATCCTTTCTCGCATTATCCATTAATGAAATATCACTCATGATGTACCCAACACATCCTACCACATCATGAGCATATAACATCATAGTTTTCATCCATTCATCAATGTATGTAAGTCATTATACCCATTAACGATAATCCTAAATTTTAAGGATCAATACACATGCCCACATATTGGAATATCCAATGACACATGAAATGTGGATTTCTTATTAATGGGTCTATTCTCATAACCTTATATCTTGGATATTACCAAGGGAGAACACCAAGATAAGGTGTATCAATGTATTATAAACCTCTTAACCTTGATATCCAATATTTTACATGTACCATAATATAATATCATCCATCCATAGAATATATATTCAAGAACATTTTTGTGGCACCTCTTGGTTCTCATCATAGTGGGGAACTGACATGACATTTCAGTGATACATATATTCTTAAGACATTATCTCATATAAGAATCATGAAAAGGAATAATAATTATGTGATATGAAACTTCATTAAAACATGTAATAAAGTACTATGTAAGTCATTTATAGGGCATTAACTCCAACATACATTCACTTGAACTAGGGCCAACTGAAAACATCTTTCACTCCACTATCCCTCACAAGATAATATTTCCTTTGCTAAGATAAAGCCTTGGTTATGGGATCTTCCACATATTCCTCTATGGATACATTTACCACCACAAATTCAACTCATTGAGAAAAATCCCTCAATAGATCAAACTTCGGAAGTATGTTCTTTATCCTTGGGTGTGACCTTAGCTCATTAGAGAGATCCACCGATGTAGTGTTGTCACAATAAATCATGACAGAGTCTTAACTACTAGGTACTAAATCAATCTCTTGGACAAAGTTACAAAAACAAAATTCTTCTTTGGATACAATAGAAGACATAATATAATAAGAATATTCTATAGAATCAATGATAATTGGCTACTTAGAAATCTTCCAGGTCATAACTCCTCCATCGAGACAAAATATATACCAAAACTATGATTTTAGATTATTATGATATATCTAAAAGATATAACATGTATAACCCCTAATGAATATATCATTATCTCCTTTATATAATTTAAACATATCCTTATTTCACCTTATATACTTAGGATAAACTTTACAGTAGTATAATGTTGTTCACCATGATCTACTTGATATATTCCCACAATGATCAAAGCGTAGGAATCATCAAGCCTCATAGAGAACATGAAATACATGATAGATCTTATCACAAAATAATATGGGATCTTACTCATTCTATCTCTCTCATCTTGTTTATGAGAACACATGTCATTATAAAGATGTATAATATGTGACAGTAGAACCAATCACCTCTTGGATTGTTCCATACTAAACCAATTCAGTACCTTGTCAATGTATGTATGATGACTTAGCCCAAGAAACCCCTCTGATCTATCATGCATGATTATGATTCCTAGAATGTATTCTACTTCATGTAAGTCAATAATGGAGAAGCACTTTCTCAAATATTCCTTAACCTCTTGTAAGGTTGGTATATTGTTTCCAATATATAATATTTCATTAACATATACTACTATGAAAACATCTATAATCCCACAAAAATTATTGCAAACACATGGCTCACATTCATTCTTAATGAAACCAATTACCTTTATTTCTTTATCAAATAGAATGTTCCATGATATGGATGCTTTCTTTAATCCATAAATAGATCTCTAAAACTTTTATACCATTTTGGAATTTCTTGGAGTCACAAAACCTTTTGGGTGTGTCATATAAACATCCTAAGTAAGGTTCCCATTAATAAAAGATTTTTTGACATCCATTTTCCAAATATCATTGTCATGGTATGATTCTATGGTAAGAAATTTTTTGATGGATTTAAACATAGAAATTGGAGAAAAGGTTTCATCATATTCAATGACTTAACATTTTCTAAACCATTAGCCACTAGCCATACTTTATAGGTATTTAATTTAACATCCATGTAAATATTTATCTTTAATATCTATTTACACTCAATAGGCCTTACATCAACTAAAATATTGACCAGAAACCAAAATTGGTTTTGATATATAGAATCCATCTCAGAATTCTTAGCTTCTTTCCATCTTCAAGATTTTTAGCTCTCTACTACCTCCTAATAGGAGAGGGTATAATTATTGTTAACTAATAATGAGTCACCATAATTGGTGACTAGAAAACCAAATCTCTATGATTCTCTTTTATATCTATCACTCCTACAAAATACTCGTGTTTCAGGAAAAAAATATTCCATGGAGACCTATGGAATTAGTTCTTGTACCAACTCTTATGTATCTTAAGCATCAGCTTCATCAAAGTCAATATTTCTCCCAATATCTTCCTGGAGTATGTGCTCCCTCTCAAGAAAAATTTCCTTTCTTTCGA
This sequence comes from Viscum album, assembly GCA_963277665.1. Classification (NCBI taxonomy): domain Eukaryota; kingdom Viridiplantae; phylum Streptophyta; class Magnoliopsida; order Santalales; family Viscaceae; genus Viscum; species Viscum album. Next base: position 1,992,733,712 of record OY728141.1, read on the forward strand.
AAATCACTTTCTTATCCAAAGTGTTGTATAAATATTATCCCCTTTTTTCTATGGTGTAACCTATAAAGATAAACTTCATGCCTTGAGGTGCTAGTTTGTTGCTTGAGTTTGCCTTAACAAATTCCTTAAAACACCTTGCATAAACATGTGTAAAAACCTGTTTCTTTCAACACCAAAACTCAATAGGTAATATCGTTTTCCTCTTTATTTGGTACCTGGTTTAGTAAGTATGATTATATTTATAATTCATATCCCTAAAAGGATAAAAGAAGGATTTCATTACTCATCATTGACCTTACCGTGTTCTATAATCTATTGTTCCTACTTTCACCAACATAATTACACAACGGTGTATAAGGTGGAGTGAGTTGATATAAAATCTCATACTCCTATATAATTTTATAAAGTCTTGGTTAAGATATTTAAAACCTTGATCCAATAATGTTTTATTTTTCCTCTTACCAAGTTGAGTCTTAACTTTATTCCTGAACTCTTTGAACTACTTAAAGGATTCATACTTATACTTCATAAAGTAGATATAACCATACCCACTCAAGTTTTATGTAAAAGTAATAAAGTCATTGAATCCTCCTCTAGAATATACTTGAAGTGGTCCAGAAACATCAGTGTGTTCCAAATCGAGAAGCTCTATGGCCCACTCACCTTGACCACCAAATGGTGGTTTGTTTATCTTTCCTTATAAAATATCATAACACGTTTCACGTGGCTTAATATCAGAAGACACTAGGTAGCCATCTTGATATAGATTTATCAAATTATTATCAACTCTTGAAATATTCTAAAATCTACTTGGTTCCAATATTTGGATATAAATGTGATAACCATAGGTAGTATCGAATACCCAACTTGTAGATATAAAAATATTACACTCGATAATGAATGCACATGAAGCTTACCATTTCTTCTTTGGCTGGGTGAAATTTCTCTTCCTACGTCCCTACTTATCACATGAAAAACATACCAAATCCTGTTCCATTCCTTTCCTCTAGATCTACTTATTTTTAGAAGGATGGTATTATAAATACTTAGACTTAGAATGAATCTTCAGTGAATTTTCCTTGTTCTTCAGAATTTTATTCACCATAAGAAGAATGGGTTTGTCACCCTCATGACTTCATCAACTTTGTGAATAAGATTAAGAATTTATAAATGCATTTTATCACTATTTCTCATATTATAATTCAAAATAAAACTATATAAGTTTTTAGGTAATGAAAACATAATATAATCTATGTCTAGATCATTAGGGATCTTAAAACTCAAGACGTCTAGGTTCTCAATGTAGCCAATCATCTTGACTACATGTTTCCCATCTAGTGATGACTCTCCAAGCTTACACGTTAATAGTGTATTATAGATATGATATCTATATGTTATCACCATATCTTGATAGATATCATGAAGGTGAGAAAACATTATACGTATCCGCATACTAATATTTATTTAGACGATAATTTTACATGCAGGATAGAATGAAACATTTTATATCCACAGTGTATTCCACAGGCTTCAAATAGAGATTTACTTATTCATAATTAACCTCTTTGGAAATTAACTCAGGAAGTGGAGTTTCTAGTATGTATAATTTTCATTTTTGGTGTAGTATAATGTGCAACCACCTATTACATTCCTAAAAAATCATGCACGTGAGAAGGTCATTGTAACGTCCTACCCCTTCCTCATTTTCTTGAGAAGGTAGTGAGATGCTACTTTTCCTTAAGTGAAGTTCCGAAGGCACTAAAGGCTAGAAATAAATTCCAAGGGCTTCAAGAACAATTGGGGAATGATTTTCCATTAAATGAAAAAACCAAACAAACAATACTTAACCAGCCATAGCTACATTATGCATGTCAACAAGTTAAACAAAAGAATACCTTACCAAAATATAGCCAAGCAACCAAACTATTCCATAAAAAATCCAAAAAAACCAGTAAAACTAAATCACAAAAATCCCAATACCAGAGTACCAAGAAGAATAATCAACAACAATTCCCAAAGGAAACCATGACACAATCCAAATCTCCATACCAAGATCCATGCTCTAAGAACCACAATACCACCCATGCATCATAATGAACCGCTTGAAAAAATGAGATGCTTTACCCTTACCTGTATCCCGGAATACCACATATGTAAAAGCACCCAAGTGCCAAAGTAGGGGGTGAGTAATAATACTCAGTAGGTTTCTCCAAATTTCTTCCCTACACATGCAACTAGGATATAATCATTAACACATTTATATAACTATTTTATATAAAACATAAAATAGTGAAACAATTTCCAACAATCCAAACACACCCTTACTAAGCCATTTTCCACCAAAATCCACACAATACAAGGGAAATCCAAAAAAACATGCCATAATCCATTTACCATCACATATTAACATAATAATTTCCTCATTTCTTAACCACATACAAACAATCATAACTATATAGTTTGACATACCCGACACGGTAACCAAACACGGTGGAACTTCCCATCCAAGACCATTTACTCCTTTCCCAATCTAGTGGCACTTCACGACCACTTATCCTCGACGGTGGTCCTTCTATCATCTATACATCCCCTTCTTATATTGGTACTCCTAGCACAATTATAATCAAGACAACACAAACATAAAATGTTCATGCCATTAAACTATCACATACACCCACTAAAGCCAAAAAATATGCAAGAACCAATTTCATGACCAAAAAATACCTTTAGAAATTATCCATGACACATTAAATTTCAATAAAAAAACCCATATTTTTGAAAACCATTTTTATAACCCATTTTCATAAATCAACCCAGGTTATTGATTTTAAAATCATCATCTTAAAATATGACAACAAAGAACATTTCACCGTAATAACCCATTTTTCGAAGAATTCACAACTCATCACAAAATGAATTTCTAACAAGATTCATACCACATAATTACAACCAAATATAAGAAAAACCAATTAATTGAAAACAAGACTTCTAGTTTTATAAAAAATGGAGTCTAGAGAGAAGCCACATACTTTAGGGTTTCAGTGAAATCGACCAACTCACAATCGCACCACAAATCCGGGTGAACTCTCTACCAAACCACCTTATATCCCTTTTAATATCATCCAAATCCCCAATATCATTATTTTAGTCAACAAAAACCCTATATCTATATGTGATAGATGTAAATCAAGAAAACCAAGAGAGAGGTAGAACTAGATCTAAGGAAAACCAAGAAAGATCTAAGAGAGAAGACTTACCAGAGAAGAATATCCTTCACCACACCTTTAAAACCCTTAAAATAACCTATAAAATGAGTGGGAGAGACCCTAAAACCCTTGAGAAACAAAAATAATGAGTGAGGTTCATGTTTGGGAAGAAAGGAGAGGTTTAGGACAACTACCGAGTGATCTCAGATTTAAAAATCCAATTTTTTATGCCACGTATGGTTAGAAAAACTGTGTGCTAATTGTGCTCCTGATACTACCTCTAAAGGAACCCTAAACGGTCTCCTCACATGGTTATACAAACCTTGTAAAGCCCACCATCACAATTTTCATAGTTACCTATGTTTTTTGAATGGTTTCCCCTAACCATTCTCAAATCGTTCTCCTTTAAAAAGGATCCAAACATTTTCAAAACCTTCCCAGACTCTCCCAAACATTACCCAACAACTTTTACCACATCAAAAAGTCATAAAAAAGGTTACACACCTCAAACTAAGAGTACTACAATCATCCTTATCTAGTATGGATCAGAGTGATGTTGCTGAAGTCATTTTATTTTCTATTTCTATAAATCAAGAGAAGATAATTAGTACATATTTGTTTAAAAAATTTAATTAAAAAATTTAAATTTAATTAAATTACATTAATATCCCACTATGTTTTGAAACCTAATCTCCCTAACCATATGTTTTAGAATATATCATCTCTTAGATATTCTAGTGGAAATGATCTGTATTCCCCTTATCATAACTCAAACATGGGTTTTACAAGTTATTTGAAGGGTTTTAGGTAGGTTTAACTTGCTAACTACATTAACTCACAATTCATTGAAATGTTGAGTGGGATACCAAATATTTAAACCCTTGTTTAATGATTTCCATAATACTTTCCTCTTAGTTATTCCAAGTATTGCTTGGTAAGTCAACCCTTGATGTAAACCAAGTTAATTTTTCCCAAAACATCAAGCTAAAAGTTCCATGTTAATTGAAAGCACCCAAAATTGGGTTGGTCAATAAATTTGAACTATGAGGTCAATTCAAACTTAAGGTGGAAGGTTATACTAACTTAAAATTTTATTTGAGGGTTTTTTACCCTTATGTATAAAGACAATTTTATCTTGTCGCATGATTTTTTAATATTAAGCGGATCTTACACAAGTGACTAACCATGAATGATACAAATTTTCTGTATAATTTGATTATATTTAATTCCACATTACGTGCTTGTTAATTCATTTATTAGGTGATCATGAATCATTCAAAAACATAAATAATTAACCATTCAACCAAGATAAATAAAATATAAGTATCATGTTTATGAGATTCTATAATAGTTATTTTATATAGAGGATGATAATCTATCCCTTGATCCTAGGGGAAGCACAACTTGAACCATATATTGGTTCATGTTGTAACATTCCTAATTAGTTCCTATATATAACCTCGATTGGTTTGACCTTTTCTCAATGACTTGGTCATCCTCCTCCTATTTGGGAGCTCCATATTTACATAATATTTCACTCACATGCAGGTGAGGAGAACCAATGGATAGGATAAAGGGGGAATACATAAAAGAAACCATGGGAATACATTCCCTTAAATAATTAGTAGAAGATAACATACATGAAATCAATTTATTTTAATAATACTAAATTAAAATAGACCAATCATATAAAAATGGATGGTCTAATCTCATGATCATCCTCACATCAAGGAACAAACATAAATTTGAAATCTTGTTATCAATTACTTTGATTCATTCTATAGTAAAGATAGTAATTAATTGATTAGTTAATTTAATTCAATTTATCTTTATTCCATCCGAGCATTCGTAACTCACCATCATCTATAATTTTTAAAAAATTAATTTCATTGAAAATTAATGAAGTATACAGGTGTACTTTAAGAAAACTTCACGCGCTTATCTAAAATTTTAACATGGAATTTATTTAATAAGTAATTATCAATTATATGAAATGGAACGTACTTTTTCAAATAAATGACACATGAAACACATGTGAATATTTTTTATTATATATCTAATTTTTCTCTATGAAAAATTGGGCACACTGTCCACATAAGACTAAATAGTGCGTTCAATAGTATATGACATGTACCATCTTCTACCCATGTCTACATCACAATACTTTGGGATGGGTATGTTACCTTCCACATATTTTCTTGAGGTACACAATGTGTACTTGGAATACACGGTGTGTAGCCCCATGGATTCTTGAATCATCAGTCCCCTTGTTGTGTATCTGATACTTGACACAATAAGAAACCCCACGTACTCATATATGAGAAAAACAAGGATAACTCGACTTGTATAGTTGTTACACAACATGTAGTTCATCAAGTCATGTTCTAGTCTATTGGGATATATACGATGATCAAATTGTATTAGATATAAGATATGATTTCATCAAATCTATCCAAATTTATAATGATATATGGATGTAAAAAAAATTTAATGTCATGTATGTAGGTAGTATACACTATGTACTTTGGTTTTTTCTAGGAAGAGCCATTGGATCCTCCTAATGGTGTTCTTTAGATGTTTCTTAACTTTTAAATCTTAACTGTTTACTAGTTATCTTATCATGGATGAATAAAGAGAATAGATAATGATTTCATATATTAAAATGAATCATTATAAGTAAAAAAATACAAACACATGAAAAAAATAAATGAATAATAAGTAATTAAAACTTAAACATGTGACCTCTTTGATACAACTTGTAGGTTCTAGGAATAGTTGAAGTTTCATTTGATGATATGTACAACTCATATTTTACTATTAATTTATGTTTATTCATATCCGCACATCATTAAAATTTCATGTGCAATGAAAATCACTGATTACTTAACTATATTTAAATGAAAAAACCAGAAGATAAAGATCTTCACATTTAATTTATAATTAATTTATAAGAAAATATATAATTACCTAAACTTGTAATTATGCTTTCATTGATGATCCAATTAACTAGATCTTGTCATACCATCATTTTTCTATAGGATCTAAGTGAATAATCCCTCTATATGTGATCCACACATGCACCATAATCTAGTAATGTCATCATAGAATCATCAGGTTCTAGAATGTATGATCCTAATTTCTTGTGTTGTTCATAGTTGATCATAATAGGATTCTTCTTGAAGGATGAAAAACTTATTATGTTATCTCATAGGCTTGAGAGAGGAGGAATAAAGAGTGAGTTCTTGATCACTATATATCTCTATAGGGTTTGAGTGAATCTCCTTCTATCTGTTGTGTGCACCAAAATTGAGTTATGGAATTTGATATAATTAGATATTTATTATGGAAGGTTTAGGGTTCAAAAATCTCATACAAGCCCCTCTACACCCTAATAATTCTTAGTTGAAACCATGAACAATAATAATAATAATACTGTTAATTTCTTGATATGTGCAATATATTAAGAATACAAATAAATATCTTTTATAACATTTCTAATCAGACCATTAAGCTTGGTTCGCTTTATTTCATTGACATTTACTGATCCCTAAATAATGACTATTTAATAAGTAAATTTCACTGCATTATTCTATGATAAATATAATAAATATTATATTCCCCAAATTTGAAAATTAATATTTATTATTATTATTTAAGTCATTTATTATTTTAAATAACGTGTGATTAAATTATGTCAATCAACCAAACACAAATAAATATTATTTATTTTAACATTTTAAATTCAATACTTGAATTTAATTAAGATTGGTATACTCTTAGTGTGTAACCCTCTATGAATTTTTCTCAATGGAATTAGTCATAATCCCCTAAATTCCAAGGTTAACATCCAAAAATGTTACAAGGAACCCATAAAGAAAGTATTTAATATTGTAGAGACACCCAACCTATCATGAATGCTTACCATGTAATATAATCACTTTATCATGATGTCTCAATTCAAGCAGGTTGCATGTTGATTCTATCAACCTACATACTTGATTTCTCTACCTTTGAATTTATACAAATGAATTATCCCACAAAACAATATTTACATGGATTTATGAAGGTAGTTATATTCCCATAAAAGGGTATGATATATCAAATTCTATAATAGGTAAGAAGGGATAAATACCCTCTCACATTATTTGTTAATGCAATATCACTCATGATGTTCCCAACACATCTTACCCCATTGTGAGCATATGTCATCATGGTTTTCATCAATGCATCAAAGTATGTGATCCAAAATACCCATTAATGATAATCTTAAATTTTAAGTATCAATACACATGTACATATATAGGAACATCCAATGAAACATTAAATGTTGATTTCTTATTAACGAGTATGTTATCATAACCTTCTATATTGATGATTACCAAGGTTGGACAATATGAGAAGTTGTCTCAATATCTTATTGGCCTCCTACCCTATATATCTTATATTATATGTGTCACATCATACCATATAATCCAGCTATTGAACACATAATTCGAGAACATTACCATGGATCCTCTAGGTTCTCATCATAGTAGGGAACTAAAATTACCTTTTCGAATAAAAAATATTATTGATATATTATCACATATTAGAATCATGAAAAGGAACAATCATGATGTGATATGAAACTTCATTAAAACATGTAATCAAGTACTATGTAATTCGGTTATAGGGAATAAACTCCAACACCCTTCAAAAAATCCTAAAATTCTTCTAGTGATTGTGGAATAAAAGGTTGATAATACTGATGTAAAATACATTAACTCCTTACAAGAGGAGAATAAATAAGATAATGATGAGGAGGGTTCATTTACTAATTATTTTTTTTATTCATAACCACACTATTACTCTTACTCCTACATAATTTCCAATTTTTATTTTATGGGCCAATTATTCTTCCGTAACTAAAAAAGTTCCTTAAAATTTTTATAATGATGTTCCATAGGATATTTCTAGCACTTGAAATGAGGCATGCCTAGGCTAATTCAATGATTATAAATTAGAAAAAATTTCCTTCAAGAAGTATCTTATACTCCTTCAAGCTCTCATACTTACTATTAATGATAAATTATTAACTGTGGAGAATGATATAGGAACATATTATTAAATAGGGTGGGAAGTATAAGACAGAATATGGAGAGCCACATCCAGTTTCTAGATTAATGTTGTGTGGACAAAAAATATTTGCATCATAGATATTTTCTTATTGTCTTACCCTTTTGGGTTTTTGTTTATGTATTTACTTTCCCAAGTAGAGTGAGTGGTGCAGTAATAGGATTTTTTTCACTACTATAGAAGTGGATTTTAAAAGAACTATAAAAAATCTTTTATTAGTGCTAAAGAAGCATTGTTTATCTATGCACTATTAAAAGTGGGACACTTTTATTAGAACTAAAAAATGATAATAAACGGGGTCCTTTATCAGTGATAGTTTAGAATTGATAAAGGGCGATCTTTATTAGTAATAAAATAAGAGATGATAAAGGAAGAACTATTGTAGTGTGCTGTTAAAATTATAGCACACTGTAATAAAAATACACCTATATATGGAAAATTCATAGTTTAATTGAAATAAAAATTATACCCTAAATAAAAGAGAAGAACGCTATATAATAGACATTTCAAACATTGTTTTTTTAAATTACATTAGGAATTACTATCAAAAAAATTCAAAAACATAAATGGTGTCATTGTCTTTGGCACCCAACCCCCTCTTAAAAAAGCCTAAACATTATATCATTTACTGAACAAAACAACCCTACTTGATTAAAATAATTCACCTGTATAAGAAAAAAATTCTTATGGTAGTTATATGATAAATAAATACATTCAACATAAATATGAAACAATACATTGATAAATTGTCAATTTTAAATAAAAGTACACACATGGAGTCATACCAATCACACAATGCGTCTGATTAACATGTGGACGATTCTTACACATCCAAAATGAATTAATGATTATTTTATTAAATTATAAATATAATTCAAATGTGTTTTCTCGGTTTGAGTATGTCACACGTCTTTTTTACTAAAATGTTAATTTAAACTAAAAACACACATTTTGAGTCATACCGGTGACATAATGTGTCAGTTTAACATGATACTAATTCCTACACATCACAAATGACTTATGAATCATCTTAATAAAGTATAAAGACAATCCAAGTGTTTTATTGGTTTTTAGTGAGTGAAATATGTTTTGAACTAAATTTTAATTTTTAAATTAAGAACATTCAATTTGAGTCATATCAGGAATTATGTGTATCATATTGAGGTGTGGATGATTCCTACACATCAAAATAACTTATGGATTATTTTCCTAAATTATAAAGACAATCCGAATGAAGTTTCTCAATTTTGAGTATACGACATATGAATTGAACTAAAACATCAATTTTAAATAAATGGACACACTTGGAGTCATACTGGTCAAACAGTGCATTAGATTGATGTGAAGATGATTCATACACATCAAAAATGTATTAAGGACCATTTTTCCTAAAGTATCAAGAAAATCCAAATTCATTTTATCAGTTTTGAGTATGTCACATGTCATTTTTTCTAAAATGTCAATTTAAAGTGAAAAAACACACATTGAGTCATACAAGTCACATGATATATCAGTTAAACATGAGACTGATCAATACACATCACAAATAACTTATGAATCATTACACTAAATTATAAAGAGAATCTGAGTCCATTTTCTTGGTTTTCAGTGAGTGAAACATGTTTTGAAGAAAGATGTCAATTTTAAAATGATAACGAATACTTTGAGTCATACTAGACACACCATGTATCATATTGAGATGAGGATATTTAATAAAAATAAAAAATGACTTATTGATTATTTTCTTAAAGTATCAAAACAATCCAATTTTTTATTGGGTTTGAGTATGTGACATGTGTTTTGAACTAAAATGTAAATTTGAAATGAAAACACATTTAGAGATATACAGGTCACACTATGCATTAGATTGATGTATGACTGATTATTACACATCAAAAATGACTAAAGGATCATTTTATTAAAGTATAAAGACAATCCAAATGCATTTTCTTGGTTTTGAGTATGTCATGAGTCCTTTTTTTACTAAAATTTAAATTTAAACTGAAAACATGAACTTTGAGTCATACCGGTCACTTCATATATTAGTTTCACAAGAGACTGATTCCAATATGTCATAAGAGACTTATGAATCATTTTTATAATTTATCAAGACAATACAATAACATTTTATTGGTTTTTAGTGAGTGAAAATTGTCAATTTTAAAATGATAACAGACACTTTGAGTCATATTGGGCACACAATGTATTAGATTGAAGAGTGGATGATTCCTATATGTCAAAAATGACTTACATATTCTTTTCCTAAAGTATCAATAAAATATTAATGTGTTTTTTTGGTTTTGAATATTTGATGTGTATTTTAAACTAAAATTTCAATTTTAAATAAAAATACACACATGGAGTCATACTGGTCACACTGCATGCTACATTGTCAGGTGGATGATTCCTACAAATAAAAAAAGAAATAAGGATCATTGTGATAAAGTATCAAGAAAATATGAATATTTATTCTCAGTTTTTAGTATGAGATATGTCATTTTTACTAAGAGGTCAATTTAAACTGAAAAATTCACTTTGAGCCATTCCGGTCACATAATGTGTTAGTTTGATGTGTACTAATTCCTAAACATCAAAAATGACTTAATAATAATTTTCCTAAATTATCAAGACAATCTGAGCAAGTTTTCTTGGTTTTTAGTGAGTGACACTTGTTTTGAACAAAATTGTTAATTTTAAACTGATAAAAGACACTTTGAGTCATATCGGTCAAACTGTGTATTAGATTGAGTTGAGAGTAATTCCTACACATTAAAAATGAATTATGGACCATTTTCCTAAAGTATCAAAATAATACGAATTCATTTTCTTATTTTTGACTATGTGACATGTGTTTTGAACTAAAAATTCGATTTCAAATAAAAAAACATACTTGGAGTCATATTGATCATATCTTGTGTCAGATTTACGTGAAACTAATTATTACACATAAAAATGAAATATAGATAATTTCACTAAATTACCAAGTCATTATGAATGAGTTTTCTTAGTTTTGAGTTTATCACATGTCTATTCTTCTAAAATGTCAATTGAAACTGAAAACATGCACATTAAGTCATAATAGCCACATCATGTGTTAGTTTGACATGAGACTAATTCCTACACATAAAAAATGAATTAGGAATAATTTTTTATAGTATCAAGACAATATGATCATGTTTTATCATTTTCTCATTGAGTGACACATGTTTTAAACTCAATTGTCAATTTTAAACTGACAACAGACATTTTGATTAATATCGAGCACACCATTTATCCGTTTGAGGTGAGAATGATTTCTATACATAATAAATTACTTATAGATAATTATACTATTTTATAAAAAACAACACGAATGTGTTTTCTTGATTTTGTTCATGTGACGTGTGTTTTGAACTAAAATTTCAGTTTCAAATAAAAAGAAACACTTGGAGTCATACCGGTCACATAGTGCATTAGATTGATGTGCAGCTAATTCCTACACATCAAAAATGACTTATGGATAATTTTACTAAATTTTAAAAAACAATCCAAATGTTTTTTCATGGTTATGAATATGTGACATGTCTTTTTTACTAAAATTTCAATTTAAACTGAAAACACACTTTGATTCATACCATTCATATCGTGTGTTAGTTTAATGTGAGACTAATTCCTACATGCCACAAATCACTTATGAATCATTTTACAAAAGCATAAAAACAATATGATAATATTTTCTCATTTTTCAAAGGGTGAAATAGGTTTTGAACTTAATTTTTAATTTTAAACTAATAATGGACACTTTCGAGTCATACTAGGCACATCATGTATCATATTGAGGTGTTGTTGATTCCTACATGTCACAAATGATTTATGGATCATTGTCCTAAATTATCAACACAATACAAATATGTTTCATTAATTTTTATTATATGACCAATTTTTTGAACTTAAATGTCAATTTTAAACTTAAAACAAAAATTTTATGTCATACCGGACACACCGCATATGAGATTAAGGTGAGGTCAATTCATACATGTCACAAATGACTTATGGATCATTATAAAAAAAGTATAAAAACAATATGAATGTGTTTTCTCAGTTTTGAGTATGTGAAGTGTGTTTTGAACTAAAATATAAATTATAAACTAGAAACATACACTTTGAGTCATATTGAGCACATTTTTTAACAAATTGATGTGTGGATGATTCCTACATGATAATGAGCAGCATCGAACATGTTACAAGATCTATCATACAAGGAAAATTGTGTATTAGATTGAGGTGTGACTGATTCCTACACATTGTAAATGACTTTTTAATCATTTTCCTAAAGTATCAAAATAATGTGAATGTATTTCCTTGTTTTTTATTATGTAACGTGTGTTTTGAATTAAAATTTCAATGTTAAACCAATAATATAAACTTCAATTCATAATGGGCCTACCATGTATCAAATTGAGTTGTAGTTAATTCCTACACATCACATCATGTCTTTTTATTCTTTAATACATTCAACATTTGGGGTTATCTAATAATATATTTGTTTGATAACATATAATGTTGAATGTATTGCATAATAAAAATAAAATCACACCATCATGAGTGAATCATACTCGTAGAGTGCATAATCATAGCACATGAGTGCATCATGGGAGTATCATCATTATTTATGATCTATATGAAAATTAACAAAATAAGTATCAGATAAAAATGATAAAGAAATTAACAAAAAAAGTAGACAAAATGATGATAAAATCCACTAAATAAGTAGTAGTAAGTGACCACTTTATGATGTTTATATACAATATGACACCATGTATTATTCCTATTAATTTATAAAAAAATATATTTCCACTTGTGAATACAAGGACTATGAACTTTATTGGGAGTACTAGAAAAATATAAATAACTAAATGATGTGTAAATATTTTAAATGATATTGTAATTATAATAAAAAATAACTCTTTGGGAATTCTAGTTTGTTGATGTAATACATTATTTTTCATAAATTTTTAAAAATAATAACCACAATATTTTCCAATAGTTTGTTTAGGGAAATACAGAAACATTGAAAAAAAATAAGTAATTTGTTTCGATATATGTTTTAATAGTGGAATATTATTATATATACTCTAAATGGTTCTATTTCTTTCTTATTTATTTATTTTTTGGATAATTCCCCTTTTAAGGTGTGACGACCCGGACCCGAATGCCACTTAATGGGTGCCCCGAGGCCAGTGGTCCACATGGCCCCAAGCGCATCTTTATGAACTCTAGAGGCTGTTGACTAGCAGTGAGGACCTAGGATGTGTCCATGGGAAGACTATTCCCTCATTAGCAGATTGTAGCACAGTGGAAGGAATATAAATGAATAGTAAACAGTGGAAGGAATATAAATGAATAGTAAACAGTGGAAGAAATAAAAATAATAATAATAAACAACAGAAGAAAACTGATGCACTAGATAAATGAGAATAATAATAACTATATCAACTGGAACGATTATGATGTAATGTCGTGTCACTAGAAAACTGGAAAACATGGATACAAGAAAACATGCATAACATGTTCCACAAGGTAAAAGAAAAAAAGGCTCCATCCTAATCAGCAAGAAATCAAGGGTTAGATGTTGTATCCTTCCCTTTGTCAATACCTACAATCATGTAATCTACTCCGGGTACCAAATGACGCTTGGAGAGGGTGTGAGATAAATCTTAGTGGGCCAGAACCAATAGTGTCTATCCATCCATCCAAATCAAATTTTTATTCAAATAAAGAGCAAACAAAACAAAACAGAACAAACAAGGAACCAAAACAACCAAGGGACCCCGGGAATTAGGGGGTCAAAATAGTGCAAGCCGAGGGCATCCCCTCTGATTAAATTAACACATATTGGTTTCAAACTGTTGATAGGGAGCAGACTAGTGGAGATGGAGCTCTGGGCCTCCAAGGAAGCCATGTGATCCGTAAACTTATTACCCTCATGCCAGGTATGAGACAATTGGATGTTGGTTCCAAGTAAAGAGCGACATTTCCTCACAATATAAGCGATAGACCAAGGCGGGGAACCTTTACCTATCAATGCATCATGAAGGATTCTGGAATTAGTCTCTGCCTGGGTTAAAATCAAGGTTCTCCTGCATGCAGAGGGAAACCCCCGTGTGCAGTGCCTTGGCCTTGGCCAATAGGGGGTACCGTTTCCAAAGAAGGATGAAAACGCCATGACCTCCTCCCCCCAAAGCCTCTTACCACCAACAATGTATATACCATCTGGCCCGTGTAATGGAATATAACAGTGTGCAAGCATGCATATATAAAGTAAAGAAAGAAGTACAATATAACTAAATACACAAGTACCTACTTTATCCCTTGGCTAGTGTCTAAACAAGTAACCAATTTATTGATTAAGTAATCCCCATTTAATGTTAATAGGTCACATGAGGCATATCTAGCACTAAAATCATCTTGTGATAGTATAAGTAGTGAAGGTCCCAAGACGTAACAAGGCAACCTGACAAATATATACAGTGAGGGAGTTCTAGGGTAATAACCAAGGTAATGTAAATCTCATGGAATGATAACTTAGTAGTATTTGAGTCTAGCTAAGGCGTAAGAGTGTAATACAAGGAGTGTAATCCAAGGCATTCCACATTAAGGTGCCTACCGATTCCAAGGTGATCAAAAAAGGTAAAATGGGGATAAGTAAATACAAGGCCTTGTGGGCTTTCACCATAGAACCTACTAGCCAATTATGGATCCAATGAGTGTATCCGAGGTATCCTGTAATAATTAAAAGGACCCTATGGTAGTATAATAGGCATACAAGGAATAGAAAAGAACCATATTCTAGGTTGGTATCAACCTAATAAAACCGCATCCTTGAATCAGAATGGGGTTCCTAATACCCAAGGTATTCTCCTCTCAGAATCCAAGGTGATCTTGAGTCAGCCCATTTTTATTTTATATTGTAATCATGTAATAATTCATTTGGTTCAAGTCTTTCCTTCCATTAGTGTTGATAGGTCAAGTATAATTGAAACTATTTACTTATTGGTCCAACCCTTGTCTTACATTAGTGTGGATTGGCCAAGTAGCATTGCATCCATTTACTTAATTCTTAATTAACTATTAAGGAAAATCAATTAGAGAGTTTCACTCTACTACCTTCCATTGACATGGAATGGGGTACTATGGACATGTAACCTTAATTCAAAATCATTTGTTAATGGCATGATATATACTTATTATACTTTCCATTCCACATTTCACATTTAATAATAAATTTGAAAGCACTTACCTTAGGCGAGTCAAGTGGTGACCATACATGGTACATTCCATTATTCAATTCTCATCAATAACAAGTTATTTATTATGGAAAGTATCACCTATAGGATGTTAAAGAAAAGTCATACCCAAACGGTGGCCCAAACGTGTCGAAAGCGGTAAAACCCATTTATGGAATAACTTTAGACATGAGGCTGATTGAGTTGTGGGTGTAACCTCTAACAACTAATCACATATTTGGAAAGAGCATAACCATATGATTCTGTAAAGTATAATTAGGGAATGTAAATTTAAGAAACAACTTCTAATGAAACCATTGGGCCCCACACGAACATTCCAAAAAACAACGAACTTTAGGGATGAGTTATAGACCACCCACCTTAGGGTTGTTTGATCATTCTCCTCTAGTATCGGCCCTTGATTTTCCTCGGATCGGAGTATATCTAAGAAAAGGTCAAAAATTCTCACATGGTGACATCTAGTTTGAGATAAAGAGAGAAGAGTAATGGATAAAGAGGAATCAAGTAATTACCATTGCACATCCAATGTGACAAATAAAAGCTCCATCAGATGCTGGATGAAGGATATCTCTTTATCCCTAGATTTGGCCTTCAAAAAGCTCCAAATGGGAGAAAATAGAGTAAACTCATAATGATTTTTGAGTTGGGAAGAAGGAGGGGGATTAATAGATCATTAAGGGTGAAACTGGAAATTTAACCAGAAAATTATCTTGCACGCGGTTTGTCAAACCGTGCTCAAACTGTGCGGGATGACTCTGCTCGAATGGTTTGGTCCACACAGTTTTTCAAACCGTGCGCAACCCATGCATGTGTACCTATAAAAAAGGGGCGCTTGCACGGTTAGGCTAGACGGCCATGCACCAACCATGCAAGGTGGATCTTTCTGAAAAAATCCATTCACACAGTTTTCCAAATCATGTGGAATTCCCCCCAGTTTACTCTAAACCATGTTCAAAGTATTTTTTCTCCAAAAATATGGGTTCCAGGCTCCAAACAAGCCTCATAAACCCTTTGAACCTTTACTAACTCATTAGTTATCCATTTTAGGTTCAAAGTAAATATTTAGACAAAAAAATTAAAGGATCCACACTTGATTGAAAAACCGGGTTTTACAGTCTTCCCCCTTAAAAGAAATCACCCTGAGTTCTCCTTCCAAGGGAAAAGAAACACTGTCTGAGAAAAAATCTGTCCACTGGGAATATACATTAGCTTCCCTCTCCCAAGTCTCATCTTATACTTTACTGTTCTTCCATATCACCTACAAAATAGGGACATAATTTTCTTGTAGAGACTTTGTGCTTCGGTCAATGATATACCGGATACTCCTTAAAGGTAGCATTGGAATCTAACTTAACTTCCTTGAGATCAAAATTACGAGACAAGTCAGTATGATATTGGTGAAGCTGTGAGACATGAAAGACATCGTGCATGTCATGGTACCTATGAGGTAGTAGCAACCAATAGGCTACCGACCCCACTCTCTCTAGAATTTCAAATAGCCCAAGGTAACGTGGAGAAAAATTTCCCTGCTTCCTTAACCATCCATGCCCTAACATGGGATATACTTGAAGAAAAACATAATCCCCTACCTCGAACTCAAGAGGTCATCGACAACGATCAACATAAGATTTCTATCTAGACTGAGCAGTAGTCATACTCTTTTTGATCAGCTGCACCTATTCTGAAGTCTCTTGAACAAGATGGGGACCTATTAGGGCTGCCTCACTTACCTCTAGCTAGCACAAGGGTGAATAGAATGGCCTACCATATAAGGCCTCAAAAGGATCCATCTGAATTGTCACATGAAAACAATTATTATAAGTGAAATCGATGAGGTGAATATGATTCTCACAAGAACCTCTGAAATCAAGGACACATGATCTAAGAATATCCTCTAGAACCTATATTGTCTATTCCGACTGTCCATAGGTCTAAGGGTGAAAAACATTTCTTAGAAGCACCTGAGTCCCTATAGATTTCTTCAAACCCTTCCAGAACTGTGAAGTAAAATGAGCATCCCTATCTGAAATGATAGTATGTGGAACCCCATGTAGTCGTATGATCTCACAGACATACAATCTTCATAAATCATCAACTAAGAAAGTATCCCAAATAGAAGTTAAGTGGGATGATTTATTTAGTTGGTCAATGACTACCAAGATAGCATCTCTACCCCTCAGTGTCCTAGGTAAGCTAACAAAAAAATCTATTGCAACATCTTCCCATTTCAATTATGGGACTGGAAGCGGCTGTAACAAGACTGAAGGTCTCTGGTGCTCTTCCTTCACCTACTGACCAGTGGAACACCTAGCGATGAACCCTGCAATCTGACGTTTCATTCCTAGACACCAATACTGGCGTCGTATATCTTGATACATCTTCGAGATGCCTGGATGAACTGCCCACTGAGAAGCATGGGACTCTTTAATCAACTCTTATCTCATATCTGTAGGAACCTAGATACATACAAATAAATGAAGGACATCATCTCTATCCACTAACCAATCTTGAGGTGGGTTATCTCTTGATATACTCTCACAGAGAACCAAACATTTAGGATTTGAAAACATCATATTCTTCACCTTCTCAAAGAGGGAAGATTTAAATGTTAAGACTAAGAGATAATATTTCTCATGACTATCATGAAACTCTATATGAAGTTCATAAAATGGGGCCATTAACTTCCATTCATCATCGACTTCCTGTACGGCCTACGTTTGAGTTTTTAAACACAACTCATTAGCGACCACATTTCCCTTTACAGGTATATAGGCAAGCTCAAAATCAAAGGATTGTAGATATTCGACCCATATCCATTGTATGAGGTTCAATTCACGTTGAAAAAAGATATACTTGAGGATTTTTTGATCTTTATACACCACAAAGTTCTCACCCAACAGATAGTGTCTCCAGCAATGTAAGGCATGGACTACTGCTACTAGATCAAGGTTGTGCGTCAGGTAATTTATCTCATAAGGCCTAAACTTCCGAGATATGTATGCAATGAATTTGTCTCTGTCAATCAAAACTACTCCTAGGACAATTCCTGATGCATCAAAGAAGCTGATATAAGATTTTCTAGGTTCTGGGAGAATCAGAATATGTGCCGATACAAGCCTCCCTTTCATCTCTTGAAAGGATTTCTCACATGCTTCTGACCATATGAACGTTTCACCCTTATTTGTAAGACCTATAAGAGGTTAAACTAGATGAGAAAAGTATTGTATGAAACACTTGTAATATCCTTTGATTCCTAAGAAACTCATGATATCAAACACCTTCTTTGGATGCTCCCAGGAAAATACAGCACTAACCTTTTTAGGGTCAACAGACACTCCTAATTCTGAAAATTATATGACCCAGGAAGTGGAACTTTTCAATCAAGAAGTCAATCATAGAAATCTTGGAATAAAGGTAATTCTCTCGCAGTGTACTCAGAATGATCTCAAGATGTTTGGCATGGTCATTATGAGTGGGAGAATACACCAAAATGTCATCCACAAAGACCATGACAAAAGAGTCCAAATATGGGTGGAAAACCATATTCACCAAATCCATGAAAATGGAAGGTGCATTCTTATGACTAAACAACATAACAAGATACTCATATAGACCATAATTTCTATGGAAAGCTATACAAGGTATGTCTGATGGTCTGACTCGCACATGATGATAACCCGATCTTAGGTCGATCTAAGATAACACATTTTCTCCTCAGAGCTAGTCAAAGAGATCATCTATTCGAGGAAGTGGATAATGATTATTGACCATAAGCTGGTTCAACCTTATGTAATCCCTACATAGATGAAGAGTTACATTTTCTCTCTTAGAAAAATGAATGGGTGAACCCCAAGAGGATGTACTAGGTCGTATAAAGCCTTTGGATTCTAGATCCTCTATCTACCGCTTGAGCTCCTGAAGCTCAGTAGGTGCCATCCTGTAATAAGTAATGGACACTGGATATGCTCTTATAAAAATCTCAACTGTAAACTCTACCTCTCTATTAGGAGGTAAGCCAGAAAATTCATCAGGAAAGACTTCCCTGAAATGATCTACTACTGGAGGGAAATTAGTTTGAAACAAACCTTGATCCTCCATGAAAAGATTTACAATCTGGGCAGTCACTCCACCTAGCCCATGATGCTTTGGTCTAGCTCCCCTAGCCTGGACATCCCACTCACCTTTGAAAAGATAACTGCTACCTTCTAGTGATGTAGTAGAGACCCTGCAGTGATATCAGTCTACAAAGTTGTGATAGTGGACTAACTAGTCCACCCCAAGAATGAAATGTAATCCCATCATCTACAGAACAAAGAAATTCCACAAGGGTAACTGCCAACCTCTAGGGGACAGTACCTACACTGGCATATTCCATCCGTCTGTATTCCCAATGGTGTATCTAGGGTCATTACACTATAGTGATACTGTATCTCTAGTCCAAGAATTTTCACAATAGACACAAAAAATAAAAGATTTTGAAGCACCTGTATCAAACAAGGAAGAGAGAGTAATAGAGGCTACTAGAATAGTACCTCGTACTGTAGATGGTTTCACAGCCTGATCCTTGGGTATCGGATGTAAAGCATACAACTGACCTGATCCATGAACCTATGCAAGAGATGTACTACCATGATCATAACTACTCTGCAGGCGCTGGTAGTTATTAGGGATCAGACTACCATGGCCACGACCTCCTCCTCGACCAGACCTACTGGTTCTATTCCAACTCCCCACCTGATGCGACACAATAAAACTCACTCCAGATGGTGGATCTGAATTTGATCATTTTCCACATGAAGTTGGTGGAAAGGTCCTACAAAAGTACTGAAGATGACCCATACGACCGCAAGCTCGACACTCCATAGGGTCTTTGTCACATTGGTGATTCTTATGCCCCAATCTTCCACACTGATGAAACACTATAGAGTTATAAAATTGGATACTCTGGCTACCACTAACCTGACGAAAAACCTCAAAGGGACGTTTCCTATCACTAGAAGAACTACTAAACTGATGTGGCACTAATCCCTTAAACCCTATACTTGTGCAGTCCCTTAGGTTGCGTTCAGTGATAAGTTCCAGATCAACTATTGTAGAAATTTTAAAAAGGTGAACGACATTCACCTGAGTTTGGATGGTGTACTGGAGCCCATCCTCAATACGTCTAGCACACAAAAGCTCATCACCAGCTAGAAGTGGTGCAAAGCACTATAAATCATAGAAACATGCTGAATATTTCATAACTGATATAGAAACCTACTCGAGATGCATCCCACAAACAATTGGATGAATCCCAAAGCATATATGTAGCAATCATGACTCTTTGCTCTGGAGGCGTTTCTAGATGCTCAAAGATAGACAGAATGGCCTCTAGCCAAGACTCAGTAGCCTGAGAACCACCATCCCTTGAAAAAGTAAGAGGATGTTGCTGCTGGAACTCATGGATCAGATCATCCATCATAGGTACAACCCGTAGAGAACCTTTCATAGACTACATTAGATGTAAGAAACTATCACGAACTTGGGAATCAGTGCATGGATCAAGTACATTAGGTGGTTCCTTAAGTGGCACTTCTGGAAGCAAGGCCGGTGGCTCAAGGCCCACCCTGTTTGGAGCATGGTCATCACCATCCTCCTAGGGAACAACACAAGGATGACACAACGACATTGGCATAAAAATTCCAATCACAAGACTTAGAACGAGTATAGAAGCAAGGATATGGAATCTATAACAGAATCTAAATGTAATAAAACTCACTACCCAAGGCATACTACCCCAACTACCTTCTTATACACCCAGGTATTGGTAAGTTCTTAGCTATAAGTTTCATGTCATTTTGTAGTAAATTTACAGGTTCACTCCTTTACCTTTCATAAAAATTACAAGGCATGATAAGGATGTGTAACCAATTCAATTTTTATCTTAGGATTCACTTTATAATGGATAAAAATTTCTAATGAATCAGTTCCCATACACATATCACCAGAAACAACACACATTTTTTAATAGTATAGTGGATCGACTTAGTAAATTACTCATCCTAACCCACAAGGGCCCATACACCTCATGGATTGAGATATGGAATCACTCAATTGCAGCCAAAATAATACAATTACAGGAAAATACCACAACATCAATTAGTAACTACAGTCATATCAAGCATTGCAAAGCAGTGAAATCCACTGATATGGAATGACAATATGCATGACATGTGAATTCTAGGTGCCTAAAATGATACATGTAGCAATGCTCATTGACCTCATATCATGGGGATAAGGATGATATAAATTCTCAAATAGAGTAATAATCAATAACACCGCACAAAATGTGAGTCACCCAATGGTGAAACAATATCAACTTTAATAGGAAAAATAGAACAACTTCATTTTTGGGTAACTTGGATTTTACCCCGAACATGGGTTTGTGATGCCCAAAAATGGCTTATGAATAAGTCCCAATCATTCCTATTATCCAATATATCATCTACAAATAGTAAAGAAAGAAAATAAACCACCTTTGATACCACTTTGTAATGACCCAGACCCAGATGCCACTTAACGGGTGCCCCGAGCCCAGTGGGCCACATGGCCGCAAGAGCATCTTCGCGAATGCCAGAGGCTGCCGACTAGAAGTGAGGGCCTAGGGTGTGTCCGTGGGAAGACTATGCCCTCATTAGCAGAGTGTAGCACAATGGAAGGAATACAAAGGAATAGTAAACAGAGGAATCAATATAAATAATAATTATAAACAATGGAAGAAAACTGATGCAATAGATAAACGATAATAATAATAAATGTATCAACTGGAATGATGATGATGTAATGTCATGTCACTAGAAAACAAGAAAACATGGATACAAGACAACATGCATAACATGTTCCACAAGTTAAAAGAAAACAAGTACTACTCCAAGCATCATGAGATCCAACTCGGTCATCTACTATCAAGATCCATCCTAATCAGTAAGTAATCAAGTGTTGGAAGCTGTATGCTTCCCTTTGTCAATACTCGAAACCATGTTATATACTCTGGGTACCAAACGACCCTTAGAGAGGGTGTGAGATAAATCTTAGTGGGCCACCACCAATGTTGTCTATGACATCCGACCCGTGTAATGGAATATAACAGTGTGAAGACATGCATATATAAAGTAAATAAAGAAGTAAAATATAAATAAATACCCAAGTACCTACTTCAGCCCTTGGCTGGTGTCCAAACATATAACCAGTTCACTAATTAAGTAATCACTATTTAATGTTAATAGGTCACGTGAGGCATAGCCCTCACCGACATCATCTTGTGATAGTATAAGTAGTGAAGGTCCCAAGATGTGACAAGGCAACCAGACAAAGATATCCAGTGAGGGAGTTCCAGGGTAATAACCAAGGTAACATAAATCTCAAGGAATTCTAGATCAATAGTATCTGAGCCTGGCTAAGGGGTAAGAGTGTAATCCAATGATTGTAAACCAAGGCATTCCACAAAAAGGTGCCTACCGATTCCAAGGTGATCAACTAAGGTAAAATGGGGCTGAGAAAAGATAGGGCCCTATAGGCTTTCACCATGGAACATACTAGCCAATGGTGGATCCATGGAGTGTATTCAAGGTATCCTGTAATAATGATAAGGACCCTACAATAGTATACTGGGCATATGGTGAATATACAAGAACCTGTGTCTAGGTGGGTATCAACCTAAGCAAACCGCATCCTTGAATCAGAATGGGGTTCCTGAGACTCAAGGTTTTCTCCTCTCAGAATCCAAGGCGATCTTGAGTTAGTCCATTCATTTTTTATATTTTAATCATGCAATAATTCTTTTGGTTCAAGTCTTGCTTCCATTAGTGTGGATAGGTCAAGTAGAGTTGAAACCATTTACTTATTGGTCCAAGCTTAGTCTTCCAATAGTGTAGATAGGCCAAGAAGTATTGAAACCATTTAATCAAGTATTAATTAACCATTAAGGCATATCAATTAGGGAGGTTCACTTCACTACCTTACATTAACATTTAAAGGGGTGATAAAAACATGTAACCATAATTCAAACACATTTTTAAAGGACAAGATATATACTTAGTATACTTACAATTACACATTTCACATTTAATAATCAATTTGAAAGAACTTACCTTAGGCGGGTCAAGTGGTGAGAAAACATGGTACATTCCATTATGCAATTCTCATAAATAAAAAGTCATTTATTATGGAAAGGCTCACCTTTAGGAAGGTGAAGCAAAGACACACCCAAACAGTGGCTCAAACCTTTCGAAAACACAAAAAAACCATTTATGGCATAACCTTCAACATGAGGCATATTGAGTTGTGGGTGCAACCACTAATAACTAATCACATATTTGGAAAGAGAATAACCATATGATTTTATCAAGTATAATCATGGAATTTAAAAATAAATAAACGACATCCAAACAAATTTTTGTTCCCCACAAAAACATTTAAAAAACAATGAACTTTAGGGATGAGTTATAGACCACCCACCTTAGTGTTGTACGATCCTTCTCCTCCAGTATCAGCCCTTGATTTTCTTCGATTCATAGTAGATCCAAGAAAAAGTGAAAAAAACTCACATTGAGATATCTTGGTTGAGATAAAGAGAGAAGAAGAAAAAATAAATAGGACTCGATTACTTATCTTTGCGCATCCAACATGATGAACATAAGCTTGATAGGATGCCGGACCATGGAGATCTCTTGATCCCTAGCTTTGGACTTCAAAACTCTCTAAATGGGTGAAAATGGAGGAAACTCCTACTGGTTTATGAGTTGTAAAGAATAATGGGTATTAATAAATCTTTAAGGGAGAAACTGGAAATTTACCCAAAAAATTAGCCTGTGCACGGTTTTTTCGTACGGTTTGTCAAACCATGCACAAACCGTGCGGGACTGCTATGCTCAAATGGTTTGGTCCGAACAATTTGTCAATATGTGCGCAACCCATTTAAAAGTACCTAGAAAAAAGGATACTCACATGGTTAGACTGTATGACCCTGAACCAACCGTGTGAGGTTGGTTTGTCCAAAAAAAACACCATCCATATGGTTTACTCTAAACCGTGAGCAGAGTCAGTTTTCTCTAAAAAGGTGGGTTCCGGGTTCCAAAAATACCCAGACTCCCTTGGAACCTTTACTAACACATTAATCATCCATTTTAGGTCCAAAGTAAAGATTTAAACTAAAAATTAAAGGATCCATACCTGAGTGAAAAATAGGGTTCTTACATAAGGGTTGAAGGGTAAACCTTACATGACTTATAGGCCCAAGGCATAAGGCCCATACACAACCCAATACATGAACTTAAAGGACCAGGACCTGAAACACTTGAAATAGACCCTACCTAGTATCAGCATCATGAAGGTTCCTTGATCTCCACCTCACATGGCTGATCAACTAGCATTACCCTATGCAGATCTACATGGTGCTTGGTCCTAATGGTAGTTTCCATACCCTCTAATTCTTCCAATATGGTTAGGTATAATATGGTGGTTTCTATTTTTTCTCTAAATCCTCATTTGGGCTTGATCCTGTGTGGTCTAAAAGTGCTTCTTGATTTTTTCTGTGGCCCAAAATCCTTGTGGCCCAAAGGCCATTGGTGGACCAAAGGCCGTAGAACCTAAAGGCCTTTGGTGGCCTGAAGGCCCTGAGACCCGTAGGCCCAAACCGGTGGCCTAAAGGCCCAAATCGGGTGAATAGTTCTATCTGTTACAGTACTGAACAACACCTTCTATAGTACCTACTACAATACCTGCTACAATACCGCTTCATTTGATAGTCTCATCAGGTAAATAGTGTCATATAATACTTATCCATTTGTAAAATTTGATAGTCTTTTTGTGCTCATGGACTGTCCTCATTATATGATTTTGATGATATTTAAACACCACCCAATTATAAAATAATTTTCATTAAATTATAATATAATATTTATAATGTGATGTATATTTATAAAATGTTTCATGTAGTGTATTATAAATAGATAAACTTCATCTCATGCAGTTAGTTTTTTAGGTATCCATGAATTGAATTTAGAAAATAAATATTTTGATTATCCAAATTGACTTTAATGAGTAAACGATGCTGCCTAAAAATAATAATAAATAAATTGAATAAAAATATATTTTATATGATTAAATTGTAGAGTTTTACCCTTGAATCATGGGTAATAAGAAGATTTTTTCATCTATAAGTTTGAATTCAAACATTTTGGCTAGTTTGCATACTATTACTCCATATTTCATTAGTTCCAAAAAGAATAGTTACGTAGAAGTGATGTGAGGACTAATGAATCCAAATTTTTATTCAAAAGGTTTTACCATCAAATAATATTGATATATATGCCTACAAAAATTATGAATAGTATTTAGTCATATTAAACATAGTATATCAGCTATTGGAAAATACAATCATGAAAACACACCTCATTAATAAATTTACAACCGAGACTCCTAGACATTAATTCTTGAGGATTTTATTTACATTCTCATGCCCTATATAGCCTGTAATAGCCTCTCCATAAATCTTTTATTCAAAATAAATTGTTGTTATACCACAACTTACTAATGTCATATTCACATGAACCATTAATTTTCGAAAATGTGGATGTTGAATGGGTTGGGTAGTGGTACTTTTTGAAGAATTTTTCAATTGGTTGGATTATCATTTAGATAATTTTTATTCAACCTTACATTTCACCCATTTCCTTTGTCCATATGTAATAACATTCATCAATTCAGAACTTTTTTCATTAATTGATAAAGTATTTTCCAGAAAAATATATAGGAAATGACAGAATCCTTATCAACATGTATTTTTATAATATTTGATAGAAATGCTATGAAAGTTACAATATCCTGCTCGACTATATGAATATCCTCATCATCAAGTGGAATATATAACTCAATGCTTGGATTGTGATCTATGTGAATTCCCACTCTCACATGACCAATTGGAAGCTGTTTGTTGTGTATAATATCTCCTTGGATATTGTACATGGTACCCCTTGCAACAAGGTGAAGGGTGGGTGTTGATAGATATAAATCAAAATCATTTTCACCCTATATAATATCAGTATAGAAAAGATATCAGTGATTCATTTATTCACATTTCACAGAAATAATTATGATAATATCGATTACCTCTTCTAAGGAAAATCCTTGAGAGGAATGGCTTAACTCAAAGATGGTGGGGGTAGGGGTTGGGGGATCTTTCCACAGTGGTTGTTCTTGTGTTATTTTTTTTCTATGATTCCTCCCACTAACATTTTATAACACCACTTATTATAAATTATGTTTTTATTCTAGATAAACTAATCATTCCTGCAACTCTTTTATTTTATTATCCTTATTCCCATGTTCATTTATTTTCTCAAAACATTTTTGGGTTCACACCCCACAATCCACACCTCTGAAGCAACCATACTATTCTCTCCACTTCAAGGTCATTGATAGTATTTTTTTCATGAAGTAAAAATGATGATAATTCTTGTTTCTACTTTAGATAACAAATATAGGAAAATAAGTAATCATTATCATGTAATACATATTTAATGTAATTTTTTATGCCATATATACCGTTGCTTCCCACACTTTTTGTGTGTCTTAATCTATAATTATCCCATCTTTATTTACACATGCCTCCTTCCATAGAACATGAAGTAGGATGGACGTGAATATAGATTTTGATTCATCAATATACATATAAAAAAGGAGAACAATTATTATTTTTTGTTTCATGTAAAATAAAATTATTATGGTATAATTAAAAAACATACCATTTTTTTCAAGTGAAGCATACTCCATCCTTACTTTATGGTTGGTATGTCAGTTTTTATGTATGTTTCTTATTTTTAGTACTCATTTTCTATTTTATAAATTAAAAATTCTTAATCAAAGTGATTAATATATATATTTTTTCAAGTAATATTTTACCAGTCACAATATACCTAAAAATATGTCTCTTCACATTGACCAATGAACACAACCCATGCTTTTTGGTTTATCAGGTGTGCATACATTTGTGGTGGCTACATGTTTATTTTCACTTCAGCATGTTTGAGATGATAATTCGTAAAAATTATTTAAAAGACTATATGAGACTTTATAGTGAGAATTAATAAAAAAACTCATTTAGGATTCATCTCTTATAAATCCACTGTACAAGGGATAATGAAGAGTAAATCAACATTTCATCATTTTTTTCAGTAAAATATAGAATTTATAACATAATTACACCTTAATATCTTCTTCAATTGATTTCCTAAGCATGGTCACAACATTGTTCCATGAATCTACATCAACTGAAACATGAATTCAAGTGGTGAGCCCAATGTAACTATTAAAAATGACATTATTAGGGTTAACATGTTGGTATATTTCATTCCATTCAACCTCAAATTTGATTAATTTGTTTCTCACTTTAATAATTTTTTCTAAAAATTTCATGTTATGATTATCGTATTTTTTATAGGACATGGGTTGTTCACTGTCTGCCATTTCCTCATTTTAAACATAATCAATATTTTATTTCTATGGATTGGTAGTACTGATATGTATAGAAGGTTTTTGTTCCTCTACATTAGGAGCACCAACATGTTGAGAAACCTGTTGTTCCTTAGGATTGGGAGAATCAACATGTGCAAAAGTAATTATCTGCAGAAATAGATGAAAATTTAATTTAGATTTTATAAATTCAGTATTTAATAGATAATAATATGATGTAGCACAATGTATATTAAAAAAATATAACTTTATTATTGAAATATCTTTTTTAATAGGTTGAATGGGTTTAAACCCTCTATCAAGTATCCAAATCCATTTTTCTGTAGTATCCTTTGACATACCAGACCTTATCTACATTGGGAACACTACAAAATGACTACAATATCCCAAAAAAGGGTTATCCTTAGTTGAATTGATATATGACCCTTTGGTGGTTTCAGTTGATAATAGAATAATTGAACACTTTTGGTTTATAGGATTTGGAATATAAAATACTTGTACATCTATTGATTCCATTATAAATGGTTCGTCTTTTTACCCTTACTTACTGAAATCCACATTCATGAATCAAAATTCAACTATTTTAACTTTACTCATATTATCAACCCACTTGAATATCAGCAATTGGAATGTTTTATAATCCATCTTTCGTATTTTTTTATGATTACAATGCATGAAATGTTCACATAAATTAGATTTTTTCCCTTGGTACTAGATACATGCATCTCTTTTGTCACATGTGTAACTATGATATTTTTATAGTACTTCATTCATCGTGTTAATTTTTATAAAATGTATAAACAATAATTACATAACCATTATAAGATAATACATGCACACTTGGTCCTCTCTCTATCCATTGAAGTTGTTTAGAAATTTAATCTAGGTTTTTAGTTAACTCCTTAAAAATATTGTCTCAAAACCATCCTATAGGCTATTGATTATATGTATATTATATATTTATTTCATACCATGATGGATTCAAATTTTTAATAATTACTTTTTGGGTTTAAAAGATGGTTCATCTGCTAAACTGTTATGAAAAACATAAAGGTAGTCCTTCTCCCACTATTTAATTTTAATTATGAAAACATATATTCTAGAAATTCTTACACCCATAAGCCACCTAATGTGATGTGATTTTTGTAGACCAATGCTTTCAACATTTTAAAGGTAGTTGGTGAAAAATTCAACGGCTTCTTAAAAAACATATTTCTCTATAATATAACCTTCTGGAAAACATTGATTTTTGACATACGCTTTCACAATCTTTATATACCATTAAATGGTGTAAATCCATCTAAAATGTATATGACCACATAGTTGAATCTATCTTACCAAGTGAACCATCAGGTAAACCATCATATTAAAGAATGTTAGTAGGAAGAAGATCTCTAATTCACATAATATGAACAAAAATTCTATTTTCCATAATTGGAAATTTTTCAGGTCTATAACTTTTCTGCAAATAGCTTCAAAAAAGAAACCGAGCTTGGTTAATGTATGATGAACATTTTTGGGCAAAATGCAACATAAATCTACATGCATTAAATCTTGTATCAAAACATGATACTCATGTGATTTAGACCATTTTACTCTAAATCATTCATTAATATTGAATTATTTATATTTGATGAATATCCCTCTATAACCTTTAAATAATTCAATAAGTTGAAAAACTAATATCTATCTTTTTTGTAAAGAGTATAAGCTGCTGGAGGAAGAAAATCATGTTTTTCACTCATCACTAACTCCAAATCTTCCTATATTCTCATTTCGATCATGTCCAACCAAGACTTAATTACATACTTTGTTTTATCAGTTTAATTTAGTACATTCCAATGATACTATTGCATTCATTTTTTTTCAACATGCATAACATCATGAAAATGATTGATGTACAAAAAATCCTAGTATGTTAATTAAAAAAACTGATCTCTTTTCCAAACTAATTTTTATAATGTTTTTGGTTTTTTTTCAAAAATTAGTGTCTATATATTTTAATTTCTAAAAAAATTGATCACCTGATGGTGTAGATGGTTCAATACATTCTTCTAAACTCCCATCTATTGATGTAATCCAAGGTCGGTACTTATGTTTTCTGGGTAGAAATATCTGATTTCCTAGAAACACATTCTTTTATGAATGTTTTAACATAATTGAATGTGTACCATGTTCACAAATGAGACACCCTTGAGTTCCTTTAATTCTATAACATGACAAATTTACATAAGTAGGAAAGCCTTTTATCTTCCAATACATTATAGATATTAATGTTAAATATTCACTTCTGTAATAATCATATAACATGACACCTAAATCCCATAATAATTTCAAATATTCGATAAATAAAGCCAAATAAACATCAATATCATTACCTAGTTGTTTTGGTCCTAATATAAGCAGATATAACATAATGTATTTTTTTGTTTCATGCATAATCATGATGGAAAGATATAATTTTCCAATATAATTGTCCATATACTATGATTACTTCTTTTAAAACCAAAAGGATTTACTCCATCTATATATAGCTCAATATTAAGGTTTTTTGAATCATTTACAAATTCAAGATACTCATGATCAATTATCTTCTACTAAAGAGAGTCTATCAGGAGATGAAGCTTCCCATATTTAATTCTTGTATCTTTTTGCCACATCAATTTTATTTCAGTCTCCTTTCTATTACATATGATAAAAAACCTTAGAATGATTGTAAAGTAGCATACAAATGTTTTAGGACCTGATTTATCTTTCTTGTATTGAGAACCACCACACTTTGGGCATTTTATGTGATTTATGGTCCTTAATAAATAGTATATAGTAATTTGGATAGGCATGTGTTCTTTTAGAGATCATACCCATTGAATAAAGCATTTTTTAGCATTATATATTCGACAAGGAAGATCATTATCTTATATGGATCATATAATTGAAGAGAGAAATTAGTTCAGTAAAACTGGTATCACTCTATCTATTGAAATCTTTTAAATTATATAGATTTAGCATGGATGAAAATTCTATATATTTATTACAACCAACATACAATTAATTCTTTTCACAACACTTTAACTTCTCAAAATATTATGTAAAATCACGAAGTAATTCTTCAATTGTCAGGGTCATTTTCTAAATATGTTATTCATTACAATTTACACCTGTAATCACATCCTAGATATGATCTTAATCATTTTACTCACTTGTAATCATGTCATATGACCCATAAAACACAATCTTATCCCATTCACTAGCTACATTCATTTTCCCCATGTTTAGTCCAAATTTTATAACATTGATCTATTCTGTGATAGATCAAGTTTTATTCCAAATCCTTTGGACTAATTATTCTTGGATAACAATAGAATAAACATGGAAAAAGGATTTGAGTAGGGTAATATGCATAATTTTTTTCCAATGTTGATGAACTCTTTTACCCCAACCTCATTCTCTTTTTTATACAATTGACATCCATACATTTTTGATTCATATCCATCCCATTTGATTTCTCAATATAAAAATTTAAAAAAATAAATAAATACATAGAATGTATGAGCTTGTAACCCATAAAAGACAATTATTAAATAATCATTTAAGCTATATGAGGTCATTGTTCTAACATAATAAGAGTCGAATGATGGGTATTTAGATTGTTTTGTAGTGGTAGAAATCATTGAAGGAAATGAATGTGTGACATCTATAAATTTACAAAGAATCTAATTAAATTTTCATCTATTGAAAAACATAGTTACCTCATATATGATTAATTCAATGATATATCATATGATTAAATAGATAGAAAATATCTAGAAAAATCAACGAGTAATTGAAATAATCAAGAGGTAGGAATTGGTGTTTATTCATTTATTCACATAGTACATGGTAGGTCAGATGATGTTTTAAGGATAGGATTTTTAAGAGGCAAATTTTATCTTTTTTAAATGATGAAAACATTGATATGTTTCAATCACATGGTCTTGAGAACCGAATGTTTAAAGAAACTCTTGAATTTAAATCAAATGAACCAGAAGTCTCTAGATGGGTTTCCTATTTTCCATTCCCATCTCATATAGTTCACATTTTATTAAAGGGGAATTTTAAAAACCCATTCCAAGAAATTTAATTCATTAAACACCACATGCCACTTTAAATCATTACATTCCTTAAATTAAGGAAAACATTTTAAATAACCCAATGGGTATAAAAAAACATCACTATCATTATAAAAAGGATTTAAATAATTAAATAAACCTTTATAAAACATTGAATGAAAGTAAAATAAGCCAACTGGGTAATTTTAATTTTAAAGGACTACTAAATTTTGAAAATACCATTTTGATAATCCCATTTTCAAGAATAACATTTTAAAACTGAGCTCAATATATAGAATTTGAGTTTTTGAACCACCCTTTGTCCTCACACATGTATGCATCTATAATTATATGTACCACTCAACATATTTCAAATATTCACACATAATTGTGTGAATATATACAATAATGTATCTAAATTTATATATATGTTGTCTTCATTTAATTCCTTGATTAACAATAAATGGGAAAAAACATTTTGTTCTTCATATTGGTAAAGAACTGTATAAATCAACTATCATTTTCATGAACTATAAAATCCTTTTACCCTAAATCAAGAACCCTTAAATAAATTTAAGTACCATTAATTTTTATAGAATTAATAACAATATAAAGAAGATAATCCATCATTAAATAAGTAGTACGAGTATAGAAGGTAGGAGTTCAAAAACAATGGAGGAATTGAGCATCACAATGCAAAATGTGTTGGATTGATTTTTTTAGCTACATTAGAATTGGAGAAATGACATACCTTGTGTCGACATAGTCGTACTCCATTGGTGGTAATTTAAGATGTGTTGGGTTGTGGTGTATTGTAAACTTATGATATCATGTAAGCAATTGATGCCACCAATGTTCTGGTCATATGATAACTTCATGTTCTTTCATATATGATAGTTTATTCTACATCCATAATCCATGTGTATAACCCATGTGTTCATCCCATATCACATGTGAAAAATATATAAAAAATCAATATCCAAAATATATATATTTATAATAATAATTTTAAAAAATAGTAAAAAATATTAAAAAATATACAAACTTATTAATTCCATAACAAAAAAAATTATTAATAAAAAATTTAAAATAAAAAATTCAGCATACAAATAAAGAGTATGTGTATAAATATCAAAATTATCATGAAATAATTTTTATCAATATTCTTGTAAATATAAAAAATTGAAAAAACCATATAAACTAAATTAAACCCATTTAATAATTATTATAAAAATTACAATCAAATCAGAAGATATTAAAATGATTAGGGTTATTTTTCCTAGTAATGGATGTAAATGAGAAGAATTGTTTGATATTAATCTATGGGAGCATGAGGGATACTTGAAACTCAGATAAAATTACCATCTATGCACTACAAAAACTCTGTCTATTTATCATTTGTAATCACCACCTTACATGATAAGTGGGAAAGGTTTTGGTGGTTGACAGCTAAGAGATCCTTGTAATCAGAGTGAGAAATAGTGATGAATGGTTGAAATGAATGTGAATGAGAGGGAGTGGGTGAATCGAAAATGGCTTGAGTAAGGGAAGATTGGGTGAATAATCAGTGAGATAGATCGAGAAAAAATAATAACTCTATACATGATGGTCAAACCATTTATGAAAATTAAAGAAAAACAAATATGTTTGAGGGAGGAGAAACATATCATAAGTGATAACATGCCTTGGATTTTAAAGGTATTTATTCATCCAAAATGATTGAGGAGAGCAATGAAAGATATTCAGTTCCATGAGATCTTGAATGGTGTAAGTGTAGAGAACTCTATTAGGGTTCTATTTAAAATACTAAGATGGGTTTTATCAATGCTTCTAGAAAAGAACGGATAAAAAGTGGTTTTATCAATGATAAAATAATAAACATTGATAAAAAAAATCTTTATCAGTGATTTTTTAGCATGAATAAAATTAATTTTTTATAACCACTAAAAAATAATTGATATAGAACTAATATTAGAAAAATACTAGAAACGGTGCATACCATGGACTAAAACCCATGTCCCCAAGAAATTTATTTAAAAGGATATAATGTATGTAAATAAGACATGGAGTAACAGAATAAAAATGACAAACTTGTCACCATAAAACTAAAAAAATCCCACACAATCATCCTTTTTGGTGTCTACCAACCTCCCACATGAGCCTTCGTAGTCTCTTGGGTACCTGCCTCTTCTCTATTGTTTTGGAGTGTGTAAAAACCACCTTGATCATCCATGTCCAATGAGTCCTTTTTCTTACTATTAGGGTAAACAACTTGACCTCTATCCTTATCACTACCCGTCATCACATCTTGATGATCTTGAACATCATATTGTGCTTTGGTACTAACCCTAGACAAGGTATCATTGTCCCTAGGAAATTTTTGAGTTTCTGCATCCCCAATTGATGGTGACTGAGAGGCTGAATCCACTTGGAAATCTACATTCTCAAGTTGCACATTAACAAGAGAGGTTGAAGAAATACCATCAAAAATCCAAAAAAGATACAAGCCATCCATTGTCATCCATTTATTTATTATGACTTTATTCTCAAGGTTCTCAAGATAGAAATCATAAAATTCCAGACCATCGATTGACTTTAGAACAGAGAAAATGGTTGTAGTGACCCCCAAAGAACCGCCTCTTTGACTATCCTGAGCAATACACCCAGAGTGAGAGGCATGCATCCCAACTGCTCCACCAAGTTTCAACTCCACATTTTCTAGGACTTATGGAGCAGTATGTATAGGCGAGGGACCTTCATATCCCTACTTCACAATATTAGCAAAAGAATCCTCCCCAATGCACGAGGAAGCCTGAAAAGTGATACTCAGGCCATGGGCGTCCACATTAGTTGGAAGGTCTTCTACCCCACTGGGATGTAGTTCTAGGTTATATATGTTTGAAAAAACATATTTAGAAAATATACCCAAATCAACCTCCTTCACACTACCTATACATGAAGGATCCTCTGGGCTTGAAACAACCTAACCATTCAGTACAGGGGATGAAGCATCCAATCAATACCCAATGTACCCTGTACAGACATGTGACTAGAGGAAATCCTAGGACTCAGCAGATCCTTCCATGTATTAACCAGTTTACCCTTTTCCTGTAGTTTCAAATGGAAAAGATTAAGATCCTTACCCTTTTTTTTCTTTAAATAGATATCATCAATTAGCTCAAAGTCATCATCATGCAAGTCATCATCTTGCATACCAGCCTGCATAACATAAGATTTATCATCTTCTTGAGGCTCAATTAGCCTAATATTCATCTCATCAGAAACATGAGAATTGGGAGCCACATACTAAACTGGATGTGAGTCCCTCACACCCTTCTCATCCCACTATCCAAGAGGACCAGAGGGAAACCATGTCATTATACCATCACCATGGAGCTCCTACGAAGAAGCCTCATCAATCAATAAAATCATTGCCTTATAGGGGGGGGGATAATCACCCTAAATATTCCTTGTTCTAGCAAGATCATGTTTTGTCTTATCTCGGACCTTGAAACACTCTTTGTTAGATCCTTTTTACATACCCTTTCTATCGTCCTTGTTCCTAGTATCCACTAAAGGAAACTTGAATTCATAGTGATCAACCAAGTGACCATGTTTTGTTTATGATTGGATCACTTCATACCCCTATGACAGTGATCTTGAACATAACCAATGCAACAAAAATTATGGAAGAAAGAAGGAACATGCCCATATTCAATGAATAATTCAAACTTGAATTCATCAGCCATTAAATAAATTGTTTCAATCAAAGGGGATCAAACATCAAATTCAGCTAGAATCTAGAAAAAATGCCCAAATCGAGTAGCCTCAGTCTTTTTGTCATGTTTCTTGGGGGTTCCCACCACATAAGTGACATCCCACAAGATATTAGAATTCCAAAAAACCCAATTATAAATAAATATAAATGTACACAACTATATAAATATTTAATGAATTGTAATTATGTATTTATAATTATAATTATAAGTAAATATAATTATTTATAATTATATATAATTATAAACAAATAATTATTTATATAAATAAAAATATATAAAATAATTATAAATATTTATTTATAAATATAATTATAGATATATATTTATAATTGTAATTATAAATAAATATATTTATAAATATTTGTATATAATTATAAATATATTTATATATTTACATATGTATATATTTATATATATAATGATATATATTTATTAATATATAAATATATATAATTATAAATATAATAAATATATTTATTATTTAAATATACATTTATTCATTTATAATTATAATTATGATTAAATATATTTAAAATTATTTATATATAATTATATATATTTATATAATTATATATATATTATATATCATTATATAATAATATATATTTATTAATATGTATATATATAATTATAAATATAATAAATATATTTACTATTAAATTTTATTTGTTAGAATTATATAATTAGTAAAATATAAAATTATTTATTTATAACTATAATTATAAATAAATATTTTTATTTTAAGGAGGTTATGTGTAAGAGGAATGAAGATGAACCTACAACTGATAAAAGAGGGAAAGTGAAGGTGATGGATGAGGAGGGATTCCAGATGGGTGTTTCTAGGAAATCCAGAAACACCCTCTCCGATGTCTGGACAGGGTTTGCACCTAACTAAAGTGAATGAACAAGAGCAGAGTTAACCCCTTTTCTATTTAGTGAAGAATGAAGATGAATTATTGCCTTTTATGATCCTTATCTGCAGGTTAATTTTCCAGAAATCTCTACATTAACTCAGTAAGCTATCATAGAAGGTGTAGCAGGTGCTGTGATTTGTGGTACACTGTAAGGGAATTCAACACCTGAGGAGTGTTTCAATGTCGCTTAGGACTCTAGGACTAGTAAAAAACTCACCTTGGATAACATTATTAACAAATATCAAAGTAATGAATCATTTCATGATAAATTTGGAAACCCTCATGGTAGAGCACAAACTAGGGATACTGTTTTTGGAGAGGGTTGACTCTACATTGAACAATGAATCTTTTGGATACATTGAGCCCCATAATGTGGATGATGACTCATCGAGTATGGAATATCAATATATCACATGGAAAGCCCACAAACAGTGGAATATGGGTAGACATCTGAGAGGTCAGGGAAACACTTGAGCAAGAGGTGGAAGACACAAAAATAAGTGATTTATGTTGATCTAATGTTATTGGTGGAAGTGCCATTTGTTTTAATTCCTCCCCTATCTATCTTTTCTCTATAAATTATTTTTAATAATAATTTCCTAATACCATGGATATTTATCCATGGTTGATGTTATTCTGAGTATAAATAAATATATTTAAAAATATTTGCATATAATTATAAGTATATTTATATAATTATATTTTTTATATAATTATATTTTTTATATAATTATATATATATATATAATAATATCCAAGAGGAATATGGGATGGATCAGGAGATTTCTTCTCTTCGAAAATATAGAGTTTAGGGATTGGGTGGATGATGATCAACCTATACTGCTTCTTAAAAAAATGATGTTTTCATTGGTCCCTTGAAGATGGTTGATCCCCTAGTGAAGTCAAAACATGATTTTTTGTAGAATGAATAAAGAAATATGGATTATGGTGCATTCAATTCATTTGAAGGTAAATCTACACAATGAATCTTCAAGAAGGGATGCGTAGATCACTTATCAGAAAATGATGTGGCTCTTCCATAAATACGGGATCTATATAAGTATTCACTGATCACTCATATCTCATTGGGAAGGGTTGCGATTTCATGCAAGCAACCAGATCTAGTTTATCATTTATCAATGATTTGGGGGTTTCCAGATTGGAAATGAATATCTATGGGTAGGGGATTTTATCACTTTTGTTTTACATATATAGATTTGACGTGTAAATCGTAGGGATTTGGATCTTTCAATTTGAAACCAGGTCTGCTGAGAATCTATGAATGAAATCTTAGTTTTAATCAGATTATTTTAGAGAAAAATGTGTGCTTGTATGGGTGACGATATTTAGATTGAACTGGGTCATATGGAACCTGATGATTTTATTTGACATTTATTCTTCAATTGTGTTGCTAATAAAGATGGATATCATCCCCAAACATTCTTTATTTTTCCACTATGTGATGATTTTAATTGAGCCAAACCTTAGCTCTACCTTAACAGAGACATAGATTCTTTCTAAAACCCAGGATGAGGTTTCTCTTAGTATTCAATATGAGAAGATGACCCTATATATTCTGTCCATCCTATGGAATTAGTGGACATTCATTTTCCAATTTCTAGAATATGTAATGTGTTTTAATTTATATAATATGGTACAAGACCCAGACCATTGTAGATGTAGAAAGAATGCAAGGAATGCTCTTGCTCCAGCTACATGAAATTGCATGCCCAGAAGACAGACCACTGGTTTTCTTAACGGAGAACCGTCTTAAGTGTCTGAGAAGCTGAATGGGAATAATGAAAGGGGGAAATATCTGTTGGAAGGGAAATAGTATCTAGATCAGTTATTTATACTTATTTGGATGTTGTTGATGAATATTTGAGTACCAAGTATCACAGATCATGCATGAAATCATGGATAGATATTGCTGCTTGGGTGTAGAATTCAGAGTAGATAGTACTTTCTGAGATTGATATGGTGAATCCTGATCTCTCTAGTGAGTAATATGAAAATGTGACTGTTGTATAAGATGAAGTGTATTTGGAATTGTTTTGAGAATATATTTTAGCCACTACCAAAGGAAAAAGGAAAATTCAAGGAGGCCTCTCCTGAAATCTCTAATATGATTATAGTGAGAACTGACGGTCATTCTATGATTTCTCATCCCCCAATAATCCCTTGAATTTATAAATCACTCTATCTATGGAAGTCTTGAATGAATTAACATCAAAAGGAAATAAAATTTTAGTGGATGTTAATGGTTTCCAATGGGCTTCTCATAAGAAACTCAGACCACATGAGCCTATGTCTGAACCTAGATATTCTTCTTCTACTATTGTTCCCACTGATATTTATATTCCTGATTTAGAAATATTAAATGGTCCAATATTGATTAGGACAAGTACCTTGGCTAATGAACTCCCCATATAGGTAGTTCATCCATCCAGGATTCAATTCGAGTTATTAGAAAATGTGTATGGGTTTTACCCATCCCATTTTTTTTGACCTTATGAAATCTACTTATGATTATTTTGGAAAGGCCTCAATAAAATAATGTGAATATATAAGGGAAAAAATATTTAAAACTTCCCTATAGAATTATGAGGGTAAAAGGATCCCTCAGGGTCTTAATGAAGAAATGGAAATGTGGTTTGACTTACAGCTTGAAGCTACTTTCTTCAAAATGGAACCAGACACAATTTTGTTACAAGGAATACCACATAGTCCAGAATCTGTTATCGAAAAACATCGAAGATAGCTAATTTGATAATCCAGAGATGGATTTTTGAGATCTCTTTTGGAAATATAAGTTTCATCATTTCAAAGGACTGCTCTAACTCATCATCAGATGATGAGCTTGAGCTGCCTCAAAGGGATAAATCATAGTGGAGTGGTCAACACACAAAGGGTAGAGGTCGACATCTCAATAATTTGTGTTCTAGAGGGAGCAGAAGGATTTGATATCTTTATTTCCCTACTTTGGAATGTTAGGCTTTGTCACACCCTATTTTCCCTGATTTTCTTTGTTTGTTTCTTCGTTTTAAATAAATTTTGGGCCATGGATTTGGATCTCTAAGTTCATGGTCGTACCCTCTTGGTATATATATATATATATATTTATATATAATTATATATAATTATAAATATAATAAATATATTTTTTATAGTTTTATAATTATTTAAATATATGTCTATTTATTTAAAATTATAATTATAAATAAATATATTTTAAAGTATTCATATATAATTATAATTATATTTATATAATTATATATATAATAATATATATATAATTATATATATAATTATATATATAATTATAAATATAATAAATATATTTATTATAATTTTAAAATTATTTAAATAAATATATTTATTTATAATTTAAATATAAATAAATACGCTTAAAAATATTTTTATATAATTATAAATATATTTATATTATTAAATATAT
This sequence comes from Viscum album, assembly GCA_963277665.1. Lineage (NCBI taxonomy): Eukaryota > Viridiplantae > Streptophyta > Magnoliopsida > Santalales > Viscaceae > Viscum > Viscum album. The sequence goes on from OY728141.1 coordinate 1,992,774,067, forward strand.
TTATAAAATTATATATATTTATATAATTATATATAATTATATACTTATATATATTTATATAATTATATATATTTATTAATATATAAATATATATATTACAAATATAATAAATATATTTATTATTTAAATATATTAATTATTTAAATATATTTATTATAATTTTATAATTATTTAAATATATATATATATATATTTAAAATTTTAATTATAAATAAATATATTTATAAGTATTTTTATGAGAAAGGTTCAGGAGTCAGGCGAACCTGCTCCTACCATAATTTATTGAAAAATAAAGACAAATCATGAAAAGGAGAGAGGATAGGATCAACAAAGGAAATGTCCTCATGAAAAAAAGAAAACAACAAATGGGTTGAACGAGGATCATCCCCATAATCTTGATCAGAGATATCATCAGTAGATTCCCATTCTAACTGTGAGTTCTTCTGACTGAAAAACACATAGTACTTTTCCCTGAGTTTAATCTACTCTAGAGTGAGATCTTTTGAAGAAGTCCTGGTAGATCGGCCACGCCCAACCTAGTCATCTCTACCACATCATCGTCCATGGTTTTTCGGATGCCGACCTCTCTTCCATGTTTTCATTTGCTAGCAACCCCCTCTGGTTCGGTGAGAGGCTACTCCATAGAGTCATTAATGAGTCTTGAAGCATCATCCACCGCAGCTTGCACCCTAGTATCATGGTCAATAAACTCCATTCTATCCATAACATGTGATGGATTCTCATTAGTTGATTGTCTGCTAACAATCTCAGTGGATTTGGAGCAACTTTATCCAAACTTCCCTCCCCTACATTATGCTCCCCAACAACAATATCTGAGTATAATTTCTTTTTACCAGTATACTGAATAATTATATATAATTATATAATTATATATAAATTTATTAATATATAAATATATATAATTAGAATTATAATAAATATATATTATTTAAATATATTTATTATAAGTTTATAATTATTTAAATAAATAAATAAATAAAAATATTTATATATTTATAAATATTTATATAATCAAATATATTTATATAATTATAGATAATTATATAATTATATATAATTATATAATTAAATATATATTTATTAATATATAAATATATATAATATAAATATAATAAATATATCTATTATTTAAATATATTTACTATAATTTTATAATTATTTAAATATATATATATATATATACATACACACATATATGTATTTTTAATTTTATAAATACATTTTTAAAAAAATTATATATATTTATATATATTAGGTGTTTTAGGGTATAATTACAGTAAACACACACACACCACACACACAGGCTGGAAAGATTGACCATAGCCCCCTAAGGGATAACCCACCCCTCAAGCCTTATTTATTAAATACATGGCCCGAAGGCCTAGTAGACATGGTTCCCATTACATATCCAAAATCTCCAGTGCAACATCATGCCTGCATAATGCTACCTATGTCATGAGACCTAGGTCATGCCTACGCTACCGCCTGCCTATGTCCTGCGTCATACCTGTGTCACCACCTTCCTGCGGAAATTTCCCCCCACCCGGATTTGAACCTGGGTCTAATGCAGGATTATGGGGAGCCTTTACCACTCGGGTAAGCCCCCAACTACTTATATATATTAATAATTTTATAATTAACTACTTAAATTACAAAATTATAATAAATTCATTAAAATACATTAATTAAAAATTAATATATGTATAAATAAATATTACAATAATGATTAAATTCTAAAAAATATAAAAATCAATAAATATTAAAAATGAATAAATAGTATTAAATGAAATTAATATTAAAAAATAATAAATATAATTTCATAGGCAAAACAATTCTAAAAAATGAATTCATATAAGATTAACTACATGAATTGTAAACACATAGAGAAATGAAGGAAATGTTAACAAATGAATTTAAATAACTTCATTTTATAAATTTCAAACATTATTAAAATATTAAAACTTAATACATAAAATTAAATAAATACTAATCATATAAATTAAAATAATATTAAAAATAATACTTAGTAAAATAGAAATATGTATAAAAAATGAATAAATTTCAAAAATATTATATTAAAAATGTAAAAAGTATACATCAAATGTGAAATAAGTACATGTTATATATACACATGTAACATGTATATATGTATATATATATGTACATCCCATGTACATGTGCACATACACATACACATACATACATCTATACATGTAAACCACACAAATATATATATATATATACTCATACTCAAAACACACACACAAAACATAATGCATACACATATATTCACATAAACATTTATATAAATATATAAGTTCAAATATCACCTATTAAAAATACAACATTTATATTTATATAATTTTTTGAATTATTAAAAAATATATATTATTATATCCTATTTATATTAATTATATACTTATATTTTGTAACTAATGTATATAAATAAATATTAAATTTTGAATATAAATATGATAATTATATATATATATAAATAATTTTTTTTAAAAGTTTATATCAGCGGTAAAATTCATTGATAAAGGGTACACTTTTATTAGCATTTTTTAACACTGATAAAAGTTACCTCTATCGATACTTTTAGTTGGTGCAGATAAAGGTCACCCTTTTATCAATGTTTTATGTTAAGCCCTGATAAAATCCAGCATTGGAAGAAGTGTAGTTTGTGGAAGTGGTTTCTAGCATCTTGCTACCTACAAACCATGTTCTTCATACTGATCATATTGTGTATCACAAATAATTTTGGATGTGAAAGTGTGAGGTGAGTTGGTGATAATGCATGCTACTTTCCCTTTTTTTGGGCTGTTGGTCTTTTACTTTTTGTTGCATATTAATTTTATCTTTATACCAAAAATAATATTCATGGTAATAATATATGGTTGGTTGAAATTTATAGATATTAATGATATGTTTACAAAAATTCATGGATAGTCTAAAAAAAGGCGGTATTAGTGGTGGTTATTTTTACTGCTAGCGGAAGTTTACACTGCCTTTAAATGATTTAAAAATAAGAGATATTTCTCTCAAATAGTTTTGATTTCATCTATGTCAACATCATTTGATGGATTTTAAGTTTATTGGAAGTTAATTTATTATGATACAAAACTTCTATATTTTATTGAAGGTTTTGTGATATGTTTGACTGTGGATGTGATATTTTTATACCATTCATGGTTTATGGTTAAAGTATTGACATTTCATATGCTAATATTAATATGAATGTTTATGATATATTTAAACCTTTTCATATGAGGAATGTATTGGACTTAGTAAGTGACAGGTGGAGCTTGCTATAGCTTTTCGATGCATCGGTAGGTCTCAAGAGACAACTAAACGTGGAATTGGACAAGGCCTTTTCTCAATTTTATTTATGGTTTTGGCCGAGGTCTTAATCATTTTTAGACATCTTGGACGAGGCCTTGACAAAATGTTTCAGATTTTCTAGCATTATACATTCCCTCATTATGGAAATAATATTGATGGTTCATGTGGTCATTTGACAAGTAGAATACCCATGATTGTGTTTTATTATGGCATTACTTACTCAGCTCATATTATTTCAATAAAATTATTCATGTTTATTATTGGTAAAGGCATGTGGTTTCAATTATTCACCATTCTTAATATTTATGTCATTTTCCGCTGTATTAATTACCCTTACTGAGCATTTGATATCACCCCTTTCTTATGTTTCATTTTCCCAGGATATGAAGAAGTTAGTTATGAGTGACCTGTAGGAATAATCTAGGAGGCATGGATGCTTCTAATGAAATATATTTTTGTTGTATTTCTCTTCAAGATGTAAAGTTGAACATATGTATGAATCTTTTTTCCAATGATACTAAACTGATCGGTCTTTCGAGACATGATTTCCTTGTGATCATTCCAATGTTATATAATAATGCACCGACTCTGGGTAACTAGGGTCGAGGCGTTAAAGTTGGTATTAGAGGAAGTTTAGCACAACCCTTGAAAACATGATTTAGATAAAATCAGATTAGAGCACATAGAACTAAGATGGACTTTGAGGATTAGTATAGAATAAATTTCTAGAATTTTGGTATTGTATAGATTTTGTGAGTTTTTCAAGCAATACATCCATGTCTGGATATGAGCAGGTAGAGGCGGATCTGGAACTGATGTACCTAGGGGTAAAACCCGAAAACACCGCTTTGAGCTAGACTCGAATGGGAACTGGTGCACAACAATGGGCCTTGCTACACTCTTGGTTACGACACTCCCGGGGGATATTCTTAGGATAATTCTAATTTTCTTTACAAATCATTATGAAGGGTTTATAAGTATATACTTCTTCAAAGAATTCATTTTTATGATTATGGATTATATCCATAAACTGTTAAATTTATGTTAAGTGTTTTACAAGTTTGGGATTAGGTATTTCTATTCATAAACTATTCTAGTGTATTCCATTGTATAGAAATGGTGCCCAGTAGAAGGAATATGAACTCCAATAATACGTATGATTCAAAGAGTAAGAAAGATCATATCTTTCATGGTATTAAGACAACATTTAGAAGGGAAATAGTCTCCCATGTATTATCATCATATGAAGAAATAGTATCATGTGTTGATAAGATAAGTAAAGAGTTATCGGAGTCCTATGGATTTGAAGGGAATATTGAGAAGAAAAGGATGGTAGAGGGAAAGACATATAAAGGGAAAAAGGTAAATAAGGATATTCCCATATGTGATAACTGTAGAAATAATCACCTTGGAAAATGCTTTAAGGGAATGGGAGTGTGTTATAAGTGTAGAGAAAAAGGACACCATGTACGTGACTACAAGGGTAGGAAAAATGTTTCAAATGTACAATGCTTCATCTGTAAGGAGGTTGGACACTACACGAACCAATGTCCCAGTCATCATACTATACCGCAAATGATGCTATTAGATAATAATTATGTTTTGATACTACCACAGATGAAGAGTAATGACTAGTGTTCTTATGTTGTTATTTAAGAATTATTTCATTTAAGTGTTGTATCAATGATGTACTGGAAATAAATAAGGATGGTATTGCAGTACTATTTCATTGAGGATTTAAGATTTTATGGTACTAAGAAAAGTGACTCTACAACGAGTTAAACTTTTTGGAAATTACATGGTTGAAGAAAAGATAAACCTTAATATGGTCCTAATATTGAGGTACTGATTTTGGAATAATAGATTGTCGATTTGGGTAAATTATATTAGATATTCTTGACTACCTTGAAACTGATTAATGGCTTGTTTATTTCATCATTGTTGGAATATTCAAAGTTTTTGGATATAAGGAACATATCTAGTATTCTATAAGGAATAAGGGAGCATGAATGTAATCAATATGGTTTTATGGTAATTCAGGGTGTTACCATATTTTAAAAGAATACATGATGAAGGTATTCACATGTTATTACGTGAAAAAAAAGATCTTCATTATATTTACCTTCCTTATAAATTTTGTACTGTGAGTTTGGACAGAAGTAATTTGGATAAGTCTAAAGGTTGGAATGGATTATATTTGAAATTTGATACAATTGTTAAGGTTAAAGCATTTCTGAAGATTATTTTTGGATTGTTATAAAAAGGACAACCCAGAGGTCGGGTGATAAAACACTATTTTATTTAATATTTTATTGATAATAAATGATATAATTTCCTCACATTGTGTTAAATATGTTCAATTAGAAATTATTTGGAATTAGATCATTCATTTGAATATTTGATGAAAATTCTAGTTTAACCCTTTCAAAATCACTATAGTAGTTCAATCATAAATATTTTTATTTGAAATATTTGAACTTAATATTTTGTAACTAAGTTCCTTACTCTATGAGCTATAACATTAATTCAGGACACTAGATCAAAAGAATGCTTTTGGATGGAGTAATTGGGCCATAAATTCAAAGGTGTTCTGGACACGCCAGAACGGAGAAGCTTCTTTATCTCGGCCATAACTCCTTTATATGGTCTTTGATTAAGCCCAAATATTTATAGGAGATATAGGACCCATATACGCACATATGATACTTCTGGAAGTCTGGACAATTCACGCGTTTTGATGGTCAAATGGGCTGTGAAAGTTGGAATAAAATATTTGGCCGAGATTCCCCATTCACACTTGAAACCACTTTGAACCTAGCCTCCCCACCACTCTATAAATTAGTGTTTTTCTCATTTTTTGGGGTTGGGGACATGCCTTAGAGTATTTGGAGCAGAGTTTAAGTGGTTCCATTCCATTTAAATTCACCATTGGAGGAGGGAATCTTTCAAGCTAGGATCTCCTCCAAATTGATCTTCTCTTCCTACTCTTTGTTTTAATGTTTTTGCTCTTTCAATAAACTTCTTAGTTCCTCTTTAATTTCTTTTTTACACTGTTTTGTTCATTTTTATTATTCATTAATATTACTATTTGGTCTGGAACTCAAGACTAGAAGCATGATTGGGTTATACCCACTCTAAACCATTGCAAATGTAATTCACTTCTACGATGACTACACCGCCCATGGAAGAGTAGTTCTTTTTAGTAATTGATCTACCTCTCACCTTCTTCATTCATTTATTTTGAATCAATTATCTACTGTAATTCACTAAACATGATCCATTAATTTAGTTTTCAAATTATAAGAAACTAATTGAGCAATTGAACAATTAACACAAAACGCACGAGGTTGGGATTTGTGTGAATTGTGAGAGCGCGATCTTAATCGGTAATACAAGACCACACGAGATCAATTTGTAGAGTTCAAATACAATCCCTAAATTAAATTAATCCTCATTTCCAGAGTGGTTATATGCCTTAATTTACCACTGACTATAAGCTAATCTTAGAACATCAATCAAAGCAGGGTGTTGCGATTGCATGTTCCGAAGTTAGCCTAAGGTTAAATTCACTTCATCTTCGTGGTAAAGTTAATTCTCGTAGGGTTCGGGATTTAACAAATTAAGGGATCCTAATTAAGTTAATATTAATTTAAATGATAATGATTAATAAATGATTGAATAGGTAGAGTTAGATCCATTACGTCTTTTAAATATTGTCTAAAAAAATATCTTTTTGTTGTGTCATTTTAATTGAACTTCATTTCAAAACAAAAAACAAAAAAAAAATACAATCTTCTTCCAGAAAACTTCTTCTAGATTCATAAACTATAAACAACCCCCATCCTTTCAAGTATTGTTTTTATTATCTTTTATTTTATTTATAGAATACGTTTAAAAATTTGTTTTAATTCACTTCCTCCTTTGAAAGATGACCTTGGTCAGCTACTCTGCTGCACCTAAGTACCCCAAAATCACATTAATCATTTGAGGGTGCCCTCAATAGTTCACTTTCATCGGGCGACAACCCGTCGTGTCCAGCAAGGCCGCGAGACTTAAACCAGCAACCGAAGGGCGACAAGGGTGTATCACCTACTACTGACCCACGTGATGTCCTGGATTAAATAATGTAGTTTTTTAAGGGTCTGGTAGATGAATTATAAATTCAATTTTTTGGAACCCTATACGAATAGTATAAATGGAATTTTTTTAAGTTCTATTATCTTTTAGAGTGAAAGATGAGTTTGTGGTAGAAATTAGTGAAACGATGGAACTATACTTGTCAAGTATATATATGTATATATATATATATATATTTCTACTCTTATTCTATGAAGAAATTAAATCTTAAACATTAGTTAAGGGATCTTAAAACTAAAAATGTGTTATCCTAATACCTTATATTTTGTTGAATCTATGATATTTTAAATCATCATAGATTGATGGATTTGAGGACCACAATTCTACAATTGTTTGTGACTAATGACCTCAATCACTCCCTATAAATATTTATATTTTCCCTGAAATTATGTGTCTCTAATTGCCACCAATGTTCTCCTAATCGAGATCATAATTTGGTGGTGACCCTTTCATTTCTCTTTTCCTCTTATTAAGACTAAATTTAATTAACCCAATTTCCGATGTGGGTTTTCCCACAAAGTTATTTTCTATTTTGATATTTTATTTTCCAAGAACAATTTCAAATTACGAGGACACAATTTATTGAATGAGAAAATAATGTAACACCCCAAGATTTCATAGTGCATTATTTCTTCAAAATAATTTAATAACTTGCACTACACGCAACACTGAGTTTAAGCACACCACGACTTACCAAAATAGCCGTTCCAAAGCGGTTATGAATAGTATTAACTAAATTTTGAACTTTATATAATCCTTATAATTTTAGAATCCATATTACAAGTTTCTTAGACATAATGTAAGAACAAATTCATTTTTTTCAGATAAAAGAAGTATTTTTCCAAAAATGCACTTTTACCAACTTTTAATGGTGAAACCTTTTTAAATACAATATTTTAAGCTTTTATATATTAAATTTGAAAAAATTAACTTCTTCTTTAGAATCAGGACATAAGAATTTAGTTTCTATAAATTTTTAGTGTTTTTCTGATAACTTTCATATTTGGATGAATAGTGAAAATATTATATTTTAACTGAAAACAACTTTTTTTAATCAAAATAAGTTATAGTGTTAAATTATACATTTTAATGGTTTTTAAGTATAAATATATTATATTTTTACCATATAATACAATTATGGTCATTTTAAGTAATTTAACTTTGAGATTGGACATAAACAAGTGTTAATCTTTTGATAGATATTGTTTCTTAAAAATAAACCTTTTGATTTTGACAACATGAATTAATTTTAAATTAATAAATGCAACTTCTAGGTTTTTAATTTGGTAAAATGGACTTCATTTTTGGTTTTTAGAATATCAAAATTATCTTTGGGTGAAATTTTTTTACTTTTCGGATAACTTTTATATTTTGATGAATATTGAAAATTACAAAATTTTAATTTAAAAAAACTTTTTTAATTAAAATAATTAATAGTGATAAATTATGAATTTGACTGGTTTTAAATTATATTTAGAATATATTTTTACCATTTAATACATTTTTGGTCATTAGACGTAATTTCACATCTAAACCGGAGGTTAACATATCATCGACTATGGAAAATATAATTTGAAAGTTTTGATGACATCCACAAATTTTATTGGTTAATATGACATGTTAGGATTTATTAAATGAATTTGGTTAGAATTAATAATGTTGTTAAGACTTTAAGAAAAATAAATTTTTAAATATTGTCAAAATTGACATAAATGAGTTAAAAAAAACACTTTATTATTAATTGATATTCTATTACTAAAAATCTATGGTTCGGCCAAAGGACTTATATCATGATAGGTGTATAATTAATGGACCACTTGGGGGTCTCTTGGTTGTATATTTTAGGTTTATTAACTATATAATATAAAAATACAAAGTGATATGGTAAATGTCAAACTAATTAACTAAGAGTTAAAACTAAAAGATAAGGTTAATATAGTGATCCAAACCTGTCTAAAATATATTGGATGAAAGGATTTAGACCCATCCCCACCTTAAACTTCAAATAATCCACTTTGGATCCATTATAAACCTAATATGAATTTATTATAATATAATATTTCTAGATTTTCCAAAGGTGCCCCTCACCCCTCTTATAATAGGGCACTCCCCCTTCTCACTAATTCACACCTTAAAATACTTTTGTCTTGGCCAAAACCTACCCAAATATTCTCTCAACTTCCCTCACTTCAACTTAGAGGCCTTAGTTTGATCCAAAATCCAACCTTAGGAGCCCTTTTGATCAAATGAAAAGGAAGAACTCGAAGAAGAGGTAATGTTTTCACCTCCCTCTTTCAAGTTCCTTTCTTCTTAAAATTCTTTTTTCTTTGTTATTTCCATTCTAAAATCATAACTCTAGTATCTTATATATTCTGTGATGTTATTATAAATATGGTACAACCATATTCAGTATTCTATCCATCCTTTTTATGACATGTCACCATACATACGTACGTACGGCTTACCGTCTCCACGTCATGGTGTAATTGTTATTCAAAACATTACTATTTAGATGGGTATAATAATGATTTGTAATTCATGTAAATAATAAATATAGCATGATAATGATTCTTTATATATGATATACTATCCAATTATATATTATTTTAATATCAAAAGAATGATATTGTCGCGCGTGCATACGTACGGACTACCGTCTCCATGAACACGATGAGATTCATTCTCCATCATATCCATTCAAGTCCAATTATCATTTGATGATTAAAAATAATGTTTAAGGACTTGATATCATTATGGATATGAATAATATAAAAACTATCCAAAACAGATATGACTTATGTAACAAAACATATAAAAGAAAACGAGTAAGTGAACACCTGAAACAACGATAATACTAAGATATTATTAACGAAGCAATATTAAAAGATAATATATGATATAATATTTATGTATATGATTCTTGTATAATTTAAAAACAATGTTTTAACTATTATACAAGAGGTTAACATATCATCGACTATGGAAAAGTACAAGGTAAGGGTTTATTTCACAATCTCTTCATTATTCGAGGTAGTTTATACGTAATTATCTACTGGGACCTCTTTATCATCCACATCCATGTTTATTAATAATTTATTTCAAAACATTTTTAATATTTAATAGATAATGGGTTAAAGTCATTTATACCCTTGCTTTACTTTTTATAAGATGTTTATAAAAGAATCTTTCCGTCGTTTTCCAAACAGGGTCTTTTTTTAACCTTTTTGACAAAATTAAGGTAAGAATGTTTTTTAACTTATACGGCAAGTGAGGCTATATTCCACCATTATAAAATCGTAGAATCTTACCTTACAAGCTTATAAGAATATTTTAAAAGTAAATGTTTTATTTTATAGTTATGTGACTTTTAAATGATTTTAAAAAATAGATATTTCTCTCAAATAGTTTTGATTTCATCTATGTCAACATCCTTTGATGGATTTTATGTTTTTCTGAAGTTGATTTATTATGATACAAAACTTACATATTGTATTGAAGTTTTTGTGATATGTTTGACTATGGATGTGATATTTTTATACCATTCATGGTTTATGGTTAAAGTATTGACATTTCGTATGCTAGTTTTATTATGAATGTTTATGATATGTTTAAGCCTTTTCATATGAGGAATGTATTGGACTTAGTAAGTGACGGGTGGAGCCCGCTATAGCTCCTCGATGCATTGGTAGGTCTAATGAGACAACTAGATGTGTAATTGGCTGAGACCCTTTCCCAATTTGATTTATGGTTTTGGTTGAGGCCTTAATCATTTTTAGACATCTTGGTTGAGGCCTTGACAAAATGTTTTAGAATGTCCGACATTATACATTCCCCAATTATGGAAAATTATTGATGGTTTATGTGGTCATTCGACTAGTAGAATACCCATGATTATGTTTTATTATGGAATTACTTACTCATCTCATATTCTTTCCATAAAGTATTCATGTTTATTATTGGTAAGGGAATGTGGTTTCAATTATTCACCATGCTTAATATTTATGTCATTTTCTGCTGTATTACTTACCCTTACTGAGCATTTGAGCTCACCCATTTCTTATGTTTCATTTTCCCAAGATATGAAGAAGTTAGTTATGAGTGACCTGAAGGCATAATCTAGGAGGCTTGGATGCTTCTAATGAAATATATTTGTGTTGTATTTCTCTTCAAGCTGTAAAGTTGAACATATGTATGAATCTTATTTCCAATAATACTAAACTGATTGGTCTTTCGAGACATGATTTCCTTGTGATCATGCCAATGTTATGTAATAATGCACAGACTCTGGGTAACTACGGTCAGGGTGTTACATAATTTCCCATGATTTCACATCAATATTGTATCTTTTTCTATGGTTTTGTCCATTATACAGACATTTTAGTGTTTTAAAACACTAAAAACATGTTTACAGGAATACTAAGAAAAATGTAAATTAGAATGACATGTTTTCAGTTACTACAATTCATAAATAAATATATAGGAATTTTTTAGATTTAATTATAATATAAAATCATTTTCCATCTTTTAACCCCCCTGACACACATTTTTAAAGGTATTGGTACCTTTAAAAACTGTTTACCAACTAATACTAAGCATATTGCTTGTTAGATTCACATGTTGTATGTGCGTACAAATAAAAAATAACTCAACATTATTTTTCCCATGATTTCATGTCAATCAAGGATTTTTTGATATAGTTTACTGTTAAATGCATCTTTTAGTGTTTTAAAACACTAAAAACGTGTTTACGAGCATCCCGAGAAAACTATAACTCAGAATTACATACCTTCATTTCTTAAATTTTAAAAATAAATATACAGGTATTTTACTTTGATTTTAGGGAAATAAAATGTCTTTTTCATCATTTTGACACACCCCAACACACGTTTTGAAGGCTTTTGTACCTTTAAAAACTTTTTATTGATTAAAAATTGATAGAATACACTCAGATTGTTTTCAAAATTGTGGATAATGATATATAATTTATTTTTTTACTTGTAGTAATTAACTACAAATAAATATGGTACATGAAAAAGTTGGTATGAATCGAAGTGTTTGTTTTCAATATAAAAGTGTCATTTTAGTTTTATTTATGGATGTTGTATAAATTCATTGCAAATTTGGGAATGATCTATGTAATTTAGAATTTACCTCAATAGGATGAACTACAAGGATGAATATTTCCTTGAGGATCCTACTGGTCATCTGCTGAAATATAGAAACTAAATCATTTTCAACTAATTACCACCACTAATCCTATGTTTTATTATTAGATTCTTACTCTTTCAATTTTTATTTAAACCTTTTGAATTTTCTTTGTGATACCCAACCAACAAAACTAGTCGAAGCCCCAATGGGTGTATCATTAACTGATGATGACACCCTACCAAATACAATATATAGAATAAGCCCATAACCCATCCCCCATACACATACAATATGCTACTTCCCAAAAATTTTTGAAACTACATTACTCTGGGAAACCAATGACGATTGTGAAGGGTTCACATCCCATACTTCTTGAATTTTAAACTGATAATACAAAAATATTACAATTATTTTTCAAATTATTTGAACTTCATAATATTATCTAATTAATAATTTTTTCATTAGTATTTATTATTATTTCATTACTATAAAGTTTAATAATTTAAAATAAATTATAATAACAAACAAGTCTTAAACCCAATTAATTGGGATTGGTTAGATAAATCAAATGATGCAAAATTAGCATCGTTTGATCCATGTAACCAAGACCATTTAATTGGGTTTAAGTTTTGTTTTTTGTTATAGTATATTTTTCATTATTATGTTTTCATTGTAATGAAATAACATGAAATAGTAATGAAAATTACTTACTCCAACTTATTTGGTAGGATAATTTGAAAAAATACCACCGAGTTTCATAAGAAATATAAACCACATATCTGTTTGGCTAATAAAGTGACCTAATTCATTATCCTTTATAAAAAAAGTTATAAAAAACATTTACTTATAATAAAATTATTTATATAATAATAGATAAAGTAAAAACAAAAGTCATTCATTTTCTAGAAAAACTCTAAGACCTAGTGATATGAGGAGTGACTTGTTACTCATGATTCATAATATTTTTTTTAGAAAATTACTAAAAAAATAGAAACATTAATAAAAATTAAAATTTTATTGTTTTTATGTTATTAGGATAATAGAAAATATGAAATTACCTAATGATATGCATCTCTTCTAATATCAACAAATAACTTCTATTTCTCATGAGAAATACATCCAAGCACATTCTTATACATTATTCAGGAGCTCAGATATGTATCGTTAAACTCATTCCACAATCTTCATTCAAAATATATCCATTTCATGCCAACATTTTTCAATTTCCATGGGCATGAAATGTATCCAGGGACATAAAAATGAAAAAACATTAAGAAATAAAAAACATAACACTTTATAAGTATAAAAAAAAAATTAATCATGAATTTTAAATTAGTTATGAATGAATATTAAATTAATATTAACTTTACTTAATTATCAAAGACCTATTTTTTCCAAGATGTGGGAATATGCCTCCAATCTTTATAATTAATGGGAATATCATCGTCTTGCAAGAAATATTCCCATATATTCTGATTGCTTTACCAGCAGGCACCCCAAACTCATCAAATGGAATGATAATATTGAAGTCCTTTAGGTCCCATAAATCTTCTATGTTCATATTTATATCTAATATATAATTATATTTATATTTTTAAAAAATTCATTAAATAGTTAATAAAAAACAAATTTTTTTATATAATGACAAACACATCAGTTATGGGAACATGCTAACATTCCCAAGATAGAGGTTTGACCAACTGATCCACAACCAGATGTGAATCGAATGGTGGGATACCAATAATATCTGGTGAAATGACTAAATCACTAAGAGTCTTGGGTATAACATAATCACTTGGATCTAATAAAGATTATGGTAATGGTGGTGTTCTCTAAGATGCTTATCAGCTAGGATCATGATTTTTTTGTTCTCAAAATTCTTTCAATTCAAATGGTTTAGATATATTAATTGTATAAAAAATGTAAAACTAATTTTTTTTACAAAAAAAATAAAAAATAGAACAATGTATATATGTATGAAACAATTAAAATGAGAAATTTTAACATAGTTTATTTACTAATTTATATATTCAATTATATTTATCTTCATTGTCTTTATTTCTATCAACCTCCATTGTGAAAATTGATTCATTTTCACCCTCTATTGTATGTTTTATTGTTTTAATATTTTCAGAAAAAATATTTTCAATGTTTTGTTGTTGATTAGGTTCAGTATCACAAAGTGCTAATTGATATTATTTCCCATATCATATAAGCCTCTCTTCTTTAAGTGTACAAAAACACTCCAGCCTTCTTGTATTTCATCATACACATAACAACATTATTTATTTGTGAATACATGATAAATGGACCATGCTCTTCATGATCACCAGTATGGATCAAGCAATAAACGTCAAAATAATTAAAATGTGACCAATCTTTCTTTATATCCCTATAAATGTTAACCTAATTTCATTTGAATAATTCAACTAAAAAATGATGATGATTTTTTAATTCAATTATATCATTCATATTTCAATATTATCCCACATATGAAAGTGTAAATATACCACTATTTTGAGTTTTCAATCATTATTCACAATAAATTGTACAAAACCTAAAGCCATGATTATTGTAGGCATCAAATCTCTTAGCCTTCCATAGATGACCTCAAGCTAAAAAATACAAATCATTTGACATTTCAGCTCGATTCTCAACATTCACTATCTAGAAAAGAAGATATAATGCGATTATTTTAACATAGAAAAAATAACTACACATCAATAATATGAATATGAGTATATACTTACACGAAGGGAGAACCATTCCATAAAATCCTTATTAACATCTTTTGTTAATTCCATAAAATTTTGTGTTCAACCACTTGTCACCTATTTTTTAATCATAATTATTAGATAAATGGATATGAAATAATACTATTGAGTAGCACATATCTAAATGACTATATTAACTCTAATTCAATCAGTGTAAAATTTCACCCCTTTCTAGTTGGTCGTATAACATTTGTAAAAACCGATGACAGGTTTTTGGAATGAGAATTAGTGGAGATGTGATCAACATGTCTAGAACGATTGAATGTAGTCTCAATCCCATATAAACACCCAGTATATAAGGCCAAACATTATTTGTCTATGTAAACTTCAATAATAGATCCTTGTGGTTGATCGTTATTCCCCACAAGTAATTTCTAATGGCTTAAGTACCTGATGAAAAAGTAACAAACATATTAAAAAATTTTATGCTACGATTTGATAAAATTGAATTCACCAATGAAAATAAAAATAATATCAAAATACCTCTCAATAGGACACATCCATTGACGGTGTACCAGTCCACCAAGTTTATCTTCTTCAACCAAATGAACAATCAAATAAATTATGACTATAAATAATGAAGGGGGAAACAACATCTCAAAATGACAATGTTTAAAAAAATATTTCTTTAATTTCATCAAGCTTAGTTGAATTTATAGTTTTTACACAAGGATATATAAAAAAGGTACAAAAATAAACAAGAACTACATTTACATTTATAGGTAATGTATTACACAATTACAATGACAACAAATCCTCCATATTAATATATGATTCATGAAAATTTATTCCATGAAACTTTTGATATTTTAAGCCAACACACCTTGATTGTTACTTGAATATTCATATGGAACTTTTAAATTATTTAAAGTTCAAAGGAATACATCTTTATCATTATTTTCTATGTAAAAATATACAAAGGATACATTCCATTCTCCTTTTCCCACAAACCATGATTTATATTCGTTGAATCCAAATAATTATGAGCATTAAGGTGATCCTTCGATTTACCCTGCTCATTAAGCAATGTAAAAATTATATTTTCACAGACTCTCTTCTCAATATGAATTGAATTAATATTATGATGTTTAAAATTAATCTAATAATAAGTATGTTATAAAAATATACTCTTTTTATTCCATTTTTATGTTCCAGCTACTTAAAATACTGTACCTCATACACTTTTCCCCTTCTTCATAAACCGATTACATTTCCCAAAGTCTTCAATGACATTCACTAATTTCCCAATATTTCTGAACCATATAACACATTCAGTGTCTTTATCAATTAAATATATACATTGAATTATGTATTTTTAAACCTAAATTTATGATAATAACCAAGAAATTGATGATGACACATAAAATACCATTTTCCACAATGAGGTAATCATTGAGGTTCAAAATCAAAATTACAAAGTAGATAATAAAAACCAGTATGAGTGTTCCAATCAGATAAGTTTCCTAGTCCCTAAAATTCAATAATTATCCCCATTAAAGAAACATGAATTTTGAATAGTTTTCTTGTTGAATAATTATATGATTCTACCAATCATCCCATAATTATCACAATTAACTGATAAGAGGTTGTAGGTATACATCAATTTCATTTCAAAGAATTTTATTTCTAGGAATAATAATTGAAATAATTAATGAATTATTCTTCATAATCATCCATGAAAGTAGATTACAGGGGATCCAAAAAACTATCCAAATTCTATAATTATCACTTAAAGTACCAAGAGGGTTAAAACCATCAGAAGACAATACCAAACATACATTCCTTGGTTTTGGATAAAAATCTAGATATAATGAATCAAACATCTTCCATGATGTCAATTCTTTTGGATGTCTCATAAATCCATCATTACTATCTTTATCATTCCACTTCATGTCGTATGAATTCTTAGAGAACCCGGATAATCTTTTCAAGTTTGGTTTCATAGGAAAGTAACACTATACCTTTTAAAGAGTTTTATTCTATAATTTATTCTTGTGGATACCTTGATTTATACATTCACTATTATTCATTGACCTCCATCTTCTTTTATAAAATCTTATGCATTCTTCTTTATCATACTGTTCACTCCAGTAAAGCATGAAACCATTAGGTCTTGCATGTGTCATTTTATAATGAAGTTCATGTTTTTTGATGTCTTGATTCGTCTCATATATTGATGTAGTGATCTTAGATTCACCAAATTCATCATAAAGAAACTAAAAAATCATTGAAATTTCTTTTCTAGTAATTCCACAAATACTATTGATATTATATAACATAATTAGAAAAGGAAACTTTGAATACATGGCACACCCTTCATATAGTTCTTGTTGTACAAGTTCAACCAATTAATAAAACTCATTTTTTTGGTCACTGAAGTTCTTATAAAGATTAACCTACATAGGTTCAACAAAAGGTTATATTGATCTATTAAAATATTGGACATTGTATCCTATAAATCCAAATACTTAATTTATCAAATTTCTAACTAAATTCTACTCTAGATGGTCACTATGTTTTTTTGATAAGATTTTAATTATTTTGACTTTCCATAACATTTGATTCACCATTTTAAATCCAACATACATATCAAGTAGGGAACTACTTCATTATAAAATGCTTATATATGTAATTTATTTTGAACCATATCATTAATTTACAATCAGGAAATAACAATTTTATTTTACAATCCACTAATTAGTTTGGAATTGCATAATATAAAATTTATTTCAAATAATTTCCATACTGAGGTGTTTTTTGAGGTAAATTAATCCAACTATTATCTATTGGAATTGTATTTTCACTCTTATCCCTATACATTTATATTTAAAGATATAAATTTTTCATAAAAAGATGTATAATCAAACTTAAACATCACCCAACTTCGTCATTGACCAGGGTAGGTCTTGATTTTACATAACAAAAATTCAACATAAAAATGATTCAATCCAATATTAAAAACACAAACAACATAAATGAATAAATATTTTCCCTCACAATAATAAAGTTAGATGTGATGGAATAAGTTCACTTAGATGAGGAGAGAGGTTACTATGATGTCGATCGTACTATTATCAATCCACAATAATATATGAACATAATTATTCTATTAATAGATCTATAACTTTTCTTCTTTTCATATTATCAAAATTTATTTAATATTATAGAAACATGATTGTATCTGTGTCTAGATTTTGATTTGATAATTATTAAAATCAATATTTTTTTATGTCAAAAAAAACTTGGCTCTGTGATATCTGGTGCATGTCTTTCCATATGTGTCATAGAATTGCATGAAATTATGGTTTTACAACATTTTCAAAATCGATTTGAAAAAAAGTACTCAACTTGAATAGAGTAAAACATACATAAATATTCATGTAATATAAAGATACATAAATTGTAGTAAGCATTATGAATTTTACTAATGATTAAGATTATTTTTTATTAAATATATTAACTTCATGAAATCATTTAAAAAAGAGTAGTAAATTACACGTGGCTTGTGTTATAAAATTTCAGGCTGAATGATTGTGTTATTCAAACAAAAACCACTCTACGAAACATATAATACCACCATTATCCAAAATATGACCCATAATAACCCTTAAGGTGGACCTAAATAGGAAAATTGTAATTTTAAAACCATTTAAACGATTATTAAATGGGAAAGAGACACAAAACTGAAATATTAACCAACCTATTAATGAAAATGTAAATGATTCAAGTCTTACACCACACAATAAAACACTCTAGGAACCTGTATTATGACACATAAAATAAATAAATAGTTATACAAATTTATAATTAATTATTAAAAATTTAAAAATATAAATACTCACCTAAAATAACATTGAGGTGAATTCACTCTCAAAAAACCTGACCAACTACCAATAGAAGGTCTACAGCATAACCATAAAATCATCCTGAAAAAAAGCCCAAAAAAAACAGTAAATTACATAAATATTTGTATAATTTAATTCAAACCCTCATAAAAATTCAATCAATCATATCTTCATTGATATTGGGGTCACATTCCCCAAAAAAGGGAAATAGAGGCCTCTGGGGGTCACTGTTAAGGAGCAATGGGGGGGGGTGTCGAGATCATATGGATTTGTGGGGGAGGGGAGGGATGAACATTGTAAAGAGAAATGGGGTTCAGGGTCATGAGGATATTTGGGGAGATGGGATGGTCATTGTTGAGAGAGAGGTAGGGGGGATCGGTGGTACTTGAGGGGTGTAGGAGGGGGGATAGGGGAATGTGGGGGAGGGAGTCAAAATTAGGTTTTTTAAAATATTTAGTTATGGTTTAAATAAATTCAATCCTAAATTAAAAAATAAAAAATATAGCAGTATTTATATTAATCTTCCTCTATATTATAAATTACTTTTAATATGATTTATTTTACTGCGGTTATTAGAACCACTACTAATAAAATACCGCTAAGACCTATTTTTTAGTGGTGATATTAATGTAAGGTTGATAAAACACCTAATAAAATAGGTCTTAGTGGTAGTTTATTAGCGACAGTTTTAATAATCATAATGAAATAAATCATATTAAAAAAATTTATAATATATCGGTGCTTTAATATAACCGCCAATATATTTTTTAAATTTAGAGGCAGTTTTATTTAAACCACCGCTAAATATTTTTGGAAAACCTAATTATAACCCCCTGATACCCACCCACCTCCTACTCCCTTCATAAAACCTTGACCCCAAGCCCTTGCTTCCAACAGTGACCATCATGAGCTTGACCCCCCTGCCCCCAACGATGACCACCGTGACCCCGAACCTCGTGCCGACAACTACCATGACCCCGAACCCATACTCCTGATGAAGATCATCCCTCTCCCTGTTGATCCCAGTTATATGAAACCCCTGCTCCCTGATGAGGACCTCACAACAACCCCCTGCTCCTCAACGACAACCACCAAAGGCCTCTCTTCCCAGTTTTTTGGCGACGGTGACTCCCAACATCATTGAAGGTATGATTGATTGAATTTTTATAAGGGTTTTAATTAAATTATATATAGATAATTGTAATTTAGGGTAGTTTTTGGGACTTTTTACTAGGATGATATTGGGGTAACATTGTAGAACTTCCATCAGTATTTGGTCACGATTTTGGAGATGGATGAACCTAAATGTTCTTTTAGGTGAGTTTTCCAATTTTTTTAATTTTTAATAATTAATTATAAATTGTTACAATTTATTATCTATTTCATATGGCATGATACATGTGCCTAGAGTGCTGCCGGTGTGTGGTTTATGACTTGAAGATTTTACATTTTCATTAAGAGGTAGGTCAATATTTTGGTTTTGTGTTTATTCACCATTTTATAATCATTTAAATGTTTTTAAAATGATAATTTTTCAGTTGAGGTCCACCGTAAGGGACATTATGGATTTTCTTGGAAATAATAGCGGTTTTAGATGTTTTGTAAAAGGGTTTTCTTTAGAAAAAACCGATCATTTATCCAGTGGTTTAAGAAAACAGGTGAATGTAATTTAATATACATTGTTTTTAAAATGATGTCCTAAAATTAATATATTAAATAACAAATAATATTAATCATGAGTACAAATCATAATTATTACTACAATCTAAGTAGCTTTAGATCACATGAATCTTTCTATACGTACTACTCTCTTCATGTTGAGTACTGTTTTTATAATCGATTCTTAAAATATTTTAAAACTATAATTGCATGTAATGATTTGATACATATGGAAGCACATACACTAGATATCATAGTTCCAAGTTATTGTTTTGAGATACAGAAAATACTGATTTTATTAATTATATAGAAAAAAGATATCTGTAGAGACAATCATGTTTTTGAAATATTAAATAAAAATTAATAATATGAAAAACATAAAAGTTAGAGATATTTTTAAATATGAAGTATATTCATGTATTATTTTGGACCAATAATAATATTCTTGAAATCACAATAACCTCTCTTCTCAAGTCAGTAAACTTATTCCATGACATCCGACTGTATTATTATGAGGGGTAGTATTTATTAATTTACGTTTTTAATGTTTTTAATGTTTTTAATGTTTGATTCAATCATTTTATGTTGAATTTGTGTTATGTCAAAACATGACTCTACCCTAGTCCATGATGAAGTTGGGTTATGTTTAATTTTGATTGTACTTGTTTGACTAAAAATTGAAATATTTATATATGATTTTAAAGGGAGAGGTGTGAAAATCCAATTCCTATGGATAAAATATGGATTAATTTACCTCAAAACACACCTCGATATGCCAAGGGTTTGGAATAATTTTTATATTATGAAATTATAAATTGATTAATGGATGGTAGAATAAAATTTATTTTTCTTGGTTTTCAATTCAAGGACTGGTTGAATAAAAATGAAGTATATAAGAATTTTATATTGAAATATTTTCAAGATTAATATGTATATTAGATTTGGAAAGGTGAATCAAATTTTATGGAAATTCAAAACAATGAAAATCCCATCAATGAAACACAAAGTGACCGTCCAGAGAAGAATTCAGTTTAAAATTTTATAAATGAATTATTTGGATTTGAGAGATTCAATGTAAATGATTTTAATAGAACAATAGAAGCTTAATTTTATCTTGAGTAGGTTAATATTTCTTAGAACCTCAGTGAAAAAAATGAGTCTTATGAATTAGTTGAAGATGGAAAATAATAACTGTATGAAGGGTATGCCAAGTATTCAAATTTTCCTTCTGTACTTAAGTTGTATCAAATCATGTGCCTCTATGGAATTACTAAAAAATAAATGTTCATGATTTTAGAGTTTCTTAATAATAAATTTAGTGAAGCTAAGATCCATGCATAATTCTATAAGATGAATAAAGTCATAGTCAAACTTGGACTTGATTATAAAAAGATACATGAATGTACTAATGATTTCATGATTTATTAGGGAGAACAGTATGATAAATAAAAATGAATAAGATGTCATACAAGAAGATGGAAGTAAATTAACAATAATGAGAGTATAATTCAATGCAACCCAAGGAAGAAACAAAAGAAGAAAACTCCTGAAAAGGTATTGTGTTGCTTTCCTCTAAAACCATTCTTAAAAATATTATTCATGTCATTTAAGACTGCATACGACATGAAGTGGAATACTTATGATAATAACTATTTATTGATGAGACATCCAAAAGATTAAAAATAATTTTATAGGTTTGATTCAATATATCCAAATTTCTCTTCAGTTCCTAGGAATGTACATTTTGGGATTGGATTCTGATGATTTTAAACATTTTTGTAGTTTAAGTACTAAATATATAATTTGGAAAGTTTTTTTGATCCCATATAATCTACCTCTATAGATTTGTATGAAGAAGAATTATTTAATTATTTTGATGATTATTCCCAGAAATCAAATGACTATAAATGACATTGATGTATACCTTTAACCTCTAATAAAATAATTTCAACAATTATGAGATGATGGTGTGGAAACATATGATGCTTCAATGAGAAAAATATTTAAAATTAATTCTACTTTAATATAGAAAATTAGTGTGTTTTTTGGACAAGTAATTTTTTTCGGTTCAAAAACTCATATAGTTGGTCTTGTCATGTTTTTAATTTTGATTTTGAACATCAAATATTACCTCATAATAGAAAATGGTGTTATATATTTCATTATCTATTTATTGATGCGTCTCATAAATTTAGGTTTAACAAGACATAATTCCACAGAGATATTGAATTGAGAAATCCACAAAAGGTGTTATATAGTTTATAAATATTGGGACAATTAATGAATTTCTTTAAAGATTTTGGAAAATGTAATCTGTTGAAAGAGGTGGGGGGGAGGTTATGAGGTATAGTATTCAAATAATTTAAAACAAAAAAACGGAAGAAAAAGAGTATATTTTTTAAACTTATTTATTGGGAGTTTAATTTGATATGTCATAATATTTATTTAATGCATATTGAGAAATTTTGTTGGGATAATGTAATTTTTACATTGCCTAATGAGAAGGGTAAATTAAAGGATCACCTTAATGCTTGTAAGGATTTAGATTCAATGAATATAAAGCATGGTTTTTGTATAAATGAGAATGGAAGGTATCCTTAAACAATATTTATAATGAAAAATAATTAGAAATACATATTCCTTTAAAATTTAAATAATATAAAAGTTCCATATGGATATTCAAGTAACATATCAAGGTGTGTTTACTTAAAACATAAAAATTTATATTATTTTAAAATTCATGACTCATATATTTTGATTGAGTAGTTTTTTCTATTGGGATTGTGTAATACTTTACCTAAAATAGTTAATGAATTTATAGTTGAGTTGTGTAAATTTTTGAGAGTGATTTATTGAAAACTATAAATCCAAATGATATTGATAAACTTCAAGAAACAATTTTTTTGACACTTTTTCATTTTGAGATGTTATTTACCCCTTAAATATTCACAGTCATGACTCTATTGACTCTTCATTTGATTGAAGAAGATAAAATTGGTGGATTGTTACACTATATAAAGGTGTATCCAATTGATAGTTATGTTGATATTTTTTTCATTTTTATAGGTGAATTCAATTTTTTCAAATCATAGTGTAATTTTTTTAATTTTTTTCTTATTTTTTCCATAGGTACATTGGCCATTTGAAATTACATGTGAAGAATATTGCTTAATTATAAGGCTGTATTTATAAAGGTTACATAGCCGAAGAGTGGTTTTACTTATATTCTTGGTTTCTATATGTGATTGAGACTAAATTCAACCATGTTGGATTTGTTGATGACACCTCCAATAATTCTTATTCTGAAAACCAATCATCATTATTCCCAACTATTGGATGAAAAATTGGAAGGGTTTAAATTTTACATTGACTGAATTGTAGTTTCTATAATCACATATATATGTTCTACTCAATAGTCTTATTTTATATCCATTTATTGAATAATTTTAATTGAAAACAAATAGGAGAGTAAGGGGACGCGCTCAAAATGAGGTATAATTAACAAAAGCTGTTAATAAGGGATTGTTGAATGGTTTTTTACATTCTGTAAGTATATAATCATATTCATAACATTAATGTGTAATTATTTTGTATATGTTAGAAGAAACACCTTATATCTACTTGTATAGATAATAAATTTTGAGAATCAAGATGAAATATCAAATGATTTGATGTTATTGGCCCGAGGTCCTCTAAGGCGGGCTAAGAGATTTGATGCCTAAAATATTTTATTACTCTATGTTTTGTATAATTTATCATGAAGAAGACTTGAAAACTAAAAATATTGGTATATTTACAACTGAAGAGGTAGGATACTATGGAAATCTGAGTGATGTAATTGAATTAAACCATCACAGTCAGATTTCAATTGTCTTATTCAAATGAAAGTGGGTCAACATTAATAGGGATATAATGAAAGTTTTATTATATTTTACTTAGTTAAAATTCTCTCACTTGATCCAAACTGATGATCATGAGGATGATGATTCATTTATATTGGGTTCATAAGTGAAGATGTTTTATTATGTGGATGATGAAATACATGAATATTGGAGTGTTTTTTACACTTATATTGGAGAAACTTATATGGTATGGGTGAAAAATATTAAATGGTACTTTGTGAGAGTGAAACTCATCAACAAAAAAATATTTTAGGGGTTTTTCCTAATAATATTGACACAATAGAACTAAAAGGGGAGGGTTAAAATGAATCACTCATCATAATGGGGGTTGATAACAATGGATATAATGAACATGATGCTAATTGAATGTAGAAATTTGTAATGAAACTATATTAAAATTTCTCATTTATAAGTGTTTTGTACATATATACATATATACATTGTTATATTTTTCATTTTTTGTAATAATATTTTATCTTGGAATTTTTTATACATTTAATATATCTAAACTATTTTAATTGAGAGAATGTTGAGAACAAAAAAAATTCAAGATCCCTTCTGATCAGTATCTCAAAGCACACCACCACTTCTGTCATCTTTGGAGGATTAGAGTGATTCTGTTATACCCAATACTTATAGTGAGCTATCCATTTTCTTTTATTTTTTGGAATATCACTATTCAATTCACATCCAATGATGGAGAAGTTAGTCACCCCTCTATATAGGGGATATTAGCGAGTAACCATTACTCACATGTATGTACATATAAAAAAAACTATATATTTTATTAATTGTTTAATGAATTTTTCAAACAGATAAAGATAAAAATTGAAAGGATATAAATATGAACATAGAATATGTACGAGGCCTAAATAACTTCAATATTATCATTCTATTTGATGAGTTTGGCGTGCCTACTAGTGATGTTGCTTGAATCTATGTCCATATTCTTGGGATGCTTGCTTATGAGATGATGAGTTTTACCATTAATTATAAATATTAGAGGAATATTCCCATTTCTTAAAAAAGATGGTCTTTGATAATTAAGAAAATGTAATATTAATTTAATACTCATTTATAACTAATTTAAAATACATGAGTGAAATTTTGCAATATACTTATATTGTGTTATTTTTTTTTATTTCAAGATGTTTTTTCATTTTGATATCCCTAAATTTGTTTCACACCGATGGACTCTAAAAATACTAGGAAAGAAATGGATATATTTTAAATGCTGATTATTACATGATTTTAATCACCCATCACTAAGCTCATGATAAATGTATGAGAAAGTGCCTAAAATCATTTCTCATGAGTAATTAAAGTTGTTTTTCGATATTAACAGAGATATATATCATGAGGTAATTGCATATTTTACAATATCTTAATAACATTAACACAAAACAATTATAATTTTTATTAATATTGATATTTATTTTGGAATTATCTTAAAAAATAATATGAATTGTGAGAAACAAGTCATTCCTCATATCAATGAGTCTCAATGTATTATGAGAAAAGAAAAAATTTTATTCATATTTTATCCATTATTATTTATATCATTGTATTATAATTCAATGTTTTTATAACTTTTTTATTTTTTTATAAAGGATAATGAATTAGGTCACTCTTTTGGCCAAAGAGAGATGTGGTTTAAAGTGTATAGGAAACCTGATGACATTTTTGTAAATGGCCCTACTAAAGACGTTGGAGTAAGTACTTTTCCTTACTATTTCATGTCATTTCATTAATATAAAAACATTATAATGAAAAATATATTATTAAAACAAACAATACTTAAATATAATTAAATGGGACCAACTACTTGTATAAAAAAAGGCAAATTTGGCATCGTTTGTTCCTTCTATCCTATCACATCTCAGACCAAATGACTATGAAACTAGTAGCCAGACTAGTTGCCACATAGCCTCATACATGCCTCTACATATGCCAAAGGATACCGACTAGTAGTGAGTATCTAATGGTTATACAATGTGGAGAATATACCCTTGATATTCGAGTATAAAAGTGGTTTAAACAGGATCAAATCAATAGAAAATGAAAGCAATGTATAAAGGAAAGACAAAGTAGTAGAAGATAAATAGAATTAATGAATAAAAGTGGCCAATTCCAAAAGTAAAACTATGAATTCATGTCCAAATGATTCTATAAAATACATGAAGTTAGATTTAGTACAATGCGTAAATAAATAAAATAGGAAAAATACAAGGAAAAATCCATAATAATCCTGAGTACAATCTCAAACCTGTTCTCCTAACTTCTATGAACAAAGTGTAGTGGAAATAATATTCTATAGACCTATGGATATGAAGATTTTATCTTGTACCCTAGTAAACTGGAGTCCCAAATAGGGTGTGAGATATACTCAATAGACCACCACCTATGTTGACTAAACATCAGTCCAATCTAAGAATATAAATTACAATAATGTGTTGGTGTGACTTGTAAAGATATAAATAAATGAAAGAAAATAATAAAGTCATCTCAGGTTCCTAAGAGACACCTTGATAACTATACCTACTTTGGCCAAATACATAATGTCTCTTAACTGGGGTCAACCTATTAAAATATGATAAGAGTGTAATAACAGGTCATCATAATTAATTATAATAGGGTACCGAGACCAGACATGTGACTTGGCCTGACAGATGCACACTTTAATTTAATTAACTACCATTTTCATTCAATTAAAAGAGGAATCTATTGTGTTAGATTATATGGAATCTTGGGCTCATCCAAGGTGAACCTTATAAAGTATCCCAAGTATCACACTAGAAGCATAATAATTATCCAAGCCTAAGGATCCCGTCCATGGTGATCCAAAAATGAAATCCCCAGTATCACTCTCGATGTAAGGTGAACATGCCTCGTTATAT
This sequence comes from Viscum album, assembly GCA_963277665.1. Taxonomy (NCBI): domain Eukaryota; kingdom Viridiplantae; phylum Streptophyta; class Magnoliopsida; order Santalales; family Viscaceae; genus Viscum; species Viscum album. Next base: position 1,992,801,792 of record OY728141.1, read on the forward strand.
CTCATTCCTCGTATCTCAAAAAGGGGTTTGAGTATCACTTATGAGATGAGGTAACCATCTTTCCACTGATCCCATCCACAAGTGCTCCCATGGGAACCAGTATCGCTCCTATAGAGTTAAGCGACCCACAAGATGAGCCTATCCAAGATATAACATGTATAACTCCTAGTGTACCAGTCTCAACAACTCAAGAGCCTATCCTTGGTATTCCATAAATAGGAACCTAAGTATCTCTTCCATCAAGAAGGAGGAAAAAAATACATTAACCTTTACAATTATACCAAAAATGGTTGTATTCAACAAAGCCATAACCCATCACAAGGATACTAAAAGAGAGCCTTTCCCATAAACAAATCAATTAATTAATTATGTAGTCCTTCCCATTGTTAAGGAATTCCAAAAATTGATTAAATATATTAATTCCAAGTGGTCTTTCCATGGAATATAACACCATACATGAAAGAATAATTAAATAAGACATACTAACAAGCATAATTATCACAATTTACTAATTTCATTTAATAAAATAAGGTGCCAATTTCCTTTTGTTTTGGTTCGATCGCTAGGATTTAAAGTTGTGGAAGGAAACCTCCATCTGCATTTTTTATTACTGAATAGTTTCATTTAAGAATACATAACAACTTCATAAGGGGTTTTATTAGAAAAAAATTAATTAATTAATGGAGATCAAGGGACACACCCCTTAAGGGTGGTTCAATCTTGAGGTGCATAACAAAAAAATATATCAGAATATCACAAAAGGGCCATTAAATTCATGGAATTAATTTCTTCAAATTAAACATTACACTTAGGAGGCATTGTATAGAGATACCAGTGTATGAAATTTGGCACACTTTATAAAACAGTAAGAACTTAAGGGAAAGTATATATACCCTTAGGCTTAGGATGACTCACACATCTAATATCAATGCTTGATTTAGTTCGGTTCCAGATAAATCAAAAAAATAGATGAAAGCCCTAAAAATAGGGATAAGTAGGTCACACCAAAATAGTTTTGAAGGAGGGAAGATAAACAAAGAACGAAAGTAAGAGGATTAAGTATATTACAATTGAGGATCTAATGCACTCGATGACACTTGATTCTGAAACTGAATAGAGGAAATGGCTCCATGCCTAGAAGGAGGACAAAGGGGAAGATCGATAGGAGGAGAAATCCTTCACATATAGGAGAATAATATAGATGGATTCGGTTTAAATAAAACAGGGGAAATGGGTAATTTCACACCCTTTAATGAGGAACATGGTTTGGTAGCATGGTTTTCCAAATCATGCCCCATCCGTGCTTATAATGCTGCTTAAGGAGGGGGTCGCATGGTTTGGGAAACCATACAAAAACCATGAAATTTTCCACTATCAAGAAACTATAGAAAAATTAATGGCTATGGGGATCCTACTATATTGTTTGAACAGACTGTATGGGACCTCTATATCCACTGGAATTGGGTGTATGGTTTTTATTAGGGGCCACACGGTTTCATAAAAAATGTGTGTCCCATCAACCTTATTTGACATTTAATATTTAGAGATTAATGCTTCTGAAACTCAATGGAATACCTGAATGACCTCTCAAACCTTCAACCAAGCCTAAAAATGACACTTCTATGTTTTACAAAACTCATATTTACATTATGAATCTCAGTTTAAAAAATGGACCCTCCACCAAATGAAAACATTTCAAAACCCTTTTGAATTTTATCTGGTCCTAAAACATGGGATGCTACAAACTCCAAACCTTAGAACATATTATCCCCAAGAATCCTTAGTGAAAACAAAAATACAAAACTCGACCTACTTGGGTTGTGAATTCACACTCAAATAGTCATGTTTCATTTTCAAATGACCAGTGCACCTCCAAGAATCACCTTAAGTATTCAACACAAAATCCATAGAAACTCGAGCTAATGATCATACTCTAGGATACAACATTTATTTAGATATTACACAATATCCTTCAATCCTATACATAATCACATCATCATATCTTTATGTAATTATCTTATGGCACTTACCATCATACATTTTACCATAAAAAGGAAAATTCCAATTCACTGTACCTCCAATATTGAAATTGTTGATTAAAGCATAAACCTATAATTCTAATGACTCTCTTGGAATGATTATTGACCTTAATGAATGATTGATCCAACATTTTAAGGAAATACTTGGCCGACTTTACTGCACTCACCATAACCCGAGGACCTGCAAAAGAGATTCCTCACTGACTGAAAACAACAAGAGGGAGATCTCAAGTCGAACTGTCTCAGGTCAACTGATCTCAAAACTAAAGTCTTAGATGGATGGTTCATTTAAAAAACTATACATACGTCCCTTTAGATGAAGGAACCTCAATATTCACTTGGAGCACACTCACCAAATCTAGTAACCATCTTTAAGTGGAATATCTAGATAGAATGTCCACTTTAAGATGTCTATCCCTAGCATGACCATGGGCGTATGCCAGATCTAACACAACTGGATCATTAACCTTAAAACATAAAATATGAGCCCAATTAATGATCTAGGTAACCTTGAAATCACTAATGGGGGACCAAGGATCTCATCCAAGGTATTCCATGCCCCGGTGTTCATAAGAGAGACATCGATACAAGGTTGAACATCCACCTATCAAGAACACTACTAGATCCCAAAGAATCATCCACCTAGTTATAAAGTCAAAATAAAAATCTCTAGAGTCCATGAGTACATCAAATGTGTAACACCCCGAGCTTCCACGATACACTTCTCTTTCAATAATGCAATAGCTTGCATTGTACGTAAGTTCGAGATTCTAACACACCGCGACTAATCAAAATAGCCATTATGAATAGTAATACCCACTTTTTTAAATTATATATATTTATATTTCAAAATGGACTTCATTTTTGGATTCGGAATGTCAAAATTATCCTATGTTGAATTTTTTGTAATTTTCTGAGAACTTCCAAATTTTTATGAATAGTGAAAAATACATAAAACCAATTTTTTAATAAAAATAATTTATAGTGATATATTATAATATTGAGTGGTTTTAAAGTATAATTAGAATATATTTTTACCATTTTATCTAATGGTGTTCATTAGAATTAATTTCACTTTGAAATTGGATGTAAACAATTGTCAATCTTGTGATATATATTGTTTCTTAAAAACACGCTATTTGTTATGACAGTGGGAATTAATTATAAAATTAATTAATGAAACTTATATGTTTGGAATTTCATAAAATATACAATATTTTTTAATTCAGAATATCAATTATAGATTATGGTTAAATTTTGGCATTGTTCTGAGAAACTTCAATTTTTTATTAATAGTGAAACCACTAAGTGGTAGTTAAATAACTGATTTTTTGTTTAAATGAAATATTACCACTTCTGTGATTTGATTTTCAAAAATCTGACATACATGGTTGTAATTAGGAATTAAAATTTGGTTCAATGGGATTAAAATAATTTTTTGGTGAATAGTAACTTTTAAGTTTAATTAATCGCGATTAAAGGTAATTAGTGAAATTTAATGTAAAAATGGTATTATAAAAATATAAAATGACCCTTACACTTGTCATACCCCTATTGGATGAGTCATGTCAGACCAAGAAAATCCATGGGTTAACTTGGGGACCCCATGGAGCCACTTTGTTAGGAAAATGACAATAAACACTTTTTATTTAATGTTAAAATAAAAATGTCACAAACATGAGTTTTTTTACTAAAACAATTTTTAAATGGGCTATAAAAGTCATATTTTCGAATATAAATATTCATTAGAAAGATAAGAAGATTTCATACATCATTATATTTTTCTTTATAATTTTTATACATTAAATAAATTAAAAGTCTTATGACACAATGATGATGCAGCAATTACCTCATTAATTAACGATTTAAATAAAATGAAAAGATAATATAAAATCTAAGGCTTACACATGTAAAAAACCTATTGGATGAGTATATTTCGAACCCTAATCACCTTAACCTAGAAATATATAAGTTTGGGACCTTTAGAATCCGAAAAATCATTTCATAATAAAGTAACATTTCAATCTTTCCAAGAGTGCCCCTCCTCTCCTCTTATAAAAGGCCCCCACCACTCCCACCTTATTCACACCTTCAAGCCATTTGGCTCGGCCAAACTCTACCCAAATACTCTCCCAACTTCCCTCCCTTACTCCTAGAAGCCTCACTTTGGGCAGAAGTCTTCCAAAGTAAGCCTTTGGCTCAAATCAAAAAGAGTTACCCGATTTTAAGGTAATGTCTTCTCTAATGTTGTTTTGTTTTATTTTGCTTCTCCAACCCCTTAAACTCTTTTTATTCCTATCTTTTGTAACAACACCAGCATATAAAATAGACTAGGATGTTTTTATGATAAGTATTTGTTTTACACTTACACACACCTTCGTCTAATGGTTAAAGAACATACTGTTTCTGTGGGTGGCGAAATACTGCCTCACGAAACGACGATTGTTCAATATTCTTTTAACACCTCTAATGGTGGCAATTTTTATGACCCTATTATCATATATGATATATATATTATGTTTATGTTTTCATTATGCTTCTTTATTTCTCATTTGTGGCATACTTTATGATTTCCATTATGGGTAAACGCGATAATTTCATTTTAGAAAGTGCAGACTACTGCCCCCTCAAAGTGATTTGAATCATTAATTCCATATGTGGGATGTATAAAGGATGGAGTAAATGGTATTATACATTATATTATACTGGAATTATATTATACCTTTATATAATTATAACTTCATTCCATTAAATACGAAATAGAAATTAAAGTAGCGTTCATACGTACGTACGGCTTACCGTCTCCATGAACGGTGCATTTCATTTCTTACCTCTAAACGTTATGGAATATAAAAAATGCATGTATATACTGGATACATATGAGATATATGATATCTATATCATGAATATAATTATGGATATAATGGATATTTCACCACATGAACAACTTGTAATTATAAGAAGTTTATTTTTGACTCAAGTACCAAAGATCGACAAAATGACCGTTATTAACTTAAATAATTACATAATGTTCATAACATGGTAATAAGTGATATTAAAGGAATAAGAAACCATAAAAGGTTCTTAATAAACTATAAATTAACTCCAGTTTATTATTCAGGAGGTTAAAGAACGGTCGAGTCAAGACAGGACGCAAGGTAAGGGAACTTCTTAACCCAATTTCCATTCTTTGGGGTAATCTCATACTTTCAAATTATGTCGTGGTATTATTATGTAGTATATTGTATTTGTACTTTATTTATGTTTACTTATAGTGAATACACATAATAGATCTACTTTATTTTAAAAAAATGATCTTTGTAAGGGTCTTCGTCTCAATATCCTTTCATTGAGGCATATCTTGTTTTATACAAAACTTTCTTTTATACTGTGTTTAAACCCCATTGAATTTTACTTTTATTCAAAAGGAATTTTTTATATGAATCATTTTTACTAAACGACAAAAAGGAATGTTTTTCTTACGTATGTGGCAATAACAACTTCTCCGCCGCCGTGACCATTATTTGAGTTTCGGCTTCCTCTACAAGCCATAACTTTTTTTAAAATGAAAAATAAATACAAGTTTTAATTTTCTTTTATTTTTGTATTGAAAATGGTTTTGAAAGTGTTTTTATTATATCAATATGTTGTATTGATATCTTGTGATTGAAATGTGTAAATTTTATGTTTCCTTTACGCATGTTTTATGTGATACAATTATGTTATATGATATGTTTAAACCTATTCATACGAGGAATGCATTGGACTTAATAAGTGACGGGTGGAGCCCGCTATAGCTCCTCGATGCATCGGTAGGTCTCATGAGACAAAATAGTGTCTTGGAAAGAGGCCTTGAAAAAATCTTATTTGTGGTCTTGGCAAGAGGCCTTGGATACGTGGTTATGATAGTCTAGCATTATGCATTCCATCATTATGAAAGTGGTTATTGATATTGCATGAGATTATTCGACTAGTAGAATATCCACGTGAGTAAGTAAATGGCATTATTTAATTTTATTTTTGCCATATTATTCTGAAGTTAAAGTTTAAAAAGGATTTTGTTTTAGTTATACATTTCCTTAAATGTTAATGTTTATTTATGAATGCTTCCGCCATATTGTTATCCTTACTGAGCATCTGAGCTCACCCCTTTCAATGTTTTAATTTTTCCAGGATGTGAAGAAGTATAATATGAATGAACTACAGGGATAATATAAGGGGATATGAAGAGAAGATGTTGTAGTTTTGTTTTACTTTATGATGTAATGTAAGACTTATGAATGTATCTAGTGTTTCCAAGGCTACTAAACTAAACGGTCTTTCGAGACTTGATCTTTTGTGATCATGCCAATGTTACGCAATAATGCACCGACTCTGGGTAACTGGGGTTGGGGCGTTACAGTTGGTATCAGAGGTAGTTTAGTACTAACCTTTGAAGCTAGATTTAGATAAACTCTGATTAGAGCACATAGCCCAAAGATAGACTTTGAGGATTAGTATAGAATAACTTCCTATAATTTTGGTATTATAGAGATTTTGTGAGTTTTCTGAGAAGTACATCTCTATCTGGATACGAGTAGGTAGAGGTGGCTCTGGCACAGATGTACCTAGGGGTAAAACCTGAAAACACTGCTTTGAGCTAGACTCCAAAGGGAACTGGTGCACGACAACGGGCCTTGCTGCACCCTTAGTTATGACACTCTCGGGGGATATGCTTAGGATAATTCTTGTTTTCTTTACAAACCACTATGAAGGGTTATGAGTATATACTTCCTCAAAGAAAACATTTTTATGATTGTGGATTATATCCATAAAACGTTCAATTTACATTAAGTATTTTACAAGTTTGGAATTATTCATTGTAATTCATAAACTAACCTAGTTTATGCCATTGTATAGAAATGGTGCCCAGTGGAAGGAATGTGAACTCCAGCAATACGTATGATCCAAAGCGTAAGAAGGATAATATCTTTCATGGTATTAAGCCAACATTTAGAAGGTAAATAATCTCCCATGTGTTCTCAACATATGAAAAAATAGTATCATGTGTTAATAAGATAAGTAAATAATTCTCTGAGTCTTATGGCTTTGAAGGGAATAAAGAGAAGAAAAGGATGGAAGAGAGAATGATGGAAAAAGGGACATGGGAAAAGAAGAATTTTCCAATATGTGATAACTATGGGAAGAAACACCTTGGAACTTGCCTGAAGGGAATGGGAGTTTGTTATAAGTGTGGAGAAAAAGGACACCATGTGTGTGACTTCAAGGGTAAGAAAAAGGTTTCAAATGTACAATGCTTCATCCGCAAGGAGTGGGGACACTATGCAAACCAATGTCCAAATCATCAGAGTATGCCTCAAATGATGTTATTGGATAATAATCAAGTTATGATACTACCACAGATGAGGAGGAATGATTAGAGTTCTTATGTTGTTATTAAATAATTTTTTCATTTGAGTGTTGTATAAATGATGTACTGGTTATAATAATTTTGGAGTATATAAGGATTGTACTGTAGTACTATTTCATCAAGGACTTGAGATTGTGTGGAACCAAGAAAAGTGACTCCACAATAGGTTAAATTTTTGGAAAATATATGGTTGAGAGAAAGATAAACCATAATATGGTTCTGATACCGAGATAGTGATTTTGGAATAAGAATGATTGATTTGGATAAATTATATTGGATATTCGTAACTTTCTTGAAACTGATTGATGATTTGTAAACATTTTTGGATAGAAGGAGTATATCTAGTATTCTATAAGGAATAAGGGATCATTGTAATCCAGGATGTTTCAGTGTTTTAAAAGAATACATGATGAAGGCATTCACATGTTGTTACACAGAAAAAAGGGGATCTTCATTATGTTTACCTTCCTCATAAAATTTGGACTGTGAGTTGGACAGAAGTATTTTGGAAAACTATAAAGGTTGGAATGGATTAAGTTGAACCTTGGATAGTAATGTTTAAGGTTAAAACATTTCTGAATATTATTTTTGGAATATTATAATAGTTTTAGAAAAAGGAAAACCTTCAAGTTGGGTGATAACTCGTCGCTTCAGACAAAGCTGCAGGAATCGAACCCACAACCATATTACGACAGGCCTTTATGACCTACCACTAGCCTAAAAGAAGTCCCTGGTTATTACAAAATAGTTTTCATAATCTAAATGGTATGTGTTAATATTTTGAACCTTGTACAGTTAGGATAAATATATTATTTTTGAGTTCTATTATCTTTTTGAGTGAAAGATGAGTTTGTGGTAGAAATTAGTTGAAGGTTGAAACTCTACTTGTCAAGCATAAATATATATATATATACCTATATCTTATTCTATGAATAAATTAATTATTAAATTTTATTAAAGGGATATTAAAACAAAAAAATGTGTTATCCTAATATCTTATGTCTTGTTGAACTGATGATATTTTAAATCAACATAGATTGAAGGCTTTGAGGCCCTCAATTTGACACTTGTTTGTGATTGATGACCTCAATCACTCCCTACAAATATTTACATTTTTCCTCCAATTATATGTCTCTAATTGCCACCAATTTTATCCTAATAGAGATCATAATTGGGTGGTGACTTTTTCATTTCCCTTTCCCTCTTATTAAGGCTAAATTTTATTAACCTTATTTCCGATGTGGGTTTTCCACAAAGGTATTTTCTCTTTTCAACCTTTTATTTTCAAAGAAAAATTTCAAATTGTGAGGATGCAATTTATTGAAGGAGGGGAGAATGTAACACCCCGAGCTTCCACGATACGCTTCTCTTTCAATAATGCAATAGCTTGCATTGTACGCATGTTCGAGATTCTAACACACCACGACTAATCAAAATAGCCATTATGAATAGTAATACCCACTTTTTTAAATTATATATATTTTATATTTCAAAATGGATTTCATTTTTGGATTCAGAATGTCGAAATTAGCCCATGTTGAATTTTTTGTAATTTTCTGAGAACTTCCAAATTTTTAGGAATAGTGAAAAATACAAAAAACAACTTTTTTAATCAAAATAATTTATAATGATAAATTATACTATTGAGTGGTTTTAAAGTATAATTAGAATATATTTTTACCATTTTATCCAATGGTGTTCATTAGAATTAATTTCACTTTGAAATTGGACATAAACAATTGTCAATCTTTTGATATATATTGTTTCTTAAAAACACGCTATTTGTTGTGACAGTGGGAATTAATTATAAAATTAATTAATGCAACTTATATGTTTGTAATTTCATAAAATAGACATCATTTTTGAATTAGGAATATAAATTATAGCTTAGGGTGAAATTTTGGCATTGTTCTGAGAAACTTCAATTTTTGATGAATAGTGAAACCACTAAGTGGTAGTTAAATAACTGATTTTTCGTTTAAATGAAATATTACCACTTCTGTGATTTGATTTTCAAAAATCCAACATACATGGTTTTAATTAGGATGTAAAATGTGGTTCAATGGGATTAAAATAATTTTTTTTGGTGAATAGTAACTTTTAAGTTTAATTAATCGCGATTAAAGGTAATTAGTGAAATTTAAGGTAAAAATGGTATTATAAAAATATGAAATGACCCTTACACTTATCCTACCCCTATTGTATGAGTCATGGCCGACCAAGAAAATACATGGGTCAACTTGGGGACCCCATGGAGCCACTTTGGTAGGAAAATGACAATAAAAACTTTTTATTTAATGTTAAAATAAAAATGTCACAAACATGAGTTGTTTTACTAAAAAAAAATTTAAATGGGGTTATACAAGTCATATTTTCGACTATAAATATTCATTATAAATATAAAAAGATTTCCTACATCATGATATTTTTTTTATAATTGTTAGACATTAAATAAATTAAAATTCTTATGACACAATGATGATGCAGCGATTACCTCATTAATTAACGATTTAAATAAAATGAAAAGATAATGTAAAATTTAAGGCTTACACTTGTAACAAACCTATTGTATGAGTATATTTCGAACCCTTTTCACCTTACCCTAGAAATATATAAGTGTGGTACCTTTATAATCCGAAAAAGCATTTCATAATAAAGTAACATTTCAATCTTTCCAAGAGTGCCCCTCCTCTCCTCTTATAAAAGGCCCCCACCACTCCCACCTTATTCAAACCTTCAAGCCATTTGGCTCGGCCAAAATCTGCCCAAATACTCTCCCAACTTCCCTAACTTACTCCTAGAAGCCTCACTGTGGGCATAGGTCTTCTAAAGGAAGCCTTTGGCTCAAATCAAAAAGAGTTACCCGATTTTAAGGTAATGTCTTCTCTAATGTTGTTTTGTTTTATTTTGCTTCTCTAACCCCTTAAAATCTTTTTATTCCTTTCTTTTGTAACAACACCAGTATATAAAATATACTAGTATGTTGTTATGATAAGGATTTGTTTTACACTTACACACTCCTTCGTCTAATGGTTAAAGAACATACTGTTTCTGTGGGTGGTGAAATACTCCCTCACGAAACGATGATTGTTCAATATTCTTTTAACACCTCTAATGGTGGCCATTTTGATGAAACTATTTTCATATATGATATATATATTATTTTTATGTTTTCCTTATGCTTCTTTATTTCTCATTTGTGGCATACTTTATGATTTCCATTATGGGTAAATGCGATAATTTCATTTTAGGAAGTGCGGACTACCGCCCCCTCGAAGTGATTTGAATCGTTAATTCCATATGTGGGATGTATAAAGGATGGAGTAAATGGAATTATACATTATATTATACTGGAATTATATTATACCTTTATATAATTATAACTTCATTCCATTAAATACGAAATAGAAATGAAAGTAGTGTTCATGCGTACGTACGGCTTACCATCTCCATGAACGGTGCATTTCATTTCTTACCTCTAAACTTTATGGAATATTATAAATGCATGTATATACTGGATATATATGAGATATATGATATATATATCATGAATATAATTCTGTATATAATGGATATTTCACCACATGAACAACTTGTAATTATACGAAGTTTATTTTTGACTCAAGTACCAAAGATCGACAAAACGACCGTTATTAACTTAAATAATTACATAATGTTCATAACATGGTAATAAGTGATATTAAAGGAATAAGAAACGTGAAAAGGTTCTTAAGAAACTATAAATTAACTCTAGTTTATTATTCAAGAGGTTAAAGAATGGTCGAGTCAAGACAGGACGCAAGGTAAGGGAACTTCTTAACCCAATTTCCATTCTTTGGGTTAATCTCCTACTTTCAAATTATGTCATGATATTATTATGTCCTATCTTGTATTTGTACTTTATTTATGTGTAATTATAGGGAATACACATAATAGATCTACTTTATTTAAAAAAATGATCTTTGAAAGGGTCTTCCTCTCAATCTCCTTTCATTGAGGCATATTTTGTTTTATACATTACTTTCTTTTATACTATGTATAAACCCCATTGAATTTTACTTTTATTGAAAAGGAATATTTTATACGAAGTGTTTTTACTAAATGAAAAAAAGGAATGTTTTTCTTACGTATGTGGCGACAACGACTTCTCCGCCGCTGTGACCATTATTTGAGTTTCGGCTTCCTCTACAAGCCATGACTTTTTTTAAAATGAAAAATAAATACAAGTTTTAATTTTCTTTTATTTTGGTATTGAAAATGGTTTTGAAAGTGTTTTTATTATATCAATATGTTGTATTGATATCTTGTGATTGAAATGTGGAAATGTTATGTTTCCTTTATGCATGTTTTATGTGATACGATTATGTTATATGATATGTTTAAACCTATTCATATGATGAATGCATTGGACTTAATAAGTGAAGGGTGGAGCCCACTATAGCTCCTCGATGCATCGGTAGGTCTCATGAGACAAACTAGTGTCTTGGAAAGAGGCCTTGACAAAATCTTATTTGTGGTCTTGGCACGAGGCCTTGGCTACGTGGTTATGATAGTCTGGCATTATGCATTCCATCATTATGAAAGTGGTTATTGATTTTGCATGAGATTATTTGACTAGTAGAATATCCATGTGAGTAAGTAAATGGAATTATTTAATTTTATTTTTGACATATTATGCTGAAGTTCAAGTTTAAAAAGGATTTTGTTTTAGTTATACATTGCCTTAAATGTTAATGTTTATTTATAAAATATTCCGCTATATTGTTATCCTTACTGAGCATCTAAGCTCATCCCTTTCAATGTTTTAATTTTTCCAGGATGTGAAGAAGTATAATATGAATGACCTGCAGGGATAATATAAGGGGATATGAAGAGAAGATGTTGTAGTTTTGTTTTACTTTATGATGTAATGTAAGACTTATGAATGTATCTAGTGTGTCCAAGGCTACTAAACTAAACGGTCTTTTGAAACTCGATATTTTGTGATCATGCAAATGTTACGCAATAATGAACCGACTCTAGGTAACATGGGTCAGGGAGTTACAAAAGGTGTTCCTACTCGGAAATTCAAGTATCACTCAGGACTAACCATGCCTCAAAGAACAAACATGCTTCCACTGGCCACTCTGATGGAGTTCTCTTACCAAACCCAATAGAATTTAAATATAGTGTGGCATATAACCAATGCTTTCTTAGTGTACCCAAGATGATATCAAGGTTGGGGACATGATTTCTTTTAAGACAAGGTACACTGATAGGATAAAAATATTTACCCAGTTTACCAGAGACACTCCTATCGTATCCATGATGAAGTGATCAACACTGTATCGAACCAAACATTCCAAAACACATATTAAATGGATAGTCAACCCTCTTAGGATAACTTATTTTATAAGAACTCATATTCACCTACCAAAACATCACCATTAAATGATCACATTTCCCTTACTCCTTGAGGAATTTCATGATCACACAAGAACAACCTCTGAATTCCAACCCTAAATAAGGTTGTTTACAAATGTTGTATACACAGCCAACCATTTCATAATCATGAGGCCTTTCAATCACTTACATGAACCCATATTAATAGGCCCATGGGAATTTAAAAGAATCACTAACCATTTTGAAAAGGTCCTCATGGATGTGTTCCTTATACTTGGAAGGACACAAATCTTCTACAACCGATGCAACACTCCCCACCTTAGGAGTACCCTTATCATCACATCATAGGAAAAATTATCATCTAACGGTACACACTGCATCCACCATTAATCATAGTTTTTGTATAGGGGGAACTTGCTTCCACCAAGCATTGAACAAAAAGCGAAGAAAACAACCACTTAAAATCATGATAAATCTAAGTTAATTTATATGTACATGTGACAATCCTCATGAGTTACATATACAAATGTCATAGCTTCTGGATCATAATCCTAAACAACTGACCCATGTTTCAAAACACTTAATCCATTAACATCATCATCCCAAGAATTGGGATGAATTTGATTCCATCTATCACCCATGTTACTCTACACCAGAGATGACCTGTGATCGAAGTGTAAAATATCACAGATTAAAGTTTTTTCAATAAACTCATATGGTTTGTTTTAAACTTTTAGAAAATCGATGAGCACCTCATGTATGAACACATATTACCCTAATATTACATGAGAAAAACAACAAATCCTTGATTTTATCAATAGTATTATCAACCATATGAATTCAAGTATCAGAAGAACCTTGAAAAAAAACGAGCTCAAAGTAGTATTATCCCATATGAATTTAAAATGACCTCCTGAGTTATACAACACTAGAGGGAAAGAAGAAAAAGGGGTCACATGACCTATAAAGTGATTGACCTTTTGTGAGTAATTTCTAATCCACTTAAACTGAGTATTACATGATTCTTAAACTCATAGAAAGGTTAAACTACCACATGAACACCAGTCCAGACAAGGGTGTCATTTTAGAAACTAAGAGTCCAACACGAGATTATGGCACCCAAAAAGTACCAAATTCTTGAAAATATTCACCAAAATTTTGTAGGGATTTAATATTCTAAAGGTGTTACATTCCATAAGATAGCCACTTACCGAAACATAAAGCAATTTCCATACAGGGGGGGGGGGGGTCAAGCCTAAAAAGGTCACCAGGTTTAAGGTCCTATTAATAAGGTTCAAGTTATTAAAGATGATGATTAAAGGTAATGCACATGATCCCATTCTAAGGATAGATCAAGGAACATTGACCTACCCATACATAAGGGATAGACCAATAAAACCACTTAAGGTTCCATTTTAAATCATAAAAAAACTCATTTAACTATTTAAACATTTAAAGGATTATTTTTAAGGAAAAACTAATACCATTTATAAGAAAAAAGTATTTGGTAATTTAATTAGGTAAGATCACAATTCCAACATTGGAAAGTTACACCAAACTTCCTTATTGAAAAATAACTATTTAATCAAAATTCTGTCATAATTAGGTAATTTATTACATAAACCCCATTTTAAAAATTATTCGTTAATTTATAAGATTTCATAGTTTTCTTAGTTAAAGAAAATGTCAATTGAAATATATAGAGGAAACCACCATTTAGGTTGAAACTTTCATTTCAATTAACCAAGGCCTTACATAATTATAGATGAAGCAGATTAAAAGGTCCTTCATTAATTAAAAAGGGTACTAGTTATGTAATATTCTACCATACTCTTATATTATAAAACCATATAATAACTATAGAAACATTAAATGACCAGAATAATAATGCATAATAATACCACCCAGGGGTTTAGATACTAATTTAGAACAAAACAATGTCTGTCTATAAGGGTCCTGATCAAGCCAATCTGGGTTCATCAATATTAAAACCCATTTTATTAAAAAATATTTTTTTAAAACACCCTTAATGAGTTTATTTCATAAACAGCATGCCCCAAATATCCTAGTTAGGCCCACTTGTGCAATTATAAACATTGTCATATATTTCACTAGGACCAAAAAATAGTGGTAAAGCCTTTATAAGAGCCACCAATTTAATTTTAAGAAAAACCAAAATTGATTAGATTTTATATTTGTTAAACATCCTCTATATATATATGGATAATAAAGGATAGTTTAGTTTTATGGGTCACAACTGATCAATTTGAAAAGCACCCATAGATTTTAAAGATTGCAGGAAGGCTCCCATTTAACCACAACTGATATGTTCCCAACATGTAATATAAAATGTTTTCTAATAAAACATGCAAGGCATTTCAATAAACTTTAAACAACCTAGGAAGGAAATCTACATGGAATGACATATGCATGGAATGTTAATCACTATGTGCCAATAATGATGAATGAAATACCACTTCATTTCCACATCGAGCCCTAGAAAAAATACTGTAAATATCACAAATCAGTAAGTTTCAAAAAGTACACCAATCAATCAAGGTGAAATAATAATAAAATGTAACAGCGAACAACATGAACAACAATTCCATCCCTATACACATGGTCTTTTCCCTCTATGTGGGTTGATAAATCCCATAAATTATTATTTAAAAATCACTGACACATTCCTAGTCTCTTTTATAGAAATCCCAAAATATTAAGAATAAGGAAAAGGGAGGTCTCTGATACCACTTTTCACATCCCGACCTGACTGACTATGAAACCGGTAGCTAGATCAGTTGCCACATAGCCTCATACACACCTACCTGTATGAAATAGGATGATGGTTAGTAGCAAGGGTCTAGTAGGGGTACGATGGGGAGACTATTACCTTAAGATCAGAGTGTAATAGAGGTATAAATTTGAGAAAATAAATAGATAACAGAAGCATTATAAAAACAGAATACAAAGAAGTGGAAGATAAATATAATTACTGAATAAAATTGGCCAACTCCAAAAGTAAAAATACGAATGCATGTCCAGATAATGCTACAAAATACAAGAAGAAAGATATTTTATATTTCATAAAAAAATAAAATAATAAGAAACCTAAGAAAAAACCTAAG
Source organism: Viscum album (assembly GCA_963277665.1). NCBI lineage: Eukaryota > Viridiplantae > Streptophyta > Magnoliopsida > Santalales > Viscaceae > Viscum > Viscum album. The sequence continues at coordinate 1,992,817,748 of OY728141.1, forward strand.
TAAAAGCTTAGTCACATTCTCCTAAATCTTATGAACAAAGTTAAACACACATAATAATCTATGGACCTCCCAGCATGATGACTTGGTCGGGTACCCCAGTGCAATGACGACCTGGGAATGGTGTGAGATACACTCAGTTGGACACCACCAACGATTTCTAAATCTACATCTAGTCTAAGTATATAAAGTATGTTAGTGTGTGTGTGTGAAAGTTAAATATGTAAATAAATAAATGAAAACAATAAAGTCATCTCAGGTTTCTAAGGGTTGCATGGCTGATCATACCTACTTTGGCCTAAACCTAAATTCCTTTCAGCTAGGGTCAACCTATTAAAATATGACAATAGTGTAATAACGAGTAACAATAATTAAGTATCATAGGGTATTGAACCCAGGAATGTGATTTTTCCTAGAGGAAACACCCTTTAATTTAGTTAACTAGAATTTTCATTCAATTGAAATAGGAATATCTTATATTAAATTATAAGGAATCCTGGTCCCATAAAAAATGAGCCTTATAAAGGATCCCAATTATCACTCGAGGAGCATAAAAATTATCCAAGATAAAGGATCCCATCCATGGTGATCCAAAAATTGAATCCCAAGTATCACTCTCAGTATATGGTGAACATGTACCCTTCGATTCTATCACTGGTACCTAATAAAGGGGTCTGAGTATCACTCATGGCACGATGTAACCATTTTCCCACCAATCCTATCCACGGGTGCTCCCCTGAGAACCGATTTCGCTCCTATAGAGGTAAGTAACCCACAAAATGATCATATCCATGATATATCATGTAACACTCCTATTATAATGTATAAACAACTAAGGAGTTTATCCTTGGTATTCTGAAAATAGGAATTCGAGTATCGATAAATGTGTAAATAATTTATTTAATAATTAAAAACATTTATCTTCCATCAATAAGGAGGTCCAAACCCATTAACTATTTCAATTATACCAAAAAGGGGGACATGTATTCAAGAAGACCATAACCCATCATAAGGATTCTAAAATAGGGTTATTACCATAAACATACCACTAAATTAGTTATGTTTTCCTTCCCATTATTATGTAATTTCCAAAATTGATTAAATATATTAAGGCCAAGTGGTCTGCCCATGGTAGATAACACCATACATGGAAGATGAATTTAATAACATAGACTAAAAAACAGCACTCACAATATGACAATTTTATTTAATAAAATAAGGTTTCAACTTCCCTTAGGTGATTATTTGATCACTAGGAGATAAAATAGTAGAGGGAAACCCCGTCCACATTTTCCATTACTCAAGCATTGAGTTTTAGAAGACATCACTGTTGGGACCACTTTGTGTATGAAAATTGTATTTATTGTCAACAGTTGTCAATGCTGGTCAAAATGAAGAAGTAGATGAAGAAGGAATCCAAAGTTAATGGAGATCAACTGAAGTGAGGATTCCTGGAGAATTATTATGTAATCATAGCATTGAATTTAATGCTTGGGAAATTATCCATGAAGTAAATTCAGACGATTATTGTGCTAATCGTAAGTACAAAGAACTTGTGTCAAAGGTGACACATTGTTTACAACAACGAAGAATGGAAATGTATCATCCATTTGAGGATTATTGGATCAGAATGGAAAAGTATCATCCATATGAGGATGATTGATGAAGAATGAGGATTTGAAGAAGACCATAAAATTCGTCATGATAGAAATACATGCAAGAGATTAATTAAAGAATAAAATCATATGATTTGCATGAAGTGTAGAATGATGGTTGAATAAGAAGAGAGAATGTGCAAGGTATTGGAATTATAAGTCAGGAGAACTTGTGATGAAAGCCTTATGATGTAAAGGGGGAGAAATGATGATGCCAGTCATATACAGTTTTGATTGGAAGGAATGATGCTGCAGGAAGATATGGAAGTTTCAGTACTTTCCATTGTAATTCTGAAGATGCTAGATCTGTTTTATAAAAGGATACATATCACTATAGTGTAATTCATGATAAAATCTGAATAATGGATATGGAAATTAGTGAAGGTAGAAATGAAAAATCAATGGACAACCTGGGGGTGGCATAAAAGCACAGTTTAAGGTGGCGCCATTTTCCGGTGTTTGCCAAATCTTAGGGCTTGAAAATCGTGAGATGAAGATGTGTTTTTGGAAATGGATGGAGCATGAAAGATTGAATATGGTTTAGATTTTTTCATGAAAGGCATGATTCAAGGTCATAACATCGAAAAATGACAAATTCATAGAGTGTGTGGAAATTTAGGCAAGTTGCGTGCAACAATAAAGTGGTGTGAAAAATATATGGGGGTTGTGAGAAATATTTGAAAGAGGCGTGAAAAATCAGCAGGATGCGTGAAAAATAAAAAGGTTTCATGAAATAAGAGTGGGATGTGCAAAAAATAAAGTGGTGCTTGAAATAGAGGAATGATGTTTTTCGTGCAAAAGGTGTTTTGAGATCAGAAGCTCGAAAATTGGCAAAGGCATGAAATGCGCGAAAGATTGAAGCAGTGCATAAAATATGATGTCACAGGAAAGATTGGGTTTGCACAAAATATGGAATGTAGTTTGGAATTTTGTGCACAATTGGTGTATTTTGATTGGATAGTCGAACAATGACAAAGGCAAGAGGTGTGTGAAAAATCGAAGGTGTTTGTGCAATGTGCGCAGAACATCAGACTTGTGCACATAAAAATTGGTTGTGTGAAAAATGAGGGTTTGATGTTTTACATGAAAGAGAGGCTTCATACATAGAATGATGAAAAATGGAAAAGTCCTAAGGTGCGTGAAAAATCCAGGAAGGAGCACGTAATCTAAAGAAGTGAGAGACAGTTTTACGCGCATGAAGGGTTTTTACGCATAGGGTCAAAAATGCCTATAAATATGAGGTGAACCCTTATCATTTGTTAAGACTCAATGCATAGAAAAATCCTGAGCTCCGACGCGCAGAAAAATTGAAGTATAGAGTATTCCGTGAAAAGAAGAAGAGCAGCACGAAAAAGAAGTGCTGCACGAAAAAGGGGAGTTCTGTGTGAAAAAGAAGAGTTGCTTGAAAAGGGTTTTTTGCGCCAAAAGGTATTTTTATGTGCAAGGCTTGAATTTTACATGAAAGCAACCTAGAAGGTTGCGTGGAAAATTTGACGGTCCCGTAGGCCTTCAATAGGTGTATAGCACTCTTGAAGTGACTTTGTGAATAAGGAAGTACCATGAACCATTCAGTATCACGAAGAGAAGTAGATCCGCACTCACAGGACTGGCGTTTAACACTCTCGTTGTGCTTTACAAATTGAAGAAGAACTAGATGTGCAAATGAATTCATATCTTCACAAATGAATAAGTTAGTATACCAATACAATCCTGTTTTGGTATTGAAAATTGAAGAAAGAGATTAAGACACTGCAATTATACTGGGTCAAAGAGAAATAATAGAAGAAGAATAACAGAGTATGCCAAACTGAAGGATGTCAATTATTCAGGGTAGTTTAATTCAGATGATTCTATTTGAGAGGATCTTCAGTGACTGAATAATCACATTGTTTTATGTGATTCTTTCTAAGTAAAGAAGAAGATTAGTGTAGCCAGTTATTGCACTAAGAGTAAGAAAGAAGAAGAACTAGTGCAGTTGGTTTTTGCACTATAGAAGACGAGAAAGAAAGAACATAATTGCTTGCCTACTGCTTTGCAAGTAATCATATTAAGAGCAATAAAATAGACCATGATAAGAACTTACCTTATCAATAAGGAAGAAGACTATCTCCATATCCAGTATGAAGAACTAGCTAGACGCTGCATGTTAGACTAGGCCATCACCAGTATAGGGAAGAGGATTGTTTCCCACCCCCATTCAAAGTGTAGGGACTCACACTGGCTAGAGGATTGTTTTCCTAACCACTCCATTATAAAATAATATCACATTATAGTGGAGAATCCATGCACTGTTCATACCCATGCATGGAAAGGACGTAGCTGCTCTTATTGAGTGGTGAACCTTGTAAAAATATCGTGTGCATATTTTTACTGATTTCTATTATTGCATGCGATAGGTAAAAGAGAACAAGAGAATCAATATCCTAATAGGTCAAGATGTACTAGGATAAAAGTTAGAATTGTTTTAAAAATTCCCCAATACTAATTCACCCCCCTCTTAGTGTTAGGTATATCCCAAACTGGTCCTCTCAATCACACCTCCATAAGGTGTTTTATTAGAAAAGAATTAATCAATTAAAGGTGGTATAGGGACACAACTATCAAGGGTGATTCAATCTTGAGTTTCATTACTAAAAAACATAAGAATAGAATAAAAGGGACATTATATTTATGGAATTAATTTCTATAAATTAAACGTTACACTTAGGAGGTGTCATATAGAGATACCAGTGTGCGATAGGACATCACACTTTATAAAACACAAATACATTAAGGGAATGAATATAGACCAGTTAAATCATGATTAGTATGACTCAAAAGGCCAACATTAGGGATTTATTTGATCTAGTTCAATAAAAATTAAAAAACTGATGAATGCCTCAAAAATAGAGGGAATTATGTCCCAAAAAAATACGATATAAGGAGGGAAGATAAAAAATGAATAAAATAAATATGATTAAGGAGATTACCATTTTGGATCAAAAAAACATGATAGAACTTGATTTAGACATCAAATATAGGAGATATCACCATGCCTAGAAAGAGGCCAAAAAGGAAGCTCGAGCGGGGGGGCAGGAGAGGCTGCACCCGTGGGAGAAGAAAGTAGGTGGAGGAGGTTTAAAGAAAATAGAGAAATTTTTTAATTTCAAACCATTTAATCAGGATCATAGTTTGGCCACATGGTTTTATGAATCATACTCCAACCGTTCTCATGATGATACTTAAGGAGGGGGTCGTACTATTTATGTGCACAATTTGGGAAACTATGCACGGATTATGCACTTTTCCACTGTCAAGAAACTACATGAATACACACAGACTTGAGAATGATCCTATACTATTTAAATAAACCATGTGGGACCTCTAGATACACTAGAATGGTTGACACAGTTTGTCTTGGGGATCTCACAGTTTTAAACAAACCGTGCACCCCTGTCAACCGTCTTTGTCTTTGCAGTTTCAGATCTCGATGCTCCCAAAACTTAACAGAACACCCGAGGGACCCCTTGGGCCTTTAACAAAGCCTAAAAACCTCACTTTAAAGTGTTAAAAACTCATATTTACATTTAAAAGATCAATTTTCAAAATGTACCATCCACCAAATGTCAAAATTTCAAAACCCTTTTAGATTTTATCTGATCCTAAAACACGATACAATACATACCCGACCCCAATTAATTAGGTTTATGGTTTTTTTTATTTTTATAATTTATTTTTCGTTACTATGTTTTTATAGAAATGAAATAAAAATAAATATTAATGAAAAATATATTAATTAGATAATATTATGAACTTTATACAATTAAAAAATCATGTTTAATATTTTTCTATTAACATGTTAAAATTCAACAAGTCTGTGATATGAACCCTTCACAATAATCATCAGTTTCCCAGAATGATGCGGTTATTATCGTATTAGGGACGGATAATCCTAAATATGTATGATGGATGATTTCTAGTTATACTCAAATAGTTTTATTTGGTAGGGAATCATCATCAATTACTGCTACACCTAGTGGGGGTTCAAGTAGTGTCGTTGACCGGGAATAAAAAAGAGAAATTACAATGTTGAAATAAAAAAATGAAAGAATAAGACTCCTATATGAAAATAAATGATTATTAGTGGTCACCAATTGAAAATTATTTAGTTTCAATATTTTAGCTGATTACCGGCATGATCCCTAAGAAAATTTCTGTCCTTATAGCTCATCCTACTGAAGTAAATTATAAATTCCATAGATCATTCATATATTTGTAAACATATAAAACTTCAATAAATAAAACTAAAATGAAAATTTGATATTGGAAACACCCACTTAGAGTCATACGAACCAAATCGTGTTCTTGATTTACATGTGGTTTATTCCTACACATTAAAGATGAAATATGGATTGTTATCCTAATGTTGTAAAACAATCCATGCTCGTTTTCTCGGTTTTTACTCAGTAAACAATTTTTAATCATACCAAAGCCTTAAAAAATGTGTGTCGATGGTCAAAACTAATCAAATTATAAAATATTAACATGAAATAATATGATAATTACTATTGTTTTATTTTTTAAATGTAAGAACCGATTTCATGTTATTCTAAGTCACAGTTTTCCTGAGATACATGTAAACACATTTTTAGTGGTTTAAAACACTAAAACATACATGTAATGGTCATAATAATTGAAAACAACCTCATATTGACATGAGATAATGATATAGTCATCATTGAGTTATTTTTTAGGTATACGCATAAACAACATATCAATCTGAAATGTGGTGTGGTTATAATGACTCAATAAATAGTTTTTAAAGGTACTGATGCCTTTAAAAATGTGTGTCAGGGGTTCAAAACAGGAAAACAACATCATATTTCCATGAAATAAAAAAATTACCACATATTTATTTTTTAAATTTAGAAACCGATGAAATGTCATTATAAGTATCGGTTTTCCTGGGATTCCCATAAATGCGTTTTAGTGTTTTAAAACACTACAACATGCGTGCAATGGTAAAAAAATTACAGAATGAACTCAAATTGATATGAAATTATAGGAAAACACTTTTAATTTATTTTTTATGAGTATTCATAGAAAACAATTCAAACGAATGTGTGGTGTGGTTAGAATGAATTGTTAAAATTTTTTAATTGTATCAAAGCCTTAAAAAATGTGTGTTGGGAGGTCAAAAACAAGAAAATGATGTTTAATTTCCAAGAAATCAAATTAAAATCATTATATATTTGTTTTTGAAATTTAATAACTTTACATAATGTAATTATGAGTTATGGTTTTCTTAGGATTCCCATAAACATGTTTTTTGTGTTTCAAAAGACCAAAACATGTATGTAATTGTAAAAACCATAGAAAATGACCTCATATTGATGTGAAATCATGGGAAAACCATTTTTGTGTTTTTTATGTGTACTTAGAGACCAAATGTCAATAACAAATGTAGTGTGGTCGCAATGAATCCTTAAATAGTATTTAACGGTACCGAAGCCTTTAAAAACATGTGTTGGGAGGTCAGTATCGGGAATATGATGTTTTATTGTCATAAAATCAGAGGAAAATTACTATAAATTAATTTTGGAAATGTTTGAACTAAAGACATGTCAGTTCTGGTTATGGCTTTCCCGATATGCTTGTAAACATGTTTTGAGAGTTTTAAAACACTAAAATATGTGTTTAATGGTTAAAACCATAAAAAATGACCTTATAAAGATGTTAAATCGTGGGAAAACAACCTTTATGTTTTTTTGATGTGTATATATAGGCAACACATCAATACGATGTGCAGTGTGGTCATAATGACTTGGTAAATAGTTTTTAAAGGTACCGAAGCCTTTAAAAATGTTTGTTGGGGGGGGTCAAAACTAGGAAAATGACATCGTAATTCCATGAAATTAGACGAAAAATGACCGTAGATTGATTTTTGAAATGTTGTAACTAAAATCACATCATTATAAGTTATGGTTTACTCAGGATTCCCATAAACATTTTTTTCATGTTTTGAAACACTAAAACAGGCATGTAACAGTCAAAACCATAGAAAAAGACATAAGATTGATGTGAAATCATGGGATAACCACCATTGAGTTATTTTTGAAATATAGGACATTCTATCATATCAATGTCTTTAATTTTTTTATCAAGTAAATTTCAAGCACAGTGCATGTTGAATTAAATATCAATTAAATTGTTATATACTTGTCCCTTTTCAGTTTAAACTATTATATCAAAGCATAAATTGGTAATTTAATTTTTTCAAAGTGTTTTTCATGATATTTTATTTTTTTATGTTAAAATTTATTCTGTTTGATTAACCAAATAACAAAATTTATGTGCAAAATTCTGAATATATTATCTGTCTTTTGTCTTTCACATTTCTTTCCTTAAATGTTCTTGTTTTTATTAGAGGTGAAATATGTTAGTGGTAGGAAATAGTTTAACCATTAGAATTCAAGAAATTATTTATAATACATTCATGATGGTTCTTAGTTTATGTGGTTTGTTTAAATTTTATCAATGATTATACTATAATTATGATTTATTATGTTCAGTTTTAATTTTCATCTTCTTTTTTGTTACAGTTGATGAGGTGATGTGGTTAGTTCTAGTTAATGATATGATGTGGCGGTACATGGATTCCGTGAAGGTCATGGGATGGAAATATATTAGGAATGGGTTTCTATTGGACATATTTTATATGTATATATTGATGACTGATGTACGGGTTGATTGAGGTTATCAATTGACTGACTGAGGTTATGGTGACTGTGGATGTATGTATATATGACTATGGATGTATGATGCATGCATGATGAGTTTAATATTAATTTATGCTTTATTTTATTACATATTAGAGTTTTTATATTTATATTTTTTATTAAATAATTTAAAAAAATAAAATATTTAGAAAATATTTAGCTATAGTTATTATAAACAGCTTCTAAATAAATTTCTTAAAATATTAATTAGTGGTGGTTTATGTAAATCATTCTAAACACACCTTTCTCTAAATATATTAGCAAATGTTATGTTAATTTTATATATTTTATTTTCAGGTTATTTTTTTAAAAAACCACCACAAGAAAATCGTCCTTAAATGATTTTTGACCATGAAATACACGGATTTTTTATTAACGATCACTAAATGATTTAAAAGTAGTTTTAAATTCTACTTGTAGAAAAAATAACCACTGTTAATAGCTCATTTTTTTTAGTTTGAGTGAAATTTAATATACACATACTTATAAAGATTATCAAACACAACCATTATACATGAAGAGGCCCACTATAAGATCACTAGGTTGAAAAAACACTATTATCATACATTTAACATCATTTTAACCTTACACATCATTATTGATTTGGATATATAATTATAATATTAAATCATAAAACCATATGTATGATCTAAATTCTAAGAAAAATTAGGGTAATCAGTATCAATTCTTATTTGGATATTTATGGTTATAAATTACATTTAAGTGTGCCTCAACTATCACCCTCCTCTCCATGCATTCCCCATATTCATCACCACATAGCTTCTCCTAATATGGCTCTATAACCTGTCCACCTAACCAATAAATTTGTAAAAATAAATAAATAAAAGAAATTAATTTAACCAATTTAATCATAGATACTGAGTTCAATACAGATAATTCTGGAGTTTAATGAGATGGAAAAAATTGTAAAAAATCTTACAGCATGTGATGACTGGTCATTCGTTACACTTGTCTCCTTCAGGTTTAAAAACCCATTATCATTTCCACACCCAAAAAACCTAAACTAGTAGGGATGAAAAATAAATAGGTTGATATAGGGAGATAGAGAGATGGGGGGATCTAGGGATCAAGGAATAAGGGTAGTATAAATAATCAAGAGGGAGAGCCACATAATTTTTAAACTCCTCTAAAGTATAGTTAAGTAAAAATTAATATATTACCAGATAAAAAAAAAGTGCCAATGTACAAAATTAATAATTCATAAGTTTAAATATTTAGAGAAGCTAAGTGATACTAAAATCATTAATTATAGGTTCATTAATGTTGATATCACAATTATCATATAATTTTTTCTTCAATTCCATGAAGTAAAATACTCCATAACCGTAAAATATTCCTCAATAGTGAATTTTTCCTCTAAAAATTTAATATAAAATCACATTAGTTTGAGAATCAAACCACTTATTGAGATGCTCATTGAGACATGATGGAATTTTTTTTAAAACCACTATTTTACTCCCCTCATTATACATATAAACATGAATATTAGAAATGGTGACAAATTCCTTATGTAAAAATTTATTAAAATCCTTATACACTTATTTTATAAAATAAAAATAATATATAGGATATTTAAAGGTAGGGCCATCACAATCCTCCCTATAATTCATGATATCCTTTATTAAATCATTTCCCACATTGTCCATGATCTTTGTTTCTTCATTCCTCTATGACCAATTGAGAGAAAAGCCTTTACCAACTGATCAAGCAACCATTGTGCTATCTATTGTGGAGTATTTTTCACATGGACAGAAATTATTTTCTTGGATGATAGTATAACTATCAAAATAACCAATTTTTTATTTTCTATTTAAGAAGTTGAATGATAAATTTTCAATATGTAGAATAATTCAATTTGAAGAGGAAAATTATTAGTTAAACCTAGGGGAGTATGAGGAGAATGGAGTTTCAGTTGTGATGGAGAGTGACATATACAATAGGGATCATTCAAATATTTATCGTATCCATCTATGATCTTAAAAGGATGAATAACAAACTATCCATAGGTTCCAAATTAATGTATTTTTTTATTAACACTCTTAGGGGGAAATAAATTATTCCATCATTTACTCTATCAATCACCAAAATAAGGGAGGGATAATGTTGTATCAATATAAAATTTAAGGTCTATGTGATTGGGAAGTGTGTGTATGTTTGTGTGTGTTTGGTGGGGAGGGGGTAGATAAATAATGTGATCATTAATAGTTATAGGGTTGACTTGTATCTAAGATAAGGTTTTAATGATATATGATTTGAAATTACTTAATTGCTATAACACTGGAGATGGAGGTTTTAAGGGTTTCATAGAGCATAAAGGGATAAAATGAGCACACTTCAAGGATGCATGTCATAGACTAGAGAATAAAAAACTGTACGTAGGAATACTATTGTAAGGAACTGATTACACAAATCCATGAGTTCTAGATTGTATCCACACTAAATATGGGAGAGGATTATAAATATAGACTTCCATGTAATATGATTGATATAAGTTCATGTGTTATTGAGTGCTAAATATGTTGGGTTTATTAGTGATATAATAAAAATTTGATGTATTGGAAATAATTAAAAAAACAAACCTATATCAACATGATTAGATAAATAGAGACTCATGAATTGTAAACAATGAAAACCATAAATGAGTTAACCTTATATTAAAGATTCCATTGGATAATTCTCTAACATATTCATATGGTATTTATTAAGATCACTGGAGTGGAAAGAAGAAGATTCCCACCTCTGGAAGTATCCATGAGTTTCCTTTAAATAACTCATCATACAAGAAGGATCCACCACCATCCATGATGTACTTGGGCCTCACAATGCTAAGGAAGAATATAAAAAAATATGTAGTAACTAGGGAGTTTATTTCATGTATATATGAAAATATTCACACACACACACACACATGAAATTAGGCTCCTTATAAACCCCTCAAGTACACTCCTAGAGAGTTTATGCATTAAGTCATGAATTATAAAACATGAGTTAATTACTCATCCAAAACATTCATTTCATGCATGAATTAATGTCCCCATGTCACATATTATATACAAATCTGTAAAATGAAAGCTAACATGGGTAGATCAATTGATTGTTAAGTCTTAATGTTTAGGCCACCCATATAATCTAATACAACACTCTGAAAATTCCATATGATACGATATTCATACTCTATGATAACATAGAAATGGAACCATTTTTTGATAATCAAACATTATCATCACATAAGGAAAAAAATGGTTTACATGATTTATGATATCCCATATCATTAAGTACAATATAGCATATTTTTATAACATAAAAAGTGCCTTAGGTCATACCTTTCCCTTAAATCACCCACTTTCACTAAAGCCTTATATTTTTTTTCATTTCACCTTATATGATATCATATAAAAGAAATTATGAAATTATATCCAAAATGATTTTATATATATTGATTAACATATTTGGAAATATATCATCAACTTCACCGTGTATCACATCATAAATAACACCTTTTGAATACACATCCAAAACTCTTTTTGATCAACTCTTGAACATTGTTAGAGTAGATATTTGAGTCAAACTAAATCTCCATTAATTGAAACAGAAAATTTAACCCCACAAGACTTTTTATCATTTATAATAGATATAAATATTTGGTTCCATAAATGTAAGAAAATAGTGTCTTATATAAAATCATAAATGCTACTCAAACTTCATTGGGATGTAACATGATCTACATCAAACACATGTATCTCAAATCCCATATCCACCAATCACATAATATTCTAGAATTCACTCTAATAAATTTCATTTGTCCAATACATTTAGTGAAAATGTGACATGAATCATGTTAATTATGGGTATTGGTTAATCATCCTACGATCTGAGGTAGTGGAAGTAAACAAAAAATAGAGTCTGATCCTTCCCAAAAAAATCAAATGGGCATAAGAAAATAAAAAGACTAAAAAATGAATACCTAAAATTCTAGTGGATTAGATTCTATATTTTTATTTGATGCAGTATTGTTTTATTATTATCATTGGAGAGAAAAAAGGTTCGCTAACTCTACAAGTGATCTTCTAGTAGAAGGATTCTCTATTATATCTCGAGGATTCTCAAACATCAAGTGTTTACTAAAACCCTAACTGGAACAATTAATGAAAATTTTAGAATAAGGGATCTATTGAAATATTTAAATGAATTTGATGATCAAGAAAACCTAAGAAATAAGGGAAAAAGCTTCCTTATATACCCATCCTTGTAACAATTGATTGAATTTAGTTCACATCATCATATTGGGAATCATAAACTACAAACCATGAATGAATACCTATTAGGTTGGATCCATTTAAATCATTCAATAGATAATAAAGTTATGTTTAATCATTTCTTAATGGATCAAATAAAAGGAAACAATGCAATATCGAGGAATGCACCCACATGGTTCACTACATCCAACCAAGCTACATTGGGTATAACATAGTCTTGGGATCAGGATTAATGATGCACTAACACTAACATACCCCCAATCCATATATATTATATACATATGGTTTAAGTTCATATCCAACAATATCTCACTTTCAATAAAATATATATGGACTTCATTCACAAATTCACAAATCTTTGTGAATCCACCCTTCCTTCCAAATTATATATTTATTCATTTTAAATAAAATAACTATTAATGGTCAAATGGGAACCCATGAAAATATAAAATAATAGAAAAAATAAGATTTAATAGGAAACTAAAACCATTCCAAACTAATTTTATCTATTTAGAACTATGTAATTTTCAATGTATATATTTAGTAAAGGGTTCATTACACTACAGTTCCCTGATAATGAGTTCCTCAAATAATGATTACATATTTTCATAGATAATGATATACTCCTCCATGTTAACCTTGAAATCATTAAAACTAAAAATCAAAATAAAATCTTGAGTACTGATCCAATATCCTTGGTCCTCATTACTTTAAACTTGAATCACTCTGTCATACATCTTGATACTTTCTTCATCTGAAACATTATTAGTGAGTTTATTTTACTTCATATCCTATTTGGAATGCATGAAAAATTCCATAAAAAGAGTAGGCTTTGGACTACACCCTTTTTCTCTCTGGGACTTTTCATTATTAGATTATCTTTATTATAGGACCAAATCATTTATTTATACACCCAATTCCAAATAGGTATCCTTCTAAATTTAGATATAATGAAAGTTATTTGTTTTAAATATGAATCCTTTGATCACATAGACTTACTTTCTAATTGGGTCACCATAATATTAGGTAAATTGGAATAATCCTCCCATGATCTAGTTTTATTCCCTTGATCCATAGGGAAATATCTCAAGTAAGGCCTACCTTTGTTATCCTGATCTGTACCAAGACATTTTTGTTAATCTTCTATCGAATTCTCTTTATAATCAGAAGAGAACTAGGAGGGTGAGATATCACCTAACATCATCTTGACAAGAGTATCAGATTATTACTACTCTATCTGGTCACACCCTTTTGGATATAGTTTCAACATGCTCTCTTAATTTTTTAATAAATAAATTTTAAAAAACTGAATCATTATTTATAGACCCTATGATCCTTAGAAGGATTGAAAATAAATATTAAATCCCTATTTCATAGATTTATGCAAAGAGAAGCCTCTAGAAAAGTATCAGTGCTACTCAAGATACTAATGGGTTTGGTGTGATCTCTATCAAGCATAATCATATGTAAATAAAAACATATCCACTATAATATGTATGATATAAATCATATGTACGGATATATAATCCCTTTTCCCTTGAAATCGAGTGACCACAAGATGTAAAACAATGTTTATCGAATATAATCCATCTCATATTTTCTTGATTATCTAAAATAAACTTACTAGGTTAATGAATACATCTTATATCATTTATCTAACTAATGAGTACATGACATGTCCCTCATCTAAGTAAACTAACACATCATATGTGACTAAACTAAGAATGATCATGAATTTTGTCATCCTAATTCAATAAAGGACCATATGTCTTTACTCACAATATAGGTGAACAAATATCATCTTGGTAATACTCTAAATGATAACATGACCAATAATATATCAAATCACCCCTAATTATTTAACTATCAATGAATTTCATAAAAAATGCATCAAATTATGATGGTTTTAATGCTAGGTATCATTCCAACATCAGGTTAGAAGGATTTATTATACAAAACACCCCTAAGTATATCAATGATTGTATAACATTCCAAGAGATATACTTTAATATGTTAATCTATGTAATAATAATCTACTTATTACCTCATGAATATATTCTTCATATCTAATGTAAAACCATTTTTCCATGAGTATAATATTCTATTCATACAAACTTTATCATATCATCAAAACCCATTATACCCTGTGATGAACATCTATTAGGGACAAAATAAAGTCATACTTTAAGGGGATTTTTATCATTATACCATTCATGTAAAGTGAACTTCACAACAAATGATTGAATAAAAAATGGATATTTCATTTATTATAATAACATGATAAATTAAAAAACCATTACATCAATCTCCTAACTATTGTACACTAAGAGATTCAACAAGACCATCATGCTTCTTCTGTAATAATGGTTTGGTTAATGGACCCACTTCATTGTAAAATGTTTCCACCTAATTGATCTTAAAATCACCCGTCTCTATGATATTTCATTTGAAATGGTATTTTGAAGGATTTTTTTGTTCCTTTGGTGAGAATGATGTTCCTTTTCTTGAGAAACTACTCAATTGTTTTCATAGTAAAGATCGATTTGTCCTTCAATGCTAGGAAAAAATCCGAGTTTAGTAATAAAATTATTGATATAGGTAGCTGATGTTAATGAATATGATGAAATGATGTACTATTCCTCTATTGTTGAGTATGTTATGGTTTATTTTTTTGAACTTTTACAACTGATAGCTCTATAATCCAAGAAAAAAGAGAAACCCGATTGAGATTTATATAATTTCTATCATATTGGAAACTATAATATATATTATTGGAAGGAATAACACTATTAAATCTTTGGTAGTTTGATCCTTGATCCATTATAAGTACACATTGCATAAGTTAATTGCAAAATAGAACAGTGGAAAAGATACCGCCGAAAGTTCACCTCCCTCGACGGAGTGTATCAGAAGTTGTAAATATTTGCATGCTACCCACCATACAATGTTGATCTCTCACACAAATAAATAAATTCTCCCATAAAATAAAAGAAATATAATTAAAAAATAGAATAAAATAAAATAATGAAGAACATAAGATATTAACACGATTTATATGAGTTATCATATGTGCATGGTAGAAACATTACAGATTTGTTTATATTATTCAAGAAGTACAAGATTACATTCAACTAAAAATTGATTTTGTATAATTTTATTATATTTGATTAACACCCCATGATTCACTGATGTACTATGTATTTCACTTGTACACTACATAATCAAGATGTACTGTTTATATCACTGATTCATAGTGAAAACCTATCACTACTTAATTTTATAGGAAAGAACAGTAGGTCAATCTGATTACGTAGACCTCTAATTTTCATGGTGATAACTCCATTAGTTATGTGACATGTGATACTAAGAAACTCCATTAAAATTAACTTCTTTATTTGGTAAACAATAATAGAGAGTTAATTGAAGATTCTTCTTATTCATCAAACGTTTTAAACCTCTATGACTCCATCAGATGATATAAACTTATGATGGTCTTGCTTCCACCCGAATAGATTTAGCTACCACTGACTACACACCAATTAAAACTTTCATTTGATGCATGAAATTTGTATTAATGTAATTCTTATGGATGAACTTATATTGAAATGAAACAAGACTTTATATCCCAATAATATCCCACATGAAGAATTATTTTAGGTAACCTCCAACAACTCTCCAATACTAAGGAAAACTAATCAAACTCCCTTGCTTTATCCATCTATAGTACATAGTGTTTCTATATCTCCATTACATTAACCCAAGACCCACTGAGGCACAATTATTTCTTAGAGTTTCTTGAACTAAATTTTGAGTTAACATACATGCAAGATGTTATCTTATGACTATCATTTTAAGATTTAAGACTCTTTCTTCCATCATGTTTATGATGAAGTGGTACTACATATTCATATGATTTCTTATTTCATGGAAAAATATATTTTGATCCAAGTAAATAACACTCATATTATCATAGAATAATATGTACTCTTCTTAAATTCTTCTAAGTTTTTTTATAAAATACATCAACCAAACAAACTCATTCATGTTTTTCTTCGTAGCTACACATTATGGTTCTTTTATAAACTAATAATATTTTTAAACTAAAACATCCAAATGATCATTTTTATTTCATATTAAAAAAATGGTTATAATCAACCAGGTATATGAATTTTTAGGGAAGTTTGCACCCAAAATACTTTGTAAAAAATATTCATATGCAAAACATAGAGCCACTTATTCTATTCCTTTCATGTAATGGATAATCCAATTAAAGGCTTCCGAATGTACCTATCTAGATATTGACATAAATTAAATTAAAACTACAATTGAAAATACTATTTTTATTTTAGTATAAATCATTTTGTACATTAAGCTTCCTATAGATGAAGAAAATAACACTTTCTCCATCTACTAATGCTCTTCTTCTATTTCAATCACCCATTCCTTAGAAAACATTAAGTTTCTAGTAAGATGAGTTAATATAGGATTGCATCCAGTCATATAAAACTTTTCAATGATATTATAGATGTAATATCTATTGGATAACACTAAAGTTTTATCCTTTATATGACTTTCAATCCTTATCCCCATTTTTTTGTCTTGCTCGAGATCTATCATTTTGAAGCTTCTGGGAAATTTACACAACAATTTATGAATCATTATATCATATAGCATGACAATTAATATGTTATTGAAATATACAAGAAATTTTATTAAATTTTCATTGTTTCATTTCTTTTTATAATAACGATGATCTAAGAAACACGTTTAGGATCCTTCTTACAACATAAATCCTTTGAAATTTTGATTCGACTATCATAGTTCTTGCTTTAGACCACAAAATTTTTTCGTCAACATACATAAATAGTTATGGTTACCATAATCCATGAAACATACTCGATGATTAATAAAAATTTATTCCTCTAAATCACTATAAAGGATGGATGTATTTATGTCCATATATTTTATATATAGACCTTCCAATGACACCATACTTAGAATTATCTAGATAGTTGAATATTCAATTAACAGTGATAACATTTATGATAAATAAAATTATTCCTTCTATTGAAATAACTTTACCTCTAACTACACTTTGTAATGCTTCTTTCTGTAGTCCTCTTACTTTAGGTGATATAGCCATTTTTTTCTAAGTGTTCTATTTTCATTTTGTTAAATTAGTATGCTCCCAATTTCTATTAGAGTTTAATAAAACCCATTACGGATTTCCATTTACCTAATTTATTAAGTGATTCCACCTATTCTATGCATTTGGGTTCCCATGTATCTATTAAGAGTAGATAGTTTATATCATCCCTAAATATTTTAACCGATCTTCTAATTATATTCAATCTCCTTAATTGACTTTTTTGTTCCGAACTACTCAACACTTATTTAACCTCTAGATACTAAACCTTTGGTGTTCCTACTTAAGATTTATCCTGACTTGAAATATTTGGTATCTAGTTTGATGGCCTTAATTGTTTTCTTTAAATGATTTAAACATTCGCATCTATGTTCTCAAGAAGTTTCAATCTACTATTTTCATTTCTATGATCAACCTAGACTATGATATTTTATTTCTTTTTTCCCTTCAACACCCTTCTCTATCAATTTTCAGTCCTTATGAAGCTTATCATTAAAGATAACATATATACTTAAGGATTATTGGTTTCTTATCATCATCCCATAGTTGATATCCAATTATTTCATCTCCATAGCCAACAAGGAAACATGTTTTTTATTTTTCTTTGATATTACCATGATTCTTTACAATAAAATGAACATACAAAATTATTTTAGAGATTATAATTATAGAAAAATCTATGTTGTTTATGAGACATTAACTTCTTTTGATGTTCCTTCCAAACTAACGATTCTGTACTTTTTTCCACAAGATAAGCTTTTTTGTTGAATGCTACAACCCATATTACTTTGTAAATTATAGAGTGTAGATGCATACTTAGATCCTTACCAGTCAAGGATTGATTCATCATCTCAACCAAGACATTCTACTATGGAGTTTCAAGTATCGTATTCTCATTCCTTATTCCATTATTTTGGAAAAAGTTATAAAACTTAAATATAGTGTACTCAAATCCATTTTCTATATGAATACACTTTAACTTATTGTCATATTCCCTTTATCATAAGGATTTAAATTGAATAAATACCAAAAATAAAAAATACCTATGCTTCAAAAAGTAAAACCATACTTTTATAGTAGTGGTGTAATAGAATGTTACAAAGTAGAGAGAACCAATATGTGATTGGATAAGAGTAGGTCCCCAAACATTTGAGTGGACTTGCACCAAATTCCAATCTCTGGGATTATGTCCATATAATCTGAAAGAAACAATTCTATATTTACCCAAAAAAACTTTTATATTTTCAATATTCCATGTGATTAATCTTTAACATTCTATAATCTATTAGAAAATTTATATTATTTTCACTATGGTAACTGAGCCTATGATACCAAACTTATAGATAATAAAAATTTAAACTTCCAAAAAATATAGTTCCATATAAACTTCCACTAAATTAAAATGTTACATTCTTTTCCCCTCTTAAAACAACTATGGATCCTTAGGTAAATTTTCATACCCTATTAATAAATGTAGTGGCAAAACATGCAATTCCCTTCCACCATGGATCACCTGACTTGTTCCCGAATTGGTTGTCACCATGTAACCACTAGAAATACTCCCCATACACTAGACATTAAAAAGTATCAGTGATGGTCTAGGGTATTACCATGGGAAGACTATACCCTCATATCAGAGTATAACACATCATAAATAACCAAACATCATCCATCATAAATAATAAATGTATGTGGAAGAAAATATTAGAATAATGCTATATTAGATGTAATGTAGTGACATGAAATCATATATAATCAAGGTCATTCTAGTACACAATAATTGATCACCCACTAGGATGATCACATACACATGAACAAAAGAAATAAAAGTACATGAACCAATTACCAACCCTAATCCATACATCATGCAATATCTATACTCAATTTGATATATCCCATTTAATAATATAAAACCAGGACACTATCCAACCTGAACCTATGATCAGTGAAGACTACTTAGGTACTCAATTTTCATGGCTTCCTAAGCAGGGTGTGAGTGCAACTTAGTTGGGAACCACTAATAATGTCCCATACATAACCAGCAAAAATAGTGTAAGTGCATGTGATATGGTCAACTAAATAAATAATAGAGTGAGTAAGAGTAATTAAAATAACTGTTATTGATCCTCAGGTTCAAACATAACACCTAAGATTGACAATACCTACTTCATCCAGTGCTAGAGTGTCTTTGAGCATGTCAAATGACCGTGAAAACCAAAAAATATCCCAATGACCATAGAATAGCAGGTAAAAGTACAAGATCAATTGAAATAGCCAATCGTATCCTAATAGTATTGTGCACAATGGATGAATAGAAAGGAGGTAATCCTGGGTATTCCTTAGGTAGAATGAATGTATCCTATTCCTAGGGGGATGACCCTATGAAATATAATAATAGTATCAGACATATAGTCAATTACTAGAGGGTGAACCTTTTCAATGTTGTAGTAAAATTAGGTATACAACCTATTCTTAGGGGTATGAACCTTTAAAATCTATATAAATGATCCATACTTTTCTGAACTAGAAAATATATTGAGCATCTAATTGTCATGAGGCACCATGGATGAATCTCAGGTTGTACCTTGGGAATTCCAAGTATCAGGTAAATCCACCAGATCTTACGGAGTATCCTTGGAATATCATAAGTATATTTGGATCAACATCTAGATCTTGGATAAAATAATAGGAATTATTTATAGAATACGAAATCTTTAAATCCTAAGAGTAAATACAAGGAATTCCATATAACATATGGTATACAAGATAGATCCTTGGATACCCCCAAACACACACATAAATTAGAGGGAATTACATCTTTTCCAAGATATCTCATGTCATAGTTACTTTAGACTTAGTGGGATCACATTGTCAATTCAGGTTCTAAGTTGATGCCCAAAATCATCTCTACCAATATCCTACACTGAACCACTCTAAAGACAACCTCTCACTAGGGTATCCACTAAGTTCCCCTTGGTCTCATATTATTATAGACACCCTACATGGGATCCCCAATCTAATTCACCTCACTCGAGTCAAAATATATCTCCCAAAGTTCATAACACCCCTCATGTTATCATTACCACATTACGACATCATTGTCCTGATGGTATAAGTCTCATTGGAATCACTATCAAGAGATGTAATAATGTCTATATTGAATCACAAGTCACCCTAGGTTAGTATGCTTGCCCAGCCTATTATCAACCCACCCATGGTCTACCCACTTTGGTACTCACAAGATAGCGGGGGAGGAATAATAAACCCCTTATCAAGTCAAATATACCATTAAATATAAGGTATTTTATGGTTCTATATTTTCCAACACAATCCAACCATTCCTAATATAATACTCACCCCTAAAAAAGGGATCTAAGGAACATACCACAAGGTCATATATGTTCACAGAATTCATTAAATCCTCACTCATTAGGTTTTATAAATCTCGTGGCATATAGTTATAATTAAGGCCTCAACCATTAGTGACTGAGTAGTGAAGACATTGCATAAGTTTTCATCACGACCAATAACAATTTTCTTAGTCCATATACATTTATTTTAAATAAAAAATTCATTTTAAAAAAGGTAATTCTCTCTCGGTGGGGATACCAAATATCATATGATTATAAATAAAATTCATTTACCATAGTTGTACACTCAAGGGACCACCTACCTCATTCATTCTATTTCCTTTTAAAACAAATCCCAACTATCACCTCTTAGGATCATCCAAGAATCAAATCAACTCTCGAACACCTATATCAATCCAAAATGTCCAATAATAAGTTATAAAAATTTATATTAAATTATTAAAATAAAATATAACTATTTATAATTAATTTCACAATTAAATCTAAATAGGAATAATTTCCTTACAACACATAGAGTGACCTTATTACACTAAAATAGTGACCAACCACTCATGGAAGGTCTATGGTTTAATAATGTGACCGATTTTTCAGGAATTTTTCCTCATACTTTTGAGGAAATAGTTGATATTTTTTTTTCCAAAATGTGAATATAGTAGTGAATTATTAATGATTGGGTAATAAATTATTGGATCTATAATTCATTAAATATTTTAATGATATTGAGTGATGTTGGTGCATAAATGTCTAAAGTTTATTACATTTAAATTTCATATATTTTTAAGAAAATGTATTATTTTTTAGTTTTAGTGAACTTTTAATTGTAATATAACTTTTAAGTAATTTTGAAATGTGTATTATCTAAAAAAAGTTCTTTCAATATTCAATTATTTTATTTTAGAAATTAATTGTTGGAATTAATTCTTAAATTTTTAATTTAATATATATTCTATTTTAAAATTTACCTTTTTATTTGAATGTATTAATTTCATTTTTGTATATGGGGTGACCTAATTCGCACTTGTAAAATTGAAGGTAATGAGGGAGCCAAGCTCATTGAATGATATATGTTGGGGAAGCTTATGGTTTATGTTGGAGAAGCTGAGATGATTGAACATAGCTAGGAGTTTTTATAATTTCTGATCACATTGATCCTAATCCTACAAAAATGGGGTGTGTAATTAGTTATGGAGGTTTTTGGAGTCACCTGTGAGGAAGGAAGAGAATAGTGATAGGCATTCCACATGTTAACTAAGAATATGTGTCTAGAATTGTTTTTCATGAGATATAGGTTGAATTTTTCACATGACTACAATCTTTAAAATATGAACACATGAAACTACAGTGAGATATACTAGAGATAATGAAGAACACATTGGTGGAAGATACTTTAAAGAGTAAAAAACAAATTAGAGGAGGAGACACAAACTAGGAAGACCGTAATTGAAGTAGAGGATATTAGAGGAAATAGAAATCAACTTAATGAATGATATTTTACTTATCTTCTAGATAATTTTTTATTGATTAAATTTCAACTAATTTTTATTATATCAAAGGAATTCAATGTTTCAAATTATCATTTGAAAAATGTTTTTTAGATAAATTTTCTTAGAGAATAGGATTTCATTGCTTAACTTATTTCTCTTCATCCATGTTAACATTTATATTATGGATTACTTTCTTTATTATATTTGTACATGGAAGTAACTTATTATATGTTCAAGGAAAAATTTTATTGGTTCTTGTAAAATTTTTGAAAAATGTTAAAATAATTTTCATTTAAACATCTTTTGATAATAAAATTTTAAATCAAATGAAGGAAAGAACATCAAGGTTATTTTACAGTTCAGTCTTGGTGATTTCATCCACTAATTCTTTGTGAAATTGTTTATATCTATAGTTGAGAATATATGGAGATTAAAATTAACTTATCTAAACACTGAAAAAGTAATTAATAATTTTTTTAGTGGATGTTGGTTCAATAATTTTTTCACATGATCGAGGAAATATATGTGTAATCAGTAAATCAAAATTCCAGTTGATCTTTCACTATCTGTTTACTACTCACTAACATGGACTTCTTATTTAATTTCTTGTTTTAGTAAACATAATAATTTCTCATTCACCTATTTATTTCATTATATTTTTATATCATTGTATTTATTACACCGTTTATGGTTCTTTTTTCATGTTTTCATGTTCTTTCTCTTGGAAACTCATATAATTTATCAGTCCTTCCATATGGATCAACCCCGTTTAATTATATAATATTATTATGTTGTAAAATAAATAAATAAATTTGTTAGATAAAAAAATCATAATTTTTTAGTATCATTGTTGGGCGAATGAATGAGGTTCCAAGATAGGAAAAAATTCTGAATAAAACATAAAAAATCCTCAACTATGTTTATACAAACCTAAAATTCATTTGGAAAAAATGTTTTAAATTGTTGTGCACTGAATTTTTTTGGTTTCATTGAACACTCTTGAAAATTTGTTTTTTCATGAACATCTGAACAAAATATAAAAATAAAAATCCATTAATACTTGAAATAAAAAATCATTTAAGATCACTAGAAAATATAGTGAAAATAGAAGACAATATCGAGGTAGTGAATGGCCAATAAAATCCAATTCCACCTCATCTTAATGATTAGGTCACTAAGTGTCATAAGATTATGGAGTTTTAGATAACCATGGTTACATGTAA
Organism: Viscum album; assembly: GCA_963277665.1. Taxonomy (NCBI): domain Eukaryota; kingdom Viridiplantae; phylum Streptophyta; class Magnoliopsida; order Santalales; family Viscaceae; genus Viscum; species Viscum album. Next base: position 1,992,841,659 of record OY728141.1, read on the forward strand.
TACCTTATTAATTAGGATTACCCCACAGTCTAGGAATTTTGAAATTAAATATTTATTATTATCCATGTTGTGGTCTTTCAATAGATTTCTTAGTGAAGACCCTTAATGTTGGGAACACTTTGTGTATAAGGTTGTATTTGTTGTCAATAGTTGTCAACGAAGATCCAAATGAAGGAGATCAAGAAGTACTCCAATCAAATAGAAGAATGGAAATTTAGATGATTGTTGTACTAATCATAAGTTCAAAGAACTTGTGTCAAAGGTGGAAAATTGTTTACAACAATAAAGAATGATGAGGTATAATCCATTTGAGGATGATTAAAGAAGAATGAGGATTTGATGAATACCATACAATTATTCATGATTGCATGAGAACCATGAAAGAGACTATTTGAATATTAAAATCATATGATTTTCATGAAGTCGATAATGACGGTTGAAGAAGAAGATAGTGTGGAAGGGATTGGCATTCTGAGATGGCCATGCACTTCACATTGTATCAAAATATGATGATTCCAACGATAATCCATCAAAGGATATATATCATAATAGTGGAGTTTGTGATGAAAGAAGAAGAGTTTCATAAGAATCCAAATCACAGAAAAGAAGAATGAAGGTTATGGCCAAATCTTATATTGAAGGTGGCACTGTTTCCCAGTGTTTGCCAATTTTTTGGGCATGAAAATCGGAAAATGAAGACATGAGTTGGTCGCAAAAGGAGGTGTGCACAAAGAGGACGTGGTGCACGAAATAGGTGGGCTCTACGTGAAATAGGTTAGTTGTGCGCGGAAAGCAGAGTGGTGCACGAAATAGTGGAGCGAGGTTTTTCACGCAATAGGTGTTTCAGAATCAGAACATCAAAAAATGGAAAAGGCATGGGCTGCGTGGAAAAGCCGGAGCTATGCGTGGAAAAAATGGGAATGTGCACGGAAAAATATTGTGCACGAAATATCTGGGTGATGTTTCTCGCGCAAGCAGTGAATCATATAAAAAATACAGAAAATCGGTAAAGGCAAGAGGCATGCGAAAAATCCGAGATGTTCGCACCATGCGTGCAGAAAATAAAACGTGTGTGTGAAAAGATGGTTCTGCACAAAATGTGGGTTTGATGTTTTACGTGCAAGAGAGGCTTCATGTTTAGAATAATGAAAAATTACAATGTCATTAGGTGCGTGAAAAATCCAGGTGGTTCACAAAAATAAACGGAAGGTGCGCGTAATCTAAAGAAACGAGAGACAATTTTTCGCAGAGGAAGGGGTTTTACGCGCAAGGCCAAAATTGCCTATAAATATGAGGTGAACCCCTCTCATTTGGACTGGCTCGAAACTTAGACAAATCCCAAGTTCTGGTGTGTGGAATAATTGAGGAACAAAGTGGTGTGCCAAAAGAAGAAGGGTTGTGTGAAAAAGAAGTTGTTGTGTGAAAAAGGGAAGTTTTGCGCAAAAAAGAAGAGTTGCGCGAAAAGCCTTTTTCGCACCAAAAGGTATTTTTACGCACAAGGTTTGAACCAAGTAAAAGTGTAGAATTAGGTACGACTAAAAACCTGTCGGCATATGCTCCTTGGATGTAGCCCTTAGTGGTGAACCAAGTAAAAGAGTTGTGTTGACTCATTGCATGTGAATGTTTTCTTGCTGACCATATCCATCATACAGGTTTTACAAGTTATTATCAACGTGGGGACAAGATCCATAACATTAAGAGAAAAAGTTGACACCCTGATTCACCCCTCCCCTCTCAGGGTGTCCCGGGGTCCTACAAGTGGTATCAGAGGGAATGGTTCACGTATGCTGGATACGCTATAATAATTCCATTCAGAAGAGGATTTGAGTTTCTTTCTTAAAGTAAACAATGAAGTGAAGTCTTGATAAATATTCAGTCATTTCTGAGTAGAAGCCAACATCCAGCAAGACCATGAAAAATAGGAAAAAGAAAGAGAAGAAACAGTTGAAGAAGTCCCTCATATCCAAAGAAGATGCAGTGTCTGGTTCTCGATGCCCTTCCAATAATGAAGAAATATTAGGCTCGGAAAGTATCGAGAAGGTGGCTCAGGTTCCTACCATAGGAAAGGAAGACACTTCTATCTCAAGTGATCAGGAGAAATTAATAAGTTATCTGCATGATATTCCTGAAGAAAGAGTTGCTCCTATTTTTAGAATATTTCAATGCATGCAGGTTGAGATCAACCGATTGGAAAAGGAAGATGATAATGTGGAAAAGGGCTTGAAAGTAAAAGTTCTAGAATGCTTAAATCTCACCAAACAGATTAAAGTCTTTGAAGAAAAAGATAGATTCAATAAGACTCTAAATGAAAAGATCCATGTTCTTGAAGATGAGCTTAAAAAGAGCACTGATGTTGAGAGTTTTTATTTGGAAGAAACTCCCAAGAGATTCAAGGAACTTGACTCTTTGTAACAAAACAAATTTAAGATGCATGAAGATGAGGTTGAAATATTGAAGAAGACTTGTGAAGAGAAGAGGAATATGATTGAAGATCAGAAGATCATCCTCAATATTGAAGGTCAAAAACTGGAATCCCAATTGACAATGTCACGACCCGTCCTTGGGGCCCGTGCCATGACTACCCCAAGCCCGCCTTCCATAGGCCAGGGGATGGCGACTAGCACCAAGGCGTAAATCCCAATAAAAAGGGAAGGAATTTCCTTTTTAAAGCAAACGAACACCACAGAGCAAGAAATCAGTAGAAGTAAACACTAAGTAAAAGGTAGGTACAACTGTAAGTGCGGAAAAGTAAGTGAGCAAACATACAAACCCAAACTAAAAGCAAAGTACAAGTGGAAAGGGGAAATAGCAACTGAAAAGTAGAGCCGCAACGTTGAGCTGTCCACTGGAAATTCCACCTGAAGGGTGGGTACAGATAGCCTCCTCTGCTCCTCGGGTCCAACCGACCACTCCGAGTACGTCCCGCCCAGTGGTCCACCTCCTGGTAACATCCTGCTCCGCAAGCCTCAACCACGATCAGTGTTGTCCGTCGCCTGCAACCAACACAACGTAGTGCGGGCATAGCCCATGCAGGGGTGAGTATAAGCTACTCAGTAAGGACCCCGAGACCCCCGAAGGTCTCCCAAAATCCACAAAGGATAATCCACAAAGGAAAGAAGCAATCACGAAGTAACATCCGACACTGGTTAGGTATATGACCATACATATACCTAAGTCATCAATTCTCGTTCAGCTCCAACATCCGAGCCCAAGTACAACCTAGTCCACACAGGAAAGAAAAACGTAAATCCACACAGGATAGCACAACACAATCCACATAGGAAAGAAAAACAGGATTCAGCTCACACATGTATACTTCTTCGTATGATGATAGAGATGATCAGATATTTCCACTGATTCATCTAAGCCGTCGGACCCACAAAGGATCGATAGGTACTAACCCCCGCAATGACCCACAAAGGATCTGACCCACAAAAGATCGATAGGTAACTAACCCCCGCAATGACCCACAAAGGATCTGACCCACAAAGGATCGATAGGTCACTAACCCCCGCAAAGACCCACACAGGATCAGACCCACACAGGATCTGTAGGCGTTGGCCCACACAGGACCGCTGAGCGCTGACCCACACAGGATTGGACCCACAAAGGATTTGTAGCACTGATCCACGTAGGATCACTGAGTGTTGTAGTCGTCGCTGTCGAATCCATTGAGGATCTCTGTACAGTCTTCGTCGTCACAGTCGCAGCCAGCTATAGGGTTCTCGCACACAGCAAGCTCGTTCGGGAGGGTCCGCTCCATGAGCCGAGAGGCTGATACATCAACTGACACAAAGTCCGGAGTTTATGTGTCCAAAAGTTCCGTATCGTCAATAGGAACTCAACGTCGCAGACGGCGCGTCAATCGGACGCCCGGTCTGAGAGTTATTGGCCTTTTCGTCCCAGGGGCCCGGTTGGTTTTTAAGTCAAAACCAACCCGACCGTACTCCACCTGCGTCCAAAACATCAGGCGGAGTAAACCAAAATATCCGTCTCACTAAGTGGAATCCAACAAAGTTGAAGGCACGTCAATCGGACGTCCGGAGCTCAAGTTATGAGCGTTTTCGCTCCGAGGGCCCGGTTGGTTTCGTGTACGAACCAACTCAGCCAAACCCAAAATATTCCAAAACCTTGAGTGAGATATACCGAAACGACCGTCTTGATCCAAGGATCGCATACCAACTGACGGTGCGTCGATCGGATTCATGTAACACAAGTTATGGGTGTCCGACCGGAAAAGATTCGGTATTAAGGGGTTCGGGCCCGGTCCGACCCGGCCCGATACCCCCAGGGTCGGCCCGAACCGGGTCGACCCAAACCGAGTCCGGGTCCGGCCCGCTTGGGCGCGGCCCGACCTGGCAGACCGGCCAGGCAGCCGGCCCGGCCTGGGCGCGGCGCGTTGGCCAGGCGCTCGGCCAAACGGCCGAGCCATTGAGCTGGGGGGCGCCTGCCCCCCTGGTTTTGTAACCACGACCCCCAATTAAGGGGTGCCGTTGAGCTGGCCTCCGGGGGTTCATAACCCCCGGCTTTCCTTTGTCCAGTCGGCCCGCTTGGCCGGCTAGTTTCTGCCGCCACGGACCGGCGACGGCCGGTCCCCTCCCTGCTTCGACATCGGCGGCCCGGAACCGGCCGCCGGTCACCCTGCTCTGCCGCGGCCCGGAACTGGCCGCGACCTTGGTTCATCCGATGCGGTGCGACGGCACTGCACCCTTCCGCCGCGGCCCCGCTCCAGCCACGGTGTCTTCGGGTTTCTCCGACACGTCGCGACAGCGTCACGTCCTTGTTCGATTTCATGGTGCGGCGCGTCGGCGATGCGCATTCCTTGCCGCACGATTCCGCGTGGTGCGACAGCACCGTGCCATTCCCGTTTCAATCCACAATTGAAACCAACATGGATAATGGAGGAGGGTCGGCCGTGTTTGGGCGGTCCGGCCCCCTCTCGTTAATCGATAGCAATTGGTCATATTCCACGAAGAACTTCAAAGTAGTAATCACGAACAAAATAAATAAAATAACCCCTACTAGAGCGTAGCTTGAATGGAGGTTCGTCGAACGAGGATTCGTCGTGGAATATCCATCGCGGGAAGAGGCGTTGCGGAAGGAGACGTCGCAGAAGGAGACGTCGACCTCCGAGGAATCCGGCGTTCTTCGCATTCTTCACATTCTTCGTGTTCTTCGTCGATGAGGATGAAGAAAATCAAGACTCCCTTAGCTTTTTCTCCTAAAGCTCTCAAGGCAACAAGACTCCAACAAAAATAAAATAAGACAGTTACTTATTTTATTAACAAAACATAAGGTTTGAAATTCAAAAGTTTCAATTAAACCACAAGATTAAATTACACAAGTTGTCATAATTTATGAAGGGTTATGGAAGGTTAGGTAAGGTGAAGGGGTAGGGTTAGTGTGGGTCCCACCACCTTCATAACCTAAAAATGGATGTTTGGTTGTTTTCCCCAACTTCCACCCAAAGCTTAATCCACTTAAAGTAAAAATAAAAATTGTTGCATAATTTTTATTTTACCTTCTACATAAATTAACAACTTCTCTTGTGTAAACGCAACTCCAGAAATGGCATTCCTAAGCAATTACCGGTGCTACGGTTCCATCAGTGCCCTCGGAATTCGATTTCGAGCACCAGTTCAAAAGTTAGAATTTCCTACTCGTTCGTTCACTAATCGTACCCAAGCTAAACTTCGGATAGGAATTCTGGGCACACCGAGCCTCAGAATCAGGTGCCGTCAGAAACTGCGTTCATGTAAAATCCCAATGAAAATTAAGAAAAAAATTTCCTTGAATTTTATGGGTCTTTACATTACTCCCACCTGAGGGATTTACGTCCCCGTAAGGATACATCAAAAACTAGGGAAACAAATGTGGGTACTGAGCACGCATCTGAGCCTCCTGCTCACAAGTGATCTCCTAGAGATTCTCGTGTTTCCATCTGATGCGCACTAGAGGAATCGACCATCCATGTAGGACCCGCTTCTGTCGATCCTCGATCTCCACTGGGACCTCCGTAAAAGTCATCCCATCATTAGCGTCTCGCTCCCCATGGTCAATGATATGCGTCAGGTCATGCACGTATCTCCTCAGCTGAGATACGTGGAAGATGTCGTGCACCCGGTGCAACTGAGGTGGTAGAGCCAGGTGATAAGCCACCTCGCCAATCCTGATGAGGACCTGGAATGGTCTGATGAAGCATGGAGATAACTTGCCACCTCGGCCAAATATCCGTAATCCACGTTGAGGTGAGACATGCAAGAAGACGTGGTCGCCATCCTCGAACTCTAGTGGCCTCATCCTCCTGTCAGCATAAGACTTCGTCTGGCTCTGAGCTATCCTCATCCGCTCCTGGATGACCTAGACCTTCTCTGTTGTGGCCTGGACCATCCCCGGTCCCACAAGTGCTAACTCCCCAGGGTCAGTCCAGCACAAAGAGATCTGCAAGGTCGGCCATACAATGCCTCGTATGTTTCCATCCCGATGGTGGAGTGGTAACTGTTGTTATACGCAAACTCCACCAAGGGTAGGTGATCCTCCCAATTGTGACCAAAGTCGAGGACACATGTGCGGAGCATGTCCTCGAGAGTCTGAATGGTCCTCTCCATCTGACCATCCATCTGAGGGTGAAAGGCGGTGCTCAGCCGTAGCTGCATCCCGAATGCCTCCTGAAACCCCTTCCAAAGCCGGTAAGTAAAGCAAGCATCTCGATTGGAGACGATAGATTATGGCACACCGTGAAGCCATATAATCTCCAGAACGTAGAGACGTCCCAAGCTGTCCACTGATCCCTGCTCCCTGATGGGTAAGAAGTGAGCCGACTTAGTGAGTCGGTCGACAATCACCCAAATGGAGTCCTGACCTCTGGAAGTGTGTGGAAGCCCAGTCACGAAGTCCATAGATATCCCGTCCCACTTCCACTTCAGGACCTCCAAGGGATGTACCAAGCCTGCTGGTACCTGGTGCTCTGCCTTCACCTGCTGGCAGGTGAGGCATCGAGAAACGAACTCCGCCACATCCTTCTTCTTGCCTGGCCACCAGTGCTGTCATCTGAGATCTTGGTACATCTTCGCCAATCAAGGATGCACTACCAAATGAGAAGTGTGAAACTCTCTCAGCACCTCCTCTCGTAAAGCAACTGGTACCAAGGTACGTCCTCTGAAAAGAACGTCGTGCTCTTCTCCAAAGGAGAAACCATCAGGTGCCTGTCCGGAGGATATCTGCGCACGCCGCGTCTCATAGTCAGCATCCCCACGCTGTGCCTCTCTGACCCGCTGCAGTAGTGGAGGGGTGACTGTGAGAGACAAAAGAAAGGCTGCACCATCTCTATCCACGAATGATATCTGCAAAGAGGCTAGCTGCTCTGTCGCCTCCTCAAGTAGCTGAATGCCCGTCCTCCTACTGAGTGCATTGGCTACTACGTTCCCCTTAACAGGAGTATAGACTATCTCAAAGTCATAGTCCTAGAGGAACTCGAGCCATCGTCGTTGTCCCAGGTTTAGGTCCTTCTAAGAGAAGATGTAGCTGAGACTCTGATGGTCAGAAAAGACTGTAAAGCGCTCGCCCATCAGGTAGTGTCGCCATGTCCTCAGAGCGAAGACCACTGCTGCTAACTCCAGGTCATGGGTAATGTAGTTCTGCTCATGCGGCCTCAACTAACGTGATCCATAGGCGATCACTGCCTGCTCCTGCATCAGGACACATCCGATTCCGGTCCCTGATGCATCGCAGTAGACTATATACCCTACTCCCTCCTCAGGCAACCTCAAGATAGGTGCACTGGTCAATCTCTGTCTCATCTCCTGGAAGCTCTGCTGACATCTGTCTGACCAAACAAAGGGTTTCCCCTTCTTTTTCAAATCTGAGAGTGGTGCCGCAACTCTGGATAAGTCTGGAAAAAATCTCTGATGGTAACCAGCTAGTCCCAAGAAACTCCGCACCTCTGTCACGCTCCTGGGTGGCTCCCAAGCTAGAATTGCCTCGATCTTTGCCGGATCCACTGCAAATCCCACCTCAGAGATGACGTGCCCTAAGAAGTGGACCTCCCGTATCCAGAACTGTCACTTCGAGAGCTTAACATAAAGCTGGTGATCTCGGAGTGTGTCTAGCACAACCCGCAAGTGGTAGGCGTGCTCCTCCTCAGTGGTCGAGTAAATCAAAATGTCGTCGATGAAGACCAAGACAAATCGATCGAGGTATGGCTGAAATATCCTGTTCATGAGGGCCATGAACACTGCTGGAGAATTGGTTATGCCGAATGGCATAACCAATAACTCATAGTGGCCATACCGACACCTGAAGGCCGTCTTCTGCACGTCCTCGTCCCGAACTCTGAGCAGATGATAGCCTAACCTGAGGTCTATCTTTGAGAACCACCGTGCTCCCTTGAGCTGATCGAAGAGGTCATCAATCCTCGGTAGCGGATACTTGTTCCTCACTGTCACCTGGTTCAGGTGATGATAGTCGACACAAAGTCATAAGCTCCCGTCCGGCTTCTTGGCGAACAAAATCGGGGAAGCCCAGGGTGAAACACTGGGTCAGATGAACCCCTTGCCCTGCAAGTCCTCCAACTGTACCCGTAGCACTCGAAGCTCAGAGGGGGCCATCTGATATGCTGTAGTCAATATCAGGGCTGTCCCGGGGTACAGTTCGATATAAAAGTCTACCTCTCTGTGAGGAGGTAGTCCTGGAACGTTGTCGGGAAAGACGTCCGCATACTGATCCACCACTGTAGGAAAACTAGGACTCCACACGTCAACTAATCCTAGGATGAGGCTAGCGAACTGATGAGTGATGGATTGTCCTCTCCTCTGCGAGAGTCCATCCTGTGCTGTAAAGGCTCCCTTCTCTCCAGTGAAGGTGAACCTGCTCCTGTTGGTGCGTACACATCGCACCTTGCGCATAATACAATCAATCTGTGCATGGATTGTGGACAACCAATCCATGCCCAAATGACGTCTTAAGGCCTCGACGCCACTACAAGAAGATCCCAGCCGAAGCTCTCGCCTACTAGAGTAAGCTCACACTCCCGGCACCAGTGCGTAATCGTCGAGTCTTCTCCCGTAGGAGCCTCCAGCCGTAAGGATCGAGCCAACGACTCTGTCAGAATATCCAAGCTCCGAACAAGGGCAGCGGCTATAAAAGAATGAATCACTCCTGTGTCTATAAGTACTCCAACAAGGGTGGAATAGACACATATAATACCTCGAATCATCTTGGGCGCACCGTGGTCGTAGGCCTCCACTGCCTAGAGCTGTGCCTATCTCTACCCGCCAGCTCCCTGTGGCCAGGGTGGACCTCCTGGTGGTGGTAGTGGTAGAGCCTCAAAGCGTCGCCCACCACCTGCTGTTCGGCCAGCTCCTCTGCCTCATTCTCCTTCTCCCTGCGGACCTCCACGGTTGACCCTCTGCCTCTGCCTGGGTGGTCCCTCAACCGTCTGCTGCTCCTCGGCAGGGCGGGTCGGGCAGTCCTGAGCCATGTGGCCCTGCCCGCCACATGTGTATCATTGCCTGCCTCTCGAAAGACCGGCTCCACGCTGTGTGCCCCGCACTACTGAGCCTGTGTCCTGAGGTCATCTTCCTGAGGGTCTGGTCTGCCTGGACCCATGAGTCATCCGTCGACTACCTACTGCAGAAGACTCTGCTATGTGCCGCCCAACGGTGGGTCTCTGCGCTGATGAAGGCTCAGTAAGAAAGATCTCGATCAAAAGGGCTCACTCTAGTACTCCTGCCTGAGTCAGAATGATGAGGGAGATCAGTGATGCCCTGATCTCATGCCTCAATCCCTGCTCAAAGTTCCAGGCCCGAAATAATGGGTCCCGTACCATGTCTGTCAAGTAGCACGAGAGATCGGTAAATCTCACTGAGTACTAGGCGACCGTCAAGCTGCCCTGCCGGAGCTGAAGAAGCTCCTGGATGCACACCGCACAGAGGGTGGCTGTGACGAACTCCGAGCGGAAGAGGCTCTCAAAGTCCTTCCAGAGGAGAGATTCCTCATCGTGCACCTGGAGCATCAAGCTCCACCATGTGCCTGCTGCTGCTTGCAGTAGGCTCGCTGCGAGGATCACCATGAGGTCTGATGGTGTCCTCACTAACCTGAAAACCCATACCACTGCCTCCATCCAGTCCTCGGCTGCCTGGGGGTCCGTCTCCCCGTGGAACCTGGGCAGTCGCCGGCGCTGGAACTCATGCAGTGCACTAAGGCGACGTGCATCGTCAGTGGCTGGGGCTGGAAGCATCGGTTGCTCAGCGGGTAGAGGTACCGCCGATGCCTCTGCTGTCAAAGGGCCCTGCACCGAGGCCTCGTCGCTCGGTGGGCTGTTGTCACGCTCAACTCTCGGAACCCTAGCTGGCTGCCATCGTGGGGCCATCCTGAAAAGAAAACAGATGTGCCACGATCAGAACAATATACCTGGTGAGCTGACACAAAGTAATCACAAAGAAAACTTGAAACACACATGCAATCAATGTTTTCATGCATTAAGTCGGAAATCAGAAGTCAGGGTCCTGGTGTACGGATACGTTGGCCGCCGCACCAACACTAGACTCCCTGGACTGATAACCACACTCAATACGCATAACACTATTGCTTCACGTAGAAAAAAGATCAGAGTCCAATGTTCTGCGGTAGAACTGAACTCCTCTGATACCAATTTGTCACGACCCGTCCTCGGGGCCCATGCCGTGACTACCCGAAGCCCTCCTTCCATAGGCCAGGGGCTGGCGACTAGCACCAAGGCGTAAATCCTGATAAAAAAGGGAAGGCATTGACTTTGTAAAGAAAACGAACATCACAGAGCAAGCAAGCAGTAGAAGTAAACACTATGTAAAAGATGGGTACAACAGTAAGTGCAGAAAAGTAAGTGGGCCAGTATACAAACCCAAACAGAAAGTAAAGTACAACTGGAAAGGGGAAACAGCAACTGAAAAGTAAAGTCGCAATGTCGAGCTATCCACTGGAAATCCCACCTGAAGGGTGGGTACAGATAGCCTCCTCTGCACCTCGGGTCCAGCCAACCGCTCTGAGTAAGTCCCGCCCAGTGGTCTACCTCTAGGTAACGTCCTGCTCCGCAAGCCTCAACCATGATTAGCGCTGTCCGTCGTCTGCAACCAACACAACTTAGTGTGTGCATAGCCCGTGTAGCGGTGAGTATAAGATACTCAGTAGGGACCTCGAGACCCCCAATGGTCTCCCAAAATCCACAACGGATAATTCACAAAGGATAATCCACAAAGGAAATAAGCAATCACGAAGTAACATCCGACACTGCTTAGGTATATGCCCATACATATACCTAAGTCATCAATTCTCGTTCAGCTCCAACATCTGAGCCCAAGTACAAACTAGTCCACACAGGAAATCAAAACGTAAATCCACACAGGATAGCACAACACAATCCACATAGGAAATAAAAACATGATTCAGCTCACACAGGTATACTTCTTCGTATGACGATATAGATGATCAGATATTGCCACTGATTCATCTAAGCCATCGGACCCACAAAGGATCGATAGGTACTAACCACTGCAATGGCCCATAAAGGATCTGACCCACAAAGTATTGATAGGTAACTAACCCCCGCAATGACCCAAAAAGGATCTGACCCACAAAAGATCGATAGGTAACTAACCCCCGCAAAGACCCACACAGGATCGGACCCATACAGGATCTGTAGGCGCTGGCCCACACAGGACCGCTGAGCGCTGACCCACACAGGATCAGACCCACAAAGAATCTCTAGCACTAATCCAAGTAGGATTGCTGAGTGCTGTAGTCGTCGTCGTCGAATCCACTAAGGATCTCTGTACAATCATCGTCGTCACAGTCGCAGCCAGCTCTTGGGTTCCCACACACAGCAAGCTCATTCGGGAGGGTCCGCTCCACGAGCCGAGAGGCTGATACATCAACTGACACAAAGTCCGGAGTTGATGTATCGAAATATTCCGTATCGTCAACAGGAACTCAATGTCGCAGACGGCGCATCAATCAGACGCCCGGTCTGAGAATTATTGGCTTTTTCGTCCCAGGGGCCCGGTTGGTTTTTAAGTCAAAACCAACCCGACTGTACTCCACCTGCGTCCAAACCTTGGGCAGAGTAATCCAAAAGATCCGTATCACTAATAAAAATCCAACAAAGCCGACGACTCATCAATCGGACGTCCGGAGCTCAAGTTATGAGCGTTTCCGCTCCGAGGGCCCGGTTGGTTTCATGTACGAACCAACTCGGCCGAACCCAAAGTATTCCGAAACCTTGAGTACAATATACCGAAACGACCGTCTCGATCAAAGGATCGCATCGCAACTGACGGTGTGTCGATCGGAGACCCGTAGCACAAGTTATGGGCGTCCTACCAGAAAAGATTTGGTATTAAGGGGTTCGGGCCTGGTCCGACCCGACCCGATACCCCCAGGGTCGGCCCGAACCGGGTCCGGGTCTGGCCCACTTGGGCATGGCCCGGCCCAGCTGGCGCGGCCCAGCCCGGCCCAGCCTGGGCGTGGCGCGGTGGGCGTGCTGGCCAGGCGCTCGGCCAAACGGCCGAGCCATTGAGCTGGGGGGGCGCCTGCCCCCTGGTTTTGTAACCGTGGACACAAATTAAGGGGGGCCATTGAGCTGGCCGTCAGGGGTTCTTAACCCCCGGCCTTCCTTTGTCCGGCCGGCCCTCTTGGAAGGCCGGTTTCTGCCACCATGGACCGGCGACGGCCGGTCCCCTCCCTACTCCGACACCAGCGGCCCGGAACCGGCCGTCGGTCACCCTGCTCCGCCACGGCCCGGAACCGGCCGCAGCCTTGGTTCATCCGGTCCGGCGCGATGGCGTCGCGCCCTTCCGTCGTGGCCCCACTCCGGCCGCAGTGTCTTCGGGTTTTTACGACGCGGCACGACGGCGTCGCGTCCTTGTTCGATTTCACGGCGCGGCGCGACGGCGCTGCACATTCCTTGCCGCACGATTCCACGCGGTGCGATGGAACCACGCCATTCCCATTTCAATCCACAATAGAAACCAACATGGATAATGGAGGAGGGTCGGCCATGTTTGTGCGGTCCAGCCCCCTCTCTTTAATCGATAGCAATTGGTCATATTCCACGAAGAATGTCAAAGTAGTAATCACGAACAAAATAAATAAAATAACCCCTACTTGAGCATAGCTTGAACGGAGGTTCGTCGAACGAGGATTCGTCGTGGAATATCCATCGCGGGAAGAGGCGTCGCAGAAGGAGACGTTGCGGAAGGAGACGTCGACCTCCGAGGAATCTGGCATTCTTCGCGTTCTTCGTGTTCTTCATCGAAGAGGATGAAGAAACTCAAGACTCACTTAGCTTTTTCTCCCAAAGCTCTCAAGGCAACAAGACTCCAACAAAAATAAAATAAGAAACTTACTTATTTTATTAACACAACATAAGGTTTGAAATTCAAAAGTTTGAATTAAACCACAAGATTAAATTACACAAGTTTTCATAATATATGAAGGGTAATGGAAGGTTAGGGAAGGTGAAGGGGTAGGGTTCGTGTAGGCCCCACCACCGTCATAACCTACAAATGGAAGTTGGGTGGTTTTCCCCAACTTCCACCCAAAGCTTAATCAACTTAAAGTAAAAATAAAAATTGTTGCATAATTTTTATTTTACCTTCTACATAAATTAACTTCTCTTATGTAAACGCAACTCCGGAAATGACTTTCCTAAGCAATTACCGACGATGTGGTTCTATCGGTGCCCTCAGAATTCGATTCTGAGCAATGGTTCAAAAGTTAGAATTTCCCGCTCGTTCGTTCACTGAATGTACCCGAGCTAAACTTCGGATAGGAATTCCGGGCACACCGGGCCTCAAAATCAAGTGCCGTCAGAAACTGCGTTCATGTAAAATCCCAAAGAAATTAAGAAAAAAATTTCCTTGTATTTTATGGTTCTTTACATTACTCCCACCTCAGGGCTTTACATCCCCATAAAGATACATCGAAAACTAGGGAAACAAATGTGGGTACTGAGCACGCATCTGAGCCTCCCGCTCCCAAGTGCTATCCTGGAGATTCCCGTGTTGCCATCTGATGCACACTAGAGGAATCGACCGTCCACATAGGACCCACTCCTATCGATCCTCGATCTCCATTGGGACCTCCGTAAAAGTCACCCCATCATCAACGTCTAGCTCCCGATGGTCAGTGATATGTGTCGGGTCGTGCACGTATCTCCTCAGCTGAGATACGTGGAAGACGTTGTGCACCAGGTGCAACTGAGGTGGTAGAGCCAGGAGATAAGCCACCTCGCCAATCTTGTTGAGGACCTGGAATGGTCCGATGAAGCATGAAGATAACTTGCCACCTCGGCCAAATCTACGTAATCCACGTCGAGGTGAGACACGCAAGAAGACGTGGTCGCCATCCTGGAACTCTAGTGGCTTCCGCCTCCTGTCATCATAAGACTTCTGCCGGCTCTGAGCTGTCCTCATCTGCTCCTGGATGACTTGGACCTTCTCTGTCGTGGCCTGGACCATCTCCGGTCCCACAAGTGCTGATTCCCCAGGGTCTGTCCAGCACAAAGGAGATCTGCAAGGTCGGTCGTACAACGCCTCATAGGGTGCCATCCCGATGGTGGAGTGGTAACTGTTGTTGTATGCGAACTCCACCAAGGGTAGGTGATCCTCCCAGCTGCGACCAAAGTCGAGGACACATTCATGGAGCATGTCCTCAAGAGTCTGAATGGTCCTCTCAATCTGACCATCCGTCTGAGGGTGAAAGGAGGTGCTCAGACGTTGCTGCGTCCCGAATGCCTCCTGAAACCCCTTCCAAAGCCGGGTAGTAAAGTGAGCATCTCGATCGGAGACGATAGATGATGGAACACCGTGAATCCATACAATCTCCTGAATGTAGAGACGTCCCAAGCTCTCCACTGATCCCTGCTCCCTGTTGGGTAAGAAGTGAGCCGACTTGGTGAGTCGGTCAACAATCACCCAAATGGAGTCGTGACCTCTGGAAGTGCATGGAAGTCCAGTCACGAAGTCCATAGATATCCTGTCCCACTTCCACTCCAGGACCTCCAAGGGCTGTACCAAGCCTGCTGGTACCTGGTGCTCTGCCTTCACCTGCTGGCAGGTGAGGCATCGAGAAACAAACTTCGCCACAGCCTTCTTTATGCCTGGCCACCAGTGTTGTTGTCTGAGATCCTGGTACATCTTCGCCACTCCAGGATACACCACCAAAGGAGAAGTGTGAAACTCTCTCAGCACCTCCTTCCCTAAAGCAACTGGTACCAACGTACGTCATCTGAAAATGACGTTGTGCTCTGCTCCAAAGGACAAACCATCAGGTACCTGTCCTGAGGATATCTGCGCACGCCGCGTCTCACAGTCAGCGTCCCCACGCTGTGCCTCTCTGACCCACTGCAGTAGTGGAGGGGTGACTGTGAGAGACTGAAGGAAGGCTAGTCCATCTCTATCCACGAAGGATATCTGCAAAGAGGCTAGCTGCTCTGTCGCCTCCTCAAGTAGCTGAATGCCCGTCCTCTTTCTGAGAGCATCAGCTAATACGTTCCCCTTCCCAGGAGTATAGACTATCTCAAAGTCATAGTCCTAGAGGAACTCAAGCCATCGTCGCTGTCTCAGGTTCAGGTCCTTCTGAGAGATGATGTACCTGAGACTCTGATGGTCAGAAATGACTATAAAGCACTCGCCCATCAGGTAGTGTCGCCATGTCTTCAAAGCGAAGACCACTGCTGCTAACTCCCGGTCATGGGTAGCGTAGTTCTGCTCATGCGGCCTCAACTAACATGATCCATATGTGATCACTACCCGCTCCTGCATCAGGACACATCCGAGTCCGGTCCCTGATGCATCGTAGTAGACTACGTACCCTACTCCCACCTCAGGGAACCTCAAGATAGGTGCGCTGGTCAATCTCTGTCTCAGCTCCTGGAAGCTCTGCTGACATCTGTCTGACCACACAAAGGGTTTTCCCTTCTTCATCAAAGCTGAGAGTGGTGCCGCAACTCTGAAGAAGTCTAGCACAAATCTCCGATAGTAACCAGCTAGTTCCAAGAAACTCCGCACCTCTGTCACGCTCCTGGGTGGATCCCAACCTAGCACTACCTCGATCTTTACAGGATCCACTGCAACTCCCGCCTCAGAGATGACGTGCCCTAAGAAGTGGGCCTCACGTATCCAGAACTGGCACTTTTAGATCTTACCATAAAGCTGGTGCTCTCGGAGTGTGTCTAGCACAACCCTCAAGTGGTAGGCGTGCTCCTCCTCAGTGGTCGAGTAAATCAAAATGTCATCGATGAAGACCACGACAAATCAATCGAGGTATGGCTGAAAGATCCTATTCATTAGGGCCATGAAAACTGCTGGAGCATTGGTTATACTGAATGGCATAACCAGGAACTCATAGTGGCCATACCGACACCTGAAGGCTGTCTTCTGCATGTCCTCGTCCCGAACTCTGAGTTGATGATAGCCTAACCCGAGGTCTATCTTTGAGAACCACCATGCTCCCTTGAGCTGATCGAAGAGGTCATCAATCCGCAGTAGTGGATACTTGTTCCTCACTGTCACCTGGTTCAGGATATGATAGTCGACACAAAGTCTCAAGCTCCCGTCCGCCTTCTTGGTGAACAAAATCAGGGAAGCCCAGGGTGAAACACTGGATCGGATGAACCCCTTGTCCTGCAAGTCCTCCAACTATACCCGTAGCTCTCGAAGCTCAGCGGGGGCCATCCGATATGCTGGAGTCAATATTGGGGCTGTCTTGGGGTACAGGTCGATATAAAAGTCTACCTCTCTGCGATGAGGTAGTCCTGGAATTTCATCAGGAAAGACGTCCACATACTGATCCACCACTGCAGGAAAACTAGTACTCTGCACGTCAACTACTCCTAGGATGAGGCTAGCCAACTGATGAGTGATGGGTTGTCCTCTCCTCTGTGAGAGTCCATCTTGTGCTGCAAAGGATCCCTTCTCACTGGTGAAGGTGAACCTCCTCCCGTCGGTGCGTACACATAGCACCTTGCGATTAATACAGTCAATCTGTGCATGGACTATAGACAACCAATCCATGCCCAAGATGATGTCGTAAGGCCTCGACGTCGCTACAAGAAGATCCCAGCTGAAGCTATCGCCTCCTAGAGTAAGCTCACACTACCGGCACCAGTGCATAATCGTCGAGTCTTCTCCCGTAAGAGTCTCTAGCCGTAAGGATCAAGCCAACAGCTCTGTCGGAATCTCCGAGCTCCGAACAAGGGCAACGACAATGAAATAATGACTCACTCCTGTGTCTATAAGTACAGCAGCAAGGGTGGAATAGACACAGATAGTACCCCGAATCATCTCGAGCACACCGTGGTCGTAGGCCTCCGCTGCCTGGAGCTGTGCCTGTCTCTACCCGCCAGCTCCCTGTGGCCGGGGTGGACCTCCTGGTGGTGGTGGTGGTAGAGCCTGAAAGCGTCGCCCACCACCTACTGCTCGGCCAGCTCCTCTGCCTCATCGACTTGCTCCCTGCGGACCACCACGGTCGACCCTATGCCTCTGCTTGGGTGGACCCTAAACCGTCTGCTGCTCCTCGGCACGGTGGGTCGGGCAGTCACAAGCCATGTGGCCCTGCCCGCTGCATGTGTAGCACTGCCTACCTCTCGAAAGACCGGCTCCATGCTGTGTGCCCCGCACTGCTGAGCCAGTGTCCTGAGGTCGTTTTCCTGAAGGTCTGGTCTTCCTGGATCCATGAGTCATACGTCGACTGCCTGCTTCAGAAGACTCTGCTACGTGCCGCCCTGCGGTGGGTCTCGGCACTGATGAAGGCTCAGCAAGAAAGCTCTCGATCAAAAGGGCTCGCTCCAGTACTCCTGTCTGAGTCAGAATGATGAGGGAGATCAGAGATGCCCTGATCTCATGCTCCAATCCCTGCTCAAAGGTCCGGGCCCGGAAGAATGGGTCTCGTACCATGTCTGTCAAGTAAAGCAAGGGATCGGTAAATCTCGCCGAGTACTGGGCAACCGTCAAGCTGCCCTGCCGTAGCTGAATAAGCTCCTGGATGCGCACCGCACGGAGGGTGGCTGGGACGAACTCTGAGCGGAAGAGGCTCTCAAAGTCCGTCTAGAGGAGAGATGCCTCATCGTGCACCTGGAGCATCAAGCTCCACCATCTGCCTGCTGCTGCGTGCAGTAGGCTCGCTGTGAGGATCACCATGAGGTCTGATGGTGTCCTCACTAACCTGAAAACCCATACCATTTCCACCAGCCAGACTTCGGCTGCCTGGGGGTCCGTCTCCCCATGGAACATGGGCGGTCACTGGCACTGGAACTCATACAGTGCAGTAAGGCGACGTTCATCGTCAGCGGCTGGGGCTGGAAGCATCGGTGGCTCGGCAGGTAGAGGTATTGTCGGTGCCTCTACTGTCAAAGGGCCCTGCACCGAGGCCTCGTCGCTCGGTGAGTTGTTGTCATGCTCAACTCTCAAAACCATAGCCGGCTGCCGTCATGGGGCCATCCTGAAAAGGAAACAGGTGCTCCACGGTCAGAACAGTATACCTGGTGAGCTGACACAAAGTAATCACAAAGAAAACCGGAAACACACATGCAATCAATGTTTTCGTGCATTAAGTCGGAAATCAGAAGTCAGGGTCCTGGTGTACGGATATGTCGGCCGCCGCACCAACACTGGACTCCCTGGACTGATAACCACACTCAATATGCATAACACTATTGCTTCACATAGAAAAAAGATCAGATTCCAAAGTTCTGCGGTAGAACCGAACTCCTCTGATACCAATTTGTCACGACCCGTCCTCGGGGCCCTTGTCGTGACTACCCCAAGACCACCTTCCAAAGGCCAGGGGCTGGCGACTAGCACCAAGGAGTAAATCCCGATAAAAAAGGGAAGGCATTGCCTTTGTAAAGCAAACGAACACCACAGAGCAAGAAAGCAGTAGAAGTAAACACTAAGTAAAAGCTGGGTACAACAGTAAGTGCGGAAAAGTAAGTGGGCTAGTATACAAACCCAAACTAAAAGTAAAGTACAAATGGAAAGGGGAAACAAAAACTAAAAAGTAAAGACGCAATGTTGAGCTGTACATTGGAAATCCCACCTGAAGGGTGGGTACAGATAGCCTCCTCTGCTCCTCGGGTCCATCCGACCGCTCCGAGTACGTCCCGCCTAGTGGTCCACCTCCAGGTAACGTCCTGATCCGCAAGCCTCAACCACGATCAGCGCTGTCCATCGTTTGCAACCAACACAACGTAGTGCGGGCATAGCCTATGCAGGGGTGAGTATAAGCTACTCAGTAGGGACCCTGAGACCCCCGAAGGTCTCCCAAAATCTACAAAGAATAATCCAAAAAGGAAAGAATAAATCAAGAAGTAACATAAGACACTTCTTAGGTATATGACCATACACATACCTAAGTCATCAATTCTCGTTCGGCTCCAACATACAAGCCCAAGTACAACCCAGTCCACACAGGAAAGCAAAATGTAAATCCACACAGGATAACACAACACAATCCACATAGGAAAGAAAAACCGGATTCATCTCACACAGGTATACTTATTCGTATGACGATATAGATGATCAGATATTTCCACTGATTCATCTAAGTCTTCAGACCCACAAAGGATCGATAGGTACTAAGCCCCGCAATGAACCAAAAAGGATCTAACCCACAAAGGATCGATAGGTAACTAACCCCCCGCATTGACCCACAAAGGACCTGACCCACAAAGGATCGATAGGTAACTAACCCCCGCAATGACCTACAAAGGATCTGACCCACAAAGGATCGATATGTAACTAACCCGCGCAAAGACCCACACAGGATCGGAGCCACACTGGATCTGTAGGCGCTGGCCCACACAGGACCGCTGAGCACGGACCCACATAGGATCGGAACCACAAAGAATCTATAGCACTGATCCACGTAGGATCGCTGAGTGCTATATTCATCACTGTCGAATCCACTGAGGATCTCTGTACAGTCGTCGTCGTCACAGTCGCAACAAGCTCTAGGGTTCCCGCACACAGCAAGCTCTTTCGGGAGGGTACGCTCCACGAGCCGAGAGGATGATACATCAACTGACACAAAATCCGGAGTTGATGTATCCAAAAGTTTTGTATCATCAACAGGAACTCAACGTCGCAGACAACGCGTAAATCGGACGCCCGGTCTGAGAGTTATTGGATTTTTCGTCCCAGGGGCCCTATTGGTTTTTAAGTCAAAACCAACCCGACCGTACTCCACCTACTTCCAAACCTTGGTCAGAGTAATCCAAAAGATTCTTCTCACTAAGAGGAATCCAACAAATTCTACGGCACGTCAATCGGACGTCCGGAGCTCAAGTTATGAGCATTTCCGCTCCGAGGGCCCGGTTGGTTTCGTGTACGAACCAACTCGGCCGAACCCAAAGTATTTCGAAACCTTGAGTGAGATATACCAAAACGACCATCTCGATCCAAGGATCGCATCGAAACTGACGGTGCGCCGATCAGAGACCCGTAGCACAAGTTATGGGCATCCGATCGGAAAAGATTCTGTATTAAGGGGTTCGGGCCCAGTCCAACCCGGCTCGATACCCCCAGGGTCGGCCCGAACCGAGGAGACCCGAACCGGTCCATCCCGCTTGGGCGCGGCCCGGCCCAGCTGACGCGGCCTGGCCCGGCCTGGCGGACCGACCAGGCAGCCGGCCCGGCCTAGGCGCGACGCGCTGGGTGCGCTGGCCAGGCGCTCAGCCAAATGGCCGAGCCGTTGAGCTAGGGGGGCGCCTGCCCCCTGGTTTTGAAACCGCGGCCCCCAATTAAGGGGGGCCGTTGAGCTGGCCTCCGATGATTCGTAACCCCCGACTTTCCTTTGTCCGGCCGACCCGCTTGCCCGGCCGGTCCCCTCCCTGCTCCGACACTGGTGGCCCGAAACCGGCCACTGGTAACCCTGCTCCGCCGCGGCCCGGAACCGGCTGCGGCCTTGGTTCGTTCGGCGTGGCACAACAGAGTCGCGCTCTTTCTCCGTGGCCCCGCTCTGGCCGCTGTGTATTCAGGTTTCTCCGATGCGGCGCGACGACGTCGCGTCCTTGTTCGATTTCACGGCATGGTGTGACGGCGCTGCGCATTCCTTGCCGCACGATTCCGTGCGGTGAGACGGCACCGCTCCATTCCTATTTCAATCCACAATAGAAACCAACATGGATAATGGAGGAGGGTCAGCCGTGTTTGTGCGGTCCGACCCCCTCTCGTTAATCGATAGAAATTGGTCATAATCCACGAAGAACGTGAAAGTAGTAATCACGAACAAAATAAATAAAATAACCCCTTCTTGAGCGTAGCTTGAACGGAGGTTCTTCGAATGAGGATTCGTCACGGAATATCCGTCATGGGAAAAGGCGTCGTAGAAGGAGACGTCATGGAAGGAGACGTCGACCTCCTAGGAATCCGGCATTCTTCGCGTTCTTCGCATTATTCGTGTTCTTCGTCGAAGAGGATAAAGAAACTCAAGACTCCCTTAGCTTTTTCTCCCAAATCTCTCAAGGCAAAAAGACTCCAAAAAAAATAAAACAAGACGCTTACTTATTTTATTAACACAACATAAGGTTTGAAATTCAAAAGTATGAATTAAACCACAAGATTAAATTACAATATTTGTCATAATTTATGAAGGGTTATGGAAGGTTAGAGAAGGTGAAGGTGTAGGGTTCTTGTGGTCCCCACCACCTTCATAACCTACAAATGGAAGTTGGGTGGTTTTCCCCTACATCCACCCAAAGCTTAATCCCCTTAAAGTAAAAATAAAAATTGTTGCATAATTTTTATTCTACCTTCTACATAAATTAACAACTTCTCTCGTGTAAACGCAACTCCTGAAATGACATTCCTAAGAAATTACCGGCGCTACGGTTCCATCGTTGCCCTCAGAATTCGATTCCGAGCACCGGTTCAAAAGTTATAATTTCCCACTCGTTCGTTCACTGAATGTACTTGAGCTAAACTTCGGATAGGAATTCCGGGCACACCGGGCCTCGGAATCAAGTGACGTCAGAAACTGCGTTCATGTAAAATCCCAAAGAAAATTAAGAAAAAAATTTCCTCGAATTTTACGGGTCTTTACATACAAATCTTGAGAAGACACATATTGAGACTTCACAAAATAATGAAATAGGTGATGCTTGTATTCAATGTTCATTGGAGGATTCAAAAGATGAAATACCTCCAACATGTGACAAGAAGACTATGACAACTCTTGATTATCCATCTCAAGAATCAGTTGCTGCTAGTACTCAATGCTCACTAGAGGATTCTACTGTCAAAATACCTCAAACATGTGATAAGAAGATCATGACTTCACTCATTGATCTATCACAAGCAGCTATCAAAGTGAAGATACCGTCCATACAAACTTTTACTATTGTTTCTAAATATGTTCCTTCAAAAAGTGCAGGTTTGAAGAAAAATTCTAAGAAAGCATGGATTAGGAAATATGAGGATAATAAACCTACCAAAGTGGCTAGGTTGGATGGGAAGGAAAATGAGGAATATGGTTCCTCAAATAGAGCACAAAAAATTAAGAAGAAGGCCCAACAACCTCTTACATAATATGTAAAGAAGAAAAGATTTGTGGGTCAATGTTGGTGCTGTAATAGATTTGGGAATTTCTTACTGGATTGTTGGTATAATACCATAAATGAAAAAGCACAAAGAAAGCCTATATCAAAGGGAAGAAATCCAGAGAAGAAGAAGCAACATCTGCAGGTCCATAAGCATCTGTTTACAGCAAACAGATTTGGAATGCTTGATGACATCTGTGATATGTGCAACAGAAGAGGTAACAAGGTTGTCACATTCTCATATCAATATGATTTCACTGTGGATAATAAAAGAAGACCTTCGATGCCAGCTAAGTATGAAGAAAGTACCTTGGGAAGAAATAAGAAGAATATTGCAAACACACATTTCCCCAAGAAGATCTCAAGTAGGGAATCTGAGAAGACCCATGATTTTAGATCCATGGAATTGAAGGTTCATCCATCCAAAATAAAAACTAAGAAGGATGAAACTCAGATGAACCTATGTGGAAGATCCAAGCTAGATGCAATAGTTCCAAATGACATATTGGCCATCTGGAAAGAATATTTGAAAAGAAAGAGGAAACATGGAGATGAAAAAGCTTAGGATGGTGAAAAAGGAAAAGGAAAAATTTCAAGTGATGAAGATAAAAAGCATGAGAGTGAAAACCAAAATAAAAACATGTGTTAATGATGTTCTCTCTGAGAGGTGCATGAGATCTGGTCACATCACAAAAGGTTGTCTAACCTTAATACCATAGAAAGAAGTAGTCCTTAAAAGAACTAAAAATGTATCATTAATGATGGCTGTTTAGAAGAACAATTCTCCACACAAAGAATAACAGAATGTGAAAATACCCATGCCAAATCAACACAGATCATAACATATGTTGAAATGTGAAAGCATGAATACTGGAGTAAATGGAGGTACTTGGTTAAGAAAAACACTTCAACCATGCATCACATATTGATGAACCAAGGAGGAACCACCATATTCCCTTAATAATTTGTGTATTGTATTTGTGCTAATAATACAGGGAATTGAAGGAAAAGCGTGATCTCAGGGGGAGAACTTGAGAATTAGTGAATGTTGTAAACTCTTGATAGCTGAGCTGAAGAAGTTTCCATCCTTGGAAGATTATTCACTTGATATTCAAAGATTAATATGATGAAGGACCACTCTTGATTAAGATAATGACGAGTGTTTCCCATGAGGGGGAGAAAAATGAAGAAGCCTCCAAAATCACTGTTTCAATCAGTATCAACTCCAGCTGGTATTAAATGCAATTACTCTGTAAATTTCTTGAAGAAAAAGTCATTGGAGAAGGTATGTCATTTCTCAATCTCTCACCCTTGGTTACTCAGAACAAAGATCATTCTACAAAGAGGGAGTAACTGAATTGATCAGTGACATAAGAAGAATGGAAGTTCCCCAAGGCCACTTATCCTTCCAATTGCACTTGAATGTTTTTGATCTGTTTTCTGATGTGAGTGTAGGATTTTCAGGATGATTATTCCCAATCAAATTTGATTTCTTTAGCCCAAAATTAAAGTGTAAAACCCTTGAAGAAAAAGTACACGAGTTCTAATCTCATTTGGTATCATGACCAATGAATATTGGACAACCTTGTTGTCTAAATCAAATCCTCTAGTTTTTTTACACTGAGCATTGCATAAGTAGACTTAGAGTGAAATTAGTGATGACACATTTCTTAAGTATATATTGATACCCTCTCTACCATGAAATTTGTATTTCTAGTCAATAAGGGGGATAAAAAGTGAAATGAACGTTTGAAAAGAAAAGTTGATTGAAGTGAAGATTCTCATTTTGACATTGATGAATTCATTTCAGAAGATATGTAAGGTATTGACAATAAAATACAAAGGGGGAGATTTTTGGGACCAATTTGTTTATAAGGTTGTATTTGTTGTCAATAGTTGTCAATGAAGATCAAAATGAAGGAGATCAATAAGTACTCCAATGAAATAGAGGAGTGAAAATTTAGATGATTTTTGTACTGATCATAAGTTCAAAGAACTTGTGTCAAAGGTGACAAATTGTTTACAACAGTGAAGAATGATGAGGTATAATCCATCTGAGGATGATTAAAGAAGAATGAGGATTTGATGAAGACCATGAAATTCTTCATGATTACATGAGAACCATGCAAGAGACTAATTGAAGATTAGAATCATATGATTTGCATGAAGTCGAGAATGAAAGTTGAAGAAGATGACAATGTGGAAGGGATTGGCATTCTGAGATGGCCATGCACTTCACATTGTATCAAAATATGATGATGCTAAAGATGATCCATTAAAGGATATATATCATGATAGTGGAGTTTGTGATGAAAGAAGAAGAGTTGCAAAAGAATCCAAATCACAGAAAAGAAGAATGAAGGTTATGGCCGAAGCTTATATTGAAGGTTGCATTGTTTCCCAGTGTTTTCCAATTTTTTGGGCCTGAAAATCAGAAAATGAGGACATGAGTTGTTCGCAAAAGGAGGTGAGTGCAAAGAGGATGTGGTGCACGAAATAGGTTGGCTCTGCCCGAAATAGGTTAGTTGTGCATGGAAAACAGAGTGGTGCGTGAAATAGTGGAGCGAGGTTTTTCGCGCAATAGTTGTTTCAGAATCAGAACATCGAAAAATGGAAAAGGCATGGGCTACGCGAAAAAGCCAGGGTTTTGCATGGAAAAATGGGAATGGGCGTGGAAAAATGTTGTGTGCGAAATAGATGGGTGAGTTTCTTCGCGCAAGCAGTGAATCAGATCAGAAATACAAAAAATCGGCAAAGGCAAGAGGCGCGCGAAAAATCGGAGATGTTTGCACCATGAGCTCAGAAAATCAAACTTGTGCGCGAAAAGATGGTTGTGTCAAAAATGTGGGTTTGATGTTTTACACATAAGATAGGCTTCATGTTCAGAACGATGAAAAATGACAATGTCATGAGGTGCGTGAAAAATCCAGGTGGTGCGAAAAAATAAAAGGAAGGTGCGTGTAATCTAATGAAATGAGAGACATTTTTTTGTACAGGAATGGGTTTTACGCGCAAGGACAAAATTTCCTATAAATACAAGGTAAACCCCTCTCATTTGGAATGGCTCAACACTTAGACAAATCCCAAGCTCTAGCGCACAGAAAAATTGAGGAATAGAGTGGTGCGCCAAAAGACGAAGGGTTGCACGAAATAGAAGGTGTTGCGCGAAAAAGGGAAGTTTTGCACGAAAAATAAGAGTTGCGCGAAAATCCTTTTTCATGCCAAAATGTATTTTTATGTGGAAGGTTTGAATTTTATACGCAATACACTGGGAGTTGTGTGTAAAAAATTTGGGGGTCCTACAGGCCTTTGACAGGTGCTTAACACTCTCAAATCTGCTTTGCGAAGACGGAAGAACAATGAAACATTTGGTTTTACGAAGAGAATTAGTATCTCACACACAAGACTGGTTTTTAACACCCTCGTTGTGCTTTGCGAAGAGAAGAAGAACGATTCGTGCAACTAAACTCAGATCTTCATAGAAAGAGGGAAGTATAACGATACACTCAGGTGTCAGTATTTGGAATTACATGAAGAGATGAAGAAGATTTAGTGCATTCAGTTATTGCATTAAAGTAGAATATTGAATACAAAAGAGAATCAACCCAGGACTCTGATGCAAGCATTGTCTCATACTGAATAGGAGACAAAGACTTCAATGCGAATCTGCTGAAGATACCCTCATGTCTATAAACTGACTGTGACTTCTCCAAAGTAAGTGAGTTAGGGGGAGTCAACGGGAGAGACCTGAGGGACGTAGTGGGCTATCCCTAAACATTTGTAAAGGCAGTGAGCCTGGGACAGAGTGACTGTTACCGAACCATTGTAATCCACAACTAGTGAAGAAAAGTGGAATTAGGTATGACCGAAAACATGTCGGTGTATGCTCCTTGGACGTAGCCCTTAGTGGTGAACCAAGTAAAAGTGTTGTGTCGACTCATTGCATGTGAATGTTTTCTTGTTGACCATATCCATCATACAATTTTTAAAAGTTCCTACCAATGTGGGGACAAGATCCATCACATTAAGAGAAAAATTTAACCCCCTGATTCACCCCTCCCCTCTCGGGGTGTCCCGGGGTCCTACAAGTGGTATCAGAGGGAAAGGTTCACGTATGTTGGATAGGCTATAATAATTCCATTCAAAATAGGATTTTAGTTTCTTTCCTAAAGTCAAAAATGATGTGCAGTCTTGATAAATATTTAGTCATTTTTGAGCAGAATCCTACATCCCGCAAGACCATGACAAATAGGAAAAAGAAAGAGAAGAAACAGTTGAAGAAGTCCCTCATATCCAAAGAAGATGTAGTGTTTGGTTCTCCATTCCCTTACAATAATGAAGAAATATCAGGCTTTGAAAGTATTGATCAGGTGGCTCAGGTTCCTACCATAGGAAAGGAAGACACTTCTATCTCAAGTGATCTGGAGAAATTAATAAGTTATCTGCATGATATTCCTGAAGAAAGAGTTGCTCCTGTTTTTAGAATATTTCAATGCATGCAGGTTGAGATCAACTGATTGGAAAGGGAAGCTGATAATGTGGGAAAGGTATTGGAAGTAAAAGTTCTAGAATGCTTAAAGCTCACCAAACAGATTAAAGTCTTTAAAGAAAAGAGAGATAGAGTCAATAAGACTCTAAATGGAAAGATCCATGTGCTTGAATATGAGCTGAAAAAGAGCACTGATTTCGAGAGTTTTTATTTGGAGGAAACATCCAAGAGATTCAAGGAACTTGACTCTTTGTTACAAAACAAATTTAAGACGTGTGAAGATGAGGTTGAAATATTTAAGAAGACTTCTGAAGAGAAAATTATCATGATTGAAGATCAGAAGATCATCCTCAATATTGAAGGTCAAAAATGGAAGCCCAATTGACAAATCTTTAGAAGACACATATTGAGACTTCACAAAATAATGAAACAGGTGATTCTTGTATTCAATGTTCATTGGAGGATTATAAAGATGAAATACCTCCAACATGTGACAAGAAGATTATGACAACTCTTGATTATCCATCTCAAGAATCAGTTGCTGCTAGTACTCAATGCTCACTGGAGGATTCTACTATCAAAAGACCTCCAACATGTGATAAGAAGATCATGACTTCACTCATTGATCTATCATAAGCAGCTATCAAAGTGAAGATACCGTCCATACAAACTTTTACTATTGTTTCTAAATATGTTCCTTCAAAAAGTGCAGGTTGGAAGAAAAATTCTAAGAAAGTATGGATGAGGAAAGATGAGGATAATAAACCTACCACTGTGGCTAGGTTAGATGGGAAGGAAAAGGGGGAAGATGGTTCCTCAAATAGAGCACAAAAAATTAATAAGAAGGCCCAACAACCTATTATATAATATATAAAGAAGAAAAGATTTGTGGGTCAATGTTGGTGCTGCAATAGATTTGGGCATTGCTTACTGGATTGTTGGTACAATCCCTAAAATGAAAAATCACAAAGAAAGACTGTATCAAAGGGAAGAAATCTAGAGAAGAAGAAGAAACATCTGCAGGTCCAGAAGCATCTATTTACAACAAACTGATTTGGAATTCTTGATGACATCTGTGATATGTGCAACGGCAGAGGTCACAAGGTAGGCACATGCCCATATCAATATGCTTTCACTGTGGATAAGAAAAGAAGTCCTTCGATGCTAGCTAAGTATGAAGAAAGTACCTTGGGAAGAAATCAGAAGAATATTTCGAACACACATTTCCCCAAGAAGATCCCAAGTAGGGAAGATGAGAAGACCTATGATTTTAGATCCATGGAATTGAAGGGTCATCCATCCAAACGAAAAACTAAGAGGGGTGAATCTCAGATGAACCTATGTGGAAGATCCAAGCCAGCTGTAATAGTTCCAAATGACATATTGGTCATCTGGCTAGAATATTTGAAAAGAATGAGGAAACGTGAAGATGAAAAAGCCATGGATGGTGAAAAAGGAAAAGGAAAAATTTCTAGTGATGAAGATAAAAAGCATGAGAGTGAAAACCAAAATAAAAACATGTGTTAATGATGTTCTGTGTGAGAGGTGCATGAGATATGGTCACATCGCAAAAGGTTATCTAACCTTAATACCATAGCGAGAAGCAGTCCTTAAAAGGAGTAAAAATGTATCATTAATGATGGATGTTAAGAAGAACAATTCTCCACACAAAGAAAAAGATAATGTGAAAAGACCCATGCCAAATCAACACAAATCATAACATATGTTCAAAATTGAAAGCATGAATACTGGAGTAAATAGAAGAGCATGGTTGAGAAAAACACCTCAACCATGCAGATAATATTGATAAAGCAAGGATGAACCACCTTATTCCATTAATAATTTGTGTATTGTATTTGTGCTAATAATACAGGGAATTGAAGGTGATGTATGATCTCAGGGGGAGAACCTGAGAAGTAGTGAATGCTGTAAACTCTTGATAGTTGAGCTGAAGAAGTTTCCTTCCTTGGAAGATTCTTCACATGATATTCAAAGATTAATATGATGAAGGATCAATCTTGATTAAGATAATGAGGAGTGTTTCCCTTAAGGGGGAGAAAAATGAAGAAGCTTCCAAAATCATTGTTTCAATCAGTATCAACTCCAGTTGGGATTAAATTAAATTACTCTGTAAATTTCTTGAAGAAAATGTCATTGGAGAAGGTATGTCATTTCTCAATCTCTCACCCTTGGTTACTCAGAAAAAAATATCATTCTATAAAGAGGGTGTAACTGAATTTATCAGTGACATAAGAAGAATGGAAGTTCCCCAAGGCCACTTATCCAACCAATTGCACTTGAATGTTTTTGATCTGTTTTCTGATGTGAGTACTGGAGTTTTAGGTTGATTATTCCCTATCACATTTGATTTCTTTAGCCCCAAATGAAAGTGTAAAACCCTTGAAGACAAAGTACATGATTTCTAATCTTATTTGGTGTCATGACCAGTGAATATTGGACAACCTTGTTGTCTAAATAAACTCCTCTAGTTTTCTACACCGAGTATTACTTAAGTACACTTATAGTGAAATGATTGATGACACATTGCTTAATTATAGATTGATACCTTCTCTACCATGGACTTTGTATTTCTAGTCAATAAGGGGGAGAGAAAGTGAAATGAAAGTTTGAAAAGAAAAGTTGATTGAATAGAAGATTCTCATTTTGACATTGACGAATTCATTTCAGAATATATGTAAAGTATTGACAATAAAATACAGAGGGGGAGATTTTTGGGACCACTTTGTGTATAAGGTTGTATTTGTTTTCAATAGTTGTCAATGAAGATCAAAATGAAGGAGATCAAGAAGTAATCCAATGAAATTGAGGAATGGAAATTCAGATGATTGTTATACTGATCATAAGTTCAAAGAACTTGTGTCAAAGGTGACAAATTGTTTACAACAGTGAAGAATGATGAGGTATAATTCATCTGAGGATGATTAAAGAAGAATTAGGATTTGATGAAGACCATGAAATTATTGATGATTTCATGAGAACCATGTAAGAGACTACTTGAATATTAGAATCATATGATTTTCATGAATACGAGATTGGTGGTTGAAGAAGAAAACAGTGTAGAAGGGATTGGCATTCTGGGATGGCCATGGACTTCACATTGTATCAAAATATGACGATGCTAAAGATGATCCATAAAAGGATATATATCTTGATAGTGGAGTTTGTGATTAAAGAAGAAGAGTTGAAGAAGAATCCAAATCACAAAAAAGAAGAATGAAGGTTATGGCCGAAGCTTATATTGAAGGTGGCAATGTTTCCCAGTGTTTGCCAATTTTTTGGGACTGAAAATCGGAAAATGAAGACATGGGTTGTTCACAAAAGGAGGTGCGCACAAAGAGGATGTGGTGCACGAAATAGGTGGGATATGAATGAAATAGGTTAGTTTTGCGTGGAAAACAGCGTGGTGTACGAAATAGTGGAGCGAGGTTTTTCGCGCAAGAGGTGTTTCAGAATCAGAACATCGAAAAATGGAAAAGGCATGGGCTGTGCGAAAAATCCGGAGCTGTGCATGGAAAAATGGGAATGTGCGTGGAAAAATGTTGTGTGCGAAATAGCTGGGTGATGTTTTTCACTCAAGTAGTGAATCAGATCAGAAATATAGAAAATCAGCAAAGGCCAGAGGCGCGTGAAAAATTGGAGATGTTTGCACTATGCGCGCAGAAAATCAAACCTGTGCGTGAAAAGATGGTTGTGCGCAAAATGTGGGTTTGATGTTTTTTGCGCAAGAGAGGCTTCATGTTCAAAACGATGAAAAATGACAATTTCATGAGGTGCATGAAAAATCCAGGTGGTGCGCAAAAATAAAATGAAGGTGCACGTAATCTAAAGAAATGAGAGACAGTTTTTCACGCAGGAAGGGGTTTTACGTGCAAGGACAAAATTGCCTATAAATACGAGGTGAACCCCTATCATTTAGAATGGCTTGACACATAGATAAATACCGAGCTCTGGCGCACGGAAAAATTGAGGAATAGAGTGGTGTGCCAAAAGAAGAAGGGTTGGACGAAAAAGAAGGTGTTGCACGAAAAGGGGAGTTTTGCACGAAAAAGAAGAGTTGCACGAAAAGCCTTTTTCGCGCAAAAAGTTATTTTTATACTCATGTTTTTAATTTTATGCACAAGACACCGGGAATGGTGCACAAAAAATTTGGGGGTCCCACATGCCTTTGACAGGTGCTTAACACTTTCAAATCTTCTTTGAGAAGACGGAAGAACAGTGAAACATTTGGTTTTACGAAGAGAATTAGTACCGCACACACAAGACTGCTGTTTAACACCCTCATTGTGATTTGCGAAGTGAAGATGAACGATTCATGAAACTAAACTCAGATCTGCACAGAAAGAGGGAAGTATGATGATACACTCAGGT
This sequence comes from Viscum album, assembly GCA_963277665.1. NCBI lineage: Eukaryota > Viridiplantae > Streptophyta > Magnoliopsida > Santalales > Viscaceae > Viscum > Viscum album. The sequence continues at coordinate 1,992,873,107 of OY728141.1, forward strand.
GTCGGTATTGGGAATTACAGGAAGAGAATTAGAAGATTTAGTGTATTCAGTTATTGCATTAAAGTATAAGATTGAATAAAAAAGAGCATCAACTCAGGACTCCGATGCAAGCATTGTCTCTTGCTGAATTGGAGTCAAAGACTTCAATGTGAATCTGTTGAAGATACCCTCACGTCTATAAAATGACTGGGACTTCTCCAAAGTAAGTGAGTCAGGGGGGAGTCAACAGAAGTGACCCGAGGGACGTAGTGGGCTATCCCTAAACATTTGTAAAGGTAGTGATCTTGGGATAGAGTGACTGTTCCCGAAGCATTGTAATCTACAACTAGTGAAGAATAGTGGAATTAGGTATGATCGAAAACCTATTTGCGTATGCTCCTTGGACGTAGCCCTTAGTGGTGAACCAAGTAAAAGTGTTGTGTGGACTCATTACATGTAAATGTTTGCTTGCTAACCATATCCATCATACAGGTTTTACAAGTTCCTACCAACGTGGGGACAAGATCCATCACATTAAGAGAAAAATTTGACACCCTGATTCACCCCTCCCCTCTTAGGGTGTCCCAGGGTCCTACAAGTGGTATTAGAGGGAAAGGTTCATGTATGTTGGATACACTATAATAATTCCATTCAGAAGAGGATTTGAGTTTCTTTCCGAAAGTCAACAATGAAGTGAAGCCTTGATAAAGATTCAATTATTTCTGAGCAGAAGTCTACATCCAGCAAGACCATGACAAATAGGAAAAAGAAAGAGATCAAGCAGTTGAAGAAGTCCCTCATATCCAATGAAGATGCAGTGTTTGGTTCTCCATGCCCTTCTAATAATGAAGAAATATCAGGATTGGAAAGTATCGAGAAGGTGGATCAGGTTCCTACCATAGGAAAGGAAGAAACTTCTATATCAATTGATCAGGAGAAATTAATAAGTTATCAACATGATATTACTGAAGAAAGAGTTGCTCATGTTTTTAGAATATTTCAATGAATGCAGGTTGAGATCAACCGATTGGAAAGGGAATATGATAATGTGGAAAAGGGCTTGGAAGTAAATGTTCTAGAATACTTCAAGCTCACCAAACAGATTAAAGTATTTGAATAAAAATAGAGAGTCAATAATACTCTAAATGGAAAGATCCATGTGCTTGAAGATGAGCTGAAAAAGAGCACTGATGTCGAGAGTTTTTATTTGGAAGAAACTTCCAAGAGATTCAAGTAACTCGACTCTTTGTTACAAAACAAATTTAAGATGCATGAAGATGAGGTTGAAATATTGTAGAAGACTTGTGAAGAGAAGATGAACATGATTGAAGATCAGAAGATCATCCTCAATATTGAAGGAAAAAATTGGAAGCCCAATTAAAAAATCTTCAGAAGACACATATTAAGACTTCAAAAAATAATGAAACAGGTGACGCTTTTATTCAATGTTCATTGGAGGATTCGAAATATGAAATACCTCCAACATGTGACAAGAAGATTATGACAACTCTTTATTATCCATCTCAGGAATCAGTTGCTTCTAGTACTCAATTCTTATTGGAGGATTCCACTGTCAAAGGACCTCCAACATGTGATAAGAAGATCATGACTTCACTCATTGATTTATCACAAGCAGGTATCAAAGTGAATATACCATCCATACAAACTTGTACTATTGTTTCTAAATATGGTCCTTCAAAAAGTACAGGTTGGAAGAAAAATTCTAAGAAAGTGTGGATAAGGAAATATGAGGATAATAAACCTACCACTGTGGCTAGGTTGGATGGGAAGGAAAAGGAGGAAGATGGTTCCTCAAATAGAGAACAAAAAATTAAGAAGGCCCAACAACCTCTTACAGAATATATAAAGAAGAAATGATTTGTGGGTCAATGTTGGTGCTGAAATAGATTTGGGCATTGCTTACTAGATTTTTGGTACAATCCCTTCAATGAAAAAGCACAAAGAAAGACAGTATCAAAGGGAAGAAATCTATAGAAGAAAAAGCAGCATCTGTAGGTCCAGAAGCATCTGTTTATAACAAACAGATTTGGAATGCTTGCTGACATATGTGATATTTGCAACGACAGTTGTCACAAGTTAGGCACATTCCTATATCTATATTCTTTCACTATGGATAAGAAAAGAAGTCCTCTGATGCCAGCTATGTATGAAGAAAGTACCTTAGGAATAAATCAAAAGAATATTGTGAACACACATTTCCCCAAGAAGTTCTCAGGTAGGGAAGCTGAGAAGACCCATGATTTTAGATCCACGAAATTGAAGGGTCATCCATCCAAAATAAAAACTAAGAGGGATGAAACTCAGATGAACCTATGTGGAAGATCCAAGCCAGCTGCAATAGTTCCAAATGACATATTGGTCATCTGGACAGAATATTTGAAAAGAATGAGGAATCTTGAAGATGAAAAATCCAAGGATGGTGAAAAAGGAAAAGGAAAAATTTCAAGTGATGAAGATAAAAATCATGAGAGTGAAAACCAAAATAAAAACATGTGTTAATGATGTTCTATGTGAGAGGTTCATGAGTTCTGGTCACATCACAAAAGGTTGTCTAACCTTAATACCATAGAAAGAAGCAGTCCTTAAAAGGAGTAAAAATGTATCATTAATGATGGTTGTTAAGAAGAACAATTCTCCACACAAAGAAGAAGAAAATGTGAAAATACCCATGCCAAATCAACACAAATCATAACATATGTTCAAATGTGAAAGCATGAATACTGGAGTAAATGGAGGAACTTGTTTGAGAAAAACACCCCAACCATGCAGCTCATATTGATGAAGCAAGGAGGAACCACCTTATTCAGTTAATCATTTGTGTATTGTATTTGTGATAATAATACATGTAATTGAAGGTGAAGCATGATATCATGGGAGAACCTGAGAAGTAGTGAATGTTATTAACTCTTGATAGCTGAGCTGAAGAAGTTTCCATCCTTGGAAGATTCTTCACTTGATATTCAAAGATTAAGATGATGAAGGATCACTCTTGATGAAGATAATGAGGAGTGTTTCCCTTGAGGGGGAGAAAAATGAAGAATCTTCCAAAATCATTGTTTCAATAAAAATCAACTCCTACTGGGATTAAATGAAATTACTCTGTAAGTTTCTTGAAGAACAAGTCATTGGAGAAGGTATGCCATCTCTCAATCTCTCACCCTTGGTTACTCAGAACAAAGATCATTCTACAAAGAGGGAGTAACTGAATTGATCCGTGACATAAGAAGAATGGAAGTTCCCCAAGGCCACTTATCCTACCAATTGCACTTGAATGTTTTTGATTTGTTTGCTGATGTGAGTGTAGGAGTTTCAGGTTGATTATTCCCTATCACATTTGATTTATTTAGCCTGAAATGAATGTGGAAAACCCTTGAATACAAAGTACATGAGTTTTAATCTCATTTGGTATCATGACCAGTGAATATTGGAAAAACCTTGTTGTCTAAATCAACTCCTCTAGTTTTCTACACCGAGCATTTCTTAAGTAGACTTAGAGTGAAATGATTGATGACACATTTCTTAAGTATAGATTGATACCCTCTCTACCATGAACATTGTATTTATAGTCAAAAATGGGGATAGAAAGTTAAATGAAAGTTGGAAAATAAAAGTTGATTGAAGAGAAGATTATCATTTTGACATTGACGAATTCATTTCAGAAGATATGTAAGGTATTGAAAATAAAATACAAAGGGGGAGATTGTTGGGACCACTTTGTGTATAAGGTTGTATTTGTTGTCAATAGTTGTCAATGAAGATCAAAATGAAGGAGATCAAGAAGTACTCCAATGAAATTGAGGAATGAAAATTCAGATGATTGTTGTACTGATAATAAGTTCAAAGAACATGTGTCAAAGGTGAAAAATTGTTTACAACAGTGAAGAATGATGAGGTATAATCCATCTAAGGATGATTAAAGAAGAATGAATATTTGATGAAGACCATGAAATTCTTCATGATTTCATGAGAACCATGTAAGAGACTACTTGAATATTAGAATCATATGATTTGCATGAAGTCGAGAAAGATAGTTGAAGAAGAAGACAATGTGGAAGGGATTGACATTCTGAGATGGCCATGCACTTCACATTGTATCAAAATACGATGGTGCTAAAGATAATCCAACAAAGGATATATATCATGATAGTGGAGTTTGTGATGAAATAATAAGAGTTGCATAAGAATCGAAATCACAAAAAATAATAATGAAGTTTATGGCTGAAGCTTATATTGTAGGTGGCACGGTTTCCAAGTGTTTGCCATTTTTTTGGGCCAGAAAATCAGAAAATGAAGACCTAAGTTGTTCGCAAAAGGAGGTTCATGCAAAAAGGACGTGGTGCCTGAAATAGGTGGGATATGTGCAAAATAGGTTAGTTGTGCACGGAAAACAGCATGGTGCAAGAAATAGTGGAGCGATGTTTTTCGCGCAAGAGGTGTTTCAGAATCAGAACATCAAAAAATGGAAAAGGCATGGGCTACACGAGAAAGCCAGAGCTGTGCGTGGGAAAATGGGAATGTGCGCGGAAAAATGTTGTGCACGAAATACCTGGGTGATTTTTTTCGCACAAGTAGTGAATCAGATCAGAAATACTGAAAATAGGCAAAGGCAAGAGGTGCACGAAAAATTAGAGATGTTCGCGCCATGCGTGTAGAAAATAAAACTTGTGCACGAAAATATGGTTGTGCGCAAAATGTGGGTTTGATGTTTTATGCGCAAGAGAGGATTCATGTTCAGAACGATGAAAAATTACAATGTCACGAGGTGCGTGATAAATCCTGGTGGTGCGCAAAAATAAAAGGAAGGTGGGCATAATCTAAAGGAATGAGAGGCAGTTTTTCGCACAGGAAGGGGTTTTACATGCAAGGCCAAAATCACCTATAAATACGAGGTGAACCCCTCTCATTTAGAATGGATCGACACTTAGACAAATCCTGAGCTCTGGTGCACGGAAAAATTGAGGAATAGAGGGGTGCACCAAAATAAGAAGGGTTGCACGAAAAAGAAGGTGTTGCGCGAAAAAGGGGAGTTTTGTGCGAAAAAAGAAGAGTTGCACGAAAAGCCTTTTTCACGCCAAAAGGTATTTTTACGCGCAACGTTTGAATTTTATGCGCAAGACACCGGGAAGTGTGTGAAAAAAATTTGGGGGCCCCACAGGCCTTTGACAGGTTCTTTGCACTCTCAAATCTGCTTTGTGAAGATGGAAGAACAATGGACTATTTGGTTTTACGAAGAGAATTAGTACCACACACACAAGACTGGTGTTTAACACCCTCATTGTGCTTTGAGAAGAGAAGAAGAACGATTCGTGCAACTAAACTCAGATCTGCACAGAAAGAGGGAAGTATAATGATACACTCAAGTGTCAGTATTTGGAATTACAGGAAGAGAAGAAGAAGATTTAGTGCATTCAGTTATTGCATTAAAGTTGAATATTTAATACAAAAGAGCATCAACTCAGGACTCTGATGCAAGAATTGTCTCATGATGAATTGGATACAAGGACTTAAATGTGAATCTGTTGAAGAAACCCTCACTTCTATATACTTACTAGGACTTCTCCAAAGGAAGTGAGTCAGGGTTAGTCAACGGGAGTGACCCGAGGGACGTAGTGGGCTATCCCTAAACATTTGTAAAGGCAGTGAGCCTGGGACAGAGTGACTATTCCCGAACCATTGTAATCCACAACTAGTGAAGAATAGTGGAATTAGGTACGACTGAAAACCTGTCGGCATATGCTCATTGGTCGTATCCCTTAGTGGTGAACCACGTAAAAGTGTTGTGTCGACTCATTTCATGTGAATGTTTGCTTGCTGACCATATCCATCATATAGGTTTTACAAGTTCCTACCAATGTGGGGACAAGATCCATACATTAAGAGAAAAAGTTGACACCCTGATTCACCCCTACCCTCTCAGGGTGTCCCGGGGTCCAACACTTTAGACTTCATTAGGGACTTCTATAGTGTGGTACAATAACTACCACTAAGAGGGATAAATGAAGAAGAGTTGAATTTTAGAGTATTTATATTTTTTATAAAGGGATATAAACTAGTTTTATAAGTTATAATAAGATATTTTTGACACATGGGACAATGTATTTAATGCTTTTGTTATGATGTTTTACCCCAGTATAGTTACATTTAAAATTAGACATAATATCACTTATTTTTTGAAACATAGGTGTAAGATCCAAGATCCATGGAGGTATGTACCTGTTTATATTTTTGGCCAAAATTGATTAGTTCTTTTAATTAAATATGTGTATGAGGGTACTTGAGGTTGTTCTAGGGGTTAATGATATGAAAGAAGGAAACCCGGGCCAATATGTGCAAGGTACATGGTTAAAAAAACCATGTTCGATTCCCAGTCAAATCTTACAAACTTGGACAGTGGAATTATGCTTAGTTGGAACACTATTAGTAAAATAGTGTAAATATACCTAGGTAACCATGCGACCTCACCTTCCTTAGATAGAGTCTTGCACATGGTTTGTGCGTGGTTTGGAAAACCGTGCGGTTAAACTATGCAGCCCAGTAGAAGTTGGAAAAATCACAGATTTTTCATGATGATATTTTAAGATCCCATCTAATTTCTTCCCCATTTCTTAATATTCTATCCATAAAGACACCCTATTTTATACCAAGCTACCAATGGTTTTATTTACTTCATTTCTAATCTGTTTTAAGCATCGTTGTTTGTAGATCAAAGCTCTGGGTAAGTCTATAACGTCCCTTGCTTCTCTTTTCTAGATTAGGGTTTGTAGTTTCTAACATCTTCTTTTGATGCCATATAACTCTCTTTTTTTAGTGGAATCTAGGTTGGGGATTCAAATGGTTTTTTAATCCAAATATAAGGATATAATCAAGAGCGTGTTCATCATCATATTTGAGGAAGGTGGTCTACACATTATGTTCCATAGTTTTTACAGAATTTTTTTCATAAGAGCATGTGTTCTTGCTTCCCTAATATTGTGATTTAAACTATTTGGTTAGATTTTATAAAATGACCATACAAATTATGGTTGGAACCCCTCACGACCCCCATGGGATGTGTTGAGGATGATTTGACCAATTTTGGTGCCACCCATGGGGTGTGGTGGAATTCCTGGACAAAGGAACAAGTAAAGTTAACTGTGAAATTGACTTGTGATAATGTTGAACCCATGTTGAACATGTTAATATGTTTAGTTGAACTAGAAATGGAATATTTTCAGTTATTCATAGTTTTGATAAAGGCTTAAGTGGATGTTTGGAATGACATAGTAATGGGTAACATTGAGTTAATTGAGATAGTGCCCAAAAGGGGTTATGAATTATGTTTAAATACCTCAGAGGGTTAATATATATGAAATGATGAACATGTTGAATTGATACTGTCTCATGAAATGTTGAATATGATGAGTGGGATGGGGCATGAAAATTGGTTTAAGGGGATTAATATTAATATTCCAAATGAATTGTGATTTTTACTTGAAATGCATTGGGGGCTAATACACGGGGAATGATGAATGGGTTATGTGAGTTAACACATGAAAATGATCGAATTCATTAATGGGGTTGATGTAAGGTAAGTAGTGAGTATGATTATTGATTTTGGGCATAATAAATGAGAAATGGGATATATGGTCTATTGTATGGTAATGCATGAATATTGGGTAATGTATGGGGATTATTGGATACAATTAATGGGTTAAGGCTCAAGATGGAAATTGGGATAAATAACTTTGAAATTGTGAATGTAAAATGTGTTAATGGGTTATAGAATAATATTAATTCCCATGTTGATTGTTATGTATAATGATTGTCACATATATTGGTTGTGTTTTGTTGTGATATGGTTTGTGTGTGGTGAATATATGAATAATCATGTGCATATAGATTGAGCTCTGAGATAAAGGATTGAGGAACCTCTCATGGGTTGAGTTGGAGTGGTTCTAAAACCCCACTCACAATGGACATGTTAGGAAAGGAGACAAATCTCTATTCCCCAAACAATTTAATTCCACCTAGATTGAGGCTTCGAGGTGAGTATAATGTATTTTTTATGAGTTTCATTCCCCCAGATTGATGCTTCAAGGTGAGGAAAATGTGTTTCTTATATTGTGTTATCCCTAGTGAGAGAGGGACTTGAATTATTACCTTATGCATAGTGATTGAATGCCATTTACCCATGTGTAAATGATGAATATGCCTAACCCATGGAACACAAGATAAAAAGGGATTAAGTAATGAAGACGACGTAAATGAAGAAAATGTTAATAAAGATAGAAATGGATTAAAAGTATTTGGTTACTTAACAGAACCTGATTTATCCTTTTGTTTATTTTACCGTTTATCCTACACTAGAATTCACTATCTATTTAGACATGATATATTTTAGACACAGTTGGTGCTGGCCAATTGAGTATTATTCACACCCTGCTGAGGCAGCCGTTGGGTACCCAAGACGACTTCATTGTTACAGGTTCAAATAAGGGAAATATCTCGGTACTAGGGTGTTGGGTAGGTCTTGGGATATTCATAGATGAGGATATGGACATGGAGTTAATACTTTTAAAGATTTTAGCTGGTTGTATTTATTTTTTGATTCCTTCATTTCAACACTATTTGCATGACATGACATGGTTAATGTTGATTCATGGTTTGTACCCAGTTTTGAGAGATGTTTGGCTATGCATGTTCATTGGATATTATATATTTTTCCCATTATGTCATTGTTTTCTATTGTGGATTACTTTGGTAAAGGGGGTATATTCTCCCCATGTGGATTGTTAGACCATCACTACTAGTCAATAGCATCTAGCATACAGGGATGCATGCTTTATGTTATGTGACGATTCAGACTGGGGCACAAGTTTTGTGGCTCCCCGGTTGGGGATGTTACAAAGTGGCATCAGATGATTTATTTTCTTTTTCTATACTATTTAGGGAAGGTAGAAAAGATATTATAAAGTGTTGGGCCTTATAAATTAGTTCATGCTTTGGAGTATCTAATCCATGTACAAGAGAAAACCTAAGTCACCCAGGGTGGGAATTGTTTTTCTTGGTATGTGTTGTAACAATTGAATGATATTTCAATATTTTGTGATTCAAATTTTGTGTGATGTGACTATTTTATGATATTTTCTCATGGTTGTAATTACACGAGGTGCACATTCATGCATTATTTTAGGCACCTAGGGGAATAGGTGGCATGCATCATTGTAGGAACACATGGGATGGGTGTGTGGGATATGAATGGTGGAATGTATTTATCTTCTTCATAAAATTGAAGAAAATGGTGTCTAATTAGTATGATGAAAGTGGGTAAAAAGGGAAATAATGTAAATGAATGGTTTTAGAAATTTTATTAATGAAATGTGTAAATGAATTCAAATGTGGGTTTTAGAAAGATTTGAAATGGGAAATGTGCTTAAGAGGAAGGATTCATGTTGCAAGTGTGTAAAAGGGTTTTAAAAGGGTGTTTAGTAAAACACTATAGTGGAGTGAATTAGTTTACCCCTTGTTGACCATGACCTGCGGTAGGTATGGTAGAGGGTAGGGTTCTATGTGTGATGATTACTGTTGGGATAGTGTATGCAGAATGGGTTATTTATGGATAATAGTGAAATATCATATCCATCTGTGGGATGATGTTTTCATTCTTTATTAAAAGTATTTATTAAGGATTTTTTTGATTTATGTTCATTAATATGGTAGGTAATATTTAATTTTGGGTGAATAGGGAGTTTATAAGGTGAATGATTGAGTTAAAAAATGGTGCATTTAATCATAAATGGATGTGTAGTGATGAAACTTTTGGGAAAACTGTGTAGTGGGTACCCCTTCTATTATCAATATTACCCCTTATATAGGTGGTTTGGGTAAGTGATATTTCTCTAGTTTGAGACCATGGTTTTGGGTTGTGAGGCCTTGATGGTTTATGATATGACATGGGAGGTGTTCTTAGGGAACCCTTGGTAGAGCTGTGCCATTTGGGTTGTGATTTTTTTTTCAGTAATGAGAGTGTAGAAAATTTAATGGGTCATGATTGTATGAAGTTATTGTTGATAATTAATAAGGGTACCTAAATTTGGTTACCTTATGAGTAGGGACCCAGGTAAGTTGTTTTATGGATCCCAGAGAGGTTATTTGTCTTGTAGTATCGATGTATTTGTATAGTTACCTTTGGTGTGGAACCAAAAGTGAATGGTCTCTTGGTACGCTAGTCATAGTGTGTATTAGAACAAGGGTGAGAGTTCTATTCATCAATGTTTATTGTTTATAACTTAGTGTTCATGGTTTAAGAAGAGGAACATAGGCTTCTTCTTGTTGTGACTCTAGTTTATAGAGTGGTGTCATCTGACCTTCAAGGTGACCTATGAGAGAGGTCGGATGAGGTTCCTAGTTCCTTTGGATGTGTGTTATATAAGAGTATGTATTATAATTTTCCATTGGTACATGGATAGTGTTTCCTAGTGCGGTTTTGTCTTAGAGGGATAAGTGGAAAATTTATGGTTGGTGAAATGACACGAGTTGTGGTTACACATTGATAGTTTTGGGAAAATCAAGGGCGACCTCATAGGGAGCTAGCCCAGTGGTGAAAGTTCCATGGAATATGAAGAATGGGATATTATTCATAGGTGGAATGGATTCATAATGAGTGCCATCATGTTTCTATAAGTGGTATGGTTGTTCCATAGCTTTCTCATAAGGGCGCTTGATTTCTTAAATATGGTTGTAAGGTTCGTTTAGAAGGGTTGTATCATATGGATGTCTAACCCGTATAGTTGGATGATGATTAATAGAGTCCTCAGTGTTGTTTTCAGGTGGAATAGACAATAGTGAGTGAGGTGTATTTAGATTCTTTTATTTTAAAGGTGACACTCGAGGTGAGGGAGGTCATGAGCTTGTTGTACGAATGGTTTGGTTGTTGGGTGAGATGTTGAGAATTCCTTGCGGATGATGAGGATGATTGACTAAGATCTATGGATAGGTGAGTAAGAAGGTGTTTCTATATGATCAGATGATGGTTGGATTTTGGGAACTAAAGTCAGTGTAAGAGGGGTCATATGAAAGTGAAAAATGTCGAGGTCTCTAATGAGGTCCAGATGTGGGAACATGCTAGTAAGGTGCGATTTTGATCTGAATAAGTTTCCATCATTATCAAGGAAACCTATGTTGGAATCATGGTTATTTGAGTGATATTTGGTTTTGAGTGGTGAGGTAGAATTAGTGACACAAGAAGAGTCAGTTCACGACTGCTTGGTAGATGGTCATGGAGTGGTGGTAAGTCTTGGTTGGTAATCATACCTGAGCAGTGGTGGATAAGTGTTGGTGGGATGTGTGTGGTAGGGAAACCTAAAATATATAATATTTAATGGTGCCCAATAGTTGTAGGTGACATCAATAATGGATAAGTTTTTGGTGGTTTTCATCGACAACTTCTTAGCGTACCTCAGATAGTGATGATCCTGCCCAACATCTTAACATCGTCCTAGGTACGTTGAGGGTCTCTAGATTTATTCCAAGAAACTTGATGGTGTTTTTGTTGGATGAGGGACATCATAGAGTTTATAATCATGGGGATGGTATATTTAGAGTTAGGTTATGATAGGTACACCATCAACAATTTTGGATGAGGTCCTCGGGATGGAACTGGTGTCTGTGAATGCCGTGAGTGGCGTTCAAGGAATCTGAAAATGTTTACTGGGTGAAATTCATTTTCTTGTTCTGAGAAAATCTAGAGAGCCATGTCTAAGTTCAAGGGTTCATCTTGTTATTGAGTGTAATCCGTGGTGGTTGTAATTTCTTATGGAAAGCGATGGTAATGACACTCCTAAGGCGTGGAGTGATAAGTTAACCCGAGATGTGAAGAGGAGAATATTGATTCGATGTGGTGGAATCAATATACCAATGAGAAAACTGTGATGTGAACATTGTGTTCCTAAGAGAGGCTACGTGGGCCTTGATTATAGTGCTTGATTGAGCTAAGAGATGTTCTTAGGCTCAGTTTAGTTCCAAATGAAAATCGGGATTCCAGTGTTAAATCTATTGAAGGGGGATGGTAAGACGTGACAACAATTTGTGGAAAGAGGATTTGGATTTTATAACTCCAACAAAATCAGGAATAGACTTGGGTAATTGTATTCAGATGTTCTACGACATGACTTTTGGGGTTAGTCTAGAAAAATTTGGTAAAAGAGAATGGGTGTGGTGAGAGAGACCCACTACCAATTTGATGTTGTCACGGAAAGTTCTATTTGAAAATGAATCCATACTTTTGTGAGGTAAAGTTGGTATTAGTACTAGAATAGATGGTGTAGTAATTTCCTCTCGGATGGTTTCAAGATTAATACAAGATGATAATATTTGGTGAAGTCTATATGGATGTTTGAGCATGGTGAGTAGGGAACATGCCAAGCATGTTGTGAAACTTGAGTAGATATTCTGGTGGACTTCCAATGATAGTGAGGATTCTGAACAACAAAGGATGGTGGAGATATCCAAAACAAGAAAGTGGTTGGTTGATTACATGATTAGAGTTATGGGTTTGAGAGACTCATGTGAACAACTTTTGTATGAGTTTCCCCTGATGGAGAGCGTTGGCACAAATTTAAATTTTTTGAGTGCCTCGAGATTTTTGGTTGCATTTTGGATGTATAGTTATGGAATGTAATCATTGGGACACGAGTGGTGAATCAGCTTCAGTTGGGAAATGTGATTGTAAAGACTAGGTGTTTTCCTTTGAGTGATATTGATTATTAGTCACCATTGGGGTTTTGGAACAAAGTAAAATTGCGCTAAGTGATTTGGGTCATTAGTTTCGAAGAGGATTAAACTAATGAGGTGATGATTGTTTCTTCTATGATGGAATGATGCTGTGTGCATAGTTTTCTTGTGTATATAATTAATCATTTTTACCTAGTCTTAACTTTGGTGTTATAGTAGTTGGGGTATGGGTAAAGTTGATATGTCCTTTGAGCAATATTTTTCTTGTGTTTTGGATCTTAGTGACAAAGTATTTCAAGGAAATATTGCGCCTTGGTTAGGGATTTATGGTAGCATTGTAATTTTTAGGATTAAACTTGGGAAATTTTTTCAGATATGTGGGCTACATGGATCAATATCATTACCTTGGAAGCTCAATGATGCTTGGAAAGAGAGGCTCAAGGACAAACCATTATAAGGTGGGGAGGTTGTAAGATCTAGACTCTATAAAGGTATATACTTGTTTAAATTTTTAGTATAATCCTTTATTTTTTGTTAATTAATTTTTCTTTGGGTGTATGAGGGGCCTTGGAAGTGTTTCGGGGGTTGAGGATGTGAAAAGAAGGAAAATATAGCCAATCTGTGCAATGCACACGGGTTATGCACTATTAACCAAACTGTATAGGATTCCCAGTCAAAACATGAAACCTTGGAAAGTGGAATTACACATGGTTGGTGCACGGTTAATCAAATTGTATAAATCTCTTTACGTAACCGTGTAACCTCACCTTTCATTGACACTAACTTGCACATTATTTGCACACAGTTTGGAAAACTATGCTGGTAAACCTTGCGGCCCAATAGAAGTTGAAAAAATTTAATGATTTTACATTACAGGATTTGAATACCCCATCCAATTTCTTTATCATTTATTCCTCCTCTAGCCCTAAAGATTCCCAATTTTGACCCAGGCTTCCAAGGTGTCTATTTACTTCATTTTGAAGCCATTTGGAGTACTGTTGGTTGCAGATCGAAGCTCTGGGTAAGTCTATCACATCCCTTTCTTATCTTTTCCATATTAGGGTTTTTAGTTTCTCCCATATTCTTTAAAATCCCTAAAGCTATATTTTTATAGTGGAATCTATGTTGGGGTTTCAAAGGGTGTTTGAATCTGAATCTAAGGCTATGATCAAGAGTGTTTTCATTATCATATTCAAGGTAGGTGGTCTACTCATTAAATCCCATAGGTTTTGACTATATTTGTGCATATGAGGATATGTTCTTGATTCTATCACGTTGTACTTTGAATTCATTTGGTGAGATTTTGTAAAACAAACATCCAAATGTCAATTTGAATCCCTTACTACCCCCATGGGATGCACTGAGGATGATTTGTCCAATTTGGGGCCACCCATGGGGTGTGCCGACATTCATAGACTTATGAATAAGTAAAGTTAAGTGTGAAATTGAAGTTTTATAATGTAGAAACCATGTTAAACATATTAATATGTTTAGTTGAATTTGAAATTTAATTTTGGTAGTGATGCCTAGTTTTGATAAATGCTTAAGGGGATGTTTGGCATGGAATAGTAATGGGTTACATTGAGTTAATTGAGATGGATCCCAAAAGGACTTAAGAATTATGTTTAAATACCTAAGAGGGTTAATATATATGAAATTATGAACATTTTGAATTGATATTGGCTCATAAAATGTTGAATATTCTGAGTGGTATGGGGCATGAAAATGGGTTTAAAGGGATTAATGTGAATATTCCAAATGAATTGTGATTTTTTACTTGGAATGCATAAGGAGGATAATACAGGGGGGATGATGAATGAGTTGTGTGAGTTAATATATGGAAATAGTTTAATGCATTAATGGATATGATGAATGAAATGTAGTGAGTTTTCTTATTGAGTTTGGTCATAAGAAATGAGAAATGGGCTATATGGTGTATTGTATTGTAATGGATGAATATTGGTTATTGTACGGGGATTGTTGAACACACTTAATGGGTTAAAGCATGAGATGAAAATTGATCTAAATAGCTATGAAATTTTGAATGGAAAATGTGTTAATGTGTTATGGAATAATATTAATTCCCATGTTGATTGTTATGGATTATGGTTGTTACATATATTGTTTGTGCTTGTTTGTGATTGGGTTTGTGTTTGGTGAATGTATGAACAAGATGTTCACTTGTCCTGAGGTGTGGGATAAAAGACTAAGTCTCCTCACACGAGTAGAGTTAGACTCATGATATAACTCCACCAACAGTGCATGGGTTAAGGGGATATAGTACTATTTAGCTAATAGTTTCATTCCACTCAGACCGAGGCTTCAAGGTGAGGATAATGTGTTTGTTATGATTTTCATTCCACTAAGACTGATGGTTTGATGTGAGGACAACTATTTATTATGATGTGTTATTCCTTGTGAGATAGGGACTCAAATTATTCCCTTATGCATAGTGATTTAATACCTCAAACCCATGTGTAAATGATCTTTATTCCAAACCCATTGAACACAGGATAAAAAGGGATTAATTAATGAAGATGGTGTAAATGACGATAATGGTAATAATGATAAAAATGGGTTAAATATACTTGGTTATCTAATGGAACCCAAGTTGTCCTTTTGTTTACTTTACCATTTACCTTACACTTTCATGCACTATTTATTTTGACTTGATATTTTTTAGACACCATTGGTGGTTGCCTAGTGAGATGTACTCACACCCTGCTACGGCTGCCGTTGGGTACCTTAGCAGACTTCATTATTGTAGGTTCAGATTGTTTTTATTTTAAAATATTATTAAATTTTTAGATCATTATGAATTAATTCAATTTAAAATATACCTATTGTTGATAGGAACAAATAAAAAAATAAGGTAATAGAAATTTTTAAAGGGAAAGTGACTGGTGCTGGGGTGTTGGGTCTGGCTTATGATATTCATGGATGAGGATCTTCACTTGGTGTTAGGACCATTCGGGGTTTTAGATGATTGTCCTTATTTTGGGTTCCCTCCTTTCGACACTAGTAGCATGACATGATATGGTTAATGTTGATTCGTGGTTTGTAATGAGTTTTGGGAGATGTTTCTCAATGCATGTTCAGTGCATATTATATATTTTTACCACTATTTCATTGTTTTCTACTATGGATTACTCTAGTAATGAGGGTATAGTTTCCAAAAATGCATTTTAGACCCTCACCACTAGTTGGCAACCTCTAGCGTACATGGAGGCATTATTGAGGTCATCTAACGACTCGTCTTGAGGAATTGGTTTTGTGGATCCCAGGACGAGGATGTTTCAATGGGGGTGGGATATTAAAGGATAATTATGATATATTTGGAAGCCTTATTAGGTGATGTTCCAACCATTTGTTTTCTAAAAATTTCCTCAAAGACACAATTTATAATGGTCTCACCCCTTATAATCAAAAAATTGTAGATGAATTTTCTATAGGATATTTTTTCAACAAAATATCTGAAAAACTAAAGCATATTTTCGATACAATTGCTCAAAATTAACAATATAAATGTTCTATAAGGAGAAACATACACTGAAAGGACAAATTTTCTATTGAATAAACCCATAAATAGGCTATTGTGATTTCCAATGAAAATTAACTTATCAATAAATTCCTCCACTATAGTAAGTTTAGTTATTTAATTTATTTATTTCTCTACTTTTATATGCAATTAAAGCCTTTATAAGATGATAAATTTACCAGGTATAACCCTAGGATAAAAAAAAGGGATTATACCTTCTTAAAAAACTACAACCAAGGTTATATGAATCATCATAACCTCTCTTGGAGAGATCAGGGACTATTTAAAAAAAATTCCAACTCCTGGATTGCCACCATAACCTAGGAAATAATTTTAGAACCAACATAGGGCTAATCCATTCAATTAAAAAAAATTAAATGGGATCTTGTAGAAAATTTTAAGTAGGATGGATTATTAAAATGGAATACATAAAGTTGATATTGAATCTTAAAGGATTGATTTCAAAAATGATTTGAAAAGTATATTAAGTCAAATCTATCACATAGATATAGAATTAGGAGGTAGAGAAAAAGGTAAGATACATAGTATACCATAAGTGAACCCGAGGGAGAATTTCATGGAAGTGACCAAAAATAGTGGTTTAAAAACGTAGGAGGAACCTATAATAGACTATAGGAATGTTTTAAATGAAATTCAAAAGGATTATGGCAACTAAAATAAAAAATGTACAAATTTTTCAATTATGGATATCAACACAGAAAATAAAAAAAATCCACCCATTACACTTGAAAAAAATAAAAATGGTTTCTAAAATGAGAAAGAATAAGGGAAGGAAAATATTGATGTTCAAATTGAGGGAATACACATTTTCTTGAAGAACATTTCCATAACCATTCAATTCCTTTAAAAGTTGAGAAAAAATAAAAAACCAAAGCTTCTCAAGTTCCTAGGTATTTTCAAAAATCCTAAAGTGAACATTCCTTTCATTAAGGATTCTATACAAGTTTTTATATATCTGCAATCTCTCCAAAATAGTTTCAACTAAGAAAAAATTAAGGATTTTTCTACAACCAACCTCACTAAATATTATAGTTCTATCATTAAAAATAAGATCCCTCTAAAACAGAAGGATTCGAGGAGATTTTTTATTCCTTGTAATTTAGAGAATATTGGTTAGTGCAATTGATTATATGAACTTGTTGGAAGTATCAATTTAATCCCTTGCTGAATGTTTCAACATTTCTGATTGAGATAACTACATCTTACCAATATTTTGTTACAACTGGTTGACTGCTCCACCAACCACCCTATAGGTAGGGTATGTGAGCTTCTTGTTGTTATTAGAATGTTTTTTTACCCACTAATTTTATCATCTTAGATATTGAGTGTGACAATGAATTTCTTATAATCTTCTTTAGGGTAAATTTCATCATTTAAAATGTTAATATTTAATTATTTGTGGAATATAATTATATTAGTATAACAAAAATAGGGTTTTATCCCTATAGAAGGGTATTGTGTGATTAAAAAAGGAAAAAACCCAAAAATATGGAGAAAAAAATACAATGAGTGATGTGGAAATGTTGTAATAATGAAGATAAAAGGGGTGAAAATGTAGAGAAATAGAGGAAACAAGAAGACCAAACCCATAGAGACTAATAATGAAATTAAACAGTCTGATTGATTTGAATTATATAACAAAATCCCTTACAACAAGTGTGAGTGAAAAAACAAACCTCCAATGCACAAGTTCATTCAATCATGAAAATAAAACCCATCAACATTTTATTATTTATGTATTTATATCAAAAAATTTAATTTTATGGTTTAATTGTTTTTATCCTTTCAATTTATAGAACAATATCAAAAAGGCGCCCAAGAAATAATGAAAGATGAAAAGAGCGATAATTTTTCACTACTTCTTCCCAGTAACTCCTCAAAATAATCTTTTGATTCAAATTTTAAAAATCAATTATTTCTTATGGTAAATGATTTATATCATACATATCATCTATATATTATTGATCAATAATAATTTTAAGAACACTTACATTTAGAGAAATCATGGGGAAGAAGAATAATGTCCCTAACTGGAAGAAAAGACTATAAAAAAATTTCAATCAAAAATCAACCAGAACCCCCAAAATGATTTAATTATTCATATTCAGATAAAAGAGACAATAAAAATAAATATCCATATTACTAATTGAAACAAAAATGAAATGGAAAAAAATAATATTTTTTTGAAAGTATCCCTTACTTCGTCATCATTCTAACTCTGATGTTTCTTCATGAAAACTCTTTGTCATGTGTTCTCTGGTGAATGTTTTACTGTGAAATAAATATCAGTGTACCACAATATTTCTATGGTTAGGTAATATTTTTAAATAAAGTTTCGTGTAATATTCAACACCCATTTAGCCATATATTTTCAGCTTCGACAGGGTACTGGTTACTATTCATCTTCTTCAAACTGTGACTCAAGATCAGTACTATAACAAATGTTGACAACCCCACATGATCATGGATTCCACTTCTGTTAAATATTCCCTATGATTATTTTCTGATGATATCCAAAGGATCCCAAGTATAGCATCCCACATTTTTGTCACATAAACTTTCATTAGATTATACAAACCTGGGGATCTTTAAGGTTTAGTGTCTTGGAAACTAGGAACTTAATACATGAAACAAAAAACAACATTATTCTTAAACACTTGAAAGGTTTCTCCTTATGTTCATCCTAGGTTCATTACTACATCTCATAACCTGGGGACATACATGAAAAGAAAGGGTAAGCAGAAGGCCCAGTAAGGGAAACAAGGGGAAACATTTAACATGCGATCTTGAGATACATCAACAATGTCATGAAAAAGAACTTTAAGGCATGAGAAATAAATCATGAGGCATATCATAATAAAAATAACGTTTTTCATAACTTAAAGATGTGGATAAAACATTTAATATTGGAAATCATTTCTGTTTCACCAAGTTCCACCCCCAAGGTGTAGTTAAAAATTACCAAGGTTACTCACCAAGGCGTCGTTAAAAATAGTCATCTCTAGAGATTAAGTCTTTACCCAATTCATTGGAGCGCTATCAGGGCGCACCCTTAACATGTCATTATTATCATGTGATCCACATATATCATCATAAATCATTTCATAAAAAACCCATATAGCATAAAAGGAATGGGTTTCATTTCATAATCATAACGTTTAAAAAAACTGCTTTAAAGACATGATCTTTGTGTCACTTTAAAACCCATAGAAAAGGAAAGTGGGTCACATGTATGTAAATCCCAGAATTTAAAATAGAAAATTTTCTTATATATGTGAATACCCCTATAGAATCTTTGAGTATTCACTTAATAAAATAAATGAACTTTAGAACAAGAGAGAGAGACATTTTGAGATGGAAATTATGCAGCATAACGACTATGTTTCGGGGTTTTAGAAAACATTGAAAAGAGAGGGGACATGAGTCAAACATTCATAAATGACCCATAAAATAGTAGAGGGACAGAATATAAGGGATTTTAAGAACATGGTAATGAAATTTGAAAGATATACCATATGAAATGAAGAATATGAAAGGAAGACAAAAATAAGATTTCTTTTATGAAAATTCGGCAGCCTAACAGTGTCACTTAAACTTCAACAAAAAATGAATCAACAAGATCAAACAGGGTCTCTCATCATATGAACATAAGAGTTCAGTATGATAGATATAGAGATCATACCCAAATATAAAAAAAGGAACTTTAAATACTTGACATGAAAATAGATCTTGAAAATGAGAATGGTGAAAGAATCCCTTAAAAATTCGGCAGCCTAACAACGCCACTTAAAACATCAAAATACTGAATTGAAGAGATAAAATAGGGTCTCTCATCATATTAACATAAAAAATCAGTATGATAGATATAGATATCATACCCCAACATAAAAAATGAACTTGAAAGACTTGATATGAAAATAGATCTTTGAAAAATGAGAAAGGTGAATGAGTCCCTTAAAAATTCGGCAGCCTAACAGCGCCACTTAAAACATAAAAATACTGAATTGAAGAGATAAAATAGGGTATCTCATCATATGAACATAAGAGTTCAGTATGATAGGTATATAGATCATACCCAAACATAATAAAAAGGAACTTGAAAGACTTGACATGAAAGTAGAACTTTGAAAAACGAGAAACGTGAATGAATCCCTTAAAAATTGACAGCCTAACGGCGCCAGTTAAAACATCAAAATACTGAATTGAAGAGATCAAATAGGGTCCCTCATCATATGAACATAATAGTTCAGAATGATAGATTTAGAGATCATACCCCAATATAATAAAAAGTAACTTGAAAGACTTGACATGAATTTAGAACTTTGAAAAATGAGAAAGGTGAACAAATCCCTTAAAAATTCGGAAGCCTAACAGCGCCACTTAAAAATTCTTAAAAAGAATTGATGAGAGCAAGAGGGGGTATCTCATAATATGAACATGAAAATGGAATTATGTTGAATATAAAATAACATCCTCCAACATAAGAACATGGAGCATAAAATAAATGAAATAAAAGATAGTACTTGGAAAGAAAGAGAGAGGTAGGATCCCTTACCTTAAAACGCAACTCATAAAACTCAATGTTTGGGACCTTGAGGGCTTGGGGGCACCTTGGGAGGACTCCTTGTAAGGTAATGAGACCAGAGCTTCGTTGGGGATGATTAGGGAGTCGAATGGATGAGAGGATGGCTTGGTATTTATAGGGAAAGTGAGGGGACAAGGCATTAATGGCCAAGGGACACCTCATTAGTGGTTTTGGCAAAACCATAGGCTTGCCCAAGGTATTTGCCCATGGTATTGGAAACTTGGGACACATCATACAATAATTCATCCCCCTTTAGTAGACCATCCCCTAAATTATCTCATGACATCATCATGATGGAGTCTTGATGTCATTAAACATACCGAATCCCTAAAAATGTATTTTAACTATTCACTGAAAAATCAATTATTTCCGAAAACTCCCAAAATTTCACCTTAACCAAATATCAATGCTCTGATTTCAAAAATGAACTCCATTTTATAAAAATAATTTTCTAAATATTTTTAATTTAATTTATAAATAAATACACTATTCACCAAAAATTCATTTTTTTCAGAAAAATACCCAAAAATTACCTTAACATAATATCGATGCTCTAAGTTCAAAAATGAAATCCGTTTTATAAAAAAAATTCTAAATATTTTTAACTAAAATTTTTATTAAAAAACACTGTTCACCTGAAAAAACTAATATTTGACTAATAATTTATGAAACCATTATTTAACGATTTTATTGAATCACATTACTTAATCAAGGTGCCTAGATTATACTAATACTTTATTTAAGTGAGATTACTAATCCATTTGGTCACATTACTAATCCTAAGCATAAAATCACTATTCATAATTTACTATTCATCAAAAATTAAGTTGATCTTATTAGACTCTAAATTTTGTAATGAAAATAATTGTAGAAGACCATTTTTTGAAAATCATTACACATTTTTAATTATTTAAGGTTTACATAAACATTTTTTTAAAATATCCTTTCTCTAAAATTAACCAAAAATATGCATACTATATTTATCCGGAAATTTGAAAATTCATAAACCTCATCATAAGAAGAAATCAAAATTTTTATTTAAAACAAAGGATTACACAAGGTAGTTACGGTCTCCTTACATAGCACCTTATCACACCAGCATAGGACCTAAGTGTAAGGTGTGCTATGGTGAGAGAATCCGAGAGAGGCTCAGCCAACATCACACGTGTAGTAATTTCTCTCAGTTTTAACTTCTCGCAAAGGCGATTCCGTTATAGCTTCACACAATGAAGTTTGGCTTGGGTTTGGTCCAGAGCAAAGCCCAGTGGGGCTACCTCCTTCCCAATTTCTGTTAGATGGGATTCGATCGGTCCAAGACTACTGGGTGAGGCCATCAAATCTTCTTTCTATATTAATTAACCAAGATCACTTGTATTTAGAGACAAAAGAAAATGAAACATTTAGTTTCAAGCGGTCATATTGACCAATGAGCATATAACAGTCAAAAGCCAACAGTCTCATTTTAATTATACTCATGTTATCCAATGAAAAAAAAAATTGAGTATAAAAATAAAATAACACACAAAATTAGGAAACAAGATTTATTCAAAATTTCGGGTCGTTACAATCTTCCCCCCTTAAGAAATTGCGTCCTCACAATTTTTAAAATTGGGTTTTGAAATTTCATTGAAAGTCCCACACCAGAAAATGAGTTAGTAAAACTATTACTTTAAAAGAAAGAAGGGAAGTAAAATGGTCACCCGAGTTAACCCATACTAGGATCCCATGTAGGAAAACGTGGACATGGAGGAAAAAACAAAGGGTCGCGTTCTAAGGGAGAGTGATAGAAAACATGATTAGGAGAAAGTTAACAATAAGAAAATCACAAACTTATGATGTGTATAAACAGTATTTGATTACCCAGTAGGAAACGTTAACAGACAACGTTTTTTTTACGTTCCTCTTCATAGTTTTGAGGAATTCATTTACTATATAGAATAAAAACATAACGAAATATATCTACCTTCAAGTATAATTTCATCCTTTAATAAGTTTCTACCAAAACTAATATTTTCTCCAAACGATGAGCATTCAAAAACACTTGGTCTCATCAAAAGAACAAGAATAATCTTCTAGAGAATCACATATTCCACAAAAGAAATACTATCTATCTTTAAACATTTATTCCAAAAACAGAAAGGGTAAGATAAAACAACTCTTCAAAAATAAAGAATCCCATAGGAAGGGAAACTACTTTTAAATCTTCAATGTTCCACGGTACTACCCAGATTTCATCATATACCATTCCGTAAATAACTTTCCTTAAAATTTCTCAAAATAACCCAAACTAAGATTGAAACCCAAATACAAGAAGGACTTGATAACATAGTCTTTCAAGATAAACTTTATCGTTCATCTCCAAACAACATCAACCAATCCTAACATATTATAAAAAAAGTAACTAACCTAAACATATTTTCCCCAAGATAGGTCAACCATTTCCATAAGTAACCTATAATACCATAAGTTCACCTTAAATTCATCGATTCTTCAAAATATAATTCAACCTTTACTCCTCAAAGAAAATACCATAATAATCTATTTACCTCAATCAAATAGGGTTCCCAAAATAGTGAACGTCTTCCAAAATAATAATCATATTTTAATCCCCTAATCATCTTTGTCATATTAATATGGCAATCATCACATCTCATATCACATTGGTTGTTGGGACATGGTCTTCCATTTCCCCCCATTAACTAATAAAAGAAGGTACAATTAGGGGATTAAATACTTAACGGATAATCATGAAAAGGAACATAAAGCATATAAGGATAACTTGTAGAAGAAAAGTATACCCTAACTTGTGATCCCCTAGGTCTCAAACTAGGTTATCCATGATCATATATTCTTATATGAATCTTTATTTTATTTTGTCTTTGTTCCTTTAATAATGGTTCATACTAAGCTTATGAATTTACCAAAGCATATCCCCCGGGAGTGTCGTAACCAAGAGTGCAGCAAGGCCCATTTTCGTATACCAGTTCCCATTAGAGTCTAGATCAAAGAGGTGTTTTCAGGTTTTACCCCTATGTACATCTGTGCCAGACCCACCTCTACCTGCTCGTATCCAGACAGGGATGTATTTGCTTGGAAACCCCTTACTCAATACTCACCAAAATACCAGGAATATTTCCTATATTTAAACTCTTATATAGGGTTCTTCCTAATGTTTTCATATCCTAATTTCCACAAATAACTAAACCATCCTTTGATACCAACTATAGAATCCTGCCTTTTTTTCACATAAACTTTCATTAGATTATACAAAACTGAGGATCTTTAAGGTTTAGTGTCTTGGAAACCAAGAACTTAATACATGGAAAAAAAACATTCTTCTTAAACACTTGAAAGGATTATCCTTATGTTCATACTAGGTTCATAACTGCATCTCATAACCTGGGGACATACATCAAAAGAAAGGGTGAGTAGAAGTCCCAGTAAGGGAAACAAGGGGAAACATTTAACATGTTAACTTGAGATACATCAACAATGTCATGAAAAAGAACTTTAAGACATGAGAAAGAAATCATGAGGCATATCATAATAAAAATAACGTTTTTCATAACTTGAATATGTGGCTACAACATTTAATATTGACAATCATTTCCATTTCACCAAGGTCCATCCCCAAGGTGTCGTTAAAAATTACCAAGGTTATTCACCAAGGCGTCCTTAAAAATAGTCATCTATAGAGATTAAGTCTTTACCCAATGCATTGGAGCGCTATCAGGGCGCACCCTTGACATGTATTTATTATCATGTGAGCCACATATATCATCATAAATCATTTCATAAACAACCCATATAGCATAAAAGGAATGAGTTTCATTTCATAATCATAATGTTTAAAAAAACTGCTTTAAAGACATGATCATTGTGTCACTTTAAAACCAACAGAAAAGGAAGGTGGGTCTCATGTTTGTAAATACCAGAATTTAAAATAAAACATTTTGGTATATATGTGAATACCCCTATAGAAGAGAGATCTTTGAGTATTAACTTAAAAAAAATAAAAGAACTTTAGAACAAGAGAGAGAGACATTTTGAGACGAAAATTATGCAGCATAACAACTATGTTTCGGGGTTTTAGAAAACATTGAAAAGAGAGGGGAAATGGGTCAAACATTCATAAATGACCCCTAAAACAGTAGAGGGACAGAATATAAGGGATTTTAAGAACATGGTAATGAAATTTTAAAGATATACCATATGAAATTAAGAATATAAAAGGAAGACAAAAATAATATTTCTTTTATGAAAATTCGGCAGCCTAACAGCATCACTTAAAATTCAACAAAAAATGAATCGACAAGATCAAATAGGGTCTATAATTATATGAACATAATAGTTCAGTATTATAGATATAGATATCATACCCCAACATAATAAAATGTAACTCGAAAGACTTGACCTGAAAATAGATCTTGAAAATGAGAAGGGTGAAAGAATCCCTTAAAAATTTGGCAGCCTAACGGCGCCACTTAAAACTTCAAAATACTGAATTGAAGAGATAAAATAGGGTCTCTAATCATATGAACATAAAAGACCAGTATGATAGATATATTGATCATACCCCAACATAAAAAAGGAACTTGAAAGACTTGACATGAAAATAGATCTTTGAAAAATGAGAAAGGTGAACGAGTCCCTTAAAAATTTGGCAGCCTAACGACGCCACTTAAAACTTCAAAACACTGAATTGATGAGATAAAATAGAGTGTCTCATCATATGAACAAATTATTTAAGTATGATAGATATAGAGATCATACCTTAATATAATAAAAATGAACTTGAAAGACTTGACATGAAAGTAGAACTTTGAAAAACGAGAAAGGTGAACGAATCCCTTAAAAATTGGCAGCCAAACATCGCCAGTTAAAACTTCAAAATACTGAATTGAAGAGATGAAATAGGTTCTATCATAATATGAAAAAAATAGTTCATCATGAAAGATATAGAGATCATACCCAAACATAATAAAAAAGAACATGAAAGACTTGACATGAAAGTAGAACTTTGAAAAATGAGAAAGGTGAACAAATCCCTTAAAAATTCGGCAGCCTAACGGCGCCACTTAAACATTCTTAAAACGAATTGATGAGAGAAAGAGGGGGTATCTCATAATATGAACATGAAAAGGGAAGTAAGATGAATATAAAATAACATCCTCCAACATAAGAACATGGAGCATAAAAGAAATGACATAAATGATAGTACTTGGAAAGAAAGAGAGAGGTAAGATCCCTTACCTTAAAACGTAACTCATAAAACACAAAGGTTGGGACCTTGAGGGCTTGGGGGAACCTTTAGAGGAATTTTTGGGAGGTAATGAGACCAGATCTTTGTTGGGGAAGAGTTGGGAGTCGAATGGATGAGAGGATGGCTTGGTATTTATATGGAAAGTGAGGGGACAAGGCATTAATGGCCAAGGGACACCTCATTAGAGGTTTTGAAAAAACCATGGGCTTACCCATGGTATTTTCCCATGGTATTGGACACTTGGGACATCTCATACAATAATCCATCCCCCTTTAGTCGACCATCCCTTAAAATATCTCATGACATCATCATGATGCAGTCATGATGCCATTAAACATACCGAAACCCTAAAACCGTATTCTTACTATTCACTGAAAATTCAACTTTTTCCGAAAACTCCCAAAATTTCACCTTAACCAAATATCAATGCTCTAATTTCAAAAATGAACTCCATTTTATAAAAAAAAAATTCTAAATATTTTTAATTTAATTTTGAAATAAATACACTATTCACTGAAAATGAATTTTTTTCAGAAAAATACCCAAAAATTACTTTAATATAATATCGATGCTCTGAGATCAAAAATGAAATCCATTTTATAAAAATATTTTTCTAAATATTTTTAATTAAATTTTTAATTAAAAACACTGTTCACCTGAAAAAACTAATACTTGACTAATAATTTATGAAACCGTTATTTAACCATTTTATTGAATCACATTACTTAATCAAGGTGCCTAGATTATACTAATTCTTTATTTAAGTGAGATTACTAATCCATTTGGTCACATTACTAATCCTAAGCATAAAACCACTATTCATAAAGTACTATTCATCAAAAATTATGTTGATCTTATTAGACTCTAAATTTCATACTGAACATAATTTTAGAAGACCATTTTTTGAAAATCATTACACATTTTTAATAATCTGAGGTTTACATAATTTTTTTTAAAATATCCTTTCTCTAAAATTCACCAAAAATATGCATACTATATTTATCCGGACATTTGAAAATTCATAAACGTCATCATAAGAAGAAATCAATTTTTTTATTTAAAACAAAGGATTACACAAGGCAGTTATGGTCTCCTTACATAGCCCCTTATCACACCAGCATAGGACCTAAGTGTAATGTGTGCTAAGGTGAGAGAATCTGAGGGAGGCTCAGCCAACATCGCACATGTAGTAATTTCTATCAGTTTGAACTTCTCGCAAAGGTGATTCTATTCCAGCTTCACACGATGAAGTTCAGCTTGGGTTTGGTCCAGAGCAAAGCCCAGTGGGGCTACCTCCTTCCCAAGTTCTGTTAGATGGGCTTCGATCGGTCCAAGACTACTGGGTGAGGCTATCAAATCTTCATTCTATATCAATTAACCAAGATCACTTGTATTTAGAGACAACAGAAAACTAAACATTTAGTTTCCAGTGGTCATATTAACCAATGGGCATATAAAAGTCAAAACCCAATAGTCTCATTTTAATTATACTCATGTTATCCAATGAAACAGTTTTGTTTTGTATAAAAATAAAATAACACACAATTAGGAAACAAGATTTATTCAAAATTTCGGGTCGTTACACCAAGTGACCATATTTGGGGGTTCTTTTATTTTATTATTTTGGGAATCACACATTAAAAATACTATTCCTTATACCTTTATATGAGTGGATAGCAACAAAGATACCCTTATGTGATCTAGCCCTTATACAAGATTACCCTAACACAAGCTATCACTACTCTTACTCTACATTTTTCAAGCATTAAACTAACCCTTACACAAGTTCTATTTTCCCTTACGCAACCTCCCACTACCTTTAAACAACTTTTCAACACATTCACACATGTTTGAAAGGTGAGGGAGCTACCTTTATATAGGTCTTCCACTACCCTTAAACAAGTTTTTCAGCCGTACCACTACCCTTATGTAAGTTTTTATCCATTCAACACTACCCATACACTCATTCCTTTTTCATTTATGCATGTTTCTTTAGCCAAAAAAATTCAATACTATCTTAAAATAAATTAATAATTAATAAAAAAATAAAATGTATAAATTAAAAAATAATTGAATTTAAAATTACTGTTACTAATTATTAAGTTAATAAATAAATGAGATTAAAAATTAAACTCTAATTAATTTCTTTATTGATTAATAGAAAAGAAAAAAGTTATTAAATATTAAATTCATATAATAATAAAAATCAAAGACACTAAAAATTAGTACTAATTTTTAAAAAAAATTATTTTCATTATTCTGTCTAATAAAATAATAAACAATTAAAAAAGTAATCAATAAAAAAATCATAATTATTATAAATTGATTTGATTAAAAAAACCACTATAAATTAACAAATAAGTTATAAAAAACCATCAATTCAGTGACTTAGACATTAAAATAAACAATTAATATAACTAATGATGTGAAAAAACAGAAAAAAGAAATACCACATGAAATTCCCCCTCACTTATGATATTTATTATCCTCAAGAAACAAAATTTTCAAATTAAATAGAATAAAATGAATCTCAAGACTGAAATACTGGGTTCCCCGAAATAATTTGTTTTTAAATTATTCTCCTATATTAATATTCCTCAAGAAGTTAATAAATTTACCCTCAGTAAAAAAAAGTTTTTAGTGAGAAATATGATTATTGTTTTAAAGTAATTACTTACATTAATGTTCTTGAAATGAATTAAAAAAATTAACTTTCAATCAAAAAATTCCTAAACATATATTTACCTCTAGTAGAACAAACTCACATAATTAAAAATGAAATAATAAATAGAAACACTATTTAATGGGGTGGATTGATAATTTATTGATAGAATAAATAACCCATCCAATAGTATATTAATTAAAAAAAGAAATTAATGAATACAGGAATGAAACATTCAACCTAGACTAGTATTTTCGTATCATAATTCATTTGAATGCATATTTTATTTGTTTAACTTAAAGTTCAAAAATTTCAAAGGCATTTATAATAAAACAACATTCAAAAAATATTTTCCCAAACACAATTTCTTTCAATAGGGAAATGAAAATGGTAAAATCAATTGAATCTATGGGGTAATATAGAATTAACCTCTATAAAGTTTCTATTCATAATTCAAACTTTATAAAAATTTGAACAACTAAAAAACGATTAATTGAAATTTGAAATTAGATAAGTATGAAAATTTGTATGATTTTTATGGGTACTATTTAAATCACTGTTAATATTATTTAATAATACCTAATCCACCACACTTCAAACCAAACAATGTCAACATTTTTGAACCTCATGGTGAAAGAAAAAATTATACATTTCTATTTAAGGAAAATTTTTAATTTAGTTGTTAAATTACATGTTGAAGGGTCAAAATGAGAATCAAACAATGTGATGAAACAAATTCCAACACTTTTTAAAATAAATTTGAAAATTTCAATGATTTTTCCCTTTTAACTAGGAAAAATATTTCCCAAATTTGATAAAAATATATCATGCCAGTCAGTTATTTCACTTCAAACAATATTATATAGTTTTGTAATCAAGATTTAGAGAATTAGTTCAAAATATTTTTGAATAGAAAATATTAAATCAAGAATAAAACCATAAAAAATTAAGGTATATTAATTTAACTAAGAATTGAAAGTGGAATCATCCCTCCACAATTAATTTTTATACAGGAGTATAAATATTTTTTAAATCTGAATAAAAATCCAAGTTTAAAGGAAGCATGGAATGGTTTTATAAGTATATATTCATAAATAATGAAAGATAAAACTCCATTAATTTTAATACATTTTTCTCCTCATAGTTTAGATCAGTAATTACCCACTTTAGGTATTTTAAATGACACTTGGTCTATCTCTAAAAGTACCTTAAAAGGTTTAATAAAAAAAATTAAACCCATACATTGAGAATCAAAAATACAAAAAAAAAAGTAATGATAAGAGTGTGTAGAAGAAAGAACCATGCCAATAATGTAGGGGAAATATTTAAATTCTAAATAATATTATGGATTTTTATTACATAGAGGAAAAACAAACAAAAGAAAGAAAAACTTTATTGAATCATGGGATTCCTCCCATGAAAAACTTTTGTATAGTACTTATCTAGATTTACCCCTAATTTTCTATCCATGATCATTAAATGGGTATGAATTTTCAATGTTTTTTACATCACTGTTACCTAATAATGCATCAATAGTATTTTTAAAATGTTCTCTAACTCTAGTATGTAAGATAATTTTAAATATAAAAGCATAAATTTTATTAAGCACCATGTTGTCCAACGCTATTTCACTTCATATACCATAAATTTTAGATTTATTAAGGGTAGAGAATATCCCATAAAAATAACATAATTGATCAAAAACTTTTTCCAAATAACCATCACACTTTAGGGATTATAAAAATTTAGAAATAAGTGCAAGTCCAAACAAGACTCAAATGACGTGAATTTTTCAAGAATATACATGGATAACATTAAACATAGTAGGTGTGAAACTTTTTAGAGAATATATTTTTTCAAATTAAAAACCATCAATATTTTTAAAAAGGATTAACCCATAATTTTTTCTTATTTTAGGAGCTTCCTATAACACCCTGAAATTATAAAATAAGGAAATTAAATTTGATAGCACGTATGATACACAACACCAAGTGTAAAATAAAAGAAAAATAGTTTTAAAATACTATAATTTAATATGAAATTTATCACCTAACCGTTAGAATGAAAGATATGAATATGATTAAATAAATTATAAAAATATATATAATTTACATATTTTTATTATTTATCTATAATAAAATAAGAACAATTTGAAATAAAAATAAAGGATTTCTGAAAAATTATATATTTTTAAAAGACTGTATAATCACACTTCACACAAACAAATTAAAATTATTTTTTACCAAAATTATAATATTTACATGAAAAAATAAAATTCATTATTGATATTTAAATGAAAAAATCATCTTAGGGTAATTTGTTTTTAATTTTTCTAAAAAGTTTAATTTTTTATTGAATAATGAAAATACTGAATTTTAACAAAAAAATTCCTTTTAATTTAAATTATTTACAATGGTAAAATATTTTTTAATTTGTTTTTAAGTAAAATTAGTTAAATTTAATATCAATTATTAAAATTTAGTTCATTGGAATCATTTTCATATTTATGTTTGATATTAAAACATTGTAAATTTTTGAATATTTTCACTTTAAAAACCATCTTTCTAATCGCATCCACATGATTAATTTGAAATTAAATTCTGTAAACATTGGTAATGGAATTTGGAAAAATTGATTCCATATATAGAATAATAATAATTTATATTATGTAATAATATAAAATTAATTTTTTACCATAATTATTAGTGAGAATAGTTAAAATTAATAATCATGATTATGGTTAAAATAAGGTTTTTCATATTACATGCATTTGTATTAAAATTAATTTTACACACATATTTTATTTTTATTTAATAAATTAAATTTAATATTTAAAATTATTAGGTATAAATTATCTAAAAAAACTCATTTTAATTGTAGTCTTAAAGGGTAAATTACCAACGTAAATAAAAATATACAAGTTACCGTGTTAAAAACTAAAAGGGTGAAATTGAGTAAACTTAAACACTAAGGAATAAAACTATTAAAATGTATTTATTTTTGTGTGTTGTTGGTGTTTCTTGACCACATAAACCCTATCTTTAATTATTTATCTATTTTTTAGGCACATGAGGTAATATTGACCACCAAATAGTTAATACTTTTGGGTATTTACAAAAGTGTCACCCTTCCTCAATTATAAAAGGGAACTCAATCCCCTCACTTATGCACACATTCAATCCACTCTGTATCAGCCAGTACATACCCAAAACAATTAAAAAATTCCCCCCAATAATAATAGCATCCTTATTTTATGCATAAATCCAACCTTTGAAGGCTTTAGTGTGAACCCAAAAAGGATACCCAAAAAAGAGTTAATGTTCTTCAATGAGCATCTTTATTTTATTTATTTATCCACCTCCTTCATTTTTTTTATTAAACCATGATAATTGAATAACCTCATTATATTCCATATACTGGGATGTTTTTTTATAACAATTTCATGACCCGAAACTATATCCACTTCTATAAAATGGGTTATGAAATCATCATTCATGTGTATGAAATACTACCTCCTCACGAGCCGATGTCATTCGTTTTTTCATTACGAACATTAATGGTTGGGTATAATGATGGATTTAAAGTATATATATGATATTTTTAATATAATTATACATCTATATACGTTATATAATAAATAATTTATTAATTTCCGTTTTGCAGGAGACACGATAACGTCGCTCATTTGTACAACAGAATACCATCTCATGAAGCGATGTGATTATTCCTTCACTAACGCTTCACATGGAAGGTGATAAAGATAAGGTTAATGATTATATATGATATTAATGACATATTAATAATTAATTATATATATTATGTTTCATTTTATTTCTTTCCTTTTAACTCATGTATAGATGATAACATCGTTCGTGTACGTGTGGACTACCACCTTCACGAAGCGATGTGGCTCTCTTTTTATCACCAAAACACTTGGATGATATATATAAGTAAATAATATAGTATATATAATATTATGATCATTATATAAAGTTAAAACATTTCTTAAATCCTTTTTATAATGATCATTTAAAAATGGGAATATTACTCATACTTACGTATGACGTACCGTCTCCTTGAGAGTAACATACTTAATTTTTCATAACCATCTTTAATATTGTGTTTAAAAGTAAAATTTATGTATAAGTATGATAATTATTTCATTATTATTATTCTATAGATGAAATAACTATGTAATATTTTCAAGAAATGGATCATTCTTGACAAAATACACATGAGAAAACATAACAATTTTCCCCTGAAACAATGAAAAAATGAAAGATTATTAATGAATGGGTGATAAGATGTTATAAAAGGATCATATATGATATCATAAATATTAAAATTGTTCTTTAATAAGTTAATTAAATGTTTAAAATCGCTCTTAATGAGGTTAAATAGTATTAAATCAAAAGGACGCATGAGGTAAGGGATTTCTTAAATCAATTTCTTTTTATTAGTTTAATCTCTTAACTCATTGATTATGTCATTCTATAAATATCTGTATAATGAATTTTAATTTACTTATGTTTTATTTTGTATTTTTTATGTGGATTTACAATTGAAACACCTAATCTATTCACTGATTAATTCTCACTTCAATGTTATGATCATTGTAAAGGTTTATTTCACAATCTCATTCTAATCGAGATTGTTTACTCGGGAATTTTTGTTGAAGGATTTTTTTGAAAATTTAATAATAGACTCCTTTCATATCACCTATTTATTCATGATATTTTCATCTAATAGTTCCATTTTTACCACTATTTTGTACTTAAATTAATTGATATTTTTTAAAAGAAAATATAACTTTATTACTCTCTTCGGTCAGAAATATTTTTTCTTCTAAATCCATGTTATCTATTTTTTTAACCTTTTAAAAATGATTTATTAAAGAAAATTTTACCAATTTCTAAATTTAAATTTTTTTTTCAAAGGAATATTT
Organism: Viscum album; assembly: GCA_963277665.1. NCBI lineage: Eukaryota > Viridiplantae > Streptophyta > Magnoliopsida > Santalales > Viscaceae > Viscum > Viscum album. The sequence continues at coordinate 1,992,906,832 of OY728141.1, forward strand.
TTTTCATCAAAACAATTTTCATTTGGATATTCCCAAAAATGTGAAAAGAATATTTGTTTTAACGTGTATGAAATGCATAGAATTTTCCACCATTAGGACTTGAAAATGTCTTAAATATTAATTTATATGTTTTCAAGTTTATTTTCAAAGAAAATTATGTTGAAAATGTTTTATTTTTTAAAAATTTATTTTCAAAGTGAAAATATTATTTTCTTATAGAATGTTTATAAAAGATATTTTATTCTATTTCTATTCATCAAAGACAAAATCCATTTATTCTTACTCCAAAGGGTATATGTTGTATTTATTTTAATCCACATATTAATATGGATTATTTTTGGTTAATTTTATTAATTTTGGAAATTATTTACATTTCATATTCTATTTCTTAATACAAATTTTTATATTGTTTATGTTTCTCCAATTCAAATGAAGAATGCAATCAACTAAGTATGTGATGGGTGGATCCCATTATATCCCCTCCATGCATCGAAAAGTATCATGAGAAAAATTATTTAGCCAAATTAGATGGGTTTATACCCACATATTTAAAATTCATTAGGCCTAGATCTTAACAATAACTGTCTTGAGCAAAGATCTCGACAGTTCAGATGTATGACATTGTGAATTCTATCATTATGAATTCAGTTATTGATATTAAATTTAATTATTTGATTAGTTATAATATCAATGGATAGTTATTCAAGATCACATAATTATTTATAGGGTATTAAATTATTATCATTTATTTCTGCCATATTATTCTCAAGTTATTGATTAAATGACTAATGTTTCTATTACACACCTTTCTATGTTGATTATACTTATTGGTTCATGATATATTCCACTATACTTAAAATTTAATGATCCTTTGAGATAAAATTTATTTTCATTAATTTCCCTAGAATATAAAGAATAGATATTTGAATAAGTTTTCAAGGATTCAATTTATTTTCTGTTGTTATGTATTATGTTTTATTCACTTTTTCCAATGTAGAATGGATATCATGAATGTATTTGGTTCCCCAAAACTACTAAAATGATCGGTCCATTTGGATTAGACACATTGTATCTATTAAAATTTAATAAAGTAAGGAACTAGATCCAATATACTGGGGCTGGGGTCACTAAAGTTGTTAATAGGGTAAGTTTAGTATAAACTTTGATATCAATATTTTGAAAAAACAGTGATTAAGGATCATAACCCAATGATAGACTTTGAGATAAGTATAGAAGAATATCCTAAAGTTTTGTTAAGGTATATATTAGGTGTTTTTTTTCTAGAAATACATATCTCTTTAGATACTATAGGTGGATGCAGTTTTGACATAGATGTACCTTGGGGTAATAACTCCGAAAAGGGTGCATTGAGCTTAACCCAATCATCATTTGAGATACACCAAACAATCCTTACTACACACCTGGTTTGATACTCTCAGAGGATATTTTTAGGATAATTGAAATATTATTTAAGAACCATTATTAAAGATTTTAAAGTATATATATTCCCAAAAAAACCATGTTTATGATTTTGAGATTAGCTATGCATAAATTTTTCATTTTGTGTTAATTATTTCACTAGTTTTGGGATTATACATTATGTTTCATAATGATACGATCTAATCTAGTGTATTCCCTCATTAAAAATGGATACTAGTAGAAGGAATTAGAATCTCACCAATTAACTTTATCCAAATATTAGGAATGACAATATCTTTTATGGGATTAATCCAATCTTTTGAAGGGAACTTGTCTACCAAACATTCTCATCATATAAGGACATAGTATCAAGTGATAATAATATAGAGAAATAATAATATAAGTATTATGAAATCATAATAATTAAAGAGAATAAGATGATGAATTAAAAAAATATGGATAAGGGAAAAAAGATAAAAAAAATATTTTCTAACATGTGATATATGTGGAAGGAAACTCCTTGGTAAATACTTAAAATATAGCACCCCAGGATTTTGTGATTTTTTTTCAAATTAATTTATTATTTTAGATATTTTTATTTTCACACAACAGTGAATATTGGGTTTTTATATTAAGGAACTATTTTTTGTTTTGGTATACTAAAGTCAAGACTTGTATTATCTTACACCACACGCAACACGGACATGTCTTACATTACATGCAACACCAAGTTTCAATGAAACATCATTTCATAGTTACAATTATTTAAACGAGATAATTATAACATAGGAATTAAACATATTAATATAACTACTAATAAATAATTTTACAATTCTATTTATAATGGTTTCATATAAATAATGCATATTTACAATGGAATATATTTTTTTGGTATATTCTTTATATATTTTAAAATACTATTTTCTTAAAAGAACTAATTTTTATGTCATTGTGCGAAAAATAATTAAATTAATTTTAGATAATTTTATAAATTTAATTTGGTAAAATAAAAATAAATTTTTATTTCCAAATTTCAAAATTATATTAGGGTGTATTTTTGGGATTTTTCTAAGAAACTTCATTTTTGTGTGAATTGTGAAATAATGAAAATTTTTAATTCAGAAATTATTTTTAATATTATTTATTTATATAGTTAAATTTTTTTAAGTTGTTTTTAAATTAAAAATAGATAAATTATACATTTATTAATACAATATAGATAATTGGAATCATTTTTATATTAAATTTATATATAAATTCTTAATGAACTTTTGAACTTTCTCACTTTAAAAAATGGTTTTCTTGCCATGTTTTCCAGATTAGCATTAAACTTAATTTTTCTTCTTCTATGAATTGAATTTAAAAAAATAGATAGAAACAATTTTAATTAGTATAATATTTTATGTCTAATAATACCAACTTAATTGTCGACCAAAAATATTATTGAAAGTGATTAAGATTAATTATAAAGATTAAGGTAAAATTAAGCTTGACCAGGCAATAAACCTTAACCTTAAGGGCCCAAATGTCCTATAAACATGTACAAAAACAATTTTATGGCCATATTTTGGACATAAACCTTCCATTATTTAGTTGTTTATTTTTTTTACTTCTTTTAGGAAAATATATGGGTACACCTAACCTATTTTCAACAATTCCAAGTGTGTCCCCTCCCTCCCCTATAAAGGCCACCAGCTCTCCCCCTTATTCACACCTCTAAAACCACATAATTTAGGACAAGATCAACCCAATTAACTCCACAACATACCTCACTTCCTCCTTCAAGACTACATTTGGTCAAAAAAGAAATCCAAGAAATACCTTTGGTGCAAACCAAAAGGAGTTACCCAAAGAAGAGGTAACATCCTTCCTCAAGCTCCATTACTTATTTCCTTTCTCCACCAACTCAATTATTATTATTACATGATTAAATAATATCCTCAGCATACTAAATATAATGATATTATTTATATAAATTCTTTTACTGACACTTACACACCCTTCCATATAATCAATAACGAAATTACCATTCGTGTACGGAGAACTACCGCCTTGCAAAACGACGATTGTTTTTTCCCTTTACCATGTTTCATGGCAGGTCATCAAAATAGACACAATATTTCTATATGATATATTTAATATTTATAATTTATTTTTTCTTCTATAATTTTTATATAAAACTCACCTTTTTTATTATAATTTTGTGTGACTATGATAACTTTGTTTGTGGAAGCGTGGTATAGTGCCTCCGTAAATCGATGTGATTTGTTCACAATTTACATGGAATGTCTTAAGGTTGTGTTTAGTAAACTTATATGATATATATTAAATATTAATTATACTTGAATTATATTATATATATATAATTTCATTTTCTTTATTTATTTCAATATGAAAATAAAACAAAAGTAGAATTCATGCGTACATACGACCAACCGTCTCCATGAAAGTTGTATTTCATTTAATATTTGTATCTTATATAAATTGCTATAAATATTTATATACTGAATATGTATGATATATAAATAATGTTTTACATTATAGAAATAATTAAATCATTATCTATGTAAGAGGATTAAGAATAACAAGTCAAAACACGTACGATAAACAAAGTAACTATTACCCAGAACATTACTTTAACATGGAATTGTTAATAATCAGGTAATATAAAGTTCATAATTGAATAATATATGGTCTTATATATAAAAATATTGTTATTTTTTAGATTTATAATTTAATAATATTTATTATATAGGAGTTTTGAATGCGTACAATAGAAATTCAAGACTTAATGTAAGGAAATTTCATCTCACTTTTTATTTATGTGAGATATATTTCATATTCATAGCACACTTATTTTGTGTGGTGTATATATTAAACTATGACATGTTATATAATTAATTTAATTTATATAATGATGTTAAAAAAATTTAATTTGTGTTATTCTTTCCTAGCGATCATGATTCTAAAGTTAATCAAGTATTAAGTGTTTTCTCATCTCATTTTTAATTTCACTGAGGCACAACCCATGTTCACCTCCAATTTCTTATATGTGGTGTGTATAATTCCTATGGATGTATTATATTATTATTATATTTAAATTTATGGGTATTATCATATATATTTTATGTTCTTTATTTCAGGATGTTTATGTTTCAAAAGCTACCAAATCAGTAAATTAATTTTGTCTCAATCTACCTTCTTTGAGACACATGCCATGTTATACACCTATATTTTTACATGAGGTATAAATGATACATTTTAATGTTATATCATGAATATAATTATTTTAATGAGATATTATGACTCATGTAATTTTGACCTTTCCAATGTATTATGATTTAATGTTACTAAATTGGTAATGGTTTATAACTACAATCTCAGCATTTATTAAGATTGTTTATGATTATACTCCCATTGAGGAAATATTATGATCCCCATCTTAATAAATATAATTAATTTTATTGAAATTGATTTATTCAAATTATATAAAATTATTGGTACTATTTTATATTCTTTGGTATATTAAGTTATCAAGAAATTATTTTAAAAAAAGTTTGACTTTACCTCTATCTTTGGTCAGAAACCTGTGTTCCTTTAAAACCATGTTTTCTAAAAGAGTTTCCAAAATATATTCTAGTATTATCCTATGGTATTTAAATTAAATTTGTTCCCATTTTTACCTTTTATAACAAAAATGGTTTTTAAAAAAGAATCTTTTAGTCATTTTCTGGTTGAGGGTCTTTTTTAAACTCTTTACAATGGAAAAGAATGTTCGGCATGTATGGATTTACCCACCATCATGACAGTCATTCCCATGGAGCATATTTTATAAGATTATAAAGTTATTTTCTTAAAGAAAAATCTTTCCAAATGTTCTGTAAATTATTTTTTAATTTTTTTCTCAATGATAACGGTTTTCAAAAATGTATTCTGTTTAAAAAATATTTTAAATGATTTTAAAAATATCCTTTATATGTTTTCAAAAGGTTGTTTTCAAATAAAAGTATTTTAATTATTTTTAATATTATATTATATGTTTTCAATGTATTTCCAAATACAAAAGTTTTCAGAAATTGTTTCAATACTATTTTATAAGTTTTCAAGTGAAAAGATTTTTAAAATGATTTCAAGCCTCATTTCTATGTTTTTAAAGTGTTTTCAAAGAAATATATTGTAAAAATGTTTTCAAGATTATTTTATAATTTTTAAATGGAAATTTTTTTAAAAATTATTTCAATCCTTATTTTAAATTTTCATGATTTTTTGAAAGAAAAAGGTTATCCGAATGTTTTATGTTTTAAAAGGGTTTTTTGGAGGAAAATATATACGTATTGATAATTGTTTTAAATGAAACTATAAATCCTTATTTATAAGAAATGTACATTGGAAAGGGTTTTTTGAAAAGAAATTAAGAAGAAAGGATATTTTTCTTAATAAATGTTCCATGTTATCTTTCAAAATCATACTCCATCTAAGATGACATACCTTTTTAATGAATAACATTCATATTATACCTTGAATGGTTTATGTTTTGATGGAATGATGTTTATGATACCTATTTCTATTCAAAAGTTTATATTATTTTGAAACCTAATTATTTGCATGGGTTATTTTTTGAGGAAATGATTATTAAACCTATCCCTTCACAACAGGTTATAATGTGATGATATTTTTGTGATACTAATTTCATTTCATGGATAATGATATGATGATTGTATTGTCATATTATGGAAAATTCATGTATGATTTTATTATGTGATGGGTGGGAAATATATCTCCCCCAAATGCATTTGGTAATGATAAATGTTTTATGAGATAAAGAGGGTTCATGGGAGGGGATCCCAATCTTGAAACATGTGGGAATCTTAATCCTGAAATAAGAGGGTAAAAGGGAGGGTTTTCTTAATCTTAAAAAACAGGGTACATGAGGGGTATCCCAAGATTGAAACACAAGGGAATCTTAAGTCTGAAATAGGAGGGTAAACAGGAGGGAATACCAATCCCAAAACAAGAGGGTACATCAGAGGGCATCCCAAGCCTGAAATAAGAGGTCATCTTATGCTCAAAACAAGAGGGTATACGAGATGATATCCCAATCCTGAAACAAGAGGGTACATGAGAGTGAATCCCAAGCCCGAAGTAGGTATACAGGTTATTATCCCAAGACTAACTTGTTATTAAGGTCTTAGTAGGTATCCTTGACATAGTATTTTATATGTTTATGCGTATTCCATAAGTTCCATGTCTTATTACCATGTTATGACTTCAGGGATTGTTCTCTTGATTCCCTTATGATCCATGTATTATGAATTTCAAATCTTAATTCCATATCTCCTGATTATGATCTTTTATATACATGGTATGATCTGAAAATGATATTCCTATATTTTCATACCCTTATATTCATGTTATGCTTATGTGATTTTTTTAATTACCCTAACTGATAATTCTAGATCACTTATTTATTGTTTTTCCTTTACCTAGTTTTTGAAGAATGGTTTTTAGTATAAGTAATAAATGGAAATATATTTTTGGGAAGCATTAATGATCTTTCACCAAGTTAGATTATTTTTTTCAATGTCTCTAAAGACACTAAAATATTTTTATCCTCAGGCATGTAGTTTTTTAATATTCTGAATAATTATCTATATTGATGTGATATACATGTTTTTTTAAGTATAGGTCACTATAGTTGGAATCAAAGGAAAGGTTTAGTCAAACTTTGAAACTAGTATGTAAAAAATTTAGTGAGATCCCTAGGGATATTTCTAAGGATATATATATGGGTGTCACTATGGATAATTCTAAGGATAAGTTAATTTTTGGGAAAATGTCTTTGAATTTTGGTAGAGGATAGAGTGAGTGGTTTCTAGGAATTAAATCCATGTTTGGATACTACAAGTGGATTTGGATCTAGAACATATGTACATAGGGGTAAAAAATCTGACAAGGTGCATCAAACCTGACTCAAGCATAACCTGTTACACAATAACAGGACTTGCTGCACACCTGATTTGACAATTTTAGTGGATATGGTTTAGAAATTTATAAAATCTTTTTTAACTATCATGAAATATTTGAATATAATATGATTATGAATAACCTAGGATAAACCTATGGTGACATTGATTAAAAATTATGCATCATGATTTATACATCCTATAAGCAATTTTTCATGATTATGTGGTTTTCTTCTATAATATGTGTTTCTCACCTAGTGCTTTTGGGTTTTTTCCAATAGAAAGAACTTGAAGGAACATGTTTTATATTGAATGTTTCATATGTGGAAAGTATGATATTATGAAAAATATATTTTCCAAGTGAAAATATCATAATGAGAATTCAGAAGGTGGTACGAGTATTGGTTATACTTCTCTAGACAAATATAGTGCAAAAAAATGTGAAAGGTGTGTGATATTCTTTCATTATTGTTTACATTATAATTCAAGAAGCATGATTAGACTAAGGTTGAGGAAACATAATACATTATTCATATTTTATATTATAATAAATATGTATTAAGATATAATTTGATGAATTATGAGTAATGGTTTAAGAATAATTCTTGATTAATGATGCATTTATTTTATGGAATTCAAAGATTATTTCATATGAATCATGAAATATATAATTATTTTCAGTATAAGTCATCATTTAGGATTGAAATGGACACATTGAATGGTGATTAAGTTTTAGAAAAGTGATTTAATAGAAAGTTGATATTTAGATTAAGGGAAGGTAACCCTTAATGTGTTGAAGATATCAAGAAAATTGTGCTTAGATTGGATAAATAGATGATTGTTTTTGATAAATTAAATTGTGTAGTATCAATGAACTTGGAACCAATTGAGATTTTTTTTGAGAATATAGTCTATTTCACCATGGATTAAGATTACAACTTCTTGGATTTATGGATTATATCGAGTAATCTTTGGAATAGGGAATAATTCATGTATTCTAAAAGGATTTATAGTAATTCAGGTTATTACCATGTTTTAAAAGAATATATGATGCGGGTATTCATATGTTTGGAATGTGACAACTAAGAAATATTCTGTTCTATATGGGGGATCTGTGTTAAGATGATTTCATGGAATTATTTCTAACATGTTGGATTTTTATCTTTAATAAGGGTTATAAGGATAAGAATTTATGGAAATATTAAGTTACACTTCAGATGAAGTTTGTGAGATTAATGTATTATCTCACCACTTGAGTATCTATGTATATTTTATAACATGTTCTAGCAAATTTGTGTTGATGATAAATGATGATAAATGGGATGAAAAATCAAGGAACTTATGATCTACTAGTTCTTTAGGAATTGAAAACTGACATTCCTTTTTTGAGAAAGAGGAATAGTGGATTAAGGAACAATAAAGGGTGAGATTTTACTAAAATAAATAAAGTATATCTATTCATGAAATTTTTTCAACTGTAGGAAAATGATCTAGAAATAAAATATTATCCTAATACTGTAATATTATTTTGGACTAATGAAATTTTAGATCATCACATATTTATGAATGTGAGACCCTAAAATTTATATTTATCAATCAATTTTTTTTGATTTATGACCTCAATCAATCTTTATAAATATTTATCCTTTTCCTCAAAGTCCATATTTTCACTTTCCACCTATGTTCTCTTAGGTGGAAACCCAATTATGAGTCACTTTGGGTAACTATTATGTTTTCAAATTTATTTTATAATGGAAGTTATAGTATTAATTTTTATGATGTGGGTTTATATTAAGGTAAATTTCATGTATTACACCTTGGATACCAATACGAATTTCGAGGGTGAAATTCATGGGGGGGGGGTACAATGTAACACCTCAAGAATTTTTGAATTTTTTTTAAATTAATTTTTTTTAGATATTTTTCATTTCAAACAACAATGAATATAGGTTTTTATATTAAAGAACTATTTTTGGTTTGTATACACTACAAAAAAGACTTATATTATCTTGCACTACACGTAACACTTACTTGGATTGTGTTACATGAAACACCGAGTTTCTACGAAACATAATTTTATTTTTATAATTATTCAAACAATATAGTTATAACCAAGATATTAAACATTGTAATATGAATATTAATAACTAATTTTTAATTAATATTTATAAATTTTTCATATAAATAAAACATATTGATAATGAAATATACTTTTTTGGTAGTCTTTTTATTTTTAAAAATACTATTTTTCTTAAAAGAACTTATTTTTTATGTCCTTATGTGAAAAATAATAATTTTAATTTTATAAAATTTTAGAAATATAATTTTATAAAATAAAAATAAATTATGAATTTATAATGTCAAAATTATCTAGGGTGAATTTTTAGAATTTTTTTGAGAAACATCATTTTTGGGTGGATAGTGACAAAATACAAAATTTTAATTCAGAATTTCTTTTTTGTCTAATTTATTTGAATAGTTAAATTATATTTTTAGTTGGTTTTAAATTTAAAATAGATAATTTATGAAAATATTAATCCAATTTAGTTAATTGGAATCATTTTTATGTTTAATTTAGATATAAAAGCTTAATGAACTTTTAAACATTCTCAATTTACAAATCTGCTTTCTCGCCACGTCTGTGAGATTAGCTTTAAACTTAATTTTGGGCCTTCTGTGAATTGAATTGAAAAAACAGAAATAAATTGTTTTAATCAGTATAATACTTCTATTCTAATAATATCAATTTAATTTTTTTACCAAAACAATTAGTGAATGTGATTAAAAATATTTATAGTGATTATGGTAAAATTGAGCTTAATAAGGGAATAAACCTTAAACAGAAGAGTGAAAATGGCCTATACACTTACACTAAACCCATTTTAAGACCTTATTTCGTCAATAAACCTTCCATTATTTTTTTTATTATTTTTATGAATTTTATTTGGTTAAAATATGGGTACACCTAACTTGTTTTCCAAAAATCCAAGGGTGTCCCCTCCCTCCCCTATAAAAAGCCACCACCTCTCATCCTTCTTCACACCAATAAAAACACTTAAGTTCGGAAAATGTATTCCTAATTCACTCCCTAAAATTCCTCAATTCCTCCTTAAAGTCTCCATTTTGATAGAAATCAGACCAAGGAATCCCTTTGGTGCAAACCAAAAGGAGTTTCATAATTAATAGGTAACAACCTTTCATTTATTTCCTTCCCCCCACCAAGTCAATTATTATTATTACATGATTATGTAATAATATTACTATAATAAATTTAATTATATTTCCTTATATAAAGGGTAATACCTACACTTACACACACTTCCATCTAATGGGTAATGAACTTATCATTTGTGTGCGACAAACTACTATCTCATGAAACGATGATTATTCTTTTCTTCTTTACCACCTTTCTTAGTAGGGAATTATGATAGAAAAAATATTTATATATGATATATGTGATATTTATAATTTATTTATGGTTATTTTATTTTTATATAGAACATACCTTTATGCATTCCATTTTGTGTGACTACAATAACTTTGTTTGTGGAAGTGTGGACTATCGCCTCCCCAAAGCAATGTTATTCGTTCACAGTTTACATGGAATGTATTATGGATGTGTTTAGTAAAACTATATGATATATATTACATAATAATGATATTTTAATGATATTATATATATACACATATATTCCATTTAATCTATTTATTTTAATACTATAATAAAATGGGAGTAGCGTTCCTGAGTACGTACGACCTATCGTCTCCATGAACGGTATATTGGTTTTAAAATTTATATCATATATTGATTGATAAAAATATTTTTATACTGTATATATATGATATATAAAAAAAATTTCTTTCTTTAAATAATTAAATCATCATGTATGTAAGAGGATCAAGAATAAAAAGTCAAAACACACATGATAAACAATGTAGTTATTACAAGAAACATTACTTTAACATGGAATAATTAATAAATGGGTAATATAAATTCATAAGTGAATTTTATATGGTATTAGATATAAAAATATGGTTTTTATTAGATTAATAATAAACTTATATTTATTATTTAGGTGTTTTGAATGTCTACAATGAAATTCAAGACTTATGGTAAGGGAATTTCATCTCACTTATTATTTCTGTGAGATTCACAACATATTTACCACTCACTTATTTTGTGTGGTGTATATACTACCATATGAAATTTTATGTAATTAATATAATTTATTTAATGATATTAATATATTTAATTGAAGTTATTCTTTCTTGAGGATCATGATTCTAAAGTTACTCAAGTATTATTTGTTTTCTCGTCACACATTTAATTTCCATGAGGAACAATCCATGTTCACCTCCTATTTCTTATATGTGGTGTGTATACTGACCATTAATATATTATATTATTCTTATTGTTAAATTTATAGGTATTCTCATATTATTTTTAAGATATTTCTTTCATGGGTTTTATGTTTCAAAAGATACCAAATTGGTAAAGTAATTTTGTCTCATTTTCCTTCTTTGAGACACATGCCATGTTATGCACCTATATTTTTACATGAGGTGTATATACTGTATTTGACATGTTATATCATGAATAAACTTATTTTCATGATATTTTAAGATTCATGTAATGTTATTATTTGAATTTTAGTATGATTCAATGTTACCAAATTAGTAACTGTTTATAGCTACAATGTCACCATTTATCGAGATTGTTTATGATTATTCTCCCACTGATGAAATATTACAATCTATATATTAATAAATATCATGAGTTTTATTAAACTCTATTTATTAATGTTATATCAAAGTAGTGATGCCATTTTCCCACTCTTTGGTACATAAGATTATAAAGAATGTGTTTTTAAGAAAGTCTGATGTTACCTCTCTCTTTAGTCATAAATCTATGTTCCTTCAAAACAATGTTTTCTAAGAAATTTCCAAAAATATTATACAATTATCCTATGGATTTTAAAATAATTTTTTCCTCATGTTTTACCCTTTTAAACAAAATTTTTTATAAAGGAATCTTTTTATTGTTTTATGATCGAGTAACTTTTCAAAACTTTTTATGGGATAAGAAATGTTCGACATGTATGGATTTAACCACCTTCAAGATCGGCATTCCCTTGAAGATTAAATCAAGATATTACAAAGTTATTTTTTTAAATAATGTTTTCCCTAATATTATGGACATTAGTTTTTTTAAAGTAGACTTCAATGAAAATGGTTTTCATTAATGTTTTATGTTTAAAAAGTGTTTTAAATGATTTATAGATAATCCTTTATAAGTTTTCAAAAGGTTTTTTTTCAAATAAATGTATTTCAATGATTTCAAATATTCTTTCATAAATTTTCAAAGTATTTTCAAATATAAAGGTTTTCATTTTTTTTCAAGATTATTTTATAAGTTTTTAAGGGAAACGTTTTTCAAAATGATTTCAAGTCTCCTATTTATGTTTTAAAATTATTTTAAAAGAATTTTTTTTCAAAAGGTTTTCAAGATTATTTTATATGTTTTCAAGGGAAATATTTTAAAAATAATTTCAAGAATTTTTTAATGTTTTAAGGTGTTTTAGATTAGAAATTTTTTAGAAATGATTTTATTTTTTAAAAATATTTTTTTAATAGGAAAAGGTATTTTCCTCAATAAGTGTTTTAAATGAGCTTTTAAAACATTCTCTATAAGAAATGTGATTTTGAAATGGTTTTATGATTTTTTTTGAGTAAAGGCTATTTTCCTTAATAAATGTTCCATTTTATCTTTCAAAATACTCCTCTATCTAAGATGACAAACCTTGTCTATGAATACCATTCATATTATTTCATTAACGATTTATGTTTTGATGGAATGATGTTCATGATACTTGTTTCTCCTCAATATGTTATATTCTCTTGAAACATACTTCTTTTCATAATTTATTCTTTGATGAAATGATTTTGAAACCTATCCCTTATCCATTGGTTATGATGTGATGAAATGCTAATGATACCCATTTTATTTCATGGGTCATGATACAATGAATGTTTTGGTATCTTATATAACATGCATGTATGATTTTATTATATGACTGGGGGGACATATATCTCCCCAAATGAATTGGGTAATGATATATTTTTTGAGATAAAGATAGTACATGAGAAGGAATCCCTAGCCTAAAACACGAGGGAATTTTAATCCTGAAACAAGAGGGAACAAGGGAGGGAATCCCAAGCCTAAAACAAAAGGGATCACAGGAGGTGATCCCATGCCTGAAACACAGTGGAATATTAATCCCAAAACAACATGGTACATAGGAGGGAATCCCAATCACAAAGGGGGGTGGGTATGGTATATGGGAGGTAATCCCAATCCTGAAACTAGAGGGCATATTAATCTTGTAACAAGAGGTCACATGGGAGGGAATCACAAGCTCTAAAAAAGAGGGTACATGGGAGGGAATCCCAAACTTGAAGCAAGTACATAGGTTATTAAACCAAACCTAACATGTTATAAAGTTCCTGATAGGTATCGTTGAAATATGATTTTATATATTTATATGTATGCCACAATTTATATGTCTTATTCATATATTATTATTTCATTTCTTATGATCTTGATTCCCTTATGATTCATTTCTTATCAACTGTCAATCGTTATGCCATGTCTCATGATTATGATATTTAACTTGTAGGGTATAATCTAAAAATGATATGATCATGTTCTAATACCCTTATATTTAAGTTTTTTTACATGGTTTCTTTATTTACCCTTAATGATCATTTGAGATCACCCCTTTCTTATATTTGTTCTCCCCAAGTTATGAAGGAAGGTTTTAATTAGAAGTACTAAATGGGAAGACCATTTTGGGAAACATTGAATATCTTTCACCAAGTGAGAATATTTTTTTTCTATGTTTACAAAGACACTAAAATATTATAGTTTTTGGCCATTTACTTTTGTAATATGTTGAATATTAATCTAAATTTATGTGATATCCATATATGTTAAGCCTGAGTCTCTTTATAAAAGAAAAATGATTTTTCATCAAGTATGGAGAAAAAGTCCATCAATCTCAAGATTTAAAGGGTAATAAAAATATTTCCTTTGTTTAATTATGTAACTATAAGAGAATAGGGAACTACATAAAAGAAATAACCTAGAATAATATGAATTTACCTCAAAAGAATCTAATGGATCATGGTAAAGCTTATGTTATTACCACAAATGAAGAGTAATGACTAATTTGACAATATTTGGATCCTTGTGTTATGTTATTTTATTATTTTATCAATGATATACTATTTATAAGAATTATAATATGTATAAGGATTAAACTATAATAATTTTTCATAAAGGATATGAGATCCTATACTGAATGGTACCGATGACCAATAAAAACGATTCAGTGGTAATTTTAACTTCTTTGAAAACACATGATTAAGGGAAAGATAACCCTTAATATGTTTCTGATGCTAAGATAATGATGTTGGGATAAATAGATGATTGATATGGATAAATTAAATTGGATAGTATAAACTAACTTGGAACTAATTAATTATTTTTTGAAAAAGTGGTCTATGCTACCAATGATGGAGTTTAGAACATTTTTGGATTTAAGGAATATATCCAATAATTTGTGTTTTACTTAAGGAATATGAAGTAATACATGTTTTAAATAATGTTTATGGTAATTTAGGTTATTACCATGTTTCAAGAGAATAAAAGATGAAGGTATTCACATATTTGGTATATAAAAATTAATAGATAATTCATGTTGGTTGAGAGATTAATTATAATTTCATTTTTTGAAATTTAGTGACCTTCTTTATAATGTTATATATCATAATATTTTGGAAGGTCCATATGGTTTACTATTTATGAAATGATTTAAGTTGACCTGTGAATGTTGTTTTAAAGATTAATGTATTACTTCACTATATATAAATTTGTGTATATCAGATAACATGTTTTAACAATATCAATTTTGAAAAATAATTGGAGATATACAAAAATAATTATCACTATTTTATGGATCTTAAAATCCATTAAAAGTGAATTTTAGTACTTCAGGAATACAAAATCCATTTTTGGATATTCATTTCTTAGAGTAAAGGGTCAAATTAGAAACTGAGCAAAGCACAACCAAAGGTCATAACTGTGCTTATAAAATAAAAACTTACCAAGTATGTATATTTTAATATATTCTTCGACATTAAAATAATTCTTCAACTTTATGAATAAGGACCTTGAAATAAAAATTTCATCATATTATATTCAAATACAATGAATCATATTTTCCTTTTTATCATCATAGATTTATGGTTTTGAGGCCCTTAAATTTCCATTGATCACTCATATTCTTATGATCAACGAACTCTATCAAAATCTATAGTTATTTATGATTTTTTCCATGTACATGTTTTTATTCCCACGAATTTTCATCTATATGTAAACCTTTGTACCTGACCATTGTAATTCCCATTCTCTCTAATTAATAATATTTTTTTAACCCTTCATCAATGTGGATTTTTCCAATAAAAGAATTTCCAAATTTCAAACCCTTGATTTACAAGATAGATTTTTAACTGAAATGATGAAATTTATTTGAGTTTTGGAGAATATAGAAACTTGATATTCTAAAATAATGGCATTTTAATTTGATATCATGTATGACAAAAAACACCAAGCATAGAAGGGAATATAACACCCTAAGACTTTATGAGATATTTTCTTAAAAAAAAATTTTTTTGAGTAGCTTGCATTACATGAAATGATGAGTTTATAGTTTTTTACATAGAACACTAATTTTTTATCTGTTTTATATGTAACACTCATTTTACCTTTCATTACGTACAGCATGGATTTTAAATGAAATGTGAAATATTATTAAAATGTTATTATTTAATATGATAGTATCGCCAATCTGTTGGAATGGTTGATATAAATAGGATAAACCAAATTATGAATATAAATATAATTTAAAATTTTTATTAGTTATTTAATGATTAGTAATAAAATATGAGTCATTTGATATAAAAAGAAAGGATTTATAAAAAACCATATTGTTTCTAAAAGACGGGTTAGTAACACTTTGCACACATAATTTTAAATTTTTTTTTACCAATTTTAAAAAATTTATTTGAAAAAAAATATTTTTTGAAATAAAAAAATTAAAATTATCCTAGGGTGAATTTTTGTGATTTTCCTGAAAATTTTAAATTTTGAGGAATATTGAAAATACTGAATTTTAATTGAAGCCTTCGTTTTCATGTAAATTATTTACAATGTTAAAATATATTTTTAATAAGATTTAAAGTAAAATTAACTCAATTTTATACAAGTTAATCCTATTTAGGTCATGATAATCAATTTATTTTTAATTTTAATAAGTAAACATGGTATACATTTGAACATTTTCACTTTAAAAACCCACTTTCTCATCATGTCTGCAAGATTAATTTTAAATTAAATTCTTCCAATTCAATGAATGAAATTTTTAAAAATTGATTTAATATTTTTAATAATATTATTATTTATTATATAATAAGGTAAACTTATTTTTTTACCATAATGATTAGTGAAAACAGTTAAGGTTAATTAGCATGATTAATGTAAAAGTGAGTTTTTGCGCTTTACATGCATTTGTATTAAAATTTATTTTACACACACATTATATTTTTATTTAATAAATTTGATTTATAAATTATAATCATAAGGTATATATTATAAAATAAAACTCATTTTAATTATAGTCTTAAAGGATAAATTTCCTAGGTAAATAAAAAGATACAAGTTACCGTGATAAAAACTAAAAGTGTAAAATTGAGTAAAGAAAAATACTAGGAAATTAAATTATAAAAATGTATTTTATTTTTCATTTTGGAGTTTTCAATATACAATATAAACCCTAACCTACATTATTTATCTATTTTTCAGGTACATGAGATAAGATTGATATCCTAATAGTGAAATTTTTTGGGTATTTACAAAAATGTAACCCCTCCTCAATTATAAAATGGAACTCAATCCCGTCACTTTTTTACACCTTTAATCCACTTTTTTAGGACACGAACTGACCAAATTAATTTGAAGAATCACTTCCCTCATCCTATAATCCATATTTTGGGTATAAATCCATCCTTTTAAGGCATTAGTTCAAACATAAGGAAGATACCCAATGAAGTGGTAATGTTCTTCAACAAGAATCTTTATTTTATTTCTTTCTCCCAACTAATTAATTTTTTATTAAAAAATTATTATATAATAAAATAACTATATTTCATATAATATTATTTTTTATAATAATTAAATGACCTAAAAATATATACAATTACATTAAATAAGTTGCAAAATCATCATTCATGTGTACAATGAACTACCGCCTCATGAACTAATGTCATTCGTTTTTTTCCATTACCAAATTTTACGATTGGGAATGATGATAGATATAAAGTAAATATATAATATTTATAATATAATTTTATATTTATATTAATTATATGATATATACATTATCCCTTTCCATTCCGTATAGGACATGATAATATCACTCATGTGTACGACGAACTACTGCCTCATGAAGTGATGTGATTCATCCTTCACTAATGCATCACATGGAATGAGATAAAGATAAATTTAATGATTATATACTATATAAATGACATAATTATGATATTAATGACATATTTATCATTCTAGAAACATAATATGTTCCATTTTCTATCTTTCCTTTTCACTCATGTAAAGATGATAACATAATTCGTATAAGTGTGGACAACCGCCATCATGAAGTGATGCGACTCCCTTTTCATCACCACAACACATGGATGATATATATAATTATAAAATATGGTGTATATATATATATATATGATATTATGATCATTCTATAAAGGTAAAATATTACTTACCTCCTTTCCGTAATTGTCATTGAAAAATGGAAACTTTACTCATGCGTATGTACGACCTACCGTCTCTATGATGGTAATGTAGTTTATTTTTTATTACTATAATTCTAGATTATTTTTAAATGTAAAATAAAAGTATAAATATGATAATTATTTAATAATTATTTTTATGGATATTATATAACTATATAATATGTGAAATAAATGGGTCTTTCTAGATAAAACAGTAATGAAGAAATAAGGAAATTATCACACAAAACAATGTAAATAATGAAATATTAATAACTAATGAGTGATAATATGTTATGAAAGGATAATATATAATATCATAAATATTAATATGGTTGTTTAATAAGTTAATAAATTTTTTTAAACCACAATGAATGATGTTAAATAATATTCAATCAAATGGAAGCGTGTGCTAACAGATTTCTTAACTCAATTTCTGTTCATTGGGTTAATATTCAACCTCATTGGTTATGTAATTATTAAAATATATGTATAATTAATTTTTATTTAATAATATTGTATTTAAACTTGTTTTATGTCTATTTAAAATTGAAACACATAATTGATTCCACGATTAATTCTTTATTCAACATTATGATCATTATAAAGGTTTATTGCACAATATCATTCTAACCGAGATTGTTTACTCTTGAATTTTAGTTGAAGGAAAATATTTGACCATAACATAATAATCCAATTTCATCACATATTGTAATTTAGTATATTTTAAAGTAATTATAAATTTTTCCACTATTTGGTACTTAAATTAATTATGCAAATGTTTTAGGAAAATCTATCTTCATTTGTCTGTTCAGTAGGAAATCAGTTTTCTTCCAAAACCTTGTTTTTTATATTTTTTTTCAAAAATGTTTTTAACATTTTAAAAATTAGTTATTAAAGTAATTTACATCCATTTATAATTTTTTAAAAATCTTTTCAAATGAATATTTATTTCTTTTTCAAAAAAAATTCCTATTTGGATTTTACCAAAACTTTTAAATGAATCTTTGTTTTAAAATGTACAACATTTAAATAATTTTCCACTGTTATAACCTAAAAATGTTTTAAATATTACTTTATAAGTTTTAAATTTTATTTTCAAAGAAAATTATGTTTTAATTTTTTTTAAATGAAAACGATATTTTCCTTAATATTTTTAAAGATATTTTATGGTATTTCTATTCATCAATGAAAAAAAATTTATTCTTACTCCAATGGGTATATGTTATATTTATATCATTATATATATTAATATAGATGGTTTATAGTTATTTTTATTGATTTGGGAAATTATTCACATTTTATGCTATTTTTTCAATATAAATGCTCATGTTGTTCATTTTTCTCTCCTTCATACGAAGAATGCAAAATACTAAGTATGTAATGGGAAGGGCCTACTATATATCCTCGATGTATCAACATGTATCATTATAAAAATCATTTATCCAAGTAAAATGGGTTTATACCCATAATCTAAACTTTCTTGAGTATAGATCTTGACTTTATCTTTATTGAGAATAGAACTTGAAATTTCATAAGTCAGAAATTATGCATTCCTTCATTATGAATTCCGTAATTGATATTCCATGTGATTATTCGATTAACTAGAATATAAATGGTTAATTTTTAAGGTTTATTTGATTAATTATAAAAAATTACTTGATTATCATTTATCACTTCCTTATTATGCTCTTATTTTTTATTAAATATAAGGTGTTTCAGTTACATACCTTTTCATGTTGATTATTCTTTTTTAATTCATGGTAGATTCCATTATACATAACCGTTATGAAAAATTTGAGATCACATTTATTTTTTCTCTCTCCTTAAGATATAAAGAAGTGATCTTTGAATACATTTTCATGGATTCATTTTATTTTCTTTTGTTATTTATTTTGTTATATTTTCTTTTCCCTATGTATGTATCTGGTTCTCTAAAAATACTACACCGGTCGGTCCTTTTGGATTCAACAAATTATAACATTTCCAATGTAATAAGTTAATGAAACCAACCTGAGCTACTGGTTTTGGGGTTTTTACAGTTCCAAAATCCCCAACTAATATTTAAAATACTCATATTTAGTCACACACAACCTAGATAGAAAATCATCCGAACTTGACTACAAATTTAGTTCATGGGAAAACATTTCATAAAAAATAGGTGGTTATGAATATTGGGTAACATCTTGAGTTATGAACTTTAAAATAAAACTGTGTTCATGTTTAACCTCCTCTTAGTTCTTATAAATGATTTTGTAAGTCTATTCACAACCCTACCTAGAATTTCATGTTCTCTAGTAGATTGAGTTTTAATATAGATAACATGAAATTGTTCTTCAACTGAACTTCAAATTATTTCATCATAAATGTTATGCTTATGATTCCTAATCTCTTCTCTAAAAACTTATTTAGTCACATATATTAACTTTTTACTCACCACAAATGCAGATTTATTAAAAAATTTAATACTTATTAATCATCACCAATTTGAAAAGTGTGTTTTCTATTTGAAACATCATGGATAAAACTCCTAGTATATAGGAATGGTCTGCCCAAAATAATTTAAACCCTCTTATAACACTCCATATCAATCACTAATAAATCAGTAGGAAATGTAATTATCCCTAAATTGACTAATAATTCATATGCCCTTCCCATTTGATTATTTATTAACCTATTATAAAACTGAAGAGACACTAATGTTGGTTTCAAATTCCGAAAAAATAACTTCTCAAACTGGGATAAAGAAATAATATTAATAATAACACAAAGATCAAACATGTAATTAATCTCTTCGCTTTCAACTTTTTAAAATTATATTTCAAAGCTTTCAAGTTCTTTTAATTTTAGAGATTACTTATTTTTAGGGACAACACAATAGTCCTCATTTAAATTAATATTTGAACTGTCACCCCAATCCCTCTTATTAGCCAAGAATAATATGAGAAATTTAAACTAGTATAGATCTTTATTTTAATTCTCCAAAAAGGGAATATTGAAATTAAAACTCTAAAACATTTGAAAGAATTTTTATAAATTTGGTTCATTATTTTTTAACTCTTTGGGTAAAGGGGATAAGCAAGGAATAATTATTTTAAAAATCTTGATTATTCTACTCATACTCAATACTCAATTTATTTTTACCTTCTTTAATTACTTTCTATTTCATTTTCCTTTATTTTTTTCATCTAATGATTCGTTATTATATTCATATTGGACCTTAATATTAAGATTTTCATATTTATATTTTTTTATATTTTTAATTTCAGGTTTATCTAAAAATTGAGGTTCAACTTCCCTAGTCCATTAATAACTTGTTTTTAAATTTTCAAACATGATATGGTAGTTAAATCCTTGAGGTTTTCCTTAGGATTAATCACATTTTTAATAGATAAATTCCCCTTATCTCTTTATCCCAAATCTCTAGAAAGTTTTATGATTTGAAAATCATGATTATGGATTCTAGAATTCATTTAATCCCTTTATAAATAAGGTCTACCCCTTTGGGAATATAAATAAAAAAATTTGGAGAATAAAATATTCTTATCAACTATTAAAACATGTCCCCGACATTCAATTAATAATTATAGGATTAAACAAGGAATTGGTTCTGAAATGAAGGTCTATGTTGTTATAGGAAAACATGAGCAAAAAATTATTTCAACACACCCTGATCTTTCCATGATAAGTTTTTATGGGTTTTGTAACCAATATTGTATTAATTTGAGAAAGGTTCATTGAATGTTTGGTTCCGGGCCCTAAAGATAACTCTCTTACTTGTGACTTTTTGTTGGTACATTTTTAAAAGTTTTTAAAGACTTTTTAAGCTAATCCACTATCATGTATGAGAAATCATCAACATAAGATTGATCTATAAGATTTTTATTGTAAGGAGTGAGAATATTATAAAATATATCCATTAATAGATGAGGGGAAAGTTGGTTATTTAAAATTTTATAAGAAGTTATATAAAACTATCACAAGTCATTTAGAAAATTTGTTCCTCATCTTGAACAAAACTGTTAATTTTATACCTCGCTTCATTGGTGGTGTTCCTTGGATAAAATTTATTTATAAAAAAATTAAATAGATGGACGCAAGTATCAAATATTTCTTCATCTATGTTACAAAAAAAACTTCTATCCTTATTATTAAATAAAAAAATAACACTCTCAAAATAATATCCTCCTCATAAATCCTATGAAAAGATATTTTTTAACCATTCTATAAAAATATCTAACAAATTTAAGAGAACCCTTAATGGGTTTACCACTAAAGAAGAGTAACATATATAGGTAATATTGGTTCATATAATAATTTTTATACCTAGGGGATAACTATACACAAGATATATTATTTGAAATAATGGTAATATTTAATTCTTTATTTCTAGGCCTCTCAAAATTCTCATTTCTAGGTTGAGGTGCAATAGGATATTCATTTTCCACTACATCTCTATGAATTTTTAGATTTTTTTTCTATTTATATTTTATTATTATTATTATTAAGGGAATAAAAATGTATGTTTATCTCTGGTAAAAGTGGTTCAATTTATAATTATAATTTCCCTAATGTTCATATTATTTTAGGTAGAAACATTTTTAAAATAGAAAACTACAGTGAAGTTAAATTATAATTTCATAATGCATTTTTATATTTTTTTAGAAATAGATTTAACATTTTTTAAAAAAAAATTATGTGGGTCACACACACCTTCCCCAATAAGTATGAAAAATTTTGACACAACATCATTGAAAAAGTCAAAATTTAATTATTTAAAAAATCCTACATATTTTATTAAAGAAGAAACAAGCTTGTATAAAAAAAGAAGGGTATTTTTCAATTAAAAATAACAAAAAAAAAGAAGGAGAAAATGTGCTTTGAGAGATGATAAAATTTTGTAAGAATGGTGATGAAATGGTGGAAAATCATATAAATAGAGGAAACAATTATACAATAACCAACTATAAGGAAGAATTAAATTAAATAGTCTGGTTGATTTCAATTTTATAAAATACATTTTCTTTACAAAAAGGATGATTGATGAAACAAAACTCTAGTGTAAAAGTTTATTCAATATTAGAAAAGTCACAGCATAAATTTTTTCCATTTTAAATACTTATGATGACATATTCAATTTTGTGTTTTTATTATTCATCTCTAATAATTTCATAGAAAAATGAAAAAAATATACTTTAGAATGAATGAATGTTGAAAGGAGTGACAAATGTTCACTTCTAATTTCTAGAAACACATAAACACAGTATTATGATTAATATTTAAAAAATGATATTTTTTCTCACAGAACATGATTTTTATAATAAATCTCATTTGGATATTCTTCATCAATTATGAATTTAAGAACATTTAAACTAGGAGAAAGCATAAGTTAGAATAAGAAATCCATCAACTCAAACAATCAATACAAACATATTTCAATCCAAAATAAACTAGAACCCTAAAAATGGTTTAGTTATTCATATTATAATAAAATAATAAATAAAATTAATTTTTTTTATCAATAATATAAATAATTTAAAAGGGGAAATTTTTATCTTTTCGAATGTATCCCTTTATTCCATCACTTTATCACTCTGATGTTTTCTCTATAAAGCCTTATGTCATGTGTTCTATGGTGAATTCCAGTTTGTGAATGACTTTTCTATGTCCCCATTTAATTATTTGGAAGGGTCCCATTTTTGAATGAATTATCAAATCATAGACCAAACCTTTTAAACCTCAGATATTTTTCCTTCAATGTGTCTTGATACAAAATTAACCTTCTTCAACCTATGAATCGAACTCTGCACTCCAACAAATGTTGATAGCCCCACATGATCCTTGATTACTCTTGTATTAAAGTTCAATTTAGAATATTTGGGGAATATATCTTAAGAACCCAAAGTGATCATCTTTTAGGGTTTAGTGATTATATTATTTATGTATTTTCACATTAAAAATTCCATTCCTTGTACCTTTATACGGGTGGCTAGTGGCATGAATACCCCTACATGAGCTTAACCTTACATGGGATTACCATTATAAAAGATATCCCAACCATTCTATAAAACTTTTGAATGCTCAACCCGACCCTTACGAATGTTCTATTTTCTATTATGTAACCTTCTAGTAACGTTACACGGCTTTCCATTACCTTTATGAAAGTTCCCAAGGTTAGAGAGTTGCCTATCTACATGCCAATCACTACCCTTGTTCATGTTTTGCAACCACACCACTACCCTTACATAGGTATTCAGTAGAAAAACACTACCCTTACATAGGTTTCCTTTAACTTTATTCATGTACATTTAATGTAAAAATTTTAATGATAACTTAAATTAAATAATTAATTAATAAAACAATTAAAAGATAGAAATTAGAGAAAAATTTAATTTTTAATTATTTTTATTAATTATTAAATTATTTTTGAAATGAAATTAAAAATTAAACATCAGTTAATTACTAATTATATTAATAAAAAAGTAAAAAATATTTAATTTTTAAAACAAAAAAAATCAAAGACATTAACAACTGTTGACCTCACCTATTTTGATAATCCCAATTATGATTTAATATGTTTTGATAATTCCTATTATGCTTTAATATGTATTGATAATCCCAATTGTGATTTAATATGTTTTGATAATCTCAATTATGATTCAATATGCTTTGACAATCCCAAATAATGTTTAACTTTATAGTAATACTATGCCATCATATTATTAAGTTGATTTACACTTGTTTAGAAATGTTACTAACTCAATCTGGATATGTTTTTCATAGAACAGATTAGTATTTGAGTCACTGATATAGACCTACCGATAGAGGAATTCCACTGGTATGCATAAGTCCACCGGTATGCACAATAGTTAATGATACAGACCTACTGATACATAATTATCGATACATGCTACTGATACAAATAGACAGACAGATAGCTACTGATACAAAGTCCACTGATACAAACAGCTATTGATACAAAGGTCTCAGGTACGCAACTACCGAGAAGGATAAGTACACTGGTAAAAAAGTATACCGATATAGATAAGGCCACCGGTATACAATCAGTTACCATTACACCTGAGCTGTCGATAGAATAAGTCTACCGGTTTACACAAGTCGACTGATATAGAATAACTGCTACTATTATGAAGTCCACCATTATAAGCTCACTGGTATGGGTCACTGATACATATGTTCACCGATACAGAAAGATCATTGATATGCATAACAGCTACTGATAGAAATAGGTACTGATAAAATGAGCCACCTACTGATAGAAGGAGCTACCGATAAGAGGAGCTACCAATAGAAGGGGCTACGGATAGAAGTAGATACCGATAGAAGGAGTTGCCGATAGAAGGAGCTACTGATATGAGGAGAGACCGATTCAAGAAAGCTACCGCTACAAGGAGTAACAGCTTCTAATATAAATCAATCACAATTTCTATAAACTCTATTTCTATTTGTTTATTTAGAAACAATCATATTTGATGTTTTTAATGCACCTGCGATTAATTAATGATAGTGGTTGGCATTTCATTAACCATACCTCGTACCTGTAAAAAGGTAATCATTCCTATTGCCGGAGCTAAAGCTATATCAGGGAACCTGGAACTACTAAAGACGTGTGGTGGTCGGTCAGTATTTCCATGCACATACGAGACAATCTTCTGAAGATACTCATGGACTTACACGTATAGAAGAAGAAGGAAGAATACATACTTAATCCATAAGACTTGAACATTCAAGAAGAAAAGAGCTTAAGCGATTTCACTTGCACTGAAGCTGATCAGACTGATCAACCTGGACCTAGAAGTCAAATACAAAAACAACACTCTGCTTCTTGACAAAAACCATAGAAGGACTCAAACCCTCATCTACATCAATCCAAAGAGTCAAGAGCTTCACTCAAAACACATAGAGCATTCTAAACTCATCTCTATCTATTTATCTCTATTGTGTTTCATTTATTTACATTTTGAGCAGGGTGTGTGCTCTGTATTTTTAAGCACACCCTATCTCCTATTCTGAACTAGAGGATTTATAAATCCTCACTAAATCTTTCCCTTATACTCTTATTTACCACTGTGGATAGTGGTAGAGTTCAAGTGTAACCTGGATAGCCTGTGTGCTATTGTTTTTGTTTTTCCCACATAGAACTGTGGTAGAGGTCATAAGACCTGGACAGTCTGAGTACCGTTGTTAACCCTAATCTAGGGTGTGGGTTAAAGTTTATATAAACTATTTGAGAGGACTAAGTCTCATCTTGAGAATAATCGGCTTGGTTAAAATTTTTGTTCTTGTTCATATTTTTTTAAACTATATTGATTATTCCACTACTAAGTACTTTGAAATACAAATCTATTTTAAAGTTACTCTGATAATTAAACTAGAAAGTGTTTGTATTTATTGTAAAGCATTAGGTTAGTTTTGGAAGCAAATGTAATCTTCAGATTAAATCAACTGAGAACTAATAAATCTCTTGAGAACCTAACTGACCCTTTACTGTATTACAAATTCACTATAGTTTAGCTTGTTATTTAATTTGGGGGATTTTAATCGAAATCATTTTTACAGAAATCTTTAATTGGAACTCAATTCACCCCCCCTCTTGAGTTTCTACTCCGACCAACATTAGGTATCAGAGGATTTTATTAATAAAGGATTTCCAAATACTCTGTTTTTCAATTGTGATTTTAGTATAATCTTAAAGATCTTAAATTTTTATTAGTTCTAAATTTTATCTCTTTAAATATTTTTTCTAAAATATAATTTTGGATAATATATTAGAAGGTGTTGTTACCAACATGCCACATTTCATTAATGGTGTTAATTATGCCCAATGGAAACTGAAAATGAAAATTCATTTAGAATGTATGGGATTTGACATCTAGACTGCTATAGAGACTCTATATAAAATTCCATAAACTGAAATAACTACTTGGGATGAACCTATGAAAACTTCTTACAATAATAATTGTAAATAAATTAATGACCTGTATTTTCCTTTAGGAAATGAAGAATTTAATAGAATATCTTCTTGTAAAACTTTTTATAAAATCTGGGATACTTTGTCTATTTACCACAAGGGAACAACCAATATTAAAGAAATGAGATTAAACTCTTACACTATTAAATATGAAAACTTTAAAATGAAGCCCGATGAACCTATTTCTGGCATGTATCTCAGGTTAAAAGAAATTGTAAATACAATGAGCTCACTTGGAAAAGTTGTTCCTGCAAAAGAGAAAATTATGAGAATACTAAGATGTCTGCCAGAAAGATGGAGAGGCACATCAGTTTCAATAATAGAATCGTGTGAAATATGTTCACTGCCTGTTAAATATATGATTGGTATGTTAATGATGTATGAATAAGAGTTAAAGGTAAACAAGGAAGAAGACGATGAACCAAAGAGGATTTCAGTGGAATTTAAGTCTACTACCTCAAAAAGAAAGGACAAGAAAAAAGTTCACATACCTACTGAAAGCTCAACAAGTGAAGGTTCAAATTCTGATAGTGATGAAGAGATGGCTCAAATAGCCAGGAGATTCAAGAAATTCTATAGGAAGAAGAATTTTTTTAGAAAACCAAATTATAAGGGTAAGTATGACCAATAAGGTAATTGGTAGAAATATTGGAAGAGAGCTGATAAGGATGATGAGATAGTGTTTTATGAGTGAAAAAGGAAAGGTCACATTAAGGCTGACTGTCCAAAATGTAAGTTCAAGAAGAAATATTATTATAAGAAAAAAATATAAGAAATCTATGAAAGCAACATCGAGTTCTTTAGAAGACAGTTCGAGTGATTCTGACTCCACTCAGGATGAAAAATCTCAAAAAGATAATATGTGCTTCATGACCGACACATATGAGGTAACATTGAATACTCCTGTTTTAAATTCGTATTATTCTGGAGATGAATCTGATTCTGAAAACAAGTCTAGTGAAGAATTATTTGAATACTGTATTATTCTAGAGGAAACCTGTAATGAGTTGAAGGATAAGTATAAAACCTTAAAGAAATAGTATGCTTTGACTAGCACTGTCAAATCTGCATTAGAAGTAGAAAAGGAAAAGAATGCTAAACTGTTAAGGGAAAATAATGAACTAAAATTGTCTAATGAGAAACTCAAGAAGGATCTAGAAATATTCACCAGTGGAAAGAACACTCTTATACAAATTCTAGGCAAACAAGTGGCACCAAAGTATACTACTGGTTTAGGCTATCAACCTGGACAGAGACAACTTGTTAAGAATAAATTTATTCCTAAATCTGGATAGTATGCTTCTAGATCCAAATCTGAAAATTCCTATGACTCAATTAGATATTCACATACTTATTGATCAAAGAAAGTTTAGCTTTCAAAATCTTTTGAATCTATTGATTATATGAGACCCATTAGACAAATCTGGGTACCAAAAGTATTACTTGCTAACCTGTCTGGACCCAAGAAAATATGGGAACCAAAATCATTTTCTATTTTAACCTGCTTTGTAGGATACTTGCCTGAAGAGTTCCCATAAGAAGATATGGTACTTGGAAAGTGGATGTTTAAGTCATATGACTGGAGATTACTCATGATTCAAGATTTTAATCAAAATTGATGGAGGTCAGTCACCTTTGGTGATAATTCAAAAGGAAAAATCATCGGCTTAGGCCAGATTGGTAACACTGATTTAGTTTTAATTTCTAAAGTATTATTTGTAGATGGATTAAAATACAACCTGTTAATAATTTCTCAGCTGTGTGATGATGGTTTCAATGTTAAATTTTAAAATGATGCTTGCCATGTATTTGATTCTAAAAATGTTTTAGTATTTTCTGTATTAAGAAATGATAATGTATATGTTGTAGATTTAAATTGTTTAGCCAAACAAAAGGTTACTTATTTAAATCATTTTCATAAAGAGTCTTGGATATGGAACAGAAGATTAGGACACTAAAATGTTCACTCACATTGGAAACTAACTAGGAAAAATTTACTTAGAGACCTACCTCAACTAAAATTCCCATCAAACAAAGTTTGTACTCCCTGTCAAAAGGGAAAGTAACATAAAGTTTCTTTTAAATTAAAGAAAGAAGTTTAAACTTCTCAACCTCGCGAGTTCATTCACATGGACTTGTTTGGACCTTATAGAGTTTATAGTTTAAATGGGAAGCACTATGTCTATGTCTTAGTAGATGACTTTTCTTGATACACTTGGGTATACTTTCTTGCTCACAAAAGTGAAGCTTGTTACTATTTCATTAAATACTCCAAGTCTATAGAGAACCTTAATGGACTTAAAATTAAGACCTTGAGAAGTGACATTGGTCGTGAGTTTGAAAATCATGAGTTTGAATCTTACTACTCACACAATGGCTACAGTCACAAATTTTCTGCCCCTAGGACAACTCAACAGAATGGTGTAGTAGAAAGAAGAAATATAACCCTTCAAGAAATTGTAGGAACTATGATTAATGTGTATGACCTAACTATTTATTTTTGTGCAGAAGCTGTAAATACAGCTTGTTATATTATAAATAGAGTCTCGATTAGACCTATTCTTAAGAAGAACCCTTGTGAACTGTGATATAATAGGAAGCCTAAAGTGAGTTACTTCAGAGTTGTTGGTTTCAAAGTGTTTATTCTCAATACTAAGGATAATTTTGAAAAGTTTTCTTCTAGAAGTGATGAAGGAATATTTCTAGGTTACTAGTAAGTCTTATAGAGTCTTTAACCAAAGAACAAAATGTGTGGAATAATCTATTGACATCAAATTTGATGAAACTGATCCGTATGAACCTAAGACTTCTCTTGAAAATATTGAATAAGATCTGTCTATTCTGGACCTTAATGGTAAAAACAGTGAACCTGGGGTAAAACCAAGCAATTATGGACATTTTTCAAAACCTTCTCTTGGTGAACCCAAACATAGAGAAGAACCTGAAATTTCTAGTCCTACCTTTACTAGATCAACTAGGATTCTAAAGAATCATCATTTAGATGTTGTTTTTCGTAATCTTGATAGTGGGACATATACTAGAGCTTCTCTAAGAAATCAGGTTGAACATCAAGCCTTTCTTTCACAATCAGAACCTAAAAATATCAATTATGCAATCAATGATGAATTTTGGGTAATGGATATGGAAGAAGAATTAAATCAATATCAAAGAAACAAAGTTTGGGTATTATTTGACAGACCTAAGGACACTTTGACCATAGGCACTAAATCTGTTTTTAGAAATAAAGTTGATGAATCAGGAAATATCATTAGAAACAAAGCAAGGATGGTTTCACAAGGATATAGTCAAGAGGAGGGAATAGACTATGAGGAAACCTTTGCACCTTTAACTAGATTAGAAGCTATAAGGATTCTACTTGCCTAAGCTGCTCATCAGAATTTCAAGTTATATCAAATGGATGTTAAAAGTGCTTTTTTAAATGGTTTTATATTTGAAAATGTTTTTGTTGAACAACCACATGGATTTACTAATCCTCATTTTCCAAATCAAGTTTTTAAGAACTCTAAAGCATTATATGGTTTAAAACAAGCTCCACAAGCTTGGTATGATAGACTTAGTAGTTTTCTTATTTCAAAAGGTTTTTCTAAAGAAATTTCTAATCCAACTCTCTTTATTAAAAGAATTTACAAAGATTTTTTGATAGTGGAAATCTAGGTTGATGATATTATTTTTGGATCTTCTAAAATTACTTTGTGTATTTATTTTTCAACGAGTATGCAACACAAATTTGAAATGAGTTTAATGGGAGAACTCAAATATTTTCTTGGATTTCATGTTTTTAAAAATGAAAATGGTATTATTTTAAATCAAAGTAAATATACAAAGGACCTTCTAAAATGTTTTGGTTTAGATAGTATTAAGGAATGTGACACACCTATGAGTACCACCTGTAAGTTGAATGTTGATGAAACTGGGAAACCAGTGGATCAAACCAACTATAGAGGTATGATAGGGAGTCTTCTTTACCTTACTGCTAGTCGACCAGAAATTATGTTTAGTGTGTGTATGTGTGAAAGATTTCAAGCTAATCCAAAAGAGCCACACTTTCTTGCTGTTAAAAAATTTTCAAATATATTAAACATACTACTAAATAAGGATAATTTTATCCAAAAGGAAAATCATTCGATTTAATAAGTTATTCAGATGATGACTTTTCTAGTTGCAAGTTAGATATAAAGAGAACATCTGGAACATGTCATATTCTAGGTAAGTCCTTAGTATCATGGTGTAATAAAAAGCAGAATTTTGTTGCATTGTCTACTACTAAAGAAAAGTACATTGCTGCTGGTAGTTTCTATGCACAAATTATGTGGATAAAACACACTTTATTGGAATATGGATATCAGTTTAGACATGTGTCTATAAACTGTGATAACACTAGTGCAATTAATATCTCAAAGAACCCTATATCTCACTCTAGAACCAAACATATTGATGTAAGGCACCAATTTCTGAGAGATCATTACCAAAAGGGTGATATTACTCTTGAATTTATAGGTACTAAACATCAATTAGCTGACATATTCACCAAACCTTTAAGTTCATATAGGTTAAGTTATATTAGACATGAGTTAGGAATGATAGTCTTTTCAAGTTAGAAATATCACCATTAGAAACCTCACTGTTAGAAACCTCACCGTTAGAGACCACACCGTTAGAAACCTCACCATTAGAAACCTCACCATTAAAAACCTCACCGTTAGAAACATCACTACTAGAAACCTCACTATTAGAAACCTCACCATTAGAAACCTCACTGTTAGAAACCTCGCCATTAGAAACCACACCGTTAGAAACCTCACCGTTAGAAACCTCACCGTTAGAATCCTCACTGTTAGAAAAATTCTCACTGTAAGACAAATCCTCACCGTTAGCCTGAACCACACCGTTATGAATATCACCGATATACCTCACTGTTATACCTCACCATTATACCTCACTGTTAGGAATCCTCACTGGTATGTGTTACCGTTAGGTTGCGTTGTTTTGAAACTTCGTATCTTTAGTTGCCGGAATATGTATCATTTATACTATACATAAATGATTTATTTATTTATTTTGTGATTCATAAATGATAAAACATAAGTCTTGACCTCATCTCAATCCACCTCAAACCCTTTAACTTCAAGCCTTATCTCCCAAATATTCAAACCCTAAGCATCGCGATTTACAGAATGGAAAGAGTGAAGAGACCATCAGTCAGTGAAAAGGATGATGAGTTGAATGCCAAGAGACTCGAAGGAGAGTCTAGTGGTGGAAGTTAAGTGAATAAACCAACAAATCCTCATCTCTTTCAAAGTGAGATAATAGTTGAGAAAGAGTGATGCGCGGAATGGTTGATGTCCAGTAAATTTTCAGTTTTAGAAGTACTGGAGGACCAGAAATGGGTAGACTGTTTCTCGAATAACAATAGTCCTTATTATCTGAAGTTGGTAAAATAATTCTATGAGTTTGTTAATTTTGAGAAATTAGAATCTAGGAATAGGATGGTATCAGTAGTGAATGGAAGGACAATTTCTTTTTCTTCTATTGAGTGGGATGAGTGCCTGAAAGTTCCACATGAAGGATAATTTGGGTATTTCTCGAAATCAGTACCTCATACCAGTGAAATCTTTGAATATGAGGCTGCTTTGGAAGAATTAACTGGAGATGGTACACCAAGAAAGGTAGTTGCTATAGAAATGAATGGAGAGAACCAGTTACTATTCAAGTTTATCCAACATGTGCTAAGCCCATGAAGAGGGGACTTTGCAAATATGAAATACAAAGATATTTATTTGCTACATCTGTTAAGGCATGGTGTTAAGGTGAATATGTGTAGACTGTTAATGATTCAAATTAATAATATCACTAGGCCAAAGTCAAAAACTAATGCTCTATTATTTGCAAAGCGGATCTCTATGATGATCAATGTAAGAGTTGTGGATAAGTCTCAGGATGAGACAGTGGTTATGGAAGAAAAATTTTGTATTACCAAAACTATCTGTAAATACATGAAGATCAATTAGAATCTATGGAGAAGAGAATGGGTCAGTGATGATGAGAAGTTGTATGATAAGTTTAATCCTGTGGATCATCTTTCTAGGCCTAAGGATGTGATGGATCCAGGTCTAGGACCTGATGAAGAGGAACCTCATTAGAGTGATGATACTGATGAAGAGGATACCTCTGTAGCTAATGGAAGGGATCCAGAATTGCCTCCAAGTCCTATTGATGAAGTTGTATCATATGGAAAGGAAACAGTCTTGGAAGAGAGAAATGAAGAAGCACATGTTGATGTGGAAGACCATCCTGCTCCAGAGAATGAGGAAGAAGAAGAATCTAAAACTGAAGCATATGTTTCTGCCTGCTTACGTCTTAGTACACCGATTGGGCACTCCTCAATGCCTACTGAGGAAATTAATGAAGTGGATAGACCTACACCTATTCTTGAGGAAGCTCCTACTGTTGGTTAAATGGAGATGGTTGTGGAGGATTCTTCTGAGGAAGACTGAGCTACTGAGGGTGCTGTTTATATACATATACAGGAGAATGAAAAAATTGAGGGGGAGCATCCAATATGACTTGGAACTATTGCAGTAGCTCATGAGATTGAAGACTGGGTTGAAGAATTAGGTTTTGTAGTGTTTGGGTTGGACTATCCTGATTCAGAAGATGAGACACCCATCTATAGACCTCCTATCACTTATAATCTCCTTTCTGATTCATTACCTGAGGACATAGTAAGAAAATATGATTTAAACCAGTTGAAGTCTGATCTCCATGTCAGTTTTGTGGAAGAAATAAAAATAATGGAAACCTCTTTAGTATATTCTATTTAGTCTATGATGACTGCATCTGTATTTGGTGTTTTGGACGAAGTCAAGACCTGCCAGAATCAAGTTTCATGCTTGGTAGAGGATGTTGAATCTATAAATAAATCAATTGTCTCTATGGAGTCTTATATGAGCTCTAAATCTCAAGAAGACAAAGACTTGGATTTTTTGAAGAGTGTAGTTGGCCAGATGGTATCAGTTTTTGAGGGATTTAATACTTCCATGGAACATCATGTCAGCACCCTGGACTCTCTTGTGAAAAATCTTATAAGTGGACTGACTAAATCCTTTAAAGAAACAATATCCTTTAATATGGAACCTCTGAGTTCTACCAAGCCTTCTTTGGATATTGATCTGATTCGAGCTGTGATGAGAGAATAGATTGGATAGTCTTCTACCAGTGGATCTGTAGAATCTGCTTCTTTGACCCAAGTGGTGACTACCACTAGGGATATATGACAAATTGTTCAGAATTTTATGAGAGAGGCCACTGCTTCTGAAAAATAGGTCAAAGAAAAAGTGGATTTATATTTCCAAAGGATCTATACTAAACATCCGTTGAACAATCATTTCAAGCTTCTATTAGAAAACTTAAAACTTCCTGCAGTCAATCAGGCCTTTAGAGAACAAGTAAGAAAGATGATGGAGCTGAATCCTGCTCTATATAAATTTATAGAGAAAAGGATGACTTCATTTCTGTTATGGAGAGAGGAGGAGGAATCATAATGGACTCTTGGAATCTGTTGCTGTCATTTTTTCATGTAGAAAGTAATCCAATAATTGTACCTCCAGCCCTAACTACCTCTGCTCAGTCTGCCTCTATTCCTCAAATGTCTCTAGCTCAAGCAATCTAGAGCCTGAATCCTATGATCACCCAGCAAGCTACATATTATAGTCCAGGCACTGTATTAGTAGCTCAGCCTCCATTGATTATCTCTGGTGTTCCTAAGCCTCCACCTGCATCCACCATACATGAATCCTCTTCTGATCCCAAGGGAAAATCACATACTGAGGAGGTGGATTTAATAGTGTCTAGGAAATTTGATAGGAATCACTTGTATTATTTTTTTATTTCTCTGTATCTTTTTACCCCCTGAAATATATATGATCTTACTTTCTTTTACCTTTTTATTACTTCTCTCATCCTTTGTTTCCTACTTTTTTCTAATCACAAATGGAGAGAAATATAAGAAAAAGGGGAGAAATATACAAAAAGGGGAGAAATATAAGCATAATAAAGGGGGATAAATATGAGAAATATGATAAATATATGAGCATCATATATTCTATCTTTGATACAGTTGTTTCATACCTCTGGTACATTTATTTTCTAATTTTACCTCTGATACATTTTCATATAACACTCTATTCTCTGATACATTTGAAAATGTCATTACTCACACTGAGAAGTGAGATTCAATGTATTTTTTACTAATATCTTAATGATTATTTTGGATTATAATACCATAATTTGTGATTATAAAAAAAGGGGAGATTGTTGACTTCAACTGTTTTGATAATCCCAATTATGCTTTAATATGTTTTGATAATCCCAATTCTGCTTTAATATGTTTTGATAATCCCAATTATGCTTTAATATGTTTTGATAATCTCAATTATGTTTCAATATACTTTTATAATCCCAAATAATGTTTACCTTTATAATAATTCTACGACATCATATTATTAAGTTGATTTACACTTGTTTAGAAATGTTACTAACTCAATCTGGATATGTTTTTCATAGAACGGATTAGTATTCGAGTCACTGATACAGACCTACCGATAGAGGAAGTCCATTAGTATGCATAATTCCACTAGTATGCACAGTAGTTATTGATATAGACCTACTAGTACGTAGTTACCGATACAAGAAACCGATACAAACAGATAGACAGACATCTACCGATACAAAGTCCACCGATACAAACAACTACTGATACAAAGGTCTTAGGTACATAGCTACCGATAAGGCTACGTACACTGGTACAAAAGTCTACTGAAATGGATAAGGTCACCGGTATACAGTCAGTTACCATTATACCTGAGCTACCGATAGAATAAGTCTACCGGTATGCACAAGTCAACTGATATAGAATAACCACTACTATTATGAAGTCCAACATTATAAGATCACTGGTATGGGTCACTGATACATACGTTCCCAGATACAGAAAGGTCACCGATATTCATAACAACTACAAATAGTAAGAGATGCTGATATAATGAGCCCCTGACTGATAGAAGGAGCTAACGATAAGAGGATCTGCCAATAGAAGGAACTACCGATAGAAGGAGATACCGATAGAAGGAGCTGCCAATGGAAGGAGCTACCGATATATGGAGCGACCGATTCAAGCAAGATACCGGAACAAGGAGTAACAGCTACCGATGGAAATCAATCACAGTTTCTCTTAACTCTATTTCTATTTGTTTATTTAGAAATTTTCATATTTGATGTTTTTAATGCACCTCCGATTAATTAATGATAGTGGTTGGAATTTCAGGAACCGTACCTCGTACCTATAAAAAAGTTAATCATTCCTATTTCCAGAGTTAAAGCTATATAAGGGAACCTGGAACTAATAAAGATGTTTGGTGGTCAGTCAGTCTTTCCATGAACATACGAGACAATCTTTTGAAGACACTCAAGGACTTACACGCATAGAAGAAGAAGGAAGAATACATACTGAATGCATATGACCTGAACATTCAAGGAGAAAAGAGCTTCAACGATTTCACTTGCACTCAAGCTGATCAGACTGATCAACCTAGACCTGGATGCAAAATACAAAAAATACACTCTGTTTCTTGACAAAAACTAGAGAAGGAATCAAAGCCTCATCTATATCAATCCAAGGAGTCTATAGCTTCCCTGAAAACACATAGATCATTCTAAACTAATCTCTATCTGTTTAGCACTATGTGATTCTTTTATTTACATTTTGAGCAGGGTGTGTGCTCTGTATTTTTAAGCACACCCTGTCACCTGTGCTGAACTGGAGGATTTATAAATCTCCACTAAATCATTCCCTTATACTCTTATTTCCTGCTGTGGATAGTGGTAGAGGTCAAGTGTGACCTGGATATCCTGTGTGATATTGTTTTTGTTTTTCCCATGTAGAACTGTGGTAGAGGTAATAGGACCTGGAAAGTCTGAGTACTGTTGTTGACCCTAATCCAGGGTGTAGATCAAAGTTTATATAAACTGTTTGAGAGGACTAAGTCTCATCTTGAGACTGAACCTCTTGGTTAAAATTGTTGTGCTTATTTATTTTATTTTAAACTATATTTAATATTCCGCTGCTAAGTACTTTGAAATAAAAATCTATTTTAAAGTTACTCTGATAGTTAAACTATAAGGTGTTTGTATTTATTGTAAAGCATTAGACTAGTTTCGAAAGCTAATCTCATCTTCATATTAGATTAACTAAGAACTAATCAATCTCTTGGGAACCTAACTGACCCTTTATTATATTACAAATTAACTACAGTTTAGCTTGTTATTTAATTTGGGGGATTTTAATAGAAATCTTTTTAACAGAAAATTTTAATTGGAACTCAATTCACCCCCCTCTTGAGTTTCCACTCCGACCAACAAAACCTAATACTAAAAATAATATTCAGAAATAATTTCATTAATTTTAGTAATCAATGAATGAAAAATAGATAAATTAATCAATAAATCAAACATTATTATTATATATTTCATTAATTTTCTAAAACCAATAAAAATTAACCACAAATATATAAAAAAACCATTAATTGACTAACATAGACATTAAAATACATAATTAATACAAGAAATGATATGAAAAAACCCAAAAAATAATTTCCACAACGGTAAGCCTTTCCTTACCACATGAAGAACTATGATAAATGTTTCATAGGGGATTTTTTTTTCAATTAAGGAAAAAAACCAAGGAATTTAATGTTTTTATAAACCCCAAGGAAGATAAACATGAGTAGAACTACTATATAGTGGAAATTATAAAATATACGGACTCCTTTGTTATAATTTAGGAGGAATTATTATATTTCAAGGAAGAGTTAAGAAGTAAACCTTTAGTTGAAGAATAATATTTAGAGACAGAAATAGGGGAAGTGGGGGAACATTTTGATGAGTACCAAGGTGAATTTTTGGATCATTTAGATGATTTTTATGAGGAATAGATATTTACTTCATATATGACTTCATAGTGCAATGAGTCATCTAATATGGATAGTATTAAGAAATATATTTTATCTAGATCTCATTATTTATTTTAAATAATCATTGAAGAGCTTGAGAAACCTTGAATAATGAGTCTCCCTTATAGTCAGGAATCAACTCATTTATAGATTAAACCACTCCATTTCAATATGAGACATTTATTTTAGGTGTGATTTCTACATCTCTTATAATAATTTTTGCTGATCTTTAGGAAAGTCAAGTGGAATGGTTATTGGGTGTGTTGAAGTGGTTTAAATCTACTATAAGTTGTACCTGTTGACCCTATAATGTGTTTTTTTAATTTTTTCAATGGTTTTGTCACGACCCGTCCTCGGGGCCCGTGCCGTGACTACCCCAAGCCCGCCTTCCATAGGCCAGGGGCTGGCGACTAGCACCAAGGCGTAAAATCCCGGTAAACAGGGAAGGCATTGCCTTTAGAAGTAACAACCACCACAGAGTCAGCAAGCGGAAAGTAACTAAAAAGTGCAGGAATGTAAAGGGGGCCAGAAATACAAGCCCAACTGTAAAGTACAACTGAAAAAGTAAAGAACAGCAACTGAAGACAGATGGCGGCCTCGTGTCGTCCACTGGAAATCCCACCTGAAGGGTGGGTACAGATAGCCTCCAGGCTCCTCGGGTCCCACGTCCGCTCCGAGCACGTCCCGCCCAGTGGTCCACCTCCAGGTACCATCCTGCTCCACGCCCCAGCCGTGATCAGCGCTGTCCGTCGTCTGCAACCAACACAACAAGGTTCGGGCATAGCCCGTGCAGGGGTGAGTATAAACTACTCAGTAAGGACCCCGAGACCCCCGAAGGTCTCCCGAAATCCACAAAGGATATAGCACAAAAGAAAGATGCAATCACGAAGTAACATCTGACTCGACTTAGGTATATGCCCATACATATACCTAAGTCCCCAATTCTAGCTCTGCTCACGAGCTCAAGAACAACTCAATCCACAAAGGAAAGCAAGACTCAAATCCACAAGGAGAGTAAACAGTAAATCCACATAGGATAGTTCAACACAATCCACAAAGGAGAGTAACATAAGATTCAGCTCAACCAGGATTTTCATTATCGAAACCGTAAATGTTGAAGAGCCCCATCTCTGAAGTGCACAGTGGTCCTGTCACGACTCCGAGGTACTGCTCACTAACCTAAGACTGCTGAAGTACTCCTCCTGTCGAGTACCGCGGGTCTGCTGCCAACTACCGGGCGCTCCGTCCGCTGAGGGTCTGCTGCCAAATACCGGGCGCTCACCCAGATAGCCTACTGAGGTACTCCTCCTGTCGAGTACCGCGGGTTTGCCGCCAACTACCAGGCGCTCCGTCCGCCGTGGGTCTGCTGCCAACTACTGGGCGCTCCGTCCACTGGGCTAGTCGACTCACTCCAAGTCGAGTCGGTCAAGCAGTCGTCAGGTCTCAATTATCTACACGGTCTCCGTACTCCACACGCACGTCTCCACCGTCGCGGGTCTGTCGCTACAACCAAGCGCACACACTCCGTAGAGTATCGCGGGTCCGCCGCTACAACCAAGCGCTCCACCGCCAAGGGTCTGCTGCTGCATCCAAGCGCACCACCACTGTCAAGTACCATGGGTCCGCCGCTACACCCAAGCGCTCCACCGCTCAAGGTAAAAAGAAGATTCAGCTCACACAGGTTCGGTAGCACTGTTCCACATAGGATCGCTGAGTGCAGTAGTCGACACAGTCCACTGAGGATCTCTGCACAGTCGTCGCCGTAGTCCACGAAGGATCTCTGCTCTGCCGTCGTCGCAGTCCATGGAGGATCTCTGCTCTGTCGTCGTCGCAGTCCACGGAGGATCTCTGCTCTGTCGTCGAAGCCACAGCCAGCACTAGGGTTCCCGCACATAGCGAGCTCGTTAGGAGGGTCCGGTCCACGAGCCGAGAGGCTGATACATCAACTGACACATAGTCTGGAGTTGATGTATCCAAAAGTTCCGTATCGACAACAGGATCTCAACGCAACAGACGGCGCGTCAATCGGACGCCCGGTCTGAGAGTTATTGGCATTTTCGTCCCAGGGGCCCGGTTGGTTTTTTGGGCAAAACCAACCCGACCGTACTCCGCCTGTGTCCGATCCCCGGGTGGAGTATGCCAAAAGTTCTGTCTCACTTAGAGGAAACTACCACAGCTGACGGTACGTCGATCGGACGTCCGTAGCTCAAGTTATGAGCGTTTCCGCTCCGAGGGCCCGGTTGGTTTCGTGTACGAACCAACCCGGCCGAACCCAAAGTCTTCCGAAACCTTGAGTGTAATATACCGAAACGATCGTATCGATCCAAGGGCCGCGTAGCCGCTGACGGTTCGTCAATCGGACGTCTCAGGCCCAAGATATGGGCGAAAGACCGAAGAGGGCCCGAAACGGTGGTTCTAGGCCCGGGGCGACCCGGCCCGAACCCCCCCTGGGTCGGCCGAACCGGGTCGGCCCGACCCGGCCCAAACCGGCTAGGCCGGGTCCGGTCCGGCCTGGGCGCGGCCCGGCCGACCGGACCGGCCGGCTCGGCTTCGGCCGAGCGGCCGAAGGAGCCGCCGCCGCGGGTTTGACCCGCGGCTTGAAGGAAACGCGGCCCCGCGGGGGGCCGCCTGTCACGCGGACGCGGCCGGGCCGCCGCGTCCCTCCCCGGTTCCGCGCGGCCGCGGAACCGGCCGCCGCCGCCGCTACTTCAGCCGCGGCGGAACTCCTCCACGGCGGCGCGCCGGGCGCCGCCGCCTCCGGTCGCCAGAGTTGCTCCGGTGGCCCGTTTTGCCTCCCGTCTGCGCCGTTGCTCCTCCCGGGGGCCGATCTTTACTGCGGGATCA
This sequence comes from Viscum album, assembly GCA_963277665.1. Lineage (NCBI taxonomy): Eukaryota > Viridiplantae > Streptophyta > Magnoliopsida > Santalales > Viscaceae > Viscum > Viscum album. The sequence goes on from OY728141.1 coordinate 1,992,947,979, forward strand.
ACAGATCGCCCCTGCCGCGCGGTTCTTCGTCGTCCGCCAAATCCGCACAACAAAAGATCGGCGGAGGGTTGCCGGGTCTTGTTCGTTAGACCCGCACCCTCCGCGTTAGTCATAAACTCAACGGGGGAAAAGGAAAAACCAATCAACAATTTTAAATAAATTAAAATTGTTCCGTGATCGGGTTCTTTATTTCAAAAGAATAAACACGGGAAAGAATCATCAAGGAAATAAACCCCTACCTTGTCGTCGTCGGACGGGGGATCGTCGCGGGATTGCTCGTCGCGGAAGAAGGGGGATCGTCGCGTCGTCGCGGTATCCGGCGTCGCGTCGCCAATCTCCGGATCAAGATCAAACGGATTTAATTAATTAAATCCGTTGTTATTGAAAATTAAAAAGGGAGAATTTAGAAGATTCGATTCTCACCTTTAACCGCCGATCGTAGGTTTCGCCGCGGAAGAAGAGGCGTCGCCGAAGAACGTCGCGGGTAGAGCTCGTCGACGTCGCAGATCACGGTGTGCGTCGTCGAATTCCGGTCACCGGTGTTCTTCGCGTTCTTCGCGTTCTTCGCATTCTTCGCGAGGAGGGGAGAATCAGGGATCCTCTCAAATCCTTTCAAAGGATTTTTAGGTTGGTCTTATTTTATAAACATGCCAACAAACGCAAAAGCGTAAGTAACGACCCATCAGTTCGTTGAATTAATTCAACGAGCGAAACAACCCATTTAATTCACGAAATAAACCGCTCAATTAAATGGTCTGTTAAGAATTTAAGAAAACGCATCGGTTGACTTTTCAGTTACTTTGACGGGTTTTCGCGGGTGCGTTACTTTGCGAAAGAAACGGCGGGGCTCGTGCGGGCCCCATCTCAGAAATATCCTACCAAGGGGGTAGGATATTTCTGGATAGCATCCTATCCAGTTCAACTCAGTTCAAGCCGCCTTTAAGTGGCTTCAATTGGCTTCCAAGCAGCTTAAGTGAAATAAAATAAAGTTGTCGCACAAACTTTATTTTATTTCTGACTTAAAGCCCCAAAATTTAAAAACCATGTCTGAGAAAACGCAACTCCGGAAGAGGCGTTTCTAAGCAAATACCGGCGCTGCGATTTCATCGGTGCCCTCAGAATTTGATTCCGGGCACCGGTTCAAAAGATAGAAAAACCCGCTTGTCTGTTCACTGAACGTACCCGAGCCAAACTTCGGAAATTGATTCCGGGCACACCGGGCCTCGGAATCAGGTGCCGTCTGAAGCTGCGCTCTTGTAAAATCCCAAAGAAAATTAAGAAAAAAATTTCCCTTGAATTTTACGGGTCTTTACATTACTCCCACCTCAGGGCTTTACATCCCCGTAAAGATACATCAAAAACTAGGGGAACAAATGGGGGTACTGAGCACGCATCTGAGCCTCCCGCTCCCATGTTCTCTCCTGGAGATTCCCGTGCTGCCATCTGATGCGCACAAGAGGAATCGATCGCCCACGCAGGACCCGCTCCTGTCGATCCTCTATCTCCACCGGGACCTCCGCAAAAGTCGCCCCATCGTCAACGTCAAGCTCCCCATGATCAATGATGTGTGTCGGGTCGTGCACGTATCTCCTCAGCTGAGACACGTGGAAGACGTCGTGCACCCGGTGCAACTGAGGTGGTAGATCCAGGTGATAAGCCACCTCGTCAATCCTGCTAAGAAACTGGAAGGGTCCGATGAAGCGCGGAGATAACTTGCCGCCTCGGCCAAATCTCCGAATACCACGTCGAGGTGAGACCCGCAAGAAGACGTGGTCGCCATCCTCGAACTCCAGTGGCCTCCGCCTCCTGTCAGCATATGATTTCTGTCGGCTCTGAGCTGTACTCATCCGCTCCTGGATGACCTGGACCTTCTTTGTCGTGGCCTGGACCATCACAGGTCCCACAAGAGCTGCAAGATTTCTTCTTTGCCGAAAAGAGAAATCTGGTCTCATCCCCTGGATGAACCACATTCTTTGCCTAAAACAGTCAATCCTAACATGGATGATACTAATCCATACCAAGGATGACGTCGTAAGGCCTCGACGCTACTACTAAGAGATTCAACCGTTACTCTCGCCTCCAAGGGTTGAGTCACACTGTCGGCATCAGTGTGTGGTAACTGGGTCTCCTCCAGTAGATGTCTCACAAGTGAGGGTCAAGTCAACAGCCAAAACTGGAATCTCCTAGTAACATCACGAAAGAGGACAGGAACGAAAATATCACAAAGGTATGCGTCTTTTATTATTGCAGCTCATATTACAAGACGCTACACAAAAGCAACAAGGAACCAGAAGTACAAAGGATGTATCCACTAGTTCTTCCCCCTGTCCATCAGCTCCCAGGGCTCCATGATTGAAGGCCTCGGCTGCCTGAAGCTGAGCTCTCCCCTACGATCGGGGTGGACCTCCTGGTGGTGGTGGTGGTAGAGCCTCAAAGCGTCGTCCACCACCTGCTGCTCGGCCAGCTCCTCTACCTCGTCTGTCTCCTCCCTGCAGACCGCCATGGTCGAACCTATGCCTCTGCCTAGGTGGTTCCTCAACCGTCTGCTGCTCCCCCGCATGGCGGGTCGGGCAGTCACGAGCCATGTGACCAATTCCTCCACAGGAGTAACACTGCCCACTCTCGGCACGCCTGGCTCTGACTCCACCCCGGCTTCCCCGCACAACTGAGCCTGAGTCGTGCAGTCGGCCACTGGTAGGTCTGGTCTTCCTGGAACCCTGAGTCATCTGTCGGCTACCTGCTACCGAAGACTCCGCTATGTGCCGCCCTGCGGTGGGTCTCTGTGCTGGTGTAGACTCAGCAAGGAAGCTCTCGATCAGAAGGGCCCGCTATAGTACTCCTGTCTGAGTCGGAATGCTGAGGGAGATCAGCGACGCCCGAATCTCCTGTCGCAAGCCCTGCTCGAAGGTCCGGGCCCGGAAGAAGGGGTCCCGTACCATGTCGGTCGAGTAGCGAGATAGGTCAGTGAACCTTGCCGCGTACTGAGCGACCGTCATGCTGCCCTGGCGCAGCTGGAGAAGCTCCTGGATGCGCACCGCTCGGAGGGTGGCCGGGACGAACTCAGAGCGGAAGAGGCTCTCGAAGTCCGTCCAGAGCAAGGATGCCTCATCGTGAACCGGGAGCATCAAGATCCACCATCGTCATGCCGCCGCCTGCAGGAGGCTCGCTGCGAGAATCACCATGAGATCCGTTGGTGTCCTCACTAGCCTAAAGATCCGTACCACCGCCTCTAGCCAGTCCTCGGCGGCCTGGGGGTCCGCCTCACCGCGAAACCTGGGCGGTCGCTGGCTCTGAAACTCATGCAGTGCCCTGAGGCGACGTGCATCGTCAGCGTCTGGTACTGGTAGCATCGGTGGCTCGGCGGGGAAAGCTACCGCCGGTGCCACTGCTGGCAAAGGGCCCTGCACCGAGGCCTCGTCGCTCGGTGGGCTTCCGTCGCGCCCTACACTCGGAACCCTAGCTGGCTGTCGTCGCGGGGCCATCTTGAAAAGGAGAACAAGAGCACCACAGTCGGAACAGTATACCTGGTGAGCTGGCACAAGTAATCACAAGGAAAACTTTAGACTTTCATGAAGCAGATCAGTATACCCGGTGAGCTGACACAAGTAATCACAAAGAAGACTTGAAACACACATGCAATCAATGTTTTCATGCATTAAGTCGGAAATCAGGAGTCAGGGTCCTGGTGTACGGATACGTCGGCCGCCGCACCAACACTGGGCTCCCTGAACTGATAACCACACTCAATACACTAAACACTATTGCTTCATATAGAAAGAAAAGACGATCAGAGTCTGCGGTAGAACTGACACCTCTGATACCAATTGTCACGACCCGTCCTCGGGGCCCGTGCCGTGACTACCCCAAGCCCGCCTTCCATAGGCCAGGGGCTGGCGACTAGCACCAAGGCGTAAAATCCCGGTAAACAGGGAAGGCATTGCCTTTAGAAGTAACAACCACCACAGAGTCAGCAAGCGGAAAGTAACTACAAAGTGCAGGAAAGTAAAGGGGGCCGGAAATACAAGCCCAACTGTAAAGTACAACTGAAAAAGTAAAGAACAGCAACTGAAGAAAGACGGCGGCCTCGTGTCGTCCACTGGCAATCCCACCTGAAGGGTGGGTACAGATAGCCTCCAGGCTCCTCGGGTCCCACGTCCGCTCCGAGCACGTCCCGCCCAGTGGTCCACCTCCAGGTACCGTCCTGCTCCACGCCCCAGCCGTGATCAGCGCTGTCCGTCATCTGCAACCAACACAACAAGGTGCGGGCATAGCCCGTGCAGGGGTGAGTATAAGCTACTCAGTAAGGACCCCGAGACCCCCGATGGTCTCCCGAAATCCACAAAGGATGTAGCACAAAAGAAAGATGCAATCACGAAGTAACATCTGACTCGACTTAGGTATATGCCCATACATATACCTAAGTCCCCAATTCTAGCTCTGCTCACGAGCTCAAGAACAACTCAATCCACAAAGGAAAGCAAGACTCAAATCCACAAGGTGAGTAAACAGTAAATCCACATAGGATAGTTCAACACAATCCACAAAGGAGAGTAACATAAGATTCAGCTCAACCAGGATTTTCATTATCGAAACCGTAAATGTTGAAGAGCCCCATCACTGAAGTGTACAGTGGTCCTGTCACGACTCCGAGGTACTTCTCACTAACCTAAGACTGCTGAAGTACTCCTCCTGTCGAGTACCGCGGGTCTGCTGCCAACTACCGGGCGCTCCGTCTGCTGAGGGTCTGCTGCCAAATACCAGGCGCTCACCCAGATAGCCTACTGAGGTACTCCTCCTGTCGAGTACCGCGGGTTTGCCGCCAACTACCAGGCGCTCCGTCCGCCGTGGGTCTGCTGCCAACTACTGGGCGCTCCGTCCACTGGGCTAGTCGACTCACTCCAAGTCGAGTCGGTCAAGCAGTCGTCAGGTCTCAGTCATCTACACGGTCTCCGTACTCCGCACGCACGTCTCCACCATCGCGGGTCTGTCGCTACAACCAAGCGCACACACTCCGTAGAGTATCGCGGGTCCGCCGCTACAACCAAGCGCTCCACCGCCAAGGGTCTGCTGCTGCATCCAAGCGCACCACCACTGTCAAGTACCACGGGTCCGCCGCTACACCCAAGCGCTCCACCGCTCAAGGTAAAAAGAAGATTCAGCTCACACAGGTTCGGTAGGACTGTTCCACGTAGGATCGCTGAGTGCAGTAGTCGACACAGTCCACTGAGGATCTCTGCACAGTCGTCGCCGCAGTCCACGAAGGATCTCTGCTCTGCCGTCGTCGCAGTCCACGGAGGATCTCTGCTCTGTCGTCGTTGCAGTCCACGGAGGATCTCTGCTCTGTCGTCGAAGCCACAACCAGCACTAGGGTTCCCGCACATAGCGAGCTCGTTAGGAGGGTCCGGTCCACGAGCCGAGAGGCTGATACATCAACTGACACGTAGTCTGGAGTTGATGTATTCAAAAGTTCCGTATCGACAACAGGATCTCAACGCAACAGACGGCGCGTCAATCGGACGCTCGGTCTGAGAGTTATTGGCATTTTCGTCCCAGGGGCCCGGTTGGTTTTTAGGGCAAAACCAACCTGACCGTACTCCGCCTGTGTCCGATCCCCGGGCAGAGTATGCCAAAAGTTCCGTCTCACTTCGAGGAAACTACCACAGCTGACGGTACGTCGATCGGACGTCCGTAGCTCAAGTTATGAGCGTTTCCGCTCCGAGGGCCCGGTTGGTTTCGTGTACGAACCAACCCGGCCGAACCCAAAGTCTTCCGAAACCTTGAGTGTAATATACCGAAACGATCGTATCGATCCAAGGGTCGCGTAGCCGCTGACGGTTTGTCAATCGGAGGTCTCAGGCCCAAGATATGGGCGAAAGACCGAAGAGGGCCCGAAAGGGGGTTCTGGGCCCGGGGCGACCCGGCCCGAACCCCCCCTGGGTCGGCCGAACCGGGTCGGCCGAACCGGGTCGGCCCGACCCGGCCCGAACCAGCTAGGCCGGGTCCGGTCCGGCCTGGGCACGGCCCGGCCGACCGGACCGGCCGGCTCGGCTTCGGCCGAGCGGCCGAAGGAGCCGCCGCCGCGGGTTTGACCCGCGGCTTGAAGGAAACGCGGCCCCGCGGGGGGCCGCCTGTCACGCGGACGCGGCCGGCCCGCCGCGTCCCTCCCCGGTTCCGCGCGGCCGCGGAACCGGCCGCCGCCTCCGCGGCTTCAGCCGTGGCGGAACTCCTCCACGGCGGCGCGCCGGGCGCCGGCGCCGCCGCGCCGGCGACCCGCGCCGCCGCCGCCTTCCGCGGGCCGCCGGAGTTGCTCCGGTGGCCCGTTTTGCCTCCCGTCTGCGCCGTTGCTCCTCCCGGGGGCCGATCTTTACTGCGGGATCAACAGATCGCCCCTGCCGCGCGGTTCGTCGTCGTCCGCCAAATCCGCACAACAAAAGATCGGCGGAGGGTTGCCGGGTCTTGTTCGTTAGACCCGCACCCTCCGCGTTAGTCATAAACTCAACGGGGGAAAAGGAAAAACCAATCAACAATTTTAAATAAATTAAAATTGTTCCGTGATCGGGTTATTTATTTCAAAAGAATAAACACGGGAAAGAATCATCAAGGAAATAAACCCCTACCTTGTCGTCGTCGGACGGGGGATCGTCGCGGGATTGCTCGTCGCGGAAGAAGGGGGATCGTCGCGTCGTCGCGGTATCCGGCGTCGCGTCGCCAATCTCCGGATCAAGATCAAACGGATTTAATTAATTAAATCCGTTGTTATTGAAAATTAAAAAGGGAGAATTTAGAAGATTCGATTCTCACCTTTAACCGCCGATCGTAGGTTTCGCCGCGGAAGAAGAGGCGTCGCCGAAGAACGTCGCGGGTAGAGCTCGTCGACGTCGCAGATCACGGTGTGCGTCATCGAATTCCGGTCGCCGGCGTTCTTCGCGTTCTTCGCGTTCTTCGCGAGGAGGGGAGAATCAGGGATCCTCTCAAATCCTTTCAAAGGATTTTTAGGTTGGTCTTATTTTATAAACATGCCAACAAACGCAAAAGCGTAAGTAACGACCCATCAGTTCGTTGAATTAATTCAACGAGCGAAACAGCCCATTTAATTCACGAAATAAACCGCTCAATTAAATGGTCTGTTAAGAATTTAAGAAAACGCGTCGGTTGACTTTTCAGTTATTTTGACGGGTTTTCGCGGGTGCGTTACTTAGCGAAAGAAACGGCGGGGCTCGTGCGGGCCCCACCTCGGAAATATCCTACCAAGGGGGTAGGATATTTCTGGATAGCATCCTATCCAGTTCAACTCAGTTCAAGCCGCCTTTAAGTGGCTTCAAGTGGCTTCCAAGCAGCTTAAGTGAAATAAAATAAAGTTGTCGCACAAACTTTATTTTATTTCTGACTTAAAGCCCCAAAATTTAAAAACCACGTCTGAGCAAACGCAACTCCGGAAGAGGCGTTTCTAAGCAAATACCGGCGCTGCGATTTCATCGGTGCCCTCAGAATTTGATTCCGGGCACCGGTTCAAAAGATAGAAAAACCCGCTCGTCCGTTCACTGAACGTACCCGAGCCAAACTTCGGAAATTGATTCCGGGCACACCGGGCCTCGGAATCAGGTGCCGTCTGAAGCTGCGCTCTTGTAAAATCCCAAAGAAAATTAAGAAAAAAATTTCCCTTGAATTTTACGGGTCTTTACAGGTTTTTAATATTTTTAATGAAATTTGAAGGATTTCATTGATGTTAATATGGTTGAATAAGTTTAAAGAAGAAATTTCATGGATGTCTAGTTGAAGTATCCATGCTTATTATTAATGATAATATATTATAGAAAAAGTGAAGAATAAGTTTATTAATAATTTGGTTAAAGTATCAAACCCAATTAATGAAGAAGATATTGCTTAGATGTTTAATAGAGGTAGTGTCGATGATTTCCTATTTATTAATGATTAAGAATCTATGCCTATTGAAGAAGAGAAGAAGTTATGAAGTCCTGTTACCTTGGAAGAAGATAAATGGTGTTCTTACCTTTAAAATATTTGGAATATATTCATTAGTTTAAGGTAAAATATTATTTAATGATTTTAAGATAATTATTACAATTTTTTAACTAATCTTAATGTATATAACATGTGTTCTGATGTTTAGAGGAGCACATATGTTTACATCCTGGTGAAGATGAATATGTTTAATGGAGAATCTAGATGGATTTTTTTTGGATAGAAGAAAAATTTATTAGTTAATATAAGAAGGAAAATATATCAGACTGATTAAAATAGAAAAAAGTGATCAGACTAAATCTAAAGAACATATATTTCATGTCAAATGGAATTAAATGATCATAAGGGGGTATAATATTTTTTTTATGAATGTATTCATAGTTTTATCAAAAATTGGTTTCTAAATTAAATAATTATACACAATTTTATAAATGAATTCATCAGACAGTGGTTTTTGAATGATCATACATAGGTTTTTAATGAATTTACCAAACAATATTTTCTGAATGATTAGGGAGAGGTTTCTATGAAAAGTAATCCAAATGTGATTTCTGATAAAATTAATAAACTATAGGTTTCTTAATAAGGTCATTAGGTTGATTTTTCCATATAGAGTCATCAGGTAGAGGTTTCCAAAATAAGGCTATCATATAATAGTTTGTACAAAGTTGGATCGAATGGATCACAACCAAATATATGGGTTCCTACAATTAGGTACTAAATAACGGTTTGATGATAATTATAAGTTTTTTTAGAGTTATTCATTATGATGATGAAAAGATCAATGATTAATGCTTCAATAATAATAATTGAAAGATCATTGTTCTAGATGAGTTATTAGGAAGCTTTGAATATCATTGATGTAGATATTTGTGGAAAGGTCATATGAATTTTTTTAACTCCAATATTTAGGACGTTTGAAGGTGGTAAATGGAAGAAATAATTGAGTGGGAAATTCAAATGTGAAGTAGAAAATTTTAATTTTAATTTTATGATCCTATATTTTTTCTCATAGAATCTAAAAGTATACAAAGGTGAGTAGGTTCACTATGATGTTGCTGATGTTTATTTCATTATTGAATATATTTTTTTTCAAAATGGGAGGTGGTAGAATGGAATTATTAGAGAATATTTTGAAGTCAAAGTATTAAACAAAGGGAACTATAAAAAGAATCACCAGATGAATAAGTGAGTTACCAAATGTATAAGTGAAGAAGGTATCAGAAATTTTGGTATTAGATGAACATGTATCCGATGAATAGGTGTTAGATAAACATGTATCATATGAACATGTATTGTACAAACAAGTATATGAATAATATGTTCTGTATGAACATGCATCAGATGGAGGGGAACCCAACATAGGGTTATTGATAGAGAAAAACTATACATAACATTCTCGATGGAGGAGCTAAGGAGTAGATAACCAGTGAAGAAAATATACACCAAATAAGAATAATATAAGTAGAAGAATAATAAAAGAGGAGAGGATGAGAGTGATATGAAGTTCTATTGTATAAGAATAAGAAGAATAAAAAATGTTTGGTGCATTACAGGTTATAAATATTGTAGATACATCTTATAACTAGTTAAAGAGAAGAATAATAGGAGAAAAATATGTCTTTCACTTGTGAAATAAAAGAAACACTCTAGTTTCTTATTATGAAGAAAGAAATGTTGTTTTCACTATAGTTCATAAATGGGAATAATAAAAGAGTTGGTTGACATGATGATATACAAGAAATAATAAAATAAAAAGAGGATATGAATAACAAAAAAGGATAATAATAAATATAAATCACATATTGTAGAGGAAATTATTTATGTTGAAAAAAACATGAAGAAGTTGAGGAATATCTAAACCAGTACAAGAAATATGTAGTGAGGAGATATTGTTGTACATATTTATCACAAGTCCAAGGACCTAGGATTATTTTCTATCCCTTATCTTCAATGTAGGGTACTACAATTCTAGTTGAGGATTGTTTATAAATATACTACCGTAACAATTATATAATTATAGTGAAGAATCTATCTATTTGTTATCACCGTACACACTAAGGACTAACTACTATTATTGGGTAGTGAACCTTTTAAAACCATCATGCGACATCCTCCACTCACTTTCATCTACTTCATTACAAAAAATTAAGATTGAAAAGGAGAACCAAAATCCCAAAAAGTTCTAAGATGAAAATAAATAAAAGTATTAATTCGTATTTAAATTCCCCAAAAATAATTCACCCCCTCTTAGTGTTGATCATATCGTGAAGTGGTCCTAATAGTACCATCTCTGATATCAAAAGAGATTATTCCTTCATATTTCATGACTGAAATACCTATATATATTGATCAAAAACCAAGTGTATAGGGTCAAAGTAGGACCAATAATAACATAAAAAAGGTATTCAGATAATAAGTTATTAAATTTTTAGTTGCTAAAATAATAATAACTATCTAAGACAATTCATGGGTCAACCTGGTCCAAGTTGTCTCTAAGAAGGGATGTGTCACAATCAGCTCTAATGAAAAGAATGAAAAAACTTAAATCTTGGAAAGTTTTTAAATCAAGATTTTTTTGTATACTATAAGAAACTCAATTTAGATAATAAAAATATCATTTTTCATTTCCATGAAGACTATTTTGGTTACAATCGGATTATAGTAGGTTCTGAAGACTAAGAAAACACCACATTTGGTTGTCTATTTGGTACATTTTCATTTAGAGAATTCCATTTGGATTGTGTGGTTCCTTGACCATATTTTAAATTTGTATTATGGTTATTTTATTAGACATTATTAAGATTAGTGTAGAGTTATTAATGGATTATCTTTCCATTTTTGGGATCTCAGTTTCATGTTGTTACAGAATATGGAATTAGTTTTAGGAAGATATTTATAGATAAAACTTGTGATTAATTAGAAAAAAATTTATTTTATGGTCAGTGAAGGGATATATATTGGTCATCAAGTCTCTAATGGGGGAATAGGGGTTCATACTACTAAAATTGAAGTTATTAAAAAATTTCTCTTTTATAAAATGTGAAATGTTTTAGAATTGTATTGGTGAATTTCAATTTCTATTAGGGGTTCATAAATGATTTTTCAAAAATAAAATTTCCCTTGTAAACACTTTTAGTAAAATGTACACCATTTTTTTGTGATTAATTTCTATAATCTTTGAATATTGTTAAAGATAAACCCACATATTCACTGATCATTAATTAACTGATTGGAAATTACCTTTTGAAATTACTTGTGATGTTAGTGATGTGGCTATTAAAGAGTTATTAGTGAATAACTAAATAAATAATATTATATATGGTGCTTTATAATAGTCATTTTCATGATGATTCTCAAAGGAATTACATCATGAATGATAAAGCGTTTTTAGATGTTGTGGTTTCCCTTAAAAATGTAAATAAGGACTAATTTTATTAAAATTAACTTTATTTTCATATCATTCATGTTATAATAATTTTCTTGATAATAAAGAGGCTAATAAAAGACTGGTTAGTTGGATACTCCTCTTATAATAATTTGATTTTAATATTGAAGATAATAATTATTATGAAAATGTAGAAGTTGATCATTTTTTCAGTTTGTCTACCACTGAAAATTGTAACCCAAGAGAGATTACCCATCCTTCACATATGAATATTTTATCTCTATGATATCTATTCATGATGCTTGGTTTTCTAATTTTACTAATTTTCTATATATAGGATATTTTTTCCAAGGATTTCATACAAAGTCAAAGAAAGAAATTTATTTTAGAGCTAAAATACAACTTATGGGATGATCCATTACTATTTAGAAGGTGTGTTACGGTATTTCAAGGAGATGTGTTCCTGATGAGGAGATATTAAACATTCATGGGATGTTTCACTCTTCACCATAGGGATGATACAATAATAGATAAAGCACTACAAAAAATATATTAATTTATGGTTTTTGTTATCCAAATATGTTCAAGGATTCCATGATTCTTGTCGTAGGTTATGATCAGTGTGAAAGGCTATGAATTGTAGGTATGAATCAATGGATACATCCAAATGTGATTTTATAGGTCTAAATTTTTTATGTCTCAAGTTTAGATTTTATGGGATTATTTCTATCTTTTCATGGTAATGAGAATATTTTGGTGGAATTAGGTTACGTTTCTATGTCAGTCGAGGTAGTGGAACCTTCTAATAATGATGAAAATAGTATTATAAAATTCATCAAGAAGAATATATTTTCTATATTTGGAGTGCCCAAAGTTTTTATAATAGAGAATAAAACCCATTTCAAGAACTTTTATTTCAAATATTTAATGAAAAAATATAAATATTTTCATAAAATTGGCCTATTTACCACCCACAATCAAGCATATAAGATGATATCTAAAATAGGGAGTTTAAGAAAATTATAGAGAAAATTATTTGTAGCTTTGGGAAATATTGGAATTTAAATATAAATTATGCCTTGTGGACCTATAAATTTTTTTCTAAGAGACATATACAAATGTCTCCTTATATATTTTTTTGGAAAACACTTTATTTTCCAATAGAGTTTCATCATAAATATTTTTGGGATAATAAGGAATTGAATTTTGATTTTAATAATGTTATAGAGAGGTGATCTCTTGAGTTAAGTGAACTTACAAATATACTATTTCAAATATAAACATATAGAATTAAGGCTTTCCATGATTCCATCATTCAAAATAGGAATTTTATGACTAGATAGAAAGTGTTACTTTTCAATTATAGGCTTATGTTTTTCCCCGGGAAGCTGAAATATAATTGATATGGACCTTTTACCATCTTTTTGGTTTTGGTTAATAGAGCTCTCAAGTTGGTAGGAGATAAAAATAAACTGTTATTGGTTAATGGGTAATGGATTAAACATTACTTTAATGGGTATCCCGAAGGTTTTTTTATAATTTTTTTCCTTGATTCTAGAGCTTTCTTTGAGTATAGTTAAATATTATAAAATCAATGTTTTATATGGTATAAACCATTGTAATTTGTTTTTGTTATTTTATTTTATTTTTTTAACAAGAATCAAACATACTATTGTTCTCTAGCTAAATTTAATTTACTTTCACTCCAGTTTTAAATTATGTGGTCACTAGTATTCTTATACCCACTTGTGTTCTTGCAGACATTATAAGAATTGTTTGACGTTCCCTTCATAGACTATTTACTCTTACGGTCAGTCACATTTTCCTTTAGATATCAATCTATCTTTCAAAATGTGGTCAGTTATATTTTCATTGGTCATCCCATTCAATTTCTTTGTTTCCTTAGTTTCATATTCTAGTCAGTCCATGACTTCCATTTTTTCAGGTGTAGTTAGTGGGTTCAATGTGCTTAGGATTTTCACTTGAGGTTCAATGATTAGTGTTTTTGATATAATTTTGATTATGGGGGGGGGATTACCTTCTTATGACTGATTTCATTCCCACATTTTATTGGGATGTTGTTCATGTGGTCTATTACATATTCTTTTTGTGACAATTTGTCTTTGTGAGTTCTCTTGACATAATAAATTAGTGTGGTTGACCAAGTTTTCCTTCTTATAGATGCTCTCCATGGTCTTTTAGTGATAAAAAATCATGATTGATTGACCTGAAATATGATACAAGTGGTTTTTTATCTTGATATTCAGTTAAAGACTTGAACCTTTGATGGTCTTGATTACTTGGGGTAGAATTTCAATTGTGTTTTAAGGGATAGAATGAGCCACATTTATACAAAAACTTTTCATTCACTATCCCCTAAACCCAACCTATATTTTCATCTTACTCTTATTCTAAAATTCATGTTATCTTTGGTTTTTATACCTTTTCTTTTAGGTTCAATGACGTAAAATTATCTAATGGAAAAATTAAGTGTGAATACAATATTCATAAGATAAAAGATCTATATTACCGTAAGTGTTTGACTTTTTTTTATGAATTAGTTTTTTCATACATTATGAGAATTTCATTATTACTTTATGAGATTTTATTTATTTTTTATATTTATTTGGATTTTTGAAATTTACTAGAAATTAATTTCAAGGGATATTCCCTAGATGATTGTGCTGAATTGAGTGAACCTATTTTCCTTTACTGGGTGTTTTTCTTTCTGGTTTATCAATTGTTGAAAGTCAAATTGAATTTTTTTAAACTATACCAACACCCTAAAAATTAATTTGGACTTAAAATATTTCTTGTGGTGTAAATAATTTTTCATCATGCTAATTTTTGATCAAATTTTTGAATTATTTTTTTTACAAAGTAAAATTATGAAATATTGAACAACTATTGTGAAACATGATTTGAAAGTGTGGACAGTGTGTTGTTTTGAAATTTATTATTAAAACATCAAAAAGTATTTGAACTTATGAATTGAAAATTATTTTAAACCAATTTTTTTTAAATATTTCCACGACTCATGATTCAAAATTTTGGGAAATGTTGAGAGTTATTTCAATGTTCTGAACCGCACTTCAAGGTTCCATACATCAAAATGCCACAGATTTTTCCAACATTTTTCATATATAATCTTCAATTTTCAATTTTAGTGGGTGAAATTTTTCATCAAGTTTGAAGGTTGTTTTTCCCCTTTGAGGAGGTTAATTTCTATATTGCTCAAAGGATTTAATTGGGTATATAATTTTATTACCCTCTAGAAAAAACATTCTATTGGTAAAATTTTGGGAGTATGTATAACAATTATCATTGAATTTGAATATTTTTATTTGAATTAAACTAATTATATATGCTTCTAAATGAGATATGAAGCATTTTACCAATCATGGTTGAACTTTTTGTTAATTATTTTTTTTTAGATGGGTTAATTATTTTTTAGATTAATTTTTATTTTTTGTCATCTATTAGTCTGTTTATATATTTTGATATGTTTAATTTGTTGTTTTTTCACTTAGAGAAAAATATAATTTTAGAGGTTTAGTAAGATGAAAATTGAATTTCATTTATCCCTTATCAATATTTTAAATTTTAAACATTTTTTAAGTAGGAAACAAAATTTTAACTAAAAAAAATTAATTTTAATAGGGAAATCATAGTGACTACTTGATAAAGTACATGGAGGGAGATATATTTTTTAAAATAATTTCTTTATGGCATTTTTTTTTTAATTTTTAGATTGTATTTATTCAACAGAACTTGATAAATGGATTTCATGATGATAACAAAATTTCTAAGTGTATTAGAATTTGATCCAGCCTTTTTATGCATTTTTCCACATCCTTTTGAGAAAATAATATATATTTTTTTCAATATGTTCTGATAGTGGTGAATTATTAATGAATGTTTAATCTACTATTTGATAAATTATTTATTAAATATTTTAATGACAATTTTTGATTTTGGATCATAAATTTTTAAAAGTTATTAACTTTAAATTTTTTATTATTGATGAACCTATATTTTTTTGTCAGATTTAATGAAATATTAACTCTAATACCATTTGAAGTAATTTTTAAAATTGTTTTATCTTGAAAATAATTATTTAAATATTAAAATTTTTTATAATGGAAATTAATTTTTTGGGTTTTTTTATAAAGACAGAAAATTAATTTGTATTATATTTTCAAAGAACTATTTTCATTTGAATTGATTAATCTCATTTTGTATGCATGGTTCCCTGATTCTCAATTAGAAAATCGAAGGGAAAGGGGGAGCCAAGATTGTTGAATAAAGTATATTGTGGAATATTTTGGAACTATATAGAGAAGATGGGAAGATTGAACTGAGTTAGGAGTTTATCTAAGTGATGATCATGTGGAGTTTAAGCCAACCACTTGTGTGGACAGTTATTTAGGTAGTTTTCTAGAATCAACTATGAGGAAGGAAGAGAATAATGATAGGTGAGACATATGGAAATTGAGGAGATGTTTTTAGAGTAGTTAACCATGAGCTATAGGCTAGAGGTTTCATTTGACTATAATATTTAAAATCAGCACCCATGAACATGAAATGAATGATACTACAGAGAATGATAGATGCTTTAGAGGAAGATATATTAGAGAAAGAGAAACACATTGGATTAGGATATAACAACAAGGAAAACTATGAGTATAGTATAAAAGTTGGGAGGAATTAGAAATTAACTAAATAGATGGTATTTTATTTCTCTCCTCAATATTTTTTTATTAATTTCCTTTAGGTTGCTTGTTTTTTGATCAAATAAATTCAATTTTTTTTAATAATTATTATTAAAAAAAATTACTTGATAAAATTTTCATATAGAATAATATTATTATTATTATTTTATTTCTCTCTGAAAATTATATCTTTTCTATAGTATATTTTTTCTTTATGTTCCTCCTACTTGTAAGTAAATTATTAAATGTTCAAGGATTAAAAAAAACTATTCTTGATAATAATTCTTTAAAATATTAAGATCATTTTATTTTTAAAATATCTAGATAATAAATTTTGATGTCAATTGAGAAAAATCACACTAAGGTGATTCAATAGTTTAATATTGGTGACTTAATCCACTCATTCTTTTTTATAGTATTGAGTTCTATAGCTGAAAAGATATAGAGATTAACCTTCACTTGGTCACTCTGTGAAAAAGTCAGTAAGACATTTTTTTAGTGGACTTTGGTTAAGTATATTTTCACATGATCGAGAAAATATATGAGTAATTATTAACTAAAATTTCTTATTGATATTTCCCTATATGTTTACTAGTAATAGAACTATAATTATTCTTTGATGATTTTTATGTTTCAATAGACATCATCATTGTTCATCTATTTATTTCTTAATCAATATATTTCCATGATTTTATTTATTACACTATTTCTATCTATTTTTCTTATTTTCAAGTTATTTCTCTTGGTCACTCAAACAATTTATCTATCCTTACCTTTTGATGGAGCCTAATTAATTTTAAACTAGTTTTTATTAGAAAAATAAATAGATAAATTGTTTATATTGAAAAAATATTTGAATTTACCCCTGACACAATATCGGAAAAAATCTCTATCACATGACACCTATTAAGTAGGAAATTCTAGTCAATTTAATCTGAGACCATAAATAAATTCACTGGGTGACATAAATTTATCAAAATAACATGTAATGAAATGTGATAATCATTATGGGACATTATCTACTCATCACATGAAAAATAACCATAATCATTATCCAATTAAACTATACTATAGTGAAATCAGAAATGAAATCTTAGCTGGGTCACCTAAAATTAGAGGGATATAATAGGAAGTAATGAAGGAAGAGTGTAACACCTCGAGATTTTAAAATAAGAACATCATATTAGATTGAGTGTATGACACACGAAACCAATATGAGAAGAAAATGTTAAACCATAATACTTTATTATAAATTTCTTTTGAAATATATTCAATTTATTCAAGGGATTTCAATGCATGGAGCATCAGGTTTGAACCAAATGCGTTACTCTATTAAAATACAAGTATTTAAACATGGCCATTAAAACCTATCCATTAATATGGAAGGTATTAATAGTAATAACTAAATTAAGAAAATAAAATGGTATAAAATATAATGATCCAAGTCTGACGTACACATACATTACATAACTTTTGCAGAATACTAAATACACTACAAAAAAAATTCCCAAATAAAGTATTAGTTTAGTACCTTTGGAAATATGGAAAAAATTCTTTTAATTTGGTAAGAGATCTTCAAAATCTCCCAAAAATATATTCCCCTTTAGTTTTCCTACAATAAACTATTCATTATATCATATGGAAAAGAAAACAAATGAAAGGGGTGAGCTCAGTTGCCCAGTAAGGGTAAACAAGGAAAATATCAAACAAAACATGAACATTATAATGTAATGATATGAAAAAAACTTTTTAAAATCATACCATGTATGACATATATCAAATTCTTGATACATGAAATAAATTTTTGTAGTTCATATGGCATAAAACATAAAGGAACATGATCCATGAAAAAATAGAATTGGTATAAGACATGGATTTGTGGAAAACACATAAGAATATAAAATCATTTCATATTTGTGAAGGATCATTTATAAGACCATAATAGTGGACACAATATATTACATAACCAAGTTCACTCCTCGTTCTAGCCCCGTATTACCGAACCAGGTTTACTTACCATTCCATCCCTGTATTAGTGAACCGAGATCATTTCACATCACAGCCCTATATATCACATGAGATATAATTGTTTACGCAATGCATTAGAGGGATATGTATGTCCCACCAATCTCATAATGAAACCATATTACGTGTTCCATAAAAACATGAATCATTCATCATAGCATAACCCAACAAAATGGGTTTCTTAAACATCATTTTATCATAACACAATCCATGTAAAACAAATGGATTTCATAAATAATATTCCATTATAAACATAATAAAAAATAGGAATAATACGGATAGTATACTTGAAACATAACCCTATTAAATAATTCCATCTTAGATAGAAAATAATTTTTTCAGAACACTTGAAATTAATTTTTGAGAAAAATATCCTTTCTTATTCAAAAACATTTTCATTTCACGAAGTGCCACAAAATTGAAAAAGAGTATAGTTTATTTCAAAATAACCTTGAAATCTTTTAAAGGAAGCTTCATAGAAACACTATGTTATGAATATGTAAAAACCCATAATTCCGTATAAGTTAAAAATACATTAATCTCATAATTTTTTTGGATAACTCAAAAACTACCGCATATTGAAAAATGACAAATGATTCATTTCATATCATTTAATAAAAATTCATCGATGGGTAAAATTGATTTAAAAAAAATTGTATAAGAATAGAAATAATATAACATTTTTTGGAAACATTGACATGAATGATAAATATTCCCCAGTAAATAGTTAAATATAAACAAAATTAGATAATAACAAGATTGTGAAATTATCCCTTACATTAGGTCCGATATCGTTTGTATGTATCTGAACCTCCTCTACTTCGGTAGACCGCCTTTGAGGAAGACCTTAAACCTTATATGGAGATATTTCTACCAAAAATAATTCCTCAAGAATAAAAAAGGTATTCTAGAAAGGGTTTTGTGTAGTGATTTACTGAAAGACAATATTTATGAAGTGTAATTAATAGTTAAGAGTGAGTACCTTTTAATAGGAGAGGGTATGGGTACCCTTTTAAACTCTTATAAAATCAAAGAAATATAAAATAATTTTTAAATCCAAATGAATCCAACATGAGTTATGTAGAATATAAGATGAGGATGATTAGAAATACTCTAAACCAATAATTTTATAAATGGTTTCATTTCATTTTAAACATTATCATTTCATTTGACCCTTAATTATTCTCTTCCAATTTTAATTATGGTAACAATAGTTTAAAGATTAAGAGACTATAAATTTTACATATATGGGGTCAATTTACCATAAATGGAAACTTTATAAAGTTTTAGACCTTGTAATAGTAACTTTGTAATTTCTATATATTTTTAGATTTCTTAAATAATTTAATAAAATATTGTTTTTATAAAATATCAATAGGATCAATTTTGACAATATTAATTTCATTGAATTTAAAAAAAACCAAAAAGAAATATAACATTGAATAAAACCATTGAATTGAATTATAACATGTCATAGTATCTTAGAAAATTCATGAAGTACCCTAATTAATTAAAATTAGATTTATTTTAATATTTTTATTAATATTTATGTAATATTTTGAATAATAAAATAATTACTCTATCACTATTGTGTCAATATTTATTGTAATTATTTAATCTCAAAAAATTATAAATAAATTTCCATGATGTATATAAATTCATTATATTTCTATAGGATATTTATTATCAAATTTTTGTCATGTTTATCTCTATATTAAAATTATTATTCTAATAATAAATAAGAGGGTGACATTTTTTTACTTTCATGTCATTTTATTTTATTTTAATAATATTTATATCATTTTCCTTGAAAAAATTACATTAAATGAGTCAATTTTGATACTTATGTGTTAAGGGTTTATTTTTACTCATCCAATAGTATTTTTGTAGGTTTTAGGGTAATTTTATTATCATTATAAAATTATTTTGTTACCAAAATTACCCAATTTACCATTAACCGTGTTAAATAAAAGTTGCCATAGTTACTATTAATTATATCCAAAAATAAAATTAACCCTTTAAAATAATTTAGACCCAATGATTCTAAATATGGAATCCATTTTTCAAAATTTAAAACACACTAGTTTTATTAATTAATTAAAAAATAATCCCATTGACAAAACAAGAAAACGAGTTTTTGTAAATAGTAAAAACCATCAAAAGATTGATATGTTTTTATGTCCAATTTAAACATGAAAATACATAAACTGACAAAAAATGTATTAATTGATAAAAAATTAATCAAATTATAATTTAAAAAAATTAAAAGGACAATCTATCAATATAAATATGTTATATGAAAAAGCATTTTTGAATTAAAATGCATTATTTTTAACTATTCATTTAAATTTGAAAATTATTAGAAAAATAAAAAAATTGTATCCAAAGAAAATTTTGATGTCTTTATTCCAAATAATAAGTTTATTTTTACATGTATAACTTATAAAATTGTCAAAAACTATATTTAAAATGGGTACGCCAATAAAAGGCAGTAAAATTCCCTTTTTTGAAAAATACTCCTTTCATCTAAAAAATTGAATTTGTTCTTATATCATGTCTATAAAATAAATAAGATGAATTTAAAACACTACATTGAATATATTACAAATATATTTTACTAATAAAATCCCTTAATATTGATTTTATTATTCCATAAACACACTTATTTTCATTTAAATAGTTTTTCAGAAAAAAATTTCTTTTATTTAAAAACGGTTTTATTTTCATTTATAATTAATATCTCACCGAAGAATTAATTATATATACATGTCTAAATAATAATTTCATAATTGAGTTAATACTATTTATACTCTCCATTATAATTTTGAAGTTATAAGGTAACATAGTAATATTTAGTTGTTTGCTTAAACATAGTTTTGTGTGAAATGAATTCTATCAAAAGAACTTAATATTGTGTATAACCAAAGCCTATAATAGTGTTGCGTATACTACAAGATATGCTAGTAATGCATACAACATAGGATTATCTTGGTGCAACATACAACACAAGACATCAATGAAATTTTAAAAACATAAATAAAAAAATCTATCTAATAAAAATCTATATGTGTTACATTATACCCCCCCTTAAAATGAATTTCCCCTAAAAATTAATTTGGGTTATAAAACGATTAATATTTTAATGGTTCTTTCATAGAAATCCACATCTAAAAAATGAATAATAAAACTTCCTTTTAAAAAGATATATGGGAAATATAACGGTTACCCAAAGTCACTCATAACTGGGTTTCCACATAGGTGAACTTAGGTGGAATGTGAAAACATGGATATGGAAGAGAAATATAACAATCAAGTTCTAATGGAGAGTGATAAAGAACAAGGTTAGGATAATGTTAACAATAAAAAAGCCATAAATCTGTGATGATTTAAGGGGCCATTTAATTAATTAGAAATGAAGGTACCAGGATAACATTTTTGGATTTAAGATCCTTTCTATAGAGTTGACTAATTTTTCTCTAGAATAAATAATTACTTGATTAAGTATAATTTCATAAAACTTAACTTCATCTCTTTTCCCAAGAAATAAAGTTTATTTTTTATTCATTAACCATTATTAGATCATGATATCCATAAATAGTATGACATGTCATTCCATCTATCTTTACCACAAAAAAATGGTTACAAAAAGTTATCAAATTGCATAAGTATACTTATAGTGATATAATAATTTAATATAACAAAATTCACCTCAAGTTTAACTTATACTTTCCAAAAGTTGATAACCTTCTAAACCTTCTAAAATCTAAAAAACGAAAACTTTAGAAAGAGGTTCACTAACTCAGCTTATCATTTATCCCCCACATATCATAAAGTATCTCTGGTTGGTTACATTCAAAACATTTGAATTCCTTCATCATGTATTTTCTTGAAACAAGGTAATAAATTGAATTACTATATAACCTTAGTGAAAAAATATATTATTTCAAAAATTAACTCTTTCCATATACTATAAATCCCAAAGATTCTATATTCTCC
This sequence comes from Viscum album, assembly GCA_963277665.1. Taxonomy (NCBI): domain Eukaryota; kingdom Viridiplantae; phylum Streptophyta; class Magnoliopsida; order Santalales; family Viscaceae; genus Viscum; species Viscum album. Next base: position 1,992,970,083 of record OY728141.1, read on the forward strand.
ATCCATGATATCATAAATCACTTTTTCATCATATCAGTCCCGAGGTCATTGATACTACCAAAAAAATCATTATTTCTTTATCCCAACATTATGCACATATTAAGGGTTATCCTTCCCTTAATTTTTTTTCCAAAAATATCTAAATCAATTTTTAAAGTTACTGGTACCACTCAGAATATACTCTTAAATACATATGGAAAACCCAAGTAGACCAACTGATATTTCATTATTCTATAATTACATAAAAGGGGTTTACCATATTATTCTGGAATCCAATTACATAAACACTCAATAATTCCACCACTTTATTGTCTTAATCTACATCGCCAATTATGATCAATTATGATTTTACTTTTTATTTAACCATAAGAGTTTGTTAATGTCGATCATCATTAATAACCCATGCATTAGGGAGTTTATTAACATAATTCCCCATTTCATTTCACTTGTAGCATTGATGTCTAAGAGGTGAATTATTTGTATCCTTTTCTCTATTCGAAACATTAGCTATATTTTTTCCATTACTTCAGAACTAAAATACCCATTTACTTTATTTTACACACTTAAAACATTTTCAAGTATGATTTTTTCATAAGTAAATATCATCTTATTCTCACCATTGTTTTCAGATTTTCCCTTGAAATGCACTATCTGTTTCTTGTCAAAACCATGAGATTGTTCTGTAACCCCAACTTATATTTCTCCCTTAATAGTACAATGAAATATATATTAATATATACTAAATTATATTATGGATTAAACCCTTAAAAAACTTATCTATAAGACATTAAATAATTAATCAACCTTACTTTTTTATTGGTTGATAATTCTAGAAGTGTACCTTGAAAGTGTTGTAAAATTTTACTCATATATAGAAACATATTCATCATCCATTTTCTTAAGCTCAAGGAACTCGTTTTATATCTTTGTAAAAAGTATGATAGGAAATTACTTATTGAAAAATAAGTTCTTGAGTTCATCCCATTCCATGAATTCAATTTCATCTTGATTCCTCTTATTCTTGATTAGAGTCCACCATTGGTCCACTTCACATTCAAAATAATAAATAGAGAAATTGAATTTTCAAGTTCTGAATAGTGAAGGACAAAAAATATCATTTTAGTTGTACTGATCAATTTTCCATCAATAAGTGGATCAGATAACCCACTGAAAGAAGGTGGGAATTGCATCGTGAAGGACTCAACAAATTGTTGTTACCTTATATGCTCATTTAGTGGTCCAGAATGATTCATAACTTGTGTAATTATATCAATAATATTTTTCATTCCACCTCCCATAACATTTTTTTTGTTTAAGAGGACAATCATTTCATTTGAAATTTCAATCATCACTAACATGATTCCTTCAGGTTCCAGACATTGTCTGAAAACCAAAAAGAATATTGTGAGAGGAAAAAATCATACTTGGAAAATAAAAAAATCAAGGGGGAGTACTTTCAATCTCTAACATATTAGGTTTAATCCTAGGTTAACCATTATCATTTCCAAAATTTTGGGATTATAACCTATGCATAGACTTATCCTTAGGGACATACCTGGATATATCCTTAGAAATATTTCTTGGGATCTCACTAAAGTTTTCTCATCCAAGTTTCCAAAGGTTGAAAAAACCTACATTCTGATGCAAACTTTAATAACCCAATATTTATGTACATGAAAATTACATTAATTTTTCAGAATACTTAATAAATTACAAAAACAAACTCCCAATGATCATATTAGTTTAGTGCCTTAGGAATCTTGGAACACATTATTATAATTTGGTGAATGATATTCAACATCTACCATAAAGATCTTCCCCTCTAGTTTTCCTACCTAAAACCTTTCATTATATCTTAGAGAAAAGAAAACATATGAAAAGGGTGACCTTCGATGCTCAGTAAAGGTAAATAAGGAAAATATCAAACAAAACATGAACATAAGAATGTAATAACATGAACATAACTTTTAAAAATCATACATTGTATATCATATATCAAAATTGAGAGACATGAAATAAATCGTTTATAAGGCTTACAACATAAAGGAACATGAGCTATGAAAAAATAGCATTGGCATAAAAATGGAATTGTGGAAAATACATAATCATAAAAAATCATTTCATATTAGTCATGGCTCATTTCCAAGACCATCATAGTGGACAAAATCCATTACTGAACTAAGTTCACTCCACGTTCCAGTACTATATTACTAAACTTGGTTTACTTACCATTCTAGACCGATATTACTGAACCATGATAATTTCTCAATCTATTATTATCTATCTCATGAGAAATAAATTATTACCCAATGCATTAGAGGGAGATATAGGTCCCACCTATCTCATAATGAATTCATTATTACATGTTCCACAAAAACATAAATAATTCATCACAGCATAACCCAATGAATAAAATGGGTTTATTTAACATCATTCCATCATTACATAATCCATGTAAAACAAATTTATTTCATAAATAATATTCCATTATAAATATAATTAAATATAATAATAATAGGGATAATATACTTGAAACATAACCCTATTAAATAATTCCATCTTAGTTGGAAAATAATTTTTTGAGAACTCTTAAAATTTATTCTTGGGGAAAATATCATTTCATATTCAAAAACATTTTCCTTTATCAAAATTACACACAATTTAAAATGAAAAGAATTTCTTTGAAAATAACCTCAAAATATTGTAAAGAAAAATTCATGGAAATATGGTATTATGAAAACGTAAAAATCCATCATATCATATTAGTTAAAAGAAACCATTTTTCTTATACTTTTTTCAGATATGTAAAAAAAGTACCTTGTATAAAAAACGTAAAAATATCCCTTTCATACCGTTTAATAAAAATTTTCCAATGGGTAAAATTAACTTTATAAAAATTGTATAAAAATAAAAATAGTATTCCATATTTTTGAAACATTGATGTAGATGATAAATATACACCATTGAATATTTACATATAAACAATCTTAGATAATAATGAAATTGTGAAATTATCCCTTACCTAAGGTCCGATATAATTTTAATGAATCTGAACCTCCACTTCTTCAGTTGATCACCTCTGAAGAACACCTTAACACCTCCATGGAGGGTTTTCTACCTAAACTATGGCCTCAAGAATGGGAGAAGGTTTTCTAGGATGGTTTTTGGGTCGGTCTTGTCTGAACTAAATGATTTATAAAGTGTAAGTAATAGAGAAGAGTGGATAACATTTTATAGCATAGGGGAGGGGAACCCTTGAGAACTCTTAAAACATTAAATTAATTTAAATTAATTTTTATATCCAAATGACTCCAACTGGAGTTATGTCAAATATATGATGAGGATTATTTGAAATCTCCCAAAAAATAATTTTGAGAAATGTTTTTATTTCATTTTAAACCTTATCATTTCATTTTACATTTAATCAATCCCTTTTAATTTTAATTGTGGTAACAACATTTTAAATCTTAAGAGTCTATAAATTTTACTTATATGGGGGTAAATTACCCATAAATGGGCACTTTATAAAATAATAGACCTTATAATAGTCACTTCGTAATTTTTGAAGATTTATTTGATTTTTTAAATAATTTAATAAAATATTTGTTTTATAAAATATCAATAGTAATAATTTTAACACAACTTATTTTATTAAATTTAAATAAAACCAAAAAAGAGAGAAAAATTAGAAAAAAACCATTTAATAGACATATAACATATCATAGTAACCTATAAAATTCATGGAGTACCCTAATTAATTCAAATTATATATTTTTTAAAATTATTAATATCATTTATTTGATATTTTTAATAATAAAATAATTACTCTATCACTGTTGTGTCAATATATATGGTAATTATTTAATCTCTAAAAATTATAAATAAATTTCCATGATATAGAAAAATTCATTATATTTCTGGAGATTATTTATTATCAAAGTTTTATTATTTTTATCCCTCTAATAAAATTATTATACTTATAAGAAATAAGAGGGTGACATTTTGTCACTTTCATGTCACTTTTTTTATTTTAATAATATTTATATCATTTTCATTGAAAAAATTCTACTAAGTGTGTGAATTATATTAATTAGGTGTTAAGGTATGATGGTTACTCATCTTATAGTATTTTTTTTCAGGTTTTAGTGTTATTCTATTATTGTTATCATATTATTTTTTTACCAAAATTACCTGATTTACCTTTAACCGTGTTAAATAATAATTTCCATAGTTTCTATTCATAATATCAAAAAATAAAATTAACCTATAAAAATAATGTTGAATCAATGATTATAAATATGGAATCAATTTTTTAAAATTTAAAACATATAATTTTCAATAATTAATTCAAAATTAATCTTGTTGACAAAATGAGTAAACAAGTTTTTTAAAAAGTAAAAACCATCCAAATATTGACACGTGTTTATGTCCAATTTCAATGTGAAAATAATTCCAATGAACAAAATTACTTTATGTTATAAAATATTAATATAATTATATATTAAAATAAATTAAAAGTATAATCTAACAATATAAATATATTACATGAAAAATGGTTTTGAATTAAAATGCTATATTTTTCACTATTCTTTTAAATTTGAAAATTATCTGAAAAATAAAAAACATTTAACTAAAACAAATGTTTTGTGTTCTTATTAAAAAAAAGAAGTTTATTTTTCCAAATAAAACTAAAACATGTGTCAAAAACTATATTTTAAATGGGTTCTGCATCAAAAGGTGGTAAAAATGTTTTTTTTAAACACTCATTTTATCTAAATAGTTGAAATTTTTTCTTACATCAAGTCTAGAAAACATATAAAATGTATTCAAAACATTAAATTTAATATTTTAAATATATATTTAATTAATAAAATCAACCAAGAGTGATTTTATTATCCCATAAACCCACTTATTTCCATTTAAATAGTTTCTCAGAAAACATTTCATTTTATTTAAAAAGGGTGTTATTTTCATTTATAATTAATTGATTACTAATGAATTAATTATATATTCATGTGTAAATTATATTTATATAATTCAGTTAATACTTTTTATTCTGGCCATTATAATTCTTAGGTTAGAAGTTAACATAATAATATTTAGTTTTTTGCTTAAAATTAATTTTGTGTGAAATGAATTCTATCAAAAGAACTTGAAATTGTGTATAACACAAGCCAAGTATAGTATTTCATATACCCCAATCTAAAAAGAGGGTTGTTCATACTTTGTACACATAATTTAAAATTAATTTTTAACATTTTTAGATAATTTTTTAATAATATAAACTTCATTTTTTAAATATACATATTTAAATTATCATTGGGTAAATTTTGGGGATTATTATGAAAATATTAATTTTTTTATTTAATAGTGAAAAAATACCCATTTTTTTTGAAAAAAATCTTTTTTAGATTATTTACAAAGTTAAATTATAAATTAATTTTATTTTAATTTAAATTTAGTTTAATTATAATAAAATTTAAATAATTTAGGTCATTGGAATATATTTCATATTTAATTTTGATACTAAAACATTATATACTTATAATAATTTTCTCTTCAGAAAACCAATCTTTCGTTACGTGTACAGTTTAATTTTATATTAAATTTAATAAATTATTTTGATTTAATTTGGAAAAAGGAATTTTATATTTGGATTCATCATAATTTACATATTCTAATAAGTTAAAATTAATCTTTGACTATAATGAATAGTGAAAACTATAGAAAGTAATTAATATAGTTAAGGTAAAAATTGGTTTATCGGGGGATTGAACTAAGAAAAAAAGAGTTAAAAATGGCCTTAAACCTATCCAAAACCCATTATATGGTTATATTTCAATTTTATAACCTATAAGTTAAAATAGGGACCAATTTTTTTGGCTTTTAAAATGTGAAAAATGAAGAAATAAAATTTATTGAAATTAATATTTGTATTGTAATTTTTGTAAATACATTTATTTGATAAAAATTTAATGTGACATCAATTGATGGTTGGTGTTCAACCTTTTAATTATTATTTAAAATCATACATGTTTTGGCAAGGCTATTTTGATTTGAACAAGCTTATTTAAATAAAGAAACAACAAAATGTGATGATTGCATAGCTGATCTTTAAGTTCAAAAGACATGTTTCCTCGGTTGAATTGTATTAGAACAATGTTCACAACATTGAAAAGAATAATGATTAGAAATATGTGATTAAGATCTAAATAGAGATGATTTTATTTTTTTGGATTTATAATTTAACATTTAATTATAAATTATTGAATTGTGGTTTTGTTTGGAGAGGGTTGGCTAAATTGACTTAGAACATGATGAAAATTTTGTTTATAATTTTTTTAATGGTTTGAATGTTCAAAAAATAGATTCATATGAGACATGAAAGCCCAAAATAAAGGGAAGGCCATGGAGTTGCTGAGTGACAAGATAGGTTTCCCAAAGTGAGCATGCAAAGGCGAATGTGTGCCACCATGAGGGGTAGCACAATGAAGAACAGAATCCCAACATAGGGCAGTGCTAGGGAGTCATGTATATGTGACTGGTAACCAATTATAGGTTATAGAACTCACAGAATGTATTATAAAAGAGAAAAAACTCATGGAGTTTCGTTATGGAAATAGGTTTTTTCATGTTACTATATCACTAATCGAACACCCACCATCTTATTCGTGGATCTGATGTTCTGATCTTTCTGATCATCACTTTACACTATCTTCTGTATTGAGCCCATACAAGATTGTCTTTTTTCTCAAGGCATCAAAGGATATAAGTGTGTCGGTACATCCATGCTATGTCGACCAAAGCTTGATCTGAGACGTCTCAATGTCATCTCATTATTTTGAAAATCCAATTTGTTTATTTAAACCATCCATTCTATTCTGCATATGATCTCCATCCTCGAGATCACTGGGAGTCTAGTGAGTCAAGATATTCATATAGCGATGTTGATAGATTATCCAACCAAATCCTCTAAGCACTATTTGAGAATTCTAACGCTTTCAATGATATTGAAATCTAATGAATTTTTTTCCATCTAATAACGAATAAGAAATCAAAGCAATGTAGTGTATAATAAATTATTTTTTCATCTTTGGTGACATTGATTGTTCATGGTATGTAACTTGATCACGATACACTCATAATAAAAACACTAATGAGTTTTCATGATTATCGAAGGTTCTAAGATTATGAACATTTCCTATAAATATCTAAGGCTAGGATCATTTTATAAGAATGGTTATCTCTCATCTGAGATAATTTGTGAGCGTTTAAGGGAGAAACAGAGCACCACTCTAAATTTTTAAATTATAAGATTCCATGTGTTCATTCTAATCATACATATTTTTGATCACATGATGTTTTTCATGAGTTGTGTTGAATATTTCTAAGTTATGTGATCCACATAAAATAGTTATATGAAGTAAAGGATACATGTGTTTTGGTTCATAAAAAAGTAGAAATCGAAAACCTATTTCATGGAGAAGAATATTTTCCCATGGGCCTTCAATAAGTATTTGATACTATTGAAATTGGTTCATGATGAAACTGGTATCTATGAAGAAATTGGACAGTGGTGCATTTTATTTTATTCAAGATAGAATATCATCCTTTTGGATTACATGATCTATGTTAAGGCTACATATTTAATGTGGAGAATCTAGTGTATTGAATACAATACCTACAATAAGTTTTCACAGAGATTGAGAAAGTTGTTGGGTTATGGGACATGTATTAATGAGTACAAGGAAGAAGGGAAGTTAACATACTACCAGATGTTCACAAGAGAGAAATTACATTCACATTAATTATTTCCATGATTAAAACACATTCAATGTATATGTATCCAATAGAGGTTGGAGAAGAAGAAACAAATTTGTACATAGCTTTTCTAATTTGTGAAATTATAAGTGTGTGAAATGAATGATATATTCATTACAGATGCATGAAGATTATGAAAATATAAATTGAAATACTCATGATATGTTATAATTTTTAAAAGAACTGTGTTTATGAATGTGAACATAAACACTAAAATCAAGATAAGTATATGGAAATTGTAAATTTTCATTCACATTATATAATTCATGAAAAAATATAGAAGGCCATGCATTAATTTTTTACATGAATGAGGCACATCAAATATAAATTGTGTGATCAGTGTGAAATGAGTTTTTGATATTTAAGTCAGAATATTATATTAGAATTCAAATTGCAGAGTATTGAGGAATCTTCAATTGTTCATTATGATATTACAATTAGTTGAAGTAGAAGTGATAACTTATACTAATACAATAGAGTATACGGAGTTGACTAGAAATCATTTTTGTTGGTTATATTCAATTGTAGTTTTCGAGTTTTAGTTGAAGGATCAAGTGCGGAATCATTTTATTTTAGAAACTCTAAAAGGAAGATTAGTTTTGTGTTGTAGTGGCATCTATAAGTTATTTTGGTATTTGTCATTGTGTTTAGTATTGTGTTTGTGAAACACTAGTTGGATTCCAGTATAAAGAAAACTGGTGGGATACAAAGATAATTTTGTAAAAGGTTCATACCTACCCACCATGGTTTTTGGGTGATACCTAACCAACCCACTTATTATTGTTGATTGATTTATAGTGAAGAATCTATGTCTCAGATCATCCTAAAAACAACCAGGATGTAGTCACCCACATCAGGGATTAACCTTATAAAAATAATATGTACAATGGTTCATTTAATTTATATCTTTACTGTAGTATAATTTTGTTTGTAAAAATAGAATATCTATTCACTCTAACAAGTACAACGGTTTAAATTAAAAAGGGGTAAGAGAAAATAAAATAAAATTGATTAAAACCCATGTACATTGATTCATACACCCTCTCAGTTTACCTGCATGATCCACTAGGCACTTAAATTGGAATCAGAGCATAGAATACACCTCTGATTAGATCTATCTTATTTTTCCATTTGTTTCTATTATAATTATATGAAGTGAAAATTTGAATTTGAATAAGTAAAAGAATTGTCTCAGATGAACAATTCAGTTCCTATCCATGTTAGTTCCAACAAGGAGGCTTCTACAAAAACCATGAAGAACATATAGAAGAAATATTAAAGAAATATAAGAAAGAACATGATGAAGAAATATGATACATAACAAACTAGATGTTGTTAGAATGGTCATCTATTAACAATATCTATTAAATAAATTGATAAATATACTTTTGATGAGTATTTTTCATGTAGTGATTAAGAATATTTTATTGAATCACAAAGATATTTGTATTTATAAATCAGAAATTATTTGAATAATATTACTAATGAGATTTTCACATGAATATTTTATATTATCAAGGGTCTATGTGATGATAATTCCCAATTTGAAAAGAAATATGAAGATATAGAGTAGGATTTGGAAAATAATTTTCAAAGGTGTAAACATATCTCACAAATTATTGATTACAAAGAAGAGACTATATCACTTTGAAATAAACATTTCTCTTATGTTGAAGAAGAATTTCAATGAAATGTGTGTGAGGAAGAATTATTTTTGAAGGTCCTTACTGAGATGTTTCACACACTTAAAGAATATTATAAAGCTACCATGAATATTAAGTACTCTCTATTAGAAATAAAAGACAAGGATGAGACTTTCATAATAGTTAAAGAATTAAAAGAACAATTTATAATACAATGCAATGAAATATTCACTTTGGTTGAAGATTAATTAAAAAAGAATGTTTTTGAAAAGGATATAGAAGATATAGTTTATACTGATGAGATACAGGCATTTGAGAAACCACACATATCCTCTATGGATGTTAAAGAAGACCAATTAGTGGTTGAGATAAATAGAATCAAATAGTTGAATAATTATTTAAAGATGGTAAATAAAATTAATTATTATAAAGTTCCAAAAATTAAGATTTGATGGGAAGATAAACTGAATGATTTTCAATATGATACAAATATTCTCAAAATAAAGTGTCTTGAAATGAAAGTCAATTTGAAAAATATAATGGAAACACAATTAAATACTTCCCATAAATAATGTAAAGATATGGTGAAATCACTCAAAGACCAGAAGAACTCTCTAAATCCTTAATTTCTTGAGTCGGAGGTCAAGTTCACAAATTTAAATAACTATCAAGCTGAACCTTTACAAAATTATGAGATCAGAAAGCTTGTCGAGTGTAGTTTTGAAAAGATTCTTACTTCTGAAAAAAAATCATTTTAGTGGAAATAAAAACTAGAGATTATCTAAAGATAATTTTTTAAAACCTAATTTGAAGAGAAAACCCTTGTTCAAAAAGTTTTTGTTTGTACTAATATAGTTTCATCTAAAAGTAAAGGTTTCAAAAAGAATTCTGGCCAAACATGGATGAATAATACTGATGAGAAATTCACTATGACATCAAATGTGGACATGAAGAAGTGCATAAATTCTTATTCCCAAAAAAGAGCTTAGATGAATAATCATACTACCCAAAATAACAAGATATAAAATCTTCACAATTGGTAGTATAGAAGAAGAAATAAAGATTTGTTTTTTATTTTTGTTGTTGTTGTAAATTTGGGCATTGGGATACTGACTGTTGTTATCATATGTATATGCATGATAATTATAGAAGGCCAACATTAAGAGGGAGAATATCTGATGTTAAGATATATCAAAAAACTCTAATAATAATACCCAGATGAATAAGAATATTTATATTAATAATATATGTGATATTCACAAATCATTTTGTGATTATTTCAACAAATGTGGTCACAATTATAATGAGTGATGTTATGTACCAACCATGAACTATGCATATACTGATATGAATAGGAGACCACATCAAATGCAGAGGTAAGGAAAAAATGTAGAAAAATATTCCTTGGGGTTTGAGAAGGACAATAGAGTTAAGAAAACTATGATTGAATCTATAGACAACTAGAATGATGAGATGAATGTCACACCAATGAAATGATGTTTCTATGGGGGAAGAAAATGCCATATAATGGACCTTTGAAGATAGGTCAAAAACACCAATTCTAGTGGAATAAATCTGAAGTTAAAAACGAAATTATACTTAAAAAAGATAACATGATTAATTTTGTGCATGAAAATGAAGATGATAAACACAAATTTCATGTTATTTTTTCTAAAATCAATAATGTCACATCCAATTTTTTTCTTTTCATGTCATGGTTTTTATTTGTTTCATTAAAAATACTGATCCATTTATTGGGTTTTGGGTGAGATTAATTTTTATTTTTGAACTACCTTATATTTCTAATCACCCTAATTTGGGTTCCCAAATTCTTGTTTTGAAGTTTTTGGAGAAAGGGTGGTAACTTCATGATTTGGGCCAACCGTGAGCCCATTTCTAATTTTAAAAACCAATTTGTTTCTTTTCTAACACTTTTGTTTTTCAACATTTTTCACACATTAAACTTCATACATTTCCTCCACTGACATATTATAACCACCATATCTTTTTGGACCCCTTTGTAATTCATAATCATGGTGAATTTTGGTTACTTATTGCGGTAATGGGCTAACCCATGGGCCCATTTACAGTTTAAAAAAATAATATGTTTATTTTATACCTTTTTCATTTCCTTATATTTTTCTATAATTCCACCTCCCACTCGAATAAAAAATACCTATCCTAACCCCAATTATCTATTTTACCTCTTTGGAGCTCATTTGTATCACATATTGGGCCGAAAGTTCTCAAGTTTCCTCAAATTGTCCAGAATTGAGAAGGTAAATTATTTCAAGCATATATCATTCCATTAGAACTATTTTCCCACAAATCTTCTTTACCTGGTTCTTCCAGACCATAGGAGGCTCTCCAACAAGTTTCAAGCCATTTAATTTTCTCTATGGGTGCAGATCTAAAGGATGATGAAGAGTTTTCTAGTTGAAACGGTCAGATTCCTTCTTCTTTCTCCTCCCTCTTCTTCCTCCTTTCATTATTCCTTGGTTTTAAAATCTACAATAGTCATGATATACCTAAGGTTATGTTATATTATGATTTTTGATGGAATTTTTGTTCGTTCGGGGCTGGTCGTCATAGGTTTAGGGTTTGTAAACCCTCGAATGGTTATATTGGGTGTGCATTTCAATTACGCCAAGGATTTGAGGTAGGATATCCCATGAACAAGCCTTTATCATTTAAGTTTCATTATTATAATGCTTTTATAACCTTATTTATATGATATTTTCTTCTGTGAAACCATTGGTTTAATTTTTTTGTGTGTAAATGATATTTTATGCCCTATTTTGTTAAAAATATATTAGTTTTGGTATAAATGTGCACTCTTCTTGTTTGATAAATTATTCCATGAGATTACGCACTGGTTTTATGGTATTTTGAATATGGTTCAGTATATTGAATAAATTTATGGCATGAAAATGGTATTTTATCCTCTTTTAAGTGCTTAAAATAAGTTGTTTTGTTAAAGAGTGTGTGCCATGAGTTCGGTAAGTTTTCTGGTTAGATTTTATGTATCTAGTGCAATTTAAAATGATTTTATTGGATTTATAAATACATTATAAGCATAAAAAAAATTATTTTGGGATCCTTTTATGGATTTCCAATTTGTATTTTTTTACAAACAAATGGGTTTTGGATTAAAACATGTTTTGGCCTGAGTTGCCGCAAAATGGCCCGTTTCACATCCTTATGAAAATGGTCGTTTTTGGAATATGTATCCTGATTGTTTTAAGGGATTTATGAATGTGGTTTGATTTTTTAAATGGTTTGTGTACACATCATTAATAAAATTGAAATGCATAACTTTCTCAAATGTTAGTTTTGAGAAAATGTTTAAATGTCTATTTGGCCTTTCCTAAAAATGAAGAATGGGTGTTTTACATGTATGTAACATGTTGTGTCAATTGGGATTGTCTTATGGTACATGAAATGATTTTATTAAATGTTTTTAGGGCTGAAAAATATGATGGGGTATGGTTTTGTTTTGTTTTTATACTTAAAATAGTTTTTTTTAAATTAGTTTTATGTGCAAAGTTTCAATACACTCCTTAAAAATTTTTTAAGAAAAGTTTTAGTGGTTTATTGATTTGTGAAAGAAATGTGAAGCAATTTTGTGGGATGTTTATGTGTTTATGGATTTGTAATGTAATTTTTATGTGAAATTTGTATTTGATAATATGTGCAACTTGATTGAGCACCAAATGGAATCCCAGGTATCTTGGTTGGCAGACGTGTACTAGAATTCTAGTGATCCCGTGGGGTTTGGCCCCTATTTCACGTAGCGAGTTTGAAGATCACAACACTAACTAAACTATGATTATGATGATGTTTGGGGACCACTAGGTTATGGATATACTCACTACTAGTGGCTCGTGTGCACAAGAATAGATATTTATTATGGTTACTTTCACCGTGATACAAGGTACCTGAGTCTCACAACTAACTAGTGCCTACGGGTGTTCCTGTGAGTTGTGATCATTGGATATTTTGTACTCACCTTAAGCATACATTGTGTTTGGTTGATTAATTCATCAGTGTGTGTGTTTATTTAAAAGTTTAAATTATTTAAATCAGCCCTCTTGAAAACTATTTTCATTTTGAAGTTGCACTTATTTGAAAATTGTTACTGGTATTCTTATTTATAAAACGTGAAAGTTTTTATGGTAATTTTATTATATAATGGGACCTCATTTGGAAAAAATAACTTTATATTTTTATTTAAAACATGAAATTTATGTTTCATTTATTTTAAAATATGTGCACTGGGAATAGAATATCGGGCTAACCTACTGAGTTTTAATACTCATGCCTATAGTCTTCTTCTGTTTTTATCCCTTATGCAGGTTTCAAATTGAGTTTTATTGCCTTGGGTGATGTGTGATCATTATTGGAGAGTGACTAAAAGGGTCACATTGAGTTATTTGGTTATTAGGTTTGGTCATTTGAGTTGTTGGTTTAGTTGTACATTTAGTTTATTGTACAAATAATTTTCAGTTCAGTTTTTATATAAATGTATTTTGGGCTGTCAATTTCTTTCCTCTATTTATTTGATTGTTTATGTATGTGATAAATCATTCCCTTTTGTACTCTATTTATTCCCTTGGTTCTTGTATCCATCCCGGGAGGATCAGGAACACCTCTCGGGACTTGTTGTGGGCTGGCCCTTGTGACCGGTCAGGGTCGACTAGGGATGGTTCATGGAAAAATGGTATCAGAGGAGGTCGACTCTTAGAAAACCTTTTTTAGAGTTCCCTTGTCAGTTGGGGGATGTAAATTTAGATGGAGTATTATTTTTGAGACTTTAGGGGCATGTGATGGAAAAGCGTCACGAAATCTTGCTCGTTCTGATCCTCGAGTTTCAACGTGATGCCTGGTTTTATTAGTTTCCTTTGTTCTTGTTGATTGTTTGTTGTTGGGATACGAAAAGGGGAGTCTGACTAATGGCCTTTGTGAGCTCGCAGGGCCGGGAAATCCATTTGGAGTCGGGTCATGGTCCTAATGAGTCTCTCTGTGTTGGTATTGTGTTTCACATATGACCGCCAACAATATGGTCAAGTCACCCATCGACAATAGATCCCTTTTGTGGGTTTCTTGGACCTTTATTGAATTATGAATTTTTGTTTTGAAAATACTTATATGAGAATTATGGAAATGGGTTTTAAAGTAAGGATTTTATTTTTAAAAGGGGAAAAGGGTTTTTTGAAAATTAAATATAAAATAGTTTTGGAAGGTTGTGTTTTTTAACAAATTTCGGGGAGGAAGTGGAAATGATTTAACGGGATTAGATTTTACATAATCTAAACTTGTGGTTTGTTGAAATAAAATGTTTAGAATGTGTGAATCATTTTAAGGGGATTCTGAATCTTTTTTTTAAATAGGGTGTTTTTGGATGTTGAAAAGTGTTTGAATCTGATGACTTGGTTTTGGAAATTGGTTTTGAGCGGTTGGTGTTTTTCTAGAAAGGGTATTTCTCTCAATGACTATCAGATTATGAAAATATTCCTTGCTGAATTTTAGAAAATAGGAAGGGGTTGTTTGGAGTAGCTTGGCTGTTTTAAAAATTGTTAAAAATGAAAAAGGGGTATGTTTTTAAGAAAATGGTTCTTGATGAAGTGCGGTTTGTTTTGGGAAATATGAAAAGGGATTTTGACATGGTGGTTGGAGTTCCTTTTGAAGGAACTTGATTTTTGGAATGATGTTGTTTTGTTGGTGGCTTTGCTGTTTTCATGGGTACTCGGATACATATTTTTATTGATATATGGAAGGATTTCCTATATGGAATGGTGTTTGGGTGCCTAGGGTTGCATTGAAATGTGCATGTTGGTGATACTTGATGAAACACCATTGGTGAATGTGGAAACCAACCAAGTTAGTTTGTTTTTCAAAAGTGTTTTGAGCTAAAAAATGGTGGCCTCTTTTTATAAACCAATGGTTATGTGGATAGTTTTTTTCTATGTCTTATAAGATTCGTTTATTCATTAAGATTCATTGTGAACTAGAAGTTATAATCTTGTTGTATCTTGAGATGAGATCTGGTTAGTGGCTCGGTTTTAGAGTAATGTTCATTGGCTTTCTAAAGATGTGTTTGATGGTGTGATGTGGCCATGAATATTTCTCCATTGGAAATATTTCCTATTGATCAACCTAAGGATTCATTTCAAATGTTAAATCCACCTCTTTAGAAGTTTCTCGAGCCCATTTGTTGTAATAGAGAGCTATTTGGGATCGATTTAAATTGCTTCTAGGTCGTGATAATTATTTTCGACATAGTAGTTTTTTTCGGTGATGTTGATGTGTTTTGCCGTATTCCTTGTGCATTCTACCCCTCATTCAGAGTGAGTCATAATTTTGATA
The DNA here is from genome assembly GCA_963277665.1 of Viscum album. NCBI lineage: Eukaryota > Viridiplantae > Streptophyta > Magnoliopsida > Santalales > Viscaceae > Viscum > Viscum album. Next base: position 1,992,985,913 of record OY728141.1, read on the forward strand.
TGTATCTATGATTTCCTATTTATATAAAGGTGTTTTGTTGAGAATGTGAGTTTTTTTAATGGTGTGATCCCTAGCACCCTGACTACGGTGCATCAGATGCTTCAAGAATCTGGGCTACAACCATAGGCCTCAGTGTGATGCTTTTCACACTGTTAGCAAATCTCCAGAGGTGTGGGGAGCTTGACCAGGCACCTGCCTCCACCATTGTGGAATGTTAGTTTCTATGTCTATATTATGGTTACTCATTTCTGTGAATTCCTCTTTATCACAATAATCATGGTGGACTTACCAGTCACATAGTGTCTATGGTTATGCCTTCATAGATGTGGGTTTCCGATCAATGTCCCAATGTTGTCCACCTATGAAAATTGGGTGTGGTCTTGGTGTTACTTGTTCATAGGTGGAGAGTTTTGGGTAGTTTTTTTGTTTCTTTTGTGGTTTCAATGGCCTAATTATTGGGTCTTCTTCCCTCCCCTCCCTGAGTGGTGGGGGTCTGGATCTGTGCCGAAAGTGTTGGCCCAGTTCTTTTCCCCTCCGTTCGAGAGTGGGTGGTTTAGATGTTCATGTTTTAACCCTATTAACTTGGGGTTTTAGGTTGTTGTGGGAGTGTTTTGTTTGTCATGTGTAGGTGAGGCCAAATTATAGATCATTTTTAATTATTTTTTTGTTCATTTCTAGTTGGTCTCTAATGGTGGTGAGACCCACTACGAGTCTCGAAGATCATTCCATTAGAATTTGTCAGATGGTAGTTTGGATTTAATGGTGGGGAGCCCATTCCAGCCTCCACGCCAAGTCATTGGATTCTATGAGTGAGATATGTTTTTTGTGATAGATGTGTTCATTAGGAGAATGCCCAATAATCTAGTTTTTGGCCTGGTTATGGAGGTGGTGGCTTGATCTTTCTGTTGATTCTCCAGAAGTGGTTGTGAGTTGGTGTTTTGTTTAGGAAAGTGTATTAAGTTACATTGTTGGGTAATGATATTTACATAGCTTTGGAGTCTTGATTATGTTGATAAGGAATTATTAGGTGTTGTTCTGTCAGTTGAAAAGCATTATGGATTTCCGAGGGTGCAAAGCTTTAATGGTGGAGAGAATTGTCACACCCAGTTTGTTTTTCTTTTCATGTCATGGTTTTGATTCGGTTCATTGAAAATACCAATCCTTTTATTAGAAGTTGGGTGAGATTAATTTTGATTTTTTATCTACTATATATTTATAATCACCCTAATTTGGGTTCCCCATTTCTTGTTTAAGAGTTTTTTGAGAAAGGGTGGTTACTTCAAGATTTGGGCCAATTGTGAGCCCATTTTCAGTTTTAAAAACCCAATTTTTTTATTTTATAACTCCTTTGTTTTTCATTATTTTGAACCCATTAAAATTCATACATTGCATCCACTGACATGTTAAAACCACCATATCCTTTTTACCCTTTAAGAATTCATAATCATGGTGAATTTGGGAAACTTATTTAGGTAATGGGCCAGCCTATGGGCCCATTTACAGTTTTAAAAAAATAATATGTTTATTTTATATATTTTTATGATTTTAATATTTATTGGTAATTCCACCTCCCACTATAATCCAGAATAACAATCCTCACCCCCATTGTCTATGTTACATCTTTGGAGCTCATTTTTATTGCATATTAGGCCAATAGTTCTAAGGATTTCTCAAATTGTCCAGAATTGAGAAGGTAAATTCTTTCATCCATATATCATTCTATTAGTACTATTTTTCCCACAAATATTAGTTCCATGGTTCTTCCAGACCATAGGAGTCTCTCCATGAAGTTTGAAGCCATTACCTTTTCTCTATGGGTGCAGATCTAATGGAAGACGAAGAGTTTTCTAGTTGAAAATGTGAGATTCCTTCTCCTTTCTCCTCCCTCTTATTCCTCCTTTCATTATTTATTAGTTTTATAATCTATAATAGTCACTATAGACATAGGATTCTGTTATACTATAATTTGTTATAATGTATTTTTTTGCTTCGGGATGGTCGTCATAGGTTTAGGGTTTGTAAACCCTCAGATGGTGATATTAGGCGTGTGTTTTAATTATGCCAAGGATTTGAGGTAAGATATCCCTTGAACAATCCTTTATCATTTAAGTTTCATCATTATAATTATTTTCTAACCTTATTTATATGATAGGTGCTTCTGTGAAACCTTGGGTTTAATTGTTTTGTGCGCAAATGATGTTTTATGCCTTATTTTGTTAAAAATATAGTAGTTTTGGTATAAATGTGCACTCCTCTTGTCTAAAAAATTATTCCATGAGCTTACACACTTGGTTTATGGTATTTTTAATATGTTTCAGTATCTTGAATAAATTTATGGCATGAAAATGGTATTTTATCCATTTTTAAGTTCTTAAAATAAATTGTTTTGTTAAATAGTGCATGTCATGTGTTCAGTAAATTGCCCGGTTGGCTTTTATATGTCTAGTGCAATTTAAAATGATTTGATTGGATTTATAAATACATTGGAATCATGAAAAAGATTGTTTTGGGATCCTTTTATGGATTTCCAATTTGGATTTTATTTTACAAAACAAATTTGTTTTGGTTTACATCATGTTTTGGACCAAAGTTTCCAAAAAATGGCCCGTTTCACATCCTTATGAAAATGGTTGTGTTTTAAATATGTATCTTGAGTGTTTTAAGGGATTTATGAATGTGTTTTTCTACTGTAAATAGTTTCTATACACCTACTTAATAAAATAGAAATGTATATCTTTGTCAAATGTTAGTTTTGAGAAAATTTTTAAAGGCCCGTTTTGCCTTTCCTAAAAATTAAGAATGAGTGTTTTACATGTATATACCATTTTGTGACAATTGGGATTGTTTAATGGTCCATGGAATGATTTTATTAAATATTGATAGGGATTCCAAATATAGTGGGGTATGGTTTTGTTGTGTTTTTATACATAAAAGTGTGTTTTAGAATTAGTTTTATGTTCAAAGCCTCAACACACTCCTTGAAAATGTTTTAAGAAATTTTTTAGTGGTTTATTGATTCGTGAAAGAAATGTAACACCCCCAGATTTCATATAATGTTATTTCTTCAAAGTAATTCAATAACTTGAACTACACACAACACTGAGTTCAAGCACACCATAACTTACCAAACTAGATGTTCAAAAGCGATTATGAATAATATTAACTGAATTTTGAACTATATATAGTCCTTATAATTTTAGAATCCATATTATGAGTTTCTCAGACATAATGTAAGAACAAATTAATTTTTTTCAGATAAAAGAAATATTTTTCAGAAAATGCAATTTTACTGCCGTTTAATGGTGAACCCTTTTTAAATCCAATATTTGAAACTTTTATATATTCAATTTTATGAAATAAACCTCTTCTTTAGAATCAGGATATAAGAATTTAGTTTCAATAAATTTTTGTTGTTTTTCTGATAACTTTAATATTTGGGTGAATATTAAAAAATATATATATTTTAACTGAAAACCACTTTTTTAATCAAAATAATTTATAGTGATTAAATATACATTTTAATATTTTGTAAGTATAATTAGATTATATTTATACCCTTTAATCCAGTGTTGGTTATTGGAATTAATTTCACATTGAAAATACACATAAACAAGTTTCAATCTTTTGAAAGTTATTGTATCATAAAAACACGCTATTTGTTTTGAAAAAAAGAATTAATTAATAAATGAAACTTATATGTTTAGAATTTGGTAAAATAGACTTCATTTTTGGATTCGGAATGTCGAAATTAGATTAGGGTGAATTTTTGGTATTTTTCTGAAAACTTGCAATTTTAGATGAATAGTGGAAAACACTGAGTTATAGTTTAAAACCGAATTTTTATTTAAATAATTATTTATTTTATTTAAATTTATTTTATGTCAAAATAGATACATAATACCTATATAAGTTCAATGTAATTAATTGAAGTCAGTTTATAATAATTTTAGATATATTAAAATTTTATTGAACTTTTCACCGTCATTTACCCATCACCTATGAGAATTTGCAAATTCACATAAAACATAATATTACAGCTTCTGTGAGTATAATTTTGAATATACGAGATACACGGTTAATATCAAGGAGAAAAATTTGGTTCAATAAGATAAAAATAATTTTTGGTGAATAGTAACTTTTTAGTTTTATTTACCACGGTTAAAAGTAAATTGGGTAATTAAGGGTAAACATGATATTAATATTTCCCTAACACATGTACTAATTCAATTAGACAATTGTATCTCAACCAAAAACAACCTTAGGAATAAAATATTATCATTTAGGTCCACTTGGATTAGATTAGGACATTTATTATTATTTAATTCAAAGAAGAGTTAAAAGAGTTAAAATCAAAGTTTAATAACTAAAACATTTTTAATATTAAGTTATACATAATTTAAATTAGATTATAAATATTTATTAGGAATATAAAAATATTTCCTACATAATGGTATTTTATTTATATTTTTTAGACATTAAATAATTTAATTTATTTATGACACAATGATGATGCAGTAATTATCGTATTAATGAAAGATTAAGATAATTGATATTACAAATACCCAAATAAATTTAATTTGAGACTTTTTATAAATTAAAATAATTTTATAGGTTAATATGACATATTAGGATTGGTTATATGAACTTTTTTCGAAGTAATAATTCTGTTATGAATTTATCAAAAACAAAATACCCAATAGTGTCAAAATTGACATAAAAGAGTTTTTAAAAAAAATATTATATTATTAATTGATATTCTATTCCTAAAAATATAATGTTTGGAAAAAATAATTATATCATGATAGGAATATCATTAATTTACCACTTGGGGGTCGATTGAAAGTTTATAGTAAGTTTATTAACTATATAATATAAAAATACAAAGAGACATGGTAAATGTCAAACTAATTAACTAAGAGTTAAAACTAAAAGATAAGGTTAATAAAGTGACCCAAACCTGTCTAAAACCTATTGGTTGAGTGGATTTCGACCCATCCCTACCATATCCTTGAAAAAAATAAATTTTTAGCCATTATAAACCGAATATGAATTTGTTACAAAATAATAGTTTATGTTTTTCCTAAGGTGCCCTTCACCCCTCTTATAAAAGGGCACTCCCCCTTCACTCCATTTTACACATTCTAAGCCATTTGTATCAGACAAAACATGCCCAAATATCCTCTAAAATTCCCTCAATTCATCCTAGATGCCTTCATTTGGTCAGAAATCCAACTTAAGGATCCATTTTGATCAAATAAAAAGGAAGAACCCGAAGAAGAGGTAATGATTTCACCACCCTCTTTCATGTTCTCTTATTCTTCAACATACTCTTTATGTTTTTTTCCATTATAAAATAATAAATCCGTTATCTTATATATACTATGATGTTATTATAAATATGGAACAACTATATTCATTATTCTATCCATCTTATGAATGATAATGTCACCATGCGTGCGTATGTACAGCTTACCATCTCCACGCCGTGGTGTAATTTGTTATTCAACACTATGTTATTTGGATGGATATAATGATGAGTAATATGTATAAAAATAATTAAAATAACATGATATTGTCTCAGTAAAATTAATATACCATCCAATTCCACACCTCCAAGGAAATGATATTGTCGCTCATGCATACGTACAGATTACCGTCTCCACGACGTGATGAGATTCATTTCCAACTTCACCATTCATCGATGATTATAAAAATATATATTACGAATAAGTATGTAATATATGACATAATAATGATACTTGATATATATATATACTTACATATATCTTATTTACTTAGTTCCGTTCAATACGATATGAAAACAGAAACAGCGTTTATGAGTACGTACGGACTACCGTCTCCATAAATGCTGTTTTTCATTTCATATATATGTATATTATACATATTTTTATTCTAAATATAGATGATATATATATATAATGTTTTATATTCTGGATGTATTTAAATATTGATCTAAGTGATACAATCAAGAGTTACAAGTTAAAACACGTACGATAAATAAAGCGATTATTACCCGAAATGTTAATTTAACATGGATGTTATTATTAAATGGGTAGTATAAAGTCATAAATGAATCATATGTGATATCATAAATATTAATATGGTTTTTTTATAATTTAATAACATACTACGATCTTCATATAGAAGTTTAAACGTTCCCTCGACTAAAAGAATGTTCAAGGTAAGGGGTTTTCATCTCACTCCTTATTCCCGTGAGATTCGTCCCATATTGCCACTATTACCTTTTGTATGGTGTATGTACTGCCCATAATTGTGTTCTTTGTGTAATATAATTTAATTTATCTGTATTTACATATTCATCGTATGATACCTCTTTCATGGGTTGTATGTTTCGTAAGTTATCAAATTGGTAAGGGTTAATTTCACAATCTCTTTATTATCCGAGGTTGTTTTAACGTAAGTATCTACTAGGACATATTTATTATCCATGTCTATGTTTTATGAAAGAGTTTTCAAAGGGATTTTTTTAAGGGACTTTATTACTAAAACATATTTTCAAATGATTTAAATATTTGTTCTTCTAAATCTTTCTCATGAATGTCCTTGTCTTCAAAATGGTTTTTAAGGATTTATTTATATGGACATGAATGTTTTTAAAATGCTAATTCCTTTCAAAAGTTTCAAAAGTGGTATGGGACAATTTGATTAAAAAATGTCTTTAAATTACTACTTTTCTAAATTGTGTGACTTTTAAATGTTTCCATGAAAAGGGCGTATTTATCTCAAAGAGTTTACAAATCATTTTCATCTATGTCAAAATCCTTTAATGGATTTTAAACTTTTTTTGAAGTTGATTTATCATGATACAAATCTTCTATATTGTGTTGAAGGTTTTGTGATATGTTTGACTATGGATGTGTTATTTTTATACCATTCATGGTTTATGGGTAAAGTATTGACATTTTGTATGCTAGTTTTAATACGAATGTTTATGTTTTGTTTAGAACTTTTCCTATGAGGAATGCATTAGACGTAGTAAGTGATGGGTGGAGCCCGCTATAGATCCTCGATGCATCAGTAGGTCTCATGAGACAAACTAGTGTCTCGGCACAAGGCCTTGACAAAATATTATTTTTAGACTTGGAACAAGGCCTTTACTATGTGGTAATGATAGTCGGGCATTATGTATTCCATCATTATGAAAGTGGTTACTGATATTGCATGTGATTATTCGACTAGTAGAATATCTAAGTGAATAAGTAAATGGCATTATTTAATTGTATTTTTTCCATGTTATGTTGAAGTTCAAGTTTAAATGGATTTTGTTTTAGTTATACATTGCCTCAAATATTTGTGCTAATTTATGAAAGTTTCCGCTGTATTTCTTACCCTTACTGAGCATTTGAGCTCACCCCTTTCTATGTTTTATTTTCCCCATGATTCCAAGAAGTGTATTGTGATTTGATATGAAGGGTTAAGCCAAGGGAATAATGGTGCTCATAAAGGATTATTTTGGTTATTTTGTATGTTATAAACTGTACTGTAACATTCATGTATGTTATCTATTTTCCAAGACTACTAAACCGATCGGTCCTTCAGGACTTAATTCCTTGTAATCATGCCAATGTATTAAAATAATGCACCGACTCTGGGTAACTGGGGTCGGGGCTTTACAGTTGGTATCAGAGGAAGTTTAGCAATAACCATGGAAGCTAGATTTAGATAAACTCTGATTAGAGCACATAAACCTAAGATAGTCATTGAGGATTAGTATAGAAGGACTTCCTAGAATTTTGGTAATGTAGAGATTTTGTATGTTTTCCAAGAAAATACATCCCTGCCTGGATACGAGTAGGCAGAGGTGGCTCTGGCACAGATGTACCTAGGGTTAAAAACCGAAAACATCTCTTTGAGCTAGACTTGAATGGGAACTGGTGCACGACAATAGGCCTTACTACACTCTTGGTTAAGACACTCCTGGGGGATATGCTTAGGATAATTCTCATTTTCTTTACAAAACAATATGAAGTGTTTATGATTATATAACTCCTCAAAAAAACATTTTTGTGATTATGGACTATATCCATAAACTATTAAATTTATTTTAGGTATTTTACATGTTTGGAATTATGAATTTCAATTCATAAACTGTCCTACTGTATTCCATTGTTTAGAAATGGTGCCCAATAGATGGAATGAGAACTCTAGCAATACGTATGATCCAAAGAGTAAGAAGGTCCATATCATTCATGGTATTAATCCAAAATTTAGAAAGTAAGTAGTCTCCCATGTATTATCATCATATGAATAAATAGTATCATAATATCGGTAAATAATTCTCTGAATCCTATGGCTTTGAAGGGAAGAAAGAGAAGAATAAGATGGTATAAAGAAAGATGGATAAAGGGAATAAGGGAAAGAAGGATTTTCCAATATGTGATAAATGTGGAATGAATCACCTTGGTAAATGCTAGAAGGTAATGAGAGTTTGTTATAAGTGTGGAGAAAAAGGACACCAAGTACATGATTGCAAGGGTAAGAAAAAGTTTTCAAATGTAAAATGCTTCATCATCAAGGCGTTGAGACACTACGCGAATCAATATCCCATTCATAAGAGTATACCAAAAATGATGTTATTGTATAACAATAATGTTATGATACTACCTTAGATGAAGAAGAATTACTAGTGTTCTTATGTTGTTATTATAGAATTATTTAATTTGAGTGTTGTATGAATAGTATACTAGTTACATAAATTATGGAGATAAATAAGGATTGTAATGCAGAACTATTTTATTGAGGATTTGAGATTATAAGTTTCAAAGAAAAGTGACTTAATAGTAGGCTACACTTTTTTGAAAATAAATGGTTGAAGGAAAGGTATTCTTTAATATGGTCCTGATAATGAGGTAGTGATTTTGGAATAAGAGATGGTTGATTTTGGTAATTCATGATGTTTCGGTGTTGTAAAAGAATACACGATGAAGGCGTTCAAATGTTATTACCTGGAAAAAAGGATCCTCATTATGTTTAACTTCCTTATAAACTTCGGACTGAGAGTTTCGATATAAGTATTTTGGATAATTATAAAGTTTGAAATTGATTATGTTTGAAATTGGATACTATTGTTAAAGTTATTTTTTGATTTCCATAAAAAGGACAACCCGGAGGTCGGGCGGCAACCCGTTAAGTCCGGAAAGGCCGCGAGACTTGAACCAACAACTGGAGGGAGGAAAGGTTGTATCACCTATCACCGACCCACGTGATGTCCTGGATTAAATAATGTAGTTTTCTTTAAGGGCCTGATATGTGAATTATAAATTCATTATTTTTGGAACCCTGTACGATTAGGATAAATAGAATATTTTTATTTTCTTTTATCTTTTAGAGTGAAAGATGAGTTTGTGGTAGAAATTAGTCAAATGATGTAACTCTACTTTCCAAGTATACTTTTTTTTATTCTATGAAGAAATTAATTCTTAAACATTAGGTAAGGGATCTTGAAACTAAAAATCTGTTATCCTAATACCTTATGTTTTGTTGAACTGCTGATATTTTAAATCATCATAAATTGATGGCTTTGAGGCCCTCAATTTTACAATTGTTTGTGATTAATGACCTCAATCACTCCCTATAAATATTTACGTTTTCCCTCCAATTATGTGTCTCTAATTGCCACCAATGTTCTTCTAATTGAGATCATAATTTGTTGGTGATCCTTTCATTTCTCTTTTCCTCTTATTAAGACTAAATTTTATTAACCCAATTTCTGATGTGGGTTCTCCCACAAATAATTTTCTATTTTCAATATTTTATTTTAGAAGAACAATTTCAAATTCCGAGGATGAAATTTATTGAAGGAGGGAATAATACAACACCCCAAGATTTCATAAAACGTTATTTGTTCAAAGTAATTCAATAACTTTCACTACACGCAACACTGAGTTCAAGCGCACCATAACTCACCAAACTAGCCATTCAAAACCAGTTATGAATAATATTAACTGAATTTTGAAGTATATATAATCCTTATAATTTTAGAATCCATATTATGAGTTTCTTAGACATAATGTAAGAACAAATTAATTTTTTTTTAGATAAAAGAAATATATTACAAAAATTGAAATTTTTCCGCCTTTTAATGGAAAACCCTTTTTAAATACAATATTTGAAACTTTTATATATTCAATTTTATGAAATAAACTTCTTATTTAGAATCAGGACATAAGAATTTAGTTTCAATATATATTTTTTTGTTTTTCTGATAACTTTCATATTTGGGTGAATAGTGAAAAATACTATATTTTAACTGAAAACAACTTTTTTAATCAAAATAATTGATAGTGTTGAATTATACATTTTAATGTTTTGGAAGTATAATTAGATTATATTTCTACCCTTTAATCCAATGTTGGTCATTGGAATTAATTTCACATTGAAATTACACATAAACAAGTGTCAATCTTTTGATAGTTATTGTATCTTAAAAACACGCTATTTGTTTTGAAATCAAGAATTAATTAATAAATGCAACTTATATGTTTTGAATTTGGTAAAATAGACTTCATTTTAGAATTCAAAATGTCTAAATTAGATTAGGGTGAATTTTTGGTATTTTTCTGAAAACATACAATTTTTGATAAATAGTGGAAAACACTGAGTTATAGTTTAAAACATAATTTTTATTTAAATAATTATTTATATTATTTAAATTTATTTTAGGTCAAAATAGATACACAATACCTACAACACCCCAAGATTTCATAGTGTATTATTTCTTCAAAATAATTTAATAACTTGCACTACACGCGACACCGAGTTCAAGCACACCATCACTTACCAAACAAGCCGTTCAAAAGAGGTTATGAATTGTATTAACAAAATTTTAAACTTTATATAATCCTTATAATTTTAGAATCCATATTATGAGTTTCTTAGACATAATGTAAGAACAAATTTATTTTCAGTATTGCACTTTTACCAACTTTTAATAGTGAACCCTTTTTAAATATAATATTTTGAAATTTTTGACTAAATGGGGACATCAAAAATTTAAAATGAAACATCCCAAACTTCCACGGTACGCTTTCCTTTGAATAATACAGTAGCGTGTGTTGTACGCAACTTCGAGTTCTAACACACACCACAACCAATCAAACTAGCCGTTATGAATAGTAATACCTACTTTTTGAAATTATATATATTTTATATTTCAAAATATACTTCATTTTTGGATTCATAATATCTAATTTAGCCTAGGGTGAAATTTTGGAACTTTTCGGATAACACTTATATTTTGATGAATAGTGAAAATTACTAAATTTTAATTAAAAACAACTTTTTTAATCGAAATAATTTATATTGATAAATTATGAATTTGAGTGGCTTAAAAGTATATTTAGAATATATTTTTACAATTTAATATAATTTTGGTCACTGTACATAATTTTACAATTAAACCGAACATAAACAAGTGTCAATCTTTTGATAGTTATTATCTCTTAAAAACCCGCTTTTTGTTTTAACAACGGGAATTAATTTTAAATTAATTTCTGCCACTTATGTGTTTTGAATTTGGAAAAATGGATTCAATATTTGGAATCAGTATGTTCAAATTGTGTAAATAGGTAACTTTTATTTTTAGACATTTTGAATAATTACTACGGTAAATATTTTATTTACCATGGTTAAGGGTAAATCCGATAAATAAGGGTTAAAAAAATAATATTATAAGAATACTAAATTACCCTTAAACGTGTCCTAACCTTATTGGTGGCTACATGTCCGACCATGGGCATCTTTGGGTCGATTGTGGGACCCCATGAAGCCACTTGTAGGTGATAGGGACACTTTATTTTAATTAAGTTAAAATAAGTACAAAAATGACATAAACATATATCTTTTAGAAAAACAATTTTTATATAGTGTTATATATGTTGGATTTTAGAATATAAATATTCATTAGAAAGATAAAAATATTTCCTACATAATGATATTTTATTTATAATTTTTAGACATTAAATAATTAAATTTATTTAAGACAAAATGATGATGCAGTAATTACCATAATAGTGATAAATTAAAATAATTGATATTATAAATACCCAAATAAATATAATTTTAGACTTTTATTGAATTAAACTAATTTTCTAGGTTAATATGACATATTAGTATTAATATAATTGACTTTTTTCGAAGTAATCATTCTGTTATGAGTTTAACAAAAATCAATTATTGAATAGTGTCAAAATTGACATAAAAGAGTTTTTAAAACAAATATTATATTATTAATTGATATTAAATTCATAAAAATACACGTTTCAGCAAAGAGACTTATCTCATGATAGTTTTATCATTAATGTACCACTTGGGGGTCTCTTGGATGTATATAGTAAGTTTATTAACCATATAATATAAAAATAGACATTATAAATGTGAAACTAATTAACTTAGAGTTAATACTTAAAGATATGGTTAATATAGTAACCCAAACCTGTATAAATTATATTGGTTGAATGTTTTTCGACCAATCCCAACTTTATCCTCTATATAATCAACTTTGGAGCCATTATAAACAGAATATGAATTTATTATAAATTAATATTTCTAGCTTTTCCAAAGGTTCCCCTCACCCCTCTTATAAAAGGGCACTCCCCCTTCTCATTACTTCACACCTTCAAAGACTTTTGGTTCGGCAAACCCCTGCCCAAATACTCTCTCAACTTCCTTCACTACAACCTAGAGGCATTATTTTGATCATAAAGCTAACCTAAGGAGCCCTTTTGATCAAATCAAAAGGAAGAACCCGAAGAAGAGGTAATGTTTTCACCACCCTTTTTCAAATTCATTTCTTCTTCAACTTCTTCTTTCTTTGTTATTTCCATTCTAAAATAATGAATCCAGTATCTCATATATACTGTAATATTATTATAAATATGGTACAACCATATTCATTATTCTATCCACCCTTTTAATAACATGTCACCATATGTGCGTACGTACGGCTTACTGTCTCCACGTCGTGGTGTAATTGTTATTCAACAAATTATTTTTTTGGATGGGTATAATAATGATGTGTAATTGATGTAAATAGTAAATATAACATGATAATTATTATTTATATATGATATAACATCCAATTATATATTATTTTAATATCAAAAGAATGATATTGTCGCTTGTGCATACGTACGGACTACCGTCTCAACAAACGCGATGAGATTCATTCTCTATCGTATCCATTCAATTATAATTATCATTTGATGATTTAAAAATAATGTTTAAGGACTTGATATCATTCTGGATATGAATAAGATACAACCTATCCATGACAACCACGGGTTACATAACAAAACATATAGAAGAAAATGAGTAAGTTAACACCCGAAGCAACGATAATTCTAAGATATTATTAACAAAGAAATGTTAAACGATCATATATGATATCATATGAATTTATATGATTCTTTTATAATTTAATAACAATTATTTCACCATTATACAGAAGGTTAACCTACCCCCAACCAAGGAAAAGTACAAGGTAAGGTTTTACTTCGCAATCTCTTCATTATCCGAGGTTGTTTATACGTAATAATCTACTGGGACTACTTTATCATCCACATCCATGTTTCTTACAAATGTATTTCAAAACATTTTTACTATTTACTAGAATATGGGTTAAAGTCATTTATACCCATGTTGTCTTTTATAAGTGGTTTATAAAGGAATTTTTCCGTCATTTTCCAAACAAGGTCCTTTTTAACCTTTTCGACATAATTAAGGTAAGAATGTTTTTTTATCTTATAAGGCAGGTGTGGCTATTTTCCACCGTTATAAAATTGTCAAAGTTTCCCTTACAATATTATAAGAATATATTCAAAGTAAATGTTTTATTTTATAATTATGTGACTTTTAAATGATTTCAAAATGAATATTTTAAGAATTTTGTGAAAGGTACTCTTTATCAAGATCATAATTTTAAATGTTTTAAAGATTTATCTTTCTAAATATTTTTAATTAATTTTCATGTTTTCAAAATGATTTTAAGGATTTATTTATATGGACATGAAGGTTTTGAAATGATATTTCTTTTCAAAAGTTTCAAAGTGGTATGGGACAATTTGAATCAAAAATCTATTTTAAATTACTTCCTTTATAAATGTGTGACTTTTCAATGATTTCGAGGAAAGAGATATTTCTCTCAAATAGTTTTGATTTCATCTATTTCAACATCCTTTGATGGATTTTAAGCTTATTTGAAGTTGATTTATTATGATACAAAACTTTTGTATTGTATTGAAGGTTTTGTGATATGTTTTTACTGTGGATGTGTTATTTTTATACCATTCATGGTTTACAGAGAAAGTATTGACATTTCATATGCTAGTTTTAATACGAATGTTTATGTTATGTTTAATCCTTTTCATATGGGAATGCATTGGACTTATTAAGTGACAGGTGGAGCCCACTATAGCTCCTCGATGCATCGGTAGGTCTCATGAGACAAACTAGTTTCTTGGCATAAGGCCTTGACAAAATCTTATTTGTAGTCTTGGCATGAGGCCTTGGCTATGTGGTTATGAGAGTCTGTCATTATGCATTCCATTATTATGAAAGTGGTTATTGATATTGCATGTGATTATTCGATTAGTAGAATATCCATGTGAATATGTAAATGGAATTATTTCATTTTACTTTTTCCATACTATGTTGAAGTTCAAGTTTAAAAGGCTTTTGATTTAGTTATACATTGCTTTAAATTTTTATTCTTATTTATGAAAGTTTCTGCTATATTGTCATCCTTACTGGGCATTTGAGCTCACCCCTTTTCTATGTTTTATTTTTCCCAGGATGTGAAGAAGTAATTTATGAATGACTTGCAGGGATAGTATATGGGGATATGAGTGTGGAATATGGAGACAATATATTGTTGTAGCTTTTCACTTATTGATGTAATGTAAAACTTTATGAATATATCTAGTGTTTCAAAGGCTACTAAACTAATCCGTCTTTCGAGATTTGATCTTTCTCGTGATCATGCCAATGTTATGTAATAATGCACCGACTCTGGGTAACTGGGGTCGGGGCGTTACAGTTGGTATCAGAGGAAGTTTAGTACAATCCTTGGAAGTTAGATTTAGATAAACTCTGATTAGAGCACATAGATTTAAGATGGACTTTGAGGTTTAGTATAGAAGAACTTCCTAGAATTTTGGTATTGTATAGATTTTGTGAGTTTTCCGAGCAATACATCCCTGTCTGGATACGAGCAGGTAGAGGCAGCCCTGGCACAGATGTACCTAGGGGTAAAACCCGAAAACACCGCTTTGAGATGGACTTGAACGGGAACTGGTGCACGACAACGGGTCTTGCTGCACTCTTGGTTACGACACTCCCGGGGGATATGCTTAGGATAATTCTCATTTTCATTACAAACCATTATGAAGGGTTTATGAGTATATACATCCTTAAAAGAGAAATTTTTATGATTATGGATTATATCCACAAACTATTTAATTTATGTTATGTGTCTTACAAGTTTGGGATTAGGTATTGTTATTCATAAACTAATTTAGTGTATGCCATTGTTTAGAAATGACACCCAGTAGAAGGAATGAGAACTCCCGCAATGCACATGATCCAAAGAGAAATAAGGATCATATCTTTCATGGTCTTAAGCCAGAATTTATAAGAGAAATAGTCTCCCATGTATTATCATCATATGAAGAAATAATATCATGTGTTGATAAGATAAGTAAAGAGTTTACGGAGTCCTATGGCTTTGAAGGGAAGAATGAGAAGAAAAGGATGGAAGAGAGAAAGATGGATAAAGGGAAGAGGGAAAAGAAGAATTTTCCCATATGTGATAATTGTGGGAAGAAACACCCTGGAACTTTCTTGAAAGGAATGGGAGTTTATTATAAGTGTGGAGGAAAAGGTCACAAAGTACGTGACTGCAAGCATAATAAAATGGTTTCAAATATACAATGCTTCATTTGCAAGGAGTTAGGACACTACGTGAACCTATGTCCTAGTCATCAGACTATGCCGAAAATGATGCTATTGGATAATAATCAAGTTATGATACTACCACAGATGAAGAGGAATGATTAGAGTTATTGTGTTGATTATTTCATTTGAGTGTTGTATCAACAATGTACTTGTTATAATAATTATGGAGTATATAAGGATTGTACTGCAGTACTATTTCATTAAGGACTTGAGATTGTGTGGAACAAAGAAAAGTGACTCAATAGCAGGATAAATTTTTGGAAAATATATGGTTGAGAGAATGATAAACCAAAATATAGTTCTGATACCGAGGTAGGGATTTTGGAATAATACATGATTTATTTGGATAAATTATATTGGATATTCTTGACTACCTTGAAATTGATTAATGATTTGTATATTCCATCATTGTGGGGGTTTAAGACATTTTTGGATTGAAGGAGTATATCTATTATTATTTAAGGAATAAGGGATTATGAATGTAATCAATAAGGTTTTATGGTAATTGAGGATGTTGCAGTGTTTTAAAAGAATACATGATGAAGGTGTTCACATGTTATTATGTGGAAAAAAGGATCTTTATTGTGTTTACCTTCCTTATAAATTTTTGACTGAAGTATTCTGGATAGTTCTAGTTTGGATTATTTTGGATTTCCATAAAAGGACAACCCGGAGGTCGGGCGGCAACCCGTCGCATCCGGCAAGGCCGCGAAACTTGAACCCACAACCGAAGGGCGACAAGGGTGTATCACCTACCACTGACCCACATGATGTCCGGGATTAAATAATGTAGTTTTTTTAAAAGATCTGGTAGATGAATTATAAATTCGTTTTTTTGGAACCCTATAAGAATAGGATAAATAGAATATTTTTTTACGTTCTATTATCTTTTAGAGTGAAAGATGAGTTTGTGGTAGAAATTAGTTAATGGATGGAACTCTACTTCTCAAGAATATATTTTTCTTCTTCTCCTATTCAATAAAAAAATTAATTCTTATACTTTATTTATGGAATCCTAAAACCAAAAATGGGTTATCCTAATACCCTATGTTTTGTTGAACTGATGGTATTTCAAATCATCATAGATTGATGAATTTAAGGACCTCAATTTTACACATGTTTCTGATTGATGACCTCAATCACTACTTATAAATTTTTACGTTTTTCCTCCAATTATATTTCTTTAATTGCCACCAATGTTCTCCTAATCGAGATCATAATTTGGTGGTGACACTTTCATTTCACTTTTACTCATATTAAGACTAAATTTTAGTAACCCAATTTCCGATGTGGGTTTTCCCACAAAGATATTTTCTATTTTCCACCTTTTATTTTCAAAGAACAATTTCAAATTGTGAGGACCCAATTTATTGAAGGAGGGGAGAATGTAACACCCCAAGATTTCATAGTGTGTTATTTCTTCAAAATAATTCAATAACTTGCACTACAAGGAACACCGAGTTCAAGCGCACCATGAATTACCAAACAAGCCATTCAAAAGAGGTTATGAATAGTATTAACTAAATTTTAAACTTTATATAATCCTTATAATTTTAGAATCCATATTATGAGTTTCTTAGACATAATGTAAGAACAAATTCATTTTCAGTATTGCACTTTTACCAACTTTTAATAGTGAACCCTTTTTAAATACAATATTTTGAACTTTTTGACTAAATGGGGACATCAAAAATATAAAATTAAACATCCCAAGCTTCCACAGTACGCTTTCCTTTTAATAATATAGTAGCGTGTGTTGTACGCAACTTCGAGTTCTAACACACACCACAACCAATCAAACTAGCCGTTATGAATAGTAATACCTACTTTTTGAAATTGTATATATTTTATTTTTCAAAATGGACTTAATTTTTGGATTCGTAATATCAAATTTAGCCTAGGGTGAAATTTTGGAACTTTTCGGATAACACTTATATTTTGATGAATAGTGAATATTACTAAATTTTAATTAAAAAAAACTTTTTTAATTGAAATAATTTATATTGATAAATTATGAAGTCGAGTGGTTTTAAATTATATTTAGAATATATTTTTACCATTTAATATAATTTTGGTAATTGTACATAATTTTACAATTAAACCGGGCAAAAAAAAGTGTCAATCTTTTGATAGTTATTATCTCTTAAAAACACGCTTTTTATTTTAACAACAGAAATTAATTTTAAATTAATTTCTGACACTTATGTGTTTTGAATTTGGAAAAATGGATTCAATATTTGGAATCATGATTTTCATATTGTGTAAACAGGCAAATTTTATTTTTAGACATTTTGAATAATTACTGCGGTAAATATTTTATTTACCATGGTTAAGGGTAAATCCAGTAAATAAGGGTTACAAAATAATATTATAAGAATACTAAATTACCCTAAAACGTGTCCTAACCTTATTGGGGGATACATGTCCGACCATGGTCATCTTTGGGTCGATTTTGGGACCCCATGGAGCCACCTGTAGGTGATAGGGACACTTTATTTTAATTAAGTTAAAATAAGTACAAAAATGACATAAGCATATATCCTTTAGAACAAAAATTTTTACATAGGGTTATATATGTTGTATTTTCAACTATAAATATTAATTAGAAAGCTAAAAATACTTCCTACATAATGATAGTTTATTTATAATTTTTAGACATTAAATAATTTAATTTATTCATGACACAATGATGATGCAGTAATTACCATAATAGTGAAAAATTAAAATAATTGATATTATAAATACCCAAATAAATATAATTTGAGACTTTTATTGAATTAAACTAATTTTATAGATTAATATGACATATTAGGATTGATTTAATTGACTTTTTTTTAAGTAATCATTCTGTTATGAGTTTCAAAGAAATCAATTATTGAATAGTGTCAAAATTGATATAAAATAGTTTTTAAAACAAATATTATATTATTATTTGATATTAAATTCTTAAAAATATATGGTTAGGCCAAGAGACTTATATCATGATAGTTGTATTATTAATGGACCACTTTGGGGTCGCATTGATGTATATAGTAAGTTTATTAACCATATAATATAAAAATACAAATAGACATTGTAAAAGTGAAACTAATTAACTTAGAGTTAATACTTAAAGATAAGGTTAATATATTAACCCAAACCTATCTAAATTATATTGGTTGAATGGTTTTCGACCCATACCTACCTTAACCTTTAAATAATCAACTTTTGAGCCATTAGAAACCGAATATGAATTTATTATAAATTAATATTTCTAGCTTTTTCAAAGGTGCCCCTCACCCCTCTTATAAAAGGGCACTCCCCCTTCTCATTACTTCACAACTTCAAAGACTTTTGGTTCGGCCAACCCCTGCCCAAATACTCTCTTAACTTCCCTCACTACAACTTAGAGGCCTTAGTTTGATCAGAAATCTAACCTATGGATCCCTTTTGATCAAATCAAAAGGAAGAACCCGAAGAAGAGGTAATGTTTTCACCACCCTTTTTCAAATTCATTTCTTCTTAAACTTCTTCTTTCTTTGTTATTACCATTATAAAATAATGAATCCAGTATCTCCTATATATTTTAATATTATTATAAATATGGTACAACCATATTCAGTATTCTATCCACCCTTTGAATAACATGTCACCATACGTGCGTACGTACGGCTTACCGTCTCCACGTCATGGTGTAATTGTTATTCAATAAATTATTATTTTGGATGGGTATAATAATGATGTGTAATTCATGTAAATAATAAATATAACATGATAATTATTCTTATATATGATATACCATCGAATTATATATTATTTTAATATCAAAAGAATTATATTGTCGCTCGTGCGTCCGTACGGCTTACTGTCTCCACGTCATGGTGTAATTGTTATTCAATAAATTATTATTTTGGATGGGTATAATAATGATGTGTAATTCATGTAAATAATAAATATAACATGATAATTATTTTGTATATATGATATACTATCCAATTATATATTATTTTAATATCAAAAGAATGATATTGTTGCTCGTGCGTACGTACGGACTACCGTCTCCACGAACACGATGAGATTCATTCTCTATCGTATCCATTCAAGTATAATTATCATTTGATGATTTAAAAATAATGTTTAAGGACTTGATATCATTCTGGATATGAATAATATACAACCTATCCATGACAACCACGTGTTACATAACAAAACATATAAAAGAAAACGAGTAAGTTAACACCCGAAACAACGATAATTCTAAGATATTATTAACAAAGCAATGTTAAAAGATCATATATGATATCATATGAATGTATATGATTCTTGTATAATTTAATAACAATTATTTCACCATTATACAGGAGGTTAACCCACCCCAACCAAGAAAAAGTACAAGGTAAGGTTTTACTTCGCAATCTCTTCATTATCCGAGGTTGTTTATACGTAATAATCTACTGAGACTTCTTTATCATCCACATCCATGTTTCTTAAAAATGTATTTCAAAACATTTTTACTATTTACTGGAATATGGTTTAAAGTCATTTATACCCTTTTTGGCTTTTATAAGTGGTTTGTAATGGAATCCTTCCGTAGTTTTCCAAACAAGGTCATTTTTAACCTTTTCGACATAATTAAGGTAAGAATGTTTTTTAACTTATATGGCCGGTGCGACTATTTTTTGCCGTTATAAAATCGTCAAAGATTCCCTTACAAGATTATAATAATATTTTAAAAGTAAATGTTTTATTTTATAATTATGTGACTTTTAAATGATTTAAAAATGAATATTTTTAGAATTTGTGAAAGGTACACTTTATCAAGATCATAATTTTAAATGTTTTAAAGATTTATCTTTATAAATATTTTTAATTAATGTCCATGTTTTCAAAATGATTTTAAGGATTTATTTATATGGACATGAAGGTTTTGAAATGATATTTATTTTCAAAAGTTTCAAAGTGGTATGGTACACTTTGATTCAAAAATCTCTTTTAAATTACATCCTTTATAAATGTGTGACTTTTCAATGATTTTGAGAAAAGAGATATTTCTCTCAAATAGTTTTGATTTCATCTATGTCAAAATCCTTTGATGGATTTTAAGATTATTTGAAGTTGATTTATTATGATACAAATCTTTTGTAATGTATTGAAGGTTTTGTGACATGTTTTTACTGTGGATGTGTTATTTTTATACCATTCATCGTTTATGGAGAAAGTATTGACATTTCATATGCTAGTTTTAATACGAATGTTTATGTTATGTTTAAACCTTTTTATATGGGAATGAAATAGACTTAGTTAGTGACAGGTGGAGCCCGCTATAGCTCCTCGATGCATCAGTAGGTCTCATGAGACAAACTAGTGTCTTAGCACAAGGCCTTGACAAAATCTTATTTGTAGTCTTGGCACGATGCCTTGGCTATTTGGTTATGATAGTCTGGCATTATGCATTCCATCATTATGAAAGTGGTTATTGATATTACATGTGATTATTCGATTAGTAGAATATCCATGTCAATGAGTAAATGGCATTATTTCATTTTACTTTTTCCATACTATGTTGAAGTTCAAGTTTAAAAGGATTTTGATTTAGTTATACATTGCCTTAAATTTTTATTCTTATTTATGAAAGTTTCTGCTATATTGTTATCCTTACTGGGCATTTGAGCTCACACTTTTTCTATGTTTTATTTTTCCCAGGATGTGAAGAAGTAATTTATGAATGACCTGCAGGGATAATATATAGGGATATGAGTGTGGAATATGGAGACAATATATTGTTGTATCTTTTCACTTATTGATGTAATGTAAAACTTTATGAATATATCTAGTGTTTCCAAGGCTACTAAACCAATCGGTCTTTTGAGATTTGATCTTTCTCGTGATCATGCCAATGTTATGTAATAATGCACCGACTCAAGGTAACTGGGGTCAGGGCGTTACAGTTGGTATCAGAGGAAGTTTTGTACAAACCTTGGAAGCTAGATTTAGATAAACTCTGATTAGAGCACATAGATTTAAGATGGACTTTGAGTTTAGTATAGAAGAACTTCCTAGAATTTTGGTATTGTAGAGATTTTGTATGTTTTCCGAGAAATACATCCATGTATGGATACAACCAGGTAGAGGCAGCTCTGGCACAGATGTACCTAGGGGTAAAACCTGAAAAGGCCGATTTGAGCTGGACTCGAATGGGAACTGGTGCATGACAACAGGCCTTTCTGCACTCTTGGTTATGACAATCCCAGGGGATATGCTTAGGATAATTCTCATTTTCTTTACAAACCATTATGAAGGGTTTATGAGTATATACTTCTTCAAAGGAGAAATTTTTATGATTATGGATTATATCCATAAACTATTTAATTTATGTTATGTGTCTTATAAGTTTGGGATTAGGTATTGTTATTCATAAACTAATCTAGTGTATTCCATTGTTTAGAAATGGCGCCCAGTAGAAGTAATGAGAACTCCAGTAATGCACATGATCCAAAGAGAAACAAGGATCATATCTTTCATGGTCTTAAGCCAGAATTTATAAGAGAAATAGTCTCCCATGTATTATCATCATATGAAGAGATAATATCATTTGTTGATAAGATAAGTAAAGATTTTACGGAGTCCTATGGCTTTGAAGGGAAGTAAGAGAAGAAAAGGATGGAAGAGAGAAAGATGGATAAAGGGAAGAGGGAAAAGAAGAATTTTCCCATATGTGATAACTGTGGGAAGAAACACCCTGGAACTTGCCTGAAAGGAATGGTAGTTTATTATAAGTGTGGAGGAAAAGGGCACAAAGAATGTGACTGCAAGGGTAAGAAAATGGTTTCAAATGTACAATGCTTTATTTGCAAGGAGTTTGGACACTATGCGAACCTATGTCCCAGTCATCAGACTATGCCACAAATGATTCTATTGGATAATAATCATGTTATGATACTACCACAGATGAAGAGGAATGATTAGAGTTCTTGTGTTGATTATGTCATTTGAGTGTTGTATCAACAATGTACTTGTTAAAATAATTATGGAGTATATAAGAATTTTACTGCAGTACTATTTCATTAAGGACTTGAGATTGTGTGGAACAAAGAAAAGTGACTCAATAGTAGGATAAATATTCGAGAAAATATATGGTTGAGAGAATGATAAACCATAATATAGTTCTGATACCGAGGTAGTGATTTTGGAATAATAAATGATTGATTTGGATAAATTATATTGGATATTCTTGACTAACTTGAAACTGATTAATGATTTGTATATTCCATCATTGTTGGGGTTTAAAACATTTTTGGATTGAAGGAGTATATCTATTATTCTTTAAGGAATAAGGGATCATGAATGTAATCAATAAGGTTTTATGGTAATTCAGGATGTTGCAGTGTTTTAAAAGAATACATGATGAAGGTGTTCACATGTTATTACGTGGAAAAAAGGATCTTTATTGTGTTTACCTTCCTTATAAATTTTGGACTGAAATATTTTGGATAGTTCTAGTTTCGATTATTTTGGATTGCCATAAAAGGACAACCCAGATGTCGGGCGGCAACCCGTCGCATCCGGCAAGGCCGTGAGACTTGATCCCACAACCGAAGGGCGACAAGGGTGTATCACCTACAACTGACCCATGTGATGTCCGAGATTAAATACTGTAGTTTTTTTAAAAGATCTGGTAGATGAATTATAAATTCATTTTTTTGGAACCCTATACGAATAGGATAAATAGAATATTTTTTTACGTCCTATTATCTTTTAGAGTGGAAGATGAGTTTGTGGTAGAAATTAGTTAAAGGATGGAACTCTACTTGTCAAGAATATATTTTTCTTCTTCTCTTATTCTATGAAGAAATTAATTCTTATACTTTATTTAAGGAATCCTAAAACCAAAAATGTGTTATCCTAATACCCTATGTTTTGTTGAACTGATGGTATTTCAAATCATCATAGATTGATGAATTTAAGGACCTCAATTTTACACTTGTTTGTGATTGATGACCTCAATCGCTACCTATAAATATTTAAGTTTTCCCCCAATTATATGTCTCTAATTGCCACCAATGTTCTCCTAATTGAGATCATAATTTGGTGGTGACCCTTTCATTTCTCTTTTCCTCATATTAAGACTAAATTTTAGTAACCCAATTTCTGATGTGGGTTTTCCCACAAAGATATTTTCTATTTTCCACCTTTTATTTTTGAAAAACAATTTCAAATTGAGAGGATGCAATTTATTAAAGGAGGGGAGAATGTAACACCCCAAGATTTCATAGTGTGTTATTTCTTCAAAATAATTCAATAACTTGCACTACACGCAACACTGAGTTCAAGCCCACCATGACACACCAAACAAGCCGTTCAAAAGAGGTTATGAATAGTATTAACTAAATTTTAAACTTTATATAATCGTTATAATTTTAGAATCCATGTTATGAGTTTCTTAGACATAATGTAAGAACAAATTCATTTTCAGTATTGCACTTTTACCAACTTTTAATAGTGAACCCTTTTTAAATACAACATTTTGAACTTTTTGGCTAAATGGGGACATCAAAAATTTAAAATGAAACATCCCAAACTTCCACGGTACGCTTTCCTTTAAAAAATACAGTAGCGTGTGTTGTACGCAACTTCGAGTTCTAACACACACCACAACCAATCAAACTAGCCGTTATGAATAGTAATACCTACTTTTTTAAATTATATATATTTTATATTTCAAAATTGACTTTATTTTTGGATTTGGAATATCGAATTTATCCTAGGGTTAAATTTTGGAACTTTTCGGATAACACTTATATTTTGATGAATAGAGAAAATTACTAAATTTTAATTAAAAACAACTTTTTTAATTGAAATAATTTATATTGATAAATTATGAATTTGAGTGGTTTTAAAGTATATTAAGAATATATTTTTACCATTTAATATAATTTTTGTCATTGTACATAATTTTACAAATAAACCAGACCTAAACAAGTGTTAATCTTTTGATAGTTATTATCTCTTAAAAACACGCTTTTTGTTTTAACAACGGGAATTAATTTTAAATTAATTTCTTCCACTTCTGTGTTTTGAATTTGGAAAAATGGATTCAATATTGGGAATCAGGATGTTCATATTGTGTAAATAGGTAACTTTTGTTTTTAGACATTTTGAATAATTACTGCGGTAAATATTTTATTTACCATGGTTAAGGATAAATCCGGTAAATAAGGGTTAAAAAATAATATTATAATAACACTAAATTACCCTAAAACGTGTCCTAACCTTATTGGTGGATACATGTCCGACCATGGTCATATTTGGGTTGATTTTGGGACCCCATGGAGCCACTTGTAGGTGATAGGGACACTTTATTTTAATTAAGTTAAAATAAGTACAAAAATGACATAAGCACATATCCTTTAGAAAAACAATTTTTACATAGGGTTATATATGTTTTATTTTTGACTATAAATATTAATTAGAAATCTAAAAATATTTCGTACATAATGATATTTTATTTATAATTTTTAGACATTATATAATGTAATTTATTTATGCTACAATGATGATGCAGTAATTACCATAATAGAGAAAAATTAAAATAATTGATATTATAAATACCCAAATAAGTATAATTTGAGACTTTTATTGAATTAAACTAATTTTATAGGTTAATATGACATATTAGGATTGATTTAAGTGACTTTTTGTGAAGTAATAATTCTGTTATGAGTTTCACAAAAATCAATTATTGAATAGTGTCAAAATTGACATAAAAGAGTTTTTAAAACAAATAATATATTATTAAATGATATTAAATTCCTAAAAATATATGGTTCTGCCAAGAGACTTATATCATGATAGGTGTATCATTAATGGACCACTTTGGGGTCTCTTGGATTTATATAGTGTGTTTATTAACCATATAATATAAAAATACAAAGAGACATTATAAAGTGAAATAAATTAACTTAGAGTTAATACTTAAAGATAAGGTTAATATAGTAACCCAAAACTGTCTAAATTCTATTGGTTGAATCTTTTTCGACCCATCCCCACCTTAAAATTTAAATAATCAACTTTGGAGCCATTATTAACCGAATATGAATTTATTATAAATTAATATTTCTAGCTTTTCCAAAGGTTCCCCTCACCCCTCTTATAAAAGGGCACTCCCCCTTCTCATTACTTCACACCTTCAAAGACTTTTGGTTTGGCCAAAACCTGCACATATACTCTCTCAAATACCCTCACTTAAACCTAGAGGCCTTATTTTGATCATAAATCCGACCTTTGGAGCCCTTTTGATCAAATCAAAAGGAAGAACCCGAAGAAGAGGTAATGGTTTCACCACCCTTTTTCAAATTCATTTCTTCTTTAACTTCTTTTTTATTTGTTATTCCCATTCTAAAATAATGAATCCATTATCTCCTATATACTGTAATATTATTATAAATATGGTACAACCATATTCAGTATTCTATCCACCCTTTGAATAACATGTCACCATACGTGTGTACGTACGGCTTACCGTCTCCACGTCGTGGTGTAATTGTTATTCAATAAATTATTATTTTGGATGGGTATAATAATGATGTGTAATTCATGTAAATAATAAATATAACATGATAATTATTCTGTATATATGATATACCATCCAATTGTATATTATTTTAATATCAAAAGAATGATATTGTCGCTCGTGCGTACGTACAGACTACCGTCTCCACGAACGCGATGAGATTCATTCTCTATCGTATCCATTCAAGTATAATTATCATTTGATGATTTAAAAATAATGTTTAAGGAATTGATATCATTATGGATATGAATAAGATACAACCTATCCATGACAACCATGGGTTACGTAACAAAACATATAAAAGAAAACGAGTAATTTAACACCCGAAACAACGATAATTCTAAGATATTATTAACAAAGCAATGTTAAAAGATCATATATTATATCATATGAATGTATATGATTCTTGTATAATTTAATAACAATTATTTCACCATTATACAGGAGGTTAACCTACCCCCAACCAAGGAAAAGTACAAGGTAGGGGTTTACTTCACAATCTCTTCATTATCCGAGGTTGTTTATACCTAATAATCTACTGGGACTTCTTTATCATCCACATCCATGTTTCTTAAAAATGTATTTCAAAACTTTTTTACTATTTACTGGAATATGGGTTAAAGTCATTTATACCCTTGTTCACTTTTATAAGTGGTTTATAAAGGAATCTTTCCGTTGTTTTCCAAACAAGGTCCTTTTTAACCTTTTCGACATAATTAAGGTAATAATGTTTTTTTAACTTATACGGCGAGTGCGGCTATTTCCTGCCATTATAAAATTATCGAAGTTTCCCTTACAAGATTATAAGAATATTTTCAAATAAAATGTTTTATATTATAATTATGTAACTTTTAAATGATTTCAAAATGAATATTTTATGAATTTGTGAAAGGTACTCTTTATCAAGATCATAATTTTAAATGTTTTAAAGATTTATCTTTCTAAATCTTTTTAATTAATGTCCATGTTTTCAAAATGATTTTACGTATTTATTTATATAGACATGAAGGTTTTGAAATGATATTTCTTTCAAAAGTTTCAAAGTGGTATGGGACACTATGATTCAAAAATCTCTTTTAAATTACTTCCTTTATAAATTTATGACTTTTCAATGATTTCGAGAAAATAGATATTTCTCTCAAATAGTTTTGATTTCATCTATGTCAACATCCTTTGATGGATTTTAAGCTTATTTGAAGTTGATTTATTATGATACAAAACTTTTGTATTGTATTGAAGGTTTTGTGATATGTTTTTACTGTGGATGTGTTATTTTTATACCATTCATGGTTTATGGAGAAAGTATTGAAATTTCGTATGCTAGTTTTAATACGAATGTTTATGTTATGTTTAAACCTTTTTATATGGGAATGCATTGGACTTAGTATGTGACAGGTGGAGCCTGCTATAGCTCCTCGATACATCGGTAGGTCTCATGAGACAAACTAGTGTCTTGGCACAAGGCCTTGACAAAATCTTATTTGTAGTCCTGGCACGAGGCCTTGGCTATGTGGTTACGATAGTCTGGCATTATGCATTCCATCATTATGAAAGTGGTTATTGATATTTCATGTGATTATTCGATTAGTAGTATATCCATGTTATTAAGTAAATGAAATTATTTCATTTTACTTTTTCCATACTATGTTGAAGTTCAAGTTTTAAAGGCTTTTGATTTAGTTATACATTGCCTTAAATTTTTATTCTTATTTAGAAAAGTTTCTGCTATATTGTTATCCTTACTGGGCATTTGAGCTCACCCATTTTCTATGTTTTATTTTTCCCAGGATGTGAAGAAGTAATTTATGAATGACCTGTAGGGATAGTATGTGCGGATATGAGTGTGGAATATGGAGACAATATATTGTTGTAGCTTTTCACTTATTAATGTAATGTAAAACTTTATGAATATATATAGTGTTTCTAAGGCTACTAAACCAATCGGTCTTTCGAGATTTGATCTTTCTCATGATCATGACAATGTTATGTAATAATGCACTGACTCTAGGTAACTGGGGTTGGGGTGTTACAATACCTATATAATTTCAATTTAATTCATTGATTTCAGTTTATAATAATTTTAGATATATAAAAATTTTATTGAACTTTTCACCGTCTTTTACCCATCTACTAGGAGAATTTGCAAATTCACCAAAAACATAATTTTACCGCTTCTGTGAGTGGAATTTTGAAAATCTAAGAGACACAGTTAATATCAAGGAGTAAAATGTGGTTCAATAAGATAAAAATAATTTTTGGTGAATAGTAACTTTTTATTTTTATTTACCACTGTTAAAATTAAATAGGGTAATTAAGGGTAAAAATGATATTAATATTACCCTAACACATGTCCTAATTCTATTAGACAAGTGTATCTCGACCAAAAACAACCTTAGGAATAAAATATTATCATTTAGGTCCACCTGGATTAGATTAGGGCATTTATTATTATTTAATTCAAAGAAGAGTTAAAAGAGTTAGAATCAAAGTTTAATAACTAAAACATTTTTAATATGGGGTTATACAGAAGATAAATTAGATTATAAATATTCATTAGGAAGATAAAACTATTTCCTACATAATGGAATTTTATTTATAATTTTTAGACATTATATAATTTAATTTATTTATGACACAATGATGATACAGTAATTATCATATTAATGAATGATTAAAATAATTGATATTATAAATACCCAAATAAATGTAATTTGAGACTTTTTATAAATTAAAATACTTTAATAGGTTAATATGACATATTAATATTGGTTACATGAATTTTTTTCGAAGTAATAATGTTGTTATGAATTTATAAAAAACAAAATACCGAATAGTGTCAAAATTGACGTAAACGAGTTTTTAAAACAAATATTATATTATTAATTGATATTATATTCCTAAAAATATAAGGTTCTGAAAAAGGACTTATATAATGATAGGTTTATCATTAATGGAAAACTTTGGGTTCTATTGGATGTTTATAGTAAGTTTATTAACCATATAATATAAAAATACAAAGAGACATGATAAATGTCAAACTAATTAACTAAGAGTTAAAACTAAAAGATAAGGTTAATAAAGTGACTCAAACCTGTCTAAAACCTATTGGTTGAGTGGATTTCGACCCATTCCGACCTTATCCTCGAAATAAATTTATTTGGAGCCATTATAAACTGAATATGAATTTATTATAAAATAATATTTTAAATTTTTTCTAAGGTGCCCCTCGCCCCTCTTATAAAAGGGCACCCCCCTTCACTCTATTTCACACCTTCTAAGCCATTTGGATCACCAAAACCCTGCCCAAATATCCTCTAAACTTCCCTCACCTCATCTTAGAAGCCCTCCTTTGTTCAGAAAGCCAACTTAAGGATCCCTTTTGATAAAATAAAAAGGAAGAACCCGAAGAAGAGGTAATGATTTCACCACCCTCTTTCAAGTTATCTTATTCTTCGACTTACTCTTTATTTGTTGTTTCCATTCTAAAATAATAAATCCAGTATCTTATAAATACTGTGATATTATTATAAATATGTAACAACTATATTCATTATTCTATCCATCTTATGAAAGATAATGTCACCATGCGTGCGTACGTACGACTTACCGTCTCCATGCCGTGGTGTAATTTGTTGTTCAACACTATGTTATTTGGATGGATATAATGATGAGTAATATGTAAAAAAATAATTAAAATAACATTCTAATGTCTCTGAAGAATTAATATACCATCCAATTCAACACCTTTAAGAAAATTATATTGTCGCTCGTGCGTACGTACGGATTACCGTCTCCACGACGCGATGAGATTCATTTCCACATTCACCATTCATCGATGATTATAAAAATATATATTACTAATAATTATGTAATATATGACACAGTAATACTTCTAGATATATATATATATATGTACTCACATATATCTTATTTACATAGTTCCGTTCAACACGATATGAAAATGGAAACAACGTTTATGCGTACGTACGGACTACCGTCTCCATAAACGGCGTTTTTAATTTCATATATATGTATATTATACATATTTATATTCTAAATATACATGATATATATATATATATATAATGTTTTATATTCTGGAAGTATTTAAATATTGATCTAACTGATACAATCAAGAGTAACAAGTTAAAACATATACGATAAAGAAATCGATTATTACCCGAAATATTCATTTAACATGGATGTTATTATTAAATGGGTAGTATAAATTAATAAATGAATCATATGGGATATCATAAATATTAATATGGTTCTGGTATAATTTAAAAACATACTACGATCTTCATACAGGAGGTTAAATGTAACCTTGACTAAACGAATGTTCAAGGTAAGGGGTTTGCATCTCACTCTTTATTCCCGTGAGATTCATGCCATATTGCCACTATTAACATTTGTGTGGTGTATGTACTTCCCATAATTGTATTATTTCTGTAATACACTTTAATTTATGTGTATTTACATATTCATTGTATGATACCTCTTTCATGGGTTGTATGTTTAGTAAGTTACCAAATTGGTAAGGGTTAATTTAAAAATATCTTTATTATATGATGTTGTTTTTACGTAAGTATCTACTGGGACATATTTATTATCCATGTCCATTTTTTTATGAAAGATTTTTCAAAGGGATTCTTTTACCGGACTTTTTTACTAAAACACCATTTCAAATGTTTTAAATATTTATTCTTCTAAATCTTTTTCATTAATGTCAATGTCTTCAAAATGGTTTTTAAGGATTTATTTATATGAACATGAATGTTTTTAAAATGTTAATTCCTTTAGAATGTTTCAAAGTGGTATGTGACACTTTGATTCAAAAATGTCATTAAATTACTTCTTTTCTAAATTATGTGACTTTTAAATGATTTCAGGAAAAAAGTATATTTCTCTCAAAGAGTTTTACAAATCATTTTCATCTATGTCAAAATCCTTTAATGGATTTTAAACTTGTTTTGAAGTTGATTTATCATGATACAAATCTTCCAAATTGTGTAGTAGGTTTTGTGATATGTTTGACTGTGGATGTGTTATTTTTATACCATTCATGGTTTATGGGTAATGTATTGATGTTTTGTATGCTATTTTTAATACTAATGTTTGTGTTATGTTTAGACCATTTCATATGAGAAATGCATTAGACTTAGTAAGTGATGGGTGGAGCCCGCTATAGCTCCTCGATGCATCGGTAGGTCTCATGAGACAAACTAGTGTCTTGGAACAAGGCCTTGACAAAATCTTATTTGTAGTCTTGGCACAAGGCCTTGACTATGTCGTTATGATAGTCTGACATTATGCATTCTATCATTATGAAAGTTGTTATTGATATTGCATCTGATTATTAGACTAGTAGAATATCTATGTGAATAAGTAAATGACATTATTTCATTTTATTTTTTCCATCTAATGCTGAAGTTCAAGTTTAGAAGACTTTTGTTTTAGTTTTACGTTGCCTTAAATATTTTTGCTTATTTATGGAAGTTTCCGCTGTATTTCTTACCCTTACTGAGCATTTGAGATCACCCCATTCTATGTTTTCTTTTCCCCAGGATTCCAAGAAGTGTATTGTGATTTGATATGCAGGGTAAAGCAAAGGGAATAATGGTGTTCATAAAGGATTATTTATGTTTTTTTATGTTATAAACTTTAATGTAACATTCATGTATGTAATCTATTTTCTAAGACTACTAAACCGATCGGTCCTTCGGGACTTAATTCCTTGTAATAATGCCAATGTATTAAAATAATGCACCGACTCTGGGTAACTGGGGTCGGGGGTTTACAGTTGGTATCAGAGGAAGTTTAGCAATAATCTTGGAAGCTATATTTAGATAAACTCTGATTAGAGCACATAAACCTAAGATAGAAAATGAGGATTAGTATAGAAGGACTTCCTAGAATTTTGGTAATGTAGAGATTTTGTGAGTTTTCAAAGAAAATACATTACTGTCTGGATACGAGCATGTAGAGGTGGCTCTGGCACAAATGTACCTAGGGGTAAAACCTGAAAACACCGCTTTGAGCAAGACTCGAATGAGAACTGGTGCACGATAACAAGCCTTGTTGTACTCTTGGTTACGACACTCCCAGGGGATATGCTTAGGATAGTTATCATTTTCTTTACAAACCACTAGGAATGGTTTATGAGTATATACCTCCTCAAACAAAACATTTTTGTGATTATAGATTATATCCATAAACTAATCAATTTATGTTAGGTATTTTACATGTTTAGAATTATGAATTGTGATTCATAAATTGACCTAGTGTATGCCATTGTTTAGAAATGGTGCCCAGTAGAAGGAATGAGAACTCCAGAAATACGTATGATCCAAAGAGTAGGAAGGGTAATATCATTCATGGTATTAAGCCAACATTTACAAAGGAAATAGTCTCCCATGTATTATCATCATATGAATAAATAGTATCACAAGATCAGTAAATAATTCTCTGAATCCTATGGCTTTGAAGGCAAGAAAGAGAAGAATATGATGGTAGAAAGAAATATGGATAAAGGGAATAAAGGAAAGAAGGATTTTCTAAAATGTGATAAATGTGGAATGAATCACCTTGGTAAATTCTTGAAGGAATGAGAGTTTGTTATAAGTTTGGAGAAAAATTTCACCAAGTACGTGATTGCAGGGGTAAGAAAAAGTTTTCAAATGTAAAATGCTTCATCTTCAAGGCATTGATACACTACGCGAATCAATATCCCATTAATAAGAGTATACTGAAAATGATGTTATTGGATAATAATAAAGTTATGATACTACCTCAGATGAAGAAGAACGACTAGTGTTCTTATGTTTTTATTATATAATTATTTCATTTGAGTGTTGTATCAATAGTATACTGGTTACATGAATTATGGAGATAAATATGGATTGTACTGCACTACTATTTTATTGAGGATTTGACATTATATGGTTTAAAGAAAAGTAACTTAATAGTAAGATACACTCTTTGGAAAATAAATGGTTGAAGGAAAGGTAATCCTTAATATGGTCCTGATAATGAGGTAGTGATTTTGGAATAAGAGGTGGTTGATTTTGGTAATTCAGGATGTTGTGATGTTGTAAAAGAATACATGATGAAGGCGTTCACATGTCATTACCTTGCAAAAAGGATCCTCATTATGTTTAACTTCTTTATAAACATTGGATTGAGAGTTTAGATATAAGTATTTTGGATAATTCCAAAGGTTGAAATTGATTAAGTTTGAAATATGATACTATTGTTAAGGTTATTTTTGGATTTCCATAAAAAGGACAACCCAGAGGTCGGGCGACAACCCGTCACGTCCGGCAAGGCTGCGAGACTTGAACCAGTAACTGAAGGGAGGCAAGGTTGTATCACCTATCATTGACCCACGTTATGTCCTGGATTTAATAATGTAGTTTTCTTTAAGGGTCTGATATGTGAATTATAAATTCATTATTTTTGGAACCCTATACGATTAGGATAAATAGAATATTTTTATGTTCTATTATCTTTTAGAGTGAAAGATGATTTTGTGGTAGAAATTAGTCAAAGGATGTAACTCTACATACCAAGTATACTTTTTTTATTCTATGAAGAAATTAATTCTTAAACATTAGGCAAGGGATCTTGAAACTAAAATTAGTTTATCCTAATATGTTATGTTTTGTTGAACTGATGATATTTTAAATCATCATAGATTGATGGGTTTGAGGCCCTCAATTTTAAAATTGTTTTTGACTGATGACCGCAATCACTACCTATAAATATTTATGTTTTTCCTCCAATTATGTGTCTATAATTTCCACCAATGTTCTCCTAATCGAGATCATAATTTGGTGGTGACTCTTTCATTTCTCTTTTCCACTTATTAAGACTAAATTTTATTAACCCAATTTCCAATGTGGGGTTTCCCACAAATATATTTTCTATTTTCAACCTTTTATTTTCAAAGAACAATTTCAAATTGTGAGGATGAAATTTATTGAAAGACGGAATAATGTAACACCCCAAGCTTTCATAAAATGTTACTTCTTCAAAGTAATTCAATAATTTTCACTACACACAACACTGAGTTCAAGCGCACCAAAACTTACCAAACTAGACGTTCAAAAGTAGTTATGCATAATATTAACTGAATTTTGAACTATATATAATCCTTATAATTTTAGTATCCATGTTATGAGTTTCTTAGACCTAATGTAAGAACAAATTAATTGTTTTCCAGATAAAAGAAATATTTTTCAAAAAAATGCAATTTTACCGCCTTTTAATGGCGAAGCCTTTTTAAATCCAATATTTGAAACTTTTATATATTAAATTTTATGAAATAAAGTTCTTCTTTAGAATCAGGACATAATAATTTAGTTTCAATAAATTTTTGTTGTTTTTCTGATAACTTTCATATTTGGGTGAATATTGAAAAATACTATATTTTAACTAAAAACAACTTTTTTAATCAAAATAATTTATAGTGTTGAATTATACATGTTAATGTTTTGGAAGTATAATTAAATTATATTTCTACCCTTTAATTCAATTTTGGTCATTGGAATTAATTTCACACTGAAATTACACATAAACAAGTGTCAATCTTTTGATAGTTATTGTATCATAAAAACACGCTATTTATTTTGACAAAAAGAATTAATTAATAAATTCAACTTATATGTTTTTAATTTTGGTAAAATAGATTTCATTTTTGGATTCGGAATTTCGAAATTATATTAGGGTGATTTATTTGTATTTTTCTGAAAACATTCAATTTTGATGAAAAGTGGAAAACACTGAGTTATAGTTTAAAACCAAATTTTTATTTAAATAATTATTTATTTTATTTAAATTTATTTTAGGTCAAAATAGATACATAATACCTATATAAGTTCAATTTAATTCATTAATTTCAGTTTATAATAATTATAGATATATATAAATTTTATTGAACTTTTCACCGTCTTTTACCCATCTCCTACGAGAATTTGCAAATTCACATAAAAGTTAATTTTACCGCTTATGTGAGTGGAATTTATAAAATCCGAGAGACATGGTTAAAATCAAAGAGTAGAAAGTGGTTCAATAAGATAAAAATAATTTTTGTTAAATAGTAACTTTTTACTTTTATTTACCACGGTTAAAAGTAAATAGGGTAATTAAGGGTAAAAATGATATTAATATTACCCTAACACATGTCCTAATTATACTGGACAAGTTTATCTCAACCAAAAAAAACCTTAGGAATAAAATATTATCATTTAGGCCCACTTGGATTAGATTAGTACATTTATTATTATTTAATTCAAAGAAGATTTAAAAGAGTTAAAATCAAAGTTTAATAACTAAAACATTTTTAATATAGGGTTATACATTAGATAAATTAGATTATAAATATGAATTAGAAATAAAAAAATATTTCCTACATAATTGTATTTTATTTATAATTTTTAGACATTAAATAATTTAATTTATTTATGACACAATGATGATTCATTAATTATCGTATTAATGAAAGATTAAGATAATTGATATTATAAATACCCAAATAAATGTAATTTGAGACTCTTTATAAATTAAAATAATTTTATTGGTTAATATGACATATTAGGATTAGTTATACGAATTTTTTTGATGTAATAATGCTGTTATGAATTTATCAAAAAAAAATACCCAATAGTCTCAACATTGGCATAAAAGAGTTTTTAAAACAAATATTATATTATTAATTGATATTCTATTCCTAAAAATCTAAGGTTTGGCCAAAGGACTTATATCATGATATGTGTATCATTAATGGACCACTTGGGTGTAGATTTTATGTTTACAGTAATTTTATTAACCATTTAATATAAAAATAAAAAGAGACATGATAAATGTCAAACTAATTAACTAAGAGTTAAAACTAAAAGATAACATTAATAAAGTGAACCAAACCTGTCTAAAAACTATTGGTTGAGTGGATTGGGACCAATCCACACATTAGAATCTAAATAAATCAATTTTGAGCCATTATAAACCGAATATGAATTTATTATAAAATAATATTTTATGTTTTTCCAAAGGTGCCCCTCACCCCTCTTATAAAAGGGCACTCCCCCTTCACTATATTTATTACCTTCTAAGCCATTTGGCTCAGAAAAACCCTGCCCAAATATCCTATCAACTTCCCTCAATTCATCCTAGAGGCCCTCCTTTTGTCGTAAATCCATCTTAAGGATCCATTTCGATCAAATAAAAAGGAAGAACCCGAAGAAGAGGTAATGATTTCACCCCCCTCTTTCAAGTTTTCTTATTCTTCCACTTACTCTTTCTTTGTTGTTTACATTATAAAATAATAACTCCAGTATATTATATATATTGTTATGTTATTATAAATATGGAACAACTATATTAATTATTCTATCCATCTAATGAATCATAATGTCACCATGTGTGCGTACGTACGACTTACCTTCTCCATGCCATGGTGTAATTTGTTATTCAACACTATGTTATTTGGATGGATATAATGATGAGTAATATGTATAAAAATTATGAAAATAACATAATAATTTATATGTTAAATTAATATACCATCCAATTCCACACCTTTAAAGAAATGATATTGTCGCTCGTGTGTACGTACGGATTACCGTCTCCACAATGCGATGAGATTCATTTCCACCTTCACCACTCATCGATGATTATAAAAATATATATTACGAATAAGTATGTAATATATGACATAATAATGATATTGGATATATATATATATTTACTTACATATATCTTATTTACTTAGTTCTGTTCAATATGATATGAAAACAGAAACAGCGTTTATGCGTACGTACGGACTCCCGTCTCCATAAATGGTGTTTTTCATTTCATATATATGTATATTATTCATATTTATATTCTAAATATATATGATATATATATATATAATGTTTTATATTCTGGAAGTATGTAAATATTCATCTAAGTGAAACTATCAAGAGTAACAAGTTAAAACACGTACGATAAAGAAAGCAATTATTACCCGAAATGTTAATTTAGCATAGATGTTATTATTAAATGGGTTGTATAAAGTCATAATTGAATCATATGTGATATCATAAATATTAATATGGTTCTGTTATAATATAATAACATACTACGATCTTCATACAAGAGGTTAATCGTACCCTCGACTAAAGGAATGTTCAAGGTAAGGGGTTTTCATCTCACTCCTTATTCCCATGATATTCATGCCATATTGCCACTATTACCTTTTTTTTGGTGTATTTACTGCACATAATTGTATTATTTGTGTAATAAACTTTAATTTATGTGCATTTACATATTCATTTTATGATACCTCTTTCATGGGTTGTATGTTTCGTAAGTTACAAAATTGGTAAGGGTTAAATTCACAATCTCTTTATTATCCGAGGTTGTTTTTATGTAAGTATCTATTGGGACATATTTATTATCCATGTCCATTTTTTATGAAAGAGTTTTCAAAGGGATTCTTTTAAGGGACTTTTTTACTAGAACATCATTTCAAATGTTTTAAATATTTATTCTTCTAAGTCTTTCACATAAATGTTCATGTCTTAAAATGGTTTTTAAGGATTTATTTATATAGACAATAATGTTTTTAAAATGTTAATTCCTTTAAAATGTTTCAAAGTGGTATAGGAAACTTTGACTCAAAAATGTGTTTAAATTAATTCTTTTCTAAATTGTATGACTTTTAAATGTTTTCATGAAAATGGTGTTTTTCTCTCAAAGA
This sequence comes from Viscum album, assembly GCA_963277665.1. NCBI lineage: Eukaryota > Viridiplantae > Streptophyta > Magnoliopsida > Santalales > Viscaceae > Viscum > Viscum album. Next base: position 1,993,024,198 of record OY728141.1, read on the forward strand.
GTTTTACAAATAATTTTCATCTATGTAAAAATCCTTTAATGTATTTTAAACTTGTTTTGAAGTTGATTTATCATGATGCAAATCTTCCATATTGTGTTGAAGGTTTTGTGATATGTTTGACTGTGGATGTGTTATTTTTATACCATTCATGGTTTATGGGTAAAGTATTAACATTTAGTATGCTAGTTTTAATTCAAATGTTTATGTTCTGTTTAGACATTTGCATATGAGGAATTCATTGGACTTAGTAAGTGACGGGTGGAGCCCGATATAGCTCCTAGATGCATTGGTAGGTCTCATTAGACAAACTAGTGTCTTGGCACAAGGCCTTGAAAAAATCTTATTTGTAGTCTTGTCACAAGGACTTGACTATGTGGTTATGATAGTCTGGTATTATGCATTCCATCATTATGAAAGTGGTTATTTATATTTCATGTGATTATTCAACTAGTAGAATATCCATGTGAATAAGTAAATGTCATTATTTCATTATATTTTTTCCATATTATGCTGAAGTTCAAGTTTAAAAGGCTTTTGTTTTAGTTATACATTGCCTTAAATGTTTGTGCTTATTTATGAAAGTTTCCACTGTATTTATTACCCTTACCAAGCGTTTGAAATCACCCCTTTCTATGTTTTATTTTCCCCAGCATTCCAAGAAGTGTATAGTGATTTGATATGCAGGGTTAATACAAGTGAATAATGGTGTTCATAAAGGATTATTTATGTTTTTTTGTATGTTATAAACTGTAATCTAACATTCATGTATGCAATTTATTTTCCAAGATTGCTAAACTGATCGGTCCTTCGGGACTTAATTCCTTGTAATCATGCCAATGTATTAAAATAATGCACCGACTCTGGGTAACTGGGGTCAGGGTTTACAAGAAATGTGAAGAAAGTTTGTGGGATGTTTGTTTGTTTATGGATTGGGAATGGAATTTTTATGTGAAATGTTTATTTTATAATATGTGTGACTTGATTGAGGACCAATGGGAATCCCAGGTATCTAGGTGGGTGGACGCGTACTAGTACGTTAGTGATCCCGTGGGGTTTGGCCCTTGTTTCATGTAGCAAGTTTGAAAATGAAAACACTAACTAAACTATGATGATGATGATGTTGGGGGACCACTAGGTTATGGGTATGCTTCCTACTAGTGGCTCATGATCATGAGAAAAAATATTTATTATTGTTACTTTCACTGAGATACGAGGTACCTAGGGCTCACAACTAATTAGTTCCTAGGGGTGTTCCCGTGAGTTGTGCTCATCAGCTATTTTGTAATCACCATCAGCATACACTGTGTTTTCTTGATTATTTCATTAGTGTGTGTGATTTATTTAAAAGTGTAAATTATTTAATGCCTCCCTCTTGAAAACTATTTTCATTTTGAAGTTCCACCTATTTGAAAATTGTTACTAGCATTCTTGTTTATAAAACATGCAAGTTTTTTATGGTAAATTTTTTATAGCATGAGACCTCATTTGGAAGACATACCATAATATTTTTATTTAAAACTTGAAATTGATGTTTATTTTATTTTAAAGGATGTGCATTGGGAATAGAATATTGGACTAACCTACTGAGTTTTAATACTCACGCCAATAGTCTTCTTATGTTTTTAGCCATTGTGCATGTTTCAGATTGAGTTCAATTGACTTGGGTGACGTGTGATCATTATGTTGGAGAGTGACTAGAAGGGTCACATGGAGTTAGTTGGCTATCAGGTTTGGGCAGTTTATCTATTGGTTTAGTTTTACTTTCAATTTCTTGTACAAATAATGTTCAGTTCAGTTTTTATATAAATGTATTTTGGGTTTTACATTTCTTTCTACTATTTTGTTTGCTTTATTATATATGGGATAATTCGTTCCCTTGTGTACTCTATTGATTCTATTGGTGCTTGTCTCCTTCCCGAGAGGATCAATAATGCTTATCGGGACCTGTCGCGGGCCGGACCTTGTGACCGGTTCCGGGTCGACTGGGGCTGGTTCGTGACAAATAATCCTTTGATTGTTGGATATTTGTGTGGAAGGTGTAAAATTTCTAGGTATGTTGCTGATAAATGCATGAAATGGTTGCATGAACAAATAGAATTAATGAAGAATAAAATAAATCACCAATATATTCTTGTGTTAAAAATATTACTATGGAGAATAAGTCTACATTTAGGAAGAAGTCTTAGAATATACCAAAATAAGGCTTAGTCATTTTTCTAGAGAACCCATAATTGGATAAAAAGATAGAGCAGGAACATAATAATGAAAGTGCGGTACTTGGTAATGTAGAAAATCCTATTTCATCACAGATGAAAAATAAAGATATCAAGAATTCCATGATTTTATTATATGATAAAAGTTGGAAAGTCAAAGAAGGACAAAGCATGATATGCTTTATTTAATCTGGAGGAGAATTGGAAGGAGTTTTTGGGTTTATTAATAAATCTCATCCCAACTTCTCTAAATGAAAATCATTAAACAACCACCTTATTCACATGTAAATTTTGTGTTTGTTTCTTTTATGAAGGGAATTTAAGTTGATTAATATATTCAGGGGGATTCATGAAGATACGAGTGTTGTGAAAATAATATATAGTATTCAAGATTCTGTCCATCATGGAGTTATTTATTTAAATTATTGATAAAATTTTACTTAAATAACATTCTTTAAGGGATTTAATCATGATGAGGAAAATAGATAAATCTCATTCCTCTAGGGGTGAAAATTTGAACAACTATTTGGTTGAATATCTCAGTTATTATCATTGAGTATTTGATGTTCTAGTAATGGATTTATTTGATGATTTCAAATTATGAAAATTGAAGCTTATTATTAAAGAGGTATATTCTCATATATATATATGAATAAAAATTATGAGTCAGAAGGAGGGAAACTGAAAATTGGGATGAAAAATGTAAAATTGATTGATAAAGGATAAGTAAATTTTTTTATTTGAATGTTTTTAATCTATTTTTCATGATGAATGAAAAATTATATTAGAGTATCTGTTGAAAAACTCATGAAAGAAGGTTTTAGTTTTCTCATTATATTATGAAATATTTATCGAAAAAGTTGATGTCTAGATTGATAACTCCTATTTTCCAAACCAGGTTATACAAAGTATACATAGATGCTGATTAATTAATGTCTCATTATTTTATAAAATGGGGGGATAATTTAATTTTCTAATGTAGGTCAATTTGAATTTATGATAAGTGGAACCTCTTATGAAATAAGGATATTGAAGGAGATAAGAAGAAAATTTTAGTTGTCATAAAATAAAATAAGATGAATTCTTTATCATACTTATATATTTGGTTTTATTGTTAATAAAGGGGGATAAAAAAACATTCACTTTGAATCTACAATGGGTATTGACACACATCCAAAGGGGCAGATTGAGGGACTCAAATTTATTGAAAGTAATATTTTTATTATAATTTCTATCAATACAATTGTTTAATAAAAATTTAGTGTGAAATTAATAAAAAGTTGGTGTTCTGAATTTGAATTATTTTTTAGAATCATTCATGTTTTCGAAATATTTTTTTTGATATGAAGTAGTTTCCTTAAATAAAGAAAAAATAAAATGTGAGGATTGTAGATTTTATCTTTAATTTCTAAAGACATGTGTCATTGGTTGAATTGTATTGGTAAAATGTACAGAACATTATATGGAAGAAAAATTAGGAATTTGTGATTAAATTTCAAGGTAATAATTGATTTTATTGTATTTGGAATTTAGAAAATAATTCTAAATAGTATAATTGTGGGTTTTTTGAGAAGGCTGGCTAAAATGGCTTAGCACTTGATGAAATTTTTAGTTAACATTTTTTTAATGTTTTGAATGTCAAAAAAATAGGTTAATGTGTTCTAGAAAATCTAGAAAGCATGGGAAGGCCGTGGAGTATCCGATTGACAAGATAGGGTGCCCAATGTGAGCATGAAAATGTTGCAATGAGCCACCGTGTGGGAAAAAATGATGATAGAGGAGAACCTGGCATAGGGCGGTGCTAGGTTGTCATGTATGTGAGATCGATAACCAATTTTAGATTGCAAATGTCACTGATTTTATTATAAATGAATAAAAAAAAGAGGGTGTTTCGATGTGGGAATGCATTTTTTCGTGTTATAGTTGCTCCAATAGAACACTTGTTGTCTGATACGTTGATCTGATTTTATTTTCTGTCTAATATTTTATTTACACTATCTTCTCCATTGAGACCATCCATGCTTGTTTTCTATAACATGACATCGAAGGATTTCTATTTGTCATGATCTCCATGCTATGTCGACCAAATCTTGACTGATGACTTATAATCATTGTCTCATTATTTTGAAAATCAGATCTATTTATCTAAGCCATTAGTTATATATTTCAATTCATCACATACTTTGAGATCTCAGAGAGTCCAGTCTATCAAGGTCTTCATATAAAGATGTTGACAGATTATTCAAATGAAGCCTCCAAGCTCTATTTTATCATTCTAATGATTTCAATGAGATTGAAATTTCATGTAATGTTGTTTACATCTTATAATGAAGAATAAACTGAAGTATTTTATTTTATAAGAATTTTTTTTCTTAAGTGATGGCGATGGTTCACATGATGTAACTTGATCATAGTATGCTCTTAATAAAAAAATGAATGAGTTTCCATCATTCTTGAAGGTTCTAAGATGAATAATGTTGCTGTAAATATCCTATTATTTTCTCAGTTGTGAGAATTCTTATCTCTTATCTAAGAGAATTTGTGAGAGTTTGAGAGAGAAATAGAGAACCATTCTAAATTTTCCAAGATGGTGGTTCAGTGCATTCATGATAATCATATATATTTGTGATTTCATGATTTTTCCATGATTTATGTTGAAACATGAGAAGTTATGTGTTCTATGTAAAACATTTATGCAAACTAGAGTCCACGTTTATTTTAGTTCATATGAAAGTTGAACTTGAAAAACTATTTCATGGAGAAGAAGAGGTTCTCTTGGGCCTTCAATAAGTATTTTATGCTCTATATGTTAGTTTGTGATGAAACTAGTTTATGTGAAGCAATTGGATAGTTCTACATTGCATTTTGATCAAGAAATACTCTCATCCATTTCATTTACATGATTTGTGTGAAGGATTCAAATTTCATATGGAGGAGCTGGTGTATTGTATAAAGTACATGCATGAGGTTTTCACAAAGGTTGAGAAAGTGTTTAGGTTTGTGCACAAAGGATTAATGTGTACAAGTTAGATGGACAATGAACATACTCCTGGGTGTGCGCTAGAGAGGAAGTACATTCACATGAATGATTTCCATTCTTAAAACATAGGAAGTGTGTGCCTCAATAGATATTTGGGGAGAAGAAGAAAATCATAGCACACCTATTCTGATTTTTAAATCAAAATTGTAAGAAAATCAAGATATATGCATTATGAATGCATGAAGATGATGTGCATATAATGTAAAATACTCCTCAGATGTTATAATTTGTAAAATAACTGTGTTTGTGCATGTGAATAGAAACACCACAATCTGGAAAAGTATATGACAATGTGAATTCTCATGCACATGAAATAATTCATGTGAAAATTATGAAAACCATGCATTGAATTGTTATATGCATGAGATAAATGGAATATACTGTTGATTTTAATTGAGCAATTAGTTTCTAAGATTTAAGCCAGAGCATTATATTATAATTCAACAAGTAGAATATTAATGAATGATTATTTTTTCATTATGATATTATAGTGAGTTGATGTGGAAGAGATAACTTCAAATAATATAGGAAAGTATACCGAGATGACTATAAATTAGTGTTTTTAATTATATTTAGTAGAAATCATAGAGTTTCAGTTTATGTGAGCAAGTCTAGAATCAGTTTATTTTAGTGGATCAAAGAGGAAGATAATTTTTTTAGAGTAATATCTTGAGGTTGTTGTGATATTTCTGATTTTTTTGGGTTTTTTTTGTAAAAAACTAGTTTAATTCTAGTATAAATAACACTAGTGGGTTGCCATTATAATTTGAAAAAATGTCCATACCTACCTACTAGGGTTTCAGAGTGAAACTTGACAAACCCACTTGTAATTTTTTATTGATTCATAGAGGATAATGCATGTATTGGGTCATCTCAAAAAAAATTGAAGATGTATCCCACATAGAGGATAAACCTTGTAAAAATACTATGTGTTGTGCTTCATTTACTTTCTGTCTTGTATGTGATATAATTGTATTTGTAAATAGGGAAGATCTATTCACTATAACAAGTGAAGAGGTTTGAATGAAAAAGGGGTAAGAGAAAATAAAATAAAATATGTTAAAACTTTTGTACATTTATTCACCCCCCTCTCAGCATACCTTCATGATCTATTGTGAACTTTAATAAATATGTATATCACTTTATCTTTTAAAAAATTCATTGTGTGTCATCTCCCACACTTAAAAAAAACCACCCTCAATACTACCCTTTTCAAATATAAAAAATACTTTGGTTTAAATAGTACTATACCAACTCCCTTATTTACTTACCTACCCACATCACATAGGCCTTATTTTTATTAGTAATATCTTATAATAATGCTTTATGTATAAACCTAAAGAGGCTCTCTGAAGAAAAGGTAAAATTATTAAACATGAATATTTTTTATTTACTCTTCCAAATGTTTAAAACCTTATTAAATTATGATAATATAATAAAAATGTGTCTACTATATACCCATATTTTATATTGTTAATGGAACAACCCAGATCTATCTCCACTTCCATCAAATGGGAAACAAAACTATCAATCATGTGTATGACAGACTACCACCTCGAGAACTGATGTAATTTTCTTTCCATAACAACATTTTAAGGATGGATATAGTGTTAGATTTAAAATATTTATTTTATATTTAATTTTTTTATATTTATTAAATTATGATATAAAATATACCTTCTTATTTACTATTATATGTGCGATATGATAATGTCACTCTTGTGTACGACAGACTATCGCCTCGTGAAATGATGTGATTTGTTTTTCACATACACCTTACATGAATGGTAGTAAGGTCAACAATAATTAATATATGAGGAATTTATTATATAACTATAATTATATAAATATAATATCACATATTACTTCTTATCTTCTAATCTGTGAGAAAACAATAATCTCGCTCAAGCATTTGTGTGGAATACCACCTCCACTAAGTGATGTGAAATGTTTTTAATTTTATTATTTCATGGATGGTAATAATGATGTATTCTATTAATATAAATTATATATATTAACTAATAATTATTCTATAAATATTAATTAATATTTATTTTCCTTTCGTTCTATCTATCGATAATGATGGAAACATTGTTCATACCTACGTTTGGCATACCATTTCTAGGAACAGTGCAATACATTTTTTTAAATTTAACTATAATGGATTACTCTAAATAAATATATAATGAATAGATGTGAAATTTATGTCATGGTTAAAATTCTAAAGATGATGCAACTATGATTAAATGAAAATGACCAAAATTACCAAACCAAAACATACATGAAAAACAAATCAATTATAATCCAAAATAGTGATTTAAACAAATAATTGTTATAAAATACATGATAAAATACTATATGTAAATAATATAAGGTATTATATATATGGGTAGGGTTATTATACATATTTTTTATAAAAATATTAGATAAGAGGTTCAGACACATACAACAAAAGTTTAACCTAAGGTAAGAGTTTCTCGTCTCACTTTTAATTCTGTGAGGCATACACTATATTTACCACTTATTCCTTTGTGTGGTGTATATACAACAACATTTTATATTTTTTTCATGAATCTATGTATAATATTTGAATTTTAATTTCAATTTTATGTTATTTCTTTAATGGGTCTTATGATTCAAAATTTACCAAAGTGGTAAGGGTTTATTTCACAATCCCATCATTATTCAGGATTATTTTTATTGAAGCCTCCCTTGGATGAATTATTTGATATTTATATCTTAAAATAAAAATATTTTATTCTACTATGGTTATTCATGAACTATTTCAATTAATAAGTCAATTTTCACTCGTTGGTACTTAAAATTATTATATGTATTTTTTTAGAAAATATCACTATATTTCTCTCTTTGATTGAAAATATGATTTCTATAAAAATCTATATTTTCAAATAGTGTTTTAATTTTTTAAAAAAATTTAAAAATTATTTATTTATTGAAATTTGTACCCATTTTTACTTCATAAATTATTTTAGAATGAAATGATCATGTCAGTTTCAAAGCAAGGCCCGTTTGATTTTTACTAAAGATGTGAATGGAATTTTTGTTTCAACATATATGAAATGAAAAAATTTTCATGTTGTCATGACCACTAAATTTTTTAAATGAAAATTATTTTCAAATTGTTTATGCAATTTTTGTTTTAAAAGGTGATTTTCAATGAGTAAAGGCTATTTTCCTCAAGAATGATTTTAATGAAATTATTATGGTATTTATGTCCATTAAAGGAATTAACCCTTTATTTTACATATGATCCCTTGATGATAAGATGTATTAATATCATCCTTATTATTTATTTTGTTGGTTTGTGATCATTTTGACTATGGATGTTCAATTTATTTACCACTCTCCATATTATTATAGATGGTTTATGATTATGATTATTTGATTAGAGTATGTATTAACATTTTATAAGTTTGTTTTTCAATATGAATATTTATTTGGATTATGATACACCCCTTTAATATGATAAATGAATTGTAATTTATAAGTGATAGGTGGGGCCTAATTGTATATTTCCCCTTTATGGATTGATAAGAATCATGAGGAAAATAAATTGGCTATATTAGATGGTTTTATACCACTAGTTTTAACCTATCTTATAAGAATATCCTGACAATTTCATATTACCAGTATTATACATTCCCTCATTATGAGATTAGTTATTAATATCCATGTGATTATTCTATTAATTAGAATATCCATGGTTATGTTTCAAGTTCTTGTGATTAATTTTAGGGTTTTATTTGATCACTATTTAATTATTTCATATTATGATCAGTTTGTTGATTGAATGGAATTTTTTTCAGTTATTTACCTTTCAATATTGATTATTATTATTTATTTTGGATAGCTTCCATTTTACGCTTACATTTACCGATCATCTGAGTTCAAACCTTTTTTATGTTTTATTTTTTCTAGGATACTAGGAAGTGTTTTATGATTGATATGTAGGGATATTTCCAGGGGAATAATGGTTTTCTCAAAGAAAATAATTTTTTTTATTTTATGTTTTCAAATGTATGCGAAATTAAAGTATCTATATAGTTTAATAAGACTACTAAACTATTATTTCCTTCAGGATGAAATAACTTGTATCTAGTTCCAATGTAATAAAGTAACCAAAAGATCTAGGCTACTAGAGTTAGGGTACTTATAGTTAGTATCAATAAATATTTATTATAAACCTTTGGAACTAGATTTTGGGAAACATATATTTGGGAATATAAACCTATGATAAAAAATAAGTATAATTATTGAAGAAAACAATAAAGTTTGGGTATGGGAGAGACTATGTGGTTTTTCCTAGAAATACATCCTACTATATATTGTTCATGCATACATGGTTCTGGTACCAATTTACCTAGGGATAATAACTCTGAATAAGGTGTGTCAGGCTTTACTCGATTGTTACCTTGTATACAAAAATAGGTCTTACTATGCACCTAGTTTGACACTCCCAGGGGATATGATTAGGATAATTAACATTTTATTTAAAAATAATTATAAAGGTTTGGGGGATGTTTATATTATTTGAAAACTTTCCCAAAGAAATCAATTTTATTATTATTATATTAGATATGCATAATTTTTTTAATTTAAGTTATGTATTTCACAAGTATTGGAATTATACATTGTGTTTCATAATGTTATGACCTAATCTAGTGAATAAAATTATTTAGAAATGAAAAATAGTGGAAGTAATAGGAACCATATCAATGCACTTACCCTTTGTAAATATTTTCCTCCTTAGAAAGATAACAAAGCTAGAGATGGAGCTGTAGCTGGAACTGATGAAATTATAACCATATTGGGGTAACTGAATCTAGTTAGGAGTAATAACCATTACCATATAGAGAAGCCTACCTACCCACCATGTAGTGTAAAAATGTTAAACCACTTCATGTATCAATAACCCCTGTAATTTAATGGAACTAAAAATCCATTTGCTACTCAGAAATAGATAAGTTCCTCAAAGAAAATATATATTTATTTAGGAAGCAATGAAATGGAGAAAGTTTCCATGAATGTTTATCATATCTATAGAGATGTAGATCAACAATGGTTATTGATTCAAAACTCTAAGGATGAATAATAAATAACAAATATGGTATGGAAGGATTTTATGATCCCCCCCTGTAAAATTATTTTCTTGATAGAAATGAGTGGATATAGAGAGAAAATTTATGAATCAAAGATAAATGGAAGATGAAAATGGTTCTAATTATGAATCAAACATTAAAAGGTTAGAAAGGAATGATATAGAATATGTATGTAATCCAAATATCAATATTGATTGTTTCTTGGATGGGCTTAGGCCAATTATTCTATGTGAACTAGTCACTCAAACTTTCTTATCATTTGAGGAAATAATGTCATGTGATATAAGGAAAGAGAAAGAATTATCTATGTTATGTATTCAATGGGAAGTACGAGAATAAGAGGATGGTAGAGAAAAATATGTATAAAGGGAAGAAGTTAAAGTAGGATTTTTACCCAAGTTATAATTATAGAAAGAAACAGCCTGATACATTCTTGAAGGTAATGGGAATTTACTACAAGTGTGGAGAGAAAGTCCCCCATCATTAGATTTAAAATGTAAGAAGTATGTTTCCAATGTTCAATGCTTCAACTTTATAGAGACAGGGCACTACAAAAAATTAATTTCATAATATTCAAGTGATTGTACCTCAGAAGAAGATAAAGGATCAAGATCAAGATTCTGATATAAGTATAGTTTAAGTGTAATGATTAATTTGATTGTTTTTAGAATAAATAATTATATTATAGGAGTATTATTATCAGTGATATTTTGGTTATAGGAATTATTAAATATATAAGGATTGTACGATAATAATTTTTGTTTATGGATTTGAGAGTATTTGTTGAATGATACAGATGAACAGGAAATGTGATTCAAGGGAAAGTTGGTCTTTTTAGAAAACACGTGATTGAGGGAAGATAACCCTTAATATGTCCTCGATGTTGAGATAATAATGATATTGATATTTTTATGGTATAATATTGGTGAAAATAAAATATATTAGTGATTTAATTGTTTATATTATCTTTTCTAGAGTTTACTGTATGTTTGGAATTATTAAATATATTCAATAACATAATATTTTATTTTTGGGACCATGCATGTTTTCATTAAATTTTTACAGTGATCAAGGTTTTCACATATTTAGAATGTTACATTAAGAGATAATTTATATTTTCTAGGGAATATAATTTTATTTTAGGGACCATCCATATTAATTTTTTCATACATATTTTGGATGAGCCTTAAGTTTAACTATTTATAGAATGGACTAAGTTGAGGTTTGGGCGTTATTTGATAACTTTTCCTAACCATTTTAGTCATGATAAATATATATAGACAGTATGAATGAATTTTAATTCTTTTATTGATTTAATTATTGGTTAAATGTTACTGTTAGTGATTCATGAATAAAAATTCATAATGGATATTCATTTCTTGAAGTAATATTTGAAGTTGTAATTGATTAAATCACAACCAAATAAAGTAAATTATAAGAATATTTTCTATCCTTATCTATAAAAAAGGTAAAAAAATCCCTCAACAATAAGAAAAATATATTGAGACAAATTTTTTTCCTATTTTTTTCATTTTATATTGAGTTAATAGTATTTTAACTCATTATAGATTTATGGTTTTTTGGTGATTAACATTCTCATTAACTTGTTCTTTATCACTCTATATTAACCCTTGGGCATAAATATTTTCATCCATTTCTATGTTTCCATTTCCCACCAATGTTCTTCAACATGGAAACCTAGTAATGTTTTATTCTCGATGATCTACATACTTCCCTTTATCTCTTATCAAGAGGATGATTTGTTAGCTCCCTTTATGATGTGGTTTTATAATAAAGATATTTTAAACTGTTAAAACCTTGATTTTGAGGATCAATATTAAATTACAATGACACTATTTAAGGGTGTAGAATGTAACACATCATGATTTTAAAAGAGGAACATCATGTTCTATAACATGAATTATGCACAACACCAATAATAAAAGATAATGTAACACTCTGAGAATTTATTGTTTATTTATTTTTTAAAAAATTCAATCTCATCGATAGCATGCAATGAATGCAACATTGTGTTTGAACAAAACATTATACTCTATTAAAATATTATTATATAAACATGACCATTATAATCTATCTGCTAATATAGATGGTATGAATAGAAATAAACAAATTATAAATATTATATGGTTTGAAAATGAATAAAATAGATTAAATTTTTATCAATTTATTATAAGTAAAATACGACTCATTTGAAAGAAAAAGAAATGTTTTCTAAAAAATAGTATGTTTCTAAAAGGCTGTTTATTCACAAATTGTATAAATAATTTAAAATTAAAATTTTCATGATTAAAATTTATTTTTTAAATCTATTTTTCAAAATTATATTTCATTGAATTTTTGTTATTTTGTGAAAATATTATTGTTTGATGAATAGTGAAATAATACTAATATTTTTTGAAAACAACCTTTTTGTTTAAATTATTTAAAATGTTAAAATATATTTTAAAATGGGTTAAAGGTAAAATTAGTCAAATTATATTACAATTTAACTAATTTATATCATTGGAATCAATTTCATTTTGAATTTTGATATTAAAACTTTTTATAATTATGAGAATTTTTTCATTAGAAAATCCCTCCTTTGTCATGTGTGTTGTTAAATTGTAAATTGAATTATATCATTTATGTGAATTGAATTTGGAAAAATGGATTCTATATCTATAAAAATCATAATTTATTTTATCTAATAAGTTTAACTTAATTTTCATTATAATAAATAGTGAATATAGTAAAAATTAATTACAGTGGTTAAGGTTAAAATGGGTTTATGTTGGGTTAATCTAAGAAGATAAGGATTAAAAATAACCTAATAGTTTTTTCCAAAACACATTTTATGGACATATTTATACCATAGCACCTCTAATTTTCAATAATTACCCCGTTTAGAGTCATTTTGAATGAGAAAAATGTGGGTATTTCTTTATCATTTAAAAAAATCAATTTGTGTCCACTCTCCAACTTATAAAAGGACACCCTCTCTCCTCCACAATCTACAATTCAAAAACTATTATTTTAACAAAAACCTCCAAAAATAACATACTCAATTAAATAACCAAATCCTAAAGGCCATATTTTTATTATTAATATCTCCTAAGAAGGATTTTTGTATAAACCTAAAGGGAATATCTAAAGAAGAAGTAAAATTACTAAGCATGCATATTTGTTTTATCTTTTTCCACGTACATAAAACCTTATTAAACTATGATAATATATTAAAAAATCATATAATATATACTGAGATGTTATTATGTTAATTTCATTACCCAAATCCATATCCACTTCCATCAAATGGGAAACAAATTCATGGATCGTGTGTATGACCAACTACCACATTACGAACCGATGTAATTCATTTACCATACCCACTTTTAAATACTGGATATAATGTTTTATTTAACATAATTATATTATATTTATGAAATTTTTATACTTATTTATTTTTTATATCATTTATACCTTCTTACTTTCTGTACCATGGTGGATTCGAAAAGGTTGCTTGCTTATACGGCGGACTACGGCCTTGCGAAGTGTTGTGATTCGTTTTTCACTTAAGATTATCAGGAAATTTAGTAAGGTTAAAGTTAATTAATATATATTATATTTAAATATAGAAATAATTATAGAAATTTGATATCAAATTTAACTCCATACCTTCCAACCTTTGGGAAAATAATAATGCCGCTCATGCGTGCGTGTGGACTATCACCTCCATATAGTGATGAGAAATGTTTTTATTTTAATTTTTACATGGATGGTAACAAGGATGTATTTGATTAATATAAATTATATATATTAAATAAAAATAATTCTATATATATTAATGATTACTTATTTTCATTTCATTCCATCCATTGAGCAATGTTGAGACAACGTTCATGCGTACGTACGACCTGCCATATTCACGAACTGTGTAATCCAATTTCTACATTTAAATTTAATAGATTAATATAAATACATATAAAATGAATATATATGATATTTATATATTTTTTAACATTAGATAGATTATGTAACCACGAAGAAATTAAAAGGACCAAAATTATCTAACTAAAACATTCATGAAAAATGATGAATTTATCACTAAAAACCATGATTTTATCGAAAAATTATTAATAAATAGGTGATAAAAGAATATAATAAAATCACATATGGTTTGAGACATATTAATATGTTTATATAATATCTATATAATAAACCAACATTTATTATATAGGAGTTTCAGACACATACGACATAAGTCAAACCTTAGGTAAGAGTTTCTCATCTCACCTTTACTTCCACGAGACATACACCATATTGAACACTTATTCCTTTATGTAGTGCATATAATTCCCCTTTTAATATGTTATATTTTGAATATATTTCTATTTATGGTATTTAAGGTATCATTTGAAGTTATTTATATTATGGGTATTATGATTCAAAAGTCACCAAAGTGGTAAGGGTATATTTCATAATCCCATTATTATTTGGGACTGTTTTTTATTAAGTCCTCCTTTGGGGATTTATTTGATATTTATTTATTATTACCAATATATTTTATTACCCTATAGTTATTAATGAACTTTTTAAATCAATTTTACCACTTTACCACTCTTCGGTACTAAAAATTATTGAGAGAGTTTTTTTAAGAAAACCCAACTTCAATTCTATCATCGGTCGAAAATAATTTTTCATGAAAATCGTTGTTTTCTAAAAAAAATTCAAAAAATTCTTTAAAATGAATGTTCATGCCATTTTCCAAAAAAGTGTAGTTTATATTTTATCAAAAATGTTAAAGGAATCTTTATTTTAATGTGTATGACATGAGTGTTTTTCCCAATATCATGAGAACTAAATATTTTAAAGCATCTTTTATATGTTTTAAAGTCTAGTTTCAAATAAAATTGTTTTCAAAATGTTTTGTGATGTTTTTATTTTAAAAAGTGACTTTTAAAGTTCAAAGAATATTTTTTCTCATGAAATTTTTAATGATATATTAACGATATTTCTATTCAATAAAAGCATCAAAAATTTATTTCACATATTATTCTCTAGGTATATGTTGTATTTATATCATACTTATTAAATATTAGGATGGTTTATTATAAATTTTACTATAGGTGTTTTATTTTATTAGTATTCATTATATTATTCTGGATGGTTTGTGAATATTTTTATTTGATTGAGGTATGTATTAACATTTAAAATATTGGTTTTTCAATTATAATGTTTATGTTGATTATGTTTCAACCATTAAATATGAGTAATTCAGTATAATTAGTAATTGATGGGTGGTTCCTAGTAATAGATATTCCCTTGATGCATTGACAGGTCTCATGCGAAAAATCAGTTTGAAAAATTAAATGAGTTTCTACATACAAATTTAAACAATGTTGTGAAAGGTTATAGAAGTTTTAGATGTACGACATTATGAATTCCCTCATTATGAGATTATTTATTGACTTATTTGTTATTATTCAATTAATTAAAGTGTCCATGGACAATTTTAAATCTCATGTGATTAATAATATGGATTTACTTGATCATTTTTTATCTCTTCCATATTATGCTCAGTTTATTGATTAAATGGAATGTATTTCAATTATTTACCTTTCCATATTGATTATGATTATTTATTCACGATATATTCTATTGTAATAATACCATTACTAAGCATTTAACCTCACCCCTTTATTAAGTTTTATTTTCTCCCGGATACTAGGATGTGTATTATGATTAATATATGGGGTATTCTAAGGGGAATAATGGAATTCTAAAAGAAAATAATTTTTTGAATTTTATGTTTTCAAATTTATTTAAAATTAAGGTATATATCTAGTTTACCCAGAATACTATACTATCTGATCATTCAGGATGTGATACCTTGTATATAATTCGAATGTAATTAGGTTTTCATTGGATTAGGGCTATGGTAGTTTGGGTATTTATAAAGAGAGAGGATATATCAACTTTAATAATAACCAAGATTGCGGCAAGAACAACCGCAGACATTGAGATTAGAAGAAAAGAGAAGGAGAGAGATCCCCTTGGATCAAAGGAGCATGGGGGAGAATAAAATAGGAGAGGGGATATTTAAAATTAAAAGGGTATAAATGTGGGGTTTTCCCAAAAATTAGAACCAAACAAGGTGACAACCCAAAATTAACTATGACTTGGACCACGCCATGGTGCATCTCTATGAATCTCCTTGAGGATCCACATAATTCCATTGATCATGACAAGTTCCAAATCATGGTTCTACCCATGGTCTATCAAAACACCCTCAAAATATGGTCCAGGATGTGTTGGGGCCAGGTGTGTCCTAAAAGGGAATACCCTTCATCAAAATACTTAATTCCATGATTAAGGGCCTCCCTTTTTCCAATTTACGACTCAACATGACTATTGAAATCAATAATTTCCCAACCAATTTCCCATATGTACCTCTTATATGAAACAAACCTTATCAAACACTCTATGCCGCATCCAAAACTATATTCCCTCTAGACTAGGTGTTTCAACCTCTATAATGTAGTTTACCATGATGTGGTTCTCCTTTTGGTGATTCACTTGTAGTGAAATTCAGTTTTAGATTTCGTTAGCTTCACTCCTCTATACACACGAGCACCTGAAACACCACTTGAGCCTTATTCCACATCCAAAACATATTATTGAGATATTCAACTCTAATAATTTCTATATTAATCCTGATTCTAAACCCCCCCCCCAAAATAAAAAAAAAATCCTTTTGAATTTTTAAAATCGAAAAGGACATGAGGATTTAAAACCGCCCCTTCATAGCACTTATCATCCTTAAGAAGCCCCTATGTTTCTTAACCATAAATTACTATCCCACCATGGTCACTGACTCATATTCATTTTTACATGTATTATCATAAAATTAAAAATGAGCTTCCACTATAAATCCCTTCTACAAGGAACACTATTAATAGAAACCTAATCTGCCACTCGTCACTATTACCAATATCGATATGGTTCTCAACCACATCTGGTTATTTGAAGATATAAAAGAGACACTAGTGAATTTAAACCTAGGGGTATAGTACCCAACTATAATAATTAGATCAGAACGAATAATTTTGATCAACAATGCTCCCACCATCATAATCACTTACTAAAATACATTTCTAATTATTCATAGACCTCCTCAGTGTAATTTTGGTCTCACCATGCCTAGTTATACATGAAAACACCTATCAGGCCTCCTATAGATGACCATTCTAACAAAAACTCTCACTCACCCACTAAAATTATATAATAACATGCAATCATGATGTATTAATTCTCAAAGGCATCCCTTGATTTTATAAGGCACACACCAAATTCTGAACCTAATACTTGATGTAATTCCATGGTTGAATCTTCAACCAACCAAATCTACTATCATGTTCTCACTTGATAATTACTGCACCATAAATATGAATCATGTTGAAATCACATCAAGGACATCTAATTCATGATGTTATACCATAGAATCTATCCAATAACACATTAAATACTTAAATATGGCATTCAAAAAAAATTCACCTAATCAACGACATCCAATATCCATAATGACCATCCAGTGATTGGTCATCACACCATAACTCTATGGAAAAGGAGGGGGTCATAACTCCATGACCCATTCTTTTTACACTACTTTATGAAATGGATGTTGATAACTATCCTTCTCATAACTTAGCACAAAATCAAAGAACCAAACACTACCCATTCCTGGCTCACCAAGAATATCATCCTTGACTTTTTATGAATTCCATATATAACAAGGTTCACACTCTCTATGGACATGAGTTCACTCCCCAATATATTTCTTCCCTTATACTGCTCCTTGAGTGAAACCTAAAAAATTTCTATCATCAAATGAATACCTCGCCTCTTGATCCATGCTCATCCATACTATCAACCATTGACACCATCCATCTATGATATCATTAACTATCATATAGATGACACTTCCCCTATTAATTTAACATCCTTGGATACTGAACCAATGTACATATCATAAAATACATTAGTCCTCAACTCACACACAACCTCTCATTGATCCATATATAAATAGAATAATGCATATCTAGAGCTCTATCCTAACCATACCCAATGGGTGTACACTCTAGAAAAACCCAAACATAGAATCAAACTCGCATATCCCATGATTTTTACCCCATAAATCATAGGCTCACATGCTTGTACCACTAACCATGTCTATTCACATGTTAATCTCACCAACCGAGAAGCTTCTCAACACACCTCTTCAAAATTGAGGCATTTCACCCACACCAAGGTTTACACAATCACCCATTGACCCATTTATAATTCCATGATCAGAAGAATATATTAATATTATATCCATACTATACAGAATATCTATGATGATAACCCGCTACCTCATCTAGAACCTCACCTGAAATCATCTGGTCTAATAATTCACTTAACCCTTCCATAAAAAACAAACCTTGATACCAAAATCATGTTAGTGTTCTTAAACATGAAATCTCAAGGAACCTCCATTCATATATCATATACCATGTAACAACTTCCATGCACTAATATCATAACCTGAAGCATATAACCATGCTTCTTATTTCTAAAGGCACTCACAATCATGGTCTAAACTATCTCTTAGGATACCCTCATACATATCACTCACCTCACTAATATCCTGATCCACATTCTAGAGGCACTAATACTCCCCACATAGCCCAAAAAACACATATCACATAGGTCATAACTCATAGAAGACACCTCTCTACTCCCATTTATGATATCCCAATGAAAATCACATGACAAAACCCACTCTATGGTTCTCATATATATATATATATATATATATATATATATCAGGCATCATATTCAAAGAAATCATCCTACTAGGGAACTAATCCCCATCAGGCATTTTCATACATGACTACCCCATGAGGTCCATGATCTCTTTTCTATAAACAAACATGTATATAGGTATCATCTTATGGTGATTTGTGTCGAGAAACGCATATTTATATGGTTTGTTTATGTATAATTTCAACAATATGATATATAAAGAAACACCATATAAGTTGTTGAAACTTGAAAAAAAAAGAAACTATTTTTATTTCTACGAAACCAGTATTAAAACTAATCATAAGTGGTTGATCATAAAGTAATAAAATGATTTTATAGAACTACTTAGGGTATCCATACATCCCTTACTGAAGGAATTTATAGTCATTTTCAATTATTATCCCACCATTTAATACACAAGAACTATCATCAGAGAAAACATACCATGGTACAACTGAGTATTATTCCACAAAAAAGTTATTTGGAAAAATTCCAAATATGTTATCACTAAAAATTTAAGAAACTAAACCTTAATATCAAAGGATATATATCATAAGAAAGAAAACATATATTATATTAATTCCATGTGAAAAATATGATGCATATAAATTTCCTCTTTCCAATAGACCAAGATCAAAAAACCCATAAATCAAAAATCAAAAAATCCAAGTGAATCACACTAAGTGAAATAATATAATCATAAAACAAGAAGACAAGAATAAAAATCTCATTTTCTTAGTAATGTAGACTTTACATTGAAAATGTGTTCACGATGAACCAACAAGAAGTCCATCATAATCTCTAAAACATTTCATTGTCACATTTTTAATATGTACAAAAATAGAAAGACGAAACAATGTCTTTGATACCACTTGGTAATGTCCAACCACTCGGGAACACTCAACTTGTTCTTGGAATAATGGTCACTATGTATCTTCAGTTGTCCCTCTTAATACGCCAGATACTATAGACTAGTATTTTAAGGACCTGATGTTAAAGATTTAGTAATCTCATGTTCTTAATAAAGAATTCATCTTCTTAAATCATATGATCTTTATGGTTTAGAATTATAGATAATTAGCCCACCACCATTACATAAATAAACATCACATCACAAATTAGACACTTCCACTTAGTATCCATTTTCACACAAAAAAACTTTTAAGATATAAATAGATTTATTTTCATGAAATTGCTTCAAAATTTTAATCTTTACCTCATAATTTTCCATTTTTATCCTTAAAACCCAATGATTTTTTAAACAAATGTGGGATGAACAAAAAAATAATATTAAGGGTCATAAAATAAGAAAGAAACATGTTAGGCTATTTAAAAAACATGGAATTATAAAATAGAGTTTTCCTTTAACATAATAGTCATTGAGATGAAATAATAATTTACATGAACATGGAATTATCTTCACTACTAAAAGTTTTTCCTAACACTAATTATAAAAAAATAAAAAGAAAAATCAAATTTATATGAATTTCTTAGAAAACATGGGAACTCGTGAAACAAATTTCTTGAAAACAAACCTTTTTACATTAACAAGACATTATCCTTCATTTAAAATAAACACGATTAGCTTAACTATTAAAATAAAATTATTTCCATGAAATATTATTATCAATCATATAAAATTCTTATAGGTGACATGGGATTATAACATAAAGATCATAATATTATAAGATCATGTATATATAGGAAATATGGAAACAACACAAAACATGACATAATAATAAGTAGAGGCTAAATTCCAAGAAAACATTACATGGTGAATGGATTCCTATAGTGAGTTAGGTTTACTATATAATACAATTCATAATGTATCATGAGAAAAAAAAAACATTATCCAATTAATTGGAGCACAATATAGGCACACACATCATAACATGTTCAGGATTATGTGTGCCACAATATTGAAAGAGATATTTTATTTGATGAAAACCTAATTTTTTTAAAATACAACTTAATTAAATAATGGTTAGGGTGGTGGTAAAAAACAATTGACAACATATATGTTAATATATAACATTCATTTTACCTTTTGTGAATAAAGTCAAATCATTCCATATAAAATGTGTAGAAGGAATCTTTTATAAGTTTTTTTAAATAAATTCAACTTTGATAGAAAATTTTCTTTATAATTCATTTATTCCCATATAAATAGATCTATAAAATAATTTTAATAATATGGACATGGAAGGAACATATTTTGAAACTAAATCATTAAAACATTTTAAAATAAGGTTTTAAAGTAATGTGTCACTTACCTCGAGTCTGAATCATCATGTAAGTTCTGTAAATTTCTCAATAAAATACATTTGTTAATTATTACATTTCTTAATAACCTTTTTCTAGTTTATTTTTCCTTTTATTTCATTTATCTTTATGTTATGTACAATTACATATGTTCTCGTAGGACATTTTGATGATATTCGACTCATATGTCCAAAATGAATTTGGTAGGTTGACAATGGTAAGCTAGATCATTAATACATACTCTAAAGAGTACTAGTAATGAAATAATTATAATATTTATGCACCAACTATAATTTAAAAATCATCTATGAAATATATTTATTAAAAATTAACTATGTTATAATTAGGGAGATGGTAGGCCCTACGTACACATGACTAACGTTTCCATTTTTCAACGATAATGATGAAAATAATGCAAGTATTATTTAATATTTATAGAATTATTATTATATAATAAATACCATATTATTTATTTATTTATAATTATATATATCATCCATGAGATATGGGGTTGAAAAACATATTACATCGCTTCATAGAGGTGGTAATCCACACATACACACAAACATCATTATCATCATTCAATGAATGGAATGGTAAGAGAATAAATAATTTATTTATTTCATATATTAATAAAAGTTTCATTACTAATATATATATATATATTTTATCATAGTTGTACTTGTACTTTCCAGTTGGGCTTGTATTCTCCCTCTTTTACTTACTACACTCACTATGTTTACAATTCAATCTACTTATGTTCCTATCTTGCTGTGTTCTTGCTTATCTATTATTATAGGTTATAAAGGCGATTCCATCCCAATATTAGGGAATAAGGCTTCGGTTCTAGTTGGCAGCCCTTGGCCTATAGAAGGTGGGATTGGGGTAGTCATGGCACGGGCCCCGGGGGATGGGTCGTGACAAATTGGTATCAGAGGAGTCAGATCTACCACAGAACATAAGACTCTAATATTTATTATTAATGCCAATAGTGTTAAGTGTAGTGAGTGTGGTTATCAGTTTAGGGAATCCAATAATGGTGCAGTGGCCGACATATCCATACACTAGGACCCTGACTTCTGATTTCCGACTCAGTGAACAAAAACACTGATTGCGTGTCTGTTTCAAAAGTTTTCTTTGTGAACTTTTGAGTTAGCTCACCAGGTATAATTTTCATCTCACCAGGCATAACTTATTTGACTATGGAACACCTTTTTCTTTTTAGGATTCTTCCACGCTGACAGCTGACTAGGGTTCTGAGAGTTGTACTCACTGATAGCCCACCGAGCGACGAGGTCTCGGTGCATGGCCCTTTTCCAGTAGAGGCACATGCGGAGGCATCAGCAGTACCACTCCTCATTGGGCCACTGATGCCACCAGCCCCAGCAGCAGATGGTTCATGCAGCTTGAGCGCATTGCACGAGTTCCAGTGCCAGAGGCCTCCCATTTTCAAGGGAGATATGGACCCAAATGTGGCTGAGGATTGACTGGAGGCTGTGGTGAGAGTCTTCCAACTCATAGGGACACCAGCTGATCTCATAGTGATCCTTACCGCCAGCCTTATACATTCAGCATCAGGCAGATGGTGGAGCTTGATGCTCCAGGTTCACGATGAGTTGATGCTTCTCTAGGAAGTCTTCGAGAACCTTTTTTGGGAAGAGTTTTTCCCAGTGACTCTTCACGCAGTGTGCATACAGGAGCTTCTTCATCTGATGCAAGGCAATATTAATATGGTTTAGTACTCAGCGAGGTTCACTAACCTCTCACACTACTCCACAAATATAGTGTGAGACCCTTTCTTTAGGGCCTGACCTTCGAGCAGGGACTCAGACGAGAGATCATGGCATCGATGATCTCACTCAATATTCCGATATAGGCGAGGGTGTTAGAGAGATCCCTCTTAGTGAAGAGTTTCCTTGATAAGAAGTCACTAGTAGCGAGACCCACCACCAGTCATCATGTGGTGGAGTCGTCAGTAGCTAGCAGTAGACAGATGTCGCAGAGGCCTAGTAAAACCAGACATACAGGTGGACGACCGCATGACTCAGGGTCGGTTGTGCGGAGCACCCAAAGCAGAGCCAGTCATGACAGGAGACGGTAGTGTTACACATGCGGCAGGCAGGGTCACATGGCTCGCGACTATCTGACTTGTCGTACGGATGATCAGTAGACGGTCGAAGGACCACCCAAGTAGTAATAGAGGTTTGACTCAGGAAGTCTGCATGGAGTAGGCAGACGTGGAAGAGGAGACGGTCGTGCAGCTGGTGGTGGGAGATGATTCGAGATGTTACTGCCACTACCACCAGGAGGTAACCACAACTGTAGGGAGGAGGTGGACAGGGGCGAGCTCAGCTACATACAGCTGAGGCCTATGATCATGGCGCTCCGGAGATGATACGAGGTACCATTTGTGTCTTTCCACCTTAGTTGCAGTACTTGTAGACATAGGTTCCTATCATTATTTTGTTACCACTTCCCTTGTTCGGAGCTCGGAGACTCCGACAAAGCTTTTGGCTCAATCCTAATGGCTAGAGACTCCTAAAGGAGTGGATTTGATGATTACGCACTGGTGCCGGTAGTGCGAGCTTACTCTAGGAGGTGAGAGCTTCGGTTGAGATCTCTTAGTAGCAGTGTTGAGGACTTATGATGTCATCTTGGGTATGGAATGGTTATCTACAGTCCATGCTTAAATTGAATTTATTAGGCGCAAGGTACGTTGTGTCCGCACGGATGGGACCAGGTTTACCTTCACTGGTTAGAAGGGTGCCTTTGCAGCACATGATAGACTTACCCGGAGGAGAGTGCAGCCAATCACTCATCATTTGGCTAGCCATACCCTCCAGGATATTGATGTCGAGAGTACGGGCTATCCTGTATTGGTGGACTAGTATGTGGATGTTTTCATTAATGATGTTCTGGGTCTACCTCCTAGCCAGGAGGTGGAGTTTTACATTGAATTGTACCCCGGGACGACACTGATATCTACTCCAGCATATCAGATGGCTCCCGCATAGCTTCATGAGCTGTGGGTATATCTATAGGACTTGTAGGGGGAAGGGATTCATTCGGCCCAGTGTTTCTCTCTACGTAGCCCTGATTCTATTCGCCAAGAAGGTGGATCGAAGCTTGAGGCTTTGTGTTGACTATCGGCACCTGAACCAGGTGACCGTGAAGAACAAGTACCCACTCCTGAGGATTGACGACCTCTTTGATCAAATGAAGGGAGCACAATGGTTCTCAAAGATTGACCCTAGATGAGGCTATCACCAGCTCAGAGTGTGAGACAAGGATGTGCAGAAGACAACCTTCAGATGTTGGCATTACCATTATGAGTTCTTGGTTATTCCATTCGGTGTAACCAATGCTCTAATAGTGTTCATGGGACTCATGAACAAGATATTTCATCCACACCTTGATCAGTTCATTGTGGTCTTCATCGATGATGTTCTGATCTACTCAAATACTGAGGAGGAGCATGCCTATCATTTGCAGGTAGTACTGGACTCACTCCAAGAGTACCCACTTTATTGTAATCTCTCGAAGTGCCGGTTCTGGATCCGAGAGGTTCTCTTTTTGGGAAATGTCATATCAGAGGCTGGAGTTGTAGTGGATTCCGCGATGATTGAAGTTATACTTGCTTGGGAACCACCTAGGAGTGTGATGGAGGTATGGAGTTTCCTGGGTGTGGCTAGATACTACCAGAGGTTTGTGCCAGACTCCTCCAGAGTTGCAGCACCACTATCAGCCTTAATGAAGAAGGGGAAACCTTTTTTGTGGTTAGAGAGATGCCAGTAGAGTTTTCATGAGTTGAGGCAGAGGCTGACTAGTTCCCCCATCATGAGGCTTCCAGAGGAGGGAGTAGGGTGTGTAGTTTACTATTACGCATCAGGGACCAGACTTGGATGTGTCCTGATGTAGGAGTGAGTGGTGATCACATATGGTTCTCGAAAGTTGAGACAGCACGAGCAGAACTATGCTACCAATGACCTGGAGTTAGAAATAGTGGTCTTCACCTTGAAGATGTGGCAATGCTATCTGATGGGCGAACGCTTTACAGTATACTCAGATCACAAGAGTCTCAGGTATATCTTCTCCCAGAAGGACCTGAACCTGAGACAACAACATTATATTTAGTTCCAATAGGATTATGACTTCAAGATATTCTATACTCATGGGAAGGGGAATATAAGAACAAATGCAATCAGCAGCAGATCTGGTATATAGTTGTTGAGTGAGGTAACAGAGCAGCATGCTGCTTTAGAGATTTCCATTGTGGATAGAGATGGAGAAGCTTTTCTTCAGTCTCATACAATCACTCCACCACTTCTTCATCAAGTCAGAGAGGTGCAACGTGGGGACACTAACTGCGAGGCATGACGTTCTCAGATATCTACAGGACATGCACTTGATGAATTTTTTGAATGTGGGGAGCATGTAATCCTATTTAGAGTACGTACCATGGTACCAATGTCACATCAGGAAGAATTGTTGAGGGAGTTCCACAAATCCTTTCTAGAGGTACATCCAGGGGTGACGAAGCTGTACCAGGACCTCTGACGATAGCAGTGGTTGCTGGGAAAGAAGAAAGAAGTAGCAGAGTTTGTCTCTCAGTGCCCAACTTGTCAGCAAGTGGAGGCGGAGCATCAGGTACCAACATTCTTGGTTCAACCTTTAGATGTACCAGAGTATAAGTTGGATGGGATATCCATGGAATTCGTGACTGGAATTCCACATACATCGAGGGGACATGACTCGATTTGGGTGATCGTTGACCGACTAACCAAGTCTTCCCGATTACTACCAATCAGAGAGCGGGGTTTAGTATAAAGATTGGGACACCTCTATGTGCAATATATTGTGCAGCTACATGGAGTACCTTCAACGATTGTCTCCGATTGTGACACACGTTTTACTTCCTAGTTATGGAAGGGGTTGGAGGAGGCTTTCGGGATGCAGCTTCATTTGTGCCTCGCCTTCCATCCTCAGACGCATGGTCAGACTGAGCAGACCATTCCGACCCTCGAGGATATGCTGCGTACTTGTGTCATCGACTTCGGTCACATATGGGAGGATCATTTACTTTTTGTGGAGTTTTCATACAACAACAACTATCACTCCACCATTGGGATGACACATTTTAAGGCGTTATACGAGTGACCTTGTAGATCACCTTTGTGATGGACTAACTCAATGGAGTCAGCACTCGTGGGACCATAGATGGTTCGGGATGCCACAGAGAAGGTGGAGATCATCTAGGAAAAGATGAATATTTCACAGAGTAAGTAGAAGTCATATGCCTACAGGAGATGGAGACATATGGAGTTTGAGGATGGTGACCATCTCTTTCTACGTGTCTCACCCCAATGAGGTCTATGAAGATTTGGCTGAGGCGGAAAGTTATCTCTGAGGTTTATCAGACTTTTATTGTCCTTAGTAGAGTTAGAGAAGTGTCATACCGCTTATCTCTTCCACATCAGTTGAACCGGGTGCATGATGTCTTCCACGTATCCGAACTGAGAAGATACTTGCATGGCCCTTCTCACATCATCAACCATGGTGATTTGGATGTCGACGATGTGGAAACTTTTATGGAGGTTCCAGTAGAGATTGAGGATCGACAAGGTCAGGTCCTTCATGGATGGTCGATACCTCTGGTGTGAATTCGCTGGCAGCACGAGAACCTATAGGGGAGCACATAGGAGCGGTAGGCTCAGATGCGTGCTCAGTACCCCCACTTGTTTACCTAGTTTGAGTTGTGGCTTATGGGGACATAGAGCCCTAAGGGGGGGGAGAATGTAATGACCCAAAATTTCCATGTATTTTTTTAATAAATGGTAATTGTATGAGTCCATGAAAATTGATGGAGCATAATTCTGAGGTTCGGAGTGCCCAGAATAAATTTAGGAACTTTTGTTCGGGTACATTCAGTAAAAGTGCGAGTGAGTTTTTCTAACTTTTGAACTGGTGCGCGGAATTGAAATCCAAGGACACTGTTGAACTCATAGCACCAATATTCACTTAAGAAGACTTTCACCTCGATAGCAGTTGGTTGAGGGTGAAAGTTTATTTTTTGGTTTTTCGTGGAAATAAAAAAATAAAATAATTGCACATTTTATTTTATTTGTTGAAACATCCATGTGGAAGTTGAGATATGGGGACCACTAGACCTTAACCTCCCATGAGAGGTAATGGTGGTGGAGACCACCCAATCCTAGCCTCCCATGAGAGGTTATGGTGGTGGGGACCACCTGAGGTCTGAACCTCTTCAACTCTATCCTTAATGTGGAGGATCCTCTTGAGCTTCCTCCACATTAATTGTGCCAACCCTCATTAATTAATTATGCCAACCCTCCACCACTTAATTATGCTAAGTAATTAATTAACCCAATTTGAATTTTATGCCAACAAACATAATATATCTTATAATCTATTATTTTTGGGGCTATCATTTAATTTTGGTGGAATTGGGGAGAGGAGGAGCTCTTGGAGAAAGAACATCAATGAAGAACTCTTTCTTCGAACGAAGAACTTCTTCTCCAAACGAAGAACACCAACCTCGACTTCGACCTTCTTCCTCGAGACATCTCCCATCGGTGGATATCTTCAACAATGAAGAATCACCTCCATTGAAGAATGTTAATCCGACGAACAAGCTCAGGATCAGAGGCATGTGACTGGCACGATAAACGTTGACAACTTCGACATCTCTCTTCGTCATCAAGAGAATGATGTATGTGTTTATTTGCGTGTGAATATTTTTTTCACCTATTTCATTCCTTGGTTTCTTTTGCGGTTTGGTAATGAAACGTTATGGGAGGGTGTAATGCTTGAAGTTCTTCTTAAATGTTCTTGTTGAGCCATATGCTACCACCCTAAAGCGGAGTGTACGGGCCAAACCAACATGGACCGACCCTTCTGCATATCTTGTGGTGTTATTCGTGAAAGAGGAGGATGGCATCCACCCATGGTTGGGGAAGGAGAATGGCAGCCGACCCCACCACCAGCCACGACAAAGGTGCCAGCGCAACGGCGCCACCCCTCGGCCACTGCCGCCGGCCCACGGCCTCTGCGCCGACCGCGGCCACTACCACCGTACGCAGCTCTGCACCGCCCCGTGGGAGGACCGCCACCCCGCTGGCCGACCGCCACCCCGCGGTTGGACCTCCGCGCTGCGGTATCATGTCACCCTAGGCCGAGCCACCCCGAGCCGGACCGAGCTGCCCCACACCCTCGCGGTATCCCTCAGCTGAGCTGCCCTACCGGCACCCTCGCGGCCTGTCGGGCCGGACCCAGTGGGCCGGGACAAACCCAGCAGGCCAGGCTACACTGTGGGCTGGGCCAGACCCAACGGGTTGGGCCACGTCGGTCCGACCGGGTCGGACTGGACCCGGGCCCACTGCGACTCAATTATATTCTTTTAGCCACAACTTTGGCACCAGACGTCCATTTGATAAATCGTCAGCGGCTCTAGAAATCTTGGAGCGAGACAGTCTCTTTGAGTATACCTCACTATAGTTTTTGGATTAATATGGGGATCAATAAGGTTGGATCGAGCACAAATTCAACCGGGCTCCCGGGACTAAAAGGCTAATAACTCACAGACCGGGCGTCCGATTGACGCACCGTCTGTTGCGTTGAGATCCCCATGACATGGCAGGCCATTGAGATAATTCATCATGGTACTCTATGGTAGTTGGAGTATCGACCAATAGCTTGTGGAGAAGACCCTCCTGGAGATGAGCGAGCATAGTGCGGGAACCCAGTGGCTGGCTTAGACTTGACGACTACTGACCATTTCGACTCGGAGTGACTCGACATGCCCAGTGGGGAGCACCTTGGTGACGCGGCTGACCCATGGTGGGGAGCACCTTGGTGATGCAGTAGACGCATGATACTCGATAGGAGGATTACCACAGTAAGCTATGAGGGTGAGCACCTTGGTGATACGGCATACCCACGGTGGGGAGCGCCTGGGTGACACGGCAGACCCACGGCACCCGATAGGAGGAGTACCTTAGTAGTCCAAGGTTAGTGGGAAGCACCTCTGTGTGACATGGATGGACCACTGTACTCGATAGATGAGGAGTTCTCCAGCATATGAGGTGTTCGACGTTGTGACTGGGAATGTTACTTGATACTACCCCTAGAATAAATCCTGGTGTGAGCTGAGTCAGTACCTTTGTATTTTCCTCATGATTGAGATGGATTACTTGATAACTTAGGTATATGTATGGGTATATATCTAAGTAAGGTTATCTGTTGATTTCATACTTGTGTTTTATCCTTGATGGATTTCATGAGACCTAGAGAGTCTCGAGGTCCCTACTGATTATCGTTATACTCACCCATATACGGGATTTGCTCGCACCTTGTTGTGTTGGATGTAGATGACAGACAACGCTGACTGAGTCTGAGAGTACCAGGACTGGTTAGTACCTAGAGGTGGACCATACGGCATGTCAGTAAATAGAGGAAACAGGTGAACATGGAGTGCTAAGGAGGCGATCTATACCTACCCTTCGGGTAGGAACCTCAGAGGATGACCCAACAACCGACTTTCTCTTTTGTTCAGTTGTACTGTATCACAATTGTACTTGTACTTTCCAGTTAGGCTTGTATTCTTTCCCCTTTTACATAATGCACTGACTCTGTTTATAGTTTAGTCTACTTCTGTTTCTATCTTGTTGTGTGCTTGGTTACATGTTCTTACAGGTTATAAAGGTAATGTCTTCCCAGTTTTAGGGGATACTTCTTCGGTGCTAGTCACCAGCCCTGGCCTATGGAAGGCGGGCTTGGGGTAGTGATGGCACGGGCCCCGGGGGACAGGTTTTGACACACACACACACACACACACATATATATATATATTAAATCCATAATTACAACCAAATAAAAGAGGTGGTGATGGAAAATTAATTACATCGGTTCGTGAGGGGGTAGTCTCCCATTCACATAGACAACATTTTCAGTTCCTCTTTGATGGAAGAGGGTATGGATATAAGTTTAAAATAATAAAAAACCAATAAATTTAAGGAAAAAATTTTATTATCTCATCATTATTGTAGAATATTTTATAGAGGTAGAAGAATAAATAAAAATAAAACATTCAGTTAAAAGATATACCTCTCCTTGGGAAAACTTGTTTTTATTTTCACCTTAAACACTATAAGGTAGGTATTATACTCAAAATAATACCACTAGAATATGAGGAAGGATTTCAGGAAGGGAAATGGGTATAATTTTTCCAAACCAAAATATTTTTAAGTGTGAATAAATGAGGATAGAAGTTTCTCTTTTATAAATGAGGGGAGACGAACTCTTGGAACTAACTGAAATATTAAATAAATATAAATTAATCTTCCTAGTAAAATGGATTAAAATTGATATTATTAAAATATAAGATGATTAAGAGTCCAACTAATAACATAAAATTAAATTTTTATAAGTTTATATTAGGTTTTTACCCTTATATCTTTATTTGAACACACATTTACCGTTTTTGACAATTGTCGTGATAACGATGTTTTTTTCTCTTTAGGGGTCAATATAGTTACTTTAAAATGAAAATTTTGATAATAAATGAATAATAATTTATATTTTAAAACATATAACAATAAATGTTTCAAATATATATTTTTTAGAAATTTTATATCCATTTAATAATAAATATTTATTATAAAATAACATTAATTCATATTTGGAATTATTAAATTAATTTGAATTTGAAAACAACATGAGAAAATTAAATGAGAATATAATATATTCACAAATATCTAATATTTCATTTTTATATAATTTTTTTGGGAAAAAATTCCATCAAAATATATTACTTTTAATATTTTTAGAATCATTTACTTTTTTTTATTAATTAAACAAATATCATGTTGTCATTGCCTAAAAATTTAAGGTAATTATTTCATCACTAAAAATTAAAAATAGATTTATTTTGTAAAAAAATTAATTACCTTTCAAATAAATATTTTAAAAAATATAAGTTGTTTTTATCCATGTCACAAAATATGATAGAGAATGAATGCAAGGAAGTGACATTTTTGACTTTAACTTTTACTTAAATACTATAAATGTTAAAATTACATAAAAATGAAAAAATAAAATATATCTGAATTTTGTATAATTATGGAAGAAATATACTCATTAAATGAAATTAATTAATGTTTTTAGTCATTTTATAGTCCTTATCATATTACTTTTAACATTAATTACACGATTTTCTCTTATTGGGAAGATAATTATTTATTATGGTTATTATTCATAATGGAAAATAATAAAAATGAATTATTTACCAAATTTAGGAATCTTGATTAAAAATATTTAATCCATTTTTCAATAATAAACTTTTAGAAGTGGTATAAATTAATTTAATATTAAAATTCAAATCATAATGAAAAACAATTTTTCCAAAAAAATGAATTTTTAAGTATAAAAATGGTTTTATAAAAAATTATATCATAAAATTGATTCAAATTAATTAAATTAGATTATTAATAATATAATATAAATAATTTTTGAAAAAATTTAAAATAAAATGGATCCTTGTGAATTCTTGAAACAAAATACACTTTTAAATGAAAATCAGCAATTTTCACTATTCATTGGAATCAATCTATTAAGAAAAATACCAAATATTCACACAATGATAATTTTGAAATAATTATTTGAGTAATGATATCATTTTTTATAAAATAAAATTTTAATAATTCTTGAAATAAATTATAATATTTTCTCACAAAAATCAGTGAAAATTATTTTTGAAGCAAACATATTTTTGAAGCATAAAATGACTTTAATAAAAATCAAGTGCTTATTTAATAATAGTTATTCAATAAATTTTTATTGATTAGTACTTATATATATATATATCATAATTTGGTTATTCTTATTAATACCTACCATTTCAATGTCTAGGTTATAATGATAATATTTAAATAATAATATTTCATGATTCATTTTGGCATAGTGGTGCATGGCATATACACTATCAAATATAATGTTCTTATTTTAAAAATATTAGGGTGTTACATTATTCCACATTTAATAAATTTATAGCTTTTTATTTGAACTTGATTTTGGTAATCAAGGGTTTGAAATTTGAAAAAAACTTTGTTGAAATATTGCATCCTAAAAACAGTTAATAGAACTTCCTCTTAAAAAGAGTGAAAGGGAAATATAAAGGTCATCAGGAATAAAACATAATTAAGTTTTAAAATGGGATTAAATTAGTGGGAAGTAAAAAAATATAAATGGAATAAAAAATTGATTTCAAAATGATGATAATTAATTCTAGATAACATTTATGACAAGGAATTGATCGATCATGATAAAGTTAATGACCATCAAGCCATAAACCATTGAGATGTTAAAAATTCCATCGATTTATGGAAAATAAAATTTATTGGAAAATTTTTATCAATATAATTTTCTAGAGTATAGGAATTCATTTACTTTATAGACAAAGAATTTAAGGAAATAATTTTAATTTCACTGATTAACCAATTTCCACCACAATATTATCTTTTTTTTAAATGATAAGTATTCAAGATGAAATTTTCATACCTGAAGAAATAAAATAAACTTATAACATATCACATCATCTACAAAAGGACATCACAATATTCCTCCTACCTTTAGACATTAACCAAAACAAAAAAAATTTATCACAATCTAAGATAATTCTCTAAAAGGATAATCCTTCTTATGAATAAATACAGCATTAATCTCTAAATCCACAACAATAACATGAAAGGTTCAACTTAGATCATTTTATAGATAATTTAACTCAAAATTCTTCAAAACATTACTGACCATGCTTGAAACCCAAAATTTTGAATGATTTGATAACATATTCTTTTGAGATTATTTTTACATTTATATCCAAATAACATCAATCAATCTTAAAGTCAAATACCAAAAATCTATTTCATAATCATATAATTTCCAAAATATGATAATCATTACCATAGATAACTTGAATTACCATAAATCCAAATTAAAATTAAATATGACTCCCAAATATAATTCAACTATTCTTCATCAAATAAAATCCACTAAAATTATATTCACCTTAATTATATAATGATACCCAAAATTATTCTGATATTCTCCCAAAATAACATTAATAAATTAATCACCATGTCACTTTTAAATCCCATGGTTATATACATGATAAAACATATTTTCCAAAAATTAATTTAATATTTATATATAAAATAATTTTTATAAAACAAAACAATTTCATATTAATCAAGAAATCACAAAGGCCATTGGTTGGAACTAAACCATTTTTCCCTTTTGTTATGTTTTTAATCCCCACAACCATTCCAGATATGAAAGGTTATCACCCAAATTCTGAGATTCCATTTTTACTAAAGATACATTAATATAATTCCTGTAACATACCCAAAAATATGATGAACATCCTTCAAAAAACCTTAATAACTTCCAAATTAAAGATTTTTATAACCTCAAAGGTTATCTCATATCTTTCATCTTATATCCCACATAATATAATAGCATTCTTTTGAAACATTCCTTCATGTTAAACCTAAGGGTTAAATATACCTCAAATCAATAAAAAATTTCAAAAAATATCATTAATCACCTTAAATCCCAACAAATAAAACATCAAAAAGGGTGTCTAAGCTATTTAACTTATGATCAAACTTAAACTTATAGAACCATTATGGTATCCATAACTATTAATTTAAACTCATATTAAAACATCATAATCTCTAATGTTATACAAACCTTTCTTATGATACCAAATGAAAGGTTCCAACCTTAAATGTTACATAATCACGTGTTGTTAATGAGGAATTCATTCTATTACATAATAAACTTTATTGTTTGGAGTTTTAGAGAATTATTCCATCACCCTTACATAAATAAATACTGTATCAAATAGTATATTCTTCCACTTAGTATTCATTTTTCCATAAAGAAAATATTTTATTATATAATATGTTTTATTAAAATGAGATATCTTCACAATTTTCATCTCAACCTAATCCATGTCCATAATCGTCATTAAAAACCTATAAAAAATGTAAATGTAAGATGAGCACAAAAATCTCAGTAAGGGACACAAAATAATAAATAAACCCATTAGTACTTTTAAAAACCATGGAATCATAAAATAGTGTTTTTCATTAACATAATAAACCTTGAGTTAGAATAATAATTTACCTTCACTTGAAATTAACTTCACTACACTATTATTTTCATAAAACACATTATAATAAAACACAATGGAAGAATCATAGTTAGGAGTATTTAATAGAAAACATGAGAACCCATGAAAAATGTTTTCTTAAAATTTTTTTAATCTAAAATGTTTAAATACTTAGTTAAAAACAAAATACCATTATATTAACTCTTGAAATCAAACAATTTCAATTAAAGCATAATAGCACACCTATAAAATCCATTCTGGTGACATGAAAGAATAACATAAATAACTTAGTATCATAAGATCATCAAAACATATGAAATGATAAAAAACATAAGAATAAGACAAGGATAAAGCGAACAAAAAAATAAATTGGTGGATTGAGTCTCCTCGTGGCTTAGTTTTACTCTCTATTCCCACGCATAACATCTCATGAGGCCAAAGATTACCCAATACATTGGAGCACTCTCTGGGTACACCCATCATAACATGTTGATGATTATGTGTGAAAAAAAGAAAGATGATTTTTCTTTTAAGAAATAATTAAATACTATAAATGATTCACAACATAAAATAATGTTTATAGTGGTGGAATAAATCATTAATGTTTTATACATCTAAATAAAAAAATTCCTTTTATTTTTTGTGAAGAAATTTAAAATTTTCCATATAAAAAACACGAAAAGATTCCTTTTTAAAACTATTTAAAGAAAGTAAAAAAGTGTCATAAATATAATGTTGTAATTCATTTTTATCAATGTAAATACATCCATAAAATAATTTTAAGAGCATGAATACAGAAGAAAAATATTTATAAATTAAATCATTAAAACATTTTAAAATAACATTTTAATGTAAAGTGTCTCTTACCTTGAGTCTGACTCATCATGTACATTATTTATATTCCAAAATAATAAAATTATGATAATTATATACATCATTAAAAAACTTTTTGAAGTTTATTATTCCTTTTTTTATTTAGTAACATGTTATATATAATTACTAAAGTTCTCGTTATATGTTTTGAAGATATTTTACACATATGTCAAAAATGACTTTGGTAGGTTGACTATGGTTAATGATATCATTAATCCATAATCTATAGAATAATAATTTCTATGTAATTATCTTTTTTATACATCAAATATAATTTTAAAATCAAACATGAATTATAGTTATGAAAAATCAACTATGTTACAATCATGGAGACGGTAGGTCATACCTATGCATGAGTAACATTTCCATTTTCAAAGATCATGATAGGAATAAAGTAAGTATTATTTTATCTTTATATAATGAGATTTATATTAAAAATACAAAATTATTTAATTAAATATACTTATATATATACCTTCTATATGATGTATGGATAAAAAATGAATCACATCACTTTATTGTTGTTGTAATCCACAGACACACACGAACAACACTATATTTTTTAAATTAATGGCAAGGTAAAAAATAAACGATTTATTTCATCTCTATAATGATAAAAATCTAATTAATATAATACATATACATTATGTCAACCATTATAACCATCTATAATAGGCGGTGATGGAATATAAATTACATTGGTTCACAGGGTGAAAGTCAGTCCCACACAGGAATGACAGTTTTATTTCTCATTTGATGGAAGTGTAAATCAATATAGTTTTAACATAATAATATACAAGTATATAGAAGAATATGATATTATTATACTATCATGTTTTGAGATTATTTGAAGGAGATATAAAAACATATAAAACTAAAATCTTTAGTTAAAGCCATACCTATTCTTTGGACAACCTCCTTTTCTGTTCAACTTATGCACTCAAAGGATAGTATGCTTCCTAAAACATGATCTCTATAATATGAGTAGGTATGTTAGGTAGGGATTTTGGTCGGTAGTTTATGAACCAAAAAGTCTTTCTATGTGTGAATAAAATAGGATAATATGTTCTCTATTATAAGTGAGGGGATGAACACTCTTGGAATTACATATAATATTAAATTAATAAAAATTAATTTACTGGGAAAAATGGATCCAAATTTATATGATTAGAATATATTATTTTTATGAGTTGACATCATATCATACAATAAAATTTATACATGTTTATATTTGGGTTTTACCATAATCTCTTACCTTAACTTGTGTTAACCCATTTTGACAATTACTGTGATAACAATGTTTTTTTACTATTTAGGGTAAATATAGTTTCTATAAAAATAAAATTGGTCTATAAATATATCATAGTATATATTTTAAAAAATATAAAAATAAATTTTATTAACATAATATTATAATAAATATTTAATCCTTTGATAAAATATTAAATTTTATAAAATAACATTTTTGTCATGTTTTGAAATATTCATTTAATTTGACTTTGAAAAAAACATAAAAACAATAAAATTAGAATATAATCCATTAATAAATATTTAATTTTTAATTTTTATCAAAAAAATATGTGGTACAAAATAATATATTCAAATATATTACTTTTAATATTTTTGGAATCATTTAATTTATCTTTCTATTAATTAAATAAATATTATGTTGGTGTTGCATAAGAATTTAAGGCAATTATTTTCTCACAAAAAATCATAAATAAATTAAAATTATAAAAATAAATTATTAATATTCCAAATAAAAATTTATAACTAAACATAAGTTATTTTTTCCATGTAACAATATTTTATATATATGAAAAGCAAGAAAATTATATTTTTGACTTTATATTTTACTTAAATATTATAAGGTTAAAAATAACATCCAAATGGAAAAGTGGTAATATATTAAAATATATGGTTATTATTAATGAAATAGACTCATAAAAATAAATTAAGAAATTTTTTTGGATTATTTTATAATCCTTATCATATTATTTTTAACCTTAATTACCTGATTTACCCATACCGTGGTGATAATCATTTTCTATGGTTACTATTCATCATGAATGAAAATAAAAGATACCTATTTGAAAAATATGGATCTAATTATTTTAAATAATTAATCCATTTTCATGATTAAATTTCCAGAATTTGAAAAAATTAATTTAATATTATTGTGAAAAACACAATGAAAAGCAGTTTTTCAGAAAAATCATTTTTTGAGTATAAAAATATTTTTGAAAAAAATTCAACCATAAAGTTTATTTTAATTAGAATAATTGGATTATTAATAATATAACATATCTAATTTTTCATTCAAATCATTTTAAAATAAAATGAAACTTTTTAAATTCTTGAAAAAAATACGATTTTCAATAATATTTCATGGTCTGTTTAAGATATGTGTTGCTTATCATATGCACTATCAAACATAATGTTCTTATATTAAAATATCTGGGTGTTATAAGTAGTGATACTCTTAGGTGTCACCATGGGGAAAATATACCCTAATATTATA